>OY728150.1:27799330-37799330 GCA_963277665.1 Viscum album | reverse complement strand
ACTATAACATCCTGAGGTAACTTAATCAGAAATTATCCCATAAGGAAATACTCAAGAGACCCTCTGGCTCATATCAATAGTACTTGAATATAACCACCATCCAATGATTTCAACCTAGTCTGAAGGCTCTAATAGCTCCAATCCATGAGAATAGGAGTTAAACCTAAATTTCTCTATCCTCTAGAAAACAGTCCCAACATGAAAGGATATAGAAAGATATCCTTAGAGATACTAATAAATCCTACCTTCTAGGGTATATTTGAAAGAACCTTGAACAAAACTAGCCATCATCCATAATTCAGGACCACTAATGATCTAACAATCCTAACTTGGTCCTTTTTTATCACACCCAACCCACCAGATAATTCTAAATCCAATCCTCAAAGAAGTACTCCTATTATAATCTCATAGTCCAAAACATCATATAGATAGACTCTAAAAACCAAAATGATCCCACAAATATGATCTTTGTATAAAAATTCTCATATTAGACTATCACAAGTCCAATTCCAATACCAGGGTAAAAATAAGAAAAATAGGCTAAGGTAGTAAAGTATATGTTGTGTACATGAGTTACATGTTGTGTAACTGAAAAGATCCTCATTTTCCATGTGCCTCTGGAAACTCAGTGTGTACTTTCCCAAATTGAATGGCATGTAATCCATGTACATAGTGTGTACCCCCACATGGGTACCATCCCATGTACCTCAGCCTCACTCGATGTGAAAAACACCCGATTACACAATGTGTACCACCCCATACACAGTGTGTAACCCCACATGGGGTACTTATACATGTATTTGGCCATGTACTCCACTTAAGAAATTATTCCTATATGGAATACACCCCACATGGGGATTAGATATGTACTCCACATATCTAAGTACCCCTACAAGAGTTGCTTGGATGAGTACTCATACATACCCTAGATGTAATAGCCTGAACCTTTCGACCCATTAATTTTTGGGAAATCTAGTTGTGTAGGTTCCTAAAGGAGGTCCCCAAATATTTCAGATGTTTTTAGGAGGAGAAATGTTTGTTTTAGAGTATGATGGTAGATATCAATGATAGATCCTGATGGGAGATCATGGCAGTGGAATACTTACTCTACCAATAGATTCAGTGTAATGACCCGCTAATTCTCATTGGATTGAGAGCTCAACAAGTCATTACTTGGCCTTAAGTGACATCCCCAAGGCGCCAAAGGCTGGAAATAAATGATGAAGGGTTTCAAAACACATGGGGGATGATTTACCCTTAAAACAGAAACCACCAACAACAACAAAAACTAGATAAACATCTCCAAGAAACCACTATATGATGCATGATTTAAAACCAAGATAGTTCATCCATTTATTCCATATTTAACTAACCAAAGTGAAACAGTGGAAACCAACACTAAATCAGAGTAAACATTGGAAAGTCAATCGGTAAGACTCAAAGACAACAAAGACTCCAAGGCTCCACAAGCTCCATGCTCCAACTCTACCAAACAGCTCAAGAATCACGAAGTGGTGCTAAACACGTGTGCCACCTTTCCCTTGCCAACATCTCTGTAAATGACATCTGAAAAAGCACCATCGTTCCAAAGCAGGGGGTGAGTAATGAAACTCAGTAGGTTTTCCCCGATGACTTCCCAACCCATTCTTCTAGGATAAAACATGTTATCACATTTCCATGAAACAATTTATATAAAATAGTTCCAAAATATTTCATAAAATAACAAGTTTCACATCTAAAACCATTTTTCCAACAAAACCTTTCTTCCAACCAAAAACCATATTTTCCAAAAAAAGCAAACAAGTAAGGTTTCCAATCAAATTCACATTTCCATTTTTGGCATAACCATTTCATTTCACAAATCCACACAACCAACCATTTCACAACCCTTGAAATCAACTATGCATGCATCGTTATGACAGTTTCATACTCATGAGCGGTCTCTTGTCGATCTACCAAGTCGTCACAAGGTAATTATTCCCCATGTTCCATTACACTTTTGGCACCGAGCACAAGGTCATATTTCAACCAAGCCTCATAAATGCAAAATGAACACACACACCAAGTATGCCCAAAAACCACACCATTTCAACTATGCCAAAACCATTTCAATAAAACAACCCTTTTTATTGAAAACCTTTTTCCCCAACCCATTTTCCAAATCCATCCAATACATATTTTAAAATCACCATTTTAAAATCAAGAAACCAAAACACTTTGTACAAATCGTTCATTCAATTTCCACAATTTCATCAAAACCCATAAATCGACACTAAAGAAGATTTATAACATGCTTCACACCACAATTTCACAATCAAAACCAGAAAATTTAAATAAATTTGAACTAAGACTTCAATTTATAAGAAAGAGGAATCGAGAGTGAAGCCACCTACCTCAAAAAAAAGGTGAAACCAAGCCACGGATGAAGAACACTCAAGAACACCGGGTCAAACTCCAAAAATCCTCCTTAAATCTCTTCTCCTAACATAACCAAGACCAAATCTTGTCATATTTGGTATCCACACCCTTTGATCTACCCATAACGGGCATAGATATAAGAAAATGATATAATAAGAGAAGTAGATCTAAGTAGATCTAAGAATCTGATCAAGAACGATCACATACCTTAAGAATCCGACTTCAATTTTCCAAGAGAACCCTTCAAATCGCCTCTAGAACGCCTGGGAAAAGTCCTCCAACCTTCAAGGGAGAGTAATCCCAAGTTAGGTCTGCTTAGGTGGTTTAAACAAGGCAATTAAAGGCAAAACAATTTAGATCCACAATTTTAATATCTAACTTTAAGTGACTGCATGGTTAGTCCGCACGGTTTGACAAACCATGTGCTAACCATGTGTTAGCTTCTGCCTCGGCCAACCTTCACGCATGGCCTCATCGCATGGTTTCTCTTAACCATGCTCCGACCATGCGGAAGACACTGCCTCCTCATCCAGACACGCACGGTTTGGCCGCACGGTTTGACAAACCGTGCGCCACCCATGCGCCTTCCCCTTTGCTTCAAACACACTCCAGGATCTCCCGATTTTCCCATACATCACCCAAAACTTTTAAAACCAAGAAAAGTATCAAGTAAGGGTTACATACTAGAAACCGAGGGTACTACATTATCCCCACCATTGGCCTTTCCATCCCCAGAAAGTAGAAAACCATCGCTTTCCTGAAAGATTTCTGGCCACTGCTCTTTCATTTCTTTCTCGCATTCCCAAGTCTCTTCCTGAATCTGACCATGGTGCCACAAAACCCGCACTAGACCGATGCTTTTTCCACATAATAATTTATCCATCCTATCCACAATCTGCACTAGGATAGGTACCAATGAAGCATCTGGCTCTAGGTTAACATGATCCCATCTGATCACATGGTCAGGATCGGGTTGATACTTCTTCAACTGAGATACATGGAACACATTATGCACTGCACTAAACCGTGGTGGTAATGCCAAATGATACGCCACCTTGACAACCCATTCCAATATCTCAAAAGGGCCAATATATCGAGGAGATAATTTTCCCTGCTTCCCAAAACGATGATGTCCAAGCCCTGGAGAGATTCTCAGAAAGACATGATCACTCACCGCAAACGACAACGGTCTTCGGCGGTGATCTTCATAAGATTTATGACGACTCTAAGCCGTCTCCATCCTCTTTCTAATCAACTGAATCTTCTCCGTTGTTTCTTGGACAAGGCTCGGCCTAACTAGTGAAGTTTCACCCATTTCCACCTAGCATAGTGGAGAACAACACGGACGCCCATTCAATGCTTCAAAGGGAGCCATGTGTATCGAGGCCTGATAACTGTTATTGTATGAGAACTCCACTAAGGGTACATGCTCTTCCCACGATCCACCAAAGTCCATTACAGAATCCCGCAACATGTCTTCCAATGTCTTTATCATCCTTTCGGATTGTCCATCCGTCTGAGAATGATACGCCGTACTCATATTCAACTGAGTTCCCAGGGATTTCTGTAAGGATCTCCAGAAACGAGATGTGAACCTCAGATCTCTGTCTATCACGATTGAAACGGGTATTCCATTTCCCTTTACCACTTCTTGGATATAGATTTTTGAAAGATCTTCCACCGTATGAGTTTCACGAATAGGGATGAAATGGGCCGACGAGGTCAGACGATCCACTATCACCCAAATGCCATCGTGTTTCCGGACCGTTCTTGGAAGACCTGTAACAAAATCCATTGCTATATGATCCCATTTCCACACTGGAATTGGTAGAGACTGCAACATACCTACTGGTCTCTGATGCTCTGTTTTAACTTGCTGACAAGTTAAACACCTTGAAACAAATTCAATGACCTTCTGTTTCATGCCGCTTCACCAAAATTGTGCCTTCAACTCCTTATACATCTTTTGTGTACCTGAATGTACATCCCATCTTGAATGGTGGTAAGCATGAAAGAGTTGTTCCTGACAAAACATGGGTAAAACCATCCGATTTCTGAAACACAAGACTTAACTCCCATTCAGCTTCCATCCCTCAATGGTCTCCCCACCTTTGAGTTTTGAACTCATTGCAACACAGTCAACATCAGATGCATGTGCCTCCTTTACTATATCCACTAAATAAGGAACAAGTGTAGCTGAAAATAAAACATCAACATCACCTCGGTCTTCACATTCCACATGCATGTCAGCTAAGACCGACATCAACTGCCATTCATCTGAAGATTCCTTTGCCAACTGAGGATACGACTTCCTGATTAATTCATCGGCCACCGAATTTCCCGTTACCCGGTGTATACATTAAGTCAAAGTCAAACATTTGAAGATACTCCATCCATCTCCTCTACCTCAGATTCAAATCTCGTTGTGAGAAAATGTGTTTCAAGCTTTTGTGATCCGTAAACACAGTAAATTTCTCACCAAAGAGATAGTGTCTCCATTTTTTCAAGGAATGGACGAATGCAGCCAATTCCAAGTCATGTGTTGGGTAATTCTTCTCATTCACCCTCAAATGCCTTGAACCATAAGAAACAACATGGTCTCCTTGCATGAGAACATATCCCAACCCTGATCCTGAAGCATCATAATACACCACATACCCCTGTCCTGATTCAGGCAAGATCAAGATGAGTGTTGATGTAAGGTGAAGTTTCAACTCTTGAAAAGATTTCTGACAATCCTCAGTCCATTGAAATTAACTGTTTTTCTTTGTCAAAGTAGTCATTAGTGACACTAGTCATGATAATTCACGCACAAAATATCAGTAATAACCAGCTAGACCACAAAAACTTCGTATTTCAAGGACATTCATCGGCGGTTTCCAAGAAAGAACAGCTTCTATCATTTCTGGATCCACTGAAACACCTTTCTCAGAAACAACATGGCCCATAAAGCGTACCTCTTGTATCCAAAAATCACACTTTGATAATTTGGCATACAACTGATGGTTCCTCAACATTTCCATCACTGTCGCCTAGTGTTTCTCATACTCAGCCCTTGTTCTTGAATAAACCAATATGTCATCCACAAACACCACAATAAAAGAATTCAGATATGGCTGAAATATATGATTCATCAAAGCCATGAAGACCGCTGGTGCATTCTTAAGACCAAAAGGAATGACTACATATTCGTAGTGGCCATATCTGCTTCTGAAGGCTGTATTTGGAATATCCTCCTTTCGAACTTACAATTGGTGATATCTTGACCGTAAGTCAATTTTGGAGAACCACTGAGCTCCCCTCAATTGATCAAATAGGTCATCAATGTGTGGGAGTGGATATCTATTATTTATCGTAACTTGGTTAAGTTTATGATAATCCACACATAGCATCAAAGTTCCATCTGCTTTCTTTTCAAAAAAAACTGGTGCTGCCCACGGAGACACGCTTGGCAGAATAAAGCCTTTTCTTTCCAGCTCCTCTAACTGCACTTTCAATTCCTTTAACTCTGTTGGTTCCATCCTATAAGATGGAAGTGATATCGGACTGGTCCCCGGAAAGAGATCAATCCTAAACTCCACTTCTCTTATAGGTGGTAACTACAAGAATTCTTCAGGAAAAACATCAAGAAATTGATCCACGACTACTGGAAAACTATTATTCACAATCTCGTCCATCGATTCCAAGTTTAACACAGCCAACTAGTAAGAGATTTTTGCCACTACTAGTTCCAACAAGCCTGTTGCACCTGCCTTCACCACTCTTTCTTCTCTAAAGAGATGCTCGACACCATCCTCAGTCGCGAAACTGACTGTTCTGCTATAACAGTCGATGTGAGCCCTGAACTTTGTCAACCAATCCATACCCATGATTATATCATATACATCCATCTCCAGCACAGAGAAATACCATTTCATCTCAGCTCCATCAAAAGTTATAGAACATTCTCTACACACTAAGGCTCTACATTCTCTTTCACCAAGAGGTGTTTGAAGCTTTATCACAGAGGGCATCATTTAAAGTTTTAAGTTTAAAAAATCAGTAATACAAGAAGCAAGAAAAGAATAATATGCACCAGTATCGAACAATCCTTGCATGAGGGTAGAATTAAAAAGAATCATACCTCTCACCATAGACGATCCAGACTGGTCATTCATAATCACCTGTTCCGCTCCATACAATTGCTTTGTTGCTGCACTTTTCTCCTTATTGCCTTGTTGAGATTTCCCTACCTGAGGTGTCATGGTATTCCTAGAATCACCATAACTATATATGTTCTGTTGGCGAGATTGATTGTGTTGTCCTCACCATGTCGAAGAATAGGATGCTTGCGACGTCGGGGTAGTGTCACACGCACCCGACCTCGGAGCACTGCGACAATATTGCTGAAGATGCCCCATCTTGTTGCAATTGTGACATGATTTTGGTGGTGCTGGACAATCTCATTTCATGTGATCAATTGCGCCACATTGAAATCACTTGTCTTTCATCGTGGGTCATGGAGGAAGATTTACCGATCCAGCCGTCTGATTTTGATTTGCACTCCCACCTTAGAAATAGGTGTCCCTCTTCCGCTTATTCCTAGCATTAGAGTTCCCACCCGTTCCCATGGGTATCATCATACTTCCTCCTCCCATAACTCCTGAGATGTCTCTTTATGCTACTATTTCTATGTTTACCATTTTCGTATAATCCGTAATACAGAGCACCGCTATCTTCGAGCGAATCTCCTGTCGCAGCCCTGATTCAAAGATGTGTGCCTTCAGCGATGCACTTGAAGCAACTTCTGGTGAAAAGCACACTAAATTCATGAATTTATCCACATACTCCGTGACAGAGATATTTTCCTGCTTCAGGCTGAAAAAGTCAGTTGTCCTCTGGATCTTGAACGTGTGATGATAGAATTGTTTATTAAACAATTCCTCAAATTCTTCCCAGATCAGGCCTTGATCTACCTTAGCCTGCACCACCGGCTCCCACCACTGTCGTGTAAGATCCTCCAGCATATACGTTGCCAACTTTACTTTCAGCTCTACTGGTGTGCTGATGAAATCGAAGATACAATTCATTCTTCTTATCCACACCTCCACCTTTTCTGGTTCAGAATCACCCCGAAAGATGGGTGGATTTTGTTTTTGGAATTGGACGGAATGGTCTACATTCCTTGACTCATCCCTCCGATTCCCAGTGTCTACAGCCTGAAATGATTGAACTATACTTTGGACTAGCTGCTAGTTCACCTGTGGCTCAGGTGCAACCACATTCTCCACAGCTTCTTCCGTTTGGTTTCTACGACGTCTAATAGGTGCCATTTTCTATACAAAGAACGCACGCCATTAGTCTCACTTCCTAGAAACTAAAGGTTTAGAATTTCAATATCTATTACACCACTATCACAACATTTATTTCCAACCATTTCTAAAACAAATATTTTCTTTCTTTTGAAAATCAATCTATTTTCAAAATACATCAACCATTATCTTTTTAAAATCTTTCATTTGAAAATATGCTTAACATTTTTAGAAAACACACTTTTGCATCAAAACATAATCCATTTATCAAAATGATTTATGCAGTCCTAGTGGGAAGTCATTCCTCTACAATGCATGTCATGCTCATCTCATTGGTTAAACCCATGGCAATGATATTTTTAACATTCTAGAAGTGTCTCAAAACACTTATGTACCCAACTCCCTGGTAACTTGAAGTTCAACATAAAGGGGTCAGCTACGTCCTTTTATGCTATACCTTTCAAGTTCTGACAATCCTACTCCTTTATAGGATTCCAACCCAAGGAATATACAAAAAGTAATTTCAACTCCAAGACCAATAACATCAATGACCACTTGTTAGGAAAGGACCCAACAAGCTGGTACCACTTGTACCTCAAAGGAAGTACCAGACTGATACCATTTCTAATGACCTGCCAATTCTCATTGGCTTGAGAGCTCAACGAGTCATTAATTGGCCTTAAGCGACATCCTCAAGACGCCAAAGGCTGACAATAAATACCGAAGGGTTTCAAAACACATGGGGGACGATTTACCCATAAAATGGAAACCACCAACAACAACAAAAACTAGATAAACATCTCCAAGCAACCACTATATGATGAATGATTTAAAACCAAGATAGTTCATACATTTATTCCATATTAAACCAACCAAAGTGAAACAGTGGAAACCTACACTAAATCAGAGTAAACAGCGGAAAGTCAATCGGCAAGACTCAAAGACAACAAAAACTCCAAGGCTCCACAAGCTCCATGCTCCAACTCTACCAAACAGCTCAAGAATCATGAAGTAGTGCTAAACACGTGTGCCACCTTTCCTTGCCAACATCTCGGTAAATGAAATCTAAAAAAGAACCATCGTGCCAAAGTAGGGGGTGAGTAATGAAACTCAGTCGGTTTTCCCCGATGACTTCCCAACCCATGCCTCTAGGATAAAACATGTTAGCACCTTTCCATGAAACAATTTATATAAAACAGTTCCAAAACAGTTCATAAAATAAAAAGTTTCACATCCAAAACCATTTTTCCAACAAAACCATTCTTCCAGCCAAAAACCATCTTTTCTAAGAAAAGAAAACAATTAAGTTTTCCAATCAAATTCACATTTCCATTTTTGGCATAACCATTTCACTTCACAAATCCACACAACTAACCATTTCACAACCCGTGAAATCAACTATGCATGCATTGTTATGACAGTTCCATACTCATGAGTGGTATCTCGTCGATCTACCAAGTTGTCACAAGGTAATTATTCCCCATGTGCCATTACACTTTTGGCACCAAGTACAAGGTCATATTTCAAACAATCCTCATAAATGCAATATGAACACACACACCAAGTATTCCCAAAAACCTCACCATTTCAACCATGCCAAAACCATTTCAATAAAACAACCCTTTTTATGGAAACCATTTTTCCCCAACCCATTTTTCAAATCCATCCAATCCATATTTTAAAATCACCATTTTAAAATCAAGAAACCAAAACACTTTGTACAAACCGTTCATTCAATTTCTATAATATCATCAAAACCCATAAATCAACACTAAAGAAGATTTATAACATGATTTCCACCACAAATTTACAATAAAAACCAAGAAATTTAAATCAATTTGAACTAATCCTTCAATTTCTAAAAAAGAGGAATCGAGAGTGAAGCCACCTACCTCAACAAAAAGTGTGAAACCAAGCCACAGACGAAGAACACTCAAGAACACCGGGTCAACCTCCAAAAATCCTCCTTAGATCTCTTCTCCTAACACAACCAAGACCAAATCTTGTCATATTTGGCATCCACACCCTTATATCTACCCATAACGGGTGTAGATCTAAGAAAACGAGAGAATAGGATAAGTAGATCTAAGTAGATCTAATAAGTCGATCAAGAACGATCACATACCTTAATAATCCGGCTTCGATTCGCCAAGAGAACCCTTCGAATCGCCTCTGGAATGCCTAGGAGAAGTCCTCCAACCTTCAAGGGAGAGTAATCCCAAGTTAGGGCCACTTAGGTGGTTTAAACAAGGCAATTAAAGGCAAAACAAGTCAGATCCACAATTTTAGGATCTAACTTTAATTGACCCACAGTTAGTCTGCACGGTTTGACAAACCGTGCGCTAACTGTGCGTTAGCTTCTGCCTCGGCCAACCTTCACACATGACCTCATCGCATGGTTTCCTTTAACTGTGTGTCGACCATGCGGAAGCCACTACCTCCTCATCCAGACACACACGGTTTGGCCGCACGGTTTGACAAACCGTGTGCCACCTGTGCGCCTTCCCCTTTGCTTCAAACACACTCCAGGATCTCCCGATTTTCCTATACATCACCCAAAACTTTTAAAACCAAGAAAAGTATCAAGTAAGGGTTACATACTAGAAACCGGGGGGTACTACATTCAGATAGTATCTTTTTAAGGTAGATTCTAATAGTATATTCTAGTGGTAGAAAACATAGTCTAGTAGTATAATTTAGTGGTAGCTTCTGATGGTATCTTCTGGTAGTAGCTTCAGATAATAGCTTCAAATGATAGCTTCTAGAAGTAGCGGATATAGTCTAGTGATATGTTCTAGTAGTAGATTTTTACAGTATCTTTTGACGGTATAAAATTTAGTCTAGCAGTAGTATACTAATTCTGGCTTTAGATTTTGGTGGAAGATCATAATGGTAAGATATAGCATTTTTTCCTTATGATATATCCTAATAGTAGCTACTAACTACGGATCTTGGTGGTAGCTCCTAATAGTAGCACCTAATAGTAGAACCTGGTAGTAGCATGCTATGTTTTTTTTAGAATTGATTGTTTTTCCATTTTTACATTTTTTATGTAAAATAGTTTTAAATTCTTAATTAATGGAATTAATATCCATTTTAATAGAGTATATTTATATCCTCTATTTCTTAAAATTTCAGAGCTTTTAAATGGGTCTTCTGCATGGAATTTAATGATATCCACATTAATGGTCAGTTAAAATCATATCTATGATCTAAAATCCTGATGGTTTCATATCTGTTAATTCTATAATAAAGATATTTTCTTTATTCTTTACTTCTTGCTTTCTCTCAATATTGGAGGTTCTCAAGCCTTTCCCTTAGAGTCGTGGATCCTTGTTGCCACTGTTGGTTCAAGTTCTTCTAGTAAGTTATTCCTCCCTATGTGTTCAAACACTAAAATTATATTTTTTTACATCTTAGATATTATTATTGATATTTCTATTGAATATGCTTGATACATTGCTGAATATTATGGTTTTAGGTGGATTTTTTTGTGTCTTGGTTGTTGTGGTGTAGAAACCTTATTTTTTTTATTTATTGATATCACCCTAAATGGAATTGGCTAATCACTTATATTCGGTTAACTAAATGGTTTCCATCAGAAAATTATATTTTTTTGAGGATACCCTTAAAAGTGATGTGGAATTGATGAGAATACCCTAAAACAATCTGAAAAATGATATGTGAATAATTTGTTGTGATGTGTGAATGTGTGTCAAGTTTTTTGGTTATGCTATGGGGAATTTATTATGGAAAGTGGTGGTGATGTGGTGGTTGTGATGAAAAGGTGTTTGTGGTTGTGATGGTGGCTATGTGGGCTCGTTGGCATAAAGATGATGTGTTGTCTGTTGTTGTGATGTGTTGTATTATACTATTTTCCTAAGTAATAATGGAATTAATCAAATGATAATGTTTAAATTCAAATGGCATGGGCTAGTTTTAAAAATGGGTTGAAATTATTAATGAAAACTTGATTTGAAGTTTGTTGTGTGGTTAAATAGGGATGATGTTAAATGTTAAATAGTATTCTAAAATAATGAATCAACGGGATGGAAAACAATTTGTCTATCTTAAATGGTTTTGGTTAGAAAGTGGGAAATCTATAAAATGGATTAATGTGAATCAAAAATTGAAAAATAGAATGTTTCTTATGGCTAGTTGTATGATGTTGTGCCTTTATAGGGGGTAGTTAAAGTGGGAAATGTTGTGAGTTGGTTGGTACCTTTGTTTTAAACCCCTAGGTTGGGCTTTTGTGTGGCTATTATATATATTTTTATCTTCCTTGTGATTTATTTATTCCATAACCTTTGTCAATAAATACGTGTCGACACCCATATATATTTATATGGGGTAGTTCTCCCAAAAATCTTGATGGTGTGGATGGATGGATGGATACCCCAACTTTTACTCTCTCTCTCTCTCTCTCTCTCTCTCTCTCTCTTTTAAGAAAGGTTGATATGCACGGGATGCGATGGACATAAGTCAAATGTGAAAAAATGTGTTGTTAGTTCGATGAGGTGATGATATTCCTTATGGTGGGGGTCATGCATGGTATGATGAGGGAACGAGGTTGATGTCCTTTATATTCATGATACCTTACAACTCTAGTTTTGGATATGGCTATGATGTGATGGCATGGGTGTCTTCAAGCAAGATGTGATTTGGGGATGGCCCAAGTGTCTACGGGGGAGATGAGATGTGATGTGATCGTGTTTATAATAACCCATTCTTAACATACATAGACATTTCATTACTTTTTTGAATACTTAAAACATTATACAAATAGATTCCCAAAGACCGTTTTAGTTTAGTGCCTTTAGAAGCATAGAAACATAAACATTGGTGCATAAGCGAGCTACATTATCTCCCACTAGGTTCTTAATGGCTAGAACCCTTCTTAGACACATCATACTTAATACATATCTTCATAACCTTGGGAAGGAAACATAAAAAATAGTTGAGATCAGATGCTCAGTATGGGTAAACAATGGAGACATGTAAGCATAAACATGATCATAAGGGTATGAGAACATAATCATGAATATAGAGCATCATACCTTACATATCAAAGATCATAAATAGAATCATGAAATAAATATTGGTAGATAATAATACATGAATCATATGGAAATTAAGAACATAAGTGTAACAACCCAAAATTTCATAGTACGTTATTTCTTCAAAGTAATTCAATAACTTGCGCTACACGCAACACCGAGTTCAAGCGCACCATGACTTACCAAACTAGCCGTTAAAAAGCAGTTATTAATAGTATTAATGGAATTTTGAATTTTATATATTTTTTATAATTTTAACATCCATATTATGTTTTTCTTCGACATAATATAAGAACAAATTCATTTTTTTCAGATAAAGGAAGTATTTTTTAGAAAATAAAATTTTACCGCCTTTTAATGGAGAACCCTTTTTTAAATAAAATATTTGACACTTTTATATTTTCAATTGAGTAAAATTAAATTCTTATTTAGAATAGGGACATAAAAAAATTAGTCTGGATAAATTTTTGGTACTTTTCTTATAACTTTCATATTTTGATAAATAATGAAAAATACTATGTTTTAATTGAAAACAACTTTTTTAATCAAAATAATTTATAGTGTTAAATTATGAATTTGAATGGTTTTGAAGTATAATTATATTATATTTTTATAATTTAATGAAATATAGGTCATTTTAAGTAATTTCACATTTAAATTGGACATAAACACATTTTAATATTTTGATAGTTTTTACTTTTTAAAGACCCGCTTTTTGGTTTTGACAACGGGAATTAATTTTAAAATAATCAATGCAACTTCTATGTTTTGAATTTGGTAAAATAGACTTCATTTTTTAATTCCTAATATCAAAATTATCTTAGGGTGCATTTTTTGTATTTTTATGAAAACATAAAAAAAATTATGAATAGTGAAAAACACTACGTTATTGTTTAAAACCAACTTTTTATTTAAGTAAATAGTTATTTTATTTTAATTTATTTTAGGTCAAAATAGATAAGTAATACCTATATATTTTCAATGTAATTCATTGGAGTCATTTTATAATAAGTTTAGATATATAAAATTTTATTGAACTTTTTACCGTCTTTTACCCACCTTCTAGAAGCATCACTACTACAAACACGGCCTTTATCAGCGCTAAAAATGGCCTTTATCAGCGCTAGAAAAGCGCTGATAAAGCCAGCGTAGATAAAGGGGGGGTCCCCTTTATCAGTGCTCCTAAAAGCGCTGATATAGGGCCCCTTTATCAGGGCTAAAAAAGCGCTGATAAAAGGGGTCTTTTATCAGCACTAAAAAAAAGCGCTGATAAAAGTACCCCTTTATCAGCGCTTTTTTTAGCACTGATAAAGGGGTCCTATATCAGCGCTTCCTTTATCAGCGCTTTCGTTTTAGCGCTGATAAAGGACCCTTTTATCAGCGATTTTAAAAAAGCACTGATAAAAGTTAAAACAATTTAAAAAAATTTAAAAAAATTTAAAAAAATTAAAAAAATTTAAAAAAATTTAAAAAAACTGCCAATCGGGGGGGGGGGCTTTTAGCGCTTGAACCCCCCCCCCCCCCCCTCCACTTTTACAGTGCTTTTCGGCCCCTATACAACACCCCACGCACCCCCCTCCACCCTTTAACAGTGCTTTCTCCAATATTCCCCATGCGCGCGCACCCCTGCCTCCACCAGGATTTGAACTCGAGACCTCCCCCCTGCGCGCCTAAGCCCTTACCACTACTCTATTTTGATTTGGTTTCCAATTCATGATATCTATATATATATATATATATTTATATATTTAGTTATATTTATTCATATAGTAATATATATTTATATTAATAGATATATATAGTTATATTATAATATATAGTTATATAGTTATATTATAATATATATAGTAATATTAATATATATATAGTGGTATTAATATATATCTATATCTATATATATATATATTTAGTTATATTTATTCGTATAGTAATATATATTTATATTAATATATATATATAGTTATATTAACATATATATATTTATATTAACATATATATAGTTATATTAACATATATATAGTTATATTATCATATATATAGTTATATGAATATATATGAATATATATTTATATAGTTATATTAATATATATATAGTGATATTAATATATATATTTATGGTGATATTAATATATATATTTATAGTAATACTAATATATATATATGTAGTTATATTAATATATATATAGTTATTAGATTAATATATATATAGTTAGATTAATATATAGGTATATAAATATTCATATATTGGTATTTTAAATAAAATGGATGTTAGTTATTATTTAGATAAAGCTAATATATTTTATATGTAAATATATTTTATTATTTATATTTATAATTAAATTTTTAGGTGTGAATATTTAAAAAATATGAATATATTGTTATATATTTGATTATAAATAGCAGTGAATTATAAAAAATGATGAAATTTCAAAGACATAATATCAATATTAATGTAATACCTTGGAATAAATTCATACCCCACCAAAAAAATCCAATAATACCCCCTTAAACGAGGGTGAAAATCCACAAAATGTTAAAATATCGGGGTACCCCGACTAAAAACTCAGTTTTGGAGGCCTTCTGGGCCTCTTTTGGCCTCGAAAATCGCTTGACTGGGGTCCCCCCGAGTCACAACAACGTAGAGCTCGTCGCAGGCTTCGATTTGATATGTGGTAGAGCTCAAACGGACATCCGGATCAAAAGTTATGGTCGTTTGAAGTTTGAGTTGCGTTTTCAACATATTTTGGATCTTTTTTTAATTTTTTTAATTTTTTTAGTCCTCAAATTTTTATTAAATGACTATTACTCCATAATTATTATCAAAATATTAATTAAAAATATTTTTTTAATTTTTTAAGAACTCATTTTCACTAAATATCTTATATATTAAGTATAATAAGTGTAAATGTACATTTATACTTATCTAAAATATATATAAAAATTATATATTATATTTATATAACAATATAACTATATTTATATATTAATATATTAATATATGTTAAATTTTTTTTTTTTTGAAGCCGACCCTTTATCAGCGCTAAAAAAAGCGCTGATAAAGGACCCCTTTATCAGCGCTACTAAGAAAGCGCTGATAAAGGACCCCTTTATCAGCGCTACTAAGCAAGCGCTGATAAAGGACCCCTTTATCAGCGCTACTAAGCAAGCGCTTTTTCGTTAGCGCTGATAAAGGGGGGCGCTGCGAAAAACTGTTTTTGTGGTAGTGCATTTGAAAATTTGCATAAAACTTAATTTTATCGCTTCCATGAGTTGAATTTCAAAAATCCGAGAGACACAGTTAACATCAGTAAGAAAAATTTAGTTCAATAAGATGAAAATAATTTTTGATGAATAGTAACTTTTGACTATTATTTACCACTATTAAAAGTAAATAGGGTAATTAAGGGTAAAAATGATATTATAATTACCCTAAAACATTTCCTAATTCTATTGGATAAGTTTCATTCGACCCAAAACAACCTTAGGAATAAAATATGATCCTTTATGTCCACTTGGATTAGATTAGGACTTTTATTATTATTTTATTTAAAGAAGAGTTAAAAGTGTAAAATTCAAAGTTCATTAACTAGACCATTTTTAATATAGGGTTATACATAAGATAAATTCGAATATAAATATTCATTAGAAAGATAAAAATATTTAATACATAATTTTATTTTATTTATAATTTTTAGATATTAAATAATTAAATTTATCTATGACACAATGATGATGCAGTAATTACCTTTTTAATGAAAGGTTAAAATAATTGATGTTATAAATATCCAAATAAATTTAATTTGAGACTTTTGATGAATTACACTAATTTTATAGGTTAATATGACATGTTAGTGTCGATTAGATATTTTTTTTTGAATTTATAATGTTTTTATGACTTTCACAAAAACAAAATACCAAATAGTGTCAAAATTGACATAAATTAATTTTTAAAACAAATACTATATTATTGGTTGATGTAATATTCCTAAAAATATATGGTTCATCCAAAAGTCATAAATAATATTATATATGTCATTAATTAACCACTTTAGGTTCTCTTGGAAGTTTAGAGTAATTTTATTAACCATATAGTGTAAGAATACAAGAAAACACGGTAAAAGTTAAACTATTTAACTAAGAGTTAAATCTAAAAGATAAGGTTAAAATGGTAACCTAAACTTGTCTAAAACCTATTTGTTGAGATTATCTCGACCCATAACCACCTAAGGATCGAAATAAATTCATTTGGATCCATTATAAACCGAATATTATTGTATAATAAATTAATACTTTAATCTTTTTCTAAAGTGACCCTCACCCCTCTTATAAAAGGGCACTTCCCCTTCTCTCAAAATCACACCACCAAAGCCATATTTCTCATACAAACCCAGACCAAATATCATCCCAACTACCCTAACTTAATCCTAGAGTCCTTAATTTAGTCATAAAGCCAACCAAAGGAGCCCTTTTGATCAAATCAAAAGAAAGAACCCGAAGAAGAGGTAAATATTTCATCACCTCTTTCAAGTTCTTTTCTTCTTCCACTTCCTATTTATTTGTTGTTTCCATTATAAAATAATAACTCCATTATATTCTATATAATTTTATGTTATTTTAAAAATGGTATAACCATATTCATTATTCTATCCATCATATGAATGACAAAGTCACCATACGTGTGTATGTACGACTTACTGTCTCCATGTCGTGGTGTAGTTGTTATTCAATACATTATTATTTGGATAGGTATAATAATTAGTATAAATGATGTAAATAATAAATAAAACATGTTAATGATCATTTATATATTATATACCATACAATTAAATACGATATCATCATCAATATAATGATATTGTCACTCATGCGTACGTACGGATTACCGTCTCCACGAACGCGATGAGATTTATTTCCACGTTCACCATTCAACGATGATTATAAAAATATATATTATTAATAAGTATGTAATATATTAAATAATAATTCTATTGTATATATATATATATATTTACTTACATATATCTTATTCACCTACTTTCGTTTAATACGATATGAAAATGGAAACAACGTTTATGCGTACGTACGGCCTACTGTCTCCATAAAAGGTGTTTTCCATTTCATATATCTATATATTATAGATATTTATATTCTATATATATATATATATGATATATAAATCATTTTTTATATTCTGGACGTATTTAAATCATGATCTAAATGACACGAACAAGAATAACAAGTTAAAACATGTATGATAAAGAAAGTAATTATTACCCGAAATGTTAATTTAACATGGATATTATTATTCAATAAGTAGTATAAATTCATAAATGAATCAAGTATGAGAAAATAAATATGAATATGGTTCTGGTATAATTTAATAACATACTATGGCCATTATACAAGAGGTTAAACGTACCCGCGACCAAAGGAAAGTGCAAGGTAAGGGTTAATTCCTCAATCTCATTATTATCCGAGATTGTTTATGTGTAAGTATTTTTTGGGAAATATTTGTTATTTTATGTCTATGTTTCATAAAATAAATTTCAAAATTGATTCTTTAAGTAAATATTTAACTAAAACATCATTTTAAATGTTTTAAATATTTATTCTTCTAAATCATTCTCATTAATGTCCAAGTTTTCAAAATGGATTTAAGGATTTATTTATATGGACATGAATGTTTTAAAATGTTAATTCCTTTAAAAAGTTTCAAAGTGGTATGGGACACTTTGATTCAAAAATGTCCTTTAAATGTCTTCCTTTATAAATTGTGTGACTTTTAAATGTTTTCATGAAAAAGGTATATTTCTCTCAAATAGTTTTACTAATCATTTTCAACTACGTCAACATCCTTTTGGGATATTATTCTTGATTGAGGTTGATTTATTATAAATAAAATCTTTAATATTGTATTGAATGAGTTATGATATTTCTGACTATGAATGTTCTATTTTTATACCATTCATGGTTTATGGATAAAGTATTGACATTTCGTATACTATTTTTAATACAGATGTTTATGTTATGTTTAAACCTTTTCATATGAGGAATGAATTGGACTTAGTAAGTGATGGGTGGAGACCATTATAGCTCCTCGATGCATCAGTAAGTCTCATGTGACAAACTAGTGTCTTGGAATAAGGCCTTTAAAAAATATTATTAGTAGTATTGGCACAAGGCATTGACTATGTGGTTATGAAGTTTGGAATTATGCATTCCATCATTATGAAATTTGATATTGATATTACATGTGATTATTAGACTAGTAGAATATCCATGTGAATAAGTAAATGGAATTATTTGATTTATCTTTTCCATAAAATGATTAAGTTTAAGTTTAAAAGTCTTGTGTTTTAGTCTTATACATTTCCTTAAATGTTTATGATTATTTATGAAAGTCTTCGCTATATTGTTATCCTTACTGAGCATCTGAGATCACCCCTTTATTATGATTTATTTTCCTAGGATTCCAAGAAGTGTATTATGATTGATAAGCAGGATTAAGCTAGGGGATTAATGGCATTCTAAAAGGATCATTTATGTTGTGTTTCATTTTCTAATGTGTAATGTAACATTTATGTATGTAATATATTTTCCAAGACTTATAAACTGATTGGTATTTCAAGACTTGATTCCTTGTAATCATGCCAATGTATTAAAATAATGCACTGAATCTGGGCTTATGGGGTCGGGGCGTTACAATTAGCCATGAAATCATAACATAGTAATAAGACATGGAATTTTGGCAAACACATAAGAATATAATATGATTTCCATAGTATTCAAGGCATCATTTTCAAGGACATATTATTAGTATGGGTTCACTCCCAATACCATCTTAGTAGTCATGGTTCGCTCCCATGGCCATCTTAGAAGCATTAGTTCACTCCTCATACCATCTTGGTAGTCATGGTTTACTCTCATGGTCATCTTAGTAGCCAAGGTTTACTCCCAATATCATCTTAGTCTATCTCATGAGATATAAATATTTACCCAATGAATTTTGGGAAGATATAGTTCACACCCATCTCATAATGAAATAATACATATATGTTCCACAAAATCATAAACAATCATATCATAACCCATGAAATGAAATGGGTATGATAAACATGTAATCATATCATAACCTATGGAAAAAGATACAGGTTTCATAATAATTTCATTAAAATAATAAAATAATCTTGAAAATGTTTTGAAAACCATTTTGCTTGAAAATTTATAAAATAATATTGAAAACATTTTTAAAATAGTTTTCCTTGAAAAAATATAGAAGAAACTTGAAAAAAGTTTGAAAACAATTTTCCATGAAAAATTATAAAAGAATATTGAAAAAAAATTAAAACCATTTTCCTTGAAAACTTATAAAATAATATTGAAAAAAATTTTGAAAATAATTTTCCTTTAAAAATTATTAAATAATATAGAAAACGTTTTGAAAACTATCTTCTTTGAAAATACTTTGATAACATAGAAATAATACTTAAAATCATTTTGAAAACCTTTTTATTTGAAAATAATTTCAAACAAAAAAATCCAGAATATTAGGAAAATATTTTATTTTTTTAAAATGAAATTTTAATCTTGTAAAGGAAACTTCAAGGTAATGTGGATCATGGTGGCGGGTAAATCCGTACAAACCAAACATTCCTTTTTCACCGTAAAAATCTTAAAAAGGTGCCACGACTGGAAAATGAAAAGAAGATTGCTTATTAAAAAACCTTTTGCTTAAAAAGTTAAAACATGGGTAAAAAAATATTTTAAATATTATAGTATAATATAAAATATTTTTGGAAACCTTTTAGAAGACATGGTTTGGAAGGAACATAGATTTTCGACCGAAGAGAGGGTAAAGTCGGGCTTTCTTAAAAACTCTTTCTTAACTATCTTATGTACCAAAGAGTGTAAAATAATACCAATATATGAAGATATAGTGAATAACTATAGGATGATAAAATTCATGATATTTATTAATAGTTGGATCATAATATTTCATCAAAGTAATCATAATCATAAATAATCTCTAAAAGTAATGAGATTGTTTCAATAAACTCTTACCACTTGGTAAATTTTAACCATGCTCCCCATGTAATAAAATAATGCTTAAAATATCATTACAAGAATTATATTCATTATATAACATTTCAAATTCAGTATATACACCTCATGGAAAAATATGGGGGCATAACATAGCATGTGTCTCAATGAAGGAAAATTGAGAAAAAAATACTTTACCGATTTTGTAGCTTTTGAAACATAAACCCCATGAAACGAAAATAATAAAATGGAAATATAAATGACCATAAATTTAAGTATAATAATAATATAATACATCCATGGTCAGTATACACACCAAATAAATGAATGGGTGGGGAATAAATCATGTATCTTATGGAAATAAAAAGTGAGATGAAAATTCCCTTACCTTGTGTCTTGACTCTCGTCATACTGATACAAAATTCCTGTATAATAAATATAAGATTATTATAAATATATAAAAAACCATATTATTATATCTAATATCATATATGGTTTTATTATTACTTTATATTACCCTCTTGTTAACTATTATATGTTAAGGTTACACTTCAGGTAATATTCGCTTTGTTTTTTGCACGTCTTAATTTATTATATCTTTGGTCCTTATACTTATTTCATGATATAAATAATATAAAAAATGGTATAAATATCATTTATATTCATTATATTTTTATTATAATAATATATATAATATATAATTTTGAAAATGGAACACACTGCTCATAGAGACGGTAGGTCGTACATACGCATGAATGTTGCTTCAATTTTATTAACGTATTGAAAGAAAGAAAGTAAATGAAATATATGAATATATGTATATAATATTATTGAATTAGAATTATTATTTCATATATATAATATAAGTTCACTAAATATATCCTTAATACATTCCATGTAGTGTGTGAACGAATCACGTGGATTTGACGGGGTGATAGTCCACACTTCCTCAAACGAAATTATCATAATTACACAAAATGGAAATTATAAAGATATGTTTTATAAAATAATTAAATAATCTTAAATACATTATAAATATCATATATAAATATATTTTCTATTATAATATCTACTATGAGAGGTGGTAAAGTAAAAATGAACAATCATCATTTCGTGAGGAGGTAGTTTTCCATACACATAAACAGTATGTTCGTTAACCATCATATTGAAGTGTGTGTAAGTTTAGGTGTAACCATCAGCATTACAACATCTTAGTATATTGAAAATAATATTTTTATTATAAAATAATGGAATAAGAATGGGTCAGGGATTGTATAATGTAAACTAAAATAAATGAGCTTGAGGGATGGTGTTACCTCTTAATCGAGTAAATCCTTTTGGTTTGCACCAAAGGGATTCCTTGGAAGGATTTATGGACAAAGGGAGGATTATATGAGGAATTATGGGTTTTTGGGAATTTTATTGGGTAGATATTTTCCTAACCTAAGTATTTTGAGAGGTCTGAAGAAGAGGGAGATGTGGTGTCCTTTTATAGGGAAGGGAAAGGACACACTTGGCATTTTTTAAAATAAGTAAGGTGTACCCACATTTTTACCTAAAAAAAGTCATAAAAAACAAAAAAAACTCAATAATTTAGGGTTAATGGACGAATTATGGACATAAAATTGGTTCTGGACAATTTTCTAGGTCATTTTGCCCCATAAGTTTAATGTTTATTCCCCTGTTAAGCTTAATTTTACTTTAATCATTGTAATTAATTTTAACTGCATTCACTAATATTTTTGGTCAAAAACTAAGTTGAACTTATTATAAATTATAAATAATTATTATTCCAAATATGAAATAATTTTTTCCAAATTAAAATCACAGAAGTTTCAAAAATTAATTTCATATTAATACTGTAGACGGGATGACAATGCAGGTTTTTAAAGTAAAAATGACCAAAAGTTTGCTAAGTTTTTATACCCAATTTCATAGTGAAATTGATTCAAATGACTTATATTGAATTAATTGATATATTATTGATATAATTTTACTTTAAAAACAGATTAAAATATAGTTTAACACTATAAATAAATTATATGATAAAGCATTTTTGAATTAAAATAAAGTATTTTTCATTATTCATTAAAAATGAAACTTCAAATAAAAATACCAAAAATTTACCCTAATCTAATTTTTATATTTATTTTTCAAATATGAATTTTATTTTGACATATTAAATTTATAAAATTTCCAAAAATTGGGTTCTCTATTAAAAGGCGGTAAAAATGTCTTTATAAAAATATTATTTTTTATACGAAATATTGGCTTTGTTCTTATCTTATGCTTACCAAATCTATTAGTTGAATATATAAAATAATTTATTGAATATATAATATATATTAATTTAATATCACTCAATAATTTTAATTACCTTGATTTATTAGGATAAAATATCTTTGGGAAAATAATAATATTTTCCATTATATTCAATCAGTTTTCATATTCATTTCTAATTAATTTATAACAAACGAATTCATTTTATATATGGGTAATCCATAGTTTTTTATAATTATGTTAAACCTTTTCATAACTACTAATTTAATTGGTAGTTTATATCTTATTATATTAAATAATATTTTAACAAAATATCTTTATTCGTTAAAACTCGGTTTTGCATGTTATGAAAGTCATCGAGGAAAGTCAGTCTTGTGTGTAATGTAAGCTACCCTCAGTGTCCCAATTAGGGAAATCTAAACATTATGTTGCATGTAGTTCATGATTAACTTGGTGTTTCATATAATTCAATCAAAACATAGATCTATAAAATAGACTATTTTTAGTGTTGCATGAAATGAAAAATATCAAAAAGATTAAATTAATTCAGAAAAAAAATCACAAAATATTAGAGTGTTATATTCTACCCCCCTTAAAAGGAATTTAATCCTTGAAATTCATATGGGTTATGAAATTTTTAATACTTTAAAGTTCCTTTCATAGAAACCCACATCATAAAAATGAATACTAAAACTTCCCTAAAAAAGAAAGTTGGAAACATAACGGTTACCCAGAGTAACACATAGCTGGGTTTCCACGTAGGAGAACATAAGTGGCAAGTGAAAACATGGACTTGGAGGAAAATTATAAATATTTATAGGAATTGATTGAGTTCATCAATCACAAATAGGTGAATTATCAATGAAAAGTTTAGGGACTCAAATTCATAAATCTATGATGATTTAAAAGGCAATCGTTTCAACAAGAATTAAGGTATTAGGCCACCATTTTTTTGATCATTTACCTAAAGTTGAGTAATTATTTTATTTACCAGGAATATAAGGATATATACTTACTTGATATATTTATATAAAAAATTTCATTATTTGGTTGTGATTTTATCAATTTATTATTAATATATTACTTAAATTAATGGATGTCTATAAATTAACTTTGAAGCCTAAAGTACTAAAATACACTTTTAATATATATTAAGTCCCATAAAATAATGAAAAGTATACCTATTTTTCTCTAATTATTATTAAAATTAAATATGGTTAATAAATTAATATCTAAACATAAAAATTAACTCTACTAGTGTATCATTAATATTTATTCATCAAATATAATTACACATTAACCAGGACATAACGTAGGCCAATGGTAGGCATGGAACCTTTATCGTTATTTGGTCATGGGTTCAAGACCCACGGTATTGCCAGACTTTATTAGTTTTCACCTGACATACATGATGTCCTTTTCAAAAACTACACTAATATATTTTCAAAAATATGATGGACATCCTTGAAATAAGGTTAATCAATAAATATACTTTTAACAAAGGATTTCATTGAAATATCAATACATAAGTACTTACTCTGAAGTTTAACATAAAATTTTTCATGAATGGTTAACCTTATAACCATTCTAAAAGATAAAAAACCAAAATAATAAAAATAAGGTCATTAAAACATCTTAATATTGATCCCCCATATATCACAAAGTAGATCTTGGTTGTTACATTCTGAACATGTGAATATTCTCATCATATATTCTCTTGAAACATGGTAATGACCTGAATTACCACAAATACTTATTGAAAACATGCATGTTTCCTTATTCAAAAATTTAATGGATATATTCCTTATATACAAGAATTTATAAACTTCATCCATGATGACATAGACCACTTTTTCAACAAATCAATAATTAGATCTTGGGTAATCAGTGATATCCAATTTACTTTATCCAAATCAATCATCTCTTTATCCAAGCTAAACATAATTTTCTCTATATCTTGGACACATTAAGGGTTACATTCCCTTAATCAAAATATCACCTTTCCATCAAATAAATTTTCTATTTATTCATCAACATTAAAAATATTTTTTTCAATCCTTAATGAAAACTTATATTGAAAATACTTATTTATCTCCTGATTTATATAACATAGTCTTTGAATTCCAAAACATAAATACTTCATTCATCCAACTTTATTATTACACCATTACTCAGGATTCATCAACTTATTCCTTAATACCTCTTTACAATAATATGAAATATGAATAATTTCTTAAGCTCATCAACCTCAATCTAACCACGATTCTTATGTTTAATGTAAAAACTATTGTAAGAACATCATATACCTTTCACATGTTGTTTGCAACCTCTTTATCTTCATAAGTATAACCAATACTCATACAACCTTCCTGATTCTCTTTATGATATTTTCACTTGGGAAATTGATTTACATAATGCACATACTTTCCAAATCTAAAACATTCAATATTAATTATATTCCTTCTAGTTATCTCTATTGACTGAAACCATAAAGCACGGGGTAAGAAACACATATCATAGAACAAAACCACATAATCATTAAACATTACTTATAGTATGTCTAACTCATGAAACCTACTTTTTAATTGATGAAACCTTATGTAGCACCCAAATATTTTATGGTATGTTTCTCTTAATACACTGTATTCATTAGATAGCCTATATTTCATGAATCACTAATCCTCTATGGAACAAAACTTGGTTATTTATATGATATAGTCATAACCTAGCCATTAAACTTAAATTTACCAGTTCTATAATTTGAATTTTGAAAATATGACATACACGATTGTGTTCAGGATGATATTTAGAGTCTGATATAATTAACTTAATTTTCGATGAACAGTAACCTACCCTTATGAATAGAAATTTTACTCTTATGAATGGTATTCATACCCTTGAATGTATAAATAAATTTAGGCACCTTAAAATGAAGATGAATAATTTAAGTGTTTATACTTTTCAATTAAATAATTATTTTAATTAAAAATTTAATTTATCATATTTAGAAAATTATTTTTAAAAAATGGAGTTCATTTTTGGATTCTACACGTCAAAAAATGGTGAGCATGAATTTTTTTTATTTTTATGAAATACTTGAATTTTTTATAAATAGTAAAATACGATAAATTACGATAAATGCTAAATATTTGATTTACTGCATCATAGGTGATTCGAGGATGATGTAAGACCACTTGGTTTTAAATCACATGCCATTGTTACTATTTGGGATCACGTGAATCAAGACTATTCATAGTCTTGAGAAAAAATATTAAAATAATAATTAAAATAATGTAAAATCCCTCCTCCCCTCCACTATATAAACCACCCCCACCCCCTCTTCCTCACACACCACTCAAGCTTCAATCCTTTCTGTTGTTATGCTCAAATAGATCCCTAACCTCATTCCCCACGTTCAAGACCTTCTAGTCTCACTAAAAGGCCAAAAACAAAGGCCTTAAGGAGTTTCTCAAGGAGGAGTACTCAAGAGGTGAACCGCTCTTCACTTTTCTTTCAATTTCTTTTACAAGTTCCATTCTTTTGATGCCCTCTCCTAACCTCCCCACATCCAAATTCCATGATAATTATATTACCTTACATGTACTGGATTTTCATTATGATAATGGAATATTTCATCATAATCTCTCTTTTTCCCTTCCTTTTATACTATAAATGCAAACACCGTCTGAGATGTGTTAATTTATCACACTCAAGGAAGACGGGTTTTCAGTTTGCATTACTATATTCAAGACTGGTCATGAAACCTTTTCAATGGTTGAACCATATCATAATATAATTATTTTATCTTTTTTAATGTTCTATAATCTTTACAAACTCATAATATGGAATAATAATAAAAAACAAGTTCATTTTTTACAAAACCCCCAAGCCAAATCCAAGTGTTTATCATTAACTCATCGAATGATTCATCCTTATGGTATATAACCAGAATCATTATAAGATAATTTATAACTCTTTAATTCCACTAATGTTATATATTAACATTTCTAGATGTTTAACCACATTTCAAATGAACTTCCATTCATGAATACTAGTAAAATGGATCATGAAAACCAAGGAAGAAAAATCTTCCAAAACAACAAAATTGAACCTCTTAAACCCATCAAAATGGTTGTTAATGAACCTAATGAGGTTATAACATATCAATTAAATTTTTATGGGATTTTGGAGTTATTAATTAATGAAGTTTAATTTGATTATTAAGGTCATTAAGAATAATCATGAACACCTTCGAGCATAAGGTAAGGGATATCTTAATTCAATTTCCATTCGTTGAGATAAACATCAATGTCATTGGTTTTTTATTTTCCCAGAATATGTGTGAATTACCTATGATTATTTTATTCTGTATATACACTTTTATTGTGTGGGTTTATTATTTTCACACGTAATTATTTCATTGATTTTTCCTCAATCTAATGATAGGTAATTGGTAAGGGATCCTCTCTCACACTTTTATTCAAGAATCCCCCTAATGTTGTGTCCTTTTATTTTAAATTCCTAAATGAAGGATGATAGAGCTAATATTTTCATATTTATAAATATGTTTTTTAAATTATTTAAGCCTTTATAATTAACCAATTAGAGCTTCTTTGGATAATTTTATGACTTTTGGCGAGTTTTGATCTTAAGTGTGAAAATTGGTTAATTCTGGACATTTAACGGTTTTATGTTGTCTCTATATTTCAAGATTAACTCCTAAAATTATAATCCAATTCACCTGATTCCTTTTTTTAGGATTATAGGAGTTGTGGGATACAAATATTTCTTCTGGACCCCGAGCCAATTAAAACTCTAAGAGGCCAAAAAAAATAGGTCAATGTGAACACATAATCTGGCCGGCAGAATACACCATGACTCATTCAATGACTCATATCTCAGGATACCGACCATAAAATTGGATTATTACAGATGGGTTAGAAATAAAACTCTAAGAGGAAGCTTCACATAAACTTTCATAAATAAATAAGGTTATTAAGGTCGCCCTTCAACCAGTCAAATTTGGGTAGGTGGAATAGTAATTGGAGTCCATAAAAAGTCAGGTCTACTAATTAGCCCATAACTCATTCCACACGGCTCAAACTGATTTCCAAATTTGTGGTTAGATGGAAAACTACATTGATAACATCATATAAGAAGGGACCTCTGCCTGATTCGATGAGGTGTGGACGAACCGAAGCAGATCTTCTGGTGGACAGATTCTGGAGGAAATGTTCATGTTCTTCTTTTTCCCTCTTTTCTTTCTTTTAGTTTTGTAATGTATTATTCTTCCCCCTTATTCTCAATTAAACTTACCATGGTGGGGTAAATATTATGAGTGATTGGGGTAGGTTAGTTTATCTATTTTTTAATGTTTGAGTTCATGCACTTAAAGTTATAAAATGTTTTCTCTATTATGAAGTTGGTTTCAATTGTAAAAACAGCTTATATTATCTTGCGCGATTGTATTTGATTTTATATTATGTTGTTATTATTGCTTTGTTTAATGAAAATTATATCCCTCACAAGGTTCTGGTCTATATAATATGGAATATATCAAAACATAGTGGTGAATTACTTGGTGATCGTCAGTACGTGTGAGATTTATACTGAGTATTCAAGATTGTTTGGGATAAACAAGACTTGATTGGGAATTTCCTTAATCAATTGAGGGTATTCACTACAACTCCTTCACAAAAGGATGGAGATTATACCAAACTAAGATCTTGGTAAGTTTTAATCTCACCAACATCATTAAACAAATAAGTGAGAGGAAGTGATTGTGAAATCTCATTTTAATCGATTTAATAAAAGAGGAATGAATAAATTAGAACTTTGATAACATTAAAATTGGAAAACCAACCCTAACCTGATCACTCAATTCATATCAATATTTTATATCAATTTATTTACCAGTTTCTTCTAATATTTTTAATTTCTTTATTTCTTTTGATTCAACGCTTTGTTTTCAAAACCAAACCAATTCAAAAACAACCCCACTTATTTCTTATATTTAAAGTGACAAACTTAATTGTTGTGCGCTCCTCTCTGGAGACAACATAGGTTAACCTCTATACTATATTTTAACTTAGTAAATAATTTTTTTTTCACACCCCATGACAAGAACGTGTCAAAACTTGGCACCATTGCCGGGGGGGCAGTTCCACAATCTAATTATTAATAGTTAGCATTTTTCAATTAAAAAAACATAAAAAAATAATTTTCCATAATGTTTTCAAATGATCATATCTTTAATTCATGGAACAATTACCCACAATTGGAACAAGAATATGAGTTTGGGTATAATATAGTTCAAATTCAAGAACTTAGAAGTGATATAGAACAACTAGAGAGAAAAGTATAGCTTGCATTTGAATATGTCTGTGCATTTATGGAGAAACCAAAACCTAAGCATGAACCTATGGAGGACAAGAAAGAAGAATTGACTATTGAGCTACATGTGGGAGATCAACAAGATATGGATGAATTCTAGACCGAGTGTGAAGAACTACTTGATCCACATATTCCTTATAAATTAGAAGAACCAGAACCATTGAAGGAAGACACCACCAAAGCGGTGGAATTTAAAGAAAATATGAAGGAGCCTGACTGCCTGCCTTTATCTTGGGAAATTAAACCACAAGAGGCACCTCCAATTAAATACGCAATTGAA
Organism: Viscum album; assembly: GCA_963277665.1. Lineage (NCBI taxonomy): Eukaryota > Viridiplantae > Streptophyta > Magnoliopsida > Santalales > Viscaceae > Viscum > Viscum album. The sequence continues at coordinate 37,769,571 of OY728150.1, read as the reverse complement.
GCTGAACAAACTTAGGAAGATAATCTTTTCTTATAATCTTTTCATTCTGATTTTATTAAATCTGAATTGAGTATTACCTCCCCTTGTTATAAATTTTCATATTTGGCCAACAATTGTATTATCTTGGTAGATTTGGGAGAAAAAGAAGATACACATCATAAGAAAAATATGGGGCTCCCTGAACTAGATGAACACTTATTAGAGAGAGTTCAAGAGGATACCAAAGAAGATTTCCATGAAGAAATAGATACACATGATGCATACTTTGAAAGGGAAGAATTTGATTTTGATTCTTCATGCTTTAATTTTATTCAAATTGAATTACTTACTGATTCTACCATTGATTATTATTTTGATACAAAATACCCTGAGGAACCGCTGGAGAATGAAGAAGATGTTATGAAATTGGAAACCAATAAAGAGTAAGACTCATTCTTTGTCCTACCCCCACCATGCAAGTTTAATATCATTTTCATAGGGGTGGATTTGGTGTACTATATCCATAGAGTCCTCATCAAAAAAGAAGATGTTCATGATGGAAAGAAGAAGTTCTGGTGGTTGATATTAAAGAAACTTCACCCACCATCAGATTGGGGATAACCAACTGAAAATCCTATCTGGAGGCAGTCAAAACCCAGGGCCCACTTGGGGGATTAAACCAAGATCTATCCTTATATTATCATTATATTTCTATTTTATTTACTTTTAATAAATTTATTATGTTTTATTATCTACCTTTGTTTAATAGTTTTTATATGCGTAACACTTAGGAGATTAACTCAACATTGCACTACCAATAAGTCAGGTTGTACCTATCCTTATCTCTTGCTTGATTTTTGTGATTCAATTTAAACTGTAATTACATGTTAAATCTAATTGAATGAATTGCATACACTATATCATTTCAGTGTGGGGGAGGGAACCTTTAAATTTTAGTATTTTCAATTATTTGTTTCAAAAAAATTGTGTGTTTTTCAAATTTTTGTGTGTTTTTAAAACTTTTGAGCTTAAATGATTATCATCACATATTTTGAAACACATTTCAATGTTTGAAACAGTTTATCCCATGAAACTGAGCTTAAATGAATGCTGAAAATGACTTTGTTTCAAGTTCAAATAGTTTGAAATTTCATGAAAAGTACTCTGATTTTTTAATCCCATGCCCCAATTCACTTTCATTATATTTGAAATCACATTTCTATGAGGCTTCTGAACCTAATTTTCATATACTTTTCATTCACCTAATTTCTTGAGAGAACCATACCATGCTTGATTTAACTAGAATTTGATTTATTTCTATCAAAACTTGAGGGTTTGAGGTACATGTGTTTTAAATTATTGAGGCATTTATTTGGTATTAAAGCCCCCCTTTCAAAATAATACTTTCTATAATTGCCCACCTTGTACATTTAATCCTTGTATCCCATAGAAGCCATGAATAACCTATTAGGTTATCCACATTATAATCCAATTTTCCCTATCTAACCTGCTCTTGAAGTGAAATTGCATAATCTAGTTGAACCTAAGTGTGGGGGAGGTTGACTTGTGTTGTGCTACCTCATTTGGAGATAATTTGGGTGGAAAAGAAAATATTGTAGAGATGTTCTTTCTATTGAAAAATAATAATTATTTTTAAAGCTTTTCATTTTCTAGAGCTTTCATGATAAGTGAAGTTGTACCTTTCTGGAGCTTCCAATGGAGAAAGAAAGTTGTGCCTATCTAGAGCTTTCAAAAAAAATCATGTTTGAGATGATTGATACATTTTCTACTGAAATGATGAATGGTGTAAAATTTCACTGATTTTTTATGTTGATGGAGCATATTTTCTTCTAAGGGGAGTGAGGAGTAGACCATATTTAAGTAAAAATTAGAATAATGCAATTTTACTTCAAAAATAGCCAAGCCCTCCTCATTCAGCCTTAGAATTTTGCACATCTAAATCCTACCAACCCAAACCACAGAAGAACCATAAAAAAGTCCTCATGATATACATATGTACTTGACTCACATCTGGTAGAGATGTAGAAATTTATCAAGCCTATGGTGACCCCTTTCATGAGTATTGGATGAGAAAGACACTGTTGAAAATTGATATTTGTGTGATGAGAGAAAATGCATGTTACGTAAGTGTTTTGTGTGCATGGGAGAATAAATGGAAAGGAAATATATTTAATGAACTAAATTTAGAATTTGGAATAATTATTTTATGAGTCATGATATATTTTGTTTCTTGGTGTTAAATTTTTAGATCTCATGGATATGTGTTTTAAATTTGCTTTGATTAAATATCGATGTTTACTTGTCCAGAAGCCCAAGTGATAAGTGTGGGGGAATTGAAAGAGATAATATTTTCATATTTATAAATATGTTTTTTAAATGATTTAATCCCTTATCATTAACCAATTATAGCTTAATTGGATAATTTTAATACTTTTGGTGAGTTTTGAGCTTAAGTGTGAAAATTGGTTAATTCTGGATATTTAACAGTTTTATGTTGTCTCTGTACTTCGAGATTAACTCATACAATTGTAATCCAATTCACCTGATTCCTTTTTTTAGGATGACAGGAGTTTTGGGCTATAAATAGTTCTTCTGGACCTCGAGCTAATTAAAAATCTAAGAGGCCAAAAAAATAGGTCAATGTGAACACATAATCTAGCCGGCAGAATACACCATGACGCATTCAATGACTCATATATCGGTCTACCAACCATAAAATTGAACTATTATAGATGGGTTAGAAATCCAACTCTACAAGGAATCTTCACATAAACTTTCATAAATAAATAAGGTTATTAAGTCCGCCCTTCAATCGGTCAAAGTTGGGCTGGTGGAATAGTGATTGGAGGCCAGAAAAAGTCAGGTCTACTAATTAGGCCATAACTCATTCCACACGGTTCAAAATTCTTTCAAACATTGTGGGTAGATGGAGAACTACATTAATCACATCATATAATAAGGTACCTCTACCTGATTCGATGAGGTGTGGATGAACCAAAGAAGAACTTCTGGTGGACAGATTCTGGAGGAAATGTTCATGTTCTTCTTTTTCCTTCTTTTCTTTATTTTAGTTTTGTAATGTATTCTTATTCCCCCTTATTCTAAATTACCCTTACCATGGTGGGGTAAATATTATGAGTGATTGGGGAAGGTTAGTTTTTCTATTTTTTAATGTTTGAGTTCATGCGCTTAAAGTTATAAAATGTTTTCTCTATTATGAAGTTGGTTTCAATTGCAAAAATAGCCTATGTTATCTTGTGAGATTGTATTTGATTTTATATTCTGTTGTTAATATCTCTTTGTTTAATGAAAATTATATCCCTCACTAGGTTATGGTCTATATATGATGTAATATATCAGAACATAGTGGTGAAGTACTTGGCGATCGTCAGTACGTGTGAGATTTGTACTGAGTATTCAAGATTGTTTGGGATAAACAAGACCCGATTGGGAATTACCTTAATAAATTGAGGGTATTCATTACAACTATTTCATAAAAGGATGGATATTAGACCATACTAAGATCTTGGTAAGTTTTAATATTACCCACATCATTAAACAAATAAGTGAGAGGAAGCGATTTTGAAATCTCATTTTAATCGATTTAAAAAAAGAGGAATGAATAAATTAGAACTTTGATAACATTGCAATTGGAAAACCAACCCTAACCTGATCACTCAATTAATATCACTATTTTATATCAATTTCTTTACCAATTTCTTCTAATATTTTTTACTTTATTTCTTTCTTTTGTTTAAATAATTTGTTTTTAAAACCAAACCAATTCAAAAACAACCCCACTTATTTCTCATATTTAAAGTGACAAACTTGATTCTTGTGTGATCCTCTCTGGAGACAACCTAGGTTAAACTCTATACTATATTTTAACTTAGTAAATAATTGTTTTTTCCACACCCCATGATAGGAATGTGTCAAAACTTGGCACCATTTCCGGGGAGGCAGTGCCACAATCTAATTATTAATAGTTAACATTTTTCAATTAAAAAAACATAAAAAATATAATTTTTCATAATGTTTTCAAATTATCATATCTTTAATTCATGGAAAAATTACCCACAAGTGAAACAAGAAGACAAGTTTGGGTATAATATAGTTCAAATTCAAGAACTTAGAAGTGACATAGAACAACTAGATAGAAAAGTAGAACTTTCATTTGAATATGTACGTGCATTTATGGAGAAACCAGAACCTAAGCATGAACCTATGGAGGACAAGAAGGAAGAATTACCTACTAAGCTACATGTGAGAGATCAACAAGATATGGATGGATTCTATACTGAGTGTGAAGAACTACTTGATCCACATATTCCTTATAAAGTAGAAGAACCGTAACCATTGAAGGAAGACACCACCAAAGCGGTGGAATTTAAAGAAAAGATGAAGGAGCCTGACTGCCTGCCTTTATCTTGTGAAATTAAACCACAAGAGGCACCTCAAATTAAATAAGCAATTGAAGCTGAAAAAAATTAGGGATATAATCTTTTCTTAGAATCTTCTAATTCTGATTTTATTAAATCTGAATTGAGTATTACCTCCCCTTGTTATAAATTTTCATATTTGGCCAACAATTGTATTATCTTGGTGGATGAGGAAGAAAAAGAAGATACACATCATTAGGAAAATATGGGTCTCCCTGAACTAGATGAACACTTATTGGAGGGAGTTCAATAGGATACCAAAGAGGATTTACATGAAGAAATAGATACACGTGATGCATACTTTGAGAGGGATGAATTTGATTTTGATTATTCATGCTTTAATTTTATTCAAATTGAATTACTTACTGATTCTCCCATTGATTATTATTTTGATACAACATACCTTTAGGAACCACTGGAGAATGAAGAAGAAGTTATAAAATTGGAAACCAATAAATATGAGGACTCATTATTTTTCCTACCCCCACCATGAAAGTTTAATATCATTTTCATAGGGGTGTATTTGGTGTACTATATCCATAGAGTCCTCATCAAAAAAGAAGATTTTCATAATGGAAATAAGAAGTTATGGTGGTTCATATTAAAGAAACTTCACCCACCATCAGATTGGGGATAACCAACTGAAACTGCTATCTGGAGGCAGTCAAAACCCAGGTCCCACTTGGGGGATTAAACCAAGATCTATCCTTCTATTATCATTCTATTTCTATTTTATTTACTTTTAACAAATTTATTATGTTTTATTATCTACCTTTGTTTGTCAGTTTTTATATGCGTAACACTTAGGAGATTAACTCAACATTGCACTACCAATAAGTCAGGTTTTACCTCTCCTTGTATCTTGCTTTATTTTTGTGATTCAATTTAAACTTTAATTACATGTTAAATCCAATTGAATTCATTGCAGACACTGTATCATTTTAGTGTGGGGGAGGGAACCTTTGAAGTTTAGTATTTTCAATTATTTGTTTCAAAAAAAATTGTGTGTTTTTTAAATTTTTGTGTGTTTTTAAAACTTTTGAGCTTAAATGATTATCATCACATATTTTGGAACACATTTCAATGTTTAAAACAATTTATCCCATGAAATTGAGCTCAAATTAATGCTGAAAATGACTTTGTTTCAAGTTCAAATATTTTGAAATTTCATGAAAAGTACTCTGATTTTTTAATCCCATGCCCCAATTCACTGTCATTATATTTGAAATCACATTCTTGTGAGGCTTCTGAACCTAATTTTCATATACTTTTCATTCACCTCATTTCTTAATAGAACCATAACATGCTTTATTTAACTAGAATTTGATTTATTTCTATCAAAACTTGAGGGTTTGAGGTACATGTGTTTTAAATTATTGAGGAATTTATTTGGTATTAAAGCCCCCCTTCCAAAATAATCCTTTTTATAATGTACCACCTTGTACATTTAATCCTCGTATCCTATAGAATCCATGAATAACCTATTAGGTTATCCCATTATAATCCAATTTTCCCTATCCAACCTGCTCTTGAAGTGAAATTGCAAAATCTAGTTGAACCTAAGTGTGGGGGAGGTTGACTTGTGTTGTGCTACCTCATTTGGAGATAATTTTTGTGGAAAATAAAATATTGAAGATATGTTCTTTCTACTAAAAAAATAATTAGGTTTAAAGTTGTGCCTTTTCTGGAGATTTCATGATAAGTGAATTTGTGCCTTTCTGGAGCTTCCAATAGAGAAAGAAAGTTGTGCCTATCTGGAGCTTTCAAAAAAAATCATGTTTGAGATGATTGATACTTTTTCTGCTGAAATGATGAATGGTGTAAATTTTCACTGATTTTTAATGTTGATGGAGCATATTTTCTGCTAAGGGGAGTGAGGAGTAGACCATATTTAATTAAAAATTAGAATAATGCAATTTTCTTTCAAAAATATCCAAGCCCTCCTCATTCAGCCTCAGAATTTTTCACATCTAAATCCTACCAACCCAAAGCCACAGAATAACCCTAAAAAAGTCCTCATGATATACATATGTCCTTGAATCACATCGGGTAGAGATTTAGGAATTTATCAAGCCTATGGTGACCCCTTGCATGAGTATTGGATGAGAAAGACATTGTTGAAAATTGATATTTGTGTAACGAGAGAAAATGCATGTTACGTAAGTCTTTTGTGTGCATGGGAGAATAAATTAAAAGTAAATATATTTAATGAAAAAAATTTAGAACTTTGAATAATTTTTTTATGAGTCATGATATATTTTTTTTCTTGGTGTTAAATTGTTAGATCTCATGGATATGAGTTTTAAATTTGCTTTGATTAAATATCGATGTTTACTTGTCCAGAAGTCCAAGTGATAAGTGCGGGGGAATTGACAGAGCTAATATTTTCATATTTATAAATATGTTTTTAAATGATTTAATCCCATAACATTAACCAATTAGAGCTTTTTTGGATCATTTTATGACTTTTGGTGAGTTTTGAGCTTAAGTGTGAAAATTGGTTAATTCTGGACATTTAACAGTTTTATGTTGTCTCTATATTTTGAGAATAAATCCTAAAATTTTAATCCAATTCACCTGATTCCTTTTTTTTAGGATGAAAATAGTTGTGGGATACAAATAATTCATCTAGACCCCGAGCCAATTCAAACTCTAAGAGGCCAAAACAAATCAGTCAATGTGAACACCTAATCTGGCCGGTAGAATACACCATGACTCATTCAATGACTCATATATCAGGATACCCACCATCAAATTGCATGATTCTAGATGGGCTAGAAATCCAACTTGACTAAGAAGAGTCACATAAAATTTCATGAAAAAAGAAGGTTATTAAGGCCACCCTTCAACCAGTCCAAGTTGGGTTGGTGGAATAGTTATTGGCGGCCAGAAACATTCAGGTCTACTAATTCAGCCATAACTCATTCCAAACAGCTCAAAATGATTTAAAACGTAGTGGGTAGATTACCAAATACATTATTCACATCCTATAATAAGGGACCTCGGCCTGATTCGATGAGGTGTGGACAAACCGAAGCAGAACTTCTGGTAGATAGATTCTAGAGGAAATGTTCATGTTCTTCTTTTCCCTCTTTTCTTTATTTTAGTTTTGTAATATATTCTTCTTCCCCCTTATTCTCAATTACCCTTATCATGGTGGGGTAAATCTTATGAGTGATTTGGTAAGGTTAGTTTTATTGTTTCTTAATGTTTGAGTTCATGCGCTTAAAGTTATAAAATGTTTTCTCTATTATGAAGTTGGTTTCAATTGTAAAAACAACTTATATTATCTTGTGCGATTGTATTTGGTTTTATATTATTTTGTTATTATTGATTTGTTTAATGAAAATTATATCCCTCACTAGGTTATGGTCTATATACAATGGAATATATCAGAACATAGTGGTGAAGTACTTGGCGATCGTCAGTACGTGTGATATTTGTACTGAGTATTCAAGATTGTTTGGGATAAACAAGACCCGATTGGGAATTGCCTTAATCAATTGAGGTTATTCGCTACAAATATTTCACAAAAGGTTGGATATTATACCAAACTAAGATCTTGGTATGGTTTAATCACACCAACATCATTAAACAAATAATTGAGAGGAAGCGATTGTGAAATCTCATTTTAATCGATTTAATAAAAGAGGAATGAATAAATTAGAACTTTGATAACATTGCAATTGGAAAACCAACCCTAACCTGATCACTCAATTAATATCACTATTTTATATCAATTTCTTTACCAATTTATTCTAATATTTTTACTTTATTTCTTTCAACTCTTTTTTTTTCAAAACCAAACCAATTCAAAAACAACCCCACTTATTTCTCATATTTAAAGTGACAAACTTGATTGTTGTGCGCTCCTCTTTGGAGACAACCTAGGTTAACCTATATACTATATTTTAACTTAGTAAATAATTGTTTTTACACACCCCATGGCAGGCATGTGTCAAAAATTGGGACCGTTTCCGGGGAGGCAGTTCCACAATCTAATTATTAATAGTAAACATTTTTCAATTAAAAAAACATAAAAAAATAATTTTCCATAATGTTTTCAAATGATCATACCTTTAATTCATGGAACAATTACCCACACATGGAACAAGAGGACAAGTTTGGGTATAATATATTTCAAATTCAAGAACTTAGAAGTGAAATAGAACAACTAGAGAGAAAAGTAGAACTTGAATTTGAATATGTCCGTGCATTTATAGAGAAACCAGAACCAAAGCATGAACCTATGGAGGACAAGAAGGAAGAATTACCTACTGAGCTACATGTGGGAGATCAACAAGATATGGATGGATTCTACACTGAGTGTTAATAAATACTTGATCCACATATTCCTTATAAAATAGAAGTACCAGAACCATTGAAGGAAGACACCACCAAAGCGGTGGAATTTAAAGAAAAGATGAAGGAGCCTGACTGCCTGCCTTTATCTTGTGAAATTAAACCACAAGAGGCACCTCCAATTAAAGAATCAATTGAAGCTAAACAAACTCATGGAGATAAGCTTTTCTTATAATCTTTTCATTCTGATTTTATTAAATCTGAATTGAGTATTACCTCCCCTTGTTATAAATGTTCATATTTGGACAACAATTGTATTATCTTGGTGGATGAGGGAGAAAAAGAAGATACACATCATAAGAAAAATATGGGGCTCCCTAAGCTAGATGAACACTTATTGGAGGGAGTTCAAGAGGATACCAAAGAGGATTTCCATGAAGAAATAGATACACATGATGCATACTTTGAAAGGGAAGAATTTGATTTTGATTCTTCATGCTTTAATTTTATTCAAATTGAATTACTTACTAATTCTCTCATTGATTATTATTTTTATACAACATACCTTGAGGAACCGCTGGAGAATGAAGAATAAGTTATGAAATTGGAAACCAATAAAGAGGTTGAATCATTCTTTGTCCTACCCCCACCATGAAAGTTTAATATCATTTTCATAGGGGGTGGATTTGGTAAACTATATACATAGAGTCCTCATCAAAAAAGAAGATGTTCATGATGGAAAGAATACATTCTTGTGGTTCATATTAAAGAAACTTCACCCACCATAGGATTGGGGATAACCAACTGAAACTACCTATCTAGAGGCAGTCGAAACCCATGGCCCACTTGGGGGATTAAACCAATATCTATCCTTATATTCTCATTCTATTTCTATTTTATTTACTTTTAATAAATTTATTATGTTTTATTATCTACCTTTTTTGGTTTTAAATGCGTAACACTTAGGATCTTAACTCAATATTTCACTACCAATAAGTCAGGTTGTACATCTACTTATCTCTTTCTTGATTGTTGTGATTAAATTTAAACTGTAATTACATGTTAAATTCAATTGAATGCATTTCAGACAATGCATCATTTAAGTGTGTGGTAGGTAACCTTTGAAGTTTAGTATTTTCAAGTATTTGTTTCAAAACAAATTGTGTGTTTTTCAAATTTTTGTGTGTTTTTAAAACTTTTGAGCTTAAATGATTATCATCACATATTTTGAAACCCATTTCATTGTTTGAAACAATTTATCCCATGAAACTGAGCTTAAATGAATGCTGAAAATGACTTTGTTTCAAGTTCAAATATTTGTAAATTTCATGAAAATTACTCTGATTTTTTAATCCCATGCCACAATTCACTGTCATTATATTTGAAATCACATTCCTGTGAGGATTCTAAACCTAATTTTCATATACTTTTAATTCACCTAATTTCTTGAGAGAACCATACCATGCTTGATTTAACTATAATTGGATTTATTTCTATCAAAACTTAAGGGTTTGAGGTACATGTGTTTTAAATAATTGAGTTATTTATTTGGTATTAAATCCCCCTTTTCAAAATAATCCTTTTTATAATGGCCCAATTTGTACATTTAATCCTTGTAGCCCATAGAATCCATGAATAGCCTGTTAGGTTAGCCACATTATAAGCCAATTTTTCCTATCAAACCTTCTCTTGAAGTGAAATTGCATAATCTAGTTAAACTTAAGTGTGGGGGGTGGGAGGGGGTTGACTTGTGTTGTGCTAACTCATTTGGAGATAATTTGGGTGGAAAATCAAATTTTGAAGAGATGTGCTTGCTACTGAAAAAACTAATTATGTTGAAAGATGTGCCTTTTCTAGACCTTTCATGATTAGTGAAGTTGTGCCTTTCTGGAGCTTCCAATGGAGAAAGAAAGTTGTCCCTATCTGGAGCTTTCAAAAAAATCATGTTTGATATGACAGATACTTTTTCTATTGAAATGATGAATGATGTAAAATTTCACTGATTTTTCATGTTTATGGATCATATTTTCTACTAAGGTGAGTGAGTAGTAGACCATATTTAAGTAAAAATTAGAATAATTCAAATTTTCTTTAAAAATAGCCAAGCCCTCCTCATTCAGCCTCGGAATTTTTCACATCTAAATCCTACTAACCTAAAGCCACAGAACAAACCTAAAAAAGTCCTCATTATATACATATGTACTTGACTCACATCGGGTAGATATGTAGGAATTTATCAATCCTATGGTGACCCCTTGCATGAGTATTGGATGAGAAAGACATTGTTGAAAATTTATATTTGTGTGACTAGAGAAAATGCATGTCACGTAAGTGTTTTGTGTGCATGGGAGAATAAATGAAGATGAAATATATTTAATGAACTAAATTAAGAAATTGGAATAATGTTTTCTATGAGGCATGATATATTTTGTTTCTTGGTGTTAAATTGTTAGATCTCATGGATATGTGTTCTAAATTTGCTTTGATTTAATACGGATGTTCACTTGTCCATGAGTCAAAGTGATAAGTGTGGGGGAATTGACAGAGATAATATTTTCTTATTTATAAATATGTTTTTTAAATTATTTAGTCTCTTATAATAAACCAATTAGAGATTCTTTGGATCATTTTATGACTTTTGGTGAGTTTTGAGCTTAAGTGTGAAAATTGGTTAATTCTGGACATTTAACAGTTTTATATTGTCTCTATATTTTGAGAATAACTCCTACAATTTTAATCCAATTTACCTGATTAATTTTTTTTAGGATGTAAGGAGTTGTGGGATACAAATAAGTATTCTGGACCCCAATCCAATTAAATCTCTAAGAGGCCAAAAAATCGGTCAATGTGAACACATAATCTGGCCGGCAGAATACACCATGACTCATTAAATGACTCATATCTCGGGCTACCGACCCTAAAATTGGATGATTCCAGATTGGTTAGAAATAAAACTCAACAAGGAATATTCACGTAAAATTTGATGAATAAATAATGTTATTAAGTCTACCCTTAAACCGGTCAAAGTTGGGTTGGTGGAATATTGATTGGCGGCCAGGAAAAGTCAGGTCTACTAATTCGGCCATAACTCATTCCATACAGCTCAAAATGATTTCAAATTTCATGGGTATATGTCCAAATACATTCCTCGGATCCTATAATAAGGGACCTCAGCCTGATTGGATGAGTTGTGGACTAACCGAAGCAGAACTTCTGATGGACAGATTCTGGAGGAAATGTTCATGTTCTTCTTTTCCCTCTTTTCTTTCTTTTAGTTTTGTAATGTATTCTTCTTCCCACTTTTTCTAAATTACCCTTACCATGGTAGGGTAAATCTTATGATTTATTTGGTAAGTTTAGTTTTTCTATTTTGCAATGATTGAGTTCATACGCTTAATGTTATAAAATGTTTCCTCTATTATGAAGTTGGTTTCAATTGTAAAAACAGATTATATTATCTTGTGCGATTGTATTTGATTTTATATTCTATTGTTATTATTGCTTTGTTTAATGAAAATCATATCCCTAACTATTTTTTGGTCTATATACGATGGAATAGATCATAACATTTTGGTGTAGTACTTGGTGATCGTCAGTACGTGTGAGATTTGTACTGAGTATTCAAGATTATTTGGGATAAACAAGACCCGATTGGGAATTGTCTTAATCAATTGAGGGTATTCACTACAACTCTTTCACAAAAGGATGGAGATTAGACCAAACTAAGATCTTAGTAAGGTTTAATCTCACCAACATCATTAAACAAAGAAGTGAGAGGAAGTGATTGTAAAATATCATTTTAATCGATTTAATAAAAGTGGAATGAATAAATTAGAACTTTGATAACATTGCAATTGGAAAACCAACCCTAACCTGATCACTCAATTCATATCACTATTTTATATCAATTTCTTTACCAATTTTTTCTAATATTTTTACTTTATTTCTTTCTTTTGTTTCAACTCTTTGTTTTCAAACCCAAACCAATTCAAAAACAACCCCACTTATTTCTCATATTTAAAGTGACAAACTTGATTGTTGTGCACTCCTCTCTGGATACAACCTAGGTTAACCTCTATACTATATTTTAACTTAGTCAATAATTGTTTTTTCCACACCCCATGACAGGAACATGTCAATGGGGTATGATTTTTCACCTCTCCCAAACTGCCCTTATGATATATAAATGATGGGATAGCCCTTTACCTCTCATTAATCCCTCACAAGAACACCTGTTACCATGTCGAAATGTTTGTGAGGGGTTTTCTCATCTCACTTTCAACTCCGTGGGATTTCAATTTTTCACCTATTATTTCTTATATGTGGTATATTTGTACCATCATACAATATATAATATCATGATTCTATTTATGTTCATGGTATTAAAATATTCATTTGATGATTATTAAATCTTGGTCACACGAAATGATTGATTACAATGTGGTAAAGGGATCTGTCTCAATTTTCCATTTCGTTGTGACTTACTATGTATTGTACACTTAATAATTCTTATGTGGTGTACCTAAAGCCCATTCAAGATCACTTTTCATTTAAAATTATATTTCTATTAAATATCCATATTCTCATATCATGGATATGTTTATTGTCTAAACCGTATACCATTTTTCATACGGTGTTTATTTGGAATGTTATTTTAACTGTGGAAATATTGATGAATCTATATCCTATACTCTATATGGATATTGAAAAGGCATATTGATTTTGTATTAAATCAATGTATAAATAATTATTTGGACATGCAGCAGTGGGTGGGGCCCGCTATAGCCCCTCGATGCATCAACCGATCTCATGAGTCAAATAAGTGGGCGACAAACCCTTCAAGTTGTTTTCCAAAAATCAAACAGGTTTCTACCCACAGAGCTAAACTATTTTAACGGTATTATGGTATCATGTTCCAGATACATGAAATCCAATTAATAATAATTCTCTTTATTCATTTTCAGATATTACTATCCATGAGGTTTTCACTATGAAAAAATATATGGATGCAGTTTCATTCTCTGTTTGTTAATGGCGTGAGTTTTTCATTTATTCACTAGGACATATTGATTATGTAAAATTTTTTATGACTCACATATTATTGAATTAATTCTTACACTATTTTTAACCCTTAATGATCATTTGAGATCACCCCTTTTGTTTGTTTACCTTCAACATTTTATGAAGAGGAGATCATTTGTTGAGTTTCTCTGGATGCAGTTTTTAGTTTTTGTTATGCATTGTATTTTTGTAAAATTTTCCCAATGTAATTTGAGTTACATCTATGTATCTAGTTTCTTCAAGACTACTAAACAGATCGTTCCTTTTGGATTTAATTACTTCTAACCATTCAAATGTAACAAGTAATGCACCGGATCTGGTCTATAGGGGTCGAGGTGTTACAGTTGGTATCAGAGTAAGTGAAGTAGAAAACTTGAAAACTGGATTAGAAAATGTAGATTAGGGAACAAAGACCTAATGAATTATTTGAGTAAAAACATAAAATAATGTCCTGGTATTTTTTTAAGGAATATATTATGTGGATATTTCTAGAAAATACATCCTTGTCTTGATAAAAACAGGTAGAGGTGGCTCTGGAACAGATGTACCTAGGAGTGTAAGATCTGACAAGGAGTTTAGGGCTTGACCTAGGGTATCTTGGTACACAACAACAGGCCTTGCTACACTCTTGGTATTGACACTCCTGGGGGATATTCTTAGGATAATTCACATTTTCTTTACAAGCCATTATGAAGGAGTTTAATGTAACTTTTTACTCATAGAAACCATGTTTATGAGATTACCTATGAATAGAATTTCAATCTATGTTAAGTGATTTTCTATTTTAGATTCATAAACTATTCTAGTGTATTCCATTATTCAGAAATGGAACCTAATAGAAGAAGGGGAATCAATACTCGTGGACAATGTAGGGATTTCCCCACTGAACAAGTCAACATAGTCAATGCCAGAGCAGATTAGATTAAGACCATATTGGGACAAATTACTCAGGTCATGATGAATAACCATGTTACACCTATGTTGGATTGTTTCATGTGGTAAAAGCCCCCATATTTTAGTGGTACTACTAATCCAATGGTATCTAAGTAATGGATCAAGTCCCTTGAAAATATATTCATGGTATTAAGATGTAATGGAAATGAGAAGGTAGTGTTGGCAGTATATTGTCTCAAAGATAACGCGGATCAATGGTGGTCTTTGATCCATAATACCATGGAGGAAGAAGAAATAGAAGATATGGAATAGAGGACTTTTAAGGAAATATTCTTCGAAAAATATTTCCCTCATGAGCAATGAACTAAAATGAAGAGGAAATTCCTTGGATTAAGACAAAGGGAAGAAGAAAGTGTTGTCGAGTATGAGGCTACCTTCACAAGGCTAGCCAGGTATGCCATAGATTACGTACATGACTCGGAAGATAAGATCGATCATTTATTTGAAGGTATTAATCCAAGTCTTCTAAGGGCACTGGATTCGCAAACATTTTCATCATATGATGAAATTGTATCAAGTGCAATCAAAATAGAGAAGGAATTTACTAGAAAAAAAATCAACGGAAACCAAGATAAGAATCAGTACTCTCATAACCAAGGAAAATGTGAAGCACCAAAGAAGAACAGGGGAATGAAGCAATTCCTATTATGTGAGATCTGTGGAAAGAATCATCTTGGGAAATGCTTTAAAGGCATGTGAGTCTACTATAAGTTTGCAGAAAAGGGTCATCGATCTAATGAATACAAGGGGAAGAAACCGATAAATGATATTCAATGCTACAATTGTATAGATTTGGGACACTATGAAAATGAGTTTCCTAAGAGCCAAGGAAACTTGTCTCAGAAAAGGCCACGAGAGCAAGGGAAATCTTATGTAATTAAAACTGTGGAGGTTGAAGTTCCTAATGATGTGGTGGTAGGTACTTTAATTGTTTCCTCAAACTTATCCAACACTTTATTTGATTATAGATCATTGCATTCATTTATATATTCCCAATTTTCCAAGAAAATTAGATGTGTATAATTTGATTTAATAAAAGGAGTTGTCAGTCAAAACTCTTAGGGGTGTATCATTGCAACAAATGCATGTCGATTAGCCCCCCTCAGGACATATAAAAGTTCTTTAGTTTATAACCTTATCATTATACCAATTATTGACTTTAATATAATTCTCGGTATGAATTGGATGTCAAATTATGATGAAAATATTTATTGCAAGAAGAAGGAAGTTAAATTTTTTGAAAATAGTGTAGAATACCTTATCTTTAGAGCAGAAACATCTCCATCTAATTCTTATCTAGATCCACCCCCAGTATCCCTACTTAATGCAATTCATGGAGAGGAAGAGAACCCAATATCTATGGGTGAGGAAAGAAATTTTCAAATTGAAGATGTACATATAGTGCAAGAGTACATTGATGTATTTCCAGAGGATTTACCTGGAAATCCTCCATGACAAGAATTTGAGTTCTCTGTAGATTTAATTCCTTGTGCAAGACCTATATCAAAGACTCCCTATAGAATTTCCACTATGGAGTTAGTGTAGATAAAGAAAAAACAAGAGGAATTGAGTGAAAAATGATTTATTTGACCTAGTGTTTCTCCATGGGGAGCCCATGTCCTCTTTGTCAAGAAGAAAGATGGATCCATGAGGATATGCATTGATTAAAGAGAAATCAATGCTATTAAAATAAAGAATAAGTATCCTCTTCCAAAAATTGATGATTTATTTGATCAACTTCATAGAGCACAATACTTTTCAAAGATTGACCTACGATCTAGATATCATCAGCTATGTGTGAGGAAGAAAGATATTCCAAAGGCAGCATTTAGAACCAGGTATGGGAATTACGAGTTTATAGTGATGCCTTTTAGACTGACTAATGCACCATCTATTTTCATGGATTTAATGAATAGAGTTTTCAAGGAATATCTTGTTAACTTTTTTGTGGTATTCATTAATGACATCCTAGTATACTCCAAAAGCTATGAAGGCCATGAGAATCACTTGTTGATTATTTTGAAAACCCTTATAAGAAATGAATTATATGGGAAGTTTAGGAAGTGAGAAATCCAGCTTCAATAGGTTTCTTTTCTAGGCTATATTTTC
The DNA here is from genome assembly GCA_963277665.1 of Viscum album. NCBI lineage: Eukaryota > Viridiplantae > Streptophyta > Magnoliopsida > Santalales > Viscaceae > Viscum > Viscum album. Next base: position 37,752,706 of record OY728150.1, on the reverse strand, counting down.
TATAAGTATGGAATCCTAGTTGATCCTTCGAAGACAAAGGCAATCCAAGAATGGCCCAAGTTGACGAACATAACTGAGGTACACAATTTTATTGGATTTGTAGGTTACTATCGGTGTTTCATTAAGAATTTTTTCTGAATTGATAACCCGCTAACCAAGATCACACATAAAGGGGTTAAGTTTGTATGGAAGAAAGAATGCACAGAATGCTTTGAATAATTGAAAAGAAGATTGGTCAATGCTCCAATTTTGACTCTTCTTTCTAGAAGTGATGGATTTTTAATATATAGTGATGCATTAAATAATGGGATAGGTTACATACTTATGAAAAATGATAAATATATTGCTTATGCATCAATGCAATTGAATAATCATGAGAAAAATTATCCAACTCATGATCTTGAGTTAGAAGCTATAATCTTTTCTCTGAAAATATGGAGGAATTATCTTTACGGTGAAAAATGTGAGATATAAACATACCACAAGAGTTTTAAATACATTTTCACACAAAAAGAACCCAACATGAGGAAAATGAGATGGCTCTAGTTACTCAAAGATTATGATTTTCCAATACACTACCACCCAGGAAAGGCAAATAAGGTGGAAGATGCATTAAGCAGGAAAGATCACAGACTCCTAACCCAAATAAGGATTGAAAGAGATCCTATATTAATAGATCTAATGAAGATGGATATGGGAATTGCTAAGGATGGAGAAACATCTTTCCTCTTTCAAATGATGGCTAAACCATCTTTACTAGAGAATATAAAAATCTCTCAATCTTATGATAAAAATATGCACAATAAAATTAATACTATCAAGGATGATAGATTGGAATACTTCGTGTATGAAGAATGAGTTCTAAAGTTTGGAAAGAGGTTATGTGTTCCATCAGTACCATAGCTAAAAAGGGAATGATTAGATGATGCTCATAGATCAAATTTCTCTATACATCCGGGTAGCACAAAGATGTATATAGATCTGAAGGAATATTTTTGGTGGGATAGTATGAAGTGAGAGATTGATGACTACGTGTAAAGGTGCCTAGTTTTTCAACAAGTTAAGGCAGAGAGACAACATCCTAGAGGGGTGATGCAACCTCTACCTATTCCTATGTTGAAGTGGGATGATGTTGCAATGGATTTTATCACCAGACTACCAAGGACACCTAGAAGGAATGATGCAATATGGGTAATTGTCAATATTCTCAAAAAATATGCACATTTCCTTGTAATAAGGGAGGATTTACCACTTGAGCACCTGGAAAGACTTTATATTAATGAAGTTTTAAGACTTAATGGTTCACTGATATCGATTGTGTCTGATCGAGACCCCTAGTTTACATCAAAATTCTGGAAAAGTCTCCATAAGACTTTGAATATTGAGCTTCGTATGAGTACTGCTTATCACCCCTAAACCGACGGACAGTATGAAAGAACTATTCAAACACTGGAAGACACGTTGAGATCATTATCTTTTGACCTTCAAGGTATGTGGGGTCAATAATTTTCTTTGGTGGAATTTTCCTACAACAATAGTTTCCATTCTAGTATTCAAATGGCTCTATATGAAGCATTATATGGAAAGAGATGTCGAACTCCAACTTGTTGGGACGAAGTTGGTGAGAGGAAACTTATTGGCCCAAAACTTATTGAAGAGACAATGGTAAAGGTAAAGACAATTAAAGCCCATATTAAAGTATCCCAAAGTAGGAATAAGATTTATGCTAACAACCAGAGAAATGATTTGGTATTCCAAGCGGTATATCATGTCTCTCTAAAAGTATCTCCATGGAAGGGTGTCTTTAGGTTCGGTAAGAAAGGGAAACTTAGTCCAAGGTACATCAGACCATTTGAAATTTTGGAAAGAATCAGAGTTGTAGCTTACCATTTAGCAATGCCACCAAGTCTCTCCAAATTTCATGATTTGTTCCACGTTTCATTGTTAAATAAATACATTCTAGACCCAACACATGTACTCGCCTATGAAGAAATATAGTTGGAACCTGATTTGTCATACTGTGAAGAGCCTATCAGGATTCTTGACACAAGGGAGAAGGTATTGATAAATCAGATAAATCTTCTAGTAAAGGTTCTTTGGATAAACCATAATATGGAGGAATCAACGTGGGAACCTGAGGATGTTATGAAGAAGAACCAGCCACATCTTTTTTAAGGTATTTGTAAATGAAAATTTTTAAGAATGAAATTTTCGAAGAAGGGAATAATGTAGCGCCCCAAACATTTTATGGTATGTTTCTCTTAATACACTATATTCATTAGATATCCTATATTTCATAAATCAATGATCCTCTATGGAACAAAACTTGATTATTTATATGATATAGTCATAACCTATCCATCAAACTTAAATTTTCTAGTTCTGTGATTCAAATTTTGAAAATCTAACATACACGGTTGTGTTTAGGATGATATTTAGAGGCTTATAGAATTAACTAAATTTTTGATAAATAGTAACCTACCCTTATGAATAGTAATCTACCCTTATGAATAGTAACTTACCCTTATGAATAGTAATATTAATCTTATAAATGGTATCCATACCCTTGAAGGTATAAATAAATTTAAAAACCTTAAAAATGAAGATGAATATTTTAAGTGTTTTCACTTTTCGATTAAATAATGATTTTAATTGAAATTTTAATTTATCAAATTTAAAAAATTATTTTTGAAAAATGGTGTTCATTTTAGGATTCTAAACATTGAAAAATAGTGAGGGTGAATTTTTGGGATTTTTCAGAAATACTTGAATTTTTTATGAAAAGTAAAATACGATAAATTACGATAAATGCTAAATATTTGATTTACTGCATCATAGGTGATGTAAGGATAACGTAAAACCACTTGGTTCTAACTAAAATTCCATTATTACTATTTTGGATCACATGAATCAATACTATTCAATGTCTTGAGTAAAAATATTAAAATAATAATTAAAATAATGTAAAATCCCCCCTCCCCTCCACTATATAAACCACCCCTCACCCTATCTTCCTCCCACACCACTCAAGATTCAATCCTTGCCTAAATTCTGATAAAATATCTCCCTAACATCCTCCCCCACGTCCAAGACCTGATGGTCTCACCAAAAGTCCTAAAAAAGGCCTTAAGGAGTTTCTCAAGGAGGAGTACTCAAGAGGTGAACCCCTCTTATCTTTTCTTTCAATTTATTTTACAAGTTCCATTCTTTTGATGCTCTCTCATAATCTCCCCTCATCCAAATTTTATATTAATTATATTACCTTAAATTTACTAGTTTTTCATTATTCTTATTGAATATTTCATCATATTTTCTCTTTTTCCCTTCCTTTTATACTATAAATGCAAACATCGTCTGAGATGTGTTAATCTATCACACTCAAGGAAGACGGGTTTTCAATTTGAATTACTATCCTAAATACTGGTCATGAAACCTTTTCAATGGTTGAACCAGATCATAATATATTTATTTTATCTTTTTTAATATTCTGTAATCCTTACACACTCATAATATGGAATAATAATACAAAACAAGTTCATTTTGCACAAAACCCCCAAACCAAATCCAAGCGTTTATCATTAACTCATCGAATGAGTCATCCTCATGGTATATAACCAAAATCATTATAAGATCATTTATAAATTTTTAATGTCACTAATGTTATATATTAATAGTTATGGATGTTTAACCACATTTAAAATGAACTTTCATTCATGAATACAAGTAAAATGGATCATGAAAACCAAGGAAGAAAAATCTTCCAAAACAACAAAATTGAACCTCTTAAACCCACCAAAAAGGCCATTAATGAACCTAATAAGGTTATAACATATCAATTACGTTTTTATGAGGTTCTGGAATTATTAATTAATGAATCTTAATTTTATTATTCAGGTCATTAAGAACAATCAAGAACACCATCGAGCATAAGGTAAGGGATATCTTAACTCAATTTCCATTCGTTGAGATAAACATCAATGTCCTTGGTTTTATATTTTCCCAGAATATGTGTGAATTACCTATGATTATTTTATTATATATATACAATTTTATTATGTGGGTTTATTATTGTCTCACTTAATTATTTCATTTATTTTTCCTCAATCTAATGATACATTCTTGGTAAGGGATCCTCTCTCACACTTTTATTCAATAATCCCCCCAATGTTGTGTCCTTTTATTTTAAATTCCTAAATTATGGGGTATGTTTTCTCACCTCTCCCATACTTCCCTTATGATATATAAATAATGGGATATCCCTTTACCTCTCATTAATCCCTCACAAGAACACATGTTACCATGCTGAAATGTTTGTAAGGGGTTTTCTCATCTCACTTTCAACTCCGTGGGATTTCAATTGTTCGCCTCTTATTTCTTATATGTGGTATATGTGTAATTTCATTCAATATATAATATCATTATTCTATTTATGTTCATGGTATTAAAATATTCATTTTATTATTATTAAATCTTTTTCACATGAAATGATTGATTACAATGTGGTAACAGGCTCTGTCTCAATTTTCCATTTCGTTGTGACTTTCTTTGTATTGTGCACCTAATAATTCTTATGTGGTGTACCTACAGCCCATTTGAGATCAATTTTCATTTGAAATTATATTTCTATTAAATATCCATATTATCATGTCATGTATATGTTTATTGTCTAAACCGTATACCATTTTTCATACGGTGTTTATTTGGAATGTTATTTTAACTGTGGAAATATTGATGAATATGTATCCTCTGCTCTATAGGGATATTGAAAAGGCATATTGATTTTTTATTAAATCAATTTATAAAGAATTATTTGGACATGAATCAGTGGTTGGGGCCCTCTATATCCCCTCGATGCATCGACCGGTCTCATGATACTAATAAGTTGGCGAAAAACCCTTCGAGTTTGTTTCTAAAAATCAAATGGGTTCCTACCCATAGAGATAAATAGTTTTAATGTTATTATGGTATCATGTGCTAGATACATGACATCCAATTAATAATAATTATCTTTATTCATTATCATTTATTACTATCCATGAGGTTTTCACTATGACAAAATATATGGATGTAGTTTCATTCTCAGTTTGTTAATGGCATGAGTTTTTCATTTATTCACTATGACATATTGATTATGTCAAATTGTTTATGACTCACATGTTATTTAATTCATTCTTCCTATATTTGTAAACCTTAATGATAATTTGATATCACCCCTTTCATTTTTTTACCTTCAATAGGTTATGAATAGGATATCATTTATTGAGTTTCTGTGGATGCAGTTTTTAGTTTTTGTTATGCATTGTATTTTTGTAACCTTTTCCCAATGTAATTTGAGTTACATCTATGTATCTAGTTTCTTCAAGACTACTAAATAGATAATTCCTTCATGATTTCATTCCTTCTAACCATTCCCATGTAACAAGTAATTCACCGGATCTGGTCTAGAGGGGTTGGGGTGTTACACCTTAGGTTTATCCTAGTCTATTCATAGTCATATTCTATTCAAATCCGTCATGATGGTTTGTAATGATTTTGTGAATTCCCAAATCACATCCCTTAAGAGTGTCAAACCAAATATGTAGTAAGGCATGTTTTCATGTACTAGGTTATGCCGAGTCAGGCCCAATACACCTTGTCATATTTGTTACTCCTAGGTACATCTTTTCCAGATCCACATCCACTTGTATTAACCAAATAAGGATGCATTTCTAGGAAACCACTCACTCTATCCTTTACCAAAATTTCAGGACATTTTCCTAATTGTTAACTCATCCTTATACTTATCCTTAGATACATCCCTAGACATATCCTTAGAAATATACCTTGGGATCTCACTAGATTTTTCTCATCATAGTTTCAAAATATTAACTAAACCTTTACTCTAACACCAACTATAATGACCCAGTCTTAACATACATAGACATTACATCGCATTTGTATAATACTTAAAACATTATACAAATAGATGACCAAATACCCTATTATTTTAGTGTCTTTGGAAACATGGAAACATTAACACTGGTACATAAGCGAGCTACATTATCTCCCAGTAGGTTATTCATTACTAGAACCCTTCTTAAACACATCATACTTAATACATATCTTTATAACCTAGGGAAGGAAAAAAAGGATGAGATCAGATGCTCAATGTGGGTAAACAAGGGATACATTTAAGTATAAACATGATCATAAGGGTATGAGGCCATGATCATGAAAATAGAAGATTGTAACTTTCATATCAAAGATCACAAATAGGAATCATGGCATAAAGATTAGCAGTTCATATGACATGAATCATAATGAAATGATGAACATAATCCATGAAATCATAACATAGGAATAAGACATGGAATTGTTGAAAACACATAACCATGTAATATGATTTCCACAGTAGTCACAAAATTGATTCCAAGTCCATCTTGGTAGTATGGGTTCACTCCCCATACCATCTTGGTAGTCGTGGTTCACTCCCATGGTCATCTTAGTAGCATGAGTTCACTCCTCATACCATCTTGGTAGTAATGGTTCACTCTCATTGCCATCTTAGTAGTCATGCTTCACTCCCAAGACCATATAAGTCTATCTCATGAGCTATAAATCATTACCCGATGCATTGTAGGGAGATATAGGTCCCACCCATCTCATAATGAAATCATACATACATGTGACACAAAATCATAAAAAATCATATCATAACCCATGAAATTAAATGGGTCTCATAAACATGTAATCATTTCATAACCTTTGGAAAAATATATAGGTTTCATAATTATTTAATTAAAATCATAACTCATGAAAAGAATCGAGTTTCAAAAACATATAACCCATGAAAGAGAAACGAGTTTCATAAACATCATGACATAAAAACATAAATTGTTCATAGAAATAATATGAATGTAAATATTGAATCATATCCCTATAAAGGCATGATTAACACCAACGTATTTCATCTTATAAAGGAAATATTTTTAAAGATATTTTAAAATAAATTCTTGAGGAAAATATACTTACTTCTTTGAAAATGTTTTTTAAAACATAAAACCTTTTGAAATCCATTTTCCTTGAAAACTTATAAAATAATCTTGAAATTTTTTTGAAAAAAATATTCTTTAAAAACTTATAAAATAATCTTGAAAATGTTTTGAAAACCATTTTCCTTGAAAAATTATAAATTATTATTTAAAATGTTTTGAAAACCATTTTCCTTGAAAACCTATAAAAGAAGCTTGAAAAAATTTTGAAAATCATTTTCCTTAAAAACTTATAAAATAATCATGAAAACATTTTGAAAACCATTTTCCTTGAAAACATATAAAATAATCTTGAAAAATTTTTAAAAACCATTTTCCTTGAAAACTTATAAAAAACAAGAAAATGTTCTGAAAATCATTTTTGTTTAAAATACTTTGAAAACTTAGAAAGAAGACTTGAAATAATTTTTTTAAAAAAATTCTTTCAAATTAATTTGAAATAAAAAATTTCCCTAATATTAGTAAAAAAAATTATTTTTTTAAAAAAATAACTTTTTAATCTTGTAAATTAATCTTCAAGTGAATGTCGGTCATGATGGCATGGAAATATGTACATTTCGAACATTCCTTTTGCACCATAAAAAGTTTACAAAGGTTCCTTTCCCAAAAAATGATAAGAAAATTCCTTATTAAAACCCCTTTTATTTAAAAATGTAATACATGGTTAAAAATTTCTTTTAAATATCATAGTAGAAAAATAGATTATTTTTGGAAACCTTTTAGAATACATGGTTTTGATGGAACATAGATTTCCGACTGAAGAGAGGGTAAAGTTAGAATTTCTTAAAAACACTTTATTAACTATATTATGTACCAAATAGTAGAAAATAGTACCAATATATTAATATATATATTTAATAAATATATTAGAATAAAATTCATGAGATTTCTTAAGAGTTGGATCATAAGATTTCATCAAAGGAAGCATAATCATAAATAATCTCTAAAAGCAATGATATTGTTTCAATAAATTATTAACACTTTGTGACTTTGAAACATAATCCCAATGTAATAAAATAAATATTAAAATATTATGATAATAATTATATTAATGATATAACATTTATAAGTCGGGATATATACTTCAAGTAAAAATATGGGTGCATAACATGGCATGTGTCTCAAAGAAGGAAAATTGAGACAAAATTACTTTACTGATTTGGTAACTTTTGATACATAAACCCCATAAAATAAAAATCATCAAATGGATATTTAAATAACCATAAATTTAATTATAATAATCATATAATAAATCCATGGGAATTATACACACCACACAAAAGGAATGGGTGGTGAATAAAGCATGTATCTCACGAAAATAAAAAGTGAGATGAAAATTCCCTTACCTTGTGTCTTGACTCTTTTCATACTCATAACAAATTCCTGTATAATAAATATAAGTTTATTATTCATATATAATAGAACCATATTATTATATATAATATCATATATGGTTTTATTATTACTTTATATTACCTTCTTTTTAACTATTTTATGTTAATTTTATGCTTCAGGTAATATTCACTTTGTTTTTTACATGTGTCTTAATTTGTTATATATTTTGTCCTTATAATTATATCATGATTTCCAAAATTTAAACCATTATATAAATATTTTTTATATTAATTATATTTGTATTATAATAATCTATATAATATATAAGTATGAAAATGGAAGACATTGTTCATGGAGACGGTGGGTCGTACGTACGCATGAACGCTGCTTCCATTTTATTGTCATATTAAAAGAAATAAAGTAAACAAAATATATGTATATATGTATATAATATAATTAAATTAGAATTATTATTTCATATATATCATAAAATTTCACTAAATACATCCTTAATACATTCTATGTAGTGTTTGAACAAATCACATCGCTTTGAGGGGCGGTAGTCCACACTTCCTCAAACGAAATTATCATACTTCCACAAAATGGAAAGTATAAATATATGTGTTGTAAAATAATTATAGAAGCTTAAATACATTATAAATATATTATATATCATTTATAAATATATTTTCCATCATTATATCCACCATGATATATGGTAAAATAAAATTGAACAATCATCATTTTGTGAGGTGGTAGTTTTTAGTACACATAAACAGTATGTTTGTTACCCATTAGATGGAAGTGTGTGTAAGTTTAGGTAGAACCATTATAATAAAAACATCACAGTATATTTAGGATATTTTTTTTATACAATCATTGAATATAAAGAGTTTATGGAGTGGATAATTGAAAATAAAATGAAGGAGCTTGAGGGAGGGTATTACCTCTTAATGAGGTAAATCCTTTTGGTTTCACCAAAGGGATTACTTGGAAGGATTTCTGGCCAAAGGGAGGCTTAAATGAGTAAGGTAAGGTTTTGGTAATTTTATTTGGTATATATTTTCCAAACCTATGTGGTTTGAGATGTGTAAAGAAGAGGGATAGGTAGTAACCTTTTATAGGGAAGGGAAAGGACACACTTGGCATTTTTTTAAACACGTTAGGTGTACCCACGTTTTTACCTAACAAAAGTCATCCAAACCCAACAAAAATAAATAATGGATGTTTTATAGATGAAACATGGTTATAAAATTGGTTTTGGACAATTTTATAGGTCATTTGGGCCCTTAATTTTAATGTTTATTCCCTAGTTAAGCTTGATTTTACCTTAATAGTTGTAATTAATTTCAACTACATTTACTAATATTTTTGGTCTAAAATAAATTGAACACATTAGAAATTGTAAATTATTATGATTCCAAATATATAATCCATTTTTCCAAATTTCAATAACATTAGTGGAAGAAATTAATTTAAAATTAATCCCATATACGGAATGACAATACGGGTTTTTAAAGTAAAAACTACCAAAAGTTTGATATGTTTTATACCCAATTTCAATGTGAAATTTATTCCAATGACCTATATTGTATTAATTGATAAATTATTTATATAATTTTACTTTAAAACAAAATCAAAATATAGTTTAACAGTATAAACAAATTTGATTAAAATGCATTTTTGAATTAAAATTCTATATTTTTAGTTTTTCATTAAAAAATGAAACTTCAAAAAAAATGCCAAAAATTGACCCTAAGCTAATTTTTATGTTTATATTTAAAAGATTAATTTTATTTTGACATATTAAATTTATAAAATTTCTAAAAAATATATTTAAAATAAGTTATTCATTAAAAGGCGGTAAAACTACCTTTATAAAAATATTGATTTTTATGCGAAATAATGGATTTGTTCTTATCTTATGCTTACCAAATCTATCAGATGAATATAAAAATATTTGATTGAATATATATATATTACACTAATGTCACTCACTAATTTTAATTAATTTAATTTATTAGGATAAAATAGCATTGTGAAAATATTAATATTTTCCTTTATATTCGATAGGTTTTCATATTCATTTCTAATTAATTTGTAACCAATAAATTAATTTTATATTTTTGTAAACTATATATTTTAATAATTTATTTAAACCTTTTCATAAATTATAATTTAACTACTAGGTTATATCCTATTCTATTAAATAATATTTTAATAATATATCATTATTCGGTAAAACTTGGTTTTGCGTTTTACACAAGCCATCAAGGAAAGTCGCTCTTGTATGTAATGTAAGGTAACCTTGATGTTCCATAGGGAAAGATAAAAATTATGTTTCATGTAGTGCATGATTTAATTTAATTTTTTTTGCGTATAATTCAATTCAAACATAGTCCTATAAAATAGACTTTTTTCAATGTTGCATAAAATGAAAAATATCAAAAAGATTAAATAAATTAAAAAATCACAAAATCGCAGGGTGCTGCAGTGTTTTGGGTTAGTGTTATGTTGTTGTGATGAAAAATAGGTTGGAGCACTAGGACGTACAATGTTGGGGTGTGAGAGTAGAAAATTACTGGGAAAATGTTGTGGGGTACCCTTTACAAATATGCTTCTTATTATACTAATGTACTTGGATATACTATCTGGTGAGCATTACATGGTGGGGATTGGTCAGTTGGCCTATTTAGGTGTTATTTTCTCACTTTTACATTAGTATGATTCTTTCACATGCACATGAGATAATTTTGTTACCCTAATGGGTATACTTTTATGCACACCCTACTTATATAAAACTATTTTTAGGTTTCCAAGAGGATTATGTGGACTGTGTTTGACATTACTATCTCAGACCCTTGGATAGTTTTTTTCTTTTTATTTTCTTTTGGGTATTTATTTGGTGGCCTTTATTTGTAACTATTTTACTTATACATTCATTTTGTGGCGTTTTTGGTATTTTTTTTATATTATGTCATGGATTCTTATATGGTTGATTAATCACATCTTCCAATATTATATTATTATAGAGGGTAATTCCTCTCATTTATGATATTTTTATCACCTCGGTGATAGTCTCCAACTTGGGGCCTATTGGAGGCAGGACTTGAAGGTCATTATCTCTCTACCTTTATTGTAATATATTTGGTGGGAGGGGGGTCATGAAATAGTGGTATCAGAGCTTATGGTTGAGAGATAGGATGGAGTTTGAAGTTAGGAACAGTGAGGATTTCATGGGTTGGTTGGGAAATTGGGTCAATTGATCTTGGTGTGTGACATAGGCCAGGGAAGATCGGCTAAGACATGATATTTTAGGGGGCTTCGTGATCTGATGAAAGGACTCTGAGCCTACCAAACAAACAAGTTAGGTGGCATTGCTTACAAGGTAGAGACTTAGGATAGGTACATGAATCCTGATTGACATGTTTTCTTGTTTGAATTTGTTTTTCATAGGAAATTTTAAATGAATAAAATTAATATTAATAAAATTACATACTAATGGGATTAGTAAATCCTTGCCTCTATTTTAGAAATGGGTCCTGGTCATTTTTTGTGTGTGGCTCAGGCAGTGGAGGTTCCGTAGGCTAGTCTAGTTGATTGTCATAGGGTTGACCTGGTTGAGGAGGATGATCAGTGGTAGAGGGAATTATGCACTTTTCAACAACGTGATTTGGGGATGTATGGAATAAGTGTTTCATATGTGGATACAAAGAACTAAATAGAGGAGATCGTGATCACCTCTATTTTGATATGGGCCCCGGTAGAGTACTGGTTCCTATTGGCAGTTAGTTAAATTTAAGTATCTACCTGATAGTCATGGATGTTGTATCTAGGTGAGAAGAATGAGGTGGATGTTTCATGGGTCAACTTTCAGAAATAGTTATGGATAGATTTTCTTTCGTTGACCATGAAGGTAGTGAAGGGTTGGGAGTTTCTCTCCCTTTAGTAAAGAATAATTTCCATGTGGAATCTTAGTATCAAGTTCAAAGATATATTGTGTTTTTTCTAGAACTTTTTATATATGAGGAGTACCAAGTGAATTGTCTTGAAGATGCACTTTATCCTTATATTTAGTATAAAGTTACTCCCTTTATGTTGTCAACATATATGTAGGTTTAGAAGAAGATATAGGTGATCGAGCATATTCACTCATGAGGAGTCTTATTGTGGGAGGGGAGCCAGCAAGGTTCCTTGAGGAGTAGAGTTTTCAATTATATGTCTCAATTTCCAGGGCCTTCTATGTTTTGACCATTAGGGAGTCGACCTCAACAGCTTTTCTTCAGGACTTCTAGGGCTAGTAGTTTTCATGATCTTCCTAGGGTCTTTAGGTTAGTGTGTTTTTTCAATGGGGTTCATGGCCATCTTCATAATTGGTGCTAATTGGTTCTTTGATTTAATTTTGGTGGGGGCAGTCAGGTTTGGCATGATCCTTAAAGTAGATTTCAGTCAGGTCATTTCAACATTAGAGGAAACATGATTATGCTTCTTTAAAGGGGGATGGATAAAATAGAGGTCGACCTGAGGATGTTTCTCATGTTTAGGGACCTCAACCTAATCTTTGTAATATGGGTGTTCATCAGTAAATATGTGTAGGTGATGAGTGTGGTCAGTTACACACAGTGGAGGTTGTAGTGCCAAAGGGACCAGAGATCATTCGAGGTATGCTTAGCTTATCATCCACCCTTGTTTTGCCTTTTTTTAATTCAAGAACTTGTCACTTATTTTTTTGACCTTAAATATTCCCTAATTTGGGGTTGTATGTAGATATTATTTTCATTCCTCTAGTGTTGACTAAACATTGTAGAGGCTAGATGATCGTGTAGTAATTCACTATTCATTTCCACACTTATACCACTGTGTTAAACTGATTTTGTATCATAAATTCAAAATTAAATAACAAATTTAAATTCATTTTTGATAAAAAAAATTGTGTTAATCACTGTTAAAAAGGCTAATTTAAATTTTTTGGATGATTTAATTGTAGGTGGAGGTTATTTGGAGGCCCATAAAAAAGTTGAAGAAAAGTGGGCCAAACTGTGTAAGATTCCAAGAACACCGGTGGAAAAATGGACACTGAAGCTGATAAGTGCATCAAATTTGAATTTAATTTTATGATATGATCCCAAATGAATTGGGATACAAGTCTTATGAAGACACCCAACCCTAATTCATCTATTAAGGGGCCCAATCAAACTGATCTGTCCAGATAACTGAATCTACTTGACGTCAAAAGATGTGTTCTATATTTCATCCATATATTAAGCTGTATTTTTTCAAATGGATCCAAATTTTTAGTTGAAATATTAAATATGTGGGAGAAAAACTTTTTATTTTTCTCCAAATCTATATATTGTTGTATGGACACTCAAAACCATGGGAAAATTAGTTTCTTGAAATCTGGGGGCTCAAAACCACCTTCCACTTTGCCTATAAAATGGAACCTTGGGTAACCCATTTTTAAGTTATAACTAGGAGAAAATATCTACCATTTTTGATAAAAAAAAATTATTCCTCTCATCATACATGAATTTATGGAGACCCCTAATCTCATAGTGGGGTCAAAGATGAAGGTGAAGTTCCACCCAAGCCTCCTCCTCCTCTCGATGGAGAGCTAAATAGTGGATAGTCATTTTGAGGAAGATACACATACTTGGAAGGGAGTTCTGGAACTTTTTATTCTAATGATTTTGTTTAATATTTGTGTTAATTATTTTACTTACGTTTTACCTTAACATTCTTCTCCTGTGAATTCATTTCTTTGGTTTAATTAAGTGACACACTTTTCATTTTAACATCGATTTGGTTGAAATTAAAAGTGGAAATCTTGGATTGTTCTGATTGGAAAACAAAATCATCATATTTCTCTAACATGTACTTGTGATATCAGTATTATTTGGAATACATCACTCTGTTATTGAGGTCCAAACCTTGACAACATGATTTTCGTTTCAAGGGGTGGTTCTTTATGCATCGTTTTATGAGGTAAGATGGGAATTGAGATCTTGAAAACCCTCAACCAAATGATTCCATTAAACCATGTGTATTTTTCAGAATTATGAACTAGCTGATATTTTTAGTGAACTTTAAATGACCTCCTTCTCTCATAATCCTAAAAATACCACCTTCCTTTATCAACTATTAAACTATTTAATTAAGTCATATTATTTTAGAAATGTTTTCAACCACCCCCCTCTTTTAGTTATTTTTATTAAAATTACATAGTTTAATCCTCCAATTCCTCTTTAGATAAAACCTAGGTTCTAGAATATACTATAAAGAAACTGTAAAAACATAATCAATTTGATGTTTCATAACAACATGGTCAAATTTTGGCATCGTTTTCGGGGATCGCTTTGGTTTTTAGTGCATTTTTTATAAGATTATTATAAATTTTGTGAATATTTACCTATTTTATATTCTAAATTTACATATATATTTTTTATAATTTATTTATTATGTAGGTTCTATGAATGATGAATTATAATCATTGATATTTACCCCCTTTCGAACCCAAATCAGAGATGATTCTATGTCAGCAACACCGAGACACATAGGATAACCCTTTGAAGAAGGACACCCAAAACATTGAAACTCTTCTCGGTAATTCTTCTTCTTATGGAACCCATGTTAAAACTGAAATAAAATTTTATAATATGTATTAAAATAACCGTAAATTAAAAGAACTAACCTCTCCTGATGTAGAGATCCATCTCGCATACATTCAAATACAAGGTGAATCGCCTAATTTTTAACTAAAATTCGGTTTAATTCACTTATTACAAAGATTTCATGGACTCATGGGAGAAGATCCATGTGATCCCTAAAAATAATTTCACAATTTGTGTTCTACATTAAAATCATATAATTTGGATGAAGAATGAGTAAAGCTTAGGGAATTATCTTTTTCATTATAAGAAACTGAAAAATATTGGTTGTATTATGTCAACTCCCCTGTTAGAGGAAAAGAAGACATAAAATGACTTTTACTTGAAAAATAATATCCATACTCTCTAATTGAAACTATAAGGAAAGAAATTTGTGGAAATAGGAAATAAAAAGGGGAAACACTGCATGAATATTAGGAATGATTTAAATGGTTATGTTCAAGATTTATACACCACCAAATAAGTGATCAACTTTTAAAACAATACTTTTTTAAGGTTTAAATCCAATTGATCATAATATTATTGATGTTGATGCAGGTGGTACGTTAGTTGGAAAAACCCTAATCGCTAAAAAGAAACTCATTGAGAACATTTCATAGAACACTCAACAATTTGGTTCAAGGTCCATTGGACCCATTCGATGAGTCCATGAGGTGTGAAGTTATAAGTTCTAGAAAAGTTGGAAAAAATTATTTAAGAGGTAAGTACCCTTATCTAACAACTTTATCTTTCCTAAGGGAAATCCCAATATCCTCCTCCCATAAATTGCGGTGTCTTTTCCACTAACACCAACTATTCTAACCAATTCCATCAACTGGGAGAAAATTCTGAGAGTTGTGAGTCAATCTTCCCAGGTTACCCCTTAACCAACCCATTAGTCAAGAACCATACTATCCATACAACCCTGTGTGGAAAGAAAACCAAGCCTATAGGAAAGTGGGTATTCAAACCAACCTCAACAACCATGGAACCAACCGGGGTAGAGTAGTCATCCACCACCACCACCCAAAAATCCTCAACCCCCATAAGGGCCCTTCCAAAAACCCCCTCCAAAACCCAAGCCTATCCCTGAGTACATGATGAAAAAAAAGGTTGCAAATAACCTAAAATTCCAAAAAAACCACCCAATCTACCATAAACGACCTAAAAACCCAATTAGGACAACTTTCCAACTCGATATGAGAAATCCAAAGTCATGGGCCAGGTAAATTGCCTTCTCAGCCACTAGTCAACCCTAGGGATAAGGGAAATGTTAGTGTTATCATCTTTCATAATGGAACACAACTTAAAATCCAAATTATCCCTCCATTAGATTCATCCCCTCCCAAGGAAACCACTTTCCCAACCACTGATAATAGTCCAAGAGAGGAAAAACTTGTCCTGGTAAAAATACCACCAAAGGAAAGAGTGTGTATGTTGATGAGTCACCTAGAAAAACCATTCCTCTTCCATTTATCCAAAGGTCCACCCAACCAATTAAAAAAATATTAACTTGATAAATAAATCTTGAAACTTTTAAAAAAAGTTAAAGTTATCATTCCCTTGATTGATGATGTAAATCAAATTCCACAATACACCATGTTTCTAAAGGAGATGTGTACACACCAAAGGATAATTTATGGTGGTGAAAAGGTGAGATAGGGAGGAATATATCAGCATTTATAGAGACATCACTTCCCACAAAATGCAATGATTCTGTAACATTCTCGATTTCATGCACCATATGGGATTATTTCTTTTCCAATGCTATGATTGATTTGGGTGCCTATATAAATGTTATGCCTCACTATATTTTCTCTTTATTGGGGTTTGGGGAACTAAATTCCCCTAGAAATGTTTTCCAACTAAAAAACTGTAGTACAGAATACCCCACTAGTTTGTTAGAGGATGTTCTTGTAAGGGTAAAAATGTTAAGTTTTTATACTATTTTTTATGTGATCGGTGAACTAGGAGGTTATGGACATGGATCCTATCCCTCCCCCACAAGAGAGGGAGGTAAAAACTTAAATTTCTTTTGGGTATCATCCATCCTTCTCTCTATTCTTAAATCTGGAGTTCCTTCCACCTTTCCCTGCAATTGATCGTTTCCCTAAAGTTCTCGATCTACATGCTAGTTTCCCCAATCTATCTCTCTCTCACTCTCAGCATTATATGAAGCTTCATCACTCCTAAACTAGATCTTGGTAGCTCTCTGCAGGCACCATAATCCATTGTTCAACACATTTTATAGGTTTGTTTTCAACTCTTGGGCATTACTGAATCATGCAACCATCAGGTTTCTTGATAATCAACATATTATGGTATGATTTTCATTAGATGAGGATATGATCCTTGATTGGTCCAAATCTCCTTAAACAATAAATGGTTCTTGATTATAACTATTTCTTTGGTCCTATGACTTCCATATGAAATTGGATACTCCAATGATGGCTCCTTTAATGAACCAACTCAGTGTGTCTTCCCATATCCCCTCATATATGCATGGAAGTCGACATGTATAAGCTTCCTGATGATTGGATTTGGATCATGGTGTGGGAGGAATTTCAATGTAATAAATCAGTGAAATTTGAAACATGGATAGACTACTGCTCTTCCTTCCAACATTTAGGGAATTTATCATCTATTTTTTCTATAGCTGCTTATCCCTTCATGGAAAGGTCATTCCTGTTACTCAAAGCGAGTTTGTATCACCTATAGGTGCATGTCCATATATTGGTGATTTTTGTGTGGAGGAAGTGTGTATATATCACCATATTTGGAAATATAAAAGACTATGTATTTTTGAACTGAAGGTTGCTGATGTTTTTGCGAAATTGAAATGTGATGTGGGTTCTAAAAATCTATCAATGTATGTTCTTGAAGGGGGCCTATTGACACATTCAAAGGATTCTCATTATTTTTCTGATACTGTGAGACTTGGAGGTATGCATAATGGATAGAACTTTGTCCCTGGGTTTGGTTTTATTATTGGAGATAAAAGGACTTATGTGTCTAGTCCACTACTTCAGGTGTCTCCAGGTCAGAATGTAATAGTTTTCCAGGAATGGGGATTAGATTCCAAGAATGATGCACCAAGTTTGATACAGACTCAAAACTATTTTTCATACTTTATTGGAAATAAGCAAGAATCAGTGGAATTTAAAGGGTGGCAGACAATTATACCAAGATGGAAGAAGAAAACTGTTGGGTCAAGGCCCAATGAAGACACTAAGCTGAGTGATAAAGATATTTTCTTTCAATAAATCAAGTATTATGAGTAGGACCCTCACGGGAACATGAATATCAGAAATGGATCAAGTAAGGGGAAGAAAGGAAATCTTTTATCTGGAAGTTTTTCAGTTCAAATAGGGGGAATCAAGACCCTATAAATAATTTTAATTTACCAAGAATGGTTGTAACTATAATCTCAAGTAAAACAAAGAAGAGTGGGATAGGAATAAAGTTGAACAAATCAATAATTATTGAATTTTTTGATTAGAAGCATAGAAAGACAGGGGACCAAGCTCCAAGTGATGTCAATAGGGTGAATAAATATGAAATTACTGGACTTGTCCAAAAATTCATGTCTAGTGAGGATCAAAATGGAATATCAAGGGAAATGTAATAAGAAAAAAGGAAATGTTTGGAGCTCACTCTAAACTCTAAGGAAGAAATTCTCGAAAGAGTCTTTTAGATCAATGTGATAAAATAGGAGGTTAATAGAATCTATGATAAAAGTATTTGAGTTGTTAACAATGATGAAAAAAGGGTGTGGATTAATAATCAAGACCTCATTTTGGCTTGAGGATTTAATTAACATAAGATCATCTTGGAGGAATATATACAAATATGGGACAAGATGGAAAGTCACTTCGAAGATCTTATCAACAATGATCCAGATATCCAAGAAAATACTCTTTATTGGAAGTTATATAGGGTGTGTTATACCAATAATATTTGTCTTGTATTTAAAAAAAATTGATCTCTTTATGTGTGTAATGCACATTTTTTTCTGGCATTGCTTCCCACGTTTTCCAAAATATTACTTTCGAAATAAAAAATTTTACTTGGATGTTACTACTGCTATTTTTTATTTGATTAAAATGGAAGATGGTAGGATGAATGGACACTACCTAATTATATTGGTTATGAATTTACTAAAAACTTAAAAAAACATAATTAATGTCCACAATGATACATTATCTATGTAGTTTGGTGGTGAAATTTTCCACTTAAACATCCTTGATTCCATGAAGCACCACTTGGAAGAGCATTCCTCACTTTCAATTAATTCTATTGATATATTCCCTTCCCCTGAAAAAACTTCTTCTCTTTCCATTGATACCATTTCTGATTTTTCATAATTGATTGAAAATATAGGTAAGTAATCATGCATTGAATTTTTTAGTGGTCTATAAAAATTTCATGTATGTTTTTTAATTGATGATTTCTTGAAAACTGAGGATCCCATGACCTTCGATGACATTGTTAAGATTGTAAAATCTCATTCCTTATATGAGGATTTTAACACTGAGTAATTAGATGAGATCAGTGACCTATCACTTCCACATTCACTCCCATCAATCCAAAATCCCCCTAAATTGGAACATAAACCTCTACCTCAAAATTTTAAATATTCATATATTGAGAATAGAAACAATATACATGTCATAATTTCTATTTCACTCCTTCCAAAGCATGAATTGTGACTTCTTCAACTTTTGAGGGAGTATAAACCAGCATTGGGATAGACACTTACTAACATTCTTGGTATTATCCCATCAATTTGTACACATCATATTTTGTTAAATGATGAGGCTAAACCAGTGAGTCAGGTACAACATTGACTGAACCCAAACCTCCAAGATGTTGTTAAAAATTAGGTAACAAAATTATTGGCAACTACAATCATTTAACCCATCTCTAATAGCTAATGGTTCAGTATGGTGTAGATAGTTCCCAAAAAAACAGGTCTTACTATAATTAAAATTGAAAATAATGAATGTGTTCCAACCCATGTGCATAATAGTTGGTGTGTCTGTTTAGACTATTGCTGACTAAAACCAACACACTAGTAATGACCATTTCTCATTGTCGTTCATTGACTATATTCTAGAGAGTCTAGCGGGAAAGTCCCACTTCTATTTCCTTTATGGGTATTCTGGATAATTTCAAATCCATATTTCCCCCAATTATCTATAAAATATAACCTTCACTAGCCCCATTGTCACATTTTCATACAAGAGTATTCAATTTGGTTTGTGCAATGCTCCGGGTACTTTCCAGCGATGCATGATTAGTATTTTTTCATATTACCTGTAGAATTTTATAGAAGTATTTATGGATGATTTAACTGTTTATATCTCTTATGTTATTATTATTTTCATGAATTATTATATACTCCCTTTACTTATTTTATATGAAATGTGCATAATTTGTGTGAAATATTAATGTTTAAATATTAAATATAATTTTAGAGCACTATTTGAATTCATCCTGATTCAAGTATATTTAATTTTTTAACAATAACTATCACCCTAATGATCCAAATTGTGTGGTTCGTATTTTTTATGATTCCTTATTCAATATCCCACATATAATTAGAAGAAATCATTGACCAATTCTTCCAATTTAAGGGTTCTATGGACTGCACAAAAAGTCCCACAGAATCTATGAAGAAACTAGACAATCCATGAAGATTGAATTATTGGGATCAATCCAGAAGTGAAAATTCATTCATTCTACTCAAACATTCGTATAAAAATTCAAGGAGTCATGAATAAAAATTTGAAGGCTCAAATCTAAAAACAATGGGCCCAAATGAAGCTTTTAATTCTATCCCACCATTCTGGCCGGGAATTAAAATCAGGACACTATTCCTGCATTTTATCCTGATTTAATCATCAAATAAGGCTATGATTTTTCATTTTGAAATCTAAGATATGTTAGTACAACTTGTTATAATCAATTATTTTTATTTGAAATCATATTCCTATTCAACAATCTATTCACATTTCAGCCATCAAAAAAGCATGGATAGAAATAGAAAGTTTAACATTGTTTATTAAAACCGGCATAACATTGGCTATAATGATCAAATGGCCAAAAAATTTTGAGGGATGATAGTAACTATAAATATATACAACTCGGAAGAAGATATAAACTCAAGATTCATCTTTCTTGATGTAAAAAATGGCGATGCAAGTGGAGTGAAGATTTAGAATGCAAATTGTCCACCTCCTTGGGCTATAAATACAAATCCCTCTTCTCCTTGCATGTGGTTATAATTTTCGATAATAGAAGCATATATTGGAATTAAAAAATACTTTAAAAAGAATTGGTATTACCTTCTATACTCAAGTTTTCACTTGAGAGACCCTTCCTCCTCTCTTTGATTTCATTTACTTTTGTGCTTTTCTTGATTTGTAATCTTGTAAGTCTTTGTTTTGTAATTCTATTTCAAGGAAAGTTTCTTCTTCATATTCTATTTTAATAATCCATCCTTTTTTATTAAATATTAATTCTCTTAAAATATTTTAAATCAAGATGAAAACTCTTCCCTTCTTTTTCTTCCTCGTTCAATCAAAATTCTATTTTTAACTATTATCATCGTTTGTGTGTTTGTGTTCGGTGCACAACCCTTTTCTTATACCATTATTTTTCTTCCCTTATTAACTTATCATTATAAACATAATAAACCAAATTTATAATCATCTTAATGTATGAGTAAATCTACCATTAGGGTGAGTCAAAATTTAGGGATGTTAAGTGATTGAGAGTATTTTCTTGATGAGTATTCTTTAATTTAACATTGTGTATGTTGAACTTAACATGTCATGGATTAATGACATATTTTGTTTAAAATATGGATTCCATGGATTATTGGAACCATAATTACACTACCACAATCAAATACTGATTGAGATTAGAATCATAATTAAGTTAAAGATTGGATTAAATCCTTAACACTTAGGAATTCCAATCAATGTCAACTTGTGACATGGGTGTTAATTTAATGCAATATAAAGCAATGATCAAGGATATCACAAGATTAAATACCTAATGATGACCTCACCCCAATATTAATAAAATTGTTAAATCAATATTAATGAATAAATCATTTCAATTAAGCTCTAAAAACAAACCCCCTCAATCAAAATACAATCAACTAAAAACAACCGACTATTAAAAAGTATCATCGTCAAGGATTCGACCCGAGTGCTGCTATACACATTAGTAGAGCATCGGAACCTTGAACGGTCGATAGGAAATAATTGTCTGAAATTTAAAATGGTGCTATTTCTAGGAATGGTGTAATTAAGTTCTATTTAGTTTCTGGTTATTGTAAAAAAACGAAAAAACAAAATTGAAAAAAAATGAAAAAAAAACACAAATAAAAACCTACCTTTTTATAAGAATCATAAACAAAAAAAAGAAAAATATATCTTTATCTTTCGTCCAAAATATCTCTAAATTCCCCATAGCCTCCCAAAAAAAACCCTCAGATTTTTTTGACCATGAAATTGAAAGAACACTTTTCCAACTTAGGAGGAATGTTAGGGATAATCAAATAATTCAAGAACCAGTCCGTGTCCAACCAATTGAATTAGATATGGAAAATACTAGGGAATAAACACTTAAAGAAATTTTTGCCTCTTATATGAATTACTAACCCCTTGGTATTAAATATCCAAATATAGAGTCTGACTTCAAACTCGAATTGGGTTTTATTCATATTGTTCCTCATTTCCACGGGATAGCTGGTAAGGATCCACATCTCCACCTTAAATAGTTTCAAGTGGTGTGCTTTACTATGAAGCCTCAAGGGGTTTATGAGGAACAAATAAAACTCTGATCATTCCATTTATCCCTATTTGACTCTGCCAATTCATAGATTTACTACCTCCCTCTTGGTTATATAACCACATGGAATGACATGAAGTGACTTTTCTTATAGAAATTATGTCCTGCTTCTCAAAATGCTTCCATACAAAAGAAAATAAGTGGTATATATCAATTATCAAATGAATCACTCCATGAATACTGGGAGAGGTTCAAAAAGCTTGTTTCAACCTTCCCACACCACCAAATACCTAACCAACTCTTGATCCAATACTTCTATGATGGTTTATTGGATATGGAGAGAGCCCTCATTGATGTTGAAAGTGGAGGTGCTCTTGTTGATAAAACTCCTGCAGATGAAAGAGATCTCATAAGTAACATGGATGCACACACATATAAATTCCATACTCGATCACATTCTCAAGTAAAACAAGTCCAAGAAAATCAATCCATAGAGATGAACAAGATGACCGAGTGGATGAGTGAACTTACCAGTCTTATGCGACAACTAGTTGTGGAATCCAAAGCCCCAACCTCATCTTATCTACAATCTATGTTCCCTGGACCTATCAAGAACTTTGGAATCTGTAGCATCCCATCTCATCCAATTGACACATGTCCACAACTTCAAGAATATCAATTTGATTCATCTGGACCAGTGGATCTTAATGCAACATATGCTCATCGGAACCCCAACCCTCAACAATCAGGTCAGTTTGTTAGAAACTTCAACTAACCCCATTCTGATCCCTTCTCTTCTACATATAACCCTAACTTGAGATATGGGAATCTCATTTCTCATCCCCCTCAATACCCTAATCAAAACCCAAACCAATTACAATATGTTCAAGGTGTTGGTAACTTCCAAAAACCTTATCCGTTTATTCCTCAACCTAAAAGGAACAATCCTCCTCCTGGATTCCACTATCCTAGTGAGCCTTCCCAATTCCCAAACCTATACAATCACTTCCCCAAGAAAAAAAATCAAGTTAATACCAATCCAAGAAAAGCCTCTTCTTCCAAGCAACCATGGGAAAGCGCTGTAGAAGATCTTTCCTCCTTCACCCATTCTAGCCTCAAGAACATTGAAACTCAAATTGGTTAACTTGCTTCCCACATAATCCAGAAACAATAATCAAATTCTTCCCAACTCCCAACTCAACAATTACCCAACCCCATGGGTAATATAAGTGCAATTGAACTTAGATTGGGAAATAAAATTACTATGCCACATGATGAGACCTCCCACTCCCCTTTAAATGTTGACCAAGAAAATGAAAAGAATGAGAAACTTGAAAAGGAACATGAATCCATTCCCTCACCTCCTTACATTCCACTTAGGAACCCAATTCCTTTTCCTAAAGCCATTTCTAAGCCAAATAAGTCTTTTGAACCCAATCATGAAATGATCGACATGTTTAGACGTGTTGAAGTCAACATTACCCTCTCAGATGCCATAAAAAAATCCCTAAGTATGCAAAGTTTCTTAAGGAATTTTGTACCCACAAGAGGAAACTTAGGACCTTAGAAAATGTTTCCACCCAGTAGTCTATTTCCATAAAGTGAAAATATCCAGGTAACTTTACGGTTCCATGCCAAATTGGAAGTTACAACTGAGATGATGCACTCATAGACCTAGGAGCCTCAATTAATATCATGCCCAAATCCATCTTCTCCAACCTTGTTCTAGGTCCCTTGAACCCAACCGGTGTTGTCATTCAGTTATCCAATTGAAGAATAGTTAGTCCTAAGGGAATAATGGAGGATGTCCTTGTTCGTTTCAATGATCTTATCTTCCCAACCGATTTCTATGTCCTTGACATGGAAGGTGAGACGACCTCTTCTCGATATCCCCTAATTCTAGGAAGACCATTCCTCATGATTGCTATAACCAAGATTGATGTCCATTTAGGCATCTTATCCATGGAATTTAGTGACCAACTGGTCAAGTTCAACATTTTCCAAGACATGTGATACTCATCTGAGGATCACTCTGCATTCTCAATCCAACCTTTTTAGGACACTTCTGAGAATCAATTGAACCCAATTCCATCATGTTCTAATGAGAAAGGATATTTTGAAATATGCACCATGATTAACCAAGTTATAAATGGTGAAGTTGATGTTGACCTCTCATTCATAGACTCCATCAATCTAGAATAACATGAAAACTCTCTTGAATCCCACATCAACTCTGATCTCTACTGCTCCACCTTAGATAGTATTATGGAAAATGAATCTGAAGAAAATGAAAGCCCTTACTCCATTCCTGGGTTTTCTAGCCCACAAATGAAAGATGAGATTGATCTGAAACCTCTTCCTGAACACATGAAATATGCATTCCTATTCCATGATCACTCTTATCCTATCATTATCTATGCTTCACTTACTAAAACCTAGGAGTCCAAACTTGTTCAGGTGTTAGAGGAAAACAAAAAGGCCTTAGGTTGGACCTTATATAACATACTAGGAATTAACCCTGTCCTTTTCATGCATCACACCCATCTTGAGGAATCATCCAAACCAATTATACAACCACAAATAAGACTCAATCCACTCATACTTGAGGTAGTTAGGGAATATATCACCAAGACTCTTCAAGTTTGTATTATCTAACCAATTTCCAATAGTGAATGGGTTAGTCCAATTCAATTTATACCTAAAAAAGGGTGGGATAACTATTTTCACAAATGAACATGGGGAGGTAGTCACAACTTGAGTGAAGAAAAAATGGCGTGTGTGCATTGATTATTGAAAATTGAATGTTGAAACGCGAAAAGATCACTACCCTCTTCCGTTCCTTGATCAGATGCTAGAAAGATTAGTTGGAAAGTCACAATATTTCTTTCTTGATGGATACACCAGCTACTTCCAAATCCCAATCACACCTCAGGACCAAGAAAAGACTACTTTCATATTCCCCTTTGGAAAATATGCATATAGGAAAATTCCTTTTGGCCTTTTAAATGCTCCTGCAACATTCCAGAGGTGTATGATAAGTATTTTTCTGAATTCATTGAACACTGCATGGAAGTCTTCATGGATGACTTTACCATTTATGGTGATTCATTTTAATCGTGATTTCATTAACTCTCTCTAGTCCTTCAAAAGTGTGTCAAGTGTAACCTTATGTTAAATTTTGATAAATGTCACTTCATGGTTGCAAATGGGATTTTTCTAGGGAACATAGTTTCAAAAGAGGGTATTGAAGTTGATCCTACCAAAATTGGAGTGATCCAATCACTTCCTGAACCCACCACTATTCGAGACATCCGTTCATTCCTCGTTCATGCTTGTTTATATCAATGATTCATCCATAACTTCAGTATAATTTCCCTCCCACTCACTCATTTTCTCCAAAATTATGTCACTTTCCATTTCGATGAGGTTTGCAGGAGAGCCTTCATTGAACTCAAAACTGCTCTTTCATCTAACCTGATAATCTAACCCCCAGATTGGTCCTTACCCTTTAATTTTATGTGTGATGCTTTTGATAGATCCATTGGGAATGTTCTTGGTCAAATAAGATAAAATATTCCTTGTGTCATCTATTATGCCTCAAAAACATTGTATGAAACTCAATATCACTACACTGTCACTAAAAAAGAACTTTTAGCAGTTGTTTTTTCCTTCAATAAATTTCATCCATATCTCTTAGGTGCCAGAATCATCATCTTCACAGATCATTTTACTATAAAGTTCTTACACAAGAAAAGTGATTCCAAACAGAGTCTAATAAGATGGATCCTAATTATCTAAGAGTTTTACCTTGATATCAAAGATATACCAAGAAAAGAAAACATTGTGGTTGATCACTTGATTAGAATTTCTAATTCTTCTCATTCAGAAATCATTGATCCTGAATTCCCCACTGGTCATCTTTCATCTCTCACTCTAAATTCACCATGGTATTCCCTAATTGTAAATTACTTGGTTTCTGGTGTTTTCCCTAAAAATGTTTCAAAAGAACAAAAAATGAAGCTGAAAAGTGATTCAAAATTCTATTTTTGCAAATATAATAAAATTTGGAAAACTAGGGATGACATGGTAATTAGAAGATGTGTTGATGAAGATGAACATTCCTCCATCTTAGAATTATGTCACTCACTTCCTGTAGGTGGACACTTTGGACCACAAATGACCTCCCGAAAGGTCTTTGACTCTGGATTCTTTTGGCCTTCACTCTTCAAGGTCTCACATGAGATCTTTCAATCAAGTTCCACTTTCCACATGTTTGGCACAATTTCAAAGAGAAATGAAATTCCCCAAAAGCCTTTAATTTTCTGTGAGATCTTCGTTGTTTGGGGAATCAATTTCATGGGACCATTCCCCCTTCCAATTAATTCTCATACATTCTTATTGCATTTGATTATGTTTTTAGGTGGGTCGAGGACAAACCCACTAGAAAGGATGATTCACATACTATTAGTGAGTTCCTAAAGACACACATATTCCACTGATTTGGCACAACACATGCCTTGATAAGTGACTTAGGAACCCATTTTTGTAATAAAACCATGGAATCTCTTTTTAAAAAGAATGGCGTTGTACATCAAACTTCAACTGCATAAAAAAAGAAAAAAAATGAACACTTATGTCATTGGGAGATGAGTGTGAGATCTGTTTCAAGTTCAACTTTTGAAAAAATACAAAAACAATGAACACTTATGTCATTGGGAGAAGTTTCATGGTTTGTAAATATTTCATCTTCTCATCCACTTCAAATTTATTTCCTATTTTGTGTCTTATTTCCCATTTTCATTCCCTCATAAATATGTGTTTCCATTTCCTTATATGTCTCATTTCAAAAAAAATGTGCATTTTTTTCCATGTTGGTGTTTTAACCCCTTTTTATTATCTTTTGGATATAATGTTTCTACCTTACCATATCCATAGAAAACCCCCTTAAAATACCTCTTAATTTTTGAGCACTTTAGGATAGGGATTGGAATCTGATATCTCTTACAAACTCTAATATTTTCACTTTTGGTAGGTTAATGAGTGAAGCTCTACAAATTAATTTTATCATCTTGAGAGGAGTAAGTTTTCTGTGCTGCCATTTTCCATTTCTAAATTTGATCATGAAAAAATGAATTGTTTTTGGAGCATTGTTTATATAAAAACTTGTGGTGGAATTCAATATGGATGACTAAAATTTCCTAAACCTCCCCTGATTGGGAAAAACAAAATTTTAATATTTGTTGGTGAGTAAAAATGAATTTGTCATGTTTTTATATTTGTTTCACATGAGGAAATGCACAATACTAAGTGTGGGGGAGTTGATTTTATTAATATTTTAATGAATTATTATATACTCCCTTTACTGATTTTATATGAAATTTTCATAATTTGTGTGAAATATTAATGTCTAAATATTAAATATAATTGTAGAGCACTATTTGAATTCATCCAGATTCAAGTCTGTTTAATGTTTTATTAATAACTATCACCATACTAATCCAAATTATCTGGTTCTTATTTTTTAGTATTCCTTATTCAATATCCCACATATCGTTAGAAGGGATCATTGGCCAATTCTATAATTTGAAGGGTCATATGGACCACATAAAAAGGCCCACAGAATTTGTGAAAAAATTAGACCGTCCATGAAGATTGAATTGCTGGGCTCAATCCAAAAGTGAAAATTCATTCATTATCCTCCAAAATTATTATAAAAATTCAAGGAGTCTGGAATAATAATTTCAAGTCCAAAATACAAAAACCAAGGGGCCCAAATGAAGCTTTTAAGTCCAACCCACCATTCTAGCCGGGAATTAAAATCAGGATACTATTCTTGCATTTTCTCCTTATTTAATCATCAAATAAGGCTGGTATTCTTCAGTGTTAAACATCATATATTGGAATAAAACTTTTTATAATAAATTATTTTTATTTTAAGGCAGCTTCCTATTCAAAAATCCATTCACATTTTATTCATTGAAAAACATGGATAGAAATGGACAGTTTAACATTGTTTAATAAAACCGCCATAAATTTGGATAAATAGATCCAATAGCTACCAACTTTTGAGGGATGACAGTAAAAATCAATATATACAACTTTTAAGAATAGATAAACTTGATATTCAGCTGTCTGAATTGCCAAATTGGCAATTCAATTGTAAGGGAAGATTTGGAATGCAAATTGTCCACCTCCTTGGGCTATAAATACAACTACCTCTTCTCCTTGAATGTGGTTGGAATTTCAAAAAAAGAGGAGCATATATTTGAACGACAAAATCCTTGAAAAATGCTTGGTATGACTTTCCATACTCAAGTTTTCACTTTAGAGACCCTTCCTCCTCTCTTTTATTTCATTTACTTTTGTGCTTTTATTTATTTGTAATCTTGTAAGTCTTTGTTTTGTAATTTTGTTTTAATGAAATTTTCTTCTTTATATTCTATTTTAATCATCCACCCTCTGTTCATAAATATTAATTCTCTTAAAATATTTTAAAATCAAAGATGAAAACTCTTATCTTCTTTTGCTTCCTCATTCAATCAAAATTCTATTTTTAATTCTCATCATCATTTGTGTGTTTGTGTTCGGCGCACAACTCTTTTCTTATCCCATTATTTTTCTTCTCTTATTAACTCATCATCATAAACATAATAAACCAAATTTCTAATCATCTTAATTTTTGATTAAATCTACCATTGTGGTGAGTCAAAATTTATGGATGTTAAGTTATTGAGAGTATTTTCTCGATGAGTATTCTTTAATTTAACATTGTGAATGTTGAACTTAACATGTCATGGATTAATGACATATTTTGTTTAATGTATGGATTCCATGGATTATTGGAACCACAATTACACTACCAAAATCAAGTACTGATTGATATTAGAATCCTAGTTAAGTTAATTATTGGATTAAATCCTTTACACGTAGAAATTCCAATCAATGTCAACTTGTGACATGGGTGTTAATTTAATGCAATATAAAGCAAGGATCAAGGTTACCACAAGCTTAACTACCTAAATATGACCTCAACCCAATCTTAATCAGATTTTTAAATTAATATTAATCAATCAATCATTTCAATTAAGATCTTCAAACAAACCTCCCAATTAAAATACAATCAACTAAAAACAACCGACTATTAAAAATTATCATCACCGAGGATTCGACCCCGAGTGCTGCTATACACATTAGTTGAGCATCAGAACCTTAAACGGTCAATAGGTGACAATCGGCCGCGCTTTCAATATCCTATTTTGATTAGTGTTTGAGTAGTCTTTAATATTCCCCCCATAACTGTATTTAAAATAATATTGTATTAAATAATGTGAAATTCCATTTCATGGTGTGACAAGTTATAGTACTTGGGCATGTCGTTTATGGCGATGGTATCCAAGTAGATAAATCAAAAGTGGATGTCATTTTTTCCATAACGTTACCCAAAAATGTGTGGTATGTACATTCTTTATTAGTCCATGTTAGATTTTATCATCATTTCATTCATGACTTTAGTAATATTGCACCCCCCCTCTCCCACTTACTCCAAAAAGAAAAGGATCTTTTTGAAAAAGAATGTGAGGAAAATTTTAACAAATTTAAATGGAGTCTCAAATCACCCCCAGTAATCCAACCACATTTGTGGGATTTACCATTTGAGTTCATTTGTGATGACTCTAACTATGCAGTTGGGGCAGTCTTATCATAACAAGTCGATCGAGCTCCACATGTTATAGCCCATGTCTCACGCACACTAGACACTACCCAAGTAAATTAAATCACAACTAAAAAATAATTAATTTCTATTTTTTTCCTTGGATAAATTTAGGTCATTCCTCTTAGGGTCCAAAATAATTACATTCTCAGACCATGCATCCCTCTGGTAACTCCTTAAGAAATTGGAATCCAAACCACGTCTCATTCACTAGATGCTTTTACTTCAGTAATTTAATCTAGAAAATAAGGATTAAAAATAGCAGTGACTATGGTGGATGACTATATTAGTAGGATCCTCCTATCCTTGGACATTTACTCATCCCATTGTATTTCCATAATTTAAATGTTTTATGTTGAGAAATTTTATCGAGTGAAATATTTTATTCCTTGGTATACCGAAATTTTAAATTATTTGGTAGAATTTTTCATTCCTATTAATTTCAAAAAAAACAAACTGAACATCTAAACTATGATCCTTTTTGGTACATTTGGGAAGACTCATACCTTTGGCGCACATTTAGTAATCAATTCATTATGCATTGTATTTATGATAGTGAGTTTCAGTCTATCCTTAGGTTCTGCCACATTCTTTCATCCAAGATCCCAAGAAGCGGTTATATTGCATGGATATCCCCTGTGAAATAATCTTCCCCAAATCCTGGGATAACTGGGATGTCTAAAGGTAGTTATCTAGTGTTCGTGGGATATGGAATCATATTAATAGATATGGGATGAGTCTCACTGGGACTGGTTGAAGCTTCTGAGCACTGTGGGAGTGTGTGATGGGTCATTCCCAACTTTTCTTTTTGTCCCGATTGATGATTAATCTAATATTTACATGATGGTGAATGTTTTGATTATTGTAATTGAACAAAACAAAAAAAAATGGATAAAACACCATAACCAAGTTCAAGATCATCACATATTATTTTTAATTAATTTAAGAAATTAAATAATTACCTTGCATGAAATTATTTCTTTATTCATGGATCTAACAAAGGATTTATGTCATACCATTATTGGGTTGTAGGAATCAAGGAAATATTTACTCTAGAAGTGATCCAAACCTATTACACAAATATCTGAATGTCATTTTAGGAATATTCGAGAGATAGAATGGAAAATCCTAACACTTGCATCATTAACTTTTGATATCCTCAAGAATCACTTCCAAAGTATTATCCTTGATCTCACTAGATTTGAGAGTGAATGGTGGAGGAAGATCTCTCTATCTCTCCCTTCTTGAGAGCATTCTTAGAGAGGGATATCTCTAGGGATTGAGAGGATTCTCTCCAGCTGTTGTTGTGCACAATACAAATGAAATTAGATCTCTTTAAAAATAATATAATTGGGTTTATATACTACTAGGGTTATAAATAAATAATTACACAAGTTACCTTTATTATTTATTTAATCCTTGTGGAACTCCGTGTCTATAATAATAATAATATTATTATTATTATTTCTTGACATGCTCTAAACTCATGAATTAAAATAAAATATTATTTATTCAAATAATATTAAATATATATATTATTTATCATTGGACCATTTAAAATCAGTTCACCATTCCTCCATAATATTTATCGAGCCATGAATAGTGACTATTTATTTAATAAATAAATATCACTACATTATTCTCCAATAAATAAATAAATATTATATTCACTAAATTTCAAATAAATATTTATTAAATATTTCACTCACATAATATTCTCTCGAATAACTGTTGACTAAATATATGTGATCAAGAAAACATAAATAATTATTAAACCATGTGTGGGAATAATATATATTCAACTTGTTAAATAATAAATAATAATATATTATTTAATTGAGATTTTGTATACACTTATTGTGTGACCCTATAGGAATGTTTCTCAGTGACATTAGGTGGAGTAGCCTAAATTACAAGGTTATCATCTAGAAACATTCCAAGGAACCCATGGAGAAATAATTTAATATTGAAAATATATAACACCTCATACATAAACTTACTATGTAATATAATCCTTTAA
Source organism: Viscum album (assembly GCA_963277665.1). Lineage (NCBI taxonomy): Eukaryota > Viridiplantae > Streptophyta > Magnoliopsida > Santalales > Viscaceae > Viscum > Viscum album. The sequence goes on along the minus strand of OY728150.1, from coordinate 37,720,159 downwards.
TCATGATATCTCTAATCAAGAAGGTTGCATGATGGTGCCATCAACCTATGTGTTTGATGTATGTTTCTTTAAATTTCTAGAAATTTAACTTGCCTATAGAACACCATGGCCATGAATTTATTGAGGCTATATAATTTTCATCAAAGGGACTAAGATATCAACTTCTATTAAAGAACATAAGGTACAAATCCTTTCTCACATTATTCATTAATACAATATTACTCATGACGCACCCAACGTATCTCACCTCACCACGAACATATGTTGTCACAGTTTTCATCAATACATCAAAGTATGTGACTTATATTACTCATTAATAATAATCTTAAAGTTAAAGGATCAATAAACATGTCTACAGATATGAACATCTAATGAAACATATAAATGTGGATTTCCTACTAGCGGGTATCGTTCTTATAATATCCTACACTGTATATTACCAAGGGAGTACACCATGAGAAGATTCCTCAAAGCCCTATGAGTCTCCACCCCTGATAGACTGAAGCATTTGTATCCCTAAAAGTATTTCATGATGTTGTAGAACATATATTTAAGAATACTTTCATGGAACTTATGGGTTCTCATCATAATAGGGAACTACTATTACCTTTTTGTGTGACAGCTACTCTTAGGACATTATCACATATTATGTCACGTAGAAGAATAATCATGATATGATAATGAGTTTATTAATATTTAAAACTATGAATTCAGGTTATCATAAAGTACAAAGAAGTTGGTTCTAGGGAACCAACTCCAACATACTCACACTTGAACTATATCCAACTGCTAACAACCTTTAGTTTTTTATCTCTCACATGATACTCATGATTCTGCTGTGATAGGCCTTTAGTCAATGGGTCCACCACATTTTCTTTTATGGGAACTCTACTTACTCCAACTTCACCCCTTTTATAAAAATATCTCAAGAGGTGATACTTATAGAGTATATGCTTTTTCTATTGGTGTGACCTTGGCTCTTTTTCAAGAGCTACCACTACAATATTATCACAATACAATGTGATAGGGTATTTACTGCTAAGTACCACATCAAGCTCCTGGAAAAAGTTTTGTATCCAAATGGATTATTTTTCTTCATCATAAGCCTCTATATACTCGAATTCCACTATAAAATCAGCAACAACTGGATACTTTGAACTCTTCTAGCTCACAGCTCCTCTGTTGAGAGATAAAACATATCCTGATGTCTTCTTTGATACTTGAGGATAGACTTAACAATATATGAATTTTTTTCAACTGGATATTCCTGATATTTTCCTACCATGGTCAATGCATATCCAACATCAAGTCTAGTACATAATATGACATACATGATTGATCTTATCACTGAAGTGTATAGGATCTTACTCATTCTCTCTTTCTACTGTTGTGTACGAGAACACGTTTTCTTAGAAAGATGTATACCATATGACACTAGAACTAATAATATATTGTATTTTTACATACTAAATCTCTTTAATATTAGGTCAATGTATGTACTTTGACTCGATCTAAGAAGCCTCTTGGATCTATCACGAATGATCTTGATCCCTAGAATATAGGCTATTTCACTTAAGTCTTTCATATAGAAACACTGTTTCAACTAATCCTTAATATATTGTAAGACTGGTGTTTCATTTCCAATAATTAATATTTCATCAACATATACTACTAGGATAACAACTACATTTTCCACTAAACCTTTTATAAACACATGGATGACATTCATTATTAATGAGACCAAATTATATTATAGCTTCATCGAATTGAATTTTCCATAACATGGATACTTTCTTCAATCCATAAATAGATCTCTGTAACTTGAAAATATTTTTGGCATCACTTGGAGTCACAAAACCTTCCAGTTGTTTCATATAGACATCTTCATGAATGATCCCATTAAAGAAATCAGTTTTGAAATCCATCTTCCAAATTTCATAGATATGGTAAGTTACTATAGAAAGTATAATTCTGATGGATTTAAACATGAAAACTAGTGAAAATGTTTCATTGTAGTCAATTACTTAACTTTTTTTAAACTCTTTATCCAATAACCTTGTTTTATAAGTTTTTATTTTACCTTCCATGTCCAATTTTCTCTTGTATACCCATTTTTAACCTATGGAATTTACATCAACTAGCACATAAACCATAACCCAAACTCGGTTCTAATACATGGAATCAATTTCAAAATTCATGGATTTTTTCCATCTTGCAAATTTTGAGCTCTCTACTACCTTGTTATAGGAGAGAGTTTCATCATTGTTAACCAATAATGAGTCACCATCTTTGGTGACTAGAAAAATATATCTCTATGGTTCACTTACCTCTCTTATGATCATGTACAGTACTTATGTTTTAGGAACTAGTTATTCCATGGGGAACTCTGGAATCTTTTCATGTACCAACATTTATATATCTTGAGCATCAACTTCATCGAAGTAAATATTTCTCCCACTATCCTTTTTTAGGATGTGATCCCTCTCAATAAAGATATCTTGTCTAGAAACAATCACTTTCTTATCTAAGGGGCTATATAGGTATTATCCCTTTGTTTCTTTAGGATACCCTATAAAGATACACTTTGTGCCTTGGGTGCTATATTTTTTCCTGATAAGGCCTTAACAAATGCCTCACAACCCCATACATGTGTATGCAATAAAAAAGGTTTCTTTACACTCCATAACTCTAAGTAAATTTTATCTTCCACTTTATTTGGTACTTTGTTTAATGTATATTCTGAACTTTTTAATGCATATCCCCAAAAGTAGATTTTTATGACTCATAATCAACCTTAACATGTCTAACAAGGTTCAGTTCATCCTTTCACTAACATTTTTCCAATGTGGTGTGTAAGGTGGAGTGAGTTGAGATAGAATCCCAAACTTCCTTAAAAAATTGATACACTCTTGTCTATGATATTCACCACCTTGATCAAATCAAAGCTTCTTTATCTTCTTTCCAAGTTGATTCTCTACTTCATTATTGAATTATTTGAATTTCTCAAAGGACTTGGACTTATACCTCATCAAGTAGACATATCTATATCTACTCAATTCATCAATAAAATTTATGAAATAAGAATACCCACCTCTAGATTCTACTCGAAATAGACCACACACATGAGTGTGTACCAACCCTAGAATCTATGTGGCCCTTTCACCCTATCCACCAAATAGAGGTATGGTAATTTTTAATTATAAACAAGAATGACATATTTCAAGTGGTTTTAGTTTATAATTATCTTAATACCCATATTGATATAGATTTTTTTAATGTTTCTCATTTACATGAAAAAGACAGTGATTCCATAGTTGGGTGTTAGATGAGTTGTGTGAACATGATTATTTATCTATTTACAATGATTTTTTTTCATTATTTAATACATAAAGAGTGTTATTTAAATGATCCATACCATAACATATGTTGTCTTTATAAAATAAACAAATTTTATTTCAAAAATTGAAAATAAAACCATCTGCATCTAGGAATGATACAAAAATTATGTTCTTAGTAATAGTTGGTATATAATAACAACCCTTAAAACCAATATCTTTCCTATTGGAAATGAAAGGTGGTAGTAACCAATGGCTAGAGTATCCAGACCCATGCCATTGGTAGCTCGAAAATCTACCTATCCTCAAAAAATCATTTATAATCTACTTGGTTCTTGTATTTGGATATAGATGTGATCACTACAAGCTGTATTTAATACCCAATGTATAGATATTGAAAGATTACATTTGATAAAGATTTCACATTTAGATTCCCTTATCTTATGGGTGTTGTTCTTATTCTAGTGTCCTTGCTTTCCACATGAATAACATACTACCACCTTTTCTTTTATCTACCTCTAGATCTTCCTCTTCTATGAAGGATGATGATTGGGAGATTTATACTTTTCATGAGTATTGGGACCCTTTTCCTTGTTCTTCATTTTATTATTCACCATAAGGAACATGGGTTTGTCACACCCCAGGTCCTTATCCATTTGGTAAATCAAAGTAATAAGTTCTGAAAGAATCTTATCATTATTTCTCACGTTATAATTAAAAATAAAACTAGAGAAGGTCTTGGGTGGTGAGGAAAGTAAGAGATATATGTTCATCTCATCCGAGAATTTAATCCCTAATATGTTTAAGCATTCAATATAGCCAATAATATTGACTACATGATTCCAAACTGGAACTAACTCTCTAATATTAGTTGTAAATAGAGCATTGGAGATCTACTATCTCTCTTGTCTCTCCTTCTCTTGATAAATAACAAATGTGAAACATCATGATATACGTATCAATTTCCTCATGTTCCTTAAAAAGATCATTGTTCATGGATGATATCATGAAACATTGAACATCTTTAGCATCGTTCAAATGTTTATCATAGATAGAAAACTCTTCCTCACTAGCATCATTACTATGTTCATTAAGAATAGGTTATTCCAGTACATATAATTTATTTTCATGACATAGGATAATGTGCAAGCACCTTTTCCACTCTTGTAAATTTGTGCCGGTGATAAGGTTATCCTTCTTAAGTATGGATCACAGTGATATATTTGAAGTCAAAACCCAATATCCCTAGACATTGGCTTTAGAATATCCAGTTTCTTGTATATTCTAGTGTTAAGTATCCATATTACCCTTCTCATCACCCCAAATTTGTTTGATCAAGCAATTTAAAGGGTTTTAGGTAGGAATTTCAAATTCCAACTGCATTAACTCACAGTTCCTTGATCTGTTGAGTAAAATCCCCAATCCTAAGATCATTATATTAAATTTCCTCAACTCATTCCACTAAGGTGAACTATGTCCTACTTTGGTATTAAACCCTTTGTGTGAACTAAGTTAAGTTAATCCAAAACATAATGTTATAATTCATCAATAATTGAAAGAATCCCAACTTTGGCTACTCAATAACTTTGAAATGTGGTTTGATTTTAATTGAAGTAGTGTAAGTCTGTATATTTTCTTAATACCTATAGGTCATGTAATCTCTAAGACTGTGGGCCTTGTAAGGGATCCCCTTCATCCCTTGAAAGGGGGTTATGAAAATTCAATAACAAAAGAAGGCCTTTGGGAAATTTAGGTATGTAGTGGAATGTTATACCAAATTAATATATATAATTGAAGGATTTTTTATTTTATATGTAAATTTAAAATTATTATATTTATTAAATTCTTATTAATATTAAGTGTATTTACTTAAGTGATTAACCATGTCTTAGATAATATTTACACATAAGACAATTTATTTTAGTTCTATCTTGCATGCTTTTTAATTCATTAATTCATGTGATAGTGACAAAACATTAATATTGAAATAACCATGAAACTTGATATAAATAAAATAATAAAGTGTTATGATCATGAGATTTTACTAATGGTTAGTCTATCTAGCATATGATAAACTAACCATTGACCTAGGGGAAAAACTTTGAACCATTTATGGTTCATGTTTCAATTTTCCACATATCCACCTATGTATCTCTCTTGGATTGGTTTCACCTCAGATCCAAACATGAACCACCTCCACTAGCTTGGGAGCTCCATCCATTAAATATTCTTTTACTCACATGCAAGTGAGGGAAAGGTGTTTATAAAAAATAAATCATGGTCATGTAGACCCTTACATAATAATAGGAGAGATGGAACCCATCTTAACAACTTAATTTAATAATAAATTAAATGAAACCAATCATATCCAATGGTCTGTTCTAGGATCATGATCATCCATATGCATGCAATTAATTTCATATTTAATAAAACTAGAATTAAATTATTAATCATTCTTATTTAAGATAAATCTTGTTTGAATCAATTATTTATCTTCTTTAATTAATAAATTATTTTATCTTAATTATCATCCAAATTTCCTTGAGATTCTCATCCCTAATAACTTAAAAAAAATATTTAAAATTAATTATGTACATAAATGTACCTTGGAGGTAGCATGGTGAATACCCGTCTGAATCTACCCAACATGTATTATACTCATATACTGTTTACTCTTGTGACATATGGAAAACACAATTTATCACGTACTTTCATGACATGTACTATCAACTTAATTATTACACAGATTACATGATTTTGTTTTCACATGTTATGATTCAATGGATGTAGAGTAAAAACTATAATACGACTCATACATGATATGTAGATCTGAAAATTTGGCAGAAATTTATTAAATATTTTTATATATTAAAACCTATCGCATGGAGTTTCCTATCAATCTAAAGACCATATGAAATAACATGTTGATAAGTTTTACATATTATAACAAATTAATTTTTAATTATACACAATTTGGTATAAGTACATGGAAAATAAAATCCAGCCACACGACATATAATTTTCTCATCATCTATATGAGGCATGCACCTAGGGACTCTACGTGTAATTAGTGCCAAAAAAAATTAGAGTACATGGTGTTTACATGGACTACACGGTGTGTGGTCTCCGAGTTACATGGTCACTAGTATGGTAGGCTATGTAAGAAGATACATGGTCGGTTTATGACTAAAGGACTATATGATGTGTACGTGGGCTACATAGCATGTACTCTGACTGACTGTGTGTTGAGCTGGCTCATTCAACACATAATGTATAATTAAATGCACCATGTGTAATAAATGCACGCACCTTTAATTAATTATTAATTAATTCTTGGTGCATTGAACACTAGTACACGAAGTGTACCTTTAGATTACACAGTGTGCACTCTTGTGTTATCTATCTGGATTCCTTAACACCTCCGGTTGAGATATTTTATTCTATTTCATTCATAAAATTAATTGATTTGACTATATTTATGAGGGAAAAAAGAGGAATAATTAGATATAATAATTCAGATCAAAGAACAATTAATATTGAATTAAAAACTAAATAAAAATTTCATAAATAAATCAACTATATTTTAATTATTATAAATAATTATGTGACATAATTCATTCATAGCGTAGGGAATGGAAAAACAAATTTATTTTCCTAATGCAACATAGAGGTTGACCAGGGTCATCTCACTTGAAGACTATCATAGTTGATTCAATCACTAATTCTTATTCACCTAATCTAATTGTTTTTTTTATTTATATTTTTTTGAAAATTTTGGTTTTGGGGGTTTTGGAAAACATGAAATTAAAATAATGAAATGTGGATTTTAAATCTAAATGCAGATACGAACATAATGAAATTAGGGAAGAAAGGCCTTGATCCTAGGGTTAGATAACATGGATTCATTCATTATTTTTTGTTATTTAAATTCAATTTGATAATTCATTTGGTGAAACCTCATTAATAAATTAATTTTCATTGATTTATTGAGTGTTTTATTTTATCATGTCTCTGACACGCCAAACCACACCTCCTCCAATAGTCAAATAGGATAACACCTCAACTGAGAATGTTATTCCTAAAATACATGGCTCCACTATATGCCATTTAATCTCTTCAATAAACCCCAGATCCACCATGTGAAAGGTTTTCCCAAGATAAGGGAGGGAAAAAGAATTAATAAATGAAAAGAAATGGAATTAAAAATAATTTTGTGGTGGACGACTGGCGCACCTGTGCAATACTCTTTCATCCACCACAAATATAATAAAAACATTTTTGAATTGAAGTGAAATAAAAAATAACACCATAAAATATCCCCTAGGTATAATCCTTGGGTTAGTCAATTTCTATTTCAAAGTTAGTATATATCATGATGAAAATATGGAAGAGAGATAATGAGATTAGGTTTAGAAAAAAAAAGAGATATAAGAAGAAAATAAAACACTTTAATAATAATATGAATGCACATTACATGGGAAAATAAAACTAAAACTAAAATAAAATAAATAAATCCTAAATAATAAATAAGGACCTTGTACTCCTCTCTAATAGTGGTCGACTGGTTTTATTGGAATGGAGGGGTTCGCCTCCTTTTATAGGTGAGGAGGGAGAGTTTTGGTTCCAGAATCTATCCTCCAATGGTTTATGTGTGTTTGACCAATTAAATGGATGATTCATGCATTTAAAAATCAATTAAAGTTTTTTTTAAATCTATTTATCATATCCCCTCAAAATTTCAACATATTTAAACATATATAGCGATATTAATGCATGTTTTACTCTGAGAATTTATTCTGTCTAGTCAGACTTTCTGAATTTCAAACCTTTGGATTATCATGAATTAGTGAATATGAAGACAGCCAATCCATGAATATACTTATTTAGTAAAGATACTTCCCAATTTCTTTCTTGTACCACTATCAACTTTTAGCTCATTTGGTTAGACCATTTAGGATTTATGGTCCCCACATAAAAAATCGCTAGATCTGTGCACAGTCTTCATGACCTAACTTGTGAGCTAGTTTTGTGCTTCCAAATGAAGGATTTAGCTTTGGGTCCAGAATAACTAAATGAATAACATGATGTATAGAATCATAAAAATAAATAATTTCACAATTTAGATAAATATAGAAACTTTTCTGGCCTAAATACATAAAAAATTTAAAATATTTAAAATCCACATTAGGCTATTTTTCCGATTAAGCTCAAAATACCATCAAAATAATATAATGTTGAAATTTATCTCAAAATAAAACTTTGGTGGGATTTAAAACATTTAAATTAAATTTAAAATAGTTGAAAATATTTTCTCTATAAATTCTCCCACACTTAAACCATGCTTTTCCTCAAGCATACAATCTCAACATCGAATTTAGAGGCCACCAATGTTACCAATATTCAAATTTCAAAGAAATAAAATTAAACAATCATCAATGTAAAATTTAATTATATAATTTTCCATAAAATATCAATTCAATTTCACATTTTTCAAATAAATAGTGAATTCATGTATTTTACATTTCCCCTTTGAGAAAAATAATGGAACTTCTCCTTTCATTCATTCAAGATCCTTAATTCAATATTATTAAACATGCCAATTCATGATCTACCTCACAGTGGATTATTTTCTCTTATCACTAATGATACAATTAAAGTATATTTATGATCATATCATGATAACTTTCTCCTTATCCATAGTATTTTAAATGAACTACTTTCTCCACTTTATAAATACAAAATCCACATAAAATCATGAAGACTTTCAATAAAGGTTCAAATGACTCTGAGGCTTAAGGTTGGTAGGATTTAATGATTTAAAAATTAAGGTTCAAGGAGTAGTTTTATCTCTTAGATATAGTGCATGATATTCAAAATAAAAGTTTAAGGAAATTATCCCCTTCAAATTAGCTACTCTCACTTTCCCAAAAACTCAAAGTAAGGTCATGATCAAAGTAAAGCATAATGAATGATTTGTGCACCCTCTTGAATTATTTTTAATTTTAATAATTTATTTTTATTATTTTTCAAATAACCTTTTCTTTTTTTTTTCAAAATTTACTATTATAATAAACCTCACATCCACCACCTAACCATTTATGATAAAAATCATAGGTCTAGGGATGGTGATTTTTGGTTTCCCCAAATCACAGCCCATTGTTCTCATTTTTTTATATTTTTTATTCAATAGGTTCAAAATAATAAAGATTACATGATAGAGTTAATATTTTAATTATTAATAATATGTTTTTCAATGATTTTATCCCTATAAATTATTCAATTTGAGTGTATTTGCATCATTTTATGTGTTTTTGGTGTATTTTGGGCTTAAATGTGAAAATAAGGTAATTCTATAAAATTGGAAATTTTTGATAGCTTTTATTTTTCGAGCATAAATTTTATATTGTTGATAAAATTGAAGTAAATCCTTTTTTTAGGATTCATATTCTCATGGGATTCAATTGTGTCTTCTGGACCAAGACCCAATTTGAACCCCAATGGTACATAAAAATCACTCAAGTGTAGAACTCAGTCTGGATGGCAGAATGGACCCCACTGCATTAAATCTACAATATCTCATTCAAACGAACTTAAAATGAGGTTATTACAGCTTTTGTCGATATAGGACTTTCAAATTATGGTTCAAATTAAATTTTGTAAAATATGAAGCTCATTAAGGAATTTTTGGGTGCATCCAAGTGTAGTGGGTGAAACACTTTTTTTGGCGGCCAGAAACGTAATGGTAATTGATTTGGATATATCTTTCTTTATACCAGTCCAATGACTCTTAAATTTTGAGGGTGGATATCCAACTTTATTAAAAATATTCTATAAGAAGGGGCCTTAGTGATTTTCGGCCGTCTGGTGGGAAAAACAGAGGCAAACTTATGGAGGACAGATTCTGGAGGATCAAATTTTTTGTTCTTTCTTTTCATGCTTTTGTTCTTCTTAGCTTATAATGACTTATTATTCCCCCTTCAACTAGGTTACCCTTACCATGGTGGGGTAAATATTATGAGTTATTGGGAAGGATTAGGTTTACCCTTTTGTAATTCTTTAGTTCTTGCACTTAATGTTTTAATATCCTCTTTTCTCTTCTGCGAATCGGTTTCAATTTCTTATAACAGTTTTTATTATCATGTACGATTGTATCTGATTTTAGATTCTATTTTTTATTTTTATTTATTCAATGATCAATATATCCCTCCAATAGGTACTAGTTTATATAAGATGAAATATACCAGGACTCAGTGGTGAAGTACTCGGTGATCACTGGTATGTGTACGAGAAGTAGTGAATGTTCTTGATTGCTTGGGATAAACAACACCCGATTGGGAATTGCCTAAGATAATTGGGGGTATTCACTACAACTCTATTACACATTTAAATAAGTGTAGAAAAATATGAGGTTTTAGTAAGTTTTATTCTCACATTATTATTTGACCAAGGGAGTGAGAAGAAATGATAGTGGATTCTCACTCTTAACAACTTAGTAGAAGAGGATTGGGTAAAAGTGAATTGTGATAGAATTACAATTGGAAAACCGACCCTAAACTAATCACCATTTCATATCATTGATTTAAATCTAATAATTTGTCAATTTTTTTTAAAACTTTCACTTAATTTCTTTACTTTATTTAGTTTCTTTCTTGTATTTTCCAAATCAAACAATTTCAAAAACAAAATCACTTCTTTCTCTTATTTTAGGTGACAAACACTATTGTTGAGCACTCCTCTCTAGAGAAAACCTAAGTAACCCACTATAATACATTTTAACTTAGGTTATATTTGTTTTTTCCACACCCCATGATAGGAACGTGTCAAAACTTGTTGTTGTTGTCTGGGAGGTAGCGCCAAAATTTATTTTCTTTTCTTTCCTTTCTCTTTTCATTTTTTCTCTTCAAAATTGTATGACTAGAACCTCAAAAACTGAAACTTTACCCATAGATCCTGAAATTGAAATAACCTTGTTGAATAGACTTAGAAACATTAATTTATAATCTGAATTTTAGGAAGTTACCCTTGCAGAATCAAGTGAAACTTCTAGTGTTCACTCTGAGCCTATCATCATGGCTGAAAATCAAAACCTAACTCTTAGAGACCTCTGTGCACCATAATTCCTTAATCAAAACAATCAACTTGCCATGCCAGTGTTACAACATTATTTTGAAATGAAACCTAACACGATTCCTTTGCTTCCAAAGTTTCATGGTTTGGCAGGTTAAGATCTAAAAAAACACATTAAAGAGTTCACACATGTGTGCTCAACTTTTAGACCCTGTGGAATTACTGAGGAGCAGGTAAAGTGGAAAGAATTTCTGTTTTCATTGGATGGAGTTGATAAATAATGGTTGTATTGCCTAAAATAAGGATATGTACAAGACTAAAATAACCTGTTAAGATGTTTCATGCAAAGATTTTTCCCCACCTCAAGAAGCACAGCCATTCGGAAGGAAATCTATGCCATACGACAATCATCTGGAGAAACCCTTTAAAAGTATTGGGATAGATTTAAGAATCTATGTGCCAGCTTCCCACATCAATCCATTGAGGAATATCACTTTCTTGTCTTCTTATATCAAGGACTACTGGACAATGACAGAAACCTACTTGATGCATCATCTGGAGGTGTATTGATTGACAAGTCACAAGAATAAGTCAAGGGTTTGATTGAGAAGATTTCCCAGAACTCACAAAAGTTTGGAACAAGAGGTATTGAAACAAGGGGTATTCATGAGGTACACACTTCGCATCCATCGCCCTTACTAGAAACTAATATTGAAGAGCTAACTAGTATGGTGAGGCAGATGGCCTTGAAGCAAGTTAGTTACCAACAAGCACCAGCTAAGGTATGTGGTTTATGCTCATCACCTGATCATTTTACTGACCAGTGTTCTGAAATATAGGGAATGGAAACATGTGTGGTAACATTTTATCCAAGTCAGTTCCAACAAAATCAAGGATGGGGATATCCTAACCAAGTAGAATATGGGTTTGTAAATCAGCAGAATCAAGGTAAACCCCCATACCAAAACCAGTTTCAAAACGAACCACCATTCCATAATCAATTCCAAAACCCACCACCATTTAAAAAAAAGCAGTATTATAACCAACCTTCATACCAAAAACCACCCACTTTCCAGAGAACCCGTGAGAATCTATCTACCATTACACAACCTTCAATTCAAATCCAAGAGCAAAAATCTGAGTTTGAGGGGTTGAATGACACCGTTAAAGATTTGTCCAACAAGTTTGAAAGTTATAGGGACTTTATGACCAAAAATCTAGGTAAAATCCCTTCACAAACAATCACAAACCCAAAGGAGAATATTAGTATGATAACTACAAGAAGTGGAAAAGAACTCCCACCAACATCCACCATTGAGCCTAAAACAATACCACCTGGGCTAAGGGAGAATGAAGTTGGAAATGATGAAAATTCTATGAAAATGCATTGGGAATAAGATAAGAAAGAGGAGGAGGAGAAGGATAGGCCAAGGAAGAAGAAATAAGAAACACCATTTAGAAGGAAACAAAGGTAGAAGAAAGATATACCCCCGCCATTTTCATCTAGGATGATTGAATCAAAGAGGTTGAAAAAATAAGCACTGCAAAAAAGAAATTATGGACACCTTCTAGAAAGTGGAAATCAACATACCTCTGCTTGAAGAACTCAAACAAATTCCAAAGTATGATAAATTTTTTAAGGATCTTTGCACCAAGAATATTATACTTAAAGGTAATGATAGTATAAATTTGGGAAGAAGTGTCTCAGCCCTTATCACACCACAATTACCAACCAAATGTCAAGATCCAGGGATGCTTTCTATTCCATGCACCATTGGTTCATTAAATTTCTCTAATGCTTTGTGAGATTTAGGTGAATCAATTAATGTATTGACTCACTCAATATATACTTCTTTGCATATGGGAGACTTTAATCCCACAAGAGTGGTGGTCCATCTTGCAAACAAATCAACAGTTTTCCCAGCAGGAGTTCTGGAGGATGTCCTGGTAAAAGTCAAAGATCTTTTATTCCCTGCTGACTTTTATGTGTTGAATATGAAAGATGATAGGATCCCATCACACTCACCCATCATTTTTGGAATAAATTTCTTGAAGACGACCAAAACCATCATCAATGTCCATGAAGGGACACTTACCATGGATTTTGGAGACAGAACTATCCACTTCAATATTTTTGAATCCATGAAGCACCCATCAGATGATCATTCACTCTTAGAACTCTCCCATGAAGATGGTACAGATCCAATTGAATAATCCGGTATGTTTCATGAATTATTATCATTAGGATAGAATTTTTCCATTAAAAATATCACTGAACATATGGATTCCCAAAGCACTGGAAATTCTGATTTCATGTGGGAAGAAGAGGTAAAATATGATTTCTTTGATAATTTTTTAAATGATGATGAAGATGATATAATTTATTATGTGCAGGATGTCAAAACTTTGGAAGTATAGAACATCAATTTAGTTTCATCCCTTGAGCATCCCCCTGATCTAGAATTAAAACAACTCCCCACTGATTTAAAATATGTTTACCTTATGGAGGGAGATAATTTACCCATAATAATTGCTAATAATATATCTGAAACTCAAGAAAAATCATTGATTGAGCTTTTGAGAAAGAATTTCCAAGAAATAGGGTGGATCTTAGGTGATATCCCAGGAATAAACCCAAAAATTTTCTCACATAGAATTTTTCTTGAGGGAGATTCCAAACCTGTCAGACAACCCCAAAGGAGGCTGAACCCCACCCTAATAGAGGTTGTAAAAAAAGAGATTGAGAAGCTGTTAGAAGCTAGGATCATTTATCCCACATCAGATTCACAATGGGTTAGCCCCATCCATGTAGTCCCAAAGAAAACTGTCCTAACCATTGTGAGGAATAAAAAGAATCAATTAATCCTTGTGAGAATTCAGAATAGCTGGAGAGTATGCATAGATTTTAGGAAGTTGAATCAGGTCACTCAAAAATATCATTTCCCTATCCCTTTAATTGACCAAATTCTAGAGAGATTGGCAGGTAGAACTCATTATTGCTTTTTGGATGGATTTTTAGGTTATTTTTAGGTACCCATTACTCCCTAGAATTAAGAGAAGACTACCTTTACTTGTCCTTTTTGCACTTTTTCATACAAAAGGATTCCATTTGGATTGTGTAATGCTCCAGTTACATATCAGAGGTGTATCTTAAGTATATTTTCTAATCACATTGAAGAGTTCTTGGAGGTTTTCTTGGATGATTTCACAGTTTTTGGAAATTCTTTTGACCATTGTTTGAAAAATCTAGAAAACGTTTTGAAAACTTTCATTGAAAAGAACCTTTTTTTGAATTTTGAAAAGTATCATTTTATGATTGAGAGAGTAATTATCCTTGGGCATGTAATTTCACAGAAAGGCATCGAAGTTAATAAATCAAAAATTGAAGTGATAAATTATTTGCCTTACCCAACTTGTGTGAAACATGTTAGGCCATGAAGGATTCTACATGAGGTTTATCAAAGATTTCAGAAAGATCTCTCTCCCTCTCTCTATATTACTTTTGAAATATGCTAAATTATATTTCAATTGTTTATATAGGGAATCCTTTGATGAGTTGAAAAGGAGATTGATTGCACCACCAGTAATGCAGCCACCCAATTGGGAAGAACCATTCGAGATACTTTGGGATGCTTCAAACCAAGCTGTTGGAGCAGTCCTTTCTCAGAGAATTAAGGGCAGGCCACAAATCATTTCATATGCCTCAAAAACCTTAGATGTGGCCCAATTCAACTACACAACAACAGAAAAAGAGTTTTTAGCAGTTATTTTTTCTTTAGAAAGATTTAGATCATATCTGCTTGGAACTAAAGTCATTGTGTTTTCTGATCATGCAGCTCTTAGGTACTTGATGAATATGGCTGAAGTAAAACCAATTCTTGTGAGATATATAATATTAAAATCGTATTTCATCATAGAAATCAAATATAATAAGGGATCTGAGAACCAAGTGGCTGATCACTTAAGTATACTACCCAAAACTGCTGAAGTCGAAATTCAAGACACTGAACCACTAAACGATTGCCTTCCAGGAGAGAAATTGTACTTGATTGAAGGAGGAGTGACTTGGTATGCTGACATGTTCAATTATCTGGTAACATATCGGGTCCCATATCATTTAAATTCCCACCAAATTCACAAATTGAAAGATGAATCTAGATATTACATCTGGGATGATCCATTTCTTTAGAAGATTTTCAATGACCAAATGATCATAATATGTTTGCATAAAAATGAAATTGAATCAGTCTTTAAGTTTTGTCACACATTATCTTTTGAAGTCCACTTTGGACCTCAAAGGACAGAAAGTAAGGTTTTAGAATCTAGACATTATTGGCCAACACTTTTCAAATATTCTTGTGAGTTTTGCAAACGGTGTGAAAAATGTCAATTTATAGGAAATATTTCAAAGAGACAATAAATTCCCCCAAAATCCACTTAATTTTTGTGAAATTTTTGAAGTTTGGGGGATATATTTTATAGGACCTTTCCTAATGTCATTTGGAAATTCTTATATTCTGCTTGCTATTGATTATGTTTCCAAATGGGTGGAAGCAAAAGCCACCAGGACTGAAGATGCTAAAGTTGTTTGTGATTTTTTTAGGGATAACATATTTTGTAGGTTTGGAGTTCCCAGAGCCATCATTAGTGATCAAGGGATTCACTTTTGTAAATGGATAATTTAGGATTTATTGAAAAATTATGGGGTGCAACATAAAACATCAACTCCCTATCATCCACAGACTAATGGGAAAGTTGAAATGTCCAATAGGGAAATCAAAGGAATTTTGGAAAAGACTATTAATCCAAACAGGAAGGATTGGAGCCAAATGTTAGAAGACACATTATGGGATTATAGGAAATCCTACAAAACCCCAATTGGAATGAGTCCATATAAGCTGATTTATGGGAAAAGTTGTCACCTACCTGTGGAATTGGAACACAAGGCATACTAGGCTGTGAGGAAGATGAATCTGGATCTTGAAAGTGTTGGGAAAGATAGAATATTTCAGTTATAGGAGCTAGAAGAAATTAGAAGGGAAGCATTTGAAAATTCTAGGATTTAAAAAGAGATAACAAGAGTGGATCATGACAAACTGATCTAACCAAAAGACTTTCATCCTTGAGACAAAGTGTTTTTATTCAATTCAAGACTCAAGTTGATGATAGGTAAACTTTGTTCCAGGTGGTAAGGTCCATTTATAGTTACTCATGTCTATACTTTTGGTGTTGTGTAGATTGTGAAGGATGGAGCACAGGATCCATTCACTGTCAATGGTCATAGTCTGAAGAAATTCCTTTGGACCATGCCATCAGAGCCAATGGAGGATCTCACACTCCTCCAACCTATTTATCAATAAAATCCATCAGGTCATACCTATCCTTTACACTTTCTTGCTTGTTGTGATTAATTTTTCAAATATTATTACATGTTAAATCCATTTGAATGCATTGAGGACACTACATCATTTAAGTGTGGGGGAGGGAACCTTTGTAGTTTAGGATTTTTATTGTTTGGAATCCTATTTTCACCTATTTTTAAAAAAAAGATAACAAAAAAAATTGATTGAGTTTTTTTTTCCAAATTTTGTGTGTTTTTGAAACTTTTGAGTAGAAATGATGATTTTTGAAATTTTTGAAACCCATGTCCATGAGTGAAACAATTTATTCCATGAAACTGAACTTAAATGAATACTAAGAATGACTTGGTTTCAAGTTCAATTATTTGGGAATTTCATGACAAGTACTTTGATTTTTGAATCCCATACCACATATCATAGTCTTTATATTTGAAATCACATTCCCGTGAGGCTTTTGAACCTATTATTTTCATATTATTTAAATTCACCTCACTTCTTGAGAGAACCAATCATACTTGATTTAACCAGAATTTGATTTATTCCTATCAAAACCTGAGGGTTTGAGGTACCTATGTTTTAAATGATTGAGGCATTTCTTTGGTTTTAAAGACCCCTTTTCAATAAAATCTACCTTATAATGGAATAACTTGAACATTTTATCCTTGTATCCTTTATAATACATGAACAAACTATTAGGATAGCCACATTACAAGCCAATTTTCCCTATCCAACCTGCTCTTGAAGTAAAATTGCATGATCTAGTTGAACGTAAGTGTGGGGTAAGATATCTTGTATTGTGCTACCTTATTTGAGGATACTTTGGGTGAAAATAAAATGTTGAAGTGATGTTATTTCTGCTGAAAAAAAATCATTCCATTGAAAGTTGTTCCTTTTCTGGAGCTTTCATGATGAGAGAATTTGTGCATTTCTGGAGCTTCTAATGAAGAAAGAAAGTTGTTCATTTTCTGGAGCTTTCAAGAAATATTATATTTGAGAATATTGAAG
The DNA here is from genome assembly GCA_963277665.1 of Viscum album. Classification (NCBI taxonomy): domain Eukaryota; kingdom Viridiplantae; phylum Streptophyta; class Magnoliopsida; order Santalales; family Viscaceae; genus Viscum; species Viscum album. The sequence goes on along the minus strand of OY728150.1, from coordinate 37,702,392 downwards.
TGTTTGATGCTGAAATGATGAACTGTGTGAACATTCCTTGATATTCCATGATGAAGAAGATTATTTTCTACTAAGGGGAGTGAAGAGGAGACCATACTTGTGGGAAAATTAGAGTAATGAAATTTTTTTCAAAAAGAGCCAAGACCTCCTTATTCGGCCTCAGAATTTTTCACATATAAATCCTACCAACAAAAATCCACAAAACAAACCAATAAATTCCTCATGATAAAAACATGTCCTTGACTTACATCAGGTGGAGATTTAGGAATTTATCAAGCCTATGGTGACCCTTGTATGAGTTTGGATGAGAAAGACATTGCTAAAAATTGAAATTTGTGTGATGAGAGATAATGAAAGATAGGTAAGTATTTTGTGTGAATGGGAGGATAAATCAAGAGTAAATATATTGAATGATCTTAAATTAATAACATAAAATAATATATTTTTAGGAGGCATGATATATTTTGTTTCTTATTGTCAAATTGGTGGATCTCATGGATATGTGTTTTGAATTTACTTTGATTTTATTTTGATTCTGACTTGTCAAGGAGTCCAAGTGATAAGTGTGGGGGGATTGATAGAGTTAATATTTTCATTATTACTAATATGTTTTTCAATGATTTAATCCCTCTCAATTATTCAATTTGAGTGTATTTTCATCATTTATATTTTTTTGGTGTATTTTGGGCTTAAATGTGAAAATAAAGTAATTCTGTAAAATTGATAGTTTTTGGTAGCTTCTATTTTTCAGGCATAACTTTTATATTATTGATCCAATTGAAGTGAATCCTTTTTTTAGGCTTCATATGCTCATGGGATTAAAGTTTTTCTTCTGGACCAAGACCCAATTCTAAACCCAATGGTACAGAAAAATCAATCAAGTGAAGAACTTGGTTTGGCTGGTAGAATGGACCCACCGCATTAAATCTACAATATCTCATTCAACCGACCTTAAAATGAGGTGATTTAAGTTGGTGTAGACAGAAGAATTTCAAAGGATGGTTCACATTAAATTTCATAAAATATGAATCTCATTAAGGCATCTTTTGGGCGTGTCCACGTGGAGTGGGTTAAACAATTTTTGGCGGCCAGAAAGGTAATGGTAATTGATTCGGACATATCATTATTTACACCAATCCAATGAATCTTAAATTTTTAGTGTCTATGTAAAACTTCATTAAAAACATTCTATGAGAAGGGGCCTTGGTGAGTTTCGGCCTTCTAGTGGGAAACACAGAGGCAAACTTCTGGAGGAAAGATTCTAGAGGATCAAAATTCATGTTCTTTCTTTTATTTCTTTTGTTCTTCTTAGCTTGTAATAACTTATTCTTCCCCCTTCAACTCGGTTACCCTTACCATGGTGGGTTAAATATTATTAGTTATTGGGAAGGGGTAGTTTTACCCTTTTGTAATTCTTTAATTCTTGCACTTAATTTTTTAATATCATCTTTTCTCTTCTGCGAATCAGTTTCAATTTCTTATAACAATTTTTATTATCATGTACGATTGTATCTGATTTTATATTCTGTTGTTTATTTTTATTTGGTCAATGATCAATATATTCCTACACTAGTTAATATTTTATATACAATGTAATAGACTAGGACTTAGTGGTGAAGTACTCGGTGATCACACTACTACAAATATGGATTTTATCAGCACTAGAAAAGTGCATTAACAGCGCTAAAAAAAGCGTTGTTAATCGAGGCGAAGAAAAAGGGGGGGTCCCTTTTATTATCACTCAGAAAAGCTCTGATAAAGGGGAATTTTATCATCGCTAAAAAAAGTGCTGATAAAAGGGTTCTTTTATCAGTGCTTTTAAAAAGCACTGATAAAAGTAAAAAAAAATAAAAATAAAAAATAAAAAAGAATATATAATTCAAGGGGAAGCTTTTAACAGTGCTTCACACCCTTTATCATCGCTAGGTGGACCACTCCTATACACTGACCTTGTCCACGCGTCCATCACATGCCCCCTGCGTGCACCTCTTTGCTTCCACCAGAACTTGAACCCGCGACCTCCCCCTTGCGCGCCTGTACCTTTACCACTAAGCCATTTCATTTTTTTCTATTTAATGATATATCTATATATATATAGTTATATTTATTTGTATATTAATATAGATTCATATTAATATAAATATATTTAGTTATATTAATACATATATATTTATTCATATATTAGTATATATATATATTCGTATATTTATTTATATATATATTTTTAGTTATAATTTTTTATCCATATATTTATTTGTATAATAATATACATTTATAAGATTAGTTTTAAATACATTTATAAAATATGTTTTTTATGTGTGTTTATAAAAAAATAAATACATACATATATACATATATACAACACACACACACACATATATATATATGTATATATTTATGAATAAATACATATATATGAGTATTTGAAAAGCCATAGAATGTTAAAACAACCATAACTTCTAATCTAGAAGCCTTTTTCAGCTCTACAGCCATTCAAATCGAAGAAAATGAAACAATATTCGATATGATATGCGGTACAGGCCTAACAGACATTCGGATCAGAAGTTATACTTGTTTGAATGTTTACAAATCAGGTTATCCCAACTAAAAACTCAATTTTGGAGGCCTTATGGGCATTTTTGGCCTTGAAAAATATGACAGAAGCTTTTCTTTGGTTACAATCGCATAGATCTCGTCACAGGCTTCAATTTGATATGCTGTAGAGCTCAAACGGACACCCGGATCAAAAGTTGTGTCCATTTGAAGTTTTAGTTACATTTTCAACTTATTTTAGATCCTTTATTATTTTTTTGATTTTTTGTGTCTTCAAATTGTTAGTAAATGATTTTTAATTTATGATAATTAGCAAATTATTAATTAATTATATTTTTAAAATATTTTAAAGCCCTTTTCACTAAATTTATTATATATTAAAATGTAATAGTCTATTTATACTTATCTAAAACATATCTAAAATATATATATTATATTTATATCAATATAAATATACTTATATAACAATATATTAATTTTCATGAAAAATTATTTTTTTTGAAACATAAAATTTATCAGTGCTAGGAAAAAGTGCTGATAACGCCCCCCCTTTATCAGTGCTACTAAAAAAGTGCTAATAAAGGGGTCCCCTTTAACAGCGCTAAAAAATGCTCTAATAAAAGGGGGGGCTTTATCAGTGCTTTTTTTAGCACTGATAAAGGGTCACTTTTAACAGTGCTTTTTTTAGCGTTGTTAAAGGCCCCCCTTTATCAGTGATTTTTTATCGCTGATAAAGGCCCCCTTTATCAGTACTTTTTTTAAGCGCTGATAAAAGGGTAGTGCTTTCCTTACCCGTTTTTGTAGTAGTGTCGTCGGTATGTGTGCGAGAAGTAGTGAATGTTCTTGATTGCTTGGGATAAACAAGACCTGATTGAGAATTTCATAAGATAATTGGGGGTATTCACTACAACTCTATTACACATTGGAAGGGGAGTAGACCATTATGAGGTTTTAGTAAGGTTTATTCTCACATTATTATTTGACTAAGGGAGTGAGAAGAAATGATTGTGGATTCTCACTCATAACAACTTAGCAGAAGAGAGTTGGGTAAAAGTGAACTTTGATAGAATTACAATTGGAAAACCGACCCTAACCTAATCACCATTTCATATCACTGATTTAAATCACATCATTTGTCAATTTGTTTTAAAACTTTCACTTAATTTCTTTACTTTATTTAGTTTCTTTCTTGTATTTTCTAAATCAAACAATTTCAAAAACAACATCACTTCTTTCTTTTATTTTAAGTGACAAACACTATTGTTGACCGCACCTCTCTGGATACAACCTTGGTAACCCACTATAATACATTTTAACTTAGGTTATATTTCTTTTTTCCACACCCCACAATAGGCACATGTCAGTACAATGAATAAATCAAACAACATTTCTCATTACCTAAAATATACCCCCCCCCCCCAAACTTCTTCCTTACAATATATACCATCTCTTCCACCATGATTCCCTTTACCCCCACACTTTAATTTTAAAATATCATGAAAATACTAAGAGAATGGTAGGAATTGAGAGAAATGGCTTGAAACATGTATTTTCCCTATAAAGGGAATTCATGGTCTCTATGGGCTAAAAAAGGATTTATGTAGAGGTTTTCTTTTATAGATAAGTGGTTTATCAAAATATTCCTTAATAATTTTAAATTTATTTTTTCACAGTCATAGATTTGAAAAGTTCGAATGCAAGTTCTGGTTAGTGACATGTCTCAATATCACTCAAGAAATATTCTCAAGATAAAATAGGAAATATTTGGTCTATAAACCCTCTCGGGAATGAGACATATGATTTGGAAAATCAACTAAGGTGTGATTAATAATCAAAATTCAGTTCACATGAATTTTACAAATTTAAATCATGAAAAATGATAGTGAAATTTCATTTACATGAATTAATTAATTTCCTTAAATAATGAGTCCTCATTTTAATATCCATGCTTCACTTTAATAATCCAATTATCCATTTTATTGAATCAATTTCTTTTACTTTGAAATCTAAAACATGGAATCACAGGATTCCTAAGAAACTCATGTCTCCTAAACAAGTCAAGTAAAGCATTAATTTGAGTGTGGGCATGAAATGTTATCTTTAAATATCATTAAATGTTTTTTTGGACAAAAATGTAGGTATTTTATAAGATAATCATAAAAAGTGAACTCCCTTTTGAAATAAATATTTATTCCTCTTCCTCTAATGTTAAGGGATTACTTCTTCCATCATGATCTTAAAAATTAAAATTACTCAATTAATCATAAGGATCATGAAATTTAATTTCAAAAAGAAAATAGGGAGTGGGTCATATGCTAGACTAATCTAAAAAATGGAATTTAAATTTAAATTCCTAGAAAACATGTAAAGATAAATCTTAGTATGATCCCCTAAGTGGGACCTGAATTTTTACTACCTCCAAAAGGCCTTTCCAACTATTATCCAAAGTCTAATGGTGTTTGAGGCTTCTTTGATTTGAACCACCACATTTTTTATTCTCATCATTCACATCATAATTTTTGGTGAAGAATGATCCATGTATAGAGTACACCTGATCCTTCCCATTCACAATTAGGTACATCTTGTATGGTAAGGATAGGATGAAGTATGGATCATCCTTCTTTGTTTCTACATGTGAAACTTCTTCTTCTATGTATATTGGTTTCTCTAGATGTGATTTAATTTTTGAATCTTCTAGATTTGGTTATTTTGGAAGAGCCACTAGGATCTCTTCTCGTACCCCCTCTAGTAAATTTTCAATTTCTTTTGGGAGCTCCAAGTGTTCCTCAACAGGTGAAATTTTTCCATCTTCATACTCCAGGGCATAATAAGATTCATACCTTCTTAAAATTTCAAAAAAATTGGGAGTAATACTCAATGAAGTTTCAATAAAATAAAATGAGTTTGAGTTCAAGAATTTATCATCTCCCTAATTTGGTTCAGTTTGAATATATTCTTCGATGGAAAGTGCCTCTTTGAGTTGATTATCGCTTGATGGAGGTAGGTAGTTAGGCTCCTCTAATTGTTCTTCTAATTCCACCAATTGGGTAGATTCTTCTTCCATATCTTTGGAGATATGAAATAGTGGTATCTCTTCTTCTTTTCAAGGTTTTGAGAGATCAAGTAGTTCCTCACATTCATTCCAGAAGTCATCTAGTTCACGTTGATCTCCCAAATGTATCTCATCATGAAATTACTTTTCATCTATCTCTCCTAGAAATGGTTGAGTAAGGACGAATGAATATTCAGGTGCCTCTGCCGACCGGGGTTGGCTTAGTGGTACCGTGTAAGGCGGCCACTCCCTGGCAACGGAACTGGCGCAGGTTCGAGTCTCGCCACTCTCGAATTTAGCTGGGGACGAGCGGCGCGCAGGTGGTGAATGGGGCCCAGAATAAGCGTGGCGTGGCAATCACCAATACCTCGTTACCCACAACTCGTTTGGGGGATCGAGCCTCTGAGTGGCATCGTTTCTCTCATCTAGCGGCGCTAGGGTTTCGGCCTCCTGACTCGCCCCCTCTTCTCCTCCGCTTCTCTGGCATGTCTGATAAGGCTCGGCGCAAGAGCTTTTTTCTCAGCGACTGTGTGCGAGGTGTCTGGTGCCTTAGCTCGGCTTCAGATTCTGGATTCGTCTCGACGCAGGATTTTTTCGGCATGCATGGTTTGTAACATAGTCTCCTCAGACGAGGTGTTGGGCCCTGGCGCGTCTCGGCAGCCGATGGATTTGGGGTTAGCGATGGCTTCGAATCTGGAGGGAAAAGGCATCGCGGTGGGCGTGCGAAGGCATCTCAGTTCTAGATACTGTTCTGGCGTCATTGGGTAATGCATCGTGGTGGGAAAATTTGTTCTGGTCCTCTCCGGTTTGGCTTTGCATTGGCCCCGGAGTATCATGGAGAGGAGGGGGGAATATGGCTTCCAACAGTCCGGTGATTCTTCCAGTTTGATTACAAATATGAGAAGTGAGGGCAGCTGCTCTTGACCACTTGGAACATGACGTCTCCAGATTGGAAATCAGTTACTGAAGATGATAGATCTTTCATGGGGTACGGTGATGATTCTGGTTTCTTTGGTGTGTAAGTTTTACTTAGTTGTATTTTGGTTGTAATATGGGGTACCAGAACCCATAAACCAGCTTTATAAAATGAAAAAAATGATTTGTAGTAAAAAAAAAAATCTTCAGGTGCCTCCACTTTTACCTCCTTAGGTTCATAAATTTCAATGATGATTCATGAAATTTCTTCCACCACTACCTCAGGTTCTTTCTCTGGATCAGGTTCGGGTTGCTCCATTAATATAAGAACATATTTAAATTCCCTTTCTACTTTTCTCATCAGTTGTTCTATGTTTTCTCTATGTTCTTTAATTTGGGATCTATTATAATCATCTTGTTGTTGTTATTGTTGTTATTGCTGATGCACCTTTAAGTAATCATCCCATGTATAATAATCTGAATTTGAATATATAATGGAATTTTGTGTTTTTTAAAAAAAATAAAGAAAACAATGAAAAATATTTAAAAATATGATAATTTAGAAAAATTGATCGAAATAAATTTTTATATCCCTAACAACAGTGCCAGTTTTGATGCATGCCTATCGTAGAGCGTGACAAAAGAAAATTTATTTTTCTAATGTAGCACAGATGCTGACCAGGGTCATCTCACTTGGGGAGAATCAGAGTTGATTCAATAAATAATTCTAATTCACCTAATCTATTTTTTATATGTTTTTTATAAAAATTTCGGTTTTGGGGATTTTGGAAAACATGAGATTAAAATAATGCAATGTTAAATTTAAATCTAAATGCATATGCGAATAAAATGAAATTAGGGAAGAAAGGTCCTGATCCTAGGGTTGGATAACATGGGTTCATTTATTATTTTTTGTTGTTTAAATTTAATTTTATAATTCATTTGGTGAAACCTTATTAATGAATTACTTTTATTTAATTTATTGAGTGTGCTATTTTAGCATGCCTCCGACACACCAAACCACACCTCCTCCAATAGTCAAATATGATAACACCTCAACCAAGAATGTTAATCCTAAAATACATGGCTCCGCCGTATGTTGTTTCATATCTTTAGTAAACTACAAATCCACTATATGAAGGGTCTTCCTGAGAGTAGGTAGGGAGAAATAATTAATCAATGAAAATAAATGGAATTAAAAATAATGTCATGGTGGATGACTGTTACACCCATTCAATACTCTTTCATCCATAACAAATAAAATAAAAACATTTTTGAATTGAAGTGTAATAACAAAGAATGTAGTGAAATCTCCCCTAGGGAAAAGCCTCGGGTTAGTCACTTTCCATTGAAAATTGAATTGAGATCACAATGGATATATGGAAGAGGGAGAATGAGATTAGGGTTGGAATACAAAGAGATATGGAAGAGGAATAGAAAACACTTTAATAAAAATATGAATGCATGTTACATGGGAAAATAAAACTAAAATAAAATAAAAGAAATAAATCATAAATAATAAAAAAGTACCTTATCCTCCTATCCAATAGTGGCCTACTATATGGATTGGAATGGAGGGGTTCACCTCCTTTTATATGTGAGGAGGGAGAATTTTGGTTCCAGAAGTTTTCCTCTGAAAGTCTACATGTGTTTAACCAATTAAATGGAATATTAACATCTGGATCCCTTTATTAATGTTTTTGGAGAATCTCTTTCATGTATCTCCTAAAATTTTCAATGTATTTGAAGATATATAGAGAGAGTGATGTCTATTTTACTCTAGGAATTTATTTTGGCCTGTTAGGCTTTCTGAATTTTAAACCTTCAGATTATCATGAATTAATGAACATGAACACAGTCGATTCACACATATACTTCTTCAGTAAAGTTGTTACCCAATGTTTTTCTCATACCTCTATCTAATTTTATCTCATTTGGTTGGCCCATTTAGGAGTTATGTTCCCCACATAAAAAATTGTCAAATATATGCACAGTCTTCCTAACCCAACTTGTGAGCTGATTTTCGGATTCAAAATGGAGTATTTAACTTTGGGTCTATAAGAATGAAATGAATTAAAGGATGTATAGAATCCTAAAAATAAATAGTTTCACAATTTAGATAATTATATAAAATTTTATGGTCAAAATAAATAAAAAATTAAAATAGTTAAAATCCAAATTAGACAATTTTTTTATTAAGATCAAAATACCATCAAAATCCTAAAAATGTGGAAATTTATCTTAAAATAACAATTTTTTGGGATTTAAAACATTTAAATTCAACATAAAATAATAGAAAATATTTGATCTATCATGACCGCTCTGATACCACTTGAAGGCTCCTAACATGACGAAAACGTGTGATGGGTCGTGTCCAACTTCATGATTAATCCAAGATTTACATGAAGATAAACACCATGATCAGTGGAATTTAATAAAAGAAAATACAAAATAGATAAAATGTGGTAACTAAACATAGTATCATCATATATTATTTATAATTAATTTAAGAAATTAAATAATTACCTTACATGAAATTATTTCTTTGTTGATGGATCTAAAAATGGATATTTTTTGTATCATTATTATGTTATAAGAATCAAGGGAATATTCCCTATAGAATTGATCCACATGTGTTACAAAATTCCTTCAATGTCATCATAGGAATCTCTAGGTTCTAGCACAGAAGATCATAACGCTTGTGTTGTTCGCTTTGGTCGCCTCGAGAATCGCTTCCAAAGGATTCTCCTTGATCTCTCTAGATTCGAGAGTAGATGGTGGAGGAAGATCACTCCCCATTCTTGGGAGTGGTCTTAGAGAGGGAACTCTCTAAGGATTGTGAGGATTATCTCTAGATTTCATTGTGTACAACACAAATGAAATTATCACTCTTGAAAAATAATATAATTGGTTTTATATAACACTAGGGTTGAAAATAATTAATTACTCAAGTTCCCTTTATTATTTATTTAATACCTACAGAACCCCATGTCTATAATAATAATAATATTATTATTATTATTAATTCTTGAAATGTGCTAAACTCACGAATTAAAATTAAATATTATTTATTCATAAAATATTCAATATATATATAAATATTATTTCTCACTAGACCATTTAAACTTGGTCCTCCATTCCTCCAAAATATTTATCAGTCCTTGAATAATGAATATTTATTTAATAAATAAATATCACTATATTATTCTCCAATAAATAAATAAATATTATATTCACTAAATAACAAATAAATATTTATTAAATATTCCGCTCACTTAATATTCTCTCGAATACCTGGTGACGGAATATATGTGATCAAGAAAACATGAATAATTATTAAACCATAAGTGCTAATAATATTTATTTAACTTGTTAAATAATAAATAATAATATATTATTTAACTCATATTCTGGATACACTTAGTGTGTATCCCTCTAGGCCTTTTTCTTAGTGTCATTACGGGAAGTAGCCTAAATTCTAAGGTTGGAACCTAGAAACATGGAAAGGGACCCATAGATAAAGAAGTTAATGTCTCAATAAAATAATACCACATATGGACACTTACTATTTAATATAATCCTTTTATCATGATATTGTTAATCAATTTGGTTTTATACTATTGTCATCAACCTATGTGCTCGTTGTATCTTTCTTCAAATTTTTGGAAATCAAACATTCCTATAGAACACCATGGACATGGATTTATTTAGGCTATATCATTTCCATCAAAGGGCATGAGATATCAAATTTCATTAAATAACAGAAAGGAAAAATCATTTCTTACATTATTCATTAATTAAATATTACTCATGACGCACCCAAAGTATCCCACCTCGTTGTGAACATATGTCATCACGGTTCTCAAGAATATATCAAAATACATGGATTATAATACTCATTAATAATAATTTTAAAGTCTAAGTATCAATACATGTGTCTACATATAGTAATATACAATGAAACGTATAAATCTGGATTTCCTACTAGCGGGTATCATTCTCATTATATCCTACATTAGATATTACCAATGGCATACACTGTGAGAAGATGTATTAATGTCCTATGAGTCTACACCCCATATATCCGGAATCATTTTTATCCCTCAAATGATTTCATCTGTCTATAGAACATATATTTAAGAATAATTTCAAAGAACTCTTGGGTCCTCATCATAGCGGGAAACTGTTATGACCTTTCAGTGTGACAACTACTCTTACAACATTATCACATTTTATTCCATGTATAAGAACAATCATGATATGATAATTAGTTTATTAATATTCAAAAATATGAGTATGGGTTATCATAAAGTACACTAAAGTTGGTTCTAGGGAACCAATTCCAACATTGGTCATTCCAAGGTCGGCTTTCATGTGTCTTGGGATGAGGTAGAGTGATACATAGCAGAGCTGGAGGACCTGGTACATTCTCGGGTCATTATGTTCCCTTTTACTGATTAGATAAAGGTTCTACTAAACATAACCTCTCCCACAAAAAATTCTAAAGTTGATCTGGCTATGTGTGCACCTCTTCCTGAAGAATCAGATGATTCTTGTGGAAGTGATGCCTACCGAGGATCTCTTGTAGGACGAAGTTTTTTTGTTGACTAGGTAAATATCCTGATCTTATGTGCCTTGGATATAACCTATTCTAAGAACTGTTTCCTAAATCCTTTTTTCACTGGCATAGGAATTAGGAATGGAGGAGGGGGAGGTTATTGACATACCTAAAAATGAGGGTTATGGGACCTCAAACCTTCAAGGTGAAATTTTGGGGTCCCTTCCTAATGTGGTAGTTGTGAGTTTCCAACCATCGACACCTGAAACTGAGGTAGTGGCCACAGAGGGAACCCTACCCATGGAACTACCTGTGAACCTTCAAAATCTTCTTGTTGTTTTATACAACTCATGTAAGCCTCTTTTTCATCTATTCTCTTGTCCCATTTTCCTTGTATTTCTATTCTTGACTGGAAAATTTTGGAATGGCAGCTCGAATGATGATCGAGACTTGGCCACCAGCACCAACACTCTCATTAAATATGCTTAGGGATAAGATAGAAATGGAGGATGCCTCTTTCCAAGTGAAAATGGCCAGGTAGACTATAGTAGTTGGGTTATCCATGGAGGTTCCTTTGGATTGGACTTCTCAGACTTCACCCTCAATAGAGGGGGGCGTTGAGGTACTCACTACAGGTCTAGGAAAAGGAGATGTGGTTGTTGATCTGATCATAGATGCGCCAATAGAGGCTATTATTGGAGATGAAGTTATAATGAAAGAATTGGAAATTGTGTTAGGAGTCGAAGTGGTTGGGGAGGTTTTATTGGATGTACCTGTCCCAAAATTTTCAGTGGTGGTGGCTATAGGGGTTAAAGTTGAGGTGATTCCACCAATAGGGGCATCTGGGGGAGCTAGGGCAGTTACATCCATGCCAGTGGTGCCACAAGGTGCAGTGGAAACCTCTAATGTAGCTAGGGAGGCTGACAATGATCTATTTTCAAGGGTGGATCTCCATATAATCACTACTCAAAACTTACACCTGGACAATCCAAACGATAATATATTGGTGATATTCCCTTCTTATGATCCCAAACCACTTGAATATTTCAATGATCTCATCCCAGATGTCATCGAAGATAACCAGATTGTCCATCGCAAGGCATAGAGATTCATGTTGAAATTCATCACCTACACCTAGATAAGTTAAATACCAAACCAGGTGGGATCTCTCCACCACTGGCTAGTTAGCCTAGGGATCGGTGGGGTAGAATCCATCATCCTCCATGCACTTTCCTGAGGCTTTCTCATGGATCATGTGTATGTGGAATGGAAATTTCTTGACATTTCCTAGAGGAAACATAGTGATGAGGGATCTTAGGTTCTCAAGGTGGCTGAAGGAGTGATCACCCACCTAGAGAGGTTGGCGTATGAGCATGCGGCAGTTGGTGCTACCCAGACTGAGATCATCAATAGTCTGGAGGCTCAGTTGGTGACAGCCAAAGAAAATGTGGTAGAGGTGATATCCCTGGTGGCTGAGTATTAGGATGAGTAGAACTGGTAGTGTATCAGAGCCAAATAAGTCTACTCCAAGGAATATGAGGAGAAATAAGACCTATTGAAGTGGTAGCAGGTCCTGGAGGCCACTCAATAAAGGATGTATGAGCTTGGATTCTCAATTTTTGGGGAAGATCTGTATGGTGACTAGAACTTAAATAGGCTCTAGTGTGTGGATGACCTTTTACTATCACCATATCTTGCTTGTTTTAAACCTTCTATGTTCATGGATATATTTATTTTCTTTATTATTCCACTTCAGTCATATTTCTGAGACAACCAATGACAAATACCTAATCTCACATGAGTTATTCTTGGTGTGAGAAACATGGGATGACCATATGATTTATTATTTTTATGATAGTTTTAGACAATCATCAAACACTCATTGGTCTAATGTTGTTGGCTAACCACTAGGAATGTTTGGGCAGGAAGAGGATACAGCTGGAGAATGTGGCTCTCGGAATAGTTGACTTGCCTTTCCAACATGATCTAGTGCAAGAATGGGGTAAATCCAAGGGCTTTTAATTCTATCTGAAAAAACGTAATGGGGAGTTTTAATCACAATGCCCAATATTTAGAACACAAATAGGGTGTCATGGTGATATAGGATAACTGTTGACCATGTTTGAAACCCATATTTCGTACCGCTAGCCTATAATGGGGACAAACAAATGAGTTTAGACCACTAAACATGTTAGAAACACATAGCATGTCTCATAATGCCATAAAAATCCATTTAGGGCATTGGCCTAGAATAGTAGGTGAGCCAATGTGGCCAGGAACCATGTTTTTAGGGGGTCCCTTCAGACATGGAGGAGGATTAGGATCCAAATATGGGGCACATGAATAATGGAAATGAAGTGATAGAATGTTTGAATAGATTCCAACACTCTCGTAATTATGCCATCATGGCTTAGATCACATTGTTGTGGGTGCATTGGTTTGAACAAAATTCAAACTCATTTTCCAGGGGATCATCGTATCGGATTACGATCCATGGTTGAATGAATGATGTGGTAGATGACCAAAACTAGAGGAAAGGGCCTCTTGGGTGATTTCCTAAGATAACTTGCAGTTTTATATCATGTAATGCGGATGTTGGATTGACAGTTTAATGTTGTATGGTGATGAAGATTCATTGTAAAGTTTAAAATCATATGATAAAGATGAATCCCATAGTTTAATGTCATGTGACTGAGACAAGGTACGTGGGTCTTATAAACTAATATTCTCATCATTTCTTCCTTATGTCAGGTTAATAGGGAATCTTGTGTTCATTTTACGGGGTAGAATTTCATTTTAGCATCATGATAAAAAATGGACATAGTGAACCAAAGTGAATGATACCCACCCAGCTATTGGCATTGGGGGAGAATTAGGGTAGCATGATGGGAGACTCTTCAATGAGAAATAGAATCTGGGGTAGGTTGAATACAGTTTAAGGTCAAGTTTAATGGACCACAGCTTTCATTTTAAGGTCTTAAAGCTTGGCCCTATCTCAAATAGTTCAAGGTCATGTTTTTTGGATCATAATCATAGTTTATGGTCATAGATTTTAGACCATAATATCCTAGTTTAAGGTCATAGAGTTAAAAACATAGGGTGTTCCAAATGGATATGTGTAGTGTGGAGGGTTGACAAACCTGAATTGAATGAGGTCCAAGGAGGCCCACCACTACACAAAACATTCTTGGGAGGATTCGAACATAGTTTAGAGTTGTGATTCTTGGACTTAGACTCCTAGTTTATGGTCATAGAGTTTGAACCATGGGGTTCCCCTAAGTGTTCGACATGGAATAAGAGGTGTTGACCTAATGGGAATGGAGTTCGGAAAGGCTTTCATACCATGAGAAACATAAGGGGGAGAAGGGGGAGATGGAAGATATTTTAAGGTCATGCTACTTGGACCATTAAAAATGGTGTGGTAGAAGACCGAGTACAGTAAGGGGCTACCCTCTCGAATGAGAGTATTGAATCTTATCATACTTGGATATGATGAATCTCAAATTTATACAGGGTAAGGATATAATTTAATATTTTGTTATGAGGAGTTTAGTGTTTTTTTATCACATATTTTTCATATGGGGCACACTAATTTGATATAGGGTAGGATTGTCTCTGATTTAGAGGAATCCTAAACTTGTATGGGTAATATTGTAGTTTAACATCATGCACTGAGGAAGTCTCCTCCTCGTATCAGGCTATGAGGGAATCTTGGCATGTTGATGGGTCAAGCTAATTAAATGGGGTTTATACCTTAAAGGAGAACCATTTAATATTTTGGGGTGATTTCAATATAATTAAAAGATGGTTTTATGGTGAATATGTATCTGTTATCAGATATATAAAGTCTAGGAATCATTACATGTCCTATGAGGATGGGAATCAAGCCACGTGTAGTTCTGGGGGTGGATGCACATGGTTTAAGCTCATGTAGTCTAGATCATGGGATGAAGGGTGGTTCAAGGATTTTCATGTGGTCTAAGAGTTAAAACCTAATGTGAATGAGCCAAAGATGACCTACACTACATGGAGTGATCTTGAAGATGGTTACACATAGTTTAAGGTCATACGGTCTAGACCATGTAAAATAGTTTAGATCCATGTTTCTTGGACTATAGGAAATCAGTTTAAAGTCATAATTTATAGAATCTAAAAGTGATTGACTCGAGGGTACTTGTGTGGAATGAAATAGGTGTGAACCGATGTGAGTGAGGGGCCTAATAGGCTCATGTAACACACCAGTATCAAGAGACAAATATCACATAGTTTAAGGTCATAATTCTTGGACCATGGATATAAGGAAAAACATTTAAATTTATGATCCTTGAACTTGGGGAGATGATGGTTTTAAGGGAATTTGTGTGGAAAATAATAGATATAACCCAATGTCAATGGATCCAAAGAGGATCGCATACCACATACACACCTTGATATGAATTCCATATAGTTTAAGTTCATAGTTTTTGGACAATAACTATGGCCAAATGGATTAAGGGTTAATAAATTTTCGGTTGGGACTAAAGATGAGAAGTCTAGGAATCCATATGTATCCCATAAGGATGTTAATTAAGCCACATGTAGTTCTAAAACACGGCATGGTATAATTCCTACATCAGTGGGGGAAATCCTCCCTGGATATGGAATTGAGGCATACCACAACAATGGGGAATCCTGTGTTCAAGGCATGGGGTAATGCTTGTTGATCATCCCATATTTACCATATGAGGAATACCGATTTCAAACGGTGTAAAGATAATCTCTTATTGATAGGAATACCAATTTTTTATGGGGTAGAATCGTAGTTTAATGTCGTGTGTTAAGGATATTGGGTTTTTTAGTTTAAATTCATACAACTCAAACTAGGGGATGTAAATAGTTAAATGTTAGAATGCTTTGGAGCTATTTCAAGTAGTTTAAGGTCATGTTTCATGGACCATAGGATGGATATTAGTTTATAGTCTTAAATATTGGACCATGGTATCTTAGTTTAAGGTCATAGAGTTTGCACCATATGATAAGAATATCAAATGGATATGTGTATTGCGGTGGCATAACAAACCTGATGTGAATGAGGTCCAAGGAGTCCCAACACCACACAACACATATTACTAAGGAGATTTTCATATAGTTTAAATTTGTGATTCTTGGACTTGATATCCTAGTTTAAGTTTATAGAGTTTGAACCATGGGGTGTGTATTCTAACCAAAAGGTATATTTGTGGAATAATAGGAACAAACCAATGTGAATGAGGACCAAGGAGTCCCACACTGCACAACACATTCTCGGGGTAAACTCACACACAATTTAAAGTCATGATGCTTGGACATGGACTCCTAGTCTAATGTAATAGAGTTTTAACCAATAGGGGCTTATAAAAAAGATATATGTAGCATGGAATAACGACAAAACTAACATGAATAAGGGAAAAGGAATCCCAGTTCCATAGCACATATTCCTGAGGGGACTTATATACACTTTAAATTCATGATGTTAGGACTTGAACTCCAAGTTTAAGGTCATAGAGTTTTGACTCTGGGCTCTTTTTTGTAGTTTGACCATGTCATTATATATCCTACCAAAGATCCTAATCCCACTTGAGTCATGCTTATTGTGGTAAATAAGGAATGGTGAGGCAATTTCCCTAACATGTAGAATCACACTATAGGGGAAAGGAGATACCAATTTGAGAATTTACCAATGGCACTGACATGCATACTCGATGTGTATATATGCACGGAGGGGTGACACCAAGGGTGTTAAAATTCCACTACAACATAGGGAGGTAGAAAGGAGGTAAATTGAGAATTATGAGATCTGGGTAAGGGGAAAAATGATGGGAAGAGATCAACTATTGAGAATTTTCAAAACATGGGATCCACAACTACACTAATCAGGAATCGGGATATAAAATGAAGGATCGACTGTTTACCAATTTCGATAGATAGGATTCGTTGTTTGTTTCTAGAGATCCATTAGGATGTTGGACCAGGATGGGAGGTGAGCCATTTTATCTAGTTACCATCGCCATTGGGGGTCCATTTGGATTTGAAATATGATGTAAATACAAATAGATAAAGACTCAAAGTGTATAAATGGATTGAGGAAATGTCTATGTGGAATTCAACACTATAGGTTCCATGACACAATGCATTCGAGAATGAAAATGGGGAGTATTGGAAATTTTTATTCAAACCCATTATCAATAATGGGGTTACTAAGGTGGGATAAGGATCCGGATTGACCTAGGGTAGAAGACCCATGTGGATCTAGGGTAAAGAACCCAAGTTTTGAAAATATTTTTAAGGTTGTATTGAATGTATTAGAGGGAAACTATTAGTTTGAGGTATTAAAGATTAGAACATGGTCTCTTTGTTTGAGTTCATAGAGTTTGGACCTATCTTGAGCATCTCAAATGGATATGTGTAGCATGGAAGAGTGAAAAACTCGATGTGAATGGAGGGATAAGGAGTCCCACTACCACACAACATATTCCTGACAAGGCTCGTACATAGTTTAAAGTCATAAAAGATATTAGTTTAAGGTCTTAAGTCTTGGAACAATCGCATAGTTTAACGTTATGTGATTGGTATGTTGCAAGCTCCTCATGTGATGTACTGCTTGAGAAACTTGGCATTGGTGGGAGGTGTGATTTGCTCTCCATCCATGGTGATCAATGAGTAAGAACCATTGGAATAGACCTTATGAATGATGTAAGGTCCTTCCCACTTAGGATACAACTTTGGTGGCTTCTTTCTAGGTATCATCAGTATTATGAGAGCAAGTATTGTGTCACCCTAGAGGAAGGATCGAAGATGAACCTTCTTGTTGAACTCTCTCACTATCATATTCTGGTGCCTCTCTAGATTGTACAAGGCTTGGATCATATTCTCTTCAAGGGATTCCTTCTCAAAAGATGGACTTATATTATTTTTTTGGCATCTACTAGTCATATACAACTGTTCAAAGCGATGTAAACTAAACTTTAATGGGTAGGAATACCTTTTTCATTACAAAAAAACTACCTGATTAAAATGGGTAATTTTTTAGTTTAGAAGGGGTTATAACCCCTTCTAAATACATTAGCGACAGATATGAGGAAATGTTGCTAATGTGCCCACCTACTCTTGTTAGAGGCAGTTTTGAGGAACTGTTGGTAAACTGATGTAAAATTTAGTGGCATTTCATTTATAGGTGGTTAAAACCCCTAGTAATTACACCACAAAATCTAGGTTTATAGGGGGTTTTAACCCCCTATAAATTGTTGACTAAACTAGCGGCGGTTAGAAACCACCGCTGGTTGAGTTCCATTCCACATAGTCGTCGTGATTCTTAGGACCGACTCTATTTAATGATCATATTAGAGGGGGTTAAAACCCCCTATAAATTGTTGACTAAACTAGCGATAGTTAGAAACCACTGCTGGTTGAGTTCCATGCCCCATAGTAGCAGCAGTTCTTGGAACTGCCTCTATTTAATGCTCATGTTAGAGGGGGTTAAAACCCCCTCTAAATGAACCATATTAGAGATGATTCTTTGAACCACCTCTAAATAATATTTATTTTATTTTTAAAATATTGTGATCCCTCCAGTTCAAGACACCCCCTCCCCCTCAAGTTCACCCATGGCCCGCCCCCTCAAGTTCAACTGCCCACTATGCTCCCTCTGGTTACTACTGTACACCTCACCCTACGTTGGCCCCCTACGGTTATAGTACCAGCCTCACCCCCGTGCATCCCTCCACTCTCGTTTCACCTGTAAAACCTAGAAATGGCACGACCCTCCCCTCAAGTTCACCTGCGAAACCAACCGCTCCTCAAGAATTCAAAATATTAATGCCAGCGAGAATCAAAGCCTAGACCAGCCACATAAACCTACACCGGCTATACCATTATACCAATTTGATTTTGATATTATATTTACACATCATTATATTTAGACACATTGTGAAATTAATTAAAATAAATATTATTTCAATAAATATTTATATACATATATAATTATTTAAATTAACATATAAATTTTTATATTATATATTTATGCATTATATTATAATAATTTTATACTATATTGAATTTATACACTTATATAAACTGTATATTGTATATTTGTTTACATAAATTTGAGTGTATCTTTTATAATTATATTTATGTTATATATATACACATATATTTATATATTTATAAATATGTTATGTAAATTATTTATATACTTAAATACATATTTTTATATTATGTACATGTTTATTTATATAATACATATAAGTATTTATTTAGTATATTTATATAATATCTTTAAAAATATAGTTATATAATGTATTTCAATACATGTATTTATTATTTTTTAAGTTAATATGTATTTTTTGTATAAATTGTATTATATTATATATAATTAATATTACATGAAATATAATTTATGAAAATATATATATGAAATAAAATTTATACAAATATTTATATAATGTTATATGAAATATAATTTATAAAAATATATAATTAATATTATATGAAATAGAATTTATAAAAATATTTAAATAAATTATTTCAATTAATACATATATTTATTATTATGTACATTAATATATATGTGTTTCAATAAATATAATTTTATAATATTATATAAAATTAATATATATGTATTTTAATAAGTATAGTTCCATAATATTGTGTATATTAATATATATTTATTTGTATAAATTTTATATCATATAATATTAATTATATATAATATAAAATCATAAATATTTTTAAAAAAAATATGTTTATTATTATTGAAATTATAATTATAAAAATTAAAATCTTGAGTTTTTATATGATTTATTTTTTAAATAAATTATATTTATGTATATATTTATATAATTATTTATGTAATATGTTTATGCTTTTATGTAATATATAATTAATATTATATGAAATACAATTTATATAAATAAATATATATAAATGTACATAAAATTATACCATTATATTTTTATATACATATAAATACAAATAAATACAATCATATAATTGGAAATATATAATATAATTGAATGATATATATATATATTAAATCAATTTATAATTAATATGGTATACTGAAATATATATAAAATAAATATATAATATATATAAATATTTATATAATAAAATATTTATAATAAAATATATATAATATAATATATATAAAATAAATAATATATATATATATAATTTTGTCAATATTATATTTATTTGTATAATATAAATGTATTTATATATAAATATACAATAAAAATGTATTTAATATAATATATGTATAATATAAATCATAATATAAATGTATGGTATTTATAAAACCATGTATAAATTTTATATATTTTGATAAATATATTAATAATTACATTTATATTATGTATGCCAATATTTATATATGAATACATTTTTGTTTATATGTATAAGTATTTATTTTAAAGTATTACATAATGTCTTTATATGTGTGTGTTTAATGAACTTAAATACATTTATATAATTTTTTTATGTAATATATATATGTGTGTGTGTGTACACACATGCGCACCCACACATATTTATTATAAAATTTGAATTTATATTATATTTATTTTAAAAAATAAATTAAAATTAAGAGGGGATTAAAAACCCCTTCTAATCAAAGGGATTAACGGCGGTTCATGCACCCACTCTAATTTATTGATGTAGTGGGGGTTTAAAACCCCCTCTAATGTTATAAATTAGAGGGGGTTTATAACCCCCTTTAATATCTTAAATTAGAAGGGGTTCAAAACCCCCTCTAATCTAATGGATTAATGGCCATTCATGAACCCCCTCTAATTTAAGAGATTATAGGAGGTTGTGAACTCACACTATTTCCATAAAAAAATATGTGTTATATATATAGCCTTTAATATATATCCAAAAGAATATTATATATATAGACTCTAAAATTCAACTGAACATATATGGCCACTAATTATTAAATTTTCAGTGGTTTTGACAAATCTTCCTCTAAAATCCAACCAAATATTACAATGAAAAAATACTAAAAAATTTAGAGGGGCTTGTACATAACCCCCTCTGAAATGAATTTATAATGGTTTTTTCATTACCCCTTCTAAAAAACACTACTAATCTGATATTTTTTTGTAGTGTGTTCTTTACACCAAGGAATATGGGCACATCTTGGTGGAATTCTGCATTGCTGTATGATAGTCCTAGAGGGTGTTGGGGATCTTTTCCAGCCAAATTTTCTTATTCTATCCCACCATCTTCTACAAATTTTATATAGGGTCTTGTTTAATTCCTCTATATATCCATTCTCCTATTTATGGTAGTGGAAAATATGGTTTGATGAGATATTGTACATGGAATACAATATCTTTAACTCGGTAGCCAGGAAGTCGGTACCATTGTCGGTGATAATGGCATGAGGAACTCCAAAATGATAAATTATGTGGTAGATCATGAAATTTATCATGGATCGGGCCTTGACTTCCTTGATGGGAATTGCTTTTTCTCACTTGGAGAATAAATATGTCATGATCAGAATGAACCCGCACTGGTGCGTAGTTGCTGGCATATATGGTCCTAAAATATCAAGTCCCCATATTAAAAAGGCCCAATAATAATTTTTGGTGTGGATAATTCAATGATGGAGATACTCAATGAAAAGAGATGTCCAGTTGGTTGTTTCCTCTTCTGTGAGGGAACCTAAGGGTCCTGACATGGAAACACTGACTGCCAGCTGGTTTACCTACTGCCTATCATCATCTAAAATGATGGGAGAGAAGACCCTTTGATGTGTTACATGAATGAACGGGTCATCCGGGTTAGGCTTTTTAAGAGATGTAGAAAAATAGGTCAAGAAGTTAACTCGACCATTCTGCAACTGAGGGACATGAGTCACTTCCGGCTGAGAAGGGAACTGGGCCATTAACTGGAAAGTGTACTCCAATAGAGGCATAATATTTGGATTTCTAATGATGTAATCAACATTAATCTATTTGATGACTAACTCGAATTATCCATTCATATTCATGTGGGGGACATCAAGCTCCAGGTCTAGCTTGAGACTAGTAATGAGACCCAGATCCTCTGCCTCATTATTGGTGCAATCTCCTAATAATAAGAATGAGTATGGCAGGACATACTATGTCAGGGTGATGAATATGATCCCTAAGACCACTCTACTGAGCTTGGGATTGTTGATATTCCTACCAATAGGGCTCCGGGATGTACTATAGAATTGAATCTACCAATAGGGAATATTCTAGTCCACTTAGAGGATGACCTCGTCTAGGAAGTCAACATCTAGGGGTGGATCTTCAGGGGTGAGATGGGCGGCCAGGAATCCTATCAACGCCTAAACCTTGAGGAATTTCTGTGGAACGAACCTGATATTGAACTACATAAGGGTCACTTACCAAATTTCCAGTTGTCCCATCAACATGGGTCAATTCAGGATATAGTTTAGTGGGTCCACATATGACACTAGTACTATCTCATAATGTTGTAGATAATGTCACAAATTTTTCACATAAAAAACCAATGTGATGCAACTTTTATCTATATGAGGGTATATGGTCTTTGTATCGAGGAGAATACAACTGAGATCATATAAACTATTCTCTCTGCCCTCATTTTTCTTCTGGGTGATAAGGGGACCAAGGGACTGTTTCAGGGCGGTTACATAGAGGACTAGAGGCTTCCTTGTGATGGGCAGCATCAGAATCAGAGGTTGTAGAAGATACTTATTTATTCCCTAAAATATGTATATGGTTACTTTCTTCATGATCCTTAATAAGGGATTACACTTTCCCACCATATTCATGATGATTCAGCATATATAGGCTAAGTGGCCTTGGAGGCCTCGTAGATCCCAAAGGTTTCTTGGGGAATGCATTTGGATGATGGACTTGATCTTCCCTATGTTGATATTGATTCCTATGTATCTAACGATGAAGTATAGAAACTTCTTAGAGGTAACCCTGAATACACACTTCAAGGGATTCATCTTCAAATGCTGGGAGAGGAGGAAGTCAAACACTTTCTCAAGATCTCTAATATGGTCCTGACACTGGCAATATTTGACCACCAAGTCATCCACATATAATTCCACTAATTTCCCAAGAATCATCTTGAAGATATGGTGCATGGACCATTGATAAGTGGGTCCTACATTCTTCAGTACTAAGGGAATTACCTGATATAAAAAGGTCCCTTGAGGTTACCTGATGGTAGTAGACTCCTCATCCTCAGGGTCCATCTAGATCTGATTATACCCAAATTATAAATCCATAAATAAGAGGGATTAAAACTTAGTTGTATCATAAATTAATAAATCTTTCACTGGAATGGAAAAATCATCCTTCGGAAAATGGTAGTTGAGGTCCTAAAAATCGATACAGACTCTGATTTTCTCATTCTTCTTCCTGACTGAAATGATGTTGGCTAGACACTTGGGGTACTAGACTTTCCTGATGAAGTTGTCTTTGATAATCTTATGAAACTTGAACTAGACCATAGCACCATTGGAGTGGTGTATATTTTTGGGAGGCTTATTAAACCCATGATGTCTCCCTAGGAGGCTTAGATGGTGGATGGTGACCTGCAAGTCTAGTCCTTGTATCTCATCGTAGCTCTAAGAAAATACATCATGATGCTACTTCAAGAAATCCACATACTGTTGTTACTCCTTTGGAGGCATAGCTACACTAATTGGTGTTGACCTTAGATCTTCCTCAGTACCAAGTTTTACCTAAATCAACTCATCGATAGTGGTGGAGACACCCTCTAAAAATTTAGGATGAGTGTTTTCAAAATCTTCTTCATCATATAAGGTGGGAGAATCAATAGGAGGAGGTTCATCCAGACCATCTTACTTAGGGGGGAACCGGAGCCTACTTGGTTGGATAAAAAATCCTCACCAAAGGGATCCTACTCTACTAAAACCATGATGATAGAGATAATCAAGATGATTCCATTTGGCCTATGACAGTGGGCTCCATGCTTGATTTCAAATAAATAGTGGTGAGTCGTCTTCTAGAGATTCAACCCTGCTCTGTGGAACATTCAGGGGTGTTGTGAAATGGTGACCATAGGGAAAACCTATCGGTACCATATAGAAGTAGGTGATTCTTAAATAACCCAAGCTTGTCTTGTGTAATAGTATGAGGTAATCTATGGATGTTCCATCCATTTAGGAATTTCAGATCACTTTTTATCAAAGATGAAAAAATAACCTCCCAGATCCGGTGTTGTGGGATCCAGATGATCAATTAGGATAATGAAAGCATCATCCAAGTCTACTCATAGACTATCTTTTATGCTTGGGCACCCAACTTAGTTGATCTGAACTTGCTTCTCCATCATCTTGTAATAGTTAGTGTCAAGATAGTGGGATTCATATGAGTCTAAGGGATACGCGTCACCCTATATTACCCCCACTCGACTGTTGAGTAAGTATTTGATGCACTAGTGATACGAGGATGGGATTGCCGCATGAAAATGAAGTCAAGGCCTACCCAATAGCGCATTATAGGTGGTATCTTGTAAGAATACCATGTATTGAATACGTTTTATCAAGACACCAAACTAGTTCTTCAACTAAATCATGCCACATTGTTTCTGCTCAGTCCTATTATAACCCTGAATTTTCAATTCAGAGGGATTTGGATCTGCTTAGGTCAACCCCAACTTTTGGAGCATCTGAATTGGGATGAGGTTAATCCTAGAACCTATGTCCACCAAGCAGTAATGGATCTCCATGCCATTGAACTAGCCCATGATGTACAGTTATTGGATATTCCCATGCATGAGGGAATCCTTGTCCTCTATGGAGAATGAGATAATGGCTTTTAATTCCTCCTCCTCGACCTCCTATACATAGTATTCCTTTGAGGAAGCTACTTCTGCTTATAACTATAAGTGGAGTCTCAAGGATTATGCAAGGGGCCCGTGTATTTATTTTGACAATTGTAGTGCCTCAAGGATCGAAAGTATTATAGATATACCGATGAGGTGATTTAGAATGTCATACTTTCATGCCAAATGTATGTTTCTACCCGTAGGGGGAGTTCTTGGGCAGGAGGCACAATGGATGTTACTAGTTGTACCAATGGGTTCTGGATGGTGCTAAAAATATATTATTGTTGACCAGATGACCTGCTCTAAACCACTGTCAGTTAAATTTTGGCAATATAGGGCCAAGATTTTCCTAGACACAGTCAGTCAGAGCATGGTCATGGATGATCTGCTCGGTCAACTAGCACTGTCAACTGCTGAGGTGTGTCATACAGAGCTGGCTAAGAGGATAGTTCCTACTAGGATCTATAAAATACCTAATACCTAGTCTTGATATCATGAATCAGATGGTCTAGGGTGTTGCCATGAGAATTCTAGCATCTCACATGTCCTCGACCTCTCCTTTGAGGGCATCGACTAGAGTCACCCGGGGTGTTTACCTGGTATTCCTCACTATTAGGACCCATTAAGTGGTCTACCAACTTGATGAAATTCACATAGGCATACTCCTTCTCCTTGTCAGAGGGTTATTCCAATGCTGGGAAGGACCTGGGTGTGATTCCCAACTCTAGAGGTATGAATTCACCAGATTTTTTAATGGATTTGGCACCAGTGAGGGACTCTGATTTCCCTTGAATCATCAGTGTATGCTCTTTTGATATTTGTAAAGTTGTGGAATAGATGTAGAAGCAATAACTATAGGTGTAAAGGAGACTATAGGAGGCTCTTATCTTCCAAGGTAGGAATGGATGATACCATGGGCATGGGTGACTCCTCTACAAGCCAATTGTTCATCATACTTATGCATTCTATGGATGAAAGTTGTCTTCCATTTATCTAAACCCTCATTGTCACTATCAGGATCGGTGGAGATATGTGTTACCTATGCTGGGACATCACCCATCTTGACCAAACCATGGTCCAATTGGTCCTAGAGACAATCCTTGAACACATATCATTCCTTGATGGTATATCTGAGGATTCTATGATAAGTGCAATAGTCAGGGTGGTCGGTGTGTCCAACTTCATAGGTACTCATGTACTCTAGAAGCTTCAGAATCCCCTTCTCAATGGAATAGATAAAATAGTTGGGTACCTATGCATCCTTGAAAGAATAGTTCTAGTTCCTTCTGTCTGTGAAGGGCGCTTTGAGATCTTATCCTTAATGAGGGTATGGAGCCCCATTTTATCATCTAGGCGGTGGCACTTGGCGTGGCGGTGCTTGACAGTTAAGCACAAGGATATTTTGATCTTGGTAGGGCTACTATACTTGATGAGTTTCTTCAGGAAATGGGTCCAAAAAATCTAGTGCCTTAGAGGCCTCTACCTGTACCACATTGGAATTATCTACTTTGCAAGGACTTATCATAAGACATAGAAAAGGTAATAGGCATGACTGCTTAGCCTACTAAAAAGCCTCTTCGAGATGTTGGGACTTATTATAAAAATTTTGGAACCCTCCTTGGAAGTTCTGTGTGATGAGGGTAGGGATGAAATCAGTCTTGACATTACCCATGCACATCATTAGTAGTTGTTCTTGAGTTAGCTGCATGTTGAGTGAGTGTGTGAGTACTTTCCACCGGGAAAAAATTATGTGACTCACTCATCAGTTCTTTTCTTTCACTTGAATATGTAATCAATGATTTTCTTGAACGTGGTGGAGTCAAACTAGTAAATAAACTGTCTATGAATGTTTTCCCAACCAGCAATGGATCTTATGGGTAGTTGGCTATACCAGATGAATGAAGTTCCTTATAATGTTTGGATGAAACAACAAATGTTGGCAGCCTCCTACTACAACTTGAGATGAAGTGGTCCAAATGTTGTAGTGGGTCACCTATCTCGTTGAACGAATTTAATCTAGGGTTTCCAAAATCTTGGGATACTCACATTTCATTCACCCATGTTGGGTATGGATTTTCTTCAGGTGATATCACCACCTATCGCATCTTTAGGGATTCAAGGTGAGTAGTGAAAGAGGCTATCAAATAATCTTGGTAAGGATCTCTATCTTGATGGGGATTCCTAACCACCAATGTATTGATAGGATCATCAACTAGGTAATCAGGCTTAAAATCTTGTGGAGCGGCATGAATTGAATCCCAATTAGGGTAATTAGGTTGCTCAGGTGGGTTCAATGACACATATATCGATCTCTTTACATAAACCCCTACCCATTCTATGTATTTATGGATAGGATTTCTGAGATCAAATGGGGGAAACTAGACAAGGAGGAATTTCTGCCCCACTAGAGGAGAAATGGGATCTCATCAGGTTTCACTATAATCTGGGCACCAATTAACAATGAGCTCATCGATGATCATTTTCTACTCTTTACCAGTTGAAGAAAGGAGGCTACTGTGGGATATTCCTCTATTTTTAGTGCAACCATGGATGTATAAAAGGTCCCAACCTTATCATTACCATTATTTTTAGGTCGATGAGGAGGTAATGTCTCATTGGAAGGATCCCTGAGGCTGATTACCTACTTTTGTTGGCAGTTGTGGACACCTGTATAAGGATCTGTATGGTATTTTACCACCCCATGAGGTGGGTTTTCCCCATAAATATCTATGTAGGAGTCCTTGTCCCTCTAATCATTTTATGGGTTGGTGATGTCCATGTTTACCATAACTATACCCAGAGTATAAATATCATCGTTGATGAGTAATCCAAGTTGTTGCATGATAGGGATGAAGTGGAGAGCATCATACTATCCCTAGGCCCTAATCTGCACATGTGTAGGTGTCTATTCCATAATTAAATAAATCACTATGAGACTCTTGATGAAATGTTATTGGAGGGTCTAATGGTAGTTGGGTGAATCAAGGTGCCGATCCACTAGGAGTTCATCCAAATAAACAATTCAACACTATTGATCGATATCCTCAAGGTTCCCCTGGCTTCCTGGATAATCTGAATGATGATAACGGAGGTGGTGAAGCATTTCCTAGTTATTCTAGAGGAAACACACATCCTTAACCTTGGTGAGGTACTTTAGGATGTTGAAGTTTGGAGTTTCAGGTGGCCAAAACACCACAACTGGTCAGTGGTTAGAATCTACCATAGTCCCTCTAGCTCATAGAACTGTTCATGGTTGGCCTAATCTTCAATCGGTGCTCGCTGAGAGATGGGTGGAGACACCGATGTGGATCGGTTCTATGGAAGGTTTATCGGTAGAGGATCCACTCCACATGTCACTTGTTCACTATGCACTGAAACGTCCCTCAAGGTGGTACCAACCACATCATAGCATCCCTATAGGATAGGGTATTCACCACTGCCTTATGTGAAAGGGTGGAAACACTCATCTATGACTAGGACTTCTATGGATCAGCAAGGTTCTCACTATCTTAAAGAGTCATCCCAGACTATAATAGATCTCGTACTTCTTAGGTAGATTTATAGAGGAGGGAAACTATTAATGATAGAGATGGCTACACTGTGATCCCCTAGAAGGGGTATAGAACTTCCTCCACCTACATGTACCTATAAAGGGATCTGGTAATCCTATAGACCTCATCTTATGGGATGAATAACTTTAAATTTTAGGCTATTTCTCTAGACTCTAGTAGTCAAGGTGTAAACTCCATCATTGATTCTTTTGTGTCCTCATAATCATATAGGTCAGTGGTGTCAATGATGAATCGTCATTTTATAATATTTCACCTTTGATGGTGAATTTTTACCCTTATTCCCTAGAATAGTTCTTTAGGGTGGCGTACCTATTTGGTATGGGGAGGACCTATTCTTTGGTTGGTTGGAGTGTGAGGAGGACCTTCATGTAGGGAAGTAAGGGTATGAGGAGGACCTCCGTACTGGTTATTGATGAATCAAGGAGGACCTCCACTCTGATCAGTGGGAACACGAGGAGGACCTCTATGATAACTATTGAAAGAGCAATGAGGACCTATGCTTTGGTTGGTGATGGTGTGGGAGAAACCCCACTGATGTATCTCATAATTAGTGGTTGGACTGTAATGGTTGTCGGTGGTGTCGTAAAATGATATAAATATATCATATTTTAATTTACAAGATGTATAAATTTTATTTATACTTTCATAGGTTAGGTTACTATTCTATTGGCTGGTTTACTCTTCATAAGGGTCGTATTACTATTCCAAAGGTAAAGTTACTATTCCATTGGCATAGGTTCTTAGATTTTTATAAATACCTCTTATTTCATTCATTATTTGTTTATAAATTTTTTATTGTGTTCTCCATATGATTTTATGTGATTTATACTATATGAAATAATTATAAGGGAAATTTTCATTTATATAATTCTGAGTCATTACATTATTCCCCCTTATAAAATTTCACCCTTGAAATTTTGTTTCACAAACTATGGAGAAAACATGTGAGGGTACTTATCCTTCATTTCTTCCTATGGTCCCTAGGTTTCCTCTTTATACTTATGGTTCTTCCATAATAATTTGATCAGGTGAGTGGTCTTGTTGTGTAGAAATATATCTCTACAATCCAAGATCTTCACTGGATGCTCCTCATAACAAAGATCATTTTACGTCTATACCACCTTTGAATTCAGTATATTTGAGGGATCATGTATGTACTTCCTCAATATGGATATGTTGAATACATCTTGTACTTAAGACATGGTTGGTATAAGTACTAGCTAATAGAATATAGCTTCAATACGATCAAGAATATTGAAGTGGACGATGTACCTGGGACTTAGCTTTCCTTTCTTCTCAAACTCACGACCCTCTTCCATAGAGATATGTGGAGGAATACCATATCTACAACCTTAAACTCAAGTTCTCATTAATGATTATTTGCATAGATATTCTATCAACTTTTGGCTGCTTTGATGTGTTGTTGAATAGTTTTCACCTTTTCCACCAGTTCTTCGACCATTTCAGGTCCTAGAATCTTATGTTCACAAAATTAATCCTAGAATGCTATTGTTCTTCCGCTTTTCCCATAAATGTCTTTATATAGAGCCATTTGGATTCTCGAGTGGAAACTATTTTTTTAAGAGAACTCGGTTATAATCATATGTTAGTCTCATCCTCCTTTGAATTCCATAGAACATTCTCTCAACATGTATTCCAGTGTCTCAATAGTCTAATCATATTTTCCATTAGTTTAAGGATAATAGCTCATACTGAAGTTCAACATAGTGTTCATATCATGTTGGAGACTTTTACAAAACTTGGAGGTGAATCTCGGATCCCGATTAGATACAATTGATAGTGGTAATCCATGCAGCCTTAACAATTCTCTGATGTATATCTTTGAAATTTGATCTAGTTATAAGTCCTCTTGAATTTTTATAAAGTCATCTTTATTTATAATACAATAAACAAAAACCCATATAGAATTTTTTCCTCTGGATTTCTTCATAAGTCTTGTGATAAAGTCCATGGTGATGTTTTCCCATTACTATATTGGTATGGGTAATTCTTTCATCATCCCCTTATACTTTTTCCTTTTAGTATTCACTTTCTAACATACTAGGAACTTTGATGTATATTTAGCAATATTCTTTTTCATATTATCTCACCTATAGTTCTCTCATAGATCCCGATACATCTTTTTGCACCTTCGGTGAATAGAGAATGTTGATCTATATGCATCACTCAGAATCTCTTTCATTGTCTCTAGATTATATGGTACACTTATTCATTACTCAAATCTTACAAATCCTTACTCTTAAATTTTTAACTCTGATGATTTCCTATTTATTATGGCTTCCACTTGCTTCTGAATATTCACATAATTTCTTTGAGCAGCCTTTATTTTCTCCATGAGGGGTGGTTGAGAAATCATTTGATAAAGGAATGATTATATTCCTTACTTAATGATTTCTATGTCAATCCTTTTAAAATCTAATAAGATTGGGTCCTTCTCAATTCTCATCATTGAAAATGTTGTGGGATCCTTTATACTTAGATCATCGTCCACTTTATTTTCCTTACCGGAATGGTAGTGGATTGAGTAGTCATAATCCTTGATAAGCTCTAACCATCTTCATTGGAATATATTATGCTACTTCTGTGTGAATATATATTTTATCCTCTTATGATCAGTATATATTTTACACTTCTCCCCATATATATAATGCCTCCATATTTTCAATGCGAAGATCATAGTTTCCAACTCCAAATCATGCATGGGATAGTTTTTCTCATGAATTTTCAACTGACTTGAGGCGTAGGCTATCACTTTATCATTTTTCATAATCTATTATTTGAATAATCTCTGTACACCATAAATAGTTCCCTACTTGTCAGTAGTGTGGGAATTGGTGCAATGATAAACCTATTTTTAAACTCTTTGAAGTAGTCCTTACATTCACTGATCTAGACAAACTTTACTCCCTTCCGAGTCATCTTGTTAATTGGGTTTGAGAATCATGATAATTTATTCATAAATTGTCATTAATACCCAACTAGTCCAAGGAAACTACAAATTTTCATCACAGATATTGATCCGGGTCACTCCTCAATCACCTTTGTCTTGGAAGGGTCCACAGATATTACTTTGTTGGTGATATCATGCACCAAGAATGATACGTCCTCCATCCAAAATTCACATTTACTATACTTTTCATAAATTTTCTCCCATCTTAAATTCTTCAACACAATATTCAAATACTCCTCATGTTCCTCCTTTCTCTTGAAGTATATCAAAATATCATTAATAAATACTACCATAAATATTTCAAGGTAATCTATAAATATTATATTCATAAAGTTCATAAATATTTCTAGAGCATTAGTGATTCCTAAGGGGATCACTATGAAATCATAGTGTTCATACCTCATTTGAAAGGAAGTCTTGAAAATATCTTCCTTCTTCACCTTTAATTAGTGATATCCCAACCGAAGGTCCACCTTTGAGAAATACTTGGCCCCCACATAGTTTATTGAACAATCCATATATCTATGGAAGGGGATACTAGTTCTTTATCATTATTTTTTTGAGATCATAATAATAAATACATAGGCTCATTGATCCATCCTTCTTCTTGATGAAGAGGACTAGCGCACCCCATGGTAAAGCACTCAGGAATATAAAACCCTTATTCAGATTCTCCTATAACTGATTTTTCAGTTATTCCAACTCAATGGTTTCCATTATATAAGTTTTTTTATATAGGTATAGATTTAGGAATAGGTTTTATTGATAACTCAACGTCTCAGTCAGGAGGAAGAACATAAAATTATTCGGGGAACATATCAGTGTAGTCCCTCCCAATGGGCATGTCTTCGAGCATGATTCTCTCCTTTATATTAATCATTTTATATAGATATGTTTTATCATAAGGAAATAATATCCACAATTGAGATGTTGATTTTAAATGAGATTCATCCTCCTCCTTACACTTGTACGGAATTAGAGGATTCCTTGGGATGTGAATAGTAATCTCCCTTTCCTAATAGTTAATGTTGGATTTGTATAAAGATAGCCAATCCATGCCCAATATAACATCGAACTCTACCAAATTAATTAATACAATATTTTCTAGGAGTTTTATTCCACAAACATTAACCAGGTAGGAGTTATATACTTTGGATGCAATAATTTCCCTTTTTTCTCACAAATAACTAAGCCTCCATATTTTGAGGTTGTGTTTGAATAATTCTACTAAACTTGCAAGATATGAAAGAATCCATATAACTAGAATCAAATATTATGTTTTCTATTATTTAATGAATAACCAACATACCAATCACCACATCATTTTTTTGTTCTACCATAGCAGTAGTGATAGAATATGCCCTTCCTTGTTTTCTTAGAGGTTTTTGTTGTTTATTTCCTCCAATAACCCTTGGATTAGGGAAGTGGATTGAATAATTATCATGTTCCTTGAAGTTGAAACACTGAACTACAGGATGAGTGTTAATCTGAATCTTCCTTTATTATTTTTCATTAGTGGTATTCTTCATATCCCGTTGGTAGTTATTAGCCATATTCCCCTCTCTTTCACATTTTAAGCATCACTTGGTTACCTTTAAGAAGTTTCTAGGATGCTTCTTCCCACACTTTTTACATGTGTTATGTTGGGTCTTCTTTCCATTATGGGAATTATCTATTTATCCACCCATATTAAACTCCATTTTATTCTTTTTATCACTGGTCCCATGAGACCACGAAGAGTCTCCAATCTCTATTTCAACCATAAGGGAACAATGAACAATCTCCTCATAACTGTTGAAGTCTCGAATCACCAATTATTTTCATAGAATCAACTTTAGTCCTCTAAAGAAGCGATCTACCTTGCTTTTGATGTTCATGAAAAATACATAGGTGTATCATGAAATCCTTGTGAAGTTTTCCTCATACACTCCAATAGACTCATTTTTCCTTTTGGTTCAGTCCAAGGAACTCCCTTTACATATTAAGATGGAGGGTTCAGGGAAAATATTTATTGAAAAATATTTTCTTGAAATATTCCCATTCCATGGAATCAATTTACTCATTGAACATTGTGTTCTTGATTAGTGGTCACCATTGATCATCTTCCCCATCAAAATGATATACCTCCAACGCAACTTTCTCTTCTTCTGAGCACTGGAGGACATAGAATATCTTCTCAATGGATTTAATCCATTTTTCCAAGATGATGGGATCAGAATATACACTAAATATTAGAGGCCTTTGTTACATTAAATATTTGACTGAAACTTTCTCTTTATTAGGAGAAGGAGGTAATACCACATTATTCAAGTTATTATTCATAATTTTAGCCAATTGAGTAAGTTCTATCATGATGTTTTGAGAACCTTTTCCCATCATATTTGGCATATCATTATGGAAACCATCACATTTCTTATCACATTGATTATTGGAATGGGTTATTTTATTTACATCCATTAAATAAGAAAAATAAAGTACAATTAGGTTGATTTAATACTCAGCTAGTAATCATATAAAAATAAAACATTGAACATATAAGGATAAAATTGTAGATGAAAAGTATATCCTAACTTGTGATACCCTATGTTTCAATCTAGGTTATCCATGGTGATATAATTATCCCTAAGGTTATTACTAAATTGATCTAGTCCTAATATCTAAAAATAACTAGACCTTCCTCTGGTACAAACTATATCATACTTATCCTTTTACACATATTATTACATGATTTTAAGCATAATTAACCATTAAATTACAATCCAAGGATCGTAAAGTCTAGTGCCTTTGGATGATTAGGTATATAAAACTAAAAACTTAGAAACAGAATAAAACAAATTTATTTTAGTCATCCATAAATATATCTTAACTTCTATTGAGATCCTATATTTTTATAGGATAACCTAGGGAATACATGAACAAAAGGGATGAGTTAAAAAACCCAGTAGGGGTATAAAGATAGGAATAAAGAAAATTAAATGGTTTAGAAGGCATATAATAATGACATAAAAAGTCATGGAACATAAATAAACATAAAGAAGAATAACATATAGATCATGGGGACATGTAATCGTGGCATCATAGGAATGTGTCAACAAAACACAAAATGACATAAGTAAGATTCAAGGCTAAATTCCAAAATCATTGCACATGGCAGACAAAGTCCCGTAATGGAATCAGGTTCACTCTCTATCCCAACATGACGTCTCATGAGACTAAACATTAACTGATTCATTATAGTTATATATGTTCACACCCATCATAACATTTTCATGCATATGTGTTCCACATGAAGAATCAAGCATAAGGGTTACCCATGGAAATAATTGGGTATCATAATCATGTGATAATGCATAACAAAAGGGAATTTCCTAATGGTGTCCATAAAAGAATGGATTTAAATCATACCTAGAAATTAATATGTTAAAATAGGATTATATCATGATAAGTTAAGTTAATATAAAGTTAAAACATTTAAAAATAGTGTTTAAGAGTCATTAGAAATGAAACATTTTAGTGCAGTTTAAAGAAAATATTAAAGAGCATTAAAAGGGGAAAATGCATATTTGTTTTCATAAAAATAGAAATGAACCAAGATTTTTATTTAATTATTAAATTAGTGATTTTATAAAAATAACGGTGGATAAAAATAGATTATGAAGTGAACCTAAAAATGGGAAATAAATCAGGAAGTTCCCTTTAATTGGGATTGCTTATCAAGAAGATTTGAGAAGGGACCCTTTTTAAAACATGTATTTCCCCATAAAATAAAGAATAATTGGGATAGTAAAATATTTTTGGGACATAAATACAGAACATAGGAAGATTTCATAAGAATAAATAATAATTATATTGGGGTAATAAGAGAGCAACCGTAACTCGAAGGAAAAATGGAGGTTTGGAAAGAATCTTTTACCTTATGTTCGAAAGTGTTCTTCACTTGATCTTAATGTCCTGGATAATAAAATTAAATCCAATAATTAATTAATTCATAACATTTTATACAATTATTTTATTTATTTTAATTTTATAATGTTCATTTATGGCCTTTTTATGAGTTATAAGATACAATTTCATCTTTTGGGAGTGTTTGTTTCCTTGGTTTTCTTGATTGGTTCACTTGTATAAATGTTTAAAAGATCATGTAAAATGTGAATATATATATTGAATTGAAGTTATATATTGTTAGTGAACATACATATGATTAAATGGTGATTTAATTCATTTGGTTATTTGGGGTGAGGATGACTCATTAGATAAGATGTTAGTGATAATCATTTAGATTATTTTGGCCGTTTTTTATCATCGCAAACTAGTTTTGTTTCATTATTCATTATTTTGTATAAAAGTTAGTTTCATAAAATAAAAAGAGTTATAAAATAAATTTTAAAATATATACCAACCATTATAATGGTTTTATATCCATACTTTAATATGGTAAAATAAAATTAAAACATGTCATCCTCGAAGGTGATAAATCAACACCTCACGGACAATATTTTCATTTTTAGAATAAAAGGAAGAGAAAAAGAGACTTTATGGTGGATTTTACATTAACATAATAACATTTAAATATATATATAAGATACGATAGTTATAATTCATTTTTGGATATAGTAGGTTAGGAGATTATAAGAAAAGAAAATAAAGTGAAAAGAAAATAAAGAAAGAGAAAAAGGATTTTACCTCTTGAATTCTTCTCCTTGAGAACCTCCTTAGGGAAATTGGTTTTGGCCTTTTGTTAAGACTAGAACCTCCTAGACATGGTTAAGAGACTTGGGAATATTATTAGGTATAAATTTTAAAATATTAAAGGCTTAATAGGTGTGAGGATAATAGGTGGTGAGGAGTGGTATTTTTAGTGGAGGAGAGGGGTGTTTTTTTATTATTTTATTCATTTGTTTATTATTTAGGATCAAGACTATGAATAGTGTGGATTTTTGTGACTAAGTAAAGTAAATATTTAATGTGAGTTTGAAAAAAGGTGCTTAAATTATCCATATTTCGTCCATGACTCAATAATTCATGTTTTTAACTTATACCATAAATTACTGTATTTCACTATTCACTAAAAAATCAAATTTTTTAGAAAAATCCCAAAAATTTACCCTAACCATTTTTTAACATGTAGAATTAAAAAATGGAATCTATTTTATGAAAATAATTTTCTAAATATGATAAATTTAATTTTAAAATAAAATCATCATTTATTTAAAAAATACAAATTTTAAAATTTTAACTGATTTTATAACACTTTAAAAAATTAAATAAGGTTTCATAAAATTATCTTATAATAATAATATAATAAAATATTAATTTATAAATCTATTTTATGAAAATTAATTTTATTTTAAATAATTATATTAATTATAAAATTATAAATAAACATTTATGTTTCACAAAAATATCAATACATAATTTATTATTTTTAAAACATTTATTTAGTTATTCCATGATATAAATATATCATATTTTTATTTATAAAATGCATAAATTTTATTTATACTTTCATTGGTGAAGTTACTATTCTATTGGATATTTTACTATTCATAAGTGTTATATTACTATTCCAAAGGTCAAGTTACTATTCTATTGGTATAGCTTCCTTAATTTCTAGAAATACCTCTTATTTCATTCATTATTAATTTATTTCATTCATTATTAATTTATAAAGTTTTTATTGTATTCTCTATGTGATTTTATGTGATTTATACTATATTAAATAATTATAATAAGGGAAATTTTCATTGATAAAATTCTAGTTCGTTACATTCTATGTGTCTGGAGCATTATTCAAAGATAATATTTTATTATTTTTGGATATGTTATAGAACTTGGATCATTCTCAAAAATGTGTATCAAACAAACTATATCATTTTATTTATAACAAAAACTTGTTCACAACAACACTTATTATCACATAATAAGTAAAAAATATCACAATAGCACAATATTTATAATAATACAAATGAGTTTTAAGTAATCTAATGCATTCAAAGCCTCTATGTGGAAACCCATTCATCCACTAGTTGCTAGCACACTTTAAGTTCTCATATTCAATATTTCATCAATTGTGAAATACTTTATATTTAAAAAAATTGAAACATATAGTTTGTATCAAATATCCTTTAAAATAGTTGGATTTAGTTCTATAACATTATTACCAGATGTAGAATTTCTACATAGTTTCATAAAACCCTTTAGGTAATATGAATAGTTCTTTATTCAATAGCCAAGTTCTCCATAATTAAATCACTATCCTTTATTCCTTTTCATAAATTTAGATGTCATTTTGGACCCTCCACAAAATTTATTCTTATATTTATGGACAAAATTTTTACCCTTGTCCTTTTACACCATCTGATGAGTATTATAGGATCATCTAATGATCCTTGGAAGTGGAAGAAAATAAAAAATACAACCCAATATTTCTCTATATAACCAAACATGCATGAAAAATGAAACAAAACAAAGATACATTATACATGAAATTATCATGTAGTGGATTACATATCCTTTCTCACTACATTATGGCTGATGTAGATCACCAAATCAATAAACCTATGCTTCGTACTTATTAGGGAATCACACCAGCTGAAGGATCCACAATAGTATTGTGATGAATACCAAATGTTTAAGGGTTTCAATGCCTTTTCTATGGAATTATGAATGGTGTTTCAGTAATAAATGATCTATATAAATATTTTCATGAAGCTAATGATCAATCACACATCCATAACATGAAATATCAAATCCATATATATATCCAACCTCGATACTCCTCCATAAATGGAGAACACATCAGCCATATATAATATATTATATGTGATACTTCCTTCTTATAAATCCATTAAAATTATTAAATGGATGTTCATGAAATATTTAATCCATTCATAATGGCTTAAAAAAGAAGGAAACGGTGGAGGAGGGAGGTGGAAGATGCATACACCCTTGGGTTGGATCACATGCAACCAGGATATGTTTAGTAAAACATGGTCTCAGGATCAGACTTAATGATACATTGGTAGGAAATTTATTCTTAAGTATTATATATAATATTCATGTTATTTTGGTTCATATTCAATGATCTCCCAAAAGAACTAAAATCCCTAAGGAATTTATACAAAACATCACAACTCTTTTTGAATCCATCCTAAACTCCCTTTGGATGTGGTTTTATCAAGATCTCTATATTTTGGAATAGAAATATTATCTAAAACTAAATATTATCCAAATTCATAACTGTGTGACCCTATGAGACTTATTAACTTTGAAAAAATATATAAAATCCCTTTTTCATAAATATAAGAAAAGAGTGACCTCTATCAAAGAATCAGTGCTACTCAAGCTAGTAAGGGGTTTGGTGTGATCTCCATAAAACATACTCACATCTCTATAAAAATATGTCCACCATGAGATATATCATACAAATTATATGTATAACTATTTAATCCCTTTTCCCATGACATTGAGTGACCACTAGACACAGAATAATATCAAACTAGTATAGTTCATCTCATCTTTTCTTGATTCTATGAAATATACTGACCAAGTCAATGCATGCATAACATGTCATTCATATAGTGGATGAGTACATAACATATCCCTTATAAAAGCATTTAAACACATCATATGTGGACCATCTAATCATAACCATAAATTTCCTCAGTTCGATTCAATCAAGGGCT
The DNA here is from genome assembly GCA_963277665.1 of Viscum album. Lineage (NCBI taxonomy): Eukaryota > Viridiplantae > Streptophyta > Magnoliopsida > Santalales > Viscaceae > Viscum > Viscum album. Next base: position 37,663,247 of record OY728150.1, on the reverse strand, counting down.
AGATGTATTTACTTATCATACAAGTAGATAAATCCCAAATTGGGTGTGCTCCAACTGAATACATGATCAACAACATACCCAACCACCCCTTGATTATCTATTTCACAGTGACTTACATAAGAAAAGTATCAAAGTATAAATATTTTGATGTTAGGTATCTCACCAACCTTAGTTAAAGAAAATTGATAATATGCATACACCTCTAAGTATATCCATGACTATATTGTATTCCATGGGATATACTTTAGCAGAAAAATCAAAGTAATAAGTCTCTAATTATTACCTCATGAATCCATTAATATACCTTATATTCAACCATTTTTAACAAGTATAATATTATATTCATGTTAATCTTAACATATCAAAAAACCCATAATACTCTATGATGATCATCCATTAGGTACAACTAAAAGTTGCAATTTGATGGGATATTATCATTTTAATATTAATATAAAATAAATTATAGCAAAAATGAATGAATGATAAATAGATATTTCCTTTATTATAATAACATGATACATTATTCAACCATTACATCAATATAATAAGTATCTTTCTCCAAGAGACTGTACATGACCCTCATTATTTTGTTTTGATAGTGGTTTAATCAATGGATTTGATATATTTTCATATATAGCCACCCAACTGATCCTAACTTCACCACTATCAATGATCTCTCATATAAGATGGTATTTATGAATAATTTTTTCAGTAATTTGGTGATACTAAGTTTCTTTATCCTAAGAAATATGTCCATTTTTTCATAATAAATCTCTATTTCTCTCTCAATTCTTGGAACCACTCCAATTTTAGTAATGAACTTTTTGATCCAAATAGATTCCTTTATAGTATCTGATGTGTCTATTTACTCTTTGTCTATTGTTGAGTTCACTATAGTGGATTATTTATAACTCTTATAACTGATAATTCCACCATTTAGGCAAAATAAAAAACTATATTGATATTTCATATCATCTCTATTAGATTATAAACTAGAATATATGTAAACCTTTACACATAGCTCATCCTATCCTTTAATGATCATGAACATATCCTTATTCCTTCACAAGTACATAAGAATTTTTTTTGAAAAAATCCAGTTATTATCACCAGGATTGGATTGGTATCTACTAGTTATACTCAAATAATAGGAAATATTAGGTTGATTATAAAACATATCATACATTATAGATCCTATGGAAAGTTCATAGTAAATTCTATCTATCCTTGAAAACTATTTAGAAGTATCCTGAATCTTCCTAAGATTCATGCCATGTAACATTGGTAAATACCCCTTTTTTGAGTTCTCTATGTTAAACCACTTTAGAACTTTACTAATGTAAGTTTTCTGAATGATTCCTTGAAACCTATTATATTTATCCCAATGGATCTCCATACCCAGTATGTAAGCACTTCCACCCATATCTTTCATTTAAAATCACTTTCCCAACCACATCTTCACAAAGTGAAGTGTTGAGATATCATTTTTTATAAGTAGTGTGTCACTTACATACAATATCAAAAAAACTGCAATACTCCCACTAATATGTTTGTATACATATTAATTATACTCTTTTTTTATGAAACCAAACTCTTTGATTGCCTCAAAAAAATGGATATTTCAACCCCAATAAGATTTCTTTAGTCTATAAATAGACTATTGCATCTTTCATACCTTATCGATCTCATTTGGTATATCAAATACTTTATGTTGTATCATATAGACATCCTTGACTAAATTCCATTTAAGTATAGTGGTTTTTATATCCATTTAATATATCTCATAATCAAAATCATCTACTATGGTGAGAAATATTTGAAAGGAATTTCTCATCACTACAAGTGAAAATATTACTCCGTAGTTAATACCATAAATTTTCTTGTAGATTTTTACCATTAGGCATAATTTATAGGTATAAACTCTACCATAAATGTTCATTTTCTTATTGAAAACCCACTTTCTCTATATGCGTATAACCCCTTTATGTTCATCCACCAAGATCCAATCACGGTTATTGTAAATGGATCCCATTTCAAATTCAATGGATTTTAACCATTTCTCATAATTAAAACTCTTGATAACATCATGAAATTTGGTAAGTCTATATCCTATGAAAATTACCTCATCATTATTTTTTAAGAAAAATCCATATTTAACAAGTGATTGATGAATCCTACTATAACTTTGAGGTTTTTTTTATTTTGATTTAGTTCTTCTTCTATAAATCTTTGTGGAATCGGATCAACCTTCTCCTCAGGAACACATCATTTTTTGATCTTGAACTTCTTTAAGTTAATCTTTACTCCCACTAAATATATAGTTGATAAAATAATTCTCAAGTAATATATAAAATATATCTACAAACAAATTTTCTTCATTATTATTATAGAAATAATATCCCCTATTTTCCTTAGGATAACCAACAAATAATAATTTTTCATATTTGGATTAAATTTTATCAAAATACAAACTTCATATGAATTATTCTCATTCAAAAATATTTATAAAAGTCAGAATGTGACATTTCATTGCCCATATCTCATATGGTTTCCTTATAACTACTTTATATGGAACACGGTTTAGTAGAAATCCAGCAACTTATAGAGTTTAACCCCGGAATGAAATAGGAAGGTCACATTGAATCATCATCAATAAAACCATATCTAAAAAGATAATATTTTTCCTCTCTACTTCACCATTCCATAACTATGTTATAGGAGGATTTAGTATTGAAATTATTCCACAATCCCTTAGAGGATCAATAAATCCACGGATCATGTATTCACCAGCCCAATCTAATCAAAGAATCTTAATAATTTTGGCCAGTTGATCATGTATGTAATTTGGAAACTAATTTAAATTTTCAAAAGTTACATACATGTGTCTCATCATAAAAACATATCCATACAAACTAAAGTCATAAATAAAGGTAACAAATTACCTAAAACTACAACTTTCTTGAGTACTCATTGGTCCACATACATCACTATGTATGAGATCCAATGGTCAACTATCCCTTTTAACTTTTCCTCTAAAAGGAGATTTGGTCATTTTCTAAATAAACAATATTCAAAATTTTAAAATGATTCATAATAAAATGGTTCTAATAATCCATATTTATGGGGTTTTTGGATGTGTTTCTCATTTATATATCCAAGGAAAAAATTCCAAAGATGGGTTGTATTAGAATAAACCTTGGAATTATTATTATAAATTTTATAAATAGGATTATCCATATATAGAATATATAAATTTTTTACCATGTTCTTGATGACATAAGGAATTTCATTGTTATATATAGAAAAATTGTTGTTCTAAATAGTAAATGAAAACATATATTTTCTAAAAAAGATATTAAAATAAAATTTATATTTATGGTGGAAACATAATAACATTTTTATAATTATAGGAATAATACATTGGGTAAAATTAGACCATAAGTACTAACTTCTAATGCATCAACTCTTTCTCCATTACTAACACGAATATCTACATCACCCTTTTTAAATTCATTCATATCTCTGAGTCTTTTTTTATCAGTATAAATGTGTGAACACCCAATATATAATACCCATGATTCAAAGTTATTGAAATTGAACTATATAACATTCACATTTATATGCTTATAATACTTAACTTTGATAACACTTATCATCCTTAGATATCAATCTCTAACTATTCTATAATTCAAGCTTATGGTAGATCTTAATATGATTAACATGAAGTAATTCATAAACTATAACTAAGACATATATATGGTTGAGTATCATGTATTATATCTTATCAATGACTTTTACTAAAATTACTCCCACTAAAAAGGATGACTTCGTAAATCATATTCATTTAGGGATCCAAGATCCATATTTCACTAAGTAATGAGTCTGCTTTGAAATTCCTATCATAATTTAGTTATTTATGTTGGGAATCATCATAATCATAAAAATTAGGATCCTTGGATGGTTGAGTTGGAAACACTTTTATTTTATCAATCATATAGACAAACACAACTCTATTCCTCTAGTATCCAAACTCTTAGGGTTTCCTAGTTAACTTTCTCCCAAAGACAACATAAAGAACATGGTAAAAATAAGAATCCAAGGGAACCTTTCATTTTCCAAAATCTACCCAAATATGATCCTGTGTTACCTATTTCTTTTTTACCTTACACAAGATAATCTTTAAGAACCCTTATTTAGCATAACCTACTAGGTTGGATGATTGAAGTCCCAACAAGTGTCTATTTAGAAGAAATCTCACACTTAATGTTTTTAAATGCTTTTATTAAAAGTATCACCAAAATAATATACATCATATGTATATTAAATTCATAATTATTTAATCTCATGAAATCCTTATATTCTAATGTTTTATTCCTTTTTTTATTCATACTTCTAATGATTTAGTTTTGGAATCCTTATTCTATCCACCAAATTAATTTTCCCACACCACATTAATGTGTAACTCTATGTAATGACCCAAAATTTTATCAATGTAAATTACCTTATTATAATTATTTCATATAGTATAAATCACATAAAATCACATAAAGAACACAATAAAAACTTTATAAATGAATAATTTATGAAATAATAGGTATTTATAGAAATTAAGGAACCTTTACCGATGGAATAGTAACTTGACTGTTGGAATGGTAATATGAACATTAGGAATAGTAATTCAGCTAATAGAATAGTAACCACACCTATGAAAGTATAAATAAAATTTATTTATCTTTTAAATGAAAATATGATATATTTATATCATAGAATACGTAAATAATTTTTTTTAAATGATAAATTAAGTATTAGTATTTTTGTGAAACATAAATGTTTATTTGAAATTTTATAATTAATATAATGATTTAAAAGAAAATTTATTTTCATAAAATAGATTCATAGATTAATATTTTGTTTTCTTATTATTATAAGATACTTTTATGAGACCTTAATTAATTTTTCGAAGTGTCATAAAATCAGTTATAATATTAAAATTGGTATTTTTCGAGTAAATGATGATTTTAATTAAAAATAAAATTTCTCATATTCATAAAAAAAAATTACAAAATGGAGTCCATTTTTTAATTCTACATGTTGAAAAATGGTTAGGGTTAATTTTTTAAATTTTTCTGAAATAGTTGAATTTTTGTGAATAGTGAAATATGATAATTTTCAATATTTAACACTATAAGTAAATAAATAAATTTTTGAGTCGTTTTTTATGTATATATGATGTAAGAATCATTATATCAAACTACAATTCTCTTTTTACTATATTTATTCATGGGAATCATCATTATTGGTAGTCTTGAGCTAAAATAATAAACAAATGAATAAAATAATCAAAAATACCCCTCTCCTCCCACTATAAATACCACCTATCACCACCCCTTCTCCTCACACCTCAAAAGCCTTTAAGATTTCTAATATTCTAAAAAATTACTCTCTCAAGCATCTTACCCACATTATGGTCTTACTAGTCTCACCAAAACACCATTTCCAAGTGCCTTAAGAAGATTCTCAAGGAGACGACACTTAAGAGGTAAAACCTTCCCTCTTTCTCTTTTAATTTCTTTTATTTTATTATACTTCCCTCACATAACCTATAAAAAGTAACATGATAACTATATTACCATATATACACTATAATTTTATTATTTTAATGGTATATCAATGATCAGATCTCTTCTCTTCTCTTTTTATCTTAAAAATGAAAACAACATTCGTGATGTGTTGATTCACCACCATCATGGATGATGATTTTTTTCTATTAGGATGGTCATAAAACCATTATTATCGTTAAAATAGATTTAAACATGTATATTATATCTTGAATCATTTTCTCGAACTAATATATATTTATAATATTAATTAATACAGAAAAACTAGTTCGTGATGATCGAAAATTCACCAAAATAAACTAACGTTCATAATTAACATATTATCTAATAATTCATTATCATATATGGAAAAAATGATATATGTGATGATTTAAAATTATGGAGTTGAATAAATATCATATAATTCCACTACTTTAGTTTTTATTCCATTTGACAAGAACTCCCATAAATAAACTCAAGGGAACCGGTCATAAAATCATGAAACGAACACTCCCAAAATGACGAAATTATACACTATAAGTCAAATAAATTTCAATAAATGAACCTAATAAAATTATAATAAATTAAATAAATGTATAATAGGTTCTTAATTAATAAATTTATTTGATTATCTATAATATTAAGTACAAGTGTATAACACTTTTGGACATAAGGTAAAGGATTCACTCTGAACCTCCTTTTTTCCTTCAGGTTACACTTTCTCACTATTTACCCAAATGTAATTATTAATTATTATTATTTACTCCTATGTTTTATTTTTATGTTCCAAACATATGTACCTAGCTCAATTATTCTTTCATTAATGGTTAAATACATGTTTTATAAGGTTCCCTTCTCAATTCCTCTTGATAAGAAAACCTTATTAAAGGGAAATTTCCAATTTCTTACCCATGTTCAAGTACCATCCATAATATTTTTTAAGATACCATTATTTTATCATGAAAAACTATTTTTTTCATTTCTAGTTTTATGAAAACAATTATACATTTTCCCTCTTTAAAGACACTTTAATATTTTCCCTTAAACCGCACTAAAGAGGCCCATTTCTAAAGTTTCTTAAACACTATTTTTACATGTTTTCACTTATTTTTAATATAATTTAACATTATATATTACTATTTTACCTTATTAATGTCCATTTATTATTTAAATCCATTCTTTCATTGGAACTTTTATGAAACACCCATTTGTTATGCTCTATGACATGATTACGATAAGCATTTATTTATATGGGTAACCCTTATGTTTATGTTTGATTATTCATGTGGCACACATGTGCATGAACATGTTATGATGGGTGCACCCAGATAGCACTCCAATACATTTGTTAATGTTTAGACTCATGAGATTCCATGTTGGGACAGGGATTTAACCTGATTCCTTTATAGGACTTTATCTTCCATGTGATATAGTCTTAGCAGTTAGAATTGACTCATATTTATGTCATGTTATATGTTGTTTCCACATTCCTATGTTTCCATGATTATATGATCTCATGTTATACATTTTATTCTTCCATATGATTACTCATGTTCCATGCCTTTATATGTCATCATTTTATGCCTTCTAACCCATGTGTTATGCTTTATTCCTATGTTTATTCCCTTACTGGGATTTTTAGCTCCCTTTTATCTATATATTCCCCAATTTATCCTATGAATATGTAATACCTCAAAGGAAGTTAGTATCTCATTATGGATTATTAATATAAATATGTTTTATTCTACATCCATGTTTTCAGTTTTATGTACCTAATATTCCAAATACACTATAATTTACAATCCTTGGTTTGTATTTGATGGATAATCATGCTTAAATTCATGTAATAATATGTGTAAAAGGCTAGGTTCATAAAAAGGTATGTGAAATTTTCATGTTAAGTCATAGAGTTATATGAGATCGATAAAATCTACATGAGTTATCCCAGAGTGACAAATAGAAAACCCCTCACCTTTCAAAATAATTCATAAACCTTTAATTTGATGGGTATTCAGACCCCAATTTTGTTTTCCCTTTGAGAATTTATTCAATATATAATTTAATTCATGATATATCTAACACATAATATGTAAAAAATATATTTAAAAACTATTATCAATATCATAACTCCAAAAAAAACTAAGGTCAATGTTGATGAAAATTAAAACTTATGGAGTTTCATATAGCATGTAATGTAATGATCTATATCCTATAATAAATTTATCACATAAATAAAATCATATACATTATTAACATTCAATAAAAAAGTTATAAACATGAATAATACAAAGGAATAAATAATTAAATAAACACATCATTTAATATAAGAAACATATATAAAAAATTTTATATTTATATTAGGCCTGTAAAAACAAATTTAATTAAGACTAACAATTATCATTTTTAAATACTTTATAAACTATAATAATTTTCAAATAAATCAAAAAATTGTTTTATTTCTCTAAAAATAGGGTCATCCCTTGGATATCCCACCCTATCAGACTTCCATCACAAAGGATAGTGGAAAAGCTCAAAGAAATGTTGACCATAAGTAGTAGAGGAGGTGTGGCTTTCATAGATTGGTGCAAGCACAAGTATTGCAGGGTGGCACTAGGGAAAATCTATGGTTTAGGTTAGAAGCATGGACCTTTGGTATGGGGTAGTACCAATGTAATTCAATGACCACACTTAACATGTCCAGGGTAATGAACAAGTTATATCTCAAAGAGAAGTCTTATGTGGGATTTGTTTGGTAGGTAATTATTCATCCCTGAATGCACTATATGTGAATTTCATGATTCAAATATGAATTTTAATTTATCATGCTCGATATGTTTATGCTACCTCTTCATGTTTCACTTAGCCCATCCCAACCTCTCGTTGTTTCTCAATGAGACTTTGGGTAGAGAAAACGATGCACTATTTTCTGAAGATTGTAATGAAATCATCATTACCCAATAACCATGTTGTTATTCACCCTCTAGATCATGTTAATAACTTAAATTTATTCCACAAATGGAGTAGGGAGATCCATCATTACATTATCACATAATGTAAATCCAAACCAGTAACAAATCATTTTAACGTGTTCTTAATTTAATAGTGATAAAAAAACTTTGATCAGATGAAGATAAAAGATCTAATTCCACTAATGGGTATTACAGAATCATCGTATAATCATAGTAAGTAGAAGAAAGATAAAAAAATAGCTCAATCTATCCTAATAGAACCAAACATGCATGAAAAAAAAACCAAAAATAGAGAATACCTAAAATACCAGTTCATCGACCTCCAACTCCTTGTTTGAGGTAGTGTGTTCAATTCATAACACAAAATAATAAAACCTATTCTTCCTTACTTTGAGGGAATCACTCCATTCAAAGGATCCAAGATTATATCATGAGGGTTCCTAAACACCGAAGGGCTGGTATCACCTTCGTTGTGGAATGATGAACAACATTTCAGGGATAAAGGAGGTATTGAAAGCTTTACATGAAATAGATTATTAATCACACCCCCATAATAGTATGGATATTATCCCTATATATAGATAACCTCAACTCTTCTATATAAATGGAGAACACGTCATCCATATGGAATGCATCAAATGTGTTACATATTATTGGAAAATCCATTGAACCTATTCAGTGGATATTCATTTATTGTTTAATCTATTAATAATGGATTAGCAAAGAAGGAAAATGTGTGATATGGAATTATTGGATTCATGCACCCTTATTTTTTATCGCATGAAGCTGTATTACATTAGGTGAAATGTAGCCTCGATATCATATTAAGGATGCATTGGTGGAAAATATATTCAAAAGTAATATTCATCATATGAATATTATTTTTGTGCATATCCAACGCCATTATCATGGAACTTTATACTGACCTCCCATGTTCTACTCAGTGATCCTTGACATATTAAGAATATTGGGTAAATTTTTATTTAACTCATTAATATTATAGTTTACAATGAACATTCGAAACCTTTATAGGTCATTAATGTAATTGATAATATTGATTTTATATATATATATATATATTGATGTTTTCTTTTCATCTTTCACTGAAATAGAGTCTTTGACACATCATACTTATCATTCCTTTCTGGTTCCTGATAGAGTCTTTCTGGGTTGTCTATCATTTTTGTATGCATCCATGTTCTCATATTTATTTTATAAATTGGATTATATAGACACAATAATGTGAATAGATACTTATAGTGAATATTTTAGATTATTTTCATAAGTATCTATATCTTCTTGTTGAAAAAATTCACCAATTGGTTACTTAGGAAGGGGTTTCTCCAACACATATAATTTACCTTCTTTCTTAAGAATTATTCTTAACTTCTATTACCAGTCAAGGAAATTAATACCATTAAGTTTTTACTTATCCAATATAGATCTAAAGTTCATGATCAAATATTATGATTATGGAATTATCTACAACATAAGAATTTATCATATATACATATATATATATATATAGTTTTACATTCATTTAATATGGACTTTTATTAAATATTCCCCCAATAAAATGATGACCCCTTCTAAAACCCATCACATCCATTAGTGGTTTGAGATCTATATTTTACTAATAAATGAGTATTATATGGTATTTCTATCAACATTTAGTTATTTAGGTAGGGAATCATCCCACTCATATCATATATGACTCTTGGATAGTTGAGAAGACAAATATTTATCTTAATAAGTCAAATTGATTCACTCAACATTATTCCTCTAGTAACCTAGTCCTATTAGGGTATGATGTCCAAATGTAACCTAAAAAATGAAAAAAAAAATGATATCACAATCCTGGTATGGTCACCCATTACTTGGTTTCCTTACATAATATAATCCATGTTCACCTAGTTTTTCTATGACCTATCCAGTTAGATGATTGAGGTATTAAAAAGTAATTATTTATAAGGAATATGACACTTAGTAATTGAAAGAGGATTTAATATCACTATATTATCTCATATTATTCCCTTTATATGTATCCATGATCCTTTTGATTTAGTTTATAATATTATTCCTTTTACAAAATTAATATGGTCAAGCCATATTGATGTGATATTTTCTACACAACGCATATCTAGTGTTAATAACAGAAATTAAAATCCAAATATATTAACACATATCCAAATACATAAAATGAATAAGGTATATTAAACTATTTCATATAAAGGCTAATAATAATATAAAACCAACAATTCCCATAATAATAAAAATAGATCCAAAAATAGACAACCCCCGCTTTTCTAGAAAAGGCATAAGCCTCCAGTCCAGTGAGCAGTCAAACCCAAAGTTCCTCTACCTAGGGACACTTTACTCAAGGGAGATATTAATTCCATCATAATTATAACACATAATATGTATAAACAATAATTAAACATTAAATTTAATCTCATAACCTTATATAATCCAAATTCATGATAGAATAAAACTAAATCAATTATCATATCTAGCACAAAACTCCTTTATATGAATTTATGACAATTCATAAAAGCATTTTAACACTTTAAACTAAAACATATACACATTAATAATATAATAATTATATATATGAATAAATATGGTAATAAATTAAATAAAAAAATCACATATTTAAATATGAGATAAAAATTCATGAAAATTTCATAAATAAAGCGATTATAAACACTTTAAAATATATCCATGCTTGATTGGCACTCCAAAATTTATATAAATATTAAAAAATTGTAATTATTTATTATATGAACTCCTTTATATTATTATTTTATATGGAACTATTAAATATATGATATTAATGAAATATATATATTTTATATTCCAATTCCATTATGTAAACAATTTACATAATCTAAATATCACATATTTAAAATTATTTAAACCTTTATCATATCAATTTATCAAAAATCCATTTAATATGGTTTAAATAATTCCTTGAAATAAGGTCTTTTTAATTTGAACAATTAAAATCAATAATTATGAAAAAATAACAATTTTTAAACATAAACCCTTTTATATTTGTCCTTACCTTATAATTTATAAACATTTTATAAATTAACCTTATAAATTTCATATAAAAATTTTATATCGAAATTATAATTTATGCCATGTAAATTTGAAAATTTATTATAATATTAAATTTTAATATTATGGGATAATTATTTAATAAATTTTCTATAAACATTTAGTTAATTAATTATAAACACTTTGTAATTGATTAATTTATAAACACCATTATAAATTAAATAAATATCCCAAAATATATTTTCTAATAATTTATAAACATTTTATAAATTATATAAATCAATACATGATTGAAATTTAAAGAGAAAAAAAATTTATTTATATTGTAATCTATGATATATAGAATATCATAAGCGGTGACCGATTAAAGATATAGGAATTATCTATAATAGTTTATGATAAATAGTGTATGTGTCTTGATAGATCATGATACCTATTACCATTAACCAATCAATATAAGTTATCATTCATTACGATATGTGATCTACATAAGATTAATCCTTTAGTGCATTAGGTAATCATATTCAATGATTAGAATCATTTTCATTTTAGTGATATAATACTTTGTTTTACAAGAAAATCTCATCACTTTCATCTAATATGATTCTTGATATATCATATGATAAGACACATCAAAACCAAATAATTACACTATATCACCACATATGATATCTAATATCGTTCAATATGACCATATTGTAGCCTATGATATTGAATATCATATTTCCATCTACAAAATGTAAAAAATGGTCATAATTTATGATAATCCATGAGATGTCAAAAATGATATCGATTTTATTATTTTTAAGCATTATTTCATGAATAAAAACACACATCATGGCTTTGATTCCACTCTTAGGTTTATAAGGATCAATTAATAATTAATTAATGTAGTGGAATAATTATAAACCATAAATCCCAAGAACACTATATATTTTAAACCAAGACCATATGATCTATAAATGAAGAATGTATACCTTACACTAGAGTTTCTTGATGTTTTCCCTTCAATCTGTGCTCAATGAACATCATAAGGTTTAACCATCAGACTCTTCCCTCTAATGTGTAGGCATGAGATGAATTGAATTACCCAAATAGTTTGATTTGGACCTATCTATCCTCCTTTATATGCTAGTATATTTTGTTGCTAAGGAGGATGGAAGAAGATATCTTTGAGTGGGAGGGAGTATCATCTATATGATTTCTCTAAGATTTCACACACAATTCTTATAGACAAGACTCCTTTATATAGGTTATGGTATTCCCCCTGATCCCAGGCATTAACTCCTATACTTCATAAAAAAATGAGTTAATTATTTTGATTGAAAAAATTTTTCAACCCACAGTTGATTCAATCCACATGTGTTTTAACATATATAACACTTATTTAATGATAACATAAATGTATAGAAGATCCATACATTAACTCTTAACATTTGGTTTCCTTAATTGAATCCCAGAAGTTCCAAATAAATCATAGTATACAATTCATGGCACTACATTTCACCCAATTCATACAATATGACTAGCCCAGGCAACCATTATATGATATCCACATATCATATAATCTGATATAACCAAAGGTATAAAACTAGTATTTTCACATATATGTCATACTCTATGACATAACATATCTTACCATATGATATAAATAAAATCATATGGATTTAGGGCATATGTCCTTTGAAAAATTATCCATACTTTCTAGAAAATTGTGTAGACTGATTCTTGTCCTAACAAGATACATAGTGATGCTCTAGTTTCTTACTTTGGGTCTAGTCATGAATAACATCAACCTTGATCCTAGTGTATAGGCTCACACTCATTCACATTAGGTTTTCCAGTGGTCTTGTATTAGGATGGAACTATTTTACTTTATCTTAGTGTTGAGACCTCATTCATGTTAGTTTCCTCCCCTATATCATTAGGATACCCATCTATTTCATTACTATTTCACTTTAAAATAGGCTAGATCTATGTATATACTCTATAAGAATTATGTGTGTCTTTATTTTTGTTCTTTTAGGATATGTAGTGATTATTTAATCTTCTAAACCTATCCATAATGTTTACCTTCATTCTATTTCCCATTCCATATTGGTATTGAGACTCGTCAACAAACATTAAGTCTAGATCCCCCTTTTCCTCACACTAAGATGTCGCCTCTTTAAGTCATTTTACCCTATGTATGAGTCACATATATATAGTGGCCTTAAAAAACTACATGTGGAATTATTTATATAATTTTAGGTTGTATAGTGATGTCTAGGTCACTTATACAAGACCCAATAGTTATGTCTGGGTTACTTACCCTAAACCCAGCTGTGAATTCCACTTTCATCCCGCCCAGGTCATCCAATAATTTGGGCTTCTTAATTCATGTCAGGTTTCTCTCTATTAATCATGTGATAGGATGATAATTTTTTATATCATTTATAATAATTATGTTTTAATTGATTCCTAATATCATAAGATGCATACTAATGTCAGGGCCATCTTCCCCAGACCCGGCCATGAATATTCATCCACTAACATCTCATAATCGCCCAACCTCTATCAATTTTGAACTAGAGTGCTCTAATAACCTTCTGAATATACCTTTCCCATATAACATAATTCATGCCCAAAATATTTGAATCACCATAAACCTATCATGCTATTGGTTATGAGTACATAAAATTCCAAAAAAAATAATCCCTCTGGTTGGCGGTAGAATACACGTCGCATATCTAGCCCACCTCTAACTAAATAGGGGTATGTTTTTATCCTAATTAAAAGATCCACTAAACCCATGTGTCATCAAAAATACTGAAATAGAACCCATTATTCAGATATAGTCAGTTATCATCCTTAAAATTCCTATTTTGTTTCATCATTTCCTGATTAAAATAACTCAATTCATGATTTAGATCATTCACATTCCTTATTCAAATGTGTTGAAGAACTCCTAGATCTCAAACCCCCATTTGGGTGGTAACCTCCCTTACATTGGTCTAATAACTATTTATTTAAAAAATATTAACTTTTTCCCTAAGTTCATATTTATCGATATGAATCTTCACTCATTCACATCGAGTTTTCACTTTCTGTTTATCTCTATATTGATCACATCATATTTTCTATCATGACTATGTAACATAAATTAAACCCTACATTGTTCCAAGATTTATGACCTTAAACTAAATTCATATTTACTTTTAAAGGTATATTGTACTAGAATAAAGTATATCAATTCACATCAGGTCGATTTCTCCTCTTTTCCATACATGAAACCTAACCCCTCATTATCGGTTAAAGTTTTATGAACTTAAACTTCATCTAAATTTAATCACAAATGTCTAACCTAAAACATAATCTCTCATTGGTATAACATGTAAGACCTTAAACTAATAAAGTAAAAATGATGTGGTACTTTTCAGGTAGAAACCCCGCAAAGGGAATCCTGAAAAAATTCAAGCCTCTAGTTTCTAGTTCTACACCATGCATAGCATAAGTAAAAAAATCAATCAATTGAAAGATAAAAGGGCACAAAGCTTCAGGTTGGGAATCCATAAATTAGTGACTAAGAAAAATTTAAGTTTATACCTATTAATAATTTCCACTAAAGGATTAGGAAAAATATATTTCTAAAAGGAAAATAAATTAAGTTTATAGGGACCACCACTTAGGCCTGGAAAAATTCAATCTATTCCCACTAGGTCTAAAGTCCAAGGAAAAAGTTAGAGCACACTTATTTTTCTCACATATATGTTGGTTTAGATGATATGTTCAAAACACATTAAGATATAATTTTAGGGTACATTCACCCTCTTGAGAATTGATTCTTCAATAAAAAAACCCTTAATGATTGTCATTAATCTAATTTATTCATCCCCTTGTATCTGAATAGAATAACCTTGGATTATGATTATGAAAAATGAAATATGTATTTAGATCACCTATATCCAGCCAAGAATTTAAATTTAGGAGGAAACCAAACTATAATCTTTCATTCAATAGGTTTATTTTAGCTTTCGATGATGGTAAATACATTGCATGTTTATCTCACCTATATCTTTTAGGGATAACATGTCTCAAGGATGATCGATTGATTAAAACTTATCTATCATTTGAATTAAGTTTTTTGAGATTATGATTTACCAAACCTATATCTATTCAATGTTCAAGTGGATTCCATTACGATGGTGTTAATATTTTTGATTTTCTAAAAGTTAAAAAATTCTAATAAATGTTTGGAATCAAAGAGGATGTAAATTTCTAAAATGAATTCAAATAAATGATTTATCATTCCATCCACAAACTCATGATATATCACAATCTTAATCAATGTAAAACCATGTGTATAGATGAAACATCCTTAAATCTACATCATCCCCTTGGAAAAAAATCATTGAGTTTAGAGCCTTATTATTGGAATCTTATTATTGAGTCATCCCTAGAAACCAACCTATTATTCAAGTAATGTGGAAAAGTTCTTTATTTTAAGTTAAAATTGGATTATTTTCATTCTGAATGAGTACCATTCTAAGTGGATTCATTTTTTGGCATTGAAAATGTGTTCCATGAACTTTTCTACAAGATCCATGATGTGTTCCTCACTCAAATAACACAATTCGGGTTGAGAAGAGAAGTATATCCATGCATGAAGAAGAATAAAATTGGATATCCATATGGTGGATTATTTCTCACTCACTAAGGGATGAAGATTCTTACAAACATCTCCCAATGTAGTGATGTGGTGATGATAATCTACTATCAAAAGTAGGCTATGTTTTTATCTATTGTTGATAAAAAGGTTATCAAAATATTCAAACACATTTATGGCAGTCTTATGGATACTTTGTGGCCTCTAGAAACACATTCTATGTGTAAACATGGTAGCTAAGGGTGTATTTCATTTCGTTGGATTCAATTTGATAGCTTGTGGAGAAAAAATGGACTTATGTATCAAAAGTTATGGTTGTTTTAAGTTGGTATTAATTTTATCATAATAGATAAAATGGACCATGAGGAAATTATGTGGACTAGGTAAAAATTATGCAGAGGGGTCACCATTTTTTGAGGTACCACAAACTTCCTTTTCATCCATGTGAAATCCTTGTGGTAGATAAGTATTTTTTGGTGGTGAGGTGGCTCTATATTATGGTTATGTGAATTCATTGTGGGAAAGAATCATTTATGGCATCATAGTGGGCATACTTTGTAGTTGTATGGCTTGTATGTTGTGGGGTGTCATTTGAGACAATGTTTCATCCCTCATATGAAGTCACACACTTCCTATGTGATGGTTGTTACATGGATCCTAGGGTTAATGGTTACATGGTTTTCATATAAATACCACCCCGATACACATTTCAAAAATGAGAAATTTTATGCAGCATGAAGTCTGAGAAAGGTCGTACAGTTTGAGAAGTTTTCCTTTATGTAAGGTATCAAAGATTCCCTCAGGTAGGAATCCAGTTTGATCTTGGGAGAGGGAGATGGATACCACTTAAATACTTCATATAGATTCCTATTATACATAAAATATTCATGGAACTGACCACATAGTCTCCTTTGTGAAATACCCCTATGTGACTTCTTCATAAAGAATTTACCACTATGTAAATATTATACAGTGTCCAGCCTTATATATATAATCCATTTAACTTAATTATCCTTCCAAAAACCAATCAGAATTAGTCATTCTCGAATCACCTGGAGGAATCAAATTTCGAAAGGAACTAATTTGAACCTCACCTCAGCCTCATTCACTTTAATTGATACAAGAGACAAACTATGTAAAATAAATATAAGAAATTAAAAGAACACTGTTTTTTTTGGTTTGTACTGATAGTCCTAAATCCATGGGATAAAGATTGCAGTATTTCATTTCTCCAAAAGAATAAATATATCTTGGATAAATATAAAAAAGTAATCACTTTTATGTTCAACAAAAAATCATTCCTTTATTTTTTATATAACAAAAATAAGTGACCCCACCCCCTATTTATATAGATTGTCATCTGGTCATCTAGATTCACTAACCTACAAAAAGTGTAGGATTCTAACTTTTCAATTATTTCAACTGATGATCTCCTATAGCAATCTCCTAAGTGACTGCCCCTTCTAATAAACTAAAATATTTCATATCAAACCGAAAAACCCCAATTTTTGGAAGTGCAAGATAAATCTTCTAAAACTATATAACCTTGATTTGTGCACATTTGGAAGAATCCCTTCTGAACCATCCTCCTTCCAAAAACCTTACTCTGGAATGTTGAAGGAAAAATGTTGTCACTACCACAACTTCAAAAAACACTAGAACTTATGGAACCACCCCATCTGGTTGACTCATTCCTATCAACTGAAGTTGAATTCACATTCCCAACAATCTACCACTTGAATACTACTTCACATAAAAATTTGGAATCACCTTTAACTTATGAAAAACATCCTTATGATTTTTATACATAAAATTTTCCTCTATATCCTTACATTCACCCAAGTCATGCTGATGTTTTATATTGCCTTGGTAATTTTGAACCTAAAAACTTGGTAAAAATATTGGTTATATTTCATTTTCTATATACCTTCCATAACTCCAACTCACCATCTTCTAGAATCTTCTGGATATAATGGTACTTCAGGTTAATGTTTTTGTTTTTTAAAATGAAAATGGGATTCTTATACAAATGAACTCAACTCTAAATATCATAGTAGATTAATCATTTATCCTCCCTATAACCAAGTTCTTCAACTAAACATATTAACCATACCATTTCCTAATCTACTTCTGTTATAGCCACATACTATGCTTCCATTATAGAAAGTGTTGTCACTGATTGTAACCTAGATATCCAAATCACTGCGGTTCCTCTGAAATTTTAAACATATCCAATTTTTCTCTTCAAAGAATCATAATCACCCCCAAATTCTACATCAATAAACCTAATTAATGTATTTTCATCTCTGAAACAAATAGTTCTTCCTTCTATTCCTTTAAAGAACATAGTAATCAATTTAACATCTTCCCATTGAACCTTTCTTAGATTTTCCTTAAACCAACTAACCACTTCCACTACATGATAAATATCTTACTATGTAAAAACCATACCATACATAAATATTAAAACTTCTTAGGCATAATAAAGTTTCAACCTATACTTATTTTCTTTTTTTTCATGGTTATTATTACTTTGAAAGTTTAAATTGACAAAAGAGAGGAGTTATAACTAGATTTTATCCATTATTTATAAATCCTTCAATGTTATTTTTTATGTAATACTTTTGTGATAAAATAAATCTTATGTTTTACCATCACATTCAATCCTCATACCCAATATATTTTTAGCTTCACCAAGATATTTCATTTAAAACTTTCCATATAAGTCCTACTTCATCTTCTGAATCAACTAAATATTCATACCTACCAAAGTATATAATCCATGTGAAAAATTAAGTTTATAAATCCATTTATGTTGAACTTATTTTGATAAAAATAGTGATTGGAATTACTCCATAGGAAACCTATTTCTTCTATGAAGGAATAAAACTTCTAGTTCTAACACTTTGGTGCTTGTTTCAAACTATAGAGACTTTTTATTAATTTTCACACCAATCCCTGATTTCAATTTTACATGGAACCAAAAATTTGCTTTATATAAATTTATTCCTCTAAATACCCATGAAGAAAATCCATATTCATATCCATTTGTTCAAGGTAAAAATTTTAGAATCAGACTAACTTAAAATAGTTCATATGGTAGTAGGTTTTACTACCGTAGAGAATATCTCAAAGAATTTGATTCCCTACTTATACTAAAATCCTTTCATGAGTAGATTATATTTATATTTATTCCTTCCATTATATTCTTATTTCAAATGCAATACCCACTTACTCTCAAGTTCATTCTTCTCCAGTGGTAATTCCATTATCTCCCATGTGTTATTTAATTTTAGTGAATGCAAATAGTTCTATATTGCTAACTCCCACCTTCTAGAATCTCCCAAAGTTTCCTCCTTATCAGGACTATATATTTATCCTATATCTATTAGTAGTAATAAACTTAGATAAAATACATACCATCACATTGGTCTTCTAATCCTTTAAGATATTTTCACAAAAACTTGTGACCCAACTTCTTTTAGAACTATAACTTTTGAAACTCCTCCTTTTGAAACTCCTTTTGAAACTCCTTTCAGAACATTTTAGAAAGCTTCTCCAGTTCCTGATATTTTATATATATCTCCCACTGGTAGTACTTATGAACCTTCTTCACTTTCCTTTGACTTACTTATGTGATTTCTATCCTTCTGTTATATTTAGAGACATATAAACATTTCAAAACATGTGATCCTCTAGAACCACTATTCAGATCAACTTGAACTGAATTTGTATCTTTATCCTAAACTTATTTATCCTTCAAGTTCTGATCCTTCCGCGAGATTGTCTCATTATATAGAACATTTTAAATTCTAAAAACTTTCTTCTTTTCATTATCCTAAAGTCAAAAACTAAAGTCTTCATCTACATTTCCTAATTAGAAACATGCCTGGTATTTTTCTTCCAGGTTATCTTTGTCTTTGTCAACAACATGCATGTAGGATAAACTTCATATGAATTTGAGGTAAACTACTTTCAAAATATTTCCAAACCAAAGTTCTTCTTGTAATTTATATACAACTGGTTCTAAAGGACCTCTATTTATTAAGTAATTTTTTGTTCCTACTTCTTCTTCTTCTTAAAACTCCTTATGTATTTTGGAATAAAGAAGCATACTCCTTATTTCCATCAACATAGTATTCACTATCTCGAAAATTACATTTTTTCAGTTGTTCCTAGAAAATTATTCTCATACCATATTTCACTTCTCTTTCAATAGTTTCAGAAACTCTTTTTGGTAAATTCACCACTAATATCTGATCTTAGATATTTTATATTACTTATAGTTTCAATTTCCACCATAGACTTCAATTAAAAAAATATTCCTAACACTTCATTTTTATGTTTCAAAATGTAAAAATATACTTTTATTTTTTAATAATCAATGAAAGTAAAAAATTACCTAGATTTTCCATAAAATGGTACTAGTCTCAATCCCCAAACATTTGTATGAACTAACTCTAAATTCTGTAATTTTGGTGTCCTTTCAAAAAAATTGAATGATGCCTTTCTTTGCTAACTGAGTATATAACTCTCTCACCTTCCAAATTATGATTGATCTAGTATCAATATCCCTTTATATTATAGAATCTTTATACTCTTCTCAATAAGGTTCCTAAAATGGTTATTCAAATGTTTTGAACTTTCAAAATATGTTGTTCTGAAAAGTTTACCTCCCACTTCCCTTTCAGTTAGATAAAAAGATCCATATTTAAAGCCTTTGGATATGATAAGAGAACCCTAAGTATTCTTATATACTCATTCCATAAATCTCATTATAAAACCTACTTCATCTAGCTGACCCACTGAAATTAGGTTCTTTTGAAGACCTAGAACATGTCAAACTTCCTTCATTATAAGAAAAATTTTATTCTTCAACTAAACTTTAACTTCTCCTTTTCCCATAATTACATGAGCTTCATCACCAGTAAGATTAACTTTACCAAATTTTATCAAAACATAATTTTATTAAAACCCTTTATCTCCTATGGAATGAAATGAATCCTCAAAATATATAATCCAAGATTCCATTTTTTATAAAAAATTATAATTATTTTTACTCTACTTTTTTTAAAATAATAAACTCTTCATATAAGTACTTTTGGAAGTTGTCTTCCTATCACAACAATATTTTTTGAGGTGATATCTCTTTACTCAATACTAACATATAGGCCTAGTTATGAATGTCTTCCCTCTACTTCTTTCCCTTTATTTTCTCTATGAATTCTTATGATTCTTCATATGAGGTGAGAATACCCTTCACTATATATTTAATATATCACTGGAAGATTTTTCACTCTATTTTATTTCATATTACTCATTTAGAATAAATTTTTGAACATTATAGAACATAAAATCTTTCTTTCCACTCGAACTACTCGCAGAAATAATCATTGATTCCCATGGTTCTGGTAAAGATTATAAAAAAATTTCTAAACATCATCCATGAATTTAACCTTCAAAAAATATAGCTGGCTCTAAATTAAGTTGAAATCATTCAAAAGATTGGATTTTGATATTCCTTTCTATAACCTCATGCTGAATAACCTTCACATTAAGAAAACATTGTTAGTGTTTTATGTTTCTCATACATATCTATATGGTATTCCATTAACTCTATTGTGTTTTTCTTCTTATAAATGTTTAAAGACACACACCAAACTAAATACATTTTTATTAATCCAACTGAATACTGATCTAGAATTTTTCATTCACCTTTTTACATTAATTTAAGTTTGAAACACTTTAACAGAAGCTCTAGATCTTTTTGAATGAGATAATATTATATCTACATCTTTTAGAAACTAAAATGTTTTCCTTATAATTTATCAATATAAACCTTGACTTATTATTAAATTATCCTTTATAAAAATAATAACTCCCACTAAAAATTTAAAAACATCTAAGAAAAATAATGTTACCAGAACTTACAAGAAAATTGCTAACCCACCTGATAATCATCCTCTGATAATACTTCTAGTTAATCCCTTCAACTGAACTACCCTTTCAAAAAAAAATATAAGTGTTCATTATAGAATAACCTGGAAGAATTATATTTTGGAAGGAACACTCCCAACTTTATGTTTTGTAACTTTTTATAAAAAAAGGTTCACCCAAATCACCACACTAAGTTGAACCTCACCTTAGGCACGTTCACTCTAATAAATACAATATACATACAATGTAAAGTAAAAGTAAGAAAGTAAAAGAACACTATATTTTTACATGGTTCATATTTATAGTCTTATATCCATGATAAAACCATTACAATATTTCATTTAACTAAAAGAAATTTTACAAAATGGATCACTATAAAATAAGTAATCATTTTTTCATTCAACGCACATTCATTCCTTTCTTTTTCATACAACACACACAGGTGTCCCCACCCCTATTTATAGAGAGTTTTATACAATAATATAAATTCATCAACCTTCAAAAAGTGTTCATGTCCATCTTCTCTAATGTTCTAATCACTAGTCTCATGTATCAATCTCTTAAGTGACTTCCCCTTCTGGTAAACCAGCATATTCCATAGCAAACCTAAAAAACACCAACTTCTAGAAGTATAAAAAAAACTTCCATAACCAAACCACCTTGATTTTAGTACATTCATAAGAATAAATTTTGATTACATACCCTCTCTTATTTAGTTACCAATATATACAATGAACAAAAATGGACACTCATGTGTATGTCTCACATCAAACCTTTCTATGCACCTTTTATCTAGTAGTCTATTATGCATGACTTTAAACTTCTTAGAATTGGTATTTATCATATAACCTTAAAATAAAAGACATAATGGTATTGTATTCATGACCTTAAAAGGGACTTAAATGTTTATGGATACATGACCTTAAAAGGAACCACATTAGTCCTTTTCACATAACCATAAAATCTATGTTGTGTTCTATTAAGTGGAACCAAACTATATGGATTTTGATTCCACTTACAATGATATGTAGGAATCCCTTCTCATGGGCCTGATATAAACTCCACATCATATATTTCCTTCTTATATGGTGATAAAGTTTGTATTTTCCAAATATGTGGCTTTAAAAATGGTGAAATCAATTTCTGGGGGAGGAAAATAGAGAGCCTCTCATACATATAAATGGATAACCTCTAATTCGTATAAATCACATCAATTCATAGTATTGATTGATCACTTTCATGAAATAGGTATCATGTATTTTTACTAGGAAGGTTGTAACATCTTTTTTTCATGTAACATCTTTGAATATATCTAGTAATATTTTTGAGACTAAGATTTGAGACGATGCGTGATTCCAAGGTCCGGTGAGCCCAAAATTGATGTTTGAAATATATTTAATATATTTAATTTAACATGCACACAGTTTTCCTAAAAATGTGGAATGAATCCAAAATAGAGAATTAGATCATAAATCTTAGGTCATCATTGAGTTTAAAGCATTTATTTTACCCTAGGCATGACATAACATTGGAGCGCATCAGATGTTTGGGATGAGGGCAGTCATGGGCGGGTAAATAAATAAATAAAATAATTTATTTATTTTTCATTAAAATAATCATTGTGATATAATATTATTCTATAAATACATTTTTATGGACTAATCCTAGGGTGATCCACATAACCCAGGTATTTGAGAGAGAGAGAGAGAGTGTGTTGGAGGATCATTCTCATATGAACAACAAATGGATTGTGTATTGTCGATCGGTGTGTAGTGAGTTTTGAGGATCTCACCAACAACAACAATGTGGATTCACTCTTCATCAATGATCAATCTGTCTTGAGGTTGGAATTTTTTTTATTTGTATTTATCCCTATTTTATGTTTCCTATGATGAACATGAATCAATCAACCAAGGAATTTATTTTCAGATCGATCATATTGCGGGTATGGGTTAGATTTATCTAGGATTGGGGATTTATATTATTGATTATATTATATCTCTTTGTTTTTTATTCTAATGGAAACAAATTGAGGACAACATGAATATTGTTTGAGTTTTGTTCCTCGTGTTTTTATTTTGTTCATTTCTTCCCTCATTCTTCGCACGTTCATCATGGAAAATTCCTTTGGCCAGTGGTTCGACGAATACCCGATATTATATTATTGCGCGACCATTCTTCAACGCAAAGAATAAATATCATGGGTACAAATGTGATCAAGGTTGAGTTTTTGGGGAAAGACGATGATGGATTATCAATTACTTCAAATTTTTGGATGCCTGTTGTGGGTTTTCGGTGTGCAGTAGTGAAGTGGTTAGACAGGGGAAGCTCCAATCGAGTTTAATGGCCAAAATCCAACAAGAAATAGAAATTTAGGATTGGTCACTCATATCCACCATATCCAATGATATTGGCAGTGGTAAAATGGAAGAAAATGGAAGAAAAGTTAGCCGCATGAAGATCCATGATGTCTGGAAAATTCTGGGTTACACGGCGTGTAATCTGAGATCACACACCCTGTGGGACCCTCTATGCAGTACTAGGGTATCTTTGGAGAAGATAAATATAAAACGGTGTGTGACGTGCATCACATGGTGTGTGACCCCACCTAGAGAATCAACATGTGCTCTAGGAGCACATGGCCATGCACCTGGCTAGGTACACTATCTGGCACATGGCTAGGCCAGAAGTACATGGACAGAGCTGTGTACTCAGACACAGACATGAGCACAGGCCGTGATCCATGAGCAGACTCGGTGTTAGTGAGACATTTTGTGTACTTATAGTAAACGTTTTGTACTTTTCAAAAGATTTCTTAGAGCCCTTTATCCATTCATATTGGAAAAGTTTCATTAGGGTGTGTTCTCTTGATCCTCTTCCTGAGGGTTTAGTATGAAATCATATCCTATGCATATTATGGGGATCTAATCTAAGGAACTTCAGTATTATGTAGAGTTATTGGAATCCCTCTGTGAGGTCGAGAGTGAGATCCTCTATCATTATCATTTTCCCTAGTTGGGGTTCTTGGAATCTTCATGACCAACACTACTCGGGTGTTGATCCCTTACTTAGTTAGTTAATCTAGATTGGGTTGTTAGTATACCCCATGGACTTGGGTGTGATCCCCATAAGTGTATCGATATCTTTAGACTTCCAGTGAGTAATACTTGTGGGAAGACCTGATGATCACTACATCTCAGACAGATGCCTTAGTGCTATCTGACTCATTGAGTGTCTTCTCCCAGACGAGTATTATATGGAACCTTCGAGCAGGAATCCTAGGTTGGATTTATGGTTTTGACCGTACCTTGAGATTTTGTTTACTATGATTATATATGGATATTATTTTTATGTGTGATATTAACATATCTATATGATGAGATGAATACTCTTGATGATTTATGCTTATTGATTTGGAGGTGTCCTACTGGGTATTGTTATACTCACCCATGCATGGTCTTTTCCCACATGTTTCATATCTTATGCAGATGACTGACAGATCAATAGGGTTCTTGGTGGAACAGGAATAGATAGAGCTTGGTTTTGGTATATACGGACCATAGTTCATTACAGGTGTCACATTTGACTGTAGTCCTATCCTGATATAATGTTGGAATTATTCATGGTTTTTGGTGGGTTTGTATTTGGTACTTATCACTTTCCGGTATTTTTTTAACTCTGATTGTGGGATTTAGACATTTATATGCATTTGGTATCAGTTTTATTTTACATTTCATCATTTTATGGTATTATATATGTGTGTGTGCATATAGGTACCTTAGGCTAAGATCTATCATGCGAGTATTATGCCTACTGGTCACTGGTCTCCATCCCCTGGCCTATTGATGGTGTGCTTGGGGTAGTCACACTTGGCTTATCGCCATCAAGATGGGTCATGATGGGTTGGTTCATGACAGAGTGTTATAAGAGGTTTTTTGTTATATATCAGTACCAGAGACCTGGATTTTTGTCTAGCAATGATATTGGTTTGGGTTTATGGAAATTGTGTTAAGTGTTTTGAGTTCGTCTCTCAGGATAGGGACTCTGGTGTTGCTACGGAGGCTGATTTATCCATTTAGTAGGACTCTAACTCCCTACTTGTCGACTTAGTATATATAGGCACTAGTTATAGAGAAAACATTTGGAACATACATCATATTGGAATGGGTTGTGGTTTCCATGTCCTTCTTGATCCATCTCTCTAGATATACTCATTAATCGTGGTACATCTTGTCTCTTTCAGGATGCCCCCATGAAATTTTCTAGTTAGGATTCAGTAGTAGGATCATGAGGATGATCCCTTAGTGGTGAGGATTTGATATAGGGACCTATTCAAAAGGTGTTACCTCTAGGTGGAGCATTAGTCTTACCAAAACCTATCAAGTAGTAGATGGTACCAGTAGTACCAACAGATGAGGTATGTGGGCTGATCATACTTCATGAGTTTTAGCATCAGTTACCCCTCAGATTCAGGGACTATCAAGACCCATAGAAGACTGAGGATTTTCTTGAGGCAGTGATGCGGGTCTTTTATATCGTCAAGATATCTATAGAACATATGGTGGTCCTAGCAGCGAGTCTTCTCCATAGATCTACAAGATGATAGTGGGGATTAGTGATCCAGTCATACAATGAGGAAACTCTTATATGGTTAGAGTTTGAGAACCTTTTCAAATAGGATTTTTCTTAAGTTACGTTGAGGGTAATGCACATCTAGAGATTATATAGCTTCAATGGGGCAGTATAACTATGGATGAGTATTCATTGAGGTTCATTAACCGCTCTCGGTACTTGATGGATATGGTTCATGATCATTTCTTTAGGGATAAAACCTTATAGATAGTTATACACAAAGAAATATGTGATAGTGTGATACCTCTACTCATCCCTACTTATGATGAGGTGTTGGAGAATTCTTTGGTGGTTGAGAGTTTCTTGGCTAAGCAGATGCAAACATTTTGTGTTGGAAGTAGGCACACTGAAGAAAAGGCTTCGGTGGTGGGTATCAAATGAAAGATGAATGTAAATGGACATGTGAGACGTTTTAGGAGGCAGTCCCATGATAGAGGTCCTATAGTTCAGAGCTCATAGGATGGATCTAGTCATCCTAGAGAGAGGCGGTGTTACTCTTGTGATGGTTAGGGACATCTTGCATGATATTGGTTAACCTGAAGTGAAGATGATAGAGAGGCAGTGGATGGGTCACCTAGGTAGAGGTAGGGTTAGGAGTAGTTAGGTCTTTAGGGTTATAGACATGTAATAGGATCAAGGAGAGTGTCTGGAGGTGGCAGGCGTTTTGACATGTTACCACCACCACCCCCAGGTGGTCCGTGCCAGGCTCAGGTTGTTAGGGGAAAAGGGAAAGTACAACTATAGGTGGTTTATGCTTATGAACCAGAGGCTCCAGGGATGATATGAGGTATTATATGTATCTTATCTAATTTATCTATAATATTTATAGACACAAATACGAGCCACTCCTTTATTTCCACTTGTCTAGTTCAAGACTTAGATATTCTAGTTGAGCCTTTGGCTCGACCCCTGTACTTAGAGACTCATAATAAAGGTGACTCAATGATCACACAATTCTTTTGAAGATTTTACATGACTCTTGTAGGTGATAGTTTCTTTCAAGATTACTTTTTATCATTGATTATGACTTATGAAATTATCTTAGGTATTGATTGGTTATCTACAGTTCATTCCTGAATAGACTATTTTAGGTGGAGGATGTGGTGTGTCCATAAGGATGGGATGAGGTTATTGTTTGTGGGTGAAAATGAAACCTAGGTAGAGTAGGATAGACTCATTCATAGGAGGGTGCATCCAATTACACACTAACTAAATAGCATGACTCTTGGTGAAATAGAAGATATGAGCTTTCAGTTTCTTATAGTGGTGGAAGAGTATGGGGATGTCTTTCCTAAGGATGTTCTAGTATTACCCCCCCCCCCACTAAGATATAGACTTATTCATTTATCTACATATTGAGATGACCCTGATATATGCACCGTCATATCAGGTGGATCTCATAGATCTTAGTGAATTGAGGATGTAGTTGGCAGACTTATAGATGAAAGGCTTTGTCAGGCCCAGTGTTTCACCCAGGGCATCCCCTGTTTTGTTCTCCAAGAAGGTGAAAATGATCTTAAGGTTGTGTGTGGATTACCATCACCTAAACTAGGTGACTTTGAAGAAATATTATTCACTTCCAAGGATCGATGACCTATTTTATTAGTTGAGAGGGACACAATGGTTCATAAAGATTAACCTTAGATCAAGCTATCACTAATTTATGTCATGATGAACACCTCAAAAGTGTTCATGGGACTCATGAACTAGATATTTCATCCTTTCTTAGACTGTTTTTTGGTAGTCTTCATCAATGATATCCTAGTATACTCGGAATCTGAGGTGTAGCATGTGAGGCACTTGAGTATGGTCCTGGACGTACTATAGGAGCACCAACTTTATGGGAAGCTCTTGAAGTTCTAGTTCTAGATTTAGGAGGTTTACTTTCTAGGATATGTCATCTCAGTATATAATGTAGTGGTGTATCCAATGAAGTTCAAGGCAGTGCTAGCTTGGGATCCACCCAAGATTATGATGAAGGTGTGTAACTTCCTTAGGTTGATAGGCTACTATCAAATATTTATACCCAATTTATCTAGGATATCATCTCCCTTGACATATTTGACCTGAAAGTGGTAGTCTCTCATGTGGAAAGATAGGTCTCGGTAGGATTTCCTGGAGTTGAGTTAGTTATTGATGAGTGATCCCATCTTAAGGTTTTCATATGAGGATATTGAGCACATATTGTTCTGTGATACATTGGGGATTGGGCTTGGTTTTTTTCTGATATAGAGGCAGACAGTGATTGCTTATGGTTCATGTTAGTTGAGACCACATGAGAATAACTGCATGACCCATGAACTTAAGATGAAAATGGTAGTCTTCGCGCTGAAGATATGGAGACGCTACCTTATGGGTGAGAAGTTTATCATCTATTATGATCACAAGTGTATCAAGAGTATATTCTCTTGTAAGGATATTAACTTGAGATAGAGGCTATGGATAAAATTCCTCTAGGATTATGGTTTCAATATTTTCAATACTCTTGGTAAGGGGAACATGGTATCATATTCTCTTGAAGGATATTTTGTTCATAGTTACTGAGTGAGGCTTCAGAGTAGTTGGCCTCATTACAGTTATCCTTAATGGATAGGGATGGTGCAGCTTACCTCCATTTGATGGTTGTTACCCTCACTACTTCAACAATGGGTTAAGTATGTTCAACATGGAAATACCAACTATGAGACCCTAAATACTCAAATATCCATTGCACATTCTCCTAATGGATTTTCTAAAGGTGTGGAGCATGACATCCTCTTGAGAGGACACATGATGTTACCAGTAATGTTATGGGGAGGAGGTTCTGAGGGAGTTTCATGCGTCTCCTTTGGTGGTATATCTTGTTGTAGAAAATATATACCAGGACCACCAATGTCATTTTTGGTGGCCAAGGATGAATAAGGGAGTTGTGAAGTTCATCCCTCGATGCCTTACTTGTTAGTAAGTGAAGGTTGAGCACTGGGTTCCAACAATTTTATCTCAACCCCTTGAGTTTCCAAAGTGGAACTAGGATGGGATATCTATGAACTTCATGACTATTTTACCATATATGAATAGATAGAATGATTAAATTTGGGTGATCTTAGACCAACTTACCAAGTCATACCACTTCCTATATTTCTGAGAGAAGATTTTAGTAGAGATCTTGTGATGCCTTTATGTGTAGGAGATAGTCTCTCTCTATGGATTTCCCTTGAAAATCATTTCTATCCATGATTATTGCTTCACATATCAGTTATAGAAGGGATTTCATGAATCCTTTGGGACTCAGTTTCATTTGATCATAGCTTTTCACCCCCAAACCAATGGTTGGACTGAGTGGACCATTCAGGTCTTGGAGGACATGTAGTGTGATTGAATGTTAGTTTGGAGGATCACCTTCCATTGATGGAGTTTTCGTAAAACAAAATATACCATTCCACCATCAGTATGTCACCATTAGAGTACTTTTATAGGTGACCCTATTGGCCACCACTATGTTGAATCATCCCAAGAGAGTCAGAAATTATGGGCTCATAGTTGGTGCTATCCAAGATAGAGAAGGTGCAGATCATCTAAGAATGGATGAGAACTACATAGAGCCATCAAAATTATTATTCAGACTGAAAATGGAGGCCTTTTAAGTTCAAGGATGGGGACCATGTGTTCCTATGGGTATCGCCTTAATGCATATTGTGGAGGTTTTCCAGAGGTGGTAAGCTATCTATGAGATTCATTAGCCCTTTATAGATATTTCATAGAGTTAGTGAGGTGGCATACTTCTTGGATCTACCCCCATAGTTGGACGAGGTACATGATTCCTTCCACATGTCATGTCTGAGGAGGTATGTGTACAACCTATCACATGTTATCAACTATGGTGATCTAGAAATTAAGGATGGAGCTACTTTTTTAGATTTCCCAATAGAGATTTAGTATCGGTATGAGAATATCCTTCATGGGTGAACGATTCCTTTAGTGCATGTATGGTGGCTTCATAGGAATCTTAAGGAGAGTAGCTGAGAGTGGGAGACCCAAATGTGTGCTCAGTACCCACAACTTTGTATGTAGTCTTTTGTTTTACTTTCTAAGACACAAAAACCTAAGGTATGGAGAATGTAACATCTTAGTTTTTCCATGTAAAGTCTATGAATATATATATTAATATTTTTAAGACTAGGTGCTAAGATGATGTGTGATTTTGAGGTCTAAGAATCTCATAATTTATGTTTGAAATATATTAAATTACACACATGAACAGTTTTCCTAAAAAAGTGGAATAAATCCCAAAAGGTTAATTGGATCATAAATCTGAGTCCACCATTGTGTTCAGAGTGTGGTTTTTAACCTAGGAATGATATAACCTTTGAGCGCATCATACATTCAGGTTGAGTGCAATTATGGGAAGATTAATAAATAAATAAAATAATTTATTTATTTTATTAAAACAATTGTTGTGACCTAATATTTTTCTATAAATATGTTGTTATGGAAAAATCCTAGAGTGAGTCACATAACCCTAGATATTTGAAATAGAGAGAGAGTGTGGGAGGATTGTTATCAGATGAACAAAAATCAGATCATGGATCATCGATCGGTGTGCAACGAATTTCAAGGATCTCATAAACAATAACAATGTGGATTCATTCTTCATCAGTGATTGATCCATATCAAGGTAGGAAAAAATTTATATGGATTTATCCCTATTTTATTTTTTCCTATGATGAACATGAATCAATCAACTTACTAACTTATTCTCAGATCAAGCGTATTGCGAGTATGGGTTAGATTTATCCAAGATTGGGGATTTCTATTTATATTGTTGTTTATATTATATCTCTCTGTTCTTTATTCTAACTCTAGTGAATTTAGGCCAACACAAACATTGGTTGAGGTTCATTCCTCATGTTTGTGTTTTATTCATTTCTTCCCTCATTATTTTCATGTTCGGCATGTGAAATTCCTTTTTCCTGTAGTTTGAAAAATACCTATTATTTTATTTTTTCATGACCACTCTTCATCTCAACAAATCAATACCATGAGTATGGATGTGATCGAGCTTTTTTTTTCAAGGTATCATAGTGATGGATGATCGATTGCTTCAGATTTTGGGATACCCATTGTGGGTTTTTAGTGTACGGTAGTGAAATGGAATGATGAGGATGTCTCTCAATCAAGGTTGATAGTTGGAATTTGTAGAGAAATTGATGACAAGAATTAGCCTCTCAGGTCCACCATCTTTAACGAGATTGGTGGTGGGAAACGTGGGCGATAATGGAAGAGGTGGAAACCATGTGAAGATCTATGTTGTATGGACAATTCTAGGTTACATGAAATGTCATCTAGGACCACACACCATGTGGGACCCTCTATATAGTGCTAGGGTTTTCATAGAGAATATAAATATGGCACGATGTGTGAAGGGAATCAAACAGCATTTGACCACACCTGGAAACTCGGCATGTGCTCTGGGAGCTCACGGATAGGTACCCTACTAGGCTAGGTTTACACTGGTAGATCCATGTACTCGGACATGGACACAGGCACATGCCATGATACATGGTAATACATGGTTTTAAAGAGACGTGTCATGTACTTATAGTACACGTCGTGTACTTTTCCAAAGATGGCTTCAAGCCCTTTCTCCCTTAAGCTTAGAAAAGTTTCATTAGGGTCCATTACCTTGATCCTCTTCCTAAGGGTTTAGTATGTAATCATGTCCTATTCATAGGATGGTGATCCCCTATGAGGAACTTCAATCTCAGGTAGGGATATTGGAATCCCTTTTTGATGCTTGGAGTGAGATCCTCTATAATCATCATTTTCCCAAGGTGGGGTTCTCAGAATTGTCATGACCAACACTACTCGGGAATTGATCCCCTTCTTAAAGGGTTAATCCGGATTGGGTTATTGGTATACCCCATGGCCTTAGGTATGATCCCCATTAGTGTATCAATCTCTTGAGACTTCCATCACATACTCCTTGTGGTGAGACCTGATGAGCACGATATCTCAGATGAACATCATTAGTGCTATCTAACTCATGGAGTGTGTCCTCTTGAATGAGTGTTATATGGAACCTTCAAGTAGGAATCCTAGTTTGGTTTTATGGTTGTGACCTTACCTTGAAACTGTGTGTCTACTATGAGTATATTTGAATATTCTTGTTATGTATGTTTTTGACATATCCCTGTGATGAGATGACTACTCTTGATGATTTATGCTTAGTGATTTCAGGGTGTCATATTGGGTATTGTTATACTAACCCATTCATGAGCTTTGCCTACATGTGTCATGTCTTATGTAGACTACTGGTATTTTGATGGAGTTCTTAGTAGACTAGAAGCAGACAGAGATTATTTTTGGACTAGAAAGACCATGGTTTATTCTAAGAGTAACATTTGACTATAGTCCCCTCTTGTTATCAAGTTGTACTTATTTTCAAATTTTTTATGGTATTGT
The DNA here is from genome assembly GCA_963277665.1 of Viscum album. Taxonomy (NCBI): domain Eukaryota; kingdom Viridiplantae; phylum Streptophyta; class Magnoliopsida; order Santalales; family Viscaceae; genus Viscum; species Viscum album. Next base: position 37,629,966 of record OY728150.1, on the reverse strand, counting down.
ATTTGATCCTTATCGCTTTCCAGTATTTTTTTATACTCTGATTGTGGGATTTAGACATGTTCATTCATTTGGTATCAGTTGTATTTTACATTTTAGTATTTTATGGTCTTGGATGTGTGTGTGTGTACATGTACCTTAGGATAAGGCCTCCTGTTTGAGTGTTATGCCTACTCAGCACTGGTCAATAACCCATGGCCTATTAGAGGTAGTCTTAGGGTAGTCACACTCATCTTATCATTGGCTAGGTGAGCCCTGGTGAGTCAAGTCATGACAAAGGATTTCATTAATACATACTAAATCTATAATAGAGTCTTAGATTTGGAAATTACACCCTTCAAGGGATGATTCGACCTCCCACCCTCTCGAACTATATGAGTAATTCAAAGCATAGTTGGATGATCATAATGACTTCCAGCCTTCGGAAATTAGTTTTGTAACCAAACATAAACAGTGAGCATGAATACACATAGGGGGATATTTTTATATTCCCTAGTGCTGCTTCATGGGGTACCCTAGTCCTCTTTATCAAAAATAAGGATGGGTCAATGTGTCTCTATATTGATTATAATGATCTTAATAAGATCATGATAAATAAAGTGTCCTCTACCATAGATAGATTATTTTTTCAACTATGTGGGGATCAGTAATTCTATAAGGTGGATCATCGATTAAGATATCATACTGGCACATCATCGGTCCCGACATCTGCAAAATGATAAAAAAACATCTGGGCGAGGAATACAATAATTTCTGCCATCAACGAAACAGTCCTCATCCTCATTCCCAAAATCAAGAAACCCCAGGCGATCCCTGATTTTAGACCTATCAGCCTCTGTAATGTCTCTTATAATATCATCTCAAAAATCCTTGTCAATCGGTTGCGCCCTTGGCTTCCTGATATCATCTCTGAAAACCAGAGCGCCTTCGTGGCCAAGAGACTGATTACAGATAACTCTATTGTGGCCCATGAAGTGTTCCACTCTATGAAAATGTGCTCCACCACGAAAAGAGGAACCATGGCATGGAAACTGGATATGACAAAAGCTTACGATAAAGTGGAATGGCGGTTCCTTAGAGCTGTGATGCTGAAAATGGGATTTTGCACTAAATGGATAGATATTGTCATGAACTGCATCTCGACCGTCTCCTTCAGAATCAAGGTCAATGGGGAGCACACCAGAGGATTCGTCCCAACCCGAGGCCTGTGCCAGGGAGATCCCCTCTCCCATTTTCTCTCCATCTTGGTGGTTGATGTCTTTTCTAACCTTATTTCCAGGGCTGCATCCTCTATCTCTATTCATGGGGCAAAAGTATGTTGTGGAATCCCACAAGTGTCGCATCTCTTCTTTACAGACGACTGCCTCCTTTTGTTTAGAGCAACTTTAAATGAATGTCGGGTGATCAACCACGCGATCCAGCAATATGAGTGGGCATCTGGACAGGCTATTAATCATGGAAAATCGGAAATCTCCTTCAGCGCAGGGGTGCCTCTTACCAAGAGAGTTGAACTTTGTGCATCTGCAGGTATCAATATGGTCATTAAACACCATAAGTATCTCGGGCTTCCCATGGTGATTGGTCGGTCCAAAAAATAAATTTTTTCATCTCTGGTGGATAGGATTGAGAAAAAAATTCAAGGCTGGACCCCAAAATGCATCTCCAAAGCTGGAAAAGAAACCCTCATTAAAGCTGTCATTCAGTCTGTCCCCAGCTACTTCATGTCACTGTTTAAGCTCCCGACGACCATCATCAATCTGATCCATTCCCATACTGCCAACTTCTGGTGGGGGGAAAATGATGGAAGGAATAGACCCCACTGGTTGGCTTGGGAGAAACTCTGCAAACCCAAGTCGGAGGGAGGGGGAATCTCCTTCTTTTCAATGAAGCTCTGTTGTCCAAGAAAGGATGGCACCTTATTAGTCATCCATCATCTCTTTGTGCGCGGGTACTCTGAGCTAAGTACTTTCCCCACACGGACTTCCATATTTCCTCTCTCGACCCCCGCCCTAGCTTTCTCTGGAGAAGCATTTGGGGGGACCAAAATCTCCTAGAAAAAGGGTTAGGCTAGAGGATTGGGAATGGCTCATCTGTTAACATCTGGACGGACCCCTGGCTTGTTGATAAGGATGGTTTGCGGGCCACATCCCCCGCCCAACCAGGGCTTGAAGACGCCATTGTCAACTACCTCTTTTCAGACTAGGGCTCGGGGTGGTGTGTGGAAAGGATCTAGGAATGGTTTAATTAAAGAGACCAAAGAATTATACTGAGCATCCCCTGGGTCCCATATGCTGGCCCCGACCATCTTTTCCGGACCAATGATAATTCAGCCGATTACACGGTGAGATCCGGGTACAGACTGGCTCTTGGAATCCACTCTATCGACCATGATGAGGGACCATGGAAAGCGATTTGGAAGCTCAACGTCCCCCAAAAAATTCACCAATTTTGGTCGCAGGTGTGCATGGGCACCCTCCCTACCATGAGCTTTCTCGCTTATCGACATATGGCCAGTGCTGAGACCTGCCCTTTCGGCCCGACTATTCCTGAAACCCCTTGGCATGCCATCATTCACTGCCCGGGAGCTAAGGAAATTTGGAATAAATGGGGCCTGACCTCAGATGCCTCATTGGACATTTCCACTGACCTCCCCGATCTTCTGATGCATTGGTTTTCCCCCCTCTCATCATCTAATGCAGTTTCTATTTTCACCCTGGCTTGGATCATTTGGGTTCGGCGTAATGATGCAGTTTTTCACCACATTCATAAACCTCCCGAATTCTGGATTAAATGAGCCATTTCATGGATTGAGGGCTGGAAGGACCACAAAGGACACGTTATGCCAGATGTAACCCCCTATTGTCCCTCTCATTGGAACCCACCAATGGAAGGGAGTATTAAGCTTAATGTGGATGCATCTCTCCCCAAGGATGGGCTTGTTGGTCTCGGTCTTCTGGCCTGCAATCATCGGGGGCAAATCATTGCAGCAAAATATGAATCACACCATGCCTTCTGGGAACCTGCAGTTGCTGGGGCCTCTGCCATCCTTGAAGGTATGATGCTCACTATGGAACGTTGATGGGTTCATATCATCATTGAGGCTCACTGCCTCACCGTGATCAATGATATTAATCACAATGACGTTGGGCTACAGTCTTTTGGTGTCATCATAAGGAGAATTCACTCGCTTCGCCAAGGCTTCTCTCGATGTACCTTCTCCTTTACCAAAAGGGAAGGAAACAATGTGGCCCATCAGCTGGCAGCCTCAGGCCCCTTCTATGACAACCAGCTCTGGATGGACAATTTCCCTTCATGTCTTTGCTTATGTACGACTACTGATCTTCGACATGAATTTTATTCCCCTACTTTTCAAAAAAAATGGGAGAATATTCCTAAGACAGCCTTCCCTATAATATATGGACACTGTGAATTCATAGTGATTCCATTCAGACTCACTAATTATCTAGAAATATTCATGGACATGATAAATATAGTATTTATAGATTACCTTAAAAAATGGTGGTCTTTATAGATGATATTATCATATATTAAAAAATCAAGAAAAATAATAAATAATATTTTAGCAGTGTTAAATACTTTGTGAAAGGAGAAGTTTTATATAAATTATAGTAAATGTTACTTATGGATAGAGAAATTCAAATTATTAGGGAATTTTATCAATGGAACGAAAATATTTATTGATCATTTAAAGACTAAGTTGATTGATAAATGGACCAAACCAATAATATTAATAGTGATCCATATTTTCCAAGGATTGGATGGGTACTATTGATGGTTTGTGATAAATTTATCATGATTCTCAAACCCACTAACCAATATAACTCATAAAGGAGAAAAAAAATTTGTAATAAACAAATTTGAATAGATATTTATGGAATTAAATAAAAGGTTAGTGATTATACCAATACTCACATAGCCTTAAGTGGGGAATAATTTTTTATATATAATGATTATTTAAATAATGTATTGGGTTATTTACTCCTATAAAATGATAAAGGGGTATTTTATGCCTTAATATAATTAAAGGTGCATGATAAAAATCACCCAACTCATGATCTGGAGTTGGAAGTGGTAATCTTGTCTTTAAATATTTAAATGCATTATCTCTATGGAGAAAAGTGTCACATATATATTGATCATAAAATTCTAGAGTATATATTCACGTAGAAAGATATCAACATATGTTAATGAAGATGGTGAGATTTAATCAAAGACTATGATTTCTCGATACATTACCATCCTTGAAAATCAAACAACATGTCACATGATTTAATTATAAAAGTTCATGTAGCCTTATTAATGATAAGGATTGAAAAGGATCCAATATTCTTAGACATGAAAAGGATAAACTTGGGAATCATTTAAAAAATTACAAAATAATAGTTTTCTCAAATTATTTCTCAATAATATATCTTAGGTAATATTAAGGTGGTGAAAAGGGATGATGTGGAGATACAAAATAAGTGGATTCAATAAGGGGGAAATCTCAGAGTTTAAAATTGGTAATGGTGGAGTTATAATATATGAGACCCAATTATATATACCATATTATGTTGTGATAAACAAGGATCTATTAGTTGACACTCATGGATCAAAAATCTCTATACACCTTGGAATCACAAAGATGTATAGATATCTCCAAGAGAACTTCTAGTGGGTTAATATGAAGAAGTGTATTATTAAATATTCATTAATGTTGTTGGTATTCCAACAAGTTGAGGTAGAATGGTATAAGTCCAAAGGAATTATTCAACCATTACCCATACCAACATGGAAATATGATAACATCATCATGGACTTTTTCACAATACTTACAATGGTATCTAAAGGAAATAATTCCATAGGGGTTTTGGTGGATCATATTACAAAGTCTTCCCACTTCATCTCTATTCAATAAGACTTCTCACTCGATCAAATTTTCAATATATATATATCAAATATGTAGTGAGGGTGTATAGAACACCACTACCAATTATATCTGATCAAGATCTGTGGTTCAATTAAAATTTATAGAGGAGCCTTTAGAAGACATTGAACACATAATTAAACTTCAATACATTATATCATCCTCAAATAGATGTCTGATATAAAAGGATCATTCAAACACTAGAGTACACGCTCAAATATTTCTCTATGGACTTAAAAGAAGGTTTTGGATCATCACCTTCATCTGGTCGAGTTCTCGTAAAACAATATCTTCCACTCAATAATTCATATATCTGCATATAAATCCATTAATAGAATGAAATATTAAACTCTATACTTCTAGTATAAAGTTGTATAAAGGAATCTATTGAGACAAGAACTAGTATGAGGGATAATAGAGAAGGTCCAAGCCATTAAACAAAACATAAAAGTAGTATAAAGTCATAAAAATAGTTGTGTTGGAAATCATTATAAGGACCTATAGTTTGGGGTTGGGGATAAATTATTCCTTAGATTATCTCCATGGAAGAGAGTTATGAGGTTTGGTAATAAAGGAAAGATAAGTCTAAGGTATATAGTCCCCTTTTAGATTCTTGATCATGTCACACATGTAGCCTATCAACTTTCCATTCCAAAAATCTTATCTCAAGTGCACAATTTGTTCCATGTATCCCTCTTGAGGAAGTACATACCAGATCTCTCACAATTATTGAATCCAAATGTGGTACAGTTGGAGCATTATCTCTCTTTTGAGGAGCATACTATAGAAATATTGGATCATAGAGATAATGTGTTATGAAATAAGACCACTCATCTTATCAAATTACAATAGAGAAATCATAAGTATGAGTAGGAAACATGAGAATGTGAGAATGTAATGAAACAAAACTACCCTATTCTATTTTCATCTTGGGGTATAAGTTGAAATTTAGAGGATGGAATTTATGAGGGGGGGGGGGGACGTAATGTCCTAGAAATTTTAGATATGAAAAATTATCCTCTAAATATATGTGTGACATAATATATAGTATAAATCATACACACCATATAATAAAAAAAATTATTGTATTTCATAAATATAAAATAATACTTATGAAGTATAAAAATACTATATAAAATTAAAAATAGTATAATGGGGAAATAAACACATACAAACAGCATAACTAAATTTTGAAATTCTAGTATATCGCGGTCTCCTAGAATTATTACAGGCATGGACAACATAGTAAAAATTAAACAAAATATTAGAAACAATAATAAAATTTTTTAAACATAAAAAAGTTTGATAGAAAATTTTTTGAATGAATAATGAAGGAAAAGGCTATATTTATATGAATAATGTTAATTATATGATCATTGAAATAGTATATGACTGTTGGAAATGATAATTGATCATTGAAATGGTAACCTGGTCGATGAGAGTAGTAAAATGCCTAAAAATTAATATTTAAAATTATTAAAATAAGTATATATAAATATTACAATTTTATAAAATGATTTCTTAAATCATATAACTTAAAGAAAAATGTGTATAAATTTTAATATTGTATGTTTTGACTTATTTAGTATAATATTAATTTTTATGTTAAAATTTTATTATCTAATTTTGAAACTTATTTTGGTTAAAATATATATAATAATAAATTATGTATCTTTTAATAATTAAGTAAAATTAATCACTAGTAGAAAAAAAAGAATTTACTCTAGAAAAAAATTCCACATATTATATGATTTTAATTTGATGCTAAATTTATAAATTTTATAATTTGAATTTTATAAAATAGAAATAATTTTTGGATTCATAATATATAAATTATATTAGGGTTAATTATTAATAATTTTCTCAGAAAATTTTATTTTTTAGTTAATAATAAAAAATACAGCTTTTACAAATAACATAATTTTTATCACATCATCATGATATAAATATGAATAAAAAAATTATAAGAAATTTTTCAGGAATTTTAATATATTTAATGATAAAAATAACTAATTTAAAAATAAATAACTTAATTTCCAAGCTTATAAATCAATTATTAAAACCTAAGTTATACTTTATTCATATAAAAAAACTATTTTTGATTATTTATTGTGTATAAAATATTTCCAAGATGATTTTATACTTTGGGTGTGCTGATATGTAAAATAAAACTTTATTTTTTAATTTTACTCTAATTTAATTCATAATAATCAACATTATTCATAATCTTTGGCCAAAATAATAAAATAATCAATACTTTATTCTAAAATACCCCCCTGGATATTTAAACATCCCTCCTCCAATACTTTATCCTCACATCCAAAAAACTTTCCTTTAAAAAATTTCTATCCAAATACCTCTATAAATTCTTCTATTCATTTCATAAATCCCATGGTCTGACCAAAATTCCCTCCTTTTAAGGCTTTAATCTCAATTCAAAGGAGGCAACTCAAGGTGAGGGGTAAGGGTTTCAAAACCCATGCTCTCATTTAAATTTTCCTCTTAATCATTCTATAATATAAGTAATAAAAAATGTAACTTTCAAATAAATTTTTTAATATAAATTTATGTTTTTTTAACTCTAATATTTACTAGTTTACCTATTATTTTTAAAACTATCTCAAAAACATCGTTTCACTCATGGTATTTTTACGCTACCTAAGTGAACGATGATGTTCTATTTTTCAATAATTAATTTCATGTATAATATTAAAAATTAATTTAATGATTTAATATAACATTATAATCAAATAATATCATTTATATGGTTATATAATGATTGAATAGTCATGGTAATATTGGAATTAAATTTAAATAAACATATTCACTTTTAACTATAAAAAACAAGATTACCAAGGAAGATTCTCAGGATTTATAACTATACACTAATTTATTAAAATCCATTGCTAATTTAATGATATAAAACATATACCTTGAAACTTATTTATCTTATGGGACCATTATAAATTGGATTTCTACCATTACCATTACATTTTGGTGATTTTTAAACTATGAACAAAATAACCTCAAAACGGTCGACATAAATAATATTAATTTAATTAATGAAAAAAATGATAACAAATGAATCATATAGATTAAATAAATATTAAAAAAATTCTAAATAATGTAATTAATGAATTAAAATTAACTATTTAGCAGTTTAGTGGAGTGTTATAATCCTTTCGGGACTTTTGGTAAGAGATTGTTCCCATTCTTTCTCATTCTTAATGATATTTTCTTTATCACCCTCAATCTATCTATCTTCCTTTTTCATATGATTATTTTATGAACTCAATTATTCCTCTTACTTAATTTTTATAGGGATATTTATTCCTTTATTTCTATATTTCTATTGTTTCTTTAAGTCAAATCATTTGAATCTTACATAGAAAGCTTTTCCAGTTTCAATTTCTTTCTCCAAATTCTTCTTATATTGTTATTACACATTTATTATTTCCTTAATGGCCTAAAAAATTATTATATTTTGATTATAAAATTTTATAATCCAATATGACATATTCCTTTATTTTTTTGGGTATTTATGTGAATCTTAATTTGACTACGCCTTTTGACATCATTATGTAACCCATTTCTTTCGCATGGGTTTATTTCATGTTTATGCTTGATGTATGATTATTTTATATGAAGAATTCATATGTATGATATATTATGATGTGATTAGTGGGATAAAAATTATATATCCCCCCAATATATTGGGTAATTATTACATATCATGAGATACTATGTATGGTACATGGGAAGTGAGACTAGTGCATTATGTTATGTTGTCTTAGTAGTGAGTCTTGATTTGTGATTACTTGTATTATGTTTGTCTCATATTATTATATTTATCATGATTACTATACTCCTAATAAATATTTTATCTTATTCAATATTTATATATGATGGTTTATGATGCTTCACTTTATTGAGTTCATGTTATGTTTATTGACTCTTATGATTTTCTCACCCTATGTTTACCCTTTTTAATCCACTTACTGGGATTGATGGCTCACCCATTATTTTATGTATGTTATAAGGATATAATTTACCATGTTAGGAATATGGTGAGATCTATGATTAATATATGAATATGGAAATAAATATTATATAGTTCAAAAAAAGAGTTGTATTACATACCTAATTTCCCAAGACACTAAGCCACTACATTTATGGGTGTGTTTTATTGATTTTTATATTAAAAATGATATAATGAATATGTGTAAGAGATGAAAATAATTATACTTAATTAAAACTAACTAAGATCATCATAACTAGGTGACTAGGTTATCCCATGTACAACATTTCTATACACCTTTTTATCTGAACATTAGGTCATCTGCATCCAACCAGTTTATTCTCACCACCATTAGAATAATAGTTTTGACTATGTCAAACCCAAAATTACATATTACACTCAAGAAACTAGGTCAGCCTACATCCAACCTGTCCAAGTTCATTAAAATTTAATGATGATTATAGAAATAATCTAAATATTCTATGCCTATTTAAATAAACATCAATGTCATGAGAACTATGAAAATCACCCACACATTGTGATTTTAGTCATAATCAACTCAAACCCAACCACTCGTGTCATGAATTACACTTTCCCGTAATTACTCCTCACCTAATGGCTGAGCTAAACTGGCCATTATCAAACCTTTTTACACTTATAAGCCTATGTTTACCTTATTAGATCAAACAGAATGGTTTCAAATGGATGTTTTACATATTAAATGCAACGAAAGAACAAAACCAAAACCCTATTAATCCCAAAATCTATTTATATGTTTTGAATGAATATAAATGAATAAAAAGAATTATGCACCTTACACCAGTTGATATGCCCTATATAATATTTTTACAATCATTTGATCATGATCACTGAGAATTAGTTGAAATAATCCTTCCTCTATAGGTATCCTAGAATCATGGGAGTCACCCGATGATTGGGTAAGATCTCTCTCTATTCATGGTCTACTAGAAAATTGTGTTTAAATAATATAGATAAGTAAGAGAATTATTATTATCTTGGTTTGTGGAATTATAACATGGGTCTCGATATTACGAAAATTCAACAGAACTTTTTAATAAGGAATGAACTGATTTATATAGGCCATACAAAATTTCAAATTATCGACCTATATTGATTGATCATTTCATAAACACTCAAAACATTTAAAATCATGAAATTTTTAACTAAATATAATTAATAATGTTTTAACACTTAAATTATTTTTTGAAACATTAAAACTCTAAAAATACATCATTTTATGATGAATAACCAAATATGATAGCTATTGTAATGAAATATTAAAGGAACTAGATCATTATCTCATGGAATTATAATTCCATGAACATGAAACTTAATACGACACATTGAAACAAACCACAACATGGTGTATTAAAGGTATACCATGATGTGTTCCAAACCACTACGTTATGGTGATTCCTTTAGTGTACAATTCCATGAATCAATCAATTTCACTAAATCCACGTAAACTTAGTGCTCTTTCACCTTATGTAACATCATATGAAACAACTCATAAAACCATATCCAAAAATAATTTGGTAAAATATCACATCAATTCACCATGTATCACATCATATGTAATACCTCATGAATATTCATCAAGAACTTCATCTAGATGTCCTCCAAAACGCTTTTTTGGAGGCTCTCAAGGGTTCATAAACTATATCCTCATTCTAAAAAACCAAAAAGTGTGACCCCATATACCTTTGTAGCATTAAAAACAATTTTTAATTCCTAAATCCATAAATATAATCAAATATCATCCTATATAAAAGCGTCAATACTACTCAAGCTATAAAGGGATCTAGTATGATGTCAATCAAACACATGTATCTTTATACATGTGTCAACTGGCTGCATTATATACAAGTATTTATAATCACATTATTTCTTTGTCAAATACATCAAGTAATTATGATAAATAGAGTATGTTAATCTTGTATATCTACTCATATATTCTCGATTCTCTGATTATAGACTGACTAGGTCGATAAATACATCACATGTCATTCATCTTAGTTGATAAGGACATTGCATGTCACTCACTCAAATATATTATCACATCATATGTATTATATAGGTATGATTTTACACTTCTTGGTATATCTTAATCGAGGGAATATATTTAACACTCATAAAATGAGAGGATAAATCCTATCTTGGTTAATCTCTAGCTAACAACATGATCGACAACATACCTATAGTGACCCCTACCCTGGTATCTTGGAGTTGGTGTCTACTTTATTACATTACAATAAGATACAAGTAATCACATCCCAAAGGACCAAATAGTTTAGTAGTCTTGGTATACTATATACATACATGAAATTCTCATTACAATTGAAAACATAAAATATACAAAGTGTTATATTTGAGAATGCCATTATTCCTCATATATTATCCCTACATAATAATCAAAAAACACTTATTGATATATTGGGTAAAATAAAACATAAGAAATGGGTGAGATCATATGCTCGGTAAGGGTAAGAATGCAATGTAATCTATTAATAAATAAGGAATAATCAATTTTAAAAGGTAAATAACTGAAACACATTCCATTTAATCAATAAAATTAGAATAATATGGTAGGAATAAATGATGATCAAATAATTATATATAAATAATCACATGAGCTTGAAAACTTAACCATGTATATTTTAACTAATCAAATAATCACATGGAATATCAATTATTTTATTAATAATGATGGAATGCATAATTTTGGACATCTAATACATATCGTTGAGACCTTATTCCAAGACATCTAATATTGTCGGGGCCTTGTGCCAATAAATTTATATAAATGGGTAAGGTCTTATAAAAAATCTAATATAGTTTATCTCATGAGACTTACTGATTCATTGAGAGGCTATAGAAGGCCCCGTCTATCACATACTAAGTTAAAAAGAACATTTCTTTAGCATTGTAGAAAGGTTAGGAAAGTGCCTTGTTCAGAAAAAAAAACAAGAAAATTTCATTCAAACCATTTTATAAAAAGTCAAAAATGGTTAAAAATTTCATTAATAAATCATTTTCTTATTTCTAAAACATTTTTAAAACATTTTTAGCAATCATTGTTTTTTAAGAAAAAGGATTTTCGACCGAAGAGAGAAATAAATTCAGATTTTCTTAAAAGCATTATATTAATCATTTTAAGTACCAAAGAGTAGAAAATGGTAATATTGAAAAATTTCATGAATAACCATAGGAGAATAAAATAGATTTATTTTAAGATTGAAATACTGAATAATTACCCCAATGGGGACTTAAATAAAAACAATCCTGAGTAATAATGAGATTATAAATAAACACTTTCCACTTTGGTAACTTTTGAATCATAAGCCCCATTAAAGAAATAACTTTAGAAGAAACTTTAAAAACAATAAGATAAATTAATTAATGATATGTTATGAAAAATTGGTATTATATACACCACACAAAAGAAATAAGTGGTAAATATGGTGTATGTATCATGAAAGTAAAAGTGAGATGAGAAACCCTTACCTTGAGTCTGACTCATCACGTACATTCTTTATCTTCCTGAATAATAAACTTATGTTAATTATTTAATTTTTTAAGAAACATTTTAAATTTTATTATTAATTTTATTTCACTTATTACCATGTTATATATGATTACTTAATCAATTAAGTTTACGTCGTATGTTTTGATGATATTTGGCTTATGTGTCAAAAATGACTTTGTTAGGTTGACTATGGTCAAAGTGGCCATTATTTAAACTTAAATATAATAATAATAATCACATAATTATAATATTTTTAAATAAATCATACTTTTAAAACCAATCATGAAATATGGTTATGAAAAAATGAACTACATTGCAATCATGAAGACAGTAGGTCATATGTACGCAAGAGTAACATTTCCATTTTTCAATGATCATTGTGGAAATAAGGTAAGTAATTTTTTATCTTTATTTAATTATAATAATATCATATATAACATATTATTTATTTAAATATACTTATATATATCATCCATGTGATGTAGTGATGAAAAAGTATTTGCATCGCTTCGTGAAGGTGATAGTCCACACATACACGAACGACGTTACCATTTTTTAGTGTAAGAAAGAAAATGATATATTATATTTTTAGAATGATAAATATGTAATTAATATTATAATTATTTCATTTATATCACATATATTCATTAAAATTATCCTTATTACCTTTCTTGTAAATCATTAGTGAAAAAAATCACATCACTTCGTGAGGTGGTAGTCCGCCATACACACAAGCAATGTTATCATATCTCCTTCGGAATGGAAAGTAAAAAAGGTATATATGATATAATGAATATAAATATATAATTATATTATAAATATAATATATATACTTTATATCCATTATCAGGACCAACATTGATAGGTTTTGATGGAAAACGTGTCACATTGGTTCACGAGGTGGTAGTCCTCCGTACAAAAGAGTGACATCATCATTTCACATTTGAGGGAAGAGGATATGGATATAGGTAATTACCATAATATAATAACATATCAGTATATGGTAGATGTTTTTTTTATTATATATTCATAAATTAATAATATTTGAATGAGGTTAAAGAAGAAATAAAAACAAAAAACATGTAGTTAGGAATTTTACCTCTTCTCAGACCACCTCTTTATGATCATACCTAAAGTATTCCACCAAAAAATGATTATAGGATTAGGGTATGGAAGTTTTGAATTGATTTGGATAGATATTTTCTGAACTTAAAGGGTTTGAAGGTGTGAATAAGTGTTGATAGGGGTGGCCTTTTATAAGTGAGGTGATTGGCACACTTGTGATATTTGAAAAGAAAAAGTTGTATCCACGTTTTTCACATGCCAAATGGGTCCAAAATGGATTATTATCCACAATTATTTATTATAAGGTCTAACTATGGCCATAAAATATATATTATAAAAGTTTTTAGGTCATTTTAACCCTTATATTTTTAGTTTAACCCCCCAGTAAATTAGTCTTTACCTTAACTGCGGTAAATAATTTTTACTATTTTTACTATTAATTATGGTAAAAAATTAATTTGGTCTTATTAGATAATATAAATCATGATGATTCTAAATATGGAATAAATTTTTTCAAATTTTATGCATATAAGTGGAAATTTTTATTTTAAAATTAATCCTATAGACGTGACGAGAAAGTGGGTTTTCGAAGATAAAATGTTCAAAAGTTTACAAAGTTTTTATATCAAAATTAAATATTAAAATGATTAAAATGACCTAAATTACATTAATATAAATATAATTGAACTAATTTTAATTTAAAATAAATTTAAAATATAATTTAACAATATAAATAATTTTAAAAAAATGCAGTTTTTAATTAAAATTCAGTATTTTTTATTATTCATCAAAAAGTAAAACCTTTTAGAAAAATCCAAAAAATTCACCCTAAGATAATTTTGAAATGTATTTTTCAAAAATGAATTTTATTTTTTCAAATAAATTTTCCAAAAGTGGTAAAAATTAATTATAAATTGTGTGTGAAAAGTGATATTAAACCGCCTTTTAGAAAAGTACAACTTTTCATAAATATTTATTTTTCTTTCAGATGGATCTAATTTTATCTCTAATCAATGTATATCCATTTTATTTATTTTATAAATGTGAAAAATATATGATTTTTATAATTTAGTCAGTGTTATTCATACCCATCAATTTAATAGCTAGGTTATAATGGTAATTTTTAAATAATAATATTTTAATATAGTATCCTTTTTCGTTCAAACTCGGTGCTGTGTGTATCGCAAGATATCGAAGAGATTGAATTTATTTGAAGATAAATATATGACAAAGTCTATGGGTATTATATTCCCTTATATTATTGGAATTTCATGTCATACACTGTATCGAATATGATGTTCATATTTTAAAATCTTTGGGCGTTACATTATACCCCCTTAAATAAATTGTGCCCTCACAAATGAATCTTGATCGCAGTAGTCAAGGGTTTTTAATTTTAAAATACCCTTCTTAAAATCCCACATCATGATAAGGGTTAATAAAAAATCCTATTAATAAGAGAGAAGGTAAATAAAAAGGTCATATGGAATAACATATAACTAGGTTTCTAAGTAGGAGAACATTAGTGGAAAGTGAGGATATTGACATGGAAGAAAATAGTAAAAAATTATAGAGTGATAGAGGCTATTGATTAAAATAAATTGAATAATAAATATAAATTTAAGGACCTAAAAAACCATAAATATTTGATGATTTAAAATACCATCAATTAAATATAAATAAATTTATTAGGATAGCATTTTGTTTCAATTTCCTTTTCCTATAGATGAAGATTTCATTTACCATCTTAATTAAGAATATATGAAAATATACTTACTTGATACATCTCTATTTCATAATCATAATTTCATATTTTGGTTTTGCTTTGATCATTTGTCATTTAATTTCTTACTATAATAAATGAATATCTACGATGAATTTTTTTATTCTCGAAACACTAAATCTAAATTTTAATAGATTATAAGATCCATAAAAGTGTGAAAAGTATTTCCATATTTTTATTAATATTTTCCAAAACCAATATTATTATAACAAGTTATCCAATATAATACATTAATTTATAAACCTCAGTAGTAACACCACTGGTTCAATATTAATATTTATCCATCAAATCATTTAACTAAAAACAATGACATATTAACTAAGACATCACGTAGGTATGTGGTAGGTGCTAAACCCTTGTCATTCATCAGTTTTGGGTTCAAGCCTTGTGACCTTGCTGGATGTGATGAATTTTCACCCGAAATGTGGGTTGTCCTTTTCCTAAAACCATATTAATATAATTCATATAATGTTACCAAATTGTAATATCTCATAATTACCTCAACATCAAAGATTAGAGAAACCTTAAAGGTAACCAATACCTTTATAAAAACCTCTTTATCATTATTATCTCAACATAGGGCACATATTGAGTGTTATACTCCCTCAATCATGTGTTTCATAAGAATTTAAACTTCCCACTGAATCACTTTTCTTGATACTATTCAACACATTCTTTCTAATCCTTAAATAAATACTACTACAATACAATCCTTATACATCTCATAATTCTTAAAACCATAATATCATTGATTAAAATACTCCTATAACATTATTCTTTAATCCAAACTCAATGACATTAATTAGTACACTTAATCTATTGTAATAATATAAGTTTGACCTTGATCCCTTAGCTTATTTTGAGGTATATTTCCTTAACTCTTGGTGCATTCATTTGCATAGTTCCCCATATCCTTATAGTGGAATAATTTCACATTGGAAGATTATTTCTTTCCATTAAAATCGTGAGAATGGTGTACTTTTTCTCTAAACTTGAAGAAAACTCTTTTTCCTTTTAATCACGTACCAAGGTGTTTCCTTCCACAATTATCACATTTTGGAAAATACTTCTTTCCCTTCTTCCCTTTATCTATTTTTTCTTTGTCTTCCTCTTCTTCTCTTGATTCCCTTCAAAGCCATGAGACTTGGATAATTCTTTCTATGTCTTGATAGAACATTATACTATATCTTAGTATGATGATAAAGTTTTGGAGACTATTTACCTTTGAAGTATTACCTTAATCCCATCAAATAAATGGTCAATCTTTCTCTTTGAATTACATACATAGTTTACAACATGCCTTGCTAACCTTATAAAGTTGGATTCATACTTAAAATAATTTTCCTCTTCTTTATATATTAGACTCAAGAACTATATTTTTCATATTCACTCATTTCTCATGAGGAAAATATTTTTCCAAGAATAGTACGCTGAAATCCTTTCATTTAATTCTTGTTATTTCTTCTTCATCCTTAGTGTTCTGAATCAATGACCACCATTGATCTGCATCTCTTGATAGATGATAAACTTACATGAAAACTTTATCCCTTTCACTAATTCCCATAGTAATAAATATATTCTCTAAATAACTTATATATTGTTAAACTAAAAATGGATTTGTAGTCCTAGTGAATGATGGAGGTTAATGATGCATAAAGTGGACTAATATTGTTACACCGCATGGTGGATCAGCAGCATTATCCATATAGGAAATTTTATTACTCATAACCTAAGTCATATTCCCCAATATAGTTATAATTTGATCAGTCCTAGCTATAAATCTAGCTCCAACTTCATTATATTTCCCAAGATAGAAATCCCTACATGTAGTATGTGCATTGATACAATTCTCATTCCTTCCATTAGGCACCATTTATAAACAATGGAATACATTAGATTAGACCATAACATTATGAAACATAATGTATAATCCCAAAACTAGTGAATCACTTAATATAAATTGAAAATTTTATTCATAGATAATTCCATAAACATAAAAATGGTTTCTTTTTGAATTTTTTCAAATTATAAAAATATTTTCAAATATTTCATAATGGTTTTTAAATAAGATGTGAATTAACCCAATAATATCCCTTAGAATGGTCAAACCAGGTGTTTATTAAGGTCTATTTTAATGAAACATGTGATGATCAGTCCAAGCCCAATGCACCCTTTTCAGATTTATTACCCCTAGGAATAAATGTTCCAGAACCACGTCCACTTTTAGTATCCATATAGGGTTTTATTTTCTAGTAAAAACTACATAATATATTCCTTTGAAAAAATTTATGATCTTCTTATATAATTATCCTCAAATTATATCATACGGTTATGTTCCCTAATCTACGTTTTCCTAAATCTATTTCCCAAGGTTTCTACTAAAATTCATCCGATACCAACTATACTGACCCTAAACCCAGTATCTCAAAGTCAGTGTCTACATTATTACATTAGCATAAGACACAAGGAATCGTATCCTAAAGAACCAAATAGTTTAGTATGCTTGGTAAACTAGATACATACTTTAAATTATCATTACAACTTAAAACATAAAATACAGAAAGTGTTTTATTTTATAACTCCATTATTCTTCATAGTGTATCCCTACATAACAATCAAAAAACACTTCTTGGTATCCTAGAAAAAATAAAACATAAGAAAGGGGTTAGCTTAGATGCTCAGTATGGGTAAGTTTATAGAGGAATCTATAAATTAATTAGGCATAATCAATATGTAAAGTTAAATAACTAAAACTCGTTCCATTTAATCAATAACTTGAGTATAATATGGAATTAATAAATGATCATCAAATAATTTCATATAAATGATCACATGAGCTTGAAAACTTAACCATGTACATTCTAACTAATCTAATAATCACAAGGAATATTAATAAATGAATTCATAATAATGGAATTTATAATGTTGTACATCTAAAACATACAATCGATTAATTCTTCCAAGTAATCTATATAAATGGGTAAGACCTTGGCCAAAACTCAATCTAGTTTATCTCATGATACCTATTAATACATCGAGGGGCTATAGCAGGCTCTTCCCATCATTTACTAATCCCAATTCATTCCTCACATGAAATGAGAAAACCATAATGAACATAAACATTAACATTTAAATATAATATAAAATTTAAATACTTTCTCCAATAAATAAATATAATCATAAACCATCCATAGTAAAATGAATGGTATCAATATAGTACATCCTCAGTCAAACTGATCATAATCTATCTAGAGAAATAATAAGGATGGTATCATTGGATTATATCCCCAATAAAGCATAATTAACATAAAATTATTTCTTCTTATATGTAAAATTATTCTTAAATATCACTAGGAACATTTCTTGAGGAAAATAACATTTCTTTTAAAATATTCCTTTTTATTTTAAAACTAAAAAAATCATAAATTATTGTCAAAATACTTTTATTTGAAAATAACTTATAAAAACTAATAATTTCCAGAATATTAGGGAATAATTCTTTAAAAATAACCTTGTAAACTTTAAAATTAAGTTTCTATGAAATGACAGTCATGATGGAGGGTAATTTTGTACATGTTGTTTAAGTTAAAAAGAACATTACTTTTTTACAGTAAAAATGTTAGAAAAGTGCCTTGTTCCGAAAATAAAAAGAAGATTCCATTCAAAAAAATATATAAATTCAAGCATGGGTAAAAAAGTATTTAATAAATCCTTTTTATAAAAATAAAAAAAAATTGAAAACATTTTTAGAAAACATGGTTTTGGAATAAAAATGATTTTCGACCGAAGAGAGAAATAAAGTTAGATTTTCTTAAAAACATTTTCTTAATAATTTTAAGAACCAAATATTTAAAAAATGGTACTATTAATATAAAAAAATAAGTAATTAAAATAATATAAGAAAATATATTGATTTTAAGATATAAATATAAAATAATTCCCCCAATGGATACTTAAACAAAAACAATCCCAAATAATGATGAGATTTTGAAATAAACCCTTACCACTTTGGTAACTATTGAATCATAATCCACATGAAAGAAATTAATTTAAATGAAACTTTAAATACCATGAAGATAAATTAATTCATGATATAACATAAAATGGTTTGTATATACACCAAATAAAAGAAATAACTAGTGAATATGGCGTATGTCTCACAGAAGTAAAAGTGAGATAAGAAACTCTTACCTTGAGTCTGACTCACCACATATGTTCTTTATATTCCTGAATAATAAACTTATATTAATTATTTTCTTTATTAAGAACCTTTTTAAATTTTATTATTCCTTTTATTTCAATTATTACCATGTTATTTTTTATTAATTAATCAATTAAGTTTACTTCTGATGTTTTGATTATATTTGGCTTATGTGTAAAAAATGACTTTGGTAGGTTGATTATGGTCAAATATGTTATTATATAAATATATAAATAATAATAATAATAATAATTAACTATAATATTTATACATAAATTATAATTTTAAAGTCATTCATGAAATATGTTTATGAAAATTAACAACATTATAATCACAGAGACGGTAGGTTGTACGTACACATTAGTAACGTTTCCATTTTTCAATGATCAATATGGAAAGAAGGTAAGTGTTATTTTATCTTTAAAATTTTATAATAATATAATATATACCGTATTATTTTTTAAAATATAATTACATATATCATCCATGTGGTGTGGTGATGAAAATAGATTCACATCGCGTCGTGAAGGCGGTAGTCCACACATACACGAACAACGTTATCATTTTTCAGTGTAAGAAATAAAATGATATATTATATTTTTTGAATAATAAATATGTCATTAATATCATAATTATTTAATTTATATAACATATATTCATTAAAATTATATTTATTACCTTCCACGTAAAGTGTAAGTGAAAAACTAATCACATTGTTTCGTGAGGCGGTAGTTCGTCGTACACATGAGCAGCGTTGTCGTATCCCCTACATAATAGAAAGTAAAAAAGGTATGTATTATATAATGGATAAATAGGTATAATTATGTTATAAATATAATATATATATATATATATATACTTTATATCCATAATCATACCCAACTGTTAGAGGTGTTGATGGAAAATGTGTCGTATCGGTTCATGTGGCGGTAGTCCGCCGTACACATGAGTGACATTATCATTTCACATTTGAGGGAAGAGGAAATAGATATAGGTTAAAACATTAAAATAATAAAGTATTATTATATTGGATATAATGGTTTTATTATATAAGAAAAAATTAATAATATTTTAAGGAGTTGAAAGAAGAAATAAAACAAAAACTCATAGTTATAAATTTTACCTCTTCTTGGACCACCTCTTTAGGATTATACATAAAGTATTCCTATAATGGATTTATGATAAAAAAAAGATTACTGGATTAGTGTATTTAAGTTGGTAAGTTATTTGGATAGCTATTTTCCAAACCAAAATGGTTTTAATGTGTGAAGAAGAGAGGATAGGGGTGGCATTTTATAAGTGAGGTGAGTGGCGCACTTGTAAATTTTTTAAAAAAAAAGGTGTACTAACATTTTTAACATTCCCAAAGGGTAAAAAATGGATTATTATTGATCCTTATCTATTATAATATTAAAATAGTACCATAAAATATATTTTAAACTAGTTTTAGGTCATTTTAACACTTATCCTTTTAGTTCAACCCCCCGGTAAATCAGTTTTTACCATAACCGTGGTAAATAAAATTTAATGTTTTTATTATTAATTATGGTCAAAAACTAATTTGACCTTATTATATAATATAAATTATTATTATTAAAAATATTTAATCCATTTTTATAAATTCCATTCATAAAATTGTATAATTTTAATTTAAAATTAATCTAGCAGACAGGATGAGAAAGCGGGTTTTTAAAGAGAAAATGTTCAAAAGTTTACAAAGTTTTTATATCATAATTAAATATGAAAATAATTATAATAACCTAAATTGGATTAATATATATATATATAATTTTAATTTAAAATAAATTCAAAATATAATTTTACTTTATAAATAATTTAAATAAAAAGGTAATTTTCAATTAAAATTCAGTATTTTTCATTATTCATCAAAAATTGAAACTTTACAGAAAATTCACAAAAAATCTCTCTAATATAATTTTGAAATGTATGTTTCAAAAATTAATTTTATTTTTTCAAAGAAATTTTCTTAAAGGTTTTAAAAATTAAATATAAATTATGTGTGCAAAGCGTGACTAAATCACCTTTTACAAAAAATATAGTTTTTCATAAAATATTTACTTTTCTTTAAAATTGTTCTAATCTTATCTCTAATAAAAATATATAAAGTTTATTTATTTTACACATGTTTAAGCTGTATAATTTTCATAATTTAGTTAGTATTATTCACTCCTTCCAATTTAATGACTAGGTTATGATGGTAATGTTTAAATAATAATATTTTAATAGAGTATCATGTTTCATTCAAAACCAGTGTTGCGTATATTGCAAGATATCAAAGAGATTAAATTTATTTAAAAATAAATATATCGTAAATTATCAAGATGTTATATTCCCTTAAATTATTGGTTTTGTGTGTCATAAATGCTATCTAATTTGATGTTCATATTTTAAAATTTTAGGTCTTACAATACCCAACCACCCTTTGATTAGTTAAGCCTTAAGGCTTGCATAAGAAAGTTATAAAAGTATAAAGGTTATAATGATAGGTATATCAACAACTTTAGATGTGTTAATTCAATATGAAACATGAACCCCTATTATACCAAATACATAGTGTGTGACACTATTTGTGGTATATACTTGGGGGATTGTCTAACACACAAAACCCATTTTGAGCCTCGTGACCATATTTTGTATCCTAATATGAAATCCTATTCACACTAAACTTATTATTTTATCACAACCTATAATTCTCCATGATGATCATTAGTTAGTGATAACTCAACTTTTGAGAGGTTAATTATCATTTCACTTTATGAAATATATGAAACCGATGTGAAATAATGGTAATATGGAGTATACCTTTTGTATAATATGATAAATTTTATATTCTTGAACCCTTTTAAGAATACTTAAAAAAACCATATATAAGATCATGTCTAACCATATCACATATGATATATTTCCAGACCAGCCTTATTTTTATTGCACTTTTCAGATTTTATTAAACTCATTACATATCTATGTAATTCTTTCCACATCTCTATATGACCATTTTATTAAACTCTCTCATTAAACTCCTTTATTGGGTAACATCTATAAAGAAATATAGTTTGATTAATGGTGAGACTTAGCAATCATATTCCTATTTTTCAACTCTTTTAATAAAGTATTCAAAATCTTTAACTTCACAACATCCAAGGTTAGGATGTTAATTACTACTATTATCTACTTAAAACTATTTAGAAGTTCATCATCATCATTATCCTTGGAACCTTTCCATCGAAATTTTTATTTGAGATCATATTGGTAACAAATATAACTCCTTACATTATATCTTTAACAATACATTATAAGATCCTTTAGGATATAAAATGATTTTCACTTCATTGTAGTAACTAAATATAAACCTTTATATTTCTCTTTAACACCATACCTTAAACTATTTTAGGATATAGAGTGATATTCACTTTAAATTTTTTTACTAGAATAACCTTTTATTCGTTAGCTTTGAACTTCTCTATGTTTAAACATACTCCCAATAGCTTCTTAGAAACTATATTCTCTTCAAAATATCATGTGAAGATACAAAAACTCTTTTTTGTTAGGAAATAAATTTTATTTCTTTTATTGTGAACATTACCAAATAAACTATTATATCCATATAATATATGGTATTATATGTGTTTTAAGTGATATTCAAAAAATAAAACTTTATTATTTAAAACATTCCACTGATGGGTGGTGGAATCTCAATTCCTCATGTATTATAAAATGTCTTGGATAACACTACTAAAAAACTGGCCTTTAACAGCACTGGTATTTATCAGCGCTACAAAAAAACACTGATAAATGGCATATTTATTAGCGCTAAGGAAAGCGGTGATAAATTTAACCTTTTATTAGTGCTTTTCTTGCACTGATAAAGGGAACCTTTATTAAAGCTTTATTTTTAGCACTGATAAAGGGTGACATTTATCAGCCCTTTATTTTTAGCGCTCATAAATATTTATTTCATTAGGGATTTTTTAGCACTGATAAAGATCTGAATAAATAAAGTGAAATAATTAAATAAATAAAAAATAAAAAATGAGTCTATTAAAAAAATATTAAAAATTTTATTAATTAAATATTTATTGATAAAAATGAATAAATTGATTATACATTATTAAATATTAAACATTTTATTAATTAGATAATTATAATAATTAATGTTATTAAATTGTATATATTAAATATATAAATATATATTAATTTATATAAATATGTGTTAATGTATATAAATATGATTTATATAGTATAAAATATTTATGCACTTTACATTAAATAGTCATATATTTATTGAATAATGGTTTATAATTAAAAATTAATATTAATTAAAAATATTGACTAATTTCATAGTACTAGACATGTAATTGAATGTCATTTGATTTTTCAATTTAATATAGATCAAATCTATGTTACATTGATTTCACATATACGTAATTAATGCATTTTTATATAAAATGCACACACATAAAACTTATCCATTTTTCAATATTGTTAAAGTGTACTTATACTTAATTTATTCAATTTCAATCAATTTTAACATATATGCATGCACTTAAAATTATATATTCATTAATAATGTTTAAAAAATATTTGTAAAAAAATATTTATAAGTAAATATATTTATAAATGTACTTTTACTATATTTATGACATTATATATTTATAATTATAAATAAATAAATATTTTTTTAAAATTATTTTTATAATTATAAATAAATTATTATATATATAAATAATTATTAAATTTATAATAAATTTACTTAAATAATGAATATATTTACTATATTTATATTTATATATATTTATTAAATATATATATATATATATATAATTATATAAATATACATAATGATATAAATATTACTATTTTTAAAATATTTCTATATTTATATATAAATAATTATAAAATTATAATAAATATATTTAAAAAGAATATATTTAATATATTTGTATTTATTTATATTTATTAAGTATATATAAATATTTACAATTTTTTATTTATAATTATAATTATAAATCCTTTAACAGCACTTAAGTAATAAGTGATGATAAAAGCATCTTTATCAGCGCTTTTTTTCATGCTGATAAAAATGAGGCTTTATCCGCACTATAAGTTTAGCGTTGATAAAGGTTGGTTTTATCAGTGCTTGTTAACGCTAATAAAGACCTACCTTTATCAGTGCCTAGATAATAAGCGCTGATAAAAGTGTCTTGATCTAATTAAAAAATCCTAACCATTTACGAACCTATCATGATATCGTAAGCTTTATATAGAATCCACCTACTATCAACGCTCGTCCTCAGTGAATTAAAGCTCAAATCACACCACTAAACTTCCCCCAATTACTCGAACATCTCATCTGACATCTGGTGTTCGATTGCAATTAGGGTTTTCGAAGAGGGTCTCGGATTTTCTTCAACCTAAAAAGGTAGTCATTCCAATTTTATTTGTGTATTTTTTGTTTTTTTTTTTTGATTTCTTCTTTGACGATGTAGTTATTTGTGGTCCAATGATTGTATACTAGCGAGGTAGGCCTTGCGATTTTCTCAGTTTCTCATTTTGATTCAACTCTTGATCGCTCATGGAGAGCTTATTATTTCTGGACTTGATGGTGACACATGGAGTCACATAGAGTCTAGTTGGTTGTTTTATTTTGTTTACATTTCCCAAATTAATCACCCAAAGTAATCATATGTATTTTTAACTCTTTATTTTATCAATTTATTCCATACATGTGAAATTTTAGAAATTGAAACTGGAGATTTTATGTGTGAGGGAGTTGAAGGTAGGTTAAGGGATTTATTTTATATTATACTACTTCATATCTTCTTATTTCTACTTATCTAGGCTGGTGTGATAATACAATGTATGGATGTGTCATGGTAATTTTTATTTAAGTTTTATTTCTACTAGTTTTATTTATTTTTTTGGCCAAATTATTCCCACTGTGTTGTTTTTCATGCCCTGGTGCTTGTTGCCAGGCCGAGGGGGATTGAGAATGTCCCTTGTACACTATAAAGATATAGATTGACATTCCACCCATAACATTTGAAAATTTTATTCAATTTTCAATGGGTGTCAACATGGGTTTTCAATCTTCCTTTTTAAATCTATAAAACACTTCCCTCACATACATGGATTTGGAAATAAATATCCCATGAATTCCATGAGTCGCCTATAAATTAAGGAAAATGTCAAGTCACTAATCATCAACATTTAAAAATTGATCATTATTACTGTAGAAAATTATTATCATCATTAATCTCTTGAACCTTTAAATATTATGTCATCCACATTGATAAACACTTTCAATACATCCATAAAATTATTTTTTATGTAATGATTATGATCAATTCCTCATTTTTTAAATTAAATTTTCTTTAATAATTCATCTAACCTTCAATACCAATCTCATAGTTATTTTTTCAATTCATACATCACTTTTTTCAATTTATAAATATTATTCTCATATTAAATAATGGAAAAACTATATGTGTGTTTGATGTAATTTGTATTCATGTAATCCATTAGTAAATGCTAATTTTACCTCTAGTTGGAGTACCTTAAATTTCCTTGGGATGGGTCGGTGTGGTGATATGACATCCCAAGAGTCTTGAGATGTTTTAAAATATTGATATACCATTAATTTTAAATGTAATAATTCTTTAGGTTTCTACATCACTTATTCTAATACATTTTTATATCTTCTAGTTTATTGAATGAGAGTTTATTATTCTTGTTTATCATATTTGAGTTTCGTATTACTCCTTAATTTCCTATATTATATTTTAATTTGTTTATAGGATTTAAGAAATATTTGATATGGAGTAATTATTTTCTTAAATTCAATTACCCATTTTCTTCAACATACTGAAATTATTTTAAATAATCAAATGTTGAGTTTACCTTATTAGAATTATTTATAACTTTAACTTTTGATAATGAATATATTATGTGTATTTATGTATATGTTGTATAAACTTAATATTTTATGAACCCAATAGGATGGATATGAATCGAAAATGGATGCACTATAATATTTTGACAAATGAATATGAAGATGGAGTTAAAGAGTTCATCAAGTTTGCAAGAGATCATGCAGAGGACCCTTCTAAAATCATATGTCCATGTTTACGTTGTTGTTATTCAAGACAAATTAGTCCAGAAGAGTTGTAAGAATATTGATTTCTATTTGGATCCATTTATCAATGTATACAATACAAGTATTAGTTGTACATCACTCACAAATCTAATAAAAAAAACTAAGGATTCTCTATGCACTTCACTATTGTTGGTTAACTGCCGCTTAGCATAGCATCTGACCTGAAATTCCTACCTGGCGTCCCCATGATGCTATCATCCCAAACATAGAGATAAAAAAAATAATTAGATTCTTGAACATGGAGAGAAAATTTTATAGAATAATCTAATTCATTGGGTAAAGGTTCTTTGGAAAACACATATTAATGAAGAAGAAACATGAGAATCAGAAAATGCTATGAAGGAAAAATATTCCCACTTGTTTAAATAATGAATAAAATTGCAAGGAAGAGAAGGAAAAGTGAATTCTTAATGGTGATATGATAGAGATGTAGGTGAGAATGTGTTGTATGATAGAATCATGGGGACACTGGATAGGAATTTCATGTTAGATTCTATGCTAAGCGGTAGTTAACCAGCAGTAGTGAAGTACACAAAGAATCCTTAGTTTTGTTATTAACTTTGTGAGTGATGAAAAACCAATCCTTGTTTTGGATCCATTGATAAATGGAGATAAATATATATCAATATCATTAATTTTCTCATGGTTTACTAACATCCATATAGTCTTCGAAACTATAATGAAGTGCAAATAGAATCCTTACTTTGTTATTAGCTTATATTTGGACCAAATAAACCCTTTAGAAAGATATAAAGGTAATGTTACAATATACTTTCCATATTTTACCAAAAAATTATATAATAAAACTTTGATTTAATTTTTATTATTCCTTATAGAGTTCATTTATTTTAGAATATTTTTTCCATGTGTCATGCCTTTCCAAGAAGAGAAACGATGTTGTCTCTACTCAATCACAGAGGCAGTCTTAATGTTTTCACAGTAAAATCATTATCCATAAAATTAATGTATTATTTCATATTTATTTTTAATTTATTTATTTTTATTATTACTCACATAATAATTTCTTTCTTATACAGATGGATTATTTTGTTTGAGTTGAGGTTTTTTGTCCAACTTTCATGTTTCTTCTCTCTTAAAACCTTTTCACCCCTACAGTGGTGCATCTATCACTTTCTTTCAAATTACCTCAATTGCCTTTGTAGGAAGAGAAATGATGCCACCTCTTCTCAATCACAGAGGTAATATTGATGTTTTTATAGTAAAATCATTGTCCATAGAATTAATGTATTGTTTCATATTTATGTTTAATTTATTTCTTTTTAGTATTAGTCACATAATAATTATTTTCTTGTACAAGTGGATTCTTTTGTTCAAGTTGGGGTGCCCTGTCCAACTTTCATGCTTCTTCTCCCTTAAAACTTTTTCACCTCTTCAATGGTTCATTTATCACTTTATTTCTAATTACCTACAACGCCTTTATAGGAAGAGAAATGACGCCGCATCTACTGAATTACAAAGGTAATATTGATGTTTTAATATTAAAATAATTATATATAGAATTAATTTATTGTTTCATATTTATGTTTAATTTATTTTTTTAGTATTACTCACATAATAATTGTTTTCTTATACAGGTGGATTATTTTTTTCCGATTTGGGGTGATTTGTCCAACTTTCATGCTTCTTCTCCCTTAAAACCTTTTCACCCCTACAGTGGTTCATTTATCACTTTCTTTCAAATTACCCCCACTGGAAGAGAAACGCTACTTCCTATACTCAATTATAGAGTCAATATTTATGTTTGCATAGTAAAATCATTATCCATATAATTAATGTATTATTTTATATTCATGTCTAATTTATTTCTTTTTAGTAATACTTACATAATAATTTTTTCTTATATAGGTGGGTTATTTTGTTCGATTTGGGTGCTATGTCCATATTCCATCCCTTTATGCACCAAAAATTTCATAGTCTTATTCTCCCTCAAAAACCTTTCACCCCTACAGTGTTGAAATTTATCACTTTCCTTCAAGATCCCTCTACTACTCAATCATAGTGGTAATATTGATATTTTCACAGTAAAATCATTATCCATATAATTAATGTATTATTTCAAATTTATGTTTAATTTATTTATTTTTAGTATTACTCATAATAGTTTTTTTCTTATACAGGTGGATTATTTTTTTCAAGTTGATGTGGTTTGTTCGAAGCTTCTCAGGTAGTGTTGGTAGTTTGATAAAGAAACTCAATGGAAATCATGGTAACATTGATAGTTATTATTGTTTCGAAACTTTGGGACATGTAGAAATTAGTCGCACCTCAATATGACACACTATGTGACTGATATAAATCCAAGTACTTATTTATATTTTAAATAGACATTAATTTTAGTAAAAAATACAACTAACTCAATGTGTTTGTTATCAGTTTAAAATCAATATTTGACTTTAAAAAGTTTTATTCAATGAAAATTGAGAAAATGTGCTCGTATTTTCTTGATAATTTATGGCATTGATTCATACATCATTTTTGAAGTGTAGGAATCAGTCTAATGTCAAACCAATACATGATGTGATTTGTATGAGTCAAAGTGCGTGTTTAAAGTTTAAAATGACATTTTAGTAAAAAATAAAAGTGATTTACTCAAAACAAAGAAAACATGTTCAAATTGTTTTGATAGATTAGGAAAAAAATCCATATGTGATTTGGAATGTGTAGGAATCAGTCTCACATCAATCCGATGCATGGTGTGACCGGTATGACTCTAAGTGCGTTTTTATTTAAAATTGACATCAATTTTAGTAAAAAAACAAACTGAACTACTCAAAAATGAACAAAAAAATTAAAATTGTTTTGATACTTTATTAAAATAATACATAAGTGATTTGATATGTGTATGAATTAGACGCACCTCAATCTGATTCATGGTGTGATTGATATGACTCTAAGTGCGTGATTTATTTAAAATTGACATCAATTTTAGTAAAAAGGACAACTGACCTACTCAAAACTAATCAAACCCATTATTTTTGTTTAAATACATTAGTAAAATGATCCATAAGTCTTTTTTATGTTTAGGAATAAACATCACCTCAATATAATACATAATGTGATCGGTATCAGTCAAAGTGCATGTTTCACTTTTAAAATGACATTTTAGTAAAAAAGACAAGTAACATACTAAAAACTGATAAAAAACATTCAGATTATTTTTATACTTTAGGAAAATAATCCATAAGTCATTTGGGATGTGTAAGAATTTGTTTCACCTCAATCTGATGCACATTCTGACCGGTATGACTCAAAGTGCATCTTTTTATTTAAAATTGTCATCAATTTTAGTAAAATGGACAAATGTCCTACTCAAAACCAAGTAAACACATTCTTATTATTTTTATAATATATAAAAATTATCCATAAGTAATTTTTGACATGTAGGAATCATCATCACCTCAATCTGATACACGATGTGCCCGGTATGACACTAAATGTATGTTATCAGTTTAAAATTAACATTTTAGTTCAAAAAGTGTCACTCACTAAAAATCGATCAAATATACTCATATTTTATTGATAATTTAATATAATTATTCATAAGTCATTTTTGATGTTTATGAATCCATTTCACATCAAACTGATACATTATGTGATTGAAATGAGTCAAAAGTGCATATTTCTAGTTTAAAATGGAATTTTAGTAAAAAAGATAACTGACGTACTCAAAACCAAGAAAACACATTCATATTGTTTTAATAATTTAATACAATGATAAAAAATCATTTGAGATGTTTTGGAATCAGTTTCACCACAATTTGATGCACAGTGTGACCGATATGACTTCAAGTGTGTCTTTTTATTTAAAATTGACACCAATTTTAGTAAAATTAACACTTTCTATTAATTTATTTATTTATATTAATACTAACATAAGAATTTTTTTCTTATATAGGTGAGTTATTTTTCTCGAGAAAGGGTGGTTTTTTTTAAATAGAATGAGTTGGTTCAATATTAAAAGATAATGGAACATTGATGTTTTTTAATGTATGTTATAATTTTTATTTATGTAATTGTATGAACCAATGTTTGAAATGTCTATAATATAGTGTTTTGTTGTTGTGTTTGTGTTTTAAATTTCATATCATTTGAATCCTATATTGGGAATTGTTTTTTTATATCTAGTGTGTTCCTGGTGCTATGGTGTGTTGTAACGGCACACTGTAGTGGTGTTGTAGTGTGCTATTGCAGTACACTATAGTGCGACCCTTTATCAGCTCTTTTAAAAGCACTGATAGAGGCCACGTTTATTAGCACTAATTAATGGTTCCTTTATCAACACTCATAGAAGTGATGATAAAAGACCATGTATTTTAACCTCGCTCATGTAGTCATCACTTTTCTAGCACTGATAAAGTCCATTTCTAGGCTTGTTAAAGGCCGGTTTTGTAGTAGTGTAAACTCTTTATCTCAAATAAAAGTCATTCTATCATTATATTCTTTTAAAACATGTTATATAATTTGATGAATCATAAATCATGTATATTAAATCCATCATCTCATATTGTTCGTAACAGCTATTTTAAAAAAATCTCTTATCATATAAGAGAAATAAGATGAAAATACACATACGTTATTTTGATTCATCTGAGATTGAAAAATTCATTTGTATTAAACTTTATGATTTAGCAACCCTTTACTTAATAATTTGAATACAAACTAAAATATTAATTAATTATTATCTTGAATTTTAACTCTTTTATATTTTCAACATTTGTAAAATATACATTTGGAATTATATACCCATCAGAATTGAATAACCGATTCTATAACACGGATACCTAAAATGAAATTTCCATGGATTTTCCTAAACTCATTAAAGGATCACGGATAGTTCCATATTATGGAAACAATTTCCTTTCTCCCTTACATTACCTTTAGGTTTCAATGATTGAGGCTGACTATTGGAAAAAACAAACATTCTCTTTTTGGATTAAACCTTTTCCCTTTAGTACTATCTACACAACAACAAATCCTAGACATTACATTTCATGATTACCACTCCTAAACACTTCAAATAAATGAGATAAGATTTTATCAAACTTATTCACATTGTTATAATATTTCCAATAATGTTTACATTAATAATTCCATAGCCATATCAAGCCTTAAAGGGTATCTTCGGCCTCACTGAGTCAAGTCGCACTCAATAAAATTGAGTATATTGATGGAGACTAAACTTCCTTTGGTAATTTTGCATATTATGCATTTAAAACCTCTAGTTATTTATTTTATGCTTCTTATAGGTATATAGATTTACTTTTTGAACAACTTCAACATTTGTCTACTTAGGAAGGTGTTATACCAACACATAGAATTGTTTTATTGCTTAAGAACAATTCTTAAGTTTCTATAACAGTTTAAGAAGTTGGTTACATTAACCTATTTATTTTCATGAATTTGATCTCAAAGCCATATTTTAAAATAATTACATCATTATATCTATAATATAATCTTTTATCAGATGAGTATCAAGTTTACATTTATTTAATGAGGACTTTTATCAAGTGAATTATCACTAGAATGATGACCCCTTTTAATTTCATCAATCTTAATAGTGGTCCAAGATCCATATTTCATTAAGAAAATGACCCTTCTTTGGCATGAAAATCTCCACATAGATATTTAGGTAGGGATTAATCCTAATCATATCATATATAAATCTTGGATAGTTGACTCCCAATCCATCATATGTATAAACATGATATTATTCCTCTCATATCTTAACTCTTAGGGTTTACTATCTAAGTGTAGTCTAAATAAAATACCAAAAATGAGGTACTTAACTATTATTTTCACCTGATTACTTTCTTAAATTACACAAGATAATCCAGGGGCACCCCACTTTGGTATGAAACTACCCAGTTTGATGATCAAGGTTTTGAAAAGTTTCTTCTTTGGAAGGAATCTAACACTTTGTATTTTAATTGGGATTTAATATCATTATCTTATATAATGTTATTCAATTATGTATTAATAATTTTAATTATTTTTTTTGGAATCCCATCCCATCCACAAATTCAATATATTCAAACCATATTGATGTTTAACTCTTTACAAAACTTATAGCTTATGTTACTAGCCCAAATTAAAAGACACCTATATTTATACATATATGAATCCATCACATGGATAAGGTACATGAAACCTTTTCATGTAAAGGTTTATAATCATATAAAATCAACAATCCCTACAATAGTAATCCTAGAGTGATAGATAGAAAACCCCCACTTTTCTAGATAAGGAATAAGCCTGCATGCCAGTGAGCAGTACCTAGGGATACATTACTCGAGAGAGATTTATATTCCATCACAATTATACTAACTAATATTTATAAACTATAATTTTCATTTAAATTCATGATCATAAAATAACACAATCCAATATCAAGGTATAATAATACTAAATCCATCGTCATACCTAGCATGTAACTCATTAAATGCATGAATGATAATTTAGAATTAGTTTAACTCTTTAAACTAAAGTATACATCACAATTCATAATATAACAATTATATCCATGAATAATAAGGGACTAAACTAAATAAATGAATAATTAAAAAAATTAGACATGATATAAACATCTATGAACAATTAATAAATAAAATAATTATAAACAACTTATAATTTAGGCACATAAAAAATAGAACAACTCACTTTTATCCAATATGAACGTTTCATATTATCATTTACAAGGTTTTAATATGAACTTCCTCATACTCAAATTATAATATATTTTATAAACACTTTTATTTTTGAATAATAAACATTTCATATTTTATGTAAACAATTTACATAAATTGAATACCTCAGATTAAATTTTATTTAAATCATTCATCACATCAACCATAACTCCTTTTGGAATGTTTTAAATAAAATTTTCCAAATACGACTTTAATATAAAAAATTTCTATTTTCATTTATGAATTATTCATAAATAAATATAAACACCTTTATATTTTTGACTTATTTAAACTTATAAACACTTTATAAGTTATACAACCATGTAAATCACTTTAAACCTAGACCAAATTTATAAAAACATTTTTTTTGGTATGGTTTAAAGCCCCAATGGATTCAGAATGGGCCCTATAGACTCATGCCAATAAAGGTTTTCTGATAATTTTAACATAAATAATTTTCTTTAAAAGTATTATCATAACGGAACACACCATGGCATGGTTTTTCTTATTGTGACAACTTTCTATGAAAGGCCATGACCATTTTAATTTGGTCACCAATTTATTTTGAATATAGTGATTTTTATGAGCAAAGATGCTTTAGGAATGACTTTATAAGATCAAAATGTAATGGAAATTATCACTATGATGTGGTGGTCCCCATAGTGGAGGTCAACATGCCATAGTATATGTCTAACCATGATGTAAACCATCTTCATACAACACTCTATTTTTCATGTTATCTTAAATTTTCTTGTAACGCATGTTTAATAAGGAATACATTTTGATCAGTCTGAAACAAGAACTAAAGTGATTATTTAACTTAATTATTATATTGTTTCCATACTATTTGAAGAACCAAAATGGGTGTTTATCCCATGGATTCAATGTGGTACCTAGAAAACTCATTTTTCTAGTTTCATCATTTATTCAAATTTCAAACCAAACACTGATAGACTTGATCTCATACCACTGAAGGGTTTTAGAAGGATGTATAACATCCTAAATGAAGTATAATAACAAATACAAAAAAACTATTAACCCCTAAATCAATCTATATGTTTGGAATAAATATAAATAAAAAAGAATGGAATGCCATATATCAGTCGATCTGGCCTATCAAAACTTTGCACATGTGTTTGATTGATATCATTGATAAGTATCTGAAATACTCCTTACTTCAGAGGTATCCATGGATCATGAGAATAACTCAATGCATGGGTAGTATATCTCTCTATTTACATTATACAAGAACCTTTTGTTTAAAGAATAGAGATAAGTGAGGTATTGAAGATTATCTTGATTTGTGGGGTTCTGATAGGAGTCTCGAAACTATGGAAATGCAACACTTTTAATGATGAATGAATTGATTTATATAGTCTATACAAAACCTCAAATTTTTGAACTATATTTATTGAGTGTTTCATAAACACTCTAAATTTTTTAACTCTTAAAACATTTGGAACAAGGCTATTAATAATTATAATGATTAAATGATCTTGTGATATGTTAAAATTCCACAAATCTGTCATCATATGATGAATAACAGAATATGATAGATTTTGGATTATATGATTGAAGGAACTAGATCAATATCCCATAGAATGATGATTTTATGGACATGAACCTTACTACGACATAGTGACACTCATCATGTTGTTGTGTATTCCAAGGCAGACCATGATGTAGTCTAAAGCACCACGTTGTGGTGATTCTATTAGTAAACAATTCCATCACGCACATAATATATTTTACCCTCACTAAGGAACACTACAAGGAATGAACAAGGTTAAATAAATCTCATTACATGAAGGAAACCCTCTGTGGGTTCCCATTTCAAAGTCACCCAAGACTTTCCATAGGCAACATAACCATTTGAGGGTCCTAGTGAATCATGCATACACACCTGAAAGTGGGGGTGAATCGGGTGTGGACCAATTTTACCAAATTTAAATTCTTATTCTTTAAACTATGACACCATTGGACTTTAACCTCTTATGAAAGTTAAAGTAGATAGATCTTTTATAGTTTAACCTAGAAAACACTAATGCAATGTAGATTCTAATATTGAAGTGGCATGGGTATTTTTATAAGGTTTCACCCCTCCTAAGAATCTTACTCATTTTCACAATAGGTATGTAAAATTCATGAATTATCTACTAAAATATTATTATCAATACAAGTGGAGTGTGTAAAGTTTTTATCCTAACCTACACAACATATTACATAGGTGTGGGTTTGTAAAATTACACAATAAAACCATTTATTGCATCTCACAACTTCTTAACATTATAATCCCACTAGTTCTTATTAATTTTCTTTTCTAATCTTCTTGAAAGAAATAAAAAATACTATATATGGTTTTTGTTTCACCCAAAAATGGGTCTACTTCCTCGTACACATAGAAGTTAAACTTCCTAAATGTATTTAACAGAAAATTCTTAAAAATCGATCTTTAAATTTGTACAACTTCCATATCTTCATAATATATAGTTGAACACTCAAAAATTCTTCTCTTAAACTCATCATTTTAATGTCGGTTATAAACTGATTCTTTATATGCACACAACCTCATATATAAGAACTTATCCTTTCTGCCTCAACTATAACTATTCTGTAGTAAAATTCAGCCAATTCTTCTTCTTGTTTTTTGAAACCCAATAGATGTACAACTTTAGTACAAGTTCAAATTCTTCTACATTCATCACTACAACATTAATTGAATTATATTTCTTCTTGTTTCTTGATATCTATTATACTATATCGATTACACTTCTAACCACACACTATAGTGACAATCGCTACTACACATATGCCCTTTAACAGTGTGAAAAATGGATTTTAACAGCGCTAAAAAGGCACTGTTAATCACAGTGCTGATAAAGGGGGTCCTTTATTCATGCTAAAAAACACTGATAAAGGACACCCTTTATCAACACTATTTTTAGCACTCATAAAGGCTCCCCTTTATTAGTTCTTTAAATATATCTGATAAAGGGGTCCCTTTATCAGTGTTAAAGGCCTAGCTACCTGCAATGTGCTATTAATATAACAGAAACCCCAGAAAAAAAAGTAATTTCAAACAATGATATATACATTTAATGTGACACCATGAATACAAAAATTTACACCCATGGTATATACAAAAAAACACTTCTATATACATTTCAAAAAATGTTTTATATAATTACATTTACAATTATCAAACAAACATTTAAAAAGATTAATGTTTCATCTTTTGAATCTTGTGATCCCCAATCAAAAATGTCCTCCCATGGTATCAGTTTATGAAAAAATAATCTCAACCTAAGAAAAATATTCCACCTATATAATAAAACAAATAATATGTTAGTAATACTATAAATAATTAAATTAAACATTAATATGAAAGAATACATTAATAAAATGTCAATATTTAATAAAAAAGACACATTTGGAGTTATACCAGTCTCAAAATGCATCATATTGAGGTGTAGTTGATTCCTAAATGTCTTAAATGACTCATAGATCATTTTCCTAAAGTATCAAAACAATCGGAATGTGTTTGTTAGGTTTTCAGTATGTCATCTATTCTTTTTACTAAAATTAATGTCAATTTTAAATAAAAAGACACACTTGGAGTCATACCAGTCATATTGTGCGTCATATTGATATTTGGTTGACTCATACACATCAAAAATGACTTATAGATAATTTTTCAAAAGTATTAAAACAATCTGATTGCATTTTATTTATTTTTAGTATGTCCGTTGCGTTATTTTACTAAAATGTCATTTCAAACTAGAAATAAGTATTTTGAGTCATACTAGTCACAACGTGCATTGGTTTTACATGATACTGTAGCATACATGTCAAAAATGACTTATTAATTACTATCCTAAATTATCAAGACAATCAGAGCGTGTTTTCTTGGTTTTTAGTAAGTGACATGTTTTGAACTAAAATGTTAATTTTAAACTGGTAACAGGAAATTTTAGTCATACCGGTCACACCGTGAATTATATTTAGTTGTGGTTGATTCCTACATGTCACAAATTAATCATGGATCATTTTCCTATAGTATAAAAATAATCCAAATGTTTTTTCTTAGTTTTCAGTATGTCATTTGATCTTTTTACTAAAATTAATGTCAATTTTAAATAAAAAGACACACTTTAAGTATTATTGTTCACATAATGCATCATATTGAGGTTAGGTTGACTCCTACGCATTTAAAATAACTTATATGTCATTTTCCTAAAGTATCAAAACAATCCGAATTCATTTTCTCAGCTTTCAGTGTGCTAGTTGTGTTTTTTTACTAAAATGTGATTTCAAACTAGAAACACGCATTTTGAGTCATATCGGTCGTATCGTGCATCAGTTTGATGTGATACTTCTTCATAAACATAAAAAATGACTTATGAATCGCATTAATAAATTATCAAGACAATCAGATCACGTTTTCTTGGTATTTAGTGAGTGATAAGTTTTGAAATAAAATGTCAATTTTAAACTGATATTGGGAATTTTTAGTCATACCAGTCACACTATGCATTAGATTAAGGTGGGGTTGATTTCTAAACATCAAAAATGATTCATGGATCATTATCCTAAAGTATCAAAATAATATGAATGCATTTTTTCAGTTTTTTATTATGTCACTTGTTCTTTTTTACTTAAATTAATGTCAATTTTAAATAAAAAGACACACTTGGAGATATATTGGTCACACTGTGTATCGTATTGAGGTTTGGTAGACTTATACATGTCAAAAATGACTTATGGATCATTTTCCTAATGTATCAAAACAATCCGAATGTGTTTTCTCAGTTTTCAATATGTTAATTGTGTTTTTTTATTAAAATGTCATTTCAAACTGAAAACACGCATTTTGGGTCATATCAGTCGCATAATTTATCGGTTTTATGTGATAATACTTCATACACATCACAAATGACTTGTGAATCATTTTCCTAAATTATCAATATAATCAAAGCATGTTTTCTTGGTTTTCAGTGAGTAACGTGTTTTGAACTAATATGTCAATTTTAAACTGATAGTGAATACTTTTAGTCATACTGGTCACATTGTGCGTCAGATTGAGGTGGGGTTGATTCCTACACATCAAAAATGAATCATGGATCATTTTACTAAAGTATCAAAATAATTTGAATGTTTTTTCTTGGTTTTCAGTATGTCACTTGTTCTTTTTACTTAAATTAATGTCAATTTTAAATAAAAAGATATAATTGGAGTCATACCAATCACACCGTGTATTTTATTGAGGTGAGATTGAATCCTATAAGTAAAAAATGACTTATAGATCATTTTCCTAAAGTATCAAAATAATAAGAATTTTTTTTCTTGGGTTTCAGTATGCTAGTTGTATTTTTTACTAAAATGTCATTTCAACTTGGAAACACGCATTTTGAGTCATACCGGTCACATTGTGCATCGGTTTGATGTGAGACTACTTCATGCACATAAAAAATGAATTATGAATATATTTCCTAAATTATAAATACAATAAAAATTTGTTTAATTGGTTTTCGGTGAGTAACATGTTTTGAACTAAAATGTCAATTTCAAACTGACAACGGACATTTTTAGTCATACTAATCACACCGTGCATTGGATTGAGGTGGGGTTGATTATTACACATCCAAAATGACTCATGTATCATTTTTATAAATTATTAAAACAATCCAAATGTGTTTTCTCAGTTTTTAGTATGTCACTTGTTCTTTTTTACTTAAATTAATGTCAATTTTAAATAAAAAGACACACTTGGAGTCATGCGGGTCACACCGTGCATCTTATTGAGGTTTGGTTGAGTCATAAAAATCAGAAATAACTCATGGATCATTTTTATAAAGTATAAAAATAATACGAATGTGGTTTCTTAATTTTCAGTATGCTGGTTGTGTTTTTTTACAAAAATGTCATTTCATACTGGAAACACACATATTAAGTCATACCGGTTGCATCATGTTCCATTTTGATGTAATAATACTTTATACACATAAAAAATGACTTATGAATCATTTTCCTAAATTATCAAGAAAAATGGAGAATGTTTGATTGGTTTTTAGTGATTGATACATTTTGAACTAAAATGTCAATTTTAAACTGATAACGGAAACTTTTAGTCATATCAGTCACACCGTGAATTGGATTGAGGTGGGGTTGATTCTTACACATAAAAAATGAATCATGGATCTTTTTCCTAAATTATCAAAATAATATGAATGTGTTTTCTTAGTTTTCAATATGACACTTGTTCTTTTTACTTAAATTAATGTTAATTTTAATTAAAAAGACATTCTTAGAGTCATAACAGTCACACCGTGCATTTTATTGAGGTTTTGTTGACTCTTATACATCACAAATGACTTATAGA
Organism: Viscum album; assembly: GCA_963277665.1. Classification (NCBI taxonomy): domain Eukaryota; kingdom Viridiplantae; phylum Streptophyta; class Magnoliopsida; order Santalales; family Viscaceae; genus Viscum; species Viscum album. Next base: position 37,590,171 of record OY728150.1, on the reverse strand, counting down.
TCATTTTCCTAAAGTATCAAAATAATCAAAAAAAAATTCTTGGTTTTCAATATGGCAGTTGTGTTTTTTTACTAAAATGTCATTTCAAAATGGAAACACACATTTTGAGTCATATCGGTCACATCGTGCGTCATTTTGACATGAGATTACTTCATACATGTCAAAAAAGACTTATAAATAAATTTCCTAAATTATCAAGAAAATCGAAGCATGTTTTCTTGGTTTTCGGTGAGTGGCGTGTTTTGAACTAAAATGTCAATTTTAAACCGACGGTAGATATTTTTAGTCATATCGGTCACACCGTGCATCATATTGAGATGGGGTTGATTCCTTTACTTCAAAAATGACTCATGGATCGTTTTCCTAAAGTTTCAAAACAATCTGAATTTTTTTTATCAATTTTCAGTATGTCGCTTTTTCTTTTTACTTAAATTAATGTCAATTTTAAATAAAAATACACACTTGGAGTCATACCTATCATGACCCCCTCCCTCTAAAGATAACCCTCCTGAGATGGAAATAATGAAAGAGAGATAATTACCCCCATGTCCCGCCACCAGTAGGCCCTGGGGTGGAAACCAGTACCAAGGGTATACAAATCTCACAAAATGGGTGGCATTTCCCTTTTTTAAAAAATGAGATTAGGAGATAAGATGTATCAACCTCAAAACAACTCCATGAAATATATAAAATAAATACAAAATCCACCCCACATGCATGTTTAAAATAAAACTGTTAAAACTGCAATAAAACTCCAAAATAAGTACCAAAAGTATGGCTAAGTAGTGACATAAAAAATGTCCCAAAATCTGAGCTAGTAATGCCTAGCATAGTCTACATAGTCCTCATAGAAACCTAAAATTAGTTCTATATATGTAGGGTGAGTATACAAGTATACTCAGTAGGAAAAACCTAAGTCTCATGTGCACAAGTTGAAGGAAGTGGACTAATTCCCTTGTGAGAAAATAGTAGAACCAAACAGCACCTATCAAGGTATACTAGCCATCTGAACCTCACCAATGCATGATCACTAAGTAACACAAGTCAATTAAGGTAATATAGTAAGAAAATCGATGATTTGGGTACCCTGCACTACTTTCCACTGGTTTATCCGCTCCTTTCGAATGGAAAATGTCCTCACACTCCCACCACATATGAAAGAACCACATCACAACCCGCCCACACACACCTAGGCCACAAACTACATCACATCATGCCCACACAAACCTGGGACACAAACCACATCACATACCACCCACACACACCTGGTCCACAAACCACATAACATCCCACCTGCACACACCTATGACACAAACCACATCACATTCTTCCCACACACACCTAGGCCACAAACCACATCACATCCCGTCTACACACACCTGGGCCATAAACCACATCACATCTCATCCTGAAGACACTTGTGAAATCACAACACATCTCATACCGAAAACACTTGGGAAATCACAATGCATATCATCCCGAAAACACCTAGGAAAGCACAACTCTCCCGTACACACTTGGGCCTCACAAAACACATTCTTCCCAAATAATCTTGGGCTATTACCACCTAGAAGAGGGATCAGGGAAGAGTGGGTGGCCAGCCATCCACCCTCCCACCTGGATGTTTGGGAAAGACACCCTCCCTCATGATGATGGGGGTGTTCAACACGTAGTGGTCAACTAGGGTGGGGTGCGTATAGAAATTTCAAGTAAAATACAAGTATGTACATATATGATACCAAACATTGGAGACCAACCTATGGATCCCAAACCAAAAAACCAACCCACAACTATCACCTTTTTGTTGCTACCTCTAAATGAATCACAACACAAAACATGTCACAAACCCATTCAAATTTCTAAACAATTCCATTTAACCACTTCCATTATTTATTAAATAATTTATTTAACTATTCCATCACTATTTGGGAAACTACTAAGCACGAACCACAACAAGAAACACAACAAAAGTCATATCATAAGGTGAAAATCTAGATAAACTAAAGTAGCTTCACATTACTCTAAGTTTAACACATATTCATGATATATCAATATCTAGAAATAGGGGAAGAATGCCCGCAAGTAAAATCTTACCTTGAAAAAGCTTTTCAACTCTTTTGTGCACCACATGGTGAAGAAGAATGCCCGCAAGTGACAACTACGCCGCTAGAAATGTGGATTAACCTATTTCTCACCAGAATATTATCAAAACACTACCCAAACATCCAACTCAATACAACCCACACCTTGGTAGGGAATCCTAAGGAAATAACAAGAGGAAAAGAATGAGAAATAGAATAAAAACTCACCACTGAATGATCACGGATCTCCAATGAACAACCACTAGATTGATAGATCAAGGAGGGGGAGTGGGGCTCGAAGGACTCCTAGGGGTGCCTAGGGTTTGTCTAGAATGAGAGGAAGGAGATAAAATGGCCGAAATAATGAAATATTGGCGGAAAATAATTTTTAAAACAAAACTGATTTGGGGTATTACACGGCGTGTAATACCCTTTCACATTGTGTAATACTTAGGGTTTGGTTTCTGCCAAAAAATGCACCACCTATCAGTTTTATTTTATTTTTCATACCCCAAATAATTTAACACTATGAACCAACTTGGAAAATCCATGAAACTGAGATTCATGCCATGAAATCAAATTACATGGAATGTAATCTCTGCAGCAGCTTTGTGACACCTCTAACTCCTATGAAAAATCTCGGAACCACCCACGAACATCCCCAAGACCCAAAAATAGAAAAGTAACAAACTATGGGGAAACATAGAACATTATATCAGATACCTATCAAATTATTTTCAACCTCAAGAATACAAAATCATCCCAGAGGAAAAGGGGTCTGAATAACCACCATGTGAGATACCTCTCAAGACTCTCATCACTTCTCAAGCACTCCCACTAGCTGAACAAGCCAACCCAAATGACCACAACCACACTGACACATAACCACCATCAAATCTTCTTAGTCTATACATAACACAATCCAAAAACCACTATAGTTAATTAACTGCACCATCCCAAACACATGAATCATGGAATTTCATCCTCCATGTTAAGATACTATTTACTCTGAGTAGCACTAACTCACCCACACAGGTTTAATCGAATCACAGTTAATGAATCTTGATTAGGAATCTGGTCCTCCCCTTTCCACACATCAGGACATTATCACCCATTTCACCACACACATATCAACCCAAGGGAAAAAACTCATTTCATAAAACAAGGTTTCAACATTACATCATAAGGAAAAACAGAATGAGGAAAAACTCAAAACAACTTTGGGTACTGGGCATGCATATGAATTTCTTACCCCCTAGTACTCTACTCCTAGCCACCATGCCTCCACAACACATGAACCAAGGGAACGGTCTATACATGTGATGCATTCTCTTTATGATCTTGGATATCCACTGGCCTCTCCACAAACATCGTGTCATCCTCGATATCCAACTCTCCCTAGTAAATAACATGGGAGTCATCATGGAGACACCGACGAAGCTGAGATACATGAAAGATTTTTTGGATACTCTCTAACTATGGAGGAAATTCCAACTGGTATTCCACTTCTCCAACTCATCTCAACACCTCAAAGGGTCCAACAAACCTAGGATAAAGCTTTCTCCCTTTTCCAAATTTCTACTGCCCACGTCGAGGGGAAACCTTTAAGAACATGTGGTCCCAAACCTCAAACTTCAAGGGCCTCATCCTACAATCAACATATGACTTCTTCTGGTCTTTCACTGCTTTCATCTTCTCATGAATGAGCTAAACTTTCTCTATAGTTCTCTACACAACATCGGGACTAAGAATAGTTGTCTCCCCAACCTCTATCGAGCACAACGGAGAACGACATGGTCTTTCGTACAAGGCTTCAAATAGAGACATGCTAATGGAGGGTGATAGTTGTTATTATAAGTGAACTCTGACAAGGGAAAGTGTTTTACCCAAGATCTACCAAAGTCCAAGATGTACGCCCGTAATATATTCTTCAACGTCTGGATAGTCCGCTCTATATGCCCATCTGTCTGAGGGTGGAAAGCAGTGTTAAGGCATAACTGGGTGCCAAAAGCATGATATAATCCCCTACAAACTCATGAGGTAAACCATGTGTCCTGATATGAGACAATGGTCCTTAGAACTCCATGCAGTCGCACCACCTCATCCACATAGCTCTTAGCCAAGGCATCCACTGTACCTGACTCCTTGATCACTAAGAAGTGGTCAGATTTCATCAACTGATCCACTATCACCTAGATATCATCATAGCCTCCCTGATCCCTGGGAAACCTGATGACTAAATCCATCAATATGTCATCCAAATTCCACTCTGGGACATCCAAGGGTAGCAACAAACCACCAAGAACATGGTTCTCATCCTTCACCTCCGGGAAAACTAAGCACTTCACCACAAACTTCGCCACTACTCGTTTCATATCGAGCCACCAAAACTGTATCCTCAAGACATGATACATCTTAGAAACTCTTAGGTGTACCGATAATATATGAAACTCATGAATTACTTCCTCACACATCTCCACTGGAACAAACAACTTGTCGCAGAACAACATCCAGTTCCTTTAGAACATCACCATGGCCAACACAACTACGCAACACCTCCACCTCTAAGTCTCCCCACTGATACTACTCTACCTTATTCATCAAAAAATATTGTACTATCATTTGAAACAAATAGCCTCTACAACCGTACACCCTTGCATCTAAGTACGGGGATTCTAACTCCTCCATTGCTCTCCAAGAATTCGTAAACTCCCAAAAAACCTCCTTCCGCATCTTCCTAATCAAATCATCAGCCATGAAATTTCCTTTTCCTAAGTTGTAGTAGATCTTGAAATCATAGTCCTAAAGAAACTCCATCCACCTCCACTGTCATAGATTTAAATCATACTGGGAAATGATATACCTCAAGAACTTATGGTTTGTGGAGACCACAAAGTGCTCTCCAATGAGGTAATGTCATCATAACTTCAGCACGAATACAACTACTATCAACCCTAGATCATGGGTGTAATAGTTATGCTCATGGGGACTTAACTACATATACCCATAAGAGATCACTACCCATTGTTGCATCAAGACACACCCCAAACCCAGACGAGAAGCATCGCAAAACACCTCAAACGTCACCCCTTCCTCTGGAAACCGAATCACTATAGCACTAAACAACTTCCCCTTCATATAGTTTAATGTTTCCCATCACTACTCACTCCACACAAAATCTTGGTCTTTCCTAGTCAGAGCTATTGATGGAGCTTAAACTTGAGATAAATTGGGTACAAACCTCCAATAATAGCCTGTGAGACCAAGAAAATTGTGAAACTATGCCACATTCTTGGGTACTTACCAAGAAACAACCACTTAAACCTTTTATGGGTAAACTAAAACACCCTATTGAGACACCACATTCCCAAGTAAATACACCTCGCGTTTCTAAAACTTACACTTGGAAAAAAATTTGTAGACCTAGTGGCGTCGAAGAACCTGCAAGACAGTTTTGAGATGATCGGCATAATCCTCCTCTAACTTCAAGTAGATCAGGATATAATCGATGAAAACAATGACAAAACAGTCCAGTAACTCACTAAATATGGAATTCATAAGCACCATGAACATGGATGGTGTGTTAATAACATCAAATGATATGACTACGAACTCAAAGTGTCTATACCTGCATCTGAAAGCAGTCTTTAGGATATTGCCCTTCTTCACCCTCAACTGGTGATATCCAGACCATAGATAAATCTTAGAAAAGAAACTCCCCCCTATAATTTGGTTGAAAATATCATCTATACTTGTAAGAGGTTAAAGGTTCTTGACCGTCACCTGATTCAGCCTCCTATAGTCTATGCACAACCTCATACCACTATCCACCTTCTTTTCAAACAACACTGGAGCACTCCACGGTGACACACTGGGCCGAATAAAGCCTTATTCATTAGATATTATATGTGAATCCTCAACTCCCATAACTCACAAGGTTTCATTCAATAAAGAAGCATCAAAATCAGAGAAGCACCAGGCTGTAAATATATCCCGAACTCAACATCACATCGAGGGGGTAGCGTCACAACCTCCTTGGGGAAAACATCCAGGAACTATCCAACGACTTTAGAAACATTTACCATTTTAGATTCCACTGATTCTACTAAAATCTCATCCAAAAAATATTGAAGGGCCTCCACATTCTGATTACCCACCTGACAACCCCACTCTCCAATGAAAACCACACATTGACCATCCACATTTGAAAACACAACTCTACTCTAGAAGTAGTCGATAACATCATGCACATAATACAACCAATAAATGCCAAGAATTACATCATATGGTTTCATCTATAGTAAGAAGAGATCCCCGTAGGACTGATGCGGCCCCATCATCATTCTACACCCCTAGCACACATCAAACAAGTTGTTCTGGCCTCCGACTAGCATACTCAACACCAAGGGCATGTGAATCCTCTATATGTCTAGTCATAGAGAATGGGATAGATTGAGTGAAACAAGGGAGTTAAAATCTCCTAAATCAAACAAAGTACAAGAAATGGTACTAAACAAACTGATTGTACCTATGATGATCTCAGGGCCTACTAGAACTGGTACCTCCACTGTGTGAAACTGACCACGCCCAACTCCTCTACCCCTCTGATGATGACCGCCTCCATGATCATGCCTAGTTCTAGGTCCATGAGGAACATACTGAGGTCAAACCCTACCTACTACATCTCCCCTAAGTGGAGAATGATCCTATTTTCCTTGCTACTGAAATGAACTAGCTAGAAACTACTGTTGAGGCTGGCGTTGAACCTGTCCACCTCCACCATACTGAGCTCGAGTAGCTGTCGGACACTAATTCTAAAGATGAACGTGAACCTCACAAAAAAACACTTTGGTCCTAAGTTAATAGGAAAGGAACGAGGACCATATGGTCAAAAAGGAAGTTGTTGAGGTTGACTCCCTATCAGTAAAAACCTTAAAGGTCCTAATGCCTGAGACCTACCACTGGTAACCCTACCTCTCAAAGAACCCTGTTGGATCCCCTCTCACTGTAAACCTCCTTGTGAGTGCATCCGGTCGATCACCTCCACCTTTTTTTGGACATCTAGATATGTTGGAAACGTAAATGGAGTAACAACATACTAGATCAAAGGACGTAGTTCCTCCTTAAGACTTCTCGCACGAGACTCCTCGGTCAGAAAGAGATCTGAGGGAAAATGAAGGAGATCCTTAAACTTGAACACCCACTCTCATACTTACATACTCTCCTACTAAAGGGAGAGTAGATCCTATATCTTCTCAAACTTCATTTTCTATGATAATAATTATGCTCAGAACTCCTTCTCAAATTCATCTCATGAAATGTCTTCTTCCTTCCTCTCCCCTAGATAAAGCTTCCACTGCTAACACATAGCTCCTCACATCTGGCTCACTACCAAAGGAACCCAGTACTCCGTCAGGGCCTAGATCAAACTGAAGGTGATATCAAGCTCCTCAAGACAACTCTCTATCTTCATGTCTGAAACACTGGCCTCATACTTTCCCAAATCATGTAGCTAGAAAGCATGCAACGTCCTCTACCACTGGTCATCCTCCTCAACTGGATCAACCCTCTGTCGATCAACTGGATCAGCCAGTTGTACCTATACTATTTGAGCCACACGCGGACGAAGACTAGGATCCAAAGATGAAAAGTCAAAAAAATATTTTTTAAGACTTATTAGTATGGAATTTAAGATTCATTTTAACTTTTTTAATTCATTTCTTTCATTTTTTACCCATTTTAACCTTCCCAAAGTGTCCCAATTCAAACAATAACACAATTCATTATGATGTATGTACCTTTACTAGGGTCTCTACCTTGCAAATAGTATAGCCTCACTTGTTCATTAATTAGGCTCAAATTCCTTGCATCAGATTACGGGGGGCCCTAAAATCTTGTTTCCTAGCCAGTCTTCCCTGGCCTGTGTCATGCACTAAGATCACCTGACATTATTTCCCTACCAACCCATGAAATCATTACTATTCCTAACTCCAAACTCTATCCTATCTCTCAACCATAACCTCTAATACCATTCTATCATGACCCCCTCCCTCCAAAGATGCCCCTCTTGAGATAGTAATGAAGAAAGAGAGATAATGACCCCCGAGTCCCAACTCCAGTAGGCCCCGGGGTGGAGACCAGCACCAAGGGTATACAAATATCAAAAAAATGGGAGTCATTTCCCTTTTTTAAAAAATGATATCAATAGATAAGATGTATCAAACTCAAAACAACTCAAAGATATATATAAAAGAAAGAAAAAATCCACCCCACATGCATGTTTAAAATAAAATTGTTACAAATTCAATAAAAATTCAAAGTAAGTACCAAAATTAAGGCTAAGAAATGACATAGAAAATATCCCATATTCCAAGCTAGTAATGCCCAAAATAGTCCACGTAGTCCTCCTGGAAACCTAAAAGAAGTTTTATATACATAGGGTGAGTATACAAGTATACTCAGTAGGAAAAACCTAAGTATCTCATGCACAAGTGGAAGGAAGCACACTAATGACCCTATGAGAAAACAACAGAACCAAAAAGAACCTATCAAGGTATACTAGACATCCCAAACTCACCAAGTCATTCTCACCAAGTAATGTAATTCAAGTAAAGTAATATAGTAATCACATCGATGATTTGGGTACCCTGTTCCACTTCTCACTGGTTTAGTTGCTCCTTACTAACTATAAACGTCCTCATGCTCCCACCTCTTTCAAAATAACCACATCACAACCCGCCTGCACACACCTAGGCCACAAACCACATCACATCCCACTCACATAGACCTGATCCACAAACCACATCACATCCCACCCGCACACACCTAGGCCACAAACCACATCACATCCTACCCGCACACACCTGGGCCACAAACCACATCACATCTTGCCTGTACACACCTGGACCACAAACCACATCACATATCATCCCAAATACACCTAGGAAATCACAACACCTCTCATCCCAAAAACACCTGAGAAATCACAACACATATCATCCCAAAAAATCCTAGGAAAGTACAACTTTTCTGCATGCACCTAGGCCTCACAAAACACATCTTGCCCGAAGAATCTTGGGTTATCCCCACCTAGAAGAGGGAGCAGGGAAGAGTGGTGTCCAACCATCCATCACCCTACCATAATGTTTGGTAAAGATAACCTCCTATGTGAAGATGTGAGTGTTTGGTATGTACTGCTAAACTAGGGTAGGGTGCGTATAGAAATCTAAAGGAAAATACAAGTATGTACATATACGATACCAAACACTCAAGCCTAACCTATAGATCCCAAACCAAAAAACCATCCCGCAACTATCACCTTTTTACTGCTACCTCTAAATGAATCATAATACAAAACATGTCACAAAGCCATTCATATTTCCAACCAATTCAATTTAACCACTTCCATTCTTTATTAAAAAATTTATTTAACCACTCCATCACTATCTGAGCAACTAATAATCACAAACCACAACAAGAAACACAAAAAAAATCATCTTAGAAGGAGAAAATCCAGATAAACTAAAGTAGATTCACATTCCTCTACATTTAACACATATTCGTGATATATAGATCTCTAGAAATAGAGTAATATTTCTGAATGCTACTCGTGGAGAAGCTCCAGGTGAACCACCCATATCAACCACCACTATCATTATTCAAACTTATCCCACTCAAATCATGTTCTAACCAAACCAAACCCTAACTCACAACCCCATCCATCAACACATTTCAGCACAACCAGTCTTGTATCCTCGCTGCACTAAACTTACCATCCATTCCATAATCAATAAATCTCTCAACCTGAGGTTCCATTACATGGTCAGGTTGATGTATCATCTAAAATTTCATCCACAACACATCCCAAACCAACCCACAGCACACACTTGTTCTTAAAATATATACCACAACACAAACTAGAGCGTACCCACAAATCACAACATAGCCACTTAATATCATGTATGTCTTGTGCATACAACCACAACTATCCCACACAACAAACCACCCCACATACCAAAGCACAACACAATTACAAATTTAACAAGGCATTACTTAATTAAATTTTCACTTACTAATTCAGGGGTTATCACAAAAATTTGGTAGTCCTGGGGAATCTGATTATTATCCAAGTGTACATGATTTACTAATTTCTATATACAAGTGTTCAATAGGAACCAGCCAACATGAAACTCATATAGTGCTAAAATAAGGACCACCAATGATCACGATTTTCAGTAAGACATTTATCATGTGTATTTCACAACATCACAATAATATCAAAGTTGTAAAAACATATGAATTAGATCCCTCTAACCCCCATCAATTTCATTTAACCGATTCTTATCTTTGATTTGTGTGGCACAACTATGATATGTAGGAAAATAAGAGTAGATCCCTCCCAAATTATACACAAATAAGAAGAAATGAAGGAAAGTCCTACCTTGAAGAATCTTTTCAACTTGTCTGTGCACCGCAGGGTGAAGAAGAATGCCTGCAAGCGACAACCACACTACTAGAAACGTGAATCAACCTATTGTGCACTAGAATATTATAAAAACTCTACCCAAACATCCAAATCAATCAAACCCTTACCATGGTAGGGAATCTTAGGTAAATAACAAGAGGAAATGGATGAGAAAGAGTAGAAAAACTCACCATGGATCGATCACACATCGCCAACGAAAAACCACCGGGATTGATAGATCAAGGTGGGAGGATTGGGGCTCAAAGGAATCCCCGGGATGCCTAGGGTTTTTCTGGGATGATATCAAGAATAAAAAATTACTAAAATAATTAAAGCTTGGTCGAAAATAATTTTTAAAACAAAATCGGTTCAGGGTATTACACGACGTGTAATACCCTTTCACATCGTGTAATACTTGAGGTTTGGTTTCTACCAAAAAAACATGAAGCCTTTAGATTTTATTTTATTTTTCAGACCCCAAAGCGTTTCACATCATGAACTAACTTGTACAAGCCCTGAAACTGAGATTCACACCATGAAATCTAATTACACTGTGTGTAATCCCTACAGCATCTTTTGTGCACCTCTAACTCCTAAGAAAACTTTCGGAACCTCCCTCGAACATCCTCAACACCCAAAACCAGAAAAGTAATGGACTAGGGGGAACACATAATATTAAAATAATTGTCACACCATGCATCATATTGAGGTTCAGTTAACACCTACACATCACAAATGACTCATGGATCATTGTTCTAAATTATCAAAACAATCCGAATGCATTTGCTCAGTTGTCAATGTCACTTATTCTTTTTACTAAAATTAATGTCAATTTTAAATAAAAATAGATAATTTGAGTTAAAACAGACATACCATGAATCATATTGAGTTGTTGATGATTCCTACATGTCACAAATGAATTATATATCACTATCCTAAAGTATCAAAACAATCTGAATGTGTTTTCTCAGTTTTGAGTATGTCAGTTGTCTTTTTTACTACAATTAATGTTAATTTTAAATAAAAAGATGCTCTTAGATTATGATAATGTAGTAGAGAACAAATAATATTATGAGTAAAAACATATCATATTAAAAAAAACTTTACCTTCTCATTGAATTATGAGCTGCAGCCTTGAAGTTCTATCTCTCACAAGCATGAACATCTTCGAACAAACCACCCCAACTCGAACAAAATAATAAAACTGTATAAGAAAAAAATTCTTATGTGATTAATACTAAAAATAAATAAATAAAACATAAATATGAAATAATACACTACTTATATGGAAGTTACATCTTCTGGTTATTTGTGTGCATTCTTCCATCAGGTATGTTGCCCATTCATTTCTAAGAAAATCTATATCATCTTGTGAATATGAGTCTTTCTAAAAATCATAGTAGTATTGGAAAAATATAAATACACAAATAATTAATAAATATTTTAAATAAAATACTAATTATCTTTGAAAATACCTCTTTGGGATGCTAGTTTGTTCATGGAATATGATCTCTCTCATAAATTTTCCAACATTATAACCACAATCTTTTTCATTTGTTTGTTTCAGACACTATAGAAACATTGAGGAGAATAAATAATTTTTTTATATTTGTTTGTATAGTGAAATATTATTATATATACCCTGATACTTGTTCAGTCGTAGAATTTTTCAAGATCCTCATGCTTAGTCCCTGTCCTCATTCCTTGTTTTTTACAATATTAATGGATCGCCCTATCATAAAAAAATACTAATTAAAAGAAAATATAAATTATATAAATTTATATTTAGTTCTAAAACATTTTATTTCATGTATTTAAAATTGACAAACTCCATCATGTGTGGTCAGTTTTTTGGGTATCCATGCATTGAATCCAGGAAATAAATATTTGCAGCATCCAAATTGACTACAATGAGCATCCAGTACTGCCTAAAAACACAAAAAAGAATAAGTAATGAAAGAAATGAAAATATATTTGATATGATTAAATTATATAGTTTTACCCCAATATCTTTGGTATTAAGAAGATTATTTCATCCATAAGTTTTCTTTCAAACGATTTGATCAGGCCTGCCACTATTTCATCCTTTTTTTGGATTTTATTTTTTTTTTGTTTTGTAGAGGTGGTGTGAGGACTAAAGAGTCCAAAAAATCATGGGGAAATCACATAATTTTTTTTGATATATACATATTCCAGAAATATTAAATGTATTTAGTAATAATTAACATAGTTTATGAGCTTTTGTAAAATCAAATCATGAAAACATACCTCATGTATACATTTACAACTGAGGTGCCTAGCCAATCATAGTCAAGGATTTCACTTAAATTAACAATAATAATGAAGTATTGAACTTACTTTCCATACATATTTTCTTAAAAATCAACTATGTGACTACAAACCTTTTTAACTTTATATCCACATAAACCTTCAATGATAGTAAATGAAGATATAGAACGGACAGGGTAAAGGTGATTTTGGTAGATCTTTTCAATTGTTTGGTAAATCTTTTAGATGGTTTTGAGCTGGTCTTTTGTTTCACCCCTTCCCTTTGTCCGTCTTTAATAAAATTCATCGGTTTGGACCTTTTTCATTAATTGTTAAAGGTTTATCTTGAAAAATAAATTGGAAATGAATAACTTTTATTGACATGATTTTTTACAAGATGTGAAGGTCATGTGATGAATGTTCCAAAAACTTGTTTGGACTTATGAATATATTCCTCATAAATTGGAACAGGTGTATCAGTACTCAGATCATGGGATGCACTAATCGACACTCTCACATGAGCTGTTGGAAGTGGTTTGTTATCTAGCATGTCGTTTTAGATATTGAATACCATATCCCTCACTACAAGGAAATTGGTGGGTGTTGGTAGATATAAATCATAGTCATTATCACCCTGTATAATATCACTATAGGAAAGGTATTAGTGTCTATCTGATTCACATTTCATAGAAACAATTATTAGAACATTGATTACCTTGGATAAGATAGTTTTTTAGGGGAATGGATCACTTCAAAGATGGTGGGGGTGGGGTGGGATCTTCATGCGATGGTTTTTCTTGAGTTGTTTCTTCTCTTTTCTTCCCCCAATAAAAGTTTCTATAAACTCTATCTATCATTGGAATTATTCTTCAATGGTATATATTCTTTCTCTCATCTGTTTCATTTCTTCACTTTGATCCTCCTCTTGTTTTTTTTATCAAAATATGTTCAGGGTGTCACCCCAAAACCTGCACCTCTAACACAACCATACTATTCCAACCGCTTCAAGGTCACCAATAGTAAGTGTTCATATGGTATAGGTGTTTCTGATTCCTATGACTATGTCAGATAGAAAATATATGAAAATAAGTAATCATTATTATGTAATAGTAATTTAAATCAAAAAAAATTATTATGTCATTCTTACACTTGTTTCCCACACTTTTTGTGTGTTTTCATCTATTAGTATCCCATATTTATTTTCACGTGCCTCCTTCCATAGCACATGGCATGGGATGGAAGTGGATTTGGATTTGGAGTTATCAATCTTCATATAAATAGAGGAATATAGTTATGTTGTAGTTTCATGTCACATAAAATTATTATGGTAGATTTAAAATACATGCCAATTTTTTTCAAGTAAATCATACCCCATAATTGTTTTACGGTAGGGGTACGTTGGTTTTGTTGCCCGTTCCTTATTTCCAACACTCAATTGTTGTTTCATAAATAAAAAATTGTCAATCAAAGTGATAAATACATGTATCTTCAAAAAACATATCACTAACCACAATTTACCTAAAAATACTCATCTGCATGATGACCAGTAAACACATCCCATGCTTCTTGGGTTATTAGGTGTGAATAGATAAGCGGTGGGTGCGGGTTTATTTTCCCTTCAGCATCTTTAAGATAATGTCTCATTAAAATTTTTCAAAATTCTCTGTGAATCCTTCCAGTAAGAATTAATACATATTTCTTGTGGGATTCATCTAATATAAATAAACTCTACAAGGGATTATTAAGAGTAATTCAATGTTTTGTTATTTTATTTTTTAGTAAAATAAAGAAATGATATCATAATGTTACTATAATCTCTTCCCACATCAGTGTATTAAGCCCGGCTACAACATGGTTTCACAAATATAAATCAATTATAATGTGTTGTTGAGTGATGATTCCAATGTAAATATTGAACATGGCCTTTTTGGGGTTAACATGCTGGCCTCACACATTCCATCTGACCTCGTATTTGATTCCTTTGATTTTTGCCTTATTGATTTTTTCTAACACAATCAAACTACGATGCTCCTTTTTTTTGTGTCACCAATACTTTATCGCCTACCATTTCCTCATATTCAACATCATCAATATGTTCCTCTAGAGAGGTAGCATAAGCATGTGCATATGTTTGTTGTACCTTTGAACTAGGAGTAGCAAAAGGTTAAGAAACATGTTGTTCCTCAGGATTGGGAGCACAAGCACGTGCATAAGTTTGTTGTTCCTCTGTACTATGAGCAGTAGTGGGTTCAAAGACCTGTTGTTCCTCGAGATTTGTAGAACTAGCACATGAAGAAGTAATTATCTATATAAGTGGTTTAACATTTAATTTAGAGTACATAAATGCATCAACAAATGGATAATAACATGTGGTAATACTATGTATATTACAAAAATATATATAAAGTGGTTATTGAACTCTCTTTTTTTAAAGGTTGAAGGGATTTAACCCCTCTATCAACTATCCAAATCTCTTTATTATGGTCTCCTATAACATACAAAATGCATTTTATATATAACGTGAGACAAATGTTTCTCAGCCCATTTACAAATTCAAGATACTCATGATCAATTTTCTTCCACCAAGAAGAGTCTTCTGGGTGACGTAGTTTCTCATCTTTATTTCTTGTACCTGTGTGCCGTGTCAATTTTCATGTAGTCTCATAACTTACATATAGGCACCTAAACCTTGTAATTATTGGAAAGTATAATACAAATTTTGTATGACCTAATTCGTCTTTCTTGTATTGAGAAGTGTCATACTTTGGGTATTCTGTAAGTGATTTTTGGTCCTTGTGAAATAGTGTACAATCATTCGGGCAGGTGTTTATTCTTTCAAAGATCACACCCATCGAGCATAGAATTTGTTTGGCATCGTATGTTCGGCTCAGTAGCTCATTATCTTCTTGTATCATGTCATTCAAGAGAGAAAGTAGTTCCATAAAACTAGCATCACTCCATCTGTTTCCTGCTTTCAAATTATACATCTTCAGTATAGATGATAATTCTATATATTTAGTGCAACCAGCATACAATGGCATATTTTCAAAACTCTTTAACTTCTCAAACAATTTTGAGAAATCAAGAATTTCATCTTCAAATGTCCTTGTCATTTACTCAATAAAATCTCCATCATCATTCACATCTATAATCACATCCTCGATACGGTCTTCTTTATTTTCCACACTTTTAATCATATTAGATGATCCATAAAACACAGTGTTATCCCAGTCACTAGATAAATTCACATTTTCCCTGTGTTTATTCTAACATTTATAACTTATATCTATTCTATGATAGATCAAGTATTCTTACAACTCCTCTGGACTAATTAGTCTTGGATAAAAATAGCATAAACACGGACAAAGGATTTGAGAAGGGTCATATGCATGATCTTTTGAAAACTTGATGAACTCATTTGCTTCATCTTCATATTCTTTTGTTAGAAAATTGGCATCCATCCATTATTTATTCATATTCATCCTATTTGATTAAAAAACATTAATATTTATCAAAATAAATACACAAAATGTTGATATAAAAATTAACCAAGGCTAAAAAAAGTGGTTTAAAATATAGATCGCAAGGGTTAACTCACCGCTTTAAAAATAAAACAACATTTTACAATATTTTTAACACTTTAAAATCACCCAAACTCTTGGTTTGAAATATAATTAATATAAGAGTGATTTTTAAAACATCAAGTCGGTGATTACCACTGATTCCTCTTGGTTAACAGTGCTCTATAGTGAGTCTTTATATCATCTGAAGTTCAAATCCAAAAACCCCTTTAATGAATCATCCATTTTGAAATAGAGTTCTACCTCCACTAAACCATTGAGATATAAATAAACTAATTAACAAACTTCCAGTGCTCCTTCCCTAGATTCACCATTAATCTTTTAACTAAAACAACCTCATAAATGATATCAGTTCTTATACACACCATGATGTGCATCATACATGTTATAACTAATTTATATAGAACCTTTTCTATTAACTTGGACTCATCATTTATTTTAGGTAAATCCTCCTTTGAATGTTTCAAATGTCCATCTAAGGGAGTTCTCACTAGTTTTAAATCGGTCATTCTGAATATTTTCAACACCTTCTAAATATACTCCAACTAAGTCCGGAAAAAAGTTATAGACTTTAAGTCTCTTTAAATATTTATCCCCAATATCCACTTTCCATAACCAAGATATTTCATTTGGTATCTTCTAGATAAATCAATCTTCATCTCCCAGTCTTTCCTTCGTTGTTCCAACTAAGATAAATTCATTCGCATAAAGAAGTAAAATGACAAAACTCTCATCATAATAAACCTTCATATAGTAGAAATTATTTACATTACACTGCATAAACATTAATTTTACCATGAAAGCATTGAAATTCCAGTTACACTATCTTGGTGTCTACTTAATCCCACAAAAACTCCATTTGAGAATGGAACCAAATCTTTTATTCTATTTAGCATGTAACCTTCCAGTTTATCTATGTAAATCACTTCCTCAAAATCTCCATGAAGGAATATAATCATGACATCCATTTGTTCTAGAAATAAACCTTCAATGGAAACCAAGCTGAGAGTCATCTAAATTATTATATGCTTTATAGCAGGAGAGAAAATCTAACTGAAATATAATCCTTCTAATTATTGAAATACATTTACAACTAGATACACCTTGCACTATTTCCTATCATCCACTTTGTCCTTTAGATGATAAATCTAATTGTTCTATAGAACCATCTTTCCTGGTTCCAATTCTATTGTCTAAAATGTATCAAAATCATAGAATTAATTCAATTATTCCTTCATTTTGTACTCACACTACAATGAGGCCAATAGTTAGCCTATGTTGAATCCTAAAAAAATAGAAAACTCACCTGACTTTCCCACACATGCCTCATTAGGGACACTCCTATAGACTAAGTAAACCATACAACTAGGGGATACTAGATAGTGTGTGAACTAACTAGTATAGTAAACATCTCAACCTATTTCTTAATTCCTAGGGTTCCCAAGTATCCAAATAAGTGGAAGTGAGAAACAAAAATCCAATGATCATCACATGAATAAATATAATATAAGTAGTAAATCACATCTCAGCTCTAACACCCTCACAAGAAAGAGACCATATTCACATCCATGAATAAGCATCAAACATTTCATATTAATAATCAATTGCATCCCTCTGAGGGAAAAGGCCTAAATAGATATATCAAATAAGGGGGCCAATTTTGAGGGTTTGACAAACATCAATTTAAATTCCTTTTTGGAAGTTGAAAATGATCCTTAAAATTATAGTTTGGGATACCAAGTTGTAAAACTGATATTTAAATATATATTTATTTAAAACATACTTTAAAAGAAAATTTAGAAATGAAAACCTCCCATGGAGACCATTTTAAACACAAAAACCACTTTCAAATCAAGAATATTCCCCATTGAAGGGTCATTCAAAAACAGAACCTCTCTTTAATTTTTTAAAATAACTTCTTAAGAAACTCGCACTCATTTCAAACAACCCTTTAAAATTATATATTCATTTTAAAACAACCCCTAGGGAATTTACATATTTACTTGGCATTCTAAAACCAAAAAAATAATAAGATTTAAAAAATAAAACCATAGAGAACCATATGTTCCAAGTGATAAATTCCATGAAAAATATTTGAAACTCATTAAGGGAAAAATATATAGTTATAATTTGATAGGAAATGGTTTTAAAGAAACTCAAACACCCAAGACATGTTAGGAAAATGGATTACATAGAAACACATGCCTTATAATAAAGAGGAACTAATCTCCTATAACACAAGGAGCCCAAACATTGGTGATGATGATGTCTATAAACCCTATACATCAAAATATACAAGAAAGGGAAGGGGGGATACCTTATCTTGGATGGGGTTCAGCGACAATGGTAGGGTTTGATGGTAGCAGAGTAATCGGCAGTAGCAGTGGTGACAGAGGAAGGGTTCGGTGGCGGAGGAGGGATTCATGGCGGTAGAGGAGGGGTTTGGAGGTGGAGGTAGGGTTCGGCGATGGAGGTGGGTTTTGCAGCGGAAAAGGTGGGGTTTGGTGGTGGAGGTGGGGTTTACAGTGGCAGAGGTGGTTTTTTGCGGTAGAGGTGAGGTCTGCGATGGAGGTGGGGTTCACAGCGGCAAAGGAGGGGTTCGGTGGTGCCAGATGAGGGGTTCGGTGGCGGTAGAGATCAGCTTCCGCGAGAGTTTGAGGTGTGCGAGAGAAGAAGTAACTGTTAGGGTTCATTTATAAAATCGGTTAAAGATTTTATTAGAACTACTTAAAAAATACTGATAAAGATATGTTTTATCAGTAGTAAAATAGAAAGTGCTGATAAAATATATCTTTATTAACATTTTTTAGCGCCGATAAAGACACATCTTTACCAACGCCAAAAAACCGTTGATAAAGATATAATGTTAATAGTTTATTTTTATTATTATATATATTTATAAAATTATATATATAATAAATATTTATTTATAATTATAACTATAAATATTTATTTATTTATTTATTTATTTATATTTATATATATAATAAATATATTTATATAATTATATATATTTATAAATATTATAAATAAATAAATATTTATTTCTATTTATAAATATTATAAATAAATAAATATTTTTTTATAATTATAAATTTATAATAAATATATTTATTATATGTATAATTATATATAATAATATATAATTAATATATTTATTATAAATAATTATAAATAATTATAAATATATATTTATTTATATTTATAACTATAAATTTCTATATATTTATTTAAATAATTATAAGGGGTATCATTTGTGATGGTGGAACGGGAGAAAATTCTCCCGACGGAGGTCGGAGGCTTGAAAGACCTAATCCATCCGAGGAGTTTGAATCTTTTCCCCTTTGCAAATCTTCCTGATGCTCGTTTGTTTTTTACTATCGTGAAGCAGAAGAAATTTGTTGAGGAACCATCCAGGTCTTCTGTTGATTTCTTGGTAGGTTCGTTCGTTTTCCCTTCCAATCGAACCACACAGCGTATCGTCCGGAAAGGAACTATTGTGCACGTATCAGCTTTAGAATGGGCGATCTCAGAGCAGTTGGATCTTTGTAAGCATTCCTTCCTTGCTCGTGTTGTTTTGTCTAAGGGTATGAAACCTTGGAAGATGGAAGATTTAGTTTCACGTCTTACCTTAATTTTGGGTTTTGCTGATTTCAAGTGTGTGTCACTGGGTCGAGGGTTTTTTCACTTTCTTTTCCCCTCTTCAGATCTGAAGGGTCATGCTTAGGGGTTCAGCTCGATCAAACTACATCCTAGCACCCTTCGAATCTATGATTGGAGTATTTGATTAAATCTTAATGAGTTCAAATACACTTTTTCTCAAGTTTGGATCAAAATTTATGGCTTAAATTGGGTTTTGTGGCATCCAGATATTTTATCTGATATTGCCTCATCAATAGGAATACCAATTAGAATGGATATGGCTATAGAGAAGGTTAGGTTTGGTCATTTTGTGATAATCTTGGTAGAGATTGATTTAAGCGTTGCTTTGGTTGAGAAGGTAGTCCTTTCTATGCCTCAAGATGATATAACTCTCAAAATTGTTTATGAAAAGATTCTGCTTTTCTGTTAAGACTGTTGTATTGTTGGACATGAGAGGTACAAATGCAGGAGGAATATTGTTTTCTCGAGATGCCATTTAAGGGGTCATGATATGTCACAATGTAGGAAAAAATAGGACTTTTGAACTGTTTAAGCCCCTGCTATTCAGGTGGCTAATTAGACTAGGAATGAGGATATCCCTCAAATCATTCCAAATTGTGCTCACCCCACTATAAATGCATAGGATTTAGATGGACCACTTCAACATAATGGGGAAGATAACCCACATATTAAGAAAAACTCAGATTGTTCTAAGCTTTGTTCCCCCCTTATCTTCTTGATGGGCCTCAATCCTCCTCTCTAATGATTTCAAAACCTATCTCTTGGGCTGATAGGGCTGATACTAATGAATCGATTGATGCAGAAGCCTCTTTTAAAGATGTTTTATTAAGAAGTATAAGTGAGGATAAGGAAGAGGTTAAATCTGAGGTTAATCAAGTGGAAGGAGAGCTCGCTGCACAAGTTGAAGTGGATGCCTTGTTATGGCAAAATCAATCTATTGTTTCATGTAGCTGCCGAAAAGGAAAAGCTAGGATTGAGTTTGCTACCTCAAAGAACTCCCTGTGTAAACAGTGGATACAGTCTTGGTCGTAGCAGGATATGGATGTTTTGGGTAAAGAGCAGTTTATGGAGGCACCCTACAAGCAGCATGTTGGTTTGAATCAAGATTTTCTTGATGATTCTTTGATTCCTAGGGTGAACCCTGTAGTGGGAAAGGTTACCGAGCAGTTGGTAGGTCACAAGGAGATTTTAGTTGGGATATCTGTTGTGAAATAAAAATGTCGTGATATTGTTTTGTAGCCAGCCTTTGGTGGTGGTTCTGAAACTATTGAAGTGGTGCAAGGCAAGGGAGTTGTCCCTGCCATCATAACTTTTCTAAGGCTATTAGATTATTTTGAAGCCAGGAACTCCTCGGATTTGCTTGCTCCAGATGTATCCTCTAAATAAGTTGATCAGGATGTTGTTTTCTTCGATCCTGGTGTTGCACTATCTCAGAACCAAAAGGTTAGTAATTTGGTAAGCACTCGTAACTCCTTTGAACTTCTCGCTTTTGCCGACAGCGATGAAGATGTAAATGCTGATTGAGCTGGAGATAAATTCATGAAGTCATTGAGACTAGGGAGACTTCGGATGATGGTGGTGGTCCATGGTTACATGCCAAGACGTGGAGGAGGGGAAGACACCCGCGTGGCAGGGGTATCAACCCTCCCATCACAGTACGTGCACTCATTCTCATGGGCGCTGAGGCCTTTGTTTTTTTCTTGGCTGTCTTTATTGTTCCTCCTCTTTTGGACTTTTATCTTTCAATAAATGGGGCCTTGGAGCCTCAACCTTTTATAAAAAAAATTATAAAATTATAAAATTATAATAACTATATTTATTATATTTATAATTATTTAAATAAATATATATTAATTTATAATTATAACTATAAATTAATATATTTTTATTTATTTAAATAATTATAAAATTATAAGAACTGTATTTATTATACTTATAATTATTTTATAATTATTTAAATATATCTATATTTATTTACAATTATAATTATAAATATTTTTATTTATTTAACAATATTTTTATATATTTATAAATATATTTATTTAATTATAAATTTTTATAACATTATAATTATAATAATATATTTATTATAATTTTATAATTATAAATATATATATATATTTAAATAGTTATAAAATTATAGAAAAATATATTTATTATAGTTTTATGACTATTTAAATATATCTGTATTTATTTATAATTATAATTATTATTATTTGTATATATTTATTAATGTATTTATTTAATTATATATATTTATAACATTATAAGAATAATAAATATTCTTTTTATAATTTTATATTTATTTAAATAAATGTTTATTTATTTATTTAAATAAATATATATTTACTTATAATTATAACTATAAATATATATTTATTTATAATTATATATATATATAGTCAATAAATGAGATTAACGGGGCTGAGAGCTCTCCCTCGGGAGCTCCCGGTCGAGTTTCTCTTCTGTCGTCCTCTTCGACGAATCTTCGGGTGACTCTGGTGGTCTTATCGATCTGGCCCTTGATGCACGGATATGGCCCTTATTGCTCGGATTTGGCCTTGTGCTTCGGTCTGACTTCGAGTGGTGATGGGATGCGGGTGCAGTGTGATGCGGTAGGGGTTCAGTGTGGTGGCTCTTCCTCCTTAGGTGACAAATTTTTCTCTGAAATCGAGCCCCTGCAGTGGCATTGGATGTTCAGCACGGTGGAAACCTATTGTTCCTCCGTTGTGATTGTTCCTCTTTGTCTTGTCGGTGGTCCATTTCCCTCCTGGACGTTCAGATCTGGTTCTGATCTAATGATTCTGATCAAATCTGGTTGATTTCAGGCGGGTAACGTTGAGCGGCTATCCAGCGCGTTGAGCGGACGGGCTTCACCGGTGGCGGGTGGTTGGTCATTTCGGTTGGGGTGTTTGGACAGTTCTTGGGGGAGGCGACTGGGGCAGCGGTGGGATGTGTGAACGATGATGATGGAGTTGTGGGACTGATAGTCCTTGGGGGTTTCTTCGGTGATGCTCCGATGTGGTGGTGCCGGATTGCAGCGCCGGTGTGGTCCTCAAGTCTTGTTATGGCTTTGTGCCAATGGGTTCTTGATCAGCTGTCATCTAGGCTATGTGATTCGGACTTGTTGTGGGCCTTGGTTTTGTAATGGGTTTTATACCACTCGGCTTTCAGGCCACTGAATTTTAATCCTATATGCACATGGACCTATGGGTTGGGCTTGTCATGGGTTCTTCCTTTATGCAATTCAAAAGGGTTCCTGTTTTCTTTTTCTCTTTTTTTAATAAAAGTGCTTTCCCCCAACCTTTTCGATATATATATTTAAATTTATTTAAATAGTTATAAAATTATAACAAATATATTTATTATATTTATAATTTTATAAATATATAATTAATATATTTATTAAAACTTTATAATTATTTAAATATATCGATGATGGGTGAAGAGGGTGGGTCTTTGATGATCGGACAGTGTGAAGGTATCTCAGACGAGAGGGCGAGACGAAGGCGGGTTCACGTCGGGACTCGTCAGTCGTCTGCAAACGCAAAAAAAAGAGGATCCTATGATGGTGGGGGTCCCTGGAAGATGGCCAAGCGAACGATGCTGGTGAAGTTGTTGCGGCAGGTGTTGAGTCAAAAGTTCTGTTTTGACTTTTATGTCTTGTTTTGGAAATCACAAATCTTTTCATTTATGCTTATCGTACTGACTATGTTTATCGTACTGACTATTTTTATCGTACTGACTATGTTAATCGTACTAACTCTGTCAATAATACTGACTCTGTCAATCATACCGACTAAATCGTACTAACTCTGTCAAACGTAATGACTCTGTCAAACGTAATGACTCTGTCAAACGTACTGATTTTTGTGCACCGTACTCTCTCGGCACCAAATCAATCAGCACCTATGCCAATCGAAGATAATCTAACTGTTGTTGTTCCTCAAAAGTCAGATCCGCAAATCAGTACTAAGCCAAAGAAGAAAAATAAATATAGCAAGGAGGTTGTGGCCAAGTGGAGGAAAGATAGAGAACAAAGAAAAGAAGGTGATCCTAAGTTCGGTCTTGATCCAGCTGAAGCTTTAGCTGAGAGAATAAGGGTAGAGGATACTCTTCAGGCTGAGAAGAAAAAGAAGACTATTTTAAAAAGGAAAGCTCAAGACTTTGATGTTTCTAAAATCATGAAAATGGTTGAGGAGGCTAGTGCTCAACTAACGGAAGAAGTGCATCAAGAACCTATCGTACAGAGTCTTCCAGAGAAAGATAAAGGGAAACAAATTTTGAAAGAAGTACATGAAGTTGAAGAAGAGTAAGAAGATTTTCTTTTTGAATTTCTTTAGAGTTCAAGAAAGAGTAGAGAAGAATATTTTCAAAAGCAAAGTGAATGCATTCAACAGGTTTCTCATGCCGATCAAGCACCAGCTGAATCTCTTGAAACTCCTTCAGATAGATTTCCTTCTCAAGTAAAGCAAGGTGCTCAATCTTCTCATACCGAAAAAGTAATCTTTATCAGTGAAAAATTAGAAGAAGAAAGAAAAGAAAAAGAAAAAGGAAAAGGAAAACAGCCAGTTGAAGACTCAAGCTGATCAAATGAACTGGATTCATACGATGAGGATACTGATTCAGAACATACAATTTCTCTCAAGAAGAGTGATTAAATTGTTCATGTTTTGAGGAGAATTGAGAAGATTATTCCTTATTTTCCTATAATTGAAGGGAAAATTGATTTCATCACTAACAATCAAAGGAAGAAGTTTGGTTCTGTAAGAGAACTTAGAAAGAGATTATTGTCAATTGAAGCCAATTTAAAAGTACTATCTGAAAGTTCGGCTGCTCATAAGAAGGCTTCCAATATAATGACTAAGTGGCCACACAAAACGGAAAGCTCAGTGAATGATCATGAAATATCAATTGAAGACTTAAGGAGGCTTTCAAATGATCTTTCTATTACTTTCAGTAATCTTGAAAAAGAAACCATTGAAAGGCTGAATTAGATGTCAAAAACTCATGGAGCCGATATCCCTTCAATAAAAGAGCTGCAAGAGATATTGAATGCTTTCCAGTCAGAGTTTTCGAAGGCCTCATTTTTCAAAGATGAATTAGTTCTGTTGAAAAAGAAAAATTATGTGTTATCTAAAGACAATAATAATTTGTAACACAGAATTGATACTCTTGAAGAAGTAATCAGAGTTCAAGAAGAGACTATCAAGAATCAGGATCAGCTTTTTACCGATCAACAAGAGCTTCTCAAATCCGAGGGCGATTCTATCTTCGAAGACAAGAAAGAAATCAAAAAGATGAAAGGTGTTCTTCATGAGATGATCAAGAAAGAAAAAGAAAGAGAAAACAAATGAATGTTTTGTTGTATCTTTCTTTATTCACTTTTATAATTCTATAGACTTTTGTTATCTCAACGAGGTTTATGTTCTCTTTCCCATTGCCTTGCATATTTTTTTATAACTTTTTTAGGCAACTCAAGATTACCCCATTATTTTTGTAAATCACAAATGGGGAGAATGTTTTATAAGGGGAGAATGTTTTAATCAAATATTTCTAAACCAAGGAAAATTTACAAATACAATCCTTAGGAAAGTACATACCTAAGGGGGAGTTAGTTGTATTCAATTTCATATTCAGTAGAGTTTTCAATAACTCAGGGGGAGATAAGTATTTATTTTTGTTTTTACTTCATGTTTTCTGCTTTCCAAAAAGGGGGAGATTGTTGAGTCAAAAATCCTCTTTTGACTTTTATGTTTTGTTTTGGAAATCACAAATCTTTTCATCTATGTTTATCATACTGACTATGTTTATTGTACTGACTATGTTTATCGTACTGACTATCTCAATCGTACTAACTCTGTCAATCATACTGACTTTTTCAATCGTACCGACTAAATCATACTAACTCTGTCAAACGTACTGACTCTGTCAAACGTACTGAATTTTGTGCATCGTACTCTCTTTGCATCATATCAATACATTGCACTAAGTAATACTAATAATAATCATATTTTACTTTTATCACATGCTTGTTTTTATCCTTTATCGAAACACATGTTTTATATCAATCGTACTCATGATTATCATTTTCATAGATCTTTTGTTTTAACCAAAATGATGTCGTGGAGTTAGTTATAAACTAATCAAAATGATGTCATGTTTTCTGTTTCAATATGACCGTTTTAATGCCAGGTGTCCAAGTCCTTTTGAGTTTTCTGGAGAAATATGACAGTTGGAGTAAATATGACCATTAGAACCTGAGGCCTATAAATAAGAGGTCATTTGAAGCTGAGAATAACAACTGAGAGACTTTGATCATTCTTTGCTACTATCAAGTTCTAGAGAGAGACGTTGTGACTTCTCTTTTTCTTCGTGCAAAAGCCTTGAAATTACAAAACGTGAACGACTCGTTCTTAGTTTTTGTATTTCAATAAGTGCTTTGTTTTGCTTTGTGAGACTAATCAGGTGATAACGATCGAGGGATGCTGAGGATAGGAAAATGGTGCTACCGATCTTCGTATTGAGGGCTTTCAAGTGTTTGAAAGATAGAGGTGTCGATTACCTGCAAAATCGAGGGCTTGCGGGGATATCAAGACAGATGTACCAATCATCGTATCGAGGGATTACCAAGGTGGTGGTAAGACAGACCTCTTATCCTATGTGAAAGGATACTCTTCTCTTTGGGATAAAAGAATTGTAATACTTTTACATTTCTGATGCTGATTGTATTAGAAAGGAAATTGTATTGTTTCCTTTCTTCATTTCATTTTCATTTGTAATTGTTTCAATTACAATTATACTTTTACATATTGTATCGATAGATTCTATACGCTTTAAGGTAGAATCTTCATCATTGTAAACTTTCGTTAAGTTTCATTTCCAGAACCATCTTTTCCGGAATCACTTTCTCAAAATCATATTTCTGGAACCTTCTTTGCATCATATCAATACATTGCACTAAGTAATAATAATAGTACTCATATTTTACTTTTATCACATGATTGTTTTTATCCTTTATCAAAACACATGTTTTATATCAATCGTACTCATGATTATAATTTTCATATATCTTTTGTTTTAACCAAAACAATGTCGTGGAGTTAGTTATAAACTAATCAAAACGATGTCGTGTTTTCTGTTTCAATATGACCGTTATAATGTCAGGTGTCTAAGTCCTTCCGAGTTTTCGGAGAAATATGACCGTTGGAGTAAATATGACCGTTAGAACCTAATGCCTATAAATAGGAGGTCATTTGAAGCTGAGAAGAACAACTGAGAGACTTTGATCATTCTTTGCTACTATCACGTTCTAGAGAGAGACGTTGTGACTCCTCTCTTTCTTCATGCGAAAGCCTTGAAATTACAAAACGTGAACGGCTCGTTCTTAGTTTTTGTATTTCAATAAGTTCTTTGTTTTGATTTGTGTGACCGATCAGGTGATAATGATCGAGGGATGCTGAGGATAGGCAGACGGTGCTACCGATCTTCGTATCGAGGGCTTTCAAGTGTTTGAAAGACAGAGGTGCCGATTACCTGCATAATTGAGGGATTGCGGGGATAGCATGACAGAAATACTGATCATCGTATCGAGGGATTACCAAGGTGGTGGTAAGACATACCACTTATCCTAGGTGAAAGGATACCCTTCTCTTTGGGATAAAAGAATTGTAATACTTTTACATTTCCGCTACTGATTGTATTAGAAAGGAAATTGTGTTGTTTCCTTTCTTCATTTCATTTTCATTTGTAATTGTTTCAATTACAATTATACTTTTACATATTGTATCAATAGATTTTATATGCTTTATGGTAGAATCTTTTACTATTGTATTACTATGATTATTGTATTCATTTATAATAAAATTTCTTTACACTTCTTAAAGTATTACATTATATCATACCTTTATACTCAAGACAATTGTGGTTAATTGTATTTGTTGTGAATTGTATTAGTTTAAGATCATTTAAACTAATTTCTTAAGTGTTTAAACACAAAGTTTTTAAACCTACAATTCACCCCTCTCTTGTATTGTTTCATCTAATATACATATTCATCTATATATCGATCCAACAACAGGGCAGTCTTGTGGCGGGGTGAGCGATGTGCGGGGCTGGTGGCCCTGATCGGCAGGGCAGGTCTTCTGGCAGGGTGAAGCACGAGAGGTGACGTGCGGGGGCCGCATCCTACGACCTGAAAAAACAGCTTTGCCCGATGAATATAGTATATATATATATAATTATAACTATAAATAAATATTTTTATATAATTATATACATATATATATTATAATAGATGTATCTATTGTAATTTTATAATTATTTATATATATATATGTAGTTATAATTATAGTTATAAATAAATATATTTAAAAATTATTTATATATAATTAAAATTTTATAATTATAAATATAATAAATATTTTTATTATCTAAATATATTTATTATAATTTTATAAGTATTTTTGAGAACATAATATAATTATGAGTATAACATGAATGAATCATATACCTAGTAAAGTATAGATAATAAAAAATGAGTCATCACATATGTGCAACATGTAAGGGTGTAATGTATAAATGAACAATCATGATGAATACATAACATATGCACATAAATTATAATCATGTATCAATATATTTATTGGCCAAATTCATTGGAAACATATATTTATTTAAATATATAATTATAAATATAATAAATATATTTATTATTTGATGAAATTTATTATAATCTTATAATTATTTAAATATATATATATTTAATTATAATCTTATTAATACTTTTTTAAAACATTATATATATATATATATTTGAATTATTAAAAAAAATATTAATTATAAACATGCATTTTTTATTTAATGTATATAAATAAACATTATTTTTGAATATAAGTATAATAATTTTATATAAATTAATAATATTTTTTATTAAAAACTTTTATCGGTACTAATAATAACACTGATAAATATACCATTTATGAGCGCTAAAAAAGTACTAATAAAGGGTACACCTTTATCAGTACTTTTTTTAGCACTGATGAAGGCCCCCCTTTTATCGGTGCATTTTTCTTAGCGATGATAAAAGTCAGCACTGCCCTTGTGTCGATCTGTGGTAGTGAATGGACTCATTATCTTCTTCTCTTTTCTTTCTCCTCAATCCTCTATACTTCTCACATGCATGGTCAAATGTAATAAATTACCTTTCAACTTCAATATCCCTAAGTTGGATACTGGGAAGACTTACTTTCTATGATCCAAAAAACACATTTATAAAATACATGGTTTGAGTTCCCATGATATTTCATGTGATCCTTTTTCAACTCAAGAGGTATTTCAAAAATACCCTCATTTGATGCTCCTAATTTTTGAAACTCGACCAAATAAAGTATTCATTTTACTCTTTAGTAGGCTTGACTTATTCTTCTTCAAAAATGTTCCACAGAGTATGCACTTCAATCATTCATAATCTGTATAAAAATTACACAATAAGACATCTATGGTGTGGGACTCTCCTTCTACAGCATAAGAGATTGAACAAGAGAAATTGTACAAATATCAGCTTGAGTATGTACATAGTAGCAACATCTCACCACTCTCATATTCTTTCTCAAACAGATCAATTCATATAGATATAGTCACTAATAGATAGATCAAGCTTCAATGGAATTTCATCTTTATTATTCTTGAAAACCTAGTAAATTCATTTTCTTCATCAAAAAATACATGCAGTGGATCCTCTCATTTGATATTCCTCAAAACACCCATGGATCAGGGATTAAATAAGCTCCATGATGTTCTAAACTTGAATTCATGGAATAAGTATCATTATATTCCCATTTTCATCAGAATTAAAAAAAAAATTGGAAACTTTATTTTTCATTTTTCTTTGATCTTCTCTTTCCATGAATGAAGATCAACTTCTCTTGATTGGATCATGCTTGGATCACACACCATTTTTGTTGTTTGTGATGTTTATATCATGGTCAGACAACTCTTGCATTATCCTGAATCATTTTGTTCTTCATCATATTTAAATCTACAAAATTGAGTTTTCACACGACAGATTCATACTTTTTCTCTAAGTGCCAAATGACACATACACACAACACTGATGATGCATACGCGGAGTTATTTACACCTATACTAAGGAAAATGACACATATTCTCAGTAAAAAAACCCATATACACTAATTTTCCTTTTTCCAATTTTTCAAGTTTGCTAAGGATCACACTTACCTAGGTCCTCAGGCAAACCTACGCAGGTCTGTGTCACACATACGTAGAGTAGAAAACACACCTAAACATCATAGATTGACACTTACGTTGAGTTCAAATAACACCTACATAGTCATGCCTTTTTCATTTTTTTCTCTAAGATGACACCAACGTGGTGTGTAAAATACACATACATAGTACCCAAAATGACACATACACTGGATTCAAGACTTGGTTAATTTTTCTGATTTTTGGGATGAAATTATAGAATTTTTCAAATAAAATATGAGGCACTTCCAAGTAATCTCATGCCTACACCAAACTACATTCAAGAGATTATAAACACTGTATTCAAGAACCAACATTCTATGTAACTCAAGGATGGGTTATCCATATTTTAGGCTACCTTATTCTCAACTTTGAACTTGATTTCAACCTTTGAAATACATCTTTATAAGTTTTTTAATCTAGGTCATTCATGACAGCTCCCTCAATATCATATCCTTCATTCAAACTATTGAATACTAGGATTATCCACCTTTATCACTTATCATAAACATGAAGACCATCTCAATAAATCATTTTCTATTTGGTTTTCCCTTTGAATTTTTCCAACCAGATATTCAAGGGATGCTTCTTCTCTTTCTTTTCTAATAAGATACACTACTACACATATTCCCTTTAACAACTTGCAAAAAGCCTATTAACAGTGCTAAAAAATGTTATTAATGAAAGCACTGATAAATCTCCCCTTTATCAGCGCTATTTTAGCATGAATAAAGGACCCCCTTTATCAGCACTTTAAATTGCACTGATAAAGGGGGCCCTTTATCAGTGCTCAAAATAACACTAATAAAGGCCTAGTTTGTTGCAATGTTATGTTAATATAATAGCTCACCCAGCAAAAACCTATACAACACACCTAGAAAACGATGCTATAAAAATTTAATGGACATCATGAATACAAAAAATATCCACCCATGGTATATACAAAAAAAATGTTGCTATATACATTTCAAACAATGTTTTATATAATTACATTTACAATTACCCAACAAATAGTTAAAAACGTTAATGTTTCATCTTTTGACACTCGTAATCCCCTCTAAAAAATGTATTTCCATGGTATCATTTTCCGAAAAAATCATACCAACTAGATCAAAAGATTACACCTATATAAGAAAACAAATATTATGTTATTAATACTATAAAGAATTAAATTGAACATTAATATGAAAAAATACATTAATAAAATTTCAATTTTTAATAAAAAAGACACATTTGGAGTTATACAGGTCACACTGTGCATCGTATTGAGGTGGGGTTGATTCCTACACATCACAAATGAGTTATGGATCGTTGTACTAAAATATTAAAACAATCTGAATGTGTTTTCTTGGTTTTGAGTATATCACTTGTTCTTTTACTAAAATTAATATCAACTTTAAATAATGACACATTTGTATTTATACCAATAACACCATATATCGGATTGAGGTGAATCTGATTCCTACCTATCACAAATTACTAATGAATCATTTTCCTAAAGTATAAGAACAATCTAAATGCATTTTTTTGGTTTTCAGTGTGTCGGTTTTATTTTTTTACTAAAATGACATTTCAAACTGGAAACACGCATTTTGAGTCATACCATTCACGTCGTACGTCGGTTTGACATGAGACTACTTTATACACATAAAAAATGACTTATGAATCTTTTTCATACATTATGAATACAATCATATTTTGTTTTCTTGGTTTTCAGTGAGTGACGCGTTCTGAGCTAAAATGTCAATTTTATACTGATAATAGGCACTTTTAGTCATAACAGTCACACTATGCATTGGATTGAGGTGTGATTGATTCATACATTTCACAAATGACTCATGGATCATTTTTCTAAAGTATCAAAATAATCCGAATGTGTTTTATTGGTTTTCAGTATGCCAGTTTTGTTTTTTTACTAAAATGTCATTTCAAACTAGAAACACACATTTTGAGTCATAATGGTCGCATCATGCGTCAGTTTGATGTGATACTACTTCATACACATCATTAATGACTTATGAATCGCTTTCCTAATTTATAAAGATAATTTGAGCATGTTTTCTTGGTTTTTAGTGAGTGACATTTTGAGCTAAAATGTCAATTTTATAATGATAACAGACACTTTTAGTCATATCAGTCCACCATGCATCAGATTGAAGTGTGGTTGATTCCTACACATCAAAAATGATTGATGGATCATTTTACTAAATTATCAAAACAATCTAAATGTGTTTGCTCAGTTTTCAATATGTTACTTGTTCTTTTTTACTTAAATTAATGTCAATTTTAAATAAAAAGTCACATTTGGAGTTATACCGGTCACATCATGCATTGTATTGAGGTGGGGTTGATTTCTAGATGTCACAAATGATTCATGAATATTTTTCCTAAATTATCAAAATAATATGAATGTTTTTGCTCAGTTTTCAATATGTCACTTGTTCTTTTCACTAAAATTAATATCAATTTTAAATAAAAAGAGACACTTTGAGTTATACCAGCCACAACGTGTATCATATTGAGGTTTGGTTTATTCCTACACATCAAAAATGACTTAAATATCATTTTCCTAAATTATTAAAACAATATGAATTCATTTTCTCTATTTTCAATATGTCAGTTGTGTTTTTTTACTAAAATGTCATTTGAAATTGGAAACATGCATTTTGAGTCATACTGGTTTCATCGTGCATTGGTTTGATGTGATAATGCTTCATACACATCACAAATGACTTATGAATCACTATCATAGATTATGAAGACAATCAGAGTTTGTTTTCTTGGTTTTTAGTGAGTGACACATTTTGAGTAAAAATGTTACTTTTAAACTGATAATGAATACTTTTAATCATACCAGTCACATCGTGCATAGGATTGAGTTTTGGTTTATTCATACATGTAAAAAATTACTAATGGATTTTTTTCCTAAAGTATCAAAACAATTTGGAAGCATTTTCTCAGTTTTTAGTATACCACTTGCTCTTTTTTACTTAAATTAATGTCAATT
The DNA here is from genome assembly GCA_963277665.1 of Viscum album. Lineage (NCBI taxonomy): Eukaryota > Viridiplantae > Streptophyta > Magnoliopsida > Santalales > Viscaceae > Viscum > Viscum album. The sequence continues at coordinate 37,556,841 of OY728150.1, read as the reverse complement.
TTAAATAAAAAGACACATTTGGAGCTATACCGGTCACACAGTGCGTTGTATTGAGGTGGGGTTGATTCCTACACATCAAAAATAAATCATGGATTTTTTCCTAAATTATCAAAACAATACGAATGTGTTTGCTCAGTTTTCAGTATGTCACTCGTTCTTTTTACTAAAATTAATGTCAATTTTAAATAAAAAGAGACACTTTGGGTTATACTAGCCACACCGTGCATCATATTGAGATGAGGTTGATTCCTACACATCAAAAATGAACTATAGAACATTTTACTTAAGTATTAAAACAATTCGAATAAGTTTTCTCAGTTTTCAGTATGTCGGTTATGTTTTTTTACTAAAATGTCATTTCAAACTGGAAACAAGCATTTTGAGTCATACCGGTCACATCGTACGGTATTTTGACACGAGACTACTTTATAAACATCAAAAATAACTTATTAATTTCTTTACTAAATTATCAAAACAATTGGATCGCATTTTATTGTTTTTAGTGAGTGACATGTTTTGAAATAAATATCAATTTTAAATAGATAACAGATACTTTTAGTCATACTAGTCAAACCATGCATCGTATTAAGGTTTGGTTGATTCATACACATCAAAAATGACTCATGGATCATTTTACTAAATTATAAAAACAATTCAAATTTTTTTACTCAGTTTTCAGTATATTACTTGTTGTTTTTACTTAAATTAATGTCAATTTTAAATAAAAATACGCACTTGGAGTCATACTGGTTACATCGTGCATCAGATTGAGGTATGACTGATTCCTACACATCCCAAATGACTCATATATCATTTTCCTAAAGTATAAAAACAATACTAATGAATTTTATCATTTTTTAGTATGTCAGTTGTGTTTTTTGAACTAAAATGTCAATTTTAAACTAATAACAGACACTTTTAGTCATACCAATCACACTGTGGATTGGATTGAGGTATGGTTGATTTCTACACGTCAAAAATGACTCATAGATAATTTTCTTAAAATATCAAAGCAATCCTAATTCTTTTTCTCAGTTTTCAGTATGTCACTTGTTATTTTTGCTAAATTTAATGTCAATTTAATATAAAAATACACACTTAAATTCATATCGACCACACCATGCATCGGATTTAGGTGTGATTGATTCATATGCATCATAAATGACTTATGGATCATTTTCTAGTATCAAAACAATATGAATGAATTTTATCAGTTCTCAGTATGCCACTTGTTCTTTTTACTAAAAGTAATGCCAATTTTAAATAAAAAGAGACACTTTGAGTGATATCGGTCACTTGTTATTTTTGCTCGGTTTTGAGTACATCAGTTTCTCTGATACTAACTATATTGACCCAAACATTTCATACATAGATATCACATATTATTAGATTAATATTCCTTATATAACATAATGATCCACACAAGAATAGTTTAGGTCTACTTCTTTTGGAAACATGGAAACATAAAGAACTAGTTTATAAGAGTCTCTTGTTAAGTTATTCGTTACTAGAAACCTTTTTAGACACATCATTTATAAAACCATTCTTAATAACCTAAGGATATGATACATAATAAAGGGTGATCATAGATGCTCAATAATTGTAATAAAGGGAGATATCAATTATCGTATGAGGATAACATGAGCATAAAGATATTAGAAGGTGATATTAACATTATAAATTCATACCCTACATATCATAGATCATAATCATGAGTCATGGATCAAAGCATGGTATTTCATAAGACATGAATCTTAAAGGAAAATGTTCATTAAAGATCTTTTGGGAAGTCATACTTTGCATTCAACTACCGAGAAATACATTTGTAGATGCATCCTTATGATCCACTTCACATTTCATGCAACACGGGGTTTCCACTTCCACCTCAAAGGAACATGTTCTATATTTTCTGGCTTATTGCAGATAGTTGAAAGGAAATTATTACTTCCAAAAAGATCTGTAAAAAAACTAAATAAGTATTAGATAAAAATGATAAGGAAATTAACTTACAAACAATAGATAAAATGATGACAAAATTAAATAAAAAAAACACACTTTGAGTCATACCTACCACATCGTGTGTTACCATGATTTCCATTTGCTTTCTTTGTCAAAATGGTAACACTACATTGTCAAAATTTATAACTTTCCTTTAAGATCCCTCCACTTCCTTTGAAGTAAAGTGATAAATGTCAACAATGCATGGGTGAAAAGGTTTTGAAGGATAATAAGTATGTGGAAGACATTGTCTGCATAAGTAGTCAAACATTTAATTTAGATTATATTAATGTAGTATAGAATAGATAATATTATGAGGAAAAACATGGTATATTAAAAAAACTTTACCTTCTCATTGAATTCTGAGCTGCAGCCTCGAAGTCCAATCTCTCACGAGCATGAGCATCTTTGAACAAACTGCCCCAACTCAAACAAAAAAATTCACCTTTATAAGAAAACAATTCTTATGTGAGTAATACTAAAAAGAAGTAAATTAAACATAAATATGAAACAATCCACTACTTCAATGGAAGTCACATCTTCATGTTATTTGTGTACATTCTTCCATCAGGTATGTTTCCTATTCGTTTTTTAGCACATCTATATCATCTTGTGAATATGAGTTTTTCTTACAGTCATATTAGTACTGGAAAAATATAAATACACAAAGTATTAATAAATATTTTAAATGAAATAGTAATTATCCTCTAAAATACCTCTTTAGGGATGATATTTTGTTCATGTAATATGATCTATTTCAAAAATTTAAAAACATAATAACCATAATCTTTTCTATTGGTTTGTTTCGGACACTATAGAAACATTGAATAGAATAAGTAATTTGTTTGGATATGTGTTTGTATAGTTAAATATTATTATATATACCCTGATAATTTTTCATTTGTAGAACTTGTCTTCTTTCTCATGCTTATCCCCTGGCCCCATTCCTTATTTTTCATGATATTGATGCACCACCCTATCATAACGAAATCCTCATTAAAAGATAATATAAACTATATAACTTGATATTTAGTTCTAAAACATTGGACGTAGTGTACTGCTTATTTACAAATTCCATCATGTGTGTACGATTTGTTGGATATCCATGAATTGAATCCAGAAAATAAATATTTGAAGTATCCAAATTTACTGCAATGAGCATCCAATGATTCCTAAAAACACAAAAAGGAATAAGTAATGAAAGAAATGAAAATATATTTGATATGATTAAATTATAGAGTTTTATCCTTACATTGTTGGTATTAAATAGATTGTGTCATCCAAAATTTTTCTTTCAAACGATTTGATCAGACCTTCCATTATTTCATCTTTTTTTGCATCTATTTTTTGTTGTTCTGTAGAGGAGATGTGAGGACTAATGAGTCCAAAAAAATTCATGGGAAAATCCCTTCAATTTTTTTTTCATATACACGCCTTCCAAAATATGAAATGTATTTATTCATAATTAACACATTATATCAGCTTTTGGACAATCAAATCATGAAAAAATACCTCATATATACATTTACAATTGAGCCACTAAGCCAATCACAGTCAAGGATTTCAATTACACTCTCAAAACCTATGAAGTCTTGATCTTTCTCTTCGTACATATTTTTTTCAAAATCAACTATGTGATTACAACCATTTTTTAACTTTGTATCCACATGAACCTTCAATGATAGAAAATGCAGATATAGAACAGTGGGAGTATTGGTGCTTTCAGTTTATCTTTTTGATCAGTTGGTAAATTCTTTAGATGGTTTTGAGTCGGTCTTTCATTTCATCCCCTTCCCCTTTTCCATATGTAATAACATTCATCGGTTTAAACATTTTTTCATTAATTTTTAAAGGTTTAGCTTGAAAAATAAATTGTAAATGAATACCTCCTTATCGAAATGTTTTTTTACAATATGTGACAGCCATGCAATGAATGTTCCAACAGATTTTTCAAACATATTAATATCTTCCTCATCAATTGGAATAGATAGCTCAGTGCTCGGCTCATGGGATATGCTAATTGACACTCACACATGACCTGTTGGAAGTGGTTTTCTATGTATCATGTCATTTTGGATATTGAACACCGTAGCCCTCACTAAAAGGTGATGGGTGGGTGTTGATAGATATAAATCATAGTCATTATCACCCTATAGAATATTAGTACAGGAAAGGTATTAGTGTCTGTCTGATTCACATTTCATAGAAACATTTATTAGAACATTGATTACCTCAGCTAAGACATCTCTTTAAGGGGAATGGCTCACCTCATAGTTGGTGGGGGTGGGGCGGGATCTCCACGTGGTGTCTATTTTAGAGTTGCTTCTTCTCTTTTCTTACACCCATAAAAGTTGTCATCATCTCCCTCTGCCATTGGAATTATTCTTCAAGGGTGTCTATTCTTTCTATAATCTATTTTATTAATTCACTTTTATCCTCCACTTATTTTTTTCTCAAAATATGTTCGGGGTGTCACCCCAAAACCCACACCTCTAACGTGACCATACTGTTCTGGCCACTTCAAGGTCACCAATAGTATGTGTTCATCTCATAGAGGCGTTGTCGATTCCTATGACTATTTCATATAGAACATATAGGAAAATAAGTGATCATTATTATGTAATAGTGATTTAAATAAAAACAAATTTTTATTATGTAATACTTAAACATGATTCCCACACTTTTTGTGTATTTTCATCTATTATTATCCCGTCTTTATTTACACATGCCTCCTTCTATAGCACATGGAGTGGGATGGAAGTGGATTCGAATTTGGATTCATCAATATTCATATAAACATAAGAACATAATTATGGTTTTGTTTTATGTCACATTAAATTATTATGGTAGATTTAAAATACGTACCATTTTTTTCAAGTGAAGCGTACCCCATCCTTGATTTATGGTAGGGGTACACTGGTTTTGGTGCTCATAACTTATTTACAGCACTTAGTTGGCATTTCATAAATAAAAAACTTTCAACCAAAGTGATGAATATACATATCATTAAACAACATATTACTAGACACAATGTACCTAAAAAGACACATCCACACAATGACTAATAAATGCATCCCACACTTCTTAGGTTATTAGGTGTGCATAGATAAGCGGTGGGTGTGGGTCTATTTTCCCTTCAGCATCTTTAAGATGATGTCTTATTAGAATTGTGTGAAATCCTCTATGAATCATTCCAACAAGCATTAATACATATTTCTTGTGGGATTAATATACTATAAATTCAATGTGCAATGGATGAAGAAGAGTAAGTCAATGTTTCATTATTTTATTTTTTAGTAAAATAAAGAAATGATATCATAATCTTACCATAATCTCTTCGCACATCAATGTATTAAGCCCAGACAAAACATGGTTCCACAAATCTACATCAATCGGAACACATTTCTGAGTGACAATTCCAATTTAACTACTGAACATGGCCTTTTGGGGGTTAACATAATGGTTCTTCACATTCCATTTGACCTCGTATTTGATCCCTTTGACTTTTGCCTTAATGTTTTTTTCTAACACTGTTAAACTACAAAGCTCCTATTTTTTATTTGCATCATCGGTCCTTCATCACCTACCATTTAACTGGATTCAACATCATCAATATGTTCCTCTGGAGCAATAGCATAGTCATGTGCTTATGGTCATTGTACCTCTGTATTAGGAGAAACATCATATTGAGAAACTTGTTATTCCTCAGGAATGGGTGCACCAACACGTGCAGAAGGTCATTCCTATGCACTGGGAGAAGTAGTAGGTTGAGAGACCTATTGTGCCTCAAGATTGGGAGCACTAACATTTATAGAATCCATTATCTGCAGAAGTGGTTTAACATTTAATTTAGATTGCATAAATGCAACAATGAATGAATAATAGCATGAGGTAACATGATTTATATTACAAAAAAATATATAACCTGATTATTGAACTCTCTTTTTCTTTTTTAAATGTTGAATGGATTTTACTCCTCTATCAACTATCCAAATCCCTTCATTATGGTCTCCTATAACATACAAAATTTCATCTACATTGGAACCTCTATGAAATGATTGAGACATCCCAATGAAAGGTTCATCCTTAGTTGAATTTTTATCTGACCATTCAGTGGTTTTGGTTGATAACATAACAATTGAATACTTTCAATTTGTGGGATCTGGAAGATAAAATAATTTTATTATCTTTGATGACATTATAAACGGTTTGTCTTTGTACCCTTCCTTACTGAAATAAAATTTCATAGATCTCAATTCATCTATTTTAACATCACTCTTGTTATCAACCCACTTGAATTGAAAAATCAACACTTGGAATGTTGTATAATCCAACTCCCATATTTTTTTGATGATGCCAAAGTGTAACATATTCGCATAAATTGGATTTCTATCCTTAGTACCAGAAACATGAACCACTTCAGCCACAAGTTTTACTCCACTAATTTTCATGGTACTATCTTCATCATGCTCATTTTTATAGAACATGTAACCATTAATTACATAACCATTTTAAGATAATACATACACACTTGGTCCTTTGGCTAGCCATAAAAGTTGTTCTAAAATTGAATCTAGATTTTCATCTGACTCCTTAAAAATATAGTCCCAAAACCATCTTTTAAACTGTTTATTATGTGTATTTGATATCCATCTTTCATCCCTTTATGGATTTAAATTCCTAAAAATTTATCTGTGGGTTTCAACATATGAGGAAACCTCCAAAATTTTATGCAAAATATAAAGGTGTGAATGCTCCTGATCTGTACTATTGATTGTAACAACATCTATTCTAGAACTTCCTTCACCCACAAGCCGACCAGTGTGACTATATTTTGATAGACCAATGATTTCCACACCATATAGTTATTCGGTACAGAATTAAACGACTTTATCAACAATATATCACTCTGTAATACAACCCTATGGTTGAATTTGATTTTTGACATACCCTTTCAGAATCTTCATATATCGTTCAATGGAGTACATCCATCTATAGTGACCACATAGTCAAATATCTCTCACCAATTGAACCATAAAATGAACCATCATATCAAAGAATATTGGTGGGAAGAACATTTCTAATTCACATAATATAGTAGCAATTTATCTTTCCATAGTCGGCAAGATTAGTTAATGTATGGCGGACATTCTTGGAAAAAATACAATGTAAAGCTATAGGAATTAGATCTTTTATCAAAACATGGAAGTCATGTGATTTAATAACCTTTAACTTTAAATTGTTCATTGACATGATGTTCTTGATATTCAATAAATACCCCTCTGGAACCTTTACATCATTCAATAAGTTGTAAAACTGATATCTCTCCTGCCTGGAAAGAGTATAAGTAGCTGGAGGAAGAAAAGTTTGTTTTTCACCCTTCGCTGGCACCAACTCTTCTCATATTACCATGTCAACCATGTCTAACCTATCCTTAATTCCATCCTTTGTTTTTTTGGGTTCATTTAGAAAAGTGTTGAAGACACTATCACATACATCTTTTTCAACATGCATAACATCAGGAAAATTTATAACGTACAGACAATTCCAGTATGGTAATTCAAAAAAACGGATCTCTTTTTTCAACCAGATTTTGTAAGGTTTTTTTAAAATGGTATACCAAAATAAATTTCTAGATCCTTTACTTTATCAAATAGTTGATCACCTGTTAATAGAGACTATGTTTTACATTCTTCTGAACTTCCATCAAATGATTTCATCCAAGATTGGTACTTATGTCGCCGGTGTAGAAATATGTGATGTCCTAGAAACACGGTTTTCGATGAATGTTTCAACCTAATTGAATGTGTACCTTATTTAAAAATGGGAAACCCTTGAGTTCCTTTAATTATATATCTTGACAAATTTTCATAAGCAGGAAAGTCATTTATCATCCCGTACAACATGGATCTCAACATGAAATCTTAATTTATGTAAGCATCACACAATGTAACACATGAATCCCATAATAATTTCAAATCCTCGATAAATGGATCCAAATAAATATCAATATCATTACCTATTTTTTTAGTCCTGATATAATCATATATAACATTATGTATTTTCATTTCATGTATAACCATGGTGGAAAGTTATAATTTACCAACATAATAGGCCATGTACTGTGAGTGCTGCTTTGAAAACCAAAAGAATTCACTCCATCTGTAGATAACATAAGATGAAGGTTTCTTAGCTTGTTTCCAAATTCAAGATACTCATGATCAATTATCTTCCACTAAGGAGAATCTATCGGGTGACAAAGTTTCCCACTTTTAATTCTTATATCTACGTGCCACGTCAATTTCCATGCAGTCTCCTTACTTCCATATAGGCGCCTAAACCTTGGAATGATTGGAAAGTACCATAAAATTTTCATAGGACCGTATTCATATTTCTTGTATCGATAAGTTCCACACTTTGGGAATTTTTTAATTGATTTTTGGTCCTTTTGAAATAGTATACAATCATTATAAAAAACATATATTCTTTCAGAGATCGTACCCATCGAGCATAGCATTTTTATGGCGTCATATGTTCATATCAGGAGCTCATTATTTTTTGGGAGCATGTCATTCAATAGAGAAAGTAGTTCCATAAAACTGGTGTCACTCCATCTATTGCCTTCTTTCAAATTATATAGCTTCAGTATGACTGAAAATTTTGTATATTTAGTGCAACCAACATACAATGACATCTTTGCATAACTCTTTAAATTATCAAAAAAATTTGGGCAATCACGAAGTTCATCTTAAACTGTCCTTTTCATTTACTCAATATGATCTTCATCAGCATTCACATCTATAACCACATCCTCGATGTGGTATTCTTCATTTTCTATACTTGTAATCATATCAAATGATCTATAAAACACAATTTTATCCCATCCACTAGCTGTATTCTCTTTTTTCCCATGTTTATTCCAACATTTATAAATTTGATCTATTCCATAATAGATCAAGTGTTGTTATAACTCCTATGGACTAATTTTTCTTGAATAAAAACAATGTAATCATGGACAAAGGATTTGAGAAGGGTCATATTCATGATCTTTTGCAAACTTGATGAAGTCTTTCACTCCATCTTCATACTCTTTTGTCAGATGATTGAAATCCATCCATTCTTTATTCATATCCATCCTATTTGATTCCATAAAATTAATATTTAACAAATAAATACACAAAAAGTTGATATAAAAATTAACCAAGGCTAAAAAAAGGTATAGACTTTAAGTATCTTTCAGTATTTATCCCCAATATCCACTTTCCAGAACCAAAGTCCTTTATTTGGGATCTTCTGGATAAATCAATCTTCAGCTCTTCCAGTCTTTCCTTCATTGTTCCAACTAAGAGAAATTCATCCACATAAAGAAGTAAAATGACAAAACTCTCATCATAATACACCTTCATATAGTAGAAATTATTTACATTACACTGCATGAACATTAATTCTACCATGAAAGCATTGAAATTCCAGTTACACTATCTTGGTGTCTACTTAAGCCCATAAAAACTCCATTTGAGACTGGAACTGAACCTTCTATTCCATTTAGCATGAAACCTTATAGTTGATCTATGTAGATATATTCCTCCAAATCTCCATGAAGGAATATAATCATGATATCCATTTGTTCTAGAAATAAACCTTCAATGGAAACCAAGCCGAGAACCATCTAAATTATTATATGCTTTACAACAGGAGAGAAAATCTAACTGAAATATAATTCTTCTAATTATTGAAATACATTTACAACTAGAGACACCTTGCACTATTTAATATCATTAACTTTCTCCTTTAGATGATAAATCTAATTTTTCTATAGAATCCTCTTTCTTGGTTCCAATTATATTGTCTAAAATGTATCAAAATTATAGAGGGAATTCAATTATTCCTTCATTTTTTACTCACTCTACAATGAGGCCAATATTTGACCTATGTTGAATCCTATAAAAATAGAAAATCCACATGAGTTACCCACACATTCTTGATCCTCTTAGGACGATGATAAGCATCAAGGGTGACATGCATGACCATTGGGGGTGACTTCTCCCTAATGAACTCAATCATAAACATCCAAAAATAGAATATAAAAAAGATTAAAAATAATAAATTTCAACAAATTCGTTTCCAATAAATGACCATTTAATATAACATTACAAAAACACAAAAAATAAACTAAAAATATATCTAGAGTCTGAAGAGTTTTAAACATAACATGATCCAAATGGTTCCCTGAAACTAAAGGACACCATATCCATGTGACACTCGAGACACAACCATAATCACAAGAACTATATGCTTCCCAAGGAAAATGGAACCAAATCAAACCCTAAGGTCAAGAACAGATGAAACATGCATAATACATGAAGACTAAATACCAACCAATGTGACTATATAGTGTGTGAGCCAAAGGCTAGTAGTATACCACCATGAGTCCAATTCATTCCTTTTATAAATGAAAGAAGAACTGCTAGTTTGAAAATAATATAAACAAATCGGTTTTCATTTCATTTATATGATATAGGAATTAGAAAAATATAAAACATTCACTTTTTCAAAGCACCACATTTATAAAATTTTGTATAAAGATATTTTCACAAAAACAATGTCAATTCAAAACCCATTCATCTATATTTAAAACATAATTCTTTTGAAAACAAACCCATGCATGGTTTAAAACTTTTCAAAGGCAATTTTAATAAAGGCCAACACTTTGAAAACAACATTCCACTATCCATTGAAGTCTTTAATACACCCAACATAAAGTTAATAAAGGAACAACATAAAATATAATTAAAACAAAACCAAAGGTATTAATAAATAATGTGACTAAATAGATGGAACAATACTTTCCAATATCAACACTAAATTAAAATACAATCAATACATCAAAACATATCAATCCAAGTCATAAACAACATAGATTCCAATAAACATTTAATGGAATAACATACGATACATATCATGAGACAACACCTTAGGGACTAATAGGATGTGTAAAATACATGCAATGGTTGACCTACTACCGGTGGGTGAATGGTCACACATCTCATCAATTGAATCACTCAAACCTTATCTTGTCAATGACCCTACCACTATCCAGTTATTACTTACAACTAGGGAGACTATCCAATGCATAATCTCAACCGACCTAGAAATTTCCAATGACTTCCCAATATCTGGCCTATGATTCCTCATGAAATAACCAAAGGATGTCTATTCCAATAAAAATTTCCAAAGTCTAACATCACAATCACATCATTTCCACCGCACACATTTACTTTAGAAAGTTCCCTAATCCATAAGTACAACATGAATCACATCATGAAAATTCATCATAGGGATACACTTAAACATCATCAGCAAACACAATGGGGCTCAACAGACCAAAACCAAGCCAAAATCTATCTATATATTAGGAATTCATAATAACTTGGAAAAAATGGCATACGCCTTCGGCGGCAGCAGTAAGTTCCGGCAACGGTGAAGTTGGGGTAGGCGGCGGTGGTAATGGAGGCCACAGAGGGGTTTGTAGTGGAGGTGGGGTTCGCGGTGTAGGTGGGTTCGCGGAGGAGGAGGGTTCATGGTAGAGGAGGGGTTCATGGTAGGAGGTAGGGTTCGGCACATGAAGGAGGTGGGTTCGCCGCAACAGAGGAGGGATTCACGGCGGCGGAGGAGGGGTCAGTGGTTTAGGATGGGTCGACGTTAAAAGAGGTGAGGTCAGGGAAAAGGAGGGGTCAGCGGCCTAGGGGTCAACTTTCGTGAGAGATTGAGGTGTACGAGAGAAGAAACCGACTATTAGGGTTCATTTATAAAATTGGGGGGAAACTTTTATCAGCACGGGTTAAAAAGCGTAGATAAATATATGTTTTATCAACGCTAAAATATAAAGTGTCTCTACTTCATGGGGATTTATCTGGAAATCTTAATGGTGTGTTGCGGCTCTGTTCAAGTGGATGTGAGGAGGAGGTAGTTGGCCACTTTGAGCTATTTGCTGCGTGCGGAAGAAGACATGCTAAGTCGCTGCATGCTTGCAGCGATGGGTGTCGTCCACATCCGATCTCTGTGGGACTGTTGGAGGTTGAAGATGGTGTTGGTGGCTTGACCACTAAAGACAACATCATTACGTCGGATGATGGATCTTGGACGGCAGAAGTGATGAAGGTGGTTGGAGACAGTGAATTGATGGCGGTGGTGGAAGATGGAACCCCGATGGGAGTGGTTATCGATTTAAATGTGCGGGGCCAAGGATGGCTTGGTTCAGGCGAACCATGTTTTCGGAGTCTGATGTCGATGGTAGTTGGTTCTTCTCTGTCAGGGGCATGTGAAGGATGCTTAGGCGAGGTGGGTGGAGGCAACGGTGGTGGCCCTTTGTTGTTCGAACGATGGGGTTGGGACGATCTTCGATCCGCAGGGATCTGGGATCCAGGTGGGGTGACGGATGCCCTCCATTGGTGGGGTAGTGCTCGGGAACATTGGTGTGGCTGGTGTGAAGGCCAAGAGGCGTCGGATTGGCTTTCCAGTTTCGGTGATCTTGGGTTGCAGGCAGGCTGGGTGCTGGATGTGCTCCGGCATTCGGTGTTGCAGGGTTTCTATAGTCGACTTTTGGCCGAAAAATCTACTCTCGAGGATGAAGGGCAGGACGACGTCGGGGAACTAGCTATAGCGTCAGCTGTTATGGGGTTTGGGATTCCAGTGGGATGATGGATCCGTTGTGCGCGCACGTGGGAGTTGGGTACCCACGATTTGGTCCACTGCTCAATGCGCTCTCGATCTCAGGTTTGGTGTTGGTGTCGGACCGGAAGCTCCGACGAGGGGATGTAATCCCTGAGGCGGGATTTTGTCAACGACGGTGGCCGAATTGGGTTGCAGGTGAACATGACGAAGATGATGGGGACAGCCTCGTTGAGGCGTGATTGGCGGGGACATTGGGTATTGAGTCCGCGTGACAGGCTGTATGGCGTGTTTGGTGGGCGTGTTTGGACCACGGGTCAGATCCCGGTGGATTGCGTTCTTGGATGGTGACAGCAGTGTGGCTTGTATGAAATGTTTGCGTATTTTGGGTCTTAGGATCATGTTTTTTTGGATGGATGTTTCGCCATTTCTCTGTTCGGTTCTTGTGCATTTTAATTTTCAATAAAAAATTTAGGGCTAGGTACGCTTAGCCCTGAACTTTCCTGGTATTATATATAATCTATAAAATTGTATATATGATAAATATATATATATATATATTTATAATTATAAAATTATAATAAATATATTAATTATATATGAATAAAATTATAAATATAATAAATATATTTCTTATAATTTTATAATTATTTAAATAAATATATATTTATTTATTTAAATAATTATAAAATTATAAAAAATATATTTATTATATTTATAATTTTATTAATATATATAATTAATATATTTATTATAATTTTATAATTATTTAAATATATATGCATTTATTTATAATTATAATTATATTTTTTTTATCAATATTTGTATGTATTTATAAATATATTTTTTATAAATTTATAATTATAACTTTAAATAAATATATATTTATTTGTAATTAAAAATTATAATAAATATATATATATTTATAATTATAATTATAAATATATATATATATATTTAAATAATTATAAAATTATAATAAATATATTTATAATTTTATAAATATATATAATTAATATATTTATTATAATTTTATAATTATTTAAATATATCTATATTTATTTAGAATTATAATTATAACTATTTGTATTTATTTATAAATATTTGTATATATTTATAAATATATATATATATATATATAATTATATATATTTATAACTTTATAAGTATAATAAATATATTTATTATGATTTTATAATTATTTACATATATACCATAGAATTCCGGACCATAGGTGATCCCATGGCCCTAAAAATTTATTAGAAAAGTAAATAAGAGACATGGAGAGTTCAGGGTACACGTGAAACACCATCAGAAAAGTACAATAGCACAAACATCAAACTTGGCCTCTTCCACCATGACCACTAAAGCCTCCTCGACCTCTCGGATGTCGTCCCCTCCACCACTCCTTTGGGGTCTGCCACTCGCCACCTTGATCAACATTTCCCACAGTCTCAACACCTTGACAGCCCACCTGGGTCACATCCTCAGCATCATCTTTATCAACATGAGATGTAAGGCTCTCATCATCCTCCCTGAGGGGCTACCCAAGTTGTGGCTCTATTGAACTATCCTATTTGACCAAATTTGAGACATTAATAAGAGGACCTGATAAGACTTGCTTACCCATTCACTCCTTGCTTTCTCTGTATAGCATGTCAAACTCAGGTGAGTTGATGGACTCCAACATAGTAAAAAAGTGAAGCTTCATAACATCATGATGAGATGGAATGTCCTCCACAGGTTCCTTAGAACCTGCTGTCAATACAGCATCGGACACTGCATCCAAAATCCTAGATGAAATCACAGCAGTGGCATTATTAGAGGCAACAGGAGAGGCCTTATTTACTAGCAGTTCAGTGTCTACATGAGCAATAGAGTCCCGCACTGGATAAATGTCCAGCATAAGACTACTAGAGACAGTAGTGGCATCATTAAAGGTAACAAGAGAGGCCTCCTAAACTAGCATTCCAATGGCTACATGAGCAGAAGAGACCTACACTAGAACAATAGCCAGCATAGGACTACCAGAGACAGGTTGTAATATCCCCGCATCTTCAGCAGATTCACCATGAGAAACAACAATGATAGAAATACCAGGTGCATCATGTGCAATTGCATTATGAGCATGCATAGTTTCCCCCCACCCAACAGAAGCCCCTTTGAGTAGGGGACTACTAGTAAATTTTCCTTTAGAATAGAACTACTCCTCCATTAAAATGGCAGAGTCTATCTCAGTGTCACTACCATGACTGCCTCCATCCACATCACCCCATGAAGAGGGCTCCCCATGATGAGAGGGCTCCATTACCAAGTGATCACCCAATGGAAGTACATCCCCACTGTTTTCTCCAACAAAATGGCTGCCAGACTTACCAGTCACAATATCAACAAAAGAAATAGTTTTCCCATTCTTTGAACAGGTGTAAGAGTTGTGAAGTAGATTCCCATTGATGGGTGAAGGAGAGTCCCTCACACCATCAGGGTTAGCCTGCTTTCTAGGCTGCAACATCAGGGTCCCCAGTCAGTTTATATTTACAATTGTTAGTAAGATGCCCATATCGTTTGCAACTAGAGGATCGTAATCCTCTATTAAAACTAGCCTTAACATGCCCAATAGAAAAACAGTTTAGACAAAAATCCAGGACATGCTCATACTTAATCTCAAGTTCAAATTTAAACTCACCAGCGATCAAAAACACAGTCTCAACAAGATGCAAGGACATATCAAATTCAACCAAAATACAAGAAAAATGGACATATCGAACTAAAACTGTCTCTTTATCAAGCTTGATGGGTGTCCCAACAACCATAGCAACATCCCATGGGATGCTAGGATGCCAAAATACATAGCTCAATCCTTTAATATGAACCCAGGATTAAGAAACTGTATTCTTGGCCTTGAAGGGATCAAACCAAGGATCCCAATTCTAGAACCTCAAGATCCCTGGATTTAAATTAACAAAACCAAGGCTCCGGGCCCTAAGCTTCAATTCATTAGAGCATAAATTGAAATGATAAAATTTCATGCCTAGAGACACCATATTCCATTCACTGAAACCCCAAATTTCTTGAAGACATTTCCTAAGATCTTCAAACATCCACGACATACTCAGATGCGAACTAAGATGAGTGATCATAGAAAACATACAAGCATAAATACACCCCTGAAAGAAGAGGGGAATCTCTTAAACCACTGCATGCACACCATTCCATGTGATCTGATTAGAAGTAGCATCTTAAACACAAGAACTAGGGAAAAAACCGTTGGAACCCTTGACCTGTAGTGATTCGGCTCAAGGAGCTGAATCAGAACTCAAGGGTACCTTCAGCTTCACAATAGAAGCCTTCTTTGAGGGACCGATGAAAATTTATGTGGGATTGAAGCGATCTAACGAGGGAGAAACCATATCAAGACAAAGAGAAAAACCTAGATGCCATTGACGAAGAGAGAAGCACTCTCGACCTGCCTCATCCTATCATCCTTTACACACACACACACAGATATATATATATATATATAATTATAACTATAAATAAATATATTTATAAATATCTGTTGAAGCGCTGCAATCTGGGAGTCCTGATCGCGGGGCTTCAGATCTGAGTCGGTAAGATTCAACTCAAGTTTCTGGAGTTCTAGTTTTTGGGGTCTAGATCTGAATTGTGTTGCTCTGGATCAGGTTCCGGGTGGTCCAAATCTGAATTTTCCAGCTCAAGTTTTGGGTGGTCTTGGAATTCATCCTTCAAAACCCCTGCACATTGGTATTTCTTTTACTGATTCTCTTAATTGTTCGAATCTTCAAACGACTACAGGTTCTCATGTAGTTAATGTAACCTCTCCTGAAGTTGTTTCCAAATCCAGGAATAGGTATTTCATATTTATTACAAATCTTGACACTCTTAAGGAACAATTAGATGCATGTAAGTTTTCTCTAATTGGGTGACTGATTCTTGCTAAGGGTGAAAAACCAATGAACATTGAGGAGGTTAAATTGAGGCTCTCCCAGATTTGGGGCATCTCTAATTGGTGAATTATCCCCATTGGTAGAGGATATTTTAATTTAATTTTTTATAATGCACATGATTAGTATTATTCTTCGAGATCCAGTTTCTATGCGCTTAATCTAGGGGTTTTTCTCATCTCTACTTGGGATCTAAGTTTCAACCTGTTTTCTAAAAAACATACAACTGCACAAATCTGGATCAAAATTCATGGTCTCAGTTGGGTGTTTTGGCATCCTATTATTCTTAATGATCTTGTATCCTGTATTGGTGTGCCAATTAAAGTGGATGAAAACACCGTTGAAGGGAAATTTGGATATTTTTCTAGAGTTCTTGTGGATGTTGACATGTTAAACCCTTTGCCCGATTCTACCACCTTAGTAGAAAATAGTGATAGAATTGATGCTCATTTTGAATATGAGTTCATCCCATCCTTCTATAAATTCTACAAGGTTGTAGGGAATAAGGTCTCTAACTGCAATAATGTTTGAAACATCCAATTCAAACAAGCAGGTACTTTGCAGCCTTCTAGTAAGAAATTTTTTAGGAAAGATGTTGTGAATGATCGCATCACTACTGAGAATGGAATAAATATAGATGCTGACTTGATGGGGATTCCATTCCCTTAAGTGGGTGAGGGATCTCCTGATGCTAATGCAAAAAAGGTCTGAATACAATCAAGGCATTGAAGGTGGAATTATTTCTTTCAAAGATGTCCTCATTGGTTCCAAATTAGGACCCATGCTTACTATTGAACCATTGTCAGATCTTGCTAACCTTGGTCAGACTAATTTTGAAAGGGATGTGCAGAAATAAGTGGATGAGGAACTAGAGCACGAGCATTCCTTATCCATCAAAGTAAAGAATGAGACAAAGTTTAGTGCCTCCCCATTTCTAAAGGATGTCACCCATAGAGCATATCCTAAGGGCGGGAATGTCCCTATGGAAAGAGAAGAAATAGAAGGGGATTGGAAGAAACCTAAGACATGGAAATGGTTAAGTCATCCAAAAAATCATGGACGAGGACATTGTGATCATGGACATGGTCGGTCATCCTCTTCTAAGGATCTCACTTTGGAGCAGGTTAAACTCAGGGAAAAGTATTCTATGCTTTTCAACCAGAAGAATTTGCAATCAGAATGGGAATCAGCTAATGACATCTATGATCATGGTGATGGTCCTGATTTTACTCTAGTAATTTTCTTCTTTGGATAAGGTATTGTCCTTTATTTGACCCCTTTGATTCTCTTTTTCATGTTCCTGCCTTTTATTTTTCAATAAATTTTGGTAGGAGCAGGTTTGTCTGGATCCTGGACCTTTTTGGTATAATTATAAATATAATAAATATATTTATTATTTAAATATATTTATTGTAATTTTATAAGTATTTATTAGAACATTATAGATTCATGGGTATAGCATGAATGAATCATATACCTAGTAAAATATAGATAATAAAAACGAGTCTTCACATATGGAAAACATGAATAATAAGAAGGGTGTAATGTATAAATGAACATTCATGATGAATATATAACATATATGCACATCAATTATACTCGCACATCAATAGATGTATTGACCAAATTCATTGGAAATATATATTTATTTATTTATAATATTTTATAATTATAAATATATATATTTAAAAAGTATTTATATATAATTATAAATATAATAAATATAATAAATATAATTATTATTTAATGAAAATTATTATAATCTTATAATTATTTAAATATATATTTATTTAATTATAATCTTATAAATACTTTTTTAAACATCATATATATATTTGAATTATTAAAAAATATATTAATTATAAACATGTTTTTTTTATTTAATGTATACAAATAAACATTATTTTTTAATATAAATATAATAATTTTATATAAATTAATAATATTTTTTATTAAAAACTTTTATCAGCGCTTTTAGCTAGTGCTGATAAAGGCCCCCCTTTTATCAGAGCTTTCTGTTTAGCACTGATAAAAGCCGGCGGATCCCTTGCCCGAATATGTGGCAGTGATATAATGTCTCCTTTTCATATTCCATGATAGCCACTCCATTCTTTAGCACACATTTACTTTCAAATTGAAAAAAATACAAGCATAATACAAAGGAAATTTCAATCTCCTCCTTTTTATTTATTGGAAATTCTAACTTTTGAGTTCAATGTCAATGTATTTTTTGTACCTCTTATTGATAAGAAATGAAAAGGGAGGTATGTTCCTCTCCCCTATAAACATAATAAGGTTAGAATAAATTTTTTTCTTCTCCTCCTCACATAACATCCAAGGAAAGGAAACAAACACTTCTAAATTTAAGTAAAATATCTTCTCCACATGTGATTTCATCCACTTTCCAAGTCTTTAATTAATTCCATGAGAGAAGGGTGATACCACATTATTTTTAGCAAATATCCATAAAAAAGACAACTTTTTGTCTACATGGGATAACCCTTTTTAGAAAAAAAGTGTGATAATTCTAAAAAAAAGGTGTACATTTACTCACTTAAGTGTGGAATCAATTCAACCTTTTATTTCTTGGGGGCTGCTCAAATACATTTGAAAGAATTTTCAAGAACTTACACTTTACTTGAATACACTCATCAAAACATTTCAAGTGCAAGGTCTTCCCTATTTGGTTAGATAATCACCCCCGTAATAATCATAATATATTTATGTTAAAATAATGATGGGGGGATGAAATCACACCTTATCCTTAATATTTTGAATGGGTTTTCTAGATCTCTAAATTCAATGTAATTTTATAAATATGTAGCAACATGCTCATTTTGAATGCTCTCTCTTAAGGGTTTCTCTCCAAAATTCATCAACTTAAATTCCCAACACTTAAAAACAACCAAACTGATATGGGAATAGGTGGATCATATTCAACTTCTCAATTGGAGCAATGGGGCTGAGACTCATTTCTCAACCCATGCAACTTCATCTTGGTAGCTCCAACAATCTGAAAACTCTTCATGTTATCTCCTTGCTTGATTTTCCAGGTCTGATTCTTTATGGGAAACATGGAATTATTTCCATATTATACTTTCTTATTAGCTTGAATAATCTTATCAACTTTAGTAAATAGAGAAATTTGATTTTTTTAGATTTCTCTAACTTTCTAGCTTACTCTAGTTGGTCTATCCACATGATTAATAGATATGTAGGCTCATGCACAACTCTCTCTTTGAGTGTAGATTCCTTTATAGCACCAAAACCTTTATAACTATAAGGAATCAATGATTTTCCTATGTTTTTCAGAAACTTATCTTATTATGACATCCAATTATTGCATTTGGTAGCCATGTGGCTATCCATGATACACCATTTACACACTAATTTATCATCTTTTACCTTTCCCACCTTGGGAAAACTATCAACCTATTTACAAGGAGTAAAAATAACCATACCAATTCAGCTATCTCTTTCCTAAATTGGTTCCCTTTTTTGAGATTTCTCCCTTGCCTTTGAAGACTCATTATCATTTTATGGTGATCCATGGTGTGGCCTCTTTTTCCATAATAGAATCAATTCTTCTTTATAGGTTAAATAACCTAGTTGGATTTCTTCATTTCCTTCTTGGGATTATTTTTATTCACTAATTTATTTTGGTTATCTTTCAAGGTAGACTTATATTTTTTCTTCATTTTCTTCTTAGTCTATCGTAACGTCCCGGTTCCAGAGGCCTCCTAGAGGCGCCCCGTACCTGGTTGGTCACATGGCCTCAAGCACATTTCCCCGAACACTAGAGGCTGCCGACTAGAAGCGAGGGCCTTGGGTGTGATAGTGGGTAAATTATGCCCTCATTGGCAGAGTACACAGTGGAAGTAAATAACACATGAAATAGCGGAAGCAGAAAATATCCAACAACAGTAAACATTGGAAGACTAAATACTAAGCAACTAGAGCACACACATATATATGAAATGATGTATGATACATATATGTCTATGAAAACAGCCAAACAAGTCACAATGCTGAATACGGTACTAAACCAAAGTAAAAAAGAAAAGTAAATAGATAACTCTTCATCGTCGCAAGCCATAGCTTGGTCCCTTGCTCTCCAACTCCACAGAAAGTCAAGTACCAGAAGTAGAAGGGCGCTTTCCCTTATCTATACCTACAACAACATAATCTGTTTGGGCCCAAAAGCATGACCCAAACAGGGTGTGAGATAGAAATCCCAGTAGGCAACCACCCGAAGATTTGTGCCTAACTGTCAATGAATATATGGCAGGTAAAGTACAGTAAGCAGTAAGTAGTAAGCAATGAACAATCCACAGTCTCTAGCATATAATGTACAAACAAGAAAGCATCCACACAAGAAAATAGAACAAACAAGTAACCCTCTGGGTAGTTCTCACAGCCTAACCCTTATGGTTCAACCTACAAGTACTAGCAACCCTCTGGGAGGCACACACAGTCTCACCCCTCTGGTTCAACTAAAGAAAAGAATAGACTCTCTGGGGAAGCACTCACTGTCAATTCCCCATATAGTCTCGTATCGTACTAAAGGTGCTCTGGGTAAGCACTCAACGTCTCATTCCCCCTGTGGCCCGCGTCGAGGAACTATAGATACTCTGAGGAAGCACTCAACGTCAATTCCCCCTGTGGTATCGCATCATAAAGTTAAAGACACTCTGGAGAAGCCCTTACATCCATTCTCCCTGTGGTCTACTACACTAGGTTCTCACAACCCTATGTAAAGTCAGCAAGTATCGCATCGTGTAACGGCCAAAGTATCCTCAAGAACTACTTGGCTAGCATTCTACAGCATCTCATCATGGAAGAATAGTCACACCATCCCATAAACTAGGCATGGAACTGGAAAAATCCCAACAGGAAAAACTAGACCAAATGGTCATAAACAAGAAAACATGCAAGGGAAAAACATCCAAAGCACAGTAAATTACCCTATTCACAAGAAATATCCTCTACTCAGAAATATAAGCAAAGCAGGCAAACAACAAGGGAAAAACAGAAAACACGCAATACCCCGTTCAAGGGTATTTGTGGAATTTGCACAAAATACTCAAATATTTTCTACAAAAAGAAAAAAACCACCTACCTTGAAGCTAAGAGATTGATATACTTGAGCCATAGGGCTTGAATCTCCTTAGAACATCGTATATCTACAAAAATGCACAAAACGTTCAACCCACGATAACCCAGAAAATAGAAGGAACAAGAAAACAAGGTTTCAGCAAAAGAGAGAACTCACCGATGCGGTTCCAACGCAATTGAAGAAGTTTGATTCGGATGACGGATGATCGCTCGGGGGTCATCGATGATCTGTGGCCATTCGGGAGCTCTCGGCCAAACGAGACCTAAAAGGAGGTGTTTCTGGAAATTAGACGTGACCCTGGTGCGTTTAATGAAGAAAAAAAAGAAAGTACACGGCATATACTTTTGGAGTACATGGCGTGTACTAGGCTTTTTCATACTCCGATTTAAGCGGCCTCCATGTCACCCCTACATGGTCATGTGTGTGGCCATGACACGACCAGCACACGACCGCGAGCAGCATCAAAGTACACGGCGTGTACTTATAAAGTACACGGCGCTTAGAAAATTTCCAGATTTTCCTCTTTTCCCAAAAACGACCAGAAAAGGAAAAACATACCTGCAAAGAAGGTCTGGGTTCTTATATCTATGGTGGTTCTCTCTGATCTTCAGTGAATTTGTGATACCTGGAAGGATTTTACCATTATTAATCATAACACTGACTATAAGGACCTGATCCCAGTATCCCAAAGTTGGTGCCTTATTTTATTACATTGTCATGATTATAATAAATTCATATCCTGAAGTAATGAATAGTTTAGTAGTTTTTGAAAACAATATACAAACATAAGATTAACATTACAACTTGAAATGAAATACATAATAGAAAATTCATATGACTCCTAGATTATCCCTGAAATTTATTCATAATATTCATCTTAAAAACTTGGGGAAAATAAAACATAAGAAAGGGGTGATCTCAAATGCTCGGGGAGGGTAAGTAATACTACAGAAGTTATCATAAAAATAAACACTAGGTATGGTGAACATCTAAAACATGTGCCTTTAAAAATATACTTGAGCATAATATAGAAGGAATTAAATCTGATTAAATATAGCCATATAAATGATCATAATAGAATGAAACATAACCATTTATATTCTACTAGTATAATGATCACATGGTCTATCAATTACTAATACCATAACGAGGGAATTCATAATGTCAGACATCTGAAACATATTGTCAAGGCCTCGGCCAAGACATCTGAAAATACTAGGGTAAGGCCTTGGCCAAAACCCAATTCTGTTTTGTCTCATGAGACCTATCGATGACTTGAGGGGATATATAGGGGCCCACCCATCACCTTTTAAGTCCAATTAATTCCTCATATGAAAGTGTCTAAACATAAACAACATGAACATATGAAATAACTTTCCCCAATCTGTATACATAAACACCAACCATTCTGAGTAGTATGGTGAATGGTATCAAGATAGCACATCCATAGTCAAACTGATCATAAAACATTTAATACAATATATTATATGATAAAAATAATATATTAACCTCAGTAAGACATAAAATTCAATAGAGGTTTTGAAATAGACAAAAATACTCTAATAAAATCATCAAGGAATTTTTGAGAGAAATACAGTTTTACTTTGAAAAGAATAGTTTTTTTGGAAAACTATTTGTATAAAACCAGAAATTAACTAATTTAGTTTTTTAATGATGAAACTTTTTGTTTTAGAAAAATAATTGTGTCTTAAAACAGATTATATAGTGCACTTGAAAATAGTTAAGAATTTTAGAAGCTCCCTTGAATCGAGCTTGTTTATCGGGAAGAATTGTGAAAGGTCTTTATAAAACATTTAACTCCCCTTAAAATAAATATGGATTCTTATTGGTACACATGTATAGAAAATTAATACATTCTTTTTTAGTATTAAATAATAATAATTAATAATTTAATTGGGATTAAGTGATACAAAGAGTAACCCGAAAGAAAATGGAGGTTCGGGTAGAAAAATTTTACCTTGTGTCTGAATGTGTTCTGCACTTGAGCTTAAAGTCTTGGATAATTGAATTAAATCCATTAATTATTTAATTAATAACCTTATTTACATGTTTTTTATTCTGAATAATTTTATTAAGTTCATTTTATGCCTTTTTATGAGTGATAAGATACAAATTTATCGCTAGGGATCTTTCGTTTCCTTGGTTTTCATGATCAGCATAATTGTATATGATAATGTAAGTTCATGTGGAATGGGTATAATTCTAAAGAATTGAATTTATATGATATTTATGAACATAAATTAGTTTAAATGGTTAGACATATAATTATTTTATATAGTATGAGTGTTAATCATTAGATAAAACATTTAGTGATACGCGTTTAGATTTTTACGGTGGTTTTTCGATCACAATGAACTAGTTTTATTCTATTATTAATAATATCATGTATAAATTATGGTTCCAGAATCATTGTATAAGATATAATACATATTTTAGAATCTGTTTCGACCATAAAAATTCTTTCATGACCATCCTTGAATAAGAAATTGAAGAACGAAACTTCTTCGTCCATGAAGGTTGTAAATCGGCACCTCTCGGATGATGATTTTGTTTTTAACATAAAAGAGAGAGAGAGTAAGGATATTGATGATGGATCTTTCATTAACATGATATAATTACAGTATATAGATGATAATTTAGTTACCATGATCATTTGGACATAGTAGGCGAGGAGATAATAATAAAAGAAGGAACTTAAAATAAATTAAAAGCAAAAAGGAAGAGTATTTTACCTCTTGAGGACTCCTCCTTGAGAACCTCCTTAAGGGAAGGGGTTTTGCTATTTTTGAAAGACCAAGAGCTTTTTTACATGGGGAGAGACTAGGGAAGAGTATTTTGGCAGAACTTTTAGAAGCTTCAAGGCTTAGAGGAGTGAAGAGAAGAGGGAGTGATGGGTGGTTTTTATAGTGGAGGAGAGAAGTGATTTGAATATCTTATTCAATATTTTATTATTTTGCTAAATACAAGCAATAGTGTTTGATTATTATGACCAAAAATAGTAATATGTGAATGTGAGTTCAAAACAATGGCCATTTACATCAGACATGACTCAAGTATGATGCATAAATTCATTTATTTAGCATATTTTGTAAATTATCGAATTTCACTATTCACCAAAAATTCAAGTATTTCAGAAAATCCAAAAAATTCACCCTAACCATTTTTAAACTTTTAGAATTAAAAAATGAACTTAATTTTA
This sequence comes from Viscum album, assembly GCA_963277665.1. Taxonomy (NCBI): domain Eukaryota; kingdom Viridiplantae; phylum Streptophyta; class Magnoliopsida; order Santalales; family Viscaceae; genus Viscum; species Viscum album. Next base: position 37,531,871 of record OY728150.1, on the reverse strand, counting down.
TAAATATAATTTTTCAAATAAGAGAAATTTAATTTTTAAGCAAAATCATTATTTACTTGAAAAATACATATTTTAAATTTAAAACTGATTTTATACTACTTTCAAAAATTAACTGAGGTCTCATAAAATTATCCTAAAATCATAGGAAAATAAATTATTTATTAAGGAATAAATTTTAAGAAAAATAATTTTATTTTAAATAAATTTATTAATTTAAAACTATAATTAAATATTTATTACTCACAAAAATATCAACACTTAATTATTAATTGTTAAAATATTCACTCTCATTTATATAGTGCCTAAATTTTATTTATACATACATGGGTGAGGTTTCTCTTTATAATGGTACGTTACTATTCATAAGGGTAAGTTACTATTCGTAATGATAAGTTACTATTTTCCAAAAATGTAAGTTGATCCTATCAGACTCTAAATATCTTACTGATCACAACCGTGTATGTCGGTTTTTTGAAATTCAAATCAGAGAAGCGGAAAAATTATGTTTAGCAACTAGGTTATAACTATATCCTATGACAAAGTGTTTGTTTCTCAGGGGGTTATTATTGTATTCATTCTATATTAAATTTATTTGTAAAACCTTGGGGTGTTACACCTATCTTGCATAACTAACAGAAATTACAAGGGACTCTAATCTATTCCCGGTGAATAGATTATTCCTTTTTTGTGTGGTATGTTTCAAACTAGAAGGCTTTCTTCTAACTTAAGCTTTTCTCCCCCAAAATTTAAGACTTAAATAACTTTTACACACTTACATATTATGATATAAATTAATAGCATTGTGCCCGAATCTCCAACAACACCAACACCTTCCAATAAACCTTGTTCTTTTTATTTTGGGTGCGGTCTATCTAGATTTGAATGATTAATAGTTTTGGGTTGGAACATCATTTTTTTGGGTTACTTTTGGGGGGAATTTCTTGTTTATATCACCTCCACCTTTGATTTATTAGTAGGGTTTATATCATTTTGAATATTTCACATTTATATAGAATTTAATTTCAAATCTGCACAGCCAGTTGAGACAAATTTAGTACAAATGAAATTCACTGGGTAGTGGGTTACATTTTACCAAGAGTTATAGGTGGATGGTTCTCCACATGATATCAGGTTTTATTTTCCACAATTCTAATCCTTCTTATAAGTAATACCATTTAATGATTTTTTTTGGTATCGTCTTTCTTCTTTATGCCCAATTAGGAACTTTCAGCTGGTGTAGTTACCAGATTTCCCAATTTGACTTCCAACTCAAGACACTTCATGTTGAGGGTGTGATTATCATCCTCCAATGATCTAATATTACCTTACTAATCATTCTCTATCTTACCAATTTTTTCCTCATGTATTTTATATGTTCCAACTATAGAGTTATCCAGCTCCTTTATTCTTTTACTTTTAACCTCCACCTAATAATCTTTAACATTCATAGAGAATTGGTGTAACTTATCCAATGAATGGAACACCTATTTAAAAATATTATCAAAAATTTCTTTCTTACATTCATCTCTATACAATTTTTCATCAATTAATGAAATTTTTTCATTGAAAAGTAGGAAAAATCATTCCTTGACTTTCACTAGCTTAGTGAGAGTACTATAGGAACTTATTTTCTTTTCCAATGCTTCTTCCATTACATAATCCTCTTCTTCTAGATGTGAATTTTCTACATGAATTACCTTGATGAATTTAAATATATAGTTCACCACTTCAATAGGGACATCCTTCATATAATCCTTAACCTCGAGATAGAGGTATTTGGAAGATTCAATGCAATCTATCTCACGACTTGAACTTGTCTCATTAGAGGGATCATAACCAATAGATTTATCAATATACATACCACTCTAATTGTATTCAGTTAGTGGTGTTTCCTCTTTTACTTTTAAATTCTTCCTCAACTTCTTGGCTTCTTTTCTTTTTCCTATTTCTCAAGGTATTGGTCAAAACCTCTATTTCGGTAGTAATAGGACTAGAAACATATTCTTCCATCTCAAGGTCTTTAAAATATTTGAAATCTACACTTCACTAACACAAAACGGGACAAGGGAAGCGCATTGTTTTATCAGTGCTAAGCAGAAATCGCTGATAAAGGGGGGGCCTTTATCAACACTTTTTTTAGCACTGATAAAGGGTAGATTTATCAGTGCTAGTCTTAGCACTAATAAATGTTTTTAATAATAATTTATATATAATTATTATATTTTTATTCAAAAATAATGTTTATTTGTTTATATTAAATAAAAAATGCATGTTTATAATTAATATATATTTTTCAATAATTCAAAAATATATATATAATGTTTTAAAAAAAGTATAAGATTATAATTAAATATATGCGTGTTTTTAATGAATTTGGTCAATTTATATATTGATCATGTGTTCATAAATGTTATGTATCATTATGAATGTTCATTTATACATTAAACTCTTCTTATTATTCATGTTGTCCATTGATGGCTCGTTTTTTATTATGTATATTTTACTATGTGTATATGATTAATTCATGTTACCCATATATATACTATATTATGTTCTCAATACTTATAAAATTACATTAAATATATTTAAATAATAAATATATTTATTATATTTATAATTATTAAATTTTAAGTATATATAAATACTTTTTAAATATATTTATTTGTAATTATAATCATAACTACATATATATTTAAAGAATTATAAAATTACAATAAATACATATATTATAATTTTATAAATATATATATATATATATATTTATAAATATATAAAAATATTTTTAAATATATTTATTTATAGTTATAATTATAACTATAAATATATATATGTGTGTAAAAAATTATAAAATCATAATAAATATATTTATTATACTACTTATAAAGCTATAAATATATAATTAAATAAATATATTTATAAATATATACAAATATTTATAATTATAATTCCTAAATAAATATAGATATATTTAAATAATTAAAAAAATATAATAATTATATATATTATATATATTTATATACAAATATCTATAAATAAATACAAATATTTATAAATATAATTATAAATAAATGTAGATATATTTAAATAATTAAAAAATTATAATAAATATATTAATTATATATATTTATAAAATTTTAAATATATTTTCAATAATTTTATAATTATTTATATATATTTATTTATTTATAATTACAACTATAAATAATTTATTTATTATAATTTTTAATTACAAATAAATATATATTTATTTATTAGTTATAAATATAAATAAATATTTATTTATTTAAATAATTACTAATTCATAAAAAAATTATAATTTTTATATATAATGTTATATATAATTAAATAAATATATAGAAATATTGATAAATAAAAACAAATATTTATATTTATAGTTATAAATAAATACATATATATTTAAATAATTATAAATTTATAATAAATATATTAAATATAAATATTAATAAAACTATAAATATTAGAAATATTAATTTTTTATAATTTTATAATTATTTAAATAAATAAATAAATATTCATTTATAATTATAATTATAAATAAATATATATTAATATAAATAATTATAAAATTAGAAGAAATATAGTAATATACATCTATATCTTATAAATATATATAATTAATATATTTATTATATATATTTCAAAATTTTAAATATAATAAGTATATTTCTTATAATTTTATAATTATTTAAATTATAATTTTATAAATATAAATATATATTTATCATGTATGTAATTTTATAAATATATATATAGTAGAAATAAACTATTAACATTATATCTTTATTAGTGTTTTTTTAGCGCTGATAAAGGTCTATCTTTATGAGCGCTAAAAAAACGCTGATAAAGGATGGATTTATCAGCGCTAAAAAAATATTGATAAAGGTATGTTTTATCAACTCTTTCTATTTTAGCACTGATAAAACATACCTTTATCAGCATTTTCTATTTTAGTGCTGATAAAACATACCTTTATCCGCACTTTTTAGCTAGCGCTGATAAAAGGTTCACCAGATTTTATAAAAAAACTCTAACTTTCTCTTCCTTCCTCACACCGCTCAAGCTCTCACAGAAGTCGATCGCTACTGCTGCGCCTCCTCCTCCTCCTCCTCTCCCGCCACCTCTCCTTTTCCACAAACCACAACTCTGTTGTGCGCCTCTCCTCCGCCGCAATCCAGACTGTCATGCGCCTCTCCTCCGCCATGCGCCACACCTCCACCGTGCGCGAACCATATTGTCGTGCACCTCTCTCCGCCTCACGACACACCTCCGTCGTGAACCATGTAAGAGTTGGTGTCCTAGAACCAACTAGTTGTACTTTGATTACATGAATATTTAATATATTTAAATATTAAACATCTTATTACATATTTCTCATTATTCTACATGATTATAGTGTAATAATGTCCTGAAGTATTTGTCGCATTGACAAGGCCATAGTAGTTCCTCGCTATGATGAGAACCTTGAAGTGCTATGAAAATATTCTTAAATATAGTTCTTCGGTTGGATGACATACTATAATGGGACACATAGTATACAAACCATCAGGTGTGAGTACTTGTAAGTATATGAGACTTCCTCTCATGAAGTTCGTACTTGGTAATCTCTAAGACGGGAGATTATGAGAACAACCCGTCAGTAGGAATTCCACATGTTTTGGTGTCACTGGATATTCCTATCTACGAGCATGTGTAATGATCCTTAGACTTTAATATTATCATTAATACGTGTCATGACTCGTGCACTTTGATTTACTGATGAAAACCATTACACAAACAGTTGGAGGGAAGTAGGGTGCGTTGGGTGCGTCACGAGTGGCATGTTATTAATGGATTAGTCGAGGAAGAATTTTTCCCTTCCATTTATAGAAGTTGATATCTCGTCCCTTTGATTGAAATAGAACCATCGCGCAAAATTTCATGGACATGGTGTAATGACGAGTTTATTTCAGGTAGTCAAAGAACGAAATATCAAGCACAAAGGTTGATGACACTATCATGAAACATACTTGATGAGATATTAAGACAAATGGATTATATTACACAGTGAGCGTTCGAATGTAGATGTCATTTTTGCGACTTTAATTTCTTTCTATTGGGTGCCTTGACCCCTTGCTAGATAGTACTCTTGGACTTTAGGTAAGCTCGCCTAATGCCAACGAGAAAGAATCCTAGAGGGTCACACAGTAAGTGTTTCTAGTGGTCTCAGTTAAATTCTATTTGAATTTAATTAATGAAATAAATATTATTCTCAAGATAGTGGAATAATTTTATTCAAGTTAAAATGATTTCATAAATTAAATAAATATTTATTCACTGGATTGTGGGTAAAATATATTTATTTATTTTATTGAACATTTAATAAATATTTATTTACTATTTTGTAAATAAAATATTTATTTAAGAGAATAAATTATTTATTTATTTATTCAAGTGTTCAATAAATGGAAGTGGAGTTCTAGTGGACCAAGGATGGTCCAGTAGTAAAATAATTATTTGCAAGATGGTAAATAATTATTTAAATAATTGGCACAAATTTAAATAATAATAACGCTGCTATTATTTTATGTCATGGAATTTTATTTATTCCATTTTACGCAAGTTGGTACACCATAAATAATTACCCGGTATTATTATTAAAATCATGGGTTTTCTCTAAGGTTATGAATGTATTTAATTGTTGTTACACAATTAAATATTGTAATCGAAGCCCCATGTCGATAAATAGGTACGTACGTCTATTGTACCATGTACCAAACTATACACCCGGTGAATTGAGAATTGTTGATCTAAACAATTTCTATCTCAAATCCTCTTCTCTCCCATCTCAAGAACGATAGATTTTCTTCAAGGATGAAGAACAAGCGATCAAGAACAACCGACACAGGATGCTCACTTCGCCATGCTAGCACCTGGAGAACGAGTGATGTCGATCAGAGGTCATCGGAGCACATGTGGACCACCACTAGAGGGGTTCTAGTTTGGATCCTCGTAAGAATAATGAGATAATCTGGAATGGTCATTCGAGATGATCAACATCATCAATTAAGAAAGTACTGAAGATATAAGTATTCTTTTCTTTATGAAATTAATTAAATTAATTATAAACAAGATGTGCAAGATCCTCTCTAAAGGTTTCAGGCATCTTCCTTATTTATCTAAATCATTGATTTTATTCTGTGGAGACTGGCATTCATCGTTATATTGATCCCAAAATAATCATTGATCATGGTAAAAATTAAAGTTAGGCGCTAAGCCAACCGCGCTTCCGCTATTCCTGGAACCTTGAAGTGGTATCAGAGGGGTTACATCATAGTTTATAATTATTTAAATAATTCTTTGATGATTTATGGTTTAATGATTTAGTTTTTCAATTAAAGTTAATTGTTTTACAAATCTAAATCTCGAGGTTTGTTCCTCCTCTTTCGTTTATCATTCACCTTATAGAAACAATCTTTTCTTTTAATTTTGATTAAAATAAAATAGAGGATCTCATCTAGAGGTGCCAAAGGTTCCTGGCCGTACAACACTAGAATACACGACATGTAGTTGGATTCACATGTCGTGTATCAAGGTTCAATGCATCGGGACTGGTCCGCCAAACCAAGCTGTGTCATTGGAGTTTGTTAAACTCTTAAAGAATTCATGAGTTGACCAGGAACAGGTGGTACACGGTTTCTGAATTACATGTCATGTGGCCCACTAGATACGGCGTGTAGTCCCTTCAGGTTAGGGTTGGACCGTGTACCCCATATACAGCTTGCCCGACTGGAGACCATGTAATGCGGATACTATATGGTGTGTGGCCCACTAGACACACCGTGTACTCCGAGGATTTCCTAAGTACATATACATGTCGTATCCCTGGGCACATACTTCAGATGGATGGTGAATGATAGTACACACCATGTAGTAGGAACTACACGTCGTTTACTCATACAAATTACGCAGATTTATTAAAATTTGTTATTATATTATACAAACCCTTGAGACATGTAACATGGTGTAGGTGTAAAGCTGTGGCACAACACATGATATGTGTTTTATATATATGTGTCTTTAATTTAACATTTTCATAATGTTCATTCCTACTCATTGGGTAGTTATGAACGGGAATTCACCGGGTTACCTCTAAGGTACAAGTTACGTACAAAGATAATTTTAAATGAATTTATTTGTTTAAAATTATGATATATGAGAATCTCAAGGAAATTCAGAAAAAGGGTTTAAGATAAAAGGATTGATTAATTAAAGATGATAATTAATTTATTCATTCATGATTTATCTTAAACAAGAATGATTAAATAATTGAATACTAGTTTTATTAAATACACAACTCGTTGCATGTATGTGGGTGATCATGATCTAGACCAAGACCTTTGTATGTGATTGGTTTCCTTTTAATTTATTTATTAAATAAATTGTTGGCCTGCGATCCATCTCTCCTCATTAATATTTAGGGCCTGCATGCCCATGGTTTCTTTTATGTAAACCCCACTTTTTACCCCTCACCTACATGTGAGTTAAAAAAAGCATATGCAATGGATGAAACTCCCAAGCTAGAGGAGGTGATTCAAGTTGGAGCCGATACGAAACCAATCCCAGTAGATACAGAGGTTGATATGTGGAAAACTGTAAACACGAGCCCAAAAGGTTCAAGGTGTTTCTCCCCTAGGTTAGGGTTAGTTTATCAACCTCTAGATAAACTAACCATTAGAAAAGCTCATGATCATGCCCTTTGCTTTATTTTATTTTTGTCAGTTGCATGGTTTATCATTATGGATGTGTTGTCATGATCAATATATCAAGGAGCTGCAAGCCTGCAGTTGGAAAATACCTTCCTACCTAAATACCTTAAAATAGCTTGACCAACCCTTGTTGGGGATATGCGAAGGGGAATATGGATCCTTGCCACTAGAATTTCATGGAAACTAGACATTCCTAGTTCAATGGTGAGGTACATTGGGACTTCATAAAATGGTGGGAGACTTAATAAAATTAATTTATTATTTTTCATAAAATGTAATCAAGAAAGTACTAATGATCTGATCTTTAAATTGTAGAATAAAAATGGCAAGCTCGCCAACCACACTATCCCTGCAATCAATTCTGGATAAAGACAACATCCTCACCAGTAGTAACTTCTAGGAATGGTTTAGATGCCTTCGGGTTATTTTATGCCATGAATGAAAGTCTTACATGCTGGATTCAGCATTACCTGATCTGCCTGCTAAAGAGGCGAGTGATGAGGATTTCTTGGTCTATGAGAAACATATGAATGATGTGGTCTACGTTCAATGTTTGATGTTATCATAAATGTCTAGTGAGCTCATAAATTCTCACGAAAACATGGATTCTTATAGCATGATCGAGTACCTTCGTGGTCTTTACCAGGAGAGAGAAAGACAAGAAAGTTTTGAGATATCCAAGGCACTCTTTTAAAGTAAGCTTGGATAGGGTTCCCTAGCTGGGCCTCATGTAGTCAAACTCATTGGATACATTTATCACCTAGAGGTTATAAGGTTTAAACTCCCCAAAGAACTAGGCACCAATATCATTCTCGCATCACTCCCTCAGAGCTTCTCCATCTTTGTTGTTAATTTAAATATGAACAACATTGAGAAGTCTCTATCTGATCTTCTTATACTCATTTTCCAAGTGGACAAAGATATGAAGCGTTACAAGCCTTCTGTCCTTATGGTGAATAAGAGGAAAGAGAAGGCAAAGATATTTAAGCCCAAATATTCTTCATGACCTTCCAAGAAAAATAAGGTCAAAGGGGAGGCAAGGGAACATGAGGCTATTTGTTTCACATGTGGCAATAAGGGCCACTGGAAGAAAAACTACACCCGACCTAAGAATCAAGGGGAAGCTTCAGGTGCATTTGTTATCAAATGAAATCTATATTTTTATAAAAATTGGGTATTATATAAATCTTGTGGTGATCACATATGTATCCAAATATAGTAACCAATTAGATTCAGAAAGATTGACTGAGGGGCAGTAGATCTACAAGCATCCAATGGAGCTAGACTTACTATTGTAGCTATCAGGAACTACCACCTCACGTTACCAACTTTGATGATATTGGTGTTAAAGGATTGTTATTATGTGTCTTCTATTACTAAAAACATTATTTATGTATCCAAATTAGATACATATGTATTTTTTTCAAGTTTTGAAATGAATGTTTCTTATTTAATAAAGATATCATTTGTTTTTGTAGGGAACATTTATACAACGGCCTTTACGCGTTGGATTACACAAACCAAGTAATGGAAATCTATAACAAATATACTTCACATGACTCATATCACACCCAACTTTGGCATCACCAGTTAGGTCATGTAAACAAGAAACGCTTGACAAAGTTACATCAAGATGGATATTTAGATTCTTTCGAACTAAAACCACTTAGTGTATGTCATGTATGTTTACAAGGAAAAATGAACAAATCCCCATTTAGTGAGAAAGGTTAAAGGGCTAAATAGATTCTTGAATTGGTTCATACCGATGTGTGTGGACCATTTCTAGTTGAAGCAAGAGAAGGGTACTCATACTTCATAACTTTTACTAATTATTTTAGTAGATATGGATATATCTACTTAATGAGGTATAAGTAAGATTCTTTTGATAAGTTCAAAGAATACAAGAATGAAGTTTAGAACCATCTTGGTAAGAAGATTAAGAAACTCTACTCAGACCAAGGTGGAAAATATCTTAATCAAGACTTCATTGATTACTTATGGGAGTTTGGGATCCTATCCAAACTCTCTCCACCTTACAAACCCCATTGGAATGGTGTGAGCGAAAGGAGGAACCGCACCTTGTTGGACATGATGAGATCAATGATGAGTCATACGAGTCTTCCATTATCCTTTTGGGGATATTCATTACAAACAGTGGCGCACATACTAAACAAAGTACCAACTAAATTGATAAATGATATTCTATATGAGTTCTGTATTGGAAATAAATCCATGTTATCAAATTTACATGTGTGGGGAAGCGATTAATTTTTTAAGGCCTCTTCAGGTAACAAAATTTCACCCTGAGGCATAAAGTGTACCTTTATAGGATACCCCAAGGAAACAAGGAGATATTACCTATAAAACCCCTCAGGAAAAAAGATTATAGTGAAAATGCATGCCATATTCCTTGAGAGGGAGAACATATCCAAAAGATATAGTGAGAGCGAGATAGACTTCTATGAAGTCAAGGCTCGAGGTATACAAGAGTTGGTACATGAATAGATTCCACAAAGCCCCATGGAAGAAAGAACTATTCCAGAGACACAAGAATTGCGTAGGAGTACAAGATAGGTTAGAGAACCAGAACGGTACGGTTTTCTAGTTACCGAGGATAGTGACTCTTTATTAGTTGATAATAATGATCCTCTAACCTAAAATGAAGCAGTGAGTGACACAGATGTTTCCAAGTGGAAATAATCCATGAATTCTGAAATAGATTCCATGTACCAAAACCAAGGATGGATTTTGGTAGATCCTCTAGTTGATGTAAATCTTGTTGGTTGAAAATGGGTATTCAAGAAGAAACTAGACATAGAAGGACAAGTTATTACCTATAAGGCATGACTAGTTGCAAAAGAGTTAAAGAAGCATCAAGGAATTGACTACGATGAAACCTTTTTATAAGTTGCAATGTTGAAATCTATCAGAATTCTATTGGCCATTTCCACTTACCTTGACTATGAGATTTGGAAAATGGATGTCAAAATAGCCTTCCTTAATGAGAACCTTCAGGAATATGTCTACATGACACAACTTGAAGGGTTTATGACTCCAAAGTATTCTAATAAGGTATGAAATTTTCATAAATCCATTTATGGATTAAAGTAAGCATCCAGGTCATGGAACATTCATTTTGATGAATCCATAACGAAATTTGGTTTTATCGAGAACAAATGTGAAACTTGTGTCTAAAAATGGTTTAGTGGGAGTGTATTTGTTTTCCTAATAGTATATGTTGATGACATATTAATTATTAGAAATGAGATACTAGTATTATAGTTTGTTAAGGCATAGTTGAATCAATGATTATCTATGAAGGACTTGGTCGAGACAACATATATTCTTAGGATCAAGATCCATCATGATAGATCCAAGAGATTATTGGGCCTAAGTCAAAGTACATACATTGATAAGATACTAAAGAGATTCAGTGTGGAACAATCCAAGAGGGGATTGTTGCCAGCATCACATGGCATTCATCTTTCCAAGAAAATGTGTCCTCTCAGACACATGAGGAAAGAAAGATAATGTCAAGGAATATATATGCATAAACAATTGGGTCAGTCATGTATGTCATGTTATGTACTAGGCTATATGTCACCTACACATTGAGTGTGGTAGGAAGATATCAAGCTGACCCAGGTGACCTCCATTGGATGGCAGTCAATACTATACTAAAGTATCTGAGGCATACTAAGGATATGTTCCTAGTTTATGGAGGATATGAGGAACTAGTCATTAGAGTATATGTAGATGCTAGTTTATGGACTGATCAAGATGACATGAAGTTTCAAATGGGATACATATTCACTTTGAATGGAGGTGTAGTGGGCTGGAAGAGTTCAAATCTGAGTGTGGTCGTAGATTCTACAGCAGAGTCTGAGTATATCGTAGCTTATATGGTAGATAAATAAGTAGTTTGGATGCGAAGATTCATCCAGGATTTAGATGTGATACCTAACAGTAAAGATCCTATCACATTGTACTGTGATAATACTGCAGTGGTGGCTCTCGCAAAAGAGCCAAGGTCACATCAGTGGATGAAGCACGTACTTCAGAAATATCATCTCTTGAGGGATTTTTCTCAAAGAGGTGAAGTTGCAGTGAGCATTATTTCCATGGAAGAAAACATGGTGGACCCCTTGACTAAATCCTTGACTTAGTAGAAACATGATCATCATGTGAGGTCTAGCAGACTGAAAGTCGTAGGCAGTTGGCTCTAGTCCAAGTGGGAGTTTGTAAGAGTTGGTGTCCTAGAACCAACTGGTTGTACTTTGATTACATGAATATTTAATATATTTAAATATAAAACATCTTATTACATATTTTTCATTGTTCTACATGACTATAGTGTAATAATGTCCTGGAGTATTTGTCACATTGACAAGGTCATAGCAGTTCCCCGTAATGACAAGAACCTTGAAGTGCTATAACAATATTCTTAAATATAGTTATGTGGTTGGATGACATACTATAGTGGGACACATAGTATAAATATTGTCATGTTTGAGTACTCTTAAGCAGATGAGACTTCCTATCATGAAGTTCATACTTGGTAATCTCCAAGACGGAAGATTATGAGAACAAACCCACCAGTAGGAATTCTGTATGTTTTGGTGTCATCGGATATTCCTATCTACAAGTGTGTTTAATGATCCTTATAATTTAATATTATCATTAATATATGCCATGACTCGCACACTTTGAGTTACTGATGAAAAATGTCATGAAGACAGTTGGTTGGAAGTAGGGTACGTTGGGTTCATCACGAGTGGAATGTTATTAATGGATAAGTTGAGGGATGATTTTTCCCTTCCATTTATGGAAGTTGATATCTCATCCCTTTGATTAAAATAGAACCATCGTGCAAAATTCCATGTTTATGGTATAATGATGAGTTTATTTCAGGTAGTCAAAGAACAACATATCAAGTACAAAGGTTGATGACACTATCATGAAACTTTCTTGATGATATATTGAGAAAAAGGGATTATATTACATAGTGAGCATTCGTATGTGGATGTCATTGTTGCAACATTAAGTTCTTTCTCTTGGGTTATTTTACCCGTTTCTAGATAGTACTCTTAGACTTTAGGCAAGCCCACCTAATGTCAATGAGAAAGAATCCTAGTGGGTCACACACTAAGTGTTTCTGGTGGTCTTGGTTAAATTCTAGTTGAATTTAATTAATAGAATAAATATTATTCTCAAGATAGTGGAATAATTTTATTCAAATTAAAATGATTGCATAAATTAAATAATTATTTATTCACTATATTGTGGGTAAAATATATTTATTTATTTTATTGAACATTTAATAAATATTTATTTACTAGTTTTTAAATAAAATATTTATTTAATAGAATAAATTATTTATTTATTTATTTGGTTTTTCAATAAATGGAAGTGGATTTTGAGCGGACCAGGGTTGGTCCGGTAGTAAAATAATTATTTACAAGACGGTAAATAATTATTTAACTAGTTGGCACAAATTAAAATAATAATAACGGTGCTATTATTTTGTGACGTAGAATTTTATTTATTCTGTTTTGCGCAATTTGGTACACCATAAATAATTACGTGGTATTATTATTAAAATCACGGGTTTTCTATAAGGTTATTAATGTATTTAATTTCTATTATGCAATTAAATATTATAACTAAAGCCTCATGTCAATAAATAAACATGTACGTCTATTGTGTCATGTACCGAACTGCACGTCCGATGAATTGAGAATTTTTGAGCTAAACAATTTCTCTCTGAAATACTATTCCTACCTCTCTCAAGAATGAGAGTCATTCTTTAGGGCTGAAAACAAACGATCAAGAATGACCGACACAAGACACTCGCATCATCGCTCTAGCACCTGGAGAATGAGTGGTGTCGATCGGGGGCCATCGGAGCACATGTGGATCACTGCTAGAGGGATTCTAATTTGGATCCTCACAAGTGAAATGAGATAATCTAGAAGGTTCATTACAGGTGATCAACATCATTAATGAAGAAACTACCAAAGATCCAAGTATTATTTTCTTTATGAAATTAATTAAATTAATTATAAACATGATGTACAAGATCTTATCTAAAGGTTTTGGGCCTCTTACTTCTTTATCTAAATCTTTGATTCTATTCCATGGAGACGAGTGTTCATCATCATATTGATCCCATAATAATCATTGATAATGGTAAAAACTAAATTTGGGCACCGACCCAACTGTGCTTCCGCTGCACCCAGAACCTTCACACCACACCTCTGTCGCACGCCTCTCCTCCGCCATGCACCTCTCCTCTATTGTAAACCTATCCTCCGTCGAAGGACTCCTCCACTGTGCACATCTCCTTCATCACGCTCCTCTCCTTTATCGAGCACCTCTCCTCCGTCGGAGGACTCCTCCACCACGCGCCTCTCCCCCGCAGTGAACGCACCTCCGCCGCACGTTGAACAACACCTCTGCGGTGAGTTTTATACTCTTTATCTTTGTTTAATAGTGATTTTGTGAATTATATGGGATAAAATCACCACTGAAAATCATGGTCATTAGTGGTCCTTGTTTGCACACTAAATGAATTGCATGTTGGTTGGTTTTTGAAAAGAAATCAGTGGTCCTCTAGTGAAACATGATCGTATACCCTGAATGTGTGTGTGTGTGTGTGAACATGGGAAATTTTATTCCAAATATAAATGTATTATAATGATCATGTTTATGGGTTTATCGTATGGTTTTAACTTATACCTTTTTATAATTTTTTAAATATTTTCCAATCATTTTTTTTGGTTTATCATAATATATCCATAATACCAACACTCTCTTCACTTCCTCAAATGTTTTTTATCATCTGAACTTTGTTTAGGTAGTTGTTTGTATGAAAATATTTTTAATTAATATGATTTGTGTGCTTTATTATTTTAAACCCCTTCTTCATCTAAAGTATATTGAATTATTCTAGTTTGGATTATGACATAATGATTCCTTATCAAGGTGGCCTTTAAGTTAACTTAAATGGGTTTCCCAAAGTTCATTTATCCGTATATTGTTAGAACCACTTTCTAATTAACTCTAAGCATTTGTATAAATTCCTAATAGCCCCTTTTCAAGCACTTATATTTTAAAATAGTTTTTCAAGCCACCTAATGACCTTGAAACATTTATATAAGAAATAAATTAAGAATTCTACTTTATTTCCTAATTAAATGTCGCTTTTTGAAGAGGATTTGATTGTTATTGAACTTTGGTGTTCTTTTTTATCATTTTATAAATCTTATATATTAATTTGATTTATTAATATGTAATGATATCTTATGTGATTTTTGGGCACCCCGTTATGTATGTTTGATATATTTATGTTGGAATTTAATTCATTTATTATTTAAAGGAGTTGTTCATTAAGTTTTGAATCGTGTTTGGTATCCAAAAAAGGATTTTATGTGTTCAAATTGGGTGAAATATTTATGGATCATTTGGAAAATTCTTAAAAATAATTTCATGTTTTAGTTATCAATGAATTCTCAAAGGCCTGGTTGGATCTTTATAAAAAACATTTTTGATTTGGGAACATTTTCACTTTATTGTATTTGGATTTTGATGGTTATATAAAGTGGGTTTGTTTTATTTTGTAATATGTTGTACATGGGTAAAAATGGGTTGTTTTAGTGAAGGGTTTTTATAGGTGATATGAATAGTTTTTTATGTCATTCAGATTTTATGTGATTGACTTCATGATTGATTTTGATCTCCTCTATTTCATTTATCATGAGAACTCCAATTACTTAGGCGGTACCTAGGACATATACTTTATAGAAATTGATCCACTCTCCCTAGCATGGGATTAAATCCCCACAATTACTAGGAATCAATATTATCTCCCTATATATGGATCAAAAATATTCACTATCTAGGCATTGATACATTCTCATCAAGAACCACTGTTGCACCAAAACCTTGACCAATCATACTCCATGATCCCTCCATATAATACACATCCAACTTTAATGCTCAAAATCATTGAGGAATGTCCTTCTTCCCTATTGGATCCATATTCTCTTGGACACAACTTTTAAAAAAAAATCTAATGCTTTCATCTCATGGTTTCTCATTCTACTGAACACCTCGATTCTGACTAATTCAAAATAAATGTAACTTTTGAAATCTCCAAGAGTATGAATGCCATTTTCCCCAAAAGTCTGAATCCTCCACCATTTAATATCAATCCAAACTTTACCTATTTAAATGGAACCACCACTTTGTTACTATTGCAATTCCACTAAATCTTAGAAAACTAATTCACTAGAGAAAACCCAATAGTCTTGAAACCAAGACTTTCTATTGAGTATTGATAAAATAATCACCATATGTTATGTAACCAAGATTTAAGACCACTTTTTGGTAACTTATAGTAGAATAAGAAAATGAGCTGATACCACTAGTTGGATTTAGTAAAAATAAACAATCCTAATGTTAAACCCCCAAAACATAAATTAAACCCCTGAAACTTGCAGATAGCAGAATAAATTCCAGAACATACCTAAATTGAAACAAATCCCCAAACCTGATATACCATAACATAGAAGTAAAGCTAAAGCTAAGTCACTACATCAGATCTCTACCTTCTAGTTCTAGTAACCTTATAGTTTTGAAAATAACCCCCCCCCCCCCCCCAGAGAAAAATGAGCAATAAAGGATAAACACATGACATGAATAGAATAAGCACGCCACATGAAATTTATTTTGTTTGGATGACAATCCTACTTCATAGGGGAATACATTGATATTTTTATTAAGGGATAAATTGATTTATAAGGTAAACATATATTTTGTTATCCCTACCTATCCAAAGCTATATGATGCACTTTCTGGACACCCTAGTCAAATAGCCATAACAACACATGTAATGAATCCTTCCACCTGCAAGCACTTTATAGTGAATCCCCTCAAAGGAACAAATGATATAATTCAAGTGATTATCAAATCATATTTTCTTCTTAGAATAATTTTATATCTAAATATGTAAATTATTATTTTATTAAAACTTTAACAATTATATGAATGAATTATTAACTATTGATATTCAATGTTATGAAGTGGTCGTGAGATTTAGGTTGATGCATCCATCAAAGGTACCAAACCTATATTTTCTTTATGAAATTTTCTTTAAAAGGTTATATATTATTTTGGGACTTGATGTTTTTAACCTCATGAATGAGTTTTAGAGAGTTAATAATTCTCTTGATACTTATAATGATACTCTCATCACTTTGATTCTAGAGGTTACTAATATGAGTTCAGTTAAGAATTTTAGAATGACTAGTATTTGTAATGTCATTTATAAAGTATTTTTGAATATTTTAGAAAATATACTATGGAAAATCATACCATCTATTAGTTTAGTACCATAGTTATTTTCTTATCCTGACTAGAGACATGATGTACTTAAAAGGATCAGGAAAGAAACATAATTTATTCTAGTGATGAGTGGCATGGGGAAATTCTTTGTGTGAAAGGAATAACACTTGAAATTTTTTTGATTATGTAATGGGTTCATTCTTATAGATTTTAATAGGTGTGTTTATAAAGGAAGGAACCAATAGTACTTCATGTGAGAGACATATACATTGTTCTTGGGGTGTATAACCAATTGATTTGGTGTGAGCCAAGGATCATTGGGATAATTCAGTGTTTGTAGTAAATTGGAAGATGAGTGTTTCAGTGTTGCGAGTGTGGTCACTGAATATGGAAAATATCTATTGGGACTCTGGTGTTGTGGTGAAGGATAATTGATATAAGTGGACAATGGAAGCATGGATAAGGGATATCCAATGGTGGGGATCACAATATCAAATTCTTATGAAAATTATTATTATTACACCTACCTTTGGGATAATGTGATGGAATCATACAACACTGATTGATTTGGTATGAATCAATGTGTTTTCTATGTATATTTTATAAAGTGACTATATTGGGATCTATGTATTTGTGAAAATTCCTAAGTGAATATTTTAAAATGATTCAAGTGTTTTGAAATGTTTCTTAGAGGGACTTATCTCATTTAAATGATTAATATTGTTAGGTCATGAAGTTGTCTTAAATGATTTAAAAAAAGAAATTTTTGTTTTGTGAAAGAGTGTTTGGAACTGATTTTTTTTATTTTAAAAAGGGTGTGTTATTTTAAAGAGGATTTTTTGTAAATGGTTGGTTTTTTTAATGGGATTTCAAGTGTGATTTTTTAAATAGTTTTCAAAGGACATTTAAACTATATTTTTTTCATAATATGTTTAGTTTAGATTTTTATAGAATTAGGAAAACCATTACATTATATAAATATTTTGTGTATTTATTTTTTTAAATACTAATATCACCAAATAAAATAGGATGGATATGAATAAAGAATGGATGGATGCCAATAATTTGGCAAGAGAGTATGAAGATAGAGTGAAATAGTTCATCAAGTTTGCAAAATATCATGCATATGACCCTTCTCAAATCCTTTTTCCATGTTTACGTTGTTGTTATTCAAGACAAGTTAGTATAGAGGAGTTAGAAGAACACTTGATCTGTCACGGAATAGATCGAAGTTTTAAATGTTGGAGTAAACATAGGGAAAAAGGGAATGTAGCTAGTGGTTGGGATAATAGTGTGTTTAATGAATCATATGATATGATTAAAATTGTGGAAAATGAAGAATATTGTATCAAGGATGTGATTATAGATGTGAATGATGATGAATATCATATTGAGGAAATGACAAGGATAGTTGAAGATGAACTTTGTGATTGCCCAAAAAAATTTTAGTAGTTAAAGAGTTGTGCAAAGACGTATTTTTATGGTGGTTGCACTAAATATAAAACATTATTAGCCATACTGAAGCTGTATAATTTGAAAGCAGGCAATGGATGGAGTGACACCAATTTTACATAATTACTTTCGCTCTTGAGTGACATGCTCCTAGAAGATAATGAGTTCCCAAGCCGAGCATACGATGCCAAACGAATGCTATGTTCGATGGGTATGATCTCTAAATGCATAAAAGACTACTCGAATGATTGTATAATATTTCTCAAGGTCCAAAAATCACTTAGAGAATTCCCAAAGTGCGGTGATTCTCGATATAAGAAAGTTGAATCAGTTCCTATGAAAGTTGTATGGTACTTTCCAATAATTCCAAGGTTTATGCGCCTATATAGAAGTGAGGATACTGTCAGGAAATTGACATGGCATGCAGATAGAAGAAATAAAGATGGGAAACTATGTCACCCTACATACTCTCCTCAGTGGAAGAGAATCGATCGTGAGTATCCTGATTTTGGAAATGAGCTGAGAAACCTTCATCTTGCGTTATCTACAGATGGAGTGAATCCTTTTGGTTTTCAAAGAAGAACTCACAGTACATGGCCGGTTATATTGGTAAATTATAACTTTTCATCGTGGTTATGCATGAAACAAAAATACGTCATGCTATATATGCTTATATCATAACCAAAACAACCAGGTAATGATATTGATGTTTATTTGGCTTCATTGATCGAGGATTTGAAATTATTGTGGGTGTTGATGCCAAAATGTGGGGAGGATAAGAAGAAACAAACCTGATGGCTACCTCACGAAGCCCCTTCGTGGAGTCCCCCTGGCATCGCGGCCCACCACAGAGCAAGGAGGTGGTACGCTCCGCGAACACAATTGACGTTCACAACCTACCGTGGAGCAACGAAAAATCGAGCTTCGCGCCGAGTGCGCGCTGCTTCACGGCACCTCTACCCTATAAATACTGGCCTCCCCCCAAGTCCAGGGGGTGGATCATACGACCTTTCAACTTCCTAGATCCCGAATCGTGAAGCGCCTTCTTCTTTGCAAATCATGAGCTGCATGAGGCACTTCTGCTCTGCGAAGTGCCTCCCCTTTGCCTTGTTTTAACCCCCTCTTTAGAGAGGGATGCCTTTCAAGAATCCTAAGGGCCTCCGCGAAGGAAGGTGATCCCCAAGGAGACCCGGGTTGTCACGGAGCATTTATGCTTCGTAAAACTCCCTTCATGTACATGTGATCTACATGCTAAGGTGGGGTCCCCGTACTTCGCGAAGCACATTGCTTCACGATACCTTTCTTCAAGAGGCACTTTTTCTCCACAAGGCAGTGCTCTGCGAATGCCTTTCCACTTTGCAAAGAACCTACTATACGCACCTCTTCCCTATGCTTAGGCTGGGACACTCTACTTCATGAAGCACACCCCTTTACAAGTACCCTCCACCATGCGGAGCACCAGAGCTTCACAAGGCCTCTGCCCATAAATCCCTCTGCATTGCAATTCATTTTCATGTGCAACCCTCCAAGTTTGCACGATGCAACTTCAAAGTCCCTTGGATGATACTTCCCATTGCTTTGCTTCGCCTCATGCTTCTTCGCATAGTCACACTAACGGCTATTGCTTCTTCTCATAGTCACGCTAATGTGGACCCCTTAATGGTTTGCTCCATAACACCCCCTCGTCACGGTGTTGCCTATCCCTTATCTTCACCAAGGTGTAGAGGGTACCGGTTATGTAATTCCTAGGGGTGCAGAGTGAACCTTCTCTCATCTGAGCTGCAGGACGTTAAACTGCCAAGCACCATCATCCTTAGCACATGACGTTAAACTGTGACCTTCAACCCATGCATCCTACGCGGGGTCACTTGGCTCGGACATTCTCTACGCCCACTGGTCTCCACGAGGATGAGATCATCCCTCAAAGGGGATGATATCCTCCTTATCGGAGTAGCATCTGTCTATGGGGAAAGGGAAACCACCTTGGTATAAGCCCCCTAGCCTTTCTTACAGGAGGCAGCATCCCTGCTCCTCCTTTATTCTTCAGTCCAAAAGACCAGAAAGGGGGGGAGGATGGATACCGGACCCCTCCTTTATTTGATACCAAATCCATCTCCCGCTGGGCTTTGTCGCCACCAGGCCTCCATCCTGGAGTAAGTCCCAACCTCTTCAGGCTGCTAACCACACATAAGCCCCTATTTCCTCTTTGGGACACTAACCACGTGTAATCCCCACTTCACTTCCCACGGACGCACCTTTCGCGACGTGATCGTTGGGTCTTTGCTACCTCTTGTTTCTCACACCGAGCATGACTCATATGGGATTAGAGTAAGCATCGACCATAACACCCTAGGAAGCCTAGAGTGTAAGCCCCAAATGCCATCCTGAACTATAAGGACTTTGATCTTTGCCAAGGTAGGGTACGTAGGAAGCCTCCACGAGGTTCAAGCTCACCACCTCGGTCGTTCCGACCTCCTTCACATCAGTTCACCAACACCCTGGGCAGCCTAGAGTGTAAGCCCCAAACACCATCCTGAACTATGAGGACTTTGATACTTTCCAAGGCAGGGTACATAGGAAGCCTCCACGAGGTTCAAGACCACCACCTCGGTCATTCCGACATGTCGGTTCACCAACACTTTGGGCTTCCTTAGAGCGTAATCCCCAAATGCCGCCATACTGAACTATGAGGACTTTGATCCTTGCCAAGGAAAGGTATGTAGGAAGCCTCCACGAGGTTCAATCCCACCACCCCGGTCATTCCGACCTCCTTCACATCAGTTCACCAACACCCTGGACATCCTAGAGTGTAAGCCCCAAACGTCATCCTGAACTATGAGGACTTTGATCCTTGCCAAGGCATGGTACATAGGAAGCCTTCACATGGTTCAAGCCCACCACACCAGTCGTTCCGACCATCTTCACATCAGTTCACCAACACTTTGGGCTGCCTCAGAGCATAATCCCCAAATGCCACCATCATGAACTACTTGGTCTTTGATCCTTTCTAAGGCAAGGTACGTAGGATGCCTCCCTGAGGTATAAGCCCAGCAACCATCAGTCTCGACCACCCTTCACATCAGTTCCTATACCCTGAACTATGTGGCCTTTGATCCTTGCCAAGGTAGGGTACGTAGGAAGCCTCCCTGAGGCTCAAGCCCACCATCCATCGGTCATCCTAACCATCTTCACGTTGGTTCGCCCCCATCCAGCAGTAAGATGTTGGGACCTCAATCAGTGGTAAGCTGCTGTGATCCTATTCATTGGTAATCCGTGGACATTCTTATCCAGTGGTAAGCCGTTGCGACACCATCCAGCGATAAGCCTTTGGAAACCTCAATCGGTGGTAAGTCGTCATCATATGAACTACGTAGACTTTTATTCCCTGCCACGGGGATACGTAGGAAGCATCTTCGAGGCTCAAGCCCAAAACCATCATCATCCTCATGAAGGTTTCATCCCATTCACCATCAACTTCATTCAATCGCTCCATCATCCATCCTGATTCTTATCTAGGATTCCACATCCCAGTGGGATCATGCCACCTCATACCCCATTCCATTTAACATCATTCGGGAATCCAACCACACGTTAGCCCCAACATCAATGTTCCCTCAAGAGGTTGCACCCATCTTATCAACTCTAGTCAGTGTTCTGATCAGTCTGATCTGTCTCCACTGGACATTAAACTTGCGGCATACCCTATGTTAAACATGGGAAGCTGAGGAAAACCTAAAATACATGCCTATGGAATATAATTCCCCACATTCAACGTGGGATTCCTCGGGCTTCCACGCCCTTGAGAAGCCCTATAATAAGGGGAAGAAACCCAGATGCTCCAGTGATCCAGCACCCAGGCACGCCAGTGATGCCCAACGTGACTACTCCCCTGACCGAAGGTTGCTTCTTGGACCAGACCCCTTGGAATGTCCTGAGAGAAGTAGTGTAATTAACTAGAATCCATGAAGATATAGCACCAGGAAGAGTTTCACGAAAAACGTCTTAAGTCTTTGAGGGAGACCCGGACTAGGTGACGAGTTCCGAGGAGGAATCCATGGAAGGAAGAACTGACATCCCATCATCCTGTTTCGATCAAGTAGCAGACGTCCCTAAATAAGCAACGGATGTCGCCCGCCTTTGGAAAGCGGGAATGCGGGGCAACAAAACCATGCCTTTTATCCCCAAATGAGATGGACATGTGCGCCACGACGAAAGCATCGGAAACATAAATGGTGAACCCGAAATGAAATTATTCTCCTAAATATGAAGATTAGTAGCACTCGGGGCATCAATGGATTGATGTGTCACTGGATCAAGTTATCTAGCACTGGGTCCCGCCAAGAAAATAGCAGGCCCGACATGAAACTCACCAAAAGTTGGGGCAGTAGAATGTTGGACATCCCGTTCTTCAATGTTGTCAGTGTGGATCTCTCATATCGGTCGTGGAAGATGGAATGGCACTAGGGAATTGGACCATCGATTCCTTTTTTCTTTCATCACTGATGATTTAATCTCCCTGATCCTCAGGAATCATGTTGCTGCACCCGGAATGTGATCACTGCTTGCCCACCGACGTAGGGGCAGGGGCAGTGCCAATACTATAGTCCCGTGCAGCTCCACCTCTCCCGCAACAGCCTCTACACCTATGAACCTGGGGCGCTCACAACCCCTCTCCCCATAAGAAGTTATCCAATGAAGGGTAACTAATGACCTCGTACGTTAGTATGAGGATGAGGGAATAATCCCGACTCGGGATATAGCCCGCCTGGATTAGGACGCATCTTTGAATCATCGCCAATGCCACCCCCAAGGTCCGCGTAGGGAGTCACTGCTCCCCACTCCGACATATAACCGTTTCGGGAGCCTCTCCTCAGAACTCTTTGACGACTCCCTGCCTTACACCGATGAGGTAAGTGACGTTCGACCCAGCCCGGTCAGAGTCCCATTCAGGGGCTCCCAACGAGGGCTCCCACCCGGCCATGTCAGCGCCGCCGCCCAGTCTTACTGGATGAGGATTAGGTAAGCCACGTACCTACACCACCAGCCCTGGTTCATCCGACCCAATGCCAGTGTCAAGAGCAAGCTGAAGAGGATGCCCGCCAAGGAGCATCAACGTCAACTGCTACTGTGGTCCGAGCCACCGCCGATGCATATCATCAGTTCCCTACATACACTAAGCAGGGGAACTTCTATTCCCGACCTGGATCGAGGCCCCAACCGCCCCACGGGCAGGCTGGGTCGACTCTCTTGGTCGCCAGCACAAGTAGTGGTCGCCGCGAGCTAACCCACAGTGATGCCACCCAGTATGGAGGTCCTCCCCGTACCACTACCACAGAGAGTGGGGACCTTCCCCTCTTCGAGGCTCAGCATGGAGGTCCACCCTGTGCCACCCTCAATCCCAATGAGGGCCTTCCTTGTGATGGTGACACTCGGTACGAAATCCTCTCCCGTGCCCATTACACTGGGTATGGAGTCATTCCTCCTGCCCCCGACCGCCGGTGTAGGGACATTGCCCATTCGGTCTCTCTTCAACGTGGGGATCCTCCCCGCATCCTTTTAGCAGCTGGTGAAGGTCCTCCTCACCTCGACACCCATAGGGGTGAAGTCCAGCATCGCTCTACTCGCACCCAGCATGGAGGTCCTACCTGTGTGCAGCTAGACCGATACAAGGACCCTCCTCATACTGAGGTCGCCAGGGAAAACAAGCATGGAGGTCTTCCCCATGCTTCTTCCAGTTCTGGCAGAGGTCTTTCCCACTCCAGCGCTACCCATGGAGGTCCTCTCCATGTCCCCTTTGACATTTGTCCTGGTGCTCCTCGCACCCTGGCTTTCTTGGGTAGAAACCCTCTCCACCCCAGCACCAGTGCAGCCGAAGGATCTCGTGTCAGAAATCTGCCCTGCCCCGAAGAGCCATCTAGGGACAGAAAGGCGGGTCTTCGCCACCATAAGAAGAATTCTAGGAAGTCCCAGACATAGATCAAACTGTTCTGCTTCTCAGACTCTGAAGTTGAGTACAACTCAGTACGGGAACCCTCCTCTCGCTCATCCGAGTCAAGGGTGGGGACAGGAACGAGGCGCATCATCCTAGTACTCCCGGAATGTGAGGTCCATAAGATTCCCACCTCCCTTCGCATGTATATCCAAGAGGATGAAAATCTGGCGACCCCACAGGTTACAGTCATGTAATCACCACCGTCATCACCAAAAGCGCTCTCTACCTTGACAAGAGATCATGGAGAACTATTCTGTGGACCAATGTTGGGCGAGCAACATCGTGGCCTATCGCCAGTATCCCTATCCCCTGATATAGGAACTACGGTCATCAGCCCGTCTTATCGTGACGTAGAGGCCAGGTCGTTACACTCTTCAGAGGGTAGCCCGAGATTTGGCTGCCAGTCAGCCCGCTCACCGTACTCTCCACCGGCCAGCATGTCGTCCCAGCGGTCTTTCTCAGTACCACTGACAGTTCCTTGGCCACCCCCAGTTGATGAGTGGGGAAATCAAGGGCCAGACCCTGAATATGAGCCGAGGAGCTTTTGTAACCTCCTCACAACGGACCACTTCCCTGAGATGTTCTGGCCCGTGGCAGCGCCAAATTTTCACGCGCCAGAATCTTTCACCCCAGAGGAGTTTGAATGTTTCCAGAAGACCCTCTAGGTGACTCACTTCTGTATTCTCCACCAGCAAGTGTCTTGTCCAAAGATCCAAGCACACTTTGAGGACATCGGAGAACAATGTCATTTGGTTGATCTGGCTGTGCTCCCTATGGCCCAGCACCCCGAGTCACTAGGCCGCTGTAAGGCCCTCCAGCAGCAATGCATTTAGAGTTTCCAATTACTCTACAAGGTCATCAAGGAGGCTTCCCCCCATGCGCAAGTCTATGGTTGGGGGAAGTATTTTTCCCTCCTCTTCAATCATATCTGGCGGCATCCTAACTTGTTAGGCGATATCAAGTACATGCCCTCAGGAAGGGTCATGATCAACGTGGCTGACATAGTGGACGAGGAGGATGAGTTGGATCTTCTTGATGGGGACTTACCCCTTGAGGGTGTGCCACCACTATTGGACCCATTGGGGAGGACTACTCACCAACATAGGAACCTTCTAGGTATCCCTACACCCACTGAGGCATTGGTACTCATCCGGAATGCTGGTAAGGGTAAAGAGCACGTTGGAGCTGTCAAGAACTCTGACCCGTCCACCTCAGTACAGAAGATGGAGGAAGACCCTGAGAAGGCCACATTGCGCCAACAAATCGCTGAGCATAAGAAGTTGGTTGATGAACTTCTGGATGAATGTGTTGTAGGGTGATGGCCAGACTACGCTGATCCTAGGCTAGTACAATAGGGGTAGGAACAACTTCCCCTCAGCGAGCTGCCTCCAGGCGACCCTGACCATCCTACCCCCACAGATAGGGTTGAGGCCGGAACTTACGAAAAGAGGGCAAGGTATGTCTCATCAAACCCTTCCGAACGCCGCAAAAATCCAAGGGACCCAACTCGGGCTCCCCCAGCCGCCCTGAGGGTCATGCCGCCAGCCGCTCCACGAGCCGTTGGGCCTGGTTATCATGTTGAAGAACCCGCTAATGCGCTCGTGGTTAGGGATCCCCATCAAGACAGGTACCCCCACCTATATGATCCCATGGCGCCACTCATTGCTAGCCTTGAGGCATTGGAAACATGACAGGTGGAAATATCGCCTGATGGCAGGCCATACCCAGTATGGGTGGATGATATGTCGGCACCTACGAGTGTCGAGAATCCCACCTTCTCCCCCTTTAATGGGATGGGGGACCTGCCGCAGCACCTGGCCCACTTCAACTCAAGGTTTGAGCCCATGTTAGGGACTCCAACGTAGTAGGAGACTACCAAGATCTGCTATTTTGTTCAAACATTGGAGGGGCTTACATTCGTCTGGTGCAACTAGCTACCTGTCAGATCTGTAACCAACTGGGAGGACCTTCGTAGGCAATTCCTCTACCGGTTTAGCTCCACCACATGGAAAACAAGCATCGCAGACCTCTTCAAGTGCAAATAAAGGCCTGATGAGCATGTCACGGACTTTATTGCCCAGTGGAAAGGGCTTACATATTCCCTTGACATGCCAATGACTCAAGATAAATTACTGACGATGTGTGTAGGAAATATCAAGATGGAACGGGTTCCCTTTCTGATAACCCAGAACTACCCCGGGGGATTTCGAGACTTCTCTGATAAGGCCCAGTGCCTGGAAAAAGCCCTGCGACAGGCCAGTCAGGCATGTCCATTGCCCCCTATAATTCCCGTGAGAAGAGATGTCAGATCCGAGCCTACCGTGATGGCCCAAATAGAGGCCCCTAGATAGCTTGGATTATTACGAGTGGAGTTACCTCAGTAACCTCGCAGAGTCCCGCCACCACAGGCGCAGCCTCCATCCCAGCAGCATCCGCCTCAGAATCGGCAGGTGCCTCCGCGTAATGCGCTGCCACCACCTAGGTGGGACAATCAGGCTCCACCTCCTCTACATGATCCTCCATCTCCTCATCAAGTTTAGGCTCCAACGGCCCCCTTTCCGGATAGAATAAACCAGACCTACTCGTTCAACGAGAATCAGGTCCCCGGTTATTTCATAAGTGCCTTGGAACAAGGGATCGTGTGTTTTCTTGAGTATAGAAGGCCAGAGGAGGCGAAACTCACTAATCACCCCAACTATTTCCCCTATCATCAGATCCTAGGGAACAACCTCAAGTAGTTCTATGTGTTCAAATACTAGCTTTAAGACCATTTCGATAACAACATAGTTAGGCTGGGCCCGGCCCCAGCACAAGTGGTGGGTGTCTTCGTAAGGCTAGACAGCAGCAGCAACAACGAAGGTGGGTGGCAGCAGGTTTCTAACCGCGGGTCCTAGAAGTATGATGACTGGATGGCTCGAAAAATGTTTACCCATGCCCATGGCATCATTCGAGAATGCATGAATCATCCATATCCTTCAGAAGCTGCGGCCACCACTTCTGCATCATCATCTCAGTCGACCTCTTCCCATAAGAGAAAGCATCAGCGGCGTAAGGGAAAGCAACGCGCCCCACCGATGCCATCGTCATCCCGCACTCTCAGCAACTTCATGCCCCTTGAGATGGGGATTCCTCCCAGAATCCGCCCAGTGATGGATGACTCTTCAAGTTATAGTCAAGGGTACGCTTCGATTAACACCATGGAGTTAGTAAACCCCTATATGACTCCTGACGACGGGGAGTGCCAAACAAACCTCCCCAACATCCCCAGCCGATGCCAACGTCGGTGGATCCGTGACCATGTGGGTCATCGAGGCACATCAGTTGGCACCTCCAACCAGGTCGTGCATTCCAATGAGACCAGACAGCAGGCCCAGCGTAGAGCTCAGCAAGCACAGCTTCTTCATCTGGTGTCATCAGGCCTGCCTCCACCGCCGTTTGTGTTTCTGGATCAAGCAGAGCCGCTTCGACCGAGCCACGACCAGCCTCACCCTGCTATGGGTTGATCCTAGTCATCCAACCCTCATCCAGTAGCTACTCTATGGGCTTTGACTAGTGAGCAGCAGGATATGCCCAGTGCCAGTCAGCCGTCGGCCCAGCCAGCAGGGCCTGCTATGCCTCCTGTCATAGAACGGCCTCCTGCAAGAAAAAGTTCATGCCTGGCACAGAAGTATGATGTTCTAAAGCACATTTCCAGCATCCTAGCAAGGCTCTCCATCCTCGAGGCCCTTCTCTTGTCGTCAGATATGCGTGAGGCTCTCACTGAGGCATTAAGAAGCCCCCTCCAGTTTGAGACGAATGTGGCAGTTGCAGAAACCTTTCATGCTGAAGCGATCAAGAACGCTGAATGTCAGGCCATCATTTTGTTCTCTGGAGAAGCTGAAGGCCCTCCCATACAGGGGCACATCCGACCATTGTACATCACTGGCCAATTTAACGGCGTGGAGGTTTGCCGCTGTCTTGTTGACACTGACTACGGGATTAACCTTATCCCGACGTGGACACTGCGGAAGTTGGGGTTATCCGAAGATGACCTGACTCCCTCCGATTTAAGAATCCAGGGATACAATAGGACAGAGCAGACCCCTATCAGTAAGATCCATTTGAAGACCTATTTCGGTGGCCTAGTATCCAGCATTGAGTTTATGGTTGTCTCCCAAGACACCGCGTACAATTCATTGATGGGCAGACCATGGATCCACCTGCACGCAGCGGTCCCCTCATTGTATCACCAGTGCCTCAAGTACTCCCTTAATGGTCGAGTAGGTGTACTCCAAGTTGATGTATCTCCTTTCACCTCTTGTGAAGCCCACTTCCTAGATGCCTACTATTATAAGAGCAAGGATAAACAGATTCAGGCCAGTGAGGTTAAACCCGTCGCGGTTGCAGCTGACCCCTGGGCAGGTCTGGATGACGCCTATGTCTTCCTAATCCACCAATTGGAGGCCACAACCCCCGAAATGGGGAAATGTTTTGTTTTCTATGGTATAAGGGGGAATCATATTCCCAAGTCCAAGCAAAGGCAGAAAATCACCTCGTACTCCTATACAAATCAGGCTCGGGTGATCCCGGAGCCTCCTACCCCTGTAAGGTATCAGGATGTCCATCTCATGGAAATGACAGTACGTCATACGTGCCTATTTTTCTGAGATGGAATTAACTGGCTCAAGATAATGCGCCACTATTGCTTTGATATCATCAAGCATGGCCCCTTGGGCCGAAGACCAGATGGGATTGGGTCAACAGCCTTCATTGCTATGGTTTCGGCAGTACCAGAATTTCCCGATGCAGTGACCACTACTGCTCAGGCTGGTACCAACCTCCTTTCAGAATCTACAGACCCAGAGGAAGCTCCTCCCGTCGGGGATCCCTCCTACGCAAGTGAAGAAGAGGATTTGGAGGATGCTCTCCCCGCCTTTGAAGAGGGCGTCTCCATCACGGTTGATGAATTGGTACAGGTGAACCTCGGTAGCGAGGCAGACTCGAGAGCTACATTAATCAGTGTTGCCATGTCCCTAGAGAAGTAGCAGCAATACATAGACTTCCTTAAGCAACATCGTGATGTATTCACCTGGATTTATGACAAGATTCTAGGGAAAGATCCTTAGGTAGTCTTCCACCACCTCGGTCTTCTGCTAAATCATCGCGGGTTCAAGAAGCCTCCTAGAAAGATGCACCCTTCTCATGGTGCCATGGTCGAGGCCGAAGTTGACAAGCTCATCAGATCCAACTTCATTAAGGAGGTCTAGTACCCCAAATGGATGGCCAACATTGTTCCAGTCAGGAAGAAGAACGGAAAGATCAGAGTCTGTATCAACTTTATTGATCTCAACCATCACTGTCCGAAGGATGATTTTCCCCTTCCTGTGATGGAATTGTTGATTAATTCCACGGCTGGGTTCTAGGCCCTTTCCTTCATAGATGGGTACTCCGGATATAATCAGATCTGAATGGCCCCTAAGGATGAGGAGTCCACAGCTTTCAGGGTGCCACAAGGTATGTTTTGTTACCAAGTCATGCCCTTTGGCTTAAAGAATACAGGTGCCACCTATCAGTGGTCCATGCATCGCATATTCAAGCCAATCCTCAGGGAATTGGTGGAATGCTATGTGGACGATATGGTGGTCAAATATCGCTAGCTCCAAGATCATCTCAAGGACCTTGAGAAAGTGTTCGACTTCCTCCATTCCCCCCACTTGAAGATGAACCCGCTGAAATGTGCCTTCGGGGTTGCCTCTGGGATGTTCCTTGGCTTTGTTGTTAGGTACCAGGGCATAGAAATTGACCCAGAGAAGATCAAGGACATCATCCATATGCCTCCCCCGAGCAATATCCAGGAGCTTCGAGGTTTCCAAGGCCACTTAGCCTACATACACCGATTCATTGTGAATTTGGCCGGCAAGTGTAATCCCTTTTCTCAGCTCATGAAGAAAGGCTTCGCCTATGAGTGGGACAAAGAGTGCCAGACTGCATTCAAGGAAATCAAGTAGTATCTGCTTTAGCCTCCAGTCTTGATGTCACCTATCTTTGGAAAACCATTGATCTTGTATGTGACTGCCCTAGAATGATCTTTTGGCGCCCTTATCACCTAGAAGAACAATGAGGGGATGGAGAACATTCTTTACTACCTCAGTCGTATGCTAATCGATACGGAGACCAGATACTCCCCCATCAAAAAGAGTTGTCTTGCGCTGGTATTCATCTTACAGAAACTACGACACTACTTGCAGCACCATGAGGTACAGCTGGTGTCTCTAGTAGACCCTTTGAAGTACATTTTGAACCACACCATGTTGACCAGCCATCTAGAATGGTGGTCAGTAATCCTCCAGCAGTTCGACATCAGGTTCGTCCCTCAAAAAGCTATCAAAGGACAAGCATTGGAATATTTTCTTGTTGCCCATCCAACCCCCACGAACCAGTCCCTGGACCTGGATTTTCCCAACGAGGTAATCCTCTTGGTAGACCATGTCATCTCGTGTTGGAAGATGCACTTTGATGGCGCCTCTTGAATCCCCACCGGTAGGAGGCTCAATGATCCTAAACTTAACAGAGTAGGCCTGGGTATTATCTTCATCACCCCAGTGCAAGTCATTCTGTCGTACTCATTCCTATTGTCAAAAGGCTGCACCAACAACGAGGTAGAGTATTAGGCTTTTATCACTGGACTTGAGCTAGCCCTTGAGATCGATGTTCCCCAGTTGCATGTGAAAGGGGATTCCTAACTAGTCATCAAGAAAAACAACGGTGACTACATCGTCAGAAAGCCGGAGATCATACCATTGTTGGAGCACACCCTCCAACTAATGGCCCAGTTTCCATCTCGGCCGGAAGTTACTCATGTCCCTCGATCTCAGAACGGTCGAGTTGATGCCCTGGATGGCCTGGCTATGTCACTTGCAGAACCTGAGCTGGATGATCTAATTATACACGTGGAACATCAGAGAGTCATTGCTCCCATAACCTCATATGATGACGATGGCCCGCAGGTAAGCCATATTATCGCTGGATCCTCCACGTCAGGACCCCTAGGTTCCTCAGATGCAGTGGTTGAAGTGACCCCCGACTAGAGAGCCTCCTTTGTTGAGTATCTCCAAAATGGTTACCTCCCTACTGATCGGGCCGAGCGAAAGTGAATCCGATGTCGCACGCTGCAGTTTACCCTCTAGAGTGGTCCCAGTCTTGAGCAGATCCTCTACAAACGCGGGTTCGATGGTGTTCTCCTCTATTGCATCCAATGAGTCGAGATTTTTCAGGTCATGTAGGAGGTTCACACCAATTCCTATGGGGCTCACCAGACTGGGCCGAAGCTATCCCATCAAATCTGGAGACTGGGGTACTTTTGGCCCTCCATGATCCATGATTGCATCGAGTTCACCAAGAGATGTCACGCATGCCAAATTCATTCTAACTTCATGAATCGGCCACCAGAGCCTCTCCACTCTACCAAGTACTCTTGGCTATTTTCAGTGTGGGGACTCGATGGCATGGGACCATATCCACTGGCGACAGCTTGCCAGTGCAGGTTCATTCTGACTATCACAGATTTCTTTTCCAAGTGGGCAGAAGCAGTTACACTCAAGGAGGTCAAGGACCCTTCTATCGTTGACTTTGTGAGCTCCAATATCATCTACTAGTTTGGAGTCCCTCACGTCGTCCTCACCGATAACGGCACGAGTTTCCGAGTAGTCGAGATGAAGAAATTGTATGCCAAGTACAACATCTGTTCGAACCATACCTCCCGCTATCACACGGAGTAAAATGGATAGATTGAGGCGTTCAACAAAACCCTCTCCAACATTTTTTAGAAAATGGTTGGTCAGAACAAGAAGAGTTGGCCGAACAAGATCCCCAACTCCCTCTGGGCTTATCAGACGACGACTCGTAATTCCACCCAGGTGACCCCATACTCCCTGGTGTACATATTTGAGGCCATCCTGCCCATCGAGATCCAGCTACCTTCATTACGCACAATGGTCTATGACCAGCAAGCACCAGATAAAGTAGCCGAAATCCATCTGGTTAAATTGAAAGCACTTGACGAGAATAGTATTCGTGCCCTGAACAATCTGGAAAGGCATTAGAATAAGATATCTAGAGCCTTCAAAAAGAAGGTTCACCTCCTCTCTTTCCTGCAAGGCGACTTGGTATTGGCCCTCTGGACACCGATGATCCCCGGTAGGAAACCACCCAAGTTGGAGCCCAAATGGTAAGGACCTTACATAATTCACAGGGTTTACCCAAATGGTGCATACTCCCTAGTGACCATGGATGGTGAGTGTATAACTCCTCCCACCAATGCTAAGTTCCTCAAGCAATACTTTTTCTGAGCCTAATGGTCTCGCATGACCCTAAACTACATGATGGTTCTGCATGACCTTAAATTGGGCGGTCCTGCATGACCCTAAACTACATGATGGTCTGGCATGACCCTAAACTATTCGGTCCAGCATGACCTTAAACTATTTGGTCCTGCATGACTCTAAACTGCTTCATCCCACATGAAGTTAAATTGTATGTCATCCTGCAAGACGTTAAACTGAACCCTAAGAACTATGTGTGGATTGATTCCCATCCACATGGGATACGTAGGAATGCTCAAGCATTTCGTCTTGAGCCCATCCCCAAACTCTCTTCTTTGAATATCCCCCTGGGTATAGTTCTCTCAGAGGTTCCTTGCATGATATGGTGTAGGATTCCTTAGCCCCCACTCATGCCAATATTACGATGATCACACCATGTTCCCACTCCCCATTATTCTATCCTCCAACGTCCTCACCGTATGATGCTAAACTGCATGGCCTTCAAGAACTACGTACGGATTGATTCCCATCCTTATGGGATACGTAAGAACACTCAGAAATTTTGTCTGTTGGCCTAGCCCAAACGACAGAATCTCCCCTCGGGTCAAGACATGTGGTGTGGTGCAGGATTTTTCCCCAATTCACATCAAGCTCATCCTGATACCGCCATACGTCCCACTACCTGTAGGTGTCTGCCTCTTTTACATATGGGCACAAGTATGCTTCACCCACTCCTTTGATTGAGACTCCATTATCTTTCCCACCCAGAAGGGCCCCCGAACGGCAGGGATGCTAGGCCCAAGGGCTCTCCTACCACTTCAGGCCAACGCCCTTGAGGATGTTGATCAACAAGCTGATACAAGTCTCACGTTGCGAATATGGTCAGCAGTTGATGCTCATTTGTTGTTCCCATTCCAGGTCACTACAAGGACGTTATGTTTTGAATATGGTCAATAGCTATCCTTTTTTGTCAGAGCCACCCCATGATTTCCCAAACGTTGAGTGTAGTGGTTTGATCTTCCCCGTTGTATCTCCAAGCGATGAACTCCCTTCGGGTGATGCCAGCTATTAGACCCCTATATGATAGGGAGAGCTGAGTCTGGGTCCTTGTTTCCCACACTGAGCACTACTCAAGTGGGATTAGGATCTGTGATGAGGTGGTAACCGCACAAGAGGTCGTATGGCTACCATTGGTCGGGACACCCAGCCTCAGGCCCCTCAGCCTTTTCAGGCCCCCGGCCCAAGTTCTCTCTTACGAGATTGTATGGTGTGGTGCGGGATTATGTATCCATTCACATTAGGTTACTTGTTGCACCGTACACCTCCTTTGTTTGGGGGTATCTTACCCCATCCCTCATCCTCATTACAAGATGTTAAACTGCAAACTGGTCGGGACTTTCCATCTGAGGACCAACCTCAGGCCCCTTGGCCTTTTCAGGACCCTAGCCCAATTTCTCACTTAGGGTTGTATGGTGTGGTGTGGGATTATGTCCTCAGTCACGTCAGGTTACTCGTCGTGTCGTACACCCCCCCCCCCTATTGTCGGGGTATCCTGGCCCTATTCGCATCTCTTCTAGAACTACGTGTGGCTTGATTCCCATCCTTATGGGATACATAGGACCGCTCGAACATCTAGACTTCAGGTCCAGCCCCATATCTTAGAGATCTCCCTCTCATCTTGTCCCCTTGGCCTACATTCCCCCAGAGAGAGGAATATACGGTGTGATATGGGACTATTTTCTCACCCACATCGGGTGTTGTAACAACCACAACATTTACCTCCTCCTCCTGAGAGTTTTCCATCCCCTTGTGCTATACTCGTCTTTTCAAATCGGACACTCTCAAGATGATCCCCTTGGTCCTATTCAGTGATTCACTAATGTTCCCAAGGGTACTCTGGTTTAG
The DNA here is from genome assembly GCA_963277665.1 of Viscum album. NCBI lineage: Eukaryota > Viridiplantae > Streptophyta > Magnoliopsida > Santalales > Viscaceae > Viscum > Viscum album. The sequence goes on along the minus strand of OY728150.1, from coordinate 37,497,111 downwards.
CACCTAGAATGTCGGATTCTACCCGGACATGTTTTCACCCATTTCTCAGGCTTCGTGTTCCCCCCTAATTAGGGATTTTATCACCTTTCACATCCCAAAGGGACCCCCAAATGGCATGGATGATAGGACTAAGGTCTCTCCTACCATTTCAGGCCAACGTCCTCAAGGGTTTCAGACAAAAAATCGATACAAGTCCCACGTTGCGAATATGGTCGGCGGTCGACGCTCATTTGTTTGTCCCCATTTCAGGCTAACACGATATGGATGTTGTGTTTCAAAAACAGTCAATAGTTATCCTCCATAGTCACGCCAACCCCATTAATCCCAAAATGTTGGTTACATGATTCGCATCCTTTTCCACCTCATCAAGTCCAAGTAGAACTTCGAGACTCTTGGTACTATTCCTCAGTGCGCATCTGCACGTTAGGAGGAAAAAGTTGTGATAAGGCATTGGTCGGGGCTCTCCACTGATTTACCCTTTGCATGTATTCCATGTATTGAAAATACATTATCTGCCCTTGTTTCCTACACTGATTTCGACTCACGTAGGCTTAGGGATCGGATTAAGGTCCGCACTTACTTGAAATAGTTCTGCTTTTCCACGGTTCAAGTTCTAAGACCTTAAACTAAGATCTTTTCGTATTTCCCCTTTGTAGAACTACGTACGACTTGATTCCCATTCTATGGGATACGTAGGAAGTCCCAGACATCTCATATTTGGGCCCAGCTTATTCCCATTAATTTATCTCTTCTACTCTGCCTTTTAGGCCCCCACCTTTATAGGGCCATGTGGTGTGGCATGTATGGGCTTCTTCCCTCATTCACATCGGGTTTGCAATAGCCACACCACATACGCCCCTTCTAGGAGCTAGTCCCTCCAACCTACTATCCTGCATGGCATTAAACTGTATTTTGTCCTACATGACGTTAAAAGGAACCTTCAAGAACTACGTGTATCTTGATTCCCATCCTCATGGGATACGTAGAAACACTCGGGCATCTCGTCCTTGGGTCCAGCTTAATTGAGAGCTAATCTCTCCTACTTTCTACCTTTTAACCTTTGTTGGCCCTTCGGCCTAAGGTTTATTTCTCGGAGTCACGCCCGGTGTGGTATGGGATTGTGTCCTTATTCACATTGGGTATGATTTATTGCACCATGCACATTCCCTCTTGAACCTCATTTCTATGTCCAGGCCATATGACGTTAAACTATACTGCCTAGTCCCACGTGACTTTAAACTATTACATCTATGTTGCACGACATTAAAGTGAATGGTTGGTCCCATCACATGACCCTAAACTGTGACAATATCGTCCTAGCTGCACGACGAAAAACAGCACTACATTGTGATGTCCTTCCTTAGGGGACATCATGTTGGGTATCGGTCAAATACCATACCATTTTTTAATGCCTTCATTTGTCTTGATTATTGTTTCAATGCTTGGATTCGCTATTATAGGCCAATTGCTTCACAAAAAAACACCTCCATTCACCCTAAAGGAAAAAACAAGACCTATCAAATGCTACTTCTGTTGGTGTGAGGTCCAGACCCGCACGCCCCTTTTATCCCTGGCACTAATACCTTACCGTTCCACCCACTAGAACTACATTCGGCTTGATTCTCATTCTCATGAGATATGTAGGAATTCCCAGACACTTCCCCACAGGCCTAGCCTAACTTTCGTGTTTGGTCCCTTGACCTAAATGCTTCCCCAAGGAATACTCGGTAATCTGGACTCTGGGTCCTCATTCATGTCGGGTTTCATAATCACCTCACCATGTGTCCCCCGCGTTCCTCACCAGTCCATGGTCCAAGCTCTATGACCATAAACTAAGATCACTTCGCGTCCTTTCCGCAAGATGTAAACTGCACGACATCTTCCAGAACTACGTATGGCTTGATTCCCATCCTCATGGGATATGTAGTAAGGCTTGAGCATCTTGCCTTTGGGTCCAGCCCCAAGAATCGTAAATCTGGTCCCCCACCCTCTTTTTCGGCCCCTTGGCTCAAGTTCTTTCAGGTAACCCTGCACCTTTACCCTGAACAAGTCCAGGATGCCCCGCGATAACGTTGGGAGGCGGCAGTTTCCTTGTTAGATAGGTCATGTTTAGAAGAATGTTTGATCCCTGATCAGACTGATGTGCCCGCCCAATGTGTCTCTACCATGGTGGCATAATTTCAAGAGTGTTGTACCCCATTAGAACAACCCATCACTCCACCATACACGCTTTGTGTGCCCCTTATTTAGACCCTTGTCCCTTTTCACTTCTGAAGGAACCCCCTAACAGTATAGATGCTCGTCCTATGGATCACCTACTGTCCTGGGCTAACGTTCTGTAAGACTAATGGATGACATTTTGAGTCAGGCCCCGTGTTTCAAACATGTTCAATGGTCGGCCCTCATTTACTATCCCCATTCCATGATAACGTAATAAGGATACTGTGTTTTTAATGCAGTCAACAGTTATCCTTCATTGTCACGCCACCCCCACAGTGTTCCAAATCCTGGGTATCGTGATTCACATCTTCCATTCCCATCTGTTTGGATTGATTCTAGCACCCCTGGCGTTACCACGTTCATGCACAAGAGAACACTAGGAAAATAGTAATTCTGTTGTTTTGAGAGCTTCATTCTCTAGTCAGGTATCTCCCTTCTTTTCCCGGGAATCCAGGTTGGTTGTTCAAACCCAGAATGCCCGAAACTTGGTAAGCGCTCTTATGTTTATGTGAAATGACATAGCAGTCATCCTTTGTTTCTCACGTTGATCTTGACCCACATGAGCTTAGGGATTGATCACTGGGTGTTTTGTGAATGCAACGAATGTGTGTAAAACCAACACAAATAACGGAACTCATGTAAGCTATGGCATCAAATGATCAAATAATGAAAGTACATTTGAGGGTTTTTGATCATTATAGTAATCAAGGATCATTTCCCCCCATGGATGGGTTAACCTCATCAAAAGAACATAGCAGCTCTACCACCCTCTGACTGGTTGTGTCCAGGAGTTGATGTCGCATGTTCAACTCCCGCTCCTCCTCGGCAGCAATGAGGCGCAATTAATTGGCCACAGTCTTGGCCCTCTCCACATCGGTCTGGATGGAGATCATCTCCTCAGAGGCTCACTTCATGCCCTCTTCGGCCTCTGCCAGTTGGGCCTTCAATCACAATATTAGATCATATTGTGTGTTGAGGGAGGTCGAGTGCTCGTCCACCCGACTCTATAGCCGCTAGACCTTATCTTCAGCCTCCTGGAGCCTCTTGATGTTTACCGCTTTCCTCCACTACCATCCCACACAGAGTCCACGATCATACTTCCGAATCTTTTCCTCCATGAGATTTCGGATGAGCATGTGAGGATGTTGGGCATCCACCCCCCCAGCACACAATTCATGCAATCGCGAGCAAAGTATGTCCATCTCATCCAGCCATAGTGCTTGGGGGTGTCATCAATGAAGCACTCGATTCGCTTCCATGATTGGCGACGGACTATTCTACTGTTCCCTTCATCAGAGGTAATCTCATCCCAGTCAACGCGGTTGGCAGGCTCATATGCGGGGAACGCCCCTAGGAACTCTTCAGTAGGGTCCACGTCTGGCATTTGATCAGGCGTGGCGGGACATGGACTATCTAATTGATCCTCATCATCAGATCCCACCTCAATGATCTTAGGTGCATCCCTACTGACGGTCCCACTGGTGATCGAGAGTGCCGCAGTTAGGTCGGTTTGGAGCTCCACCTCCACGACCACCAGCATTCCCCTGGGAAGGATGCCGCCAGAAGCCCCGACCAACCTCACCAAGGCGGCCCATGCCATTTGAAGAACTGTACACACCCAAAAAACGGGGGGGACATGAGTGTCAGTTGGAATGGTTAGGGGATGGCGGTCATGAAATTGATAGAAGGGACTTACATAGATCGAATTCCTTATCTCAATCTTCGGTTGATGTCAGTGGGACCCCGAAGCGTGGCCCCCTGTATATGGTCGGAAGGTATGAAAGCTTCGGAGGGGTTGCCTCAGGTATCCTAGCCCCGCTGGATGTAGAAATATATGCAGCGGTAGGCGTAGATCCCGAAGGTCCCAGATCTGCATCCACTGAGGGATGAGAACGAGTTCTGTATATAAGACTCTCCTGCACAGTTCAGATGTTATCAAGGAGTCCTGAATGACCTCAAATCAAGTCTTGAAGAAGGGGGGTTACAAATTTTTACCTCAAGGGCCTCTGTGAATTCTTCAAGGTATGAGTCTCGATCACCAACTTCTCCCTCCTCCAACGGACTCCCTATACCGACCTCATCCCCCCATGAGGACTCATCTGATTCTTCTGGCATAGGGAAGTGCTCTCTGAGTTCATCGGCCGAAAATTGTAGTGGGACCGTGTGATTCAGCAATACCTTGATGCGATCTGTAATTGGACGAGGAGCACCCCGGGAGTTCACGAAGTCCTCCAACTCAGTCAAATATTGTTCCCCTTTAGATTGGTACACTGCAAAGCCGGCCTTAATAGGGCATATTCCCAGAAAATCCATCCCGAGATGGTTCAGGTGTTGCCACATCTCGGACGGGCCAAGGAATTTCCTGTTGACGTCTCAGATGTCCCAGGCCTCTGGGAAGACAACATTATCTGTCATGTCTATATGGCGCAACCACTTCCCCATAGCCTGATTAGGTATTCTACGGAATCCTCTAGGTGGCCTTCCCTCTGGATAACTCTGCTCTTCTAGAATCACTGGGTCAGTTGTCGCTGTCGGGTCTGCTACCACTACTTCCTCCTCAACTGGTGCAGGCCTCACCGCCATGGAAGCCCCGCTACCACGGGATGCCCTTGCTACCTTCTGGCCCTGACCCCAAGTTTGGGAAAGCTCACCATCACCAAATCAAATGGTTGGCTAATTCAGCATCTCCCCTGGGTAGGCCGCCTCCCAGCTCTGGGCATATTCCTTTACTAGCCCGAGGATGGTGGCTAGCGGAGGCAACTCGTTCCGCATTTTCCCATCTTCTCGCGCAAACATGAGCCACATCTTCTTCATCATGCATGGTTGTTCTTCATGGTGCACCTCCAGATAGACTTGTGGGGTCAGTCGCTGCATGCACCAGAATTGCCTCCCAAATCGATGTGGGGTGTACGACTCGCAGAGGGGATCACGGTCCACCCTCACCACCAGGGATCCACCTCGAAAGGCCAGGAGATAGGCCCGATGCTCTTCCGTTCCCCGTCCATCATCAGTGAATACCCCCATCAGCAATGGAAATGGGTGTAAATTGAATTCCTCCACCCTCCACACCCGGTTCAGAACCAATGGTGCAGTCAGCTTAGCTGGAAATCTACCGGCGGCATTCAGGATTGATGGGCGGAAGTCCGATCCCAGAGGAGAGATAGGGTTTGGGTATTCATAAACCCCCCTGATATGTGCCTCTATCCACCCATATAGGAGGTGGAATGGCCCACATACCCTTTGTGGCCTCTTCCCCTCGCTGATATGCCACAACATCTTATATAGTTTGGCAAGCATCGGGATTCATAGGTTGACCCACCCTCCTGTCGCCAACATGGATGTCATGATAAATGTGCTTGGGCGTACTCCCATGTTGGTATCCCTCATCGGAAGGATCCAACCACAGATAAGATCCGTGATGAACGCTACCATCCTGACTATTGGTTGTTTCTTGGTGTTGACACGGAATCCCCACGTCTTCCACTGGCTATTCTCCAAAAGTCACCAGTGCGAGTGCTCCTAACTCCAGGCCCCCTTCGGGCAAGTCCAAGGCCTCACCGAAAACTGCCTGTTTTCTGGGAAGTTCAGGAATTTTTTGAACCACCGCCTGAAGTGGAAATCCCTTACTACTTCCTTTTCCTCCCCGGGCACAAGCTCCATCAACGCCATCGCCAACTGTGGAATTTGTTCTAGATCCTACCACGCACTCATGACAGAGAGGAATTCATCGTACATCGCCCCCAATATCGGGACCCCTGAAATCTTGTGGACATCCCACAAGCTAATACCGACCTCCGTGTGGTGTAAGTGGAAGGTATTGGTCCTCGATGACCATCTTCTCAATAGCTCTGGCATCAGCTATTTCAGTTGATATATGTGGAATTGCAAGGCCCAGGCTGCCTCATACAAACCCACTCTCCTCAGCTCAGCCCCAAACTCCTCACACGAGTCACCTACCCAGTAGGCCCAGGCCCAATCGTCTGTGAAGTTTCTGCCTTGGAGTAGGTCTCATTCCTCGGACCACCCCTTCCTCGGGTTCCTCAAATCTTCCTTCAAAATCTTCTAGTATAGAGGGGGAGATGTCTCCGGTAATAATTCCTTCCCGTAGACATTATTCAAGTGGTTGTATAAGCAATCAGCATCGACAGGTGTGAAATCCTCCTGGGCATGGCCATCAGCTGCCATGAACCATCAGTGCTGGCACGGCGTGCTCCTGAACCAGTAATCTGGTTCATCCCGATTTCCTTATGGGATTAAGGCATCATCCCTCAGCCCAAAGCCATACAAAGGCAACCTCTTACACAGCAGGTAGTTCTTCTGGCTCTCCGACAGCAGTGCCACCAACGAACTGTGGTCAGAGTGGCTCCAAATCAACTCCCCTGGACCCAGACTTTTCGCCATCTCGTCCCTCTGGGCGGCATCCACAATGACCCCCTGGGTAGCTTCTTGACGTGCCATTCAAATTTGAAATTTGGGAGCTTTTTGGGTTGGATCGTGAATCTCGTTCATGGAGAACATTTGCAAAGCCTATTCGTGGAGCCCTACCTTGGCCTTCAAATGCAGAGTCGCGAAGTGCTGAGATGCGAAGTCAAAGACTCGTTAAAGCACCGCAAAGCAGAAGGCCCGATTCGCAGAGAGCGATCGTAGAGTACGCAGAGCTTCCCGAATCGAGAGCGATAAAGTCCAAAATCGCGGAGAGTATAAAGGAAAAAATAGAGGTCATCTCCCATATTTATAGGCGATGACCTATGAAGCTTCACAGCATGTCCTTATCATGCCGAGATTCGCGGAGCGCTCGACCTGCACATCGTCGATCTGCCTCGTGAGCCCTCTTCGTGAGATAGCTTCACGAACAACTGAGGATTTTGGTGATCGACCCTCATACTTCGACCCTTGTTTTCTCTTCGGCTCTAAGTCTGAGGGGGGGGGGGATTTGTTGATGCCAACATGTGGGGAGGGGAAGAAGACACAAACCCGATGGTTGCCTCGTGAAGCCCCTTCACGGAGTCCCCCTGGCACTACGACCCTCCACGGAGCAAGGAGACGGGATGCTCCACGAACACATTTGACATTTGTGGCCCACTGCGGAGCAAGGAGGCGGGAGGCTCCATGAATGCATTTGACATTGGCGGCCCGCCGCAAACCAACGAAAAATCAAGCTTCGCGCCAAGCGCGTGCTGCTTTGCGGCACCTCTACCCTATAAATACTAGCCTCCCCCAAGTCCAGGGGGGCAGATCATCCGACCTTTCAACTTCCTAGCTCCTGAATCATGAACCGCCTTCTTCTCTGCGAACCATGAGCTACACGAGGTACTTCTACTCTGTGAAGTGCCTCCCCTTTGCCTTGTTTTAACCCCCTCTTTCGAGAGGGATGACTTTCGTGAATCCTAAGGGCCTCTGTGAAGAAAGGGGATCCCCAAGGGGACTCGGGTCGTCGCGGAGCATTTATGCTTCGCAAAACTCCCTTCATGTACACATGATCCACATGCTAAGGCAGGGTCACTGTACTTCGCGAAGCACATTGCTTCACGATACCTTGCTTCGCGAGGCACCTTTGCTCCACAAGGAAGTGCTCCACGAATGCCTTTCCACTTCGCGAAGCACCTATTATATGCACCTCTGCCCTATGCTTAGGTTGGGATGCTCCACTTCGCAAAGCACACCCCTTCGCAAGTACCCTCCACCACGCAGAGCACCAGAGCTTCACAAGGCCCCTGCCAATGAACCCCTCTGCGTTGCAATTCCTTTTCTTGTGTAACCCTCCAGGTTTGCATGATGCAACTTTAAAGTCCCTTGGATGATACTGTCTGTTTCATTGCTTCACCTCATGCTTCTTCGCATAGGCACGCTAATGACTATTGCTTCTTCTCATATCCATTCTAACGTGGACCCCTCAATGGTTCGCTCAATAACACCCCCTCGTCACGGCGTTTCCTGTCCCTTCTCTTCACCAAGGTGCAGAGGGTACCGGTTATGTAAGTCCTAGGGGTGTGGAGTAAACCCTATCTCGTCCGAGCTACAGGATGTTAAACTGCCAAGCACCATCGTCCTTAGCACATGATGTTAAACTGTGACCTTCCCCCCATGCATCCTACGTGGGGTCCCCCAGCTCGGACATTCTCTATGCCCACTAGTCTCCACGGGGATGAGATCATCCCTCACAGGGGATGATATCCTCATTATCAGAGTAGTGTCTGTCCATGGGGAAAGGGAAGACACCTTGGTATAAGCCCCCTAGCCTTTATTGCAGAAGGAAACATTCCTACTCCTCCTTTCTTCTTCGGTCCCAAAGACCAGAAAAGGGGGGGTGGATATCGGACCCCTCCTTTCTTTGGTACCAAATCCCTCTCCCTCTGGGCTTTATCGCCACCGGGCCTCCATCATGGAGTAAGTCCCAACCTCTTCGGGTTGCTAACCACGCATAAGCCCATGTTTCCTCTTTGGGCCACTAACCACGTGTAAGCCCCACTTCACTTCCCACGAATGCACCTTTAACGACGTGATCATTAGGTCTTTGCTGCCTCTTGTTTCTCACACCGAGCATGACTCACGTGGGCTTAGAGTAAGCATCGACCATAACACCTTGGGAAGCCTAGAGTGTAATCCCCAAACGCCATCCTGAACTACGAGGACTTTGATCCTTGCCAAGGCAGGGTACATAGGAAGCCTCTATAAGGTTCAATCCCACCACCCCGGTTGTTCCGACCTCCTTCACGTCGGTTCACCAACACCCTGGGAAGCCTAGAGTGTAAGACCTAAACGCCATCCTGAACTATGAGGACTTTTATCCTTTCCAAGGTAAGGTATGTAGGAAGCCTCCATGAGGTTCAAGCCCACCACCCCAGTCATTCCGACCATCTTCACGTCGGTTCACCAACAATTTGGGATGCCTCGGAGCATAAGCCCCAAATGTCACGATCCTAAACTACAAGGACTTTGATCCTTGCCAAGGCAGGGTACGTAGGAAGCCTCCATGAGGTTCAGACCCACCACCCCGGTCGTTCTGACCTCCTTCACGTCGGTTCACCAACACCCTGGGCAACCTAGATTGTAAGCCCCAAATGCCATTCTGAACTACAAGTACTTTGATCCTTTCCAAGGCAGGGTACGTAGGAAGCCTCCACGAGGTTCAAGCCCACCACCCCAGTCGTTCCGACGATCTTCACATCAGTTCACCAACACTTTGGGCTGCCTCAGAGTGTAAGCCCCAAATACCACCATCCTGAACTACGTGGTTTTTGATCCTTTCCAAGGCAAGGTACGTAGGAAACCTCCCTAAGGTACAATCCCAACAACCATCGGTCCCGACCACCCTTCGTGTTGGTTCCCATACCCTGAAATACGTGGCATTTATTCCTTTCCAAGGAAGGGTACGTAGGAAGCCTCCTTGAGGCCCAAGCCCACCATCCCCCGGTTATCCCGACCATCTTCACGTTGGTTCTCCCCCATCCAGTGGTAATTCATTGGGACCTCAATCAGAGGTAAGCTGTTGTGATCCTATTGAGCGGTAATTCATTGACATTCTTATCCAGCGGTAAGCCGTTGTGACCCCATCCAGTGGTAAGCCATGGGAAACCTCAATCGACGGTAAGTCATCATCAGATGAACTACGTAGACTTTGATTCCTTTCCACGGGGATACGTAGGAAGCCTCTTCGAGGCTCAAGCCCAAAAACATTATCATCCTCATGACGGTTCCATCCCATTCACCTTCCACTTCATTCAACCACTCCATTATCCATCCTGATTCTTACCCGGACTGCCACATCCCGGTGGGATCATGCCACCTCATACCCCATTCCATTTAACAGCATTCGAGCATCCAACCACACGTTAGCCCCGATATCAGTGTTCCCTCAAGAAGTTTCACCCATCTGATCCACTCTAGTTAGTGTTTTGATCAGTCTGATCAGTCTCTATTGGACGTTAAACTTGCGGCATACCCTGTGTTAAACATGGGAAGATGAGGAAAACCTCAGATACATGCCTATGGAATATAATTCCCCGCATTCGATGTAGGATTCCTCAGGTTTCCATGCCCTTGAGAAGCCCTATAATAAGGGGAAGAAACCCAGACGTGCCAGTGTTCCAGTGACCAGGTATGCCAGTGATTCCCAACGTGACTACTCCCCTGAACGAAGGTTACTGCCCTGACCGGACCCCTTGGAATGTCCTGAAAGAAGCAGTGTAATTAACTGGCATCCATGAAGATATGGCACCAGGAAGAGTTTCACGAACAACATCTTAAGTCTTTAAGGGAGACTCGGACTAGGTGACGAGTTCCGAGGAGGAATCCACAGAAAGAAGAACCGACATCCCATCATCCCATTTTGATCAAGGAGCAGATGTCTCTGAATAAGAAATAGATGTTGCCCGCCTTTAGAAAGTGGGAATGCAGGGCAAAAAAAACTGCGTCTTTCGTCTCCAAACGAGATGGACATGTGCACCCCAGTGAAAGCATCGGAAATAGTGGGATTCAAGTGTTACATTCTATAATGCTTATAGAAATGAAGATTTCACATTGAGAGACATGTTGTATGGATTGATAAATTACTTTCCTGCTTATGGAAATTTTTCAGGATATAGCATTAAAGGAATTCATGGGTGTCCCATCTGTGAACAAGGTACATAGTCAATTAGGTTGAAAAAATCATCAAAAATTCGTGTTTCTAGGACATCACAGATTTCTACCCTGAAAACATAAGTACCGGTCTTGGACAACATCATTTGATGGAAGTTCAGAAGAACGTACAACACCATCTCCACTAATAGGTGATGAACTGTTTGACAAAGTAAAAGATGTGGACACTACTTTTGGTAAACCATTTTTAAAAAACCTTATGATAACTAGTTGGAATAAGAGATCGGTTTTTTTTTTTGAATTACCATACTAGAATTGTTTGTATGTCAGACACTTTCTTGATGTTATTCATGTTGAAAAAATGTATGTGATAGTGTCATCAGCACATTCATAAATGCACCCTTCAAAACAAAGGATGAAATTAAGGATAGGTTAGACATGGTTGACATGGGAATACGAAAAGAGTTGGCACCAATGAAGGGTGAAAAATGAACTTTTCTTCCCTCAGCTGCTTACACTCTTCTCAGGCAGGAGAGATATCAGTTTTGAAACTTCTTGAATGATGTAAAGGTTCTAGAGGGGTATTCATTGAATATCAAGAACATCATGTCAATTACTGATTTAAAGTTAAAGGGTCTAAAATCACATGACTGCCACATTTTGATGCAAGATCTAATTCCTATAGCTTTACGTTGCATTTTTTCCAAGAATGTCCATTATAAATTAACGAAGCTTTGTTTCTTCTTCAAATCTATATGGAGAAAAGTTATAAACCCAAATAAATTTTTGAGTATGGAAAGAGAAATTTCCATCATATTATGTGAATTAGAAATGTTCTTCCCGCCGAAATTATTTGATATGATGGTTCATTTTATGGTTCACTTGGTGAAAGAGATTTGACTATGTGTTCCTGTACACTATAGATGGATGTACCCCCATTGAATGGTATATAAATATTTTGAAAGGATATGTCAAAAATCAAAGTCATCCATAGGGTTGTATTTTAGAGCAATATATTGTTGAGGAATATGTTGAATTATGTATTGAATACTTATCCGGTGTGGAAAGCAATGGTCTACCAAAATCTTGTCACATTGGGTAGATTGCAGGTGAAGAAATTTCTGGAAGAGAGGTTGTCACAATCAATATTATAGATTGAGAGAAAGCCCACCTTTACATTTTACATAACAGTTTGGAGGTTGACCCATATGTCGAAACCCACAAATAAATTTTTAGGCATTTTAATCTATTAAGGGATGAAAATGGATATCAAATACACGCAATCGACAGTTTATAGGATAGTTTTTGGACCATATATTTAAGGAGTCGGATGAAAATCCAGACTCAATTTCAGAACAACTTCGATGGATAGCCGGAGGACCAAGTGTTTATGTATTATCTTATAATGCTTATTTAATTAATGTTCATACATTCTATACTAATGAACATGATGATGATAGTGCCATGAAGAATAGTGGAGTTACACTTGTGGCTGAAGCAATGCATGTTTCTGGTGCTAAGGAAAAAAATCCAATTTATGTGAATATGTCATACTTTGGCATCATCAAACAAATATGGGAGTTGGATTATAAAAACTTCCAAGTGATGATTTTTCAATGAAAGTGGGTTGATAACAGGAGTGATGTTAAAATAGATGAGTTGGGATTCTCGAAAGTTGATTTCAGTAAGGAAGGGTACAAAGATAAACTGTTTATAATGGAATCACAGGAAGTGCAAGTATTTTATGTTACGAATCCCGCAAACTGAAAGTAGTCAATTATTTTGTTATCTACCAAAACCACTAAAGGGTCAGATGAAAATTCAACAGAGGATGACCCTTTCATTTGGATATCACAATCATTTCACAGTAGCCCCAATATAGATGGAATTTTGTATGTCATAGGAAACCATAATGAAGGGATTTGGATTTTTGATAGAGGGGTAAAATCTCTTTAGCCTTTAAAAAAATAATTCAATAATCATGTTATATTTTTTTATAATATACATCATGTTACCTTATGTTATTATCTGATTTCTACTACTTTTATGTAATCTAAATTAAATGTTAAACCACTTCTGCAGATAATGACTTCTGTGCATGATGATGCTCCCAATCCTGAGGCACAACAGGTCTCTCAACCTACTGTTGCTCGCAGTGCAGAGGTACAACCACCATTATGCACATGTAGATGCTTGCGCTTTGGAGGAATGTATTGATGATGTTGAAACTAAGGAAATGGTAGGCAGTAAAACAATGGTGGCGCATAAAAAACAGGAGCATCGTAGTTTTAAGGTGTTAGAAAAAATCCTTAAGGAAAAAAGCAAAAGGCATCAAATACGAGGTCGGATGGAATAAGTGGGGCCAGCATGTTAACCCCAACAAGGTCATGTTTAGTAGTTACATTGGAATCGGTACTCTGCAACACGTGTCGATTGATGTATAGTCATGGCACCATATTGTCACCGGGCTTAAGACACTGATGTGGGGAGATATTACGGTAACATTATGATATCATTTCTTAAATTTACTAAAAAATAAAATAATGAAACATTGAATTACTCTTCATCATACCTTATAGAGTGCATTTATAGTGGATGACTTGCACAAGGACTATGTATTAATGGTTACTGGAAGGATTCACAAAGGCTTTCGCACAATTTTAATGAGACGTTATCTTAAATATTTCAAAGGGAAAATAAACCTGCACCCACCTCCTATTTATGCACACCTGATAACCCAAGGAGTGTGGGATGTGTTTACTAGTCGTCGTGCAGAGCAGTATTTTCAGGTACATTGTGTTTGATAATACGTTGTTTGACGATACGTGTATTTATCACTTTGATTGACAGTTTTTTATTTATGAAATAGCAACTGAGTGCTGAAAATAAGGAACAAGCAGCAAAACCAGCGTACTCCTACCGTAAAGAAAGAATGGGGTACGCTTCACTTGAAAAAAAAATTGGTATGTATTTTAAATCTACAGTAATATTTTTATGTGACATCAAAAAACACCATAACTATATTCCTCTATTTATATGTAGATTGATGAATCCAAATCCAAAGTCACTTCCATCCCACGCCATATGCTATGGAAGGAGGCGCATATAAATAAAGATGGGATACTAATAGATGAAAACACAAAAAAAAGTGTGGGAAACATGTGTAAGTATGACATAATAAATATTTGTTTTGATTTAAATCAATATTACATAACAATGATTACTTATTTTACTATATTTTATATCTGACATAGTCACAGGAATCATCAACATCCAAACCGGATGCAGACATACTTTCAATGGCCTTAAAACAGTCAGAAAAGTATGGTCGCATCAGAGGTGCGAGTTTTGGGGTGACACCCCGAACATTTTTTGAGAAAAAAATAAGAGGAGGATCAAAGTAAAGAAATCAAAATGATGAGAGAAAGAATAGTTATCCTTGAAGAACATATGCAATTGTAGAGAGAGTTCGTGGAAAATTTGATGGCGGGGGGGGGGAGAAGAAACAACTCAAGAACAACCAGCACGTGAAGATCCTGATCCACCCCCACTAGCTTTGAGGTGAGCCATTCCCCTCAAAAACTTGTCTTATATAAGGTAATCAATGTTCTAATAATTGTTTCTGTGAATTTTGAATCAGATAGACACTAATACCTTTCTTATACTGATATTGTATAGGGTGAAAATGACTGTCATTTATATCTATCAACACTCACCCATCGCCTTGTAGCGAGGGATACGGTGTTCAATATCTATGACGTCATGCTACACAACAGACCACTTCCAACCGACCATGTTAAAGTATTGATTAACATATCCCATGATCTGAGTATCGAGCTACCTGTTCCAATTGATGATGAAGATATTCATAAGGTCAAATAAGCTCTTGGAATATTCATCGCATGGCCATCACAGCTTGCAAAAAAATGTCGAAAAGGAGGTATTCATTTCCAATTTATTTTTCAAGATAAACCTTTATAATTTAATGAAAAAAGGTCTGAACTGATGAATGTTATTATAAATAGACACAAGGGGTGAAAAGAAAGAACAGCTCAAAACCATATCAAGGATCAAACAACCAATCGAAATGATCTATCGAAAGCACCTTAAACCCACCTGTTCTATATCTGCATTTAATATCATTGCAGACTCATGTGAATACAAAGTTGAAAGACAGTGGTACTCACACAATTATTTTTTATGAAAATATGTACAGAGGGGAAGATCTAGATTTCATTAGTGTTGACGGTGTAAGTGAAATCCTGGAGTATGATTGGCTAGGTGGCTCAGTTGTAAATGTATACATGAACACAAATTTGGACTCATTAGTCCTCACATCACCTCTATATAACAAACAAAAATAGAATCCAAGAAATAGGGTGAAATAGTGGCAGACCTTCTCAAATAATTTAACAGAAAAATTAAGGATGACAGACCCTTTTAATACCAATGATTCAGGGGTAAAACTCTACAATTTAATCATATCAAATATATTTTAATTTATTTCATTAATTATTCTTTTTTGTGTTCTTAAGCAGCATTGGATGCTCATTGAGGACAATTTGGATACTCCAGAGATTTATTTTTTGGATTAAATGCATGGATATCCAACAAACTGAACACACATGATGGCGTTTGTCGATTTGTAATACACTACATCCATCATTTTAAAACTAAACATCTAGTTATATAATTTATATTATCTTTTAATTAGGATTTTTTTATGATAGGGTGGTGTGTGAATATCGTCTACATCATGGAATGAGGCCAAGGGAAAAGGACAAGAAACATCACAAGTACTACGAATGGATACAAATTAGGGTATATATAATAAGATTTCACTATCCAAACACATAAAAAAATTACTTATTTTTCTCAATGTTTCTGCAGTGTCCGAAACAAACAAATGATAAAGATTGTGGTTATTATGTTTGTAAATTTATGAAAGATATCATATTCAATGAACAAACCATCATCCCTAAAGAGTCATTTTCAAAAATAATTACTATTTCATTTAAAATATTTATTAATCCTTTGTGTATTTATATTTTTTCAACACTACCATGATTGTCGAAAAGAATCCTATTCACAAGACAATATAGATTCGTTTAGAAATGAATGGGCAACATACCTGATGGAATAATGTACACAAATAGAATGAATATGTGACCAGTATGACTTGAAGTGTCTATTTTTATTTAAAAGTGACAATATTTTTAGTAAAAAAAACAAGTGACATACTGAAAACTGAGAAAACTCATTATGATTGATTTGATACTTTAATAAAATTATCCACAAGTCATTTATTACATGTAGGAATCAACGCACCTAAATCTGATTCACAGTATGAACGTTATGAATTTAAGTGTGTGTTTTTATATTAAATTAACAATAAATTTAGCAAAAAAACACAACTGACATACTGAAAACTGAGAAAATGAATTTGAATTGTTTTGATACTTTAGGAAAATGATCCATCAGTTATTTTTGAAATGTATGAATCAACTAAACCTCAATCCGATGAACAGTGTGACCGATATGACTAAAAGTGTCTTTTATTAGTTTAAAATTGACATTTTAGATCAAAACACGCCAGTCACTGAAAACCAAGAAAACTCACTCATATTGTATTCATAATTTAGTAAAATGATTCATAATTTCTTTGTGACGTGTATGAAGTAGTCTCATGTCAAATCGACGCACGATGCGATCGGTATGACTCAAAATGCATGTTTCCAGTTTGAAATGATGTTTTAGTAAAAAAACACAACTAATATACTAAAAACTAATCAAACGCATTAGGATTGTTTTTATACTTTATAAAAATGGTATATAAGTCATTTTTGACATGTATGAATCAAACGTACCTCAATCTGATGCATGGTGTGACCGGTATGACTCAAAGTGTCTCTTTTTATTTAAAATTGACATTAATTTTAGTAAAAAAACACAACTGACATACTGAAAACCGAGAAAATGCATTCGGATTGTTTTGATAATTTAGGAAAACTATACATGAGTCATTTTTGACATGTATAAATCAACCTCACCTAAATAAAATGCACGATGTAACCGGTATAAATCCAAATGTGTCTTTTTATTTAAAATTGACATTAATTTAAGTAAAAAAGAAAAACTAACATACTGAAAACCGAGCAAACGCATTCGGATTATTTTGATACTTTATGAAAACAATCCATGAGTCATTTTTGATGTTTAGGAATCAAACACACCTCAATCTGACACACTATGTGACCGGTATGACTAAAAGTATCTGTTATCAGTTTAAAATTTAAATTTTAGCTCAAAACGTGTCACTCGCTAAAAACCAAGCAAACACTTTCTGATTGTCATCATAATTTAGGATAGTGATTCTTAAGTCCTTTCTGACGTGTATGAAGTATTTTCACATAAAATTGACGCACGATGTGACCGGTATGACTCAAAAAGCGTGTTTCTGGTTTGAAATGATATTTTAGTAAAAAAACACAACTAACATACTGAAAACTGATCAAACTCATTTGGATTGTTTTGATACTTTAGAACAAAAATCCATGAGTCATTTTTGACGTTTATGAATCAACCACACCTCAATCCGATGAACGATGTGACCAATATAAATCCAAATGTGTTTTTATTTAAAATTGACATTAATTTAAGTAAAAAAGAACAAGTGACATACTGAAAACTGAGAAAAAATGTTCAGATTGTTTTAATAATTTAAGATAATGATTAATGAGTCATTTTTGATGTATAAGAATCAACCACACCTCAATCTGATACACGGTGTGTCCAGTATGACTAAAAGTGTCTATTATTAGTTTAAAATTGACATTTTATCTCAAAACATTTCACTCACTAAAAACTAAGAAAACGCCCTCGGATTGTATTAATAATTTAGGAGAGATATTCCTAAGTCCTTTGTGATGTGTATGAAGCAGTCTCACCTCAAACCGATGCATGATGCGACCAATATGACTCAAAATGGGTGTTTCTAGTTTGAAATGATATTTTAGTAAAAAAAACAAAACTATCATACTGAAAATTGAGCAAACCCATTCGGATTGTTTTGATACTTTAGAACAATAATTCATGGGTCATTTTTGATGTGTAGGAATCAAGTACACCTCAATCCGATAAACGATGTAATCGGTATAAATCCAAATATTTCATTTAAATTTGATATTAATTTTAGTAAAAAAACAAGGGACATACTCAAAACCAAGAAAACCCATTCGGATTGTTTTGATATTTTAGAACAATGATCCATAACTCATTTTTGACATGTAAGAATCAACCTCATCTCAATACAACACACAGTGTGACCTGTACAAATCCAAATGTGTCTTTTTTATTAAAAATTGACATTTTATTAATGTATTTTTTCATATTAATGTTTAATTTATTTCTTTATAGTATTACTAACATAATATTTGTTTTATTATATAGGTGGAACCTTTTGATTGAGTTTAGATGATTTATTCGATAA
This sequence comes from Viscum album, assembly GCA_963277665.1. Lineage (NCBI taxonomy): Eukaryota > Viridiplantae > Streptophyta > Magnoliopsida > Santalales > Viscaceae > Viscum > Viscum album. The sequence goes on along the minus strand of OY728150.1, from coordinate 37,478,822 downwards.
TTAATACCATGGACAGACATTTTTGAGAAGGGATTATGACACTACTACAAAAACGGGCAAGGGAAGTGTCACCTTTTATTAGCGCTAAGACAAAATCACTAATAAAGGAACCCTTATCAGCGCTAAAATTTTAGCGCTGATAAAGAATGATTTTATTAGAACTTTTTTAGCGCTGATAAAACCATAGTCCCATATTTTATAAAATCTAGTGCACAGTATGCTCTTTTTATCACACCCTCAATCCCTCGTGGTGCTATACCCCTGCTAAAACTTCCCTCCCCCCACGATCTTCTCTTTTTCAGAGCTCTGCCGCTATCCCTACTCCTTCTCCTCCCCCACGAACCCCTTCTTTGGATCCTCCTCCCCACAAACACTACTTCCTCCTCTCTGCTATACTCCCTACGAACCCTACTCCTCTATTTCTCAATGGTGGTGGCTCCTCCCATACACCTCCCCCTCGCGGTCATGCCTTCCCCTCCCGACGTAGCACAGAAGGCTCCCTAACCACTCGATGCTTCTTCTCTCCCTCCATCGCAGGTGCGATCTACTCTAGGTAAGTCTCCCACTTCTCCTTTTAGGTTTATTTTTTTTGGATAGGTTTTGTGAGATTAGTTTTCATTAGGGTGATGTTTGGATTCTTCCCCACGATCACCACCCTTGGATTAGATGCTAACTAACATAGAGTTCTGACAATCTATGTCACGAAATCACACACATATTAGATTCTTATACTTGGTTAGAAGATGATTTGAACTAAAGTATGATTTTTTTATGATTCCCTATGGGTCCTTATGATGTTTGGAACTAGAATTTATTTTTCACCAAGTTTCATATGTATGAGGGTTTGATATTCTCGTGCAACCTCAAGCTAGACCTTGTTATACATGAATATTCTATTAATGTTGAGTGTTTTTCCTCATCCTTCTGGTGAGTGTATCTATACTGGGGAAAGTGGTCTTTTTGTAAACCCCTTCATGAAAAATAATAGTTTTGATAGTACCCGTCTCATTATTAATTGGTTACACTTTGTGGGTGTCATGATGTGTTGGTGATTGTGTTTATGGGGAAGGTATATTTATGATTGTGTTTATGGGGAAGGTTCTACTTTGGGATAGGCCTCATGGGGGTTGTTATATATGGAGGCTAGAGTGATGGATAGGTAGATAAAATTGAGTAGGAATCGGCTGTGATACTTGGACTTGGCTTCGGTTTGGGCATGTTCTCTCTCGTAGTGTTTTCTTCAGTTTTCTTCTTCCTCAACTATAGCTCTCTAGCCATTTTCCATATACTTAGTGTCTTTTCTTAGTTTTCTATCATTTATGTAGGTTGTTTTTGATAGTTACAAAAAAATTTGTGACACCATTTATGAAAAATGATTTTGTATAAGTGTTTATAGGTTACATAGTTTATGTTTGACATCACTTATTGAAAAGTGCTCACAACTGATCACAGTTGATTGTGTATAAGGCTATGATTGACTGCACTTGGGGTTCATCTTGACAAAATATATTTATAATTTTTTAAAGTGCTTATCAATTATAATAAATGGTTTTGTATAAGTTTTTCCAGCTTGGTTGTTGGAAAGGTGATAATATGGCACATTTTTATGTAGTTTTCTTCTAGAATTTAAGCGTCTACTTTGGGTTTAGATAGTGGTATAAACATGTGATCAATTGTATTTGGGTGGTTAATTCTTTTTAGGATTGTGGGATGTTTCTTGACTAGGATCAATGGTAAATTCCACACATCTTTCTTTTATGTCAAGGATAATTTAAGGGTGGTGTCAACTTAGTGAAACTCTATGACCAGTTGTTCCTAGGTGCTAGTCTAGAAGGTTTTTTGTTGAAAATGAGGAGACACCATGCACTTTATTGGGTAGATATTGATTATTCCCTGATACCTATTATAGGTATCAAGATTTTTATTTTGAATGGATACTGCTCTAGTAAAGAACTACCCTTGGTGTGTCAGGCCAAGTGATTTTGATTAAGTACACCTACATTATGGAGAACCCGATTACCTGATGGGGGTGAATTTATTCTCAGGAGATTGTAAATGTCTTTCACTTGGTTGGATTGTATTTTAGCTCTTTTTATTAAATCCATTAATTTATGTTGATCAATTCATAGACCGACCTCTAGTGGTTTGGGGGAATTCAACATGTAATACTAAGATTTGGATGGATATATTAGTGTTCTATGATTATGCCTATGGTTTGAGTTGATATCATAATCTTTTAAGGTAGTGATCTTCTGGGATGTAGGGTTAGTAGCACCCACCCACAGTTGGTGTGTGATTCAAGTCTTATATCAGGAGGCATTTTCATTCATAGGTACCTCAAGGATAGACCATTACTCCAAGAAATTTAATATGATTGTGATGGGTATAGACATATCACATTGCATTTTCTTAACATTCATGCTACAGTCAGAGAGGCAGTTGACGAATAGCCTAGGCAGAGGAAGGAACTGGAGAAAGGAGGTTTGTACAGCACTAAAGTGATGGAGGAGATCAGGGAGCAGCATGAGGTGGATGGTAGGCTCTATTAATATCTATTTTTATAAGGAAGTGGTTCTATTACACTGTATTTGGAAGTATTTTTTTGTGTATTTGAATCATAAATACTAATATTTGAGATTCAAATATTATGGAGATGAATAAAGATTTTATGGATGCTAATCGTTTGACAATAGAGTATGAGAACAGAGTGAAAGAGTTCATCAAGTTTGCAAAGGATCATGCAAAGGATTCTTCTCAAATCCTTTTTCCATGTTTATATTGTTATTGTTCTAGACTAATTAATCCATATGAGTTGGAAGAACATTTGATATGTCACAGAATATATCGAAGTTATAAATGTTGGAATAAACACGTAGAAAAAGAGAATGTACCAACTAGCTAGGATAAAACTACATTTTATGGATCATCAGATATGAATAAAAATATGGATAATGAAGAAGACCATATGGAGGATGTGATTACAAATGTCAATGATGATGAATATCGTATTGAGGAAATGACAAGGACATTTGAAGATGAACTCTATGATTGCCCAAAATTGTTTGAGAAGTTAAAGAGTTGTGAAAAGATGCCATTGTATGCTGGTTGCACTAAATATACAGCATTGTCAGCTGTATTGATGTTGTATAAATTGAAAGCAGGAAATGGATGGAGTGATGTCAGTTTTATGGAACTACTTTCTCTCTTGAATGACATGCTCCTGGAAGATAATGATCTCCCAAACCATACATATGAAGCTAAATGAATGCTACGCTCGATGGGTATGATTTCTAAAAGAATACATGCCTGCCCGAAAGATTGTATACTGTTTCGCAAGGAGAAAAAATCACTTACAGAATTCCCAAAGTGTGGTGCTCCTTGATACAAGAAAGATGAATCCAATCCTACAAAAGTTTTATGGTACTTTTCAATCATTCCAAGGTTTAGGCATCTATATGGAAGTGAAAAAACTACAAGACAATTGTCGTGGCATGCAGATAAAAGAAATAAAGATGGAAAATTACGTCACCCGTCCGACTCTCCTCAATGGAAGATAATTGATCATGAGTATCCTAAATTTGGAAAAGAGCCGAGAAACCTTCGTCTTGCATTATCTACAGATGGAGTGAATCCTTTTGGTTTTCAAACCAACACTCACAGTACATGGCTTGTTATGTTGGAAAATTATAACTTGCCACCCTGGTTATGCATGAAGCAGAAATTTATCATGTTATCTATGCTTATATCAGGACCAAAACAACCAAGTAACGATATTGATGTTTATTTGTCTCCTTTGATCGAGGATTTGAAGTTATTGTGGTATTCAGGTGTTATTTTTTATGAAGATTATAAAAGTAAATACTTCACATTGAGAGCGATGTTTTATGGGATAATAAATTATTTCCCTGCTTATGGAAATTTGTCAGGTTATAGCATTAAAGGAACTCAAGGGTGTCCCATGTGAGAAGAAGATACATAATCAATTAGGTTGAAACATTCATCAAAAACTATGTTTCTAGGACATCGTATATTTCTACCTCATCGGCATAAGTACCGATCTTAGACAACATCATTCAATGGAAGTTCAGAACAACACACAGCACCGTCTCCACTAACAGGTGATCAGCTGTTTGAGAAAGTAAAAGATGTGAACACTATTTTTGGTAAACCATTTTCGAAAAACCTTACGAAAATCGGTTGGAAAAAGAGATCAGTTTTTTTTTTGAATTACCATACTGGAATTGTTTGTGTGTTAGACATTTTCTTGATGTGATGCATGTGGAAAAAAATGTATGTGACACTGTTATCGGAACGTTGCTAAATGCTCCTGGAAAAACAAAGGATGGAATTAAGGAAAGGTTGGACATGGTTAACATGGGAATACGAGAAGAGTTGTCTCCCATGAAGGGTGAAAATTGAATTTTTCTTCCTCCAGCTGCTTACACTCTTTCCAGGGAGGAGTGATATCAGTTTTTCAACTTCTTCAATGATGTAAAGGTTCTAGAGGGGTATTCATCAAATATCAAGAACATTGTGTCAATGAATGATTTGAAGTTAAAAGGTTTGAAATCACATGACTACCATGTTTTGATGCAAGATTTAATTACTATAGATTTATGTTGCATTTTTTCCAAGAATGTTTGTTATATGTTAAACAAACTTTGTTTCTTTTTCAAAGCTATATGTAGCAAAGTTTTAGACCTGGCGAAATTTCCAGCTATGGAAAGAGAAATTTTCATCATATTATGTGAATTAGAAATGTTTTTCCGCCAACATTCTTTGATATGATGGTTCATTTGATAAGTCACTTGGTGAGAGAGATTTGACTCTGTGGTCCTGTGCACTATAGATGGATGTACCCCGTTGAACGGTATATGAAGATTTTGAAAGGGTATGTCAAAAATCGAAGTCAGCCAGAGGGTTATATAGTGGAGCGATATATTGTTGAGGAAGCCATTGAATTTTGTACCAAATACCTATCTGATGTAGAAAGCATTGGTCTCCCGAAATCTAGTCACACTGGACGCATTGAGGGTGAGGGAATTTATGGAAGAAATGTTGTGACAATCAATATTACAGATCGAGAGCAGGCCCACCTTTATGTTTTTCATAATAGTTGGTAGGTTTCTCCATATATTGAAACCCACAATGAAATTCTTAGGCAGTTGAATCCATCAAGGGATGAAAAATGGATATCAAATACACATAATCACCAGTTTATAGGATGGTTTTAGGACCATATTTTTAAGAAGTTAGATGAAAATCTGAATTCAATTTCAGAATGACTTTGATGTCTATCTGTCGGACCAAGTGTGTATGTATTATCTTACAATGGTTATGTAATTAATGGTTATACATTCTATGCAGATGAACATGATGAAGATAGTACCATGCAAAATAGTGGAGTTACACTTAAGCGATACATGTTTCTGGTAGTAAGGACAGAAATCCAATTTATGAAAATATGACATACTTTGGCATTATCAAACAAATATGGGAGTTGGATTATACGACATTCCAATTGCCGATTTTTTAATGAAAATGGGTTGATAACAATAGTGGTGTAAAAATAGATGAATTGGGATATGTGAAAGTTGATTTTAGTAAAGAAGGGTACAAAGAAGAATAGTTTATAATGGAATCACAAGCGGTACAAGTATTTTATGTTCTAGATCCTGCAAACTAAAAGTGATCGATTGTTTTGTTATCGTCCAAAACTACTGAAGGGTCCAATGAAAATTCAGTTGAGGATGATCCTTTCAGTGGTACGTCACAATCATTTCACAGCGATCCCAATGTAGATGATGTTTTATATGTTAGAGGAGACCACAATGAAGGGATTTGGATAATCGATAGAGGTGTAAAATCCCTTCAGCCTTTGAAAAAAATAGAGTTCAATAAACATGAGAGATTTTGTTTGTAATATAGATCTTGTTATCACATGTTATTATCTTATCATTACTGAATTTATGTAATCTAAATTAACTGTTCAACCACTTTTGTAGATAATGACTTCTGCACGTTCTGGTGCTCCTAACCTCGAGGCTGAACAAGTCTCTCAAACTGTTGTTGCTGCTGCTGCGGCTGCTCACAGTATAGAGCAACAACAAGTTTCTGAACCTGGTGTTTCTCCTAGTGTTGAGGTCCAATAACCATCAGCACATGGCATTGATATCATTTCAGATGAACATATAGATGATGTTTATATTGATAAAATGGTCGGGGATGAAGAACCGATGTCGTAGAAAACACAGGTGCGTCATAGTTTGACGGTGTTAGCCAAAGTTCTTAAGGCAAAAAGCAAAGGCATCAAATTTGATGTCGGATGGAATGCATGAAGCCAACATGTGAATCCCAAAAAGGCTATGTTTAGTAGTTACATTAAAATTTTCACTCGGCAACGCGTGCCGATTGACATAGATTCATGGCACCATGTTGTGTCCGGGCTGAAGGCTGTGATCTGGGAAGAAATTACAGTAACATTATGATATTATTTCTTTAATTTACTAGAAAATAAAATAATGAAATAGTGTCTTACTCTTCTCAATCTCTTGCAGAGTACATTTATAATAGACAATTCACACAAGAATTGTGTACTAAGACTTGCAGGAAGGTGTCATCGAGGTTTTCACACTATTTTAACAAAATGTCACCTGAAAGATTCCAAAGGTAAAATAAACCCTCACCCACCCCTTGTCTATGCTCACCTGATATCCCAATAAGCATGGGATGCATTTATTGGTCGTCATGGGGATGAGAAGTTTCAATTATATTGTGGATGATAATACATTTTTTGAGGATACGTGTATTCATCACTTTGATTGTCAATATTTCATTTATGAAACAGCAACTCAGTACTGAAAATAAGGAATGTACATCAAAACCAACATACTCCTATCGTAAAGCAAAGATGGGGTACGCTTCACTAGAAAAGAAAATGGTAAGTATTTTAAATTTACAGAAATATTGTTAGGTGACAAGAAACAACATCATAATTATCTTTATATATTTATATTTAGATTGATGAGTCTAAAACCAAATACTCTTCCATCCCACGTCATGTGCTATGGAAGGAGGCATGTGTGAATAAGGAAGAGAAGATAGTAGATGAAAACACACAAAAAGTGTGGGAAATATGTGTAAGTATGACACAATAAAAAGATTTGTTTTAAATTTATATTACATAAAAATAATTAGTTATTTTCCTATATTCAACAGTCACAGGAATCAGCTACTCCTATAGCAGATGCAGACCTATTATCGATGACTTTGAAGTGACCAAAACAATACGGTCGTGTCAGAGGTGCGATGTTTGGGGTGACACCCCGAGTATATTATGAGAAAAAAAACAAACGGATGATAGAGATGAAAAAATGAAACAAATGAGTGAAAGACTAGAAACTCTTGAAGAATGATTTCAGTGGAAGGGAGAGTTGCTAGAAACTTTTATGGGTGGGAAGCAAGGAGAAGACACAACTCAAGAACAACCAGTGCGTGAAGATCCCGCCCCACCCCCCACCAGCTTTGAGGTGAGCCATTCCCCTCAAAGAACTGTCTTAGTCGTGGTAATCAATATTCTAATAATTGTTCCCATGAAATTTGAATCAGACAAACACTGATACTTTTCCTGTACTGATCTTTTACAGGGTGAAAATGACTGTGATTTATATCTCTCAACACCCACTTGTCACCTTGTAGCGAGGGATACGGTGTTCAACATCCCAGAGGAAAAGCTGCATAATAGACCACTTCCGAAAGATCATCTGAAAATGACGATTACTGTAGCTCATGGTCCAAATGAAAAGCTACCTATTCCACTTGATGACGATGATATTCATACGGTTGAAAAGGATATTGGGACATTCATTGCATGGTTGTCACAACTTGTAAGATTACATGTGAACAAAGAGGTATTTATTTCCATTTTTTTTCAAGCTAAACCTTTAACAATTAATGAAAAAGGGGTATGAACCAATGAATGTTATTATAGACAGAGAAAGGGAAGGGGGTGACAAGAAACATCGGCTCAAAAACATCTAAAGGATCGACCAACCGATCCCAAAGAGCTACTGAAAGCACAATAATAATACATATTCTCTATCCACATTTACAAGAATTGAAGACTCATGTGGATACGAATCTAAGAGGTGGTAGTAGTCATATAGTGGTTTTTGAAAAGAATATATACGGAGAAGAAATTCAAGATTTCGTTGTTGCTGAAAATGTAAATGAGATCCTTGAATATGGTTGGCTAGGAATCATAGTTGTAAATTTATATATGAGGTGTGTTTTCATGAATTGATTTTCTAAAAGCTGATATAATGTTCAAATTATGACTAAATGCATTTTATATTATTGACAGACGTATATATGAAAAACAGTTGAAGTAATTTTCCCATGAGCCAAAATTCGGACTTGTTGGTCCTCATACCACATCAACACAACTAACGAAATTAGAGCCATCAAAAAAGGATTGAATAGTGAATGGATTGCTGAAAACATTTGAAAGCAAGATTACGGATGACAGACTCTTCCTAATACCAACCATGCAAGGTTAAGATTCTATGATTAAAGCATATCAATTATATTTTCACTTCTTTTATTACTTATTCCTTTTTGTGTTTTTAGGAAACATTGGTTGTTAATTGCGGTGAACTTGGATACTCCAAAGATTTATTTTCTGGATTCAATGCAAGGATATCCAACAAACCAACCACACATGATGGAGTTTGTGAATCTGTAATACACTAAATCCTACGTTTTAGGTCTAAAAATCAAGTAATATAATTTATATTATCTTTTACTGAGGATTCTGTTATGATAGGGCAGTGTATCATTATCATCTAAAAAAAGTAATGAGGACAGGGGCTAAGCATAAGGAGGTGAGAAAGTACTACGTCTGGACAAATATCAGGGTATATATAATAAAATTTCACTATACAAGCACATATCAACACAAGTTACTTATTCTTCTAATGATCAAATTTTTTGTAGTATCCAAAACAAAAAAAACGATAATGATTGCGGTTATTATGTTTGTAAATTTATGAAATAGATTGTTTTCATCAACAAACTAGCATCCTTAAAGAGGTATTTTCAAAAACAACTACTATTTCATTTAAATTCTTTATTAATTCTTTATTTATGTATTTTGCAGTACTACTATGACTGTAGAAAATCCCCATACTCATAAGACGATATAGATTTGTTCAGAAATGAGTGGGTCACATACCTGATGGAAGATTTTACATAAATAGCATGAAGATATAACTTGGGGATGTGTACAATTGGCGGTCATTTTTGAGAGGGGTTAAGGGGATCAAAAGATGAAACATTGTTTTATGTAAATGTTTGTAGGAGAAATGTAATTGTAGTTAAATAAAACATACTTTCTCCAATGATTCATTTTCCAATTTTAACAGATGAAATTCACCAGCAACATACAAGAATGATAAACCGCTTTTCTTTGGGCTTTGGATAAGAAAAAACAGTAAAATCTCCAAAATACCTTTATATCTGACCAAACGCATTTGGATTGTGTTGATACTTTAGGGGAATGATCCGTGGGTAATTTGTGACATGTACGAGTCAACCCTGCCTCAATCCAAGGCACGGTGTGGCCGATATCACTCAATGTCTCTCTTTTGTTTAAAATGAACAGAATTTTAAGTGAAAACAACAACTGACGTACGGAAATCTGACCAAATGCATTTGGATTGTGTTGATACTTTAGGGGAATTATCCATGAGTCATTTGTGATATTTAAAAGTCAAATACACCTCAATCTAAGGCACGGTGTGTCCGGTATCACTCAAAATGTCTCTCTTTTGTTTAAAATGGGCAAAATTTTAAGTGAAAACAACAACTGACGTAGGGAAATCTGACCAAATGCATTCGGATTGTATTTATACTTTAGGGGAATGATCCATGGGTCATTTTTGATGTTTAAAAGTCAACCCTGCCTTAATACAAGCCATGGTGTAGCCGATATCACTCAAAGTGTCTCTCTTTTGTTTAAAATGGATGGAATTTTAGGTGAAAACAACAATTGACATACGGAAATCTGACCAAACACATTCAGATTGTGTTGATACTTTAGGGGAATGATAAATGGGTCATTTTTGACGTGTACGAGTCAACCCCGCCTCAATATGAGGCATGGTGTGGCTGGTATCACTCAAAGTGTCTCTCTTTTGTTTAAAATGGACAGAATTTTAAGTGAAAACAACAACTGACGTACGGAAATCTGACCAAACACATTTGTATTGTGTTGATACTTTAGGAAAACGATCCATGGGTCATTTTTGACATGTATTAGTCAAACCTACCTCAATCCAAGTCACGTTGTGGCTGGTATCACTCAAAGTGTCTCTCTTTTGTTTAAAATGGACAGAATTTTAAGTGAAAACAACAACTCACGTACGAAAATCCGACCAAACGCATTCGTATTATGTTGATACTTTAGGTGAAAGATATGTGTGTTATTTTTGATTTGTATGAGTCAACTCTGCCTCAATATGAGGCATGGTGTGGCCAGTATCACTCAAAGTGTCTCTCTTTTGTTTAAAATGGACAAAATTTTAAGTGAAAACAACAACTGACGTACAGAAATCCAACCAAACGCATTCGGATTGTGTTGATACTTTAGAGGAACAATCCATGGGTCATTTTTGAAGTGTAAGAGTCAACCCCGCCTCAATATGAGGCACGATGTGACCGATATCACTCAAAGTGTCTCTTTTTTTTTAAATGGACAGAATTTTAAGTGAAAACAACAACTGACGTACGGAAATCCGACCAAACGCATTCAGATTTTGTTGATACTTTAGGAGAATGATCCATGGGTCATTTTTGACATGTATAAGTCAACTCTGCCTCAATATGAGGCACAGTGTGGCCGGTATCACTCAAAGTATCTCTCTTTTGTTTAAAATCGACAGAATTTTAAGTGAAAACAACAACTGACATACGGAAATCCAACCAAACGCATTCGGATTGTGTTGATACTTTAGGAGAACTATCCATGGGTCATTTGTGACGTGTAAAAGTCAACCCCACCTCAATATGAGGAACAGTGTGACCAGTATCACTCAAAGTGTCTCTCTTTTGTTTAAAATGGACACCACCCAACCCCCTGGACGCCCCCAACCCCATGGACACCCCCCACCCCCTGGACACCCCCACCCCTCCTCGACACCACCCCACCACCTGGACACCCCACCCCACCCCCCCCCCCCCCCCCGGACACCCCCACCCCCATGGAAAGCCACCCCAAACCCCCTGGACACCACCCCACCCTCCTTGGACAGCCCCACCAACCCCCTGGACCCCCCCCCACCCCACCCCCTGGACACCACCCCACCCTCTGGACACCCCCACCCCCTGGAAAGCCCCCCCAACCCCCTAGACACCCCCCCCGGACACCCCCCCACCCCCTGGACACCCACCAACCCCCTGGACGGCACCCCCACCCCTCCTAGACACCACCCCACCACCTGGACACCCCCCCCCCCACACCCCCTTGGACAGCCACCCCCACCCCCTAAACACCACCCCACCCCCCTTGGATAGCCACACCAACCCCCTAGACTGCCCCCCACCCCACCCCCCCCTAGACACCACCCCACCCCCTGGACACCCCCCACCCTCTAGACACCCGCACCCCTGGAAAGCCCCCCCCCCCCAACCCCCTGGACCCCCCCCCCCCCCGGACACCCCCATGGACAACCCCCCCTAGACACCCCCCTCCCCTCTGGACACCCACCAACCCCCCTAGACGGCACCCCCACCCCTCCTAGACACCACCCCACCACCTGAACACCCCCAACCCTCTAGACACCCCCACCCCCTTGGACAACCACCCCCACCCCCCTGGACACCACCCTGCCCTCCTTGGACAGCCCCACCCCACCCCCTGGACAACCACCCCACCCCCTGGACACCCCCACCCCCTGTAAATCCCCCCAACCACCTGGACACCACCCCACCCCCCTGGACAGCCCCCCCCCCCCCCCCCCCACCCCCTGGACACCCCCACCCCACCCCCTGGACACCCACCAAGCCCATGAATGACACCCCCACCCCTCCTAGACACCACCCCACCACCTGGACACCCCCACCCCCTAGACACCCCCACCCCCGTGGACAGCCACCCCCCACCCCCTGGACACCACCTCACCCACCTTTGACAGCCCCACCAACCCCTTGGACCCCCCCCCCCCCACCCCTTGGACACCACCTCACCCCCTGGACACCCCCTCACCCTCTGGAAAGCCCCCCGGACCCCCCCCCCCCCACCCCCACCCCTTGGACACCCCACCATCCCCCTAGACGGCCCCACCATCCCCCTGGATGCCCCCCCACCCCTCCTCAACACCACCCCACCACCTGGACACCCCCCCCCCCCCACCCCACCCCCCTGGACAACCCCACCACCATGGAAAGCCCCCCACCACCCCCCCTAAACACCACCCCACCCCCCTTAGACAATCCTATCCCCCCGGACACCCCCACCCCCCCGGACACCCCACCCCCCAGGACACCCCTACCCCCTTTGGACAGCCACCCCAAACCCCTGAATAGCCCCCCCAACCCCTTGAATTCTGAATTGAATTCTTTATGTATTTAAATAATTTATGAATTATGTGTTAATGGTGTATGGGTATACTTGTTGTATGGGTATACTTTTCGAAATTACCTTATGAATTATGTGTTAATTTTGTATGGGTATACTTGTTGATATGCTGGTTTTTTTGCAGGTCTTGTTTGGGTGTGCTGCTGCAGATTTTTATATTACAGCAGGCAGGTCATTTATCAGCGCTTTTTTAGCGCTGATAAAGGGATCCTTTATTAGCATCTTTTGAGCATTGATAAAGGGACCCCCCCCCATCAGCGCTGAGCTTTACAACGCCTTTTTAGCGCTGTTAAAGCCCGTTTTGAGCGCTGATAAAGCCCATTTTTTGTAGTAGTGCGGATGTCAAAGGATGAAACATTAATGTTTTTAACTGTTTGTTGGATAATTGTAAATTTAATTATATAAAATATTATTTTAAATGTATATAGCATTGTTTTTCAAACCCTTGTATGTGCTGCTTTGTTCTTGTGTGTGTTGCTTTGTTCTTGTGTGCACTGTACAGGTGGTGTGTGTGTTTGTTGTGCAGGTGTTGGTGGGTGTGTTGTTTTATAAACAGCACATCACAGGATGCTAGGCCTTTATCAATGTTGTTTAGAGCGCTGATAAAGTGGTCCTTTATTAGCGCTAAAAATAGCGCTGATAAAAAGTGTCCTTTATCCGCGCTAAAACAACACTGATAATGGGGAGGTTTTTATCAGTACTTTTTTTTAGCGTGGATAAAGGACATCCATTATCTGCGCTTTTTTAGTGTTATTAAAGTGGACCCCCTCTTTATCTTCACTAATATTAACAACGCTTTTCTAGTGCTGTTAAAAGCATTTTCTAGCGCTTTTAAAAGCACTATCTGATGTAGTGCTTTAGGTGTATTATATAAAAAATACTTAGAGAAAATTTTGTAAGTTCAATCAGAGTTTCCCATTTTTTAAAAGGATCCAATCAGAGTTAACCTGCACTCTTATACTAATTAAGAGTCTCAGTGGACCATGTAGACACACTTGAGTGAGGGCCTGAATCAGGTGTGAACTGATTTTACCAAATTCTAATTATTGTTCTTTAAACTTTAACCCCTTTGGACTTGAACCTATAATGTTGGTTAAAGTATATGGATGTTTTTATAGTTTAATCTAGAAAACACCTAATGCAAGGAAAATGTTGAAAGTAAACTGACACGGGTATTTTTACAAGGTTTGGATCCTCTCAAGAATCCTACTCCTTATCACGGTTGGGATTTCCAATCCATGGATTCTCCACTAAAATCTTGTTATTAATACAAGTAGAGTGTGGGCAGTTTTTATCATAACCCACGCACACCATATTAAACAGTTTTTGGTTTTCAATATTACATATGTAAACCATTTGTTGCATCCCACAACTTTTTCACATCGGCATCACACCCGTTATTCTTACTTTTATTTTCTCCTCTTCTTGAAGTAGATCACAAATACTACACAGGGATGTCGTTGCACCCAAACACTGATCTGCTTCCTCAAACATAGAGAATTTTGACAACCTAAATGTCTTCTATATAAAATTCTTACAATTCAACCTTTTAATATATACAGAATCTAGTTCTTAAGAATCTATAGCTGAATATGAAAATATTATTCTCTCAAACTTGGCACTGTAAGCTTGGGTATAAACTGATTCTTCTGATGCTCACTGTCTCGACTACATGCACTTCTCCCATCTTCCTTGACTGTAACTATTCTATAGTACAAGAAGACCACTAATTCTTCTATATTCCTCATTATAATATGCAACGAATTCTAATTTTTCTTGTTCCTCGAGAGCTATTATCCACTCTCAGCTACAATTCTTACCACACACAGCGGTGGTAGTGCCTTCACTATTTTCTTCTCTTTTCTTTCCCCTAGATCCCCTACACTTTTCATGTCCATGGTTGGTTGTAATAAATTACCTTCCACTTTCAATATCAATAAGTGGGATACCAAGAAGACTTACTTGCTTCCAGCCAAAAATCACACTTATAAAATACATGGTTTGGATTCCCAAAATATTTCATAAGCTCCTTTTTCAACTCGAGAGGTATTACCCTCATTTAATGATCCTCATTTTTGGAACTCGGCTGAATAAACTATTTCATTTATTCTTCAGTGGTCCAGACTTATTCTTCTTTAAAAATGCTCCATTGATTCCACAATTCAATCTCTCAGAGGTGATGTAAAAGTTACACAACAAGACATCTACGATGTGGGACTCTCCTTTTGTAGCGTGAGAGCTTGAACAAGAGAAACTGTGCATATCACAGCTTGATTCTATACATAGAATAACCATCTCATCACTCTCGTATTTTTTCTCAAACAACTCAATTTATATAGATATAGGCGTTGATAGACAGTTTAAGATTCAACGGAACTTCACCTGCATTATTTTTCAAAATCTAGTAAATAAATTTTCTTCATTAAGAAATACATGCAGTGGATATTCTAATTTGATCTTCCTCAAAACAGGCTTGGATCATGGCTTAAATAAGCTTCATGATGTTCTAAACTTGAATACACAACACAAGAATCATCATATTTCCATTTTCATCAAAATTAATAAATTTTGGAAACTTCCTTTTATATTTTGCTTTGATAGTCCCTTTCTATGGATGAAGATCAGCATCTATTGATTTTCTCATTCTTAGGTCACACGCCATTTTTGGTGTCTGTGATGTTTAAATCATTTTCAAACCGCTCTTGTATCATCTCAAATCATTGTGTTCTTCATCTGATTTAAATAAGGAAACTTGGGTTTTCACATAGAAGATTTGGCATTTTTCTCTAAGTGTCAAATGACACTTACACATAGCACTGATGACACATATGAAAAGTGATTCACACCTACACTCAGGAATATGACACATATACTCAGTAGGAAACAAACGTACACTCAATGTCCTTTCCCAATTTTCAAAATCCATTAAGGATCACACTTACACTGGCCCTCAAACACAACTATGCAAGTCCATGTCACATAAACATAGAGCATAAAACACACCTATGTAGCACATATTGACACTTACACTAATGGAAGAGACTTTCATGTAATTGAAATTGAAAAGTTGTGGAAATTGGATTTTTGAACTTAATCATAGGCAACTTTTTCACAGTGAAAAAAATGCACCTCAGGGAGTAAACTCAAAATATATTCATATAAGTTCTTTGAAATTGGAGTTAAATGAGAAATTTGGATCCCACATGAATTTATGAGATGATTAGGCATCGGGCGTGTGAGTGGGAAAGCAATCCATTAATAAATTGAATAAGTTATTAGCACATGTCATGGATTTTTAAAAGCAAAAACAATATACACTACTACAGATAGTGTTTTTAAAAGTGCTAGAAATCGCTTTTAACAGTGCTAGAAAAGTGATATTAATCTCATCAAAGATAAAGGGGGTCCCTTTTATCAGTGCTGATAAAAGTAAAAAAAATTAAAAAAAATCTTTAAATCGGATCCCCCTTTAATAGTGCTTGACCCCCCGCCCCCCTAATAGCATTAGCCCCCATGTGCACCCATCTGCGCGCTTGTGCCTCCCTCGGGATTCGAACTTGAGACCTCCCCATGCACTCCTAGACCCTTTACCACTCCCTCATGTTGCTTTATTCTCCGTTTAATGATATATCTATTTATTTATATATATATTTAGTTATATTTATTCATATATTAATATAGATTTATATTAATATATATAGATGTATTTGTATATTAATATATATTTATATCTATTTATTTATATATATATTTATTTATTTATTTATTTATATTTTTTTATCCGTATATTTATTCGTATATTAATATATGTTTAGAAGATTAGTTAAATACATTTATAAAATATATTTTTTTTGTGTTTATAAATAAATACATATATATATACAACATACATATACTTGTATATTATGTGTGTGTGTGTGTAAGTATAATTATACATATTTATATATATTTACATATATTATATATTCGTATGTTAGAATATATAGATAATATATATTAGTTTGTTAATACAGACACACACTAATACACACACACACACCCATTATATAGGTATATAAATATACATATATTTTTATTTTAAATAAAATGGATATCATAAGGCTTATATATTGAGAAATATTATGTAAATATGTTTAATTATTTATTTATAAAATTAAATTTTTATGTGTGAATATATAAAAAATATGTATATATTTTTGTATATTTGATTATAAATAACATTACATTATTAAAAACGATAAAATTTCAAAGCCATAATATCAATATAAATGTAATCCATCGGAATAAATTCAGTCCCCACTGAAAAATGACAAAAAGACCCCCTAAAACGAGGCTGAAATTTCATCGAATGTTAAAAAAATTGGGTATCCCGACTAAAAACTCAATTTTGGAGGCCTTTTAAGCCTTTTTTGCCTCGAAAAATGAAATAAAAGGTTCTTTTATATTAATAGCGCATAGATCTCACCGCAGGATTCGATTTGATATGTGGTAGAGCTCAAAGGGACACCCAGAACAAAAGTTGTGGTCGTTTGAAGTTTGAGTTACGTTTTCAACTTATTTTAGATCTTTTATTGATTTTTTGATTTTTTGTGTCTTCAAATTGTTATTAAATTATTATTAGTCGATGATAATTAGTAAATTATTAATTAATAATATTTTTTAAAATATTTTTAAGTCATTTTCACTAAATTTATTATATATTAAATGTAAATATCTATTTATACTTATCTAAAACATATTTTATATATATATATTATATTTATATCAATATATTTATATATTTATTATACATTTATATATATATTTATATATTTATAAATATATTTATATATTTATATCAATATCAATATATTTATATATTAATATATTATTTTTAATGATTTTTGTTTAAATATATCTTTTAATAGCGCTAGTAAAAAAAGTACTGGTAAAGAATCTCATTTATCAGCACTAATAAAAAAAGCATTCATAAAGGGGGTCTCTTTAACAGCGTTAGAAAAAAGCGTTGATAAATGGGTACTTTTAACTGCACTGATAAAGGTGTCCCCTTTATCAGTGCTTTTTTTTAGCGATGTTAAAAGGTGTCATTGCGAAAATCCGCTTTCGTGGTAGTGATAGTGTCTAATTGTCAAAAGGCAATGGATTTATGTAAGGGGAATAGTGAGCCTAGGTGAAGAATGGAGAAATCGACTCATAATAATGTCATTTGAGTTGTATCAAAGAAGTGAGAATGGAGTGGTTGTGCAAGGATCCTGTGAGAGAGGAATAAATGAAGATCCTGCTTGTTTGGACTTTAATTCCACTAATTTCTACTTGTTTAGGATTTATTCAATTGAGTGTTTAATTTGAGGAGAATTGGGACCTTTTTGAACTTGAGTACAAGTTCTTGTTCAACTATGGGGGATTATCAAACCACATTTTTTTTGCATTTTTTAGTATATATTTAGTATAATTAGTATATGTAATATTTTATAATAGTATAAATAAATTTGTTTTCATTTTATATTATCAATAAAGTGCTAATTGTGAAATGGCCTAAAATCATATTTTTAGTGGTTTTATTAATTTTATGGAATTTATTATTAATTATCATACCTTTAAATTGTATTTTTCTTGTTTTTTAGGTAAACATATTAACACTTACGTATGGGCCAACTGATATGTAAGAGTCCCCAAATGGGATATGTAAGAGTTGTAAGATTTTCACTGAGGTGAATTGGGAGAAATTGGTAAATTACTTGGATACATAAAAAGTTCCCAACTGACGCGTCAGGGCACCACACAACACAAAGGCATATGTAAGAGTTCCTTGCTGATGATATGTAAGAGTCATTTATGCGGGTGAGTGATCCGTAAAGATACCTTCGCGGATTCACAAGGTGATACGTAAGGGTATTCGACCCATACGTAACAGCTGATCAGAGAAATGCCTTTGTCGTGAAGTTGAAGTTGCCCATATGTAAGAGTACCACGTGACCAGAATGATATGTAAGGATTTTGACTTTGTCGTAGGGATGAAACAAGTGATACGTAATGTTTTTCCTGTTTCTGCACTGATACGTGAGGTTTTGTCCTTTGTCGGTGGGATTAATTTCAAGTTGTGTAAGATGTTAAGCGGCTCGACCATTTATAAAAAAAATCCCTAATCAACAAGTCTACCCAGATCGGGTAAAACACTTTGAAGAATTGGCCTCCATCCATCAATTAAAGAAAGCAACTGGTCGTGGGATGATTTCAAAGTTGAGAAGAATCTAGAGTGCACATACAAGGAGGCATCGCACCATTCAATGGGTACATGCGAAGGCAATCCTAAGAAAGGTAGCTCAGCGCTAACTTTCAGGAGGATGAAGGAGATGACCCTCAGCACATATAAATTCAATTGCCCTCTTCTTTGTAGATAATTACAGATTTGGACCTTTGGCCTTGATTTTGTTGGATTAGGTTTTGTGTAATTCTTTTGTTTTAATGTTAATTCAATGTGTTATGTTCTTCATTTTTGTTGTGTTTTTATCCTCTTTTCTGCTTCCATTGTGTTTCTAAATCACTTTGATGTGTATGTGACCTCTTGATTTATGATTATGAAGAACCAACCTATCGTAAATGACTGACATAGTAATATTTTACATGCTTATTCTCATATAAAACATATTTTTTATACATGTTAAATGATTAATCATGCTGGTATTTAATTGTTTTTATGTTTTGTGGAAGGATACAAAGTTTGGTGAAAAATGAACAAAAAGAGATGAATGTCGTGAGCCAAGAAGGCATGACACGACACCGGATTTTTTAAGCTACAAGATGATTTGATGATATATATGATGACCGTGAGGAATAAAGAAGTAAAGGACCAATTCTGGAACTCGAAGATAAAGAACTGGACTAAAACTAGGTGAAAAGAGCTCAAAATCAACATTACACGTCGTGTAAGTCACTAACACAGTGTGTAACTTGAAGGAATACAAACCATGAAACATGTCGTGAGATGGTCCACAGCCCCGCATATTATGTGTTGTGTACACCACTTACACAATGTGTAACTCTCGGAAAAGACCCAAAAATAGTGGCTTTGACGTAAATTAAAGTCGAGCACCCTATTTTTGACCTAGAACGACCCATTATGACTCATGATCATTTAATGGACCATTTATTACCCACTGATGATGGATTAAATCCTATAAAAAAGAGTATATGGTGGATGGAGAGAGGATCGTTTGGAAGTGGAAGCTTTGGACGACAGCCTGCTGCACATTTGCTTTCCTCTTTTCTTCTCTTTTCTCTTTATTTATTTTTGACTTGCAATATCTCCCCTCTCCTAAATCAACTTGACTTCCCCATTCATGGAGGGATGGTTCTTTTGAGTGATCAGGAAAGGGGGAGGCTGGGCCTTTGAACTTTGTTTGAGTTTTGCACCTTAAATGAATTAAATCCTTTCATTTCTTGTATCAATTTTTAATTCAGTTTTTTAATACTGAATGCAACTATGTTGGGGTTAGATTATTTATTTTTATTTTCCTTGATCAGTGATCCAAAATCTCCCTCCACCCAATTCCTATTTGTTTGCTTCAGAAAAAAATAAGGTTGGGTGGCAAGTGTTCGACAATCTCCAACACGTGTGAGGAATTGTGACGGAGACTGTTGTTAATTAGGGAATAACAATTCCCAATTGGGAATTGCCTTAACTTATCAAAAGGACATGTGACAGTGTCACACACATAGGAATGAGGGTAGACCAATTGAGACTTGATCTGGGATACCCTCACCATCCCCATCTGGCGAGGGAGAGAGAGGAATTGAAAGAAGACTCTCCCTCTTACCAGTTCGGCAGAGGGAAAATAGGGAATGAATTTTAAACTGTGATAACATTGCTTTAGGTCCAGTCAAACTTGCTCCGGTCACCGCTTCCATTATCTGATTTAGAATCAATCAATTTAAACTACTTTCGGTCTTGAATTTCTCAAACCAATCACTACCACAAAACTGGGTTTTCGCAGCGCCACCCTTTAACAGCGCTAAAAAAACGTTTATAAAGTGGGTGTCTTTATCAGTTTTTTTTTAGCATTGTTAAAGGGTCCCCCCCTTTATCAACGCTTTTTTTAGTAGCGCTAATAAAGGGATGCCTTTATCAGCACTTTTTTCCTCGCGCTGATAAAGTGTATATGTCAAAAAAAATTATATTTCATAAAAAATAATATATTGATATATAAATATATAAGTATATTTATATTGATATAAATATAATATATATATAGATTTTAAATATGTTTTATATAAGTATAAATAAACATTTGCACTTAATATATAAGATATGTAGTGAAAATAACTTATAAAATATCTTAAAAAAATATTAATTAATAATTTGCTAATTATCATTGATTAGTAATCATTTAATAACAATTTGAAGACACAAAAAATCAAAAAATAAATAAAAAATCTAAAATAAGTTGAAAACGTAACTCAAACTTCAAACGACCATAACTCACTACTGCAAATATGGACTTTATCAGTGCCTGTATATATATATATATATTTGTGTGTATATATATATATATTTGTGTACGTGTGTGTGTGTGTGTGTATTTGTGTGCGTCTGTATTGACAAACTGATGTATATTATCTATATATTCTAAACATATGTATATACATATTAACACATAATATTTGTAAATATATATAAATATGTATAATTATACTTACAGATACACGTATAATATATGTGTGTGTGTGTGTATTTGTGTGCGTCTGTATTGACAAACTGATGTATATTATCTATATATTCTAAACATATGTATATACATATTAACATATAATATTTGTAAATATATATAAATATGTATAATTATACTTACAGATACACATATAATATATGTGTGTGTGTGTATATTGTATATATGTATTTATTTATTTATAAACACACACAAAAAAACATATTTTATAAATGTATTTAAAACTAATCTTATAAATATATATTAATATACGAGTAAATATATTAATATATAAATATAACTATATGTATATTAATATACAGATATATATATATATTAATATAACTAAATATATATATTAATATAAATATATATATGTTAATGTAAATATATATTAATATATGAGTAAATATAACTATATATATATATATAAATAAATATATATATTATTAAATGGAGAGCAAAGCAATATGGTGGAGTGGTAAAGGTTTAGGTGCACAAGTAAAAGGTTTTGGGTTCGAATCCAGGGGAGACAGGGCGCGTGCGTGAGTGGAAATGGGGTTAAGCGTTGTTAAAGGCTGGGGTGGGATGGCTAGTGGGGCGTGAGTGCTGGGGGTGGTTGGGGCGTGTGGGCTAGGGGGCGTTGTTGAAGGGGGATTCAAGCGCTGTTGAAGCCCCTCCTAGAATTGCAAAATTGTTTTTTTTATTTTTATTTTTAATGTTTTTTAACTTTTATCAACGCTAAAAAACACTGATAAAGGACTCATTTATCAGCGCTGTAAATGAACTTTTCTAGCACTGTAAATGAACTTTTCTAGCGCTGATAAAGGCCATATTTGCAGTAGTGAATTAAAAAATCAATTTTTTTAAAATCAATCAGAAGTGACAAACCTGTTTTTGTGTGCACTTATCTTCGGGAGACTACCTAGGTTAATTGTTATACTATACTAGGTCATAGAAAATTTTTATTTTGTCATGCCTCGACATGCATGCGTCAATGACTGAGGGGGTCATAGTGATGTTCCTGAATTTGTGTGTTTGATTTTAAATATGCTTCTTGGATTCTGATGGGCGGTGATGGTGTGGGGTACCGGGACGGGCAACGGAAGCCGATGGGTCGAGAAATTAAAATTTTTTGCATCACTGGAGCAACGTTGGGACGTCGACTCTGGTGAGCTATCCCGGTACGGTCCGAGGACCACGTGTGGATTTGACAGAGCACAAAAATAAAATGAACAAGTACCTTGTTCAGATCTGACGTGTGCAAGTGTGTCGTTGGTTACCGACGACCGTCGCTCGAAGACTCCGACGTCGAAGTCCTCTAGATCGTCCACACATGCCTTCGAATCTGCATGCACGTCGTTCGTTGGAATTTGGGTGCTAGCGCAGCACACCAACGATCTCCTTGACGCAGCGGTGATCACCGCAAGGCAAGGAACTTCGATCCACGAAGGAAGATCTTGAAGTTCTTCCTTGCTTGAGAGGATCTCTCTATAGAATCTAAGAGGAGAGAGATGCTCTCAAATTTGACACATGAATAGTTACAAGGGGAGAGTCTCTCTATTAATTATATAGGTGATATCTAAAATACCCGGTATGGGTTCCAGGCCCCCGTGTAATAAATATCCTCTGTATAAGTACTATAAATATTTATTTATGTCAAATAAAATTATTCCATAAATATTATTTATAATTTTATCACCAACTTCAATATATATTAAATTTATATTGCGTGATAAACTTGAGTCTTATAACTCGATTCACTTTTCATGAAAATATTAAACGAACCCTGAATATTTAAATTCGTTCGAATAATATTTTATTTTTGTATTTACCTATTACTTGTAAATACATGTTATAAGTAAATTCAACATATTATTCCAAGATTGAATAATTAAAGAATTTGTTTATTACTTGGTGATCCATAGAACTTGGATAGTACTCGAACCCTTTGGTGGGGCCCACAAAGTTTTATATTCATATTCATAGAATATGGCAGATTCTAAAAGCACTATTGTGTGTGACCCTCTAGGCCCTTACCTCAATAGCAGTGAATAATATCCACCGACCAAGAGCGGGGTCTAGCAACCCATCAAGGCCCCTATAGAGATAAGGTAAAGTCAAAGCAATGACTACCTTCCTACGAACATGGTCTGTGTAATATAATCTCTTCGTCATCGATATCTCAATAAAGTAGAATGCACACTAGTGTCATCATTCTTTATCTTGCTTTATTTTATTTGTTGATTTGTCCGGATGGTCTTACCTTCCACTACCATGGCCATTGATTTAATGAAGGTGCAACCATCATAATCAACCAGGCCTGAGATATCTCTTCCTCAACTCGGAAGCGACAAATCCTATCTTGATCATTCAATCAATGTCATGTCATCAATGACGTACCCAACACAAACTACCTCGCCACGACTTTATCTCCATGGTTTTCGCCTTGCATCAAATGTACATAATTAAATGACATCCATTGATAATGATCTCAAGTCTGGAGACCATTACGCATGTTCGTTGATAGGAACAACCAATGACACCTGAAACATGTGGTGTTCCTATTATGCGGGTATGTCTTCATGATATCAACTACTATAGATCATCAAGTGTGAACTCCATGAGATAAAGTCTCAATGCTTATGAGCCCCCAGCACCTGATGGTCACACATCATCTGTGTCCTTTCAGAATGATGTAACTGGACCATAGTACATTACTTTAAGATTATTGTAATGGTAGCTCAGGGTTCTCATTATAGCCTGGGATCTATTATACCCCCTTGATACGACATGTAATCTAAGGACATTGCTATAAACAAAGTGAATGCAGAAGTATCTACACTATTATGGAAAGATAAACACATATATTATAACAAACATCACACATGTAGTGGTAATCAAAGTACAATGCAAGTTGGGTCTAGGTCGCCCACTTTCAACACTCCCACTTTCACTAAATCCAACTGCTAACAGGTTTCAATCTTCTAGCTCTCACATGAGAATCATGCTTCTGCTGAGAAATGGATTTAGTTAGGGGGTCTACCACATTGTCCTCTGTGGCTACTTTTCTAACTGTCACTTTACCTCTTTGAGTAAAATCCCTCAAGAGATGAAACTTCTGAAGAATATGCTTTGTCCTCTGGTGAGGCCTGGGCTCCTTGGCAAGTACCACTGCAGTAGTATTATCGCAATATTCTGGAACAGGGTCTGCACTGCTAGGCACAACACCAATGTCTAAGATAAAAATGTGTATCCAGATTGCTTCCTTTGCTTCATTAGAAGCTGCAATATATTCAGTCTGTACTGTAGAATCAACAACCATAGCTTGTTTCGAGCTTCTCCAGCTCACTGCACCACCATTCAGGCAAAAGATGTAGCCTGACTGCGATTTCATATAATCATGATCTGTCTGGAAACTAGCATCAGTGTATCCCCCCACAACTAGTTCCTTATCTCCTCTATACACCATGAACATATCCTTAGTACGCCTCAAGTACTTCAGGATAGTTTTAACAATTGTCCAGTGTAGTTGTCCCGGATTGGCTTGATATCTACCCACCATGCTTAAAGCAAAGGCGACATCAAACCTAGTACATAGCATGACATAAATGATAGAACCCACTGTCGAGGCATAAGGGACTCTACTCATTCTGTCAATTTTCTCCTGTGTTTGAGGACACATTTTCTTGGAGAGATTTATACCATGTGACATAGGTAACAATCCTCTCTTGGATTATTCCATATTGTACCTTTTAAGTACCTTGTCAATATATGTACTTTGACTTAGCCCAAGCAGCCTTTGAGATCTATCTCGATAGATCTTGATCCCTAGAATGTAGGCTGCTTCACCTAAGTCTTTCATGGAGAAGCACTCATTTAACCAGGTCTTAACTGACTGTAAGATTTACACCTCGTTTCCCATAATTAATATGTCATCAACATATAACACTAGGAAAACGATGGCATTCCCTTCAACCTTTTTATAGACACAAGGCTCGCTTTCATTTCTGACAAAACCAAAATCTCTTATGCCCTCATCAAAACAAACATTCCATGATATTGATTCCTGATTCAATCCATAAATGGATCTCTGCATCTTTCATACTTATTGGCATTCTTTGACTTAACAAACCCTTCGGGTTGAGTCATATAGATGTTTTCAACCAACTTCCCATTTAGAAAAGCAGTTTTGGCATCTGTTTTCCAAATTTCATAATCATGAAAGGATTTTATTTCAAGCAATATTCTGATGGATTTAAGCATTGATACTGGTGAGAAGGTTTCATTATAGTCAATGCCTTGATGTTGCATGAAACCCTTTACAGCTAGTCTTTCTTTAAAGGTATTAACCTCACCATCCATGTCCAGTTTATTCTTGAATACCCATTTACATCATATGGGCTTTACATCAACTAGAGGGTCTACCAAAATCCAAACTTGATTTTGGTACATGGTCTCCATCTCAGAATTCACGGATTCTTGACATTTAGCAGCTTCTTTTCCTTCTACTTCTTCCTTGTAGGTTAGAGGTTCATCATCCTCAAGGACTAATGTGTCATCTGACTCGGTGACAAGAAAACTATAACATTCTGGTTCTCTAACCTCTCACGTAGACCTACGCAGTATTTGTGTCTCAGGAACAACTTCTTCTTCCACTTGTTCTTGTGGAGGTTGTTCCTTTACCAACTCTTGTGCGTCTAAAGCATTAACTTCATCGAAGTCAATCTTGCTCCCACTATTTCCAATAGAAATGCATTTCCTTTCTAAAAATATGGAATATCTTACCACAATGACTTTTCTATCTAAAGGGTTATATAGGTAATATCCTCTAGTTTCCCTATGATAACCTATAAAGATGCACTTGGTGCTTCTAGATGCTAATTTTTCACTTGGTAAAGTCTTGACAAATGCGTCTCACCCCCATACACGTATGTGTGTCAGACTAGGTTTCTTTCCGTACCATAACTGATATGGAATCCCATCTGTAGATTTAGTTGGTACTCGATTAAGGGTATATGTTGTTATCTGTAAGGCGTATCCCCAAAAGGATAATAGAAGAGTTGCATGACTCGTCATTGAACTAACCATGTCAAGAAAGGTCATATTCCCCCTTTCACTAACACCATTCCATTGTGGTGTATAAGGAGGAGTGAGTTGGGATACTATCCCACACTCCTTCAAGTGATCAATGAAAGTTTGGTTAAAATATTCTCCGCCTCGGTCTAAGCATAGTGCTTTTATCTTCTTACCAAGTTGGTTTTATACTTCATTTTGGTATTCCTTAAAAATCTGAAAGGAATCTGACTTATACCGAATTAAGTAGATATAGCCATACCTACTATAGTCATCGGTAAAAGTAATGAAGTATAAAAAACCACCCCTTTCCTCTACTGGAAATGGACCACATACATCAGTATGTATTAATTCCATCATTGCATTGGCTCTTTCTCCCTTTCCCGAGAAAGGTGCTTTGGTCATCTTTCCTTGTAAACAAGCTTGACATACATCCAAGGGTTCTAACTGTACCGAGTCTAAATACCCTTCTTGGTGTAATATTCGTAATCACTTATCATTCACATGACCAAGCCTGAAGTGTCATGGGCGGGTGATATATGAGTCACGTTGGTTGTTTTTGTCATTTATTGCCATTACGAGGTTCTCAAGTTCTAGCATATATAAACCATTGTTAAGATGTGCCATAGCATAACATATGTTATCCTTATAAAAGAGAGAACATTTATTTTCAAACTTGAAATAAAAACTTATAGTGTTTAAACTCGACACGGAGATAATGTTTTTGGTAACAGAAGGTATATAATAGAAATTGTTTAAAACTAGAACCAAACCAGTTGGAAAGGTTAAGTGACAGTCTCCCACTGCCAAGGCTGTTAGACTTTCACCAATTGCAGCTCAAAGATCCACTTGACCTTTTGCAATCTTCTTAAACCTACTTGGTTCCTGTATATGAATACAAATGTGTGAGCCACATGTCGTATCGAATACCCAACTTGTAGATAAAGATAGATTACATTCAATGACTAAAATACCTAAAGTAGAAGCATCAGTTTGCTTCTTCTTTCCAGCTCTGCAATTCTTCTTCCAGTGGCATTTCTTGCCACATTCAAAGCAGATATCTTCCTTCTCATTACTTTGCCTCTGAATCTTTGGCTTCTTTGCAGGACGATGCATTGGTGTCTTTGGCCTTGACTTGTCCTTAGACCTCTTTTGACTTGCCCTTGTTTTTCTTGTTCACCATAAGGATATATGAATTGGTATTTTTCTTATCCTTATCATCTTGGCGAACTAAATCCAAAAGGTCCGGGAGCGACTTTTTCATATCATTCATGTTATAATTGACAATAAAAGTCGAGAAGTTTGACGGTAAAGAGGCAAGAATGAGATCTACTGATAGTTATTGGTTTAGTTTGAACCCAAGGGATTCAAGCCTCTCAATATACCCAATCATCTTGAGTACGTGAGGACCAGCTTGGTGCCCTTCTGTTAGCCTACACTTATAAAGAGCACTTGAAATCTCATATCTTTCATGTATGACCCTCTCCTGATATAATTCTTGGAGATGTGAAAGCATCTTATAGGCATCCTCATCCTCATGCATTTTTTGCAATTGGATGGACATGGATGACAACATGATGAATTGTACATCAAGCGCATCGTCTACATGCTTTCTCCGTTTATCTTTTTCCACCTTGCTTGCTCCCTAGAGAGGCTCACCGGGAATTGGGGATTCTAACACATATAACTTCCTTTCTTGGCGTAGTACTATGCGCAAGCGCCTGTACCACTCCTAGAAGTTATTGTCGATCAGGATATTTTCTTTATCCAAAATTGATCACAGTGATAAAGTACTTGTGGTGTTGGTGATTTCCATTTTGAATCTACATCAGATAAACATTTAGCAGTTAGTACTTTGTCTTGATTACCTTTTGACATTTATGATTAATAAATTATTATATCATTTTAACATCTCCCACTATTTTAGAAACCCTTAATAGCCCTCACTATTAGATTCAGAATACTCTGTCGCTTGAGTATTCTAGTGGAAAAGATCATCAAAACCTCCCTCATGGTCTACAAGCTATGGCTACGCCACTACTTGGAGGGTTTCAAGGTAGGCACTAGGCTGGACAACCACTTAGCTTGTGGTTCCTTATGTTGTTGAGTAAAGTCTCATCTTTTTGGAATCTGAACTTGATTCCCTCAACATCTTGCCTCTAAAGTGATAGCAAGTTAGCTAAGGTTAATCCTTGACTACTCACTTTAGTTAAGTAGACCCAGTTCTCTCATGAAAACGCCCCGGTAGTAAGAGGCACTCTCAACTATGGCTGACGAGCACCCCAAACAGCTGGTTTTGTTTAGATGTGAGAAATGGAAGGCATTCATTGGACTTAATATATCTTTGAGGGATTTTTAATATTTATTGATGAATAATCATTTTCTATCTATATGTTCAAACTATATTGTCGCACTCACAATTGAACATGCAATAGAAATATAAATTCTTCACTTCTTTATGCATTTTTTCTCTTGTTTATTATTCTATGTCATCAAGCAATAATCATGCACTCGCATAAAATAATAAACAATGCATAAAGTAACTCATGCAATCCGACTGATCTTGAGCATTCTATAAAGACCGATCCATAATGGATAAATCTTGACCTAGGGGCATCCATGCCTGAGTCGACACCTGACTCACGTCGCAGCCATCCCCAGTGCAATGCACTCGGCTCCCATCCGGTTTACCGCCCTGACTTGGCAGGGTCTGCGTCTCGGATCATCATCATTTAATTACAAATGTACTCACACGCAGGCGAGGGGGTCAAGGGGTACAAAATACAGCTCATGCATTGGACACACATGCCCTTATACGTATTTGAATTAAAAGTATGATTCACAGACCGTCATTTATCTAATTAATTATTACAATCATCGCACACATTGAATAAATAATTAAATAAATAAACAATCCAGACATGCACGGTTCAATCGCTTGCTCAAGACCAGTCAGTATATATTAAGCGTGATTAAAATTAAACTTTAATGTAATTTAAAGAGTATGGGGGGTTCTTATAAATTAAATAAATTTAAATAAATTCAATTAATTTATTTTTATCAATTCCAACTATTTAATTTAATTTCAATTCAAAAATTAAATTAAACCACCAATTTAATTTAACTATAAAATTAAATTAAACTATTAATTTAATTTTAGTTCTAAAATTAAATTAAACTATTAATTTAATTTTAATTCTAATTAAATTAATGTTTCAGATTAAATTAAATTTAAACCCCAATCTAATTCTAATTAATTTAATTTAAAGAAAAACTAAATTAATTAAAATTAATTTAAGTGGGGTTACCTCTAGCCGGGGAGGAGTTCGGCAGGACTACGAACCGCCGCAAATATCTTACTGGAGCAGCGATAAATGGTGGCGTTATCGCAGCGTGATCGCGGCGTATTTGCTCGGTCCAATAGCACTCACAACGGCATCATCTTCCGGCCAGCATCGAAAGGAGCAGGAGGAGGCGGGGCAACGCTCCGACCAGCCGCAAGGGCGGCAACCCGCTGCTCCGGCCAACCGCAGGGGCGGCACCCCGCTGCTCAGGCCAGCCGCAGGGGCGGCGGCCCAGTCTGGCGCGACCTAGACCGGCGGCGGCCCAGTCTGGCGCGGCCTAGACCGGCGGCGGCCTGGTCCGGTGCGTCCAGGTCCGGTGCGGCTTGGTCCGGCGCGGGGCGAGCGGGGCGACATAATCCGACAGCAGGCAAGCCGGAGACACTCCGGGCGGGGCGACAGCAGGGAGCGGCGCAGGGCGGCGGTCCGCGCGGGGCGGCGGTCCAGCACCTCTCCTACGCGCCGCTAGGGTTTCACCCTAGGGGAGAGGGGGCCGCGTCGCATGAAGAAGAAGACCCATTTGTGTCTTCTATCTTTTTTTTTACTTTGTCCTTAGACAAAAAGACACCTCCCCTTTTGTTTTTTTGTTTTTTTTAAATTAAAAGGGAATAAGACCCCAAAATGGGGTCTTGGACTCCCTTTTTTATATATTTAATTTAAAAGCAAGACTTGACTTGACCCCAAGTCTTTAAATAACATTTTATTTGAGAAAAATAAAATATATTATATTATAATATTATTTTATTTATCTCCTAAAATTAAACTTACCGGATTAGTTTCGGCTACCGGATTCTGGCCAAAGCGTGGCCGGATTTTGGTAATTTTTGAAGAACATATTAATGAAATTAAAACGCGCTCTTCTCAAAAATTTAATCCGACTAAAAATTAAATCGACGAGTCGACCCAATTAAAATTTTCAAATGGCCATAACTTGGCCATTCGAAAACGGATTGACGTGCGGTCGGTTGCGTTGGAACCAATTTAATCCCCCCGTACTTAAATTTTATGTAATTTAATTTTTTCCTTTGATTCTGAAAAATCACGTGTCCCTCTGATACCAATGTTGGGTACCGGGACGGGCAGGGGAAGCCGATGGGCCGGGAAATTAAAATTTTTCGCATCACCGGAGCAACGTTGGGACTTTGTCTTCAATGAGCTATCCCGGTACGGTCTGAGGACCACGCATGGATTTGACAGAGCCCAAAAATAAAACAAACAAGTACCTTGTTCGGATCTGACGTGCACAAGTGTGTCGCTGGTTGTCGGTGACCGTCGCTCGAAGACTCCAACGTCTAAGTCCTCTAGATCGTCCACACACGCCTTCGAATCTGTACACGCATCGTTCGTTGGAATCTGGGTGCTAGCGCGGCACACTAACGATCTCCTCGATGCAGCGGTGATCACCGCAAGGCAAGGAACTTTGATCCACGAAGGAATGCCTTGAAGTTCTTCCTTGCTTGAGAGGATCACTCTCTAGAATCCAGGAGGAGAGAGAGGCTCTCAAATTTGGTACATGAATAGTTACAAGGGGAGAGCCTCTCTCTTAATTATATAGGGGATATCTAAAATACCCGGTATGGGTTCCCGGCCCCCGTGTAATAAATATCCTCTGATAAGTACTATAAATATTTATTTACGTCAAATAAAATTATGCCATAAATAATATTTATAATTTTATCACTAACTGCAATATATATTAAATTTATATTGCGTGATAAACTTGAGTCTTATAACTCGAATCACTTCTCCTGAAAATATTAAACGAACCCTGAATATTTAAATTCGTTCGAATAATATTTTAATTTTGTATTTACCGATCACTTGTAAATACATGTTATAAATAAATTCAACATATTATTTCAAGCTTGAATAATTAAAGAATTTATTTATTACTTGGTGATCCATAGAACTTGAATAGTACTCGGACCCTTTGGTGGGGCCCACCAAGTTCTATATTCCTATTCACAGAATAGGGTAGATTCCCAAAGCGCTATTGTGTGTGACCCTCTAAGCCCTTACCTCAATAGCAGTGAATAATATCCACCGACCAAGAGTGTGGTCTAGCAACCCATCGAGGCCCCTATAGAGATAAGGTAAAGTCAAAGCAACAACTACTTTCCTACGAACACGGTCTGTGTAATATAATCTCTTCGTCATCGATATCTCAATAAATCAGAATGCACACTAGTGCCATCATTCTTTATCTTGCTTTATTTTATTTGTTGATTTTTCCGGACGGTCTTACCTTCCACTACCATGGCCAGGGATTTAATGAAGGTGCAACCATCCTAATCAATCAGGCCCGAGATATATCTTCCTTAACTCGGAAGCGACAAATCCTATCTTGATCATTCAATCAATGTCATGTCATCAATGATGTACTCAACACAAACTACCTCGCCACGACTTTATCGTCATGGTTTTCACCTTGCATCAAATGTACGTAATTAAATGATATCCATTGATAATGATCTCAAGTATGAAGACCATTACACATGTCTGTAGATAGGAACGACCAATGACACCTGAAACATGTGGTGTTCCTATTATGTGGGTTTGTCCTTGTGATCTCAACTACTAGATATCATCAAGTGCGAACTTTATGAGATGAAGTCTCGATGCTTATGAGCCCCCAACACCTGATGTCACACATCATCCGTGTCCTTTCATAATGATGTAACAGGACCATATGACATTACTTTAAGATTACTGTCATGGCATCTCGGGGTTCTCATTATAGCCTGGGATCTGCTATACCCCCTTGATACGACATGTAATTCAAGGACATTGCCATAAACAAAGTGGATGCAGAAGTATCTACACTATTATGGCAAGATAAACACATGTATTATAACAAACTGCATACATGTAGTGGTAATCAAAGTACAATAAAAGTTGGTTCTAGGGCACCCACTTTCAACAGATGGAAGGATGTAGAGGGGGTGATTGTTACTCTATGTTTTATCACCATTGTCACATTCTTTCACTGCATGAAATTCAAAGCCTCCCACCAATTGATTTGGTCGTCGTACTAATGGAGGTGAGTGAATTGAGAAGTTGAATTGTATGTGATCACTGCCAGGTGGGTTGAATAGGTTCACTTTTTCTATTGAGTGTTTTTGTCCACTCATCAAGGAGAATAAATGAGTTTCTTATGTGCTTGATGTGTTGGAGCTGGTGTCCTAGAACCAACTGTTTGTACATTGATTACATGAATATTTAATGTATTTAAATATTAAACATCTTATTACATATTGTTCATTGTTTTGCATGACTATAATGTAATAATGTCCTGGATATTTGTCACATTAATAAGATCATAGCAGTTTCCCGCTATGATGAGAACCTTGAAGTGTTATGATAATATTCTTAAATATAGTTCTACGGTTTGATGACATACTATGATGGGACACATAGTATACAAACCGTCATGTGCGAGTACTCGTAAGCAGATGAGACTTCTTTTCATGAAGTTCGCATTTGGTAATCTCTAAGACAGGAGATTATGATAACAAACCCGCCAGTAGGAATTCCGCATGTTTTGGTGTCATCGGATATTCCTATCTACAAGCGTGTGTAATGATTGTTAGACTTTAAGATTATCATTAATACGCGTTCATGACTCGCGCACTTAGATTTGCTGACAAAAACCGTCACACCATATGTTGACGGGAAGTAGAGTACGTTGGGTGCGTCACGAATGACATGTTATTAATGGATAAGTCGAGGAAGGATTTGTCCATTCCATTTATGGAAGTTGATATCTCAACCCTTTGATTGAAATAGAACTATTGCCCTAAATTCTATGGTCATGGTGTAACGACGAGTTTATTTCAAATAGTCAAAGAATGACGTATCAAGCATATAGGTTAATGGCACCATCATGAAACCTGTTTGATGAAATATTGTGACAAAGAGATTATATTACACAGTGAACGTTCGTATGTGAATGTCATCATTGCGACTTTAAGTTCTTTCTCTTGAGTGTCTTGACCCGCTGCTAGACAGTAATATTGGACTTTAGGCAAATCCGTCTATTGCCAACGAGAAGAAATCCTAGAAGGGCACACGTTAAGTGTTTCTGGTGGTCTCGATTAAATTCTATTTGAATTTAATTAATGAAATAAATATTATTCTCAAGACCGAGGAATAATTTTATTCAAGTTAAAATGATCGCATAAATTAAATAAATATTTATTCACTGAATTGTGAGTAAAATATATTTATTTATTTTATTGAGTATTTAATAAATATTTATTTACTAGTTTGTAAATAAAAATATTTATTTTAGAGAATAACATATTTTATTCGGGTGTTCCGTAAATGGAAGAGGAGTTTGAATGGACCAAGATTGCGTTCGTTGATAAATTAATCATTTACAAGTCGGTAAATAATGTTTATCCAGTTGGTGCAAGAAATAATAATAATATTGATATCATTATGTGGCACGAGATTTCATTTAGGTTTGCGTAATTTGGCGCATCACAAATAATGGTGATGCTATTGTTATTATGTGGCATGAGTTTTCTCTAATAGTTATAATTGCATTTAATTACTGTTTCACAATTAAATATTGTAACTGAAACCCCATGTCGGTTAATAGGCATATACGTCTATTGTGCCAAACCCCGATGAATTGAGAATTGTTGAGCCAAACATTTTCTCTCTCGAACCCTCTCATCTCCCCCTCTCAAGAACGAGAGAAGTTCTTCAAGACCGAAGAACGAGCGATCAAGAACGATCGACACAAGACATTTGTTCCGTCGTGCTAGCACCCGGAGAATGAGTGACGTTGATCGAAGACCATTGGAGCACGTGCGATTCACCGTTGGAGGGATTCTACTTTGGATCTTCGCAAGCGCAACAAATGCAATCTAGAAGGGTCATTTCGGACGATCAACGATCGTCAACGAAGAAAGTACCGAAAATCCAGGTATTTAGTTTCTGCATAAATTATTTAAATTAATTATAAACATGATGCGTAAGATCCTTTCTTTAGGATCCAACACCCTTTTCTTCTTTTGTCTAGATCTTTGATCTTAATTCGTGAATACTGGCGTTTATCGTCGTATTAATCCCGAATTGGTCATCGATTACATCAAAGGCAAAGTTGGACCCTCCCAACCGCCACGTTTCCGCTGCGTCCAGATCCTTCACGATGATCCTTGAGTATACTCATATTCTCATATATAGGAAACATTGAGGGGTGGGTAGATGAATGATATTGATTCTGCTCACTGAATTAAGTGATTTAGAATAAGTGAAAACAATGATAGATTTCATTGGAATTAACCTGAAACCATTCATTATTCTTGATAACTTCTTATGCTTGTTGTTTTCTTTTGTTTTAATTTCACAGAATAAAAAACCAAACTACCCTTGTCAATTTTTCTTGCTTTCAAATTTAAGCAAAAACAGATAAAAATGTACAGTAGTGTAAAAGATCAATGAGTGTTTGATTTGCCTTTTTGAGAGATTAATCTGTGGTCACCTTCCCTAGCACCTCTCGCATGGGGGATTTAAAAACTTCTATTTGACGCCCTTCGACAATATTCGAGCATCGCCAGAGATCTATATATATGTAGAGTAGACAGTGTATTATTTTGAAGCATATTAATAACACTTCGGAAATTATATTTATCAAATTTCACGAACTAATATGTATACTTTTTTTATTCCACGAAAAAGAAATACAAGGATACTTTGTCCCAAACATGTATCAGTTGCACAAATGCTTCACCGGCGGCACCGCCCTTTGCCGGATCTAATCGTTAGCCTTCATGTCCGGACACGATCAGGCCGCCGCGGCGATTCTTGCTCAGATCGCGCTCGCTGCGGATGGAGCGGTTTTTGGGCTAGCCCTTGCGTACGTCACTGTCCGTAGCTTCATCAGGTTCAATCGCACCTCATCTGCTCTTCGTCGCATCAGCCAAGCCCCCTCGGTCCGCGTCCCCGATCTCCGGTCTCTTTTTGTGCACGGCTCCGATTCCGATTATTCTGACCAGTCCCAGGCTTCGGATGGTGGGAAACTCGTGGTTGTTCGGGGCGTGGTTGACGCCAAATCCGCCACTGATGGAAACTGGACGAGTTTACGCCCTAACGTATTGGTGTCTTCTGATTCTGGTGAGAAAGGCGTTATTTTACAGAGAACGCAGACGTGTATATACCATGAATGGAGGGGCTTTCTTGGATGGACTTCGGAACTGCGTGCTCTAGTCATGAGATCCTGGAAAGATGAAGAATCTAAATCATTGAGAATGGTTCCATTTATTATAGTTGACAGTGTTCGGTGGCCGCAAAGTGATTATGTTGCTGTGAGCATGGATGGGTCAGAGCATCCATTACCTCTTACTACTGTATATCATCAGTTGCAGCCTGTAAATGCTACTCCTTCCACAATCATTCAAGCGGTTATCGGTCATCAGTACCCTGTTGGCTTGCTGGATGAAGAGAAAATTTTTCCCTTAGGAAAGGACATTACTGCTGTTGGTGTTTGCAGTTTGAAAAATGGAATCCTGGAGATCAAATCATGCCAGGATCTTCCTTATTTCCTCTCTGATATGACAAAGGAACACATGGTTGTAGAGCTTGGTTTTAGGACAAAACTATTACTCTGGAGTGGGATTGTTCTTGGTTCATTGTCAATCGGCATCCTTGGCTATGCGGCTGTCAGGAACTGGAAGAAGTGGAAGGAGTGGCGGCACCGGAGGCAGGTGGGGAGGGGAGCCCATGCCAGGGAAGAGGAGGAGAATGAGGAGTTGGGGGAGGTGGGGGATGGAGAACTGTGTGTGATATGCCTGATGAGGAGGAGGCGCTCTGCGTTCATCCCATGCGGCCATCTTGTGTGCTGCCCGCGCTGCGCCTTATCGGTGGAACGGGCAGTGGCCCCAAAATGCCCCATTTGCAGGCAGTTCACCCACGGCGCCGTTCGCATATATGATTCCTAAGCTTCCGTTTCCGGGTAAGTTGTATGGTATTTTTTCATTAGGCACCTTTTAACTTGCCATTTGTTGAACATCTCGTGACTGACCAAAGCAATCGACAATCAATTGTGAGCGCTGCTTGTCATTCTATTTCAATAAGTCATTTTATTTTATTTGTTGAGGTTATGATGTGGAGGAAACAATGAATTGAAAGCAGGAAAAGGAAATATCAGATAATTTTTTACATGTTCATATGCAGGAACATGGAAGAGGCATGAAAGAATACCTAAAAAAAAAACATAATTTCTTCATTCCATATTTTTATTTAAGGAAATCCTTGTAAAAGGAGTCATGGGAAGGAAAGAAAATAAGCTGATTTTTGAAAATTTAGTGATGTTAAACAAAACTGCTTGAGAATGAGGGTGACATGGAACCCTTGGTTGTCAAACTTGGTCAATAATACTCTCAAGATTTGCATATGGTATGATTCAATATACCAACCTATTAAACTTGAGATTGTGGTGGATCCCTTGGCTACTATGGAAGAAGAACTTGTTGTTGACCCCGTTGATGTTGGAGGTAAAGGCAGTGATATTGATATTGAAGAAGTGGGAGGATCATTTGTTTTGGGACCTACTTGTTGGAGTTAGTGCCTTAGAGCCAACTTGTTTAGTACTTGATTATATGTTTTCATTATTAATGAAGTTTTCTTATCACATCATTATTGTTCATCTGCATGAAATTTGTATGTGATAATGTCCTAAGAATATATGTCGCACTGAAAGGTTACAACATTTCCCTGCTATGATAAGAATCTAGAGGTGCCGCAACATTATTTTTGAATCTTGTTCTATAGTTGGATGATATTGTCTGACGGGACACAAAAGATACAACCTATTAGGGGTAGGAGGCTCATAATACATAGGCACCTTCTCATGGTGTTCGTTTTTGGTAATCTTCAAGATAGGAGGTTATGAGAATAAGTCCGTCAATAGGAAATTCATATTTTCATGTGTCGTTGAATGTTCTTATCTGCGGACGTTTGTATTGATCCTTAGACTTTAAAATTATTATTAATGAATATCATGACTCGCATACTCTGATGTATTGACGAAAACCACGACGATATATGTTCGCGACAAAGTAGGATATGTTGGGTGTCTCACAGATGTATAACATTAATGGATAATGCAAGAAATGATTTATCTATTTTGTCTCTTGATGAAAGTTAATATCTCAGGCCTTTGATGAGAATGGAACCGCCTGAATAAATCTATGACCATAATGTTCGATGAACGAGTGCATTTCTGAAAAGTCAGAGAAAGAGATATCGAACGTATAGGTTGACACCGACATGCAATCTGCTTGATTCGAGATATCATTATAAAATAATTATATTACACGGTAAACTTTCGTAGGAGGTTGCACATCGTTGCGATGTTAATTTTTTTTTTTTTTATAGATGCATTGGCGTGTTGCTAGACGCTAACTTTAGACTTTAGGCGGTTATACCTAATGCCACTGAAAAAGAAGCCTAGAGGGCTACACACTATGCGCTTTTGCAATTTCAGTTAAATTAAGCATTGAATTTAACAAGTTAAAATAAATAATATTTATTTGGGTTTGGTTGATTGCTGTAATTTAATCACAAGTTATTCGAAGGAATAAGTGAGTTAAATAATAATAATAAATATTTGTTTGCAAGTTTGAAAAATATAATATTTATTATATTTATCGATGAATAATGTAGTGATATTTATTTATTAAATAAGCAATCAAGGATCAGTAAATGCGGGCGAGGGAAAACGGACCAAGTTTAATGGTCTGATTGGAAATGGTATAAATGATATTTATTTATATTCTTTATCCGTTGCACATGTCAAACATTTAATAATAATATTTATATTATTATTTTTATCATTGGACATGAGGTCAACTAAGATTTGTGGAATTGGGAAAGGTTTTTTGTGCGATTTGTCAACCCTAAATCTGCCAAAATAAATATATAATTATATCTCTTTCCTAAAACACAATCGTTCTGCACAACGGATAGAGTGAGGCTTTCTCAAGTCCTAGTGAGAGATCAAGAGATTCAGTGTGCTCTCCTCCCCTCATCTCCAACCAATGAGAGAACACCAAGATTTCTTCCTCTCAAGAAGAATTCTGTTGTGGTCAACCAAAAACAACGCAAGCGTTCAGGATTGGCCGTGCTAGCAATCGACGATTCTACGACGTCATTCAGAGATTGCGTTGCACGTGCGGATCACCGTTAGAGGGATTCTGCACTTGAATCTTGCAACGCAACGATGACGCAACAAGATATATTTCACTGAATCATCAACGAAGAGAGAATTACGAGATGAAGTAATTCTTTATCTACTTATAAATTAATTATGAATTACATGTGAAGATCCTTCGCTTTTGGTTTCAGTGCTTTAATCTAGTTTAGTAATCTACTGTTTTCGTTGGACATGGCGTTTTGATCATGTAAAGCAACAATTACACGTGATTTACTACTAAAAGTCGTGTTGGTCATACCTTTAAAGGATGCTTCCGCTACGTTCAAAACCTACAAGTGGTATCAAAGAGATCACATGTTTAATTTATGATTATTTATTTTTTATTGATTGATTGCATGTGTTTTCATTTTCTTTTACTTAAAAACTATTTGTTTCAATATCCGAACATCGTCGTCACCTCTCTTCCTCGTTCTCGATAACATAACTAGTAATGGGTTAATGATTAAAAACGAAGAAGCATTCGATTCACACCATCTGGAGTCCAAAGGCTCTGCTTGGACAAAACCAGAGTACACGACGTGTACTTCCTGAGTACACATTGTGTACTCTTGTTTTCATGTGCGTATCACGCGATAAGTCAGATAAATCTGACCCAATTGGATCTAAGATCCGATAAAAGTGGATCAACGTGTGGATCCAGATAGATTGACACACGACATGTAAAACTACACACTGTGTAAGTCGCTTACACGCCGTGTAGTCCCTGTTTTCTCGCGTCTGAGAACACGGGGTGTCCCAGTGGGCCGTGTATTGGGTACATGACACGGGGACACACATGCCGTGTAACTCGGGGTTACACACAATGTATTCCCAGTACACGCTGTGTACCTCAAACACGTCCACGACACACAACACGACCAAACCCAAGGCGTGTACTGTGGACACGGGCAGAAGACAACTACACGCCGTGTAGTCTGATGTCGATAGTGTTCTCAAATTTTCGCGGAAAGAAGAATTAAATGTATAATTAAACCTATTGATTATGTGTTCCGTTTGTCGTTCACTCGACAATACATGTCCTGTCATAGGATTAACAATTATATATTAAATTATTTTTTGTGTTAAATTTTTTTATTAACACACGAGGTTGCCTCCAAGTACACTTGTGCACTACATTAATTTTAAATGAAGTTAATCTTGTTTAAAATTATTGATGATGGTGAGTTAAGAATGATTGGATGAAATTAAGATAAATTGAATTAATTAGATTAATTCGTGACGCATTATCTTAATTAAAGAACGAATCAAAGTAATTGATAACTATATTGCAAATGGATGCTCGTTGCTTGATGTGTGGATGATCATGAGATTAGATCATCCCTTGTTTGTGATTGGTTTCTGTTAAATTATTATTGATGGTCTGCGTGTCATCCCCTCTTTATTATGTAAGGGCTTGTGTGTCCCTGGTTTCTTTTATGTAACCCCTTTTTATCCAATCCATTGGATCCTTTGTGAGTAAAAACTTATGTAAAGATTAAGCTCCCAAGCGAGTGGAGGCGGTTCGAGTCTAAGGAGCCGAGGTGAAACCAATTGAGGCAATGCATAATAGCCAAGGTGGAATAATGCAATACGAACTAGGTTACGGTTCAAGGTGTGTTTTCACTTAGGGTCGAGGGTTAGTTTATCATCCTCTAGATAAACTAACCATTATAGAATCTCATGATCATGTCACTTATATTTTATTTTGTTAGTTGCGTGGTTAATTTTTTATGTTTGTGGATGCTGCGCGATCACCTAATAAATGAATTAACAAACATGCAAGATGAAATAAAATATAATCAAATTATATGTAAATGTTTTATCAGATATGGTTAATCATTTAAGTAAAATCCACTTAATATTAACAGTACATGTAAAAGGATAAAACGAGCTTTACGCATAAAGATAAAAATCCCTCAATTAAAATATTAAGTCGGCTTAGACTTCCACTAAAGTTAGAATTGACCTCATAGTTCAAAGTATCTGACTAATCTATAAGTTGGCGTGCTTTCAATTATCGTGGAAATTTTAGCTTGAAGTTTTGGGTTGACTTAACTTAGTTTACATCAAGGGCCGAGTGTGTAAGCATGACTTAGTGCAACTAAGAGCCAAAAGTTGATGAAATATTTAAAACAAGATTTTAGGAATGAGGAGTCCAGTCAACAGATCAAGGAACTACGAGTTAATATAGTTGGCAAGTTACGCCTATTTAAAACCCTTTTGTCAAGCCCAAATTTTGATTATGAAAAGAGAATATGGACCCTTGCCACTAGAATATCTAAGCAACAAGATATTCCAAAACTGATGGTGATGACTATTAGATTTCGAGAAATAATGGGAGATTAATAAGAATTTAATTAAATTTAAATTTATTAATCTATTTTGTAATCAAAACAAATACCAATTATCTTCCCTTAATTTGTAGAAATGAAAAATTAAACGACATCGACAATATCACTGCGATCCATACTAGAAAAGGATAACCTCCTTACTGATGCGAATTTTCAGGAATGGTATAGGCGTTTGCGTGTTATACTATGTCACGAACGAAAATTATACGCGGTGGAAACCCCACTTCCTAAGTTCATTTCCAAAGAGGCCAATGAGGAAGAAGTTTCTCTCTATCTGAAGCATGTGGATGATGACATGAATGTCCGATGTTTCATGCTATCATCCGTTTCCAATGAGATTCTAAAACAATATGAGGATATGGATGTGCGTAACATTGTTTCTCACCTTAAGGATCTCTATCAAGAGAAGGTGAGATCAGAGAGATATGAGATCTCCGATGCACTGTTCACATGCAAGTTTTGGAGAGTTGGCGCCAGCTGGGGCACATTTAGTGAAGATGATTGACTATATTGAGCACCCGAACATCTTTGGTTTTAAGATTCCTGATGAGCCGTGCACAGATCTCATTCTATCCTCACTGCCTAAGAACTTCTCCAGTTTTATTGTGAATTATAATATGAGCAATAGTGAGAAGACACTTTCAAAACTTATTCTTCAAGTTAATAAAGATATGGGGCATGACAAACCCGGTGTCTTTATGATAAATAAGAAGAGGAAGAAAAGGGTAAACACGATGAAGACTCATTCCAAGTCTAAGGCTCCAGACCACCGTCTTTCCAACAAGTAGAAGATCTAAGGGCAAAGGAAAAAATAGAATACAATATGTTTTGCATGTGGCAAGTAGGGCCACTGGAAGCGGAATTGCACTTAGCCAAAGAAGCAAGAAGAAGCTTCATGTGCGTTTGTTATTGAGTGTAATCTTTCTATATCTACAAGTTGGGTAATAGATACTACATATGGTGCTCACATTTGTATCCAAATACATGAACCATGTAGATTTTGGAAGGTTGCAAGAGGCGAGGCAGATCTTCGGGCTGCGAATGGAGTGAGGCTGACTGCTTTAGCCATTGAAGACTATCATCTCACATATGTTATGGTATGATACAATTGAATAACGGTTTTTAAGTATTAAATTACGAAAACCAAATATTGACAATTGATACCAAAACTAATACCCACGACTCACATGAGACCCAGTTGTGACATTACTATCTTGGCCACGTAAACGAGAAGGGTTTGACAAAGCTCTATCAAGATGGTTATTTAGACTCTTTTGAGTTAAAACCACTTGAAAGGTGTCATGCTTGTTTACAAGGGAAATGACCAAACCACCATTCAGTGGCCATGGTGAAAGGGCCGCAAATCTTCTAGAATTGGTACACACCGATGTGTGTGGACCTTTTCAAGTAGAAGCTAGAGGTGATTCTCATACTTTATTATTTTTACCGACGACTTGGGTAGGTATGGTTATATCTACTTAATGAGGTATAAGCTTAAATCCTTTAAGAATTTCAAAGAGTTCAAGAATAAGGTTAAAAATCAGCTTGGTGAGAAGATAAAGAAACTTCGATCGGATCGAAGTGGTGAATATCTTAAACAATAATTTATCAACTTTCTACGGGAGTATTAAATTTTATCTTAACTTACTCCACCTTATACACTATTGTTGAATGGTGTTAGGGAAAGAATGAACCGTACCTTGTTGGATATGGTAAGATCGACAATGAGTCACACAAACCATCCATTATCCTTTTGGAGATATGCATTACATACAACATTATACTTACTAAACTGAGCACCAATTAAAGTGGAAAACGATATTCCCTTCGAGTTATGGAGTGGAAATAAACCCGTTTTATCGTATGTTCGTGCATGGAGTTGCGAGACGTTTCTTAAAGTTAGCTCAAGTAACAAACTAGCACCCCGAGGCACGGAGTGTATATTTATAGGGCATCTTTGTTGGAGTTGGTGACCTAGAACCAACTACTTTGTACTTTATTCATTAATAAATACTTTATCACATCTTGATTGTTCTTCTGCGTGACAATGCATATGATAATGTCCTAAGGATTGCTGTTGCACCAAAGGGTCATAGCGGATGTAGTACCCCCGGTTTCTAGTATGTAACCCTTACTTGATGCTTTTCATGGTTTTAAAGTTAAGGGTGTTGAATGGGAGA
This sequence comes from Viscum album, assembly GCA_963277665.1. NCBI lineage: Eukaryota > Viridiplantae > Streptophyta > Magnoliopsida > Santalales > Viscaceae > Viscum > Viscum album. The sequence goes on along the minus strand of OY728150.1, from coordinate 37,435,333 downwards.
GTCGGGAGAACTTTGAATGAAGTTTGAGGCAAAGGAGAAGTCGCACGGGCGGCGCACGGTTTGTCTAAACCGTGCGGCCAAACCGTGCGTAGTTGGTCCTTGAGGCAGTAGCTTCCGCACGACCGACGCACGGTTTGTCTAACCGTGCGGCCAAGCCGTGCGTGGAGGGTCTGCCGAGGCAGTGGCTAACGCACGGTTAGCGCACGGTAACCGTGCGGGTAAACCGTGCGGCCACTTAAACGAGATCCTATAAAAGTGGATCTCACGCGATTTTGCCTCTAAGTGGCTCGTTTTTCCTCCTATGCGGCCATAACTCGGGATTATTCTCCCTTGAAGGTAGGAGAACCTCTCCCAAGCGTTTTGGAGGCGATCCGAAGACTTCTCTTGGCGAATCGAAGCCGTATTCTTGAGGTATGTGATCGTTCTTCTTCGTTCTTGTTCGGTTTCTTAGATCTACTTAGATCTACTTCTTCTCTTCTCTTGATTTCTTAGATCTACGCCCGTTATGGGTAGATCTAAATGTGTGGATGCCAAATCTGATGATATTTGGGTTTGGTCTTGCTAAGAGAAGAGATCTAAGACGGGTTTTAAAAGAAGCAACCCGGTTTTCTTGAGCGTTCTTCGTTCGTTGTGGTTTTCGTCAAAATCCTAAAGGTAGGAGGCTTCACACTCGTCTCCTCTTGTTAGAATTGAATGGCTTAGATTCAAATTGGTTTAATTGAATGGAATTGATTGTGAAAAGCATGGAATAAATCTTCTTTAGTGATGATTTATGGTTTTAGTGAAATTGTGAAATCTTGGTGAATTGTTGTGCAACGTGATTTGGCTTCTTGAATTTAAAATGACGATTTTAAATTATTGATTTGCTGGAATTGTAAATGGTTTGATGAAGAATGAGTTTTGAATAAAAAGGGTGTTTTATTGAAATGGCTTGACATTGAAATGGTTTTGACGGAAATGGTTTTCAATAAAAAGGGCGTTTTATTGAAATGGTTTGGCATTGAAATGGTTTTGACGGAAATGGTTTTCAATAAAAATGGTGTTTTATTGAGATGGTTTGGAATTGAAATGGTTGGGCATTGAAATGGGTTTGACGGAAATGGTTTTCAATAAAAAAGTGTTTTATTGAAAGGGTTGTTTTGGTATGATTTTTGGGAATATGTGGTGTGTGTTCATGTTGCATGTACGAGGCTTGATTGAAATAGGACCTTGTGCTCAGTGCCAAACGTTTAATGGCACATGGTAACTATATGTACGAGGCTTGGTTGAAATATGATCTTGTACTCGGTGCCAAAGAAGTAATGGCACATGGGAAACAATTACCTTGTGACGACTTGGTAGATCGATGAGAAACCGCTCATGAGTATGGAACTGTCATAACGTAGCATGCATGGTTGGTTGCATGGGTTTGTGAAATGGTTGGTTGCATGGGTTTGTGAAATGGTTGGGTATGCCAAAAAAAGGATATTGTGAAACGGTTCTAAAGGTTGTTTGGTTATTTTTTTGGAAAAATAACTTGTTGGAAAATTGGTTTTAATTTCTCTTGGATGCTTTTGGTTATGAATGGATTTGGAAACTTGTTTATATTTAGTTATAAACTGCTTTTGAGAAAATGTTTTATATAAACTGTTTTATATAATTGTGGCTAACTCTTCTATCCTAGTGGCGTGTGTAGGGAAGTCATTGAGGAAACCTACTGAGTTTTATACTCACCCCTGCTTTGGTACGTTGGTGCTTTTGCAGATGTCGTGTTCCGGGACACAGGTAAAGGTAAAGCATCTTATTGCTAGTGGCTCGTGGTGATGCTTGGGAGATATTGTGGAGCTTGGAGCTTGTGGAGCACGAAGTCTTGGTGTCTTTTGAGAGTCTTGAGTTGTTCATCTGCTGTGCATTTTGATGCTTGGTTTGATCTTCCGCTGTTGTGTACTTTGATGTGGTTTGACATAAATGAAGTTGTTTAGTTGTCTTCCTTTTGTTCATGCATCATATAGTGATTGTTTGGTTATGGTAGGTTGGTTTTTGGATTTATTTCTAAAAGGGTAAATCGCCCCCCACTGTATTTGAAACCCTTAGACATTTATTGCCAGCTTTTGGCGTCTTGGGGATGTCGCTTAAGGCCAAGTAATGACTCGTTGTACTCTCAAGCCAATGAGAATTGGCGGGTCATTACAAACGGTATCGGTCTGGTCCTTCCTTGCGATACAAATCATCAGTGTTCTTGGTTTTGTAGTTGAAATTTCTTCTTGTCTATTCCTTGGGTCGAAATCTTAGACATGAGTAGGATTGTCGGAACTTGAAATGTATAGCATAAAAGGACGTAGCTAACCCGTTTATGCTGAACTTCAAGTTACCAGGGTGTTGGGTACATAAGTGTTTTCAATACACTTCTAGAATGTTGGAAATCTCATTGTCATGGGTTTAACCAATGAGATGAGCATGACATGCATTGTAGAGGAATGACTTCCCACTAGGATTGCATATCTCATTGCGAGGAATGATTTATGATTTGGTGCGAAGATGTAAATTTTTGAAAGATGCAGAATCCGTTTTCAAATGAAAGATTTTGTAAAAGGGAATGCTTATGGTATTTTGAAAATGATTTAATTTTTAAAAGCATGTGAACTGGTTTCAAAAATAGTTGAACACGGGAAAAATGATGTTTTGGAAAACAATGTTGTGATAGTTGATGTGATAGAATTTGAAATGCTAAGCCATCAATTGCTAGAGAGTGAGATTGACGGAGTTTGTTGTTGGTTTAGAATATGGCACCCGGTAGGCGTCGTCGAAACCAACCCGAAGAAGCTGCGGAGAATGTGGTTGCACCTGAACCACGGGTGAACCAAGAGCTGGTTCAGAGTATTGTCCAATCTTTTCAAGCTGTGGATACGGGGAACCGGAGGAATGAACCAAAGCATGTGGATCATACCATCCAGTTCATGAAGTAGAATCTACCGAACTTTCGAGGTGATGCTGAACCCGAAAAGGTGGAGGTGTGGCTAAGTCGGACGAATCGTATCTTTGATTTCATCGGCACACCATCAGAGCTCAAGGTCAAACTAGCGACGTATATGCTCGAGGATCTTGCACGTCAGTGGTGGGATTTAGCGGTGCAGGCTAAATTGGATGAAGGCCTTACATGAGAGGATTTTGAAGAATTGTTTAACAAACAATTCTATCCTCACACGTTCAAAATCCAGAAAACGACGGACTTCTTCAGCCTGAAACAGGAGAGCCTATCTGTCACAGAGTATGCGACTAAGTTCATGAATTTAGTCCGTTTTGCACCAGAGGTTGTGGCAAATGTGTCTTTGAAGGCACACATCTTCGAATCGGGGCTAAGGCAGGAGATTCGATCTAAGATTGCGGTGCTCTATATTACGGATTATACAGAGATGGTAAATAGAGCGACTGTTGCTGAACGTGATATCTCAGGATCGATATGAGGATGAATGATAATACCTACAGGAAACGGTGGGAACTCAAATGCTGGGAACAAGAGAAAAAGGGACACCTATTTCCATGGTGCAAGTGGAAATCAGAACCCGACGGCTGGATCAGTAAACCTTCCTCCACGACCTCAGAGTAAAGCAGGTTGCTTTTAATGTGGTTCGATTCACCACATAAAGCGAGATTGTACGACACAACCGAGAGCATGTCATAATTGTAACAAGATGGGACATCTTCAGCGCTATTGTCGCAGTGCTCCAAAGTCAGGTGCTCGAGACACTTCTCAGCTATCGCAAACATCGTATGCTTCGACTGGACGAGGCCAGCAGACTCAGTCTCGTCAGCAGAGCAGAGCTAGCCATGATGATTCTAGAAATACCACGACTCCTCAACCAGGGCAATCTCAGCAAGGCAACAAGGAGAACAGTGCAACGACGAAGCAATTGTATGGAGTTGGGCATATGATGGTCGATGATCAAGCTGGACCATCTACGGTGAGAGGTACGATTCTTTTGAATTCTACCCTTGTGCAAGTGCTCTTCGATACTGGTTCATCACATTCTTTCATTGCTTCTCGTGCTGTTGATTTGCTATGTTTAAAACTGGAAATGATGTCTTCTGTCTTGAAACTGCAAACTCCTCTTGGTGAAAGAGAATGTCAAGCCTTTGTGTGTAGAGCATGTGCTATAACTGTTGATGGAGCTGAGTTAAAATGGGACTTCTTGATGTTGGACATGGATGTCTATGATGTAATCCTGGGTATGGATTGATTGACAATGTTTAAGGCTCACATCGATTGTTATAGGAGAACAGTTAGTTTCACGACTGAGGACGACATCGACCAGCTCTTCAGAGGAGAGAGGATGGTAAAGAAAGTTGCAACGAGCTTGTTGGCACCAATGGTAGGAACAATATCTTACCAATTGGCAGTGTTGACTTTGACATCAATGGAAGAGATCAAGGAAAATAGTTTTCCAGCTGTTGTGGATCAATTTCCAGATGTTTTTCCCAAGAACTTCTCAGGGTTACCACCTCTAAGGGGAGTGGAGTTTACGATTGATCTCCTTCCGGGGACCAGTCCTATTTCCCTTCCATCTTATAGGATGACACCAACAGAGTTACGGGAATTGAAAGTGCAGTTAGAGGAGTTGGAAAGCAAGGGTTTCATTCGGCCAAGTACATCTCCGTGGGCAGCACCGGTTTTGTTTGTGAAGAAGACAGATGGAACTCTTCAGCTGTGTGTTGATTATCGTAAGCTTAACCAAGTTACGATAAAGAATAGATATCCACTTCCACGCATTGATGATCTATTCGATCAATTAAGAGGAGCTCGGTGGTTTTCCAAGATTGACTTGCGATCATGATATCACCAATTGCGAGTTCGGAAGGAGGATATTCCAAAGACAACTTTCAGAAGTAGATATGACCACTATGAATATGTAGTCATGCCTTTCGGTCTAACGAATGCACCGGCAGTCTTCATGGCATTGATGAATCGAATATTTCAACAATATCTGGATTCTTTTGTTGTGGGGTTTGTGGACGACATTTTGGTCTATTCAAAGACAAGGGCTGATCATCCTGGAAACAATGTTACAAATTTTGAGAAATCATCGTTTGTATGCCAAATTATCAAAGTGTGATTTTTGGATACAGGAAGTACGTTTCCTTGGCCATGTCATTTCTGAGAAAGGCGTTTCTGTTGATCCTGAAAAGATAGAAGCCGTTATCTCTTGACAACCACCGAAGAATGTGTTCAAGATACGAAGTTTTCTTGGTCTAGTTGGTTACTACCGACGCTTTGTGCATGATTTCTCACGACTAGCTTCACCAATGACAGCTCTGACAAAGAAGAATGCTCCATTCCAATGGACAGAAGACTGTCAGAAGTCTTTCCAGGAACTGAAAGTTTGGCTTACATCGACACTTATCTTGATCTTGCCAGAATCAGGACAGGGGTACATGGTGTATTGTGATACTTCAGGATCAGGGTTAGGTTGCGTTCTCATGCAAAGAGATCATGTGGTTGCTTATGGTTCAAGGCAGTTGAGGGTGCATGAGAAAAATTATCCAACACATGATTTGGAGTTAGCTGCAGTCGTCCATGCTTTGAAAACATGGAGACATTATCTCTTTGGTGAGAAATTTACTGTGTTTACGGATCACAAAAGCTTGAAACACATTTTCTCACAGCGAGATTTGAATCTGAGGCAAAGGAGATGGATGGAGTATCTCCAAATGTTTGACTTTGACTTGATGTACACACCGGGGAAAGGAAATTCAGTGGCGGATGCATTGAGTAGAAAGTGATATGCTCAGTTGGCGAAAGAAGCTTCAGATAAATGGCAGTTGATGCCGGTCTTAGCCGACATGCATGTGGAATGTGAAAACCGAGGTGATGTTGCAGTTTTCTTTTCAGTTATGCTTGTTCCTGATCTAGTAAAAATGATCAAAAACAACTGATGCAGAATGTCTAGTTGTAAGTTCAAAACTCAATGGTGGGGAGACCATTGATGGCTGGAAACTTGATAGGAGTCCAGTTTTGTGTTTCAGAGATCGCATGGTTGTACCTATGGTTTGTCAGGAACAATTCCTTCATGCTTACCACCATTCAAGATGGGGTGTACATCCAGGTACACAAAAGATGTATAAGGCGTTGAAAGCGCGGTTTTGGTGGAGCGGCATGAAAAGGAAGGTGGCCGAGTTCGTCTCGCGGTGCTTGACTTGTCAGCAGGTTAAATCAGAGAATCAAAGACCAGTTGGTATGTTACAATCTTTGCCTATCCCAGTGTGGAAATGGGATCAGATAACCATGGATTTTGTTACAGGTCTTCCAAGAACGGTTCGGAAACACGATGCCATTTGGGTGATAGTGGATCGTCTAACCAAGTTGGCCCATTTCATCCCTATTCGTGAAACTCATACGATGAAGGATCTTTGAAACGCACGGCCGATTGTCGCCTATCGATCGGTCAAAGTTCCGGTGCTCTGCTAATGTGTATAGCAGCACTCGGGTCGAATTCTCGGCGATGATACTTTGTAATAGTCGTTTGTTTTTAGTTAATTGTATTCTGATTGGGGGGTTTGTTTGCAGAGCTTATGAAATAATTTATGGATGATGTTTGATTTAACAAATTGATAAAGATTGGGGTGAGTTCATCATTAGGTAGTTAAGCTTGTGATATCCTTGAGCTTTGCTTTATATTGCATTTAAATTAACACCCACTTCACAAGTTGACATCGATTAGAATTCCTAAGTGTTAATCCTTTAATCCAAGCCTTAACATTACATAGGGTTCTAATCTCAATCAGTGCTTGATTGTGGAAGTGTATTTATGGTTCCAATAATCCATGGAAACCACACGTTGAACATAATATGTCAATAATCCATGACATATTAAGTCCAACATACACAATGTTAAATTAAAGAATACTCATTGAGCAAAACCTCTCAATCACTTAACATCCCTAAATTATAACTCACCCCAATAAGATATTTACTCATCCATTTAAATTATTAGTAATCTGGTCTATTATGTTTAAGGTGATGAATTACAAAGAGAAGAAAAAGAAAGGGATAAGAAAAGAGTTGTGCGCCGAACACACACACGAACGATGATGAGAGTAAAACAAATCGGACTTTTTATTGAATAATAAAGTAAAAGAAGATGATGAATTTAAGATTGATTTAAACTACAATAAGAACATTAATATTGAATTACAGAAGGTGGATGAGAATAAGAAATTAAGAAGAAGAAAATTGCATTAAAACAGAATTACAAAGACAAACACTTGCAAAATTACAACGAAGAAAAATGCAAAAGTAAATGAAAACAAAGAGAGGAGGAAGGGATTATCAAGTGAAAACTTGAGTTTGGCAGATCCTCCCAAGCCTTTGGCAGGGCCTTGGTACTGCCAATCAATCCTCCTTTGCTCTGAAATGCCAACCCTTTTGAAAGGAGAGGAGGGGATGTATTTATAGCCCAAGGTGGTGGACTGTTTACATTCCAGAAATACCCCTCCACTTGGCTCGCAGATATGGACATCAAGACAGCCGAATCTCGATCAATCTCCTTCTTCAAAGTTGTAGATAATAAAATTGGACGACTACTCTCAAAATTTGGAGTCATTTGGACTTAAGGATCAAAAGTTATGGCCGGTTGATTAAACAAAGTAAAACTGTCCATTTCAATCCAGTCTTTTTGAAGTCCAGAATGTGAAAGGGTTTTTGAATATGAATATGCCTTCAAATCCGAATGGGTTCTTCAACAAAGTCGGCCGCCTATATCTCCTCTTTCACACTGCAAAATCTCAGCTCTATTTGATGCTTACATCATGAGATATGTCATGCATACTATACTGATTTTAATTCTCGGCCAGAATGGTGGGCTGGACTTCAAAGCTTCATTTGGGCCCCTTGTACTTAGATTTGGGCCTTGAAATTTTTATCCAAGATGACATGTACTGTCCCCCGAATTATTGTGGAGAGTTAATGTTTTTGGACTTCTGGATTGAGCCCAGTAAATCAATCTTCAAGGCTGGTCCAGTTTGTTCACAGATTCTTTGGTCTTGTTTGTGAGGACCATATGACCCTTCAAATGGCAGAATTGGCTCATGATACCTTCTAATGAAATGTTGTATATTGAAAGGAGAATCCTACAAAACAAGAACCACACAATTTGGATCATTATAGTGATAGTTATTGTTAAAACATTAAACTGACTCAATTGGACTACTTTTAAAAATGCTCAAAAATTATACTTAATATTAAAACATTAATATTTCACACAAATTATGCACATTTCATATAAAATCAGTAAAGATGGAATATAATAAGTCATGAAAATATTAATAACATCAATCTTTCAAAAATCGATATCCGAGAAGTGGTGAAGAGGCATGGTGTACCACTGTCTATAGTCTCAGATAGAGATCCGAAGTTTACATCTCGTTTCTGGAAATCATTACAACAAGCCCTTGGAACTCAATTGACTATGAGAACGGCGTATCATCCTCAAACGGATGGGCAATCCGAGCGGACGATACAAATATTAGAAGACATGTTGCGGGCTTGTGTAATGGATTTTGGTGGCTCATGGGAAGATCATATACCCTTAGTGGAGTTCTCATACATTAACAGCTATCAAGCCTCGATACGCATGACTCTGTTTGAAGCATTGTATGAGCGTCCTTGTCGTTCTCCACTATGCTGGGTGGAAACGGGTGAAACTTCACTAGTCGGGCCAAGCCTTGTCCAAGAAACAACAGAGAAGATCCAGTTGATTAGAAAGAGGATGGAGACGGCTCAGAGTCGTCAGAAATCTTATGCAGATCACCGTCGAAGACCGTTGTCGTTCGTTGTGGGTGATCATGTCTTCTTAAGGATCTCTCCAAGGCTTGGACATCGTCGTTTCGGGAAACATGGCAAGTTATCTACTAGATACATTGGCCCTTTTGAGATACTAGAATGGGTTGGAGGGTGACATATCAGTTGACTTTACCACCACGGTTCAGTTCGGTGCATAATGTGTTCCATGTATCTCAGTTGAAAAAGTATCAGCCTGATCCTTACCACGTGATTAGATGGGATCAAGTTGACCTAGAGCCGGATGCTTCGTTGATACATATCCCGGTACGGATTGTAGATTGGCAAGAGAAAGTCTTGCGTGGAAAAAGCATCGGTCTAGTGCGGGTTATATGGCAGCATGGTCAGATTCAGGAAGAGACTTGGGAACGTGAAAAAGAAATGAAAGATTAGTGGCCGGAACCCTTTCAGTTGGGTGAAGGTTGTCTACTTTTCGAGGACGGAAAGACCAATGGTGGGGAGAATGTAGTACCCCCGTTTTCTGGTATGTAACCCTTGATGATTTTTCTGGTTTTAAAGTTAAGGGTGTTGAATGGGAGAGTTGAGAGAACTTTGAATGAAGTTTGAGGCAAAGGGGAAGTCGCACGGGTGGCGCACGATTTGTCTAAACCGTGCGGCCAAACCGTGCGTATTTGGTCATTGAGGCAGTAACTTCCGCACGGTCGGCGCACGGTTTGTCTAACCGTGGGGCCAAACCGTGCGTGGAGGGTCTGCCGAGGCAGTGGCTAACGCACGGTTTGTCTAATCGTGCGGGTAAACCGTGCGGCCACTTAAACGAGGTCCTATAAAAGTGGATCTCACGCGTTTTTGCCTCTAAGTGTCTCGTTTTTCCTCTTATGCGGCCATAACTCGGGATTATTCTCCCTTGAAGGTAGGAGAACCTCTCCCAAGCGTTTTGGAGGCGATCCAAAGACTTCTCTTGGCGAATCGAAGCCAGATTCTTGAGGTATGTGATCGTTCTTTTTCGTTCTTGTTCGGTTTCTTAGATCTACTTAGATCTACTTCTCCTCTTCTCTTGGTTTCTTAGATCTACGCCCGTTATGGGTAGATCTAAGTGTGTGGATGCCAAATCTGATGAGATTTGGGTTTGGTCTTGCTAGGAGAAGAGATCTAAGGCGGGTTTTAGAAGAAGCAACCCGGTTTTCTTGAGTGTTCTTCGTTCGTTGTGGTTTTCGTCAAAACCCTAAAGGTATGAGGCTTCACACTCGACTCATCTTGTTAGAATTGAATGACTTAGATTCAAATTGGTTTAATTGAATGGAATTGATTGTGAAAAGCATGGAATAAATCTTCTTTAGTGATGATTTATGGTTTTAGTGAAATTGTGAAATCTTGGTGAATTGTTGTGCAAAGTGATTTGGCTTCTTGAATTTAAAATGATGATTTTAAATTATTGATTTGCTGGAATTGTAAATGGTTTGATGAAGAATGAGTTTTCAATAAAAAAGGTGTTTTATTGAAATGGTTTGGCATTGAAATGGTTTTGACGGAAATGGTTTCAATAAAAATGGTGCTTTATTGAAATGGTTTGGCATTGAAATGGTTTTGACGGAAATGGTTTTGACGGAAATGGTTTTCAATAAAAAGAGTGTTTTATTGAGATGGTTTGGAATTGGAATGGTTGGGCATTGAAATGGGTTTGACGGAAATGGTTTTCAATAAAAAGGTGTTTTATTGAAAGGGTTGTTTTGACATGATTTTTGGGAATATGTGGTGTGTGTTCATGTTGCATGTACGAGGCTTGGTTGAAATATGACCTTGTGCTCGATGCCAAACGTTTAATGGAACATGGTAACTATATGTACGAGGCTTGGTTGAAATATGACGTGCTCGGTGCCTAAGGAGTAATGACACATGGGAAACAATTACTTTGTGACGACTTGGTAGATCGACGAGAAACCGCTCATGAGTATGGAACTGTCATAACGTAACATGCATGGTGGGTTGCATGAGTTTGTGAAATGGTTGGTTGCATGGGTTTGTGAAATGGTTGGGTATGCCAAAAAGGGATATTGTGAAACGGTTCTAAAGCTTGTTTGGTTATTTTTCTGGAAAAATAACTTGTTGGAAAATTGGTTTCAATTCCTCTTGGATGCTTTTGGTTATGAATGGATTTGGAAACTTGTTTATATTTAGTTATAAACTGATTTTGAGAAAATGTTTTATATAAACTGTTTTATATAATTGTGGCTAACTCTTCTATCCTAGTGGCGTGAGTAGGGAAGTCATTGGGGAAACCTACTGAGTTTTATACTCACCCCTGCTTTTGCACGTTGGTGCTTTTGCAGATGTCATGTTCCGGGACACAGGTAAAGGTAAAACATCTTATTGCTAGTGGCTCGTGGTGATGCTTGGGAGATGTTGCGGAGCTTGAACCTTGTGGAGCACGAAGTCTTGGTGTCTTTTGAGAGTCTTGAGTTGTTCATTTGCTGTGCATTTTGATGCTTGGTTTGGTCTTCCGCTGTTGTGTACTTTGATATGGTTTGACATAAATGAAGTTGTTTAGTTGTCTTCCTTTTGTTCATGCATCATATAGTGAATGTTTGGTTATGGTAGGTTGGTTCTTGAATTTATTTCTAAAAGGGTAAATCGTCCCCCACTGTATTTGAAACCCTTCGGCATTTATTGTCAGCCTTTGGCGTCTTGGGGATGTCGCTTAAGGCCTAGTAATGACTCGTTGTACTCTCAAGCCAATGAGAATTCGCGGGTCATTACAGCGGATCCCTGCTATGATGAGAACCCGAAAGTGCCATAACACTATTCTTGAATATATGTTCTATGGTCGGATGATGTTATTTGAGGGACACAAATAATACAGACCATCAGGGGTGAGGACTCATAAAACTTTGAGGCACCTTCTCATGGTGTGCGCCCTTGGTAATATCCAGGAGGATATTATGAGAACGAGACCCACCAGTAGGAAATCTACATTTCATAGTGTCATTGAATGTTCTTATCTGCGGACGTGTGTATTGATCCTTAGACTTTAAGATTATTATTAATGGGTATTACAACTTGTGCATTTAGATGTATTGACGAAAACTGTGACGACACACTGTTTGCAGTGAGGTAGGATATGTTGGGTGCGTCACGAGTAACAATGCATTAATATATAATGCGAGAAAAGATTTGTCTCTTCTGTTCCATAACGAAAGTTGATATCTCAGACTCTTTGATGAAATTGATATAGCCTAAATAAATCCATGACCTTAGTAAGGAATGTGCAAGTTCAATTCCGAAAAGTCAAGAAAGAATAATCGAGCATATGAGTTGACGACACTATCATGCAACCCTCTTGATTCGACATATCGAGACAAAGAGATTACATTACACGGTAAGCGTTCGTAGGAGGTGACACGTCATTCCGGCGTTAACTTCTTTTTCTATGGGTGCCTTGGCGTGTTGCTAGACGCTAACTTTGGACTTTAGGCAGTCTCCGTCTAATACCACTGAGAAAGAGGCCTAGAGGGTCACACACTAAGTGTGTCCAAGTATCTCAGTTAAATATTAATTTAACAAGTTGAATAAAGATTATTCCCGATTGTGGTTTAATAATTATTCAAGGATGCCTGATCACATTTATTTCGACACTAGTTATTCGAGAGAATATATTGTGGGTGAAATAATATATTTATTAGCGAGTAATGCAGTGATATTTAGTTGAGAAATAAATAGTCATTATTCAAGGTCTAATAAATGTGGTGGAGGAAATAAAGAAAATGGAAAAACAAAAGTACACGCCGTGTATATTAATATACACGTTGTGTAGTTTTTCTGGGGATTTGTGAGAAATAATATTATTTATTTAATTAAATAATATTAGGTGTAATTCGCCGGACGCATGTCAAGTGATAATAATAGTCAACTGTTATTAATAGTCTACGAACATCTGATGATAATATTAGGTGTAATTCGCCGGACGCATGTCAAGTGATAATAATAGTCTACGACACAACGACGGATCACATTGAATCGTGACCGGAAACATCAATGAAGAAAGAATTCCATCAAGGCAATTCTTGTTTTTAATTAAATTAATTATAACCAACATGTGATGATACTCTCTATGGCTCCAGGACTCCCCTTCTTTTCTTTTGTTCTTCGTTCTATTCTGAAGATCCGACGTTTTATTATCATGACGGATCTCGGATTGATCATTGTTAACGGAAAAAGTAAAGTTGGGTACACCCATCCACGCGCTTCCGCTGCGCCCGGAACCTACAATCCCAAGGAAACAAGGGGATACTATCTGTACAACCCTTCCGACAAGAAAATAACTGTCGCAAGACATACCGTCTTTCTTGAGAGAGCACATCCTCAAAGAAGATAGTGGGAGCAAGATTGGTTTCGATGAAATTGATGATCAAGATACATAAGACTTGGTATAGGAATCGATTCCACAGGTCCCCGTGGAAGATGTTATTCCTGAAACACAAGTACTGCGTAAGAGCGCAAGAGAGGTAAGAGAACTAGAGAGATAGTTTTCTAGTCACCGATGACAGTGACTCATTATTGGTTGACAATGATGATCTTCTCCCTACAAGGAGACATAAGAGAGCTCAGAAACTGCAAGATGGCAAGAGACCATGAATTCTGAGACGAATTTCATGTATCAAAACCAAGTTTGAGTTTTGATCGATCTGCCAGTTGATGTAAAGCCAGTTCGGTGTAAATGAATATTCAAGAGAAAATTGAACATGGAAGGTAAAGTGAATATCTATAAAGCACGGTTAGTGGCTTAAGGGTTTAGACAATGTCAAGACATTAACTACAAAGAAACCTTTTTTTCGGTTGCCATGTTTAAATCCATCAAAATCTTGCTTGCCATAACAGTTTATCATGACTGAGATTTGGCAAATGGATGTCAAAACTCCATTCCTTAACGAGCCTTCAAGTGGATGTGTACATGACACAACTAGAAGGGTTTGACTCCGAGAAATGTCAAAAAGGTATGCAAGTTGTAGAGATCCATTTATGGATTAAAACAAGCATCCAAGTCATGGAACATTCGATTCGATGAAGCCATAAAGAAATTTGGTTTCATTAAGAGTGAATGTGAGCCATGTGTTTACAAGCGGTTTAGTAGGAGCGCAATTGTTTTTATAGTAGTATATGTGGATGACATATCACTCATTGGAAACGATATACTAGCCTTACAAGAGGTTAAAACATGGTTGAGCAAGTGCTTCTCTATGAAGAACTTAGGTGAAGCAGCCTATCTTCTAGGGATCAAGATCATGCATGATAGATCCAAGAGACTACTTGGACTAAGTCAAGGTGCATACATTGACCAAATACTGAAGAAGTTCAGTATGAAACAATCCAAGAGGGGATTGGTTCTAGCGTCACATGATATACATCTTTCCAAGAAAACGTGTCCTCAGAAACAAGAGGAAAGAGAGAATGAGTAAGATCCCATACGCTCTTGCGATAAGATCTGTCATGTATGCCATGTTATGTACGAGGCTTGATGTTGCTTATGCTTTAAGCAGGGTAGACAAAGATATCAAGCAGATCCAGGTGAACAACATTGGACTACTGCCAAAACTATCCTTAAATATCTAAGGTGAATTATGGATATGTTCCTGGTGTATAGAGGAGATGAAGAGCTAGTCATCTACAAATGCTAGCTTTTAGACAGATCATAATGATAAGAAGTCGTAGTCTGGATATGCCTTTTGTCTCAACGAAGTTGTGAGTTGAAAGAGTTGAAAGCATCCAATTGTCGCTGATTCTATTGCATAGTCTGAGTATATTGCGTCTTCCGATGCAACCAAGTAGTTTGGATTCACAACTTTGTCCTAGAGTTTGATGTGGTAACTAGCATTAAAGATCCCATCATAGTCTACTGTGATAATACTGTAGCAGTGACTCTCCAAAGAGCAATGGTCACTCCAAAGGACAAAACACATACTTTGGAAGTTTAATCTTTTGTGAGATTTTTCTCAACGAGGTGAAGTTGCAATGAGCAGAGTATACACAGAGGAAAATGTGGCGGACCCCTTGCCCAAGGCTTTATCTCAGCCGAGGCATGAGTATCATGTGAGAGCTAGTGGACTGGAAGGTGTTGTCAGTTGGCTTTAGTGTAAGTGAGTATGTTGGAGTTGGTGCCCTAGAGCCACCTTGTTTAGTACTTGATTACATGTTTTCATTATTAATGAAGTTTTCTTATCACATTATTATTGTTCCTCTGCATGACATTTGTATGTGATAATGTTCTAAGAATATATGTCGTGCCGAAAGGTTATAACAGTTCTCCGTTATGATGAGAACTTAGAGGTGTCACAACATTATTCTTGAATCTTGTTTTATGGCTGGATGATATCGTCTGACGGGACACAAATGATATAAGCTATTAGGGTTAGGAGGCTCATAAGACACGGAGACACCTCATGGTTTTTGCCCTTGGTAATCTCCAAGATAGTGGGTTATGAGAACAAGTCCATCAATTGGAAATCAACATTTCCATTTGTTATTGGATGTTTCTATCTGCGAACGTGTTTATTGATCTTTAGACTTATCATTAATGGATATCATGACTCGCGTACTTTGATATATTGATGAAAATCATGATGATATATGTTCCCAGTGAAGTAGGGTACATCGAGTGCGTCACAAATGATATAACATTAATGGATAATGCGAGAAATGATTTATCCCTTTTGTCTCTTGACGAAAGTTAATATCTCAGGCTCTTTGATGAGAATGAAACCGCCTAAATAAATCTATGGCTATGGTGTTCGATGAGCGAGTTCATTTCCGGAAAGTCAAAGAAAGAGATATCGAGCCTATAGATTGATGACACCGACATGCAACCTGTTTGATTTGGGATATTGTGATAAAAAGATTATATTGCACGGTAAACGTTCAAAGGAGGTTGGATGTTGTTGCGACGCTAACTTATTTCTCTATGGATGCCTTGACATGTTGCTTGACGTGAACCTTGAACTTTAGGCAGTTATGCTTAATGCTACTGAGAAAGAGGTCTAGAGGGTTACGCACTAAGTACATTTTTATTATTGAATTTAACAAGTTAGAATAAATAATATTTATTCAGGTTTGGTTGATCGTAATAATTTAATCACAAGTTATTTGAAGAAATATGTGAGTTGAATAATAATAATAAATATTTGTTTGCAAGTTTGGCAAATATAAGTACATTTGCAATCTTGGTTAAATTTTATTATTGAATTTAACATGTTAGAATAAATAATATTTATTCAGGTTTGGTTGATCGTCATAATTTAATCACAAGTTATTTGAAGAAATATGTGAGTTGAATAATAATAATAAATATTTGTTTGCAAGTTTGAAAAATATAATATTTATTATATTTATCGATGAATAATGCAGTAATATTTATTTATTAAATAAATAGTCATTATTCAAGGATCGGTAAATGTGGACAAGGGAAAGCGGATCAAGTTTAATGGTTCGATTGCAAATGGTATAAATGATATTTATTTATATTTTTTATGTGTTGCACATGTCAATCATTTAATAATAATATTTATATTATTATTATTATTGGACATAGAGTCAACTAAGAATTATGGAATTGGGAAAGGGCTTGTGTGCGATTTGACAACCCTAAACCTGTCAAAATAAATATCTAATTATATCTCTTTCCTAAAATACAATTGGTGTGCACAACGGATAGAGTTAAACCCTCTCAAGTCCTACAGAGAGATCAAGAGATCTAGTGCGCTCTCCTCCCATTCTCTCAAGCCAACGAGAGAACATCACAAGTTCTTTTCTTGAGAAGAATTTTGCTGCGGTCAACCACGAACAACGCAAACGATCAAGATTAGCCGTGCTAGCACCTGACGATTTTACGACGGCGTTCAGAGATTGTGGTGCACGTGTAGATCACCGCTAGAGAGATTCTGCACTTGAATCCGTGCAGCGCAACGACGGTGCAACGAGATCTATTTCACCGAATCACCAATGAAGAGAAAATTACGAGCTGAGGTAAATCTATATCTGATTATAAATTAATTATGAATTACATGTGAAGATCTTTCGCTTCTCGTTTCGGCACTTTAATCTAGTTTAATAATCTACTATTTTCGTTGGAAATGACGTTTTGATCATGTAAAACAACTTTTACATGTGATTTACGACTAAAAGCCGAGTTGATCATACCTTCAAAGGACACTTTTGCTGCTCATCCGGAACCTACACTACTCATGAATAATGAGGATGAGGTGACACAACTCCTACTCTTGATAAATGAATCACAAATATGACCCTTTCAGTGGTCATATCTGTAGGTTCCGGGCGCAGCGGAAGCGCGTTAGTGGGTTTGCCCAACTTTAATTTTAACGTTAAACAACGTTCAATCCGAGATCCGTCACGATATAAAACGCCGAATCTTCGGAATAGAACGAAGAACGAAAAGAAAAGAAAAGTCCCGGAACCCTTGAGGAGGATCATCATATGTTGATTATAATTAATTTAATTAATGCATAAGAATTACCTCGTTGGAATTCTTTCTTCGTTGATGTGTCCGGTCACGATTCGGTGATCCGTCGTTGCGTCGTAGAATCCAAGTGTAGGATTCCTCTAGCGGTGATCCACACGTGTGTCACGTATCTCCGGACGTCGCCGAAGGGATCTCCGAGTGCTAGCGCGGAAGAACCTTCGCTTGCGATATCCGCCTTTGACCGCCTTGATCCGGTGGAGGATCTTGCTCTCGTAACTTGAGGGCGTTCTTGGTGGAAAGAGAATTCTCTCTTGGCTTGAGAGTATTTCCAAATCCGTTGTGCACAACCAATGGCTCTTCAAAATGTTGGGGTTGTGAGGATATTTATAATCATGTTTGAGGTTAATAGAGTTATGACAATAAATAAACGCGTTACGCATTTTATTTATTTCATTAACTCTTATTGAAAACCCCCCCATGTCGAATTATTAATTCCTTGACATGCGCCCATGCTGATTATAATAAATATCATTTAATAAAATAATATTAAATCCTCAAAATCCCAACTGGAAAAACTACACGGCGTGTAATAATTAATACACGGCGTGTACTTGTTTTTCATAAAACTACACGGCGTGTATATTTAATATACACGGTGTGTACTTTTATTTTCCATTTTTCTCCACCACATTTATTAGACCTTGAGTAATGACTATTTATTTCTTAAATAAATTTAACTGCATTACTCGCTAATAAATATATTATTTCGTCCACAATATATTCTCTCGAATAACTAGTATCAAAATAAATGCGATCAGACATCCTTAAATAATTATTAAACCACAGTCGGGAATAATATTTATTTAACTTGTTAAATTAATATTTAACTGAGATACATGGACACACTTAGTGTGTGACCCTCTAGGCCTCTTTCTCAGTGACATTAGGCTGAGCCTGCCTAAAGTCCAAGGTTAGCGTCTAGCAACACGCCAAGGCACCCATAGAGAAAGAAGTTAACGCCGCAATGACGTGTTACCTCCTACGAACGCTTACCGTGTAATATAATCCCTTTGTCTCGATATCTCTAATCAAGCGGGTTGCATGCTAGTGCCATCAACCCATGTGCTTGATTATTCTTTCTTTGACTTCCCGGAATTGAACTTGCCCATACCTTACCATGGCCATGGATTTATTTAGGCTATATCAATTCCATCAAAGGGCCTGAGATATCTACTTCCGTTATGGAACGAAAGAGACAAATCCTTTCTCGCATTATCTATTAATGCAGTATTACTCGTGACGCACCCAACGTATCCTACCTCGCTGCGAACAGTGTGTCGTCACAGTTTTCGTCAATACATCTAAGTGCGCGAGTTGTAATACCCATTAATAATAATCTTAAATTCTAAGGATCAATACACACGTTCGTAGATAGGAACATCCAATGACACTATGAAATGTGGATTTCCTACTGGCGGGTCTCGTTCTCATAATATCCTCCTGGATATTACCAAGGGCGCACACCATGAGAAGGTGCCTCAAAGTTTTATGAGTCCTCACCCCTAATGACCTGTATTATTTGTGTCCCTCAAATAATATCATCCGGTCATAGAACATACATTCAAGAACAGTGTTATGACACTTCCGGGTTCTCATCATAGCAGAGATCCGCTACGACCCTTTAATGCAACAGCTGTCCTTAGGATATTATCACATGACATGTCACGCAGAAGAACAATCAAGATGTGATAAGACTTTTATCTAATGAATAAAGTACAAAGTAGTTGGTTCTAGACCACCAACTCCAACAATATCATAGTCTGAAAATATTGAAGTTGCTGTTGTAGCTACTTATGTGAAAGAATCGCCTCCCTTGTCTAATCTAATTATGTTGATAGAGCTGAAGCTTTGGAAGACGAGCATGAACATAATCTTAATATTTAAGCTATAAAAGCAATTGATAATACTGTGTCTGATATCTTTGAAGAAATTATTGAGGCATTTGTAGTTGAATCAGTTGTACAACTTGACTTTGTTGATGCTATGTCAGTGGAATGACATTTCTCTAATTGTTTTCGCAGGATTTCAGGAACATTTCTTTGAAAATGCATATGAGGAGTTGAGGGGGAGAAAATGGATTTGACTATTTTTTTTTGATCATTTCCCTCTAGAGGATCACCATGGCATGGTGAACTTCTAACTCATCAGATAGAGAAACCTCCAATGATTGAAGGAAATTTGATTGATGACATTGATTTGAATTTGGAAGTTGAAGTTTCCTTTGATGGATCAATTGAAGTTCAGATAGAATTGTATGAAAATGTTTTTTGTATCAAAATTTGGAATATAACGATACTCTTTTGGCTGACATAAGTCTAGTTTTAGTTGATATGAATACGTAGTTTTCAGAGGCAGTTATAATGGGTTGCGGTCCCACTCCAATGACCAACATAGATCAATTCATGTGAGTTGCATCTTGGAGTTCAAAATTCATTTTAAAAAAAATATTCGGACGATTTTGAAGAAAATTTGCTAAAAGGTTTTGATGATAAGCTCTCTTCATATATCAAGATTAGTGTGACCGACATAAATGACATTGTGCATACTTTCATCTACTATAAGTGAATTCAGACTTTTTATAATGAAATTTCAAATTTTTATCCCATAGTATCTGAATTGTTATATTTTTCAATTGATTATTCGGACACTTGTGGCAAATACTGCAATGCTTTATGCTCTGTAAGTTCACAAAAGGAGAGATTATGAACGACAATTTTGAATTTAGGAATTTTGGTGCTTATGTTTTTTTTTGGTTAGTATGAGATATTGCTAATTTTTTTTCTTTATTTATTAATGTTTTCACTTGCTCAGATACTCATATGAGAAGAATGTTTTTCATTTTAATATGATGCTATGATAACTTTTTATTTTTAAAGGCCTTGATATTCTATTGGCATAGTATGAAGGCAGTAGACTGTGCACATTAATTGGATGGATCATGCACCAACTGGATTGACCATGAAGTAAATTTAGGATCATCAGAACTTTCGACTCCATTGACCATACAAGGTACTTAAATAAACTGTATTGAGTACTTACATTGACCATGTGGAGTAATACGATCAACTGACCTTCCCAATCTTGATGGATCGAATGAGCAGAAGGATCAAATAGGCACTTTAAATCATTTAATGCTGTAAACATGGATTCCAAGTAAAATATCACCAACTCCAAGAAAATACCCCGGAGAGATCTTTCAATGATGATTACTCTAATTGATATTGTACATTAGAGAAAATTATATATATAATGGAGTTTAATCGAAGTTTAGTGGATAGATATCATGTGAAGCTAAGATAAAATCATATTGACTCTGTTCCTCATCATTAGAAGAAATATGTGAATTCCAAGACGGTCATTCACTTCAACTCTTGAAGATCACAACTTGAAGGATCAGGGAGGATAAAGCTCATTTCTAATCAAAGCCTCCACTCACAATCAACTGAGATGTATCTCAGAAATTTATCAGTTTTACTCTATCCTTCTGTTTTTACAGAGTTGTATTAATTTCATTACATTATAGATTTGTACACTGATTTTATTTATGGCGCTAAAGCCTTTCATTATTTATTTATTCAATATTGTAGTTCTATTGTGATTATGGGAGAATTTTTGGGAATAGAACTTTGGTAGCTTAGGTGTAGTAAGTTACTGTATATCTGGTAAAGGTTATAGACTCACTCTTCTTATTAGTGTTTTAAAATCACTTTGTTTTAGTGATTTTCTTGATTTTGCTTGGCTTAGTGGTGTTGATCAGGGTCTTGTTTAGACTGGAACCTGTTATTTAATTCTTTTGTGCTTTTAATGCTTTTATCTTTTCCTATAGTTTCTTAGCTTTCCTTTAAATTTGTGACCTTATTTTATTAAATATTTGGAAAACATTTTTTTTCTTCAAAATTCTTCTAACATGGTAATCGGTGATTTCTAAGAGTTTTTTTTTAAAAAAAAAAATTTTATTTTAAAAAATTAAAATTGGAGCAGAGTTTAGAGTTTTCCGTGAAATGGATCTCGACTTGGGAGAACCCACTTCACGCAAGCCGGCCCGGGCGCTGACGTGAATGATGTTTATGCAAGCTATTTGATGTTTTATGCAGGCAATTTCACGCCAGCGTTGTTGCCAGCTTGCGTGAACCGGGTTCATGCCAATTTGGATTCTTTTTCAAATTATTATTTGCGGTCCTTTGAAGGTATACTTATTTTATTTAATTAGCTGTTTAAACGATTTAAATAATACGTCGATTGTATGATTTAAGTATTTGGATGGTAATAATCTATATCTTGATTGTATGTCAAATTAAATTATTTTGAAAAAATTAATAAATTTGGAAATATATTTTTACGGCAATTATAATAAATGTAATAATACGTCGAGTGAATGGTCTTGAGCTACTCTCATCAGTGAATGCTTTTTTATTTGCATTTATATTTGGTTTTTGATGGTCTGTGTATTATCTCTTTATTTTTTTTAAAAGGTTGGGGTCGAAGCCTCATTTTTATTATTAAATCAAAGCAAAGACCTCTTTTAACTGGGTAGAGGGAAATCCATTACATAGCCCGAAGACCCAGTGGGCTTGTAGCCTATTACATAGCCCATAGGCCCAAATTCTAAGGCCAATTCACATTCTGTGAATAGTAACCTGCTGCTACAGTACCGCATAGTATCGCCGCCACTACAGTGCCCTGCCGCCGCTACAGTACCCGCTGATGAATAGTGCCGCCGCTGATACAGTACCGCTACAGTACTGCTACAGTACCTGCGCCTCATGGATTTTGAACCCCTCATTTTCCATGTAGTATTACGGGGTGCTTACCACTAAGCCAAACCCCAACTACATGTATTATCTCCTTATATGCAGGCCTACGTGTCTGATAAGTTTAATGTATCACAATCCTGATACCCCTCACTTATATGTGTAATATTGTAAAAAAATGGTGGCTCTACAATAGATGATGAGTTCAATGTTGGATTTGTACACGACTTTTGAAGCAGAATGATTGATGATGTTGGTCATAGTGGACAATGGATTTGTACATGGCTTTTTCAAATAGCTTTTCAAAAGCAGGATCAAAGCTCAGTTAAAATAACTGAGAAAGTACTCCAATTTTTGAAACGAATTTAACCAAACACTGTATATAAAACACAAATTAAGATTAACTATCAAAGTTAAATTTTGTTTTCATAAATGAATGATAGAAACAGTCTGAGATAATTAAAGAAAACAAAGCATATAAAGCACACAATGGAAATTTAACATGGGGTTCAGTCTTAAGTCGAGACTTCCCTTCCACTTGACAATCATTTGATGTAATAAACTGATTTATAACCTAGATCGGGTTTTACAATCAACAATACACAAGACTGTCCACACACAGTCTCTTTCGCACTTCGACATGGGATAAAATAAGCATAGGTCGTACACGACCTGTTCCACAGTTCGTTAGAATACAGATTAAGAAAATATTGAGTGTGTTAAGAACACTCTAGTTTATCTCAGGAGATTGTGTGTACAGATAAACAGAGCAAAATAACACATAGCTCAAAAGTAAAGCATAAACAAAAAGAACACGAAAATAATGATGAGAAAATGTTGCACTGCTCAATCCGAATAGCTTTGGTTGTTCCAAGTCCTTGAATTTTGTCTTTGGAAGGAGCTCGAACAGTTGCAAAGAAAATCCACCAAAACAGGGAGGCGTAAAGTCTGAAAAATCCTTTTGATTTCAGCCTGTGAATCGTTAGCGAGCTTTAACACACACGTCTCTTATTATTTATGTTCCAGTATGAGAGTTCGCAATGCCACAATGTCATTATCCCCAAGCCCTCTCGGACGAGAGAGAGCTTTACTGAATTTATAGCACTCCAGGCCCAAATCCTCATTGAAGAATCATATTAGAAAAACAAACGCCTTATATTGAATAACAGATACAGAAAAAAACTGACTTTGTCTTTAATGCATATGTGGAGTGGTTTAAGAATAATCATTCTTGAGTCCACGTGGCTCTGACTGCATTTAATTCCTTTAAACTAGCCGTTGGAGAAATAATTTTGAAATTAATTCTAAACAACTACGGTAGCACTCTAGTGGTAGATGCCCTAGCGACAATATCATGAACTGGCGGTAGATAGGTTTGGCGGTATATAGGTTCGGCAATAGACAAGTTTGGTGGTAGATAGGCCCGACGGTAGATCTATTCTAGTCGTAGATCTTCTAAACTAACAGTAGATCAACAGTTAGCTAAATGTTCACAATTTGGCCAAAATATGTTTTACACTCATAAAACATTGAACTTATTAGAAACCTAACAAACATGATTGAGGATCATTAAAATAAGGAGGGACTCAACAATCTCCACTTTTTGATAATCATAAATCACGACATTTTAAAAAAATTATACAAAGCTTTAACAGATAAATGGCCAAAACAGATGAATATTCTGCTTAACATTTAAAATCCATATGTGATACACTTGGTTATCCATTCAAGTTATATGAAGTGCCATTCAATCACTCATATGAAATGCCCAAATACTCCCCCTTTTGGGGTTATCAAAAAGATTAAAAGTATTAGGAATATTAGAAATAAAGAATAAAAGAATAAATGAAAAGTGAGTTTTTTTCATTAATCATCAAAAGGTACATGGCACAAAAAAAGTCATTCCATATCAGATTCTAGTCTGAATCCGAGGAGGGTTCCTTCTCACAAAGAGAGGTAGGGTCCACTGGGTCCTTTCCTTTTCCACCAACAAGAGGAATAGAGGAGGCATGAATTGTAAGAGAGGCAGAAGTTGGAGGGTCCTTGATGACAATTGGTCTGAGATGTCGGACTGCTTCAATAGGATTAAGAACTAAAGAATGAACTGCTATGGTAGAGGGTTGAAGAGGTGTAGAAAGAATAGGTGACACTGGAAGGGCTGGAGGAGCTATAATTGGTTATAACCCATCCACCATGCTTCATTGCCTTAAAGAAATCCACTTTCTCTTCTATAATCAACTTGAGCAAAGGGGCCAAATTTTTTAACTGGTTTAATTGCTCTTTGAAGGCCCTCATGACAAGAGGATTTCTTAGATTCTCAACAAGGTATTGAAAGTGAGAATTCAGCTCAAGCTTTGTATAAATCCTGGAAAGGCAATATTTAATATGTTTAGTGACAGTCTCTCTATCACTGCTGGCCTCATTTAAGCATTCCCTTACTAACTTATAAATATGCTCACCATGGGATCTGATCCGGCGAAGCTCATCACGGTGAGAAGAAGAAAGACCTTCTATCACAACATGAAGCTCCTCTCTGACTATGGATATGATCAAATCTATATCCACTGAAGCAGGAGCAGGAGGATGTGAAACTTTGGAAGAAGATGCTCCAGATGTAGAGTAACTCTCTAGCCTCCCCAAAAGAGAGATCCCCTCTTAGTAAAGCTGACACTCATATCCTCCATGGTGCTCTGAATGATACCCATCCGCTCTGCCATCTTCGGAGGAGGCACAAATCTGAGCATCCCACTGAGATTTGATGACAAGCTGGCCCTAAAGGCATACAAATTATCTCTAGTCACATATATGGAAAGAGGAGAAGGAGGAGGAGAATGAGACCTCTCTTGACTAGGCAAAACAACATCCTCTATTCCAGTCTCCAGAGCAAGGAAAGGCCTCTAACTGTCCCGCCTCATCAATCCTCTCTATTAATGATCCCTTAAGATCCCTCTGCTGAACCGAAATGGCAGGTCCCCCATGCTCTGGTGGACTGCCCTGATCATCATCATCACTATCATCCTCTGACTCTGAGTAGTCCAAACCAAGCTGAGCAGATTCTGGGGTTTTCTCCCCCTAGCAGTTGCTCCATCCTCAGCTTTATCAGAGACAACTGGCTCAACATGACTGGAAGAAGCTTGAGAATCCTGATCATCTCTATCACTGGAGGCTTGGCTAGCTGAAGCCGAAGGTTCTCTACCCTGCCACTCACCACTGGCAGATCTATTGGTCTCAGTAACAGACTGATAAGGATGAGACTGCTCATCCTCATCTCCTCCATCAACATCATACTCAGAGTCATCTGGTAGCACTACTACATGCTTATATGTTTCAGAAGAAGACCTAATCTGATCACCATTAGATACTTCTATCTCTTCAGAATCATCATTCTCTCTCAACAAAGATTCTCTAGTAGGAAGAGAGAGAGGAGGACTAGCTGCTCCAAAAGACACGTGGGGACTCAACAACATCCGGGTCATTACCCACTTCCACTGAAATAGCTGCTAAACCTTCTTCCTCAGCCCTGACTTCTTCTTCTTCTTCAACTTTTTTCTTCAACTTCCTCATCAGAGGAATAGAACACAACCTCATCTGGCTCCAAACCAGGGTCAAATAGGTCTCTAGGTCTGGTAGGGTGTTGTACTGGATTAAAACTTTCATAAGGCTTATCATTATCAGCTACCCATTTCTTCAATCTGAGATTCCAATTAACCCTCATTCTTTTACAGATAAACCGACTTAAATAGAATCCACCACAGTTGATCATAATTTCTTCACCTTCAAGTACTAAACCTTTAGCTTCTAGCATGGAAGATATCAACTTGGGATAGATCAAAGAATTAGATCTAGATGAGGTCTTTCTCATTTCCATCATATGGTATGTTAAATATATACACAAACTTATCTAATATCTTTTTCATAAGAAATAAGAAAAACAAATCTTGATACCTCATGGTACTAAAGTCCCCTTTTTTGGGATAAAACACATATTGTATAAATTTGAATAACAACCTAAACTCTCCATCAAGATCTACTGATGTAGGCTTTCGAACAACAACATTTCCGGTAAGCTCAAGTAGGACATCCTCATACACAAATTTCTCACTATTAATGGGAATGAAACCTTTTAAATCATAAGATATACCTTTATGAGGTATGATGAGGCATTTGATCTACTTAAAAGAAAATGTCACATCTTTTCCATCAATCGCAGTCCCAATAAAATCTTTTTTTTATCACTGAAATTGTACTCTGCAAATTGATAAAACTAGTGAACCAACCTAGGATAGAATGATCAATCATTCCTCGAGAATGATTCGATCCATCCTTAGTCCTGGATCACTTTCAACACAAGCGACTTGCTTGAGGCTAACCATTCAACGTTTATTTCCTTTTCCGCGACGACTGCTTGGGATGAGAGTTCGGGTTTTTCGGTTCGATAATAATGGATTGACTAGATTCACCTCATGATTTATTTAAGGGATGCAATTCTTCAGGAGATGAGAAATTAGGTTGCTTAACACACACCATTTTTGCACCAGATTGAGAGACAAAGATGTAAGAAGTTGGATGGTCACAGTTTGAGAGGGAAAGGAAGGTTCAAAGGTGGAGGAAGGGTTCAACAAAGGCGCGTGAGTAAGGGTCCTCAAATTCCAATTTTAAGCATATTTTATCATTTAGGGATTTAGTGATTTGAAATAAAAAAATTAAATATAATATGAATAATGAAAAATAAAAACCCGATAAGAATTAATTATAGAAAAATAGTAACGGTAGAAGAAAGAATGGTGGATCTGCAACGATAAATCACCAATGGTAGATCACCAATGGTTGATCACCCAATCTAGTAATTTTTATACCGGAATCAAAAATAAAAACAAGGATAAAAGGATAACCAAAGTTTATCATTCCCAATTCATGTTTGATATAGTTTAATCTTTCAAAATTCAAAGGCTTTGTGAATATGTCAGCAAGATGATGGTCAATGCCTATGAACTCAAGAGTTATATTATCCTTTTGAAAATGTTCTCTCAAAAAGTGACGTCTTATATCAATATGTTTGGTTCTTGAATGAGACACAAGGTTCCTAGAAATGTTAATAACACTTGTATTATCACAATTTATAGGGACATGTCAGAATTGATATCTATAGTCTAGTAATGTATTTTTCATCTATAGAATCTGTGCACAATAACTTCCTGCAACTAAGTACTCAGGTTCAGCAGTGGATAATGCAACCAATTTCTATTTCTTACTACACTAAGAAACTAGAGACTTTCCCAAAAAGTGACATGTTTCAGAGTTTCTTTTTCTATCTAACTTAAAACCATCAAAGTCTACATCTAAATAACTCACTAAGTCAAATGTTTGTCCTCTATAATAGAAAAATCCTAAATTAGTTGTACCTTTGAGGTATTTGAAAATCCTTTTGACATCAAGTAAATTTCTTTCTTTTGGATTTTCTTAAAAATGAGCACATATACACATACTAAACATTATATCAGGCCGACTAGAAATTAAATATAGCAAGATTCCAATCATACCTCTGTAAGTGGTTTGATCATTTGGTTTCCCAATTTCATCAAGATCCAACTTGCAACTGGTACTCATGGGAGTATCACTACCTTTAATACTATCCATGCCAAAACATTTTAAAATATCTTTAGTGTACTTACTTTGATTTAAAACAATTCCATAATTATTTTGAAAAATTTGAAAACCAAGAAAGAATTTAAATTCACCCATTAAACTCATTTTAAATTCACTTTGCATCATTTTTGAAGCTCGGTAAACAAATAATTTCTTAAAGATTCAAAAACAATATCATCAAAATAGATTTTTACAACTAAAACATCTTTTGAAATCCCTTTAATACATAAAGAAGGGTCCATTATTCCTTTAGTAAAACCTTTGGAAGTCAAAAATGAGTTGAGCTGATCATACACAACTTTAGGATATTATTTTAAACCATATAAAGTTTTTGTTAGTTTAAAAACATGATTTAGATTGTGGGGGTTTTGAAATCCAGGAGGTTGTTAAAAAACATTCTCAATAATAAAATCATTTAAGAATGCACTCTTGACATTCATTTGATATAGTTGATTTTTTTAAAAGGTTGGGGCCGAAACCTCATTTATTATTAAAGAAAAGTAAAGACCTCTTTAACTGGGTAGAGGGAGACCCATTACATAGCCCGAAGGCCCAATGAGCATTTAGCCCATTACATGGCTCGTAGCCCTTTTTATTTTGCCCAAGGCCCATTCTGTGAATAGTACTGCTACAGTACCCACGCTGCTACAGTACCACACAGTACCCCGCCACTGCTACAGTACCCCTGCCGCCGCTATAGTGACCTGCCGCCGCTACAGTGTCCACCGTTGCTACAGTGCTGCCACTACTACAGTACGCTACAATATTGCTACAACACCTGCGCCCAATGGGTTTTGAACCCCCATTTTTCATGTAGAATTAAGGGGTGCTTACCACTAAGCCAAACCCCAACTACAGTTGAAATTTAAATGTGCTGCATAGGAAAATAAAATTTTTATGGCTTCAAGTCTAGCTACTGGAGAAAAGGTTTACTCATAGTCAATAAATTCTTCTTGACTATATCTTTGTGCAAACAATCTAGTTTTATTTATTACTATTGTGCCCAACTCATCAACCTTGTTTCTAAACACCCATTTAGTGCCAATAGTTAGGTAGTCCTTGGGTCTTTCAACTAGTTCTCATACTATATTTCTTTCAAAATTATTTAACTCCTCTTGCATAACCATTACCCAGAATTTGTTATTAATTGCATCATTGATGTTCTTAGGTTCAAGTTGTGACAAGAAAGTTTTATGTTCAACCTGATTTCTTAGAGAACCTATAGTCTGAGTTTATTTGTCTAGGTCACCTTCTATAACATCCAAGGGATGATATCTATGAGTCATAACAAATTTAGGAATAGAAGTGTTTGAAACCTCATTCTCATCTACAGGTTTGGTGTAACAGTTTGTGCCTTCTCGGTCCGTTACTTTTCCGATTTTGGGTGTTGAAG
Source organism: Viscum album (assembly GCA_963277665.1). Taxonomy (NCBI): domain Eukaryota; kingdom Viridiplantae; phylum Streptophyta; class Magnoliopsida; order Santalales; family Viscaceae; genus Viscum; species Viscum album. The sequence goes on along the minus strand of OY728150.1, from coordinate 37,406,246 downwards.
GTGTTTCAGAGGATGCTAGAGGAGGTTTCATGGTGGTTGGAGGTGCAACAGAGCTGATATAGGATATTCATGCTGTGAATGGTTTAGACAATGTGAATTAATGATTCACGACTTGTGATGCTGGCGAATTCATGACATGTAATTAATTTCGATCTGAGGCGATGTGAATTTTAGTGGAAGTTGAAAAAATGGGGATTCACATCGTGAATGTGTTACATGATGTGAAAGTGTCGGGTTCTAGGTTATTTTATAACCCCTTTGACCATTTTTCTTTCATTTGGCTATACCTCTCTCTCTCTCTCTCATTTTGGACAAACCTTAGGCATCATAAGGAGATCTTCTAGCCTTTTTCTCCCTTGATTCGATCCTTGGGCTCTGATGGATGCCCGTTGGTGATCTGTGGTGAGTTCTCCTATCTTTCCCATGTGTTTCATTTCGTTCTTATTTGTAGATCCTCCGCGGTGGTGTGGTTTTGGTTTTGGGGTGTGTATGAGTTGTGTTTTTCACAACCCTTTGGTGCGGTGTAGGTTGATTTGTGAGTTCCTTATACGAAGATGATTTCTGGGTAGTTTCTTCTTCATCATGTAGTGTATAGCGAGATCAGGAAGCTTCCTTATGGTATGAGATCCATGTTCTAAACTGTTTATGTGTTATGTGTGAGATATGCATGATTTTTCTTACCTTTGGGGGAATAGAAAGGGTCGGCGTAATGAGATAATTAATTGGCATGTCTAAAATTGATGGGTATGAGGAGTAATCACATACTTTACTACTTTGTTATATGTTATTGATGTTATTATTCATGCCTACCGCCAATTATGAAAATAACTGTTGTTGGGGACCTTGTTTGCGCTATAGTTATTATGATGTAATGGCCCTTGAAATGTTATTGTGTGATCGCACCCTAAATAAAAGGTTACAAAATGTATATCTATCTAAGATTTGGTTTCCCTTAGACATCTAGTTTGTATGATAATACCCATGCTAAATAAAGAAGACATGCGATAATACCCATGAATAATTGTGGAAGTCAATTTGTGTTCATGTTGTGTGTTTTCCCTATGTGGTTTGGGCTGCTGTGTGATGATTTTAGTGACCATATGGGCTGTGTAGTACGCGGGGCAGTGACACAGTGGCTGGTTAGCATGGATGCGATGTGGGCAGTTGTGTGACGTGGTGCGACGAGATTGTGGCGCAGAGGTTGTGGCACAATGGTTGTGATGTAGTGATTGTGGCATAGAGGTTGTGGCAACGTAGTGGTTGTGGCGTAGTGGCTTTGTTGTGGTGTGTGGTGATATCGTTTCATGACCGCTGTGATGAGTAGTTGATATGGTGAGTTGACTTGGGTGATGTGACGCGACGACAATGGTGGATGTGTGGTGTTGTGGTTGTGTGAGTTGGGCTAGTTGTAGTGTGGCATGGTTGAGAAAGTTTTTCGATTATCCATGAGATGAATTATGATGATAAACGAAACAAAAAAGGTTGGTAGATAAATGAGATGGACTGAAAACGGTTGTGTGGTAATTGAATAACTGAATTGAATAAATGAATGAGTAGTGTAATGTGAAATGAAATGGATAACAAACAAATGTGGTGAAACCTATAACTGTAAGTTGGAAATATTGTGTAGTTTGTGAGGTGTTTGTGTGATGTTGCATATAGTGATGGCAACCGTTGTGACAATTGATGTGGTGCGTGCTAGTGCAGTTGATGTGAACCCGTATGTTGGGTATTGTGTGCTATCTATATATCATGTGTGTTTATGTTATTTTATACGTGCCCCACCCGAGTTGGATAACCTTACCAATGCTTAGAGGTGCTAAGTTTCGGGTGTGTTCCTCAACATCCTGGATGGTGGTGTTTTGGATGGATGGCTACCCCATCTCCCCTGCTCTTTCTTCTACATTAGTGATACATGTTGGTTTTGGAGATAACCTAGTGGTGTAGCCCGAGTGTTTGTGGGTGGGATGTGATGTGATATGCATGAAAGAGATGGGAGCACAAGACATTCGACGTTGTGGTGTGAGAGAAACAAATCAGTGGGGAAGTGGCAGAGACGTCTTGCTTTGTTATGATCTCAATGCTATATTATTATATTGTATGCATGATATGGTGAGCGATCCATGGAGAGACTAATATTGGTTATATAACCTGTATAGGTGCTTGTTGGTTTTACTATTTGTTCACTGGAACATTAGCATGCACTTTTCACATGTGCACTTGAGGATTTGGTTATGTACCTTCTAAGTATACCAGTTATTCTCACCCTACATATATAAACTGTTTTTCAAGTTTCTAGGAGGATTTTGGGGATTGAGTTGGGCATTACTAGCTGGGTTGGATCTGTTGTTGAGTAGCTACCGTATACTTGTATTTTTAGTATTTACTTTGGATACTTTTTCTTTGTAATAATCTTACTTTATTCATGCATTGTGTGATGGTTTTTGGTTTACCTTTATATTTTCTGATAGGGTTTTTTAGTGATTTTTTATCCTATCTCCTGATCTTGTTTCATTTATAGAGGGTGATACCTCCCATGCTATGATTTTTTATACCCTTGATGCTAGTCGCCAACCTGGGGCCTACTAGAGGTGGGACTCAAGGGGTCATCATCTCTCTCTCCTCATTGCGATATATTTGGCAGGAGGGGGTTGTGATGAAGTGTTATCAAAGGTTTGGTTGAGAGATAGGATGAAGTTCAGAGTTAGGCACTATGAGGTTTGAATGGGTTGATACAGTAACGATTCCATTTGACCTTGGTATGTGACATAGGTCAGGGAGACCAGCTATAACACAAGATTTTGGGCCCCCCATGATCCAACACATAGACTCCAAGCTTATCGAAGTACTAAGTGAGGTGGAACTATTTGTAGGGTAGATACTAAGGATATGTACATGCATCATGATGACTTGTGTTCGTGTTTGAATTGGGTGTTTTGGTAAAATAAAATGAATAAATTAAATAATCTTTGATAAAATTCTATGCTATTGGGTTTAGGGTGTTCTCCTTGATTTTCAGGAATGAATCCTGCTCATCATTTTCGAGTTTATTTGAAAGTTGAGGTTCAACATGTTAATTTGGTTGATCATAAAAGGGTTGACCCAATAGAGGATGATGAAGCATGATAGTGGGATTTTTGTGCTTTTCAGTGTATCTGATTTGGAGACAAAGCACTTGATAGAGGAGTTCAAGATTGATTTTGGTCTGATCCAAGTGTGAGTTGAGTTTTGGGTGTCACTGGTAGTTAGTCAGATGTGCGGAGTTGCACGTTAGTGGTGAATGCTGTTTCTTGGTGACCGCATTGAGGCATATGTGTTGTGGACAGACTTTCAGAGGGAGTTCCATGCAAAGTTTCTATCATCTATGGTGAGGGCAGCCAAGAGGCAGGACCTTCTACCCCTTTAGTAAGGGAGTCTGATTGTGCGAGTGCTTGGGATCCGGTGTTGTGGAAACATTGGGAGTCACAACAATAGAATGAGTTTGCAGATGAAGAAAAGTTGGAAACAACAGAATAATAAGAACACAGGACACATATATTTATGTGGTTTTGGAAATGATCCCTACGTCCACTGAGAGGCATAATTTCACTATAGTCGGGAGCACAAATTACAGAGAGTTTTTCAAATTTATCACACATAGAAACCTTAGAAAAAATGGGCTAATAAGGAGGGTGAAACACTATTTCACCAACCACATGAAAATTCTGTTGTGCTATAGTGAAAGGCAGCTAGAAGTTCGTATCTCTAAAGTGTCACGACCACCCAAGTATATAGTGCTACAGTGGCCTGCGGTTGGAAGTCCACAGAGCTACAGTACCAGTGTCTCCAAAGTCTGCACTACTACAATTCCCTGTCAGTATCGACCGGTCAGCTATGCTACAATTGGTTATAGATGCTATAGTGGCCCAAAATTTTGGATAGGGACCTTCGTCCCTCAGACCCCATAATCAAGGGCGCATTACCCCTGCAGCCCTAACAAGCACACCGTGTAGCTCACCCCACGAAGTTGCAGCCTAGTGCATAGTATGGGATGCATGCATTCAGCCCACCAACATCTAAACAGGATTAGGCTACACCAATCCAACATATGGTTCAAGGACATCCTGCACTTTGCTCCATATGTTTTTCTAGATGAGGAGTCCATAGCATGGTGTATGGAGGAGGATTTTCACCCAACAGTCAGGTATGAAGTCACTCTATTTACTCTCATGACATATCTAGAGGTGCAAAAAAAGGACGAGGTTATCGAGTAGATGCTTTCCTTGAGAGTTGAGCCTCAGTAGAGTGGCTAGCAAGGAATTTCAAGGATCAGAGCTTTAGGAAGTGGGTTGTGGGTGTTCTGTCACTCAGGGTTTCGTTCAGTGGGGAACCAACCGTGGAAGTTTCTTTCTTGACCACTAGGTACTGGTGGTTTCCGAGTGCCTTTCAGGGGTTTTCCATTTTCATTCCATATATGCAGGGGAAATGGGTACCATATGACTTAGTGTCCGACCGCTTAGGGAGGTCACTTTTAGATGGGCCGTCATGCCCCTTTTCAGCAGCAACAGTTGCCTCTAAGGTATTTTCAGCGGTAGAGATCATAGGTTGTTCAACAATCAAGAGAAAGTGGAGTTGGCAGAGGGTAACCTCATGATGGTATCCATCTATAAGGACTTAGGATAGAGGACGACCATGGAGGTAAAAAGTAGAGAGATAGAGGAGATGGTTGTGGTCAGATGCATCCTTTAGAGGCAGCAATTCCATCATAGTTGGGAGTTGTTTGAGGTATGACTTGTTTATCCTCTATCCTTGTGTGTGCTATGTTTGATTCACGAGCCTTGCACTCCTTTTTTGATCCTTATTTGGTCCATATGTTGGAACTAGACATGGAGAGTCTTCCAGTGCCCCTGGTGTTATCTACACCGGTTGGAGGTCAGACTTCTTTGCTTGATGTTTACCGGGGATGTAGACTGGCGATGGGGAAACACCAGTCAATGGGGGACCTCTTATTATAGATAAAACCATATGAAATTATCCTTGGTATGGATTGACTATATTATATGCATACAATCATCAACTACTTTCAGAGAAGAGTTTCTTTTTTCTATATGGAGGGCCAATGAGTGACGTTCATTGACGAGTGAAGTTATCGGTTGGGTGGTAGGAAAGTGGAACCTATTTTGTCGTAGTTGGAAGAGCTGTCAGTAGAAGCTCAGGTTAAAGATGTTAGGGTTGTAGAGGAGTTCCCGTATGTTTTCCTAGAGGAGGTTATGACACTACCACCTCTATGTGATATCTACTTAGGGATAGAGTTGTAGATAGTCACATCTCTAATCTTGATAGATCCCTATCAGATGGAACCCATGGAGTTGCGTGAGTTGAGGTTTCAGGTGAATGATCTGATGTATGGGGGTTTCATCTGACCCAGTGTGTCACCGTGGGGTGCTCCAGTATTGTTTTCCAAAAATGCAGATAGTAGTCTGAGGTTGTATATAGACTAATGGAGGTTGAATCATGTGACAATCAAGAACCATTATCCTCTTTCGAGGATCAATGACCTGTTTGGATAGTTGATAGGAGCTAGATGGTTCTCTAAGATCAATCTGCGGTCAAGATATCACCAGTTGAAGTTGAATGATGAGTATGTTCAGAAGACTGCCTTCAAATGCAGGTATAAGAACTTCAAGTATGTAGTCATGCTATTCGATGTTACAAATGCACCCGTTGTATTCATGGGGATTATGAAATTTTTGCTCCATGAGTTCTTGGATCACTTCATCATTTTATTAATTGGTGATATCTTGGTCTACTATATCACGACCTTTCCTAGTGGGGCCCGTACCATGACTCCCCAATCCTACTTCCAATAGGACAGGGGTTGACGACTAGTGCTGAGTAAGCATATCATTGACATGGGAGGCCTTATCCTAAGTACCTGGCCTATTGGAGGTGGGTTTGGGGAGTTACAGCACGAGCCCCACTAGGATGGGTTGTGATAAAGTAGTATCAGAGGACGCATGATGGTACCATTTGAGAGGAGCTAGCTGGTTCTCTAAGATCGATCTGCGGTCAAGATATCACCAGTTGAAGGTGAAAGATGAGGATGTTCAGAAGACTGCCTTCAGATGTAGGTACAAGCACTTCAAGTATGTATTCATGCTATTTGGTGTTACAAATGCACCAGCTGTGTTCATGGGGCTTATGAAATTTTTTCTCCATGAGTTCTTGGATCACTTCTTCATTTTATCAATCGATGATATCTTGGTCTACTCTGTCACGACCCGTCCTAGTGGGGCCCATACCACGACTCCTCAATCCTACCTCCAATAGGCCAGGGGTTGGCGACTAGTGGTGAGTAAGCACATCATTGACATGGGAGGCCTTAGCCTAAGTACCTGTCCTATTGGAGGTGGGATTGGGGAGTCACAACATGATCCCCACGATGACCCAGTGTGTCACCGTGGGGTGCTCCAGTGTTGTTTTTCAAAAATTCGGATAGTAGTCTGAGGTTGTATATAGACTAATGGAGGTTGAATTAGGTGAAAATCAAGAACCATTATCCTCTTTTGAGGATCAATGATCTATTTGGACAGTTGAGAGGAGCTAGCTAGTTCTCTAAGATCAATCTGCGGTCAAGATATCACCAATTGATGGTGAAAGATGAGGATGTTCAGAAGACTGCCTTCAGATGCAGGTATAGGCACTTCAAATATGTAGTCATGCTATTTAGTGTTACAAATGCACCAACTGTGTTCATGGGGATTATGAAATTTGTGCTCCATGAGTTCTTGGATCAATTAGTCATTTTATTAATCAATGATATCTTGGTCTACTCTATCACGACCCGTCCTAGTGGGGCCCATACAACGACTCCCCAATTCTACCTTCAATAGGCCAGGGGTTGACGACTAGTGCTGAGTAAGCATATCATTGACATGGGAGGCCTTAGCCTAAGTACCTGGCCTATTGGAGGTGGGATTGGGGAGTCACATCACGAGCCCCACTGGGATGGGTCGTGATAGAGTGGTATCAGAGGACACATGATGGTACCAGTTGAGAGGAGCTAGCTGGTTCTCTAAGATCGATCTGCGGTCAAGATATCACCATTTAAAGGTGAAAGATGAGGATGTTCAGAAGACTGCCTTCAGATGTAGGTATAGGAACTTCAAGTTTGTAGTCATGCTATTCAGTATTACAAATGCACCAAATGTGTTCATGGGGATTATGAAATTTGTGCTCCATGAGTTCTTGGATCAATTCGTCATTTTATTAATCGATGATATCTTGGTCTACTCTGTCACGACCCGTCCTAGTGGGGCCCGTACCATGACTCCCCAATCCTATATCCAATAGGCCAGGGGTTGATGACTGGTGATGAGTAAGCGTATCATTGACATGAGAGGCCTTAGCCTAAGTACATGGCCTATTAGATGTGGGCTTGGGGAGTCCCAACACGAGCCCCACTAGGATGGGTCATGATAGAGTGGTATCAGAGGATGCATGATGGTACCAGTGACGTTATGAGAGGAGGTTCTGAGAGTGTTTCACATGTCTCATTTGGAGGTATATGTAATAATTGGGCCCCAATGACAGCACAAACACCCCACCTTAACATGGTCATCGGGTACTGGCCCGCCAGGTACCACCAGTTGCCCCGCAGACACGTGGTCCCCACCCTGGGGCCCACCCACGTGCTCGAACGGGTCATCTAACTAATAACTATCCCCACATGCGAACACATGTCCTTTCCGGTGCGCTTTTTCCTCACTCACACACATATTGGGAAACTTCCCATAAGGTCACCCATCCTAATCACTACTCCCACACTTAACTGTGGAGTTCTAATCAGGTAGGCTCTCGGACTTAAGGATGGGTACCACCTATGATGGTACCAGTGATGTTGTGGGCCCTACATCTCAACCCAGGTAGTGCACCACACTTAAGTATGGGTACCACCTTTGATACCAAATGTAACAACTAGGTCTCAGTGACAACACATACACCCGACCTTAACATGGCCATCGGGTCCAGGCCCGCTAGGTACCTCCAGTTGCCCTGCAGACACGTGGTCCCCACCCTGGGGCCCACCCACGTGCCCAAACGGGTCATCTGACTAATGACTATCCCCATAGGTCAACACATGTCCTTTCCAGTGCACTTTGTCCTCACTCACACACACCCTGAGAAACTTCCCAGAAGGTCACCCATCCTGATCACTACTCCAGGCCAAGCATGCTTAATTGTGGAGTTTTAATCAAGTAGCTCCCAAAAAGGAAGGTTCACCTCATTGACATGAGTCATATCAATTAGTCATTTAACCCTTTATCATTTGGGGGTTTTACAGTATGTCCAGGTGTGGAAAAGATATACCAGGACCTATGACATCAGTTTTGGTGTCCAGGAATGAAGAAAGGAGTTTCAGAGTTTGTCTCTCAATGCCTTACTTGTTAGGAAGTGAAGGCCGAGCACCAAGTTCTAGTGGGTTTATCTTAACCCCTTGAGGTTCCATAATAGAAGTGGGATGAGATATCTATGGACTTCATGATGATATTACCACGTATGTCTAGGGGTCACGATGCCATTTGGGTGATCGTAGACTGACTCACCAAGTTGGCCCACTTCCTAGCTATCTGAGAACAAAGTTCAATAAAGAGCTTGGGATGCCTCTACATACAGAAGATAGTTAGACTCTATGGTGTTCTATCAAATATTGTTTTTGACCGCGATAATCGCTTTACATCCCGAGGCATTTGGGACCCAGTTGCGCTTGAGAAAAATGTTTCACCCCCAAAATGATGGCCAGACTGAGCATAACATTCAGGTTTTGGAGGACATGCTATGAGCTTGCATGTTGGACTTTGGTAGTAGTTAGGAGGATCACTTACCATTGGTGGAATTTTTGTACAACAACAACCACCATTCCACCATCGGTATGACACCATTCAAGGCTTTGTACGGGTGACCCTGAATTTCACCACTTTACTGGACTGAACTAGGAGAGTGACTACCACAAACTAGTCTAAATAAGGATGAAAGATCCGATTATAAGTCCCATGAACATTGTTGGGGAGTTCGTTATGCCAAAGGGCCTCACTAAGTACTCATAGTGACCATAGTGACATCTGAATGCTGTCTTCAGTATATCCTCATCCCGTACTCGCATCTGGTGATAACCTATGGTTTACACCAGTTGAGACCACATGAGAAGAACTACACAACTCACGATCTTGATCTAGCGGCAGTAGTCTTCTCTTTGAAGATGTGGCGACACTACTTGATGGGAGAGCAATTTATCGACTACTCTGACCACAAGAGTCTTAAGTATATTATCTCTCAGAAGGATCTCAACTTGAAACAGAAATTATGGATAGAGTTATTCTAGGATTATGACTTAGAAATTTTCTATACTCCTGGGAAGGGGAACGTGGTAGTATATTCTCTTAGTAGGAGATCTTGTTCACAATTTCTAAACGAGGCATCAAAGAAGTTGGACTCATTACAGTTATCCTTTTTGAATGGAGATAGAGAATATTACCTCTAATTGATGGTTATTACCCCTCCTCTCTTGCAGCAAGTTAGGGAGGAATAACTTGGGGATACTGACTGTGAGACCCTATATGCTCAGATATCCACAAGGTATGCTCTTGAAGGATATTATAAAGATGGGGAGTATGTCATTATTTTTAGAGGATGCATGATTATACCAATGAAATTGTAGGAGGAGGTTCTAAGAGAGTTTCATATGTCTCCTTTGGAAGTATATCCAGGTGTGGTAAATATATAATGAGACCTTAGACGTTAGTTTTGGTGGCTAGACACAAAGAAAGGAGTTGCAAAGTTTGTCTCTCGATGCCTTACTTGTCGGCAAGTGAAGGTTGAGCACCGAGTTCCAATGGGTTTAGCTCAACCCCTTGAGGTTCCAGAATGGAAGTGGGATGAGATATCTATAGACTCTATGATGTGATTACCATGTATGTCCAAGGGACATGATTCTATTTGGGTGATCATCGACCAACTCAAAAATTCGGCCCACTTCCCAGCTATTCGAGAACAAAGTTCAGTAAAGAGCTCGAGAAGCCTCTACGTACAAGAGATAGTTTGACTCCATGGAGTTCCATTGATGATTATTTCAGATCGTGATGCTCTCTTTACATCCTGGTTATGGAAGGGATTAATGCAGGAATTTGGGACCCAATTACAATTGATCACAGCGTTTCACTCCCAAACTGAAGGCCAGACTAAGCAGACTATTTGGGTTCTGGAGGACATGTTGTGAGCTTGCATGTTGGACTTTAGACGTAGTTGGGAGGATCACCTACCACTGGTGGAGTTTTCATACAACAACAACTACCATTCTACCATCAATATGACACCATTTGAGACTTTTTACAGGCGACCCTGTAGGTCACCACTTTGTTAGACTGACCTAGGAGAGTCAACACTCATGGGCCTAGAGTTGGTGCGAGCAACTACCGAGAAAGTGCAGATCATCCAAGAGTAGATAAAGACTACATAGAGCTTTCATAATTCTTATGATAACAGGAGATGAATTCCTTTTGAGTTCTAGGAAGGAGATCGTGTGTTCCTATGAGTTTCACCTCGATATGGATTATGAATATTTGTCCAGGGCGACAAGATATATACAAGATTCATTGGACATTTCCAGATACTGCGTAGAGTTTCCAAGGTGGTTTACTTCTTATCTCTACCTCCATAGTTAGACCGAGTGCATGATGTATTCCACATGTTGTAGTTGAGGAGGTATGTGCATGACCCATCACACATTATAGACTGGGGCGTGCTGGACATCGAGGATGAAGCTACCTTTGCTGAGTATGCAGTAGAGATTGAGGATCCACAGAAGATGATCCTTCATGGGTGATCGATCCCTTTAGTGCATGTCCGTTGGCAGCATGAGAATCTCCAGGAGAGCACATGGGAGTGGTAGGCTCAGATTCATGATCAATACCCACATCTTTTTGAGTAGACCTTATTTTGGATTTTTGGGGGCGTAAAGACCCAAAGTGGGGAGAATGTGATGTCTTGGATTTTCTGTGTATTATTTTTCGATATTATATGGATTATTTTCAAGACCAGGTATTGAGACAACATGCGGTACCGAGGTCCAGTGTGCCCGAAATAAATGTTTGAAATATATTAAATATATTAAATTGCACGGACACACAATTTTCCAAAAAAAGTGGAATAAATTCTAAATGGGTGCCTGAATCAGAAATCCGAGGGCACTGTTGAGTTCAGAATGTGGCTTTTACCCTAGGCACGTGTTGACACCGCAAAATGTGTTTTATGCACTTTGTTGGAGAATTCATGATGTGATTCTCACCCAGACAACAAATGTTGAGTTTCTATAGAGATGATTATCCATTCCTAAATAATATTCAGGATGGATTTTCATGGGCCAAAATATTACTCCATAATGAGGGATAAGTGGAATGACCCCCCTCAAGAGTAGGCCATAGATTTCCAAGATCAACGAAAAAAGGTGTCGATGCATTAAAATCCAATTTCTGAGTTTCTTCCATGAAGACTTAGTGTATTCTCTATCTCAAGAAGTGTATATCTCTTCGAGCGGTTTGATTTGAATGGTCACAGATCCCAAACAGACTTACAGATCACAAGTTATGGCACTTTGAATAAGGGAAAATTTTATAAAGGTTTTATAAGGATCTGTGCTAAGGAACTGCGTCGAGGACCTACGTTGAGGAGCTGTACTAAGGACTTGTGCTGAGGACCTACGCTGAGGACCTGTGCCAAGGACCTATGCGAACAAACTCCTTCACTGACGACCTATGCTGAGGACCTATGCTAAGGACCTGCACCGAGGAACTATGCAGCTCAGTTATTTTTCCACCCCTACACAGGGGAGCTGTGCCGTAGACCTGCACCGTGGACCTACATGGAAAAAATCTTTTGACTAGGGTCCCCTGCTTGCCTATAAATAGGTCCCTTGGGCCCCTCATTTCAAGAACTAAAAAGTTGGAAGAACTCCTGAATCTCTCATTGTGCAGTTCCTTCACCCAGGTCCCCCGAATTTTCTCAAGTAGCTCTCTAAAATACGATAGAAGAGAGAATTAAAAGGGATAAACAAGATCAAAGTCCCTTAAGGGTCTAAAATACAAGATACTTGTTTGAGGACCCTCCTTCCATAATAAGTCACCTACATAAGGTCCTTTCCTTAAGAAAAGACCTGGCGTGATATTCTTCCAAGTACATCAAGGGACACCCAGGGTGATTAAGTTAAAACCTCACCCAAGTGTTGTTGTCCTGGTAGTCCATTTCCCAAGTCATATCAAGATTTCACAGACTTATCCTCCATGTGTTAAGCATTTTTAAATTCCTCCTAGGACCCGCGCGACATACTTTTGTGGCATACCTACGCAACATACCTACACGACATACCTACATGACATACCTACGTGGACCACTTACGCTCATGACCTACACGATCCATCCTTTAATCCCTATTTTAAGCTACTCATGGTAGGGGTTCTCCTTCTTTGGATCCCCTGTCTGAAAAGGACAAAGTTGAAACCTCCACTAAGACCTCCTAATTTATCAGACCTTTGGGAAAGGTGCATCAGCATGTCTCCCATTTGGGTTTGTATTTCTATGGTCAGAGGTTTCCCACATTTGTCTTATAAGGGGTTCAGGATCCTCAGGATGTCTGTAGGTTTTTATATCTACGGTCGCATGGACCTTTACCCCAGGGATAGTGTTGTGGAGTTTCCGGTTTTGTAGTATTAGGGTTTGGACCATGTCATCCCCTTCTCGTCTTTAAAATCTGGAGCCTCCGGTCCCTAGTAGGGAGGGTACGGTTCACACCTGATTTTCCTTTTGATATTGGAAAAGTCTCCCTCCCCACTACGAGACCCATTTTAGGGCATCTATCTTGGTGTAATCCCCTTGGACCCTTGTCCAATGTAAAGAGAACATAGGGAAGTGATGTAGTTCCAGCCTCTTCTACCATAGTCCCTACCTATTCCATCATCAAAGGAAGGAAAGTGTGTGGTTTGTTGAATCTTTCACATCCTATTGTTTCTCATACCGAGAATGAATCATGGGGGCTTAGAGATTTGTAATGATAACAAAATCTACACAATCCACCTGAAGGAATGAACTATAAGAACTCTGATTCCCATCGTAACTGGGATACGTAGGAAGCCTTCACCTAGGGCCCGAGCTCACTGGACATCCTCCTTAGGAGTACAACCCTAATTTTCTTAATCCAGGCATCCTCCTTAGAAGTAATCCCCAAATTAATCCCCCCTAAATCTCCATGAGTTAAGACATCTCTCATAGACCATGCTACAATGGAATCCTCTTTAGGAGTAAGCCCCAACCTATTTATCTCAAAGGGCCATAATCTCCTGTGAGACTTAAAAAATGAACTAATAGAACTATGATTCCCATCATAACTAGGATATGTAGGAAGCCTTAGCCTAGGGCCCGAGCTCACTGGACATCCTCCTCAGGAGTCCAACCCTAATTCCCTTAATCCAGGAATCCTCCTTAGGAGTAAGCCCTGAATTAAGACCCCCTAAATCTATATGAATTAAGACATATCTCATAAACCTTATTATAAGGGCACCATCTTTAGGAGTAAGCCCCAACCTATTTCTCTCAAAGGGACATACTCCCCTATGATATTTACAGAACTACATGGAATTTGATTACCATCCAAACAAGATATGTAGGAAGCCTCCCTGAGGTTCAAACCCAACACCCCCAAATCAACCCTATTCTTTATGGGCCACATTCCCAGAAAGGTTTAATTCAACTTGGAATTTCATATCCCTTACAAGTTTCATGGGCTGTTTTGAAATAAGTCCCACACCAAGATTTGACTAGGAACCTTTCACCTAGATGTCCTTACCACAAGACATTAAATTGTATGGTTGAGTACTTATCAAAAGACCTTAAAAGGTATGATGTGTCCCATCAAGCAGCACCAAACTATGAGGGTTCTGATTTCTTTTATGAGGATACATAGGTAGACCATCTATAGGTTCGATCACAATATCAAAACAACTTTCATATCCTTGGATAACGATAAACTCTAGAGTAACCTTTGTCTAACTGGATGACCATAAACTCCAGAGTAAACTTATGTCTACCTGGATGATGCTAAATTCCAGAGTGACATTTATCTACCTGGATGACCATAAAATTCAGAGTAAACTTCTGTAATTTTAGAGTGAAATTCATCTACCTGGATGACCATTAACTCTAGAGTGCCCCACTGAGTGGCTTAAAAACCAACATCTTCATGATAACTACCAAAGAATCTCTAATTAGTATATAAGAGGATACCATCAATGGAGAACCTCAAATACACATAGATACCTCCATTGATGAAGAACCTAGAATACATACAGATGATTCTTAATTCCACACATGCTAATAATTGATTGCTAATATTGGGATAAATCATATCATACTTGGGAATTAATTAAGGATTCATGAACATATCTTAAATCTATAAGAGAGTCCTAGATTAGGAAATAATTCCCACAAAAAGGGTGTGATGAGCCCGAACTCCCATCCTCTCAACCAATGCAGGTTCTTAAGTATCATAGGTTAAAAAACCTAACAAACACCTACCTTTGGAAAGAAGTCCCTTTGGATACATAACTATTGTGTGTTTCCAGTTCTATAAACAAATCTATTAGAAACTATTCGAAAATAGTGATTCCTAACTAGAACACACATTCTAAGGGAAACAGAGTGACTTAACATTAGTCAGTGAAAACCGTTTGTAGAAAATTCATCGCAGGCACAAAAATAAATAAAACAATTGAATAAATCATTTTATTCCAATTACATTGACACAACGATTGAAAATATTTAAATAGATAATTATGGAAAATTTCCAGGGTTAGTCGCATAACCCTGGAGACATTGGAGATCTATTGGAGAGCGTTGACAGATTCTTGTCAGGCGAATGATGACCAGATTATAGGATTTCTCTATCCACTTGACCAAGGAGTAAGCTCTGTTGGAATAGACCTTTTGTATGAATTATGGTCCTTCCCATTTCGAATGCAGTTTTGGTGGATTCTTCCCAAGTATTATATGAGTTCTCAAAGCCAACACCAATTCTCCTTGGATGAATGATCAAAGAATAAATTATTGTTATGGAAATTATAAGAGCACCAATGAAAATCCATTCTAGAATAAGAGTAAAAGGGAGAAAAATAAATATGAAAAAGAACAACAAGAACACATGATTTACATGATTTGAGGATAATCCATACATCCATAGAGAAGTAGAAAAAATTTCACTATATTTGGGATCCAATTATGGGGCACACACACTGATTGCAGAAACTATAGCTTCAAATGAGATCATAAATAAATATGATTCTATCGAAACCTATGTTACTATAGTGAAAAATCAACATAGTTGGTCCACTATGCTACAATAATGATGACAGTCAAATCCAAAAAGTTTCAATACCCATGCTAGTAAAGTCTATCCTACTACAATACCATATCGAAGTCTTCACTACTATAGTACTGCTGCCGGTGTCCTTGGTCAACTCTACTATAGTTCTTCTTCTCTCCTACAATACCTCTAAAATTTGGGTCTAACCTCAAATGATAGATTGTGTTTGTGTATAGTACTCACCGCTAGCATTTGGACCAACTTAAACCAATGGATCAAGCTCTATCATTCCAATACTTTCTTATTAAACACTTGTGTGACTTGATTTTGATGGATTTCTAGGCCGCACAATGTGTGTAACCTTTTCCCATTGAGTCACTTAGATTCATCAAGTCATATTTGAGACTACTTATCTTTAGAAAATTGACCACATATGGTGATGTGAAGTGAAGGTAGTTAAACTTCAATGGGAATAACTGCTTCTATCCCATAGACAAATGAATATGGGGTTTTTCACATGTTAGTATGAGTCATGGTGTGATAATCCCATAAATAATCCATGAACTTATCTAGACAAGACTTCTTATATTCATCCACTGTATTCAAAAGGATATTAGATAAAGTTTTTTTGATGGTCTCCATCTTTCTGTTTGCTACTTCATGATAGTGGGATGAGTGGTTAGACTGAATATTGTATTCTTGATACAACCTCTTCAATTAAAAAGCACACAAATTGGTGCCATTGTTATTCAATATCATGCAAGGGACAAAAAATATGGTAGTGATATTGGACTTCATGAAATTAATGACAACTTTTGTTCTGACTTTCTTGAGGGGTATAACTTCGAACCACTTGGAGAATAAATCAATGGTTGTAAGAATAAACTTAAACTACCTGGCTATGGATTAATGGAATGGACTCATGAAATCTATCTCCCATATGGAAAATGGACAGGAGTATGTACTAGTGTGAAACAATTCTAGGGATTTATGGTTAAAGTTGGAATGTATAGGAAAAATATGACAATTTTCATGAATCCCATGAAATCCCGCATCATTGATGGATAAAAGTATCAGATTCTTATGATTTTATGGAAGATATTGGTTCTTGACTAGTGGGATCTACAAGCACCAAAATGGACCTCTTATATAACATTGAGGGTCTCTCCTTCTTCAATGCACCAGAGGAGGACTCCACTAGAGTCTTGTTTATAGAGGACCTTTCAAGAATTCAATCCATCATAAAAGATGAAATTTGTTTTCTAACGATGGATATGTTCCTTCTTGGATTGATCTAGCGGGAGGATCCTACTTTGGAGGTTATCTATTTTTGTATGCATCCTTTCAATTGTGGAATCAGTTGATGATGATAACAACTCTCTTTAACATGAAGTGGTGTTAACTTCCTTAATTTACTCCACATTACTACTAATGAATGGAGAGACTACCTTATGATGTGTGATTCAAATTACCATCTCATCCTACTTTAGATTTTCTAGGGTCATAGTTACATTGACCGGTGCATTTTCTTTGGTGTTATGTGAATGCGGGATGTGAGGTAATGCTGTCTCTGAGAGGAATCCTTCAATCAACCCTCACACATAATCAAGAAAAGGAATCAACACTTCCTTCTTAATGGCATGATCACCATTGATTTTCTTGATCACCCACACTGAACTGCCCTTAATATTTAATAAGGACACTAATATTTTCAAGACTTGTTCCAAGCTTACAACGAGGGATTGATATTCTACCTTGTTTTTGGTACATCCCTCTAACAACAAGAACAAGTAAGGTAAAGCCTATTTTGTCATAGAGATGAATATATTCCTCAATATTAACCTATTAATCATATGATTTTTCATCATTTTTTCCCATTAGGATCCTAGAGTAACCATCAAAGTACATATCACATGATTGAGAGGTTTCATGGATAGATAATACCTCTTTATCAGGTAGTTTCTTGTTCAACAATAACCTTTCTGAGACAAGGTGCGCCATGATGAAATATGCTAAAAATTTCCCCTTGATTTCCTTCTAAGACACAAATTGGATATTAAATTTTTGCAGAATGGCTCCCCATCATGATAAAAATCTAGTTAAAATTTTATGAATGAGGATATATTTTATTTAATCAACATGAGAGACAAGTTAGATCTCATGGTGTTGCAAATAGTGTCTGGGTTTAGGCACTATGAAAATAAATTCGAGAAAATTATTGATATTGGAATACCAGGTCTCAACATCCAACATCGTCCTAATGAGATAATATAGACTATTATTCTTTCTCACATCATTCTTATGAGCATGGAGGGTTCCAAGAGATCGCTCCAAAGTTTCCACAGAGAGGATGATCGACTTTCATTCCACAGGTGAAATCATTACTGGTGGGTGAAGAAGGTACTATTTTAGATCATTGAAGGATTTATGAAAATCTTCATCCTAGTAATAAGTGATCCCTTCATTAACTTCATAAAGGGAAAATACTTTCAAGTGAGATTATCCATGAAGTGCTTGATATAGGAGAGAAGTCCCTAATGTCCTCTCAATTCCTTGAGGTTTCAAGGAGGTGGTATATCAAGTATTGCCTTTATCTTTTCAGGGTCTACATTGATTCTATGATGGCATACAAAAAAGATGATAAATTTCCCTAATATTACCTTAAAATCAAATTTCAGGGGATTCATCTTTAAGCTGTGTTGCCATGATTTTTTGAATACTATCTCAAGATCGGCAAGATGATCACAACATTGTTGAAATTTGACCACCGAATCATCCAAATAACACTAAATTATCTTCCCCATAAATGGATTGAAAATATGGTTCATGCCACATTGGTATGTGGTTCCAACATTCCTCAAGTTGAAGGGAATTACTTAGTAACAATATAGCTCTTGGGGTTCCCTGAAGGTAGTCACCTCTTCATCTTCGAGGGCCATTCAGAGTTGGTTATTTCTTGAATACCAATACATAAAGGAGAGTTCCTAGAATCCATAATTTACATTGATTAATAGTTATATTATTGGAATTGAGAAATATTCCTTTTAAAAGTGACAGTTGAGATCCATGAAATTAACACACACCCTAATTTTCTCTTTATTCGATGAGGATGATTTTGGTGATAAAATTTGGTTATTAAACTTCCCAAATGAATTTGTATTTGATTAACTTATTGGATTAGACTTCCTATTTGGAAGTATAGATCAAATTCATTCTCCTTGCTACCTGTTAATTGCTGCGATGGTCATCCAGTAAACCCAAATGATGAGTAGCCACCTGGGGATCCTACCCTGAAATATTTATATAATTCCATGAAAATAAATCTTGGTGCTATTTTATGAAACAAATGCATTTCTCCTATAATTCAAGATTCATGGATACATTGATCAGTGTAGGGTAAAAATCATCTACCTAACCTAGATTCACTTGTCTAAGATCATAAACGGTAGTTGATATTTCTTCCACAAACACCATAGGAGAATCTTTGATTTCCTTTTCTTCCTCTTCACTATTGTTGGGGGTGGAAGATGCTCTGACATTATGAGATTCAAGTGATGATAGAAGGGAATTATTTTTTTCATCAAGATCATATCCTTAATCTGAATGGCTAGGCTTTTCTGATGCAATTGTCACCATGAGAATGAGAGAGAATGTTCCTAAAACCCATGCCATTATTCTAGGATTCATTTCCAGTTGATCAAAGATCCTTGGATGGGTTGATTAAATATCCATCGTACTTGTATTATGATTGATAAATTTAGGGGCTAGATTGATTCATATGGACAAAAAATTGTTATTATCCTCTATTGGTGGTGGTTTCTCAAGTGAAGCACCCACTTGAGTATCATATGATAGGAAAGTGATCAGAAGGTTTAATTCATTGACCAATGTGACCCACATGACCCAATGACTCCCCAGATATGGAGTTTTCATCCTAATTCAGTTAATGGAAAACACATAGTCTTCAAAAAGTTCAATATATAGACTAATATGGGATATTTCTAGGCCATTATAAGCAACACTATGTATGGAATCATTTACCATCAGTTGCTTTCTCTTCCTTTTGTAGTAAAAAATGTCTATATATTGAGATTCATAGGTTTTAAAAGGGGGGACCATCACAATAAATTTACCCAAATTTCCCATTAATAAAGTATTTCAAGTATTGGTGATATAATGAGGGAACTTCTATGTGAATATAGATCAACGAACCTCCCAAAAATGAACTAAAGGCCATGTATTTGTGGATCAACATAAAAGTAGATTCAGATATGAGATCACCAAATTGGGTTCTCAACTTGATTTTCCTAAGTGGTATATACTTGATCTTGTTATTCCCCTGAATTGTAAAATTAGAGGGAGAAAAGTCAGCTTCACTATGGACAAAATTTTAGAGGGTTCAAATCAGGATAATCTTGATTCCATAATTGTTATCAACTTGGGTTAGATGAATGTCGATATCATAAATATTGATAGATATGTACAAGGGCATGATATTCCCTTGTATGGAATCTTCTCGCTCTATTTCTATAAAATAAATGACCATGTAACATTCAATGAAGCCACTCTCTGCATGATATGTCTCAACAACAACAATTTTAGTATTGAACTCTGGAGGGATTGAAAGAGCCTCAATAAGGCATTCCTTGAGTTCTGTTGAAAGATAAAGGGAATCCAAGATTGAGATCTTTGGTTAAATGACAACGAGATTCTTCAAAATGTCATACTTCTTGAATAGGGGCCTATGTTTCTTTCCATGAGGTTTCTCATTTTCTCAAGGATTAGGGCCTGAATCATATTGCGTCAACGATTCCTTTCCTTGACTAGAACTAGGTGACATCCTCGACATCTATGGGTTGGGATGAACCGACCTTCCTATATTTTGATGTCGAGTGAACAATTGTATGTCTTTTAGTTGATATTCCAGTACGATTGGGTCTAAATGATCTTTGGAGGGTTCAAGATATGATCAATGTTCCTATTGATCTCATTGGAGTACCTGTGTCTGAGTTTTAGCTGTATATATAGCTTTAATGGAAACAATTCCTAACTATTGGGCTCCACCATAGTTTTGTCTTCTCCAATCTATACTATCTCTTCCTTGATTATTAACGGTGAAATTGGGTTTAAATGAGTCCTATTCATCAGTTAAGTAGCCTTTCATGTGAATGACATTGAAAAATCCATATCACAACTCCTCATCTGATGAGAGTCCTGATAAGTGGGGCGGTGCCCATCATTCCAGTGATGGGGGTAAGAAATACTAAATGGTTTGAATCAGCTTGGGTATCAGTAAAGACTCATCTTAATATGAATTGTTTTGTTGGTGATGATTACTCCAAATCTTGAATGGTTGTAATGATGAAGATTCTATATATGGTATTATAGAGGGGATTAGGGTCATGATTGGTTGATTAAGTTCAGTCCTTAGTATTTCATATGATTGATAGAATAATTTCCTTATCATCGAGTCATCGAAATTCTATGACCCTTTTTTGGGACTTCCTACCATTATTCTTCTCCTTTTTGTGGAGTTTTAGAGACACATCTCACCTACACTAGGGGTTTACCCAAATTTACCTACACAGATCCAATCATCTTCTAGAGTATATCCTTAGAGATGAAACATTCTTGGATATTATATTCCAACATTTGGTAGGAGGGGAAATAATTAGGGTGATCATTCAGCCTACCTTCATTGGGTTTTGTAACATTATGTTACTATTTTTAGGTATTCCTAAACCCCTCTTTTTAATCATTCTTTGGTTGGGTTTTGTTTGGGAGTGTTCGTGTTGAAATTTTGAAATTTTTGAAAATTTTGGGCTAGTTCTTGGTTGGCACACGGTTTTACCAAACTGTGTGCCCTCTCAATCCAAACCATGGAAACCTAGGTGGTGGGGTTTTGTATAGTTGACACATGGGTTTTCATACCATTAAAACTCTTAGTAGAAACCACGTGACCCATTTAAAATAGTCCCATGGGTAGGCCACATAGTTTGGTCTAACCGTGCGGGTCTGCCCAGCTAACCATGCATAAACGTTTTTAATTAATCCTAATTTTGATAAAAAATTCCCAAACCCCCATTTTAGGCCCCTGATTGACTGGAACGACCCATAATCAATTTCTCCCTTCCTTGGAGCTCCTAATAATAGTTTCCCCCCCATGTACTCCTCTTGGAAGCGGATCAAAGATTGAGGAACACCGTTCGATCTTCACCTGGTAGGTTTTGTCTTCCCATTCTCATTCTCCCTCTATCTCTCTCTTTATCCATAAGGTTCCATGGATCCTCGTGTTGAATTATGGATCTAATACCCTTTATTTTGGATTATAAATCTAGGTTTGATCTTTGTCACCTGGATTTTATGATCATCATTCATCATTGATGAATCTAGGCTAGGGTTTGGTGATTTGAGATCCATTAATCCCAAGGTAGGTGGTTCCGTTACGATGCCAAATTTATGTTAACCCTAAATCATTTTTTTTAATTTCAATTTTTTAATTAAATGAAATTGATTGATTTAAATTAAATTGATTTCAATTGTTTGGTTAAAAACCCAATTCCATTGAATTGGAGTTTTTGGGAATCAGTTTTGGCATGAAATTGAGAAAATCCCCAATTCCATTGAATTGGGGTGTGTTTATGGAAATTATTTAAATTAAAATTTTGAATTTAATTGTGGAAATGGATTTGATGGAAAATTTTGAAAACCCCAATTCCATTGGATTGAGGTTTTTCTGTGAAATTAATGGAATTTGGTGAAAATTAATTTGTTGAATTAAATTGTGAAAGTGAATTTTGAAATTGAATTTTGATTTTATTTAAAATTATTATATTATGAAAATGGCTTGAAAATGGTTTTGATATAAACCTTAGGGTTTTATCTCAGAAAAGGAATGCTTTTTTTATTAAATAGCCACTTTGGTTTTTAAATGGAAAATTGGCATATTTGAAATGGAGAATGAGATTAATTTTATTTTAATAATTATTAAAATAAATTACCCATAATTGATTTTTTATTATAGTACATGAAATCCTTAAGTAGTTAATAAGTTATTGGACAAAAATATATGATTTAAAACATTCAAAAACATAAATTCAGCATGTCACATCAGTTAGGTGATGGTGATGAGTCCTCTTTAACCTGATCTCAAAGGGATGTATGTACATATTGCTGTGTCACCTTGAGTGTGTGGAGTCCCTTAGCCTGGAACTATCGTACCTTCTAAGACATATGATCATGTTTCTTTCTTGTTTGTATTTAAAATGAATATATTACATTATTGTAAACTATTTTACATGCATTATGATTTATATAAACTGTTTTATATAAAAGTGTTTATTTAATCCATTTGTGAAAAGAACCATTTTTTAGAAATATTCCATCAATTGAAATGTGAAGCTTTTGTTTAAAAGTATTTCCATAATTTCAAATGTAAAGAATGAATTGTTTTAATTATGTTTTTAAAATTCTAAACCTGCTAGTTTTAAATTGAAATATATCATTGGTTAATTTAATATTGGAATATTTTATATAATCCTTGGTGAGACCCTAATGAGATTTTTAGTTCACACCCTATCGGTACCTTTAGGTGTTTGTATATTATCTCCTTCCAGGTTAGAGTAGGAGTAAATCACCACTTAGAGGTGGTTCTAGATGCCGCTCTATAGACTCGGTGAGTTGCGTCTGAATTGGGACTTGGGCTATTTTCCCTGTTTTTCTGGTACTTTTTGTAGTACTTTGGGTTTTTATGCATATTTGAAATCTAGTACACTACTCACAGTGGATCTTATTTTGTATTCATACTATCTTGTTTCTTTTACTTCCAAAATGTATGTGGAAAAATCGTTTCCACTCTCGTTTTGTATGATTCTATGTGCTAGTGGCCAACTCATGAGGATCGGGAATGCCCTTCGGGCTATGTCAGGATCAGATCAATTATCGGGTTACCAGGTTACCCAGGATGGTTCACGAAAAAGTGGTATCGGAGCTCCAAGTTGAGATTTTTATCTTGAAGTCAGTGTTCATTGTGTAATCTTGTCAGGATTTAGGAGGTAGTTGCGATTGAGCTCCTAGCTAGCTCTCAATGCAATGAACCTTAAGTCATTAGGGGTGGTTAGGGAAAGACTCCTTGAGTATTAATTATAGTCTTTTACACTAATTTTTATTTGTATATATTGAAATACAAATCTCTTTTGTTTATCTATTGAGATTAATTTCCCTTTTCTCTCTATTTGAGTGTAATTTGACGTCTTCCTTGTTGTCTACTGGTGTTGTGTAGAATCATGCCTCCGAGATGACGTGAAAATCATATCCATGTGGAAGATGTTTCCGAACCACATTGAGCGAATCCTCTCATAGACCTGAATCTGATCGAGGTAATTGTACACACTGTCCAAGCTCTAGGAGAGGCACCACCTCTAGTTCCCATTCATGCTCCAGCTGTGGAACCTCATAGGGACATTCTCAAGAATGTTTCTCAATAGTTCCTTCACCAGAATACAACACCGTTCAAAGGATCAAATGATACTCAAGTGGTCGAGGAGTGTATAAGTAGAATGGATCATTTGTTTGGGTTCTTGGACACATGAAATTAAGGTAAAGTGTGCCACATTCATGTTGGAAGGACCAAAAAGAAGATAGTAGGGCATGATAGTGATGGAGAAGAAAAATGAGGGCTTGTAGTGGAAAGAATTAAAGGTTATTTTTACTAACCAGTTCTATCCAGAGTCAATTTTTTTGGCCAAGATTATAGATTTTTTCAAACTTGAGCAGGATGATAGGATCGTGGCAGAATATGAAAACAGTTTTGCTGAGCTTGTGCAGTTTTCTCCTGAGATAGTATCAAATGAGAAGATGAAGGATATACAATTTGAGTTGGGACTTCAATAGGATATTAATTCTTAGGTTTTCTTACTGAAGCTACCTTCTTATGATGATGTACTGGATAGAGCACTGATGGTCGAGATAAACCTGGATGCCAAGTCAGGGTTATCGGGAGTTTTCTTCACTCCTAGTGGAAGTGTGCATTCATCTAAGGGAAATAGGAAGAGTGATGATTATCATGGTGTTTCTCGATAGTAGGGTCATTATATACCTCCTGTAGTTCCTATAAGAGGCCCTTTGATTTGTTACCAGTGTGCCAAGCCAGTGCATTCAAAGAGGGTTTTCACTAAGGCACCTCAGGTTTTTGGTTCTTGTGGATGCTCAAGTAACCTGTAGATATTATTACATGATTATTCCACTCCATGTAGTGGCATGAGATCATACACACCTTCTAAAACTACAATTCAATTAGACTATTCAAGGGTAAAAGGGTTCTAGCCACAAACATCTGGAATGAAACTTCTTCACGTAGTGGAAGTGTCTCTAGAGGAAGTGGATATGAGTCCATCGATCGTGAGAGGTACCATCATTATATCCTCATCATTAGGTAATGATTTATTTTACATTGGTTCATATCATTCATTTATTTCCACTCGTGTTGTTAATCTACTTAATCTTCCTATAGAGATTTTATCTTGTGCAATGTATATTACTACATCCTTTGGAATGAAGAGAGAGAAGGGTATCCATAGTACATATTGTGTTTTCTCTCTATCTGATGTCAAGATTACTTGGATTTTTTTTATTCTTGACATGAAACCTCTTAACATAATTTTCGAGATGGATTGGATCATTAATAATAAATCCCGTATTGATTGTTATCTTTGAAGGGTCTCCTTTACAGTACCCGATGGGGTTTACCGAATTTTCCAAGGAGAATGGGACCCAAGGTAGAGAATATTCAGACCTTCTTATCTGGATTTGGGGAAAGTGATATCTATGTTTATCTTTGATCTGGAGTGAGAATATTTGAGTGGTGATCTCCCTCCAATTGTCATTGAGTTTCCTAATGTGTTTCCTTCTTTATTATCTAGTTTTACCCTGGTAAGGGATGTAGAGTTTTCCATTAACTCAATGCCTAGAACTTAATCGGTTTATATTCCCTATTACCATATGGCATCAACTAAAATTAAAGATATTAATTCCTAGTTGTATGACCTTATTGAGAAATGATTTATATGCCCAAGTGTGTCACCTCGGGAGGAACTAATTCTCTTTACTAAGAAAGCTGATGGTTCACTTCACCTATGTGTTGATTACTAGAATCTCAATTGAGTGAAAGTAAAGAAAAAGTTTCCATTTACATGGATTGATGATCTATTTGATAATTTGAAAGGGGAAAAGTGGTTCTAAAAGACCAACCTTGGATTTGGTTACCATCAGTTGAGAATAAAAGATAAAACCACATTTCAGAGCGGGCATGACTACTATGAGTACCTTGTTATTCCCTTTTGTCCAACCAATTCTCCTATAGTTTTCATGGATTTAATGAATAGTATTTTCCATGAGTATCTCAATACTTTTGTGGTAGTCTTTTTTTATGAAATCCTTATTTAATCTAAGTCCGAGGAGGACCATATACGGGAACATTTTTGAGTTTTTTGAGAAATCACCAAATTTATTCCAAGCTTTAAAAATGCAAGTTATGGATCTAGAAAGTGAAATTTTTGGGATACATGGTGTTAGAACATGGTATTTTAGTTGATCCTGAAAAGGTGAAGGCTTCTATGACATGGGAACAACCATGAAATGTCTTCCAAATTTGGAGCTTCTTGATTTTGGATAGATATTATCACCAGTTCATTAAGTACTTCTCAGATTCGGCATCTCTGATGACTACTCTAAATTGGAAGGGAGTAAAGTTTGCTTGGTATGAGAAATGTCAGAATTATTTTATTGAGATGAAATGACTTTTGACTACTACATCGATGTTGAATCTTCCATCGACCAGACATGGCTATGTAGTCTTTTGTAATGAATTGGGTTTAGGCCTGGGATGCATTCTTATATAGGGTAATCATTCTATTTCTTATGTCTGTTATTAGCTTAGGACACATGAGAAGAAGTATTTGACCCATGACCTTGAAATTGAAGCTATGATGCATGTTCTTAAGAGTTGGAAGCACTAACTTTATGGAGAAAGGTTTACTATGTTTTCTGAATATAAGAGTTTGAGTTATATCTTCTCTCAAAAATATTTGAATCTCCACCAGAGGTGTTGGGTGGAATACTTTCACTCTTTCGATTTCAACATCGCCTATACCCTAGGGAAACAGAATGTTATTACAGATGCTTTGTGTAGGAAACTTCCGATCTAGACAATGAAAGAATCATAGGATGTGTGGAACTTGATGGCACTATTTTCACAGCTATATATTGGAGTCCAGGAATCAGGGGCTAAGGTTTCCTTGGAAAATTTTCAGTTGACATCCGATCCTCTTGAATTGATTCTTTAGGAACAATATATTGATGATGAGTTCCATAGAATTAGATACTCTTTTCATGGTGGGGATACCATGCCTCATTTTCCATTCTCCACCGAGGGAATTATATGATTTCAGAACCGTTTTATGGTACCATCTTCGGTAAGGAAAGCTGTGATGAGATATTTATATAGTTTCTAGTGGGCAGTGCACCCAGGAACCCTAAAGATGTTCTATGACATGTAGTGTAAATTATATTGTCTAGGTATGAGATAGGGAATTGCTGAGTTTGTTTCTCATTGTTATACATTCCAGTAGGTTAAGGCCGATCACTAGAAATCTTCAGGTTTTCTTCAACCACTTCCAATCCCAACCAGAAGTGGGATGATATCTCTATGGACTTTGTGGTTGGGTTTCCACATACCCAAATAAATAAGAATGTGATATGGGTTGTGATCGATCATTTGACTAAATCGGCTCACTGATGGAGGAGCAAGAGAGGAAACCTCCATCGCCGCATCCCATAGTTTCATCTGCCCTAACTCACCTATGTAGTATCAATCTTCACTCATTTGATGCATTTAGACTTGAAAATCAGATTAGTTTGGATCCAGAGGAGAAGAAAAAGGACCATGAAGCTCTGAATAACCTATCCTCATTCAAGAGTTTCTCCATGGGATCCTTCATTCCTCTTGAAAATCGCGCTCCCCATCGAATAATTTGGAAAGGGTCAACAACGCATGTATCAGCCTTTGAGGATGCAATAGCGGCTAGGATTGATTTGTGCAAGCATTCACTTATCGCTCAAATCTCCTTAATGAAAGTATGAAACCCTGGCGGGCATCAGATCTCATATCTCAGTTGGATGATATTTGGGGATTCAACAAATTCAAATGCGTGTCCCTCGGTCGAGGACTTTTTCATATATTGTTTCCTTCGGTGGAGCTCAAAGTGAGTGCTTAGAGTATCAGTTCCATCAATCTTAGGCCAAGTACACTTAGACCTCATGAATGGAAATTGAACTTCAATTTGCTTGATTTTAAGGATACTTGTGCGCAATTATGGATAAAAATACATAGTCTCAACTGGGTATTATGGAATGATGAGATTTTGTTCTATATTGCATCTGCTATTGGGATTTTGATTAGAACGGATCAAGTTACATAATTAGTAAGTTATGGTCACTTTTCTCAGGTCCTAGTAGAGGTTGACCTTAGTACAACTTTAATATATAAATTGATTTTATCTACTCAACATGATGATATTTGTCTCCGAATTTAATATGAAAACACTCATCCTTTTTGTGTTCCATGTCAAGTTATTGGGCATGAAGAATCTGCATAAAGAAGAAATGTTATTTGTGAAAACTGTCAACTTAAAGGTAATGACCTACAAAACTATAGGAATCCACCTAAAAAAAGGTATAACACAAAGCAATGAGCAAAATAATAAAGCTAATATAATTAGTTCTGACCTTCTAAAGGAGTCTGATAGAAAGAATGTTGAGTCTGCTAAAAAATCTCAAAGGTATCTTGATGAAGAACCTAATGCCAAAAAGGGATGTTCTGAAGAACCTATCAAGAACAGTTCTTCTGCTCAAAAAAATAAGAGATTTCTCTTATCCTGGGAAGATCTTGGTGATTATATTCATCTATCCGTAAATGATAGTCCTGTTATGACTGATATAAATAGAGCCCCATTTAAAGATATATTAACAAGGGGTATCAAATATGATGACGATGATGAATCAATTGACAGCCTTGATGCTCTAGAAACTGCTTCTCAATAAGATGCAGACTCTTGCCTAAGTCAAGAAAAGATTTTGGTCAATTCCAAAAGTAGAAGAGGCAAGGGAAAGATAGATATTCCTATATCAAGGAAATATAAAGATAGGAAAGAGGTGACCAATGTTTGTAACTATAATTCAGAAAAGGAAAATAAAAAGATACAACCCTTGGCCTCAAATGTTAAATACTGTCATCTGTTTACCGCAGATAGAGAAGCCTCTGTTTCTAAAGCTCACTACATCACTAATATAGAGGTCTCCCCTATGGAAGGTACTCCTAGAGCCCATGTTAAATCTAGTTTATTTCATGGTCTTCCAGCTAAGGTTAGTGCTGGAAATACTTCACTAATGCATGCTAAGGACTATAGGGATACAATCATTTCTGTTCCAGCCTTTTCCCCTAAAGATACTAATTCACAGGATGTTATGAATACCCATAGCTTGTGCCATAAACCCACTCCAACTGGGCAGTATGAACAGATAAGTTCCTTGAAGGAATCTGTCAAAGCCTCTTCTCCTGAAGTTAATGCATAATCTCCCAGTTTGGAGGGAATAAAAAATGAAAAAGTGATAGGATCACCCCATCCTCCACCAATATGTGGCACCCCTCAATCTCAAATTCAGAAAGTTATGAAAAAGGTGAGTACCTATAATTCGTTTGAATTGCTTGCATCTTCCAATAGTGATGAAGATGGAAAAACAACAGAAGATCAGGATAGAGTTAAGTGTGCGAACATTGATTTAACTTCTGAGATCCTGGATGATGGTGGAGGTCCCTGGATTCAGGAAAAGGCTGGGAAGAGGGGGAGACATCCACATGGAAGGGGTGCTCAGATATCTCATCACAGTATGAACACTCGCTCGCGAGCGCATTGATATTATTTTTATGGACCTGTATTGTTGTGTTTTCTCCTCTATCTTTACTTCTTGTATGACTTTATTTTTCAATAATAGGGGACTTTTCACCTCAACCTTATTAAAAAAAAACTAAATCGGCTCAATTTTTACCCATTTGTGATACAACAAAATTTTAGGAGTTGGGAAATATCTATGTGAATGAGATTGTTCATTTTCATGAAGTTACTTATGATATAGTATTTTATAGGGATCCTTGGTTTACTTCTTGTTTTTGGAGAGGCCTTAAGGAGGCACTAGGATATCGGTCCGTTTGAGAATGACATACCATCCGCAGTAGGATGGCCAGACATAAAGAGCTATACATATTCTTGAAGATATTCTATGCACTCGAGTTATCAACTTTGGTGGGGCTTGGGATGATCACTTGGGGATGATTGAGTTTTCTTATAACAACATTTACCGGTCTATGATCAGAATGAATCCTTTTAAGGCATTGTATGGATGACCTTGTAAATATGTGTTGTGTTGGTCAGAGACTGGTGAAAGTTACTTGGTTATACCAAACTTGGTCCAAGAGATGAAAAAAATATTCAGTTGATTTGTCAAAGAATGTTGACAGAATAGGGCTAGTATAAGTCTTATGATGATCGTCAGCATAGACCATTGGAATTATCAGTTGGTGACCAGGTGTTCTTGAAAGGTTCACCTTGACTGGGTTATCAATGGATTGGGAGGAAAAGGATAATTTCTCCTCATTTTTTGGGACCTTTTAAGTTTGTTGAGAAGGTGGGGATTTTTTTTCCATTTAGAACTTCCACCATAGCTGACATCGATACATAATGTATTTCATGTATCTCAGCTTCGTAAGTATCTTTTTGACCCATCTCATGTTTTGAGTTGGAGTGATCTTGAGGTTAAACCTGATTTATCTATGACTAAACAAACAGTTAGGATAGTTGATTCTGAAACCAAGGTACTTGAATGATACCTTTGGTTTGAGTACCATGGTAGCACGGTTCTAATTCTCATGAGATGTGGGAGAGAGAGGCACTGCTGAGAGAACAATGACCTCATCTTTTTGGCATGAAATATTCTTTATTGGCTTTATGGGGATAGAAATTTCCTATGGTGGGGAGGTTGTAATATCTCGTAATTGTTTTCAAGTATTACTAAACCCCTATTTTTAATAATTATTTTTATGGTTTTCATTTTGGAGTGTTCAGGTTGAAATTTTTAAAGTTTTGAAAATTCTAGGCCAGTGCACGATTGGCACACAGTTTTCTGAAATCATGCGCTCTCTCAACAGAAACCACGAAACCCAGGTAGTGGGGTTTTTCATGGTTGGTGCATAGTTTTTCATATCGTGCTCCCTATTAGGAGAAATCATGAGGCCCATTTAAAATAGGTGCATGACTAGGCCATATGGTATGGTTTAACCGTGCGGGTCTACCCAACTAACAGTGTGTACGCGTTTTTAATTAATTTGAATTTTCATAAAAAAATTCATGAACCCCCCTTTGAGGTCCCCAACAGACTAGAATGATCCATAATCTATTTATCCCTTCCTTGAATCTCCCAAGAAGAGTTTTTGGCCCCTAGAACCCCTCCCGAAAGTGGATCAAAGCTTGAGGAATGTTGTAAAATATTCACCCAGTAGGTTTCCTCTTCCCATTCTCATTCTCCCACTATATCTATCTTCCTCCATAGGGTTATGTGGATCAATATGTTGAATTATGGATCTAATACCCTCTGTTTTGGATTATAAACCTAGTTTTGATTCTTGTTACCCAGATTCTATGATCATTGTTCTTTGTTGACGAATCCTGGCTAGGGTTTAGTGATTCGAGATCTGTTTATCCTGAGGTAGGTGGTTCTGTTATGATGCCTAATTTATGTTAACCCTAAATTGATTTTTTTTAATTTCAATTTTTTTAATTAAATGAAATTTCTTGATTTAAATTAAATTTATTTCAATTGTTTGATTAAAAACCCAATTCCATTGAATTGGGGTTTTTAGAAATTGTTTTTAGCATGAAATTGGGAAAACCCCCAATTCCATTGAATTGGGGTGTGTTTATGGATTTTTTTACAATTAAATTATTGAATTTAATAGTGGAAACAGATTTTATGAAAAATTGTGAAAAAATCCAATTCCATTTGATTTGGGGTTTATTGTGAAATTGATAGAATTTTGTGAAAATTAAATTTCTGAATTTAATTGTGAAAGTGAATTCTAAAATTGAATTGTGAATTGATTTAAAATTATTATATTGTGAAAATGTATTAAAAATGGTTTTGATAGAAACCTTAGGGTTTTATCTCAGAAAAGGCATGTTTTTTATTAAAAACTCATATTGGTTTTTAAATAGAAAACTCTAATATTTGAAATGGAGAATGGGATTAATTGTATTTTAATCATTCTTAAAATAAATTGCCTATTTTTGGTTTATTATTAGAGAACATGCAACCCATAGGTATTTAGTGAGTTATTATAAAACACTCTATGGTTTACAACATTCCAAAAATATTAATGAAACACGTCACATCTCTTAGGCTATGGTGAAAAGTCCTCTTTGACCCAAGCTCAAAGGGACGTATGTACATATTTCCGTGTCACCTTGAGTGTGTGGAGTCTATTAGACTGAAACTACCATACCATTTTAGGAATATGACCATGTTTCTTTCTTATTTGTATTTTAAATAAATATATGACATTGTTGTAAACTATTTTACATGCCTTATAATTTATATAAACAATTTTATATTAAAATTTTTATTTAATCTATTTTTGAAAAGCACCATTGTTTTAGATTTATTCTATAAATTGAAATGTAAAGATTTTGTTTAAAAGTATTTCCATCATTTGAAATGTAAAGCATGAATTGTTTTAATTATGTTTTTAAAATTCCCAAATCGTTAGTTTTAAATTGAAACATCTCTTTGGTTAATTTAATATTGGCATCTGTTATGGAATCCTTGGTGAGACCCTATTGGTATTTTTTAATCACACCCTAACTATTCCTTTGGTTGTTTGTAGATTATTTCTTCAGCCTCATCATGGAGGTAAATTGGTATAAGAACTATCAATGGATATCTTTATAGTTGTAGATAGACCTGGTTGGTAGATTACTATAACAGATGAATGTGAATCCTTCCAGGTTCTGCACAAAGCATCTGTAACACCCTATGATTTTGTAAATAAATTTAATATTGAATGTATGAAACACTGAGTCTCTAAAAAACACCACTTTATTATAACCTAGGTAGTAAACATAATTTTTCCACCTCTGTGATTTGAATTTTGAAAATCTGACATACACGGTTGCGTTCAGTAAGATATTTAGAGTCTGATAAGACAAACTTATTTTTTGGTGAATAGTAACATACCCTTATAAATAGTAATATGAATAGTAATATGAACATTATGAATAGTAAATCATATTATTATTTTATTGTCTTAAGGTTATAATATAATTAGATATTGATTAAATTTTCAAGGTGATATAAAGCGAATTATAGTTTTAAAATTGTTATTTTTCAAATAAATTATAATTTTATTTAAAATTTAAATTAATAATATTTAGAAAATTATTTTAAAAAAATGGAGTTTATTTTTGAATTCTACACATTGAAAAATGGTTAGGGTGAATTTTTGGGATTTTTCTAAAATATTTGAATTTTTGATGAATAGTAAAATATAGTAATTTACGATAAATACTAAATACACGATTTATTGAGTCATAGGTGATGTAAGGATTATTTAAAACCACTTGGTTCAAACTAAAATGCATATATTATTATTATTGGTCACAAGAATCAATACTATTGGTTGTCTTTGGCAAAATAATAAAATAAGGATTAAGATATTCAAAAATTACTCCTCTCCTCCACTACAACCCCCTCACTCCCTCTTCTCTTCACTCCTCTCAAGCCTTTTGACTTGTCTAAATTATATCCAAATATCCTCCCTAGATCCTCCCTCATGTCCATAATCCATTTTTCTCATAAAAAGACTAAAACATCTTCCCTAAAGAGGCTCTAAAGGAAGATTACTTCAAGAGGTAAATTCCTCTTTTCATTTATTTTATTTCAAGTTCCTTTCTTTTATTTTTTATTTTCTCACCTAATTTCATCCAAATATTGTGATTAATATAGTAACTTACATGTACTGAAATTTTTTTATGATAAATTAAGAATTCTTCATTATTTCTCCTTTCCCCTTCTTTTATACTAAAAATGAAAACACCATCCGAGATGTGTTAATTTATCACATTCAAGGACGACGAGTTTTCAATTTTTGTTACCATGTTCAATTATAGTCATGAAACCATTTTTATGGTTTAAAAAAACTATAATATATGTATTATAACTTATTTAATGTTCTATAATCCTTTTGTACACATGATATTAATTTATAAATTAAAATGAGTTCTTTGTGATCAAGAACGACCAATTAACCCAAACAATTGTCATTAAAGTTTTATATAATGATTCACATTCACTCCCAATAAACAAAAAATTTTTATAACAATTTAATATTATGGTTTTTAAATAATAAAAAACAACTTCTATTCTGGACAACCATTCTCATTATACATGTTTATCCATACATGAATATAAGTAAACCAGTTATGAAAACCAAGGAAGAAAACACTCCCAAACAATAAAATCGAATCTCTTAACCCATTAAAAGACCATGAATGAAGCTAAAAAGGTTATAATAAATAAATTAAATGTGGAGTAGGTTCTGGAATCATTAATTTATGAACCTAAATTTGATTATTCAGGTCTTTAAGATCAAGTGAAGAACACCTTCAGACTTAAGGTAAGGGTTTTCCACCTAAACCTCAATTTTCATTCGGGTAACTTTTATTATCTACCTACATCAATTAAATTCTTATTCATTCATATTAACTCATCATAATTTCTGTGTGAATGTTATATATATTTTTACTAATCAGAATCATGCCTTCATTTATGGGGAGTTATATGTTTTAAAAGGGTCTTTTAAAAATTCTTCCCGAAATACAAGCCTGTCTCAAGGGAATTTCTCAAATTCTTACCTATTTTTAAGGGAACTCTATAATCTATTTTTAGAAACAATTATCTTTATAAAATCACTAATTTTATTATGAAAATAGCATCTTATCTCATTTTTTTGTTTTATACAAACACTTTTCCAAAAGAACTCTTCTTTTCAAAGTAAAAGAGTATTTATCTCAAGAATTACTCGATGATTTTATAAGAGTATCTTCATATATTTCAAAAATCATGTTGATTATTATGTATTATTGAGATTAATATTTATGATATCATATACCATATTTAATTGAATGGTTTATTATTAGTTTGACTGTGGATGTTCTATCTTAAAACCATTCACCAATTTACTCCGAATGGTTAGTGTTTATGCTTAATATTTGGGAAAAGTTATTTACGTTTCATATGTTAGTTTCAATATGAATGTATATGTTGTTTATGTTTATCCCCATTAATATGAGGAATGAATTGGACTTATAATGTGATGGGTGGGGCCTACTATATCCCCTCTATTAATTGGTAGGTATCATGAGACAAATAAATATGGACTTGGGCGAGGCCTTGCCCATTTTTAGATATGGTTTTGGCTGAGGACTTAATAATTTTTAGATGTCTTAGAAGAGGCCTTAATGATATGTTTCAAAATGTTTAGCATCTGAATTTACCTTATTATGAAGATATAAATTCATAGTTCATGTGGTTATTCGACTAGTGGAATAACCATGATTATGTTTTATCGTGACAATATTTACTCAGGTCATATTCCTTCCATAATGTGTTGAAGTTTATTATTTTTAAAGGAATGTGTTTTCAATTATTCACCATACCTAAATTTTATGTTTATGATATGTTACGCTGTATTTTTTACCCTTACTGAGCGTTTTCACTCACCCCTTTCTTATGTTTCATTTTCTCAGGACATGAAGAAGTTTATTATGAATAACTTGTAGGGATAAACTTATAGTTGTGGATGTTTCCAAGAAAACTTCTATTTTGTATATCATTTCAAGTTATAATTTTAAACTTATGTATGTATTTGGATTTCCAAATCTATTAAACTATTCATTCCTTTGGGATACACCTTTATTTTTATTATGCCAATGTAATGTAATAAGGTATTGATTCTAGGAAACTGGGGTTGGGTCTTTATAGTTGGTATCAGAGGAAGTTTAGTAGAAAACTTGAAAAGTAGATTTAGAAAATGTAGATTAGGGAAAAAACCCTAAGATAGTCTTTGAGGATAAACATACAAGAACACACTAGAATTTTTAGTAAGGAATAGATTATGTGGATCTTTCTAGAAAATAAATCCCTGTCTGGATACTACAAGTGGATGTGGTTCTGGAACAAATATACCTAGGAGTGAAAACTCTAACATGGAGTTTTGGGCTTGAACTGGGATATCCTGGTACATGACAACAGACCTTAATATGCACCTAGTTTGATACTCTCGGGGGGATATTCTTAGGATAATCCACATTTTATTTACAAGCCATTATAAAGGATTAAATGTAATTTTTTCCTCAATGAAACCATGTATATGATTATGAGATTAGATATAAGTATTTTTCTAGATTGAGATTATAAATTATGATTCATAACCTAATCTAGTGTGTTCCATTATTAATAAATGATGTCTAGTGGAAGGAATGAAAACCGTATGAATACGCGTGTCCCGTGTAGGGATTTCCCTCCGATTCAAGATAATGATATTGGATCTAGTGCTGCGACTGGTATTGAGCATATTATAAATATTTTGGGATAGTTGACTCAAGTTATGAAAAATAACCTTACTCGTATGGAGCATCTAGATCCAAAACATAGAGGATCTATGATAGACCTCTTTATGCAACAACAACCTCCATTATTTAATGGGACTACAAACCCATTCATAGTGGAGCAGTGGATAAGTTCATAAGAGAATATATTTATCGATTTGATATGTAACAAAATAGAGAAGGTTGATATGGTGGTTTATCATCTATCGAGAGATGCAGATCAGTGGTGGTCTTTAATTCAAAACAACAATGAGGAGGAAGAAATAGAAGAAATGGAATAGAGGGATTTTAAGGAAATATTATTAGAAAAATAATTCCCTTGTGAAAAAAAAGAAGATGTGGAAAGGAAGCTTATGAATTCGATGAAAAAAGAGGAATAAAATTTTGAAAAGTATGAATCTAATTTCACAAGGTTAGCAAGACATGCCTTATACTACATACATAATACAAGGAGAAAGATTGATCGATTCTTTGATGGTTTAAAACCATTCCTCAGAAGGGATCTAGTCTCCCAAAGTTTCTCATCATATAAATATATAGTCTCAAGTGCTATCAATATGAAAAAGGAATTATCTAAGTCTTATGAATTTAAAGGAAAGAAAGAGAAGAAGCATGTTTCTGAAAACTTTGTAAAAGGAAATAAGGAAATAGGGAATAAGGGAAGAGTTGATTTTACACCCTGTGATAATTGTGGAAGGAAACGCCCTAGTGCCTGCTTAAAAGGAAAAGGGGTGTGCTATAAGTGTGGATAGAAAGGCCACCATGCTAGTGTTTTCAAGGAGAAGAAAGAAAATATTAATGTTTAATTCTATAATTGTAGGGATATGGGACACTATTCTAATGATTGTACAAATCTTCAAGGAAATGTGCCTCAGAAAAGGCCAAGTGAGCAGGGACAAGCTTATGCGGTCACAACTATTGATATTGAAGTTCCAAATAATGTGGTGGCAGGTAATTTAATCATTTCCTCAAACTTATCCAATGCTTTATTTGATTCTGGATCATTGCATTGTTTTATATCTTCCCAATTCTCCAAGAAAATTAGATATTTCCAATTTGATTTAGTAAGGGAGTTGTCAGTCAAAACTTCTAAGGGAAGTATCATTGCAACAAAGTTGTGTTAGGCAGTCCCCATTATGGCATATAAACGTGATTTATTTGCTGATTTTATTATCATACCCATGATTTAATTTGATATAATCCTTGGTATGGATTGGATTTTGAAGCATGATGCGAATTTTTTTTGCAATAAGAAAAAGGTTACAATTTTTGAGGATGATGTGGAATCCATTATCTTTAGAGCAGAAACATCACCATTTGATTCTCATCTAGATCCACCCCCAGTAGCTCTACTGAATTAAATTATTTGGGAGGAAGGGAATGTGATAACTATGGGTGAGTAAATTAATGTTCAAATAGAGGACGTACCTATTGTGAAAGAATATGTTGTTGTGTTTCCAGAAGATTTACCTACACATCCTCTAGAGTAGGGAATTTTGTTTTACATTGACTTAATTCCTGATTCAAGGCCCATATCAAATACCACTTATATAATGGCTACTATGGAATTAGTGTAACTGAAGAAAAAACTATAGTAATTGAGTGATAAAAGATTTATTATCCCTAGTGTTTCTATATGGGGAGACCCTTTTATTTTTGTTAAGAAGAAAGATGAATCTATGAGGTTGTGCATCGACTATAGGGATATCAATTCTATAACAATAAAGAAAAAGTATCACCTACCTCAAATTGATGATTTATTTGATCAACTTCATGGAGACCAATATTTTTCAAAGATTTATATTCGATTTGGACATCATCAGTTGCGTGTGAGGAAGGAAGATATTCCAAAGACATCATTTCAAACTAGGTATGGGAATTACGAGTTTACAGTAATTCCTTTTGGACTGACTAATACACCGTATATTTTCATGGATCTAATGAATACAATTTTCAAGGAATATCTTGATGACTTTGTGGTGTTATTTATTGATGATATCTTGGTATACTCCAAAAGCTACGAGGATCATGAAAATCACTTGCGCACTATTATGAAGACTCTTAGAAGAAATGAATTATATGGGATGTTTACTAAGTGTGAATTTTAGATTCAATCAGTTTACTTTCTTGGAAAAATTATCTATAAGGATGGAATATATGTTGATCCTGTAAAGAAAAAGGCTGTACAAGAATGGCCTACTCCAATGAACATAACTGAGGTACATATTTTTTTTGGTTTAGAAGGTTATTATCAGCATTTCATTCAGAACTTCACCCATTTAGCCAACCCAATGACCAAGCTTACACGTAAAGGGGTTAAGTTTGTATAGACAAAAGAATGTGAGGACTGTTTCGAATAATTGGAGAGGATATTAGTGAATGATCCGATCCTAACTCTACCATCGGGGGATGATGGGTTTGTGATATATAGTGATGCATAAAAGAAAGGACTTGGTTGTGTCCTTATGCAGAATGATAGAGTTATGTCCTATGCCTTAAGGCAGTTAAGAATTCATGAACAAAAATATCCTACTCATGATCTTGAGTTAACAGTGGTAATATTTTCTCTGAAGATATAGAGACATTATCTCTATGAATTTTTTTTGAGATATATACAGATCATAAGAGTCTAAAATATATCTTCTCACAAAAATAACTCAACATGAGGAAAAGGTGATGGCTCTAACTACTCAAGGATTATGATTAATACATAAAATACCACCTAGGAAAGGAAAATAAGGTATCTAATTCATTGAGTAGTAAGGATCATGGAGTTCTCAACAAAATGAGGATTGACAAGTATCCTTTGAACATGGATCTAGTGAGGATGGATATGGGAATTATCAAAGAAGGTGAAACATCACTAGTTTTTAAAATGGTTTCCCAATCATCTTTATTGGAAATAATTAAAGATTCATAGTCTTATAACAAGAATCCTCAAAAGAAAATTAATTCTGTGAAAGATGGGAAGTTGGCTGACTTCATGTGTGAAGATGGAATTCTAAAATTTGGGAAGAGGCTATGTGTTTCCTCTCTACCCGATATGAAAAGGGAGTTATTGGATGGTGCTCATAGATCAAATTTCTCTATACACCTTGGTAGCACTAAAATGTATAGATATTTGAAGGAACATTTCTGGTGGGACAATATGAATTGGGAAATTTCTGATTATGTATCAAGATGATTAGTCTGTCAACAAGTGAAGGATAAAAAAAAACATCCTAGAGGAGTCATGAAACCTCTACCTATTCCTACATGGAAATGGGATGACATCACCATGAATTTTGTCACTAGATTACCCAAAACTACAAGAAATAATGATGCAATATGGATAATTGTGGATCGGCTTATGAAATCTTCATATTTCCTCACTAAAAGGGAGGATTTTCCACTGGAGCGCCTAGAAAGACTCTATATAAATGAAGTTGCGAGACTTCATGGAGCACCTATATCAATTTTCTCTAATCATGATCCACAATTTACATCGAAGTTCTAGAAAATTATTCTGAAATAGTTGGATACTGATCTTTGATTGAGTACTACTTATCACCCACAAACTGATAGGAAATCGGAAAGGATGATCCAAACATCAGAGGATATGTCGAGATCATGTTCACTTGAATTTCAAGGTATATGGGATCAATATTTACCTTTAGTGGAGTTTTCTTACAATAATAGTTTCCATTCAAGTATTCAAATGTCACCATATGAAGAATTATACGGAAAGAGATTCTGTACACCAACTTGTTGGGATGAAGTTGGAGAAAGGAATATTGTTGGCCCAAAGATTGTAGAGGAAACAAAAACGAAGTTAAAGACTATTCAAGGCCATATCAAAGTATCTTAAAGTAAATAAAAAACTATATTGATAATAGAAGGAAGGATTTAGAGTTTCAAGTGGGAGATCATGTTTTCTTGGAAGTATCTCCGTGGAAGGGTGTTATAAGATTTGGGAAGAAAGGGAAATTGAGCCCTAGGTATATAGGACCTTTTG
Source organism: Viscum album (assembly GCA_963277665.1). Classification (NCBI taxonomy): domain Eukaryota; kingdom Viridiplantae; phylum Streptophyta; class Magnoliopsida; order Santalales; family Viscaceae; genus Viscum; species Viscum album. The sequence goes on along the minus strand of OY728150.1, from coordinate 37,366,096 downwards.
AAATTATAGAGAGAATTGGAGCTATTTCATATCATTTGGATATGCCACATAGCCTGTCTAAGGTACACAATGTGTTCCATGTCTCATTACTGAGAAAGTACATGCCAGACCCAATGCATGTCCTCACTTATGAAGATATAGAATTAGAACCTGACCTATCTTACTGTGAAGAGACTATTCGGATTCTAGAAACTAAAGAATAAGTTTTGAGGAATCAGATGACTCGACTGGTATAAATACTTTGGAAAATCCATAAAATCAAAGAGGCAACATGGGAGACTGAGGATCTCATGATGAGGAACTACCCAAATCTTTTTGTGAGGTAACATTATGGTAATCTTGAGGATGAAACTTTTGTAATGAGGGGATAATTTAACACCCCAAGATTTTGAAAATAAATTTAATATTGAATGCATGAAACACCGAGTCTCTACAAAATGACACTTTGTTATAACCTAGCCAGTAAACATAATTTTTCCACCTTTATGATTTGAATTTCAAAAAATTGACATACACGATTGCGTTCAGTAAGATATTTAGTCTTATACAAACTTAATTTTTTTTGAATAGTAACATACCCTTATGAATAGTAATATGAACCTTATGAATAGTAAATAATATTATTATATTATTGTCTTAAGGTTGTAATATAATGAGATCTTGATTAATTTTTCAAGGTGATATAAAATGAATTATAGTTTTAAAATTGTTATTTTTTGAATAAATTATGATTTTATTTAAAAATTAAATTAATAATATTTAGAAAATTATTTTCAAAAAATGGAGTTCATTTTTTGATTCTAAAATTCAAAAAACGTTTAAGGTGAATTTTTGAGATTTTTCTATAATACTTGAATTTTTGATGAATAGTAAAATACGATTACGATGAATACTAAATACATGATTTATTGAGTCATATGTGATATAAGGATGATGTAGGACCACTTAGTTCTAAATAATATGCAAATATTACTATTATTGGTCCCAAGAATCAATACTATTGGTTGTGTTTGGAAAAATAATAAAATAATGATTAAGATATTCAAAAATTACTCCTCTCCTCCACTATAAACCCCCCTCACTTCCTCTTCTCTTCACTCCTCTCAAGCCTTTTTTACTTGTCTAAATTCTGCCCAGATATCCTCTATAGATATTCCCCTATGTCCAGATGCCCTTGGTCTCATAAAAATACCAAAATATATTCCCTTAAGAGGATCTCAAGGAATATTACTTCAAGAGGTAAATTCCTCTTTTCATTTCTTTTATTTCAAGTTCCTTTCTTTTCTTTTTCTTTAATAAAATCCTTTCATAAAAATTTTATGATGACTCTAGTACCTTAAATGTACTGAAATTTTTTTATGATAAAGGAATAATTCTTCATCATGTCTCCTTTCCCCTTATTTTATACTAAAAATGCAAAGACCATCTAAGATGTGTTAATTTATCACATTCAAGGACAACAAGTTTTCAATTTCTATTACCATCTTAAATTATGGTCATGAAACCATTTTGATGGTTGAAAAATACTATAATATATGTATTATAACTTATTTAAGGTTCTATAATCCTTTCGTACACATGATACTAATTTATTAATTAAAATGAGTTCGTTGTGATCAAGAACCGCCAATTAACCCAAACAATTGTCATTAAAGTTTTATATAACAATTCATCTTCACTCCCAATTACCAAATTTTTTTTATAAACATGTAATATTATGTTTTTTCACTAATAATGTAAAACTTATATTCTGGAAAACCATTTTAATTATACATGTTTATCCATACCCGAATATAAGTAAACCGGTCATGAAAACCAAGGAAGAAAACGCTCCCAAACAATGAAATCAAATTTATTAACCCATCAAAAGGCCATGAATGAACCTAAAAAGGTAATAATAAATAAATTACATGTATATGAGGTTCTGTAATCATTAATTTATGAACCTAAATTTTATTATTCATGTCGTTAATATCAAGCGAGGAACACCTTCGGACTTAAGGTAAGGGTTTTCCACCCGAACCTCCATTCTCATTCGGGTTACTTTTATTATCTACCTACCTTAATTAAATTATTATTAATTAATATGTACTCTTCATAATTTATTTTTTAATTTTATATATATGTGTACCAACCAATATCATACCTTCATTTATGGGGAGTTATATGTTTTAAATGGATCTTTTAAAAATTATTCCCAAAATACAAGTCTAACTCAAGGAAATTTCTCAAATTCTTACCTATTTTAAAAGGAACTATATAATCTACTTTTTGAAACCATTATCTTTCTAAAATCAATCATTTTATTATGAAAATAATATATTACCTAATTTATGGTTTTATACAAACATTTTTCCAAAAGAACTCTTCTTTTCAAAGTAAAAGAGTATTTATCTCAAGAATTACTCGATGATTTTATAAGAGTATCTTCATTTGTTTCAACAATCTTATTTATTATTATATATTATTGGGATTAATATTTATGATATCATATATGATATTTAATTTAATGGTTTATGATTAGTTTGACTATGGATGTACTATCTTAAAACCATTCACCAATTTACTTCAAATGGTTAGTGTTTATACTTAATGTTTAGGGAAACTTATTTAGGTTTCATATGTTAGTTTCAATATGAATGTATATGTTATTTATGTTTATACCCATTCATATTAGGAATGAATTAGACTTATAATGTGATGGTTGGGACCCGCTATATCCCCTCGATGCATTATTAGGTCTCACGAGACAAATAGATATGGACTCGGCCGAGGCCTTTCCCATTTTTAGATGTGGTTTTGGATGAGGCCTTAATCATTTTTAGATGTCTTGGCTGAAGAATTTAAGGTATATTTCAGAATTTATGATATATTAATTTCCCTCATCATGAAGTTATAAATTTATAGTTCATGTGGTTATTCAACTAGTGGAATACCCATGATTATGTTTTATTGTGAAAATATTTACTCTACTCATATTCCTACCATAATGTGTTCAAGTTTATTATTTTTAAAGGAATGTGTTTTCAATTATTCACCATGCCTAATGTTTATGTTTATGATATCTTTCGCTTTATTTTTTAACCTTACCGAGCATTTGAGCTCACCCCTTTTTTATGTTTCATTTTTTCAGGACATGAAGAAGTTTATTATGAATGACCTGTTGAGATAAACTTATAGTTGTGGATGTTCCCAATAAAACTTCTATGTTGTATTTCATTTCAAGTTGTAATGTTGAACTTAGGTATGTATCTGGATTTAAAAATATACTAAAATATTTGTTCCTTCAAGATATGACTTTCTTGTAATTATGCCAATGTAATGTAATAAGGCACCGACTCTGGGAAACTTGGGTTGAGTCTTTAAAACATCTTAGTTTCACCACCTCCTACTGTTTTGGGGTTCTTATCATAGGTTTGCATTAAGAAAAAATATGAATGAGGTGTTTATTTGGACATATCATGCATTTAAATATTGGTAAGGAGTATTCCCAAAGTTGGGTGGAGGAGGAGTCAAGTCCACCCACTTAGGATATGACTTCCTCTCTGAACACACTAGTGTGTGTTTCAATTCCATGACTTTAATTCAAGTAACATGTGAAAAAATGGAGTCAAGTATTTTTGGTGTCAGTGTCTCCTATGATGGAACTCTAGTGGATGAAGTGAGTGGAACTTGATAGGATTGGCTTACATGTTCCTTCTACTGATAACCAACTCATGTCAGCTTGGGGTTACTCACTTGAAATGACAATAGTTTCTTTCCCAGTGGATGGAACTTCTGATAATATATGAAAACTGGGGCTAAATGGATTATTTTTCTGGGACTTGGTTTAGTTTAATTATTTGAATATTCTCTTACTAATCTAGTAGTTCCCTCTTGTTAAGAGGGATTCATCAGAAGAAATCTATTAACCTTGGTCTAGGAGTTGTACTCAGTTTGGATATTTCATCTGAGTAATTTGAAATTGAGTCACCTCATCTTTTCCAAATATACTTCATATTGAGAAATTTTCTCCTCAACTAAGAAAATATTAGCTTATCCTGGTAGCAATATTTCTATGGATATATCCAAGCATTTTTCTTTATCTTTAACTGAAGGTCATTGAGTAGGCAGTAGCTAAATTTTCTAAGGATATCCAAAGCTGTGAGTATGCCTTTGATATCAGGTATGCATACCTTCTTCATGAATTTATATGTGGATCACATTTTAAAATAATTCCTCCTCATCACGTTCTTTTATGTAGTGTCATGCTTAGTTCCATCCATGTGGATGGTGTTGAAAACATTCATCAACATGAATCATAAAATGGGTTTTTGATCCTCATCTATTTCAAAGTAGAAGGGGGATTCATTGTATTATATCCATCGAGGAAAAAATCATAATCCTTATTTATATATGGTTTCTTAGTGAACTTCTTTGACTTGAAACCTTTTTGAGATTTCAAATTTTATACTTGGTGCTCCCCAAAAAGAGGTTTGTGAAATCTGATCCCAAGGGAGTTGAAAAAAACTTTCATTGAACACATTCCTAATAAAGGTGATGAATTGTTAAGTAGAAGAAACCATAGGGGTTTTTCTTGTGAATCCTCTCCTAGTATGAAAATACTGAATTTCATTGAGGAGTGGGTGGTAATAATTCCACCAAACCATTAGAAAAAGGTTTATTTTTCTCTTCCACCATCACGACTTTTCCTTGGTGCAGATGTGATGATTCTAGGGGTGGTGGTGGTGGCGAAATTTCCCCATCCTTGCGGTCTATGGATACTCCTATACTGTTTCCAGAAATCCCATCATGAACCTATTAGACTTTCAGGATTATATCCTAGAATTAGACGGATGTAATGATTTTTAAAGGTGAGAGTTATTCACTTCCAAGGGCTATTATTTAACTACTGGTTTCATTTTCCATGAAAGGGATGCTTGCTTGACCCTTTTGGAAGCCTGGTACTGGAGCCTATCAATGGTTCGCTCCCACCAAGTATTCCACTTCTGAGCATGAGGAACGACAAGTCTTTACTATGTAACGCCCCGACCCCAGCTACCCAGAGCCGGTGCATTACTTCGTAACATTTACATGATCACAAAAGATCAAGTCTCGAAAGACCTATTAGTTTAGTAGCCTTGGAATCACTAGATACATTCATAAACGTTACATTACATCATAAAGTGAAAAACTACAATAACATAGTCTCCATAGTCCACACTTCTATCCTCTTCGGACAATCCCTGCAGGTCATTCATAAAATACTTCTTCACATCCTGGAAAATATTAAAACATTGAAAGGGGTGAGCTCAGATGCTCAGTAAGGATAACAATATTGCGGAAGCTTTCATAAATAAACATAAAAATTTAAGGCAATGTATAACTAAAAAAAAAGCCTTTTAAACTTGAACATCAACATAATATGGTGAAAGTAAAATGAGATAATGCCATTCACTTCTTCACATGGATATTCTACTGGTCGAATAATCACATGAAATATCAATAACCACTTTCATAATGAGGGAATGTATAATGCCAGACATTCTGAAACATTTTGTCAAGGCCTCGGCCAAGACGTCTAAAATGATTAAGGCCTCGGCCAAAACCATAAATCAAATTGGGAAAGGGCCTCGGCCAATTCCACTTCTAGTTGTCTCATGAGACCTACCGATGCATCGAGGAGCTATAGCGGGCTCCACCCGTCACTTATTAAGTCCAATACATTCCTCATATGAATAGGTTTAAACATATCATAAACCATAACATAATCGTATCACATAAAACATGCATAAAGGAAACATAAAATTTCCACATTTCAATCACAAGATATCAATACGACACATTGATATAATAAAAACTCTTTCAAAACCATTTTCAATACCAAAATAAAAGAAAGTTAAAACTTTGTATTTATTTTTCATTAAAAAAATGATGGCTTGTAGAGGAAGCCGAAACTCAAATAATGGTCACGGCGGCGGAGAAGTCATTGTCGCCGCATAAGTACGGAAAGAAAAACATTCCCTTTTGTCATTTATCAAAACGCTTCGTATAAAAAAGATTCATTTTGAATAAACGTAAAAGTCAAAGGGGTTTATACACCGTATAAAAGAAATTTGTGTATAAAACAAAATATCTCTCAATGGATGGTGATTGAGACGAAGTCCTTAAAAAGATCATTTTTAAAATAAAATAGATCTATTATGTGTATTCACTATAGGTACACATAAAGGAAGTAAAAATACAAAATAGGACATAATAATATCATGACATAATTTGAAAAAAGGAGATTAACCCAAAGAATGGAAGTTGGGTTAAGAAATTCCCTTACCTCGTGTCTGACTTGACTCAACCGTTCTTTAACCTCCTGAATAATAAACTAGAGTTAATATATACCTTATTAAGAACCATTTTCAATTTCATTATCCTTATTATATCACTTATTATAATGATATGAACATTATGTAATTATTTAAGTTAATAACGGTCGTTTTGTCGATCTTTGGTACTTGAGTCAACAATAAACTTCTTATAATTACAAGTTGTTTATGTGGTAGAATATCCATTATCTCCAGAATTATATTCATGATTTAGATGTCATATATATCTTGTATATCCAGTATATACATTCATTTATAATATTACGTAACATTTAGAGGTAAGAAATGAAATGCACCGTTCATGGAGACGGTAAGTCGTACGTACGCATGAACGCTACTTTCATTTCTATTTCGTATTTAATGGAATGAAATCATAATGATATAAATTTATTACAGTATAATATAGTGTATAATACCATTTACTCCATCCTTTATACATCCCACATATGGCATTAACGATTCAAATCACTTTCAGGGGGCGGTAGTCCGCACTTCCTAAAATGAAATTATCGCGTTTTACCCATAATGGAAATCATAAAGTATGCCATAAATGAGAAATACAGAAGTATAAGTAAAACATAAACATATTATATATCATATATAAAAATAGTGACATCTTAATGGCCACCTTTGAAGGTGTTATATGAGTGTTGAACAATCATCGTTTCGTGAGGCAGAAATTCGCCATCCACAGAAACCGTATGTTCTTTAACCATTAGATGTAAGTGTGTGTAAGTGTAGCTCGAATCCTTCTTATAACAACATCATAGTATATTGAGGATACTGGTGTTGTTACAAAAGAAATTAATAAAAAGAGTTTAGGGGGTTGGAAAAGAAAAATGAAACAAAACAACATTAGAGAAGACATTACCTCAAAATCGGGTAACTCTTTTTGATTTGAGCCAAAGGCTTCCTTGGGAAGAGTTCTGCCCAAATTGAGGCTTCTAGGAGTAAGAGGGGGAATTTGGGAGAGTATTTGGGAAGAGGTTGGCCGAGCCAAATGGCTTGAAAGTGTAAATTAGGTGGGAGAGGTGGGGGCCTTTTATAAGTGGAGAGGAGGGGCTCTTTTGGAAAGATTGAAATGTTACATTATTACACAATTCTTTTCGGATTCTAAAGATCCCACACTTATATAATTCGTGGATAAGGTGATAAGGGTTAGAAATATACCCATCCAATATTCTTTGGACAAGTGTAAGCCTTGTATTTTACATTATCTTTTCATTTTATTAAAATCGTTAAATAATGAGGTCATCGCTGCATCATAATGATGTCATAAATAATTTAATTTATTTAATGTCTAAAAATTATAAAAAAAAATACTATGATGTAGGAAATATTTTTATCTTTCTAATGAATATTTATAATCAAAATTTGGACTTGTGTAACCCCACTTAAAAACTGTTTTAGTAAAATAACTCATGTTTGTGTCAATTTAATTTTAACATTAAATAAATATATATTAATGTCATTTTCCAACTAAAGTGGCTCCATGGGGTCCCCAAGTTGACCCATGGGTTGTCTTGGTCGGCCATGACTCATCCAATAGGAGTAGGAAAAGTGTCAAGCTCATCTTATATTATTAAAACATTATTTTTACCTTAAACTACACTAATTACCTCTAATCGTGATTAAGAACTTAAAAGTTACTATTCACCAAAAAATTATTTTAATCTCATTGAACCACATTTTACTTCTTAATGACAACCATGTATGTCGGATTTTTGAAAATCAATTCACAGAAGTGGTAATATTTCATTTTAAGCGAAAAATCAGTTATTTAACTACCACTTAGTGGTTTCACTATTCATCAAAAATTGAAGTTTTTCAGAACAATGCCAAAATTTCACCCTAAGCTATAATTGATATTCCGAATTCAAAAATGATGTCTATTTTACAAAATTCTAAACATATAAGTTGCATTAATTAATTTTATAATTAATTCCCGCTGTTACAACAAATAGCGTGTTTTTAAGAAACAATTTATATCAAAAGATTGGCAATTGTTTATGTCCAATTTCAATGTTAAATTAATTCTAATGACCACCATTGGATAAAATGGTAAAAATATATTCTAATTATACTTTAAAACCACTAAACAGTATAATTTATCACTATAAATTATTTTGATTAAAAAAAGTTGTTTTTAAGTATTTTTCACTATTCATAAAAAATTAGAAGTTCTCAGAAAAATACCAAAATTTCAACATAGGCTAATTTCGATATTCCGAATCCAAAAATGAAGTCCATTTTGAAATATAAAATTTCTATAATTTTAAAAAGTGGTTATTACTATTCATAACGGCTACTTTGATTAGTCGCGGTGTTTTAGAACTCGAAGTTGCGTACAATGCAAGCTATTGCATTATTGAATGAGAAGCGTATCATGGAAGCTCGGGGTGTTACATTCTCCCCTCCTTCAATAAATTGCGTCCTCGCAATTTGAAATTTTTTCTTTGAAAATAAAAGGTTGAAAATAGAAAATACCTTTGTGGAAAGCCCACATCAGAAATAAGGTTAATAAAATTTAGTCTTAATAAGGGGGAAATGGAAATAAGAAAGTCACCACCAAACTATGATCTCGATAAGGAGAACATTGGTGGCAATTAGAGACATATAATTGGAGGAAAAACGTAAATATTTGTAGGGAGTGATTGAGGTCATCAATCACAATCAACTGTCAAATTGAGGGCCTCAAATCCTTCAATCTATGTTGATTTGAAATATCATCAATTCAAAAAGACATAAGGTATTAGGATAACACATTTTTTTTGTTTTAATATCCCTTTACTAAAGTTTAAGAATTAATTTATTCATTGAATAAGAGATAGGTATATATATATATATTTATGCTTGACAATTAGAGTTTCAACCTTCAACTCATCTTTCACTCAAAAAGATATAGAACTCAAAAATATTATACTTATCCTAATTGTATAAGGTTCCAAATATTAACACATACCATTTAGATTAGTAAAATTATTTTGTAATAACCAGGGACTTCCTGTAGGCTAGTGGTAGGAAATAAAGGCCTATCGCACTATGGTTGTGGGTTCGATTCCTGCAGCTTTGTCCGACGCGACGGGTTATGCCCCACCCTGCAGGTTGTCCTTTTACTAAAACTATAGTATCATAATATTCCAAAAATAATCTTCATAAATGCTTTAACCTTAAACAATACTATCCATGGTTCAACTTAATCCATTCCAACCTTAATAGTTATCCAAAATACCTCCATCCAGACTTTCTCTAAAAGGTCTCTAAATTCCAAAATCAATTGTAACATCAGATTCCCCAAACAAAGAAAAGATTCTCTTATTGTCACATACTAAAAATATGATTACCTTAATCATATTACCTTAATCAAAAAGTATTGCAGTACAATATTTATATATATCACATTATTCTTATAACCAGAATATAATCCTTGAGTCCAAAAGCACCAATACATTAATTATTCCGCTTCAATAGTAGTCACAGCATAAGATTGGCCTTGATCCCTTGGCCTTTTCTGAGGTAAGTTTCCTTGACGCTTAGGACATTCATTTGCATAATGCCCCATTTCCCTACAATTGTAGCATTCAACTTTGACAGCCTCTTTCTTTCCCTTGCAATCACGAGCCTGGTGACCCTTTTCTCTACATTTATAACAAACTCCCATTCCTTTTAGGCACGTACCAGGGTGATTCTTCCCACAATTATCACATAATGGAAAATCCTTCTTTCCGTTTTTCCCTTTATCTGTCTCTTGTTCCCCCATTCTCTTCTTCTCTTGCTTTACTTTGTTGTCATAAGACTTAGAGAATTCCTTTTCTGTCTTGATAGCACACGAGACAATATCTTCGTATGATGAGAAGGATTGTGATACTAAAGCTTGACGGAGAAATGGTTTTAACCCATCAAAGAAACGATCAATCTTACTCCTTGGGTTACGTATATAATAGGCATCATGCCTCGCTAACCTTGTAAAGTTAGCCTCATACTTTGCGACATTCTCATCCTCCTTCTGCCTCAAACTCAGAAATTGCCTTTCCATATCTGCTCGATGGTCACGAGGAAAGTATTTTTCTAAGAAAAACTCTTTGAACTCCTTCCATTCCATATTCGATACGTCATCATCTTCCTTTTTGTTTTGAATCAGCGACCACCACTGATCGGAATCTCCAGTGAGGCGGTAAACTGCCATGACAACCTTCTCCCTTTCGCTACTCCCCAAGGCATGGAATATTTTCTCTAAGGAGTTTATCCATTGCTCAGCTACTAATGGATTTGTACCCCCATTAAATGTTGGTGGTTGTTGCCTCATGAAGCGGTCTAACATTGATCCTCCACGTTGCGGATCAGGGTGCTCCATACGAGTAAGGTTATTATTCATAACCTGAGTGAGTTGTCCCAGTATGGTAATAAGTTGATCAACACCAGTTTTATCTCTAGATCCACAATAATTATCTTGAGCAGGAGGGCAATCCCTACACGGAGTTCGTGCATTGATACGGTTTCCATTCCTTCCACTAGGCGCCATTTCTATACAATGGCATAAACTAGATTAGTTTATGAATCAAAATACATAATTCCATACTTATAAAATACTTAACATAAATTGAACTATTTATGGATATAATCCATAATCATAAAAAGGTTTTCATTGAGGAAGTATATACTCATAACCGTTCATAGTGGTTTGTAAAGAAAATGAGAATTATCCTAAGCATATCCCCCGGGAGTGTCGTAACCAAGAGTGCAGCAAGGCCCGTTGTCGTGCACCAGTTCCCGTTCGAGTCTAGCTCAAAGCGGTGTTTTTGGGTTTTACCCCTAGGTACATCTGTGCCAGAGCCGCCTCTACCTGCTCGTATCCAGACAGGGATGTATTGCTCGGAAAACTCATAACATCTCTTTAATACCAAAATTCTAGGAAGTTCTTCTATACTAATCCTCAAAGTCTATCTTTGGGCTATGTGCTCTAATCAGAGTTTATCTAAATCTAGCTTCCAAGGTTAGTACTAAACTGCCTCTAATACCAACTGTAACGCCCCGACCCCAGCTACCCAGAGCCGGTGCATTACTTCGTAACATTGGCATGATCACAAAAGATCAAGTCTCGAAAGACCGATTAGTTTAGTAGCCTTGGAATCACTAGATACATTCATAAACGTTACATTACATCATAAAGTGAAAAAATACAATAACATAGTCTCCATAGTCCACACTTCTATCCTCTTCGGACAATCCCTACAGGTCATTCATAAAATACTTCTTCACATCCTGGAAAATATTAAAACATTGAAAGGGGTGAGCTCAGATGCTCAGTAAGGATAATAATATTGCGGAAGCTTTCATAAATAAACATAAAAATTTAAGGCAATGTATAACTAAAACAAAAGCCTTTTAAACTTGAACATCAACATAATATGGCGAAAGTAAAATGAGATAATTCCATTCACTTCTTCACATGGATATTCTACTGGTCGAATAATCACATGAAATATCAATAACCACTTTCATAATGAGGGAATGTATAATGCCAGACATTCTGAAACATTTTGTCAAGGCCTCGGCCAAGACGTCTAAAATGATTAAGGCCTCGGCCAAAACCATAAATCAAATTGGGAAAGGGCCTCGTCCAATTCCACGTCTAGTTGTCTCATGAGACCTACCGATGCATCGAGGAGCTATAGCGGGCTCCACCCGTCACTTATTAAGTCCAATACATTCCTCATATGAATAGGTTTAAACATATCATAAACCATAACATAATCGTATCACATAAAACATGCATAAAGGAAACATAACATTTCCACATTTCAATCACAAGATATCAATATGACACATTGATATAATAAAAATGCTTTCAAAACCATTTTCAATACCAAAATAAAAGAAAGTTAAAACTTTGTATTTATTTTTCATTAAAAAAAATGATGGCTTGTAGAGGAAGCCGAAACTCAAATAATGGTCACGGCGGCGGAGAAGTCATTGTCGCCGCATAATTATGGAAAGAAAAACATTCCCTTTTGTCGTTTAGCAAAACACTTCGTATAAAAAAGATTCATTTTGAATAAACGTAAAAGTCAAAGGGGTTTATACACCGTATAAAAGAAATTTGTGTATAAAACAAAATATGTATCAATGGATGGTGATTGAGACGAAGTCCTTAAAAAGATCATTTTTAAAATAAAATAGATCTATTATGTGCATTCACTATATGTACACATAAAGGAAGTAAAAATACAAAATAGGCCATAATAATATCATGACATAATTTGAAAAAAAGGAGATTAACCCAAAGAATGGAAGTTGGGTTAAGAAATTCCCTTACCTCGTGTCTGACTTGACTCAACCGTTATTTAACCTCCTGAATAATAAACTAGAGTTAATATATACCTTATTAAGAACCATTTTCAATTTCATTATCCTTATTATATCACTTATTATAATGATATGAACATTATGTAATTATTTAAGTTAATAACGGTCCTTTTGTCGATCTTTGGTACTTGAGTCAACAATAAACTTCTTATAATTACAAGTTTTTTATGTGGTAGAATATCCATTATCTAAAGAATTATATTCATGATTTAGATGTCATATATATCTTTTATATCCAGTATATACATTCATTTATAATATTACGTAACATTTAGAGGTAAGAAATGAAATGCACCGTTCATGGAGACGGTAAGCCGTACGTACGCATGAACGCTACTTTCATTTCTATTTCGTATTTAATGGAATGAAATCATAATGATATAAATTTATTACAGTATAATATAGTGTATAATACCATTTACTCCATCCTTTATACATCCCACATATGGCATTAACGATTCAAATCACTTTCAGGGGGCGGTAGTCCGCACTTCCTAAAATGAAATTATCGCGTTTTACCCATAATGGAAATCATAAAGTATGCCATAAATGAGAAATAAAGAAGCATAAGTAAAACATAAACATATTATATATCATATATAAAAATAGTGACATATTAATGGCCACCTTTGAAGGTTTTATATGAGTGTTGAACAATCATCGTTTCGTGAGGCAGAAATTCGCCATCCACAGAAACCGTATGTTCTTTAACCATTAGATGTAAGTGTTTGTAAGTGTAGCTCGAATCCTTCTTATAACAACATCCTAGTATATTGAGGATACTGGTGTTGTTACAAAAGAAATTAATAAAAAGAGTTTAGGGGGTTGGAAAAGAAAAATGAAACAAAACAACATTAGAGAAGACATTACCTCAAAATCGGGTAACTCTTTTTGATTTGAGCCAAAGGCTTCCTTGGGAAGAGTTATGCCCAAAGTGAGGCTTCTAGGAGTAATAGGGGGAAGTTGGGAGAGTATTTGGGCAGAGTTTGTCCGAGCCAAATGGCTTGAAAGTGTAAATGAGGTGGGAGAGGTGGGGACCTTTTATAAGTGGAGAGGAGGGGCTCTTTTGGAAAGATTGAAATGTTACATTATTACACAATTCTTTTCAGATTCTAAAGGTCCCACACTTATATAATTCGTGGATAAGGTGATAAGGGTTAGAAATATACCCATCCAATAGTCTTTGGACAAGTGTAAGCCTTGGATTTTACATTATCTTTTCATTTTATTAAAATCGTTAAATAATGAGGTCATCGCTGCATCATAATGATGTCATAAATAATTTAATTTATTTAATGTCTAAAAATTATAAAATAAAATACTATGATGTAGGAAATCTTTTTAGATTTCTAATGAATAATTATAATCAAAATTTGGACTTGTGTAACCCCACTTAAAAACTGTTTTAGTAAAATAACTCATGTTTGTGTCAATTTAATTTTAACATTAAATAAATATATATTAATGTCATTTTCCAACTAAAGTGGCTCCATGGGGTCCCCAAGTTGACCCATGGGTTGTCTTGGTCGGCCATGACTCATCCAATAGGAGTAGGACAAGTGTCAAGCTCATCTTATATTATTAAAACATTATTTTTACCTTAAACTACACTAATTACCTCTAATCGTGATTAAGAACATAAAAGTTACTATTCACCAAAAAATTATTTTAATCTCATTGAACCACATTTTACTTCTTAATGACAACCATGTATGTCGGATTTTTGAAAATCAATTCACAGAAGTGGTAATATTTCATTTTAAGCGAAAAATCAGTTATTTAACTACCACTTAGTGGTTTCACTATTCATCAAAAATTGAAGTTTTTCAGAATAATGCCAAAATTTCACCCTAAGCTATAATTGATATTCCGAATTCAAAAATTATGTCTATTTTACAAAATTCTAAACATATAAGTTGCATTAATTAATTTTATAATTAATTCCCGCTGTTACAACAAATAGCGTGTTTTTAAGAAACAATTTATATCAAAAGATTGGCAATTGTTTATGTCCAATTTCAATGTTAAATTAATTCTAATGACCACCATTGGATAAAATGGTAAAAATATATTCTAATTATACTTTAAAACCACTTAACAGTATAATTTATCACTATAAATTATTTTGATTAAAAAAAGTTGTTTTTAAGTATTTTTCACTATTCATAAAAAATTAGAAGTTCTCAGAAAAATACCAAAATTTCAACATAGGCTAATTTCAATATTCCGAATCCAAAAATGAAGTCCATTTTGAAATATAAAATTTATATAATTTTAAAAAGTGGTTATTACTATTCATAACGGCTACTTTGATTAGTCGCGGTGTTTTAGAACTCGAAGTTGCGTACAATGCAAGCTATTGCATTATTGAATGAGAAGCGTATCATGGAAGCTCGGGGTGTTACATACTAGATGGACCAACTAGAATATGTAGACCCAGGGCTCGAGAATTTTCTTGAAGAAATGAAATTGCAAGCTCTTTCCTCTATTAAACTTATTGGACTATGAACGAAGTGAATTTTGGAACTCCATATTCATCTCACTCTGTAATATTAATGTTAAAAGGGATGTCAGTGACTATCTGGTAGGGTGCCTTCATATTTATGAGGAAATAATGTTGGATACACTCATGCCATAACTTAGGATTCCAGATTACTAAAATAGTTACAAGGTCAATTTGGTGGAAAATCTCATTAATTGTATTAAGATGGTTAGCACACTCCCTGTAATACAAGTATCTAGTTTTGAGTTGACACAGAGTCTCCCACAAGTTACGATGAAACTAGAGTATAAATTACTCTTTTATTTCCTATGTAATATCATACTAGGAAATGAATATAGTCCAAAAAATAATATTATTCTATCCTCTACCAATCCTTTCCACATGAACATGTAGTTCTATTCATCCTTTATGTGGGATTATTTGAATTTATTCAACCATAAAGGTCATTTCCACTAGTTTTTCAAGAGGATTAGGATCATTCAGAATTTCCTTACTTGCATTAAAGGGTAAATGGTCTCAGGGTGGCACATATAGTGATCATAGACTCAAAATTACTTTTCATCAAGATGATACATCACTAATTGACGGAGAGGTTCCCAATGAAGTTGTCCTCAGTTCCTTAAGTGCATCTTGGTATAAGGAAAACTTTAAAGAAATTGCAACATAGGGAGGAAATTAGTACTAAAAGACATGTCATTATGAGGGGAGACTTCACAACAAGTACCATGAATAGGACCTCTATTATTGATTCTTGATTTTCTATCATTGGGAGGACCTCCATTCTGGCTTAATGTTTTGTCATAGGGAGGGTCTCTATAACATATTTGGTATGGAACTCCATATCCATTAGCTTGGATTCCATATGGAGGACCTATATGGTTACTAATTCATTGGTTTCCTTCACGGGGAGTACCTTCATGTATGATATTTTATTTTTCATAAAAAGAAGATCTGTAATGCATTTTCCAAAGAGGACCTCTAGAATTATTAGCTTGGATTACCTAGGGAGAACCTTCATGATCACTGATTTCTGATGAGTTAGTAAGGGGAATACCACATTGTTGGTTGATCTTCAGGTTATGGGGAGGAACTCTACAAACAACATCACAAGTAACTTCATGACCAATATTTACATTATCAAAGGGAATACCTCTATGATAGGTACTCTGGGGAGGACCTACATAGTTTATAATCGAAACACAGTGAGTTCCTTTGTGGCTGCAGCTTACTTATCCCATTTATAAAGAGCTATAAAATTACTAAATCACCATCAAAATATACCAATGATCCCTAAGGATATTAATTCCCCTAGGAGAAAAGAGATTCTTTTGGACTATATATTTCTCTTGGAAAGACCTCATTCTAGATGTTCTCATCTGGGTGAATGAGGTTGGAACCTCAATCATAATTGAGGTCATATAGTGTGGGTAGCAACTCTCATGAGTTAGATCCATCCTAGGCAGTTCTTCGGTTGTCGTTATGATATGCCGATAGACTTCATGGGTGGGATATGGGATATGATTCACACCATGAAATTTAATTTATTTATTAATTTATTATTTTTTTATTCTTATCCTTGAGTTTTAGGTATTTTCCATTTTAATTTTTTGGAAAAATATAATAATTTTTCCCACCACATGGTTAGCACATGGTTAGTGTAAACTGTGCAATGAATGTGAGAACGAGTCTACAGTTTTTAGAAAATTTTTACATATGATTGGTGCATGGTTTTTCAAACCATGAAACCAAACCATGTATCCAAACCATATGACATATCATAGGCATTTCATGTGAAGAATTTATGGTTGGTGTACAGTTTGATGAACAGTTAGTCAATCATTTGATCTACCCAAATTTTTAAATTTTTTAAAAGAAAACTATACCATTTTTAAATTTAACCCTTTAAACCCCTCCTATCCCTCCATTTTTATGAGGTTCATCTCAATTATAATCATGATACCTTATCCCCTCCTTTATCCTTATAGTTTTCCTCCTCTTTAATTTTTAATAGATTCTTTAATGTTTGGATCCCTGTTATCCCATCCCTTCCCTTCTTCATTATTTCTTCTTATTTCCCTTATTTTGGGATGGTGTTTTATCATCACTATATGGGGTTTGGTTTTAATCCCTTGTGGTTTATATTCATATGGTGTTTGGTCTCCATCTTGGGCCCTTTTCTCTTTGTATTTGAATATTCTGTACCATCTAAATATGACCTAGGTAGTTTCTTCCATAATTTTCTTCTTTTATTTAAAATCCTTATGCACATGAATTTTCTCAAATAATTTTTAATAAAACTATGTATTTTATGTGTCTTTTAGGTTCCTAAGAGGTATTCTCAATGTTATTTGTATTTTAAAGGGATGTTTTCAACTTTAAATTAATTTCACTTGGGGAATTACATTGGTTTGAAGAGGTTATTGTTTGGGATTGAATTTTTAATGGATTTTAATGTGTGTTTTGAATCATTTCTTATGTTTCTTATTGATTATACATGTTTTTGGTGTTTTTATAATGGTTTAGAAATATTATTATTTGATTTTTTTTATTGAACTTGATGGTTTTATAGAGGGTCATTCCCTTATTTTGAAAGGGGTGTTTTAAATGAATTTTTTTTATGACTTAAATGAGTGTTTCAGATGATTTTTATATTTAAAAATGGATTTTTAAAAGGTTTTTATAATGAAATTTATAAAATTTGTCATAAAGGCCCATTTATTACCTTTAAAGGAAAATTATAAATGGATTTCAATGGAATATTTTGAAAATATATTATAAATTCTTGAACTCAAGGCCCAGTTGGAACCTTATATAAATGGTTTTTCTTGAATTGATAATCCCTATAAAACCTAATTTAATATTATTTTTGAATTCCATTATTTTTTATATTTATGTGGATTTAAGTGGGGACTTTAGAGAGATGGGTGTAATATGGTGGGTTGAGGCATGTTATGAGAACTTTTTTCCTTGTGGTTTATTATTAATGTCTAACTGAGATGTCACATATCCTTCCTCACCCTATAATACTAATATCATGGGTATCCTAGGAATTATAGTGAGATATTAAGAGACAATTTCTATTCTTGTTATGTTCATTCACTAACTAGCATCCCCAAGTTATGTGTTACGATACCTACTAGGGGAGTTCCATCAGTGAGGATGGTTGGAGAAATCCGAGTGGGTATTATCTAGGAACTTCATCGATTAGGACAACAAATTTTTGTGCCCAAGTATGTCTAGGATTATTTCACTGGATGTTTAGGAGTTTCCCATGATTATCTATATATATACTTTACTACTTTCCCTTTTTCTGTATTTTAGTTTTGGTTATATTTCATGTTTATTGTTGGTGTTCCATCATAATATGTACTACTGGTTTCATATTTTTATCATGATTCTACTATACTTTTGTTATTGTTTCATTTACTATTGATACCCCCTATTTTATTTTTTCCCTAGTACCTAACTTGTTCTATTGGTTAAATTACACATTTCATGTTCCAAATTTAGGTTGTCATCTAAATTTTCTTATAGAATTTTTGTGCTCCTCATAAAGTTTAAAAAATGGTTTCAAAAATGAGATTTCAAAGGTAAGTTTTAAATGGAATACTTAATTCATGTTTTTAATATTTCCATGAAGTGTATTCCAGGTTTTAAAAGAGTATTTGAAATTTTTTATGAGTTATATTTATTAAAAATGATAAAAACATTATTTTTAAATATTGAATTTCAAACTAATGTGCCAAAATATTTTGAAAATGGAAATTCATGGACTCTGGTGAAATAATACTAGGCTATTAGATCACACCCTACTTACACCTCTCAGTGTCCATAGACGAAGTGGATTTTGTAGGTCTAGGTTATGGTATCAAGGATCTTCTTCTAACATACTATTCCTTCCTAGTCGCTCTTAGAGAGGATCATGTTTAAGGATGGATAGTGACCTTGGGTCACTATGAGATAACGTTTTGGGTATTTTGATTTAATTTTTTATCTTGGATGTATCAACCAAGTCATGAATTCTTGTATTTTTATTTTTGTATTGGATTGTTATATTTATTTTGAGTCGGATGTTTGTTTATGTTTTTTTCATGTTGATTTTTTTCTTATTTAAACTACTTATTGTATTTATTCATGGGAATCCGATATATAGACACCCCTATCCATTTATCATTAAGAATTATACTACTTATTTCATATTGTTTATCTGTATGAAATCATTCCTAGTGAGTTTATTTTGATTCCCTAGAAATTCTTGTCTACACGTGAGGATCAAAAATGCCCTTCAATCCTTTCGATGATTTGGATCAGGTTCCCAGTTTAGGGGTGGAATTGGTTAGTTTGTGACAAAATAATATCAGATAGCTCTTGATATTTGGGTATTTTGGTTGATGGAACATAGTCTCCCCAGAACTCAAGGGGGGGGGGGTGGGTGGGTGGGGGGGGGTCATGAGTAGGTGCCTGATCACATCACCCATGATGAAACTTGAGTTTCTATGGGATATCGGGTTCTAATTACTAAATTTAGATATTTATTAATTTATTTTGAGTCTACTTTGATACAAATTTATGGTGTTTTGAGTTATAATAAAGTCATGTGGATTGTTTAGTCATTTTATGGGGTTTGGGGGTGAAAATGGGAGTCATACTGGAGGCACATGGTTAGTTCACATGATCTAGTAAACCATATAGAGACCATGAACATGGTTTTTAAAACCTATCAGTGATAGTTGGATGGTTAACACATGGTACACCAAACCATGCTACCAAAACAAGCACAACTACTAGCCCCTTTAATTTTTTTGCTGGGCCTCTTCTAATTCCAATTTTCTTTCGGTTCAAAATATTTACTATTTGGTATGAATTAAGAAAAGTTTTTATGGAATTTAGATGTTATTTAGTTGGATTATGTTGATGTTTTTTTATTAAAAAACTTGGTTTAAAAATTCAAGGTCTTGGTGTTGAAAATCTATAACAAAGTTTGTCTCTTCTATTCCTTGCATTGTGTTCCACCGTCACAGAAGTAATTATCCTATTATAAATAAGTTTTATAAAATGGTATTAAACTAAAATATATGGTATAAATTAAAAAATGAATTTATCATCGAACATGTAATTTAATACCTATTTTTATTTAAAATTCCATGTTTTTGAAAAGGGATTTAAAAATTAATTTTCAAACATTATTTAGGGAGATTTATTTTTATGAGGAGTGTTTATTATTTCATTGCATGATTCCTTTTAATTAAAATTATTTTAAATTTTAATTTTTTAATTGAGTATTATGTTTTGTTTTTTTATTTACATTATTACTCCTAGAAAAGTTCTGAGGGACAATGATAAGTCTGTACTGTGGAGAATTCCTTAGTTTAGTCCCTGTCAAAGCTCAGGTATAGTTATTAAAAATATCAACTCTACCCAATATCTAGGTAGAGTGATAGAGATGGCATCTTTTCAGTATTAACTTATCCTACATCATGATCAAGGACCTCAAGAGTCTAAGAGTGGATAGATAAAAATAAAGGAGTCTTCAATTCATTGAAAAATTCAGAATCCTCATGTGTCAAAATCGTTTCAGAATTGTTTTAAGGTATTAGTTAGGAGTAGTAGATGGTCATTTTTTTTATTAAGTTATAGAGTAATATGTATTTTAAATTATTTGTGACCACATTTATTCAGAAAAACTCTCCCTAAAAGGTGAATTTTTAGAGAGATATGAAGCTTATAAACCTCTAACAAGGTGACCAGTCAGTGAAAGAGTATATCGCCCATTTTAATTGGTTGGTTACTTTCTATAATGAGTTAGTATTCAAGAACTCTTTGAAGGTTTATCTTTTTTGTGAAGGGTATCTATCCTGATCTAATTTTTATAATGCCTTTATTTAGTGTAGCTTCATTTGAGGATGTGGTCAATATTACCTTGATGGGGGATTTGATCTCTAGTTCTAACCCAATGGGGATGGTGACCTAATTTATTTTGATATCAATAAATTTTATATATCTTGTAGGAAGAGGAAATAGGAAGGACCCGAGATAGGAAATCATAATTATTTTAGAGAATCTTCTTTTTATGATACCATACCTTCAGTGAGGAAACAATTTACAATATGATATCAATGTGGTTAGATTGGGCATTACAATCCCTCTTTTTCAATATTCCTAATAACCAACCATAGATATGGTCATTTAGGCCATATTCAGAGGTTTTATAGGTTTGGGAATTGATGAAAGGAATCTTTATCTTAGATCATATTTTTCTAGAGGTACGTCCCTTTGTTCCCTTGAACTTTATTGGGTTCCTTATCTAAGCCTTTGTCTCTTAGGTTATTCTAATATTATTCTATTTTGGATAGATTTATATCTATTTGAAAAAATTATGGATGAGTTTTCAGGTTTAGTGATCCATTTTTATTCCCTTGGTTGAAGGGATGAGTAGTTCTTGGTGTTTTCTTCTTAGGAATGTCTATTTCTCCGAGCCCAACATGATAACCAAAAACCTTATATAATGGGGAGACTCACTAAAGGTCTTAGTTTTTCAAATTATTTCCTTTAAACCATTCCACTTAGTTTTATTTTTAGAGTTTTATAATCTAGTTGTAGATCCGACTATTGTTTGAGTCTTTTGGGAATCATTTTTAATCTAGATATGTGTCTTGTATCTTATGCATTTATATTAGTATCATTCCTCAATACTTTGGTGACTTTCTAGGGATAAAAAGTGTTATGGTGGAGATAATGGTTACACCATGACCTTTAATTTATTTATTATTTTATTTATTTATTTATTTTTATTATTTTTCTTGAGTTTTAGGTCATTTAATTTCTATTTTTTAGGAAAATATAATAATTTTTTATCTAACAGAGTTAGTGCACAATTAGTGTAAACTGTATAATGGTTGTGAAAATGAGTCTATAGTTTTTAGAAAATTTGTTTTCATGGTTGGTTCATGGTTTTTCTAACCATGTAACTTGTAACGTCCCGACCCGGAAGCCACTAAACCGATGCTCTGAGCTGGTTCACCATAAGGCCTCAAGCACGCCTCCCCGTATGCCAGTGGCTGCTGACTAGGAACGAGGGCCTAGGGTGTGATAGTGGGGAGCGTATTACCTCATAATAGAGTAAGAAAACAGTGGAAATAACCAATTATCATACACAATGAAAAGTAAACATAGTGCGGAAGCAATAAACAACTGAAATAGAACAAGCAGTAATAGTAAAATGCTATAAAATCCCGAAAAACTATGAAAAATAATACAACACTGGTCACCCACCGAGCCGACCATACATATACAAGTACAGAAGAAACTAAAAGTAAAATTATAGGGCTCTGCTACTAACTTCGAGCCAATCCACATACCCGATCTCCAGACAATATCGAACTGCAGCAGCCTGATCAGTAGAACCACTCAAGCAGCTCTGCTCGATCATGCAACACTGGGCCTCAGCCCTATCCACTATGCAACTCATGCTCAACCTGAAAAGCAGACATAAGGTCTAAACGTACACCGAGGTGCATGTGAAGGGGTGAGAAATAATCTTAGTATGGAACCCCGACAAGCAACCTGTAACTGTGCTTCTAAAAGTGTATGCAACAACAACATACTCAGCCAAGCTGGAACACAACAAAGGAAGTAAACCAAACGTGCAACCACAGTCGAACCTAGGGAATGTAATCCCTATCAACTGGGAAAGTGCCACCATGGATGTCCATATCTATATACGTACACATGTATAGTCCCATATCTATACACATATACATAAATATGAATGTTCATGTTAAGTGATTCAAATAACGAGAACAACATCAGCAGTCGATCCTTGGGACCATAATCCTGATCTCCTGGACATCCTATTCAAGGTAATTGAGTTGGACGTCGTGCCACTCAAGCTGTGTATCAAAAATTTGATCTCTGGGTCTATAATCCCATCAACATGTACTTTCCTCAGCCAATGCCGGAAATATGCCTCTGAACAAGCTAAACAAAAACAAGTAACCCTCTAGTTCAACTAGTCAAACACAAGCAAGCAGATAACACAATAGGTAACCCTCTGGGAAGTACTCATAGCCATCCCCTCTGGTTCTACCTAACAAGTACCAGTAACCCTCTGGGCAGTACACTCAGCCTAACCCCTCTGGTTTGGTCATAAGAATTCATAAAGACTCTCTGAGGAAGCACTCACAGTCAATTCCCCTTATAGTCTAAGGTAGTAAAGGACTCTCTAAGGAAGCACACAAGGTCAATTATCCTTATAGCCCCAAGGGCACAAGACTCTCTGAGGAAGCTCACCCAGTCAATTCCCCCTATATCCTGGAGTGGTTCATGGTAATTCAAAGTAAAACAAATACTCTCTGAGGAAGCTCACTCAGTCTTTCCCCGTATAGTCTATAATGCCCAAAGACTCTCTGAGAAAGCTCACTCGGTCTATCCCGTATAGTCTATAATTCCCTAATAATCTCTAAGTAAGCTCACTCAGTCTATCCCCTCATAGTCTATAATGCCCAAAAAATCTCTGAGGAATCTCACTCGGTCTATCCCTTTATAGTCCACCACACCAGGTTCTCACGACCCCATGTAAGTCAACGCATAGTAATGCTATATGGCCAAAGTAAACCTATAGAACTACTTGGCTAATCAATCTAAAACATATCAAGAATTTCAGATAAAACCACTCCATCCTAACAATACTAGGCATGGAAACAAGGCATCCTAATAGGCAAGCTAGACCAAATGGTCAAAATCAAGTAACATGGGAAAATACATCCACAACAAGGTAAATAACCCCATTTACAATCAAACCACCTCTACTCAGGCACACATGGAATAGTAGGCATCCCAAAAAACAAGAAAGACGCCTTATGTCAGGCTCATCAGCCACTAACTAGGAAGCATCTATGGTAAACACTACAACATCAGAAAACCAAGTCAGATATAAACAAACTGTGAGGGTGGCCCGAACACCCAACCCAACAATACATCCAATGAACAAAGGGATTACCAGTTTGAAACGGGTTCTAGGTGACACCCGATCACCATCTACACCCAAACCCAACATAAAAACTCAGGGTCGGTCAAACAACGGGCACCCACTGGGTCCCTCAGGTCAAACACTGAGGAGGCATCATACTCGGGATCCTCCAGGTAAACACGAGCGAAGGCATCCTACATGGGATCCTTAGCAAAGAGTAAGGGAGGAATCATACATGGAATCCTCAAAGGAAGGAAAAAATAGGCATTCCATAATAGGGGTCCTATCAAAGGAAGAACAAGAGAGAGATCCTACAAGGGACTCCCTAGGTCAGCACACAAGTAAAGGCATCCCTCAGGGGATCCTTGGAAGTATCCAGTCTCACGGATTCATAGGCCAAATGGGAACATCTCACAAGGGGAACGTCCTCTAAATAATAGGTTATGAGAGATATCTCATAGCTCATCTCTTATTAAAGGTCTCAAATAAGTTGTTCTGAACACCCAACCTATCATCCACGCCAAGTCTCACTCTTAGGTGTCAAATGAACTTGATAACTAGAGGAAGAACCCATCCGTTTAGATAAAACCCCCCAAAACCATATTAAGATGACCTATAAATGTCAAAAGGATTCAACCATTTCGATCTATGCAGGAAAATGCTTAGAATCGACTACTCACATGCCCAATTCTGACTTCCAGAGTATAAGATATCCCCAAATTACTAAGTTGAAGTAGTACATGGCCAAAACACATGGCCAGACCCATGGGGTCTGCCTGTGTAATAGTAAACGGTGTGTAATTTACTGTACACGACGTGTAATATTCAAAAAAAGTTACATCGTGTGTGTTTTCACTAAAACACATGCCCAAGCACCACTACACGACGTGTACTTTACTGTACACGGTGTGTACTCCAAAAAAACCACTATTCCATGTTCTACTCCACATGGCCAGCCACACGACCACCCACTACATGGCGTGTACTCGAAGTACACAGAGTGTACTTAAGAAAACTTCATCTTCCCTGAACAAAAAGAACACATGGCGTGTACCCTTGGAATACACACCATGTATTCTGGGTTTTCCAATGGGAAATCCCTGAAAATACCCGAAACACCCGTTTTCGCCCCCGAAACATTAGATCCGGCCTTAAGTGGAAACAAGAATGAAATATAAGGCTTTAAAGACTTAAAAAAACATTCTTAAAGAGGATCTATGGAAAAAACATAAATAGACCTACCTTTGGGCAGAAACCGCTGAAGCTTTGGTTGATTTCACGGCTCACGGTTGCCGCACGCCGACTCAGCGCGTTGAGAGCTTCGAATTGGTACCCCTCTTGGATTCAAACTCTCCCTATTTCTCAATATCCATATCTCCCATAGGTCATGGAAAAAGGGGCGGCATAGGAGACATTATCAAGGAGGAGGATGAAAGAAGAGAAGGAAGAAAAGAAAAGAAAAGGAAAAGAAGAAAAAGGGGCCCGGGTCAGCCTCAACACTCGACATGAGTTTATGCCTTCCCTAGGCTAAACTCCCCATTCTGGAATCAACGACGCAGACAGAATCTCAATACAACACTCCATTTAAAAGTTATTTTCAAATGAACCTACATGAATAATTTAATATTTAATTTAATAACATTAAATATTAAATATTCCTCCAAAATTCGAACAGCTCAAATTTCCTCCAAACTTCTGTCCTAGGGTAAACTCCCTATTCTAGGACCAACAGAGCTATTAGAAAAATTATCCGAGATCAGATGGTAGGGGAAAATGACCATTTTACACCTCATGAGCATCCAACAACAAAAATTCAAATTTATGCTCAAAACTGCAGTCCAGAAAAACACAGGTTCTTACAAACTCTCCACCATAAACCTTCTCGTCCCCAAGAAGCCCAGTAAAAGGACTAGCAGCCATGCTCCCAACCCGATCATCTACACAATCAAGATACCTGGACCATCCAATGACCAGCCTTATAGTGTTAACCACCACCTTATACATAGAAGATATTCAACTACGACCAAACTGGTACTCCCCACCACAGGAATACCCTTGTCATCGTCTTAAAGGAAACTCTGAGCCCAAAAGCCCACTTGAAAACAACGTAGTTTAACCTGGAAAAGGAAAACCACCCTAAAAAGTCCAATGGTTCACTCCCCACCATATTGATTTTTTTGCACTGCTCCGTGAGAAAAACTAGAACAGGTTCCATCTACAACACGGATGAACATTAAGAAAGAAAAAAAAGGATCTCGATGTAGGGTTGAAGCTCTCTCATCATACTCAAGATGAATCAAGATATCACATGATCGTATCTTATACGAGTACACTAAGATTTCACTGAAGACGTGTCTAGCTCCCTCCGAGCCACACTAACATCCTGCCAAAACCCGACCAAGATTCAAGCATGGGTCAACCATTTCATGGTAACCCGAAATTTCACAAAGTCACCTCTACAACATAAGGAAATTTCAACACAACTTTCAGGATCCGAGTCCACAGAAAGTCTTGAAACATCGTTCCTCAGCTCGCACCCAACCAATCATTGATCTAGATTCAAACGATGCCACCTGAAAAAGAAGCATAAAAAACACTGGTCAACCAGGCCAGGAACTCGAACATGCCTTATCTTCGAAACCAGTTTCAAAAAAAAAAAACACCTCCAAATGGCATTGGAAAACATTGGCCAACCATTCTCACATAGGTTTCCCTAGAATAGAACAGACATCGACCTACAAGGGGTTTGATTCAAAACCAAGGGTCTCTAGGTCTTCCACCTAGCCCAAAAGAAAAAAAGCCTCACAACTGGGTCACAAGGTCTAACCACCTAGATCATAAGATCCAAAACCTCTCAAAAGAAGGTAAAGATCACAATGAAAAAAGAAATTCAAAACCGAAACACAGCCTACAAGGGCCCTGATCCTCTCTGAGCATCCTCAGAAGGAACGACTCCTTGGAGGTCACAATCAAAATAGAAGAGACAAGCTGAACTAACACTCATCGGGTATCTGTATACATCAATACCACGAGGAGGTCCAGTTCACAAGAAAATCCTTGTTATCTATCGATATATTTCTCAACGATCCAACTAGATAACCACAAACCTAATAAACAACACCCAATAAGGGTTAAAAAGAGAGGCATCACGTGCCATATCGGCCAACTGGGGTCACTTCACCACCTGTGCACAAGGACTGAGTCATCATCCTCACGCTAACGCCTCAACATAGATCCACATAACCTGCCATCAGAGTAAAAAGTATGTGTAAGAAGACCCAAAGGTCTCAGTCATCAGATAAAAACACACTAGCAGGCCTATATAATGTGAATCCTACATGCCTAGTATGATGCATGAGACGCCTCCTGCCTTTGCCGGCCAAGAGTCAAATTCTATCCCTAGCATCTTACTAATGGCCAAGATCTAGAGATACATAGTAAATCAAAACACCACACAACATGTGAATCACTCAAGCCAAAAATCATATACAACTGTAACATCGCAAAATCAAAATAGCAATCCCAAACCCTGACAACTAGGACTTCTTACCGGAGTAAGTGTTCTCGAAGCACCAGCTCGATATCCATCATAGGTTCTGACACATTCCTAATACTCCTGTCTATCATATCCCAAATAGTAAAGACCAGGAAAGAAAACTCCTCTAATACCACTTTGTAACATCCCGACTCATAAGCCACTAAACCGATGCTTCGAGCTGGTTCACCACAAGGCCTCAAGCTCACCTCCCTGTATGCTAGAGGTTTCCGACTAGTAGCGAGGGCCTAGGGTGTGATAGTGGGGAGACTATGCCCTCATACCAGAGTAAGCAAACAATGGAAATAACCAAGTATCATACACAACAGAAAGTAAACACAGTGCAGAAGCAATAAACAACTGAAATAGAAAAAGCAGTAATAGTAAAATGTTGTAAAAGCCCAAACAACTATGCAAAACAATACAACACTGTTCACCCACCGGGCCGACCGTACAGATACAAGTACAAAAGAAACTAAAAGTAAAAGTACAGGGCTCTACTAATAACTTCGATCCAATCCACGTACCCAATCTCCAGACAATATCGAACTACAACAACCCAATCAGTAGAACCACTCGAGCAGCTCCGCCCAATCATGCAACAATGGGCCTCAGCCCTATCCACCATGTAACTTGTGCTCAACCTGAATAGCAGACATAAGGTCTACATGTACACCAAGGTTCACATGCAGGGGTGAGAAATAATCTCAGTAGGGCACCCCAACAAGCAACCTATAACTGTGCTGCTAAAATTGTATGCAACAAAAATGTGTTCAGCCTAGCTGGAACATAATAAAGTAAACCAAACGTGCAACCACAGTCGAACCTAGGGAATGTAATCCCTGTCGACTGGGAAAGTTCCATCATGGATTTCCATATCTATATACGTACAAATATATATTCCCATACCTATACACATATACATAAATATGAATATTCATGATTAAGTGATTCAAATAATGAGAACAACATCAGCAGTCGATCCTTGGGACCATAATCCTGATCTAATGGACATTCTATTCAAGGGCATTGAGCTGGACGTCTTTCCACTCAAGCCGTGTATCAAAAAGTCGATCTCTGGGTCTGTAATCCCATCTACATGTACATTACTCAGCCAATGCTGAAAATATGCCTCTGAACAAGCTAAACAAAAACAATTAACCCTCTAGTTCAACCAGTCAAACACAAGCAAGAAGATAAAAAAATAGGCAACCCTCTGGGAAGTACTCACAGCCATCCCCTCTAGTCCTACCTAACAAGTACCAGCAACCCTCTGGGCAGTACACTTAGCCTAACCCCTCTGGTTTGGTCATAAGAATTCATAAAGACTCTATGAGGAAGAACTCACCGTCAATTCCCCTTATAGTCTAAGTTAGTCAAGGAATCTCTGAGGAAGCACAAAAGGTCAATTCCCCTTATAGACCCAAGGTCACGAGACTCTATGAGGAAGCTCACCCATTCAATCCCTCTTATAGCCCCAGGCCATTCACAAACTCTCTAAGGAAGCTCACCCAGTCAATTCCCCCTATACCCTGGAGTGGTTCAAGGTAATTCAAAGTAAAACAAAGACTCTCTGAGGAAGCTCACTCAGTCTATCCCCGTATAGTCTATAATGCCCAAAGAATCTATGAGGAAGATCACTCAGTCTATCCCCGTATATTCTATAATGCCCAAAGACTCTCTGAGGAAGCTCACTCAGTCTATCCCCTTATAGTCTATAATGCCCAAAGACTCTCTGAGGAAGCTCACCTAGTCTATCCCCTTATAGTCCACTACACTAGGTTCTCATGGCCCCGTGTAAGTCAACGCATAGCAATGCTATATGGCCAAAGTAAACCTACATAACTAATTGGATAATCAGTCTACAATATATCAAGCATTTTAAATAAAACCACTCCATCCTAACAATACTAGGCATGGAAATAAGGTAGCCTAACAGGAAAGCTAGACCAAACGGTCAAAATCAAGTAACATGGGAAAACACATCCACAACAAGGTAAATAACCACATTTTCAATCAAACCACCTCTACTCAGGCACACAAGGAATAATAGGAATCCCAACAAACAAGAAATATGCCTCGTGTCAGGCTCAACATCCACCAACCAGGAATCCCCTTTGGTAAACACTATAGCATCAGCAAACCAAGTCAGATATAAACAAATAGTGAGGGTGGCCCGAATGCCCAAACCAACAATACATCCAAAGACCAAAGAGATTACTAGTTTGGAACGAGTTCTAGGTGACACACAATCACTATCTCTACCCAAACCCAACATAACAACTCAGGGTCGGTCAAACAACGGGCACCCACTGGGTCCCTTAGGTCAAACACTGAGGAGGCATCATACTCAGGATCCTCTTGGTAAACACGAGCGAAGGCATCCTACACGGGATCCTTAGCAAAGAGTAAGGGAGGAATCATACACGGAATCCTCAAAGGAAGGACAACATAGGCATTCCATAACATGGTTCCTATCAAAGGAAGAACAATAGAGAGATCCTACAAGGGACTCCATAGGTCAGCACACAAGTAAAGGCATCCCTTAGGGGATCCTTAGAAGTATCCGGTCTCACAGGCTCATAGGCCAGAAGGGAACGTCTTACAAGGGGAAATTCCTATAAATAATAGGTTATGAGAGATATCTCATAGCTCATCTTCTATTAAAGGTCTCAACTAAGTTGGTCCTAACACCCAACCTATCATCCATGCCAAGTCTCACTCTTAGGTGTCAAATGAACTTGATAACTGGAGGAAGAACCCCTCCATTTAGATAAAAACCACCAAAACCCCATTTATATTACCTCTAAATGTCAATAGTATTCCACCATTGCGATCTATGTGGAAAAATGCTCATAATAGACTACTCACACGCCCAATTCTAACTTCCAGAGCATAAGATATCCCCAAATTACTAAGTTGAAGTAATACATGGCCAGAACACATGGCCATACCCATGGGGTCTTCCTGTGTAATAGTACACGATGTGTACTTTACTGTCCATGACGTTTAATGTTCACAAAAAGTTACACCATGTGTTTTTTCACTAAAACACATTCCCAAGTACCACTATACGACGTGTACTCCAAAAAAAAAACCACTATTCGATGTTCTACTTCACACGGCCACCCACTACACGACGTGTACTCGAATTACACAGAGTTTACTTAAGAAAAATTCATCTTCCCCAAATGGAAAGAACACACGACATGTACCCCTAGAATACACGCCGTGTATTCTGGGTTTTTTGTTGGGAAATCCCTAAAAACGCCCAAAACGCCCGTTTTCGCCCCCGAAACATTAGATCCGGACTTAAGAGGCCACAAGAAAGAAATATAAGGCTTTAAAGACTTAAAACAACATGCTTAAAGAGGATCTATGGCGAAAAAATAAATGAACCTACCTTTGGGCAGAAACCGCCAAAGTTTCGGTTGATTTCACGACTCACGGTTGCCGCACGCCGACTCAGCACGTCGAGAGCTTCGAATCGGTACCCCTCATGGATTCCAACTCTCCCTATTTCTCAATCTAAATATATCCCATAGGTCACAGCCAAAGGGGCGGAATAGGAGACGTGCACAAGGAGGAGGAGGAAAGAAGATAAGGAAGAAAAGAAAAGAAAAGGAAAAGAAGAAAAAGGGGCTCGGGCCGACCCCGACGCCCAACATGAGTTTTTGCCTTCCCTAGGCTAAACTCTCCATTACGAACTCAATGTAATAGAAGGAATCTCAATCCAATGCTCCTTTTAAAATTTATTACCAAACTAACCTACGTGAATAATTTAATATTTAATTTAATAACATTAAATATTAAATATTCCGCCAAAATTTGAACAACTCATATTTCCTCCAAACTCCTATACTAGGGTAAAATACCTATTCCGGGACCAATGGAGCTGTCAGAAAAATTATCCGAGATTAGATGGTAGGATAAAATGACCATTTTACCCCTCACAAGCATCCAATAACAAAAATTCAAATTTCTATTCAAAACTGCAGTCCAGAAAAACATAGGTTTCTTACATAACTAAATCATGTGACATATCTTAGGTGTGTCCAGTGAAGGATACATGGTTGGTTCATAGTTTTGTGACATGTGTGACAACCATGTGATCATCCCAGATTTATAAAATTTTGAAAATACTATTCTACCCTATTCAAATTTATCCCTATTTAACCATCCTCTATCCAATCACATAAGACTAATCTTGGGGGGCATCATGCGACCTATCCCTCTCTTTCTTGGAGTTTTTATCCTCTCCTTTGATTTTTAGTGGATTCTTTAAGGTTTAGGACCCTATTTTCCATTCTATTCTATTATTCCTTACTTCCTATTCTTTACTATATTGTGGGATGGAATTTAATGAACCCTAGGTGGGGTTTGGTTCTAATAACCTATGGTTTGGATTACTCAGGTGAGAAATTTATATTTTTAGACCTTTTCTATTTGTATTTGAAGGTTTCATACCATCTGTGAAAGACCCAGGTAGGTGTTTCCATGCTTTGATCTTTTTCTTTACAATCCATGATATGGTTAATTTTTCTAAAATCCTTTATATTATAATTATTTATGTTATGTGTTTTTTAGGGTGACTAAGAGGTATTATCAAAGCGATTTGTATTTTAAAGGGAATATTTAAGCTTTAAATTGATTTCCCTTGGGGAATTACATGGGTTTTAAGGGGTTATTATTCAGGATTATATTTTCAATGGATTTTAATGTGTGTTTTGAATTAGTTATTATGTTTATTATATATTATATGTGTTTTTATAATGTTTTAGAAACATCATGCCTTGATTTTTTTTTATTTATTAAACTTGGTAGTTTTAAATGGGTACTTTTCCTTATTTTCAAAGGGGTATTAAATGAAACTTTTTTTCTATAATTTAAATGAGGGCTTGAAATGAAATTTTGATTTAAAAATGGATTTTCAAAAGATATTTCTAATGAAATTTGTAAAATGTCTCATCAATGACTATTTGGTACCTTTAAAGTGTAATTATAAATGAAATTGATTTAGGAATGTATTTTAATGGAATTTTTAAAAAGATATTATAAATTCTAGAAATCAAGGCCTATTTGGAACCATATATAAATGGTTTTTTTGAATTGAGATACACCTTTGGATAATACCCATAAAAAATGATTCAATATGAACTTTAAATTTGATTGTTATTAGTGTTTATATGGATTTAAGTGGGGGATTTAGTGAAAAGTTTGTAATAGGGTGAGTTGATTCATGTTATGGGCATGGTTTTCCTTGTTTATTATTGGTGTGTGTGTTTGTGTGATATGTCACAAATTATTCCTTATCATATGATACTAATATCATGGGGATCATAGGCATCATAGTGGGATATTGAGAGAAATTTTTTATGCATGTTATGTTTATTAATTGACTAGAATCCCCTAGTCGTGTGTTATGACCCATACCAGGGGTGTTTTACTAGTGAGGATAGTTATAGTAAGCAGAGAAGGTATTGTCTAGGAACTACATTAATTAATACAATGGATGGTTCTAACCGAGTATGTCTAGGATCATCTCACTATATATTTTTGAGTTTCACATGATTATATAAATACTCTACTATTTCCCCCTTTTACACATTTTAGTTTCAGTTTTGTTTCACATTTAGTATTGGAATTCCATCATAATAAGTTCTACTGGTTTTAATTTTATATTATGATTATACTATACTTCTTCAACTAGTTAAATTACAGGTTTTGATGATCCTAGTTTAGTTACTTAACTAATATTTCTTTTGGTTATTTTTGGGTTCCTTGTTGTGAAGTTTTAACAATGGTTTAAAAAAGGGTATTTCAAAGGTAAGTTTTAAATGGAACACTTAAATGAAGTTTTTAATTTTTTATTAAAGCTTATTTTGTATTTTAAAAGCAGATTTTATTTTTAAAGTTTTCTTTCATTGAAATGATAAAATATTTTTTTAAATATCATATTTCAAAATAGTGTTTTGGAATATTTTGAAAAAAGAAATGTATGGACTATTTTTTGAAATATTATTGGGTTATTAGACCAAACCCTACTTAAAAAACTTATTGCTTATTGACCAATTGAATTTTTCGTTTTCAGGTTTCAGTATCTAGGAGAACCTTCTTGTAGACTTATCCTTCCAAGTATCTCTTGGAGAAGATCTTATTTGAGGATGGATAGTGACATTAATTTATAACGAGATGGAATTTTGGTTATTTTGATTTAATTTTGTATATTAGATAAATCATCCCAATTATAAATTCTTGTATTTCGATTTATGTTTTATCCTATTTATTTATTTTGAGTTTGATAATTGTTTATGTTTATACCTTATTCATTTTGTTTTTATTTGAAACTGATTATTGTATTTATTTATGGGAGTCAAATATATACAAAAACATCATATTTAATTATTGGTAAGAATTATTCTAATTATTTAATATTGTTTATCTAGGATAAATCATTCCCAATGAGTATATTTTGATTATTTGGAACTTGTTTTTAGGCTATTAGGATTGATAACACCCTTTGGGCCTTTCCACAAGTCAAATTAGGTTCCAAATTCATGGATGGATTGAGTTGGTTTGTGAAAATGAGTATTATTTTTTGATTTCATTAGAATATGAAAATGAAATATTGGGTGTTTATGAGAACAAATATTTGAGATTACTCCTGAGCTTCTGTCAGAATTCACCAATAAAATCATCGGGTGTTTACGGGAATAGGTATATTAACCTTGTTCCAAGATTCCATCAGAATATACCGATAAACTTCTTAAGAGTTAATGAGAATAGGTATATGAGACTTATTCTGAGATTCTATGGAATATATAGATGAAATTATTAGGCATTTATAGGAACAAGGATATAATCCTTCTCCTGATCTTCCATAGAAATATTCCAACTAACTTCCTTGGTGTTCATAAACATAGGTATATGTGCATTATCTTGAGATTACATCAGAATATTCCAATGAGATTACCAAGTGATGATGAAAATATAGATTTGATCATGGTCTTGAGCTTTCATTGTAATATGCTAAAAAACTTCCCAGGTGTTGACGGTAACATGGATATGATATTTCTTTTTAACATCCATCAGAATATTCCAAAAATATTCTTGAGTGTTGATGAGAATAGGGATATGAGCCTACTCTTATACTTCCATCAGAATATACTAATGAAATTTCTAAGTATTGAAAAGAATATGTATATAATCCTTCTCTTGACATTTCATCAAAATATGCCAATTAGATTCCAAGGTGTTGAAAAGAACATGTATATGATCCTTCTCTTGAGCTTCTTTCATAATATGTCAATGATACTCCTGAGTATTGATGAGAATAGGTAGATTAGTTTTCTCCTGAGATTTTATTGGAATATGCTGATGAACTTACCAAGTGTTTATAGGAATATGGATATGATATTTCTCCTAATCTTATGTTATAATATGCTGTTGATATTATCGAGTGTTTATGAGAACATGTATATTAACCATATCTTGAGATTCCATTATAATATACCATTTAACTTCTGAAGTGTTGATGAGAACATAGATATAATCCAAATATTGAGATTCTATTGGAATATATTGATGAACTTCCTTGTTTTTGATGAGTATAGGGATGTGATACCTCTCCTAAGTTTCTATTAGAATATATTGACAAACTTCCTAGTGTTTGATGAGAACAAAGATATGATCTTCATCCTGAACTTCTGTTGTAATATGCCGATGAACCTCCCAAGTGTTAAAAATAATAGGGATATTTGCCTACATCCAAGCTTACATTGGAATATACTAATGAAATTCATGGGTCTTGATGAGAACATGGAAATGCGCCAACTCCCAATCTTCCATTGGAATATATCAAGGAAATTTTTAGTTGTTGATATGAATAGGGATATGATCATGCTCCTGAGTTTTTGTAGAAAGATTCCCTTGGTGGGCCCTCCTCCTGAGTGCTTTGGTTCAAGCAATCATGGATTAGATATCCAAGTAAATATCCTTTGAATATTCATGAGGGTATGGGACCATATAGTATTGGCGATGGAAATGACTAGAGGGATCCCTCGAAGGAAACTACTGAATAGATCTAGGGATGAAATCAATGTTTTTCTCCTTCTGACTAAGGTAAAGTAGGTAACTTTTGCTGTGCTTTGGGGATAGGCTCCCAAAATGATTGGATGTATCCACATGATTCTCCTCAACCTTTAATCATTAGGATAAAATTCAGGGATTCATACCATGGAGGCTTTTAGGAGTTGCATATATGGTTGGGATGGAGCTATTGAGATGATACTCCTATAACAAGGTATTCACCAAATGGAAATGGAGGTGTTGGGTTGGTGAAAGTGTTCATCTAGACTTTGGGGACATGATATTCATTGAAGTGGGGGAATATGTTTAACACATAAGTTGATGGTGTATAGTATATTTAGGTTTTCTGTGGTTACCACCAGTCAGTCTAGGAAAATTGATATGTGATGATTCATTAAGTGATTCCATTTGGATGTTGTGGGATATCCCGAGCAAGATAACAACCACAAATAAGAAAACCATTAGTGTAACATTATAATAAAAAGTTCATGGCCAATAAATTTATTCCACAAGAAAAATATTTCATATTGGGTTCACCATTTTTTTTTCTGAACATCCCTCTATGATCATGAATTTTGAGTCAATGGAGACGCTCTTTTAAAGGTAAAAAATACCTAGGACATACCTAAAACACTTTTTATTTTTCATTGGTCAAGAGGATGAGAGGTAGTCTCTTCCCTTAAAGGGACTTATTTCTTAATTTTAAACTCTCTTATAGATTTAATATAAATTCATGAAATCATTTCCAGTAACAATACAGGTTACCTTAGTTGTAAGGGTGATAAATTATTATTATTCATTGATGTGAACATCCATATATATCATAGGTTCTCCATTTATATCCAATTGGTTGGTTATACTGTGGTTTAAATCCACACAGACAAACACTCTAGAATTTATCACCACCTAAGAAGGAAAAAGGTGGTGTAGAGTTGGGATCTGACCCATGGTAGGGGTTTACTATGTATGCATGTAAAGGGAATCATAACCTATATAGTTCAATGATGCTTAATAAGAGAAGGACCATGGTGGTTCATTTTAAGCATGTAAAACCATGGCCAATTGAAGTTAATTTTAAGGAAATGCATCCCTAATATATTCCAAATAGTTTAACTTCATGTAGAATACATTATATGAATGGAGTTTAAAGTCATATAGTGATTACTACTAGGTGAAAGGTGCATATAGATGCTGGTATGGTACTTATGCATGGATAACCCTTTTTGGTACAACTTGATAGATGACTCAGGTGAAGGTGGGTTTTGGGTATTACACTGAGTTGGAGGCCCAAATACACATGTTTATCCCTATTTTTTGATAACAAGATGATATATAAAGGCTGGAATCATGTGATATATGGACCAATGAGGATTGTTTTGGTATTATACACAATATTAGGCACAAATACGCATTCTTGGATCATTGAGTGGGCCAAGGAAGCCCAAATCGATGCTTAAAGGATATGGAAGCCATCTTGGGAAACCATGAAGAGCATATTAAGCTTGGGGTTTTCACCAATGGTGTAATATCGTGATATTTTAAAAGAAAAATATGTTCAATAACATATATAACATGCAACAATGAGCTTAAATAAACCATAAAATATTAATAATTAATTGTTATAGTTATAAACTAGTCATTAAATTAGAGGGTATGAATAGGATTAAATAAATTATAAAATATATATAAATTTTTTACTCAATACAAATTTATTGATTAATTCTTATGAAATAATCACAATTTTTTAGTAAAGTCATTTTATGCTTTAGAAATATGTTTTCTTCAAATTTTTTTATTTATATTTGTGAGTGAATATTATAATTAATTTATGGAATATTTAGAAATTTTATTTATTAAAAAGGATTCCAATTTTTAATTCATCATGTCAAAATTATATTAGGATTAATTCTTTATAATTTTTTGAAAATTTTGATTTTTTAATGAATAATGAAAAATACTGATTTGTATTGAAAAATGTATTTTCACATAAAGAAATTACAAATTCACACTATATTTTGGATTAGTTTTAAAATGTAATTAGTTTATTTGAATTAAATTTAATAAATAAATTCTATTTCAATCAAAATTATACTTGAATTTGGTATAAAAACATTTTTATACCTGACATTTTTATAGAAAACCGCTTTTCAACACGTTTTGTGGTGTTTAATTTTAAATTAAAATTTACCACCTATATGAATTTAATTTAATAAAATGGATTATATATTTTTAATCCAAATAATTAATATTATTTAATAAGTTCAACTTAATTTTTAGTCAATATTAATATTTACCATAGTAATTTTTTGTCACCGCGATAAATGTAAAATGGGTTAGTTAGGGCTAAAACTAATGTGATAAGGCTTTGAATTTATTCCAAAGCATTCCTTAATTTCATTGTATGAGTATATTTAATCAATAATTATCCAAATTTTTAAAATATTACCTTTTATTTACATTTACACTTGATTTTTACCTTCATAATATTTTAAGTAAAGGATAAAGTAAAAAATGTCACTCTCTTACCTTTAATATTTATAATATTTTATAAAATGGGTAAAAAAATTAAGTTTCATTATAAATAGTTATTTAAAAAATAAATGATTTTTTATCATGTTATTTTTTTTAATTTTTAGTGATGAAATAATTACCTTATATGCTTATGTAACACCAATAGAGTGCTTGTACAAGTAGTAGAAAAATCATGTAAATGATTTTAAAAACTATAAAATTAATATTTTTTGGGTGAATTATCACATCAATTTTTTATAGTGCATAATAATGTATTATTTATGGTTAAATTGAATATATTATAATTACATTTATTTCATGTTGTTTTCAAAGTCAAATTATGTTAATAGTTCTTAAAATGAAATTAATGACATTTTATGTTAAATTATATTTTATTAAATTATTTAAAAATAAGAAAAATATTGAAATAGGATAATTATGAAGATAAATGGTTAAAAATGTTATCCATTTTACATTTATGATCCAATTTTTACCTTATAATTAATATTATAACCCTTTATTATTGAAAAATCCATTACTATTGTAAAGTTTAAAATTGTTTAACTAAGGGGTTAAACCAAACGATAAAGTTTAAAATGATATCTAAACTAGTTTAAATTTTATTGAGAGATGATATTAACACCATATCACCCTTATATTCTAATACATTATATTTTTTAACCATTTTACATGAATTAAACACATATTATATTATAATTTTTCATGTATTTCCAAAAATGGAAATAATGATATTTTATAATAAAAAATAGTTTATTAAATGATTTAAAATTCATAAAAACACTATATTAATACAATTGAATCATATATGGTTAAAAATATCAAACATGGTCCATTTGTTTATAATTTTTTTATAGTAACTTTCTTATCCCCTAATGTGTAAAAAACATCAATATCACTGTAATTATCAAAAGGGTTAACGGGGGGGGGGGGGGGGGTTAAAACAATGAGATAAAGTTGAAAAAATAACATAAAATTATAAAAATTTTATTTTATGAGAGAATTTTAAATAATACCCATCATATATTCTAATTATATCAAATTTTATACATTTTAACATGAAAAGTAAATTACATTAATTTAATACTTTAAGAAATCCCAAGAATGCTCCTCCCATCACTTATAAAAGCTCCCCCATTTACTCTTCTCTCCATAATTCAAGAGCCATTTTGTTTAGCACATGAGCCTCATCCTAGTTGGTGAGGACTCCTTAAGTGCATCCAGGTGACCCGGGATCAAATCTAGGCGGAGGCATATTTTTGGGTTACTGTAGCAGTACTGTAGCATGTATCGTACCAGGTACTGTTTGGCACTGTAGCAGCCGGGATGATTTTCCCGTTTGGGCCTTCGGGCCACCGATTTGGTCCCTGAGTCTTTTAAGGACTTCGGTCCACCCAGGCCTTCGGGTTAGTAAGGACTTAGAGCCATCTCAAGGCCTTTGGGCCACCTTAAGTGCAGATGTAAACCAGTCAACCTAGAAGGAACAAGCTCCAGAAAGAGGATGAGAAATGAGCTTTAACCACAGTAGAAGCTAAATGGATTTCAAGAATGAGAGGGTATGGAAACTGCCATCGAGAAAAGCCTGTGCATGTAGAGGAAAGCCTAGCCAAACAGCCATGCGAAGGTGGAGAGCTGATTTCACGATAAAGATGCTGGGGAGGAGCAGTTCCAAGTTAGTCTAGGTTGTATGTAATGTTTTAATCCTACAAACAATAAATTACTCTATGGTATACAAGCCATGTAATAATTATGCCTATGATCCATGTAAGGGTTCCACATAACCCCTTGAAAGGTGGATTATTAAAATAAATAAAAAAGAAGGCCTTCAGACCATTGGAGGAAGATACATTTTTTTAGAAAAGACACTACCAAATCTATTATTAAAATCCCTACCCATGTTATAGATATCTTATTTTGGTATGAATGTTAAACTTATAAGGATTAAGGTGTTAAGAAAAGGATGTTATCTAAAGAAGATATAAAACTTTCAACCAAAAGAATAAGTTTTAAGGAAGCCAGTAGCCATCCAGTTCTGATTAACGCTGTCTTAAATTATGAGAAAATGAACATTTTCTCTAGCATCATTATCAATGACAAGCCAGACCATTGATGCTTCACTGGCGCACCGTCCAGAAGGTTATCCTACAATAGTTATAGAGTTATTTTTGGTGGGCATGCAGTGAGGTATGAGATGTATGCGACTCTTTGGTGCAAGTAGATTTTAATGAAACTCTTCTTCCTCATTTGGCATATCCAACACCACTCTCTCCCGATGAATGATAATATTTAGAGAAGAGGGGTGAGTATGGTGTCCCACTACCGTTGCTGTATTTTCCCTTAGGTGGAGACATCAGAGCACATCTTTGTTCATGGAGATTGGCCAAAGAACCTTTGGGGGACAATGGGGGTGCGCTTGAACATTGACTGTAGAGGGGACTCGTTCTAGGAGGTTCTTAAGAGCTGGTTTCATGACTACGAGTCTGCCAATTTGGAAAGGAAGGGACGTACTGTCACAACGAAGACTATTTGTTGGACTCTCTAGGAGTCTTGGAACACATAAAGGGATTGTGTGGAACCCTCGTCCATCCTACTACATGCTCTCATACGAGTGTTGGTGGCGTAGCTCGGTCATCTCATACATGGAAGTGCCAGTTATTTCATGTTTTGCTCACTTGCGGCTAGCACTCACCCTCCGCATGGTCCGCGTCCTAGTAACCGGGGAAAGTGGGTGAAGTGGTCTCCACCTCAAAGGGGAATTAAACTCAATGTGGACATATCTCTTATTGATGGGGATATGAGAGGTGGTGGTTTAGTGAGAAACTTCTATGGGTCAGTCATTCTTGGCTTTAGTGCCTTCTTTGGTAGGGGCACATCCTTGGGTGCTGAGATTCACACCATGCACACCAGAATTGCCTTATGAGAGTGATTTAATCTCAAGGTGGAGGATCTTGAGTCGGATATAGTGGTTTCTATCCATTTTCTACAAGGAAGGGCTGATCCCCCTGGGATCTTTTCTATCTGGTTCGTCATTGCAGAAGCAAAATCAATCAAGTCATGTCTCTCAAGCATACTTAGAGTGAAGGGAACCATGCAACAGACTGCTTGGCATAAGAGGGAAGAGAAGATAATGAGCTTATTTTTTATAGTTTCATTGGTTCCTTACCAAAGAGTTGCAACCATATTATTCTGGGTAATGCGCTTGGCCTGTATCACTTGACCTCCATAGTCCTTTGTGGGCATCCCCCATCTTTGGGATCTTGTATGGTTTTCCTTTTCTAATAAAAAAGTAACTTTCAATCAGTCAAAATTGCCTCTCAAAGATGGTTATAATGATAGATTTAATTTATATATGTTACATTAATTAAATATTTATAATTTTTTAAGGATAAAATATTATCTATTCTCTTACCTTTCCATCCATTGAAAAATGACAATGTTGTTCATGCATACATGTGAATCAACACCTCCACAAAGCAATGTGATTCATTTTTCATCAACGTATCACATGGATGGTATATATATGTATATTTAAAGAAATAATATTAAATTTATGATTTAATAATAATTATTTAAAGATAAAATAATACTTATCTTCTTTCCATCATGATCGTTGAAAAATTAAAATGTTACTCATGCTTACGTATGACCTCCTGTCTCTATGATTGTAACATAGTTCATTTTCATAACCATATTTCATGGTTGGTTTTAAAATTATAATT
The DNA here is from genome assembly GCA_963277665.1 of Viscum album. Classification (NCBI taxonomy): domain Eukaryota; kingdom Viridiplantae; phylum Streptophyta; class Magnoliopsida; order Santalales; family Viscaceae; genus Viscum; species Viscum album. Next base: position 37,324,029 of record OY728150.1, on the reverse strand, counting down.
TATGTATATAAATGATAATTATTTCATGACTATTATTCTATATATGATGGAATAATGAACACTTTGACCATGATCAACACACCAAATCCATTTTGAAATTATGAACCGAACACCCTCAAAACACCCGATGTGGACTTAAATGATTAAAAAATTAAATATGTCATTAAAATAAATGAAATAAATGGTTTAAGGATAAGGGATTAAAATTTTAAAATTTTATTAAGAAATAAAATTATTGATATAATTTTATTATAATAGAGTGAAAGGACATACATGACAAGTCTGGACTCAAGGTAAGGGATTTCATCTCAATTTACCTTCATTGAAGATTATTTTAATGTTATACACATAATTTATTTATAAAGTGTATTAAATAACAAATTTACATGTAATATAATGAATAATTTTTAATTCATGGTATTTTGAGTTTTAATTCAAATAAATTTATCCAAGGGTATTTGAATTGAAATTTACAAGGTGGTAAGTGGTTTCTTAACTCAATTTTCATCGATTGGGTTATATCATTTCTTCATTGATTATATTATGTCAATATTATGTGTGAAATGGATTTTTTTAATTTATGTTTTATTTACACTTGTTTTTTTGTATTTACATTTGTTACAAATAATCTCCTTATTGATTAATTCTCAATTCATTGATATGATCTTTGTAAGGGTTATTCATCTCAAATTCTCTTTATTTGGGATATATATTAATATTATAGACCCATATTATTTTATTTGTTGTATATAATACCCCTTTGAAATGTTATATAATTAATATATTTATTTTCATAATATTTATAGATTCATTTGAATTTATTATTTCATGTGGATTACGATTCAAAAACTACCAAAGTGGTAAGGGGTTTATGTTTCAATCCCATTTTAATCGAGATTATTTATGCTTGAATTTACATTAAGGAAATTATATGACTATTATTTGATAAACCCATTTAATTTTTCTTATAATATTTATATTTATGTATTTCTGATGTTTTAGTACCATATTTATCTATTTGTTACTTAAAATGGGTTATAAAATGTTTTTAAGAAAAGCTGAACTTATTTATCCTCTTTCAGATAGAATTTTGTTTCCATACCATGTTTTCTAAAATGTTTTCAAGAAGTTTTTTACTATTATTAAATGATTATTTAAAGATTTTCTACCTATTTTTTAACTTTTACAAAAAATATTTAAAAAGAATCTTCTTGTAATTTTCTGAACCAGACACTTTTAACTAAAGGCGTGAATAAAATCTTTGTTTTAACAATTACAGTTTGAATTTTTTCCATTGTCTTTACCACTTAATAATTTTAAGCTTACTGTACAGGGTTTTAAAGATATTTTCAAAGAAAATTATTTTCCTAATATTCTAGAAATTTTTAGTTTTTAAAAGTTAATTTTCAACGTGGAAAGTGTATTTTCCTCAAGAATTTTTTTAATGATATTTTCATGGAATTTATATTCATCAATAACAATAACCCTTTATTTTACTTATGCTACACTGGGGATATATTGTAATGATCCCATCCTTATTCTTTCTCTATATGGATTATGACTGTTTCCAAGATATTTTCATGGAACCCATTTCTTTTCCATGTATTAATTAAGTTATAAAAGGAATAATAGTTGTTTATATGAGTTTTATGATGAAATACAATATCTTTGTACTTTATTCCCATTATGTTTCTTAGAAATTATTTACGATGATTGGTGGTTTTGTTATAAACCAAGGAAAAGTGGTTATGTTATAAACCAAGGATGGATGAGTCAGTTATATCCCTCCAATGCATTGGGTAAAGAGATAGAGTTAACCAGTTATAGGTTTCTCCTAAGAGATTGTTAGAATTTACTAGGTAGGTTATTCCATTTGAAAGAGTGATTGAAAAAGTGATATTATAATGAAATTCCAAGATACCAAAACATTTTATTTATGATTTCTATAAGTTTTTAATGTTTCCTTTGATAAATATTGATATCACATGGATCATTATTATTAATTCCTATGACTCTTTACTTTGTTAAATATTTATTCCATGTATTATATTTTATGATTCAGGTTTTTATGGGTAAGAGTTCTCTTATGTTATACTCATGCACTTTGATTATGTCATCATAGACATATTCTCATCTTATTCTCACTGATTAAATTCATTTTTTGATGCTTATATTTACCCTTATCAAGAATTTTATCTCACCCTTATTATGTTTCCTTTTCCCTAGGTTGTGAAGAAAGGTTTCAATTATGTTATGCATAAGAAGGTTGCTAGATGTAATGGACATAGTGGGTGTTGATGTAGCTTTTTATGAACTATTTATTTATGTAACCAATTTTTTATGTAAGATTTTTTCCTAATTATCTAAAACTATAAACCTAAAGGCCCTTTAGTATGTAAGTGATCCAATAATTAATTTTGATAATATATTTTTTGAAGTGTTAAAACTGGGTCACGTTTATCAGTATCAAAAATATAAATGTAAAGATTATGATTTAGCACTGAATCTAGGACTGTGGTTTTGGGGCTATTATAGTTGGTATCAAAGTTAATTTTAGTTAACTTTGGATATTAAAACGTTTTCATGTGAGGTTAACTTAAAATTTATGCATACCATCACGTGTTTGTAAGTTTAAGGTTAATCACAAGTTAAAAGGCCTTGAAATCCCTTTTAAGGTTTTAAGTGATGGGATTTAGAGGTTATTAATAACATTTTGGGAGATAGTTCATTAGGTTGAGTTATATTTAATACTTAGGTTTAATGTGAATGATTATTTGGGATGAATGACATTACATTTTCAAAGATATAAGCTGAAGGGTATGATAAAAACTTTGAGGTTAAAATATTATTTAATGTTGAGGTTATTGAGGTTAATTGGGATATAAGGTTATTTATTTATATCATGATATATGTTGAACCTTTGGTTTTATTGTTGAATTTTTGATATTAATGTATTATTTCTTCATATGAAATCTTATTCATTTTGGGTATTACCTTACCTTATGCTAAGAATTTCAGTTTTGGTTAATATCTAAAGATATGATGAATAGATTATTATCATTTCTAGGATTATTTTATATATTATAATTTTATTTTAGTGCTTTATGCATGAAAAATCCATCTTGAATACTCATCGTTTGGAAAAAAAGATGATATTGTGGTGGAAATTGATTAAAGGATAAAACTATACTTATCAAATAAGTATATTCCCTCATATTATTAGTATATATGGTAAATAAATTTCTCAAATCTAGGAAAAGGACCTTGAAACAAAATATTTATCCTATTACCTTCATTTTATATGAATCTATGGTTTTTTCACACCACTTTTATTTATGGTTTTTTGGTCATTAACTTTCTCCAGATCACTTGCTTTATTGTGATTGATGTTGTGTCTCAGTATCTATCATTATTCAGACATTAATTTTCCCTCCATTACCATATTTACACTTACCACTAATTTTCTCCTATTTTGAAACCTAGTTATTCATTATAAAAAATGACATTCATATTTCCCTTTCCCTCTTTTGAAGAGGAAGTTTTATTGACCCATTTTACAATATAGGATTTCAACAAAGGTATTTTCAAATGTAAAACTCTTGATTACTGAGATCAAGTTAAAATTGTGATGAAGAAATTAATTAGGGGGGGGGGTAATATAATATCATAATATTTTAAAAGAATACTATGTTCAATAGCGTATGCAACATGAAACCCTGAGCTTAAATGAACCATGAAATATTAATACTTAAATGTTATAGTTATAACCTTACCATTAAATTGGAAAGTATGAATAAGATTAACCACATTATTAAATATATATAAATGTCCCAATAAATAAAAATTTCTTCATTAATTCATAGGAAATAAGACATCAATTTTTGAATAAGGTCGTTTTATGCTTCAAAAGTATGTTTTCTTCAAAAATGTTTCTATAGATTTTTTGATCGAATATTATAATTGAATTATGAAAATGTTAGAAATTTTATTTGATAAAAATTGATATTATTTTTGAATTAATCATGTTAAAATCATTTTAGGAATAATTTTTGAGAATTTTCTGAAAAGTTTTATTTTTCAATGAATAGTGAAAAATATGAATTTTTATTGAAAAATGTTTTTTTATTTTAAATTACTTACAAATTTAAATTATATATTGGATTAGTTTTAAAAATTAATTAGTTTATTTTTATTAAATACAATCCAATATTTTTTTTTGGAATCAATATTATATTTAATTTGGTATAAAAAAATTTTATACTTAAAAAGGAATTAATATAGAAAATCACTTTTTATCATGTTTTGTGGGTTTAATTTTAAATCAAATTATACCACTTATATGAATTTAACATGATAAAATAGATTCCATATTTTTAATTATCATTGAAATAACCTCGACTCTAGTAACCCAGAGCTGATGTATACTTTATTACATTGTCATAGAAATAAGGAGGTCAAATCACAAAGGACCGATCAATTTAGTAGTTTTGGAGAACTAGATACATACATAATACCCATTTTACATTGGGAATATAATATAAAAAATATCAAAATAAAATGATCAGTATCCTTGAAACTTATTCGAAGGATTTATCTTCATATCCTATGTAAAGGTAAAACATTAAGGGTGAGCACAAATTCTCAGTAAGAGTTACATATAACAGAAGCTATCCTAAATCAATAAAGAATAATAAATATATAAAGTTAAAACACTAAGAACACATCACATTTAATCAATAACGTTACTATAATTATTGGATAAGGCATAACTAATATGACATAGTAACTAACTGAGAACACATTCCCTTTAATCAACAACTTGAGAACAAAATGCATCCATGGATAATATTAATGCAATAATCTTATGGATAATAATAACAAAATTATAAATGAATTAAATGATTAATATTGGACATCATGATCTCATACATCATGATATATATACCTTCAAAACCTTTCACTAGAGGGTTTAAAACTATGGATAAATATCCATTTAATTTTTCCAACTGATTTGTCTCATGAGACATACCAATGCATCAAGAGGCTATATAAATCCAGACCCCATCTATCACTACATGTCCAAAGAATTAATAATATATCGATTTATCAATTTAATTAAAGAAAAATAATAATTATCAATAAATATACACATTGAGTAAAAAATATAGATTTATCAATATTTTCCTTATTAATCAAATAACATTAAAAGTAAACACCATATGTACAAATGATATAAGGTTTAGGAAATAATCATACCCATGATACAAATAATATTAATATTTATTAGAAATTTTAATTTCTAATTAAAAATGATCACAATAAAGTGATTATATGAAGATAAAGTTAACAATCACAATATTAATCAAGAGATGAGAGGTGACACCGGTTTATTGGGAATATAGGTTTTTTTCAATAAAATCACATCCTTAGAAATAATAAATATAATAGAAGTGAAATATTAAAATAATATTTCATAAAATATTTTGATTTTTAAAACCATCAAATTTTTTTAGAAGAATTTACATTTTATAAAACGGTAACGGTTGTGGGGAAGTCCATTATCACAACACACATTAAATAATTTCCTTTGAATTTTTTTCAAAAATGTAAGTTTTAAAAAATAGTATAGATATTAATTTAAAAACATTTTTAGAGGTAAATTATAACTTAAATGTAATTAATAAATCATTTGAGTAAATAATAGTACTTTTTTTAAAATAATTTTGGAAAAAATGTATATATATGAAAAATATGTTCGTTTTAAATAAAAATAAAATTGGGTTTTAATTTAAAATTTTACTTGCTTGATTCAAGTAAAAAATAAAAGAAAATTTGGAATAAAATATTTAAAATCCTTAAATATATAGTGGATAATAAAATTATTGGATCTTATGAAGGATAAATGATAAGATTCTTTTAATGAGAGAAAAAGAAATCACGAAATAAAGTGAGATTTTAAAATAGATTCTTACCACTTTAGTAACATTCAAATTGTAACAATTTGAAAGAATAAAATTTAATTAAAAAATTAAGAATCAAGAATAAATATTTATTCATGTTAAATACATCAAAGGTGTAGTATATACACCATATAAAAGTGAATAGGTGCATATTAACAAATATGTCTCAATAGAATGTAAATTGAGATGAAATCCATTACCTCATGCTTCCATTTAGTTGAACATGATTTAACATCATATATAATTGTTTTTAACATGTTATTAATTTATTAAAAAATAATATTCATATTTATAATATCATATGTGATCCTCTTATAACATCTTACCACCCATTTGTTAATAAGCTTTTATTATTACTATTATTTCGGGTGTTAATTGCCTTGTTTTCTCATGCGTGTTTTGTTATGAAAGTTCCAGTTCTTGTTTATATAATACAGTTACATAATATCTATAATTACATTAATGTTATAAATATAATATTTTCTCATTATATATATTTTTATAACCATTATTTAAAGTTGGACATGGAAAATGAATCTCATCGCTTCATGGAGATGGTATGCCATACGTATGCACGAGCGATGATATCAATACCTTAATGGGTGAAAGGGTAGGAAAGTGGATGATATATCAATTTTAAAAATTTTATATAATTTCATATGTTTCATATATATATTAATTACTTCAATCATCTTGACTATTCATGTGAGTCGGTGATGAAAACAAATTACATTGGTTCGTGAGGTGGTAGTCCGCTGTACACATGAGCGATGAATTTGTTCCCCATTTTATGGAGAAGAAGATAGATAAATATTATTACATAAATATAATAACATATTAGTATATAATATATGTTTTTATTATTGTATTTTAAGTGTTAATATATAATTTAATGTTGTAAAATAATAAATAAAAAGAAAGATCTCCGTTAAGATGATTACCTTCTCTTAGAGAAACCTCCTTTGGATATCTTATTAAAGAACCTAGGTTTGGTATTTTTGGAAGAAAAAAATCTCTATAATGTGGATATGGATATTGGGGAGATATTTTTGTAGGGTTTTTTTTGATTTAAATGGCTTGATATTTTTGAATTATTTAGGGGAAGGAGTTCCCTTTTATAATTGAGGAGGGGTGGAATTTTTGTAAATACCCAAAAATATTCAGTAATGGGAAATCAATCTCACCCAAAGTGCCTCAAAAATTGATAAATAATGGAGTTTTATGAATTTAATTTCATTAAACACCTTCAATACATAATAATAAACATTTTTTAATATGTTATTCACTTATCCTCTAATTTTACTTACTTTTACCATTATAGTTTTCACTATGGTAACTAGTTTTTTAACCAAGGTAATTTATCCATTATGATTAAAATAAAATTATAAATATTATATAATTTGGAAAAAATGATTATAAATATTAAATACGATTTATCAAATAAAAATTTTATGTGTGTGTAAAATTAATTTTAGCCCAAGCTCATGTAACGCGCAAAACCTCGTTTTAACCTTAACCACATTAATTAATTTTTACTATTTTTACTAATCATTATGGAAAAAAAATTAAGTTGAACTGATTAAATAATGTTAATTATTATAATTATATAAATTTAATACATTTTATTAAATTAAATTTTAATAAATGGAAGAATCTAGTTTAAAAACAAACCCATAAATCGTGTTGAAAAGCGATTTTTCAAGAAATGCATTTTTCAAGTATAAGATGATCTTATATTAACTATATGACTAGTAATAATAATTATATAAGTTTAAATTATTATATTTAGATATATAATATATAAATTTAATTTAAATAGTTCATTAGTAAATATTATTTTAATTAATTAAAATGGATAAACATTATGCCTTTTTAAATAAAAACAATTTTATTTAAAAATCAGTTTTTAGAAAATACACCTTTTTACCTCCAAATGATAATATATTTATTTATATAGAATTTATAGTTAATAAAATTTTAATTATACATATTATTAAATATTATTATAAATAAAAATTTTAATAGTTAAATAAAACATTTATGTTTTTTCATAAAATCTTATATCTAAGGGAAAATTTCAAAAATTCATTCTAGGATTATTTTAACCAAGTAAGTTCTTAATCAATATTCATCTCATAAAATTAGTATTTTTTTCATGAAATATTAAAATTCACATTGTATTATAGTTTTATTAAAATATTATGTTCACCTACTATAATTAAGGCTCGAGTTTTACATTCTTCTCCCTAAAAAAAATTCATCCTCAACATTTTTCATGGATGTTACCTTCTGAAAAAATGAGGGTGGTTGTTATTCTTAAAATCCTTTTGTTCCCACATTTCCTCCTCCATTTTATAATTTCTCTGAAGTAACTTTAATAATACATTCATCCTATTCCTCAATACTTGATCTCTAGTATCAATAATTTGGATAGGATCTTTACAATAAAATAGATTATGTCCCAATTCCATTTCTTCAGAGGTGAGCACATGTGATGGTTTTGGAATGTACTTTCTTAAAAATGATATAAATAACACATCATGTACTTTACAGAGTCTTGGTAGCTTTTACAACTAGTAACCCATAGATCTAATCCTTTTAAAAATTTCAATGGGCTAATGTACATAGAGATCAGTTCTCCCTTTTTACCGAACCTTATGTTACCCTTCCATGGAGATACATTCAAGAAAATATGATCTACCACTTAAAAGTACAAATATTTCCTCAAATTGTTGGAATATATATTTTTTTTCTTTGATATTATTTAATATGAATCTGAATAGTCTTTACCTTTGATTTTTTCTCTTCAAACAGTTATGGGCCTATAAGTTTCCTTTCGCCAACAATCATACCAAAAATTTGGAGTATGAAATCTCTTAAAAATAATGATTCATACGATGACATTTGAATACTTTAATGGAATATATTGTTATAGAAAAAATATACCAAAGTTAAATACAGATCCCATATACCTTGAAAGTCAAGTGAACATGACATCAGTATGTCTACCAATATTTGAATAGTCTTTTCAGATTGTCTATCAGTTTGAGAATGGTAGGCATTGCTCAGATGAAGATTAGTATCAAGATCCTTTTGAAGACACTTCTATAATTTTTATGTAAAATAAGGATCATGATGAGACACAATCAAAATAGGTTTACCCTAAAGTCTTATATAATCATTAATATAAATCCTTATGAGGTGCTCAATTGGTAAATCTTTTCTTATAGTGAGGAAATGTGAAGATTTGGTTAGGCGATCAACAATAACCCATATTTAATCATTACTTATAGGATTAATTGATATAACTATGATAAATTCCATATTAATTTCATCCCATTTCCATATAGAAATAGAAAAAGGTTTCATGAATCCCCTAGGATATTGTCTCTCATCCTTCACTTGTTGAAAAACCAAACATCTGGACACATAATTAGAAATTTCCCACTTCATGTTATCCCATAAAAATGTTCCCTATAATCCCTATAATTATTAGTTCTACCAAAGTGGATAGAGAAATTTGAGCTATGAATATCTTCCAAAAATTACCTTTTTAGAATAGGTAAAATTGAACACATAATCTCTTTCCAAATATCAAAACTCCATCTTCAAAAACTAAGTATGATAACATACAATCATTCACAACTTTAATTATATTATGAAAATAAACACCATAAGATTAATAACTTTTTATATTTTCCAATAAATATGGTTTTGTAATCATTTGAAAAAGGAGTGATTTAATCCCTTACTTAATAATTTCCAGATCCATCTTTACTATATCCATGAACATTGGATCCCTCTCAATCCTCATTTGGGTCATAACTCCTTGATCCTTCCTACTAAATGCATCCACTACCTTATTTATTTTCCCTGGGTGGTAGTGTATTGAGTAGTCATAATCCTTGAGTAGCTTAAGCCATCACCTTTTACTCATGTTGAGATATTTTTGTGAAAATATGTATTTTAGGTTTTTATGGTCTATTTATATTTCACATATTTCACCATAGAGATAATTTCTCCATATATTAAAATAAAATATTACAATTTTCAACTAAAGATCATGGGTTGGATAGTTTTGTTCATGATTCTTCAACTACCTTGATACATATGCAACAAAATTTTCATTTTTCATAAGGGCACAACCCAATCATTATTTCGATGAATCACTATTTACCACAAACCCATCATTTCCTGATGGTAGGGTCAAAATTGGATCATTGACTAATATCCTTTTCAATTCTTCAAAAAATTCTTCACATTACATTTTCCAAATGAACTTAACCCCTTTATGTATAATCTTGGTTAACAAGTTATCCAATCAAGTAAAATCCAGAACAATTCACTGATAGTAACCTTCCAAACCAATGAAACTATGTACCTAAGTTATGTTCATTGGTGTATTCCATTCCTTGAATGTATTCATCTTCACAGGATCACCTGAGATTCTATCCTTGGAGAAAATATGGCCAAGAAAGAAAACTTCTTGAAGCTATAAATCTACTTACTAAATTTTGAATATAACTATTTTCTTCGAAGAATCTCAAAAATTATCCAAAATAAATTCTAATGGTCCCAATATATTTTATAATACACTAAAATATCATTAATGAATACCAAAAAAAAATTATCAAGATATTCCTTGAATAATTTTTTCACTAGATCTATAAAAATGAATGGTTTATTAGTTAATCCAAATGACATTACTATAAAGTGATAATGTCCATAACTCATTTGGAATGATATATTTAGAATTTATCACTTATTTAATCACAATTTATGATACCCAGAATGAAGGTCAATTTTTGAAAAATATTGAGCACTATAAATATAATAGCCCAAGACCTGCACTCCCGAATCCTATGCTAAAATCCATAATTTTACATTCCTGACTATGATGCTAATAGTTTTAACCCATTTTTTTCATAAAAACCATAAAACATCAATGGGAAAACTTGGATCACTTAAATTTTGTAGGACCTTTTAGGTTTCAAGTTTTAGATAATTAGGAAAAATCCTATATAAGTAATACCCAAGTTGTTAAATGAACATTTCTCCTATTTAACCCACCATTTCTTATTTCAATTTAGGTCATCAAAATAATCCATGTGAAATACTTTATAGACATAAATCATTCAACATCAACATTTATATCCTAGGAAAAAATAAAAATATGAAGGGTGATATCAAATGGTCTGTAAGTGTAAATATAAGCATTAGCAATTTAATGTCACCAATGAGCATAAAAATTCATAATGATATGATGAAATAATAAAAGTGCATGAGAAAATTAGTAAGTAAATCATACCCATCAAAACCATGGATCATCAAATATGAAAACATGGAAAATTAAAGATTCATCATAATCAATAATCACGAGTCATGTGATATCAAACTCGATCACAAGAAGCATTATAAAACCATATAAATCATAAAGAAAACATATACATAACTTGGGATATCATTTTTACTTCACTCTTACAATCACTCTTAAAAATGGAATAACCATATGGTCAACTTCCATTACCAATTAATTGGAGGGATATTACATACCCACACATCCTTGATTTATCACAAAACCACCCATTATTTGTTTATCATAGAACCACCTATCATTGGTTTATAATGTAACCACCTATCAAATGTACATATAACATTACATAATCATAACACACAAAATAATTAATCTAATAATAAAATAATAGGAACAAACTTTATCCATTTCATAACTTTATTAACCTATGGAAAATAAATTAGTTCTATAAAAATATATGTGAAACATGGTTAACCCATAGAAAATAAATAGGTTCTATAACAATCTCTTTAAAACAGTATTAACCTATGGAAAACAAATGGGTTCCCTAAAAATCTCTTTGAAATAATTTTAATACATCCAAAAAATAAAAAGGATGGTATCAAAAAAAATATCCCTAGTGGAGGATAAGAAATAATAAAGATTTATTTACATTTATGAATGGAAATACCATTAAAATATCATTAAAAAAATTCTTGTGGAAAATATCCTTTTCATTTTGAAAAACAATTTTTAAAACATAAAACATTTTAAAATTATTTTTCTTTGAAAAATACCTTGAAATATTATAAATGAATATTTTAAAAATAATTTAAAACATTTATTTTGGAAAATATCTTTTCATATTTGAAAACAAATTTTTAAAACATTTTAAGAAAAAATGGTTTCGGAATAAAAATAGTTTTTGACTGAAAAGTCTATTTTTCATAAAAAAATTATATTAAAATATTGAGTACATAAAGTGAGAAAAATGAAGGGAAAACATATATTATGATGACATAAATATAGGATAATAAAAATAAAAATAACTATTTAGAGGTAGATATTAATATTTCAATATTTGATACTTAATCACAAACAATATCGATAATCGATGAGATAGTAATATCAAACTCTTACCGCTTTGGTAACTTTGAATCGTAAGCACCATGAAAGGATTACATTAAATTAAAATTAAAATATCATTAAAATAATAATAATCATGAAATAACATGTCAAAGGGTCTTTATATACACCTTATAAAATAATATAGGGGTATACCATAACAAACGTCACAAAGAAAGAAAATTGTGACAAAAATGAATTACTATTTTGGTAACTTTGAAACCATAAAACCCATGAAATAGAGATAATAAAATGGATATTTAAATATCCATAAATTTAATTATAATAATAATACAATAAATTCATGGTTATTATATACACCACACAACAAAAATAATGGGTTAATATGGCATGTATCTCATAAAAATAAAAGTGAGATGATGAAAACCCTTACATTGAGTCTGATTCATCATGATAGTTATTTATCTTCATGAATAATAAAACTATGTTAATTATTTAATTTATTAATAACATTTTTAAATTTTATTATTAATTTTATTTCAATTATAAACAAGTTATATGCAATTAATTAATCAATTAGGTTTAAGTTGGATGTTTTGACCATATTTGGCTTATGTGTCAAAACTGACTTTGGTATGTTAAATATGGTTAAAGGGGGTCATTAATTAAAAATATTCAGAATAAAAATAATTAAATAATTATAATATTTATATATCAATTATGATTTTAAATTAATATTGTTATGAAAAAATAACCAGTGTCATAATCGTGGAGATGTTAGGTCGTGCGTACGCATGAGCGACGTTTCCATTTTTCAATGATCATTATTGATAGAAGGTAAGTAATATTTTATATTTATAGAATTATAATTATATAAGAAATACATTTATAGTTAATTATATAAACTTATATATATCATTCTTTTTATTTATAAGGAATCACATAACTTCGAGGAGGTGGTAGTCCGCACGTCCACGAACGACGTTATCACTTTTTCAGTGTGTTAAATGGTAAGAAGAAAATGATATATTATATTTATAGAAATATAATTAGGTTTTTAATATCATAATAATTTCATTTATATCATATATATTCATTATAGTTACCCTTATAACCTTCCATGTAACACTTTAGTGAAAAACGCTTCACATCGCTTCACGAGGCAGTAATCCGCCATACACACGAGTGATGTTATCATATCCCTTAGGGAATGGAATATAAAAATGGTATATGTGATATAATGAATAAATTGATATTATTATGTTATAAATATCTTAAATATCATATATAAATATTATTACTATCATTATTCCCAACCTTGAAATGTGGTAATGGAAAAACAAATGACATCAGTTCACGAGGCGGTACTTCATCGTACACACGAATGATGATTTCGTAACCCATTTTATGGAAGTGTGTAAAGTTGTAGGTTATATAATTAAAATTAAAAAAATATAATTATATTTAATATAATTAAGTTATTATATAATTCTGATATAAAAATAATTTAAGTAGGCGGAGAAGGAAATAAAATAAAAACACATTTAGAAGAACCTTACCTCTTCTTCAGGTATCCTCCTTAAGTTTGCATACAACCTTAATAAGTTGGATTTTTTCACAATTTAAGGGTTCTAGGATGAGTGGAGGGAAGTTTGGGAGTAAATTTGGTAGGTAGTTTTCAAACACAAGTGGGTATATAGGTTTCAATAATGGGGATAGAGGGTGGCCTTTTATAAGTGGGGGAGAGGACACACTTGTCATTTTTGAAAGGAAGTTAGGTGTACCCATATTTTTACCTAATAATAGACTTAAATAATACAGAAAATTAAATAATATAGGTTTATTGGTCCAAATATTTCCATCCAATTTGTTTTGTATAAGTTTCCAGGTCATTTAGCTCCTTAAGATTAAAGTTTAAGCACTAAGTAAACATGTTTTTACTTTAATCACTGTAATTAGTTTTAATTGTTTTCACTAATATTTTTGGTAAAACAATAAGTTGAACTTAAAATAAATTATAAATTATTCTGATTAAAAATATGCAATACTTTTTTCCAAATTTTAATCACATAAATGGTATAAATTAATTTAAAATTAATCCCGCAAATGAGATGAGAAAGTAGGGTTTTAAAGTGAAAATGTTCAAAAGTTTACTAAGTATTTATATCTAAATTAAATTTAAAAATGATTAAAATGACATAAATTGTATTAATATATTTATAATTGATCTAATTTTACTTTAAAATTAATTTTAAATACAAATTAGAATTATAAATTATTTAGATGGAAAGTTAGTTTTCGGTTAAAATTCAGTGTATTTCACTATTCAGAAAAAAATGAAACTTCTCAGGAAAATACCAAAAATTATCCTAAAGATAATTTTGAAATTACTATTAATAAAATTAATTTTATTTTTTCAAATAAAATTTATAAAAGTGTTGAAATTTACTTTAAAAAAAATCTTCCATTAAAAGGGTGAAAAACCGTCTTTTAGAAAAAATATACTTCTTTTTATGCGTAAAATTGGATTTATTCTTATATGAAGCCTATAAAACTTATTGGATGAATTTAAAAAACATTTATTTAATATATAACATATAAATTCATTGATATAATTCAATAATAGCTATTAATTTAATTTCATAAGATAAAATTCCTTTATTTGCATAAAAAATATATTTTTTGTGTAAAAACATTTCCATTATATTCAATTGATTTTTATTTTAATTTATAATTAATTGGAGAATAATGAAATAATTTTATAAATATGTGTAAACTATATTTTTATAATTTAGTTAATCTTATTAATTTCCACCATTCCAATGACTAGGTGATAACTATCAAGTTCAATAACTATATTAATATTATATTGTTGTCTGGTAAAACTCAATATTCCATGTAACATAAGTCATCAAAGAAAATCAATCTATAATTAAAAAAAAGATAAAATTTGTGTTTCATGTGATAAAAGTTAAAATATGTATTGGTTATAACATAATCTATCAAAGAATATAAATTAATTTAAATATGATATTTCTTAAAATCTTATGATGTTACATACCAACCACCTTAAAACGAATTTTTCCCTCGATGTTTGTCTTGGTTTGAAAAGGGCTAAATTTTTTATAATTACTTTATTGAGAAAAACATAATAAAAATGAAATAAATAAAAAATCCCATAAAAAGGGAGAGTGGGAAACGTAAAGGTAAACTGAAGATACACATAACTTGGATTCCAAATAGGGATAACATTATTGGGAAATTAAAATATGGATTTGGAAGGGAAAACAAATTACCATGGACTAATACAGAGTGATATCTAATTTTTTCAATAAGAAGTCAATGAAAAAAACCACAAACCAAATATGTGTATAAAAGGTCATTAATATCATAAAAAATATGGTAATAGGATAAAATTTTATTCCAAGGTCCTTTTCCTAAATTTGATAGATTATTTCACCATCTAGAATGAAAATATAAATAAATATACTTAATTAATGAGTAAAATTTCATCCTTTAACCAATTTCCACCACAATCTCGTCTTTCTCTCCAAATGATGAGCATTCGAGATGAAGTTTTAATACATAATACACCATATATACGTAAAAGGGATAGTAAAGCTATTCCACTTATCTATAAACATTAACCAAAACTCAAATGGTTAGCACATGGTAGGATAATTACCAAAATGAGTAAAACTTCATATCATACATTAATATTTAAAATTAATAAAAAAATTTCAAACCAAATTATTCAAAAAATTACTATCCTTAAAATTATTTAATCATTTCCTAACTAAGTTCAAAATAAAAATATTAGAATAATTTGATTAAATATTATTCCAAGATCAAATATTATTCCTCTAATGAAATCCCAAATGTTTATGAAATAAACATAATATTTACCTGTAAAAATTTCACACTAACCAGGACATCACATAGGATAGTGGTAGGTGCGAAACCCTTATCTTCCTTCGACCATGAGTTCAAGCCCCACCACCTTGATGGATGCAACATGTTGTAACCTAGAATAAAAGTTTTAATTTTTTTTATTTAAACATGAGAACTAATTAATACCTAAATAATAATTTATCTTTATCGTAGGGATTGAGAATACCATAACCCAAAAAAAACATCTCAAAAAATATCATTAGCAACCTCAAAACTTTTACTACATAAAACCCTCTAATGAGGTGTCTTTGAATTTGGAATTATGATCATACTTAATATTATATACCTATTATGGTATCCATAAATCTTTATATAACCTCATATGAGAAAACCCTAATCTAAAAGGTTATCTAAATCGACCTTTGATACCAACTATAATATCCTTGGACCTCTACTCCTGAATCCTGTACTGAAATCCATAACTTTATATTCTCGTATGTGATGTCGATATTTGTGACCCAATTTTTTTCCATAAAAAACTTAAAAAATAAAAATGAAAACTTAGATCACTAACATTATGTAGGACCATTTAGGTTTAGAGTTTTATAGAATCAGGGAAACTCCTATATAAGAAATCCCCAAGTCGTTAAATAAATATTTCTCCCATTTAACCCACCTTTTCTTATTTCACATTAGGTCATCAAAATCATCCTTGTGAAACACTTAATAGACATAAATCCTTCAACCTCAAAATTTATAACCTGGTGAAAAATAAATATAATAAGTGTGATCTCAAATGATTATTAAGGGTAAAGATAATCATTAAAAATTTAATGGCATAAATGAGAATAAAAGTTCATAAGGGTATGATGACATAATAAAAGTGCATGATAGAATCATAAATGAAATCATACCCCAAATACCTGGATCACAAAATATGAAAACATGGAAAATTAAAGTCATAATAATCAATAATAATGAGCTATTTTATATCAATATAGACCGTGAGAAGCATTATAAACCCATAACAATCATAAATAAAACATGTACATAACTTGGGACATCATTTTCACTCTACTCTAATAATCACTCTTAAAAATGGAATAACCATATGGTTGAAATACATACCCAATGTATTAGAGGGATATTACAGACCCACCCATACTTGGTTTATCACAGAAATACCCATCACTGGTTTATCATGGAACCATCTATAATTGGTTTATAACATAACTACCCATCAAATGTATAGGTACCATTACATAATAATAACACATAAAAGATTTTATTTTATCATAAACTCATAAGAAAAAAAATTATCCCCTTAATAACTTGATTAAACCATAGAAAAAAATGATTTCTATAAAAATATCTTTGAAACATGGTTAACCCATAGAAAATAAACAAGTTCCATAATAATCTATTTGAAACATGAGTAACCCATGGAAAGGAAACATGATCTATAAAAATATCTTTGAAACAATCTTATTCCATCCAAACAATAATGGGGATCATATCAATAAAAAATATCCCTAGTGGATTATATGTAATAACAAGGGTTATTGACATTGATGAATGGAAATACCATTAAAATATCATTAAAAACAATCTTGAGGAAAATATTCATTTCATTTTTAATTTTTTTTAAAACCTAAAACATTTTTAAAATAATTTTCTTTGAAAATAAACTTTAAATATTATAAAGGAATATTTTAGAAATCATTTAAAAAATTAATTTAGGAAAATACCTTTTCATCTTTGAAAACCACTTTTTAAAACATTTTTGAAAACATTTTTAGAAAACATGGTTTTGGAAGAAAAAGTGTTTTTGACAGAAAAAATGATTTTTCATAAAAACATTATTTTGAAATCTTGAGTAAATAAAGAGAGAATAGTAAAGGGAAAAATTTATTCTCATGAAATTACTATGGGATAAGAAATATCACAAGAATTATTTATAGGTATATTCTAATATTTTAATATTGGAGACTTAATCACAAACAATCCCGATAATCGATGAGATTGTAATATCAAACTCTTACCGCTTTGGTAACTTTGAATCGTAAACACCATGAAAATATTAAATTAAATGAAACCTAAAATATCATGAAAATAAGTATAATAATTATATAACATTTGAAAGGGGTAATATATACACCTTATAAATTAACATAGGTGTATAACATAACAAACATCACAAAAAAGGAAAATTGTGACAAAAATCCATCATCCTTTTGGTAACTTTGAAATCCTAAACCCCATGAAAGGAAATCATAAAATGGATATGTAAATAAAAATTAATTTAATTATAATAATAATAAAATAAATTTATGAGTATTATATACATCACACAACAAAACTAAGTGTTGAATATGGAATATATCTCACAGAAATAAAAATGAGACCAGAAAAACCCTTACCTTGAGTATGATTTCCACGCATGTTGTTTATCTTCTTGAATAATAAAATTATGTTAATCATATAATTTATTGAGAACATTTTACAATTTTATTATTAATTTTATTTTAATTATACACAATTTATATACAATTACATAATCAATTAGGTTTAAGTTAGATGTTTTGACCATATTCACCTTATGTGTCAAAACTGAATTTGGTAGGTCGAATAAGGTCAAATGGGTCATTATTTAAACATATAAATAATAATAATCTTGAAATAATTATCATATTTATATATAAATTATACTTTAAAAACCAATCATGAAATATGGTTATGAAAAATGAACCAACGTTACGATCATAGAGTCGGTAGGCCGTACGTAGGCCTGAATAGCATTTACATTTTCAATGATCATTATGGATAGTAGGTAAGAAATATTTTTTATTTACATAATAATAATTATATAATAAATAAATTTATATTTAATTATATATAATTATATATACCATTCTTGTGATGTAAAAGGAATCACATTGCTTTGAAGAGGTAGTAGTCCACACATCCACAAATGACATTATCACTTTTTCAGTGTGTGAAATAGTAAGAATAAAATGATATATTATATTTATAAAAATATAATTATGTCATGAATATAATAATTATTTAATTTATATAATATATATTCATTATATTTACCCTTATTACCTTCCATGTAGCACACTACTGAAAAATTATTCTTATCGCTTCATGAGGCGGTAGTTCGCCGTACACACAAGCGATGTTATCGTATCCATTACAAAATGGAATATAAAAAGGTTTTATATGATATAATGAATACATAGGTTTTATTATGTTATAAATATAATAAATATCATATATAAATAGTATTTACACCATTATTCCCACCCTTTAATGGTGGTAATGGAAAAAATAATGACATCAGTTTGCGAGGCGGTAGTCCGCTGTACACACGAATGATGATTTTGTAACCCATTTGATGGAAGTGTGTGAATTTTTTGGTAATAAAATTAACATAAAAATATAATTATATTTAATATACTGATATTTTTATATAATAATTATATAAAAATATTTTATGGAGGTGGATAAGTAAATAAAATAAAAACACTTTTACAAGAACATTACCTCTTCTTTGGGTATCCTCCACAGGTTTTCACTAAAGCCTTCATAAGTTGGATTTATGCCCAATATAAGGCTTCTAGGATGAGGGTAGGTAATGTTATTATTAATTTGGGATGGTATTTGCCTAACCCAAGTGGTTTGTGATGTTTGAAGAAGGGGGAGACGAGGTGGCCTTTTATAAGTGGGGGAGAAGACACACTTGGCATTTTTGAAAAGAAGTAAGGTGTACCCAATTTTTTACCTAAAAATAGGATTTCATAATACAAAACAATATATAATAGATGTTTAATATTTAAAATATGACCATAAAATGGGTTCTTTATAAGTTTCTAGGTTATTTACCACTTAAGATTAAAGTTTAACCACTAAGTAAACTCCTTTTTACCTCAATTATTGTAATTAATTTTAATTTATTTTACTAATATTTTTGGTAAGAAAATAATTTTAACTCTCTAGAAATTATAAATAATTATTATTAAAAATATTGAATCTATTTTTTCAAATTAAAATCACTTAAAATTTAGGAATTAATTTAAAATTAATCCTGTAGAAGAGATGAGAAAACGAGTTTTTAAACTGAAAACGTTCAAAAGTTTACTAAGTTTTTATTTCTAAATTCAATATAAAAATAATTAAAATGAACTAAATTGGATTAATAGATTTAAAATTTATCTAATTTTACCTTAAAACCAATTTAAAATACAAATTAACATTATAAATTATTTATATGAAAAATCAGTCTTCAATTAAAATTTAGTATTTTTCACTATTTATCAAAAAATAAAACTTCTCAGAAAAATAAAAAAAATTAACCCTAAGATAATTTTGAAATTAAACTTTCTAAAATGATGTTTATTTTTTAAATAAAATTTATTTAAGTGTCAAAATTTATTTTTAAAACAAGTCTTCCATTAAAAGGTTGAAAAAATGACTTTTAGAAAAAAAATACAGCTTTTTTATGTGTAAAATTTGATTTATTCTTATCTTAAGACTATAAAAACTATTAGATGAATATATAATTTTTTTATTAAATATATAACATATAAATTTCATTAATATTATTCAATAATAGTGATTAATTTAATTTATTAAGATAAAATGCCTTTGTGGGCATAAAAAACTATTTTTTTTGTGTGTAAAAACATCTCATTTATATTCAACTAATTTTTATTTTCATTTATAATTAATTGGCTACTGATGAAATAATTTTATAAATTTTTTTAAACTATATTTTCATATTTTTTTAAACCTTATTCATTCCCATGATTCTAATATCTAGGTGATAACTATCAATTGAAATAGTAATATTAATTGTATATTGTTGTCTGGTAAAACTCGATCTTTTATGTAACATAAGACATCAAAGAAACCTGATGTTTCATGAAAAATAAGAAAAAATTGGTATTGAGTGTGATATAAGGTTAAATATGTATTTCTCTTAACATAATATATCAAATAATTTAAATTAATTGAAAGATGATATTTCTTAAAACATCAAGATGTTACAATGAATTTGATCAAATCAGTTATCAATGCGTGGTAGAGGATACTTATGATTTATTGTAATAGAATTTATTTCAATACAATATATGAAAAAATAATGGATTTATCTTTATTCTTAACTATTAGAAAAGGGGATCCCCATATAGAAACACTAGGGATAATAAATCCCTTATTAGATAACTCATCTAGTTGTTTCATCAAATTAGACAATTCCACAGTGGCCATTCTATAGGGAGTCTTTGATATTGCTCTTATATAAAGGATTAAAATAATGAAAAACTCGACTTCATGACCTGGTGGATGTTCGGGTAATTCCTCATGAAATATATAATTTTATTTTTATACAATAAGTAAATCCTTAATTTCAAGATTACCTTCTCCATCCATATATTTTGTTTAATATTCTTCCCCAAGAATCTTATTTAGAAGTGTTACTTGGGGTTGATCTAGACATGACATAGATGATGAAGTCTATTTTCTAGAGATAAGGAATTCCATATCTTCATCATAAATTTTAATTTCATTATACCTTCAATAAGTTTTTGAAATGTATTTTGAAATACATTTTATATCAAGGATTATATAGAAGTTAACCATAGGTATGATAATAAAGTCTACAAATAGGGAATATTTACGTGTCATAATGGGGAGTTCTTGAAACATCCTTGTTGCGGTGAGACTTACACTAGGAGTTTTGACTAACAAATCCCTTCTTAAGATGCTAAGGAAATATCTATTTTTATTGGAAAACCTGGAATATATAAAATAGTTCAAATATCTAGAATCAAATAAATAATTGGTTAAATTTTAGGCTATGATTAATAGACCTTCCACCACATCATTGGGAAATTCCACCTTAGATGTAGTGATTGCATAATCTTGTCCTTCTCCCCTCTACCTCTTCTATGGTATGTTCCCTTAACACTTGGGGAATTTGTGTGAATAATTATCCACTTATTTGTAGCTAAATCACTGTACATAATTTATTTATTTCTTATCCTTGCATTAATGAGCCAAATGACCTTTGTCATTGCACTTATAAAACAATACCATGCCCTTCAATAATTTTCAAGGATGTTTCTTTCTGTAGTTTTCACGTGATGGAAATTACTTCATCTTCTTATTATTCTTTGTTACATTCCCTTTTTATTGGTGTTCAGATATACTATTCTTCTATTGATTCCCCTTGAATATATATTATCTATAAAATCCATTCTCTATTTTTATGGAACATAAAACTATTTCATCATATAATGAAAAAGTTTGAGAAATCATCACCCTTTAGAGTGTTGGGTTAAGCCCTTTAATGAAATGATCTATCTTGTATTACATATTATGCATGTAATATATATAATACCCATATAGTCTTGTAAAGGTATCCTTATACTCCACAAAACTTAATTATTTATTTTTTCAAGACAATTAAATTTCTCTTCATCTTAGTCCGTTGCTCATGAGGGAAATATTTGTCGAAGAATTTATCTTTAAAATCTCTCCATTACATCTATTTTATTTCTTATTCCTACTTATTATTCTGGATCAACGACCACCATTTATCATCATCATATTTGATATAATTCACTATAAGTGTAACATTTTCCTTTTCATCGCATCTAAAGGCTAGTGATATCTTTTCAATGGAATTAATCCATTGATAATCTACCACTATATTGGTAGTACCACTAAATTATGGGGGATTATATCACATGAAGCGATCCAATATAGTAGAATCACATTTTGGAATAATAGGTTGCTTTATTTGAGCAAGGTTATTTATCATAACCTGAGTAAACTTCCTTAATATAGCCATAATCTTCTCAGATCCAATACCAACTGTATTGGATTTCTTAGTAGGGAAATTTCTATATTGATCATGAGTTTTGAGAAAATTATTTATTCTATGTTCCATTTTAAATCAATGGAATATAATTAATTTTTTCATAACATTATAAATTTTAAATAATAATTTATAATTCTAAATCTGGTGTAACACTTTACATAAATTGATAATTTATGCATTGTTAATCTTAGAA
The DNA here is from genome assembly GCA_963277665.1 of Viscum album. Lineage (NCBI taxonomy): Eukaryota > Viridiplantae > Streptophyta > Magnoliopsida > Santalales > Viscaceae > Viscum > Viscum album. The sequence goes on along the minus strand of OY728150.1, from coordinate 37,300,717 downwards.
TTGTAATCTTAGTTTCTTTGGGAATATCTTTATTTTAAAACCTTCATAATGGGTTGTATGTAAAATGTGAATTATCCTAAGCATATCCCCCAAGAGTATCAAACTAGGTGCATAGTAAGGCCTGTTTTCATGCACCAGGTGATGATCGAGTCAAATCCCATCACACCATTTTTGGAGTTAGTACCACTATGTACAACTGTGCCAGAACCACATCCATTTGTAGTATCCAGATAGATATATATTTCTTGAAAAAACCATATAATATATTCTTTACCAAAACTTCAGGATGTTCTACTATACTTATCCTCAAATTCTACCATTGGTTTATATTCCCTAATCTATATTTTCTTTAATCTAGTTCCCAAGGTTTATAGTAAAATCTCTCTGATACCTACTGTAATGACCTCGACTCCAGTAACCCGATGCTGGTGTCTACTTTATTACATTGACATAGATACAAGGGGTCAAATCATAAATGACTAATCAGTTTAGTAGTTTTGGATAACTAGATACATAATTGATACCCATTTTAAATTAGTAATAGAATATAAAACATGAAAAAAGTAAATTTTGAAATCCTTGAAACTCATTTAAAGGATTCATCTTCATATCTTGGGGAAAGGAAACAAAATAAGGGTGAGATAAAATGCTTAGTGGGTGTTATTTATAGTGGAATATATCATGATTCAATAAGGAATAATAAATATGGATAGGTAAATAAATTAAAAAACATGAAATTTAATCAATAACTTGAATATCATGATTAGAAAAGCATAACTAATATGGAAAGGTAAATAACTAAGAACACATGCCATTAATCAATAAATTTAGCATAAAATGTATTTATGGATAATATCAATGAAATAATTTTATGGATAATAATAAATAAATTCTCAATGAAGGAAATGATTAATATTGTATTTAATGATCTCATACATCATGATATATATACTACTAATACCTTTCATAAGATGGTTTGAAAATATGTGTAAAAACCCATTTAATTTGGCCAAATTATTTTTCTCATGAGACCTACTGATGCATCAGGGGGATATATAATTCCAAGCCCCACCCTTAAACCTATATCCAAATAATTCATAATATATAAAATGATCTATTTGATTTATGATCAACATTACTTATCAAAAAATATATATATTTATTAAAGAGTATGAATTTATCAATATTTCCCTATTTAATAAAATAACATTCAAAGTAAACACAATATGTACAAATGGTATGAAGTTTAGAAAATAATAATATTTATGATACAAAGAATATAAATATTTAATATAAATTTATTTTCTAATGAAAAATGATCATAAGAAATTGATTTTATCAAGATAAAGTTAACAATCACAAAATTAATCAATAGATGAGAGGTGAACATCTGTTCATCGAGAATATAAGTTTTTTTATAATAAAATAATTTCATTTGGAATAATAAATGGAATGAAAGTAAAATATTAAAATAATATTTCATAAAATTTTTATATTTTTAAAACTATTGAAAATGTGAATAAGAATCTACTTTTTGTAAAACAGTTAAGGCGTCGGGGAAATCCGTTATCACTGTATACATTAAAAAAACATTAATTTTGACTTTTTATCAAAAACATACCATTAAAAAATAGTATAAATATTACTTTAAAACCCTTTTAAAAGTCAATTATAACTTAAAATACCCTTAATAAATCATCTAAGTAAATAATATGACTTTTTTAAAACAATTTTAAAAAACATGGACATGGAAGAAAAATATATATGTTTTAAAGAGAAATAAAATTGGTTTTTATTTTACAATTTTATTTGATCGATTCAAGTAAAAATTAAAATTTGAAATAAAATATGGAAAATTATTAAATATCTAGTGGATAAGAAATTTATTAGATGTTATTAAGGATAAGTGATAAGATTCATTCAATGAGAGTAAAAGCAATCCTAAAAGAAAGTGATATTGTGAAATAGATTCTTAACTCTTTAGAAACTTTCAAATTATAACACCTTGAAAGAATAAAATTTAATTGAAACATTAAAAATAATGAATAAATAGTTATCCATATTAAATACATAAAATGAGAAGTATATATACCACATAAAAGTGAATAGGTGCGTATTAACAAATATGTCTCAATTGAATGGAAATTGAGATGAAATCCCTTACATCACGCTTCAATTTAGTTGAACATAATTTAACCTCATGTATAACGATTTTATACATTTTATTAATTTATTAAATAAACATAAACATATTTATAATATCATATATAATCATTTTTATAATATCTTAACACCTGTTCATTAACAATCTTTTATTATTAATATTGTTTCGAGTGTTAATTACCTCATTTTATCATACATGTTTTGTCCTGAAAATTTTGATTATTGTGCATAGGATATATTTAAATCATACATAGAATGGTATTAATGTTATAAATATCATATTTACTCATTATATACAATTATATAACCATTCTTTAAATTTGTACATAGAAAATGAATTACATCACTTTGTGGGGATGATAGACCATACATACACATGATTGATGATATCATTACCTTAATGGGGGAAATGGTAAGGAAGTGGATGAGATTTAAATTTTTAAAAAATTATAAAATTTTATATGTATCATATATATATTAATTATTTCAATCATTACGACTATCCATGTGATTCATTGATAAAAAAACTACATTGGTTTACAAAGCGATAGTCATCCGTACACATGAACAATGAATTTGTTTCCCATTTGATGGAGAAGGAGATGAATAAATATTATTCCATCAACATAATAATATCTTATTATATGGTATATACTATTGTTATTATATTTTAAGTGTTAATACATAATTTAATGTTGTAATAGAAGTAACAAAAATAAATAGTTTTGTTAAGATGATTGCCTTCTCTTGGAGAAAACTCTTTTGAACCTCTTCTTAAGGACCACAAGGTTGGTATTTTTGGAAGACCAAAAGATCTAGAATGTGGATAAGGATGTTGGGGAGATATTTTTGTAGGTTTTGGTCAACCCAAACATCTTGATATGTGTGAATAAGTTAGGGTAGGTAGTTTTCTATTATAATTGAGGAGGAGTGATTTTTTTAAATACCCAAATATATTCAATAATTGGAAGTCTCTATCATCCCATGTGCCTAAAAAATTGATAAATTATAGATTGAATTAAATTTAAGGTCGATCCAAACCTCAAAAAAATAAAAATAATCAATTTTTAAACATTTTATTTCTCATTTTTTAACTTTACTTACTTTTACCATTTTAGTTTTCATAATGGTAACTAGTTTTTTGACTTAGGTAATTTATCCATTAAGCCTAAAATAAAATGATACTGATTAGATAATTTGTGTCACAAACCAAATCTGGTCTCTACCAAAACCGGCACCAAACCCAGCCCATGACAATTCCTAAAAGGCATTCCCTATCCCCTTGAGCTGGTACATGTTCCTGGGTATCATAGATTTTGGTTTGGTAACGATTTACCTAAGTACGGAAACATAAAACATAAAAACCTATCAATAAACTGAATCTAAAAAATTTATACCAAACAAGATTTAAAAAAAATCCAGAACTGAATACATAGGTATAAACATGATAAAATAGGTCCAAAGGCACATATAAACATCATCAAAACATCCCTAAGTACTTCATACGACAAGGGGTCATCACCCACAAGTCATCTCCACAACACCACACCATGGATGATAACTAAAACCTCGGATCACCCTCACCCAAAGCCTTTCCTTTACCTGTGATAAACATGACCAAGTATACTTACACCCAATGGGTGTAATTAGGGTTTGATAATAATCTCAATATGATACCACTAAGATATTACATAGAGTAAACAATACAAGATAAAAAGCATTCCATTTTTGATAAACAAGAGGTAGTGGAAATAATTTTTGAAGAATGAAACTTTTAAATGTAAACAGTTTTCAAAGGTAATTTTACATGAATGATAAAATTACAATAAAAGATGTAGGCTAATTTATTTTACATCAAAAACCACCAGATTCCAAATATAAACACACAAGATTCAATGAGCACTAATCTCGGGAACACACCTCAGCACTAGTTAGTCTCAGGCCCCATGTACCCCGTACCTCGGTGTAACATAACCATAGAAAAATCTGTTCTCATGCAAGATCCACTAGTAGGGAACATACCCATAACCTAGTTGTCCCCAATCATCATCAATATAGTTTTTCTAGTGTTGTCGTTATCCATTTTTCTCAGTGAAACATGGAAAAAACGCATCCGAATCACTAGCGTACTAGTACATAGCCGCCCTCCTAGATACCCAGGCTTCCCCCCTTTGTGCTCAAACCATTATCTCATGATACCAAAAGACATTATCACATAAACACATTAGTTCTGGTCATAATCAACTCAAAATAGTATCTACACATGTTTTTCACCACTTACATCACTCAATAAAACCTTTAGGATTTCAATAAAATAACTTCACAAAAATTAACAATGTTTTGCACACAAAATCCCTTAAAAACCCCACTTTGAACACCATGTACCTACCCATATTAATCAAAACAGAATTTTCATCACCCAAAGAATTTATATAAACTTATTACATGATTTATAAAACAACCCCATTTGACATAACATAAAATAGACATGTAAAACAACCAATTTAACACAAAATTGGTACCCAAAAGTCATTTACTTAACAAACATCACCAAATACAGATTTTTCAGCAATGATAATGGATGATAAGTGTGATAAAAATATAAATTCATCAATCTAACTCATCTATAATTTATTACCCATGGAATCACCTACCACAAGTGTCAAAACCCTTGAATCTTGGTACGAAACTTCAACTACACCACCGCCGCACCAAAAGGAAGATAAAACAAGACCTAGACCATAAAATTTTACAAAAAGACTCAAGGTTAAACCCAAGGTACGAAACCTAGATGCTGAACACTTTATAACTTCATGATAGAAGAAAGAAAACCAAAGGAAGATAGAAGAAACCAAGAATGAATTTACTTACATGAAAGATCTTGAGGTTTCTACACCAAATCCTCCATCAAAAATGAGTTCCATGGGAGATTGAGGGAGCTTGGAGTCCTAACATGGTTTCTATGGTCCAATAGGGGAATAATGGGGAGGATTAGGTTTATTTATGGGAGGGAAAAATTGGAATATCAAAAACGATTTTTAATGACCTAGACACCTTGCACGGTTTGGCTGCACGGTTTAGTAAACTGTGCAACCAAACCATGTGGCCTGTTCTGGCCACCCAAAACCATGTCATTATTCTACAATTTCATGGGGATCTAAGGGGGAAACCTAGGGGTAATGATAGGCCAAGGATAGGGGAAAAAAATACCCAAAATAAAACCACCCTTTCACCCCAAGACTCATCCAACTCAAGGGTATAAACCACCTCAACAACATACCCCGCAAGAGGTGACACTAGGAGTGTCACAAATTCGTTTCCAAAAAACATCATCATCATAAATTCAATTTAATAAAAGACAAGTCCAAATACCATCCAATACTTCCAATAATAATTACTTAGATTAAGAACACTCGTGACACCAAATATAATCCCCGAACACCCAGAGACCAAGAGAAAACCAAGAACCAAAATTGGTTTTGAAACAAAGGATGGAAATTGAAAATATGGGGTTGACAATTCTCCCCACCATACACATTTCTGCCCCCATAAAGCCATAAAAAACACGATGTAAAAAAAATCCGAAATGGTAGACCAAGACAGACTCCCTTGCCATGTTTTCACCCGCCTTCAAAAGGAAAAACACCTATATTTGATCAAACAAAGGAAGAGAATACTCTACACAACCAAAACTTATCCCACTTACTTGAAATGATAAAACATATTCAAAATAAATCCCAAAAAAAAGACCTAAAACACTACCAGACAATGCTCAAGAATCCACATGAAACGAACAACAAACTTGAATAATGCTACCACAACTTTACTTAAACAAAACCATTGGGCATGCTCCAATCCCACATTTACCCAAGTAAGAAATTGGTGGCTAGATAGCCTCAAATGAGACTACATAAAACCAAGAAAATACTAAGGAGAAAACCAAGTAACTGATATGGGGTGACCCAAATGGACTTCCCACCACAAGGGAAAACTTAATTTCTAAGACAGAATTAGGACACCAATTGGGGAGGCCTGAATGGTATCCCCAACATAAGGGGTAAACTAAGATTAGAATTTTTCCAAGAGAACTTATGTGAGACCCATGATGGGTCTCCCCACCATAAGGACCAACCATCTTAACTGACTAGCATGGACTAGCATGAAAAGACCCCCAAAATTTAAAGAGTTGGAATGACCACATGGTTAGTCCGAACGGTTTAGGAAACCGTGCACTAACTGTGAAAATCATTCCGTACAAAGGGGAAGCTTCAGACGATTACATGGGACAAGGAGCATGGCCATGTGGTAGCTTCTATCTCTTACCGCATGGTTTCCTAGGTTGGTATACTGTTACTATTAACAGTGTGAAAACTGTGTTATTTAAAATGCCTAGCCCAAATTTCAACCTTTTCTCTAAAAAATCAAAGGAAACGCAAGGGAATAACATGAACTCAGGATATAACATGAAAACAAGTTCCTCCCACCTCTACCACCGAACATAAAAAACTAGAACAAGATGACAACACCAGAGATTTAACTATTCACATATTTCATACTAAGGATTGGACTTTGACCAAAGGTTTGAATGGATCTGGGATTTCCCCTTACTACACACCAGCTTCACTCTGGTACCTATGGATGGAGATCAAATGATTTAAGCATATACTGCCTCACAGTCAGGATTTAGAAACCCCCGAATGAAACTTATTCTTCCAGTGCCACAAAAAATTAAACTGTGATCTCAGATGGTCTAAATGAGACATGACACACTTCAAAACCACTTTACCCAACCCATCATTTTACCAAAATAAGGGCTTAGAGGATGCACACACATCACCCCTTGTTTCTTCAAATGGGAAACATCAGAATGAAATGACACATAGAAACACCTTCCTCTAGAACATAGGATTTTCAAATTCCCTAAAGGGAGACACACATCCGAAAAAATAGAGACTCTCATAAGATTGCACAACCTTGACCCTTATAGTCAAATAAACACACGACATCGCAAGGCATCACCGAACATGACCATTGCAGCTAAAAAAACACAAGCAGAGGGACCTTATGCTGAGTCCCAAACATCACACGATTCCAACAAGTGTCCATAACAACAACTCTTGGCTAGATTTTCCACACTGGTGGCCTAACATGAACTCTTTCTTTGATGAGACTGAAAAAATACCCAAATTCCCTTTAAGACATCATTCTACACCGAAAACCCTGAATTGCATTCAACTTCTACGACTCAGGCAACATAAGAAACTAAGGTCTATTTCAACCTCCCACAACCACTCTCCCTCTACAAGGGGATCCACATAATCAAAAAAGAAGAGGGTAAACTCAATCTCCAAAGCTCAAGAAGAAATTCCTTATGTTGATTGTCACGACCCGACCTCGGGGCCCGTGTCGTGACTACCCCAAGCCCGCCTTCCATAGGCCAGGGGCTGGCGACTAGCACCAAGGCGTACAATCCCGGTAAACAGGGAAGGCATTGCCTTTATAAGTAACAACCACCACAGAGTCAGCAAGCGGAAAGTAACTACAAGTGCAGAAAAGTAAAGGGGGCCGGAATACAAGCCCAACTGAAAGTACAACTGAAAAAGTAAAGAACAGCAACTGAAGAAAAGACGGCGGCCTCGTGTCGTCCACTGGCAATCCCACCTGAAGGGTGGGTACAGATAGCCTCCAGGCTCCTCGGGTCCCACGTCCACTCCGAGCACGTCCCGCCCAGTGGTCCACCTCCAGGTACCGTCCTGCTCCACGCCCCAACCGAGATCAGCGATGTCCGTCATCTGCATCCAACACAACAAGGTGCGGGCATAGCCCGTGCAGGGGTGAGTATAAGCTACTCAGTAAGGACCCTGAGACCCCCGAAGGTCTCCCGAAATCCACAAAGGATATAGCACAAAAAGGAAGGTGCAATCACGAAGTAACACCTGACTCGACTTAGGTATATGCCCATACATATACCTAAGTCCCCACTTCTAGCTCTGATCACGAGCTCAAGAACAACTCAATCCACATAGGAAAGCAAGACTCAAATCCACAAAGGAGAGTAAACAGTAAACCCACATAGGATAGTTCAACACAATCCACAAAGGAGAGTAACATAAGATTCAGCTCAACCAGGTATACTTTTTCAGATGACGTCAAAGATGATCACTGATCCATCTAAGTTGTCGGACCCACGAAGGATCGATAGGTACTAACCCCCGCAAAAGACCCACACAGGATCGGGCTCACACAGAACCTGTAGGCAGTGGCTCACACAGAACCGGTAGTAAGGACCCACATAGGATCGGGCTCACACAGAACCTGTAGCACTGATCCACGTAGGATCAGCCTGATCCACGTAGGATCGCTGAGTGCAGTAGTCGACGCAGTCCACTGAGGATCTCTGCACAGCCGTCGCCGCAGTCCACGAAGGATCTCTGCTTTGCCGTCGTCGCAGTCCACTGAGGATCTCTGCTCTGTCGTCGAAGTCACAGCCAGCGCTAGGGTTCCCGCACACAGCGAGCTCGTTTAGGAGGGTCCGCTCCACGAGCCGAGAGGCTGATGCATCAACTGACACGTAGTCCGAAGTTGATGTATCCAAAAGTTCTGTATCGACAACAGGATCTCAACGCAACAGACGGCGCGTCAATCGGACGCCCGGTCTGAGAGTTATTGGCATTTCCGTCCCAGGGGCCCGGTTGGTTTTTAGGGAAAAACCAACCCGACCGTACTCCGCCTGTATCCGATCCTCGGGCGGAGTATGCCAAAAGTTCCATCTCACTTAGAGGAAACTACCACAGCTGACGGTACGTCGATCGGACGTCCGTAGCTCAAGTTATGAGCGTTTCCGCTCCGAGGGCCCGGTTGGTTTCGTGTACGAACCAACCCGGCCGAACCCAAAGTCTTCTTAAACCTTGAGTATAATATACCAAAACGACCGTATCGATCCAAGGATCGCGTAGCCGCTGACGGTTCGTCAATCGGAGGTCTCAGGCCCAAGATATGGGCAAAAGACCGAAGAAGGCCCGAAAACGGGGGTTCTGGGCCCGGGGCGACCCGGCCCGAACCACCCCTGGGTCGGCCGAACCGGGTCGACCCGAACCGGGTCGGCCCGACCCGGCCCAACCCGGCTAGGCCGGGTCCGGTCCGGCCTGGGCGCGGCCCGGCCGACCAGACCGGCCGGCTCGGCTTCGGCCGAGCGGCCGAAGAAACCGCCGCGGGTTTAACCCGCGGCTTGGAGGAACGCGGCCCGCGCGGGCCGCGTGCTGGGTGGCCGGACCGCGGACGCGGTCCGGCGGTTCGCCGCCGCCGTGGCTCGGCCGCGGCGGAGTTTCCGGCGGCGCGCCGGGCGCCTCCGCCTTCGGTCGCCGGCGACCCGCGCCGCCGCCGCCTTCCGCGGGCCGCCGGAGTTGCTCCGGTGGCCCGTTTTGCCTCCCGTCTGCGCCATTGCTCCTCCCGGGGGCCGATCTTCACTGCGGGATCAATGGATCGCCCTTGCCGCACGGTTCGTCGTCGTCCGCCAAATCCGCACAACAAAAGATCGGCGGAGGGTTGTCGGGTCTTGTTCGTTAGATCCGCACCCTCCGCGTTAGTCATAAACAACGGGAGGAAAAGAAAATAATCAACAACAATTTTAATTAAATTAAAATTGTTCGGAGATCAGGTTCTTTATTTTAAAAGAATAAACACGGGGAATAAAAATACTCCAACAACCCTTACCTTGTCGTCGTCGGACGTGAGGTCGTCGCGGAATCGCTCGTCGCGGAAGGAGGGGATCGTCGCGTCGTTGCGGAGGAGACGTTCGTCGCACCGTGGGAAAAACGTCGCGCCGACGATCTCCGGATCAAGATCAAACGGATTTAATTAATTTAAATCTGTTGATATCGAATTATAAAAAGGGGAGAATTAGAAGATTCGATTCTCACCTTTAACCGCTGATCGTAGGTCCGCCGCGGAAGAAGAGGCGCCGTAGAAGAAGAAGGAGAAGGTCGCGGAAAAGTTTGTTGACGTCGCGGATCGTGCGTCGTCGAATTCCGGTTCCGGCGTTCTTCGCGTTCTTCGCGTTCTTCGCGTTCTTCGCGGGGAGGGTGGAGGTTTAGAGGATTTCGCACAACAGGAGGATCCTCCAAAATAGACAAGTTTGTCTATTTTATTATTTTGCCAACAAACGCAAAACGCGTAAGTAACGACCCATTAAATTCGTTGAATTAATTCAACGAATGAAACAGCCCATTTAATTCACGAAATAAACTGCCCAATTAAATGGTCTGTTAAGAAATAAAGAAAACGCGTCGGTTGAATTTTCAGTTACTTTGACGGGTTTTCGCGGGTGCGTTACTTAGCGAAAGAAACGGCGGGGCTCGTGCGGGACCTGCCTCACAAATATCCTACCAAGAGGGTAGGATATTTCCGGATAGCACCCTATCCGCTTTAACTCAGTTCAAGTGGCTTCCAAGCGGCTTCCAAGCAGCTTAAGTGAAATAAAATAAAGTTGTCGCACAAATTTTATTTTATTTCTGACTTAAAGCCCCAAAATTTAAAAACCACGTCTGAGCAAACGCAACTCCGGAAGAGGCGTTTCTAAGCAAATACCGGCGCTGCGATTTCATCGGTGCCCTCAGAATTCGATTCCGGGCACCGGTTCAAAAGATAGAAAAACCCGCTCGTCCGTTCACTGAATGTACCCGAGCCAAACTTCGGAAATTGATTCCGGGCACACCGGGCCTCGGAATCAGGTGCCGTCTGAAGCTGCGCTCTTGTAAAATTCCAAAGAAAATTAAGAAAAAAATTTCCTTGAAATTTGCGGGTCTTTACATTACTCCCACCTCAGGGCTTTACGTCCCCGTAAAGATACATCAAAAACTAGGGGAACAAATGGGGGTACTGAGCACGCATCTGAGCCTCCTGCTCCCAAGTGCTCTCCTGGAGGATCCCGTGCTGCCATCTGACGCGCACAAGAGGAATCGACCGCCCACGTAGGACCCGCTCCTGTCGATCCTCGATCTCCACTGGGACCTCCGCAAAAGTCGCCCCATTGTCCACGTCCAGCTCCCCAAAGTCGATGATGTGCGTCGGGTCGTGCATGTATCTCCTCAGTTGAGACACGTGAAAGACGTCGTGCACCCGGTGCAACTGAGGTGGTAGAGCCAGGCGATAAGCCACCTCTCCTATCCTGCTGAGGACCTGGAAAGGCCCGATGAAGCGTGGAGACAACTTGCCGCCTCAGCCAAATCTCCGTAAACCACGTCGAGGTGAGACACGCAAAAAGACGTGGTCGCCATCCTCGAACTCTAGTGGCCTCCGCCTCCTGCCAGCATACGACTTCTTCCGGCTCTGAGCTGTCCTCATCCTCTCCTGGATGATCTGGACCTTCTCTGTCGTGGCTCGGACCATCTCTGGTCCCACGAGTGCTGACTCCCCAGGGTCTGTCCAGCACAACGGTGATCTGCAGGGTCTGCCGTACAACGCCTCGTATGGTGCCATCCCGATGGTGGAGTGGTAGCTGTTGTTGTACGCGAACTCCACCAAGGGTAGGTGGTCCTCCCAGCTGCGACCAAAGTCGAGAACACATGCACGGAGCATGTCCTCGAGTGTCTGTATGGTCCTCTCTGTCTGACCATCCGTCTGAGGGTGGAAGGCTGTGCTCAGATGGAGCCGCGTCCCGAACGCCTCCTTCAACCCCTTCCAAAGCCGGGAAGTGAAACGAGCATCTCGATCGGAGACGATAGACGATGGCACACCGTGAAGCCGTACGATCTCCTGGACGTAAAGACGTCCCAAGCTCTCCACTGAGCCCTGCTCTCTGATGGGTAAGAAGTGTGCCGACTTGGTGAGTCGGTCGACAATCACCCAAATGGAGTCGTGACCTCTGGAAGTGCGTGGAAGTCCAGTCACGAAGTCCATAGATATGCCATCCCACTTCCACTCCGGGACCTCCAAGGGTTGTACCAAGCCTGCTGGTACCTGATGCTCTGCCTTCACCTGCTGGCAGGTGAGGCATCGTGAAACGAACTCTGCCACAGCTTTCTTCATGCCCGGCCACCAGTGCTGTCGTCTGAGATCCTGGTACATCTTCGCCACTCCGGGATGTACCGCCAAGGGAGAAGTGTGAAACTCTCTCAGCACCTCCTCCCGTAAAGTGACTGGTACGAAGGTACGTCCTCTGAAAAGGATGTCGTGCTCTGCTCCAAGGGAGAAGCCATCAGGCGCCTGACCTGAGGATATCAGTGCACGCCGGGTCTCACAGTCAGCGTCCCCATGCTGAGCCTCTCTGACCCGCTGTAGAAGTGGAGGAGAGACTGTGAGAGACTGAAGAAAGGCTGCTCCGTCTCTATCCACGAAGGATATCTGTAAGGAGGCTAGCTGCTTTGTCGCCTCATCAAGTAGCTGAATGCCCGTCCTCCTGCTGAGGGCATCGGCTACCACGTTCCCCTTCCTAGGAGTATAGACTATCTCAAAGTCATAGTCCTGGAGGAACTCAAGCCATCTTCGCTGTCTCAGGTTCAGGTCCTTCTGAGAGAAGATATACCTGAGACTCTGGTGGTCAGAAAAGACTGTGAAGCGCTCGCCCATCAGATAGTGCCGCCAAGTCTTCAGAGCGAAGACCACTGCTGCTAACTCCAGGTCATGAGTGGCGTAGTTCTGCTCATGCGGCCTCAAATGACGTGATCCGTAGGCGATCACGGCTCGCTCCTGCATCAGGACGCACCCGAGTCCAGTCCCTGATGCATCGCAGTAAACTACGTACCCAACTCCCTCCTCAGGCAACCTCAAGATAGGTGCGCTGGTCAATCTCTGTCTCAGCTCCTGGAAGCTCTGCTGACATCTGTCTGACCACACAAAGGTTTTCCCCTTCTTCGTCAAGGCTGAGAGTGGTGCCGCAACTCTGGAGAAGTCTGGCACAAATCTCCGATAGTATCCGGCTAGGCCCAAGAAGCTTCGCACCTCCGTCACGCTCCTGGGTGGCTCCCAAGCTAGCACTGCCTCGATCTTCACGGGATCCACAGCAACTCCCGCCTCAGAGATGACGTGCCCCAAGAAGTGGACCTCACGTAACCAGAACTGGCACTTTGAGAGCTTGTCATAAAGCTGGTGCTCTCGGAGTGTGTCTAGCACAACTCGCAGGTGGTAGGCATGCTCCTCCTCAGTCGTCGAGTATACCAAAATGTCGTCAATGAAGACCATGACAAATCGGTCGAGGTATGGCTGGAAGATCCTGTTCATGAGGCTCATGAACACTGCTGGAGCATTGGTTACACCGAATGGCATAACCAAGAACTCATAATGGCCATACCGACACCTGAAGGCCGTCTTCTGCACGTCCTCGTCTCGAACTCTGAGCTGATGATAGCCTAACCGGAGGTCTATCTTCGAGAACCACCGCGCTCCCTTGAGCTGATCGAAGAGGTCATCAATCCGTAGCAGCGAATACTTGTTCCTCACTGTCACCTGGTTCAGGCGACGATAGTCGACACACAGTCGCAAGCTCCCGTCCGCCTTCTTGGCGAACAATATCGGGGAAGCCCAGGGTGAAACACTGGGTCGGATAAACCCCTTGCTCTGCAAGTCCTCCAACTGTACCCGCAGCTCCCGAAGCTCGGCGGGGGCCATCCGATATGCTGGAGTAGATATCGGGGCTGTCCCGGGGTACAAGTCGATGTAAAAGTCTACCTATCTACGAGGAGGTAGCCCTAGAACGTCGTCGGGAAAGACGTCCACGTACTGGTCCACCACTGCAGGAAAAGCTGGACTCCGCACGTCCACTGCTCCTAGGATGAGGCTAGCCAACTGATGAGAGATGGGCTGCACTCTCCTCCGCGGAAGTCCATCCTGTGCTGCAAAGGTTTCCTTCTCGCCGGTGAAGGTAAACCTGCTCCCGTCGGTGCGAACACATCGCACCTTGCGCCTAAAACAGTCGATCTGAGCATGAACCGTGGATAGTCAATCCATGCCCAAGATGACGTCGTAAGGCCTCGACGCCGCTACAAGGAGATCCCAGCCGAAGCTCTCGCCTCCTAGAGTAAGCTCACACTGCCGGCACCAGTGCGTAATCGTCGAGTCTGCTCCCGTGGGAGTCTCTAGCCGTAAGGATCGAGCCAACGGCTCAGTCGGAATCTCCGAGCTCCGAACAAGGGTAGAGGCTATGAAAGAGTGACTCGCTCCTGTGTCTATAAGTACCGCAGCAAGGGTGGAATAGACACAGATCGTACCTCGAATCATCTCTGGCATGTCGGGGTCGTAGGCCTCCACTGCCTGGAGCTGGGCCTGTCCCTGCCCGCCAGCTCCCTGTGGTCGAGGTGGCCCTCCTGGTGGTGGTGGGGGTAGAGCCTGGAAGCGTCGCCCACCACCCGCTGCTCGGCCAGCTCCTCTGTCTCGTCCGCCTCCTCCCTGCGGACCGCCACGGTCGACCCTCTGCCTCTGCCTGGGTGGCCCCTCCACCGTCTGCTGCTCCTCTGATCGGCGAGTCGGGCAGTCACGAGCCATGTGACCCTGCCCGCCGCAGGAGTAGCACAGCCTGCCTCTCGGAAGGCTGGCACTTCGCTGTGTGCCCCGCACTGCTGAGCCGGTGTCCTGAGGCCGTCTGCGTGGGGGTCTGGTCTGCCTGGACCCGAGAGTCATCCGTCGGCTACCTGCTGCCGAAGACTCAGCTATCTGCCGCCCTGCGCTAGGTCTCGCCGCTGAAGAAGGCTCTGCCAGGAAGCTCTCGATCAGGAGGGCTCGCTCCAGCACTCCCGCTTGGGTCGGAATGCTGAGGGAGATCAGCGACGCCCGAATCTCCTGTCGCAAGCCCTGCTCGAAGGTCCGGGCCCGGAAGAAGGGGTCCCATACCATGTCGGTCGAGTAGCGAGATAGGTCAGTGAACCTCGCCGCGTACTGAGCGACCGTCATGCTGCCCTGGCGCAGCTGGAGAAGCTCCTGGATGCGCACCGCTCGGAGGGTGGCCGGGACGAACTCAGAGCGGAAGAGGCTCTCGAAGTCCGTCCAGAGCAAGGATGCCTCATCGTGAACCTGGAGCATCAAGCTCCACCATCATCCTGCCACCGCCTGCAGGAGGCTCGCCGCGAGAATCACCATGAGATCCGCTGGTGTCCTCACTAGCCTAAAGATCCGTACCACCGCCTCTAGCCAGTCCTCGACGGCCTGGGGGTCAGCCTCACCGCGAAACCTGGGCGGTCGCTGGCTCTGAAACTCATGCAGTGCCCTGAGGCGACGTGCATCGTCAGCGTCTGGTACTAGCAGCATCGGTGGCTCGGCGGGTAAAGCTACCGCCGGTGCCACTGCTGGCAAAGGGCCCTGCACCGAGGCCTCGTCGCTCGGTGGGCTGCCGTCGCGCCCTACACTCGGAACCCTAGCTGGCTGTCGTCGCGGGGCCATCCTGAAAAGGAGAACAAGAGCACCACAGTCAGAACAGTATACCTGGTGAGCTGGCACAAGTAATCACAAGGAAAACCTGAGACTTTCATAAAGCAGATCAGTATACCCGGTGAGCTGACACAAGTAATCCCGAAGAAGACTTGAAACACACACGCAATCAATGTTTTCATGCATTAAGTCGGAAATCAGGAGTCAGGGTCCTGGTGTACGGATACGTCGGCCGCCGCACCAACACTGGGCTCCCTGAACTGATAACCACACTCAATACACTAAACACTATTGCTTCATATAGAAAGAAAAGACGATCAGAGTCTGCGGTAGAACCGACCACCTTTGATACCAATTTGTCACGACCCGACCTCGGGGCCCATGTCGTGACTACCCCAAGCCCGCCTTCCATAGGCCAGGGGCTGGCGACTAGCACCAAGGCGTAAAATCCCGGTAAACAGGGAAGGCATTGCCTTTATAAGTAACAACCACCACAGAGTCAGCAAACGGAAAGTAACTACAAGTGCAGAAAAGTAAAGGGGGCCGGAATACAAGCCCAACTGAAAGTACAACTGAAAAAGTAAAGAACAGCAACTGAAGAAAAGACGGCGGCCTCGTGTCGTCCACTGGCAATCCCACCTGAAGGGTGGGTACAGATAGCCTCCAGGCTCCTCGGGTCCCACGTCCACTCCGAGCACGTCCCGCCCAGTGGTCCACCTCCAGGTACCGTCCTGCTCCACGCCCCAACCGAGATCAGCGATGTCCGTCATCTGCATCCAACACAACAAGGTGCGGGCATAGCCCGTGCAGGGGTGAGTATAAGCTACTCAGTAAGGACCCTGAGACCCCCGAAGGTCTCCCGAAATCCACAAAGGATATAGCACAAAAAGGAAGGTGCAATCACGAAGTAACATCTGACTCGACTTAGGTATATGCCCATACATATACCTAAGTCCCCACTTCTAGCTCTGATCACGAGCTCAAGAACAACTCAATCCACATAGGAAAGCAAGACCCAAATCCACAAAGGAGAGTAAACAGTAAACCCACATAGGATAGTTCAACACAATCCACAAAGGAGAGTAACATAAGATTCAGCTCAACCAGGTATACTTTTTCAGATGACGTCAAAGATGATCACTGATCCATCTAAGTCGTCGGACCCACGAAGGATCGATAGGTACTAACCCCCGCAAAAGACCCACACAGGATCGGGCTCACACAGAACCTGTAGGCAGTGGCTCACACAGAACCGGTAGTAAGGACCCACATAGGATCGGGCTCACACAGAACCTGTAGCAATGATCCACGTAGGATCAGCCTGATCCACGTAGGATCGCTGAGTGCAGTAGTCGACGCAGTCCACTGAGGATCTCTGCACAGCCGTCGCCGCAGTCCACGAAGGATCTCTGCTTTGCCGTCGTCGCAGTCCACTGAGGATCTCTGCTCTGTCGTCGAAGTCACAGCCAGCGCTAGGGTTCCCGCACACAGCGAGCTCGTTTAGGAGGGTCCGCTCCACGAGCCGAGAGGCTGATGCATCAACTGACACGTAGTCCGAAGTTGATGTATCCAAAAGTTCTGTATCGACAACAGGATCTCAACGCAACAGACGGCGCGTCAATCGGACGCCCGGTCTGAGAGTTATTGGCATTTCCGTCCCAGGGGCCCGGTTGGTTTTTAGGGCAAAACCAACCCGACCGTACTCCGCCTGTATCCGATCCTCGGGCGGAGTATGTCAAAAGTTCTGTCTCACTTAGAGGAAACTACCACAGCTGACGGTACGTCGATCGGACGTCCGTAGCTCAAGTTATGAGCGTTTCCGCTCCGAGGGCCCGGTTGGTTTCGTGTACGAACCAACCCGGCCGAACCCAAAGTCTTCTTAAACCTTGAGTATAATATACCAAAACGACCGTATCGATCCAAGGATCGCGTAGCCGCTGACGGTTCGTCAATCGGAGGTCTCAGGCCCAAGATATGGGCAAAAGACCGAAGAAGGCCCGAAAACGGGGGTTCTGGGCCCGGGGCGACCCGGCCCGAACCACCCCTGGGTCGGCCGAACCGGGTCGACCCAAACCGGGTCGGCCCGACCCGGCCCAACCCGGCTAGGCCGGGTCCGGTCCGGCCTGGGCGCGGCCCGGCCGACCAGACCGGCCGGCTCGGCTTCGGCCGAGCGGCCGAAGAAACCGCCGCGGGTTTAACCCGCGGCTTGGAGGAACGCGGCCCGCGCGGGCCGCGTGCTGGGTGGCCGGACCGCGGACGCGGTCCGGCGGTTCGCCGCCGCCATGGCTCGGCCGCGGCGGAGTTTCCGGCGGCGCGCCGGGCGCCTCCGCCTCCGGTCGCCGGCGCCGCCGTGCCGGCGACCCGCGCCGCCGCCGCCTTCCGCGGGCCGCCGGAGTTGCTCCGGTGGCCCGTTTTGCCTCCCGTCTGCGCCATTGCTCCTCCCGGGGGCCGATCTTCACTGCGGGATCAATGGATCGCCCTTTCCGCACGGTTCGTCGTCGTCCGCCAAATCCGCACAACAAAAGATCGGCGGAGGGTTGTCGGGTCTTGTTCGTTAGATCCGCACCCTCCGCGTTAGTCATAAACTACGGGAGGAAAAGAAAATAATCAACAACAATTTTAATTAAATTAAAATTGTTCGGAGATCAGGTTCTTTATTTTAAAAGAATAAACACGGGGAATAAAAATACTCCAACAACCCTTACCTTGTCGTCGTCGGACGTGAGGTCGTCGCGGAATCGCTCGTCGCGGAAGGAGGGGATCGTCGCGTCGTTGCGGAGGAGACGTTCGTCG
The DNA here is from genome assembly GCA_963277665.1 of Viscum album. Taxonomy (NCBI): domain Eukaryota; kingdom Viridiplantae; phylum Streptophyta; class Magnoliopsida; order Santalales; family Viscaceae; genus Viscum; species Viscum album. Next base: position 37,282,405 of record OY728150.1, on the reverse strand, counting down.
CACCGTGGGAAAAACGTCGCGCCGACGATCTCCGGATCAAGATCAAACGGATTTAATTAATTTAAATCTGTTGATATCGAATTATAAAAAGGGGAGAATTAGAAGATTCGATTCTCACCTTTAACCGCTGATCGTAGGTCCGCCGCGGAAGAAGAGGCGCCGTAGAAGAAGAAGGAGAAGGTCGCGGAAAAGTTTGTTGACGTCGCGGATCGTGCGTCGTCGAATTCCGGTTCCGGCGTTCTTCGCGTTCTTCGCGTTCTTCGCGGGGAGGGTGGAGGTTTAGAGGATTTCGCACAACAGGAGGATCCTCCAAAATAGACAAGTTTGTCTATTTTATTATTTTGCCAACAAACGCAAAACGCGTAAGTAACGACCCATTAAATTCATTGAATTAATTCAACGAATGAAACAGCCCATTTAATTCACGAAATAAACCGCCCAATTAAATGGTCTGTTAAGAAATAAAGAAAACGCGTCGGTTGACTTTTCAGTTACTTTGACGGGTTTTCGCGGGTGCGTTACTTAGCGAAAGAAACGGCGGGGCTCGTGCGGGCCCTGCCTCACAAATATCCTACCAAGAGGGTAGGATATTTCCGGATAGCACCCTATCCGCTTTAACTCAGTTCAAGTGGCTTCCAAGCGGCTTCCAAGCAGCTTAAGTGAAATAAAATAAAGTTGTCGCACAAATTTTATTTTATTTCTGACTTAAAGCCCCAAAATTTAAAAACCACGTCTGAGCAAACGCAACTCCGGAAGAGGCGTTTCTAAGCAAATACCGGCGCTGCGATTTCATCGGTGCCCTCAGAATTCGATTCCGGGCACCGGTTCAAAAGATAGAAAAACCCGCTCGTCCGTTCACTGAACGTACCCGAGCCAAACTTCGGAAATTGATTCCGGGCACACCGGGCCTCGGAATCAGGTGCCGTCTGAAGCTGCGCTCTTGTAAAATTCCAAAGAAAATTAAGAAAAAAATTTCCTTGAAATTTGCGGGTCTTTACATTGATAAACTGGAGGATAATCCAACGACGATTCACCATGGGCCACACATTAATCATACATTAAATCTTTATGGGGGAGTACCCTATTCAACAAGAAAACCCAAGGACCCAACTAATATAGTCATTTATTCATAGAATACCAAAAACCTAAACCAAACACATGAGGGGAGCCACCATATTGGCCTCCCAAAATTTTCCTCAAAATAGACCACTGACCAACACTTCATTCCAACTTATCAACGAAACACCAACCCAAAATATTTTCTAAACAAGAGGGGTTCTTGTACTCAAAAAATCACACAATAAAAATCATGAAAACACATAAGAGACACCTCCCAAACACACATTATCAAAACATAACACTTTCCTTCAAAAGTATTCTTAAAAAAAATAGTGTTGGTGGGTTTTCCATTTACCAATGGTATCTCATGAGCCTCACACATGCATGTTCACATGCCACACCGGGCACCCACCTCATATCCATCCTGAAACTCATCCATTTGTCCCATTAACCATCCATATTCCAATATAAACCCATGAATGTGGTCCCCCTTGAGAACACCAAAGACCAAAACCAAACCTTTCCTCTTTTCAAAATCAATACCCTTTTAACCACACTTTCCCTTTCTCAAAACCGCTAACCATAAAATCAAAAACCAGTTTAAATTTTATAAAACAATTTACAAAAGCACCCATAATTTAATAAAAACTTACTTTCATGCCTTGTAAAACCATTTCAAAACATTTCAAACCATTTCAAACCATTTCAAAACACTTCTAATTTTATGAAAAACACCATTTCATAAATCTCCATTTAATTAAGAACTCAAATCTTCTCATTTAAAAACATGGTTTTAAAATTTCATAAAACTTTTCAAATAATCAGTAGTTACCAAATAAAAATCCATCTTCAACCCCCACACATAAATTCTAGAACACTTAATTCAATTCAAAACACTTTTCCATGGTTTAGAAAATTCTACTGGAAACACATTTTCAAAACCACCTTTAACATAATTCATACTTTCAAAAGAGGTTTAAACACATAATTTACCATTTCAAAATAACTATAAAATTTCATTTATATAGTTTCAGAAATAAAACCATTTTCAATTTACTAGAAAATCACTTCAAAAAAATTCATACTCCTTAAAATAAAGTCATTTTTTTCTTTAAAAGCAATGTTTCTAAGATTCCAAGAAAAAGAGACACAAGACAATGTGGAGGAAATTAGTGTCGGTGAGTGACTTATACATATGGTTGGAGGACATATTCCAATCACTTCACTACCACAAAGAGTGTTTTTGGGAAATATCCCCAGCTCTATATGGCTTGCCAGGCCCTGTGAGCTCACTCATACCATTGACCCAACTCTCTTTTCATTTCCCCCAATCATCAATGAACCATGAGAAATAATGAACTCAGATAAAACCAAACATCCCATGGAGACTTGAATCCCATCATGAGGCATTCTGACCAGGAACACTACTCATAACTGGAATGTCATGTCCTGACAATCCTAGCTCCAGACTATCCCGACTCTTCCCCAAATAACATGACCCAAAGAGTGAACCTCCCTTTGATACCATTTTATCACGAACCAAATCTGGTAGCCACCAAAACCAGCACCAAACCCGACCCGTTACAAGGACCAAATAGAATTCCCTATTCACATGGGTTGGAACAAGTGCCCAGGTATCATAGATTTTAGTTTGGGAATGATTTACTGAGTATGGAAACATAAAACATCAAAACCAATCAATAAACTGAATATGAAAAATTCATACCAAACAAGATTTAAATGAAATTTAGAACTAAATACATAGGTATAAACATGATAAAATAGGTCCAAATACACACAAAAACATCATAAAAACAGCCCCAATGAATCCACACAATAAGGGGTCATCACCCACAAGTCATCTCCACAACACCGCACCATGGATGGGAACTAACACCCCGAACCGCCCTCACCCGAAGATTTTCCTTTACCTGTGTCAAACATGAACAATTCTACTTTAACCCAATGGGTTTAAGTAGGGTTTTATCCTAATCACAATAGGATACCACCAAGAGATTACATAGAGTAAACAATACAAGATAAAAATCATGCCATTTTTGATAAACAAGAGGTAGTGGAAATAATTTCTAAAGAATGAAACTTTTAAATGTAAATTTTTTTCAAAGTTAATTTTCCATGAATGATCAAGTTATAATAAAACATGTAGGATAATATATTTTCCATCAAAAACCACCATATTCCAAATATAAATACACAATAGTCAATGAGAACCAATCTCAGGAACTACCCTAGGCACTAGTTAGTCTCAGGCCCCATATACCTCGTACGTCGGTGTAAAGTAACCATAGAAAAATCAGTTCTCATGCACGATCCACTAGTAGGGAACATAACCATAACCTAGTGGTACCCAACAATCATCAATATAGTTTTGTTAGTGTTGTTGTTATCCATTTTGCTCAGTGAAATAGGGACAAAAAAAGACACTATCACATAAATACATCAGTTTTGGTCATAATAAACTCAAAATAGTATCTACACATATTTTTCACCACTTACATCACTCAATAAAACCTTTAGGATTTCAATAAAACAACTTCACAAAACCTAAAAATATTTTGCACATAAAATCCCTTAAAAACCCCACTTTGAGAACCATGTGCATACCCATATTCATCAAAACATAATTTCCAACTCCCACATAATTTCTATACACCCATTACATTATTTATAAAACAACCCCATTTGGAATAACATAAAATAGACATGTAAAACACCAAATTTAACACAAAATTGGTACCAAAAAATCATTTACTTAACAAACGTCACAAAAGACAGATTTATCAGAAAGGATAATGGATGATAAGTGTGATAAAAATATAAATTAAGAAAGTATAACTCATATAGCATTGATTAACCATGAAATCACATACCAAAAGTGTCAAAACCCTTGAATCTTGGTGCGAAACTTCAACCACACCACAAGGAAGATAAATCGATCCCTAGCCCAAAATATTTCACCAAAAAGACTCAAGGTTAAACCCTAGGTACGGACCCTAGATTTTTGACACTTTATAACTTCATGAAGGAATAAATAAAACTAAAGGAAGATGGAAGAAACCCAGAAGGAATTTACTTACATGAAAGATCTTGAGGTTTCTCCACAAAATCTTCCATAAAAAATGAGTTACATGGGAGATTGAGGGATATTGGAGGCCAGACATGGATTCTAGGGTTGAATGGGGGAAGATTGGGGTGTATTAATTTTATTTCTGAGAAGGAGAAATTGGAATTTCAAAAATATTTTTAATGACCTGGACACCTTTCACGGTTTAGTAAACCGTGCGGCCGAACCATGTAGTCTATTCTAGCCACCTCACACCATGAAATTCTCCTCAAATTTTATGGGAATACAAAGGGGAAAACTAGGGGGAATGATAGGCCAAGGATAGGGTAAAAAATACCCAAAATAAAACCACCCTTTCACCCCAAGACTCATCCAACTCAAGGGTATAAACCACCCCAACAACATACCCCACAAGAGGTGCCACTAGAAGTTTCACAAATTAGTTTCCAAAACAACTCATCCTCATACCTTCCATTTAAGAAAATACAAGTTCAAATACCATCCAATACTTCCATGAATAATTACTTAGATCAAGAACACCCATGCCACCAAATCTAATCCCGGAATACCCAAAGACCAAGAGAAAACCAAGAACCAAAATTGGTTTTGAAACAAAGGATGGAAATTTAAAATACGAGTGTGAAAATTGGGACCCAATTATTATAAATATTAAATATAATTTATAAAACTAAATTTTCATGTGCGTGTAAAATTAATTTTAACACAAGCCTATGTAATGTGAAAAACCTCATTTTAACCTTAACAATACTAATTAATTTTTTCTATTATTAATAAAAATTATAACAAAAAATTAAGCTAAACTTATTAAATAATATTAATTATGTTAATTAAAAATATTTAAAATTTAATTTAAATAATTTGAAGAATTTACTTTAAAAACAAACCTGTAAATCATGTCAAAAAAAAAATCTTTTAAGAAATGAATTTTTAAAGTATAAGATGATATTATATTAACTATATGGATAGTAATCACCATTATATGGATTTAAATTATTATATTTAGAAATATAATATATTAATTTAATTTAAATGATAAATCATTAAATATTATTTTAATTAATTAAAATGTATAGATATTATTCTTTTTTTAAACATAAACAATTTTCTGAAAAAAACTGTTTTTTGAAAAAGTCCACATTTTACTTCAAAATGATATTATATTTATTTATATAAAATTTATAGTTAATAAATTTGTAATTATAAATATTGTTACACATTATTATAAATAACATTAGTAATAGTTAAATACTACATTTTTTATTTTTCATAAAAGCTTATTTCTAAGGGAAAATCTCAAAAATTCATTCTAGGGTTATTTTGACCAAGTAAGTTCAAAATTGATATTCATCCTATAAAATTAGGTTTTTTTATTACTTGAAATATTAAAATTTCCATTGTATTATAGTTTTATTAAACTATAATGTTCAATTACTATAACTGAGGCTTAGGTGTTACAATTATAATTAATATTGGGTAATAAGCTCAACTTAATTTTTGGTCAGCATGAATAGTAAACATAATTAATTTTTATTACCACAGTAAAGGTAAAATGAGTTAATTAGGTTTAAAACAATGTGATTAGTCTTAAAATTCATTAAGAAACTTTCATTAATTTAATTTTATGAGTATATTTCATCCGTAACCATCCAAATTTAAAAAATATGACATTTTTTCTATTTAAATTTTAATTTTACCTTTAAAATATTATAATTAAAGGATAAAGTCAAAAATATAATTATCTTATCTTTAATATTTATATTATTTTGTGAAATGGATAAATAAAATTATTTTCAATTCTAAATAGTTATTTAAAAGATATTTTTTTTATCATGGTAAATTATTTTTAATTTTTAGTGATGAAATAATTACCTTAAATGATTATGTAACACTGACATAATGCTTATGCAAGTAGTAGAAAAATAAAGTAAATAATTTTAAAAACTATAAAAGTAATATTTTTTGGGTTACTTATGATGAAACATGAATTTTATATGTAATAAAAATTTATTATTGATGGATTAATAGATTATATTTGAATTTCATTTTATTCATGTTGTTTTTAAAGTAAAATTATGTGAATAGATCCTAAAATGATATTAATGGTATTTTATGTTAGATAATATTTTATTAAATTATATAAATGTCATAAAATTATTGAAATAGAACAATCAGGATGAGAAATGGTCTAAAATTTTATCCTTTTTCCATTTATGATCCTTTTTTCACCTTATAAGTAAATCTATAGTCCTTTAATATTGAAAAATTCATTACCATTATTAATGATAAAATTTATTAACCAACAGGCTGAACCAAAAGATATGGTTGAAAATGATATCTTAATTTATATAAATTTTATTTAGAGATTATATTAAGAAAATATCCTCATTATCTTTAAATTAATGTTATTTTGGATCCATTTTACGCGTGCTAGACACATATTATATTATAATATTTCATGTATTTCCAAAAATGAAAATAATGTTATTTTATAATAAACAATATTTTATTAAATGATTTAAAATAAATAAAAATCCTATCTTCATTAAAGAGAATCAAATATGGTATTAAATATCAACCATGGTCTATTTATGTGTCATTTTTCCATTTATAGTATCTTTATTGACTACAAAATAGTAAAAAACATTGATATCACCATAATTGTCAAAATTGTTAATAAGAGGTTAAAACAATGAGATAAGGGTGAAAACATCGCATAAACTTATCCAAATTTTATTGGATGAGATTATTTAGACTAATTATAACCCTATATTCTAATTCTACCAATTCATATCCATTTTAACATTAAAATTAATTTATATTAATTTAATAATTTATGAAATTATAAGAATTCCCCTCCACCACTTATAAAAGGTCACCACTCTCCTCTCCTATCCATACATCAAGATCCATTTGGTTTGGCCAATACATGACCAAATTAATTCCTAAAATACCTCAAAAAATTATAGAGATATTATATTGGGTAGAATATAATCCTTTTAGGGATTAAAGTGTATAAACTATATCCTTCTCCTCTTTCATCAAATGTGAAACAAAAATTTCATTTGTTTCTATGGTAGACTGAAGCCCCATGGAGCAATGTAATTTGTTTTCCATCACTGACTCTCATAGGTAGTTATAATGATATATTTAATATATATATATATATATATGATATTAATGAAATATTTATTATTTTTTAAATATAATATATAATTTATTTTCGTACATTTCCATTCATTGAAAAATGGTAATGTCATTTGTACTTATGTGTGGACTACCACCTCCATGGAGCGATCTGATTGATTTTTCATCACCGCATCACATGGATGGTATATATAAGTGTATTTAAATAAATAATATGATATTTATGATATAATAACAATTATAAAAATATTAAATAATACCTACCTTTTTTCCATCATAATTTTTGAAAAATGAAAACTTTACTCATGTATATGTATGACCTACCATCTATATGATTATAACACAATTAATTTTAAGTACCATTTTCATGGTTGGTTTTAAAAGTGTAATTTATGTATCAAAATTAAAATTATTTAATTATTATTATTTTTTATATGATGTAACAATAACACCTTTGACCACAATAAACACAATAAATTCGTTTTGAAATTATGATTTGAGCACCCACAAAACACCTGATATGGACTTAACATATTAAGTAATTAAATATATCATTAAAGTAAATGAAATAAATGGATTATTGATGGTGTATTAAACATGTAAAAGGTACATAATAAAATAAATAATTGATATAATGTTATTATATTTTTAGACAAAAATCCCTCAAGGTAACATACTAGTGTTTTTAGGTTGATTGGGTTGATTGCATTTGTTGATAAAAAGGGTTTACAAGGATAGTTTTGGAGGATAAGAGATATTTTTGATTAGGAAATGTTAAAAAATATCCAATATAAATGAATTTATTCCATGTAAGTGGTATACAAAATTTCCTACACAAGGTGATGCTGTTTCCCAATGTTTTCCAATTTTTTGGGATCCAACATTTGGAGGATGGATATCATCATGAAAGGTGGATTTTCTTGAAGGCATTTTAATAATATAGAAAATTCATGAGTTTTATGAATACTAGGTTTGGTGAAGGACTTTTCTTTATGGTGTGTATCACTACAAATCGCGAAAGGTTTGACTATAATCTCCATGACTATGAGAAGTTTCACGAATAAGAAATTTCCATGGTGCTTTGTGAAGATGGGGAGCATCGCGAACAAAATGGGAGAGCGTCAAAAAATGGCGATGACATGGATGGAAGCTTCTATAATTGGATTCAACTCCTATAAATAGGCCTTTACCCCCTTAAAACAGTAACAAGACTTAACAAAGATTATAAGGCTCCATATTCATAAAGGTGATTCAAGAAGGTGGTTTTTGAGAAAAAGTTCACAAAGAAAGGAAGTTCGTGAAGGCTTTAATTGTCAACCAAAAATTGTGAGCATTATGAAAGTATTGAAGTTTGTTAAGGATATAAAATCCAACTAAAAGTTGTGAGATTTTTGAAATAAGTGAGCTTCATGAAAGGTGGTTTCTTTATAAAGTCTATTTGAGCTTCATGAAAAATGTGTGCTTCATGAAGGTAATGAGCATCATGAAAGTGTTGAAAATGGATTTCCTAGTAAAATTGTGGTAAAGTGATATTCATCAACTAGATGAAACTGGGACTTCAATAGAGAATCTATCTACAAATGGGGATGTATTCATTATTGATAATGAAGGGACATACATGTATATGAACTGAGTGTGAATCCTTTCCAGAGAAGTGAGAAAAGAAATTGGAAGAAGGTGATCCTTTCCACCAACAATGATCCATTAAAAGAGAATTAGGGAGTGACCCTTGGGAAGTAGTAATATTTCCTTAAACTTTGTAAAGGTAGTGAGCCTGGTCATAGAAGTGATCTAGCCCGAAACTTGTTTTTTTAGTAGTGAGCTTTAGTGGATTTGGTATATATACACATCACCGTTATATGCTCCTTGGAAATAGCCCAATGAGGGTGAAACAAGTAAAATTTCTATGTATCATGCATAATTTCATTTATATTCATACATTTCTATGGGAGAAGAAAAATAGATTATTTTGTTTAATGATGAAACAATATTTGAAGGGGAAATTATTTTAATCTCTTATACTCTGATTCAACCCTCTCCCAGGGTATTTAAACTAGTTGGGATAACAATTTTTATCAAAGGTAAAGGTTGAAAATCGGTGGTTCTATCTTAGTAGAATAAATGGAGGTTTTCAATCATAAAGGGATTCTGATCTTCGATGGGAACAATTTTCAATTATGGAAGAATCAGATGTATCACTACTTACGATCATTAGTAATGGATGTCTTTATAGTAGATATGCATGGAATATTAGTCAATATCAATAGTGGTGCTTTATCAGAAGCTGATCTAATGGAATTGGATTTTGATTCTAAAGGAATCAATACTTTAGTGGAGCATTATCAAATTAAATATATAAAAATTAATTTCAAGTAAGTCATTACATGCTATATGGGTAAATTTTCTGAATATTTATGAGGGTGACTCAAAAGTCAAAGAATCAAAGATGCAGGTTCTATGGAACAAGTATTTGGATATTAGAATGCACCCAAATGAGTCTTTTCATGCATTATTTGTCTGGGTAAGTTTTTTTATGGAATACATGTGTGTTCTTGGAGAAATTATTAAATATTTAAATATTGTTAAGTGCATCTTGAGAAGACTTCCACTTTAGTTTAATCTAAAAGTTTATCTATTAGAAGATAAAGATCCAAAAGAGATAACACTGGATAGATTGAATAATACTCTTTTTGTATATGAGATAATAAATAAATACAATGATTTTTTTGGAAAATGTTATGTCTAAATAAGTGGAATTTAAGGCCAGGAAGAAGATCACTATTGAAGATGGTTATGGATAAGAAGAGACGGATGAGGTGATGTCATTTATTTCTTGAAATCTTCATAGAAGAAAATGAAAGTTAAAAGGGAATCTCCCACTTTTATGATTTTGATGTAGAAAGGTTGGAAATCTTATAGTAAGGTGCCTCAAAAATTTTCAAGAAGATTAATACTATGAAGTTGAAATTCCCATGAAGAATTCCTCAGTTTACATGAAAGACAAGAAAATATTTAAGAAAAATTTCTTTAGAAAGAAGAGTATTCTTTCAAAAGAAGATGATAGTTTAGAAGAATCTGAGGTAGAAGAGTTGAAAGGATTGTAAGGATCATGACGAAAATTCTATGGTGAAAGTTATTAGAAATTCCAAAACAAGGGAAGAAAGCAACAATGAAGAATAAGAAATGGAAGGAAGATCTGACCTTTAGGTTGAATTAGAAGATGCTCTTGAGGAAATAGATTTTTGAATAGCCAAAATGAAGAAATATAACAAAGTAGTTTCTGATTACAAGCTTTATATGAAAAAATAATAAGAATATAAATCTTAAATGAATTAATAAATTGAAAAACTGAAGTCTATAATACTAGAAAACTCAGAAAATTTTGTTGAGTACGAGCTCAAAATCAAAGAACAGAAAAGATAAATCGATAGTTTGATTAATACTAGAAAAGATCAAATCAATCGTATCGAGAAACTTGAAAAGGAAGTAAGTGTTCTAAGATGAAGCGTTAAGTATTAAGAATTAATCTTGACTCTCAGTATGAAATTATGAAGGAATATCATTCAGGAAACATAAAAGATACAATTGGATCATAGAGGTCCAACCGAACAAAAGAAACATTCAAATCCAAATGATAAGTTTGGTATAAGGCTTGATTGAAAACATAAAGAATTAGTGGATGATGTTATACCACAAGAAACTAATCCAATATTGAAGATTTATTTGGGTATGAATTGGAACTAGAATATTCAGTGAACCCAAGAGAGAACTAGAAGTATAGTATTTCCACATAGGAATGCACCCCACATGAGATGTTATTGTTGTGGAAATATGGGACACTCAAAAAATGTATGTTCCATAGACAAAAGTTACTAAAGGGAACATGAACAATAGAGGAATCCATAAATAACTAAATATTATATAACATCATTTGATGGTCACTGTTTTAGGTGTAGAGGATTTGGTCACATGGAAAGATACTGCTCATCAACAATACTGAGAAATGCATCAAAGAAGAATGAATGTGGTCATAAGAAATAATTAAATGTATCATTAAATGATATGAATATGATTTTTTTGTAGCTATACAAGATTAATCTTGTCTATCATACTCTAAGGAAGATAAATATTATCAATCCATACCGGGTATGAAGTAAAAAACATGGATCAAAAAGAAAATAGTTGGGCATGTAGTGGTTGCAGAGTTTTATTTTAAAGAATTAGATCACACTGGAATATGGATCATTGATAGTGGATTCACCTCTCATATGATATAAATTAGGATATAGTGACTGGAATCAAGTACGATAATGAAGGTATTGTAATATTTGGTAATTATGAAGGCTTGAAGATTATTGGATTAAGAAAGTCCAAGTTTGGGGGAAAATACATGAGACGTGCAAATTTCTTGGTTATTGAAGGTCTCAGTAACAACTTGATAAGTGTAATTCAACTATGTGACTCATGAAATTCCATAATGTTTTCAAATAAATTATATATCATTATGGAAAAAGATGGTGCATTTGTTTTTTAGGGAAAGAGTATAAAGGGAAATCTCTACCTTGTAAGTGGAGAAAAAGATATGTTCTTTTTGACCAAGGAAGAAGAAAAAAAGTTATGGAATAAACTTCATGGTCAATTGATCCAAACATTCTTGAAAGATCTAGTGAAATGTGACACTTCTTGAGACCTCCCTAGGTTATTATGTGATCATACTCATACTTTCAATTCTTGTCAATAAGGGAAGATCATTTTAAATACATATAAGAAAAAAGAGAAGACGTCAAAATAATTGCTTGAGTTGGTGTATATTGATGTATGAAGACCTATTTCACCAATATATATTAATGGGAGGAGATATTATGTTATCTTCATTGATTATTTTTTAAAAATAGTATGGGTTTTAATCATCACCCAAAAATCTGAGGTTTTTAGTTGCATAAAAACTTATCAAAGGGAATTTATAAAGATATTGGGTCAAAGAATATGAAAGTTCTGAATAGATATTGGAACAAAGTTCACAGATATCCAATTGGAGGATTATCTTGAGAAACATGGGATAAAACACCAAGTTTCATTAGTAAGAACTCTACAACAAAATGGAGTATTTGGGAGAAGAAATCATATTATCAGAAACATGGCTAGAACAATGCTCATTGAGAAAGACCTTCCAAATAATTTTTGGAAATAAGTAGTGATGACATCAGTTTAAATATAAAATAAAGTGTTATTATTTACAAAAGAAGATAAGACTTCATATGAGATATGGTATGTAAAGAATACAATGTTGAAGTACCTTCGATTCTTTAGAAGAAAGTGTTTAATTCTCAATAAGTAGAAACATAGGAAGTTTGAATCCTATAGAGATGAAGGGATATTTCTTGGATACTCAAAAAAATAAAAGAATATAAATGCTTCAATAAGTAGTTGGGAAATTTATTTGAAAGCAATGATGTAACTATAGTTAAGAATGGTGATAATATTCTATAAATACATGATCAGTCTTAGGATGATAGTGATGAAGAGATAATAAGATCAGGTTATGTTCTAGTTCTAGAGGCTGATTCATAAGAGAATTCAAATAAATAAAAGGATGAGAAAAAACTAGTATCTGCACAAAGATCAAATAAAATATCCTAAATTAATTGACAAAACATAATCAGTGATCAGACAATGCCAATGTAGAAAAGGAAGATAAATAATCTACAGAAATCACCATTCTTATCATAGGTAGAGCCTAAATGTTATAAGGAATAAACTGTAGATAAAAATTGGGTCCAAGATATGAATGAAGAGCTTTCCCAAATTGATAAGAATCAGACATGGGAGATTATTTCGAGGCCAATAGAGAAGAATGTCATCAGGACTAAATGGGTTTTCACAGCAAGATGAATGAATATGGAACAGTGATTCAAAACAAATCATGAATAGTGTTCAAAGGGTAATCCAATATATAGGGTATTGATGTTGATGAAACTTTTTCACTTGTTGTAAGGATAGAGACAATCAGATTATTCTTATCCATAACAGTTCAAAGAAAGTTCAAAGTTTTCCAGATGGATGTCAAGTCCTCATTTCTTAATGGGGTTCTAGAAGAATAAGTTTATATTTAGAATCAAAATGTTTTTCCTATTCATGAATATGAGAATTTAGTTTTTTAGATAAATAAGGCACTATATGGGTTGAAGAAAACACCAAGAGCATGGTATTCACGGATGGATCAGTTTTTGAAGAAGTTCGATTTTCAGCATGGTAGAGTTGATTACAATCTATATTTCAATAATGATAGTAATAAAAAGATAATGGTGCTAGTATATGTCAATGAAATAATATTTAGTGGATCAGATAAAGTGCAGTGTACTTAGTTCTCATAATTCATGAAAATTGAATTTGAAATGCCAATGATTGGAGAGCATACATTTTCCCTTGGTTTACAGGTGACACAAGGAAAGAATGAAACATTACTCTCTCAATATAAATATGAAAAGGAGGTTTTGAGAAGATTTTTAATGGATAATTACAAGGTATGATAACTTTGGTGGATACCCAGATAAAAATATTATGGGATATTGAAGGCAATGTAGTTGATGTAACAAAATACAGGAAAATCATTAGTAGTATATTGTACTTGACAATGACAAGACCTGATATTGTTTTTTCAACATTCTTAGAAGCATGGAATCAAATAAATCCCAAGGAAATACATTTACTTTTATTGAAAATAATACTTTAGTATATTAAGGGAATAATGGATTTTAGTTTGCTGTATAATGAAAAATCTCAGCAAGTGTTATTGGGCTATACAAATGTAGATTGTGCCAGATCAGCCGATGACAGAATGTCAGCATCAGGTGGTGAATTATATCATGGTGGATCGTATATTTATTATCTATGTAAGAAACCATATTATATTTCGTTGAGAACCACAGAAGCTGAATATATTTTGGATACTCAAGCATTCACATAGTTATTATGGATGAATAAGCAACTTGATGATATGGGAGTTAAAGTGAAGTCTCCAATAGAAATCCATTGAAATAATTCAAGTTCTATAAATCTAATATAAATCTAGTCCATCACTCAAGAAAAAATAACATTGAAATCAACTTTCATTTTATTAAGGAGAATGTGGAGCAAGGGCTTGTGAAGTTGGAGTATGTGCCTACATAACTATAGGTTTCAAACATTCTGAAAATGGTCGTACCAAAAGAAGAGTTTGAATGGAATAAACTAGATATGGGAGTTCATTAAACTCCCCACACATGAAAATGTGTGAATGTGGGACCCCTCTCCCCATGGTATGGCATTTGTTTTTCAAACATGATGATCTATGTTCTTTAACCCATTACAACAACTAGGTGAACTTTGGGTTCATTGAAAAAGGGGGAGAAAGTGTGTCTATTTAAGGGGAGAAAATGTCTTAATCAAGATATGTGGAGTAGATTATAGGGGGGAAGTAATTCAAGGGTATTATCAAAATTTTAATGTTTAAAAGTTTTTGAAAAACCATGAAATGATTCTATGACGCGATGAGAATTGGGTGTTATGAGTAAACAATTCATGGTTATCAGAGCTTAGCTTGGAAAACTTTAAGCATTCCAAAGAATGAGATCCCAATAAGAAAATTAGGGGTTTTTTTAAAATCTGAAAATGATAAATGTGATCAATCAAAGGATATATATCATGATAGATGGATTTTTTGATGAAAACAGTTGAGTGGTTTTGGAATGAGGTGATTCATTGATGAGATTTTGATGCTACTCTTATTTATCATGACAAGCATGGATCATGCGGGATTAGAGTATGTGTTGAGTGAGTATTTTATCACTATCTAAACTGAAATAAGTGATTTGTGGTAGAATATGGAATAATCTTTAATGAGGTTCCAAAATGTGAAGAGTTGTTAACAAACCTGAAGGGGGATATTGTTGGGAAAAAATATCTCAAGGTAACATGGAAGTGTTTTTAGATTGATTGGGTTGATTGTGTTTGTTAAAAAATAGGGTTTATAAGGATATTTGTGGAGGTCCATAGATATTTTTGACCATGAAAAGTTGATAATGATCCATTAAAAAGTAATGGATTCCATGTAATTAGTACAAAAAAATTGCGTACACAAGGTGATGTCGTTTCCCAATGTTGAAAATTTTTTTGGGTCCAAAATTTAGAGGATAGATAACATCATGAAAGATAGATTTCCTTGAAATAATTGTAATAATATGTAAAATAAATGAGTCTCATGAATACTGGGTTTTGTGAAGGACATTTCTTGAAGGTGTGGATCATCATGAATCATGAAAGTTTTGACGATAATCTTCACGACTACATGAAGATTCACGAATGAGAACTTTATTTGGTGCTTCCCAAAGATGGGGATCATCAATAATGAAATGGGAGAGCATCACAAAATAGTGAGGAAATGTATGGAAGCATCCAAAATTATAGGCAATGCCTATAAATAGGCCTCTACCCCCTTTATAATAGTAATGAGACTTAACGAATATTCTAAGGCTCCAGATTCATAAAGGAGATTCATGAAGGTAGTTCTTGAGAAAAGGTTCATGAAGAAAGGAATTTTGTGAAGGATTTAAACACTGACTAAAAATTATGAGTATCATGAAAGTATTTTAGTTCATGAAAGCTATAAAATATGACTAAAAGTTCTGAGCTTCACGAAGTCTAGTGGGGATTTTCAAAATAAGTGAACTTCATGAAAGGTGGTTGCTTCATGAAGGCTATTTGAGCTTTATGAAAAAGGTGTGATTCACAAAGGCAGTGAGCATAAAAAAGTTTTTGAAAAGGGATTGACCAGTAAACCTATGGTAAATTCACATTCATCAGCTGGATGAAAGTGAGACTTCAATAGAGCATCAATCTACAATTGAGGATATATTAATTATTGATAATGAAGGGAACTACATGTCCATAAAATGAGTGTGAATAATTTACAAAGTAGTGAGTAAAGAAATAAGAAGAAGGTGATCCTTTCCACCAGTAGTGAGTCATCAAAAGAGAGTTAGGGAGTGAACCTTGGGAACTAGTAAGATATCCATAAACTTTGTAAAGGTAGTGATCCTATGTATAGAAGTGATCTATCCCAAACCTTGTTTTTTGGTAGTTAACCTTAGTGGATGTGGTACATTGGAACATCACCATTGTATACTCCTTGGACATATCCCAAGGATGGAGAACCAAGTAAAATTACTGTTTCTCGTGCATGATTTAATTTTTGTTCATACATTTCTATGGGAGAAGGAGAGAAGAGTGTTTTATTTAATTATGAAACAAGATTATAAGGGGTAGTTGTTTTAATCTATCATACCATGATTCAAACCCCTCTCAGGGTATTTAACCTAGTTGGGATAACAATATTCGAGTGAAAGAATATACATGGAAAGTCCTGACTCGTGGTATGAGATCTCATCAAAATTTCCCTTGATTAAGGAGTATTTTAATGTTATACACCTAATTTATTTTATATGGTGTTTGTAATACCCATTTGTCATGTAATATCACAAATCCTTTATAATTCATGGTATTTTAAGTTTCAATTTAAATTATTTTATCTATGGGCATTTGACTTGAATGTTACCAGGTGGTGAGGGGTTTCTTTACTCAATTTTTTATTGGGCTATATCACTTAATCATTGATTATATTATGTCAAGATTATGTGTTAAGTGGATTTTTTTATTTTATGTTGTATTTAAACTTGTTTTTTTGGATTTATATTTCTTACACATAATTTATCCATTGATTAATTCTCAATTCAATGATATGATCTTTTTAAGGGTTATTCGTCTCAAATTATATTTCTTTGGGACATAAGTTCATGTTATGAACCAATTTTTCTTGAGGTTTATATAATAACCATTTTACATGTTATATTATTAATATCCTAATATTTATGATATTTGAATATTTATTTTAAGTTATTATTTCATGGGGCTTACGATTCAAAAGTTACTAAAGTGGTAAGGTGTTTATGTTTCAATCCCAATTTAATCATGATTGTTTATGCATGAATTTACACTAAAAAAATTATATTATCCTTATTTGATCAACCCATTTAATTTTTATTCTCCTAAATATATTTATGGAATTTTGATGTTTTATTTTCATATTTCTCTCTCTACCAATTAAATTATATATAAAATATTTTTTAAAAAATCTGACCTTATTTATCCTCTTTCATATAGAAAACCTTTTTATTACATATCCATGATTTCAAAAATGTTTTCAATTATTATTATTATTCTTGAATAAATTTTCAAATAATTTTTACCCATGATTTAATTTTTACAAAACAATTTAAAAATAATCTTCTTATTATTTTCTAAACATGGTAATTTTTACTGATAGTGAGAAAATAATATTTCATTTAGTGATTGCATGAAAATAATTTTCCATTCCCATGGCCCCTAAATGATTTGAATATTCCTTTAAAAGTTTCCATGGTTATTTTAAAATAATGTTTTCCTAAAATTTTGGAAAATTTTCATTTTTAAAAGTCATTTTCAAAGTGAAAATGGTATTTTTATCATGAATGTTTTTAATGATATTTTTATGATATTTATATTTATCAATGACAATAAACCATTATTTTACTTATTCTTAAATGAGGATATGTTATAATGATTCCATCCTTCTTATTTATCTAGGTGGATTATCATTTTTTCAAAGTCATTTTCATAGAACCCATTTCTTTTCCATGTGTTAATCAAGTTATGAAAGGAATAATGATTGTTTCTTTGAGTTTTATAATGAAATAAAAGATGTTTGTACTTTAGTCATGTTATGGTTCTTGGAAATTTTTTATTACGATGGATTTTTTTAAACCATAGATGATTGGTTTAATTATAAACCAAGCATGAGTGGTTACATTATAATCCTAGGACGGGTGGGCTCATTATAGACCTCCAATGCATTAGGTAAATAGAAAGAGTTAACCAATTATAGGTTTATATTAAGATATTGTTGGAATTTACTAGGTAGGTTATTCCATATATAAGAGTGATTGTAATAGTGATATGATAATGATGTTCCAAGATACTGATATGTCTTCATTATGCTTACTATGAGTTATTAATGTTTCCTTTGATCAAGATTTACATCACATGGATTATGATTATTGATTCCTATGAATCTTGAATTTATTAAATATTTATGACATGTATCATGTTTTATGATCAAGGTTTTTATGGGTATGAATTAACTTATGTTATTATCAGTCACTTTGATTATTCCATCATACCCATATGATTATCTTATGCTCACTAATGACATTGAATTGTTAATACGTATGTTTACCCTTACCAAGTGTTTGAGCTTAACTTTATTATGTTTCCTTTTCATTAGGATATGAATAAATATTTTAAGTATGTTATTCCTAAGAATGTTATTATATGTAAAGAAATTACTGGGTTATGATATAGTTTTTTATAAACTAGTTGTTTATGTAAACAAGTTTTTATGTACGAGTTTTTCTTAATTCTATAAAACTCAAAACCTAAAAGTTCATTTGGTATGTAAGTGATCCAATAATTCAGTTAAATTTTATAAGTTTTAAAGGGATAAACATGGGTTGTATTTACCAATATCAAACTAGAAATGTAAAGATTATGATTTATCACAAGATCTCGGAGTGTAGGTTTGGGGATATTATAGTTGGCATCAAAGGTCGATTTAGATAACTTTAGAGATTAAGATGTTTTTATGTGAGATTAACGTAAGAGTTATGAATACCATGATGGGTTTATAAGTTTAAGTTTGATATTAAGTTCAAAGGCATAGAAATACTTTTTGAGGTTTTAAGTGATGGTATTTTTAGGTGATTAATGATATTTAGGAGATATTTTATTGGGTTAGGGTATATGTAACCCTTATGTTTAATGTGAATGATTATTTGGGAATAATGCCATTAAATTTTTGGGGAGGTAAGATGAAGGGTATGATATAAACTTTGAGGTTAAACCATTATTTAATGTTGAGGTTATTGAGGTTAATTTGGATATAAGGTTATTTATTTATGTAATGATTTATGTTGAACCATTTGTATTATATTTGAATTTTAGAGATTAATGTATTATTTATTCATATGAAGGTTTATTCATTTTGGGTGTTATATTACCTTGTGATAACCATTTCAGTTTTGGTTAATATATGAATATAAAAATAATATTTTTATATCCCTTTTAGGATTATGTGATCTATTACATGTTGATTTTAGTGCCTCATGCATGAAAAAATCATCATGAATACTCATCATTTGGAGAAAAATATGAGACTATGGTGAAAAAGGATTAAAGGATGAAATTATACCTTTCAACTAAGTATATTTATTTATGTTCTTAGTCTATATGGTAAATTAATTCATAAAATCTAGGAAAAGGATCTTGAAATAATAACTTTATCCTATTACCTTTATTTCTGATGAATCGATAGTCTTTTTTTACACCTCTTTGATTTACGGTTTTGTTGTCGTTAACTTTCTCCCAATCATTCACTTTCTTGTGATCAATGTTCTATATTAATCTATATCATTATTTGGAAATCATGTTTTCCTCCATGTATATATTTTCAATTCTTAATAATGTTATCCTATTTAGAAATCTAGTTATCAGTTATTCCAAATTACCTTCATATTTCCCTTTTCCTCTTTTGAAGAAGAAACTTTATTAACTCTTTTTATGATGTGGGATTTTAACAAAGGTATATTAAAATGTCAAACCCTTGATTACCAAGATCATGTTTAAATTTAGAGGAAATTTTTTACTAAAGTAATGGGGGGGGGGATTATGGGGATAATGTAATATATTGAGATTTTAAAAGAACACTATGTTCGACAACGTATACAACATGAAACAATGAGCCTAAATGAGCCATAAAATATTAATATTTAAATGTTATAATTATAGACCTAACATTATATTGGTGGGTATGAATAGTATTGACTGAATTATGAAATATTTATAAAGTTCCTAATCAATAAAAATGTATTAATAAATACTTAGTAAATAAGTGCTCAATTTTTTAGTAAAGTCATTTTATGCTTCAAAATCCATTTTCTTTAAAAAAGGTTTTTATTTTTTTTGTGAGATAATATTATAATTATTTTTTATAAATTTTAGAAATTTTATTTTATAAATAGGATATCAGTTTTTAACTCATAATATGAAAATTATATTAGGATTAATTTTTGAAAATTTTATGAAAAGTTTGATTTTCCAATGAATAGTTAAAAATATTGATTTTTATTGAATTTTTTTCTTCTTTTCAAGTACTTAAAAAGTCACATTATATTTTTTATTAGTTTTAAAATATAATTAGTTTATTTTTATTAAATATAATATAATAAATTTATTTGGAATCAATATCATACTTGAATCTGATATAAAAACATCTCTATACTTAAAAAGACATTTGTTTGGAAAATCGTTTTTCATTACATTTTATGTGTTTAATTATAAATTAAATCTTTAAAATTCTATGAATTGAATTTGATAAAATTTATTCCATATTTTGAATCACAATAAATAATATTAAGTAATAAGTTCAACTTAATTTTTGGTCAATATATATAGTAACCATAGTAAATTTTGGTCACTACGATAAATGTAAAATATGTTAATTAGGGATAAAAATAATATGATAAGGCTTAAAATTAATTAAAACACACACCTTAATTTAATTGTAATATTTTATTTCATCCATAATCATCAAAACTATTAAAATATGACATTTTTTCCATTTATATTTAATTTGGAACTTTATTAAATTTTAAGAAAAGGATAAAGTAAAAAACGTCACTCTCTTACCTTTAATATTTATAATATTTTTTGAAATGGTTAAAAAAATTTATATTCAGTTATAAATGTTTATTTGAAATATAAATAGTTTTTTTATCATGGTAATTTATTTTTAATTTTTAGTGATGAAATAATCATATTAAATACTTACGCAATATTGATACAATACTTGTACAAAGAGTAGAAAAAACAAGTAAATAATTTTAAAAACACTAAAAGTAACATTTTTTGGGTAACTTATGATTTCACATTAATTTTATAGTTAATAATAATTTATTACTAATCGTTAAATGGATTATATTTAAATTAAATTTCTATCATGCTGATTTTAAAGTCAAATTATGTGACTAGTTCTTAAAATGACATTAATGGAATTTTATGTTAGATAATATTTTATTAAAATATATAAAAATAATAAAAAATATTGAAATAGGATAATTATGATGATAAATGGTCTAAAATTTTATCCCTTCTCCATTTGTGATCCAATTTTCACCTTATAAGTAAAATTATAACCCTTTAGTATTGAAAAATTCATTACCACTATTAAGGTTAAAATTAGTTAACCATGGTGTTAAACCAAAATATAAGGTTTAAAATGATATATAAAGTTATCTAAACTTTATTGAGAGATTATATTAAGACCTTATACTCATTATCCTCAAATACATGTCATTTTGGAAATATTTTACATGTGTTAGAAACATATTATATTATAATATTTCATGTATTTCCAAAAATAAAAATAGTGATATTTAATAACAAAAAATATTTTATTAAATTATTTAAAATAAATAAAAATAATATCTTTTTCAAAGTGAAATATATATGGTTTTAAATATCATACATGGTCGTAATTTTCAAAAGGGTTAATAAGGGGTTAAAACAACGAGATAAAGGTTAAAACATCAACTAAATTTATCTAAATTTTATAATATGATAGAATTTAGACTAATATTCATCATATATTCTAACTATATCATTTGGATCCATTTTAAATTGAAAATTAATTTATATAAATTTAATACTTTAAGAAATTCCAAGAATGCCCCTCCCCTCACTTATAAAAGGGAACCCATCTCTTCTCCTCTCCACATTCCAAGAACCATTTTATTTGGAAAATACCAACCCAAATACATTAATAAAATCACTACACATGTTATTAAGGTATTATTTTGTGTATAATAACAACCTTGTAGTGATTAAGGTTTAAATAAAAAGAGATTTTCCAAAGAAGAGGTATAAATTTTAACAGAATGTTTTTATTCTATTTCTCCTTCTACCTCCTTAAAATATTATTCTACCATTTGGAAATAAAAACATAAGTATTTAGAATATAATTATATGTTACTATGTAAATGGTATAACCTATATCCATATCCTCTTCCTTCAAATTTTAAATGAAACCGTTATTCATTTGTACAGTGAACTACCGCCTCGCAAACTGATGTAATCTGTTTTCCATCACCACAACTCAAATATGCTTATAATGAAAGATTTAATTTATATATATGATATTAATGAAATATTTATCATTATATAAAGATAATATATTATCTATTTTCTTACCTTTACATCCATTGAAAAATGATTACTTCGTTCATGCGTACGTGTGGATTACCACCTCCATGAAGCAATGTGATTCATTTTTCCTCACCACATCACATGGATGGTATATATAAGAGTATTAAATGAAATAATATTATATGTATTATATAATAATAATTTTAAAAAGATAAAATAATACTTTCCTTCTTTCTTTCATGATCATTGAAAAATGAAAACATTACTTATACGTACGTAAAACCTACCATCTCCATGATTGCAACATAGTTCATTTTCAGAACTATATTACATGGTTAGTTTTAAAAGTATAATTGACATATAAAAATTATAATTATTCCCTAATTATTATTTTAGATATTATTTAACATTGATCCCTTTGACCATGATCAACACACCAGAGCCATTTTGAAATTATTAACCAAATTCCATCAAAACACTCGATATGGACTTAAATAATTAAGTAATTAAATATGTCATTAAAAAAAATAAAATAAATGGGTTAAATATTAGGAATATAACCTGATTTTTTTTAATAAATAAAATAATTTATATAAGTTTGTTATTGTTGACGCTCCTTTTTCGTCACAGAGTCCAAAGGAATGTAAAGGGAAATGACTTAGCACAAATTGATTCATCCTTTGAAGAAAATATCAAAAATCGACAAAGGGATGAACAAGGAGAACATTCACCATAGGTCGCGCAAGTTCCCTTATAGTCGCGCAAGTCCACTTGCGCGACGTCTAAATGGTCATGCAAGTGACTTGTGCGACCTAAGTGATAACCACCCGGGGTCTTCTCCTGCCTATAAATAGACCCTGTGGGCCCCCCATTTGAGAAGGATTTTTTCCAGAAACTTAGATTTGAGCTCCCGGTGCCCTAGTCTCTTCTCAAAGCTTCCGAAACACTTCTAAGGTAATTTATTACCTAGAAAGGAAGATATAAAGAGGGGGAGGAAGGCCTAAGTGTTGAAACTTATCAACACTTGCGCGCCTGAGTGGCCAGCCCTTAAGGGAAAAGGGCCACACTTGCGCGCCGCCTTACTCCTTCAATAGATCTTGCGCGCCCTTCTTCTGGAAGAACCTCAAGAGGATTCTAAAGGCTTTAATGAAGAGTCGCTCAAGTATTACCCTGCTGGTTAACCGTCGCACAAGTACACCATGTGTCGCGCAGGCATACCTACGCGACCAGGACTTACGCGCCCACGCAGTACCTGCGTGCCTGCCAGGACTTGCGCGCCCATGCCTTTTTGGGTACCCTTCTTGCCCATTTCACCCCTCTTAAGCCATTTCACCTTTCCTATTCAAGATTCAGTCTTCAAGACACTCTTCAAAGCCATTTATGGCATGATTTCTTGATTTGACTTCCTTATCTGAAAGTAATTCTGTGGAATATCTCTCAAAACCTAGTGATTTACACATCTTTATGTCACTAAAGATTGAGATTTCATTCATTCAACCTCATCCTTTAAAGATGATGGAATCCTTAACCTGGGTCTCCTTTTCAAGAATAATCCCCAGTCACAAGTCCTCTAATTTGGGCATCCTCTTTAGGAGTAAGCCCCAGATCCCGTAACCTGGGCTTCCTTTTCAGAAGTAATCCCCAGTCTCAAATATGGGCATCCTCCTTAGGAGTAAGCCCCAACCATAATTCTCTTAACCTGGGCTTCCTTTTCAGGAGTAATCCCCAGTCTTAATTTCTCTTAACCAGTCCTAATTTACCTTTTGATCTGGGATTCCTTTTCAGGAGTAAAACCCAATCATAAGTCTTCTCCTAATTTGGGCCTCCTTTTCAGGAGTAAGCCCCAAGTTAAAGTATTCAAAATATCCATGAAGCACATATACCTTTATGGACCCTATTCCTGGATTTCTTCCCTAAATTAAATCCTAACCTTCATTTATCTGGACAGTCATACATACATAAGCCCCACATTATTTCTTATGATTGCATCTTTCATGGCACAATTGTCTAAATTTTTACCAATACCTCTTGTTTCTCACACCGAGCATGACTCACGTGAGCTTAGAGTGTAAAATTAATTGTGACATCCTTCTTTGAGCCATCAATCAAAAACATCATACTCCCTTACTCGAACTACGTGGGTTCTGATTCCTTTTTTTTAATCAAAGGATACGTTGGTAGCCCGTCTACGGGTTTGATCCCAACTCTAAAATAATCTATGTCCTTCTGAATGACAATAAACTTCAAGTTCCCCACTGAGTGGCTTTAAAACCATCATGGTCATCATAATGACCAAGAGACTTCTATATAAATGTGTTGAAGGGTACCATTGACCAAGAATCTATAATAAATACAGATGATTCTCTATCGATGAAGAACCTCGAATACATATAAAAGATTCTCTAAATTTCCTACATATTTAATCATTGATTGTCAGATCTGAAGGAAAGCTCATTTTATACTTGGTAATGTAATAAGGATTCATGAACATAACTTAAATCTATAAAGAGAGTCCCGGAGTAGACAATAATTCCCCTCAAAAAGGTGTGATGAGTCCGACCTCCCATCCTCTCGACCAATGAAAATTCCTAAGCCTCATCAGTCCACAAACTAATGAGCACCTACCTTTGGAAAGTAGGTCCGAATGGATGTGGAATCATTGGATGTTTCCGGTTCTAAAAACAAACCAGTTAGAAACCGATCAAAATGTTTGAACCTCCCATCAAGGCGGTCATCCCCGGATTTCGAGGAAAAAAAATGGTGAACCCGACGTGAATCCTTAACCAAGTTAAAATGATATTTTACCTATTTGTTAGGCCCCTATTTAAAACTCAATGAGAGGGCCAACAAAAAACAATCATTGACATATGTGCTCATCCAAAAGATGTAGTGGCTAAATTTATCTTGCTTACGTCTGTTATATCAAACAAGCACTCTTTTCCCAAGATCTTCTGCATTTCTAGAATGGCTGCTCTCAAGTTCACACCTGTGAATACTGCTACTGCAAATGCCACTGTTGATACTCCTGCTGGATTGTCGTCTGCTCTTAGGAAGATATCACCTACTCAGCATCTTCAACGCTGGGTATCAAACACACTGGTTAAGGAGTACCATCAACATAGTACCATCCCAACTCTGGAGGCTGCCCGACAAGCCCTCCAAGTAAACAACTCACATCGGTCGTCCGGACAACGATGACCAGTGAACAAAAAGCAGGAGGTGCTGACTACCGTCTCCAACCGTTTCGGGTCATTATCCCCGGAACGCAATCACCATTCGCTCCCTTATTCTGGGGAGGTGAATGAGCAGGTCCCTCAGGACCTTAATTTAAACAGACAGGAGTCCTTCCTGAGGGATCCCACCAATAATCGCCGCCAGACTCATGCGACAGTGTGCCCTCAACATGATGAGGGTACCGACTCCAAGCGTTCGGCTCAGGTTCCTCGAACCCGAGCAAGAAAGACGAACCACCAAAGGCGGAATACGGTCAATAGTGAACAGGTTCTCATCTCTGCCATCTCCGGATAAGTCCACCAACCTAACTTGGTGGCAAGAAATGAGTAGACACACACACCTGCCCATTTTAATTCCGCTGTCCAGCAGACTCGTCTGGCAGCATCACGCCAATCCCGCCAGGAAATTCCGGCGGAGTACTATAGGCAGGAACATACACCTATTTATACATCATCATCTAGTCAGCAGGCTCTTCTGACTACATATGATGGATCTCTTCAACGTTTGGCAAAGTGAAATCAGCAGGCACATACACCTGCTAGTATTAATCAAGCCTACCAACAGTCTCGCTTGGTAGCATTCGGAACGAAAAGCCCCGACAACAAATATGAGGCAGACTCAACTCTCTGCCCCCACACTTGAGTACTGTCAGGATTCACTGACACGAAAAGGAGGACACGAGCAGGTACATACACTTACTCCAAGCCCGGAATGGACGTATATTCCCGTTCCGACAGCTGAAGTCACCAAGCATATTCTATCAATGCTGAAAGAGCAGAAGAAAATCCCTGTTCATATTCTGGATGCTTGCCATGATATTATAACAACTTCAGTGGAATCTCAGGGAAAGACACATAAATCTATCCCTACCATTGGAGTGATACATCAAAAATTCACTCCGGAACAGACACACACATCTGTTCCGGTCCAAGAGGGTTGTGGGGCATACTCCCCCATAGCATACGGACAACCAAGTCAGGCACATACACCTGATTTGAGTAGAGATCGTCAGCCTAACCTGGCCATCTTTCTTGATCAGACATATACACCTGCTCAGAGCAGCCACTTTCATCGACAAGTGGTTTCCAAGGCGAGTAAGAAGGCGTCTAAGAAAAAGACCCGCCCATCACAGTCAGGAGATCAAGAACCAATCTGTAACAAGGCCTTGCTCGATGCTAGAGTTCTTGAAGCCCTCATAAAATTATCTGTTGAAATTCAAGATTCTACTCCCTCATTTCCCAATAGTGGGAACATTAATTCCGAAGGTCTTCAACAGACACTTCCTCATGAAGGCTTGCTTCATGACAATTCGGTCGATATCAAAGTTTCAACTTCAGATGAGAGCCACAGGAACCCTCTGTGTGGTCAGAAGACCAAGGAGCAAGAGATCTCATCTTTTGCTGTAACCCATTATGGTAGTCCTACCCATGATGATGAATTTCACTGCGAAAGTCCTCTCCACAGTAGTGAAGCACATTGCCCGAAAAATACTCCAGTGGACAATGTAGTGCTGAGAAATCCCTCTTATCTTGAGGCACTTGCAAATGCAAAACTAGTCATTTCTGAAGCTTCATCGCTAGAAAGTGAAATACTTTCTCAATCAGAAGATAGCCCAGGGTGTAGGTCATTCTCCGAACCACCCCTAAGTCATGCATCTTCTAGTTTGATCAATGATTTCTCTAGCAATCTTGTTGAATCCAATGAAGCAACCATGAAATACTAACTCTTGTCAAATTAGGTAGAAGAATCTTCATCAAATGATAAAGAGGAAATGCTGAACATGAGAAAACAACTTGCAAAAGGTGAAGTGCCAGTCATGTTTTGGCCTCTGGCTGACTCTCAGTATAATATTCTAGAAATGTTAACAGAAAATGAAATTCATGATATTCGTCTCAACATATGGAAAACTCTTTGTCAGTTGAAAAAGAAATTATTATCTTATGATGAATATGAAAATCATCTTAATATAATAGAAGGGTTACAACGTCAGATTGATTTGGCATCTCTATCAGCCTCTCGATATCTGATGGCTGAAAAGCAGCAGAGAGCCATTCAACGTTCATGCCTTGGCGCACTAAGAAGATTGCGTCAGTTAATTTCCAATGCCCCATCTGGTATTCGTGTCAGAGGATGGGGTGTTCATGGAGCACTGCATTTCACGGTGCTCTCTAGTCAGCAAAGCCTGCCGAAAATGGTCTCATGCAATGTTATTGCCCATGGTCGGCCACAGTCAATGGGCTTTGTTTGTAATCAAAAGCTTTCCCAAGAACAAGCTTCAACTAGTTCCTCTAAAAATCAATAATACAGAGAACAAGTTGTCAAATTACTCTTTCATCAAGCAAACGAGAATATTCAACATGCCTCTCGTTTGGAACAAGCACGTCACCAAGTGACAGAAGTGTCGGAAATCATCCAACGGTCTTTTGAACCGGGTGATAAAAGCGGATACAGGTTAATGCATCCAGCTAATTTCCAGACTAAGGTTCTCAAGATCAGGAGGACTTTCAAGAAAGTGTCAGACATAGCATGTCAAGAACCACCCCATCTCGCCAGACTGAGGACTCTTTTAAACCAACCCTCGGAATCAACAAAAAGGATTCGGGGAGTTGAGCAAGAACAGTAGGAACAGCCCCAGTCCACTGGACTGGGGACTTTTTCAAATCATCAATCCCCTCCCCATAGAAAGTCGGTCTTTTCTTGATTGGGGAAGAAACCTCAAGAGGAACGAAGAGAAAAATTATCAGGATATTCCCTCCAAATTATGGTTCGTGAAGAAGTTCCTGAGGGATTGAATCAACAAAAGGCAATGTATCATCAAAGACATGGAAGAAGACAATATCACAGAAATACTGATAGAAGGGATGCTATGAGTTATGCATCGATCAATGTCATCAATGCCGTTGTTGCTGATCCACAAGATGAGGCTCACTCAGAGGACTCAGATGAAGAGGTTCCTGCTCAAGAAGATGTACGCACCGACACAAATGAAGAAGGTGTGCGTACACGAAGTCAAAGGATTACTCAGAACCTAGGTAATCCATCGAGTAACCCACTTCCCCCTCTCCAAAAAGGACCCAACAAAGGGAAGGGAAAGAACCAGGTTACATATCCTTCCTCTGGAGAAGGCCAATCGCTCTCACTAGAGCAGAGGTTTGCACAACAGGAGGAAGAAATGAAGGAATTAAGAAGGTTGAATGCAGAACTACTTCAGAGTAGTCTTCTTCTTAAGCATGCTGGAGTCAGTCAGCCAAAGGAATTTGTTGCAGCTACTGAGATGGATCAAGAATATCCTCCTCTATCAGTACACCCTCACAGGTCTAATCCTACGGGTCAAGTGCAACAACAGTTGGCAGTGCTCCCATCAGTTGCAGCACCAATCGCCACATCTGTCCAAGCTCCAGTCATTGCACCTACCCAAGTCCAAGTTCAACTGGATGTTTCTCAAAAGTTAATAACTACTACTGAGTCATTAACAGCTCATTTAGAAACTATGGAAGGGAAATGTGCCCAAGTTCAACCAGAAAAGAAAGTTTACCCTGAACGGGTAGATTTAATTTCTCCTCCATCCAGTTTTGGGAACCCTGTATTCCCTATTTTCAATGGATCAGGTGATCCTGAACAACATTTGACGCATTACGTGTCTTATTGCGATCCTATGATGGGAACTCCAGAGTAGCAAGAATCAGTGAAACTCAGATGCTTCGTGCGAACCTTGCAAGGACCGGCTTTTTTTTTGGTATACAAGCTTGCAATCCCGGTCAATTACCGAATGGGAGGATCTTCGCCAAAAATTCCTCATTCAGTTTAGCTCAACTTTTCCAAAGACAACAGTTTTCAATCTTACAAACTGTAATCAAAGGGAGAATGAAAGGCTCTCTGATTTCATTGCTCGATGGAAGGGATTAACATATTCCTTGAGTTTAGCACTCCCTCAAGAAGAATTGTTGCCAATCTGTGTGGAAAATCTGCGTGAAAAATTACGCACGCCATTAATCCCTGTGAAATACACAGGAGAGTTTCGAGACCTTACTTCAATCGCTCAGCAGATTGAAGATTCCCTTATACAGGCTAAGGCTAAATCTCGTGTAATTCCATCAGCTCCAAGAAGGAGAATGGGTAAAGCAGAAACTGCTACAGTTATGATTAAATAATCACCTATACCTGTTTCTACCTCAAAACCTTCATCTTCTCGAAAGGATCCACCTTCCGAGCGCCAACAAAAAAGGCCTTTTCGTCCAAATGATCAAAAAGATCAAAGACGAAAACAATTTGAGGATATAAAGAGCAAAACATACTCTTTCTGAAATGAACAAGTTCCTGGTTATTTCATTTTGGCTCTAGAAGACAATTTGGTTCAATTGCCAATTCCCAAGAGAACAAACAAGAAAGGAGATGAAGACCATCACAATTATTTCCCTTTTCATCAAATGTTGGGGCATCCCATCCATGAGTGTTTTGTCTTCAAAGATCTCCTGCAAAAGATGGTCGACTCGGGACAAGTCACATTGAAAGGATCCTCAGCCCAGTTAGCATGTGTCACTGCTACAGTTTCAGAGGAGGAAGGTGAATGGCAAGAAGTCAAAAGAAAAAATACACAGAATTATGATGATTGGATGGTCATAAAGACAATCAATCGAACTCATGCTATTTTGTAAACACAATTAAAGAAACCAATTGTGTCTTCTACCATGAATGTTGCGGAAAAACCCTCTTCATCAGAGGGAAAGTCCTCAAAGAAACGACATGATTCAAAGAAAGAAAAAGAATCAGAAGAAGATGAGTATGTGTCAAAGCCTAAGTTGTCTTTGACTTTGGCAAACTTCATGCCATCTAATTCAAAGCCACAGGCACCACCCCACCAAACGGCATAGCCTAAACTGGCTAATCAGATAGAGTCTTCATCAGATGAAGAGTTAATCTTTGGTTCTGTTAATATGATTCAATTAACAGATCCATATGCCAGTCGAAGTTTCGATTTCAATGAGCCTGAATTCCCTGTATCAAACAGAGGAATCAGAGGAAGTTCCAGGGGCTCAGGATACAGGGGAAGACGTGGATCTTTCAGAAGCCACTATTCCAATTCTACCTCGGCTAGAACTGTGTATGCAGCAGAAACTCGTGGTAGAGCCCTTCAGCGAGCTCAGAAAGAACAAGCAAGTTCTTCTACCAATAGCAAATTCAGTCCTGGCACAGTTATTTTGGAAGACTGGTTGAAGGTTTCATCTTCTTCCTCTCAGTAAGTAAATGGATCTAATCGGTCTAATCTTCCAAAACCAGTAATATTTCCAACTCCTATCCCAATACAAGATGCATCAACTTCCAAATCATCTGCTTCCAAGGTACCTGCTAAAACACATATTCCTATTGGGAAACACAGACCTCTGGATCAAAAGTATGATATATTGAAACACTTGGCCCAAGTACCAGCCAAGTTATCAATTCTGGATGCTCTGAATTTGTTAAAAGATCTTCGAAAAGCACTCATCGAGGCTTTGTCAAGTCCTCAGGAGTTTGAAAGTAAAATTACTGCAGCTGAATTCTATCACATAGAGAATAATCCTGCAGAATTCCATGCAATAATATCCTTTACTGATGAAGATGAATATGATGTTGTGCATGGACATATTAGACCATTGTACTTGTCTGGCAAGGTCAATGATGTGGATGTTTGAAGAGCTTTCATTGACAATGGTTTAGGAGTCAACCTCATGCCCATTCGTACACTTCATCGATTGGGCCTCACAAAATCTGATTTATCTCATTCCACCATGATGCTACAGGGATATGATAAAAACGAACAAGAACCACTGGGTGAAGTTTCACTCAGAACTCAGTTTGGAGATCTTTTATCCAATTCAGATTTCATGGTTGTTGATCAAGACTCAACCATCAACATCTTTCTTGGAAGACCCTGGCTACATCAACATGCGGCTATCCCTTCATCATACCATCAATGTCTCAAATATTGTTTCGATGGTCAAGTTGGGACATTGTATGGTGATAAGACCCCGTTCAAGACATGTGAGTCTCAATACATTGAGGCAGAATTCTATCACATGAAGCAAAGGGAGAAATCCATAACAAAGGAGACTACCAAAGTTAATGCTCCATATGGTTTGGAAAAAATTCTAGTAAATCCATTTACACATGTGAGTACAGATTATGTGTTGCCTATCAGTCAAATTGACAAGATAAACCTAAATCAAAATACTCTTATAAAAAGATCCATAATGTCAATTATGGAAATCGAGCCAGAAAACATGGGAGAAATTGGTAATCTACTAAGAAGTGATGAAAGCACAAATGGTGATGCCTTCATTTCATCTGCTAAAATCCAAAAAGTCTATGCTTCGACAATTAGGCCAGAAGAAGTTATAGCAACATCGGAGGTGAACAATGATGTCGATTCTCAATCCATCATCTCCTCTTTATTACCCAAAGAAGACCCTTCATCATCAATCGGGTCGGAAATGGAAGATTCTTCTTCAAGATATTCAAATTTTGACATCTCTTCAGATCATGAGAATTCTACTTTATCATTTACTATGCAAGTAGAAACGGAAGAAATAACACATGATGAAGAAGAAGAGGAAGATCTCAGAGATGCTCCTCTAGAATTTGAAGAGGGTATCTCTACCACTGTGGATGAACTCAGAGAAATAAGTCTGGGTACAAAAGGAGATCCACGCCCCACTTTAATCAGTGCGGCAATGACTCTTGAAGAGCAAGAGATGTATATTTCTTTTCTAAAGAAAAATAGAGATATATTTTCCTGGAACTATACAGAAATTCCCAGGCTTGATCCTGATGTTGCTACTCATCATTTGGGTTTACCTGAAGAACATCGAGGATTTAAGCAAGCCGCGAGAAGAACACACCCAACTTATGCTTCCAAAATTGAAGCTGAAGTGGATAAGCTTATCAAAGCTAACTTTGTTAGAGAAGTTCAATATCCCAAATGGTTGGCTAATATTGTCCCTGTAAAGAAAAAGAACGGACAAATTAGAGTTTGCATCGATTTCAGAGATCTTAATCGGCATTGTCCTAAGGATGATTTCCCAGTTCCGATTACAGAACCTCTAATTGATGCAACAGCTGGCTATGAAGCACTTTCCTTCATGGATGGATATTCCGGATATAATCAGATCTGAATGGCCCCAGAAGACGAGGAATCTACAGCCTTCAGAGCCCCTCAGGGTGTCTTTTGCTACCGGGTAATGCCCTTTGGCTTAAAAAATACAGGTGCAACTTATCAGCGTGCCATGCATCGTATCTTCAAACCCTTCTTAGGAAAGTTTGTTGAATGCTATGTAGAAGATTTGGTAGTTAAATCCAAACAATTTTCTAATCACTTGGATGATTTAGAAGTCATATTCTGCAAGCTTTGACAACATAATTTGAAGATGAACCCCTTAAAATGTGCTTTTGGGGTAACCTCAGGAAAATTTCTCAGCTTTGTTGTACGCCATCGTGGTATTGAAGTCAATCCTGAGAAGACCAAGTCAATCCTTGGTATGTCACCTCCTCAAAATTTGAAATAATTAAGAGGACTTCAAGGACACTTAGCCTATATTCGACGTTTCATCGCCAATTTAGCAGGCAAAAGTTTACCCTTCACCAAATTGATGAAGAAGGGAGTCACTTACCAGTGGACTGAAGAATGTCAAGAATCATTCGATATTCTCAAGAAATACCTCTTGAGTCCACCGATACTCATGCCACATGTTGAAGGAAGACCACTTATCCTCTATGTGACAGCTCTAGAGCGATCATTGGGTGCCTTTCTTGCTCAAAAGAATGATGCTGGGAATGAAAACAGTCTCTACTATCTCAGTCGAACCATGCTTGAAGCAGAAACCCGGTATTCAAGTATTGAGAAGTGCTACCTGGCATTAATATTTGCAGTTCAGAAGTTGAGACACTACCTGAAACATCATGAGGTCCAATTGGTATCTCGCAATAATCCGCTCAAATTTATCCTAAGTCGTCTAATGCTTACAGGACGTCTGGCAAGGTGGGCAGTTATTTTGCAGCAATTCGACATTCAGTATGTGTCTCAAAAGGTGATAAAGGGCCAAGATCTGGCTGATTTCCTAGCTGAACACCCTTCAGTGGAAGACACATCTTCAGATATTGAACTCCCAGATGAGGAAGTCTTCTCTATTCAAGAAAGTCCTCAGGCATGGGAAATGTGTTTTGACGGTGCTTCAAGAAGTCCAACAGGGAGGAAAATGGAAAATCCTAAATTCAACAAAGTTGGCTTAGGAATTGTGCTCATTTCTCCAGAAAAGACAGTGTTACCTTATTCCATCTTATTGTGGGAAGGTGGTACCAATAATGAAGCAGAATACCAAGCTCTCATCGTAGGTTTAGAATTATCACTTCAAGCACAAGTGAATCACTTAAAGGTGAAAGGTGATTCAGACCTGGTAATCAAACAAGTCAATGGGGATTATGCCATTAGAAAAGAATAACTAATCCCTTTGTATGATTACGTCAGAGAGTTAATGGCGGAATTCCCTTTGGAACTGACATTCTCTTATGTCCCAAGATCACAAAATGCTCAAGCTGATGCATTGGATAATATAGCCATAGCTCTGGAAGATCCAAATCAGGAAGAGACAACCATCATTATTGATCACCGTCGTGCAATTTCACCTTATGTTCGAATCAGAATAGAGGAAATTAATGAAATTTGTCCCATTCCTGAACCGTATGGTCATACTACAGGATGGATGTCACCTATCAGGGAATACCTTCATAATGGAACACTTCCACTTGATCGAGCTGAGAAATAACAAATCCGGCGACGTGTGGTTAATTTTACTCTTTATGATAGCCCAGATCACCTAGAGAAAATTCTCTACAAACGTGGTTTTGATGGAGTTCTCTTCAGATGCATTGATGGTGAAGAGACAATGGCTGTCATGAAAGAAGTGCATGCAGGAGTCTGTGGTGCCCACCAGTCTGGACATAGACTGTCTGATCAGATTCGAAGGCTTGGATACTTTTGGCCTTCAATGATACGAGATTGTGTCGATTTCACAAAGAAGTGTCATTCATTCCAAGTACATGACAACTTCATTCATCAACCTCCAAAGTTTCTTAATACAGCTAAATACTCATGGCCATTTGCCACATGGGGAATGGATGTGGTGGGACCTTACCCTTCGGCTACGACCAAGCAGTTTAAGTACATTCTTACTGCTACTGACTTCTTTTCCAAATGGGCAGAGGCAATACCTCTCAAGGAAGTCAGTTCTAAATGCGTTGTTAGCTTCATAAAGTCTAACATCATTACCAGATTTGGTGTCCCTAATACCATATTGACAGACAATGGCACCAATTTCTGTTCATCCAAGATGAAGAATTTGTATCAAGAATACAACATCAAATCCAACCATTCATCTCGGTATCATGAAGTGGCCAATGGCCAGATAGAAGCCTTTAACAAGACTCTTTCAAATATACTGAAAAATATGGTGGATAAAGATAAGAGGTCATGGCCTGATAAACTCTTTCATGCTTTATGGGCTTATCGGACTACCACCCACACTGCAACTCAGTCAACTCCATATTCATTGGTATATGGAATGGAAGCCGTCTTGCCCATTGAATTTCAACTACCCTTGCTTAGAGTTTCCATTTATGATCAATCATCTACAGATGAACAATCTCAAAAGCGATTGAATGAATTGGAACGGTTAGATGAGAAAAGATTGTGCACTTTACACCACTTGGAAGTCTATTAGAATCGAATAGCACGAGCTTTTAACAAAAAAGTTCGTCTTCGTTCATTCACTCAGGGAGAATTGGTATTAGTTCTCAGAACTCCAATGATACTAGGAAAGAAACCTCCCAATCTTGAGCCAAAATGGGAAGGACCTTATTCAATACATAGGGTCTACTCTAATGGAGCTTATTCATTAATCTCAATGGATGGAGAACTCATCACTACTCCAACCAATGACAGATTTTTGAAGAAGTATTTTGTATAAACTGCAATGTATATTTTTCTTCCTTACTATATGACGTTAAACTATACAACAACAGTCCATACATATGACCTTAAACTATTTTTACTTTCGTCCCACACGATGCTAAACTGTGAAAAAGTTCCCTAAATGGTCCTGTATGACCTTAAACTACATCAATGGTCCAGTATGACCTTAAAATGCATCATCAACGGTCCATGCATATGACCCTAAATTATTTGCGAGTTCCTTACATCCAGAAAAATGTTAAACTGTGATGTCCTAACTACATGACACTAAACTATATAGAAGTGCCTTACGTCCGGAAAGACATTAAACTACATAATCATCAAATGTCCTGTATGACCTTAAACTACACTTTTGTCCTGCATGACATTAAACTGCACCATCCATGGTCCATGCATATGACCTTAAAATATTCTCACTTTCGTCCAACATGATGTTAAACTATGGGAAAAAAATCCCCAATGTGTCCAACATGACGTTAAAATGGTGCACTCTTTTTTCCTCACTGCATGACATTAAACTGCACAGTCCCCCCCTTTCGTCCAACATGACGTTAAACTCTATTGTCCCCATCGTCCTAACTACATGATGCTAAACTGTACAGAAAGTCCATGATACGTCCTACATGACATTAAACTATATTTTGTCCCTACTACATGACACTAAACTGTGCAGCACCAATAGTCCTAACTGCAAGACTTTAAACTGCATAGTCCCTTTATATGTCCTACATGACATTAAACTATGCATCGTTAAGGTTGTTGTTACCTCTTGTTTCTCACACCGAGTATGACTCACGTGAGCTTAGAGTAAACCTCAACCATAACACTCTCTCTGGGCCACTAACCATGTGTAAGTACTAACATCATTTTTTAGGTCATTGTCCCCAAGAACAACTTGATCATTAATTCATTCTTTAATTGAACTACACAGACTTTGATCCTTGCCTTTTAGGCTAGGTATGTAGGCAACCTCCCAAGGTTCAAGCCCAAAACCAATATCTTCACGTCGGTTCATCTCCATCTCATACGATGATAATTCGTGAAACCGCCCTTAGAATCAATATCTTTACATTGGTTCACTTTCATCCTTGTTATACGACGTTAAAATATACAACACTTTTTTCTAGTATGACAATAAACTACAAATTTATTTGATACCCTCACCTGAGAGGGAACCATTATTTTCATTGATTTTTCAATCATGTTTCATTTCAAAGACTACGTGCATACATGGCAATGCCCGAACCTTTTATCTTGGGTTAAACCATCATTGCACTAAAGTCCCCTTTCACCCTTCACATGTACGAACCAAATTTGTACAGAGGGTATTTCTAGAATTATGTGGGATTGATTCCCATCCTTATGGGATACATAGGAACGTTCGAGTGTCCCTCGAATCCAGCCCCAAGTCTTTGGGCCTAACCCCAAATTCCATTTTTCAATCCCTTGGCTGAAAAGTCCCCATGAAAACACACACTGTGTATTTCTTATAATGGTCCAAGATCTATGACCCTAAACTAAGATCTCTAATCCTTTTGTCCCACACGACGTTAAAATGTAGTTTAATAACTACGTATGGCTTGATTCTCATCCTTATGGGATACATAGTGAAGTCCAACATTTCAATTCAGGACCCAACCACAACATGATTATGGTTAGCATTGATCTATGTATCTCTGTATACATTGAACAATACCCATCTTTATGTGTCATAATCCTAACCTTAAATATTTTCAGATCCTCATAACCCTTTTGATGACTTCTAGTCACAAAAATGCCAAACTTCTGAGAGTTCTTTTGTCTGACTATGCAGCACGTGCCCATAGGCGGCCTTGCATAAACAGTTTACATAACAGACTTGTTAGCCAAAAGATACTATTATTTGACTATGCAGCCAATGCCCTTAGGTTGCCCTGCATAATTCAACCCCCTAACGGGTTTGTCGGATAGTGGTAACTTCATTCTTGGTAAGAATGCCTCTTTTGTCCTTATTTATCTTAAATGACAGTATGTAGGGATCCACAAAAATATCCATCCTTAACATATTTGTCCCATATCCTTTTTCATGATCTGAAAGTATTCAAGTCTAGGGTTTATATTATCCTTCCCTATGTTTGGGTCAGACCTTCATAGGAGTGATATTCATCCAGTTCTTCGATAATCATGTTTGGAAATATCTTCTCTATATTCAAGTACCTCTTTCCATATAGCAAACTCTATACTTTGGAAGATTTGAATCTCCATAAACTTTCACTGGGTTTTAGCACTAGGAAAGTAAATTTCTGAGAGTTCTTTTGCCTGACTATGCAGCATTTGCCCATAGGTGGCCTTGCATAAATAGTCTACATAACAGAATTGTTAGCCAAAAGATACTATTTTATTTAACTATGCAGCCAATTCCCTTAGGTGGCCCTGCATAATTCAACCCCCTAATGGGTTTGTTAAATAATGGTAACTTCATTCTTGGAAACTACTTCTTCTAATGCCTTTTAGCTCTTTTTCATATCATTCCTCAGATTCAAATATTCTTAAGTCATAGCTTACATATTTTCCTTCATACTTGAGTATGGTAATATGTTTTCAGATGAATTTTCAAGGAATTGAGTCAATTCTAATCCATTTCGGTCAAAGCTATTTCGACCTTAAACATTAGCCTTTTTTATACCCGACATGCATGACTTTAAACTTCCCACAAAAGATAGGGGAACTCTGAATAAAAGTCAAGTTCCCAGCTCACTAAACATACATTTTGTATGATTTAGGTAACATTGAGCAAGTAAAAGGTTTGAAGTTTGTAGGGTTATTTACATTAATCCTAGTAAAAATCAAACTATGCTTACTAGGACCATTGGCTTAGGTAAAATCTAAAGCATGTAGCAAAAGAGAATGTAGATAAAAATGAGTGAAGGTGAAAGTGTTTTTCATTGATGCACAGGAGATAGAAGGACATCCACAGACTGGAGTCTCTTCTCTTTTTCAAGGATTACAAAAGATTATCAACACAAGTCTTCATTTGATATACAACATCCCAAGCTTCATCAGCAACTACTTGAAGCTCATGCACTCGATCAACTTCACTCTTCTCAGCTTGATAGAGTGACTTCTTGGCATCTGCAATGGATTTCATACCATTCGTTTGAGCTCCATCCAATGAATTGTTGAGTTGATCAAGTTCCCCAGTAACAATATCTAACTGTTGCTGGAGCTGCACCTGCTGGACGATTTTTTCTTTGATTTTATGCTTCATCTCCTTCATCTTGGCAGTATAATCAGCCTCATCTTGGGATACCGTAGCCTCAAATTCGCCGATGTTAACTGACAATTTCACCCTGGTCAGATCTTCACGGCACTTTTTCTCCTGCTACCTCCTAAAGATGATCTGTTTCACTGTGGTATGGATCTTTTCATATCCAAAACCGCCAAGTCCTAGTATGACAAATTGGGAGGAAAATCGAGGAATTTTCGATGATAACTCTTCTAAATGCACCTCAGATATGAATTTCCATATGTTGTTCCATGCCTTGCGTCGTGAAAAGATGAACGCTTTAAGCATCTATGGGTCTGATTCAACATCATCATCACAGGGGGGCAGGTAATCTGGGATTAATGCACATAAGGAAGTGCCCTGTTCTGTTCTTTCTCCCCTGACTTATGCTTCTTCGCTTTCAATTCCAGTGGGGGAAAAGGCTGAGGCTTCACCTCCAGACTTAGCCACTGCAGTTGACAACCCTGCATAATTAATTTAAAGCTTTGGTTAGCTTCAAAGGATAACAAAAGAATCAGTTGTCTTGAAAACTAAGTAAAATCACAAATATTGTTATCCCTTACCCGACGGTGGGTCAGCAACCTGAGAAGACTCCTCCCCATCTTTCCTAGTCTCAAAAGGATCTTCAAGATGGGTATCAGGAGGTTTTACTGGGTTTATCTCTACTTGAGATAATGTTTCTGCAATGGTAGGGTTGACATCAATGTCCACACCCTCTTCAGGCATTGGAAGTTCAGCAGTTTCTATGGATGGAATTGTGTATCATTTTTAGTCATGATTAGAAGTGTAAATTATAAGAAAATTTACTGGGCGAAGGATAACACTCACGCCCAAGGTCTTCTAAATCATAGGACAACTTAGCATGATTATAAAATTCTTCAAAAGACATGCCATGATTCATCATTTCATCCAATGATATTTCGGAATCCTGGTTAGTCTCACCAGTGGGAGCATTCTTCTTGACGACTTATGTCCTGCAGCCCCTGACCCTGGACAGTATCTTCGGTAAAATTACAGCATTAGTTGCATCAGTTGCAACAGTCTACAGAAGCTCTAATGCAGGAGTTGAACCTGAAGTATCACAGAATAGAAATCAGTCGGTGTTTTATTCAACATTTTTATGAAGCATTGTTGAATTACCAGAAACAGGTTCTTCTCTTCTTGTAACAGCAGCAGGAGGGATAATGGGAATAGATGCTAGCTCTTCTCTAGGAGCAGAAAAGTCATCTTGGATCTTTGATTTTTCCACAACACCCTCTGTGGTCTTTGAAGGAGGATCAGTCCTTTCCCTTAGGGGGGAAATTGAAGAAGCCCCTACAATCCCCAGAAATATGAGTAACCATGTGGTCATGGGTATAAACTCATGATTACTCGAAGGACTTACCACTGCTAATGAAGCGTTTAGCTGTGGACTTCCTTCTTCGTTACCTTTTCTTCTTTGGTTTTTTGGGAGTATCGTTAGTCTCCCTTATTGGCACTTGGATTGGAAAATAGAAGGCTATATCCATCGCCTCATTCACGGCCTACTGGCCTGGAGATATCTCACCTGGTTCGTGAGGAGAATCAGTAGCAGCCCTGATGGC
Source organism: Viscum album (assembly GCA_963277665.1). NCBI lineage: Eukaryota > Viridiplantae > Streptophyta > Magnoliopsida > Santalales > Viscaceae > Viscum > Viscum album. The sequence goes on along the minus strand of OY728150.1, from coordinate 37,241,681 downwards.
GGTACCACCAGGGCTATACTGTGGAGAAGTAACCACAATTCCTTTCTTTGAAAGCTGCAAGATGAAGAAAATAGCTTCCTTAAGTAACAAAGCTTTGACTGAAATCATGTTGCAAAGCAAATAAGGAAAGAAAACTTACATCTTCAGGAGCCACATACTCATGCCACTCCTCATCTCCAGAACCACCAGCCCCCACAGTGGCGCCACGATCAATCATTTCCTTCACCCGCCTGGTGACAGGAACAGACTCATCAGTGGCATATATGAGCATTTCCAAATCTCTGATGTAAGCCCGCACTTCATTGGGGGCATCCTCGTATTGAAGATTTGTAGAAACCATAAGATTCCCTATTCCAGGAAGTTGTAGGCCCTCACACAAATCCATCCAGGCGGTCTCAGTACCATAGTATAAACTCTGCCATAGCTGGACAACCTCTGGTCTTAGATATGAAGGCTGCGAGGAAGGTCCTACAATTTTTGACTTCAATTTCTTCCCAGCTCCTGCAACTACAGATAGAGAATAAGAAAGTAAAGACTTATTGATTCATAAAGTAGTAGTGATTAAATTACTACAATAAAGTAACTCACCAGGAGTTGATGGAGTGGGTCTTTTAATTCTGACCAGAGGATTATATCGGGCACGAAACCGCTTTGCCGCTGGTTGTGCCTCATCATCCCCATCATGGGAATCCAGTGAATCAGTTCTAGAGGAGGAGTCTATCGAATCAACTTCAGGTGGGGAAGCATCACCTTCATGAGGAAGGGTTTCTTTCTCTATAGTATTATTCCTTTCTCCACCTGATAAACTGGGTGATTCAATATCCCTTTGGGGTATGATTCTATCCAGTGTTCGGCATAATATGTAGTCAAATTATGTGCCGCTTTTTCAACTGGTAGATCAAATACTGCCCCAGTCTTCTCCCTTAACGTCAGCAGCCATAGTTTCTGAGCAACCATTGGATGTTTCTCTAACCTGACATGTACTAGAGGTGATAAAAAAATCTGTTACAGACATTTGAATTGACGTGCAAATCTATATGGAGCATAGGCCTCACATATGATTTCTCCGTCAATCCTGGCAACTAGCACACCATCCCCGCAAGCTAGCATGTATGCCCTCAAATCCAAATGGGCTGTTCCATCATCAAAAAACCGCCCAGTTGGAGGACTTCCATAGGGAAAGAAGTTGAATTCCTTAAACATGTTCAGCCTCACTTTCATTTCATAGGCATTAACATCTAATGGAGAAACTCCAGAGAATGCTTGCACTGACGGCCTGAAAGAACTTCCAAGAATTTATAATCCATTCTGTACATTGTAAGTCCTGAAGTGAGTGGCAATTCATCTCCATAAAACTTGGAATGGTCCTAATATTCTTAAAGGAGATTTACCCATGAAGACATGAAGTAAACTCCTGTGAATCTTTGCTAAAATAGGGGTATCCAACCCAACCATTTTTCCCTCAACCAACTTTTCCGCAATGACGAAGGTCCCTGGCCTGATGCCTCCCTTCGAATCCCTGACTGGAAAGATATAAACACTGAGACACATTTCTAAGAATCCCGCCAGACGAGTCTTCTTTGGGATTCTTTGATTCACCTCATATCCCCATTTCTCGAACTCTCCTGCTTCTAGAGTTGGCCAGAATGTGCCAGGAGCACCCCTCTTCTCAGGTTTTGGGTAGGTGGTAGGACGTTTGGGCCTCTTATCCTTGGATTTCTTTTTCTTGGATCCTTTTTCTTTCAGATCCTTCTCCTTTGGTTCCCTCTCTTTCTTCTCAATAAGAAATATATTCATCCATTCCTCCGGATGAATATCCTTTCTAGAATGAGTTAACAAGGTCTCTGAACTCTTGAGCCTGTGGAAGATCTTAAATAACTCTCGAGCTAAAGCAGTAGTTTTCTCTGAATCATTCCAAGTCACCTTGGGAGGAATGAATTCATCATACATATCACCCAAAATTGGAGCCCCTGAGATCTTGTAGACATCCCACAGACTAATGCCTACTTCTCCATGATTCAGATGGAAAGAATTAGTTGATGGGATCCAATGGCTGAGTATCTCCGGCACGAAGTTATCATGTCTATACACATATGTTTTCCCAACCCAGACAGCTTCGTATATTGCAGCTCCCTTCAAAACCTCGAAAAACTCAGCACAGGTTTGTCGCACCCAGTATACCCACATCCAAGTTGGCTTCACGCCTCCCCTAGGATGGAAGTCCCAACTTTTCTTCCAGCCTTTGGATTGATCCATCTGATCATTTCAGAAGATTGAAGGATGACAATGTGGTTGCAGCTCAGGTGTAGGTTTTTTTAGATCTGGTGTGCAAGGGATATGATGCATCATGTAAGCCTTCTCCACTGTTCCAGCACTTAGAAATACTCCTCCAGCTGAGATATTTGCTGAAGCAAAGTTGGTGTAATTCTGGAACCACGAAAATGGAAGATAGTTCTTTGCTTCTGGAATGATGACTTCTCGTAGATGACCATAGCCATACAAAGGAAGATAAGTGCTCTGTGGGAAGTCACGATGATATTTCTTCATATACTTAGCCAAATCCGGAAGAGTGCTATCTTTGACAGTATAATAATCATGGCCAATGATGTCCATCATATCATTTATCCTCTTGCTAGCCAGTTCATCAACTATTCCAGGTCTAAGAGCCATTGATTCTGCACAAGAGTTGAATAAATTAAATCTTAAATAGATTGATTTTTCATAAACTTTGTGAAAGAAATTCAAAAAAATGGATAAGGAATTAAAGCGCGCAAGTATGGATATTTCACGCAAGTGTTAAATGTGTCGCACAAGTTTTTGTCACGCATGTGTTCACCGTGCAAGTCCTATTACCTTGACAACAACGCGACGACGAGGAAACAATGGAAAGAAAATGACTTGCGCGGTGAGAGCTCAGGAATTCGGAATCAGATGCGAAGCGCGGCCAATGACCGTGTATTTATAGGCCAGGAGGCCTATCTGCGCGCCTACACCCAGTGCGCTCAAGCCCTGTACGACTCGAACTTGCGCGCCAAGTGTTGCACACTGAACACTTGCGCGCCACCTTTCCTTTGGATGTCTCCTTTTTCCTTAGAGTCACATCCTCATTTATTTCGGATCCAACTCTGAGGGGGGACTTTTATTGATGCTCCTTTTTCGTCACAGAGTCCAAAGGAATGTAAAGGGAAATGAATTAGCACAAATTGATTCATCCTTTGAAGAAAATATCAAAAATTGACAAAGGGATGAACAAGGAGAAAATTTCCCATAGGTCGCGCAAGTTCCCTCATAGTTGTACAAGTCCACTTGTGCGACGTCTAAATGGTCGCGCAAGTGACTTGCGCGACCTAAGTGATAACCACCCAGGGTCTTCTCCTGCCTATAAATAGACCCTGTGGGCCCCCTATTCGATAAGGATTTTTTTTCCAGAAACTCATATTTGAGCTCTCGGTGCCCTAATCTCTTCCCAAAGCTTCCGAAACACTTCTAAGGTAATTTCTTACCTAGAACGTAAGATCTAAAGAGGGGGAGGAAGGCCAAAGTGTTGAAACTTATCAACACTTGCGCGCCTGAGTGGCCAACCCTTAAGGGAAAAGGGCCACACTTGCACGCCGCCTTACTCCTTCAATAGATCTTGAGCGTCCTTCTTCTGGAAGAACCTCAAGAGGATTCTAAAGGCTTTAATGAAGAGTTGCTCAAGTATTACCCTACTGGTTAACCATCACACAAGTACACCATGTGTCGCGTAGGCATACCTACACGACCAGGACTTGCGCGCCCATGCAGTACCTGCACGCCTGCGAGGACTTGAGCGCCCATGCCTTTTTGGGTACCATTCTTGCCCATTTCACCCCTCTTAAGACATTACACCTTTCCTATTCAAGATTCAGTCTTCAAGACACTCTTCAAAGCCATTTATGGCATGATTTCATGATTTGAATTCCTTTTCTGAAAGAAATTCTGTGGAATATCTCTCAAAACCTAGTGATTTACACATCTTTATGTCACTAAAGATTGAGATTTCATTCATTCAACCTCATCCTTTAAAGATGAGAGAATCCTTAACCTGGGTCTCCTTTTTAGGAATAATCCCCAGTCATAAGTCCTCTAATTTGGGCATCCTCTTTAGGAGTAAGCCCCAGATCCCCTAACCTGGGCTTCCTTTTCAGGAGTAAGCCCCAGTCTCAAATATGGGAATCATCCTTAGGAGTAAGCCCCAACCATAATTCTCTTAACCTGGGCTTCCTTTTCAGGAGTAATCCCCAGTCTTAATTTCTCTTAACCAATCCTAATTTACCTTTTGATCTCGGATTCCTTTTCAGGAGTAAAACCCAATCATAAGTCTTCTCCTAATTTGGGCATCCTTTTCAGGAGTAAGCCCCAAGTTAGAGTATTCAAAATCTCCATGAAGCACATATACCTTTATGGACCCTGTTCATGGATTTCTTCCCTAAAGTAAATCCTAACCTTCATTTATCTGGGCAGTCATACATACATAAGCCCCACATTATTTCTTATGATTGCATCTTTCATGGCACAATTGTCTAAATTTTTACCAATACCTCTTGTTTCTCACACCGAGCATGACTCACGTGAGATTAGAGTGTAAAAGTAATTGTGACATCCTTCTTTGAGCTAACAATCATAAACATCATACTCCCTTACTCGAACTACGTGGGTTCTGATTCCTTTTTTTTAAACAAAGGATACGTAGGTAGCCCGTCTATGGGTTCGATCCCAACTCTAAAATAATCTATGTCCTTCTGAATGACAATAAACTTCAAGTGCCCCACTGAGTGGATTTAAAACCAGCATGGTCATCATAATGACCAAGATACTTCTATATAAATGTGTTGAAGGGTACCATTGACCAAGAATCTCTAATAAATACAGATGATTCTCTATCGATGAAGAACCTCGAATACATATAAAAGATTCTCTAAATTTCCTACATATTTAATCATTGATTGTTAGATCTGAAGGAAAGCTCATTTTATACTTGGTAATGTAATAAGGATTCACGAACATAACTTAAATCTATAAAGAGAGTCCCGGAGTAGACAATAATTCCCCTAAAAAAGGTGTGATGAGTCCGACCTCCCATCCTCTCGACCAATACAAATTCCTAAGCCTCATTAGTCTACAAACTAATGAGCACCTACCTTTGGAAAGTAGGTCCGAATGGATGTGGAATCATTGGATGTTTCCGGTTCTACAAACAAACCCGTTAGAAACTGATCGGAATGTTTGAACCTCCCATCAAGGCGGTCATCCCCGGATTCTGAGGGAAACAGTTATACTAGAGTGAAAATACATACCTGGAATGTTTGGAATCAAGGTAAGATATTTTGTTTCAATTTCCTTTTATTGAGGAATATTTTAATATTATATGCCTAATTTATATTATATGATGTATGTAATACCCCCTTTAAATTTTATATCATGAAGAATTAATACTTCATGGTATTTTAAATTATAATTAAAAATATTTTATCTGGGGGAATTTCACTTGAAAGTTACCAGGTGGTAAGGGTTCTCTTAACTCAATTTTATTTGATCGGGTATATCACTTATTCATTGATTATATTAGGTCAAGATTATGTGTGAAATAGAATTTTTAGGATTTATGTTGCATCTGCAGTTGTTTTTATAGATTTAAATTTTTTATATATAATCTAGCCATTGATTAGTTCTCAATTCAATGATATGATCTTTTTAAGGATTATTCATATCAAATTCTCTTTCTTTGGGACATACATTCATATTATTCACCTATTTTATTTTTTATTTGTATATAATCTCACTTTGATATATTAACGCTTAAATATCCTTATTTTTATGATAATTAAAGAGTCATTTTAATTTATTCTTTCATGGGGATTATGATTCAAAAGATACCAAAGTTGTAGGGGGTTTATGTTTCAATACCATTTTAATTAGAATTTTTTATGATGGAATTTACATTGTGGAAATTATATGATAATTATTTGATAAACCCATTTAATTTTTTTCTACACTGTATAATTCTATAATTTATATGTTTTAGTACCATCTTTTACTCTTTGGTACTTAAAATTGTTCAGAAAATGTTTTTAATAAAAACCAAATTTATTTCTCCTCTTTCAGACAAAAATCCTTTTTCTTCCATATCCATGTTTTCTAAAATGTTTTATATAATTTTTTAATATTATTCAATTATTTTTTAAATAATTTTTTACCCATGTTTTAATTTTTAAAATAGGTTTAGAAAGAATCTTTTAATTTTCTAAACAAGGTACTTTTTACTGATGATGCGAATAGAATATTTGTTTTAATGATTATAAAATAAACTAAATTTCCAAAAATCATTAACACTATATTCTTTGAATATTTATTTACAAGTTTCTATAGTTCTTTTCAAATAAAAATTTTTCCCTAAAATTCTTGGAATTTTTAGTTTTTAAAATTTATTTTCAAAGTTAAAAGGGTATTTTCATCAAGAATTTTTTTAATGATATTTTTATAGTACTACCATTCATCATTGAAAACAACCATTTATTTTACTTATGATCTACTAGGGATATGCTGTAATGATACCATCATTATTATTAATCAAGATGGATTATTATTGTTTCAAAGAGATTTTCATGGAACCCATTTCTTTTCCATGAGTTAATGAAGTTATGAAGGGAATGATGATTTATTCTATGAGTTTCATGGAGAAATAAAATATATTTTTAATTTATTTAGGTTATTATTCTTGGATATTGTTTATAATGATGGGTGGTTATGTTATAAACCAAGGATGGGTGGTTATGTTATAAACCAAAGATGGGTGGTTTCGTTATAAACATAGGATGGGTGGTTACATTATAAACCAAGGATGGGTGGGCACATTGTATACCTTTAATGAATTGGGTGAATAAGAAGATTTAACCGGTTATATATTTCTCCTAATAGGTTATTTTAATTTACCAAGAAGGCTATCCCATTAATAAGAGTGATTATTAGAGTGATATAATAATAATGTTACAAGACACTGAAACATTTTCATTATGATTTATATGAGGTTTTAATATTTACTTTGATCAAGATTGACATCACATGGATCATGATTATTGATTCCTATGACTATTTACTTTGTGAAATCTTTATGCCATATCTCATATTTTATGATCTAGGTTTTAATGGGTATGAATTCTCTTATTTTATAATCATGCACTTTGACTATGCCATCACACCTTTATGCTAATCTTATTATCATTGATGAAATTCAATTGTTAATGATTATGTTAACCCTTAATTAGTGTTTGATCTCACCCTTCTTATATTTCATTTTCCCTAGGTTGTGAAGATATATTTTAAGTATGTTATTGAAAATAAGGTTACTAGATGTGAAGAAATTAGTTAGAGATGATGTAGATTTTTATGAACCATTTATTAATGTAACCAAGTTTTTATGTAAGAGTTTATCCTAATTATATAAAAATATAAATATAAAATGTCCTTAATTATGTAATTGATCAAATAATTTATTTTTATTTTATATGTTTAACAGTTTATAATTGAGTCACATTAATCGACATCGAAACTGAAAATGTAAATATTATTATTTGTAATTGAATTTGGGAGTGTGGGTTTGGGGATATTATAAGTGTACTAATTATAGGGAATAATTTTATTAAGGGAATAAATTATTGGTGAAACCCTATGGGTCCTATTGACTATAGAAAGAAACTCATGAATTATTTCTCATGGGATGCTCGATCCCCATTATCAAAGGAATAAATGATCACAGGGGAGCAATCTAGTATGGCTTACCCATTTAGGTATTCCAAGAGGATTTTTAGGATTATAACTTTATGGAATGGTATTTTTTGGGATTTTAACTTGGAATAAGGAATCTAGTGAGGTAGTTTGAGTTGATTTAGCATAGGTAGATGACCCGGGTGAAGTCAGGGGTGTGAAAGAAACTCAAGTATTCACCATTGGGATCCTTTGTTAAGTGACCAACAATAAGTTTAATCTTTATTAGTTATAGTCCATTATAATAAGGATAAAATTTATATAATAAGAAAAATTTTCATATAAAATTATGGTATTATGCAATTGGGTATGGTTCACTAAATCCCTTGTGTTTATAGGTTACTGACCAAAAAGGAATTATTATAGTCGGACTCTAAGAAGGGGTTACATGGGATTCCTTAAAAAATTAAATATATGGGAGTAACCACAAAGTTATTATATGGGTATAGATTTATCTTGAAATTCATACATAGTGATCATACCCATCTTCCACTCAGGATTAATCCATGGAGTTTCCCATGGTAACGTGCTAAAAGCTTCATGCAAAGGATAAAGTTAGAAAATATGGTGATTCATATCTCAAACTTCTTGTCATGAAATAAATTTACTCCTAAAATTTTATACTATAACATCTTTGTTTGAAGTGTGTGATATGTATTTATAAGTCACATTCATAACTAAAATTTTCAGAATCAACAGAATTGACTTTGAAAAGGAATTTTGTGACCTTGAAGAATCCCTGTAATGAGGTCACAAAAACATTATATGAATGCACTTATATAATTCCTAAAACAATATATAAAGGTCAATTGTTTGATAAATTTTTCTTATCTATGGATAAAATAATAAATAATAGTATATTTTTTTACTTATGGAATGTTCACCCCTGTATTACTTTACACAACTGCAAATGAGACGCATGGTCATATATAATTATTGCCTCGAAGCCACAAAGTAATTCCATGTTGTGAGTATACCATGTAACTAGAAATATTTTCTATAAACCTTCAAAAAGTTATTTCCAAGTCTATGAGAATATTACATGGATAAAAAGGATCATCCCTATGATGTTGTAAATGTCACCCTCACTAAAAATGATTGTCTTTCGACAAATTATGACATTTCTTCATGGAATTTTTTTTCCCATCTTTTCCTTATTTATAATCTTATTCATATTGATGGAAGGACTTTTTGGGAATCAACATTGGTTTAAATAAAATTGGGATAATCCAATTATAATAAAATTTTGATGTGATTATATACAGGAATCACTAAGTGTACTACTTATTTCTTATAATTTAGAGTATTTACATTGACCCTCCACATTTACAACCCTCATTAAGTAGAGAACTCACTACTTGGAGTCACCTAAAAATCTCAATACTCATCCAAGAGAAACCAAATTGATCTTCATAAACTTAGAATGATACTATAATATAAATTATGTATTAATAATCTCCTCTTCTATCCATGTGATGAACTCCATGATCCTCCAGTGAGATAGACTCATGGATCTCCTTCTTATTTCTCTCTTACTTTCCAGCACAAATTTGGAATCCCTATTTATTCAATTATGGATCCAAAATCCTCATTCAATTTTTTATAGAGAAATATATCTCTCTAATTTTTATTGAATCTTCAATTTTCTCCCTTTTAATGATAATTAATTTACCTTAATTAGGAATAGAAAATTCATCCAATTATGTCTTAAAATCTAAGACAAAATCTATCTATGAAAATATCCCACGAGTCCCTTAAAAGATAGTAACTTTGAATTATAAATATTATGCTTGACTTGAATTCATTACATAGTGACCACCAAATTTCTATTACAATTCCTTCCTTCAATAAAAAATTAGATCCGTGATACTTACAATTTTGACACCACCACAACACGATTACCCCATTAATGATTTAAAACTCTTATCCTAACTTTTTATGAATAATATTATGAAAATAATGTCATGATAAAAAAACTTAGGGTTACCATTTAGCCAGATCACTATGACACAATCCTCCTTCTATGTAATAACGTTTACTTCTTGTTATAACACCATATATTAACTCCAACTACTTCACAATACAACCATAATAACTGGAACATTATTTCCCTTTTAGCATTCCAAATTTATTCTTATATAAATATGATTTAATCACATTCAAGACTCATAGTGCTATGATACCCATCTTTCACAACTAAAGAAAAAACCAAATTGAGGCAGACCAACACCTCACATTCATAGGAACACCTTCATAGTGTGAACAATTCCACACAATAACCACATATAGTGTAGGTTATTCTCCCATAACCCAATTATAGTGGGACCGAACCCACTATGACATGACCAGTTCCAAGATATCCTCCAAAATCCTCATATGACATATAATTATGGGCGATTGGAATATTTTAACATGATGAAATAATTGTATTAGCCACATAACATTAATCAGATAGGAGATCCACTATGATGTGACTCATGATACCACAATGTGGTTTCTTTACTTGAGACATAACTGATACAACCACTTATAACTTCTTTTAAAATTCCATGGTATAACTTCTTGATCCTTATTTATATATCTCTCATAAAAATATTATCATCAAATATAACCCAAAAAATAATCTAGTGGGTTTTTTCTAACAATCTCCATCTTTGGGTTTATTAACCACTCTTCAACACATATTTATCCGAAAAATTCAGTATTGACCAAAAAGAAATTCCATAATATCATTCCTACTAATAGTATATAAATGTATCACTAATAATTAACTATAATACCAAATGAGTCAAAATCATTTTGAGAAACAAGATTTAAGTTAATATGTATTCATAAAAACACTTGATTATCATGTACTTCATCCCTTATCTGTTGGAACCATGGCTGTTCTATGCAGGAATTGGAGTTTGGTTTGTGTTTGTTGTCAATCCTTAGTGGAAGTTCAGAATGTGTTCCAGCAAAGTGTTCATACAGTTCAAGCAGACAACAATATTGAAGGTAGCGCAGTTTCCCAGTGTTTGCCAAATTTTTGGGCCTCAAAATCTGAAAATGAAGACATGGATTGTTGGTAAAAGGAGGTGCAGAAAAAGAGGAAGTGGTGCGCAAAAAAGGAGGGATGTGTGCAAAATATCTGAGCTGGCTGTGAAAAAGTACGGGTTTGCGCAAAAAATAGCATGGTGGGCGAAATTGGGGAACAAGGTTTTTCACGCAAATAATGTTTCGGAATCAAAACGTCGAAAAATGGAAAAGGCATGGGCTGCGTGAAATATCTGGAGATGTGCACGGAAAACGATACCTATGTGAAAAATTACGCACTAGATGAGAGGTTTTCATGCCAAATGGGATTTTGCGTGTGGGGGTCTCAGATGCCTATAAATAAGAGGTGACCCCCTCATTACGTACGGTTGAAGACTTAGAGAAGATTCGAGGTCTGATGCGCGAAAAAGGATCGCGTAAAGGGGATTGCGCGAAATATTTTGGATTGCGCGGAAAATTCTGGGATGCGCAAAAAAGGACGAGCTGCGCGTAAATATTGGAGTTGTGCGTAAAAGATTAGGTTGTGCGAAAACGGGTGTTATGGTGCGAAATATTTTTCCGCGTTAAAAAGTAAATTTTGCCCGCAATAGGAAGGTTTTGCGCGCAAAGGGTTGGTGTTGCGCGCAACTGTCAATGAAGCTTGTCTGCACGTTCTGGTTATCCGTTTCAATGGTTTTGTGTGTTCTAGTTCATCAATTTCGGACTTGGATACAAGAAGAGTCTCGTGCTAAGAAGAGACAAAGACTTCAATGAAAATATATTGAAGAGACCTTCATGTCTATAAACTGAGTGTGACTTCACCAAGGGCAGTGAGCCAGGGGGAGTCAACGGGAGTGACCCGAGGGAAGCAGTGATCTTTCCTTGAACCTTTGTAAAGGTAGTGAGCCTGGGACAGAGTGATTGTTTTCGAACCAGTGTAATCCACAACTAGTGAAGTTTAGTGGAATTTGGTACGACCGACAACCTGTCAGCGTATGCTCCTTGGACGTAGCCCTTAGTGGTGAACCAAGTAAAAAGTGTTGTGTCGTCGTTCTACATGTGAATGTTTGCTTTCTGATTCTTTTCATCATACAGGTTTAACAAGTTCCTACCAATGTGGGAATAAGATCCTTCACTTTAAAAGAAAAAGTTGTCACCTTGATTCACCCCTCCCCTCTTAGGGTGTCCTGGGGTCCTACATTATCAACTAAACTTCTACCCTTGAATAAAAATTCAAATAATATCCCCATTTTTTAGATCTTTAGAATATAATATCTATCTATTTTTCAATAATAAAAAACAATTCTAGGATCTTCAACATATAAAAATCATGGAAAAATTCTCTAAAGAAAAATATTATGGAAAAATTCTCCACCTTTATCAATAAACCCAAAGAGTGATTCTCTAAAAGTTCACAAGAGAGGGATAGAAATCCCAAACATTAATTCATGAGAACAAACAAACATTTCCATAATAACAACTTCTATAGGTTATTGGGGGTCATTTCTCTAGAATATCAATTTGGGTGCAGACGATTGGACTCTAAGAGCAAAACAATGCCTCTTAAAACGATCCTTAGGTAGTTCATTTTTCATGATGTCTGTAACCTGATTTTCTGACATTTAATTTAACTACACTATCCCTTGTTCAACCTTCTACTTGATAAAGAGATACTTTATCTTGATCTTTTTTTTGTATTTGAGTGAATTATTTTTTTAATATTGATAACACTTGAGTTATCACACATGATTGAAATATGAGACTTATCATCTACTCCAATATCCTCATGTTGTTTCTTCATCCATAGAAATTGAGTATATGATTGAGTAGGTGCAATGTATTCTTCTTCCACAGTGCTTCACTAAATGTAATTTTACTTCTTAATTAACTAATAGATATAAAATCCTACAAGATAGAATGCATCGACTAATTTTAACTTACGATCTTCCACTAATCAATACTAATATATATATATATAAATCCCAATAACTCATATTTTTAAGTTTCATAATAAAATAGTTCGAAATTCATCATGATTTTGGAATTTGGAATAATCCTCATCTGTTTGAAAGTGGATTTACTTAGGAAAAATTTGGTACAATGTGACTTGACAAGTGTAAAATATAATTTTGTGTTTTATTAATGTTAAGAATAATAGGCTCCCAATTATTTTCCTATATGTAAATCCCAATAACTCATATTTTGAAGTTTCATAATAAAATAGTACGAAATTCATCATGATTTTGGAATTTGGAATAATCCTCATCTGTTTGAAAGTGGATTTACTTAGGAAAAATTTGGTACAATGTGACTTGACAAGTGTAAAATATAATTTTGTGTTTTATTAATGTTAAGAATAATAGGCTCCCAATTATTTTCCTATATTTCATCACATCAAAATTTTCATCATTATTGTCCCTTAACAACATCATCCAATTTACAAATGTTTTTTTCATTTCCTTGACATCTTTCATTTTAGACCACTTTAGAACCACCTTGGTATATTTTTATTGAGGAATAACATTTTCATTCCTTCCTTGACTCACCTATAAGTAAATAAAAAATATCAAATCACTAATCATTTACATGTTGAACCCAAAACTCATGAATTATAAAAATATATTGCATTGTGCTTTGTCTAACCCTCTAAAAATAATGTCATCTACACAAATGAGCCCCCAAATCCTTTTATTATTATCCTTTTTGATATATTAATTATGATAAAATCCTCCTTACTGAAACCAAATCTTTCTCAAGTGTAAATCTATCCTAGAACACCATGTTCTTGGTACTTGAATCATCCTTTACAATGCCTTATTTGATCAGAATACATTTTTTTAATATTAATAAATAAGAAAACCATTTTTTTGTTTGATGTACAACTCTTACTCAATTAATATATTAATGAAAGTTGATTTATTATCCATTTATAACACCTTGAATTTCCTTTTCACTATAATTTCCAAGAATAATCGAATTTTTTCTAATAAATATATGAGAGTAAATGTCTCATTAATATCAGTCCCTTTGATTTAGGAATATACCTTGCACATTATCCATGATTTATTTAGATTCACCTTACTATCTTCATTTAGTTTGTTATGGAATAACCAATTGGTTATGATAACATTTTTTCCTTTCAGACTTGAAATTTTTTCCCATGTTTGATTAATCTTAATGTGGTCATGATCTTCATGCATAACCATGATCAAAAAACCATTTTTAACCGACTCTTAAAAAATCTTTGACTCTAATTGAGAAATTAATGATTTTTATTATAATTATTCATTATTTTTTTGAACCAGATATGTACAATCACCAATAATGTATTATTTATTGATTTCAAACCTACTCCTCAATCTCCTCATAGCTACTGAAATTGATTTACTTTTATCATTATCTATGTATTCTTCCAAATAAACTTTATCCCTATATTCTATACTAGGGATTCTAGATTAATCATTTCTTCATAAACATTATATTATTATTTTTCTAGGAAAATCGTTTGCTAAGTTAATAATAGTAGTTGTTTTCCATAATAATGATGTCTTTTATTTCAATGATTTTCCAGGGCTTTTGTTGTAGCACTTTTATTATTTGCACATAGATAAGTATCCAATAAAAATACCTTTATCCTCATGAGTTTAAAACTTCTGGTTCTTCTCCTTATTGAGAATAAAAAAGATTACAATTGAAAACATGAAAGTATTTAAATGTTTTATTATTTAGGTACAATATCTCATTGGGTGTATTCTATTTATACATACATAAAAATACCTAATAGAATTGTAAACTGATGTTATTACCACTTCCTTCTAGTATATATTTGATACTCCTTTCTCAATGATCAATGTATGATCCTTATTGTTAATGATCCCATTCCTCCTTTAAAAAAATCCATTTTGTTAAGGAGTTATCACACCAAAACTTGGTGACATATCCCATGCTTATAGATTAATTCTTCCACTTGTTTTTTGGAAAATTATATGCCATTATTATTCTACAACTCTTGAATTTTTATCCCAATAATATTCTTATCCGATCTATGATAATGTGTAATACACTTAAACACTTCATATTTATGATACATCACTATTATCTATTCCATACTTCTATAATCACTGATGAATAAAAAATAAAACCTTTTTTACATCCATATATTTTGGTGATATAGGCCCACACACATCAACTCTCACTAACTCAACCAATCTCATTGATTTCTTGTCCTTAAATTTTTATATATTCTAAATTATTTTACCATTTTAAAAAGTATCAAACTTATACATATGATATTTTATATTATTTGGTATTTCATGAGATCCCTAATTTTCACCAAATATTCCATGATTTTTTTGATCAAGTGGATAATCTTATTAAGATACAACTTATTCTCATTTTCATTATAAAGAAAATAATTTTCTTCTTCATCAAAAATAAGTTATATATTCCCCTTAATGCACTTACCTTTCATGAAAATGGAACTATCTATTCCTATGATAATGAAATACTTCTTGGTGAAATTGACCACATTCTTTTAGTTACATAATGAACTCACACTTAGAAAATTTTGACCAAGTATTTTAACTACCAAGACATTTGTTCACCTTAAGTATTTCTTTAATTTTTTATTTTTTTAATCCAATGATCTTAAATCCTTCATCATTTCCAAAATTTACAATATCTTCTTTGTTATACTTGATGCTTGTTTTAAATTATTTTTTTATATTATATAGGAAGTTCATTATCTATTAAAGATCCCTATTTCTACTCGATATATTTCTTTGAAAGAAATATTTTTTAAATTTTCTTTATTGAGTATTCCTTTATTGATTCATATCTTTTACCTCACTTACTTCAATGGTGAATATGATTATTGAACATCTAGATCCAATGAAATAACTTCTTATTATAAGGATTCATTTTTTTTTGTTTTTAGTTTGATTAATGATTCTTCAAGCTACAAAGATTTCCATTTTCAGGGCACCTTTTGAACATCTCCTTATAAACTTGATGAGAAATTAATAGATTTGTATCCATAACCTTCACAACAAAAGAAATAATCATTAAAAAAAATACTAAGAGTAGGAATTTATAATCCTATGTTTTTGATTCTCTTATTCGTTGAAGTGTCAATTTTCTATGGAGAACATATATTATTCATGATCTATATTTCCAAAATTATAGTTTTATATTCATGGAGAATTATTTTGTATCTTTACTGATCCAATTATGTCCTTTTGGGTATTTTTTGAGTAACCTAAATCAACCTTCTTTTGGGGAGTGATTACATGTGGATCTACATCAACTATCATTGTTTTTTTATTTTCAGCCAATCCCCTCAAAATATTTTCCTTTTTCTTGAAATGATACACTTGTGGTAAATTTTATAACTTTACCATTGACTCTACATGATCCTATTTAAATTATTCAGTAGCATGTGCACTCCAACTTCCCAATGTCATGCAGAGAGATAAAATTATCTCTTAATATTTTATCTTTCATTGCATCTCTATGAATTTTCATTTATGATTCTCAAAATTTTAACATGATATTTTACAGAGTCACTCAAACAATCAATAATCTTGGATTAATATTTAATTATGATTTTATACTCACCCTACCTATATAAGTTTTATATATTTTCATATATGATTCATCTAATTTTATCTTTCATCTCATATTTATCGTCATCCTATTATTGTATATAAAGTTTTGAATTACATAGCACTATATTATCCTTATTTGTTTTCCATATAAGAACCACTTTATTTAAGAGTAGGTTATAGTTAAACCTTGAGGTTAACTATTACCTTAACTTTAGTTCTTTCATCATAATTTTCCACTAGTTTTGGTTTTTCTATGACTATCATAAATACTTATTCATTGATCTTTTTGTATCCCTCAATTTATTCTTCATCTTTTTATTCTGAGCTAAAATATTCTTGGAATGAAAGTTATTATTTTTGAAGAATTTATACTATGAACTCCTTTTTTACATATTTTGATGATTTATTAGTGTTTAATTCCTCTTCATCATCATCTTATAACTTAATAGGACATTTTACAATAAAATTCCTATATTTTGCACATCAAAAGAAAGAAATTGGAATCTTTATTTTGATTTTACCTTTTCTCCTCTTGATATTTAAGGAAAATGAATACATTAACCCATAAACTTCTCAATATTAAGGATAATACTTTAATGTGAGTTTCATTATTTTTTTGAAAACAACTTCTTGATAATTACCCTTCAAAAAATACTCATTATCATTGTTCCTTATCTCGTATACAACATGAGTGATAGGAAGACTATCCAACATTAGTACCTTTGGGTATTTTCCTTTGAGTATCAAAACATTATCATTAAAAAATGGTGGAAATATTATTATGTCCCTATTTAATATTTTTACATAATCAAGGGTTTCTCCAAGTCCATGCATGTCCTCTACAATCACATTAACCTTATCAAAGAACAAATCAATATATTTATTCAAGTACACCCTCAATTATTTGTACTTATTTCATAGAACCCGTAATTTATCTTAACTTTATTTAGAATCACATTCATAAATATTGATATGTTTTCCAACATGGTGTGTTGGGATTTATATGAAATCATATTCATGTAGATTTTATAGGATGAATATCCCTTAATGTGTTAACCTCTTTAGCATCAACGTCTATATCACTTTGATCTTTCTCCAATAATGATATACTTTCCATGATGACTGAGATCTTGTGTATAGTATATATTTATAAATCAATTACCAAATCTTAGAAATAGTGTTGCATTAAATTCTTATAAACTTTAAAATTATTTATATCGAAGATCATAATTCCCTTGTGGTTAGGGACTACTACAATGACTTCACAGAGAAAATAATTCACCAATAATATTCATATATGATACCACTTATTGGTCCCAAGAAATGTAAATACCCTATGAATACTCAAGGGGGGGAGTGAATTATGGAATTCCAATTTATTCAAAAAATCCTCACCAATTTTCTTATTCTATAGTTTGTGGTAACACCTATCTCCCTCATGATAGATATGAAGTGACAAATCAAGTAAATAGGGACACAATTTTTTTTACTTGGTTCATTTAAAACTATGATAATATTTGGAGAATACAATGATGATGTACTGATTTACTAGAATCACTAAGCCCACTACTTATTTATTTCAATTTATATTAGCAACAAAAAAACAATAGGTTTATAACCCTCACAAAGTATATATCTCACTATTCTCAATCACTCAGAAAGATCACTTATCCTCTAAAAAAACCATATAGATCTTTACAAACCATGAATGAGATTACATCATAAATGGTGTAATAATCATATTCTCCTTTATCCAAATGATGAGATATATTATCCTTCCATGAGATATACTCATGAATCTCCTTATTTCTTTTCCTTTACTTTCTAGAAAAGATAAAGAATCTGTCATATTTCTCTTATTGATCCACAATCCTCCAATTTTTTGTAGATAAATACATCTCTCTAATATTAATAGAATACCCAAGATTCCCTATCCTACTAATTGTTAATTTTTCTTAATTATTATGGATAGATTCATCCAATTAATTATTCAAATATGAGTTAAAACCCACCAATAAAAATATCCCACATTATCCCTAAAAGTTTAGAACTTTGAATTCTAGATAAACTACTTGACTATGCTTCATTACGATGTGACCACCATCTTCATGATACAATACCATTCTTCACTAAAACAATATTTTCACTGCTTCCAATTTTGACACCACCACAATGTGACTATCAATTTTTTTATGCAAAGTACTCATCCTCTGATTTTTGTGGCTCGGACTCTAAAAATCACATCATAGAGAAAATCAAGGGGTTCTCCTTTGAACAGTTCATGATAACATGAGCATCCTTCCATAGTAATACCTTCAATTCTGAGTAGAACACCAGATATTAGCTCTATCTACTTCACAACAAAACCTTACTTACCGCAACATGATTTCCCTTTATGCATTAAAAATTCATTATTATGTGACTTTGATTTAATAACATTAAAGTCTCATAATGATGTGAAACTTGGCTTACAAGGTTCAAAGAAACAACCAAATCCATAAAAATCAGCACCTCACATTCAAGGGAACATCTCCTCGACATAAACTATTACACACAACAACTATCTCTAAAATAGGTTATTCTATCATAGCCTAATTTTGGCATGACATAACCCAATGAGGCACGATATATTTGTAGAAATAATTATATAGTCTTGATTTATTTCTTTATGGCCCCATCCTCACCTAACATAGATCCATAGAGGAGTGTTCTCTTCCAACACAATTCAACCATTCCATCAAGAATTAAACTTTAATATGATGTGGGATCCAATGTAATGAGCCATAATATTATAACATGGTTTCTATCCCATAGGAATAAATTCTATATCGGCTTTAAAATTATTTAAAAACTATATGGTATGAATTCTTAATCCTTATTTGTAAGTATCTACAAACTAGGATTTTCAACAAACACAACCCAAAGTTACTCCAAGATATTTTTTAACACTTATCATATTAATCTAATAACAAATACTTTAGATCTACATATTATTGAGAGAAATATTGGAGACATTCTTTTTGATACTCCAGATTTAATGAATGAGACTTTATCTAATGAGGAAGAATGCAATGATGTGATGAGAGATGAGGTTGGTGGGGAAGATTTGGTCAATATAAATTTATAGGTTTATTTATCCGGTATCTAAGAACTAGACATTGTTCATCCTCTATAATTGAATTTATCAATAGATGAATATCACTAACACAATATTTTTTTGGGATTCAATTATAATGAGTATTGAATTTCTAGTTTAGTGGAATTTTTAATACATGGTTGATGATTCAAAAAAAATAAAATACACAATTCAATGGGCTAAATATGACACATAATATAAATTTCACTTAATGGAAATATTTGATAAATATTTTTTTATATCGGTATATATTTAAATTAAAAGGCTCACATATTTGTGTGTAACTGTAACACCCCAGGTAAATAAATAATATGACATCTTTATATTTATCCATATTTGTGAATAAAATATTAATACTACTTTAAAGGGGATGCTATGCTCGATGGCGTACCCAATACGCAACAACGAGTTTCTTGGGAATCTTACGTTGCACTCTAATAATAAAATAATATTATTTTAAATAGTAGTTAACGCCTAACCGTTGTAATGGCGAGAATGAACAGAACTAACTAAAAAATGATTATATATGTTTGTCAAATATTTTTACTCTTTATAATAAATGTTAGAGGATTAAAAATGCAAATGAATCCAATTTTAAGCGAAGACATTCTAATATTCTTTAAAAGGTCGATTAACCGCCTTTTGAAGGCGAACATATTTTAAATCCACTTTTTGACAATTTTATGTGTTATATTTGACAAAATAAAATTTTTCTTTAGAATCGGGACATCAAAATTTACTTTGTGTAAATTTTTGGTATTTTTCCGAAAAAGTTCAATTTTTAATGAATAGTGAAAAATGTTGTATTTTAATTCAAAACCTCTTTTTAATCTAATTTATTTATATGATTATATTATCTTTTGAATTGGTTTTAAAGTTAAATTAGAATATATTTTTACCATTTAATCCAATAGTGGTCATTAGAATTAATTTCACTTTGAAATTGGACTTAAACTAGTGTCAATCTTTTAATAGATATTGTTTCATAAAAACACGTTATTTGTTTTGACAGCGGGAATTAATTATTAAATTAATTAATGCAACTTATATGTTTTGAATTTTTTAAAATAGACATCATTTTTGAGTTTGGAATATCAAATATAGCTTAGGGTGAATTTTTGGTATTTTTCTGAAAAACTTCAATTTTTGATGAATAGTGAAACCACTAAGTGGTAGTTAAAGAAACTGATTTTTCGTTTAAATGAAACTTTTCCACCTTTGTGTTTTGAATTTCAAAAATCCGACATACATGTTTGTCATTAAGAAGTAAAATGTGGTTCAACGGGATTAAAATAATTTTTTGGTGAATAGTAACTTATTAAGTTTTTAATCGCGATTAGAGGTAATTAGTGTAATTTAAGGTAAAAATAATGTTTTAATAATGTGAAATGACATAGAAACATTTCATACACTCATTGGATGTGTCATGACCGACCAATATAATCCATGGGTCAAATTGGGGACCCCATGGAGCCACTTTGGTTGGAAAATGACATAAATACCTTTTTATTTAATGTTAAAATTAAAATGTCACAAACATGAGTTGTTTAATTAAAACATTTTTTTACATGGGTTTATACAAGTCATATTTTTGACTATAAATAGTCATTTGAAAGATAAAAAGATTTCCTACATCATAGTAGTTTTTTATAATTTTTATACATTAAATAAATTAAATAATTTATGACATCATGATGATGCAGTGATGACCTCATTATTTAACGATTTAAATAAAATGGAAAGATAATGTACAATCTAAGACCTAAACATGTCCAAAACCTATTGTATGGGTGGATTTCGAACCCTTATCACCTTATCCTAGAAACACATCAATGTGGGACCATTAAAATCCGAAACTCATTCTAAAATAAAGTAACATTTCTTTACTTTCCAAGAGTGCCCCTCCTCTCCTCTTATAAAAGGCCCCCACCTCTACCTCCTTACCCACACTTCCAAAGCCTTTGTCTTGGCCAACCCATGCCCATTTTGCCTCTCCACATCCCTCAATTACTCCTAGAAGCCTCACTTTGGGCAGAAGTCTTCCCAAGGAAGTCTTTGAGCTTAAATAAAAAAGAGTTAACCGATTTTATGGTAATGTCTTCACTTGTGTTCTTTTGTTTTATTTTGCTTCTCCAACCACCTAAACTCTTTTTATTCATTTCTTTTGTAACAACTCCAGTATCTTCAATATACTAGGATGTTGTTATAAGAATAATTCGAGCTACACTTACACACACCTACATCAAATGGTTAAAGAACATACTGTTTCTGTGGATGGCGAATTTCTGCCTCACGAAACGATGATTGTTCAACACTCATATAAAACCTTAAAAGGTGGAAATTAATATGTCACTATATTTATATATGATATATAATATGTTTATGTTTTAATTAAGCTTCTGTATTTTTCTTTTGTGGCATACCTTTATGGTTTCCATTTGTGGGTAAACACGATAATTTCATTTTAGGAAGTGCGGACTACCGCCCCCTCAAAGTGATTTGATTCGTTAATGCCATATATGGGATGTATAAAGGATGTATTTTAAGTTATTATATATGATTTATGTTACATATAAATGATGAATATAATTCTGGAATTAAAATATACATACCTCTCATTTAGTTTTAATTCCATTAATATGACATTGAAATGAAAGTAGCGTTCATGCGTACGTACGGCTTACCGTCTCCATGAATGGTGCACTTCATTTATTACCTCTAAATGATTATGTAATATTATAAATACATGTATATTCTTTATATATATGATATCCAAATCATGAATATCATTCTGGATATAATGAACCTTTGACCACACGAACAACATGTAATTGTAAGAAGTCCACTTTTGACTTAAGAACCAAATATCGACAAAACAAACATTATTAACTTAAATGATTACATAATGTTTATAACATGGCAATAAGTGATATAAAAGGAATAATGAACTTGAAAAAGGTTCTTAATCAAGTAGAAATTAACTCAAGTTTACTATTCAGGACGTTAAAGAACGATCGAGTCAAGTCGGACCCAAGGTAAGGGATCTTACTCTTCTCTTTCTTTTTAAGTACACTCTTTTATGTAATTCCTTTTAAGCTCATATTTCTTGTGATTGGGATGTTCATTTATATTACTCTTACTGTAATTTTTATGTTCATATGATGAGAGACCCTAGTCTCTCTCATCAATCCATTTTGGAAGTTTTGAGTGGCGCTGTTAGGCTGCCGAATTTTCGTAAGAGATCTAACCTCTCTCTTTCTTTTTAAGTACTCTCCTTTATGTCACTTCTTTTAAGCTCCTATTTGTTATGATGGGGGATGTTCTTTTATATTACTATTTCTGTAAATTTTATTGTAATATGATGAGAGACCCTATTTGATCTCATCAATCCATTTTTGGAAGTTTAAAGTGGCGCCGTTAGGCTGCTGAGTTTTCGTAAGGGATTTTTCATCTCACTTTTATTCCCGTGAGATTTATGCTACATTTGCCACAATTTACTTTGAGTGGTGTATGTACTGACAATTATTTTACTCATTGTGTAATATAATTTCATTTATGAGTATTTACATCAATGTTGTATTGTCCTTCTTTCACGGGGTGTATGTTTCGAAAGATACCCATGTCGGTAAGGGAACCTTTCACCCTCATCTTTTTATAAGACTTATTTTGTTATGTCTTTTAATTCACATAACATTATGTTGGGATATGTTATTCTATATCCTTAGCGATTTAAATTTTTTGTCCAAGTGATGAGATACCCCTTTTTATCTCTCATCAACTCATTTTCTGAATTTTGTAGTGACGCCTTTAGGCTGTCAAATCTTTGCAAGGGAACTTCTTAACCCAATTTTGATTCTTTGGGATAAGCTTTTACTCCTTGAATATGTCGTTCTATGAATATGTGTGAATAACCTCTGATTGTTTTACACTTAATATCCACTTATATTTGGTGTATTAGTTTGTCACACATAATTATGTAATTGATTTATCCTAAATCCAAGGATATCGTCTTTGTATGGGACTTTGTCTCAATCTCCTTTCATTGAGGCATATTTTATTTTATACACAACCTTCTTTTATATGGTGTATAAACCCCTTTGATTTTTACGTTTATTCGAAAGGAATATTTTTTTATACAAAGCGTTTTACTAAACGACAAAAGGGAATGTTTTTGTTGTATGTATGCGGCGACAATGACTTCTCCGCCGCCGTGACCATTTTTTTGAGTTTCAGCTTCCTCTACAATCCATGACTTCTTTTTAAAAGAAAAATAAATACCATGTTTTACTTTTCTTTTATTTTGGTATTGAAAATGGTTTTCATAATGTTTTTATATCAATGTGTTGTATTGATATCTTGTTATTGAAAGGTGGAAATGTTATGTTTCCTTTATGCATGTTTTATGTGATAAGATTATGTTATGGTTCTTGGGAATTGTTATGAAGACGGGTGGTTCCGTGATAAACTAAGGGCAGGTGAGCCCTATATAGCTCTCCAATGCATTGGGTAACACGAAGGAGTGAAAGGTTAAGGTTTCTCCGAAGAGATTTAGGGAATATACTGTGGTGGGTATTCCAAACGTAACCAAGAGGGTTACTCCCTACGTAAGAATGTTATGAATTCTTCAAGTTACCTTTTATGTCTTATGATTTCTATGATTTATTCATGATTTGATGAGGTATGTTAAAGTGCCTATGTTTTATGGGTAAAGTATGATTTCATTATTATGTATATATGAACTCATGTTTCCTTTCAATATTTTTTTATAACCCTTACTGAGCTTTTTATGCTCATCCCTAGTTTTTTTGAAATTTTTTTCACAGGTCAAGGGAAAGGTACATGATATGATGATAGTGTCAAGTAAGTGTCAAGAAAGAATCCATGTTTTATTTTAAATATGTTTCCGTTGATGAGAAAAAAATGAATACTATATTTATGTAACCACTTTGTTTAAATGTGGAATGTAATGAAAGTTTTATGATCTAATTCTCTAAAACTCTAAACCTGAAAGATCCTCAATGTGTAATCTTGTAATAACTCAAGATTAAGTAAGGTTTAAGGCTGGGGCCTTATAGTTGGTATCAGAGGTCAGTTTAGATAACTTTAGAGGTTAGAGTATTCTTTATGCATAAGTGACATTACCATAATGGTTAGGATTTCATAAAGAGTCCTAGTTTTAGATAAAGTGAATGAGTAAGTATATCTTAGTGTTTACCTTCATCATTAGTACATGATGGTTTTGTTGATATACTCACACTGACATTTCTGTTTTTAGTGAATGGATGGATCTAGCAGGCACCAAAGAGACAACAGGTTTGAAGGAAACTATGGTGGTTCTCTGATTAAGATACTAGATAAAATGGGGGATTCAATGAGGAAACTTGTGGTTGTTCTAAACCAACTATCAAGGAGTCATGATCAACCACTTGAACCTTAGTATGATCTGTAATGAATCATGTACGAGATGACCAATCAATGTGGAAGTTCAGGTAATAATTATAAAGGTAACCATTAGAGTTTATATGATCCTTACTTTTGAGGTAATTATGGGTTATTATATGTTATGATGGAAAATGAAAGGAATGAGATAAACTTGAGGTTAAAATATGTTATGATTATTTTTGAAGATTTTATCTCGTTTTGGGGAATGTTTTAAGAATTATATAGTTTTTGAAAAAGGACAACACGCAGACCGTGTGGAAACCCGTCACGTCAGACAAAGCTGCGGGAATCGAACCCATAACCAAAGTGCAACTAGTATTTATCGCCTACCACTGGACTACGTGAAGTACCTGGTTAGTTTGACTAATTCTTTTTAGTTATATGATTTTAGGAATCAAGAGTAAGTTTATTTTGGGTTATCTATGGAAATGATTAACCTATCATCTAGGATATGTGATTAGGTTAATTACTTTTCAAATATGAGAATTTAAGAGCAACTGATGTTATTTAGAGATAAAAGTTAATTTGTACCTTGGAAGACTATGTGACTAAATCCTTCAAATATTTGGGTTTCAATTTAGTTTGGTTTACTTTGAAGAATTTTATGGACAAATTGTTTGTCGAATGGTCCTCATTGAACTTTGGGTTTTGTTGGACAAATTTTGGAGATTAAGAATAGATTTTCTTTTTATAAAGGGTTATCCTTTTCTGGATTATCTGATCTTATACTAACTTTTTTGGTTTTAGTTTTGGTTAAAGACTAAAGACATGGGAAGTATATAGTTCTCTTTTATGGATTAGGTGATTCTCTAGAAGTTGATTATAGTACTCTTAATGTGAACAAGTCTTCCTAAATACTCCTCTTTTGGAGAAAATATGAGTTTGTGTAAGGAATCTAATAAAAGTTGAAAGTAAAATTGATAAGTGATTATGTTTCCTTATGAATAAATTCCTCAATAAAAAGTAACTTAAAACAAAAATGTTGTCTATTAACTTTTCCTACTGGGAAATCGAATACCGTTTAACCCATCATAAGTTTGTGATTTTCTTGTGGTTAACTTTCTCCTAAACATGTTTTTTATCACTCTCCATCAGAACATAACCCTATATTTTCTCCTCCATGTCCATGTCTTCTTACATGGAATCCTAGTATGGGTTAACTTAGGTGACCTCTGTACTTATCTTTCTTTATTTTAAAGTGATTCTTTTACCGACTCTTGTTCCGATGTGGGACTTTCAAGGATGTTTCCAAGCTCAATTTTAAAATTGCGAGGATGCAATTCCCAAAAGGGGGGAACGATGTAACACCCTAGGTAAATAAATAATATGACATCTTTATATTTATCCATATTTGTGAATAAAATATTAATACTACTTTAAAGGGGATGCTATGCTCTATGGCGTACCCAATACGCAACAACGAGTTTCTTGGGAATCTTACGTTGCACTCTAATAATAAAATAATATTATTTTAAATAATAGTTAACGCCTAGCCGTTGTAATGGCGGGAATGAACAGAACTAACTAAAAAATGACTATATATGTTTGACAAATATTTTTACTCTTTACAATAAATGTTTGAGGATTAAAAATGCGAATGAATCCAATTTTAAGCGTAGACATTCTAATATTCTTTAAAAGGTTGATTAACCGCCTTTTGAAGGAGAACCTCCTTTAAATCCACTTTTTGACAATTTTATGTGTTATATTTGACAAAATAAAATTCTTCTTTAGAATCGGGACATCAAAATTTACTTTGTGTAAATTTTTGGTATTTTTCCGAAAAAGTTCAATTTTTAATGAATAGTGAAAAATGTTGTATTTTAATTCAAAAACTCTTTTTAATCTAATTTATTTATATGATTAGATTATCTTTTGAATTGGTTTCAAAGTTAAATTAGAATATATTTTTACCATTTAATCCAATAGTGGTCATTGGAATTAATTTCACTTTGAAATTGGACTTAAACTAGTGTCAATCTTTTAATAGATATTGTTTCATAAAAACACACTATTTATTTTGATAGTGGGAGTTAATTATTAAATTAATTAATGAAACTTATATGTTTTGAATTTTTTAAAATAGACATCATTTTTGAGTTCGGAATATCAAATATAGCTTAGGGTGAATTTTTGGTATTTTTATGAAAAACTTCAATTTTTGATGAATAGTGAAACCACTAAGTGGTAGTTAAAGAAACTGATTTTTCGTTTAAATGAAACTTTGCCACCTCTGTGTTTTTAATTTCAAAAATCCGACATATATGGTTGTCATTAAGAAGTAAAATTTGGTTCAATGGGATTAAAATAATTTTTTTGGTGAATAGTAACTTATTAAGTTTTTAATCGTGATTAGAGGTAATTAGTGTAATTTAAGGTAAAATTAATGTTTTAATAATGTGAAATGACCTAGACACATGTCCTAACCTCATTGTATGTGTCATGGCCGACCAAGACAATCCATGGGTCAACTTGGGGACCCCATGGAGCCACTTTGGTTGGAAAATGACATAAATACCTTTTTATTTAATGTTAAAATTAAAATGTCACAAACATGAGTTGTTTAACTAAAACAATTTTTTACATGAGGTTATACAAGTTATATTTTTGACTATAAATAGTCATTGGAAATCTAAAAATATTACCTACATCATAGTATTTTTTTATAATTTTTAGGCATTAAATAAATTAAATTATTTATGACATCATGATGATGCAGCGATGACCTCATTATTTAACGATTTAAATAAAATTGAAATATAATGTAAAATCTAAGACCTACACATTTCCAAAACCTATTGGATGGGTGTATTTAGAACCCTTATCACCTTATCCTCGAAACACATCAATGTGGGACCATTAAAATCCGAAACTCATTCTAAAATAAAGTAACATTTCTTTACTTTCCAAGAGTGCCCCTCCTCTCCTTTTATAAAAGGCCCCCACCTCTACCTCCTTACGCACACTTCCAAAGCCTTTTGCTTGGCCAAACCCTGCCCATTTTTCCTATCCACATACCTCTCTTACTTTTAGAAGCCTCACTTTGGGCAGAAGTCTTCCCAAGGAAGCCTTTGAGCTTAAATCAAAAAGAGTTACCCGATTTTAAGGTAATGTCTTCACTTGTGTTCTTTTGTTTTATTTTGCTTCTCCAACCCCATAAACTCTTTTTATTCATTTCTTTTGTAACAAATCCAGTATCTTAAATATACTAGGATGTTGTTATAAGAAGCATTCCAGCTACACTTACACACAACTACATCAAATGGTTAAAGAACATACTGTTTCTGTGGATGACGAATTTCTACCTCACGAAACGATGATTGTTCAACACTCATATAACACCTTAAAAGGTGGCCATTAATATGTCACTATATTTATATATGATATATAATATGTTTATGTTTTACTTAATCTTCTGTATTTTTCTTTTGTGGCATAACTTTATGGTTTCCATTGTGGGTAAACACGATAATTTCATTTTAGGAAGTGCGGACTACCGCCCCCTCAAAGTGATTTGATTCGTTAATGCCATATGTGGGATGTATAAAGGATGTATTTAAAGTTATTATATATTATGTATGATACATATAAATGATGAATATAATTCTGTAATTATAATATACATACCTCTCATTTAGTTTTAATTCCATTAATATGACATAGAAATGAAAGTAGCATTCATGCGGACGTACGACTTACCGTCTCCATGAACGGTGCATTTCATTTCTTACCTCTAAATGATTATGTAATATTATAAATACATTTATATTTTGGATATATATGATATATATGATATCAAAATCATGAATATCATTCTGGATATAATGAACCTTTGACCACACGAACAACATGTAATTGTAAGAAGTCCACTTTCGACTTAAGAACCAAATATCGACAAAACAAACATTATTAACTTAAATGATTACATAATGTTTATAACATGGAAATAAGTGATATAAAAGGAATAATTAACTTGAAAAAGGTTCTTAATCAAGTAGAAATTAACTCAAGTTTATTATTCAAGACGTTAAATAACGATCGAGTCAAGTCGGACCCGAGGTAAGGGATCTTACTCCTCTCTTTCTTTTTAAGTACACTCTTTTATGTCATTCCTTTTAAGCTCATATTTCTTGTGATTGGGATGTTCATTTATATTACTATTACTGTAATTTTTATGTTCATATTATGAGAGACCCTAGTCTCTCTCATCAATCCATTTTGGAAGTTTTGAGTGGCACTGTTAGGCTGCCGAATTTTCATAAGAGATCTAACCTCTCTCTTTCTTTTTAAGTACTCTCCTTTATGTCACTTATTTTAAGCTCCTATTTGTTATGATGGGGGGTGTTCTTTTATATTCCTCTTTATGTACATTTTATTGTAATATTATGAGAGACCCTATTTTATCTCATCAATCTATTTTTAGAAGTTTAAAGTGGCGCCGTTAGGTTGCCGAGTTTTCGTAAGGGATTTTTCATCTCACTTTTATTCCCGTGAGATTTATGCTACATTTGCCACAATTTCCTTTGAGTGGTGTATGTACTGACCATTATTTTACTCATTGTGTAATATACATTCATTTATGAGTATTTACATCAATGTTGTATTGTCCTTCTTTCACGAGGTGTATGTTTCGAAAGATACCCATGTCGGTAAGGGAAGCTTTCACCCTCCTCTTTTTAAAAGACTTCTTTTGTTATGTCTTTTAATTCACTTAACATTATGTTGGGATATGTTCTTCCATATCCTTAGAGATTTAAATTTTATGTCCAAGTGATGAGATACCCCTTTTTATCTCTCATCAACTCATTTTCTGAATTTTGTAGTGACGCCATTAGGCTGTCAAATTTTTGCAAGGGAACTTCTTAACCCAATTTTGATTCTTTGGGATAAGATTGTACTCCTTGAATATGTCGTTCTATGAATATGTGTGAATAACCTCTGATTGTTTTACACTTAATATCCACTTATATTTGGTGCATTAGTTTGTCCCACATAATTATGTAATTGATTTATCCTAAATCTAAGGATATCGTCTTTGTATGGGACTTCGTCTCAATATCCTTTCATTGAGGCATATTTTGTTTTATACACAACCTTCTTTTATACGGTGTCTAAACCCCTTTGACTTTTATGTTTATCTGAAAGGAATATTTTTTTATATAAAGCGTTTTACTAAACGACAAAAGGGAATGTTTTTGTCATACGTATGCGGCGACAATGACTTCTCCGCCGCCGTGACCATTTTTTTGAGTTTTGGCTTTCTCTACAAGCCGTGCCTTCTTTTTAAAAGAAAAATAAATACCATGTTTTACTTTTCTTTTATTTTGGTATTGAAAATGGTTTTTATAATGTTTTTATATCAATGTGTTGTATTGATATCTTGTTATTGAAAGGTGGAAATGTTATGTTTCCTTTATACATGTTTTATGTGATAAGATTATGTTATGGTTCTTCGGTATTGTTATGAAGACGGGTGGTTCCGTGATAAACTAAGGGCGAGTGAGCCCGATATAACTCTACAATGCATTGGGTAACGCGAAGGAGTGAAACGTTAAGGTTTCTCCGAAGAGATTTAGGGAATATACTGTGGTGGGTATTCCAAACGTAACCAAGAGGGTTACTCCCTAGGTAGGAATGTTATGAATGCCTCAAGTTACCTTTTATGTCTTATGATTTCTATGATTTATTCATGATTTGATGAGGTATGTTAAAGTGCCTATGTTTTATGGGTAAAGTATGATTTCATTCTTATGTATATATGAACTCATGTTTCCTTTCCATATTTTTTTATAACCCTTACTGAGCTTTTTATGCTCATCCCATGTTTTTTTGAAATGTTTTTCATAGGTCAAGGGAAAGGTACATGATATGATGATAGTGTCAAGGAAGTGTCAAGAAAGAATCCATGTTTTATTTTAAATATGTTTCCGTTGATGGGAAAAAAATGAATACTATATTTATGTAACCACTTTGTTTAAATGTGGAATGTAATGCAAGTTTTATGATCTAATTCTCTAAAACTCTAAACCTGAAAGATCCTCAATGTGTAATCTTGTAATAACTCAAGATTAAGTAAGGTTTAAGGCTGGGGCCTTATAGTAACCAATCCTATCATAGGATCAATTCACACTATAAAGGCCCACTTAATGTGATTATTATATTTCAATAATCAAGCAATTTATCATCTTGAAACCACTAAGTATATCTCTCAGATTAATTAGGTTGATTGATTAAAGGTAAAGTTCTATAGGATATTATGGGCATTGATGCATTATGTTACAAAATCTACTTATTGAATTTTTTTTATTCAGGTAGATTAAACTATTATATTTGGAAAGTATACATGTTTCCTACTCATTGATTCCTCATAGAATAGAAATCATGATCTCACCCACTTTCATTTTCTATTATTAAGAAAGATAATTTTTAATCTTGGTGTTAGTTCTTACTATATATACACATGTATGTTATGAAAATCCAAGGGGTGTTCTTAATATCTAATTGTTAATGTGAGATTATAATGGAAATTAACTATGATGTAATTTCACAATGATAGTCTTATGCTTATAATTTATACTGCATCTACCACATTCCTAATATTTTTTATAGTCATTTTATATATGATGAAATAAATAATGATATCAATCTGAGTATGCTTCCTTATACTTATTTCTTTTATATTAATTTTTATTATCCTTTTAATTATACTACTTTAAAATTGTTTCAGTATATGCGTCTCAATAAATAAAATTCGATGAGAGGATAGAAGAAATTTGAAGGGCCAATCAAGAAATATATGATTACATGATACATATTTCAAAGGAGAAATGGTTATTAACATATTACAGTAGCATGAGATATGTCTATATGACCAATAATATTTTGGAGTGAATAAATGGAGTTTTAAAGTGTGTTTATAAACTACTGATCATAGGCTTAATGTAGGATAAATTTTATAAATGTGTAAAATATTTTGTTAAACACTCCCATGGGTCCATCAGGGGATACAATCAGGGATGCACTTTGGTTAAAACTTCTAAATAGACATTGATAGTATTTCATAGAGCGCAATTTTATTTCATGTTTGAATATTTGATTATAAAGTTAGCCACATTGCGGTAATAGAGTGTCATGAACCACTTAAAGAAAATAATGTCCAAGTGCTATTGGTCTAACGGAAACAAAGGTATTGTGATTACATTTATTTCTAGGCATTGAGGTATCTATATTCACATATCATTGAATCTTCTGCATCGATTAAATTATCTTGGAAACCACATGGCAATCTAGTATATCACCTGATCAATTTGGTTAATTGTTATAGTATTCCTTGTATGCTTGTTGGAAATTATAATCATTTTACCTTGCCTATTGACCAGCTGACCATAGTCCCTGATATGATCAAGTTGCGTCCATAAGGATGACCAAAGTCTAATCATATTATAAAAAAGATAAACTGTCCATGAGAATGTGGGTGGATCTATGTAATACCATATGTCATGTGAATGGTCATAATAATAAAAAATGCCCAAATATAGATGGAATGAGACCTGAATCTCATCAGTTTTGGAACTTTCTTATGTATTTTCTCACTATTATGAAAATATTTTACTGTATTCAAACATGTTTCATCTTTTGTTTTGAATTTCTAATGGGTATATAATTTATTTATTTACAATTCATAAATAAATTTATTTATAAAATATATCACATCAAGTAAAAATAGTATTATTTATATCATATATAGATTTGGTCAATGTTCTGTTTATCATGGCCTAAGACACCCATGATTCTAAAGGAGATATTCTCTAAAGACTCTATATCATATTATATGAAAAGGATATATCATAAAGAATGTTTTTCATGCTTCTACCTTGGTTTATAGTATTGGAAAAATTGGGAATATCACAGTGCACTGAATCATATCTTATGATCCATAAATAACCCTTTGATTGAAAATGGTATTCGACAATTAAAAGTTAGTGTTCAAGAATATTCTTACAACATTTATCATCAACATAAATCATTTCATGAGATGAGATGATTAGGAGAATAACAATGGTAGAGGGATAAAATTGGTTTGTAACTACATATATAACTCATAATGTGTGAGTTAATGCATAGAGGATGGATGAGGCATTAAAAGGGTGGCCAAGGCATGGAAATGGTTCTATACTTGTGTGAGTACCTATGTTCCTAGTGATTATACCATACTTTAATCTCTATAATTATTCCTAATTTACTATGAGAGGTACCAGAATAATATAGATATTAGGATTTTCCCACCCGAGCGTTGAGCAATTCATGTCAACCTGTGGATACACCATAGAGGAGGGATTCCTTCTACTAAATTTGGGAGATCCTTATTAACTACATGAAGGAAGACAATAATAGTGGATATCATCAATGTAAGGTACATGATTTATTAATTTATGCATACAAATGGTTTCAGTTTTAAGCTTGAGAGATACTGGTAAATGTGGTTTCTAATTGTTTCTAATGTGTTTATTAAGTGTTACTTGATCCTTAGAAACCCATTAGTGACATTTGTGTCATTACATGTTGTCTGATTAATGAAATCACAGTTTAAAACAAAGAAAATATGATATCATATGAATGTTGTGTTACTTATCATTAAAAATGATTGGGATTTTGTTTTGTGGATAGAAATATTACATATGATATTGTAAGATGTTACAAGGACGCACCATACAATATGAGATATCATAGGTGGAAACACATCACAATCCTTAAAATTTTCATTATTTCATAGCGTATGATATAGCCTATAATAAGGTACGATGACACTTGTTCCATTCCATAAAATAGAGGATTGTATCACCTTAGCGAAATGATTCACATTGAAAAAAAAACAACTCTTGAGTTCTTAAAGGTTATATCATAACTAAATATATTTTTTCATAAAACATGAATGATAACCCTACGATATAGTGTATATCATAGGATATGATATCCATGATTTTTTTTATTTTTCAATTCTAAGGTTTATAAAATGATTATAAATCCTATAAAAAAGTTCTTTGGGATGTATTTTAATTTACAACACATTTATAATTTAATTAATTAAATGTTTATGAATTGTTTACTAAATAAATATCCATAATATTAATTGTTAACATTAAATACCTTTGGAAATTTTATGACATGACTTATAATTTGGATATAAATGGTTTATATGGAAATTATAAGTGTAATTTATAATTTTTTTTATAAATTTAAAGAATACAACAAAATAAAAAAGAGTTTATGTTAAAATTATGGATTGTTCATAATTATTAATTTAAATTTCTCAAATTAAAAGTGCTTTATTTGGTAAATTATTTAAACCAAGTCAAAATAAATTTTAACTATTGATATTATCAAGGTTTTAATAATATTAAATGTTTAATATTTTAAATATTTTAATACTATATGAATAGTTCATATATATAATATTTATATTGAATATATCATATTTTTAAAGTAAGTTCCATATAAGAGAATAATATAAAGGAGTTCATATTTGATATAATTATGAAATTTTTATATTTATCTAAATTATTTAGCATCCATAAAGCATGGATTATTTAATAAATATTTATTATATATTTATTTATGAATTATTCAAAAATAGTTTATCTCATGTTCAAATATATAAATTAATAATTCATGTAATTTATTCACTTAATTATTCATAGATATTTTTTAATTATAAATTGATGTATGCTCTTTTTAAGTGTCAAACTTCTTTTATAAATTATGATACATTCATATAAGGAGTTACATGCTAGGTAAGATAATTGATTTAGTTTTCTTCTACCTTAACCTTGTCTTGTATTATATTATGAGATTGAATTTAAAGGTTAATTATTGTTAATTCAGATTAGATATTAGAATTATGATTGAATTAAGATCCATATCGAGCAAACAATCCTTAGGTAGAGAAACTTTGGGTCTGAATGCTCACTGGCCTAGAGGCTTATGCCTTCTCTAGAAAAGTAGGGGCTGGCTATCATGTCCCTATAAGCTTATACTTGTGTTGTTATTGGTTTTGTATGATTCTAATATTTTACATGAAATGGTTTCTTATACCTTATGAATTACATTCATTTGTATATGTATAAATAAAATAATATTTTAATTTTGGTTAGTAACACAAGCCCTGAGTTTTTTAAAGAGTTAAACATTAATATGGTTTAAACATATTGATTTGGTGGAAGGAATATGATTCCAAAAATAATTCATTGTAAGAAGGATTACATATAAAGAGAATACATGAGATATGATTATGATATTAAGTACCCTTTAAAAATAATATGTGTTATATTCTTTACAAAGAAAAAAATTATCAATACCTTAATCATTCAACCAGGTAGGTTCTACCAAAGTAAGGCAATCGTGATTTATCTTATGTAAGTAATGGTGGAAATGACTAATATTAAGTGTTAAGTAACCAAATCTTATTGTTATTTTTGAGTTAAATTTATCTATAAACCCTAAGAGTTAGTATAATAGGGGAATAATGTTGAGTTTATATATATGATGGATTAGGATAAATAGTTATCCACTCAACTATAAAATTGTCATATATGATATGATTGGTATGATGACCTAGCTAAATAACTAAATGGCGAGAGTAATGAAAAATAATATTCATTTCTTAGTGAAATATAAATTTTTCCCACTGACGGATATGATGTAAAGTAAAAGGGGTAGGAATTTTAGTAGGAGAAAATTTAATAAAAATCATAATGCTCATATGATAAAAGATTCAATTATAGATAAATATCATAATCACCTTCAAGGTAAAATTTGAGATAAATCATTGAAAGGATAATATTAATGTAAGAAACATCAGAGACTAGTACAAAACCTAATAATTGTTCTTATGAAATAAAAAATTCTATGTATTAGAGAAACAAATTTCTGAGTAACCAACTATTGAAGTTGTTTAACACTATAATCAATATGATTATGATATGATTAAAATAATTCTCAAAAGGTTTCAAAATAATTAAATGCATCATGACCTAAGTTACTTTATTATATGATCTTATATTAAATATGATTGAATATGTTAATAACTTGGTGATATTAGAGGTTTTATAAAGACTTGTTCTGGTTTTGAAATTCATTCTGTTAGAAATATTTCAGTAAGATGAATGAGTTCAATAAATTTTTACCCTGTTTTTCTCAAAGTGTTGAGGATATATGAACCGACGAATGTGATATCTAGGTTTTGGTGTTTTATAAATAATTCTAGTGGGTAAAAGTTCAAATTGAATGAATAAATGTTAGTTGAAGTGTCTAAAAATGTTTATTTATAATATATAGTCAAGATCATTGAAACCTACAGATAAATTTAGGAAATAAGGACAATTTTTTAATTTACTAGAATTTTCTAGGATACATAAAGGAGTTTTAGAAATTCCATGGAATGTACATGTCGGGTATTAATGTTATAGAAATAAATTCTTCAATTTTTAAAAGTATATAATATTAAATGTATATTTTAAAGTTTTTGAAATTATACAGGAGTTCAAAATCAAGGAAAAAATTGATGAAGTTTGTATTTTATATTAAGATTATAAATAAAAGGGTTACAAAATCATGGATTTTATTGAAAATTAAATTTTAATGCCTAGATAGATTTAAATGAAAGGATGTGTATAGTTATCCTATTTCTATTATATAATAAGATATTTTTTTTATTAATAATTTTTTTTAAGAAAAATATGAGATGATGAATTTAATACACATGATTTATGATTCATAAACTTCTATAACATACTTGAAAATAAAAAAATGATAAAAATGTTTTATCCAAGATAAACAAGTTTATCCAAATATTTGTTAAAATATGAGAGATTAGATCCCGCCACCCTTTAGTGTAATATTTTAAATAATAATATTTTTTTCAAGAAAATAATACGATCGCATAAAATACCATATAATATTTTAATATTAATTTTTTATTTTTTAAATATTAATACTAAAATAAACTAAGATTTATTTTCTAACATAAATGAGTTTTTTTATCTTATTATGGTATTCTGAAAATATTATTGTGTCTAAGAGACTCGTTAGAATATTTTTGGACATTGAAAAGTTCAAAGTTAATAAATAAAGGATTACACAAGGCAATATACAAAGTGAATATCAATTAATATCATAAATGGTTTTGGTTATATCGGTAAATAGGTTAATGTAAAAAGTTATATTAGTTATGAAAATATTTCAAGGAAAAATATTGATATAAGAGTTCCAAGAATTATTATAATGATGATATTATAAAGAGTTTTAAGTATAAAATATAAGTTATTAATATCATAACATTGGATGTTGTGGACATAAAAATTTTGAATACTATGTTCAATGATTTAAACATTAGAAATATGATTCCTATGTATCACCATTATTCAAATTGGATTTATATATAAATTTCACTCACAAAATAGTTTATTGGGATGATTTTATTAGATATTTACATAGTGATGTGGAAGGAATTACATAGATATATAATTATTTTTACAAAACCCTAAAAGTGTAGCAAACATAATATTGATCTGGTAATCTATAATATATGATATGATTAGATAGAAAATTATATATGGTTTTGTTAAAATTCTTAAAATATTTAAATTATATAAAAATCATCATGCTATATAAAATGAAATATTTCATTTGTCAATGTTTCATGTTGGATACATATACCCATTGAAATGATAATTGACCTCTCAAAGTATGACATCGAGTTGTCTCCAACCAAATTTTATTATGGATTATTATAGGTTGTGGAAAAATGTTATGGTTATAGTGAGTATAATTCTTATATCAGGGTACATAATATGATCATGAGGCATAAAATGAGTTTTTTTCACCAGATAACCCACTAAGTATACCATATGGAGTGTCATACACTATGTATTTGGTATACTTGGGGTGTATGGTCCATATTTTGATTTCCTAATACCTAAGGTTTGTGAGATACCTATCATGATAACCTTCATAATTTGATACCATTATTACATAATCCTAGAGGCTTAGCTAACCAAAGGATGGTTGAGTATGTTAATGATCATGTCATCAGTTGGAGCTTAACTAAGATGATATTTATTCTATTTTATTATGATTATGAAATCTATGATCTTGATTGGGATTAACTAAGAAAGTGTATTGTCATACCTAGATAAGATATATGATGTATTTATCTATTGGATAATGGGAATGTGATATGTTTATCCATAAAGGTGAATTACATATGATATATTCATCAACCTGGTCAGTCTATACTCAGATAATTGAGAACATACAAGTGACTATAGGGGATTGAAATACTTCGTGGCATATGGTTACTCAATGTATTTTAAAAAGGGATCATATGAAAATTTATTATTATAAATAAAATAGTTGGTGGACATAATTATATAGATACTTGTGTTTGGTCAAGACCATTCCATATCCCTTTGTATCTTGAGTATCATTGATGCTTTGTTAGAGGCCACTCATTGCTTACATTTATGAATTCTGAAATTCATTTTTTTTAACTCTACAGAGGCCTATGGGGTCACACTTTGTGGTTTACTGAACAATGATTGAGTTTTAACTCAAAGAGATACTCTAAAAGTGTTTTAGAGTTATCTAAAAGTAGTTTTGGATAGATATTTATAAGGTATTCCATATGATGTGAAACAAGGTAAAGTTGATGATAAGTTTCAAAAAGTATTTCGAAAAATATAAAAGATAATTTTTGGATATGTTTTCACAATTTATTGTATATAAAACAATATAAGGTCGAATGAAACTATGTTTATGAGGCTTTGGTGAAAGTAGGAGATTGAATGAGATATTCACTTAAGCCTCTATAATGTATTGTATAATAAGGGATTATCATAAAACATATTTTTAATGATTATATAATGATATATAATATTTTAAATCTTAGTCATATCATAGTGTGTAGGATCATATCATATAACACACAAAGAACACTATGACTGGGAATGAAATTTAAATGTTAAGTTTTAATGTATAAGAATCATCTTCTAATGAT
Source organism: Viscum album (assembly GCA_963277665.1). Classification (NCBI taxonomy): domain Eukaryota; kingdom Viridiplantae; phylum Streptophyta; class Magnoliopsida; order Santalales; family Viscaceae; genus Viscum; species Viscum album. Next base: position 37,202,644 of record OY728150.1, on the reverse strand, counting down.
TATCATAACTATAAAGTGTTTAATAAGTTTAAATTATTGAGAAAATAATAGTGGTTGAGGGATAAAATTGGTTTGTAATTGGATGCATAACTCATAAAATGTGTGTTAGTGGATAAAGACCAACTGAGGCTTTAAAAGGGTGGTCGAGGTATGGAAATGGTTCCATGATTGTGTGAATGCCTATGATCTTTCCAATTATCCCATACCCAAAGTTCTCTACTTATTAATCCTTAATATGAGAGGTACTAGCATACCGTAGAGAGGAGGAGTATCCCAACTAGGTGTTGGGAAATTCATTTTAACCCATAGATAACAAAAAATGAGAGAGTCCTTCAGTTTCCTTTGATATATCTTTATCAAGTGCATGAAATAAGACCATATCAGTGGTTATCATCGGTGTGAGGTACACAATGTATATAATTTTTTTTCTTTTTAAGAATGGTAAATATTTGGAAACATGGTTTCTAATTATTTTAACTATTTTTTTAATTGTTAATAAATCCTTTAAAACACATCCATTTTCCATATATCTTAAAGGTTCATTCTATTACTTCTCTGAGTATATAGAGGTCACACCACTTTAATCACATTGAACCCGCTCCTATAATCACCCCCCATCATCGATGAACAAGGTTATATTGTGTCAAAACTTTCGATTTAGTATTTTTTGATCTCTAACTCTTTGAAACTATTGTATAGAGATGAAGGTTAGAGACACATATTTTCTATCTACTAGAGGGATATATGACTATCAATTTTGAAGGTTTTATTGGTTATGTTAGGCCTCCTTAAAAAGGATGAAACTATAAAATTCCACATTATTAGTGATTAGTATGGTTTGGTATAAAAAATTCTTGGTATAGAGGTTTATGATGATGGAAGGTCCAGTATCTATAGTTGGATATGCATACAATGGATAGATGAGCACTTCCCTCATCTAGCCGATGACATTGATGAGATTATTGTCTTTTAATTTTCACATGAATACATTCTATGACATATTGGAGGCATGATATTTGATGACAATTCTATTAAATTCATCTATTTGATGTATTTATAATTACTTGGGGACCTAGACTAGTCTGGAAGATAGATATGGGGGTCAACTTGTATTGAATATACATACAAAGAACTACACAACACATGTCACATCAAGAAGATGTAGATTATAGAATGTTTTATTCTTATTCAGATTTGGGTATGAGAGAATATCCCTTTATTTTATCCCCATTTTCATGTGTCATTGTATTTAGATATTATGGAAGACTTCCTACAAAGATGATGGTATGTTTAGAGACCCTTCCTATATTTAATTTAAATATGTGAATTTATATTACAAAACTAAAATTGAAATAATGTTATATATTTGTGGATCTATGTGTATAGAATTTTGAAACTTCTAGACATGATGTCCATATATACAAACTTATGTTGGACAGTATTCAACCAAATGACATGCCTGATTTTTTATTAATCCCTTCAATTATTATTTGTTGAAAATAAATTCATTATTTTAAAAAGTGTACATTCATTTTTTTATTTCAAGTTTCATGGATTAAATATTTATAATATGTTATCCAGAGCCTCTTAATTTATTACATGGACATGATTGATGTGAGCATATGTGTGGCGTATCTTATCCATTTTCACATGGTTGAGTGGAACTATATTGATCAGTTTATGATGCAATTTATGTTTCTACAACCCATTATAATGACACCTAGATAGTCGGCATAATAATATTCCATATATATATATATATCAGATAAGAAATATGTGTACTAGTGTAAATTTCATGCATGCAACACTGATATAAGGTAAAAAAATATAGGTTGTCTCGCATGAACCCCATTTACACAAGCTAGAGGTAGTGTGGGTATAAATAGAGTTCAAAAAATCTATTTAGTCATTAAAAATATTGTTTTAAATCCATTAAAGTCAGTTCTCTAGTTGAATTTTCTGAACGTGTTTCATGAAACATGAGACCCATTTTATAAAAATACTTTTAACCCTACTCCTATTTTCAATTTTTTAAAATATATTTTAAAAAACTCTGTTTTTTGTTTGGTGTAAAATTATTTCATTTTTTTTATTATTTTGAAAAAATATTTCAACTATTATTTTAATTTAATTATCATTTTTTTCATTGATTAGTTTTTAAACATGTTTTTAAAAATGATTTTTAATTGAAAAACTTTATTCATACCCCTCAAGAGATATCACCTTAGAAGACAACCTAAACCAACTCTCAAATCAACCTAAGATATTCTCATCACTCACTAGAAGTAAGAGACCTCTTCAAATAACAAAATTATTATTATTTCTCTAAAACACAAGAAAAATGGCCCAATATACTAAACCATTATCTAATATAAGTTTAAACAAAAATAAAAATATCACATGACTTTGTGATATATATATATATATATATATATATATGATAATGATGACACTATGTTATCACACACTACCAAAGTAAAGAAATAAATGGGAGGTATTACCTAAGATGGCAGTAAGTAAAAGATCACACATAGTCAAAAATAAGGGGCATACACTATTTATTGATATGATTAGATTAAAAATGCTACATCATTTTTATATTATCTTTATCATCATCTTATTTCAACCTCTAGAGGCTAAGTATACAACAAAAAAACTTATCAAAAGGACAATGAGACTTTAATTTCCAATGGTAGGATCTCATCAAATAAAAAACTAGTGGTGGACATACACATTGTTGAAGTTACAAAATATATATCCAACCATACACTTGATTCCCCAAACATATAGAAATACCTTATTCCTTATGTAAAACATTCATCTCGAGACTAACTCTACCAAATAAAATTGATACATCCACTTGAAAGGTTGAATCCTCCCTTATCACCTAAACTATTATAGAAAGAGTATTATGGTTAAATAAGAAACTATGTTTATAGTGGTGGTCTAATTTTTTCTAATTATAAATTAATCTCCTAGAGTTTAACATGGAATTCTATTGACCTCAAAATATCCTAGAATATATTAAGGAAATCTCAAGGAAGTGATTTTCATCTTATTATTACATCATATTTGGATATAACCTCACTCATAATATCATCTAAGGAAATATCATGTGAGTGATTCATAACTCAATAACTCAATTATAATACTAAAACCGAATTACTAATTACATATTATCCCCAATACTCTGACCATGTATCAAGAATATTTTAAGAGTCAAACTAAGTCATATATAGTCCCATGCTCAAGTTTGGCCTCTTAACTCATTCCTAGTTCTCATTCATCATCAATAGGTGAATATATAATCATTATACATATAAATACATTTTAAAATAATTTATTAATAAATTTGGAGGTTTCATTATTCTTTTAGTCAAACCCACTCAAATATGATCAATCTCAAACCAAAATAGAAAATTAATTCAAAAAATATAACATGACTAACCATGGAAAAATATAGATTAAACTTGTTCAATTGGATAAATAATAGTAAAATTTGGTCAATAATAATAAAACTGAGCCAATATATTCAAACAAGGTGAATTATGGTTAAATATCCAAACATGTACCAATGATGTCAAATTTACATAAATTATTATTTGTGTACCCTATAATATCTTTATGTATAGTTTAAAAATATCAAACTAAATAAGCTCATCTACCGTATAACATCCATGGCCTAGTACAACCGAATGATGTTTAAACCAGATCATTACATGACCTCAGATGTGCCTCCCCATATATCAAATACTATATATTAGTAATGAAAGCCTTAAATAATCGAAAGGAGAATATTCCATCAAAAGTAACACATAAGATTCATGCCTAAATCAACTGAATATTCAACATGATCCATATTAATATCAAACATGCCCAAAATTTTTTAAAATAAAATTCGGATCTAAAAGTGATATCCTATAATCCTATATATAAAAATAAATAGTTTACAAGATGTAATATACATACAATATAACAGTTTAATAATATACATAACTTATATTATAAATAAAAAACAGGATAGCCCCATGTATAATACATATACATTATAATAAATAAAATAAAATAAAATACAATGTCCTCTATCCTAACACACTAGACAAGACCCTGTTGAATCATTGACCTCCATGATATAAATCATCCCTATCCATACTCCAACCCCAAGTTGATACCTAAACCTATAGTGAACTATGAGGTCTCCCATTTACATTGAAACCAATTCCATATATTCATATAGAGGGTTTATCTAATGATCTTGTATGATTCCTTCATACAGCTTGACTCACTGGGTATTAGTGATAAAGTAGATTCATTTTCAAGTCAGTTATGAGTGCTACTCAACCTTATTGAAAACACAAATCATGCATGAACGTGTGATAATATCATAAACGCGTTTCTTCATAATGAATAAGGTACATGAACCATGAGGACACATATTGATATTACCCAAATTTAGTTAGGACCCACTAACTATAATTAACAACTCATATATCTTCATTCCCTTATGATGTATACTACACTGCCACTCTCATTGCATATGACATGATTTTCAAGAGGTCTAATGACATGAACTGACCCACTAGGTACCCTTATGGGAGGTGTAAGATGGGTGTTCCACCCTATGATTTACTATAATAGGATTAGGGAGTGTTATTAATATATAGTATGCATAATACTCAAATAGGAGGCCTTATCCCAATCACCTATGCATAACACACACCTCCATACATACCATAATAATGAAAAGATACAACTAAACCAAATAATAAATGTGATAAATGCATAAAATAACTTATAGTACCAATAGAAAAATAATAATACATAAATAATAATGTAAAGTATAAAAGTACACACCCAACATAAAGGTAAATTAAATGTAATAAATGATATGAGTAAGGTCCCTACTCACCCACCTAAGTCCAAACACCACTACCAAACACCACCACAAAGTACCCCTAAGATCCACCAAATCATGGTCTATTAATATCCTCACTAAACCACATGTGATCTGTATAAGACAAAACACATGTGGGTAAGATTCCCCTATAGGGTGAGTATATACATACCCATTAGGACACCTCATAAACCATGGAAATATCAGAATATTAGTTATCCCATAAACAAAAATCACGGGGGGGGGGGGGGTGTGAGATAACGTAGAACCCATATACACTCAAAGGTGAATAACCCAAGACAATGAGAGATATATCAGTATTCATAGTTTTACATATTTTAAATCTGAACACAAATCCATGAATCCAAATTAATAAAAAAATTTACAATCCATGTAACCTCTATAGAATCAACAATGAAATTTTCCACCTTGTTAGAAGACACCTCAATCGAGGGAGTTTGAATTATAGACAAAGGACCCAAAACCATCTAGTAAATGAGGGGATACATGACACTACCTTTAGGTTGATATAATGATCCCATACCTTGGGAAATAGGGGGAAACCTAACATTATCTATAAACCGACCTATAGATAGAGGGTCGTACACCCTAAGTGATAAGGGGACACTAGACCTTACTTATGGGATGAGATAGTGGATCCTACAACTAGGATCAAGGGGGGGGGATAATTGAATGTATATATAACTAACCCATAGATATATTAGTCTACACCCCAGGAAATGGGGTGGAGGGGGGGGGGGGGTACCTGACTCTACCTAGGAAAATAAGGATGATCTGCTTGCTACACCATATTTGTTGTCATAAGCTATCCAAAAATGAAGAGAGTAACCAACACACATTTCCTATTTTATTGTCCATGATTTCAAATATAATTCCATCATCTATGTGAAAAAAAATCATGATAGGATATTCACTTTCTAAAATCCGAGTCACGAGTAAATAAAAATTCCAAATCACAAGGTTTTAAAGGAGTATATGATGTGTGCATTAGGTTACATGGTGTGTAGCCCTTAATCAGTAGCATATACATGGAATGGATCACTATATGTTATAAAAGGTACACCTATAAATAATATAAATTAGTCTACATGGTGTGTCAATCTAGGTGGGGTTCTCAACATGTACCACCATAACTCGAGTCATATTCCATCACTACACGATGTGTGGTCTTGACCCACAGGTATGTAAGGACAAACATCCACTTGGACATGTACTCCCTATATACACCATGCTGGTCAAATAAGGGGTATATTGAGTGTTGGTTAAGTCACATGTGTTTGATATTTATCTTGAAAAAAACCCTAGCTATCACCCCAAATGATATATACAACACATATCCTTTCAAACTATACATCATGTAGTCAGGTATTTCAAACCAAATTAAACGAATCACCTTAAAATTTCACCATATTATATGATTTTTTCTCCAATCATGAAGGTTTCTTCACTGGTTAATCCATCCATGAACATTTTACCTTGAATGATAGGTTTTTAGTAAAAATTAGATGAAACTGAGGATTATATCTACCCACCTTTGTACTCATGTGTCGTTAAACACTTTCAGATACCCGTGAATCATACTTGTTAATTAATTATGTCATTGATCACCACGAATATATGATCCTTTTATACACACCATCCTTTATTATTGAATCCTATTATAAATAACAATATTCCCAGATTTATTTCATTGTTTTGGTTCAAAATTGGTCGAACTATGAGGAAAACTTAAGGAAAATAATGATATCACAAGGAATGGTGGGAGAATTCCAAGAAACATAAATATATATTAACAATTTTGGCCATTGTGAACCTAAAAATCAATCATAGGTGTGAAAAATTGAATAGCATATGAAAGGAAGTTGAAAATTAATCTAGGAAAAATATAAATCATAAATTGATATATCCATACAAGGATCAGAAATAAGAAGAATATTATCAAACTATACTTGGAAATAATAGGATATGGAGTAAAATTATATAATAAAAAATCCCTGCCTCATCAATAGTTTTTTTCACTAGAGAATGAAAAATCCATGTTGGAGTCATTGTTGATTCATTTTGAGTTCATTGGCCACTCCCAAATCCTCCTTGATCTCCTATGTATTCTCCCAATGATGGAACTCTAATCCTAGGGGTTGAAGTGGATAAACTTAGTGAATAAATTAGGATATGTTTATATAAGTTATTATCGGGTTAAAATTTAATTAAATCAATTAATTATTTAATTTATTAATTGAGTTAATCATTCCACCTATGATAGCAAGCATACTTAGGACTCAATGTGAATGAAACTTACATTGTTCCTAGGGTAAGACTCACATTATGGAATCTAAAGTTGTCATAATTTTCCCATTCAAGACTATGTTCATGTGAAAAATAATTATCCATGAATATGAACATGTGAAAGCTAAAAATAATATGTTATATATATATATATTAACATCAGAGATTTATGGAGCATGGAATTTCATACCTTCTTTGTAACTAAACTCAAAAATATTATTATAAATATTTTAAGGGTTTAATAGTGAAAAACCAAAGTCATTACATCCTCCCCACCTTTAAGGATTTTTAACCCAAAAACAAAAATCTACTCAAAGAGGTGAGGGTACTCAACCCGTATCTAGTCCTTATTCTCCCATGAACACTCTTAGAGGTCCCCATACTATGAAAGGATGCACACCTATGGAATAAATCATCCATGAAGGTTCATGTTCTATTAATACTCAATCTCCACTTTGTAATCTAAAAAGGTAGATTCATACTTGATGTCTATATTTCCCTATCCAATGATGTGCGTGAGGGGTCATGCATGTATCTCCTTATCTGTGACACATGGAAGAAATCATGTACCTAGTCTGACCATGAGGATAATTCCATGTAATATGTAAACTCACTTACCCTATATAGGATCTAAAATAGGCCTAATAATCTTAGAGATAACTTACCACCATGACAAAATCTTCACAACCCATGCTGAGGCGAGACCTTTAGGAACATAAGGTCTCCCTATGTGAACTCCAAAGGTATCTATAGATGGTACTCATAATAATTATGATGAATATGAGTAGTCCTCATCTTCCCCTGGATCAGATGGACCTTTTCTGTCATAACCTACACTAGATTTGGCCCCATGAGTAATGACTCACCCATCTTTGTCCAGTACATGGGTGACCTGCGTGGTCACCTATACAGATCCTCAAATGGTTCAATGATAATTTTGGATTAATAAATATTTTTTGAAGATAAATACACTAAGGTAAAATGATCCTAAAATATCCTGACAAATTATAATATGAAATCCCTCACTATATCCTTAATAACATGAATGATTCGCTCTATTTGACCATTAGTCTACGGCTGGAAAGATGTGATAATATGAAAATAGGTCCCAAAATACTCCTATAAACCTATCCAAAATTGGGATGTGAACTGGGAATTACGGCGGGAGATGATCATCAATGGAACCTCATGCAGACGAATGATCTTTTACACATACAAGTGCCCCAATATCTCCAATGAAATCTTCTTTTGAATGGAATGGAGGTGGACCGACTTAATTATTAAATCTATCATAAAGATAAGATAATTAAATATCATTAATACTAAAATAATAAAAAAATCCATCAATATATGATCCCACTTCTACTCGATAACACTGAGGGATTGGGACAAACTTGTTGGGATTTGATGCTCCACCTTCACCTACTAACAAGTGAGGCATTGAGAAACATATTCGACAATAATCCAATTTATTACTTCCCACCAAAACTATAATTGAAGGTCCTAGTATATATTTTCCCCTCTAGAATTCACCACTAAGGGGTAAGTATGAAACTCCCTCAACACCTCCTCATACACACGACCATGATTATCATTTTTCCTAAAAAGAGGATAACATGCTCCTCAGCTTCATAAAATCTATCTAGTGCAACATCTAATAATATATAATCCTGAAAAAATAATAATTTATATCTCCCATCTATGAATCCCCCAAAAATTGGAGAAATAGAGGGACCACCATTGACTAGAGGTAATCCACTCCTCCTTCATCCACCAAGCATAACCTTAATGAGGACAACTACTCTGACACCTCTCCCAACAATTTAGAACATGGGTTCCTTATAAGAGAATATGTTAGCATGTTTCCATTTAATAAAGTATAAATGATCTAAAACTCATATTACCATAGTAAATTTATCCAATTCCTTTATATTAGGTTAATATATCTCAAAGTAAAAATATACCTGAGACTCTGGTTGTCTGATTAGGCCACAAACCACTCACCAAGAAGTTAGAGCCTCTAGGTATTTATGGAGAATACTACTGTTGCTTTCTCGAAATCATGGTTCATGTAATTTTTTCCATGGGTTATAAGATTTCTATACCCATAAGAAACCAATGATTTCATTTACATTAATAAACAGTTGATCCCAGATCTTGATAAATCAATAAACACAACATACTCAATTTCTTCCACCGGTAGTCTCAAGATAGGAGCAGCAGTTAATCTATGTATCATCTCCATAAAGTTCATCTAGAATCTTTCATACCAAATGAATGGATTTAACTTTTTGGTTAGGGTTATTAATGGGGTTATGATCATATAAAAACTTTCTATGAACCTCTGGTAATACCCATCCAACCCAATGAAACCCCGCCACATAGACACACTCTTAGGTGGCTCCCAAGGTAACAACTCCCCGATCCTATAAGAGTCTACATCTACTCTAGCCTCTGAGATAACATATCCTAGGAAGTAAAATCCCAAAATAAAAAAAACTAAATTTCAAGATCATTTCATAAATATGATCCTTTTGAAGTAAGTCCAGGACCATCCTTAAGTGACCCACATACCCAAACTTCAAAATTGACTAAATGAGGATGTCATCAATGAAGATCACTATAAAATGTTCTAGTAAGGGATGAAATATTTGATTCATGAGTCCTAATAACATAGATCATATATTATACATTCTAAAGGGAATCACCAAGAACTCATAATGTCTATAGAGACATCAAAACACCATCTTTTGGACATCCTCCTTATGAACCCACAGTTGGTGATAACATGAACTAAGATCGATCTTTGAGAACCAAATCACTCCCTTCCACTGGTCAAATAAGTCAATGATCATTTTAGAGGGTATTCTTTTCTTTACTATAATCTAATTCAGATGGTGATAATCAATACAAAGCCTCAATATTCCTTATACCTTTTTAAAGAAAAACATTATAATTGGTCATGAGACATACTAGGTCTAATAAAACCTTTTCCCTAAAGGTCCTCTAACTGTACCCTAACCTCTCAGAGCTTGATAGGGACCATATGATAAGTTTTAGAAAAAATGAGATTGGTTCTGGTGTGCAACTAGATACTCAAGTCTACCTCTTTACAAAGGGTAAATATGATCACATACTTGGGGAAAATGTCCTTGTAGTCCTCCACTACTACTGGCAGATAACTATATGAATCTTATACTACACCAATGGTCAAAATCACTAACTAGTGAGTGATTGGATGTAGTTTTCCATGAATTAACCTTTCTTATCTCATCTGAAAAAACATCTCACCCATGAAGGAAAACCTTGACCAAACTGCTCGAAGGCATCTCATCCTCAAACAGAAACCATTTATCTAGGTATAAAATGTAGATAGATATTCCAAACAAAGGATGAATTATGAGAGATTTTTTTTTAATTTTTTAACACACAACTCAAAATTTAAAACCTAAGTACTAAAATAAAGAAGTTACCAAGGATGTCTCTAGGTGATATTTCCTTGTAGGAGTTATTCTATCACGTTTTTTAAATTTTATGATTTTATGTTTTAATTGTTTTAGAAGGGATTAAAAACTACTATAAAAGATAAAAAAAATAAGTTAAAGGAACAGTATAGAAATTAAATAGAAAATAAACAATTTAAATAAAACTAGAATAAAGTTGTAGTAGATTTAATAGACAAGAGAAAGTAACATCCAAACTAGTGATTCTTATGGGTTAGTTTTTCTTTATCATTTTAATGGACTCCATAACGATAATTATCTAAATGAAAGAATAAAATATAAAATATTTTATCTCATTTAGTTAATTAAAATGATACCACCACCAAAATATTAGATGAATAAATTATTTCTGATGGATTCAGTCATTGCTTTCAACAATCACTGAAAACAAAGACACAAAAAAAACTTGTTGTACTCTCAATTATTCGATCAAAGATTGAGACATTTAGAGAGTGAAAATCATCTTCAAACTCTAAATCATCTCAACATGAAGATCTACATCCAGATTTCTTAAATTAAAATTGGTAATGAGACATAATCTAAATGGAATAAAAATATTTAACAAAATGATATAAGAATGAAACTTCAAGAATCAATCACATTTTCAGAATCCAAAGTTATGGAGAGATTTAAAATTGAGAAATTAAAATAAACTGAGAAATAAAAAATAAAACACCATGTGAATCCACTAGATTTGGCCATTGAAAATTTATCTGGACATCACTAAGGAACAAAAAAACACTACGTTCTTCATCTTTATTGGCTTCAGGAGTCGCAAAAATTTCCTAGAATATCTCCTGGTTCCAAACCCATATTACTATTTCCAAAATATACAAAAATATCTGTATGTATTACTATCCACTATATGAAATCTTTTTAGAACTATCCATCTCCTCAAATTTCATGATTAACATCCCTTTTATTCTCCCCAAACATCACCCACAAAACCCACCACCTCTTTTAGTTACCTTCCAAAGAAATAACTTATTTTTCTAGACTTCTATCACTGCACAAGTAAATTTAGCAGAACTCATCCACTAGTTGATACTAAAACTATCAAATTTTCATTCAATGCCATAGTAAACAATCATTAATTTTTTTTATAATTTTTTTAATGTCCAACACCTTTCTTCCCACATGTCAAATAATCTTGTAGCTTTTTCAAAAACTAGATTTAATCATGCCTCCCATACTCAACCAAAATAACCATATTCTTCATCAACACATCTTATTCATTAAGGAATTACATTGAACACCTCATGTGGCACATATTGATCCGATAGATTAAAAAAATGGAGGATCAAGACCCCCAAAAATTTCAAAATATTTAACCTACAAACACAGGATAAAAATATTTGGTGGAATATGGCCTTGGGTTCATCAAATTCAAGACCGAAAATCTCAAATATGAGATTAAATAAACATCCTCAATTGTCTTATTCCATAAAAAAACATTCAGTCATCTTATTCAATCCTCACATAACCCATCTTGGCTATGGTCATCTTGGGTTCATCTAGTTCAATGGCGTCCTCAGTAACCATCCATAATCGACTTTGTTTTCAAACTCAACCCAATGGATATTGTTGCTCATACTCAAATTTGTTTGTCTCAACACATGTAAAGACCTGGAAATTTTAAGGATTTTTTTCTTAATTATTTGGAATTTTACGAGTCTATGGATTCTAACGGCACCTGATTCCGAGGCCCAGTGTGCCTGGAATCAATTTCCGAAGTTTAGCCCGGGTACGTTTAGTAAACGAATGAGCAAGTTTTTATATCTTTTGAACCGGTGCTCAGAATTGAAATCCGAGGGTACCTATGAATCTGCAGCCCCAGTAATTTCTTAATGGGACCTTTACCGTAGTTGCGTTTGGATGGGAGGAGAAGTTAAAATTTTTGGATTAAATGTGAAGTGAATAAAATTGTGGAACAATTTTATTTTTATATCTAAAGTGGTTATATCCTACATGGGGAAGTTGGGGGTGGGACCCACAAGCTTCTAACTACCCATGTAAGGATATTTGTGAGGTGGGTCCCACATGATCCCTAACCTTTCACATTCCCATAACTCTCTTTTAACCCCCAATTAATCTCCCCTTCTTTAACTCTTGAACAACCCCCCCTTATTAATGAGAACTCTTCACATTCCACTCCACCTCTTAAGTGCATGCCAACACATTTTAATTAATGAGTTCAACCTCTTAAATTAATTAAGTTATTTGAATTTTTAATGGAATGTGCGAATAAAAATAATGGCTTTGCTATTATTTTTGGGGCTTTTGTTTTGTTGAGAGGTTTGGGGTGAGAGAGCTTTGGGGAAGTTGTGTAGGGTGTTCTTCTCTCAATGAAGAACACCAACCTTCCAACGAAGAACGTTCTTGATGAAGAACAACGCCTCTACGACGAAGAACGCGAAGTCACCGACGACATTCCTTCTCTTATTCTTCCTCCGCGACATGGGAGGAGACATCACTGTAGGGAATGTCGCTATCGACGACAACTCTTCCTCCAACGTCAACGGAATCAGCACCGATCTTCCATGACGTCCGATCATCGCGACGCTTGCCTCTTTCCACGGCTCGACAACGTGCGGCGTCTTTTCGAGGTAGGGGGTTAAGAACAGTTTTTGTTTGAATAAAAATTGTGCCTCGTTCCTGATTAATTTAAATCCTCGTACTTCATCTATTAATTGTGGTACATGGATTGCTGAATGTTATCACCTAATGCGGAGGGCGCGGGACGAACAAACACGGCCCGACAACCCTCCGCTGGTTGTTATTTGTGTGCGGTTTGACGGGAAACAATGGAATGGGACCACAACGGCATATGGAAGCCTTCGTAGTAAAGTTCGGGACCCGAGAAGACCGCCGGTGTAGACGAAAGCTAAAACGGTCCACCGGAGCAACTCCGGTGGCCCGCGGAAGCTCCTAGCGGCGCGGGTCGCCGGCGCGGCGGCGCCGACGACCGGTGGTGGTGGCCCCTTAGTGCGCCATTAGAGAAGATCCGCCATGGCTATGCCGCGGCGGCAACTCCGTAGATCCCTCGCGGCCATGGGATCTAGGATGACCGGGGCGGCGCTTTGCGCTGCCGGTACCAGTTAGAGGGGGGTCGCGCCCCCCCCCCCCGCTCCGCGTACCTGCTCAGCCAGGCTGGCCGAGCTGCGGCCTCGCCGGGCCGGACCCGGACCTGGGTCAGGTCGACCCGGTTCAGGCCATCCCAGGGGGTGTTGGCCCGGGTTGGACCGGGCCCATACCCCCTATTTTTGGACCTTTTTCGCTTAAACAGACATATCTTGAGCCATAGACCTCTGATTGATGCACCATCAAGTGTGTAGGATTACTTGGATAGAGACGGTCGTTTCAGTATATTACACTCATGGTTTTGGCGAAATTTGGGTATGGCTGGGTTGGTTCGGACTCGAAACCAACCGGGCCCTCGGAGCGGAAACGCTTATAACTAGAGCTCTGGACGTCCGATTGATGTGCCGTAGAATTTGTTGGATTCCTCTTGATGAGACAGTTCTTTTGGAATACTTCACATGAGGTTTGGATGCTGTTAGATTATGGCCGGGTTGGATTGTACCTGAAATCCAACCGTGCCCCTGGGACGGAAAGACTAATAACTCACAGACCGGGCGTCCGATTGACGCGCCGTCTATTGTGTTGAGACCCATATGATGAGGCGGTCCTTTGAGATACTTCCATTTGAGATTACATGACACTTGGATGTATCAACCAGTAGCTCATGGAGCGGAACCTCCCGGAGATGAGCATACAGAGTATGGGGACCTTATAGCTGGCTGAGACCTGATGACTGCTTATCCGATTCAACTCGTAGTGATTCGGTTAACCCAGTGGACGAAGTGCCCAGTATTTAGCAGCAGACCCATGGTGGAAAGAGTGCCTGGTAGTTGGCAGCAGACCCAGGGTACTTGACAGGAGGAGTACCTCTGTAGGCTAATAGGGAGAGCGCTCGGTATTTGGCGGCAGACCCTCAGCGGACGGAGCGCCCGATATTTGGAAGCAGACCCGCGGTACTTGACAGGAGGAGTACCTCAGCAGTCTAAGGTTAGTGAGAAGCGCCTCAGAGTCTTGATAGGATCACTGTACTCAATAGAGGAGGAGATCTTCAGCAGTTGTGGTTTCGATACCATTAATGAAAAATCATGGTTTGAGCTGAGTCAATGACCTTTGTGATTACCTCATGATTGAGATGGGTTACTTGATAACTTAGGTATATGTATGGGCATATACCTAAGTAAAGGTTATATATTGAGATATTTCTTTGTGGTTTATCCTTATTGTATTTTAGTGAGACCTTGAGGGTCTCGGGGTCCCTACTGAGTATCGTTATACTCGCCCCTGCACGGGCTACGCCTGCACCTCATTATGTTGGTTGCAGATGACGGAAAAAACTGATTTTGGTTGAGACTTGTTGAGCTGGACGGTACCTGGAGGTGGATCTCACGATGGGTCGGTACCCAAAGGAGATGGAAGAACAGACGGTCAGAAACAGAGTGCTAAGGAGGACATCTGCACCTACCCTTCAGGTAGGATCCGTGGTGGAAGATCCAGGAGCTTCTTGTCACCTTTCAGCTGTTGTACTTTGAGTTATACTTTAATTTCAGTTGTAGCTGTACCTTTCTGTTGGGATTGTATTTCCGACCCCTTTGTATTTCCAGCACACTTGTTTACTGCTTTACTTAGTGTTTGATTCCGCTTGTACTCTATTGTGTTGTTTACTTTTATAAAGGCAATTCCTTCTCTTTTTATTGGGACTTACGCCTTTGGTGCTAGTCGCCAGCCCCTGGCCTATGGAAGACGGGCTTGGGGTAGTCATGACATGGGCCTCGAGGATAGGTTGTGACAAATTGGTATCATAGGAGTCGGTTCTACCATAGAACTTATAACTCTGATATTTATTTTCTGTGAAGAAATAGTGTTAAGGGTACCGATTGTGGTTTTCAGTTCAGGGAGTCCAGTGTTGGTGCGGCAGACGACGTATCCATACAGCAGGACCCTGACTTCTGATTTCCGACTTAGTTCATGAAAACACTGATTGCGTGTGTGTTTTCACAAGTTTTCATTAAGTCAGCTCAAACCAGGTCATCTCACCAGGTTTAAATCGTTTGACCATGTCGCATCTGTTCAGGATGTCACCACGCAGACAGACAGTTGGGGTTCTGCGAGAGTACTCAATGATGGACCACCGAGCGACAAGGCTCCGGTGCAAGGCCCTATTGCTATGTTGGCACCTTCGGGTGGTGTATCAGCAGCAGCACCACCCATTAGGTAGCAGATTCCACCAGCCGTACCAGCGAACGGTGCACGCTGACAGAGTACGTTGCACGAGTTCCAGTAGTAGAGGCCTCCGAGGTAACGAGGTGAGACAGATTCCCAGGCAGCAGTGGACTAGATGGAGGCCATTTCTAGAGTTCTAACCCTAGTTTAGACACTAGTAGAGCAGATGGAGATCTTATCTACTGGTGTTTCCCAGTGAGTGACCATGAGGTTGGTCTGCATAGTGATGAGGCTTAGGTACGTGGACTGATGCCTAAGATAGTACCTTTGGCTAGTGTGCCAGCTATATCACTACCTGTTGGTCAGCAGTTCCAACCGGAGGTATTGGTAGATGACACATGTTGGCTTAGTGCCTTACACGTGTTTTAGCATCAGATACCCCTCAGGTTTCGAGGCGAACCCGACTCACAGGCGGCTGAGGACTGGCTTGAGGAGGTGGCTGAGAGTTTTCTGGAGCTTATACAGCTTCGGCAAGACGACATGTCGGTAGCTGAGTATTCATCGGGGCGTTCCGACCATTCCTGGTACTCAATGAATATGATGCGATTAGTGCTTTAGATCTCGGACCTCAGAGCGAGGTGTGTTTAAAGGACAGATGAATCTGCAGCGCAACAGACGTGGAAGCAGAGCTATGAGAGTAGCATGTGGTGGTGAACATTTCAATATGTTACAACCACCCGCCTTTGTAGTCCCCACTAGGCTCAGGGAGCTGGAGGGAAGGGGAAGAGAGTAGCTGCATGCGGTCAAGGAGTGCAACCGAAAGGCTCTAGGGATGATCTGAGGAACGATATGTGTGTACTACTAGCTGCTGTATCAACAGACATTGATACGAATCATTCCTTCCTTCCAAAAATCTTGTCCCAGACCTAGAGTTTCCAGTTAAACCATTGAATTGAACCTAATGTCTAGAGATACCTTTGTGAGGAGACTCGATAATCACACTTACGCTGACAGTGTGATCTAACCCTTGAGGAGAGAGTTTCGGTTGGATCCTCTTGGTGGGAGCGTCAAGTCCTTACGACGTTAGTTTGGGTATGGACTAGACATCCACAGTTCATACCTGGAATGACTGTATTAGGCAAAAAGGTTGTGGTTTATCTACAATGTTAGGATGGGTTTTCCTTGGTTGGTGGAAAGGAAACCCCAGGCAACACAGGATAAACTCATGCATAGGAGGGTGCGGCCAATCACTCTTGAGTCGACTAGCCTTACCCTCGTGGCAGCGAGAGTTTTGAGTAATCAGTTCCACTAGGACTATGAATTTGAGATAGTCTATACTCCTGGGAAGGGGAATGTTGTTACGGATGCGCTCAGTAGGATGACTGGAATTCAGCTGCTAGGATAGGCGACGAAGCAGCTGGCCGCGTAGCTGATATCCTTTGTGGACAGGAGAAGAACTAGTTCCAGGCATAGAGGCCTTTGTTCTCGGTGCTTCTAGTTTCCATGTTGTTGTTGTTTGTGGTTGTTGTGTGTCTTGTACTACGAGCTTCATAAATAAAAGACACTTATCTTGTGACGTTTACTTACCTGTCCTTTTTGTATGGTTGATGCTGAGAGGTTTCAGTTAAAACTGTTGACTTGAACCTCACTTTCAAGATTCCTACTGGAGGATACCCAGTGACCACACACTGATGCCGATAGAGTGACTCAACCATTGGAGGTGAGAGTGATGGTTAGATCTCTTGGTAGTGGCTTCGAGGCCTTACGACATCATCCAAGACATGAATTGTGTTGTTCATGTCCGGATTGACTGTATTAGGCAAAGAACATGGTTTATCCAGGGGATGAGACCAGATTTCTCTTTTCAGAAAAGGAGAAATTTTAGCAGCTCTTATTGGACCAGAGATGGTACTGGCTATGACAGAGAAGGTGCAGATCATCCAGGACTGAATGAAGATTGCACAGAGCTGGTGGAAATCCTATGTTGATAGGAGACGGGACCACTAGAGTTTGAGGATGGCGATCACGTTTTCTTACAGGTCTCACCTCGATGAGGTCTACGGAGATTTGGCTGGGGCGTCAAGAAATATCTAAGGTTCAACGGACCTTTTCAGGTCCTCAATAGGGTAGGTGAGGTGACTTACCGCTTGACCTTTCCACCACAGTTGCACTAGGTGAATGCCGTCTTCCACATATCACAGCCGAGGAGATACGTGCACGAACCTTCACATATCATCGACCACATGAAGCTGGAAATCGATGACGAGGTGACGTTTGAGGAGGTTTCAGTGGAGATCGAGGATTGACAGGAGCAGGTCCTATGTGGACGGTCGATTCCTTAGGTGCGCTTTCACTGGAAGCACGGGAACCTCTAGGAGAGCACATGAGAGCAGAAGGCTCAAATGCGTGCTTAGTACCACTTTTGTTTTCCCTAGTGTGTGTTGAAGCTTTACCGGGATGTAAATCCCTGATGTGGGAGTAATGTAAAGACCTAGAAATTTCAAGGATTTTTTTTCTTAATTCTTTAGAATTTTATGAGTCTGTGGCTTCTGACGGCACCTGATTACGAGGCCCGGTGTGCCCGGAATCAATTTCCAAAGTTAAGCTTGTGTACGTTTAGTAAACGAATGAGCGGGTTTTTCTATATTTTGAACCAGTGCTCAGAATTGAATTCTAAGGGCACCGATGAATCCGCAGCCCCGGTAATTGCTTAAGGGGACCTTTACCGCGGTTGCGTTTGCACGGGAAGAGAAGTTAAAATTTGTGGATTAAATGTGAAGTGAATAAAATTGTTGAAATTTTTTATTTTTATATCTAAAGTGGTTATATCCTACATGGGGAAGTTGGGGTGGGACCCACAAGCTTCTAACTACCCATGTAAGGACGTGAGGTGGGTCCCACATGAGCCCCAACCTTTCACATTCCCATAACTCTCTTTTAACTCCCAATTAATCTCTCCTTCTTTAAACCTTGAACAACTCCCCCTTATTAATGAGAACTCTTCACATTCCAATCCCCCTCTTAAGTGCATCCCAACAGATTTTAATTAATGAGTTCAACCTCTTAAATTAATTAAGTTATTTGAATTTTGAATGGAATGTGTGAATAAAAATAATGGCTTTTCTATTATTTTCGGGACTTTTGTTGTGTTGAGAGGTTTGGGGTGAGAGAGCTTTGGGGAAGTAGTGTAGGGTGTTATTCTCTCAATAAAGAACACCAACCTTCAAATGAAGAACATTCTTGACGAAGAACAATGCCTCTACGATGAAGAACGCAAAGTCACTGATGACGTGCCTTCTCTTTTTCTTCCTCTGCGACATGGGAGGAGACATCACTACGGGGAATGCCGCCATCGATGACAGCTCTTCCTCCGACGTCAACAGAATCGGCACCGATCTTCCGTGATGTTTGATCATCGCGACGCTTGCCTCTTTTCGTGGCTCGACGACGTGCGACATCTTTTCGCGGTAGGGGGTTAAGAACAATTTTTTTTTGAATAAAAATTGTGCCTCGTTCCTGATTAATTTAAATCCTCGTACTTCATCTATTAATTGTGGTACATGGATTGCTGAATGTTATCACCTAACGCAGAGGGCGCGGGCTGAACAAACATGGCCCGAAAACCCTCCGCTGGTTGTTCTTTGTGCGTGGTTTGACGGGTGACAATGGAACGAGACTGAAACGGAATATGGAAGCCTTCACAGTGAAGTTCAGGACCTGAGAAGACTGCCGACGCAGACGGAAGCTAAAACGGACCACCGGAGAAACTCCGGTGGCCCGCGGAAGCTCCTGGCGGTGCGGGTCGCCGGCGGCTAGAGCCGTCCAGCCGCCTGAAGGTGGCGGCGCCCAAGTGCACTGCCGGAGAAGATCCACCGCGGTCGATCCCGTGCGGTCGCGGGATCTGGGACGATCGGGGCGGTGCATTGCGCCGCCGGGTACCAATTAGTGGCCCCCCCGCTCCGCGTACCCGCTCGGCCGGGCTGGCCAAGCCGCGGCCAGGCCGGGATGCACCCTACCGGGCTGGACCTAGACCCAGGTCGGGTCGACCTGGTTCGGGCCGACCCAGGGGATGTTGGGCCAGGTTGGACTGAGCCCGTACCCCCTATTTTCGGACCATTTTCGGTTAAATGGACATATCTTGAGCCACAGACCTCCGATCGATGCTCCGTTAAATGAGTAAGATTCCTTGGATCGAGACAGTCGTTTCAGTATATTACAATCAAGGTTTCGACAAAATTTGGGTTTGGCCGGGTTGGTTCGAACCCGAAACTAACCGGTCCCTCGGAGCGGAAACACTTATAACTTGAGCTCGGGACGTCCGATTGACGTGTCGTAGACTTTGTTGGATTACTCTTGATGAGAGGGTTCTTTTGGAATACTTAAACTGAGGTTTGGACATAGTTAGAGCATGGACGGGTTGGATTGTACCCGAAATCCAACCGGGTCCCTGGGACGAAAAGGCTAATAACTCACAGATCGGGCGTCCGATTGACGCGTCGTATGTTGCGTTGAGACCCCAATGACGAGACGGTACTTTGAGATAATTCAATGTGAGATTACGTGACACTTGGAAGTATCGACCAGTAGCTCATGGAGCAGACCCTCCCGGAGACGAGCATACGGAGTACAAAGACCTTGTAGCTGGCTGAGACCTGATGACTGCTTATCCGATTCGACTCGAAGTGATTCGGTTAGTCCAGTGGACGGAGCACCCGATATTTGGAAGAAGAACCACGGCGGACGGAGTGCCTGGTAGTTGGCAGTAGACCCGCGGTACTCGACAGGAGGAGTACCTCTGTAGGCTAATAGGGAGAGCGCCTGGTATTTGGCGGCAGACCCTCAGCGGACGGAGCGCCCGATATTTGGCAGCAGACCCGCGGTACTCGACAGGAGGAGTACCTCAGTAGTCTAAGGTTAGTGAGCAGTGCCTCGGAGTCGTGATAGGATCACTATACTTGATAGAGGAGGAACTCTTCAACAGTTGTGGTTTCGATACCATTAATGAAAAATCCTGGTTTGAGCTGAGTCAATGACCTTTGTGTTTACCTCATGATTGAGATGGGTTACTTGATAACTTAGGTATATGTATGGGCATATACCTAAGTAAAGATTATCTGTTGAGATCTTTCTTTTTGGTTTATCCTTTTTGGATTTTAGTGAGACGTTGAGGGTCTCGGGGTCCCTACTGAGTATCGTTATACTCACCCCTGCACGGGCTATGCCCGCACCTCGTTGTGTTGGTTGCAGACGACAGACAACACTGCTCGTGGTCGAGGCTTATTGAGCTGGACGGTACCCGGAGGTGGATCTCACAACAAGTCAGCACCCGAAGGAGGGGGACAGACAGACAGTCGGACGCAGAGTGTTGAGGAGAACATCTGTACCTACCATTCAGGTAGGATCCGTGGTGGACGATCCATGTGATGCTTGTCACCTTTTAGCTATTGTCCTTTGATTTGTACTTTACTTTCAGTTGTAGCTGTACCTTTCTGTTGGGCTTGTATTTCCAGCCCCTTTGTATTTACAGCACACTTGTTTACTGCTTTACTTAGTGTTTGCTTCCGCTTGTACTCTGTTGTGTTGTTTACTTTTATAAAGGCAATGCCTTCCCTTTTTATTGGGATTTACGCCTTTGGTGCTAGTCGCCAGCCCCTGACCTATGGAAGGTGGGCTTGGGGTAGTCACGACATGGGCCCCGAGGACGGGTCGTGACAACACATCAAATTCAACTTGTTCAGCGACAACCACTCCTCATCTTTACTCAGAATATTGGATATTAGATCTGGTTTGGTCGGCTATTCGTAAACTTTATTTATCTTGTAAGATAATTTTCTTATGTTAGATTCACTTACTCAACCTCATATTATCTTACGTCTTGGAGGAATTAATAATTTCTTATGATTCTGCTTCAAATTTACTTACGTAGAAAATTTATGCTGCTAGCAACCTTCAATAAAGATCTTAAGCTATTAAGCAGATTTATGTTACACATTGGTCATCAAACAATTCACTTATAGGAAAATCCTATTTATCATACTAATCCTGACTGCTGTGATTAATATTCTTTTATGCACAATACTTCTCTAAAATAACTTCTATGCATGTGAAACTAAATATTTGTCCTAGAAAAAGTTCATCGACGCTTCAAAAAATCCTACACCCTGCAGTGAAAAAAAGAAAAAAGAAAATTAAGATAAAATAAAAAAATATAATTTATTAATAAATTTTAAAATAGAAATTAAAATTTTAAAATTAGAGAACAAAAATGAGTAATTCCAAATTAAATTAAATTAAATTTTCTTTTGATAATTAAGTAAAAAAAATATAAATATTAAAAAAAAATTCTAAACTAATTATTTTGTTAAATTTAAAAAATTTCTAAAAATAAGTAACTAATTAATTAATTAAATAAATAAAGAAATTATAATATTTATTAAAAGAGTTAAATTATAATTACATATCCCTATTATTAAATTAATTTAATAAAAGAAATTAAATTTTAAACTTCAAATAATTAATTAATTAATTTGAAACAAAAAAGAGAAATTTAAAAATATAATTTAAATTAAATTTTAAAAGAAACTAAAACATTAAATAATAACTCTAAGTTAAAATAATAATAATAATTATAACTAAAATAAAAATAATCATTAATTAAAATAAAATCATCAAATCATCAATTTTATTATTTTATCATCAAATTAATTCCAATGTGAATTAAATCCTTACCAAATTATTTTAACCACTAAAACATAATTAATTAAAGAAGTTTTGTTGCAAAAATGTATTAAAGTAGAGCCGCATCAATTTCCCCATACTAATTTTTTTTATTTTGAAAATGATTTTTGCCCTTGGATTTTATCAAGCAGTGAAAATATTTTACCCTCAAGAAATTAAGTATTTTTAGTGTGAAATCAATTCCCATTTTATAGAAATAATGGACCCTCAAAATTATAATTCAGATTAAACTCATTTAAATTATCATTCAATTAAAATTACAAAATTCTTTTTACCTCTAGGAGAAGTGAATCACATAAATTAGCAATCAAATAATTTATACACTTTTTTGGATGAGAAGACTTAATAAACTAAATAGAGAATAAATAACTCATATGATAGATTAAATAATAAAGAAAAAGTTTAACCAGAATTATGATTTTCATTTCATAAATCATTTGAATTCATATCATTCGATTTTAAATCCTGATTAAATAACTTGTGGGAAAAGATAGTTTTATAACATTCTCACAATTCATTACGAAAATCAAAATCTTTTCAAGAGGGAAATGAAAATTAAATTAAAAAATTATATCAAAGTGATAATATATAATTAACCTCTTTAAAGTGGCTACACATCATTCGAAATTAAGAAAAATTTAAATCTACTAAAAATGTTTCAATGAAACTTAAAAAACAATCAAATTTTAAAAATTTTAGGGGTTTTTGATGGGTTTAAATTTTTGTATAGATAATCATAGCATAATACCCTTCCCCCACACTAGAGCTTAACATTATACCCAGTGTTGAATTCAAGGCGGAGAAACATGTTTATTCAATTTTTATAGTTCAAAGAGAGATTTGAAAATTCCATAGATAAAAATCATGTCTAAAAGGGTTAAAAGAAAACCTAATATAGTTTTGAAACACAAAAAATAAACAAGAACAAGTCCCAACATTAAAATTGGTTGACTACTGGTTACCACTTTAATTATTCATCTCAAAAGTAAAATAATGTATACTAGTGAATTTTCAATAAGCATATAGATTTTTTTAGAAAAATAAAATATTATTCAACACTAATACGGAAGCTGAAAAAATATATTTCATGACAGCAACCAACGTTATAAAGTAAAAAATCCAGCATACACGAATTCTTACTTTTTAATTTTTTTTCATCAATTTAATTTCAAATCGGTGAAAGTATTAAGAAAATTTAAAGTACATGAAAATGAGTATAATTTTAACAAAATTATCCCATGAAATAGAAGATTTATCTCTATTCATATCCACTAAAATGATCACCCTTATTAACTTTTTATAAAGTTCCTTTGGTCAGCTTGAAAAATCCAAAAAATGTATACATATTAACATTAGATTTAAAATTTTTTAGCTCAATTAAAATGTAACTAGATTTTAGAAAATGAGGGGTTGAATCAAGTCACTTCAACTTATAGCTTTTGTTTATAAATGTGAATTCTGAGGATTCTTCTCCATCAGGAAGAAAAGTAAAGAGTATCTCTCATTGTATTCTTCATGGTGAAAAATATTAAAATATTATCCCATTAACCCCAATTTATTCTTTTCAAAGAAAAAATTTGAAATAAAAAGAAAAATTCTAACACTAAAAAAGGTTAGTACCTTTCCCCACACTTATTCCAACCAAAAAACAAAAATTAAGGGAAGAAAAAACCTATTTATTCAATGGTATTCTACATCCAAAAAATGGAAATCCTCCCCCATAGGTTTCTTATTACCATATCTAAATATGTTTAGTTGATTTAAATTAACATTAAATGGGAAATCCTTTCTAGGATCTCGAATATATACATAACCAAATGGAAAAAATTGAGTTATAATAAAAGGTGCATCCCATTTAGAATGAAATTTACTGGGGAAAAGATTTATCCTAGAGCTGTACAACAAGAGATTATATCCAATTTGAAACTATTTATTCAAAATCATATTGTCATGCACAACCTTAGTTTTCTGTTTAAAAATACTTTTATTTTCAAAATCATTATTTATTATCTCCTCAAACTCTTGAAAACATTACATAATCTATTTTACAGCCTCAAATAGATTTCGGTTACAAGATTTGATAGCCCAGAAAGGTTTATTCTCAAATTTTATAAGAAAATGAAAATATTTTCCAAAAATTATCCTATAAGGTGAAATTTATATTGGAGACTTATAGAAATCTCTATACTCCCAAAGAGCATACTCAAGCCTCAAGACCAAATCTTTCATATTCGGGTTAATAGTTTTCCCAAGAATATTTTTAATCTCTCTATTTGAAACTTCATCCAGCCTATTCATATGAGGGTGATATGTTGTAGAAACTTTATGAATTATGCCATATCTTTTCAGAAAATCTTCCAACATCTTATTACAGAAATGACTGAATTGGTCTATGATAATAAATCTTGGCATCCCAAATCTACAAAACATATTATTCTTGATAAATTGGGTCACAAACCTAGCGTCATCAGTGCTAGTTAAAATATCTTCAATCTGTTTTGACACATAATCAACCACAATAAGGATTTACATGTTCCGAAAGAAATTAGGAAAAGGAACCATAAAACCCATTACCCAAACATAAAAGACATCACAAAACAATAAAGGTTGTTGTGGCATCTTCTATCTTTGAGAAATGTTTCCTTGGAACTGAAAAGCATTATAAGTAATAAAACACTCATGAGAATATTTGAAAATTATGGGCCAATATAATCCTGAATCTATCACCATTCTTCCAATCCTCTATGGCCCAAAGTGGTCACCAAAACTCAAAATATGAAAAAAAATTTAGAACTGAAATAATTTTAGAATTTAGAATACACCTCCTAAAAATTTGGTCACTACCCAAATTCCATAAGTAAGGATCATCCTAGACATATTTCCTTAACTGAAAAATCAATCTAGTAACTTATTTCTTGGAAAAATAGTGTAGAAAAATTTCACTAGATCTGTAATTCATGAGGTTTGAAAACCATGGAATTTTTACAATAGTAGTATAATACAACTTATACCTAGGGAAAATATCTATAATATTCTCCACAAAAGATTTATCTTGACAAACTTTATTAGGTATCCTACAAAAATGATCAGCCACATTTTTCTAAATTCCTTTCTTATCTTGAATCTCTATATCAAATTTATAAAGTAACAAAATCCATCCAAACAGTCTCAGTTTTGATTCTTTCTTCTTCATCAGATATCATATAGAAGAATTATTAGTAATAACCACAAATTTAGATCTAAAAATATAACTTCTATACATTTCAAGGGAAAAGGAAACGACAAATAATTCTTTCTCAGTTGTGGATTAATTAGATTAAGAAGAATCTAGAGTCCTAGAATCATAACAATGACATGTGATTTCCTTTCCACTCTTTGCCTAAGAACATCCCCCAAAGACAAATATGAAGCATTGGTCATCAACTCAAAATAAAAACTCCAATTAGGTGGTTTAACTATTGGTGGGGACATAATATTCCATTTAATCTCATTGAATGCTTCCTTAAACTTCTCATAAAATACAGAAGAGAATTATTTATAGAGTAATATTTTTAATGGTAAAGAATTTTGATTGAATTATGTAGTGAATATTCTATAGAATCCAGCATTTTATAGAAAATATTTAATATCCTTCATAGTATTAGGAAAATGAAATTAAGATATGATGTCAAACTTGGACTTTCCCACCTGAATTCTATTCTTAAACACTTTATGACCAAGCATAATTCCATTTTCAACTATAAAATGACATTTTTCAAAGTTCAGAACAAGGTTCTTCTCAATGAAAACTCTAATAAAAACTACTAAGATCCTTATAAAGAACTCAAAATATGAACCATAAACTGTAAATTTTTCCATAAAACATCCATTCATTCCTCAAAAAACTCATAAAAAATGATAAGAATTCATATTTGAAAAGTGGAAAAAGAATTATAAAGTTTGAATGGAATTATCTGATAAGAAAATGTAATAAAAGGACATAGAAAAGTTTTGTTGTATTGGTCCTCTAGAGCCATGTGAATATGGAAGTATCTATAAAAACCATCTAAGAAGAAATAATGGGATTGACCAGCTAACCTATCAAGAAAGGGAAAGGTAAAGTTTTACTTACTATTCACTATGTTTACCCTCCTTTAATCTATGTATACCCTCAACTTGTTTGGTAACATAGTAAGTAATAACTCTATAGATTCATTTTTAACAATTGTGAATCCACCTATTTTTGGAATTATTTGAACTATACTTAACTAGTGACTATTAGAATTGGGGTAGATAATACCCACAACCAACAAGGCAATAACCTCTTTCTTAACCACTTCAAGAAGGGTATGATTCAATATCATTTGAAATTATTTAACAAGTTTTCAATCATCCTTTACAAGAATCCTATGCATGCACAACGAAGGACTAATGCCTAGAAAATCATCTAAAGTCCAACATATGACCTTTATATTCTCACTAAGGATCTCTAAGAGTTGATTTTCATTCTCACTAGACATCCCACTTACAATTGTAATAGGGAATTGTTGTTTTTTTCCTTTAGGTAGAGATATTTCAAATTTTTAGTCAAAGGTTTGAGTTCAAGTGGGGATGGGCTATCCTATTTGGATAAAATGGATGCTATGGGTTCTTTATGTTCATTTTTATCCACTAAAACATCTTCAAGAATAGCATAATTACACACTCCTAGACTAGCAGCGCATGTATTTTCAGGCATCAAAAATGTTCAATCCTCAAAATAAATTTTAAAGTCAAGTTTTCAAATATGAGGTGACTTTTCAATGGAATTTTGAGCATAATTTGAGTTATTTTTTAGTACAATCTTAATCAATTTCTTTCATAAATCATAATTTTTAAGAGAAGTACATGTTTCAAAAGATTCTAAGCACCCTCATCATTTTCAGTATCACTTTCAACAAAAACATCATTCTTGGCATCTTCAAAAAGTCTAAAATAGTGTAAAATTTTCCAAAATATAGATTCAATTTCAAATTCATCATTAAAATTGATTTTAGTATTTTCATATTGAAAATCTTATTTAAAAAACAAGGGTTCATTTTCAAAATAATGTACATTTTCCAAAGAATCTAGAGGTCGGTTATATTTAATAAAATCAGGACACAACTCTATGGAAAACTAGTAAATCTTGTTAACTTGGTGAGTAGAATAATCTTCCGTGGGTTTTCTTATTATTCAAAAATTTTAAAATTAACCATATTACCTCCAAATTCTAAATACAAAGTACCTTTATAAACATTGATTATTTTTTTTAATAGTTTTTAAGAATGGTATTCCAAAAATTAATGGTGCTAGTGAACTAAAATGACCATCTAAAATGTCTAGAATATAAAAAGAAGTAGGAAAATCTAAATCTTTCAACCTTACCAACACATATTCAATAAATCTAGCTAGCTTAGCTAAGCTCCTTTTAGATAGCTGAATAGAAATTCCAGATTGCATAAGCTCTCCAACCTATATAGATGAAAATATAGAATAAGGAATCACATTTATGGATGATCCTAAATCTAAAATTACATCTTCAAAATGATGATTTCATAAGACACATTGGATAGAAAACATTCATGAATCCTAGAATTTAACAGGGAGAGGGTATTGAATCATAGAAGAAATGTTTCTTCCCAAATTAACTTTTTCACCACCCTTGAACTTCCATTTATGGGTACACATATCCTTAAAGAATTCTATATAATGAGGGTTTTGTTTCACATCATCTAATAAAGGGATGTTAACATAGAATTTTCAAAAAGTTTCAAGTACTTATTTGTACAATTTGGTTTCAACATTGTTTTTAATAGGAGGGCTACCGAAAGGATAATTCGATGACTCCATATACATTTTTAGATCATCATAATCTTTTTTATTCCCATTGTAAGAGCCTATTATATTTCTAGAATCCCTAAAGGTTCTTTCAAGTTGAATTTCTCAATTATTGTTTGATTTTTCTTACTCATATGGTTTGTGTAAAGTAGAGTCCTTACCAGTTTAATATGGTTATTTAATAACTTTATTAGGTGGTAACTAATTTTCAATAGTTTTTTTTTCAACTTCTTCATGTGATTTTCCATATTTTAGAACTTGGAACATTTTTTAGGTTCTTGTTCAGTATTTTAATCTTTGGAATTATGAATTTAAGTTCTAATTATCAACATTTTTGAACTCACATTCTCTATTCCTCTAAAATTCACTTCAAATTTTGATAGAAAATTACCAATTATTTGATTCTTTAGACCACTAATTTTAGTTTCCATTTGATCCATTTTTGTGACCATGTTTTGTAGAAAAACTTATTGTTATTTTGAAATATCTTGTTGATTTTTAACCATGTATTTAAGGTGAAAATAATTTCTTTGATTAAAATATTACTTTAGGTATTATTAATTTTTGAAATTTTAGAAATTCTCAAATGATTTATTTCCTAATTGGGTTTGATTGAACCTAGGATTCTGTTTGAAATTTTGGGGCTATAAATTCCTGTTCAGTTTCTCATTAATCCTGAACCTATTATTCTATTGATTATTCCAAACTTTTTGAAATTTTGGTTTGATTAAAATTGTCTATATTGAAAGTTTTTTTTGGAACTGGCTATTCAGGTTGTTCTGGAAAGGTTTTTTAGGAAAGATCCCATTGAAAGATTAAAAAGTTTCTTTCAGATGCAAACATAGATCATTAAAATGACCTGATCTATAAAAAATACCAAAATTCATTTGGATGGGATAAATTGGTTCATGTTGTGATTATGAAGGAGAAGAATTGGTCAAAATCTGGTTCATTATACTTGTGAGTTCATTCATCTGGTTATAAATTCAAATATTTTCATAATTATAAGAAGAGACTTCCATATCCAGATTAACATGGATTAGATCCCTAGTAATGAATTTTTGTGAATTTTGGGCCATGTTAGATATGTGATTCCTAGAATCTATAGGAATATTATCAACTAAATATCCTCTAGTAGATGAATCTATCATACACCTATCCACCATGAATAAAACTTCTTGAAAATATTGGATAAGAAGTTGGTTAGAAATTTGGTGATGGGGGCTTCTAGAGAAAATATTCTTAAATCTCTCACAGTACTCATAGAGAGTCTCCCCTTTGATCTGCCTAATTCTATAGATATATTTCCTTAGTGAGACAATTTTAGATGTTGAGAAAAATTTTTATGAGAAAATTTTATTCAACTGATTCCAACTTCTGATGGTGGATGATTGTAATTTGTAAAACCAATCCTTATCCAATACATTCAAATAGAATGGTAAATCCCTCATTTTTATTTTATCCACACCCCTTGGGGATTTATGGTGATACACACTATGTGAAATTATTATAGATGCTTGTGAGGGTCCTCTCCTAGGAGACCCTAAAATTTAGGTAGATGATGGATTACTCCTGGTCATAGTTCAAAACTAAAAAACAATCTTAGGATATACCAATTTTTTATTCTCTAAATCAGGAGTAGTAATATCCTTTAAGGTCCTATGATTGTAACACCCCAGGTAAATAAATAATATGACATTTTCATATTTATCCATATTTGTGAATAAAATATTAATATGTCTTTAAAGGGGACGCTATGCTCAATGGCGTACCCAACACGCAACAACGAGTTTCTTGGGAATCTTACGTTGCACTCTAATAATAAAATAATATTTTTTTAAATAGTAGTTAACATGTAGCCGTTGTATTGGCGGGAATGGATAGTAAAACTAAAATATGATTATATATGTTTTTAAATGTTTTTACATTTATCCAATAAAAGATAAAGGCTTAAAATACGGAAAGAATTCAATTTTAGGCGTATATGCCCTAGTTTTCACTAAAGGTTCACTTATCGCCTTTTGATGGATAACCTTTATTAAATATAGTTTTGTTCACTATTATACATTCTACTTTACCAAATAAAACTCTTCTTAAGAATCGGGACATCAAAATTTACTTTGTGTAAATTTTTGGTATCTTTTCGATAAAGTTCATTTTTTTAATGAATAGTGTAAAATGTTGTATTTTAATTCAAAACCACTTTTTAATATAATTTATTTATTTGATTATATTATCTTTTGAATTGGTTTTAAAGTGAAATTAGAATGTATTTTTACCATTAAATCCAATAGTGGTCGTTGGAATTAATTTCACTTTGAAATCAGACTTAAACTAGTGTCAATCTTTTGATACTTATTGTTTCATAAAAACACGCTATTTGCTCTGACAGTGGGAATTAATTATTAAATTAATTAATGTGACTTATATGTTTTGAATTTTGTAAAATAGACTTAATTTTTGAATTCTGAATATTAAATATAGCTTAGGGTGAATTTTTGGGATTTTTCTGAAAAACTTCAATTTTTGATGAATAGTGAAACCACTAAGTGGTACTTATAAAAACTGATTTTTCCGTTTAAATGAAAATTTTCCATCTTTGTGTTTTGAATTTGAAAAATCCGACATACATGGTTGTCATTAAGAAGTAAAATGTGGTTCAATGGGATAAAAATAATTTTTTGGTGAATAGTAACTTATTAAGTTTTTAATCACGATTAGAGGTAATTAGTGTAGTTTATGGTAAGAATAATATTTTAATAAAATGAAATGACATATACACATGTCCTACCCTCATTGGATGTGTCATGGCCGACCAAGACAATCCATGTGTCAACTTGGGGACCCCATGGAGCCACTTTGGTTGGAAAATGACATAAATATCTTTTTATTTAATGTTAAAGTAAAAATGACACAAACATGAGATGTTTTACTAAAACAATTTTTACATGGGGTTATACAAGTCATATTTTTGACTATAAATATTCATTGGAAATAAAAAAATATTTCCTACATCATAGTATTTTTTTAATAATTTTTAGACATTAAATAAATTAAATCATTTATGACATCATGATGATGCAGCGATGACCTCATTATTTAACAATTTAAATAAAATGGAAAGATAATGTAATATCTAAGACATAAACATGTCCAAAACCTATTGGATGAGTGGATTTTTAACCCTTATCACCTTGTCCTCGAAATAAATCAATGTGGGACCTTTAAAATCCTAAAATCTTTTGAAAATAATGTAACATTTTGTAACTTTACAAGAGTGCCCCTCCTCTCCTCTTATAAAAGGCCCCCACCTATACCTCCTTACCCACACTCCAAAGCCTTTGGATCGTCCAAAACCTACCCATTTTGTCTCTCCACTTCCCTCTCTTACTCCTTGAAGCCTCACTTTGGGCATAAGTCTTCCCAAGGAAGCCTTTGAGCTCAAACCAAAGGGAGTTACCCGATTTTAAGGTAATATCTTCACTTGTGTCCTTTTGTTTTATTTTGCTTCTCCAACACCCTAAACACTTTTTATTCATTTTTTTGTAACAAATACAGTATTTTAAATATACTAGGATGTTTTTATAAGAAGTATTCGAGCTACACTTACACACACCTACATCTAATGGTTAAAGAACATACTGTTTTCGTGGATGGCGAATTTCTGCCTCCCGAAACAATGATTGTTCAACATTCTTCTAACACCTTCAAAGGTGTCCATTAAGATGAAACTATATTTATATATGATATCTAATATGTTTATGTTTTACTTAAGCTTCTGTATTTTTCATTTATGGAGTACCTTTATGGTTTCCATTATGGGTAAACGCGATATCTTCATTTAAGGAAGTGCGGACTACCGCCCCCTCAAAGTGATTTGATTCGTTAATAACATATGTGGTACGTATAAAAGATATATTTAATGATATTATATATGATAACATAATCGAATTAAAATACTATTATGTATCATTATTTTTAATTCCATTAAATATGAAATAGAAATGGAAGTAGCGTTCATGCGTACGTACAACTTACCATCTCCATGAACGGTACATTTCATTTCTTATCTTAAAATGTTATGTAATATTATAAGTACATATATATAATGAATATATATGTAATATATTACATCTAAATTATGGATATCATTCTGGAATTATAACATATATATATCTCTCTCATTTTGTTTTAATTCCATTAATATGACAAAAAAATGAAAGTAGCGTTCATGCGTACGTACGGCCTACCGTCTCCATGAACGGTGCTTTGCGTTTTTATCTCCAAATGATATGGAATAGTATAAAATGAATATTTAATGGATATATATGATATTTTAATACTATTCTGGAAATTATTTACTTATAACTATATGGGAAATCGTTTTTCAAACAAGTTCATTTTTGACTCATGTACCAAACATCAGCAAAAACGTCTGATATGAACTAACATTATTAAACAATAATTATAACATTATAATATGTGATATGAACTGAATAATAATCTCTAAAGGAGGTAATTTGGCAATTATTAATTGACCCAAGTTTATTATTCAGGAATATAAAGAAACGAACAAGACAAGTTGGACTTGAGGTAAGGGATCTTACTCCTCTCTTTCTTTTTAAGTACACTCTTTTATGTCATTCCTTATAAAGATAATCTTTCTTGTTATTGGGATGTTCTTTTATATTACTCTTACTGTAATTTTTATGTTCATATGATGAGAGACCATATTCTCTCTCATCAATCCATTTTGGAAGTTTTGAGTGGCGCCGTTAGGCTGCCGAATTTTTCTTAAGAGATCTAACCTCTCTCTTTCTTTTTAAGTACTCTCCTTTATGTCACTTCTTTTAAGCTCATCTTTGTTATGTTGGGGGATGTTCTTGCTGGGTCGGAAGAAAAACGGAATAAGATGGCAAGAGGGGGGGGGGGGGAATTGCCTTTTAAAAAATTGATTAACAAATTAAAAATCAAAGTAAAGTGCAGCGGAAATAAAGAGGCAATCACACAAGAAATTGATAACGGAGTTCGGCCAAAAACCCGGACTACGTCTCCGCTCCCAACTCAACCGTTGAGAGATTCCTACCGCTTGCTTTTCAATGGTTTTAGCAAGAAACCCACTAGGCTTTGAGGTAGCACTAGGACCTATTACAGCTTGCTTTTTGTGGTTTAGCAAGAACCCACTTGCTTTTAATGGTTTAGCAAGAACCCACTAGCCTTTTTAACGGGTGAAGGCTAGCTCACCGAAACACAAGCCTTTTAAAAGGAAAGGCTTGAAGAAACCTCTTCACACCTTAGTGGTGGTGTGAAACCCAAAAGAAAGGGGGATGAGAAAAGGGTTGGGGTTTGTAGGCACAAACCCAATTTTAAAGCTCAAAATAAATAAAACAATAAAACCCGTAATGGAGGAAGTCTTGGGCGCCTTTGATTGATTGGAGATGTTGAAGGCCGCTTCCAAGCTTCTTGGGTGGAGCTCCTTGGATTTGGAAGTTGTTGGAGCACTTGAGGTTCCTTTGAAGGAAGTCGCCGGAGGTTGGCCAATTGATCCAAAATATGTCCGTTGGCTTCGTATATGTTCCGGTGGGTGTCCGGGGCTTCCTTGGCCTTTATTTATAGGCATGGAACCCTTGGGGAGGCTTCGGAGCCGTTGGAGAGGCTAAAAGAGCCGTTGGGAGCCAAGTGGGCCAGCCTGGTCAAACTGCAACGACTAGTTTGACTGGGACCACCGGCTGGCCGGTACAGTACCACCGGTTGGCCGGTGTGTGCAAAAAGGCATAGGATTCCTGTCCAGGGGCCACCGGCTGACCGGTGCCAGAGCCACCGGCTGGCCGGTGGCAAGACATTAGCTTGCACTATTCATCTGGGTGCCACCGGCTGGCCGGTGACAGAGCCACCGGCTGACCGGTGGAACCTGGCAGTGGGCAATGCCTCTGCCAGGTCCACCGGCTGGCCGGTGCTATCACACCGGTTGGCCGGTGGACTGAGTTTCAGTCCACTCCTTGTCCTTTCTTGGGCCATTCCTTTGGCAATCTTTTGCCTATCAACAAAAACACTTAGAACACAAAGTTAGATAAAAAGAAAGGTGATTGTGATCATGAAAATCAAACAACGAGGGGAACGAGATGTACAACAATCTCCCCCTATTTTGATGATCACAATCACCAAAACAATTAAAGTAAAAACAAAAATTAAAGGCATGCTTTTAATGAATAAATTGAAAATAAGCAATGCATGATCAAAAAGGTTTCTCCCCCAATCAATCAAGAAATTTCTCCCCCTTTGTGATTATCAAAATAGAGTGGGGCATAAAACTTGATTGAGGGAAGAGGTTTGAAAAACTAGATATGAGAATTGAAAAATCAATTGAGATTTTTGAAATTGAAATGAAAATTTTGAATCAAAAATTGAATAACAGTTTGAATTGAAAGTTTTGATTCAAAAATTGAATTTTGAAATGAAAATTTTGATACCAAGTGTTGAAATTGAAAGTTGGAATCGAAAATTTTGAAATCACAAAAAAACTTAAAAGATCCTAACTCCCCCTAAATAAAAACAAAAAGTACCGGGGAGAGGGATTTTGAAAAGAGACAATTTTGGGCCCGGAGAGACTCGCTAAGAGGGATTTTTCAATCCACACTTGCCTTGTAGCGGGTCTTCTCCTATAGAATTCATCCGAATAAAAAATCGATTTGGGCCTACCGTACCGGGCGTTTTTGCAATTACATTCATATATCATGTGCCCGGGTTTCTTGCAATAGTTACAAAATTTATAACAAGAGCTCCCCCTTACAAAAACAGTTGGAGCATGGGAGGAGGAAGCTATATTGGTGTAGCCTAGCCCTTGGGTGGTTCGGGAAACGCGTTGGGAACCAAGTAAATTGTTCAAATTTTGTTCCCCTTGGGTGAACTTCGCTAGAGTTTCTCTAAGGTCCTTGATGGTTGATTCCAAAGAATCAACATTGGGAAAATTTTGGATTTTTAGGGAGAGTTCCTCCTTCTCTTTAAGAAGTTGTTCTTTTTCAGAGGAGAGTTTTTTGAAATTCTTTTTCAAAGCGACAAATTTTGATGAAAGCTCATGAAAACCATTTTCTAATTGATCTCTAACGTGTTGGAGTTCTTCATATGACAAATGATTGAAAGAATTTGAAGAACTAGAAGACGAGGAAGAAGAGGAGGAAGATGATACCTCATGATTTGCCATTAGGCATTTTTTACCTTGGTTGCTCGAGGAGAAGGAGGAGAATGAAGAGGTGGAGCTATCACTCCATGTTGCCTTTGAAGCCTTCTTCTTTTTCTTCTTGGCCCTTTTCTTGTGAGGTGGGCAAACGGGCTTGATCTTTTCGTCGGGTTCTTGCTTTTGATCGGATTCTTGCTTTGGAGCCTCGCTAGTACCTTCATAGGTTAGTTCTAAAAATTTCCAAATATCATGAGAAGATGTGCAAGAAGAAATACAATAAAAAACATTACGATCTAACCCACAATGTAGAGCATTCATGGCTTTGCCATCAAGATCAAAATTTGCAATGTCAGCGGGGGTCCTCTGATACCAATTGCTGGGTCGGAAGAAAAAAGGAATAAGATGGAAAGAGGGGGGGGGGGAATTGCCTTTTAAAAAATTGATTAACAAATTAAAAATCAAAGTAAAGTGCAGCGGAAATAAAGAGGCAATCACACAAGAAATTGATAACGGAGTTCGGCCAAAAACCCGGCCTACGTCTCCGCTCCCAACTCAACCGTTGAGAGATTCCTACCGCTTGCTTTTCAATGGTTTTAGCAAGAAACCCACTAGGCTTTGAGGTAGCACTAGGACCTATTACAACTTGCTTTTTGTGGTTTAGCAAGAACCCACTTGCTTTTAATGGTTTAGCAAGAACCCACTAGCCTTTTTAATGGGTGAAGGCTAGCTCACCGAAACACAAGCCTTTTAAAAGGAAAGGCTTGAAGAAACCTCTTCACACCTTAGTGGTGGTGTGAAACCCAAAAGAAAGGGGGATGAGAAAAGGGTTGGGGTTTGTAGGCACAAACCCAATTTTAAAGCTCAAAATAAATAAAACAATAAAACCCGTAATGGAGGAAGTCTTGGGCGCCTTTGATTGATTGGAGATGTTGAAGGCTGCTTCCAAGCTTCTTGGGTGGAGCTCCTTGGGTTTGGAAGTTGTTGGAGAACTTGAGGTTCCTTTGAAGGAAGTCGCCGGAGGTTGGCCAATTGATCCAAAATATGTCCGTTGGCTTCGTATATGTTCCGGTGGGTGTCCGGGGCTTCCTTGGCCTTTATTTATAGGCATGGAACCCTTGGGGAGGCTTCGGAGCCGTTGGAGAGGCTAAAAGAGCCGTTGGGAGCCAAGTGGGCCAGCCTGGTCAAACTGCAACGGCTAGTTTGACTGGGACCACCGGCTGGCCGGTACAGTACCACCGGTTGGCCGGTGTGTGCAAAAAGGCATAGGATTCCTGTCCAGGGGCCACCGGCTGACCGGTGCCAGAGCCACCGGCTGGCCGGTGGCAAGACAGTAGCTTGCACTATTCATCTGGGTGCCACCGGCTGGCCGGTGACAGAGCCACCGGCTGACCGGTGGAACCTGGCAGTGGGCAATGCCTCTGCCAGGTCCACCGGCTGGCCGGTGCTATCACACCGGTTGGCCGGTGGACTGAGTTTCAGTCCACTCCTTGTCCTTTCTTGGGCCATTCCTTTGGCAATCTTTTGCCTATCAACAAAAACACTTAGAACACAAAGTTAGATAAAAAGAAAGGTGATTGTGATCATGAAAATCAAACAACGAGGGGAACGAGATGTACAACAGTTCTTTTATATTGATCTTTCTGTAAACTTTATTTTAATATGATGAGAGACCCTATTTGATCTAATCAATCCATTTTTGTAAGTTTTATGTGGCGCCGTTAGGCTGCCGAGTTTTCGTAAGGGATTTTTCATCTCACTTTTATTCCTGTAAGATTTATGCTACATTTGAAACAATTTACTTTGAGTGGTGTATGTATGTCCCATTATTTTACTCATTGTGTAATATAATTTCATTTATTAGTATTTACATCAATGTTGTATTGTCCTTCTTTCACAGGATGCATGTTTCGAAAGATACCCATGTCGGTAAGGGAACCTTTCACCCTCCTCTTTTTAAAAGACTTCTTTTGTTATGTCTTTTAATTCACATGATATTCTGTTGGGATATGTTATTCTATATCCTTATTGATTTAAATTTTATGTCCATGTGATGATATACCCTTTTTATCTCTCATCAACTCATTTTCTGAATTTTGTAGTGACGCCGTTAGGCTGTCAAATTTTTGCAAGGGAACTTCTTAACCCAAATTTGATTCTTTGGGATAAACTTGTACTCCTTGAATATGTCGTTATATGAATATGTGTGAATAACCTCTGATTGTTCTACACTTAATATCCACTTATATTTGGTGTATTTGTTTGTCACACATAATTATGTAATTGATTTATCCTTAAACCAAGGATACCGTCTTTGTATGGGACTGCGTCTCAATCTCCTTTCATTGAGGTATATTTTATTTTATACAAAACCTTCTTTTATACAGTGTATAAACCCCTTTGACTTTTACGTTTATCCAAAAGGAATCTTTTTTATATGAAGCGTTTTACAAAACGACAAAAGGGAATGTTTTTTTCATACGTATGCGGCGACAACGACTTCTTCACCACCATGACCATTATTTGAGTTTCGGCTTCCTCTACAAGCCATAACTTCTTTTTAAAAGAAAAATAAATACCATGTTTTAATTTTCTTTTATTTTGGTATTGAAAATGGTTTTCATAATGTTTTTATATCAATGTGTTGTATTGATATCTTATGATTGAAAGGTGGAAATGTTATGTTTCCTTTATGCATGTTTTATGTGATACGATTATGTTGAGGTTCTTGGGGATTATTATGAAGATGGGTGGTTCCGTGATAAACTAAGGGAGGGTGAGCCCGATATAGCTCTCCAATGCATTGGGTAATGCGAAGGAGTGAAACGTTAAGGTTTCTCCGAAGAGATTTTGGGAATATACTTTGATGGGTATTCCAAACGTAACCAAGAGGGTTACTCCCTACGTAAGAATGTTATGAATGCCTCAAGTTACCTTTATGTATTATGATTTATATGATTTATTCATGATTTGATGAGGTATGTTAAAGTGCCTATGTTTTATGGGTAAAGTATGATTTCATTCTTATGTATATATGAACTGATGTTTCCTTTACATATTTTTATAACCCTTACTGAGCTTTTTATGCTCATCCCAAGTTTTTGAAATGTTTTTCACAGGTCAAGGGAAAGGTACATGATGTGATGATAGTGTCAAGGATGTGTCAATAAAGAATCCATGTTTTATTTTCAATATGTTTCCATTGATGGGAAGAATTAATACTGTCTTTTATGTAACCACTTTGTTTAAATGTGGAATGTAATGCAAGTTTCATGATCTAATTCTCTAGAACTCTAAACCTAAAAAGATCCTCAATGTGTAATCTTGTAATAACTCAGGATTAAATAAGGTTTAAGGCTGGGTCCTTATAGTTGGTATCAGAGGTCGGTTTAGATAAATTAAGAGGTTAGGGTATTCTTTAAGCATAAGTGGCATTACCATAATGGTTAGGATTTCAGAAAGAGTCCTAGTTTTAGATAAAGTGAATGAGTAAGTATATCTTAGTGTTTATCTTCCTCATTAGTACATGATGGTTTTGTTGATATACTCACACTGACATTTCTGTTTTTAGTGAATGGATGGATCTAGCAGGCATCAAAGAGACAACAGGTTTGAAGGAAACTGTGGTGGTTCTATGATTAAGATACTAGATAAAATGGGGGATTCAATGAGGAAACTCGTGGTTGTTCTAAACCAACTATCAAGGAGTCATGATCAACAACTTGAACCTTGGTATGATCTTTAATGCATCATGTACGAGATGACCAATCGATGTGGAAGTTCAGGTAATAATTATAAAGGTAACCATTAGAGTTTATACAATCCTTACTTTTGAGGTAATTATGGGTTACTATATGTTATGATGGAAGTGAAAGGCATGAGATAAAATTGAGGTTAAATTATGTTATGGTTATTTTTGATGATTTTATCCTTTTTTTGGGGAATGATTTGAGAATTATATAGTTTTGGAAAAAGGACAACACACAGACCGTGTGACTACCCGTCGCGTCGGACAACGCTGCGGGAATCGAACCCACAACCAAAGTGCGACTAGTATTTATCACCTACCACTGGACTACGTAAAGTCCCTGGTTAGTTTGACCGATTCTTTTTAGTTATATGATTTTATGAATTAAAAGTAAGTTTATTTTGGGTTATTTATGAAAATGATTAACCTATCATGGAGGATATGTGATTAGGTTAATTACTTTTCAAAACGAGACTTTAGGAGCAAATGATGTTGTTTGGGATAAATGTTATGATTTAACTTGGAAGACTATGTGACTAAATCCTTCAAATATTTGGGTTTCAACCTTATATTGGTTTACTTTGAAGAATTTTATGGACAAATTGATTATCGAATGGTCCTCGTTGAACTTTGGGTTTTGTTGGACAAATTTTGGAGATAAAGAATAGATTTTCTTTTTATAAGGGGTTATCCTTTTCTGGATTATCTGATCTTGTACTAGCCTTTTTGGTTTTGGTTTTGGTCTAAAGAAATGGGAAGTATATAGTTC
Organism: Viscum album; assembly: GCA_963277665.1. NCBI lineage: Eukaryota > Viridiplantae > Streptophyta > Magnoliopsida > Santalales > Viscaceae > Viscum > Viscum album. The sequence continues at coordinate 37,162,432 of OY728150.1, read as the reverse complement.
TCTTTTGTGGATTAGGTGATTCTATAGAAGTTGATTATAGTACTCTTAATGCGAACAAGTCTCCCAAAATACTTGTCTTTTGGAAAAAGTATGAGTTTGATTAAGGAATCTAGTAAAAGATGAAAGTCAACATGATAAGTGATTATGTTTCCTTATGAATAAATTCCTTAATAAAAAGTAACTTAAAACAAAAATGTTGTCTATTAACTTTTCCTACCGGGGAATCGAATACCGTTTAACCCATCACAAGTTTGTGATTTTCTTGTGGTTAACTTTCTCCTAGACATGTTTACTATCACTCTCCCTCAAGAACATGACCCTTTGCTTTTTCTTCCATGTCCATGTTTTCCTACACAGAATCCTATTATGGGTTAACTCGGGTGACCTCTGTACTTATCTTCCTTTATTTTAAAGTGATTGTTTTACCGACTCTTGTTCCGATGTGGGACTTTCATGGATGTTTCCAAGCTCAATTTTAAAAATTGCGAGGATGCAATTCCCAAAAGGGGGGAAGGATGTAACACCCCAGGTAAATAAATAATATGACATTTTCATATTTATCCATATTTGTGAATAAAATATTAATATGACTTTAAAGGAGACTCTATGCTCGATGGCGTACCCAACACACAACAACGAGTTTCTTGAGAATCTTACGTTGCACTCTAATAATAAAATAATATTATTTTAAATGGTAGTTAACATGTAGCCATTGTATTTGTGGGAATGGATAGTAATAACTAAAATATGATTATATATGTTTTTAAATTTTTTTACATTTATCCAATAAAAGATAAAGGCTTAAAATACAGAAAGAATTCAATTTTAGGTGTATATGCCCTAGTTTTCACTAAAGGTTCACTTATCGCCTTTTGATGGCGAACCACCATTAAATATAGTTTTGTTCACTCTTATACATTCTATTGGACCAAATAAAACTCTTCTTAAGAATCAGGACATCAAAATTTACTTTGTGTAAATTTTTGGTATCTTTCCGATAAAGTTCATTTTTTTAATGAATAGTGTAAAATGTTGTATTTTAATTCAAAACCTCTTTTTAATCTAATTTATTTATATGATTAGATTATCTTTTGAATTGGTTTTAAAGTAAAAATAGAATATATTTTTACCATTAAATCCAATAGTGGTCATTGGAATTAATTTCACTTTGAAAGCAGACTTAAACTAGTGTCAATCGTTTGATACTTATTGTTTCATAAAAACACGCTATTTGATCTGACAGCGGGAATTAATTATTAAATTAATTAATGTGACTTATATGTTTTGAATTTTGCAAAATAGAATTCATTTTTGAATTCGGAATATCAAATATAGCTTAGGGTGAATTTTTGGGATTTTTCTGAAAAACTTCAATTTTTGATGAATAGTGAAACACTAAGTGGTACTTATAAAAAATGATTTTTCCGTTTAAATGAAAATTTTCCAACTATGTGTTTTGAATTTCAAAAATCAGACATACATGGTTGTCATTAAGAAGTAAAATGTGGTTCAATGGGATAAAAATAATTTTTTGGTGAATAGTAACTTATTAAGTTTTTAATCGCGATTAGAGGTAATTAGTGTAGTTTATGGTAAGAATAATGTTTTAATAAAATGAAATAACCTAGAAACATGTCATACCCTCATTGGATGTGTCATGGCCGACCAAGAAAATACATGGGTCAACTTGGGGACCCCATGGAGCCACTTTGGTTGGAAAATGACATAAATATCGTTTTATTTAATGTTAAAGTAAAAATGACACAAACATGAGATGTTTTACTAAAAAATTTTTTACATGGGGTTATACAAGTAATATTTTTGACTATAAATAGTCATTGGAAAGATAAAAATATTTCCTACATCATAGTATTTTTTTAATAATTTTTAGACATTAAATAAATTAAAATATTTATGACATCATGATGATACAGCGATGACCTCATTATTTAACGATTTAAATAAAATGGAAAGGTAATGTAATATCTAAGACCTAAACATGTCCAAAACCTATTGGATGAGTGGATTTATAACCCTTATCACCTTATCCTAGAAATACATCAATATGGGACCTTTAAAATCTGAATCTCTTTTGAAAATAAAGTAACATTTTGTAACTTTACAAGAGTGCCCCTCCTCTCCTCTTATAAAAGGCCCCCACCTCTACCTCCTTACCCAAACTCCCAAAGACTTTGGATCATCCAAACCCTGCCCATTTTGTCTCTCCACTTCCCTATATTACTCCTTGAAGCCTCACTTTGGGCAGAAGTCTTCCCAAGGAAGCCTTTGAGCTCAAACCAAAGGGAGTTACCCGATTTTAAGGTAATGTCTTCACTTGTGTCCTTTTGTTTTATTTTGCTTCTCCAACCCCCTAAACTATTTTTATTCATTTGTTTTGTAACAAATACAATATATTAAATATACTAGGATGTTTTTATAAGAAGTATTTGAGCTACACTTACACACACATACATCTAATGGTTAAAGAACATACTGTTTTCGTGGATGGCGAATTTCTGCCTCCCGAAACAATGATTGTTCAACATTCTTCTAACACCTTCAAAGGTTTCCATTAAGATGAAACTATATTTATATATGATATATAATATGTTTATGTTTTACTTAAGCTTATGTATTTTTCATTTATGTTGTACCTTTATGGTTTCCATTATGGGTAAACACGATATCTTCATTTAAGGAAGTGCGGACTACCGCCCCCTCAAAGTGATTTGATTCGTTAATACCATATGTGGTACATATAAAGGATATATTTAATGATATTATATATGATAAAATACTGGAATTAAAATACTATTATGTATCATTATGTTTTAATTCCATTAAATATGAAATAGAAATGGAAGTAGCGTTCATGCGTACATATGGCTTACCGTCTCCATGAACGGTACATTTCATTTCTTATCTCAAAATGTTATGTAATATTATAAGTATATATATATAATGAATATATATGTAATATATTACATCTAAATTATGGATATCATTCAGGAATTATAACATATATATATTTCTCTCATTTTGTTTTAATTCCATTAATATGACAAAAAAATGAAAGTAGCGTTCATGCGTACGTACGGCCTACCGTCTCCATGAACGGTGCTTTTCATTTTTTATCTCCAAATGATATGGAATAGTATAAAATTAATATTTACTGGATATATATGATATTTTAATACTATTCTGGAAATTATTTACTTATAACTACATGGTAAATCTTTTTTCAAACAAGTTCATTTTTGACTCATGTACCAAACATCGGCAAAAATGTCTGATATGAACTAACATTATTAAACAATTATTATAACATTATAATATGTGATATGAAATGAATAATAATCTATAAAGGAGTTACTTAGGCAATTATTAATTGACCAAAGTTTATTATTCATGAATATAAAGAAACGAACAAGACAAGTTGGACTTGAGGTAAGGGATCTTACTCCTCTCTTTCTTTTTAAGTACACTCTTTTATGTAATTCCTTCTAAAGATAATCTTTCTTGTTATTGGGATGTTATTTTATATTACTCTTACTGTAATTTTTATGTTCATATGATGAGAGACCCTATTCTCTCTCATCAATCCATTTTGTAAGTTTTGAGTGGCGCCGTTAGGCTGCCGAATTTTCGTAAGAGATCTAACCTCTCTCTTTCTTTTTATGTACTCTCCTTTATGTCACTTATTTTAATCTCCTCTTTGTTATGTTGGGGGATGTTATTTTATATTTATCTTTCTGTAAACTTTATGTTAACATGATGAGAGACCCTATTTGATCTAATCAATCCATTTTTGTAATTTTTATGTGGCGCCGTTAGGCTGCCGAGTTTTCGTAAGGGATTTTTTATCTCACTTTTATTCACGTAAGATTTATGCTACATTTGCCACAATTTTCTTTGAGTGGTGTATGTAATTCCCATTATTTTACTCATTGTGTAATATACTTTCATTTATGAGTATTTACATCAATGTTGTATTGTCCTTCTTTCATGGGGTGCATGTTTCGAAAGATACCCATGTCGGTAAGGGAACCTTTCACCCTCCTCTTTTTAAAAGACTTCTTTTGTTATGTCTTTTAATTAACATACTATTCTGTTGGGATATGTTATTCTATATCCTTATTGAATTAAATTTTTTGTCCATGTGATGAGATAACCTTTTTATCTCTCATCAACTCATTTTCTGAATTTTGTAGTGACGCCGTTAGGCTGTCAAATTTTTGCAAGGGAACATCTTAACCCAAATTTGATTCTTTGGGATAAACTTGTACTCCTTGAATATGTCATTCTATGAATATGTGTGAATAACATCTGATTGTTCTACACTTAATATCCACTTATATTTGGTGTATTTTTTTGTCACACATAATTATGTAATTGATTTATCCTTAAACCAAGGATACCGTCTTTGTATGGGACTTCGTCTCAATCTCCTTTCATTGAGGCATATTTTATTTTATACACAACCTTCTTTTATTCGGTGTATAAACCCCTTTGACATTTACGTTTATCCAAAAGGAATCTTTTTTATACGAAGCGTTTTACGAAATGAAAAAAGGGAATGTTTTTTTCATACGTATGCGGCGACAACGACTTCTCCGCCACCGTGACCATTATTTGAGTTTTGGCTTCCTCTACAAGCCATACCTTCTTTTTAAAAGAAAAATAAATACCATGTTTTACTTTTCTTTTATTTTGGTATTGAAAATGGTTTTCATAATGTTTTTATATCAATGTGTTGTATTGATATCTTGTGATTGAAAGGTGGAAATGTTACGTTTCCTTTATGCATGTTTTATGTGATATGATTATGTTGAGGTTATTGGGCATTATTATGAAGACGGGTGGTTCCGTGATAAACTAAGGGCGGGTGAACCCGATATAGCTATCCAATTCATTGGGTAACGTGAAGGAGTGAAATGTTAAGGTTTCTTCGAAGAGATTTAGGGAATATACTATGATGGGTATTCCAAACGTAACCAAGAGGGTTACTCCCTACGTAAGAATGTTATCAATGCCTCAAGTTACCTTTATGTCTTATGATTTCTATGATTTATTCATGATTTGATGAGGTATGTTAAAGTGCCTATGTTTTATGGGTAAAGTATGATTTCATTCTTATGTATATATGAACTCGTGTTTCCTTTCCATATTTTTATAACCCTTACTGAGCTTTTTATGCTCATCCCAAGTTTTTGAAATGTTTTTCACAGGTCAAGGGAAATGTACATGATGTGATGATAGTGTGAAGGATGTGTCAAGATGAAATCCATGTTTTATTTTCAATATGTTTCCGTTGATGGGAAGAATGAATACTGTCTTTTATGTAACCACTTTGTTTAAATGTGGAATGTAATGCAAGTTTCATGATCTAATTCTCTAAAACTCTAAACCCGAAAAGATCCTCAATGTGTAATATTTTAATAACTCAAGATTAAATAAGGTTTAAGGCTGGGTCCTTATAATGATCAACCATTTTTTCTAAGTTTTGAGAATTTTCAGATTTAAAAGAAATTGTTTTTGGTGTTTGTTTTGATAATATTTCAATATCTCGATATTGTTTAAATTTAAAAATTATTTTTTTGTTTTTATATTTTTTAATTTCTAATATTATAAGAATTTTCATTTTTTTAATTTTATGGGTTGTAAGACATGCAATATATTTTTTCAGACAACAATATTTTAATTTTTTTAATAAGATTATGATTGTTTTACTTTTCAAACACCTTGGAAGCCTCCCCAGTAAAAGTACCGATTGATGAGAGGGTTTTTATGTCATTTAAAACCTAACTCAAACTTTAAAACCTAATAGATATAGTAAAGCTGTGACCAAGGTTGTCTCCTAATGAGATTGTCCTGTAGGATTTATTATATCACATTTTTTTTAAATTTTATACTTTTATGTTTTTAGTTGTTTTAAAAGGGATTAAAAATTGGTATAAAATATATAAAAATAATTTAAATAAAAAATATGGAATTTAAATAGAAAATAAAAAATTGAAATCAAATAAGAAGAAAGAAGCATCAGAATTAATAGACTAGAGAAATTATCATCCTAACTGGTGATTCTTACAGATCAGTCTTTCTTCATCATTTTTAACAGATTTTGAAAATATTACTCTCTAAATGGGAGATTGAAATCTCAAATCTCAAATATCATTTAGTTAATTAATTGATAATACAACTAAAATATTGGAATAAGAACTCATTTTTAAAGGAGTCAGTCATTTATTTCAATGATCGCCGAATACAAAGACACAGACAACAATCGTTGTACTCTTAATTATTCGATTGAAGATTGAAAACTTTAAATAGAATGTATCATCTTCAAAATTCAACTTAGATAAAATCAACAAGACTCATATAGATTTCATCACATTCCAATTAGTAACGAGACATACTCATAATGGACAAAAAAATATTTAACAAAATTATAGAAGAATGAAACTTTAAGAAGCAATCACATTTTTGAAATCCAAAGTTATGGAGAGATATAAAATTAAGAAATTAATAGAAATTTAAATATAAGAAATAAATCATCATGTGAATCCACTAGCTTCATCCAATATAAATTTAGTCTGACATCAATAAGGATATGCAGCACACTATGTTCTCCATCATTATCGGCTTCAGGAGTCATGACAGATTCACATAATATCTCCTGGTTCTGCTCCCATATTCCCACTTCTAATGCATCTAAAAATATCTATATGTATTACTTAAGGATATTTTATATATTTATATAACTTTATGTCTCCATTAATGTCAGGGGTTGTGTCTTTTTTATTCTCCCCAAATATCACCAACAAAACCCACCACCTCTTTTGGTGTCCATCAAAAGGAAGAACTTAATTTTCTAGAATTCTATCACTATGCAAGTAACTTTAGAAGAAATAATATACCAGCTATTACTAACACTATCCAGTTTGAATTCAATGCTCTAGTAAACAATCAATAATTTTTTGTAGTTATTATTATTATTTAAATGTCCAACACCTTTATTACTACGTTTCAAACAATCATGTGGATTTTTCAATAATAATATTTCAATATGCCTCCCATGCTCGACCTAAACAACCATCTTCTTCATCAATAAGTTTTATTCATTGAGGAATTATATCAAACACCACATGTTCCAAATTTCGATCTGAAGAATTCAAAAATAGAGGACCAAGACCCCCAAAAATGTCAACAAATTTAACCTGCAAATACAGAATCAAAACATTGGGTGGAATTTGTCCTTTGTTTCACAACTTCAAGAATGGAAATATCAAATCTCATATTAAATAATCATACTCAATCTTCATGTGCCATATCAAAATATTCAGTCATCCTATTCAATCCTCACACAAACCATCTTGGAAAAAATCAATTTGGGTTCATCTAGATCAATGGAGTCCTCAATAACCATCCAAAATAGACTTTGTTTTTAAACACAAATCAATGGAGCTTGGACCTCAAACTTGAATTTATCTAGATGAACACATTTGATTCAACTTGGTCAGTGGAAGCCACTCCTCATCTTCCATCAAAATACTAGATATTGGATCTGGTTTGGTCTATAGTTCATGAATTGTATTTATCACATAAGATAATTCTCTTACATTGAATTCACTTACTCAACGGCATGTTATCTTACATCTTAGAGGAACTAAGAATTTCTTACGCTTCCACCTCAGATTTACTTATGTATAAAATTTATGCTACTAGTATCCTTCAATAAAACTCTTACACTGTCAAGTGGATTTATGTTATATTCTGGTCATCATCATCATGTAAATTTTTTATTCAAGGGGAAAAAAGAGGGGACCGCCCAAACCGCCCTGGACAAGACACCTAAGGAGGCCGAAAATAGTGGAGTCCGATGGCATCCTATCTAACTAGGTTGACCTCCTCAGGCTTCATGGTGGCAACATTCTGGTCATCAAAAAAATTCTCTTATAGGCAAATCATATTTATCATACACATCCTGATAACTGTGATTAAAATTCATTTAAATACATCACTTCTCCAAAATATCTTCTGTGCGTGAGAAACTAAATATTTTTCATTGCGAAGGTGCACCGGTGCTTCAAAAAATCCTATGCCTTGTAGTGAAAAAAAGAAAATTAAAAAGAAATAAAATCAATATAATTTATTAATAAATTTTAAACTGTAAATTAATTTTTTACAATTAGAAAAAAAATAGTAATTAAAAATTAAATTAAAATAAAATTTATTCAGTTAATTATGTAAAAATGAAAATAAATATTAAAATAAAATAAAATCTAAACTAATTATTTTTTCAAATTAAAAAAAATGCTAAAAATAAATAACTAATTAATTAGTTGACTAAATAAAGAAATTATAATGTTTATTAAGATAGTTAAATTAAAATCACATATCTCGATTATTAAATTATTTGGGTAAATAAAATTAAATATTAAACTTCAATTAATTAATTTAAAACAAAATAAGATAAATCAAACAAATATAATTAAAATTAATTTTTTAAAAGAATATGCAATATTAAATAGTAACTCAAATTTAAAAAAAAAATTTATAATTATAATTAAAATAAAAAGAAAGATTAATTATACATAACATCATTAAATTAAAAATTCTATTATTTTATCATCAATTTAACTCCAAAGTTAATTAACTCAGAAAAACATTATTTTAACCACTAAATCATAATTAATTAAAGAAGTTATGTAGAAAAAATGTATTAAAATATAACCTCATTAATGAAATTATAAGACCTCATAGCATATATAAAGAGATCCTATGGGAATTTCTCTCCATTAAGTGCAATTTTGTACTATCGATAGATGTGCATAATTGTGGGATTGCTCTCAGTAAGAGTCTCTAGCTACATGGGTTGGGCTAGGGAATCTAATGAAACATTTAGCACTCAAACAAAGGATATAGAAATTAAATAATTAATCATGATTATTTCTATGAGTAGTGGTTCCAAAGTTGGTAAGACCAAAATAATACCTCAAACCATATCATGTGTAGCCTAATCATATCCCTCTATTGCCTAAAGATGACTATGTATAGTACTATGATCTTTACATGGAGTGGTGGTGGTGGAGGGGGTGGTGGGAATAATGAATACCTCCTATAGGTCAACCTTTTAGATATCCAAAAGACCCTCTTCCATATCCACCTCCTTGAGGACCACCCTGACCACCTCTCGGGGGTCCCTAGTCATGACTCTGTATCTAGCATGGAAGTTTATCAATTACCTTACTATCCTTAGTACCAACTTAGGTCAGGCAGCCTTATTCCATATGACCTCGACCCTCATAGGAAAATAAATTCCTATCTATTGGATGACTATATCCCATATATGATCCCTGAGATGAAAATCCTCTAGTCTAGGTCTGCACTTGTGAACATCTAAAGTGTTGTGACCCCTAAGTTGGTCGTTATCCAACTATAACTGTTGTATTTGACCTCTGAGTAAACACTTCCAGCACCTACTATCTTCCACTCATCATCCAATAATCTCTCCATATCTAGAAATTGCTTCAATACCCTATTATAGGTGGGAATTCATAGAAGAACCACACTTTCTTGAATATATATAAATAAGCCTCTCTTGAACTTCCAAGATTGGAAGAATCCATCACATACCATGTCGAGGGAGAACTGTGTGGGATAAATGAATCTCAATGCACACTATACAACTGTTATAACACCCTTCTGAAGCTCCAATGGATCATGAATATGCATAGATTATAAATTCATCAGATAATAATTCTCATGAAAAATTCCCTAAAACTCTATCCAAGGGAGAATTACCTCATCATGAGTTAGGGTGATAAAAGACCACCATTGATATCTATTCTCTGATTAATACTAGTTTCAAGCACAAAAATCTAGTTAGGAGGGGTATGAACAAGTCATAACACATAAATCATGTACTTGATCCAATCTTTAGCCACCTGTGGGTTAGGATCACCTCATAACATGGGTGGATTCTACCTTTTAAAATCATGCATCATGGTCAGCCTACGTGTATCCCTATCGTGAGCCATTGGAATAATCAGATGCTTGATTGGAAAGAAATGTATACCTAAAAAATAGAAGGTGGGTCTTCTTATCTGTCAACCGGTGGTGGTACCACTCTTGGACCACCCATAAGAAATTCCTTGAGAATAGGACCATAGGCTGAATCCTCATCACTCAATTGGTTGTCTTCATGACCTTGCCTCAAAATCCTGGATGGATTTCTATGAGGTGACATCATATAATTCAATAAGATGAACTAGAGTTAAAAGAGAATGTTTGGGGATATGACTCAAGGAGTAAATTTAAAATAAATGGCCCATTTATATATGGTGTATATACCATTATTTCCTTACAATCAGTGTCTTAACACACTACTGAGTTTACTGATAAGTTATTAGAGTGCCGATGAATGGATACACTGACTACTTCTAAATCACTAGGTTCCCTAGCATGAACACCGAAATCATATCACCTTAACGCCATTTCCTTAAATTCCCAAACAAATCCTCACACAACTACTAACTCCAAACTCTCTCCCTGGGAAAAGACGCTATGATACCACTCTAACAAGAATTGACCCCCCCCCCTGAGCCCTTTTTAGGTGGATATAATCCAAATGTGACACCCTAATCCCACCACTAATAGTCTAGGGGCTAGTGACTAGCACCGCATAAGTATTAAATTCAAATGATATCTCTTAACCTAAGAAAATATACAGAATACACACCACTATATATACAACAATAACATAAATAGATAATTAAACTAATTATTAAATGTGATAAATACATGAAACAATCTCTTGGATCCACAAGAATACCAAAATATATAAATCATAATGTAAAGGGGTAGAATACACACCCAGCATAATAGGAAATGAAACCTAACACACTAAAAAACAATTCTAATATGGTGATAGTTTTTTTGGATATATATGGAGGTTAAAACTGCCATTAATTTTTTTGTAGTAGTTCATATAATGTCTTAATTTAGTGTTTTCAATAATTTAACCATGATAGTTTTTTGAAATTGATGTTAGTTCATCATAACCTCTGCAGAAACCTTATTGCACCGCAATTATCATTTCCTCTAATTAGTTCACATTAAAAAGATTTTTTAGCAGTTTTGGTGGCAGTTTGAACCACCTAAAAATAATTTAAATTTAAAAGTTTTTTATGGGTGATAATTATAACTGTCACTGTTGATTTTTATGGTGGTTTAAAATTTAATATATATAATGGTAATATTAACCACCAATAATGACATTGGCGGTGGTTATGTAGGTTTAAGGTATTTTAGCGGTAGTTTTATAGTACTTTACTTTGGTTTTAAACACCTCCAAATTAGTTGAGGTGGTTTAATAAGGTTAGAAGTAGTTTAAACCACTTATAAATAAAAATAAACACAAATCTTTACATATAATTCCTATTTATCTACCAAAAATTCAAAACAAATAATTATAAAAACATATGACAAAAAGAAATGAAATTATCATTATAAAAACAAAGTAAAATTTCTTACAACATTTCATACACATAAAACATATTAAATCAATAATATGAGTATTATAACAAACCAAAATTTCATTTAAATTTCCTAAAATTAAGGGATTAATAAACATAAAAACACATAAAAGACTATTTGACATTTGTATCACTATGGTTTCCTCGAGAGAATTCCCTCACCTCATCTTGATGGACTCCAGCCTCCGATTTCTGCAATTAAAAATTTTAAAACATATTTTTTATATTAATAAATATGAAGAAAAATATAAATAAGACACATTTTTACCTATTGATACTATAGTATCAAAGATGCAATGTGTACAGGAATTATCCTCATCCTGTTTTGAAATAAATTTTCTAAATCATCTACAACTTCAAAAAACTAGTTATCCCAAACTCTCATATGTGACTCCTGCTCCTATACTTTATTATCAAATATCACAATTTTTTATTACGATGCTAGATCATGAACAATACTAGGACACTGAGTAGGAGAAGGAATCATAGTGAATGATGTTGGGGACCTCCCAAAGTTTTTTAATTGGGATGGTCCAGAACCCATCATCTGTAGATAACCAAGATGCTTATTTCCTATAACCTGGGAAATATCATTTCCTAGGGAGATCAATGATGACTGAAAGGTATTTTCATCCCATGGATCCAAATTTTAACATATATATTGAATAATATAAAATAAAAATTATATAGTAAAATCAAATATTAATTACATTAGTTTACCTCCATGCTCTGAGTTGATTCATTCACATAACTCATGTTTGACTCTGTATACACATCAAACCATATCCTGATCCTCTCAACCAGATGATCAACATACAAATCCCATATAAATAAAGAAAAAAAATCCATAATTATAAAATATTAATAACCTAAAATTGAACACCCACACACACACACATATTTTATAATAATTAAAATATTACCTTTATTGATCTTATCCTTGCAAAAATATTCAACCCTATTGTTCATGGATTACCTAATTCCCTCTACTCAATTAATTTTTCATTGAAATTTCCTCTAAAAATAAATATATATTAGTATGAAATTTAATATGATTTTAAAAATTAATATGTTTAATAAATTTATAAATATATATCAAATTTCAAAATGCCTTATATGAATCAGTAGACATCCTATATGAAAAATATTTTCAATACTATCTAGGTATCCCTTTTGGTATCTTATTATACATATATTAAAGACTTAATGAGTTGTAACTAAACTCACACCATAATATATAATTGAAATCTTTCCAAAATTTCCCAAGATTTTTGAAAGTCTAATGAATCATAATGGCTCTATCTACGTCAAAATGAAAAAAACCTATAAATAAGAAATGTCAGAATTATTAGATCGATAATCAGTATAGTATTATAAAATTAATAAAAATTTAATCAATATTTATTTTCACACACCTTTACTTTATTATCAAAGATTTCATTCATACAGTTTATTAAAACTTGTCTCCAATCACAATGTATAATGGGGAAGATCATCAAATCAGATTCCAAAATGATATAAAAATTTCCTATACATGCCTTATACATCACATGTAGGCACTCCAAAACTGTCCAAAGGAACAACAATATTTACATTCTATAGTATCCAAACATTTTTTGATTCCATATTTGTTTCTGTTTTTTTATTCATATATACTAAAAAATTACCGTCAATAGTTAATATAACTATGAAATAAATAATGTGTTCACCGATGAAATACATACCAGTAATGGAACTCTTCAATACCCTCATGATGATATGGGTGAGAAAATATGTGTAGTCGAGTAATGCTCATCTAATGGCTGACCTGATGTCTCAATAGTTGCTTCCATCGACCCTGTATCTATGGGAATTTTACTTGTTGTAGTAGACATCACACCTGATGGAGTCAGGACTGTCACTAGTGGTGTAGTGTAATCTAATAATATATATTGATTATAATTCACATACATTTTAGTCCTTGTAAATTTTATTAATAAATAAATAGTGATACCGGTTAAAATAATAGATAATGATACAGGGCAATAATAAAATTTAATGTTTAAAACTCCCAACATAATTTTTTTTGAATTGTTTATGGGTATTTATATAGTTGATTTCTTGATTAATAATATTGATTTATTTTATCAAAATATTAATACTATTATAAATAATAAAAAATAAATTCCATTTACTTTACCCCATAACATTAACAGTAAATGTCGACTTTATTAATTGTCAACTATTATTATTGTGAATAAATATAAATATTTGTTAAATTAATTTAAAGATAACATTTATGATAGAAAATATATTAAAGAATGAATCAAAATTTTTATAACACTAAAAAAATATGATTTAATATTTTAAAGGAGGATTTCACACACATCAGTTTCATTTATAATTGATTATCATCATCCACCATTAATATGATGTTCTCATCTTCATAATCTCTTGTAAGATAGATAGTTTCAATTCCATCATGGAAAAACACATCAATCACTTCTTATTGACAAGGTTATCTATCAGTAATCCATTTTCAACAATATCACCCATATCGTACAAGTCTCTCATTTTCACATGGACTAAAACACTCTACCCTTCATTGATTGTATCATCAATACAATATACAATTTTAATTATGAAGCCAAAATATATGGATAATTCTCTTTACACTTACTAGTATCAATCAAATGATTTGAGTCTACATAATTAAACTATAATGAATATTTCTGTATACCTTTGTGAATATCGACCCACTTTCAATTGAATAAAACAATATGAAAGTATCCATGATAATTTAATTAAATTATTTTAATCAATTTTCCATAATACCCCAATTCTATTATTTTTTAAATATGCCACTATTTTGGGTTTTTAAATCTTATTTTGGATAATCTATATGAAACTTGAAACCATTAATATTGTACCAATTGAATCTCCTATATTTCTTCAAAGGCCCTCGAGATAAATATTTCATATTTGTGAACAATTTATTTCAATAATTAGCATTCATGATCTATAAAAATGGTTACAAAATACAATTATTTATAAATGATAATTAAAATATATTATAATTATGAACTTACATGATGTGTAAACTAATCAATAATATATTTGTTAATAGTTTTAGTTATTTATTTCTCATTTCAAGTTAAAATCTAAATTTTACACTTTATTTATGTCTTCAATTATTCAATAAAAGTTTCTACAATACCAATATTTAGTATCACAATTATTTATACTTATATGAAATCCATATGAGTTAGTAAAAATGAGTTTATCTTTCCAAATATATGAACCGATTTTGTAAAGATTATTGATTTACTGGAGGACCGAATATAATTTGAGTTATTATCAAAATTTTCAACTTGATTTAATCTTGTATCAATCCAATCCAAATACCTCTAACATAATGAGAGACACTTTTTGGCTAGTTAACCTTTAATAATACAACCTCCAGGTTGAGTTTTGTTTTTCACATAAGACTTCAAATGATCGAGGTATAAAATGAATAAACACATAAAAAACCTATAAGTTTTGAGATGAAAAAACACAATTAAATAGTGAGTAAAATTTTAAAACACAATACCACTCTATGTTATACATCCATCGATAGTGAATAGGTCCTCTAAATTTAGCCTCCTTGACCAAATTCAATGTCAAATGAATCATCATAGTAAAACATAATGGGGGAAATATCATCTCCATGTGAAAAAGTTTCCTTTAAAGTACATCCTGTAATTTTTCACGCTCATTAGGGTTTAAATGTTTCTTATATAGTTGTCTGAATAACGTGATAAACTCAATTATGACACCTATTATTTTATCAGGTAACAAGTTACAAAATTCCAACAATTGTAAATACTCCATAAAAATTTGTGAGTCATGACTTTTCAGTCAATCCACCTTATACTATTTTAATTCAACACATTGTGAAATGTTACTTGAATAACCATAAGTCACTTTCACATTTTTATGTCTTTAAAGGAACATATTTTTTCCTAGGTTTTTCATATAAAAATTTCTTCATGATACTTTCTATTATCATTTTCCCTAGATAACATTTTATATTTATTTATTATAAGACTTTACATGCATTAAGATGATCCTTTGTTTTTCCATGATCATTAAGTATTGTGAAAAGAACATTATCACACACATTATTTTCAATGTTCATAATGTCAATATTATGATATGACATCTATAATTCCCAATGAGAAAGTTTGAAAAATATATTTTTTCTTAAAAAGTTGTGTTCCAATTCCATTTGATGTGGTATAAAATTTATTACCACTATTTTTCAACTATTAATATTTCACAAATTCTAAAAAAACTATTGATAATTATGTCGAAATCCATGACCTAGAAAATAATTTTAAATGGGGCCTCAAATCAGTTTGTTTATCATATCATGACTTATGAAATCTAAATCCATGATATGCATCTAGGAATTAATGATGACACATAAAACACCATTTTCTATTATAATAAAAACTTTTATAATTAAAATCAAATTTAAAAATTGGATAAGATATCCCAGTAAGATTATTCGAAACAGAGAAAGTTTCAAGCCCTAGAATGTCCTTGATGGTCCATATGAGAGAAACATGCATTTTAAAAATTTTCTTAGTTAATTCATCATATGAATCCACACCATTATTGCATAACTATTGAAATTATTATATAAGAGTATGAAGATATACCTCAATATCATTTTTAGGCATATTATTTCCTTAAATAATCATAAAAATAATAAAAGAAGTTTTTGTATACACATCCATGGAGTAAAATTATAAAGGATCAAAATAAATTTCCATATTCTATAATTGGTACTTAAAGTCCTGAATGGATCAAATCCATTAGTATCCAATCCCAAATTCAAATTAATAGGGTATATGGATAAAGTTGGATGTAATGAATCAAAATATTTTTGTAATATCCAATATCTTGGATAAAGAATAAAACTTTCACTATTATTTTCCATAGAATGCCACATCATATACTCTATTTTTTTTGAAGATGTGAATAATCTTTTTAATCAATTTTTTAGAGGAAAGTAATGTAAAAACTTCATAGGAATTTTATTTCTACAATTATTTGAAGTAGAATTTTTATTAAATGTTTCATAAATGTTCATTGATTTATATATATAATTATAACATATTTTACACTCCCATCTCTCTAAATATTCTCCCCAACATAACATACAATCACTGATACATGCTTGTATATTTGTCTAATTTAGACCCAACTTTTTAATTACATTTTTCTTCTAATCAAATGATTTAGGGATATTATAATTTGAAAAATAATCATACAACAACTACAATAGCATAGAAATTTCTTTATTTTTAATTTTGCATAAAGAATTTACATGGTACAATTTTAGTTGAAAGGAAAACTTTGAATATTTTTCATACCCATCATATATCTCTTGACTTCAATCCTCTAGAAGTTCATAAAACTCATTTTATTTCTTAGTTTGGATTTACCCTCTATTAATATCTTCAAAATCAACCTAAAAATCTATTTAAATGTTATTATATTCATGTTGTTTTTCTATTGTTCCCAAATAATCAATAATTAAGTTCTAAATTTCATTATTTATCACTCAGATAGTATCTTGATGATTATGATTTTGGAAAAAAGATAGAAAATTATGTATTTTTTGATTCTCCATGCCAAATCCATCACACATATCCAATAGAAAATTGTTTCAATATTAAGTGTTCAAAAAATTCAAATATTTTCAACCATTTTTTAAAATTAAAAGTAGGACATATACATTAAATTATTCCATCAATAAATCCATTTTATATTGAGAAATCTAAAAATGTATCCAACCCTTTAAGATATTGAGGTGTATTTAGAGTTAAATTAATCCACGTTTTATCCATTTTTATATTATTATAAATAAATATAAAAAACATACAACATATTAGTGAAATAAATCATGTTTAAAATATAAAAAAATGATTAACATAATACCCTTATAAAATTAATAATAAAAATATTAAATTACAATATATTGTAAACTATAATAAAATTTGATCATGGTATATATTATTTTTTACAAATATAATGTACAATGTAAAATATTAGGTAACAAAAATAACACTCTATTATTATATTCCATTACATCATTGAAAAACAATAAAAACATAAAAAATTATTAAAAGAATAATTTAGAATATTTATATCATGAGTTTCCAATGGAAAAAATTTCCAATTAAAAAATATGTTAAAACACTTAATAGTTTGAAATTAAACATTTTTCAAACCAAATATGTCATAATAGTCCAATAAAATCCTCAAGTAATTAATTCAAAAACTAATTATTCTTGAATAATTTTAAATCCCTCTTTATAATTTATTCTGAAAATTTATCAAACTTTTAATATTAAATGAAGATGAAAAAAATTAAAAATTATTCTTAAATATATTAAACCATTCAATTTACATGAAAAACTTTTATAAATCCAATTTTATATTTAAAAATTAAATAAACATTAATTATAATAACATTAGATACCAAAAAATTAAAATTAAAAGTCAAGAAAATGGCAGTTTAAAAATAAAAGAACCAAGCATGGGAAAACCTACCTTTAAACTAAATGAAAACTCAATATATTCGATGATAACTACTAGAAAGTGTTTTAACTTATAATCATGAAACCTAGGTACCAAAATCCTGGAGTTATAAGAAACCCCACCCATTTAGGGCTAAAAAAATACACAAAACAAGGGGTGAAAAGAAACCAAGAATAAGAGGGGGAGGAAGAAGAAATAGAGGATGAATTAGAACTTACCTTGAAGACATGGGTGTAAATCTTGAATAATACATTGAGAATCAGTGATAGATATAGAGAGAGAATGGAGATAAAGAGGGGGTAGGAGGAAGACAACCGAGTTGCGTTTGAGGAGAGGGGGAAGGAGTCTGATCTTGGTGGATTTAGAGGTTTATTCATAGTGGTTTTAAAAAATAACTGCTAAATATTGATTTAGTAGTGGTTCATTTAAAAAATACTACTAATAATTTAAAAATGGTTCTTTGAAAAAAATAGGTTGTAACTACTTGAAACATATTTTCTATTCAAGATTTAGCAAATAATATTAGAAACCAATATGACTAAAACATCACTATTATCTAATTTTTTTGTAGTGGAAAATGACATAAGGAAGGTGATTTCTCACTCCACCAAAGTCCAAAAACCACCAAATAACACCACCACAAAGTATCACTAATCTATAACAAGGTCCTAAGTGAACTACCTATCATCTTCATAAGACACGACATGTGCAAGAAAGATTCTTATGTAGGGGTGAGTATATAGATACCTAAAAGGATGCACCAAAAACCACATGGAAATATCAAAATATTAGTAATCTTATAAACACAAATTAGGGTAGGGGTATATAGTGTATAACCTAGATATTATCAAAGGAGAAGAACCCAAGACAACATAATAGGTCTTATTCATCACTTTCATTTATAGGGGAAATCATTATGAAACTATATGAATTTGAACTAACCAAAAATCCTACAATCCACTAAATGTTTTGGAACCAAAAAGGAAATTTTATGGCTCACTTTAAGACACCACAATTGAGGGTTTTTTACCCACAAAAAATAGATCCTATGCCCTAAGGTAAATGAGGGGATACCTGAACATACATATAGATTGAGATAGATGATCCTAGACCTCAAGAAATATGGGGATACCTGAACCTATATTTAAATCAACCTCAAGATATAGGATCCAATCTCAGGAGTGATAGGGTATACCTAACCTTACCTATGGTAAGAGATAGAGGATCCCACACCATGATCTAAAAGGGATACTTGAATCTATTTATCATTAACTCATAGATAGAATATCCCTCACCCTAGGAAATAGGGTGATACCTAACTCCACCTGAGAGAATAATAATTATATAGTTACCACACCATACCCTCCATTATTGACTATCTGAAGTTTAAGAGAGTAACCTGATTGAATCACCTCTCATCTCATCCCTGATGTCAAAAATAATTCTATTATCACATTCTATGTAGAAAAACACTCACGATAGGTTATTTAATTTCCCAATTCTAGAAGGAGTATCTAGTGTATGATTTAGATTACATGATGTGTAGCCCCTAAGAAGTAGCACGTCCATGTAATGAAAAACTATATGGTGTTCAAGGGAAAACTATACATAATTTATTTTAATATATATGGTGTGTATGGAAAAGAAGGTTAATCGGAATGTATTTTCATAACTTTAATTGTACTCCATCGCTACATGCCTTGTGGTCCTAATATATGAAGTGTGTAAGGTCAAATAGCCACATGGGAGTGTAATCCCCATAAATTCTATATTGTTTTCTAGGGGGTACATGATGTGTGGCTTATATTACACGACATATGGCATTTAAGTCAAAATATACCATATATGTTGCACCAACCAAGATACACAATGTGTGTTCCTCCAAACTATATGCCAAGTATTTAGTTATTTCGAACCAAATTCAAACCATAATAGTAATATCTACCCATATTCTTTTATTTTACCTCTCATCACACTTTTTTATTCATTGATTAATTCATCCATGAACATAAAACCTTTAATGATTGGTTTTCATAAACTTTAGATGGAATTCGGTATCACATCCACCTGCTATTGTCTGCAAGCATTGTTCATCACCATCATCTACCTAGGTGTCATACTGATTCATTTATACCTCTATAAATCTCCACCACCTGATGATCCTTCAACATCCTGATCACTCATCATTGAATCCTATAATGAATGGTCGTGGTCCCAGATTTAATACTTTATTGTTTCAGTCCAAAATCAGTCGAACCGTCATCTAAATCAAAGTCCAAGGGTGATATCTTAAAAAATAGTGGGATAAATCAATGTAACATCAAAATTTATTACCAATTATGGACTTTTATAACTTGAAAATTGATCATAGGTGTGAAAAACCAAGGAATAGAAGAAAAAAAATCCAAAAAATTAATCCATTCCAATATAAATCTTAAATTGACAGGGACATTAAATAATTAGAAATAAGAATAATACTATCAACCTATGATTAGAAATAATAGGATAAGGATAAAAATAAAAAAATAACAAATCCCTATCTCATAAATGATTCAATCACTGGAGAATGTTGAATTCATGTCATAGTTGTCGGTGATTTCCATTAAGTTCATTTGTTACTACTGAATGATTCTTGATTCAACACATATTCTCAAAATAAAGATAGTCAAATCCCATGGTTTAGAGTAGATAACCCTTGTTATTATAGAAGTATATGATTATATAGGGGATTATTATGTTAAAATTTAATTAACTTAATTAATTATTTAATTTATTAATAGAGATAATTATTCCCCCTCAAAAATAAACATACCAGATACCTAATGTGGATGAATCTTATACCATTCCTAGGGTAAAAATCACACTCTAAACATAAAAAATAACTATTTTCTCAGTCAATACACCATTCATGAGAGAAATAATTATTTATGAATATTCATGCATGTGAGAAAAAATAGAAAAACCAATGAGAAACCTTCCTCCATTTATCAATCATAAATTTATAAACAAGATGACTCAAACATTTAGGAATTTAGAAATGAATTAAAATAATTAAAAATCATGTTATGAAGAATAGTGTAAATGGTGAATAAGAAACTTATAAAACTACCATCTCAAATAATGCCAAATCTATAAAGAAATGTCAGTTTGGTAACTATCAAGAGTGAAAAATAAATCCACCATGACCTGAAAACAATATTAGGATAGTCTAATGAAACCAATGAAAAAGTGTAATCACAACCTAAAAAATCATGTAATGTAATTGAGGAATCAATTAGAAAAACCATTAGAAGATAAATAATACATTCCATTTCCATTTCTATCAAGGAAGACTCAATCTAATATTATATATGAATAAGAAATTGAAAAAGAGACATTGGAAACATACAAAAAAGGTTTAAATAAATATACCACTTTTATAAGTCCTTATATATTACAAAATATGGTAAGTTTCTTAAGGTACTATTCCCCAAGAAAAGGAAGATTATTAGAAATTAAAGAGTTATCTTATGAAGAAATGTGTCAGAAATTATAATAACCCAAATACACATAATATAACATAATCTATGGACATTATCCATTATCTATATCATTGTATCCATGTCATTCATCAATTTATTATGTGATATTATAACTTCCATTAGTTTTACACCTCATTATTTAATATCTACCTTACATATTGGTGATATAAAACTAAAAATATTGATATTACATTTAGCTAAAAAATACACTACATTTTCAGCTAGAGTATTTGAAGATATCCTTTTGAGAGTACAAAGCTTGATTTTCCCATTATAATTATACATACATAATATAGTGGAAGAGATATCACCTACTAAACCACCAATTGTATTAGGCAATCCATTCTGGAAGATAACTAGAATCATCATTAATGTCCTTGAAGGTATATTAACCATATATTATTGAGAAAAAGCTGTTCATTTCTACATTTTTGTTTCAATGAAATTTCTTGAAATGAAATATTATTTTTTTAAAATTAAAAACTTTGATAAATAATTTATACATTAATAAAATTATTTGTTGAAAGAGATTTTCACTCTGGATAATAAGTTTATATTTGGTAATTAATTGGAAAAATGTCAAAAACTTTGTATAAGAACTTAAGGATGAAGTAAATTTAGAATTATTTTATATATTTGATTTTATATTTTTATATAATGAAAGTAATAATATTATTTTTATACATGAAATATATATGGATGAGGTAAATAAACCCAAGATGCTGGTATCTCTAATTAGGCTACCTATTCTAGAATTAAAACCGCTGCCTCTAGAATTAAAATACGAGTACTTAATGGGAGAAAATAAATTTGTGTTGTTCATTATTAGAAAGTTGATAACTAACCCAAATATCAAAATAATTAATCTTTTTAGAAAGAAATGTGAAATACATAAGATAGAGTATAGGTGACTTACTCAGACTAAGTCCTATAATTTGTACAAAAAAAATACTTTTTAAAAATAATGATAAACCAATGATAAAAAATAAAAGAAGTCTAAACTCAACTATGATGAAGGTAGTTAAAAATGAAATTGATAAATTGTTAAATGAAAATATTATCTATGCTATTTATAACAAAAAATTGGAAAGTTTGATTCAATTTTTTCTTAAGAATACATGGAATAACATATTTAAGAATGAAAAAAATTAATTGATTCTCCTAAGAGTGAAAACAACTAGGGACTATGCATTTTCAATATGAAATTGAACCAAGTGAATAAAAAAGTCCATTTACTAATATGTTTCATAGAACAAATGATAGTGAAATTTTTTAGAAATACCTATTACTATTTAATATAATTATTTTCAAAGAAATTCCAAGTTCCCATTTCCTTTAATGATTAAGAGAAAACCACTTTCATATATTATTGTAGAACATTTTCATATAAGTGGATTACATTTAGATTCATGGTACATTATAAAGATATATGGTAATAATCATATTTGACTTAATTAAAGACTTACTTGAAGTGTTTTATGATGATTTAACTATTTTTTTAAATTCATTTGATCATTATTTATCAAACACAGATAAATTCTTAACAACATGCATTAAAAAGGACATTGTGATCAATATTTTAAAATAAAATTTCATGGTTCAAAATGGAATTGTTCCAGGACATGTGATTTCAAATAATGGAATTAAAGTTGAAAAATTAAATATTTAAATCATCAATATAGTTACATTACACTACTTATATTAAGCAAGGTATACATTTTTATATAATCTATGATTTTATAGGTGGTTCATAAATAATTTTAGTATGATATCTTTACATGGTCTATTTTACTTAAAAAATACATTGTGCTTATTTATGATGATTCATGTAAGAAATAATTTGATGAAATTAATATAAATATGTCATTACCACCATTTATATAACCACCCAGTTGAGAAAATCCTTTTGAGCTACTATGTGATGCTTCAAACTATTATGTAGGGGTGGTCCTATTATAAAGGATTTAAGGAAGAAACCATGTCACCATTTATGCTTAAAAGACATTGCAATCTTCTCAGATCAACTAAAATAACATTGATAAAGAGTTTCAGTGATTTTTTTACGCTATAAAGATATTTATATCATATTTTCTAGGAACAAATATTATTATATTCTCTAATCATGCAGCTATTAGGTACCAACTAGAGAAGGAAGAAACTAAACCAAGACTAGTGAGATTGATGTTTTTGTTATAAGAGTTAAATATAGAAATAAAAGATAAAATATGAACTAAAAACAAAGTAGCAGAACACATGGGAAGACTACCCAAGACTAATGAGGTTGGAATTTCAGTCCAAGAACCCATCAATGGTCACAATCCAAGCTATATAATTTATTTTATTGAAGTAGAATTATCATGGTATACTAACTTGGTACATTTTATTTTTACTTCCCAAATCCATTGAAATATTAACTCATACTAAATTTCAAGACATAAGGCTAAATAAAAGTTCTATATATGGGATGATCCACATATATGGAGAACTTACAATGTAAAAATGATAAGGTCGTGACAACATGAAAGTGAAGTATAATATGTTCTTAAATTTTGTCACACCTTATATTGCGGAGGTCACTTGGAACTTAAATAACATATTGGAATATTTTAGAATCTAATTTATACTAACAATTTTTTTTCAAAAATTCCCATTAATTTTGTAAAAAGTTAAAAAAATGTTAACTCACAAGTAATATATAAAAAACATAGGAAATTCCTCAAAGTTCCATGAAATTTTGTGAAATATTTGATATGTGGGGTTTGGATTGTCACGACCTCTCCCCCAGGGCCCATGCTGTGAGAACCCCAAGCCAGCCTCTAATAGGCTAGGGGTTGGCCACTATCACTGAGTATGCATATCCCACAAATTGGAGGCATTTTCCTAAGTACCTATACACACACACACCCATATCCAAGCATAAAAGTGTTGAACTAAAAACACTAAGTAAAAAAGCATGCATACCTCTAAGATACCAACAAAAGAGTATGAAAATACAAAAACTGAAAAGTAACCAGGTCCAAAATACAAGACCAACTAAAAGGGAAAGTACAAGCTCCTGAATCTTATCCAAAGAAAACTCTACCTAAAGGGTAGGTATAGAAACAACTATCTAAAGTCGCTGAAGTACACCTCATCTGTCAAGCCTCTCTCTAAGCGGCACCTGGCCCCCATCCACTAAGGAATTCATCAAAGAGTCAATCATTTGCACAAGACATGGAATGTGAAGGCATATCCCGTGCAGGGGTGAGAAAAAAATACTCAGTAGGGACCCCGGAATCATAAAGGTAAAACACTAAGAATTACATGAATTATACCACAAAGGAAACACATGAAGTATAATCAATACGATTAGTGCACACACGTATAAGTCTAAATCATGAAGAGAAGGATTTCCAATTGTAGTCCATAGGTCCCTTAGTCTTTATGAAACTATAAGTGTCAGCGGCGCATGGAGTGTCATTGGTGCACGTGGCATCGTTGGCGCACAAAGCATCGGTGGTGCATGGAGCATCGTTGGCGCACGAAGCATCAGTGGCACACTGAGCGTCAATGACACATAGATCATCAGTGTTAGGGAGTGGTGATGGCGCCCGGGACGTTGATGGATCATGAATCATAGATGGAACATAGAGCATCGATGGAGCATGGAGAATTTATGGCGCACCGAGAATCGATGGATCATGGAGCGTCGATGGGTCAAGAAGTCCCCCAAGTCACATAGTCATAGCCAACTGTAGGATTCTTCTCGTAGCACACTTGTTTAGGGAGACCTACTCCTCAATCCATTAAGTCGTAAACCAACACCCACAAAAACTCACTTAGAGTATCTCAAAATGACTGAATCATCACAAGGGTACTAACTCTGCAAACATCTCATCAAATGGACACTCAGTTTGAAAGATACAACCAATATAATAAAAAGGGTCTAGTCCGGGTCTGACCTGACCCGATCTGATTGACTTGACCTGGCCTGGTCCACCTGACCTGACCCAACTTTCCATGGGGTCCTCCTTTGACATGGACTCCATGACGTGTCCAGCCACTTCCACCGCCATGGCCTCATTTTGCAGCTCCTATTCGCCGCCCATGGCTTTTTCCACTATGGGTTCCTCCTCCGGCACGATCCTGCCGGACCATGGCTTTGCACCCCACTAGAACCCAGCCTCCCACCGAGCCACACGTTTCCCTCACTACCAGCCACCCTGATAGAGGCCTATCATTCTTCACACCCTCCGCCGTGAACTGCTACCTCCCTACTTGCTATCGTCGCACCTCCACAATGCCATCACGAATTCCAACCTTTGGTCTCAGATCGTTGCGCCATAGATCATGGGATCAACGACCGATCATTCGCATAAGGTTTAAAAGGGGTAAGAATGCAAAAATATCATCATAGATTTAGGGGGAGGGATTAGGAACATGAAAAAACAAAGAATAGATCTTGGACTTGTTCGTTAGGCCTTGATCTATTCATGTTAGTGGGATTACAAAGAAACCAATAGCTGAATAATCACCAAGATCTATTCCCTTTAATCCGACAATAATTATCCACCATGCAAGAGTGATTGAACCATGGGTCAACCTATTTGTGGGTTGGTCCACTTTATTCATTTGATTCATAGAAGTGGAAAAGAAATCACAAAGAGATCGACACCCTTCCTCGATGATTGGACCGATCATTGATGAAGAATAGAGGTCCGTGTTGTCATCGATCCTTGATCCACTAGTGTTCATTGTTGGGACATAGTTTCCTTATATATGCCTCAAGGAAATTCTAAGGTTATGGTGATAACACTAAATTCCTATGACATAGATTATTAAAAAGGGAAACTTCCACTGCATCAACATGTAACATTCAATAAAATGCTTTTATTAGATATTTTAATTACGTATACATCCCAAATGTAACTTTCACCCTCGACCCACGCCAGTCGAGGTTAGGAACCACCTAAAGAAAACTCCCCCTTAAAAATTAAATGGTGGTCTTGGATTTCCAATACAAGTTACCATTTATGAGTTATTAGGATTTCAAAAAAATAATTTTTATTTAATTATTTTATTTCTAGTTACGCCCCTGGTGACTTTTTCTACAGATGACCCACGCAGACCAATGTTAGGTCTTGTCTAGGGAAAAGAAACTACTCTAAGATCAATAGTTCCCTCATATTTTTGATACAAGAACTCATTTAAGAGTTATTTCACTTTTTCAGAAAAGTCATGCTTGTGTGCTTTTAAAAACTTAACATTTTTCAAACAATCGTTCCGGGAACCCTAAGCCTCAGAATCTCACACCGTCTCAGCGCCTGGTCTCATAATTTTCCCAAATAATTTCTAAAAATAAAATTGGAAAAATAAAATTCATTACATTGATTTATAGGAACATTTCCCATGAATTTTTTACATTTCCTATATATTTATTTATATTGATTATGTTTCTTAGTGGGTGGAAGCCAAAACCACTAAACTGATGGATCATTTGTTGTTTATGCCTTTTTAGAACTAATATATTCTATAGATTTGTAATACCATGGGACATCAATAGTTATTAGGGTATTCAATTCTATAAAAAAAATCATAGAATCATTGATGAGAAGATATTAAGTGAACAATAAAACATCAACACTATATCAAACTGAGACAAATGATATTTCTAAGGTACCCAAAAAAGTATTAAAATGAATTTTTAAAAGGATTTTCAACCCCAATATGAAGTATTGGAGATATATTTTGGAAGATAACTTATGGGATTATTGAAAATATTACAATCCATCCATTGTAATTATTATATACAGGCCAGTTTAAGAGAAATTATATCATATCATAGTGTATGTGGAGTACAAATCATACCATGAAGTCATGAGGATTGATAGAAAAAATTCATGCATCATTTGTTATTGATATTTTTATTGATAAATGAGTTATTTGTTTCCTATTTTTTTTTTTAATGTTTAATATATGGTTTAATATTTAATAATTAATTTTTATGAGTTTGAAAGCTTCAAAATGATGAATATGGATATCATAGTGTGATTGGATTTAATTTCACTATGATAGTTGAGAAAAATAATGTATCAAGGTGTAATATGATGCATTTTGTTATAACCATCTGAGAAGCATAAACTTAGGTGACATGAATTTTCATAAGGTACACATAATTCCGCATGATGAGAATCACTATGATGTGACTTGTTTTTTTTATTCCATGATGAAAGAAGAAGTTGGTAGGAAGAGATATACTTAATTCTCATACCGAAATATTGAAAGAATCATGACATGATGATGTTTTGAAAGAGATATAAAATTTAGGATTCCTACTTGAATATATTAGGGGGTTATGGTATGATTTATGGGATTCAACAGTGTTATATAATGGTGTATGAAATTGTGTCACAAAAATACTAAATAGAGGCTAAAAGTTATGGAAAGTATATGTGTTGTGGTGTGATGGATTCCTTTTCACTATTAATTTGGGAAGTTGTGGAAATTTGGATAGTTTCATTTTCCCACCCTTTTTGAAACTTAAAGATCACATTTTGGGGAGATACTTGGAAAATCCTATCTGGGTTTGAAGAAATATTTTAGGAGTGCTGGGATACCAAAATTTTGAAAAATATATAAAATATATAAGAAGAGACATGGGTTTTATGTTTTCCTATAAAAGAAGTTATTAGCTAGGATAAAGGGTATTCATTGGTTATAAGATCACTTTTAGGGTGATTAGATGGTGGTTCAAAGGCTATAGAGTTTTGTTAGTTTAATATTATCTCCTATGACTATAATTGGGTAGTAATTTTCTTTGTTTTAGGTTTTGAAATAAAGTATTATTTACTATTGGAGTTTTTTTTATTTTTAATGTTAGTTTTTTTGGGTTTTCACATTCAATCATTCTTACATATCTTTTCTTACTTACTTCATCATGATCATTATTCATTTGATTAATGAATTACCTTTTTAATGAATTAACCATCTCTTATAATATTTCTTGACTATAAGTGTGTTCAATTACACTATTTAAATATCATTTTTATCACTTAATTTATAAATTAAATGAAGTATTTGTTCATAAGAAAATGTTAGTTTAGTTATTAGAAATATAATTATAATAACACAGATTTTATTAGATAGAATTTCTACAAAAACATGAATATCTATTATATATTTTTATGCTTCAATATCACATGATCATAGATATGTAAAAACTTAGTGCCCTCACTATTCATACTTAATTTTTTTTATAGTTTTAGATTTACTTTTTAGTCATTCAGATCATTTATCATGACTTTTGAACCAAAGTTTCATGTTTGGGATAAAAGTGTATGTGGGTTTGGCCTCATATTAACCATTTTCTATACCTTAGTAGATAGTGATTAGGAAGAGTAGTATTATAAATTATAAACTTGATACCATATAGGTATTAATGATTCCTCACAGGTGGTTAAAGTGTTTGACACTATTTCTTGGTAATAGGGACATAGTAGAGAGATATGTTCAATATAAATTGACAATTCAATTATTTTTCCCAATTATTTTTTTATTTTTTTATTTTTGATACACTTGATGTGTTGATGTTTTGATTTTATAGAAACATAATTAGTTCATGAGTAATCAACTTAGGTAAAATGTAATGAGTAATTTGAATATAAACCTAAGTTATAAAAGAGCTATAGGAAATAAAAAAAGGAAGAAAAAAAATTCATGGAGTTAATTGAGTTCATTATTCAAATAAATTCATGTAATGAAGAGAGTTGAGGAAAAGGAAAATCGTAGAGTATGGTCTACCTTCAAGTGTGGGGGTAAAAGAAATCATCCTTGTGCTTGCGATCACTATGAACGAATTTGAAATAAAGACTATGATCATACAAATGACCAGAAATTCCATCCAATTTACTAGTTTACCATATGAGGATCCAAAAAAAACTTGAGTAGTTTCTTAGACTTTTTTTAATACATTTCATTTCAATAATTTTCAAATGATGTGGTAAGGATTTTGATTTTCAAATTTTCTTTAAGATACAAATATAAAGAGTGGATTCAAACTTGGAACCACATTCCATTACAATATGGGATGTGATGGAAATATAGTTCCAAAAAATTTTCTTTACTCCATCTAAATTAATGAACACTCACATTGATATTATAGATTTCAATAAATTTGATGTATAATCACTTTATGATTCATTTCATAGGTTTAAGGACTTATTAATGAAGTTTCATCATCATGGTTTATATATGTTGTCACTAATTCAAATGATTTATAAGGGTTTGTCTCAAAGAAATATGTTGAACAATGATACTGAAAGTGGAGGTTCATTGATGAATAAGCTACCATGAGAGAGTTATAATTTATTGGATGAAATTTTTTTCAAAAGTTTACAAAAGAATATAATATTATTTCAAGGGTCAATATTTCACATGGTAGATACTAATGGATGGAATACCACACAAATAGAATCCTTGAAAAAGAATATGGTTAAAATTATGTCCTACACTAACCCCAAGGAATTTACACCTAAGACATTAATTATGATTATTATAATTGTCAAAATAATTATTATAATTAAATGCTACAAAAAATAAAGTGTTTCCATAAATAGGAGGATCACCAAGTTTCCAAAAATAACAAGGAACATAAATTCAAAGTCAAATCAATTCTCTAGAGGGTTCCCTGTCAATATTCAAAATAACCATTGAGGATTCCATTAATTAGTTAAAAGTGGATTCTAAATATAAGAAGTCCACCATGAGGAATATTGAGATTAAATTTAGGAAAACTAAAAATCAGCTCAAGTAGAGTCTAATAGGATTTGTTTTGAGTGATACAAGGATCAAACAATGTGCTAAATTAAAATCTATCACATTTTGAAATGAATAAACCATGGAGAAAAATGTTAAAAAAGTGAAATTAGTAAGAGAAGAAAACTAAAAAATAAATAAAGAAAGCTAAAAATAGGGAATATATGGTAAAGGAAGCTGAAAAAGAAGTTTGGGAAGAAGACCCACCACCATACAATCCACCACTATAGTTATTGTAAAGGATTAATCAAGGTAAAATCAAGGAAAAGGGGAGTAAGTTTTATAAAATTTAAATAAAAACTTTTATATTTACATTACCTTTACATATGAATTAGATAACATTACTACATATGAAAAGTTCATGAATGTATTTGTTTCAAACAAGATAAAACTCGAGGATATGAGAGTAATAATACTCATGGGAAACGTTCAACCATGATGTTGAGGAGTTTATTGAAGAACAAATAAGATCTAAGTAGTTTTTCAATTCTTATTAATATTGGATCTTATGATTTTGGAAAATATTTGTGTGATTTAGGTGAGAGTGTGAACATCATATTGTACTGAATATTAAACGGATTTATATCAAAGTATATGAATCCCAAAAAATTTACTCTTCTAACAGATAACACAATAGTGAGATATCTATGAGATTTTATTGAGGATTTTGTGGTCAAGGTTGATAAATTTTAATTTTTGTTGAATTTCCTAATGCTTAATATGGATGAATATAAACAACCCCCCATACATGGAAGGAAATTTTTAGAAATGTAAAGAGTTTTAATTGATGTTTATAGTGGGGAGTTATCTTTTAGAGTTTGTTGTGAACAAGTTATGTTCAACATTCATTTGGATATGAATAATTTTAATGGATAATATGAGGTTTTGAGTGAGGATGTTGCTTCTATTTAGGAAAGGAAATATGGATATATTGGAATCAAGATAGAAAAATGAAAAATTTATGATAATAAAGAGATAAGTGGGTTGATTTAAATTATTAATGGTGTTAGAAAATTCTCTAAGAAAATAGAGTTCAAATATGGACAATAAGTTTGGTTAGTACATGAATTGACCTCTGATATTTTCGGATTAACTAAAACTTTGTGTATTGACAAATATAGGTAGCGAAACTTCTATATAAAGGAAAAGTAAAACTAGTTTTAGAGAGAGGAAGATGGCCCATCTATATAGAGGAATATCAACTTAGACCCTTCATTTATATGGATCATATAACTTATTTATATTCTTAAATTACATTACATTGTGAAGTCGTTTTTATCTTCAATAATCCAAAAAAAAGTGTTTATGGGAGGCAATCTAAGTTTTTGTATTTCTTTCTCAGGAACTAGATTTTAGGATTATTAAATTTTTTAAGATTATTTTAAGATGTATAGTTCAACATTCCTTATATTTTTTAGCGTGAAAATAATAGATATCATAGTTTTATTTTTATATTTTTATTTCTTAAGTCTATGATGATGATGGATGAAAGCACATGATACAAGATTAAAGGTTTTTAAGAAAGAAAAATTAATAGCATAAATATATAGGGAGTATTATTTTAAATTCATTATATTTTGATACAAAATTTATTTAACATTTCTTAGGTTAATAATTTTCACACCACACATATATTTATTTCTATGTATTTTTATCTATTATGGAAAGATTTTCTTAGGAATTTCATCATAACTTGTTTCAAATTTCCCTTTTTATGGATTTGAATGAGTAATATGATGGGTGAATGATGAAAGATAAGCATGAGAATGTTGATTTAATGAATCATGATTTTGAAATATTAGTTGATTATATTGATGAAATTTCTCAAAAACTATAATTATTGGATTTTATAAGGTTCATATTAATTTATGTATTATTATTATTCATACTATGAGTGATTATCAAATATTAAGTTTTCTAAAGCACCCCTATCTACCGAAACCCAGAGTTAGTGCTTACTTATTACATTGGTATAAGATTCATGGGATCACACCATGAAGGATCGATCAGTTTAATAATCTTGAAAATAATATAAATAAAATATTTTCATATTATAATATAAATAAAAAAATATAGCATGAAAAACATTCTTTAATATTTGAAAAATCATTTATAGATTCCTTCTTCATATCCTGGTAAAAGGAAAACAAATAAAGGGTGTGTTTAGATGCTCAGTAAGGGAAAGTATAAGATAGAATTTATCATGAGTAAATAATAATCAATATGGTATTATAGATAATAAAAAAAATTCAATTTAAATAAAAAATTTGAGTTCAAGCTACATACGTGGCTAATATAAACATACCAATAACTTGGATAATGAAAACTGAATTCTCAATAAAGTAATTACTTAAATTCACACATTCATGATCTTTCCATCAGGGCCTTAGAAAATTTATCATTAATATTACCATCAAGGACTTGGACAAGACACTTTAATTATATGGGTAGGTATACACCAATTAACTAACTAATACAGTCACTTATTTTTGTCTCATGCGACCTAATAAAACATTGAAGGGATATCTAAAAGTGGCTTCCACATTTCACTTACACATCCAATTCATTCATCATATATATTGAATGATTAATATAATTCATTCATAAAATTCCTTGTAAATCAAAAATTATATATATTGAATCAAGAATATAGAATATTTTCCTAGTCAATGAAATAAATTTATTATTAAACTTCCTTCAACTGATACTGTATATAGAAATGGTATATGGTTGATATATCATAAAATTAATGTAAATAATTCTTAATTAATCAGTGATATTGAAAATATATATAACAAAGAGAAAACTAATGTCCAATTAATAATAGAGAGTGATAGAGAACATGATCATAAGAATGTGAATGATCACAAAATAAGGTATAATACATTATCAGTAAAGGATGATAGAAGACCTTAGATGCATCATAAATGAAGGTTTTTTAGTAAAACCCAACCTTTTGAAAATAAAATAGAAGAAAAACATTGAAAATAATTTCCTTTTAAATTTATGTAAAAAATTTATAAGTAACTTTTTAAAATTCTTTTCATTACTTTTGGAAAATAATACCCTTTTATTTTGATATAATTTAAAATAAAAATTCCCAAAATATTGAGAAAAATATTTTCTTTTAAAATAAACATAGTAACTTTTAAATTAAGTTTCATTGTAAATAACTATAATTATGGAAGGAAATTATATTAATATAATAAAATTATATAGTGACAATGGTTTTTCCATGTAAGACTTTGGAATATTTCTAAGAATATTTTTGAAGCCAGGCACTGAGTCGACATGGGATTCTAGGGCCTATATAACCTCAGTGTGGTGATATTAAAAATATTAAATATATTACATCATGCATGCATAGGTTTTCATGAAATGTGGAATAAATCTTGATTGGAGTCTTGAATCATAAATTTGAGATCACAGTTGAGTTTGGGATATGGGTTTTACCCTAGGCGTGACATAAAGTTTATTAGTGTTGGGTGCTCAGTTGAGGGTGAGCATTAATAGATGTGTTGATGGTATATTATTTCATTTAATAAAATAAATAAAATAAAGCATCCACCCCCCTTTGGGTTTTATAGGAATATAGAAATGTGGAGGTTTATCCCTTGCATGAACAGTCATTCAAGGATGAATCGAGGGAGATTAAGCACTACCAAACTCTATTTTTGATAGTGATCGACACTGAGTCTAGGCGAGGTAGGTTCCGACCATCGTGTTGGACCTAGAGTTTTGAAATTTCCTCTCAAGGTAGGAATATTTATGAGCTTTACATAATAATCCTTGTTTATACACTAGTTTAAGATTTTAGATCCCTATTATGACTATAGAGATCCCATAGTGGTTTATCTATGGGTTTTGGATAAAAATAAGGGGTTTTGGGAGGTTCATAGAGATTTACCATTCTGAAATCCCAAACACATGACATATAATATTGGAGAACATGCCACGTGTTCTTCCTATTTAGGGAATATGAAACTTTGAGGACTAAAATTTTTGTACTAGGGGTACACACCGTGTAGTAGTCCTTGGTTGTGTGGCGGAGGACATGTCAAGCCTATATGTTCCAAGGGATATGGCTGTGTAGTATTTCATAGCCAGATGACATGGGTAGGGTTTGAGATACACATGCATGGGCTGAAGGACAAGAAAATATGCCCGTAGGTGCTAGAACATTCCATGTACAATGGATATAAACTGTGTATGGTGTCATGGACAACCAATATGTGTGAAGGAGAGGAAATTATTAGGTTATTAAGAGGGGTTAAAAAACATTTAACACCATGTAAACACCTTGTACCCTAAGAGGAAACACTATGTACTCCCCTCAGTGACTTCTCCTTCATGCATCTCCCTCTTTCGGACTCAGGTGGAGGCCCAAAAGTATCCTATCTTGAGTAGTTTTCTGCATATAATGTGATGGTGACCATGTATTTGGTGTTATAGATGAGACACAATATATGAGATTTGAGGTGATGATAGCGAGACACTTCTTTTAGTGATACGTAGATTAACATTGGGTGGGTGCACTTTCTTGGTCCATACATCTAAGGGTATAATGTGACATTATATTCTGAGAATAGGATTATAACCCCCTTGATGAGCCTTGTTCTAATAGAGTTCAACTATCCCTCTGAGAATCTTGGTGTGGGATCCTCTATCAAATCATATTTACAAAGTGGGGTTTGTGGTATCGATGCGATCCTATTACACAAGTGTTGATACCCCTAATTAGAGAGTTTATTTAGTAGGGTTTTATATATTTGTGCTTATATGATCCCCTAATTGATGGGTAGTTGTGAATTGGGTTTTCAGTATCTACCAGTGGCCATGAGTGTGATACCATATCCATGTATCACACTTTTGTGTCTCAGTAGGGTTCATGGTGTCTCCTAGTGGTCGTGGGTGCGATCCTATATATGATCATTGAGATCTCTAGAGTTCCAAACTAGGTTTGTGGTATCCCCCATGAGACATGGGTGAGCTCCCCTATCTGAGTATTTCAATCCACTAGGTAGCTATGTGATTTTATTCATTGAAATACCCGATGATCCTATCCTCTCAGATGAATACCATCAGGGATGGTGTAAGTGTTCCATTGAATTAATGATACCAAATGAGTGAGATCTCTTAGATGAGTTCCATCTGGGATGGTGTGGCTCATGGAGTGATTGCTTCAGGATGAGTGATACCTTTAATCCTTGAGTATAATCCTTTTGTTGGAAGTGAGGTTATAACCTCTTGATACTGGGAGTCTGTGATGAGTATATCTAGGTTATTTTGGGAGTCTATTTGGTTTGTCTCATTTATGATTGACATAATAGGTGGTGATGAGTTTACTAGTCATGTGTAGCTGAGGAATGGTTGAGATAAATTTTCTAGTTCTCTATCACATGGGTTTTCTCCTTGTTGTTTCCTCTCAGTTTTGGGGTGCCTACTAGGTATTGTTATACGGAAACTTGCACGAGCACTACCTACATATGTTGTTTCTTTTACAGAGGACATAATTTTTGATAGATTCCTAGGAGGACCCAAATAAATTAGTGAATATTGAGATAGACTGACCGAGGTGTGTGCTAGTGGATACATTTGACAAAAGTCTCCTCATTATGTGAAAGTTGGATGATTTTATCAGTTTATGGTGGGACTGTATTTTTCCCTTTCATGCTTTCATTACTTTTTTGTACTATGATTGTGGTATAGAAGTATACATGCATTTTTTGTATTAGTTGTATTATTATTATTATATTTTCACTATTTTATGGAGATGGATGTGTTTTCATGCATACATATACCATAGTATAAGGCCTCCCATGTGTGTGATATTCCAAATAAGTGCTAGTTTCTATCCCCTAGATTATTGGAGGTTGTCTTGGGGTAGTCACACTTAGCTTATCACCGACCATGCGAGCATCGATGGGTCAGATTGTGAAATTATGGTATTGGGGGGGGGGGGTTCCACATTGAGACCAAAGTGTTGGGATTTTATAGATGTGAGAATAGTTTTGGATTTCTGGTAATATTGTTTAAGTGTCTCAAGTTTAAATTTTAGGCTAGAGACTCCAGTGTTAATGGGGTGGTCAATGTATCCATTCACCAGGATACTAATAACATACTTATTGATTCAGAATATGTAGGCATTGGTTATAGGGAAACAATGGTACATGAATTATATAGGAATGGGTTGTGGTTTCCAATGTAATTATTTATTTTTCTCCCCAGATATACTCTTTTACTATGGTAGGGTTCCACAAAAGTATTGAGATGATGATCCACCTAGTGATGAGGCTTTAGTGTTGGGGTCTGCACCGAAGGTGGTACCTTCAAGTTTTTTTCCAGTCAAGCCACCACCTATTGAGAAAAAATTTGTGAAAATGATACCAGATGAGTATTCCAACAATATGAGTATGCTATATGAGTTTTAGAGGCATATACCTCCTAGGTTTCAGGTTAATACAGACACCTAGGCTGTTGATGACTATGTTGAGGTAGACATGCATGTTTTCCACATTGTGATTGAACCTACTAATCATATGGTGGCCTTATTTTTGAGTCTTTTTTAAGGATCCATGGGGTGATGATGGAGTCTAGTTACTTAGAAAAATGATGAGATGGCACTCAATGAGACCAGGTTTGGGTGGATCTTCAGGGAAGAGTTCTGTCCATCTATGTTGCAATCAATGCATATCCAGGAGATTCTACAGCTTTAGTATAGTAGCATGATTGTGTCCAAGTATTCAGAGAGGTTCACCAAACTCTCTAGATACTTTACAGATATGGTTCGATATTTGTTTTTTCAGAATATAACTTTCATTAGATATCAAACCAAGATATTAGGGGTTCAATGATATCTATTTTCATTCCCACCTATGCTAGAGTGATCATGCGAGACTTGGTAGTAGAGAGTTTTCTGGTCAAGGGGACATCAAATGTTGGTGTTGGGATAACATGATCTTAGACCTTGGAAGATGGTAGTTTATGGAATGATCATATATCTAGGAATAAGAGAGGCTTCAGGAGACATACCTATGATGGAGGTTCAATGAATATGAATCTTAGGTTGGTTATAACTATCCATGAGAGAGGATATGTTTTTCTTGTGATGAATGGGGAAATCTCATACAGGATTGTCTGAGCTACTGTGATACTAATAGGGAGACGGTCTATGGATCACCTTGGCAGAGATAGATATAATAGAAAGGAGTTCTATATGATGGAGGACATGGAGGAGGAGCAAGGAGAGAAGTATGAGGTTGAAGATGATTTTATCTTTTGGTACCACCACCCTGGGTGGTCCGTTCAAGGAT
Organism: Viscum album; assembly: GCA_963277665.1. Lineage (NCBI taxonomy): Eukaryota > Viridiplantae > Streptophyta > Magnoliopsida > Santalales > Viscaceae > Viscum > Viscum album. Next base: position 37,124,695 of record OY728150.1, on the reverse strand, counting down.
TAGGGAGTAGGAGGATGGGGGAGTGGACAAATATAGACCATAGAGTCTTATGAACTAGAGGCTCTAAGGATGATTAGAGGTATCATTTTTGTCCCTTCCACTTTATATGTAGTACTGGTAGAGACATGTGAAAGTTACTCTATTCTTGAAACTTCTTGGTTGAAGATTTTCTAGGGTGATGCAAGGAATCAGTGAAGCCTTATGATGGTGATGTTTGACATGGATTTATACCCATGGAAAAGAGTGAAACTACCCCAATTGAGTTGTATTTTGTGATATGATACAAAACCATGTGGGTGAGTCAGTGTCGCTAAAAGTGGATCATTTCAAGGTATGTTAGCCAAGTTGATCTGACTTGTGTGTTGAAGGAAGTGGTGTGATAGGGTGTTAGATAATGTCTTGGTTTGGGTGAATAGGATATAAATGGAAAGGATAAGCTTCAGGAAGAATGTGATTCTTGAATAGAGGCTTGGTAATGGTTCAAGGTGAAACATGTGACATTAATTCCCCAATTGTAGTTAGCTTAGAGTCACGAGACACTTTTCCATGATTTTATACCCTGTTCAAGGCCTAATAATACTAGTGGGGAATTCTTCTTGAAGATTATTCTTGGAGAATCAGACAAAGATGATCGCAGGTCATGCACTTTTATCTATAGTATGAAACCGATTTAGAGGAGAGAGTGACTCACATAAAACCTTCCCATAGTGGTATAGAGAACCTGTGATGTTTTCCTCAGTGTGGATTGTTTTCCTACCATCCATACTCAGATGGATGCCAATAGTGGGTGAATCATGTTTTCCAAATTATGAGATATATTTTTCCTTCTATATGGAGTAGTGATACCAATTTGAGTAGGATGATCTCATGTGTCGGTCAATACGATTGAAATCTTCTAGATGGATAGTATGAACCTGGGAGAAGTTGATTCTATGAGAATTTTATTCTCTACATGGATGATGGAGTGTGTGGATGTAGAGACCCGAAGCTTATCGTACATTGACATTACATTACTTTTGCGGAATACTTAGTACATTACAAAAATACACACACAAGGACCGTAATAGTTTAGTGTCTTTGGAAACTCGGACTATAATCTTCTAATCGCGGTGAAAGATCTTCAAAATCTCCCATAAAGATCTTCCTCCTTTTTTTTTACCTAAAACCTTTCTTTATATCCTGGGGAAAAGAAAACATAAAAGGGTGAGCTCAAATGCTCAGTAAGGGTAAACAAAATAAATATCAATCACATCATATTCATAAGAACATAGCATTTTGGAAATCATAACCTGCAAAAGAGAGCATAATTTCATAATCATGGGATAAATCATGGCAGTGAAAAAGTAATCCCAATAATCATAACTTAAAACATGAAACTTTGTGGCATACACACATAATCATAGAGAATCATTTCTTGTTAGTCAAGACTAATTGCCAAGACTATCTTAGTGGACAAAGTCCCTTTCTGAATCGAGTAACCCTCGTTTCAGTCCTGCTTCACTGAACCGGTATAACCTACCGTTCCAGCCCTGTCTATCTCATGAGATATAAAATCTTTACCCAATGAATTGGAGGGAGATATAGGTCCCACCCATCTTATAATGAATCCTTTCTTATGTGTGCCACATAATCATAAAACATACATCATCGCATAACACATGTAACAAAAATGGGATTCTTGAAACATCATGACATCATAAATCAATTCATATAAGATAAAGGAATTCATAAACATAATTCCATCACAACATAGTCAAATCAATGTAAAAATATGGATAGAAACAGAACCCTTTATTATCTTAGATGGAAAATAATTTTGATAAAACACTTGAATTGAATTCTTGAGGAAAATATCCTTTCTTCTTCAAAATCAATTTCTTTTCACAAAACATCATGCAATTTTAAAAGAAAGAGATTTTATTGAAAATAGTCATGAAATATTTTAGAGGAAGCTTCATGAAAATAAGGCTTTATAAAACAGTAGAAATCCGTTCGTGCCGTATAAGTTAAAAAAAAAAACATTCTTCGTACTTTTGTCGGAAAAGTCAAAAAGTACCACGTACGAAAAACATCAAAAGATTCCTTTCATTTCTTTTACTAAAAACTCACCGAAGGGTAAAAATGGATTTAAAAAATTGTAGGTGGATGGAAATAATATTACATATTGATGAAACATGGATGTGGATGATAAAATACACCCCAGTAAATACTTACGAATAAACAATCTCGGATAAAAATGGGATTGTGATATTTCCCTTACCTTAGGTCCGACTTGCTTTGTAAGTGTCCTAACCTCCTGTATAATGATTTAAATCATGTTATTGACTTATTAAAGAATCATATTTATTGTTATGATATCATATATGGTTCACTTATGACATTATATTACCCGTTCTTTTGTAAATTCCATGTTAAAGAAGCGTTTTGGGTAAAATCGTTTCATTTATCGTAGGTGTTTTGACTTGTTGTTCTTGACATCATTATTACTTATATCATGATTTACTCACTTCCAGAATATAAAATATGATTTATATATCATATATATTCAGTATATATATATATATAATAGGTAGATAAATAAAATGAAAAACACCATTCATGGAGACGGTAGTCCGTACGTACGCATGAACGCTGTTTTCCTTTCCTTATTGTCTTGAAATGGAAGTAAGTAGATGACATACATATGTATATATATACATAAATCCAGTAGATTTATAATGTCATATATTTCATTATTATTTCTTATATATACATTATAATCATTCTTAAATGGTTAACATGGAGAATGAATCTCATCGCGTCGTGGAGACGGTAGTCCGTACGTACGCACGAGCGATGATATCATTTCTATAAATATTGAATTGAATTGGAGTGGATCATACAATATATCAGAATCAATATGATGTTGTAATAACTATGTATAGTTATTCTTTACACCATTATACCCATCCATGTAAGGTGGTGGTGGAAAATAGATTACACCATGGCGTGGAGACAGTATTCCGTACGTACGCACGCGCAGTGATTTCTTTTTCCGTAGGATAGATAGATGGTGAAATAGGGTTGTTTCATACTTATAATAACATATCAGTATATGAGTGATACTGATGTTATTACTTCATAATGAAACAACCTAAGAAGAAGAAGTGGAAGAAGAAATAAAGATGAAAGAATTGGTAACGGTAATTACCTCTTCTTTGAAGCGCCTTTTGGAGACCTCCTCTTAGGGAACTAAAATTGGTATTTGAGGAAGACCAGAACCTCTAGGATGTTTCTAGGGAAGTGGAGAAGAGATTTTGTCAGGGGTTGGCCGAGCTTGAGTGCTCAAATTGGTGTGAGGAGGAGGGGGAGGAGGTGCCCTTTTATAAGGGAGGAGAGGGGCACCTTAGGAATATCTCAAAATATTATTTTATATTAAAGTAAAAATCGGTTTATAATGGTTCCAAAGGGTCTTATTTCGCAGCTAAAGTGGGGATGGGTCGAAATCCTATCAAACAATAGGATTTAGACAAGTGTAGGTTCTTATTTTAACCTTATCAATTAGATTTAACTCTAAGTTAAATAATTTAACTTTTACCGTGTCTTTTTGTTTTCTTTCACTATATGGTTAATACACTTACTATAACATGCCAAACTAACCCCAAATTGTTTATTATTAATATATATATCCTTATCTAAGTCATTTGGCCGAACCTTAGATTTTTAAAAATAAACTAACAATTAATAATATAATATTTGATTTAAAAACTATTTTGTGTCAATTTTGACACTATTTGATATATGATTTTTGTGAAAGTCATAACAGAATTATATGTTCGAACCAAGTTGATTAAATAAACACTAATATATCATAGTAACCTATAAAATTAGTGTAATTCATAAAAAGTCTCAAATTACATTCATTTGAGTATTTATAACATCAATTATGTTAATATTTCCTTAAAAGGGTAATTACTGCATCATCGTTGTGTCATAAATAAATTAATTTATTTAAAGTCTAAAAATTATAAATAAAATATCATTATATAGGAAATCTTTTTATCTTTCTAATGAATATTTATAGTCGAATTTATCTTATGTATAACCCTATATTAAAAATGTTTTAGTGAATAAACGTTGATTTTAACTCTTTTAACTCTTCTTTGAATTAAATAATAATAAATGTCCTAATCTAATCCAAGTGGGCCTAAATGATAATATTTTACACTTAAGGTTGTTTTTGGTCGAGATACACTTGTACAATAGAATTAGGACATGTGTTAGGGTAATATTAATATCATTCTTACCCTTAATTACCCTATTTACTTTTAACCGTGGTAAATAAAAGTAAAAAGTTACTATTCACCAAAAATTATTTTCATCTCATTGAACCACATTTTACTTACTGATATCAACCGTGTTTCTCGGATTTTTGAAATTCCATTCACAGAAGCGGTAAAATTAAGTTTTATGAAAAATTCAGTTTTTTAACTACCACTTAGTAGTTTCACTATTCATCAAAAAATGAAGGTTTTCAGAAAAATACCAAAATTTCATCCTAAGCTATATTTCATATTCCGAATTCAAAAATGAAGTCTATTTTACCAAATTCATAACATAGAAGTTGCATTAATTAATTTTATAATTAAATCCCGCTGTTAAAACAAATAGCGTGTTTTTAAGAAACAATATCTATCAAAAGATTGACACTTGTTTATGTCTGGTTTAAATGTGCAATTACATCCAATGACCAACATTGTATTGAATTGTAAAAATATATTCTAAATATACTTTAAAACTACTCCAATTAATAATTTATCACTATTAATTATTTCGATTAAAAAAGTTTTTTTTTAATTATAATTTAGTAATTTTCACTATTCATCAGAATATGAAAGTTATCCGAAAAGTACCAAAATTTCACCTTAGGCTAAATTCGATACTCCGAATCCAAAAATGAAGTCCATTTTAAAATTTCTAAAATTTAAAAAGTGGTTATTACTATTCATAACGGCTAGTTTTAATAATATTTTAATAGCATATCATTGTTTCATGAAACTCAGTATTACGTACCACACACGCTATCGAGGAAGGTTGCGATTGCGTGTAATGCAAAGCAAGTCAAGGATGCGTGTTGTGCAAGCTCCTTTTGGTGTAGCGTACAACACAAGACTTTAATAAAATTAAAAAGAATATTTTTTATAAAATCTTGGGCTGTTACAGTGGACATCTTCTTGAAGATGTTCTGGATTTACCTCCCCACCAAGAGTTAGAATCTTCATAGACTGGAACCTAGGGACTTCCCTAATATCTTTTCCATCATATAGGATGGCTTAAGTTGAGCCTTGTGATCTAATGGTGTAGTTGGGGGTTTATATATTAAGGTATTGATAAGACCCAATGTGATCACTTAGGAAACCATGTGTTGTTCACTATTGAGATAGAAGAAAGACTTATGAATCGGGTTGATCCGTTTTTGGATCAGTTTATGGTAGTATTATTTTTTGGTACCCTCATGATATTGGCATCAGAGTTTTGAAAAAGAAACTCGAGGATGATTCTAGACATGCTCGGAGAGTACAATTTTTCATAGGGATATCTCATAGAGTCAGCTATGGGTTCAGAAGGTCCACTTATTTTGATATTTCCTCTTAGACATGAGAGTGATAGTGGACCCAGAAGAGGTTGAGGATGTGCTAGATTTAGGGCCACCCAAGGGTGTGGAAATGGTAGTGGAATCCCACAACAATGTTTCTGTTCACTTTTTTTGAGTGCGGTAATGAAGCGGTTGAACTTTATGGGCGAGGATGGTGCAACATATTTCCAATCAATAGTTGTTACCCCTCTACTTTTTTAGTAATTTAGGGAGGCACAACTGGGTGATATCATTCATGAGGTATCCTGTGACTAGATTTCTATTAGAAATGTTCTTGATGGATTTTACGAAGGTGGGGAGTGCGTAACGCTTCTAAAGATTGATAATGACACCATTCACACTTCGAGATGAGGTGCTGAGGAGGTTGTTTTCCCTCAGTAGTTCACCTTTAAGAGGGGTAGTTTTACCGAGATCATTTTTTATTGGGTTGGTGTCCATGGATATGGTGGATTTCTATGTTAGGTTAGTTAGGTGGCATATTACTAGACCCCATGATCATAGTTAGAATGTGTGTTTTGTATTTTCCTCGTGTCACATTTGAGGATACATGTTAACCACTCATTGTAAGATATCGATCCATATGAGGTGGGAATCAAGTGTTGAGTCAACTTTTCAAGGTATTTAGTGGTGTTTTAGTTTTTAATAGAGATAACCCTTTGTGGGAAAGTGGTTTTCCTAGGTGCATGTTTGTTGAAAGCATGGTAAGGCTCTGATGCTCGCCGGTGTGGAACACCCAGTTTGGATATCATTTTTCCTCACTATTGAATTAGATTTCACTTTTTAAGATGAAAATAATTGAAGTTGGGGAGAGTGTAGTGACTCCGGATTTTTCCATATATGACTTTTTAATATTTCTAGGAATATTTACAAATCCAATAATTGAGTCAGTGGGGTATTCTGGGGCCCAGATATCCTCAATGTAGTGATGTTAAAAATATTAAATTTATTTTATCATGCACACATTTTTTAGTAAATGTGAAATAAAAACTTATTTGAGTCACATATTGTAAATATAAGACCAAAACTGATTTTGGAATATGGGTTTTACCCTAGGTGTGACATAAATTTTATTAGCATCGGTCACCCAGTTGAGGGTGAGAGTTAGCGAATGTGTTGATGGTATATTAGTTTATTTAATAAAAACAAATAAACTAATATATCTCCCCCATTTGGGTTTCACATGAATAAGGAAAGGGGGAGGCTTCTCCCTTGCACAATGTATGACCCAAGGATGAACCAAGGGAGATGAGGCACTGATAAACTCTATTCATGATGACAATTGACACCAAATCGAGGTACGATAGGTTCCAGACATTGCATCGGTCATAAAGATTTAGTGTTTCACCATGAGTTTGGAATATTTAAAATATTTACATACCTATCCCAATATATATATTTTTTAAGGTTTTATATCCATATTAAAACTTCTAGAGACCCCCTAGAGGTTTATTTATGGATTTTGGGTGAAAATCAGAGGTTTTGGGTGGGTCATAGGGATTTACTATTTTGAAATCCCAATCACAGAATGTGTAGTGCAAGATCACATGCCATGTGTTCTTACTATTCAGGGAATATGGAACCTTGTGGACTACATTCCATGTATTGAGGGTACATTACATGTAGTGGTCCTTGGACGTACGGTAGATGACATGGCCAAAATATACTTGTTAAGGGACATGGTTGTGTAGTAGTATATGACCAGATGACATGGAATGGGTTGAGATACATATGGATGAGCCGAAGGAAATGAATATATGCCTCATATTCTAGGAAACATCATGTATGAAGTATACACACCATGTATGGTGATTTTCTAGATAGGTTGTGTGGTTGAGGACACTAATAAGTGATCCGTTGGGGTTACATGGCATGTAACCCCATGTACCCATACTGTACCATAGGAGTACACATCCTATACTTTCATTAGGGAATTATTCCTCTCACATATCCATCTACATGACTCAGATGGAGGCCCACGATTAACCTATCCTGAGTAGTTTTCTACACATAACACAATGGTTCAATGGATATGGTGTTAGAGATGAAACTTGAGGTGATGATATTGGGACTCCACTTATAGAAACGTTCATATTAGAACCATATGGGTGTTATTTATTAGTCTATCCATCTAAGGGAATATTGTGACATTACATACTTAGAATAAGATTATGATCCCCTTGATGAGTTAAATTTGGATAGAATTTGTGTATCTAACCAAAAATCTTGAGGAAAGATCCTCTATTACATCATATTTACTATGTGGGGTTTATGGTATCATCCGGACCCTATTGCATGGGATTTTACCCTTACATAGAGGGTTGATTCAGTAGTTTTTTTGGTAACATCAAGTATACGATCTTCAAATTGATGTGTAGTTTTAGATTGGGTTTACAGTATCTCCCAGAAGTCCTAGGTGTAATCCCCTATTTGGGAATTGAGATCTATGGAGTTATAGATTTTGTTCATAGTGTATCTCATGAGACATGGGCGAGATCCCCTATCTGAGTATCATGATATGATGGGTTCTAGAAATAATTTATTAAATTTGAGACTCAAAAATCATACCCTCTTGGATGTATGCTATCATGGATGGAGGGGATGTTCCATTGACTTAGTTATACCCGATGAGTGTTATATCTCAATGAGTTCTATCTGAGATGACATGGCCTATGGAGTGATCACTCTAGGATGAAAAATACCTTTGATCCTAGAGTATAATATTTTAGCTGGTAGTGAGGTTAAGACCTCTTGAGATTGGGAGTCTGTGATGAGTGTATTTGGGTTATTCTAGGATTACTTTCGGTATGTATCATTTATAATTAACATACCAGGTGGTGATGAAAATACTAGTCATGTGTAGATTAGGAATGGTCGAGATAAAGTTTTTGGTTCCACCTCGCTTGAGTTTTCTCCTCTAGATATGAGTTGCATGAAATGTTTATTTTTAATTTCTCCCTTTTATTTTGGGGTTTTGGAGTGCCTAATATGTATTTTTATACTCACCCTTGTAGGGGATCTACCCACAAATTTTGTGTATTATATAGATGATAGGATTTCATATGGATTCCTAGGAGTACCCGGAGCAGGTGGATCAGAGTGAGCTAGACTGAACAAGGTGTGTACTAGTGGTTGTATCTAATAGTATTTCCCTCCTTCTAAGAAGGTTGGATGATTTTTTCAGTTTATGGAAAGAATGAATTTTTTCCTTTAATTATTTTATTAATTTTTATATAAACTGATTGTAGGAAGGATGTATTCATGAATTTTTTAGTATTAGTTGTATTATTATTCTTATTATTATTGTTGTTGTTGTTATTATTATTATTATTATCTCTACACTTTTTCATGGATATGGATGTGTGTGTGTTCATACAGGTACCATAGAATAAGGCCTCCCATGTCTGTGATATTCCCACTTGCTATGGGTCACCATCACTTTACCTATTAGAGGTAGGGTTGGGGTAGTCACACTAGGCTTATATCCAGCCAGGTAGGCCCTAGTGGGTCAGTTTGTGGCATTATAAAATAAATATTCTGTTTATATTTTGGTAAAAATTCCAAAAAACATCTCATTTAGAAAAATGAAAATAATATTTATTTTAAATCTTTTTAAATTAATTAAAATATGGTTTAAAATGAATTAAATTAATCAATAGAGTTTAAAAACTAATATTATTTATTGAATTTAAAATAACCTCAACATGGAAGAAAAAGAGTTTGGACAGAAAACTTTTAAATATGAATTTCAATAAAAGAAAGTCCCTTACTTATAACTTACTTGATGATTATTAATACACTAAGAGAATAAATGGAAAATAAATATTAATACCCCAATAATAACGAGAGGAGAATAAAATATATGGGGTTTAAGTGATTAGGATCATATAATTTTCCAAAATGAAATCTAAATATAAACAATCCTGAAATAAAATGAGATTGTAATAGAAATACCTTGCATATATAATAATGTTTTATTAAAAAACCCTTAAAAGATTAAACATGAATTGAAATTATAAATTCCATGAATAAATAATAATTCATGAAATAATATGTCAAGGGGGATTTATATACACAATATAAACGAAATAGGTTCATAATATACACATCTATCGTTAAAGTGGAAATGAGACAAAATTAGCCTTACCTTGGGTCTTTACTCTGTTTTTCATGTTTAATCCTCATGTATAATGAATTTAAAATTATAAAATTATTTATAAATAACCATTTTAATCTATATTCAATTTTAATGACCTTTTATAATAATTTTGAAATCCATTTATTATATATATTTTTCATACATCAACCACATATGATTATTCATTTAATTTCCCTAAAATTACTTTAGTATATTGTTCATGGTTAAAGGAGTTATGAAATGGTTCCATAATGTCTAGAATTTTAATAATTTCATTCGAATAATTTTTATTCATTAAATTTTATTTTATAATCAAACATGCATGATGATAATTGAAAAATGAATCACATCGCTTTATGGAGGTGGTAGTCCACACATACGAATGAGAGATATTATAATTTTATGAAAGATGGAAGGGTAATAAGGTGGATGATATATTATATTTCCAAAATTATAATTACATAAAACATATCATATATTTTAATTAATTTCACATTTATAACCATCCAATTAAAGTAGTGATGAAAAATAAATTACACTGCTCTATGGATATTGTAGGTAGTACATAAGCACACCTATTTTTTTCATTTTTAATAAGATGTAAAGGAGGTATAAAATGGTTTTTTAAGACCATAATATTTTAAAATAACACTATTTTTGATAGAGTATGTGTCATATGACACTGATCTTAAAAGAACAAAAAAATATCATTATTATTTAAATATGACTGTTAAAACATAGTCGTTGAATTGGTTGATCTGAATATTTGTAACCAAATTATGATATATATATATATATATATATAAAATGGAACTTCTTAATAAAAATGTAGCTATTTATTCTTAGGAAACAAGAAATATTTTTTAGTAAAGTTATTTTATTCATCAAAAATACGTTTTCTTTAAAAATGGTATTTATTTATTTTTGTGAAAAAACATTATAATTAGTTTCCTATAATATTATAAATTTTATTTAATAAATAGTATATAATTTTGTAAATCATAATAAAAAATTATTTAAGGTGAAGATTTTGGATTTTTCTTAAAAAATTATTTTTATTGAATGGTGAAAATAAAGTTTTTTTAACTTCCAGTTATTTTCATTGAAAATTACCATTATTCTTTTAATTTTATATCAAATTATAATAATAATCCTTTAATCATAAATAATATAATTAATTACATAGGAATCATATTTATACTTTATTTTGATATAAGTTCATTTTTATACTTAAAAATACATTTTTTTTCAAAAATTTGTTTTCATTGTGTTTTATGAATTTATATTAAAATTGATTTTCAAAACATCTATAAATTGAATATTGAAAAATTAATTCCATATTTTGAATAAGGAGGTTAAAATTTGGTAAATATTTCAACTTTATTTTTGGTCATAATTAATAACAATCGTGGTAAATATTTTTCACCTCGCTAAGGGTAAATCAGGTAATTAAGGTTAAAAATAATCTTATAAGGTTTTAAAAATATATCTAGAACTTGTAATATTTCTATTGGGTTAATTTAGTTTGAAAAATACCATCATTTATTTGAAAAGGTATAATTTTTGTTCCATTTTTCTTAGATAAAGAACTTATATTATTTTAAGTAAATGAAAATTCCAAGATGGCATTCTCTTACTTTTAATTTAACTTATATTTTTTGCATAAGAATAATAATATTTTATAAAAAAAAGATAAAAGTTTTTTTGAACTTATTTTTTTTATTATGTTAATTTATTTTTAATTTTTAGTGATGGTATAATTACATTAAATTATTACAGGACGTTGACACAGTGCTTGCACATGATGTAGAAAAATCAAATTAAATTAGTTTTAAAACATAAAAAATCAATTTTTTTGGATGAATTATGGTTTCAGATGAATTTTATGGTGAATAATGGCATATAATTTATGTTAAAATATTTAATATTTGAATTTAGAAACTCTATTGATGTCTTTAAAGTCAAAATATGTGAATAGTTCTTAAAATACCTCAATGGAATTTTAGGTTTAATAATATATTATTAAATTAATTAAAAATATTAAAATTCTTGAAAGAGTAAAATGGAGATTAGATATGGTCTAAAATATCATCCTTTGATCATTTTGATATAATTTTTACCTTATAATTTAATTTATAATTCTTTATTATTGAAAAATTTGTTACCACGGTTAAGGTTAAACTTGGTTAACGAAGGTATTAAACCCAAATATAAGGTTTAAAATAACACCTAAATCTATCCAAAATTTAATGTTTTAAAGTTTTCAAAACCAACTTATATTATGTTAAAAATTTTTTCCACTTGGAGACACTTCCACATGAATGTAAATTTATTATATTTAAATATTTTATATAATTCCATCTATTTTCCTCACTAAAAATGAATTTTTATTCTAGAAAATCCTACAGCTCAAAGGGGTTGAAAATGGAAAAGTATAAGTGATTAAACCATTACAATGAGATTAAAATTGAGTGGAAAGGACCTAGTATAATGATACATATTGGTGCTTTAACTAGATCTTCTTTCATTTTCCAAGTTGTACGCTACAAAGTTCCCTTCCCTCCAAGTATGACTCACCTCAATGCCTTGGTCAATGACCATCTTGCATTTTCTGATAAAATAGGTTAGGTCCCATGTAATTATTTTTTATTATGAATGAATCGGACCAGGATCTTGGAGTTGGGATTCCACTGTATAAATATTAATGTTGTAGAGTTGTTATAGCGTGAGTCCACTAAACATAGTCAAGTGTGTCCTTTCCTTCACTATAAAAGGAAACCACCTCTCATCTATTATTCACATTACCTAGATCCACATAGATCAACTAAAAAAATTAATAATACACTTTTAAACATCATTATAAATGTTTTATAGGTTTTGGTATCTTCAAAAAACCATCCCTTGGTTCCTTAAGAAGAAATACAAAGGATGTCTCTTAAAGAGAAGGTAATCATTTTAACTGATCTCATTCATTTTATTGATTCTTTTACCTCCTTTAAATATCTACAAGCCATAATATAATAAAATCAGTATCTACCAAATAATGAGATGTTTTTTCTTAATTTAACTACCTTATTCATCTTCTTTTCCATTATATGGGGGATGAAATTATCATTTGTGCATACGTGTGGACTACCACCTCCACAAAGTGATGTGTTTAATTTTTCACCACCACCTCACAAGTTTGGTTATTATGACGTATTTAATATATATATATATAGATATTATACTCCTTAAATAATAATTATTTTCTAAATATAAGATATTACATACCTTCTTACCCTTCCACCTTCTAAAAAATGATAATTTCACCCACACGTACATGTGGAATACCACCTTCACAAAGATACATGATTCATTTTTCACATATTCATTTCATGGGTGATTATAAAATTATATTTGATATATCAAAATGAAAATTATTTCATTATTATTATTCTAGGGATTATGGAATAATTAATCGTTTTACCATAGTGAACCTACCAAAGTCATTTTTCAATTATGAATCAAAGGTCCTCACAACACCCAATGTGGACTAAACTGATCTTGTAATTAAATATTTCATTGTAATAAATGATATAAATGGTTTAAAAATAAGGGAATAAACCTATATTTTTTTAAATAAGTAATTAATTAATTTAAATTTATTATATAGAAATGTAATGGACGTACATAACTGGTATGGACTCGACGTAAGTAGTTTCTTAACTCAATTTCAATTAATTGGGCTATACTTATAATTCATTGACTATTTTATGCCAATATTATGTGTGAAATGACCTATAATTTTATTATTTTTTATATAATTTGTTTTTGTGGTTTTAAAATTATTACACATAATTAATTCATTGATTAAATTCCAACTTCAATGATATGATCTTTGTAAGGATTATTCATATCAATATTGTTTCTTTGAGACTTGTCTTCTATTACGAACCTACTTCCTTTTATAAGGTGTATATGATTACTATTGAGATATTATTCCATTAATGAATGTTTCATTAGGATATTTAAAATTCCTTTGATGTTATATCTTTCATGACTTATTTATTGAAATGTTATAAAATTTCAATGTTTTTTATGTTTTCAATTTCAATTCTTTGAGACATAATTCATGTTATGAACCATGTTTTATTTTACAGGGTGTAAATAATACTCTGTGAATTTGTTTTCAAATATTATTTCATAAAAATTATGTGTTTTATATAATAATTTTATGTTCCTTCATTGAATTTATTTTTGATTCAAGAATTACCCAAGTTTCAAGAGTTTCTCATCTCAAAATTTTATCTTTGAGACATGTTTTGAATGATGCACCAATACTCATTTATATAGTGTATACATTGAAAATTGAAATATAATATCACCAATTTTTTTGTCTCATACTATTTAATGTTTCTTATTATATTATTTTGTTAAATGTTTTTTGTTTTAAAAGTCCTTAAAATGGTTTTCTATAAAAATGATGCTTTAATGATTTTAAATACTTTTAACTAAACTCTTTATCCATATTATTTATATAAGTTAATGAATGTTATTGATAAAAAATAAATGTTTATATAAATTTATTTTACCTTATTTTTTAGTATCATTTAAAAGGTTCTAAAAATTGAATTGATTAATATAATCTACTCAAGTTAATTTTGACCCTTTTTACAGAAGTTTGAAAAGAATGTTTATTTTTAAGTTTTACAAAATGAGAAAGTTTTCTCAGCATCATAACTATTGATTTATTTTAAGTTATCTTTACAACAATCCATAATTATTTTCAAGTAAAATACATTTCCAAAATATTTTATGAATTTTCAGTTTGTAAAGGCACAGAAAGAAAAGGGTATTTTCCTTTATTTTCTAAGAAACCATTTAAATGTTACTTTAAAGGTATTTTAATATATGTCATTTCCTTTAAGGATTCCTTGGATTAACTGGGTACATGATATTATGACACCATTAAATTCCTTTCTATAAATGGTATATGATTTTGTTTTAAATAGATTGTATATAAACCCATATCGTTTTCATTGGAAAATTTGGTTATGATAGTTCTAAAATAATACAAGCATCCATGTGTTTTGTACATGATATTAAACTTGAACATTATTTATAAAGAAAATATTATGGGGTGAACCCAAATAATTATGTAAATTGTTTTATATGTGTCAGGTTGGTCTGTTATATCCCTTCAATGTGTTGGGAATAAGATAGAGTTAATTGGATGAAATTTATTCCTAAGAGACGATGAAACTATGTTACTCATAAGAGAATACATAGTTAATTGATTATAAGTTACTAATAAGAGACAAAAAAAGTTACAAGTATTAGGTTACTAATAAGTGATATGGAAATTATCCATTTAGGTGATTCCATGATGAATGTTTGATGCTCCAAGATACCTGCACAATTTCTCAAGATGGCTATGAATTCTAATGGATCCTTTGTTTAAGGATTTTTTTCAAGCGGCTCATGATTATTGAATTATATGATTATTTCCTTATGTTAAATAAATATTCCATGTATCATGATTTATGACTCACATTTTGATGTGTATTAATAAAATTATGTAATGTTCATGGACATTGATTATTTCATCATACCATTATTCTCATCTTATTCTCACTGATGACATTCAATTTTTAATGCTTATATTTACCCTTACGGAGTGTTTGAGCTCACCATTATTATGTTTTACATTTCCCCAAGTTTTAAATAATTATATTAAATGATTAAAGTATATAAAGGTTTAATGTGTGAATAATTTTATGAGATAAGTTGAAGACTTATTTTGAAATAAGAAAATATGGGTATAGTTGAAAAAATACGCACTTAAAGACATGAATATTGTTACATAAGAGTTTGTACTAATTATATTAAACTATAAAACAAAAAGGTCCCTGGGTATATAAGTGATCTAATACTCTATTTAATGTTGTATGTTTTTTATGGCTAAAATTGGGTAATATTTGTTATTATCAAAGTCAAAAATGTAAAGATTAAATTTTTAGAACTATATTCAGGAGTATGTATTTAGGGATATTATAATTGTTAAAAGATAAGGGTTTAAATAAATTTGTATTTTAGGATGTTTTTATGTGATGTTATCTTAAGAGGTGTTTATACCATCACGAGGTAATAAGTTTAAAGTTTATCATAACTTCAAATGCATAGACCCCCCCCTTTTGAGGTTTTGAGTAATGGTATTTTAATGCGATTAATTATATTTTTGGTGAAGTATTATTAGGATGAAGTACAAGTAACCCTTATTTGTATCATGTTATTTAATAAGAAGGATTATTTTGAAAGAATGATACATCATTTTTTTGACGTAAGCTGAATGTTATAAGATAACCTTTGAGGTTAATATGTTATTATTGAGGTTATTTATGATATAGGGTTAGTTATTTGTGGAATGATTTTATTTGAAATTTGTGTATTATTGTTGAATTTTGGATATTAATATATTATTTATTCATATAAAGGGGTTTCCATTTTAGGTATTATCATACCTTATGCCAACCATATTATTTTTTATAATTATAGGATGAAAATATTTTCTTCCTTTTATATACACCATGTTCAATCAAAATTCGATTATAGTTCTTCAATAAATAAATTTTGGTACTCATCATTTTATGTAAAAGAATAGATAAAGGTGGAAACTAGTTGAAACATGAAACCAAAGGATGAAATTGAGTTTATGGTTTTAAATAAAATAAAGTATGTATATTTAATTATGTTCTTAGTCTAGATGGTAAAGTAATTCTTTAACTCTAGGTAATGGATATTGAAAAAAATAATCCTATTACCTTCATTTCTAATTAATTGATTTCCTTTTTCACATCTCATTGGTGTATGGTTTGGTGTTCATTATCTGTACCATGACCATTAAACTTTTGATCAATGTTCTATATCACTCTATAATTTTTTGGATATTAATTTTTCCTCTATGTCCATTTTTTACTTCCCACTAATGTAATCCTATTTGGAAACCTAGTTATATGTTATTACAAATGAACTTTATATTTACATCTCCCTCTAATCAAAATGAAGTTTTAATGCCCCTCTTTATTATATGGGTTTTAAATAAAGGTATTTTAAAATATTAAACCCTTGATTAATGAGTTTAAGATAAAATTTTGAGATTTAAATTTTTTAAAAGGGGAGAATGTGACACCCTAATATTAAAAGAAAACTTTTTTTTGATAAAATACATGACACATAGTACCAAGATTAAATGAACCATGAGATATTATTATTTAAATATGACCATTATAACCTAGCTATTGAATTATAAGATATGAATTGGAGTAAAGAAAATCATGATATATATATATACACACGCACACACAAACACACACACACAGATATATATATATATATATATATATATAATGTAATTACTTAATACAAATGTATTTATTAATTCATATAAAATAAACACTCAATTTTTAGTGAAGTGATTTTATTCTTAAAAAATAAGTCTTCTTCAAGAATGTTTTTTATTGATTTTTGTGTGTAAAAAATAAAATTAATTTCTACCACTTTTTAAAATTTTATTTGGTAAAAATGATATCATTTTTTAAATCATTACGTAAAAATTATATTAGGGTGAATTATTTGGTATTTTTTTTGGAAAGACTGATTTTTCAGTGAATAGTGAAAAATACATATTTTTTTGTAAAGATATGATTTATTTTAATTAAAAATTACCACTATGCTTTTAATTTGATCTTAAATTAAAATTATCCTACTTTGGTTACAAATAATATAATTAATTACATATGAATTATCTTTATACTTGATTTTTTATAAGTTCTTTTTTGGGATTAAAAACATATTTTCTAAAAACTTTTTTCAATTGTGTTTTACATGTTTATATTAAAATTAATTTCTACCACTTATAGAAATCGAAACATTAAAATTTGATTCCATATTTATAATAAGTAGGTTCAAATTTGTTAAACAGGTTAAATTTTTTTTGGTATAGATAAATAGTAACTGTGGTAAATATTTTTCACCTGAGTAAGGGTAAATTAGGCAATTAAGGTTAAAAATAATGTGATAAGGATATAAAATTATATCTAAGACCTGAATTATTTCTATTGTATGAGTTTATTTAATATATTACCTTTATATATATATATATATATGAAAATGTGGAATTTTGGTTCTGTTTTATTTGATAAAGACCTTGATATTAAAGGAAAATTCCAAAATGTCACTCTCTTACATTTAATTTATCTTATATGTTCACATAGGGATAAAAATTTGTTATGAATGAATGTAAAATTTTATTTTTAACTGTATTTATTTATTTTTATTATGTTAATTTATTTTTAATTTTTAGCATTGATATAATCACCTTAAATTCTTACACAACACTGATGCGATGCTTGTTTAACAAGTCAGAAAATCAAAGTATATGATTTTAGAAACATAAAAAGTAATATTTTTTGTATGAATTGTTGAATAAAAATAGTTTTCTAGTTAATAATAATATATAATTTATGGGTAAATATTTTATATTTTAATTCCATACCTATATTGATGACTTTAAAGTCAAAATATGAGAATAATTATTAAAATGAATTTAGTGGTATTGTATGTTAAATAATATATTATTACATGATTTAAAAATCATAAAAATATTTAAATAGGACAAGGGGGATTTTATATTGGTTAATATTTCATAAATATACCATTAGTGATCCAATTTATACCTTATAAGAAAAATTATAACACTATAGTATTGAAAGAGTTGTTACCACAATTAAGTTTAAAATTGGTTAATGAAGGGGTTAAACTCAAAGATAAGGTTTAAAATACCACATAAACCATTCAAGATTTTATTGTTTGATCTTTTTTAAACTTAAACTATAATATATTTATTTTTTTTAACTTTTTCCCACTTCCACATGAATAATAATTTATTATATTTAAATATTTTATATAATTCTAAGTAGGCCCTTTCCTTTGCTATAAAAGGATACCACCTCTCCTCTATTATTCACACCACCTTGAGCGACATATACCAACCAAACCATGAATAAAAATATTTTCAAATTCATTTTCCAAGTTCTATAGGTTATGGTCTCTTCAAATGACCATCCCTAGGGTCTTTAAGATTAAATCGAAAGGATGTATCCCAAAGAGGAGGTAAACATTTCAATCGATATTTTTCATTTTACATATTGTTTTATCTATTTTAATTCTATCATAACCATTTAAATATAATAAAATAAGTGTATAAAAACTATTTAGAGATTTTTATGTTAATTTAACAAACTTATTCATATCTTTTTTCATCCTATGGGGAATGAAATCATCGTTCATGCGTACATGTGGACTACCACCTCTAAGAAGTGATGTGTTTCGTTTTTCACCGCCACCTGACAAGGATGGTCATTATTATGGATTTAATATATATATATATATTATATTCATTAAATAATTAATATTATGTAAATATAATATATTACTTACCTTCTTTCCCTTCCAATCATTAAAAAATGATAAATTCTCCCTTGCATACGTGTAAAATACCAACTCTACAAAGTGATATGATTTTTTTCACATATTTATTTAATGGGTGATTATAAGATTGTATTTATTATATAAAAATTATAACCATGTCATGATTATTATTCTATATATTAAGTAACAATTAATTATTTGACCATGTTCAACCTATCAAATTCATTTTTCAATTATAAATAGAACATCCTCAAAACACCCAACATGGAGTAAACTGATTATGTAATTAAATATGTGATTGTAATAAATGATATAAATGTTTTAATGATATGAGAATATATATGAATTTTTTTAATAAATAATTAAATATTTAAATAATTAATATAAATTTATTACATATGAAAGTAATGGATTTACATATTAATTCTGGACTCAATGAAATGGGTTTATTAACTCAATTTCCATTCATTAGGTTATAATTATAATTCATTGACTATTTTTAGATAATATTTTGTGTGAAATAAAAAATTATTTTATTATGTTTTATTTAATTTTTTTGTTTTATAATTGTTCCACTTAATCACTTAATTGATTAAATTCTAACTTCAACGATACAATATTTTTAAGGATTATTCTTCTCAATATTGTTTCTCTGAGATATGTCTTGTATTATGAACCTACTTAATTTTACAATGTTTATATTATGTGTATTGATTTATTATATCATAAATGAATATTTCATCACGATATGTAATGTTACTTTTAAGTTATATCTTTCAAGATATACTGATTCAAATGTTATAAAAGTTTCATGTGTTTTTATGGTCTCAATTTCATTTCTTTGAGACATAATTCATGTATTTATATAGTGTAATTAATTAACCATGAATGTGTTTTCACATATTATTTATTTTAAATTATAGGTTTTATAGAATAATTTTATGTTCCTTTATTCAATGGATTTTTATCCAAGTATTAACTAAGTTATAAGGATTTCTCATATCAAGATCCCTTCTTTAAGACATGTTTTGATTAATTCAACTATATTAATTTATATGGTGTATATATTGAATTTTGAAATAAAATATCATGACTATTTTTAAACTAGTTAAATTTTATGTTACTTGTAATTTTCATTCTTTCAAAGGTTTTTTGGTTCTAAAAAGGTATAAATGGTTTTTCTTTTAAAAACGTTTCTTTAAAGGTTTTATGGAATTGCGACCAAAATATTAATCCATGTTATTTATATTATTTTAAGAATGTTCTTGAATAAAAATAAATGTTTTTGTTAATTTATTTTTCATGAAATTTGAACTTATTTTAATAGGTTTTAAAAAGAAAATTTCTTAATGTTTTTAGCACAGGTCACTTTTGACTTTTTTTACCAAATTTTGAAAATAATATTTATTTTTAACTTTTATATCATGAATGAATTTTACCACCACAAGAAATATTATTTGATTTTAATATAACTTTTTCAAGTCACCATGGTTATTTTTAAATAAAATTATTTTCCCCAATATTTTATGATATTTTAGTTTTTAATGGCACCGAAAGAAAAGGGAATTTTAACATATTTTCCATGAAATGTTTTAAATATTCTTTTAAAGGTATTTAAAACTATTTCATATTCCATTAGTGATTCCTATGATTCACTTGGGATATGATATTATGATAATATTAAATTAATTTATCTAAATGGTATATGATGATGTTTTGAAAAGTTCATCTAGAAACTCATTTCTTTTTCATGGGTAAATCAAGCTATGATAGTTTCGATAAAATGTAAGAATCCATGAATTTTGTTTCAAGACATGTTTCCTAAATATTATTAATGAAATAAATATTGGAGAGTGAACCCAAATACTTAAGGGAAATTGTCTGATATGTGGTAGGCGATTCTTTAATATCCCTTTAATGGATTGGGTAATGAGATAGAGTTAACTATATAGAAGTTATTCCAAATAGGTGACAAAGTTATGTTACTCCTAAGAGATGAAAAAGTTAATTGATTATAAGTTAATATTAATAAAAACATGTAGTTTATTGGTATGAGGTTACTCCTAATAGACATGGGAATTATCTATTTTTGTTATTCCATAATGAATGTTTTATGCTCCAAGATTACTATATAATTTTTCAATGCTTATTTCAAGTTTTAATGGATACTTTTCTTAAGGATTTTTTTCACATGGCTCAGGATTATTTAATTATGTTAATATTTAACTATGTTAAATATGTATTACATATATAATTATTTATGATCAACATTTTTATGGATATTAATTATATTAATTTATGCTCATGAAATTTGATTATGTCATCATAAAATTATGTTAGTATTATTCTCACTGATGATGTTCAATTTTTAATGATTATTTATTCCCTTAATTAGTGTTTGGGATAACCCTTATTATGTTTTACATTTCCCCAATTTATAAAAAATTATGAAAAATTATTTACATCTAAAACAATTTCATGTGTGAAGATATTTATAGGAGGCATTGAATACTTATTTTTGAAATAATAATTTGTTGGTATAATTGGAAAAAAGCTCACTTAAATACATGGGTATTTCTATAAAATAGTTTTTACTAATTCTATAAAACTATAAACCCAGGTGGTAATTTGGTAAATAAGTGATCTAGTATTTTTATTTAATTTTTTTATGTTTTTGATGGCTAACTTTTGGTAAAATTTATCTATATCAAAGGGAGAAATATAAATATTTTTTAGCACCATATCTAGGAGTATGGGTTTAGGGATATTATAGTTAGTATTAGAGAATAGTTTAAACAACCTTGGAGATTAGGTGGTTTTTATGTGAGGTTATCTTAAGAGTTATGAATTAAATTATATATTTTTAAGTTTAAATATGATCATAACATCAAAGGTATAAAATATCATTTTGAGGTTCAGAGTAATGGGATTTTAAAGTGATTAATGATATTTTTGGTGACATTTTTTTAGGTTTAATTATAAGTTATACTTAGTTGTATTATGTTATTTAATGTTAATAATTGTTTGAGAATAATTATAAACCATTTTTTGGATGTAAGATTAATGTAATAAGATAACATTTAAGGATAATATGTTATTATTCAGGTTATTAGGGATATAAGGTTAATTATTTGTAGAATTATTTTATTTGAACTATATTTACTATTTTTTTAATTTTGGAGATTAATGTATTATTTCTTCATATGATGGTTTATTCATTTTGGGTATTATCATACCTTGTGCTAACTAGTTTCATTTTAGTAAATATAGTAAGAAAATATTTACATCCTTTTATATACCTCATGATCAATCAAAAGTTGATTATAGTGCTTCAAGAATTAAATATTCATACTCATCATTAAGAGTAAAAGTTTCGATAAATATGGAAACTAATTGAAACACACAACCAAAGGATGAAATTTCATTTATATTTTTGATGAAAATCAAGTAATTAAATTTCCATATGTTCTTAGTCTAGATGGTAAATGAATTTATCAACTCTAGGAAAAGGACCGTGAAACAAATGTGTTATCCTATTATATTCATTTATAATGAATTGATAGTCATTTTCACACCTCATTGGTTTATGGTTTTGTGGTTATTGACTTTAACCTGATCGTTCAATTTATTATGATAAATGTTCTCTATCACTATGTATCATTATTTAGACATTTTTTTTCCTCCATGTATATATTTTCACATCCCACTAATTTCCTCCTATTTGTAAACCTATTTATGTGTTTTTCCAGATGATATTTATATTTCCACTACCCTCTATTCAAAAGGATCTTTTATTCACCATTATTAAGATACGAGTTTTAAAAAAGGTATTTTTAAATGTTAAAATATTGATTACTGAGCTCAAGATAAAATTAAAAGGAGGTAGTTTATTAAATGTGGATATTGCAGCACCATGATGTTTTAAAATAACACTATGTTATATATCATATATGACAAACAATATCGAGATTAATAAAATAATTCAATATTATTATTTAAAGACAACTGTCATAATCAATCCATTGAAGAATTGGAGAATATGAATTAGAGTAACTGAAATATGAACTATATATAAAATTTTCCTACTTAATAAAAAATGTATTGATTAATTATTAGAAAATAAACACTCAATTTTTAATAAAGTGATTTTATTATTCAAAAATATGTTTTCATTAAAAATGGGTCCTATTGATTTCTATGAGAGAACATTATAATTAATTTATGAAACTTTTGGAAAATTTATTTGAAAAAAGTATACAAATTTTTGAAATATGTATATCGAAATTATCTTATGGTGAAATTCTAGTATTTTTTTGAAAAGATTTATTTTTTAGCGAGTAGAGAAAAATATAGTTTTTTGTGAAGTTATAATTTATTTGAATTGAAAAGTCCTATTATGATTTGAATTTGATATTAAATTAAAATAATACTCATTTATTTATAAATTATATAATTTATTACATATTAATCATCTTAATACTTGATTGTTTTATAAGTTCATTTTTTGCCTTAAAAATGTATTTTAAAAATATTTTTCATTATTTTTATGCATTTATATTAAAATTGTTTTTTTACACTTATATAAATTTTTTATTGAAAAATTAATTCCATATTCTGAATTAGGAGGTTCAAATTTTGTAAATAGTTCATATTTATTTTTGGTAATAATTAATAGTAAAATTGATAAATATTTGTCACATACATAAGGGTAAATTGTGTAATTAATGTTAAAAATAATATGATAAGGCATTAAAAATATATCTAAAACCCTTCTTATTTATATTAGGTTATTTTATTTTGAAAAATACCTTAATATATTTTGAAAATATGTCTTTTTGTTTACATTTATAAAGAGCTTCATATTATTTAAATTAAAAGAAAAATTTAAAATGTTATTCTCTTGCCTTTTAATTTATCATATTTGTGAACATATGGATAAGGGGATGTTATGAAAGAATATAAAATTAGTTTTAAAATACATTAATTTATTTATATAATGGTAATTTGTTTTTAATTTTTAGTGATCATATAATTACCTTAAATTCTTTCACAATACTAACACATTGCTCATGCAACCAGTAGAAAAATATAATTAAATGATTTTAAAAACATAAAAAGTAATATTTTTTTGGTAATTATGAAATAAAAATAATTTTAAAGTTAATAATAATATATAATTTATGGTTAAAGAGTTTATATTTTAATTTCATACTTGTATTGATGCCTTTAAAGTCAAAATATGTAAATAGTTCTTAAAACGAATTTAATGGTATTTTATGTTAACTATTATATTATTAATTGATTTCAAAATCATTAAAATACTGAAATAATAAAATGGGAATGGTATATGGCATAAAATTACATAACATTACCATTTTGGTCTAATTTCTACCTTATAAATAAATTTAAAACCCAATATTATTGAAACAATTGTTATCACAGTTAAGGTTAAAATTGGTTAACGAATGGGTAAAAACCAAAGATAAGGTTTAAAATACCATATAAAAGTGTCCATAATTTATTAGTTGAAATTATTTAAAACTAAAAATATATTTTATTCTAATTTTTTTTTCACTTTCTACAACTTTCATATAACAAATAATTTTTTATATTTAAATATTTTGTATAATTACAGGTGTGTCTTTTCCCGCACTATAAAAGGACACTAACTATACTCTATTATTAACAAAACTATGGGGTAAATAGTTCAACCAAACCCTTAAATACATATTATAAACATACTAATACAAGTTATAGATGTTTTATCTCTCTTTGAAATACCATCCCTAGGGTCCTTAAGAAGAAATCCAAAGGAGGTCTCTCAAAGAGGAGGTACTCATTTTAACTGGAATCTTTCATTTTACTTCATATATTACCTCATTAGATTCTATCCTAACCATTAAAATATAATAAAATAAATATATAATATATATTAAGTTTTTATTATGTTAATGTAATGACCTTATTGATATCCTTTTCCATCATATGGGGAATTAAATCCCCGTTCATGCGTACATGTAGACTACCACCTCTATAAAGCGATGAATTTTGTTTTTTCATAACTACCTCATAAGGATGGTTATTATGTGGATTTAATATATAAATATATAGTATATTCATTAAATAATTTTTATTCTTTAAATATTACATATTACTTACCTTCTTAACCTTCCACCAGTTAAAAAAATGACAACATTGGTCATGCACATTGTAACACCCCAAGCTTCTACGGTACGTTTTCCTTCGAATAATGCGATAGCGTGTGTTGTACGCAACCTCGAGTTCTAACACACACCACAACTAATTAAACTAGCCGTTGTAAATAGTAATACCTACTTTTTGAAATCATATATATTTTATATTTCAAAATGGACTTCATTTTTGGATTCGGAATATCGAAATTATCCTAGGGTGAAATTTTGGTACTTTTCGGATAACTTTTATATTTTGATGAATAGTGAAAATTACTAAATTTTAATTAAAAACAACTTTTTTAATCAAAATAATTAATAGTGATAAATTATGAATTTGAGTGGTTTTAAATTATATTTAGAATATATTTTTACCATTCAATTTAATGTTTATCATTGGACATAATTTTACAATTAAACCGAACATAAACAAGTGTCAATCTTTTGATAGTTATTATCTCTTAAAAACACGCTTTTTGTTTTGACAGCGGGATTTAATTTTAAATTAATTTCTGCCACTTATGTGTTTTGAATTTAGGAAAATGGATTCCATATTTTGAATCAGGATGTTCAAATTGTGTAAATAGGTAACTTTTATTTTTAGACATTTTGAATAATTACTGCGGTAAATATTTTATTTACCATGGTTAAAGGGTAAATCCGGTAAATAAGGGTTAAAAAATAATATTATAATAATACAAAATTACCCTAAAACGTGTCCTAACCTTATTGGTGGACACATACCCGACCATGGGCATCCTTGGGTCAATTTGGGGACCCCTTGGAGCCACTTGTATGTGGTAGGGACACATTATATTAATAAAGTTAAAATAAAAATAAAAATGGCATAAGCTTACATCTTTTATAAGAACAATTTTTACATAGGGTTATACATGTTGGATTTTCGATTATAAATATTCATTAGAAAGATAAAAAGATTTCCTACATAATGATGTTTTATTTATAATTTTTAGACATTAAATAATTTATTTTATTTATGACACAATGATGATGCAGTAATTACTAAAATAGTAAAAAAATTAATATAATTGATATTATAAATACCCAAATAAATATAATATGAAACTTTTAATGAATTAAACTAATTTTCTAGGATAATATGATATATTAGGATTGATTTAATTGACTTTGTTCGAAGTAATCAATCTGTTATGAGTTTCACAAAAAATCAACTATTGAATAGTGTCAAAATTGACATAAAAGAGTTCTTAAAACAAATATTATATTATTAATTGATATTAAATTCCTAAAAATCTAAGGTTCGGCCAAGAGACTTATATTATGATAGGTTAATCATTAATGTATCACTTGGGGGTCGCTTGTATGTATATGGTAAGTCTATTAACCATATAATATAAAAATACAAAGAGACATTGTAAAAGTGAAACTAATTAACTTAGAGTTAATACTTAAAGATAAGGTTAATATAAGTACCCAAACCTATCTAAATTCTATTGGATGAGTTGTTTTCGACCTATCCCCACCTCATCCTTTGAATAGTCAACTTTGGAGCCTTTGTAAACCGAATATGAATTTATTATAAATTAATATTTCTAACTTTTCCAAAGGTGCCCCTCACCCCTCTTATAAAAGGGCACTCCTCCTTCTCATTTCTTCACACCTTCAAAGCATTTTGGTTCGGCCAAACTCTGCCCAAATACTCTCCCAACATCCCTCACTACAACCTAGAGGCCTTAGTTCGATCAGAAAGCCAACCTAAGGAGCCCTTTTGATCAAATCAAAAGGAAGAACCCGAAGAAGAGGTAATGATTTCACCACCCTTTTCTAAGTTCATTTCTTCTTCCACTTCTTCTTCCTTTGTTATTACCATTCTGAAATAATAACTCCAGTATCTCACATATACTGTGATGTTATTATAAATATGGTACAATCATATTCAGTATTCTATCCACCCTTTGAATAACATGTCACCATACGTGCGTACGTACGGCTTACCGTCTCCACGTCGTGGTGTAATTGTTATTCAATATAATATTATTTGGATGGGTATAATAATGATGTGTAACTCATGTAAATAATAAATATAACATGTTAATGATTCTGTATATATGATATACCATCCATTTATATATTATTTTAATATCAAAAGAATGATATTGTCGCTCGTGCGTACGTACGGACTACCGTCTCCACGAACGCGATAAGATTCATTCTCCATCGTATCCATTCAAGTATAATTATCATTTGATGATTTAAAAATGATGTTTAAGGACTGTATATCATTCTGGATATGAATAAGATACAACAACCATGGCTTATGTAACAAAACATATAAAAGAAAATGAGTAAGTTAACTCCCGAAACGACGATAATTCTAAGATATTATTAACAAATCAATGTTAAAAGATCATATATGATATCATATTAATATATATGATTCTTGTATAATTTAATAACAACTATTTCACCATTATACAGGAGGTTAACCTACCCCAACCAAGGAAAAGTACAAGGTAAGGGTTATTTCACAATCTCTTCATTATCCGAGGTTGTTTATATGTAATAATCTACTGGGATCTCTTTATCATCCACATCCATGTTTCTTAAAAATGTATTTCAAAACATTTTTACTATTTACAAGAATATGGGTTAAAGTCATTTATACCCTTTTTTTGACTTTTTATAAGAGGTTTATAAAGGAATCTTTCCGTCGTTTTCAAAACAAGGTCCTTTTTAACCTTTTCGACAGAATTGAGGTAAGAATGTTTTTTTTAACTTATACGGCGGGTGCGGTTATTTTACGCCGTTATAAAATCTTCAAAGCTTTCCTTACAAGCTTATAAAAATATTTTCAAAGAAAATGTTTTATTTTATATGGATCTTAAATGATTTCAAAATAAAAGGAGATATTTCTTTAAAAAGAATTTTGATTTCATCTATGTCAACATCCTTTGATGGATTTTAAGATTATTTGAAGTTGATTTATTATGATACAAAACTTCTATATTGTATTGAAGGTTTTGTGATATGTTTGACTGTGGATGTGCTATTTTTATACCATTCATAGTTTATTGTGAAAGTATTGACATTTCGTATGCTAGTTTTAATACGAATGTTTATGTTATGTTTAAACCTTTTCATATGGGAATGAATTGGACTTAATAAGTGACGGGTGGAGCCCGCTATAGCTCCTCGATGCATCGGTAGGTCTCATGAGACAAACTAGTGTCTTGGCACAAGGCCTTGACAAAATATTATTTGTAGTCTTGGCACGAGGCCTTGGCTATGTGGTTATGATAGTCTGGCATTATGCATTCCAACATTATGAAAGTGGTTATTTATTTTTGCATGTGATTATTCGATTAGTGGAATATCCATGTGAATAAGTAAATGGCATTATTTCATTTTATTTATGCCATACCATGTTGAAAGTTCATGTTTAAAAGGCTTTTGTTTTAGTTATACATTGCCTTAAATGTTTATTCTTATTGATGAAAGTTTCCGCTATATTGTTATCCTTACTGGGCATTTGAGCTCACCCCTTTTGTATGTTTTATTTTTCCCAGGAAGTGAAGATGTAAGTTATGAATGACCTGCAGGGATATTATGAGGGGATTGTAGTGTGGACTGTGGAAACATTATGTTGTTGTAGTAGTTTTTGATTTTATGATGTAATGTAAAACTTATGAATATATCTAGTGTTTCCAAGGCTACTAAACTAATCGGTCTTTCGGGATTTGATCTTTCTTGTGATCATGCCAATGTTATGTAATAATTCACCGACTCTGGGTAGCTGGGGTCGGGGCGTTACAGTTGGTATCAGAGGAAGTTTAGTACAAACCTTGGAACCTAGATTTAGATAAACTCTGATTAGAGCACATAGACCTAAGATGAACTTTGAGGATTAGTATAGAAGAACTTCCTAGAATTTTGGTATTGTAGAGACTTTGTGAGTTTTCCGAGCAATACATCCCTGTCTGGATACGAGCAGGTAGAGGCGGCTCTGGCACAGATGTACCTAGGGGTAAAACCCGAAAACACCGCTTTGAGCTAGACTCGAACGGGAACTGGTGCACGACAACGGGCCTTGCTGCACTCTTGGTTACGACACTCCCGGGGGATATGCTTAGGATAACTCTCATTTTCTTTACAAATCATTATGAAGGGTTTATGAGTATATACTTCCTCAAAGAAAACATTTTTATGATTATGGATTATATCCATAAATAGTTCAATTTATGTTAAGTGTTTTATAAGTATGGGATTATGTATTTTGATTCATAAACTGATCTAGTTTATGCCATTGTTTAGAAATGGCGCCTAGTGGAAGAAATGGAAACCGTATCAATGCACGCACTCCATGTAGGAATTTCCCTCCTGCTCAATATAATTATAGTGGGGCTGGTGATGCAACTGGTGCTGATCAACTAATCACCATACTGGGACAACTTACTCAGGTTATGAATAATAACCTTACCCGTATGGAGCACCCTGATCCGCAGCGTGGAGGATCAATGTTAGATCGATTCATGAGACAACAACCACCAACGTTCAATGGGAATACAAATCCCTTAGTAGCTGAGCAATGGATATTTTCCCTAGAGAAAATATTTCAGGCTTTGGGGAGCAGTGAAAGGGAAAAAGTTATCATGGCAGTTTACCGCCTCACTGGAGATGCTGATCAATGGTGGTCATTGATTCAAAATACGAAGGAAGATGATGAAGTATAAAATATGGAATGGAGGGAGTTCAAAGATCTGTTTTTAGAAAAATACTTTCCTCGCGACCATCGAGCAGATATGGAAAGACAATTTCTGAGTCTGAGACAAAAGGAGGATGAGAATGTCACAAAGTATGAGGCTAACTTTACAAGGTTAGCAAGGTATGCTGGAGATTATATTCGCAACCCAAGAAGTAAGATTGATCGTTTCTTTGATGGGTTAAAACCATTTCTCCGTCGAGCATTAGTCTCACAATTCTTTTCATCGTACGAAGACATTGTCTCATGTGCTATAAAGACCGAAAATGAATTCTCTAAGTCTTATGACTTTAAAGCAAAGCAAGAGAAGAAGAGACCTGCTGATCAATCTGGGAATGGAAATAAGGGGAAGAAGGGAAAGGTTGAATATCCATCTTGTGGTAAATGCGGGAAGAAACATCCTGGTACTTGCTTGAAGGGAATGGGAGTCTGTTACAAGTGTGGTGAAAAAGTCCACCAAGCTCATGATTGCAAGGGGAAGAAGGAAGCTACCAACGTTCAGTGCTACAATTGCAGGGAGATGGGGAATTATGCAAATGCATGTCCTAAGCGTCAGGAGAACTTACCTCAGAAAAGGCCAAGGGATCAAGGCCAGGCTTATGCTATCACTACTGCTGAGGTAGAAGCTCCGAAAGACGTGGTGGCAGGTAATTTAATGGTTTCCTCAAGTTTAGAAAATGCATTATTTGATTCTGGATCATCGCATTGTTTTATATCTTCCCAGTTTGCTAAGAAAATTAGATATTTCCAATTTGATTTAATAAGGGAGTTGTCAGTCAAAACTCCTAAGGGAAGTATCGTTGCAACAAAGTTTTGTGAACCAGTCCCCATTAGAGCACATAAATTTTCTTTATCTGCTGATCTCATCGTCATACCTATGATTGAGTTTGATATAATCCTCGGTATGGACTGGCTTTCGGACTATGATGCGAAGATTTATTGTAAGAAGAAAGAGGTTACGATTCTTGATGATAATGATAAGGAACACCTTATTTTTAGAGCAGAATCGTCACCACCTAATTCTTATTTAGATCCACCCTCAATAGCTCAACTAAATTCAATTATTGGGGAGGAAGAGAATGAAATAACTGCGGGTGAGGAAAGGAATGTTCAAATAGAGGATGTACCTGTTGTGAAAGAATTTTAGATGTATTTCCAGAAGATTTACCTGGACATCCTCCAGAACGAGAAGTTGAGTTTTCTATTGATTTGATTCCTGGATCAAGGCCTATATCGAAGACCCCTTATAGAATGGCCACTGTAGAGCTAGTCGAACTAAAGAAACAACTAGAGGAATTGAGTAATAAGGGATTTATTCGCCCTAGTGTTTCTCCATGGGGAGCCCCTGTTCTTTTTGTTAAAAAGAAAGATGGATCTATGAGGTTATGTATCGATTACAGGGAGATCAATGCTATAACGATAAAGAACAAGTATCCCCTACCTCGTATTGATGATTTATTTGACCAACTGCATGGAGCTCAATACTTTTCAAAGATTGACCTTCGATCTGGATACCATCAGTTGTGTGTAAAGAAGGAAGACATTCCGAAGACAGCATTTCGAACCAGGTACGGGCATTACGAGTTTACTGTAATGCCGTTTGGATTGACTAATGCACCCTCTGTATTCATGGATCTGATGAATAGAGTTTTCAAGGAGTATCTCGATGAATTTGTGGTGGTATTTATTGATGATATCTTGGTATACTCCCAAACCTACGAAGATCATGAAAATCACTTGCGCATTATCTTGAAGACTCTGAGGAGGCATGAATTATATGGAAAGTTTAGCAAGTGTGAATTCTGGCTTCAGGAGATTTCTTTTCTTGGCCATATTGTCTCTAAAGATGGAATCTCTGTTGATCCTTCTAAGACCAAGGCAATCCAAGAATGGCCAGCACCTACGAGTATAACTGAGGTACGTAGTTTTATTGGCTTGGCAGGTTATTATCGACGTTTCGTCCAGAATTTTGCCCGATTGGCTAACCCATTAACGAAGCTCACACGTAAAGGGGTTAAATTTGTTTGGACAAAAGAGTGTGAAGAATGTTTCGAAGAACTGAAGAGAAGATTAGTCAATGCTCCTATATTGACTCTACCATCGGGGAATGATGGGTTCGTTATTTATAGTGATGCGTCAAAGAAAGGACTTGGTTGTGTCCTTATGCAGAATGATAGAGTTATTGCCTATGCATCACGACAGTTGAAAATTCATGAACAAAACTATCCTACTCATGATCTTGAGTTAGAAGCTGTGATCTTTGCTTTGAAGATATGGAGGCACTACCTCTATGGTGAAAAATGTGAGATTTATACTGATCACAAGAGTTTGAAGTATATTTTCTCACAAAAAGAACTCAACATGAGGCAAAGGAGATGGCTTGAATTACTCAAGGATTATGATTGCACGATACACTACCACCCGGGGAAAGCAAACAAAGTAGCAGATGCTTTGAGTAGAAAAGACCATGGAGTTCTGAACATGATGAGAATTGAAAGGGATCCAATTTTCATGGATCTAGAGAAGATGGACATGGGAATAACCAGGGAAGGTGAAACATCAATGCTTTTTCAAATGGTTGCCAAACCATCTTTACTAGAAAGGATTAAGAGTTCTCAGACCGATGATGAAGAATTTCAGAAGAAGATTAAAGCTGTGAATGATGGGAGATTGAGAGACTTTGTGTATAAAGATGGAACTTTGAAATTTGGAAAGAGACTTTGTGTTCCCGATTTACCTGATCTGAAAAGGGAATTACTGGATGATGCTAATAGTTCCAATTTCTCTATACACCCTGGGAGCACCAAAATGTATAGAGATTTGAAGGAACATTTTTGGTGGGACAACATGAAGAGGGAGATTGCTGATTTTGTATCAAGATGTATGGTTTGTCAACAAGTGAAAGCTGGAAGGCAACAGCCTGGAGGAGTCATGCAACCTCTTCCCATACCGGAGTGGAAATGGGACAATATTACGATGGAATTTGTCATGGGGCTACCAAAGACTCCTAGAAGGAACGATGCAATATGGGTTATTGTTGATCGTCTTACCAAGTCAGCACATTTTCTTGCTATAAGAGAAGATCTACCCCTGAAACGTCTAGCAAGACTATACATTAATGAAGTTGTGAGACTTCATGGAGTTCCCCTATCGATTGTTTCTGATCGTGATCCCCGTTTTACTTCAAGATTTTGGAAAAGTCTTCAGAAATCCCTGGATACTGAACTTCATTTGAGCACTGCTTACCACCCTCAGACAGACGGACAATCAGAACGGACTATTCAGACCTTAGAAGACATGTTGAGATCTTGCTCACTTGATTTTCAGGGTATGTGGGATCAATATTTACCTCTGGTAGAATTTTCCTATAACAATAGCTTCCATTCGAGTATACAAATGGCACCATATGAAGCGTTATACGGAAAGAGATGTCGTACACCAACCTGTTGGGATGACGTTGGTGAAAGAAAACTTGTAGGCCCAGAACTGGTGGAGGAAACGGTGGAAAAGGTGAAGGTAATCCAAAATCACATCAAAGCAGCTCAAAGTAGGCAGAAGAGCTATGCCGATAATCAAAGGAAGGATTTGGAATTTCAAGTCGGTGATCATGTTTTCCTGAAGGTATATCCGTGGAAGGGAGTCATACGTTTTGGTAAGAAAGGTAAATTGAGTCCCAGGTACATCGGACCTTTCGAAATTCTAGAACGAATTGGGGCTGTAGCTTACCGATTGGCAATGCCGCCAAGTCTCTCCAAAGTTCACGATGTGTTCCACGTATCTCTGTTGAGGAAATACATGCCTGACCCAACGCATGTACTCACCTATGAGGAATTAGAACTGGAACCCGATCTTTCCTATTGCGAAGAGCCCATCAAGATTCTTGATACGAGAGAACAAGTGCTGAGAAACCGGACGACGCGTCTGGTAAAAGTTTTGTGGAGGAATCATAAGATGGAAGAGGCAACGTGGGAACCCGAGGAACTTATGATGAAGAACCACCCGAGTCTTTTTATGCAGTAATACCCTAGAAATTGCGAGGACGCAATTATTTGAAGGAGGGGAGAATGTAACACCCCAAGCTTCTACGGTACGTTTCCCTTCGAATAATGCGATAGCGTGTGTTGTACGCAACCTCGAGTTCTAACACACACCACAACTAATTAAACTAGCCGTTGTAAATAGTAATACCTACTTTTTGAAATCATATATATTTTATATTTCAAAATGGACTTCATTTTTGGATTCGGAATATCGAAATTATCCTAGGGTGAAATTTTGGTACTTTTCGGATAACTTTTATATTTTGATGAATAGTGAAAATTACTAAATTTTAATTAAAAACGACTTTTTTAATCAAAATAATTAATAGTGATAAATTATGAATTTGAGTGGTTTTAAAGTATATTTAGAATATATTTTTACCATTCAATTTAATGTTTATCATTGGACATAATTTTACAATTAAACCGAACATAAACAAGTGTCAATCTTTTGATAGTTATTATCTCTTAAAAACACGCTTTTTGTTTTGACAACGGGATTTAATTTTAAATTAATTTCTGCCACTTCTGTGTTTTGAATTTAGGAAAATGGATTCCATATTTGGAATCAGGATGTTCAAATTGTTTAAATAGGTAACTTTTATTTTTAGACATTTTGAATAATTACTGCGGTAAATATTTTATTTACCATGGTTAAAGGGTAAATCCGGTAAATAAGGGTTAAAAAATAATATTATAATAATACAAAATTACCCTAAAACGTGTCCTAACCTTATTAGTGGACACATACCCGACCATGGGCATCCTTGGGTCAATTTGGGGACCCCTTGGAGCCACTTGTATGTGGTAGGGACACATTATATTAATAAAGTTAAAATAAAAATAAAAATGGCATAAGCTTACATCTTTTATAAGAACAATTTTTACATAGGGTTATACATGTTGGATTTTCGATTATAAATATTCATTAGAAAGATAAAAAGATTTCCTACATAATGATGTTTTATTTATAATTTTTAGACATTAAATAATTTATTTTATTTATGACACAATGATGATGCAGTAATTACTAAAATAGTAAAAAAATTAATATAATTGATATTATAAATACCCAAATAAATATAATATGAAACTTTTAATGAATTAAACTAATTTTCTAGGATAATATGATATATTAGGATTGATTTAATTTACTTTGTTCGAAGTAATCAATCTGTTATGAGTTTCACAAAAAATCAACTATTGAATAGTGTCAAAATTGACATAAAAGAGTTCTTAAAACAAATATTATATTATTAATTGATATTAAATTCCTAAAAATCTAAGGTTCGTCCAAGAGACTTATATTATGATAGGTTAATCATTAATGTATCACTTGGGGGTCGCTTGTATGTATATGGTAAGTCTATTAACCATATAATATAAAAATACAAAGAGACATTGTAAAAGTGAAACTAATTAACTTAGAGTTAATACTTAAAGATAAGGTTAATATAAGTACCCAAACCTGTCTAAATTCTATTGGATGAGTTGTTTTCGACCTATCCCCACCTCATCCTTTGAATAGTCAACTTTGGAGCCTTTTTAAACCGAATATGAATTTATTATAAATTAATATTTCTAACTTTTCCAAAGGTGCCCCTCACCCCTCTTATAAAAGGGCACTCCTCCTTCTCATTTCTTCACACCTTCAAAGCCTTTTGGTTCGGCCAAACTCTGCCCAAATACTCTCCCAACATCCCTCACTACAACCTAGAGGCCTTAGTTCGATCAGAAAGCCAACCTAAGGAGCCCTTTTGATCAAATCAAAAGGAAGAACCCGAAGAAGAGGTAATGATTTCACCACCCTTTTCTAAGTTCATTTCTTCTTCCACTTCTTCTTCCTTTGTTCTTACCATTCTGAAATAATAACTCCAGTATCTCACATATACTGTGATGTTATTATAAATATGGTACAATCATATTCAGTATTCTATCCACCCTTTGAATAACATGTCACCATACGTGCGTACGTACGGCTTACCGTCTCCACGTCGTGGTGTAATTGTTATTCAATATAATATTATTTGGATGGGTATAATAATGATGTGTAACTCATGTAAATAATAAATATAACATGTTAATGATTCTGTATATATGATATACCATCCATTTATATATTATTTTAATATCAAAAGAATGATATTGTCGCTCGTGCGTACGTACGGACTACCGTCTCCACGAACGCGATAAGATTCATTCTCCATCGTATCCATTCAAGTATAATTATCATTTGATGATTTAAAAATGATGTTTAAGGACTGTATATCATTCTGGATATGAATAAGATACAACAACAATGGCTTATGTAACAAAACATATAAAAGAAAATGAGTAAGTTAACTCCCGAAACGACGATAATTCTAAGATATTATTAACAAATCAATGTTAAAAGATCATATATGATATCATATTAATATATATGATTCTTGTATAATTTAATAACAACTATTTCACCATTATACAGGAGGTTAACCTACCCCAACCAAGTAAAAGTACAAGGTAAGGGTTATTTCACAATCTCTTCATTATCCGAGGTTGTTTATATGTAATAATCTACCGGGATCTCTTTATCATCCACATCCATGTTTCTTAAAAATGTATTTCAAAACATTTTTACTATTTACAAGAATATGGGTTAAAGTCATTTATACCCTTTTTTTGACTTTTTATAAGAGGTTTATAAAGGAATCTTTCCGTCGTTTTCAAAACAAGGTCCTTTTTAACCTTTTCGACAGAATTGAGGTAAGAATGTTTTTTTTAACTTATACGGCGGGTGCGGTTATTTTACGCCGTTATAAAATCTTCAAAGCTTTCCTTACAAGCTTATAAAAATATTTTCAAAGAAATTTTTTTATTTTATATGGATCTTAAATGATTTCAAAATAAAAGGAGATATTTCTTTAAAAAGAATTTTGATTTCAACTATGTCAACATCCTTTGATGGATTTTAAGATTATTTGAAGTTGATTTATTATGATACAAAACTTCTATATTGTATTGAAGGTTTTGTGATATGTTTGACTGTGGATGTGCTATTTTTATACCATTCATAGTTTATTGTGAAAGTAATGACATTTCGTATGCTAGTTTTAATACGAATGTTTATGTTATGTTTAAACCTTTTCATATGGGAATGCATTGGACTTAATAAGTGACGGGTGGAGCCCGCTATAGCTCCTCGATGCATCGGTAGGTCTCATGAGACAAACTAGTGTCTTGGCACAAGGCCTTGACAAAATCTTATTTGTAGTCTTGGCACGAGGCCTTGGCTATGTGGTTATGATAGTCTGGCATTATGCATTCCAACATTATGAAAGTGGTTATTTATTTTTGCATGTGATTATTCGATTAGTGGAATATCCATGTGAATAAGTAAATGGCATTATTTCATTTTATTTATGCCATACCATGTTGAAAGTTCATGTTTAAAAGGCTTTTGTTTTAGTTATACATTGCCTTAAATGTTTATTCTTATTGATGAAAGTTTCCGCTATATTGTTATCCTTACTGGGCATTTGAGCTCACCCCTTTTGTATGTTTTATTTTTCCCAGGAAGTGAAGATGTAAGTTATGAATGACCTGCAGGGATATTATGAGGGGATTGTAGTGTGGACTGTGGAAACATTATGTTGTTGTAGTAGTTTTTGATTTTATTATGTAATGTAAAACTTATGAATATATCTAGTGTTTCCAAGGCTACTAAACTAATCGGTCTTTCGGGATTTGATCTTTCTTGTGATCATGCCAATGTTATGTAATAATTCACCGACTCTGGGTAGCTGGGGTCGGGGCGTTACACACATGTGTGGAATACCACCTCCACGAAGCGATGTGATTCGTTTTTCAAATATGTATTTAATGGGTGATTATAAAATTTTATTTAATGTATAAAAATTATATATATTGTTTCATTATTTTTATCCTTGATATGATGGAAAAATTACCTCTTTTACCATGGTCAACCTACCAAATTCATCTTGAAATTATTAGTCGAACATCCTCAAAATACCCGACATGGACTAAAACAATTATGTAATTAAATTTTAAATTATAGTAAATGATTTGATTTTTTTAATGATAAGGTAATAATACTATAAAAAGTTCTTAGACAAGTAAATAATTAATATAACGTTATTATATAGGAATGTAATAGACATACATAGGAAGTCTAGACTCGAGGTAAGGGGTTTCTTAACTCAATTTCCATTAATTATGTTATAAATAAAATTAATTGAATATTTTTGTGAATATTATATGTTAAATGAACTATAATTGTATTATATTATATTTAAACTTGTTTTTTTGGTTTGAATATTTTTACACATAATAAATTTATCGACTAAATTCTAATATGATCTTTTTAAGGATTATTCGTGTCAATATCATTTATTTGATACATGTATTGTATTGTGAACCTAATTAATTTTATAAGGTGTATATTTTTCCTATTGAGATATTATATTATGAATTAATCTTTGACCATTATATTTAAATATCCTTTTATATTCTCACTTTCATGAGATATTGATTCAAATATTATAAAAGTTGCAAGGGTTTTCATGGTCTCAATTTTAATTTTTTGAGACATAATTCATGTTATTCACCATGTTTTATGTTATATGGTGTTATTAATTCCTCATTAATGTGTTTTAACATATTATTTCTTAGAAACTATGGTTTTTATATAATCATGTTATTTTCTATGACAAACCGCATCATCACAGGTTGAACAAATCAGGAGAAATTTTATTTTTTTCTAGAAGTGTTTTAGGGGAAATATGATAAATTATACTATGATATGAACATAGATTATTTTTATTACCACAATTTTGGACCCATCACATGTTTTTTAACCTATTATAAGAGTTTGGTGGAAATCAAAGATGTTCAAATTTTCAAGGAATATTTAATATGTAATTAATTAAATATTAATTTATTCTTTCATGTTTGTTTAATGATATATTCTAAGTATAGAATTGGATTAAAATTACATATCTATGGTTGAGTTTGGAACAATGGGTTTTTTCTAGATGAGTCACAATCCCATCATGGGAACCATGCCCGTGTCTGATCCCCTTTTAGTTTTATTTTCTTCATTTTTCCTTTTTTTACTTTTTTCTATTCTATTCCCCCATTTGGGTTCTTGAGTAAATCACCCATTGGTATTTTTTGTCACATGTATTAGAGAAGTGATTGTAGAGAATAGGGGGATGGAAGAGGAGGCACCACCTAGGGAGTTTTTTTTCAGAGGTAGATTGATCACCAGCAGGTGTGTGGCCCGTATCCTGGATTGAAGTTTCGACAATTTCCACCCGAAGGTAGGCCAATTTTTTTTTGTTTTTTATCTCCATATAGATTATTAATTTTTAAGTTTTTATGAATTTTTTGTGTTTCTTGGGGTTCTTTGAGTTACCCCATAATGAATTCTTTGGTATATAAGTAGTTTTGGGCCGCTCTATTTTTTTTTTCTGAAAACCCATGTATATGGTGTGTAGTTCTGGGAACACACACAGTGTGTTATTACTTTTGGGATAGGTGAGAAAGAAGGTACTACACATCATGCAGCCTTGGTGGACACACCGTGTCAGGGTGGCACAGGGTGTGGCTGAGTATTTTTCCACACACCCTGTGTTGGGGGCACATGGCCACGTGGAGCACATGACTAGAGACTATGTGATGTACACGACTAGTGGCCATGTACTACACTTAGGAAGACACTATGTGGGGGTATATGGACTAGGACACAGATGGAAACCCCATGTAGAGTAAATTATATGTATTAGGAGAACACACCATGTGGCCTGTGGCACAAGACTAGGGAGGGCCTTTTGGGGGTACACACCGCACACCTGAAGTACATGCTGTGCACATTTTCTTCCTTGATGACAAATTTTCTTGTTATTCACCCTAATGTTAGAATTGGAATTTTGATTAGTCCATTATGAGTGTTTTTTCACATATATTTCAATGTTGGAATTATTTTAGTGTTTAGAGGACATGTGGATGTAGTTTTGTGTTGTGAGAGTTAAATAAGAGGATTTAATTATAGTTTAATTTCATAATCCTCTAGTGGATTTTTTGTGAGTTTCGAGGACCGAGTGAGGTTCATGAGATCATTAGTTGTCTTTTATTATATATTTCATGTTAGTTTTTTTTGAGTTTATTTCATATAGATTCTATAAATTAAGATCAAGTAGTATTTATGAGGAGATCTTGGTTTTTACCTCAATGTCAGGACTGATTTATAGAGGCTAGAGAAGTTTAGGTTTTGATCCTGCAATTGAGGATATTTTTTGTTGGAGCCACCAAGTTGGTTTAGCATCATGGGATTTTAGTTACGTAAAGGTTACATTTTATATCTGCAATGGGTTTGAAGGATTATTGAGGATTATTTTGTGGGATATTTTCTGATTAAATGATCATTGGGTTCCGTAGTGAGTTGTTGACAATTCCCATGTGGCACGGTGTTTGTTCAGATTCCATTTTAGGGAAAGATAGTCCCTAGGGATGGGTTAGATATTGGGAAGTCAAATTGAAGTTTTTTACATGGTATTTTCCTCTAGGTTTTGTTTTTTTAGGTTCTTATACTTTGAAGTGGTCACAAGGACCATTGAGAACACCATTGTAAGAATTATAGTGCTATTGGATGACCTTTTTGGTGATTTTTTGATCTAGGATCAGTTGGAGGATATTGAGTTATTCTTTAGGATATTTCTTGTGTTGGGATTGTCCTAAATTTTTGGTTGAGATAGAAGAACCCATCACAGGATTTCTTGCTCTTTCTATAGCCTTTTGGCTAGTGGATGATCTTTTGATGGTCATGGACCAAGAGATTTGGTGTAGTATGGGATTCCCTTATAGGATGTCAATTTATCCTATGACACTGAGGACTATGGGATCCCTGATTATAGTTTGACCCAGAGGTAGGTTGGTAAAAGTCTGTGGTGGCTGTTTGTCGATGTTGAGATCTAGGGGGACCGATGGATCTGTTTTATTTTTTATATGAGAGTTGATCAGCGCTACTAGTTCAGTTTTTTGGATGATGGGTTGGAGAATTATATTGAACCATGTTCTTTTGGCCTTTGACTATTATGTTTGAGTAAGTTTTTACTCAGGCCTTCATTTATTGAGGATAACCTTTAGATATCTTGGACCAGGGATTGACCCAAAATTTTGATCTCGTTCTCTCCTCTTATAGTTAGTCATAGTTATGCTAGATTAAAAAGCTAATGGATGATCTAGATGAGTTCACCCCCTCTCTCTAAGTTTTGAAAATGGCTATAGGTTATCTACTATGGATTCTGAGAACTCCCGGTTTCTTAGTTGGGTTCCATGAGACAGTGCATTGTTTGGGTCCAAGGATGGATGTGACCCATGGGATGTTTTATCTTTTAGACCCATAGTGGAGCATGATTTTTTCTGTAAGACTTTTAAGAAATGAATTTTTCTTTAGGATGTGTAGTGGAGATATATTTCTAGTTTTGATTATTCCATTGGATTCATAGATACCGATAGATGTGTGTTATCATGTGGATTCCTATGGTTACTCCCTAGGGTAAGGAATTTGTGCCTTTGTTTTTACACATCTTGAAGATCCTGTGTAGATATGGAATATGTTCCTTGTTTCATGTGGCTATGTGATCCATGCTTTATAAATATTCTAGCATGGTCTAGAGTAGGGGTAGACTTACCTTGAGTATCAAACTAGAACCCATGGTTGGGTGTTTTCTTCTTCTTTTTTCCCCTTTTATGTTTTTTTATTTTATATAAGTTATTATTATTTTTTGAGTAGGATGGGAATATAACATGTTCATGAATTTTTTATGACATCAGATTATAGGTTCACCATTGGTTCTAGCCTACTAAGGCTTATTTCTCACCCTCTATACGTGCACCTAAGTGTGCATGCATACCTTATGTTTTATTTATGGTTAGAGAACATATTTCATAGTGGATATAACTGAGGTCCTATGTTTCTTGATCGAGTAGATTTATTAATGTGGAGACTCAGGATTGACCTAGAGCAGCTCAAGAGACATAGAGACCAGGTATGTGGTTTAGCTTGATGTTAGCAGTAGATCTTATTGTATTTATTTTTAGTTTGTTTATTTTTTATATGTGGTTGAGCTAGTGGGTGACCAATTGTTGTATGTTTTAGAATACTTGTGAGTCTATATGAATTCATGCTGAATTTAATTTATTACAGCATGATTCTATTTCGATCAATATATTATGAATACTCTAATGTTTATATTTGTAGATGTTTTGATTATTTACACTTATTTTACTCTAACTAGAGGATATATTCTCCCTAATATATTTGTTAGACCATCATCGCTAATTTGAAGACTTTGAAATATGGGTAGGATTTATTAAGGCCTTGTGGAAGGCCATATTGGGTGAAATTTTAAGTCTACCTGAGCTAGTTCGTTACATTTTCCTTCATTTAATGACTTTTTTATGTAATCATCACCCAATTTTCAAGGGTTTCTCATCACAAACATCCTTCTTTGAGACTTGTTTTAATTTATGCACATATGTTCATTTACATAGTGTATATACTTACTCTTGAAATATAATATCATGAATATTTTTATACTCATGGTATTTTCTGTTCCATATTGTGTTCTTTCTTTTATAGGATTTTTGGTTTTAAAAGGTCATATTTAAAAATATTACTTCAAAGGATTTAAATACTTTTATCCAAACATTTAATCTATGTTCTTAATATTATTTCAAGATAATTCTTGTCTAATAATAAATGATTATATAAATTTACCTTCCATGATATTTAAACCTTTCTTAAAATGTTTTTAAAAGTAATTTTTTTTAATGTTTTCCAAACAGATAGATTTTAAAACTTTTTCGAAAATAATGAAAATAATATTTATTTACAACTTTTATGACATGATTTTTTTTTTCACATAGTCATAAATATTAATTTATTTAAATATTAATTTATAAGTTTCCATGATTTTTTTCATATAAAATCATTTTTATCAATATTTTATGAATTTTTAATTTTTAAAGGTATCAAGAGAAAAGGGTATTTTACCTTGTTTTCCAAGAAACATTTTAAATGTTCTTTTAAAGGAAATTTCATTTATATCATCATAATTTAATTATTACTATTAATTATTGTGAATATGATCTTATGATACCAT
Organism: Viscum album; assembly: GCA_963277665.1. Taxonomy (NCBI): domain Eukaryota; kingdom Viridiplantae; phylum Streptophyta; class Magnoliopsida; order Santalales; family Viscaceae; genus Viscum; species Viscum album. The sequence goes on along the minus strand of OY728150.1, from coordinate 37,081,315 downwards.
TCAATTCCTTTATATAAATTCTACATGATGACGTTTTGAAAGGATTTTCAGGAAATCCATTTCTTTTTCATTGGTAAATCAAGTTATGATAGTTTTGAGGAAATGAAAGAGAACATGTGTTTTTTTTCATGAATGGAACTTTTAAATTATTGATGAAATAAATAATAGGGATTAAACACAAATCCTTATGTGATTTTCTTAGATATGTGGTGGGTGGGTCTTTTACAAGCCTCTAATTCATTGGTTAATGAGATAGTGTTAACTGGATGGATGTTAGCCATAAGAGATGACAAAGTTATGATACTCCTAAGATATAAAGAAGATAATTGATTGTAAGTTAATTTAAAGAGAAAAAAAGGTTTCTAGTTATAGGTTACTCATGAGGTATATGTGAATTATCTTGTTATGATATTCCATGATGAATGTTTGATGTTCCAATATACCTACACAATTTTCCAATGTTTTCTATGAGTTCTAATTGATCATTTTCTCAAGTATTGTTTTAACATGGATTATGATTACTGAATCATATGACTAATTTGTTATGTTAAAGATATATTATATGTATCATGATTTATTATTCATGTTTTTATGGGTTTGAATTATCTTATTTTATATTCATATACTTGGGTTATGTCATCATACCCTTATACTTATCTTGTGATCCCTGATGACATTCAATTGTTAATGATTATGTTTACCCTTATTAAGAATTTTATCCCACCATTATTATGTTTTTCATTTCCATAGTTTATTAATAATGATTTTTAATTATTTATTTCTTTAAATGTTTCACATGTGAATAATTTTATGGGAGATTTGGGAGACATATTTTCAAATAAAAAAAGATGGGTATAATAAGGAAAAATGATCACTTAAATATGGGTGCTTTTATATAGGAGTTTTTAAAAATTATACAAGAATATAAAACTAAAATTTCCTTGGATATGTAAGTGATTCAACATTTTCATTTAGTGATGTATATTTTGGATGAATAAATTAGGTAACATTTATCGATATCAAAACTAGAGAAGTAAAGATTATGTTTTTAGCACTAGATCCGAGAGTATGGGTTTGGGAATGTTATAGGTTATCCCATAATATTAATAACATATAATTATATTTTTGATACTGGATTTATTATGTTAGGATAGATATAAAAATTTTAGAGGAATTAGAAGAAGAAATAAAATTTTAAAGAGTTAGGTAAGATGATTACCTCTTCATTAAGAGAGCTCATTTTCTTTACAACTTAATCCTTATTAGGATGGTATTAGGGTAATACCAGGATCTCAAGAATGAAGGAAATGAAGATATGAATTTTTTTAATAAGACTTTTCCAATCTAGAGGTATCAATGTTTATGAATAATGGAGGAAAATAGGTTCCCTTTCATAATTGAGGGTAGGGACAGACATGTAATTAACTAAAATATTTAAATAATATAAAATTATTTTCTTTTTTAAGTGGAAAAAATTGTCATATATTCAAATAGGAATAGGTTAAATTCAAAATAAAACAAACTAATTATGTTTAATAAAGTGTTTTTTGTTATATTTAATCCTTATCCCTATATTTTAAACCCTTTTAACTCATTTTATCAACCGAGGGGATATATATTTACCAAGTTTACTATTCATTATGACAAAAAATAAAGCTGAAATAATTTCCTAAAATTAATTATTAAAATTCCAAAATTGAATCCATTTTATATTTTTCAACTTATATAAATATTATACACTTATTTTAATTTAATATTGAAAAATTAAATAGAAAACATTTTTAGAAAAATGCTTGTTTTAAGAATAAAAATGATTTTAAGGAGAATTAAAGTTTATTGTTGATTCTAATAGGATTAATTGGATTATTTTAAATCAAGGAAGACCTATTTTTCTTTCAATCAAAACCAAAACTAAATGGTACTTTATAAATACTTGATTAATAGAGGAACTGAAAATAGTTTTTATTTAAACAATAATATTACTTAAATTTATAAAATGATAAACATGTATTTCTATGTTAAAAATTATAATTTATTATAAAATATATTAATTATTAAATATGTATTTTTTTATATAAAAATGGTTTAATAAACATTCAAATTATTCTTATATAATTTTAATCTCTTAAAAGTGATAGTTTTTTGTAAAGTCAGTATTTTTCACTATTCATGGAAAAATAAAGTATTTCAAAAAACTATAAATATTTTATACTAAACCCATTATTACATGATAATTTAAAAAATTGTATCAATTTTTTCAAGTTAGATTTATAAAATTAGTATAAATTAATTATAATATCTGTGTATAAAATGCAATAAAAACTATTTTCGAAGAAAATGTATTTTTGAAGCATAAATTGAAATTATTTTTATTACTTTCTTAATAACCATATTTTAATGAAATTTAATTAATTATATTTTCTATATAATCTAATTATTTAATTATAAGCAGTTATCAATAGCAATCTGAATACATTTCACACATAAAAACATATTTTTAAAAAATATCACTTTTACCTACACAAGATTTTATCTTCATTTCTAACCAATTGATAATAAATATATAACCGATTATTAATTTTATTAATGAAAAAATTTCTAAACATATTTCATAATATATTTATTCCTATTAATAACCTCGGAAGGAATGGCTAGGTTACAATGATTATAATTAAATAATATTATTTTGTGGTTTGTTTAAGTTCGGTGTTGCATGTGGGGTATGATATCAAACATTGTATTCTTTAAATATAAACAAAAAATATTAGGATATTAAATTCTACTCTCATTTTAGAAATTATATCACTAAAATTTTAATCCTTCCTTTAAAAAATAAATATATCATAATATATTTATAAAACCGAATATATATTTTTTCATGAGCATAAATTTCTATGTAATGACCAGGAAACTTATTATGCATGTACCTATATCAGACTAATAATTTTAAATGAGTTTTGAAAACATCCCATGGTAGATGAGTATAACTTTACAAAATAGACTCTATTAATTTATCTTCAGTTTGGTTGATTTTTATAAATCCATTTACCAATGGGATATAAAATATGATAAAATTTACTTACTTATTTATGATCCATTATATAAGAAAAATTTCATCCTTTGATGTGCATCATCAATATAATGATGATGTTTTCATACTTGAATCACTAAAATCAACTTTTAATTGACTACATGATCCATAAAATGATAAAAGTTTATTCATTTTTTCTAAAACTAAAATGTTTAGCACAACCTAAAATAATAACTAATATGAATATACCTTTATGAAAAATTAAGCTTCAAAATATTAATAGTAACCAAAGATTGATTTTAAAATCCTTAAATACCCTTGATTAAAATTTAACACAAAAAATCAGAATGGTTTAATCAATTATTCTTCCAAAATAAAATCCTTTTTTATCCCTATAGATTCTTTGTCACTGAAATATATATATTTCCTAATTACATATTCCAGAATATAATTTTTCCTAGATAAATTAAAACAAATTTTAGTAAAATTTACCAAGTATCACCTTATCATATCTCATAATAAACATAAAGGTCATTTTAAAATTCTCAAGTATATATCTCCAAAAATCACATCACTTTTTAGGGTGATTTAATCCATTTAACACATGTTTATAAAATTCATATGTTCTAAATTTTTGATACAACTGAATGTTATTTAAATGATCCTTGGATGTTTTTTTATTAATTATCTTAAAAAACTACCATATATAAATAACACTACATCATAATCATATATTCTACAATTTATCTATAATTACCCTGAATTAAAATCCTTAAAGGTTACATTCATCCATAAGGGATATTGTTTGATTACATTTGTATTATAATGATCAATAGATATTCCATTCCTAGAGAAAATATTTTGAGGAAAATAAACTTCTTGAAATCAATAGTCACACATATTAAAATTTTCATATAACATCTTCTCCTCTAAAATAATTATGAATTATTATCATGATATTCATAATCCTTATGTATCTTATAATATCATTATTAAATACCACAATATATTTATTAGGGTAACCCCAATATTGACCATGGTTGATGATTCCATTCATTCCTTTAGGTTCCATCTATAAACAACACAAATCACATAGTTAGACCAAATTCATCATAAATATTGAGAAATATAATAAAATTCTATAAAAAGCTAACACATACTCTAAGGTATTGTAATAATGCATGTGTTAGAAATGCTATTATAAAATCTTGTTCCCAAGTGTCCTACTAAGCCTCCCTTCAATACCAAATATAGCACTCACAACTCTTTTAACCTAGAGCCGGTGCCTACCTATTATATTGTTAAAAGAACAAGGTATCATTTCATGAAGTATTGATCAATTTAGTAGCCTTATAAAACTAGATACATACATTAATTCCATATTACATTGAAAATTAAAAACCATAGATAAAAAAATTTCTAATAACTTTGAAAAATCAATTAAAGAATCTTTTTTCACATCCTAGAAAAGGAAAAAAAATAAAGGGTTAGCTATGATGCACGATAAATGAAAGTATAAAATATATTATATCACATGTAGATAAATAATAACCAATATGGAAGAGTTTATAATCAAAACACCTGACATTTCAATCAACACCATGAGTTCAATGTATTTCCATGGCTAATATCAATATAACAATCACATGGATAATGAAAAACAAATTCTTAATATAGTGAATATATAAATCAAGACATTAATGATATTTCCAAAAATTAATCAACCAAATTATCATGAATATTACCATCGAGGACTCAGCCAATAAACTTTCATTGTATAAGTAGTTATAAAAAAATTACCCAACTAATGTGGGTAAATGTTTTGTCTCTTGGGACCTATTGATACATCTAGGGGCTATCTATAACCGGGTACCACATATCAATTACATTCCCAATTCACTCCACCTATGTATTGAATGATCAATACAATTTATTCCAAAAATGACTTATAAAACAACAATTATATGTATTCAATCAAGTATATTGAATTTTCTCAGTCAATAAAGTAACTTTCTTAATAAAATCCCTTTAACTGATACCATATATAGAAATTATATATAGTTGAAACATCATAAAATTAATATAAATGGTATTTAATTTATCCATGATATTGAAAATATGGACACAAAGGTTAAAAATAATGACTAGTGAATACTTGAAAGTGATAAAGAACATGATAAAAAGAAAATAAATGATCTTAAAATAATATATAATCCATTATCAGTAAAGGATTATAAAAGACCATAAATTTATTCAAAATGAAGGGTTTTTAGTAAATAATTATATTATAAAATAAAATAAAATGAAATAAAAAAATAAATTTATTTTAACTTTTTGTAATATGAAGTTATAAATACCTTTTCAAAATTCTTTTCACTCCTTTAATAAAGTAATACCCTTTTATTTTGATATCATTTAAAATAAAAATTCAAAAAATATTGAGAAAAAATATTTTTTTCTGAAAATAACCATGGAAAATTGTAATGTATGTTTCAATGTAAATTGTAGTTATTATAGTGGGAAATTACATCAATATGGTTAACATTAAAACAAATATTACTTTCACATTTTTGTAAAAAGTCCAAATATAACTCATTTAAAGAAACGACAGGAAGATTCCTTTTAAAAATTTGTGAATAAAGTAAAATATCTTTAAAAATAGATTAAAATAATCATTTCAGTATAAATAAGTATATTATTTTAAATATTTAAAAGAACCTCTATATGGAAGAAAAAGAGTGTGGATGGAAAAACTTAAAATTTTAATTTATTTAAAATAAAGTCCCTTAATTCAAACTCACTAAATGATTCTTGATACAATAAGATAAGAAACAAAAAATAAACATGAAAACTAAAATAATAACACTAGTATAAGAAAATATATGGGTTTTAAGAGAATAATATAATATAAATTTCTAAAAGGAAATCTGAACTTGAAAAATCCTAAAATAAAATGATATTATAAAAGAAGTCCATTATGACTTTAATAATTTTTTTACGAGAGCCCATAAAAAGGGTAAACATGAATTGAAAATTCCGATTACATATATAAATAATAATTAATGATATAATATTTCCAAATTTCAGTATACACACTATATAAATTAAATTAAGTATATAATATAAATATGTCTCATTGAAGTGGAAATGAGAAAAAATTACCCTTACTTTGGGTGTTTTCTTGGTCATACATGTTTGAACTTATTGTATAATGAATTTAATTTTTTTAAATAATTTATTAAGAACCATTTTAATATATATTACATTTTTATACTTATTTTATAATAATTTTAGATATATTCATTTAATAGTTCTTTCTTACATCGAGCACTTAATATTCTTTGATCAATTTATCCAAAATTACTTCGTTATACTGTCCATGATTAAAGGAGTTATGAAATGATTCGATCATTTTAATAATTTTAATAATTTCATAAATATAGTTTTTATTCATTATGTAAAATTTTATAATCATCCATGCATGATAGAAATTGAAAAACGAATCACATTGCTTCATAGAGGTGGTAGTCCAAACTACTCCCGGGCGACGCTATCATTTTTAAATGGATGAAAAGGAATTAAGTTAAATGATATATTATATTTATAAAATGGAAACTAAATCATAAATATCATAGATATTAATTAATTCTACCCTTATAACTATCCAAGTAATTTAGTGATTAAAAAATGGATTACACCGCTACGTAGATACTGTAGGTTATACATACCCCTAAGCAGTGTTTTCATCTTCCATATGATAGAAAGAAGGAAGAAAATGGTTATACCCTAATAATAATAATAATAATAACATATCGGTTTATTTGTTATATTTTGGTTTTTAGTTTATGATAGATACAGAATATTTAGAGAATTCTAAGAATAAATAATCTTTGAAAGGGCCGGGTAAGACGACTACCTCTTATTTGAGAGCCCTTCTTTGACTTTCACATCAAATCTTCTTAGGATAATCTTAGGGTAACTCCAGGAGCTCAAGAAGAAATGGAAAGAATAAAATAAGTTTTTCTAGTAGATATTGTCTGATCTATAGGTCTCAACATTTTTAAATAAGGGATAAAAAAATGTTCCCTTTAAAAAGTGAGGGGAGGTCCATACAAGAAATTACTTAAAATATTTTAATAATATAAAGTCATTTTGTTATGAATGTGGCATGAAATTCTCATATATTATAATATAATAAGTTTAACGTAGAAATACAAAAAAATAATTATGTTTTAGAATGTTTTTTTATTTTAATCCTTATCCTTTTATTTTTAACCCTTTAAACTCATTTTATCCTCAGCCGAGGTGATAAATATTTACTATGGTTACTATTCATTATGACAAAAAATTAAGTTGAACTTATTTCCTATTAAAAATTATTGAAATTACAAAATATGGATTCTATTTCATATGATTCAACTACTTGAATATATATAAATTAATTTTAATATAAGTTAAGAAAAACACAGTGAAAACCATTATTATAAAAATGCATTTTTTAAGCATAAAAATGATTTAACTGCAAAATAATGTATAATGTTAATTAATTTTTTATTAGATGAATTATTTTAAATAAAATGATATATTTTTTATTTTAAACCAATACAAAACTAAAAGTTAAATTATAAATACTTGATTAAGATAGAGTAAATAAAAATAGTTTTTATTTGAACAAAAATATTACTTAGATTTATAACACGTTAAGTATATATTTATAAGATCAATATAATATTTTTATATAAATTATATTACTTCTTAAATATATTATTTATATAAAAAATGTTTTATAAACATTAAAATAATTATTATATCGTTATAATTTCATAAAATTGATATTTTTTTGTGAAATTTGTATTTTTACTATTCACCCAAAAATCAACTATTTCTAAAAAAACTCTAAGAGATATATTATTATTTTTTGACATGATTTTTTCAAAAATTATATCCAATTTTTGAAATAAAATTTATTAAATTGGATTAAATTAATTATAATATCCTCACCTAGAATGGAATAAAAATCATTATTGAAGAAAATGTATTTTTGAAGCACAAAATGAATTTATTCTCATTAATTTCCTATAAACCAAAATTAAAGGAATTTTAATTAATTGAATTAGATATATAATATAATTATTTAATTATAATCATTTAACAATAGTGATCAAAATACATTTCACACATAGAGCATGCTTTATGAAAAATATATCTTTTACCAATAAAATATTTCATTTTTCTTTCTAACCAATTGATAATAAATGTATGTTTTATTATTAATATAACTAAATAAAAAATATCTATATATATTTCTTACCTTCCAAACCAACAACTAGGTTATAAAGGTTATATTTAAATAATATTATTTCATAGTTTGTTTAAGATTTGGGTTATATGTGGCGTATGATATTGAACATAGTGTTATTTTAAAATAAACTAAAATATTAGGGTCTTTCATTCTACCCTCACAGAAATTTAATCCTCTCATTTTTAAATCTTATTTTTTAAAATAAAAATATAATAACATAGTAATAAATTTAAATATAAATTTTATCATGAAATTTAATTTCTAGGTTATGACTAGGAAACTCATTATACATGTACCTATATAAGATTCATACTTGTAAATGATTTTTGGGAAAAATACATTAGCAGATGAGTTTGAATTTATAAATAATACTTGATAGATTTATCTTTGATTTTCATGAGTTTGATAAATTCTGTTAACATTGGTATAGAAAATATGATATAATTTTCTTACTTGATTTCCTCCCATTCTATATGCATGATTTCATCCTTCAATGTGCATCATCTAGATTAAAATGATTTTTCAGTTCTAAAGCACTAAAATCAACTTTTAATCAATTATAACATCAAAAAAATGATGAATTTATTTCCTTATGTCTAAAATATAAATGGTTAGCATAATATAAAATAAATACCAATATGAATAAACCTTTAAAAAAATTAAACTCAAAAAAATTAATAGTAACCAAAGTTCAGTTTACAACTCCTCAAATATGATTTATTAGATTTTTTTAAAAAATAAAAATGGTTTAATCACGTATTCTTCCAAAATAATATTATTTTTTATCCCCAAACTACCTTTATCACTCAAATATGTATATTCAACAATTAAATATTCTAAAATATAATTATTCCTAGATAATGAATTAAACTTTACTAAGGATCATGCTATATTATCATATAATAACCTTAAATGTAATTTATGAATTCTTTAAAAAATATCTCCAATAATATAAAATCACTTTTCAAGGTGATTGATACCATTCAAAATATGTTTCCAAAATTAATATTTTCTAAATTTTCTTTACATATGAATACTATTATAATGACACATGTATGCTTTATCATAATCCTCATAATAAAATACCATCGATAAATAACACTACATAATAATCATATATTCTACAATTTAACCATAATTAATCTTAATTAAAACCCTTAAAGGTTATATTCACCCATTACATCTATTCTCAGATTTTCTATTTTATTATAAATATCAATAGATATTATATTCATGGAAAACATATTTACAAGAAAATAAACTTTCTGAAGTCAACACTCAAACTAACTAAATTTATCATATAACCTGTAAAATATTTAAGAATGATTCTCAAGTGATTATCATGCTCTTTATAGTCCTTAGTTTATCTTATTATATCATTAATAAATACCAAAACAATATTATCAAGGTAATCCCAACATTTTCCTCAAGTGTTTATTACCTTTCTTCCTATAAGTTCCATCCTAAAAACAACAAAACTCACTTATTTATAAAAAATTTATCATGAATATTAGTCCATGTAATAAAATTTACTAAAATATTGTCAAATAATCTAAAAAATTATCATAATTATTATTTTTAACTATGTTATTATAAAATATAGTTCCTAAGAGTCCTATCAAACCTCAATTTGATAACGAATATAGTACCCCTGAATCTAGTAACCCAGAGTTGGTGATTACTTATTACATTGGTATAATATACCAGATATCACACCAAGAAGGATTGATCAGTTAAGTAGTATTAAAAAACTAAATACATACATAAATTCCATATTATATTGGAATTATAAACACATATCATGGAAAAAATTATTTCATCCTTGAAAAATACATCAAAGATTCCATCTGTATATCCCAGAGAAAGGAAAAAAACTAAAGAGTGACATTAGATTCTCCGTAAGGGAGAGTGTTCAATAGAATATATAATGAGTAGATACTTATAATCAATATATAAGAGTGGATAATCAAAAAAAAATTCTATTTCAATAAAAAACTTTAGTTCAAGGTTCACCTATGGTTAATATCAACATATAAATAACAAGGATAATGAAAAATAAATTATTAATAGTGTAAATGCATAAATATATAAATTCATGATATTACCATCAAGGAATATACCAATTTATCATTAACCTTACCATCAAGTCCATTTCCAAAAAAACTTTCATTGTATAGCTAGGTATACACCAATTATCCAACTAATGTGGGCACTCATTTTGTATCACGATATCAGTCAAATCATTGATGGGTTATCTAGAACTAGGACCCACCTATCACTTTCAAATCAAATTAATTCCTCATATATATTGAATTAATAATTTAATTATTTATTAAAATTCCTTATAAGTCAATAATTATCTATATTGAATCAAGAATACAAAATATATCCCCAATCAAAGTAATAATATTCTTAAAAAACTTACTTCAATTGATACCATATATATAAATGGTATATGTTTGAGACATCATAAAAGTAAAAAAATGATAATAAATTCATCTATGATATTTAAAATTTGTACAATAGGTGGAAAAATAATTTCCAATGAATAATGGAGAGGTATAGAGATCATGATCATAAGAAAGTGAATAGTTTGAAAATAAGGTATAATCTATTATCAGTAAAGGGTGATATAAGACAATCAAATCATCATAAATGAAGGTTTTATAGTAAAAATAACCCTTTATAAATGAAAATTGATGAAAAAAACTAAAAAAATTTTCTTGTAATGTTGTGTAAGAATGGATTTATAAATCATTTTTCAAAATTCTTTTCATTTCTCTAAGAAAAGAATTCCAATTTCTTTTGATATAATTTTAAATATAAATTCCCAAAAATATTAAGAAAAATATTTTATTTTAAAATTAGTATGGAAACTTATAGAATAAGTTTGAAAGTAATTAATGGTCATTACGGTGGGAAATTCCATTCATGTAGTAAATGTTTAAATAACAATTCCATTCAAATTTTGGTAAAAATTCAAAAAACACCACATTTAGAAAAATTAAAAGAAGATTCATTTTAAATTTTTTTAAAGAATTAAAAATGGTTGAAATTAATTAAAATAATAATTGGATTTTAAATAATAATATTCTATAAATTATTTAAAAGAACCATGACTAGGAAGAAAAGAGTTTGGAGGGAAAACTATAAAATATGAATATCATTATATGAAATTCCCTCACTTGTAACTCACTTGATTATTCTTGATCCAAAAAGATAATAAAGATAAAATAAAAATAAAAAATCCCAATAATAATAAAATTAGAATAAAATAAATGTCGTTTAGGATTTTAGGGTCATATAATTTTCCAAAAGGAAATCTGAAAATAAATAATCGTTAAAAATTAGGTTTTTACAAAAATCCATTACGAAGTTAATAACTTTTGAATCAAATAACATAAAAGAGTAAATATGAATTTAAATATTCTATTAAATGAATTAATTAAAATTAATTATATAATATTTAAAAAGTTAAATATATAAACTATATAAATTAAATTAAGTGTATAATATTATTATGTCTCATTGAAGTTGAAATGTGACAAAATTACCCTTACCTTGGGTATTTGCTTTTCCATATGTTTTTTATCCTCATTTATAGTAAATTTAAATTTATTAAATAATTTATTAAGAAATTTTTTAATTTATATTCTATTTTGAGGTCATTTTATAATAATTTTTAATTTATTCATTGTATAGTTCTTGCTTATATCAACCACTAAAATTTAGTTGGTTAGTTTTTCCAAAATTATTTCAGTATATTGTTAATTGTTAAATGAGTAATGAAATGGTTCCATCATGTATAGAAAGTTAATAATTTCATGAATATAATTTTTATTCATTATATATAATTTTAGAATCCTGTATGCATAGTGGTAAAAAAAAAACGAAAATCTAATCACTTTTTTGAGGTTGTAGTCCACACGCACGCAAGAGCGACATTATCATTTTCCAATGGATAGAAGTGTAAGAATTTCAGTGATTTATAATATTTTTAGAATAATAATTACATCATAAATATCATATATATTCATTAATTACACCTTTATAACCATCTGAGTAAAGAAGTGATGAGAAATGAATTACACTACTATGTGGAGACCGTAGGTCATACATACACATGTTAAATGTTTTTGGTTTTCTATAGAATTTAAATGATGTAGAAAATGGTTTTCCCATAATCATAACAAAATATCAGTATATTGGTTATACTGGAGTCATTATTATAGGATGGATACAATATATTAAGAGGAATTAGAGGTAAAAATAAAATTTTAAAGAATTGAGTAAGAGAGTTACCGCTTCTTTGTGTGACCCTCTTTGGTTTACACCTTAAGAATTATTAATATGATCTTAGGGTAACATGAGGAGCTAAAGAAAAAATTTAGTAAAGGTAATAAGGTTTTTGGGTATGGATTTATTGAGCTATAATGCTCAATGTTTTTCAATAATGGATGAGAATAGTTAAAATTTTACAATTGATGGGAGATACACACGTGGAATTACTTAAAATATTTAAATAATATAAAATAACATTTTATGCATGTAGAACCAAATTTTCATAGATTAGAAGGTTATGATATAAATTTTTAAATAAAACCAACCAATGATATTTTTTAATGGTTTTGTGTTATATTTAATCCTTATCCCATTATTTTTAACCCTTTTAACTCATTTTACAATTAACCGAGGTGATAAATATTTACCATTATGACTATTCATTAGAACAAAAAATTAATTTGATCTTATTATATAATATTAATTATAATAATTTAATTTTTTTAATCCATTTGACATTATTGAACTCTTATAATTGTTAATTTTTTTTAATATAAGTTTTCAAAACACAGCGAAAACATTTTTAAGAAAAGTTTTTTTAAACATAAAAATAATTTGAGAGAAAAATTATATTGTTGATTACAATTGTATAAATTGGATTATGTTAAATAAAATGAGTCTTATTTTTATTTCAAAAAAAAACATAACCAAATGGAAACTTTTAAATACATAATTAAGAGAGAAGAATTTAAAAAAGTTTTTATTAGAACAAAAATATTACTTAGATTTCTAAAATGTTTAAAATATATTTTCCTATTCAAAATTATATTTTTATATGATTTATATTAATTCTTAAATATAAATATATTCTATACAAAATAATTCATAAATACTAAAATTATTCTTATATCATTATAATGTCATAAAAGTGACTTTTTGTTTCAAAAAATCTATATTTTTCACTATTCACCAAAAAAATAGACTATTTCTAAAAAATATAAAAAACTAATCGTAATAATATTATGAAATTATGATCCAAAAACTGATATTTATTTTTTAAATTCATTTTATAATAGTTTAAGGAATTAATTATTATATTCATGCATATAATAGAATAAATTTTTTTTGCAGAAAATATATTTTTGAAGCATAAAATGTCGTTATTCTCATTACTTTCCTAATAACCATATTTAAATAAATTTTAATTTATTTAATTTTATGTATAATATAATTATTTCATTAGAATTATTTATAAATAGTAATAAAAAACATTTCACACATTGAAACAATTTTATACAAAATATCTCTTTTACTTATAAGATATTTCTTCTTCACTTTTGAAAAATTAATAATAATTATATGATTAATTATTAATTTTGTTAAGAAGAAAAAAAATATATATATATATATTATATTAAAATTATTCTCATTCATACCTGAAAACCATTGAAAATTTTATAATGGTCGTATTTAAATAAAACCATTTCGCAGTTTGTCTGTGCTCGGAGCTGCATGTGTTGTATGATACTGAACATAATGGTCAACTAATATATGCCAAAATCTAAGGGAATTAAACTTTTAATTCCCAACAGGAATTCTAAACCATTTTTACATATAATTTATAATAAACACTTTCTTAAGATATTATCGGGATGTGCATCATTAATAGAATGCATATTTTATTATTTTTGAAACTTAAATATTTTAAACTATGTTAAGATGATTAATAACATATATTGAATGATATTTTAATCCATATACCTTCGATACCTACCTTATATTTTATCTCATTTTAATCCTCAAATACCATTAATTTCCTTGATGGTGAGCTGCATCACAAGTCTATTTATCCTTTATACCCCAATATTAATATTTTTGCATGAATTACAATGAAATAAATATAGGGGAAGAGTGATTTATTGATATTGACATGTATGATAGTAAAATAAATGTATAAAATGAGAAGTTATATTTTTTAATGGGAAAAGGTTTATAAATTTCCTTTTATTATAAATTCATGATTACACTCTATAAAAAGGAAAATAAGAAAAAAGAAAAAAAATAGTGAAAAACATATTGAAAAGTGGGTGGATATTTCATTATGATCATGATCATTATTTATGATCCTTTGATATAAAGGAATAAGTAGTTAATGGATGTTATCATTTTAAAGTTTTATTTTAGAGGAAGATATTTTCATTGATCTTTGATTATATATCATTAATTAGGCTTTAGAGTTAGACCTCTATTTTGAGACTTAATGTTTAATTTTTCATATAAATACCTACCCATCCTTAAACTCAGAGAGATTATTATATAATTAGTGTTTCTAAATACTTAGATGAAGTTGTGGAAGCTATTTTAGGCTCATACTATACACCTGTTTGCAACTACAGTGACATCAATAGGGTACTGTAGCATTGTTGATTTATTATAGGAGCATGCAATAAGACACTATAGTAGTTTGGACTTCATCATGGAACTATAGTATTATGTGACTAGTGAAACTAATCGGTCACTATATCTATATGTATTTCTAGCCACCGATTACTATAACATAATGGAATTACTATGTGGGTTTTAGAATATTTACATCATCTTCTTTATGATATTATTTTGAGCTAGGGTTTCATACTATAAGATTTATACCATGTAAATCTACTCCAAAAAATAGTTAAGTGTTCTAACTCTCTGTGAATGTAGGGATTATTTCTTGAACCATGTAAATCATTATGTCAAGTGATATTATTCTCATTATTTTTTCCTTTTAATATTATTTTTTGAATCATTTTTTCTTATTTCTCTTAATGTTTATATAAAAATTAAAACCTTAATGAAAGTAATAATTATTTTTTTAGTTTTATTTATGTGTGTAAATATAAATATATTTTATTAATATTGAATAAATTTAAGTACTATAGATTGAGAATAACTACAATTAAATAATATTGAGTGTTGAATGATTTTTCTTTATTAAGGTATATCACAAGTGTGTATCAATACTAATAATAATTTTTAATATTTGAAAAAGTGGTAAGATAAGTATAATCAATTAAAGAGGAAAACTAATTTATATATTTGATTTGTTTTCTTGAAAAGTGAGGAGTTGAGAAGATGTTTTTTTGTTATGACTGAAAGTTTATTCTTCATTAATAACTGTTTGATTTTATAAAAACAATAATTAATCCTTGGATATTATGGGTTTTTTTGATTATGTGAAGATATATTTCTAAGGATAAGTATTAGTTTATGTGTGGGTGACTTTGATCACCAAAATTCATACATCCATTTGATTGTGATTTTTATTGACAAATGAGTTATTTATTACATTATTTTTTGTGTTTTTAATGTTTTATTTTAGTATTAATATTTTTTAATAACTTTTAAAGAGTTTATAAGATTATAAAAGGATGAAAATTGATATTATCATGTTGTGGTAATTCAATATTCTTTTATTGGTGAGGATTTGTATGCATCACAGTGTAATATGAGGCATTATGAAATGACCATGTGAGAAGCACAAATAGAGGTGAAAAAACATTTCATGGGGTACACATTGTAGTGAAAGATAATAAGTGTTATAGAATGGATTGTTTTGTCACAATATGATGAATGATAAATATGGTAGATAATAATTCACTTTATTCTCATGATTTTGTGAATAAATATTCATGACAAGATTATATATAAAAATAGAAATAAAATAAAAAATTCACAACCAAATATCCCAAGGGATGAAGAATGATTTGTAGTATACAATGATGTTGCAGTGTGGTTTATAACACTACATTATGATTATACTCACATGAATGGAATATATATGTAATGTAAATGTATTTCGGTATAAAAAATTCCCACTCATTTAGATTTTTGGTAAGTGCACCAATTTTGGAAGCATAATTTTTCCAACATTTTGGAAACCTATTAATAAATTTATTGGAGATAATTTTCATATCCTATTTGATTTTAAAGTTCAATATTGAAGATTATTATAATAAAAAAATAATTAAATATACATGAATGATATAAGGATATATATGAGTGGATTTTTCCTATAAAAAAGTTTTTATCTAAGAGGAAGGGAATTCATTGGTTGGAGGATCACTTCTAGGGTGCTTAGATGGTGGTTAAAAATCTAGATATTCTGGTTAGTTTTATGTGCTCTCTCAAGACTATCATTAGGGGGTATTTTTGTAATACTAATTTTTTTAATGAAAGGAGATTTAATATTGGAGAATTTTAAATTTTAATGGTAGTCTGTGTTGGGTTTTTCATTTAATCATTATTATATATATCTTATTATTTCGTTAAGTGTTATGATGTTTTCTTTAATTATAAAATTTCAATTTTATTACATTAACTAGATCTTATATTCATTCTTAGACATATAATAATTTATGTCATATGTTTAAATATGGTTTTAGATAACTTAATTTATAAAAAAATAGAAGTACTCAACCATAAAAAGGGCATTTTAGTCATTATAGAGATAATTACAAGACCAAGAGTATTATTAGATCCAATTATGATAAATATATGATTATACATCTTATCTTTTTATGCTACATATCTCATAAAATAGGATTTATAAAAAACTAGTTATCTTTTCATTTATACTTCTTTCATGTTAATTTTTGATTTAATTTTTAGTCAATCAAATCATATATCCAAAATTTTGAGCCCATGTTTCATGAAAGAGATCCAGTATCTATTTGTTTGACCTTATATTGATCATGTCTTATGCATTAGTAGTTACCAATTAGGAATATAAAAGTTTTAAATCCTAAACTTAACACCCCATAAGAGTTAAATATCCCTTTTGGGTGCTCAAAGATGACTTTGTACTTAGAAAATTACGGATTACAAAGGATTATAAAGATATAATAATTGAATAAAATTTACAGAATAATTTGAGATGGATATAAGTTTCAAGGATAAATCTAGTCTGAAACATGGAAAGCTGATACAGAAGAGACATCAATCTTGGATACATATTGCTTCTTTACAAATCTAGAAAAAAATTCGTGCTAGGTAAAATTTTTTCCATATAGAAATACCCTTTCATTTTTAATAATTTTATACCTTTTGTTTTAGTATATATTACTAATAAGGAAAACCTCCACTATTAATGAGAATATGGTAAAGATATACTATAAGAGTTATCTGGATAATCCCTTACAGGGGACTGAATTCCTATAACCATTAACTAAGTGAATTAACCAGTTCATCACACTTATTTACTTATATTAATGTTTTACTATTTAATTTTATGTTAATAATGTTCACATCATTTATAAATTATTGAAGTAATTTCATGAAATAAGTGTGGGAGAGAGGAAAATCTGTTATTTTATTTTTTTTTACATTTTTGTGTTTGTTTTTGTGTATTTTTTAAATTTTGGGTGTGCTTTAAAAGGTATTTGAGATAAATTGACAACCCTTGTAATAACTAATATAGAGAAAAATTTAGGGAAACTAGATATTTTGTTTAAACATTGGGAAATAAATATTAAATAAAAAGGTTTTTAGTGAATCAATTTTTTTAAATTAACTCATTGGAAATTTGAACTTAGTATTGGGTAACTTATTTTCCAAATAAAAGTAACACCTTAGGGAGTTTCACTAGATTTTATGACGATAAATTATAAGATCTAGAGTAAAATTACTATATGGGCTTTGATATTAAAATCCTTCTAAGATAAAATAGAAATCTGTGTGTGAGTAAAACCCATTAATAAGATAAGAAAAACATGGGATATGGTTGTACACACCTTGATTTCATAACTTTGTTATCACAAATTACCATTGGGGATAACCACCTTTTGAAAATGACTTATTAATAGATTATTTGAAATCATTTACTAAGTTGTATGTACATTCATGGTTGGGTAAAATTTAGTAAGTTCATAGTTGTCAAAGGGGGTGGACAGATTTGAGGAATTTTGAACTCAAATGATGAAGAGGAATATAATTCATAATAATTTCATATAGGAAGTATTAATGAATTTTCAAATTCTGTAGTATATGAGGATCTTGAAAAATTTGGATTTTAAGTTATTGATTATTCGGAATTTCATTCAATTTATTTTTTTACACTACCTCCATTTTCATTGGACTAAGACTTGAGAGGTGGTGGAACCATTGTGAAGCTTGTTGAAAGTGATTTATTGGGGATAAGTAATTGATCAAGTGTGGGGTAAGTGATTTAAGAAAACAAGTCCCTATATCTTATTGATAATTCATTCCTTTTATTCACTTACTTATGATAGGAAAACACATGTTTTGATCATTTTAGTATAACACCTTATTTCATTGTAGTTTTTAAAAATTGATTAATTGTAAAATTTATGAACACAATTGATCCATCAATCTTTGGGAATAAAATAAATGGTTTATTCTGCATAATAATTTGATTTTTTTTGATATTGAGGATGATATTGTTCAACTATATAATTCTATTATGAGAATATCCAAACAAATGAACTTTATTTATTAAACAATAACCTATAATAAAATATAAATTTGATAAACATGTGTAATTTTTTGAAAATATGAGTGGAATCATATCATATAGAATTGGTTTCCCTTTGGTGAATGGAATGGTAATGGGGATATTGATGATAGATTTCTTGAATTCATGGAAATTAGACTGTCAATTGTTGTATTGGGAATGATTTGACCAACCCTTTAGAATTTAATGGGGTTGGGTATACCTCTCCTCACTTATCCATTCCAATAAAGTTTGATTCCACTATATATCCATTTTTTCTTCTTGTAATTAATTTAGGTGGCCCATTAGAAAAGTAATAGGTAGTGGTGTTGAGATTGAGTTAGTAATTAGGGGTTATGGTTCGTAGTGGGTAAATATATTTCATTTAAGGCATTAAAATAAATCTTTGGTTGAAATCTAGGTATTTCTAAGTTATAACTATAAATAAATTTGTTAATGAACATATTTAAATAAAAAGGGTTTTGATAACTAAATTATATGAACTTCAATGAAATAAAAAAGTAATGATATGATAGGAACCATAATGGTAAGGTTTATTTTGGGTTGATTTAATATATAATTATTCACACTATTATCATATATTTACTAATATTAGACTACTTATTCTACTGGATGAATCTAGACTCATTCAAATAAAAAAGGAAAAGGTACCCCAACTCTCAAGTAAAATATGCAGTTGATCTATACGAGCAGAAGGTAAAGCAAATCATCTTTCAATGGACTATTCCTTTTTTATCATGCTTGGTGGATTTATGGGGTTTATGAATCAATGAATATGGACATACCAATGAGTCTAAACTATACTATGAATATCACATAGGGTTCAATCCTCTTTTTTTGATTCCCTTGGGGTGTCATAAAATCAAGACCAGACATAAAATTTAATATTAATGGAAAAAATCTTGATAATATTGTTACATGATGATAAAGTATTCCTTGAATGAATCCCAATAATTGGGGAGATATATGGAGTGTATAGAATAATTATTATTTATTTTTATTTGATCTCTAATTCTTAGAAAATGGATTTTAAATATATATATATATATATTGAAGCACATTTGTCCATCTATAAATTTTCCATTGATTCCAGTGACCCAAGCATGGCAGAATGACCAAATCATCTAGTACCAATTATTTTCAAAGGTAATGAAAGTATTCATAGTAATTCAATCCATAGAGTGGAATATATCCATAGGAAAAATTAGTGGAAAACTTCAAATATAGGATGATATCTTAGAAGTGAATACTAGGCCAGTTTAGACCACTGGGGAAGTTAAATCAATAGTTCTTTATTTTTTTAGAATTTGTGATGGGAAAAATGGTCTCTCTATTAAATAAGTGTAATTCACTAAGGTCCCATTTATTCTTTAAAAATAATTCTAAGAACTCAATAGCCCTATTTGGTGGGAATCTATACTAGTGGGAAGATTCAGCCTCTCTAAAAATTCCCAAACAGAATTTATTACACCACTACTTCCCATGATACACTAGGATAATCCACAAATGTTTTGATATCACTCCACACTCACAAATATTATATTATATAAAATGTTAAAATATATATTTCAATCCATGGTACAATCATAGAGTTAATTTTTTAGGTCCAACAGATCATTTCATTGGGTGGTGGGCTGATAATTCTTGAAAGATCTAGAAAATTACATAGGGCCTATATAGTCCATACTGGATGAATACCATTATTCACCATGTTAATGAAAATAATTCATTTGAGTCGTTTTTATTGGATAATATCATATATGAACATGGAGGTGGAATAATACTATACATTTATTATCATATAATGGAAAATTAGAATAATCTCAAAGGGAATGTTCAAATTTTGAAATTTTAAAAGGAAAATGACGACCAATTTTATAGAATAACTCATTAAAATATTCAGAAACCATCAGTTTCACTATTGGAAAAAACTACACTAACATTTGTTTTCTTCCTTTAAATATCAGTTAAAAAGAGTCCTTAATATAGATTATGTAAAAAGTAGGAATTTCAACATAATGTTTTTGAAATTTTAATTGAAATTCCTCATAAAATATGGAATATAGAAGGCTTTAATTGTTGGTTTTAGAAAAACCATACATTTAAAGATACCAAAATCAGATTTCCACATTATTTTTTAGTAAAACTGATGTAGATAAAGTTTTCATGACTAGTTTTATGAAAAATTGACATTAAAATCTCTACTATAAAGTCTTTGAACATCATTTTTTCTTAAAACTAACATTGATCATTAATAATTTTTATAAGAAAAATATTTTAAAATACATGATTATAGACCTAAAATAAAAATACAAAACCAATAATCAGTAGAAAACAACACACACAACAAAAATAAACTCATTAAAAAATTTCACAACACATTTTAAAAATATATATCTAAATGAAAATACATATAGAAATTAATCAAACATAGAAAATATTCTACAAATAAATTTTTAAGGAATTTCATGTATTTTTTTTATATGGAAAAAATTATTATAAACCAAAAATATAATGTTTTATAGATGCAAAAATACATCATACTTTTTAAATTATAAGTGTTATAATTAAGCTAAACATTTCAAAATTTATTACTATTTTTGTTGGGATTATCTCATAAATGAATTGTAAAATATAGTACCCTCATTAAACATTCCCTCATTGAAGATGAAACTAAACTCATGAAAAATATTTTAAAAAAGAAACACTATATATGTAATAAAAACAAGTATTCATTGATATAAAACTTATATACCTTCACTTTCACATATTTTTTTGGTTCTACTGCTAAAATGTGAGCCTTGCTGAACTCAATCCATGAACTATCTAAATTTCAAATATTAATTATCAAAAATTATTTAAAATTAAAATATTAATATTAAATATATAAAATAATATAATATTATTTACTTATTTAACAGCTTTATAAACCTTATTTTAACACCACCCAAAAAAGATCATAACCAATTATATTTTCATTCTTTTGTAAAAAATATACATAAAAACCAATTTAAAATAAAATATTAATGTTATAGCATGAATAATAACACAATAAATAGTGGTTCATAATTATATATGTTCTTTTAGTAGTCAAGGAATAAAAAAACCAATACCTAATATATGTGTTTTTTAATCTTTTAGATATATATTCAATTCAAATATCTTGGTTCATGTGTTATAAAACTATTGAAATGAATTTTGGATCCATAAAATCATAGACAAAAGTGAAATCATATTGCATTCAAATAGTGTGGAGATACCTAATTAGAAAATTAATAAATTTAATTAATATAACACATGTTTACTTAAATAAATTAAATTTATGATTGAAATTTATTTACAAGTGAATCAACTAAAACATAGGTACAATGACATGATTACCCTTTAAAACATTAATATTTTTATTTTTTTAAATATAATTAATGTATAATCTCTTCCAAAAATTTCAATAATCATCATAAAATTATAATAATTATCTAATATAGTAGAAACCCATGTTTATTTTTTTAACCCATCAACATCCTGAAGAGTTTATGAAGGTGTTGGTTTCTCAAATTTTACATTCATTTTTAGTGATTCATTTTATTTTAGATACTCCTATATATGTTAAGTGTAAGAAAAAATTATAAGTAATTCTAAATTTAAGGATAAATAAAAAATGAAAACAATTCATACCTTACAAGTAATTTGAGCATAAATATTATCTATCCAAAGTAAAAAATGACCAATACTCTGTTACACTATAGACACCTCCTTAAAGGTTGAAATACTTGTGGATTTGGATTAGTAATATCATTTACTACTTCTATTACCTAACTCAACCTATTAGGATGATTATTTACATAATCCCCCAAATTATGTACAAATCCGTGAGGTACAATATGTATATGGGGATCCCCATCCTGAAACTTACAATATACAGTTGGTTTTGAACATAGTGGTAGAGGATTTGGGTAAGTAGGATACACAATCTTTATTTGTCTCATCACTTCTACAAGAACAACCACTATAGATGATTTAATTATATCATCTATCAAAAAATTCAACTATCATAAATTATTCTTTAAGGAATTTATTTCTCCCATACACTTCCCCCATCGATGAAGTACCAGGGGAATGACCAAAAAAGTATCTAAAACCAATACCATTCTTATACCATCTGACACAACCCTAAGTATTTCAACTTTCCTAATTTAGTTGTAATAATATCTAACCCAACCTCAAGGATAAAGATATATTGTGTTATTTTACATTTTAGGTCATCTTGAAATAATATTATCAAATATTATATTAGTGGGATAAATTTACAAAATAGTAACATTTAATAATATTAACAATTAATTACTTGCACAATCATATCGACTACTTATTTTGTTGGACTGGTAATATAATTTCCACTTTTTACCATTATCCCCATTTTATATTTTCCATGATGAGGGGGGAGGGGTGGATAAAGGGTTCTATTGAACCTCTTTGAAGCAATAAATGAATTGGATCTCAATTCATTAAATTTTCAGGAAATCAAATTCTTATTTAATAAAAGATACCCTCTATGTGACAATATATAAAGTTATAGATTCTAGGACTTTATATATTAGGGATTTTTCCCAGTGGCTTATTATATAATAAGAAATCAAAAATATATCAAGTAATTAAAATTAATTTAACAAATATATTTTACATAAAACAAAAACATACCGTAAAGGTTAACTCTCACCAACTGGAGACAAATTTCAACCTTTTATTCATGTCTATAAACCCATAATTTAGGAATGTATCTTAATTATGTATACTCCAAAAAATATAGATAAATTCAATTTTATCTTAAAATATTTCTACATGTTTTTCAAAAAGGATAAACACATTTTCTTAATTTGTTTTTTCTCTTGAGAGTTATAGTTCATCAATAATTGAATAGATTAAATATTCATCATATGAAATGTATAATATATAAGACATTAGAAAATTGAATAAAAAAGTTTATAAATTTTACCATAATATACTCCCATAACTAATCTTTTATTGACTGGTTAATGATCCTCTAATCAGGGAATACAATACTTATCCTTAAATGAATTTTCATATCCAAGTAACTCCTAAATTGTGTGAAATATAGACCAATTGGGTGGATATTATTATCCAACTGAATTATCAATCTCAAATCCTCATAATAAAGTGAATATCTTACTAAATATGTAAACTCATGCCTACCATCTTTAGGTAGCATTCTCTCTAGATAAGAATAAGTGATTCATATAATTTCATGAAATATAACTTTTATTTCATTAAATAATTTAATTACTAAAAAAATATTTCTATGAAGAAATGTACATACATTGGTTCCCTTGCCTTAGTGTTTTTCATTTATAAATATGTATTATATTTCAGTGAAAGTTTGTGCACCTATATTTGATTAAAACTAAATAAATAAAATAAATAAAAAATTAAATTTTCATAATATAAAACAAAACATTGAATGTTAAACTTTTCAAACATATATATAAATAGATAAAATAAAAAACATATAAGAATATAAATATATAAACATGCATAATTTTTTTAAAAACAATTTATATATGAAAAAATATTTAGAAATAAAGAAAATTAATAAGAGAAAAATCTATAACCAAAAGTAATTATAAAGAAAAAAATTATAACCGACAAAATTTTATAAAAAAATGATTTTATCCACAAAAAATTATTTTGAAAAAAAATTATGAATAAAAACAATTATAAATACAAACAGTGGCAGCCAAAAACACATTACAGTCACAAAAAATTTATAATCCCCTAATAATTATAAATTTAAAATAATTTTAACAATAAAAATATATAATTATAAATGATGTATATACAAACAAATGAATCAATAAATGTAATTTATAACTAAAAAAATTAATTAATATTCAAAAAATAAAAAATAATATATAAAATATGGAGGTTAGTGATAGAAAATAGATATTGAATTTTCAAGAATACACTCAAGGGAAATGGAAATAAGGATAATGATACATGATTGTGGAGAAAAATTTTCAAAAATGAATTTGAAAATCAATTTATAAAAAACCACGAAGCACAATAATGAATTGATAAGATTAGTTTTTATATGGATTGAATGATTTAGAGGGCTATATAAAACGCATAAATGATAGAATATTGAGGATAAATATTGTAATAAGAAGTATGGAAATTGAATGAAAGTATAAGATCGAGTGTATGTGAAGTGTTTTCATGAGGAAAGAGGATAAGGGCTTCAGAAAGGTAATGTGGAACAAAAATCTGAATAATTTCATGAAAATTTGATTTTTTAAAATATTTTTACATTAGATTTTTATTAAAAGAACATTAACATATTCTCGTGTCACTTTTAGCACCAGTTATGAAAAAACCAACATCAAAACTATGAATCTAAATCAAATTTTTTATACTAGTGTAGATTTTTATTTTTTATGACACTAGGTGTTTTATCATCATAAAAACATTAAGGCAATACATTTTAATTGGTTTTTTTGAACCCTTTAAGAACTTAAATTCCAATTTTCATTGATTTTTTGTGGCTCAGGGTAAGGATAAAGCCATTTATATCAATGAATGAAACTCCCAAAAGGTCCCCTCTTACTAATATTCATAGAGGATAACTATAATGATATGTAAATCATTCGTGTTTCCTATTATGATGATGGTTTTAGTGAATGTGTTTCATAGTTTCTCTAATTTTACTACGTGTTTTGATTTTTTAGAGATTATATGGGTTTTGGGTCTATGTATAGAGAGATTTCCATTTCAAGAAACCTTATTTAATGGAAGAGTGGATTAGTGGCTGATGAAAATTTATGTTTCAAGTTTAAAGAAGAAATGATTTATCAATGAGGAAATAATACTCACTCAAGTAGCATCTTGAATCCATTTTTTCCGATAATGGAAGTGTTTTTTTCACCCCCTCAATGAATGTTTAAATCCAAAAAAATATAATACCATTATTCAATTCATAAATCCAATGCATTAGTAACTATATGGAACATTTAATTAAATTATTACTCTCTTTTTCTACTAGCTCATGGTTGGATCAGGTGGCTATTGCATTATCAATAAAAATAATTCCAATTTGAAATGAAGGTGGTGAAAGTGGTGTTCCTTTATCTATTATTCAATGTCACCATATTTAGAAAGAATAGTTATTGTGTTTTAATTCCTTTAATTCTTATAGTAAAAAATAAAATTTATTTCAACTACTAGAATTATAGATGTTGGGGTAAATCTATTTTCAGTTAGTTATGATAATGGGTTGATGTGAATGTCTAGAAAATAACCACCTGACACAAATCCCAGTTGGAGACTATGATACCATCCTAAAGGACTATGCTATAAATATGAGTTGAAGTTGTGAATGTAGGATCAAACCATCATCTAAATTGTGATACTAGCCCCACTCCAGAAATATCAACTATTACAACACACTCGACAACACAACATCAAGTAGTAATTTTCTATATTATATATCTATCAACTGCATTACCATTGTAAATATTTAAGTATAAATTGGTCATAATATATTAATTTTATTAACTCACATATGGTAATATCACACATTCTATTATTTTTTCAATATAGCACCAAATATCATTTGATTTGGTAAATATATTTTAAACATATTAATTTATTTAAATAGTTTATTAGCCAATATTTAAGAATAAAATGAATGGTTTATTCTATTTAATTATTCAATTTTTTGATATTTGGGAATAAATTAGACTGTGAGATGTTTTAGAAGATGAAGAAAAACATTGATCTACCATAAGATATTGAATTTGAACAGATAAAAACAAGATTCATTGATAAGCCAACATAAACCACATCAAGGTATGAGGTTTTATTAGGAGACCAGTTTAGTCTTCTGTTTTCACTCTTAAGGCTATTTATTCTTCCTAATGCAACCATTTTGGAACATCCCATGATATATCTAAAAGATAATTCAACATCACATTACTACTTGAAGATATTTTAGAGATAACAGAACCCTAAACTAGATCCTAAAACTAGGGTTTCACTCTAATGTAGACCCACATTATCCATAGTGAGACTAAATCTTCTCCAAAATGAAAATTGTGTTGACTTAATGGTACTATTCCAAATTCTTTTTACTGTGGTTGGAAAAAATTGTATGAAATACCCAATAAATTTGTCTTGTGAAAGACATTAAGTCTCTGATTTGTCACCCAACATAATATAAAGAGACAATTCACATTAAAAAATCAATGTATTTCTCGTTGTATTAAAATGAATTATTGGATAAAATATGAAATCTCAAGAAAACTAGGATATGTTTATAATAAAACGTCACCCATGACACATTTTGAGGCTAAAACTAGAACCATGTGACTCGTATCACACCCCAAGAATGTATCCACAATCTAATATAATATTCGGAAATAATTCATGATCCATACACATTCCAATGTAACCCCGAGGGAATCATCTTGAGGATATATTGTTGAACCAATGTAATTTTAGAATATAATGTATACTATGTTAGAGGCAATGGATGGTTAAGGCTCATTCTGTAGAAATATTTTAATAGAACCGATCAAGTACTAAATTCTCTTAAAAGGTGTGTGTGTAACCCCAAAACTCTCTAGAAGGGTCTTAAATTTTTAATATATAAGTAAAGGGAATAAAGAAATAGGATCTATTCATCAAGTAAAAGTACATATGGAAAGAATATATAGATTTTGGGAACCAATGAAATATGACATTCATTTTGAATGACTAAATCAGAAAATTTGGAAATGAACTAGACAAGTGGAATATAATCCTTGGGATAAATAATTATATTAAGTTCAAGGGAGTGTGACCCTAAATATTGTATTCATGGATAAAAAATTATACATAGTGAAAATATAGGTCATCTCGATGAAATATGGAATGATTCAAGATGAAGGATGAGCTTATAAATAGGGACCGACCATCACCAATAGGAGAGTCTAATTTATTTAGAGTTCTATTGATTTCATAGTTCACTTGTAATTTTATCAGTGTCCAAGGTTATGATATCTCACATGGAAGGATAAAACCCTAGTTAGTTATATATTTATTGGGGCTATCCTTGTAATTCTTGAGTTTTAATTCATCTCTCTAGTTTCTCAAATTTTATTTATTGATCTCAGTGTACAATGAGAGTTATGCTTGATGAGTGTGATTGTATTCATTAGGTATTTCATATATCTGGTAATTGATTGGGTTTTAAATTATATATATATATATCCATCTACTCAATAATACTTATATATTATTGAATATGACTGATCAATTGGTGAAGTGATTATAAATTTATAGCACGTGAGTGGGAAGACATGGACTCAATCTTAGCTACTCGAGATCACCATATCCAAATTAGAATGTTCCTAAGAAACTAGAATTAAACCATATATTGGACTGACTAAGGGATTTATCATAACTATTCTATTTACATTATAAGGAGCTACAACATTAATCTATTAATTTAATATTGGAACTCACATTTATAACAACTAGTGGTGGGAGATTCATAATCATGAAATTCCATTGACTAATAATAGAAGGACATTTCATCATTTCAAACCATGATAACATTATATTGTAACTTCTACCCTCATATCAATCACCGATCCATATTATAAAAGTTAAATTCACTATAATATCTAAATATTTCTCACAAATAAAACAAAAATACCCCTGATAATATTTATTAACATGAAAAAAAAATTTCATCCTTAGAGACAATTTAATCTTATACTTCAATGCATTACTCTATATTTAAAAATTATATGTTTAACCACTTAGAAAAAAGGAAGAGAGTAAAATCCTATTGAATATATTTATAAGGGGTTTTCAAGTTATATGAATAATATGTTATTGATATAAATTCTTAGAGTGTTGATATATTTATTTGATCATAAAATTATCCAAGAAAAATATATTATTTCTCTTTCCCATGAGAAGTATACTTGAAAACTATGGAAAAAATTTGAAATTAAATATTAAAATCTTGTTTCTACTCCAATTGTAGTGGGAGTTTTTTATAATGATAATTAAGGTAAAATATTTAATCAAATGGAGTTCATAAAACTATTGTTAAGTTTACTGTATTTGACTTCTTCATAACTAAGTATCATCTATGTTATTTCATTGTGGGATCAATATCATATCACACATAACAAATCTCTCCTAATTATAGTAAATTTTATCCTAATGTATATTAAAGGTATGATTAATTTTGTTAGATCTACTATATTAAATGGGATAATATCATTTTGAATTTTGTCAATATAGATTTGACTAAAAACATTGAGGGACAAAAGTTTATGTCTGGTCAAGTGTTTATCATAGGATAAATAAGTGTTTCTTTTACAAAAATAACTATAATTAATTTAATATGAGTATATTTAAACTGAATTTGTTATTCGTGACTCAAATGATAGTTCTATTGACATAAATTAGGACTTAGTTATAAATTTGTATGTTAGAAGTGAATTTTCATTTGTTATTAATCTATATCACATCAAAAAATATTATTCAACACTCTCAATCAAAGAATATTGGAATCATCTACCAATTTTCAAGGAAAAGGTGGATAAATGAATTTTTAAATTTGGTTTTATTACCATAAAGGAGGAACTAATAAACTAGTTCACCAAACCTTTTACAAAAAAATTATTTTAGAAATTCAGGTTGGTGATGGAAGTTTAAACACATGTCTCACAAGGTTGAGGCATATCATTCTTACTTATCTCTTATTCTTTAGATAGTTTTCTATAAAAGAGGGAGATAATAACATAAATAAAAATAAATATATTTTTCATAAATGGGGTAATGTATTTGGGGGGGATTTAAAAGGGTAATATTTTAATTAAGTGTATTAAATGTGTATGTGTGTGAGGTTTCATGTTTATTATATGTGTGAAGATGAATATTAACTATTTTGATGTTTTTATTGAGTACGCGCATAAGAAATATATTTATTACATATGAAATGGATTTTTTCAACAAAATTTATAATAATATGAATATATTAAATGATATTGGTAAATAAGTGATTAGTTTAGTTCAATTAGTATAGATATTGTATCAATGAGAGAAAGAAGTGCATTGTTTATTATGAATAAAATTGAGAAATTTATTTATTCATTATTTTTTCTACCACCGAGTTTTATTTAATGGGATTATAACTAATCAATTATAATATTATTTGTAATAAAATAATTTTTTTGGTGTCAGTGGAACAAGAGGAAGTTAAAATTGGTGGACTTAGAGAAAAAGTGGTTTTATGTTTTGGAATTTAGATGAATTATGATATATTATGAATGAATTTGAAATAAAAAAGAGGCTTTTGAAAAGGGAATATTGGTTGAAAGTAGTCAAATAAAAATATCAAGTGTTGGAAAAAAATAAATTTTATGTGTCTACAAAAAACTAATGAGTACCACACGAAATTCTATTGGGTATTCGATGAAAAAACTAATGGTGAATTGCCTCTAGTTTTTTCACCAAATAATCTATGTTATTTTACTGGGGTTATAGTGAAAATATAAATGGATGGTTTTGGACCACTAGGTGATATTTAAGGATTAGTAGGTACCAAAGGGTATTGAGAGTCCTTTCTAAGGGGGTTAAAAGGTGATTTTTAGGGTTTTATTAAAAAATATCATTCAAAATTCTTCACTAAGTGCTTTATGATAGATATGGGATGTTAAGTATCCCTCTTACACTTCTTATTAATCATTACCACTAGATTTGGGATTATCTGGATGGTGTAGGTTTTTTTTATCAAAGGTGAGAGCCTTACCTTCTCCTACCTTATTTATACTACTGTTTTGTTCATCAATTTCATAGGAATTGATTAGGGATTGAAATTTGTGATTCTAACAGAGTATAGTGGAATCACATTTAATTGATAAAAATGTTGTTGGTGTTAGATAGGGGAGTTTGGGGAAGGGTTATTATGTATTTTTTTTCTAACTTTTCTCTTAATATAGTTTTCTCTATGGATTTATTTAATTTGGAATTAAATTAACGATGGATAAAGTTTTAATATTTTGGGATTTTTTTCATAGGCTTGCTAGGGGCTTATTATTTTTGGACTACACATTGTTTCTCGACATTATAACATCAGTATTTCACTTTATTAGTGATCTATCATATATAATAATAATGGAAATATATTTATATTTTTTATGGATTTATAATTTAGTCATTTAAGAGAGGTAGTTTCTCATATGCATCAATGATGTATAAGATGAGATTATCATTATGGTTGGATAATAATACGAGTTAATTGGATTTCCATCGTAGAGTATGTTGACTAATTCCCTTTTTTTGTTTGTATTGTGAGTTATTTATTATTTTTTATGATAATATTATTATATACATCATAGTTTACAAAATTATATGATTACAAAAAATGGGATAGACCTATAATGAATAAATAATTTATAAATGGTCACATTACCATAGCTAAATAATTTATTTAGTTGTTACCAAGATGAATGAGTGATAATGTACCATCCACTAGATTTTATGGGGGTGGGGGTTAATGAATGTATTGGTTTTATAGAAGTATATTTGGACTTTAAAAATATATTTTAAATGAAAATAGTTTTGAAATTACATTTTAAAATTAAAGTGTATTTTAAATGTATTATTTTTGGAATCTAATTTCACAAGGGAAATTAAGAAATATAAAAAATGGATTATTAATAGATTTATCCCTAAACTTTGGTTAAGAAATTAAGGCATTATAAAATATTTTAAAAGATTTGTAAAATATGTCTCTAGATTAATTTTCAAAGAAAAGTAATGGGATGTTATTTGAAGAAAATATTTTGTCTAATTCACCACTTCTGATTAATGAACTATTACAAAGAATGAATGTTTTTTTGTAAACTATATTAATTGAATAATTAATTTTATGTTTGTTCCTATTATATAATAATATATTTACTATATGTGAAAACATTATCTTTTTAGATGATTTGTTTTGAATATAATGGGATGTATAGTGAGTCCTTTAGTGATCATATATTATTAGACCTTGAAAGGTGAACATTAGGTTTGAGATAATTTCTAGTAATTTTAATTTTCAAAAAGGTGTAGATAATAGTCTTGGGATTCTAATAATACTTTAGAAGTGTCCAAAAAATGGTTGTAATTAAATAATGGTATGAATCAAGAAAGTTGCATGACACCTTGGAGTAATATTTTTATGGTAATTAGTTTCACCATACCACTTTTGGGAATTTATTTCATGGTTATGTGTTAGACTTATTATTATTTAAATTGATTTATAATTTTAGATTTTAAGATACATTCCATATGTTTTGATGATAAAAAAAGAGACTGGGATCATGGGATTAAAGTAGGGTAAGTTTCCACCTTGCTGTATTTTTAATTTTCAAGTGTTATAAAATGAGTCTAGGAACATAAAATATAATGTAGGGACTAGTTTGAAGGTATAAATCAGAAATGGATAAAACTTATAGGATTATACCAGTGATTATGATATGTATTAAATAGAAAAGTGAGATAAATGAAGACTTTATGGGTCATGATTATTCCTAGTAGAGAAAGGATTATATTCCTATGAGTTCACATACATGAATGATGATATATATTATTAATGATAGTGAATATCCTAGTAATACTCATCTATATAGGAAATTGGACATAGTGATGTAGTGTATTTGGATCTTATAGGGAAGGGTTTCTATTGTACATCAGGACTCCCTAATCGTAGTGGGGTGAATCAATGTGTCAAAATTTTCATTTTTCTGAATGTATATTTCCCCATGTTGGTGGGAAAACATTTAAACTATCTAATTATTATTCACATTCACTAAACAAAAAAATTAGAAATAAAAATAAGCACAAAATGTTTTACTTTGTTCACCACTAAGGGGTAGTCCAAGGAGTATACACTGGAGATGTGTCGATCATAATAGAATCTACTAAAATTCACTTGATATCATAGATTACAATTGTTTAGTTATGGTCACTCTGTACGAAGCTCAGTTCCTTTACAAGGGATTTATAGATAGAGTTCCACCTCCCTTGAATCCCTTGTGTTTAATATCCCTTATGAACTATTAGATATGAATTATTCCATATTTTAATGACTTTAAGGTAACCTCTATATCATCAAGAATGTATTCTTGTGTTTTCATCATGATATATCTTGAGTATGATGCTTTGATGCACTAGTTGGTCTCTAAAAAACCTACGAGAAAAAGATGAATAAAAAAAATACTACAGGAAAAAATGACTTCTGAGTGCATACTAAATGGAACCGTATTGAATATTCACTAAACACATGATACACTATCCATTGTGCAATAACTATTTAAGACACAATCCACTTCACACAAACTGTACATGACATCATCTGCTACACACACACACACCATGTGGAACGTTATCCATTATGTACAAACCACACGAGACACTGTCCACCACAAAAATACTACACATTCCATCATCCACCACACAAAAACTGTATGTGACACCATTAAAAAAATCCTTCATGTACTTTCTACATGGGACCCTACTTCTCATGTACTTATTTATTAAAGTTAACTATGTGGAGAATTATTCCTTTATAGGTATTATAATAAAAATAATGAGCTCTCTAATTCATATACTTTAATGACATGAAAAGTGTCGGATTTAAAGGAAAAATCATTTGAAAATTACACTAATAAAGAAAATTATAATTCCATACTTTTTAAAAAGACCATTCACGAACCCCCTTTGCAGTTATCTTAACACAAACCTACACCATTGAGAATCCTTATTCATGTGCTTCACACTACATATAAACCAAACATGTAATCCTTTACTGCCCTCTTATAATCACCATATTCCAACTAAAAACTTCCATTATAGTATGTGTACTACCCAAATGGTTTCTAAACATAAACACATGACACCTATTTCAAAATTCGACCAGAAAAATAATTTATGGTCTGTGTATCGACTGCATATATCACCCTGGTTCCAAACATTGGGAAATAATTCCATTAAAAAGAGTCTTTTATACTTCTGTATTCTATAAATTATATCCCTTAGTGTTTAAACACCTCGATCAACCTATAATGTATTTGCATTAAACAAAAAACACCATAAAACAATATCTTAGATCATTATGGTTCCAAAATTCTACCCCTTTTCATTTTTTGGAAATCAAGAGTGAAGTATGATACCACACCCACGTTTCATTTCACCCAGAAATAATCCAATAAAATCATAAATAACTCTAAGTACAAGTGAGAAAAGACCAATGAAGAAATACAATGTTCAAGAATTAATTCCATGACTTAAGTCATTCAAGAATTATTTCTTTCTTTAGGATCAAACAATTTAATAACCATGCACAAAACTATATATCACCATGGATCATATTACCCTTATAATTTCACACCATGAAAATCCCCATGAATGAGATATTTAATCATTGGGACCACTTGATGATCACCTGAATTTCACACATTTTTCTCACCCTTTGAAAAATCACAAAATGATAGAGAACCTTCTAATCATGAAAAAAACATAAATTAATATATACAATGGGAGGGGGGGACTTATGAACCTCCTCCAGATGTGGGAATTGATTAAACACTTAGGTTTTCCCAATGTTTCTCAAATATTGGTGTGACTGAGGGCTTATTCATAATGTCTACTTCTTGGTTATTAGTTCCAAAATGTTCCCATGTGACTATTCCTTTCCCCACCTTTTCTTTAATGATGTGATACATAATTTTAATATTATTTTCATGAGAGTGTTTTAGTGGATTTATCAAGAGATTAATCACACTTTTTTATCATAAAAAATAACCATCATCCACTTCACCTATTCAATAATAACTTCCAGCTATTTCTTAATCCAAAAAGCTAAGTGAATGCCTTAGTCACTAATATATATTCTGTTTCTTCTATACTTAGAGAAGTTATTTCCTACTTTTTCTCAAAAATCGCACAAATTTATTTAAAATCATGAATATAACACCACTTGTGGATTTTTGATCCAACACATCACTAGCCTAATGAACACTAGAAATGTTGAAAATCATTATCCTTTTTTATATCAAAGAGAAAGAAAAAATTTAGAGAACCTTGGTTGTACCTTATGATTTTTATTATAGACGATATATGATATTATTTCAAATTAATCTAGAAATGAGCCGCTAAAAATGTTTCAAATACAACATATTACCATGTATTAGTTAAATAATTAAGTCTTCCAATTATCCTATTATACAATTTGAGACCCACATATTTCCCATACTCATGCTTCTCAAGCTTCATTCTAACCACAATCAGTGTTGACATTGGTTTTGAGTAATGCATATTTAAATTTTGTAGAATCTCTCCTGCACAATTTTCCTAAGATATAAAAGTATATTCCTTATCTTGTATAACTTGTATCCCCAAAAATTATGTTATTTCAAAAATCATAGAGATTTCGAATTTTGATTTCATTTGATTATAAAAAACTTTCATAGAATACTATTTTATTTTATCAAAAATGAAATCAACAACACACAAAATCAAGATAAATTATTCTTTCATGGATGTATTCACATAGATTTTATGGTCAACATCACCCCTTTTGAATTAATATTATTCAATGAAGAATCCAAATATGCATTCCATGAACATGGTGCCTGATTTAGACCATATAAAGCCTTATTCAATAAAAAAACTATTGTTTCATCATTTACAAGTTAAAATATAACTATATATTCTAAATAATTTTTTTTATTCAAGAATTCAATTTAATAATATAATTTTTAAATCAATCTAAAAAAATTTGTATCCTATTTGATTTGATATATAAAAAAAGATCCTAATTTTATCTAGTTGGGATACAAGGGAAAATTTTTCTTCAACATAAGAACCATCAATTCATACATAAACATTACACACCAAGAATGTATTGTTTATGATCACATTGATATATTTTTTTTCAATTCATTTCATTCCAATCACATTGTGGTTCCGTAGATTTTTAAGAAGCTCCAATGTTCTATTGTTTTAAATTTGATCCAATTACTCACTCATGGATTTAAACCATAAATCAACTTTTTCTTCTTCTTCAAATGAGGTTGTATCCCAAATGGAAAACAGGGCTACATGCTCCATACTACTCAATATTCTTATTTTATTTGGAGTAGATCAATCCCCAATAATATTATATAAATAAATTTATGTTCTTTTATTTATCCTTTTAGGTTCATGAAGACTTACTTTAGAAAAAATCTCTGCTTAGGATTCAACCTTGTAGTTATAATCAATTTCATAGCTTTTCAAAAATTTATTATTTAGACTATTTTCATTTAATTATTCTTCTTCATCACAAAAAAAATCATCTTTTGGGTTCATAGAATTATTCAAAATTTTCTCCTTAATGAATATTATGTCACTAATATCCAAAATGTCATTTATACTCTTATTAAAGAACTTCTAGGCCTTAATATTTGTTGAGTAAACAAGAAAAACTCATTAATTAACCACACCTCCATACTTGACCCGATTTAATTATTTATTTTTAATGTAGTACTTACTTCCAAAGATCCAAGAAAATTTCAGAGTCAGCCAACATCCATTCCACATTTCATATGATGACTTTTATTCCCCTAAGATAAGAACAACATAGTTTTTTTCTACACCAAAACTTACATTGCTTCCTTCCAATAGTGACATGAGATTCCATTTCCAATTAGTATTTTCTTGGACATATTATTCATCATATGATTTATTTGTTCAAAAAATCTATTATACTATGGAATTATTATGAAGGAAATATCATGTTAAAATCCTTGATTTTAAGGTAGTTTTCAAATTTAATGGATGTGTATTCTGTTCCATTATCTAATCATAAAATCATGATGGTGATACTGGTTTCATTTTTCTCTCATCTTAGATATCTCTTCATGAACCCCATGACTTATATTTTTTTTGCATAAACTTAAAACACGCCATTATTCTATATTCATAAATAGAAATAATGAAACATATTTAAACATGAATGCTATATATATTCAATATAACACAAACATAAATATGGAAAAGATCAAGAAAATTCAATTCCCACCAGTTCTTTAGTTGATAGGGATTTCATACTATATTTCCTTGCATAAAAGAATCACATATATTTTCACAATCTCACTTTAGGTATTAGATATCCTACATATATTTAAGTTTAGATAGGTTATCCATGATCTATTGGGGGATGTGGCAAAGAATCTAATTCTATATTCTGTTCTTCTCTTTAACAATTATGAGAAAACTTTTTTCATTGTAATCAACCTAGAAAAGATTAATTTTTTTCCTCAAAGCTTTCATTAAAGAGTTTCTAATATTGAATTTGATTTAGAATCCAGTATTTTTGAAGGAAACCACATGTTTAGAGTGAAAAATGTGAATGACACATATAATATTATTCCAAAATACATACATATAGAGTACTTCAGTCTTCATCATCTCATCAACTTCCAATCATGTATTGTTGTTTCCGTTCATTTTCAAATCTCTTTCATTTCAAAAATGTAATATTCCCTAAAATATTAATTTTTTTAAATAATTTATATTTCCAATAATATTGGATGATGAACCACTATCCAGGATCTAGGATCATCTTTTGTTGGTAGATTTAAGAGTAATTTTTGCATGATTTCCCTTTACTATTTTCTTCTTTTCCCTCAATGAGATACCTGTTGGATTTGAGGCACAAGATTACATATACTCTTCATCCCCTACGTAATTAATATATTCATACTCATATTATTCTCATAATAGGGATAATATATTACTCAATGAAATCATGTTTGGTTGTCTAGTGTTCTCTTCCATATTCCTCCCATGGTGATAACCACCACTTCTTCTTTGGAAACATTGAAAAGATTTATTCCCAAAATTAGAATAGTAAAAATAATATCCATAGAAATAATTTCTTCTATATGATGTAGGATATGAACTCATTATTATTTGATGACTTCCAAGTACTTACCCATTTAGATAACTCATTTCATCTTCACGTTAGGACATGGTATGGATAAGAAATCCAAAAACATGGTATTTCATAAGAGGAAATATATTCTCTTAATCATTAATCCACATGTCCCTAGACCTTGTAAATATTTTTGACTATAATTGGTTAACCCTCAAGGATCAATGATTATTTTATTATCTCTTATTTCTTTTCATACGATCTATCCTCTTCAAAACAACTAGTTTTTTATATTTGACATGAATTATTCTAACCTTATTCTTCCTTTTGTTCTGATATATTATTTTTACTAACTTTGATGCTTGGAATCACAAACAATTCTAATTTTACCTGAAAATTTGGGAATTGGTTTATTCAGAAATTTATTAACACGTTCAGAACCTTTCTTTACTCTTTCTATTAGTTCTCCATCTATGAGCCTCCCAAATTTAGTTTCTTTTATGGATAGCCTGATTTCATTTTGTATTACGATTTATTTATCATGTTAACAACCTCATATTATAGGGATCATAACTTCTCTGATTTTATATAGGAATTATGGTCATCGATAACCTTATTATATTATTCAAAATTAATCTTGAAATTCACATCTTCTTCTAAATTTACATGACTAGCCAAATTATTATCTAAATATTATTATAGTCCGAAAATCTATGCATTAATATGATCCATATATTTATAGGAATATTTATTCAATTCATTAAAAATTTTATATTTATTTATTTTGAATTCATGTTCTTTGAGATCTCACTAAATTTATTCCTTCAGATCAACTACACCTTTTGGTTGATTGACTTACTCCTTTATAGGTTATTACTTTTAAACTATATCCATCATGAAATCTTTAATATTAGACATACAATCTATTTTCACTTCCTCCAGGTAGTTTCCTCTATCATTATCCTTATTTGTAATTATTTTCTTCCCCAGAAATTTCATTAAGGAGGAGTTTCTTTATTTTAATCCACCTTTTAAATGGAACCTACTTCTAGGATTATATATGATATTAACTCCAATTTATTCATCATAAATTTTTCTTGTACACCTATCCACATTCTTTCCAACTTTCCCTCTTGAAATCATGTGAAGGGTATCCTGACTTCAGACCTTCCTTTTCCACTATTGAATTTTCTGGCAACAAGAGACAAAAATTCATCATCCATATCTTCTTTATCTTTATCACCTACAACAATATCATGTTATTAAATTTATTTCTAATTTTTAGAATAACTAGATGTTCCTTTTATCTTTACTCACATTTCATAAGACATCAAGTATTTTTTAATATCATCAAGAGATAAAATAGAAAAATACCTTTCTTCGAGAGGAGAAAAATTTGGATTATATATAATGTGTAACCACCAAAAAAAATTATTGACAATATAAATATCAATATTTTTTTACCAAGTACACAAATCACTCCAATTAATTTAGGGATTTGGTTGAAGAAACTATTTGTATTTTTATAACGATACATTTTTAGATCATCAAACTTGTTGTGTAAAACATGTAGCATAACTTCCATCACTTTACTACCACCTTCATAAAATTTGAATAGTTTGTCCCACAATAACATAGCACTATTAAAAATCATCACTTATATATATGTCTAATATAAATGGTCTCTTTTTATAGGATTTTGAGATGTGGAATCATTATCTAGTATTTTTCTATCAAATTTAGTTATAGACTATCTTACTGCATCAATGACTTAAATCTCATTAATAATGGATGAATGAACTTCCAGTATTAGAGATCAAAGATAAGATCTCATAACATTTTTCAAAATTTGATAGTTATTACCATATAATATATTAATTAATTTTACAATAACCGAATTGGGGTGTAAAAATTTTCTTTTATTTTGAATAGATATTGTCCCCACATTGGTAGGAACACATTATGTGACATCTCGGACCTGAATTCTATTGCATGGTGCTCATAGCCCAGTTGGACACATGGCCTCAAGTGAATCTCTCTAAACTCTAGAGGCTTCCAACTAGTAGCGAGGGCCTTATATGTTTCTGTGGGGAGACCATGTCCTCATTACTAGAGTTGTACAATGACACAATCAACAGATAAATAAAGGAATTAGTAGAACAATGAATAATCAATGTAAATAGATATTAATAACCAAGAAACTGATATGAATACTCAATATTAGTAAACAAAATCATATAGAATGGATGATAATGTAATGTTTCTACAAAATAGTAAGACATGGATACAAGGAAGCATGCAATACATACTGTAGAAAATAAACAAAAGGTAAACAAGTACTAAAGTATATCAAATCATCCCAAGCTCTAGTCTGTCCATCTACCACTAGATCCATCACAAGACATGCTAGAATTTCAAGAATCTATAATGGGATACTTCCCCTAATCTACACCTTCAAGCATAATGTCTGATCAGGTGCCATCAGTGGCTTGGATAGGGTGTGTGATAAATCTCAGTAGGACACCACCAACGATGTCTATAAATATCCAATATGTGTATACAATATGGAAGTGAAAATATATAATAATATAAAATAGTAATAACACCCATAAATGGGTTAGATCTGGTTCCTAAAAGGAAACCAGGCTAACACTACCTGCTTCGGCCCATGCCGCTATGACTCTGAATAAGCATCAAGGGTTGTAATGCCTGATATCAAAATTATAAGGGACTCCATGCCTAATATCACAGTAATGGATTAAATGCCTAAAGAGTATCACAAGGGACTCAATGACCATAAAGTGTCACACGATATTACATGCTTGTAAAGTATCACAAGGGATGCCATACCCATAAAAAATTACAAGGGATTCCATGCCCGTAAAGTATCAAAAGAGACTCCATGAACATAAATTATCACAAGGGATTCCATGCCTGTAATGTATCATAAGGGACTCCCTTACCATAAATTATCACATTTATGTAAGGGTCACCATGCCCGTTTATTTATATCAAGGGTCTTCATGTCTATTCATCTTAATTAGAGAGGGTTTCCATGATCATTTATTTTAAACACGTATAAGGGTAATCATGCCCATATTTCATAATTAAGAGGGTATCCATGCCCACACATCATCAGTAGAAATATCCATTGGATTAAATATGAGCTAAGCATAAAAAATATTTCATTTTCATTTAATAATGAAAGGGGCGTGAACATTATCCATTTAATTAGGTGACATGGGCTTTCCACTCACCTCTAATGGATTCAATTAATCAAATGAAAATGGTGTTAGGCATGCTGTAACACCAAATTTATACATTAAAAATTTATAAAATCATCATTATAATTTATGGCTAAACACACCATTTGGTGTTTTGGGAAAAATATCTTAAAATACTAAATAGGCATAAGGATGGAACACCCAAAAGGAATGGCTCACTCTAAGGTCATCAATTCTTGATATTAAATGGGTTATAACAAGTCATTGGGTTCCATTTATGGTAATTAATATAATAAAAATAAAATTTAGGGGTAATGCATGGTGAAACCAGTGTGTGACACAATGGAAAAAATTATAAAAAATAATAATTTGAGTTATAAATTATAGACCACATAACTCATGATTGTATGAATCTCCTTATCTATTATCAGTCTTTTGTTCCACTTAGATTTGAAGAAATATGAAGAAATGATTAATTCCCAGAAAATAGGGCATACAAGTTTTCACCTCGATAACATTTTTAAGGGGAAGAGAAATAAATACCAACTAAAAAGGAATCGAGATCTTACCTATGTGGATCCAATGAGATGAACGACGCTTCAATCGGACATCATATGGATAAAATGGATCCAATTATACCAAAGTAAGAAAAATAGAGATCTAACATGAAAATGGAGTCCTTCATTTGCTGAAAATAGTAAAGGAGGAGAAGAAATTGGTTAAAACATTTCATTAAAGGAAAAATGGTAATTTTTCCAAAATTTTTGGGGTCACATTGTTGGCCAAACCATGCACCAACCATGCATGGATCACTACCTCAAGAGGGGATATTCATGGTTTGGATGCACAACTAGGGAAACTGTGCACCAACTCTGTGAAATAGATCTGCTAAAAACTACAGACCATACTCACAGTCATGTAGTGAAATATGAATAGTTTCCAAAATTCATGAATCATCCTATTGATCACTAGGAATCCCCAAACGGTTAGGAGAGACTAGTAGGATAGGTCATGTGGTTTCTAATAACCATGCGGCACAATTATTTTCTCCACCGTCCAGGGTTCCAGGCTTCGAATAAGCCCTGAACACTGCCAAAACCTTTATAACCTCAAAGGGAATACATGTTAGTTCCATAATAAATAATTAGTCTAAAATTTAAATGATCCTTACCTAAGATAAAATCTAGGTTCTTACAGTCTCCCCACTTAGAGGAGATCATACCTAAGATCACCTTCCAAGGGAGAAAAAACTTCATCAGATAATAATTCCAGCCACTGAGCATCTACATCGGCCTCCCGCTCCCAAGTCTTATCCTATAGAAGACCATGCTACCAAAAAACTCGTACTAACTAGATAGACCAGCCTTGGAGAGAATTTTTCTCTGATCCCTTATGTGTATAGGACACTCATCAAATGAAGCCTCAACATCTAGCCTAACATCCTTAGGATCAAAAGTGTGATATGGGTCAGCATGATATCAGTGAAGCTGTGAAATGTGGAAGACATCATGAATGGAATGATACCTCTATGGTAAAAGAAACTAATAGGCTACAATCCCAACTCTCCCTATAACCTCAAATGGTCCGAAAAAGCATAGACACGACTTCCCTTACCTCTGAATTCATCTATTCCCATGTCTGGGTTCTACCCGCAAGAATACACAATATCCAACCTCAAACTCTATAAGTCTTTTATAGAGACCAACATATGATTTCTGTTCAGTTTAAGAATTATAAATACACTTCCTAATCAAATTAACCTACTCTAAAGTCTCCTAAATGATATGATGACCCAATAGTGCTACCTCTCCTGCCTCTAACTAGATTAGGAATAAACAAAACAACCAACTGTATAGGGCCTCATAAGGATCTATATGCATCATCTATTTATAAATTTTATTAAAGGAGAACTCAACAAGAGAGATAAAATTCTCCCAAGAACCTCTAAAATTAAGTAAAAATTCCCAGATTATGTCATTTAACACATGTAGCATCTGTTCTGATTGACCATTGGTCTGAGGGTGA
This sequence comes from Viscum album, assembly GCA_963277665.1. NCBI lineage: Eukaryota > Viridiplantae > Streptophyta > Magnoliopsida > Santalales > Viscaceae > Viscum > Viscum album. The sequence continues at coordinate 37,037,965 of OY728150.1, read as the reverse complement.
AAGGATATGCTCAGAAGCAACTGTGTACCCATAGCCTCATGCAACCCCATTTAAAACCTCAATGTGGAATGAGTGTCCCTATATGAAATGACAGTATAGGGGGGGGGGGGGGTATGTAGTTAGATAATCTCATAGAAATATATTCTTCCCATCTCATAAACTGAGAAATTATCCCAGATAGGAAGTATGATACCTTCGTCAGTCGATCCACGACCACACAAAATACATCGCTACCTTGAGGAGACCTCGATAAGATGACTACAAAATCCATGGAAACATATTCCCATTTCCATTATGGGAGTATAAGTGGATGTAACAAGCCTATAGGTCACCAGTGATCCACCTTTACCGGCTAACAGGTGAAACCCCTAGTGATAAAACTTGCTATTTGATGCTTTATCCCTGTCCACCAATACTCTCGGTGCATACCACAATGCATCTTGGAGATACTCGGGTGAACTGCCCACTGAGAAGCATGTGACTCCCATATCAAGTGCTTTTTCATATACGTGGGAACCTATTTATTCCCATGTATATGCAGGATGTTGTCTTCATCGATAAACCAATACAGAGGCGGGTCCTCACCAGCAATACTCTATTGTAGGAAAAATACCTTAGGATATAAAAACTAACTCATATTAACTTTATCATGGAGTGAATAAGACACTGATAGTGATGAGAGTATTGAATGTCCATTATATTCATAAACATCTATATGAATCTAAGAAAATAGATCCATAAGCTTCCATTCACTACTATCTTCCTGAACTATTTGTGTATGAGTCCTCCTGCTCAGAGCATCTGCAACTGCATTACCTTTCCCAAATGTATATGAAAGATTTAAGTTAAAATAATGTAGATATTCAATCCATATTCACTACTTATGATTTAATTCATGCTATGTAAATATATACCTGAGGCTCTTGTGGTTTGTAAACACCACAAAATTCTCTCCTAAGAGGTAATGCCTCCAACAGAGAAAGTCATGTACAAAAAATTCTAACTCAAGATCGTTCATCGTGTAATTCCACTCATGAGGCCACAAATTCCATGACCTATAATTAAAAAATCTATCTCTATTCATCATAACTACTCCTATCCTAATAACTGATGTGTCACAAAAGTATGTGTAGCTCCTTCTCAGCTATGGAAGAATCAGGATTAGTGTTGAAGTCAATATCCATTTCAACTCCAGAAAGGTGGTCTCACAGGCTTCATACCATACAAACTTCACCCCTTTCTTAGTAAAGACCATAATAGGTGCCTCTAACCATGAGAAGTCATGTGAAATTACTCTAGTAATTGGACATCCCTAAGTAACTTTGTATATCAAAGATGTTTTTGGGATACTCACTGGTAACCATAGATCTCATATAATCCATACTAACCACAAAAATTCATACGTGGAATATATGAGGGTCTAACACAAACTTTATGATAACCTGATCTTAGGACGATCTTCAAGAATACCCTTGATCCTCTAATATAGTAAAAAATATCTTTAGTGCAAGGTAAATGATACCATTTTTTACTGTAAGCTGACTCATCTTCTATTAATCCACACAATTCATGAGATTTCCATTCTCCTACTTGGAAAAAGGACTAGTGAACCCCAAGGAGTAGTACTGGTCCATTTTAAACCCTTTACTTCTAAATCATCTAGATAACTCTTGAGATCCTATAACTCTAAAGTAACTATTCTGTATCGAGGAATATATATTGGTGCAACTCCAGACACTAGATTGATAGTAAAAGATACCTCTCTCTAATGAGGAAGTCATGAATAGTCATCATAGGAGACATCCATGAATCATTAGACTACAATATGGAACTTAACCCGATGTAGTCTCTGATCATTTATGTAAAGGATAGAAATCTGGGACATCAATCATACTATACCAAGATGATTTGGTCTAGTTCTACCATTATGGGCATCCTACTCACCTTTTTGAATATACGTACCACCCTATGGTGATATAAAAAACACCCTACAATGACAACAGTCCAAATTGTCATGATAAGAAACCTACCAGTCCATCCCGAGAATGACATCAATGATAGTCATCTTGAGGATGCAGAGGTTCCATATGAAATGATGGCTTCTTACCACTAGAGAACAGTCCTTGCATTAGAGTATGCTCTATGATTGTATACCTAAAGGTGTGTCTAGAATCATTACGCCACACACATACTCAACATGAATTCCAAGACTCTATACATTAGGAAAATATATGAAGGAATGTGTTTCACCTATATCAAATAATGAAGAAACAATAGTAAAGTATATTAGAATAGTACAATGAACAATAGATGGCCCGATGTCCTACTCCTCTAGTATAGGCTGCACTGAATATATGTGGCTTGATCCTCATCCCTATGCTACAACCTGACTACTTGGAGCTGTATCAATTTTTTGGTGCTAAAAAATAAAGTCTAGATACCACGACCATGACCCACTCCTTTACCTGTATGGATAGTAGTACTCCAGCTACCTGCCTATCCAGAAGCTACTAAAATTCTTTCTAAAGGGGGGATAGCACGGATCCTATAACACTTGAAATAGATGGGAAGGTCCTACAAAAACACTGTAGAATCCCTAATCAGCCATAGACTTGACACTCTATGGGGTCTTTGGGATATTAGGGATTCTTATGACCAAGGTTCCCACACTAGTGACGTATGGCATAACATTCTGTGTGTGTCAGTTGGCTACTGTTGCAAACACACGCAGTCTCAAAGTGTTTCTTCCAATCGCTAGTAGATCCATTACACTGTATGGGTTCTAAACCACCTTGGATCACACCATCTACTTCCATCATGTTCCTATATGTGATAAGGGTCTGGTTCACTATATTAGATATAGTAGTCCATCATAAAACATTTACCTGATAATGAATAGGATTCCTCAATCCATCATCACCGTGTCACTTTCATTGGTTCATCACAAATATATATATGCATGAAGCACTAATGATTTAAATAATGAGATGAATATTACACCACTATCATCTAACCTTTTTATAGGTTCATGAACTCCCTATGTAAGAACCTGAGTTTTCATATGAGGAGAAAATACCTTATTTTTCAGTTTTAATGCTTAAATATGGTATAATGTGAATGGTATTTGAGGTATTAGAGGTTTCAGGGGTGTTTGAGGCTTGTTTGGATCCTAAAACCCAATTTTGGGGTGATTTAAGCCTGGTCCATGGTTAGTGTAATACATTCGGAGAATGACACATGGTTTAACAAACCATGCGAGTGGCAGAAAATGAGCTGAGGAAGGCCACATAGTTAGGCCAAACCATGAAGAATGGGCCACATAGTCTTGCAACCAGGTATATAATTTTAGAATATCTTAACATAGAGTTTTAATATGGGTTTTTCATTGTTAGAAAATCATGCAAGGAAACTATGCGATATTCCCCTAGGCTATAGGTGTCTGTTCCTGGTTTACGCACGGTTTATCAAACCGTGTTCATAAACTGTGCGTTCCCTATATTTTTGAAATTTTACAATTTTTTAACTAAATAATATATCTATTTTGTAAAACTAATTTTATTTTCACTCAATGGAAAATATCCCCCCTTTGAATATCTCAAAGGTGACTATTCTTGTATTTGAGCCCGATCCTCTATCCAATATCCGATTCAAACACAAAACATCTCTTTGGATTTGTAATGGTAAGACCACGATTAATTTATATCCATTATCAATTCTTATAGAAGTTAGTTACACTGTTAGGATTTAGTCCCATATGACATAATTTCAGTTTCTTCAACCATTATTTAGATTTCTCCCCACCCGAGTCGAATTAGGATTCGATATTGGACGATCACTCCGCTACGAAGATAAGATAGGTGGTATGTACAACTTTCATTAGTTTTGGTGATTTATTGAGATACATGAAATTTGGACACCCTCCAAACTTTTTGGTACAACTTAGAATCTTAACCGATTAATTAAAATATATGTAATTAGACCTATTAGAAATTCCCTTAGGTTCTGTTGTGATGCATTGGTGGCCATTTCCCAAATCATGGTCACCCATGTGGTGTACCCTAAGAATTACCTTGTTATGCCTTGGTCGAACCACCCAAGGGGTGAGTTCCCATGATTTCCTAGGCATAGGAGTCCCAATCAATTTTAAATGGAATTGAATTGTTGGTTAGGGATATTTTCTACCTTCTTTTTTTATTCCATGTTGATATTCCATGCTTGAACTAGTTGTTTGGATTATATGGTTTTGGTTAAATGGGTGGGTATACTCATTTGGTTGATTTGAATTACTTAAAGCATTAATTTAACAAAAGTGTAAATTTGAGTGGGTAAAGTCATGTTATATATTTTTGAATGTGAATTGAAAATAATTATTAGGTATACTCATTTGTGTGCTTGTATTTTTTTTGACACATGAGTGGGTATAATCAAGAGATGGAATTGAATGTTGAATGGTTATGTGAGTGGGTATACTCACATAGTTTGAAATAATAAATGAAATAAAATGGTAATGTATGAATAGATTCCTTGTACATGTACCTTGGATCCATAAAATGATATTGGATACATTGGATAGAGTATGCTCCTTGGGTATTGATTTTGTGGGATGCCTCATGATTTACTACCCCTTAGATCCAAATTTCTTGGAATCACATAGGACATGTCTGATATGATTTACTCCTAGGAATCCAACTAGTACCTAACCAAGTTTTCATAGATATTATCTTGAGAATCGATGAGGATGAATCGGTCTTCGACACCTTGGATCTACCCCTTCATGGTCTGAAACTTTGACATATAACATAACTGTGGGGTATACAATACTTCTATTTATACGGCTCATCTGTGAATATTCTGACTCTTCTAGTTTTATAGAAAGGCCATGATTAATATGGTACACAATTTTATATTTCATGGACATGGTGTTTCATCCTTTTACATGCACCTTCCTTGTTAGGATATTGACTCCGGTTTTATAGGGATCCTTGAGAGGCTAGTTAGTATCACTTGTTTAGTAGTTGTATGCCATGGTCATATTTAATGTTGTTTATTAATTACCTATTTACTTACACTTTTTTAGCTTATCATATTGAAAAACATGGAATTGTATATTACCTTGGGTGGTTTCCCACTAGGATGTTATCTCACACTCTATTTTTGCAAGTTCTGGGAGTAAGAGAAGTTTACAATGGGAATTACCCAAAATTAATTTTTTTCTGTGTTCAATGATCAATCCAAGAGCTCCCTGATTATAAACATCGTGTTCAACAAAATTTAATCAAATAATACAAACAACATGAATCACTCTAGAACCAGAGAGAGATGACCATCCCATATTATTTATAATTAATTTAGTTAAATAAGAATTACCTTGATCAAATTCTTTATTCATTGATGGATCTTGTAATAGACCTACGATGAACCATTATTATGTTGTAGGAATCAGGTACATATTCACTCTACTAGTGATCCACATGTGTTCTAAGAATCTCCATACATCATGGAAGGAATATCTGGGAACTATCATATCAGATCCTTATGCTTGTATTGTCTTCCTTTGATCACTATAATAATTGATTCCAAATTATTCTCCTTGATCTGGTGGAGGAATATTTCTCTCCATTATTGTGAATTATCTTGGATAAGAAAGATCTCAAGGGTTTGAGAAAATTCTCCAATTCTGTTGTAAACAACCTAATCAAATGAATTGTCCTTCAGATAAAATAACATAAGTGGGTTTATATATTTCTAGGGTTAAAATAAAATAATTTCACAAGTTCCACTAATTGTTTATTTAATCTAGATAAAAACCGATATCAAATAATAATAATAATAATATTTATCGACATGTGCCTAAATTGAAAATTAAAATTAAATATTATTTAATCAAATAATAGTTAATATTTATTATTTTCTCACCATACCTAAAATCCTAGTCCGTTATTACTCCATAATATTTATTAGACCTTTAATAATGTATATTTATTTATTAAATTAATATAAAAACATTATTCTCCAACAAATAAATAAATATTATATTCACTGAATAACAAATAAATATTTATTTAATATTCTTCTCACATTATATTCTCTCAAAGAATTAGTGAAAGAATAAATGAAATCAAGAAAACATGAATAATTATTAAACCAAATGTGGGAATAATATTTATTCAAGTTGTTAAATAATAAATAGTAATATATTATTTAACCGAGATTCTGGATACACATAGTGTGTGGCCATATAGGAATATTTCTCAATGAAATTAGGAAAAGTAGCCTAATGTCCAAGATTAGCATCTGAGAATATTCCAAGACACCCATAGAGAAAGAAGTTTATGCTACAACGACATAATAACTCATACGAATTCTTACTGTGTAATGTAATCCCTTTATCACAATATCTCAAATCAAGAAGGTTGCATTCCAGTGCCATCAACCTATGTGGTTGATGTATCTTTCTTTGAATTTCCAAAAATCTAACCTTCCTATATAACACCATGGATATGGATTTATTTAGGCATTATCATTTCCATAAAATGCCTCGAGATATTAACATCCGTTAGAGAACATAGGGGATCAATCATTTCTCAAATTATTCATCAATGCAATATTACTCATGACAAACCCAACATATCCTACCTCATCATGAACATATGTCATCATGGTTTTCATTAATACATTAAAGTACACAACTCATAATACTCATTAATAATAATATTAAAGTCTAAGGTCCAATACACACATCTAAATATAGGAACATCCAATGACACATATAAATGTGGATTTCCTACCAGTGGGTCCCATTCTCATAATATCCTACTGGATATTACCAAGGGTGTACACCATGAGAAGGTGACTAAAAATCCTATTAGTCACCACCCCTGATAGCCTATATCATTTATGTCTCTAAAATGATATCATCCATCTATAGATAATATATTTAAGAATAGTTTCATAGAACTTTTGGGTTCTCATTATAACGGGGAACTGTTATGACCTTTTAGTGCGATATATACTCTAGGGATATTATCACATACTATGTTACACAAAAGAATAATCATAATGTGATAAGAAGTTTATTAATATTAAAAACTATGAATAAACGTTATCATAAAATACCTAGATGTTGGTTCTAGGGCACCAAATCCAATAGTTTGGGCCTCCCTTGGGGACCCAAATAGATTATATGGTAGTAGGTAATGATAAAAGAAAGAACCCTAATACTAGTTGTTGATTGTTGAGAATGGGACTAAGATGAGGCTTTAGATTATAATGGTATACTTTTTGGTCTTTTTGGACTTTGGATACTTGTATTGTATAATATCTCCATGTACCTTTTTCACTATTTTTTAGATACATGTATCATCATCATCATCATTATATCTAAGAAACTTCTAGATTATTTATATATTCCTGGATTTTTAGTTAACAATTATCTTCATGTTCTATCTACTTACGCTATTGGTATGTTATTGATATTCCACTATGTATACTCTAGTTATAAGGGCATAGTATCCCCACTGATATACCTAGGTCATTGCTTCTAGTTAGCAGCCTATAACATTTTGGGAGATACTCTTGAGGTAATGTAGCTAACCGGGCTTGGGGAACCGTTGATTGGCATCTGGGTCTAGGACATTACAAAGTGGAATCATAGGGTTTATTTTGTAGTTTTCTTAATATTTTTAAACAATTAAAAAATATAAGAAGGAATATGAGTTTGGTAATGATCTGTGTCTGGGATTAGCTACCCCACATATAGGGAAAAGTCAAATTTCCTGTAATGGAATTTCTATTTTCTAGATTTTTTCTATTACAGTTGATTTGATTCCACCGTTGGGTGATGAAATTGTATTGTGAAATTTCTATTGATACGAATAAGGGTTATATTATGTTACAACCCAATGAGTTGAGTGTATTCCATCTCATGCATCATATATGCACTTTATTAGAAATCACATTCCATGAATTATGCCATTCCATTTAGGATTCATTATTTTTGTATGATGTTGTGATAGATGTTGTGATATATATAACTACTATTGTGATATATTTTGTGTTGTGGAATGAGGAGGTGATATAATCTTTTAGTACATAAGGAGTATGGTCCCTTATGGGCTGGAAAGTGAAACACCTTTTAATTAATCTTTTAAAGTGATTTGGATATGTTATGGATGATATAGACACTAGATTCTGGTTTATGAGGTGTTATGGGTCCTCATGGATTGGAACCTAGTGAACCATTGGTTAAAAAATTTCTAATGAATGAATGATGGAAATAAAATGGAAATGTATACCAAAAGAAATGATTTGGATAATGGAAAAGATAAATAGATACTTGACATCGACCTGACTTTTGAGTGGGAAAAGGAAATATATCTATTGGGTTTTGGTGATAGTTATTATTATAGTCCAAAATTTAGGACCAAGATATGTGGTATGACCTAGTCATAGGGGGATTTTGACCTATCATATTCTTTTGACCAACAAAATTTGATGATTGTTATTTTTTGAGGCTTGTGTTTCAAATTGTAGAGACATGCCACCATGATGAACTCTAGTTTTATTCCAAGAGGTAGATAATAACCACAATCTAGAGGTGGTGGGCCATGGGATACTAGTAGATCCTCCTTTATTTCCAGCTAAGACACCAACTATTATTTCGAACATAGTTGTTGAGTCATAGTTCTATGATGGATTCTTTTTCCTCATGAAAACTTATTTGGGAGCATCACAACTTGCCTTGTCTATTGCTGAGCTGGCGCATGTGTTCTAGTTGTAGCGTACTCCCACATTTTCTAGGGATGGAAGTACAAAGGATACGAAGCTATGGATAGAGACTATTCTATTGATATTCTAGAACCTTGAGACACCTCTTGAGAGGAGGGTGAAGCTCATGACTTACATGCTTTGTGGGGAAGAAAAGAAATGGTGTGATGTTATTAACCATGCTGACAAACTAAGAATTATGGTTTGGAATGATTTCCAAACTATGTTCTATGAATTTGTATACCCTAAGATTCTATGGGAATAGTGAAAAAGTGAGTTCATGCATCTAGAGTAGGTCTTGATGACTGTTATGGGGTACTCGACATGCTTTTCAGAGCTTCAATGTTTTACGATTTCGTACCTTACTGATGATCTGTCGATGGTGAGCCACTTTAAGAAAGGTCTCTAAAATACTATTAGATATCAATTCAATGTGTCCAGGTTGAAATATATCAATAAAAATGTGAATCAAACACTGATTATAGAGTGGAACCTAAGAGAAACTAGGGGAACATAGCTGGTCAGTGTTATTTATCGACCCAGTGGTTCAACAACTTTAGGTAGGAAGTGCCATTTTGAGGCTTCCCATGAGATGAGTACCAGTCAGGCTATGAGAAATGGTTTCTCAGTTTTCTATAATTAGTGTAGAAGGAGAGTACACATAAATAATCAGTGTGACTACTACCCAATCGACCAACGAGCTTGTGAAATGATAGTCCACATGAATTGTTTTCATAGGACCTTCCCTCTAGCCATGTGTGGTAGAGGTCATCTATAACACCAATTTCAGGAGCAGGTTATTTATCTAAGGATTAGGTAGGGATTTGTATTAGTGTTGGTAGATTAACCTAAGGTAGTGGTGGTCATGGATGAGGAAAACATACACTAGTTACACAAATACATCAGAGTGGGCCTACTTTAGTAAATGTGGTTGAATCACTGGGTTGTGGTTCAGCCTTATATTTTCTATACATCCTACCCATGAGGAGAAAAGTTCCATACTATATATAGTTATAGGTATGATATTAGTAGGATATACTATTTGATTTACTTTTTTTATATTGCTGCATCACATAGTTTCATATCTGCACTTATGGTGAGAAGCCTTGGGCTCATTGTTCTATCTTCTGAGGGAATTATAACACTAGAAAACCCATTGAGAATCATAACAGAGGATGTGTTCTAGTACAAGGAGTTACACCTTTAGTATTATGGTTGTCACTTCGTATGGGATTTTTATATCCTCAAGATGACCGGGTTTGACGTCATACTCGGGATAGAATGGTTAGTATCTTATCAAGCTTAAATTTACTGATATCTTCAGAGGGTGACTTTCAAAACACCAAAGGGTGCAGTGTTTCCATACAAGGGTGAATGGGATATCCAGGAAAGATGAGCTAAACTAGAGCATCATGAGATGGGTGGGATGATAGTCCAAATCACTATTTTGTCTTTGGATGATCAAGGAGCATTCCATAAAGACAGTAATCCAGTGGTTGATCATTTTAGGGATGTATTTGTGGAATTTTTTTTGATTTACCTCATGAGAGATAGGTTTAGTTCTCCATCGAGAAATTTACAAGAATTGCACTAGTATCCATTCCTCCTTAAATTATGGCTACAAAAAACTTGAAGGATCTTAAGAGGTAGCTAGAGGATTTAGAGGAGAAGGGGTTCATTAGACCCAGTACTTCTCCATGGGGTTCTCCACTCCTTATTTTAAAAAAATTCAGAAATAAACCATTAGTATAGGCATGGATTATCAGGAACTAAATTAGCTGACAATTAAGAACCAATATCCTTTTCCATAAATAGATGACCTATTTGATCAGCTTTGAGGATCCCAAGTGTTATCAAAAATTAACTTGTGGTTGATTTAACACCAAACATGTGTTCTACCTAAAAAAATACCACATACATCCATTCTTAGTAGGTATGATATATATGAGTATCTATTAATGTCATTCGGTCTCAAAAATGTGTTAGCGGTTTTCATGGCGCTAATGAACCTAGTGTTACATGCTTACATGCATTCATTTTTGGTGGTTTTCAGGAACGATATCTTGGTGTATTCTCAAAATTTACATGACCATACCAAAAACCATGAGATTGTTTTGGAAACACTAATTGAGTATCATGATATTCTCACAAAGTGCCACTTCTAGATGGATCAAATTCACTTCATGGGCCACATTATCCCAAAGATAGGAGTATCAGTGGATCCAAATAAGGGGAGATATGTAGTTTCCTAGAAGCATAAAAAGAAATTATTTGAAATAAAGAGTTTATTTTGGATATATGGATATTAAAGGCATTTTATACAAGACATTTCATGCTTATCAGCACTATTGACAGGCTTTCCTAACAAGGGTGTGAAAGTTGTATAGTCAGATTTCTACGAGACAACATTTACGAAGCTTAAAGGGTGATTGAATTCAATACCAATCCTGATACTGCTATAATAGGGAAATAGCTACATTGTATATTGTGATGCATTAGGTTTTGGGATGGGAGTAGTGATAATATAAGGGGATAGAGTTGTGGTGTACAAGTCTCGATAGTTGAGTCCACATGAGAGGAACTACTCGAAACATGATCTCGAGTTAGATACGGTTGTTTACACATTTCACTTTTGGAGGAATTACTTACTAGTAGATATTTGTTTAGTGCACACATACCACAAAATCCTCAAGTACATATTTACATAGCGTGATGTGGATTTGAGGCATGAAATATGGGTATATTAACTATAGTATTTTGACTTCGATATTTCCTACATGCATGGTAATGGAAATTCAGTGGATGATGCACAGAGAAAGATGACATAGATATAGGAAGTTCAATAGGACAGTAATGAGTGGAATCTCAAGGCCTTATTCTCTATGATGCACTTGGAGGTGAAAGAAAATAGGGACAACCTTATTTTTCATCCTTACCTATGACCTCTACATTACTGTATAGAGTGAGGATGAGTAAGGTATCAGATTCAGAGGGACTAGTCCTATAGGAAGGTGTGGATGGTGAGGAGCCACCACCTAGTTAGATCTTAGGTGAGGATGAGATCCTGCGTATCCATAGTCGTGTTTGGGTTCTAGTGGACATACGTGAGGAGTTGATGTAGGATTTTCTTACTTCATCTTGGGTAGTGCATCCTGGAGTCACCAAGATGTACCATGACTTTCACTGTCTGTACTGGTGGCTGAGTATGAAACATGAGGTAGATGGTTTTTTATGAGGTGTTCCACCTATCAGTGGGTGAAGATGGAACATCAACGACAAACCAAGTTTTTATAGTAGTTTCCGATTACTGAGTTGAAATGGGATTTTTTTGTGATGGATTTTGTGACTAGTTTATTGAGTTCTCCTTGATGTAACAATGTGGTGTGGTTTATTGTTGACAGGCTCATGAAGGTTGATCATTTTTTTGCAGATCAAGGATACCTTCGGTGCAGATGAGCTTGTGAGGTGGAACATCACAAGATAGTATGAATTCACAAGTTCCATTACACTATTGTTATAGATAGGGACACCCACTTTATGTCTCATTTATGGAAGATTTTACATAGGTAGTTTTTTAAATAGGTGATTTTGATCACAAAATACCACCCTCAGATTGATGGTGAGTTAGAGCGTATGATATAGGTTCTAGAGTACATGCTACGAGCATGCGTCCTAGATTTTGGGGGCTCTTGGTAGAAGCATATACCAATGGCCAAGTTATCATAATATAATAGATATTATATAACTATATATATGAAACAATATGGGGCTTTTTATAGTAGTACATTCCAATCTACCCTAAGGAGGTGTGACCGATTTACAAGGACCACGTATCATGCAAGAGACTTCTGAGAAGGTCCAGTTGATTCAGAAGTGTACAACTACTAAATAGTATTGAAAGAAGTTATACACTGATCGATGCATATGAACTCTTGAGTTAAAGGTTGGGAATTTGGTTTTTATTCATGTTTCACCGAGTCTGGGACACATGAGAATTATGAGACAAGGTAAGTTTTCACCATGATATGTTGGGACTTTCAAGATTATTGATAGATTCCAGTTGGTATCCTATCGGTTGTAGTTACCTCAATGGTACTGTTCCATGGACAATTTCTTCCATGTATCTCAGCTAATATGCTATAACTGAGACCCATATCAAGATTTTCATCCCATGGTGGTGGAGCTATAGGTTGATGCATCCTTTAAGGAGTATCTGATTCGTATAGTTTATATAATCATGAAGGTTATCCAAGGATGGTCAGTTCCTCTATTATGGGTGATATGGAAGAATGACCATTTATAGGAAGAGACTAGGGAGTGAGAGGCTGAAATACATGCTCAGTGGCTACATTTTTCTCAGATGAATCATGACCACAATTGAGGAGGAAATTTGGGGACAAATTTATTTAAGGGGGAAGATTATAAGAACCTAGGTTTTTGTATGAGTTAAGTATCCTTTATTTGTTAGTTTTAATGCTTAAATATATCCTAATGTGAATGACCTTTGAGTTCATTAAGGTTTCAGGGGTGCCTGAGGCTTGGTCAAAGCCCAAAAACCAAACTTGGGGTGATTTAATCCTGATGCATGGTTAGTATAAATCATGCGGGGCAGGCCACATGGTTTAAAAAAATATGTGAGTGGTAGGAAGTGAGCATAGAAAGGCCACACGGTTAGGACCAACCATACAGAATGGGCCGTACAATTGTGATTCCAGGTTTGTAATTTTAGGAATCTTAATAGAGTGTTTTCTCATGGTTTCTACATAGTTATCCAATCATGTGAGAGAACCATGCGATATTCCCCTAGGCTATAGGTCCTGAAGTACAGTTTTCACACAGTTTGGAAAATCGTGTGTATAAACCATAATATACCTATATTTTTAGAATTTTAGAATTTTTAATTAAAGTCAAAATATATTTTATAAAAATAATTTGGTTTTCACTCAATGGAAAACAACCCACCTTTGAAGCTCTTAAAGGTGACGTTCCTAGGATTTGAGCACGATCCTCCATTCGATCTCTGATTCAAGTGTGGAACATCTTTTTGGATTTGTAATGGTAAGAAATCAATTTATTTTTAGAAATTATTTGTTATTCTAGATATTAGTGGTGGTATTTAGATTTAGTATCATGTGCCCTAATTTTAGGTTCTTTATCTCTTCTTCAGATTTCTCCCGATCTGAGTCAAACTAGGAGTTGATACTAGACTATAACTCCACTACCGACTAAGGTAGGTGGTTTATACAACTTCCTTGAAGTTTTTTTCTTTATTAGGCTACCTTCCATTTGTCCACATGCTAGAATTTTTGGCGTGACCACAAATTTGAACTAGTTAATTTAAATAGATGTAATTAAACCTGTTAGGGATTCCCTATGGTTTATTTATAATGAATTGGTGGTTCTTGACCAAATCATGGTCACCCATAGTGTGTACCCTAATAATTATATTATTATGACTTGGTCGAACCACTAAAGGTGTGAGTTATCGTCCTTTCCTAGACATAAGAAGTCCAAACACTTTTAAATGTAATTTAATTATTCATTAGGGAGTGAATTGAACCATTGTTGAAGTCAGTCAAAGTTTAATATTTATATTCCTACTAACTACAGTATATGTGGCAAGCAGGGTCGAACCCACAAGGAAGGCAATTCTGACCACTATTCTTCTAAAAACCTTCAAAAACTCCACTGTTGTCTACAGTGGAGTGGATACTCTATTTTTTTACTTTTTATAAAGTAGTAGAGTGAAAAAATATTTCAAAACATGTATCTAAACTAAATTGAAGCTAGAGATAGTTGAAAACAAAGAGACACAGAGATATATTACACTATTAAAATGAAAATCTATTAAAATGATCATGAAAAAATATCCATTCTACTAGTTTTAAATAATTCCAAATCACCAAAAAATTGTTGCAATGTTCCACCTTAAAAAGAATGGCTCACCGCCCTCACCAGGAGTTGAGTCTCACAATCCAACCAATTTAAGAGTTCGCCACTCCAAAATTAATCAACTGTGAACCGTTTGAAAAATGACCACAAGACGAACTACCCATAATTCTTGAAGTCTTTTGAATCTATTATCTTTCAAAAAGTGTTTCCATAATCAATCTCACCAACTAACTGTGAAATTTTGAGATTTAATTCTATTGGTACAAGAAACTGAACAAATCTAGTGTTGATCTCGCCAATAATTACTGAATTCATTGAAACGATAAAGTGAAAAACAAAATAAAAAGAAAACCATTAGAACTTCAATTCATCCCCGAACTATATGATTTAGCCTACTATCTTGCTCATTATAATTACAATGACTAAAAACATACTAGAATAGAGTACAGAAAACAAGATTCAAGAGGGATGATAAAATCCTGAAATGATTCTCTACTCCTGAACTCCTCCAGCTCCAGGAAGTAGTTCCAGAGTCACCCTCATTACTCTTGATGAGAGAGAAGCTCTCGGACCTCCAATTATGCTCTCCTCGAATATCTACCCCTAAATTGTCTTGAATTATTGTCACCTGTCAATATGCTTCTTGCTTTGTCTTAAGTACCCACTATCTTCTGCTGCTTTTCAATGCTCGGTTTTCACCGACTTTAAGTGTTCTTCATGTATGCACCGCACACATGTGTTTTTTCGCGACTGGCATGTCGCACTAGTTTTACCCTTGTAACTAACTCTGGGTGAGTTAGTTGCGTAAACCTGGACGTTATAAAGACCTTGGTGTGAACCTAAATGATAAAGAAGCAACAGAGTTAAATCACGAATGATATAAAGAATTCTAACTTAAAAAAATAGTTTATCAGAAAGTATTTTAAAAGAATTAATAACTTTTAAATAATGTTATTAATTATTTTATTAATATTACTAGAAACTAGTAATTATATTTTAATTAATTATAATACATATTATTATTAAAATAGTTATTATTTAATTATAAAAGATAAATTATGAAAATTTACGTAATATAAGTTGATCAAATTTGTTATTAAAAGAGTTATTATTATTATTAAGAATAAAATGATTTATAAATTATTAATTTTGATGTTAAATTGTTTATAATTTATTATTTTTTATTAATTATCATTATTAAAGTAAATTATAAATATTAAGTTTATTATTACTTTGATAATTAACATTGTTAACATTATGAATTAACTAGTTTAGTTTATTTATAATTTAATTTATAAATTATTATTAGTGTTAAATTTTATTAAAAATTTGTACCATTAAATAATTATTAATACATAATATTAAATTATAATTAATAAGATTTTTAATAATCTATTCTAAATCGATTTTAGAAGTTTCTATCAATTAATTGTTAATTTAATTTTTTTTATTTATGTTTACTAATTATGTTTTATTAAATAACTTATGTTAATTATTTATTTACAATTATTAATGTTTAAAATTTTAATTTAATTATTTTTTGTTTTATTTTTTACTATAGGTTTTTTATTATAATTTTTTTATGTTTATTATATCTTCCTCCCCAATCGGCACAAGCAGGGAGGAAGTAGGGTTCGTCTTCCTCTTGAAGATAGCTGCCATGGCTCGGTCTTAGTCCCTCTACACAGTGGCACGACTTCAACTCGGGTCACCCTCCACCTTATAAGACTGCGAGGATCCAGATCTGAGGTGCAGTGACCATCTGCATCAAAGAAGCATCAATTCTAGATGGCTTCGGATTATTCTCCATCGGTTCGGGCTCCTCCTCGCAGCGGCACGACTTTCTCCAAGCAGCAACGCACAACGCGACACAACAACCTCTGGTTCAATAGTTGCGGGTACAACATGATCTTCTTCACGTGGTGCCTCATCCCAATGCTAATCAGCTCTAGATTTATTTTGTTGTAAATTTGTGTAGAAACTCTAATTATAATGTTTTTCTAGTAGTGATTGTGGATCTGAATCTGGACTGAAGGAGAGGTTATAATTATGTTGATAAAAATTGAGACTGAAGTTGAAAATAAAAATTGTTGTGATAAAGTTAAGGACTCGCATAGATTTGTTGCTGTATGTAGAAACGAAGTGGTTTAGAAGATGGCTGGATGAAAACAAGGATGTAGGTTCTTGAAGGGTGGGAGAAAATTGGTGAGTGAAAGTATCAACATTAGTGTGTGTGGTGTAGAGGATTGGTGAATGCATGAAGGGAAGTATTGGTGAGTGAAGAAGTAGTGGCAGGGAAATGAGATCGGTTCCACGGGATGAGACCGGTGAGTCGCATTAAATAACTGATAGTTAAAAATAAACAATGAACTCACTGATAGTTGAAAATAAAGAACGAGTCATCGGTTGTGAGAAATTAATGAACTATCGGTTAGTGCATGGATTTTCAACGCGTCGGTGTGAGAAGATGAGAATGAAATGAGTTTCGGTGTGTAACACACCGATGGAAGAAAATAATGACTCACTGATAATTAAAATAAAATAAAACAAAATTACAAGTCACCATTAGATAAAAAAAATAATCAGCGAGTGCATGAAACTGATAAAAGAAAAACATCAGCGAGTGCTTTGAAACTGATAAATAAAAAAGATCAGTGATAATAAGTCACCGATAAAATAAACGACACCGAAACTGATGTGTAAAAGAGACCAATAATGTTTCAAAGTGATCGGTGAGTCGCTACTCACCGATAGTTATAAAAAACTTCGGTGTGACAAAGGATCAGTGAGTCGCGATCAACAAGTTTCAACATCGGTGAGTCAAGAGGATTGGTGCCTCAAGGGGATCGATGCATCACGACATCGGTGGGTCATCATATCGGTGAGTCATGACATCAGTGATTCGACTCATTGATAGAAAAATTGAAAAGTTAAAATTAAAAAAAATTAAATTATAGCCGATAATAAAATGAATTAAACATTAATTAATTAAAAAAAGTCAAATTAACTGAATTTTTAAAAACTAAATAATTAACTGTAACTAAAATCTAACTAAATTATTTTTAAAACTAAAAATAAAAGTGACTTAATTATTAACTAAAAATATAAATATTAAAATCAATTGTTTAAATATCTAAATAAAATAAAAAAACATACAAATAATTAACCGCAAACATGAAATTAAAATAATTAAAATTAACTAAAGATATTAAAAAACAAAGTTAATTAATTAAATGACAAAATGAAAACTAAAAATTAAGAACACACTATTTTATTAAACATTAACTTAAATTTTTAACTTATTTATTTAACATAATAATTAAACTAGTTAATAAATAGAGTTAATTTATTTTAATAAATCTATTTTAAGAGATAAAGTTTTAAATTAAAAACTAAATTAGATTAAAGAAAATAAAAAAAACAATTAATTAAATAATAAACATTTTAAATTATTAAAAGGTTAACCATATTATAGTTATTAAACTAAAAAGTAAGTGAATATAATTAGAATAATTAGAGTGACTAAATAAAAAGACTGAAGACAAAAATTTAATTATAAAAAATGTTTAATTAATAGATTTAGTGATATAATTACAAAAGTGCCATTATTTATTAAAAAGTGTTAAAATAAGTAATTGAATAGTTAAAAATTAAATAACATATGTGACAAAACTATGTAAAAATAGAGCAACATAAAATTCCCCCACACTTAAGCATTATTTGTCCTCAAACAATCCCATGTTTCATTATCTTTTAAAAATAGATTGTAGTGTATTTATGATTTAGATCACACTGCAACATGTTCAGCACTTAAAAACAGAGGGAAAAAGCTGTCAACAAGCTTTTTTAAAAATATGTTTCAAATGATGTCCTACCTAGAACAAATACTCAAAGAGTAATCTAGAAATATATTAATCATAAATCAATGAAGATGTCATGCCACATATGTGATACAACTTAATGAATCATTTCAATCCAAATTCATGTTCTAAGTCTAAAAGTGACAAGAGGTAAAAATTATGTGGAATTCAGAATTAACAGTAGGAACCTTGTGCAATGACTCAATCCCATGTACCCAATAATAATTATTTTGAATCACCTTATTGATAAAACATAAATGATTTTCAAATAAACCTATTGCCTCCTTCTTCATTTGGTGTTCATCATTACCCTCACCTTAATGAACTCATTTTTCACCCTAGACTCTTTATTTTATTTTTCCCAAGCCATGTATCATTGTGCGGAGCACTATACATAAGAACTTATTCAAAGTGAATAGAGGGATTACAGTAAACAGAAATGCACCCAACATCTAGGTTCTCAGAGATTCACCGTGGGATCCCAGATGCCCAGACTACTCCAGTTTCAAAAGATTCATGTCAAAAATAATTTATATTGGATCATTATTGTGATTAAATTAATAATTAAAAGAAAAGAAGAAGAATGAAGCCCCTAAGATAGAGTCAAACTTCTATTTCCAACAGCTATGATCATCACTCCACAAATATGTAACCCAAATTACTTTCAAAGATAGTCCCTAAACCAAGATCTCCATTAAATCACTAAGTGAATATCACTCTGCAATCATCAATTATCATTAATTTCAGACTCAATGCACAACTTAACTACCAATGAAATACTATCCATAGGCATGACTGATTGAGTAAAGTGTAAAGCTTAAAATTACGCAAGAATTATGAAAAAATTTACCCATTTTTTGACAAAAAGTTTTAAGTTACACTGGGAATTGACGGGCTCTCAATTAAGCATAGTTTATCATAGTCAATAATTGCACCCCTCCCCTACACTTAAAACCCAAATTTGTCCCCAACGTTGACTTCTAAATATGGAGAAGAATAATTTATCAATTAGGGTACAAAAAAGATTTTCAATAAAGTAGATTTATGACATATTTTAAGGGTCACATGAAGTTCAAAAATATTTTTCGCCACAAAAATTAATTTACAGCAGGTTCACATCCAGGTACTTGCATTAACACTAAAGTCCAATGACACAAATTTTCATTATAGCTCAAAAGTAACATGTAAAGTGTAAGTGCACTATTAATTGGGATTAAAGAAAATTGAGCAGAATTTATTCTGCTGGAAATTCAATAAAACATAAAAAGATCACGCTAAACACCCCAACCCAAAGGATATTCAAAATACCAGCAGTAAGTACCCCCCACACTTAGTTTTAAGAAGTGAGAAGATTTTATTAGCAGTGAAATTCAGTTTTCAGCTGTGAAGTACACGCAGATGTTTTATTTACACAGTGAAAAACAACCGACTTTTATTCCAAAACAAGCATAATTTTTAAACATTTGTGGATTTTTTTTATTTCAGTAGCAAGATATGCAGCAGAATTTCAAAAAAATATGTACCAAATTTTCAAAAACAAGCATATTTTTAAAGGTAGAAGTCACTCTCTCACTAATAGTAACAACTGTGACTTATAAATGAATTTTATTAGAGTAGAATTAAGACATTTCCTTGAACAAGTTTGTTATTAATCCCCATCTTGGGAATTCCACTCCCTTAATGACAGAAAATTAGCATCATTTAATCCTGAAATAGAACCAGGAGACAAAGAACAAACAATAACAAAAATTTCCCAAAAGATAGAATAGAAACAAAACTTTATTCAAGTTTAAAAAGAAACAAATTAAAGACAAAAAGGGACCATGGGTTTCCTCCCATGCAACGCTATGTTTTAAAGTCTTCCACCAGACTTTATTTACAATCTATTTTCAAGCACAATGAAGGCAGCCAAGACCATTGGCTATCCCTAAAAATACAACTTCACCCTCTTCCCCTTAACCAACATGGACTTATTCTCTTCACCTATAATTTATAAAGCTCAATTCTTCAGCACTCTCACTATAGTAAAAGGTCCAGACCACTTGGACTTCATCTTTCCAGGAAAAAGTATAAGTCTAGAGTTAAAGAGGAGGACCTTCTGTACAGGTTTTAATGATTTGGGTTGTATAATATAATCATGAAAAAATTTAGTCCTCTCTTTATAAATAATTGAATTATAATATATATCTCTCCCATAATCTCAACTAAATCACTCAGTTCAAGTAATCTTTTATCACTAGCACTCTTAAAATCAAAATTCAGAGCCTTAACTGCTCAATATGACTTATGTTGAAACTCCACAAAAAAATGATAGAATTTCCCAAACAACAGCATGTAAGGAGACATACCTATTGGGGTCTTGAAAGCAGTTCTATATTCCCATAAAGATTTATCCAATTTAAGAGACCAGTATTTCCTAGAGTTTGACACAGTTTTCTTAAGTATTTGTTTCAGTTCCCTGTTTGAGATTTCCACCTGTCCATTGGACTATGGATGATAATGAGTACCCGTTTTATGAACACAACCATATTTCTCTATAAAAGCTTTAAACTTATAGTTCTTAAAATGTGTTCCATTATCAATGATAAAAGCTCTTGGGAATCCAAATCTTGTAAGGATATTCTTCTTGACAAACTTAATTACAGAACTGGCTTGATTTTTGGGCAATGCCACTACCTCAACCTATTTCAAAACATAATCAACAACAACAAGTATATACTCATTCCCATGAGATGATGGAAATGGACCCATGAAATCTGAACCCCAAACATCAAAAATCTAAATTTCCATAATTCCTTTTTGGGGTAACTCATTCTTCCTACCTACATTTCTTAGCCTCTAACATCTATCATAGTCAACTATAAATCTCCTAGCATCCTTAAAAGGTGTAGTCCAATAGAAACCGGATTGTAAGACTTTTTGAGAAGTTCTCTCACCACCATGGTGACCTCCCCAAGGTGAGGAGTGACAACTCTCTAAGATAGGAAGCATTTTTTCATCAGGCACACAACTTCTA
Source organism: Viscum album (assembly GCA_963277665.1). Classification (NCBI taxonomy): domain Eukaryota; kingdom Viridiplantae; phylum Streptophyta; class Magnoliopsida; order Santalales; family Viscaceae; genus Viscum; species Viscum album. Next base: position 37,016,431 of record OY728150.1, on the reverse strand, counting down.
AGAATACCATCAGCACATCTCCTAAACAACAGAGGATCATCACAAAGGTAGTATTTAAGTTAATAAATGAATTTATTTCTTTGTTTATTAGAAAGATTTTTGGGAAAGACACCTGCTTCTAGGATGTTGGAAAAATATACTAACCAAGCAGATTGCCTGGTCGACACAGTAAGAAGACTCTCATTAGGAAAGGAAGAGTTTATCTCCCTAGGATCTTTAGACTCATATTGAGTAAGAGGAAGCCTAGATAAGTGTTCAGTAACTAAATTTTCAGATCCCTTATTATCCTTAATCTCTAAATCAAATTCTTCTAGCAATATAGTTCATCTAATTAGCATGGGTTTAGTTTCCTTCTTAGACAACATGTACTTTAATGCAAAATGATCAGTGAAAACAACAACTTTTGAGCCTAACAAATACTGTCTAAACTTCTATAGAGCAAACACAAAAACTAGAAATTCTTTTTGAGTAGTGGTGTAATTATTTTGGGATTCATCTAGAAGTAAACTAGCATAATACAATATATGTAACTTCCTATATTTCCTTTTTACAAGGACAACACTTAAAGCCATGTCACTTTCATCACACATAAGTTCAAAAGGTAACTTCAAATCAGGTGCAGTGACAATAAGTGATGTAATGAGTTTCTCTTTAAGCATATTAAATTATTTCAAACAGTTTTCGTCAAAATTGAACGGTTAATCCTTTATCAGCAAAGAACACAAGGGATAAGTTATTTTGGAAAAGTATTTTATGAATCTTCGGTAGAAACCAGCATGCCCTAGGAAAATTTTAACACCTTTGACATTTCTAGGAGGTGTCAATTTTTTAATGACATAAATCTTAGTAGTATCAACTTCTAGACATCTCTTGGAAACCTTACGACATAAAACAATACCCTCTGTGACCATGAATTGACACTTCTCTCAATTAAGAACAAGGCTGGTTTCAATGAATCTCTCTAAGACTAATTCAAGATTTTCAAGACAAGTATCAAAAGTACTACCAACAATGGAAAAGTCATCCCTAAAACCTCTATGATTCTCTCAATCATATCCAAAAAGGTAGCCATCATACACATTTGAAAGGTGGCTAGAGCTCCGCACAACCCAAAGGGAATCCTCCTGTAAGAAAATTTCCCAAAGGGGTATGTGAAAGTCATCTTTTCTGGATCCTCTAGATCGATAGGAATCTGTTTGTAACCAGAGTACCCATCTAAGAAATAGAAAAACGCATTTCCAGCAAGCCTCTCATGCATTTTTTCCAAGAAGGGCATTGGAAAATGATCCTTCATAGTGGCTATATTAAGCTTCCTATAATCTATATAGACTCTCCATTTTGTGGCTTTCCTAACTTGGATTTCTTCATTCTTTTCATTTTGGACTACAGTGAAACCTCCCTTCTTGGGAACAACCTGAACAGGGCTGACCCAAGAACTATCAGAAATGGGATATATCATTCCAGTGTCCACTAGTTTGATTACTTCCTCTCTCAAAACTTCTTTTATATTTGGATTCAATCTTCTTGGAAATTCTACCCTAGTCTTATGGTCAGGCTCCATAGGTATTTTATGCATACAAAATAATGGACTAATACCCTTTATATCAGATATGGTCCATCCTATGGCAGATTTAAACTTCTTCAACACACTCAAAAATATTTCCTCTTGTTTTTCATTAAGATCGGTGGAAATTATGACAGAAAAAGTGTAATTCCCACCCAAAAATGAATATTTCAGATGGGCAGGGATTGTTTTCATATCAAGAGTGAGTGGTTATACACTAGAAGGAAGACTCTTAGGCCTGTGATGTCTATGGTATTCTACATATATCTTGTAAGGAGTTTTAAATAATGAAATATTTTCAATTTCAAGTTCATATTTAGAAATAACAGTGTTGCTGTCCAAAGTGGGCAACATAATGTCCAGACTTTCCATATCAGAATTCAACAAGTTAATCAGAGCAGAATCATCAAGTTGTCTTATAAGTTCTTCCTAAATATCATCAAATTGCTCAGCAAGGTTGGTGTTAATGGAAACACCCTCAAATTCACTCAAAAATCTATTAAGTTCAGAAATAGAGGAATTATCTTCTATAGTAGAAATTGAACAGTTGTCCAGTTCAGCAAGATTTTCCATATTTAGTGTTTGAGTAGAATTTTCAACTTCTGAGACAAGTTCAAAAGGATTTTCAGCTTCTAAATTATTTTCATTAATAGAGAATGAGTTTTTAGATATTTAAATATTTTCAAGTTAATTTTTATAAGAACTTTCATCTTCAAGGAACTCAATTTTTGAACTATTTTCAGAATAAGTTGTTCCTTTAACATTTAAAAAAAAATAAACTCTTCTTGTTGTTCTCCAATTTTGAAAATTATTTGAACCGTCGAAACATTAAAAATAGAAACAACTCTGGGTAATAAGGTCCTACCCAAGATGATGGGAACCTCTTGGTCACAATCCATGTCCAAGACTAAAAAATCAGAAGACAAAAACAATTTCCCAACCCCAACTAGAAAATAATCTACCCGACCCACAGGATGAGTGAAAGATCTATCATCCAACTACAATATGACTGTGGTGGGTTGAAGGTCACCCAATCTCAGCTGTTGAAAAAGTGAGTAAGGGAGAAAATTAATACTAGCACGTAAATCACACAAATAGTTTAGCTAATCAGAGTTTCCTAGGGTATAAGGTATGAAAAAACTACCTGGGTCTTTTAGTTTAGGTGGGATTTTCTTTTGGAGAAAATCACAACATCTTTAGTGAGGCTGTAAGTAGAAAATTCTTCTAGATTTTTTTTTATAGAAACAGTATTTAAGATATTTAAAGTAAGATAGGATCAGAATTAAGGATTTAATGAATGGAATGTTTACTTGAAGTTTATAAAGGATACCAAAGAACTGAAGAAGTTTAGACCTGGTGTTACATTATAGTTTTAGCTTCTCAAAAAAAGGGATGGGTGGGGAAATTTTTTTAGAATAGTAGGTATATCCATCAACTATTCATCAAATTTTCTTTTCCTTTATTCTTTTTATTTTTAGATGAATTTTCAACTTGAGTTTCAGATGAAAAATTCAGATTTCCATCATTTTCAAGGATTTTCTGTGGATTTCCAGCGTGTGTGCAACACAGATTTTTATTACCAGATTGAAGCAGATTTTCATTTTGGGCATTTTTAGTTTCTTTTTCAGTAACAATTTGAGTTTTAATCCCACTTCTAGTAAAACAATCCATAGAATTTTCTCTAGGGTTAAGTTCAGTAGTACTAGGAAGTCTTACTTTTTCCCTAGATGAAAAATACCTAGCAAGTTGGCCAAGTTGTGTTTCCATGTTTTTCATTCTCACATCAGTTTTCATTTTATCTGACTCATATTGATTTTGATGTTTGGATAGATGAGTCCAGATTAGATCAAGATTATAAGACATTTGATTATCATTGTTTCCTTTTACATTTGAAGACTCACCCCTTTGTTTATTTTGAAAGTCTAGTCTTGGTTGATTAGATTAATTAGGGGAAATGGATTGTTTAATTAAGCCTTGATATTTCAAGGACATATTTGGATGGTTCCTATAGCCTTGATTATAATTGTTTGAAAATGGGTCTTCTTTAGGAGGCATTCTAGGACCATAGTTAACAAAGTTTTAAATTTCTTGTTGTTCAGTTGGCAAATCAAAATTAGGATAGAAATTCTCTGTATGCCAAAACATACCACACTGGACACACTGTTCTCTTAAAGATTGGTTGGTGTTTTGATATCCTAGTTGATTAATAGTTTTTTTAGAATTATGGATCATTAAAGATTGAAGTTTGTTGGTGATTTTAGTGAGTTGAGCTTGAGTTTCATTCATTGAACCAGTGTTTGAATTAACATTTCTATTGACTCTTTTCCATATTGAATTTTTATTTTTAGAGTTCAGTGAAAGATTATTAAAAATTTGTCTAAGTTCTTCATCTATTTTATCTTTGTAATTACCCCCAGTAGCTTGGTCAACTAGATTCTATCCAGAGGAGGAAAGCCCTTCATAGAAAGTATCCATAAGAAGGTGAGATGGGAGTTGATTATGGGGACATTTCATAAGCAGATCCCTGAATCAATACCAGGATTCATGAAAATCTTCTCAATCCTCTTGATAAAAACTAGTGTTTTTTGTTCTAAGATCACCTTTTAATCTTTGAGGATAAAATTTCATAATGAAAGAGTTGTACACTTGATCCCAATTTTCAAAGATATTATCATCTTGACTTAGAAATCAATTCCTAGCATTATCTTTATGAAAAAAGGGAAAAAATATCATTCTAAGTTCATCCTCTATGAGTCCTAGATGAGGTAATTGCGGCACAGTGTTGTAGAAATCTCTAATGAAGGCTGGAGAGTCCTCATTAGGCAGTTCATTAAATGCATGCAGCAATGAAATGTGTGACTGTTTAAGTTCATAATTTATGGACCTAGGAGATAACCTAAAAGAAGATGGATTACTTAAAACTTAAGGAAGTTGGGACTCCCTCATCCGAGGCCTATCATCTTCATCTAAGAGTTCTGGTTGATTTTGGTAGTCGTTAGGTTCCAGAACTCTATTATCTAAGTTTTCCATTTTAGTTTTGTTTTTCTTTCTTAGAGTTGTGAGATGTTTGTCTATTTCTAAGATCTGTGGCTCTAGAATAACAGCAGAGTGTCCTGTGCTCATACAAAGTAGACCAATAATTCATTTTGCACAAATTTTATGAAAATATAAACAATTCAACAAGAAGTGAAACATATTTTTTTACAATTTTCAAAATATTCAATTTTTTTAAATATTTTTATATATATTTTTTCAATTTTTTAAAGAAATGTAATGGATTGTGCCTTCCCCGGAAACAATTCCAAAAACTTAACCTGAACTATTGTTGAAGTTGGTTAAAATTTAATATTTATATTCCGACTGACTACAGTATATGTGGAAAGTAGGTTCAAACCCATAGGCAAGGAAATTCTGACCACTATTCTTCTAAAAACCTTCAAAAATGCCACTTTTGTCTGTAGTGGAGTAGATACTCTATTTTTTTTACTTTTTATAAAGAAGTAGAGTGAAATAATATTTAAAAACATTTATCTAAACTAAATATAAGCTAGATATAGTTGAAAACAAAGAGATATAGAGATATAGTACACTGTTAAAAGAACAATCTATTAAAACGCTCATGAAAAAATCTTCATTCTACTTGTTTAAAAGAATTCCAAATCACATAACAATTGTTGAAATGTTACACCTTAAAAATAATGACTCACCTCCCTCGCCAGGAGTTGAGTCACACAAGCTAACCAATTTAAGAGTTCTCTACTCCAAAATTAATCAACTGTGAACTGTTTAAAAAATGACCACAAGACGAACTCACCACAAGTCTTGAAGTATTTTGTATCTATTATCTTTTGAAAAGTATTTCCATAATCAATCTCGCCAACTGACTGTGAAAATTTGAGATTTAATTCTAGTGGTACAAGAAACCGAATAAATTCAGTGTTGATCTCGCCGATTGTTACTGAATTCATTAAAATGAAATAGTGAAAAAGAAAATTAAAATACAACCAGTAGAACTTCAATTCATCCCAAAAATATATTATTTAGCCTACTATCTCTCTCATTATCATTATAATGACTAAAAAAATACTAGAACAAAGTATAGAAAACTAGATTCAAGACATAAGATAAACTTCTGAAATGATGCTAAGCTCCTGAACTCCTCCATCTCCAAGAAGTGGTTCCAGAGTCACCCTCACTACTTTTGATTAGAGAGAAGATCTCGAACCGCCAATGGTGCTCTCATCGAATGTATCCCCCTAAAGTTTCTTGAATGATTGTCACCCGTCAATATCCTTATTTCTCTATCTTAAGTACCCACTGTCTCCTCATTGTCACCACACGGTTTTCATCGACTTTAAGTGTTCTTTATGTATGCACCGCACACATGCATTTTTTCACGACTGGCATGTCGTACTAGTTTTACCCTTGTAACTAACTCCAAGTGAGTCAGTTGTGTGAAATTGGACTTTATAAAGATCTTGGTGTGAACTTGCACGATAAAGAATCAACAGAGTTAAATCACGAAGGATATAAAGAATTATAACTTAAGAAAATTGTTTATTAGAAAGTTTTTTAAAAGAATTAATAAACTTTTAAATAATATTATTAATTTTTTTATTAGTATTAAAAGAAACTAGTAATTATATTTTAATTAATTATAATAAATATTTTTATTAAAATAGTTATTATTTAATTATTGAAGATAAATTATGAAAATTTACGTATTATAAGTTGATCGAATTTGTTATTGAAAGAGTTATTATTATTATTATTAAAAATAAAATGTTTTATAAATTATTAATTTTGATGTTAAATTGTTTATATGTTATTATTTTTTATTAATTCTCATTATTAAAGTAAACTATAAATATTAATTTTATTATTACTTTGAAAATCAATATTGTTAACGTTCTAAATTAACTAGTTTATTTTATTTATAATTTAATTTAGAACTTATTATTAGTATTTAATTTTATTTACAATTTGTATTATTAAATAATTATTAATACATAATATTAAATTATAATTAATAAAATATTTAATAATCTATTGTAATTCAATTTTAGAAGTTACTATCAATTAATTTTTAATTTAATAAAATTTTATTTATGTTTAATAATTCTGTTTTATTAAATAACTTATGTTAATTATTTATCTGCAATTATTAATGTTTAACATTTTAATTTAATTATTTTTTTGTTTTAGTTTTTACTATAGTTTTTTATTATAATTTTTGTAAGTTTATTATATCTTCCCCCCAATCGACGCTAGCAGGGGAAGAAGTAGGGTTCATCTTTCTCCTAAATATAGCCACCGTGGCTCAGGCTTGGTCCCTCTACACAACGACGTGAATTCAACTCAGGTCAACCTCCTCCTTAGAAGAGGGATCAGCTCCAGATCTGGGGTGTAATGACCATCTCCCTCAAAGAAGCATCAATTATAGATGGCTTCAGATTCTTCTGTAGTGGTTCGAGCTCCTCCTCGCAGTGGCGCGACTTCCTCCAAGCAGCAGCACACAACGCGGCGCAATAGCCTCTGGTTCAATAGTCGCAGCTACGACATGCTCTTCTTCATGCGGCACCTCATCCCGATGCTAATAATATCTGGATTTATTTTCTTTAATTTTTTTTAGAAACTCTAATTAGAATCTTTTTATAGTAGTGATTGCGGATCTGAATCTGGCATGAAGGAGGGGTTAGAATTATGTTGAAAAAAAATTGAGATTGAAGTTGAAAATGAAAATTATTATGATGAAGTTGAGGACTTGCTTCAATTTATTACTGTAGGTGGAAACAAAGGGGTTCAGTAGATTGTTGGAAGAACACAGGGACATCGGTGCTTGAAGGGTGGAAGCAAATTGGTGAGTGAAAGTATCAACATCATTATGTGCGGTGTAGTGGATTGGTGAATGTGTGAAGGGTGGTATCGGTGAGTGAAGAAGCAGTGGTAGGGAAATGAGATTGGTGCCAGGGTATGAGACTGATAGGGATTTGGGGGATCAGTGAGTCACATTGAATTACTGATAGTTAAAAATAAAAAATAACTCACTGATATTTGAAAATAAAAAATGAGTCACCGATTGTGAGAAATTAATGAACTATCGATGAGTCTGTGGATTTTAAATGCGTCGGTGTGAGAAGATGAGAATGAAATGAGTTTCAGTGTGTGAAACACCGATGGATGAAAATAACGACTCACTGATAATTAAAATAAATTAAAATGAAATTACAAGTCACTATTAGATAAAAAAAATAATCGTTTAGTGCATGAAAATGATAGAGGAAAAACATTGGTGAGTTCTTTAAAACCAATAAATAAAAAAGATCGGTAACAATAAGTCATCAATAAAATAAATAAGACCAAAACCGAATTTCCATGGGATATTAATAACATTCCAAAGTGATCGGTGAGTTGTGACTCACCGATAGTTATAAAAAACTTCGGTGTGACAAAGGATCAGTGAGTCGCGATTAGCAAGTCGCAACATCATTGAGTCAAGAGGATCAGTGCCTCAAGGGGATCAGTGTGTTGCAACATTGGTGAGTCTTCATATCGATGAGTCATGACATCGGTGATTTGACTCACCGATAGACAAATTGAAAAGTTCAAAACAAAAAAAATTTAATTATAGCAGATAATAAAATGAATAAAGCATTAATTAATTAAAACATTAGAAAAATTAACTGAATTGTTAAAAACTAAATAATTAACTATAACTAAAATCTAATTAATTATTTAACAAACTAAAAAAAGTGACTTAATTATTAACTAAAAATATAAATATTAAAATCAATTATTTAAATATCTAATTAAAATAAAAACACATACAAATAATTAACTGCAAACATGAAATTAAAATAATTAAAATTAACTAAAGATATTAAACAAAAAAGTTAATTAATTAAATGAAAAAATGAAAACTAAAAATTAAGAACACACTATTTTATTAAACTTTAACTTAAATTTTTAACTTATTTATTTAACAGAATAATTAAACTAGATAATAAATAAAGCGTTAATTAATTTTAATAAATCTATTTTAAAAGATAAAGTTTTAAATTAAAAACTAAATTAGATTAAAGCAGATAAAAAAAATTCTTTAAATATTAATCATTTTAAATTATTAAAATGTTAACCAGATTATAGTTATTAAACTAAAAAGTAAGTTAATATAATTAGAATAATCATATTGACTAAATAAAAAGACTAAAAGCACAAATTTAATTATAAAAAAATATTAATTAATATATTTAGTGATAGAATTACAAAAGTGCCATTATTTATTAAAAATCATTAAAATAAGTAATTGAATAGTTAAAAATTAAATAAAAGATGTGGCAAAACTATGTAAAAATAGAGCCACATCAAAATGTCATGCCTCCTTTCCTTATGCCATGTTGACATTTCATGCTTGATCTAGTTTATTGGATTATATGGTTTTAGTTAAATGAGTGGGTATACGCATTTGGTTGATTTGAGTTCCTTAAAGGGGAAATTTAACAAAAGAGGAAATGTAAGTGGGTGAACTCATGTTATATATTTTTGAATTTTAATTATAAAAAATTATTGGGTATACTCATTTATGGCCTTGGATTTGTTTTTTTGATACATGAGTGGGAATACTCATGAGATTTCATTGAATATTGAATGGGTATGTGAGTGGATATACTCACATAGTTTGAAATGATCAATGAAATTGAATGGTGATGTATGAATATATGCCTTGGACATGTTCCTTGGATCTTGAAAATGGAAGTGGATGCCTTATATATAGTATGCTCATTGGGTCTTGAATCCATGGGATGACTCAAGATTTTCTACCCCTTAGATCTTGCTTGCTTGGACTCACATAGGACATGTACGATATAACATGATCCTATGAATCAAACCAGTGCCTAACCGAGTTTCCATTAAGATGTTTCTGAAACTCCAAAAGGACTCCTTGGTCTTCAACACCTTGAATTCAGACCTTCGCGGTCTGACACTCCGGCATATGGCGTGACTGTGATGTATATGAAAATTTTGGTTATATGGATTGGCCGTGGATGTTTTGACTCTACTGGTTGTCTAGAAAGGCCGTTATTGGTATGTTAATTGGGTTTATATGATAAGGACATGGTGTTTCCTCCATTTACTTGTAGCTTCCTTGTTAGGATCTTGACACTGGTTTTGTAGGGATCCTTGAGAGCCTAGTTAGTATCACTTGTTTAGTTTTTGTATTCCATGAGCATCTTTACTATTTTTAACTACTTAGCAATTTACCTTCACTTTGTTTATCTAATCATATTTCACAACATGGAATTTTATTGACCATTGTTTGGTTGCCTATTGGGATGTTATCTCACACCCTGTTTGGGCCTCCCTTGGAGAGAGAAACAGATTATATGGTCTTAGGTATTGATAAGGGAAAGAACCCTAATATAGGTTGTTTATTTCTGCATAAGAGCATGATACCATGGAACCAAGATGATATTTCAATGCTATTGGGATACTTTTTAGTATTTAATGATTTTGGATACTTGTATTTTACTTTACTTCCATGTACCTATTTTGGATCATTTCAAGATACATGTATCATCATCATCATCGTCATTGTATCTAAGACACTTCTGGCTTATTTATATATTCTTGTCTTGTTTAGTTATCAATTATCTACATATTTTATCAACCTTTTCTATTTTTATTTTTTTTATATTCTGTTGTTTATACTCTGGTGATGAGGTAATAGTCTCCCTACTAACAAACCTAGGTCCTCACTTCTAGTCACCAGCCTATGGAATTTGGGGAGATATGTTTGAGTCCATGTAGCCAACTGAGCACAGGGCACTGTTAAATGGAATCCAGGTCCAGGAAGTTAGAACCTGGAATGATCATCCCTCAGGGTATTTGGAAATAAATAATCTAATAAGCTCAATTAGAAGTCCCTCTATGTCGCTTTTCGATATTTAACAGCCTCATTTAGAATATCCCACCATTTCCTGGAAGATCCTCTAAAAATATAATTATATAGTTTCAATCTCGTCTTTGGAGGTCTCTCCAGATTCTAAAATATAGACATAATAGTCTCAATCCATTAATATGTACCCTGTGGTATTCCATCCCCTAAAAATGTGGGTGTATGCTACTGCTGGAATTCCTGAGTCTACTCTCCCATAGAAGGGGTAGAGCACGAAGCTCCTTGCAGTTTTTATATAAGATGCTGAAATTCTCCTCTAAAACAAGCATAATCACCCATTTCTGGAATAGGAAGAGGTTCCATAGGAGGAACTACTGAAGGTATAACTTGTAGCTCAGGGCCCACAACCTCGAGGGTGTAATCGTTATCGCCCTCATGGCATACGATCATAGGATTTAATGGTTGAATTAGTCTACAATTTCCAAAAATGATCCTTAGATGGGATTTGATAATGATATAATTCAAAAATAAAGAACTAAAAAAGGTATAAGGCCTTTATATATAATTATCACACCCCTCTTCCAGCTCAAAGAGTCAGTTCTAAGTGATAAGAATATTTATATAGAGTAATAGAGTCTCTACCTACTTCCCAATACTAAGGCCGATACTGGTTCAGGCTTTGTGTTTTTTGATTTCAATTTCATTTAATTTATATTTTTTTTCAATTATTATTTAAATGGTTTAACCAAATGGTTCACCACTTATGATCCATTAGGTCCAATGCACCTTATGAACCAAAATATGGTGTCTAGTTAATCAATACCATAATATGTTCCAATATATGTGACCAATGGTCCATGACTCAATATTCCATAGTTGACTACTTAATATGTCTTATATAACCTAATAAGGAAAACACAGTTTAGGTTATGACAGGCACTCTAAGTACCAACTATTTTTTACTCAATTCCTTGTAAAAATCGTTAGCTGATAAAAATTATATTTATAATAGTCAAAGTAGTCATGGAAATTATAGGAAATGTAATCAACACAATTCTCCTATATGGAATGAAATATGCATGGCATGTGAATTCCCTATAAGGTGCCTAATATGATGGATACTCAAAACTTCCTTTCCCTTATCTAATTGGGACAAGGATAAAAGATAAAATTAAATCATATTAATACTAATATCACAATTCAAGTCTATCACCCAATTATGGAATCAAATCAAATGTAATATGAAAAAATAAATAAATAAAAATTTCCATTCAAGGAAATTTGGATCTTTTTTATACATGGGTTAGCTATGACTAGACACAACTCATTACTAAAATCCATAACCTCTATACTCTCCCCAATATTGTATCAAAATAGTAAAGAAAGAAAAGAATGAGCTATGATACCAATTTGTGATGTCCCATTCACAGATTCCACTGAACGGTGTGCCTAGACCTATTTCCCACATGGCCTCAAGAACATCTCTCAGAACACCAGAGGATACTGACTAGTAGTGAGGGCGTTGGGTTTTTATGTGGGTATACTAGGGCCTCATTACCATAGTAGCACAGTGATACAATCAAAAAATAAATATCGAAAGAAGTAAAATAATTAATAAGCAATTTAAATAGATATAAGCAACCAATAAACTGATATAAATACTCAACATTAGTAAAATGAATCATATTCAGTGGATGATAATTTCATATGTCTAAAAATTAGGAAAACATGGATACAAGGAAGAAGGAAACACATGCTGTAAAAAATAAAAAAAGGTAAAAGAGGTAAAAAGTATATCTAAGAATCCTAATATCCATCCTAGTCATATATTAAAAATATCCATCCTAATATATGCCATAATTTCAATCATCTGTAAGAGGATGCTTCCCCTTATCTACATATGTAAGTATAAAGCCTATTAGGTGTCATCAAGAACACTGATAGGGTGTGAGATAAATCCCAGTAGGCCACTAACAATGACATCTATAAATATCTAGTATGTGAATAAAATATGTCCATGTGTAGATATAATAATGTAAAGTTGTAATAACACCCATAAAGGGGACGAATTTGGTTCTTGAAAGGAAACTAGGCTCACACTACCTACTTTGGCCTGTACTGGTATAACTCTAAATAAATATCAAGGGTCTCAATTCCCAGTATCAAAATTATAAGGGATTTCATACCCGACATCACAGTAAGGAATTCTATGCCTAAATATTATCACAAGGGATTCCATGCCAGTAATGTATCACATGGGATACTAGGCCTGTAAAGTGTCAAAAGGGAAACCATGCCTGTAAAGTATCATAGGGGATTACATGTTTGTAAAGTATAAAAAAGGATTACATGCCCATAAAGTATTAGAATGGATTCCATTACCATAATGTATCACATTTATATAAGGGTCACCATGTCCGTTTAATTATATCAAGGGTCATCATATTCGTTCATCTTAATTAGATAGGGTTACCATGAAAATTTATATTAAAAATGCATAAGAGTCATCAAGACCATATTTCATAATTAATAGGTTTTCTAAGCCCACACATCATTAATAACATCACCCGTTGTCTTAAATATGAGAGAAGGCATAATTCATATTTCATTGACATTTAATAATGAAAAGGGAATGAAAATTTTCCATTTAATTAGTTTACACGAGCTTACCACTCACATCTAATCGATTCAATTCATCAAATGAAAAAGGTTTTATCCATGATACAACACCAAATTTATCCATTAACATTTCAAAACATCATTATTATAATGTTAGGCCAAATACACCATTTGGTGTTTTAGGCATAAGCGCTTAAAATTCCAAATATGCATGAGGAGGGAAGAACCAAACGGAATTGATCACTCTAAGGTCAAAAATTATTGATATGAAATGGTTTTTAATATGTACTTAGGTTCCAAGGAAGGTAAAAAATTTAATAAAAATATAATTATTGAAAAAACACGGTGAAACTGGCATGGAGAACAATGAAACAAATTATCAAACATCAAAACTTGAGGAATAATTTATAGACCACCTACCTCATGGTCATATTACTGCCCTCATATATTATAAACCTTTAGTTTGGTCTGGATTGGAAGAAAGATGATGAATGGAAGAACAAACTTAAAATAGGAAATATGAGCCTTCACCTCAATAACTCTATCAAGGGGAAGAGAAACAAAGAACGACTAAAGAAAAATAAAGATCTTACTAATGCAGATCCAATGAGATGGGCAGTGTTTTGAAAGGACTCCAAATGGGTGAACGAGATAAAATTATAACAAAGGGGGAAAAAGGAGCTTCAATGTGAAAATGAAAGCCTTCTTTTGCTGGAATGTGTTAAAAAGGAGAAGAAATATGTAAAAATATTTCATTAAGGGAAAAATGGTAATTTTGACTAAAATTTCAGGTTCCCATGATTTTTCCACACAGTTGGCCAAAATGTGTGCCAACCGTGTGTGGATCATTGCCTTAAGAGGGTACTCACATGGTCAGGCCACACAATTAGGGAAACTATGCACTAACCATGAAAAATGGATCTTCTAAAAACTATAGACCATCTACAGAGACGTGAGATACAATATGTATAGTTTTCTAAAACTATATTGCCTCCTGATTCTCACTCTCAAGACCCTCATGGTTAAGAGTGACTATGTAGGATGGGTCACACAGTTTACACCAAATTTGTGGTTCAATGATTTTCTCCCCTGGCTGGGGTTTCAGGCTTTGAACAATCCCTGAACACCCCCAAACCTTCATAACCTCTAAGGGAATCCATGTTAGGTCCATAATAAATAATTATAAATTTTTTTAAAGGATCCATATCTAACATAAAATATGGGATATTACACATTAATCATTTTTGATTGTACCACACATTCACCAAACATAAAAATTTAGAAAAAATTAAAACAATATAATTTTTACTCGGTTAACAATTAAGGGATAGTCCAAAGAGCATACACTGATGATGTGTTAGTCATACCATAATCCACTAAAATTTAATAGATATCATGAATTAAATTTTTTTAGGTCATGATCACTCGATGACAAGATCACTACCTTTAAAAGGAATTTAGGAATTGTGCACTGCCTTCCTTAAATCACTTTTATCGACTCTTGTGTACTGCTCGAGATAAATTATTCATTAGTTTTATTACTTCAAGGTTTCTTCATTATCATAAAGAATTTATTCTTTGATGTGCATCATTATATAGTCTAAGTATAATGCTTCAATGTGATCTTTAGTTGACCTTATTATCATTGCACATCAAATTCAGTAGGTTTTATATAATCAAATGTAGTATAGGGAATCCAACACGTCATATATCAAGGATATTTGATGAGTTTAGAGTGTCAATTTTAATTTTTTTTATAAAAAAATGGGGAGGGGTGTGTTTTGAAAATAGTTCAAAGTAAATCAACATAATTAAAGAGTTTAATTATTGATAATGCCATTGGATTTTGAATAACATAAGATAAGTATGAGATCATTTCTTTGATAAAGTTATTTACTCTTAATTGATTACTATTTTGTGGTGTATGTTTTTGGTTGAGGGTTAAAACAGACCTTGGTTACCCAAAAATACTCTAAAATGATAAACATATAACTAAAAATTCACATAAAAATCATGTAGTCATGTTACAACCTACATGCCTGATTTAATGTTTTTTAAGAAACACCCAAATTTCAAATATTTTGGAAATAAGAGGAATATGATGTTGTCCAATTGGAACAACACAAGTCAAACACCTTAAATTACACACTTATCAATTATGAAATAAAAATTATTTCAATTAAATTCATCAAAAAAGTGAAGATACATATAAAAGAAAACTTTAAAACTAATGTATACACTAAAATGTTAAATAATTATGTGTTTGAACTCTGAAGTCAAGTTTGTAGCTTCTTTACAACGATCACCCACTTATTAGACCATTATTGAGAGGAGGATGAATCTCGTGTGACACTATGACTTCAACCCATCCCTCCTTATGAAAACAGGAAACTCTTGAACTTTCAAAGTCTTGAGAATTATAATTATATTATATAAATTTTTATAACCTTTACCCATGTTAAATATTTAAAAATTGGGTTCCTGAGGTTCCAATTTATTATAAATATAGAGTGTTGTTTTGGGAACCTTTAATTTCAAAGGCCACTTAGATTGCATATTTGGGATAACAGATTTCATTTTCTAACTTTTAAAAAAAATAAAAGTTTTTCCCCTCCTCTTATGTATCTCCCAATAAAATATAACATCATTTTTAGTCCTATCACCTATGATATGGCCGAATTATATAAGTGACCTTGAAATTTTGAACAATGAATATGCTATCTAATAATGGCGTATATGGGTCTCAAAATCAATGAACTGGGATCCATGGTCTTCTAGAGACTTTTAGATTTTTTTAAATTTTTCCACTGATTATCAGCAAAAATTGGTTGCACAAATTAGCTAAATCGTGTAATCACATATATTATTGGTCTCTTACACAATTTGGACATTTTTTTGAATTTCATCATGGGTTCTCAAAATCACCTCCACCAAAAATGTAATCATCCAAAACAAGTGAAATTTACATTTTTAATAATGATATACATTATGTAATTAAATAAAATGAGATGTTAAATTTTTTATTATATTTTTAATTTCAACACAAAATCACTTTAACATAGTGGTATAACGGTTAACATTAATAGTTAATCACTATGAGATTGCAAACCTAAACCAATTTTTTTCAATCTCAGGAAAAGTCACATTTATAGAAATGATGCATTGCGATATTCCCTAGATCATACATATTTAAAATTAGAAAAAAATTATTTTCATAAAGTAATGTGAGAAAAATATAGGAGGATAAAGAGAGATTCTCTCTCTAGAGGAGATTTTATCTCTCTTTCAATCCATGGTGATCATGTGGATCACTTAAAATTAGAGGATGATCTTGATGTGTTTGGTCATAAAGATATCTTTGAAATTTTCTTCCCAAACAATAGGATTGAGCTGCTTGATCTTGCATCAAAATATAGGGAATACATTATTGAACATTTTGAAATGTTTTCTACCTATGGTGTACTCCATCTGAATAACACACTAGAATTTGTTGGAAGTCTTATATTATCTATAGATATAAATGATTTTGGTTTGAATCTTCAACTTTAAAATTTAGAAAAGTGTCTCCCCAGAGTATATCTAAGTCACGATTCTCAGACAATAGTGAGGGGGACATTCTGACGGGTGATGGTGGATCGCGGAGCGACATGGGTGTCAGCGAAAGTGAAGCGCGGGCCGAGGCAGTCTATGACTATGGGTTTCGATGACTTTTACATAGTGGTACTAGAGGAGAAGGAATGATTGCTGCTTTATGTGTTTTGTAGGTGGTGTCAGACCATTGGGTTTTAGGGATTCTGGGACCCTGTCAGTGGTGTATGATAGTGATGGACCACTGTAGGGTCAATGAGGACCTTGACACGGGGATCAAGCCAATGAACAGTGCGAGGATGTTTAGTTTTGTCATTAAATTTAGGAACCAAATATCTATTTTATAATGTGATTTATCTCATGATTCTCTTTGGTGAGCACGATGGTGGCCACCTGGTGGTGGGTTTTTTGCTGCTGAAGCTGATCAAGACCTCAAGGGTGGAGTCCTCGAGATGTACACATGGTGAAAGAGTTGACCCTAGGTCTTAGGATTTTCTCAGGATGTGGGTTGAAGAGGCTCAAAAAGTTGGAATTTTTTCAGGGATGGGGGATATGACTTTAGATAGGTTGGATATGGCTACGTTCTGGGAGGAAGAATACCTCGACTAGTGGCTTGTCCTTGAGTTATAGTTGATTGGGGTAGGGAACAAACTTCTTGTGCTTCTCAGATTAGTGATGAGTGTTGTGGGAATTGATATTTCTTTTTGGGACTTGAGACTATAGTGGGTTTGTGGGTCTAATTTTGGACATTTAGTGTGTGGGTTTTTGGACTGTTTGATGTTTTGGGTGACATTGTTTGCCAATTTTCTGGTTTGGCAGTGCTTTCTGTGTTGCATGCATGTTATGTTTCACTGCATTTTTATTTTCTTTAATAAATTTTTAGGACCTAGCTTTCTCGAGTCCTATACATTCCTAGTAAGGTGAGAAAAACACGAATTACACTAAAGAGTCATTATTACTAATCTTGGAAATTGGCATCTCACGAACTGTCTAAAAAAAATTCAAGTTGATATATAATACTAGTCTTAGTATAGAATTCACAAGAAAACCATGTCACTAAATCTCCACATATTTATATGAAAACCATTTCATGGTTATATTTCATATTTTTTTTTCATTAAATAAAATACATATTAATTTGTTTATCTTACTTGATTATTTATACATAACCTTCCCAACAACCATTGTAATCAAATTTTCAAAACAAACTCAATTAAGCATTACTAGAAGTAATTGTTTCTGGTTTCATCCTATACGTTGTGTTATATTAATATTATTTTTTTATTTTTTTATTTTTTTAACAATAACATTACATATCAACCATATGTCAATCTGGTGCAGTGATGTAATGTTTCATATAAAGAATGAATGTATAAAAAAAATCATTTAGGAAAGATGACTAAAATTACTTATAACTTATATAATCCATCAATTAAGTAGAAAAAAAATCACATTTCTTGATATGTACAAAGAGTTATGGAGGTATTAAATGACATAATTTTACCATAAAAATATTGCATAGAAGGTATCAACATCTCAATGGTTTTGTAAACACACAATCATTTATATCATTAAAAAATAACCAATTTTACTAGAATCAACCATCAATGTTAGATTCATTCTAAAATCACATGTGATTAGTGGAATAAATATTATTTAAATGTTGAAAAACATGATATAGGGAAATTATACATTCATTTTCATTAAACTCCATGATTAAATTATAATTTAAATTGATTATTTCATAAGAAAATGAAGAATAGATGGGGGAAAGTAGAAATACCATGAAACAAGAAAAAAATTGATAAAAAAGTAAGATTAAAAAAAGTCCTCATGAACTCAAGAATGCGGGTAAATGTTAAAATACCATTCAGTAAGAAAAATGAAGAAAAATAAGAAAAGGAAGAAATATGATGAAAGTAATAACTAGCCCATGAATGCACCCACCCCTATGTTTAAATACGATTAATATATTATCCCAAATAGAATGGTTACATTATTATTTTTGTTTAAGATAAAAGTTTTAAAATCTTAAATTATTTAATAGTTTAGTAATATAGGTAAACTAGATACATACTTAAATCTCACATTACATTCTAAAACATAAAATACAACATAGTGAAAGTAAATATCCACATCTATAAACTCATTCAAAGATTACTTATTGTTATCAATAGAAATGAATAAAAATAATGGTGTGAAAATTTTTTAGGTAAGGGTTATGTACATAGAAATATATCATGAGTAAATAAGGCATAATAAATATGGAAAAGTAAATAACTAAAATACATTCCATTTAATCAGTATATTGATCATGAAAAATAATATGGAAGGAATCATGATAATGAAATAATTTCATATAACTAATAAAACAATATTTAAACTTATGCATAGATATCATAAGTATTAATTAATCACATGTACTTTAATAACTAATATCATAATCATGTAATGTGTAATTAAAAACATCATAAACTTACTGTTAAGGGTTTAGGAAAAGACATCTAACATAAATGTGAAAGGCCTCAACCAAATACTCAGACTAGATTATCTCATGAGACCTACATATGAATTAAGAATATATGATGGGTCCTTCCTATCTCTTACTAAGACCAATTCATTCATCATATAAAATGGGCGAATAACAATTGAATAAAAAAATCAACACAAACATTCATATTGGAAAACTATCATACAATTGTTAATATTTCCCCAAAAAAACTTATCCTAAACTATCTAAAGAAATAACAAATATAATATCATTAAAAAATATCCCTAGTTGATTATAATTAAAATAAATAGTTATTATCAATTATAAATATAAATACCATAAAAACACCATTGAAAACATTCTTGAGGAAAATAATTTTTTTACTTTAAAAATCACTTTTAAAAGCTAAAAATGTCCAAAATATTAGGAAAAACATTTTCATTTAAAAGATCTTTGTAAATTTGTAAAATATGATCAAATCATTGAGTGGTCATAAAGTTAGTATATTATATTCATGCTGAATAATTTAAAAAAACATCTGATTCACAAATTTGTAAGAAAAGTTAAAATGCAACTCCTGTAGAAAATGAAAAAATGATTCCCTATAAACCATTTTTAAATTGTAAAATATGGTTAAAAATGTATTTAATAAATCATCATATAATATTTAATAAAATGCGACTTCATCCCCAAACTTTAAAAAAATTTATTTAATAAATAATTAAATAATATTAAAAACATTTTAAATACATTTTAAGGAAAATATTGACGTGGAAGGAAAATATTCCTAACAGAGTAGAAAAACAAAATCAGTTTTCCTTAAAATCATAATTTCATCATGGGGAGTACTTAAAAATAGGAAAATAGAAAGAAAACTTTTAATTTACAAAAATAACCATAATAGAAGAAAATATAACATGTTAAATATATAATTATAAAATAATTCCTTCAATGGAGAATTAACATAAATAATCCCGAATAATGATGAGATTGTGAAATAAAACCTTATAATATTGATACTTTTTGAATCATAAACCCCATGAAATAAATAAAATAAAAAGAAACTTTAAATACCAAGAATATAAATAGATTCATGATATGACATATCAAAGGGAATTAGACACACCATATAAAATAATATGTGTGTATAACATAACATATGTCGAAAATAAGATAATTTGGAGTGGAGAACCCTTAAAAAGATCATATCAATGAAGTAAGAATTAATCAATGATGTGATTATGTGTTACAAATTTAAATAAAAAAACAAGTAGAAATAAAAAATAATACAATCCTAGTAAATTTCACACATAATCATGGAATTACATGGTCAAAGAAGTATAATTATAACCCAATGAATTGAAATTGAGTTAGGAAATCCCTTACAACTTGGTAACTTTGAAGTCAAATACACATGGATAAAATAATTTTATTTGAAAAGTAAAATAAGACGAAGTATGAGTGAATAACTATATTAAGTGTAAAAATGAAGTATATACAACCTAAAAAATAAATTTGTACATAACATAAAATTATCCCTCAATGAAAGGAAATTGAGGTGAAATCACTTACCACTATGCTAACTTTACAATCAAAATCCCTTGGATGAAATAATTTGAATTGTAACATTAAATAAAATTAATTAACAAGGATCCATGGAATAAAATTTCAAAGGGAAAATATATACACCTTTTCAATATAAATTGGATCATAAAAACAAACATGTCTCAATGAAACAAAATTAAGACGAAGAACCCTTACCTCATATCCGAATTCCTCGATATTTGTTAAAAAATACTGTACAATAAATATTTATTCATTATAAATATGTTATATAAACATATTCATATATATAATACCATATATGATTTGATTATAACCTTATACCACCCATTAATTAAAAATTATTTATTAAAATAGTTTTTTCGGGTGAAAACTACTCTGTCTTTCATGGATGTTTCGGTTCGATAGTTATTATCCTTGTACATTGATCAGGTATCCATCATATCCTAAATTTTATTAGTTATAATATATATATATATATATATATATAGTTATTTATAAAACATATAGATAAAAAAAATTAATTACACCATTCATGGAGACGATAGGGCGCACGTACACATGAATGTTGTTTTCGATTTTTGATGAATAAAATGAAACAGTTAAATAATAATGAAACATTAAAGTGTAATTTTTATATCACATATATATATTATCTATTCACTCTTTCTATATTTATAACCATCCAATTAAAATGGAAATGAAAAATGAATTATATTGCTACGTGGAGATGGTAAGTCGTACATACGCACAAGCGATGTTTTCTCTTTTATTAGGATGGGAAAGAGATGAAATTGATTTGTCACATAATAATAATAAGATCTCAGTATATTTATTATATTAGATTTACTATTTTAGGATGGTTTCAATATATTTATGGGATGTATTATAAGAATTAAATTTGAAAGAGTTGATAAAGATGATTACCACTTCTTTGGTAGACTTCCTTGAGATTTCTAATTAATCATCCTAGGGTTGGTATTTTGATAATACCCAAACCTATAAAATTTGCATAATTATTTTTAGAAGATAATTTTATAGGGTTATTTTTATCTAGAAGGCTCAAAGTGGTTCTAATAAGATAAATGAGGGGTGATATTTTATAAGTGGGGGGAGGGGCACTCTTGGACTTTCTTAAAAAGAATAAAATATAAAAAGGTAATTCTATATTAAATTTTTTGAAAATTAACATATATTAAAATATATTATATTATTTGTTTTAATACTGTTAACCAATAAAAATTTGATAGGTTTAAGTAGTGTTTTAAAACTTATCTTTTGGTTTAATCACTTAGTTAACCTATTATAACCATAACCACAATAACTTATTTTTAACTCTTAAAGGGTTATAATTTTTCTTATAAGCTAATAATTGACTACTAGATAGAAAATGGATGAAAATATTGACCATATATTTTCCATATTGTATTATTTAAATATTTTTATGATTTTTATGTAATTTAATAAAATATTATTTTTATAAAATATCGTTAATGTCCCTTTTAACACTATTCATTTAATTTGATACCAAATACTCCAAAAAGATATTTAATTAAATATAATTCCTTAAACCATATTTAATATTTTATAATTATGTATAAAAATCATTGGACATAATAATTCACTGAAATTGTATTACGTTTAATATTTTTAAAACCATATATTTTATTTTTCTGTTCATTGAATAAATAACACGCTGGCGTTGTGTAAGAGTTTAAGAAAATTATTCAATAATTAAAAATAATAAATAAATTACATTGATAAAAATAAATTAACTATGTTAAAAACCATATTTTTTTATTCATTTATAATATATCCTTATCCTTATGTTAATATATGAAAGAAATTAAAACAAAGAAATGGATATTTTGTAACTTCCTTCACTTAAAAAAAATATAAATGCCCTTACAAAGGTAAAATGGATTTAAAAACACATATATTTGAATTTGGTACGTCTATGGAAATATTTATCCAAAAAAATGATTTAATTTCAAGTTTTGGGTTGAATTTCAACACTTTATCACTTTGTTTTTAACTTTGATTAACCGATTTACCTATACTGTGGTGACAATTATTTACAAGGGTTACAATTAATATTGACACAAAACGAAAGTAAATTGTTTAAAAAATTTATAAATCTTGCTTAAAAATATCGAATCCATTTTTCAAGACTCAAATTCTCAAAGTTGATGAAATTATTTTAATATTAAAACATAAAATGCAATGAAAAATAGTTTTTCAAAAAATGCCTTTTAAGTACACAAATATTTATATACTAAATTAAATAAAAAATTGATTCCAATGAAATTATTCAAATTATTTTTAATATAATATATATAATTTTACTTTTATACTATTTTAAAACAAAATTTAACTTTATATATTCTTTAAAAAAATACAGTTTTTAATAAAAAACAATATTTTTCCATATTCACTAGAAAATCAATCATTTTAGAAAAATCCCAAAAATTCACCCTAATATATTTTTGGTATTAGGATTTCAAAAACGAAGTAAATTTTATAAAATACATTTTATAAAATTTATAGAAAATAAATAAAATATTTTCTTATAAAAAATAATAAAAATCATTTTTGAAGAAAACATATTTTGAAGAATAAAACGTCACTACTAAAAAATGAGTTCTTATTGACAAAGAAATAATAAAAGAAACTTATATCTCATAATATGGTTAATCTTATTAATACCTTCATATTTAATTACTAGGATATAATAGTCATATTTATATAATAACATTTTATGGTTTGTTTATGCACGATGTTCTGTGTCCTATATGCTATCAAATATAATTTTCTTTTAAAATATCAATGTGTTAAATCCTAACCCCATTTAGTAAATTTAATACCTTCAATTTGAAATCATTCTATTTAATTAAGAGTTTTAAATTTTAAACTTTATTTTTGGAAAACCCACATAAAAATAGTTAATTAAACTTCCTCTTAAAAGATTTGAGTAGGTAAATACAAAGTTCATCTTGAATAACACATAACTAAGTTTCAAAATAGGATAACATTAGAGGAAAGTGAATATATGGAAATGGAGGAGATAATTAATGTCTAAATATTGATTTATAGTTATAGGGATCATTGATCCTGAGAAATTTAATGATCATGAAAAAGTTGATGATCAAAACACCATAAAGTAAATAAATTTTAAAAAGACCATCGATTTATATGAAATGAAGGTAACTGGATAATATTTTTATTTAAAGATCCTTTTCCTAGTGTGGAGTAATTTATATACCATATAGTTTAAGAACATAAGTAAATATACTTATTTGAAAATTATAATTTCATCCTTTAATTAATTTCCAACAGAATATATTATTTCGCTTCAAACAATGAGTATTCAAGATGAATTTTTCATGCACAAAGCACTAAAATCAACGTCTAATGGCTCATATAGTCCAAAAAAAATATGAAAATATATTCTTCATATATTTAGTTATTAACAAAAACCAAAATTTTTAGTACAAGATAATATAAATCCCAAAATGAACAAACCTGCATATGAATAAATAATACATTGTTATCCAAAATCCAACTACACCAAAGGTTCAACTTAGATACCAGCATAATGAAATAACCATATATCCCAAATAACTTTAATATCCTAAAAAATGAATAATTTTTTAACCTCAAATGATTAATTATACCTTTCATCTTACATACCCAAAATGTTTAATAGAATTATTCTGAAACAAGCCTACACATTAAACATAAGAGTAATATATAACTCAATCCAATAAAAAGTCTCCCAAAATATCATTAATCATCTTAAAAAAATATTACATAAAACCTGTATTGGGTGTATATTCCTTTGAACTTATGATCAAACTTAAAAATATAAACCCATGATGGTATCCATAACTCTTAAGTTATCCTCTCATGCAAACAATTATTCTTCGAAAAACTAACACAATCATAATTCCTTAAGTAAAATCTCAGAATATTTAAAATCATTTTTCTTTTATATCAGTACCATTCAAAATATATTTTAAAATACTTAAATAAAATATACTATGGAAAAAACCTTAGATGTTTCATGGTTATTATATCCAGAATATCATTGATAAAGCAGTTATAAAAAATAATTCTCAAATCCTAATACATAAACACTTACAACCTTACACTTTAATGAATGGAATAACATATTTACTTCCTTAGTCTAGGAGTTAACCCTTGGATTAGGTAATGGACTTGTATAATTAAAATATTACCTACACAAAATAAATTGAACTATAAATGGTTCCTTGGGATTAAATTCATACCCCTACATCAAACTCTTTATTTTCCCTTGCGAATTCATTTATCCATGCCCTTATTTTTGACAAATAAAATTTTTCCTATTCCATTGTGTCATTCTATGTGGTGTCACTTTCCACATTCCTAACATGAAGGAAATTTATATTTATTTCCTCCATGATATCCACCACCAGAACTCTAAAAAAACTATATCATTCTCTTATTTTATAAGTCTAAGATTTGGTAAATTTGTATATTGTTAATCATATATTAGGATAACTGATGAGGTATAATAACAATATCTTACACTCCTTTCATCATCCAATTTGGTTACTCATAATCACTAAATTTTCATCACATTTTGTGTTAACATGATTACTACTAGTTATATGCATTTAATAAAAACAAAAATAATTATATGAGAAACAATAATTATAGTGGTAGACTAAAAAATCATGTAAATTATTTATAGGATGTATAAGTCATGAAACATTATTTTCAATATAAATATCATTTGTTTTAACCTTGGTCATTCAGGATCATTATCTATTAATATCCTTCAAAATGGTTCATAGAAAATTTTTAATTAACCCAAGAATATCTACTAGGAGTATCAAACTAGGTGAATATTAAGGTAACACACACTGTGTACCAGAATGATGATCAAGATATACTCGAAAAAATCATTTCAAGGTTATTAAACCTAGATACATATGTGGAAAAAGTATATAGACACATAGTATCCAGGTATGTTTTACTAGGAAAACCAAATAATATCTAACTCACCAAAACTATACATACTATTTTCCCTAAATTTAATCATAGGGTTATGTTACCTAATATATGTTTTATAAAATCTACTTCCATAGGCTTCTATTAAACTTACTTTGATACCGACTATAAAGACACCGACTCTAATATCCCATAAACGGTGGTTACTTTATTACATAGTAATAAGATTAAATTGATCATATCCCAAAGGAATGAATAGTTAAGTAGTACTAGTAAACTAGATACATACTTAAATCCCACACTAATTTTGAGAACATAAAATAAAACATAGTTAAAGTAAACATCTACAACCATGAACTCATTAAAATATTACTTACTAATATCCTTGGGAAAGGAAAAAAATAAGGGTGAGTTCAAATTTTTATTAAAGGTTATGTACAATGGAATATAACATGAGTAAATAAGGCATAATCTACATGGAAAGTTAAATAATTGAAAACGCCAGTGATTTATTCAATATATTTAGCATGAAGAATAATATTGCCTGAATAACGATGATAAAATAATTCCATATAACTAATCAAATGAGATTAAAACTTATCCATGGTATCATAAGTATTTAAATAACCACATGAAAATCAATAAATAATCTCATAATTATGGAATGTGTAATGGTGAATGTCGTAAACTTATTGAAAAATCCTTATAAGAAGACGTCTTACATAGGGTGGTCTTGCTGAGAGGTAGGTTTTAAGTTACACTAAACCTTGAATGGATGTAGAGATGATCCCTCCCCCCACGGTTAGGTAAGGACCTTGTCCACTCCTATAAGACCCATGATGCTCCTTTTCTCCATTATCCAAACCTGATCTCCTTCCTCACTTTCCCCAAATCCAGCTCAACCCAAAATTTATAGATCTATTCAAAGGATTTCCTAATCTTCCAATATCCTCTGCTGAATTTAATGAAGCTTCCTCAGTTTTGAATATGAATCTAATTGTGAGGTTAAAACATATACTTCCATTGATTAATGATTTTGATAGGCATGTTTTCAGTTCCTGGTATCTAAAAGATCATACGACGATGAGTTTAGTTGACAAAAAATAAATAAAGATTTAGATTACAACATAGGTTGATTTGATCAAGGTGTGGTCCTGTGCTCCTCGCATATGAAATATATCCCAATTCTATCTCTTCAGGTGGTCCTTTAACTTTCATATGAAGCATGATGTCCCAACAATGGAAGTTTTTGTTAGTCTACCTGAACTTCCATTACGATTTCAAAATAATTTGATATTTCTTATGTTAGGAAATTTGATTGGAAAATATATGTGCTCTGACAGTAGAACTGGGTCAGTTTGACATCATGTATCTCCAAAAATATGTGTGGAAAGGGAAATTTCTAGAAGTCCAAATTTTTTTTTTGGGATTAAAGTTGGGGATAAATTCCATTAGAAATAACTTGTTGTTTTTGAGTCATGGTGTGTGTAATGAACTGAACAATTATGAATAAAATTCTCTTTATTTAAATTAAATGTCTTATGGATATATAAAACACATGTACTACTTTTGTTTTATTATATACAATGGGATTTAAATGACCGTCAAGTATCCTTACCATTGATAATATAACCGTTGAACAATGATCACATGACTAGTATAAATATAGACTTTTAACAAATCCTTTTGGCATAGACAAACGATGTGATGGCCTCAACTAGTAGGATGGTACCCTGTGAAGCCCATTTATCTAAGCTTTTTAGGGAGAAAAAATTTATCATCTTTTTCCTAGACTAATCCCAAACCAATATCCAACAACTTAATCATGAGAAAAACCATTTACATTAGAAGTTGAATATCCTCGATATCATGACCCAAACCATGTTCACTAAAAAACCCCATGAAAGCCCCACCATCACTCATCTTACTCTTAGGTAATATTTTAGTGTAATAAAGGGATATGTAAGAATATCCTATTATTATGATTATGTACACTATATTTTATATATAGAATAATGAATATACTTTCATTTTATTATTTTTACTTTGTAAATGATTTTTAAAGCATAAATAGTATTTTAGGTGAATATTAAAATTCAATAAGAAACCTATTTTTATTGAATTAATGGATTTTTAAAATAAATAATATTCTAATAAAATATTATAATAAAATTAATTTTATTGAATATAAATGATCATATAATTTTTATAAATTCAAATGTAATTTTTATTAAGGTTTAGAAATAGTTTTTGTCAAAACCCATCAATTTTTAATAAATGTGATTTTTTATTTTAAAAGTGAAAATTCACATATTTAGAAAATTATTTAGATAAAATTAATATTAATTTTGGAATTAGGATTCAAAAATCATCGTACAATGAATTTTTCCTAATTTTCTTAGATGATCAATTTTTTGGGTAAAAATTAAATATCGTATAAATATATGGTGTGTTTTACGACATCATAATGAACCAATAATGGTTTAATAAATAATTTATAGTGGATATTCTTCCAAATACATTTTTTTTAATTTAAAATAATTTATTTTTAATTTTATTTGATTTATTTTATAAATCCTTAGTGAATCCTCCAAAACATATAATATATTTTAATATTTTAAAATCATTTCCTTGAAATAACCTGTTGTTTTTGAGTCATGGTCTGTGTAACGACCAGAAAATTTATGAATAAAATTAAATTTATTTTAATTAAATGTCTTATGGATATAAAAAATACATGCAATCATTTTTTTTATTATATCCAATTGTATTTATATGATTATTAAGTATCCTTACCATTGATAATATATCCGTTGAACAATGATCACATGACTAGTATAAATACAGGTTTTTAACAAATCCTTTTGGAACAAACAAAGAAAGTGATGACCTCAAACAATAGTGTCTACCCTATGAATCCCATATATCACATATTCTGAGGGAGATAACATTTATGGGTTTTTCCTAGACCAATCCCAAGATGAGATCCAAAAACATAAGCATGAGTGAAACCATTTATAAGAGAATTTCATGCTCATTGGGATCACGACCCAAACCATGTTCACTGAACAACCCCATGAAAGCCCAAAAATCACACACCTTAATATTAGGGTGTATGCTGGTGTAATAAAGGTATATGTAACAATATCCTATCATTATGACTATGTACACTATTTTGATATATAAAATAATTAATATACTTTTATTATATTATTGTTACATTGTAAATGATTTTTAAAGCACAAATAATATTTTTGGTAAACATTCAAATTCATTTAAGAAATATATTTTTAATTAATTAATGGATTTTTGAAATAAATAAAAGTCTAATAAAATAATATTATTAAATTAATTTTATTAAATATAAATGATCATATAATTTTTATGAAGTGAAATGTAATTTTTAATAATGTTTAAAAACTATTTTTTAAAAAAACTGTTAATTTTCAATAAATGTTGGTTTTTATTTTAAAAGTGAAAATTCACATATTTATAAAATTATTTAGATAAAATCAATAGTTTTTTATAATTAGGATGACAAAATTATCCTATGGTGAATTTTTCATAATTTTTTGAGAGTCGAATTTTTGGGTAAAAAATAAATACCGTATAAATATATGGTCTGTTTCATGACCTCATAATGGCCAATAATGATGTTATAAATTCTATAAATGGATATTAGGTTAGATAAATGTTTTGAATTTAAAATAATGTAATTTTAAGTTTATTTGATCTATTTTATGAAGCCTTAGTGAATCCTCCAAAACAAATCATATATTTTAAGATTTTAAAATCATTTCCTTGAAAGTATGACTCACCTTTACATAAGAAAGGGACATAGTTTACTATCTTCAGACCTTAGATGTATAAAATATTGTATAACACTGCCCTTGTCTAGAATCCATGTGAAAAAAAACCTGAGATGGTTTGTGGTTTTTTAATTTTTAGTGTGTAGTGTCCAAAACCAAAATAATAAAGAATTCCCCCACCTTTACTATATAAACCAACCCAAGCACCCATTCCCCTTTACTAAATGTCCTTTAAGATTATCCAAAATCTTCTATCTACTACATCTATTCATCCTAAGGTTCCGCAATCTCCCAATAAGCCTCTTTAAATCCTTTGGGATCACATATCCAAGCGAGGGATTCATTCCTTTCTCATTTTTTATACAAGTTTCCTTATATTGTTACACTATTTTATTTACAATTTAAAATGATGGGGTATGTTTTTAAACCTCACCCATACTCACCTTATTATGTTTGAATGACGAGATACCCCTTTCTCTATCATTAATCCCTTTTATGTACACTCCTTACCATTCTGAAATTCCATAATAGATTTCTCTCTTCTCATTTCCATTCAAGCATTTCTTTTGTATTATGCTTCTAAATTCCATTTCATATGTTGGGATATTATGTTCCCTGATAACATTACTGTCCACTTCATGTATAAATTATGAGATACCCTTTTCTATCTAATCAAACCATTTTACCAATGTCTATTTGTTATCATTATGCTTCCAAAATTGCACTATAATTTTCCATGCCAAAATCATCATACAGTGAATACCATACCCAATTCTCTTTCAAGGGTATTCACCTTTATGCTCATGTACTTATTGATTGTGGACTTACATGCATGTATTCCACATTCCTTGTTCATGGAATATATTATGATTTTGAATGAATCTATGTTTTATGATCAATGTGGCACACTTATACATGAGAATGAAATGATTATGAAGGGTGCATCTTGATAACACTCCAATGCATTGGGTAATGTTTAATATCATGATAAGCCATGTGAAATTAGGGGTTTCTCATGCTAATTCATTTTCAATGAGGGTTTAATCATGTAATTATTGTTCAATGAGGGTTTAATCATGCTAAACCATATGCAATGATCCTTGGATCTTTCTAATATCATGTTGTATGTTGTTGCCACATTTCTATGTTATGAATATCATGCTATATAATGTCTTTATGTTCATGTTTCTTTTTCACTACATTGATATTACTATTGACTAAAATATATTTGTATTACTCTTGTTATTACATGTTTATTACCTTAATGGGATTTAAAACTCACCCTTTTCTCATGTATGTCCTCAGGTTATCCCATGCAATGCTAAGTATGAAGGAACGTTGTGGTCATGTAAAATAAATTCACAATAAAGATATGTATTTCATATTTTAATTTGTTATGTAATGTCCCTAATCCCCAAAGACACTAGTCCTATTAATCTTATAAGTTGTATTGAGTGAAAGTTTATGTAATAAATCATGTTTAAATATGAAATAAATATCAAGGTTGTTATAGTCAGATTATTTATCTACGTGAAAGAAATTGGGTCATTCTTGGATAGATTATAGGTATGGAAGTCAGATAAATACTGGCTTCAAGGTAGCTATAATAGTTTAGTTACTAGATCTGGTGAAGGGTCGATGGATCCATCATTACTGGGTGTCTCTAGGGATCAACCTAAGGTGAAGATGTTACAACATAGGAGATCAGAGGAAAACCTGAAGGTGGAAGACATTTTATTTCTCTTAAGAATTGATTTGGGAGTTCCCCAGTTTTCTGAACAATACCCCTCAGGCTTAGTGGGAAGTGAGGAGGTTATCACTAATGGCACATTGAATTACAATGCTTTCACTTATACGATGGATGTGCGAGAAGGTAGTGGAATAAACTATGAAGGAGTTCCACAACCTATTGGCAAGGGATTCTCTAAGGATGGTCAGGAATTTTTAGAACTGATACATGGCTCTGATAGTCCATTGAATGATAAAAAGGGGTTAAAACCAAGAATTACCATGTCCCTTCTTAACTTGAATAACCATTTTGATTGCCTTGGTGATGATGGTCGAGTAGAGTACATCACCAAATTCCTCTTTGGAGAAGAGTTAGGAAGGGAAATCTCAGATGGAAATGCAATGGGATAATATGGTAAGGGTAGTCACAGTCCAAGGAGGAAGAGATTAAATAAATAATATAAGGATCTTGGGAGTTTCATTTTTAGTAACAAGAAGAAAACCAATGGGCATAAAGACTACTTATTCCTTCTTAGAACAATAGAGACATGGTTACCTTAAAAAGGCAGTAACCTTAGGGCGCAGGAGCTCCAGGTAGTGGATGGAAGTAAAAAGAATCAATATAATGGAGATCCTAGGACAATAAGTGAATAAAATAAGGTTATAAATGGGAATTCTATTTCATAAATCATGGAAGTTTCATAGGAGACGCAGAAGAGAAGGTAGAGGATCAACCTGGGGAGGATTTATTACATTTTGAGAACATGAGGTTGGAGGAGGAGATTATAGACACAGTGGTTATTTCATCTAGAAAGAAGAGAGAGGTTGTTATAGAACCTGAGTAAGCTCTGGAACTGCTTATGCATTTGGGAGAAGAATTAATGAAAAAAATTCTTATGATTAAGTCCACATAAGAGAAAGAAATGAAGATGATGGAAAGACTGATACACTTGAACAATAATAGTGAGAAAATCATATGGACCGAAAAGTAGGATCTTATATTGATCATAGGATTTAATGAACAAGAATATCAATGTAAATGAGTACCTAAAGACTTGGGATAATCTGTAAACCCACTTTGAAGATTGAATAATAGATGATCTGGACTTATAGGTACCAACCCTTTCCTATAAATTATTTAGGGTGAAGGATTACGGTAGGCTCAAGTTATCCTTCAACAATTATGTGGTTTATTTAGTGTTTTACTCAGGTTAACTTTTGGTTTCTCACTTTTTCCTTAAAAGTGTTTTGATAATAAAAATTTTACTTTTAGAAAAATACATCTCACATGAATGGGTAAGGCCTCATCCAAATAACCAAACTAGTTTGTCTTATGAGACCTACTAATTAATCAAGGGGAAATAATGGTCCCAACATGAAACTTACTAAGTCTAATGCACTCATCATATGAAATGGTTAAATAAAAATTTAATAAATAATCAATATAAAAAATTGTATTGGAAAAATAACATATGAATGTTAATATTTCCCAGTCAAACTTATCATGAACCATCCAGAGAAATAATAAATATAATATCATTACAAGATATCCCAAGATAATTATAAGTAAAATAAAGGGTTATTATCATTCATGAATAGAAATACCATAAAATATCATTAAAAATATTTTTGAGGAAAATAATATATTTTTTTCTTTGAAAATGTTTTTTTTTAAAAAATCAAAAAATATTAGGAAAAATTATTTATTTGAAAATAACCTTATAAAATTTGTAAATGAATTTTGAAATAATTGAGTATTAATTATGGTAGGAAATTCTGTTCATGCTGAATAAGAAAAAAACATTCCTTTCAATCCTTTGTAAGAAAATTTAAAAATATCTCCATGAGAAAATGATAAAATGATTTATTGTAATCCATTTTAAAATATTAAAACATCAGTAAAAATTTATTTAATAAATCATTGAATAATTATAAAAATATTATTTAAAATATTTTAATGAAATATAGACATGAAATAAAAAGGTTTTTGAAAAAAATAAAAAACAAAGTCTGTTTTCCTTAAAAACATCTTCACAAAATCTTGAGTACATAAAAAGAGGAATATGAAAGGAAAACTTGTAATTTTAAAAAAGGTAGGGTAAAATAATATATATTGTGTTTATGATAGAATTATCAAATAATGCCCTCAATTAGGACTTAAAAATAAACAATCTTGAATAATGATGATATTGTTAAATAAACTGTTACCGCTTTGGTAACTTTTAAATCATAACCCCAATAAAATAAATAACTTCAAATGAAACTTTAAATACCATGAATATAAAGAGATTAATGATATAAAATATAAATAGGTAAGTATATATACCTCATAAATAATATTGGTGTATAACATAACATTTGTTCTAAAGAAGAAAATTTGAGATGAAGAACCCTTACAAAGATCGTATCATTAAAGTAAGAATTAATAAATGAAGTGATTATGTGTTAAAAATTGAAATCCAAAAAAAATGTGAAAATAAAAAATAATATAATAATTGTACATACAACACATAATAATTAAATAACATAGTCAATGAATTTGATTTATTACCCAATGAATGAAAATTGAGTTAAGAAACCCCTTACAACTTGGTAACATTCAATTCAAATCGCCGTGAATGAAAAAAATTTGAATTGAAAGGTAAAATATCATTAATTATGAATTATTAATTATATGACATTTAAAATGGTAGTGTATAAACTATACAAAATAATTGGTTCATTAAATCAAAATATTCCTCAATGAAATAAAATTGAGATGAAATCACTGACCACTATGATAACTTTCCAATCAAAATAAATTGGATGAATTAATTTAAATTTAAACATTAAATACCATGAATTAAGAAGGATTCATGATAAAATATTTAAAATGGGAAATTTATACACCTCATAAACATAAATAGGTTCATAATAGTGAAAACATCTCAATGAAACAAAATAGAGATGAAGTTCCTTTACCTCAAGTCTGACATTATTCGTATGTGTTCAAACCACCTCTATAATAAATATAGATTTATTATGAATATATAAAATAAAAAAAATAATATTTATCATACCATAAATCATTTACTTATAAACTTTCATAACCTATTTGTTAAAAATTCTTTATTAAAATCATTGTTCCCGGTGATAACTGCTTTTTCTTTCATTTATATTTTGGGTTTATAGTTTTTTTTACTTGTACATTGATCATGGTTCCATCGTATCCATAATTTTACATCATGATATAAATATAATATTTATACAATATATATATATATATACATCCCGAGTCATAATATATATATATATGTATATATATAATGAATTATAAAATTTATGAAGACGGTAGGCCATACATAAGTATGAACACTGTCTTCACTTTTCGACAGATGTAATGAAAAAAAGGTAAATAATAATTGAAATTTTAAGTATAATTTTTATATCATATATATAATGTATAATAATTATTTCTATATATATATCCATCGAAGTAAAATGGTAATGAAAAATGAATTATGACGCTACGTGGAGACCGTAAGCTGCATGTATGCACACGTGATGTTTTCGCTTTTCCTACGATGGAAAAGAGATGGAATTTGGTTATATAATAATCATAATAACATATAATTATATTTTGGATATTTTATTTATTATTTTTGGATGATTAAAATATATTTAGATCGATTATAAGAATAAATAAATTTGAAGGAGTCGGTAATGACGATTACCTTTTCTTCAAACGATTTCTTATAGATATCCTCTTAAGGGACCTAGGGTTAGTATATTGTGAAGATCATAATCAATATAATGTGAATACGTATGTTTAGAAGATTAATTTTTAGGGTTATTTTTGATCTATATGGCTCAATGTCGTGTAAAAAAGTGAAAAGAGGGGCGCCCTTTATAAGTGGGGACGAGGGGCACTTGGAAATTCTTGAAAGATTAAAATATAAAGAGGTAATTATCAATAAAAATGCTTCAAAATGGATAGATATTTGATGATAAGGTAATATTTGATAGGAATCTAACAAACCAATATAATTTGGATATGTTTAAGTTGTGTTTTAAAAATTATATTTTGTTTTAACCCCTTTGTCAACCTAATTTAACCTTAACCATTGTAACATCCTTTTCACTCCTAAAGGGTTATAATTTTACTTATAAGGCAACTATTAGATCCTATATGACTAAGGGATGAAATTTTAGACCATATAATATCAAACTAAAATTATTTAAATATATTTATGATTTTAAAAAAATATAAAAAAATATTATTTTCATAAAAGATCATTAATATCATTTTTAACACTATTCATTTACTTTGACACTAAAGACACCAACAAAGAGATTTGATTTTAATCTAATTCTTTTAAAAATACCTAAAATGACATAATTATATATTAAACTCTTGGGGAAAAATAATTCACCTAAATAATATTATTTTTAATAATTTGTAAACCGTTTCTTATAATAACTGAATAAATACCGTGTCAGCATTACATAAGAATTTAAGTTAATTATTCAATAATAAATAATTTTAAATCAATTACCATGATTAAAGAAAATTAATTATGTTAAAATTAATATTTTAAATTTGTTTATAACATATTCTTATCCATATGTGAATATATAAAAGAAATTAAAATCAAGAAATGAACATTTTGGAACTTTCTTTACTTAAAATAACCAAAAATATCATTTCTGAGGTCTAACAGATCCAAAATATGATATATTAGATTTTTATATTTCTATGTTCTGATTAATCCTAACTAAAGAAATAATGGAAGGTTTTGGATTTATTTTTAATTCCTTACCACATTTTTTAACCTTAATATCTCGATTTACCCTTTTGTAATGGAAATTAATTCCTATGGTTAATACTAAAAATGACCAAAAATATAAGGGAACAATTTACCAAAATTTTAAATCTTGATTCAAAATATGGAATATATTTTTCATGTTTCAATTTCTAGAAGTGGTTGAAATTATTTTAAGAGTAAAACGAAAAATAAAAAACACAATGAAAAGTAGTTTTTTTAGAAAAATTCCTTTTTATATATGAACATATTTTTAATCTAAATTAAACTATAAAATAGATTCCAAGAAACATAATTGAATTATTTATAATATCAGATAACTAATGTTACTTTATTTTTTTAAAATAAAATGATATTGTTTACATTTAACACCAAAAGGGTTTTTATGTAAATTGAAATGCATAAAACATTATTTTATGTAGATAGTTATAATTATCCCTAAACTTAATTTCCCCACTTATGTGTTTTGAATTTTTAAAAATGGACATACACGGTTGTAATGAGTAAGTTACTTAGAGTCTGATAAGACCAACTTATTTTTTGGGGAATAGTAACATACCCTTATGAATAGTAATGTTACCCTTATGAATAGTAACATAACCTTATGAATATTAACTTCACCAATGATAGTATATATATATAATATTTGATTAAAGTATGATATACCCAAATCTTGGAATAAGTAAATATTTTTTTTATTTTTTTTTATTTTTTGAATAAAATATTATTTTATTTAAAAACTAAATTTCTTATATTTGGAAAACTATATTGATAAAATTGAGTTCATTTTTATATTCTAAAAAACGAAAAATTGTTGGGTGAATTTTTGGTAATTTTCTAAAATACTTGAATTTTTTATGGATAGTAAAATACGATAAATTATGATAAATGCTAAATTATTCTTTTACTGCATCATAGGTGAATCAAGGCTAATGTAATCCCATTTGGTTTTAACTCACATGAATTTATTACTATTTTTGGTCACATGAATCAAGACTATTCATATTCTTGAGAAAAAAATATTAAACTAATGATTTAAATAATGTAAAACCTCTCCTCTCCTGCACTATAAATAACACCCTCATTCACCGCTTTCTCCCACACCTCTCAAGTCTTGAGACATGAAAAAGTTCTAAAAAATAATTCTCTCAATCCTCTTACGCATGTTCCAGACCTAAAAGTCTCACCAAAAGGCTAGAACCGAGGTCCATAAGAAGGATCTCAAGGAGAAGAGATCAAGAGGTAAACATCCTCTTTTGTTTTCTTTGTTTTATTTTCATTTTTTTAAATTCTTCTTCTTTCCTCACCTCCCATTATTCAATAGGGATTAATGATCCAGTATATTATATATTATGTATTTCATCATGTTTATGGAATATTCACCATTATACATCTTATCCTCCCCCACTTATTCTAGAAATGAAAATACCTTCTGTGATGCGTTGATTTACCGATATTGTGGATGATGTGATTTTATTTTGTTCTAATTCCTTCAAGACTGGTAACGAAACCATTTTTATGGTTGAAAAAAATTATAATTTATGTATTATATATTATATAAGGTTCTATAATATTTTTTTACATATTTAATTAATTTATAAAATAAAATGAGTTCATTTTGATAGAGGAATCGCCAGAACAACCTAAACAAATATCAATAATGTTTTAACTTATGAATCATCCTCATGTTAGAATTAAAAATGATAATTTATAAAATTTATGGTTATGGAAATATGAAAATAACATTCCATTCCAATTCTAGATTTTCACTTCCAATTGATAAGAATATCCACTATGAACATCTCATGGAAACCGTGTAATGCACGCACCTCATACAATAGAATTAACAAAATATTATTAATGAATAGGTGGAATGATGTTATAAAATGATAATTAAAGGCGTTATAATCATGAATATGTTTCCTGTGAACTATTTATAATACTATTTTAACCTTCATACAGGAAGTTTACACACATTTTTGGGAAGTGGAACCCGAGGTAAGGGATCCTCTCATTCTAAATTTTATTCAAGAATCATCCCTATGTTATGATCTTTAATTTTAAATTCCTATTGATGGTGTATGTTTTATCTCCTCCCAATACTTCCCTTATGATATATAATTGATGAGATACCCCATTATCTTTCATTAATCCCTCCCATGTACACCCATTACCATAACGAAATTTCATAATTCAATTCTAAACCCAATTTCCATTCTTTGTGTTAACCTTCAACTTCAATGGTTTTTATCACTATAAGAGGATTTTTGAAATGTAATTTGATTATATTATGTTATATTATGTGTATTTATAGTATATACACATATTCCCTTCATTTATTCAATTCTCTGTTAAATGTTAGGGTATTTTTAAAGGACTTTCCTCTTAAAATCCTTTTAGATGTATCCTTTATGAAGTCCAAATATATTATTCCTTTTTATGTAATGAGTGTAATATTCCAATTTCATGATGATTTAATACTATATTTTATCCAATATATGTTTTATAGTTATTTTTTAATAATAATTTTTCATTATTTTATGTTTGTAGTGTTTATGTTCTATGACTTATTTTTACCAAAAAGGATATTTTGTCATACATATGTGTTTTGATCAAGGGTGGAAATGAGTTATGAAGTGTTATATTCATGATATGTTACCTGGAAATTATTAATGATGGGTTGATCCCATTATATATTAGGATATTATGGGTGATCCCCATTATAGCTCATGATATGTTGGGTTGATCCCATTATAGCTCTCGATATGAAGGGTGAGCCCCGTTATATCTCTCCAATGCATTGGGTACTCTAGAGATGTAAGTTAACCAAATTTTTTTCCATGTGTACGGGTGAATGTAAGAGTAATATGGTAAATATGACCAAAGGAAACCACATGTTGTTTCTATGCATATGAGTTTTTAGGATTATGGGTTTTATTGGTTTTTATGTTATCACTTGACTAAGGATTTATTTATTTATATCCCTGATTGAGTTTTATAGTCATCCCAAGTTTTTAAAATGTTTTTAATAGGATATAAGGATGGGTAATATAAATAAGTTAGTCATAATTAATGATATGGAGTATTGTTAAAGAAATCATGTTTTATCTTTTAATGTTTTATATTTTGTAAAAAATGGATACAATTTTTTTTTATTATTATCCACTTTTATGTATATGGTATGTTATGTATGTAAGATATCCTATTTATCTAAAACTCTAAACCTAAAAGGATCCTCAATGTGTAATAATGTATGATATTTATTAAAATTAAATATTTAGTAATGTTTTAAGGACAAGTCTTTATAGTTGGTGTCAGAGGATTTTTTAGATAACTTTAGGGGTTAGGATGATGTTATGAAAAATACCATAAATAATTTTTACTTTATTATTAATTTAAAATGATATAGAATTTTAAGATAACAATGTTTCATAGTTTAATGTATGTTTGTTCAAAATGGTTTTCCACAGAAGAACCAAGGATGCTTATAACGACCCATACTTTACATACATTGTTAATACTTCGAAATTGAAGCACACTTATTACAACATATGACAACACCACAAAGGACCGTATAGGTATAGTGTCTTTAGAAACTGGGAAACATAAACAACTGGTTCATAAATCTTCTACAGTGTCTCCCATTTATTTCATCATATCTAGGGTCCCTTTTAGCATATTCTACTTAATATCCATCTTCCTGACCTGGGGAAAAGAAAACATAAAAGGGTGAGCT
Organism: Viscum album; assembly: GCA_963277665.1. Taxonomy (NCBI): domain Eukaryota; kingdom Viridiplantae; phylum Streptophyta; class Magnoliopsida; order Santalales; family Viscaceae; genus Viscum; species Viscum album. The sequence continues at coordinate 36,976,640 of OY728150.1, read as the reverse complement.
CAAATGCTCAGCAAGGGCAAATAAAGGAAATAAAAATCATATCATATCTTTATGAAAATCAAAACCTGCAAAAGAGATCATAATATATTAACATGGAATAAATCATAGAAGTGAAAATGAGATCCCCATAATCATAACATAAAACTTGAAACTTTGTGGCATGCACACATAATCATGGAAAATCATTTCTTGTTAGTCATGACTCATTGCCAAGACTATCTTAGTGGACAAAGTCCCTTTCTGAACCGAGTTCACTCCTCGTTTCAGTCCTGTATCACTGAACCGAAATAACCTTCCGTTCCAGCCATGTCTATCTCATGAGATCTAAAATCTTTACCCAATGCATTGGAGGGAGATATAGGTCCCACCCATCTTATAATGAATCCTTTCTTATGTGTGCCACATAATCATAAATCATAAATCATAACATAATCCACGTAATAAAAATGGGATTCTTAAACAACATGACATCATAAAACAATTCATATAAGATAAAGGAATTTATAAAAATATTCCCATCACAACATAATAAAATCCATGTAATAATAAGGATAAAAACAGAACCCTTTTATTATCTTAGATGGAAAATAATTTTGATAAAATACTTGAACTCTATTCTTGAGGAAAATATCCTTTCTACTTCAAAAACACTTTTACTTTCTTAACATGTCATACAATTTTAAACTAAAAGAATTTGATTAAAAATAAACTTGAATACATGTAAAGGAAGCTTCTTGGAAATAATGTTTTAGAAATCCATTCATGCCGTATAAGTTAAAAAAACATTCTTCGTACTTTTGTCGGAAAAGTCAAAAAGTACCTCGTACGAAAAACGACAAAAGATTCCTTTCATACATATTACTAAAAACTCACCGAAGGGTAAAAATGGATTTAAACAATTGTAGGTGGATGGAAATAATATTACATATTGATGAAACATGTATTTGGATGATAAAATACACCCCAGTAATTACCAAAGTAAAAACAATCTCGGATAAAAGTGAGATTGTGATATTTCCCTTACCTTAGGTCCGATTTGCTTTGTTCGTGTCCGAAGCTCCTGTATAATGGTTTAAATAATGTTATTGACTTATTCCAGAATCATACATATTGATATGATATCATATATGGTCATATTATTAGCTTCTTGTTAGTAATATTTCATTGTTACTTGTTACTCGGGTCTTTATAACTTTTTGTTCTTATGCGTGTTTTGTCGAATAAATTCTTATTCTTATCTTTAGGTTATAGATAATTCATTTACAGAATGGTATTAGTGTATTATATACCATATTCATTCATTCAATTCATTTATATAATCATTATGAAATGAAGATCATGTAGAACGAGTCGCATCACATCGTGAAGACGGTATTCCGTACGTACGCACGAGTGATGATATCGTTCCTATGATCGTGGAATTGTATTGGAGTATATATATATATATTATTTCAGTATCAATATTACTTCATAATAATAATATATAGTTACTCATTACACCATTATACCCATCCTTGTAAGGTGATGGTGGAAAAATAGATTACACCACGGCGTGGAGACGGTATTCCGTACGTACGCACGCGCGGTGATTTCATTTTTCCGTAGGATGGATAGAAGGTGAATTAGGGTTGTTTCATATTTATAATAACATATCAGTATGTAAGTAATACTGATGTTATTACTTTATCATGAAACAACTAAAGAAGAAGAAGTTGAAGAAGAAAGAAATTGAAAAGATCGGTAATGGATATTACCTCTTCTTTAGAACGCCTCTTTGAATCCTCCACTTAAGGAACTAAGATTGGTCTTTGGAGAAGACCAGGACCTCTAGTATTATTCTAGGGAAGTGGAGAGGAGAAAATGGCAGGGGTTGTCCGAGATTGAGTGCTCAAATTGGTGTGAGGAGGAGGGGGAGGAGGTGCCCTTTTATAAGGGAGGAGAGGGGCACCTTAGGAATATCTCAAAATATTATTTTATATTAAAGTCAAAATCGGTTTATAATGGCTCCAAAGGGTCTTATTTCGAATCTAAGGTGGGGATGGGTCGAAATCCTATCAACCAATAAGATTTAGACAAGTTTAGGGTATTATTTTAACCTTATCAATTAGATTTAACTCTAAGTTAAATAATTTAACTTTTACCATGTCTTTTTGTTTTCTTTCACTATATGGTTAATAAACTTACTATAACATGCCAAAAGAACCCCAAATTGTTTATTATTAATATATATATCCTTATCTAAGTCATTTGGCCGATCCTTAGATTTTTAGGAATAAAATAAAAATTAATAATATAATATTTGATTTAAAAACTATTTTGTGTCAATTTTGACACTATTTGATATATGATTTTTGTGAAAGTCATAACAGAATTATATGTTCGAAACAAGTTGATTAAATAAACATTAATATATCATAGTAACCTAGAAAATTAGTGGAATTCATAAAAAGTCTTAAATTACATTTATTTTGGTATTTATATTATTAATTATGTCAATATTTCATTAATAAGATAATTACTGCATCATCTTTGTGTCATAAATAAATTAAATTATTTTATGTCTAAAAATTACAAATAAAATATCATCATGTAGGAAATCTTTTTAGATTTCTAATGAATATTTATAATTGAATTTATCATATGTATAACCCCATATTAAAAATGATTTACTTATTAAACTTTGATTTTAACTATTTTAACCCTACTTTAAATAAATTAATAATAAATGTCCTAATCTAATCCAAGTGGGCCTAAATGGTCATATTTTATTCCTAAGTTTTTTTTTGGTCGAATTACACTTGTCCAATAGAATTAGGACATGTGTTAGGGTAATATTAATATCATATTTACCCTTAGTTACCCTATTTACTATTAACCGCGGTAAAAAAAGTAAAAAGTTACTATTCACCAAAAATTATTTTTATCTCATTGAACCACATTTTACTTACTGATATCAACTGTGTCTGTCGGATTTTTGAAATTCCATTCACAGAAGTGGTAAAACTAAGTTTTATGCAAAATTCAGTTTTTAACCTACCACTTAGTGGTTTCACTATTCATCAAAAATTGAAAGTTTTCAGAAAAATACCAAAATTTCACCCTAGGCTAATTTCGATATTCTGAGTCCAAAAATGAAGTCCATTTTGAAAAATAAAATTTATAAAATTTCAAAAAGTGGTTATTACTATTCATAACGGCTAGTTTTAATAGCATATTGTTGTTTAGTGAAACTCGGTATTGCGTACGACGCAAGCTATCGAGGAAGGTCGCGATTGCGTGCAAAGCAAGCCAAGAAAGTGTTGTATAGAAAAACATTCCTTTGATGGTTTATATAACATAAAAGTCTCAGGTGTTACAATGCTGAAGTAGGAAGGCACCAAGAGGATGATGTATGTCTGAATCTATAGCATGGAATAGTGGGAATTAGAATTGAGTAGTTTGGGAATGTAATGGCTCATTTGACTCAAGAAATAAAGGATGGTGGTATCCATGCTATAGAGGAACATGATCTACTATGAAGAAAAATTTATATTGTGAACCATTTTATGAGGCAATATCCTCCAACATTCAGTGGAACCACCGATCTAGTCTTAGCCGAAGGATGGATAAATTCTTTATAAAATATATTTGACATCATGGGATGTTTGGAACGTCAAAAGGTAATACTATCCATTTATCATTTGGAATGTGAAACCGATAAATGGTGGTCTCTTATTAAGAATACAAGAGAAAGAGATAATCTTGACAGTCTGTAATGGGATGATTTTAACAGTCTTTTTTTGGGAAAATATTTTCTGAAAACTGTTCAAATTAGAATGAAGAAATAATTCTTAGTACGGAAGCAGAATGATAATGATTATATGGAAGTATATGAAACCAATTTTACAATACTTTCTAGGTATATACAAGATTTTCGTCGGGATTTGGGTAGTAAAATTAATAGATTTTACTCTAGTTTGAAACCATTTTTGTGAAGAGAATTGGATTTGCGAGAGTTTAAAATCTATGATAAACCTATTCGTTGAGATGAAAAAGTGGAGATGGAGTTTTCTGACACATATGTTCCTCATGATGATAATAATAAGAAGTGGTTAGGTTGGTAGACATTGGGTAAGAATTATTCAAAGAAGTTTGGAGGTAAGAAAGTCGGTTTCCCTTCACGTGAAAAGTGTGGTAGAAGGAATCATGGTGAATGCATTATAAATTATGGGAAGTGCTACCGATGCAAAAAGTTTGGAAACATGCCTTGTGAGTGCAAGGAAAATGATTCTAAAATTAATGAGAAGCGGATAATGAGATGATTTAACTGCAAATAATTGAGTCATTTTGCTAATGTTTGCACGAAGCTAGTCACTCAAGAAGGAAATCAGTAAGATTAGAAGAAGAAGGGTGTGGTAAAATACTTTTCAAACACTTCATCAGATGTTGAGCCATCAAATGGGGTGGTATCTGGTAAATTTCTTGTTTTTACATATTTATAAAATGTTTTGTTGGATTCAAGGTCAACACATTCCTTCATTTCTGAGATTTTTTTTGAAAAATCAGGAATTCCACCTCATGAAATGAAACCAGAAGTCATAGTAAAAACAAGAAGAGGAAATATTTTGGAAAAAAGAATTAATAAGGATTTATCTATCTTTGTATGTGGAAAGAGATTACATTAAAAACTTTTTGTTTCCTCTAGTAGAGTTTGATGTTATTCTGGGTATGGACTAGCTTTTGTTTTATCATTCTAAGATAGAATGCAGAGAAAAAGAAGTTGTTTTCAGAAAGAATTTTAGTTTGTTTAAGTGATCATGTTGTGCTGGTTAGAATGTGATTGATGGAAAGGGATCATGATGGTTCCTCTAAATTAGATATAGTTTCCTTTTTAGATTTTGGAGTGTTTTTATATGTATGTACTATGTGTGATCTCTCTTCCTGTTTTCCTCTTCACTGATGGTGTAGAGCATGAACGAGACGCTGCCTCCCCTCCTCGATCTTCTTCAGCCGGGGAGGGGCGATTCTCATTCATGCTCGATTCCTCCCCGTTTTCCCTCTTTCTCCCATTTTATTGAACCGTCCTCCCTCCCATTGTTCCCTATGATCGAAATAAGCCCTAAGGTCCAATCCCTCTTGAATGGAGTTCTCTCAGTTTCGATTTCCCCCTGGAGTTCATGGAAGCTTCATCTTTTCTAGATCTCACCTTGGTAGCCCGATTTGGAAGGAATCAACCCTATATTGATTCATTCAACCAGTTCGTCTTTTCATCCTGGAATTTGTAAGATCGAGTGATCGTTGGCCTGTTAGATGCAAGACACATTCAAGTTTTCTTCTCAAATGAAGAGGACCTTATTGCTACGTGGGCATTTTATCCACACTCTATAGGAGGAGTTAGGTTCTCCCTCATTCGATGGACCTTCAATTTTCACCTGAGGCGCGACCCTCTGACCACAACACTCTATATTTCCCTACCTGGAATTCCTTTTCCATTCCATAACTCGGCGATCCTACGGTTGATAGGTAATTTTTTTGGCTGAAATCTATATTCTGACTCCCGCACCAGTGTCATTTTCCATACTGTTTCACTGAGGATCTATGTTGAAACTGATATATCAAAAGGCCCTATGAAATCCATCAACATTGAGATCGAGGGTGAGCTCCGCTGGAACCAGACGGTATGTTATGATTCTTGGATCTCCTTCTGTTTTAGTTATTTTCATTTAGGCCATGAGGATTCCAAATGTCATCATAGCTTCCATGGATGTTCCCAGAATGAGCCTCCCTATCTTATGGAGGTTGGAATGGTCCTGGTTTGCAATGATATAGTTGTTAATCAATCGGAGAATGGAGAATATTTTTTTGGTCTGCGTTGCAGAGGGGATGAAATTGCTACTATAATGGGGGAGAACCAGGGAAAAAACCCTTCTATACCGTGTAAGGATAGTGGGTTGAGAGAAAATATACTAGTGGATGAGGTGTTTAATCATTTGAAATAGGACCTGGGTATCCTCAATCAATTGTAGGAACCAGGTGCTAAGAAGGCACAACCACCTGGACATCCTATTTGCTTCAGTCTTTTCCCAGAAAGCGTGCCTCCAGGAGAAAAGGGAAAGGCCTTAATCATCAGGTGGATCTCTAGTTGTTCTACGACTAGGGTTGACACCAGTGTGGAGGCTGGGATATCTAGAAAAACTTTGCAGGAGGAGTCAGCTGCAGTATCACAGATTAGACAATAAAGGATGAGTGTGGTGAATGTATTGGGTCCCATAGACCCCAAAACCCTCACTCCAAAACCTCTATTCCAGATTAAGGATGTGATTTTAGGAAAAAAGAACGCCTTTGAGGTTAAGGAAGGATTTGTGAAGTCTTTGTGCAGGCAGAGTCCCCTCCAAGAAGGCCCCAGTTGTGGTGCTGGGTAACTGCTTTGATGGTCTGGATGCCCAAGAACCAACACTGGCTTTAGAGGAGGATGATTCAGGTGTCAACAGTTACATCCAATTCTCAGTGGATAGTTTAGAAAGAATTCAAGGGAAAGGTCTTCATAGTCCTAGAAGGAGGAAAGGGTATAAAAGAATCTGAGACTCCAGAAAGTGCATTATGGTCAAGGGGAAAAATCAAAGGGATAGAAATACTATTCCCACTTTCCTAAGCCGATGGAAACTAGGTTAGTTAATAAGGGCGGAAAAAAAGAAATCAAATCCTTGAAAAAGGGGAAAGTGGAGAACAAAGTGGTAAATCAAGAGTAGTTGAAGAAGAAGAAGAAGGGGAGTGCTTGAAACTCATCCTCCATTACAAGGAATAAATGCTTGAAAAAGCTGTTCAGGTCAACACTTCAAAAGAGGAGATCGACAGAATATATGAAAGAAGGTTGCGAGTTGATGCTAAAGAGGAGCAAGAGGCACGATTAGACAAACAAGACCAAATCCTAGCTAGAGGTTTCAACCACTTCAAAATCAACACAGAGGAATTAATTTAGACAATGGATAGAATAGCTACCCACCTTGAAGTGCTTATCATCAAGGATCCAGACACCCATATTAGTACTCTGCACTAGGAATTATATAGAGTGTCTGATTCTAATAATCTTATTCTTGTGTTTAATCAATTTTTGAGTTCTTTTAGCACATAGTTGTATCAATGTTTTGTGAACTATGGTTTCCCACTTCTCCTTAAAGTGGATTAATAAAAATTTATATTTGGTGTGTGTGTGTGTAAAATAATGAACCCATACCACTGATAACATATCAGGAATCTAAGAAACTAATAAATGATGGAAATGAAAGTTATCTTTCTCATATTTTTTAAGGTAATGGAACTATCCAGATTAATGATGTACCAATGGTAAATTAATTCCTGGATTTTTTTCATGATGATTTTATTGGTTTTGTTCTTGATCAAGAAGTTGAGTTTACTATTTACTTAGTTCTTGATACTAAGCCAATTTCTAAACCCCCATATCTAATGGATAAAATGTAACTTCTGAAATTTAAAATGTAGTGGCACAAATTATTACATAAAGGCTTCATCTGACTTAGCACTTCACCATGGGGTGATCCTATCTTTTTTGATAAGATGAAAGATGGTTCAATGAGACTCTGCATTGATTATAGATCCTTGAATAACATTACTATTAAAAAAAAGTATCCTTTGCCTCATTTAAATTATTTTTTGATCATATATAGGGAGAAAAGTATTTTTCGAAGGTTAACCTAAGTTAGGGGTACCATCAGTTGAAAGTAAAGGATGCATACATCCCAAATATTGTGTTCCGTACTAGATATGGTCATTATGAATTTGTCGTCATGCCTTTTGGGTTAACTAATGCACATTATGTATTTATGTATCTTATGAATAGAATATTTTATGAGTTCTCGGATAATATTGTGGTTTTATTTATTGATGACATTATGGTATAAAGTGGAGAATGAAAAACATCTAAGGGTTGTTTTTCAAACCTTAAAAAAAGAAACTGTATAGAAAATTCAGCAAGTGTGATTTTTTGTTGCAACAGATTTCTTTTCTTGGGAACATTGTAAATAAGGATGTAATAACAGTTGATCCTACCAAAAAAAGTGATTGATGAATGGATAAGAGTAACAAATGTTACAGAGATTCATATTTTTCTTATATTAGCAAGTTATTACCAATGATTTGTTAAAAACTTTGCATGGTTATCTATCCAGCTATCTAAGTTAACACAAAATGGATAAGTTTGTTTGGACAAAATAATGTGATGTTTGTTTTTAGGAAATGAGAATAAGATCGGTGAATGCTCTAGTTCTAACTCTCCCTTCCAGAAATGGTGAGTTTTTCATCTATAGTGATGTTTCATTGAATGGACTTGGTTGTGTTCTGATTCTGAATGTTCAGGTAATTGCTTATGCTTCATGTTAGTTGAAACCCCTTGAGTTAAATTACCCTACACATGATTTGGAATTAGTAACTGTGGTATTTGATTTAAAAATTTGGAGTCATAATTTATATGGATCCAAATGTGAAATATATACTGACCATAAAAGTTTGAATTATATATTAACTCACAAAGAATTAATCATGTGACTGAGAAGATGGCTAAAACTAATGAAAAATCATGATTTTACAATTTATTACCATCATCGAAAAGAAAATAGAGTGGCTGATGCATTGATTCGTAAAATTAATGCTACATTAACCATGATACATTTGGAACATGATGCTTTGGTAAATGATTTGATGAATTTTGGCTTAAAATTTGTTGGTGCATAAAATACATCTGTTTTGTTTTAGGTTTTAGTGCAGTAAAATTTGTCAGATAAAATTAATCAAGAAGATAATGAAGATCATGAGCTATAGAGAAATGAAGAATTATTTAAAATGAGAAAGTTTCTTGAATTTAACCTTGATAAAGATTGTGTTTTAAGATTTGGTAAAAGGTTGTGTGCGACTTGTGATTCCTAGTTGAAGAATGAATTATTGTGTGAAGCTCATAGTTCTCCATTTTAGTTTATCCAAGAAGTAATATGTTGTATATAGACCTTTGGGAGTATTACTGGTGGGATGGAATTAAAAGAGATATTGTTAATTTTACCATTAAATGTTTGACATGTCAATAGGTTAAGGCAGAGCAGAAGTTACCAAAGGTGATGTTTTAGACTTTTCCAGTGCTATAGTGGAAATGAGAGAATATATCCATGGACTTCATTGTAGGACTACCAAATACTTTTTGACGTAAAAATGAGATTTGGGTTATTGTTGATCGGCTGAATAAATCTGCACATTTTATCCCAATTTGAGATATAATGTATTCAGATCAAATTTCTTGATTATACTTCAAAGATATTACCAGGTTACATGGAGATCCTCTCTCTACTATATCTGACCAGGATCTGAGGTTCACATCTATCTTTCTGAAGGGCCTTCAGATGTCATTAGGAACATAATTAAATTTCAGTACAACTTTTTATCCCCATTCAGATGGGTATTCAGAACAAATGATTCAGACCTCGAAGGATATGCTTCAAGCTTGTTCAATGGACTACTAGGAAAGTTGGGATCAGCATCTTTCTTTCGTTGAGTTTTCTTATAATAACCATTTTTATTCCTTTATATAGATGGAACCTCTTGAGGCATTTTATGGGAAGAGGTGTTAGACTCTAGCATGTTGGGATGAATTCGGTGAAAGAAACATGATGGGGATAAGATTAGTAGAGGAAGAAAATAAGAAATAGAAGATGATCCAGCAACACACAAGGATAGATCAGAGAAGGACAGAAAGTTATACAAATAACAGAAGGAAATATTTCTCTTTTGTGGCAGGTGACCATGTTTTCTTTAAAATCTCTCCTTCTAAAAGCGTGATGTGTTTTGGTAAAAAATGAAATCTTAGTCCGCGGTTCATTAGTCCTTTTGAAATATTGGAGAAAGTTGGACTAGTTACATACTGAGTATGATTTCCTTCGAGTTTGCCTCAGGTACACAATGTTTTTAAAATTTTGATGTTGAGAAAGTATGTGTCATATTTATCTCATGTTTTGATCCGAGAAGCAGTTCAGCTGGAAGAGAACCTTACTTTTGAAGAGAAACCAATTCAGATTCTTGATCATAGAGAAAAATTATTGTGGAATAAGCTAATACATCCCATAAAGGTTTTGTGGAGAAACCACATGTTATAAAAAACAACATGATAATCTGAAAATTCTATGAGTAAAGGTACCCTCACTTGTTTAATAAGTAAATAAAATTGCGAGGATGCAATTTTCCAGAAGATGGGGATAATGTAACACCCTAAGGTATTAAAAGTAAATTGAAATTCATGAAACATTATTTTAGGTAGATTGTTATAATTAGAACTAAACTTAATTTTCCCACTTATGTGTTTTGAGTTTTGAAAAAAGACATACAGAGTTGTAATCAGTAAGTTATTTATAGTCTGATAAGACCTACTTAATTTTTGGTGAATAGTAACATACCCTTATGAATAGTAATGTTACCCTTATGAATAGTAACACACCCTTATTAATTGTAACCTCACAAATAATAGTATATATATATATATAATATTTGATTAAAGTATGATATACCCATATCTCGGAATAAATAAATAAATGTTTTAAAATTATTATTTTTATAATAAAATATTATTTTATTTAAAAAATAAATTTCTATTATTTATAAAATTATTTTGATAAAATGGAGTTCATTTTTGGATTCTACATGTCAAAAAATGGTTGGGTTGATTTTTTGGTAATTTTCTAAAATACTTGAATTTTTTATGAATAGTAAAATATGATAAGTTACAATAAATGATGAATAATTGTTTTACTGAATCATAGGTGATGAAAGACTGATGTAATCCCACTTGGTTTGAAGTCACATGAAATTATTACTCTTTTTGGTCACATGAATCAAGACTATTCATAATCTTGATCAAAAATATTAAACTAATTATTTAAATAATGTAAACCTCTCCTCTCCTCCACTATAAATACCACCCTCATTCCCCTCTTCCACCCACATCTCTCAAGACTTGATCCTTGAAAACATTCTACCAAATAATCCTCTCAATACCCTTCACCATTTCCAAGACCTACTGGTCTCACAAAAATGCCAAAACCAAGGGCCTTAAGAAGGATCTCAAGGAGAAGAGATCAAGAGGTAAACATCCTCTCTTGTTTTCATTCTTTTATTTTTATTTTCTTTTAAATTATTCTTATTTTCTCACCTCCCCTTAACCAAGAGGCCTGAATTATATAGTATCTTAAATATTCTGTATTTAATCATGTTTATGGTATATTCACCATTATACCTCTTCTCCTCTCCCACTTATTCTAGAAATGAGAACACCGTCTATGATGTGTCGATTTACCGACATCATGGACGATGTGATTTAAATTTATTTTACTTATTTAAATACTGGTCATGAAACAATTTTTATGGTTGATAAAGATTATAATTTAGGTATTATATCTTATATAAGGTTCTGGAATCAGTTTGTACACATGTTATTAATTTATGAAACAAAAGGAGTTCATTATGATCGAGGAATCACCAAAATGACCTAAACAAATATCAATAATATTTTAACTTATGAATCATCCTCATGTTAGAATTGGAAATGATAAATGGTATAATTTATAGTTATAGAAATTTTAAAATACAATTCCATTCCAATTCTAGAGTTTCACTTCCAATCAACAGGAATATCCACTACGAATTGCACATGGAAACCATGTAATGCACGCACCTGAAACAATGGAATTAACAAAATATTATTAATGAATGGGTAGAATAATGATATAAAATGTTCATTAAAGGTATTTTAATCCTGAATATGTTTCTTTGAAATATTAATAACACTATATTAACCTTCATACAAGAGTTTTAAACACGTTTTAGGGAATTTTAACTTGAGGTAAGGGATCCTCTCTTGGCCAATTTTATTCAAGAATCACCCCTATGTTATGCTCTTTAATTTTCAATTCCTAATGATGATGTATATTTTATCACCTCCTACATACTAAACTTATGCTATATAAATGATTATATACCCCATTATCTATCATTAATACCACCAATGTACACCCTTTACAATGCTGAAATTTCATAAGTGAATTCTAAACCCAATTTACATTCTTTGGGCTAACCTTAAACTTCAATGATTTTTATCATGATAAGGGGATTTGTGAAGTTTAATTTGATTATATTATGTTATATTATGTGTATTTATAGTATATATACATATTCCATTCATTTAATCAATTATATCTTAAATTTTATAGGATTTGTAAAGGACATTCCTCTTAAAATATTTTTAGATGTCTCCTTTATGATATCCAAAGAGATTATCCATTTTTATTTCATGAGTGTTCTCTTCTAATTTCATGATCTTTTAATAATTTAGTGTCTCCAATATATTCTTTATATTTTTTTTTTGAATAATATGTTTTAATTAATTTGTGTGTGAAGTGTTTATGTTCTAAGAGGGATTTTTACGAAAAAGGGTATTTTAAAATGTAAATGTGTTCTTCTTAAGGGTGTAAATGAGTTATGGAGTGTTTTATTCATGATATGTTCCTTGTACATTATTTATGCTGAGTTAAGCCCATTATATCACAAGATATAATGGTTTTTCCCCATTATAGCTCAAAATATGATGGGTGATCCCAATTATAGCTCAAGATATGTTGGGTTGAGCCCATTATAGGTCAAGATATGAAGGGTGAGGCCCATTATAGCACTCCAATGCATTGGGTAATATGAAGATAAAAGTTGAACAAAATGGTATTCTATGTTTAAGGGTGAATGTAATATTGATATTTTAAATATTTCCCAAGGAAACTACATGATGTTTCTATGCATATGATTTTTTATGATTATGGGTTTTATTTGTTTTCATGTTATCACTTGACTAACGATTTCTTTCTTTATATCCCTTATTGATTTTTATACTCATCCTAAGTTTTTAAAATGTTTTTTCGCAGGATATAAGGATGGGTAAGATAAAGAAGGGATTCGTGATGAATGATATGGAGTATTGTCAAATAAATCATGTTTTAAGTTTTAAGGTTTTATATTTTGAAAAAATGGACATTGTTTTTTTAGTAGTATCCTCTTTGTATGAATGTGGTATGTTATGTATGTAAGATATCCTAATTATATAGAACTATAAGCTCTTAAAGATCCTAAATGTGTAATAATGTATTTTATTGAATAAAATTGAAGATTTAGTAACATTTTAAGGTCGAGTGATTATAGTACATGCGTGAAAAAATATAGTTTTTAATAAAAATTAGTATTTTTCATTATTCATTAGAAAATAAATTTTTTATAAAATCTCAAATATTTACCCTAATAAAAATTTTATTTTATTCTTTCAAAAAATAAAGTTCATTTTATCAAATATATTTTATAAAATTTACATAAAATAATTATAATATTTTATCAAAGAAGTCAATAAAAATAATTTTTGGATATAAAATATTTTGAAGAATAAAATTTCATTACTAAAACATGAGTTTTTATTTACAAGTAATTAATCAAAAAATTTATATTTCACAATACTGTTAATCCTATGAATAACCATTAATTTAGAGACTAGGTTATAATAGTCATATTTAAATGATAATATCTCATGGTTCATTTATAATTATTATTGCATGTTATATACACCATAAAACATAATGTTATTTTAAAATATTAGGGTGTTTCACCACACATAGTGTGTGAAATTTCTTCACTGTAAAAAAAATAATATGAGAACGAAGGATAAAACCCAGTGAATGTTAATGAAAAGTCACTTCTTAAAGGTGGAGTTCCTCCACTAGAGAATCTAAAAGGGTTTAGTGGAATGGATTTAACTTTAAACCCATGAAAAGTTATTTTTTAAAAAATAATAGCAAGCTCCATAGCTTACTTAACATGAAACACCTAGATTTAAGTGAATTGTGAAATAATATAAAATATCAAAAGTTTCAAATGTAACCTTTATAACATAGCATTTAAATTAGTCGTATGAATATGAAAAAAAATATTAGGAAAAATCTGTATAAATTTTTTATATAATGAAAATTTATTGATTAATTCATAATAAATAAGTACGCAATTTTTTGTAATGTTATTTTATACGTGAAAAATACATTTTCCTCAAAAATGGGTTATTATTGATTTTTTATGAGCGAATATTATAATTTATTTCTACCAATTTTAGATATTTTATTTGATAAAATCATATCACTTTTGAAACCATCATATCAAAATTATATTAAGTTAAAAATTTGGGATTTTCTGAAAAGATTTATTTTCTTAGTCAATAGTGAAAAATACAATTTTTTATAAAACCATCATTTATTTTAATTAAAAAGTACCATTAAAATTTTAATTTAATATTAAATTAGCATTAGTATCATTTAGTTATAAATAATATAATTAATAAATATTTAATCACAGATATTCATTATTTTGATATAAGTTAATATTTTAGTTTAAAAACACATTTATCTTGAAATAATTTTTTATTGCATTTTATGAATATATATTAAGAATAATTTATACCAATTATATAAATTTAATATTAATTTTTTCCATATTTACTACCATGAGGTTATAATTTGTTTAATAGTCCCCTTTTATTTTTTGTCTTTATGAATAATAATAATGGTAAAAATTTACACCTCGGTAAGGGTTAAATGGGTAAAATAAGGTTAAAACTATGAGATAATAATTTAAAATTACGACAAAAATTTACATTGATATAGTTTATGAGTGTTTTTATTATATAAATATAAAATATTATATGTTATGATCATTTTGTGTCATTTTTATTTGATAATGGATTATATATTATTTTATGTAAAGAAAAATACAAAATGTGACTCTCTTTTATTGTAAAAACTATAATATTTTTTCATTTTGATAAAAAATATGTTATGGTTGGTTATACATATTTACATTAATTTATAACAAATTATTTTTATTATAGTAATTTATTTATATTTTTTAGTGCTAGTATAATTACCTTAAATGATTAGGTAATGCCGATAAAGTGCTTGTGAAAATAGTAGAAACAATTACTAAATAAATTTAAAAACATTAAAATAAATATTTATTTGGATTAATTTTGGTCTTAAAAAAATTCAATGGGTAATTATAATGTATAAATTCTGGTTTAAGTTTCTAGATTGAAAATACATTACTGTCTTCTTAACTTTAAAGTCAAATTAAATGAATAGTCTCATAAAATGACATTAATGATATTTTATGTAATATAATATTTAATTAAATTAGTTAAATATCATAAAAATATTGAAATAGGAAAAGGGGGATGGTATATGGTAGAAAATTTCATCCATTGAATATTTTTAATCCAAATTTTAAATTATAAGTATCTCTATAACCCTTTAGTATTAAAAACGTTATTAACATGGTTAAGGTTAAAATTGGTTGAAAAAGGGGTTAAACCAAAAGATAAGGTTTAAAATATCACATAAACCTATAAAATTTTATTGGATTAAGATATTTTAACATTTACCTATATTATCTTAAATCTTTTTCCACTCGGTTAAAATTTTACATGAACAAAGTTTTTTATATTTAAACATTTTAAGTAATTTCAAGTGTATCATTTTCTTCACTATAAAAGGACTCCAACTATCCTATATTATTCACAACACCATGAGAATATTAACTAAATATAATACTACCAAAAACTCTTCTTAACTTCCTAATATAAATTCTAGAGGTTTTGGTCCTATTAAATGACCAATCCTAGGGTCCTTAAGAATTGATCCAAAGGAGGTTATTCAAAGGGGAGGTAACCGTCTTAATTGAGAATTTTCACTTTAAATATTTTTGTATCTCCATAAATGATGTCATAACCAATCCAATATAATAAAAAAATATCTCCCATGTAATTATACTTATGATATTTTATCATAGATCATGATTAATTATTTATGATTTCATACACTATTTATTATGTCTTTTTATTGACAAAAACTTATTCCATGTTTCATGATTAAAGATATTTGACTAATTCTATACGATTATTGTGAGTTACAATCATGTTATCATACCCTTATTCTAATATTATGCTTTCATATTATCATAAATTGATATATACCATTATTATCCTTATAGAGAATCTGAGATCACCTTTTTATATGTTTAATTTTCCTCAGGATATGAAAAAATGATTTAAGTATGACATGTCTAAGAGGGCTATTAATTTTGAAGAACTACATAGGAGATTGTGTAGATCATTATGTTCCCATTTTCTATTTATCTAAGTTTATAAAGTCACTAAAACTTTATGGTTATTGAATGAATAATGATATTTTATAATGAATATTCATATGATAATATGTAATATTTATGTATAAAAATTATGGGTCATTATAGTTTGTATTAGAGTAAAGTGTTGTTAATTTTTCGAAACTAGGGTAAGAAAAACTTAGTAAGAACCCTTAGGATAAGAATAAGTATAAGAGAACATACATTGTTATGGTAAATATATAAGTGTGGCGATCTTAATAAATTAAAACCTATCTGGATACCGATAAGTAGATTTATCTATGACATAGATGCACCTAGGGGTAGAAAATATTAATGGGGTGGATTGGGTATTAACTCAATCGTCACTAATGCATGATGAGTATGCCTAAGATAATAAAACTATCTAGACACTATTGTGGGATATTATTGAGTTAATTTAAATTTAATTTATGACCCATTATGATGAATTAAAATATATAACCTATGGATATTTATGATATTCCACAGTGATATGGGATAAACCTAAAGTGTAATGGGTTGATAAGTATAAGGATGATAATTAGTTTAATGATAGAAATACCAATTTTGAGGTTTTATGGGAAGAGATTTTAAGGTCATTAAGGATATTTTTGGAATCATTTATGGAAATAAAAACCATTGGTTCAACATATTTTTTAGTGAAAAAGTTATTTTAGAGATAATGATTTTATATTTTTTTTACATAATTTTAATGTTATTGATAACCTTTAGAGTTTATATGATCATTGATGTTGAGGTAATTATAGTTAATCGAGATAAAAGAGTTATTACATTTTAGAAAATATTTTTATCATATAGATAAACATGAGACTGAAAAGTGATTTGTTAACTATGTGAATAATGTAATTTTTGAACTTTATTGGGAATATTTTATAGTTAAGGTAAAAATAATTTGAGTAATTAAGATTTATTTAATTTATGGAATCATTCATGATTTTATTGTGGTTTTATGGTGATTCAAGTTATTTTGGAAAATGAATTGAATAATTTAAGAGAATGTGACATCATGAGATAATTTATGTTTTTTGGGGATAAATGTTAAAGCTGTTCTTGAAAACAAATGTGATCAAATCTTTCTGATTTTGGGTTCTGAAATTTTCCACAAATATTTTAAAGGAGTATTAAAGTTAACTACTTATAGAATGTTTTAAGTTAAACTATGGATGTTATTGTTAATTTTATATAGATTAATGTATTATTTCATTATATAATGATTTATACATATTGGTTAAAATGTTCCAACCATTTTGTTTTTGGTAAATATATAGAGAAATAAGGAATTACATGTTTTTATTTTATGGATATTATGATCCACTAAAAGTTAATTTTAATTCTTCATGCATGAAAAATTAATCCTGAATATTCAATTCTTAGAGTAAGATATGATACAAATCTAAACATAACCAAATGTCGATATTTAACTTATAAAATGGAAATAAATAAATAAAGTAAGTTATTTATCATTCTCCATGTTGATTATAAATGGTTTCCTCAACTCAAGTGAGAGGAAGATGAACATATCGAGTCTTATATGGAAAGTATTTCTTAGTTATAATGGTTTTTTGGAAATCCATGAGCCTTAATGATTAATACTTAGTTTTACAAATAATTATATAGAAAATACTATGTTTCCTAGTAGTGACATAGAAATTAGTTATCAAGATAGAATCTACCACATATTCTATTACTATGCCCTGATTAACTGATTCTAATAATTATTAAATAAAATTGTAAGGGTAAAATTTATTTAAGGGGTTATAATGTAAAAAAATAAAAATATATTTTAAAAATAAATAATAACAATCTTGATAGATTTATTAACACACAACACATATCTTTAAGATAATTTCAATACACTATAAAATATTAAAAGTTTTTAAAGTGAGTATTATAACCTGGCCATTAAATTGGAAGTATGGATATGGATAACCAAAATATGAAAAATATTTATAATGTTTTCATATAATGGGAATGTATTGATTAAATCATAATAAATAAATACTAAATTCCCAATAAAGTTATTTTATGCTTCAAAAATAAGTTTTCTTCAAAATTGTGTTTTCATTTATTTTGATTAGTGAATATTATAATTAATTTCTAAAAAAATTAGATATATTATTATATAATAAATACATAATTTTTTAAATCTTCCTATTACAGTTTTCTTAGGGCAAAATTTTGGAATTTTTTTGAAAAGATTGATTTTTCAGTGAATAGTGAAAAATAATATTTTTTCTGTAAAACTATTTTTTATTTTCATTAAAAAGTATTATTATTATTCTAATTTGATTATAAATTAAAATAATTACCTATTATTTATAAAAAATCCTATTAATTTCATTTTTATATGAAAAATTTATGATTTTGATATAAGTTAATTTTTAGGCTTAAGAATACGTTTTTATATTTTTTTTTTGTGTTTTATGAATTCATATTAAAATTATTTTATAACACCTCTAAAAATTGAATTTTTAAAAGTTGATTCTATATTAAGAATTAAGAGTTTAAAAAGTGGTAAGTTTTCTCCTTTTATTTTTTTTCTTTATGAACCATAACCAGGATAGAAGTTTTTCTTTTTGGTAATGGTAAAATGAGAAAAATAAGTCCAAAACATTGGGATAAGACTTTAAATTTACTATTAAACTTTACTTTAATATATTTTATGAGTGGGGTTTGACTATAATCATCATATTTTATAATTTATGGAAGTTGTTTCTATTTTTTATTTTAAAATGAAAAATATATTTTAAGTAAAGAAAAATAAAAAATGTCACTCTCTTTTCTTTTAAAAATATAATATTTCTTCATGTGGATAAAAAGATGCTATGGTCAATTAAAAATATTTATTTTTAATATTAATTAATTAATTTTTCTAGTAATTATATTTTGTAATTTTTAGTGAAATTATAATTACTTTAAATGCTTATGTAACATCGACACAATGCTTGTACAAGTGGTAGAAAAATTTACTAAATAATTTAAAAAAATTAAAATATTTATGTTTTGGAAAAAATATGGTCTGAAAGTTTTTTTACAAGTAATTATAATGCCTAAGTGATGGTAAAATAGTCTATATTTGAAATAAACTTTTCTATTCCAAACATTAAAGTCTAATTAAATGAATATCCCCAAAAATAAAATTAATAATATTATATGTTAAAAGATATTTTATTAAATTATATCAAAAAATAAAATTCATGAAATAAAAAATGGTAGATTTGATTTGGTAAAAACATTAATCCATTTACCATTTGAGTGCCAATTTTTAACTTATAATGAAATTTATAACATTTTATTGCTGGAAACTTTCTTACCACTATTATGATTAAAACTAGTTAACAAAGGGGTTAAACCAAAATATAAGGTTTAAAATTATATATAAACCTAAAAAATTTTATTGTTTGAAGGGATTTAAATATAACCTATATTATCTTGTAAAATTTGGCCACTTTTTTAAACTTTTAAATGAAAAGTAATTTTTTATATTTAAATCTCTAAAATAATTACAATTGTGTCGTTTGATTCCCTGTAAAAGGACCCCACCCATTCTCTATTATTTACACCACCTTGATCCAGTTAGCTAAAAAACCGAAAAACAAACTCCTTTTAACTTCCTTATATATGTTTTATAGGTTATGTTATTGATAAAATACCATAGTAGGGTCCTTGATTATATATTTAAAGGAGGTTATTCAAAGAGGAGTTAATCATTTTAACCGAGCATTTTTATTTTAATTATTCTTATTAATCCTTAAATTATGTACTAAAAATTAAAATATAATAACACTAGTATCTACCATGTACTATTACAATATTATTTTTATGTAATAACCTTTATAAATCTATGTTTCATCAAGTGAGAAATGAAAATAATGCTAATGTTTATGTGTGGACTACTACCTCTACATAACGATATGACATATTTCCCATCACCATATTTCATGATTAGTTATTCTGAGGAATTAAATATTTATATATAATATATATTACATAATTATTATTCTACAATTATATTATCCTATCTACCTTATTATATTTTATTCCATTGTGAGATGATAACATCGCCCATGCGTACGTGTGGACTACAACCTCCATAAAGCGATGTGATTAATTTTTCATTTCCTATTTACATGGATGGTAATATGGGTAGTTTTAATGAAATTATATTATATTTATTATTTAATAGTGATAAAATAAATTCAAATAATTATTAACCTTTTTTTCATTCCATCCATCAAAAAGTGGAAACATCACTTGCATGTAGGTAGAAATTACAATCTCCACGAAATTATGTAATTCATTTTCCTTAAGTACTTATATGAATAAATATAAAAATGTATATAATTATTAAATATGATACTTATGATAATATCAATATTATGTATATAATGTAACCAGTATTAAATTACAAGGACTAAAACTGATGAATCAAAACATGCATGAAAAATTAAACAATTATCACTGGAAACAATGATTTTAATTAGGAATTTTTAATTAACAAGTGATAAGATGTTATCATTAAATCATATTTGGTATTATATATATTAAAATTGTTA
Source organism: Viscum album (assembly GCA_963277665.1). Classification (NCBI taxonomy): domain Eukaryota; kingdom Viridiplantae; phylum Streptophyta; class Magnoliopsida; order Santalales; family Viscaceae; genus Viscum; species Viscum album. The sequence goes on along the minus strand of OY728150.1, from coordinate 36,955,815 downwards.
TTTAATATGTTAATAATAAATTTATATTCATTATATAGGATTTTTTTAATTCATATAAAGTGAGAGAATACTTGAGGTAATGGTTTCTTATAACAATTATATATATATGAGACATATTCCATATTCACCACTTGTTTCCTTTATGTGAGGTATATAATACCCATGAATGTATTTTATTATGATTATAATGAAAATTATAGGGACATAAAAATCCATCTAAGGTTGTATATTTCATGAGGTTTGTATTTATAGATTACTAAAGCGGTCAGGGTTTATCATCTCAAATTATCTTCTTTGAGACGTATGTTATGTTATGAACCTATATTATTTTATGATGTGTATATACATCCATTTGAAATTTTATATCATGAATTTATTTTTAATAATATATAATACTTCATTTGAACTTATTATTTCATGGGGTTTACAATTCAAAAGTTACATAAGTAGTAAGGGATTTATGTTTCAATCGCATTTTAATTAGGATTATTAATGATTGAATTTAAATTAAGGATATTATATGATACTTATATGAAAAAACATTTAATTTTTCTTATAATATGGTTATTTATATAATTGTTAATATTTAGTACTATTTATCCCTTTTTGGTACAAAAATATGGGTTAGAAAATGTTTTTAAGAAAATATTTCCTTATTTATCCTCCTTTAGTCGAAATACATATTTATTCATATCCATTTTTTTAAAAATAATAAAATATTTTTTTGAGTATTCTTAAATTATTTATTAAATTATTTTTTCCCATGTATTAATGTTTAAAAAAAGGTTTAAAATAATACTTCCATCATTTTTTAACAATGTACGTTTTACCAAAGGTGTAAAAAATCATTATTTTAATGACTATAACATGAACACAATTTAACACAATCATAAAAACTGAATTATTTTAGGATTTATTTAAAAATATTATATGGTTATTTTCAAATAAAATTTTTTCTTAAATTTTTTCGAAATATCTGGACTTTTAAATGTAAAGGGTGTCTTCCCCATGAAATATTCTAATGATCTTTTAAAGAAAAGTTTCATATATGATAACATCATTTAATGTTAGCTATGCTCTACTAGTGATATGATCCAATGATTCCATCATTATTATTTATCTAAATGGGTTATGATGTAATGTTTATGAATCTTGTTTCCATTCCATGGGTTACGATATGATGCTATAATGAATTTTTTATGATCTTACTGAACACATATATTTGATTTTCATTATGTGATGGGTGGGACCATAATTATATACACCTCTAGTGCATTGGTTAAGGATGGATATCACATGAGATAATAAGGAATGGAATGGGGGGTGAACTCAGTTTAGTAAGAGACTATGCCTAATATAATAGTATTGAGAGTGATTATTAACTTAAGAAATGATTTATTAGGGAGTGAAACAAATCCACTATAATAGTCTTAACAGTGAACCTTGACTGAGAAAATGATTTTATACATTTATGTGTATTATAGAAACTTTTGTCTTATGCTTATGATATGTTCTCATGAATCATGATTTATTATTAACTATTTTTCAGTCTATGTCTGATGCCTTTTTTTGATAAAAAATTATATATTATTATTCACAATTAATGATCTTTGACTAGTTTGGTATGATTATTTTTAGTTATAAACATTTTCACATACCCTTATAATTATTTTATACTTTTATATGATATTATATTTCTATCTCTTATGTTACCCTTACTGAGAATCTGATCTCACCCTTTATTATGTTTTCTTTTCCACTGGATATGAAGAAAGTTTTTTAAAGTATGATATGTCAAAAATGGGTTATAGTTATAAAGTACTAAGTGAGAGATGATATAGATTTTTATTTTCAAATTTCTTATATATTAATGTTTCCAAATATAATAAAATGTTATGGTTTTGAAATAAATCACAGTGTTATGTAAAGAATATTCATCTATTATGATGAAATATTTATGTATGTAAAGTATGCAACATTAATTTAGCCTCTTCCCATTCAAAAATAATTTTTTTTGGTATTTTTTAATTTTAACCCCCAGAACCCTAAAAGGACAAACATTAGTGATAATGTTAGGTCTAAACTGTTGGGAAGAAATATTACCTAGGTATAACATCAACCATAAATTGAAAAGGATGAGATTTTTCTCAATGTGGAACAAGTTATGAAGGATTATGTGGTTGTGGGAATACTTGATTATCTCCCTATAGATTCGATATTTCTCATATGAGTCTCTTTACATTTCCTCTAATTCTTGAATCTATAATTTCCTATGTTAAATTGCATCTAAAAGATTCATATTAATTTTTTTCAACCCAATATTCATGATGATCTAACTATACCAGGAGGTGACAAGCTTGATAATCTTGTAATGTTACTTTCTAATGGGGTTTTAAAATTTGTACAGTACACCCAAAGTTTGTCATCCAAGTGTAAAATCCAATATTTCTTATTGAGTTATACCATTTTTTAAAATATTTTCTTAACTTACTGATTTGAAGTATCATCTTTCCTATTATTTTGGGGATGATATGTAGTGGAGAATTTATAAAAACACCATACTTATAGAGAATGGTTTTCACAGTTCAATTTTAAAAACCTGATCCCAAATGAAGAACATAAATAAACCAAACCTACAAAAAATTTGAGCTCTCACAAAGTCAATAAACACTCAAGAATTTTCGGTCCTAATATCCTTTTATTCCACCCATTTAGATACAAATTCAAAAACCAATAATATCTACAAAAATCCAAAGGATTTAGAAAGGTCCCATGAATTCAATTCCCCATAAATTTCAAATCTCACAATATAACATGGGTTGTGAATAATTACACTCCTCTTCAAGATATTCCATGTTAATTGAATTCATGTACATAACTCAAAAATATTATGGGTGTCACTATAAAATTTTGGCCAATAAATCCTAGAGTCAAGGGACTTTTGAACTGTAAGTTGAGAACCAAAGTAGCCTCCCATAAGCTAGAGTATTGTAGAAGATCAAAACAGAGGTGAAATCATGGTATGGGGCACATTATCTAACAACCAGGTCTCAACAAATTCTCACATAGTATGGGCCATCCCAAATTAACCATGATAACTAATTATTAATCCTTTTAGATTTTAAAGTGTAAAAATATATGAGAACTCTATATGTAGCTAAAAATTTTACAATGTTTACATACTAAGGGGTAATTTACACTACCACCCAAATGTCTTCATTAGTGAAGAATTATCTAATATAGAGGGACGAGTCAACATGGTTGTCTAATGGTGGTTAAATACAAATAATTTGGTCAACTACCAAATTTTATACCCCTATAGGAGGTAATAATTTTACAGGATGAGTAACCATCATATAAGTCTAGAATTAGAATTAGGTTTATTAAGGAGAAATTTAATGGTAGTGTGATCAAAAAACAAAATGAATTTTGACCCAAGAATATATGAACATAATTTTTCAAAGGAAAAGAAAATATAAATAAGTTAATTTTAGTGGTAATATAGTTTTCTTGGGTAGGTTTAGGGGTACATAAATCATACACAATTAAATGGGGAGCCCTCTAAACCCTTTATGATAAAATTTTTGTAACTAAAAAGTTTTAGGTATTACACATAATTTTTATAGGGAGATCCCACCTTGGTTGTTTGATGATATGAGGTGATGTGAGACTCTATTATAATATATTAAATGAATAATCAAAATTTCTATAAAAAAACATTGATTTTTTAATAATTTAGAGAAAGAAAGTGAAATATTAATAATTCCTTTAATAAATTAATGAAAAAAACAAGAATGACACAAGAAAGATCACACATCATGGACAAATTTTATAAATCAAGGTATGTGAATTATTTTAATTTTTATATCAACTTGAATTCCCTTACTCAAAATATAATTTCCATGAACTATGTATCATTACACTATAATGTTATATTTTAATAAATTAAAACAATATTTTTTTCAATGCATCACTAGGGAATAAAACAAAGATTAAATAAGCATTCATAATAGGTGGAACCAAAAAATAGTGAATTCATACAGAACGACCTCAATGAAATGATCAAGGTAATCCTAGAAAATTCTCTCCATGCAATTCTATAAAGTACCCATATCATTAAATTAGTCAAATGATATCCTATTATATAAAAATTCTCCAAATGGGCATGTAAATGTCATCTTTTACTGATCCTTATGGGCTATATGAATATGTAGGTATCTATAAAACACAGTAAGGAAATAACAATGAGACTTACTCACCAACCTTTCCAACATCTGGTCATTAAATGGTAATTGAAAAGGTTCATTCTCAGCGAAATGGTTAAGCATACAATATTCTACATATACTCAACATCTAATTTTCTCTCTAGTTGGAACCAATTTATTATGCTAATTATGAACAATCATAAGTTTGACCATTTTATAAAGAATGTACATTGGAATAACTGATTTATTATTAATGATAAGATATATGATCTCAGCTGCTAATAGTTTTCTTACCTCATTTTAGAAAACGTCAAGGAGGGTGGGTATAGGTCGATTTTTTGGTATCCTTTTTTTAGTCTCATCCTCAAGGATAATTCTATGCATGAATATTTGTTGTATAATTCTATATATATTAGCCAAATTCTATCCAATTACCTTTATACACTATCTCAAAAGGTCAAGAAATTTTATTTCATTCTCTAGAGTATGGTTAGTGGAAATAATAATTGGTAATTGGTTAATAAAATCAAGTAATTAACATTTTATATTTCATGAAAGTTGTTTCAATTGAATAGATGGTGGGTTAAGAATACAGGGAAATGATTTTATGTGAAAATATTCATTTAAAATATCTATATTCTCACTATATCTATACATGACCAGAATGGTCATTATAGAGTAACTGATGGATTCAAAACTTTCTTGACTTAATAAATCATCAATATACTTACATGCATTTATTTTTTCAACACAAATTCAACAATCTATTTATGTCTCCTCACATAGAATATCCAAAAGAGGAGAAAAAATGAGGGTATGGTATGAGAAGAGGAATTTGGAATTATATAATCCAAAGGAAAAAATTCAATAAAATAGGTAGGAAGAGTGGATTGATTAAAAAATTGGTGTTTCATTTCATCAAGGATATTGAAACTCTTATTTTCTCCACAAAAATCCAAGGAAAATGTTCCATTGTGAACATTGATGAACATCTTCTTCATTTTATGAAATTTTATATTTGAGTATGAGAGAAGAATATATTTTGGTTCAGGTATTATCTATATGAAGCATGTAGAAGTCTATTGGGAAGATAAGATTCTTCACTCACACAAGGAAATCCTCGTTCACTGTAGTTAGGTGTGTTGCGATCTTGTAGAAATTTTTCATTATGATTACTATTAGATGACTCTCTCCAACTTGTAAATAATCATACATTGAATGAGGCATCAAATTAATTGAGGAACAAAAATAAATCATTCCATATGAAAATAAAGTCTCCCATATGGTGAAATGTATCATAAATAAGTTTTAATCCTTTTATTTTATTAGTATTTCTGATTGTATTAAGGATGAGAAATTCTTTTCAAGTTTAAACTCTCATTCCACTTTACTCGCTACATTTGGGCACAAATATCTTGAAGGAATTTTTTAGAGAGAGGGATTTGTTTAACTGCATCCAAGTGAGGAATATTAACATGTAACTTCTTAAATTTATCTATGATTTATTTTCCAATTTCATTATCAAATGTTTTCTTATATCAAAAGATTATTTAGGGAAAAGGAAGTGGAATGGTTATATCAATGGAATCCTGAATATTTTTTTATCAAAAAATTAATATTTTAGTGATTGGAAAAATATTTTTCAAGTAGAGGATATACTTTTTGTGTAGAATAATTTGAAATAAAAATCTATTTATCATTATGGAGTGTGATGTAATATACATTACCTTTGTCTTTGGGACTAAAAAAAATTGGGAATGCAGTTTTATAGAACCCTACATATTTATCTCACTAATGTCGTATTATAGTTTTCCCACTTTAGTCATTAGATTTTGAATTAATAATTAGGTGTTCTATTTTAATTGGAGGTTTTGGGTTTACATTTTATTCATCAAATCCATAATACTTAATTCAAGTTTTTGTAGGGATTATTAGATATCTGTTTCTTGTAGTTGGGGATTTCTGGGTGGTGGTGGAGGATGACTACTCTACCCCAAGTGGTTCCTTTAGTATTGATGTTGGTTATGATATCTGCCTTTCCAATGATCTTGGTTAACTTTCTATCCATATTTTTATCAGTAGTATTGTTCTTTCCTGATGGGTTGGTTGTATGGATGTCCATATAATATTTTCACACAAATATCAAAAGGTTCTCTCAGTTGAGGGAATTAGTCAGAATAGTGGGTTTTGATGACATAAATACCTAAATAAATTAGTGGGTAAGTTGGGATTTCCATTAGGAAAAATCATTTTATCATAGTAGGGTACATACCTCTTCAAAATTCAGCTGCACCATCTTGTTGAATTTAGAAGATTTCACTTTATGGACATTTTTATCGGTATGATGTACCTTGAAAAAAATTGTTGTGTGTTTTGTTCCATGTTCTCAGTGAGAGTACTGGAAACAATTGGTTTCTTATGAACTAGGTCTACACCAGCAACAAAATTAGTCATATTATAAATAATAGGAATTATAAATTTATAAAAATATTTTAATCAAAGTTACTTTCTTATTTAGTGGGGTGGAAAACTTGAACTTAGCCTTTTAAAATTTTACCCATATTCATGAAGTGTTTCCCCTTATGATTATCTTATTTCACAAATTTAATTCCATATAGTTCTAGTTTAATAGGATGGGAGATATTTTTCATGAAAAAGGCCTTTCATGTTTTCCCAACCTCTAATTGGGGAGTTAACATACTATAACTAATTTGTTACAATGTATTATAAATAAAATGCAAAAGACTTAAGTTTTTACAATTTCTTCATTCACATTTTAATGTTTTATTGTTGATAATACAATATATAATTACCTTAAAATACTATGAGGGTATTCTTTAATAAGTCCATGAAATTTTGGTAGTAAATAAATTAGACTAGATTATATTTAGAATTTTGGTTCTTTGCATTGTGCTTGAATATATGTAGGTTGGACATGAAAATCAGGAGAAGTTAGTTCCTTTAGTGTTCAATTATTTTATACTATTTTATACACATTATGTTCCATTTATATTTTATTTTCATAATAATAGGGGTCTATAAGAGTCTTGAGGTGTGGTACATCCTCCCTCAAAGTATTGTCTAGTTTGTCTTGGTGTCAATGACATATGATCGTCTCTAGACATGGTTCGAAAGAAGGTAGTTCACCTAGAGTAAAAAAAATCATAAACAGAACATATAAATAGATATAGGTTATAACACCACTTATATATAAATTATTAAGAGATAAATAAACCAATATTTTCAAAATACATAACTTTATTATAAAAAACACTAACAACCAATGCGATCCTGAAAAATTGTGCCAAAATATTTGACGGTATTATCATGAAACATAAAATTGAATAGGTTTTACATATTCCAATGTAGTCTGAGGAATCCCCTAGTTCATATTTGATGGGTCATTGATGAGTTTAGAGTACTTATTTTCAATAATTGTTTTAAAAAATAAAAATAGGGGGTGTTTTGAAAAAACTTCTAGGTAAATCAACTTAATTAATGAGTTTAATAGTTGATAAAGTTAGTGGATTTTGAAAAATATAAGATATGTATATGATCATGGATAAGTTACTACACCACTTTAAAATTTCCTTGTTCTTAATTTACTATTAGGTTTTTGTGAAATCCTTCGGTTTAGGATTAACTAAGATGTTAGTTTTCCACAATGCCTCTAAAATGATTCACAAAAGACTAAACATTTACATAAAAATCATGTTGTAAAGTTCAAACCAATATGAATTATTTAATATTTTCCAAGGAACACTGAAATCACACATTTTTTGGAACTAATAGGATTCTTGTGTTTTCCAATTGGAATAATGAAAGTCACACACATAAAATTACACACAGATCAGTTATGAAATAAAAAGTGTTTTAATTAAATGAATCCAAAAATTTAAGATAAATATAAATGAAACATTTAAAACAAAATTATTCACCAAAAAATTATATAATTGTGTTATAAAACTCCCTCATCATGTTTGTATCTACCTCACATTGATCATCCACCATTTATCCCGCTATCGAGAGGAGAAATCCCATGTAAAACTTCAACTTCAACCTCACTCTCCCTATAAAGATAGGGAAATAAATAAACTCTAATGGGGTGAGAAGAAACCTTATAATATCCAAATTAGTAGAAAATTTCTCATTTTGAACTAACAAATGGGTTTCCCAAGGTTCCAATTTATAGGAAATGTGGATGGTTGTTTTGGGAACCATGCATTTTAAAACCCATTTTACTCATAGATTTGGGATAATAGAATGCCTTAACTCACTTTTAGAAAAAAGGTTCTTTAAAAACATATTTTATGTCTCTAAAAAATAATTTTCATCATATATAGGTACAAATCTTGAGATATGCCTAAAATATAAAACTTTCCTCCAGACTATGAATAATGAATATTCTCTCTAATGATGGTGTATTTTGGGCCTCAAAATATATGAACTGGGATCCCTGGTCTTCGAGAGACTTGTATCCAACAATTTTTCTCATTCAATCATATATTTGTATCATAGGTGGATATAATAATTATCCATATATTGTAATTTATTCCACATGTGTTCTTGGTATATTTCACAGTTTAGATCCTTTTGCTTTAATTTTATCATGGGATCTCCAAATCACCTCTACCTAAATTGTAAACATCAAAATAAGTGAAATTTCTCTTTTTAAAAGTGTTAAAAAATTACTAATTGAATTAAATATATAGTTTTTTTCATTTTAGTTTTAATTTACAATACAAAAATAGTTTAACATAGTGCTATAAGGGTGAACATGAACAATGAATCTGTACACGATCATTTTTATTTATAATACCAACCATAAAACATTATGTGGGAAAAGGCTTACTATAAAGTTGAAATTAATGTGTGTTTTGTGATGAACTCTTTTCTCATTACACTAAAAACATGATCTACTATCTACCATTGAATAAATTCACAGGTCACCATCCACTTCACAAAAACCAAACTTGCCACCATCCATTGCCCACAAATAGATCAGGCCACCATCTACTGCACACACACATTTTTGGCCATTTCACACACACCAAATAGGCCACCATATAACATAAAAAACTTTTATTTTCCACCTTGACACACATATTCTTTATATAATTCCAATGAAGAACCCTAATTCTCACACACTTCCTCAGTAGATTCAACTTTATAGAAAACTTTTCCTTAAGTTTTATTCAAATAAAACTACTTTACTCTCTAATTAAATAATATTAAATGATGTGATTAGTGGAGGATTTAATAGAAACATCCTTTAGAAAATGCACTAAAAATATACGGTTCCAACCTTTACAAAAAAACCCATGTGTAGAGCATACTCCTTTGCATTCTCACAATCGTGTGAAAATCACATGGGACATACTTCGTAGTCTTCTATAAATCACAACCTTATGACTTCTTTCTTCCCATGTGGTTCATTTACTCACCATGTGTTCAAAAATATTATACCTAAGACACAAACTCTTACCATGAACTTACTACATGAACCATGTTTTAGGTGCGCGTTCCATATATAGAACATGTGGAAACCTTTCCTTATCCCAAAAATTTACATACATAAATAAATTTTCAAACACTAGGAATTAGTTCCATTAAAATGATTATTCTATGATTCTATCATCAAAAAATATATCCCTCATTATTCAAACACCTTAATCAACCCAGAAAAAAATTAAAGAAAAATACAACAGACCATCAGACATTGGCCTAGATCAATAAGGTTTAAAAATTTTCTCTATAGATGGAAGTTAAAATAAAAACATTAAAGAAGGTTTTTCTTCCAAAATAATTCACTTTGGTATGACCATGAATATAATATATGAGAAGATGATGTAATTATTACAGTTTTATTTAATCATAGGGATCTCTGTTTAGTTATTTAATTTTACTATATTATTATGTGATACTAAACATATGATAGATTATAGTAGATATAATAGATCCATATGTTCTCTATGGGTTTCCTATATAATTTCCCTAGTGAGTACAGGTGAGGTGTGACAGGCCATGGAATGAAATAAGGGATTTTTTATTTTATGTTGTTAAAAACATTTTTTATTTTTTATCATGTAATAATAGTTATATTATTATTATTTTCCCTAGGAACTCTTTGAATACCCTTTTGGATATTAATGTTTTTTATTAGGTGTTAATGATGTCCGATCCCTATTTGATTTTCAGTTTCTATTTTTCATAACAATGTTTTTATTTCCCATGATATTTTTTATTTTGTTTTATAATTGGAAGTGATATGATAGATGGGTTAGGTGGGTCTTTGTTGAGATATAGGGATACAGTCACATGATTTAGAGCTTAAACCCCTTGTTCATATTTTCCTTCTAGATGATAGTGGATTATGGTGTTCCTCACTATGGAATGAGGGTAAATTTATGTTTAGTAATATAATGGTGGGACCTGGATAGAGTGGATAGTAGCAGTACATTTACATAAGTTGTGTGATTCTTTTATGACATAATGAAACATACATATGATGATATTTCATGAGCATGAATGGGTTATATTTAAGGGTGGATGAGTGACAATCACTATAGAATTTAACTAACATTCACTTGATCATAAGTACTTAGTGAGTCAGGGAGAGTGAAAAGATACAACTAGATCCTTAGAGTTACCCCTTACTTGCATACATGACATGGGTTTTGATATATGCGGGTATACCTTCATGTTTCATTGTTTTTTAGATATTATCATAGATCTTGACTGATGTATCGGGATAAGAAAAAATGGGATAACTAAATTTTAACTCAAGGGGGGATTAGAATAGGGCCATAAGTTTTTCTTAACTCACCTCTATTACTAGGAGAGAATCCTTGGAAAGTTTATATACAAGATCAAAGTGTCATTAAATAAATTATTTTATCAGAAGATGAAATTTTTATGGTTTGTTATTAGATTAGGTGTTTTATATACATTTATTTGTATGTTGTTAAATTCTATAGAACTATATTTTATAACATATTATTTTCTTAATTTTGGTTTAATTTTGATAGATGGTGTGGTGTTAAAATGATTTTAGTCAATTAATAGATTTTTTATTTATGATTTCTGATTATATAATTTTTTGATTGAAATAATATATTTATATCTTTTTAAATTTCCAAACCAAAGTATTTAGAATGATAAAAACTTGAAATGATCAAGGATTAGGGGATGAAAGAACCATTGGGTTCCATAACTATTTTATTTTGGGCGAGTAATTGATTAAATCTTAAGAAAATAAATCAATGGAGAAAGGGTTATATTTTTCTGGGGTAATAGTTTTATTACTAGAATAACGAATCAAATATAACATTGAATCCTGAAAAAAACCATTTATAAAACAAGATCAAACATGTGTTGATAATCTCAATGCATTGCTGAAAATATAGTGAAAAATTTATTTCAGTCAAATAATTAAACCTTACCACTGATGGATTTAACATAGGATATTTTTTTCTTTTCTTTATGTTTTTCATTATCTTTTGGAATCTTCAAGATAATTGACAATAGAAATATCCCTAAAGGCCACCCTTTTCTCTATGAGACTGAAACCTTATTCTATAAGATATATATTTATTTGGTTTATGGTAAGCTATGAATTCTAAACTGGCTAGTGACAATGATGTATTGGTCAGGTTTTTGGCACCATAAGAGGCGAGAAATGGTTTAGACCTATAATTCACTATGAAAAGTAAATTTAGGAATTGTTTCTTATATTTTTCATATTTTTTGGAGAAAAACTAAAAAATGGATATATATTTTTCTATAGAGCCATGTATAATGAAATTATAAAAATGATTTTTTGGGATAGAAGGTATGCAAATGGAGAATCCTTCACCATTAATGATCAATTTAATGATTCATATACATTTAATAACCAGTTGTGGGGTAAATCATCCCAATATCCTTATATTAATCCCTTTAATTATTTTCTTTTAATAATTTTTGTGGTTCGTAAAATTTTGAATTCTGATGTATGACAAATTTGGGTATAATTTCTATAATATAATGAAATCATTTCCAACACCACAATAATTGTAACATTAAAAAAATTTTAGGGAGAATTTCATTAATAATTTTTTTATCTATGATGGATTCCTACATAGAATGATAATTAAAAATATATAACAAGTTATAGATATTGGGTTATTTGGTACGTAAACTATATAAGTTATAAAAAACAAGTAAAAACAAATCTTGATGGATTAGAAAATATGAATGAGTATCTGAATGCGGTAAACACTTTTAAACCCATGAAAAATGATTTAAAGAGATCTAATATCTTCTTCCCACTTTAATAATTGAATTTGAAATTTATTTTATTTTTGAAAATGACGGTAATAATTAATTCAATGTGTAAGTTAAAAATTAAATTATTATATCAAATAAGGGATCATTACATGATATAATTGTTTTTTTATAAATTCTAATATGATAATGAATTTTCATGTTAAAAAATATAATATATGATTAAATTATTTTATTCTAATGATGAATTTAAACATAATTTTATTTTTAATAACTCAAAATACATTTTACATTGTTCAAACTATTTTGATTATAATTTTCAGAATAATGATAGTGAAGACCATTAACAACCTTCAAAGAAACAAAAACTTTAGTTTCCACCTTTAATGAATGAATGTTTTTTACCCTATATATCTAATTATTGAAATATTACCTCAGTATTATACCAATAAATAGTTCCACCTTTGATGTATTTTTTATATTAAGTAAGGGCACCACAAAACACAATTGTTTCCTCCTATATAAAGTAAAATTTCAATATGTGGAAAGGGATTTGGAACATGTAACAGTTTACTAGAATAAAAATCTATACTAGAAGTGATTATACATAAGGTATTGTTTTCATGGTAATACCATTGACCATAACAGAATTTCTCATTGGAAGGAAAATAAAAAAATAAAAAATAGAATTTGTATATTTTATATATTTATTTTCAATTTATTTTAATTTCTCAAAATCCAATAACTTTGATACCATTTACACCCATTTTTAATCCATAGGATCATATATTTTGATTAAAAGAGTGTATGTTACGCACATTTATTATAAATCACATGGACATTCATGAATTTTAAATCACATTGAATAATATTCTTATATGTTTATATAATTTAATAAAATTTAATGTTTTAAATTAAAACTCATACAGAGACAATGAATTCCATTAAAATGGACTATGGGAAGTTATATGAGAATCCATGAGGTAAGTATCATTATAAAAATCCAATATATTTTTTATTTTATGTTTCAATTGAATCCAATGATACATCATATTTTTTATATGCACACCTATCTTAAAATATGAAATATGAAATTGTGCAAGATTTTAAGTGAGGGGGAGGTTCTCATATGTTCCACACTTGAATAATGCCTCTTTTATGACATATGATAACATATTTTTTAGATATAATTTATTGTATTGTTGTAAATATCATACATCCATATTATTTAAATGATAAAGGTCTTGGTTGAATCATTTTAATGCATTGAAATTACTTGTATGGATAATTTTTTTGGTGAGTCATCATAGGAAAAGTCATGAAAAATATTTTATATTTTGATATTAATATGTTTTACTTAAATATATATTATTTATGGAGTGATTTAAATTAATTATACTATTGATTTCAAAGTCTTTCATATACAATTTTTTATGTGATGCCTTGAATTTTTTTATTTTTCTATAAAATATTTTAGATGATTCATTTAAGAAGTAATGGTATAGAAGCACATTTTAAATATCTATAATAAAATTAAAAAACTTGAAAAATCAAAAGAAATATAAAACATGGAGATGAACAACCATTATTCTTTAATGTTTACAAATCAATGAAATCATATGGACTATATTATTTGTAACCCATCATTAAGTCTCAATGAATTGTTAGTTTCTCTTATTCAAGTTTATAAAAAGATGAATATGAATAGTGTCATTTCATTATAATTAAATAATATGGATTTCATATTTAAATAATAAATGTTCTAATTAATGAAATTTAAAAAATTAGTTGAAGTCTTCTTTTCTTCATTTCTCTATATATTGGGCAGTAATGAATAGTAAATGTTTAATTTAAATGAATAATAATTCAAAATCATGTTAAATAAATTGATATAATTTTTTTATTTAAACTAGTTTCATTTTAGATCCTAGAAATTATTACCTATTTTTTATTGAGGGTAGGAAAAGATTACATTTGGAGAGTCTGAGGAACATATTTTTTTTAAATGTCTTGTGTGAATTTCTTTTCATAATGGTTAATATACTATCCAATTAGAGTCTTATAATAAGTAAATTATTATGTTTGTTTAATTGGCCCTATATTGTTATTCCCAAAGACAAACTAATGATTTTGAGGTCATTCAATGAAAAAAATAAACAAATTATATTTTGTGTTTCAAGCAAGGAACAAAAATTGTGGCGTGAAATTTTTCATGAAGACCATGATATGATTATTTTCTATATGGAATAAATCTAACGGAGAAAATAATTCCTAAAGGAAGAAAAAATTTATATCTCTATAGATTTTATAATTTATAACTCTCTGAATATTGTAGATTCTTGAGAAAATTTCCAAATCCAGTGACATGGTGGTGAGAAATTCCCATCAGATTTAGGAAATGGAATATTTCCATTATTGAAGGAGTGGTTGTAAAAATATCAAGATTCAATTTTTTAAGCTCTTATATTTTTATCTTGACCATGAAAATACTAGGAAATATGTATACTCTACATATTTGGGTTAAATTGTTTTGATACATTCAATTTGATAGATAATAGATCTAAAGTAAACTCTAATATCAAAAGTTATATAAGTTTAAGGTTTTATTTTTCATGAATAATATATTATAGAGGGTAAATGAGTTATACTAATATTTATAACACCCTCTATAAGGGTAAACATGTACCCTACTCAACCCTGAGAATATTCCCTACCCTTGGTCGATTGCACACCCTACATAAGTTTAAGCACACACCCCACTCAAGGTTGGGTGTGAATTATAAAAACTAATCTCAAACTACCTAAACAAAAACTTGTCCAAAGGCACCATGTATCCTTTGGTACATCTCCCCATATTCCAGAGGCTTCCGACTATTTGTGAGGGCCTGTAGGTAATCAATGAGAGACTATAACCTCTAATATAAATATCTATAAATAATAGTGGAAACAATATCAATAAACAATCAATATAACTTAAAAATAGATAATAGACCACATACCATAACATAATATTGATGTTCAATTTAATAGAAGTTATATAAGAGTATCCTTCATCTGTGGGAAGGTCATTTAAAAAATAGAAAAATGAAAAAAAGGGAAAAAATAAAATATGAAAACAAGGATCTTTTAGGTTTATCCCAATAGGACCCATCGTTATCCAACCAGTAAACCCAATAAAAATCTAATAAGTATTCACCAATCAAAATACACTTTCCCTTTTTTGTGTCATGTATCGTAAAATTTAAACATGCATTGGGGTAATATCTACAAATGATTAATTCTCCTAGATAATATCCAAAAGTTTATGGGAACATGAAAAGTGTATTGTATGATAAACTAGAGATCAATAAACACCTCTGAAATCTACTCTCAACAAATCAAAGGTCAGTGGTCTACCTACTTTAGCTAGTGACAGAGTGGGATGTTACACCCATAGTTCGAACACATATAAAGACTTATATGATCCTCCAATAATATATATACCACTTGATGAATAAAACTTAAACATTTTGATTCAACCATACCAATCCATAATAAATCACAACCTTTGACTCAACAATTCAGATAAACTCTAACACATGACAAGAATTTAACCCCAAAACAGCGATCATAGACACAACCTAAAACCCCATGGAAAGAATATATGGAATATCCCTTAATAAGTATGAAGATAAATATTATAACATTGATTCCTATATCTATAAAGTATCCTATAAATAAACCAGTGTATATCATCTCCCTTATTGTGTAGAAAAAATGTAACATCCCAAGCTTCCATGTTACGTTTCCCTTTGAATAATGGAATAAATTGCATTGTACGCAATTTCGAGATTCGAAAACACCGCGACCAATCTAAATAGCCATTATGAATAGTAATACCCACTTTTTAAAATTTTATAAATTTTATCTTTCAAAATGGACTTCATTTTTCGATCTGGAATATCTAAATTATATTAGGGTGAGTTTTTGACACTTTTCTGATAACTTTAATATTTTTGATTAATAGTGAAAAATACTAAATTTTAATTAAAAACAAATTTTTTAATAAAAATAATTTATAGTGTTAAATTATAATTTTGAGTGGTTTTAAAGTATAATTAGATTTTATTTTTACCATTTAATCCATTATTGTTCATTTTATGTAATTTCAAATTAAAACTGAACATAAACAAGTGTCAATCTTTTGAGAGTTATTATTTCTTAAAAACACACTTTTTGTTTTGACAGCAGGAATTAATTTTAAATTAATTTCTGCCACTTCTATGTTTTGAATTTAGAAAAATGGATTCCATATTTAGAATCAGGAGGAAAAAATTGTGTAAATAGGTAAATTGTTTTAGACATTTTGAATAATAACTTCAGAAAATATTTTATTTACCATGATTAAAGGGTAAATTTAATAAATAAGGGTAAAATATAATATTATAATAATATTAAATTATCCTAACATGTATCCTAATCGTATTGGATGATACATAGCCGACCATGGGCATCCTTGGGTTGAATTGTTGACCCCATGGAGCCACGTGAGAGTAATAATGACATTTTATATTAATTAATTTAAAGTAAAGACAAAAATACCATAAACAAATATCTTTTAGTAAATAAATTTTTAAATTGGTTTATATAAGTTATCTTTTAGACTATAAATATTATTTGGAACAATAAAAAGATTCCATACATCATGGTATTTGTTTTAAAATTTTTGGACATCAAATAAATTAAATTATTTATGACACAATAATGATACAATATTTACCTAATTAATAAATGATTTAAATAAATAATATTATAAATATTAAAAAATATCCAAAACTTGTCCAATTCTTATTGGATTATTTTATTTATACCATGAGTCATCTTAAATTTGTTATTAATGAAAATTTGACCTTTTTTAATTGAATAAGAGGTTATAATAAAATAATTATTTCAAACATTGCTAAAGAGCCCCTCCTCTCCATTATAAAAAGCCCTCACTTCCTACCCATTTCTCACACTTCTAAATCCTTTTTCTCATACAAACCCTGTCCAAATATCCTCCCAACATCTCTCAATTCATTCTAAAGTCCTTAATTTAGTCAGAAAGCTGACCTAAGGATCCCTTTTGATCAAATCATAAGGCAGAACCCGAAGAAGAGGTATTAATTTCACAACCCTCTTTCAAGTTCTTTCTTCTTCCACTTCTCTTTCTTTGTTGTTTCCATTCTAAAATTAAAACTCTAGTATATTAAATATAATTTGATGTTATTATAAATATGGTACAACCATATTCATTATTCTATCCATCCTATAAATGACAATGTCACCATACATGTGTACGTACGGCTTACCGTCTCCACATCATGGTGATGTTTGTTATTCAAACACTTCATCATTTGGATGGGTTTAATAATTAGTATAAATGATGTAAATAATAAATATAACATGATAATTCTTCTTTATATGGGATATACCATATAATTATATACTATTTTAATATAAAAAGAATGATATTGTCACTCGTGCGTACGTACGGATTACCGTCTCCACGAACATGATAAGATTCATTCCCCATCGTAACCATTCAAGAATAATATTCATTAGGTTATTAAAAATAATGATTAAAACATAATATCATTCTATATATGAATAAAATAAATTTTATCCATAACAAACATGTCTTCTGTATCAAAACGTATAAAGGAAAACGAATCAGTTAACACCTGAAACAACAATACTACTGAAATATCATTATCAAAGCAATATTAGAAGATCAAATATGATATAATATTAATGTATATGGTTCTTGTATAATTTAATAACAATGATTTAACAATTATACAGGATAACCTACCCTCGACCAAGGAAAATTACGTGGTAAGGGTTAACTTCGCAATCTCTTTATTATCTGAGGTTGTTTTTACGTAAGTATCTACTGGGACCTCTTTATCATCCACATCCATGTTTCTTAAAAATATATTTCAAAACATTATTACTATTTTATAGACTATGGGTTAAAGTCATTTATATCCTTTTTTACTATTTATAATATTTTTATAAAGGAATCTTTCTGTCGTTTTCCAAACAAGGTCCTTTATAAACTTTTCGATAAAATTAAGGTAAGAATGTATTTTTTTTAACTTATACGGCAGGTGCAACTATTTTCTGCTGTTATAACATCATCAAAGCTTCCCCTAAAAGCTTATAAGAATATTTAAAAAATAAATATTTTCTTTTATAATTATATAAATTTTAAATTATTTCAAAATAGAAAGAGATATTTCTCTAAAAAAAGGTTTTGATTTCATCTATGACAACTTATTTTGATGGATTTTAAGTTTATTTGAAGTTGATTTATTATGATACAAAACTTCTATATTGTATTTAAGGTTTTGTGATATGTTTGACTGTGGATGTGTTATTTTTATACCATTCATGGTTTATGGATAATGTATTGACATTTCGTATGCTAGTTTTAATACGGATGTTAATGTTATGTTTAAATCTTTTCATATGAGGAATGCATTGGACTTAGTATGTGACGGGTGGATCCCTCTATATCTCCTCTATGCATCGGTAGGTCTCATGAGATAAACTAGTGTCTTGGCACAAGGCCTGGACAAAATCTTATTTGTATTCTTGGCACAAGGCCTTGACTATGTGGTTATGAAAGTCTGGAATTAAGCATTCCATCATTATGAAAGTGGCTACTGATATTTCATGTGATTATTTTACTAGTAGAAAATCTATGTGAGTAAGTAAATGACATTATTTTGATTTTATCTTTGCCATATTATGCTGATTTTCAAGTTTAAAATGATTTTGTTTTAGTCTTATAAATTGCCTTAAATTTTTATGCTTATTTATGAAAGATTCCGCTATATTTTTTTATCCTTATTGAGCATCTAAGCTCACCCCTTTCTATGTTTATTTTTCCTAGGATGTGAAGAAGTTAATTATGAGTGACTTTCAAGATTAATCTAGGAGGCTTGGATGTTTCTAATGGAATAAATTAGTGTTGTATTTCTTTTCAAGTTGTAATGTTGAACTTATGTATGAATCTTGTTTCCAATAATACTAAACTGATCGGTCTTTCGGGACATGATTTCCTTGTGATCATGCCAATGTTACATAATAATGCACTGAATCTGGGTAACTGAAGTTGGGGCATTACAGTTGGTATCAGAGGAAGTTTAGTATAAACCTTGGAAACTAGATTTTACTAAACTCTGATTAGAGCATATTACCCTAAGATAGACTTTGAGGATTAGTATAGAAGAACTTCCTAGATTTTTGGTAATGTAGATATTTTGTGAGTTTTCGAGGAAATACATCCCCGTCTGGATACGAGCAGGTAGAGGTGGCTCTAGAATAGATATACCTAGGGGTAAAACCCAAAAACACCCCTTTGAGCTGGACTCGAACGGGAACTGGTGAACGACAACAGGCCTTACTGCACTCTTGGTTACGACACTCCTAGGGGATATGCTTAGGATAATTCTTATTTTATTTACAAATCATTATGAAGGGTTTGTGAGTATATACTTCCTCAAAGAAAACATTTTTATGATTATGGATTATATCCTTAAACTGTTCAATTCATGTTAAGTATTTTACCAGTATGGAATTATGTATTTTGATTCATAAAATAATATAGTTTATGCCATTGTTTAGAAATGGTGCCTAGTGGAAGGAATGTAAACCGTATCAATGTACGTAATCCATGTATATATTTCCCTCCTTTTGAAGATAATTATAGTGGAGCTGGTGATGCAACTGGTGCTGATCAGCTAATCACCATATAGGGACAACTCACTCAGGTTATGAATAACAACCTTACCTGTATAGAGCATCCTGATCCACATTTCGGAGGATCAATGTTAGATCGCTTCATGAGGAAAAAACCACCAACATTCAATGGGAGTAAAAATCCATTGGATGCTAAGAAATGGATAAGTTACTTAGAGAAAATATTTCATGCTTTGGGGAGTAGCGAAAGGGAAAAAGTTGTCATGGAAGTTTATCACCTCACTGGAGATTCTAATTAATGGTGGTTGTTGATTTGAAACACAAAGCGGGGTGAAGAAGTATCAAATATGGAATAGAGGGAGTGTAAAGATATTTTATTAGAAAAATAATTTCCACGTGCCCATCGAGCGGATATGGAAATATAATTTCTGAGTCTGAGGAAAAAAGAGGATGAGAAAGTCACAAAATATGAGGCTAACTTTACAAGGATATCAAGGCAGGCAACATATTATATACATAACCCAAGAAGTAAGATTGATCATTTATTTGATGGGTTAAAACCATTTCTACGTCGAGCATTAGTCTCACGATCCTTCTCAACGCATGAATATATCATCTCATGTGCTATCAAGACATAAAAGGAATTATCTAAGTCTTACGACTTTATAGAAAAGAAAGATAAGAAGATATCTGCTGAACACTCTATAAATGGAAATAAGGGGAACAAGGGAAAAGTTGAATATCCATCCTACAGTAAATGTGGGATGAAACACCCAGGAACTTTCCTGAAGGGAATGTGAGTCTATAATAAGTGTGGTGAAAAAGGCCACCAATCTCATGATTGTAAGGGAAAGAAAGAAGCTACCGATGTTCAATGCTACAATTGCAGGGAGATGGGAGATTATGAAAATGAATTTCCTAAGGGACAAGGAAAATTACCTCATAAAAGGCCAAGGGATTAAGGCCAAGATTATGCTATCACTACTGCTGAGGTTGAATCTCCAAAAGACGTAGTGGTAGGCAATTTAATGGTTTCCTCAAGTTTAGAAAAGGCTTTATTTGATTCTAGATCATCGCATTGTTTCTTATCTTCCTAGTTTTCAAATAAAATTAGATATTTCCAATTTGATTTAACAAGGGAGTTGTCATTCAAAAATCTTAAGGGAAGTATCATTGCAACAATGTTTTTTGAATCAGTTCCCATTAAGGCATATAAACGTTATTTATATGATGATCTCACCGTCACAACCATGATTGAATTTGATATAATCCTTAGTATGGATTGGATTTCGGACCAATATGTTAAAATTTATTATAAAAATAAGGGGGTTATAATTTTTGATGATGATAAGGAGTACCATATCTTTAGATCAGAAATGTCCCCATCTGATTCTTATCTAGATCCACCCCCAGTAGCTCAACTAAATTCAATTATTGGGGAGGAAGAGAATGAAATAACTATGGGTGAGGAAAGGAATGTTAAAATAGAGGATGTACCTATTGTTCAAGAATATGTTGATGTGTTTCAAGAGGATTTACCAGGGCATCCTCCAGAATGAGAAATTGAGTTTTCCATTGACTTAATTCCTGGTTCAAGGCCTATATAGAAGTCCCCTTATAGAATGACCCCTATAGAATTAGTGGAACTGAAGAATCAACTAGAGGAATTGAGTAATAAGGGATTTATTCTCCCTAGTGTTTCTCTATGGGGAGCCCCTATCCTTTTTGTTAAGAATAAAGAAGTGTCTATGAGGTTGTGCATTGACTACATGGAGATCAATGCTATAACAGTAAAGCACAAGTATCCCATACCTCACATTGATGATATATTTGACCAAATTCATGGAGCTCAATATTTTTGAAAGATTGACCTTCGATATGGATATCATCAGTTGTGTTTGAATAAGGAAGACATTCGAAAAACAGCATTTCGAACTAGGTACGAGCATTACGAGTTTACAGTAATTCCTTTTGGGTTGACTAATGCACCCTCTGTTTTCATGGATCTAATTAATAGAGTTTTCAAGGAATATCTTGATGAATTTTTAGTGGTATTTATTTATGATATCCTGGTATACCCCAAAATCTATTAAGATCATGAAAATCACTTGCACTTTATTCTGAAAACCCTAAGAAGAAATGAATTATACAAGAAGTTTAGCAACTGTGAATTCTGGCTTCAAGAGATTTCTTATCTTGGACATATTTTCCTTAAGGATGGAATCTCTGTTGATCCTTCTAAGATGAGAGCAATCCAAGAATGGACAACACCGATGAGTATAATTGAGGTATGAAATTTTATTGGTTTAGCATGTTATTATCGACGTTTTGTTCAGAATTTTTCCCGATTAGCTAACCCATTGACAAAGCACACATGTAATGGGGTTAAATTTGTTTGAAAAAAAAGATTTTGAAGAATGTTTCGAAGAACTGAATAGAATATTAGTCAATGCTCCTATCTTGAATCTACTATCGGGGAATGATGGGTTTGTTATTTATAGTGATGCCTCAAATAAAGTACTTGGTTGTGTCCTTATGCAGAATGATAGCGCTATTGCCTATACATCACGACAACTGAAAATTCATCAGGAAAAATATCATACTCATGATCTTGAGTTAGCATCTCTGATCTTCGATTTGAAGATTTGGAGACACTATCTTTATGGTGAAAAATTTGAGATTTATACTAACCAAAAGAGTTTGAAGTATATGTTCTCTCAGAAGGAAATCAACATGAGGCAATGGAGATGGCCTGAACTACTCATGGATTATGATTTCATGATACACTACCACCTGAGGAAGGCAAATAAGATGGAAGATTCTTTGATCAGAAAGGATAATGTAGTTTTGAACAAGATGATAGTTGAATGGGATCCTATTTTCATGGATCTAGTAAATATGGATATGGGAAGAACCATGGAAAGTAAAACATCAATTCATTTTCAAATGGTTTCCAAACCATATTTACTAGAAAGGATAAAGAGTTCTCAGACCGATGATGAGGAGTTTCAAAAGAATATTAAAGCTATGAATGATGGGATATTGAGTGACATCATATATGAAGATGGAATTTTGAAATTTGGTAAGAGACTTTGTATTCCTGATATAACTGATCTGAAAATGGGAATTATTAGATGATGCTCATAGATCCAATTTCTCTACACACCCTGGTAGCACTAAGATGTATAGAGATTTGAAGGAAGATTTTTGGTGGGACAATATGAAGAGGGTGATTGCGGATTTTGTGTCAATATGTATGGTTTGTCAACAAGTGAAAGCTGGAAGGCAACAACCTGGAAGAGTCATGCAACCTCTTCCCATACCTGAGTGGAAATGGGATGATATTCCAATGGACTTTATAATGGGACTACCAAAGACTCCTAGAAGGAATGATGCAATATGGGTCATTGTCGACCGTTTTACCAAGTCAGCACATTTTCTTGATATAAGAGAAGATTTAACACTTGAATGTCTGGAAAGAATATATATTAATGAAGTTTTAATACTTCATGGTGTAGCCATATCAATTGTTTCTGATCGTGATCCCCATTTTATATCAAGATTCTGGAAAAGTCTTTAGAAGGCCCTGAATACTAAACTTCATTTGAGAACTGCCTACCACCCTCAAACTAATGGACAATAAGAACGAACAATTCAAACCTTAGAAATCATGTTGATATCTTTCTCACTTGGATTTCAAGGTATGTGGGATCAATATTTACCCATGGTAGAATTTTCCTATAACAATAGCTTCTATTCAAGTATTTAGATGGAACCATATGAAGCGTTATACAGAAAGAGATGTCGCACACCAACTTGTTGGGATGATATTGGTGAAAGAAAACTAGAAGGACCAGAACTTTTTGAAGAAACAATGGAAAAGGTGAAGGTAATCCAAACCCACATCAAAGAAGTTCAAAGTAGGCAGGAGAGCTTTTCCGATAACCGAATGAAGGATTTAGAATTTCAGGTCGGAGATCAAGTTTTCTTGAAGGTATCTCCATGGAAAAGAATTATACGATTCAGTAAAAAAGGTAAATTGAGTCCCATGTAAATCAGACCTTTAAAAATCCTAGAACAAATTGGGGATGTAGCTTACCATTTGGCAATACAGCCAAGTCTCTCCAAAGTTCATGATGTGTTCCCCGTATTACTGTTGAAAAAATACATGCCTGACCCAACACATGTACTCAACTATGAGGAATTAGAACTAGAACCTGATCTACCTTATTGCAAAGAGCCTTTCAAGATTCTTGATACTATAGAACAAGTGTTGAGAAACCAGACAACTCGTCTGGTAAAAGTTCTATGGAGAAACCATAAGATGGAAGAGGCAACGTGGTAACCTGAGGAACTTATGATGAAGAACCACCCGAATCTTTTTATGGAGTTGTATTCTAGAAAATTTGAGGATGAAATTATTTGAAGGATGGGAGAATGTGACACCCTAATATTTGATGGTAAGTTTCCCTTTTAATAATGTAATAGCTTTCATTGTACGCAATTTCGATTTTCTAACACACTATGACCAATCAAAATAGCCGTTATGAATAGTAATACCCAATTTTTAAAATTTTATAAATTTTATCTTTCAAAATGGACTTCATTTTTTGATTTGGAATATCAAAATTATCTTAGAGTGATTTTTTGGCACTTTTATACTAACTTTCATATTTTTGATTAATAGTGAAAAATACAAAATTTAAATTTAAAACAACTTTATTAATAAAAATAATTTATATTGTTAAATTATAATTTTGAGTGGTTTTAAAGTATAATTAGATTTTATTTTTAACATTTAATCCAGTTTTGGTCAGTGGATGTAATTTCACATTTAAACTGAACATAAACATGTGTCAATCTTTTGATAGTTATTATTTCTTAAAAACACAGTTTTTTGTTTTGACAGCGAGAATTAATTTTAAATTAATTTCTGCCACTTATTTGTTTTGGATTTAGAAAAATGGATTCCATATTTAGAATCAGGAGGACCAAATTGTGTAATTAGGTAACTTTTATTTTTAGACATTTTGAATAATTACTTCGGTAAATATTTTACTTACCATGATTAAAGGGTAAATATAATAAATAAGGGTAAAATATAATATTATAATCATATTAAATTACCCTAACATGTATCCTAATACTATTTTATGATACATAACCGACCATGGGAATCCTTGGGTTGAATTTGGGACCCCATGGAGCTACATGAGAGTAATAATGACATTTTATATTAATTAATTTAAAGTAAAGATAAAAATGACACAAAAAAATATCTTTTAGTAAATAAATTTTTAAATAGGGTTATATAAGTTATAATTTCGACTATAAATATTTTTGGAAATCTAAAAATCTATCCTATATCATGGTATTTTTTTTATAATTTTTGGACATCATATAAATTAAATTATTTATGACACAATAATGATACAATATTTACCTCATAAATAAATGATTTAAATAAATAAGATTATAAATATTAAAATAATATCAAAACCTGTCCAATTATTATTGGATTATTTTATTTTGACCAATAGTCATATTAAATTTGTTATTAATGAAAATTTTACCTTTTCAAATTGAATATGAGGTTATAATAAAATAATTGTTTCAAACTTTCTTAAA
The DNA here is from genome assembly GCA_963277665.1 of Viscum album. Lineage (NCBI taxonomy): Eukaryota > Viridiplantae > Streptophyta > Magnoliopsida > Santalales > Viscaceae > Viscum > Viscum album. The sequence continues at coordinate 36,929,989 of OY728150.1, read as the reverse complement.
GAGCCCCTCTTCTCCCTTATAAAAATCCCCCACATCCTACCCATTTATCACACTTCTAAAGCCTTTGGCTCGTACAAACCCTACCCAAATATCCTCCCAACATATCTAAATTCATTCTTGAGGCATTATGTTAGTCAGAAATCCAACCTAAGGAGCCATTTTGATCAAATCAAAAAGAAGAACCCAAAGAAGAGGTAATAATTTCACCACCCTCTTTCAAGTTCTTTCTTCTTCCACTTCTCTTTATTTGTTTTTTCCGTTCTAAAATGAGAACTCAAGTATCTTAAATATAATTTGATGTTATTATAAATATGGTACAACCATATTCATTATTATATCCATCCTAAAAATGATAAAGTAACCATACGTGCATACGTACGGCTTACCGTCTCCACGTCGTGGTGATGTTTGTTATTCAAACACTTCATCATTTGGATGGGTATAATAATGAGTATAACTAATGTAAATAATAAATATAACATAATAATTATTCTGTATATGTGATATACCATCCAATTATATACTATTTTAATATCAAAAGAATGATATTGTTGCTCGTGCGTACGTACAGATTACCGTCTCCACGAACGCGATAAGATTCATTCCCCATCGTAACCATTCAAGAATAATTTTCATCTGGTTATTAGAAATAATGATTAAAACATAATATCATTATGGATATGAATCAAATATATCCTATCCATAACAAACATGGCTTATGTATCAAAACTTATAAAGTAAAAAGAATCAGTTAACATCTAAAACGACGATATTACTGGAATATCATTATCAAAGCAATATTAGAAGATCACATATTATATCATCTTAAGGTATATGGTTCTTATATAATTTAATAAAAAATATTTCACCATTATATAGGAGGTTAAACTACCCTCGACCAAGGAAAAGTACAAAGTAAGTGTTAATTTCACAATCTCTTTATTTGTCGAGGTTGTTTTTACGTAAGTATCTATTGGGACCTCTTTCTCATCCACATCCATGTTTCCTAAAAATATATTTCAAAACATGGTTACTAATTTATAGACTATGGGTTAAAGTTATTTATACCTTTATTTGACTCTTTATAAGAAGTTTATAAAGGAATCCTTCCATTGTTTTCCAAACAAGGTCCTTTATAACCTTTTCGACAAAATTAAGGTAAGAATGTCTTTTTTAACATATAAGGCAGGTGTGGCTATTTTCCACCATTATAACATCATAAAATATTCCCTTAAAATCTTATAAGATTATTTCCAAAAATAAATGGTTTCTTTTATAATTATATGAATTTTAAATTATTTCAAAATAGAAAGAAATATTTCTCTAAAAAAAGGTTTGAGTTCATCTATGTCAACATCCTTTGATGGATTTCAAGTTTATTTGAAGGTAATTTATTATGATACAAAACATACATATTGTATTGAAGGTTTTGTGATATGTTTCACTGTGGATGTGTTATTTTTATACCATTCATGGTTTATGGATAAATTATTGACATTTCGTATTCTAGTTTTAATACGAATGTTTATGTTATGTTTAAACCTTTTCATATGAGGAATGCATTGGACTTAGTATGTGATGGGTGGAGCCCTCTATAGCTCCTCGATGAATCAGTAGGTCTCATGAGAAAAACTAGTGTCTTGGCACAAGGCATTGACAAAATCTTATTTGTTTTCTTGGCACAAGGCCTTGACTATGTGGTTATGAAAGTTTGGAATTATGCATTCCATCATTATGAAAGTGGCTATTGATATTGAATGTGATTATTCGACTAGTAGAATATCCATGTGAGTAATTAAATGGAATTATTTTGATTTTATATTTTCCATATTATGCTTAAGTTCAAGTTTAAAAGGATTTTGTTTTAGTATTATAAATTTACTTAAATGTTTATGTTTATTTATAAAAGTTTTTGATATATTGTTATCCTTACTGAGAATCTGAGTTCACCCCTTTCTATATTTTATTTTATCTAGGATGAGAAGAAGTTAATTATGATTGACTTGAATGATTAATATAGGAGGCTTAAATGTTTCTAATGGAATAAATTATTGTTATATTTCTTTTCAAGTTGTAAAGTTGAACTTATGTATGAATCTTGTTTCCAATAATACTAAACTGATCTGTCTTTCGGGAGATGATTTCTTTATGATCATGCCAATTTTACGTAATAATACACCGACTCTGGGTAACTGGGGTTGGGGTGTTACAAAAAATCCCTTCACCTTAGCCCTAAAGGTGCATAAAAACACTAAACTCCCACTACCATGAACCCATGAAAACACTATTTCCCCATCACCATTTAATGGTATGTCATAAGTAAAAACATTTAATGAAACAAATCACCACCCCTAAACAAGTGCCATAATAATTACAAGTAACTATATAAACAACATTTCAACCAAGTCTTATATCCATCAACCACCATATAACATGACATTATCATGAAAACATCCATGGGATCATATTACAACACTATACAACCATAGGTTCCCACCTAGAACTATAATACCTCAACCGTTATCATTTCCAATCTCCCACAAACCCTCACCACACCCAAAAATCATATAGTAAAATAACTCATATAAATAATAAAAGTATTTCAGCACTAATTACCATATACTAGTGCGAGGTCTATCATAAAATACCATACTCTAATTCAACTATAGGAAGTTAAAATCTAGAATACACAAAAAACAACCTAAAAAAGAGTTTTTAGTTTAATACAGTTGTAATGGAAACAAAAAATATATATGATGGAAGATGATATGGAATACACATGATGACTCCCTGAGACATAAAACACCAATAATAAACCAAAAAATGAAGAAATATCCCTTAGTTGGAGAAGATAACTAGGGAGGTGAAATGGGAGAATGGATAAGATGGGGAAATAATAAATAATTCCATAGTTAATTTGGTTATTAATATTTAAAACTATTTGAATAAAAATTGAACCAACTACTTTGGGTGGTCAGTGTTGAGTGTCCATGTGGGTCTTGGTGTAGTACCCCCGCCAAGGGTCATAGTGTGGTTTATCCCTTTAGGTCAGGCTGAAGGTTCCTATATAGTAGAAGAACTAGAAAAATTGACCACAATATCCATGGTTAATATCTTATAATGAACCTTTCCATCATGGTGGAACACCCTCCATGTCTAGGGATTAACAACATAACCATCACTCATTGCTTATTGGACAACCACTTTCCATAAAAACCTTAATCTAATGCATTAACTTACCATGACATAATCCTCTACATTACAATGTGACCTCCTAACAATAGGTTAATTTTATGCTATATCCAAGGTGAAACCTTAATCCATAATTTATTTCTTTCACTGATGTTGAACCCTATGGGAGAATTAGTTGAACTCATATTTTGATAATCCTAATTATGCACAATTATGGTTTGATAATCCCTATATCGATTAATGGTTAATTACTTATTCAGTATTTCTATAGACCATGAACATATTCATATATTATAATATTTATATTATCTTTACAGAATCCGGTTACTGGATGGATATATATTCTAACTTAACCCTTTCTGCCAATAGAATGATTAAACAGACAAGTGGTCACCATTACAGAACAAAGCTACCAATTTTTAAAGTCCACCGTTATACAAGTCTACCGACACGTGAAGGTCACTGATACATGAAGTCCACCGGTACAACAATTCTACCGTTACGTGAAATCCTACCGATACATCAAGCCAACCGATACATCAAGTCTACCGATACAGACAAGTCACCGTTACTCAAGCCTACCGTTACAAACAAGTTACCGAACGGAGTCTACCGATACACTAAGGAAGCTACTGGTACATGAAGTCTACCGTTACACGAAAGGTCACTGGTAAATTAAGACTACCACTACCGATCAAGTCTACCGACAAACAAGAAGTCTACCGATAGAAAGGCTACCGTTACACAAGAGGTTACCGATACAAGAGGTTACCGATACAAAGACCTAACGAGACACAAGGATACCGATATCAAAAGATACCATTCCAGAGAATCCGACGCTGCCTTAATTCCTTTATGTTTATTTAATCTAACCAACGGTAATATCAGATATATTTTAATGCTCTGTCATTTATTTAATGAAGGTTGTTGGATGTCAGGGAACCGTACCTCGTACCTGCAAAAAGAAATCATTTCTTTTGCCTGATATCGTGCCATAAATACAAGAAGTCCCTGTTGCTGCAAAGAGAGATGCGTGAAAGACATGAGGAATATACAAACGCAATACGGAAGTGATCTACAAGTGAAATAAACAATAAGATCATACACAATCATGCTCACTCAAGAAGAGATCTGTACATTCACAAGGACTTTGAAGAACCTCATCAACTACATTTTCACTGTCTCTGAACCTGGTTGTCAAGAAGACGACACTCTGTTTTCCAGACCAAAACCAGAAGAGGACTCAGAACCATTTCTGATCAATCTGAAGGAGTATAGAAGCTACACTGCAATCACTAGATCCACTCTAAACTCTATATCTTGCTCAGTGATTTATTGTTTACATTACGAGAAGTGTGTGTCATCAGTTTTAATTTACACATACACTATTTCCGGAACTTTAACTAGAGGATATGTAAATCCTCATTTGAACTCCTTAAATATTCTATTTCCCACTGTGGATAGTGGTAGAGGTCGTGTGTGACCTGGATAACTGTATTTGCTGTTTTTTGGTTTCCCATGTAGAACTGTGGTAGAGGTCTTTGACGTAGACAGTTGTAAACTATTGTGAACCCCGATCCAGGGTGTGGATCAAATTTATATAATTTATTGAGAGGACTAAGTATTGGCTTGAGACTGAACCTCTTGGTTATATCTTCTGTGCGTTTTTTAGTTTTATTTAAAACCTTTTATTATCCTGCTAAGTTCTTTAAAATTTAAACTATTTTTCAAAGTTACTCTGATAATTGAATTAACAAGTGTTTGCATTATTTGTAAATCATTAGGTTAGTTTCAGAAGCGAATATGATATTCTGAATAGATTAACTGGGAATTAATCAATCCCCTGAGAACCTAACTGAAAGTTTTCTTTAATTCAAATTCACTACAATTCAATTAGTATTTTAAATTGGGGGATTTTGGTAAAGGATTTTAAACAGAAATTTTAATTGGAACTCAATTCACCCCCTTCTTGAGTGTCCACTCCGACCAACAACTAACACCCCAAAAAACCAAACTGTCCTAAATATACATTTATAGGATAAACATAGGCCCAAAATTCCTCACCTAAACCACCAATCCATTGAAATATCCCCACCATAGGAAAACTAATCCTCAAGATGTGTCTAACAACAATACTCATCACAATCAACTAAAACCCAAATATCTAACTCATCTGATCATTGAAACACTGAGACAATGATAAAGGTATCCATATATTTCTAGTCATGATTAAAAAACAGACTCATAAAACCTATTCCAACTGTGGATACTCACCATGGTTAGAAACTTCTGTCGAGTCACACTAAAACCAACTTCCCAATATGAAGATAGTATTTTACATGATCACCATCCTGTAACCTGCACTTACTATCCACTAAACACACCATCATCATACATTATAATCAATGTTGATAACACTGAACATCACATATTCAGTCCTTCCCATATAACAAACATAATAAACCATTACCCTTGTGGAAAACCATGAACTAAAATAATCAAAATGTAACTATGACCATCAATTTATCTCCATCCTACTTAGAAAATATTGTATCAAATTCATGAAACAAACCCAAACCCAACACATTAGATTCTTTTCCTAATTGAAGGGTTACACTATATATCGACCACTATACCCTTGATTTTATATTTTTTCCACTATAATGGATTAATCATGTTGATAATCTTAGGATACTACCTCCAAGAATTTAACAAAGTATTACCTTAGATTCTTATGCCTAAATAGATCTATGACCTCTAACCGACATCAGGAATTTCCAGTAAAACCTTTCTAAGTCCCCCACTGAGCCTAAAAATCCTCGGATGGTTAATAAAATTGATCTTTAATGTGATATATATTTCCAAACTAATAAAATCTTGAATATAACCCACTTCATGGATGAAAATTTGGTTCTATACCCTAACTACCCAACTAGAATTCCTCGTTCCCCTATTTCAATCCATATGAAGATGTACCACCACCCCAAAACAATTATACTATCTTTCTGGTTGCACTATCACCTACTAAATATTATTATGTTATCAATTACTGGTTCACTACATAGAAAGGGTAAGTCAATCAAAATATTTTCATCTATACCCAAATAGCATGCTGAAGTCTATCCTCAAAGTATTAAAACTTGGCCGTCTCATCTCCAGCTGATGTTCACATAGAATGTAATTGATCAATGAAAATAATATTATAATCAATGATGGATGTATCCCTCTACACCAAACTCATAGGCTCACAGGACTAGTCTACCCTCTTTATCTCAAGAAAGAAATGGTCAAACAACATCACCTCAAAGTCTTTTCAAGACATCCCCGCAGACCTACCACCCATCACTTAGACATCCAACTAGTGTTTAATTAGTCCCCTAATAATAGATGTCACCAAATTTACCCTCTACCTTATAGGTAGCCAAATATGATCAAATATACTCTAAAATGACTATATCCAACACTTGGTTGTCTAGGTTTTTCCATCACCTTGTAACAAAAACATATGTTGATACTGAAAATATCTATTAGATACACCATGGATGGAGGAATTCCCTGAGATCCATGATTAATAATCTGGATAACTAACACTAATTCACCCTAATATGATCATAAAACTAGTGCCCTAACTCAACTATCCTCTATTTTTTGAAACTATTGCATGTAGAATATTATCATATCCACTATTTCAGGGATTAATAGTTATATGAATTGGTGACATCACACTAAAAGCCAAATACCATGCTCAATATAAGCATCATAACTCAAACATTGTAATTAGGAAAATCTATATCATAAAATACTCCCCACTAGCCAATACACTTCTCTATCCATACCTATATCTCATACCATCTAACCAATTAACCCCAACTATCCATATCATGACGAAGTATCATGCACACACTACACACACATATAATCCAAATGCCCAGTGACACTAGAAATAAATTTAACTTTGTTTAGTTGAGTATAATGACAACATGGATCAATATAGGTAAACAATATTTAGCTTTTTGTTTTCACTATAAACTACTAAACTCCTAATAAGACTAGGAAAACAAACAAACACTAGAACACACATATCATGTGAATCCTATATTCTTGAAATGATCTATGAACACATACACCCTCTTGCATCTATAGGATAATAGTCAAACTATAAACATATAAGTAACAAATTTATACCATTGTTAGAAATAATCAAACAACAATATCGAAAACCCAAACACCCAGAACTATATTACCTTGGGAATTTATTACACTGAAGTTAACTAATAACTTTCATAGTGTTCATTTCAAAGTCCTGTCCATCATAAAACTATGAAAACATTCTTAAATAAAAAAATAATAACTTTCTTTGATACACATTTATAACATCCTAACATATATTAGCTGAACTATTATAAGAACAGAGTTTACATGTGACCTCAGTTGAACCTCTATGTATACTATAAGATAACATATAACAATCAGGGTTAATAGGTTATTGCTGATAGACCATTCCCTATAATACAATTATCAATTAAATACAATATATGAATATAAATAAATTGGGAAAATGAGATAATAATTGATGACATTCCCCATTCCATAACATAATGAGAATCTATAATTTCATAAAACTCATACAAGAGAAAATATCATATATGACATGATCATATAAAACGCATAAAAAATGGATCAACTAAAATGTGGCATCAAGGATCTTCCTAGTCTATCCACTATAAACCATCAATATCCCACCTATATATACCCCATAGATATAGCCAATATGCACCAGTCTTAGGGACCTGGATCTTACCTACATCCCCAACCATAAAGTCTAATTGAACATTGGGGGGTCCCATACTGGGTGTGAGTATAGACACATTAGGTAATCACCAATTGTGTCCCTAGATAATATCCAAAAGTATATGGGTTCATGAATAGTGTTACGTATAAAAAACCATAGAGATCAGAAAACCCCACAAACACTCTATGCTCGAAAGGCTAGAGATGAGAGACTAACTAGTTTTGGCCAGATCCAGAGTATAATGATTCAAATATAATATAAAAACACCTAGAGGCATAGAAAATACTATTAAAATTTTGATACCACTTAGTAAATTAGAATTCCACATTCTCATTCAACCATACCAATCAATCACATGTCAAAAACTATGGATCAATAACTCAGATAAGCTCTCACATATGAGGAGTGTCTCTCCCCAGAATGATGCTTATAGAAACCACCTAAAACCTCATGGTAAACTTCTATGTATTATCCATTCCCATGTATAATGATAAAATCATTACCGTAAGCCACACATCTATGTAGGATCCTTCTAGAAAACCAGTGGCCATCACCACCATACTTGTATGTACACGATCCTTCAGCCACAGACCTAATGGTGCATGACAACACAAACACCTACAAAGATGAACCGGAAAATAAAATGTATTCCCATCAATGTTTATTAATATATCATGATCTCATTATAATGTATGAACACTTCACCACCCATCAACAAGAACCACAACCATTACCAATAACTATAAGAACAACTTTTCAATCATGTCCCCAATACCTTGACCACCTTATAATAAGAAACCATCCAAAAACCACCCATGATCTCACTTTAACACACTAAACAACGCTAGTATAACTCTATTGAATAAATTAGACCTTATATAATACTATTATTAATTGATTAAACACCCCCGACCATGCCTACAAATCACACAATGAAAGAACACATATATAAATTGAAAATAGATAGGAACCAATTACCTGATGCCGGTAGGATACCATTAATTAGATTCCATGGACTGATTCTACCCAATAACAAAGAAATATAATTCTAGAGAAATCTCATGAAAATAAATATTTTAATTGAAAACAACTATAATGGATACAACACTATAAATAAAAATTTGAAGGTGATAAAACATTCCTATAATAACTCCATGAGATAAAATACACCAATCATTGACCATAAATAGTGTAAATCTCCTTGGGAGGGGAAGAGAATAAGGGATGGGAGTATGGGTGAAATACCATGAATTTAAAAGAATTAAATTTTTAGTTTTTTAACATTAAAATATATTTGAATAAAAATTTAAAAAACAACCCAGGGTTAAATTATTGTGTGACTACACAAGTCTCGTTGTAATGCCCCTACCCAGGGTCATAGTGTTCTGTGTCCCTTTAGGTCACAACACAATGACTCCTTATAAGGAAAAAAATGAAAGCTCAAACAGCCTATAACAAGGTTATATTATTGAGTGACACTATTTATTATGGAACCAAACCCTCTACGGAGAGGGATTTGTGGTGAAATCTTCACCCATTGTAACATGACTGACAACCTGACATAAAAACTAATCTTATACATAAACACTCTAGGATCCAATTACTTATATTTCATATGAAATCCTACCTAAAATATATTCCAATATTGAGACCTGGATTAAACATCAATCATTTATTTCTACCCTCCACTAACATCCCCATTAGCATAAAGAAACCTAAATACACAAGATAAGTCCAAACATAGACCTAAAATTCCTTAACTAAACACCCAGATCATTACTTACTCCAAGATCAAGGATCAAAACTCGAGAGGGTTTTCCTATAAATTGACCTCACAACTCTTACATTTGACATAACTAGTGACATAAAATAGAAGAAGGATAGATTAAGTTATCTCATACTCCATGAACCCCTTTAGGAAATTTATGAATCAAAACATGAGAGAAATAGATTCAAAATGATGGTATTTGATTCATTCAGGTGTTTTATGCATAATTACTTGTAAAATACCACTTCACCCACGTGTTAATATAGAATTTGGTAAAACAATCCTATTAATAACGTTTCAAGGTAGGTATGGTGAAGGGATTTGAAACCCAATCACCTTTATCCCAATCCTACTTCATCCAAACCCCATGTCTTGCACCAGACTTAACCTTTTCCAAGGTAAAAAACCTAAGTAAAATAACAAAATTTCACTCAATGGATACTTAAATATTAGTGGAATTGTATAATCCAAGTATTTTTCTTGAGAATATAGTTTCAACTAGATTTGATGGCTTACCTTGGGATCAATATTCTCTAAGGTTATATACCTTGGAGAAATACCTTTATTTAAACCAAGAAGACCTATTTAACCCTAATGGTACATATTCACTCAATACTTATCTCTATGAATATAGTTTCTCCTATCCCTCATACATGGACTCAAAGTTCACCTAAGACACCAAACATTCCTCATCATAGGATACTAATCCTATATAAGGCCCACACCTTTTATTCGATACAACATGCATTATTCTCAGCACATTCGCTATATGTGAACCTTAATTTATAGAATTCCCAATGTTGTTATCCCCAATAGCTACTGGAATCTCCTCAACCTGGGCTAACTTTTGGGGTAATACACACACTTTCCTCTAAAATTTCAAGGATTTGACTAATTATTCACTATTCTTGGCCAAAATACTAACAGTACCAACCTTCGATATTTATGAATATTCCTTATCATTGGAGATATTTTTTAATGGGTATTTTAATAAAATATAGAAATGGGTTTCACTTAAAACTTTCTTTAAGGGGGGATTTCAACTAAGATTGTGGGGGAAACACATTTTCACGTTTATTTAAATGAATTACTTCCTTAAACACATTTTATCTATATTGATGACTTATAAAAAATATCAGGGTAGTAATGAATTTCTTCCTTTTAAGGTGGAAGACATTATGACCCAAAAAAATTCACTATTAAAAACATGAAATGTATTTGGGGCATTAACACATTCCCCCTCCCACTATAAAATAAGGCATACCCCACCACCATTCCCTAAAACATTACATTCTCCATTCCATCTTCCACTCAAATTCCTCTAATTTTGGTGGTGAATTTTAACACGCGATGAATTTTCAATAATAGTTTTTTGACGAGTACCCTGAGATTCATTAAGTGGTATTTATTTATTAAAATTTTAAATTTTTATTTAATTCTTTTTGTTTTTTAAATAATTAATTAATATTAGTTTAATATTATCAATATCATTAGTTAAAAATTAGGAATAATAATTTATGCATATATAATAATAAAAAATAGTTAAAAATAATGAATTAATTATGAATAATAGTATTTAATTATGATTATGTAATCTTAATTTGAAATAAATAATCATAATTAATAGTAATTAGTAAAAAATAATAATGAATAAAAAAATATTAATATTAATTAGGATTAATGATGTGTAATTAGGATAAAGTAATCATAATTAGAAGTAATTTATCATAACTAATAGTAATTAGTAATAAATGAAGATTTATTAACATAAATTTTACTATTAACTTACATTAATGATGTTTAATTCAGATTAATTAATCGTAATTCGAAAAAATTGATCATAACTGAAAATAAAATAGTAATAAATTAATATTAAATAGAAACAAATATTAATATCAATCAACATTAATGATGCGTAATTAGAATTATGTAATAATAATTAGAAATGAATAATCAAAACTAATAGTAATTAGTAAAAAATGAATACTAATTAATATAAACTACTATTAATAATTAACACTATTGATTTACTATTATTATTACATTGTAATAATTGAATGTAATTAATCATAATTAATATTAATTATCTTTTAATGAATACTAATTAACATAAAATATTAACATTAATTATGTGTAATTTAAATTAAGTAATCCTAATTAATAGTAATTATTATGAGTAATTAATATTAATTAATAATAATGAGATATAATTAATAATTAATAAGTAATAATGACGTTTAGTTGGTATTAAGTTAACATAATTAGTAATAATAGATTATAATTAATATAACCTTTTAATTAATTAGTCATCATTAGATTTAATTAATTTTAAGAACTAATAAAGATAAGTAATTAATAACTAATTAGTTATATTTATATTTATTTAAGAATAATTTATCATCATTAATAATATTGAATCATAATTTTCATGTACTAAGTTATAATTTTCTATAATTAACATAAAATATATATTAAATAACTATAATTAAGATTAGTTACTATTAACTACTTAACATTAAAGGTAATTATAAATAAAATAGAAATAATTATTAATAATTCAAATTAAACGATCATAATTAGTAGAAAAAATCACAATTTTTAGTAATTAACAGTAACTAATATAAATTATCATAAACTTATAAATAAATAATTACTACTATGATTAATCATTATTAATGAATAATGGTTTGAGGTAATTAATAATTAATTAATAATAAAACTATTTAATTATAATTACATAATCATAATTGTAAATAAATAATCATAACTTGTCAATAATTATTAGAAAGTGAAATTATTTTACATAAACTAATAATTAATTAATCATAGTTATGAATTAAAAATTCAATTAATTCGTGGATGTTATTAGGTAACAAAAACCAATAAATTTCATTAGAAGATTTATACTTTTTCAACTAAGGTTTTGATTTCTTCATGTTTTCAAATTGAAGTGTTAGTTATAATCATATATATTAGGGTTTGGAATTAAAGTGGAGTTCAATCACTCTTGAGTATTTATCTATGGGTAGTGGGAAATTGGACCGAGATACACTGGCGTAAGGACATTAATTTTTTTGAAAAAGGTGATTAGATGGATATCTATAACACCATACTTCTCATGAGTTGTTTTCTTTGTTTCATATGATTCTAATCCTTTACATGAAATTGTTTCATTTACCAAATGGGAAATGACATCATGAGGTGTGATAATTATGGATTAAAGAATATATTTTAGTGAAATACATGGAAATAATTTTAGAGATTATATTAATTTTAACATTGAATCCCCTCATACATGTTTCTAGACCAAACATACATAGGACTATACATTATTTGATACTAAATTTATGGATATTTTTATTGTTGAGATGTTTAAAAAATGTAAATTTTTGTCTACATCCCATGTATAAGAGATAATACAAAAAATATTTGGATATAACATTACATATGGGATGTCTTATAGGGAAAAAAAAGAAAATTACATGTTTATGGAGACTAAGATGACTCTCATATGATGTTATTATAATTTATATATATGATGTTCCACAAAATCCAATATATGTACTACCTATACATGAATGTGATGGTGTCCGAAGATAACTATGTTGATAGGTATTATGTTCAATTTAAATGGTTTTCATGGTTATCAAGCCTTGTGTTTCAGCCTTTTTATTCTAGATTTTTTTTATAAATAGTTATAACATGTTTTTGAATGAACAATACAGTAGTGTAAAATAGATTAAGACAATGTAATATTGCAATCCTTCTTCTATGATTATTATTTTTTCAATTACCATGATGAAAATTTATCACTCATGGTGTTTTTATCTCGAATCAATGAGAATTTCATGAACATTCAGGGCGTCTATTTGATATCGGATCATCATTGAATTATCACGTCGGTAATCAATACAGATCATGTTATGTTGTTATCCAAATATACATATCATTAGTATTTCAATAGAAAATTTTACAGTAATGTACGGAATATTTTTGATGGTGAATCCATGTAGAAGGAAATAACAATTCTGGATATGTAGTATCAATTTGAACATTTATAATGAAAATTACATCATCTAATTAATCAATCTATATTTATTCATTGTTTATAGTCGATGGGGACAATCAATGAAGTTCTTATATGATGTATTTGGTTATTTAGAACCAAATACATTTTATTTTAGATTACATATATATTAATGGTCTTGAATATTAATAAATATCTTATCACATTATTTTTATTATTCTGTGTTATTTTAATGTAACAACATCTTTAGAGTATATACAACATCAAAAGGTCATAAAAGTTCTCTATTATGATGAGAACCTTGATTCTATATGTTAATATTCATAAATACTTATTCTATGGTTGGATTACATCATCTAAATGAAAATAAATGGTATATGGCATCAGGGGTAGGGGGATCATAAGACTTTTATATTTCTTCTTATGAAGTTCAATGTTGGTAATCTCCTGGAGATGAGATTTTGAGAGCATACCCACCCATATAATTTACATATGATACATTTATATTTATATAAATCTTATTTACAGACAAGTATATCAGTCATTGGACTTGAGATTATTATTAATGTATATCAACATTCAGTTATTTAGATTTATTCGTGGAAAATGTGATGAAATATGTTCAAAGTGAGTTAGGATATGTTTGGTGTGTAACACATTATGTGGAATTAATCAATTAGTAAATAAAATATTTTTCACTTCAGATTTAATGGAATTAAATATCTCAACCCCTTGATTGGAATGGAATAATCTGATTATGCCTATATCCAGGGTGATTTTATCGATGTGTTCATTTCAATAAATTGAATTATAGATATATTAATCTTATAGGTTCATTACACATGTATGAAACCTAGTTGATGAGTTATTTTTATAAAGAGATTATATTAAAAAATGAGAGTTTTTAGGGGGTTTTAGTCATTTTAACATTAACATGCTTCTCTATGGGTTCCTTGATATGTTCGTAAAACGGATATTGGGATTTAGGTGAGCCAGCCTAATGCCACTGAGAAAGTGGCCTAAATTGTCACACACTAAGTGTATCCATAACCTTAGTTAAATTTTATTTAGTTTTCATATTAGAATAAATATTATTCTCATGTTCTAAGGAATAATAATTATTCATGTTTTGTTGATCACATACAAATAAATGGAATAAATATTATTGTGAAATTTATTTATTTTAATAAATAGTTCTTATTAAAAGTTTTATAAATACCAAAGTGGATTTGTTGGCCAAGATAATGGGTTCGATTCGAATTATATTTATATACATGAGTTTTGGACGTGTAAAATAAATAATAGTAATAATTTATGTGAGGTTCACTTAGAATTAGGAGAATAAGTAATGGGATTTTTTAAATATTCTATTATCTCACAAAAAGTATTTACAAAAAATAATTTCATTTCAACCATTGACATGGTTGTGTAAAATAAATACTATCTATATAATTCTCTCAATATTATAGATAACTTTCTCTATAATTTTGTAAAAATTAAAGATCATTTATTCTCCTCCTTATCATGTCCTTGAGTGAACTAGAATAATCCTTTAAGAATAGAAGTGATTCTTATTTCTATTAATAACAAATGATGAAAGTGGAAAGAATCAATCGTTCTAGCACTAGATGATTCAATAATGATTTTTTCTGATTCATGGAGCATGAGCAGATTAATACTATAAGGATTCTACCATAGGGTCCAACATCACAATGATGGCACAATAAGAGTCATCAACCAATTCAATAAAAACATTAATTTTAAGAAAATAGTTAATTATTACTTTTAAATTAATTATAAACTATATGTGAATTATCATATATTGTGGATTTTAGGACTTCTATTCATCTAGTTCTGAGGAGAAATCCAAAAAAACCAATAAAAACCATTGTTAGTCGTGAAATAGATTGCTTCCCCTATGCCCCAAAACCTTCAAGTACTACCAAAGTGGTAATATATTAATTTATAAATAATTAATTGTTAATAAATATATGAATTTATTGAAAGTTTTATATTTATAGTTTATTTATTATTTATTCTAGAATTTGAGTCAATGAAATAGTTCAGTTTTATATGACCAATAATAAGTCAATAATAGATAAATAATGTTTGAAGATCCTATCTACAGGTGTTAGATATTCTATCCAGATAACATAGTCTAAAAAATGTGTAAATTAAAAGTACATGCTGTGTATTTAACTTCACTCTACTAGGATGAGATACTGAAATCAAGACATGTAAAGTTTGACAAGAGTATGCAGTGTAATTATACACCATTTATTTACTAGTTGAATTGAATGAGTTTTTAAATGTTCTACAATATGTAGTTAGTTTTATACTCTATACAACCTAACATAGTTCAAACCCATAGGAAACATAGAGGTCATGTTTTAAAAGTACACACCATTTATTTAATACAAACAATTTAATGACTTAATGTGAAGAAAAATATGATAGTTATACTATAAAAACGTAGTTGGTGGAAAAAATATGTAACACATAAATACCTGTGTGGATCACCAACCGATTTCCTAGGCATTTATCATGGATGTCGATAGAATAGATTACACAATGTATATCATACAACATAGTCCATGTTACTCAAACCAATTTACACATATTATAATTTGATCCAGTCTATACACCACAAAAGTTAATTATTTGGAAAAAAATTAGTTGTTTTATTAAAACAATGTAAATGACATTCATCCAGTGTAAACAACATGTGATAGGGTTTTATAGAATATTAAATGACTACTTAATTTACAAATAAATTTTGATACTACATGAGGTATATGCTCATCGTACATGCCGTGTACTTATCATGAATTAAAAGATATGCATGCTACTTATACTAACACATCCATGTGTTATAAACCCTGATATGACTACTTAGAATGACTCATGGAACTATATGTTGTATGATATCATAACACATCATGTACTCTACATGTTGTGTAAGTACACATTACATGAAAAAGACCATACAAGACACCAGGTAGTTAAGAGGTTTATACACTGTGTTGTCTTTAGTATATGTTGTGTAATTAATTAATTTTTTAACATAAACTAATTAAATTAATTTTGTTAATGTTATAGAACATGAGAATCAATATTAATATTTATATGTATAGTTAGTATAAAAAAATTAAAAATTCAATAAATATAATTAATTTATTAATTCGAATGACTTATATTTATAAAGGAATAATTGAAATTAACTCTACATAATTTTAAATGCATATCCGTTTCATATGTGGATGATCATGTGATTGACCAAAATATGTATATATTTTATTTATTTTGATTTAATTATTATTTCATCTATTTTTGTGATAATTATTATTAAATTAAAATTATGATTTATAAATTGTCACACAATCTTTATTATATATGAGCTTACGTGTCTATGATTTCTTTTATGTAACCCCATGCCCTTGGTTCCCCTCACATGAATATCAATAAATCAGATGTAAAGGATTGATCTTCTATCTGAGTGGGGATGGTTCATGGAGGAGTTTAGGTGAAACCAACCAAATAGATACATAGGTGAATAGGTAAAATGATTCAACTTGAACCAATACAGATTCAAGGAGTAATCCCCCCTAGGGTCAAGGGTTAATTTTTCATCCACTTGATAAACTAACCAATAGAAAATATCATGATCACACCACATTTATTTATTTTATTTATATATAGTGAATTATTATTTATTCATGTTTATTAGATGATTTAATGTGATCACTTATAATAAATAAAAGAAAATCCCATGAGATAAAAAATGATTTAGGCATAAATTATTTTATCAAAAAATATTTAATTAATTACAAAAAATACCTATAATATTAAAAATCATGGTAAAGGGTAATATAAATAAATTTACTCAAAAGATAAAAATATTTCAATGGAATTATTTAGTTGGTATACCCTTCGATTACTTACCTTAAAATGGAATTGTAGTTTAATGTCCTTGTATGTACTAATTTAAGGTGTTTTTAATTATGGGGGGGGGGGGGTTAAATAAAGTCATGGGTTGAATTAATATAGTTTAAATCATGTGTTGACTCCCTATGTAGGACATAGAGTAACTATGAGGGAAGTATTGAAGAAATAAAATTTCCGGATTGGGGTCTACACTCAATGGATCAAATAACTAGGTGCTAATTTTATTAGAAAGATTCACCCACCTAAATACCTTTGAATAAATTTCTAGGCCCATGTCTGGATTTTGAGAAGGTATTAATGGATCATTTCTAATATAATATTCTCACAAAAAGATATTCTGAATCCAATGGTAAGGTCTATTTAGATTTGGTAAAATAAAGGCCAAAAAATAAATATAATTTAATATATCTAATTTTAGTGATCACCATAAAGTAATAAAACATGCTATTAGTTTGTTGTAAAAAAATGGAATGAAACATGAACTAAACATTATCATAATGATATTTACTAGAGAAATAGTATATCTTTACTAGAATTAACTTCCTTAAGTGGTATTGGAACTTTTGGATTGTACTACTCTCTAATAGGAAGCCATGTATGTTGGAGTCCCCTAGTATTGATGATCCTTCTATGGAGGCATGTGAGGAAGAGCTCATTGTCTTCTTGAGACACCTAAATTATGCGCTATATATCCAATGTTTGATGTTATCTTATATGAATAGTGATATCCAGAAGTTGTGTGAAAAAAATGTATTGATTCAAAATTTTTTTTACCCACCATGATCATTATCAAGAGAAGTCTTGGTGGGAGAGATATGATATCTCAAAAGAACTATATACCTGAAATGATAGAGAATGTTTTCCAGTCAGACCTCATAGAGTCAATATTATTGTCTATGTTTAGTGTTTGCAAATATAGGGTTTTGATATAATCAGAGAGTTATACATTGAACTCATATATCCTTCATTACCTTATAGTTTCTCTATCATTATTTTGAAATATAATATCAACAATACTGAGAACTATTTCCAAGATCTTATTACCTCAACTCACCCAGAAGATATAGACATGAGGTATAAATAAATATAAGTCCTTATGGTGTAAGGGATAAAGGGAAATGTAAAGGTTCTTGAGAATCATTCAATGTACAAGGTTTCTATGAAACACTTGACCATAAAGAGTACAATCTAGAGGTAGGAAAATGAACAAGGTCTAGTGTAACATCCCATGTTTTTGGATTGGATCAAATTACTCAACCATTTTTAATTTTCATAGATTGGTGGGTAGAATAAATAATTTCATGTTTATCAAAACTTAATTAAAAGAGTTTATTTTACCCAAGAATTTTTTTAGTTGAGACTGAATGACCAAAACATTTTTTGAGGTTTTGGGTTTCTCGGAGGCTTAAAACCCAAGTTTCTGATGTGCATAAACCGGGGCACATGGTTTGAAAAAACGGTGTGGCCTCTAAGGAGAAACTATGTGGCACTACAAGTTTTCTATGCATGGTTTTCCAAACTGTGTAGAAGGGGGTTCATGGACGTGCAAAACATATGCAGTTTTTATTAGAGGCAATTCACATGGTTGCCACATGGTTTTAAAAACCACACAAGACAACATTTCACAATATCCCTTTGGATAGTGGGTATTACATGGTTGGAGAATGATTAGAAAAACCATGATATCAACCCACGTGCCTCATTTAGAGATGAAAAATTACAGATTTTACCTTCAATATATTATTTTCCTTCTCTTTTTTTCCTTCTCCCACACATGGGCTTCCTCTCCAGTGACCTTGGCTATCCATTACCCCTCCTCTATGTGTTTAACTATCTTCTCTATTTAGGATCCACTCATTGATCCTTATGTGTAGTTGGATGTGTACCAGTAAGGCTCCAACTCATATGGAATCCTTTCTCCTTTGTTATGACCTTATTGAGCGCTAAATCCATGTGAGTCGATTTACCCTATTTTCAAGGAAATCATCTAAAATGACGATTTCTTCCAAATCATATAGAGTTAGAGTCTAATATCATATATGTGTGAATTTACTAACTTGAGATAGTTGTTTATTTCCTTTCTACATGATTTTGTATTTGTTTCAGGGGTGAGACTTTGAGCATTCCATTAAGTAGGTTGGGAAAGACCCAAATTAATTAATTACTTTCATTTAAATTAAATATGTTACATTTTTGGATTTTTATAAGCATATCCTAGACATTTATTCTATAACTGGGTTGGATATGGGGTTTGTGACCACTTGGGAAGTTGGGTCAGGTTTTTTTATTATATTAAATTAGTTTTTTAAATTAAATTGTTGTTATTAAATGTGATTATTATGATGGTTCCATGGGAACATGATGGGCTCATACCAAGGATTGAGATGGCATTAGACATATGGTATAGGGAAATTTGATCGTCAGGTTGGGCGAGGTCCAAATTCCTTGAGTGATATTGATCATAGTTGAGGTGACATGGTCATCTAATTAAGGAACTGGGGAAGTCAGGTTGCGAGCAAGGCCTAAGTGATCTAAGGTGGTGTTGAACATAAGGTTTAGGTACATGGTATAAGGGGCTCAAGGAGCTGTATGATGTGTATTAGGAAATTATTTGTTGACTACCACTCACCAGTGTTTCCCAATACACAATTTGGAGTCGTGTTCACACATTAGGACTTAGATGATGTGGTGGTATTTACGGATCATGTGGGTGTATGCATTCATTAGATGCAAAACATGATGTTGGTTGGTGGTTCATTCCATAGAAATCAATGGTGATGGTGAGGATCCATTGGTAGATGATGTTGAGCCTATCGTTTAGGGGATGAGGCTCACCGAATACTGAGGTCATTGGGGCATGACTTATTTGGAGGATAAACATCTTTGTTCCTTAGGATGTCAGTCTTTGAGAAAATATGAGCTTTTGAGAAGGGGTTGAGGGACCATGTTCTTATTGTTTGGGAGTTCCTTCAGGATGTCAGTTACTAATTTATACATGAGGTTTATATTGGCATAGGGTGATATGTGATTTTGTTAGGGGTGGAACATAGTGGTTTACCTAGATTGATTTACATTAGGGGATGACTTGGGTTTTATTCTAAGGATTATCCCAGTACCCTTACAGAGGTGACGAATGAAGCATGAAATTTATTCCTTATGGTTGTTGAGAAAAATGGAAGACAATTTAATTATATTATTTTCATGTTCTTATTTAATTACTTTTTAGTAAACATTATCATTCATAGATGTAAGATAGGCACATGTTGGTGGTGGGATACTAATATTATTTCTAACACCCTACACGAGACCTTCAGGACATGTGTAGAAATTATAGATTTCTGTTTAGGTAGAGGTTTAGGCTTAGGATATGGATATTAGAATTTGTGTCAGACCATTTTCATGGGAAGGATGGTTTTGGACCTTGAAGTTCCTACATCAGTTGAAGTTACCTTTCTTTTGAGTCTTATTTCTATATCGGAAGGCTTTTAAATGTACGTACTGAGGTCAGACACAGGTGAGCCTTTATATTTATTATATTTAATGACCTGAATTGTATTCATGTTTTTTGATTTTTCAAGTGGTAAGTTAATATTTATTATTATTATGATGTAGTTATTATATCTTCCACTATTTTATGTTAGTGCTTTCGTCATGGTTGGGTTGCTGATCTAGTTTTTGTTTGGTTTTATTCCACTATTGTATCTATTTAGAACATTATTATAATATCACTATTGGGTATAGTATCCCCACTATGAAGTCTTTACACCATCGCTGCTAGTCGGAATCCTTTGGAATATGGGGAGGAGAACCTAAGGCCAAGTTTTACTTAGACTGTAGCATTTTTCAGGTGGCTAAACGGGCCAGACCATTACAATGTGGTATTAGAGAGCTTCTAGACTAGGAATTAGTATCATAATTTTGGTGTATACTAATGGTATCTAATTATTCTATTTTATATTGTTATTAATATTTGGGATATGGTAGACTTGAGATTAAGAAATTTTTCAATCTGGGGTTAGAACTCATGTTTGGGGGCCTGCAACCCCATGCATGAGGGAAAACCATGTTTCTAAAGGTGTGAATTGTTATTCTTCTTTTCACTTTTTATAGTTGATATGATTTAGTTATTGAGTGGTGTATATGGATGTGATTATTATCTTTTTTGATATGTGACCCTTGTCCTGGTATGGAAATAGAGGATATATTGGACCCTTTACCTAGTATTCGAAGGGATGTTTGTTTATAATTTTCTTGATTGGCACATAGGATGATTTATATATATGAATGTGTTGATAAAACATTGCTTCCATTGGGGACCTGGATTTAAATTAAAGGGTTTGGGTTGTTCAAAGCATCAATAAAGGAATCTATGTTGTTTTTTCCTACCTATCCAATATTTGGTGGAATTTTTCCCATCCAACCTAGGAAAGTGGACCCAATGAAATCTATGTGATTGTTATGTGAATTGATATATATATGTATGGGCCTGGATCTTATAGGATTAGGTGAGGATTATGATATGGGGTGATGATGATCATCAAGTTGGGTGATGTGGCCATTGGATTGAGGTGACATGGTTCATTAGGATGGGAATGGCTGAAGGAATATGGGGTGAGATATTTAAAATGATAACAAAGGATGAAGATCAATGTTTTCCTACCTAGATTATATTTGGAGGAAATTTTATTAGATACATCTAACTGATACATGAACCATGAATCTTCTCTATGTAGGAAAGGGTCCATGAGGCTAGATTTATATGTGATACTTGTCTTTGATACAGGTGGGTAAGGGGCTAAGAGGTCGGATGTCATGTGACATGGTTGTGATGAGGGAGAGTAAAGGTAGTGAGATTGCACTTCCAGTTACCACTTTACCTATCTACATTATATATATTTTTATGGATGTTTGATCATTATATTGGTATTCAGTGGAATGAAACCTAGATGGGCTCCAATGGAGCATCATGCGGGTGATGTTTTGGTGCCAGAAGAGCGTGACATTTTTGAGACCCATAGGGGTTGGAATGAGGAACTAAAGGGTTAAGTATATAATGTGCCTCAAGTATAGGCTTAGGAACAAGATTTATTACAGGTGCATCTTCCACTGGGTTTGATGGTCGTGGATTGACAAGAAGGTTAGAGTGAGCCTAGTACGTGTCATTTAGGGCATTGATAGGGGAGCTAATGGAGAAGAGTCTTCTATGGAATACCTGACTTTGGAGTTCCAGTTCCATAACCCATAACTATTTTAGGGTGAGGGAAGATTGGAGGAGGCTAATAATTGGATAAAGTCAATGCAGATGATTATCAAGTAACTTGAGACACCCCCAGGCCGGACGGTGATGTTGGTGACCTATATTCTAAGAGTATTGGATAATATCTTGTGGGATGTGTAGGTTTATAAGGGTAGATATGAGGGATAAGCCCACAGATATTTTGAGGCCAAGTTCTTTGATAAATTATTCCTAGAGACACTGAGGGAAGAGAGATCTTGGGAGTTCATGAGCCTATATCAAGGAGACATGTTTGTCTTGGACTATGCAATGACATTCACATATTTGTTTCATTTCACACATGGTATGGTAGGATATGACACCTCGAGGGTGATGAATTTTGAGGATGGTTTATGGAATTACATTCAGGTATAGGAAAACATATTTAGGTTTCCCTTATCCTCAGAGGTAGTGAATCAGGTGCTCATAACTAAGGGTAACTTGATGGACCAATCATACTCTATCTTAGTGGTAGAGACATGTGAGTAAAGTGGTGAAACATTAGATAATAGGAAACGTGGCTAGGAGGAGTCTCAAGATGGTGTTAAGGATAGATACTTGAGAAGAACACATTGGAGGGGGTCATCGATGATGTGATTCCAGTGTAGGAAACCAATTCATGCACATAATCAATGTGATCGAGCACTAAAGGATTTCTGAGCATACAGAAAGGTCAGGAATCTCAAGAAGTTTTGTAAGAAGCCTTCTCAAACAACTAGTTGTTAGGTTTTTGAGGTTGGACAAGGAGTAGTAGTAGGTGATGATAGCTAAGATTCAGTTACACATGGAGGTCATGGAAGAGATAGTGAGACTCAACAATGGGGTTAGTGTCTAGTTACTGGTGAAAAATCACAAGGAGTCCATGCCTTAGGTATTCATGTTTCAGGATAGGTGCACAAAGTAGAGATTCCAGGAGAAAATAATCTTGGGGATCTGGTTACTATCAGAGGTACACCATGGGTGTGACCAGGTTTTTTTGTTTAATTCTGTAATGTACTTTGTGTGTGCATGTCTATTTTATGTGTATGAGCTACACCAGATGTATCTATAGACAACCTAACTGCTGGTTATAAGGTTTTAATCAATTAATATGCCTTACATATATATGTACATGTATGAGGTGCATGCCACTCGTATTATTTATGAGAATAATTGGGTGTATTGATTTTCAAGTTTATTGGAATCTAGGATCATTGCGATGTAGGATTTATTTGAGTGTGAGGTACCATGACTCATTTTGAACATCTGATGATATGTGGGACCTCAAATGCGTCATGTGTTTCATGGACATGAGTTGGGTATCTGATGGGATATGGGACATAATGGGTGTCAGGAACAACATAAGAGCACTTGATGAAGTGTCGAAGTGATGATGCATAACATAAGGACTTTTGAGTCCAAGTGTGACTGATGAACCATTAGTTTTATCTGAGTTTTTGGTTGGGAAGTGACTGGGTAGGTAACTCCTAAGGTGGGCAGTGCCTTGATGGAGTTAAACTCTACCTCGTTAGACTGGGTAAATCTGGGTTAATTTTAATGTGTTTAGTATATTCAGTAATATCTCATTTTTATTCATGATATCTCAGGGATGATAAATATTAAGGTGGTGAGATTATAATGTCTCGGTTTTTTAGAGTGGGTCGAATTCCTCACCCGTTTTGAATTTTTAGAGTTTGGTGGGTAGAATAACTATTTTCTTGTTTATTGGAACTTAATTTTAGAAGTTATTTTGACCCAAGACCTTGTTTTTAGATGATTCATAATGATCCTAAAGTGTATTCGGGTTTTGGTTGGGTTTTAGGTTCATAGGAGGCTGAAAACCCAAGTTTCTAGGGTGTGCAAACTGGGTAGTACAGTTTAGAAAAACCATGCCACCTCCCAGGAGAAACTGTGTGACCGTCTAGGTTCTCTATCCATGTTTTTCCAAACCATTTAGTGGTTGGGGGGGATGCATGAAAATGAAACAATGTTTTTTAGGAATGATTATTTTAACAGTTTCTACATAGTTTGGAAAATAGTTAAAGACAACCAGTCATCATACCCCTTTGGAGAGTTGGTGTCATACAATTAGCCAAACCGTTGAAACCAACCATGTGCCTCAGTTAAAGTGGAAATTACTGATTATCCCCTTCCTTATTTCATGTTCCTTATTAGGTTTTTCTTCTCCCCCACATGGGATTCCTCTCTATCTATTTTAGCTCTCCCTACTCCCTCATATAGGTGTTGATCTATCTTCTTTCCTCAAGCTCCATTCTTTGATCCATCCATGGTGCTGGATCCATATCGGTAAGGCTACAAATCTTCATTAAATTTTTATCATTTTCCATCCTTACGGAGTGATAAACCCATACGAACCAATTTAACCTATTTTCAATGTGTTCATTTAAAATGAAAATTTCATGAAAATCAACTCAAGTTAGAGGCTAATATTGGACGTCTGGGTCTCTATTATCTTGAGGCAGGTTATTCTTATCATTCTCCATGATTGTGAATTTTCTTCGGGGGCGAGACTTTGAGAACACCGTTATGTAGGTTTAAAAAGAACATAATTAATTAATTCATTATGTTTAAATTAAAAATGTGACCATGTGGGATACTTCTAAGAATCTCCTATCCATTGCTTCCATTAAAGATTGATTATGGGGCTTGATACGACTTTGGAAATTAGGTCAGGTGTGTTTATTATATTAAATTAATTGTTTAAATTAATGGTTTAAATTAATTTTTTTATTAAATGGGATGCCTATGATGGTTCCATGGGAACGTGGTGGGACCATCATAAGGATTGATGTAGAATTATATATCTTTTATGAGTTGATGTGATCACCATATTGGTCAAGGCTTAGATTCCATGAGTTATGTTGATCATAGGTGTGGTGAATTGGTTATCAGATTGAGGTGGTATATCCATCGGGTTGCGGGCATGAACCGAGTGATTTATGGTGGTGTTTAAAATCCATTTTAGTGACATGGAAATATGGTTTTGATGTGAATTAAGAACTTATTTGGTGATTTCTGCTCACCTGTGTTTTCCAATGCGTAGTTTGAAGTCATTTTCGCATAATAGGTTTCAGATTATGAGGTGGTATCATCTACTCATGTGGGTAGATTCCACCATTATATGCATATGAGGATGTTAGTTTGAGGTGATTTACTTAGAAATATATGATAATGGTGAGGATCCATTAGCGGATGGTGTTGAGACCGTCAGTTGGGGGCTGAGGCTTTCGGTATATAGAGTCCACTGGGACAAGATGTATTTGGAGGAAAAGAATTATTGTACCTCATGATTTAGGCTTCTAGACGATGGAATATTTTGACTAGGGGTTTGAGGGACCAAGATTTTATTGTTTGGGAATTCCCTTAGGATGTTGGTTAGTTTTTTGGACATGAGGTGTCAGTTGACATGAGGAGCCAGGTGATTTTATTAGAGGTGGAACCTAATGGTTCACCTAGATTGATTTACACTAGGGGATGCCTTGGGCTTTATTCAAAGGATATGTCAACTACCATTATAATGACAGTGTCTAATGTAATTGATTTACTCCATGTTGATGTCAAGAACAATGGAAAATAGTATAATTATATTATGTGAATGTGCTATTTTCTTTAATTTTTAGTACACTTGCTTAATCACATATGTAAGATAGGTAGGTGTTGGTGGTGGCTGTAGGGTCTGAAAAAATCCGCAAAGGAGATTCTACCCAAATCCCCCAAAGAATTGGTGAAAAGAATGGAGAAAAATAAAAGAGGGGACACAAACAGGACCGATCCACGGACCGGTCCCATGAAAACGCGACGCGGACAGGTTCCGCGAAGCGCCCCCTCTGCGAATCGTCGTCGTTCGCGAAATGGAGGTGGAGATCCTCCGCGGTGGCGAGGTTGGATGGGCGCCGATCCGGTTCACCGTCATGAACCACACCAACTTCGGAACACGTCGACCGGTTCAAGCTGCATCTGTTGTCGTTCACGAAATGAGGTCGGGACCCTCCGCGGCCGCGAAGCATTCCCTGAGATCATTCAGTTCGTGGGGGAGATGCGCTTAGTGCCCACCGCGAGTCGCAGATTGAACAAGTCAGCCATAAACCAGGTTTTCAGTCATGGGCCTCCACAAAAGGTGCCGCATGGACACATATACATCTCTTTCCCCACTCTATAAAAGGATACCGAGGGGGAAGGAAAAAGGGATTCGGAGATTCGGATTTGGACGATTCGAAGGCGGAGGAAGAGAAGAGCGATCAGAATCGGGTAGAAGGATTTCGAAGGAAGGCTTAGGATTTACCAAATAGTGAAGTTCTAGTTCGCAAACCAGAGCAGGTATAAACCTGGGAAGGAATGAATAATGAACCAAAAACACACAATAATTTGGTGAACCGTGAACTTAAAATAACATAAAAAGATAAGACCATGAACCATAGCCCCTCCGCGGATGCACTCCCCACGGACCAGGGTGTTTATGCCTCTTTTCTGATCTTCCACACTGCGTCACACCCTCCTACGCAGGAGAAGCCTCAACCGACGAACCCCTGATCGGCATCGCCCTTGGTCGCCGCTGCTCGCGCGGACCCCTCTGCGTACCCCCTGGTACGCGGGCCGAACCTGAAGCCGTAAACCACCCTAGTTCGCGAGATGCCACTCAGTCCGCGGACCACCCTGGTTCGCAGATGGCTTCTCCAGCTGCATAGCACCTTCCTATGTGAAGGGCGCCACCACTCCTTCATACGTGTGGCCCATCAGAGCCTTCAGAGTTCCCTTTCCCCAGGCCAAATAAAATCCTTCCAATCCGAACTGATCCTCTGTGACTACCTCATTGGCCTATTCATCATCCCTGAGCCGAGGCCTCCACCAGAGCCACCGGATCCGCGTGGTGTAACTTTTAGGCGCATCAACGCACCATTTTGAGTTCACATACCCACGATAAGTATAGGTGAAGGGGTTGTCCTGACCCTTGAGCAGATTACCGAATCATTCTTGGGTCCACATTCCCACAGTAATGTGGAGTCTGAGCTCAGAAATCCCCTTTATGCCCCTCCACTTGTTCAGGGCTCCTCAGGGGTAGTAAAATATCCATCAGAAGGAAGCCCTCATGCACTGAAAAAGAGGAGATGGTCACAGGAGCACCCCCTTTACCTATCCCACTGTGCTTTATCCTCTTATGGGCCTCCTTAGAGTGTAAGACCCAATCCATCACCCTGGGCATCCACCTAGGAGTAAGCCCCGACCTTATGGGATGCTCCTTGCATAAGCCCCACTCCATTCCTCATGGGTGCACCTTCCACGACGTGATCTTCTGCTCCTTGCTAACTCTTGTTTCTCACACCGAGCATGACTCCTATGGGTTTAGAGTAAGCATCGACCATGAAATCCTCTTATGGGCCTCCTCAGAGTATAATTCCCAGTCCATCATTCCGGGCTTCCTCAGAGCGTAAGTCCCAAGCCAATGCAAACTATGTGGACTTTGATCCCTGCCTCCTAGGTAGGGTAAGTAGGAAGCCTCCAAGAGGTTGAAGACCACCACCTAGTTGTTCCGATAAAATTCACATCAGTTCGCCTCTGTCCCACACGACAATAACTTGTGCATGCGAACTACGTGGACTTTGATCCCTGCCTCCTAGGCAGGGTACGCAGGAAGCCTCCTAGAGGTTCAATCCGACCACCCGGTTGTTCCGACAACTTTCACATTGGTTCACCTCTGTCCCGCACAATGATAAACTGTGCATATGAACTACATGGAATTTGATCCCTGCCTCCTAGGTAGGGTACATTGGAATCCTCCACGAGGTTCAAGCCCAACAATCGGTCGATCCGATTATCTTCCCATCGGTTCACCATGCCACTCCTAGTGCCAGCTCAAGCGAGTTCCGACTCATCGGGGTCATTAATACAATGAGGTATGGTAAAACTCAGGCATAAATGATTCCGAACCCCTACGTATAGTTCCCCATTTCCCACCAGGGTCGAATCTATGGATACTATGTTTGGGTATAAACCAAAGATTCACGAACATATGAATACATCTTAAATCTATAAGAGAGTCCGATAACAGGCAATAATTCCCCCCAAAAGGGTGCGATGAGCCCGAATTCCCATCCTCTCGACCAATGTGAGTTCTTAAGAGTCACTGGTCAGACCATTCGGCGAATTCCATCCTTTGGAAAGTAGGTCCATCAATCATTGGATACAGAGCCGTTGGGTGTTTCGAGGCCGAAAACCAAAACGAAACAAAAAATGGTGAACCCGACTTGAATCTTTAACCAAACATGATGGATTTAACCTAATATCATCCTATACCCACTTTTACTCTCAAGGAGGGCCAAGCAAGGTCATTAATTATGAATGGGATCATGAGATGATGCTTTGATGGGTTTGCTGCTTGTATTTGCTAAAATGTTTTGCAGGTACTATCTTCAGAACTCCCTTCGATCCAATGGCATTGAAAAGGAACCCACAAGAGCGCGCTTCCAACAACGCAAGGACCAGACATCCTCACCTACGGAGGACCTTGTCACCCACCCAGCGTCTTCAGCGCTGGGTCTCGGACGCACTGATCCGAGAGTACCAAATGAGTGGTACTCTACCAACGGCAGAGGCGGCCATGCACGCCCTCTAGTCTGCCAGAACTCACCAGTCGCCTACCCAACAGCGTTCGCAAAGGCATATCCATACGACCCCTATCACTATCTCCAACCGTTTCAGGAGTCAATCCCTGGAACGAGACAATGCGTACCTCCCTTATCTTAGGGAGGCCGATGAGCTTGACGCTAAGGACATCATCCCTACTGAACAGGGGTTCCGCTCCAAGGCCCCCACCGAAAGGCATCATCGCGGTCACTCTGCGACTCATCATCCTCGCACCAAGGAGGATGTCTCCCTGAGGATTTAGGCCCACACTCCCTGAGCTCTGGCCCCTCAGACCGCCTGACGAGGGCGGCAAACGTACAATCAGAGATCGGTCACCACCCTGGTCCCTTAGGAGGAGCTCCGCTGCCTAGCCATAGAGACGTACCACGAATAGGCACCTACACCTGTTCGCTCCTCCCAAGCCTACCATCCTGACATGGAGGCATTATACGAGCCGGTGCGCATCCCCGGAAAGCTCTATCAAGCCCATCACTCACGCAGGATGGGATCTACCCGGCAGACACCTCTCCCTTCCCTGGGTCGTGAAGCCCACCAGCTTGACATGGTGACGACCCAGCGCCTGTAGGACCAGCTCCTAGCAGATGCTTCTCACGCCCGCCATCTTGAAATGGTAGCGATCAGCAACGCCCGCCACCCAGATGTGGCGGCAATTTATAGGCGGGCACGTATCCCCGCCAAAAAAGGCCACTGAATCGATATGGTGGGAAACCAATATATGCAGGTCCAGCTCCCCGCAGATGCAAGCAAAGTCCACCACCCCGATGTGGTGGCGAATGGAGAGATAAAACGGCGTATCCTGGTACAGGGGAAAATTCGTTCACCTTCCCCGACACAGGAGAATTGTCAGTACCCACTGACCGCTGGAGGACCGGAGCAGGATATTCCTACTCCGATACTGAAATGGGCCTTCATACCCGTTACAACCAAAGATGTCTCTCTACATATCCCAGCAATAATGGAGGAGCAGGTATCGATCCCAGATTATATCTTGCAGACTTTCCAGAATGTAATTGAATCGGCGACAACAGCAAGGACTCGGGCTCGTGAGCCCGTCTCCCCAATTGAGGCGACTCATCTAAGAGACGAGATATCCACCTCGGAGCAGATCTGCATCCCTACTTCTACCCAGGAGGGTCGCCGACCATATTCTGTGAGGCAAGGACAACCAGATCGAGAAGCTTCACTTGTTCCAACTGGGGGACACCTGTCCATCATGGTGGATGCTCCAGAGTTGGCATATATCCCTGCTAAAAGTCAAGATGTTCGTCGACGTATCCCGAAAACATCACAAGACCCAATTAGACAGGGACCCAAAGGTAAAGTCTGTTGTCAACAGCAGATGGTCCCTGCTGCCCACAAAAGAGTGCCCCGAACGTGCTGAAGGTAGCCGGAAAATAAAGAGGGAGTTCATGACTCTGCTCTACTAGAATCTAGGGTTCTTAACACCGCTAAGCATACATCAAAGGCTCAGAACCCTGCCCCTCCAATACAATATTATGGGAGTGGCAGTATCATTTGCGAAGGTCCTCCCCGTAATGTCGCTACCAGAAGCTCTGAAGGTCCTCCCCAGAGCACCCATGGGGGCTTCCCCCATGGGCATATAATGATCGATCACGAGAGATCCTCTTTTGATGCGAGTCATGGAAACCCTCCATGGGACCAGAAGATCTAGTAGCAAGAAGGTCCTCCACTTGCTACGGTCCACCCTGAAGGTCCTCTCGGGGGTATACACTACAATCACTCTCCATGTAGTGGGACCACAGATTATGACAGTAGTCCTCACTATCATGGTCGCAACTACAGAGTCCCTCCCCGTAGTGACGTTTCATCACGACAAGAAGGCCCTCCTCTTGTCGTGGCCTGCCGTGAAGGTCCTCCCATGGGGTTACGTTGCAATTAAACTCTACACAGCCTGACATCAGATTATGGTGGTAGTCCCTTCCACCTTGATAATGAAGGTCCTCCCCGTAGAGATTTCAAGCAACGAGAAGTCCCTCCCCTTGTTGCGGTACAATCTGGAAGCCCTCCCCAGGGTGTATCCCACAGATATTCTCCTTGCGGCAGCTATAATGGTAGTCCTCTCCATTACCACAGCTGTGATGGTAGTCCTCTCCATCACGACCACCATTGCGAAGGTCCTCCCCGCATTGGCCCCAAGCGACAAGATGGTCCTCCCCTTTTCGCAGTGTGTCCTGAAGGTCCTCCCCAGGATGCACACCGAATGTCAAGCCATGATGGTCATCCTCACCATGATGGCAGTTGTTGCAAATGTCCTCCCCGTAACAACGTTGCGTAGCCAGAAGGTCCTCCCCTTGCCGCGACACGCCTTTGAGGTCCTCCCCAGGGCATGCACTGCAAAAGTCCTCTATTCGGTGAAGCATCAAGCAGTAATGGTAGTCCTCACCATTATGATTGATATTTCAAAGGTCCTCCCTGCGATGGAATATCATATCGACAGGAAGGCCCTCCCCCTACCGAAGCAAGCACAGGAAAGCCCTCGTATGTCGAGGCACTCATAAGGACGGGATCAAGTATGTCAGATTCCCAGTTAGTCGCCAATGACACCCTTCATCGATCAGGAGTCGTTCCAGGGCCGCACTCATCTTCTGAACCACCTCGGAATCACCCACATAATGATTCAGCACCTACCGGTCCCACTGCCCCGACCACATTGACAGTGAGCATCTTAGTTGGGCTGACCAGGTAGAGGAATCACTAGTGGAGGAGTATGCCGATATGCTGCACCTGAGGAAACGACTGGTCAGGGATGATATACCATTTATGTTTTGGCCCACAACCACCTCTCAGTTCGATATACCGAGAGAGTTATCGGAAGAATGCATGAACGACATCCGCCATAATATATGGATGACCCTCCGCTGGCTGAAATCAAGAATCCTGCCCTATGAAGGGTATGTAGACCATTTCAAGACGATAGGATAACTCCTGCATCACATCGACCTGGAGGACCTTTCTTCGGCATGGCGACAGCGCCCCGAGAGACGTAAAGGGAAGATGGAGATAGCCTGCCTCCGTGCACTGCATAGGCTGCACCGCCTAATCGGTGACGCCCCAATGGGAGTCTATATCAGGGGATGGGGAGAACATGGAGCTCTGCATTTCAATCCGCTTACCACCCAGAAGAACCCATTCGGCATGGTGTCTTGCAATTTCATCACGTCAAGAAGGCAATCGAGTGGTCTCCCTGTTCAGGAAAGGCAACACACCCAACAGAGCCAGGCCTTGAGTAAGTCCTAGAAGCATCAGGCCCGATGGGAACAAGCCATTAAAGAACTCATGAATCAGGCCACCGAGAGAATACAACATGCCTCTCGCCTAAGAGAGTACAATCAGCGATCTTTGCCTGCCTCCATAGAAGGGATTAATTCACAGGTGAATTTGGCACCAAATCTGGTTCACCCCCGAATGGGGGCACGCGAGATCAGGCAGGTCGCGATAGCATCAACCATTGCCGCAATCCAGGGTCAACCCCAGCCTAAAGGGCAGAGGGAATTTTTAATAACGAATGCCCCCGTAAGACCAATAAAAACCTAAAGAGGCTCGATGTCCAAGGAACGGAGCTAACCCCAGCCCAGAGGGCTGGGGGCATTATTACCCCCTCAACAACAACCTCCCCCATGAGAATCAGTGTTCTCTCGTCTGGGGAGGATAGTTAGAAGAGGAGGTTCCCATCCTATCCCGTCATTTGAATCATCATCCCTTCTGAGAGGAAGGCGCACCGTAAGGTCGCATCAAAGAACTCTCCATGTCACCCTTCACCAAGAAGTTCGAAGAAAATCCCAGGTCACGAAAGGGAAGGCCAGCAGAAGACGTGGGAGATCCTCTTCCCATTTAGAAGATGAAATCTTCTCCACCCCATGATATGAATATATCAACGTCATAGAAGTTTACCCCATGGGTGACACCAGAGATGCTTCAAATCAGGAGGGATCAGGAGATGATAGTTCCGTTCAGGCTGTGACTCACAACGAACCACCAGGTATGCACACCCGGAACCAGAGGTCCACCCTAAATATGACCGTCCTTACAGCCAACCCTCCTCTCCATACCCAACAAGCTTCCAATAAGGATAAGAATAAGGGACTGGTTACCCTTAACCCACCTCCTTCTTTCGAAAAAAACGAGCCACTCACGCTCGAAGAGAGATTCACTCGGCAGGAAGAGGAGATGAAAGAATTGAGGTGTCTTAACACTGAGCTACTCCAGAGGAACCACCTTAATGAATGTACGTACCAGGAAGAGCCACCTCATGCACTCCCAGCAAGTGCACCTCAAAGGCTAAGGCTTTCCCCAGTAAACGAAGAATGGTCAGGGCTCCTGCCCAATGAGGCACCTGGTTCATCCAACTACCTAAATGTGGATGATGAATGCCAAGAATTCCATACAATTAGGTGGAAACCGGAGCAGGTATGCCCGAACCCTCTGAGGGTGCCCCGAACGGAATATGCACCCTTGGTGCTGGCCAATCCGGATCATCAGGCAATGCCTCAGGCTAAGCCTACCCATGACCAGGCCCAACAGGATGTACCCCAGGGTCTCACCAACACTATAGAGGTGCTAAAAACTCAATTAGAAGTGATGGAAGATCGATGAGCTCCAATACAGCCAGAGCGGAAACCCTACCTAGATTGGGTGACCAACACACCACCTCCACCCAATTTTGGGAGCCCTGTATTCCCCATATTCAATGGATCAGGCGATCCAGAACAACATTTGATGCACTATGCGTCCTATTGCGACCCTATGATGGGAACTCCGGAACAACAGGAAGTAGTGAAACTCAGATGCATCAAATGGACCTTGCAAGGATCCGCCTTCGTCTGGTACACGAGTCTACCAGCCCAGTCAATAAAGAGTTGGGAAGACCTCCGGAAGTAGTTACTGTTCCACTTCATCTCAACGCTGCCTAAAACAACAGTCAGCGATCTCATGAACTTCAAGCAGAGGGAGAACGAGAGTGTCTCAAATTTCATTGCCAGATGGAAAGGTATGACCTATTCTCTGAACAGGCCAATGCCTCAAGATGAGATGCTAGCCATATGCATCGATAATCTTAGAGATGAGCTGCGAACACTGCTCACACCAGTGGAGTGAACCACTGACTTCCACCATCTCTCAGCCATTTCCCATAGAATTGAGGACTCCCTGTAGCGGACTAATTCAAAGTCCCGAATATCCTCACAGGCTCCTGCGAAAAGGGCCCCTAGAGCTGAAACATCCGCTGTCACACTCAAGTCGGCCCCTATGCCCGCTCCACCGCTTAGGCCTCCACCAAATCATCAAGGGCCTCCTGCATATCAGCGTCCACCTTCACCTAAACAGGAAGATCAGTGAGGACCGATGCGGAACCAATTTGAGGAATGAAGACAAAAATTATACTCGTTCCGAGATGATCAAGTCCGCGGCTACTTCATCACCTCCATGAACTGCAACTTTCTCCGCCTCCCAGAGCCGAGGAAACCTGAAGAAGTCGGCCACGATGAAAGGCCAGATTACTGCCCCTACGATCGGATGTTGGGGCACAATATCTGAGAATGCTTCGTCTTCAAAGACCTCCTGCAGAGGATGGTAGACTCTAGAGAAGTCGATCTGGGACCACCCCCAGCACATGTGGCATGTATCTCTACCACCGACTCTGACAAAGAGGAGGGGTGGCAGAAAGTCACCAGCATTCAGGGGCAGAAATTTGACAACTGGGTGACTCGGAAGACTATCAACTGAGCCCAGGGCATACTCCGAGCTCAACTACAGCAGCAGGTGTTGCCACCAACAACACCTGATTCTTCACAACCAACAGTATCAGCCTCACAACCCTCCACGAGCTGGTCATCCGGGAA
Source organism: Viscum album (assembly GCA_963277665.1). Taxonomy (NCBI): domain Eukaryota; kingdom Viridiplantae; phylum Streptophyta; class Magnoliopsida; order Santalales; family Viscaceae; genus Viscum; species Viscum album. Next base: position 36,894,490 of record OY728150.1, on the reverse strand, counting down.
TCATCGAAGGAGGAGGAAACAATTGCAAGAGGAGCAGTCTGCGACGGGGCCAAATTTATTCCCGACCCTGGTGGATTTCATGCCCTCAAATTTGGCGCCACGGGCACTGAACCACCAAACGGAACCATCAAGGACAACCGACCAAGTTGACCTGTCAGAGGATGAAGAGACAATCTTTGGTTCTATTAACGTCATCCATCTTATGCAATCATTCCTTGATGAAGGGTATGGTTACAAACCCGAGTTCCCGGCATGAGGAGCCAGGAGGAGGAATCACAGAGGTAGGGGATACCAGGGGAGGCACAGCCGCGACCGAAACCAGCCCTACGGTTGGACCCCGACCCAAACCATTAGTATCGCAAAAACCCATGAGAGGGCCCTTCAATGGACTCACCAGTAGAAGGAATGCCCGTCCACTTCAACAAGCAGCCACTCTGGACCTGTTGTTCTGCGATACCCACCAGAGGAGGAGCAAGTGTCTGGCTGCTTAGGGCGCACAAACAGACCGGCCGGGCCAAGTCCTCAAAACACGGGAGCGCCATCGACATCAATTCCCACATACGGCCCCTCCTCTCAAATGCTCCAACTCCCAAAGCACCTGCTAAGACTCTTCCACCAACAGAGAAGCATCGGCCGCTGGAGTAGAAATATGATATCCTTAAGGAGCTGGCATCGGTACCGGCTAAGCTGTCATTCTTCGATGCCCTAAGTCTATCAGTAGGACTCATGGAGGAGCTTATAGAAGATTTGATCAGCCCCCAGGAGTCTCAAGCCGAGGTAGCTGCCACAAAAATTTACCAGACAGAGACTGACCCAACTGAATGCAATGCGGTGATTTCCTTCACCGATTAGGATAAAGATGCCATCATGCAAGGAAACATCAGACCTCTATATGTGTCCGACATAGTAAATGGTATTGAGATCCAGAAAGTCTTTATAGACAATGGCTCTGGAGTTAACCTCCTTCCCCTACGGACACTCTGTAAGTTGGGATACAGTGAGGACGACCTAATTCTCCCAGCCACAACTCTGTTGGGTTATGATAAGAGTGACCAGAAACCAATGGGTAAAATCAAGCTAAAGACCCATTTTGGTGACCTGGTAGCCTAAACGGAATTCCTGGTGGTCCGTCAGAGCACAAAATTAAACGCCCTACTGGGAAGGCCATGGCTCCATAAGCACATGTCTGTTCCTTCATCCTATCACCAGTGTATCAAGTACTGCATCAATGGACAAAGTGGAACATTGCACGCCGATAAGGCCCCTTTCTAGCTCTCCCAGTCACATTACATTGACGCCGGGTTCTATGAGAAAAAGAAAAAGAATCCTTTGGTCGATGGTGTCGACTGGATCCCCACTCCAAATGTTCTGGAAATGGTTCCTGATGATCCCCTCAGGTAGCTTGGCAGAGATTATGTCCTGCCCATCGAGCATGTTGAGAGTAGGAGTTCAAGTACAGACATGCATTCAGATGTCCACATGACTTCAGCCACGATGACCAAGCATGAAAATGCGGGAACGTCCACAAACCCTCGATTTGGGGATGAATAATCAGGCGGGGATGCCCATGATGCCTCTCCCTCAAACCCTCGAAGGCTCAAACCGGAAGCTCTCTCCTCGTCAGATCAAGAAGATAAGGACTTGGGAGAAGAAGAGGGGGAAGATCTCAGGGATGCGCCTCCCACATTTGAGGAAGGTATTGCCACCATCGTGGACGAACTCAGGGAAATAAACTTGGGTACCAAGGAAGATCTGAGGACCACTCTCATTAGTGCAGCCATGTCTTCTGAGGAACATGAGGTATATACCTCCTTCCTAAGGAAACATCGGGATATTTTCATCTGTAATTACACAGAAATGCCAGGACTCAATCCCGAAGTGGCGACACATCGCCTAGGTCTTCTAGAAGACCACCAGGGCTATAAACAGGCTACTAGAAGGACGCATCCCTCACATGCCGCCAAAATAGAGGCTGAAGTAGATAAGCTCATTAAAGAAGGCTTCATTCGGGAGGTCCAGTACCCCATTTGGTTGGCCAACATCATCCCTGTCAAGAAAAAGAACGGACAAATCTATGTTTTCATTGACTTCAGAGACCTTAATTGGCATTGTCTGAAAGTTGAATTCCCGGTTACAATCACTGAGTTGTTAATTGATTCAACGGCTGGGTATGAGGCTCTATCCTTCATGGATGACTATTATGGATATAATCAAATCAAGATGGCCCGATAAGACAAAGAAGACGCTACCTTAAGGGCCCCTCAAGGGGTATTCTGTTACAGGGTCATGTACTTTGGTCTCAAGAATGCTGACGCCATGTATCAGCGTGCCATGCATCGGATATTTAAGCCGTTACTGGGGAAACTCATTGAATGTTACATGGATGACCTAGTGGTCAAGACCAGATAGCACTCGGATCACGGTCGGACCATGAGACTGTCTTCAACAAGTTCTGACAGTATAGCTTGAAGATGAACCCCTTGAAATGTGCCTTCGGGGTTACCTCAGGGGAATTCCTTGGCTTTATCATACGCCATCGTGGCATCGAAGTCGACCCTGAGAAGACAAAGGCTATCATTGGATTACCACCTCCCCACAACCTCACTGAGTTGAGGGTATTTCAAGGGAACTTGGCCTATATTAGGTGGTTCATAGCCAACCTGGAAGGAAAATGTTTTCCCTTCACCAAGTTAATGATGAAGGGGGTCACGTACTAATGGACAGATGACTGCTAATAGGCGTTCGACAACTTAAAGAAGTAAATCTTAAGCCCACCGGTGCTCATGCCCCAGTTTGAAGGAATAACTATCATTCTATACATGACGGCCCTAGAGCAATCACTGGGAGCCTTCCTCGCACAAAAGAATGATGCAGGCAGTGAAAATAGTCTCTATTACCTCAGTCGTACCATGATTGATGATGAGACGCGATACTCAAATATCGAGAAGAACTGTTTGGCCTTGGTCTTCACAGTTCAAAAGCTGGGACATTATCTGCAGCATCACAAAGTCCATTTGATCTCGCGGAGTAACCTACTCAAGTACATACTCAGTCACCCTATGTTAATCGGACGCCTATCCCAGTGGGTGGTCATCCTACAACAGTTCGACATCCGGTTCGTGCCTCCGAAGGCCATCAAGGGCCAGGCATTAGCAGAATTTCTGGCAGAGCACCCTTTGACAGGGACCACTGCACCGAACACTGAGTTACTGGATGAAGACATCTTATCAGTTCAAGAGGAGCTCCTAGCATGGGAAATGTACTTCGATGGCGCATCCCGAAGCCCCACCGGGAAGAGGATGGAGGATCCCAGATTCAACAAAGTGGGTTTGGGGATAATGCTCGTGTCCCTAGAAAAATTAGTCTTTATATATTCCTTCCTCCTATCATAGGGATGTACAAACAATGAAGCGGAATATCAGACCCACATTGAAGGCCTGGAGCTCGCACTCCTGGCACAAGTACAACACCTTAAGGTAAAAGGTGACTCGGAGCTAGTCATCAAGCAAGTCAATGGTGACTATACTATTAAAAAAGAGGAGATGATCCCCCTGTTTGACCATGTCTGATGGTTAATGGTGGAATTATCCACATAACTGACATTAACCTATATTCATTGGTCTCATAATTCCCAGGCTGATGCATTATCCAACGTAACCACAACCCTAGCTGACCCATGCCGGGATGAAACAGTTAGCAGTATTTCTCACCATCGAATGGTATTGCCATTTGTCCAATATAAGATGGAAGAAATCCATGATGTCAGTCCTATCCCCGAGCCAAATGCTCCTGCCACCAGTTGGATGATACCCATCGTGAATTACCTTCAACGTGGAGAACTTCCATCAGACAGTGCTGAATGAGAGAAAATACGGAGAAGGGAAATCAATTTTGTCTTATATGGATGCATGGGTTAGTAAGAGGCCCTCTACAAACGAGGCCTCGATGGAGTGCTCCTTAGATGCATTGACAGAGAAGAAATCGCTGCTGTCATGACTGGAGTACATGCAGGAGCATGTAGATCACATCAACCAGGGACCAAGCTTTCCCATCAGGTTCGAAGGCTTGGGTACTATTGGCCCACAATGGCATGAGACTGTGAGGGTTTTACCACGAAATGCCACTCATTCTAGATTCATGCCAACATCATACACCAACCCCCAGAGTTACTCCATCAAGCCAAGTACTCTTGGCCATTTTCCGTATGGGAAATGGACATCGTGGGACCATACCCTCCTGCCACAACCAAACAACTGAAGTATATCCTCACGGCAACCGACTTCTTTTCCAAATGGGATGAAGCCATAACCCTCAAGGAAGTCGGGGCAAGAAATATTGTCAGCTTTGTGAAGACCAATATCATCACCAAATTTGGCATCCCTCATACCATAATGATGGACAACGAAACCAACTTCTGCTCTGCTGAATTGGAGAAACTATACCACGAGTATGGTATCAAGGCAAACCACTCATCCCGCTACCATGCAGCGGCCAACAGACAGATAGAGGATTTCAACAAGACCCTGTCCAACATTCTCCAGAAAATGGTGGAAAAAGACAAGAAGTCATGGCCGGATAAACTCCTCCATGCATTGCGGGCTTATAGAACCACAATCCGCACCGCTACTTGGGCCACCCCGTACTCATTGGTGTACGACACAGAGGCGGTCCTACCCATTGAACTCCAACTTCCCTCACTCCGTGTTTCCATCTGTGATCAATTATCCGATGAAGAGCAGTCAGAAAAGCGGCTAGTTTAATTGGAACAGTTGGACAAGAAACGGTTGCACAATTTGCACCATCTGGAGGTATACCAGAATCAGATCGCACGAGCCTTCAACAAAAAGGTCCGTCTCCGGCCTTTCTTGGAAGGAGAATTGGTATTGGTCCTCTGGACCCCAATGATACCCGGAATGAAGCCTCCAAAGTTAGATCCCAAATGGGAGGGACCATACGTTGTACCCAAGGTCTACTCCAACGGAGCATATACCCTGATCTCTATGGACGGACAATTTACAACTGCTCCTACAAATGCGAGATTCCTAAATAAGTACTTCACATAGAAACCGAAAGTGGAGAAAGTCTTTACCGCACGACATTAAAATGCATGAAAGTCATTCTGACCGCACAATGTTAAATTTCATAGACCCCCCGTTTTTTCCTTTCACGTCGGGTCACCTACGTCCTTACCGCACGACGTTAAACTGCACGGAATTCGTCCGAGTTGCATGACATCAAACTGCCGAGCATCCAACAGTCCAAACTCTATGACCTTAAAATAGGAGTATCACGTCCTCATCGCATGATGTTAAACTGCATGGAAGCTAATAATACCCCTCATCCTAACCAAATGACGTTAAACTGTATGGACCTCGTCCTCACTGCATGACGTTAAACTACACGGATTTCAGAGAACTATGTGTATCTTGATTCCTACCCTCGCAGGATACGTAGTAACTCCAGGGTTCCTAGTCCTGGCCCATCCCCCTGAATAAAAGTTAAAAATGCCTTCTCCCCCCATGTATGGACCAGACTTGCACGGGGTGTACTTCTTCCAGATAACTACGTGCGGCTTGATTCCTGTCCTTGCAGGATACGTAGTGACGCCAGGGTTCCCCGTCCTGGCCCAACCACCTCCAAATGAAATAAAATATGTCATCTTCCCCCATGTATGGACTAGCCCTGCCCGGGGTGTACTTATTCCAGATAACTACGTATGGCTTGATTCCTGCCCTCGCAGGATACGTAGTGACGTCAGGGTTCCCAGTCCTGGCCCAGCCCCCTGAATAAAAGGTAAAAAAATAACCCTTTCCCCCCATGTGCGAACCAGACCGGCACGGGGTTTACTTCTCGTCCTTACCACACGACATAAAACTGCATGGATAACAAGATTTAAAAAATTCCCCATGTATGGACTAGACCTGCACAGGGTTTATTTTTGCGTCCTTTCCACACGACGTTAAACTACATGGACAATAATGTTAAAAATGCCCCTTCCCCCGTGTATGGACCAGACCTGCACGGGGTGTATACTTCGTCCTTACCGCATAACGTTGAACTGCATGGAATTCATCCTCACCACGTGACGTTAAACTACACAGACATTGTCACGACCCACCCAAGACACATGACGATACGGGATGGAGATACCCCTTGCACATTTGGAGGCATCCTTTCCATACATCAGACTCCACGACCTGGATAATTATGGATCTTTATAACCACTCATGGCCATTGAATGTGGAAAGTCATCGACTCATGGAAACATTTTCATGACTATGCATACCCTTCCCTCAGCTGCTCTGCATAATGATAGCCCCTAGCTCGTCCACCAAAGGCAAGATTTCCTCGCGCGACACTCTTCCTAGCTCCGTACGCCTACCAGCCTCAGATCCCCCGTATCAAATCTCCCGATCCAAAATTTATGGAGTAGTGGTTTACAAGTTCATTCCCCTTTTCACATCCAAGTGATGCCAGGGTATCCCTATCTGGCTAGCCTTTGTGTCTTCCAGTGGTTCACATAGCTACCTGCATCAACAAACATCAAGCCAGGACTAGGCTACTTTGACTCAAAAGACAATTGTAGGGAAGATGTTTCTTGTATGCCTGGACACCGTTATCCCCACGTGCCGAACTCTTCATTGTGAGAAATAATGGATTTTCATAATCATTCATGGCCATCAGAAGTGGAAAGTTATCGACTTGGGGACACCTTTGTATGACTATGCATACCATTCCCTCAGCGGCTCTGCATAATGATAGCCCCTGGCTCTTCCACCAAAGGAAAGACTTCCTTGGGTGGTACTCTTCCTAGATCCGTACACCTACCGGCCTTAGAGCCCCCACACCACACCTCCTAATCCGGGAAAACTCAAAGTTGCAGTTTACAACCTTCATCCCGCACCTTGTTCCAAGTATATCAGAACATGTTGATTCAGTTATCCTTCGAGTGACTGCAACAATAGTCACCCAATGGTCCGAGATATATGACCGATAAACTAGGAGTACTTCATCCTTACCGCATGACGTTAAATTTCATGGAGTTAAGGCACGCCCACATGAGCAAGATAAATCAGCGCAGGGAGCTCTCTAAGCTCTAACAGTAACCAGGGCCGAGTATGCCCGACAAGTTCAGAAATTTCCTTTCTTGATGACAGACTTCGTGGCCTGGATAATTGTGGATCTTCTTAACCATTCATGGCCATCAGAAGTGGAAAGTCATCGACCATGGGACACCTTGTACGACTATGCATACCATGCCCTCAGCGGCTCTGCATAATGATAGCCCCTGACTCGTCCACCAAAGGCAAGAATTCCTCGGGTGACACTCTTCCTAGTTCCGTATGCTTACCAGCCTCAGAGCCTCTGTGTCACCCCTCCTGATCCAATAATCCCCAGAACCATGATTTACACCATCAACCCCTCTGCACGTCTTGGACATGCCAGGATACTCGGGCCTAGTTGCATTCTAATCAAGAGCAGCATTTTTAACTACGTTCTTATCGCGTGACGTCAAAAGACACATAGCACATCTTGGCTGCCTGGCATAAGGCTGCAAAGTCCAAGCATTAAAACATCCAGGGGAATGCCTCCAACAACAAGAATTTCCACTGGTTCAATAATTCCCCCCGTCCTTACCACACGACGTTAAACTGCACGGTCGATCATCCTTGCTGCATGACATTAAACTACAAAGCATTGGAAAAGGAAATAAAAATACCCCACGTCTTCGCAGCATGACATTAAACTTCAAAACATCCTTAAATAATTCTTCTAATCCTTACTGCATGACATTAAACTTCACGGTCGAACCCATCATAGGTTCAGTAAGAAACAAAGGCTTTTCTCTGTCCTTCAGTGCACGAGTCAGACCCGCACAAGCCACCGTCTCACACTCGCGTGAGAAGGTATTACTTCACCCATTCTCAGGAAGTTCATTCTAGATGTTTCCCCTTTATCCAGGCACCCTCTCATTATAAACCATACTTTACACTCAGAAAAATCCGAACTCTCATAAGCCACCCCTGGTAGTCCCAAATCTCAACTTCCCTAAAGTTGCTCAGCTATCGGGGGAATATAATCATTGACTTAAGGAAACCTTTGTATGACTGTGCATACCATGACCTCAGCGGCTCTGTATATTGATCTCCCCTAGATCGTCTATCAAAGGAAATATTTCCTTAGGCAATGATTTTCTTCGTACGCCTCTTGGCCCCTGAGCCCCCATGTCTAACCCGGGATTCAGAAACCCTCTGAGCTACAGTTTACCAACCACTTTCACAACCCTGCCTGAATATGGTGGAACGTCTTTGACAAGATTAATGAGAACCAGAAAAAGTTATTCCATTTTAAATGATGTCTCAGCTGCAGGACTTTAAACTACTCCAAGGCTCAACCATCCCTTATTCTAACTAAATGCGTAGGGAAGTGGTCTCCTGACCATGCTCCTGATTAGTATAGGATGCGTCCAAAACCCTTTCAGATGTCACACTCCCCTTCTGAGACACCCTTTGTGGTTTTCATAATTTTCCAAGCCACCTATCATGGTTTCCATGAGCCAGACTTTCATAAAGTCCCATGGCCATCAGAAATGGATAGTCATTAACTTAAGGACACCTTTGTACGACTATGCATACCATGCCCTCAATGACTCATCATATCAATTGCCCCAGGCCTGTCTATTAAAGGAATGTTTTCCTTAGGCAATGCTCTTCCTACCTCTGTACGCTGACATGACTCCCATGCCTTAAGGCATGCCCTGCATGCCGTTCAAAGTTAAACATGTTTCCCCCCATGTGCATCTGAAGAGTGTTGAGACATCTTTTAATCAGTTGAACCCCATTGGGGCCCTTTCCCCAACATGTCTGGTCAAAGCTATTCGACCTAAGACACCAGTAATGATAGTCTTGTCGGCGGGACTTTAAACCACTCACAAAAAGAGGAAGAAAGCCTATTAGGCCGAAAACCCAAAAAGGGAAACCTAAGAAAAAGTCAGGCCATACCCGCTGGGCTCACACTAAATGGGCCAGGAAAAATCAGGGTATTAAAAAAAGAAAAGAAGAGACAAAAATTTTGTGGGGATTTTCAACAAAACCCTAGCAATAGTCGAACTATTATTACTGGACCCCATGGTCTAGGAAAAAGTTAGAGTTTTTTCCCGGTTTATGATTAATTCTGATTCAGTGAATCGTTATTTACACAACAATTTTCCTAAGTAATAATCAAATTTCACAGCAACAAGGGATTGACAGAGGCTGTATTTCATTCAAAAAAAGGGTTGGGGGAGGATGTCCACAATATGGGGTCTATCCCTCACAAAAAAAGTGGGGAGGGGTATGTAAAACAGAAGGTACAAGAGTGGCTTTGATAGTAATAAAGGAGCCTGACTCACTCTCTCCACCAGATCAGCAACCGTGCGACGGAGGTCGTTGCAAGATGGTTCCAACACGGCCTTCTCCCTGGCTTCAACCTCAGCCACCGGATGAGTATTCTACAATGTTTCTTGGAGATCGTTGATCCCTTTTCTAGTGGCTTTGATATGACCAGTCACAACTGACAACCGATTCCTCAGCATCGCCACCCGTTCTTCACATTCATGCAACTTGGAGGATAAGACGACTGGCTGATCTCGAGAGGTCACCTCTTGTGCCATCAGCTGATGGAGCTATATCGTGGCTTCTTCCTGGGCTCTGTCCCACAATGAGCGACAAACAATTGAGAAAGTTTACGTTCTCTAGTGGCAGCTTCCTCACGAGCCATGAAAACTTGGCAAGAAAGAGAATGGAACTGACGATAGTCGAAGCCACCCGACCCCTAGCCCAGGAAGAACTGTCGAAGAGCTTCGGTCTTAGTTTCCATCTCAGCTAGAGGAGTTTCGGAAAAGATCTCACAAATCTGAGGCCATACCCACCTGCGCACCGCCCGATGGTCCGCCATGACACGAGGATCTTTGGTATCCTCGCTGGATGGAAGAGGAATAAAATCTGGCATTGCAACCAGCACAGGCAAGTGCTCGCTAGAAGTTGGTTCTGAAACTGGAAAGTATGGAGCCTCTAACCTCAGTTCAGGCTTGTGGATCAAGTTTCTAAGCCCAGTTTCAGGTGGTAAAACTACCGTGATTGTCTCACTGGGACCCAGAACCATGAGGTCATCCTCATCCACGTCCAAGAAGGCTGAACCCGCCTGAACTTCAGCCACTGTAGGACTGGGAGAGGAAAATCCCCTAAGCCGCTTTGATTGATGAGCCATCAGTCGATCCTCCCTTAGGGCTGATGGGGAAGGTGCGGTAGGTGTGAAAACCGCAGTACTTACTGATTTGGGAACTTACCGAATGGCCTTCCCTAGGATCCCAACGGGATAGTATTTTTCCCATGCCTTTGCATACTCCATGGAAAGGCCAGCGGATGCCCCCACGATAGGCAGGGGAATGCTCGTGTCAGATCCCTCCTGCGTCAGCATCAGCCACCAATGACGAAGTGTGGCCGGGTGCAGTCCTCGAGCCTAAGGAGGGGGATGGGAAACTTGGACTTGCATGCACCAAAAATGGCGAGAAAAGAGATACAGGACAGACAACTCTCACAGAGAAACACCGTCAATCCGTGCAGATAGAAATCCATCCCGTAGAGATATCATGTAAGAGCGCTCCTCTAGGCTCCCTCGGTGATTGTCAACTAAGACACCAGAAGGGGTGGGGTAGGGAGTGAAAGAAAACCGGGAAAAGTCACTCAGAATCCCGAGGACTTCACCAGGGATGATGGATTTCAGGCGAACTCCAGCTATATCAAGCAGGGTAGGCTGAAAAGTAGGAAGTGGGATGACTGTGTGTGACAATACTCATAACAACAGAAATGATCCGCTACCCATCCATACAAAAATTGAAATGTCCCACTCAGACGGAAGCGTGAACCGCCCTTCTGCATGTGACCCAGTAGTTCATAAATACGAGCCAATGTGGGTATGGCGAAATTCACCAGGCGGCCCTCTGCCAGCTCAACTGCCATCATCAGGGTGCAAGCTCGGACACCAGGATTAATATCCCGAGAAGGGAATAACCACTCGCTCAGGAAAATAGCAAACAAACCCGCCAGCTGGAGCATAGGCGGCACACCGGGGTGCACCTCGTAACCCCATGAAAGGTAGTCGCCCACCTCCAGAACCGTCCAGTAGGAACCTGGGGAGGTTCGTGATTGCTGAGAAGGATGTGTCCTGGAGCACTTGATCTTCAGCACATGACCAGTAGTGTTTAGAAATAACTCTATCTAGGTACTATAGGGAATAAGAGATCGAGCACACAACGCCTGACCCAGTGACTGCTCTGCCATAACCAACAGCTCCTTCACCAATAAAGGCACTTGTTCGACGTCGTCCCATGCATCATGAGTAGGTAGAAATTCATCATACATTTCACCGATAATTGGGATTCCTCCCAATTGATGGATATCCCACAGACTAATACCAACTTAACCATGGGCAAGGTGGAAAGTATTAGTGCCTGAACACTAGTGACTGAGTAGGTCTGGCAGGACCAAGGATGGTGGGTAAATATGAAATTGGGAATCCCACACTACGGAGTATAAATTGACTGCTTCTAATGATTCGGGAGACTCCCGATAGTGATAATGGACCCATAAAGCCTAGGCCCAGTCATTTGAGAAGAGCCCGCTAGATCGAAGATCCCACCTAGGAATCCACCCCACATCGGGATCTACTCGAGAAAGGTTGATAATAGAAGGGTAACTCTTGAAGACAGCTTCCTGAGAAAAGTTTTGAGCATGCTGATCACTTTGGGTGCAAAAAGATACCCTCAAAATAAAGGCGTCTTTCTGGTCAGATTCGGAAACCATCTCCCATGATTGGGTAAAGTTCACCTGAATACACTTGGACGACGCTTCCAAGAAAGGAGAAGGAAGACCTGAGAAAGTGGGGGGAATAGGTACATCGTCTTGAAGACTGAATCCATGAAGTGTAAGTCTATTTGATAGTGGATAATCCAGGAGCTCAGGAGGGAGAAAATCTTTCAAGGCACCATCGTCAGGAATGATGGACCGACTAAGGTCCTCTTGGATGTTCTCTGCTCTACGAATCATAGCCAAATGTCTCCCTGAACCAATTGGGAGCGGCTCTATAGCAGGACTCGGTACAGAACTAGGGGGAACCATATTTTATCCCTACATAATGAGATCCAACAATCAGTTAGTCCGAAATAAAAATATGGAAAAAAATACCAGATATATTGCTGGGGAACAGTTGAGGAGCCTCCATAAGCAAAGCCCACAAGGGGGCCTCAGAGGATGGTTCACGATGATATCATTCCATGAACTAGAACTTCATGAAATCAGTCCTTGAAACCCTGGCCCACAGAGCATTGGCCAGGAAACCATGAACCAAGTTGCTCCATAGAATTTCAATCCCGAGTTTAAGTGATTAAGTTCGGAAGACTCAGACACTTTTAAAGTTCAAGAGATTTTATTCCGCGAAGCATCGAAACCGCGTAGCAAAAAAACCACGGAGCAAGTTCCTCTGCAGCCCGTCATCACTTAATTTTTAATTAATTAAGAGTAATGGTTCGTAGTTGGGAATTGGTTCATGGGTGAAGTCGACCGTGAAGGTGGAATGGTTCGTGGAAGGTGCAACCGGTTCACGAATGAAGCACTTCGTGAAGGAACGAGTGCGCAGAGGAGAGGGATCTCTGGTTTCGGGAAGAATTCGATAAAGGACAAATGAAGGGCCCCTCGTATTTATAGGAGTGGTCCCCTACTGGGTCCACCTCTCTACCACAAGCCACCTTAGTTTCAGGACCACTTCGCATCAGAATGGCCTCCTCTTCATTCCGATTGGACCCCATTCCGATGGAGGGAATTTGTAGGGTCCTGAAAAATCCGCAAAGAAGATTCTACCCAAATCCCCCAAAGAATTGGGGAAAATAATGGAGAAAAATCAAAGAGGGGACACAAAAAGGACCGGTCCCATGAAAACGTGATGCAGCTAGGCTCTGCGAAGCGCCCCCTCCGCGAACCGTTGTCATTCGCTAAATGGAGGCGGAGATCCTCTGTGGTTGTGAGGCAGGATGGGCGCCGATCCTGTTCACCATCGTGAACTGCCCCAACCGCAGACCACGTCGACCGTTTCAAGCCACATCTGCTGTTATTCGTGAAATGAAGGCGGAACCCTCCGCGACCACAAAGTATTCCCTGAGATTGTTCGGTTTGCAGGGGAGATGCGCTTAGTGCCCACCATGGGTCGCAGATTGACCAAGTCAGCCGTAAACCGGGTTTTCGGTCATGGGCCTCCGCAAAAGGTGCCACGTGGCCACAGATACATCTCTTTCCCCCACTCTATAAAAGGAGAATGAGGGGGAAGGAAAAAGGGATTCGAAGATTCGGATTCAGACGATATGAAGGTGGAGGAAGAGAAGAGTGATCAGACTCGAGTAGAAAGATTTCGAAGGAAGGCTTAGGATTTCGCAAATAGTGAAGTTCTAGTTCGTAAACCAGAGTAGGTATAAACCTCGGAACGAACTAATAAGGAATCGAAAACGCATAATAATTTTATGAACTTCAAACTTAAAATAACATAAAAAGAGAAGACCACGAACCATAGCCCCTCTGCAGATGCACTCCCCATGGACCAGGGTGTTTATGCCTCTTTTCAAATCTTCCGCACCGCGTAGAACCCTCATACGCGGGTGAAGCCTCAACCGATGAACCCCCGATCGGCATCGCCCTTGGCCGCCGCTGCTCACATGGACCCCTCCGCATACCCCCCTGGTACGCAGGCTGAACCCGAAGCCACGAACCAACCTGGTTCGTGGGATGCTCGCCAGAACGCGAACCATGCTGGTTCGCGGGATGCCCCTCAGTCCGTGGAACACCATGGTTTGTGGACGGCTTCTCCAGTCGTGTAACACCTTCTTACGCGAAGGGAACCACCACTTCTTCATACGTGTGGCCCATCAGAGCCTTTGAGGTTCCCTTTCATCGGGCAAGATAAAATCCTTCCAATCCGGCCTGATCCTCAGTGACTCCCTCATTGGCCTATTCATCAACCCCAAGCCGAGGCCTCTACCAGAGCCACCGGATCCGCGTGGTGTAACTTTCAGGCGCATCAGCGTGCCATTTTGAGTACACATACCCACGGTAAGTAGAGGTGAAGGGGTTTCCTCGACCCTTGAGTAGATTCATGAATCATTACTGGGTCCACATTCCCATGGTAATGGAGAATCTGAGCTCAGGAATCCCCTTTCTGCCCCTCCACTTGTTCAGGGCTCCTCAGTGGTAGTAAAATATCCATCATAAGGAAGACCTCATGCACTGAAAAAGAGGAGATGGGCACAGAAGCACCCCCTTTCCCTCTCCCACTGTGCTTTGTCCTCTTATGGGCCTCCTCAGAGGGTAAGCACCAATCTATCACCTTGAGCATCCACTTAGGAGTAAGCCCCAACCTTATGGGACGCTCCATGTGTAAGCCCCACTCCATTCCTCATGGGCGCACCTTTCGCGACGTGATCGTGTGGTCCTTGCTGCCTCTTGTTTCTAACACCGAGCATGAATCATGTGGGCTTAAAGTAAGCATTGACCATGACATCCTCTTATGGGCCTCCTAAGTGTATAAGACCCAATCCATCATTCTGGGCTGCCTCAGAGTGTAAGTCCCAAGCTAATGCGAACTACGTGGACTTTGATCCCTGCCTCCTAGGCAGAGTATATAGGAAGCCTCCAAGATGTTCAAGCCCACCACCCGGTTGTTCCGACGTCTTTCACGTCGGTTCTCCTCTGTCCCGCACGACGATAAACTATGCATGCGAACTACATGGACTTTGATCCCTTCCTCCTAGGCAGGGTATGCAGGAATCCTCCAAGAGGTTCAAGCCCACAACCCAGTTGTTCTGACAACTTTCACGTCGGTTCGCCTATGTCCGACACGACGATAAAATGTGCATACAAACTATGTGGAATTTAATCCCTGCCTCCTAGGAAGGGTACGTAGGAAGCCTCTATGAGGTTCAAGCCCAATAATCGGTCGATCCGATTATCTTCCCATCGGTTCACCACACCACTCCTAGTGACGCCTCGTGCGAGTTCCAACTCTTCGGGGTCATTAATCCAATGAGGGATGGTAAAACTTGGGCATAAATGATTCCGAACCCCTATGTCCAGTTGACCATTGCCCACTAGGGTCGAATCCGTGGATACTGTGTTTGGGTATAAACCAAAAATTTGCGAACATATGAATACGTCATAAATTTATAAGAGAGTCCCGGAACAGGCAATAATTCCACCCAAAAAAGGGTGAGATGAGCCAAAATTCTTATCCTCTCAACCAATGTGAGTTCTTAAGAGTCGCTGGTCAGACCATTCAGAGAATGCCTACCTTTGGAAAGCAGGTCCATCAATCATTGGATACGAAACCGTTGGGCATTTCGAGGCCGAAAACCAAAATGAAACAGTGGCCTACTGAGGTTATTTCTCACACCCCGCACTGGACCTTCAAGACATGCATAGAATTTATTGATTTACGTTTAGGTAATGGTTCCAGATCAAGTGATAGATCTTAGCATTTTAATCAGACCTTTTGTGTAGGATGTTTGGAAGGGGAATCAAGGTTCCTGCCTCAGCTAGAGTTAAATTTCTTTTGATAATTCTTTCTATATCAATATACTTATATATATACATACCGAGGTCAGCCACATGTGACCCTTTATGTTTATTTTATTATATTAATTAGTTTGTATGAATGTTGTTTAATTCTGCAAGTGGTAAGCTAGTATTTATTATTCCTCTATGGCTGTTATTATTCTTCTGCTATTATATGTTAGTTCTTCCTCCACGGGCGGGTTACTCATCTATTTTCTATTTGGTATTTTTTCCAAGACAATGTATATATTTATAGAATTATTTTGAAATCATTAGAGGTTATAGTCTCCCCACTATCAACTCTTTACACCCTCATTACCAGTCACCAACTTTTGTAAATTGAGGAGCCGTGTCTAAGGCCCAGTTGAACTCATCCCTTAGAATTATTAAGGTGGCTAAATGGGTTGGGGATCTACATCTATAATTTTTACATGTGGCTAAAAGGGACTCCAAAATAAGAATTATGCCACATTAAAGAAGAAAATGGAATCTTCATGTTCATTTTTAATTGAATGTAACACATATATATACCAATTGTGTATTAGATATAGCTCGTGGTGATAAAATTTGTATCGAAATACCAAAAAACAAATTTATTTACAAAGTTTATGAAAGGTGATGTGGATATTTGATCTTATAAAAGAGAAAAAATTGATTCCTTAACTATATAAGGCCACCACATTACTTTTTCATCCATATTTATTATGGTCTTAAAAATTTATATTACGTGTATAGTGTTACCAAAAATATTATATCTCTTTCCAATTTTAAGATAGTAGGATTTTGAATCATGTTTGGGAGTAAAACATTATTATTTTACAAATATAACATTTATTATGGTATGAAACTACTAAATAATGGTATTCATCTACTAGAATATGATGAAAAGTGTTGGAAATCGATAAAGAATCTTGTTCATATGACTCATTTCAATCCCAGTTGAGGCATCACAAACTTGATCATGTAAACTAGAAGTGTTTGAAAAATATCCATCAAGATGTGTATTTGGATTCTTTAAAACCAATATCACATGAGATATGCCACAGTTGTTTTTAAGGAAAAATAGAGGAAGGTGTTAATCCCATCCACCATTGAAATCCCTAGAATAAGATCTCAACGTATTCCTCAAAGGTTTTAATTTTTCTCTCATTTTGACCATATGTGTAAGGAAGATATACAATGATGAAACTCAACTCTGTATCAATAGCTTTATGTAGACTTCATTAAAACTTCAACGTAAACCTCAAACCCCAATTAGATACAGTAGAATCTGGTAGTCTATAAAAAATTTACAATTTCTTAATGTATATCATAAAAATAAAATCCATAGAGAAATCATATTTTATGGCAATGAAGTGTACTGAATTTTTAAGGTGATCAGTTATAAAAATATAACATTATATAGTTTGGATGTTTTTGGGAGTCTGACAATGAAATACATGGTGATGTTTTCCCATTTCTACTATAGTATGGGTAATTGTTGTAACATCCCCTTGGACTTTTATCTCTCAGACTTAACTTTTATATATACCAAGCATCGGGATAATGTTTTTTCAAAATCTCTCTTCATTCCATCCCATCAAAAATACTATTTTATATATTTATACAACTTCATAATTCTAGGATGAATAAATATTAAATAAATATGAGATTTCTATAACAGATCCTTTTTTAAATATGGTATATATAGAACACATAAACGATTCATAAGCCTTATTATCCCATTATAATCAAGTTTAAACTCAATAAAATTTCTCACCATCTTCCATAACTACAAAACTTCCTTATGCACCTCTTTAATCTTTACATGTATAAATGGTTCATCAATATTTTGATAATGATAAGATTTATCAGCTTACTTCATTATTTCTAGATCTATTCTTTTAAAATCCATAAATATTGTATCTTTTGTGATCCTAATCATATTTAATCTATCATGATACTTTAAACTCAAATCTTTAACCACTTCGTTCACCTTCCTAGGGTGGTAATGTAATGAGTGGGCATAATTTTTAATAAACACCAACCGCCTTTTCTATTTCATATTCAACTCATTCTGTGTGAATATATTATTTTAAATATTATGATCATTTTATATATCACACATTACTATATAAAGATAATTCCTCCATATCTTTAATGAAAAAAATTACCGCATTAAAATCCAAATATTGAGTAGGGTCATTTTTCTCTGGAACCATCAATTTTCATGACAGATAATATACAACCATATCATTGTACATGAGAACGCATCCAAATGGCTTCTTTGATGCATCACTATGTATTATAATCCCTTATCCACTATATTGTAATGTAATCATAGGTACAGTAACTAAGATTCTATTTAGTTACTTGAAATTTTCCACACATTCATCTATCCAAGGGAACATGGATTACTTCTATGTTAACTTGGTGAGTGTATTGGATAGATGTGTGAAATTTACTCAAGGAATTGATAATATCCATAAAAAAAATAAAAATATGGATTTTAGTCACTATGGTTTGTCTTGGAAAAACATTAATAACCTCTATATTTGATGGATCCACCGATATACCCCCTCTTGAGATTATATGGACCCAAAATTAAACCTTTTGTAGAAAAAAATATCACTTTGAAAATATTTCATGCATTTTATCCTTCCTTAGGGTCTTCAATACAATTCTACATTTATCTTAATGCTATTTATTTCTCTTTGAATATATATTAATATCTTATATAAATACAACCACAAACTGATCAAGGTAATATCTAAAGTCTTTATCCATTAAATCTGTGAAGATGTAAAGGTAATTAGTAGGACCAAATTTCATTACTCTATATTCATACTATCTATACCTTTCATGGAATGAAATCTTAGGTATATATTACCTCGTGAACCCCAATTGATGATATCATGAATGAAGATCAATCCTGAGAAAGAATTAATATCTACCTAGTTGATCAAAAATGTCATCAATACGAGGTATAAAACACTTGTTCTTGATATTGATGTTGTTAAGTTCTCAATAATCAATGTAGAGTCACATTAATCCATTTCCTTCTTAACAAAAAATACTGGTGCACCCAATGGTGACACACTTATCTGAATGAATCCCTTACCTATATTCTCCCGAAGCTTCTTATTTAATTCTTATAACTCAATCAGGGCCATTCTATAGGGATTATTTGAAATTGGTGTAGCACCACGTATGAGCTCTACTGATGAATCAACTTCATTATTTGGGGGAAGTCTATGACATTATTTTGGAAATTCATAAAAAAGTTCCAATACAATAATCATATCAAGTATATGACTCTTTTATAGTTGAATTCTATGGAAATGTTTTTCCATAAAATATTTTTATTCTCCCTCTGGTTGAATTTTAAGTTATCATAGGCTTGGATTGAATTTATCTATATAAATTCCACATAAATTTCCAAGGAATGGAGGCCATGTTTTATATTAAAAACAAAATTTTGATCATCTATTAGTGTGATGATAGAAATTAACTTCTCATGGACAGCTTTCACGTCGGTTCGCCTCTGTCCCGCACGACGATAAACTATGCATGCGAACTACATGGACTTTGATCCCTGCCTCCTAGGCAAGGTATGCAGGAATCCTCCAAGAGGTTCAAGCCCACCACCCGGTTATTCTAACAACTTTCACGTCGGTTCACCTCTATCCCACACGACGATAAAATGTGCATACAAACTACATGGACTTTAATCCCTGCCTCCTAGGAAGGGTACGTAGGAACCCTCCGTGAGGTTCAAGCCCAATAATCAGTCGATCCGATTATCTTCCCATCGGTTCACCATGCCACTCCTAGTGCCGCCTCGTGCGAGTTCCGACTCTTCGGGGTCATTAATCCAATGAGGGATGGTAAGCCTTGGCATAAATGATTCCAAACCCCCGTGTCCAATTGATCATTGCCCACTAGGTTCAAATCGGTGGATACTATGTTTGGGTATAAACCAAACATTTTCAAACATATAAATACATCATAAATTTATAAGAGAGTCCCGGAATAGGCAATAATTCCACCCAAAAAAGGGTGTGATGAGCCCGAATTCCCATCCTCTCGACCAATGTGAGTTCTTTAGAGTCGCTAGTCAGACCATTCGGAGAACGCCTGCCTTTGGAAAGCAGGTCCATCAATCATTGGATACGGAACTGTTGGGCATTTCGAGGCCGAAAACCAAAACGAAACAGTGGCCTACTGAGGTTATTTCTCACACCCTACACTGGACCTTCAAGACATGCATAGAATTTATTGATTTACGTTTAGGTAATGGTTCTAGATCAAGTGATAGATCTTATAATTTTAATCATACCTTTTGCGTGGGATGTATGGAAGGGGAATCAAGGCTCCTGCCTCAGCTAGAGTTACATTTCTTTTGATAATTCTTTCTATATCAACATACTTATATATATACATACTGAGGTTAGCCACATGTTACCCTTTATGTTTATTTTATTATATTAATTGGTTTGTATGCATGTTTTTTAATTCTGCAAGTGGTAAGCTAGTATTTATTATTCCTCTATGACTGTTATTATTCTTCTGCTATTATAAGTTAGTTCTTCCTCCATGGGCGGGTTACTCATTTATTTTCTAATTGATATTTTTTCCAAGCCAATGTATATATTTATAGAATTATTTTAAAATCATTAGAGGTTATAGTCTCCCCACTATCAACTCATTACACCCTCATTACCAGTCACCAACTTTTGTAAATTGAGGAGGTGTGCTTAAGGCCCAGTGGAACTCATCCCTTAGAATTATTAAGGTGGATAAATGGGTTGGGGATCTACATCTATAATTTTTTCATGTTGCTAAAAGGGACTCCAAAATAAGAACTATTACATATTAAAGAAGAAAATGGAATCTTCATGTTCATTTTTAATTGAATGTAACACATATATATACCAACTGTGTATTAGATATAGCTTGTGGTGATAAAATTTATATCGAAATACCAAAAACAAATTTATTTACAATGTTTATGAAAGGTGATGTGGATCTTTGATCTTATAAAAGAGAAAAAATGGATTCCTTAACAATATAAGGCCACCACATTACTTTTTCATCCAGATTTATTATGGTCTTAAAAATTATTATTACGTGTATAGTGTTACCAAAAATATTATATCTCTTTCTAATTTAAAGATAGAAAGATTTTCAATCATGTTTGGTAGTAAAACATTATTATTTTACAAATATAAAATTTATTATGGTATGAAACTACTTAATAATGGTATTCATCTACTATAATATGATGAAAAGTGTTGGAAATCGATAAAGAATCTTGTTCATATGACTCATTTCAATCCCAGTTGAGGAATCAACAACTTGATCATGTAAACAAGAAGTGTTTGAAAAATATCCATCAAGATGGGTATTTGGATACTTTAAAACCAATACCACATGAGATATGCCACCATTGTTTTTAAGAAAAATTGACCAAACCAATATTTGGTGAAAATAGTGGAAGGGATTTTGAGCTTCTTGAATTATTATAGAAAAATGTGTCCATACCTCTTTGATTTGAAGCTATAGGCTCATATTATTACTTTATAACTCCTTCTAATGACATAAGTAGATATGGATATGTATAAATAATTAGTTATGAGTCTTAATACTTTGAAAAATTACATATTTTGAGAATTATGTAGAGAATATGATAAGTAATATGATAATAAATATTTTATTAGATATAGGATTATAATATATTAACCAAGAGTTCATTGATTACCTATGGGAATTTGGGATTATATATCAATAAAATTCTTCTTATACACTATAGAAGAGTAGTGTTAATGAAAAGATGAACCACGCCTTGTTAGAAATGACGAGTTTGATGATGAATTATATAAATATTTAATTATACTTTTAGTGATATACATTATAAACTATAAAATACACACTAAACTATTTTCCAACTAAAATCACAAATGAGATTCTATTTGAGTTTTATAGTGGAAATAGTTCTCTTTTTTCACATAATCATTTATGAAGTTGTAGATAATTTGTTAGGAATAACTTTAGAAATAAACTATATAAAAATATTGTATTTTCATACAAAGATAATACAGCTTAATAAGTGAATAATAATTTTTTATAAAAAATCACACATGAGTACTGTAAAGGTTTAGTGTCTTTGGAAACTTGTATATATAAAAAAATGGTTCATAATTTAACAACACCCTCTCCCACTAGGTTCATCATAACTAACACCATTCTTTATAAATATCATACTTAAAATTATTATTCATAAACTATGGAAAGGAAACATAAGAAAATGTTAGCTCAAATTCTTAGTAAGGGTAGAAAAGGGAGATATCATTGATCGCTTGAGAATAACAAGATTATAAGGGTATGAGAACATGAGCATAACATTTTAAAATCATACCATGTATATCAAAGATCATAATATTGAGTCATAGAATAAATCTTGGTTGTTCATAAGATATGAATCATAAATTAACCAAAAAACATTACCCTAGAGAGTATAACATTAGTATAAGATGTAGATTCACGGAATACACATAAGAATTTAATTTAATTTCCTTAGTAGTTTAGGATAATTTCCAAGGATATAATTATGTATTTGGTTATCTCCTAAAAACATAACAGTTTCCAATATTTACATCCAAAACAATCATAGTTGATAGAGTCCATTACTGAATTAGGTTCACTCCCCATTCCAGTACTATTTATCTCATGATATATCAATCCTTAGCTAATGAATTGGAAGGATATATAGGTATTACCCATCACATTATGAAAATCATACATATTGGTACCATAAGATCATTGAACATTCATCATATAGTAACTTGTAAAAAGGAATTAGGTTTCATTAACATTTCGTAATAGCATAACCCATGTAAAAAAATAGGTTTTATAATCATTTCATCAATTAATTATAGCCTAATACTTGTAAAAGAAATGAGTTTCATAAACTTTTTTTCATCATCACCATAAAAAATACATAGAGATAATAAGGACGATATTATTTAATCATATCCTTAGTAAAGATTAAAAACTCTCAAATGATGTCATCTTATGAGGAAAATTCTTTTAAAATATCACTTGGGACATTTATTGAAGGAAATACCAATTCCAATTTAAAATCACTCATTTAAAATATAAAAATTTATCAAATATAAAAAAAAACAATTTTTGAAAAATTAAATGGTAAATTTGTAAAGAAAGTTTTAAATAATTTAGTGGGCATGACGGTGAAATGTTTTTTTCGTACACATTAAAACAAATATTCCTTTAACATTTTTTTAAAAAGTCAAAGGCAAATCATTAAAAAAATGATGAGAAAATTCCTTTTAATTTTTTTATATAAATTAAAATAGGGTAAAAAATTACTTTAAACCATCACCTTAGAATATTTAAATAATTTTTGAAAATATTTTTAGAAGGCATGGATATGGAAGAAAAAGTGTTTTTGACCAAAGAGAGAAATAAAGTTGATTTTTCTAAAAATGTTATTTTGGTATCTTGAGTACTTAAAGAGGGTAAAATGAACGTAACAAATGAATTATTTAGAAATAAAAAAATTATAATAACATTCATGTGTTTTTGAGTGGTCGATTGTAATATTTCATTTTCAGAAGTATAATCATAAAAATTCTAGATAAATAATGAGATTGTAACATAAAGACCTTAACAATTTGTTAACTTTTGAATTGTTAGAAAAATGAATGAAAAATATATGAATATGAATATCCCATAATTTTCATGATACAAATAAAAAAAATACAATCTTGTTTAGTATATAAAACACATGAAAGGAACAATTTGCGAACATGACATGTGTCTCACAGAAATAAAAGTGAGACGAAAACCCCTTATCTCAAGTCTCAACTTCATTCGAACACATTAAAAAAATAATATATAACATATATAGTTTTATTATATATATATATTAAAAAAACAAAATAATATATATCGTACCATATATGATTTACTTATTAGTTTTTATCACATGTTTATAAACAATTTGTTTTCAAAATATTCGTTTCGGGAAATAATTGCTTTGTTTTTCATGTAAGTTTTGGTTTAGTAGTTTTATTAATTATACTTTTATCAAGGTTAAATAAAAAACGAATTTTAATTATGATATAAATATCATATATTTTAATTATATATATATTTATTTAAATCAATCAAATTTAGATATAGAAAAATGAATTACACCGTTAATGGAGATGGTAGGTCATACATATAGATGGACACTATTTCAAATTTTGGATGGATGGAATGAAAGAAAGGAAAATAATAATTCAACCTTTAAAATTAATTACTATATCATATATATTAATTATATTTAACATTATTACCTTTAATTTCAAAATTAAATGAAAAATGATTCACATCACTTCGTAGAGGTGTTAATCCGCACGTACGCACGAGCAATGTTATCGTTGTCCAAAGGATTGGAATGTAAGAAGGTAGATGTGTTATTATAATTCAAGAAGTATAATTATTTCATTAATATCATATTAATATGTTAAATAAATAATTATATCAAATTTTTGGAGGCAATGATACAAAATGAATTATATCAGTTCGTGAGGCTGTAGTCTGCCGTACACATCATCGACAATTTCATTTCACATTTAATGGAAAAGTTTATGTATCTTGGTTATTCAATTAAAATAATAAAATATATGTATTTTGGAGGTACTGATGTTTTTATATAATAATAACTGAATAATATTTTAAGGAGTTG
Source organism: Viscum album (assembly GCA_963277665.1). Lineage (NCBI taxonomy): Eukaryota > Viridiplantae > Streptophyta > Magnoliopsida > Santalales > Viscaceae > Viscum > Viscum album. The sequence goes on along the minus strand of OY728150.1, from coordinate 36,870,124 downwards.
GAAGAATAAATAAAATAAAAATGATCGGTTAATAATGATACCTCTCCTTCGAAAAGCCTTCTTAGGCTTGCAAAAGAAGCCTTATTAAGAGGGTTTAGTATTAAAAATAAGGATGATAGGACATTAATTGGTATGAAATTAGAGGATTTGGGATGGTATTAGACGAATCAAAAGGCTTTGGACATGTTAAAAGGAGAGGGGATTTCCATTTATAAGTGGGGTACCAGACACACTTGAGATGTATGAAATAAAATAGATATAATCATATTTTATACAACTAAAAAAGAACCAAAATGGATTCTTATAGAAGATTAGATGGTATAATGTCTAAATAGGGTCGTAAAATATGAACTTAACAAGTTTTTAGGTCATTCTAACACTTATATTGTTTAGTTTAACCTAGAGGAAACCCGTTTTAACATTCACCCTTATAATTATTTTTTTACTATTTTTACTATTCAATATAACAAAAAATTAAGTTAGAAATATCATATAATAGTAATTATAGTGATTATAAATATGAAATCTATTTTATGAAATTATCATAATTTAATTGGACCAATAAATTTAAAATTAAACCTATAGATGTGGTGAAAATGCGGGTTTTCAATGAAAAGGTTTTCACAAGTATATAAAGTTTTAATATCAAAATTAAATATGAAATAGATTAGTATGAAATAAATTATATTAATAATTATATAATTAAATTAATATTACTTTTAAACCAATTTATAACATGATGTATCTTAGTAAATTCTTTAAATGAAAAGCTAATTTTTTGTAAAATTCAGTATTTTTCACTGTTTATCAGAAAATTAGTCTTTTTAGAAAATTATAAAAATTTCACTATAAGATAAATTTGAAATTTTTATTTAAAAAATGAATTTAATTTTATCATATATAATTTATATATTTTAATAAAAATTAATTTAATTATTTCTTAAAAAAATTAATGAAAAATCAATTTTGAAGAAAAATATATATTTGAATCTTATAAAGACTTTACTAAAAATTATGTAATTATTTATTGATATATTTTACTTATCTAAAAAATTTATACATAATTTTTAAAATTATTTTATTCTTATTAATACATCCATGTTTAAATTATAGGTTATAATGGTAATGTTTAATTAATAATATTTACTAATAGTATATTGTGGTTTATTAAAACTCTGTGTTGCGTGTACTACAAGATAACAAAAAAATTAAATTTATATGAGAAAAAATATATTTCCTAAAATATTAGGTTTTTAAATCTTACCCCACTAAAAATGAATTTTACCTTAAAATTTTCTCACTATGATTCAACTAAATGAGGATACTTTGGCTTATCATATTCTTAGGTTTCCATACAGCTTGTTTAATTTGGTGGTTTTTCCACTGAACCTTGAACAAGTGAGTGGTCTTTTCTCATAACAATTTATCTCTATGATTCCAAATCTTCATAGGATGTTCTTAATAGGAAATATAAAGATCCAATTTTATAACTTCTGATCCCATTCATATGAAGGATCATGTATATACTACCTTAGGAGTGATACATAGAACACATTATAGACTTGAGAGAGGTTTAGTGGAAGTGCTATGTGATAATAAACTATACCTAATTGATCAATAATCATGGAAACGTCCAATATACCAAGGTATCTTATTTTCTTTATTCCGTAATCTCATAAACTTATCCAATGGAGAAATTCATTGAAAAACCTTGTCATGAACTTCAAAGTACATATCATGTCGAAGATTTTCAATAAAAATTTTATTTTGACTTTTTTATTCCCTTATGTGTTTCTGAATTAATCTTACCATATTTTACATTTATTCAACTAGGATAGGATAAAATATAATTCTTTATCGAACATCATTTAATAATGTTGGAGTTATATATTAATTTACATAGAGGTATTTATAAGTATCCATCTAAATGATCAAGTGAAAGATATTATTGTTTGAAAACTAAACTAGAGGAAGGTGTTAATCCCATCCACCATTGAAATCCCTAGAATAAGATCTGAACGTATTCCTCAAAGGTTTTAATTTTTCTCTCATTTTGACCATATGTGTAAGGAAGATATACAGTGATGAAACTCAACTCTTTATCAATAGCTTTATGTAGACTTCATTAAAACTTCAATGTAAACCTCAAACCCCAATTAGATACTGTAGAATCTGGTAGTCTATAAAAAATTTACAATTTCTTAATGTATATCATAAAAATAAAATCCATAGAGAAATCATATTTTATGGAAATGAAGTGTACTGAATTTTTATGGTGATCAGTTATAAAAATATAACATTATACAGTTTGGATGTTTTTGGGAGTCTGACAACGAAATACATGGTGATGTTTTCCCATTTCTACTATAGTATGGGTAATTGTTGTAACATCCCCTTGGACTTTTATCTCTCAGACTTAACTTTTATATATACCAAGCATCGGGATAATTTTTTTTCAAAATCTCTCTTCATTCCATCCCATCAAAAATACTATTTTATATATTTATACAACTTCATACTTCTAGGATGAATAAATATTAATGAAATATGAGATTTCTACAACAAATCCTTTTTTAAATATGGTATATATAGAACACATAAATGATTCATAAGCCTTATTATCCCATTATAATCAAGTTTAAACTCAATAAAATTTCTCACCATCTTCCATAACTACAAAACATCCTTATGCACCTCTTTAATCTTTACATGTATAAATGGTTCATCAATTTTTGATAATGATAAGATTTATCAGCTTACTTCATTATTTCTAGATCTATTCTTTTAAAATCCATAAATATTGTATCTTTTGTGATCCTAATCATATTTAAGCTATCATGATACTTTAAACTCAAATCATCAACCACTTCATTCACCTTCCCAGGGTGGTAATGTAATGAGTGGTCATAATTTTTAATAAACACCAACCGCCTTTTCTATTTCATATTCAACTCATTCTGTGTGAATATATTTTTTTAACTATTATGATCATTTTATATATCACACATTACTATATAAAGATAATTCCTCTATATCTTTAATGAAAAAAATTACCGCAGTAAAATCCAAATATTGAGTAGGGTCATTTTTCTCTGGAACCATCAATTTTCATAAAAGATAATATACAACCATATCATTGTACATGAGAATGCATCCAAATGGATTCTTTGATGAATCACTATGTATTATAATCCCGTATCCACTATATTGTAATGTAATCATAGGTACACTAACTAAGATTCTATTTAGTTCCTTGAAATTTTCCTCACATTCATCTATCCAAGGGAACATGGATTACTTCTAAGTTAACTTGGTGAGTGTATTGGATAGATGTGTGAAATTTAACTCAAGGAATTGATAATATCCATAAAAAAATAAAAATATGGATTTTAGTCACTATGGTTTGTCTTGGAAAAACATTAATAACCTCTATATTTGATGGATCCACCGATATACCCCCTCTTGAGATTATATAGACCCAAAATGAAACCTTTTTTAGAAAAAAATCTCACTTTGAAAATTTTTCATGCATTTTATCCTTCCTTATGGTCTTCAATACAATTCTACATTTATCTTAATGCTATTTCTTTCTCTTTGAATATATATTAATATCTTATATAAATACAACCACAAACTGATCAAGGTAATATCTAAAGTCTTTATCCATTAAATCTATGAAGATATAAAGGCAATTAGTAAGACCAAATTTCATTACTCTATATTCATCCTATCTATACCTTGCATGGAATGAAATCTTAGGTATATCTTACCTCGTGAACCCCAATTGATGATATCATGAATGAAGATCAATCATGAAAAAGAATTAATATCTACCTAGTTGATCAAAAATGTCATCAATAAGAGGTATAAAACACTTGTTCTTGATATTGATCTTGTTATGTTCTCAATAATCAATGTAGAGTCACATTAATCCATTTCCTTATTAACAAAAAATACTGGTGCACCCAATGGTGACACACTTATCTGAATGAATCCCTTACCTATATTCTCCTGAAGCTTCTTCTTTAATTCTTACAACTCAATCATGGCCATTCGATAGGGAGTATTTGAAATTGGTATAGCACCACGTATGAGCTCTACTGATGAATCAACTTCATTATTTGGGGGAAGTCTATGACATTATTTTGAAAATTCATAAAAAAGTTCCAATACAATAAGCATATCAAGTATATGACTCTTTTATAGTTGAATTATATGGAAATGTTTTTCCATAAAATATTTTTATTCTTCCTCTGGTTTAATTTCAAGTTATCATAGGCTTGGATTGGATTTATCTATATAAATTCCACATAAATTTCCAAGGAATGGAGGCCATGTTTTACATTAAAAACAACATTTTAATCATCTATTAGTGTGATGATAGAAATAAACTTCTCATGGACAGATTTCACGTCGGTTCGCCTCTGTCCCACACGATGATAAACTGTGCATGCAAACTACATAGACTTTGATCCCTGCCTCCTAGGCAGGGTATGCAGGAATCCTCCAAGAGGTTAAATCCCACCACCCGGTTGTTCTGACAACTTTCACGTTGGTTCACCTCTGTCCCACATGACGATAAAATGTACATACAAACTACATGGACTTTAATCCCTGCCTCCTAGGAAGGGTACGTATGAAGCCTCCATGAGGTTCAAGCCCAATAATCGGTCGATCCGATTATCTTCCCATCGGTTCACCACGCCACTCCTAGTGTCGCCTCGTGCGAGTTCCGACTCTTCGGGGCCATTAATCCAATGAGGGATGGTAAACCTTGGGAATAAATGATTTCAAACCCCTTTGTCCAATTGATCATTGCCCACCAGTGTCGAATCCGTGGATACTATGTTTGGGTATAAACCAAACATTTGCAAACATATGAATACATCATAAATTTATAAGAGAGTCCCAGAACAGGCAAAAATTCCACCCAAAAAAGGGTGTGATGAGCCCGAATTCCCATCCTATCGACCAATGTGAGTTCTTAAGAGTCCCTAGTCAGACCATTCAGAGAACGCGTGCCTTTGGAAAGCAGGTCCATCAATCATTGGATACGGAACCGTTGGGCATTTCGAGGCCAAAAACTAAAACGAAACAGTGGCCTAGTGAGGTTATTTCTCACACCCTACACTGGACCTTCAAGACATGCATATAATATATTGATTTACGTTTAGGTAATGGTTCTAGATCAAGTTATAGATCTTAGCATTTTAATCATAGCTTTTGCGTGGGATGTACGGAAGGGGAATCGAGGTTCCTGCCTCAGCTAGAGTTACATTTCTTTTTATAATTCTTTATATATCAACATACTTATATATATACATACTGAGGTCAGCCACATGTGACCCTTTATGTTTATTTTATTATATTAATTGGTTTGTATGCATGTTGTTTAATTCTGCAAGTGGTAAGCTAGTATTTATTATTCCTCTACGACTGTTATTATTCTTCTGCTATTATATGTTAGTTCTTCCTCCACGGTCAGGTTACTCCTCTATTTTCTAATTGATATTTTTTCCAATCCAATGTATATATTTATAGAATTATTTTAAAATCATTAGAGGTTAGAGTCTCCCCACTATCAACTCTTTACACCCTCATTACCAGTCACCAACTTTTGTAAATTGAGGAGGTGTGCCTAAGGCCCAGTGGAACTCATCCCTTAGAATTATTAAGGTGGCTAAATGGGTTGGGGATCTACATCTATAATTTTTTCATGTGGCTAAAAGGGACTCCAAAATAAGAACTATTCCATATTAAAGAAGAAAATGGAATCTTCATGTTCATTTTTAATTGAATGTAACACATATATATACCAATTGTGTATTAGATATAGCTTGTGGTGATAAAATTTATATCGAAATACCAAAAACAAATTTATTTACAATGTTTATGAAAGGTGATGTGGATCTTTGATCTTATAAAAGAGAAAAAATGGATTCCTTAACTATATAAGGCCACCAAATTACTTTTTCATCCAGATTTATTATGGTCTTAAAAATTATTATTATGTGTATAGTGTTACCAAAAATATTATATCTCTTTCTAATTTAAAGATAGAAAGATTTTCAATCATGTTTGGGAGTAAAACATTATTATTTTACAAATATAAAATTTATTATGGTATGAAACTACTTAATAATGGTATTCATATACTAGAATATGATGAAAAGTGTTGGAAATCGATAAGGAATCTTGTTCATATGACTCATTTCAATCCCAGTTGAGGCATCACCAACTTGATCATGTAAACAAGAAGTGTTTGAAAAATATCCATCAAGATGGGTATTTGGATTCTTTAAAACCAATACCACATGAGATATGCCACAATTGTTTTTAAGGAAAAATGACCAAACCAATATTTGGTTAAAATAGTGGTAGGGATTTTGAGCTTCTTGAATTATTATAGACAAATGTGTGCATACCTTTTTTATTAGAAGCTATAGGCTCATATTATTACTTTATAACTCCTTCTAATGAAATAAGTAGATATGGATATGCATAAATAATTAGTTATGAGTCTTAATACTTTGAAAAATTTAAGTATTTTGAGAATTATGTAGAGAATATGATAAGTAATATGATAATAAATATTTTATTAGATATAGGATTATAATATATTAACCAAGAGATCATTGATTACCTATGGGAATTTGGGATTATATATCAATAAAATTCTTCTTATACACTATAGAGGAGTGGTGTTAATGAAAAGATAAACCACGCCTTGTTAGAAATGACGAGTTTGATGATGAATTATATAAATATTTAATTATACTTTTAGGGATATACATTATAAACTATAAAATACACACTAAACTATTTTCCAACTAAAATCACAAATGAGATTCTATTTTAGTTTTATAGTGGAAATAGTTCTCTTTTTTCACATAATCATTTATGAAGTTGTAGATAATTTGTTAGGAATAACTTTAGAAATAAACTATATGAAAATATTGTATTTTCATACAATGATAATACAGCTTAATAAATGAATACTCATTTTTTATAAAAAATCACGCATGAGTACTGTAAAGGTTTAGTGTCTTTGGAAACTTGTATATATAAAAAATGGTTCATAATTTAACAACACCCTCTCCCACTAGGTTTCTCATAACTAACACCCTTCTTTATAAATATCATACTTAAAATGATTATTCATAAACTATAGAAAGGAAACATAAGAAAATGTTAGCTCAAATTCATAGTAAGGGTAGAAAAGGGAGATATTATTGATCACTTTAGAATAACAAGATTATAAGGGTATGAGAACATGAGCATAACATTTTAAAATCATACCATGTATATCAAAGATCATAATATTGAGTCATGGAATAAATCTTGGTTTTTCATAAGATATGAATCATAAATTAACCAAATAACATTACCCCAGAGAGTATAACATTAGTATAAGATGTAGATTCACGGAATACACATAATAATTGAATTTAATTTCCATAGTAGTTTAGGATAATTTCCAAGGATATAATTATGTACTTGGTTATCTCCCCAAAACATAACAGTTTTCAATATTTACATCCAAAACAATCATAGTTGATAGAGTCCATTACCGAATTAGGTTCACTCCCCATTCCAGTACTATTTATCTCATGATATATCAATCCTTAGCCAATGAATTGGAAGGATATATAGGTATTACCCATCACATTATGAAAATCATACATATGGGTACCATAAGATCATTGAACATTCATCATATAGTAACTTGTAAAAAAGAATTAGGTTTCATAAACATTTCGTAATAGCATAACCCATGTAAAAAGAATAGGTTTTATAATCATTTCATCAATTAATTATAGCCTAATACATGTAAAAGAAATGAGTTTCATAAACCTTTTTTTATGATCACCATAAAAAATACATAGAGATAATAAGGATGATATTATTTAATCATATCCTCAGTAAAGATTAAAAACCCTCAAATGATGTCATCTTATGAGGAAAATTCTTTTAAAATATCACTTGGGACATTTATTGAAGGAAATACCAATTCCAATTTAAAATCACTCATTTAAAATATATAAATTTATCAAATATAAAAAAAACTATTTTTGAAAAAAAATGGTGAATTTTTAAAGAAAGTTTTAAATAATTTAGTGGGAATGACGGTGAAAAATATTTTTTTTCGTACACATTAAAAAAAATATTCCTTTAACATTTTTTTTAAAATTCAAAGGCAACTCATTCAAAAAATGATGAGAAAATTCCTTTTAATTTTTTTATATAAATTAAAATAGGGTAAAAAATTACTTTAAACCATCACCTTAGAATATTTAAATCATTTTTGAAAATATTTTTAGAAGAAATGGATATGGAAGCAAAAGTGTTTTTGACCAAAGAGAGAAATAAAGTTGATTTTTCTAAAAACATTATTTTAGTATCTTGAGTACTTAAAGAGGGTAAAATGAACGTAACAAATGAATTATTTAGAAATAAAAAAATTATAATAACATTCATGTGTTTTTGAGTGGTCGATTGTAATATTTCATTTTCAGAAGTATAATCATAAAAATTCTAGATAAATAATGAGATTGTAACAAAAAGACCTTACCACTTTGTTAACTTTTGAATTGTAAGAAAAATGAATAAAAAAATATATGAATATGAATATCCCAAAATTTTCATGATATAAATAAAAAAAATACAATCTTTTTTAGTATATAAAACACATGAAAGGAACAATTTGCGAACATGACATGTGTCTCATAGAAATAAAAGTGAGATGAAAACCCCTTATCTCAAGTCTCAACTTCATTTGAACACATTAAAAAAATAATATATAACATATATAGTTTTATTATATATATATATTAAAAAAACAAAATAATATATATCATACCATATATGATTTACTTATTAGTTTTTATCACATGTTATAAACAATTTGTTTTCAAAATATTCATTTTGGGTAATAATTGCTTTGTTTTTTATGTAAGTTTTGGTTTAGTAGTTTTATTAATTATACTTTTATCAAGGTTAAATAATAAAAAGAATTTTAATTATGATATAAATATCATATATTTTAATTATATATGTATTTATTTAAATCAATCAAATTTAGATATAGAAAAATGAATTACACCGTTAATGGAGATGGTAGGTCATACATATAGATGGACACTATTTCAAATTTTTGATGGATGGAATGAAAGAGAGAAAAATAATAATTCATCCTTTAAAATTAATTACTATATCATATATATTAATTATATCTAACATTATTACCTTCAATTTCAAAATTAAATGAAAAATGTTTCATATCGTTTCGTAGAGGTGTTAATCCGCACGTACGCACGAGCAATGTTATCGTTTTCCAAAGGATTGGAATGTAAGAAGGTAGATGTGATATTATAATTAAATAAGTATAATTATTTCATTAATATCATATTAATATGTTAAATAAATAATTATATCAAATTTTGGGAGGCAATGATACAAAATGAATTATATCAGTTCGTGAGGCTGTAGTCTTCCGTACACATCATCGACAATTTCATTTCACATTTAATGGAAAAGTTTATGTATATTGGTTATTCAATTAAAATAATAAAATATATGTATTTGGGAGGTACTGATGTTGTTATATAATAATAATTGAATAATATTTTAAGGAGTTGGAAGAATAAATAAAAAAAAATCATCGGTTAAGAATGATACCTCTCCTTCGAAAAGCCTTCTTAGGATTGCAAAAGAAGCCTTATTAAGAGGGTTTAGTATTAAAAATAAGGATGATAGGACATTAAGTGGTATGAAATTAGAGGATTTGTGAGGTTATTAGATGAATCAAAAGGCTTTGGACATGTTAAAAGGAGAGGGTATTTCCATTTATAAGTGGGGTACGAGACACACTTGAGATGTTTGAAATAAAATAGATATAATCACATTTTATACAACTAAAAAAGAACCAAAATGGTTACCTATAGAACATTTGATGGTATAATGTCTAAATAGGGTCATAAAATATGAACTTAACAAGTTTTTAGGTCATTATAACACTTATATTTTTTAGTTTAACCTAGAGGAAACCCGTTTTAACATTAACCCTTATAATTATTTTTTACTATTTTTTACTATTAAATATGACAAAAAATTAAGTTAGAAATATCATATAATAGTAATTATAGTGATTATAAATATTAAATATATTTTATGAAATTATCATAATTTAATTGGACCAATAAATTTAAAATTAAACCTATAGACGTGGTAAAAAGCGGGTTTTCAATGAAAAGGTTTTCACAAGTATATAAAGTTTCAATATCAAAATTAAACATGAAATAGATTAGTATGAAATAAATTATATTAATAATTATATAATTAAACTAATTTTACTTATAAACCAATTTATAACATGATGTATCTTAGTAAATTCCTTAAATGAAAAGGTAATTTTTCGTAAAATTCAGTATTTTTCACTGTTTATCAGAAAATTAGTCTTTTTAAAAAATTATAAAAATTTCACTATAAGATAAATTTGAAATTTTTATTTAAAAAATGAATTTAATTTTATCATATATTTTTTATATATTTTAATAAAAATTAATTTAATTGTTTTTTAAAAATAAATGATAAATCAAATTTGAAAAAAATATATATTTGAAACTTATAAAGACTTTACTAAAAATTATGTAATTATTTATTGATATATTTTACTTATCTAAAAAATTTATACATATTTTTTAAAATTATTTTATTCTTATTAATACATCCAAGTTTAAATTATAGGTTATAATGGTAATGTTTAATTAATAATATTTACTAATAGTATATTGTGGTTTATTAAAACTCTGTGTTGCGTGTAATACAAGATATCAAAGAAATTAAATTTATATGAGAAAAAATATATTTCCTAAAATATTAGGTTTTTAAATCCTACCCCACTAAAAATAAATTTTACCTTAAAATTTTCTCACTATCATTCAAACAAATGAAAAAACTTTGGCTTATCATATTCTTAGGTTTCAATACAGCTTGTTTAATTTGGTGGTTTTTCCACTGAACCTTGAACACGTGAGTGGTCTTTTCTCATAACAATTTATCTCTATGATTCCAAATCTCCATAGGATGTTCTTAATAGGAAATATAAAGATCCAATTTTATAACTTCTGATCCCATTCATATGAAGGATCATGTATATACTACCTTAGGAGTGATACATAGAACACATTATAGACATGAGAGGGGTTCAGTGGAAGTGCTATGTGATAACAAACTATACCTAATTGATCAATAATCATGGAAACGTCCAATATACCAAGTTATCTTATTTTCTTTATTCCGTAATCTCATAAACTTATCCCATGGAGAAATTCACTGAAAAACCATGTCATGAACTTCAAAGTACATATCATGTCGAAGATTTTCAATAAAAATTTTATTTTGACTTTTTTCTTCCCTTATGTGTTTCTGAATTAATCTTACCATATTTTACATTTATTCAACTAGGATAGGATAAAATATAATTCTTTGTCCAACATCATTTAATAATTTTGGAGTTATAAATTAATTTACATAGAGGGATTTATAAGTATCCATCTAAATGATCAAGTGAAAGATATTATTGTTTGAAAACTAAACTAGAGGAAGGTGTTAATCCCATCCACCATTGAAATCCCAAGAATAAGATCTCAACGTATTCCTCAAAGGTTTTTATTTTTATCTCATTTTGACCATATGTGTAATGAAGATATACTGTGATGAAACTCAACTCTGTATCAATAGATTTATATAGACTTCATTAAAACTTCAAAGTAAACCTCAAACCCCAATTAGATACAGTAGAATCTGGTAGTCTATAAAAAATTTACAATTTCTTAATGTATATCATAAAAATAAAATCCATAGAGAAATCATATTTTATGGAAATGAAGTATACTAAAATTTTAAGGTGATCAGTTATAAAAATATAACATTATACAGTTTGGATGTTTTTGGGAGTCTGACAACGAAATACATGGTGATGTTTTCCCATTTCTACTATAGTATGGGTAATTTTTGTAACATCCCCTTGGACTTTTATCTCTCAGACATAACTTTTATATATACCAAGCATCGAGATAATTTTTTTTTCAAAATCTCTCTTCATTCCATCCCATCAAAAATACTATTTTATATATTTATACAACTTCATACTTCTAGGATGAATAAAAATTAAAGAAATATGAGATTTCTATAACAGATCCTTTTTTAAATATGGTATATATAGAACAAATAAACGATTCATAAGCCTTATTATCCCATTATAATCAAGTTTAAACTCAATAAAATTTCTCACCATCTTCCATAACTACAAAACTTCCTTATGCACCTCTTTAATCTTTACATGTATAAATGGTTCATCAATCTTTTGATAATGATAAGATTTATCATCTTACTTCATTATTTCTAGATCTATTCTTTTAAAATCCATAAATATTGTATCTTTTGTGATCCTAATCATATTTAAGCTATCATGATACTTTAAACTCAAATCATCAACCACTTCGTTCACCTTCCCAGGGTGGTAATGTAATGAGTGGCCATAATTTTTAATAAACACAAACTGACTTTTCTATTTCATATTCAACTCATTCTGTGTGAATATATTATTTTAACTATTATGATCATTTTATATATCACACATTACTATATAAAGATAATTCCTCCATATCTTTAATGAAAAAAATTACCGCAGTAAAATCCAAATATTGAGTAGGGTCATTTTTCTCTGGAACCATCAATTTTCATGATAGATAATATACAACCATATCATCGTACATGAGAGCGCATCCAAATGGCTTCTTTGATGCATCACTATGTATTATAATCCCTTATCCACTATATTTTAATGTAATCATAGGTACACTAACTAAGATTCTATTTAGTTCCTTGAAAGTTTCCTCACATTCATCTATCCAAGGGAACATGGATTACTTCTAAGTTAACTTAGTGAGAGTATTGGATAGATGTGTGAACTTTACCTCAAGGAATTGATAATATCCATAAAAAAATAAAAATATGGATTTTAGTCACTATGGTTTGTCTTGGAAAAACATTAATAACCTCTATATTTGATGGATCCACTGATATACCCCCTCTTGAGATTATATGGACCCAAAATGAAACCTTTTGTAGAAAAAAATATCACTTTGAAAATTTTTCATGCATTTTATCCTTCCTTAGGGTCTTCAATACAATTCTACATTTATCTTAATGCTATTTATTTCTCTTTGAATATATATTAATATCTTATATAAATACAATCACAAACTGATCAAGGTAATATCTAAAGTCTTTATCCATTAAATCTGTGAAGATATAAAGGTAAGTAGTAAGACCAAATTTCATTACTCTATATTCATACTATCTATACCTTGCATGGAATGAAATCTTAGGTATATCTTACCTCGTGAACCCCAATTGATGATATCATGAATGAAGATCAATCCTGAAAAAGAATTAATATCTACCTAGTTGATCAAAAATGTCATCAATATGAGGTATAAAACACTTTTTCTTGATATTGATCTTGTTAAGTTCTCAATAATCAATGTAGAGTCACATTAATCCATTTCCTTCTTAACAAAAAATACTGGTTCACCCAATGGTGACACACTTATCTGAATGAATCCCTTACCTAGATTCTCCCGAAGCTTCTTCTTTAATTCTTACAACTCAATAATGGCCATTCTATAGGGAGTATTTGAAATTGGTGTATCACCACGTATGAGCTCTACTGATGAATCAACTTCATTATTTGGGGGAAGTCTATGACATTTTTTTGGAAATTCATAAAAAAGTTCCAATACAATTAGAATATCAAGTATATGACTCTTTTATAGTTGAATTCTATGGAAATGTTTTTCCATAAAATATTTTTATTCTCCCTCTGGTTGAATTTCAAGTTATCATAGGCTTGGATTGGATTTATCTATATAGATTCCACATAAATTTACAAGGAATGGAGGCCATGTTTTATATCAAAAACAAAATTTTGATCATATATTAGTGTGATGATAGAAATTAACTTCTCATGGACATCTTTCACATCGGTTCGCCTCTGTACCGCATGACGATAAACTATGCATGCGAACTACATGGACTTTGATCCCTGTCTCCTAGGCTGGGTATGCAGGAATCCTCCAAGAGGTTCAAGCCCACCACCCGGTTGTTCTGACAACTTTCATGTCGGTTCACCTCTGTCCCACACGACGATAAAATTTGCATACAAACTATGTGGTCTTTAATCCCTTCCTCCTAGGAAGGGTACGTAGGAAGCCTCCGTGAGGTTCAAGCCCAATAATCGGTCGATCCGATTATCTTCCGATCGGTTCACCATGCCACTCCTAGTGCCACCTCGTTCGAGTTCCGACTCTTCAGGGTCATTATTCCAACGAGGGATGGTAAACCTTGGTCATAAATGATCCCAAACACCTGTTTCCAATTGATCATTGCCCACCAGGGTCGAATCCGTGGATACTATGTTTGGGTATAAACCAAACATTTGTAAACATATGAATACATCATTAATTTATAAGAGAGTCCCAGAACAGGCAATGATTCCACCCAAAAAAGGGTGTGATGAGCCCGAATTCCCATCCTCTCGACCAATGTGAGTTCTTAAGAGTCACTGGTCAGACCATTCGGAGAACGCCTGCCTTTGGAAAGCAGGTCCATCAATCATTGGATACGGAACCGTTGGGCATTTCGAGGCCAAAAACCAAAACGAAACAGTGGCCTACTGAGGTTATTTCTCACACCCTACACTGGACCTTCAAGACATGCATAGAATTTACTGATTTACATTTAGGTAATATTTCTAGATCAAGTGATAGATCTTAGCATTTTAATCAGACCTTTTGCGTGGGATGTACGGAAGGGGAATTGAGGTTCCTGCCTCAGCTAGAGTTACATTTCTTTTGATAGTTATTTCTATGTCAACATACTTATATATATACATACTAAGGTCAGCCACATGTGAACCTTTATGTTTATTTTATTATATTAATTGGTTTGTAAGCATGTTTTTTAATTTTCCAAGGGGTAAGCTAGTATTTATTATTCCTCTACGAATGTTATTATTCTTCTGCTATTATATGTTAGTTCTTCTTCCACGGGCGGGTTACTCATATATTTTCTAATTGATATTTTTTCCAAGACAATGTATATATTTATAGAATTATTTTAAAATCATTAGAGGTTAGAGTCTCCCCACTATAAACTCTTTACACCCTCATTACCAGTCACCAACTTTTGTAAATTTAGGAGGTGTGCCTAAGGCCCAGTGGAACTCATCCCTTAGAATTATTAAGGTGGCAAAATGGGTTGGGGATCTACATCTATAATTTTTTCATGTGGCTAAAAGGGACTCTAAAATAATAACTATTCCATATTAAAGAAGAAAATGGAATCTTCATGTTCATTTTTAATTGAATGTAACACATATATATACCAATTGTGTATTAGATATATCTTGTGGTGACAAAATTTATATCGAAATACCAAAAACAAATTTATTTAAAAAGTTTATGAAAGGTGATGTGGATCTTTGATCTTATAAAAGAGAAAAAATGGATTCCTTAACTATATAAGGCCACCACATTACTTTTTCATCCAGATTTATTATGGTCTTAAAAATTATTATTACGTGTATAGTGTTACCAAAAATATTATGTCTCTTTCTAATTTAAAGATAGAAAGATTTTCAATCATTTTTGGGAGTAAAACATTATTATTTTACAAATATAAAATTTATTATGGTATGAAACTACTTAATAATGGTATTCATCTACTAGAATATGATGAAAAGTGTTGGAAATCGATAAAGAATATTATCCATATGACTCATTTCAATCCCAGTTGAGGCATCACGAACTTGATCATGTAAACAAGAAGTGTTTGAAAAATATCCATCAAGATGGGTATTTTGATTCTTTAAAACCAATATCACATGAGATATGCCACAGTTTGTTTTAAGGAAAAATGACCAAACCAATATTTGGTGAAAATAGTGGAAGGGATTTTGAGCTTCTTGAATTATTATAGACAAATGTGTGCATACCTCTTTAATTTGAATCTATAGGCTCATATTATTACTTTATAACTCCTTCTAATGAAATAAGTAGATATGGATATGCATAAATAATTAGTTACGAGTCTTAATACTTTGAAAAATTTAAGTATTTTGAGAATTATGTAGAGAATATGATAAGTAATATGATAATAAATATTTTATTAGATATAGGATTATAATATATTAACCAAGAGTTCATTTATTACCTATGGGAATTTGGGATTATATATCATTAAAATTCTACTTATACACTATATAGGAGTGGTTTTAATGAAAAGATGAACCACGCCTTATTAGAAATGAAGAGTTTAAGGATGAATTATATAAATATTTAATTATACTTTTAGGGATATACATTATAAACTATAAAATACACACTAAACTATTTTACAACTAAAATCACAAATGAGATTCTATTTGAGTTTTAGAGTGGCAATAGTTCTCTTTTTTCACATAATCATTTATGAAGTTGTAGATAATTTGTTAGGAATAACATTAGAAATAAACTATATGAAAATATTGTATTTTCATACAAAGATAATACAGCTTAATAAGTGAATAATCATTTTTTATAAAAAATCACGCATGAGTACCGTAAAGGTTTAGTGTCTTTGGAAACTTGTATATATAAAAAAATGGTTCATAATTTAACAACACCCTCTCCCACTAGGTTCCTCATAACTAACACCCTTCTTTATAAATATCAGACTTAAAATGATTATTCATAAACTATGGAAAGGAAACATATGAAAATGTTAGCTCAAATTCTTAGTAAGGGTAGAAAAGGGAGATATTATTGATCGCTTGAGAATAACAAGATTATAAGGGTATGAGAACATGAGCATAACATTTTAAAATCATACCTTGTATATCAAAGATCATAATATTGAGTCATGGAATAAATCTTGGTTGTTCATAAGATATGAATCATAAATTAACCAAAAAACATTATCCCGGAGAGTATAACATTAGTATAAGATGTAGATTCACGGAATACACATAAGAATTGAATTTAATTTCCATAGTAGTTTAGGATAATTTCCAAGGATATAATTATGTATTTGGTTATCTCCCCAAAACATAACAGTTTCCAATATTTACATCCAAAACAATCATAGTTGATAGAGTCCATTACTGAATTAAGTTCACTCCCCATTCCAGTACTATTTATCTCATGATATATCAATACTTAGCCAATGAATTGGAAGGATATATAGGTATTACCCATCACATTATGAAAATCATACATATGGGTACCATAAGATCATTGAACATTCATCATATAGTAACTTGTAAAAAGGAATTAGGTTTCATAAACATTTCGTAATAGCATAACCCATGTAAAAAGAATAGGTTTTATAATCATTTCATCAATTAATTATAGCCTAGTATATGTAAAAGAAATGAGTTTCATAAACTTTTTTTCATCATCACCATAAAACATACATAGAGATAATAAGGACGATATTATTTAATCATATCCTCAGTAAAGATTAAAACCCCTCAAGTGATGTCATCTTATGAGGAAAATTCTTTTAAAATATCACTTGGGACATTTATTGAAGGAAATACCAATTCCAATTTAAAATCACTCATTTAAAACATAAAAATTTATCAAATATAAAAAAAACTATTTTTTAAAAATAAAATGGTAAATTTGTAAAGAAAGTTTTAAATAATTTAGTGGGCATGACGGTGAAAAATATTTTTTTTTCGTACACATTAAAACAAATATTCCTTTAACATTTTTTTAAAAAAGTCAAAGGCAACTCATTCATAAAAAGATGAGAAAATTCCTTTTTAATTTTTTATATAAATTAAAATACGATAAAAAATTACTTTAAACCATCACCTTAGAATATTTAAATCATTTTTGAAAATATTTTTAGAAGACATGGATGTGGAAGCAAAAGTGTTTTTGACCAAAGAGAAAAATAAAGTTGAGTTTTCTAAAAACATTATTTTGGTATCTTGAGTACTTAAAGAGGGTAAAACGAACTTAACAAATGAATTATTTAGAAATAAAAAAATTATAATAACATTCATGTGTTTTTGAGTGGTCGATTGTAATATTTCATTTTCAGAAGTATAATCATAAAAATTCTAGATAAATAATGAGATTGTAACATAAAGACCTTACCACTTTGTTAACTTTTGAATTGTAAGAAAAATGAATGAAAAAATATATGAATATGAATATCCCATAATTTTCATGATATAAATAAAAAATACAATCTTGTTTAGTATATAAAACACATGAAAGGAACAATTTGCGAACATGACATGTGTCTCACAGAAATAAAAGTGAGACGAAAACCCCTTATCTCAAGTCTCAAATTCATTTGAACACATTTAAAAAATAATATATAACATATATAGTTTTATTATATATATATTAAAAAAAACAAAATAATATATATCATACCATATATGATTTACTTATTAGTTTTTATCACATGTTTATAAACAATTTGTTTTCAAAATATTCGTTTCGGGTAATAATTGCTGTGTTTTTTATGTAAGTTTTGGTTTAGTAGTTTTATTAATTATACTTTTATCAAGGTTAAATAATAAAAAGAATTTTAATTATGATATAAATATCATATATTATAATTATATATGTATTTATTTAAATCAATGAAATTTAGATATAGATAAATGAATTACACCGTTAATGGAGATGATAGGTCATACATATAGATAAACACTATTTCAAATTTTTGATGGATGGAATGAAAGAAAGGAAAACAATAATTAATCCTTTAAAATTAATTACTATATCATATATATATTAATTATATCTAACATTATTACCTTAAATTTCAAAATTAAATGAAAAATGTTTCACATCGCTTCGTAGAGGTGTTAATCCGCACGTACGCACGAGCAATGTTATCGTTTTCCAAAGGATTGGAATGTAAGAAGGTAGATGTGATATTATAATTCAATAAGTATAATTATTTCATTAATATCATATTAATATGTTAAATAAATAATTATATCAAATTTTGGTAGGCAATGATACAAAATGAATTATATCAGTTCGTGAGGCTGTAGTCTGCCGTACACATCATCGACAATTTTATTTCACATTTAATGGAAAAGTTTATGTATATTGGTTATTAAATTAAAATAATAAAATATATGTATTTGGGAGGTATTTATGTTGTTATATAATAATAACTGAATAATATTTTAAGGAGTTGGAAGAATAAATAAAATAAAAATGATCGGTTAAGAATGATACCTCTCCTTCGAAAAGCCTTCTTAGGCTTGCAAAAGAAGCCTTATTAAGAGGGTTTAGTATTAAAAATAAGGACGATAGGACATTAAGTGGTTTGAAATTATAGGATTTGGGAGGGTATTAGATGAATCAAAAGGCTTTTGACATGTTAAAAGGAGAGGGGATTTCCATTTATAAGTGGGGTACCAGACACACTTGAGATGTTTGAAATAAAATAGATATAATCACATTTTATACAACTAAAAAATAACCAAAATGGATACCTATAGAACATTAGATGGTATAATGTCTAAATAGGGTCGTAAAATATGAACTTAACATGTTTTTAGGTCATTCTAACACTTATATTGTTTAGTTTAACCTAGAGGAAACCTTTTTTAACATTAACCCTTATAATTATTTTTTTTACTATTTTTACTATTCAATATGACAAAAAATTAAGTTAGAAATATCATATAATAGTAATTATAGTGATTATAAATATGAAATATATTTTATGAAATTATCATAATTTAATTGGACTGAGAAATTTAAAATTAAACCTATAGACGTGGTAAAAAGCGGGTTTTCAATGAAAAGGTTTTCACAAGTATATAAAGTTTTAATATCAAAATTAAATATGAAATAGATTAGTATGAAAAAAATTATATTAATAATTATATAATAAAACTAATATTACTTTTAAACCAATTTATAACATGATGTATCTTAGTAAATTCTTTAAATGAAAAGGTAATTTTTTTGTAAAATTCAGTATTTTTCACTGTTTATCAGAAAATTAGTCTTTTTAGAAAATTATAAAAATTTCACTATAAGATAAATTTGAAATTTTTATTTAAAAAATGAATTTAATTTTATAATATATTTTTTATATATTTTAATAAAAATTAATTTAATTATTTTTTTAAAAAATAAATGAAAAATCAATTTTGAAGAAAAATATATATTTGAAACTTATAAAGACTTTACTAAAAATTATGTAATTATTTATTGATATATTTTACTTATCTAAAAAATTTATACATAATTTTTAAAATTATTTTATTCTTATTAATATATCCACATTTAAATTATAGGTTATAATGGTAATGTTTAATTAATAATATTTACTAATAGTATATTGTGGTTTATTAAAACTCTGTGTTGCGTGTAATACAAGATATCAAAAAAATTAAATTTATATGAGAAAAAATATATTTCCTTAAATATTAGGTTTTTAAATCCTACCCCACTAAAAATGAATTTTACCTTAAAATATTCTCATTATGATTCAGACAAATAAAGATACTTTGGCTTATCATATTCTTAGGTTTCCATACAGCTTGTTTAATTTGGTGGTTTTTCCACTAAACCTTGAACAAGTGAGTGGTCTTTTCTCATAAAAATTTATCTCTATGATTCCAAATCTCCATAGGATGTTCTTAATAGGAAATATAAAGATCCAATTTTATAACTTATGATCCCATTCATATGAAGGATCATGTATATACTACCTTAGGAGTGATACATAGAACACATTATAGACATGAGAGAGGTTCAGTAGAAGTGCTATGTGATAAAAAACTATACCTAATTGATCAATAATCATGGAAATGTACAATATACCAAGGTATCTTATTTTCTTTATTCCGTAATCTCATAAACTTATCCCATGGAGAAATTCACTGAAAAACCTTGTCATGAACTTCAAAGTACATATCATGTCGAAGATTTTCAATAAAAATTTTATTTTGAATTTTTTCTTCCCTTATGTGTTTCTGAATTAATCTTAACATATTTTACATTTATTCAACTAGGATAGGATAAAATATAATTCTTTTTCCTACATCTTTTAAAAATGTTGGAGTTATATATTAATTTACATAGAGGGATTTATAAGTATCCATCTAAACGACCAAGTGAAAGATATTATTGTTTGAAAACTAAACTAGAAGAAGGTGTTAATCCCATCCGCCATTGAAATCCCTAGAATAAGATCTCAACGTATTCCTCAAAGGTTTTAATTTTTCTCTCATTTTGACCATATGTGTAAGGAAGATATACAGTGACGAAACTCAACTCTGTATCAATAGCTTTATGTAGACTTCATTAAAACTTCAATGTAAACCTCAAACCCCAATTAGATACAGTAGAATCTAGTAGTCTATAAAAAATTTACAATTTCTTAATGTATATCATAAAAATAAAATCCATAGAGAAATCATATTTTATGGCAATGAAGTGTACTGAATTTTTAAGGTGATCAGTTATAAAAATATAACATTATACAGTTTGGATGTTTTTTGGGAGTCTGACAACGAAATACATGGTGATGTTTTCCCATTTCTATTATAGTATGGGTAATTGTTGTAACATACCCTTGGACTTTTATCTCTCAGACCTAACTTTTATATATACCAAGCATCGGGATAAATTTTTTTCAAAATCTCTCTTCATTCCATCCCATCAAAAATACTATTTTATATATTTATACAACTTCATACTTCTAGGATGAATAAATATTAATGAAATATGAGATTTCTATAACAGATCCTTTTTTAAATATGGTATATATAGAACACATAAACGATTCATAAGCCTTATTATCCCATTATAATCAAGTTTAAACTCAATAGATTTTCTCACCATCTTCCATAACTACAAAACTTCCTTATGCACCTCTTTAATCTTTACATGTATAAATGGTTCATCAATCTTTTGATAATGATAAGATTTATCAGCTTACTTCATTATTTCTAGATCTATTCTTTTAAAATCCATAAATATTGTATCTTTTGTGATCCTAATCATATTTAAGCTATCATGATACTTTAAACTCAAATCATCAACCACTTTGTTCACCTTCCCAGGGTGGTAATGTAATGAGTAGTCATAATTTTTAATAAACACCAACCACCTTTTCTATTTCATATTAAACTCATTCTGTGTGAATATATTATTTTAACTATTATGATCATTTTATATATCACACATTACTATATAAAGATAATTCCTCCATATCTTTAATGAAAACAATTACCGCAGTAAAATCCAAATATTGAGTGGGGTCATTTTTCTCTGGAACCATCAATTTTCATGACAGATAATATACAACCATATCATTGTACATGAGAACGCATCCAAATGGCTTCTTTGATGCATCACTATGTATTATAATCCCTTCTCCACTATATTGTAATGTAATCATAGGTACACTAACTAAGATTCTATTTAGTTCCTTGAAATTTTCCTCACATTCATCTATCCAAGGGAATATTGATTACTTCTAAGTTAACTTGGTGAGTGTATTAGATATATGTGTGAAATTTACCTCAAGGAATTGATAATATGCATAAAAAAATAAAAATATGGATTTTAGTCACTATGGTTTGTCTTGGAAAAACATTAATAACCTCTATATTTGATGGATCCACCGATATACCCCCTCTTGAGATTATATGGACCCAAAATGAAACCTTTTGTAGAAAAAAATCTCACTTTGAAAAATTTTCATTCATTTTATCCTTCCTTAGGGTCTTCAATACAATTCTACATTTATCTTAATGCTATTTCTTTCTCTTTTAATATATATTAATATCTTATATAAATACAACCACAAACTGATCATGGTAATATCTAAAGTCTTTATCCATTAAATCTGTGAAGATATAAAGGTAATTAGTAAGACCAAATTTCATTACTCTATATTCATACTATCTATACCTTTCATGGAATGCAATCTTAGGTATATCTTACCTCGTGAAACCCAATTGATGATATCATGAATGAAGATCAATCCTGAAAAAGAATTAATATCTACCTAGTTGATCAAAAATGTCATCAATATGAGGTATAAAACACTTGTTCTTGATATGTATCTTGTTAAGTTCTCAATAATCAATGTAGAGTCACATTAATCCATTTCCTTCTTAACAAAAAATACTGGTGCACCCAATGGTGACACACTTATCTGAATGAATCCCTTACCTAGATTCTCTCGAAGCTTCTTCTTTAATTCTTACAACTCAATCATGGCCATTCTATAGGGAGTATTTGAAATTGGTGTAGCACCACGTATGAGATCTACTGATGAATCAACTTCATTATTTGGGGGAAGTCTATGACATTATTTTTTAAATTCATAAAAAAGTTCCAATATAATAAGCATATAAAGTATATGACTCTTTTATAGTTGAATTCTATGGAAATGTTTTTCCATAAAATATTTTTATTCTCCCTCTGGTTGAATTTCAAGTTATCATAGGCTTGGATTGGATTTATCTGTATAAATTCCACATAAATTTCCAAGTAATGGAGGTCATGTTTTATATCAAAAACAGAATTTTGATCATCTATTAGTGTGATGATAGATATTTACTTCTCATGGACAACTTTCACATCGGTTCGCCTCTGTCTCGCACGACGATAAACTATGCATGCGAACTACATGGACTTTGATCCCTGCCTCCTAGGCAGGGTATGTAGGAATCCTCCAAGAGGTTCAAGCCCACCACCCGGTTGTTCTGACAACTTTCACGTCGGTTCACCTCTGTCCCACACGACGATAAAATGTTCATACAAACTACGTGGACTTTAATCCCTGCCTCCTAGGAAGGGTACGTAGGAATCCTCTGTGTGGTTCAAGCCCAATAATCGGTCGATCCGATTATCTTCCCATCGGTTCACCACGCCACTCCTAGTGCCGCCTCGTGCGAGTTCCGACTCTTCGGGGTCATTAATCCAACGAGGGATGGTAAACCTTGGGCATAAATGATTCCAAACCCCTGTGTCCAATTGATCATTTCCCACCAGGGTCGAATCCGTGGATACTATGTTTGGGTATAAACCAAACATTTGCAAACATATGAATACGTCATAAATTTATAAGAGAGTTCCAGAACAGGAAATAATTCCACCCAAAAAAGGGTGTGATGAGCCCGAATTCCCATCCTCTCGACCAATGTGAGTTCTTAAGAGTCGATGGTCAGACCATTCGGAGAACACCTGGCTTTGGAAAGTAGGTCCATCAATCATTGGATACGGAACCGTTGGGCATTTCGAGGCCAAAAACCAAAACAAAACAGTGGCCTACTGAGGTTATTTAGCACACCCTACACTGGACCTTCAATACATGCATAGAATTTATTGATTTACGTTTAGGTAATGGTTCTAGATCAAGTGATAGATCTTATCATTTTAATCAGACCTTTTGTGTGGGATGTACGGAAGGGGAATCGAGGATCCTTCCTCAGCTAGAGCTACATTTCTTTTGATAATTCTTTCTATATCAACATACTTATATATATACATACTGAGGTCATCCACATGTGACCCTTTATGTTTATTTTATTATATTAATTGGTTTGTATGCATGTTGTTTAATTCTGCAAGTGGTAAGCTAGTATTTATTATTCCTCTACGACTGTTATTATTCTTCTGCTATTATATGTTAATTCTTCCTCCACGGGCGGGTTACTCATCTATTTTCTAATTGATATTTTTTCCAAGCCAATGTATATATTTATAGAATTATTTTAAAATCATTAGAGGTTAGAGTCTCCCCACTATCAACTCTTTACACCCTCATTACCAGTCACTAACTTTTGTAAATTGAGGAGGTGTGCCTAAGGACCAGTGGAACTCATCCCTTAGAATTATTAAGGTGGCTAAATGGGTTGGGGATCTACATCTATAATTTTTTCATGTGGCTAAAAGGGACTCCAAAATAAGAACTATGCTATATTAAATAAGAAAATGGAATCTTCATGTTCATTTTTAATTGAATGTAATACATATATATACTAATTGTGTATTAGATATAGCTTGTGGTGATAGAATTTATATCGAAATACCAAAAACAAATTTATTTACAAAGTTTATGAAAGGTGATGTGGATCTTTGATCTTATAAAAGAGAAAAAATGGATTCCTTAACTATATAAGGCCACCACATTACTTTTTTCATCCATATTTATTATGGTATTAAAAATTATTTTTACATGTATAGTGTTACCAAAAATATTGTATCTCTTTATAATTTAAAGATAGAAAGATTTTCAATCATGTTTGGGAGTAAAACATTATTATTTTACAAATATAAAATTTATTATGGTATGAAACTACTTAATAATGGTATTCATCTACTAGAATATGATGAAAAGTGTTGGAAATCGATAAAAAATCTTGTTTATATGACTCATTTCAATCCCAGTTGAGGCATCACCAACTTGATCATGTAAACAAGAAGTGTTTGAGAAATATCCATCAAGATGGGTATTTGGATTCTTTAAAACCAATACCACATGAGATATGCCACAGTTGTTTTTAAGGAAAAATGACCAAACCAATATTTGGTGAAAATAGTGGAAGAGATTTTGAGCTTCCTAAATTATTATAGACAAATGTGTGCATACCTCTTTCATTTGAAGCTATAGGATCATATTATTACTTTATAACTCCTTCTAATGACATAAGTAAATATGGATATGTATAAATAATTAGTTATGAGTCTTAATACTTTGAAAAATTTAAGTATTTTGAGAATTATGTAGAGAATATGATAAGTAATATGATAATAAATATTTTATTAGATATAGGATTATAATATATTAACCAAGAGTTCATTGATTACCTGTGGGAATTTGGGATTATATATCAATAAAATTATTCTTATACACTATAGAGGAGTGGTGTTAATGAAAAGATGAACCACGCCTTGTTAGAAATGACGAGTTTGATGATGAATTATAAAAATATTTAATTATACTTTTAGGGATATACATTATAAACTATAAAATACACACTAAACTATTTTCCAACTAAAATCACAAATGAGATTCTATTTGAGTTTTATAGTGGAAATAGTTCTCTTTTTTCACATAATCATTTATGAAGTTGTAGATAATTTGTTAGGAATAACTTTAGAAATAAACTATTTGAAAATACTGTATTTTCATACAAAGATAATACAGATTAATAAGTGAATAATCATTTTTTATAAAAAATCACGCATGAGTACCGTAAAGGTTTAGTGTCTTTGGAAACTTGTATATATAAAAAAATGGTTCATAATTTAACAACACCCTCTCCCACTAGGTTCCTCAAAACTAACACCCTTCTTTATAAATATCATACTTAAAATGATTATTCATAAACTATGGAAAGGAAACATAAGAAAATGTTAGCTCAAATTCTTAGTAAGGGTAGAAAAGGGAGATTTCATTGATCGCTTGAGAATAACAAGATTATAAGGGTATGAGAACATGAGCATAACATTTTAAAATCATACCATATATATCAAAGATCATAATATTGAGTCATGGAATAAATATTGGTTGTTCATAATATATGAATCATAAATTAACCAAAAGACATTACCCTGGAGGGTATAACATTAGTATAAGATGTAGATTCACGGAATACACATAAGAATTGAATTTAATTTCCTTAGTAGTTTAGGATAATTTCCAATGATATAATAATGTATTTGGTTATCTCCCCAAAACATAATAGTTTCCAATATTTACATCCAAAACAATCATAGTTGATAGAGTCCATTACCGAATTAGGTTCACTCTCCATTCCAGTACTATTTATCTCATGATATATCAATCCTTAGCCAATGAATTGGAAGGATATATAGGTATTACCCATCAAATTATGAAAATCATAAATATGGGTACCATAAGATCATTGAACATTCATGATATAGTAACTTGTAAAAAAAAATTAGGTTTCATAAACATTTCGTAATAGCATAACCCATGTAAAAAGAATAGGTTTTATAATCATTTCATCAATTAATTATAGCCTAATACATGTAAAAGAAATGAGTTTCATAAACTTTTTTTCATCATCACCATAAAAATTACATAGAGATAATAAGGACGATATTATTTAATCATATCCTCAGTAAATATTAAAAACCCTCAAATGATGTCATCTTATGAGGAAAATTCTTTTAAAATATCACTTGGGACATTTATTGAAGGAAATACCAATTCCAATTTAAAATCACTCATTTAAAATATAAAAATTTATCAAATAAAAAAAATATTTTTGAAAAATAATATGGTAAATTTGTAAAGAAAGTTTTAAATAATTTAGTGGGCATGATGGTGAAAAATATTTTTTTCCGTACAAATTAAAACAAATATTCCTTTAATATTTTTTTAAAAAGTCAAAGGCAACTCATTGAAAAATGATGAGAAAATTCCTTTTACTTTTTTTATATAAATTAAAATAGGGTAAAAAATTACTTTAAACCATCACCTTAGAATATTTAAATCATTTTTGAAAATATTTTTAGAAGACATGGATATGGAAGAAAAAGTGTTTTTGACCGAAAGGAGAAATAAAGTTGATTTTTCTAAAAACATTATTTTGGTATCTTCAGTACTTAAAGAGGGTAAAATGAACATAACAAATGAATTATTTAGAAATAAAAAATTATAATAACATTCATCTGTTTTTGAGTGGTCGATTGTAATATTTCATTTTCAGAAGTATAATCATAAAAATTCTAGATAAATAATGAGATTGTAACATAAAGACCTTACCACTTTGTTAACTTTTGAATTGTAAGAAAAATGAACGAAAAAATATATGAATATGAATATCTCATAATTTTCATGATATAAATAAAAAAAATAAAATCTTGTTTAGTATATACAACATATGAAAGAAACAATTTGCGAACCTGACATGTGTCTCACAAAAATAAAAGTGAGATGAAAACCCCTTATCTCAAGTCTCAACTTCATTCGAACACATTAAAAAAATAATATATAACATATATAGTTT
Source organism: Viscum album (assembly GCA_963277665.1). Classification (NCBI taxonomy): domain Eukaryota; kingdom Viridiplantae; phylum Streptophyta; class Magnoliopsida; order Santalales; family Viscaceae; genus Viscum; species Viscum album. The sequence goes on along the minus strand of OY728150.1, from coordinate 36,842,028 downwards.
TATTTTATATATAATAAAAAAACAAAATAATATATATCATACCATATATGATTTAATTATTAGTTTTTATCACATGTTTATAAACAATTTGTTTTCAAAATATTCGTTTCGGGTAATAATTGCTTTGTTTTTCATGTAAGTTTTGGTTTAGTAGTTTTATTAATTAAACTTTTATCAAGGTTAAATAATAAAAATAATTTTAATTATGATATAAATATCATATATTTTAATTATATATGTATTTATTTAAATCAATCAAATTTAGATATAGAAAAATGAATTACACCGTTAATGGAGATGGTAGGTCATACATATCGATGGAAACTATTTCAAATTTTTGATGGATGAAATGAAAGAAAGGAAAATAATAATTCATCCTTTAAAATTAATTACTATATCATATATATTAATTATATCTAACATTATTACCTTCAATTTCAAAATTAAATGAAAAATGTTTCACATCGCTTCGTAGAGGTGTTAATCCGCACACACGCACGAGCAATGTTATCGTTTTCCAAAGGATTGGAATGTAAGAAAGTATATGTGATATTATAATTCAAGAAGTATAATTATTTCATTAATATCATATTATTATTTTAAATAAATAATTATATCAAATTTTGGGAGGCAATGATACAAAATGAATTATATCAGTTCGTGAGGCTGTAGTCTACCGTACACATCATCAACAATTTCATTTCACATTTAATGGAAATGTTTATGTATATTGGTTATTCAATTAAAATAATAAAATATATGTATTTGGGAGGTAGTCATGTTGTTATATAATAATAACTGAATAATATTTTAAGGAGTTGGAAGAATAAATAAAATAAAAATGATTGGTTAAGAATGATACCTCTCCTTCAAAAAGCCTTCTTAGGCTTGCAAAAGAAGCCTTATTAAGAGGGTTTAGTATTAAAAATAAGGATGATAGGAAATTAAGTGGTATGAAATTAGAGGATTTGGGATGGTATTAGACGAATCAAAAGGCTTTGGACTTGTTAAAAGGAGAGGGGAATTCCATTTATAAGTGGGGTACCAGACACACTTGAGATGTTTGAAATAAAATATATATAATCACATTTTATACAACTAAAAAAGAACCAAAATGGATACTTATAAAACATTAGATGGTAAAATGTCTAAATAGGGTCTTAAAATATGAACTTAACAAGTTTTGATGTCATTCTAACACTTATATTGTTTAGTTTAACCTAGAGGAAACCCGTTTTAACATTAACCCTTATAATTATTTTTTTACTATTTTTACTATTCAATATGACAAAAAATTAAGTTAGAAATACCATATAATATTAATTATAGTGATTATAAATATGAAATCTATTTTATGAAATTATCATAATATAATTGGACCAATAAATTTAAAATTAAACCTATAGAGGTGGTGAAAAAGCGGGTTTTCAATGAAAAGGTTTTCACAAGTATATAAAGTTTTAATATCAAAATTAAATATGAAATAGATTAGTATGAAATAAATTATATTAATAATTATATAATTAAACTAATATTACTTTTAAACCAATTTATAACATGATGTATCTTAGTAAATTCTTTAAATGAAAAGGTGATTTTTTGTAAAATTTAGTATTTTTTCACTGTTTATCAGAAAATTAGTCTTTTTAGAAAATTATAAATATTTCACTATAAGATAAATTTGAAATTTTTATTTAAAAAATGAATTTAATTTTATCATATATTTTTTATATATTTTAATAAAAAATATTTTAATTATTTAAAAAAAAATAAATGAAAAATCAATTTTGAAGAAAAATATATATTTGGTACTTATAAAGACTTTACTAAAAATTATGTAATTCTTTCCTGATATATTTTACTTATCTAAAAAATTTATACATAATTTTTAAAATTATGTTATTCTTATTAATGCATCCAAGTTTAAATTATAGGTTATAATGGTAATGTTTAATTAATAATATTTAATAATAGTATATTGTGGTTTATTAAAACTCTGTGTTGCGTGTAATACAAGATATCAAAAAAATTAAATTTATATGAGAAAAAATATATTTCCTAAAATATTAGGTTTTTAAATACTACCCCACTAAAAATGAATTTTACCTTAAAATTTTCTCACTATGATTCAAAAAAACGAGGATACTTTGGCTTATCATATTCTTAGGTTTCCATACAGCTTGTTTAATTTGGTGGTTTTTCCACTGAACCTTAAACAAGTGAGTGGTCTTTTCTCATAAAAGTTTATCTCTATGATTCCAAATCTCCATAGGATGTTCTTAATAGGAAATATAACGATCCAATTTTATAACTTCTGATCCCATTCATACGAAGGATCATGTATATACTACCTTAGGAGAGATACATAGAACACATTATAGACATGAGAGAGGTTCAGTGGAAGTGCTATGTGATAACAAACTATAACTAATTGATCAATAATCATGGAAACGTCCAATATACCAAGGTATCTTATTTTATTTATTCTGTAATCTCATAAACTTATCCCATGGATAAATTCACTGAAAAACCTTGTCATGAACTTCAAAGTACATATCATGTCGAAGATTTTCAATAAAAATTTTATTTTGACTTTTTTCTTCCCTTATGTGTTTCTGAATTAATCTTACCATATTTTACATTTATTCAACTAGGATAGGATAAAATATAATTCTTTTTCCAACATCATTTAAGAATGTTGGAGTTATATATTTATTTCCATAGAGGGGTTTATAAGGATCCGTATAAATGATCAAGTGAAAGATATTATTGCTTGAAAACTAAACTAGAGGAAGGTGTTAATCCCATCCACCATTGAAATCCCTAGAATAATATCTCAACGTATTCCTCAAAGGTTTTAATTTTTCTCTCATTTTGACCATATGTGTAAGGAAGATTTATAGTAATGAAACTCAACTCTATGTCAATAGCTTTATGTAGACTTCATTAAAACTTCAAAGTAAACCTCAAACCCCAATTAGATATAGTTGAATCTGGTAGTCTATAAAAAATTTACAATTTCTTAATGTATATCATAAAAATAAAATCCATAGAGAAATAATATTTTATGTCAATGAAGTGTACTGAATTTTTAAGGTGATCAGTTATAAAAATATAACATTATACAATTTGGATGTTTTTGGGAGTCTGACAATGAAATACATGGTGATGTTTTCCCATTTCTACTTTAGTATGGGTAATTGTTGTAACATCCCCTTGGACTTTTATCTCTCAGACTTAACTTTTATATATACCAAGCATCATGATATTTTTTTTTCAAAATCTCTCTTCATTCCATCCCATCAAAAATACTATTTCATATATTTAAACAACTTCATACTTCTAGGATGGATAAATATTAAAGAAATATGAGATTTCTATAATAGATCCTTTTTTAAATATGGTATATATAGGACACATAAATGATTCATAAGCCTTATTATCCCATTATAATTAAGGTTACACTCAATAAAATTTCTCACCATCTTCCATAACTACAAAACATCCTTATGCACCTCTTTAATCTTTACATGTATATATGGTTCATCAATCTTTTGATAATGATAAGATTTATCAGCTTACTTCATTATTTCTAGATCAATTCTTTTAAAAACCATAAATATTGTATCTTTTGTGATCCTAATCATATTTAAGCTATCATGATACTTTAAACTCAAATCATCAACCACTTCGTTCACCTTCCCAGGGTGGTAATATAATGAGTGGTCATAATTTTTAATAAACACCAACCGCCTTCTCTATTTCATATTCAACTCATTCTGTGTGAATATATTATTTTAACTATTATTATCATTTTATATATCACACATTACTATATAAAGACAATTCCTCCATATCTTTAATGAAAAAATTACCGTAGTGAAATCCAAATATTGAGTAGGGTCATTTTTCTCTAGAACCATCAATTATCATGAGAGATAATATACAACCATATCACTGTACATGAGAATGCATCCAAATGGATTCTTTGATGCATCACTATGTATTATAATCCCATATCCACTATATTGTAATGTAATCATAGGTACACTAACTAAGATTATATTTAGTTCCTTGAAATTTTCCTCACATTCATCTATCCAAGGGAACATGGATTACTTCTAAGTTAACTTGGTGAGTGTATTGGATAGATGTGTGAAATTTACCTCAAGGAATTGATAATATCCATAAAAAAAATAAAAATATGGATTTTAGTCACTATGGTTTGTCTTGGAAAAACTTTAATAACCTCTATATTTGATGGATCCACCGATATACCCCCTCTTGAGATTATATGGACCCAAAATGAAACCTTTTGTAGAAAAAAATCTCACTATGAAAATTTTTCATACATTTTATCCTTCCTTAGGGTCTTCAATACAATTCTACATTTATCTTAATGCTATTTCTTTCTATTTTAATATATATTAATATCTTCTATAAATACAACCAAAAACCGATCAAGGTAATATCTAAAGTCTTTATCCATTAAATCTGTGAAGATATAAAGGTAATTAGTAAGACCAAATTTCATTAATCTATATTCATACTATCTATACCTTGCATGGAATGAAATCTTAGGTATATCTTACCTCATGAACCCCAATTGATGATATCATGATTGAAGATCAATCCTGAAAAAGAATTAATCTCTACCTAGTTGATCAAAAATGTCATCAATACGAGGTATAAAACACTTGTTCTTGATATTGATCTTGTTAAGTTCTCAATAATCATTGTAGATTCACATTAATCCATTTCATTCTTAACAAAAAATACTGGTGCACCCAATGGTGACACACTTATCTGAATGAATCCCTCACCAAGATTCTCCCAAAGCTTCTTCTTTAATTCTTACAACTCAATCAGGGCCATTCTATAGGGTGTATTTGAAATTGGTGTAACACCACATATGAGCTCTACTGATGAATCAACTTCATTATTTTGGGGAAGTCTATGACATTATTTTTGGAAATTCATAAAAAGGTTCCAATACAATAAGTATATCATTGGTCTTTAGTTTCTCCCTAACCATCTGAGATAAAACACTTTTCAAACATGAATCAAGGCTGATACAATCAATTAAATTTCCATGAGAAGTTAATTTCTATCATCACACTAATAGATGATCAAAATTTGGGTTTTAATATAAAACATGGCCTCTATTCCTTGGAAATTTATTTGGAATTTATATAGATAAGTCCAATCCAAGCCTATGATAACTTGAAATTCAACCAGAGGGAGAATAAAAATATTTTATGGAAAAACATTTCCATAGAATTAAACTATAAAAGAGTCATATATTTGAGATGTTTTTATCATAATATTTTGGTTTTTCACTTATAATTAAACATATAAATGTTTTAGTGGTATTTTGATACCCTTATAAAATTCTTCAAATATTAAATAGTGGGTAGATATAGGGTCAAATAAGACACTGGTAGTTATAGAGTGGATGATAAGTGAACCTTTTACCACGTCATTATTGTACCCCTCATCAAAACATTGATCACATGAGATTTACTTTTTCCTCTTGTATTAATAGGTTTCTAATGTTGATCATCATCATTAACCTTATAATTTGGGAACTAGTTAGAATAATACCCCTTCTCCTTGAATTTGAAACAATAGAGTGTGTATCATGAATTCTGTTGAGCTTTATATCTATTTTAATCATTAAATAAATTATTCTCATCCTGTTAGAATTCTATTTCTCAATTATGTTCCTTTTCACACTTGAAATTTTTTCCACCCCCTTAATAAAATTTCATCTATGTTTCCTTCCACACTTTGAGAATGAAGGAAAGATCATATTCTTCTCTCCATGAGTTTTATAGAATAATTTTTAATTTTTCCTTTATTTTAATATCATAACCATGCGATTAATGGGTAACTCCATTATCTATTTACATATTGATAGCACATAAAAATATTTCATCATAGCTACTAAATTACCTTATGGAAAATATCCTACACTGACTTCGTTTAAATCCACTAAAGAATTGATCAACCATACTTTCATGATCTGGATAGAGGATCATGAAAAATATCTTCCTAATGGTAAAATTCCATTTCTCAGAAACTATTGGATCAACAAAAACACTATAATAATGTATTCTTTAACTCATGAAGGACACAACAGAACATTGTTCCCTCTTTTTCTAGTTTAGAAGTATAATATTATTTGTACCTTGGTAAAATTGTGTAATAATAGAAATGGAATTTTATATTCCATATCCCATAAAATCTGGTATATTATGAGGACAATAATTGAATTATTTCTCATATTAATCATTAAAAACGTTACATAGGGCTCTATCCATTGAATAAAACCTAAAAATTGTAGTGTATGAAACACTAATCATAGTGGGTAACCACATAATAATGAGAAATTCATTTATAGGTTGTCTAAATATTGAAACCTTATATTTAATCTATAAAATCTTAGGCTTAGACAAGGTCATTAGTAGTCATCATCTACTAAAATACTTCCTCACGCTTTGTAAGGTTTTTTTAAATTTATAAATAATATCTCTCATGAGTGACAAACTAGGTGTATATAAAGGCCTATTATTGTGAATCAAGTCACAATTGAGTAAAATCCCAATGAAACATTTTCTGAGTTATTAAATCTTGGTAAAACTGTTCTAGAGCCACATGATATTTTAATATCTGGACATGGATGTAATTTCTTGGAAACCACTTTCTCTATCCTTCACCAAAATCTCATAATAGTTTCTTATACTTTTAATTTTACTTAGATTTATAGTAAGGTTTCTTAGTAAATTCTTCTCATCATAGTTCTGAATTTTAACCAAACCTACCCTCTAATAACAAATTTAGTGACCCTGGATTTTCATACATAGATATTATGCATCATTTTATTACACAAAATTATGCATGGGGGCCATAAAAGTTTAGTGTATTTTAAAACTTCGAAGCATAAACATCTGGTTTATACGTAAACTACATGATCTACAAATAGGTTATTCATAAGTGTCACCTTTATTAGGTATATCATGACTAATAAATTTCTTTATAACATTGGGAAAGGAAACATAACAAATGGTGAGAAGATATTATCATTAAGGGTAAATGAAGGAGTTATCATTGATCACTTAAACATAATAAGAGAATTAGGTTTTGAGAACATGGGAATAACATTTAAACACCATAAAATGCATATAAAAGATCATAATATAGAGTCATGGCATAAATTCTGGTAGTTTATAAGACATGAATAATAAATAAATCAAAGAACATGATCCATGAGAGCACAACATTAACATAAAAGTTAGATTTTTGGAATAAAAATAAGCATAAAATTTCAATTCCTAATTATCCAAGGATATGTTTCAAGGATATAATAGTTAATTGGGTTTATTCCCCAGACAATTGTAGTAATTAACGTTCACTCACATGAATATAATAGTGGATATAGTTCCTTTTTGAACTGGTTTCACTTCCCATTCCACTCCTGTTTATCTCATTAGATAACAATATTTACCCAATGCATCAGAGAGAGAAATAAGTACCACCCATCACATGATGAAAATCATACATATGAATGCTATAATATAAATAAACATTCACCAAATGATAATCCCTTAAAAGGAAATGGGTTTCATAAATATTTCATCATAGAATAACCAATGGGAAATAAATGAGTTTTATAATAATTTCATAAATTCATTATATCATAACCCATAGAAAAGGAATGAGTTGGATAAATATTTTTTCATCATAATCAAAAACCAAAAAGATAAAGAATTAGGATGATATAATTTAATTATATATACAATAATGATTAAGAAACACCAAAGGATGTCATCTTAGATAGAAAACGATTTTACAAGATCAAATGGAATATTTATTAGGGAAAATATCCTCTCCACTTTAAAAAATATCATTTAAAATATAAAATTTTACCAAATATTAAAGAAAATATTTTCTTATAAAATAACATTAGAAAATTGTAAAGGAATCTTTAAATCATTGAGATGTAATTAAAATGGAAAATACTGTTTGTGAATGTATATAAAAACAAAGGTTCCTTTCAAATTTGTAGTAAAAATTCAAAAGTAACTCACTAGGAAAATGGAAAGAAGATTACTTTTGAACCATTTTTTAAAATTTAAAAAATTGATAAAAATGAATTTAAACTATCATAGTAAAATATTGAAAACATTCATGAATATATTTTTTATAAAACATGGATACAAAATATAGCACCTGATATATATAAAACCTAGAGTCGATGTCATGTTACCATTGTATTGACATGATTATAGGGAATAAAATCCCAAAGGACTGAAGAGATTATTATTCCTGATACACCGAATACATACATGATTCTTATATTACAACTGAATACACTAATTACAACATAAGTTTTCTTCATTAAAGGATAAAAAATTTATTCCATATAGCATATCCATCTAGCACATTTCAGGGAATCTTGGGGAAGGAAACCAAATAATGGTGATCTCAAATACTCAGTAAGTGTAAATTATAGTGGAAGAAGTAATGAATCAATGGGAATAATCAATATGTCAAGGTAATATCTGAAGAAACATGCCAATTAATCAATAATGGAGAAGGAAGTGAGTAAATAATATAGAAAAGTAAATAACTGAAAATTGATTCCATTAAATTAATAATCTGATAATGAAATGCGTCCATATATTTTTTTAAAAAAAAATATCATCGATAAAAATAACTAATTTTAAATGAAATAAATTATTAATTATTATACATCATGTATCAAGCATGTGAAATCCTATATTCGCAAGATCTATGCTCAAGAAATTTTAAAACTACAGGCTAAAACTTTTTTAATTTGTGAAACTAATTTATATCACAAGAATCTATCAATGCATTGAGGGGAGATATAAAGTCTAGGCCCCACCCGTCAATGCATTTCCAAATCATTCCATATATTGAATAATCAATTTAATCAATAAATAATATGCCTTATCAAATATTCACATTGAATTAAGAATACATATTTATCAATATTTCCCCAAATAATAAATTAACAATCAAACTAAACTCCATATGTTAAAAGGATATATAGTTTAAGAAATAAACATATCCATTATAAATGATATGGAAAATTAGGGGAAATCAAATTTTCAATGATCATAATGAACTAAATATTTCAAAGGGACTAAAAAATGAACCAAGGTAGTGAATTTCAATACTATCCTTGTTGAAATCAATCATAAACCATCAATAGGAAGAAAAAATATTATATCAATACAATATATACCATGTGGAGTAAAAATAAAGGGTTTTTGTCATTTATAAATGTAAATATTAATAAAATATATTTTAAAAAAATAATTGGGGAAAATATTATATGTATTTTGAAAAACAATTTAGAAGTAATTTTATTTGAAAATAACTTTTCAAATTTATTTCTTTAAAATGAAACCTTTTAAACTTTTCTAGGAAGCTCTAAATAAGTGAAGGCTGGTAAATCCGTACATGTAGTACAAGGTAAAAAGAACATTCCTTTTTCATGGTAAAAAGATCACAAAAATTCCTTGTTTAGAAAGTGACAAGAGGATTCATTAGAAAACATTCATAAAAGACAAAAATGTAAAAAATTTATTTATTAAATCATTTTTGAAAGGTTAAAAACAAATTTTAAATACTTTTTAGAAAACACGGGTTTTAGAAGAAAACGGGTTCTCCTAATAAAAAGAGAAATGAAGTCGAGTTTTCTTAAAAACCCTTTGTAAAACATATAGAGTAACAAAAAGTAGAAAAGTGGTACTATTATATTAAAATGGACATGAACAAAAACTGGATTAGAAAATTAAAGGGTTTATTGAACAATGATCCAATAATTTTATCTGATAGAAATTCAAGTGTAAATAATCACAACCAAAATGAGATTGTGAAGTAAAACCTTAAGAATTCCATATCATTGATGTGATAATAAATAAATTAATATATTATGTGTTTAAAATTTAAATCCACATAAAATAAGTGAAATATAACAATAGATAGTAAAAAGTGATTACACACATAATCTTAGAATATTAATGACAACAAGGAAGTAATATAACCCAAAGAAAAGAATTTCAGTTAAGAAATTATTTTCCATTTGGTAATGCTTAATTCATATCAAAATTGATGAAATATTTCAATTTGAAACTTCAAATAGCATGAATAATTAATGAATCGTGATATTATATGTCAAAGTAGTAGTATCTACACCATATATAAGAAATTATGGGCACAATAATAAAATATTTCTCAAAGAATGGAAATTGACATGACGTCCCTTACTAATTGGTAACTTTTGAAGTATATTCATCACCAAAGAAATAAATGAAACTCTAAATACCATTAAGATATATATATTCATTATATAAAATACAATAGGTGAATTATATACACTACACGAAAGAAATAATTGGTGAAATTAGTGTGTGCCTCACGCGTCTAATAGGTTTGAGTTGGCCTTTAACAAATTAGTTATCTTGTATAGTGTTTGAAGTACTTGGTGGAAATTTAATGTTTCACAATTTATCAATAAAAGTGTTTTATAATTTTTTTAACATTCGTATTAGTAGGTCGTACGTACACATGAATGTTACTTCCATTTCTTTATTGTATTGAAAGAATTAAAAGTAAATAATATATATATGTATGTATATTAAAATTAAAGTACAATATTTATGTCTTAAATGTCATATATTTATAGTAAAATAATTCTTTAATATGTTAAATTTATAGTGTGAATGAATCACATCATTTTGGGGAGGCGGTAGTCCACAATTCCACAAACGATGTTATTGTATTCCCACAAAATGTAAAGCATGATGGTATGTTTTATATAAAGATTATAGAAGTATAAGTACATAATAAATATAATAAATATCATATATAAATATTTTATATCATAATTCCCAACTATAAGAGGCTGTAAAGGAAAACATAATGACATCGTTTTGCAAGGCAGCAGTTCCCCTTACAAAAAACCAATAAGTTCGTTACCCATTAGTTGGAATCACGTGAAAGTGTTGGTTGAAACCTTAGAATAAAAATATATCTGTATGTTTAGGATAATTATTTTATTATATAACAATGTAATATGAATATTTTAGGTGGTGGATAAGGAATTAAAATGAAAGTGATCACTGAAGAATGTTACCTCTTTTTCGGGTAATAACTTTTGGTTTATACCAAAAGAATTACTTGGATGGACTTCCTTCAAATGTGAGGATTCTAGGATAAGGGGATATATTTTGGGAACTTATTTGACAAGATTTTTGGTTAGAGAAATGTCTTGAGAGGTGTGAATAAATGGCAGGGTTGAGTGCCTTTTTATAGTGGAGGAGGAGTGACAATCTTTTAAATTTTTGGAAAGGGAATTACACCCACATTTTTTCAATGGAAAATGGCTTCCATAATAGTCTAATTTAGATAAACTTGAATATAGGATCGAAATATTAATATAAAATCTATTTTTGAGAGGTTTATAGGTTATTTGGTCCCCAAATTTTATGTTTTAGTCCCTTATTAAACGAATTTTTTTCTCTTAATCACTGTATTAATTTTAATTACATTCACTAATATTTTTTTTTGAAAAAAACTAATTTGACCTTTTTAGATAATATAAATTATTATGATTCAAAATATGGAATCAACTTTTCTAAATTCAAATAATATTATGGGAATTAATTTATTTAAAAATTATTCCCACATATGAGATGATAAAGCTGTTTTTTAAAGTAAAAATGTTCAAAAGTTTGGTAAGTTTTTATATCCAATTTGAAAGTTAAATTTATTTTAATGACCTAAATTTGATTAATTGATGTATAATTAATCTAATTTAACATTAAGACCAAAATTATAGGATGTTATTGTATACTTACCCTTAAATCATATCTTAGTTTTATATTCCCTGATCTATGTTTTCCTAAATCTAATTCCCAAGGTTTCTACAAAACATCTATCGATACCCACTATAGTGCCTCGACCCTCGAAATATTAGAGCTGGTGTTGTGCTACCATGAAATTATCATGACTACAAGGAATAAAATCTCTAATGATCCAAGAGTTTAATAGTCTTGGTAAAATAGATACAAAAATTAGTCTTGTATTAGATCTGAAAACACTAATTAGAACATAAATGTTTTTTCATTCACAGATAATACCTTTATTCTATATATAATATACATCAACATCTTTCTTATCTCACTTCAGGGAATCCGAGGGAAGGAAAAAAATTAATAGTGAGCTTAAATGCTTAGTAAGGGTAAAATTAAGGGAAAGTAATAATGAATCAATGAGAATAATCAATATAGAAAGGTAATAACTAAAGAAAAGTTCCATATAATAAATAATTGAGAAGGAAGTGTGTAAATAACATGGAAAGGTAAATAACTATAAAAATTCCATTAAATCAATAAACTTAGAATGAAATTCATCCATATATTTTTTTTATAGTGAAAATCTCATGGATAATAAATAACTAAATATAAATGAAGGAAATCATTAATTATTGGACATCGTGTCTTAGGAACATGAAATATCTACTCTCAACATCTATCATTTAGACAGTTTAAAAATAAAGGTGGAAAACTATTTAATTTTCATTAATAATTTTTCTCATGAGATTCTGTTGATGCATTGAGGGGATATATTTTTTCTAGTTCCCACCTGCTACTGCATGTCAGAAGAATTCCTCATATCAAATAATAGATTTAATAAATAAATAATACACCATATAAAATATCCATATTAAATAAAGAATACATATTTATCAATATTTCCCCATATAATAAAATAACTATCAAAGTAAACACCTTATGTAAAAATTATATATGGTTTAGGAAATAAACAGATCCCTGATAGTTGATATGGATAATTAGGGTAAATTCAATGTTCAATGATCACAGTGAATTTAATATTTCAAGGGTATTAAAAAACGAATCAAGGTAGTGAATTACAATACTATACTTTTTAAAATAAATCATAAACTATCTAGAAGAATAATAAGGATGGTATCAATAAAATATATCCCAAGTGGATTAAAAATAAAGGGTTGTCGTTGTTGATTAATTAAAATATTAGTAAACGATATTTTAAAAAATATTCTTGAGGAAAATATATCGTTTATTTAAAAAAAAATTGAAATATTTTTCTTTGAAAATAAATTTTCAAAAGCATTTGTTTTGAGAATTTAACCGTTTGAACTTGAAAATGAAGCTTTGAAGAAGTGAAAATGGGTAAATTTGTCAATGTCATACAAGGTAAAAAGAAAATACATTTTTAATAGTAAAAAGGTTATAAAAATTAATTGTTCAGAAAGACATAATAATTTTAATTTTAAAACATTTTTAAAAGAAAAAATGGTTAAAAATTTCTTTACTAAATCATTTGGGAAAGGTTATAAATATTTTTGAATTCATTTTTAGAAGAAATTATTTTAGAAAAAAGAGGATCTCTGACTAAAAATAAAAATGAATTCAGGTTTTCTTAAAATCACTTTATAAATCATTAAGAGTACCAAAAAGAAGAAAAATGAAACTATTACAAGAAAAGGGTCACGAATAACTATAAGAGAATAAAATTAACGGTTTTATTGAAAAATTATCCAATAATTTCATATGTTGGAAATTCAAGTGTAAAAAATCCTGAACAAAATGAGATTGGGAAATAAACCTTTGAAAAGACCATAACGTTGATATGAGAATCAATCAATGAAAATATTACGTGTTTAAAATTTAAATCCAAATAAAAAATGGGAAATAAAGAAATATAAATTAAATTTTTTTCACACACATAATCTTAGAATATTAGCGACAACGAGGAAGTAATATATCCAAAAGAATGGAAATTGGGTTATGAAATAATTTTCCAGTTATTAATGCTTAATTCAAATCCCATTTGATGAAATAATTAAATTTGAAACTAAAAATATAACTAATAATGAATTAATTATGATATTATAGTTAAAAGTGGCACAATGTACACCATATATAATAAATTAGGTGTAGAATAATAAAATATGTATCAAATAATGGATGTTTAGATGAAGTCCCTTAGTACATGGTATCTTTTGAAGTATAATTCCTAATAAATAAATAAATGAAACTATAAATAAAATAAATATAATTGTATTCATGATATAACATGAAATAGGGGTATTAAATACACTACAAAAAATAAATAAGTGGTAAAAATGTGTTTTCCATACAGATAGAAAATTGAGACAAGAATCCCTAATTATTACATGAAAAGGGTCACTAATAACTACAAGAGAATAAAATTAAAGGGTTTATTAAATAATGATCCAATAATTAAATCTGATGGAAATTCAAGTGTAAAAAATCCCAAACAAAATGAAATTGTGAAGTAAACCCTTGAAAAGACCATAATATTTATGTGAGAATCAATCAATGAGAATATTACATGTTTAAAATTTATATCCACATAATTTTTTTTAAATAAATATACATAAATTAAATTTTTTTGACACATAATCTTAGAATATTAGTGACAACGAGGAAGTAATATATCCCAAAGAAAGGAAATTGGGATATGAAATTATTTTCCACTTACTAATGCTTAATTCAAACCCCATTTTATGAAATAATAAAATTTGAAACTAAAAATATCATTAATAATGAATAAATTATGATATTATAGGTAAAAGTGGAACTATGTACACCATATATAATAAATTAGGTCAAGAATAATAAAATATGTCTTAAATAATGTAAGTTGAGATGAAGTGCCTTATTATATGGTAAATTTTGAAGTATAATCCCCAATAAATAAATAAATGAAACTATACATACCATGAATATAAAACTATTCATGATATAACATGAAATAAGGGTATTAAATACACTACAAAAAAGAAATAAGTGGTGAAAAATGTGTATGCCACACATAATGAAAAGTGAGACAAGAATATCTAATTATTACCTGAAAAGGGTCACGAATAACTATAGGAGAATAAAATTAATGGGTTTATTGAAAAATGATCCGATAATTTTATCTGATGGAAATTCAAGTGTAAAAAATCCCGAACAAAATGATATTGTGAAGTAAACCCTTGAAAAGACGATAACGTTGATGTGAGAATAAATCAATGAAAATATTACATGTTTAAAATTTAAAATCCACATAAAAAATTATAAATAAATAAACTTAAATTAAATTTTTTACACACATAATTATAGAATATTAGTGACAATGAGGAAGTAATATAACCTAGAGAAAGGAAATTGGATTATTATATTATTTTCTACTTAGTAATGCTTAATTAAAATCCCATTTGATAAAATAATAAAATTTGAAACTAAAAATATCATTAATAATGAATAAATTATTATATTATATGTATAAGTGGCACTATTTACACCCTAGATAATAAATTAGGTCTAGAATAATAAATTATGTCTCAAAGAATGGAAATTGAGACGAACTCCCTTAGTACATGGTAACTTTTAAAGTATAATCCCCAATAAATAAATAAATGAAACTATAAATACCATGAAAATAAATGTATTAATTATATAACATGAAATATGGGTATTAAATACACTACACAAAAGAAATAAGTTGTGAAAAATGTGTTTTACACATAGAAAGAAAAGTGAGACAAGAATCCCTTACCTTGTATTTCATTTCAGGAGAATGTAATTTAAACTCACAATAATGGTTTTAAACATGTAAATAACTTATAAAATAATAATAATAATATTTATAATATCATATATAATCTTTTTATAATATATTATTACATTTTTTTGATAATCGTTCATTATGTTCACTATTTCATGTATTAATGGCCTTGTTTTTCAAGTTTATTTTGACATTTTATTTTTATTCTTCATAAATAGATCATGATTTAATCATATCCAGAATGTAAAATTTGATTTAATTATCTTATATATCCATTATATATGTATTTATAATAATCAATAATATTTTATATAATAAATTAAATGCACCATTCATGTATACGGTAGGTCGTACAAACACATGAACACTACTTCCATTTCTTTTTCGTATCGAATGAATTAAAAATAAATGACATATATATTTATATTAAAATTTAGTTATCATATTTATTTATTATATTTCAAATATTTTCACTATAATAATTACTTAAAACATTCCATGTATATATTAAACTATCACATCACTTTGAGGAGGCGATAATTCTCACTTCCCCAAACAATGTTATCGTATTCCAAAAAATGGAAAACATGAAGGTATTTTTTATATAAAAATTTCATAAGAATAAAATAATAATAAAAACTATATATATTATATATAAATAATTTTTCCATCATAACTCCTAACTATGATAGGTGGAAAAGGAAAAATTAACGACATCGTTTTGTGAGCCGATAGTTATCCATATGCATAAATGGTAAGTTACCCATTAGATGGAAGTGTGTGTAAATGTAGGTAAAAACATTATAATAAAAAACATTATTTTATTTATGATAATTATGTTATTATATAATCATGTAAGAATAATATTTTATGGGGTGTATAAGGAAATAAAATGAAAGTGATCGGTAAAGAATGTTACCTCATTTTTGGGTAACTCCTTTTCATTTAAACGAAAAGACTTCCTTGGTTGGATTTTTAAACAGGGAGAGGATTATATGATTATGGTGGAGGGTGGGGTGGGGGGGTATATTGTGATCTTATTTTATTACAGTTTTAGTGATCCAAAGGGATTGATATATGTGCATAAATGAGAGGGGTGAGTGCCTTTTTAAAGTACAGTAGGAGTTTCATTCTTGTATATTTTTGGAAAGGGAATTAAACATATATTTTTTCTTATGAATAGTGTATCCAATAATGGTAAATATTATATAAAATATATTATAGTTTCTAAATAGGAACATTTAATAGATTTTTTACAAGTTTCTAGGTCATTTTGGCCCTTAAATTTAAGGATTTGTCCTTTGTTAAACACATTTTCTTCTTAATCGTTGTAATTAATTTTATATACATTCAATAATTTTTTAAAAAAAATATAGTTAAATTATTATAAAATATAAATTGTCATTATTAAAAATATAGAATAAAATTTTACAAATTCCAATCACATATGTGGTATAAATTAATTTAAATTTAATTCCACAAATGAGATGACAAAGAGGGTTTTAAAAGTAAAAATTTAAAAATGTTTGGTAAGTTTTTATATCCAATTTCAATGTGAAATTTATTAAAATGGACTAAATTGGATTAATTTATTTTCAATATATCCAATAAAACTTCAAAACTAATCAAAAACATAACTTATCATTATAATTAAATTAGACAAAAATGAAATGTTGAATTAAAAGTCAGTATTTGTCATTACTCATCAAAAAATGAAACTTCACAGAAAAATAAAAAAAATTCATCCTAAAATAATTTTTATGTTTTGGATTGAAAAATAAAGTTTATTTTTACATATAAAATTTATAAAATTTCCAAAAATTGTATTTAAACTCTGTACTCCATTAAAAGTCGATAAAGCTATCTTTAAAAAAATAGGTTTTTTATGCATAAAATTGTGTTTGTTCTTCTATTATTCCTATAAAATCTAATGGATGAATTTAAATAATATTTTATTGAATATATAAAATATATATTTCATTAATATTATTCTCTAATTTTAATTAAATTAATTTATTAAGAGAACATGTCTTTTGGGGCATAAAAGTATTTCCTTTATATTCTATCGGTTTATATTTTCATTTTTAATTAATTTGTAATTCGATAATGAATATTATATTTTAATAGACCATATATTTTCATAAGGAAGTTAATAATATTCATAACCACTAATTTAATGGCTTGGTTTTTTAATATTATATTAAATAATAATATTTTAGTAATATATTGTTGTTCGGTAAAACCCGATCTTGTGTGTAACATAAGATATCGAAGAAACTTGTTATTATGTGAGATGAAAGATAACTTAGTATCACATAAATTGGAAGCTATATCATTGATTTAATTTATTGAAAATAGTAAATACATTTTAAATTCTTTAGGATGTTATATTCCTTTACATGATTTGTGCTGCGTGTCATACATGCTATCAAAGACAATGTTCTCACTTTAGAATTTATCAGAATCATATGGAATAAAAATGTTTTCTGACGGAAGAGAGAAATAATGTTGATTATTATTAATGTTTTTTCGTATCTTTTGTACTTAAAGAGGGAACAATTAAAGGAAAAAATGTATTCTTTCAAATTAACCATAGGATATGAAATTTCATGAGCTTCCTGAGAGGTATATTATAATATTTCATTATTAGAAGCATAATCATAAACAATTTCTATAGAAAATGATATTAAAACATAAAAACCTTACCAATTTGGTAAATTTTGAATCATAATCCCTATGAAAGAAATAAAATTATATGGTTTTGTATATCCCATAATATTAATTATATTAATCATAAAAGGAATTCATGGGAAGTATATACACTACAAAAAAGGAACTTGTGGTGAATGTGACATGTGTCTCACAGAAATAAGAGTGTGACTAAAATCCCATACATTATGTCATGATTTTCTCCATATATATTATAACCTACTATATAATAAATACAATATATATATATATATATTCTCTAGAACCATACTTGTATCACCCCAAAATGATGAAGGGTTAAATGATTAATGATATGAATAATTTCAATAAGGTGCACCATAATTTTCAGAACCCTGTCTAATTAGAACTCCATAGTTAATAATTCTTGGACTCTAGTAGTGATCATGATGGGTGACCTCCTGGGATGTTTCCTGGGGTGTGTGTAAGTGGGGAAAATCACACTGGAAAGAACATGTGTTGTAAAGTGGGGGAAATCATTAGTATAATGATCCATTTTGGTATGTTGGCGGCACCTCTAAAGGGGACCTTGTGTCTGAGGGAAAACTAGTGGCACATAACAGTCTAGGGCCTGAGAAATATGTTTATATAAGTTTTCTGTAGTATTAATGAGGCTTAGTTGTAACATTTGTATCAGAGGAAGAACCCAACCTTAAGTGCTATGGAACTACATGGGTTGAGATTTAGGGTTCACAATGAGGGATTTGTGCTCTAATAGTGTGGGCGAGGGAATGTAACATACCATAATGATAAAGGGTTTAATGAATAAATTATATGACTCATGTGACCAATGTGAATCATTATTTTATGAAGCCTATATGATTAGAACTACATAATTAACTCTGCTAGGTCTTGAGTAGTGATAAGGATGGGTAACCCCTTATAAATTTTCCAAGTGTGCATGTGGGTGAGGGAAAGTCACATTAGAAGTAAAATGTGTGGACCTATAGGGACAATCATTAGTCCACAGTGAGGACATTGTGCTCTGGGGGTGGGTGAATGTAACACCCCAGAATGAGAAAGGGTTAAATGGATAAAATATGTGACTCATGTAAATAAGGTGAATCATTATTTTCAAGAGCATATATAATTATAACTCTATAGTCATGTGTTCTTTTCCAATAATAGTGAACAAGATGGTTGATCTCCAGGTAATTTTTATGGGGTGTGTGTGAGTGCGGCCAAAGCACACTGGAAAGATTTTTTTTACATGTTGGAACATTCATTATTCTATAATGAGAACTTTTTTATCTAATGGGGAGTTGGTGGGTGGGTGAATATAAAACCCAAAAACTATAAAGGGTAAAATGAAGAAATGATATGACCCATGTCAATAAGGTTAATCATTATTTATTTGGAGGCTATCTAATTAGAGATCCACAGTTATGTGTGCTTGGATTATAGAAGTGATCAGGATGGGTGACCTCCTAGGAATTTTCCTAGGGTGTGTGAAAGTGAGGATAAACCACATTAGAAAGAAGGTTTTTTGAACTATGGGGATATTCATTAGTCTGATGACCCATTTGGGCATGTGGGTGGGCCATAGGGAGAGGGCCGCATGTCTATGGGGTAACTTGTGGAACTTGGTCAGCCAACACACAAAGAATATTGTAAAATTTTGTGTATGTGCTATAATAAAGATAAAATTGTTACAATAACCAGATATATCATAGCATATATGGTTTAATTAAAACATTTTATCAACTGTTTATTATCAATTATTGGTTAAAATCACTATTTTGGGTGATAACTACTCTGTTTTTCAGGTTTGTTTTGGTTCAGTTGTTTCAATCCTTGTACTTTGATCTTGGTTCCATAATCTAAAAAATGTTAATAATGATATACATATCATATATATTATTTATAGATGTATTTATTATAATCCATAAAAGGTAGATATTTAAATATGAATTACATTGTTCATGGAGATGGTAGGCTGGACATATGCATGAACGTGGTTTCCATTTTTTCTATGGATAGAACAAAAGAAAGGTAAATAATAATTAACCTATTAAGAATTATTTTCATATCAAATATATCATATATATTCATTTAATATATACTTATTACATTACATGTGAAAATAAAATGAACAACATCTCACATCGCTGCATGGGGGCGGCAGTCCATACGTACGCACGAGTGATGTTATCATTTTCCAAAATATTGTAAGTTTGGAAGGTATATATGAAATTATAATTATATAATTATAATTATTTTATAAATAACTTATAAATATGGAAAATAATTCATTATATCTAGTTGTGAGAGGTGGTGATAGGAAACAAATTGCATCAGTTCGTGAAGTTGTAGTTCGTCGTACATATGATCATCAATTTTGTTTCCAATTTAATGGAATAAGAGATTAATATTGGTTAAAAAATTAATATAATAAAATCTAATTATATGTAATATACCAATTTTTTATATCATCATAATTTAATAAGATTTGAAGTAGGTTTACGATTAAATAAAATAAAAATTCTCAGTTATAAATGATACCCTTCTTTCAAAAACCTCCATAGGCTAGCAGAAAAAGACTTCACTAGAATATTTACTAATAAACATAAGACCTATAAAGGGTTTAAAGGGAATTAATTAAAGGATTTGTTTAGGGATTTTCTGAGAAAATATCATTGGGAGTGCAAAGAGGATTGGAGAGGGAGTTTCCTTTTATATGTGGGGGATAAGACGAACATGAAATTTTCAAAAATAAAAAGATTCACCCACATTTTAAACACCCAAAAGGATAAAAGGATAATTATTAAATATTAGATGAAACATGGTAAAAAGTTGGACATAAAAAAGTAAGTGGATAAGTGTTTGGGTCATCTTAACCCTTATATTTTTGGATTAAACCCCTATAAACCCGTTTTAACCTTAACCACATTAATTATTTTTTTACCAATTTTACTATTAATTATGAAAATATTATTTTTGAATTATTATATAATATTAATTATTGAAATAAAAAATATGGAATTTATTTTACCAAATTCAATTCACATAAATTATTAGAATTGAATTTATAATTAATCCCATAAATGTGGAGAAAAAGCGGTCTTCTAAATAGAAAGTTTTCATAAGTATAAAATGTTTTGAAATAATTTTTTTATGAAATAGATTCCAAAGAAAATAATTTGATTAATGATAATATATCTGATTTTTTTTACATTTAATCCAATTTTAAAAAATATTTCACCATTTAAATTCTTTTAATTAAAAGGTAATTTTTAATAAAAATCGTTATTTTCACAATTCATCAAAATATAAATCTTTTTAGAAAATTGTCAAAAAATCACACTAATATAATTTTAAAATATATATTTAAATGGTGAAATTAATTTTTCAAACAATATTTATAAATGAGGAAAAAATTAATTTTATTATTTTCTCACAAAAAGAAATGACAATCATTTTCGAGGGAAAATGTATCTTTAAAGCGTATAAAGACTTTACTAAAAATTAATTACATATTAATCAATATATTTTATTTATCTATTTTTTTCCTTAATTTAAAAAACGTGGTTCTCTATATTCATATCAAAATTTTAATGGATGGATTGTAATGGAAATGTATAAATAATAATATTTCTTAATAGTATATCATGGTTTGGTAAAACTTGATGTTTTTTGTAACACATGATATCAAGGAAATTAAATTTATTATAAAAATATTTCATAAAATATAATGGTGTCACATACTAGAACCCCAAGGAATGAAGTGTATCTTTATAGAATATACCACATAAATTAGGGGATATTATTTATATGACCCCTCAGAAAATAAGGTAATAGTAGAAAGACAGTTCATATTCCTTAAGAAAAGAACATATCCAAAAGAGAGAGTGGGAGAAAAATTCAATTTGATGCAGTTGGTACTCAATATGCACAAGATTTGGATGAAAAAAACTCTATTATACACTATATAAGAGATTAATCAAGGGACACAAGTACTGTGTATGAGCACCATAAAGGTTAGAGAATATGAAAGATATATTTTTCTATTCACTGAGGATAGTGACTCATTATTACTTGATAATAATGAAATAATATCCTATTAAAATATAGTAAGAACAATAAAAGTATCATTATAGAAAGAATCCACAAATTCTAAGTTACATACCATGTACTTGAACCAAGCTTGGGTTCTTGTCAATCCTCCTCTATATTAAATCCCATTGGGTGAAATGGGTATCGAAGAAGAAACTAGACTTGAAAGGTAAATTTAGAACCTATAAGACATGAATACTGGATAAACCCTTTAACAAACATCAAGGTATTGACTGTTAAAAACCATTTTCATTAGTTTCCATGCTAAAAACCATGAAAATTATTATTTTTATTACAACTTACCATAATTATGAGGGCTGGAATATGGATTTAAAAACCTCTATCCTTAATGGAATCCTTATGGAAGATGTTCATATGACATAGTTTTAGGGGTTTGTATATATCAGAGGTCCAAATTAAGTATGAAATTTAATAATATTCATTTACGAGTTAAGGTCAGTTCTTATATCATGATACATTCTCTTTAATGAATCCCTAAGAAAATTTGGTTTCATAAATAATGAATGAGATCCCTATGTTTATATATTGTTCAGTGGGCATGTAATAATTTTTCTATTATTGTATATTTATGACATATTACTAATTGGAAATAAGATTTAAATATTATAATTAGTTAAAACATGGTTGAAAAAATTCTAATTTATGAAGGAATTAGGTATAGAAGCATACATTCTAAGGATCATGATCATCCGCGATGGATTTTAGAGGAATCTTGGAATTTGATAGAGTACATACATTGAAAATGTACTGAATAGATTTAGTATGGAACTAAGAATTCCTATAGGATCAATGTATCAATAGGGGGATGAATAAATGATATCTTTTCTTTTATGTTTCTTTTATTTTGAAATAACATTATCCTCTTATTGAATTTTTTTAAGCTTGATGAAAATAGAACCAATCACACATCCACAAAAACACAATAATTTTCAAGGTTCACTACTCAACAATAGTAACTATGTACTTGGTATGGTTTGGAAATAATCTAATACCACACAATCCACTAGAAAAAAAATTATAATTTTGTGTTGATATAATGAGTAAGATATTCCCTTACACTCATGTAACACTATGTTCAATAAAATAGTGTATGTGCTTTAAGTAGAACAAAATGATGTAATACAATTTCTGTAACAAGTCAAGAAACTTCTCTTATATGCTTTAAAACATATTACCGTGATTCCTTTTCAACTTTCACAAATATAATATTCAGAAAAAATTATTCCTTTTCCTACCAAGAAGTAGGTATGAAATTCCTAGACTACATAATGATACCCAGTCCGATTTCCCAATCCAACCTACCCAGTCTGATTTCTAATCACGATAAAATAATAATCTATTAAAATAATGCTAAAACAATTCTGAACTGATTCTTCATTAGTCCAAGAATCCCAATCCATTTTCCAATCCAATGATCTAGCCCAATATGATGCTCAACAGAACATGGTCTTCTCTTTTCTCCTTTACTGCTTCTATCCAGAAAACATCCACAGGTATGATCTATCCATAAAATACTTATCTCTAGAAATATTCATCCCTATTCCTTCTAGATTTAATAGTACATCCATGTTGGGAATGTACAATGTACTTCATCTATTTATAGGTGCACCAAATATAAATTGGGTGGGATTCTGAAATGTTTTCCCACTCAATAAAATTTACCAAAACTCAAAATTTTCTTACATTTTGGGTGCATTTTTGACATCTTAAGTGATTCTTAACTCTTCTCATTTCTTCTTGAACCTTCTATAATATTATCACAACATCAGATCACTTCTTACTTACTTCAAAACATCAGTTTGATTCTGATTTTTCCATTACGATCAAGATAACAGACTCTTCATTACATTGTTCCACACCAATTGAAACATATAAAAACAACTGAATTATCATTAGGATTTTTATAATCAACACATGTACCATTATTATTCACCCAACCAAAAAAAACAAAAATATACTTATATGATGATCCATAACAAATGATAATACAAAATCTTGTTCCTATGCTTCATACCAAATTGAAAGAGATAAAGCAATTTTTATATTTTGATGCTCTATACGAACTAATAAAGGAATATATTTGAAAAACATTATTCCATAAACACATTGGAAACCTCCAAAAATATCAGCACTTTCTTAGAAACACTTCAGAATAAAATTCAATATATTTGAAAATCATTATCTCATACATTGAGATCCCCTTGAAAATAATTTTCTAGTTGATTGAAATAATTATTATTTTTTCCTTTCTGAGACCAATGATCCTACATCAGATAATGTTATCAATGTCATCACGCGTCTGATGGATCAGTCCCTAATTCACCCTGAAAATCAGTGACATGTCATGTATGATGAATCTTGAAACAATTGATAAAAACATCAATGTTCTTATTTCTACTGAACCACATAAAAAAAACCAACAATTCATCATGATGGAAAATGGTTGAATACATTATTTATTGATCTAAGATGAAATTTTTTATTGGTATTAACAAATTCAACTTTATTTATCAGCCCCAAAAACCTTTTCTCCTGGAGTCATTTATACCAACAAACCCGCCAAATAAAAACAATATTTTATCTAATGATTGGTGGCACACCACATCCCGTAGACCAGTTCTAATAGCTTTGAATTCAGAAACATAAATTCTTTTTTGATTACCACCAACTTAGTTTTTTTGAAGATTTGTTTCCTATGGTTCATTAGTTTGACTAAAAACTATCATATTCATATTATCATGTTACGATCGACCTTCACATCCTCCATACAAATCTGCATCCGGTGATCTCATAACGATGGATTATGAGAAGAAATATTTGACTTCAACAACTTCCTTCATCCTAAAAATTCATCATGTATCATGAATTACTCATGAATTTTAATACATTTAAGATAATATTTGGCATCATATGACTTACATTGGGAAATATTGTAACTTCCCATCCTTTCAACAACTTTTTTCATTCCAATCTAATACTCAATATGATTGGAAGTTCTTATTCTCCCCCTTTCCTTCACAAGTCTTGCATCACAATTTTTCAGACAACATATGATTTATAAGAATTCCAATATCAACAATGCATCATTATATCTTCATTATATCCAATCAAACTATGGTTTTCTTTCTCATTGTGAATTAATCTTAATTATAGACCCATGGTGAGTCTAATGAACCTTTTCTTCCAGAGTACTTGTTCTTAATATGATGTATTTTCATAAAAATTATGAGTTTGATCACTTGATTATGACACTAAGTTAGATTTATATCTTTTACAAAGTGAATTTAATTCTTTATTATTGAAAATAAAAGGCAACACTTTCAAAACTAACATCTTCTATCTTCTAAAAATAACCTAAATATAGCTTAGTCCCAACAAGAATAATGTAATAAGGGATTTTTTCCAGTGTTACATGGTATATATATATCTAATAAAATGTTTCCTAAAACACAATAGGAGAGACATAGGATGAACAATATTCCTTACACATCAGCTATATGATCAATCATGTTATCCGTGTGATGAACCAGGATTGATGTTTCCTATTCCTTGAGCATCATTGGAATATTTAAAAATGATATAAGATACCTCCATTGGATAAAACTCAAGACAATCCTAAAGTATTTGAGGCATACTAAGGATATGTTCATGGTTTATAGATAATATGAGGAGCTAGTGATAGAGTGATTATCTTACACATTGGCCATTCATAATAGGTTATTTTCACTATGACATTAATGCCTTTTCCTATGGGTGGTTTTATTTATTTCTAGATTCTAGTCATGAGTTTAGGTGTGTTAGACTAATACCGCTAAGAAAGAGGGATAGAGGGTCACACACTATGCGTATCCCAAATCTCAGTTAAAATATAATCTAATTCAATATTAAAATAAATATTATTCTCAGGTTATAAGGAATAAGAATTATTCATGTTGAGTTGAAAACATAAATATTTATTGAGTGATTAATATAATGACATTTATTCATTTTAAAAAATAGTTATTATTAAAGGTTCAATAAATTCTATGGAGGATTGATGGGCCTAGGTAAAGGGTCCAGTTAGAATTATATTTATATCCATGAGTTGCGTTCATGTCAAGGAAATAATAATAATAATAATAAAAATAAAAATAATATTATTTGATGTGGTGTTCACTTTGAATTATGATAATAGTTAAGGACCTTTGTGAAATAACATAATCTCTAACCTAAGTATCTAAACCCAATTATATCATTTTTATCATTGATGTTTTTAAGCATAAAAATCCTATCTAAATAATTATATCAACCCAAGAGAGAACATTCTATATAATTCCCTTAAAAACTAAGAGCATTGATCTGGATGCTATGGTGGATTTGGGAGTGGTATCAGGTGGCAACATCGCATCTCCATTGGAGGTGGTGACAGTGCGTCGGCGGACGATAGTCGGGACGAAGGGTATAAGTGGTGCGGGTCATGCTTCTAGGTGTGCGGTGGCGATTCTTATGGTGATGGTTGTGGGATCGGTACTGGTGGCACAGATCGGGTCATGGATTGTCAGATCTGGTCCGTTGTGAATGATATTATATTAGCGTGAGTTGGTCCTGTAACAGTCAACTACGAGTTCATTGGTGGCGGCAGCGTGCCAGAAAGTGGCTAGGGTTTTTTGTTGATTGGATTGAGCTAGTTTCTACTAAGTTCATTTGTAATGGGTTATCCCATTAGGCTATCGAGCCATTGATTTTTGGCTGTTGTGCCTTTAAACCTATGGGCTTGTTATGGGATTTTGGCTTCTCCCTTCTCCCACAAAAGGTATTGGTATGATTTCCCTTTTTCAATAAAGTGGTACGCCCACATATTCCATATTACAAGGTTCATGGAGTAGGTTTGGATTCTCTATAGATGAATTATACCAATGGATCCATCATGGAAACAATGGTATGACATTATTGGTCAACTAATTCTTCAACAAAGAAATAATTATATGAAATTGGTAATTAGTAGTTATAAAATAATTCTAAATTATATATGAAAGATCCTATATTATGGATTCTAGCGTTTATATTAATCTATTTATAAGTAAAATCTTAAGAAACCAATGAAAAAAAATTATTGGGTATGAGCCTAACTGCTACTGCTACAACCTGAAACCATTATAAGAAGGGGTTTAATGGAATTTGAAGGTCTAATTAGGTTTCATATTTCTATAATATGTGGATAAAAAAGATAAATGGTCTATATTATATGATTTGTGGAAGAGGTATGAAAACATGACTGTAAATATTATGGTATGAATCAATGGAGTATTCAAGTGGAGAGAGTAGTTACCCATAATTGGATATTTTTAAGAGACATTAAATCTTTATTTAAAGTAATTTATAGAAATTAGATGATATAAAAATTCTTTGATTCAACAAAGGATGTTGTAAAAATGAATCATTCAATGTTTTATTGGAAAAAACAAAGGTTAATATTACTTATTTCAAGTGTAAACATTCAAATGAGAAGTAAGTTGATTCAGAGAGGTAGGGGCATGTACCTAGTAAAAATATAAACAATCAAGTGTTGGTGTTTTTAAAAAAAACTTCACTATTATTATAGAAACTATTATGATTTTTATTTTCCATGTACACATGTTATTACTATGTCAGATTAGTGAACACATATAAGGATTCATATATTGATCTAGTGTACTAATTATACACCAATTCCAACTAATATAGTGAATATTTGATGCCAATAGGGGAGTTTTAACATCAATTTTTACCCACCAAACTACCTAAAGGTGATATTCCCTAAATAATTCATGAATATAATGTATGAGGTCCATATCACAGGGTTTTATATTAATTAGTTTAGGCATATCATAATGGGTGATATGAAAATGATGCTCCACTTCCATTTTGATATATCGTATTGAACAATTTATATGACAGTAGATCATTAATAGTTAATGTTAAATTTTTTATTACACATAAGATATCATTAATACATAAAAAATAATTATTCCCTAGAGTAATGTTGATATCCAATGGTTTATAATATTTTGTAACCTCATGAAATTTACTCACATGTTATACAAATCTAGAGTAAATGCACGGGTCTTGAGGAGTTTCCTCAAAACCTATATAAACTTGATGAACCTATAGTGATGGTATAATTGATGCATTATATGTATTATCCCATGTATAAATCTTCATTAACCTATATTAGATTATATGAGAAACTTGAATATCATTGTTTGGAGGAGAAATCTACCCATTTTTTGGGTGACAACCCATAGATACACCACAGAGGAGGGAGTACATCAGTTATAACTTTGTGTTATTTATAAACCATATAATTTAAGACTGATGTAGTGAGATTCATTGATGTAAGGTAGATGAAATTTTTGTATAATATATATTCTTTATTTCATGTTCCATAGATCATAAATCTTCAGTTTAATGGGTTCAAATCACTTCTACATCCTTGATTAAGTTTCAATCAATCCTTAGAAACCCATTAGTGGCATTAGATCAATGACACGACCTTCAATTATAAAAATAATGTTTAATATGAATAAATAGTAAGTAGAACTACATATGATATTTCTATTTATAAGAAAATATTGTATTTTTGAACACTTAATGATATTATGATACATGATATATTATGTAGAAATAAAATGGTTTTATAGGATATAAGATATCATATCGAGTATCATGGTTAAATTATTTGATTTATGTAATTTCATAATGTATGAAATTTTTAGTTATAACATGTGATAGTGTAAATATTTGTTTTTAAAATAGAGTGTCGTAGCATAAGTGATACATCAGGGTGTATCGTATAAAATGATTTCCTAGCATCTAGTTAATGATACAATGAATATTTTCATAAGTCTCCATTTATATGTTTTATTTATCACCTTAAAAAGGACACTACACACTATTTATATTCTTATAAAATTCTATCATAAGCCATGACAACTCCTCATGATATTTATTTCAATACAAATAATCACCCCATGGGGTTAATATTACATGAGATATGATTATTTTGTTTGCTATTCCTATAAAAGTCTATATTGAAAGCCAAAAGTCTACCCTATAACACTCTATAAAGATAAAGGGTTAGAAGACTAAATGTTTTTTCCCATGTCAATAAGGTAAATTTTTCATTTTAGGATCCAACCTGATTAAAAATATATAGTTAAATGTGCTTGTCCAAGCATAGTGTTGGGATGTGAGACCTTCTCATATGTATCTCAGGGTGTGTGAGAGTGAGGAAAAAGTACATTAAAACAACATTTGTTGTCCTGTGGGGAAAATAATTAGCCATATGAACCATTTAGAAACATGGGTGGGCCCAATGAAGGATAATATATGAGTTTTTGGGGAAACTGGGGATACCTAGAGGTATATGATCGAACAATAATGCTAAGGTAGGGTGCCTATGCTGTCAAAGGGTCCAATTTGATATAGTAGTATTAGAGGCGGTACCCAGATAGAAGTGTAGTGGCACTTCATGGGTTAAAATTTTAGGTAAAAGATGAGGATATTGTTCTATAATGGTGGGGGGGGGGGGGATAGTATAAAACCCAATAAAGTTAATGGGTTAAAGGAATAAATGTTACTACCCTTGTCAATAAGGCGCAAATTTATTTTTTAGGATCCTACATGATTATAACTCCATTTTAAGGGATCTTTCTCTAGAGTTATCACAAGACGGGTGACCCTAATGGAAGTTTCCTAGGGTTTGTGTGAGTGAGGAAAAATCACAGTAAAGGAACATGTGTTTTCTTATAAGAATGATCATTAGTTTAAAGATCCATTCAAGCACATGGGTGGGCCCTAATAAGGGGACAACATATGTCTACAGGGAAACTGGTGGTGCCTAGAGGGCTAGGACCCGATAACCACGTTAAGGCGGTGTGATTGTGCAGCCATCAGGGCTCTTTTTTTACATTCCCCACATGATTTAATCATACAAAATCACCTTGTACTATGGAATTTTTATGTGAGTCACATTTTATCTATTGTAAGGAATAATATATTCCCCCATTCACATATAGAAAATCCTAGCATATGGTACACATATATAGATAAATATGTTATAATGAAAAATTTTACTTTTTTAGTTTTTCAAGTATGAGTTGAATTAAATAATTTATAAATTTTTAAGAAAGAATGGAAAATTTTGTTTTGGGATATTTATTAATTTACATAATTTTTATAAATTATTTAATTATAAAAGTTTTTAAAATTAAAAAATAAATGGTTATGGAAACTTTATTTAATAAATATTTATAAATATTAATTTTTAATAATGAAATACCTTTTTTAATTTTATAGAATGAATTATTATTCAGTTATAAGATGAATATATCAAAATTACAAGTGTGATTTATAAAATTTTTATAAATTAAAAAGTAATGATAAAATATAATGGAGTTCATATTTGAAATTATGAATTATTCCAAATTACTTGATCTAAAATTTTTAAATTAAAGGAATTATTTCAGAAATTATCTAAACCACATCTTAAGGGGTTTTAATGATTGATTTGAACAAGGTTTAAATTATATAAAATATGTGATATATAAATTATGTAACTTTTTTACATAATTCAATTGACGTATAGAATATTTATATTTTATATAAAATTATATATTCAAAGTAAATGTCATACAATGAATATTATAAAGGGTTTCCATCAATTTTTTATATTATACACTTTTATAGGGTTAAGTGGGAAACATAAAAATTAAACCAAATTAAGTCCAAAAATAATATTCAACATTTCAAAATTCAAAAGGGTGACCAGAATATCATACAAAATGAAATCCATGTGATTTTATCATTGTGAATTCAAACTTCCTCAAGCTGCATGCTTGGAAGAGACATGTTAGCTCGAGTCCTGTGTCATTATTATCATCAATATTGGTTGTCTATCAATCAAAGTTGAATCATCCACACCTATGAGTATTCATCAACCAAATAGAACCAAAATGAATAAATAAACAGGTAGAAATCGAATGTAATATCTCCATCCAATGGATAACCAAGGAAAATCCACTATCCAGACCATTGATGTAGTCAAAACAAACCAATATCATTAAGTCAAGATTTTTACTATAAACCCCTAATTTACCCCTTTCCTCACCCATGGTAGCGAATTATGATTAAATAAAACCATACTCATCAAAAAATAGACAAACAAAAATAGGAAAAACATATAAAAGACCATGAATTGAAAATTTCATCACAAAAAAAAACAAATAATGATTTCCATCAATAATATATAATTGAAATTTCCAAAAAAAATACATGGAAATTTCAAGACATACTCAAACCAAAACTTAAATGTTAAAGTAGAATGGGATACAAAAATTGATAACAAAAATAAATGAAATCACCCAAGAAAAAATAAATAAAATTAACCATAAAAGAAAACCACACCCTCTTCCATTATAAACCGTAATCACCAAAAAATCATATACCCATTAAATAAGGGAAATAATCAAACAATAATTTTGGAATGAATGGTCTATACCAAGCCTTGAGGGGCCCCTAGGTATGAAAAATTAGATGCCCCATCATGATAGATACCACAATGGTATTTTCACTGAACTAGGAAGGAGAATAGGAAAAAATCAATAAGTTTTGTAAACAAAATTGGGATCCACAAAAAAGAAGAAATAGATCACATACTTAAGAAGTGAGATGAAGAGGTAAGGCTGGGGGAACCCAATTAGACAACAAAAATTAATGGATTAATAGGATAAGTAGCATCATTTGTAATGAGTAAAGTAAAAACAATAAGTTGAGAGTAGTCGTTTTATCACTTGGGGTGACAACCCTAGAAGGAAGGAAAACACACTCAAGAGAGTGCACATGGTGAAAGTGTAACCATTTTTAAGGCGTTCATATTGTAAAAATAAATAAAAATATTTTTTTGTTTATTTATTAATGTAATGTTCATAATGAATTACTAAATTTCCAAATGATTATAACAATTTCTTTTATAAATTGATCATAAATAACTTATCTAATGTTTTAAATATATGAATTGACTATTTTTTTTGATTTCTACCTTGAATATTATTAATGAATATAAATTTTATATTATTAATTTTTATATATGATTTATTTTAAAGAGTTTAATGATTATATAAATTATAAAACATTAATCTAAGAAGTCACATGCAAGGTATTAAAATAGATTTAGTTTTCTTTTACCTTGTATTTGAATTCTGTTATGTTATGATCTTGAATTTATAAATTAATTATATTTTATACATATTAGGTATTTGAATTATAATTTAATTGAAATCAATATTGAAAAAATAATCCCAAGGTAATGGAAATTTGGACCAAATTTTCCACTAACCTAGATACTTATTCCTTTTTTAAAAATGTTTGTGTGTGGGGGGGGGGGGGGGTTGGATATCTATGGCTCAAAGATTACTCATTTAAGGGTTGTTAAATTTATATGATTATAAAACGTTAAATTAAATTTTATCATGTACCTTATGAATGATATGCATTATAATATATATGAATATTATTGCCTTTTAATTTCACATAGTAAAATAACATATGAGTTCTGTGAAACTGTTACACATCGATATGGTTTTTGTATATTTACTTAGTGTAAGGGTTAAAATTTTAAACAAAATCAATAGAAGCATAAATATATATAAAGGTGATATAAGAGAGAATACATAGATATTAAATCCCCTATAAAAATAGTATGTGTTAGATTCCTTATAAATTTAACACTATTCATGATCTCAAACATCCATCCATGTGGGTTATATTACAGATGGGTTCCCTAGATTTAAATTTTTCTAGGAAATTAAGTGATGGGTGTCCTTAATTTTATCAAGTCCCAATTTTTATTTCTTCTTTAGATTAATGTTTTCTATAATACACTAATAGGATTTTTAGTGGTTTAATAATGTTGAGTGAATCTATTTGATGGATTAAGAAAACTACTAGTATTCTAAACTATCCAAGAGTCATATAAGACATGATTAGGATAATTCCAAACCTATATAACTACGTACTAAGATAAAAACTAGAAAAGAATAATTTCTAGTGAAATATAGTTTTCATCCCACTAATTTATATGATATAATTTTAAAATAGTTCTTTATTTTAATGGGTGTATATTCAATAAAATTTCATATTAAAATAATTTAAAACATGACACTTATCTAATAAAATCTTCCATTATAGAAAAAACTTTCATTATATTTATACTTATCCTTGAGATAAATCTAAAAAAACTAGGATCTTAATTTAAGAAACTAAATATACTAGTATATATACATATGAATTATTCTTAGTTAAGGAAGGAGATTCTATGTGTTAGAGTAAACCCTTCCAGAGTAACAAAACTACAGAAGTTGTTAAATAGGGAAATACAAATGCTTATGAGAACTATATAATTATCCAATTTATGTTTTAATGGAATTAGATGAAAAAATACATAAATGAAATTTATTCTTCACTCATATACTCAATATTATGATGTATGACTTGGAGAAAATATAAGATTACTTATGAATTGTTCTTGATATATAATTCATTATAGTGACATTTTTGGAAATTTTTCTTAAAATGTGAATAAGTTCAATAAATGTTTGCTCAATTTTATCCAAGGTTTGAGGAGACATGAACTATTAATGATATTTTTTACATTTTTTAATTTAATTTACTGCACACATAGGTAAAATATCTCACTAGAAAAATAAAAGTTAGTAGGAGAGTTTAACAATGCTTCTTTAAATATCTATGATTGGTCATAAAAACCTAAAAGTAATTTCTAGAAAGAAGGATCATGTTTATATATTATGGAAATGCATGGTATACCTGAAGTGGTTTATTGAAACTATGTGAAATATTGAAATTACATATCGGTGATATTGAAATAAATTCTATCACATTGAATGGTATTTGATATAAAATGTTTTCTTTATATATTTTTTAGTATATAAGAATTAAA
This sequence comes from Viscum album, assembly GCA_963277665.1. NCBI lineage: Eukaryota > Viridiplantae > Streptophyta > Magnoliopsida > Santalales > Viscaceae > Viscum > Viscum album. The sequence goes on along the minus strand of OY728150.1, from coordinate 36,807,599 downwards.
AAATTAATAAAATAATTTACAGAACATGTATTTTGTATTTAAATGATGAGGAAAAGGGTTACTGAATCTTAGTTTGAATGCACATGAATATTTTAAGATCAAATAGATCTTATTAAAGTATGTGTATTTTAATCTTATATATCTTATAAAATAATGGATTTTTTTGTTAATAAGGAGTTTTTGGTAATAATAAAAAATGACAGTTTTCATACACAATGTTGATGTATCATCAGACCCTATTTTTAAAGGAAGATAAGGGTAAATTTTTTTATCTAGGATAAAATAATTTATTCAATATATCTATTTAAATATGATGGAAATAGTTCCCACTACTCAATAATAGAATATTTTAATGAATAAATAATTCTTTTGAGAAAAAGTCTCCAAACACATGGAATACCATATAAGATATAAAACATAATTTATTTTTTTTAATATTCCACTAATAAAAAATATTAATTATTTCCAAAAATAAAATTATTTGTGTATATTTTCATGATATTATGGAAATAATATATTTTATAAGAGGTTAATGTGAGTAAATTTCAATAGAGAGATGTTCATATATAAAAAATAAAAAATAAATATAGTTAAAATTCAAAATTAATTTCACTTTATATCCTAAAAGAATATAGGGTACAACAACAAAGAGAAATTTAAAGAGTTATAATTAGCTATTGAATGAAGTGAATATAAATTTTTATCCTAAAAGAGTTTATTATGCGATGGTAATGATAAACTTAAAGAGTTATATTGAGTTACTATAACAAATTTAATACCAATTTATGTCTTAAAAGAGTTTAGAGTGTGTTGAAAAATGTAAAGAGTCATATTGTTTTACCACAATGATCTAAAGAAAATACCTATTGAAATAGTTCTAATAATGATAATGATGATGTACTTATAAGGATATATAAATAAACAACTGATGTTACTACCATTGTAACATTTTATTTTGTGAAGTAAAGGAGTTTGAATATATTGTTGAAGGAGTTGAACATTAGGAATATGATTCCTATCACTAAATATTACTCAAGATGGCTTACTTCATAGATGTTAATTACTATAGTAGTTTAGTGGGACAGTTTTAAAAGGAGAACACATATAAATTTGGTAGGAATCATATAGATATTTAATTAATTTATAAAACCATTAAAGTGTAGTAAACATATGAATGACTTGGAAATATATCATTTATGATATGATGAGATAGGTTCTTTTGTGTAGTTTTGACAATAATATTAAAAGATCTTTAGGATATAAAATATATCATATTAAAAAAAAATTAAAACTCTATATTGTTGTCATTCATGTCGGATGAGTATATTTTATAAAGTGAAATAAGAATTAACTTCTTAAAGTATTAGTTTTAATTATCCCTAATCAATATTTTTCATGGAGTATTATAGGTTTTTTTGAGAAGTTGAGGATAATATGAGTAATATTTTTTATAGATTTATAAAATATTCTCATGATTCACTAAACAAGTTTCTTGTACTAGAGGACCCCAAGTATATAATACATGGAGATTTATGGACAATTTATTTGGTATACTAGCGGTGCATGTTTCATATTTGGAATTCCCCATACCTATGGTTTTAAAGATAACTAGAATAAGAACATTCATATTTAGATATTATAGATGATGATTTTATATATTGGAAATTGGGAATATTATGTGCACATATATGAGGTTGAATGACATGCTATGTTCTGATAAACTTGGTTTTTATATAGTAAAATAATCAAGAACACATGATTTGGATATATGGGATAAAATTACTCTATGTACCATGATTACTCGATGTCTTGGATAAAGGGATCATATTAAAATCAATGATTTTATATAATACAACTAGTGGACACAAGTATAGTGATACATAAGGTTGATGGATGAAACATTAATTCCCTTTATGTATTTAGTAGCACTAATGAATTACTAAAGGCCAATATTTGCATACATTTATTAATTAATAAATTTATATTTATTTAAAATGGTAAAAAGTCCAATGGGGTTACATTTTTTGATTGAATTATTGAGGTTTGAGTTTTACATGGAGATATAATCTAATATAGTTTTCGAGTTTACCCCAAAGGAGTTTTTATTCATATTTATAGTGTATTATTGATGATGCGATACATGATTAAGTTAATGATAGATTTTAGAAAGTGTTTAGAAAGATATGGAAAAAAATTATTTTTGATAGAATTTCACAGGTCATTACATATAATATAATATAAGGTGAAATGATAGAAATTTTATGAGTCATTAGTAAAATTATGAGATTAGAGGTGATATTCCATAAATCCTTCATGCATGTGATATATATAGAACATATCATAGTGTACCATATCCATTGATTTAGGTATATTATATGGTGTAATTTGAAAATTTTATTCCACTATAATTTTGATATATCGTATTGTATGATTTATGTGGAAGTTAGTCATTTTTTAATAATTTTTGGAATATTCTTCCATATAAGTTATTATTAACACATGGGGAATAAATAAAGTTAATATACATATGTATGGAAAATGGTTTACAAACCATTACAGACACATTCCATTTACTCAAGCATTATATTCTACATAAGTAAATGCATGGGGACTAGGGACTTTCTTTGAAGCCTATATAAATAGGTAGATCCCATATAGAAGATAGTTTCGATGAATTATATGGATTATCGGTCAAATCCCTCCTACCATAACATCCATGGGATATTATCATATAATGGTTTTGAGGTTGTTGATGACCATGTAATGGTTGATTCAATTTCAACCTAGGGATAGAACATAAAGGATGGATTCCTTTGAATACCACTTAGTTTCTCTATCAATCTTATGATTGAGTACTGATGAAAAAAATTTCATCACTATAAGATATACTTAGTTTTTTCATTCAATGTATATTAATGATTTGGTGTTTAATTCATGGTCTATCAAAGTTTTTATGGATTATAATCACTTCCAGTGCCTTTATTAAGATAATAAATATTTAAAAATCCACCACCACCTACATTGATACATGAAATCGATTGGTTACATCCACAGGGAAAACCAATGTCTGACCAAATTTGAAATGTGACGAATTATCCTCTAGAATAATGACAATAATGAAGTTATATCTTATGTTAGGGAGAAGGTTAAATCAAAAAGTGATGGACATACTTTATCAAAGTAAATTCCAACTCTTAGCAACAATGATACAATCATTTTTATTTAATTTATGCATACATGTTTTTAGTAGGGATATTTTTTTATTACTTAATGAATTTCAATATCCTATATGATAATTCAATTATGTAGCTCAAAACCCAAAGATTAAATATTATAAAATTTCCATCATAAATACAATATTTATTAACTCTTAATACCACATTAAATCAACCCATATATCCTACATTTTATTAACCATACCCTAGTAAAGGAATTTTGAACTTGGTTAATAGAATTTTCATATTTATCCATAGATATTTAGGATCCCATGCTACCAAATGAGTAATATAGACATGTTTCATGTAATATGATAGAAGGGAATCTAGTTCAACATATTATGGTGAATAAGTTACATCATTATTATCACATTAAGCCTCTTATAATCAAATCATACCTATATTTAGTTAGTTTTTATAACATCACTATATTAAATTTTGTATTTTCGCATCAGAATCCACTAGTTGGCCTTATCAAAAGATGAATACAGAAGGCTAGAAAATTCAACCTACTCTAGGGGAGACGAAAATCACCCAAAGGATCATGAATTTATGATAGGAATTATTTTTCAGAGTGATGAAGTAATAGAACAAAATAATATAGGATGTACTAAGCTTATATACCGATTATTAGTACTAAACATCAATGTAGATAAGTCAGTTACAGATGGCATTTAACTAGGCAGGGGATGACTTTACAAAAACTTCACATAGTTAGATGATGATGCTGAAGAGTATAATATCATGTATTATTCATTTTTATAAATATAATAACTTATTGAACTGATATTTTGTGTTTATCTCTTAAGAATGTATGTTCATGGGAGGTATTTGGAGCTACTCAAGGACTTTGATTTGGTTGTGTGATACTATTGGGACTCTTCATGCTTGGTTTTCACATAAAGGTAATCATGCACAACATGATAATTAATAAACATTGATATATAAGGATTTATTCTCATTCATATTTCGAAATGATAAAATACCCCTCCCTTAGTCCCTATTGTTAGTAGTGTAGAGATTCCCATGGATTCTCTAGATGAAATTGTATCTGGAAGATAGTATTACAACATGAATTTAATGAATTTTTTATCTTATGATATATAATACTATACACTAATATATCCACTTATATTTTTAATATTTTATATTATATATGGATTCATACATTCTATTATTTCATGATTTCCGAACATACGTTTTCATCATGTAATTCAATGTGAGACAATATACTTCTTATAAAGGCATATATATACCTTCTTTTGTGAAAACTATAATTTTAAAACTATATATTTTTCAAAAGTTTATTATAATTTTTTTCACTATTTTATTTTAACATTATATATCCCATAGATTCTTTATTGGGGGTCTCTTTTACTAGATTCTTAGATACTGTACTTCTAGGATATAGGATTCCAAGGTTGTGGTGCCTCTCAAACACTTTTATATTACTAAGTATAATCTCCCTTATATAGTTTTTTATATTTTGGATATATAAATTTATAACCCCAATGATTTTATGGAAAATTTATCTTAAAATAAATTTGTTGTGTTTGATATATTTTGTTACATGCAATTCAAATTTTAAACAAACACTAAAAGAAAATTGAAATATTATTATGAAATGTGACCATTATCAAAAAATTTTAGATTGATGAGTATTAATAGTACTAAATAAATTATGGAAAGTATGTATAAAAGTTTTCATTAATAAAAATTTATTGATTAATGTGTAAAAAATAAATACTTAATTGTAAATGTTGAAAATAATATTGTTTTTATGTTAAAAGATTAATTTTTCAAAGTATTGTATTTTTCGGCTTATTATGGTTCTTGATTTATAATAAATTAGGATTTTTTTTAAAATATATTGGTATCAAATTTGAAAAATTTAATAATAATTATTTCATTTCTTATCAATTGGTTAGAAATGAAGATAAAAAAATTTAAAGGTAATTGAAAATGTTTCTCATTAAACTATTTTTATTACTTGAAAACTATTTTATCATAATAAATTGAATTAGTTAGTATTGATGAATGATTTTAATGAAATATGTAGATAATATATTCAATAAAACATATTATCAGTCATATAATTGTTTTTTCTAGAAAATTAATTTCATTAAAATGAGTTATATGGTTAAAAATGGATTTATCTAAAAAAATTAATTTTTTGTGTGTAAAGATATCAAATTTATTTTATATTAATTTTATGAATAATTTTTTTAAATGGATTCCATTATAATTAATAATAATTAATATTATTTTATATGGTTAGTTATTGTTTTCATTATGAATAATAACTGAGTTAAAAATTAAATAATTTGGTAAAGGTTAAAAGGGTTAATGAGAAGTTATAATAAAGAGATAAGGGTAAAAATGAAATAAAAACATGTATAGATACTATTTGATGAATTTATTAAAATAACATATCATCCCATATTTGAACTTTAACCACTTTCGAGCTAATTTCCTATGAGGGTGACTTTATTGTACTTTAACATTCTTTATAATTACAACTGTGCCACTCCCCTCACTTATAAAGGGTACCAACACTCATCTATCCTCCACACCACTTGAGACATTTATCTTGAACAATATCTACCAAAAACACTCTCCCAATATACTTATACATGTATTTTAGGTTATAGTCTTCCCAAAATACCGTTCAAAGAATCCTTAAGGTGATTTTTCATTAAGGTTACCCAAAGAAGAATTATATTTTCTTACCAATATATTTCATATTTCTTTATTCTTCGACCTCCTCAAAATGTCCTATCAGCAAATTAAAATTATGGAATAATTATATTTAATATAATAATTCTTTTTTATGTTAATTTCATATTCATTTCATATCTCTATCAAATCCATTGTAATTGATAATGTTGCTCGTACCGACATGTGGACTACCACCTCCATGAAGCTAGTGATTCATTTTTCATTTACTCGTTACATAAATGGTAATAAGGATACATTTATTGAATATATATATATATATATATATAATTTTTATTATATTATGATTCCGTAAATGTGAAATATTATATACATATATTTCATTCCACACATCAAAAAATGAAGACATCACCCGTAAGTTGGCATAGACAACTGTATTTAAGAAGTTTTAAAATTAATTTTTCATTATGGATTTATATGAATGGTAATAAAATTATATTTAATTAATAAATATAATAATTATAACATGATTATGTTTTTTTATATGATTACATAATGACCATGGTGCAAGGATTGGAACTGTGCAACCGGAACATGCATGGAAAATGAACAAGTTTTCACCCAAAAGTTCATTTTACGGGAAAAGTATTAACAAAAAGGTAATTAGAAATTATAAAGGAATTATATATATTAAAAAGTATATGGATATGAATTTTTGATATATTTATAATTAATATATATTATTATATATGATATTTTAATGTGTATGGAGTAAAAAATTACATAAGGTAAGGTTTAGGTTACAATATCATTTCTTTTTAGGATTATCTGTGTTAAATTTATATTGAAGGGAATTTATATAATCCATAAAAATTTATCCAAATATATATTTCCTTATCCTCTATTAATTCCAATAATTTTCATGTATTAGTACAAATTTTCTACCTTTGGTATTTATAATGATCAATAAATTGTTTTTAAGAAAAACTGACCTTATTTCCTTTTTGGTCGACAAATTTTTTATTAGAAGTCAATGTTTGTCAAAACAATTTTGTGGTTGTTTTTATCTATATAAATAATATTGGGAAATATAATTTGTAGTTCCTCTTAATTTCATTATAAATTATTAAAAATATTTTTTAAAAAATGTTTTACATTTCAATCACTATTAATTTTTATAGATGTGTGTAATGAATGTTTCATTTTAATATATATGATAGAAAAAAGATTTCCCAGTGTCATGACCACTATTTTATTTTAATATCCCTCTAAATGGTCCTTAGTTATTTTGAAATAAAACACTTTTCTCAATAATATGGTATTTTTTAGTTTTTAAAGATACTGAAGGAAAATTATATTTTCCGTGTTTTAAAAGAAATGTAAAAATACTATTTTAAAAGTATTTTTCATCTATGTAAAAGTTATTTAATTAATGTTACACTGCACTTGGGATATTATTTTATGACACCATATAATTAATTTCTCTTTATGGATAATTTTGATGATGTTTTTAGGATTATTCTTTGAAATACATTTCTATTCTTCAGGTTAATTATGTTATCTTGAAATCTTTATGAAATTCATTTTATTTCTATGGGTTATATAATGGTGAATGTTTTTATAATATTATTGAACACTTATGTATTATTTTAACTATGCAATGGGTAGTCATTAAATTATATAATCCTATGATTAATTTGGTAAATAATTATATCTCATGAGCTAACTATGTTAAGCATGAACTTGATTTCATGTTCACAATATTAAGCATGGAACTTTATATATTGTAACATGTTGAATAGTTTATGTTTGGACCTGGTTTCTTATCTATAATATGATGAGTATAAATATCAATGTTTACAAATGTTTATAATTCCATTATTTCTTAAGTTTATTATTATTCCACATTCCTATTATATACGCTCATGTTAGGCTCCATAACTCATGATTTTGGCTTCAGGTTTATACAAAATGTCTTATATTGGTTTTAAAGACTTATATCAGGAATCATGATTTATGATCATGATTGATTAGGTAAGATTTTAATAGTATTTAATCATTTTATCATACTATTTTTCTTTTATTATACTCACTTAATATCACTGATTGATATCTTCAATGTTTACCCTTAATGGGAATCTATGATCCCCCATTATTATGCTTCTAGTTTTCCTAAGTTATATGGAAGGATATTAAGTATAAAAATATTAAAAGGTTATAATATGTGAAATTTTTTTGGGGGGGGGGGGTGTTGAAGATATTTCATGAAAATGTTTTTTTAAAATTTATTTACTCTCCATATACACTAAAACATTATGATTCTTGGGAAAGTATTATATAGAGGTGTAATGAATATTCATCTAAAAAATATAATATCTATATAAGAAATTCTTAGGTCACTAATGTTGATATCATATGAGGGTTTATTTATTTATTTAGATTATGATTAGAAACAAATAGTAAAAACCTTATATATAAGTTAATTATAAGATAAAATCCTGAAGTTTTGTTAATCTAGATATTGTCTAGTTTCCTAGAAATGAAATAATTATATAGATACAAAAATATTAGTGAATTCTCTAGCACATATACACCTAGGTTGAATAACCCTGAAATGTTGTTGGGAATTAAGTCTTTTTTCACATAGATCATGAAAAAGTGGCCTAACGACATATCTATTTTGACACTCCAAGGGGATACGACTTGGATAATTCGTATTCTTAATGTGAACCATTATGAATAATAAAAGGATATAATCAATTAAAATCTATGATAAGAAATAATGATATCGAAGAAAATTAATGAGTCATGGGTTGTGATGAAGTATCATAATTTAGAATATCATAAGAATGATATCTATAATCATATGATTTCTTTATTTTATTACTTATATTGGATATTCACACTATGATTTTTGGTTTTATCAAATAACTGGAACCAAGAAGAATTGTGTGAACAGAAATTGTGATGAAAAATACAAATCCCTTACTCATGAAACAAAATGAAATGTGATATTGGATGTAAATAATTATGATTATTTCTAACAAACTATCTTAACCTATGATAGAAAAATTTACCCTGGATGAGTTTTGTAAGACACCTAATAATTGAAAAATGAAGTTTCATAGGATTTTAGTTAATGAAGCCCATGTAGTAAATAAGATTAAAATTTCAACATTCCAAGAATGTTGGAATAATCACCCTAGGAAATGTATCAAATTAAAAGGAAGATGTTTTATATATTTAAAATAAGGGTATAAAATAGAACTACAAAAGGGAAAATTTTTTTGATAAAGGGAAATAAATTTCATCCTAAGGAACCACAAATTGTTCAATGTATTAAATACATGGAAATTTGAAATATTCAATTCAATTCCCTAATATATGAGAAAATAAGGAAGATATGAATCAGTAAATCCCAAGTCTAATAAAACCAAGTAAAGCATATGAAATCAAAACTACTAATGTGGGTTCTAAAAATGAAGCGTGGTAAGATGAAGTGATCATCCTCTCAATAACTAAAAGTGTTGTATTTGGTTTTTATTCAAACTACTAATTTGTACTGAATTTTTTTGATAAGAACATAAAATAATCACCTTGATTACTAGATCATTATTTATAAACAAAAACCATCTAGTGGAATGATGATTTCATCTCAAGTATATATATCCTATATGATAGATGTTTGTTGAAATGTTCTTTCTACAAATATTTCTATTTTCTCTCCAGTCAAATTTGATGTTATTTTTTGCATGGATTACCATTATTTATATTGATACCATATTAATATTTAATATAGGGAAGTCAAATTTGATATTTCAAATCAAACTATGATCCATTATAATTTTGGGGATGAATATAAAATTCTAAAAGAAATTACTACCATTATATGGGTCCTACTACTTATTAATGAGTGTATATATCTAATATTGTTGGGAAGAAACTAAATATTAAAAATATGGCGATATTATCTATAGAGTAGAAGGTTATATATATAAAAATTAAATTAAATATTTAAAATATTTAAATATACACGAAAACTGATGGTCAGAGTTGATTAAATACTATGGCTGCTCAATACACAACCACCTGGGAAGGTAAAAAAGGTGAATGATTCTCAATGTTATAAAGTCCATCATACCTTATCTATGTTTAAGATTTAAATAGAACCAATACATTTATATTTACAGAATATAGATCTTGAAAATTGAATAAAATGGGATAGATCAATGTTTCTTATATAAATGTTAAATCATCCATCCATGTAAAAATTAAAGAGGTATTAAATGAATTTGTGGAACTATATAGGAAAGTGGTGAATGTTATTTTGTTCAAAAATTATTATTATGGAATGATAAGGTTTAGGACCCAAGTATATGTTCCTTCAATAAAATATTTGAAGAATGAGGCATTGGATGAATCTTATAGTTCGTAATTTTCTATTTATCCTGGAAGTATGAATATGTATTGAGATATAAAAGAGTATTTATTGTTTAGAAACATGAAAAGGGATATTACAGAGTATATATCATGATTACTAGTTTTTTAAAAATTCAAATTCTAGATACATATGTTTAAGGAGATGATACAACGATTACCCATACCAGAATAGAAATTGGAAAACATCACCATTAATTTCTCCATCATACTCCCCGAAAAATATAAAGGATATAATGATATTTGGGTTATAGTCATCTACCATAAAAATTTCAAAAATTTCATTAATATTAGATAATATTTCTCTTTTGATAATCATTTTAGATTAAAATTTAAGGAAATTGTATGATTTTATGGAATTTCACTCTCAATAATATCTCATAATGATTTTAGATTAATATGGATATTATAAAGATGTATTTAGAGAGATTTGAATAAAGAGTTGATCTTTAATAGTGCATACCATATTTAGATTGGTGGTCAATACACTACCTAAAATATATGTTGATATATTGTTCTATGTATTTATAATGAGGATGTAATAAAAAAATTCCTATGGTTTTGTTTTTTTATAAAAATAAAATTCCCTTGAAAAATTAGATAACTCCTTATAAAACCCACTATTGTAGGAATTCCAGAAATAAAATGGGATGATGTTGGAGAAAGAATTTTATTTAGACCTATTGTATTTGAGGTAATGACATAGAATGATAAATATATTCTGTAACACATCAAGATAACCTAGAGTTTATATAAGAGTTGTGCTGACAATCATCAGTGAGATATAGAGTTCCAAGTTGGTGATAAGGTATTACTATGAATATGTACTTGGAATATGATTATTAAATTTATAATGAAAGTAAATATTATCCCCATATATATCATTACCTTTGAGATTCTTGATTGTATCAGGGTGGTTTCTTTTCTATTGGTGCTTTCAATGAACCTCTATCAACTTCATGATGTGTTCTATGTATCAATTTTGACTAAGTACATACATGATACTTCAGTAATACTAGAATTAGTGGTAGTACCACTAGACATGATCTTTATTTAGAGGAAAAACCGATGGAAATATTGGATGGTATAGATATAGTGGTATGGAATAAAAGTACTCTCCTATTTATAGTTATCGGGAGGAATCATATATTTGAGTAAGCTATATGGGAACCCAAGGATGTGATGAGGCAGCATTATCATTAGTTATTTGTATTTTATAGGAAAACTTTGAAGGGTTAAATTATTAAATGTGGGTATAATTTAATACCTTTATATTTTTTTTGATATATTTAGACATTAATACATTTTATGTGTTTGAAATCCAACTTTACAATAACAACCATGCTATTTATTTCATATTTAAACATGATTTATTACATAAACTTGAACTTAATACAACTGAAAATATTGATAGGTCTAGTGTCTTTTGGTCTTAGGAGGATTACATAAAAACTTAAAAGAGGAAACACACATCTTTATCGAAAACTTATTTTACACAACCACAACATTACTTTTTTACTTATCATTGCATGGGATAACCTGAGGACATACATTAGAAAAAGGGTGAGATATAAAGACCAGTAGGGGAATAAACATGTAATAACATGAGGAACACAATAAATATTAGTCAATAGGCATATCAACAGAGAAAAAAAGAAACATGAATATAAATGCATGATATAACATGATATTCATAGCAAAGAAATTTGGCAATGACATACAACATGATATTATCATGAGACAAGGCTTATTGCAAATGGATTAGCATTAGTAAACCCTCATTACACAAGAATTATCATGATTAAACACTCACTGAACATGGCGTATCATGATACTATAAATTACCCAATTCATTGGTGCACTATTAGGGAACACGCTTCATAACCATTTCATTTTCATGTATAATTGTGCCACATAGATCATGCACCACTGATTCATTAAACATCATAATTTATTCCATGACCAAGTAATGTAGAATACATACATGTATGTCCCTAATAAATAAGTACATGTGTATAAAGGTGAATACCCTTGATAGAGAAATGGAATTTAGATGCATAATATAAAAGAAATTCTTGAATGGAAATGAGAAGAGAGAAATCCCTTACGGAATTTCGGCATGGTAATAGGTGTACATGGGAGGGGTTAATGAGAGATAAAGGGGTATCTCATCATTAAAACATAACAAGGACAGTATGGGGGAGGTTTTAAGACATACCCCATCATTTTTAATTGAAAATAAAATGGTGAATTAATATAAGGAAACTTGGATAAAAAATGAGAAAGGAAGGAATCCTTACTTGGATGTGTGATCCCAAAGGCTTGGGAGAGGCTTCTTGGGAAATTGGGGGAACCTTGGGTGGTCTATATGGAGTAGATAGAAGAGTTAAGATGAGAATAAATTATTTTTAGTGAAGAGGAATGGGTCCTTGGGTGGATTTATATAGGGAAGGTGGGGGAATTCTTTATTATTTTGGTTTTGGGCACTACACACTAAAATATTAAAAACCACAAAATATTACATTTTTTTATCCCATGGTTTCTGGAAAAGGGGAGTGGTATACATTATTTTATAATTATAAGGGCTGATGATATTAAAATATTTCCCTTTATTTCGTGGTGGTGAGTCATACATTCAAGGTAATTATTTTAAAATCTTAAAATATATTATATGTTTTTGAGGATTCACTAAGTATTTATAAAATAATTAAAATAAACTTAAAATTAAATTAAATTAAATAATGTTTTTTCATTTTCATGAATATCCATTTTATAGTATTTATTACATCATTATTGGGTCATTATATTTTCATGAAACACACTATATATTTAAACGGTATTTAATTCTTACCAAAAAATTTGGTTGTCTCATATACTTAAGAAAAATTCACCATAGGATAATTTCAACATCCTAATTCCAAAAATAATATTCATTTTATCTAAATAATTTCCTAAATATGGGAATTTTCACTTTTAAAATAAATACCGGAATTTATTTAAAATTGATGGCTTTTGGAAAAAATAGTTTTCAAACCATAATAAAAGTTACTTTTGACTTCATAAAAATTATATGATCTTTAATATTTAATAAATTTAATTTAATAATAATATTTTATTAAAATATTATTTATTTAAAAAATTAATTAATTCATCAAAATTGATTCCTTAATTGAATTCGAATATTTACCAAAAATACTATTTTTTCTTTAGAAAATCATTTACAAAGTAACAATAATAGAATGAAAGTATATTCATTACTATATAAAATAATATTCATAAAAGGGACTTGATACATATCCCTTTATTACCCTTTCATATACCTTAAGTATATGGTGTGCGATGGTGGGGCTTTCTTGGGATTCTTCGGTGAATATGGTTTGGGCCATGATCTCGATGAGCTTGTAACTCTCCCGTAAAGGCTTTCTCTCATGCTTAAGTTGTTGGATCTCAGTTTGGGCTTGGTCTAGGGAAAATATTAGAAATTCTATCTCCATATGAAGCACCTATAAATGTGTTTCATAGGTTTCAATCCTACAAGTTGAGGCCATCACTTCCTTTTTCTGGGCCAAAATGATTTGTTAAAACCCTATATTTATACTAGTCATGTGATAACTATTCAATGACTATATTATCAATGGTAAGGATACTTGATGGCCATTTAAATAAAATCAGATATAATAAAACAAAATAAGTACATGAGTTTTCTATATCCATAAGACATTTAATTAAAATAAAGGGAATAAATATTTATGCCATTATATCATTCCCCCCTTAAGAATTTTTTATCTCAAAATATCATTTTCACACATTAAAATAGACAAGGGTAACTCTTCTTCATCATTTCCTTTAGTTCCTATGTTGCTTTTTTAAACTTGTGGTTTTTCCACAACACCTTGATAAGGGTATCATCTTATTTCATAGAAATTTTCTCTATGGTCTAAGATATTCACCGACTTATCTTTATAGGAGAGATCATTCCCTAATGGTAAAACCTATATATTGAGTACATGTGATGGGTTAGTATGTACTTCATTAAGAGTGATGCATAGAATACATCAGGTACTTGAGATAAGTTTTTTGGGAGTGCTAGTCTATAGTCCACTGCTTTGATGTGATCAAGGATCTTAAAAGCACCGATGTAACTTGGACTAAGCATTCCATTCTTCCCAAATTTCATAATTCTCTTCCAAGGAGATATGTAGAGGAATAAATTATCTCTAACATCAAACTCTAGGTCTGGTCGACGATTACCAGCATAGATCTTTTCTTGACTCTAGGTAGCTTTGATGTGATTGAATATTGTCTTAACATTATCCACAATTTCTTAGACCATTTATGGACCTAGAACATTTCATTCCATAACTTCTTCCCAACATGCCAATGTTATGCACCTCTTCCCATAAAGGGCTTCATAACGATCTATTTGGATGCTTGAGTGGAAATTGTTGTTTTAAGAGAACTCCACCAAAGGAAGATGTTGGTCCCATCCACCTTGTAAGTATATTGAGCAGGATCTGAACATGTCCTCAAGTGTCTAGATAGTCTACTCAGATTTGCCATCAGTTCGAGGGTGATAGGCTGTTCTAAAGTTCAACTCAGTTTTCAGAGCATATTGGATACTCTTCCAGAACATATAGGTGAATATTGGATCTTGATCAGACACAATCGATAGTGGTACTCCATGCAGCCTTAGCACTTCTCTGATTTATATTTCCTTCCAGTTGATCCGGTGATAAATCCTCTCAAATTGCAATGAAGTGTGGAGTCTTTGTAAAACAATCCACAAAAACCCAGATAGCATTGTTTCCTTTAGATTTCTTTGGAAGTCTGGTGATAAAGTATATGGTGACTTTATCATATTTCCATGTTGGTATGGGTAATGGTTGCATCATTCCCTTAGACTTATGCCTCTCAAGCTTCACCTGATGACATAACAGGAACATTGACTCATATTTAGAGATCTCATTATTCATGTTATACCACCAATAGTACTCTCAAAAATATTAATACATCTTTGTGTTTCCTGGGTTAATATAGAAATTAAAACTATGTGAATTATCCAAAAGTTCTTTTCTTAACTCAGGTTTTGAGGGAATACATAGTCTCAATCCAAATCTCAAAATTCATTCTTTATTAACATTGAACTCTGAGGCTTTCCCTTTTATTATAGTTTCAACTTTATTCCAAATTCCCTTATCATCTTTTTGAGAATCCTTTAACCTTTAAAAAAGAGACGATTGAGAAATAATTTGTGAAAGGATTAATAATGTTCCCTTATATATTATTACCATGTCCATATTTAGAAAATATAAGAAGATTGGATCCTTTTTAATTATTATAAATGAAAGAATTGTTAGGTCCTTTCTAGTTAGATAATCCACAACCTTGTTCACTTTCCCAGGGAGGTAATAGATTGAGCAGCCATAATCCTTGATGAGCACTAACCATCTTCATTGGCACATATTCATCTCTTTCTATGTGAATATATATTTTATAATTTTTTGATCATTTTATATTTCAAACTTCTAGCCAAAGAGATAATTCCACAATATTTTCAATGAAAAGATCACAACTACCAACTCCAGATCATGCGTGGGAAAGTTTTTCTCATGAATTTTCAAATTCCATGAGGCATAGGCAATTACTTTGTCATTCAACATAAACACACAACCCATTACCTTCTTCGAAGCATATCTAAAGATTATGAAAATATACCCACTTGTGGGTAGTGTGAGAACATGGGAACTGATAAGACTCTTATTCAACTCCATGAAACATTATTCACATTCATCATTCTAATAAAACTTGAATCCTTACAAGTTAAATTTGTAAGGGGGTTTGAAAATCATGATAAATTTATCACAAATTGATGATAATATCTAACTAACCCTAAGAAGCTATGGATATCCTTCATAGATGTTGGAATTAGCCATGCCTCAGTTGTATTTTTCATCAAAGGATCCAATGATATCCCATTTCTTGTGATGATATGACCCAAGAATGAGACTTCATTTAACAAAAACTCACACTTTTCGTACTTTACATAGATCTTATCCTTTATAAAGGTCTATAAAAAAGTGCTCAATTGCTCCTCCTACTCCTCCTTTGTTTTGGAGTATATTAGAATATCATATATAAATACTACTAAAAAAGTTTCGAGATAATCTCTAAAACTCTATTCATGAAGTCCATGATTTTTTTTGATAATTAATGAGTCTGAATGGAATCACTATGTACTCATAATTCATGTACCTTATATGAAATACAATCTTGGGGATAACCTATTTCTTAACCCTAACTTGGTAATATCCTAACCGTAGATCCACCTGGAAGAATTATTTTACTCTATGTGGTTGATAGAACAAGTACTCAATTCAATGAAAAGGATAATTTTTCTTCATCATGGTTTTTTTGAGCTCATGATAATAAATGAAAAGGTGCATTGACCCATCCTTCTTCTTGATTAAGAGGACTAGTGCACCCCATGGTGAATCACTTGGGTGTATAAACACTTTATCTATATTCTCTTGCAGTTATTTATATATCTCCTCAATCTCCAAAAAAAACATTATATATAGATTCTTGGATATTAGAAACTCCTCATGTATAAGATCAATCAAGAATTCATCATCTCTTCTATGAAGAATACCATACAATTCCTCGAGAAACAAGTCAGCATATTCCCTCTCATAAGGAATGTCTTAGAGGATGGTTCTTTCCTTAGACTGAATAATTTGAGAAAGATACACAAACTCATAGGGATGTAATATCCATTCTTGAGATGATGGTGCTAAATAAGATTCATCCTCCTCCTTGCACTTTTATAGAATCAGGGGATGATTCCCCATATGGAGAGTGATTTCCCTTTTGTGGGAATTTATGTTTTCTTTATATAGGAAAACCCAATCCATGTTAGGAATTGCATCAAATTCCACCATATGTATTATGAAAAGGTTCATTGAGAAGTTTAATCCACAAATTGGGACATGGTAGGATTTATATACATTGGATTCAATAATTTCCCCATTTTCTATTTTCACCAAAATATCTACTTTCATGCTTTGTGGTGGTGTTTGTATTGTTCTACTTAACTTTCAGGATATAAAATAATGCATATAACTATGGATGATAAACCCACATTTTAATTTTTTATTATGGTTCCAATTTATCCAATATAGACTTATGGATGAGTATCTTAAACAGTTAATCACATAAAGGGGAATCCAATGAAGTTAACGGGGTGACTTATAAATTACATCTATCTTCTTAACTTATGAGTTTCTAGGATTCAATTTACATTATCCATGATATAAATATTAACATATATTCTTATAGGAATTTTTATTCCCTTAATAATGTTTCCTAATGAGTTTATGTATTTACCAAAGCATATCCCCTAAGAGTGTCGAACCAAGAGAGCAACAAGGCCCATTGTCATGAAACCGTTCCCATTCGAGTCGAGCTCAAAGCTGTGTTTTCAGGTTTTACCCCTAGATACATCTGTTCTATAGCCACCTATACTTGTTCATATCTAGATAGGAATGTATTTTCTTGATAAAACACTTACTCTATACTCACCAAAATTTTGGGGTTCTTTTTTTATACTTATTCTCATCCCCAAGGCTTTCAATATATTTTTGTAATCCTAATCCCAAAAATAACTAAACCAATTCTCTCATACCAAATATAACAACCCTGATCCTTATTTCATATTTAAAAATTATTTATTAAATAAAATTGCACATAATAAAACTCAGAATGTTGAGAGGTCTAGTGTATTTGGGGTTGAATTACATTACATAACAACTTAAAACATGAAATACACATATTAATAGAAAACTTCTTTTACATAACCACAAAATTCCTTCCTACTTAGCATTTCAAGGGATAAAATGAGGACATACATAAGAAAAGGGTGAGATATAAAGCCTGGTAAGGTAATAAACATGGAATAACATGAGGAATATAATACATGTTTTTCAATAGGCATATCAATAGAGCATAAAAGAAACATTATCATAAAGGCATGATATAACTAGATATTTATAACATGGAAATGTGGAAACAACATAAATCATGACATTAGCATGAGACAAGGATCATTTCACATGTATTAGCATGAGTAAACCCTCATTTAACATTAATTATCATGAGTAAACCCTCATTTCACATGTAATATCATGATAATAGACATTACCCAATTCATTGGAGCACTATTAGGGTGCACCCTTCACAATCATTTCGTTTTCAGGTATAAGTGTGCCACATAGATCATACAACAAGGATTAATTAAACATCATAATTTATTACATGAATAAATAATGTGGAATAAATAAATTTGAGTCCCCAATAAATAAGTACATGAGAATAAAGGTGAATACCCTTGATAGAAAAATGGGAATTCTATTCACTACACAATGATTTCGGAATGGAAAGTCATGGTTCAATTGCAGCAGCATAACGATGTCAAAAAGAAAATTTTAAAATGGATTAATGAGAGAGAAAGGTGTATCTCAACATTTATACATGAAATGGATAGTAAGAGGATCATGGAACATAATATCCCAAGATATTAAATATAATTTAGATGCACAATATAAAATAATTTCTTGAATGTAAATGAGAAGAGAGAAATCACTTATGGAATTTCCGCATGGTAATAAGTGTACATGAGAGGAATTAATGAGATATAAAGGGATATATCATCATTAAAACATAATAAGGTAAATATGGGGGTGGTTTTAAAACATACCTCATCATTTTTAATTAAAAAATAAAAGGGTGTAACAATATAAGGAAACTAGGATAAAAAATTGACAAAGAACCCTTACATAAATGTGTGTTCCCAAAGAATTGAGAGAGGATTCTTGGTAGCTTGAGGGAACCATGGGAGGTATCTAGGGAGTAGAGAAAATATTATTGACGATCTTGAAAAAGTTCTAGTGAAGAGGAATGGGTTCTTGGGTGGGTTTATATAGGTATGGTGTGGGAATTCTTTATTATTCTGGTTTTGGACACTACACACTAAAATATTCAAAACCACAAACCATCCCATGTTTTTTCACATGGTTTCTGGCCCTGGGAAGTGGTATAAATTATAGTATAAGGATAAGGTCCAAATATATAAAAATATTTCCTTTTCTTATGTGGAGGTGATTCATACTTTTAGTGAAATGATTTTAAAATATTAAAATATATTATATGTTTTGTAAGATTCACTAAGGATTTATAAAATAAATAAAATAAACTTAAAATAAAATTATTTTGAAGGGAAAAAATTTATTTCGATGGATATCCATTTTATAGTATTTATGACATCATTATTGTGCCATTGTTATGTTATAAAACACACCATATATTTATATGGTGTTAAATTTTTACAAAAAAATTAGACTGTCTCAAAAAATTTTGTAAGATTAACCATAGGATAATTTCGACATATTAATTCCCAAAATAATTTTCATTTTATATAAATAATTATCTAAATATTTTAATTTTCACTTTTTAAATAAAAACTAACTTTTATTGAAAATTGGTGGGTTTTTGAAAAAATAGTTTTCAAACCTTAATAAAAATTTACTTTTGACTTTATAAAAATTATATGATCATTAATATTTAATAAATTTAATTTAATAATAATAATTTATTAAAATATTTCAAAAATACACAAATTCATCAAAATAGACTCTATAATTGAATTCGAATAATAACAAAAAGTACTATTTTTTGCTCTGGAAGATCATTTACAAAGTAAAAATAATTGAATAAAAGTATATTCATTATTGTATATACAAAAATAATTATAATGATAGAGTCTTGATACATATACCTTTACTATACCTACATAATCACTAAGAGTAAGGTGTGCGATTGTGGGGATTTCTGGGGGCCGTTCAGTGAACATGGTTTGGGCCGTGATCTCGATGGGCATGAACTTCTTTCATAATGAGTTTCAACCATGCTTAAGTTGTTGGATCTAGGATTGTGATTGGTCTTGGGAAAAGACCATAAATGCTATCTCCCTCAAAATCTATGATAAATGGGATTCATAGGGCACAATCCTACTGGTTGAGGTCATCACTTCCTTTTTTAGTTTAAAAAGGACTTTTTAAAACCATATATTTTAACTAGTCATGTGATCACAATTCAAAGACTACATTCTCAATGTTATGTATACTTAACAGTCATTTCAATCAAATTGTATATAATAAAACAAAAGTATTTCATGTTTTTTCTATATCCATAAGACATTTAATTAAAATAAAGGGAATAAATTTTTGGGTCATTACAATATTACCCACTTAAGAGATTTATACCTCAAAATTTTATTTTCGCACATTAAAATAGAAGAGGGAAACTATACTTTATCACTTCCTTTGGTTCCCACATTTCCTCTTCAAACTTGTGGTTTTACCACAACCACCATGACAAGGGTTATCGTTTTATTTCATAGAAATGTTTCTATATCATCTAAGATCTTCACCAGATTCTCTTCATAGGAGAGGTCATTCTCTAATGGTACCACATATAGATTGAGTACATGTAATCTGTTAGGTATGTACTTCCCCAACAGTGGTACATGGAATACATCATATACTTGATATATGTTCGGTGGGAGTGATAGTAGATATGCCACTACTCTGATGTGATCAAGGATGTCAAAAGGGCCGATGTACCTTGGAATAAGTTTTACCTTCTTCCAAAATCTCATAAATCTCTTCCATGGAGATATGTTGAGGAATAAGATGTCTCTAACATCAAAATATAGCTCCTGTCGATGATTTTCAGCATAGCTCTTTTGTCGACTCTAGGAAAATTTGATGTGCTTCTAGATGGTCTTAACCTTCTCCACCATTTATTCGACCATTCCGGACCTAGAAGTCTCCATTCACCAAATTCATCCCAATATGGCTGTGTTTTACACCTCTCCCCATAAAGGGCTTCATAAGGAACCATTTGGATGGTTGAGTGGAAACTATTGTTGTAAGAGAACTCCACCAAAAGAATATGTTCGTCCCATACGCCTTTGATGTCCATTGAGAAGGCTATAAACATGTACTCAAGTTTCTGGTTTGTCCACTCAGATTGGCTATCAGTTTGAGAGTGATTGGCCGTGCTGATGTTCAACTCAGTTTTCAGAGAATATTGGAGACTCTTTCAGAACATAGAGGTGAATCTTAGATCTCAATCAGTCACAATAGATAGTGGTACTCCATGAAACCTTACAGCTTATATTATTTATATCCATTCCATTTGATCCAGTGATAAATCTATCAAATTTCAATGAAGTGTGCAGTTTTTGTTAGATGACCCATAACAAACCAGATAGAATTGTTTCCTTTGTATATCTTCGGATGTTCGGTGACAAAGTAAATGGTGATGATTTCCCATTTCCATGTTGGTATGGGTAATTTTTACATCAACCCCTTATACTACTGCCTCTCAACCACCACATTTTAACATACCAGTCACTTTGATATATATATTTAGTGATCTACTTATTCATGTTATCCCTCTAATGTTGCTCCTAAAGATCTTAATACATATTTCTGTTTCTTGAGTGCATGGAAAAATTCAAAATATTTGAATCATCCAAAAGTTATTTTTTTAACATTGGATTTTATGGAATACATAGTCTCAATCCAAATCTCACAATTCCTTATTTATAAACATTAAACTCTGAGGATTTTCCTTTTCTAAAAGTGTCCACTTTCTTCTGAATTTTCTCATCATCTTTTTGAGAATCCTTTCTTCTTTAAATAAGATACGGTTAAGCAATAATTTTTAAAGGATTTCTCATGTTCAATTCTATATGATTCCCATGTCTATCTTCATAAAATATAAGAATATTGGATCTTTTTCAATTCTCATCAATGATATAATTCCTGGTTCCTTTATACTTATAGAATCTGCCATGTTGTTTACTTTCCTAGGGTGGTAATGGATTGAGAATTTTTAATTCTTTGTGAGATCTAACCATCATCCTTGAATCATATTCATCTCTTTCTATGTGAATATATATATTGATACTTTTGTGATTCATATATATTTCACACTAATCCCCAAAAAGATAATTCTCCCATATTTTCAATGAAAAGGTCAAAACATCTAACTCCAAATCATGCATGGGATAGTTTTAATCATTAAATTTCAAATGCCTTGAGGCATAAGAGATGACTTTTTCATTATACATCAACAGATAGACCAATACCTTCTTAAAAGCATTGGTAAAGATTATAAAAATCTCCGCACTTATGGGTAGTGTGGGCACATGAGCAGCAATAATCCTCTTCTTCAGCTCCATGAATCCTTATTTACATTCATCATTACAAGAAATCTTGACTCCCTTCTGAGTTATCTTGGTAATAGGGTTTGAAAATAATGATAAATGTATCACAAATCGGTTATAATATCCAAATAACCCTAGGATGTTCGAGATATCTATCACAAATGTTAGCCTCAACCATACCTTAATTTCATTTTTCCTATAAGGATTTACAGATATCCCATTTCTTGTGATGATATGACCCAATAATGAGAGTTCCATAAACTAGAACTCACACTTGATGTAATTTTCGTAGAGCTTATCCTTTCGCATGGTCTCTAACACTATGATCAGATGCTCCCCATGATCCTCCTTGGTTTTAGAGTATATTAAAATATCATCCATAAAGACTAAAAAAAAAATAGTTGAGGTAATATCTAAAGACTCTATTCATCAAGTCCCAGAAGATTTATGGAGTGTTAGTGAGTCCTAATGGAATCCATATGAACTCATAATTCATATACAACATACAAAAAGAAGTCTTGGGGATATCTTATTTCTTCCACCTAACTTGGTAATATCCCAACCATAGATCCACCATAGAGATGTATTGTTCTCCATGTTGTTCATCGAAAAAGTTATGAATTCGTGGAAAAAGATACTTGTTCTTTATCATGATTTTTTATCTCATGATAATCAATGAAAAGGTTCATTGAAATATCCTTCTTTTTGACGAAGAGGATTGATGCACCTCGTGGTGTATCACATAGGCATGTAATCCCTTTATCCAGATTATCCTATAGTTGTTTCTTTAGTTCCTAAATCTCCACAATATCTATTCTATACATAGTCTTTGATATAGTAAATAACTTAGGTATAAGATCAATTTAGAATTCAACATCTCTTCTATGAGGAAGACAAGAAAATTCCTCAGAAAACACATAAGTAAATTCCCTCAAAATAGGCATGTCTTTGAGGATGGTTATTTCTTTAAACTCAATCATCTGAGAAAGATACGTGTGATCATAGGGAAGTAATATCCATTATTGATATTATGGTTCTAAAGAATATTCATCCTACTCCTTGTACTTGTATAGAATCGGGGGTCAATTCACCATATAGAGAGTGATTTCCCTCTAGTGGTAATTTTTATTGGCTCGATATAGGGAAATCCAATCCATGCCAATAATTGCATAAAATTCCACCAGAGGGGGTATGATGAGATTCACCGAGAATTTCAATACAAAAATTTTGATAGGGGGATTTATATACATAGTATGCAATAATTTCCCCATTTTCTATTTTCACCGACATATCTACTTCCAATATATGGGGTGGTG
Organism: Viscum album; assembly: GCA_963277665.1. Lineage (NCBI taxonomy): Eukaryota > Viridiplantae > Streptophyta > Magnoliopsida > Santalales > Viscaceae > Viscum > Viscum album. The sequence continues at coordinate 36,783,666 of OY728150.1, read as the reverse complement.
TTTGGATTGTTCTACTAAAATTTCAGGATAGAAAAGAATGTGTATAACTATGGACAATAACCCCAACATTAAATTTTTTATTCTTATTATACTTTATCCAATATAGACTTATGTATAAGTATCTTAAATAGTTAATCACATAAAGGGGAATCCAATGATAGTAAAGGGATAACATTGACATTACATTTATCTCCTTAAATTATGAGATTCTGGGCTTCAGTATCTGTTCTCCATTACCTACAAATTAACATATATATTATATGAATTTTTGTTCCCTTAATAATAGCTTATAATTATTTTATGAATTTACCAAATCATATCCTCCCAGAGTGTCAAACCAAGAGTGTAATAAGGCCAGTTTTCATGCACTAGTTCCCATTCGAGTCTAGATCAAAGCGGTGTTTTTAGGTTTTACACATAGATACATCTATGACAGAGCCACCTCTACATGTTCATATTCAGGCATAGATGTATTTTATTTATAATCCACTTAATTTATAATCAACAAAATTTAGGGATTCATTTCTTATACTTAGTCTTATCCTAAATGTTTTCACTAGAGTTTTCTAATCCTAATCCAAAAAATAACTAAACCTATCCTCTGATACCAACTATAACATTCCTTATCTTTATTTCATATTTAAAAATGATTTATTTCATAAATACTAACTTAATAAAACTCATATTATCAAGAGGTCTAGTGTATTTCGGGCTTAGGAACATTACAAAACCAATTAAAACATGAAATACACATATTTATTGAAAATATCTTTTACATGACGACAATATTCCTTCATACTTAGCATTAGATAGGCTAAACCGAGGTCATAAATAAGAAAATAGAGAGATATAAATCCCAATAAGGGAATAAACATGTCATAATATTTGGAATACAATACATGTTAGTCAATAATAATATCAATAAATAACAAAAGAAACATGAATATAAAGGCATGATATAACCTGATATTCGTAACAAGGAAATGTGGCAACAACATGCAACATGACATTATCATGAGGTAAGGGTTATTACACATGGATTAATATGATTAAAACCTAATTGAATATAAATTATCATGAGTAAAACATCATTAAAAATGGTGTATCATGATACTAAACATTACCCAAGGCATTGGAGTGTTATCAGGGCACACCCTACATAATCATTTTGTTTTCTTGTATAAGTGTACCACATAAGTCATAAAACATGGATTCATTAAACATAAAAATTTATTCCACGAACAAGGAATGTGGAAGAAATACATGTAAGTCCCCAATCAATATGTACATGAGCATAAATATTAATACCCTTGATAGAGAAATGTTTATGGTATTCATGACATGATGATTTTTTCATGGAAAATTATGGTGCAATTTTGGCAGCATAACGAAATCAAAAGGAAATTCATAAAATGGTTTGAATAGAGATAAATGGGTATCTCATAATTTATACATGAAATTTATAGTTATAGGTTAAAGTAAAATAATATCCCAACATATGAAATGAAATTAATATGCATAATATAAATAAATTCTTTAATGGAAATGAGAAGAGAGAAATCCCTTATAGAATTTTGGAATGATAATAGGTGTACAAGGGAAGTATTAGTGAGAGATAAATAGGAATCTCATCATTCAAACATAATAAATGCATTATGGTGGAGGTTATTAAATATAACCCATAATTTTTAATTGAAAATAAAATTGTGTTACAATATAAGGAAACTTGGATAAAAAAATGAGAAAGGAAGGAACCCTTACTATGATGTGTGATCCCAAAGGCTTGGGGAGGTTTCTTGGGATATTTCAGGTGGGGGGATTATGAGGTTTATATGTAGTATATATAAGAGTGTTTATGAGATTAAAGGAGTTTTAGTGAAGATGAATGTGTGCATGTGTGGGTTCATATAGGAAAAGGAGGGGGAATTCATTATTATTTTGGTTTTGGACACTACACACTAAACTATTCAAAAACACAAACCATACAATGGTTTTTTCCCATGGTTTATAAACAAGGTGAGTGTTATATATTATTTTATAAGTCTAATGTACTAATATATTAAAATATTTCCCTTTATTATGTGGAGGTGAGTCATACCTTCATGGAAATGATTTTAAAATCATTAAATATATTATATATTTTGGAGGATTCATTAAGGATTTATAAAATAAATAAAATGAACATAAAATTACATTATTTTAAAATAAAAACATTTATTTGTATGAATATATCATTTATAGTATTTATTAAATCATTATTGGGTCATTATGATGTCATAAAACACACCGTATATTTTTAAGGTATTTAATTTGTACCCAAACATTCGACTCTCTCAGAAAATTATGAATAATTCACCATAGGATAATTTTGATTTCATTATTCCAAAATTAATATTCATTTTATCTAAAGAATTATATTAATATGTTAATGTTCACTTTTAGTATAAAAAATTACATTTATTGAAAATTGATTGGTTTTGGAAAAACTGTTTTTAAACCTTAATAAAAGTTACTTTTAACTTCCTAAAAATAATATGAGCATAAATATTTAATAAATTGAATTTAATAATAATATTTTATTAAAATATTTTTTATTTCCAAAATAAATTGATTCATCAAAATATATTCCTTAATTGAATTATAATATTAACTTAAAATACTCTTTTTCTTTAGAAAATAATTTAAAAAGTGACAATAATGGAGTGAAAGTATATTAATTATTTTATAGAAAAGGAATTATAATGATAGTTTCTTGATAAATATCCTTTTATTACACCATAATACTTCATAAGAGTAAGGTCTGATATGGTGATAATTTCCTGGGGCTGTTCGGTGAACATGTTTGGGGTTGTGATCTTGATGATCTTGAACTTCTCCCGTAAATGGTTTCTATAATGCTTAAGTTGTTGGGTATCGGCTTGGGATTGGTCTAAGGAAAATCCTAGAAATAACATCTCCCTCATAAGATCTTATAATTGGTCTTCATATGGTATTATCCTACACATTTAGACCATCACTTCCATTGATTGTTCCAAAACTATTTGTTAAAACCCTATATTTATACTACTCATGTGATCATTGTTGAATGACTATGTTATCAATGGTAGGGATACTTAATGGTAATTTAAATAAAATTGGATATAATGAAACAATTATTTCATGGGGTTTCTATATCAATAAGACATTTAATTAAAATAAAGGGAATAACTGTTCGGGTCATTACATTTACCCACAACACAAAGCTTAAACGAACCACAATATACTATTGAAATTTTATTATTATATTTTACTATTATCCTCTATCAATTTTATTGGAGATTATGGATAGTAAAAAATAAATTATGAAAAAATTTAAAAAAAGTTTCCTTAATGAAAATGTATTTATTTATAAGTACTCCATTTTAAATGTTGAAAATAATAACATTTTATCTGAAAAGTTCAATTTTTCAAAGTGTTATATCTTTTTATATATTATATGAATTTATCAGTAATGAATTTTTTTATTAAGTATATTTTTATATCATTTGAAAAAATGAATAATAATTCATAAATTTATTATCAATTGGTTAGAAATGAATATAAAATATTTGACGATAATAAATCTATTTACCAGAAAACTGTTTTTTGTGAGTAATATTTTTAATCTTAAAATTGTTAATTAAAATATTTTTATGAATTAATTTAATTAAATAAGTTGATAATATATTCATTAAAATATATTAACATTTATCTAATTGTTTTTTCTAGGCCTGAAATAAGATTAAATCCATTTTTATGCTTAAAAATGCTTTTCTATAAAAATTTGTTTTATGCGTTTTGTATGCAGATATTAGAATTAATATTTAACAATTATAGGAATTTAATAATTTAAAGTGAAAGAAATATTTTTATTCATAATTATTATCAATTTTTTATTAGTACATATTAATTTTTAGTCATTATGAATAGTGATCAAGGCAAACATGAATTACTACAACAAATGTTAAAATGATTTATGAGAGGTTAAATTAAAGATAAAAGTGTTAAAATAACCTAAAAATTCAAAAAAATAAATTTCTTGGAATTCATATTGATCTTATATCATCCCATATTCAAACATGATGCATCTTGGATCCGATTTATAATGATAGAGACTTTATTATATTTGAATATTCATAATAAATATAATTGAGCCACTCCCCTAACTTATAAAAGATAACTTCTCATGATATATTATACACTCCACTTGATACCTTTATATATAACAATATGTACATAAATACTCTCCCAATATCCTTGTTCATGACCTTCAGTTTCTTTTTTCCCAAAATTCCCATCCAAGAAGCCTTAAGGTGATTTCAAAGGAGGATCCCTAGAGAAGAGGTTTTTGTTCTCACCAATAATTTTCATGTTTAATTATTCTTAAACCAACTATAAATGTTCTATAACCATTTTAAATTTTTTAAATCACAATATTTAATATACGGATACATTTTAATTTTAATTTTATTGTCATTTTATGTCTCATTCTCTTCTATTGGAAAATGATAAAGCCACTTGTGTGTACACGTGGACTACCAGCTTCATGAAGCGATGTGATTCATTTTTAATTTTCTATTTACATGGATTGTACCATGTATATATTTACGGGATATATATGATGTGTATTATATAATTATAAATCTTTAAAGGTGAATTACTATGCACCATTCTTTCATTCTATCCATCTAAATTTGAAAACATCACTTAAGAGTATGTAAAGACTACCGTCTCCATGAAGTGATCTAATTTATTCTTCATAACCACTTTATACGATTGGATAATAAGTGTATATAATGAATAAATATGATACTTATTACATAATTAATATTATTTAGATAATGAAACTATGAACAAAGTGCAAGTACTGGGACCATCCAACCAAAACAAGCATGGAAAATGGACTAGTTTTCACCAAAATGTTCATTTCAATGTAGTGTTACAAGTAAAAGATTAATATGAGAAATAAATAGAATGATATATTGTAAATTTTATTTTAATATGGTTCTATAATAGATTTATAATAAATATTTATTTATTATACATGATTTTGTAATGTTTACTAAGGAAGAAAGAACCGAGTGTATGGGTTTATGTTACAAACTCATTTCTTTCCAGGATTATCAATGTTAAATTTCCACTGTGGGAAATTATATTATCCTTAAACATTATAAACTACATATTTTGTTATACCATATTTATTCATGTATTTTTTCAAGTATTATTACCATTTTACTCACTTTGCTAAATAAAATTATTGAGAAAATTATTTTAAAAACTGACCTTATTTATTTATTGGTTTAAAATCATTTTTTTCGATGTAAATTATATTCAAAATGTATTATAGTATTTTTTATCCATAAATTATTTTTTGTGAAATATTATTTTTTTCTACATTTTTTTATCATTAAAAATTATTAAAAGAAATTTCCAAATGTTTCATATTTTACACACTTTTGAATTTTCACAAAAGTTTAAAAATAATGATCTTTTTAATGTATATAGAATGAAAAAAATTTCACACAATAAAAAATGTTCTTTGGTTTGAATATTCCTTTAAATTTATCTACATTTAGTTTATTGAAAATATTTTTATCAATATTATTAGAATTTATAGTTTTTAAAGATACAATAAGAAAATTATATTTTCCTTGTTTTCAAAGAAATGTTCAAATGCCATTTAAAAGTGTTTTTTATCTATGTAAACATCATTTAATGATTATTATTTTCTATTGGGAATATAATATTATGGAACCATCCACTTTTTCTCTCTCTATGTCTTATGATGATAATGTTTTAAATATAATTATATGAAACTCATTTCTTTCCAGTAGGTTAATTAAGTTATCATAAAATATTTATGAAACTCATTTCTTTTCCATGGGTTATTCTCTTATGACTATTTTTATGATATTTTGGAACATTTATATATGGTTTTCATTATGTGATAATTGGTATTGAAATTAGGTATCCCTACAACATGATTGGTAAATATTTATATGTCATGAGATAAATATGTTATTCATGAACCTTATTCCATGTTCACAACATTAATTCATAGACCAATTTGTATTATTACATCTTTACAATTTTATACATACAACTGGTTTAATATCTATAACAAGATGAGTCATCTTATTGGTGTTTTAGAATGATCAAAATTCTATGATTTCATATTTTTATTCTTGTGCCACATTCCTATGAAATATGACAATATTATGCCTTATGGATCATGATTTTGGATTCATGAGTGTAGAAATGTATGATGATGGGATAAACGCCCTATTCCATGACTCCTGATTTATGATCATGATTGATTTGGTATTATTTTCATAATTTATCCTATTATCACTTAATAACATTGGATAATATCTTCCAATTTTACCCTTAATGAGCATATAAGGTCACCCCTTCTTATGTTACAACTTTACCTAGGTTATAGAGAAGGATATTAAGTATGATAAGACTATAATGGTACTATATGTGAATAATGTTGGGGTATATTTTGAAAATCATTCTTGAAAATAATTTATTTATATATATAGTCTCCAAATACACGAATCTTATGTGGTCCTCTAACATGTAATATTGGGAGATATATTGTTTATTTACAAAACAATATATATAATTTATGAAAGAAATGGTTTGGTATATAGTTTATATCAGAATAGGTTTTAGTTATTTTTGGAAATTAGGATTAGAAAATAATGGTTAACATAGTGGGGAAAATTTTAAGCACATGATAAAATCATCATGTTTTGGTGAAGTTAGATTTTTTTTTATTTTCTATAAATGAAATCACTATATAGATAAAAAACATTGGATTTATGCTCTAAAATAGATTATCCTAGAGGTAATTATCTTGACATGGATCATTGAGTATTAACCTGATCTTCAACTGGTTCATGAATTGAGGCCTAACTGCACACCTGTTTTGACACACCTGTGGGATATTCTTTCATAAATCCACATTATCTTTATGAACCATTATGAATAATGAGATGATATATTCTTTAAAACCTATCATAATCTATAGTGATATCGGATGAAATAAAAGTTTCAAGGGTTGTAATAAGGTGTCATAATTAGAATATTATAAAAATTATTTTCATAATCATATGATTAATAACTTCTATTATTGATGTTTGATACTCACCCTATGTTTTTCGGTTTTAGACAATTGTTGGAGCCTGTAGGAATTTTTTGAACAATAATCGTGATAAGAAATGCAATGGCCATCCTAATGAGAAACCAAATGAAATTGGACATGGAATTCAAAAAGTGTGTTAATTAATAATTAGATATCTTTATTTATGATTAACAACCAGAACCCGGTTGAGTTTATAAAAAATATAAAAAGGTAAAAATATATTTTAATGGGAGTACAGTTGATGAAGACTGCAATGGAAAGAATATTTAAATCACCATGTGTCAGGAATGTTTGAAGAAGCACACAGGGAGAGTTATCAAAATAATAGAAAGAAGTTTTATATATGTAAAATACAAAACATCAATCAAATAATATTTGAGTAAAAATGAATATTTTGATAGTGGGAAATAAAGTTCATCCTATGACGCCACTGATAGCTCAATATATTAAAGGGGTGAACAAGAGAATTATCTGACTAACTTCCCTAATCAAAGGGATAACAAAGAAAATAGGCATCAGTAAATCCCAATACTAATTGAATAAGGGAAATCATATGTAATGAAAACATCTGTAGTTGGATTTTAAAATTAGGTGGATTAAGATGTATTGATCATCGACTCAATAATTACAAGTGTTATATTCAGTTATTATTCATCACAAACCATTAGACCTATATTTTTTATAATAAAATAAAATACCCACCCGAATAAATAAATATTGAATTATAAGTGAAAATAATATAATGGTATGATGATTGAATCCAAAATCTATAGTTCACCTTTGATAGTTTTGTGGGAATGTGTTTCATTCAAATCTTGTTATACTCTCTATAGTTTAATTTGTTGTTATTTTGGGAATGTATTTTCTTTATTGATATATATATTCTATATAATTTTCTAAGGGAAGCCACATTTGATATTATTAGTCTACCATTGACAATATATATGTGTGAGGATGAATATTCATTTCCCATAGAAATTACTACCTTTACATGTGTATTACTACATATACATAAGGGGTTCTTATGTCCAGTAGTTGAGAGGAAACTCAATAATGAAAATATGTGTAAAATCCCAGTTCTGAGTGCTGCCCAAAGGTTCCCCGAACATAGTTGGTCACATGACTTCAAAATAATTTTCCCAAATGCTAGAGGCTATCAACTAGCAATGAGGTCTATGGTGTGTATTGGGGAAACTATGCCCTCATTGGCATAGTATACACTACTGGAAGCAAATAGTAAACAATATCATAAGAAATAATACTATACAACAAAAGTAAGCAATGTAATACTAATAGTAATATAACATGTGAAGATTATATAAATGATTCATGTCACATGTGTCTAAGAAAGCAGCCAAAAAAGTCACAATGCTTGAAATACAATACTGAAACCAACGTAAATAATAGAATTAAACTCCAACCGCATCACAACCCATAGCTTGGTCGCATGCCCTCCAGCTCCAACAATAATCAAGTACATAGTGAATAAAGGTGCTTTCCCTTATCTATACCTGCAACCATATTATCTTTTTATGTCAAAAAACATAACCCAAATATGGTATGAGATGAATCATAGTATGAAACTACCAAAATATTTGTTCCTAACGATCAATGAACATATAGAGTAGGTAATATTTTGAAATAAAGAAATATACTAGGAAGAAATCAAAAGTAAATAGTCCTGTAGTTTTCAATTATATTCATTTAATATTCCTTATTCATCTATTGAATCATGTAAACCATGGGACCTAGTCTAAACTCTATATCACCCATGTAATAATAATAACCAACATATGAGAAGACCATCTAAAAAATCAATTAAGACCAAGTCCAAACTTATGCTTTGGCTTGGCAGACTCGTCACAATCATTCAATTATTCAATAACGACCCCTTTGGGAAAGTCTTTACAGTTTAATCCCATTGTTATAACCTAACAAAATTCATTTAATAACGACCCTACAGGTAGATATCATGGCCTAACCCCACAGGTCTAACATAACACTAATCATTTACCAACAACCACCAAGGTAGATCACACGGTAAATACCCCTTGGTCAACATAGCATCAACGAATTATAAACGACCACCTGATATCTCTCTTGGTCAATACCCATTGGTGAACATAACAATAATTCTTTTAATAATGACCCTATGGGGATCTCTCATGGTCTAACCCCTTGAGTCCAACATATCAAAAATTCATACATTAATGGCCTTACCCCGAGAATCTCTCACAGTCAAATTCCTCTTGGTCAAACTTCCACAATGAATATCAAAGGCATATCAAAGAATTAATAACTCCATCCTAATGACACAAGTCATTTAAAACAAGGCAATCCTAATAGGCATTCTAGACCAAACTAACATAATCAATCAAATAATGGAAACACACCCATGGGGTGTCCCATAGACAAGGTATCTAACCTCACTCATATGAAACCTGCCTTTATCAATTTACAAAACAATAATGAGAAATTAAAAGGGTCTAATTCCAAACACGCAATACCCCAAACATGTGTATATGAAACTTTTAGCATATAAAATCCAAATACAATAAACTAAAGGCACAAACCATCTACCTTGATGTCTTATGATCAATAATCTTGAACGCATGCCCTTGAATTGGATTAAAGCTGTGTAGATCTACAAAAAGTTGGAAAACAGTCAAACCAAAATAACTAATTAGAGATGGTGAATCAGGAAGAAATTCCCTTAGGGAATTTAGAATTCATTGGTGGGACTCCAACACACCATATGACGTCTCAATTGGAGGTCAGATGAAGAATCAAGAGGGGTTCAATGTTATTCAGTCGTTCAGTCTTTCTCCTGTGTGAACCAAGGGGAAAAGAAGATGTTTCCAAGGATGAGATGTGACCCTGATCCATTTTATCAAATAAAAAGAAAACTACATGACATGTTCCTTAAATATACACACCGTGTAGTAGCCTTAATCTGCCCCCACCTTAAGCGGTCTGCCAAGTCACCACACAGACATGTACTCTTCCATTATGTGACTAGTACGTGGCTGTACACGGTGCCCAGGTACACAAAGTGTACTCATAAGTACATGAAATGTACTTAAGAAAAATTTCCCATCTCTTCCTTTTAACTCAAAACAACCTGAAGTCACGATCCATAACATAAATAAAGATCTGGGTACATACAAACTTTCCCCATAAAAAAATTCATCCTCGAATTTCCCTTCCAAGGGTGGGGAAGAAGAAGCTTCAAACAACTGTGGCTACTATGATCGTACATCAAGAATCCCTCTCCCAAGTACCATCCTGCACTCACCTGTGCTACCATAACCCCCATACTAGGGGAACATAGTTCTCCTCAAAGGATGCGTCCACCTCTGACTAAAAGTTCTTAGGTTTAAAAACATGATATGAGTCTGAAAAAGTAACGCCGTAGCTGAGGAATGATGTCATGCATAGCCTAGTACCTCTGAGGTAACTGCAACTGATAGGAAACCCAACTGACTCTCTCCCAAACCTCAAACTGATTGACGTATCATGGTGAAATTTTCCCCTATCTCCTAATCATCTTGTGTTCTAACCTCAGTGTGACATGCAGGAAAACATGATCTTTGAACTCAAACTCAAAAGGTTGTCTCTATTGATCAGCATAAGATTTCTAGTGATATTGCATAGTTTAAATCCTCTTCCGAATCAACTCCACCTACTTAGTGGTCTCCTAGTTATAATGAGGTCCCAGCATAGTTTCCTCTTATGCTTCCAGTCAACTTAGGGGTGATCGGCATGGCCTACCATACAAATCCCCATAATCTTCCATCTGAATCGTCTCAAAAAAACATTTTTTGTTGGAAAAATCCACCAGGGGTATGTGTCTCTCCCAAGAGCCCTCAAAATCCAAGACGCATGCTTGAATCATATCATACAAAACCTGAATCATGCATCTAGAATGGAAATTTATCTGGGGTTGGTAACCCGTACTTAGAATTACCTATGTACCAAAAGCCCACTGTAACCCTTTCCAAACACGAGAAGTAAATTGGGTGTCCCTATCTGAAATGATAGAGTATGGAACCCCATGTAAACATACAATCTCTAGGATGTAAAACCTTAAAATCTCATCAACACTAAATGTTTCCATAATCAGTATGAAGTGTAAAACCTTTGTGGACCTATTGATAACAACCCAAACTACATCATTCTCTCAAGGTGACCTCAGTAAACCTGTCTCAAAATCTATTGCAGCATCATTCCACTTCCACTCGGGAATGGGTAGCTGCTATAAAATCCCTACCGGTCATTGATGCTCCAACTTCACCTGCCGATAGGTGGTAGATCCCCTTAAAAATCTCTCTACATACCTATTCATACCTAGCCACCAATACTGATGGTGTAGATCTCAGTACATCTTGCTGGCACCAGGATGAACTTCCTATTCTGAGGCATGAAAATCTCACATCAACTCCTCACATATGTTTGCTCACACCCATAAATTTCCATGAAAAATGAAAGAAATCATCGTCATCTACGGTCTACCCAGGAGTAGGGTCCTCGCCTGACACACTCTCCTGTAGGACTAGGCCTTTAAAATCTGATAGCTGCCTCATTCGCACTCGATCCAGTTGAGTAGAGGTAACAACTATAGAGGAAAGAAATGTGTACCCCTGTCTATCATGAACCTCAAAATGTAACATCCTATGTAAATGAAGAATAAGATACCTCATATTTATTAATATTTGTGAATTAAATATTAATTTTACTTTAAAAGGGATTCTATGTTTGATAGCGTACCCGATACGCAACAACGAGTTTCTTTGAAATCAAACGTTGCACACTAATAATATAATATTACTATTTTAAACAGAAGTTAACTCCTAGATACTGTATTGGCGGTAATGAACAAAACTTACAAAAATATGATTATACATTTTTGTTAAGGGTATTTACATTTATCCAATAAAAGTTAGAGGCTTAAAATGAGAATGAATCTAATTTTAAGAATAATATAAATTAAAAGGTCGATTTACCACCTTTTAATGGAGAACCATCATTAAATATAGTTTTGGTCACTTTAATACATTTTATTTTACCAAATGAAATCCTTTTTTATAATGGGGACATCAAAATTTACTTTGTTTAACTTTTTGTAATTTTTCTGATAAAGTTCATTTTTAATGAATAGTGAAAAATATTGTATTTTAATTCAAAACTGTGTCTTAATCTAATTTATTCATATGGTTAGATTACATTTTTAATTGGTTTTAAAAGTTTAATTAGAATTTATTTTTACCATTTAATCCAATGTTGGTCATTGGAATTAATTTCACTTTGAAATTGGATATAAATAAATGTCAATCTTTTGATAGTTATTGTTTCTTAAAAACACACTATTTGTTTTAACAATGAGAATTAATTTTAAAACATTTAATTCAACTTATATGTTTTGAATTTGGTAAAATAGACATCATTTTTGAATTATGAATATCAAATATAGCTTATGTTGAATTTTTGGTATTTGTTTTTGAAAAACTTCAATTTTTGATGAATAGTGAAACCACTTAGTAGTAGTTAAAAAAACTATCTTTTTCATTTAAATGAAATTTTACTAATTCTGTGAATTTAATTTCAAAAATCCTATAACATGGTTGTTATTAGTAAGTAAAATGTGATTCAATAAGATGAAAATAATTTTTGGTGAATAGTAACTTTTGACTTTTATTTATCGCGGTTAAAGGTAAATAGGGTAATTCAAGATAGAATGAATATTATAATAATTCAAAATTACCTTAACACTTGTCATAACCTTATTGTATGAGCAATTTCCGAACATGGGCATCCTTGGGTTGATTTTGGGACCCCATGGAGCCACTTATGAATGATAACGACACTCTAGAATAATTAATTTAAAGTAAAGGCAAAAATGGCATAAACAAATATATTTTAGTGAATTAATTTTTATATGGTGTTATATAAGTAATATTTTTGACTATAAATATTCATTGGAAATACTAAATTATTTCCTACATCATGGTATTTTTTTTATAATTTTTAGACATCTAATAAATTAAATTACTTATGACACAATAATGATGCAGTGTTTACCTCGTTAATAAATCATTTAATTAAATAAGATTACAAATATTAAAATAACTTCCCAAAAATATCCAATTATTATTAAATGATTTTATTTCGTCAATGAGTCATATTATATTTGACTTTAACAATTTTCGGACCTTTAGAAACCGAATATAATTATATAATAAAATAATATTTTCACACTTTCTTAAAGAGACCCTCCTCCCCCTTATAAAAGGAGACCATTTATAACCAATTACTCACACCTCTCAAGACTTTTGGCTCATCAAAACTCTTCCCAATTAAGCTCCATACATCCCTACCCTCCTTGTATAAGCCTTAAATTAGGCAGAAGGCACTTCAAGAAGTCCTATTGGTTCAAACCAAAGGGAGTTACCCAAATTAACGGCAACAATTTCTCTTACCTTCTTTTATTTTATTTTACTTCTACAACACTAAACTCTTTTTATTCCTTTATTTTATAACAATAAAAGTATCCTCAATATACTATGATGTTTTTATGAGATGTATTCTAACTAAATTTACGCACACCTCCATCTAATGGGTTAAGAACATACTATTTATGTGGATGAAAAACTAACACCTCACAGAACGATGATTGTTTGATTATCTCCTAATGCCTCTCATGGTGGCCATTAATATGGACTTGTATTTATATATGATATATATTATTTTTATGTTTTATTTATGCTTCTGTATTTTCCATTTATAACATACCTTTATGGTTTCCATAATGGGTAAACACGATAATTTCATTTGAGGAAGTGCGGACCACCGCCCCCTCAAAGTGATATGACACGTTAATTCCATATATGGGACATATAAAGGATAGAGTTAACTATATTATATGTTATTATATTGGAATTATAATATACATATGTATTAATATGTTTTAATTTTATTAAAACACGAAATAGAAATGAAAGTAGCGTTCATTCGTACGTATGGCTTACCGTCTCCATGAACGGTGCATTTCATTTCTTACCTACAAATGTTATGTACTATTATATATACATGTATATACTGGATATATATGATATATATGATACATAAATAATGAATATCATTCTGGATATAATGAAATTTTGACCATGTGAATAACTTGTTACTATATAGTGTTCATTTGTGACTCAAGTACCAAATATCGACAAAACAAAAATTATTAACTTGAATGATTACATAAGGTTTATAACATGGTAATAAGTGATATAAAAGGAATAATAAACTTAAAAAAGGTTCCTAAGAAAGTAGAAATTATCTTTAGATTATGATTCAGGATATTAAAGAATGAACGGGTCAAGTCGGACATGAGGTAAGAGACTTCGTCTCAATCTCCTTTCATTGAGGCATATTTTGTTTTAATACACGATTTTGTTTTATACGATGTATAAACACCTTTGAATTTTACTTTTATTCAAAAGGAATCTTTTTCTATGAAGATTTTTACTAAACGACAAAAAGGAATGTTTCTTTTAATGTAATCGGTGACAACAACCTTTTCTCCGCCGCAAGTATTATTTTTTCTTTGGATTACTTAACAAGCCTTAATGTTTTCTAAGGAAAATAAATACCATATACTCATTTATGTATTTTGGTATTAAAAATGGTTCTGATAATGGATTTGTTATGTCAATATATTTAAGTGATATATTGTGATTGAAATGTGGAAATGTTTTCTTCACTTTATATTTGTTTTAGGTGTTATGCTTTTATAATGGCACTTGGACATTTGAAGGGTGGTTACATGATAAGAAAAATGATGGGTGGTGCCGTGATAAACCAGGATGGGTGGTTACTTTATAACCTCCAATGCATTGGGTATGGAAGTCGGCTGTATGGCTATTCCATTTAGTGATATGTATGGAAGTTGACCATATGGTTATTCCATTTATGTATGTTTATGTCTCAAGTTACCTTTATATGTTATGTGTTCTTTTTATGGGTTTTATGGTAATATTTTGGTTACAAAAGGTTAAGTAATGATATTTTATTCAGTGAAGAGTATTTACTACTTCATAATGGAGAGAAGTATTACTTATGATAAAGTATTCATGGTTTACTTGTTGTTTTGAAAAACTAATAGTTCTCCTTCTTTTTGTATCCCTTACTAAGATTTTTAGGCTCATCCCAAGTTTTGAAATGTTTTTCACATGACTTAATGAAGAATAGGGTCAAGGATGTGATCAAGGAAAATCCATGCTATCATAAACATGGAACTAGACATGACTCTTTTTTTCAAGAGTTTTTGTTTTGTGAAAAAATTGAAACCGAGTTGAAGTTTCTACTTTGATTTTTTTGAAATGAAATGTAATAGTTATGACCTAATTCTCTAAAGCTCTAAACCTGAAAGGATATTTAATGTAAATTATTCATCTAATTCATGATAATGTAATGTTTTAAGGCCAGTTCCTTATAGTTGGTATGAGAGGTTGGTTTAGATAACTTTAGGAGTTTGGGTATTGTTAAATAAATGTCCATAAATTAATTTACGGTAATATTGAAATGATATAGCATTTACAGATTACCATGTTGCTTCGACTAAGATATTTCTCTGTTTAGAATGGTTTTCTGTAGAGGAAAAAAGGAAGCTATGTTTGGACAACATCGAGAGGAAGACAACCTTCCAAATCAATAACCTGTGATGGACGGAATCAGAACTGAATAGTTTTTTGTAGTGATGGAACAGTTGAATTAGGCTATAAATGGTGGTGGTATCCATGCACGAGATCAGCCAGATCAACCGCAGAGGAACATGTCATTAGTGGAACATTTAATGAGGCAACATCCCCCATCATTCAGAGGATCATCTGACCCTGTGCTAGCAGAGGGGTGGATTAAAGCACTGGAGAAGATTTTTGATGTCATGGGGTGTTCAGAACATCAAAAGGATAGTCTCGTTGTTTACCTTTTTGAAGGTGAAGCTGATTAGTTGTGGTTGATGGTGAAAAATATCAGGGATAGTGAGAAGATTGATTCTCTTGATTGGGATGAATTCAAAGGTATTTTTCTTGAGAAATATTTTCCTAAGGTGGTTCATCTTAGGATGGAAAAAATAATCCTAGAGTTAAGGAAGGATGATGAATTAGTGGCTTCTTATGAATAAATACTCACTAGACTGGAAATGTATGCTCCCAATTTCATCCGAGATCTTGATAGTAAGATAAATCAATTTTACTCAGGACTGAATCCTCGATATCTAAGATCATTATCCTCTCATGATTTCAAAATTTATGAAAAACATGTTCAATGTGTGGAGAAGGTGGAAATGGAGTTTTCCGATGATCAGGTTTTTATTGAAAAACAATAGAATAAGAGGTCCAGTTGGCAGGAAAAGGGAAATAATTCATCAAAGAAGCCTGGAGGTAAGAAAATTAAATATCCAACTTCTGAGATGTGTGTTAAAAATCATCCTGTAGAATGTTTATCAATGTCTGTAAATTGATTCCGGTGTGGTAAGTCTATTTATGTTGCTCATAACTGTAAGGAAGATGATCAAGCAGGAAATGAAAAGGCATTGGTAAGATGTTTTAAGTGTAATGAAATGCTTCATTATACATATTTGTGTCCAGTGGAGAACTCAACTGAGTGAAATCATCCAGACTATAAACAAAAAGGGGTGGTGAAATCCTTTGAAACTTCTTCAGTAGATGTTGGACCATCAAACAAAGTAGTATCAGGTACACTGTTTGTTTATACAGATTATGCCAATGTCTTGTTTGATTCAGGGTCTACACTCTCATTAATTTCTGAGAGGTTTTCTGATAAATTGGAAATTCCATCTCAATATATGAATACAGAACTTATGGTAAAAACACATAGAGGAAATGTTGAGACATAAAGAAAATATAAGAACCTTCCTGTCCTTATGTGCGGGAAGAATCTACCTACAAACCTTATGGATTTTCCTCTAGTAGAGTTTGATGTTATTTTGGGCATGGATTGGTTATCTATTTATCTTGCTAAGATTTACTGCAGAGATAAAGAGGTTTCATTTCAGAAATATTTACAGTTTGTGTACAAGAATGAACCCTTTCTTTGGATAACATATCACGAAGCTGAGAAACTAGTAAAAGATGGAAATGAATGTTAACTTGCACAAATTGTTGAAATTAAAGGAACTGTTCATATTAATGATGTGCCAGTGGTAAATGAGTATCTTGATGTTTTTACTGATGAGTTTCCTGGTATTATACCTGATCAGGAAGTTTAATTTACTGTTGACTTAGTTCTTGATGCTAAGCCAATTTCAAAACCCCCTTATCGAATGGCTCAAATTGAACTTTTAGAGTTAAAGAAGCAATTTCAGGAGTTATTAGAAAAAGGTTTCATTCGACCTAGCACATCATCATGGTGTGATCCTGTCTGGTTTGTTAAAAAGAAAGATGGTTCAATGAGACTTTGCATTAATTATAGAGAATTGGATAACATCACAGTTAAGAACAGGTAACCTTTTCCTCATATCTATGATTTGTTTGATCATCTCAAGGGGGCTAAGTATTTTTCAAAGATAGACTTGAGATCGGGGTACCATAAAATGAAAGTGAAATAATCAGACATTCCGAAGACCATGTTTCATACTCGATATTGCCAATATGAATTTATAGTTATGCCTTTTGGTTTAACCAATACACCTTCTGTATTCATAGATCGTTAGAATATAATTTTCTATGAGTTCTTGGATAAGTTTGTGGTTGTGTTCATTGATGATATTTTGGTTTATTCTAAAAGTAAAGTGGAGCATGAAATTCATTAAAGTTTCATCTTGAAAACCTTAAATTAGGAGAAACGTTATGGTAAATTTTTCAAGTGTGAGTTTTGGTTACAACAAATTTCCTTCCTTGGTCACATTGTTTCAAAAAATGGCATAACCGTTGATCCTGCTAAAACCAAATTTATTGAAGAATGGCCAAGACCCACAAATATAACCAAGATCAGTAGTTTTATTGATTTTCAGGTTATTACCGAAGGTTTATTGAGAAGTTTTTATGGTTATCTAGTACAAGACTAAGTTACCTCTAAAAGGCGTTAAGTTCATTTGGACAAAAGAATGTGATGACTGTTTTCAGGAATTGAAAAGAAGATTGGTGAATGCTCCAGTTTTGGCACTGCCTTCCAAAAATGGTGAGTTTTTTATTTACAATGATGCTTCATTCAAGGGGCATGGATGTTTCCTTATGCAGAATGATCGGGTAATTGATTATGCTTTACGTCAGTTGAAACCTCTTGTGTTAAATTACCCTACACATGATTTAGATTTAGATGTTTTTGTTTGTTCTTTAGAAATTTGGAGGCATCATTTGTTTGGAGTAAAATGTGAAATATATACGGAACACCAAATTTTAAAGTATATATTCACTCAGAATGAATTGAAGATGAGATAGAGCAGATGGTTGGAATTAATCAAGGATTATGATTGCACGATCCATTACCATCTGGGAAAAGAAAAAAAAGTTGCTGATGCTTTGAGTCGAAAAAGTAATGTCTCATTAACCATGCTACGTTTGGAATGAGATCATTTGGTTTTTGATTTAATGAACTTTGGCATAGAAGTTGTTGGTTCAAGAAATTATTCTATTTTGTTTCGGGTGTTAGTGAAATCATCTCTATCAGAATGAATAAAGCAAGCGCAGAAGGAAGACAGTGAGTTGCAGAAAAAGGTAGAGTTGGTTTAAAATGGTATGTTTCCTGATTTTAATGTTAATAATGATTGTGTTTTGAGGTTTGGGAAGAGATTATGTGTGCCTTGTGATTCACAGTTGAAAAATGAGTTGTTATGTGAAGATCAAAATTCTCTGTTTTCAGTTCATCATGGTAGTACAAAGATGTACATAGATCTTCGGGAGTATTACTGGTGGGATGGAATTAAAAGAGATATTGCTGATTTTACTATGAACTGTTTGACTTGTCAGCAGGTTAAAGTAGAGTGGTAGTTACCGAAAGTGATTCTTCAGTCCTTACAGGTGCCAGAGTGGAGATGAAAAGTACATCCATGGACATTGTTGTGGGATTACAGAAGACATCTCGGGGTAGTAATTCAATCTGGGTTATAGTTGATCGATCGACTAAATCTGCTCATTTCCTTCCTATCCGAGATACTTTGTCTCTAGATCAAATTACTCGGTTTTAATTTTAAAGAGATAGTCAGGTTTCAGGGAGATCCCCTATCCATGGTATCTGATTGTGATCCCAGGTTTATTTCTATCTTTTTTAAAGGCCTTCAGATTTCGTTGTGTAACGCCCCGACCCCAGTTGCCCAGAGTCGGTGCATTACTTCGTAACATTGGCGTGATCACAAGATAGATCAAATCTCGAAAGACCGATTGGTTTAGTAGCCTTGGAAACACTAGATATATTCATAAGTTTTACATTACATCATAAAATGAAAAACTACTACAACAACATAATGTTTCCACAATCCACACTATTAACCCCTCATAAAATCCCTGCAGGTCATTCATAACTTACTTCTTCACATCCTGGGAAAAATAAAACATAGAAAAGGGGTGAGCTCAAATGCCCAGTAAGGATAACAATATAGCGGAAACTTTCATCAATAAGAATAAACATTTAAGGCAATGTATAACTAAAACAAAAGCCTTTTAAATATTAACTTTCAACATGGTATGGCATAAATAAAATGAAATAATGCCATTTACTTATTCACATGGATATTCTACTAATCGAATCATCACATGCAAAAATAAATAACCACTTTCATAATGTTGGAATGCATAATGCCAGACTATCATAACCACATAGCCAAGGCCTCGTGCCAAGACTACAAATAAGATTTTGTCAAGGCCTTGTGCCAAGACACTAGTTTGTCTCATGAGACCTACCGATGCATCGAGGAGCTATAGCGGGCTCCACCCGTCACTTATTAAGTCCAATGCATTCCCATATGAAAAGGTTTAAACATAACATAAGCATTCGTATTAAAACTAGCATACGAAATGTCAATACTTTCACAATAAACTATGAATGGTATAAAAATAGAACATCCACAGTCAAACATATCACAAAACCTTCAATACAATATAGAAGTTTTGTATCATAATAAATCAACTTCAAATAATCTTAAAATACATCAAAGGATGTTGACATAGATGAAATCAAAATTCTTTTTAAAGAAATATCTCCTTTTATTTTGAAATCATTTAAGATCCATATAAAATAAAACATTTTCTTTGAAAATATTCTTATAAGCTTGTAAGGAAAGCTTTGAAGATTTTATAACGGCGTAAAATAACCGCACCCACCGTATAAGTTAAAAAAAACATTCTTACCTCAATTCTGTCGAAAAGGTTAAAAAGGACCTTGTTTTGAAAACGACGGAAAGATTCCTTTATAAACCTCTTATAAAAAGTCAAATAAGGGTATAAATGACTTTAACCCATATTCTTGTAAATAGTAAAAATGTTTTGAAATACATTTTGAAGAAACATGGATGTGGATGATAACGAGATCCCAGTAGATTATTACGTATAAACAACCTCGGATAAAGAAGAGATTGTGAAATAACCCTTACCTTGTAATTTTCCTTGGTTGGGGTAGGTTAACCTCCTGTATAATGGTGAAATAGTTGTTATTAAATTATACAAGAATCATATATATTAATATGATATCATATATGATCTTTTAACATTGATTTGTTAATAATATCTTAGAATTATCGTCGTTTCGGGAGTTAACTTACTCATTTTCTTTTATATGTTTTGTTACATAAGCCATGGTTGTTGTATCGTATTCATATCCAGAATGATATACAGTCCTTAAACATCATTTTTAAATCATCAAATGATAATTATACTTGAATGGATACGATGGAGAATGAATCTCATCGCGTTCGTGGAGACGGTAGTCCGTACGTACGCACGAGCGACAATATCATTCTTTTGATATTAAAATAATATATAAATGGATGGTATATCATATATACAGAATCATTAACATGTTATATTTATTATTTACATGAGTTACACATCATTATTATACCCATCCAAATAATATTATATTGAATAACAATTACACCACGACGTGGAGACGGTAAGCCGTACGTACGCACGTATGGTGACATGTTATTCAAAGGGTGGATAGAATACTGAATATGATTGTACCATATTTATAATAACATCACAGTATATGTGAGATACTGGAGTTATTATTTCAGAATGGTAAGAACAAAGGAAGAAGAAGTGGAAGAAGAAATGAACTTAGAAAAGGGTGGTGAAATCATTACCTCTTATTCGGGTTCTTCCTTTTGATTTGATCAAAAGGGCTCCATAGGTTGGCTTTCTGATCCAACTAAGGCCCTTAGGTTGTAGTGAGGGATGTTGGGAGAGTATTTGGGCAGAGTTTGGCCGAACCAAAAGGCTTTAGAGGTGTGAAGAAATGAGAAGGAGGAGTGCCCTTTTATAAGAGGGGTGAGGGGCACCTTTGGAAAAGCTAGAAATATTAATTTATAATAAATTCATATTCGGTTTCAAAAGGCTCCAAAGTTGACTATTCAAAGGATGAGGTGGGGATAGGTCGAAAACAACTCATCCAATAGAATTTAGACAGGTTTGGGTACTTATATTAACCTTATCTTTAAGTATTAACTCTAAGTTAATTAGTTTCACTTTTACAATGTCTCTTTGTATTTTTATATAATATGGTTAATAAACTTACTATATACATCCAAGAGACCCCCAAGTGGTCCATTAATGATTAACCTATCATAATATAAGTCTCTTGGCCGAACCTTAGATTTTTAGGAATTTAATATCAATTAATAATATAATATTTGTTTTAAGAACTCTTTTATGTCAATTTTGACACTATTCAATAGTTGATTTTTGTGAAACTCATAAAAGATTGATTACTTCGAACAAAGTCAATTAAATCAACCCTAAGATATCATAGTATCCTAGAAAATTAGTTTAATTCATTAAAAGTTTCATATTATATTTATTTGGGTATTTATAATATCAATTATTTTAATGTTTCACTATTATAGTAATTACTGCATCATCATTGTGTCATAAATAAAATAAATTATTTAATGTCTAAAAATTATAAATAAAATATCATTATGTAGGAAATCTTTTTATCTTTCTAATGAATATTTATAATCGAAAATCCAACATGTATAACCCTATGTAAAAATTGTTCTTCTAAAAGATGTAAGCTTATGCCATTTTTATTTTTATTTTAACTTTATTAATATAATGTGTCCCTACCACATACAAGTGGCTCCAAGGGGTCCCCAAATTGACCCAAGGATGATCATGGTCGGGTATGTGTCCACCAATAAGGTTAGGACACGTTTTAGGGTAATTTTGTATTATTATAATATTATTTTTTAACCCTTATTTACCGGATTTACCCTTTAACCATGGTAAATAAAATATTTACCGCAGTAATTATTCAAAATGTCTAAAAATAAAAGTTACCTATTGACACAATTTGAACATCCTGATTCCAAATATGGAATCCATTTTCCTAAATTCAAAACACAGAAGTGGCAGAAATTAATTTAAAATTAATTCCCGCTGTCAAAACAAAAAGCGTGTTTTTAAGAGATAATAACTATCAAAAGATTGACACTTGTTTATGTTCGGTTTAATTGTAAAATTATGTCCAATGACCAACATTTTATTAAATGGTAAAAATATATTCTAAATATACTTTAAAACCACTCAAATTCATAATTTATCACTATTAATTATTTTGATTAAAAAAGTTGTTTTTAATTAAAATTTAGTAATTTTCACTATTCATCAAAATATAAAAGTTATCTGAAAAGTACCAAAATTTCACCCTAGGATAATTTCGATATTCCGAATCCAAAAATGAAGTCCATTTTGAAATATAAAATATATATGATTTCAAAAAGTAGGTATTACTATTTACAACGGCTAGTTTAATTAGTTGTGGTGTGTGTTAGAACTCGAGGTTGCGTACAACACACGCTATCGTATTATTCGAAGGGAAACGTACCGTAGAAGCTTGGGGTGTTACATTCTCCCCTCCTTCAAATAATTGCGTCCTCGCAATTTCTAGGGTATTACTGCATAAAAAGACTCGGGTGGTTCTTCATCATAAGTTCCTCGGGTTCCCACGTTGCCTCTTCCATCTTATGATTCCTCCACAAAACTTTTACCAGACGCGTCGTCCGGTTTCTCAGCACTTGTTCTCTCGTATCAAGAATCTTGATGGGCTCTTCGCAATAGGAAAGATCGGGTTCCAGTTCTAATTCCTCATAGGTGAGTACATGCGTTGGGTCAGGCATGTATTTCCTCAACAGAGATACGTGGAACACATCGTGAACTTTGGAGAGACTTGGCGGCATTGCCAATCGGTAAGCTACAACCCCAATTCGTTCTAGAATTTCGAAAGGTCCGATGTACCTGGGAGTCAATTTACCTTTCTTACCAAAACGTATGACTCCCTTCCACGGAGATACCTTCAGGAAAACATGATCACCGACTTGAAATTCCAAATCCTTCCTTCGATTATTGGCATAGCTCTTCTGCCTACTTTGAGCTGCTTTAATGTGATTTTGGATTACCTTCACCTTTTCCACCGTTTCCTCCACCAGTTCTGGGCCTACAAGTTTTCTTTCACCAACGTCATCCCAACAGGTTGGTGTACGACATCTCTTTCCGTATAACGCTTCATATGGTGCCATCTGAATACTCGTATGGAAGCTATTGTTATAGGAAAATTCTACCAGTGGTAAATATTGATCCCACATACCCTGAAAATCAAGTGAGCAAGATCTCAACATGTCTTCTAAGGTCTGAATAGTCCGTTCTGATTGTCCATCTGTCTGAGGGTGGTAAGCAGTGCTCAAATGAAGTTCAGTATCCAGGGATTTCTGAAGACTTTTCCAAAATCTTGAAGTAAAACGGGGATCACGATCAGAAACAATTGATAAGGGTACTCCATGAAGTCTCACAACTTCATTAATATATAGTCTTGCTAGACGTTCCAGGGGTAGATCTTCTCTTATAGCAAGAAAATGTGCTGACTTGGTAAGACGATCAACAATAACCCATATTGCATCATTCCTTCTAGGAGTCTTTGGTAGCCCCATGACAAAGTCCATCGTAATATTGTCCCATTTCCACTCCGGTATGGGAAGAGGTTGCATGACTCCTCCAGGCTGTTGCCTTCCAGCTTTGACTTGTTGAAAAACCATACATCTTGACACAAAATCAGCAATCTCCCTCTTCATGTTGTCCCACCAAAAATGTTCCTTCAAATCTCTATACATTTTGGTGCTCCCAGGGTGTATAGAGAAATTGGAACTATGAGCGTCATCCAGCAATTCCCTTTTTAGATCAGGTATATTGGGAACACAAAGTCTCTTCCCGAATTTCAAAATTTCATCTTCATACACAAAGTCTCTCAATCTCCCATCATTCACAGCTTTAATCTTCTTCTGAAATTCTTCATCATCGGTCTGGGAACTCTTAATCCTTTCTAGTAAAGATGGTTTGGCAACCATTTGAAAAAGCATTGATGTTTCACCTTCCCTGGTTATTCCCATGTCCATCTTCCCTAGATCCATGAAAATTGGATCCCTTTCAATTCTCATCATGTTCAGAACTCCATGGTCTTTTCTGCTCAAAGAATCTGCTACTTTGTTTGCTTTCCCCGGGTGGTAGTGTATCGTGCAATCATAATCCTTGAGTAATTCAAGCCATCTCCTTTGCCTCATGTTGAGTTCTTTTTGTGAGAAAATATACTTCAAACTCTTGTGATCAGTATAAATCTCACATTTTTCACCATAGAGGTAGTGCCTCCATATCTTCAAAGCAAAGATCACAGCTGCTAACTGAAGATCATGAGTAGGATAGTTTTGTTCATGAATTTTCAACTGTCGTGATGCATAGGCAATAACTCTATCATTCTGCATAAGGACACAACCAAGTCCTTTCTTTGATGCATCACTATAAATAACGAACCCATCATTCCCCGATGGTAGAGTCAATATAGGAGCATTGACTAATCTTTTCTTCAATTATTCAAAACATTCTTCACACTCTTTTGTCCAAACAAATTTAACCCCTTTAGGTGTGAGCTTCGTTAATGGGTTAGCCAATCGGGCAAAATTCTGGACGAAACGTCGATAATAACCTGCCAAGCCAATAAAACTACGTACCTCAGTTATACTCGTAGGTGCTGGCCATTCTTGGATTGCTTTGGTCTTAGAAGGATCAACAGAGATTCCATCTTTAGAGACAATATGGCCAAGAAAAGAAATCTCCTGAAGCCAGAATTCACACTTGCTAAACTTTCCATATAATTCATGCCTCCTCAGAGTCTTCAAGATAATGCGCAAGTGATTTTCATGATCTTCGTAGGTTTTGGAGTATACCAAGATATCATCAATAAATACCACCACAAATTCATCGAGATACTCCTTGAAAACTCTATTCATCAGATCCATGAATACAGAGGGTGCATTAGTCAATCCAAACGGCATTACAGTAAACTCGTAATGCCCGTACCGGGTTCGAAATACTGTCTTTGGAATGTCTTCCTTCTTTACAAACAACTGATGGTATCCAGATCGAAGGTCAATCTTTGAAAAGTATTGAGCTCCATGCAGTTGGTCAAATAAATCATCAATACGAGGTAGGGGATACTTGTTCTTTATCGTTATAGCATTGATCTCCCTGTAGTCGATACATAACCTCATAGATCCATCTTTCTTTTTAACAAAAAGAACAGGGGCTCCCCATGGAGAAACACTAGGGCGAATAAATCCCTTATTACTCAATTCCTCTAGTTGTTTCTTTAGTTCGACTAACTCTACAGTAGCCATTCTATAAGGGGTCTTCGATATAGGCCTTGATCCAGGAATCAAATCAATGGAAAACTCTACTTCTCGTTCTGGAGGATGTCCAGGTAAATCTTCCGGAAATACATCTACAAACTCTTTCACAACAGGTACATCCTCTATTTGAACATTCCTTTCCTCACCGACAGTTATTTCATTCTCTTCCTCCCCAATAATTGAATTAAGTTGAACTACTGGGGGTGGATCTAAATAAGAATTAGGTGGTGACGATTCTGCTCTAAAAATAAGGTGTTCCTTATCATTATCATCAAGAATCGTAACCTCTTTCTTCTTACAATAAATCTTCGCATCATAGTCCGAAAGCCAGTCCATACCAAGGATTATATCAAACTCAATCATAGGTATGACGATGAGATCAGCAGATAAAGAAAATTTATGTGCTCTAATGGGGACTGATTCGCAAAACTTTGTTGCAACGATACTTCCCTTAGGAGTTTTAACTGACAACTCCCTTATTAAATCAAATTGGAAATATCTAATTTTCTTAGCAAACTGGGAAGATATGAAACAATGCGATGATCCAGAATCAAATAATGCATTTGCTAAACTTGAGGAAACCATTAAATTACCTGCCACCACGTCTTTCGGAGCTTCTACCTCAGCAGTAGTGATAGCATAAGCCTGGCCTTGATCCCTTGGCCTTTTCTGAGGTAAGTTCTCCTGACGCTTAGGACATGCATTTGCATAATGCCCCATATCCCTACAATTGTAGCACTGAACGTTGGTAGCTTCCTTCTTCCCCTTGCAATCATGAGCTTGGTGGCCTTTTTCACCACACTTGTAACAGACTCCCATTCCCTTCAGGCAAGCACCAGGATGTTTCTTCCCGCATTTACCACAAGATGGATATTCAACCTTTCCTTTCTTCCCCTTATTTCCATTCCCAGATTGATCAGCAGGTCTCTTCTTCTCTTGCTTTGCTTTAAAGTCATAAGACTTAGAGAATTCCTTTTCGGTCTTGATAGCACATGAGACAATGTCTTCGTACGATGAAAAGGATTGTGAGACTAATGCTCGACGGAGAAATGGTTTTAACCCATCAAAGAAACGATCAATCTTACTTCTTGGGTTGCGAATATAATCACCAGCATACCTCGCTAACCTTGTAAAGTTAGCCTCATACTTTGTGACATTCTCATCCTCCTTTTGTCTCAGACTCAGAAATTGTCTTTCCATATCTGCTCGATGGTCGCGAGGAAAGTATTTTTCTAAAAACAGATCTTTGAACTCCCTCCATTCCATATTTGATACTTCATCATCTTCCTTCGTATTTTGAATCAATGACCACCATTGATCAGCATCTCCAGTGAGGCGGTAAACTGCCATGATAACTTTTTCCCTTTCACTGCTCCCCAAAGCCTGAAATATTTTCTCTAGGGAAAATATCCATTGCTCAGCTACTAATGGATTTGTATTCCCATTGAACGTTGGTGGTTGTTGTCTCATGAATCGATCTAACATTGATCCTCCACGCTGCGGATCAGGGTGCTCCATACGGGTAAGGTTATTATTCATAACCTGAGTAAGTTGTCCCAGTATGGTGATTAGTTGATCTGCACCAGTTGCATCACCAGCCCCACTATAATTATCTTGAGAAGGAGGGCAATCCCTACATGGAGTGCGTGCATTGATACGGTTTCCATTTCTTCCACTAGGCGCCATTTCTAAACAATGGCATAAACTAGATCAGTTTATGAATCAAAATACATAATCCCATACTTATAAAACACTTAACATAAATTGAACTATTTATGGATATAATCCATAATCATAAAAATGTTTTCTTTGAGGAAGTATATACTCATAAACCCTTCATAATGATTTGTAAAGAAAATGAGAGTTATCCTAAGCATATCCCCCGGGAGTGTCGTAACCAAGAGTGCAGCAAGGCCCGTTGTCGTGCACCAGTTCCCGTTCGAGTCTAGCTCAAAGCGGTGTTTTCGGGTTTTACCCCTAGGTACATCTGTGCCAGAGCCGCCTCTACCTGCTCGTATCCAGACAGGGATGTATTGCTCGGAAAACTCACAAAATCTCTACAATACCAAAATTCTAGGAAGTTCTTCTATACTAATCCTCAAAGTTCATCTTAGGTCTACGTGCTCTAATCAGAGTTTATCTAAATCTAGTTTCCAAGGTTTGTACTAAACTTCCTCTGATACCAACTGTAACGCCCCGACCCCAGTTGCCCAGAGTCGGTGCATTACTTCGTAACATTGGCGTGATCACAAGATAGATCAAATCTCGAAAGACCGATTGGTTTAGTAGCCTTGGAAACACTAGATATATTCATAAGTTTTACATTACATCATAAAATGAAAAACTACTACAACAACATAATGTTTCCACAATCCACACTATTAACCCCTCATAAAATCCCTGCAGGTCATTCATAACTTACTTCTTCACATCCTGGGAAAAATAAAACATAGAAAAGGGGTGAGCTCAAATGCCCAGTAAGGATAACAATATAGCGGAAACTTTCATCAATAAGAATAAACATTTAAGGCAATGTATAACTAAAACAAAAGCCTTTTAAATATTAACTTTCAACATGGTATGGCATAAATAAAATGAAATAATGCCATTTACTTATTCACATGGATATTCTACTAATCGAATCATCACATGCAAAAATAAATAACCACTTTCATAATGTTGGAATGCATAATGCCAGACTATCATAACCACATAGCCAAGGCCTCGTGCCAAGACTACAAATAAGATTTTGTCAAGGCCTTGTGCCAAGACACTAGTTTGTCTCATGAGACCTACCGATGCATCGAGGAGCTATAGCGGGCTCCACCCGTCACTTATTAAGTCCAATGCATTCCCATATGAAAAGGTTTAAACATAACATAAGCATTCGTATTAAAACTAGCATACGAAATGTCAATACTTTCACAATAAACTATGAATGGTATAAAAATAGCACATCCACAGTCAAACATATCACAAAACCTTCAATACAATATAGAAGTTTTGTATCATAATAAATCAGCTTCAAATAATCTTAAAATACATCAAAGGATGTTGACATAGATGAAATCAAAATTCTTTTTAAATAAATATCTCCTTTTATTTTGAAATCATTTAAGATCCATATAAAATAAAACATTTTCTTTGAAAATATTCTTATAAGCTTGTAAGGAAAGCTTTGAAGATTTTATAACGGCGTAAAATAACCGCACCCACCGTATAAGTTAAAAAAAACATTCTTACCTCAATTCTGTCGAAAAGGTTAAAAAGGACCTTGTTTTGAAAACGACGGAATGATTCCTTTATAAACCTCTTATAAAAAGTCAAATAAGGGTATAAATGACTTTAACCCATATTCTTGTAAATAGTAAAAATGTTTTGAAATACATTTTGAAGAAACATGGATGTGGATGATAACGAGATCCCAGTAGATTATTACGTATAAACAACCTCGGATAAAGAAGAGATTGTGAAATAACCCTTACCTTGTACTTTTCCTTGGTTGGGGTAGGTTAACCTCCTGTATAATGGTGAAATAGTTGTTATTAAATTATACAAGAATCATATATATTAATATGATATCATATATGATCTTTTAACATTGATTTGTTAATAATATCTTAGAATTATCGTCGTTTCGGGAGTTAACTTACTCATTTTCTTTTATATGTTTTGTTACATAAGCCATGGTTGTTGTATCTTATTCATATCCAGAATGATATACAGTCCTTAAACATCATTTTTAAATCATCAAATGATAATTATACTTGAATGGATACGATGGAGAATGAATCTCATCGCGTTCGTGGAGACGGTAGTCCGTACGTACGCACGAGCGACAATATCATTCTTTTGATATTAAAATAATATATAAATGGATGGTATATCATATATACAGAATCATTAACATGTTATATTTATTATTTACATGAGTTACACATCATTATTATACCCATCCAAATAATATTATATTGAATAACAATTACACCACGACGTGGAGACGGTAAGCCGTACGTACGCACGTATGGTGACATGTTATTCAAAGGGTGGATAGAATACTGAATATGATTGTACCATATTTATAATAACATCACAGTATATGTGAGATACTGGAGTTATTATTTCAGAATGGTAAGAACAAAGGAAGAAGAAGTGGAAGAAGAAATGAACTTAGAAAAGGGTGGTGAAATCATTACCTCTTATTCGGGTTCTTCCTTTTGATTTGATCAAAAGGGCTCCTTAGGTTGGCTTTCTGATCAAACTAAGGCCCTTAGGTTGTAGTGAGGGATGTTGGGAGAGTATTTGGGCAGAGTTTGGCCGAACCAAAAGGCTTTAGAGGTGTGAAGAAATGAGAAGGAGGAGTGCCCTTTTATAAGAGGGGTGAGGGGCACCTTTGGAAAAGCTAGAAATATTAATTTATAATAAATTCATATTCGGTTTCAAAAGGCTCCAAAGTTGACTATTCAAAGGATGAGGTGGGGATAGGTCGAAAACAACTCATCCAATAGAATTTAGACAGGTTTTGGTACTTATATTAACCTTATCTTTAAGTATTAACTCTAAGTTAATTAGTTTCACTTTTACAATGTCTCTTTGTATTTTTATATAATATGGTTAATAAACTTACTATATACATCCAAGCGACCCCCAAGTGGTCCATTAATGATTAACCTATCATAATATAAATCTCTTGGCTGAACCTTAGATTTTTAGGAATTTAATATCAATTAATAATATAATATTTGTTTTAAGAACTCTTTTATGTCAATTTTGACACTATTCAATAGTTTATTTTTGTGAAACTCATAACAGATTGATTACTTCGAAAAAAGTCAATTAAATCAACCCTAATATATCATATTATCCAAAAAATTAGTTTAATTCATTAAAAGTTTCATATTATATTTATTTGGGTATTTATAATATCAATTATTTTAATTTTTCACTATTATAGTAATTACTGCATCATCATTGTGTCATAAATAAAATAAATTATTTAATGTCTAAAAATTATAAATAAAATATCATTATGTAGGAAATCTTTTTAGCTTTCTAATGAATATTTATAATCGAAAATCCAACATGTATAACCCTATGTAAAAATTGTTCTTCTAAAATATGTAAGCTTATGCCATTTTTATTTTTATTTTAACTTTATTAATATAATGTGTCCCTACCACATACAAGTGGCTCCAAGGGGTCCCCAAATTGACCCAAGGATGCTCATGGTCGGGTATGTGTCCACCAATAAGGTTAGGACACGTTTTAGGGTAATTTTGTATTATTATAATATTATTTTTTAACCCTTATTTACTGGATTTACCCTTTAACCATGGTAAATAAAATATTTACCGCAGTAATTATTCAAAATGTCTAAAAATAAAAGTTACCTATTGACACAATTTGAACATCCTGATTCCAAATATGGAATCCATTTTCCTAAATTCAAAACACAGAAGTGGCAGAAATTAATTTAAAATTAATTCCCGCTGTCAAAACAAAAAGCGTGTTTTTAAGAGATAATAACTATCAAAAGATTGACACTGGTTTATGTTCGGTTTAATTGTAAAATTATGTCCAATGACCAACATTTTATTAAATGGTAAAAATATATTCTAAATATACTTTAAAACCACTCAAATTCTTAATTTATCACTATTAATTATTTTGATTAAAAAAGTTGTTTTTAATTAAAATTTAGTAATTTTCACTATTCATCAAAATATAAAAGTTATCCGAAAAGTACCAAAATTTCACCCTAGGATAATTTCGATATTCCGAATCCAAAAATGAAGTCCATTTTGAAATATAAAATATATATGATTTCAAAAAGTAGGTATTACTATTTACAACGGCTAGTTTAATTAGTTGTGGTGTGTGTTAGAACTCGAGGTTGCGTACAACACACGCTATCGCATTATTCGAAGGGAAACGTACCGTAGAAGCTTGGGGTGTTACACGTTGGGTACTAAATTAAATTTTAGTACAACCTTTCATCCTCATTCAGATGGGAAGTCAGAACAAACAATTCATACCTTGGAGGATATTCTACATGATTGTTCACTGGATTACCAGGGAATTTGGAACTAACATATTTCTTTCGTTGAATTTTATTATAATGACAGTTTTCATTCCAGTATATAGATGGCTCCATTTAAAGCATTATATGGAAAGCATTATAAAACATTATCTTTTTGGGATAAAGTAGGTGAAAGGAATCTCATGGGACCAGAATTGGTAGAAGAGATGGCCGAGAAAGTTCAGTTGATTCAAAAGAACATGAAAATATCTTAGAGAAGACAGAAAATTTATGCGGACTATTGGAGGACATATATTTATTTTGAGGTATGTGATCATGTCTTTCCCAATGTTTCTCTATGGTAAAGTGGGATGCGTTTTGGTAAGAAGGGAAAGGTGAGTTCGAGGTGCATTGGGCCTTATGAAATCTTGATGAAAATTGGATCAGTTGCGTACAGAGTGGATTTACCTCCAAGTTTATCCCAGGTACACAATGTTTTTCATGTTCCGATTTTCAGAAAGTATATGCCAGATCCATCTCATGTTTTGAGTCCATAGGTTGTTCAGTTGGAAGAGAATATCCCTTATGAAGAACAACCAGTCTAGATTCTTTACCATAGAGAGAAAGTTTTGTAGAATAAGGTAATTCACCAGGTAAAGGTTTTGTGGAAAACCCATATGGTTGAAGAGGCAATGTGAGAATCTGAAAATTCTATGAGGGATAAATACCCCCACTTATTTTGACAAGTGAATAAAAATTGTGAGAATGAAATTTACAAAAGGGGGGAAAAACTAACTACAATACGATTATACCTTCTTGTTAAGTGTATTTAAATTTATCCAATAAAAGTTAGAGGTTTAAAATGTGAATGATCTCATTTTAAGCATAATATACTTTAAAAGGTCGATTTACCACCTTTTAATGGAGAACCCTATTTAAATCTAGTTTTGGTCACCTTAATACATTATATTTGACCAAATAAAATCCTTATTTATAATGGGGACATCAAAATTTACTTTGTGTAAATTTTTGGAATTTACCGAATAAAGTTCATTTTTTAATGAATAGTGAAACAATTGTATTTTAATTCAAAACTGCGTTTTAATCTAATTTATTTATATAGATATATTATCATTTTAATTGGTTTTAAAGTGTAATTAGAATATATTTTTACCATTTAATCCAATATTAGTCATTGGAATTAATTTCACTTTGAAATTGGACAAAAACAAGTGTCAATGTTTTGATAGTTATTGTTTCTTAAAAACACGCTATTTGTTTTAACAACAGGAATTAATTTTAAAATAATTAATGCAACTTAAATGTTTTTAATTTGGTAAAATAGACATCATTTTTTAATTCATAATATCAAATATATCTTAGGCTGAATAATTGGTATTTTTCTGAAAAACTTCAAATTTTGATGAATAGTGAAACTACTTAGTAGTAGTTAAAAAATTGACTTTTTAATTTAAATGAAAATTTACCACTTCATTGAATTGAATTTCAAAAATCCGACATACATGGTTGTTATTAGTAAGTAAAATTTTGTTCAATAAGATGAAAATAATTTTTGGTGAATAGTAACTTTTGACTTTTATTTACTGTGGTTAAAGGTAAATATGGAAATTCAAGATAAAAAGAATATTATAATAATTAAAAATTATCTTAACACTTGTACTAACCTTATTGTATGAGTAATGTCCAACCATTGGCATCCTTGGGTCGGTTTTGGGACCCCATGGAGCCACTTATGAATGATAATGACAGTTTAGATTAATTAATTTAAAGTAAACGCAAAAATGACATAAACAAGAATCTTTTAGTGAATTAATTTTTTATGGTGTTATATAAGTAATATTTTTGACTACAAATATTAATTTGAAATCTAAAGAGATTTCATATATCTTGGTATTATTTTTATAATTTTTATACATCGAATAAATTAGATTATTTATGACATAATAATGATGCAGTGTTTACCTAATTAACAAATCATTTAATTAAATAAGATTATAAATATTAAAATAACATCCAAAATATGTCCAATTATTATTGGATGATTTTATTTTGACAATGAGTCATCTTATCTTCTACTATAATGATTTTTGGACCTTTAGAAACTGAATGTAATTATATAATAAAATAATATTTTCACATTTTTTTAAAGAGCCCCTCCTCCCCCTTATAAAAGAAGACCATTTATAACCAATTACTCACTCCTCTAAAGCCTTTTGGATCATCAAACCTCTTCCCAATTAAGCTCCCTAAATCCCTATCCTTCTCCTAGAAGCCTTACCTTAGGCAGAAGGCACTTCAAGAAGTCCTTTTGGTTCAAATCAAAGGGAGTTACGCAAATTAAAGGTTACAGTTTCTCTTAACTTCTTTTATTTTTTTTACTTCTCCAACCCCTAAAATATTTTTATTCATTTATTTTATAACAACAACAATATCCTCAATATACTAGGATGTTTTTATGATAAGTAATCTAACTACACTTACACACACCTCCATCTAATGGGTGAATAACCTATTGTTTTTGTGGATGGAAAACTAACGCCTCACAAATTGATGATTGTTCGATTATCTCCTACCACCTCTCATGGTGGCCATTAAGATGGAACATTATTTATATATGACATATATTATGTTTATGTTTTCTTTATACTTCTGTATTTTCATTTATAGAATACCTTTATGGTTTCCATAATGGGTAAATGCGATAATTTCATTTGAGGAAGTGCGGACTACCGCCCCCTCAAAGTGATATGACTCGTTAATGCCATATGTGGGACATATAAAGGATGGATTTAATTATATTATATGATATTATACTGGAATTATAATATACCTGTGTATTATTATGTTTTAATTCCATTAAAATATGAAATATAAATTAAAGTAGCGTTCATGCGTACGTATGGATTACCGTCTCCATGAACGGTGCATTTCGTTTCTTAACTCCAAATGTTACATACTATTATAAATACATGTATATACTAGATATATATAATATATATGATATCTAAATCATGAATATCATTTTGGATATAATGAAATTTTTACTCTGTGAACTACTTGTAACTATATGGCGTTCATTTGTGACTCAAGTACCAAATATCGATAAAACGAACATTATTAACTTGAATGATTACATAATGTTTATAACATTACAATAAGTTATATAAAAGGAATAATAAACTTAAAAAAGTTTCTTAATCAAGTACAAATTAACTGTTGTTTATTATTCATGATATTAAAGAATGAACGGGTCATGTCGGACACTTGGTAAGGGACTTCATCTCAATCTCCTTTCATTGAGGCATATTTTGTTTTAATACACAATTTTATTTTATACACTATATAAACACCTTTGACATTTACTTTTATTCAAAGGAATATTTTTATATGAATCATTTTACTAAACGAAAAAAAGGAATGTTTCTTTTAACGTAACCATTGACAACGACCTTTCCACCCCCGCGAGTATTATTTGTTCATTGGCTTCCTTAACAAGCTGTAATTGTTTTAAGGAAAATAAATACCATATACTATTTTATGTATTTTTATATTGAAAATGGTTTTGATAATGGGTTTTTATGTCAATATATTTAAGTGATATATTGTGATTGAAATGTAGAAATGTTTTATTTCCTTTATATTTGTTTTATATGTTATGATTTTATAATGGTACTTGGACATTTCACGGGTGGTTACGTGATAAAACAAATGACGGGTGGTTCCATGATAAACCAGGATGGGTGGTTACATTATAACCTCCATTTCATTGGGTATTGAAGTCAGTCGTACGGGTATTCTATTTAGTGATATGTGTGGAAGTCGACCGTATGGTTATTCCATTTAAGTGTGTTTATGTCACAAGTTACCTTTATATGTTATGTGTTCTTTATATGGGTTTTATCGTAATATTTTGGTCACTAAAGGGTAAGTAATGATCTTTTATTCAGTGAAGATTATTTACTACTTCATAATGGTGAAAAGTATTACTTATGATAAGGTATTTATGGTTTACTTGTTGTTTTGAAAAACTAACAGTTTTAATTCTTTGTGTATCCATTACTGATCTTTTTATGCTCATCCCAAGTGTTGAAATGTTTTTCATAGGACTTAAAGAGGAATAGGGTTAATGATGAGATCAAGGAAAAGACATGCTATCTTAAACATGGAACTAGACATGACTCTTTTTTTCAAGAGTTTTTGTTTTGTGAAAAACAATGGAAACTGAGTAAAAGTTTATAATTTGTATTTTTTTGAAAAGAATTGTAATAGTTATGACCTAATTTTATAAAACTCTAAACCTAAAAAGTTCCTTAATGTGAATTATTCACCTAATTCATGATTATGTAATGTTTAAAGGCCGGGTCCTCATTAAAAAATGCATCTCATAGAACAGATCCGTAAGCTTCCACCAACTGTTGGCCTCTAGATCTACCAATATATGAGTCCTCCTGCTCAACACATTAATCATTGAATTGCCTTTTCCAGACATAGAGGCAAGTTCAAAGTCAAAGGACTGAAGGAACTCAACCCACCTTCACTGTCTCAAATTCAAATCCTGCTATGTAGAGATATGATTTAGGCTTCTCTAGTTTGTGTATACCAAAAAATTATCTTCCAAAAGATAATGAATCAAATAGAACAAGGAACACCCAACTACATCCTTCTCGAGATCGTGTGTCAGGTAATTCCTCTCATGTGGACTCAACTACTGATACCCATAAGCAACGACTCATTACCCATGCATAAGCACGACTCACTACCCGATACATGAAGTTTAATAGTAAATGGTGTAACTCTTTCCTGGCTCCCAAAAAATCAGGATCAGTGCTGAAGTCAGCCTCCCTTTCATCTCCTGAAAGGATAAATCATAGGAATATATCCAATCGTACTTAAAAACATATTAGTTAGGCTTGTTAGTGGCACTGCTAAGTGTGAAAAGTTCTGTATAAAATGTATGTAGTAACCTACCATCCCTAGAAAAATCCATACCTCAAATAATTTATTCAGATGATCCCAAGAAAATACTACTATAACTTTCTATAGGTCTAATGATACTTCTGTCTCTAAGATAGCATGACCAAAGAAGTGAATCTGGTCCGTCCAAAAGTGGAACTTTTGGATCTTAGCATATAACTATTTCTCTCTTAGTGTACTCAATATGATATCAAGATGGATGACATGGTCTTGCCGTGAGTGAGAGTAAACCAAGATATTTTACATGAAGACTACCAAATATTATTCCAAGTAAGGATGGAGAACTCAGTTCATTAGTGCCATGAAAACTGCTGGCGCATTCGTGAGACAGAAAAACATAACCAAATACTCATAATGACCATACACGCTCCAAAAGGATTTAAGAGGTATATTTGATGGTATAACGTGCAACTAATGATAACCAGATCTCAATTCAATATTTGAGAACACTCGGGATCCTCTAAGCTGATAAAATATATCATCAATCCTTGGAAAGGGATATTGGTTCTTGACTATTATTTTGTTCAGCTTCTGATAATCCACATAGAGTCTGAGGGTACTGTTTTCCTTCATCACAAAAAGGATAGGCGGACCCTAATAATAAGTACCTGTTCAGATTAAAACATTTTCATGCAACACCTCTAAATTCTCCTTGAGATCTTGTAACATTGGTGTAGCCATCATATATAGAGTAATGGATACCAGTGCCACTCCTGGAACAAGCTCAATAGAGAAATCCACCTCTTAATATTGAGGAAAACCTGAAAAGTCATCTGGGAAGAAATCTCTAAATCGATCCAATCCTGAAGGAAAGACCATCTGAGAAGTACCCTGGTCATCCAGATGTAAACTATCAATTTGGTCTATAATTCCTACCAACCCATGATGCTCGGGTCATGCTCTACTCTCCTGGAAATTTCATTCACCCTTGGGTTGAAAGGACCCACCCTATGGTGATGTGAAACTCACCCTTCGACAATATAAGTCAAAAAAGTATTTGGAAGAGACCTACCAGTCCCTTCCGAGAATGACATCTAAGCCTATCATATATAGGACATAGAGGTACCATAATAAGTGACACCCACCAACCTCAAGAGGAAACTCCTTTCACTGACATATACTAACCGTCCTAATCCCCAATGAAGTTTCAAGAGTCATAAAATCCTCATAATTAAAGATAGAGAGAACAAGGCTATCCATAATGGAAAAAAATATAAAACTATGGGAATCACCTATATAAAAAAGGGAAGAATTTAAACTGAGGCAAAGAGAATCATACCTCAAACCGTAGAGGGTCAGAGATGCTACTCCTAATTGATTTACTCCACTGAAAAATTCTGACCTATACTGCGACCTTGTGACCCTACCTGACTACCCTAAGCCAATCCACCATGTTTTTGCTGAAAACCTTCCATTTGGATACCACAGCCATGACCTCCTCCTCAACCTAAATGACCTGACAAACTACAATTCCCTGACATATGAGAAACTTGTGGTTCTTCTCCGAAATATGAAGTCATAATAGATCCCCTATCACTCACTTCAAGTGAGAATATCCGGAAAATATGATGAATATGGCCAATCTTGATGTAAGATCGTCACTCGACTAGGTCCTTCAGGCAGTGTGGTCTCGTCTGCTGACTCTTCCCTCACTAGTAGCATACTGCCTAACTACCTGAAGAAACATTTCATGAAATATCCCTACAGTGCTTCATTATGTCTATCTAAGGAGTACTATCCCTAGATGTTGAAACATTGTAACACACAACTCCCAACGCACTTAGATTATTCTCAGTAATTAGTGCTTCGTTTACTATAGTAGTCACCAAAGTCATCCTGAAAACATTCACCTGCGATTGGATGTCATACCTAAGACCGTCTTCAAATTTCCTAGCCAAAGATAACTCATCACCTCCCAAAATAGGTGTTATGTGATGAAGATCTATAAAACAAGAATAATAATTCATCACTGAAAGATCACCCTACTGCAAATGCATGAACTCCCAGTCTCAATCGTCCCTCAACGTCTCGGGGTAGAAGTAATCATAGAAGGTCCTCTAAATCTCTTCCCAAGACATATCCCGATGATGTCTCACCTATGATATAACATCCTAAAATCTCTTTGTGGAATCACGTAGGATGTAAATCATGAGATTAACCCTTCTCTCAATAGGTGTCTCTAGATTCTCAAAGATAGCAAGCACGGAATCCAACCATTACATTGCAACATGTGGTCCTCCATCCCGAGAAAAAGTGGTTGTATGTTGCTGCTGGAACACCCACATCAAATTTTCCATAGTCAGGGTAGGATGTGGTGCTCCCTGAGAGGTCTGAATCGTCATGATTAAGCCTTCATGGAACTGTGCCTCAACACCTATGTCCGGTATAATAGCTAGTGCCAATACTGGCATCACAAGAGGATCTGCTGGTAGTCCCTAATCTATTATTTCCAGTGTATGATCATCTCCCTATACCTGGCATACAACTGGAGGAAATATTGGTCGCATGAATCTGCAAGGTCATGTGTACACCTCAGTTTGAGATTATCAAGGAAAACATCTTATATGTGAAAAAAATAAAGAGGAGAAGAAATCACCAAAGTTTCAGAAAAGAGGGTTACACGACGTGTAGAACAACTACACAATATGTTCCCTTAAGCCTAAACATGGGCATTTACTCATGCCAACCTAGTCCTGTAACACCCCATACACACGATTTGATCATCCTCAAACATGGTCTGTAATTGAATATTCCCTCCAACCCAAATTCTTCTACATAGATTGAACTATACGGTTATCTCATGTTGTGACACTACACTGTGTGTTCACCATAGACACATCGTGTATCAAAAGGTTCCATGCACCCATGTTGTTAGTCACATGACCTAATACATGGTTGATTAGTACACAGAATGTATAAGATAGAATGGTCTGTGTACCCTAAGTTTCATCCACCCATGTAGTTAGTGACATGGATGTATACATGGTCTCTTAAAGCATGATGTGTACTCCCAGTACATGGCATATTATACCAAGATTTTATCAACCCCGTGTCTAACCACACAGTCAGTCACATTGTCAAAAACTACATGGCCTATACGTAGTATACACAATGTGTACTTAAGAAATGTTTTTTCATCCATAATAGAAGAACACATGGCGTGTGTTCATAACATCACACGTTGTGTTGTCTTGGTTTCCAGAAATTAAGCCTATGAAAATTGAATGAAACCATTACAAAATTAAAATATGACCATGGAATTCCATGTTATGATCTGTGAGATCCCATAATCCCTACGAATAAAATTTTTACATCCTTATTCATGTCATATCATAACAGAATTTAATTAATGTTCAAACATGATACACCAAATTCCGTTCCAAGAGGGCCCATAACACCTCAGGGACCAAAGCTTGGCATCCATCCAAATGAAACATTACATATTCCAATACCACATAAAAAATATCAGGTATTCTATCACATCATATTTCACAACAGCAGGAATATCTAGCACAACATCTATCACAACATCATGAAATCAGTAATGCATCCTAAATGGCATGACAAAAATGCATGACATGTGATCTATAGCTAGTTCTAATATGATACATGATATGGAATACCCTCATCTCATCAGTTTTCAAGAGAAATTGAGCCAAAATTTTATAAATCATAACATCATAAAACAAGTGAATCACCCAACGGTGAAATCAAATCAACTGTAAAAATTATAACACAAAAAAAAATCAATTTTCGAGGTAACTTAGATTTTACCTATACATGGGTTAGCTACTCCAGGGAAGGTATTATTACCAACTACATTCTCCTTCATATCTTGGTCTATAGGCTCCAAATAATAAGGCAAGGTAGAAAAGAAAAAAATCCTCTAATACCACTTTGTAACGTCTCGGTTCCGGATGCCACACAAAGGTGCCCTGAACCCAGTTGGTCACATGACCTCAAGCGTATTTCCCCAAATGAAAGAGGCTACTGAATAGTAGCGAGAGACACAGTGTGTGATGGGGAAACTATGTCCTCATTAATAGATTATACACAACAAAAAGAAAATAGTAAATAATAGCGGAAGCAGTAATACCATACAAAAAAAGTAAAAAGCGGAAGACTGATAGTAATATAAAAACTGGTGCATATATAAATTATGCATGTCACATGTGTATAGGAAATCATCCAAACACGTCACAATGCTGGAAATACAATACTAAAAGAAAGGTTCAGAAAATCAGTAAACTCCAACAGCGTCGCGAGACTCAGCTTGGTCCCATGCTCTTCAGCTCCAACAACAATCAGGTACCTGATGAAGAAGTGCACCTTCCCTTATCTATACCTACAACCATATAATCTGTTTGGGTCCAAAAACATGACCAAAATAGGGTTTGATACAAATCCTAGTAGGCTACCACCAAAATATCTGTTCCTAAATGTCAGTGAATATATATAGAAGGTAATATGGAGAAATAAATCAATATACTAGGATGTACTTAGAAGTAATCAATCCTACAATTTTCAATTACATTCATTTATAATTAATTATTCATCCATTGAATCATGTAAACCTTGGGATCTAGCCTAAGTTCTATATCCATTTATTTAATAGTAACAATAGACAACTTAGAAGACCATATAAATAATCAAATAAGACATAGTCCAAGCTTATTATTTAGCTTGGAAGACTCATCACCATCATTCAATTATTCAATAACAACACATTTGTGAAAGTTCTCAGAGTCTAATCCCCCTAGTAAAACATAAAAAAATTAATTTAATTAAGAACCCTTTGGGTAGCTCTCACAGTCTAATCCATTTGTTCTAACATGTCACTAATCATTTACAAATGACCACCTGGGAAGCTCACACTATCAATACCACTTTGTCAACATAGAATCAATGAATTATAAAATAACACCTGGAAGCTATCATAGTAAATATCCCTTGGAAATAATAACAATAATTCATTTAATAATGACCCTCTGGGTAGCTCTCATAGTCTAACTCCTCTGGTCTAATATAACATCAATTCTTACATAAATGACCCTACCTTGGGAAGCTCTTATAGTCAAATTCCCCTTGGTCAAACTTCTATAATGCATATCATATGCATCTCAAACAATCAGTAACTCTATCATAACAACACAAGGCACAGAAAATAAGGTAATACTAACAAGAATTCTAGACCAAACAACTATAATCAATCAAAAAATGGAAACATACCCACAAGGTGTCCCAGAAACAAGGTATCTAACCGCACTCATATGCAACTACACTTTATCAATATAGCAAAGCATAACATGCAATAAATGGGGTCTAATTCCAAACATGAAATACAACAAATGTAGGTATACAACACTTTTAGCATATATAATCCAAATACAATCAACAAAAGTTACAAAACACCTACCTTGATGACGTACGATCAATACTCTTGACTGTCGAACATTGAATCTCCCTAAATCAGTATAGATATACAAAAAAGTGAAAAACATTCAACCTTGAATAACTCATGAGAGAGGAGGAATCAAGAAGAAAGGCCATGAGGGAATTGAGAACTCACCGGTGGTACTTTTATGCAACCTATGTTGTCTCAATCGGAGGTCAGGCAGAGAATCAAGAGGGGTTTGATGTTTTTGGTCCATTTTGTCACTCTCCTATATAAACCAAGGGGATAAGAAGATGTTTCTGAGGATGAGATGTGACCCTACTCCAATTTATCAAATAATAATAAAACTAAATAGTGTGTTCATTAAATGTACACGCAGTGTAGTAGCCTTAACTGGACCCTACCTTAAGAGGTCTGCTAGGTCACCACACATCCTTGTACTCAGCCGTTACATGGATAGTATGCAGGTGTATGTGGTACTCAGGTGCATGGTGTGTACTCATACGTACATGACATGTACTTAGAAAACAATTCCCATTTCTTCTTTTTTCTTAAAAAACAACTTTAAGTCAAGATCCATACTTGAAATGAAGATATGAGTTCTTATAATAGGAAAGAGTTATCTAATAGGTGAAGGTGTGATATATATATTGATAATACAAGATTAATATATATATATATATATATATTCATAAGTGTTAAATATGTGATAAATTAGTTGGTTAGTGTCAATTAAAGATTATGACTACTAAATACACCATCACCCTAGGTATGTGAAAAAGGTTTCTGATGCTATGAGTCAAAAGGACCATGATATTTTATCCATGATATGGATTGAAATGGAATTATTAATTAGGGATTCTTAGAATATAAATCATGAAATCATGATAAAATATGATAGATCATATCTTTCTCATATGAATGTTCAACCATCCATCCATGTGATAATTAAAGAGGTAAAAAAGGAATTTTTGGAACTATAGAAGAAGGTGATGAATGTCATATAGTTAAACCATGATTTTGGAAGATTGATTAGGTTGAAGAACCAAGTATATGAATATCAATAACATATTTTTATAATGATCAATCAGATAAATCTCATAGTCATTAATTATCTCTTCATC
The DNA here is from genome assembly GCA_963277665.1 of Viscum album. Taxonomy (NCBI): domain Eukaryota; kingdom Viridiplantae; phylum Streptophyta; class Magnoliopsida; order Santalales; family Viscaceae; genus Viscum; species Viscum album. Next base: position 36,740,064 of record OY728150.1, on the reverse strand, counting down.
TTAGACGTATGAAGATATATAGAGAACTGAAAGAATATTTTTAGTGGGACTATATATGAAGTGATATTACAGGGTATGATTATTGATTCATATTATGTAATAAATTTAAGGATATGATGAATAATTTTAGTTGGTTGATTTAACCATTAACCATACTATAATAGAAAGATGAAAACATCACAATGGATTTCGATATTGGACTCAACAAAACTTATAAATTCCATAATGCTATTTAGATTATAATCGATCACCTTAAAAAGTAAAAATATTTCATTTTTATCAAATAATATTGATCACTTGATCATATTACCAGGTTATAAGTTAATTAAGTGTTATTATTTCATAGAGTACCACTCTCAATCATATATGATCAGTATCCGAGAATTACCTCAATGTTCTAGAGAATTCATTAACAAGATTTTCATATAAATTTGAGAATTAGAAATTAATATCATCCAAATATATATGATTTTTATGAGAGTAACATTCATACTATAGAAGATATAATGAGATATTTTTTATAGATTTTAACGTTGTTTGGGATAACACCATCCAATATTTTTGTTTTCTTACAACAATAATTTTCAATCGCGCATTCATATGACTCCTCACAAATCCCAATATGTCAAGAAGTACCAAACAATAATGTAATAGGATGAAGTTGTAGAATGAAATATATTGGTACCTAATATTTCTGATGTAATGGAAAATAAGGTTAAATACATTCAACATCACATCAGAAAAAATTAGAGTCGATAGAAGAGTTATATTGATAATCATCTCTGAGATATAGCACTCGATGTCAGTGACATGGTATTCTTATGAATACCTCCTTGGATTAAGTTTATGATATTTATAAATAGGGAAATATTGTAATTTGATATATGAGTCTCTTTAATATTCTTAATCATATCTATAATGGTCTCTTATCGGATAGCTCTTCCACCAAACCTCTCTCATGTTCATAATGTGTTCTATGTATCAATTTTCAGGGAGAATATACTTGATCCTTCACATGTTCTAAAATCAAAGGTTGTAACACTAGATCAATATATTTATTATGAGGAAAAACTAATAGAAATCATGAATTATATAGATAATGTGTTTGGAATAAGACTACTCACCTGGTTAAAGTTTTATAGTGGAATCATAAATTTTGGGAAGTCAAATGGGAACCCTAGGATGTCACGAGTTAGAAGTGTACTTAGTTTTTATAATTGAATAAACAAAATTTGGGGTGAAGTTATTATAAAAGGGTAATATGTAACACCTTGAGATTTTATGATTTATTTATCTTTAAAAAACATTATCGGTTAAATAGCTTGCTTTATATGCAACACTAAGCTTAAACAAACCATGATATTCTATTAAAATATTCTTATTAAATGTGTATTCTATCACCAGGACATTATATTGGAGAGTATGACTAAGACTAACTAAATTATGAAATGTATGTATAACAATTTTCATCAATGCGAAGTTATTGATCAATTTATAAGAAATATTAACTCAATTTTAAATGTCAAAAATAATATCGTTATATGTTGAAGGATCAAATTTTGAAAGTATTCTAATTTTCAATATTTATGTATCCTAATCAATGATGAATGATTATTTTGAGGAAATACACTTTTATTTAATGTTAAATAATAAATACTCATGTATACATTGATTATCAACTTGTTATAAATGATGATAAAATCATTTGAAGGTAAACGACCTATTTTTTAGAAAACTATTTTTTTGTGCTATGTATTTTATCTTTTTAAATTGAATTAATCCATATTAATGAATTATTTAATGAAATGTTTATACAATATATTTAAAAAATCATATTAATATAAATCTGATATTTTTTCTATCCATGTAGTTTAATGAAACTTACTTTTATATTTAAATATGCATTTATCTTAAAAAAATTTATGCATTTTGTACGCAGATATTAGAAATAAGTTTGACCAATTCTAAGAATTGTTATTTTAAAATTAGATTAAACATTTATATTAATAATAATTAACACTTGGTTATAATATAAACATAGGTTTTGGTAATTATGAATAGTAAAATAGGTAAAAATGCATTACTCTAGTAAATGTTAAAATGGATAAAGAGATGTTAAAATAAATAGACAAAGGTAAAAATAAAATAGAACATGTTTAAAAACTAATTTAGGAAACTATTTAGATCTTATATCACACCAAATTCAAAAAATTTATAATTTGGAGCCACTTTCCCATGACAATAACATAATTTTATTTTAATATTCATAATATTTACTGTTTTGCAACTCACCTAACTTATAAAAGGGAACCTTCCATCCTCTAATATACACAAAAATTGATAAATTTATCTAAACCAAGATATATACATATAATTTCTCAAAATACTTATACAATACATTGAGGTTCTAATATTTTCAAATTACCCATCCAAGAACCCTTAAATGGATTTTCAGAGGATACCTGAAGAATAGGTACATGGTCTTACTGATCTTTTTAATTTTTTTTCTTTTAAAATTTCATAAAATTTTATATAACAATATTAACATGATTTAATTAATATCATTACTATAGTGATATGTATTGACATTAATTTTATTTTCATTTTATATATCCTTCCCATCCATTTTAAAATGATCACGTCACTCATGGGTATGTGTGGAATACTAGTCCATGAAGCAATGTGAATTATTTTTCATGTATTCTTTAAATGGATGGGAATAATGATATTTTTAATGAATATATATGATATTTGGTATACAATAATGATTATATTAAGGTGAAATATTGTGTACCATTCCTTCATTCCATCCATCAAAAAGTGAAAACAACACTTGTGTGTACGTACATACTATCATCTCCAAGAAGTAATGCAATTCATTTTTCATAACCACATACTATGAATAGTAATAAAAGTGTTTATAAACAATAAATATGATAAATATTGTATTATTACTAGTTTTTAGATAATTAAACCCTGATCAAGTTGTATGTACTAGAATCATAAAACTAAAATATCCATGGAGAAAAACTAGTTTTTACCAGAATGATCATTTTAATGAAAAATTATTTATAAAAGAATAATAAGAAATTATAAGGGAATGATATATAGTAATATGTACATTAATATGGTTTTCAATAGATTTAAATTAAATCTATATTTATTATACTAGAGGCTTTAACCATTATAATGCAAAAAATTACCTGGGGTAAGGGTATATATTAAAATATAACTTATTTTCAGGATTTTCTATGATAAATTTAAATTAAGGGAAATTATATAATTCATATCATCTAAAATAGATAAGTTTTCTTCTTATCTAGTTAGTATTATAATTTTAAATTTTTATTACCATTTTCTCTCTTTAACACATACAATGATCGAGCAAATGATTTTAATAAAAACCAACCTTATTTACTTTCTGGTCTATGAACTTTTTATTCCATGTATACATTCTTATAAATGTTTTATAAAAGTTTTTATCTATATGAAAATTTTTGGAAAATATTTTTTTACTACATTTTAATTTATTTAATTATTAAAAGAAATATTTTCAAATTTTTTACATACAACTCACTTTTTACTTTTTAGAAGTGTGAAAATAATGTTATCTTTTGAGGTATACAGTATGAATGGATATTCCCACCATCCTAAAAGTTATTTAATTTGATGATTAATTTAAAATTTTCCATGGTTATTTGAAAATGAAATTTTCTTCTCAATATTCTGGAAATTTATATTTAATAAATATATTCATATAAAATAATATTTTCTATTATTTCATAGAAATGTTTAAATGCACTTTTAGAATTATTTTTTATTTATGTCAACATATTTTAAGGATTTTTATGATTCACTAGTGATATGACATTATGATACCATCTAAGCATCACTGTGGTGTTGTAACTTTCGTTCGTCATTATTTATATGTAAATCTTGTGATTTTTTGTCCTTATCTCCCTTCTGCTAGTTAGTGACTGGGTCAGTTTTGATTGTTTTTCACATCTTTTATTTCTGATGATGCATATTTTTCTTGCATAGTTTGGATCCTATGATAGGATCCCGCTGTAAACATTTTTTTCCAATATGGAAGTTCTTCTTTATTTTGAATGGTGAGTTAGTTTTTGGATGGTGTTTCAAAACATGGATATATATGGCTTGGTTTCAATCCAGGATGGGTATTAGCTACTAACTTATGGCGTGCTCTTTTGTACTATTTTGAACTCGAGATGTAGAGTTATCCTTTTGTGATGCGGTTTCATGTATGGACCTAGACGGAGATATTTCTAGATGAAACATCTGATTGATCCAAGGCTACTTTCCTTGAGGGTCATGTTGGTCATATTTTTGATCAATTAGATGATTTGGATGTAGAAATTATCCCTATTGGTGAGTTTTTTGGCATGCAGGGCCCTCTCTTCCTGTTGGCTAAAAATGCATTGATGGTACTGGAGGAGAGGGTGTTGAATGTGATGATGAAGGTCAGAAAATTAGTTCTTAAATAGATTCAACACCTTCTGTACATGAATAAAGTTGGTTTTGGTAATGCTGAAAATAGTGATGGGGTATGATTTGTGGTGCCCAGCACTTCTCATTATGCAGATTGAGGATCACCCCCTCTTGCTGTAATGGAGAGTTGTTTTCTTGAAGTTGATTTGAAGATCTAGTCTGATAGAGGAAGTTCAATCCCAAGATGCTGGTGTGCACCTACATCATTTTTCATACGATAGCTTTAAAGTTTTTTTCATATAACTTCTTGTTGGTGTAAGCTCATTACACCTCATGTGTTAACTGTAAGTCATGTTTTATTTAATAAAAGTTTCGTATATGGTATGGGAGACCAACCCATATCTCCGTTTTTCTAAAAAAATGATATGTATAAACCTGATTTCATGTTTACAACAATATTCATGGACCTTTTCATGTGATGAATTGTTAAACAATTTATGGGTAGACCTATTTTTGTGTTCTTAATATTTTGAGTGGAAATTATGGTTTTTATATATGTTCATAATTATTTGATTGATTTATTTAATGCTTGTTCTACATTAATATGATATAATCTCATGTTATACTACATGGATCAATATTTTATCTTTAGGATTATACACAAGTCTTACGTTGGGATACAATCCTTATACATTAACTCATGATTTATGATATCAATTGATTGGGTATAATTTTTATAAGTTATGATCCAGATCTCTTATTTTTTTCTTATCTTATACTCACTTAATATCACTAAATGATATATGTTATGTTTACCCTTAATGAGAATTTGAGCTCAGTCCTTATTTTTTTCACATTCCCTATGTTATGAAGAAAGATATTTAATATGATAAGCCTATAAGGGAATTATATGTGAAAATATCTATAGGATATGGTGAATATATTTCATGAAAATAATTAATTTATTTATCTAGTCTCTAAAAAACCTTTTATGGTCCCCGTGAGGTTATTATCATGAGATGTGTAAAATATTCATCTTAAAAGATGTTATATTTATGTACAAAATTATTCTATTTATATATAAAATATATTAAATAAACTCTTATACAACTACCATAACTTCATTCTATGATGTTGATATGGAGGTGAGATATGTACTAGAGGTGGTTATATATATAATTTATTAATATATAGGATAAGTGTGTGATATTTCATATACATGGAACCCATTTGACCCAAATATATTTATCCCATTATGTTGCATATGAGACATGGTGTGGACTAGAATATATATTGCATCTTATGTTTCATGGTAGATAGATCAGTATATGGTAATTTTATAATGTTACATTATCAAATTGTTTTAATATTTTATGTTAATCTTATCATTTTTTTGAAGACTATTCAAGCGCATCATATTATCTGTATGTATGATCCAAAAGAGGAAGTGATATTTAGTTAGGAAGCATACCATTTTATATAATATAATATCTAACCAATGCTCCATGATATATATATATATATATATATATAACTTTGAGTATCATCCACATCGTAATTAGAAACCACTTACTCAGGAACCTACCGAAAAATGTTGATTTATAGAAGGCCCAAGGAGGGTGTAGAAAATATTGGGCTACCTGTGTGACCACACATGTTTCAAAAAATGAAAAAAACCACATACACATAAGCCTCAACCAACTGATGATTTTTATTATCATTCATGAGCTCCACATCAACCCTCAATATATCCTTAATATGTTCATGGTCTTCTTGATCCAAGATTGTACCTGTTTCTATTTCCCATTTCATCATTATTTTGTAATTGATATTGTATAAAATTAGTGGGTTCCTAAAGGAATTTAATATATTTATACTTTTATAGTGGGAGAAGGATATATCTAACAATAATTTTATCAGAACATCCCAGATCAACCACTCCTGATGGATAGAAAATAGTAGTATAATAGATATTTGAGGTTCCTGTATAAGACGAAGAGATTCCCTATATTAATCATAGTCCACCACATCATATATATTGAAATAATCAATATAATAATGAAAATAACACTCCAGGGTGTGGGATAACCCCCCTCAAATATTTGTTTGAACATTTTTATTCTCATTATTCTTTTTTATTTTATTTATGTTTTGATTTTTTTTAAATATTGAGAATTCTTGGAAAGTTTTATATTATTAACAAAAGTTTAATTAATTTATATACATCATTTTAAAAATTACATATAATAATTATATTTCAAAATAATTTACTTCTTCATTATTTTTAATTATTAATTAACATTAATTTTCATTACTAATAATAATATAACTTAATAAATACTATAATTATTTACATGACATAATGAATTTATTAATAAATAATTATCTATTCAAAATAAAAAATAAAACAACATAACAAATATAATAATTTTAAATATATAAATTTATTGTTTATAAATAAAATTATTATAATTTATTTTAATAAATTTAAATCTTTATAATTTCTAACATTAATAACTTAATTAATCTATACACTATTTTCTTTATAATTAATGGATTAATTATAATTATGCATTTAATTTCCATCTATAATGAAATTTGTTGGGTCCCTTAATGAATTCTAATGAATGGAAATGTTTTCAAGGGTTTAAAACATTTCCATACCCATTTTTTTAAAAAAAATTATAACATATTCATTTTTATGTAGTTTAAAAAACCTATTAAAAAACTCTCATTTTGGTTACAATTCTAGTGTATGTCCCTTGCTCTCACCAAGATCATATTTTAGTCAAAACAATAAAGGGTTGTTCATGCATAGTCCTACACCGAAAACTATTATTAAGAATCATTTTCTTAGAGGCTCTAGCCATATGAACTTAAACTAAATTTTTTCATTGGTTCTAGTCATATAACCTTAAACGAACTGAAATAATGGTCCTAGAAACATGAACTTCAAAGGGAATTTTTTTTATATTGGAAACATGAACTTAAAAGGTACGACTTTTGGTCTTGGATATATGAAATCAAAATGAACAATTTTTTGTCTTAAATGAAATAACTTAAAATTGTTTTTTTCCTTATATCATTACCATAAAGTATTTCTTATTTTCCCAACTACTATGTAATTAAATTTCACGTTTCCTACTTTTTATAGGATAAAAATTTCAATCCCAATTATCTTGGGTGTCATGTATATTCATTTTTATTTAAATTGTTACATTTAACTATCGAGGATTTGATTCATACTTTATGGATATATAGGAAGTATTATGTTATCCCAATCCTTTCACCATTAAACCATCCATATATACTCATCCCATATATATTCTTGGATTGTGTTAAATTCTATAGTTCCTTCTTATAAGGATCTAAAATATAACATAATTAATAATTTTTATCAAAAATGGGTTGAAGTAATTAAAATCTAAATTATTATTATAATGTAATAACATTAATGATTATCTATCATCAAAAAGGTAAATTGTATTGTTATAGGAATTGATTTCCTAAACATGGCTTAAATAATAATTATATTACTGAAATATACAACACGCTCATTTGGGGGATTGGTTGAACTCCAAAATTCAAATTTTTTACCCACACACATGAGAATAAAAATCCAAATTATTTGACAAAATGGAAAAACATTATAAATATAAAAATAGATAACCAAATGAGAAATACTTTATCTATTAAAGATATAGATTGGATATAAATATTTACTATATTTATTTGTTTCTTAATCATTATTTATCTATAGAATTCAAATAGAAATTATTATTAATGGATCAAATGGGATTATCCCCCCTAAATAGCATTGGGGAACTCAATTGTATCTATGGTTTTTATAAAATTTAAACTGATAGTACTATTGGCCTATACTACCACTATAACCACCTTGACTATGAGGCACTGACAGAAACTTCCACATACCCATTACTTACAACTCCAGAGGGTGAAATAAATAGTGTTAAAATATCATTAAAATATTAACTCCAAACATAGAATTAGCTTATGAAAAAACTAGAGGGTTTGACAATGAAAAGGCTAGAACTACATTGAAAGGACAATATGGGTAAGTGGTTCCCATTATAACATGAAGAAATTTTGGGAGTATCTATTACAAATGAGATAATTAACATATTACATACCTAGAGGAAGATAAAAATGATGTATCCTATGTCCAAGGGACTACCCTAGATCTTCCAAGGAGGTATCCTACAAGTCATTTTCATATTCATTATTTCCTGACCAAAGAAATATAACAAGTCACTATAATGTCTTTAATACTAGTCATCGAGACTCTAGAAATTTGGAGGAGAGCCCACCTGATGAAATTAATCACTAATATTATGGATTAAGTTGATATTTATTCTTCTTATAAAACCCTAAATCAATCCATCCATTTTTTATGGTAACACGGGGTAAATTAAATGTCACAATCCTCGATAATCCTCAATGATTATTGAGATAAATATTAGTGAACCCATCAACCGATTCTTCCCCATTTATAGATAACAACCATCATTGAATAGGTCCACCCTCTAATCAAATAATAAGAAACTTTAAAGGTCAAATCCATAGTAAACCATACGTAAGAATCTTTGGAGGTCTTATCTAGGGTACCCACCATAGATGTCCTCCCAATGATGATACAAAATATAATACAAAATTCCTCCTCATAGATATCAGTAATCAAGTAACCGGGTATGTTATATCTATGCTACTAGTTCTGGTGATCCACCCCATGTTGACTCTCCTAATTAATATGGAATTACTTCCTGTTCCAACGATTAATAGAGAAATAACTATAGAGGTCACAATTATAGAGATACAAAATCATGAAACTATAGTGGTACTCCCCATGGTGCCAATAATGGAGGTCCTCACTATGAAAATACATAGATTCACAATAAAGTATCTCCCCATGATTTCTGACAGTGTGGTTCACCCTATGCAGAAAACTATAAAAGCTCAAAAAATTATTGAGATACAATACATGGTAATCACTATAGAGTTCTTCTCTATGATGATACATGAATTTACTATAAATGTTTTCCATTTGGGGATAAAAACTCAACAATCCTTTTAGGTCTTACCCTTGTTATCCAAAACAAATGCCTTACCTACAGTGATCTTAAATAATGTGGAAACCACAAAGATCCTTACCATGGTGAAGTAAAATAAATAATCTCTAGAGGTTCTACTCAGGGTACCAAAAACATATGACCTCCACATGATAAAATATCAAAATTATATCAAGTTCCTACCCACACTATAATTGTCTAAAAATTAATTTATTATATCTAGATTCTTATAAATCCAAATATAACATGATCGTACACTCCAGCATCAGTTAATGATGATTTCTACCAACTAGTGGATGAATTAGGATAGTGATCATTGTTAGTTTCTATGATAAACCATTTGATCATATATATAATTTAAAATGTCTAATTTTATTTTATCTTAATTGATAAAGTATAGGGAGAGTCACTTATGTGGTTAGAGAAACATCATGATAAATTCCATGGAGTTGGATAAGGATCCAATAATATTTTGGAGGAATTGACTAAGGACAAGATAATTGGTAGTTTTTTCCCAAGACCACCTATTTGTACGTTATAATTAATTAATTTTAGGAAACATTCAAACCATATAATTTATATAAATTAAAAAATAAAATTATGTTAATTAAAAGAGAACACGTGTCTCATGTTGGTAAAACTAATAATTTTATTGCATTAGATTAGTTGGTTGAAAGGCTTAGGAGAGAGTGTGACACCACTTGGGGGGGGGGGGTGAATTAATAGATACTAAAATTAAATCTCTTGAACAATATTTCTTTTACTAAATTAACAGATTGGTTCCATGAATGATAAAGAGATAATATGATAATTTTCACAACACACACACTATAACGTCCTAATATTTTCATACATGGATATTATATCTTTATAGATGAATATTAATTACATTACAAAGACACATTCCTAAGTACTATAATAGTTTAGTGGATTTGGAAAATTTGAACACATTAATATTATTTGGTGGAAGATCTTAAATTTTTTTTAATAAAGATATTCTCCAATAGTAATCCAACCTAAATATGTTTCTTTATAACCTAATGAATTGAAACATAAAAAATGGTGAGCTCATATGATCAGTAAGGGAAAACATGGAAGATACATAATCATAAAATGAACATAAGGGTATAAAAACATGATAATAACATTTTAATATCATACCCTACATATCAAATATCATATACATGATTCATGAAATAAATATTGGCAGATCGTAAGACAAGAATCATAGGATAATCAAAGTACATGAGTCATAAGAGTATAACAATTTTCAAAAAACATGGAATTTGTTGCATACTCATATGATTAGAAAATAATATGTCAATTATACCTACCAATACATTCATAGTATGAGATTCCTAGGATAATCACCCATGTACCTACTTCAGGGTTGGGATGACCACATGTGTACCATCTTGTTTCGGGATTAGGATGACCTCCTGTGCACCCTCTTGTTGTGGGATTAGGATGATCTCCCACGTACACTATTATTGCGGGATTAGAATGACAACCCATGTAACATTTAATCTCATAAAACATTTATAAGTACCCAAGTAATGGGATGGAGATATAGGTCCCGCCCATCAAATAATGAAATCAAACATATGTGAGCCATAAGAACATAAATAATTTGTCACATCAGAACCAAAGAAAAGAAATGAGATTCATAAACACTTTATCATAACATAAATCATGTAAAATAAATAGGTTTCATAAATATCATGCCATAATTAACATAAATAATTATGTGAAAGAATAAGGATGTTATAATTGGGTATTATCCCCTATAAGATATAATAAACATGAAATAAAATTGTATTAGATAGAAAGTTATTTTGAAAGATCCCTGAAAAAATTCTTGAGTAAAATATAATTCACATATTGAAATATAGTTTTTAAATCATTAAACATTTATAAAAAAAAATTCATTGAAAAAACCTTGAAAATATATAAATAATTCTTTTAAAAATATTTTAAACATCTATGAAATCCATTTTATTTTAAAAAATTTCAATAAGATCATTTTAAACACTTGAAAACATTTGTAGAAAACTTTTATTTGATGGAATACATTTTTCATACAACAGAGTGAATAAAATTACATGAAACATATAATTTTATGAAAAGAAGGATATTCATGATAAAAAATTTCAAAGGTCATTATACACAGCTTGAAAAATTATTTAGGTTCGTAACATAACATGTACCTCAAAGAATAAACACCCTAGTACTTTCCTTAAGGGTATGGGTGTTTATTAGAAGCATGGAGGCAAAGGCCACCAATCCCGTGATTTTAAGGTAAAGAAAGAAGTCACTAATGTCCAATGATACAATTACAAAGATATGGGACATTATAAAAATTATTGTCCTAAGCATCAAGGAAACACTCCCTAGATAAGGCCGAGGGAGAAAGGCCATGCTTATGAGATCAAAACTGTTGATATTGAAGTTCTTAATGATGTGGCGGAAAGTATAGTAATTGTTTCCTAAGAATTATCCAACACTTTATTTGATTCTGCATCATCACATTCTTTTATATCTTCCCATTTTAATAATATATTTAGATATTTCTAATTTTATTTAACAAAGGGGTTATCAGTCAAAACTAGTAAGGAAGGAATCTTAGAAATAGATATATGGTAATCTGTCCCCCTTATGGAACATAAAAATGCTTTCGAACCAGGTCAGGGCGTTAAAAGTTTACAATAATGCCTTTTAGATTAACTAATGCATCCTCTATTTTCATGGATCTAATGAATATATTTTTCAGAGAATATCTTGATGACTTTTTTGTGGTATTTATTGATGATATATTGGTATAATACAAAATCTATAAATATCATCATAATCAATTGCACATTATAATGAAGATTCATAGAAGAAACACATTATATTGGAAGTATAGAAAGTTTGAATTTTGGATTCGAGTAGTTTCCTTTCTACGTCATATTATCTCTAAGTATGGGATTTTAGTGGATCTTGTCAAGACAAAGGCATTTCAATAATTTCCTACACCAATGAACATTATCGAGGTATGTAGATTTATTGGTTTAGTAAGTTATTATCAGCATTTCGTTCAGAACTTTTCCTGATTATCTAACCTGTTAATTAAGATTACTCATAAAGGGGTTAAGTTCATATAAACAAAATAATGTGAATAAGGTTTTGAAAAATTGAAGATGAGATTAGTGAATTATCTGATCATAACATTACTATCGGGGAATGGTGGATCTGTGATCTTTAGTGATGTGTCAAAGAGAGGACTCGGGTGTGTCCTTATGCAGAATGATAGAGTTATTACCTATGAATCAAGGAAGTTAATAATTAATTAACAAAACTATCCAACTCATGATTTTGAGTTAGTAGTTTTGATATTTTCTCTGATGATAGGGAGACACTATCTTTAAGTTGAAATATGTGCGATATATATGGATCATATAAGCTTAAAATATATAATCCCACAGAAATAACTGAACATGAGGAAAATGATATGGCTCTAGCTACACATGTGTTATGATTGTTCCATACACTACCACCTAGGAAATGCCAATAAGGCAGTTGATGCATTTAGTAATAAAGATCATGGAGTTTTAAACCAAATTAGAATTGAAAATGATTTTATATAAATAGATCCAGTGAGGATGGTTATAATAATTATTAAATAAGGTGAAACATCACTATTTTTTCAATTGGTTGAACATCCATATTTATTGGAAATAATTAAAATTTATCATTATGATGAAGATAATATTCAAAAGAAAATTAAAGTTATGAATGATGGGAAGTTGGATGAATTTGTGTGTGAAGATGGAATTCTAAAATTTGGGAGTAGGTTATGTCTTCCCTCTCTTGTCGAGCTAAAAAGGGAGTTTTTGGATGATGTACATAGTTAAAATTTCTCTTTACACCTTGGTATCACTAAAATGTATGGATATTTGAAATAACATTTTTGGTGGGATAACATGAAGCTTGAAATTTCTGATTATATATTAAGTTGTTTAGTATGTCCACAAGTGAAGGTATAAAGACAACATCCTAGAGGATTCAGGCAGCCTCTTCCAGTTACTACATTGAAATGGGATGAAATCACTATGAATTTTGTCATTGGATTAACAAAAACTCTAATAATGAATGATTGAATATGGGTAATTGGTGATCAACTTACCAAATCTACACATTTCCTCACAATAAGGGAGGATTTTCCACTAGATCACCTTGCACGGATCTATATAAATGACGTTTGAAGACCTTATGGATAACATATCACCGTTTTTTATGATCTTGATTGATTATTTACATCGAAATTCTGGAAAATGTTTCATGAATATTTGGTGACTGAGGTTCGATTAAGTACTTCTTATCACCCTCAAACTAATGGAAAATTCAAATGGACAATCCAAACTTTATAAGAAATGTTGAGATCATATTAACTTAAATTTAAATGTATATGGGATTATTATTTAACTTTGGTGGAGTTTTCCTACAATAATAGTTTCCATTAAATTATTCAAAAGGAACCATATGAAGCAATGCATGGAAAGAGATGTCATAAACTAATATGTTGGGATGAAGTTGGTGAAAGGAAGCTTGTAGGCCTATATTTTGTAGAGGAAACAATCATGAAGGTAAAGACTGTTCAAACCCATATCAAAGCATCTCAAATCAGGGAAAAGAGATATGTTGATAATTGATAGAAGGATTTGGAATTTCAAGTAGGAGATCATGTTTTCTTAAAAGTATCTCCATGGAAGGGTGTTACAAGATTTAAGAATAAAGGGAAACTCATCCCCAGGTACATTAGTCCTTTTCAAATTTTCGAGAGAATTGGATCTATGGCTTATTGTTTGGAAATTATTTCTAACCTATCTAAGGTATCCAATGTGTTCTATGTCTCTTTGTTAAAGAAGTACATTCCATACCCAACACATGTACTCACTTATAAAGGTATATAATTGGAACCTGACTTTTCTTATTGTGAAGAGACTATCCAGATTATGGACACTAAAGAACTATTTTTGAGGAATCAGACAACTCAACTAGTAAATTTACTTTGGAAAAATCATAAAATTGAAGAGGCAATGTGGGAGCCTAGGGAACTTATGATGAAGACCTACCCAAATATTTTTATGAGGTAACATTTTAGAAATTTCGAGGATGAAATTCTTGTAAATGGGAAGAATGTAGCAACCCAATAATTTATAAAAATGTTTAATATTGAATGCATAAAACATTGAGTCTCTAAGAAACAACTCATTTTTATAACCTAGCTAGTGAACATAATTTTTCTACTTCGGTAATATGAATTTTGAAAAACTGATATACACGGTTGCAATTTGTAAGATATTTAGAGTCTTATAGGATCAACTTTCATTTTTGGTGAATATTAACATGGAACTTATGAATACTAATTTACCATTATGAATAGAAATATGACCCTTATGAAGAGTAAACTCACCCATGTAAGCAGAAAAAAATTAGGAACCTTATAAATGAGAGTGAATATTTTAAAAAATATTAATTAAGTGTTGATATTTTTGTGAGTAATAAATAGGTAATTAAAATTTTAATTTAATAAATTGATTTAAAATAAAATTAATTTTAATAAAATTTATTCATAAATAAATATTTTGTTCTTATTATTTTAGGATAATTTTATGAGACCTCAGTTAATTTTTGAAAGTATTATAAAATCAGTTTTAAATTTAAAATCTGTATTTTTCATGTAAATAATTATTTTATTGAAAAATTAAATTTCACATATTTTGAAAATTTATTTCCTTAAAAGGTGTCCATTTTTTAATTATAAATATTTAAAAATTGTTATGGTGATTTTTTGGAATTTTTCAAAAATACTTTAATTTTTTTGTGAATAGTGAAATACGATAATTAACGATAAATGCTAAATACCCGATTTATTGAGTAATAGATGATGTATGGATGATGTAAAAACACTTGTTTCAAACTCACATGCACTTATTACTTTTTTTCAAAAGAATAAATACTATTCATAGTCTTCAGCAAAAATAATAAAATAATGATCAAAATAATGGAAAAACCCTCCTCTCCTCTACTATAAAAGCACCCCTCACTCCCTCTTCTATTCACTCCAATAAGCCTTGAATATTCTCAAAGTTCTTCCCAAATAATCTTCTATATTCCCTCTACAATTTGGGTATTCCTTGGGATTTTCAAAATACCAAAACCCTTTCCCATATGGAGGATCTCAAGGAGGTTATTTCAGGAGGTAAATCCTCTTACTTTTTCATTTAATTTCATTTCAATTGAACTTTTTTATCATTATATCTGAAAATATTCTATCCCATTTATCATGATAAATATATTATCATCAAAATACTATAATAAAATCATGTTATTGTAATAACCATTATCAATCTCCTTACTCTCCCTCTTTTATTTTATAATTGACACCATTGTCCCAAAGGTGCGAATTTACCACCTTTGTGGACGACAAAGTTTCTTTCTTCAAATTATTCTTCAAATATATTCATGATACCATTTTAATGGTTGATAAAGATTTTATAATTTATTATATAACCCTTTTTATGTTCTGGAAGCTACATATTTACATAATACAAAATTATAAAACAAAATGAGTTTGTTATGATCAATAATTTCTATAATAATCTAAATGATTATCACTAAATGTAATATCTAATGATTCAACCTCATAAAATATAACCAAATGATGTATATAATAATTTACACATCTTTATTTTAATTAAAAATTTGAAATTATAATTATGGAGAATTATACCAATTTCAAATGAACTCCATTACTTATAATTAGGCAAACCAATCATGAAATCAAGGAAACGAACAGTCTAAAACGATGAAATTCAATCATATTACTTATTAATAAGGACATAAATTAACTTAATTAAATTATAATTAATCAAATACATATAGATAAGATTTTTAATTAATTAATTAATTGATTTAATGTGATTATCACGGAATTTAACGTCAAGTACAGAACACGTTCAGATATAAGGTATGGGTTTTCTACCCGAAACACTATTTTCGTTCGGGTTACTCTTCTTCTCTACTTACATAAATTAAATTATTAATTATTTTTATTTAATAATCATATGTTCTTTTTTAATTTTCTATATATGTTTACCAATTAGAATCATTCTTTGTTTTTTGAGGAGTTAGATGTTTTAATAGAATCTTCCAAAATTCTTCCTGATAAAGAAGCCTGTTTCAATGGAACTTCTAAAATTATCAAATATTTTCAGATGAAATCTATTATATATTTTTATAAAAAATAATTTTTCTAAAATAAATCATTTTATTACTAGAGAACTAAATTATTTCACTTCCGGATTTATGTAATTATTTTTCCAAATGAACTATTCTTTTCAAAGTAAAAGAGTATTAATCTTAAGAATTACTCAATGATTTTATATGAGTATTTTAATCTATATCAACACTCTTTTTGATTATTTTTCTTAATTGGAATTAATATTTTATGAAATAATAAACCATATTTTATTTAATGGTTTATTATTATTTTGACTGGGGATGTGATATCTTGATTACATTCACCATATCACTCCAAATGGTTAGTGGTCATATTTAATGATTGGCAAAAGTTATATACATTTCATATGTTAGTTTTAATATGAATTTATATGATTTTTATGTTTTTAGCCATTCATATGAGTAATTCATTAGAGTTATTATGCGATGGGTGTGGACCTTTATAGCCCCTTGATGCATCGGTAGTTTTAATGAGACAAACTGGTTTGGGATTTTACTTGTTTATGTATGGTCTTGGAATGAGGCCTTGACAGAATGATTATGATGTCCATGATTATGAATCAAATCATTATTAAACTAGATAATGATATTCCATGTGACTATTTTTTGAGTATAATATCCATGGTTATGTTTTATGGCATTATTTAATCAGTTTTTATTCCGGCCATATTATGCTCAAGTTTATTTTTAAAGGAATGTGTTTCTAGTTATTCATCATGCCTAGTTTTTATATTTATGACTAATCCACATTATTATTTACCCATACTAAGCTACTGATCTCACCCCTTTCTTGTGTTTTATATTTCTCCAAGATTTGGAGAATATTATTTTGAATGACTTGAAAGGATAATCTAGGAGTTATGGGAGATATTAATAGATATTATACATTTTATTTCATTTCAAGTTGAAATGTTGAACTTATGTATGTATTTGATGTTCCAAATATACTAAACTATTCATTATTTCAAGATAAGAAATTATTTTAATCATTATAATATAATAAAACAATGCATTTACTCTAGGAAACTGAGGTCATGGCATTACAATGAAACCCATGAATTGAAGTTGTAAGTAGTGGTGTTCTTACTGATGTCTTGGAGAAAAATATTACAGGGGAGTGATGTATCACCTCTTATTGCCATAAGAGTCTCAAAATATATCTCCTAATAGAGAGATCAGAACCAAAGGTAGAGGTGATGAATAGAGTTTCTAAAAGACTATGAATTTGTGATAGTCAATATTCTTGAGAAGGGTGACATGTTAGAAAATTATCTCAAGAGGAAATACCACTCATAGTTATTGAGAGAGGAGTTGAAGATGTTGCCCTCACCACAAATGTCCATAGTGGATGAGGGTGGTGCATAAACCTCTAGTCCATTGTTTCCCCATATGTTTATTGACTATTTTAGGGAGGAAAAACATAAGGATATTTATTGTGAGGTCATTCATGACTAGATATCTATTAGATATTCTCTTAATGTATTTTATGAAGGGGGCATTCCATCTTTTCTGAGGATGGATGTTGGTACCAATCACAATGTGAGTTGAGATGTTGAGGGAGTTTTATACACCCCCTTATTAGTACATCTAGGAGTGGTAAAGATATACTAAGACCATCAACATCAATTTTTTTGGATAGTGATAAAGAGTTGCATTTATTAATTTATCTCTCAATTACTAACTTTCTAGTACGTGAAGGACAAACACCAAGTTCTAGTGGGTTTGTCCCAACCATTTGATGTTCCAGAGTAGATGGGGGTATGATATCTTCATATATTTTATTATGGGACATCCAAAATAATTTATAGGACATGGTGTTATCTAGGTGATCATAAAATGACTCACTAAGTCAGTCCACATCCTAGCCATCCAAGAGAAGGGTTTAGTGGAGAGTTTGGGATGCTTGTACACACATGAGTTAGTTTGGATTCATGTAGTTCCATCAATGATAATTTTAGGATATGATTGTTACTTCATGTCAGGATTATGGATAATACTACACGGGGCCTTTGGAACTCAGTTTTGTTTGATCTTAGTGGTCCACCCCCATACTAATGGCTAGTAAGAGAAGACTATTCTTGTTCCGATAGATATTTTTCAGGCCTATGTGTTGGTTTTTGGTTATAGATGAGAGGATCACCTTCCCTTAGTAGAGTTTTCCTATAAAAATAGTTATCATTCCACCATCGGTATGACACCATTAGTGGACTCATATAGAAGACCATACAGTTCACCACTATTCTGGTCAGAGCTAGGGGAGATAACACTTATGATACTAGAGATCATTCAAACATTGAAAGATAATTTATGGGTTATCTGGGAGCATATGGGGACTTCCAAGAGACATAAAAAGTCAGATGAAGTCTAACAATGAATGAATTTGGAGTTTGAAGAGGGATACCATGTGTTCTTAAAGTTATGAGCTCAGTGAGGATTATGGAGATTTGGACAAGGTGAAAAGCTACCTTTGATATTCATTGGACCTTTCAATATATCATGTAGGGTTTTTTGTGATGGTATACCACAAATCCTGACCATCACAGTTATACTAGGTATATAATGTCTTCCACATGTCTCAACTGAAGATATTTATGCACTACCCATAAAACTTTATTAATAGGGGTGAAAGTGACATTAAGGACATAGACAACTTCTTAGAGTACCAAGTTACCATTTAAGATCAATAGGAAAAGATCCTTTGAGGGAGAGTGATTCCTTTGATGTGTTAATTGGTAGCATGAGAATCTTTAGGAGAGAACATGGGAGTGTGAGAACCAGTTGTGAGATAAATTCCATCATATTTTTGAGTAGGATTTTTTATTTTCAGGAAGAAAGAAAATGAAGGTTGGGAGAATGTAATGAATACATTTTTTACATGTAACCATTTAGAATATTTGGAATAATATTTTTCATATTTAGGAAAAGATTAAGCATGAGATTCTATGGCCTATAGAGCCTTGGGGTTGTTATATTAAAAATATTTAATTCATTATATCACATGCACAATTGTTTTTGGTAAAAATGGGTTTTCTACCAAATGGTGTCTTAGATAGGAAAACCAAAGAAGTCCATTAATTCTAAAACAATATTTTTTACTATAGTTATGATATAAGTTTGGGAATCACTAGAAATATAAGTGTATTTCATCTATTAGCAGAAATTATACAAAAAAGGAATTAAATCTATTTATTTATTTATTGTCTAATTAATGTTAAAAATTGAAACAAAACTATATTTATAACCATGTTATGATAATATCTAGGGTTTTCCACATAACCCTGAGAATTCGAAGGATGAATATTACTTGTTCAATATTCTGGTGTGATCAGGGAGATTGATTGGTATTCCAACAAACTCAATGAATTCATCCATGGAATCACATGTAAGAATGTTTTTTCAATAGATTTTTTGGTTATCACAAATGACAAGACACATAGTAATTCTATATCATAAATCAATTCAATATTGAGGTATGAGATTTTATATTTTTTGTTTATTCCAAATTCCGGACTTCTTTATAGTGAATGCAAAATAATGCTGTTGTAAAATTTATTTATTTTTATCATTTTTTATTTAAAATAGAATATTATTAATTATCCATATCTGAGTTTTGTCCCCATTTATGTAATTCCTGATAAATGAGTGTAGGAAAACACAAACAATGACTAACAATTATATCTCATTTCGGAGTTTCATGCTTTTCTCCCTCAGTTGTTCAGATGTTCTTCATTGGCATTTCGATTGGTAGATGGTTTTACAAAACCCAGAAACTGATCATATTGCAGTCAATATTTGGCATAATATATTTTTTATGAATTTATGATTATGGTATTGAAGTTGTGATTGAAGTTTGACAGTGATGGTGGTTATTCGATGATGGTGCAGATGGTGGGTTTTTGTAATTTTGGCCACGCAGGTGTTTCAAGAATGTCGAAAATGGATATTTACATTAAATGAGTGGAAAAAATAGGACACAAGAGATAATATAGTTTGATCCAACTCATATCCTTATTTTATGGTGGTCTTCATAGAGGAATCATTGGTGGAGATAGTGTGGGTGAATATTCATGAGATTTATAGGAAATTTGGAGAATCACGACATACATGATGTATATTGTGGAATAACACATGCTTTATGGATTACTTTATATGGTTGACATGGTTTTCATGTGGACATAAATATCACATAAAAACATTACTTAGTTACATAAACTACGACCCTTAATCCAATATCCTATCATGTACACCTGTGAACAAAAGCACAAAAACGACCAGTGTAAAATGGTATGGATATAGTATATGGGATGTGCCAGAGTATACATGCACAAACACAAACAAGACCAAGATTATCAAGACATGCCGTGTGTCCATTATACATTTCATGTACCTCTTTTAGGGTATATTAGATCCATGAATCCCCTCAGTACGATTTCAGTATCATTATGGGTGTGTTCAATAAGTCAATCCCAACGAGGGTACAATATTGTATCCCATACTGAGCATAGGATGAAAAATACCATCCATGGGATAGTTTTTGATAGAGTCAGGTATCCCTCTCTATGGATAAGGGTGTTATCATCTATCATTATTCCCTAGGAAGGGTTAGGTATCCCATTTTTTTTACATCCATAACATGTGATCCCCTTATTAAGGGGTTATCCTAGATAGGTTTAGGTTCCCACATAGGTTCTAGACATGATACCATACCTATGTATCAATATTTTACGTTTTTTAATGTATACGTAAAAATAGAAAAACCTGGAAAGTGTGATCTATCAGATGAGTTCCATTAGTTTTAGTGAGACAATAAATGTGGGTTCCTTTAGATGAACATGACCTAAGAGGCTTGATAAGATTCTTAGGAAGTTAGTGAGGATGAGACCTGACATTTTTTGTTGGTTTATATATATGATAATATATGGGTCATTATTGTATTTACTTATAATTTACTCAACTTGGACATATTGAGTTGATTCTCTATTGATGATTTATGTTTACTGATTTCATGGTGTCTTACTGGGAAAGTTTATAATCACCCTTATATGGTATATTCCCACAATTGCTTCACCTTATGAATATGAAAATACATTCAAGGAATTATTTGGTGGACCTAATTCTTTTGGAACTTAGTTGTTCTATATGAACCATATATGGTTCCAAGAGTTTCATCTTGATAGTAGTCCACTTTTTTTGAGGTTCGAATCTTTTACTATTATGGTCGGATTTTATTTATACCAGCACTTTTCCACAAAACTTTTCATACAATGATGTGGGATTAGTTTTTATTCACGTATATATGGTATCATTTGTTTATCTTTCCCACATTATAATAGTTTTTGGAGATGCATGAATGTGTACAGTTACATTAGGCTATGACCTCCCATGTGTTTGATATGACCACTCGATGCTATTTTCCAGACCCCATCTTATTAAAGGTGGGATTTGAGTGTCACACATGGATTACTTCCTACCCAGTGGCCCTTAGTGGGTCGGGTCATAAAAAATAAGACTATAGACTTATACATAATTATTTGGTGCTTCCTAAGAAACATCAACCATGATATTCAAGGACCAGACTTCCACTCCCCATAGATACACCATATGATTGAAAAATTCACCTCAAACATCCAAAAAAAGAACATGTACATCTTACAATAGAGTTGATGGATTTATAGGACTTATAAAATAGACTTATGATACTCAATATGATCCTATTTTGACTTATATTACATGAGAATTTCACTAAGGAAAACAGCAATGAACTAATATAGGAATACAATAAATATAGAGGTGATGAGTCCCATAAATATATTTTGGGTGTTCATCATATCAAATTTTAAAAAACACACATGATTTTCTGATAAAAACCCCTTAAAGTAGTCTTTAGTATTACAACCTCCTTCAACATCATATAATGATACCTAAACCATAGGCCAGTCTATGAAAAGCAACTAAACACCTTAAAATGATAAAAAAATCTATCCTTTCATGGGTAATAAATTTCTAGGCTATCAGTAGATTCAACCAATTGTTTTCTACGCATAATCTAAGTCCACCATCTTACTTCTCAAAAAAACCCACTAGAGCACCCCAATTCAACATACTAGGCCAGATAAAATCCTCATGTATCCAATCGTCAATATAAATCCTTAATTAGCATAACTAAAAAGGTTTTATATGACAATGAACCATTTAAATCAAATAGTAACTATGCTATATATCTATCTATAACATGATATAATGCTTAGGCTGTAACCTCACAATATCTTCATGAAAAATGTCTAGAAACTTATCAGTGACTCCAGGAAACTCTCTCTCTCTCTCTCTTCTATACTGAACCCATACACTACTAGATGAGGTATAAGATGCTCCAAATTCCGATGAACCATTTAATGATAATTATCTCTAGAAAAAACTACACACTATCATTCTATATCATAGAATGTAACCCCCTCCGGGAATCAATCGATGAAAACACTTATAAATAACTAATCCATTCTAAGGATTACATCATATGGTTTTATATACAATTGAAAAAAATCCACAAGTAATATTTTCTTCCACATGATCAATTAAAACCCCAACACACATTAGAAAAAATAGATATAAATCCAATTTGAGTAATCCAAAACAGAGGCCCTAGAAGCCTCTACACTTTGAGTCCCAAGGCGTAGACCATATAGGGTGAAAAAAATAAGAAAATGATCTAAATTAATATAATTTAATTTTAAAGGTAGTGAATAAATACATGTTACCCTGAAAACTACATGGACCACCTAACAATATGATCTATATGGAAAGAAACTAACCGCACTCAACTCCCCGACCTCATTTTCCCTTTTTGATAACAACATCCATTATTATGATCAATCCTATGTTCCAAATAATAGGGAACATCATGGATTTATCCTATGAATGATCCATATTCCCTTAGATATAAAAAATATCTCTAACCCTGCTACTGATGTGGTCTCTATGGAACCTATTTCTAATGTTTGAATAAAAACATCTGACCTATGTATTGTTAGTATTATAAAATGGACATGTACTAAAACTAAAGGTGGTATGGATCTCATCCAAGGAAGAATACATAAATAGATATCAATTAGGAATTATAGTAATAAAAATACCTAAAAAACACGAGGTAAGCTACTAGGAAAACTCCTTACTAGTAAAAACCTTGACATTCCTGACATCCAATACCCTATATCATTATCTTTTTTCCTTGGGAGGCTCTGATGACTTATAGAAGGTGATCTTGACTATGAATACATCCTCTTGGTCACCTATATGTTCTTCAAGACATTATAATATGTTTGTAATGTAAATTGGGTTACTTCATGTAGAGTAACTATATGTAACACCCTATCAAAATTTCATTCCCTAGACTCTTTATATAGAAAGATATGAATACAAAAAAGTAAATATGATCCTTGATTATGATCCTGAGTTCCTGCACACACATGGTCACTTATTGGAGGGAGGGGGAAACTACTGCGTCTTTTCCACCTTTATCATTGATAAGAGGATCTATCCACAAACATGATTTTGAACATCATCCTATGAAACCTTAAAAAACTTGAACTCTCTATGGAACAAGATAGTTTACTGGAACACTACCTATCTTATATGAATAATCTGTAAGTGGAACCAAATACTATGGCCTGACATAGATAAAAATGACTGAAATATCTAGATCATATAACCAGTGCTCTATCCATAAATCAAATAAAATCCCCTCATACTTATCCAAGACATGAATTTGGAACTCACACAATGCCTTACTCTAAAACTAATCCTCATTAGCTGGGACAACCCTGATATGTTCAACCGAATAATCTTACCACACCTCAAAAAGCATAACCAAATATAGATGTGGGAGAGGAACCATTTCTGAATGTCATAAATGAAGATTCTAAACATAAAACATGGAATTCCTCATAAATCATTTAATCAGATTCAATATAACTTCCTTAAAATCAAACCAATTGAAACACAAGAAAAACCAAGTATTATGAATGTTCCTCTCTTGGGTCTTTACCCTTCAATCAAAATTACACCCCTAGGGTTTTTAGTATTCTTATAGACACACAATTAGTTCAAAGGGGCCCCTAATTATCTATTTCCTAGCTGGTCTTCCTTGATATATCATACATTAAATTTGACTAATGTTTTTCGGTACCAAAACAATAAAATACTCACTGGTTCCTAACTCATGTAGCTATCCAAAATCTTATAAAAAACTATGATACCACTTTTTCATGATCCCCCCTGCTTAGAACCCATTCTTAGCCTATAGTAATGATGATATTGACCTTTAAAGATCACCTAAAATACACCACATATTGTGGATTAACATTTAGGGTATGAAACACACATAAAATATTCATTACCCTCTTAATCACAATGCTATATAATGAAATATTCCCATCATCACCATATCATAAAGAAAAATAAATACTCCATAGTTCATGTACATTTCATAAAAAATAGTGTACAAGAATAAAATACCCCTAAAAAACCCCAAGATTATAAAATATAACCACATATCTAATCCATGAGCCTTTAATGTGTAGCGCAATCAATGAAACCCTCCTAAAAATATGAAAAATATATTTATATATAGGAGTTAGAATACATGTATACCTAGTAGGATACTCATGAAGAACTCTCATGAAAATTTGGAAGAATAATACTAATTCCTTAGTGAATGAACAACAAAACCAATATGTAGATAAAAGGGTCCATCTATCATCTAACATTAATAAGGTTTGATGATCTCATATTGTATCCAAATATAATAACATAATATTAAATAATATTCTGAGATAGTTCCCTAAAACCACTTCCCCACAAGTTTTTAAATATCAAAAAATAATGAAATATATACTGATTCTCCTATAGCTTGCATATAACCACATATCCACATTTTCATCACAACCATAACTGTATCATCATTATCACCACATACTGCATAACACATCATACAATGTACCACAACTATTTATCCATAACCACATACATTATCACCACATCACAACCATATAATATATCATCATCATAGTAGGGTTTTCTGAATATGAATAACATCAATCCCATGACCCAATCCTTCATTTCATGACCCTAACCATATATCACCTAAACCACAACAACAATATCCCATAACAGGGACAACATCATCCCATCATCATCAAATCAGGGTTAATCTATCTTCTATCCATGAAAGCCTATGATTTATAACCTTAGTCTATTAGAGTTGATACTGGATGGGATATAGGGTATGAGTATGTAGTTATCCATCTGTTACCTCACTATAATGGATGTTAGAAAAACACATAGAACCCAAAAAATCTAGGCATTAATTAGTTGGTCTAAATATTGTTGGGCACATTGGAAATCAGAATAAAAATACTATATATATATATCCATACACAATCCCAACCCAAAAGCTTATACCAAACAACACTATAAATTCCTATATCCATCACATCATCATCACCATCTACCACTTGTAATTTCTACAACCTCTAAATCAATAATTGACCCAAATTACTCAAAAAAACATCGACAACAAACAACATCACCTTCCTAATAAATCCGGTTGCTTTTTCATTTATATCATTCATATTATAAGAAAAATTACATCAATTATTCCATTAATTTATCTATGAGTAATGTCAACACATTTATCAATTATAAACCACATTCAACCTAGCCTTTACCCATAATTATTACTTTTAATAGTTCATGAACATACCGCTACATAGTTAATTCTATTACATACCCATTACCATATTCACAATTAGAAATCATAGTCCATATCACTAAGAATATATAATACAAACCCACACCAAAAAGCCAATCACTACTTGAACAACCCCATTACACATTCAAACAAACACCACAAACACCACAACCACCACAATACCTCTTTATATTTAGAAAAACCCAACTATAACATTGTTCCAAACAATATAATTTCATATCCATCACTTCCAAATGAAAAATAATATTTCCCATACCCACTAGTAAAAAACACCTACATAGCTCACTATAAATCTCAAGAAAACACCCCAAAACCATCCACCAAAAACTATAACTGAATCCATACTAAGAAAAATAATATAAAAATATACCAGAAACAAGAATCATCCAATTTTAATAATGTAATAGTTATAAAAACCCCCTTATTTAAAAACATAATCATATTTATTTAACAACTCTTTGATGATCATCATCACCTTATTGGTAGATTCGAAATAACTGATTCATTACCATCATTAAGTAATTAACCTTTTATGAAAGGTGATCCAATAATTTACATAGTATTAAACAAGGTTCACATACAAATAACACAAAACAACTATCAACAATAATAAATATTATTGAATCATATAAAACCAATAAGATTAATTCCATCCATTAAATGTTATTTATTCTATTTCATTATCTTCAGGTTAATCCTTAACACCAACCTAATGAAATGAATCTTGTTACTTCGAAAATTTTCACAAAAAATAAGGAAAATCATTAAATACCCTACCTCAATAAAAGTTTTAACAAAATCTACCTAAGAAGAATATAATTATTTGAACACAAGGAAAATATTAGGAAAGGAAAACATCAAAAAATATATCACAAAAACCTCTATAAAATTACCAATCCCATTAAAAAATTCCAACCCAACCACTTCAACAACCTCTTAAAGAATAATAACATGGAGAGACCCCAATATAAGGGAAGAGAAACTCACCTTAGATGGAAGATTTTTGATCCCAAAATGTTAAGAATACAAATACACTAAAGATGGGTCAATGATCTTGAAGTAATCTTCTATCCCTATCTAGGGTTTGGGAAGAAATGAAAGAGACTTAAATAAGCCATATGGGATTTTGAATTTATAATATGACTATAAATTTAAAATTTTATGTCATGATAGGATTTGGTCATGTCATAATGGAGCTAAATTGTCTGAATCTCTAAAATCCATATTTTATTTTTCTTATATCCCTAAAGTTTAATCTTGGCCAACTATAATAATATGATATAATAGATTAAGGGTAATTCCATGACCAAAAAATTAAAGTAAGTGTATAAAAATAAAAGTCCATACCTAAGTTCTTATTCATAACACACAAGGGTTTAGTTTTCCAAAAATACATCTTCTAGACCATCACACCATGAAAAGACTCACCACATCATGAATACAAAATATTTTAAAGGAAACATAAAATACAACTGACATGGACTATTCCATACTATGTGAAATGAGAACCTTATCATGACTCAACATTTCATGGAATGACTCCCCAAACTACAAGACCACCCTCTACTCGAACTACCCCTCAACAGATAGACACACATTTCCAAAACATGATAATCCCCTTCTAAATAAATTATTACTTTTAGTAGCACTTGTCTTCCTCAAAACATATCCTTATATCTCTAATAGAAAAAGGATTCAATCTAATGGGTTGAGAAGGTCTAGGATGTTACATGAATAGTTTGATAAATAAAACACATGGAAGATGTGTTTTTTACAGGTTCCACCACTCCGATTATCTTATGGTTAATCCACATTGGCCAGTGGTTGGGATCCCACTATCCACATTCTTAGCTTATTATTATAAATAACATGGTGTATGAGTGGGTGGATAGTTCTAAAATCCTTTAATAACAATTATTTAGATGATAACCAATAATTAAATCAATTTTACATGTCCTCCACAAGTGCCTCCAAAATTTGGCTCAAATATTAACCCTTTAACTTCTATAAAATCCTAAAAAAAACCCATAGAATTACCTATATAAATAAATGATACATAACACAAAGTTTTCTCTCTAATTTATATATTATTCCCTTAAGGAAAAACTAATCATATTTATAATCCTTACGCATGTCATGATATGAAATCCTTAGTTGTAACACAATCAGTATATCAAAAATTATCTACCTATATCCATTTCTAGACTAATCAAAGTGATATATAATAACCAATTATATGTTTAAACCATTATAACAAGACAAAAATATTTTTTGTGTGATCTATATATATTTCTAGAAATACCCGTATATAGTTTTTTCACATCATACCCTCCTTGTGGCCTAACCTTCCCTGTTATTTCACAGTCACATGTTTTCTATGTGGTAGTTCTCATCTTCCTTAGGAAACAACAAAAAAATTTGGAGCAGAATCAATGTGTAGGTGTAGTCTCTATGATTCATGAGAATATATTTCATGATGAAAGATATTTTCGATGTGGAATGACTCTTTGCAAAAGTGTACACTAATATATTTCAAATAATCATGAAAAAATGTGACAACATTCACACATTGATTTATTTTCACATAATAATTTCTCACCCCTTTTCATTACACTCAACATTCAACCCATCCATGAACATATTGTAAATAAATACAACATGAAACCAACGTAAAATTTTATAATTAAAATATATCAAGAAACTAGAAATGTCATACTAATGTGAGAGTTATCTAAACATAATATCATTGTATATAATGATTTTTTGAGATGTATCTCCTAGTATCTGTGTAAAAAATGATATAATATAAACCATGTATTAATTAAGATCAAATCCTAGATTCATCTTTTCTAATTTACTTCATGAGAGCTCTTAAATCTCCAAAACTCTTCAATTACCCCAATAATCAATAGATATTTAATTTACCCCATTATATTTTTTCCCAAACATATGGAGAAATGTAGGAACTTTCTTCATTATTCAATTAATAACACCATATATATCCCCATATATGAAATAAATTCACTTATATTAATCACATATTAAAATAAATAGATGCACTTATTCTTTGTAAGAAGAGATTTTCTTTATTTACCCTATTAATCAAAAAATACAATGGTATAGAAAAGGTAAAATAAATAAGAAAAATAATATGTATTTTTGGATAGAATAAACTCCAAAAGTACTCTCATGTGCTCAAAGGAATCCTTCAATATGGTATTTTTCATGATATCCACCATTTTCATACTTTTTGAAAATATATTCCAAAGGAATTTCATGACATTTAATCTCAAATATTGTACTATATTCATTGATATATTTATTGGACATTGATTATCACACCCAATCATCATTAGGTCGGAGAAAAAACACCCTCATATCCTCAATTTTTTAATTTACACACTTCATTTGTGTTATTAATTTTGATTCAATTATATATTTATCTTCTATTTTGTTTAGTTTGTTAGAATTTTTCTTATCTGAGTAAAAAGTAACATATCTTCCTGCAATAAATAATGTACCTTCAACAATTATATTTTTTCACCAACATCACCTGGCCAATATATATTGTATAATATATAAACCTATAGTGATGTATTTTTTTCAAACCATAGGCCATTGAGAAAATTACCTCTAACATAATTCAATATTTATTTCACTCTTGTGAAATGTGACTCCTTGGGATTTATTTAGAACCATACATATAGAGTAAATACAAAGAAAATGTGTGGTCTTAATGGTTTCAATTAAATTTGGAAACCAATAATCCTTACAACTCTTTTTAATCTACAATCATTATATATTTATCCTTAAAAAATTATTCATATGTGATATTGGAGTTGATAGATCTATTTAGGATTTTATACCAAATTTTTTTAATTACTCATGAGAATACATATCTTGTGAGAGATTGATAGAACATGTTGTTTTCATGACATGAAAAACCAAAACATTTCCAAATGGACAATAATTAAAGTCTAAAAATTCTTTCTCATTTAGTTGTAAAATTCTTGACAACAATTCTCCTTATTTATAGTGAAAATATATTTATTGAAATATATGACCATGATATGTGAGTTTTTGTGATCTGACAAAATACAGAGATTAAAAAATACCTTATCTTTCTTAAATACAATTATCCTTATGCTATTATAAAACACTTAATACCATGATCTATGTGATTATTTAATCTCTAATAATGACTTATTATACTTTAATACTCCAACACATCACTTTCAAGTATAAAAACCACTAAATGTTTATTTTATAACATTTAATTTATGCTACCATTCAAAAAAAAACAATTATACATCCATTTATAATGCTTTAATATTAATTTGATCACATATAAAAAGAAACATATTTATAGTTTTTATCCGTTTGACTTAATTGAAAGTATCGTTAAAGTAAATACCCCAAATTTTATAGTATTCCTTATATAAAAGATGATTTTTATTACTTCTTTTTCTAATTTAGATTATTTCTAAAAATCAAATTCATTTATATCTTATTATTTTATTTGGTATGTATCAATAATTACCATGTTCCATTCTTCTCAATTTGATTTAGCACATTTTTTTCACTGTAATCAAATCCTCATATTGTAATTACCCATTGTTATTTTTTAGTATAACATAAAAAAATATGCAGTGACTAAGCTTCCTTAAATATATCTAAGTTTAACCATGTTTTCCATTATATCAAGGAATGTTCAGAGTAAAACAATTAATCTAACAACTTGAGAATTGAAATATTCTATTTAATAATCTTTACTCATTTATATAAACTTCATAATAATTATTGTAATTTAAGAAACCACTAGTTGAATCGTATCACTCCTATGATATCTAATGTTATCACTAAATGCATATTAAATATAATTTCCAATTAGAAATCATATTTGTATTGATTTTTTTTTATTTTCTAAAATAACAAAATTAAATTTTTTCTAAGATCTTTCTAGTATTTTTGATATAACACTAATAAATCCTCTGATTAGGTAAACTTCCATGACAAATAATCCCATTATTTATTTCATAAAACATTACAAAATTCATTACTTTAATCAAGATGTAGCATGTGTTTTTGAATAATTTATGACATTTAAATTTGGGATACTTCATAAAAAATATATCATAAGGAATTTTTTCTGAATTCAGTAAGATTAAACACTAACTGATATCATATATAACCAAAATCATATCATGATTTCCAATGTAATTAAAGGTTCTATGATCCAATAACATAGTTCTACCCATGTACAAAAAATCAAGTTCTTATAATAATCTAATAAATTTTATGTGGTCTATATATATAAAAAACTCATTCTTTATTTAGTTATTCTCAATTTGTGTCTCAAAGATCATCATTCTTCTATTCAAATCTATTATCACGAAGAATTATTTTGATAACATATCCCATTTTATTTTTAGGACACTATTTAATGTTCTCGAACATCTTAAATATTTTTAATTTCCAAGATATAATGTAGTAAAAAGTGATATGATTAAAAGAATCAAAAAAAATTCAAAAAAAAAATCTCTATTAGTTTACTTCAATATCATCAAACTTAATTCATTATATTGTTTCAACTTAAGAGATTAATTTATCTTGATAACCACCATCTTGTGACACATTTTCCACTACTTTAACTTGGTTAAATGCATCAAAAGTGTTTATTATTTCATGACTTAGATATAATAAATTCCTTAAATATTCATACTTAATTATATTATCGAAGATTCATTAAATGAATGGACTATTCATATCTTAAATTTTAGTCTGTAAAATATACAATTCATTTTCTGATATAAAAAGAGAATTATTAATTATTTCAAAATCCTTATTGTACTCATTCAATAATATCATAACATTTCAATCATACATACTTCTATATTCTCTATATCTTAATTTATCTTCCAATTACCTAAGAAAAGAATCTCAAAACTCATTTATTGCCGTATAATTATATGTACTATACTACTTTATATGAATGATTAATATAGACCCTCAATATAAAATAAATCTATTATACATACCAACACCTTGCCTTATTAAGGGTAATATAATCCTCTGATTTATTTTAATAATCTTATTTTTATTTCTTATTTCTTATTAGGATACTTAAAAGATGTTTAACTTAAAGGGTGTAATTAAACTACAATGCAGTACCCTAATAATGAAATATAAAATAAAAATTAGATAATTAAAATAATTCAAGGTATTATCTTACCCTTAGTAAGGAAATGTGATGATACATATAATATATTTATTATTTTTAGAGGTTCTAGGTTGATCATTCATAGAAATGAGTATAATATATCTAATCATACTGTAATGAATGTGTTTTGGGAAGTTTTTTAGCGAACTGAAAGCTAAAATAATAGATAATGAATTCATAAGTAGGTATGATTAAAATGCTATGATATTATTGAATGAGTAAAATGAGGATAAATAAATAATTAATAATAATCTTATTATATTGGAAAAATAATTACAAATGTTACAGACTAAAAAGGGAGATATGACTAGTCAATTAATGTCTGTAATAGCAAAGCTCATTATCCTACTTTATAATCAGTGAAAAATTATTTTAATTATTAAAAATATATAATATATTGCTTCTTATTAACTTATTTTTCACAATTATTTTTTAATCCTAAATCCTTACAATGATACAACAATTCCTCTTAAAAATCACCCCTTTCTAATAGTCATGACGATGAGAATAATTCAAGTGATTGTTCATTAGCCTGTAAAAGAATAAAAATTTCATTGGATTTGTTCTCAATGATATTATTGAATCCAAATCCTTTCATACTGAGTGATCTGTCATTTACAATACTATTATTTCCATCATCATACATTTTGATGTCTTTCAGGAGACTTTTTTTCAAGTCAATAAAATATACGAGGATTGTTTTTCCTTTTACATCTTTATAAGAAACTCCAATAACCATTTCTTTCTACTGATCACCTCCCTTCTTAATAGATTAATAGCTCTCATCTTTTATGGGTTTCTCTAATAGTATTGTGAGACAATTATTGGGATTGGGATTACTCAGATCACGACTCTTATAAATTTTCTCAAAAGAATCAAAAGAATTTTACAATTTTATATTCTATTTTAGATATTGTCTATAAAGATCCTATTAACTTCCACTTGAACCGTTATTATTTATGACATTTATTTTATTTTATGGTTTACATATTCTACTATAACTCCTATTTTTTATTCCTTTACACCACAAAACTTCAAATAAACATTAAATAAATATCTCCTCAATTAGATATTTTTATTATCAAGAACTATTTACTCATTTTACTTTTATTTTTAACACTTTTAATTTTCTATAGATTTATAATTATTATAATAATATAACTTTAATTTTTATCTTTTTCAATAGTATTATCCGGTAATTTCTTCCTATTCTATACCTCACTAATATAATTAATTTAAAAACCAACAATTTTATTTATAATGATTAATTTATTATTTTTATTTTAAGTAATCACTTTCATTTTAATTTTTTAGTTATTATAATTTATATGGAATGATTTATTTTACAACGAAATTAATCCTTATAATATATAAAATTATTCAACTTTTTTTTTATTATAAAAAACTTTTTCCACTAATTTATACCACTTACACACATTATTGATTTAATTTTAAAACCAATATTATGATTTTTTCTAAATTTCATCAACATCCACCAACTTCTCCTCAAGATAATTCACCTCATAACTCTTCATGATAAAATCCCCTATGGAAATCTCAATCATAATATATTTTACTTTAAGGATTGAATTAAGATCATGCATCTTATTTGAAAACTTCGTTTCCATCTTGGAAATATTCTTAATTTTTAGTCACCATGATATTTCTTTAATGATTCATTATTATTTTTCAAAGTATTATTTTAAATTAAATATTCTTTCTTTATTTCAAGAAAACTAAAATAAACACTCTTATATAGAATTAATTGTTCTATCCTCTTCATAGTTTCTTATTTTCTTCTTTCTACCTCTTATTTACTACAATGATCATTATAATAATTTGATTTATTCATGAGATCTATATTTCAATCACATTTTAAGTCTCCTAGATATCCCTTAAATTCCATTACAAAATAAATATGATCATAATTTAAGAGAAAAATTATTTTATTTTATGATTTACTCTTTCCTTTTCATTTTTTATAATTTTACTTTACATCTACCATTCAACACATTATTTTTACTCAATGATATTTTGGATTGATCATCATTCTCCTATTATTATTATTTCATAGGGAATCTACTTGAAATGTGTTTATTATTTCAATAACTAGAAAACTTGAAATGAACTTTACCATTATATTTACCTTGTCCCCCATTCATGTCTTTTGTGAAGAATGATATGAGTTCATTAAAATCAAGGGTGAAATCATTAACTTCAGATTATTTGTAATGATTTATTTTAGGTTTATAATGTTTTAAACCATTAGTATATTTGAAATAGGTCTCATTATTACATTTAATTATATTAATTATGATGATAATCTCATTATCACATAACCTATTAATTATTTTTTAACACTCTAGTACTTTAAAAGTTTCAATTTATGTTCGATAGTGTATATGACACACAACAACAATCACAAACAAATTGTGAAATATATTATTGTAATATGATTGTTATAACATAGTAATTGAATTTGTGATAATAAATAGGATTAACCACACTATTATATGTATATAAGGGTCTAAATAAAATAAATGAATTTTTTAATTCTTATTAAATAACTATATATTTTTTAGTAAAGTAATTTTAGTTTTTAAAATATGTTTTCTTCAAAATTGATTTTCATTAATTTTGGTGTGTAGATAATATAATTAATTTATACCAATTTCAGTAATTATATTTTATAAAAATTATATAAATTTTTAATCTGAATACAAAAATTTACATAGTGTTACATTTCTATATTGTTTTAGAAAATATTTGTTTTTATGCGAATAGTAAAAAATAACATTTTTAGAAAACTGTTATTTATTTTAATAAAGAAATTTAAAGATTGATTATATTTTTAATTTGGTATTAAAGTGTGATAGGATATATTTTATTTTGAATAATATAATTTATTTTATTTTAATAAAAAAGTTCCATCATTTTTGTAAAAATAAATTTTTATGATTAAAAATGATTTTTTTATGAAAACTGTTTTTCTGTGAATACTTTTTTTCTATTTTTATTAATTTAAATATCCCTTAACGAGGAATTATTTAAATTAAAATTTTAGATTATATATATATAAATATTAAATTAAATTAATATAATGAAAATTACTAGTCAAAGATTTGATGTAAAATAATATATTCCTTTAAAAATGAATTTTACAAAAAAACAACTTTTCATCACGCTTTGTAAGATTGAGATTAAATTATGTTATAATGATTATATGAATTATATATTGAAAAATAGATTCCATATTTTTAATTATGTGTTCTATATTGTTTGAATATCCCCCTTTTATTTTTAGCCATTTTAAATAGTAATTATAGTTAATAATTATCACCAAAGTAAAGGAAAATTGGGAAACTAGGGTTTAAAATAATAAAAATTGAATGAACAATGACCATAATAATTGCCTTAATTTTATTGGATTATTATATTTTTGCCTAATTGTCAAAAATTATAATATATGATTTTTTTTTTCATATGACCATGATTTTTACCTTTTTTATTTTATATAAAGAAAGGTAAAAAATATCACTTCCTTGATTTCAATTTCCTTAATATTTTATGATGGGTATAAAGAAAACCTATGTTAGATTATAAATACTTATTTTAAAGATAATTTATTTATTTTTTTATCATGGTAACTTAATTTTAATTTTTAGGGAAGAAATAATTACCTTAAATGATTACAAAACACCGACACAATATTTATTCAATTAATATAAAAATAAAATAAATTATTTTAAAAATGTAAAAAGTAAGATTATTTGAATGAATTATTTTTTATATAAATGTTTTATACAAATATATCATTATAATGATGTTTTAATTTATTAAATTTTAATTACCTTTCTATATTGATGTTATTATGATCAATGTAAATGAATAGTTCCAAAAAATACATTTATGATATTTTATAACAAATAATATTTTATTAATTTATTTAAAATTACTAAAAGTATTATCATAATCCAATGGATTGGGATATAGTTTGAAATATCAGAAATGGTTCAGTTACTATAAATTTTATTTTAGTAACTATTTTGACCCATAAATAGTAAAATCTTTGTTATTACAATAATTGTAAAAAATAGTTAAATTGGGTTAAAAAAAATATAGGTAAAAAATATAATCTAAACTTGTAGGGATTTTATTTTCGGATATCATTTCAACACAAACACTTTTTATCTTCTAAATATATCATTTTATTCAATTTTTCCATGATAAAAAATTTATATTAATTTAATATTCTATGAAATTCGAATAGATACCCTCCCCTCACTTATAAAATGAATCCACCTCTCCTCTTTTCTTAACACTTGAAAATCCATTTTGTTCTTCCAATCACCA
This sequence comes from Viscum album, assembly GCA_963277665.1. Taxonomy (NCBI): domain Eukaryota; kingdom Viridiplantae; phylum Streptophyta; class Magnoliopsida; order Santalales; family Viscaceae; genus Viscum; species Viscum album. The sequence goes on along the minus strand of OY728150.1, from coordinate 36,702,905 downwards.
CCCAAATTCATTCCTTACATCCTTTCCAATATCCTAGATATCTTGGTATGATTAGGAACCCTCATAGGAATTTTTTTCAAGAAACCTAAAGAGGTTGTCTAAAGAAGAGGCATCATTTTTAACTGAGTGTTTTTATTTTATTTATTCTTACATGTCATAAAAATGTTATTCGTCCATAATATTATAATAATATTAGTATCTACTATATACTGATATTGTTTTATGTTAATGGAATACCCTATTTCCAATCATTTTCTATAAAAGGGAAACCCAATCATAGTTTGTTTGTATGGAAATATATTGCGCTGAGAACCAATGTGATTTGTTTCCATCACAAACATTAATGACTAGATTTAATTATGGATATAATATATATATATATATATATATAATTTTCATGAAATATTTATCATTACAAAAAGACAATATATCATATAATTTCTTACATTTCCATTCCTGTAAAAATGATATCTTCGTTTATTTGTAAGTGTGGATTACCACATCCATGATGAAATGTGATTCATTTTTCATAACTACATCACATTATGTAAATATAATTATTTTATTTCCATTTTGATCATAGGAAAATGGAAATTTAACTAATGCGTATGTATGAATTACCATCTCTATGATTGAAAAATATGTAATTTTTTATAAACATTCATAATGGATGGCTTAAAAAGAATAATTGATGTAAAAAAATTATAATTATGTCATGATTTTTATTCTAGAGATTATGGAACAATTAACTCTATTACAATAGTGAATATAACAAAAACATTTTGAGAATATAAATTGAATATCATAAAAATGTCTAATATAAACTTACTTTATTAAGTAATTATATATAACATGGTATTATATAATGTAAAAGGATTAATATACATGAAAATAATTCTTAAGAAATAAAAAATTAGTATAATTTTATTATTCTGGAAGATAAAGAATGCATGTGATTATTTGAACCTGAGGTGAGAGTTTTCATAACTAAATTTATTTTCATTGGGTTATATTAATTGTTTGTTGTATTTGATATTCTAATATTATGTGTTTAATGAATTTTGATTATTTTATACATTATTTCCACTTCTTTTATATGGATTTACATTTGATACAAATATTCAATCCATTTATTAATTCTCACTTCAATGGTATAATCATTGTGAGAGATTTCATCTCAATTTCCACTCATTTGAGACATATTTTATATTATAGACATATTTATTTATATGAGGTATATATAATACTCTTTGATATTTCATATCATGAATATATTTATATTAATATTATTTAATGATTCATTAGAATTTATTTATTTCTTTGGTGTTATGATTAAAATGTTTCCAAAGTGGTAATGGGTCATTTAAAAGCATCATCATTATTGAGGATTATTTATATTTAAACCCATGATGGGGTAATTATTTTCTCTTTATATCATAAAACCAATTGATTTTATTCTCCTATGGTTATTTCAATAAATTATATGTTTTTATTTCATTTTCCACTCTTATGTACTCAAGATACTGAAATAATGTTTATAGGGAAGAAAACAAAATTTTCTACTCATTTAATGATCTTTTTCTTTTATAATATTTTACTTAATGTTTTTAAATATTATTTTTAATACTATTCAATGTTTTAATAAATAATTTTTTTACCCATTCTATACTTTTTAAAAAAAATCAAAAGGAATATTCTTATCATTTTCCGAACAAGGTACTTTTTGACTGATTACTGAAAATGTGAACAAATTCATTTTTTAATGTACCCAAATTGAATATAATTATCCCTCCATAATCACTACTTATTTATTTGAAGCTTCCTCTATATTTTTATAAGATTATTTGAAAAAAAAATCTTTTCCCTAATATTTTTTAAATGTTGAATTTTTTAAGAGTGATTTTCAAAGTGAAAGGTGTTTTTCCATAAAGTATGTTTTTAAGGATATTTTTATGTTATTTATATTAATAAAAGACAAAAATCCATTAGTTTACTTATAATCCACTTGGTATATATTGTATTTATAAAATCCAAATTCTTTCTCAAGAGGGTTTATCATCAGTTTCACTAGGTAAAGTTTTGAAATTCACTTTCTTGATCAATTTTGTAGTCACTAACTTTACCTTGAAACACTCAATTTATTATGATTGTTGTAAATTAAATTTACCTTAAATATCCATATTATTTATCACATATATCGATATTTCTAAAACAATATATTATTTTTACATATAATATTTTACTGTGAATGTTATTTGATTGATTGGGTAAAACCTTTATAAATATGTATTCTTTTCACAACATGTATATTTTTTAATAAGGAATATTGTGTATGAATTAAATTGATCATTAAATATTTTAGGAATTAATTGTAAATGCAATGATAGGTGGGGTCCGATTATAGATATCCCCTTAATGCATAGATATGTGTCATATGTAAAATTAATAAGATAGAATTAAATTGGTTTCTAGTGTATACCTAATCATTGATTAAAAATTATTTGTTTATGGTCTTACTGGTATATATATACAGATATATGAGATCAAAAAAATTAATATTAATCATTTTTTCCATTGATAATTTAGGAATTATTATCAATGAGTTTACTTCATAAATATTATCAAGGGATTCATTTCATGCTCTAACTATTTATTAAATCACATGTTTTTCAGTTATTTAACATGACATATTGATTATTTATTATTGATTCGTGATCAATTCTACTTTATTAAACCCTTACTGAGCATCTAAGATTACCATTATTTTGTTTTTATTCCCTAAGATATAAATAAGGAATCTTATAATCAGTTCAAGGATGGTGAATACTTTCACTACATTTTTTGTTTTTTGTTTTTATATATACTGTGATATTAAATAATGCATATAGTTTACCAAGACTACTAATCAATTAAGTCCTTTCAGATATGATTCCTTGTATCAAGTATTAATGTAATAAATTAACCACCATATCTTTTCTACTGGAGTCGGGATCTTTACATTTGGTATCATAGAAAGTTTAGTAAAACTCTCAAGAACCAAATTTAGGAAAATATATATTAGGGAAAATAATCTTATGAATAACATTTAAGATAAGTCTATTTATATAATAACATTATAATTTTCTTTAAACTCGAGATTATGTGGTCGTTCTAGAAATACATCACTGTCTGGATACAATAAGTGGTTATGATTTTGGAATAGATGAATATTAGGTTAATAACCCAAAAATAGATGGATGAGTACATCTTGAATGTTATTCTAGTTCTTGGTGAGTATTCCCTTACTAAATATATAGTTTGAAACTATCATGCGATATGATTGGGTTAATTAAAATTTTATTTATGAACAATTTTGAAGGATTTGAATAGATGATGAAAATGAATAACCTAGGTAAACCACAGGACTACTAGATTGAAAATAATGTTTCATGATTTAGAAATCATTTTAATGATTATGTGGGTTATAATTATGATTATTGTTGATTATAATTGTTTTATTGGTTTTATTCAAGGGTTGGAACTATGATGAATTATGTAACACTAAATGTGATGAAAAAAGTAGTTATTATGAGCAACCAAATTGGTTTACTTCTAAATATAATGATATTGTGATCATGATTAATTAGTTATCACTATATATGATTACAAAATTTCACCTTAAATAACTCAATTACTCACCAAGGAAGAGAAGGATGGAGTTTTCTGATATATCTCATAGTGGATACTACAAAGGGAAGAATACACAATTTCCTTTATGATTTAAATGTAAAAGGATACACCCTAGTGAATTTCTAAAATAAAGGGGAATATTTTTTTTTGAGGACATAATGAACATAGATAAATGAATTAGTGAGCAATTTAATGTATTATGTGTGGAAAACATGGGAATTATTCAAGTCAATTCCCTAATACATGGGTTAAATCCTAGACTAAGGAAGGACCTATTCCATAACAATTATTGAAGTGGAAAGAATTAAGGGTTTATGTATTAGGATTTGATAATTATGTCCTAGATTCATTATATCATTTAAATTTTGGTTATATTAATCAGGATTATTCTATGTATTATTCCAAATTTCATTTTCATTAAGGATTTTAAATCATATGTTGAATGAAACTGATGACCAAGAAAATTGATTTAATGTTAAGGGGATATTTTATATAAAATAAATTACTGCTGGAAATATTACCCCTAAAATTTTCTTGATTTCTATGTAATAATATACAGTTGATATAATGATATTATTGACATTAATGAAGTAAATCAGAAAGAATTAGTGACCTTTAAAATGATTAGTAATTTGGTGATGAATTAATTTATGATATATTTTACATCATTTTCAGTTTCATAGAATATATTTGATCATTTATGATTTTATTTAAGGAATAATTATTTAGTTAATTTTTCTAAGTACTTATCTTTATATTGAAGTTTTATGGTGGTTAAGGAATTCAAATATTTGGTATTTTAAATTAAGATTTAATTTATATTATTCCATGGATTAATTTTTTTTGATTTCTTAAATTTAGTAACCTTATTTCTAAATTTTTAATTTAGTTAGAAATATTTTTGAAGGGGTTTTGGTATAAATTATTATGGATATGATTATTTTAAAATTTTGGTGTTACTATTTATGTTTTAGTGACTAATGTATTATAATAGATAACTTGTGCTAAACATTTTGGTTTCAGTAAATATTTAGAGTCAGACATAATGGTTGGAATTTCTTTTATTGATCCAATGATTCGTTAAAAGTTATTATTAGTCCTTTAGGCATAAAAACATAATCTTATATATTAATTAAATGGAGTAAGAAAGGAATTGGAAATTGATAGAAGTATAACCAAATGATTAAATTGTATTAAGAAATAAAAATATTTCAAGTAATCATATTTTTTGGTATTCACTATCCTAATTGTAAAATATACCCTATAAATTTGGAATGATATCTTGAAATAAAATTTTTAAACATTTAAATTCATTTTTGATGCATCCATCATCTTTTCACCAATCATATATTTATGGATTTTCAGTCTTCAAACTTATCATGACCACATTTCCACCACATCCAATTATTCCTTCGAAATTAAATTCCTTCTCCATGTCCATATATGCAATTCCTATTAATGTTCTCTTATTTAGAAACATAGGATTGGGTTATTATAGATAACCTTTACATTTTCCCTTTACATATTTTTAATATAAATTTTTTATCAACCCTTTTATGATTTGGGTTTTCAATAAATTAATTTTAAAATGTAAAATCCTTGATTTATGAGGGAAAGTTAAAATTTCATTGAAGGTGGGGAGAATCTCTTCTACAAAATCGACATTTAACATCAATAGTATTTATCAGTGCTAGAAAGAAGATATGATAAATGAAATCTTTACCAGTGTTAAAAAAAGAGATGATAAATTTAACCCTTTATCACATCTTTTTTTAGTGCTGGGGTACCCTTTATCAGTGTATGAAATCCCGCCATTTTATTACATAACTTATCATTACATTTTGTAAAGAGAGGTCCTTTAAAGTCTAGTGTCTTGGAAATCAGGAACAAGATACATGAAATCGTAAAACACTATTTTAAATCCACTTGAAAAGACTCTTGAAACGATCATCCTCTGTAAAACTACTGCATCTCATAACCGGGATACATACATCAATGGAATGGGTGAGCAGAAAGCCTAGTAAGGAAAGCAAGGGAATCAGTTTACTTGTGATATCAATAAGAACATGATGAAAAACATAAAGACATGATCAACACAAGTAGAGGTATTTCATAATGAAAATAAATTGAACCGTAAAATGAATATATGGATACAATATTTAATTTATACATTCATTAACATATCACCAAGGTTCATCCCTAAGGTGTCATAAATATTACCACAGTTATTTACCAACGTATCGTGAAACTTTTCATCTCTAGAGATTAAATTATTTACCCAAGGCATTGGAGAACTATCACGGTGCACCCTTAATAGGTATTTATTTTCATGTGATCCACATAGATAATAAAAAAAACATTTCATGAATAACTTATAGAGAATAAAAGAAATGGGTTTCATTTGAAAATTGTGACATTTTAAATGTTCTTAAAAACGTGATCGTTATGTCCTTTAAAACCCATGGAAAGGGAGTGATGGTTAAATTCATGTCAATTCCAAAATCAAATAGATTAATTTTATTTATTTATGAATACCTTTATAATGATAATATATTTGGGTATTTATATAAATAAAACAAGAAAATTTCATTTCAAAAAGAGAGATATATTTTGGGACACAATTTCTGCAGCATAACGACTATATAATATGGTTTTAGAAAAAAATAAAATGATAGGGGAAAAGGTTATCCCATAAATAGATTAATAATTTACAGTAGAGTTATATAGTAAAAATAAATAATATCATGGTATGTAATTACATAACACACGAAAAGGAGACTTGAAAGAAAAGAGAAAATGTGATTTCTTTTACGAAAATTTGGCAGCCTAATAGTGTCAGTTAAAAATTAAGAAAATAAATTGATGAGAGAATAAATGGTCTCTCATCACTTTTACATGAAATGAAAAGTGATAATAATATATAATTACAAACCCCAAGAAAAGAATATGGAAACTAGAAGACATAACTTAATGGAAATCATGACTAAAAGAGGAGGGTGGAAGGTTCCCTTACCTTGAAGAGTAACTTCAAAAGCTTGAAGGTTGGGACATTGAGGGCACCTTGTGAGGACTCTTTGGGAGGTAAAAATACTAGAACATATTTTTTCAGGATTTTGGAATGAAATTAATGAGGGAATGTCTTGGTATTTATAGGAAAAGTGAGGGAATATTTAATTAATTTCCAAGGGACACCTCATCAGTGGTATTTGAAAAACCATGGGCTGGCCTATGGTATTTGCCCATGGTATTATCCACTTGAGACAACTCATAACATATCTTACTATTAACAAGACGAAGAGAATTATCACATAATTATTACATCATTAATGATGTCATTAATCACTCGAAACTCAAATCTATATTTTTACTATTCACTAAAAATTAAACTGTTTTAGAAAAATCCCAAAATTCACCCAAACCTAATATTGATGCTCTGAATTCATAAATGAACTCCATTTTATGAAAATAATTTTCTAAATAATTTTAACTTAATTTTTAAATAAAATCATCATTTATTCAAAAAAACAACTCTAAAATAATAACTTATTTTGTAACACCTTGAAAAGGTAATTAAGGTCCCATAAAATTATCATATAACCATAAGAAAATAAAGTATCAATTTATGATTAATTTTATGAAAATAAATTTTCATTTTAAATTACTAAATTATGTATAAAACTGTAAATAAAATATTCATGACATGCAAAAATATAAAAACTTATACTATGATCAATTTTTCACTTTTAAGATGTCTAAATTGTACTTATACATTCATGGGTGATGTTTCTATTCTTTTGGCTGATTTACAATTAATTAATATTTATTACTATTCGTAAGGGTATGTTACTATTCATACTTTACTATTCATTAAAAAAAAGTTGATCTTATTAGACTATAAATTTATTACTGATCACAATTACAGAAGACCCTTTTTGGAAAATCATTTCACATTTTTAATTATTTAAAGTATACAAAAATGTTTTAAATTACCCCTTTTTCTGAAATTCATCAATAATATGGAACTTCATCCAGACATTTGAAATTCACAAATTTAACATAATAAGAAATAACAATTTTATTTATACAAAAGGATTACACAATGTAACTGAGGTCTTGTTACATATCCCCTTATAACACCTTCATAGGACCTAAGTGTAAGGTGTGGTATGGTGATAGAATCATAGTGCGGCTCATACAACATTGCCCAAGTGGTGATTTCAATCAACTTGAACTTCTCCCTTAGGAGATTCTGTTCAAGCTTCACATGTTGAAGCTCAGCTTGGGCTTGGTCCAGAGCAAAGCCCATAGATGCTACCTCCTTCCCATGCTCTAAATGATGGGCTTCGTGTGGCCTGAGTTTACTGGATGAGGCCATCGAGTCTTCTTTCTGTATTAATTAACCAAGATCACTTGTATTTATAAACATTAATTGTAACGTTAAGAATTTAATTTCCAATGGTCATTTAATAGTCGAAACCCAATGGTATCACTTCATTAATTAAAGGATATATTTTGCTGGAGTATAAAATGAAATAACACACAAATTTAGGAAACAAATATTATTCAAAAGTTTGGGTCGTTACATTCTTCCCCCATTAATAAATTTCATCCTCAAAATTGTAACTCGTACCCTAAGAATAGAAAAGGTGTGGGTACTTCTGTCTCATAGACTCCTCCAGTTCCCATGCGGCTTTTTCACATTTGTGGTTTCTCCACAACACATTAACATGGTGGGAAGTCTTGTTCCGTAGAACCTTTTCCCTATGATCCATGATCTCCACCAGCTGCTCTTCATAAGAGAGGTCATGTTCCATTTGTACCACCTTTGGATTTAGTACATGTAATGGGTTAGATATGTACTTCCTTAAAATGGATATGTGGAAGACATCATGATCTTGTTCTAGATTTGGAGGAAGTGAAAGCCGATAGGCCACTTCTCCTACACGATCTAGGATTTCATTTGGGCCAATGTACCTAGGGTTGAGGTTACCTTTCTTCCCAAACCTCTTGACTCTCTTCCAAGTGAAATTCAAAGAAAGACTTTGTCACCAACATCAAACTCCAGGTCCCTTCGATGATTGTAGGCATAACTCTTTTTCCAAATTTAGGCATCTTTAATATGTTGATGGATGGAGTGGAATTTTTCAGTCATCTCTAGCACAAGATCATGCCCAATAAGATTTCTCTCACCAGCTTCATCCCAACAAGTAGGAGTTCTACATTGCTTCCTATATAGAGCTTCGTAGGGTGCCATTTGAATGCTCGAGTTGAAGCTATTTTTGTAATAGTACTCAACTAAAGGGACATGTTGATCCCATCCACCTTTAAATTCCATTGAGCATGTTATCATCATATCCTTGAGTGTTTTGAATAGTCCTCTCAGATTGGCCATCATTTTGGGGGTGATAGGCCGTACTGAAATTCAATTTAGTGCTCGGAACATGTTGAAGAATTCTCTAGAAATTTGATGTGAACCTTGGATCATGATTAGATATAATATAAAGTGGAACTCCATACAGCCTTACCACTTCCTTCATGTAAATATTGGCAATATTATCAAGAGATAAAACTTCCCGAATAGAGATAAAATGGGCATTCATGGTGATACGGATCATAATAAACGATATCACATTGTTTCCATTGGATGTTATTGGAGACCAGTGACGAAGCCCATAGTGATATTGTCCCACTTCCATGCTGGTATGGGTAGTGGCTTCAATACCCCTTTAGGAAGTTGTTTCTCTTCCTTCACTTTCGGACATACAATGAACCTTGAAGTGTCGTAAACAATCTCCCTTTTCACTTTATCCCACCAATAATGATCAAGAAGGTCCCTATACATTTTTTTCTTCCAGGATGTGTTGATAAAGTAGAGCTATGATCATCATACATTAGCTCCCTATTTATTTCTGGAAAAGATTGAACACATAGTCTTATATGATATTTTTGTACACCTTATTGATCAATATTTAACTCAGGAAACTTACCATCCTTCACAACCTCACACTTCTTTTTCAACAAAGGATCTTTATTATTATATTTTTTGATCTTCTCTAGTAATGACAGTTGATAAATAATTTGGGTTAGGTTTGATGATGTCCCTTACCTTATAATTCCCATGTCCAACTTCACTAGGTCAATGATCAAAGGATATCTTTGAATCCTCATCATATAAAGAACAAATTGGACTTTCCTTCTTAATGTTTCAGTGACTTTGTTTTCTCTTCAGATATGATAATTAATTGAACAAGCATAGTTTTAAGAAGTTTCAATAATCTTCTTTGTCTCATTTTCAATTCGTTTTGTGTGAAAATATACTTCAAAATTTTATGGTTTGTGTATATATCACATTTATACCTATAAAGAAAGTGCCTCCATATCTTCAGATAAAAAACAACCGCAACCATCTCCAGATCATGAGTAGGATAGTTCTACTCATGATTATTCAACTGTATAGATGCATAAGAAATGAATTTTTCATTTTTCATGAGGACACACCTAAGACCTTTTGGAGATGCATCGCTAAAAATAACGAATCCTTCTCCACTTGATGGTAGATTTAACACGAGTGTGGTAACCAATCTCTTTTTCAGCTCTTGGAAACTTTCCTCACAATCCTTTGTCTATATAAAGTTGAACCCTTTTCGAGTTAACTTGGATAATTGATTAGAAATTCATGAAATGTTTTTCACAAACCACCTATAATAGTCCTCTAATCTAAGAAAACTACGAATTTTAGTTATTTTTGTAGGTTGAGGCCACTCCTCAACAACTTTTGTCTTTATAGGGTCAATTATGATTATTTCATTGGTAACAAAGTTCCCCAAGAAAGAAACTTGTTGTAACCAGAATTCACATTTGATGAACTTTCCAAAAATCCTCTGCTTCCATTGAATTTTAAAAATAACCCCTAGATGATCCTCATGCTCCTCACGACTTTTGGAATATATCAAAATATCATTAATAACAACTACCACAAAGTTATCAAGGTAGTCCATAAAGACTCTATTCATCAAATACATAAAAATAGTAGGTGCATTAGTCAGTCTGAAGGGAATACCAAAAAAATCATAGTTCCCATAACTTGATCAGAAGGAAGTTTTTGGAATGTCTTCCTTCTTCACCCTCAATTGATGATAACCAAATCAAAGATCAATCTTAGAGAATAATTGAGCTCTATGAAGTTGGTAAAATATGTCATAAATTCTTGGAAGAGGGTATTTTTTCTTCACTATGATCCCATTCCGTTCTCTATAATCAATGCATAGCCACATCGATCCATCCTTCTTCTTTACAAGGAAAACTGGTTCTTCCCAATGAGACACACTCGGTAGGATAAAACCCTTCTACAATAGATCTTGGAGTAGTTTCTTTAACTCCTCCATCTTCACATTTTCCATCCTATACGGCGTATTTGATATCAAATGGGATCTAGGTATGAGTTCAATGGATAACACTACCTCTCATTCAAGGGGTGGTCTGGGTAACTCCTCATAAAATACATCAACATATTCCTAGAAATGGGGACATTTTACATCCTCAAACTCTCATTTACTTATTCTTTTTCACTGATCAAGTTCATAAAGATGGATATAAGAGGATCTTATAGACAAATATTAGGTTAACCTATCTCTCATTGGAAGAGAACTATAGGTTTTCCATTAAAGACTATTGAGATATCCTTCCTTATGCATTTGATCTTAGTATTATACTTTGAGACCCAATCCATCCCTAGTATAATGTCGAATTACATCATGGGAATGACTACAAGATTTTCGATAAGATTTTTCTCACTAAAGTAAATACTAGAGTTTATAAACACTGACGATGATTCGATATTCCCACCAGGAGTCTTGACTAATAACTCTACTTTTAGAAAATTCAGGGTTGATTCTAAATTCATTGCAAACTTGGAGGAAATAAAGGAATGCATAGAAATAGATTCAAACAATGTTCTTTTTAGATTTTAGAGAACAAAAAGTGTACCTTCCACCACATCATTTGGCACTTCAACTTCATCCGTAGTGATTGAAAAAGTATAACATTGTTCCATTGACCGTTGCTGAGGCTGATGTTGATTCCGCTCCAATGCCCTTTGATTTGGACAGTGATTGGCAAAGTGAACAAGTTGTCCATAGTAATATAATTAAACATTAGGTAGGGCATTCACCATCTCCCCCTTGTCGTTATTTTTTGGGGGTAGAGGCTTCACCTAACTATGAAAATTCAGTGTGATATGGCCATCTCTTCCACACTTGTAGCACTTCCCGCTCCCAAGCAGACAGTTACCCGAATGCTTCTTCCCACATTTATTACACATGGTACATTGTACTTTTTTTTCCTCCTCTTCCCTGATCGAAGATTCTCCCTATGCTTTGATCCATCAATCTTATCTTGTTATTGGATTTATAAGGCCATTTCGTCTCACAAAACTCCATTTCTACTTTCATCGCACTTCACACGATCTCCTCATAGCTATCATAATTTCTATTGGCTATATTTTTCCACAGATGATGTCTCAGTACACTGAAGAATCTATCAACATTACCATTTGGATCCATGACAACGCTATAGGTGTAACATGAAAGCCTTTTGATGTTCATCACATAAATTCCCACAGAATCATTCTCATTCTGCTTCATCTCGAGAAACTCCTTCTCCATTCTTGTTCTCATCGATCGAGGGAAATACTTTTTGAAGAATATCCCTTTTAACTCTTCCCACTCCATATAATAACCTTCCACTCATGGCCTTGTGTTTTAAATCAGTTCTCACCACTGATCAGATTCTCCCTCTAAGAGATAAACATCCAAGGTAACCTTATCTTGTTCAGAACAACGGATCATAGAAAATATCTTCTCTATAGAGCTGATCCACTGTTCAGGAATCAATGGGTCAATAGATCCACTGAAGGTTTGTGGTCGTTGACTCATAAAGGATTCAACAAAAAGTTGTTCCCTTTGTGGTGAGATCAGTCTCTCAGCTTTATTCAAGTTATGTCCCATAACTTTAGTCAGTTGGTTCATCATTCACATGAAAGTTTCCATCTCGGCTTCTATCAGAGGGCCATCGGCGCATGGTCCATTGCGGTCACCATTGTAACGGTTCCTCCTACTTCCCTACATTTTCTAAAATAATAATACCTTAGTGAGAAACTAATTTAATTTTTGAATATTTTAACTATAATGGATTTTAAGTCTTAAAACTTCATGCTTTAAACAATTACATTTCTCTATAAATCCTTAATAATGATTCATATAAAGCTTATGACTAACCAAACATATCCCCCGGGAGTGTCGTAACCTAGATTGAAGCAAGACCCATTGTCGTGTACCTGGATACCCCTGGTCAAGCCCAAAACTCCTTGTTAGAGTTTTCAATCCTAGGTAAATCTGTTCCAGAGCCGCCTCTACCTGCTCATATCCAGACAGGGACGTATTTTCTTGACAAACCACTTACGCAATCCTCCAAAAAATACTTGGAAGTATTAATATATTTAAACTTTTATATAGGGTTTTCCTAAAGTTTTCATATCATCATTTCCATAAATAACTAAACTTTCCTTTGATACCAACTATGACATCCCGCCATTTTATTACATAACTTTCCATTACATTTTACAAAGAGAGGACCTTTAAAGTATAATGTCTTAGAAATCAGGAACAAAATAAATGAAAAATTAAAAACTCTATAAAATCCCCTTAAAAATCCTCTTGAAAAGTTTATATTATGTACAACTACTACATCGCATAACATAGAGACATAAATCAAAGGAAAGGGTGAGCAGAAATACCAGTAATGAAAGAAAGGGAATCAGTTTACTTGGGATATCAATAAGAACATGATGAAAAACATAAAGACATGAAAAATGGAAGTAAAGTAATTTCATAATGGAATAAACTTGAATCGTAACATGAATATGTTGTTAAAAAATTTAATTTAGACATTAATGAACATATCACCAAGGTTTATCCCCATGGTGTCATCAAAATTACCAAGGTTATTCACCAAAGTATCATGAAACATGTCATCTCTAGAGACTAAATTTTTTACCCAACACATTGAATAAATATCAGGAAACACCCTCAATATGTCTTTATTTTCATGTGAGACACATAAATCACAGTCAAAAATTTCATAAATAACACATAGAGAATAAAATAAATGGGTTTCATTTCAAAATTGTGACATTTTAAAAGTTCTTAAAAAATTGATCATTATGTCTTTTATAACCCATGGAAAGGGAGTGAGGGTTATATATATGTCAATTAAAAAATAAAATAGATAAATTTTATGTCATGATGAGATCCACTAGAATGAAAATATATTTGGGTATTTAGATAAATAAAACTAGAGAATTTCTTGTGAAAAAGATAGAGATATTTTGAGACAAAATTTCTACAGCATAATGGCTATATAACATGGTTTTAGAAAACAAAAAAATGAGATGGGGAAAGGGACTCCCATAAATTGATGAATCATTTATAGTAGAGGTACAGAATAAAAATAAAGAATATTATGGTATGTAATGACACACCACATGAAAAGGAAACTTTAAATAAAATAAAATGTGATTTTTTTAACTAAAATTTGGCAGTCTAATGACATCACTTAAAAATTTAGAAAATAAATTGATGAGAGAAGGAAGGGTATATCATAATTTGGACATGAAATGGACAGTAATAAGAATATATAATAACATACCCCCAAATAAGAAGATGGAAATTGGAAGACATAACTTAAAGGAAATCAATACTAAATGTGGAGGGTGGAAGGTTCTCGTTCCTTGAAGAGTAACTTTGAAAGCTTGAAGGATGTGACCTTAGGGGATTGAGGGAACCTTGGGAGGAATCCTTGGGAGGAATCCTTCGACGGAATAATTGGGTGGTAAAAAGACTATAACTTCGTTGAGGAGGATTTTGGAATGAAATGAATGAGGGAATGGCTTCGTATTTATAGGAAAAGTGAAGGAATATTTAATTAATTTCCAAGGGACACCTCATCGGTGGTATTTGAAAAACCATGGGCTTGACCATGGTATTGGCTCATTGTATTGAACACTTGGGACAACTCATAACATATATTACTATTCACAAGTCGACCAGAATGATCAAATCATGACTACATCATTAATGATGTCACTAAATGCCTGAAACTCAAAACTGTATTTTTACTATTCACCAAAAATTCAATTGTTTCAGAAAAATCCAAAAAATTCACCCTAACCTAAAATAGATGATCTGAATTCAAAAATGAACTCTATTTTATGAAAATATTTCTCTATATATTTTTAATTTCATTTTTAAATAAAATCATTATTTATTTAAAAAAACTCTAAAACTGTAACTTGTTTTGTAACACCTTGAAAAAGTAATCAAGGTCCTATTAAATTATCATCTAACCATAAGACAATAAAGTAGAAATTTATGATTACATTTTATGAAAATACATTTTCATTTTAAATTATTAAATTAATTATAAAATTGTAAATAAAATATTTATGACATACACAAATGTTAAAATATATAATATGATCGTTTGTTCACTTTTAGGATGTCTAAATTGTATTTATACATTCCTGGGTGAAGTTTTTATTTTTTGGCTAATTTACTATTTATTACTATTCATAAGGGTATGTTACTATTCATACATTACTATTCACTAAAAAATAAGTTGATCTTATTAGTCTCTAAATTTCATTTTGATCACAACTGCAGAATACCATTTTTTGAAAATCATTTCACATTTTTAATTATTTAAAGTATACAAAAATATTTTAAATTACCCATTTTTCCAAAATTCATCAATAATATGGAACATCATCCAGACATTTGAAATTCAAAAATTTAACATAATAAGAAATAACAATTTTATTTATACAAAAGGATTTCACAATGTAACTAAGGTTTTGTTACATAGACCCTTATAACACTTGCATAAGACCTAAGTGTAAGGTTTTCTATGGTGATAGAATCTTCATAAAGCTCGAACAACATTCCTCGGGTGGTGATTTCAATCAACTTGAACTTCTCACTTAGGTGATTCCATTTAAGCTTCACATGTTGAAGCTCAGCTTGGGGTTGGTCTAGTCCAATGCCCAGAGATGCTACATCCTTCCCAAGATCTGAAAGAAGGGCTTCATATGACCAGAGTCTACTGTATGAGGCCATCATCTCTTCTTTCTGTATTAATTAACCAAGTTCACTTGTATTTATAAACAATAATTGTAACATTAAGAGTTTAGTTCCCAACAGTCATATTGAAAAATGGTCATTTAACAGTTGAAAACTGATGGTATTAATTAATTAATTAAGGGGTATAGTTTTGCGGAGTATAAAATGAAATAACACACAAATTTAGGAAACAATTATTATTCAAAAGTTCGGGTCGTTACACAATGTATTATTTTTATCACTAATAAATGGTACCCTTTATCAGCACTATATTTTTAGCACTCATAAAGGAGTCCTTTATCGATAATTTTTTAGAATAGATAAATGTCCGAATAAATAAAATTAAATAATTAAATAAATTAAAAATTAAAAATGAGTTTTTAAAAAAATATCACAAATTTAATTAATTAAATAATTTTTGATAGAAATGAATAAAGTAATTATAATATATATAAATTATAAATTCTAATAAATTATATGTATTAAATATATAGATATGAAAACTGGAAATTAAAAAACTAAAATTAAAAATTATTAAACGGAGAAAAATATTATACATTTTATTAATTAGATGATTATTTATAATATTAATAAATAATTTATATAAATATATAGATATATATTAATGTATATAAATATGATTGTTGACGCTCCTTTCATCACAGAATCTAAAAGATCAGAAAAGGGAATATCTGAGCTCAAAGTGATTCAACCTTTGAAGAAAACATCAAAAATCGACAAAGGCATGAACAAAGGATCGACAGGATATTCACCGCGCAAGTTTTATCACTGTCGCACAAGTACACTTGCGCGACACCCTTGGTCGCGCAGGTGACTTGCGCGACCTAAGTGGTAACCGTCCGATAACCGCCCGGGGTCTTCTTTTGCCTATAAATAGACCCTATGGGCCCCCCATTCGGGAGGATCTTTTTTCCAGAAACTCAGATTGAAGCTCCCGACGCCCAAGTCTCTTCTCAAAGCGTCTGGAACACTTCTAAGGTAATTTCTTACCTAGAACGGAAGATCTAAAGAGAAGAAGGAAGGCCTAAGTGTTGAAACTCATCAAACACTTGCGCGCCAACTTATTTCCTTCAAAATAACTTGCGCGTCCCTTTTCTGGAAGAACCTCAAAAAAATTCTAAAGGGTATAAAAAAGAGTCGCTCAAGTATTTCAGTGCTGGTTGAAAATCGCGCAAGTATATCATGTGTCGCGCAGGTATACCTGCGCGACCAATACTTGCGCGCCCACGGAAGACTTGCGCGCCTTGCAAGACTTGCGCGCCCCTTTCTTTTTGGGTGCCCATCTTGCCCATTTTTACCCCTCTTAAGTCATTTTCACCTTTCCTTTTCCAGATCCAGTCTTCAAGACACTCTTCAAAGCCATTCAAGGCATGATTTCTTGATTTGACTTCCTTATCTGAAAGGAATTCTGTGGATTATCTCTCAAACCCTAGTGATTTAAATATCCTTATGTCACTAAATATGGAGAGTTCATTCATTCAACCTCATCCTTTAATATGAGAGAATCCTTAACCTGGGTCTCCTTTTCAGGAATAATCCCCAGTTATAAGTTCTTTAACATGGACATCCTCCTTAGGAATAATCCCCAAATTCTTAAAGTTCCCAAACATGGGCATCCTCCTCAGGAGTAAGCCCCAAACCTTAATTCCTTAACTTGGGCATCCTCCTTAGGAGTAAACCCCAATCCCAATCTCACAACTTGGGCATCCTCCTCAGGAGTAAGCCCCAAACCAAGTCCCCTAACCTGGGCTTCCTTCTTAGGAATAAGTCCCAGTCATAAACCTTGGGCATCCTCCTTAGGAGTAAGCCCCAAGCCTTAATCCTTAACCCGGGATTCCTTCTCAGGAATAAGTCCCAGTCATAAACCTTGGGCATCCTCCTTAGTAGTAAGACCCAAGCTTCTTAAATTTCTCTTAACCAATCCTAATTTACCTTTGATTTGGGTTTCCTTTTCATGAGTAAAATACCAATCATAAGTCCCCTCCTAACTTGGGCATCCTCCTTAGGAGTAAGCCCCAAGATTAGAGTATTCAAATCTCCATGAAGCACATATAACTTTATGGACCCTGTTCATGGATTTTCTCCCTAAAAGTAAATCCTAAACCTTCATCTATCTGGGCAGTCATCCATACATAAGCCCCAAACAAATTCTTATGATTGCATCTTTCATGGCACAATTGTCTAATTTTTACCAATACCTCTTGTTTCTCACACCGAGCATGACTCACGTGAGCTTAGAGTGTAAAAGTAATTATGACATTCATCTTTGAGCCATCAATCATAAACATCATACTCCATTTCTCGAACTACGTGGGTTCTGATTCCTTTTCCAAAACAAAGGATACGTAGGTAGCCCATTTATGGGTTCGATCCCAACTTTGAAATAATCTCTGTCCTTCTGAATGACGATAAACTTCAAGTGCCCCACTGAGTGGATTTAAAACCAGTCTGGTCATCATAATGACCAAGAGACTTTTATATAAATCTTTTGAAGGATACCATTGACCAAGAATCTCTAAACAGATATAGATGATTCTCTATTGATGAAGAACCTCGAATACATATAAAAGATTCTCTAAATTTCTTGCATATTTAATCATTGATTGTTAAAACTCAAGGAAAGCTCATTTTATACTTGGTAATGTAATAAGGATTCACGAACATAACTTAAATCTATAAAGAGAGTCCCTAAGTAGACAATAATTCCCCTCAAAAAGGTGTGATGAGTCCAACTTCCCATCCTATCGACCAATGCAAATTTCTAAGCTTCATTAGTCCACAAGCTAATGAGCGCCTGCCTTTGGAAAGTAGGTCCAAACGGATGTGGAATCATTGGATGTTTCCGGTTCTACGAACAAACCCGTTAGAAACCGATCGGAACGTTTGAATCTCCCGTCCAGGAGGTCATCCCCGGATTCCGTGCGAATCAAAAATGGTGAACCCAACGTGAATCCTTAACCAAGTTAAAGTGATGTTCTTCTTATTTGTTAGGCCCTTTGGGCCAACAAAGCAATCATTGACATATGCTCATCCAAAAGATGCAGTAGCCGGATTCATCTTGATTATGTCTGTTACAATGGAATAAGCACTCTTTTCTCAAGATCTTCTGCAAAATGGCTTTCCTTAAATTCACCCATGTGAATACTACTGCTTTAAACACCTCTACTGTGAGGTCTGCTGCTGTGAAAACCAATGCTGCTACTCCTACTGGAACGTCATCCGCTCTGAGGATGACATCACCAACTCAGCGTCTTCAACGCTGGGTTTTTAATGGACTGGTTAAGGAGTACCGTCGCAACGGTACTATCCCAACTCTGGAGGCCGCTCGTCAAGACCTCCAGGTTAACAAATCTACCTGGTTGTCCGGACAACGGCGGCCAGCAATCAAGAAGCAGGCGGTGCTGACTACCGTCTCCAACCGTTTCGGGTCGTTATCCCCGGAACGCAATTTCCATTCACTCCCTTACTCCGAGGAAGTGAATGAGCAGGCCCCTCGGGGCCTTAATTCAAAAAGACAGGAGTCCTTCCCGAGGGCTCCCATCAACAATCTCCACCAGACTCGTGCGGTAGTGCGCCCTCAACATGATGAGGGTACCGACTCCAGGCATTCAGCTCAGGTTCCTCGAACCCGAGCAGGCAAGATGAGCCGCCAGAGACGGAATCCGGTGAACAATAGGCAGGTTGTCATCCCTGCCATCTCCGGAGAAGTCCACCAACCTAACTTGGAGGAAAACAACGAGCAGGCACACACACCTGCCCGTTTTAATTCAGCTGTCCAGCAGACTCGTCTGGCAGCATCAAGCCGATCCCGCCAGGCAATTCCGGCGGAGTACCATAGGCAGGATCAT
The DNA here is from genome assembly GCA_963277665.1 of Viscum album. Lineage (NCBI taxonomy): Eukaryota > Viridiplantae > Streptophyta > Magnoliopsida > Santalales > Viscaceae > Viscum > Viscum album. The sequence continues at coordinate 36,683,194 of OY728150.1, read as the reverse complement.
ACACCTGCTTATACATCACCAGTTAGTCAGCAGGCTCGTCTGACTACATATGATGGATCTCGTCAACCGCGTTTGGCGAAGTGTAATCACCAGGCACATACACCTGCTAATACTAATCAGGTCTACCAACAGTCTCGCTTGGTAGCGCACGGAGAAGTCAGTCGGAAAGTCCCGATGACAAACAGGAGGCAGACTAAACTCTCTGCCTCCACACTTGAGTACTGTCAGGATTCACTGACAGGAAAAGGAGGACAAGAGCAGGCACATACACCTACTCCAAGCTCAGAATGGACGTATATCCCCGTTCCGGCGGCTGAAGTCACCAAACATATTTTGTCAATGGTGAAAGAGTAGAAGCAAATTCCTGCTCATATTCTGGATGCTTGCCAGGATATCATAACAGCTTCAGCATCATCTCAGGGACAGACACACAAATCTATCCCTAGCAATGGAGTGACACATCAACAATTCACTCCGGAATAGACACACACATCTGTTCCAGTACAAGGGGGTTATGGGGCATACTCCCCCATATCATACGAACAACCAAGTCAGGCACATACACCTGATTTGAGTGGAGATCGTCAGCCTAACCTGACCATCTTTCCTGATCAGGCACATACACCTGCTCAGAGCAATCACTTTCGTCATCAAGTGGTTTCTAAAGTGAGTAAGAAGGCATCTAAGAAAAAGATCCGCCCAGCACAGTCAGGAGATCAAAGGCCAATCTGTAACCAAGCCTTGCTCGATGCTGGAGTTCTTGAAGCCCTCAGACACTTATCTGTCGGAATTCAAGATTCTACTCCCTTAGTTCCCAATAACGGGAACATTAATTCTGAAGGTCTTCAACAGACACATCCTCATGAAGACTTGCTTCATGAAAATTCGGTCAATCTTGAAGTTTCTTCTTCAGATGAGAGCCACAGGAACCCTCTGTGTGGTCAGATGACCAAGCAGCAAGAGATTTCATCTTTTGCTGTAACCCATCATGATGGTCCTCCACATGGTGATGAACTTCGCTGCGAAAGTCCTCTCTGCAGTAGTGATTCACATTGTCTCGAAAATTTTTCAGAAGGCAATGTAGTGACGAGAAAGCCCTCCTATCTCGAGGAACTTGCAAACGTAAAACCAGTCATGTCTGATGCTTTACTATCGGCAGGTGAAACTCTTTCTCCATCAGAAGATAGCTTGGGGTTCAGGTTATTCTCCGAACCATCCCCAGGTCATTCATCTTCCAGCATGAATAGTGATATCTCTACCAATCTTGTTGAATCCGATGAAACAACAAGGAAACAACAACTCTGGTCCAAACAGGTAGAAGAATCTTCATTTAATGATAAAGAGGAAATGCTGAACATGAGGAAAAAACTGGCAAAAGGTGAAGTACCAGTCATGTTTTGGCCTTTGGCTGACTCCCAGTACGACATTCCAAAGATGTTGACGGATGATGGAATCCATGACATTCGCCTCAACATATGGAAGACTCTTTGTCAATTGAAGAAGAAAGTATTATCTTATGGTGATTATGAAAATCATATTAAGATAATATAAGGGTTACAACGCCAGATTGATTTGGCATCTCTATCAGTCTCTCGATATCCGAAGGCTGAAAAGCAACAGAGAACCCTTCAACGTTCATGCCTTGGCGCACTAAGAAGATTGCGTCAGTTAATTGCCAATGCTCCATCTGATGTTCATATCAGAGGATGGGGTGTTCATGGAGCACTACATTTCACAGTGCTTTCCGGTCAAAAAAGCTCGCCGAAAATGGTCTCATGCAATGTTATTGCCCATGGCCGGCCACAGTCAATGGGCTTTGATCATAATCAAAAGCTTGCTCAAGAACAGGCTTCAACTAGTTACTCTCAAAATCAAGTATATAGAGAACAAGTTGTTGAATTGATCCTACATCAAGCAGGCGAGAATATTGCACAAGCCTCTCGTCTGGAGCAAACACGTCATCAAATGACAGAAGTTTCGGAAATCATCCAATGATCTGTTGAACCAGGTGATAAAAGTGGATACAGGTTAATGAATCCCGCTAATTTCCGAACTAAGATTCGCAAGATCAAGAGAGATTTTAAGAAGATCTTAGACATAGCATGTCAAGAGACACCCCAGATTGCCAGACTGGGGACTTCTCTAACCCAACCCTCAGAGTCAACAAATGGGATTCGAGGAGTTGAGCGGAAGCAGCAGGAACATCCCCAGTCCACCGGACTGGGGACTTTTTCAAATCCTCAATCCCTCCCTCAGAGAAAGTCAGTATTCTCTCGATTAGGGAAGAAGCCTCAATAGGAACGAAGAGCCAAGCTATCAGGAGATTCTCTCCAGGTGACGGTTCACAAAGAAGTTCCTGAGGGATCAAGTCAACGGAATTCCATGTCTCATCATGGACATGGAAGAAGACAATATCACAGAAATGTTGAGAGAAAGGATTCTATGCAATATGCATCCATTAATGTCATCAATGCCGTTGCTGCTGATTCACCAGATGAGGCTCAATCAGAGGGATCAGACGAAGAGGTTCCTGCTCAAGAAGTTGCGCACACAGACCTAAATGAAGAAGGTGTGCGCACACGTAATCAAAGGCTTACCCAAAATCTGGGTATTCCTTCAAGTAACCCACTTCCCCCTCTCCGAAAAGGATCCAATAAGGGGAAAGGAAAGAATCAGGTTACTTCTCACCCTTCCTCTGAAGGAGGTCAATCGCTCTCATTAGAGAAAAGGTTTGCACAACAGGAGGAAGAAATGAAAGAATTAAGAAGGTTGAATGCAGAACTACTTCAGAGTAGTCTTCTTCTTAAGAATTCTGAAGTCTGACAGCCGAAGGAATTTTTTGTAACTACTGAGATGGATCAGGAATATCCTCCTTTATCAGTACACCCTCAAAGGTCTAATCCTATGGGTCAAACGCAACAACGGTTGGCAGCACTACCATCAGTTGCAGCACCAACCACCACGTCTGTCCAAACTCCATTCATTGCACCTACCCAAAACCAAGTTCAACCTGATGTTTCTCAAAAGTTAATAACTACTATTGAGTCATTGACAGCTCGGTTAGAAACTATGGAAGGGAAACGGGCGCAAGTTCAACCTGAAAAGAAAGTTTACCCTGAATGGGTAGATTCAATTTCTCCTCCATCCAGTTTTGGAAACCCTGTTTTCCCTACTTTCAATGGATCAGGTGACCCTGAACAACATTTGACGCATTACGTGTCTTGTTGTGATCCTATGATGGGAACTCCAGAGCAGCATGAAGCAGTGAAACTCAGATGCTTCGTGCGAACCTTGCAAGGACCAGCTTTTGTCTGGTATACAAGTTTGCAATCCTGGTCAGTCATCGGATGGGAGGATCTTCGTCAAAAATTCCTTCTTCAGTTTAGCTCAACTTTTCCAAAAACGACAGTTTTCGATCTTACAAACTGCAAGCAAAGGGAAAATGAAAGAGTCTCTGATTTCATTGCTCGTTGGAAGGGATTAACGTATTCCTTGAGTTTAGCACTCCCTCAGGAGGAATTGTTTCCAATCTGTGTGGCAAATCTGCGTGACGAATTACGCACGCCATTGATCCCTGTGAAATACACAGGAGGGTTTCGAGACCTTACTTCAATCGCTCAGCAGATTGAAGATTCCCTTATACAGGCTAAGGTTAAATCTCGTGTAATTCCATCAGCTCCAGGAAGAAGAATGGGTAAAGCAGAAAATGCTACCGTTATGCTTAAACAAGCACCTGTACCTATTTTAAAACCTTCATCTTCTCGAAGGGCTCCACCCCCTGAACGCCAACAACAAAGGCTGTTTCGTCCAAATGATCAAAAAGATCAACGACGAAAACAATTTGAGGATATGAAGAGTAAAACATACTCTTTCCGAAATGAGCAAGTTCCTGGTTACTTCATTTCAGCTCTGGAAAATAATTTGGTTCAATTACCAGTGCCCAAGAGGCCAAACAAGGAAGGAGATGAAGACCGTCCCAATTATTGTCCCTTTCATCAAATGTTGGGGCATCCCATCCAGGAGTGTTTTGTCTTTAAATAACTCCTACAAAAGATGGTCGATTTGGGACAAGTCAAATTGAAGGGTTCTTCAGCTCATGTAGCATGTATTACCGCTACAGATCCAGAGGAAGGAGGCGAGTGGCAGGAAGTCAAAAGAAAAACTGCGAAAAAATATGATGATTGGATGGTAAGAAAGACAATCAATCGGACCCATTCCATTTTGCGAACACAATTGAAGAAGCCAATTGTGTCTCCTACAAAAGCTGCAGTAAAGCCTCCATAAAAAGAGAAATCCTCAAAAGGGCATCGCAATTCAAAGAAGAAAGAGGAATCAGAAGAAGATGAGTATGTAGTAAAGCCTAAATTGTCTTTGACTCTGGCAGATTTCATGCCATCTACTTCAAAGCCACGGGCACCGTCCCACCAAACGGCACAGCCTAAACAGGCTAACCAGGCAGAGTCTCTATCAGACGAAGAGTTAATCTTTGGTTCTGTTAATATGATTCAATTAACAGATTCATATTCCAGTCTTGATGAGCCTGAATTCCCTGTATCAAATAAGGGAACCCGGGGAAGTTCTAGAGGTTTAGGATATAGGGGAAGACGTGGATCTTTCCAAAGCCACTACTCTAATTCTACCCCTGCTAGCACTGTATATGCGGCAGAAACTCGTGGTAGAGCCCTTCAGCGAGCTCAAAAAGAACAAGCAAGTTCTTCTGCCAATGGCCAACTCAGTTTCGGCACAGTTATTTTGGAAGACCGATTAAAAGTTCCATCTTCTTTATCTCAGCAAGTAAATGGATCTAATCAGTCTAATCTGCCAAAACCAAGGATGTTGCCAGCTTCAATACAAGATACATCAGCTTCCAAAGCATCTGCTTCCAAGGTACCTGCTAAACCGCATATTCCTATTGGGAAACGCAGACCTCTAGATCAAAAGTATGATATATTGAAACACTTGGCCCAAGTACCAGCCAAGTTATCAATTTTGGATGCTTTGAATCTATCAAAAGATCTTCGGGAAGCACTTATCGAAGCTTTGTCAAGTCCTCAGGAGTTTGAAGCTGAAATTGCTGCGGCTGAAATCTATCACATAGAGAATAATCCTGCAGAATTCCATGCAGTGATATCTTTTACTGATAAAGATGAAGATGATGTTGTGCATGGGCACATAAAACCTTTGTACTTATCTGGAAAAGTCAATGGTATAGATGTTCGAAGAGCTTTCATTGACAATGGTTCAGGAGTCAACCTCATGCCCATTCGTACACTTCATCGATTGGGCCTCACGGAATCTGATTTATCTCCTTCTACCATGATGTTGCAAGGATATGATAAAAATGAACAAGAACCACTGGGAGAAGTTACACTCAGAACTCAGTTTGGAGATCTTGTTTCCAATTCGGATTTCATGATTGTTGATCAGGACTCAACTTTCAATATCTTGCTTGGAAGACCCTGGCTACATCAGCATGCAGCTATTCCGTCATCATACCATCAATGTCTCAAATACTATTTCGATGGTCAAGTTGGAACATTGTATGGTGATAAGGCCCCGTTCAAGACATGTGAGTCTCAATACATTGAGGCGGAATTTTATCACATGAAGGGAAGAGGAAAATCTACAATGAAGGAAATTACCAAAGTTAATGCTCCATATGGTTTCGAAAAAATTCCAATAAATCCATTTTCACATGTGAGTACAGATTATGTGTTACCTATCAGTCAAATTGACAAAATAGGCCCAAATCAAAATACTCTTATGGAAAGATCCATAATGTCAATTACGGCAATCGAGCCAGACAACATGGGAGAAATTGGTAACTTACCAAGCAGTGATGAAAGCATAAGTGGTGACGTTTTCATTTCGTCTGCTGAAATCCAACAAGTCTATACTTCACTAATCAGGCCAGAAGAAGTTATAGCAACACCAGAGGTGAATATTGATGTTGATTCTCAATCCATCATCTCCTCTTTGAATCCCAAAGAAGACCCTTTATCATCAATAGGGTCGGAAATGGAAGCTTCTTCTTCAAAATGTGAAAATTTTGATATCTCTTATGATCATGAGAATTTCGTTTTTTCATCTACTTTGCAAGTAGAAACGGAAGAAATAACACATGATGAAGAGGAAGAGGAAGATCTTAGAGATGCTCCTCCAGCATTTGAAGAGGGTATCTCTACCACTGTGGATGAACTCAGAGAAGTAAATCTGGGTACAGAGAAAGATCCACGCCCTACTTTAATTAGTGCGGCCATGACCCTTGAAGAGCAAGAGATGTATATTTCTTTTCTAAAGCAAAATAAAGATATTTTTGCTTGGAATTATACAGAGATTCCTGGCCTTGATCCTGATGTTTCCACCCATCATTTGGGTTTTCCAAAAGAACATCGAGGATTCAAGCAAGCCGCGAGAAGAACACACCCAACCTACGCTTCCAAAATTGAGGCTGAAGTGGATAAGCTTATCAAAGCTAACTTCGTCAGAGAAGTTCAATATCCCAAGTGGTTGGCTAATATTGTCCCTGTAAAGAAGAAGAATGGACAAATTAGGGTTTGCATCGATTTCAGAGATCCTAATCGGTATTGTCCTAAAGATGATTTCCCAGTTCCGATTACAGAACTCTTAATTGATGTGACGGCTGGCTATGGAGTACTTTCTTTCATGGATGGATATTCTGGATATAATCAGATCCGAATGGCCCCAGAAGATGAGGAATATACAGCCTTCAGAGCTCCTCAAGGTGTGTTTTGTTACCGGGTAATGCCCTTTGGTTTAAAGAATGCAGGTGCAACATATCAACGCACCATGCATCGTATCTTCAAACCTTTTCTAGGGAAGTTTGTTGAATGCTATGTAGATGATTTGGTGGTTAAATCCAAACAACGTTTTGATCACTTGGCTGATTTGGAAATCATATTCCACAAGCTTCGACAACATAATTTGAAGATGAACCCCTTAAAATGTGCTTTTGGGGTAACCTCAGGAAAATTCTTCGGCTTTGTTGTACGCCATCGTGGTATTGAAGTCGATCTTGAGAAAACCAAATCAATCCTTGGTATGTCACCTCCTCAGAATTTGAAAGAATTAAGAGGACTTCAAGGACACTTAGCCTATATTCGGCGTTTCATCACCAATTTGGCAGGCAAAAGTTTACCCTTTACCAAATTATTGAAGAAAGGAGTCACTTACCAATGGACTGAAGAATGTCAAAAAGCATTTGATGTTCTCAAGAAATACCTCTTGAGTCCTCCAGTACTCATGCCACCTGTTGAGGGTAGACCTCTTATCCTCTATGTGACAGCTTTAGAGCGATCATTGGGTGCCTTTCTCGCTCAAAAGAATGATTCTGGGAATGAAAATAGTCTCTACTATCTCAGTAGAACTATGCTTGAAGCAGAAACCCGATATTCAAGTATTGAAAAGTGCTACCTAGCATTAATCTTTGCAGTCCAGAAACTGAGACACTACCTGCAACATCATGAGGTCCAATTGGTATCTCGTAATAATCCACTCAAATTCATCCTTAGTCGTCCGATGCTTACAGGACGTCTGGCAAGGTGGGCGGTTATTCTACAGCAGTTCGACATTCAGTATGTGTCTCAAAAGGCAATTAAGGGCCAAGATTTGGCTGATTTCCTGGCTGAACATCCTTCAGTGGAAGACACGTATTCAGATATCGAACTCCCTGATGAGGAATTTTTCTCTATTCAAGAGAGTCCTCAAACATGGGAAATGTATTTTGATGGTGCTTCTAGAAGTCCAACAGGGAAGAAAATGGAAAATCCTAAATTCAACAAAGTTGGTTTAGGAATTGTGCTCATTTCTCCAGATAAGGTAGTGTTACCTTATTCCTTTTTATTGTGGGAAGGTGGTACCAATAATGAAGCTGAATACCAAGCTCTCATTACAGGCTTGGAGTTAGCGCTTCAAGCACAAGTGAATCACTTAAAGGTGAAAGGTGATTCAGACCTGGTAATCAAACAAGTCAATGAGGATTATGCCATCAGAAAAGAAGAATTAATCCCTTTGTATGATTACGTCAGAGAGTTAATGTCGGAATTCCCTTCAGAACCGACATTTTCTTATGTCCCAAGATCTCAAAATTCTCAAGCTGATGCACTGGCTAATATAGCCACAGCTTTAGCAGATCCAAATCGGGACGAAACAACCATCTGTATTGCCCACCGTCGTGCAATTTCACCTTATGTTCAAATCAGAACAGAGGAAATTAATGAAATTAGTCCCATTCCTGAACCGTATGGTCATACTACAGGATGGATGTCACCTATCAGGGAATACCTTCAAAATGGAACACTTCCACCTGATAGAGCCGAGAAAGAACAAATTCGGCGACGTGTGGTCAATTTTACTCTTTATGATGGCCCAAACCACCTCGAGAAAATTCTCTAAAAACGTGGTTTTGATGGAGTTCTCTTCAGATGTATTGATGGTGAAGAGACAATGGCTGTCATAAAAGAAGTGCATGCAGGAGTCTGTGGTGCCCACCAGTCTGGACATAGACTGTCTGATCAAATTCGAAGGCTTGGATACTTTTGGCCTTCAATGATACAAGATTGTGTTAATTTCACAAAGAAGTGTCATTCATGCCAAGTATATGCCAACTTCATTCATCAACCTCCAGAGTTGCTTCATACAGCTAAATACTTATGGCCATTTGCCACATGGGGAATGGATGTGGTGGGACCTTACCCTTCAGCTACGGCCAAGCAGTTTAAGTACATTCTTACTGCTACTGATTTCTTTTCCAAATGGGCAGAGGCAGTACCTCTCAAAGAAGTCAGTTCTAAATGCATTGTTGGATTCCTCAAGTCTAACATCATTACTAGATTTGGTGTCCCTCATACCATATTGACGGAAAACGGCACCAACTTCTGTTCTTATGAGGTAAAGAAATTGTATCAAGAATACAACATTATGTCCAACCATTCATCTCGATATCATGCAGCGGCTAATGGATAGATAGAGGCCTTCAACAAGACTCTTTCAAATATACTGCAAAAGATGGTGGATAAAGATAAGAGGTCATGGACTGATAAACTCTTTCATGCTTTATGGGCTTATCGGACTACCACTCGCAATGCAACGCGGTCAACTCCATATTCATTGGTATATGGAACAGAAGCAGTCTTGCCAATTGAAGTTCAATTGCCCTCACTCAGAATAGCCATTTGTGATCAGTTTTCAACAGATGAGGAATCCCAAAAGCGGTTGAATGAATTGGAACAGTTAGATGAGAAATGATTGTGCACTTTGCACCACTTGGAAATCTATCAGAATCGAATAGCACGAGCTTTTAACAAAAAGGTTCGTCTTCGTTCATTCATTCAGGGAGAATTGGTATTGGTTCTCAGAGCACCAATGATACCAGGAAAGAAGCCTCCCAAGCTTGAACCAAAATGGGAAGGACCTTATTCAATACATAAGGTCTACTCCAATGGAGCATATTCTCTAATCTCAATGGATGGAGAACACATCACGACTCCAAATAATGCCAGATTTCTGAAGAAGTATTTTGTATAAACACAAAATATTGTTCCCAGATCCAAAACAATCACATTGGTCTAAATATTATGTCCTACATGACACTAAACTGTATTCTGTCCGAGATGACATTAAACTATATTATGTCCTATCTACATGACATTAAACTGTACAGAAGTTCTTGTATTTTGTCCGAGATGACATTAAACTATATTATGTCCTACATGACACTAAACTGTATTTTGTCCTAGCGACATGACATTAAACTGTGTGGCACTTTCATCGTCCAACATGACGTTAAACTGTGTTAAGTCCCTTATTGTCCAACATGACACTAAACTGTATTCTGTCCGAGATGACATTAAACTATATTTTGTCCTAGTAACATGACATTAAACTGTGTGGCACTTCCAACGTCCAGCATGACGATAAACTGTAAAAAGTCCCTAGAACTGATATCCTCATATTGATTCACCTTAGTCCTAGCTACATGACTTTAAACTGTACAGCACCAGTTCTTCCTTGCTATATGACGTTAAACTATACAGCAATGGTCCAGTATGACTTTAAACTGCAACTTCATCCCACACGACATTAAACTGTGAAAAAGTTCCATAAACCGTCCAACATGACCTTAAACTGCATCATCCCTGGTCCATGTATATGACCATAAACTATTTGCAAATCCCTTATGTCTAGCAAGACGTTAAACTGTGACGTCCTAACTACATGACGCTAAACTGTATAAAAGTCCCTCACGTCCGGAAAGACGTTAAACTATATAATCTCAAAAGTCCAGTATGACATTAAACTGCACCATTCACGGTCCATGCATATGACCTTAAACTATTCGCACTTTCTTCCAACATGATGTTAAAATTGTACACTCTTTTGTCCTTACTGCATGACATTAAACTGCACAGTACCCCTTTCATCCAATATGACGTTAAACTATTTTATCCCCATCTTCCTAACTACATGACGCTAAACTGTACAGAAAATCTTTGATAGGTCCTACACGACATTAAACTGTGCATCGTTAAGGTTGTTATTACCTCTTGTTTCTCACACCGAGTATGAATCACGTGGGCTTAGAGCGAACATCAACCATAACACTCTCTCTGGGACGCTAACCATGTGTAAATCTCAACAACATTTTAATTAGATCGTTGTCCCCAAGAACAACTTGATCATTAATTCATTCTTTCATTGAACTACACGGAATTTGATCCTTGCCCTCCAGGCTGGGTATGTAGGCAACCTCCCAGGGTTCAAGCCCAAAAACAATCTCTTCACATCGGTTCACCACCATCTCATATGATGTTGATTTGTGAAACCGCCCCTGGAATCAATATCTTTACATTGATTCATTTTCATCCTTGCTATACGACGTTAAACTATACAACACTTTTGTCCGGTACGACAATAAACTACAATATTCTTTGATTTCCTCATTTGAGAGAGAACTATTATTGACATTGATTTTTCAATCATGGTTTTCATTTTCAAAAGACTACGTGCATACATGGTAATGCTTGAACTTTTTATCTTAGGTTAAACCATCATTGCACTAAAGTCCCCTTTCAACCTTCACATGTACAAACCAAATTTGTACAAAGGGTAAGTCTAGAACTACGTGGACTTGATTCCCATCCTTATGGGATACGTAGGAACATTCGAGTGTCCCTCGAATCCAGTCCCAAGTCTTTTGGGCCTAACCCCAAATTTCACTTTCAGTCCCTTGGCTGAAAAGTCCTCATGAAAACACACACTGTGTATTCATTATTATGGTCCGAATTCTATAACCATAAACTAAGATCACTCATCCTTTCGTCCTGCACGACGTTAAACTGCATTTCAGGAACTACGTATGGCTTGATTCTCATTCTTATGAGATACGTAGTGAAGTCCAAAATTTCAATTTAGGACCCAGCCACAACATGATTATGGTTTTCATTGACCTATGTATCTCTATATACATTGGACAATACCCATATTTATGTGTTATAATCCTAACCTTAAATATTTTCAGATCTTCATAACCCTTTTCATGACTTCTAGTCACAAAAATGTCAAACTTCTGAGAATTCTTTTGCCTGACTATGCAGAACGTGCCCATAGGTGGCCTTGCATAAACAGTCCACATAACAGACTTGTCAGCTAAAAGATGCTATTTATTTGACTATACAGCCAATTCCCATAGGTGGCCCTGCATATTTCAACCCCCTAACGGGTTTTGTTAAATAATAGTAACTTGATTCTTGGGAAGAATGCCTCTTTTGTCCTTATTTGTCTTAAACGACAGTATGTAGGGATCCGCAAAAAATAGCCATCCTTAATATATTTGTCCCATATCCTTTTTCATGATCTGAAAGTATTCAAGTCTATGGTTTATTCTTCTTCCCTACGTTTGGGTCACACCTTCGTAGGAGTGATGTTCATCCAGTTCTTCGATATTCTTGTTCGGAAATATCTTGTCCATATTCGAGTACCTCTTTCCATACAACAAACTCTATACTTTAGAAAATTTGAATCTCCATAAACTTTCACTAGCTTTGAGCACTAGGAAAGTAAATTTCTAAGAGTTCTTTCGCCTGACTATGCAGCATGTGCCCATAGGTGGCCTTGCATAAACAGTCCACATAACAGACTTGTCAGCCAAAAGATGCTATTTATTTGACCATGCAGCCAATGCCCATAGGTGGCCCTGCATATTTCAACCCCCTAACGGGTTTTGTTAAATAATAGTAACTTCATTCTTGGAAACTACTTCTTCTAATGCCTTTTAGCTATTTTTCATATCATTCCTCAGATTCAAATATTCTTAAGCCATAGTTTACATTTTTTCTCTCATACTTGAGTATGGTAATATGTTTTCAGATAAATTTACAAAGAATTGAATCAATTTTTAATCCATTTTTTTGGTCAAAGCTATTTCGACCTTAAACATTAGCCCCTTTATGTCCGGCGTGCATGAATTTAAACTGCCCACACAAAAGACAAAGGAACTCTGAATAAAAGTCAAGTTCCAGCTCGCTAAACATACATTCTGTATGATTTAGGTAATATTGAGCAGTTAAAAGATTCAAAGTTTGTAGGGTTATTTGTAATAATCCTAGTAAAAATCAAACTATGATTACTAAGCCCATTGGCTTAAGTAAATTTGAAGCAGGTAATGGAAGAATGCAGGTACAAATGATTGAAGAAGAAAGTGTTTTTCATTGATACACAGGAGATAGAAAGACATCCATAGACTGGAGTCTCTTCTATTTTTCAAGAATTACAGAAGATTGTCAACATAAGTCTTCATTTGATGTATAGCATCCTGAGCCTTATCAGCAGTTACTTGAAGCTCATGCACTTGACCAGCTTCACTCTTTTCAGCTTGCTGAAATGCCTTCTTAGCATCTGCGATGGCTTTCATGCCATTCATATGAGTTTCATCCAAGGATTTATTAAGCTGATCAAGTTCCCCAGTAACAGCATCTAACTGTTGCTGGAGTTGCACCTGTTGGACGACCTTTTCATTGATTTTTTGCTTCAGATCCTTCATCTTGACAGCATAATCAGCTTCAGCCTGGGATATCGCAGCCTCAAATTCACCTATGTTGACTGACAATTTCACTCTGGTCAAATCTTCGCGACTTGTCTGCACTTTCTCCCTCCTGAAAATGATCTGTTTCACCGCAGCATGGATCTTTTCATACCCAAAACCACCAAGTCCCATTATAACAAACTGGGATGACAATCGAGAAATTTTTGATGGAAGCTCTTCTAAAGGCACCCCCGATATGATGTTCCATATGTTATTCCATGCCTTACGTCGTGAAAAGCTGAATGCTTTAAGCATATCTGGATCTGATTCAATATCATCATCAGAAGGGTGTATGTAATCTGGAATTAGCGCACTTAGGGAGGTGCCTTGTTCTGCTCTTCCCCCCCTGACTTGTGCTTCTTCACTTTCAATTCTCGTTGGGGCAGAGGCTGAGGCCTCATCTTCGGATCTAGCCATTGCAGTTGATGGTCCTGTATGATTAATTGAAAGGTTTAGTTAGCTTCAAAGGATAACAAAAGAATAGATTGTCTTGCGAATAAAGTATAATCACAAATATTGTTATCCCTTACCTAAGGGTGGTTCAGCAACCTGAGAAGAATTCTCCCCATCTTTCCCGGTTTCAACAGGGTTTTCAAGATGGGTCTCAGGAGAGTTTATTGGATTTAGCTCTACTTGAGCTAATGTTTCTGCAATGATAGGGTTGACATCAGTGTCCACACCCTCTTCAGGCATTGGCAGTTCAGCAGCTTCTACGGAAGAAACTGCATATTATTTTCCATCATGGTTAGAAGTATTTTTTTTAAAAAAAATTTTGGGCGAAGGGTAGCACTCACGCCCAAGGTCTTCAAAATCATATGACAACTTAGCATGATCATAAAATTCTTCAAAAGTCATTCCTTGATTCATCATTTCATCCAATGATACTTCAGAATCTTGGTTAGTCTCACCAGTGGGAGCATTTGCTACGTCTTCCTGCCGACTTATGTCCTGCAACCCCTGACCCTGGACAACATCTTCAGTAGTAGGAGGGATACTGGGAATGGATGGTAGCTCTTCTCCAGGAGCAACTAAGTCAGCTTGAGTCTGTGATTGTTCTACAACACCTTCCACAACCTTTGAAGGAGGATCAGTCCCTTCCGTCAAGGGGGAAATTGAAGAAGCCCCTGCAATCCTCAGAAATATGAGTAACCATATGATTATGGGTATAAACTCATGATTGCTAGAAGGACTTACCACTGCTAATGAAACGTTTAGCTATGGATTTACACCTTCGTTGCCTTGGCTTCTTTTGTTTTCTCGGAGTATCAGTAGTCTCCCTTACTGGCACTTGGATTGGCGAATGGAAAGCTATGTCCAGTGCCTCATTCATGGCCTGCTGGCCTGGAGATATCTCGCCTGGTTCGCGAGGAGAATCAGCAGTAGGCCCGATAGCAGTACCACCAGGGCTATATTGTGGCGAAGGAACCCCGGTTCCTTTCTTTGCAAGCTGCAAGATGAAGAAAATAACTTCCTTAAGTAACAAAGCTTCAACTGAAATCAAGTTGCAAAGAAAACAAGGAAAGAAAACTTACATCTTCAGGAGCCACGTACTCTTTCCATTCCTCATCTTCAGAACCACCTGCCCCCTCAGTGGTGCCACGATCAATCATTTCCTTCACCCGCCTGGTGATAGGAACCGAATTATCAGTGGCATATATGAGCATTTCCAGCTCTCTGATGTAAGCTCGCACTTCATTGGGGTTATCTCCGTATTGAAGGTCTTTAGAAGCTAGAAGATATCCTATTCCAGGAAGTTGTAGGCCCTCACAAAAATCCAGCCAGGCGGTCTCAGTATCACAGTATAAGCTCTGCCATAGCTGAACAGCCTCTGGTCTTAGATATAAAGGCTGTGAGGAAGGTCCTAAATTTTTTGATTTTAATCTCTTCCCAACTCCTGCAACTACAAATAGAGAATAAGAATGTAAGACTTATTACTTTATAAAGTAGCAGTGATTGAAATTTCTACAATGAAATAACTCACCAGGAGTTGATGGAGTGGGTCTTTTAACTCTGGCCGGAGGATTATATCGGGCACGAAACCGCTTTGCTGCCGGTTGTGCCTCATCATCCCCATCGTGATAATCCGATGAATCAGTTCTAGAGGAGGAGTCTGTTGAACCTATTTCAGGTGGAGAAGCGTCACCTTCATGAGGAAGGGTTTCTTTCTCTACAGTCCTCTTCCTCTTTCCCACTTGATATACTGGGTGATTCAATATCCCTTTAGGGTATGATGCTATCCAGTGTTCGACATAAAATGTAGTCAGATTATGTGCCGCTTTCTCAACTAGTAGATTAAATACTTCCCCAGTCTTCTCTCTTGATGTCAGCAACCATAGTTGTCGAGCAACCATCAGATGTTGCTCTAACCTGACATGTACTGGGGGGGATACAACAATCTGTTGCAAACATTTGAATTTGCGTGCAAATCTATATGGAGCATAGGCCTCACATATGATTTCTCCATCAATCCTGGCTACTAACACGCCATCCCTGCAAGCTAGCATGTATGCCCTCAAATCCAAATGGGCCGTCCCATCATCAACAAACCGTCCGGACGGTGGACTTCCGTAAGGAAAGAAGTTGAATTCCTTATACATGCTTAGTCTTACTTTCATATCATAACCATTAACATCTAATGGAGAAATTCCAGAGAATGCTTGCACTGATGGTCTGAAAGATCTTCCAGGAATTTGTAATCCATTCTGTACATTGTAAGTCCTGAAGTGAGTGGCGATCCATCCCCACAAAACCTGAAATGGTCCCACTATTCTTAAAGGAGATTTACCCTGGAAGACCTGAAGTAAACTCCTGTGAATCTTTGCTAAAATGGGGGTAGCTAACCCAACCATTTTTCCCTCAGCCAACTTGGCCGCAATGACGAAGTTCCCTGGCCTAACGCCTCCCTTCGAATCCCTGACCGGCAAGAGATAAACACTTAGCCACATTGCTAAGAAACCCGCCAGACGAGTTTTCTTTGGAATTCTTTGATTCACTTCATATCCCCATTTTTCAAACTCTCCTGCTTCTAGAGTTGGCCAGAATGTGCCAGGAGCTCCTCTCTTCTCAGGTTTTGGACAAGTGGTAGGACGTCTGGGTCGGGTATCCTTGGATTTCTTTTTCTTGGATCCTTTTTCTTTTGGCTCCATCCCTTTCTTCTCAATAAGAAACACATTCATCCATTCTTCCGGATGGATATCTTTTCTAAAATGAGTTAATGAGGTCTCTGAACTCTTGAGCCTGTGAAAGATTTTAAATAATTCTCGAGCCAAAACAGGAGTCTTCTCTAGATCATTCCAAGTCACCTTGGAAGGAATGAATTCATCATACATATCTCCCAAGATTGGAGCTCCTGAAATCTTGTGGACATCCCAAAAACTGATACCTACTTCTCCATGAGTCAAATGGAAAGAATTAGTCGCTGGGCTCTAGTGGCTGAGTATCTCTGGCACGAAGTTATCATGTCTGTAAATATATGTTTGCCCAACCCAAACAGCCTCATATATTGCAACTCTCTTCAGATCCTCAATAAAATCTGCGCAAGTCTGTCGCACCCAGTATGCCCACATCCAAGTTGGCTTCACACCTCCCCCAGGACGGAAATCCCAACTTTTCTTCCAGCCCTTGGATTGGTCCATCTGAGCATTTCAGAAGATTGAAGGATGACAATGTGGTTGAAGTTCAGGTGTATGTTTTTTCAGATCTGGTGTGCACGGGCTATGATGCATCACATAAGCCTTCTCCACTGTTCCAGCAGTTTGAAATACTCCTCCACCTGAGATATTTGCTGAAGCAAAATTGGTATAGTTCTGAAACCACGAAAATGGAAGATAATTCTTTACTTCTAGAATAATGACTTCTTGCAGATGACCATGACCATACAAAGGTAGATAAGAGCAGTGAGGAAAGTTGCGATGATATTTCTTCAAATACTTAGCCAAGTCTGGAAGAGTACTATCTTTGACAGTATAGTAATCAGGGCCAATGATATCCATCATATCATCTATCCGCTTGCTAGCCAGTTCATCAATTAATCCAGGTCGAAGAGCCATTGAATCTGCACAGGAGTTGAATAAATTAAACTCTTAAATGGGTTTATTTTTCATAAAGTTTGTGAAAGAATTTGTAAAAAATGGCTAAGGCATTAAGGCGCGCAAGTATGGAAATGTCGCGCAAGTGGTACATGTGCCGTGCAATTTTATGTCGCGCAAGTATTACCGCGCAAGCCCTATTACCTTGAGAGTAGCGCGGTAGAGAGGAAACAGTGAAAAAAGAGAGACTAGCGCGGCGAGGAAGACTTGCGCGGAGAGAGCTCGAGAAATCCAGAAATCCAGATGCTCATACGGAGGTGAGGCCGTGTATTTATAGGCCAGGAGGCCTACCTGCGCGCCGTACCCAGAGCGCTTAAGGCCTGCGCGACTCAAACTTGCGCGCCGCCCTCTGTGCACTGCAAACTTGCGCGCCCACCCTTTTCCTTTGGAGGAATTCGATTTCCTCAGAGTCAAATCCTCATTTCTCTCCGGATCCAACTCTGAGGGGGGACTTTTTTTGACGCTCCTTTCGTCACAGAATCTAAAAGATCGGAAAAGGGAATATCTGAGCTCAAAGTGATTCAACCTTTGAAGAAAACATGAAAAATCGACAAAGGCATGAACAAAGGATCGACAGGATATTCACCGCGCAAGTTTTATCACTGTCGCGCAAGTACACTTGCGCGACACCCTTGGTCGCGCAGGTGACTTGCGCGACCTAAGTGGTAACCGTCCGGTAACCGCCCGGGGTCTTCTTTTTCCTATAAATAGACCCTGTGGGCCCCCCATTCGGGAGGATCTTTTTTCCAGAAACTCAGATTGAAGCTCCCGACGCCCAAGTCTCTTCTCAAAGCTTCCGGAACACTTCTAAGGTAATTTCTTACCTAGAACGGAAGATCTAAAGAGAAGAAGGATGGCCTAAGTGTTGAAACTCATCAAACACTTGCGCGCTAACTTATTTCCTTCCAAATAACTTGCGCGTCCCTTTTCTGGAAGAACCTCAAGAAAATTCTAAAGGGTTTAAAAAAGAGTCGCTCAAGTATTTCAGTGTTGGTTGAAAATCGCGCAAGTATATCATGTGTCGCGCAGGTATACCTGCGCGACCAATACTTGCGCGCCCACGGAAGACTTGCGCGCCTTGCAAGACTTGCGCGCCCCTTTCTTTTTGGGTGCCCATCTTGCCCATTTTTACCCCTATTAAGTCATTTTCACCTTTCCTTTTCCAGATTCAGTCTTCAAGACACTCTTCAAAGCCATTCAAGGCATGATTTCTTGATTTGACTTCCTTATCTGAAAGGAATTCTGTGGATTATCTCTCAAACCCTAGTGATTTAAATATCCTTATGTCACTAAATATAGAGAGTTCATTCATTCAACCTCATCCTTTAAGATGAGAGAATCCTTAACCTGGGTCTCCTTTTCAGGAATAATCCCCAGTTATAAGTTCTTTAACATGGGCATCCTCCTTAGGAATAAGCCCCAAATTCTTAAAGTTCCCAAACATGGGCATCCTCCTCAGGAGTAAGCCCCAAACCTTAATTCCTTCACTTGGGTATCCTCCTTAGGAGTAAGCCCCAATCCCAATCTCACAACTTGGGCATCCTCCTCAGGAGTAAGCCCCAAACCAAGTCCCCTAACCTGGGCTTCCTTCTCAGGAATAAGTCCCAGTCATAAGCCTTGGGCATCCTCCTTAGGAGTAAGCCCCAACCCTTAATCCTTAACCCGGGATTCCTTCTCAGGAATAAGTCCCAGTCATAAACCTTGGGCATCCTCCTTAGGAGTAAGACCCAAGCTTATTAAATTTCTCTTAACCAATCCTAATTTACCTTTGATTTGGGTTTCATTTTCAGGAGTAAAAAACCAATCATATGTCCCCTCCTAACTTGGGAATCCTCCTTAGGAGTAAGCCCCAAGATTAGAGTATTCAAATCTCCATGAAGCACATATAACTTTATGGACCCTGTTCATGGATTTTCTCCCTAAAAGTAAATCCTAAACCTTCATCTATCTGGGCAGTCATCCATACATAAGCCCCAAACAAATTCTTATGATTGCATCTTTCATGGCACAATTGTCTAATTTTTACCAATACCTCTTGTTTCTCACACCGAGCATGACTCACGTGAGCTTAGAGTGTAAAAGTAATTATGAAATTCATCTTTGAGCCATCAATCATAAACATCATACTCCATTTCTCGAACTACGTGGGTTCTGATTCCTTTTCCAAAACAAAGGATACGTAGGTAGCCCATTTATGGGTTCGATCCCAACTTTGAAATAATCTCTGTCCTTCTGAATGACGATAAACTTCAAGTGCCCCACTGAGTGGCTTTAAAACCAGTCTGGTCATCATAATGACCAAGATACTTTTATATAAATGTTTTGAAGGATACCATTGACCAAGAATCTCTAAACAGATATAGATGATTCTCTATTGATGAAGAACCTCGAATACATATAAAAGATTCTCTAAATTTCTTGTATATTTAATCATTGATTGTTAAAACTCAAGGAAAGCTCATTTTATACTTGGTAATGTAATAAGGATTCACGAACATAACTTAAATCTATAAAGAGAGTCCCGGAGTAGACAATAATTCCCCTCAAAAAGGTGTGATGAGTCCAACCTCCCATCCTCTCGACCAATGAAAATTCCTAAGCTTCATTAGTCCACAAGCTAATGAGCGCCTGCCTTTGGAAAGTAGGTCCAAACGGATGTGGAATCATTGGATGTTTCCGGTTCTACGAACAAACCCGTTAGAAACCGATCGGAACGTTTGAATCTCCCGTCCAGGAGGTCAACCCTGGATTCCGTGCGAAACAATGATATATATATATGAAAAAATATTTAGGTGCTTTATATTACATAGTCATATATTTATTGAATAACAGTTTATAATTAAAAAATTAAATTAATTAAAAGTACTGACTAATTGCATAGAGTAATGGACATATAATTGAATGTAGTTTGATTTTTCAATTTAACACAAATCAAATGTGTGTTATATTGATTTCATATATATGTAATTAATTCATTTTTATATATAATTCACAATAAAAAAACTTATACAATTTTTAAATATTGATAAAGTGTACTTATTTTTAATTTATTCAATTTCACTCATTTTTAACACGCTTGCACTTAAAATTAGATATTCATCAATAATGTCAAAAAATATTTGTAAAAAAATATTTTTAAATAAAAATAATTATAAATAAATATATTTAAAAAAGTACATATTAAATTTATAAATTATAAATTTGTAAAATTATATAAATATAACTATAAATAAATAAATATTTTTTTAAAAGTATTTATATAATAATATTTATTTAAACAATTTTTAAATATATATTAAATTTATATAAATAATCAATATATTTACTATATTTATATTTATATATATTTATTATATATATATATGTTATTGTGTAAATATATATAATGATATAAATATTATTTATAAAAAATATTTATATAATTATGAATAAATAATTATAAAATTATAACAAAAAAATTTAAAAAAGGAATATATTTACTATTACTATATATATATTCATTAAGTGTGTGTATACACACATAATTATTTAATTTAATTTACAATTATATATCCTTTATCAGTGCTGTTTCCGATGCTTTGGTCGGGGCACGCGCGTCCGTCACGTTCGAGGGACGTTAGGGTGGCTATGTTTCCCCGCATTCCCGCTTTCCAAAGGCGGGCAACATTCACTCCTTATTCAGGGATGTCTGCTCCATGATCAAAACAAGATGATGGGAGGTCAGTTCTTCTTTCTGTGGATGCCTCATTAGAACTCGTCACCTAGTCCAGGTCTCCCTTATAGATTTAATATGTTGTTCGTGAAACTCTTCCCAGTACCATGTTACTATGGGCGCCGGTTAATTACACGGCTTCTGTTAGGACATTCCAAGTGGTCCGGTCAGGGCAGCAACCTTCAGTTGGGGGAGTAGTCACGTCGAGGCATCACTGGTGTGTCTGGACGATGGGGAATTGGTGTGTCTATCTTTTACTCCTAATTATAGGGATTCTCGAGGGCGTGGAAGTCCGAGGTATCCCACATCGAGCGCGGGGAATCATATGCCATAGGCATGTACCTAAGGTTTTCCTCAGCTTCCCATGTTTAACACAGGGTACACCGCAAGTTTAACATCCATTAGAGACGGATCAGACTGATCGGAACACCGATGAAGGTGGATCAGATTGAGGAACCCCCTTGAGAGAACACTGATATTGGGTCCAACGCATGGGCGGCTTCCCGAATGTTGTGGAGGGGAATGGGGTGGCATGATCGCACCGGGACGTGGAGGCCCGGGTAAAAATCAGGATGGAAGATGGAGATTTGAATGGAGTGGAGGAGGAATGAAACAAGACTGTCATGGAGATGATGGTATTGATGAGAATGAGCATCGTAGAGACCTCCTATGTATCCCCATGGTGGGGAATCGAAGTCCGCGTAGCTTGGTTGTTGAGAAACGACGTGAAGGGGGGTCAGAGCGACCAACGGGTGGTGGACTTGAACCTTCGGGAGGCTTCCTACATACCATGCCTTGACATGGATCAAAGTCCACGTAGTTCAGAATGGGTGCCGGTGAACCGACGTGAAGAAGGACATTGGTCTAGATGGATGGTGGGCTTGAACCTCAGGGAGGCTTCATACGTACCATGCCTTGACATTGATCAAAGACCCCATCGTTCAGAAAAGTGTGTCAGAGGACCAATGTGAATGTGGTCGGAACGACTAGGTGGTGGGCTTGAACCTCAGTGAGGCTTCCTACATACCGTGCCTTGACATGGATGGAAGTCGTTGTAGTTCAGGGTGGTGCACTAGCGAACCAACATGAAGATGGACCTTGGTCTGATAGATGATGGGCTTGAACCTCGTGAGGCTTCCTACATACCATGCCTTGGCACAGATCAAAGTCTGCGTAGTTAGGAATGAAAAGGGACTGTTGAACTGACATGAAGGGGTGTCGGAACAACTGGATGGTAGGGTCACAACGGCTTACCGCAGTATTGGGATGCAGTTTAACGTCATGCGGGACGAGGGCGTGTCCGAGAACCGACATGAATAAGGACCTTGGTCCATGTGGATGGTGGGCTTGAACCTCAATAAGGCTTCCTACATACCATGCCTTGACATGGATCAAATTCAACGTAGTTTGGGTTGGTCACAATGGATTACCGCTGGACAGGAATGCAGTTTAACGTCATGCGAGATGGGGGTGGAACCTGACATGAAGAAACGACCGGGCGGTGGGATTGAACCTCATGATGGCTTCCTACGTACCATGCCTTAACATGGATCAAAGACCTCATAGTTCAAAAGGTGTACAGTTTAATGTCATGCAGAATGGGGGTTGGTGTCATCATCGATGCTTACTCTAAGCCCACGCGAGTCATGCTTGGTGTGAGAAACAAGAGGCCGGAGAGACCTGACAATGACGTCGTGAAGGGTGCGTCCGTGAGAAGCGAAGAGGGGCTTACACATTGGGTGTCCCATGGTGCTGGGACTTACTCCAGGGTGTAGGCACGAGGGTAACAAAGTGCGAGGGAGAGGAGAAGTACGGAGGTGCATGGGTGCTACCGCCTGCAAGAAAGGCTAGGGGCTTACACCAATGAGGCTACCCTTCCCCACGGAAAAACGCCACTCCCTGAAGGAGGATATCATCCCCTGTGGAGACCAGGGGGCATGGAGAATGTCCAAGGTGGGGTAACCCCATGATAGAGGCACGAGGTGATGTCACAGTTTAACATCATTTGTTGAGGATGAGGGTTCTTGGCAGTTTAACGTCCTGCAGCTCGGACGAGGTGGGTTTACTCTGCACCCCTAGGACTTATATGACTAGTACCCTCTGCTCCTTTTGGGAGGGATGGTTCCGACAATGTCGTGCTGAAGGGGGGTCGTAGAGAGAACCATCGAGGGGTCCACGTTAGTGTGTCTATGTGAAGAAGTAATATCCATTAGCATGCCTTTGCGAAGAAGCATTAGGTGAAGCAGTGCCATAGGTGGTATCATCGAGGGGACTTTGAAGTCACATCATGAAGACCTAGAGGGTCGCACGAAAGAAGGAATCGCCAAGCAAAGTGGTCCATAGGCAGGGGCCTTGTCGATCTCAGTTTCTCTGCGTAGTAGAGGGCACTTGAGAAGGGGTGTGGTTTGTGACGTGTGGTGCCTTAGCCTTAGTAAATGGAGGAGGTGCAAATGGTAGGTGCTTCATGAAGTATAAGAGCGTTCGCAGAGCACTGAATCGCGGAGCATAGGCACATCGCGAAGCGAAGCGTCGTGAAGAAATGTGCTTCACGATGTACAGTGACCCTGCCTTGGCATGTGGATCACGTGTACTGGAGGGGTGTTTCATGAAGCATAAATGCTCCGTGACAACTTGGGTCCCCTTGGGTATCCCCTTCCTTTGCGAATGCCCTTAGTCTTCACGAAGGGAATTCCTCTCGGAAGAGGGGATCAAAATGAGAAAATACAGAGGTACCTCGTGAAGAAAAAATACCTCACATAGCTCATGATTCACAGAGCAGAGGGTGATTCACGATTTGGGAGCTCAGAAGGTGAAAGGTCAGATTGTCCATTTGTTGGGATCAGGGGGAGTCTTGTATTTATAGGCAACAGGTGTCGTAGAGCAGAGCTGACGTGGTGTGAAGTGGGCTTCAGTTGCTTCGTGGCGGGTCGCGAACGTCAAGGGTGTTGGCGGAGCGTACCGCCTACATTGCTTCACGACGTGCTCGTGAACATCATGGAAGTTTGTGGAGCGTACTGCCTCCTTTGCTTCGCGGCGGGCTCACAAATATCAGGGGTATTTGCGGAGCGTACCGCCTCTATTGCTTCATAGAGGGCCATTGAACGTCAGGGGAGTTCTCAAAGCGTACCACCTCCTGTGCTTTGGGGGGAATCCACGCCGTGGCTTCGTGAGGCAGGTCGCATGGCCTCTTTTTCTTCGTTCTTTTTTTCCAAAATTTTGGCACCAAAAAATTCCCCCCCTCATATGTGGATCTGTGGAGGGATCAATGGTCGATGTCTGAGGGAAATCACCAAAATCATCGGTCGTTCGTAGTGCTGGCTCGTGAAGAGGGAACGCGAGGCGGAATGGGGCCGCACGGTATAGACGCGCCACGAAGCTCAGCGCAGGCTGGACACGTCACGAAGCTCCAAGGGCCTCCGCCTATAAATAGGGGGGATGAACTCTCTTTTTTCCTTTCCCTCCTCCTTGAAGTTGTCCTTTTGCACTCTCGATTTGCGAAGCACCACGTACTCCGTGACTTCTCACCATGAATCAATCTTCGTGGCGAACTGCGAGTCTCTGACTCCGCAACAACGCCAAGTGAACATGTGCTTACATGACGAGGCTAGGCTCTGTGACTTGGCTTTGTGAACGAGCTTTGTGAATGAGCTCCATAAACGAGCTCCACGAACGATCTCTGCGAACTAGCTTTGCGAACGAGCTGAAATTTTTCTGATTTCTGAAACCCAATTGCCCATCAAGAAGCTGCATAGGGGGTACTCATAGGGGCTGCACAGAGGGATTAGATGAAAAATTGTCTGGGACTAGGAGAGTTGGTCCGTAGCCACTCGGACAATAATTCATTTATGGGGATGATATCGGAGAGCCAAAAGAACTATCTGTTGTGCATGTAGCTGCCCTTGTATGGCTTTGGGCTGAGGGATTATGTCTTCATTCTTGAGGCGAGTAGGGACGAACCAGTTTTCTGGTTCAGAAGAATGATGTGCCAGCGCCAATGGTTCAGGGCGGCGGATGGTCAAGCATGAGAGGACATCACACCTGTCACCACCAACTACCTGTACAACCACCTGAACAACATTGATGGGTAGGCATTACAGCCGGAGACATCTCCTCCCATGTACCACACAATACTGAAGGCAACCTTGAGGGATTCAAAGAAAGGGTGGCCCGATGAGTCGGACCTACGCTAGGGCGGAAACTTCACAAATTACTGGGCAAGGGGCCTACTAGGTAGGTGCCTCATGCGAGGAGTTAGGAGCCGAGTTGAGAAGAGTGGGTTTTTTCGAGGTGACATATCCTCCCAATTCCACATATATCAACCGAAACAGCTGATGCCAGAGCTGTTGAGTAGATGGTCATCTAGGACCAACACGTTTCACCTGCAACATGGGGAGGTTGGCATCAGTCTGTGGGATGTCCATCATATTTCAGGGGTCCCGATCTTGGGGGTATGTATGATGAGTTCCTCCCTATCATGAGTGCGTGGGAGGATATGGAGCAGATGCTGTGGCTAGCGCTGGCACTAATCGGGCTGGTCCTCAGAGAAGATAAAGAAGCGGTGAGAGATGTCTAGTTTAATAAGTGGTTCAAACATTTCCTGAACTTCCCAAAGGATCGAGAGTTTCCCCCGAGTCCTCAAACATTCCCAAAGGGGGCTCAATGGGGCAAGGAGCACTCGTATTACCAGCTCTTGGAGGAAATCCAATGGAAGACCTGGGGTTTCAATTTCAATATCGAGCAGGGACCAATAGTCATATTGGTTGCGTTTATCGCGGCCCTTATTTTTGGTTGGATCCTACGAGTGAGGGATACCAACATGGGGGTGTCTCCCAGCTCATTCATAATGTCATCCATGCTGGCCATAGGAGGGTGGGTCAATTTGGGAAATCTGATGCTCGCCAGATTGTACAAGATTCTACGACATGTTAGTGAGGGCAAGAAGCCACCGGGGATATGTGGGCCCTTCAATCTTCTGTATGGGTGGATCGCGGCACACATAAGAGGGGTTTACAAATATCTGAACCCCATCTCGCCTCGAGGGTCAAACTTCGTCCCATACAATCTGAATGCTACCGGGAGCTTTCCAGCCAAATTAACCATACCATTGGTACTAAATTGGGTGTGGAAGGTGGACGATTTTAATTTACACCCGTTTCCATTGCCTACGGGGGTACTCACTGACGACGGTCATGGGACAGAAGAGAATCGGACCTATCTCCTGGCCTCCTGAGGTGGAGTCTTGGTGGAACGCGTGGACCTCAAGCCTCTTTTCGAGCCGTATACCCCACACCGGTTTTCATGGAAATTATGGTGCCTACAGTGGCTGACCCTGCGGGTATAACGGGAGGTGCGCCACGAGGACCACCCGTGTGTGATGAGGCAATTGTGCCTCATGTTCATACGGGAAGACAGGAAAATGCGAAATTTATTTCCTCTGCCTACTGCCACCTTTGGACCAGTGAAGGAGTATTCCATAAGCTGGGAGAGAGCTTATCCAGGGGAAATGTTGAAGCAGCCAACCATTCGAGCTGGTGAGGGTGGGCCTCCCCTATACCGAGGTCGAGGTAGGAGGGTGAAAAGGGCCTCTCACGGTGGCGGGGATGCCGTGGTGACGGGAAACTCACCAACTGAGGGTGAGGCAGCAGTGGTGGATCCAACAAGGGTAGTGGACCCGATGGTCCCAGGAGAGCAGAGACATCCGAAGGGGCAGCCATCGAGGGGATTCTGGAGGATATCCGCTCAGGATCCAGGGAAACGGTTCTTCCATATCGACATGCCAGAGAATGCAGTTTTCCCAGAGGCCTGGGACATTTGGGATGTCAACCGGCAATTCCTCAGCCCTCCCAAGATGTGGGAACACCTGAACTACCATAGGATGGATTTACCGAGTATAGGCCCTGTCAAGGCTGATTTTAAAGTGTCCCCGGCGGAGGAGGAGCAATATTTGGATGATCTGGAGGGCATTGTACATTCCAGTGGTGCCCCGCATCCAATGACAGACCAGGTGAGTGTACTGCCGGATCAGACGGTTCCCCCACAACTGTCAGCCACCGAGCTGAGAGAGTACTTCCCCCTACCTGAAGAATCAGACGAATCCTCTGGGGTAAACGAGGCCAGTGGAGGGAGCCCGTTGGTGGAAGGCAAAGTCGGCGATCAAGACTCAGGTCTCGACAATTTCACGGAGGCTCTCGAGGTAACATTCAATGTTTCTTTCCTCAGGGTCTTCTCTCATGCCATTATGGACTTCGTACCAATGTCTGTACCACACAGGAGGACCTTGTACATAGACCTCGCTCTCGCCCCACGGTGGGTAATGATGCAGGACCCTCGGAACCCACACCTGTGGCCACATCCAGTTCTCTGTCTGGCAGGGCTAGGGCACCCGAGTTGGCTCCTCCAGAATCTCTGGTCCTTCCGACAATATATGGGGGGCCATGCTTCGGGGTCTCGTTAGCATCAACTCATGAGCAGTACTAGGAGTTCAATTTCTCTAGGTCATCTCCACTGAATTCATTACTTCCACATGTTGATCGTGCCAACTAACATCCATGCCCTTCTCTATTACGTACAGTTATTCGGCTAGCATGGGCCACTGCGGCGAGACTGGTTGGGATTTCTAACGGATCCCCTCCTAGAGGCATGCCAGTAATCGTGGAGATATTTTCCCAGCCCACCCGAGCTGTAGCTCCCCCCATTATTGGTGGGAAAACCAGTGGGGTCGTCCTTGAGGTCATTGAGTTGGGGCCAGATGATGAGGATCTGCTGGTCAACCCAAGTCCCACTACATCTGATCCAATACCAGATGTCGTGCCTGATCCCATGCCAGATTCAGATGCCGTTGAAGATTTCCTGGGGTCATACCCCACATACGATCCTTCCAACCATGCGGACTGGGACAAGATGACCTTTGACGAAGAAGACAACGACATAGTCCACTGCAGGTAATGGAAGCTGATCGTGCACTTTATCGAAAAGACCCCCAGGCATTATGGATGGACGAGATGGACCGACTTCGCTCATGGCTGCATGATCTGTGTGTTGTGGGAGTGGATGACCAACGCCCTCACATGCTCATCTGATATCTTATAGTGGAGAAGATATAAGAGTGTGATGGAGGCCTCAGTGTGGGCTGGCAGCAGAGGAAGGAGATGAAAATCATGAGGCTCCAAGATGTTGAAGATGCGATCCAACGGCTATGGATCTGGGCGGATGAGAACTTAGCCTCTCTTAATGCACAATCAGAGCTGATCTTGCAATTGAAGGCCTAGTTTCCAGAGGTGGAAGACTGTCTAAGGCATGCTTCCGAAGAAATGGCCGTAATTTAGTCTAACATAGAGTGGGCCCAAACTGAGGCTGATGAACTGCGCCCCATAGCATCTGAGGAGGAGCAGAAGTTGAGCCGATGGTAGAAACTCCTAGATGCCACAAGTCAGTGGGTGGCAGAACTACAACTCTCTTTTGATGGGGTCAACCAGTCCATGGGAGGAATAAACCCCCGAGTGTTTTAAGGATCACAAACTCTCAAACATAATTTCATGTTTTGAATTATCTGATGCCATAGAATGCATGAGTCTTGTTATTAAGGTTGGTTCCACACACGTCTGTTGTATTCGTGAAATGTCCAATGGTCATTCCCTAAGCTCATGCGGGTCGAGCCCAATGTGAGAAACAAGGGGTGATCACCATGCTATTTCATCTGAACATAACTCTTCGACCAAGCTCTGGGTATCCGGGTTTAAATAACCAATCAAGATCTTCCAGGAATACATAAGAGGGGCCCGATCAGAGGATTACGACCTCAGAACAATTGACAATCCATTCTTCCGATGTGCTCTGGTGCACAAGCGGGGTAACAACAGGGGTGTTGGGATTAGTCTGAAAATAGGGAAGTGGGAAGTGTGAATCACGATACCCAGGATTCGGAACATTGTGGGGGTGGCGTGAAAATGGAGGATAGTTGTTGAACGTGGTAGAAACGCATCATCCATATTGTATTAGCCTGAAATGGGTAAAACAAATGAGGGTCGACCACTGGCCATGTATGCAGCATGGGGCCTAACTCAAATATCGTCGATCAGTATTTCAGGATTTTTTCCCAGGACAGCAGGTGGACCATAGGTCGAGCATCCATACTATTAGGGGGTCTTTCCAAACATGACCCATCTTCCAGAACGTTGGCCCAGGATAGTAGGCAGACCGTAGGTCGATCATCCATACCAGTAGGGGGTTCCTCCAGACATGAAAGAGGATGACAATCATAATAAAGGGAACGCAAAGTGTGGGATGTGGAGTGATGGTTTGTTCGAACAAAATCCAACACTCACAAAATTATTCCACCATAGTGGGAGCATGCTAGACGGGTGCTTCAGTTTGATCATGTATCATTCCTTCTTTTAGACAGGGACACTCTAGCGAGGGGGGCTGTCACTTCCCAATGTCATTTTTGGGCTTCCTGAACTCATTTGGGGTAAGGTCGCAGTTACGTGGTTCCTCACGAGGTGTCCAACCAGGGGGCCAGAAAGGGGAAAACAGGATTTTATGATTCCTGTGGCTGGACCCTGGGTGAAATACCGGGGTGTCTCTATGTATCCCATGAAGATGGGAATCAAGACGTACGTAGTTATTGGGGAATGATTTAACGTCATGTAGGACGATCAGAAGCCTGGATGCACCGATATGCATCCTACCAAAACTACTAAGCCCACATGAGTCATGCTCGATGTGGGAAACAAGTAGTGGTGGGACTTTCTCGACACAGGAATGGGCATGTTAGGGTGAAAGGATGCTCGGTAAATGCCAACCCAATGATGCTAACATGTCCATGTGGTGCACCTAGACGTGCGAAGAGATAAAGCCAAGTAAGTTGGAATTCCACTTGAACATGATGAAATGGAAATGTGTTAATCATGATGCTCAAAATTTGGATCAAAATGATGGTGGAATAACGATGGAGGAAAACTGTTGACCATGGTAGAAATGCAGCATCCGTATCACGTTATCCTGGAATGGGGACAAACAAATGAGGGTCGACCGTTGACCATGTTCGAAACATGGGACCTGTTTCAGATGTCGTCCGAGATCCTTAGGGACCTTTGCCTGAAATGATAGGAGAGACCTTAGGCCCAGCATCAATAGAGAGACCTTAATCCTAGCATCCATGTCATCCAAGGGTCCTTTAGGATGTGGAAGAGGATAAAGATCTAAATGTCGAGCTCACGAAGCTTGGTCATGGAATGAGGGGAATGTCCCCATGAAAACTCCACACATCGAGCTCTTTTTCAAAATGAATCTGAATATGTTAATGAGATATATTAGATAGAGGGAGTCGAGTCCCTTCAAATATGGAGATCTTAGTTTAGGGTCGTAGAGTTTGGAACATGAATGGGAGGAAACACGGGAGACATGTGGTGGGGTAACTCAAATATCCGACGTGAATGGGAATCGGGGGTTCTGACCCCCACGTTCTCCTGAGGAGAGGTTTTTTAGGTCTAGAGACCAAAAGCAATAGTTGAGATGGGCTTGAAGAAAAGTGAAAATGTGTTCTTACGTACCGCATGGGGATGGGGATCAAGCAGCACGTAGTTCTTGAAAGGGTCTTAGTTTAAGGTCTTAGAATTTGGACCATGGATGGGTAAGGATAGAAGGAGACACATGGTAAGGTGGTTACAAAACCCAACGTGAATGAGGAAATAATCCCTACTTACCATGTGTTCTCCGGGGAAGTGCTCGAGTCGAGGGAACGAACAAGAAAGTTAGGATGGGCCCCTGGGGAAGTGCCTAGGTGCTCTTATGTATCTCATAAGGATGAGAATCAAGCCACACGTAGTTCTTGAAAGGTGGAACGACATGGTAAGGTACCAGTGAAAAGGATGAAAGGGGCGCA
The DNA here is from genome assembly GCA_963277665.1 of Viscum album. Taxonomy (NCBI): domain Eukaryota; kingdom Viridiplantae; phylum Streptophyta; class Magnoliopsida; order Santalales; family Viscaceae; genus Viscum; species Viscum album. The sequence continues at coordinate 36,652,409 of OY728150.1, read as the reverse complement.
CGGGTCTAGCCCTCGCACCAAGGGAAGCAGTATTTGATAAATCATGTTTGTCCTTTAAGGTGAGTGGTATGGTTTTCTTTTGTGAAGCGACAAGCCTAGGGTAGCAAGACTGAGCGTCACCACAAGAATAAAGCTGTAGTAGGTGTTGAAAAATGGCATGGTGTATGACCAATACCCAACGTGATGTCCTCTATGATGAGGTCATCACAATGCAGTTCCATTTTCCGTCATGCTGCTAGGATGATGATGTCACAGTTTAGGGCCGTGTGATAGGACCAAGCATGCATTTTAACGTCATGCAGTGCCGACGTAGAAGAGACGATGCTAGGTGTGGAATGTGTATGGTTCCATGCAACATAACCGACATGAATGGGGACATGATCCCACATTACACCGTAAGCAATTCCGAGAGGGAGACCTCAGGCCGAGGGGCCTACATAGAGGTAAGAGGTAAAGGGGGATAGACTAGCTCCCAAATGAGCTGGACCTAAAAACAAGATGTCCGGGTGGTCCTACGTATCCCATAAGGATGGGAATCAAGCCACACATATTTATATAGGGTTCCTTTTAATGTCTTGCGGGACTGGAAATAGGAGGGCTAATTCTTAGAACGGGGTGCACGTGGTGCGACTATTGCAAACCCGACGTGAATGAGGACATAATCCCACACCACGCCACGTGGTCCCATAGTCAATGTTCCGAAGGCGGGCCAAAAATTACAAATTAGATGAACTCAAGCTAGACCAAAAGACAATAGGTCTGGGAATTATTATGTATCCCATGAGGATGGGAATCATGCCAAACGTAGTACCGGGGAGATCTTAGTTTATGGTCTTAGATCTCGGACCATAGGAGCCCCGAAGGACGCCGTATTGCAGCTTTGTCCCCCTACAGCACAGAGGTGAACTAAGGGATAGCGCCAAGAGTGTTGAGATTCCACCTGGACGCGATGGGGTGGAACATGATGTGAATCATGCAACCAACATTCAAGGCATGAAGGGGCTAGTGTATTGACGAGGGATTATTTCTGACCATGTTCGCAACACAACATCCTATCGTGTTAGCCTGAAGTGGGAACAACAAATGAGCATCGACCACTGACCATGTTCACAATGCTGGATTTGTAACAATTTTTTGTCTAAAACCCTCGGGGGCGTTGGCCCGTAACGGTAGGAGATCCCTTAAGCGTAGTATCCACACCGTTCCTGGGGGTTCCTCCGAGTGTGAATTATAATAGAGGACTGAATGAAGGGGAACACAAAGCTTGAAAAGTGGAAGGAACTTGCCTAAGATGAATCTGACACTCTTGGTCCTAGACCAGAGTACTCTTAGAAAATGGGTGAACCACTACAAGGGGTCGAGGGACTCAACTGGAGAGCGGCCAAGAGATGGAAGATTCCCTAAAAAAAGGGGGCATGGTGCCAAAAACCCTTTTCCAAACATATATATCCCCCCTGTGGAGAGGGACAGGTCACGAGACCTAGGTGACCAGGAGATTGGAAGATCTCTAAGAGATGGGGATGGTCCCGAAGATGAGACATCTGGGTGGTCCTACATATCCCATAAAGATGGGAATCAAGCCGTACATAGTTCTGGATGATATCTTAGTTTATGGTCTTAGAGCTCGGACCATAGGTCGAGTGAAAACCCTCCAAGTAAGTGTAGTCCTCTACCCGATCCCTAAGACCACGTGAGTTAAACTCGGTGTGGGAAACAAGGGAGGAAGATGTCTTTTGTAATACCTGGAATGCACGCCAAAGGGGAAATCAGTGTGGCACCCCGAATGACGCCCTTATCGCGACTTTGGTCCCCCTAACGCGCGGATGCACACTGAGGAATAGTACCAAGAGTTTCGAAGTTCTACTTGGACATGATGAGTTGGAGAAGGATGTGAATCATGTAACCGACATTTTGGTCTTAATGGGGTTGGGCATGGCGAGGGAGGATAACTTTTGGCCGTGGAGGAAAAAAAGATTTCATATCGCATTATCCTGTAGTGGGAACAACAAACGAGCATCGACCACTGACCATGTTCGAAATGCAGGGTTTGTATCAATTTGTTGTCCGAAACCCTCACGGTCGTTGGCCCGTAATGGTAGGGGAGCCCTTAGGCATGGTATCCATTCCGTTTTTTGGGGGTCCCTCCACGTGTGAAAGGTGATGAAAGCCCAGATGAAGGGGAACAAAAAGCCTGAAAAGTGGGTGAGAACATGTCCGAGCAGAGTCCGACATTCCAGGTACTAGACCATAGTACCCATAGGCACATTGATGAACCGTCGAAAAGGGCTACCGAAGTGGCTTAGGAGGGAGAGATACATGGTGTGGTCATTAAAATCCCGACGTGAATGAGGACATATTCCCATGCCACACCATATACTTCCCTCATGGAGGAAGGGTAGGCCAAGGGGCCAAGGTGAAATGGGGATTTCCGGGAAATGGGGCTGGACCTGAAGCCTAGACATTCAGGTGGTCCTACTTATCCCATAAGGATGAAAATCAAGCCACACGTAGTTCTCGAGATGCAGTTTAACGTCATGTAGGACGAGGAGGGGAATAGGATTCCCATAGACAAGAGAGGTGTATGCTATGACGAACGAATGAGGACATAATTCCACACCACACCATACACTCCCATAAGGGATGACCTAGGCCAGGGGCCTGAAAGGCCAAGGGGCTTGAGGCTGGGACTCGGTTAAGAAGGCCTGACCAGCTTGCAGTTTAATGTCTTGTAGTGAAGACGAGGAGAGGAGGAAGATACCCCAAATAAGGGAGGTTTACGACATGGAAAATAACCCGAAGTGAATGAAGACATAATCCCACACCACACTGTACCCTCAAGGTAATAACTTGGTCTAGGGACCAAGAAGGTCAAGGGGCCTGAGGCTGGCCCTTTATTAGGAAGACCTGACCAGATTGCAGTTTAACGTCATGTAGTGAGGATGAGGGTCGGGGCCCGAAAAGGCCGAGGGGCCTGAGGCTAGTCCTCGGTCAGGGAGGCCTGACTAGCTTGCAGTTTAACTTCTTGCAGTAAGAACGAGGGCTAGCGACCAGAAAAGGCCAAGGGGCCTGAGGCTGGGCCTCGGTGAGGGAGGCCTGACCAGCTTGTAGTTTAAAGTCTTGTAGTAAGGACGAGAGACGGGGGCCAAAAAACGACGATGGGCCTGAGGCTGGGCCTCATTTAGGGAGGCCTGACCAGCTTTTATTTTAACGTCTTATAGTGAGGATGAGTTTCGGTGCCCCAAAAAGACCTAGGGGCCTGAGGCTGGGCCTCGGTCAGGGAGGCCTGACCAGATTTCATTTTAACATCTTACAGTGAGGATGGGGGTCAGGGGTCCGAAAAGGACGAGGGACATGAGGCTAGGCCTCAGTCAGGGAGGCCTGACTAGCTTTCAGTTTAACGTCTTACAGTTAGGACGAGGGTCAGGGGACCAAAAAATCCAAGGGACCTGAGGCTGGGCCTCAGTTAGGGAGGCCTGACCAGCTTTCAGTTTAACATCTTGTAGTGAGGATGAGGGACGCGGGCCCAAAAAGTCCGAGGGGCCTGAGGCTGGGCCTCGGTCAGGGAGGCCTGACCAGCTTGCAGTTTAACATCTTTCAGTGAGGGCGACGGAAAAGGGGAAGGTCTCATCTGGGGATATGTACAGCATGATGAGTAACCCGACATGAATGAGTACATAATCCAACACCATGCCGTAAAATCCTATTAGAGAGAACATGGGCCAGGGCCTGAAAGGCCAAGAGTCCTGATAGCTGGCATCGCCTGAGGGGAGTTCGTCGCTTGGGGACAGGGCTGAAAGAACCAATACACTTGATGTTTGGGACATCTTGGGGTGGTCCCAACAATCTAGGACAACTGTGAACCATGTTCGAAACACGGTGTCCCTATAGTGACCTGAAATGGGATCACCAAATGAGCATCGACCACTGACCGCATTTGAAACGCAGGAATTGTATCGAGTTTTTTATTGACATCCTCAAGGGTGTTGGCCCAAAGTGGTAATAGGGCCCTTAGGCCTAGCATCCAAACCATTCAGGGGCCCTTTCGGATGGGGAAGGTGATGGAATCACAGTAAAGGAGTGGGTGAATCATAGCTGTACCCATCTATGAAAGAGGTGAAAATCTCTAGGGAGGGGGACGTACATCCGTATCGAGGCTTGATCGACGTGAATTGGGGAAAACGTATGCACCCTGCCATATGTCTTGACATGAGGGGAAGATTCTAGCAGTTGGACTGGGACAATAGAAAATATGTTCGGGCGTTCCTACATATCCCATGAGGATGGGAATCAAGCCATACATTGTTCTTGAAGGCCATGCAGTTTAACATATTGCGGGGAGGACGTGGGAGGATAAAATAATGGGAGTGGGAACATGGTGTGATCATTATAATCCTCGTATGAGTGGGGATAAGGAAGCCAACTCCACATCATGCAAGGATCCCTTGAGGAGACTATACCCAGGGGGGACAACCAAAGAGAAGAGCTCAGGGCTGGGCTCAAGATGAGGAGTCTAAGCCTTCTTACGTATCCCATAAGGATGGGAATCAAGCCACATGTAGTTCTTAAGATGCAGTTTAATGTCACGCATGACCGTCATGCAGTTTAGGGTCATGCGGGACCATCCAGTTTAACGTCATGCAGGACCATGCAGTTTAAGGTCGTGCAGGACCAAGGGGCTCAAGCAAAGTATTTCTTGAGGAACTTGGCATTGGTGGGAGGGATTATGTGCTCACCATCCATAGTCACCAGGGAATATGCTCCATTGGAGTAAACCTTGTGAATGATGTAAGGTACCTCCCATTTGGGCCCAACATGGCTGGTTTCCTTCCAGGGATCATTGGTGCTCGGAGGGCCAACACTAAGTCGCCTTGCAGAAAAGAGCGAAGGTGAAGCTTCTTGTTGAAGTTTCTAGCTATCTTATTTTGATGCCTTTCAAGATTGTGCAGGGCACAAAGCCTACTTTCGTCAAGTGATTTCCATTCAGCTAAACGGATTTCAGCCACCTTATCTGGCGCCTGCTGGTCATAGACTATTGTGCGTAACAATGGAAGTTGGATCTCAACGGGCAGGACGACCTCATCCCCATACACCAGGGAATATGGAGTCACCTGGTTGGAATTGCGATTCGTCGTTCGATAAGCCCAGAGGGCGTTAGGTAGCTTATCCGTCCAACTCTTCTTATTCTAACCAACCATTTTCTACAAAATGTTAGAGAGGGTTTTGTTGAACACCTCGATCTGTCCATTTTCATGCACGCGATAGCAAGAGGTATGGCTCGAACAGATATTGTACTTAGCGTACAAGTTCTTCAGCTCAGCTGCTCGGAAGATTGTGCCATTATCGGTGAGCATAGCATGAGGGACTCCAAATCGATAGATGATGTTGGAGATCAAAAAATTGACAATGAATCGAGCCTTGACTTCCTTGAGTGGGACTGCCTCTGCCCATTTGGAGAAGAAGTCTCTAGCGGTCAGGATGAACCTGAACTGGCGAGCTGTCACCGGTGGGTACGGATGCACAACATCAAGCCCCCACACTATGAAGGGCCAAGAGTACTTGGTGGAGTGGAGTGGTTCTGGCAGCCGATATAGAAAATTATCATGAACTTGGAATGCGTGACACCTATTGGAAAAATCGATACAATCATGGATCATAGAGGGCCAAAAGTTCCCCAGCCTCAGGATCTGATGGGATAGCTTTGGCCCAGCCTAATGGGCTCCGTAGGAACCAGCATGAACCTCTTGCATGACCTAAGAAATCTCATCTCCTTGAATGAAACTGAGTAGAACACCATCAAAACCATGCTTATAGAGGATCTGCTAAAGACTCAGACCACTCTGGAGGGTAAACTGCAGTGCGCGGCGTCGGATCCACTCATGCTTGGCCCGATCATCCAGGAGGAGGCCATTTTGGAGATACTCGAGAAAAGGTGCTCTCTAGTTAGGAGTTATCTCAACCACTACATTTGAAGAACCTGGGGCTCCTGATGTAGACAATCCGGCAGTAAGATGGATTAACCATGGGTCGTCGTCATCCTCTGAGATGACGTGGGAAATGACTCTCCTGTGTGCCACATGTATAATCTGATCATCCTGCTCAGGTTCTGCAAGTGGCGCAGCTAAACTAGACAAAGCGTCCGCTCGACCATTCTGTGACCGAGGGACATGGGTAACCTCTGGTCGAGAAGGGAACTGAGCCATTAGATGGAGGGTGCACTCCAACAATGGAATGAGCTCTGGCTTCCTGACAACATAGTCTCCATTGACATGTTTGATGACTAATTCAGAATCCCCTTTCACATGTAAATGGGGCACTTCGATCTCAAGGGCCAGCTCGAGGCCAGTGATGAGAGCCTGATACTCTACCTCATTTTTGGTGCATCCTTTTGACAATAGGAATGAGTACAGTAGAACGGCTTGCATCGGAGTGATAAAGACGATACCCAGACCCACTCTGTTGAGCCTAGGATCATTGAACCTCCTACCGGTGGGGCTCCGGGAGGCACCGTCGAAGTGTATTTTCCAACATGAGACGTCATGATCGACTAATAGGATTGCCTCATCAGGAAAATCTTGGTCCAGGGATTGATCCATGGGGGTTGGATGGGCAGCTAGGAAGTTTTCCAATGCCTGACCCTTGGTATCCTTATGAGGCACGAACCTGATGTCAAACTGCTGGAGAATTACCGCCCACCACGCTAGCCGACAAGTCATCATTGGGCGGTTCATGATGTACTTTAGTGGGTCTACCCGAGAGACCAACTGTACCTCGTGGTGCTGTAGGTAATGTCACAATTGATTTACAGAAAACATGAGTGCAAGGAAACTCTTTTCTATGGCGGAGTATCTGGTCTCCGCATCAAGGAGCATGCGACTGAGGTAGTAGAGGTTGTTCTCTATCCACTCATTGTTCTTCTGGGCGATCGGGGTGTCGAGAGACAGTTCCAGGGCGGTCACATAAAGGACCAGCGGATTTTCGGCGATGGGTGGCATCAAGATCGAAGGCTGGAGAAGATACTACTTGATTTCCTCGAAAGCAGTCTTGCACTCTTCGTCTCGTTCATAGGAAGAGCCTTTCTTCATGAGCCGGTAAAAGGGCTTACACTTGCCAGCCATATTCACAATGAATCGGCGTATGTAGGATAAGTGGCCTTGAAGACCTAAAAGCTCCTGAATATTACTCGGGGGAGGCATCTGGCTGATGGATTTGATCTTCTCTAGGTCGATCTCGATGCCCTGGTATCTGACAACGAAGCAGAGAAAATTCCCAGAGGTGACCCCAAAGGCACACATCAATGGGTTCATTTTCAAGGGGTGGGAATGGAGGAACCCGAATACTTTCTCAAGGTCTTTGTGATGGTCCTAGAACTGGAGATATTTGACCACCAGATCTTCCACATAGCACTCCACCAACGTTCTGAGAATTGTCTTGAATATGCAGTGAATGGACCGCTGATAGATGGAACCTGCATTTTTCAGGCCGAAGGGCCTAACATGGTAACAAAAAGTACCTTGGGGGCCCTGAAAGCAGTGTAATCCTCGTCTTTGGGTGACATACGGATCTGGTTGTACCCAGAATACCCATCCATGAAGGGGAGGGCTTGGAAGTTGGTCGTGGAATCAATCAACAACTCTGTCACTGGAAGGGGAAAATCAACCTTCGGACAGTGGCGGTTGAGATCGCAGAAGTTGATACAGACTCTGATCTTCCCATTCTTCTTCCTGACTGGCACAATGTGGGATAGCCACTTGGGGGTACTGAGCTTCTTTGATGAAGTTGGCTCTGATGAGCTTGTCAACTTTGGCCTCAACTAGGGCACCGTGAGAAGGGTGCATCTTTCTGGGAGGCTGCTTAAACCTGCGATGGTTTATCGGGAGACCCAGGCGGTGGACGGCTACCTGGGGATCTAGTCCTGGAATCTCACTGTAACTCCCGGTGAATACATCACGGTTCTGCTTAAGGAAGTTCACGTACCACTGCAGCTCCTCGAGGGACATGGCGACACTGATCAATGTGGGTCTCAGATCTACCTCGCTACCAAGGTTCACCTGTACCAGTTCATCGACTTTGGTAGAGATGCCTTCTTCAAAGGCGGGGAGAGAATCCTCTAGATCATATTCTCCACTTGTGGAGGGATATTCTGTGGGGGGAGTTGTCTCTGAGCCACCAGACTCCAATGGGAGGCTTGTGCCGTCTTGAACGACAGCAGTCATCATATCAAGAGATTAATGCACCGCTGAGACCATAGCGATGAAGGCAGTCGATCCAATCCCGTCTGGTATTCATCCCATGGGGCCACACATGATAACATAAAAGCAGTAGTGGCGCATCAGCTTTAGTCGGTTAATTATAGCCTGACGAAACAGGCGCGTATGACGTACCGTCATTACCATGAGCCTGACATCCTGATACCGTATATGGGTAATAGGTTCAGAGATCACCTGAGCCTGGTTGGAGTAGGATTATGAGGTGATTTTATTCCGTCGTTTGGACTTGGGAATATACTTTCCTCTCGTACCCGAAATGAAAAAGCATTGCCCCATGTCGGGGGTCGTGACCTCTAACCAATTGATCGGGAAGATGTAGGCGTCATGCAGACCTGCCCAGGGATCACTTGTGATAGTGGTAGGTTCAATCTCGCTTTCTAGAATCTGCTTATCCTTGCTCTTATAGTAGTCAGCGTCCAGATAACGAGCTTCACAAGAGGCAAAAGGATACGTATCTCCTTGTAGCATGCCTACTCGACCATTGAGTGAGTATTTGAGGCATTGGTGATACGATGAAGGGACCGCCACTTGCAGGTAGAGAAATGGCCTTCCCATCAATGATTTGTACACGGTGTCATGGGAGACAACCATGAATTCAGTACTAGAAACTAGGCCACCGAATTGGGTCTTCAACCGGATCTTGCTGACCGGGGTCTTCTCGGTCCTGTCGTATCCCTGGATTCTGAGGTCGGAGGGAGTTAGATCATCCTCAGACAAACCCAGCTTCCGTAGTGTCCGAGTCAGGATTAGGTTAATACCAGAACCCATGTCAACAAGACAGTAGTGGACTTCCATGACATTCAACTGACCAGTGATGTATAGTGGACGAATGCGCCCCTGTATGGGAGGGTCTTCATCTTCACCAGAGAACTAGATAACTGCATGGCATTCTACGTTCTCAATTGCCTCAGCGTGGAAGGCTTTTGCATCTGAAACCTCTGTCTCAAACTGGAGGGGGCTCCTCAGAGCCTCGGCAAGCGCTTCACGCATGTTTGATGACAGAAGAAGAGCATTGAGTATAGAAATCCTTGCTGGGATGCCGGAAAGGTGCTTTAGAACATCATACTTCCATGCCAGTTGTAAAATTCTTCTTACAGGAGGTCGCTCTGCGATAGGAGGCATGACGGGCCATGCCGGCTGGACCAGAATCTGGCTCATGCTAGGTACTCCCCTTTGCTCACTAGTCGAGGCCTGCAGAGTATCTTCTGGATGAGGACTGGAAAACTGAGATCGGCATGTAACAGGTCGATACAGGCTGTGGTATGAACGAGGTAGGTCTGCCTGGTCTAGTAGCAAGAATGGCATCAGAGGTAGATCTGAGCACACCAGATGAGGAGGTTGCGTGTGCTGAGCTCTATGTTGGGCCTACTGTATGGTCTCAGTGGGGTGCACGGGCTGGTTGAAAGTGCCAAGTGATGTTCCTTGACAACCCACATGGCCGCGGTTCCACTGACGTTGGCGTTGGCTGGGGATGTTGGGGAGGTTCGCCTAGCGCTCTCCCTCATCGGGATTCATATAGGGATTTACCAACTCAACGGTATTAACCGAAGTGTACCCCTAAATGTCGCTCAAGGAATCATCCACCACTGGGTGGATTTTGGGATGGATACCCATCTCAGGGGGCATGAAGTCATCGAGAGTGTGGGATGAAGACGACATTGGTGGAGCGCACTGATTCTTCTTGTGCTGCCACTGCTTTCTCTTCTGGGAAGAGGCCGACTGAGATGATGACGCAGAGGCGCTGGCTGCAGCCTCTGAAGGCTCCGGCTGGTTCAGACATTCCCGAATAATACCATGGGTGCGGGCGACTATTTTATGAGCCATCCATGCGTCGTACTTCTGGGATCCATGGCTGGGAACCTGTTGCCACTCACCTTCATCACTACTACCGCTTTCTGACCACACAAAGACACCCGCCACTTGTGCCGGGGTCGGGCCCAACCTGACTATGTTGTTATCAACCAGTTCTTGGAGCCAGTCTTTAAACACATAGCACTTCTTGAGGGTGTTCCCCAGAATCTGATTATAGGGGTAGTATTTGGGGTGATCGGTGATATTCGCCTCTGCCAGCCTTCTACACTCAGGTAGGTGCACAATCCCCTGTTCTAGGGCACTATAGAAGTAACCAAGGACCTGATCCTTGCTGAATGAGTAAATATGGTGTCTTTTTTTTGGATATGGGGCTCTGGGAGCCGGGCCCTGACGAGGGGCCGGAGGATCCTGCCGAGGAGGCGGTTCTTGATTATCCAGCCTAGGCGGCGGTGGCGCGTTGCGTGGGGGAACCTTCTGATTCTGAGGGGGACGCTGCTGGGCAGGAGGCTGTGCCTACAGTGGCAGGACACTATGTGGTTGTGGAGCCGGTGCTACTAGCTGCAATTCTAGCCGCCCGAGGGATTCTATTTAGGCCACCACGGCGTGCTCGGCTCTGGCATCCCTCCTTGTTGGGATCACAGGGGGTAGTGGATGAACCTGACTAGCTTGTTGCAAAGCTTCCTCGAGGTGCAAGGCCTTATCTGAGAAGTCTCGAAACCCTCTAGGGTAGTTATGAGTGACCAGAGAAGGAACCTGTTATGTTTTGACATTCCCTACGCACATCGTCAGTAATTTCTCCAGAGTTAGTGGAATGTCGAGGAAGTATGTGAGCCCCTTCCACCGGGCGATAAAGCCTGTGACTCTCTCATCAGGTCTTTGTTTTAACTTGAAGAGGTCTGTGATGTTGGTATTTCACGTGGTGGAGCTGAAATGGTATTAGATATCTGGCGAAGATCCTCCTCGCCGGTCACTGAACCAATGGGGAGCTAACTGTACCAGACAAACGCGGGGCCTTCCAATGTCTGCACGAAACCTCGGAGCTTGGCTGCTTCTTGTTGTGCTGGGGTCCCCAACATGTGGCTACACCTTGGGGAAAAGTGGGTCAGGTGCTGTGGAGGATCTCTTATCCCGTTAAAGGGCGAGAAGGTGGGATTTCCAAAACCCGGGGGTGTAGACATATCATCCACCCACACGGGATATGGCTTTCCATCTGGTGGGACTGCCACCTGGCACATTTCCAATGCCTTGTCGTGGGCGATGAGTGCCACTATAGGATCATCCAGGTGGGGGTCCTTGTCTTGGTGGGGATCCCTAACCATGAGTGCGTTGCCGGGATCTTCAACATGGTAGACGGGTTCAGCGGCTCGTGGATAGACTGGAAGAGCAGCTTGAGGGGTAGCTGGGGGAACTCGGGCCAGATTCCTTAGATTTATGCGCCGTTCGGTAGGTTTTGGTGAATGTATGCCCTCTTTCCATGAGTTTGGGATTCAACCATGTCCATTGGAGTGGTATGATCAAGGTTTCCCAGAGGCATATCGCCGAGGGGAAGTTGTTCTTGCCCCTGCTTCCCCGGTCTAGGATCACCATAGTCGGGTCACCGCTTTATGGCGTGCTCAGCCCAGAGTTCGTCGACCAGCCTCTTCTGCTCAGCAAGTTGATGGTGCAACACAGCCTTCTCGGGGTCTTCCTCTATCTTCTGCACTAAGAAAGACGGGTCAGAGTGCTTCACAGCTCCGACTTGCTCTTTACCCTTACTGGAATTCCGACTGAGTACCAATGACTCAGTGGGCGCAGGGAGACCCAGGAGGTTCCTCTACTGACGAGTAATCCTCCTTGATGGGTCCAACAATGGTGGCACACCCTCAGTGGGGAAGTCTCCATCAAGGAATTCCATCTCATCCTCCTTGTCCATGACATCGTCCATATGGACCGCGACCCTTCCCGGGGGAACATCCTCAATATCGCATATCGAGTTGGGCTTTCGTCAAATATGGATGAAGAGGAGGGCAGCGTACTTCCCCCATCCATGGACTTTCATGTGGGGGGTAGCCTCCCTGATGATTTTGCGGAGTACCCTGAAGCTCGGAATGAATCTTTGTTGGAGGGTCCACTGGTGACCTGGGGACTCAGGGCACTAGGCCACGGTGAGTGCGACCAATTCAACCAGACGTCATTTCTCTCCGATTTCCTCAAAGTGCACTTGGCTCCTGGGGTACACCACTCGATGATAAAGAAGATATATGTGTGTCTCCCATAGGGTTTAACGGAAGCACTCGACTTCCCTTGGGGAGAGGGATTCCGACGCATAGAAGTTTGACGCCGCCGCCGGCTAGAACTTCTCTGGGAAGTGATCCACCGAAAGAATGTTCCAGAAGTTCCTGGGCTCAGATTCACTTTCTAGCCCCGTATTACCCCACTCGTCAACCGGAGGTGGCTGAGGAACATGTAGCAGTAATGAAGTGGACTGTTGAGACAGTAGACTGTGAGGTAAAGAATACGATGAACAAGCCGACTGGCCACTGAATTCTAGGCCATCCTACGAGGAGTATGGTGACCTGATCGCAATGTCACGATACGATGGGCTGATAGCCATAGCTTTTTGTGCAGGGATCGCAGTTACCGGCGATGGTTCGCGCTATTTCTCAACTGCCATCGGTCCCCAAAATAGCTCCCCATGATCTCTAGCCGAGGTAGAGGGTTCTTCTAGTGATTATGGTGGTGAATGCACGGTCGGAACCTGTGGGACCCCCAAGATTTCCTCCTCCTGGATGTACCTTCAAAGAGAGGAGGGAATATTGTGTACTTCACACTCTGGAAGTATGAGGCTGATACACCTTGTTCCTTCCCCGGTCCTTGACACAAAGGACCATGGGGAGGGTTTCATCGCTAAGTCTTACTCTGCTTTAGAATCTGGGAAACAGACTGGTTTGATCTCCATCGGAAGATTTTCAGTATTCTTTTTATGGAAGATACGACCTGCCTTCCTATCCTAGGATGGATCTTTGGGGAAGGGACATTTCCTGGCACGAGGAGGTCCTTTGGCAGTATTAGTGTTGGGGTGGGGAATACTTCTACCTGAGTGGGCCGGGGTGCGAGGAGCACCAGGGCAGATGTCAAAGGGGACATGGGGAGGACCTCCGTGCTGGATACTGGTGCGGGTAGGACCCCCGATGGAACTGACGGGATCACGGGTAGGACCTCCATGCATTGTTCCCTTGGTGATGTCAGTGCGAGGCAGGTCCCCATACTGATCGGGCCGAACACGGGTAGGACCTCCATGCTGGGTGTTGGTGAAGTGAAGTTGATTTACACCCCTCGGGTTCATAGAAAAAATATGACCTCCATCAGTTGCTATAAGGGTGTGAGGAAGGTCCTCACATCGTAGAGTTACGAGATGTACAATGTCCCTACCCCGGTGGTCTCTGACAGGAGGAATGGCTCCATACCCAGTGTAATGAGCGTGGGAGAGGCTCCCATATGAGGTGTTGCTACCACAGGGATGGCCCTCATTCGGGTCGAAGGTGGCACGGGGCATACCTCCGAGCTGGGTCTGGGAGCAGGAAAGGTCTGCGTCCTCCATGGTGGTTGCACGGGGAGGACCTCCGTACCGAGTGGCATTGTTGCGGGTTAGTCCGCGGTGGCCACCGTCTATGCCTGTGACTAGGAGAGTCGACCCAGCTTGCCCGTGGGGTGGTTGGGGTCTCGATCCGGGTGGGGCATGCAACTAACCTTTCTCGGCGTATGTAGGGGGTGATGATGCATGTCGGTGGTGGCTTGGGCCACAGAAATCACTAAAGTCAATGCCCCTTGATGGGTTCCCTCCTTGGCTTATGCCCGACATTGGCGTCGGGTCAGCCGGGCCAGTGCCGGGGGTGCAGGTAGGTAGTCTACCTACTCTTCAGCTCGGGGAACTGGGTGGCGGTGCTGGCACTGCCTGGTGGGGGCCCTCGCTGGGAACCCCTGGGATGGAACTCCGGCCAGGCTGGCCGGAGTTCCAGGGACGTCGAGGAGTTCCGGGGAGAGGCTCCTGAAATGGTTGAAGGTCAGAGTGGGGAGCAGCGGCTCCCTGCGCAGCCTTCGGGGGCAACGTTGACGGTGTGTCCTAGATGCCTCCAGGTCAAGGAGGGCCATATCCTGGGTTGGGATTATGCCCTCCTCCTCGTAACGATGTTCAAGGTCGTTTATCACCCTTCGTTGGATGACTTATAATGGGGAGATTGGGTTTGGGCACCCCATGTTCGCGGATGCAGACGTTGTTGCGGCAGTAGTGGAGCCACGCAGAGCGGCTATCCTGGCGTTGACCCTTCCCCTGCATAGGCGGGTGGGTGGTGATCGTGTTTCGGTGGCAGCAACCTGATTCCTGAGAAGCAGGGAGATTAACTCATCAACACTACCAGGAAAATAAATCAACAACCAGTGCCCCAGATCCATTCCATCTTCCGTGGCCAGTAAGAGGGTTCAACACTGACAACGTCGCATAACGGGAAGCCCAACGTTCTACTGGCCCAACTTCTGGTGAGTTTCACGCCAGGCCCGCTATTTGATTGGCGGGACCCGACGTCGAATAGCTGGATCCGGTGACACGTCAATCCATGGATGCCCCGAGCATAACTAATCCCCATATTGAGGAGAAGAATTTCACGTCGGGTTCACCATTTCTGTTTCCGAAGCTTTTTCTAGGGTGCGTGCATCCGTCACATTCTGGGGACATCGATGCAGCTATGTTGCCCCGTATTCCCGCTTTCCGAAGGTGGGTGAAATTTACTCTTTATTCAGGGATGTCTTCTCCTTGATCGAAATGGGATGATGGGATGTCGGTTCTTCCTTCCATGGATTTCTCCTCATAACTCGTTACCTAGTTTGGGTCTCCCTTATAGATCTAATATATTGTTCATGAAAATCATCCCAGTACCATGTTTCCATGGGCACTGGTTAATTACACTACTTCTATAAGGACATTCCAAGGGGTCCGGTCAGGGCAGCAACCTTCAGTTGGGGGAGTAGTCACGTCGAGGAATCACTTGCATGTCTGGATGTTGGGGAATTGGTGTGTCTGTCTTTTAGCCCTTATTATTGGGCTTCTCGAGGGTGCGGAAGCCTGAGGCATCCCACATCGAGCGTGGGGAATCATATTCCATAGGCATGTACCTAAGGTTTTCCTCAGCTTCCCATGTTTAACACAGGGTACGCCGCATGTTTAACGTCCAGCGGAGGCGGATCAGACTGATCGGAACAACGATGAAGGTGGGTCAGATTGAGGAACCCCCTTGAGGGAACATCGAGATTGGGTCCAATGCATGGGCGACTTCCCGAATGCTTTGGAGGGGAATGGGGTGGCATGATCTTACCGGGACGTGGTGGCCCAGGTAAGAATCAGGATGAAAAATGGAGAGTTGAATGGTGTGGAGGAGGAATGAGATGAGACCATCGTGGAGATGACGGTAGTGATGTGCTTGAGCCTCGAAGAGACCTCCTACATATCCCCATGGTGGGGAACTAAAGTCTACATAGTTCATTCGGTGAGAACCGATGTGAAGAGGGGTCGGAACGACCAACAGGTGGTGGTCTTGAACCTAAGGGAGGCTTCTTACGCACCATGCCTTGACATGGATCAAATTACATGCAGTTCAGAATGGGTGTCGGTGAACCGACGTGAAGAAGGACGTTGGTCCAGATGGATGGTGGGATTGAACCTCAGGGAGGCTGCCTATGTACCATGCCTTGACATGGATCAAAGACCCTATAGTTTAGAAAGGTGTGTCGGAGGACCAACGTGAATACGGTTGGAACGATCGGGTGGTGGGCTTGAACATCAGTGAGGCTTCCTACGTACCGTGCCTCGACATGGATCAAAGTCCTCGTAGTTCAAGGTAGCGCGTCGGCGAACCTACGTGAAGATGGACCTTGGTCTGATAGATGATGGGCTTGAACCTTGTGAGGCTTCATATATACCATGCCTTGGCACAGATCAAGGTCCGCGTAGTTCGGAATGAAAAGGGGATGTTGAATTGACATGAAGGGGTGTCAAAACAATTGGATGGTAGGGTCACAATGACTTACTGCTAGATTGGGATGCCGTTGAACGTTATGCAGGACGAGGGCGTGTCAGAGAACCGACGTGAATAAAAACATTGGTCCATGTGGATGGTGGGCTTGAATCTCAGGAAGGCTTCCTACGTACCATGCCTTGACATGGATCAAAGTCCATATAGTTGGGGTTGGTCAAAATGGCTTACCGCTAGATTGGAATGCAGTTTAACGTCATGCGGGATGGGGGTGGAACCCAACATGAAGAAACGACCAGGCGGTGGGCTTGAACCTCATGGAGGATTCCTACGTACCATTCCTTAACATGGATCAAAGACCTCGTAGTTTAAAAAGAGTATAGTTTATTGTCATGCAGGGCGGGGTTTGGTGTCATCGTCGATGCTTACTCTAAGCCCACGTGAGTCATGCTCGGTGTGAGAAACAAGAGGCGGCAGAGACCAGACGATCACATCGTGGAAGGTGCATCCGTGAGAAGTGAAGAGTGGATTGCGTGTTGGGCGGCCCATGGTAATGGGATTTACTCCAGGATGGAGGCTCGAGGGCGAAAAAGTGCAGAGGGAGAGGGGAAGTATGGAGGTGCATGGGTTCTACCTCCTGCAAGAAATGCTAGGGGCTTACACCAAGGAGGTTGCCCTTCCCTGCAGACAAACGCCACTCCCAGAAAGAGGATATCATCCCCTGTGGAGACCAGGGGGCATGGAGAATTTCCAAGGTGGGGGAACCCCCTGTGAGAGGCACGAGTTGATGTCAAATATTAATGTCGTGTGTTGAGGATGAGGGTGCTTGACAGTTTAACATCCTACAGCTCGGACGAGGTGGGTTTACTCCGCACCCCTAGGACTTACATGACCGAAACCCTCTGCTCATTGTGGGAGGGAAGGTACCGACAATGCCGTGTGGAAGGGGGGTCGTAGAGTGAACCATCGAGGGGTCCATGTTAGCATGACTATGAGAAGAAGCAATATCCATTAGCGTGCCTATGCGAATAAGCATTAGGTGAAGCAATGCCCCGGGAGTTATTATCCAGGGGACTTTGAAGTCACATCGTGCAGACCTGGAGGGTCTCACGGGAGAAGAAATCGCCAAGCAGAGGGGTCCATAGGCAGGGGCCTTGTGGAGCTCGGTTTCTCTGCGTAGTAGAGGGGACTTATGAAGGGGTGTGATTCGCGAAGTGGGGTTCTTTAGCCTTATCATATGGCGGAGGTGCAAATGGGAGGTGCTTCGCTAAGTGGAAGAGCGTTTGCGGAGCAATGCCTCGCGGAGTATAGGCTCCTTGAGAAGCGAAGTGTCATGAAGCAATGTGCTTCGTGTAGTACAGTGACCCTGCTTTGGCATGTGGATAATGTGTATAGGAGGGGTGTTTCGCGAAGCATAAAAACTCCGTGACAACCTGGGTCCCCTTTGGGATCCCCTTCCATCGCGAATTCCCTTCGGCTTCACGAAGGGAATCCCTCTCGGAAGAGGGGATCAAAACTAGACAATGTAGAGGTACCTCGCGAAGGAAAAATATCACGCATAGCTCATGATTCATAGAGCAGAGGGTGCTTCGCGATTTCAGAGCTAAGAAGGCCAAAGGTTGGATTTTTCGTCCGTTGGGATTAGGGGGAGTCTGGTATTTATAGGAAAGAGGTGCTGCGGAGTAGAGATGACGCAGCATGAAGCGGGCTTCGGTTGCTTCGCAGCGGGTCGTGAACGTCAAGGGCGTTGACGGAGTGTACCACCTCTGTTTCTTCATGGAGGGCTCGTGAACTTCAGTTGTGTTCGCGGAGCATACCGCCTCCTTTGCTTCGTGGCGGGCTGGCGAACGTTAGGGGCCTTAGCGGAGCATACCACCTTCGTTGCTTCGCGGCGGGCTCGCGCACATCAGGGGTGTTAGCAGAGTGGACCGCCGCCCGTGCTTCACAGTGGCCGCGTTGCTTGGGGGGACTCCAAGCAGTGGCTTCGTGAGGCAGGTCACAGGGCCTCTTTTTCTTCGTTCTTTTCGTCCAACATTTTGGGACCAACAAGTGCATAAGTAACAAGTACTGATAAAATAAATCTTTATTCGTGATTTTTTAGTGCTGATAAAGACCTTTTTTATTAGTGCTAAAAAATAACTGATAAATATTCCTTTTATCAGTGATTAAATAAGAAGCGTTGATAAAAGGACTCAATATTAGTTCTTTTTTAAAAGTGTTGATGAATTAGTCCTGATCTAATTAAAAAAACCTAACATGTTGCGAACCTGTCACGATATCCGAAGATTTCCTTAGAAGCCACCCATTGTCAGTGCTCCTCCTTGATGAATCGAAGCTCAAATCACACAAAACCATTTGAATCACGCAAACCCACTGCCTCTAGTTTCTTGTACATCGTCTGACATCCAGTGTTCGGTTTCAGTTATGGTTTATGAAGAAAACATCGAGATCTGGATCTGAGGGTCTCAAAATTTCTTCAACCTAGCAAGAGAGGCCTGTGCTTTTCATTGTAGGTTCCGATTTTCTTTCTGTATGTGTCATTTTGAGATCTCTATCTAAGGGTTTTTGTAACACTCCATGCTTCCATGACACGCTTCTCTTAGAATAATACAATAGCGTGTGTCATACACAACTTCGAGTTCTAACACACCACAACCAATCAAACTAGCCATTATGAATAGTAATACACACTTTTTGAAATTTTTTAGATTTTATCATTTTAAATGGACTTAATTTTTGGATTTGGTATTTCGAAATTAGCTTAGGGTTATTTTTTGTTATTTTTTGAAAACTTTGAATTTTTGATGAATCGTGAAAAACACTAAGTTATACTTTAAAATAGAATTTTTATTTAAATAATTATTTATTAAAACTTATGTTAGGTCAAAATAGATACATAATACCTATATAAGTTCAATGTAATAAATTGTAGTCAGTGTATAATAATTTTAGATATATAAAAATTGAACTGAACTTTTCACAGTCTTTTACCCAGCTCCTAGGAGAATTGAAAATTCACATAAAACATAATTTTACCACTTCTGTGAGTGGAATTTCTAAAATCAAAGAGACACAGTTGATATTAGTAAGTAAAATGTCGTTCAATAAGATAAAAATAATTTTTTGTGAATAGTACATTTTTAACTTTTATTTACCATGGTTAAAAGTAAATAGGTATTTAGGGGTAAAAATGATATTATTATTACCCTAACACTTGTCCTAATTCTATTGGATAAGTATAATTCGACCAAAAAAACCTTAGGAATAAAATATGAACCTCCTTGGTCCACTTGGATTAGATTAGGACACTTATTACTATTTTATTTAAAGAAGAGTTAAAAGAGTTAAAATCAAATTTTAATAAATAAAACATTTTTAATATGGGGTTATACTTAAGATAAATTCAACTATAAATATTAATTAAAAAGATAAAACGATTTCCTACATAACTTTATTTTATTTATATTTTTTAGTTATTAAATAAATTGATTTATTTATGACACAA
Organism: Viscum album; assembly: GCA_963277665.1. Taxonomy (NCBI): domain Eukaryota; kingdom Viridiplantae; phylum Streptophyta; class Magnoliopsida; order Santalales; family Viscaceae; genus Viscum; species Viscum album. Next base: position 36,632,820 of record OY728150.1, on the reverse strand, counting down.
TGATGACGTAGTAATTACCTAATTAATGAAATATTAAAATATTTGATATTATAAAGTTCCAAATAAATGTAATTTGAGACTTTTTATGAATTCCACTAATTTATTATGTTAATATGACATGTTAGGGTTGGTTAGATGAATTTTTTTCGAAGTAATAATTCTGTTATAAATTTAGCAAAAACATAGTACAAAATAGTGTCAAAATTCACATAAATGAGTTTTTTTTTAAAAAATTATATTATTAATTGATATTATATTCCTAAAAATATAAGGTTCGGCCAAAGGACTTAATTAATGATAGTTTTATCATTAATGAACCACTTGGGGGTTGCGTGGAAGAATATAGTAAGTTTATTAACTATTTTATATAAAAATACAAAGAGACATGGTAAATGTCAAACTACTTAACTAAGAGTTAAATCTAAAAGATAAAGTAAATATAGTGAACCAAACCTGTGTAAAACCTATTGGTTGAGTGGTTTTTGACTCATCGCCACCTTATCCTTTAGATAATCCTTTTTTGATCCATTATAAACCGAAAATTATTTTATTATAAAATTATATTTCTTGCTTTTCATAAGGTGCCCCTCACCCCTCTTATAAAAGGGCACTCCCCCTTCTCTCTAATTCACACCTTAAAAGCCATTTTGCTCAGCCAAACTCTACCAAAATACCCTATCAACTGTCCTCCTTTCATCCTAGAGGCATTACTTTAGTTATAAAGCCATCCTAAAGATCCCTTTTGTTCAAATCAAAAGGAAGAACCTGAAGAAGAGGTAAATATTCCATCACCTCTTCCAAATTCCTTTCTTTTTCCACTTCCTTTTTCTTTGTTGTTTCCATTATAAAAATAATAACTCCAGTATATTCTATGTACTATGATGTTATTATAAATATGGTACAACCAAATTCATTATTCTATCCATCCTTTTAATGACGTGTCACCATACATGCGTACGTACAGCTTACCGTCTCCATGTCATGGTGTAATTGTTATTCAATACATTATTATTGGGATGAGTATAATAATTATGTGTAATTGATGTAAATAATAAATATAACATTATAATGATTCTTTATATATAATATACAATCAAATTATATATTATTTTAATATCAAAATAATGATATTGTTGTTGGTGCGTACGTACGGATTACCGTCTCCACGAATGCGATGAGATTCATTCCCCATCGTATCGATTCAAGAATAAATTTCATTAGATGATTAAAATAATGCTTAAATACTTCATATCATTCTGTATATGAATAAGATACATCCCATCTATAACAAATATGACTCACATAAAAAAGAATATAAAGGGAAACAAATCCATTAACAACCAAAACAACAATAATTCTAAGATATTATTAACAAAGCAATGTTAAAAGATCATATATGATATCATATTAATGTATATGATTCTTATACAATTTAATAACAATTATTTCACCATTATACAAGAGTTTAACTTACCCTCGACTAAGTAAATGAACAAGGTAAGGTTTAATTTCACAATCTCTTTATTATCCGAGGTTGTTTTTACATAAGTATCTACTGGGACCTCTTTATCATTCACATCCATGTTTCATAAAAATGTATTTGAAAACATTTTTACTATTTACTAAAAAATGGGGTAATGTCATTTATACCCTAATTTGACCTTATATGTTTCTAAAGGAATCTTTCCGCCATTTTCCAGACAAGGTACTATATGACCTTTTCAACAAAATTAAGGTAAGAATATTTTTTTAACTTATACGGTGGGTGCGACTATTTTCCACCATTATAACATAGTCGAAGCTTATCTTACAAGATTATAAAAATATTTTCAAATATAAATATTTTATTTTATAATTATATGACTTTTAAATGATTTAAAAATATAAAGAGATATTTATCTAAAAAGGGTTTGATTTCATATAAGTCAACATCCTTTGATGGATTTTAAGTTTTTTGAAGTAGATTTATTATGATAAAAAACTACCATATTGTATTGAAGGTTTTGTGATATGTTTTATTGTGGATGTGTTATTTCATACCATTCCTGGTTTATGGATAATGTATTGACATTTAGTATGCCATTTTTAATATGAATGTTTATGTTATGTTTAAACCTTTTTATACGAGGAATGCATTGGACTTTGTAAGTGATGTGTGGAGTCTGATATAGCTCCTCGATGAATCGGTAGGTCTCATGAGACAAAATAGTGTCTTGGCACAAGGCCTTGACAAAATCTTATTTGTATTCATGGCACATGGACTTGACTACATGGTTATAAAAGTATGGAATTATGCATTCCATTATTATGAAAGTGGCTCTTGATATTGCATGCGATTATTCAACTAGTAGAATATACATGTGAATAAGTAAATGGAATTATTTGATTTTTATATTTTCCATATTACGCTAAAGTTCAAGTTTAAAAGGATTTTTTTAGTCTTATACATTTCCTCAAATGTTTATGATTATTTATGAAAGTTTCCGCTATATTGTTATCTTTACTGAGCATCTGAGGTCACCCCTTTCTATGTTTTATTTTTTCCAGGATGCGAAGAAGAATTTTAGGACTGACCTGCAGGGATAGTCTTAGGTGATATGAGTGTGATCTATGGAAACAATGTTGTTGTATTTTTTCATTTTATGAGGTAATGTAAACCTTATGAATGTATCTAGTATTTCCAAGGCTACTAAACTAATCAATATTTTGAGATTTTATCTTTTTTGATCATGCCAATGATACGTAATAATGCATCAATTCAGGGATTCTGAGGTCAGGGTGTTATAGTTGGTATTAGAGGATATTTAGTACGAACCTTGGAAACTAGATTTAGATAAACTCTGATTAGAGCACATATCCCTAACATAGATTATGTGGATTAATATAGAATAACTTCCTAGAATTTTGGTATTGTAGATATTTTATTAGTTTTCCCAGCAATACATCCCTATCTAGATACGAGCAGATAGAGGTGGCTCTGGCACATATGTACCTAGGGGTAACACCCGAAAACACCGCTTTGAGCTGGACTCGAACGAGAACTGGTGCACGACAATGGGCTTTTATCCACTCTTGGTTACGACACTCCAAGGGGATATGCTTAGGATAATTCTCATTTTCTTTAAAAATAATTATAAAGGATTTATGAGTGTATACCTCCTCAAAGAAAACTTTTTTTATGATTATGGATTATATCCATAAACTGTTCAATTTATGTTAAGTGTTTTACAAGTTTGGATTTATGTATTGTGATTCCTAAACTAATCTAGTATATGCCATTGTTTAGAAATGGAGACTAGTGGAAGGAATGAAAACCTTATCAATGAAAACACTCCATGTAGGTATTTCCCCCATACTAAAGATAAATATAGTGGAGCTGGTGATACAAATGGTGCTGATCAGCTTATCACTATATTGGGACAACTCACTCAGGTTATGAAAAATAACCTTACCTGTATGGAGCACCCTAATCCACAACGTGGTGGATCAATGTTATATCGCTTCACGAGGAAACAACCACCAACATTAAATGGGAGTATAAATCCATTAGTGGCTGAGCAATGGATAAATTCCTTAGAGAAAATATTCCATGTCTTGGGGTGCAATGAAAGGGAAAAAGTTGTCATGGAAGTTTACCACCTGATTGGAGATGCTAATCAATGGTGCTCATTGATTCAAAACACAAAGAAATATAACGAAGTATCAAACATGGAATGGGGGGAGTTTGAAGAGATTTTATTAGAAAAATACTTTCCTCGTGACCATCAAGCCGATATGGAAAGGCAACTTCTATGTCCGAGGCAAAAGTAGGATAAGAATGTCGCAAAGTATGAAGCTAACTTTAAAAGGTAAGAGAGGCATGTTGCAGATTATATACGTAACCCAAGAAGTAATATTGATCCTTTCTTTGATGGGTTAAGACCATTTCTTCGTCGAGAATTAGTGTCACAATCCTTCTCATCATACAAAGATATTTTCTTATGTGCTATCAAGACAGAAAAATATTTCTCTAAGTCTTACGACTTTAAAGAAAAGAAAGAGAAGAAGATATCCGCTGAACACTTAGGAAATGGAAATAAGGGGAAGAAGGAAAAGTTGAATATCCATCCTGTAGTAAATGTGGGATGAAACATCCTGGTACTTTCCAGATGAGAATGTGAGTTTATCACAAGTGTGGACAAAAGGGCCACCAAGCTCGTGATTTCAAGGGGAAGAAAGTGGCTATTGATGCTGAATGCTACAATTATAGAGAAATGGGGAATTATGAAAATGAATGTCCTAAGCATCAGGGGAACATACCTTATAAAAGGTCAAGGGATCAAGGCCAAGCTTATGTTATCACTACTACTGAGGTTGATGCTCCAAAAGACGTAGTGGCGGGTAATTTAATGGTTTCCTCAAGTTTAAAAAATTCATTACTTGATTCAGGATCATCTCATTGTTTTATATCTTACCAGTTTTCTAAGAAAATTATATATTTCCAATTTGATTTTACAAGGGTGTTTTAGTCAAAAATCCTAAGGGAAGTATCATTGCAACAATGTTTTTTTAATCTGTCCCCTTTAGATCACATAATTTTTTTTTATCAGCTGATCTCATCGTTATACCCATGCTTGAATTTGATATAATCCTCAGTATGGATTTGATTTCGGACCATGATGAGAAAATTTAATGTAGGAAGAAGGAGGTTACAATTTTTTATGACGATGATAAATAACACCTTATCTTTAGAGAAGAATCATCACCACCTTATTCTTATCTAGATCCACCCCCAGTAGCTCAAATATATTCAATTATTGTGGAGGAAGAGAGTGAAATAACTATGGGTGAGGAATGGAATGTTCAAATAGAAGATGTACCTATAGTGAAAGAATATGTTGATGTGATTCCAGAATATTTACCTGGACATCCTCTAGAAAGAGAAATTGAGTTTTCCATTGATTTAATTCCTGGTTCAAGGCCCATATCGAAGACCCCTTATATAATGGCCACTGTGGAATTAGTGTAATTAAATAAACAACTAGAGGAATTGAGTAATAAGGGATTTATTCACCCTAGTTTTCTCCATGGAGAGCTCCTATCCTTTTAGTTAAGAAGAAAGATGGATCTATGAGGTTGTGCATTGACTACAGGGAGATTAATACTATAACGATAAAGAACAAGTATCCCCTACCTCGCATTGATGATTTGTTCGACCAAATTCATGGAGCTCAATACTTTTCAAGGACTGACCTTCGATATGGATATCATCAGTTGTGTGTGAAGAAGGAAGACATTCCTACGATAGCATTTCGAACCACGTATGGGCATTACGAGTTTACAGTAATGCCTTTTTGATTGACTATTGCACCCTATATCTTCTTGGATCTAATGAATAGGGTTTTCAAGGAATATATTGATTAATTTCTAGTGGTATTTATTGATGATATCTTGGTATACTCTAAAAGCTACGAAGATCAAGAAAATCACTTATGCATTATCCTAAAGTCTCTTAGAAGACATGAGTTATATGGGAAGTTTAGCAAGTGTGAATTCTGGCTTCAGGAGATTTCTTTTCTTGGGCATATTATCTATAAGGATGGAATCTTGGTTGATCCTTCTAATACCAATGCAATCCAAGAATGGCCAACACCAACAAGTATAACTAAGGTACACAGTTTTATTGGTTTAGCAGGTTATTATCGACGTTTCACCCATAAATTTGCTCGGTTGGTGAACCCATTAACAAAGCTCACACGTAAAGGGGTGAATTTTTTTTGGAAAAAAGATTGTAAAGAATGTTTTGAAGAACTTAATAGAATATTAGTCAATGCTCATATATTGACTCTACCATCAAGGAATGATGGGTTTGTTATTTATAGTGATGCTTCAAACAATAGACTTGGTTGTGTCCTTATGCAGAATGATAGAGTTATTGTCTATGCATCGCGACATCGGAAAATTCATGAGCATAACTATCCTACTCATGATCTAGAGTTAGCAGCTATTATCCCTACTTTGATGATTTGGAGACACTATCTCTATGGTGAAAAATGTGAGATATATACCGATCACAAGAGTTTGAAGTATGTTTTCTCACAAAAAGAACTCAACATGAAGAAAAGGTGATGGCTTGAACTACTAAATGATTATTATTGCACGATACACTACCACCTGGGGAAGGAAACTAAGGTGGCAGCTGCATTAAGTAGAAAGGATCATGGAGTTTTGAACAAGATGAGAGTTGAAAAGGAACCTATATATATGGATCTAGTAAATATGGATATGGGAATCACCATGGAAGGTGAAACATCAATAACTTTTCAAATGGTTTCCAAACCATCTTCACTAGAAAGGATAAATAGTTCTCAGACTGGTGATGAAGAGTTTCAAAAGATGATTAAAGCTATGAATGATGAGAGATTTTTTGACTTTGTGTATGAAGATGGAATTTTGAAATTTGGGAAGAGACTTTGTGTTCTCGATATACCTGATCTGAAAAGGGAATTGTTATATGATGCTCAAAACTATAATTTCTCTATACACACTGGGAGCACAAAAATGTATAGAGATTTGAAGGAACATTTTTTGTGGGACCACATGAAGAGGGATATTGCAGATTTTGTGTCCAGAAGTATGGTTTTTCAACAAGTGAAAGCTTCAAGAAAACTGCCTGGAGGACTCATGAAACCTCTTTCGATACCTGAGTGGAAATGGGATAATATTACAATGGAATTTATCATAGGACTACCAAAGACTTCTAGAAGGAATGATGTAATATGGGTCATTATTGATATTCTTACCAAGTCAGCACATTTTCTTTCTATAAGAGAAGATTTACCGCTTGAACATCTAGCAAGAATATATATTAATGAAGTTGTAAGACTTCATAGAGTACCACTATCGATTTTTCTGATCGTGATCCCTATTTTACATCAAGATTCTAGAAAATTCTTCAGAAAGCCCTGGATACTGAACTTTGTTTGAGCACTGCCTACCACCCCCAAACTAATTGACAATAAGAATGGACTATTCAAACCTTAGAAGACATGTTGAGATCATGCTAACTTGACTTTCAAGGTATGTGGGATCAATATTTACCTCGGGTAAAATTTTCCTATAAAAATAGATTCCATTCAAGTATTTAGATGGCACCATATAAAGCATTACATGGAAGGAGATGTTACACACCAACTTGTTGGGATGATGTTGGTGAAAGAAAATTTGTAGGACCAGAACAAGTGGAGGAAATGATGGAAAAGGTGATGGTAATCCAAAACCACATCAAAGAATCTCAAAGTAGGTAGAAGATCTATGCCGATATCTGATGGAAGGATTTGGAATTTCAGGTAGGAGATCATGTTTTCTTGAAGGTATCTCTATGGAAGGGTGTTATACGTTTCGGTAAGAAGGGTGAATTAAGTCCCATGTACATCAGACCTTTATAAATTTTAGAATGAATTGGGACGGTAGCTAACCATTTGGCAATGACGTTGAGTCTCTCCAAAGTCCACGATGTGTTCCACGTATCACAGTTGAGAAAATAAATGCCTGACCCAACGGAAGTACTCACATATGAAAAATTAGAACCGGAACCCAATCTGTCTTATTGCAAAGAGCCTGTCAGGGTTCTTGATACAAGAGAACAAGTGATGAGAAACTGGATGACTCATCTGGTAAAAGTTCTATGAAGAAACTATAAGATGGAAGAGGCATCATGGGAACCCGAGGAACTTATGATGAAGAACCACTCGAGTCTTTTTACGTAGTAATACTCTAGAAATTTTGAGGAAAAAAATTATTTTTAGGAGGGGAGAATGTAACCCCCAAGCTTCCACGGTATGCTTCTCTTTGAATAATACAAGAATGTGTGTTGTACACAACTTTGAGTCCTAACACACCACAACCAATCAAACTAAATTTTATGAATATTAATACCCACTTTTTAAAATTTTATAAATTTTATCTTTCAAAATGGATTTCATTTTTGGATTCATAATATCAAAATTCACTTAGGGTGAATTTTTGGTATTTTTCTAAAAACTTTCTATTTTTGATGAATAGTGAAAAACAATGACTTATAGTTTAAAATAGAATTTTTATTTAAATAATTATTTATTTAAATTTATTTTAGGTAGAAACAGATACAAAATACCTATATAAGTTTAATGTAATTAATTGGAGTCAGTTTATAATAATTTTAGATGTATAAAAAGTTTATTGAAGTTTTCACTGCCTTTTACCCACCTCCGAGGAGAATTTGCAAATTCACATAAAACATAATTTTATCAATTCTGTGAGTGAAATTTAAAAAATTTGAGAGTCACAGTTGATATCAGTAAATAAAATTTGGTTCAATAAGAGAAAAATATTTTTTGGTGAGTAATAACTTTTTACATTTATTTACCACGGTTAAAAGTAAATATGGTATTTAAGGGTAAAAATTATACTATTATTACCCTAATACATGTCGTAATTCTATTTTATACGTATAATTAGACAAAAAACAACCTTAGGAATAATATATGAACCTCTTTGGTCCACTTGGATTAGATTAGGACACTTATTATTATTTTATTTAAAGAAGAGTTAAAAGAGTTAAAATCAATGTTTAATAACTAAAACATTTTTAATATAGGGTTATACATAAGATAAATTAGACTATAAATATTAATTAGAAATATAAAAATATTTACTACAAAATTTTATTTTATTTATATTTTTTTACATTAAATAATTTAAATTATTTATGACACAATGATGATGCAGTAATTACATAATTAATGAAATATTAAAATGTTTGATATTATAAATATCCAAATAAATGTAATATGAGACTTTTTATGAATTACACTAATTTTCTATGATAATATTAAATGTTAGGTTTGGTTAGATGAATTATTTTCAAAGTAATAATGCTGTTATAAATTTATCAAAAACAAAATACCAAATAGTATCAAAATTGACATAAAAGAGTTTTTAAAACAAATATTATATTATTAATTGATATTCTATTACTAAAAATCTATGATTTGTCCAAAGGACTTATATAATGATATTTGTATCATTAATTAACCCATTGGGGGTATCTTGGATGTATATAGTAATTTTTTAACTATATAATATAAAAATAAAAAGAGACATGGATAATGTCAAACTATTTAACTAAAAGTTAAATCTAAAAGATGAAGTTAATATAGTGACCCAAACCTGTCTAAACCCTATTGTTTGACTGGTTTTCAACCCATACCCACCTTATAATTTAAATAATCCTTTTTGGAAAAATTAGAAACCGAAAATTATTTTTTTTATAAAATAATATTTCTAGCTTTTCCTAAGGTTCCCCTCAACCCTCTTATAAAAGGGCACTCCCCCTTCTCTCTAATTCACACCTTCAAAGCCATTTGAATCGGCCAACCTCTACCCAAATACCCTCTCAACTATCCTCACTTCATCCTAGAGGCCTTCATTTAGTCATAAATCAAACCTAAGGAGCCCTTTTGATCAAATCAAAAGAAAGAACCAGAAGAAGAGGTAAATATTCCATCACCTCTTTCAAATTCCATTCTTCTTCCAATTATTTTTTATTTGTTGTTTCCATTATAAAATAATAAATTCAGTATCTTCTTTATACTTTGATGTTATCATAAATATGGTAGAACCATATTCATTATTCTATGCATCCGTTTTAATGACATTTCACCATACGCGCATACGTACGACTTACTGTCTCCACGTCGTGGTGTAATTGTTATTCAATACATTATTATTTGGATGAGATTAATAATGTTGATGATATTTTCTGTCACAAAGCCTAAATTAATGAAAAGGTAAATACCTTGAACCCAAAGAGATTCATTCTTTGATGAAACATCAAAAATCAATAAAGGCATGAACAAGGAGTCATTTACACTTGGGTCGTGCAAGTACACTTGCGCGCCACCTAATGGTCGCGACGGTGACCTGCGTGCCCTTTTTTGAAAATTTTCCCAGGGTCTCTCTAGCCTATATATAGACCCTGTGGGCCCCTCATTGGAAGAGGGAATTTTTTCCAGAATTCAGAAATATAGATCTGAACGCCCAAGTCTCTTCTTCAGGTCTTCCGAACACATATAAGGTAATTCTTTACCTAGAATGGAAGGTCTAAACAAAAGGAGTAAGGTATAAGTGTTAGAATTCACTAACAATTGGGAGCCTAAGGTGTTTTACCCTTAAGGGAAATGAAAATACTTGCGCGCTGCCCTACTTCTTCACCAAAACTTACGCGCCTCTCTCCTGGAAGTACCTCTGGATAATTATAAATGCTCTGGTCAAGGATCGCCCAAGTGTTACCCTACTGGTTAACAATCATGCAAGTACCCATGTGTCACGCAGGTATACCTGTGTGACCAGGACTTGCGCACCCACGCAGTACCTGCACGCCTGGCAGGACTTGCACGCCCCTGCCTTTTTGGGTGCCCTTCTTTCCAATTTAACCCCTCTTATACCATTCCACCTCTCCTATTCAAGATTCAGTCTTCAAGAAATTCTTCAAAGCCATTTATGGCATGTTTTCTTGATCTACATCCTTATCTGAAAGGAATTATGTGGAGAATATCTTAAAAACATAGTGATTCACATAATATTTATGTCACTAAAGATTGAGATTTCATTTATTAAACCCCATCCTTTAAGATTAGAGAACCACTTAACTTGAGCCTCCTTTTCAGGAGTAAGTCCCGGTCATAATTCTCATTAACTTTGGGCATCCTCCTTAGGAGTAATCCCCAAGTCCCTTAATCTGTGCATCCTCCTTAGGAGTAAGCCCCAATCAAAAAATTCCCAAATATGGGCATCCTCCTTAGGAGTAAGCCCCAAGTCCCATAATTTTAATGTCCCTTAACCTAGGCCAACTTCTCAAGAGTAATCCTCAGTCTTAATTTCTCTTAACCAGTCCTAGATTACTTTTTGATATGGGTCTCTTTCTCAGGAGTAAAACCCAATCATAAGTCCCCTCCAAATTTGGGCCTCCTATTCAGGAGTAAGCCCCAAATCGGTGTATCCAAATCTCCATAAAGTACATATACCTTTATGAACCCTATTCCTGGATTTCTTCCCTCAAGTAAATCCTTATCTTCATCTATTTGGGCAGTCATACATACATAAGCCCCACATCATTTCTTATGATTGCATCTTTTATGGCACAATTGTCTGGTTTTACCAATACCTCTTATTTCTCACACCGAGCATGACTCACATGAGCTTAGAGTGTAAAAGTAATTTTGAAAACTTTCTTTGAGCCATCAATCATAAACATCATATTACCTTACTCGAACTACGTGGGTTCTGATTCCTTTTTAAAACAAAGGATACGTAGGTAGCCCATCTTCGGGTACTATCCCAACTCAGAAATAATCTATGTCTTTCTGAATGACAATAAACTTCAAGTGCCCCACTGAGTGGTTTTAAAACCAGTATGGTCATCAGAATGACCAAGATACTTTTATGTATTAAAGGATACCATTGAATTATAATCTCTAAACAAATAAAGATGATTCTCTATTAATGAATAACCTCGAATACATATAAAAGATTCTCTAAATTTTTTACATATCAATAATTAACAGTCAGATCGAAAGGAATGATCATTTTATACTTGGTAATGTAATAAAGATACATGAACATAACTTAAATCTATAAAGAGAGTCCCAGAGTATACAATAATTCCCCTCAAAAAGGTATGATGAGTCCGACCTCCCATCCTCTTGACCAATGCAAATTCCTAAGCCTCATCAGTCTACAACTAATGTGCACCTACCTTTGGAAAGTAGGTTCAAATGGATATGGAATCATTGGATGTTTCCGGTTCTATGAACAAACCCGTTAGAAACATCTTGGAATGTTTGAATCCTAAATCAATGAGATCATCCCCAATTCCAGAGGGAAACAAAAAATGGTGAACCCGACGTGAATCCTTAACCAAGTCAAAATGATGTTTTTCTTATTTGTTATGCCCCTATTTAAAACTCAATGAGAGGGCCTACAAAAAAAATCATTGACATATGTGCTCATCAAAAAGATGTAGTGGCTGAATTTATCATGATTACGTCTATTATATCAAATAGGCACTCCTTTCCAAGATCTTCTATATTTCCAGAATGGATTCTCTTAAGTTCACATACGTGAATATGTCTGTTGTGGAAAATTCTACTCCAAATTCCACTGCCGCTACTCCTACTGGATCATCGTCTACTCTGAGGACGATATCACCTACTCAGCGTCTTCAACGCTGGGTATCAAACACGCTGGTTAAGGAGTACCGTCAAAACGGTACTATTCCAACTCTAGAGGCTGCCCGACAAGCCCTCCAAGTAAAAAATTCACCCTGGTTGTCCGGATAGCGATGACCAGTGATCAAGAAGTTGGCGGTGCTAACCACCATCTCCAACCATTTCGGGTCATTATCCGTGGAACACAATCACCATTCACTCCCATATTCTGATGAGGTGAATGAGAATGTCCCTCAGGGCCTTAATTCAAGGAGACATGAGTCCTTCCCAAGGGCTCCCATCAACAATAGCCGCCATACTCATGCTGTAGTGCACCCTCAACATGATGAGGGTACCAACTCCCGGTGTTCGGCTCAGGTTACTTGAACCCAAGCAGGCAAGACAAATCTCCAGAGGCGAAATCCGGTTAACAGTGAGCAGGTTCTCATCTCTTCCATCTCCAGAGAAGTCCACCAACCTAACTTGGTGGCAAGAAACAAACGAGCACACACACCTGCCTGTTTTAATTCCGCTTTCTAGCAGACTCGTCTGGAAGCATCACACCAATCCCGCCAGGCAATTCTGGCGGAGTATTATAGATAGGAATATAAACTTGTTTATACGTCATCAGCTAGTCAGCAGGCTCGTCTGACTACATATGATGGAACTCATCAACCATGTTCGGTGAAGTGCAATCAGCAGGCACATACACCTGCTAGTATTAATCACGTCTACCAATAGTCTCGCTTGGTAGCACACGAAGAAGTCATTCGGAAAGCTCCGATGACAAACAAGAGGCAGACTCAATTCTCTACCCCCACACTTGAGTACTGTGAGGATTCACTGACAGGAAAAGGAGTATAGGAGCAGGCACATACACCTACTCCAAGCACGGAATGGACGTATATCCCCGTTCCGGCAGCTGAAGTCACCAAGCATATTCTATCAATGGTGAAAGAGCAGAAGAAAATCCATGCTCATATTCTGGATGCTTGCCAGGATATTATAATAGCTTCCACAACATCTTAGGGAAAGACACATAAATATATCCCTACTAGTGGAGTGACACATCAACAGTTCACTCCGGAGTAGACACACACACCAGTTCTAGTCCAAGAGGGTTGTGGGGCGTACTCCCCCATATCATACAGACAACCAAGTCCAACACATACACCTGGTTTGAGCGGAGATAATCAGCCTAACCTAATAATTTCTCATAAGCAGGCACACACACCTGCTAAATTGAGTAAAAAGGCGTCTAAGAAAAAAACCCGCCCAACACAGTCAAGAAATCAAGAGCCGATGTGTAACAAGGCCTTGCTCGATGCTGGAGTTCTTGAATCCCTCAGACAGTTATCTGTTGGAATGCAATATTATACTCCCTCATTTCCCAGTAGTGGGAACATTAATTCTGAAGGTCTTCAACAGAAACTTCCTCATGAAGGCTTGCTTCATGACAATTCGGTTGATCTCGAAGTTTCATCTTCATATTAGAGCGACATGAACCATCTGTGGGGTTAGAAGACCAAGGAGCAGGAGATCTCATCTTTTGTTGTAACCCACCATGGTGGTCCTCCCCATGATGATGAATTTCACTGTGAAAGTCCTCTCCGTAGTAGTGATGCAAATTGCCCGGAAAATACTCCAGTGGATAATGTAGTGCCGAGAAAGACCTCTTATTTTGAGGCACTTGAAAATGCGAAACCAGTCATGTCTGATGCTTTATCACTATAAGGTAAAATACTTTCTCAATTGGAAGATAGCCTAGGGTGTAGGTCATTCTCTGAACCACCCCTAAGTCATGCATATTCTAGTTTGATCAGTGATTTCTCTACAAATCTTATTGAATCTGATAAAGAAACAAGGAAGCACCAACTCTGGTCAAATCAGGTAGAAGAATCTTCATTGAATGATAAAGTGGAAATTCGGAACATGAGAAAACAACAGGTGAAAGGTGAAGTGCCAGTCATGTTTTGGCCTCTAGCTGACTCTCAGTATGACATTCCAAAGATTTTGATGGAAGATTCAATTCATGATATTAGTCTCAATATATGAAAAACTCTTTTTCAGTTGAAAAAGAAAGTATTATCTTATGATGAATATGAAAATCATGTTAAGATAATAGAAGGGTTACAACGTCAAATTGACTTGGAATCTCTATCAGTCTCTCAATATTCGAAGGCTGAAAAGCAGCAGAGAGCCCTTCAGCGTTCATGCCTTGGTGCACTTAGAAGATTGCACCCGTTAATTTCCAATGCCCCATCTGGTATTCATGTCAGAGGATGGAGTGTTAATGGAGCACTACATTTCACTGTGCTCTCCAGTCAGCGAAGCCCACCGAAAATGGTCTCATGCAATTTTATTGCCCGTGGCCGGCCACAGTCAATGGGATTTGTTTGTAATCAAAAGATTTCCCAAGAACATGACTCAACTAGTTCTTCTTAAAACCATGAATACAGAGAAAAAGTTGTTGAATTAATCCTGCATAAAGCAAACTAGAATATTGAGCATGCCTCTCATATGGAGGAAGCACATCATCAAGTGACAGAAAAGTCAGAAATCATCCAATGGTCTTTTGAATCGGGTGATAAAAGTGGATGCAGGTTGATGCATCAAGCTAATTTTAGGACTAAGGTCTGCAAGATCAGGAGAGATTTTAAGAAAGTCTCAGACATAGCATGTCAAGAGCCACCCAGCTTGCCATATTGGGGACTCTTTTAAAGCAACCCTTAGAATCAAAAAATAGGATTCGAGGAGTTGAGAAAAGACAGCAGGAACAGCCCCAGTCCACCAGACTGGGGACTTTTTCAAATCTTCAGTCCCCTCCTCAACAAAATTCGGTCTTCTCTCGATTGGGGAAGAATCCACAGGAGGAATGAAGAGCCAAATTATCAAGAGATTCCTCGCAATTTACGGTTCGTCAAGAAGTTCCTGAGGGATCGAATCAACAAAAGACAATGTCTCATCAAAGACATGGAAGAAGACAATATCACAGAAATGCTGATAGTAGGGATGTGATGCGTTATGCATCAATCAATTTCATCAATGAAATTGTTGTTGATCCCCTAGATGAGGCTCACACAGGGGATTCAGATGAAGAGGTTCCTGTTCAAGAATATGTACGCATAGACACAAATGAAGAAGGTGTGCGTACATGAAATCAAAGGATTACTGAACACATGGGTAATCTTTCAAGTAACCCTCTTCCTCCTCTCCAAAAAGGATCCAACAAAGGGAGGGGAATGAATAAGGTTACATATAATTCCTATGGATAAGGCCAATCGCTCTCACTAGAGCAAAGGTTTGCACAACAGGAGGAAGAAATGAAGGAATTTAGGAGGTTTAATGCAGAACTACTTCAAGGTAGTCTTCTTCCTAAGTGTGCTAGAGTCAGTCAGCCAAGGTATTTTTTTGAAGCTACTGAGATGGATCAAGAATATCTTCCTTTATTAGTACACCCTCATAGGACTAATGCTATGGGTCAACTGAAACAATGGTTGGCAGTGCTGCCATCAGTTGCCGCACCAGCTGCCTTACCTGTCCAAACCCTAGTCATTGCACCTGCCCAAGTCCAAGTTCAACCAGATGTTTCTCAACATTTAATAACTACCATTGAGTCATTAACAGCTCGGTTAGAGACTATGGAAGGGAAGCATGCGCAGGTTCACCAGAAAAGAAAGCTTACCCTGAATGGGTAGATTCAATCTCTCCCCCATCAAATTTTGGGAACCCTTTATTCCCTGTTTTCAATGGATCAGGTGATCCTTAACAACATTTGATGCATTACGTGTCTTGTTGCGATCCTATGATGGGAACTCCAGAGCAGGAAGAAGTAGTGAAACTCAGATGTTTCGTGCGAAACTTACAAGGGCCAGCCTTTGTCTGGTACACAAGCTTGAAATCCCAGTCAATTACCGGATGGGAAGATCTCTGTCAACGATTTCTTCTTCAATTCAGCTCAATTTTTCCAAAGAAAATAGTTTTCGATTTTACAAACTGTAAGAAAAGGGAGAATTAAAGGGTCTCGGATTTCATTGCTCGCTGGAAGGGATTAACATATTCCCTAAGCTTAGCACTTCCTCAAGAGAAAATATTGCCAATATGTGTGGAAATTCTGTGTGACGAATTACGCACACCATTGATCCCTGTAAAATATGCAGGAGGGTTTCGAGACTTTAATTCAATCTCTCAACAGATTGACAATTCTCTTATACAGACTAAGGCTAAATCTCATGTAATTCCATTAGCTCCAGGAAGGAGAATGGGTAAAGTAGAGACTGCTATAGTTATGATTAAGCAAGCACCTATACCTGATTCTACTTCAAAACCTTCATCTTCCCGAAGGGCTCCACTTCCTGAGCACCAACAACAGAGGCCATTTCATCAAGATAATCAAAGAGATAAAAGACAAAAACAATTTTAGGATTTTAAAAGCAAACTTTACTCTTTCCGAATTAAAGAGTTCCTTGTTATTTCATTTCGGCTCTGGAAAATAATTTGGTTCAATTTCCAATGCCCAAGAGGCCAAACAAGGAAGGAGATAAAGACCATCCCAACTATTTCCCGTTCCATCAAATGTTGGGGGAATCCCATTCAGGAGTGTTTTGTTTTTAAGGACCTCATGCAAAAAATGGTCGATTTGGGACAGGTTAAACTGAAAGGTTCTTCAGCTCAGGTAGCATGTATTACTACTATAGTTCCAGATGAGGAAGGCGAGTGGCAAGAAGTTAAAAGAAAAAATGCACAAAAATATGATGATTGGATAGTCAGAAAGACGATCAACTGAACTCATGCTATTTTGAACACAATTGAATAAACCAATTGTGCCTTCTGCCATGAATGCCGCAGAAAAACCCTCTTCATCAGAGGGAAAATCCTCAAAGAAACGACACATTTCCAAGGAGGAACAATCAGAAGAAGTTGAGTATGTGTCAAAGCCTAAGTTGTCTTTGACTCTGGCAGATTTCATGCCATCTACTTCTAAGCAACGAGCATCGTCCCACCAAGCCTCATATCCTAAATTGGCTAGTCAAGAAGAGTCCTCATCAGATGAAGATTTAATCTTTGGTTCTGTTAATATAATTCAATTAACAGATCCATATGCCAATCACAGTTTCGATTTCGATGAGCCTGAATTCCCTGTATCAAACAGAGGAATCAGAGGAAGTTCCAGAGGCTCAGGATACATGGGAAGGCATGGATCTTTTAGAAGCCACTATTCCAATTCTATCGCTGCTAGAACTGTGTATGCAACTAAAACTCGTGGAGGAGCATTTTAGCGAGCTCAACAAGAACAAGCATGTTCTTCCACCAAGAGCAAATTCAGTCCTGGCACATTTATTTTGGAGGATCAGTTTGGGGTTCCACCTTCATCCTCTCAACAAGTAAATGGATCTAATCGGTCTAATCTTCCAAAACCAAGAATATTACCAACTCCTATCCCGATACAAGATGTATGAACTTCCAAAGGATAAACTTCCAAGACACCTGCTAAACCACATGTTCTTGTTGGGAAACACAGACCTTTGGATCAAAAGTATGATGTATTGAAACACTTGGCCCAAGTACCAGCCAAGTTAACAATTTTGGATTCCTTGAATTTATCAAAAGATCTTCAGGAGGCACTCACCGAGGCATTGTCAAGTCCTCAAGAGTTTGAAACTAAAATTGCTGTAGTTGAAGTCTATCACATAGAGAATAATCCTATGGAAGTCCATGAAGTAATATCTTTTACAGATTAAGATGAAAATGATGTCATGCATGGACAGATTAGACTATTGTACTTATCTGGAAAGGTCAATGGCGTAGACGTCCGAAGAGCTTTCATTGATAATTGCTCAGGAGTCAAACTCATGCCCATTCGTACACTTCGTCAATTGGGCCTCACGGAATCTAATTTATCTCCTTATACCATGATGTTACAAGGATATGATAAAAATGAACAAGAACCACTGGGCGAGGTTACACTCAGAACATAGTTTGGAGATCTTTTCTCTAATTCAGATTTCATGGTTGTTGATCAAGACTCAGCCTTCAACATCTTCCTTGGAAGACTCTGGCTACATGAACATGCGGTTATCCCTTCATCATACCATAAATGTCTCAAATATTGTTTCGGTGGTCAAGTTGGGACATTGTATGGTGATAAGGCCTAGTTCAAGACATGTGAGTCTCAATACATTGAGGCGGAATTCTATCACATGAAGGGATAGGATAAATCCACAACAAGGGATCTTACCAAAGATAATGCTCCATATGGTTTGGAGAAGATTCCAGTAAATCCATTTACACATGTGAGTATAGATTATGTGTTTCCTATCACTCAAATTGATAAGATATATCCAAATCAAAATACTCTTATGGAAAGATCCATAATGTCAATTACGTCAATCGAGCCAGAAAACATGGGAGAAATTGGTAACCCACCAAGCAGTGATGAAATCCCAAATGGTGACGTCTTCATTTCATCTGCTGAAATCCAACAAGTCTATACTTTTCCAATCAGGCCAGAAGAAGTTATAGTAACATCGGAGGTGAGCAATGATGTTGATTATCAATCCATCATCTCTTCTTTATTTCCCAAGGAAGACCCTTCATCATCAATTGGGTCAGAAATGGAAGCTTCTTCTTCAAGATGTTCAAATTTTAACATCTCTTCTGATCATGGAAATTATGATTTATCATCTACTATGCAAGTAGAAATGGAAGAAATAACACATGATGAAGAAGAAGAGGAAGATCTCAGAAATGATCCCCCATCATTTGAAGAGGGTATATCTACCACCGTGGATGAACTCATAGAAATAAATCTAGGTACAAAAGAAGATCCACGCCCCACTTTAATCAGTGCGGCCATAACTCTTGAAGAACAAGAGATGTATCTTTCCTTTTTAAGGAAAAATCGAGATATATTTTCTTGGAACTATACTGAGATGCCTGGGCTTGATCCTGATGTTTCTACTCATTATTTGGGTTTAGCAAAAGAGCATCGAGGATTTATACAATCCGCAAGAAGAACACACCCAACTTATACTTCCAAAATGGAAGCTGAAGTGGATAAGATTATCATATCTAACATCATCAGAGAAGTTCAATATCCCAAGTGGTTGGATAATATTGTCCCTGTAAAAAAGAAGAACAGAAAAATTAGAGTTTGCATCGATTTTAGAGATCTTAATCGGTATTGTCCTAAGGATCATTTCCCAGTTCCGATTAAAGAACTATTAATTGATAGAACAGCTAGCTATGAAGCAATTTCCTTCATGGATGGATATTCTGGATATAATCAAATCTGAACGGCTCCATAAGATGAGGAATCCACTTCCTTCAGATCCCCTCAAGGTGTGTTTTGCTACCGCGTAATGCCCTTTGGCTTAAATAATGCAGGCGCAACATATCAGTGTGCTATGCATCGTATCTTCAAACCCTTTTAGGGAAGTTTTTTGAATGCTATGTGGATGATTTGGTGGTCAAATCCAAACAATGTTCTAATCACTTGGATGATTTATAAGTAATATTATGCAAACTTCGGAAACATAATTTGAAGATGAACCCCTTAAAATGTTCTTTTGGGGTAACCTCAGGAAAATTTCTTGGATTTGTTGTATGCCATAGTGGTATTGAAGTCGATCCTGAGAAGACAAAGTCAATCCTTGGTATGTCACCTCCTCGAAATTTTAAATAATTAAGAGGACTTCAAGGACACTTAGCCTATATTCGGCATTTCATCGCTAATTTTGCAGGCAAAAGTTTACCCTTCACCAAATTGATGAAGAAGGGAGTCACTTACCAGTGGACTGAAGAATGTCAAGAAGCATTTGATATTCTCAAGAAATACCTCTTGAGTCCACCAGTACTCATGACACCTATTGAAGGAAGACCACTTATCCTCTACGTGACAGCTTTAGAGCAATCATTGGATTCCTTTCTTTCTCAGAAAAATGATGCTGGGAATGAAAACATCCTCTACTACCTCAGTCGGACTATGCTTGAAGCAGAAACCCAGTATTCAAGTATTGAGAAGTGCTGCCTGGCATTAATATTTGTAGTTCAGTAGTTGAGACACTACCTGCAACATCATGATGTCCAATTGGTATCTCGAAATAACCCGCTCAAATTCATCCTTAGTCGTCCAATGCTTACAGGATGTCTGGAAAGGTGGGCAGTTATTTTGCAGCAATTCGACATTCAGTATGTGTCTCAAAAAGAAAAAAAGGGACAAGCTCTAGCTGATTTCCTAGATGAACACCCTTCAGTGGAAGACACATCTTCAGATATTGAACTCCCTGATGAGGAATTCTTCTATATTCAAGAAAGTCCTTGGGCATGGGAAATGTATTTTGATGGTGCTTCCAAAAGTCCAACAGGTAGGAAAATGGGAAATCCTAAATTCAACAAATTTGGCTTAGGAATTGTCATCATTTCACCAGAAAAGGCTGTGTTACCTTATTCCTTCTTATTATGGGAAGGAGTTACCAATAATGAAGCATAATACCAATCTCTCATTGTAGGCTTGTAATTGGCGCTTCAAGAACAAGTGAATAACGTAAAGGTGAAAGGTGATTCAGACCTGGTAATCAAACAAGTCAATGGGGATTATGCCATCAGAAAAGAAGAACCAATACCTTTGTATGATTACGTCAGAGAGCTAATGGAAGAATTCTCTTTGGAACCAACATTTTCTTATGTCCCAAGATCACAAAATGATCAAGCTGATGCACTGGCTAATATAGCCACAGCTCTGGAAGATCCAAATCAGGATGGGATAATCATCAGTATTGCCCACCGTCGTGCAATTTCACCTTATGTTCGAATAAAAACAGAGGAAATTAATGAAATTAGTCCCATTCCTAAACCGTATGGTCATACTACCGGATGGATGTCACCTATCAGGAAATACCTTAAAAATGGAACACTTCTACCTAATAGAGCTGAGAAAGAACAAATCTGGCGATGTGGGGTCAATTTTACTCTTTACGATTGTCCAGATCACCTAGAGAAAATTCTCTACAAATGTGGTTTTGATGGAGTTATCTTCAGATGCATTGATGGTGAAGAGACAATGGATGTCATGAAAGAAGTGAATATAGGAGTCTGTGGTGCCCACCAGTCTGGACATATACCGTATGATCAGATTCGAAGGCTTGGATACTTTTGGCCTTCAATGATACAAGATTGTGTGGATTTCACAAAGAAGTGTTATTCCTGCCAAGTACATGCCAACTTCATTCATCAACCTCCAGAGTTGCTTCATACAGCTAAATACATGTGGCCATTTGCCACATGGGGAATGGATGTGGTGGGACCTTACCCTTCTGCTACAGCCAATCAGTTTAAGTATATTCTTACTGCTACTAATTTCTTTTCCAAATGGGCAGAGGCAATACCTCTTAAAGAAGTTAGTTCTAAATGCATTGTTAGCTTCATCAAGTCTAACATCATTACTAGATTTTGTGTCCCCCATACCATATTGACGGACAATGGCACTAACTTTTGTTCATTCGAGGTGAAGAAGTTGTATCAAGAATACAACATCAAATCCAATCATTCATCTCGGTATCATGCAGTGAACAATGTCCAGATAGAAGCCTTTAATAAGACTCTTTAAAATATACAACAAAAGATGGTGGATAAAGTTAAGAAATAATGGCCTGATAAACTCTTTCATGCTTTATGGGCTTATCAGACTACCACCCGCACTACAACACGGTCAACTCCATATTCACCGGTATATGGAATAGAAGATGTCTTTCCCATTGAAGTTCAACTAACCTCGCACAGAGTAGCTATTTATGACCAATCTTCTAAAGATGAAAAAATCACAAAAGTGATTGAATGAATTGGAATGGTTAGATGAGAAAATATTGTGTACTTTGCACCACTTGGAAGTCTATCAAAATCGAATAGCACAAGCTTTCAACAAAGAAGTTCGTCTTTGTTCATTCACTCAGGGAGAATTGGTATTAGTTCTCATAACTCCAATGATACCAGGAATGAAACCTCCCAAGCTTGAGCCAAAATTGGAAGGACCTTACTCAATACATAGGGTCTACTCCAATGGAGCTTATTCATTAATCTCGATGGATGGAGAACTCATCACTACTCCAACCAATGCCAGATTTTTGAAGAAGTATTTTGTATAAACACAAAATATATCATCATTGGTCCAGTATGACCTTAAAATTCACCACCATCCTGCATGACATTAAAACTGCTCATCATGTCCAGACAACATGACATTAAATTGTATCCCTTTCATTGTCCTTTCTATATGACGTTAAACTATATAGAAGTCCCTTACATCCAGCAAGACGTTAAACTGCATAACCAACGGTCCATGCATACGACCTTAAGCTATTGGCACTTACGTCCAACATGACGCTAAACTGTATCTTCCCATTTTCGTCCAACATGACGTTAAACTGTGAAAAAGTCCCTAATACATCCAACATGATGTTAAATGGTGTACTCTTTTGTCCTCATTCCATGACATTAAACTGCACAGTCCTCTTTTTTGTCCAACATGACATTAAACTGTATTGTCCCCATCTTCCTAACTACATGACGCTAAACTGTATAGAAAGTCCTTTAATACTTCCAATATGACGTTAAAATGTATTTTGTCCCTGCCACATGACACCAAACTGTGCAGCACCAATAGTCCTAACTACAAGACTTTAAACTACATAGTCCCTTCATATGTCCTACATGACATTAAACTGTGCATTGTTAAGGTTGTTGCTATCTCTTGTTTCTCACACCGAGTATGACTCACATGAGCTTAGAGAAAACTTCAACCATAACACTCTCTCTGGGCTAATAACCATGTGTAAGTCCCAACACTATTTTTTAGATCGTTGTCCCCAAGAACAACTTGATCACTAATTCATTATTTAATTGAACTATGCGGACTTTGATCCTTGCCTTCTAGGCTGGGTACGTAGGAAACCTCCCAAAGATCAAGCCAAAAACCAATCTCTTCACATCAGTTCACCTCCATCTCATATGATGTTGATTCGTGAAACCTCCCATAGAATCAATATTTTTACGTTGGTTCACTTTCGTCCTTTCTATACGATGTTAAACTATACAATAATTTTGTCAAGTATGATAATAAACTACAATATTCATTGATACCCTTACCTAAGAGGGAATCATTATTTACATTGATTTTCAATCATGATTAATTTCAAAGACTATGTGCATACATGGAAACACCCGAATCTTTTATCTTGGGTCAAACCATAATTTCACTAAGGTCCCCTTTCACCATTCACATGTACAAACCAAATTTTTATAGAGGGTAGTTCTATAACTATGTGGGCTTGATTCCCATCCTTATGGGATACGTAGGAACGTTCTAGGGTCCCTCAAATTCAGCCCCAAGTCTTTTGGGCCTAACCCCAAATTCCCCTTTTAGCCCCCTAGCTGAAAAGTCCCCATGAAAACACACACGGTGTATTTCTTATAATGGTCCAAGCTCTATGACCCTAAACTAAGATCTCCAATCCTTTTTGTCCCACACGAAATTAAACTGTAGCTTAAGAACTACATATGTCTTGATTCCCATCCTTATGGGATACGTAGTGAAGTCCAACATTTGAATTAAGGACCCATCCACAACATGATTATGGTTAGTATTGATTTGTGTATCTATGCATACATTGGACAATACCCATCTTTATGTGTCATAATCCAAACCTTAAATATTTTCTGATCTTCATAACCTTTTTCTTGACTACTAGTCACAAAAATTTCAAACTTCTGAGAGTTCTTTTGCCTGACTATGCAGTACGTGCCCTTAGGCGGCCTTGCATAAACAGTCTCCATAACAAAATTTTCAGCCAAAAGATGCTATTATTTGACTATGCAGCCAATGCCCTTAGGTGGACCTGCATAATTCAACCCCCTAACGGGTTTGTCAGATACTGGTAACTTCATTCTTGGGAAGAAAGCCTCTTTTGTCCTTATTTGTCTAAAATGACAATATGTAGGGATCCGAAAAAATAACCATCCTTAACGTACTTGTCCCATATCCTTTTTCATGATCTGAAAGTATTCAAGTCTATGGATTATATTCTCCTTCCCTACGTTTGGGTTAGACCTTCGTAGGAGTGATATCCATCCAGTTCTTCGATAATCTTGTTTGGAAATATCTTCTACATATTCAAGTACCTTATTCCATATAGAAAACTCTATACTTTGGAAAAATTTGAATCTCCATAAACTTTCACTGGCTTTTTAGCACTAGGAAAGTAAATTTCTGAGAGTTATTTTTCCTGATTATACAGCACGTGCCCTTAGCTGGCATTGCATAAGTAGTCTACATAACAGACCTGTCAACCAAAAGATGCTATTTATTTAACTATGCAGCCAATGCCCTTAGGTGGCCCTACATAATTCAACCCCCTAATGGGTTTGTTAAATAATGGTAACTTCATTCTTGGGAACTACTTCTTCTAATGACTTTTTAGCTCTCTTTCATATCTTTCCTTAGATTCAAATATTCTTAAGTCATAGTTTACATATTTTCCCTCATACTTGAGTGTGGTAATATGTTTTTAGATAAATTGTCAAGTAATTGAGTCAATTTTAACCCATTCGGTCAAAGCTATTTTGACCTTAAACATTAGCCTTTTTAGTCCGACATGCATGCCTTTAAACTGCCAAATTTCTTATTACTTCTCACCTCAGAGTCACATCCTCTTTTCTCTCCAGATCCAACTCTGAGGGGGGACTTTTGTTGATGCTATTTTCCATTACAGAGTCTAGATGAATGAAAAGGAAAATACCTTAAACCCAAAGTGATTCATTCTTTGAAGAAACATCAAAAATCGACAAAGGCATGAACAAGGATTCATTTACACATGGGTCACGCAAGTTCCCTCTTGGTCGTGCAAGTACACTTGAGCGCCACCTAATGGTCGTGCAGGTGACTTGAGTGCCCTTTTTTGAAAGTTCGCCCAGGGTCTCTCCAGCCTATAAATAGACCCTGTGGACCCCCCATTGGAAGAGGGAATTTTTTCCAGAATTCAGATATAGAGATCTAACGCCGAAGTCTCTTCTTCAGGTCTTCCGAACACTTCTAAGGTAATTCTTTACCTAGAATGGAAGGTCTAAACAAGAGGAGTAAGGTCTAAGTGTTAGAATTCACTAACACTTGAGCGCCTAAGGTGTTTTACCCTTAAAATAAATGAACATACTTGCGCACTGCCCTACTTCTTCACCAGAACTTGCCCACCTCTCTTCTGGAAGTACCTCAGGATAATTATAAAGGCTATGGTCAATGATCACCCAAGTGTTACCCTACCGGTTAATAGTCGCGCAAGTACCCATGTGTCGCACAGGTATACCTGCGCGATCAGGACTTGCGCACCAATACAGTACCTACGTGCCTGCCATGACTTTCGCACCCCTGCCTTTTTAGGTGCCCTTCTTGCCCATTTAACCCATCTTATACCATTCCACCTCTGCTATTCAAGATTCAGTCTTCAAGACATTCTTCAAAGCCATTTATGGCATGTTTTCTTGATTCACTTCCTTATCTAAAATGAATTCTGTGGAGAATCTCTTAAAAACATAGTGATTCACATAATATTTATGTCACTAAAGATTGAGATTTCATTCATTCAACCTCATCCTTTAAGATGAGAGAACCCCTTAACCTGGGCCTCTTTTTCAGGAGTAAGTCCCAGTCATAATTCTCATTAATTTTGGGCATCCTCCTTAGGAGTAATTACCAAGTCCCTTAATCTAGGAATCCTCCTTAGGAGTAAGCCCCAATCTTAAAATTCCCAAATATGGGTATCCTCCTTAGGCGTAAGCCCCAAGTCCCTTAATTTTTCAAGTCCATTAACCTGGGCCTCCTTCTCAGGAGTAAGCCTCAGTCTTAATTTCTCTTAACCAGTCCTAATTTACTTTTTGATCTGGGTCTCCTTCTCAGGAGTAAAACCCAATCATAAGTCCCCTCCTAAATTGGGCCTCCTTTTCAAGAGTAAGCCAAAAATTAGAGTATCCAAATCACCATAAAGTACATATACCTTTATGGGCCCTGTTCCTGGATTTCTTCCCTGAAGTAAATCCTAATCTTCATCTATTTAGGCAGTCATACATACATATTCCCCACATCATTTCTTATGATTGCATATTTTATGGCAGAATTGTCTGGTTTTACCAATACCTCTTGTTTCTCACACCGATCATGACTCACGTGAGCTTAGAGTGTAAAAGTAATTATGACATCTTTCTTTGAGCCATCAATCATAAACATCATATTCCCTTACTGGAACTATGTGGGTTATGATTCCTTTTTTTTAAAACAAATGATACGTAGGTAGCCCATCTGCGGGTACGATCCAAACTCTGAAATAATCTATGTCCTTATGAATGACAATAAACATCAAGTGCCCCACTGAGTGGCTTTAAAACTAGTATGGTCATCATAATGACCAAGAGACTTTTATGTATTAAAGGATACCATCGACTACAAATCTATAAACAAATACAGATGATTCTCTATCAATTAAGAACCTAGAATACATATAAAAGATTCTCAATATTTTCTACATATCAATCATTGACTGTCAGATCTAAAGGAAAGCTCATTTTATACATGCTAATGTAATAAGGATTCATGAACATAACTTAAATCTATAAAGAGAGTCCCGGAGTAGACAATAATTCCCCTAAAAAAGGTGTGATGAGTCTGACCTCCCATCCTCTCGACCAATGAAAACTCCTAAGCCTCATCAGTCTACAACTAATGAGTGCCTACCTTTGGAAAATATGTTGAAATGTATATGGAATCATTGGATGTTTCCGGTTCTACGAACAAACTTGTTAGAAACAGCTCAGAATTTTTGAATCTTAAATGAATGAGATCATCCCCAATTCCGGAGGGAAACAAATAATGATGTTCAATTGATGTAAGTAATCAATATAACATGGTAATGATTCTTTATATATAATAAACCATCCAATTATATATTATTTTAATATCAAAAGAATGATATTATCGCTCATATGTACGTACAGATTACCATCTCCACGAATGCGATGAGATTCATTCCCCATCGTATCTATTCAAGCCTAATTTTCATTGGATGATTAAATATAATTTTTAAAGACTTGATATGATTTTGGATATGAATTAGATACATTACATCCATAACAAATATGACTCACATAATAAATAATATAAAGGAAAACAAATATATTAACAACCACAACAACAATAATACTAAGATATTATTAACAAAGCAATATAAAAAGATCATATATTATATCGTATTAAAGTATATGATTCTTGTACAATTTAATAACAATTATTTCACCATTATACAGGAGGTTAACCTACCCTCAACCAAGGAAAAGTACAAGGTAAGGGGTAATTTGACAATCTCTTTATTATCTGGGGTTGTTTTTACGTAAGTATCTACTGTGACCTCTTTATCATCCACATCCATGTTTCTAAAAAATGTATTTTAAAACAGTTTTACTATTTACTATAAAATGTGGTAAAGTCCTTTATACCATTATTTGACCTTATATGTTTTTAAAGTAATCTTTCTGTCATTTTCTAAAAAATTTACATTATGTCCTTTTTGACAAAATTAAGGTATGAATGTTTTTTTAACTTATACGGTGGGTGCAACTATTTTACGCCGTTATAACATCATTGAATATTCCCTTACAAGCTTAAAAGAATATTTTAAAATATAATTATTTTATTTTATAATTATGTGACTTTTAAATGATTTCAAAATAGAAAGAGATATTTCTCTGAAAAAGTTTTGATTTAATCTATGTCAACATCCTTTGATGGATTTTTAGTTTTTTTGAAGTTGATTAATTATTATAAAAAACATCCATATTGTATTGAAAGTTTTGTGATATGTTTGATTGTGGATGTGTTATTTCATACCATTCATGTTTTATGGATAAATTATTTACATTTCGTATGCTAGTTTTAATATGAATATTTATGTTATGTTTAAACCTTTTCATATGAGGAATTAATTGGACTTAGTAAGTGATGGGTGGAGCCCACTATATCTCCTCGATGCATCGGAAGGTCTCATGAGGCAAACTAGTGTCTTGGCATAAGGCCTTGAAAAAATCTTATTTGTAGTCTTGGCACAAGGCCTTGACTATGTGGTTATGAAAGTCTGGCATTATGCATCCCATCATTATGAATGTGGCTATTGATATTGATTTTGATTATTAGACTAGTAGAATATCATTGTGAATAAGTAAATGAAATTATTTGATTTTTATCTTTTCCATATTATGCTGAAGTTCAAGTTTAAAAAGCCTTTGTTTAAGTCTTATACTTTTCCTTAAATGCTTATGCTTATTTATGAAATTTTCTGCTATATTGTTATCCTTACTGAGTATCTGAGATAACCCATTTCTATGTTTTATTTTTCCCAGGATGCGAAGAAGTATTTTATGACTGACCTGCAGGGATAGTATGAGGGGACATACGTGTGGTCTATGGAAACAATGTTGTTGTAGTTTTTCATTTTATGATGTAATTTGAACCTTATGAATATATCTAGTACTTATAAGGCTACTAAACTAATCGATCTTTCTAGATTTGATCTTTTGTGATCATGCTAATGATATATAATAATGCAGCGATTCTGGGCTTCTGGGTTCGGGGCAATATAGTTTTTTATTTTCCTTTGTAGGTTTCGATTTTATTTTTGTATTCGTGCTCCAGTTATTGTATTGTATTTTTTTTTGTTTATGATCCTTTTTTTAATTGAATACTATTTTGGATATTAATTTTTTTGTCTTTTTAAATTGTCGTTTTAAATCAATTTACTTCTCTATCTACATCTATACCCCATCTTTCTCTACAAGTATAACTTTGTAACTATTTTGAAATCTTAGTGAATCACCTCTAGTCCATAGATAAACCAATTAAATAAATATTTATTCCACTTTATAAATAGTGGAGGTTTAGGATCTAAAAACCGTAAACAAATGAGAAAATTGATTTAGCAAAACAATTCTCAGTCTGATGATGGTGCGAAGAAGCAATATAATCTAGTTTTATACAATTCATTTAAGGGATTTTATTTATTTGAATTCTGTTTTAATATTCTGGTGTAAAAGTTATTTCCTTAAAAATATTTCTTCTTATAATTGTGTTGTTTTATTTTAAGAGAAATTTTTATAAGGGTGATAAAATATTTATTTATTTTCAATGGCTCTCTATTTTCAAAAATTAGTTTGGGGTTCTATTTATTTTACTATGTTATTATATTTTTCTATTAGGGTTACATATATTTCTCAGAATTGTGATGTTTTATTGCTTTATGCCAACTTCTTTATGGGCTCCCCTAAAATCTCAAGGACGGTCCAATGCGTATTGGATGGACTCCCTAGAAACCTTATCTTGCTACATCATTTGTTACAAAAAATTGAATAGATGTTATCAAATTATATATATTAGAAACTAGTTTTAGTTATTCATCATTTTTATTCTATATATACATTTTACATCTATATATACATTTAATTAATAGAAATATAATATATAATTAAATAATCAATAAAATATTATAAACTCATGTTACTTTAAAAATAATAAAATTAGTTCACTATAAGTACATTTTTTGAAATAATTAAACTTTCCAAAATTTAAATAATTATATTGTATACAAAATTACCCAGAATAATAACTATTTATAATTAATATAATTTAATAATAATTATTAATATTATTATTTTGTTTTATTATAAAAAAGAGTATTATATATATTGAATAATATATTTTATATTTAAATAATTTTAAACATGATAAATAATATATCTATATATAATTATATTCAAATAAATTTATTAATATAATACACACACACACACCCACACACATATATATATAATATGTAGGTAGATTCACTTTATTTATCTATATATAGAATGATGATTTACCTCCATTTTATATTTTTTGTTGGTGGAAGGCACGAACCCTAGTTTCGTTTCAGCCAAAGTGTTAAGTTCAGCATTACAAATTTAAATACCCAGTATTACTACTAGTATAGTGTAAGTATGAGGTCGATCCAAAAGGGGAGAGAGACAATGCATTCTGTTTATCTGGATTGTTATTAATTAGGAGAATATTACTGAAATTTAGAGTCGATGTTTGATGTTCCAATGATGGCGTAACCGATTATTCAATTTCTTGATGAATTAATTTAAATACAAATAAAAATAATAATTGGTTCTGATGATAAATGGGGAGAATGCATCGAGGCTATTGATTATTCTATGTTATCGATAAATATATTTTCTTTATTTTTTTGTTCATAATAACTCACATCTCTTTGTCTTGAATATAATATAACCCCCTTAGCCTTGTGAGTTTCATTTGAATCAATAGAAACCAAAACCTTGGTCTGGAAAGTGAGGCCTAATAATTCTATTAATTGTAGGCTCTTCGAAGATGACAGGTGCACCCAATGACCAATGGGGTACCATTTCTTAATTCTACTGAAGATCCCTAGAAATTTCATTCTCGGTATGATACAGGGTTTCTAGTGAGATTTAGAAAAAGGGTTTGAGCTATTTATGAAAGAAAAAAAAATTACACAAATACAACAAGATGGTGGATTAAAAATGAACTATAATCATCTATTTTCCCAACACATGAAGGATTTATCTACCCATACAATACACAACTAGTAAAAAACTCTTAAAACGTGATATGAACATTACAATAGCTTTAGAAAGAATATCATTGGGAAGGCAGAGAGGCAACACCTTCTTGTTTATTGTCCCACACCCATATCCATCTATTTTTTCCTCTCCTGGTTCGGAGGGGCTCACCTCCTATTTATATAATTTAAAACTACATAGTGTATACCAAAAAGATTATGGCATGTATTTAAGGAAACCTGACTTGGCTTCACTTTCTCCACTGGTAGGTGATCTGGCACACCATCATTGACATTGAAGGTGTCGACAGTCAGTTGGTGGGGGTACACGACATGCAGCGCCACCGAACATTGCATTTAGTCTCATCTTTATCCACCAACTACTTCTAAAAGGATGGAAAAAAAGTATAAAGGGATGTACATGGTGTATAATATCTGGGCAGTAACCTGGGCTTGTACTCGGTCTTACAGGTCCATGTCCGTCCAAGTTTACACAACATGTGTATTGGAGTACATGCCATGTATAAATGAACTTTTGTTTTGATCATTCTTGACTTGTGACTTTGTTTTTAAAACATCCGAAAATCAACATGAACACAGAAATAAATCATTTCATCTATAAATCAACATATATCCTATGAAAAAATGTTTTTATAATAAAAATAATTTATCAAATTGTATACACAAATCGGGCACATGAAACTCCCTCACATGTAGCCATTTGTTTTCTCTCAAGAAAAATATCAACATCAAATCAAAATAATCCATACTCTAAAAAGGGAAGAATTCAACTAATTATGCTTATAAATACTATATCCATAGCTATGGATTTTAAAATTCACAAGCATAGTTTAATTCCAAATATATTAAAATAATGGATCCTATATCATCTAATTAAATATTTACATTGTCTTTCATCCACATTGCTCAACTTTCCATAAATAAACATTCCACATGAGGATTTACCTCACCAAAAAGTACCAAAATCATTACTCAATATCATTTAATTAGATATATTCTCAATATTATGTATATTCACTCTATCCATTGGCTTGAGAGTGTTCTCATTCCTTACTTCCAGAGATAAGTCACAAAAATTATGAGGGCTTTTAATAAGGTTCAAATTTTTCTAAGGATAAGGGTTGGTAAATAATGATATGAAAAATAATCTCAGAGGCTTGAAAAATGAGGCTTAATTCTTAAACAACAATGCATGATATTTAAAAAAATTATTACTGAATATTCATCCCCAATAATATCTCTCAAAATATACTATTCACTATGATGAAATTGCCATGCCGAAATGGGTCCACAACCATCAAGAAAGTATAAGGAATAAATAAGGTCCCTATTATTTTATTTATTTTTTTAATAGTTATTTTACTACATGGACTACCAAGTATAAAATAAATAGTTATTTGGAACCCTTCTTCCCCAAATTAATAAGTGAAACTCTCCCCCACACTTAATTTCATAGTCTCTCACCATAATGTACCTGAATCGCAAAAAAACCATCTCGAAAGCTAAAATGAATAATCACTAAAAATTATGAAAGAATTAGTGTAGGAAGGGTAAATAATCTTGTAATGTGGCTTCTAATCAATGTAGTTCATGGTTTCTAATGGTTTATTTAAGATCAGATGTAGGGTAGGTCTGAAGTTCAAAGGGGATAAAAAACAAAAAAATTCATTATTCATTTAAATGTGATTCAAAATATTCATGTTTCAAAGAGAAAAAGTCAGAAGTTCTACTAGTCATACATATCCCAAGAATCTCTCATGAAAGAGGGTATGAGAAAGAATATGTTAAAAGGGATTCGAATAACTCTTAGGAATGGGAAAAGTAAAGGATTAATTAGGTCAAGACATGAGTAAAAATGATTATTCTAATAAATATAAATTTCAAAGACATTAAATCCAGAGTCAATCTATATAAGCAATCATTTTTTTAATTTGTTGAAATTTCAAATAAGCATGACACTTTTAAAATTAACTTTTTTTGTCTTTATTAATTATAATAATAATAATTAATCAAAAAATTTCCACAGTTTAAAATATATTACCTATTAATGATGTCTCTTAGATCAATTCAATGGTAAATACTAGTGTAGTCGAAAACTATCTTCCAAACTGAATACGGCACATGGTCCTCCAAGTGAAACACCAAGGTAGAGGAGAGGATGTGGGAACATAAGGGTTGTTAGGATGAGGGGAATCAGTGAAATAAGAAAATACAAAGTAAAAATGAAAACTAAACTCTAAAAAAATACTTCCCCGATAGTGAGTCAAAAAATATTGAAAGTAGTCGAAAGAAATGTACCAAGCAATGATCCGTGGTACCTGTGATTGGAGAGGAAAAGGAAAAAAGAAGCATGCAGATACACAAAACATCATATCATAGACATCAAAAAAATATAGATATATAAATGAAAAAATTGTGCCAAAAACCAGTCAGTGGGTTGCCTCATAAGAGGCATCATTTTCAATAGGAGGATCTTGAATAGGAGGCTAGTATGTAGTCAAAACTAGAGGCACCTACTTGACACTCATAGTGGAAGGTACAATGGGAACAACCGTTGCGACAACTGTAGAAGGAGATTATGGATAATTATTGGAGAGAATAACCAAATCAGTGGCAAGAGATATCAACGTTTTATGGGTGGAATAAAGATGAGGATCATAGGGAGGAGTAGGTGTTGGGGAAAACTGAAGACCATGATTCAGAAGGAGAAGCCCTAACATCTTCTCAAGATATTCATGGGACTACAGGATGGTAGTCTGATGGTGCTCAAGGACATCCAAATGGTGGTTGATCATGGAAAGGCAGAGGGTGATGGGGTGATCATCCAATGGCATGGGTGGAGGTGGAGAGGTGTAGGGAACATAATAAAATGGAATTATGGAAGAAGATGGAAGGGAGGTTGAAGTGGGGTGAGGTGGTGAAGGATCACATACTAGTGGATGGGGTGGGACTTACTGAACAATGCCACTAGGAGTAGGTGGGTCATCTCTCGCCTCCACTAGAGATGGGGTATCTTGAATGAGCACATAGTTTTATCCTCTATGCTCAGGCATATTCATGTGGATACGAATGAGGAATTCCAGATACTGAGGAGATCCTAAGGGGCCATGAGTGAGAGAGGGCTCAAAAAACACCCAGGTGGTGTTCCAAGTGAGTGGCATATAAGACGCCTTTTAGGTTGTCCCAACGGCCATAGATCATGCTGTTGAAATAGGAAGTGGCAAGACATGGGGGGTCAGGGTAATCATGCAAAACAATACAGGTGAGAAGACCCTTGTCTCGCCTCGACATGAAACCCATATCTTCATGGTGGGGAAAAATAATGGCACTGAAGCATAGATAGAGTAAAAAAGGGGAGGGGAAATGATGAGAGTGGTCTTATGAGATGTGGTGGTGTACCTGTGGTCAGACCCATCAAGATCCCGCCACATATCGACAAGGGAAAAGTTCTCATGGTGAGTGAGGGTGGATATAGGAGGTGGGGTGGAACGATGGGGTAGAAGACACACCATCGGCCAAACTAATCCATGGTAAGAGAAAAGTGTCATACACCCAATAGAAATCAAATTGGAGTGGCAATATTGGTGGGTGTTTGGCGGTTGGTGGGCCCTTCAAACTCTACGTTTGAAAAAAACTCCAAAAATAAAACTTAATAAGTTAGAGTGCTGACCTGGAGGGTGTTGGACTTGTGATTATGGCCAAGGAGATCCTCGATCTCCTCCAAGATGTCTAGATTTTTTAAAATAATAACATTGAAGAATTATGCTCTTAGTTGTATCGTTCACTGTGAAAATCACCGCAATATGTTTGCGGTAGGTTGGCCCTCAGCAAAGATTAAACATTTATTAAAATAAGGTTGGGCAGCAACAAGAGTGGGCTGCAAGGTGGATATATTTGTGGAGGTGGACGGTCCAGTGGTGGTGGAAATGGGTGGAGTAGTCGATGCTAGATCTGGCACCGAGGGCGGGCCAATAGTGGATGGGGGAACTTGCTAAATCTGGTCTACTGAAGTAGTGGATGGCTATGAAGGTGATGTGTTGTAATCACGATCTAATGTGCTAGAGCCCTCAACAATAGTAGAGGGTATGGTATCAAGACTAGAAGGTGTCGAAGAGGATGGTTGCAGTAGAAGAGGAGGCAGGTCCATGAAGCCCAGTGGTTGAAAAACTGAAAAATCTAGGGATAGTGCCACATAATAATGAAGTCGGATCCAGCATAGCGTTGGTCACTCCCACACAGAAGAAGATGCGTGATTATTCCTGATTGAGTGATCTCTATCAGACATAGATTGAGAAAGGATGGAAATGAGGAATAAATATTGACCGAAAATGCAAAAAATGGGTGTATAGATGGTGGAAGGAGAGATGATGGCGTGGAGGAGAATAAAATGGGGGTGGGGGGTGCATGACATGGAGTTATGCCTGGCAGGGATCCCAACATTTATACTCAAAAGGGTGAGCTCACCCTTCTTCCTGACCTGGGGAAATAAAACATACAAAAGGGTGAGCTCAAATGCTCAGTAAGGGTAAACAAAAGAAATATCAATCACATCATATACATAAGCACATAACTTTTGGAAATCTTAACCTGCAAAAGAGATCATAATTTCATAACATGGGATAAATCATAGTAGTGAAATGTAATCCCAATAATCATAACTTAAAACATGAAACTTTGTGGCATACACACATAATCATAGATAATCATTTGTTATTAGTCAAGACTCATTCCAAGACTATCTTAGTGGAAAAAGTCCATTTCTGAACCGAGTTCACTCATCGTTTCAGTCCTGTTTCACTGAACTGGTATAACCTATCGTTCCAGCCATGTCTATCTCATGAGATATAAAATATTTACCCAATTCATTGGAGGGAGATATGGGTCCCACCCATATCATAATGATACCATTCTTATGTGTGCCACAAAATCATAAACCATACATCATAGCATAACCCATGTAATAAAAATGAGATTCTTAAACATCATGAAATCATAAAACAATTCATATAATATAAAGAAACTCATAAAAATAATTCCATCACAACAAAATCAAATCAATGTAATAATAGGGATAGAAATAGAACCCTATATTATCTTAGATGGAAAAGAATTTTGATAAAACACTTGAACTCCATTATTGAGGAAAATATCCTTTCTACTTTAAAAACAATTTCCCTTTCTTAACATGCCTTACAATTTTAAACTAAAAGAAGTTGATTAAAAATAAACTTGAAAACTTGTAAAGGAACCTTCTTGGAAATAATGTTTTAAAAATCCATTCATTTCTTATAAGTTAAAAAAACATTCTTCTCGTACTTTTTTCGGAAAAGTCAAAAAGTACCTCGTACGAAAAACGACAAAAGATTCCTTTCATATCTTTTACTAAAAACTAACCAAAGCGTAAAATTGGATTTAAAAAATTGTAGGAGGATTGAAATAATATTACATATTGAGGAAACATGAATGTGGATGATAAAATACACCCCATTAAATACTAAAGTATAAACAATCTCGGATAAAAATGAGATTGTGATATTTCCCTTACCTTAGGTCCGATATGCTTTGTACATGTCTGAACCTCCTGTATAATGATTTAAATAATGTTATTAACTTATTACAGAATCATACTTATTTTTATGATATATGATCATATTCTTAGCTTCTTAGTAGTAATATTTCATTGCTACTTGTTATTCGGGTGTCTATAACTTTTTGTTCTTATGCGTGTTTTGTCGAATAAATTATTATTCTTCTCTTTAGGTTATAGATACCTCATTTCCAGAATGGTATTAGTGTAATATATATCATATTAATTCATTCAATTCATTTATATAATCATTATGAAATGAAGATCATGTAGAACGAGTTGCTTCACATCGTGGAGACGGTATTCCGTACGTACGCACGAGTGATGATATCGTTCCTATGATCATGGAATTGTATTTGAGTGTATGTATACTCTTTCAGAATTAGTATCACTTTATAATAGTCATATATAGTCATTATTTAAACCATTATACCCATCCAAGTATGGTGGTGGTGGAAAATAGATTACACCACGGCGTGGAGACGGTATTCCGTACGTACGCATGCGTGGTGATTTCTTTTTCTGTAGGATGGATAGATGGTGAAATAGGGTTGTTTCATACTTATAATAACATATCAGTATATGAGTGATACTGATTTTATTACTTCATAATGAAACTACTAAAGAAGAAGAAGGTGAAGAAGAAATAAAGATGAAAAAATCGGTAACAGACATTACCTCTTCTTTGAAGTGATTCTTTGATACCTCCTTTTAGGGAACTATAATAGGTCTTTTAAGAAGACCATATCCTCTAGGATGTTTCTAGGAAAGTGGAGAGATGAAATTAGCAGGGTTTGGCCGAGCTTGAAGGCTCAAAGTGGTGTGAGGAAGAGGGGGAGGAGGTGCGCTTTTATAAGGGAGGAGAGGGGCTCCTTTGGAAAAACTAAAAATATTATTTTATTATAAAGTCAAGTTCGGTTTTAAATAGCTCCAAATTGATTTATTTCGAAGCTAAGGTGGGGATGGGTCAAAATACTCTCACCAAATAGAATTTAGACAAGTTTAGGTTCCTATTTTATCCTTATCATTTAGATTTAACATTTAGTTAAATAATTTTACTTTTACCGTGTCTTCTTGTGTTCCTATACTATAAGGTTAATAAAATTACTATAAGCAGCCAAACGAACCCCAAGTTGTTTATTATTAATATATATAACCTTATATAAGTCATTTGGCCGAACTTTAGATTTTTAAGAATAAAATTTCAATTACTAATATAATATTTGTTTTAAAAACTATTTTATGTCAATTTTGACACTATTTAGTAATTAATTTTTGTGAAACTCATAACAGAATGATTAGTTCGAAAAAGGTTAATTAAATCAATAATAACATGTCATATTAATCTAAAAAATTAGTGGAATTCATAAAAAGTATCAAATAAAATTTATTTTGGTGTTTATAATATCAATTATGTCAATATTTCATCAATAAGATAATTACTGCATCATCTTTGTGTCATAAATAAATTAAATTATTTAATGTCTAAAAATTACAAATAAAATACCATTATGTTTGAAATCTTTTTATATTTCTAATGAATATTTATAGTCGAATTTATCTTATGTATAACCCCATATTAAAAATGATTTACTTATTAAAATTTGATTTTAACTATTTTAACCCTTCTTTAAATAAATTAATAATAAATGTCCTAATCTAATCCAAGTGGGCCTAAATGGTTATATTTTATTCCTAAGTTTGTTTTTGGTCGAATTACACTTATCCAATAGAATTATGACATGTGTTAGGGTAATAATAATATCAGTTTTACCCTTAATTACCCAATTTACTGTTAACCATGGTAAATAAAAGTAAGAAGTTACTATTCAGCAAAAATTATTTTCATCTCATTGAACCACATTTTAATTACTGACATCAACCGTGTCTCTTGGATTTTTTAAATTCCACTCACAGAAGTGGTAAAATTAAGTTAAATGAAAAATTCAGTTTTTTAACTACCACTTAGTGGTTTCACTATTCATCAAAAATTGAAAGTTTTCAGAAAAATACCAAAATTTAACCCTAGGATAATTTCGATATTCTGAATCCAAAAATGAAGTCCATTTTGAAAAATAAAATTTATAAAATTTCAAAAATTGGTTATTACTATTCATAACGGCTAGTTTTAATAATATTTTATTACCATATCATTGTTTAGTGAAACTCGGTATTGCGTACGACGCAAGCTATCGAGGAAGGTTGCGATTTCGTGTAAAGAAAGACCAGCAAGTGTTTTGTGTAGAAAAAGATTCCTTTGATGATTTATATAACATAAAAGTCTCGGGTGTTACATTCTACCCCCTTAATATGAATTTTGCCCTTGAAATTCGTCACTTTGTAACAAACAGATGACGATACCTCTCCCTCATCACATCCTCAAGATCCCATGTAGCTTCTTCTAATTGGTGGTTCCTCCATAAAACTTACACCAAGAGAGTGGTCTTGTTTCGTAAGACTTTTTCACTACGATCCAAAATCTCTATCAGTTGTTCTTCATAAGAAAGGTCTTGCTCCAGTGGTACAACTTCTAAGCTGAGTACATTTGAAGGATCAGGTATGTACTTTCTCAGA
This sequence comes from Viscum album, assembly GCA_963277665.1. Lineage (NCBI taxonomy): Eukaryota > Viridiplantae > Streptophyta > Magnoliopsida > Santalales > Viscaceae > Viscum > Viscum album. The sequence goes on along the minus strand of OY728150.1, from coordinate 36,593,746 downwards.
AGAGATACATGGAACACATTGTGAACTTGAGAGAGATTCGGTGGAAGCGCCAATCGGTAAGATACCTTCCCAACACGATCTAGTATTTCGAAAGGACCGATATATCTAGGGCTCAACTTCCCCTTCTTTCCAAATCTCATGACCCTCTTCTAGGGAGATATTCGTAAGAACATTTTATCACCCACTTAAAACTCTAGGTCTTTTCTTCAGTTGTTGGCATAACTTTTCTGTCGACTCTGAGCTGCTCTAATGTGTTGTTGAATAGATCTGACCTTGTCTGCCATTTCATCAATGAGATCGGGTCCTAATAGCTTTATTTACCCAACTTCATCCCAGCAAGTTCGAGTCCTACATTTCTTTCCATAGAGAGCTTCATAAGGAGCCATCTGAACAATGGAGTGAAAGCTATTATTATAAGAAAATTCCACCAAAGGTAGGTGTTGATCCCAACCACCTTGGAAATCCATAGAGCAAACTCTCAACATATCTTCTAGAGTTTGAATTGTTCTCTCAGACTGACCGTCTGTCTGAGGATGATAAGCAGTGCTGAAACTCAACTCTGTATCCAAAGTATGATGAAGACTTCACCAGAACTTAGAGGTAAATCTCGGATCACGATCAGATATAATAGAAAGTGGTACTCCATGCAATCTTACCACTTCCTTTACATATATCCTGGAAAGCTGATCCAGAGAGAAATCCTCTCTAATAGCAATGAAGTGTGCAGACTTTGTAAGACGATCAACTATGACCCAGATAGCATTATTGCCTTTGGATGTTTTAGGAAGTCCTGTGACAAAGTCCATAGTGATGTTTTCTAATTTCCATCTGGGTATGGGTAATGGTTGTAACATCCCCTTAGACTTCTGTCTCTCAGCATTAACTTGTTGACAAACCAAGCATCGAGAGACATATTCAGCAATATCTCTTTTCATGCCATCCCACTAGAAGTAATCTTTCAGGTCCCTATACATCTTCGTGCTTCCAGGATGAATAGAGAATGAAGAACTATGAGCCTCATCCAGCAGCTCCTTCTTTAATTCTGGGATGGGAGGAACACAAACCTTATTCCTGAACATTATTATCCCATCACAATCAAGGTTGAATTCAGGAACATTTCTCACCTTCTTTTGTAACTCGACATCTTCTTTCTGTGCCTCTTTAATCTTCACATGTATAGATTGTTGAACATTCATTTGAGAAAGATACGATTTTCCCCTTTCATTATAATTCCAAGATCCATCATTTGTAAATCCATAAATATTGGATCTTTTGTGATCCTCATCATGGATAAACTAGCATGGTCTTGTCGACTTAATGCATCTGCCAACTTGTTTGCTCTCCCAGGGTGGTAATGGATTGAGCAGTCGTAATCCTTAATCATCTCCAACCATCTTCTTTGGCGCATATTTAGCTCCTTTTGTGTGAAAATAAACTTTAAACTTTTATGATCAGTATAAATATCACACCTTTCACCATAATGGTAATGCCTCCAAATATTTAATGCAAAGATTACCGCAGCTAACTCCAAATCATGAGTTGGGTAATTTTGCTCATGTATTTTCAACTTTCGTGAGGCATAATCTATCACCATATCGTTTTTCATAATAACAAACCCCAATCCCTTCTTGGATGCATCACTGTAGATCACAAACCTTTCTCCACTACAAGGCAGTGTGAGCACAGGTGCACTGGATAACCTTCTTTTCAACTCCTTGAAATTCTCTTCACATTCTTCTGTCCAAACAAACTTAACTCCTTTCTGAGTCAACTTGGTGAGTGGATTAGATAATCGTGAAAAATCTTTCACAAAACGTCGATAATATCCAGCCAAACCAAGAAATCTTCGGATCTCGGTTACTGTTGTTGGTCTCGACCATCTTTCGATAACCTCTGTTTTTTCTGGATCCATAGATATCCCCTCTTTTGAGATTATGTGACCCAAAAATGCAACTTTTTGAAGCCAAAATTCACACTTGGTAAATTTGTCATAAATCTTCTCCTTTCTCAGGGTCTTCAATATAATTCTCAAGTGATCTTCATGTTCTTCCTTGATCTTTTAATAGAAAAGAATATCATCTATAAAGACCACCAAAAACTGATCAAGATAGTCTCTAAAGACTCTATTCATTAGATCCATGAATATAGCAGGGGCATTAGTAAGACCAAATGGCATCACTATAAATTCATAGTGTCCATACCTTGTACGGAAAGCCATATCTGGTATATCCTCTCTTTTGACCCTTAATTGATGATACCCTGAACGAAGATCAATCTTGGAAAAGTATTGAGCTCCGCATAGTTTGTCAAATAGGTCATCAATGCGCGGGAGAGGATATTTGTTCTTGATAGTGATCTTGTTAAGTTCTCGATAATCAATGCAGAGTCTCATTGATACATCTTTCTTCTTAACAAACAGAACAGGTTCTCCCCAAGGTGACGCACTAGGGCGTATGAACCCCTTATCAAGATTCTCTTGGAGTTGCTTCTTCAATTCCTACAACTCAATTGGGGCCATTCTAAAAGGTGTATTTGAAATAGGCAAAGCACCCGGTACGAGTTCTATTGAAAACTCAACTTCACGATTCGGTGGAAGACCCGGTAATTCCTCCGGAAAGACATCATCAAACTCCCGTACAATGGGAATATTCTTAATCGTGAGTTTCTCACCAACCATTTGAGATAAATAACCTTCATTTAGTGGAATCAATACCCATAAAATGGAAGAAATTTCCACTGGAAGGTTATGTTCATCCTTGCATCGATAGACGATCATAGATTGATCTGGAATATGAAATGTGACTTCCCTTCTTTGGCAATTGATATGAGCACCATGTAGAGAAAGCCAATCCATGCTAAGAATCACATCAAATTCCACTATAGGAAGGATCACAAGATTTGCAGGAAGCACTTTCCCATACACTTCATTCGGAGAAGAATTATAAACTTTTGATGCGACTGTTGTGCCATTAGGTGTTGTCACAGCTAACTCAACATCTAATTGTTGAGGTAATATGGTGGTACCCTTAGAAAATTCTTCAGAAATAAAGGAGTGGGTGGATCCAGAAGCAAATAAAACATTTTCTACTTTAGAGTGGATGGTAAGTGTACCTTTCACCACATCGTTATCGTACTCCACATCGGTGAAAGAAATTGCATGTGACTTTCCTTTGTCTTTAGCCTTAAGAGTTTGTTGACGTCGACCATCATCATCAACCCTTGGATTAGGACATTTATTGGCATAATGTCCCATCTCCTTGCACTTGAAACATTGAAGTGTAGTAGGTTCATTCTGTGTATCCCTTCCTTTGTTTGCATCATTAGACATCTTCTTCCCATCATCGCGGCATTCAAATGCCCGATGACCTTCCTTTCCACATTTGAAACATTTACTTATCCCTTTAAGACAACTCCCTCCATGTTTTTTTCCACACTTCGAGCATAAGGGAAAGCTCATCTTCTTTTCAGCGTGCTCTTTAGATTTTCCTTTGAATTCCATTTTCCTATTCTTATCAAACCCATATGACTGATGGGTTACTCCAATCTTCATCTCAACTTTGAGAGCACATCGAACGATTTCCTCGTAGCTATTGAAGTCCCTTATGGCTAAGGCCCTTCGAAGACTTGGTTTTAAGCCACTAAAGAATCAATCAATCTTTCTCTCAGGTTGGATAATAATACTAGAAGCGTACCTTGAAAGTCTTGTAAAATTTTCTTCATAGGTACCAACAGATTCATCATCCTTCTGCTTCAGTTCAAGAAACTCTTTCTCCATCTTTGTTTGGAGAATGCGAGGGAAGTACTTATTGAAAAATAATTTCTTGAACTCGTCCCATTCCATGGACTCAATTTCATCCCTTTGCCTCGTATTCTTAATAAGATTCCACCATTGATCAGCATCACTTTCCAAACGATACACTGCTAAGATGACTTTATCATGTTCAGAACATTGAAGAACTGAGAATATCTTTTCAGTAGTACTAATCCATTGTTCAGCAACTAATGGATCAGTAGACCCACTGAATGAAGGTGGATGTTGTATCATGAAGGATTCAACAGAATGTTGCTCCTTCCTTTGCTCATTTGGAAGTCCTGCATGATTCATAGCTTGAGAAAGTTGTGTGAGAATGGTTACAAGATTTTGGATTCCAGCTCCCATAACGTTTGGTTCCTCCGAGGGACAATCATTGCATTTCCCATCGCATTCCGTATTAATACGGTTCCGTCGGGTTATAGCCATTGACTAAAACCAAGAAGAATAGTGTGAGCAACACTAATTATAATAGGAAAACCACATAATCAAGAATAAAATTTCACACTTAAGGTACTATCCTAGGTTATTCATGGCCATTTCTAAAACACTAAGATTGTGTTCTATGATTAGACATATCCTTAGGGTTCTTACTAAGGCTTTCACATCCTAGTTTCCAAAGGTTGACTATACCTTTCCTCTGATACCACCTATAATGACCCATACTTTATATACATTGTTATTAATTCATAATTGAAGCACACTTATTACAAAATATAACAAAACCAAGAAAGGACCGTATAGGTATAGTGTCTTTAGAAACTGGGAAACATAAACAACTGGTTCATAAAGCATCTACTTTGCCTCCCATTTATTTCGTCATATCTAGAGTCCCTTTTTAGAATATTCTACATAATAACCTTCTTCCTGACTTGGGGAAATAAAACATACAAAAGATTGATCTCAAATGCTCAGTAAGGGTAAAAAAATAAATATCAATCACATCATATACATAAGCACATAACTTTTGAAATCTTAACCTGCAAAAGAGATCATAATTTCATAACATGGGATAAATCATAGTAGTGAAATGTAATCCCAATAATCAAAACTTAAAACATGAAACTTTGTGGCATACACACATAATCATAGAGAATTATTTCTTATTAGTCAAGACTCATTCCCAAGACTATCTTAGTGGACAAAGTCCATTTCTGAACCGAGTTCACTCCTCGTTTTAGTCCTGTTTCACTAAACCGGTATAACCTACCATTCCAGCCATGTCTATCGCATGAGATATAAAATATTTACCCAATGCATTGGAGGGAGATATAGGTCCCACCATTCTCATAATGATACCATTCTTATGTGTGCCACAAAATCATAAACCACACATCATAGCATAACCCATGTAATAAAAATGGGATTCTTAAACATCATGACATCATAAAACAATTCATATAAGATAAAGAAATTCATAAAAATAATTCCATCACAACATAATAAAATCAATGTAATAATAGGGATATAAACATAACCCTATATTATCTTAGATGGAAAATAATTTTGATAAAACACTTGAACTCCATTCTTGAGGAAAATATCCTTTATACTTCAAAAACATTTTCCCTTTCTTAAAATGCCTTAAAATTTTAAACTAAAAGAAGTTGATTAAAAATAAACTTGAAAACATGTAAAGGAACCTTCTTGGAAATAAGGTTTTAAAATTCCATTCATGCCCTATAAGTTAAAAAAACATTCTTCCCTTACTTTTCTCGGAAAAGTCAAAAAGTACCTCGTATGAAAAATGACAAAAGATTCCATTCATATCTTTTACTAAAAACTCACCGAAGGGTAAAATTGGATTTAAAAAATTTTAGGTGGATCGAAATAATATTACATATTGAGGAAACATGGATGTGGATGATAAAATACACCCCAGTAAATACTAAAGTATAAACAATCTCGGATAAAAATGAGATTGTGATATTTCCCTTACCTTAGGTCCGATATGCTTTGTACATGTCCGAACCTCCTGTATAATGATTTAAATAATGTTATTGACTTATTAAGGAATCATACTTATTTTTATGATATATGGTCATATTCATAGCTTCCTAGTAGTAATATTTCATTGCTACTTGTTATTCGGGTGTTTATAACTTTTTGATCTTATGCGTGTTTTGTCGAATAAATTCTTATTCTTCTCTTTAGGTTATAGATAACTCATTTCCAGAATGGTATTAGTGTAATATATATCATATTCATTCATTCAATTCATTTATATAATCATTATGAAATGAAGATCATGTAGAATGAGTCGCATCACATCGTGGAGACGGTATTCCGTACGTACGCACGAGTGATGATATCATTCCTATGATCATGGAATTGTATTGGTGTGTATGTATACTATTTCAGAATTATTATCACTTTATAATAGTCATATATAGTCATTATTTACACCATTATACCCATCCAAGTAAGGTGGTGGTGGAAAATAGATTACACCACGGCGTGGAGACGATATTCCGTACGTACGCACGCGCGGTGATTTCTTTTTCCGTAGGATGGATAGATTGTGAAATAGGGTTGTTTCATACTTATAATAAAATATCAGTATATGAGTGATACTGATGTTATTACTTCATAATGAAACTACTAAAGAAGAAAAAGTGGAAGAAGAAATAAAGATGAAAGAATCGGTAACAGACATTACCTCTTCTTTAAAGTGCTTCTTTGAGACCTCGTTTTAGGGCAATAAAATAGGTCTTTTAAGAATCCCATAACCTCTAGGATGTTTCTAGAGAAGTGGACAGAAGACATTGTCAGGGGTTGGCCGAGCATGAAGGCTCAAAGTGGTGTGAGGAAGAGGGGGAGGAGGTGCCCTTTTATAAGGGAGGAGAGGGGCTCCTTTGGAAAAACTAAAAATATGATTTTATTATAAAGTCAAGTTCGGTTTTAAATAGCTCCAAATTGATTTATTTAGAAGCTAAGGTGGGGATGGGTCGAAATCCTCTCATCCAACATAATTTAGACAAGTTTAGGTTCCTATTTTAACCTTATCATTTAGATTTAACATTAAGTTAAATAATTTTATTTTTACCGTGTCTTCTTGTGTTCTTATACTATATCATTAATAAACTAACTATAAGCAGCCAAACGAACCCCAAGTTGTTTATTATTAATATATATAACCTTATATAAGTCATATGGCCGAACACTAGATTTTTAGGAATAAAATAACAATTACTAATATAATATTTGTTTTAAAAACTATTTTTTGTCAATTTTGACACTATTTAGTAATTATTTTTTGTGAAAATCATAACAGAATGATTAGTTCTAAAATGTTTAATTAAATCAATACTAACATGTCATATTAATCTAAAAAATTAGTGGAATTCATAAAAAGTCTGAAATTAAATTTATTTTGGTGTTTATAACATCAATTATGTCAATATTTCATTCATAAGATAATTACTGCTTCATCTTTGTGTCATAAATAAATTAAATCATTTAATGTCTAAAAATTACAAATAAAATACCATTATGTAGGAAATATTTTTATCTTTCTAATGAATATTTATAGTCGAATTTATCTTATGTATAACCCTATATTAAAAATTATTTACTTATTAAATTTGGATTTTAACTATTTTAACCCTTCTTTAAATAAATTAATAATAAATGTTCTAATCTAATCCAAGTGGGCCTAAATGGTCATATTTTATACCTAAGTTTGTTTTTGGTCGAATTAAACTTATCCAATAGAATTAGGACATGTTTTAGGGTAATAATAATATCATTTTTACCCTCGATTACCCTATTTACTTTTAACTGTGGTAAATAAAAGTAAAAAGTTACTATTCACCAAAAATTATTTTCATCTCATTGAACCACATTTTACTTACTGACATCAACTGTGTCTCTCGAATTTTTGAAATTCCACTCACAGAAGTGGTAAAATTAAGTTTTATGAAAAATTTAGTTTTTTAACTACCACTTAGTCGTTTCACTATTCATCAAAAATTGAAAGTTTTTAGAAAAAAACCAAAATTTCACCCTAGGATAATTTCGATATTCCGAATCCAAAAATGAAGTCCATTTTGAAAAATAAAATTTATAAAATTTCAAAAATTGGTTATTACTATTCATAACGGCTAGTTTTAATAATATTTTATTAGCATATCATTGTTTAGTGAAACTCGATATTGCGTACGACGCAAGCTATCGAGGAAGGTTGTGATTTCGTGTAAAGAAATCCAATCAAGTTTTGTTTGTAGAAAAAGATTCCTATTATGATTTATATAACATAAAAGTCTCAGGTGTTACACCTTGTGTTCTAAATTTTTTAAAAGAGAACTAAAGCCTTCGGTTCAGAGCTTAGGGTGCGATTTAAACCGGTGATCGGCTGATCCAAATGCATTTCTCAACCCCTATAGGGATGTTTGTAGTACAAAATTTTTTTATTAATTTTTAATAATTAAAGTATAGATGCTGTTCTAAATGGGATAAAGAAAATGCATGAGGTTGGGTTTTAATTTGAATGATTGGGATAAACCAGGGAGATTAGCCAAATTCAACCTTGATATTTTGAACCCTAGGATGAGACATTGCCAATCTTTCCACTTCACCCGCATGTTTTTTCTTATTTGATTTTTTTTAAATTATTAGGAAAACATTACACACATGACATATATTTAAATACCTTGCATGTGGGTTTTATTTATGTTAAAAGTGATAGAACATGGGATGGTTTTCAGGACTCGAACACGACTCTTTTGGATACGTGGGTTACGACCCTGTCAGCTGATCCAGCCCCATCATGTGTTTTCATTTAATTTTCAAAAATTGTATTTCATGTTAAAAATACCTCACATGATATTTAACAAAAAACGAGTTCAAAAAGAATAAACCCAATAACAAAGGTAGGTATGGAGAGATTTGAACCGACGATAGCTCGAAAATATTCCGTCCACCCTACCATCAACACATGCATCATTCCTATTTATTAACATAACTAATATATACTTATACTATTGGTTATATTAAAATATACATTAAAAAGGAAAATACATATCACATATAAAGATAATACACAATGTGTAGTCTCTGGGTTGCCTCCCAGAAAGAGCCTTTGTTTTAGGTCTTGGGTTCAACCTAACTGAGACACTTGTTATCCAAATTGCATGGTGGAAATCATACCCACAATGTACTCCATGTGATTATAGGATCTGAGATAAGGCCTATTTACCTTAAATGGTTGGGCATCTTCTCCAGAAACATCCACCGCACCATGGTGGAAGATCTTGTTCACTAGGAAAGGTCCTGACCATCGGGACTTCGATTTTCTAGGAAATAATCTCAAACGGGAGTTAACTAATAGTACCTCATAACCGAGATGGAATGAATTCTGAGACATCATGTGGTCATGGACTACCCCTCTCTTTTCATTATACATTCTATCATTCTCACATGCCTCCCTCCAAATTTCATCATGATCCGTCAGTTGAAACTTGTGTTTCCATTTTGTGGAATTTAGATCGTAGTTCAAGGCCTTCACATCCCAATAGGCTTTATGCTCAAGTTCCATAGGTAAATGAAATGTATTTATATAGACAAAATGGAATAGGGACATACCTGGAGGTGTATTGGAGGTGGTCATGTATTACCACAAGGCATCACCAAGCTTCTTGGACCAGTCCTTTAATGAGGCTCCCACCGTCTATTCCATGATTTACTTCTGTTCATGGCAGGATACCTCCACTTGGCCACTGGATTGGTGATGGTAAGGTGTCCCTGTGTTATACCTCACTATATACTTCATAATCACATTCCTCATTATTGAATTGTCAAAATAAGTCCCTCTATCACTTATCAGATCCTGTTGAACACCGAATCCGCTTAAAACATTATTCTTTAAGAAGGAAACAATGACCTTTGCTGTGTTGTGTGTCGTGGTATCAGCTTCCATCCATTTGGAAACATAATTGACACAAACCAAAATGTATGAGTTTCCATATAATGGGGGAAACTTCCCAATGTAATCAATACCCCATTCTTTTAAGACCCCAACATCAAGGATGTGATGTTTAGTCATTCCATCTTGGAGCCCCCTACTACCAATCCACTAACACCTATCACAACATGTTACAAAATTTCAGGCATTCTTGGGTATGGTGAACTAGAAAAATCTATATTTCATAATTTTCTCTATCATTTGGTCTGGCTTATGATTTACCCAACTAGGGAGGAATGAAAAATTGTAGAATTCATTTAATTTATTCTTCTAGGATGCAGCGGCAGACCATCCCATCTCCATATGAACACATGATCAGTGGGACTTCCCTGAAATATCTTTTTTACATAAGAAAGAAATAATTTATTATATTGTAAAGTAAAATCAGGATGAATTAATCTCATAACCAAGAAATTGGAGATGTCGACATACAATGGGTTATGTAACTCCAACTGAGAAAAGATGCTCGTCTAGGAATTCCTCCTTGATTTCCCTGTCATACTCTCTTTCTAAATGATGGAAGTCAAGATAGGAGAGATGATTTGTGACAACATTCTAACTTCCTCTCTTGTAATGGATTTCGAAGTCAAAGTATTAGTGGAGATGCACCCAACAGACGAGGCATGGTTTTTCATCCTTCTTATTTAGTGGATATTTGAGTGATGCATGGTCATTATAAACAACAACATTCTATATAAATAAATAAGAGCATAACCTATTGAATGTGAAAAATATTACAATAATTTCCTTCATCGTGGTTGATTAGTTTATTTTTGCTTAATTCAAGGATATGTTGGCATATTCGATTGGTCTGAAGATATTATTATGCCACATTCCAATAACTTCTCCCACATCATAATCAATTGTGTCACACATAATTTCAAATTGTTCCTCCTAATTTGGGGAAATCATAACAGGAGCTTCAACTAATTATTTCTCCAAGAGTTTAAAGGATACATTGCAAGTTTCATCAAATATGAAGATAGAATTGAGCTATCTTTTAAAAGTCACGAATGAATCATTTGTAAAAACATACATGTCCAAGAAAATTATGGTTTTATCAAACAGAAGTTAGAATGGGAAGTTGTGAGATTACTTAAATATTTTTAGGGTCAACTTAAATTCCATTCAAAGAAATCTAGTTTCCTAAGATGATACCATTTTGTACCATAAAGTAACATTTATCCTAGTTCAAAACCAGATTGGTGTGCTTGAACTTTTCTAGAAATAATTGTAGATTTCTCAAGAAGGTGTTGAATTATATTCCATCGACTGAGAAATAATCCATAAAGACTTTCAAAATATGCTCTAACATGTCATAGAATATTTCCACCATGCAATGTTGGATGGTGGCTAGAGCATTGAACATTCTGAAAGACAAATTTCTATAATAAAACGTTATATACAGGCATGTAAAATTACTCTTCTATTAGTATTATGGAGAATATAGATTTTGTTATATCCAAAATAACTATCCATAAAATAGTATAACTCATGCTCTATTAACCACTTTAACATCTGATCCATAAAGGGAAGTGAGACGTAATCCATCCTTGAGGCATAATTGAGGTTCTGGTAGTCTACCAAAACCCTCCATCGCAGAACTATTCTTATTGGGATGAGTTCATTTTTATCAATGGAAATCATGGTGATACCCCCCTTTTTGGGCACCACTTGCAAAGGAATCACCCATGGGATGATGGAAATTGGGTATAATATTTCTTCATATAATTGCTTGATCACTTATTTCTTCACCACCTACTTCATTGGAGGATGTATCCTTTATTGTGGTTACTGAGAGGGCTTTTCTTCTTCCTCAAGTATCACCTTATGGGTGAAAATGGACAAACCGATCCCTTTAAGATATGAAACTGTCCACCCAATAGCCTTTTTTCTTCACTTTAAAGCCTATAGAATCACATTACCCTTCTCTTATGAGAGAATTGAATTGATTATAAATAGAATTGTGTGCTTATAACCCAAGTAACAATATTTTAATGAATATGGGAGAGGTTTTAGTTCACTTTGTGGGGCATTCAGAACTAAGGGAACAATTGGTTCTACCTCAGCCCTCTCTAGAATATCCAGAACAAATGTACACATAAAATAATGACCGCCCTAGCCTATGATAAATTTAAGATCCTATGGTTCATAATCAGGATAGATGTCCTATATAATTGGATCATCGGTGATAGAACAACATCTGATGTGATCTACCATGCAGCCAAAGTGATTATCCATTGTCATCAATGCATAATGGTCCTTATTTTCTATAAGTGATGATTTGTTGACATCTATGAGAACATTGTAGGATATCTTTTAATCTCATACTATGAAGATAAATTATCCTTAGTGAATATCTATCAAAACTTTTCTCGCATCCAAGAAGCTTCTCCCCAAAATAAGGGGTTCCTTTTTGTCTTCCTCCATGTTAAGTATGATAAAATGGGAAATAAGAATCATCCTCCCAAATTTAAATAGAACATCCTCAAGTATACCTATTTGATATTTAATGGAGGGATTTGCAAGCTATAGTTCCACTCAAGTTGGTTACAAATCATTCTTCCCAATCTTCTTAAAGACTCCAAAGGGCATCAGGTTTCCACTAGCTCTTAAATCATAGAGTGCCTTTCTAAATTCACAAGTTTGAATTGTTCAAGGGATGATAAAACTTCTTTGATCTTGTAGCTTTTGAGGAAGAGAGTGTTGAACCACCGCTGAGCATTCCTTAGTGAGAGGAATTTTTCCCAAATACTCAATAATCGTCTTATTAGAGAGTATTTCCTTCATTAACATCATATATTTTGGTATTTCCATAAATGTCTCTATGAAAGGAATATTAATGTGATGTTTATGAAATAACTCCATAAATTTCTCATAGTTCTGATCCAACATCCTCTACTTCATTAGTTCAAGAAATGGTAAGGTGGGTTCATAAGGTTTGGCCACAAATTTTCCCTAACCATGTGTGACCTCCTTCTATTTTGATGAGCCTTGTGATGTGGGGGACTCCTTGATTTTGGATTCCCTATTCGAAGAGGGTGTAGGTTGAGATGAATTCTTGGCCTCAACTAGATTTGTAGTAATGTTATGGGGCCGATACATCCCACTTCATAGAGAGAAAACATTATCCTCCTCCAATGGGGTTTTTAAGTGTTACCAGATAGTGTACCGATTTTCCTTGAAGAGAGCTGATTAGAAAGATGCCCAGTATGATTCTAAAGGTTTCTAATAGATGCCTTATAATTCTGAAATCCTATTTCAATGGTTGTAATAAATTTTGAAATCATTTATTATATCCTTTATAGGGTTTCCTGAAGGGGTTGTTGTGAAGCCAATTGATGTTTTAGCTTCATAGGAGGTTGTCTCGGATGAAGGTTTTGATACCCATGCTGCGGGTAGGATCCCTAATGAAATTGGTTTCTCTATTGCTATCAGGTATACAGAATTTTATACTATTGTTGACCATAACTGGTTGGACTTTTGGGTGGGGTTGAGTGTTTTATTATTGCTACCCCCATCCTCAGTTATTATTATTTTTCCGAGCAGGGTTCTGGTATTGAGGGTATATGGTTAGGCCTCGGTTCAGAGAAACATATCTTACCTAACTTTTTGAGGGACCGACACTTTACCCCAATAATTCACCCATGCCATGATTGTCAGCACATTCACTATATAATGGATGATTTATCTCTTGAACTTTAGATGTGTTTTCAAATTCAACACATCAATTTTCATTGACACATCATCGAGTTGGTTAGGAAACATACTTATGGCATAAATGTTTTTCATACCACTCTTATGAGTTCCCCGCTCAGAGTTCCATTGGAATCTATCTTTTAACATATCCTCTAGTCTATCAAAAATCTCTTATGAAGATTTCCTCATAACTATTCCTCCCACACTAACATCCACCACTGATTTGGTGTTCATAGTAAGACTACCATAAAATGTTTGGGCTTGCATTCAAAATGGGTGTCTATAATGGAAGAATTTCTCTAACATTTCCTTGAAATGATCCCAATATTCATATAGTAACTCGGAATCATGCTAATAGATGTGGTGAATTTCATTCTGAAACATCACCATTTTTGAAGGTGGAAAATAATTTGACAAAAATGCTTTGGCCAATGCCTCCCAGGTGAGGATGGAACACTGAGCTAATCCTTTAATCTAGTCATTCTCTTTATCCCTTAATGAGAAGGGGAATAATCGAAGTAAAATGAAATACTTGGACACTCCCTGGTAATGGAATGTATCACATATTACTAGAAATTTGTAGATTTGAGCATTGGGGTCTTCACTTGGTAACCCCCCAAACTGCACCGTATTTTTGATAAGCTACCTGATAGCCAACATAATCTCAAAATTCTGGTCTTGCACTAGTGGTCTAACAATACATGTATCTGATCCATGTATAAACGAAATCCTATACTCTAAAATGTTATGGAATGGTGGAAGGTTTTCTTGAGGGGGTGGGGGAATAAATTTCTTATCATGGAAAAAATAAGGCCCTTGATTTGGGTGAACATATAGAAACTATTCTGGTGGACAATAATGCTGGGTTACAGTGGTCCATATCCTAGAAAATATTGAGCTGGTTGTCTTTGCTGGTTCTATGTTATGAACTCTACAATATTGGATATTGGTAGCTGGTTTTGGTTTTCATCAATGGATAAATGTTGGATCTGGTTGTCATCGAGCATAAAATTCTATCCAAATCCTTAGGAAGCAACCATTTCATCTTCTTCCATATTATCCATGGGGGTGTTTTGGTTTTTCTCATCCATAAGTGTCTAATGTCGCGTCAAGATCGTTCATTCGATTTTCGGATCAAGTGGCAGAACTTCTAATGACTCGACACTCTTGGAACGAGTGATTTGACCACTCATGATCATGTTATCCTCTACACACTAAACAACACACCAAGAATAAAAGAGGAAGACTAACTTAATGAAAAACAGAAATGCGATTAATTTTTTTTAAATTTTTAAATTTTATTTTCACATAATTAACACAAATTTTATTTTACAAAAAACATTAAATTTTTATTACCCAAAAATAGGACCATAATTTGGCATAGTTGAAGCCAAAGTTCTACGTTCAGTAGCCCAAATCGAAATACCCAGTCTTACAACTATTATAGTGTAGGTATGGAGTCGATCCATAGGGATAGAGAGTCAATGCGTTATATTTATCTTGTTTTTGATTAATTAGGTGAAGATTAATGAAATTTAGATTCTATGTTTTATGATCTATTGATGGAGTAATAAATTCTTCAATTCCTTGATGAATTTTTTAAAGAAAAATAAAAACATAAAATTGGTTTTGTAGATAAATTGGATGAATGTGTTGAGGTTGTGGATTTTCAAGGTTATCAATAAATCAATTTTTATAATGTTTTGTTGTTCATAATAACTATCATCTTTAGTTTTTGAATAAAATAGAACACACTTGGTCTGGTGAGTTTCATTTGAATCAATAGGAACCAAATCCTTGGTCTGGAAATTGAAGCCTATTAATTCTTTTAATTGTAGGCCCTTCAGAGATGAAAAGTGAACCCATTGAACAAGGGTATAGTTTTTCATAATTACTATATATCTCCCTAGAAATACCATTCCTGGTCTGATAAGGGGTTTCTAATGAGATTTAGATAGAGGATTTGAGGGAGTTACGAGAGATACATAAATAACCCAAATACAATAAGACAATAGATTAATAATGAACTGTAATAATCCATAACCCCAACACATGGGGGATTTAGCCGCACATGGAATACATGATGACTAAAAAACTCTGAATACCTATGATAATCATTGAAGCATCTATGAAGGGAATATCATTGAGAAATTAGAGCGATAACACCTCCTCGTTTGTTGCCCCACACCCCTCTCTGTCTATTTTTTTCATCTCCTGGTTCAGAGGGACTGGCCTCCTATTTATTAAATTTAAAACTACACGATGTGTACCAAAACATACATAGAGTGTAGTCAAGTCAACTTTATTGGGCTTCTCTTTCTCCGTCGGTAGGTGGTCTGCCGTACCACCCCTGACTTTGAAGGCATCGACGGTCAGCTGGTGGGGGTACACAATGTGTAGCACCACCCCAATTGGCTTGTAGTCTCAACTTTAGCCACCAAACACTTCTAGAAGAGAGGAAACAATGTGTAAAGGGAATTACATGGTGTGTAATATAAACTTGGTTACTTGGGATTGTGCTCGATCTAGCCGATTTGTGTCTAGCTAGGTTTACACGACGAGTGTGTTGGTATACACGCCGTGTATAAATAAACTTTTTTTTATGATAATTCATGATTTGTGACTTTGGCTATAAAAGACATAAAAATAATCTTGAACACCAAAATAAATCATTTTATCTACAAAATAATATATAACCATTGAAAACATTTTTTATACTCAATTGAATGTACGAAAATATATACACAAATCGAGGACATCAAACCCCATTCAGGTTTATTTCATATTTAGGTAAGTGTGAAATAATTAAAGAACTCTATCGACCTCTTTTTCCAATCATATAAAACCCTATAATTTTTTTAAAAAATAAAAACCATAAAAACATGTTTTATTGAAAAAAAAATTATTAAAAAAATCTTCAACCAATTATTTTATCAATTTTTCATTTGGATCCTTATGGATAAATTTGAGGATAAAAATGAATGTAATTCATCAGTATCTCAACCTCCACTTCAAATAAAGTAAAATATTTTTATTAGAATACCTTGGTCAACAAAAATTACACTTTATCATCCCAAGACCCCTGGCTTTGTAACACTATAGTTCCATATTCAGATTCTTCCATCCCCACCCTCTCTATTTATTTCCATTAGTTCACTCTATCATTTCTCTAGTTGTGTGAAGCATTTCACTCAATGGATTTAGTGAAAATGGAGTCTATGAGTTACTAACAAGTTTCAATGGTGTAATTCTATGAAATGGGAGGAATTTACCCATTTATAAAACATAATGAAGTACAATTGTCATCCTCATCATCTTCATCTCCCAAATAATTTTTAATTAATTTTTTTCCTTGAGACTTATCACCCATCTATTTTGTGTTTCTTATACCACTCTAAGCATTAGTCATCCCAAGGATGACTACTTATTAGAGTATTTCAAATAAATAGGCTAATGTCCATAAGAGATGGGGGATGTGTGTCAAACAAAAAAATGCAATGATAAATGTTCGGGAGATGAGCTCATGAGGAAGATAGTTTTCTATAACATTCCCCATTGAATAAATTCATAGGATAACACTGACTATATTAGAGAAATTTTCCTCATCTTACTCACTCATTGATTGATTGTTTGGGAAGATCAGTTTTCATTTTTTTGTCATCATTCTTACTTTACTGTCAGAATATACCTGTGGTCAATAATGTTTGAACAGTAGAATCATTATCAATATAACTAAAGTATTGTTTCATATTTATGTTTAATTTATTTCATTTCATTATTACTGATATAATAATTATTTTCTTGTACAAGAATATTCTTCTGTTAGATCCTGCCACTAAGATAATGACAACAAGGAAATGCATCAAGGATGCATACAACTATTAGAAAATGGTGCATTCCTACTATAAAATGATTATTTCTTCCAATGTTACCATTATTTTTATTCTCAATGAATATTTGGTCAAACTAAAAAAACTATATATTGATTCAATATATTTATAAGAGAAACCATTCTCATTTTTTAATGCCTCTTCTCTTCTGACTTTCAATAATGAGAAAGGTTTTTTGGATAAGAACATTGAGTAAATATATAGTGTTGGAAGTTTGACGTATGAAGGCAATGTAAGTGTGGTAACATTGAAAGTTATGTTTTTTGTATACTTTGGGATGTGTAGGAATTAACCACACCTCAATCTGACACACAATGTTACCGTTATGACTCTAAGTGCTTATTTTTATTTAAAATTGACATTAATTTTAGTAAACAGAAAAACTAACATACTCAAATCTAAGTAAAAATATTCTCATTATATGTAAAGTTTAGGTAAATGATCCAAAAGTAATTTGATATGTGTATGAATCATCCACACCTCAATTCGATGCACAGTGTGACCACTATGACTTAATGTGTCTGTTATCAGTTTAAAATTGATAGTTTAGTTCAAAAAATGTCACTCAGTAAAAAAAATAAAATGTACTTGGATTTTCATGATAATTTAGGAAATCCATTCATAATTCAATTTTGATTTGTAGGAATCCATATACAAGAAAATGATACATGATGTGGTCGATATAGGTTAAAGTGCGTGTTTCTAGTTTAAAATGACATTTTAGTAAGAAAAAAACTAACGTACTAAAAACCGAGAAAAAACTTTTAGATTGTTTTGATAAATTTAAAAAAATTTCCATATTTAATTTAATACATTTAATAATAAACCATAACTCAATCCAATGTATGGTGTGACCGGTGTGACTCCAGGTGCGTATTTTTATATAAAAATGACATCGATTCTAATAAAAAGGACAACTGACCAAATCAAAACTGAGAAAAAGATTTCATATAATTTTTATACTTTAGGGAGATGATCCAGATGTAATTTTTGATCTGTAGGAATCAACCAAAACTCAATATTATGTATGGTGTGCTTGGTATGACTCAATGTGTCCATTATCAATTTAAAATCTATAGTTTAGTTCAAACATTGTCACTCATCAAAAACCGAGAAAACACACTCATATTTTGTTGATAATTTATGAAATTGATTCATAATTAATTTTTGATGTGTGGGGATTGGTATCATGTCAAACTGATACTCGATGTGCTTAGTATGAGTCAGAGTTCGTGTTTCCAATTTTAAATGACATTTTAGTAAAATAGATAAGTGATGTACTCCGAACAGAGTAAACACATTTGGATTGTTTTAATATTTTATGAAAATGATATATAAGCCATTTTGAATGTGTAAGAATTAGTTTTCCTTAAATCCAATTCATGGTGTGACCGATATGACTCAATGTGTCCCTTTCTATTTTAAATTGACATCAATTATAGAAACAATGATAACAACCCTACTCAAAACTGAGAAAACGAATTCGGATTGTTTTGGTACTTTAGGAAAATGATCCATAAGTCATTTTAACATTTAGGAATTAAATGAACCTCAATATGATACACTATGTTTCAAGTATGAATCAATGTGTCCTTTATCAGTTTAAAATTGATATTTTTTTCTTCAAAAAGTGTCGCTCACTAAAAACTGAGAAACTTTGATTGGATGGTATTTATAATTTCAAAAAATAATTTATAAGTCATTTTTGATGTGTAGGAATCAGTATCATATCAAAATACCACACGATATGATAGGTATGATTCAAAGTGTGTGTTTCTATTTTAAAATGAAATTTTAGTAAAAAGACAAGTGACCTACTGAAAACCGAGTAAACACATTCATATTGTTTTTTATATTTTAGAAAAACTATCCATAATTAATATGAGAAGTGTAATAATAATATATACTTAAATATGATGTAAAGTGTGAATGATATGAATCTAAGTGCATTTTTCCAATATATAAGTATCATTTATGTTTAAAATACACATCACATCACCAAAACTGAGATAACGAGCCTTGCTTTTTTTCTCTTCAAATAAATTATGCATTCATAATTTATTTTTCCGATTTTGTGGTGTTTTTGGTGATATCGTTTGATATAATAGCATACTGTAGTATTCCCCTTTATCATCGCTTTTAATAGAATTTCTATATAGATCCTTCATCAGTTCTTATAGAAGTGTTGATAAAGGTTTCATTTAACAGGGCTTCTATAAGTACTGATTAAAGACTTGGGATTTTAATATCGTTCAATAGTTTGTGCTTATTTAATGCTGATAAAGGAAATTTTTAGTGCTGTTAATGGGCTATTTTTTCATAGTGAATGTAAAACCTGTGATTTGAAAATAAGAACATTATGTTTGGTAGAGTATATGACACACAACAACAAGAATAATAGACCCATGAAATATATTATTTAAATATGAACATTGTAATCTAGTTTTTGGATTTTTAGGTAAAAATATGATTAAACACATTCTAATATATATAAATTAGGGTCCTAATAAATAAATATTTTTTTATTTATTCTTATGAAATAAGTACACAATTTTCATTAAAGTCATTTTATGCTTCAAAAATATATTTCCTACAAAAATGTTTTTATTGCTTTTTTACACGAAGATAATATAATTAATTTTGACTCTTTTATAATAATATTATATAAAATGGATATAATTTTTTAAATCTCTATATAAAAAATACCAGAGCTAGATGTTGGATTTTTTGAAAATACTAGTTTGTAGTGAATAGTCAAAGAGAATACTTTTTAAAAAAAATTCATCTCTTTTATTAATAAAATTTAAATAATGATTATAATTTGGTTTTTTATTAAATTTATATATGATCCCTTAGATTTATAACAACATATTTCTTCTAAATTGCATCAAAAGTTTTCATGAATTTGGTATGAATATATTTTTATGTTATTTTTTCTTCTGAAAACTATTTTTAAGCACTTGATGTTTTTCCATTTTGATTAATAAAAAAGGCCATAAAGAGGATTTATTTAAATGAAATTTGTGTATTATATATCATTATATATGAATTTACATTAATATAATCAATATTACTTGTCATAGAGTTTATGTAAAATTATTTTTTCCTTAAAAATGCAATTTTTTTCTAAACAACTGATTTTGATTGCATTTCGTGAGTTTAATTTTAAACTAAATTATTCCACTTATATAAATAAAATCTAAAAAAATGGATTCCATATTAAGAACCATGGAGTCTAAATTTTATAAATATACACATTTTATTTATAGTCATTATTAATAGTAACTATAGTAAATAATTATCACTACTAAAAATGTAAATCAAGTAACTAAGGTAAAAAATAATATGATAAGGACTATATAATAATATAAAAGATTAATTAATTTTATTTGATGAATATATTTCATCAATAAAGAATATTAAGATTTAGTATATGGAATTTTTTTCTATGTGTCCATAATTTTGTTTTTATATTATTCAATATAAAGAAAAGTAAAAAATGTCACTTTTATGATTTTAAGTTCTATAATATTTTGTGATAAAGATAACGAAAAAACTAAATTCGATTATATATACATATTTTAAATAAAAAAATATTTATTATTTATCCTTATAAAATAAAATAATTTTTTAGGGATGAAATAATTATATTAAATACTTAGGCAATGCTGACACAATATTTATTCAGTAAATATAAAAATAATTTAAATTATTTTAAAATTAGTAAATGTAATATTATTTGATTGGATTATTGTGCTAAATGATTTTTTAGATAAATATTATTTTCCTGGAATGTTTTAATATATAATATTTGAATTCCCACTCTATCATGATTTTATTAAGTTCAAATTAAAGGAATTGTTCAAAAAAGAATGATTAATGATATTTTATAATAAATAAAATTTTATTAAATGATTTAAAATTCCTAAAAATACTATAATAATCCAATTTAATGGGATATGGTCAAAAAAACCATGTTTCATTTATTATAAAATTTACCTTTTGTAGAAACTATCTTGATCCATAGAGAGTAAAACATCAGTATTACGATATTTTTTAGATAGGGTTAACACAGGTTAAAAGAAAAATATAAAGTTAAAAAACCAAATAGAAACGGTTTGTAATTTTTTGGATGATATTATTTTCACCCATACTCATTATATATTCTAAATATATCATTTTGGAGACATGTTTCTCTGAAAAATGATTTATATTAGTCTAATACTTTATGATATTAAAAAATTTACCCTCCGCTCACATATAAATTGGAACCACCTCTTATATTTTATTGATAAATAAAATACACTTGGATTGAAAAATACATTACAAAATAAATTTTTATTTCCCTTCCTATGTTCTATAGGACTTGAATTTATTATTAAACCCTCATATGAATGTTTTTGTTGTAAACCTAGAGAGGTTATCTGAAGAAGATATGTCATTATTAACCATGTATGTTTGTTTTACATGTTCTTCCACCTTCTAAAAAACTTATTAAACAATTATGATATAATAAAATCTATATATCACATATAATTAGATGTTTTTTGTTAATGGAATACCCTATATCTATCTTTGCTTCTATCAAATGGGAAACAGAAGCATCGTTTGTGTGTACGGCGGACTGCCGCCTCACGTAATGATGTTATTAATTTTCAATCACCACCACTCAAGAATTGTCTTAATTATGGATTTACTATTTATATATATATGAAATTAATTAAATATTTATACTTTTATAAATATAACAAATCATATAATTTCTTACCTTTCCATTCATTTAAAAATGATAACATCATTCGTGCGTATGTGTGGGTTACCATCCCCATAAAGCGATGTGATTTTTTTCATAACCACAACACTTGAATAATATATATAAGTGTATTAAAACTAGTAATATGATATTTATTAAATAATTATCATTATGGTTCGATAAAATAATACTTATTTTTTTCCATCATGACCATTGAAAAAGTGGAATGTTACTCATGCGTACGTATGGATTACTATCTTCAAGATTGTAACATTGTTCATTTTTCAAAACTATAAACCATGAATGTTTTAAAAAATATAATTGCCGCATAAAAATGAAAAATATGTGATGATTATTATTCAGGACATGATGGAATAATTAACTCTTTTACAATATTCAAACTACCAAAATCATTTTGGAAATATGAACAGAACATCCTCAATGCATCTAATGTGAAATTAACTGATTAAGTAATTAAATATATCAAGATATTGAAAAAATAAAATGGATAATAAATATGAAAATAGTTAATAAAAACGTAATTAATTAACATATGCTTATTATTTTGTACTATTAATAATGCATGTGATGATTCAGACCAATGGCAAGGGGTTTCATAGACCAATTTATTTTCATTGGGTTATATTACATATTCATTGAATTTGATATTACAAGATTATGTGTATAATGAATATTTATTATTTTATATTAAATTCACACTTATTTTATTCATATGTACATTTGATACACAAAATCAATTCATTTATTAATTATCAACCCATGGATTCTTTAGAGCTTCAGTGATGCGTTGGGATATTTTATGTGTGCTGGAAAGAATTCTAGGAGCCTTTGGTATTCTTAAGTGCCCCAAATCTTAATGTAATTATATATCATAACACACATATTGATGCAAATTTTCATTCATACAGGATAGGACTTCCCCCAGTGGTATCACATATTCTTCCAATTGACATCCATATATTACGAGGTCTATGTTCTCTATGGTCATAATGTTTACATTTTTAAGGGAAGGTAATTTAATAATGGAATGATTCATAAGTATGGAGATCTAGATAATGGGTTATCTCACGAATCTACTTTATCTATGGTTCATGATATTCAGGGTTCTTCTAAATCTAAAAAATCTGTGGGTCCTCCAAGTTCTAGAGCTCAATCCAAGTCCTTATAATTGGGCTCTACTTCTCATCCCGAGGTTCTTATTTCGATTCTAGTTTCATACATCCCCATACTATTACTTCTTCTAACCATGTAATAGAGAATCATGAGGTTCTGTGGGAGGCAGGAGTTATCCAGGCCATCCTAGAGTCATTGCGTCTTGATTTCAAGGTTTCTTCCCCGAATTTCCATCAGAAGGATGAGTCTATCTATTATCATGTTCATGTTGGCTTCTCCAAGTCAAAAAATGTGCACTCTTATTCTATTAATATTTTTATTAGATATGGATTAAGAAGAATAATGACCATTTAATTTTGAGTTAGTCAAATTATCTTATTCCAATTGACAATTTGCTCCAATTAATGAGGGATTAATTAATTGCTCCAAGGCCAGGTGGGTCTCAAAACTATCATTCTCAGTAAATTATCAAAGATACAATCAGGGATGGATTGTCAATAAATATTATCTATAGCATTCTATTTTATGTTTTGGAATGAAATGGGTCTTTGGGATTGCAATACATTCTCTTTCATGGTGTCTGAGTCTCAGAAACAATAGGATGACATTCCAGATATTTTGGAACCAAAAAATCTAAAGGATTCCCAATAAAACTTTTCAATAAGTATTGGCTTTAAATATTTCATAAATGTGATTGCATTCAATAACCATTCCTAGTTCTTCTAGAGGTGTAACACATCAGTGGAAATATTGGGGATTTCCTCTTATAATATTACTACAATGGTGTGCATGGTAGGTTGTTCCTTCTTTTTCACCTTTTTTATGTGTGATCCCATAGAGAGGATGGAAATATGGGAGAAACTCTATATATTTCAACTAGGGAATATTTCCTAGTTTTGGAAGGTGATTTCAACACTAACACCGATATGTCAGAGAATAAGGGTGGTCTGGTATAATCCTTCAATTTAATGCATTATTTCAATGATTTTTAGTGTCTAATAGTTTCTACTACATGGGTTATTAGGTAGACCCCTGCATGTTGTGAAATTATAAAAGGATGAAAAATAGAGTCTTTTTTAGGTTGGACTAATGTTTATGTAATCTTCAAGGTGTCAATTATTTCCCACAAGATGAATTTATTCATATAACTCATGCCTTCTCACACTATTTTCCTCTTCTAGTGAACATTAATAGTGTTATTAGAAGATGTTCTAAGTTCCACATCTTGGATAGCTGGGTCTGGGATGAATAGTAGTCCATCTGGTTAAATATTATTTTGAATAAATGGTGACAAGAGAGTCATGGGTGATCCTTTATTATTTTCACAAGATAATTAGATTTCACCTTAATGAATGGAATTATTAGAGGATCAATGATGATTATTCCTTCAAAGTACTTAATCAGGGAATTAGAGTGATGGAAGAGAAGCTTCAGCAAAACTGGGATGATGACCTATTTTCCATTATTGTGAAAAAATATTCATTCTATAAATTTTTTAAAATTAGTGAGTGTAGCTAGGGATAAGTCTAGGGAACTTTGGTTAAGGTATGGAGGTAATAATACTAGCTTATTTTATAAGTGTGTGAAGGATAGGATGTTTTTCAGAAAGATCAACCTCTTATTGGATGATGGAACATACTTAGGGGATGTTGAAGTGGATAGAAAGTTTTAAGAAAGGTATTTTGATAAGCTTAGATCATACTCAAGAACAACAAGAGATAAAGTATACCCAAGGGTATTTAGAAATTAGAGGTTATTGTTAAATACCCTTGGGTGATTGACGTGGTCCTTTTATATAACTATATGGGATTCCACCCATCCGTAGGTGATTGAAATAGTATAAGAATTATTCTGAGGGGGTCATCTTACAAGAGCAGTTTGTGACTCCAAGATGGTTCTAATACAAAAATTCAAGGATCCGATGAGAATTAACCAATATAGGTTAATTTGTTTGTGCAATTTCAATTACAATATTATTACTATTATTATCAAAAGAATAATGGGATGGGTGCTTATTTGGATCTTTTTAGAAGTAAAACATGAGTTTATTCAAGGTCAGAGCATTTAGGGGGCTCTTAAGATTTCAAAGGAGATGGTGGATGTTTTTAATTAAAAATATCATGGATCCAATATCATTATAAAGATGGACATAGATATGGATTATAATATGATGGAATGGGTATTAATTTTAGGGTATAAATATATCTTGTTTTTAGTGATGGGCCTATGATATCTGTATAGATTCTTTTTATATCCTTAGATATCTATATCTCATATGGATAAAAGCTTTGTTTTTTTAAAATCTATATGTTGTCTACTATAGGGAAATATGGTCTCGCCAATTTTATTAATTATTACTTAGGATGAGAAGACTAGAAAAATAAAAAGTGAAATTTCTAGATAGAATATCATCCCATTCAAGAACTGGTCTATTGGAAGCATGATTTCTCACATAATTTTTGAAGATTACATGTTATTATTTTTAAATGGTAGGATAAAATACATTTAAGTATTCAATACAATAATTAAAATAGGACCAACTAAAAAAATATAAACCTCTATATCTAGAATTTTATTTGAAATGGAATGGCATGATGATCCAAGAGAAGTTGTTCATTTAAAGAAGGTATCTCCCAATGGTTTATTTAGGGGATCTTATATTATAATGTACAATTAGAAGGGTCTTATTAGAGGATCTATTCATTCATGTTTCCACTCACATTTTTAATTGAAAAAACGTGATGGTTTCATTTTGGGTATCAATGGTTTTTGTGAACAAAATCCTTACATAAATTCCAAATAATATTTTTCTATCATTAAATCACACAAAAGAGTTATCATGGGTTTTAAAAAAATAATGAACTCATTCATATGGGACTTTAAATATGATGATAATTTAAAATAATTTTTTGTCCTACTATTGAAGGAGTTGTCAATACGAGGAGTGTGGAGATGAACATGCATGGAATAAAATGGAAAATATATTGGGATATTATCGAAAGGAAATATATGTGGAAAAAATTAATAAAGGAAAGATAAATTAATGAATAGGGTAAGGGTGGAGTATCCTTTTAGATTATATATCATGACCCACCCCATGCTCATATATTTTGAGATTTGGATGGATAGAGTGCGATGGTTGGTCAGGTGATGGGATATCATCTATTGCAAAGACACATGGGAAGATACAATTCTTTTCTTCCTAGGATGTATAGTTCAAAATATTACCATTTAATATGAGAGTTGACATCCTTGATTTATTTAAACCACACTTGATGTGGATAAAAATCCTTTGTAAAATAAGATTATTCTTGTAAACTACCTGGATAGGTGTGTGTTTCTAGATTCAACTTGTTGGCATTTTTCCTCTTGGGAATACAGTTCACTAATGTATTGCAATGTGGTAGATAGATAAGTGGGATACAAAACACTTGTATAGAATGATCCTGAGGGAAAACAATTTCTTGTCTGTAGAATTCACAATAGGGCATGTCTTATAGATGATAATATTTATAAGAAATGAATATAGTTGGCGTTATGTTTTATGTGTTGTCAGAGACCAAATATTGAGACTACAAGTAACATATATTTTTTAAGAGATAACATGTTTCATTTTTCTAGTAGACAATATTGTAGCAGTAGGGTATTTCAGTGTAGGGTGGGAGCATGTGAAAGTTTATTTATTCATAGTTTTTAGGGGCCAAGTAATGTTCCCATGAGGTTCAGTTTTTTGGCATGGAATTTTCTAGTATGTGTAGGGTGATCTTAGAGGATCAGAACAAGATTATTAAAGAAACTTATTTATCCCATATCTATATCAAAGATTATATTTTATTACTGGCTAATTATATTGGTGTCATTCTCCTTGAAGGTGATGATCTAGTTATCAAGAGGGGGCTTTTCTCAAGGGTGTAATATTTTCATACATTTAGGGTTGAATTTCCTTAAGGATGGTGGGTTTAGTAGATTCATCCTAGAATTGAACTTAATCATAATGTGGAAATACATTTCTCTTAGGTTTCTATGAGTGTAGGAGGTATTTTTCCTGATTCTAGGGGGTTTATTTTGTTCTGTTTTAGAGCATATTATGGATTGAGAGACTCTATAGAAGTTTAAGTGAGAGCCATGCTCAGTGGTCTCACTCTTTACATATTTACAACATTCATATTTTCAAAATTGAGTTCTAATCCCTGATTTTAGTCAGTTTTCTATCTGATAGTTCTAAATTTAAATGGTATGCTATTTATCATATCAGGAAGTGCATGTGTCTCATTAGTCACGACACATCAATCTCTCACAATTATGGGTAGGGTAATTTTCTATAGATAATCTGGAACACAAGGGAAACCCTAGTGATATCCTCTTTATTTTTCATATCATTGGATATCTTACAAATGATTGTATTCATATCGTTAATGTGGATTTCCATAGGCTGCACCACTATATACCCCCCCCCCCAAGTTTCATGATTTTTGTAAAAGAAATATATATTTTGGTGAGTGAGTCTTCAAAGAAGGATTGATTTAATCTTTCTATCTTAAAACCAATATATTATAATCTCCAATGTTTATTTCTCAAAATTATTTGTTTTCATTACATTTCCCACACTTTATGTTCTCAGGTTACTAAAATCCTATTCTAAAAGAAAACCTACTTGTTTTTGTACTAAGTTAGGGATCTATTTCCTCCATATATATATTTTCATTTTTATAAATAATATTTATAATATTAATCAATGATTTATTAAATAATATTTACCCATTTTTTAATTTTTGGAAAAAGGATTACAAGGAATAATCTTTTCATTTTCTGGACATACATTTTGAATTTTTATTGAAACGTCAAAGGATTATGTTATTTAACATAATTGATATAAATATACTATTCTTTACATCCTGAATGATAATTTATTTTAAGCATAATTTATAATTTTATAGGGTTTTTTTAAGGAAAAATATTCCCCTAATATTTTATATTTTTTTAGTATTCAAAATTAATTTTCAAAAGTAAAAAGTTTGTTTTTCCTCAGGAATGTTTTTAATGATATTTTAAATGTATTTATATTAGTTAACTACAAAAACCATTTATTATTCTTATTTTCCACTAAGTATATGATATTATGATATTATGATTATTCTTTCTCTAGATGGTTTATTATTAGTTTGACCAAGGAAAGTATTGATATTGAATTTCTTTATTAATTTTGTATTCATTAACATTGCTTTAAAACATTCTCTTACTTGTGATCATTGGATATAAAATTTAACTTAAATATCCAAATTTTTTTATCATGGATATAGATATTTATTAAAATATATATCATTTAAACATATTCTATTTTAATGTGAATATTATTTGATTGGATGGGGAAAATCTTGATATTTTTTTTCTTTACTCAATTTGGATATTTTTTATAAGGAATATTTTTTATCATTTTAATCCATATATCAATATATGATGAATTCATTGAAAATATAGTGAAGGTTGGTCCCAATTATAGATATACCCTTGATGAATAAAGAAGTATAATGATACTAATTAAGAAGCTAGTATTAAATGAGTTTTGGTGTATACCTACCTATTAATTTAACTCTCTTGGCATAGGTTCTTAATTGAATATATGTAGAAAACCATTCCTAGAAATTTTGGAGATGATGTTATGCTACCATTACAATAACATAAGTTATAAGTAAATAAAATCCAAAAGGACCGAATATTTTAATAGACTCGGTAGACAACCTACACACATGTGCCTTGTTTTACCAATTAATACACTAATTACAAGGCACTTTTTTTCATTTCAGGGGTAATAAATTTATTAAATATTGTGAATCCATGAATATATTTCTTATTACACTTTAGGTAATCCTAGGTAAATGAAAAAAATAAGGGTGAGATCAAATTACCATTAAGGGTTAATTATAGTGGATGTAATAATGAATCAATGAGAATAATAATAATGGAATGGTAAAAAACTAAACACACATTCTGTGTAACAAATAAACAAATAAAGAAGTGAATAAAAAATGTTGAAGGTTAATTACTAAAAATAAATTCCATTTAAATAACTAGATAAGAAATAATCAATATGGTGATGTATGAAATAGAAAACACATACCATGTAATCAACATACTAATAATGAAATAAATCCATTTATTTTTATCATATCAGAATCTCATGGATAATAATAATGATAACTGAAATATCTGTGAAGGAAATTCTTAATTATTAAATAGCATGTTTCCCAGGCACATGATACATTTACCATCAAAACCATTCACTAGATAGATTAACATACTACTCTCATGTCCTTTTATAAGAAAAATTAAATATATGGGTATGAACCCATATATTCTTCTTGAAAACAAACTAGAAGGGATAATCACCAACTAATATCACCTATTTAGACTACAGATACATTGAAGGGATTAATTTAAATGGTACACAACCCATTTATTTCTTGTCCAAATCAGTAATCATATATCGAATAGTTAATTTAATTCCAAAAAATGCACCCTATCAAATATCAGTATTGAGTAAAGGATATGAATTTATAAATATTTCCCTATTAAATAAAATAACTTTCAAAGTAAACACCATATGTAAAAATTATATTTGGTTTAGTAAATGAACCTATCCATGAAAATTTATATGGATAATTAGTTGAAATTCAATGTTCAATGATCATAAGAAATTGAATATTTCAAGGGGATTAACAAAGGAATCAAGGTAGTGAATATCAATACTATCATTGGTCAAAGGAATCATATACCATCAATATGAAGAATAACTATAGAATAAATAGAAAAGATCCCATGTGGAGCAATATAAAGAGTTATTTTCATTTATAATTAGGAATAATATAAAAATATATTTTTAAAACATTATTAAGGAGAATATTCTTTTTTTCATTTCTTTGAAAATAATTTTCTTTTAAAACCCCTTAAAAATTTATTTAAAATTTATTATTTTAAAAATTAAAAGGAATATTAAAATGGAATATGGTAGTTACATATATACAATTCATACAAGGTAAAAATAATATTCCTTCTACATGGTGAAAATGTTAGATAGTGCCTTATTCAGAGAAAGACAAGTAGATCCCTTTGAATTTTTTTTGTAAAATAAAAAAGGGTAAAAATTTATTTAAAAAATCATTTTTTAAAGGATAAAAATATTTTTGGAAACATTTTTAGAAAAGAATGTTTTTACAAGAAAATAAATTCTTCGACAAAAGAAGAAATTAAGTCGGGTTTTCTTGAAAACATATTCTAAAACCTTTTAAGTACAAAAGAGTATAAAAATAGAACTATTGCATAAAAAGGAAATGAATAACCATAGGAGAAGAAAATTAAAGGGTTTATTGAACCAATTTTCATTTAAATTCCTTTAAAATAATTTCAATAATAAGAAATCTCAATTATAATTAGATTCTGAAATAAACCCATAAGATGATCATAACATTGAAGTGAGAATTGATCGATAAGTTTATTATGTGAAAAAAATGTAAATCCAAATATTATAATTTTAAATAAATTATTTAATATTTAATTAAATATACACATAATAATATAATATTAATGAAAATGAGGATGTAAAATAAACCAATGAAAAGGAATTGTGTTATGAAATTAATTTACCAAATTGTGATTTTATGTTCAAATCCACCGGGATGAAATGATTCAAATTGAAATGAAAATGAAAATTAATAATTTATTATTCATGATATTACATGTAAAATTATTATTATTATTACCATATATATTAAATTATATTCCAAATGATAAAGTGTTCCTCAATGAATGGAAATTGAGACAAAGTCACTTCATACTTGGTAATATTTTAGTTTTAATCCCCTCATAAAAGAAATAATTTCATATGAAACTATAAATAAAATGAATATTAATATATTAATGATAAAAAAACTATAGGTTCAGTATATAAACCACACAAAATAAATAACTGGTGAAAATGGTGTATGCGCTATGGAAGGAAAACTGAGACAAGAATCCCTTGGCAATCATTTTTTTGGGTAAAAGTAATTTAAACTCATGTCTAAGGGTTTTAAACATGTTAATAACTTATAATAGAACCATAATAATATTTTATAATTTCATTTATTATCCTATTATAAAATCTCATTACCTGTTTGTTGAAAATCTTTTAATATTTTCAATATTTCTGGTTTTAATTTCCTTATTTCTTGAGTATGTTTTGACCAGTTACTTTTTATTCCAATTTATTAGATCATGATTTCATCATCTCATGAATTTAAAAAATGATTTAAATATCATATTATTTCTTTATATATATTTATAATAATCCATAATATTTTGATATAGGAAATGAATTGTACCATTCATGGAGACTGTATATTGTATGAACACATAAATGCTACTTCCATTTGTTTATCGTATTTGAATGAATGAAAAACAAATAATATATATTAATATTATAGTTATAGTATCATTTTTTGTGTTATATATAAATTACATAGGTTTATTAAAAAAATACATTATACGTTACCCATATAATTGGAATGACTCACTTCACTTTTAGGAGGCCACATTCCACACTTCCACAAACGATGTTGTCGTATTTACACAAAATGAAAGGAATAAATGGATGTGTTATATAAAAATTAAATAATTATAATTAAAAAAATAAATATCTTATATATATATAATATTAAAAGAATGTTTCCGTCATAATTCCCAACATTGATAGGTGTTAATGGAAAAATATATGACATCATTTCATGAGGCGGCAGTTCGTTGTACGCGAATGGTCATTTCACTACACATTTGATATAAGTGTATGTAGGTGTAGGTTGAAATATTAAAAAAATAAAATATGTATATTTATGATAATAATTTTATTATATAATCATTATAAAAAAAAATTGATGTGGCGGAGAGGAAAATAAAAGAAACTCGATCATTGGAGAAAGTTACCACTTATTCAGGTAACTCCTATTGGTTTAAACCAAAAGTATTATTTGAATTTACTTCTTCCCAAAGTGTAGAATATATGATGAGGTTAGTGATTTTGGGATATGATCTAGGCATTTTTTGGTTAATCTAATGGTCTTGAGAGGTGTGAATAAGTGGGAGGGGTGAGTTCCTTTTTATAGTGGAGGAGGAATGTCATTTTTGTAAATTTTTGAAAATGGAATTCCACCAACATTTTCCCCCTTTCATGTGGATACAATAAATAAAATAATAATATACAAGGGAGTATATTTTATATATATTGACATAAAATGGGTTTTGGACGAGTTTCTAGGTTGTTTTGGGCCCTATGTTTAAGGTTTAGTCCCCTGTAAAGCTAATTTCTCTCTTAATCATTATAATTAATTTTAATTACTTTCACTAATATCTTTTGGTAAAAATTTAAGTTGAAATTACTATACATAAAAAAAATTTATGATTCCAAATATTGAATCCATTTTTACAAATAAAAATCATGGATGTTTTATAAATTAATTTAACTTTAAAATCATAGACGATACTATAATGTGGGTTATTAAAGTAAAATTGTTCAAGAGATTGCTATGATTTTATATCTAATTTAAAATTTAAGTTTATTTTATTACCTAAATTGTATTAATTTATTTATAATTTAATTGATGAAAATTTAGAATCAATTATTAAAATAACTTTAACTTTATAAATAAATTATATGAAAATGATGTTTTGAAAAAAAAATTCAGTATCTTTCACTGTTTATCAAAAAATGCAACTTCATAGAAAAATAAAAAAAAATTCACCCTAAGATAATTTTGATGTTTATATTTTTTTTATATTTTACCTATTAAATTTATAAAATTTCCAAAAATTGTATTTAAAATAGGCACAAAATTAAAAGGTGGAAAAAGCTACTTTATAAAAATATAGGGTTTTCATGTCATATTGGGTTTATTCTTATCTGATGACTATATAATAAATTGAATGAATGTACAAATATTTTATTGGATACATAATATTTATATTGATATATGTTAGTTAATACTGTTTATAACCTCTAATTTAACGTCTAGGTTAAGTCTTATTATATTAAATAATAATATTTTAATAATATTTTGTTGTTTGGTAAAACTGAGTCATGCATATAATGCAAGTCTTGAAAAGAAATTAATTATTCTATTCAAGATAACTTGATATTGCACAAATTTCAAGCTAAAGGATATATTAATTTTATTTAAAATATTAAATATACCATAAAGACCTAGTAGGTCAAATTTATTTCAATGTTTGGTGTTGCGTGTCAAACATGCTATCGAATATAAATTACCCTTTTTGAAATTTTGTGCTGTTACATTCTCCCCACCTTAAATAAATTTCTTCCTCACATTTTAAACCTGATCTCGGAAATTTAGGATTTCATATTTGAAAATTACTTTTTTCTTAATTCCAAATATTGAGAAGAGCTAATAAAATATCCTCTTAATAAGAGAGAAAAAGAAGAAAAAAGGTCACATAGGCTAACATATAACTAGGTATCTAAGATGCATATCGTTACTGGCCTACGAAAATATGGACCTTAAGGAAAAGAGTTAATTATTATAGGGATTGATTGAGGTAATTGGTCAAAAATAATTGAATGATAAATGGAATGTTGAGGAACTCAAATTCATAAATATGTGAGGATTTTAAAAACCACTGGTTCGACAAAAATTATGGTATTAGGATAAACGTTTTTTAAATGATTTTTATATTGTCTTGGAATTATTTTATTGACGAAAAATATTATGAAATATAATAACTTGATATGAACAATTCCATATTTTATTTGTGCTTTGATAATATTATAATTTACTCTTTACTCAATGAAATGGTTTTCCTAGAACAAACCATTTTTTGAAGCACATAAATTTTCTTTCAATAGATTATAATTCCCATAAATAAATTAATTATATTTTTCTTTACCTATTTTAAAAACCCAATATGGTTAAGACATTAAACTATAAACCTCAAAATTAATACCCCTAGTTCACCACTAATATTTATCCATCAAATTTTTTATCTAAAAATAATTACACATTATCCCAGACATCTCATAGGCCATTGGTATGTATAAAAACCTTATCATCCTTTGATCATGGGGTTAAGCCCCATAGAATTTCTGGATTTGATGGGTTATCACCCATCATGTGGGTTGTCCTTTTTCTAAAGTAAATTAAAATTATTTCCAAAATAAATATGATACAAATCCTTGAAATATGGTTACTAACTAAATATCCTTTTAAATATGGTACTCAATACAACTTCAATACATAAATATTTCATCTATTTTATTTCAACATAATTCCTTCCTTAATCTAAGGTTTAACCTATGTCATTAATTTCAATAATCAATTAAAATAATTTATAATAGTTTTTGAAGACAATGTGCATTATCATAATCATATCCCCCAAGAGTGTGAAACCAGGTGTACTATAAGACCCGTTATCATATACCATGTTACATTTGGGCTAGGTTTGATTAACCTTTTCAGAGTTTTTACACATAGGTACATTTTTTATAGAACCAGTTCCACTTTTAATTTTCCTAGAGGGATATATTTATAGTAATACCCACATAATATCTAAATTTCTAAAATAATAGGATGTTATTATATACTTTTCATAAACTTTAAGCTTAAGGATATGTTATCTAATCAATGTTTTCCTAAATCTAGTTCCCACAGTTTCTACTAAACTTTCTCTAATACTAACTATAGTAACCCAACCCAAAAAATACCATTTATGGGATCATGCAACCATCACATTGGAATAAGATACAATTAAATATAATCCTAAGGTATTAATGAGTTCAGTAGTCTTGGTAAACTAGATACATTCCTGAGTCTTATTTTATAAATGAATACACTAATATATTTTTTGTTTCACTAATAGTAATTTTATTCCATTTATCTTATACTTAAATATATTTATTTGTAAAATTCATGCAATCCTAGGGAAAGAAAAAAATAATGGAGAGATAAAATCCTTAGTAAGGGTTAAGTATAAGAAAATAAATAATGAATCAATGATAATAATCATTATGGAATATTAAATAAATAAATACATATTCCATGTAATAACTAAACCAATAAAAAAGTTCATAAAAAATCTGACAAGGTAAATGACCGAAAACACATGTTTTTTTAAATACATGGAGAAGAGATAATCAATATTGTATGGTAAGAAACTAAAAAACCATGCCATGTAATCAATAAACTAATAATAAAATGCATCTATAGATTTTATTATATAAAAAATCATGGATAATAATAATTTTGAATGAAATATCTTTAAAATAAATGATTAATTATAGATAACATGTTTTCCCAGGAATGTGATACCTGTACTGTCAATAAATTTCACAAGATGGTTTAGTATACTAGCTCAAACATTTCATAAGAAATTTTTAATATATGGGTAGAAACTCATTTATTGTTCTTGGAAACAAACTCAAAGGGTCTATTGTTAACTAATCGTGTCTCATGAGACTACCGATGCATCAAGGGATTTACTTTAAAAGATCTCCAACCAGTGTCCTGCATAGCCAAACCATTCCTAATATTTTAAATAATCAATTTTATTTAAAAACAACATGCCTTATAAAATATATATATTTAATAAAGGATAATTAGTTTTCAATATTTCCCATGTAAATGAAATAAATTTAAAATTAAATGGCGTATTTAAACATTATATATGGTTAACGTTATGAACATATCTATGATAAATGATATGGATAATTAGGGTAAATTAAATGTTCAATGATCATAGGAAATTAAATATTTCAAGGGGAATAACTATGGGATCAAGGTAGTGAATTTCAACACTATCCCTTGTCAAATGACTAATAAACAATTTATAGGAATAATAAGGATGGTCTCAACCCAACATATCCCAAGTGGATTAAAATAAATGTTTTTTGTTGTTGATGATGAATATAAACACTATAAAAATATATTTTGAAAACATTTGTGAGGAAAATTTCATTTTTATTTGGATTTTTTTGAAATCGTTTTATTTGAAAGGAACATTTAAAAAAAATTCTTTAAAATGAAACCTTATAAAAATTAAATGGAATCTTGAAAGAAAGAACAATAGGTAAATACGTACATTCCATGAAAGGTAAGAAGAACATTCATTTCATATAGTAAAAAGCCTAGAAAAGTAACTTGTTCGGAAAGAGACAATAAGATTCCTTCCAAAATATTTATAAAAATAATAAAGGGTAAAATGTTATTTAATAAGTAATTTTGGAAATATTAAAAACATTTTTGAAAAACATTTTTGAAATTAGGGTTTTACGAAAAAAATATGTTCTCTAACTAAGAGATAAACGAAGTCGGGTTTTCTTAAAAAACAGTTCTAAATAATTTTAAGTATAAAATAGTAAAAAAGTGGTAATATTAAATGAAAAAGTACATTAATAGATATAGGATAATAAATTTTATGGTTTTATTGATAAAATTATCATATAAATTCCTTTAATATAATATCATGAATAAACAATCTCAATTAGAATGAAATTGTGAAATAAACCCTTACAATGGTCATAAAATTGATGTGAGAATTGATAAATGAGTTGATTCATTGTCTCAAATATAAATATTAATATTATAAGTGTAAATAAATAAATTTTTAGTCAAATATATTATATACATAATCTTATAATATTAATTACAATGAGTAAGTAATTTAACCCCATGAAAATGAATTGGTTTGTGCAATTTCTTTACCACTTGGTGATTTAAAGTTAAAATACCCTAAGATGAAATAATTCAAATTGAAACTCAAAATAACATTAATAATGAAATATTCATGATAATAAATTTCAAATTTAGGGTATTTTCACAAAATATATTAAAATAGGCACAGAATGATAATGTTTCCCTCAAATAATGGAAATTGAGACGAAGTCCATTACTTATTGGTAACTGTTGAATTATAATCATCATTAAAGAAATAATTTAAAATTAAAGAATAAATACCATGAAAATAAATTTATTCAAGATATAAAATAAAATTGGGGAAGTATATACATCACAATAAAATAAGTTTTTAAAATGGTGTTTGGCTTATAGTATGAAATGTGCGACAAAAATCCATTACCTTGAATTTATTTTGGGTGAACATACATTATCCACATGTATAAGAGTTTTAAAAATGTTAATAAATTTCAACATAACCAAAATAATATTTATAATTTCATATATTATCTTCATATAATATATCACTACACATTTTTCACTAACATTCATTCTTTTAACTATTTCCATTTTTAATTTCCTAGTTTCTAGATAACGTTTTTGACATGTAACATGTTGTTCCAATTTGTTAGATAACGATTTAATAATATCCAGAATTTAAACCATTATTTAAATATAATATATATTCAGTATTAATTTATTTATAATAATCCATATTTTTTGGATATAAGAAATGAAATTAATTGTTCATGGAGAGGGTAGGCCGTACGTAGGCTTGGACGCTACATCCATTTCTTTTTCATATTTAAAAGAACTAAAATTAAATGATATATATGTAAATTATAAATATATTATATTTTTTATGTCATATATATAACATAAGTGTTTTTAAAAAATCCTTTATATATTCAATTTATAGTGGGAACTAGTCACATCATTTTGAGGAGGCGGTAGTCCACACTTCCACAAATGATATTATTATATTTACAGAAAATGGAAAAAATAAAGGGATGTGTAATATAAAAATTAAATAATTTTTAAGAAAACGTAAAAATAATATATATAATATATAAATATATTTTCTATTGTAATTCCCATCTTTGATAGGTGTTAAAGGAAAAACGAACGATGTAATTTCACGAGGTTGTAGTTCCCTGTACCAGAACAGTAAGTGTGTTGCCCATTTTATTGAAGTGTGTATAGGTTTAGGGTAACAAATTAACATGAAAAAATATATGTATATTCATGATACTTATTTTATTATTTAATCATGATATTAAAATAATTTAATGGTCGGAGAGGTAAATAAAATAAAAGTGATCAGTGAAGAACATTACCTCTTATTCATGTAACTCCTTTTGGTTTAATCTGAGATACTTCCTTGGATTGAATTATCCTCAAATTAAGACTTCCAAGATGAGGGGAGTGATGTTATTATATACATTTGAATTTTTTTGGTGAGAAAATGATTTTGAGAGGTGTGAATAAGTTGGAGGGGTGAGTTATTTTTATAGTGGAGGAGGAGTGACATTTTTGTTAATTTTTGAAAAGGGAATTCCAAACACACATTTTTAAAGTGAAGTGGCTCTAATAATGAAACCAAGTTTAGAAAATGGATTATAGGGTAAATAATTTATTTTATAAAATTTTCTATATCATTTTGGCCTATAAGTTTATGGTTTAGTCCTTTGTGAAGCTATTTTTTCCCTTAATCGCTATAATTTATTTTATTAACTTTTATTAATAGTTTTTCTTGTAAAAAACTAAGTTGAAATTATTATAAATTATAAATTATTTGGAATCCAAAAATGGAATCCATTTTTTCAAATTCCACTCACATAAGTGGAATAAATTAATTTAAATTTAATTCCGCAAGTAGGATGACAAAGCACGGTTTTAAAGTAAAAATATTCCAACATTTTCTTGATTTTTATATCCAATCTCAAACTAAAATTTATCAAAACGACCAAAATTGTTTTAATTGTTTTATAATTGAAGTAATTAAACGTTAAAACCAATAATTAAATAATTTAACCTTATAAATAAATTATAAAAACACAGTTTTGAATTAAAATTTGGTATTTTCACTATTCGCCAAAAATTAAATTTCACTGAAAAAACAAAAAATTAACCCTAAGATAATTTTCATATTAAAAATTAAAAAATTATAATTTTTTGACACATTAAATTTATAAAAGATAGAAAAATATTAAAAATAGGTTCGACTCTAAAATGTTGCCAAAGTGCATTTATATAAATATTGATTTTTGTTCACAATATTAGGTTCTTTTCTTATCTTATGACTATAAAATATATAGGATTAATGTCAAAATATTTTATTTAATATATAATATTTATATTCTAATAACATACTTAATATTATTCAAAACCTCTAATTTAATGGCTAGGTTAATTCATATTACATTAAATAATAATATTTTCATAATATATTATAGTTCGGTAAAATGTGGTCATGCGTGTAACACAAGTCATAAAAAACTCTTTGCTCTATGTAATATAACATAGTATTTCATGCATTGGAAGATTAATGATATATTTAATTTATTTCAAATACTAAATATACCCAAAAGTCTTGAGAGGTTATATTACTTTCTATGTTTAGAATTGCATGACAAACATTATATTGAAAAAAATAAATCTTTTTGAATTTTTGGAGTGTTACAGTATATGTCATGATGTATAAGAGAATGATTTAAATTATTAAGAATTTTCTTTATTAGGAATTAAATTATAATTATCCATGAGTTTAATGCATTGACAATATCCATGGATGCAATTTGTTCTCAAGTTATTGATTAACTGGAAAGTGTTTTCAGTTTTTTACCTTTCTATTTTCATTCATGATAGATTCCAATGTACACAATCGTTTCAGAACATATTCTATTTTATTTCCCCATGATATGAAGAAGTAATCATTTTATGTGTTCAAATATGCATAATATTTACTACCACTATGTTTTTTATTTTATGCTTTCAAATGTAATGTGATAATCAAATATGTTTACAGTTTACCAATAAGAAAAACTATTTGTTTCTTTAGGATACAATTCCATGTATATATTGCCAGTGTAATAATATAGCCATTGTCTCAAGGATACTAGGTTCAAGGTCATTATAATTTTTAAGTTCAATGCTGCTCCGCTCAACTATATTTTGTTCCCCAAGGGAAGAAACAATTTTATTAAACTTATCAAGAATAAATCCCATAAATTTATTTATAATGCTTAAGTCCATATAAACATCTACAAAAATTTAATTAATATCATATTCATTTTTACCCAAATAAATAACCCATCCATTTATTCAACTTTATTAATATTAATGTCTAAAAATTAATCCTAATATGTTTATTATCATTAATACTTTACATTGTTATCTACCACATGGATATAATGAATTTTCCTCTATGTTAGTTTTTTTCATACCCATAACTAATGTGAACTCCTTGGCCAAGAGAGGTGAATGTAAATCACTACAAAATCTACCATCAGATTTAATATTTTATTATTGCGTAATGTGTAAATTTTCCTAACTTCTATATTTTATACCCAATTCTCAAAGATATGAAGAATATCCAAATAAAAGATGAGGGTTATGGAACAATACACTCATTTTATAGATTAAATTCCTTTCCATAAAACGTTTTAACTACATTTATATTTTTTGAATTCATTTCCTCTATTAGTATCATTGATAAAATTTTATTGTTAATAAAAAAATCAAATCCTTGTGGAACATGAGAAAAACTTAAACAATATTTGATACCAATTGATAACCCCAAGAGAGACTATGGCAACATTAAGAAGGGGTAAATTAGTGTTTACCAAAACAAAAAATATCAAAAAATGTTTACCATTACTAGTTAAGGAATAAGATCCTTGAATGATAAATTGATAATGTGAAAATACATTGGGAATGAAATTCTGTGACCTAAGAAATTTTTAAAAGGATAACCCACTCTTATTATCGAGTGTATAATGCATTGTGTTAAATAGTTACAATCTAAATATCTATGTTTTTATATTATTATAAATAATAAAAATCTATATAAGACGGAACATGATACTTAACTCATAATACAATAAAGATCTTCATGTTATTTAATAAATTAGTAAATCTCTTATAGTCTCCACATGTGCCTCTCGACATTGAATCAAGTGTGAACCATTGTTTTTGTCATCAATTTTAAAAAAACCCTCTTAGAAAACCTCCTCTTATGTAAGGTGGGATACATTAATTTTTTTATCCCTCATGACCGTATTATTTTCTCTGAGATAGATTCAACATATCTTAAACTATTTATTCATTATAATGTGATAAATCTCATTATGGTGTGATCTAAAGACAAAAACTTCAAGGAATATATTTATTTCAAAATATCACAAATATATCCACAATAATAACATATATATTCAAACTATAGAAGCATTACTATTGGGATTATTTTAGTATATATATATATATATATATTTGTTCGTATAAATAGTTACACATAGACTTTTCACATCCTACATTCCTTACGGTGTGTCTTATAATCACATTATAGGCTCATATTCCCCATGAATCCTGAGAATATGATTCATGACACAACATACATTTTTTATAATATGAAGATTTTCATAATAAATATTTCTTATCAAATTAAACAATCATTGTATAACTAGTCTAACTTTATGTTGTGATATCCTCCCATTGAAGAAATAGATATTCCTAAACCTTCCACTCCACTTCTAACCCATATATGAGAACATTTTCAATAACTAAACAATGAAATCACTTTCAAGACCCATGAATGAATTTTCTCTAGAAACAATTCATATAATTATATAAACTCTAGGAATATCTAAAAACTACACTCAAAATTGAATATTTTTATTAATGAAAAAACTAATTTATATTCTACATAAGGTTATAATGGAGAAGACATAGAGCATGCATGCCAATAATATTTTACAATTTGATGGTATATATCCAATAGTGGAGTAAAAAATGAGAGTTTCAATCTAGTTACCCTTAGACTCCATTAGGACAACCACCTAGTTTCCATTGAATAATATGTGAAAAACATATATCTATTTCTAGGTTAGACCTATGTATACTCTAATAAGATGTACATGAGACCAGTGATTGGTGGTATAACCTTGAGGTAACATCACTAAAAAAAGTATAGTATGTTTCAACAATATCCATTACTATTTTATTTAATCTATCTATGGTGATACAACTATGTATCTCTCTAGAGTAAATCATTAGAGTGTTCTTGGATATGAAATATTTATAGAATTTCATCACCATTAACCCTGCATGGCCTGAATGATTCTAAATCCCTTTATGACCCCCTAATATCATGATCCTTTAGTGTTGAGTTTTATACCAATGTTAGGGTTCTCTAGAACACCTATTATTAAAATTAAGAACTACTGATCCCCTTAAACGCGTGAAGAATCTACATGAAGAATTTTCTAAGGGATAAATATTTCTCTCTCCGCTTAATAAGGTCCTCAAGATAGGCGAATAGTGATCAGAGATTCACTATAAGGTGGTGCAGAGTGTTGCATCTATCATTCTGTCTAGCCTCATTTAGGGCCTCTTAGATGATACAACAAACACCTACTATAAACCTGCACCATTATTATAGTCCGTATATAATGATACCCATATCATTATACTAGAATACAGAGAACTTTTATTCCATCTGACGAGACATACATTCCCTTGAATTCATAGAAAAAACTCTATACATTCCCCACCCACTCTAATTCATGGAAAATATGGGGGATCATTTCCATTTTTGAATGAGGGTAATAATTAAACCAAGAATAATTAAGAATACACTTTCTCTACACTTTTTTTATCAGCATTAACAATATTATTTCAGGTCCAATAATTTAAGAAATTGTGAGTAGTAGGGACAACCTTGCACCAAAACCTACCAAAAACCCTATAATCCTCAGTTAAATACAAATAATATATTAAAATTTTATCAATTTATATTAACTCATAACTCCCCATTTTTTGATTAAAATCATGAGAAATTCTCTAATTACATAAATCATTAATCATCAAAATCCTTAAGGGGTCATTATAATGTCTTAAGATTAACATTGACACCATCTTTATAGTATGGAATCCCATATATTGTAAAAAATATGAGATTATCATGTATAAAATATTAAATAGACTTATTGAAATTATCCAATAAAATAAAAAATACACCCCTCATGTATGTAATAGAGTTTGAATATAATTTAAAGGGATATA
This sequence comes from Viscum album, assembly GCA_963277665.1. Classification (NCBI taxonomy): domain Eukaryota; kingdom Viridiplantae; phylum Streptophyta; class Magnoliopsida; order Santalales; family Viscaceae; genus Viscum; species Viscum album. Next base: position 36,550,506 of record OY728150.1, on the reverse strand, counting down.
TCTTGATCAACTTGTTTACAAATAAGATTTAGTTCATAATGAATTTTTTATTATATCTTTTTCAATTAATTTTTAAAATTAGGTCTATGTAAATATGAATAAACTATATAAATGAAATAATTATATATCTTGATTATAATTAAGGATTCATGATAGGAGTTTTGAATCAATTGATTACTTATCCAATATTATAAGAAATAATAAATTGGAATTAGACTTGAGGTGGTAGAATTTAAAAATCATGGGAGCATCCTTAGTGAAATAAACTACTTTTTATAACATTACAAAAGGATAAAATATATTTAGCACTCATTAAAATATGATATTAATACGGGACTAGAGTGAAACATGTAATGTAAATATCCCTAGGTAAACACAATCCCAAAAGGGTAGGGACATTTTGATCCCCAAAATCTCCCCAGTATCATCAATAAGTTAGAATTTTACTCAAGTCACTGATGTTCCTAATCCAAAAAATCAACATTTTCATAGTTTTTGAGGTATTTAGATGTAGATCCAAAAATATCTCAAGATACAACGCCTCTATTTGGATCATTTTTAGTAGTGGTTAGAGGAAATTTCCTAAACATTACTTGAAAAGGGAGACCAAGGATAATGTAGAAGGGGGAAAGGGGAAAAATACATAAGAACCTATAAATAATTATAATAAATGGATAAAAATGATTGGATATACTTTGGTATACTAAAAATGGATTAATAATTGTCAGATAAAGAAAAATACGTAATCCCTACCACTGGGTTTACATAAAAAACATCTTCAATATCGACCGTAGAAATGCTATAGAATATGTTACATATGAAGAGAAAAATATTAAAGAGACACATATAGAGAGTATATCTCACATAGTGTTATATTAATAAGAGTTAAATATCCAACATTAATGTAAACCAAATGATTTTTTATATATCGTTGATATTCTATTTCTAACCTTTCAGTGAGGCAGTGAAATGAAAAAAATAAAAATACAATGAAACATCCTTACGACACTCTCTACAAAATAATGTGGTATATATATTCAATGAGTAATAAATGACTCAGTTCAGGGGAAAGATAAAAATACTTATGAACAATTAATGTAATTTTTATCATGATAACCATAACTATTTAACATAATTTACAATCCATGGATATATCACCTCTAAATAATCGTTTTTGAGAGAAGGAGAAGAATCAAACCATTAATTATGAATCAAGAAATTAAGATAAATTGAGACTATATCAACAAATTTAGTTAATTTTTGTGTGTTATTAATAACCAGAGTTTTATCTATTAGGTCTTAATAATTTTTAAGACCAGGTAATCCATGTTGGACAAAATTTAATGAATAAATTATATCTTAATTTCAAATACATGATGAAATTACTACCTTGTTAAAATCGATTTAATAGTAACATCTGACAAAATAACCAACTAAGAAATCATAGCCCGAGATAGTGAAATTGATTACTCCTCTACCTAAATTATGTAATCCTAGTTTTTTAAAAATCAATGAAATTTGAGATCCAAAACAACATCTCATTAATTTAAAATCTAGATGTGGATGTATGTCAGTAAACCCAAAAAATATAGAAACTATATTATTTGTTTTCTATAGAATTTTAAGGGTCCTATATTCATTTGAAAAAAATAGTAATTAGGTTAATTATTAGATATAACAATACTTTTTATTAATTCATCTGTAAATTGAGATCATCATTGAAGATAAAATCATTCATTAATTAATAGTTAAATATTTAATAGTCCACAGAGAAGTACAGATACTAGGATATAAGAGTGAAGAAATTAAGAGGGTTGAATGAAGTGGAGCCCAAATGAGTCAGCACAAAGGATATTAGTGCACTTGGGGGAGGGACCCAATTCTAGACAAGTTCATACAATGGATGGCTTCACATACCCTTAATAACAAAGAAATGACTCTTTATTCCCTTCCCACTAATTATGTAAAAGGCTCAAACCAATAGCAACATATCTCTTACATCATTGGATGAGGTATGAAATCGAACAGGGAGTAGATGACTTGACATGTATAGAATTATGGATCACAAATAAACCTTTTCCAATGATAGTACAACTGATATCACGAGAAATGAAAATATCCAAACCAGTCAATAAGGTTTGGGATTCATCCATGACCACATTTACCTGAACACTGAATATTCAGAAATCTAGTAGAACTGGGCCTTTATGGTTGCGTACGATGTCTCCCCCTATAATAAGGCCAAGTGTTCAAGATCCATCATTATTGATTTTGAGGCCTCTGACTGGAGGATACCAATGGAACCATCCACCATGATGTTTCAATCCCATGTGGGGAGGAAAATCTATTTTACCAGCCATGGTACTTCATAGGATGAGGTTTTAATCCAATTGGTAAACTAGTAAACCCAGATATAATATATATATATATATATATATATCCTCAAGTGTATTTTAAAGAACAAAAGTGAGTTCACATTAGCTTCAAGATGATCTTTGTTTCTATAGATCCAAATAGTCCGGCAACCTACAACTGAGAGAATTTTCCTTTCCCACTGATTCTTATTTCTAGAACTCACAACATTGAAATAGTAATGCATAAAATCAATACTAATATATCCTTAAAAATTCACATCCATGAGAGAGACAAAAAAATTCCAAACCACTATCACCCAGTTGCCTATTAATAAGTGGAGTTCAGTGGACACCCCCTTCGGCCCCTGATAGCAAACTGATCTTGATGTGAATGTGATCCCATTATTTTTGATCACATCATCCATATAAATTTTTGGTTAATAATTATATATACAAGTTAGTTAAACATGATATGTATTTATTTACAAAAAATTCAAAGATACCCATTTTAGGAGATAAATATTATCCTGGATAGTGTTTCCATACACATTGGAAGAAAATATTTCCAATTGAGACATAGTGAAGGTGAGGTGATCATAGTCTGAGGAATGTTCAATAAGATCGAAAGTCTCCTTCTTTTGATAATTAAGAGTGGTTTGGATCAAGAAGGGATTGGTACGAACATGATATAATGTAATGCTAGTATATGTGAGCCTAGAGAAGCCATGATATTTCTAGGAATGTTTTGGAACTAAAAAATAATCACACATTAACCCACGATCCATGGAGAGTGTTGATTGAGCACAAATATGTGGGTCCATAGAGACTGTCAGAGAGATGAAACCATCCATATTGGTTAATTGAGATTTGGACCATACATACCTAGAATATACATACCCCAAATAGATTGAACATACTCCTCCTCCAATACCATTTTCTCTTAGAGACAGAGCATGGAGCCCTCCATGGTGTACACGTTTATCCCACCGTTAGCCATATGTTTAGCCAAGAGTTTCCATGAGGCCCAGTTTAACCTCAAATCTTCTTGTGATTCAAACATTAAGGCATTCAAGAACCTTTCAATATTCCAAAAAATATTTCTAGGAATATTAATAACCAATAAAACATTCATCAGGATGGAGGTCAAGACTTTATAAACAAGGGTGATCCTATCCCCAAAAGAGAAGAAATTATTTTTCTAATTGTTAATGTTGCACATGATCTTTCAAAAAATACCCTAAAAGTGTTGGCTCATTAGTCTACATAGGGATAGGGTATCTTTTAAGTAATCCAGTTTAATTGTCTCTTGACAATTCCAAATAGTTTTTACATGCTTCTTCCAAGATGGTTTGTACAGATTCTAGGAAAACAGATGCTCCTTTTATCATTCTAAACACACCTACTGATCCATTTACTATATTCTTCCATGATGATATTGAGTACTTTGATTCACATATTACCCCCATTGATGAAGAAAATATTATCATCCACAAAAAAAAGCTAAGGAACACCCGTGAATTACTTCATACTCTTAAAAGGCTGAGTACTTATACTTTGAATCCTCTTAGTGAGGAGTCTTCTCAATGAGTTTTGGATCATAATAAATATGATGGGGGATAGGGTATATCCCTTTCTGAGGTCATGAGTGTACTTAAGAAATTCATACCTATTTACTATAATGGAAATAGAGAGGTAAGGTGTGAAAAATAATCTGAAGAAAATGTCCCAAACCCACTCTAAGACATCCATGGAAGCTATAACTCTGACAATGAATACCAATTCCATTCCATCACAATCCGTGTACATATTAACCAAGATCACCATGTTAAAACAAGATTTTTTTTCTATGTCCCTAATCATATCCTATTTTATTCCAATGGTTTCATTGGAAGACCAACCATTATTAATGCAATGACGATCTTCTGACTCCCATGCATTTAGGTAAGGGGAGAAACTTCTATTAAGGACTATGGAAATAACCTTATATGTGAAGCTAAAAATGTTGATTGGTCAAAAATATTTATGGGATAATGGGTCCTTCACATATAGGATGATAATAAGACTTGTATGACATGCCAACTAGGGTAAGACCCGCCCCCTGAAAATAATCATTTATAGATTTGATAATCCCCAATTTAATGAAGTTCCAGAAGGAAACAAAGAAAAAGCCTCAGATTCCATCTAGTCCTAGGGAACTATCATGATTAGGGGAGGAAAGTACCCCATAGATCTCCATTTCATCATGAATTCTTTATAAGAACTCATTGTTGGTGTTATAAATCATATTGGGAAAGGATTTAAAGAGGCCATATTAACATCTGAGATACCCTCCCTATATGATCCGATTTTCCTCTATGAGAAGTTATTTAAAAAGGCCCCATCCATACCATAAGAAATATAAGGGTCCTTTTAAGAAGAACCATCATCCCTAAAAATATTAAGAGAGAAACCAAACTAATTTTTTTAATAAAATCATGGAAGAAAGATGAATTTTTCTCTCCTTCTTTATGAAAGGTGACTCTAGAACTCTCATAATCAGATATCTCTTGTTCAAGTAGTATATCAATATTTGAATTTCTATTATGAATGAGGGTACTGAAGAGGTCATCACTCCATTAATCCTAAAGTCTATGATCAATTAAATCAATATTTCCTTGGATAATAATGAGGAAGAGATATGATTCAGTTTACTAACATAAGATTTTAGAAGGTTACCATTGAGAAAAAATGACTTGTTTTGGAAGACAATCAATGAATGGTAATTTATAGGCTTGGTCCAGGATTCATTACCCATCTAATGGTAGTCAGGTTTAGTGGTCCACCACTTGGAGAAGTAGAATTTCTCCCTATCATCACCTCTTGAGGTCAGGTTGATGAGTAGTGGAGAAGGATCTGATATATCTCAAACTAGGTGGGGGACATTAGCAGATAGGAAAAAATAAATGGACTGAAAATTAGAGAGATATCGATCAATATGGTACTAATTACATTGAATTAACTTCTAATTATTCCACAACATAAACATATCCCCTAAAAATAAGAGGCCCATGAGACCTCTTTGAGTAGATATTTAGATTACGTCCTACTGATCATTCCAAAGATGTAACCCATATCCCTTATAATCATAGGAGTTTATGATAGTATTAAAATCACCCCATGAACCAATCCATTTACCAATCTTTAAAAGTCTCAATATTTCACTAGATAATCACACTTACACGTCCTTCACACCTTGTATAGATGAAGGAGAATAATAAACATAAACTACTAGAACTCAACTCAGTTTAAATTTACAGATCAAAGATGTTGATTTTCTCTATAGATATATAGATATTTGTAAAGATCTAGATGTGTTAGTTGAATCAACATGTCTAGTTTACTTGAGATTAGAAAAATAATAATCCGAGTCTAATTTTTTCTCTATAACCCAACTCCTCTTGACTCATTTATATACTTTTAACAAATTATACATATCTCATAACCTGGAGAAATGAATACCATATGAAATGAGTGAGACCAAAAACACATAAAATGTAATAAAATAAAAATAATGATTCAAATAGTAAACATAAAGAAGAATATATGGAAGACATAAATATTTTGATAAAATGTTTGTAAGAACATATATTATATTCATAAAATATAATATCATTACATGATTCTTAAGGAAACATAAAAGATAAATCATGGATCAAAATACATATCAATAAACACAAAACTTGTGAGAATGAAATAATGGTGTGGAGAAATTCAAATAACGAATAACAATGAAAACAAGAAATTTTATGGAAATGATAATAATCTTGAAAATTTGGAATATATAGATAAATAAATTTGAAATGTTTCACAATTATAAGCATTGAAAATAGTATGAAAAATATTTCAATATCACAAACACAAAAAAACTTTTGAAATGTTTTTTCCACATGTCATTCTCATAAAAAACTTTTGTAATATGAGGGGAACCTAGAAGTCCCTCAAGGGAGAATTTCAGAGTTATGTAATATGTTTAGGAAATAGCTACCAGAGTTACAATTCCAATATCACATGACTATTTGTAACACCATGTGATTTTTTGAAATATTTTTTCTGATTTAATTTAATCTTTTCCTGATTTTTTATTTTACACAACACTATATAAAATATATCTTACATTAAAGAACTATTTTTGGAATGATTTGTACAGAAAATCGTGTTAAGATTTGAATATATGGAAAACTATGTTATGATTATATTAAATTTAATAACATATTATTCTAAGATACATGAAACAGTATGTTTAGATTAAGTTATAGACAACAATGAGTATAAATGAAACATGATATATTTCAATATTATATGATAATTGTATCCTAGCCATTATGATATAAACTATGAATAATATTAAATAAATTATGAAAATATGGTTTATTTATGTTTATAAAATTAATTATTTTGAAACTAATGAATTTTAAATGATAGTAAAAACTATTTGAAAATAATGAAAATTCGTTTTTGAAAAACTATTTTTTTGTACACAAACTTGTTTTATCATAATAAATTAATCAAAATATTTTTTATGAACGAATTTAATGAATAGAATATATTATATATTCAACAAACTAATTAAAATTCAACTTATATGATTTCTATACAATATATAAGAATAAATCTAATTTTTTTCATTAAAAGATGTATTTCTCTAAACGTTTGTTTTACAACCTTTTAATAGAACAGTTGTTTTAAAAGTAAATTTTGACACTTTTATATTTGTTATTTGATAAAATAATCTTCATTCTTATAATAGGAATTTAAAAATTATCATAGGGTAAATTTTTAGAATATTTTTGAGATGTTTCATTTTAAATGAATAGTGAAAAATATTGAAGATTAATTGAAAACAAAATTTTTGTCAAATTTACTTATATAGTTAAATTATACTTTAATTTCATTCTAAAGTATAATGAAATCAATTATAAATCCATAAATATAATTTAGGTCATTCTAATCATTTTAAAATTTAAATTGGATATAAAAAATGTCATCATTTGAAAAAATGCATTCCATATTTGGAGTCTTATTTATTTATAATTTATAAAAAATTAAACTTAACGTTTTTTCAAAAATTATTATTGAAAATAGTTAAAATAGACTATATTTATTAATATAAAACTGAGTTTACCAAGAGAATAAACTTTAAGGTGTCAAATGACCTAAAAACGTGTTAAAAACCAAATTTATGGCCATATTTAGACCATACACATTTTTTTCTAGAAAATTGTTCTTTATTTGAGGCACATGATGTAAGTGATCCCTCATAATATTGTACCTTTTTACTATTTACATGTATGCCACTCACCTCCCTTATAAAAGGCTACCACCTCTCTCCCTGTCATGACATCTCTCAATTCCTGTGGACCATCTATCTCCTGCAAAAATGAACTCCCACTTTCCATAAAATCTTCTTATAATCCTATTGTTTGGAATAAATCCCACTATGTAAGTCCATTGTTGGAAAACAAAAGGATATACCTGAAGGAGAGATAACGTTTATCAATGTGAATTGTTTCTATTTCCTTTTCTACACCATCAATTATTATTATATAATTTTTATAAAATAACTTCACTATAAAAAATGAAAATATATATTTTTATAATAAGTTTAAGAACTAAAAATTCACACACTTCCTTTGAATGGAATATATAGTCATCATTCAGGTGTACAACATAAAACCTTCTCACGGACCAATATTGTTCATTCTTACATTACCACATTTCATGTTTGGGAATAATGATATATTTATTTTTTATATATGATGTTTATTATTTTTATGATGATATTATTATTTAATAATATTTATATTACACATACCATCCTGCTTCCCATTTTTTTGGAATATTATAACATCATTTATCTGCATGGAGGACTAGGACCTTTTGAAGTAATGTGATTTGTTCAATCATTACATGGAATGTATTATGGATGAGTTTATTATATATATATTATATATCAATCTTAAAAATAATACTGGAATGACTATATATATATACCATTCACACTTCATTATTTCAATATAACAAGAATGTGGAAACAACCGTCCTGTAGATGTACGACCTACCATCTCCATGAACGGTGTATTTAATTTCCTATTTAAAACATTTACTTATTATTATAAATAAATATATACTGAAAATATATGAGAATTATATAATGGTTTACATTCTGGTAATGGTGAAATCATGATCAATGTAACAAGACCAAAAATAAAAATTCATAACTTATACAAAAAGCAAAGAAATTATTACATGAAATGTAACATTAATGTCGGATTGATGACAAAAGAGTGATAAAAAGTCATAATGAAATAATTTATGGTATAAATATATGAATATGATTATTTTAAAAATATAAAATCAACTTATATTTATTACATATGAGGTTTTAACATGTAAAAAGGAAGTCAAGACTCAAGGTAAGGGGATTTCTAGCCTCACTTTTATTTTTTGCAGGACTTACGACATATTCACCACTCATTTCCTTTGTATAGTGTATATAATACCGTCTGAAAATGTATATCATGAATTTTAGTTATTTAATTATATTAAATGTTTTAATCATTGTTATTATTTAACCAATATCATGATTCAAATGATACTCAATTTGTAAGGTATTTTGATCTTACTATTTACTTTTTTTCAGACACTTGATATATTCACCACATATTTATTATTTGTGTTATATACACTATTCATGAATTTATTTTTTGATGATTATAAAAAAAATATTTCAATTTACATTTCCATTTTAGGATCTTTCTTTTATGGGGATTAATATTCAAAAGTTACAAAGTCGGTAATGGATTGTTGTCTCAATTTGCCTTCTTTGAGATGTATGTTATTATATAAACCAATATTGCTTCACGAGATATATATAATACCCCTTATAAACGTAATATCACGAATTTATACTTTATATTTATATTTTATATTCCATTTTATCTTATTCATTTTGGAAATTATGATTCAAGGTTACCAAAGTGGTAATAATTTTGTGCGACAATCTCATCATTTATCGGGATTGTTTAATGATTATGCTTCCAAAGATAAAATATTATGATATATCACTCAACAATTCTATTGAATTTTGTTATTCTATAGTTATTCATGACATATTCATTTAATGGTACCATTTTTTCACACTTTGGTTCTTAATATAACTAAGAATTTGTTTTATGAAAATATGATTCTATTTATATATTCGGTCGAAAATATGTTTTTTTAAAATAATGTTATCTATTTTCTGTTCAAAAATATTTTTTAAACTAAAATTTAATAAAATTTTCAATTAATTTTTTTAAATATGTTTAATTTTTTGAAAATTTTTTAAAATGGTTTTCAAAATTTCCATTATATTGTTTTAGGGTAATTTTCAAGAGAATGGGCTTGAAAAATGTTTTAGGTTCTGAAAAGTGGATTTTCAATGAAGAAAGTATATTTTACCCATGAATAGTTTATAAAATACCTTTTAAAATTATTTTCTATATAATATGATATCCTTTAATATAGTCTATGATTTTTTGGTGATATTATCCAAGGAAACCGTTCATATTTTTCTTTATATGGTTTATGTTTAAGATAAAACGTTATTTATGAAAGATGATTCTCATCTATATGCTATACCATGTTAAAATTCTTATGAAACCAAATTATTTTAACCGATTATGATATGATAAAATAATTATTTAACTTTTCTCTTTTACATAGTCTATGATATTAGGAATTTTTTATAATACCCATATTAATTCATGCTTTATTACATTATGAATGTTTTATGATCTTTTAGCCCACATAAATATGGGTTTTTCTGTGATATGTGGGGGATATGTCTACCTAAAACGCATTATGAAAGATGGATATTCTATAAGTTCAAAGTGCCCATGTGAGGGAATCCCAATCATGTAGAAATATGGTACACATGATGGTATCTAAAGCTTTCAAAAAGATGATACATGAGAGGGTTCCCAAGCACCCAACAAGAGGTTAAATGAGAGGGTATCCCAATCCCACAATAAGGGGGTAATCATGAGGTCATCTCATGGCCGAAACAATAAGGTAAATGAGAATTCATCCCATGCCTGATGCTGGTACACATGTGATTACCCCATCCCTAACCTGTTATGAAGTTCTTGGAAGGTATCCTTGACATAATATTACCTTTGATTATGCGTATACCACAATTCCATGTCTTATTTATATGCTATGGTCTCATGGATTATGCTCTTAAATCCCTTATTTTTCATGTCTTATGATCAATCAATCTTAATGACATGATTCATTTGTATAATCTTTGATATAAATATTATTATTTGAAAATTTTATAATCGTGTTCTCATACATTTATGTTCATGATATGCGTATATATCAAATTTATTTACCCTTACTGAGAATCTGAGCTCACCCTTATTTATGATTAAGTCCCCTAGATTATGAAGGAAGGTTTTAAGAAGGATTATTAAAGGGGATGATATTTATGGGAAAAATTGACGATCTTTCGTAAGACTAGAATATTTCATTCAAAGTTTCCTAAGATATTAAACTATTATTGTCCCCGGGAATGTATATTCCTAATACGATGAATGTTAATCTAAAATGATGTAATATCCATGTTTGTTAAGTCAAGGTCACTATATTATTTGAGGTGGGGAGATTAGTTTCTAAAACCAAAATTACATGGGTGTTACTCTTGGTTTTCCATGGTGTCCAACCCTTGGTATCACATTCTCATATGCATTAAACCATCCCTCTCTCATTCAGGTTGTCTTAGATCAACAATAAAAAAAGGAATTAAAATAATTCCTGATGTTTTCGGATCATGATAAACATGCCTTCATAGGGTCTACATCGGGAGCATTCTCGACCAAATCATATAATTATTTTTTCATTATAAGATAGAATATTTTGATTTTAGGGGGGTGATATGGTTAAATGAAATTAATAGAAATTATAATTTTATTTTTAGTGTATATGAAACATGGATGTTTTTATAGCTTAGGAAATCATGTGTAAGATGGTGAATACGGTTTCTTAATGACTTTGATGTCAGATGTCAAAGGAGGAGACAACTATTCATCTCTATTATGATGGGGAGTGAGAGGATGTGATTTAGAGTCAGGTTTTCAATCTTATTGATCTTGGAAAATAGATTAATACTTTTGATAACTGTTTATAGTTATGGATCCAAGAAATGGGGTGTATATTTTAGGAAAAAGGTGAGAGGTGTTCTCTTTTCTAAAATTTATTGTATCATTACGAGTTCTAGGAAAAATGATCAACTCCATGGTAATTTTATCATGCGTATCTCTATGAATGCCTATTCTAGATTCCTTTTGGTGGAAATAGGTTCTCTCTTGAAGTATTTGGATGTTTTATCCTCCTTGAAGATAGTGTTTCCCAATAAGAAACCATTTTCCAAAATTCAAAGTGTGTATCTTTAATATATATTGGTTCACCATAACCCTCATATAAGTGGGTTTAAACTCAAGGTCAATGGATTTTTTCATCATGGCCTTATGCAGTGAGTGGGGGTGGGGGTGGAGTTTTTTGGGACTCTAATAGATTGGTTGTGGTTTCCTTAAGAAGAATCTATGGATATGGTAACTCTCTTATTTTGGAGGATAGTTTTTTTCTTAGTGGGCTTGGGGTGTGTATCTATTACAATATCACTTTGGTTGTGTTGAGACTGATAGTTATACCTCCCACAACCATATATAGAATGAAATTATCACCTCGTAGTATATCATCTATCACATCCCAATGTGAGGAATTATCAATATTCAAGAAAATGTGATATAATATTTGTTTCTATGGAGACAAATTCGATGACAACTTAACCTCAAAGCGTTCTCACGAAAACCCCTGTATGACTTTCTCTTGTATGAAATCTCCCCCCCGAGTGTGTTAAACCTTTTCGAGTGAACTCCATTGAGCTTAATTACTTTAGGCCCAAATGATCTTATTGGTATCTTTTTTACATTCAATTATAATAAAATTATAATTTGGATGGAATGCTTCCATCATATCGTTCATATAAAGAAAGTTTCAAAATATCTTCCAATATATAATTCACAAAACAATATTATTAAAAAATATTTCTATATCTACAAACATTCCCACATATCATTCAAAATTAACATGTGAAAAAATCTTCCTACATATAATTCATTAAAATCTTCATGGTATCGTGTGATATAAAACCTCAAATAAAGAATTGGAGGGTGATATAGGAACACATACATCATTATACACACATATTAATTCCTTAATAAAACCAATCATCCATCATATCATAAGGAACCCTTGGAAAATGAATGGGCTTGTAAAAACATTAAAAAACATCACATAACATAAATGTATATAATCAAAGAATACCTGCACATTTAAAATCCAAAAATAAATCATATCATGATAAACTATAATAGGTGATCAAAACATAACTTTATGAATGATAAAATTTGGATAGTAAATATAAGTGAAAATAAAAAAGTATTCAATTTTTTTTAAACATTAACATAAAAATTAATTCTAAATATAACTTTTTGTGAATGTAAAGAGATGTATTATGAAAAAAATATTATAAATACTTAAAAAAATATCCAATATAGGACATGAAGGTTTTAGAAAGGATAAATCGAAATACATTGCAATCATTTAGATTTAAAATTATATTTATTAAGAGACATGAAAAAACTATTTTTTTAAAAAGGTGAAATGAAAATAATTTGAGAAATTATTATTTTAATGGAATATCTAATAATAGAGAATTAAAAAGACATATATTTACAAAAAGGTAAGTTAAATTACTTTGGAATGTTTTAGTTTTAAAAACTCATTAATAATAAAACCTTCAAAAGATATGATGTTTTAAAAAGGTATGTGATAATACATTGAAAACTTTTAATCATTTTAAAATAATCCTTAATAATGGATTCTCTTAAAATATATAATGTTTCTAAAATATATTTTACATGGATGAAACCAATTTTAGAATTAATAAATTAAAAAATAACCATTTCAACTAAATGAATTGAGTTGAGTTTACGAATAACCTTATAGGCTTGGTATACTTTGAATTGAAATCCATTTAAATAAAGAAAAAATTTAGATCTTCAACCCTCATTAATTAAATTAATATGATAAATAAAATTCATTAAAAAATAATCACACTATATCAAATTTTTTTGGTACACAATAATAAATATGACTTTGGAGATTAAATTCAACACAAGAACCCTTATTACATTAGAACATTTTGAATTAAAGAACCCTAAAAAGAGGGATTTGAAGTGAATTGAAAATACCCTTATTAATTGATAATTATTGATATAATAAATCAAATAGTTATTATATACACCTCAAAAAGGAAATTAGGTTCATAATTTAAAACATATCTAAATCAAATGCATTTGAGATGAAAAATCCATACGAAGTTTACTTGATTAGTAGATCAAAGTAGAACCTCATGTAAAAAAACATAAATATCATTCTATCATATTTTTAAAATTTAATCATAAACATTTCCACCATATAAAACTAATTATAATTTTTTATCATGAATATAATTATTAGTTATAGCGTATTATGATCATCCGGTGTTAATAAATTTAACTATTTTCTGAATATTTACTAATTTTACTATCATTATACATAATTTGATACCAATATAATTTTTTATATATAAAAAAACATTCCATACCATATAAATTATATTTTTTTTATAAATATCTAATATCAATACATAATAGATTTAGTTATTCTATATGAAAATGGTTGTAGTTTGGGATTATTTTGGTGATTTTAGAGAACAAACACAATAATTCACTAAAAAGTAAAATCCTTAAAATAATATTTTATGGAAAATAAAATAATATATTTTTTTGAATTATTATATTATGAAAATATTTTTTATGCTCTCATATTAATGAATAATTTTATTTTAAACCATCATTAGTGTATGTGGTTAAATATACCCAAATATGAACATGATTAAACACATTTGGGGAGTATGGTTACAAAAACATTTGTTTTTTGACAAAATATCATAATGATGAAATAAAAATGATATTATTTAATTTTTAGATAATAATTAACCAATATTAAATATGTTTGGATAAATAATTAAAAACAAGATGAAAAAATGAAAAACGATTCTTCATGGAGGAGGTAGTTCATGCACTCACACGATTAACATTCCCTTGTTTTTATAATTGGATAAAAATAAATTAATAATGTTTATAAAATTAATATAAAAATTACATATAATTATTATTATGAATTAATCAAATTATTATGATATAATGATATGTGAAATATTAATATTAAGATGAAAATAGAGGAATTAAATAATACTTAAATTACATTTACATCATCATCATATTATTTTTATTAATAGTGAGAAAAAACAAAGAAGAAAACACAAAATACGCATGGAATACCCATCCCCTCCCCCCCCCCCCCATTATCACCATCCCTATCTATGGAGGCCTAAAATAATTTAGTCTGAGAACATCCCCCTTAATATATTAATTTCCCTCTGCCTTGATGCTGGCTGTATTGTTAAGGAACACCTCCATCGTGCAGGAAACATCCACTAAAGCTAAGTAGTCTCCAACCTTGTTCCCTCCCTCTAGGTGTGAAGCACATGAGTATTGCTATTAAGTAACTTTCTTCATTTTCTGATAACATAAAAATTTACCAAGGCACGTCTTCATATTATTTCAAGGCATTGTGTATAATCATAGAGTCTATCTCCACATTAGAAAGTTCTAAACCTTTTTGCCTACATAACTTAAGACCAATAAACATCAACACTGCCTCCACTTGAAGGGAGGTCCCCGAACCAAATCTGGATGAGAATGCCAAGTATACTGATCTACTACAATCTCACACCACCCCGCCTCCTCATGTATACCCCAACATGAAAGAACCATCCGTGTTCATAATTAATCCCACGGCAGGTACCCGCCATCATACCCATTCACCCATCATGTTCCTGGATGTAGAGACCTCTCCACCACCTACCTAAAATCTATTCATAGAAAACACATTCTTCCAGGCTCTAACAGCCTTATTAAAATCAATAAATAAATTCTTATCCCATGTAATGATAGTCCGAGTTTCCACTGGAACTCAATCATTCCTGGATCTGTTACGTGCCTTCCATATACACAAGCACCCCACATGCATCACCACTGATCGCGCCATCCACTCATGACCCCCATCCCATGTTCCTTGTAATCATCTATCAATGAAGGGAGGACTATCCCCAACCATGGGGAGAAACACTATGAATTCACCAAGAACCTTCCTAACATCACTGGTCCATTCACTACCAAAAAATATGTGAAATGGACTCCTTAATTTGGATAGTACAACACACACACCTAGATTCCATATGAATACCACACCTACAGATATTGTAGTTTGTTGGGAGTGCTCTGTTCCTCATCCTCCATGTGAGGAAATTATACTTGGTGGGAATATTTTTCACCCAAATGATCTCATCCCACTCATCATTGTGAACCTATCCTTTAGAAATGTGATAGAAATATTTGGATGAGAATCATCCTGAGGAAGAGGCGGTGAAGGAGCATTTGTCCTCCTCTCCATTAACCTCGATGAGATGGAAAATATCTTTCTCCTCCATATCCAACACTTTGTCAATAAACATGGGGAAACCACTTGCTTCCCCGAAGGTGATCTTAGGGACCAAAAACCCTAGGAACCTAAGAATTGATCCACATTAGTTGTAATTCAAGAAGAAGACTTCACATTTCCCCACAATCCATTGGGAAAAAATTCCGGATAAAAGAAATAATGAGACCAACAATAGACCATAGTGGGGAACAATGTCCCTGCTCAGGATCCCACAGGCAAGATGCATACCTATTCCTGTTAATCCACAAAAGCGTATGACATTATAGAACACTACATTCCAGCCTTACATGCTTGTAGTATAGGGTATCTTTCAGGTTCTGCACATTAATTCCTCCTTCACACACAGGCCTTCGGAACACTGATGAATGAAAGACCATGAATAGGGGTGGTCACTAGGACACTGTTAAAGAGGGATATCCTTCCACTAAAAGTCATTAATTTTTTATTACAGTTCAACACCCTATCATTGATCTTAGAGAGAAGGCCATCAATGTCTCTGATCCGAAACCACTTCTACGATGTAGGGGCTCCAAGATAAGACATTTGGAACTCACCCTTCTGCAAACCTAGAATCCTTCTGATAGTCTCCACCCTCACCAGGGAACACCTGTTAGAAATAAATAATTCACTCTAGCACTTGTTAATAATCTAGCTGCTTCATTGAGAGTACTCAACCAGAACACTATTCAGACTATGTATTGATCTACTTCCAGCATTAAGGAATTGAATGGAGTCGTTATCAATCATGAGGTGAGAGATGGTTGGAGCCTTCATTAGATGAGGGTACTATAGAACCCCCCCTTAATTAATGCTCATATGAATTATCCTAGTCAAAACATACTGCATAAGAATGAATGGAGAAGGCAATATGGGATCCCCTTTCCAAAGGACTCTAGTGGCCTTGAAGAAACCATAAGATCTTCCCATGATCGTGACAAACAACCACGAGGAGATAAAGTATCAAAATATGATATCAACGTTCCAGGGAGAGAACCCCATACCTAATAATAATTTGATAAGGAAACTCCATTAAACCCTATCATATGCCTTTTTCATTTCTAACTTAATGACCAAGTTCGATCTATGTGTTTTGAAGCCGATATCACTGATCATGTCTAGAGCGAGGGCGATTTCTTCCTATATTGAACGCCACTTAATAAACCCATTTTTCTCCAAGGAAACCCACTTGGGGATATACATCACAAACCTAGAGTTAATGATCCTATCTAAGAATTTCTATGGGACATTGCACATGCTCACTGGGCAGTAATTCAAGATTGAAGTCAGGCTCTTGGTCTTAGGAAGAAGAACCATGGTGGTGGAAGAAGTAACCCGAGGTAAGATTCTACCCCAAAAGAAGTCCTGGACAGCCACGATCTGGTCTTCCTTCACTACATATCTGGAGTTCCTATAAAAGGAAGTAGGGAATCCATCTTGCCCTGCTCTTCTATCTGAGTTCAACTGCATGAGGTTCTACTTAATCTCAATTTCTTCGGGCATAGTTCCCAGGCTGGTATTAATCTGATCTTTCACTACTTTAGGAACCACCTCTAAAACTTCTAGGTTTCCCAAAGGGTAACGACTGGGAAAAATCTCCGAAGGACCGGCCAAAAGATCCTTAATGAACCAGTTGGCCAAGCCTCCCACTGTATACCTATCATTCGTGTACAAAACATCCTCCAATTGGATACCCGGCTTCACCAGTCTCGACCTCTCTTTAATACATGCATGAAAGAAGGTTTAATTCTTGTCTCCCTCTCTAATCCATTTGATCTGAGCCCCCACTCTGGCTAGCCATTCATTATTTAGGATCAGTTCCTCCATAATTCCTTTCTTCTCTGAAAGCTCCACATACACCCGATCCTCCCATGCCTCTTCTAAACTATTCTCTAGGTTCTCAACCTCCTTTATGACGTCATTAAGCACCGAGTCAGGAGGGAAAATGACCTTAGACCATTCAGTGAGATTTATTGTCAGCCTATGTAGTTTACAGTGTAAGATGGTCCACTTTTTCCTTGAGCGGGGACTGCCCATGCAGTGCTAACCAATTCATGATATCCTGAGATATCAACCCAGTACCGGTTGTACTTGTACCGCTCAGGAGGGCCTTCAGAAGCCTTCACCATTACTTGGAGAGGTCAGTGATCTGAGAGTCCCTAAACAAGATGATCTACCTTAGTGCAGGAAAAGGCAGATATGGCATGAATATTGGCCAAGCAACGGTCCAACTGACCCCACGACCTATATTGGCCACGCGGATTATTAATTTCTTATATTTAAAACTGGTAACTAGTTTTTAACCAAGTGATTTTATGTTTCATTTAGATAATAGAATCTCCTATAAAACCAAATTTGGTTGTCCTTAAATTAAATTTAATATCTATTTAATGAAATTAATATGATAAATATTATAAAATTAAATATTCATTAAAAATATAATTAGTATAAAAATGGTTTTAGTATAAAAATGACATTTTCACAATTATGGATTATTAATCCAATTTAATATTGATTAAAAATTAAATTAGTGTTAATATATTTATTTAAATGTTTAGTAATAATAATTTATTAAATATTTAAAGAACTTATATTTAATTTATTTGATAAAATTTCCTTGATATTAATTAAAAAATAAATTCAAAATATTTGGTTTCACATTATCATGTTAATTAACATTAACCCCATAAGTTAAATTTTACACCTAGAAATAAAATTGCACATATAAAAAAGTAAAAAAATTATTACCTAAATATAATAATAACTTTATCAGTTAACTTTCCATTTTTAAAGAAATTAATCTCAACCTCTGTACTTGTACCAAACAAAAACCTATTTTGTTTTGGAAAAGTTTAATTTGTTGGAAAACATTTTTATGATTAGGATATAATTATTAATAAAATTAATTCAAATAATTTAAAAATAAGTATTTTTATAGAAATGTTATTTATTAAATAATTACTGAAATAAGAAACAAAATTTTATCATGTTATAATTAATTAACCAAAATGAATGAAAACCCAGTTTCATTAAAACACAACATAAATTTTCAAAATTTTGAGCATGGGATTATAAATTTTAAAAAGTATTTCACAATGATATATTATAGATTAAAATATATGATTATATTGGAAAAGGTTTAAATAAGTATAATTCATATAAAAATGATATTTTTAGGAAAATTTTTATTTTCTCTATTAACCTAAAAACTAATTATTATTGAAAAATTTCAAAACTAAATTTTAATCTAATTTTTCTATGAATAATTCAAAAATGAATATTAATTTATTAAATTTAAATTATAATGTATTAAAGTTTTTTATAAGAAAAAAAAATATGAATAAAATTAAATTTATTTAAAATAACTTGTTCATTGTTAACTCATATTAAATATTCTACTAGTAAATGTAATAACTATAAATGCTTTATAATATCATTGTTTATTATAGTTTTATTAAAAATGAATTATTAATTTTTTGTGGTTTTTTTGGTGTTGCATGTAAGCCATGATACATAAAAATTTATGTATTTTAAAGGATCTGTAATCTTGGATCATTACATTCTAGCCTATCAAATAAATTACATCTTCATAATTTTAATTATAAATTACTAACAAAGATATTATTAGGTATCCATAAGATTTATATTTCTAGAGAGTTAATTTCTAATGTGTTTTCAACATTACTAATTCAAGTGAAACTATAAAACTCAAATATTCCCTCATAAGAGGCATACCAAAATATTGAGATTATTTCAAAACAATTAGGTAAAACATCCCTCATAAATAAGTATAATATCTTTTATAAATAAATTATTTTTCATAGAGGGTTCATATTCATCCTTGTACTGATAGATGATCATAAGTTGTTTTAAACTATAAAATGGGATTTCCTTATTTTTTTGATTACTATGGATTAAATTAGGTGATCACCAATACATTTCCATAATCACATTAAATTTCTGAAAATGATGGATAATAAGTCATTCATGACGTATATTCTATAAAACTAAAATTGGGTATCAATATTAATAAATGATAATATCAAATCATTAGTTTGTTGATTTTATTCACTTTGAAATCATCCAAGGCTTTCTAGGGTGGATAAAACTAGATTCCAATTGGATATACCCAAATATATAGTGTAGGATGAGGGTACCATTTACCCTTATTTTTCATTACCTAGTTTTAGTAGTAGTTGTAGAGTAAGCCTTCCCTAATTTCCTTGGTTTTTGAATTTTCTGATGCTTGATATCATAATTAGATATTGAGTTAGGGTATCATTTTTTAAAATGCCTAAGATCTAGAAAGTTTAGGAAAAGGGACATTCTTCATGTATATTTTATGGATCAACTTATTCATATCAACTCGATAATCATGTTATTGATCACCAATCCATCAAAACATTAAGTACATTTATGTCATATTGAGACATTCCCTTAGGTTCTTCCTCCCACATTTTAGGAAGATAGGATGTTGAATCTTCTTTCCTTCATCATATTCATCATCTGATCATCTATGAAAATTTATCATTCTCTTATTTCAATAGTTTTGATGTTTGGAATGATTAATTTTATTAGTAGTCACTCGATATTGTTTAGTAAGAATTAGAACACGATTTTTAAGGCCAGCTTCTATCTAACTTGGTTGATCGTTAATATATAGTCTATCACAACCATAATTGACTTGGTTTCCCATTTTCCCATCCATTTATAAAATAAAAAATTTAATAATGGGTAATCATTATTTACATAATGAGGTAATTATGGAAAAATAAAACAGAAAATGTGTTAATCTTTGAAACCATTACATTTTATTTTAGCTGAATTTAAATCACTATTAGTTAAATCTAGTTTTATTTAGGTTGGGTTATTTCATATGTTTCATAATTCAATAAAATAATAAATTCATTGTATAGTATTGCAATTATAATGTGATTATACAAATCATTTCCCATGAGAGTGACAAACTAGGTTCTCTATAAGGGATCATTCACCATGCACATGAATTATTGTTAGGATATACTCAACCAACATTTTGGGTAATAACCCTAGATGAATTTGTTTCAAAACCATGTCTACTTGTAGTGTCCATAAATTGTTCTATTTATTAGAAAACCAAATATTTTCCACCTTACAAAAATTTTAGGATTCTTTTCTATACTTATGCTTTTCCTTTATAATAATACCTACTGATTTCACTTAGGTTCTCTAAAATAATCTCAAAATAAAAAAACTAACCCCTAAAATTACTAAATCAAACGTTGATACAAACAATAAATACACAATATAAAAATTTAATTAAATAATAAATTAATTTCATTATTTAAATAATAAATCTCAAAAATGTCACATAACACAAGAATAGATAGGTTTAGTGCTTTGGTGATGAGGTACATAAACATAATAATCTATAATCTTTCTACATAATCGAAATACTCAAGAATGCGTTATATAATTTCAAACAATTATCCTTATCTTTATAACCCAGGGAAATAAAAAAATATAGGAAATTGGTGATCTCAGACACATATTATGGGAAGAATACATAACATAATGACTCATATCATATAAATAAAGGAGGAAAATAGTAACACATAAATATCTTGATAAAATATAATAAGACAATAAATTATAATAATAAATCATATGATGATAATATGATAAATAAGGAATCACAAAAGTTATATCATTTCTTGAAATTATAAATCAATAATAATAAAAAAATATTATCCTAATATAAAGGCATAGAATACTTCAAAATAAGTCGTAATGTTGAAAAAATGTAATTTCATGGAAATTCAATTCATCTTGAATATTTGGTATAACTTGAAAAAAGAATTGTAAATGTGACACAATCATAAGTGAATAAAAATAGTGAATAATTATTTCCTTATCACATTCACACAACAAATTTTCAAAAAATATTCTCGCATGTCATTCGTACAAAAAACATGTGAAAAAATCTTCTTTTTTCTCATTCACACAACATACTTGTGAACAAAGAGTCCCTCATTTCATTCACAAAAAACTTATCATAAAATATTCCTAACACATATTAAGAAAAATTTCATCATTTCATTTTATATGAAACCTTATCCAATGCATTATATGGCGATGTAGTGCCCCAACCATCAACATCAAGACATATGAGTTCCGTAATAAAATAAAAAAGTCATTGTATCATATATAATTCATGGAAAAAAGAATGGGTTTCTTAAAAAATTAAAGTAATTACATAAAATGAAATTGTGAAATAATAGAATATCAAAACACTCATTTTAAAAAAGAAAAAATATCATAATAACATATTAAAGGTGATAAAAAATAACATCATGAAATACAAACGTTAGTGGGTAAACATATGTAAAAATACAAATGTTTTCACAAAACCTTTTAAAATATTAAATTATAAATGACATTAAAAAAAAATTTATGAAGGGAAATTGAATTATAACAAAAAAGATATTATAATGTGTGCTAAAAAAATATCTTTTAAAAGTTATAAAGGATTTAAAAGTGATATGTGAAAATACATTTAAAAATATTACCTTTGAAATAATATTTTTTAATGGAGACACAGAAGAGAAATAATGTTTTCCAAAAAAATGGGACGTGAAAATATTTTGAGAAATTTTAATTTTTGAAGTAATATTTAATTATATAGATAAGATAAATACATATTTTTTCAAAAGCTATGTTAAAAAACTTTGAAAACAATAAATTTGAAAAAATAGATAATAATAGACCCCTGAAAAAAAATGTTTTAAAAAACATAAATGAAAATACTTTTAAAAATATTAATATTTTTTAAAAAAATTTTTATTAATGGAACCTTGAAGAATTAATAATGTTTTCACCAGAAATTTGGAGTGGATAGAATCATTCTTGGAAGAATGAAATTCTGAATGAATCATTTACCTCAATGAAGGGAGTTGAGTTAGCAAAGAACCTTATGAACTTGGCATCCTTGGAATCGAAATCTATTTAACAAATCAAAAGATATGGAAATTCAATCCCCATGAATTATAGTAATAAATAATAAATGAAATTAATTATGATATAATAACATCATTTCAATGATTTTATGGTGGAAAATAATAAATATGTCTCAATAGATTAAATTTGATACGCAAAATAATTATGAATTTAGAGACATTCGAATAAAAACCCCTTGAAAGAGAGGGATTGAATTGATATTAAAATAAAATTATGAAAAATATAATTCATTATATAATATATCAAATAGGTATGATATAAATCTTAAAAATTAATTTAGGTTCATAATTTAGAACACATGTCAAAAAGGAGTTTGATATGAAAAACCCTTACCTTGTTTCCTTTCATAATATATCACATTCTAACCTATTTTAATATAGGCATAACTAACATAATATAATATTTTAAAACAATAATCGCAAATATTTCCCTTTAATAATAATTATTATAGTTTTTTATTTATAGTAGATATATTATTTATAGCATATTATGACCATTTTGTTTTAATAAATTTAATTATTTTATGTCTTATTAATAATTTTGATATCACGATCTATTAGTCTATACTAAGGTTATTATTTTTATACCATTTATATTCCTTAATATATAACCTATGTTCATTTATAAATCTATAATATCATTCCATGAGTGTATTAGTTATGCTATGTGAAAATGGAATCAGTTTTGGCATATTTTGGTGATTTTAGTGGACAAAAACAATACTTTAATAATAAGCTAAATACATAATATTAAATATCCATAACTATATAAAATAATTATTTACATATTATATTAAAATAATATTTGTTTTTATGTTCTAATATATATCCATATTCACATTTTAATTCATCATTCATATAGGTGGTTAATCTTATTCAAACATGAATAAAATATAACTCGTTTGGTGAGTATAGTTAAAAAAGTGTTTCTTTTGACATAATGTAATTATGATAAAAGTTTAAGGATTTTAATTTTATTTATATATGATTTTTATTAATTATTTATTATTTTAGAATAATTAATGAAAAAATAGAAGAAGAAAAATTATTCTTTTGGGAGGATGTAGTTCACGCACACACACAATTGGAGTTCCTTTTTTTCTAAGTGGATGGAAATGAATAAATAATTTATAATCAACCAACCTTATCTGACCCAAACCATCACATAAGAAATCTTGTCACACATTCTAAAGTGCATTTATGATCACCAATGTCTTCCAACATGAATTAAGAATATCTAACAATCTCTCGAGAATGTTTCTTCCCATGGTAAACCGATATGAACCATCCATTAAACGGGATGAAAACACCAATATCATAAATATTAAAAACATAAAACAAAATATACATGGTTTTTAATAAATTCTAAGTAAACATCCGAAGGAAAATTATACATGATATTAAAAACATTCCATAACATGACCTATACATGGTATCCCAAGTAAAATTCCAAAAAACAAAAGAATGGGAAAAGGAACAAACAAAGACAACACATAAAACCCAACAAATAAAAAATACCAAAATTACTCAATGAAATAAAATCCATATGAGAACACATATCCAACAATAAAATTACAACTGGAAGTAATCAAGAAGATCCACCCAGTTAGATGGTGACCTTGACATTTCTAGTGTCCCGCAAAACAAAGTATACTTCATCCAAAGGCACATGTAGGGTGTGAGAAACAATTACCAGTAGGATGACACCATAAATCTATTTAATGATTATACACATTCAAACCAATTAATTAGTTTTAAAAGACATTTCAAAACTAAACCACTTTGTACACCATTTTATTTAAAAAACTCTTTTAAACCACTTTGGGTTTCCTTTAGAACACACATGTTTAAATTTTTTTAACATGGATCAAATAATGAAGTAATAGACCGAGGAAAAAATGATCAACCCAAAAAAAATCATGGCATTATAAGGTATAAAAATTAGCATTATCATTAAATGACCAGTTAAATAAAATTAGCATTACATGTGTCACCCAATAAAATATGGAAATAATAATATTAATATAGAATATAAACTCATATGGCATGAGTAATAATAAGAGCCTAATTTTGGTGATTATAAATAAAGTAAACTATATTTCTATTTTAAATGAAGGCTCTCAGAGTCTTCCTTGATCCCAAATCCAAGAGCTGTCATGGTATCATAGTAAATAATGGATTCTATCATGGGTTTCCTTCCCAAAGTCTATCTCAGTCCCTTAGAAACAAAAATTTAACATCTAATGGTCTTCCTAAAAAATGTCTCTCAGGATCCATTAGAAAAACCCTCACTCAAAACAAGTTTATGACTTATGCTAATCCATTATAATATAATCATAAAACCTTAACCATAACAAGCAATCCATTTAACAATAGATGTTCATAAACAACATCATGATCTTATAAAAAAACTTTCTACAAGGTAAAACAATTTCTAAAACCATTTTATAAGTCCATTTGAAACTATATAATTTCATTAATCCATTTTATTAAACACATAGAGTTCACTAAAGACACTCTCATTTGGAAACACCACATTAAACATTAAAATTTATAAACCAAGCCATAGAGATCCCCAAGTATGGGATCCAAATAAACCATAAATAATTTTAATGAAATTTAGTCAATAGAATCCAAATGTGATTATAAATTTAAAGGTAGTCTATAAACAAATACCTTAATAAGAGACACCTACATTATAATTTTTTCAAACCTCATTCCCTTCAAAAATAACCACTTAGAAGATGAATAAATAGAGAAATGACACCTACTCCAAAATAAAACACAACAAATAACTCATTAAAAAACTATTTTATATAATCCTAACCCCATAGAGGTACCAAAAGCCATGAAAATATAAGAATAAGAATGAGAAGAGGGAAAAAACGAAGAAACCAATAAGATTTGGAATTACCTCACTAAAAATCACAAAGAATATATGAAAAATCTATTATATATGGAGATGATAAGATTACAAACCAAGGAGGATGTGATGATCCTAATAATTTGAGGCAATGAGAGACAAACAGGTATAACATAAATAGGGAAAAAAGAGTAAAATACCACTTTTTAAGAGACATTGATAGGCTACACGGTTAAGAAAACCATCTTCTAACCATGAAGGGATACTATGTCCTCAACACCAAGATAAAACGTTACCCCTAAGAGATAAAATGTTTTAAAAAACATGCCCCAAACTTTCAAAATCCCCTATTACATACTTATAACACCCTCATATAGTTAAAAAAATGATGTACCAACTATGCGCCTAGTCTGTTTTTCCCAAAACACTTATTTCACAACCATGGAACCCAGAACCATGAAAGGTAGATTGAAACGTCAAATAAAAATCAATATTTGATTTACCAATTACCTGGTGGGTGTCCTAAACTCCGCGATATGACACTCTATATCCCACAAAAATACTAAAGTTTTCTCAGAAGAAAACTGGTGAGGCCACTACTCGCTCACTAATGTTTCCCACTCCCATGTCTCAAGGATATAACCTCATGAATAATATAGAACATGGATCAATGGTGTAACACCCGAGAATTTTATGAGAAATATTTTGTTTTTATAAATCATAAAAGGAATTTTTCACTACACACAACACTAGCTTGTCTTTCTTTACACACAATCGCGACCTTCCTCGATAGCTTGCGTCGTACGCAATACCGAGTTTCACTAAACAACAATATGCTATTAAAGTATTATTAAAACTAGCCGTTATGAATACTAATAACCAATTTTTGAATTTTTTTACATTTTATTTTTCAAAATGGACTTCATTTTTGGATTCGGAATATCGAAATTCTCTTAGGGTGAAATTTTGGTACTTTTCGGATAACTTTCATATTCTAATGAATAGTAAAAATTACTAAATTTTAATTAAAAACAAATTTTTTTAATCGAAATAATTAATAGTAATAAATTATTAATTTGAGTGGTTTTAAAGTATATTTAGAATATATTTTTACCATTTAATACAATTTTTGTCATTGAATTTAATTTCACATTTAAACCAAACATAAACAAGTGCCAATCTTTTGATAGTTATTATCTCTTCAAAACACCATATTTGTTTTGATGACGAGAATTGATTTTTAAATAAATTAATGCAACTGATGTGTTTTTAATTTCGTAAAATGGACATCATTTTTGAATTCATAATATCAAATATAGCTTAGGCCTAATTTTTGGTATTTTTCTGGAAAATTTCATTTTTTGATGAATAGTGAAACCACTAAGTGGTAGTTAAAAAAATTGAATTTTTCATAAACCATAATTTCACCACTTCTGTGAGTGGAATTTCAAAAATCCAAGAGACACAGTTGATGTCAGTAAGTAAAATGTTGTTCAATGAGATGAAAATAATTTTTGGTGAGTAATAACATTTTACTTTTATTTACCACGGTTAAAAGTAAATAGGGTAATTAAGGATAAAAATGATATTATTATTACCGTAACACATGTAATAATTCTATTGGATAAGTTTAATTCGACCCCAAACAACCTTAGGAATAAAATATGACCATTTAGGCCCCCTTGGATTAGATTAGGACATTTATTATTAATTAATTTAAAGAAGTGTTAAAATAGTTAAAATTAAAGTTTAATAAGTAAATAATTTTTAATATAGGGTTATACATAAGATAAATTCGACTATAAATATCAATTATAAAGATAAAATTATTTCCTACATAATGTTATTTTATTTTTCATTTTTAGACATTATACAAGTTAATTTATTTATGACACAAAGATGATGCAGTAATTATCTTATTAATGAAATATTGACATAATTGATGTTATAAATACCCAAATAAATGTAATTTGAGACTTTTCATGAATTCCACTAATTTTATAGGTTAATATGACATGTTATTATTGATTTAATGAACTATTTTCAAACTTATCATTCTGTTATAAGTTTCACAAAAATCAATTACTAAATAGTGTCAAAATTGACATAAAATAGTTTTTAAAATAAATATTATATTATTGATTTTTATTTTATTCCTAAAAATCTACGGTTCGGCCAAGATACTTATATCATGATAGGTGTATCATTAATGGACCACTTGGGGGTCTCTTAGATGTATATGTTAAGTTTATTAACTATATAATATAAAAATGCAAAGTGACATGGTAAATGTCAATCTAATTAACTAAGAGTTAAAACTAAAAGATAAGGTTAATATAATGACCCAAACATGTCTAAATTCTATTGGATGAGAGGATTTAGACCCATCCCCACGCTAGCTTAGAAATATATCAATTTTGAGCTATTAAAAATCGAATTTGACTTTATAATAAAATAATAGTTTTAGTTATTCCAAAGGTGACTATCTCCTCCCTTATAAAAGGGCACCTCCTCCCTCTCTTCCTCACACCACATTGAGCCTTCAAGCTCAGCCACACCCTGCAAATTTCTTCTCTCCACTTCCCTAGTGACATCCTAGAGGTCTTGGTATTCTTCAAAGACCAATGTTATTCCCCTAAAAGGAAGTCTCAAAGAAGCGCTTCAAAGAAGAGGTAATGTTCGTTACCGATTCTTTCATCTTTATTTCTTCTTCAACTTATTATTCTGTAGTTGTTTCATTATGAAGTAATAACATCAGTATCACTCATATACCGATATGTTATTATATTTATGAAACAACCCTATTTCACCATCTATCCATCCTATGGAAAATGAAATCACCGCGTGTGCGTACGTACGGAATACCGTCTCCACGCCGTGGTGTAATCTATTTTCCCCCACCACCTTACTTGGATGGGTATAATGGTGTAAATAATAACTAAATATTATTATTGTAAAGTTATATTGATTCTGAAATAGTATAAATACAATCCAATACAATTCCATGATCATTGGAACGATATCATCGCTCGTGCGTACGTACGGAATACCGTCTCCACGATGTGATGCGATTCGTTCTACATGAGCTTCATTAAACAATGATTATATAAATAAATTGAATGAATGAATATGATATATATTACACTAATAACATTATTTAAATGAGGTATCTATAACCTAAAGAGATGAATAAGAATTTATTTGACCAAACACGCATAAGAACAAAAAGTAATAAACACCCGAATAACAAGTAGTAATGAAATATTACTAATAAGAAGCTAAGAATATGACCATATATGATATCATAACAATAATTATGATTCTGTAATAAGTCAATAACATTATTTAAATCATTATACAGGTGGTTTGGACACTTACGAAGCAAATCAGACCTAAGGTAAAGGAAAATCTCACAATCTCAATTTTTATCTGAGATTGTTTATACTTCAGAATTTACTAGGGAATATTTATCATCCACATCCATGTTTCCTCAATATGTAATATTTATATCTTTCTACAATAGTTTATATCCAATTTTACCCTTCGGTGAGCTTTTAGTAAAAGATATTAAAGGAATCTTTTGTCGATTTTTGTACGAGGTACTTTTTGACTTTTCCAACAAAAGTACGAGAAGAATGTTTTTTTAACTTATACGGCATGAATGTATTTTTAAATCATTATTTCCAAGAATATTACTTTAATAGTTTTCGAGTATATTTTTAATCAACTTCTTTTAGTTTAAAAATGTATGACATTTTAAGAAAGGAAAATGTTTTTGAAGTAGAAAGGATATTTTCCTCAAGAATGGAGTTCAAGTGTTTTATCAAAATTATTTTCCATCTAAGATAATATAGGGTTCTGTTTCTATCCCTATTATTACATTGATTTGATTATGTTGTTATGGAATTATTTTTATGAATTCTTTTATCTTATATGAATTGTTTTATGATGTCATGTTGATTAAGATTCCCATTTTTATTACATGGGTTATGCAATGATGTATGATTTTTGATTTTGTGGAAAATATAAGAATGGTATCATTATAAGATGGGTAGGACCTATATCTCCCTCCAATTAATTGGGTAAAGATTTTATATCTCATGAGATAGACATGGCTGGAATGGCAGGTTAAACCGGTTCAGTGAAACATGACTGAAATGAAGAGTGAACTCGGTTCAGAAATGGACTTTGTCCACTAAGATAGTCTTGGAAATAAGTCTTGACTAATAAGAAATGATTCTCTATGATTATGTGTGTATGCCAAAAAGTTTCATGTTTTTAGTTATGATTATGGTGATTACATTTCACTACCATGATTTATCCCATGTTATGAAATTATGATTTCTTTTGCAGGTTAAGATTTCCAAAATGTTATGTTCTTATGAATATGACGTGATTGATATTTCTTTTGTTTACCCTTACTGAGCATTTGAGCTCACTCTTTTGTATGTTTTCTTTCCCTAGGTTAGGGAGAAGGTTATTAAGTAAGATATTCCAAAAGGGACTATAGATATGATGAAATAAATGGGAGACAGCGTAGACGCTTTATGAACCAGTTGTTTATGTTTCCTAGTTTTAAAGACAATATACCTATATGGTCCTTTCGTGATTTTGTTATATGTTGTAATAAGTATGCTTCAATTTTGATGTATTAACAATTTATGTAAAGTATGGGTCGTTATAGTTGGTATCAGAGGAAAGGTATAGTCATCCTTTGGAAACTAGGATGTGAAAGCCTTAGTAAGAACCCTAAGGATAAGTCTAAGAATAGAACACAATCTTAGTATTTTAGAAATGGCCATGAATAACCTATGATAAGACCTTAAGTGTGAAATTTTATTCTTGATTATGTGGTTTTCCTATTATAATTAGTGTTGCACACACTATTCTTCTTGGTTTTAGTCAATGGCTGGAACCTAAAGGAACCGTGTTAATGCGGAATGCGACGGGCAATGTAATGATTTTCCCCCTGAGCAACCAAACATTATGGGAGCTGGAATGAAAAATATTTTAGCCATGCTCACAAAACATTGTCTAGCTATGAATCATGCTATACTTCCAAACTAGCAAATGAAGGAGAAAAATTCTGTTGAATCCTTCATGAGGCAGCGTCCACCTTCATTCAGCGGGTCTACTGATCCATTAGTTGCTGAACAATGGATTAGTACTACTGAAAAGATATTTTCAGTTCTTCAATGTTCTAAACATGATAAAGTCATCTTAGCAGTGTATCATTTGGAAGGTGATGCTGATCAATGGTGGAATCTTATCAAGAATACGAGGCCAAGAGATCAAATTGAGTCCATGGAATGGGATGTGTTCAAGAACTTATTTTTCAATAATTACTTCCCTCGTATTCTCCGAACAAAGATAGACAAGGAGTTTCATGAACTAAAGAAAAAGGATGATGAATCTGTTGGCACATATGAAGAAAATATTACAAGACATGCAAGGTACGCTTCTGGGATTATTATCCAACCTGAGAGTAAGATCGATCGATTCTTTAGTGGCTTAAAACCAAGTCGTTGAAGGGCCTTAGCCATAAGGTACTTCAATAGCTACGAGTAAATCATTCGATGTGCTCTCAAAGTTTAAATGGAGATTGGAGTAACCCATCAGTCATATGGGTTTGATAAGAAGAGGAAAATGGAATTCAAAGGAAAATCAAAAGAGCACAATGAAAAGAAGATGAGATTTCCCTTATGCTCAAAGTGTAGAAAGAAACATGGAGGGAGTTGTCTTAAAGGGACAAGTAAATGTTTCAAATGTGGAAAGGAAGGTCATCGGGCATTTGAATGCCATAATGATGGGAAGAAGATGTCTAAGGATGCAAACAAAGGAAGGGATACACAGAATGAACCCACTACCCTTCAATGATTCAAGTGCAAGGAGATGAGGCATTATGCCAATCAATGCCCAAATCCAAGGGTTGATGATGATGATCGACGCCAACAAACGTTTAAGGCTAAAGACAAAGGAAAGTCACATGCAATTTTTATCAGTGATGTGGAGTACGATAACGATGTGGTGAAAGGTACACTTACCATCCACTCTAAAGTAGAAAATGTTTTATTTGATTCTAGATCCACCCACTCTTTTATTTATGAATAATTTTCTAAGGGTATCACCGTATTACCTCACCAATTAGATGTTGAGTTAGCTGTG
This sequence comes from Viscum album, assembly GCA_963277665.1. Lineage (NCBI taxonomy): Eukaryota > Viridiplantae > Streptophyta > Magnoliopsida > Santalales > Viscaceae > Viscum > Viscum album. The sequence continues at coordinate 36,518,440 of OY728150.1, read as the reverse complement.
ACAACCCCTAATGGCACAACAGTCGCATCAAAAGTTTATAATTCTTCTCTAATTGAAGTTTGTGGGAAAGTGCTTCCTATAAATCCTGTTATCCTTCCTATAGTGGAATTTTATGTGATTCTTGGAATGGATTGGCTTTCTCTCTATGGAGATCATATCAATTTCCAACGAAGGGAAGTCACATTTCATATTCCAGATCAATCTATGACCGTCTATCGATGCAAGGATGAACATAACCTTCCGGTGGAAATTTCTTCCATCTTATGGGTCATGACTCCACTAAATGAAGGTTATTTATCTCAAATGGTTGGTGAGAAACTCATGATTAAGAATATGCCCATTGTACGGGAGTTTGACGATGTATTTCAAGAGTAATTTCCAGGTCTTCCACGAAATCATGAATTTTAGTTTTCAATAGAACTTGTACCGGGTGCATTACCTATTTCAAAGACACCTTATAGAATGGCCCAAATTGAGTTGCAGGAATTGAAGAAGAAACTCTAAGAGAATCTTGATAAGGGGTTCATATGCCCTAGTGCGTCACCTTGGGGATCACATGTTCTTTTTGTTAAGAAGAAATATGGATCAATGAGACTCTGCATTGATTATCGAGAACTTAAGAAGATCACTATCAAGAAAAAATATCCTCTCCCACGCATTGATGACTTATTTGACAAACTATGAGGAGCTCAATACTTTTCCAAGATTGATCTTCATTCAGGGTATCATCAATTAAGGGTCAAAAGGGAGGATATACCAAATATGGATTTCCCTACAAGGTATGGACACTATGAATTTATAGTGATGCCGTTTGGTCTTACTAATGCCCCTGCTGTCTTCATGGATCTGATGAATAGATTCTTTAGAGACTATCTTGATCAGTTTGTGGTAGTCTTTATAGACGATATTCTTGTATATTCAAAGAGAAAGTAAGAACATGAAGATCACATGAGAATTATATTGAAGACCCTGAGAAAGGAGAAGCATTATGCCAAATTTACCAAGTGTGAATTTTGGCTTCAAAAAGATTCATTTTTGGGTCACATAATCTCAAAAGAGGGGATATTTGTGGATCCAGTAAAAACAGAGGTTATCGAATGATGGTCGAGACCAACAACAGTAAGTGAGATCCGAAGTTTTCTTGGTTTGGCTGGATATTATCGACGTTTTGTGAAAGATTTTTCATGATTATCTAATCCACTCACCAAGTTGACTCGGAAAGGAGTTATGTTTTTTTGGATAGGGGAATGTGAAGAGAATTTCAAGGAGTTGAAAAGAAGGTTATCCAGTGCACCTCTGCTCACACTTCCTTATAGTGGAGAAAGGTTTGTGATCTACAGTGATGCATCCAAGAAGGGATTGAGGTGTGTTATCATGAAAAATGATATGGTGATAGCTTATGCCTCACGAAAATTGAAAATCCATGGGCAAAATTACCCAACTCATGATTTGGAGTTAGCTGCGGTAATCTTTGCATTAATGATTTGGAGCCATTATCTTTATGGAGAAAGGTGTGACATTTATACTGATCATAAAAGTGTAAAGTATATTTTCACACAAAAGGTGCTGAATATGTGCAAAAGAAGATGGTTGGAGCTGATTAAGGATTACGACTGCTCAATTCATTACCACCCTGTGAAAGCAAACAAGGTGGCAGATGCATTAAGTCGACAAGACCATGCCAGTTTATCCATGATGAGGATCACAAAAGATCCAATATTTATGGATTTTCAAAGGATGGATGTTGGAATTATAATGGAAGGGGGGAAATCGTATCTTTCTCAAATGAATGTTCAACCATCTATTCATGTGAAGATTAAAGAGGCACAGAAAGAAGCTGTATAGTTACAAAAGCAGGTGAGAAATGTTCATGAATTCAACCTTGATTGTGATGGGATAATAAAGTTCAGGAATCGGGTTTGTGTTCCTCCCATCCCCAAATTAAAGACGGAGCAGCTGGATGAGGCTCATAGTTCTTCATTCTCTATTCATTCGGGAAGCACGAAGATGTATAGGGATCTGAAAGAGTACTTCTGGTGGGATGGCATTAAAATAGATGTTGCTAAATATGTCTCTCAATGCTTGGTTTGTCAGCAAGTTAAAGCTGAGAGAGAAAAGTCTAAGGGGATGTTACAACCATTACCCATACCTGAATGGAAAGGGGAAAACATCACTATGGAATTTGTTACCGGACATCCTAAAACATTTAAAGGCAATAATGCTATCTGGGTCATAGTTGATCGTCTTACAAAGTCTGCACACTTCATTGCTATTATAGAGGATTTCTATCTGGATCACCTTTCCAGGATATATGTAAAGGAAGTGGTAAGATTGTATGGAGTTCCACTTTCTATTATATCTGATCAGGATCTGAGGTTTACCTTAATGTTCTGGCGAAGTCTTCAGCATACTCTGGATACGGAGTTGAGTTTCAGCACTGCTTATCATCCTAAGAAAGACGTTCAGTCTGGGAGAACAATTCAAACTCTATAAGATATGTTGAGAGCTTACTCTATGGATTTCAAAGGTGGTTGGGATCAACACCTACCTTTGGTGGAATTTTCTTATAATAATATCTTTCACTCCATTATTCAGATGGCTCCTTATTAAGCTCTCTATGGAAAGAAATGCAGGACTCCAACTTGCTGGGATGAAGTTGGGGAAAGAAAGCTATTAGGACCTGATCTTGTTGATGAGATGGAAGAAAATGTCAGATCTATTCAACAACACATAAGAGAAGCTCAGAGTTGACAAAAAGGATATGCTGACAACCGAATATAATACTTAGAGTTTGAAGTGGGTGATAAAGTGTTCTTATGAATATCTCCCTGGAAGAGGGTCATGAGATTTGGAAAGAAGGGAAAGTTGAGCCCTAGGTATATCAATCCTTTTGAAATAATGGATCGTGTTGGGAAGGTAGCTTACCGATTGGCGCTTACACCGAATCTCTCTCAAGTTCACGATGTGTTCCATGTATCTCTCCTGAGAAAGTACATACCTGATCCTTCAGATGTACTCAGCTCAGAAGTTATACCGCTGGAGCAAGATCTTTCTTATGAAGAATAGCCGATAGAGATTCTAGATCGTAGCAAAAAAGTCCTATGAAACAAGAACACTCAGTTGGTGAAAGTTTTATGGAGGAACCACAAATTAGAAGAATCTACATGGGAGCTTGAGGATATGATGAGGGAATGGAATCCTCATCTGTTTGTTACAAAGTGACGAATTTCGAGGGCGAAATTCATTTTAAGGGGGGTAGAATGTAACACCCGAGAATTTTATGAGAAATATTTTGTTTTTATAAATCATAAAAGGAATCTTTCACTACACACAACACTAGCTTGGATTTCTTTACACGCAATCGCGTCGTTCTTCAATAGCTTGCGTCGTACGCAATACTGAGTTTCACTAAACTACAATATGCTATTAAAATATTATTAAAACTAGCTGTTATGAATAGTAATAACCACTTTTTGAAATTTTGTACATTTTATTTTTCAAAATGGACTTCATTTTTGGATTCGGAATATCAAAATTAGCTTAGGGTGAAATTTTGGTACTTTTCGGATAACTTTCATATTCTGATGAATAATGAAAATTACTAAATTTTAATTAAAAACAACATTTTTAATCGAAATAATTAATAGTGATAAATTATTAATTTGAGTGGTTTTAAAGTATATTTAGAATATATTTTTACCATTTAATACAATTTTGGACATTGAATGTAATTTCACATTAAAACCAAACATAAACAAGTGTCGATCTTTTGATAGTTATTATCTCTTAAAAACACACTATTTGTTTTGACGATGAGAATTAATTTTTAAATAAATTAATGCAACTGACGTGTTTGGAATTTGGTAAAATAGACATCATTTTTGAATTCATAATATCAAATATAGCTTAGGCCAAATGTTTGGTATTTTTCTGGAAACTTTCATTTTTTGATAAATAGTGAAACCACTAAGTGGTAGTTAAAAAAACTGAATTTTTCATAAAACATAATTTTACCGCTTCTGTGAGTGGAATTTCAAAAATCCGAGAGACACGGTTGATGTCAGTAAGTAAAATGTGGTTCAATGAGTTGAAAATTATTTTTGGTGAATAGTAACTTTTTACTTTTATTTACCACGGTTAAAAGTAAATAGGGTAACTAAGGGTAACATTGATATAATTATTACCCTAACACATGTCCTAATTCTATTGGATAAGTGTAATTAGACCAATAACAACCTTAGGAATAAAATATGACCATTTAGGCCCACTTGGATTAGATTAGTACATTTATTATTAATTTATTTAAAGAAGGGTTAAAATAGTTAAAATTAAAGTTTAATAAGTAAATAATTTTTAATATAGGGTTATACATAAGATAAATTAGACTATAAATATTCATTATAAATATAAAAATATTTAATACATAATGGTATTTTATTTGTCATTTTTAGACATTAAATAATTTAATTTATTTATGACACAAAGATGATGCAGTAATTATCTTATTAATTAAATATTGACATAATTGATGTTATAAATACCCAAATAAATGTAATTTGAGACTTTTTATGAATTCAACTAATTTTCTAGGTTAATATGACATGTTAGTATTTATTGAATTAACTTTTTTAGAACTAATCATTCTGTTATGAGTTTCACAAAAATCAATTACTAAATAGTGTCAAAATTGAAATAAAATAGTTTTTAAAACAAATATTATATTATTGATTGTTATTTTATTCCTAAAAATATAAGGTTCGGCCAAGATACTTATATCATGATAGGTGTATCATTAATGGACCACTTGGGGGTCTCTTGGATGTATATGATATGTTTATTAACTATATAATATAAAAATACAAAGTGACATGGTAAATGCCAATCTAATTAACTAAGAGTTAAAACTAAAAGATAAGGTTAATATAATGACCTAAACTTGTATAAATCCTATTTTATGAGAGGATTTATACCCCTCCCCACCTTATCTTCGAAATATATCAATTTGGAGCTATTAAAAACCGAATTTTACTTTATAATAAAATAATAGTTTTAGTTATTCCAAAGGTGCCCCTATCCTCCCTTATAAAAGGGCACCTCCCCCCTCTCTTCCTCACACCACTTGAAGCCTTCAATCTCGGCCAACCCCTGAAAATTTCTCTTCTCCACTTCCCTAGAGACATCCTAGAGGACCTGGTCTACTTCAAAGTCAAATTTTAGTTTCCTAAAAGGAAGTCTCAAAGAAGTGCTTCAAAGAAGTGGTAATGTCCGTTACCACTTCTTCCATCTTTATTTCTTCTTCCACTTCTTCTTCTGTAGTTGTTTACTTATGAAGTAATAACATCAGTATCAATCATATACTGATATGTTATTATAATTATGAAACAACCCTATTTCACCATCTATCCATCCTACGGAAAATGAAATCACCGCGCGTGCGTATGTACGGAATACTGTCTCCACGCCATGGTGTAATCTATTTTCCCCCACCACCTTACTTGGATGGGTATAATGGTGTAAATAATAACTACATTTGATTATTGTAAAGTGATATTGATTATGAAATAGTATACATACACTCCAATACAATTCCACGATCATGGGAACGATATCATCGCTCGTGCATACGTACGGAATACCGTCTCCACGATGTGATGCGATTCGTTCAACATGATCTTCATAACATAATGATTATATAAATGAATTGAATAAATGAATATGATATATATTACACTAATACCATTCTGGAAATGAGGTATCTATAACCTAAAGAGAATAATAAGAATTTATTTGAAAAAACACGCATAAGAACAAAAAGTAATAAACACCCGAATAACAAGTAGTAATGAAATATTACTAATAAGAAGCTACGAATATGACCATATATGATCTCATAACAATAAGTATGATTCTGGAATAAGTCGATAAAATTATTTAAATAATTATACCGGAGGTTCGGACACTTACGAAGAAAATCGGACCTAAGGTAAGGGAAAATCTCGCAATCTCAATTTTTATCCGAGATTGTTTATACTTCAGAATTTACTAGGGAATATTTATCATCCACATCCATGTTTTCTAAATATGTAATATTTATATCCTTCTACAATAGTTTATATCCAATTTTACCCTTCGGTGAGATTTTAGTAAAAGATATGAAATGAATCTTTTGTCGTTTTTTGTACGAGGTACTTTTTGACTTTTCCGACAAAAGTACGAGAAGAATGTTTTTTAACTTATACGGCAAGAATGGATTTTTAAAACATTATTTCCAAGAAGCTTCCTTTACATTTTTTTCAAGTTTGTTTTTAATCAACTTCTTTTAGTTTAAAATTGTATGACATGTTATGAAAGGAAAATGTTTTTGAAGTAGAAAGGATATTTTCCTCAAGAATAGAGTTCATGTGTTTTATCAAAATTTCTTTCCATATAAGATAATATAGGGTTCTGTTTCTATCCCTATTATTAAAATGATTTGATTATGTTGTTATGGAATTATTTTTATGAAATCTTTTATCTTATATTAATTGTTTTATGATGTCATGTTGATTAAGATTACCATTTTTATTACATGGGTTATGCAATGATGTATGATTTTTGATTTTGTGGATCACATATGAATGGTATCATTATGAGATGGGTGGGACCTATATCTCCCTCCAATGCATTGGGTAAACATTTTATATCTCATGAGATAAACATGGCTAGAATGGCAGGTTAAACCGGTTCAGTGAAATAGGACTGAAACGAGGAGTGAACTCGGTTCAGAAATGGACTTTGTCCACTAAGATAGTCTTGGCAATAAGTCTTGTCTAATAAAAAATGATTCTCTATAATTATGTGTGTATGCCGTAAAGTTTCATGTTTTTAGTTATGATTATTGTGATTACATTTCACTTCCATGGTTTATCCCATGTTATGAAATTATGATTTCTTTTGCAGGTTAAGATTTCCAAAATGTTATGTTCTTATGAATATGATGTGATTGATATTTCTTTTGTTTACCCTTACTGAGCATTTGAGCTCACCCTTTTGTATTTGTTCTTTCCCCAGGTCAGGGAGAAGGTTATTAAGTAAGATATGCCAAAAGGGACTATAGATATGATGAAATAAATGGGAGATAGTGTAGACGCTTTATGAACCAGTTGTTTATGTTTCCCAGTTTCTAAAGACACTATACCTATATGGTCCTTTCGTGGTTTTGTTATATGTTGTAATAAGTATGCTTCAATTTTGAAGTATTAAAAATTTATGTAAAATATGGGTCGTTATAAATGGGATTGATATACCATGGAATTTTGTTTATAAAAAATACATGATATGGAAAAGAGTCTCAACCACAGATTTATCATGCTCATGCTCCAAACCTTCCCACTCCAATACATGAGATGGGTCTGGATAGTATCTCATCAACTAGGAAACATGAATGAAATCATAGATTCCACTCATCCATGGTTTAAAATACAACAGATAGGATAGATTCACAAGAAATTCCACAACATTAAATGAATAAACATATAGTAGTTCCTACTTTACCTACATCCATAGAAGGTTCTCTCTATCTTAACAGATACCTGAAGGAACCCCTGACCACCCACCTGAAACTCCAATGGGGGATGATAAAAACCATCAAAAGTATTCTAGAAAATCTAAGACGTAGATTTTTTTGAATTAGAAATACTATCCCAGTAATCTATTTGACAAGGCTCGTTCTTACCAAGGGACCCTCACACACCCAAGACCAACACAGAGGGGATTGAAACAAACATCCATACAATGCCTCAAATGGGTTAGTCATGATCATGACATGATAAAAGTAATTATAAGAAAATGATTCCAATGGTAGATTCCTTTCCAAAAAAACACATTAACTCAATATCACATGAAAGTAACATATCATTTCCAGTTGGGTTGGTCAACTTAGACGGAACATCCATCCATGGGTGATACATGGTGATCAATGTTTTCTATGTTCCCAAAGCCTTAAAGAAGTTCCTTTAAAAAACAATAGTTAAATGAAAATCATTTTTGTAAACTATCATTTATGGAAATCCATGAAGCTAAATGATCTCTTGAACATACATAAATTTGAGGTCTGCTACCTTTATTAACTCCATGATGGGAGGCAAGTGGGTTGATTTCATCAAACAATTTAAAAGCACCCATATAGAATCATTCCTAATAAAAATATGAGGTAGTACAATCATGAAATCCATAGATATATCATCCAACCTCCACCATAGAATAAGAAGTGAGAAAAACAATATATATTTGGTGCTCATATTTGACTCTATTATAGGTAAAACAATGAGATATGAACTTCAAAACTGCCCATCTCATTCTGGTCCACCAATACCAACCTTTTAAGGTATAAATCATCTTGGTCACCCCAGGGTGCATATCCTAACCTGAATGATGGACCTCATGGTTAACCTACCACCTCAATATCCACGGATTCACTAACCACCTATAGAAATGGATAGAACCACAAAGAGAATGAGAAAATCTTCTAAGATCTCCCCACTATTTAAGAAACTTCTAATCTGTTAGAAATTAGGTTGGATACCTGATCACTCCTTACCCAATATATGGGAGGGGGTGTAATATATACACTGGACAAGAAAAAATTCTATCCATCCCCTGGAACTACCATATTCATATTGGAAAAGAAACTCATCAATACCCCCTCATCTTCTTTTCCTAGAGATACTTTATTGGAAGATTCATCATCCATGTTTTAGTGACCACATTCCCATTCCCAGGCATATAATAAATATTGAAATAAAATTATTGAAAACAATTTAGATAGTACATTTGGATAAGGTTTTGGTCCCTCTGAGTGAAAATATACATCATGATCATATAATCCATGAAAACTAAAAAGTACTCCTTGAATAGGTAATGTAACCATGTCTTTATTTAATGCATCACAACTACAAATTCTAGATCACAAGAGGGATAATTCCAATCCTCTGGGAATAGATGATGTGAGCCATAGGACACCACATGATTATCCTACATCAACACGCATCCCAAACCCACAACAAAAATAATAACAATACATTATAAATCTCTATCAACATCAAGTAGAATCAGGACATGTGTATATGTCAAACAGTCCTGTAACCACTCAAAAGAACTTTGGGAGTTCTCATTAAACTAAATAATCACCCATTTCTTATTCATGTCTTTCAATAGTGAAACTATCTCAGATACATCAAGAAATTGTTTTCTATAATACCCATTTATGCTTATAATTATATGTCTATCTAACAAAATATTACGTTTCTCCTAATATATAACTACTAAAACTGTCTCTAGATCCATAGAAAATCCTACCGTATAAATATCATGGCTCAAAAACCTCACCCCAATACCCCAAGATACCTATTGGATAACTTGGAATATATTATAGGGTCCCTCAAAACACCAAAAACAACTTCCAGATGATCAATATGCTCATCATGTATCTTGGAATACAACAAGATGTAGTTCATGAACATGACCATTAAAGAGTCTAAAAAGTAATTCAAGATTTGGTTTATCAATTCCATAAATACTATATGAGAATATTTGTGACCAAAATGCATAAAAAAATACTAAAAATGTTCATGCCGAAATCAAAAAGAATTTGTTTGATCAGCCAATTCCTAGAAACTCATATGGTGGTACCTAGATCTCTAGATAATATTATAGAACCAACATTCTCCCTTAAGATGATCATAAATACCCCCAATTATAGGAAATAAGTATTTATTCCTCACAGTCACCAAGATTATATTATGATAATCTATTCAATGTTGAAGGAATTTATCCACCTTCTTTTAGAATACCACTGTAGAATCCCAAAGTGACATGATACTCTAGATAAAAACCATTCCTTCAATGTCATATAGCTAAAACATTATCTATATTATCTTACTCTAATGCATATGATATGATGTAAAGGAGATCAGGATCATCTTGGGGAGTATATCAATAATAAAATTGAACTCCCTCTAGGTAATTATTTGCAAGAAATCACCCAAAAACACATCAGGTTTCCTTTCTATTACCACTGGATGTTTACCCACTGAACTCTTCTCAAAACAACCAATAAAAAACCTATAAAACTAGCACATAGTCGACCCAAAATCTAAAGTAACTTATTATTCCATCCATGAAAGTAGATCATAATTACCCTGAAATATGTGAGTTCTCCCACCAAGAGTAAGATAATAGTGAATCCAGCGATAACATGAAACTTATGGCTTAAATATAATCAACCAATACAAAAAGATGACATGGTAAAAAATTTATAGGTCTAACATGTGGAAATCCTAAATTACTTCCATGTCTATTATTAAAGCATGAAACTCTAGGAAATTAAAACTCTACAAATTTTTTCTACAAAAAGGGGGTATAAAATCCATAATAAACGGGTTAAAATCATTTATTTTACCCAAATAATAAATCATTTTTTTGTGAACATAAGCAATGGGATGTGATAATTTCAAATATAACTGATTTCACATAGGATGGAATAAACATCGTACCTCTAATGATACCTAGCCAAAAATCTATATCCTATGGCACATCACATGCTGTATGGAGACAACCTATCTCATAACCTGTAACGCCCCGACCCCAGTTACCCAGAGTCGGTGCATTATTACATAACATTGGCATGATCACAAGAAAGATCAAATCTCAAAAGACCAATTGGTTTAGTAGCCTTGGAAACACTAGATATATTCATAAGTTTTACATTACATCATAAAATGAAAAACTACTACAACAACATAATGTTTCCACAGTCCACACTATAATCCCCTCATAATATCCCTGCAGGTCATTCATAACTTACATCTTCACATCCTGGGAAAAATAAAACATAGAAAAGGGGTGAGCTCAAATGCCCAGTAAGGATAACAATATAGCGGAACATTCAAAAATATGCATAAACATTTAAGGCAATGAATTACTAAAACAAAAGCCTTTTAAACTTGAACTTCAACATAGTATGGCAAAAGTAAAATGAAATAATGCCATTTACTTGTTCACATGGATATTCTACTAATTGAATAATCACATGCAAAATCAATAACCACTTTCATAATGTTGGAATGCATAATGCTAAACTTTAATTACTTTTCAAGGCCTCGTCCTAAGACCTTGGGGCTAACTGTAACCGGAACCCAACCCGGAGTGCCTCTAATAACCGGACACCAACCCGGAGTGCCTCTAATAACCGGACACCAACCCGGAGTGCCTCTAATAACCGGACACCAACCCGGAGGGCTTACGTTTACCAGTCCCTAACCTGGAGGGCTTACTTTTACCAGTCCCCAACCTGGAGGGCTTACTTTAACCAGTCCCCAACCTGGAACATACTTGTCCAACACATTCATATGAAGTAAAGATTGAAATATAACATAAACATTCTTATTGGAACTAGCATACGAAATGTCAATACTTTCACCATAAACTATGAATGGTATAAAAATAGCACATCCACAGTCAAACATATCACAAAACCTTCAAAACAATATAGAAGTTTTGTATCATAATAAATCAACTTCAAATAATCTTAAAACCCATCAAAGGATGTTGACATAGATGAAATCAAAATTCTTTTTAAAGAAATATCTCCTTTTATTTTGAAATCATTTAAGATCCATATAAAATAAAACATTTTCTTTGAAAATAATCTTATAAGCTTTTAAGGGAAGCCTTGACGATTTTATAACGGCGGAAAATAACCGCACCCGCCGTATAAGTTAAAAAAAACATTCTTATCTTAATTCTGTCGAAAAGGTTAAAAAGCACCTTGTTTGGAAAACGACAGAAAGATTCCCTTATAAACCTCTTATAAAAAGTCAAACAAGGGTATAAATTACTTTAACCCATATTCTTTTAAATATTAAAAATGTTTTGAAATACATTTTGAAGAAACATGGATGTGGATGATAACGAGATCCCAGTAGATTATTACGTATAAACAACCTCGGATAATGAAGAGATTGTGAAATAACCCTTACCAGTTTGGTATCTTATGAAACATACAACCCATGAAAGAGGTATCATACAATGAATATGTAAGTACACATAAATTAGAGTGTATTACACAAAGAATATAATTATGGGCAGTACATACACCACACAAAAGGTAATGGTGGCAATATGGCATGAATCTCATGAGAATAAGGAGTGAGATGAAAACCCCTTACCACGTTAATCAACTGAGTCGTATGGCCAAAAGTTAATAACCACCAAATGATTTACATAATAACATGAATATAAATAGAATCATGATAATATATATCAAATGGCAGTACACAATACACCACTTTCAATAATTTAGTGGCGAACAATGAAAATCTCACCGAATTGAAAGTGAGATAAGAAAATCCCTTACCATGTACTTTTCCTTGGTTGGGGTAGGTTAACCTCCTGTATAATGGTGAAATAATTGTTATTAAATTATTCAAGAATCATATATATTAATATGATATCATATATGATCTTTTAATATTGATTTGATAATAATATCTTAGTATTATCATTGTTTCGGGTGTTAACATACTTGTTTTCTTTTGTATGTTTTGTTACGTAAGACATGTTTTTAAAGGATAGGTTGTATATTATTCAAATCCAGAATGGTATCAAGTCCTTAAACATCATTTTTAAATCATCAAATGATAATTATACTTGAATGGATACGATGGAGGATGAATCTCATCGCGTTCGTGGAGACGGTAGTCCGTACGTACGCACGAACGCAACTTCTATTTAATTTTTATTTTAAAAGAATTGAATCCAGATGATACTTAGGTATATTACTATTACAGTATAATATAATATTTTATATATGTTACTTAAGTTCATTAACACCATCCTTTATACGTTCCATGTGTGGTATGAACGAGTCATATCATTTTAAGGGGGCGGTAGTCCGCACTTCCTCAAATGAAATTATCGTATGTATATACAACATGAAACGAATTATGGTATGAAATAAAATGGAATTACAGAAGCTTATATATAAAATATATATCATTAATATCATATTTAATTATAGTTCCATCATAATGGCCACCATGAGAGGCGGTAAGATGTATTTGAACAATCATCGTTTCGTGAGGCGTTAGTTTGCCATCCACAGAAACATTATGTTCATCATCTATTAGATGGAGTTGTGTGTATGTGTAGCTTGAATACTTCTTATAACAACATCCTAGTATATTGAGGATACTGGTGTTGTTACAAAAGAAAGGAAATAAAAAGAGTTTGGGGGTTGGAGAAGCAAAATAAATGAAAATAATTTAAGAGAAATCGTTACCTTTAATTTAGGTAACTCACTTTTGGTTGGAACCAAAGGACTTCTTGAAATGCTTTCTGCCTAAGGGGAAGCTTCAAGGAGGAGGATAGGGATGTGGGGAGCTTAGTTGTGCAGAGTTTGGACGAGCCAAGTGGCTTGAGAGGTGTAAGGAATGAGTAGAAGTGGTCTCCTTTTATAAGGGAGAGGAGGGGCTCTTTAGGAAAGAGTGAAAGTATTACTTTATAATATAATTATATTCGGTTTATAATGGTCCAAAAATCATTGAGGTCGAAGTTACGATGACTCATATTCTAAATAACATCAACCAATAAGAATTGGACAGGTTTTAGATAATAGTTTAATCATTATAATCTTATTTATTTAAATGATTTATTAATGAGGTAAACATTGCATCACTATTGTGTCATTAATAATTTAACTTATATGATGTCTAAAAATTATAAATAAAATATCATTATGTAGGAAATCGTTTTACCTTTCTAATGAATATTTATAATCGAAAATCCAACATGTATAACCCTATGTAAAAATTGTTCTTCTAAAAGATGTAAGCTTATGCCATTTTTATTTTTATTTTAACTTTATTAATATAAAGTGTCCCTACCACATACAAGTGGCTCCAAGGGGTCCCCAAATTGACCCAAGGATGCTCATGGTCGGGTATGTGTCCACAAATAAGGATAGGACACGTTTTAGGGTAATTTTGTATTATTATAATATTATTTTTTTAACCCTTATTTACCGGATTTACCCTTAACCATGGTAAATAAAATATTTACCACAATAATTATTCAAAATGTCTAAAAATAAAAGTTAACTATTTACACAATTTGGACATCCTGATTCCAAATATGGAATCCATTTTTCTAATTTCAAAACACATAAGTGGCAGAAATTAATTTAAAATTAATTCCCGTTGTTAAAATAAAAAGCGTGTTTTTAAGAGATAATAACTATCAAAAGATTGATACTTGTTTATGTCTGATTTAATTGTGAAATTATGTCCAATGACAAACATTAAATTAAATGGTAAAAATATATTCTAAATATACTTTAAAACCACTCAAATTAATAATTTATCAATATTAATTATTTTGATTAAAAAAGTTGTTTTTAATTAAAATTTAGTAATTTTCACTATTCATCAAAATATAAAAGTTATCCGAAAAGTACCAAAATTTCACCCTAGGCTAATTTCGATATTCCGAATCCAAAAATGAAGTCCATTTTGAAATATAAAATATATATGATTTCAAAATTTAGGTATTACTATCCATAACGGCTAGTTTGATCGGTTGTGGCGTGTGTTAAAACTCAAGGTTGCGTACAACACACGCTACTATTTTAGTCAAAGGAAAGCGTACCGTAGAAGCTTGGGATGTTTCATTTTAAATTTTTTTTGATGTCCCAATTTATTCAGATAGTTTAAAATATTTTATTTAAAAAGGTTTCACTATTAAAGTTGATAAAAGTGCAATACTGAAAATGAATCTGTTCTTGCATTATGACTAAGAAACTCATAATAGGGATTCTAAAATTATAAGGATTATATAAAGTTCAAAATGTTGTTAATACTATTCATGACCTCTTTTAATGGCTTTTTTTTGTACTTCATGGTGTGATTGAACTCGGTGTTGCGTGTAGTGCAAGTTATTGAATTATTTTTAAGAAATAACACACTATGAAATCTTGGGGTGTTACATTCTCCCCTCCTTCAATAAATTGCGTCCTCGCAATTTGAAATTGTTCTTCGAAAATAAAAGGTTGAAAATAGAAAATATCTTTGTGGGAAAACCCACATCGGAAATTAGGTTACTAAAATTTAGTCTTAATATGAGGAAAAGAGAAATGAAAGAGTCACCACCAAATTATGATCTCAATTAGGAGAACATTGGTGGCAATTAGAGACATATAATTGGAGGAAAAAACGTAAATATTTATAGGTAGTGATTGAGATCATCAATCACAAACAAGTGTATAATTGAGGTCCTTAAATTCATCAATCAATGATGATTTTAAATACCATCGGTTCAACAAAACATAGGGTATTAGGATAACACATTTTTGACGTTTCAAAATATCATAGTTGAAATCCCACATCGAAAAATGAATTAACGAGGCCTCTATTTAAAATAAAGAGTCGAACGTATGAAGATTACCGAAAATAACACATACTAGGGTTCCATGTAGGAAAATATGGATATGGAAGAAAAATCTAACCATCAATTATCTGATGGAGAGTGGTAGAGAACATGGCTATGAAAAGGCCAACAATCCCAAAGCCATTATTTAGTGATGATTTAAGGTATCATCTAGGAAAACATTTTTGTTATAAGTTTCTTTTCTTAATGTTGAGAATTTATTTATGAGATTGGCTAAGATTATAAGGAGATATACTTACATTATAATTAGAGTTTTATCCATTAATAAATTTCTACCACAAACTCCTCTTTCACTCTAAAAGATAATAGAACGTAAAAAAAAATTCTATTTATACTATTCGTACAGGGTTCCAAAATAAATGAATTTATAATTCATCTACCAAATCTTTTAAAAAAAACTACATTATTTAATCCAGGACATCTCATGGGCCAGTGGTAGGTGATACACCCTTTTTGCCCTTCGGTTGCGAGTTCAAGTCTCGTAGCCTTACCGAACGCGACGGGTTGCCGCCCGACCTCCGGGTTGTCCTTTTATGGCAATCCAAAATAATCCAAACTAGAACTATCCAAAATACTTCTATCCAAACTCACAGTCCAACATTTATAAGGAAGGTAAACATAATGTATATCCTTTTTACCCCGTAATAGAATATGAATACCTTCATCATGTATTCTTTTAATATACTGAAACATCCTGAATTACCATATTCCTTATTGATTACATTCATGCTCCCTTATTCCATATAGAATGCTGGATATTAATCCAAAAATGTTTTAAACCCCATCAATGATGGAATATACAAATCATTAATCAGTTCCAAGGTAGTCAAGAATATCCAATTTAATTTATCCAAAACAATCATGTATTATTCCAAAATCACTACCTCAGTATCAGAACTATATTATGATTTATCTTTCTCTCAACCATATATTTTCCAAAAATTTATCCTGCTATTGAGTCACTTTTCTTTGTTCCACACAATCTAAAGTCCTTAATGAAATAGTACTGCAGTACAATCCTTATATACTCCATGATTATTGTAACAAGTACATTATTCATACAACACTCAATTGACATAATCAACATAAGAACTCTAATCATTCCTCTTCATCTGTGGTAGTATCATAACTTGATTATTATCCAATAACATCATTTGCGGCATAGTCTGATGACTGGGACATAGGTTCGCGTAGTGTCCAAACTCCTTGTAAATGAAGCATTGTACATTTAAAACCATTTTCTTACCCTTGCAGTCACGTACTTTGTGCCCTTTTCCTCCACACTTATAACAAACTCCCATTCCTTTCAGGCAAGTTCCAGGGTGTTTCTTCCCACAGTTACCACATAGGGGAAAAATCTTCTTTTCCCTCTTCCCTTTATCCATTTTTCTCTCTTCCATCCTTTTATTCTCTTGCTTCCCTTCAAAGCCATAGGACTCAGTAAACTCTCTACTTATCTTATCAACACATGATATTATTTCTTCATATGATGATAATACATGGGAGACTATTTTTCTTATCAATTCTAGCTTAAGACCATGAAAGATATGATCCTTCCTTCTCATTGGATCATCTGCATATTTGGAGTTCTCATTCCTTCTACTGGGCGCCATTTCTAAACAATGGCATAAACTAGATCAGTTTATGAATCAAAATACATAATCCCATACTTATAAAACACTTAACATAAATTGAACTATTTATGGATATAATCCATAATCATAAAAATGTTTTCTTTGAGGAAGTATATACTCATAAACCCTTCATAATGATTTGTAAGAAAATGAGAGTTATCCTAAGAATATCCCCCGGGAGTGTCGTAACCAAGAGTGCAGCAAGGCCCGTTGTCATGCACCAGTTCCCGTTCGAGTCTAGCTCAAAGCGGTGTTTTCGGGTTTTACCCCTAGGTACATCTGTGCCAGAGCCGCCTCTACCTGCTCGTATCCAGACATGGATGTATTGCTCGGAAAACTCACAAAATCTCTACGATACCAAAATTCTAGGAAGTTCTTCTATACTAATCCTGAAAGTTCATCTTAGGTCTACGTGCTCTAATCAGAGTTTATCTAAATCTAGTTTCCATGGTTTGTACTAAACTTCCTCTGATACCAACTGTAACGCCCCGACCCCAGTTACCCAGAGTCGGTGCATTATTACATAACATTGGCATGATCACAAGAAAGATCAAATCTCGAAAGACCGATTGGTTTAGTAGCCTTGGAAACACTAGATATATTCATAAGTTTTACATTACATCATAAAATGAAAAACTACTACAACAACATAATGTTTCCACAGTCCACACTATAATCCCCTCATAATATCCCTGCAGGTCATTCATAACTTACATCTTCACATCCTGGGAAAAATAAAACATAGAAAAGGGGTGAGCTCAAATGCCCAGTAAGGATAACAATATATCGGAACATTCAAAAATAAGCATAAACATTTAAGGCAATGAATTACTAAAACAAAAGCCTTTTAAAATTGAACTTCAACATTGTATGGCAAAAGTAAAATGAAATAATGCCATTTACTTGTTCACATGGATATTCTACTAATTGAATAATCACATGCAAAATCAATAACCACTTTCATAATGTTGGAATGCATAATGCTAAACTTTAATTACTTTTCAAGGCCTCGTCCCAAGACCTTGGGGCTAACTGTAACCGGAACCCAACCCGGATTGCCTCTAATAACCGGACACCAACCCGGAGTGCCTCTAATAACCGAACACCAACCCGAAGTGCCTCTAATAACCGGACACCAACCCGGAGGGCTTACTTTTACCAGTCCCTAACCTGAAGGGATTACTTTTACCAGTCCCCAACCTGGAGGGCTTACTTTAACCAGTCCCCAACCTGGAACATACTTGTCCAACACATTCATATATAGTAAAGATTGAAATATGACATAAACATTCTTATTGGAACTAGCATACGAAATGTCAATACTTTCACCATAAACTATGAATGGTAAAAAAATAGCACATCCACAGTCAAACATATCACAAAACCTTCAAAACAATATAGAAGTTTTGTATCATAATAAATCAACTTCAAATAATCTTAAAACCCATCAAAGGATGTTGACATAGATGAAATCAAAATTCTTTTTAAAGAAATATCTCCTTTTATTTTGAAATCATTTAAGATCCATATAAAATCAAACATTTTCTTTGAAAATAATCTTATAAGCTTTTAAGGGAAGCTTTGACGATTTTATAACGGCGGAAAATAACCGCACCCGCCGTATAAGTTAAAAAAAACATTCTTATCTTAATTCTGTCGAAAAGGTTAAAAAGCACCTTGTTTGGAAAACGACTGAAAGATTCCCTTATAAACCTCTTATAAAAAGTCAAACAAGGGTATAAATGACTTTAACCCATATTCTTTTAAATATTAAAAATGTTTTGAAATACATTTTGAAGAAACATGGATGTAGATGATAACGAGATCCCAGTAGATTATTACGTATAAACAACCTCGGATAATGAAGAGATTGTGAAATAACCCTTACCAGTTTGGTAACTTATGAAACATACAAACCATGAAAGAGGTATCATACAATGAATATATAAGTACAAATAAATTAGAGTGTATTACACAAAGAATATAATTATGGGCAGTACATACACCACACAAAAGGTAATGGTGGAAATATGGCATGAATCTCATGAGAATAAGGAGTGAGATGAAAACCCCTTACCACGTTAATCAACTGAGTCGTATGGCCAAAAGTTAATAACCACCAAATGATTTACAGAATAACATGAATATAAATAGAATCATGATAATATATATCAAATGGCAGTACACAATACACCACTTTCAATAATTTAGTGGCGAACAATGGAAATCTCACGGAATTGAAAGTGAGATAAGAAAATCCCTTACCTTGTACTTTTCCTTGGTTGGGGTAGGTTAACCTCCTGTATAATGGTGAAATAATTGTTATTAAATTATTCAAGAATCATATATATTAATATGATATCATATATGATCTTTTAATATTGATTTGATAATAATATCATAGTATTATCGTTGTTTCGGGTGTTAACTTACTTGTTTTCTTTTGTATGTTTTGTTACGTAAGACATGTTTTTAAAGGATAGGTTGTATATTATTCAAATCCAGAATGGTATCAAGTCCTTAAACATCATTTTTAAATCATCAAATGATAATTATACTTGAATGGATACGATGGAGGATGAATCTCATCGCGTTCGTGGAGACGGTAGTCCGTACGTACGCACGAACGCAACTTCCATTTAATTTTTATTTTAAAAGAATTGAATCCAAATGATACTTAGGTATATTACTATTACAGTATAATATAATATTTTATATATGTTACTTAAGTTCATTAACACCATCCTTTATACGTTCCATGTGTGGTATGAACGAGTCATATCATTTTAAGGGGGCGGTAGTCCGCACTTCCTCAAATGAAATTATCGTATGTATATACAACATGAAACAAATAATGGTATGAAATAAAATGGAATTACAGAAGCTTATATATAAAATACATATCATTAATATCATATTTAATTATAGTGCCATCATAATGGCCACCATGAGAGGCGGTAAGATGTATTTGAACAATCATCGTTTCGTGAGGCGTTAGTTTTCCATCCACAGAAACATTATGTTCATCATCCATTAGATGGAGTTGTGTGTATGTGTAGCTTGAATACTTCTTATAACAACATCCTAGTATATTTAGGATACTGGTGTTGTTACAAAAGAAAGGAAATAAAAAGAGTTTGGGGTTGGAGAAGCAAAATAAATGAAAATAATTTAAGAGAAATCGTTACCTTTAATTTAGGTAACTCACTTTTGGTTGGAACCAATGGACTTCTTGAAATGCTTTCTGCCTAAGGGGAAGCTTCAAGGAGAAGGAGAGGGATTTGGGGAGCTTAGTTGGGCAGAGTTTGGACGAGCCAAGTGGCTTGAGAGGTGTGAGGAATGAGTAGAAGTGGTCTCCTTTTATAAGGGAGAGGAGGGGCTCTTTAGGAAAGAGTGAAAGTATTACTTTATAATATAATTATATTCGGTTTATAATGGTCCAAAAATCATTGAGGTCGAAGATAAGATGAATCATATTCTAAATAACATCAACCAATAATAATTGGACAGGTTTTAGATAATATTTTAATCATTATAAGCTTATTTATTTAAATGATTTATTAATGAGGTAAATATTGCATCACTATTGTGTCATTAATAATTTAACTTATTTGATGTCTACAAATTATAAATAAAATATCATTATGTAGGAAATCTTTTTATCTTTCTAATGAATATTTATAATCGAAAATCCAACATGTATAACCCTATGTAAAAATTGTTCTTCTAAAAGATGTAAGCTTATGCCATTTTTATTTTTATTTTAACTTTATTAATATAAAGTGTCCCTCCCACATACAAGTGGCTCCAAGGGGTCCCGAAATTGACCCAAGGATGATCATGGTCGGGTATGTGTCCACCAATAAGGTTAGGACACGTTTTAGGGTAATTTTGTATTATTATAATATTATTTTTTTAACCCTTATTTACCGGATTTACCTTTAACCATGGTAAATAAAATATTTACCACAGTAATTATTCAAAATGTCTAAAAATAAAAGTTACCTATTTACACAATTTGGACATCCTGATTCCAAATATGGAATCCATTTTTCTAAATTCAAAACACAGAAGTGGCAGAAATTAATTTAAAATTAATTCCCGTTGTTAAAATAAAAAGCGTGTTTTTAAGAGATAATAACTATCAAAAGATTGATACTTGTTTATGTCTGATTTAATTGTGAAATTATGTCCAATGACAAACATTAAATTAAATGGTAAAAATATATTCTAAATATACTTTAAAACCACTCAAATTCATAATTTATCAATATTAATTATTTTGATTAAAAAAGTTGTTTTTAATTAAAATTTAGTAATTTTCACTATTCATCAAAATATAAAAGTTATCCGAAAAGTACCACAATTTCACCCTAGTCTAATTTCGATATTCAGAATCCAAAAATGAAGTCCATTTTGAAATATAAAATATATATGATTTCAAAATTTAGGTATTAATATCCATAACGGCTAGTTTGATCGGTTGTGGCGTGTGTTAAAACTCAACGTTGCGTACAACACACGCTACTATTTTATTCAAAGGAAAGCGTACCGTAGAAGCTTGGGATGTTTCATTTTAAATTTTTTTTGATGTCCCAATTTATTCATATAGTTTAAAATATATTATTTAAAAAGGTTTCACTATTAAAGTTGATAAAAGTGCAATACTGAAAATGAATCTGTTCTTACATTATGACTAAGAAACTCATAATAGGGATTCTAAAATTATAAGGATTATATAATGTTCAAAATGTTGTTAATACTATTCATGACCTCTTTTAATGGCTTTTTTTTGTACGTCATGGTGTGATTGAACTCGGTGTTGCGTGTAGTGCAAGTTATTGAATTATTTTTAAGAAATAACACACTATGAAATCTTGGGGTGTTACATAACCACCCTACATATTCGTCCCCTCGTGAAAATATTCCTTTTATCTAGGAGGAATCCTCTCTTCTTGGATTCCTCCAAACGCACTTGACAACCCCATAAAATAGGAGATTCTATCCCACTATCCTATGAAGCCAACTGATAGAAGATTTGGAGATGAATTGGATTTCCACACTAGTGGAACACCCTTACAGTCTCTGAGAAACTAAACCTATTGTTTCCACTGTTCCTATATTGGTAATGGAAAACAATATTTTGACTTAATGAGTCCACAAGTAATAAACCCAATAATTACTGGGAACTCTTTACATTGTCTTTATGAGGCACATCATACATCTTCATCGGTCTTGATGATGAACTATGGCTTCCTCCCACTTAAAGAACACCACTAAGACCTATCTTTAATTTTAAATTTTTCTCGTCTATAATAAAATTATCAACAAACTCTTAATAAGCTAGTAGAAATGATAGAATAATAATATAATCATTCTCAGTCCACAAGACCATCACAAAACATCGATCGTTAAGGTACTCATTCATGGGGAGATTTGTAGTAATATGTATTGATTCATTAAATTAGATGGAATAATTCATCACTAAATGATCCACTTGTTCAAACATCAATAAATCATAGGGCTTATACAACCTCAAGGACTTCAGGTAGAAATTCCACTTAAATTCCACCCTAAAAGTTAACATAGTTAGATCATCGTGCCTCATTTTGGGTACTATCGAATCAAAACACTTCCTAATCAGTTATTTAATCACATAAATGGTGACGCCCACCTTCCAAAAATATGGGGGATTTAAAAACACATAGATTCATTTGATGGTATCCAACCACTTCATAGGCTTAGTCGTTCTCATTTATCTCTGGAACATCATTGGGGTTTACCTCATAAACACATAAGCATCATCCTCTATCCCTGTTTTATCTTGGCCACCCACTTGACCCAATGATTGAACTCCAGCAAATATAGATTAAGAGGAGGGTTGTCCTGTAAGGCATTCTATACAACAACCTCCCTATTCTTGGGATAAGTCTTGGTAAGAGGTATTTTATATAATTCATATGAAAACAATATTCGTCACGGAAAATTAAATCTTGAACTACATCAAATAAATCATAATAAACCCCTATAAAGGGACTCAACAAGTAGAATAGGTATTAAAAGAAACTAAAAATGAAAAAGAGGTGAAAGAAATATCATGCATTCCCCACTATAAATAATTTGGTCCCATGGTTTGGAAAAACAGTTGCCAACCAAGCTGGTGTCCCTAGAGAAAGAATAAATGTCCTCACAGGATGCATGGGGTTATTAATAACTGAGAATACTAACCCTGTGCCTCAAATAAACCTCCCCATTTCACCCCAAAACTCAAAACATCAATTTGGATCAACCTAGGGTTAAACACCGATTTCTAAACACATCAGGACATAAAATAATAGCATAACTAGGCTCAAAACCATAACACAATCATAGACCATCCATGGAAACTCAAAGATAAAAATAAATATGAGATGGTCAGGAATATTCCCATTCCTAACTCTAGATCCCTAATGGTCCTGGATATATTCTACTACTCAATACCAATTACAACCTCATTTGATAAAATTTTCTAATGAACCAACCCTGGTCAACCTAAACCGGTTGCCATGTTTTCCCGTTACATGGCCAAAAGCACGTTCCCAATCACCACAGGCTAATGAAAAGGAACATGGATAACCAAAAATATATTGGGAATGGATTATCCTAGGGTAAACTTAAATGACCCATTAATCAAATGGTACATCCACATCAATATCATTATAATCAATAATAAAATGAAACATTTAAAGTATTCCATATGGACTAAAAATATATGAAACACCCCTATATTTTAAAATATGAATATCATACTCGATAGTGTGCGTGACGTGAAAAAATATAATATAAGTTAACATAACACACCATGAATTTATGATATACTTATTTTTAAATAAAATCAACTTAATTATTAGATTGCAATGTATGCATCACCATGTTTTAAGGAAAAATGATACTATATTAAAATATTATTAAGTAAACATTTACATTATAAAAAGATGTTAAATTGGCAGGTGTGAATAATAAAAAATAATTTATGAAATTTATATGGTTTAAAAATTTTTAAAATCAATAAAATGTACATATATTAGCTATTAATAGAATAAAAATTATTCAAAAATAATAATTTTTTTGTGGGAAAACTCTATTGTTCTAAAAGGCAGTTTAGTCATGCTTTGCACACATATTTTATAATTAATTTTTAAAAATTGTAGAAATATTATTTCCAAAATTAATCTTAATATCTTAAATGCACATTTAAAAATTATCTTATGGTGATTTTTTGGGCTTTTTTCTGAAAAGTTTCATATTTTTATGAATAGTTAAAAATAATAATTTTTAATTGAAAACTACCATTTTTTAAATTATTTATTATGTTAAATTATATTTTATATTGTTTTTCAAGTAAAATTAGTCCAATTATATATATATTAATCCAATTTAGTTCATTTTAAATATTTTCACATTGAAGTTTGATATAAAAACATTATAAACATATGAACATTTTATCTATGAGAGCCTGCATTGTCATCACGTCTATGAGATTAATTTTAAATTAAAAAAATAAACATTAGTTAATGAAAATTTTGAAAATATTTTAAATAATTATTTACATAATTATTTATTTTATTTAATAGTGTAAACTTAATCTTCTAAAACATTAAATGGTTAATAAAATAAAAATTATTTACCTCAATTAAGGTAAAAATGGATTTTACGGGGGTTATAGTAAAATTATAATAGTTAAATTGACATAAATAGTGTATAGAATATTAATGATAAACATATTTATATCTAATAATATATGAGGCTCAAAAATAACTCATTTTTACCCTTCTTAAATTTGAAAAACATGACTACAACCTTTTTCTTTTATAAAATTACAAGTGTACCACTCACCTAACCTATAAAAGGATACCCCCTTTCCTATCTTCCTCACCACATTAAAAAGTTTTGGTTAATATAGGACCTATAAAAATAACTTAAAAACTTAAATTAATTCACACTAGAAGAATTTTTTAGTCATAAATATATTCTAGGAATACTTTAGGTATAATACCAAAGAGGTGGCTAGAGAGGAGATAAAATTACAATCTATGCATTTTTGTTTTATTTATTTGCCACCTCCATAAATTATTTTTAAAACATGATGATATAATAACCTCATTATATTCCATAAATTTTTATTATTTTAATGGATATAACATAAACTATACTCACTTACATCAAATGTTTTAAGAAATCCTCATTCGTGTGTACGACAGACTACCACCTTACGAATCGATGTCAATCCTTTTTTCCATTACCACATTTTATAGTGGGTATGATGATGGATATAAGTGTATATATTATATTTTTAACATAAATATACCTATGGGTCAATTATATTAGTTATAAAGTTTTTTAGTTTTCATTTATTAGTGGATACGATAACATCACTTGTGTGTACGGAGGACTACCGTGTCACGAAGCGATGTGATTCATTTTTCACCAACTCATTACATGGAAGGTGATAAAGATCTATTTGATGAATATATGTGATATACATGACATAATTATGATATTAGTGACATATGTATCATTATTAAAATAAAATATATCATTTTATTTATTATTTTTTCACTCACATAAAGATGATAACATCGTTCATGTAAGTGTAGATGATCACCTTAAAAACGTGATGCGACTGTATTTTTATAACCACAACATATGGATGATGTATATATGTATATTTTATGTATTTATATAGTTTTTATTATTATATTATAGTTATTTAAATATAAAATGTTACTTGAATTCATTCAATAATGACCATTTAAATATGGAAATGCTACTCATGCGTACACATGACCTACCATCTTGATGATTGAAACATAGTTGATTGTACATAACCATATGTAATTATTGGTTTTTAAAGTATAATTTATGTTTAAATATGATAATTTTGAAATTTTAATTAGTTTTTATATGATTAAATAATGACCTCCTTGACTATAGTCAACCTACAAATGTCATTTTGGACACATAATCCAAATATTGTCTAAACATCAGATATAAACTTGATTGATTAATTATTCTTATATAACATTGTAATAATTGAAAAAAAGGAATAATAATATTTAAAAAACTATTAATAATGTAATTAATGAACATAATTATATTATCTAGGATGATAAAGAACTTACATGATGAGTTGGACTCAAATTAAGGGTTTCTCATCTAACTTGTATTTCCATGATACATGCTCTATATTCACCAGTTATTTATTTTTTGTGGTTAATATAATTACATTTCTGTATGTTATATAATAAATTAATTTATCTTATAGGTATTTAATTTTTCATTTATTTTTATTTATTTCATGGATATTATGATATAAAAGGCACCAAAGTGGTAAGGGTTTATATCCCAATCTCATCATTATTCGAGATTGTTTTTATTTCAGTCTCCATTAGAGGAATTACTTAATATTTATATCTTAAAAGTAATATATTTTCTTCTAAAATGGTTATTCATGATATTTTTCGAGTAATATTTCTATTTTCCTTATCATTGTTACTTAAAATTATTATGGAAATGTTTTTAATAAAATAAAACTTTATTTCTCTCTTTGATAAAAGAGCATTTTTCTTCTAAAAACATTTTTTAGAAAAATGTTTTCAAAAATATTTTAACATTATCAAAAATATTTATTATCTTTTTTTAACAATGTATGTATTTTTAAAAAATTTCTTCAAAGTAATTTTTTTGGGTTTTAAATGTATTTTTCTATCCTTTTATATTTTATAAGGAATAATATTTTTAACTTATATGACATCTAGAAAATTACCCACCCTCATAAAAATAATTTATTTGAAGCATAATTTTATATTTTATAAGGTTATTTTTAAATATAATATTTTTCCTAATATTCTAGAAATTGTTACCTTTTAATTGTGACTTTCAACGAAAAGGATTTTCAAAATAGTTTTTTGATTTTTCTAGTTTTAAAATATAAATGGGGATTTTTAAATAAAGGTTATTTTCCTCAAGGATTGTTATAACTAATCATTAAAAATTATTTTCCTTCTAATAATACATTATTTGATGTTACATATGCTTTAAGGATGATATACCCCAATGATATAATCGTAATTATATCTCATAATGGTTTATGATCATTTCGACTGGGGATATACTATGTTGATACCATTAAATTTACTCTAGATAGTTTATGATTATGTATATATATTGGGGAAAGTATTTAAGTTTCTTATGGTTTTTTAAATATGAAGGTTTATGTGCAATATGTTCACCCCTTTCATATGAGGAATGAATTGGACTTAGTAAGTGATATGTTGTGTTTGTTATATATCCTCGATGCATTGACATGTCTCATGACACAAATCGGATTGGGTTTCAGATATATCCTTAACCAATTATATTGTTTTATTTTAATAAGTCTTCAAAAATATTATATATCTTTGAACATGACCTCAATGATAAGTTTTATATATACAACATTATGCATTCCATCATTATGGTACAATTATTGATATCCCAAGTGATTATTCAATTAGTTAGAATACCCATTGTTATGTTTCAAGATAATTTGATTTTTATATGGAATTATTTTATTATCATTTATTCCTTACATATTATTGCCATGTTATTGATTAAAAGGATCATGTTTCAATTATTTTCATTTCTATATTGATTATGCCTTATTTATTTATAGCTTCTGCTATACGCTTTCGGTTACTGAGCATTTGTGATCACCCCTTTCTTATGATTTATTTTCCCAAGATTATATAGAAGAGTTTTGTTATTGATATAAAGGGATAATTTATGGGAAACAATGGCATTATCAAAGAATATAATTTCCCATTTTATGTTTTAAAATTTAATGTAAATTTTAATTATGTATCTCATGTTCCACGAATACTATACTATTCAGTCCTTCGCGATGAAATTAATTGTATCTTATGCTAATTGAATAGATTAGAAACTATCTCTGTGAAATTCATGTCAGGGGCCTAAAGGATACCATAAGAAACACTATACATAATATACAAAACATGCCATAACAAGTCATATACAAGGAATTTCAAGTCAAAAGCACAAAAATGAAGAATGCGTTCAGGATAAAATTAGGCCTACACATACAACTCATCAGATACAATATCCCAAAATGACTCCACATTAGCCAATACATATGTGACAACATCTCCTAAAAAATAATGGATGATGGTAATCAAGAAGAGACTCCAAAGTACATGGTGTAACTTCCATTACCTGTTCCCTACAAAACAAAGTCAACATATTATCTAATTGATACATTGGTGTTGATGAAAAAATACCCTTAAGACGCCACTGAATATCTATATAAGGAATTTAACCATGCTAACCAACAAATTAGTTATATATTTTTTTTAAATAAACCACTCTGCAAATTTTTTCTTTAAAACAAGCATATGTAATACATTTTTCTATCCTTAAAACATATATTTTTTACAAAATTACTTTTAAAATGGATCAAATAATGAAGAAATGTCCCAAGGAAAAACATGTTCAACCCAACCAAAATAATTATGTCCAATGTATAATCATAAGAATTTTCATATTATGACTAATTAATGAGAATGGAAATAACATATATTAATACATCAAAAATGGAACTAATAAAATGGATAAATCATATGAAATAATATGGTGTGATTATGTGTGACTTTATTTCTAACAACAATTTTATAATGTAAGTGATTCTAAACAATGTTTTGTAGCTGTCTATGTAAAATGGAATCTCTCACTGTCTTCCCTTGCCCCAACTCCAAGAGCTATCACCATATCTCTGTAAACAATGGGACCAATGATGGTATTATTACCTAAATTAACTCTTATTCCTTGGATAACAAATTGTATGATCTCATGGTGTTCCCCATAAAGGCTCTCAAAATACCATTTACAAAAAATCACTCACACCCTGATTAACGAATGTTCTACTGAATGCCATAGAAATCAAAAAACATGTTTCATCTCAAAGAACCCATTTCACGTGATATTTTCAAAAAAAAAACTCCCATTTAATTAAACAGATTTGCACATGGTAAAAAATTTCAAAAACCATTTTCTAATCTACTTAAAAAAATAAAATTTCTATAATCCATTTGAATAAACATTTGGAGTGAAATCATGACTTTCCAATTTTGAAATCTAATATTAAACTATGAAATTTACAAATTAGGTCATAAAGCACATCAAGCATAAGATCAACCTAAAACATAAATCATTTTAATGGAAATTTAAACAACAAAAACTATAGGTGATTAGTAATATAAAGGCAATACATATAAAATGATATTAAATAGTAATAGATTACTTTGATATTAGTTCCAACCACTTCACTTTACATAATATCCTCTTGGAAAAGGTACAAAAAAACCTCACACACCCAAGACGTAAGAAAATAAACCAAATACCCCCACTATAACCCTATGTTCACCCATACCCAACAACTAGGGTTACATAATTCCATAAAACAGAAAAAATAAAGATAAATGGGAAATAAATAAGAAACCATTATTATTTGGACTTACCCAAAGACAAATCACCATAAATAGAAGAGAATTCCAACATGGATGGAGAAGAGAATGTTACACACAATGGAGTTGGAAATGTTCATGATAATTAAAATAAATATGGGAAACATAATTATCAAAAATAGGCTAAAACTAGTAAAAGGACACTTTTTAAGGGATAAAGATATGTCACATGGCTTGGTCACACATTTATGCACACCATGCACCAACCATTTGGGGTGTACTATTTCTCCAATCACATGCCACACAATAACCCTTGCGATCTACCCAGATTGAAAAAATATTCTCAAAACATGAAATAGATCACTATCCCAACCTAAAAAACCCTGATAGAGTTATATGAATTTTCAAGATACTATTCACTAATCATGTACCTATTTTGTTTCATAAACAAATTCCCATTTCTAACCCCCGACACATAGAACCCAAAAAGGTAAACCAATTGATAAATAAACCACAAACTTTCATGTACCAGTAACATGAAACATGTCACATAGGGTATGTAACATTAATATAAAAAATATAATGGTAGTAATGATACTTAATTCACTATATTATTATGGTGATATTGTATTCGGAAGATTAATATTAGGAATAAAAATTTATAATGAAAATAATACATACATTGGTGTCTTGATCTTTCCTTGGAATACAACATGTAATTGAAGGGAATGTGATAACTATGATTGAAGAAGGAATTATGTTTTTTTGGAGAGATTTTTAGGGATAGTTAATGGTCATAGTTTTATGGAGGAATTAAAAAAACATGTGTTCATTTTAAAGGGTGTAAATAACCCATTTTATAATAGATTAAAAGTGAGCTTTTCAAAATACCCTTTATATTTTAAAAATTACATGACAGTATTCCAATATCAAAGTCTATAATGTTTCAAAATAATGTAGCGTGTGGTGTATTTGGTTTGATAAAGTCTCATCCATGGGTTTCCTCAATAATTTTAAACATTTTATAGGGTTTTTTCCATTAGGTTTTTACATTTTACTATTTTACATTTAAACAAGGTAAGTATTTTTTAACTAAGGGAATTAATGCTTTTTTAGAAAATATCAAAACACATATAACAAATTTTGGGTATTATAGAATAAAATTTAATATCTATTTAATACAATTATAATTTAAAATATTTTAAAATTAACTTCTTAAGTAGAATTGATATTGTGTAGATAAACTATTTTAGTAGAGAAATTTTATCTTGTCCATTATGAATTATTAATCTTATTTAGTATTAATAAACAATAAATGAGTCTTAATATATTTATTTATTTTTATATAAATTATATTATACTAATAATTTAATGGATTAAAATTAATTTAATTTATATAAATTCGATTATAATAATAAAATAATAATTTTCAAATAATTGTTTCACCATTTTCATGGTAATTAACATTAACCCTTAAAATATAACTTTTACACTAAAAAATAAAATCTGCCCTATTAAATAGTATGAAAATTATTACCTCAATTATAAAATTGACTTTATAAAATTAACTTTTTATATGTAGAGAAGTCAATAATAACAATGATGAATGTAACGTATAAAAGCTCATGTCTTGAAAATTTTTATGTTCATGAAAATAGATTGATGATCATGATAGAATTATCAATTCCATTTATTAAAAAGAATTTAATATAATTATTATAATTCAAGTAATATTAATTTCAAAATAAAAGAAATGAAATTCTTAATTTCACAATGTCATAATTAATTGAAGAAAACAAATATTTCTTTTTTTTAAAATATTATATAAATTTTCAAAAATATCGATCATTATTTTATAAATTCAAAATAGTATATTATATTTATTTATTAGACTTTATAATATATTATTTTTTTCATAAAAGGTTTGAAAACATTCAAATTAATATAAATGTAATGGTATTAGAAAATAAGTATTTTCACTATTCATGTAAATACCAATTATTTTAGAAAAATATCAAAACAACATTCTGAGCTAATTTTGTTGTGAAGAATTGAAGAATAAATTTTACTTTATAATTTTTAATCTATAATTTTTTGAAATTGATATTTTTTAAAATAAAATACATAATATGAATAAAATGAATTTTAATTGAAATAAACTTTTTAATATTTACCCATATTAATTATGTTCTTTCTAAATTTAATAGTAATAAATGGTTTACCATCTTAATGCTAATTACATTTTTATTAATAATTATATATTAACGTATTATTGTTTATTTATTGTGTATCATGTGGCACATGCTATAGTAAATAATATGCATTTTATAAGATCCAAAGTCATGGGTTATTATAGAAGGGTTGAATATATTACCAAGAGTTACAAATTCATTTAGATAAATTATGATAAATTTTCATGGAGGACCTAATTGAAAATTTAGGTAGTATAATTTTCCCATAGAAATATCCATGTCGATTTTATGAATTTACTATAAGAAAAAAAATTCATTAAGTATTCCACGAGATAAACTGTGAATAAACCTCAAGAAATATCATTTTCACACACCAAGAGAATTGGGAGAGAAACAAAAGTTACTATATCCCTCAGGAATATAATACTTAGGCTCTATAATCAAATATAGTGAAGTTCAATATATTATCTTCTACTATAAAAATTCAAACAAACTCACATTCTCTAATATAAAAACATAAGATTTATAAAAATATAGAATTAGTTTTTAATTTGAAAATATAAATAAAAGATTAGATTATATTAAAATAATTAGGTTCCAGTGTTTTCATTTTTGTATTGTTAAGAAATTCGATCTCATTACAAAAAATTAAGATACTTTATTAACTGATGTTGAATTATTTTCATAATTATTTCCCCAATCATTAATTGTTAAGACACATAGTCTATGATTTATGTTTCCTCAATAGTCTAAATTAAATGATTTTTAAAAATGATGATGTAGTTTTGGATTTCCCTGAGGCTCATATGACATGTGTGTAAGGTAATATATTTAAAAAATTAAATATTATAAGGACATTTTGAAAATTAAGTCATAGAATATTGATAATGGAATGAAAAAAAATCAAAAAAATCTTATATAATCCATCAACAAGGATTGAATGAATCAAAAATCTAAGGCACATTACTTTCATTGTAGTATATTTTATTTTACAGCCTCCTATGGACCATTTTTATCAAATCCAATAGAATATGGTGTAAGAGTAAGAGTCCCCATGGATTCCCAAACCACTTGAACATATAATGTAATTCAAAACCCGTCATTGGGGGAATGTGAATGTCCTAAAAAAAATGAAAGCCTGCACTGAGAAATATTAAAAGTTCACCTCTTTGGATGTCAATTTATTGACTGAAAAATTGACTGATCATGATAAGAAGTGATTTTTGGGAAATTATTATGAAAAAATATGAGGCAAAGGAAATAATGTTAGATGAATAATCAAGATCCGTGGGTTATACTAGATTATAGATTATATATTTTTCAAATAAGGAGAATGGGAATTCATCAAGAAAAATAGTGGTGTAAATTTGACTTGAGAACCTCTAATTCATAACCTGCACCGCTTAAAATTATTGATTGAATGACTAATAGATATTCACATGATCATCCAAATAGTGTTGTTAAATCTCTTTACACTAGTCCAAAAATAATAACAATTACTTCATATTTAGGGTCTAGGATATCATCTTATTAGTCATCAAACAATTCTATACCCATAGCTTATTAGTATATTTATTTCAATAAATATATGTTCTTCGATCAAATGTATGATTCAGTTTCACTCTTAGTCTTAGATATCTTATATCTATAAAAAATTATCATAAAAGGTATTTTAAAGGATTTTGAGAATACTTTGGTTTTCGAGACTAGAGTGGATTCCATTGATACATATAATTCAAAAACAATGTATACTGAATTCCATCATTTATGGATGAATATCGGTAAAAATACATACAAGGGAACATTATATTCTCTTATGTATCAAGAAGGATAAGTGAAACCAATATTTATTTGACCCAAGATGACAATGTAATTGTAATAAAACTCATTATTAACCAAACACTTTTCAATTTAGGATACACTGAATCTTACATAAATTCTATTGATGTGGTGATTTAGGGTTTTGATAAGAATGAAATAAAACCACAGTTTTTGATATATTTAAAATCCAATTTGTGGATATTGTGTCTGATTCCAAGTCCATGGTCATTCATCTAGACAATTATTTTAATTTCTTTATAGGAAGGCCAATGATTCATCTTCATGTATAAGTGACCTTTATATACCATCAATTCCTGAAATATTTAATTAATGGAAATGTTAGGATAATTAATTGTGATAACTACCCTTTTGATTCATGAAAATATGGATACATAAATGTGGTTCACTTAATGAATTAGGAGAAACAATCACTTTTATAGGATATAATATTAGTCAAAAACACAATGGGTTATAATTATATTAATTCAACAACTAAAATGATATGAAAGAGAGATTTTTTGCCTCATATAAATTTCACTATGGTAATAATGTGATATGTAAGAAATCAAATTTTCTTTTTATCCAAATGGAATGTCTCCCATATCATCTTCTTCTTCAATTATGGACAATCTTACATATCTTTGGATCCTTATTTATATACGGGGGAAAGAATTATTCTATAACACATGAACAATAATCTCTTCATAAAGGGAATAAATTAGAATATAGGTTTTATTGATACTTATTAAACATTTATAAAGAAAATTTATAACACCATGAAAGACAAAAGGACTAGAATGCTCAGTCACTATTCACATTATATCAATAAGGTATGACAAGATATCATCCACTTATCAAATGTTTTGTCCAAACTAGGATGATGATATTATTATGAAATAAAATATGGATTAATTGGTTGATCTATGACCTTTTATTTTAATTTATAGAAATTATATTGGAGTTTTCCAACCTTGTTTTGTAGAATACACATCCACAATTTTTGATGCCTCACAATTCTAAAATTAT
The DNA here is from genome assembly GCA_963277665.1 of Viscum album. Taxonomy (NCBI): domain Eukaryota; kingdom Viridiplantae; phylum Streptophyta; class Magnoliopsida; order Santalales; family Viscaceae; genus Viscum; species Viscum album. The sequence continues at coordinate 36,483,790 of OY728150.1, read as the reverse complement.
CACTTATACCATTGTATATGAAGGAGTGAATGACTTGTTTCATGGGAAGATCTAGTGATAGTAATGAAAAAATTAATTTCTATTAGAAAACAAAAATAATTACATTTAAATAGGAATAATCATCACAATATATTTTTCACACCTTCTACTAGAAGATATTTGATCAATATATGCTAATGCAGAAATCCCCCAATTGTAGAGAGAGAATTAAAATTCACAATGCAATAATTTTGATTTAATTTTAAAACACGTTCCCCATTACAATGATTTTATGTAAATTCACAACATTTTCGGGATAATGTGCATTAAAAATAAGAAAATAACCAACCTATGTGTTTAGAATAAAGTCATAGGGAAAGAACCCAAACAAAATCATTCTATTAAACTAATAATTTCATAATTTCAATGTAAAAAAGTTTCCTCTAAAATGAAATTATAATATACTACTATAAATATATTTGTTTTTTTTTTAAGTTTCATATCCCCATGTCTGGATATATTTTTATATCAGTCACCCCTCATCAGGTGTTTTCCATAAATCAGTTACCCATGGTGATTACTATATAATCCCCAAGGAAGTAAGTATAATTTAAGAAAGGGAATACCAAATTGATGAGGTTAATGACCAAAAATGGTTATTTACTATTTGAATAAGGCTATAAGGAAATAAAAAATAATTTTTTTTTGAGTAAATATGATCGTTCATAGAAGGATATTCATTTCTGTTGCAGATCTCATTTTTAGAATTAGAGCAGATATATTTTGTAGTTTCGTAAAATTTTCATGGATGAGATTTATTTTTTATCATCATATGAGAGATCTTGTCTTACAGTATAACATTATTATGTCCCAATGAATCAGTTTAAATATATGGAGTTGTTATGATTTTTGGTCATATATGATTGAATTTGCTGATGCTTTTTAGATGTGCTAATAGAAAAATAAACAACCTTAAATATCAACATATCTTTGATAAAATATTTATATACACTCGAAATACACTAATATATACACAAAATAACCTTACATATCATTATCAGTGTCATATAATAGATACTCTATGACCCCAAAAAACCTTTTTTATTTTGATTATTTCAATTCTAGGGGAAACCAATACACCACTAGACAACAAATATACCAACACACACTATGTCAATATACCATTTTTGAGAGAAATAAATATCAAGAGATGAATAATTTTTTTTTGAACTCTTACTTTCAAAAAACCCTTCAATGAATTACTTTAGGAATCATATAATTATAAACCAAGGTTAGGGTGAAATTCCCCATATAATATTTCCATAGTATTTTATCACCATAAAAAACATCTTGGTACCTCCTATGTATGGTAATTTGTGATATATTCCATTATAAATTCAATGTGGATGTCCTATCATGTAATTAAATTATGATTTTTTTCCTATTAAGATCATGGATTTAGAGAACCTGATCCACTCATATAAAATTCCAATCTAACATGAAATTTGGTCTTCCTAAAGTACATGTTTCCCCTTTCCAATGGTTAATCCCCATGAAAAATATGACCTATGGTAAGTTAACATCATGGAAGAACCCTAGTGTGAATACTTAGGCCTCATTCACCAATTGTTTTACTATGTCCCCAACTTGGGTTCAATTACCTATTTTTCAAAGGGAAAACCCAAAAAAATCATATTCTATCATGATATCCTGTAAATTCATCAAACTAACATAGTCAATGTAACGACCCATAAAATTCAAGTGAAATTTTTTTTCTTATTTTTCTTTAGGATTTTACAAGAACGCAGTTTCTGACGGAACTTGATTCCGAGACCCGGTGTGCCCGGAATCAATTTCAAAAGTTTAGCTCAGGTACGTTCAGTGAACGAATGGGAGGGTTGTCCTAACATTTGAACCGGTGCTCGGAATCGAATTCTGAGGGCACCGATGGAATCACAACGCCAGTAATTTCTTAATAACACCTTTTCCGGAGTTTCATTTTCTCAGGTGAGGTTAATAATTAATTGGGTTAACTAAAGAATAGAAATAAAATATTGTGCTACAATTTTATTTTTATTCTATGTAATGATATCCTAAGCATGGTGGTTGGAGTGGGACCCACTAATACCATAACTCCTAGGTAGGATATTAGTGATGTGGGGCCCACACGAGCCCCAACCCCTTTATTTTTCCTTTTACCTCCCACATGTATTTAATTTGGTAACTCACCCGCACCCCCCTCTTTAATGCCATGTCAACTCTCGCGTTTAATTGGATTATCAAACCCCTCATTAATTGGTCAACGCACAATAATTAAATCATGTTTTAAATTTTGAATTTCAATTAAGGGATGGCTTGAGTAGTAAAATAAGGCAATACCTTATTTAATTTTTGTTGTTTCGTTGTGCAAGAAGGATTGGAGAGGATTTTCTCAAAGCCTTCGAATCTTCGTCTTCTTCTTTGGAGAACATGAAGAACGACGAAGAACGCCGGCCTCCGATGGAAGACGATGAAGAACGCTAGTTCCCCAGAGATCGACGGCGGGACGACGTGTACCGCGACGCCGACGATCCTCTTCTCTGCGGCGCCGACGATCCTCTTCCCCGCGACGCCGTGTTCCACAACGCCCACGATCCCCTTCAACGACGCCATCTTTCGTGACGTCCCTTTCCTGCGACAAACCACGTTCGAAGACTTCATCGAGGTAGGGGGTTTGGATTAATTTAATTTATGTTGATTATATCCTCGTTATATTATTAAATTTGTTGAAAGTCATATGAACCTCTAACGTGGTGGGTGCGGACCAACGGACAAGTCCGAACACACCGATTCTCTGTTCTTTATGCGCGGAACGTTGGGCGATGATGAAACGGGACCATTGAGAGATTGGTGGCCATCGTAGTAATGTACAGGTCCTGAGATGACCCCAGGCCCAGATGGGAGAAAGAATGGACCAACGGAGTGGCTCCGGTGGCTGGCGGACTTGACCGGTGGCGTCCTGGCGCGCCGCCAGGGGGGACCGCCGCGGCTGAAGCCGCGACGGTAGGTGACCGGTCCCGCGGCTACACGGGACCGAGGGAGATGCGTCTCTAGGCAGCGTCCGCTGGCAAGGAGCGACCACCACGTGGGGGCCGCGGCTTCAATCAAGGGGGGCACCCGCCCTCCCCCCTTTCCGCAATGGCACGACTAGATCAGTGTTGGCCGTGCGGAGCGCGCCCGCGCCGGGCCCACCGGCCGCCCATGCCGGACCGGCCGGGCCAAGCCATGCCCACTAGGCTGGGCCGCACCCTAAGGGGCTGGACCCGAACCCGGGTCGGGTCGACCCGGTTCGGGCCGACCCAGGGGGTCTTGGGTCGGGTCGGTCCGGGCCCCAAACCCCCTAAAACCGGACATTTTCGTTCTTTTTCCCATATCTTGGGCTACAGACCTCCAAACGACACACCGTTAGTTGCGATGCGATCCTTGGATTGATATGGGTGTTTTGGTATATTACACTCAAGGTTTTGTAGAATTTTTTGTATGGCCGGGTTGGTTCGAACACGAAACCAACCGGGCCCTCGGAGCAGAAATGCTTATAACTTGAGCTACAAACATCCGATTGACGTGTCGTCGACTTTGTTGGATCCTCTTAGTGAGACAGACCTTGTGGCTTACTCCGATTGAGGTTTGGACGTAGTTGGAGTGCAGTCGGGTTGGTTTTGACTTAAAAACCAACTAGGCCCCTGGAACGAAAAGGCCAATAACTCTCAGACCGGGCGTCCGATAGACGTGCAGTCTGTCGTGTTGAGTTCCTTTTTTTGAAACGGAAATTTGGGATACATCAACTCCAGACTATGTGTCAGTTGATGTATCGACCCTCTTTGGCTCGTGGAGCGGACCCTCCCGGAAATGAGCATGCTGTTAGCGGGAACCCTAGAGTTTGTTGCGACTGCGACTGTGATAACTGTACTGAAATCCTATGTGGGTTCGACAGCGATGAAGACTGCACTGAAATCTTATGTGGGTTCGGCAGCGATGAAGACTTTACTGAAATCCTATGTGGGTTCGACGATGATGATGACTGCACTGAAATCCTATTTGGGTTCGGCAGCGATGAAGACAGTACTGAAATCCTATGTGGGTTCGACGACGATGAAGACTGCACTGAAATCATATGTGGGTTTGGCAGTGATGAAGACCGTACTGAAATACTATGTGGGTTCGATGGCGATGAAGACTGCACTGAAATCCTACGTGGGTTCGGCAGTGATGAAGACCATACTGAAATCATCCGTGGGTTCGACGACAATGAAGACTGCACTGAAATCCTATGTGGGTTCGGCAGCTTGGATGGTTTAGTATCCTACGTGGGTCCCAGCATAGATGAATCAGTGGCTATATCTGATCATATCTATCACCGAAGAAGTATACCTGTATGAGTTGAGTCTTGACTTTAAATCAATATCTTCGATATAATTGACTTGCTTTCCTTTGTGGATTGAGCTGTGTTATCCTATGTGGTTTGGGTTGTACTATCCTATGTGGACGTGATCGAACTTGGGCTCGGGTGTTGGAGCCGAACTATTATTGATGACTTAAGTATATGTATGGTCGTATACCTAAGTAGTGTTGGATGTTACTTTGTGATTGTATCTTTCCTGTGTGGATTATCCTTTGTTGATTCTGGGAGACCTTCGGGGGTCTCGGGGTCCCTACTGAGTAGCGTATACTCACCCCTGCATGGGCTATGCCCGCACTATGTTGTGTTGGATGTAGACGACGGACATCGCTGATCGTGGTTGAGGCTTGTAGAGGAATTCGGTACCTGGAGGTGGACCACTGGGTGGAATATACATGGAGCGGATGGCTGGACCTGAGGGGATGAGGAGGCTATCTGTACCCACCCTTCAGGTATGACTTCTAGTGGACGAATCGACGTTTCTTCTTTACTTTCAGTTGCTGTACTTTCTTTCCAGTTGTACATTACTTTCAATTTGAGTTTGTATTCTGGGCCACTTACTTTTCCGCACTACTTTTGTACCCAATTTTACTTAGTGTTTACTTCTTCTTTCTTACTATGTGGTGTTTGTTTACTTTATAAAGAAAATTCCTTCCCCTTTTTTCAGGATTTACGCCTTGGTTCTAGTTTCCAGCCCCTGGCCTATGGGAGGCGGGCTTGGGGTTAGTCATGAAACGGGTCCTGAGGAAGGGTCGTGGAAAATTGGTATCAGAGGAGTTCGGTTCTACCGAAAATCTTAGGACTCTGATCTTTCTTCTATGTGAATCAATAGTCTTAAGGGTATTGAGTATGGTTATCAGTCCAGGGAGTCCAATGTTGGGGCGATGACCGACATATCCATACACCAGGACCCTGAATTCTGATTTCCGACTCAGTGCATGAAAACATTGATTGCATGTGTGTTTTAAAAGTTTTCTTTGTGATTACTTTGTGTCAGCTCACTAGGTATACTATTTAACCATGGTGCACCTATTTCTTTTCAGGATGGCCCCACGACGGCAGCCAGCTAGGGTTCTGAGCTTTGAGCGAGACGAAATCCCACTGAGCGATGAGGCCTCAGTGTAGGGCCCTTTGAAAGCGGAGGCACTGGCGGTACCTCTACCTGCCGAGCCACCGATTCTACCAGCCCCAGTCACTGATAGTGCACGTCGCCTTAGTGCGATGCATGAGTTTCAGTGTCCGAGACCACCCAGGTTCTGTGGGGAAACATACCCTCAGGTAGCCGAGGATTGGCTGGAGGCGGTTGTGCGAGTTTTCAGGTTAGTGGGGACACCAGCTGACCTCATGGTGATCCTCGCAGTGAGCCTCATGCACGCAGCAGAAGGCAGATGGTGGAGATTGATGCTCCGGGTGCACGACGAGGCATCACTCCTCTGGATGGACTTTGATATCCTCTTTCACTCGGAGTTTATCCCAGCCAACCTCCGTGCGGTGCGCATCCAGGAGCTTCTACAACTGTGGCAGGGAAGCATGACAGTCTCCCAGTACTCGGTGAGATTTACCGACCTCTCGCGCTATTCGACAGACATGGTACGAGACCCATTCTTCTAGGCATGGTCCTTCAAGCATGGACTGAGGCTTGTGATCTGGGCATCGATGATCTCCCTCAGCATTATGTCACAAGCACGAGTACTAGAGCGAGCTCTTCTCATAGAGAGCTTTCTTGCCGAGCCTACGCCAGTAGCGAGACCTACCACTGGGCGGCACGTAGCAGAGTCGTCTGCAGTTGGCAGTCGACGGATGTCACAGGGGTCCAGGCGGACCGTACCATCAGGAAGACGACCACAGGATACTGGTTCAGAGGTGTGGGGCACAAGGCGCAGAGCCAACCTTCCGAAGACCATTCAGTGCTATGCATGCGGCGGGCAGGGCCACATTGCTCATGACTGCTCGACCATCCGTTCAGAGGTGCAGCAGACGGTTGAGGGGCCACCCAGGAAGAGGCAGAGGGTCGACCGTGGTGGTCATCCGAGAGCAGCCGGAAGAGGCAGGGGAGCTGGCCGAGCAGCAGGTGGTTGGCGATGCTTTGAGGCTTTACCACCACCACCACCAGGAGGTCCACCCCGACCACAGGGAGCTGGCGGGCAGAGACAGGCTCAGCATCAGGCAGCGGGGGCCTATGACCACGGCATGCCAGAGATGATTCAAGGTACTATCTGTGTCTACTCCACCCTTGCTGTAGTTCTTATAGACACATGAGTGAGTCATTCCTTTATTGTCGCAGCCCTTTTTCGGAGCTCAGAGATTCCGACGGAGCAGCTGGATCGATCCTTATGGCTAGAGACTCTTATAGGAGCAGACTCTACGATTACGCACTGGTGTTGACAGTGTGAGCTTACTCTAGGAGCGAGAGCTTTAGTTGGGATCTTCTCGTAGCGGCGTCGAGGCATTACGACGTCATCTTAGGCATGGATTGGTTATCTACAGTCATTGATCAGATTGACTGTATTAGGCACAATGTGCGGTGTGTACGCACCGACGGGAGCAGGTTCACCATCACCAGCGAGAAGGGAGACTTTGCAGCACAGGATGAACTCTCGTAGAGGAGAGGACAACCCATCACTCACTAGTTGGATAGCCTCATCCTAGGAGCAGTTGACGTTCAATGTCCTAGTTTTCCTGTAGTGGTGGATCATTATGAGGACGTTTTCCCTGACGACGTTCCAGGACTACCTCCTCGCAGAGAGGTAGACTTTTATATTGACCTGTACCCTGAGACAACCCCGATATCTACTCCAGCATATCAGATGGCCCCTGCTGAACTTCGAGAGCTACGTGTACAGTTGGAGGACTTGCAGGGCAAGGGATTTATCCGACCCAGTGTTTCACCCTGGGCTTCCCCGATATTGTTCGCCCAGAAGGCGGACGAGAGCTTGAGAATTTGTGTCGACTATCATCTCCAAAACTAGGTGACCGTGATGAATAAGTATCTACTACCGAGGATTGACGACCTCTTCGATCAGCTCAAGGGAGCATGGTGGTTCTCAAATATATACCTTAGATCAGGCTATCATCAGCTCAGAGTTCGAGACGAGGACGTGCAGAAGATGGACTTCAGATGTTGGTATGGCCACTATGAGTTCTTGGTTATGCCTTTCGGCGTAACCAACGCTCCAGAAGTGTTCATGGGTCTCATGAACAGGATCTTTCAGCCATACCTCGATCGATTTGTCGTGGTCTTCATCGACGACATATTTATGTACTCGACTACTAAGGAGGAGCACGCCTACCACTTGTGGGTTGTACTAGACACACTTCGAGAGCACCAGCTTTATGGAAAGCTCTGGAAATTTCTGTTCAGGTTACATGAGGTGCACTTATTGGGACACATCATCTCTGAGGTGGGAGTTGCGGTGGATCCTGTGAAGATCGAGGAAGTGCTAGCTTGGTAGACACCAGGAGCGTGACAGAGATGTTGAGTTTCTTGGGGCTAGTTGGGTACTACCGAAGATTTGTGCCAGACCTTTCCAGAGTTGCAGCACCACTATCAGCTTTGACGAAGAAGGGGAAACCCTTCGTGTGGTCAGACAGATGTCAGCAAAGCTTCCAATATATGAGACAGAGATTAATCATTGTGCCTATCTTTTGTCTACAGGAGGAGGGAGTAGGGTACATAGTCTACTGCGATGCATCAGGGACCGGACACTGATGCATCCAGATGTAGGAGAGGGTCGTGATCGCCTATGGATCACGTCAGTTGAGGCAGAATGAGTAGAACTACGGTACCCATGACCTGGAGTTAGCAGCAATGGTCTTCGCTCTGAAGATGTGGCGACACTATCTGATGGGCGAGTGCTTTATAGTCTACTCTGACCACCAGAGTCTCAGGTACATCTTCTCACAGAAGGACCTGAATCTGAGACAGTGGCGATGGCTCGAGTTCCTCTAAGATTATCACTTTGAGATAGTTTATACTCCAGTAAAGGGGAACATGGTAGTCGATGCCCTCAGCAGGAGGATGGGCATTCAGCTACTCAGTGAGGCGACAAAGTAGCTAGCTGCTTTGCAGATTTCCTTAATGGATAGAGATGGAGCAGCCTTTCTTCAGTCACTCACATTCACTCCTCCACTACTGCAGCGGGTCAGAGAGGCACAACGTGGGGAAGCTGACTGTGAGACGCGGCGTGCGCAGATATACTTAGGATATGCACCTGATGGATTCCTTGTATGAGGAGAGAACGTCGTCCTTTTCAGAGGACGTATCATGGTACCCGTTTCTTTACCGGAGGAGGTGCTGAGAGAGTTTCACACTTCCCCTTTAGCGGTACATCCTGGAGTGGAGAAGATGTACCAGGATCTCAGATGACAACACTGGTGGCCGGGTATGAAGAAGGTTGTGGCAGAGTTCTTTTCTTGATGCCTCATCTTCCAGCAGGTGAAGGCAGAGCACCAGGTACCTGCAGGCTTGGTACAGCCCTTGGAAGTCCCGGAGTGGAAGTGGGAGGGGATATCTATGGATATCGTGACTAGACTTCCACACACCTCCAGAGGTAATGACTCCATTTGTGTGATTATCGACCAAATCACCACGTCGGCCCACTTCTTACCCATCAGAGAGCAGGGCTGAGTGGAGAGATTGGGGTGCCTCTACGTTCATGAGATCGTACGGTTTCATGGTGTGCCATCATCTATCGTCTCTGATCGAGATGATCACTTTACTTCCCGGCTTTGGAAGGGGTTGCAGGAGGAATTCGGGACGCAGCTACGTCTGAGCACCGCCTTTCACCCTCAGTCGGATGGTCAGACGGAGGGGACCATTTAAACTCTCAAGGACAAGCTCCATGCATGTGTCGACGACTTTGGTCGCAGATGGGAGGACCACCTACCCTTGGTAGAGTTCGCGTACAACAACAGGTACCACTCCACCATCGGGATGGAATCATACGAGGCATTGTCCGACCGACCTTGCAGATCACTGTTGTGCTGGACAGACCCTGGGGAGTCAGCACTTGTGGGACCGGAGAGGGTCCAGGCCACAACAGAGAAGGTCCAGGTCATTCAGGAGTGGATGAGGACAGCTCAGAGCCGGCATAAGTCTTATGCTTATAGGAGGCGGAGGCCACTCGAGTTCGAGGATGGTGACCACGTCTTCTTGCAGGTCTCACCTCGACCTAGATTATAGAGATTTGGCCGAGGCGACAAGTATTCTCCAGCCATCATCGGACCATTCCAGGCCCTCAATAGGATAGGCGAGGTGGCTTATCTCCTTTCTCTACCACCTTAGTTGCACCGGGTGCACGACGTCTTCCACGTATCCTAGTTGAGGAGATACATTCATGACCCGACGCATATCATCGACCATGGGGAGTTGGACATTGACGATGGGGAGACTTTTGCAGAGGTCCCGGTGGAGATTGAGGATCGACAGGTGTGGGTTCTATGTGGATGGTCGATACCTCTAGTGCACATCAGATGGCTGCACGGGAACCTCTAGGAGAGCACTTGGGAGCGGGAGGCTCAGATGCATGCACAGTACCCACATTTTTTCCCCTAGTTTATAATGTACCTTTATGGGGATGTAAATACATGAGGTGGGAGTAATGTAAAGACCTGTAAAATTAAAGTGAATTTTTTTTTCTTAATTTTTTTTGGGATTTTACAAGAACGCAGTTTCTGACGACACCTGATTCCAAGGCCCGCTGTGCCCGGAATCAATTTCCGAAGATTAGCTCGGGTACGTTCAGTGAACGAACGAGCAGGTTTTCATAAATTTTGAACCGGTGCTCGGAATTGAATTCTAAGGGCACCAATGGAATCGCAGCGCCGGTAATTTCTTAAGAACACCTTTTCCGGAGTTGCGTTTTCTCGGGTGAGGTTAATAATTAATTGGGTTAACTAATGAATAAAAATAAAATATTGTGCTACAATTTTATTTTTATTCTAAGTAATGATAACCTAGTCATGGTGGTTGGAGTGGGACCCACTAATACCCTAACTCCTAGGTAGGATATTAGTGAGGTGGGGCCCACACGAGCCCCATCCCCTTTATTTTTACTTTTACCTCCCACGTGAATTTAATTTGGTAACTCACCCACACCCCCTCTTTAATTCCAAGTCAACTCTCGCATTTAATTGAATTATTAAATGCCTCATTAATTGGTCAACACACGATAATTAAATCGTGTTTTAATTTTTGAATTTCAATTAAGGGATGGCTTGAGTAATAAAATAAGGCAACACCTTATTTTATTTTTGTTGTTTCGTTGTGCATGAAGGATTGGAGAGGATTTTCTCAAAGCCTTTGAATCTTTAGCTTCTTCGTTGGAGAACGCGAAGAACAACGAAGAATGCTGGCATCCGACGGAAGACGATGAAGAATGCTGGCATCCGACGGAAGACGACGAAGAACGCTAGTTCCCCGGAGATCGACGATGTGATGCCGTGTATCGTGACGCCGATGATCCTCTTCTCCGCGACATCGGCGATCCCTTTCCCCGTGATGCCGTGTACCGCGACGCCCATGATCCTCTTCAACGACACCGTCTTCCGTGACATCCCTTTCCCGCGACAAACCTCGTTCGACGACTTCATCAAGGTAGGGGGTTTGGATTAATTTAATTTATGTGGATTATATTCTCGACATATAAATAAATTTGTTGAAAGATGTTTGAACCTCTAACGCGGTGGGTGTGGACCAACAGAGAAGTCTGAACCCACCGATTCCCAGCTCTTGATTCGCGGTACATTGGGCGACGATGAAACGAGACCGTTGAGCGATTGGAGGCAGTCGCAGTAATATACGGGTCCTGAGATGACCCCAGGCACAGACGGAAGCAAGAACGGACCACTGGAGCGGCTTCGGTGGACTGCAATCTTCACCGGCGGCGTGGGTCGCCGGCGGGGCGGCGTCCCAGTGCACCGCCGGGACGGACCGCCGCAGCTTCAGCCGCGGCGACAGGCGAACGGCCGCGCCTGGCCGGGCCGGGCCGCGTCGGCCGGGCCGTGCCGTGCCCGCCAGGGCGGGCCAGACCCTAAGAGGCCGGACCCGGACCCAGGTCGGGTCGATTCAGTTCAGGCCGACCCAGGGTGTCTCGGGTTGGGTCTGTCCGGGCCCAAAACCCCATAAAACCGGACATGTTCATTCTTTTGCCCATATATTGGGATATAGACCTCCGAATGATGCACCGTCAGTTGTGATGAGATCCTTGGATCGAGACGGTCATTTCAGTATATTATACTCAAGGGTTCGGAGAACTTTGGGTATTTCTGAGTTGGTTCGAACACGAAACCAACTGGGCCCTCAGAGCGGAAAGGCTTATAACATGAGCTCTAGACGTCCGATTAATGTTATGTCGACTTTGTTGGATTCCTCTTAGTGAGACAGAACTTTTGACTTACTATGCTCGAGGTTTGGTCGCACTAGGAGTGCAGTTGGGTTGGTTTTGACTTAAAAGCCAACTGGGCCCATGGAACGAAAAGGCCAATAACTCTCAGACCGGGCGTCCGATAGACGCATCGTTTGTCGCATTGAGTTCCTTTTGTTCAGATAGAACATTGGGATACATCAAAACTGGACTACATGTTAGTTGATCTATCGACCCCCTTTGGCTCATGGATCGGACCCTCCCAGAAACGAGCATGCTGTGTGTGGGAACCCTACAGCTGGCAAGGACTGCGACTGCGATTGTGACGACCGTACTGAAATCCTATGTGGATTCGATGACAATGAAGACTGAACTGAAATCCTATATGGGTTCATCAGCGATGAAGACCGTACTGAAATCCTACGTGGGTTCGACGACGATGAAGACTGCACTGAAATTCTATGTGGGTTCGGCAGCGATGAAGACCGTACTGAAATCCTATGTGGGTTCGACGATGATGAAGACTGCACTGAAATCCTTTGTGGGTTTGGCAGCGATGAAGACCGTACTGAAATCCTATGTGGGTTCGACGACGATTAAGACTACACTGAAATCCTATGTGGGTTTGGCAGCAATAATGACCGTACTGAAATCCTTCGTGGGTTCGACAGCAATGAAGACTGCATTGAAATCCTATATGGGTTCGACAACTTGGCTGGTTTAGTATCCCACATGGGTCCCAGCTTAGATGAATCTAAGGCTATATCTGATCATCTCTATCACCGAATAAGTATACCTATGTGAGCTGAGTCTTGACTTTCAATCAATATCTTCGATATGATTGACTTGCTTTCCTATGTGGATTGAGTTGTGTTATCCTATGTGGTTTGGGTTGTACTATCCTATGTGGATGTGACCAAACTTAGGATCAGGTGTGGGAGCCAAACTAGTATTGATGACTTAGGTATATGTATGAGCGTATACTTATGTAGTATTGGATGTTACTTAGTGATTATATCTTACCTTTGTGGATTATCCTTTGTGGATTTTGGGAGACCATAGGGGGTCTCAGGGTCCCTACTGAGTAGAGTATACTCACCCTTTCATGGGCTATGCTCGCACTATGTTGTGTTGGATGCAGACGATGGACAACGCTGATCGTGGTTGAGGCTTGTAGAGCAAGTCGGTACCTGGAGGTGGACCACTGGGCGGAACATACATAGAGTGGATGGCTGGAACCAAGGGGCTTAGGAGGCTATCTGTATCCACCCTTTAGGTGGGACTTCTAGTGGACGGATCAACATTGCTGCTTTACTTTCAGTTGCTGTACTTTTTTCCAGTTGTACATTACATTCAGTTTGGGTTTGTATTCTGGCCCACTTACTTTTCCTCACTAATTTTGTACCCTGTTTTACTTAGTGTTTACTTATTCATGCTTACTCTGTGGTGTTTGTTTACTTTATAAAGGCAATTCCTTCCCCTTTTGTCGGGATTTACGCCTTGGTGCTAGTTTCCAGCCCCTGGCCTATGGGAGGCAGGCTTGGGGTTAGTCCCGAGGACGGGTCGTGACAGTCAATTTGGTAGGAACATTTTTTTCCAACTTTTTTATTATATAATACTTTGATAATGTAAATCATTCTTTCTATAATATATTCACCAAAATTTTTATCCATAACCAATATAACCAAGTATATACAATCAATCTTATATTCCTATGACAATAAGGATCTCTATGATTAGGATATTTTTCAAACTTTTCTTGGATCAAGATGCTCATCCTAGATACCACAAACTATATTCCATATTTTTCCTATATTTGTTAAAGTTTATAATAATCTAGTCAACATTCTTAGGATCTAGGAATATAAATGGGCCTCTAATCTAGTTTAAGTCGAAACCCTTCCCCATTGGGTTATATCACCCTTGAGTGTAGTATTCTTTCCTAATCTTGTAACAAAACAAATATGATATCCATACTTACATATGTCTCACTTAGTAGGTGTAATACCCGTTCATTATTTCATTGATGATCTAATCCTTATGACCCATCAACGAGACATAAATATCAATGGATATTATTGTTTTTAATCCTCAACCATACCCTTTACCATCAAGTTAAAAATAGATAGGATAAACTAGAAAGGGTAATCCATGAATAAGTATCACACCAATAATTACTTGAAATCATTCAACTAATATCACTAGTTTCATGAAATTGAAATTCGAAAAATATATTCCATTACATGTAATGTTATAATACATAGAATGCTTCATAGGTTTAATACTTTAAAATATAAGATATCATGATACTAATTTCATGATATTAAAAGGTGAATCACATGTACTTTTCTTAAAACCATAAAATATTAATCATTGGTCATGACAACATAACCTTAAAATATGCTACAATGGTCCTTGTCACCTAACCATAAATTTTTTGATGTGTCCCACTAAGTGGAACTAAACAACATTTCTTTTGATTCCCTACATAGGGATATGAATGGAGATACTCTCATGTTCCCAATCAAAGATCCAAAAAATCATACACTTCCCTATATAGTGATAAAATGTAGAGTGCCTAATAATATGGATTTAAACCATGTTTCCACCAAATAGTAAGAGAATGATGGATAAATTTCGATAGATAAAAATGTTAACATATATTTTTTATAACAATCGATCAACCTAGAGAAAAAGTTAAAATGTGTTGTTACTAGGAAGGATTCCATTAATATTTATTAATTCTATTAATGAGTCCCATGATAAGATATTTAAACATTAATGGATTATTTATACTCTTATATTTTCAAATAACACATAATCCAAAGTTTCAAAGGTATCACACAATGAATTTATAACTTTAGAGAGTTTTCTAAAAATAATAAAAATGCATGATCATGAAGCATGTAGGGGAAATTTAATGGTGATCCAAATGAGACAACCATTTAACCATGAAAGATATCAGTTATAAAATAACATCTATTTGTGATACTGAACCAATAGGTTCCTTGTTTGTGATTGTTTCTATTAGGACATCCCATCATATCCAAATGTAATCATTGAATACAATTTCACATGTCATGATCCCTAGGATGGATAATTGTATCCATAGGAAACTTCAATATTTCAGACAGCATCAATTAATGAAATTAATACATTCCTCGACTACAATTAAGGTATTCAACATGAATCCTAAATATACGGTGTCTTTATTCTAGTACCTCTAGTACTTGGTGGTGAATTCTATAGTGTGGGAATAACAACTCAATAACTCAATAATGACAATGGAGGTGTCCAAATAGAGAATAAAGGATATGAACACCTATTATCCATCCTACTGATGATAGATTGTAGAGATTTATGTGGAACTTATTTCCACATCTAACATTTCAGGATCCTATCCTTGGAGGATAATAAATCTTATATACTTTTACGTAGGGAGGTGGTGGAGTTTATGATTTGTGACCCCAATACTATTTGAGATAAACCTTGGAGGGATCCCACATATGAACACCACATATAGTGCAACATGGACCCATCCCATGAAGACAAATTTAGAGACTTTTCCTAACATATCTCAATTCTAGTTCTCCAGACTAGGATACTTAGGTGGAGGGCCCTCTTGGGACAACTAGCTAGTAAATACTAGAAATATATATATATATATATAACTATACATTATCATACCAATGAATACAACATTTATATATTCATATAAACTGATTATCCCCATAGGAGGGATCATACTCTTGATGTTTGAAAACCATACTTAACAACCCCAAATATGATTGAGGTTATTTCACCGATCTTCTAGCAGAGAGTATCCAGATGAATGTCTCACCAAGGTAAATATATAATAAAATAATATGTATCATTCTTATTGAACAATGATATCCTTATGTCTCTTTGAAATATCCAAATAGTATCCTGGATATATTATATCACCTCATCAATAAGAGAATGTAGCTATGAAAAGAGATGCCCTCCCTATGTTACCATGATCAACACCTCTAGTGGTCGTCTATTGAGCATGTGTTATGATTATACTCCCTAAAAATATATTTCAAGATACTATATAGGTCACCCCCAAAGAATCTATTCTGATTTTCCTACCCTATATAACTTGATCAACAACTCTAAATGTCCTCCATATAGTCTGCATCATGACGGTATTCCCTAGGACATTGAACATATTAATTCTGAAGGTATTACACATAGTTAAGATATTAATATTTAAAATTCATACACATGGTTAAATGTACCAAAAAATATATAGATATCCTTCCAGTGAACCCACCCCAGTGGTCATCCTCATTGGGATATGAAGATTGGTCACAAAGGTCCTCCTCATGACACCGGTTTTGGAGGCCCTCCCCATAAAAGTAATATAAAACATTAGGGTGGTCTTCTACTTTCTAACTCATTAATATATAGTAACTATAAATAAAATCCATATAGAAATCAATTAAATAACTATAGGGGTGTTCCAAAGAGAATATGTTACAAAAGAACTCCCTATAATGATGAAAACTTCAAATATGTAGGTCCTCCCAAAGAAGAAAACCAACATAATGATAACCATAAATTACTTCCTTGTGGAAAAAATTCTAAGGATCCTCCATAGATAGTTTTTTTGAGTTCATCCCTATGATATTGCAGTTTTTCCAAATGAATGACCTCCCCCTAATGGAGAATGTAGAATCAATCATGGAGTCCCCCCTGATGCTCATTGTGATGTCCCTCTTTACTATTCCATATCTTCTCATCATGATGGTCCATCCCATTAAAATATAGTCTGAATTTTCCAATATAATGATAATAACTTGATAATTTTAGGATAGCTACATAAGGTTCTTCTTTATCAATTATTGACATCTCAAACCAATCAAAATATAGTTTGAGTTGATGATCATCATCTATGAATCCCTCATACCATTTACCATTTGTTGTATCTGAATAAATTATGAATGATATTACTTATATTAATATATTGGAGAATAGATGAACATTATGTTCACATCATATCGAAGAACCCCTAATAAAATATTAAGATAACTTTATGTCTATGTGGAAAGAAGTTGATGAGGATATAATGTAACAGCACAAGATTTTATGAAAAATATTCTTTTTAATTTCACAAATGTCTTGTGTTGTACGCTACACCAAAAGGATCTTTCACAACACGCATCCTTGATTTGCCTTGCATTACACGCAATCGCGAACTTCCTCGATAGTCTGTGTAGTACGCAATAACGAGTTTCACTAAACAACAATATGCTATTAAAATATTATTAAAACTAGCCGTTATGAATTGTAATAACCACTTTTTGAAATTTTGTAAATTTTATTTTTTAAAATGGAATTCATTTTTGGATTCGTAATATCAAAATTATCTTAGGGTGAAATTTTGGTGATTTTCAGATAACTTTCATATTTTGATGAATAATGAAAATTACTAAATTTTAATTAAAAAAAACTTTTTCAATCGAAATAATTAATAGTGATAAATTATTAATTTGAGTGGTT
The DNA here is from genome assembly GCA_963277665.1 of Viscum album. NCBI lineage: Eukaryota > Viridiplantae > Streptophyta > Magnoliopsida > Santalales > Viscaceae > Viscum > Viscum album. The sequence goes on along the minus strand of OY728150.1, from coordinate 36,466,483 downwards.
TTAAAGTATATTTAGAATATATTTTTACAATTTAATACAATGTTGGTCATTGGATGTAATATCACATTTAAACCAGACATAAACAAGTGTCAGTCTTTTGATAGTTATTATCTCTTAAGAACACGCTATTTGTTTTGACGACGGGAATTAATTTTTAAATTAATTAATGCAACTGATATGTTTTGAATTTTGTAAAATAGAAATCATTTTTGAGTTCATAATATCAAATATAGCTTTGGCCTAATTTTTGGTATTTTTCTGAAAACTTTCAATTTTTTATGAATAGTGAAACCACTAAGTGGTAGTTAAAAAAAACTGAATTGTTCATAAAACATAATTTTACCGCTTCTGTGAGTGTAATTTCAAAAATCCTAGAGACACGGTTGATGTCAGTAAGTAAAATGTGGTTCAATGAGATGAAAATAATTTTTTGGTGAATAGTAACTTTTTACTTTTTTTACCACGGTTAAAAGTAAATAGGGAAATTAAGGGTAGAAATGATATTATTATTACCCTAAAATATGTCCTAATTCTATTGGACAAGTGTAATTCGACCAAAAACAATCTTAGGAATAAAATATTACCATTTAGGCCCACTTGGATTAGATTAGGACATTTATTATTAATTTATTTAAAGAAGGGTTAAAAGAGTTAAAATCAAAGATTATTTACTAAAACATTTTTAATATGGGGTTATACATAAGATAAATTCGACTATAAATATTCATTAGAAAGATAAAACTATTTCCTACATAAGTGTATTTTATTTGTAATTTTTAGACATTAAATAAATTAACGTATTTATGACACAACGATGATGAAGTAATTATCTTATTAATGAAATATTGACATAATTGATGTTATAAATACCCAAATAAATATAATTTGAGACTTTTTATGAATTAAACTAATTTTCTAGGTTAATATGACATGTTAGTATTGATTTAATTAACTTTTTTTGAACTTATCATTCTATTATGATTTTCACAAAAATCAATTACTAAATAGTGTCAAAATTGACATAAAATAGTTTTTAAAACAAATATTATATTATTAATTGTTATTTTATTCCTAAAAATATAAGATTAGGCCAAATGACTTAGATAAAGTTATATATATTAATAATAAACAACTTGGGGTTCGTTTTTCTTCTTATAGTAAGTTTATTAACCTTATAGTGTAAGAACACAAGAAGACACGGTAAAAGTAAAATTATTTAACTTAATGTTAAATCTAAATGATAAGGTTAAAATAGGAACATAAACTTGTCTAAATTATATTGGATGAGAGGGTTTCGACCCATCCCCACCTTATCCACGAAATAAATTAATTTGGAGCTATTTAAAACCGAACTTGACTTTATAATAAAATAATATTTTTAGTAATTCCAAAGGTGCCCCTCTCCTCCCTTATAAAAGGGCACCTCATCCCTCTCTTCCTCACACAACTTTGAGCCTTCAAGCTCGGCCAACCCCTACCAAATTATCTTCTCCACTTCCCTAGATACATCCTAGTGGTTTTGGTCTTCTTCAAATACCCATTTTAGTGCCCTAAAAGGAGGTCTCAAAGAAGCACTTCAAAGAAGAGGTAATTTCCGTTACCGATTCTTTCACCTTTATTTCTTCTTCCAATTATTCTTCTTAGGTTGTTTCATTATGAAGTAATAACATCAGAATCACTCATATACTGATATGTTATTATAATTATGAAAAAATCCTATTTCACCATCTATCCATCCTACGATAAAACGAAATCACCGCGCGTGCGTACGTACGGAATACCGTCTCCACGCCGTGGTGGAATCTATTTTCCACCACCACCTTACTTGGATGGGTATAATGGTGTAAATAATAACTATATATTATTATTTTAAAGTGATATTTATTCTTAAATGGTATACATACACTCCAATATAGTTCCATGATCATGAAAACGATATCATCGCTCGTGCGTACGTACGGACTACCGTCTCCACGACGCGATGAGATTCATTCTCCATGTTAACCATTTAAGAATGATTATAAAGTATATATAAGCAATAATAATGAAATATATGAAATTATAAAGCTACTGGATTTATGTGTATATATATTTATGTCATCTACTTAATTCCACTCAATTCAATAACGAAAAGAAAACAGCGTTCATGCGTACGTACGGCCTACCGTCTCCATGAACGGTGTATTTCTTTCCATTTATCGATCGATTATATATACGTATATTCTGAATATATATTATATATAAATAATTTTTTATATTCTATAATTAAGTAATAATGATCTAAGTAATCATATGAATAATTACAAGTTGAAACACGAATGACAAATGCGACGATTTTACCCAAAACACTACTTTAACATGAATTTACAAAAGAACGGGTAATATAAAGTCATAAGTGAACCATATATGATATAATAACAATGAATATGATTCTGTAATAAGTCAATGACATTATTTAAATCATTATACAGGAGGTTCGGACACTTACGAAGCAAATCGGACCTAAGGTAAGGGAAATATCACAATCTCAATTTTATCCGAGATTGTTTATACTTTAGTATTTACTGGGGTGTATTTTATCATCCACATCCATGTTTCCTCAATATGTAATATTATTTCTATTCACATACAATTTTTTAAATCCAATTTTACTTTTCGGTGAGTTTTTTTAGTAAAAGATATGAAAGGAATCTTTTGTCGTTTTTCATACGAGGTACTTTTTGGCTTTTCTGACAAAAGTACGAAGAATGTTTTTTTAACTTATACGGCATGAATGGATTTTTAAAACAATATTTCCAAGAATCTTCCTTTACAAGTTTTCAAGTTTATTTTTAATCAACGTATTTTAGTTTAGAATTGTACAACATGTTACGAAAGGAAAAGTGTTTTTGAAGTAGAAAGGATATTTACCTCAAGAATGGAGTTCAAGTGTTTTATCAAAATTATTTTCCGTCTAAGATAATAAAGGGTTCTGTTTTTATCCCTATTATTACATTGATTTGATTATGTTGTGATTGAATTATTTTTATGAATTCCTTTATGTTATATGAATTGTTTTATGATGTCACGATGTTTAAGAATCCCATTTTTATTACATGGGTTATGCAATGATATATGATATATGATTTTTGTGGCACACATAAGAATGGTTTCATTATGAGATGGTTGTGACCTATATCTCCCTCCAATGCATTGGGTAAAGATTTTATATCTCATGAGATAGACATGGCTGGAACGGTAGGTTATACCGGTTCAGTGAAATAGGACTGAAACGAGGGTGACTCGGTTCAGAAAGGGACTTTGTCCACTAAGATAGTCTTGGCAATGAGTCTTGACTAACAAGAAATGATTCTCTATGATTATGTGTGAATTCCAGAAAGTTTAATGTTTTAAGTTATGATTATTGTGATTACATTTCACTGCCATGATTTATCCCATGTTATGAAATTATGCTCTCTTTTGTAGGATAAGATTTCCAAAATGTTATGTTCTTATGAATATGATGTGATTGATATTTCTTTTTTTACCCTTACCAAGCATTTGAGCTCACCCTTTTATGTTTTCTTTTCCCCAGGATATAAAGAAAGGTTTTAGGTAAAAAAAAAGAAGATCTTTATGGGAGATGTTGAAGATCTTTCACCACGTTTAGAAGATTATATTCCGAGTTTCCAAAGACACTAAACTATTACGATCCTTGTGTGTGTTTTTGTTATGTACTAAGTATTCCGCAAATGTAATGTAATGTCAATGTACGTCAGGCTTCAGGTCTCTATAGTTGGTATCAGAGGAATGGTTTAGTCAACCTTTGGAAACTAGGATGCGAAAACGTTAGTGAGATCCCTAGAGATATTTCTAAGGTATGTCTAGGGATGTCCTTAAGGATAAGTATACGTATAGGTTATAGTACTAGAATTACACTAACAATCATAGAATTAAACCTATGATGTTAGATATTGAAGGTACTCCCCCTTTATTATGTTGTTTTCCCTAGCATGATTTTTTCCTCTCACACTATTCTTTTTGGGTTTTAGACGATGGATGGAACCCGAAGGAACCGTGTTGATCAATGCAATGGACAATGCAATGATTGTACTCCTGAACAAACAAATGTTATGGGATATGGAGTGCAAAACCTTATTTCTATACTTACACAAGCTATGAATCATTCTGGACTTCCAAATGAGCAGAGAAGGGAACAATATTCTATTGAGTCCTTCATGAGGCAACATCCACCTTCTTTCAGTGGGTCTTCTGATCCACTTGTTGCTGAAAAATGGATCAGTACCACTGAAAAGATATTTTCAGTTCTTCAATGTTCTGAACATGATAATGTCATCTTAGCAGTGTGTCGTTTGGAAGGTGATGCTGATCAATGGTGGAATCTTATTAAGAATACGAGGCAAAGGGATGAAATTGAGTCCATGGAATGGGAAGAGTTCAAGAACTTATTTTTCAATAAGTACTTCCCTCGTATTCTTCGAACAAAGATGGAGAAAGAGTTTCTTGAACTAAAGAAAAAGGATGATGAATCTGTTGGTATATACGAAGCGAATTTTACAAGACTTGCAAGGTATGCATCTGGCATTATCATCCAACCTGAAAGTAAAGTTGATCAATTTTTCAGTGGCTTAAAACCAAGTCTTCGAAGGGCATTAGCTATAAGAGACTTCAGTAGCTATGACGAAATTGTGCGTTGTGATATCAAGGTAGAAATGGAAGTTGGTGTTACATATCCATCTCATGGTTTTGACAAGAAACGAAATATGGAGTTCAAGGAGAAATCTCAGAATAATGGTGAAAAGAAGATGAATGTTTCCTTATGCTCAAAGTGTGGAAAGAAACATGGTGGAGATTTTCTTAAAGGGACTAGAAAATGTTTTAAGTGTGGAAAAGAAAGTCATCGAGCAGCTGAGTGTCGAGGTAATGGAAAAATGGTTTCTAATGATGTGAATAAAGCAAACACTGCAGAGAACGCACCACCAACACTTCAATGCTTCAAGTGCAAGGAAATGGGGCATTATGATAATAAATACCCTAATCCAAGGGTTAGTGATGATCAACATGAGCAACCACTTAAGGAAAAGGAAAAGGGAAGTCACATGCGATCACTATTGGCGATGTTGAATATGACAACGATGTGGTGGAATGATTAAGTGTTTATGTAATGGGATTACAAAATAATGTTGTATATAGTAACGTGGAATATTAGAATATTTATGTTTTGGTATATTGTGGTTTTCAATAATTTTATGGTACCGGTAACCATGAAAAGTGATTGAGACATTTTTGGTAAACAGATGATATGAGCATAATGAAGGGATAAGAATATAATGAGATGTTTGATTGTATTCATGAGCTCATGATTGATATAAGGACTAAGTGATATCATGGTTTGAGTATATTGAATTTTGAGGATTTTTGTATGTGGAAAGTAACTGCATTCATGTTTTCACTAAGGTTCAATGGGTATTCATTCTTCAAGAGAATACATGATTAAGGTATTCACATGTTTGTAATTTGACCAACAAGATATATCTTATGATATATGGAGGATAAATGATGGCATTCACGTGATTATTTTGTGACATTTCAAGTAATCATTTTCTTTATACTATGAGCTTGGACCGAAGTATTTTAGATAAGCCTAAATATTAGAATGAATTATGTTGGACATAAGTTAGGATAAAATGTTTTTCGATATTATTGATGGGATGTTATAGTAATATAGCTTTAGAAAAAGGACAACCTACAGGACAGGCGACAACCCATCGCTTCGGACAAGGCTGTGGGAATTGAACCCACAACCGAAGTGCGACTGGACTTTATCGCCTACCACTGGCCTACAAGAAGTCCCTGTTTAGTAGAAACTAGTTTTATTATATTAAGTAATATGATATATGAAGTATAAGTCCATTTTAGGAACCATATATGATTAATCTCACAATAGAATGACTTATGTATATTTAATAACTTTTTCTAACCTTTTGTTTGAGACAGATGGAATGACCCGTCATTCTATCACATGATCTTCTAACACTTCACGAATAACAAATTCAACTTCATTTATTTAAGAGATGAAGTGGGAATTGTTCAAGGCACGAACAACAGTGAGATTGTACCAAAATAAAGTAAGTATTTATTCTAATTCAAATTCTTCAACTTTAGGGAAATGATCTTGAAAACCAGAAATGTTGTCCTAGTGCTCTTATATCTGATTAATCAGATGGTACCTTAGATCGTCACAAATTTATGGATCTGTGATTGTTGGATTTTCCATAGCCATGTTCTCTACCACTCTCCATCAGAACATGATGGTTAGATTTTTCTTTCATATCCATATTTTCACATATGAGGAAACACAGTGATTAGTTTATTTGGGTAACTGTTACGTTCATTTTTAAAGATTGGTTTTCGTATTCCTTTTTATGATGTGGGTTTCTATTAAAGAAACTTTCAAATAGTAAACCATTTATAACCCCGATGAATTTCGAGGGAGAAATTCATTTTAAGGGGGGTAGAATTAAACAGCCCAAGATTTTATGAAAAATATTCTTTTTAATTTCACTAATGTCTTGTGTTGTACGCTACACCAAAAGGAGCTTTCACAACACACATCCTTGATTTGCCTTGCATTACACGCAATCACGACCTTCCTCGATAGCGTTTGTAGTACGCAATAACGAGTTTCACTAAACAACAATATGCTATTAAAATATTATTAAAACTAGCTGTTATGAATAGTAATAACCACTTTTTGAAATTTTTTAAATTTTATTTTTCAAAATGGAATTCATTTTTGGATTCTTAATATCGAAATTATCTTAGGGTGAAATTTTGGTGATTTTCGGATAACTTTCATATTTCGATGAATAGTGAAAATTACTAAATTTTAATTAAAAACAACTTTTTAAATAGAAATAATTAATAGTGATAAATTATTAATTTGAGTGGTTTTAAAGTATATTCAGAATATATTTTTACAATTTAATACAATGTTGGTCATTGGATGTAATATCACATTTAAACCAGACATAAACAAGTGTCAATCTTTTGATAGTTATTATCTCTTAAGAACACGCTATTTGTTTTGACGACGGGAATTAATTTTTAAATTAATTAATGCAACTTATATTTTTTGAATTTGGTAAAATAGAAATCATTTTTGAGTTCATAATATCAAATATAGCTTAGGCCTAATTTTTGGTATTTTTCTGAAAACTTTTAATTTTTTATGAATAGTGAAACCACTAAGTGTTAGTTAAAAAAAACTGAATTGTTCATAAAACTTAATTTTACCGCTTCTGTGAGTGGAATTTCAAAAATCCGAGAGACACGATTGATGTCAGTAAGTAAAATGTGGTTCAATGAGATGAAAATAATTTTTTGGTGAATAGTAACTTTTTTCTTTTTTTTACCACGGTTAAAAGTAAATAGGGTAATTAAGGGTAGAAATGATATTATTATTACCCTAACACATGTCCTAATTCTATTGGACAGGTGTAATTAGACCAAAAACAAACTTAGGAATAAAATATGACCATTTAGGCCTACTTGGATTAGATTAGGACATTTATTATTAATTTATTTAAAGAAGGGTTAAAAGAGTTAAAATCAAAGTTTATTTACTAAAACATTTTTAATATGGGGTTATACATAAGATAAATTCGACTATAAATATTACATAGAAAGATAAAGAGATTTCCTACATAATTTTATTTTATTTGTAAGTTGTAGACATTAAATAATTTAACTTATTTATGACACAACGATGATAAAGTAATTATCTTATTAATGAAATATTGACATAATTGATGTTATAAATACCCAAATAAATATAATTTGAGACTTTTTATGAATTAAACTAATTTTCTAGGTTAATATGACATGTTAGTATTGATATAATTAACTTCATTGGATCTTATCATTCTATTATGATTTTCACAAAAATCAATTACTAAATAGTGTCAAAATTGACATAAAATAGTTTTTAAAACAAATATTATATTATTAATTGTTATTTTATTCCTAAAAATCTAAGGTTCGTCCAAATGAATTATATAAGGTTATATATATTAATAATAAACAGCTTGGGATTCGTTTGGCTTCTTATAGTATGTTTATTAACCTTATAGTGTAAGAACCCAAGAAGACACGGTAAAAGTAAAATTATTTAACTTAATGTTAAATCTAAATGATAAGGTTAAAATAGGAACCTAAACTTGTCTAAATTATATTGGATGAGATGGTTTCTACCCATCCCCACCTTAGCCACGAAATAAATCAATTTTGAGCTATTTAAAACCGAACTTGAATTTATAATAAAATAATATTTTTAGTAATTCCAAAGGTGCCCCTCTCCTCCCTTATAAAAGGGCACCTCCTCCCTCTCTTCCTCACACAACTTTGAGCCTTCAAACTCGGCCAAACCCTGCCAAATTCTGTTCTCCACTTCCCTAGAAACATCCTAGAGGTTTTTGTCTTCTTAAAAGACCCATTTTAGTGCCCTAAAAGGAGGTCTCAAAGAAGCACTTCAAAGAAGAGGTAATTTCCGTTACCGATTTTTCACCTTTATTTCTTCTTCCACTTCTTCTTCTTAGGTTGTTTCAATATGAAGTAATAACATAAGTATCACTCATATAATGATATGTTATTATAAGTATGAAACAATCCTATTTCACCATCTATCCATCCTACGGAAAACGAAATCACCGCGCGTGCATAGGTACGGAATACCGTCTCCACGCCGTGGTGAAATCTATTTTCCACCACCACCTTACTTGGATGGGTATAATGGTGTATATAATAACTATATATTATTATTTTAAAGTGATATTGATTCTGAAATAGTATACATACACTCCAATACAGTTCCATGATCATGAGAACGATATCATCGCTCGTGCGTACGTACGGACTACCGTCTCCACGACGCGATGAGATTCATTCTCCATGTTAACCATTTAAGAATGATTATAAAGTATATATAAGCAATAATAATGAAATATATGACATTATAAAGCTACTGGATTTATGTGTATATATATGTATGTCATCTACTTAATTCCACTCAATTCAATAACGAAAAGAAAACAGCGTTCATGCGTACGTACGGCCTACCGTCTCCATGAACGGTGTATTTCTTTCCATTTATCGATCCATTATATATATGTATATTCTGAATATATATTATATATAAATCATTTTATATATTCTATAATTAATTAATAATGATCTAAGTAATCATATGAATAATTACAAGTTAAAACACGAACGACAAATGAGACGATTTTACCCAAACCGCTACTTTAACATGAATTTACAAAAGAACGGGTAATATAAAGTCATAAGTGAACCATATATGATATAATAAAAATGAATATGATTCTGTAATAAGTCAATTACATTATTTAAATCATTATACAGGAGGTTCGGACACTTACGAAGCAAATCGGACCTACGGTAAGGGAAATATCACAATCTCATTTTTATCCGAGATTGTTTATACATTAGTATTTACTGGGGTGTATTTTATCATCCACATCCATGTTTCCTCAATATGTAATATTATTTCCATTCACCTACAATTTTTTAAATCCAATTTTACTCTTCGGTGAGTTTTTTAGTAAAAGATATGAAAGGAATCTTTTGTCGTTTTTCATACGAGGTACTTTTTGACTTTTTCGACAAAAGTACGAAGAGTGTTTTTTTAACTTATACGGCATGAATGGATTTTTAAAACAATATTTCCAAGAATCTTCCTTTACATGTTTTCAAGTTTATTTTTAATCAACGTATTTTAGTTTAGAATTTTACGACATGTTACGAAAGGAAAAGTGTTTTTGAAGTAGAAATGATATTTACCTCAAGAATGGAGTTCAAGTGTTTTATCAAAATTATATTCCATCTAAGATAATAAAGGGTTCTGTTTTTATCCCTATTATTACATTGATTTGATTATGTTGTGATGGAATTATTTTTATGAATTCCTTTATCTTATATGAATTGTTTTATGATATCACGATGTTTAGGAATCCCATTTTCATTACATGGTTTATGCATTGATATATGATTTATGATTTTTGTGGCACACATAAGAATGGTTTCATTATGAGATGGGTGGGACCTATATCTCCCTCCAATGCATTGGGTAAAGATTTTATATCTCATGAGATAGACATGGCTGGAATGGTAGGTTATACCGGTTTAGTGAAACAGGACTGAAACGAGGGTGACTCGGTTTAGAAAGGGACTTTTTCCACAAAGATAGTCTTGGAAATGAGTCTTGACTAACAAGAAATGATTCTCTATGATTATGTGTGAATTCCACAAAGTTTAATGTTTTTCGTTATGATTATTGTGATTATATTTCACTGCCATGATTTATCCCATGTTATGAAATTATGCTCTCTTTCGCAGGATAAGATTTCCAAAATGTTATGTTCTTATGAATATGATGTGATTGATATTTCTTTTGTTTACCCTTACTGAGCAATTTAGCTCACCCTTTTATGTTTTCTTTTAACCAGTATATAAAGAAAGGTTTTAGGTAAAAAAAAGAAGATCTTTATGGGAGATGTTGAAGATCTTTCACCATGTTTAGAAGATTATATTCTTGAGTTTCCAAAGACACTAAACTATTACGATCCTTGTGTGTGTTTTTGTTATGTACTAAGTATTCCACAAATGTAATGTAATGTCAATGTACGTCAGGCTTCAGGTCTCTACATATAATGCTAATCATTTTCTGGTCAATCTCCACTCCCAAGTATAACATTCAAAAGGAATTAACAGAGGAATGCATACCCTACTTTTATTGAAACCTCTGGGTGACTCCATAATATCTCAAGATGAGATGCCTTTCATAAGGAGAGTATCGAAACCATCTCTATAATATACAATAGTTTGGATTTTATGTTTACATTACCGTTATGACAATAGACTATTAACCAAAGTTATGGGAACATATATAGTGTCTATAGAATTATTTTCTTAGTAGTATGAGGGTGATTTACTTGATATACAATAAAACACATCTTTCCATTCACATAAAGGGGTAGGGAGAATACATGTATCTGTATTTCACTATGATCAATGGAAAAATATTTCATCCATGAGAACATATTACAATGTCATTACATTAGGCTAATTATTGGGTCATGGGTCAAAATATTCTATTTGGCCTGTGCAATGAATTATCACTATTATAAATAAAAGAAATGGAATACTTATCAGCATAGAGACATTGATAGGACTATCAATATGGTTTCCTAGAAGTTAATGAAAGAACCCCATTTGAGGAAAAACAACTATATAATATAGATAAACATTCAACAATGAGAATCTCTCACTGTAACATCCAGTACCTAAAGGCCACTAGACAGTGCCTTGATCCCAGTTGTCCACATTGACTCAAGCACATCTCCCCAAATTCTAAAGGTTTCTTACTAGAAGTGATGTCCTAGAGTGAGACTACGGGGAGAATATATCCTCTTAGCATAGTGTAATATAGAAGAATAATAATATCAATGAAATAGAAAAAGTAATAATAACAATCAGAAAACATATAATCAGAAAGAATAGATAAAAATACCAAAAGAAGCTGATATAAGATGATAATGATGATACATGTCATGTTTCTCTAGGGAATCAACCAAAATATTTATTCAAGGAATATATACAATAGATGTAACAACATTCCAAACAGAAAAAGGAAATCCCAAATAGAATCATGAGACGTAGCTCAGTCCCATTATCCCATAATCCTAAGAAGAAATCAAGAACCTATAATAGTGCGTTTTTCCTTATAAAGACCTGCAACTATAAAAGATGTTCAGGTGCCCAAGTCCGACCAAACAGGGTGTGAGACATAATCCATGGAAGAAACCACTAAATATATGTGCAATCCAATTAGTGAATATATATAACAACGCTCTGCAGGAAATATTTGACAAGTAAATGAAGTAATAAAAATTAAAAATCATCTAACTCAAGGTCCTTATTTAATAACCAATTCATTTAATCAAATTAATTTAATAAAAATTTATCTAAATTAATAATCCTAATAGTCTCCCTTAATCATGTTAATGTGGAAATTCAATATCAATTTATTTATAATTCTTGAGACCTGGAAATATTCCCTACATCCCCCATAAGAACATGTAACCAAGTAATCCTAAATAGAACATTCATATGTGTAAAGAAAGACCGAATCCTAGCTTGTGATTTGGATTAAAATATGTTTCATAATAACCATTTCATTGATTATTAAATTTTTAACCTAATCCCATCCTTGTAATCTCTAAGTTTTAATCCAAGTGTCACTACATGTGTAATATAAACCAACACCCTATGAGATCTTCCATCGTGAACCTCTAAGGAACCCATGTATCATTCTAGGTGTGGTATAATGTCACTACCATTAGAGTCCATCCTTGGTGGTCTACTAAGGGAGCCCATGGAATGTAAGATTAATGCCCTTTCAGTTTTTCCATGGCATTCTCATATGAATTCATGTATCACTTGACATAAAATGGACAGGCCAATTGAGTTTATCCTTGGTATACCATATCAGGAGTGCAAGTGTCACTCGACCAATAGTAAGGTTCAATACAATTATGTACCTCCATGTAATTCATCATTGAATCTCGGTGTCACCCAAGGAATATAATAAATCGATCAATTCAATAACATTTATTCATTTTCATTTAATATTCCAATGTCAAAATGAATTACATGCAACCTAGACCTCACCTCAAAGGGTGTTCCAATGTATTTTCCATGCTTGAATGTCTTGGCTTCAAAATAATCACCTAGGAAATTTAAAATAACAAGTGTTTTATGATTAGGTAAGGTATTAAAGTCCTAACATCTATTTTACTCACAAGGTAATTTCAAAATAAATAGCAATTCTTCCTTAATCAAGAAATATCATAACAATGGACAAAGTCTTACCATCCCTTACCATTTATCCATTTCAATTACAATCCATAAATCAATTAATAAAACAAATCACCAATTTTGTTTAAAATTATATTCATCCATTGAAAACCCATGTAAAAGGAAAAAGGAAATGGTTCCCTTCAAAGTTATCTAAGTTTCAAGGCCACCCATGTTGGTCCATCTACGGTACCAACACACCCCAGGGTGATTCTGAATCAGTGTCCAAAACCTATAGTGTTCATTGGGGATATCTTTAAATGAATTTTTCAAGACTAACAATCCTAATCAAGGATAAAAAATCATTAAAGGGGACACATAGAAATTGGTAATGAAACAAAATAACATATATAAACACCTTTAATTTTAGCGAAAGGAATGAGACCATCTACCATAGGTTGGTAGAGGATAACTCATCCAGTCTCATCTACTGATTCGTCTTAGATTTGGAGTAAATAGATTAAATGAAGAAGAACCTATTAATAGTGAAAATTACCATGAACTTAAATAGAATTGTTAATATCAAACCAAAAGAGGAATGGCACCAAATGAATTGTGATCTTACCAGTGTGGATCCAATGAGACATATGGTTCTTGAATCAGACACTGGACAGAGGAGAAGGATCAAATTCTAGAATATGATTCAGAAGGGATCTACCATGTTTCTATTTTTTTCTAGGTAGGGGCAGTGAAATAGGTTTAGGTTTAAATAATAATTTAAAGTCATAATTTTAATTTTTTTTCAAAATACTAGGGTCACATGTTTTGGCAACACCGTTTGGCCAAACCGTTCAATGATCGTTCATGCTTAGCTATAGGGAACGTGCCTCAGAAGGTTTGATTGCATGATTTGACTAACCATGAATTTTTTTTTCAAAACCCACTGTCAAAGTTGTATACCTATAATAGTTCATAATATTCCATATTTAAACATTCAAACTGTTAATTGATAGAAAATAAAGGATCAACACCTCAATGTTGAACCATGTTTTTACAAACTTCCAACATTAAACCAATTCTTCTTCAAAATTACTTATCAAGTGTGATCGGGCATGTATGAGAATAACTCTATCCACAAAAATTATACATTGGCCTCCCACTACCATGTATCATCCTTTACCCAGTCATTCTTCCAGAGCACCCATACTAAAGGAACTGACCAGCTTTGAAGAACCATTGTGTTATGATCCACAATATATCTCAGATGCTCCTCAATAGATGCATATACCTGTAACTGAACCTCATAAGGCTGAAAGGCATAATAAGGGTTTTAATAATAATGTCTCATCCTTGATACATGGAAGAAATCATGCATGTCATAGTACCTCTGAGGTGACAACAACCGATAGGCTACCTGACTTTCTTTCTCCTTAATATTAAATAGCTTGACATAATATGGTGAAAGCTTAACTTGTCTCCAGATTATCTTTTGTCCGAACCTTGGTGGAACATTCCAAAAAACCCAAACCCCAACCATGAACTCTAGAGGTCTTCTCTGCTGATTGTCATATGATTTCTGATGAGACTGCACTATATCCGTCTGCTTCAAAATCAACTGAACCTGCTCTGTGGTCTCTTGAAAAAGACGAGGTTAAAGCATAACTACCTCTCCTTTGTCTAACCAACACAGGGGTGATCGAAATTTTCTACCATATGAATCCTCATTAGTAACCATTTTAATAGTATACTAAAAGATATTTTTGTAGGTGAATTCAACTAGGGGTATGTGCCTCTCCTAAGAGCCCCTGAGATCTAGGATACAAGCTCGCAACATATCCTAAAGAACCTAAATCATGTTATCTAACATGCCATCTATCTGGGAGGTTGTATTTTTTTCTCAGAAGAACATGTGTACCCAACACCCTATGTATCCCTTTCTAGAACAGTGAAGTAAATTAGGAATCCCTATTTGAAATGATAGTGTGTGGGACCCCATGAAGTCTTTCTATCTAATGGATATACAACCTATCAAGATCATCAAAACTGAAGGATTCCTTGATCAGTAGAAATTTTGAAATGTTCGAGATCTTGTCAATAACATCGCATATATAGTCCTTACCTCAACGAAACCATGGTAAAAATGTCATGAAATCCATTGAGATGTCAAACCAATTCTACTCAGGGATGGGTAAATATCGTAAAAGTCAAACTGGTCGCTGGTGATTTGCCTTCTCCTACTGATTGGTGGAACACGTAAACCAATTATATCTCTTTTAAAACCCTACCACCATTAATGGCAATGTAAATCTTGATACATCTTGGTGATTCCAACATGAAATATCCAATATGATTTATGAATGTCTAACATTAGTTCATCGCACATGTTTTCTAAAACCCTATATGTAACCTTATATATGTAGGATCTCATCCTCACCTATGGTCCAACCAGGATGAGGGTCCTCACTTGACACACTCTCCCATAGGAATAGGATCTTAGAATCAAATATATACCTCATCCTTACTCTATCTACTAGGTTAAAGGTAAAAAATAATAAGGATAGATAAGTCTAAACCTAACTTTAGTACACCTACAAGTGAATCTCAGTGAAAAAATCCCTCATATGTCACTCACTACTGGTCTTCTGAATTTACTATATCTAAGTCCTCCTTCTCAATGCATCAACCATTTAATTTTCATTACCATGTGTGTAAGGAAACTTGAAATAAAAATATTATAGGTATTTAACCCACCTTCACTACCTCAATTTCAGATCACTCAGTGTAAAAATATAATTGAGAATTTTGTGGTCCGTATAAACCAACAAACACTCTCCAAATAAGTAATGTATCCAATAATGGAATGCATGAGAAACTAAATCAAAATTAATATCATGCGTTGGGTAATTCCTCTCATGTGGTATCAACTGTCGAAACCTATCTGGTAAGACTATGTCCTCTTGCATTGGACTACTCCTATTCTAATACCTAATGCATCATAGTACATAGGGTAATTCCTTCCTAGATCTAGATAAATCATTAATAGTTCTAAATTCGATATACCTTTCAGCTCATTAATGTCCATCTCACAAGAATGCAATGATACATACATTACACCCTTCTTATTTAGGCCTATAGTTGGTTCCACCAAGCATGAGAAGCCCTGTATAAAACACATGTAGTAACTGAATATCCCCAAGAAACTCCATAACTCAAAGATGTTATTGGGATTCACCTAGTAAAATAAATCTCTCACCTTCTCTATGTCAACATATACTCCTCTATATGATGTAATGTGACCCATAAAGTGAGTATGATGCATCCATATGTGTCACCTTGTGAGAATAACATAATTGATTCTCTCTCAGTGTAGTCAATGAAATCTCATGATTTTTGGCATGGTCATATAGATTATGAAAATACACTTAGATATATCCCATGAAAACCATCACAAATGAATCCAGATAAGGATGAAAAACTCAATTCATTAGTGCCATGAATAATGTTGGAACATTCGTGAGACCGAAAAACATAACCAAATACCCACAGAGACAATACCAACTATAAAAATATGTTTGAGGTATGTATAATGGTCTATAATTCACGTGATGATAACAAGACCTCTAAATCAATCTTTGAGAAGACCTAATCTCCTCAAATGTAGTGAAATAGATCATCTAACTGTGGTAGAGGATAATGGTTCTAACATTCAACTACCTAAATTTCTGGTAATCCAAATATAGCCTATTGGCATCATCTGCCATTTTCACAAAAAGTACCAGTGAACCCCACAGAGAAGTGCTAGGTTATATAAAACCCTTTTCCTTAGCATCCTCTTATGCTCTTTCATCTCAGTAGTAGTGATCATATAGGTAGGAATAGATACCAGTGAATCTTCTAGAACTTTACAGATATAGAACTATACCACTTTTACTGAAGGTAATCATGAAAATTCATTTGGGAAAAAATATTTGAAATGATCATAAACTAGAGGAAAATATTCCTGAAATGTTCTGTAATAATCTAGATATAAGCTCACAATCTGGGTTGTCATCCACCTTAGCCCATCATGCTCGGGTTTAGCACAGATCCCCTGGACATCCCATTCACCATTCTAAATAAACTCTCCTCCATTTGGTGATGTAAAGGTCCCCCTTCAAAAATATTAATCAACTAAACCCTGAATGGTAACTAATAATTCCATCATAATAATGATATCAAACCCTATAATATTGAGGACAAAGGGTACCACATGAAATGACACCAACCATTCTCAAGGGGCCACTCCTACACTAACGTACATCCATCGTTATAATCACCAACGAAGTGTCATGATTCATGGAACCATCATTGGTATAAACATTGATCCCCAGTCTCTCAACAATGTGAACTGATATAAATATATATGAATCCCATATTTCAAAAAGTAATGAATATAATGTAGAGGATACTAGAATTGTACCTCTAAAAGTATATTTTTCTGAGATCCTCCTGCTCAAGGGTCTTTTTCACTTCATATATATGGCCTGAACCATGACTCTGTGATACTTTCTGGCTACCCTAAGTTGTATTTCTCTGTTATTGGTTTAAAAATAGGGTCTTACTAACAAGGACATGAACATCAACTTGGGATGATCATCTAAAACTACTTTAGCTCGACGCCTGATGAGAATCTAAAACCCCTTCTCCTAAACATGGAGTCATTGTAGATCATATCTCAGTAGCCTCTGTAGGAAATGTTTTGTAGAGACGCTATAGATGGAACATCTTGTTGTATTATTGACACTTGAATAGGTCTCTCATACAATGTTACTTCATATTTTCTAGCCTACAACAATGGTAGCACCTCACATGGCTACATGAGTGTATTTTATGGCTACAAATATCACTTTGTGGAAGCTCCAAACAATTAATTCTACTACTGGTTGATGCAGTACCGGATCAAGATTCCAAACCACCCTGGATCGTACCTTTAGCCTCTCTCAGGTTATGCATAGTGATAAGTACCAGATTCAATATTCCAAAAATAATATTAATATTAAAGACATTCACCTATGATCAGATGTCATACCTGAGACCATCATCGAATCATTTATATGTAGATAGCTCATCAACCATCAGAATCAGTGAAAAGCACTTGAGCTTAGTAAAACATGTCTAATATTCCATAATAGATAACATGTTTAGATCCAGGTGCATAAACACCTAGGATATATCATACCTCAATGTCTCGAGATTGAATTAGTCCTAGAAAGCCATATGAAAATACCTATAAGACATCTCCCGATGTTCCCTCGTCTGGGTAATCACATCCCATCATCTCTTAGAGGAGTCATGAAGAATACGCGTAGTGTTATTTACCATCATCTCAGAAGATGTATCTATATTATCAATGATAGATACGATGACCTCTATCTATGATTCTATAGCCTGTGGTCCACCATCCCTTGAAAATGTGGGTGGATGCTACTACTGAAAATCACATGTCAACTTTGCTATAGTCAGGGTAGGTAGCAGTTCTCCTTGAAGTAATTCATGATTCATAAGAACCTATTGTGGAACTGTGCCTCAACACCTCTGTCTGGTACTACTATTGGTTCCACAGCTAGCATGACTAGTGGATACACTGGTAGCCTATTATGTACTACCTCTATAGTATTGTTATCGCCACCCTCTTGGAATACGAATAGAGGATGTCCTAGAAAAATACCTCAATAAATGAAAATCACAAACCACAGATCAAGATTAGTATCATGTATCACAGCTCAAAATCATATATTTATTAGTAGGATATGTAAAATAATTCTTCTATAATAAGAAACCCCTCTTCCTACTCCATCTGTCCAGTCTGGGTGATGTATAAATCATACATAAAATCTCGACACACTTCCTATTACCCACTACCAAGGATTGGACTGGGTCAAGTTATATGATTTATCCAATTTCAATTTCTAAATTCATTTGAAATAAAAAAATTTATTTGATTTCATATATTCATTTTCATTCATTATCATTTTAATATACAATATCATTATAAAGATTAAATCAAATAGTTCTCCAAATTCTGATCCATGAGGGGGCTTACACCTTAGGAACGAAATTATGGTGTCCTCCAAATTCATACCATTACACATTCTAGAAAACCTATATAAATAGAAGGCATAACTATCAAAACACCTATCACAACAACATTCAAAGACTAATGCATCAAAAATGAAATGACATAGTGCACGGAATGCGATTCTAGCATGTGACTATATGATGCATGATATGGTAGAACATCATATCATCATGTTTAAACATAATAGAACCATTTATCACATCAATAATAATTTCACAACTCAATTGCATCACCCAACGCTGGAATCAAATCAATTGTAATAGTCTAAATCTTGAAAAAAACAATTTAAAACAATTAAATCTTGTTTTTCTTATACATGAGGAATCAAATCCGAAGTACAACCCATTACCAAATGCCATTTCTTTAATAGAAATTTATATTATTTCCAATCAATAATGAAAACAAGAAAATAATTCTTTGATACCACTTTGTAATTTCACAAACCCCGAGGACACATAATAGTGCCCTGATCATGTTTGGACAGATGGCCTCAAGGAAATCTCCCAAATGACCAGAGATTTCTAACTAGAAGTGATGGCCTTAGGTGATTCTGTGGGTATACTATTCCGTCTTACTAGATTATAACATACCAGAATAATAATAGAAATCAAATATTAGAAACAATAATAACAATCAGGTAATAGAAAATAAATAGCAATAGATAATAATACCAAAGTGAGCTTACATATAATGTTGATTATGATACGTTTCATGTGTCTCAGGGAGTGATTCCAAATAATGTATATAAGGAATATATACAATACATGTAAGAAATCAAAAAAATACTAAAAGTATCCTATCTATCATTGAAAGCCTCAGCTCACTCCCATGCTCCCCTACTCCTCATAAGCAATCATGAACTTGTATCCTTGTCAACACCTAAAATCATATAATTGTTTGGGTACCCAAGGTGGCCCGAACTGGGTTTGAGAAATAATCCCAGCAGGAAACCACTAAAGATATCTCCCATACAATATGCGAATATATATATATATAACAAAAATGTGTAGGAAAAATATGACAAGTCAAAGAATTACTCATAATTGAACATCCTCTAAGTCCATGTCCTCATTTAATAACCAATTCATTTAATAAAATTCATCTAAGAAAAAGGACATTGAATTAACCGTCATACCTATTTCATTTAGTCAAGTTTATTTAAAAATTCCATATCATTTAATTTATAAGTCTCGAGACATGGATATTATCCCATCATCCCCCATAATCACATTTACCCAAGGATTATTAAACATGTCATCCATAAGTTTAAGGAAAGACTGAATCCAATCTTGTGATTTGTATTGGAAAACATGTCATTATAACCATTTAATTCATTATAAAATTTATAACCGCGTCCAATCCTTATAATCCCTATGATGGAATCCATGTTCTACAAGAGGTGTAATATAAACCAACACCCTATGAGACTGTCCATAGAGAACCCATAATGAACCTAGGTATTGCTCTATGTATAGTATAACATCACTACCATTCGAGTATATCCTAGGAGGTATACTAAGGGAGCCCAAGTATCATGCATGTAATATAATATAAATTCCCTTTGAGGCCATCTAGGTAATTTTCATATGAATCCACATATCATAAGATATATAAAGGTCATCCCCGTTGAGTCCATCCTTGGAAGACCATATCATGAGTCTAAGTGTAACTTAGGAAATATCATGATTATAGACAATTTATTATATCCATGTAATTATTAATTAATCCATGAGTAACCCAAGACATATATGAATTCAATCAATTCAATATCACTTATTCATTTTCATTTAATATACCAAGGGAAAAACCAAGGATATCTAACCTAGACCTCACCTAAAAAGGTGTCTCAAGGTATTATACAAGCATTGAAAGATTAGATTTAAAGTAATTACAAGGGAAATTCATCATAACAGGAGTTTTAGGCTTAAACAATCCATGAATGAAATAACCACAATTTAACTAATAAGGGTATATGAAAATAAATAGAAATTCACGATTAATCCTGAAATTTCATAACAAGGGCTAGGGGTTAATTTCAACAAATAATTTACCTTTAATCCATTTCATTTAAATTTACAATTCAATTCATAAACCAATTCATCAATTTTTTTTATAATTTTATTTATCCATTTAATACCCCTTGAAAGGTAAAATTAAAAGGAAATGGTACGATTAAAAGGTATCAAAGTTCCAACGCCACCCACGGTGGTCCATATATGTTACCATCCCACCCAAGGGTGTTTCTAAATCATTATCCACAACATATATAATTTTTATGTCCCCTTTAACTGAATAGGCCATGCATATTAATTTTATTCAAGTATAAAAATTTATTTAAAGCAATTCTATGATATTATGCAATAGCCACAATAATATATAAAAAAACCTATAATTTTAGAAAATGGGATGAGACCACATACCGTTTGTCCTTAAAGGATAGATCATTCAGTCTAAGATAATGACTCACCTTATTTTTTGAGAATATCGAAGAATGGAAGAAGAATGTATTAATATAGAAAATTATCATTCACCTAAATAGTGTCATTGATACAAAACCAAAAGTGGAATGACACAAAATTAATCATGACCTTACCTGTGTGGATCCCATTAGACCAATGGTTCATGAATCGGACACTGGATGGAGGAGGAGGATCACATTATAAAATATTCTTCAAATGGGATCTCCTAATATAGAATTATTCATTGAGAGGAAGAGTGAGATATATTTATTTTTAAATTCTATTTTATGTAAAAATGGATTTTTTAGTGAAACTATTAGGATGACACAGTTAGGCCATAAAATTTGTCCAAACTATGGGACAACCATGGATGATTAGAAATAGAGTAGGGGAACCCAAAAAGTTTGAATAACTATATGAAAACTATGCCAAAAACCATTTTCAAAATTGTAGACCAGGCTGCACGACCATGCGACCCAACTCTCACAGTTTTCACTAACCGTGCGCCAAGCCATTTCAAACCGAACATGGTTCTGGAATCTAAACTTGTCCCAAACACTCTCAATACCTCCATACCATCAAATGGAGTTTATATTAGGCCATATTTGAAAATTTAAAGTAATAATTAATAAAAAAAATAAAGGATCCACATTTCAAATTAGAACTGGGTTCTTACGCTCACCTAGAAACAATGTTCATCCATCTTGTTCCTAAATAAATACATGAAAGTATATGTAGACTATGGAAGAAAAATAATTGATGATAGTAAATGATAATCCCTATCCTTATGGGATAAGATAATTTTTCTATAACCACTACCCCATGAACTATAAAATTCACATCATGTAAAATCTATGATGGTGGAAGAGTATAGAGTAGGAGGCATTATTACCTCCAATCCTATAAAGAAGTTGGTCTTCTATGGACATTGAGTTTATTCGTAAGAAGAACCTTATATGTTTCTTAGACTTCAAGATTAATATCCCTCATTATGTATGTTTTAAATAAAATATATTGGGAACTTATTCAAGGTTATGTATCACAAACCACTTATAGGGGAGCACCTAGTAGAGTGAGTAAAACCTCTCAAGGGTCACAAGTCTAAATGATATTCTAAGTAGATTTATTCTAAAGAGAATTATTATATATAAATTGATTTATTTTCAAAGGATAATGATTTCCATTACAATAATGATATGGATTGGGATTTTATTCTCATTATAAGATTAATTTTGGTGAATGTTATTGATATTAACCATATGGATAACATTGTTCAGGATACTAATATATAATTATGTGACGAGAAGATGTTTATTTGAACCATTGTTCACATAGAGAAGATCTCATTATTAGTGGTTGGATTTGGCTCCAATAAGTATTACAACCTTAATTTTCAAATCCATTTGGAGGTCGATTGATTAGCTGAAAGAATATTTCCACATTCATCTTATTAGAGAATAAATATAGTTGATGAGTTGGGTCAGTTGTTTATTAAGGAGGTGGTAAGGTTTAATGGGGTTCATGTAGTATTTGCTTCAAATAGAGACCCTCATTTTACCACTAGGATCTGGAAAGGCCTCATGAAGTCATTGGGGTCATAGATTAAGTTGAGCATGACATACCCTCCTCAAAAGGATGGTCAGACAGAGTGGAAAAATCAAATTATGGAGGATATACTTCATGCATGTATTCTGGATTTTGGAGGATCACTGGATAGCCATTTGGGATTGGTCATGTTTTATTATATTAAAAGTTACCAATCTTATATTTGAATGGATCTTCCAAGGAGATCAAGGTTTTTCCATGTTTGTCTCCTTTATGTTGGGATTAGGTAGGCAAGACCTCACTTTTAGGACTGAGCCTTGTGTAGGAGAAATCTATGAAACTCAAGTTAATAAGATAACTATTATTGAATGATCATAGTCACCACATATATTATCAGAGGTTTCGAGGTCTTGGGTGTTATGTGGGTGATCGGGTGTTCTTGAATGTGGACCCTCTCTTAGGTCACCATCATTTGGGAAAGCAGAGAAAGCTAACACTGATGTATGTTAGAAATTTTGAAATCACTGATCAGATTGGTAAGGTGGCATATAGGTTAGATTTGACATCTATTTGTCATTATTAATTTAATTTGTTCACGTCTCCCATTTGAATAAGTATAATTTAGATCCGTCCCATGTGTTGAATTGGAAATAGTTAGAGATAAAGCCCGATTTATCAGTGTTTGAATAAGAAGTGAAGATAGTGGATTCCAAAGAGAAGGTGCTTCATGGGAAGTATATTCAATTTGTCTGTATCATTTGGAAGCATGTGAATGATGTGAATTAGACATGGGAGCATAAACCATGGGTTGAATAAGAGTATCCATTCTGGGTTTCCAATCAATCTTTAGGTTGAATTTTTGGGGCAGAATGTTTTCATGGTGGGGAGAATTTTCACAACCATATTTTTATTTTCATGTTTTTCCATTTATTATTGGTGTATATTTTCCCCCATAGGTTTCCTTTATTTTGGAGAAAAATGGAGAGTTTTGGGTGGACAGTCCTAGGGGCATGGTTGGCGCATGGTTAGTAATAACAGTGTGCCCTGCCTAGGCAACCTTACAGTAAGATAGATAAGCTACCACACAACCACTGCATGTTCATGTGCCCTGGACCAGAACCATGTGGTTGTATAGAATGTTTAGCAAGGTCTCCATATAGTTTATTAAACTTTGTGGGCTAACCATTTTCACTATTCATCTCATCAAAAAAATGATATTTTCCATTTTTCCTATTTGGAATTAAACCTAATCCACCCCTCGTCTTCCCCACTTGGGATTTTATGTCATAGGAGGCCTCCAACATTCCTCAAGAACCCTTGGCACCCATTATTGAAGGGTTTTAGTGGGAAATATTTCAGGAATCATCAAGTAATTGGATTTCTCCCTTGTGTCTTACTTATTTTTGGGTTTCTACCCACTTTCTTGGGGTTATATTTTTTCAATATCTAGGGTTTTGTTCCTAGGGTTTAATATTGGGTTTTTTGGGGTTCAATATCTTAGATTAGGTTTGTTGTTTTTCTTTCATGTGGTGTGGTTGAGGTGCGGTTGAAGATTCAAATTGATTTTTGTGAACTTTAACTCCAAAGGTAGATGGTTACATTTATAAACTTTATTTGGTGAATTATTTTGATTTCTTAATTAATTAAATATGTTATTTGATTAAAATGTGTGGTGCGTTATTTTTTTTGAAAGAGTTTAATATGCTTTTGATTTTTAAGTAGCATGTTTAAAAAATGGTGTTTTTTTTGTATAAACCCATTTCATGTCACTTGGTAGTGTTTTAGAAATTATGTAATTAGTTTATTAAATTATGAAAGGTAAGATAATGGTGTATTGATGTGGTGTTGATGTGCATTTTGACATGAAATAGCATATTGAGTGGGTTTTGTGTGTGTTTAGACATGTTATATTTATTAGAATTGTATTATAAACAATTATTAATGGTATATTAAATTACATGGGAGGTGTGAAACATGTTTTGAAACTAATTTGTTCTGTGTAGGAATTTTAAAATTGAACTTGGACAAGAAAGTGGTGTTATGTGATATGTGGAAATTTATTGAGCACAAAAGGAATGACCGAGTGTCATTGTGGTAAGACTGTAACTAGTATTTTAGTGATTCAGAAGTGGCTATGACCCGGTTTCACTTAGGGGGATTGATAATGACAACACTAAATAAATAATGATGATTTATTGGAGACCAATAGGTTATGGTTGTGTTCCCTACTAGAGTATCATTTAGGGAAACATAGTTTCTAATGTTTTCTATGCCACATTTCATCGAGATACAATGTAACTAGTGTCCCATTTTTTTCTAGTACCTAGTGGTGTTTCCCATGAAAAGTGATTATTGGTTATATCATACTTACCTTCGACGTCTAGTATGCTGGGTTAGTAATTTAAGAAACAAGTGTTCTTCAATTAAATTTGTCTCTTCTTTTAATATTCTTTCTAAAATGATTGTTTCTCATTAAAAGTTTCTTTCCTCAAAATTGTTACAACCATTTCCCTTTTATAAAAACTACAATATATTTATCTTGTAATTATATATCATGAAATATTTTCTTGAGTGTCATCCTAATGGGATTAGTGTCACACCCTACTCACACCTTTGGGTGTAAATATACTTGGTAATGTTTGACATAGGTAAGGGTAATTCTTTTGGAGATGGTAGTTTAGGTTTTTAGCCACATTTACTGGTGTAGTGATGTGGAGGTGGCTTGAGGGTGATTCTCCTTGCCATGTGGGGGTTTTCAAGTTAGTATTGTGGTTTCTTTTTGTTTTAACCTTTTTGGGTTTTTGTTTAAACTGTGTAACTCAATTTTGAAAAATATAATAAGGATTTTTTTGGTTTGAATTTTAATATTTAGTTTATTAGTTATTGTTCGTTGTTTTATGATTATAAAATTAGGGTAAATCTTTCCCAATATTATTTATAATACCCGAGAAGTTTTTCCAACCCATGGGGATAGGTAACACCCTTCGTGACTTACCACGAACAGGGTAAAGCACTGGTTTGGATGAAAACTCGACTTGGTTCATGAAATTATTGAGAAAGCTGATGTCAGTATCTATAAAAGAAGTGAATTTAATGAATTTTTCTTAATGAATTTAAGTATATTAAGAATAATAAGAGTTCCCAATAATGGTGTTAAATTATGATGATTAAAAGTATTTTCTTAAAGTTTAATTCATAGCTAGTGTTTCTAAATATCACATGGCTTTCTAAATTAGTTTTTAATTTTATGTCATCAATGAGAAGAAATCCATGTGTAAAAACAAGGTTAAAAATTTCAGTTAGATGAGGAATTTTTCTATTGAGAATTTATTTTAATTACATTAAATGAGAGTTTAGAAAATAGCCCAACTATATAAATCCATGAAACAAGCTCTACTATAAGTAGGATCTCATTCAACCAAACCTAGATAACCATGGTAGATAGAGGAGGAAACGCATATACATAGGTTTCCAAGTGAGGTTATACGCATTGGTGGATAGGTCAAAATGGATTGTTTTCATAAGGGGAATTTATGGATAGAATCACTATGGGGTAAAACACAATGGCCATAGGGAACCACCAATCCTAGGTGGTCTTTACCTATTGTATAAGGGGTCATACTTATTTATTAAGATAATTATGTCCAAACAGTAATTGGATGTGGGATGAATAAATACAAATTATTGTAGCATATTTTAAAAAAATATACAAAATATGGGTGCACTATGTGCCATAAATAACGATTTCATCTAGGAACCAAGTCATATTCAACATGGTTATAGATTATTTATTGTGCATTTTTTTCAGTATCCATAATAATTGCATCTAATGTAATGAATTCATTTTTTCTAACCAACAAGGAGAACATATCGTGATATTTCAAGAATAAGATTGATAGTATGATTCATACTGATTTTGTAGAATATTTTATTGATCATAGAATGTGAGTTTTACATGGAAGGATGATACAACACAAGGTTACCATAGAAGGAAAATCTATCATATAATTTAACATACATGAACTGTTACCATTTTAATTGACCGAAGATGATGTGATCGACCATGATCTATGGTAGATGAATTTAATTGACAACATGATGCTAGGATAAGTAATGAAGGGTGGAAACTGAGGAAATAAAACATAAATATTATGGCAGATCATGAGCTATAGTAGATGAACTATATTAACCTCATGAAGTTAGGATAATCTACCATGGCAGACACCTGAGGAAATCGATGATGTGATGAATGATAGACTATTTCCTTTAGTTGATCATAGTAATATCACTACTAGTTTTTTGTATAATATGAGTTTTTAGAATATTTTGAATCATAAAATAAGTCTATTGATATATAATTCCATGGGAGAAAATATTCATGTAATAATTTGGTTTATTTTGCAATGTATGTTGTCTTTGAATAATGGTTTTCATGCATAAAGGACTAATAACTTCATGTGATATAATTATTTATAGATTTGTGGATAAGGTTGTTATAAAATGTAAATACATTCAATGAAGAGATAAGATCTATGTATGGTGACCTTCCACTTGAATAAATTCCATACCTATATGCATTCTTGAATGTATGTTGAGAGTTCCACATCACTTAACATTTTGAGATGTTACAATATAAATTATGTTTCATGTGAATGCTGAGAAATAATTTATAAAAGGAGAGTCATATATAGGTTTGATTCTATTTAAAACAATAAATAGATCCACCACAAATCTATAAAATGAAAATAAAATAAGGGTAATCATATCAATTTTGTAAGGGTCAATACTTGTCATGTACTGGTATTGTTTTTTATCCTGATATTGTAATATTATAAGTGTTATTTTTCAACTATTATCAAGTGTTCAAGGATCAAACCTTCTAAAATCTTATTATAATGGAGTTTCTATACTATAAATACATGATGATAAAAAAGGAAGGTAATGTAGATATAGACAATGTGGATTATGTTTGTAATTAAAATGATTTGATGGTAAAAAAATTTCTATATTTTGTGAGTAAATAAACTTTTAGTTCTCGGGGATTTAAATGACTCTTTTTATTGAGGGATTAGTGGAATTTAATTGCATCTTTTTATGGCGAGATTAGTTGACATAACGAGGACTCGATAATTAAAATATCATGTGTTGTTTTGAAATTTATGGTTTATGATATTTTATATGAAATATAATATCATATTTAAATTATTTAAAATGAAATAATATATAGGAGAATTAACGGTGAAAAAATCATAGAGATATTCATGTGGAATAATGAATATATATTTTCTGGAAATGAGTTTAATGATAAGGATGGTCCTTTTGGATTTCATAAGAATAACATATTTTAATATCATTAAAATATTATATTCATGAAATTTTATGTGTGAATGTATATATATAGATGTAGTAAAAATAATAATATATATATAGAATTGAGAAACCCTTTTGGTGTTGAAGCAATTATGTAGATGTCCCATCCATTTAATTAAGAAGAACATAATATTATTGCCACCAAAATATTTATAGGGTATCAAATAAATTTATCACCAATTCATTCAGGAGTTCTTACAGTGTGTAAAGGGGAATAAATGTAGAAACCAATACCATTGAATCTTTCCATCCTATACATCAAGAATCATAGAATATAGAATATTCGATATGATTCAAAATCTTAGTGAGACCTAGTGAAGAAAATGTCCAATGTGTATAATGTTGTATTGATTAGATCCTTTTAGTTAAATACATGTTAGACGTTTTGAGGAAGGATTATTGAAGCTGGTTATTCTAATATAAATAGAGCTCCTATCCAATCTGGAGGAATGAGTTGTCCAAGATAGAAAAAGGGAAGTGAATGATTCTTTCCCGCCCATTATATCACACTTACTATTCACTTGTAGTCTCTTCAAACCTATGTGATAATAATTTTTTTGAATTAATATGATTTGAGAATATAAGGGAGTAGGTTTTCTATAATGGATTCGAACCTTGTAAAAACTATTGTTCTACTATTCATATCTATGGAATCTCTCCATTTTATCACATAACTTTACATTATATTGTACAAAGAGAGCATGTTCTAATGTTTAGTTTCTTAGAAATAAGGCACATAATAAAATAATACATAAATGATTATTCTAATCCAATTTAATGGTATACAGATCGGTTTATAATACTTCAATTTACTATATCTAATAAGCTGGTGACATACAACAAAGGAAAGGGTGAGCATAATGCCTTATAAGGGAAAACATGGGAAACTATTTAAAGGTGATCTTGAGAAATATAAATAATAATGCAAGGATTATAATAAATGAAGCAAAAAGAGAAAAATCATAATAATAAGAACATGAATCTTAAAATTTAAATGCTAATATAACATTTAAATGATATATTCATAAGAATATCACCAAGATTTTTCACCGAGGTGTCATAAAAATTATCAGGGTTATTCACCAAGGTATCATAAAACATGTCATCTCTAGAGATTAAATTCCTTACAAAATTAATTAGACAACCATCTGGGTGAAAACGTAAAATTTATTAATTAATTTGACCTGCATATATGAAAATAAAAAATTTCATAAATAACCTATGGAGAACAAAAGAAACTAGTTTTATATAAAAATCATGGAATTTTAAAAAGTGCTTAAAAACGGGATCCTTAGGTCATTTATAACCCATAAAAATTGAATGAGGGTTTTTATGTCAATAATATAATAAAATAAATATTTTTTACATCTTTTTGAATACCCCTAGAATAGAAAGTGGTTTGGTTATTGACAAAAAGAAAAAAAAGGAATATCTTGAGGAGGAGAATGAAATATTTAGAAGTAAAACCAGTATCATAATGGGTAAAAAAGGTTTTAGAAAAGGGTAAAAGGAGAGGGTACAAGGTTACCCCATTAAAAAAATAAACCTAATACAATAAAAATTAAAATACATTATACATAATAATATAGGTTGTAAATTTGAAAGACGAGCCATATAAAAAGGGCACTTGAATGGAAAAGAGATATTGAGATTTCCCTTACTAGGAAGAGTAGTTCCAAAAACATGAGGATTAGGACCATGGGGGGTTGAGGAAAACATGGTAAGAATCATTTGGAGGTAAAAATATCTTATATTCATGGAGGCTAAAATGGTCATGAATGAAAATGGAGAAATAGGTGGGCATTTATAGGAAAGGTAGGGGATTTGTTTATTAATTTCCATATTTATTCCTTGGACACCTAGGTAGTGGTAAATAAAAAACCGTGGGATTTAACATGGTATTTTCTCTAGATAATTGAGAATTCAGACCCTGTTTATGTCATTTTAATCCACAAGAGTCGACCATTATTTTATATTACTTATTTTTCGAAGGAAAATAATGTTTTCACAAACTATAATTTTGAATGTTAATGATTCCATTTTAGATCGTAGAAAGTAAATTATATATTTGGAAATTTATTAAAATATATTAAACTAAATAATATTAACAAAATAACATATTTTAAGTCATGGATTGTGGTTAATTAGTTTTTACATCATAATGACATAATTATGATATCACTAACATACCTAAAAACTCAAACTGTATTTTTAATAATCATGAAAAAACAAATTATTTTAGAAAATTATTATAAATTCATACAATCATAATTTTTATATTATAATTTATAAATTGATATTTATTTTTTTGTAAAAATTCTCTAAATATTAGAATTTATACTTTTAGATGTAAAATCCTTATTTATTAAAAATAACAACGGATTGAAAACTCATAGTAAAATTTCCAACACTTCAAAAAAAGTAAACTTATTTTATCATTTATATTTAAATAAGAGTTCTTTTATCACATAATTTTATTAAAATAAGTATTATAAATTATATAAAAGTTTATTTAAATTATTTATATACTTTTTAGAAAGTATAATTTTTGTCTGAAAAATAAATTTGTCAAATTCTATCACATTTTTATTACAAAAAACTATTATTAAAACGGGAATAATGAAATAAAAATTATATTTGACTAATGTAATTACACACTTAGGTAGGGACACATAACCCATTATTGCACCTGATAATTCCCTAAGTGTAAGGTGTGTGATGGTGGTATTTTTGGGGGTACCTATTCTAACATTGACCAAGTGGTAATCTCTACTAACTTGAACTTCTCATATAGGTGATTTAATTCAAGTTTCACCTGTTGAAGCTGAGTTAGGGATTGGTCAATGTCGAACCCCAATGATAAAACCTCCCAACCAAGATCTGACAAATGAGATTCAAATAGAATGAATCTACAGATTGAGTCCATCAAATATTCTTTATATTTCAATTATTCTTTATCCAAAATTTAATTATAAACTAAAATGACAATGTTAAAATTATAGTCAAGAGTATAGTTCCCAATGGTCATATTGTCCCATGGTAAAAATTGACCTACATTCATAATAGTTGAATATAAATGGTCACACTTCCCTTTATTTTCACTTCATTGAAAAATAAATGTATTTTTTGTGAATAATATAACACACATTTTCCAGAATCAATTATCATTCAAAAGTTGTGGGTCATTACATTCTCCCCCCTTAATAAATTTCATCGCTAAAATTTCAACTCAATATTTAAATTGAGAAGATGTGTCAATACTTCTACATAATTATTTCTTCTAGTTCCCATGTTGCATCATCATATATATGATTCCTCCACAACACTTTAAAAATGTGGGTTGTCTGGTTGCATAAAACCTCATCTTTATTGTCCAAGATCTCCACTGGCTTCTCCTCATAAGATAGGTCATGTTACAGTTTTAACACGATAGGATTTAGTACATGGGATGGGTCAGGCCTGTACTTCCTCAATATATATATGTGAATACATTATGAACATGATCTATATTTGGTGTATGTTATAACCGGTAGGCCACTGCTCATACATGATCAAATATTTCATAGGGGCCAATTTACCTAGGGAAAAACAGCCCTTTCTTAAAAAACAATTTGACTCTCATCTAAGGTGATATTCCAAGGAACATTTGGTCACTGACACCAAAATACATGTACCTTTAATGTTTTTCAGCATATCTAATCTATTGACTATTAAAATAATTTATGTGCTATTGGATGGAGTGAACCTTTTATGTTGTCTCTTACATAAGATCAGGCCCAAGAAAATTTCTCTTACCAACTTCATCCCAACAAGTAGGAGTTCTAAATCGATTCCAATATAGAGCATCATAGTGTATCATTTGAATAATCTAATTGAAGCTATTATTGTATAAGAAGTCAAATAATGTTATATTTTGATCCCATCAACAATTAAATTCCATTGATCATTTTCTCACCATGTCCCCAGGTGCATGAATAGTCTTTTCAGATTGGCTATCATCTTGTGGGGGATACGTTGTAATGAATTCCAATTCGGTACATAGAGAATGTTGAATACTTCTCCATAATTTTTATGTGATCCTTGAACCATGATTATAAGAGATAGAATTTTTCACTCTATGAAACCTCACACTTACTTTATGTAAATATATGAATGTTTTTCTGGAGATAAGTCCCCATGGATCGAGATAAAATGGGCATTATTGGTGAGATGGTCCACCATAGCCCATATCAAATTAATTATTCTGTACATTCATGGGATACTAGTGAAAAATAACATAGTTATATTGTATGACTTCATGTTGGTATGGGTATTGGCTATAATACCCCTTTACGAATTTTTCTCTCTAACATCACTTGTTGACACACCAGGCACCTTGTAGTGTAGTTGTAAATCTACATTTTTCATGTCATCTGACCAATAATGATTATGAAGGGCCCTATACATTTATTTATTCGTGGATGTATAGAGAATGTTGATCTATGATCTTTATCCATGCGCTCCTTTATTCTTGGAATATATGGAACACATTTCCCTATAATAATTTTTAGTACACCTTATTTGACAATATTGAACTTAGGAAAATTCCATTTACTCATATACATTATCTTCTTGTATAAAAATGATATACTATTTGAAATTTCATAATATTATCTACTAATAATGGATGAGAAATCATTTGGAATTTGGTTGAGGATGTCCCTTCCCTTATGACTTCTATGTCCAATATTATTATTTCCTCGATCAAAGGATCTCCTTGAATCCTCATAATTTCCATCCCAACATGGTGTTTTATAATTAATGCATAAAAAAATTTGTTTTCTCTTCTAGGGTGATAATGAATTGAACAGTTTACTCATTAAGAAGCCCTAACCATCTCCCATATATCACATTCAATTCATTTTGTGTGAAAATATACTTCAAAATTTGGTGGTCTTTGTATATATCACATTTCTCCCAAAAAATATAGTTTCTCCATATATTCTAATAAAAAACAATTGCATCTAATTACAGTTCATTCATAGGATAATTCTTCTCATGAGGCTTAAATTTTCGAGATGCATAAGTACCACCTTATCATTATTCATGACGATGCACAAAATACATCTTTAGAGATTCATCACTAAATATAATGAATGATTCTCTGATAGAGGGTAGAGTTAAAATATGTGTAATAACCAATCCCTTCTTCAGCTCTTGGAAAAATTCATTTCACTCTTTTGTCCTGGTGAGATTATCCCAATTTCGTTTTAACATAGTTAGTGGATTGGAAATTCATGAAAAGGTTTTTGCAAACATCCTTTAATATCTTAATCAACTATGGAAAATACAAATCTCAATTACTATTGTAGGATAATTCCACTCCTCCGTAACATCTTTCTTTGTGGGGTCAACTGAGATTAGTTCACTAGTTACAATGTTACCCAAAAAAGAAACTTTTTGTAACCAAGATTCACATTTTTGGAACATTCCAAATAGCCTATCATTCCTAAATGCCTTTAATATAACCCTTAGTCGATCCTCATGCTCCTCGCGAAATTTATAACATTTTAGAATATCATCAATAAAAACTACCAAAACATTATCAAGGCATTAATTAAAGTCTCTATTCGTAAAATCCTTAAATTTATAAGGATTATTATTAAAAAAAAGGTAATAACAACAAACTAATAATTCCTATATCTTGATCAAAAGGATGTATTTGGAGTATCTTATTTGTTCACCATTAATAGATGACAACCAGATCAGAAATCATTCTTGAAGAAGAATTAATCCATACGAATCTTGTCAAATAAATCATAAATCTTTGGAATAAGTCATATATTATTCACTATGATCCTATTATGTTAAATATAATAAATTCATAACCACATTGATCCATCCTTCTTCTTTAGAAATACAACATGTACTCCTATTGGAGACTCACTTGGATGAATAAACCCTTTCTCCAAAAGATCTTGGAGTTTTTTGTTTAATTCCATTAACTCTATATTTTCTATTATATATGGGTTATTTCATATCATATTGGATCCAATAATGAGTTAAATGGAGAACTCTACCTCTCTTTGTGGTATAGGTACAGGTATCTCCTCAGAAAATACCAAAATTTATTCTTGAATTATAGGGACATTCTCTATTCATGTTCATTAATTTACTTCTACATCTTCACTGATCTTCTCCATAAAGGATATAAGAGGTGATTCTAGGAAAATCCCAGGATGAGATATATTACCTATGAAAACAAATATAGGTTTTCCATTCATGACTACGGATATTTACTTGCTTCTATTGTTGATCTTACCTTGGTACATTAGGAGCGAGTCCACCCTTGGTTTAAGGTTTCATTCTAGCAAAGGAATGACTACTATATTTTTTATAAAATTATTATCTTCAAATCCAATACATGAGTTTCTATACACTACTGATGCATTGATAATATCTTTTGGAGTATTAATTTATAAAACTACTTTTAGTTGTTTATGGAATGATTCTATATTATTTGAAAACATGGATGAAATAAAGGAATGCGTAGAACTAGAATCAAATAAACTAATTTATGGAATTTGTAAAACAATGAGTGTACCATATACCACATAATTTGGAGCTTCAAATTTATCCATCATTATAGGAAAATCCATACCTTTCTCCTTTGTCCTATGATGTGGTTGATGGTGATTCCCCTCCACTATTTTTGGTTTTGAACATTGATAGGTGAAGTGACCAATTTTTTAACAATTGAAGCATTGGATGTCAAACAGGGCATGTACCATATCCCTTTTATCATTAGTGCTGAGAAGATGATTATTCACCTCAATATTAAAATTATAGGAAATATGGACATCTCATCCACACTTGTAATATTTCCTGTTCCCAAGCAAGCAGTTCCCTGAATACTTATTCCAACAGTTGTTGCATGTGGTAAGTTTCATGTGCTTTCCTATTATCTATAATCAGAGTTACCCACCATGTTTGGTTACAAATATATCTTGTTTTCATTTGATCAATGGGACCAATACATATCTCTAAACTCTAGCTCAACCTATATAGCACTTTCAGATATCTTCTCATATCTTCCAATGTCTCGATTGGCTATATTCTTCGGTAGATGGGGTCTTAGTCAACCAAAAAATGTATAAACCATTACATTAAGATACATGAAAAAGATATAGGTGTAGAAATAATTACCTATAAATTTCGTCTTATAGATTCCCAAAGATTCGTTTTAATTCTACTTAAACTATAGAAATTCTTTCTCCATTTTTGTTCGCATTGAACAGGTAAAATATTTTTTCTAAAAGGTTTACATGATCTCTTACCTCCCCATAGATTCAATATCTATTATGGTATTTATTTTTTTAACAAGTGTCCACCACGGATTATGTTATCCCTCTTAGTGATACATAACCATGGAGAATATAACTTGCTCTGAAAAAAGGAGTATAGGAAAGATATTTTAAATAGATCTTATCCACTATTCTGAAATAAATGGGTCCTTAGATCTACTAAAATAAGGTGGTCATTGATGCATAAAGAACATAGATAAATGTTATTCCTTTCAAGGTGAATCTGGTCTCTTGAATTGATTCATGTTACTTCTCATAACTTGAGTAAGTTGATTCATAAATCTCATTATGTTTTCCATTATGGATTCTATCAGAGGTCCTCTAATTCCTAGAAATTTCCACTGTAGTTTTTTATGATTCCTCATATTTCTTATAATTTTCTAATATAATAAAACCATAATGAGAAATATGTTTTGTTTATCAATATTATAGATCTAAAGGAGTTTTATCTCATAAAACATCATTCTTAATTATGTTAATCATTAATAAAAATTACATTTTCTCTACATATTTCACAATGGTTCATAAAAATATTGTGATTAAGAAAAAATAAACCCCTGGAGTGTAAAAAAGATGGTGTAGAAAGGTACATTTTCATGAACTAGTTCACATTCAATTCTATCACAAAGTAGGGATTTCATGTTTTACCCATAGAAAAATGTGTTCCATAGCCACATACAATTGTTCGTATCTAGACAAGGATTTGTTTCCTCAAAAACCACT
This sequence comes from Viscum album, assembly GCA_963277665.1. NCBI lineage: Eukaryota > Viridiplantae > Streptophyta > Magnoliopsida > Santalales > Viscaceae > Viscum > Viscum album. Next base: position 36,430,049 of record OY728150.1, on the reverse strand, counting down.
TACATAATACATTAACAAAGTATTGTTTTTCCTATATTTTAACCTATCTCTAAGGTTATTCATAATATTTTCAAATACTAATTTTCATAAATAACTTAACTTTCCTTTGATACCAACTATGAAATCCCACATTTTTATTACATAACTACCCATTACATTGGACAATAAAAAGATATTTTAATGTTTAGTTTCTTTGAAATAAGATATCTAATACATGAAAACATAAAAAATTATTATAAATCATTTGAAAGCACTCATCATATGTTCATCCAAAGTACATTAATTTCTTCTCATAACCTGGGGACATACATCAAAAGAAAGAGTCATCATAAGGCCTAGTAAAAGAATATAATGGAACCCTTTACATGTGATCATGAAAAATATCAAAAAGAACATGAGGATTCTAATAAAATAATGAGAAAGAGAAATATCATAATAATAATAATAATAATAAAATTAATCATAATATTATAATGTTTCTATAATATTTAAATGATACATTCCCAAGAATATCACCAATTTTGTTCACCCAGGTGTCAAAAATATTACAAAGGTTATTCACTAAGGGATTTTAAAACAACTCATCTCTGAAGATGAAGTTATATACCCAATTAATTAGAGAACTACTGGGTTATACTCTTAATATTTATTAATTAATGTAATACACATATATCATAATAAAATTTTCATAAATAACTCATGGAGATTAAAACAAATGCATTTCGTATAAAATTCATGGAGTTTTAAAAAGTCCTTAAAGACAAGATCATTATAGTATTTATAACCCATATAAATCGAATGATGGTTTCATTTATTTAAATCCTTGAATCAAATAAATCAGTTTACATCTTTTTTAATACCCCTAGGAAAGATGTAGTTTTGGGTATTGACATAAAAAAAGTAAAAGGTAATTTCTTGATGAGGAGAGAGAAATTTTTCGAAGTAAAATTGGTAGCATAATGAGAATAAAACATAATTTTAGAATAGGGTAAATATATGGATTAAAAGAGTCTAAAATTCATAAAATACTCTTAATACATTAAAGGGATAAAATAAATTGAAAATATGAACATAGTTTGAAAAATTAAAAGATACACCATAAAAAAGTGAACTTGAATGGAACATAGAAGTTGAGATTTCCATTACCTTAAAGAGTAGTTCATTAGACATGAGTATTAGGACAATGGGAGATTGAAGAAACTTGATTAGGACTCCTTTGAAGGTAAGAATATTATAGATTATCCAATTTTTCAACTGATTGGATTTAAAAAATTGAAAATTATTTTCATAATGTTTAATACGAAGTGATGATTCAAATATAATATAGAAGTTCATCAGATGGGGAGATAATATTCCAAACATTTTAAGGATGAAGGAGAGGTTTAAATCAAAACCATGAATAATAAGAATAATTGTGATTAAATGATATTAAAGAAAATACAAAATTAAAACAGGATGGATCAATCACTATTTTAAGACGATCAGGGTGATAATAGCTCCACTACTAAATATGTTGGAAGTGATTTTATTGGAAAAACAAGTTTAATATATATAGATTATAATGATGATGAGTATATAAAAATAATTTAATAAATTTACTCTCAAAGTGAATATTGAGGGATTAAAGTTTCTTATGAAGTTATCATATGTATACATGGGATAATAAATGGAAAATAAGATGAAAAATCACTTCTTAAAAAATAAGTTAAAAAACTAAACTATATAATAAGAAATAAATTAAAAAGGTTCAATTATATCATATCCTTTGTTCCATAAAAATAATAATATGTGATTAATTTCAATGAAAATATTTATTTTTTTCATAAAAATTTAAAATAAGGTATTATGAGAATGAATTAATAAATATTTTTCATAAATATGTGATTCATGATTTGGAAAATCAATTCATGTTATTAAATAATATAAAATATTCTCAGTTATATATAAAATAAAAATTAATTAAAGAGATTTACATCTCATTAAAATAGATAAAAAATGGATGAGGATGATATTGATATTTTTACCAATGATTTTTATGGTAGGATAAAGTCATTGGAGGATGATAATTTCACACCAAGAATGAACAAACTTGTGATGGAAGTCATGTTGATAAATTTGAAATATTTACTAGTTTAATGTTCTTATTCTATTTTAATAAAGATATATTCTTTCACAAAAATTAAAAAATGTCAATTCATTAAATATCCATCTAATTGGTATCAATAATATCTTAAAATCATCCAAAAACGTATCCACCTCTAGATTACATAAAAAGGAAACCCATTTTCTATCTCAATATACTTATGATAAATTTGTTTATACTAGTTATACATGTTTTGAATAAAAAATATATTAAAATATAGAAGTTTTCTTGCCCATTAATTTTTTTACTTGAAACAGATACCATAAATTTTTCGTTTTCAAAAAAACCTTATAAAATAAGATATATTGGATGTTAAAGAAATAGATAGTGATTTATTAGTACGTGTTGGTACTGTTGGAAATTTGGGGAAAAACTATTAATTACTAAAAAACATATAAGTATGCAAATATAAGATAATTTCTGAAGAAAGGGGATACAATGATATAGAATGAAACAAAAAAGATAGATTCAAGAAGATCTCATATAATAATTTGGATCTATCAACATTGACGAAATTTTAATATCTTGATAATTTTATTGAGTATTTTAATATAATTTTTCATTGTTATAAGCAGTGTATGGAACACTTGTATTGATGTGAGGAAAAGGAAACAATATTTTATGAATTATGTAATTAATAGATTTAAGTATACCTCTAGTATTAGAGAAAGGAAGATGACATATAAAACACTTAAGAAGAAAAATTTAAAAAATAAATACGATGTCACACTAAATTAAATAATATTCTTCAATTCTGGTAAGAGATGACACAATGAGGGAAAATAAAAAATTTACATAAAAAATTATTGTAATGGGAGAAAATTGAGGAAAAATATAAATATAACCAAGAGAGATATAGTCAGATTGGTATGGTAGTTGACACTTCTAATTGAAGAGTTTCAAATGTTTTCCATGAAGGGTATCTAAATAATTAATGAAGAGTTGTATTGAAGGTGTAGGAATCGTAGACACATAGCTACAAAATGCATTTTATGGTTTCCTAAAAAATAAAACTCATGATTAATAAAGGGAAAATGTAATGGATCTAAATGTAAATGGTGTTATAGAAAATGAATCCAAACCCAATAAATTTCAATTGCATGAACCTCAAGATATTTTTTTATATAGTTAGACTAGTTGGAAGAGATTAAGAAGATGGAAAAACCTAAAGAGAATCCAAATTATCTTTTTTTATATTTTGGAATGATATTTAAAATAAGGATAAATATGAAATAATTATGAATCCTATACTACACCAGGAAATTTATAATTGTAAGAAAAAATGTACTAGAATGAAAAATTAAGTGAAATGGGTAACTTGGATTAGAATTATTTCTTAACCTTTTGTTTACATTGATAAACCAGTATTTCCACATTATTCCCATAATCAATAATGTCATCTTTTTTTGAACAAATGTATTATTTGTACGATTTTAATATATAGAATTGAAGGTTAATTATGGGTAGTTAGATATAAAAAGTGGATAACAAATAAAATATAGTTTTATAGAAGAATTTATTCTAGATTTTAAGAAAATAATAATTCATCCATTTTGGTGCAATCTTAACATGTGAAATCATTAATCCAATCTTGCAGAGATCTACAAGTCCATGAGGATATCTTGGAGTATAACTTTGAGGTGGAGGGTTGTAAATATGGTGTTGAGAAGATTCCAAATTTCTCTATTTAAAAAATATTAGATATCTAGAAGGTTCTCAAGGTAATTAAGAAGGTATGGGTCTACCCTATCACGTACTTGGACAGAAAATAAATTTTTCGAAATTAAGTGAGTTACATTTTTGTGTAATAAATAAAATAAATGTAGATATTAATTGGTTCTCATGGACGATTATAATGCTCAAAACCTATAATATTTTGGTTGATTATTCTGATCTATGTATTGATGGATGTATACTCAATTGGGTAAAAACAAATTTGTCCCCATTATGGGGAGAGGTTATGAATGATCATAAAGTCCAATAAAATAATATTTGAATAAAATTTATACAACTCCCAGTGTATTTGATCCCCAAATGTAATGAATTGCGAGTGGTATCACATGTTTGAATAATAATAGAAATATTTTAATTCTTTGGGTTTTCCCTACTGTTTTCTATACTAGGTTATCCCTCATATACATAGTGTTGTATAAATAATGGTTTTTGCTAAAAAAATATGTGATTCCATTATTCTTTATAATTAATTCATTTCGATTTAAAAATCATATGTTATAAGAGTATATGGTTCATGAATATTGAGTTATTACATACTAATTTTTATTTTAAATAAAAATGAGGGAGTTAAAATGTTCAATATAAAAATATATATAATAAAAATAAATTAAGGTTATTGATAAAAAACACAAAGGGGGAGATTAATGTGACCATCATTAAGGTTGTATTTGTTGTCTATAAGGATAAAACAATTGGTGTGAATGATAATGTCAATATGTGTAGACGTGTACCTCACAGACATTACTTGAAGAATTTATTTATAGTAATAATAAAAAGAGTCTTGAATTGTGTTTTGACCATGTGAGGATTATAGATATTATGATAATAAATTATACATGTTCTAGTGTGTTTGAATAACAGTTTTTCTAAACATGTGTTTGAAATTTGATATCTTAAATGAGAATCCAACCATGTGAAAAATAAAAGAGAACAATCTCACTTGGATGATGAATTATTTTGGTTGAGAATTTTTGATAAGTAAGTTTAGTGGGAGTTTATAGAAAACAGGCCAACCACAGTAAATTGTGGGAACTATCTCAACTAAAATCAGGATTCAGTCAACCACACCTATCTGACATTAGCTACATAGAGGAGGAAGATCCTGCACATGGGCTGGTAGGAAAGGATGCACACACTAGTGGATGGGTTCACATGGGTTGTACATGCATGGATAATTGTCTGTTATCCTCACTATGGGGTCAGATTTAGTGGTTGAAAGGAAACACCCACCCTAGTCAGTTTTTACATACTGACTAAGTGGAAAACTGATCTTTTTAAGTATAAACATTCTAATCCATATTTGGATGTGGGGAAGATATATGGTAGGTAATTAATCTCATTTAAAAACACAAAAAAATAGTAATTTCATTAATCAAATAAGAATAAATCATCCAACAACCGAGCCATGTTTAATATCCATCTAGTAGTGTTTAATGTGTGAGTTTATAACATCAACCACAAATATTTCATCTGATCGATTGACCATGAGTTTTCTAACCAATCATAAGGATCTACCATGATATGTTTACTATAATATTGGCCATATGATTCCCACCAACCATGTAGTGTATTTTATGATCAACATCATCATATTTATTTTTATAGAAGAAGAAACAAGTAAGAGGCCTAAGTTCAATGAACACAAAAAAAAGTAACTAGGGTGGCCTAAAATAATGTAGTCATAGGTAATAACCTTGAAATAATATAACATAATATTTTGGAAAAGATCCCAAACTAGAAAATTATATAAAAGGTTTACTTTAAAATTCCTTGGAAGCGAAGAATTCTGCATCTTTGTTACCCTCATTCTAAGAAGGACGATCCTCTGTGCAACTATTAATGATCCTACTTCAATAGAAAACCTAATAAGAGACCATCTAATGGGTGTCACAAATCCCGAACATGGTGTTTTATTTGATTCTTGAGTCCATTTAAACTATAGATAAGGTGATTTCACTCTGGATACAAATTTAAAGACCTATCAACATATCCTTGTATTCTTCCTGGAGTATGTCACCCTTGAAAAAGGATGAAGATAAATATAAAAGAAAAAACCCATTATATCATGAATAATTTATCCACCCTTCCACATTCCCATGCAAAAGGAATAATCCTTATTCATTTTAGGACCATTATATTAGGGATTACATCTACTAATTTCCCCTAGAGAGTATATGGGAAGAGAATAGGTTATTTACCGATGTTTTGGAGGAACTTATGGGAGGTATAATTGGTCCAATTTCTACTAAGATGATATTTGTTAACCTTAAATCTTATGATATGAGGAACAAGATCCATCCTTGAGCATGTGAACCCCTCAATTGGATCTCTATTCCTAGCCTACTAGATACACCAACACTCCACCTCAAGGATAATCATTATCTATCTTATTTCAAGGTTGTTTCTCTTTGCACCTTGAAACTAGAGATTGTAGAATAATGAAATTAAAACAAACTTATAATCCAATCTATTGAGTTCACCAAAAAGGCTCCATATCATATGAACTTAGTCACTTTCAAATGAAAAATGAGGCAATATTTCCCCCCAAAAGATTGTCACAACATATACTACTTGACTCTATATTTTTGCAAGTATACATGATATGATTTTCAATTGGTAAGGATTTATTAGGGATCCACCATATAAGGAAGTTCAGTTTCATAAGTATATATTTGAACTTATAAAAATCTTCCCACCTGTCCATATCATAAGGAGTCGTTTTCAACTAATGGTACTCCTTCCTAGTAAAAACACCCGATGATGAACCGATTGAAATATATCTGTAGGATATGAATTTATCATGATGAGATTAAATAACTTATATTTATCCTCATACAAGATGAAATGAGTGGATGTTGGATAATTTTTTTTCAAGGCTTAATGAAATGTCCAACAATAGTAAGGCTAGAAAATCCAGAGAGAACCAAGCCTAATTTATGTTCCACAAATTCATTTCTCCCATGAAAATGATCCACTAGGAGTGGTGATTAAGAGACAATATGTTAGGGAAAATTTAGATCCATATGGGATAATATTTTATTATTCTAGGATACATATTATACCCATATTTATACACCGTAAGCCTTCCCAAAAACATTCTTCTTTCAATCACTTCCCATTCCATCTTTGTATGTGACCCATTTAACTCTCCCAAAACACTTTGAACATTGACGCCACCATCCTCTACTGGACTCACCATCCTAGTCCATGATAACCTATGAAATTTTCCATCTAGGTAAAAATAAAAAATGAGGGAGGATAAAATGATATCAATTTATGTAGTGACAACATTTGTCACTATGAGAGTATAGAAAATTCACATGGGAATAAAAGTGAGTATATTGATGTATAATACCATGAGAGAAAATATTAATGTAATTATACGATTTATTCTATAGAGTATTTTAACATTGAAGAATATTTTTAATGCGTTATGTTTATCTTAATGAATGAAAGACAATCATTTGTAGAAACATGTACAATGTAATTTTGAAATGCACATACTTCATAAGAATTGGTCAGCTCAACATAAGGGGAATAACCACATGAGATGATCTCATGCATATGTGGATTCATGAAGTGTTTTTGATATTTCAACCACACTTTACATTAAGATAATTTATTATATCAATTATGTTTCACATGAATTCATGATAATCAAATGGAAAAATTAAATCAACAAACATGTTTGATAATGTGGTCAGAAATGAAGAGTTACACCATGAAGTAGTAAAATGGAATATACATGAGTATAATTTGTGAAATACATAACTTTGAATGTGAGTCATATATGGGTAAATTTGTTTTAATCGTATATTAGAAGTTTATAATGGTTATCATTCTTCTCTTATAATGTGTGTAAGGATCAAACCTTGTAAATTAATATCATTATAGAGATGCTACATTATAAATTCATGATGATAATAAAAATAAATTCATGTATATTTGGAAGATGAAGAATTTCTGGGGACATGAAATAGAGATATGGTAAAAAAATATCCCATTAATTTAGAAGAACTCATAGTCAAATTCTATGAGATTTATATTTGTATTTTTATGTTGGGATTAAGGGATATGATAAAGATGAGATAATTCAAATAACATGTGGAGTTTGGAAACATAAAATTTTGGAGATACAATATAAAATATAAAATTAATTTTAAATGTTTTTAAATGAATAGATATATTGGAGAACTGATTTTACATAAATAATAGATATATATATATATTTTGAAACATTAAAATGTATTTCATAGCAATGAGTTTTAAGATTAGGATCATCTACTATGATTTCAAGAGAATAAAATATTCATATATTATTAAAATAATATTAATTGGATATTTATGATAACTTATATATGAATATATATAGATGATGTAGAAAACAAATGACTCTATATATAGAATTGGTAAATCTTTTAGTGATGAAGTAATTTCGAAGATATACCATTTAATTGAAGAATAATATCTAGATAATACAAAAACGAAAATATTTGTTAGGTAATAAGGAAATAACAGACCACTATAATAGGTTCTCTTGTTTCATAAAAAAGATAAGTGAGGTTGAGACATATGTTTTTGTAGATGTCAATCATATGCATCGAGACTCATATGATATAGAAGATACATTGTGATTATAAATCATAATGAGATAGAGTAGAGAACTAGGAAAACATGTATGATGTTTTTTGATCAGATCCAAGTATCTAGATACATATTAAAATGTTCTAGGTTGGATCAATGATGCTAATTATTCTAGTATAAAGATAATGACCATCTAGTTAGGATGGATGAGCTATGTGAGACAATAAAGGGGTAGTGGATGATACCCATCCAAACACTGTCCATTGTTTATTAGATTCTTGTAACCACTTAAAATATATGTTATAATAAAATATATGAAATAAAAATATTTTACCAAGATTATTATGTTTTATAGGATGATGCTAAACCTTGTAAAAAACCATATTTATTTATTGGTCATTTTATTTCTATATTTCATATTAAGGTAAGGGTTAAGAGTGAATTAATGTTTTATATATAAAAACTATGACATAGGTTTATGTTAAAGAGAGAGGATAATTTGAGGATAAAGTAAAATTCAGTAACATTGGGTTATCACAAATTAACCCCTCTTAGTGACAATTAAAGATATATTGGGTACTATACATTAATATTCTTGAAGAATTCATGTTCACCCAACATCATATTATAGATTTGAATACGTTGGAAACATGTATATACCACATTCTTACTGGGTTTTTATAAATAAAAAAGGAAAATATATAACTATATCTACAACCCCCCAACAAATCAAATAATTTGAGGCTCTTTTATATAAAGAAAATACTTCCTAATATAAATTTTAACTAGATGAGATTAGGAATGTAAATGATGGATTTACTAATGGAAGTATAAAAACATAGGGTAAATCCCAATATAAGGTCAATTCCTCTTATAAATTAAATTTCGTTCAATATGAAGGAAAAAATTGGCCAATGGGAGAAGACTCCAGTCATTCAAATAACTCAGGGCTAAAAAAACTAGTCTACCAAACCCCAATAATAGTGGAAAACCAATAATTCTATTCTGAAGGGCCAAAACCACAACCATTTATTGATATATATGCTAGGTGTACTCAAATTGGAAACAAATAGTAGTACCATGTAATATGAACATATTAGTTTTTTCCCATTACCTCCACTTGATCATTAATATAGGTGATATTCCTTAAATAACACCTTAAGACCATTGGATCCTTTACTAATTGAATAGAATCAATAGAGGGGTGATGTACACTTGTGAAAAAAAGAGGAAACAATAACCTATGTTGGTGGAATTGATTCCCCCACAACGCAAATTTGGGAATCTATCATTCCCTATATTCAATTATATGAGAGATCTAGAGCTGTACATCACACAATGTGGTATTTGATGGGAATATAAGAGTAGTGGGTGGGGGAATATGTTTTTATTAAAAACCCAAAAAGGAACAACATTATTCTAGTATACCAATGTACCAACAGATAGAGGAAGATCTTATATAGACATTCCATCACTATTTCAACTCCATACCGATGAATACAATGATTCCTGACCAATAAAATTATTAAAAATGTTAAAATGATACTATTTCAGATATCATTTTTAGGTTGAAATGTTTAACCAATTAACTTAATATATAACTTCTGAAATAAAATCTATTGGGACATATTCTTAGAAAATCTATGTGATTAGCTTCAAATGCAACTCCTTCCCTTAAAATGTTACAGCGATTTCCAAGAGTTTCAATCCATAAAACAGTCCTATAAATATTCTATTTGGTGTTCAAAAGAATCATTTAGTCCAATATTGTTATAATAGGGGAAGAAATATAATAAATCAATTACATTGACTATCATACATAAACTATTGCCTACTCCCGATCCAACACCTAATACCAAAAAATATAAATCATTTCCTCACAAAAAAAATATTTTAAAACAATAAAAATAGTTATATCTATGATCTATGCCTATTGATATAGCCCAGGTTCTCATGGATGCAATTTCTTTGGCTATATCTCATAGGGATATATCCATTTTCACGTGTTCTGGTTATATATTGTGGCTATATCCACAACCATGATCCATGGGTAGAGATCATGGATATAACCACTTAAATATGGAACTTGGTCCATTATGAACATATATCTACTGGTAGTGGGCTTGTGGATATAAATCTTTCCACCCTGATCAACATATAGCCAAGGGATGGGTTCCCAGGTCAATATTTATTTTCGATAAATTTTTTTAGGTCCCTATGTTTCAAACCCAATTCTTATGGTTTTTATTCAACTCACTCAGCCAAAATAATAAAATAATTATTTTGAATATCTATAAATTTAGAAATTTATTTTATTATTTTTATTAAATTAATTATAATTACTTACATATGTGGTTAACCTATAGGTATGAGCCCCTATACCCATGGTTATATATTCCCTATTTCCATGAGCATAAGGTCTAGTGGGTATACATCCCAGATGTGATTTTTTATAGCCATAAGTGTCTATTCTAATGGTGATATCTTTCCTATATTCGTAATCATAGAAATCTATGAATATATGTCCCTGATGTAGTTTATTTATTCAAAAATATTTATATAATCCTTGATACAATCAAGAAATATCCATGGGAAAAGGTTCTCATGGATATAATTAAGCCTCACATAGTTATTATATCCATGATCATCAATGACTGTTCTTATAGGGTATTCCCACACTGTTCGAACAGGAAACTTTGATTCTCATGTTGACCAGAGTGAATATATAGCCATATGCATTTATTTTATGTGAATATAAGTGACATATAACCACATAAACCATATTTTTATGAATATATGTTGGATATAGATATATGTATCCCATTCATGGATATAACCCCATGGATATATGTATGTTTTCTAGCTGTGGTCAAATAATAGTTCCCTTATTTTGAAGGGAAGAAGGAAAAACATTTCATGTTCTTTTAAAATAAAAATAATAAATTTCATTTCATCATAAAGGATGTAAATTTGATATCTTTCATTACTACCTTCACAAATAACTTGGTTAAATTTATGGATATTAAAAACCCAATGAAGTTTATCAAAATGGTATCCTTGATTAGTACCTCTTCCTCAAAAAGTTCTGCCATAACATCCAAGAATTTTTTATCGTCTATGACTTAATTTAGAAGATTATTGACTCATGGAATTTTAAATTGGGTAAACCACTAGTGAATTGGACATGTTGTGTTACAACTCTACTAGTGAAAAATAAAAGTGGAATTAATTTTTGAATAGGTATATATAAAAATTTGAGGACTGGATTATAAGGAAATTAGTTAATCGAGAATATTCAATCATCTGGGAATCACCATATCAATAAGTCAAGAACCCAACACTATATTAAATATAAGATGTGAAATCATCCTTATTTAAAACATCCATGAATTTATATCAATGAAATTAGTATACCAAGGGACATGTAGATGATTACCTTGATACAACTAAGTTGGTCCAAACACTTTTGGATTTCTTAACCTGACCACTCTGAGTATAAGGAATTCACTACTAAGAGGAACCTTCATATGAAGAGGATTCATAATCATCATCATCATATCAGTGTTTATTAAAGGGGAAAGAAATAACAAGAAATTTCTCCTAGAATAAGGAGGAATGAAATAATATAGTCCAAGGGAATCCCCATAGATTAAAGACAAACCCTCTAGATTGAAGAAAGAAATGTTAGGAGAAGTGATAAATTCCAGGGCTTGTTCAGCTTGGGCGGCAAGATGATCTGCTACTTTATTCCCTTATCACCCGGTGTGGGTAACGTTTTTGTCATGGTTTATAAGAATTATGTATTTCCAGATGATGTAAGATATCGACCATGGGATTTTGATTTTACCTTATAAGGAGTTAAATATAACCCTCGAGTCTATCTCCACTTGAGATAAAGAAATATTTTCCTGAATGATCAATCTAATTCCAGTCTGCAACGCCTTAGCCTCTGCCTGTATGCTTGTACCATTGCCAAAGTGAGCCTTAAAATCCATTAGGACACTCCCTCTTTGGTCCTGAACAACCCATCCACCTCGAGCAATTCCCTCTTTTCTTGATCCATAAATATTAAACTTGAAACCATTTTTAGGGGTATCCACCATACCCAATGACCTAGTGACCTTGAGCAGGAAGATTGTCCTGTAGAGGATGGAGCATGCAGGGACCTTAGAGAGAGCTCTTCGATCCAGTTCTTGAATAAAGGTACCATATCGACCAGCAGGCTCTGATTCCGTGTGATAGTGGACCTCCCTGTAGAAGGAAGCCCCTCAAATCTCGCTTTCTTTAATTCTTTCCATAAACACCAGCACCCTGTGTTGAGAATGATGGAATGATCTATCTTTTCCGAGTTTTCATTGTCCACCCCCTGAAACCATCTATCCATAAAAGGTTCTTGCTGATGAGCCTGATAATCGTACGCTGTAAACTCGCCAAACTAACTCCATAAAACATGTTCCCATTATCCTTCAAAGAATATGTGATTTGTATCTTCCTCTCGTTTATTTCTAATGTAATGAAAACATGACACCATGCTGATACCCAGTTTTTAATACTCTCATCAGCTAGAATGTCTTGGTTCTTGATCCTCCATGAAAGGATTCCAATTTAGAAGGTATCTTATTGCACAAAACCTATTGTCTCCTTCTAACACTTTAATAATGAGGAGTAGAATATTTCCCAATTATACTAGAATAATTACTTAAATAAAGACAATTTTTTTTTCAACATAGAAGAGTGGAGAGGTCAGTTCTTACCAAATCACAAATTTAAAATATTTCCCCAATTTCCATACAAGAAAAAAAGTCATCGAAGTATTAAAATTTATCCCCTACGAATGAATCCAAATAAAACCCTCAAGGAAAGATGAATATTCCCATAATCTAAAAGAAATATATTTTTAGGTATCTTTTTGTCATCCTAGCCAAGGAATTGATCTTAGATACCCTACATCCCTCAAAAGATCTCAGGGAAGCCCTTATTATGGGTATTTAACTCCTTAAAGTGTGTAAGGATAAATCTATTATTATATAGACATATCAAACAAGAAATATCTCTTCTAAATTTCAGAAATTAATTTCTTTCACATAATAAAATAGGATGCTTGTATATATGGTAACACCATTCCCATTTACTTATTTGGAGATCTCGATGATATCAATGTCTATTAAATTTATCCTGATCTAAAATATTATACATCTCAATTAGGTCGAACTTTAAATGTCTCCCTATAACGTTCAAATTAAAGGGTGATATTATCGAAAAAACCCCTCAAGAGTATGAAATTGAGAACCTAATTTAGATATTATTTCCATATCTTAGTTTATGGTGAACCTCCAAGACATTGTTTTTAATGTTTAGTTGGGAAGCCCAGGAATCTTGGTATATGTTGTGGGACCTAATCACGTGATCAATGACTAAAATATTCTATTAAAGATAAATTATTTGTTTTATATAGTGATATATCACCATTTATTTAATGTGAATCTCAATATCTAGAATCACTTTATTACAAAAGGGAGGGTAATATATCAATTTTAAATAAATTAATAAAAATTACAGCTCCTATTGGAATATAAATTGATTCTATAAATATTTTTTGTAAAATTAGTGAACATTTAATGTTACCCATCATCTGACTTAAGGTGAAATTTTCAGATTTCATAACTCATTAGATCATATTGGCTAATGACATGAACCCTCTAATAACGTTCGTCTCTTATGACGATCATGTATCTGCTTCTATTATGTAGACACACCAATAGAGGAGAAGGGAACTATCTAAATCAGGATTATAAATCACCCCTTGATCACCTGTAGAATAATTCTAGAATAAATAATATTTAGATAATACATTAAAGTCTCTCAGATCGAATGGATGAGAACTATATAATATGATCATGGTGGGTAGTAACATTCACTTCTATTTTAATTCCATAAACAACACCAGATGAACTTATTCATTTATAATTACTATGTAATCTTGATAGAAAAAAACACCCAATTTAATCTCCCTTAATTCAATAAATCGATCCTTCTTATGATCCCAACAATGGTGAAGAATATGCGGTTTTAATAGAATATTTTCATTCAGAATTTGAGAGGGAATATGGACTACAATTGGTGAAATTAGAATCTGGGTCTGGAAGAAGATCAATAACCTATGTTGATATGTGTTTCCATGAAACCTAATGAATATTTGTAATAGATCTCATTCCTTAAATCAGACCAAGATGTATTTTCATTGAATTATAAAGAAATTTCAAGGTTGGTTCTCTATGTGGTCACCATTCAATTGGGTTTATTATCTGACCACCATGGCTATAAACATGAATTAAGATCATACATTTAACCCATATACTAAAGAATAATTGATCCAATTAAAGAAAAATTAATTTAGAAAGATAAATTACAAAAATTACTCCATATTATAATTATTATTATGAAAACAAAAATTAAAGTTAGGGTTTACCTTTATTATGGGATCTCAACCATTAATTTATAATGATTGATTTCCAAATCCATTTTGTGACATTATTTTATGTTGAAATAATAGGATTTTAGGACCTCTCCTTCATCAATGACTATAATATATTTCACCAGGTCTGAATGACACTTAAGGACGAGGATACGATTGGATTTAAGACACACTAAGGGGAATATGGTTAAAAATTGGTTCATATTTTATTAAATAACATTTCTGTTACATACCAATATTCTATGAACCATAATTTCAAGTTCATTATTGGGAAAACCATATAATTTTACATGGATCATATGGTGGTGAAATATTGAAAATTATATGATTATCATACTAATATTTAGTTTTTCTTCAATAAATTTCAATGAAAAAAATAAATAATAACCCCATAAATTTCACATTCTAGGAAACATTAGGGAAATATATATACTTGATGGTATACCACAATGAATTCAGGATGAAAGTGAATAGAAAAATTTGATACTCAATATTAATCATCATAAAATCCTTAAAGACTTAAGGGTACTAAAAATGTGGATCACCTACATTGGTAACTTCATTTTTAACCACATTTTAATGTAGTTTACAACAAAATTTTTATGAGGAATGGGGTCACCAATCACTGGGATTAATATTTTCAAAAATATATTGATAATATCAAATAGTACCTTCTTCACTCAGTACTGTTAATTATAATAGTAGAAGGTACCCCTCAAATAATTTATGTAGAAACATTTGAGATATCTTTTATCAACCTCATAATGTGGAAAATTATGTTCTCAAATATAATAGTGTCTTTTATCTCATCAGGATGATGTATGATACTAAGACATGATATTCTAATATTAAGAAAAAATTCTTTCCATTGATTTTCATAGTGTATATGTTGTGTTACTATTTACAACATCACAAGGTCCACCTTATATATCATGTTGATCTACTATAATATATCTTCAATCATATGATTCTTACCAGAGATATGATGTAACGATATTTCATTCAATAGAAGTTTGGCATCAATTTAATGGCCTAAATGGTAGCAATAGGAAAGTGTTATGATTTTCTTTTCAGTGCACCCCATCCTAGTGAAATCAATTATAGATATATAAATCCCTCATAAAGAATAATTCTTCATATATGAAACCTCATAATTATAGGAGATATAATATTATGGTCCCTTTGGTAGACCAACATGTGTATGGAAAATATAAATATTAACATGGTTGACTTGGGGATTATGTTTATCTCTATGGAAAAATAAGTTCATTTAAACTCCTTGATACTATCATAAGGAATTAGAAACAAAATCTATGAATACTAGTCCCTCGTAATTGTCTTGATACTATCCTTGAAAATACTAGTGGCTTCATTAAATATTAAGGAATATTTAGAGTTAGTGATCAATTATATAACTTTTAATATATTATCATGAAATAAGAGTTGATTTCTTTACTTGATTATTCGTGATGGTTAATGATTGAATTACCCACATAGCCAATGCTATCCCATATACCACATTCCTAAAATTCTTAAGAATATGTATAGGTTAATACAAATATAACCTTGTAAGATCCATATACCACATAATTGTATGGATTTATCCATTAACAAACTACTTCAAAAATGGGATCTCCCCAAATAAATCAATCCAATAAGGAATAAATATGTAAAATGAATTAACATGTCATCCTTTTTGATAACATGAGTTCCTAGAATATATTTTATTTGATAGGATTTTAGGTAGTCTTAATTATGTGAGTCGAATGAAGAGATACACACATCATTATGAAAGAAATATATGTTATCACATAATGGTCCAAGAAAAAAAGAATCATGATTTTCCACCTAATCAAGAGAAATGGATATTTCCATCCATTAATGATTATGAAATGTATGAAATTCAATAATAAAGGAAATACCATATAGATACATGAAAACTTCATCAATTAACCCCTATAATTGTTGTACATTGGAAAATACTCTTGTAAATTCTCCAAATAGGGGAGAGATTTCATGGTTTTACACCCATTGTCCATAACCAAAATGTTCAAGTTTATTTATTGCAATAAAATTCTACTCAAAATGGGTTGGAGATAAAACTATTATGGATTTAAGAAAAGAATATTTCATCAATTTCAGGATTTCTCATATCATTACAATATATAAATTCCATAACATGATATTGATGCACAATAGAACTTGTTTATGTTCTTTATAGTTAAAATGTTTGTACCATGGACACAATATCTAATATAATCACTCATTCTTATATAATTTAGTTGTGAATGTATAGATATAGTTCATGAATAAATCTATTTCTATAAAAATTTAATATTGTGGAAAAAGATACGAGTTCTTGGATGGATGAGATCTTATATACTCTTTAGTCTTATCAAACTATGAATCATACCACCACAAGAGTGACCCCATATTCAATTACGTATGAGACAAATATTTTATTTTATATTGAGGATAAATTTCCCAAAATTTTAATCACTATATATGATAAACTTTAAAAATATGGGAAGTATAAAATATGGATATATAAATATAAGAGACTTGATGAGAAAAGGTTACACGCATTACACAACCTTGGGATCCCTAAATATTGAGGCACACATGCATTCAATAAGAATGATTACGTCTTATTGTTTTTCTACGGATAATTACTGTATGATATGGTATATCCTCTGATACCTAGGTAGAAACTTCCAAATCATGAGTAAAAATGTGATAAACCTTATTCTATACAAAATGTCTCACCTAACATAGCCTAGTCCCTGGACATAATAACTAAATAACACATCACAAGGCCACCAATGGAAAGTTTTTCAATAAATACATTGCATTGAATAATGTTTGTATTTTATGAATTCCATTCTAAATAACTATAAAATGTTTAAAGATGTTCCTCATTACAAGACCTTAAAATGCAACTCATGAAGGTCCTCATTGTATGATATTAAACTACATGAATCTTGATTCATTGTAACATTATGTTAAACTGCATAAAATATGGTCCATCATATAAGTCCT
The DNA here is from genome assembly GCA_963277665.1 of Viscum album. Classification (NCBI taxonomy): domain Eukaryota; kingdom Viridiplantae; phylum Streptophyta; class Magnoliopsida; order Santalales; family Viscaceae; genus Viscum; species Viscum album. Next base: position 36,412,074 of record OY728150.1, on the reverse strand, counting down.
TAATCAACCATGAGTGGTGTATACTATATTAAATGATTTTCTAACATATTAGTTACATTCATATATTGGTTTCAAGTGTATATTTTTAATGACTCATATAAGGTATTCTCTAATAACCCTATAATAAGAAAATCAAAATTTTATTCTCCCTATACATGACCTCTCTTAGTTTATATATTTATTCAGAAATACATGTGCTTTAATCCTATTAAATCATGATATGTATTGAATCCCAAAAAAAACTATTTTGGGTTTATCCAAAAATCTAATCATTCCTCTTACAGTTCTTAATCTCTAACTTGTTAAGGTTAGTTGTACCACCACAACCTAGCACCAGAACAAATACACCCCATTTCTCTGTATGAGAGAACTAAATATTATTAGTGATTTAATCCGAATAAAAAATAAGTGGATTGATTCATGTTTTCCCTAAATACATAGTGATGTTTATATTTCTTATCTTAGACTCCATAATAAATTTCATTCTGAAACTAACTCACATTTCTTCTTGGTCTCATATATTTACCAGTTCACGTCGATCTTTCCTCATTAACAAAGTTCTAAGATGAATACATTTAATTTTTCATATGATCAATATGTACAAAAAACCCTCCATATAAGATTCCTATTCATATAAACCTAAAATCCACGGAATCTAAGTCCTGGTCATGTGATGTTAAACTACAAAACATATATCCCACCACATATAATTGATAAAATACATGGAGAATTCATATTTATATGGCCTAGTTTCATCACATTAGATCCATATCCATGTAAGATTCCTCAATTTATATTTCCTTATCAGTAAAACTAATCTGATAAAAATTTTCCCCACTCTCTAGAAATATATCCTTGTATTTGGGACTTCTTAATTCATACTAATCATTCCATTCCATAGATTGACATTGGGATGAGATTATTATATAATTTTATTATGAACATGATATGACATTGTAGGTATTAGGTATAAGTAAAATGTGTGGATTGATTCTTATTATCCCAGGACATATAATAATGGATAAATTTTTGATGTTTTGGTCTAAACAGAAATACCATAAACCTTAATCCCCAGTGTGTGGGCCTATGATAATTCTTATTATGATATATATATTTTCTCATACATTGAGACATATTATGATTAAAATTGGATATCCTATCCTCAGTATCAGAATTGGGTTAACTTCCGGTCCAAAACATACACCAGAATGAAAATTCATATATCAATAATTAAGCGTAGCTTGATTAATATCCTTAAGGGATACATATTGACATCCAAATCACTCATATGAAGCCTAGAAAAAAATACTTAATCCCTAGTTTTGGTAACATTACCAATCCCTATAAGGTTTTATTATACATTCTCTCCCTAGGGAACCTATATATTTATTTCTTTCTCTCCTCTGTATGAGATATATTTTTAAAGATACCATTTTTAATAACTATTTATAGATTTATTCCTATTATTTTAGAATATACGGTGATGCCGAAATACCCTAGTTAATGTCCAAAATCAAATCCCATCTTTATTTATCCTAGAGTTTGAGATCCAACCAATTTACATTTGGTCTACCACTATAACTTGATGCTGGAACGAAGCTATGATACATTCTCCATAAAAAATATATAGATTTATTAAGAAACTATATAAGAAGTTCATGTGTATTTTTCCTATTATTTTATTTTATATAGTGAACTATGGGTCTTTTATAATGGAATGAACCATAAGCTTCATCACCATCAAACCCCTCACAATGTACGACATCCCCAATCATATTAAGTATTTTTATATTTTACTCTATGTTGTGGTATCATAGGACTATGTGTTTCCCAATTTAAGTAATTATACGATATGTAATGACATATGAAACCTTTATATTTAACCAAAATAGAAATTTTAATTCAATTCCACTACCCCTCAATATTTCATAAAGAACCCATACATGGTCATTTTTAGTATATAATGTTCCATTCATCCTCTGAATATCCTCTTTCCATATTTCACACTTCATAGCTTAAGTGTTTGATTCATCAAGAAGATTTTATAGATATCAGTAATGAGTGTATTTGATTCTTCAATTTTTACCTCTACATAGTTATGATATCTTTTTTGAATATACAGCCTACTAATGATATAAATTATTTTTCCCTTTGGAGAATATCCTATAACTACATACAATCTTAATAATATTGTGTGGAACTCATCATTCAAATTCATTCATAACTCATCCTTATTATATTGACCCCATTTAATCATTCCCAAATTCAAATAACTCAAGACATTATTTAAATCATCCTTATACCCTGTTTTGTGGTGTTCAGGAACTCCTAGATCCCAAGAACAATTTGGGATATCACACCCCACCTCACATTGGTCTATGAACTACATCCTTATATTAAATACACCACACCTTGAGGTTTTATATTTTATTAATGAGTTTTTTATTCACATAAGGTTTATCTAAACCCTTTCTATATGTATAATACCTCAATATTTTTTGAAACCTATATGTCTTGAAACATCAACCTCTTTTTTGGTAAAATCATTCCAAACATAAATATGTTCCCTCATTGGTCCAAAATACAATACCTTAAACCACCAAATGAATAACACATGGTACTTAGAATGTTGAGAATATGTAAAGGGTATAATGGAAATAGGTAAAGTCCTTACTCACTTATCATGCACCTTATATATCCAATCAATAATTATAGTATTTGAAAGAAAAAAAGCTCAAATCATGTCTGATTGAAAACATGTAAATGAAGGCATAAGAAAAATCCATACAGTTACCCAATAAGTCTCTCCCCTCTCATGTATTAGAAAAAATATAGGGATAAAATAAAAATAATTTATTCTTATAGGGTCCACCCCGCATCTTTGAAAAAAGAAAATTTATTATTTTAGGCCCCTCGACCTTGTAAATAGTTTGAGAACCCTTGTATCTCTGTCCTGTATTATCTTATATTAATATCGCATAATGTACGATGGTATAAATTTGGGGCAGTTGATCCCTTTTCATAAATTAAATCATAATATGAAATACCCCTTCTTGTTATATATTAGGTTAAGTGACTCACTCTCTAATATCTGAATGGACAAACCTTGGATAATAATGATTGTAATTATACCACATATGAAAAACTCAAATATTCATTTAAGTGTAATTATTTTGGAGGATGTTAAAAAATTAGACTAACCTTGGATAAACTTAATGGTAAATGTGCTGAATATATAAACTTCATATATCTTTCTCTGAGTACATGTTTTGAAGAAAATCAAATTTTATAGTCCTTTGTCACAAGAACATTCCCAAAAAAATATTAATGGTATATTGATTATATTTCCAACTCACTTGTATCCATTTGAGGGATTTTGTTAAAACTATAATGATTTTATTCAAATATTTCATCATTTTATCAAGCATTTAAATTTTATTATTTTCTAAATCCATTTTTTATATAATTTTTATATGGGTTATATTATTGTGATGATACTCTTTTTGAGTTTCATATACGTTTACAAATTGTTGTTCGATGGGAAAAAATCATGGAATTGATTGTTATTTGAGACTGAAATATTTTTTATTCAATGAAAAATAGAGGAATACGAACATGGAAGATCATATCCATAACATGATAAAAGTAAATGAATAAGATGATAAACAATATAGATATGATAGTATCCTATCGACCAACCTCAAAAATTCATCTGATTCTTGATGAGATGTAATGATTAAATTCTATAGATCCACTATCCAATTAGATTCATCTTAATCTTAGAAGAAAATTATTTATCCTTAACCTATAATAATTAAAATCATCTAACATACAATCATGTATGATTCGTGTGGCCTTCACTAAATTAATCTACTTGAGAGTGTCTATTCCAATTTTCACATCCAATAGTTATTCTCTTTCCCTTTTTTGTATGAGCATCATATTCCATTGTTTATGAAGCATGAGTACCCAATTAGTTGTAAATCCTAAAATCCTCAATGAAATGTTGATTAATATCATTAGTTTTCTACTCCATATACTCTATAGGACTATTCTTTCATTTTATTCTATGTATTTATTTTTTACAAATAACTATTTCTACTCAAATAGAAAAAGTTTTTTGAATTAGTTCATTTAATTTTTATAGTCAAAATCACCCATGTCCAAAACATGGCCAAAGATATCCACCTTATCACTAATAACCTCCAACAACGTTTATGTTATGAATTTATAGACATAAAATTTATAACAGTTACTCACCACTCATTTTTCAACAAAATGATCTGGATTTTGATTCATATCACTTTCCACTATATGTATATATTCAGGTATAAAACCTTTTAGGGAACGATTCGGCCTAGCTAGTGAGATGAGTATGAGATATTCTTCAATAACTACTATTTGGTAAATTTTAGGGACCAAATTAGTAGAAGAAGATTCTATTAATGGATCACTAACTATTATAATGAAATAATCAAACCTAGCGATGCATCAATAAATTTTGGTTGTATACATTGGGTTTATACCCTATTCCAATAAATATGTTTTGAATGTGATAATCACACATGTAATATTGTGATTATTATTGAAGGTTCCAGAAGTTCATGGATTTTTGAAAAATATATCATAAAACTGAATCTAATATGAAAATTTTATACTCAACCATTAGACCAAATATTTAAACATGATTTTCAGGGAACACTATATCAATGATTTGGAATAATCCCATTCCATGTTGGTTGGTGTGATGATGGTTATAAATTAAAATTTTATTTTTTCACCCATATGAAAAAACATCAACCCATAAAAGATAATGATAGTATATAATCATTTATTATAATATGAAGTTAATAATAATAGGGAAACTGTATGAAAACACGTTAATTGGTAGAAAAACCATTATGGTGAGTAAAGAATGTATATGGTTAGATAATAAACTCAAGTTTCCAAAAACAAAACCCAAAATGAAATGATAAATGATAACACATTATGAGAACTACTTCCATTATCAAATTCCTTCCCAAAGGTGAATTATAAGGAACAATTGTAAATATTGATTAATTCCTTAATATTTTTACAACATTAATTTTATATATAGATATTGTTCAAACAAATATAATAATTAGTAGACTAGGGTGATATATAGAGAGGGTAATGACTACAATATTATGAAACTTATAGCACTCAAAATGTTTTTCCACTTAACCATTTAAAAACTTGAATGGGACACTGATCTAATAAATAGTGTTTCCCTCTTCAATATGAGGTATCATTTGGTAAAGCATAATTGAGATGAGAAATGAAAGGTATATTGGTTTCCCGTTCACCAATAACACTTCCATAACTAGTTTATTATCCCTAACATTTGAATTATAAAACCTGACAGGGAAAATAAAATTACTCAAGAACAATTGAAAAAACCTACCATATGGAAGTTTTAAGCCACTCTGATTTTGAATTCATTTCCCCATGTTCTATATGAAATATTTCTAAAGTGACAAAATATGAACCTTCATCATTTGGTTATGTTAAAAAGGACTACTCATTGGATTCATGAACCCAGACCTTGGCACATTTGGCTATAGAATGATTTCCAGCCATTCACCAAAAGTGAGAATCGTGTGAGGATGACGTTTTATTATCTAAATTTCCTCAAACTAGATTAAATATACCTCATAAGGGGAGTAGTTTTCTAGAAATAAATTAAAATTTTGGATATATGGGGAAAATTTTTATATATCCATATGAGTATTCAGAATCCCATAGTTACTAGAATTTCTAAAAATTGATCCCTACATTTTCTTATGATGGGTAAAAATTGTTAGTACGCAGTCACCAATGAATAATTAATTTTTAAGGGGTTATTATTGTTAATAAATAATGAATTTTGAAATCAATGCCTCTTAATATCAATAAACCATATATAGTTGTTTAGATAATTTTGTACTAATTTGATGGACCTTGGAATATTATAACAGTTAATTATAAAATACGTAACATAGTAAAAAAATAAACTCTATCATTATTTAGTATTATTCAGTGATATAATAAATATGAATGAATAATCATGAGAGATAAATTTATGAATCAAATCTTGATCTTACTTAGTCAGTGGGGAAATTTTTAGGATGCATGTTATTTCATGAGGTGCCTCTGGGATGAGTGGGCCTTAAAAATCTATTTGGTTGGATATAGTCAAGAGAATCTGAAAAACAAGATAATTGCAAGTTGTCCTTAGGTGGGTGAATTTAAACATAATAATTAAGAATTAATTAAAATATGGTTTTATATTTAGATAGTTGGTGGACATGAAGCTCAAATATAATATGATTCTTGAGGTACTCATTTTGAGATATGGCATGATATTGAGGGCCAAAAGAACTATTCTTGGTAATAGTGGAACTTATTTAAAACAAATTCATGGAGTTTTGGAGACATGATGAAATGGAATCCATTATCCCTATATAAAAAATGAGGAAAAATAAAAAATTTAAAAATTAATAATTTTCACCTATAGATCATGAAAACTATACATTAGTTAGAAACTATGTCAATAAATAGTGTTTGCATAATAAATTTTGAATTTAATATTTTTCATAAATATTATATGTTTTCCTTTATTATTAAATGATCATGTATTTCCTATTTTTAGAATTTCATTTGTGGAGTGAAAACTAAAAATAATTTATGGGAAAAAAGAATCATTATATAATTACAGATCGACTATAACGATTTGAATGTCACCACCATCGAGTTATTTATAGGGTTGGAAACGATACTTATATCAAACCAAATTATATTGACATATTATTTCTTAATAAATAGACCATATTCATTATTATAAAATCCAATTATGAGTGGGATAACTTTATGATGCTTATAAAAGTTTAGTTCCACCTCAAAAGGTGCTAGAAGGTAATGAAAAATGGAAATGTATAAATTTACATGAAGAAACAAGATCATTCATGGAAGGATAATCATTTTTAGGGAGTATTTCATCTGATACATCATCATAGAGATATTTTGTAGCAATGTAACATTTCCATGGATGATATTCACATTGATACATTATAGAGGAGATCCTTTGCACCCATCTAAGATTCTCAAAACCCTTATAATCTCTTCATGGAGATGAAGAAGTTGTACTTTTTGGATTTATAAGATTAAAAGACATATTATTTCATAGATTAACCAATAATAAAATAAATCAACTTATGTATCAATAAATCCATGATGAAATATTTAGGTATAACAAAAATACTCGTATTTATTATCCAAATACCATTTCTCATGATTTTTGGCATCATAGTGAGGATTATCCAATACCACATACTTGCTTTTTAATTTTGTTTCCATCAATTTCCGGTAAAAATATTATGAGAGTAGATTATAAATACATTGTCACATATTTCAAAAAGATGCCACTTGTATTTGACAAAAATCATGATAGAATAATCACCCCATTTTCAGACACTAATGTAGCACAAATCCTTCAATGAATTCCCTCATCAAACATTCAATTCCAATTCTAAGAGAAGCTGAAGGAAAACCTATAATTATTTCATAGAAATGTTTCCATGCATAAAATCTTCTTGGATTCTTGTGTGAAAGATCGTTCAATAAGGATTCCTACAAATATTCTTCACAGAGGGGTATTGAGTCAATAAGGTTTCCTTATGACATTTCCATTCCACTATGATTTGAAAATAATTAAAAATTTATCTTAAGGGAAATTATCCTTCACCAAGGATTATTTTCTTAAGAAAAATTTCCATTATCTAATGAAATATTTATCCTTACCTTTGGTTTCATGACCTATTTTTATAACCCCTCAAAAATAATCTCATCTTATTACTAAGTCAAATATTTGAATTATTATCTAAAACCTCAGAATATTATAGTTCGTTGTATATAGATTCTTTTTTTCAGACTCTGAATTATATAAAATATAGACTCTAAATTTTTTGAAATCCAAAATCCAAATTCTTTGAAATTCAGAGTCCAAATTATCTGAAATTCAGACTCCGAATTCCTCAGAATTGTGACCCCAAATTCATCATAATTAAGACTCGGAAGTCCTCAGAATTCAGACTTTAAATTCCTTAGATTTCAGACTCTAAATTCATTAGAATTCATATTTTGGAATCTATAGAATTTAGATTATTAATTCTTTGTAAAACATAATCTGAATATTCATGTTTATAGAACCTAATTTTTTTTTATATTTAGACTCAGAATTCAATTTTTCATTAGACTCCGGATATTCCGACTTTGTTAAGGTAATAAATTTTCCATAAACATGATTTTGAGAGTATAAAACAATGTCGTAAAATAAGTTTCTAACTTATCATTAATTGAGTCACAGGTGTACAAGTCTCTCTGAAATTCAAGGAAAAATATGACAGTTGGAGGAGGGAGTCGACCGTTGAAGTTTTCCCGATAAATAGGAGCTCATTTGAACAAGATCATAATATATTTATCACCCTAAATATTACATGATGTGTTGATGTGAAGTGATTTATAGGGAGAGAAGGACTCTCATGATTTGTGCGTTTTATTAATATCTTGTTCAGCTATGAAAATATTGTATAGATTTCTTCATGTGACTCTGATTGTTACTGAGTACTATCCAGATCTTCCCGGGATTGAAGACAGAGGTTCTGGCTACCTTAATGATCGAGGGCTTGTAGGGATAGCAAGACAGAATCTGATATTATTATCGAGGGATTACCCTAGTATGGGTAATACAAACGTTCTTGAATATATAAATTAAGGTACCTTTATCCAAGGTTGTTGGATACCCTACTCTTTGGGTTAAAATATTTCTTAATTTTTTCTTGTTATTGTTCCATGATTTATTTCTGATGAATTTTTTCTAAAGAAAGAATTTTTTCCCTATACATTCTTATACATGTATATACTGATAAATAAGATTCTATACACTTTAAGGTAGAATCTTTCTTCAAGTAAAAATTTTTTATGTTTCTTTTTCAGATCATTATTTTTGAATCCAAAGAAAGTTTATTTCATAGTTAAGACTTAAAGTGGGTTTGTGAATTTACCTAATATAACTTTTTTTAAAATAGTTTTCCTTATGGTTAAAAATGAATGTTTTAAAACCTAAAATTCACCCCTATTGTAATTTAGCATCTGCATACATGATTTCCATCCTATAATTGGTATCACGTTAGGTTTTTAAAATACATATACATACAAATAAGTTTTATTACTCAATTTTTTCTTGTTCTAAAATTTCTTTCTTTAATTATTTATTTTATGTTTTGATTAAAGATTTTTGTCTTAGTTTATAAACATTTTCTATTAACAAGTTTTTTTGTGGAAAATATATTTTTCTTATATAATGTCATGTATAAATGTGGATTCCTTTGAAAATCATAATCCTACCAGACCACCAATTTTTTATGGTAATGATTATGACTACTTGAGATATAGAATGAAGAACGTTTTTATTAAAACTAGAGTAGAAAAGTTTTTAATTCTCCTTGGGGATTAAAAAATTCTAAATAAGGAAGTCAAAAACATCACCAAACAAAAAAAATCAGAATATCAACTAAATTACAAGGTACACAATAATTTGTTGTGTTCTATGACTAGGATCATATATAGTCAAATATCTTCTTGTGAAGCTGCCAACTGTATCTAGAGGAAACTTCAAGTTACACACCTTGGAACCACTATTATGATACAGACCATAACATCAATGTTATGAGTAGAATATCATGGATTTGTTTTTCCCTATTGAGAACCAGTTTGAAGAGTACAAAAAAGATTTATGACCATTTTAAATAATCTTCAATCTATGGGATAAAATTTATTAGATGATGAAATTATTTTGGACAAGATTATAGATATTATTCCTAATGAATGGTAATCCAAAAGAACAACTGTTGATGAGAACAAGAGAGTTTCCAATATTAATCTTGATGAAATTTTTGGAACCCATCTTCAAGATGAGACAAGAATGAAAAGAGATGCTGATATGAATAATAAGAAGAATGAAAATGGAAGTGTATCCTTTACTACTACTAAATTAATTACCTCAAAAAGGGTTACAAGATCTAAGTCTAAGAACGTTACTATTTTATCTGAGTCTAGTGAATGTGAACATTATGAAAATTCATGAGCTATTGTCTCTCTAAGGATGAATGAGATAGTGGGAAATAAATACTTTCAGTATAGATATAGGAAGAAAGATAGAAAAGACACGAAAAACATAGAAGTCACTTTCTATAAATGCAAAAGAGAAGGACAAATCATGCTTGATTTTCCCGTGATTAAAATAAGAGATATAAAAGAAATTATTTCTTATAGAAATAGAAAAAAGTATTACCAATCTAAATCTATGAAAGTCTTGAAGGATAATGATACATGGAGTGGTGGTGGTGGTGACTCATCTGATTAATCCTCAGTGTATGAATCTTATAGTTAGAAGAATCTTGGTCAATTAACCAAACTAACCATTGAAAATCATTATCTAATGGACAAGGTACACAATGAAAAATCTATTACTAATTTATTTTGAATGCAAATTATACTAATCAGAAATAATATATGTCTTAAGATGAATGATCTTTTTTATGATGATGATAACTCATTACCAACTTATAAATAATTGTCTAGGATTTCCAAACTACTTGAAAATAAAAATGGTAAGATAAAAAAGAAGTTGGAGAAGAGAAATTATAGAATTTATATTTATCTAAAGAAGTATCAGATCTTTCTGTGGTTCATGATCAGAAATGTTTTTATTTTGAATGTGTTTCTAAAAACCTTAAGGAAGTTAATTCAGAGAAGTAAAAACTTTATAAGGATCTTGAAGATGTAATTTATATGAAAAATATTTTAGATGCAAAATTAATTTTTAAAACAAATAACTTTGAGGATATGAACTTGGTCATTAAAATAAAGTAAAAGATATTTTATTTAAGGTAATTCATATAAAAAATTACCTCTCGTAAGGAAACATTTGAAAATATATATTCTCAAATTAATCCTTTAAGGAATAGTGCTAGATTCGGTTATACTCATTAGAAGCCAATTTTTAGTAACAATTATTTTTATTCCCAAAGTGGTTCATTTTGTACATAGTGTAAATGTGGTGGACATTGGGAGAAATATTGTTCTCTAAATAAAAATAAATATTTAGGATTTCATAAAGCTTATTTTTCCATGAAAATGTGAGCTCCTAATGTTTTACCTTCCAACATTTCTGGATCCATGAATGTTTGGATTCCGAAAGTATAACTATTTTATTTTCCAGAAAATAATGAAATTACCAACAAAAACACATTGTACATGGATAGTGGATGTTCCAAGCATATGACTGGTAACAAAAATTTCTTTGAAAATATTATCAAGATGAAAGGAGGAAAATTAACTATCAGTGATAATGCTAAATGATAAATTGTTGGTATAGTTAATACCGTTCTTCTGGAAAAAAACATTAATATCAAATGTTTTATTTGTTAATGGTATTAAGTAGAATCTAATTAGCACAATCAAATTATCTGATAAAGGTTACCTTCGGAATTATAGGAATAATAAATTCTTACTACAATATTCAAAGGAATATATTATTCTTTCTAGACATTGGCAAGATAATTTATACACAATAAACATAGAATACCTTAGGATTTATGATCTATCTTCCCTTAGTAAAATGTAAGATTAATATTGGTTATGGAATAGAAGGTTAAGACACTATATCCATTGCAATATATGAAAACTCTCAAATAAATGACTTTTTAAGGGACTACTAGAGCTTATAATTGTTTCATAAAAAGTTTGTGTTCCTTCTCAATATGGAAATAAACATAAACCATGATTTAAATCAATAGATGAAGTCAAAACTTCCGATGAGTTATATTTAGTGCATATGGTTCTTTTTCTTCCAACTAAAACTGGAATTATTGGAGGCAAATATTATATATTTATTTTAGTTTATGATTACTCGAAATTTAAATGGGTCTATTTTCTAGAAAATAAATCTCAAGATTTTTCTTATATCAAAACTTATAGAGACCATGTTAAAAATGAGAAAACCTTCCATTGATAACTATTCATACTGAACATGGAGGATAATTTCAAAATTCCTATTTTGAAACTTTTTTTAGTAAGAAAGAAGTTTCTCATAACTTCTCATCCCTAAGAACTCCTCAACAGAATGGTGTTTTTGGAAGAAGAAATCGAATTCTTCAAGAGATAATTAGAAAGACGTCTAGTAAATATTCTATTTCTAAAAATGTTTGGGATAAAGCTTTTAGTACCACTCGTTATACTATAAATCGAGTATTAACCAGACATTTTCTTAACAAAACACCTTATGAATCATGGACTGGTAGAAAACCTATACTTGATTACATCAAAGTATTTGGTTTCAAAGTATTAATAATGAATACTAAAGATAACATACATAAAAATTCACCCAAATATGATGAAGGAATTTTCCTGGGCCACTCCACTACTTCAAAGGCATTTAGAGTTTTTAATAAAAATGCATGTACTATTTAAGAAACAATGCATGTTAAATTCGATGAAGATGATCCTTTTCTTTTTAAACAACCCAAACCTACATCCTCAGATGTGTTTTCAAAAACTGATTATCAACCTTTGATAAAAGATTATTCTAATAAGGAAAATGTTCAGGAAAACATTACTGAATTATTTACCCCATAATATTTTCCAGCATATGTTGATGAACATGTTTTACAAAACCCAAATTAGTTGTTTCTTAAGAATCATCCTAGTGATAGTATCATTGGTGATGTAAATCAGCCATCAAGGACTAGAAGTTCCTTATGAAATGATCTAGAACATCTAGCATTCCATTCCCAATTATAACCAAAAAACATTGATAAAGCTTTAGATAATGATGATCGGATTAAAGAAATGCAAGCTGGTCTAAATGAATTATAAAGGAACAATGTCTGGACCTTGGTTAAAAGACATAACGAAACTTCTGTAATTGTAGTAAAATGGGTCTTCAGAAATAAGTGTAATGAAAAAGGAACAATAGTATGAAATAAATCCATGTTAGATGTTAAAGGCAATAATAAAAAATAATGAATATATTATGAAGAAACCTAAGATCCATTATATATACTTGATATATTCAAATTTTATTTTCCTTTACATCATTCGTTAATTTGAATCTTTTTCAAATAGATGTAATGTGTGATTTCCTTAACAATTATGTTCAATAGGAAGTTTATGTTGAACGAACTCCTAGTTTTGAAGACAAAAACAGTCTTGAACATGTTTCCAAACATACCAAAGCATTATATGGACTTAAAAAAGCCCCGAGATCCTATTATGATAGACTTACAATATTATTGTTACAGAATAATTATGTTAAGGGAACTACAGATTCAAATCTTCTTATAAATAAAGATAAGAAAAATGTTTTTATTGTTCAAATATATGTTGATGACATTATATTCAGATCAAATCAGCAATATTCAACTGATTTGTTTTCAAATCTAATGAAATATGAATTTGAATTGAGCATTATGGGCGAGTTAACATTTTTTTCTAGATTTTCAAATTTCACAAAAACTAGAAGGAAATTATATATCACAACATATGTATAAAAAATTTATTCTTAAAAATTATAAATATGAAAACACTAAAAGTATAATCATTCTAATCGGTACCTCAAATTCCCTTGATTTTGATGAATTCGGGAAATAAGTAGATCACGCATTATTTAGAGGTATGATAGAAAATTTATTATACTTGACAACTAGTCATCTATAATTAATGTTTTTAGTATTCCTATGTGCAAGATATCAGTCTAATCCAAAGGAATCTCATTTAAATGAAGTGAAAATAATTTTTCACTATTTAAAGGGAACCATGGATTTAGGACTTTTCCGTACTTCTGGAAATAATTTATTGTTAAATTATTTTTAGATAACGATTTTTATGGATTTAGAATGGATAGAAAAATTACATTTGGAACTTTACATTTCATAGGATATTATTTAGTTTCTTGGTTATGTATGAAGAAACACTCAGTGGAACATTCCACTACTAAAGATGAATATGTAGTAGCTAGAAGTTTTTGTGCCCAAGTGTTGTGGATGCAACAGACACTCAGAGACTATGGCATGAGTTTTACCAAAACAAAGATATTGTGTGATAACACTAGTTCCATTTTCGTAAGAAAGAACCCTGCACATCACTCTCATGAAAGACACATAGATAGTAGACATCACTTTTTTAGGGATCAAATACTTAAATGAGATATCACACTTCAATTTATCAGAATGCAAGATGAACATGCTGATAATTTTACAAAATCATTACCTTCTAATATATTTAAATACATTAAAAAAATGTTAGGAATGATAACCGTAAGGTAATATTTCATATTATCTTTTTTGTTGAAACCTACCTCTTTACATAATGTAACTCCTTATCATATGGGGAGTAAATTTTCCTGTTAACAATTTTATTCCCAAATAATATTTTTAGAGACAAAAATTTTCCCTTAATTAAATATTTTGTAACCAAATTATTTTTTCCTTAACAAAAATGTATTTCCATAACTGATTTATTTCATTAAATTTTATTTTTCATAACTGAAAACTCCAGAATTGAAACATTTATTTCTTAAACAACATTTTCTAGAATCTATGTTGTTTTTGAAATACCTTATCTATACTAACATTCATTTTCTAAGAAATCCTAAATGTATGTTTTCTGAATTAAATTTTTGTAATCTAATTTTATTTCCTTATAATTGTTATTTTAGGAAAACTCTATCAGATTCACTTTCCTTAAATCCAATTTTCCATAAAACCTCAAATGATATGAACCCACCAAATCCTTATTTAGATTTCATATCAACCGTCAGATCAGATTGTATTTATTTCATCTGTAGGATAAAATTAGGAATTTGAACCATCACTTCGACACCTATATAAAGGTCCCCTATTACATGTTCCACATCGTTTTTCACAGATTTCTGTGATTAAGCTCTACCTCTCTTCAAAAGGATCATTTGGGTTTTCCACGTTTGCTTAGTTATTGGATGTATCTCGAAGCATCCTCATAGAAAAAGATGTCTTCAACTAAGGATATAACGGATTGGAAAATCTACAGGGAAGTTTTAGTTAACCCAATGTCCTTTGAGTATAATTCCTCGATTCTGAAAAATATTAATCTGAATGGTTGGGGGAATTTTTGTGTAGCCAGGCTTAAAATTCAGGATCCTATTTAACCACAAATTTTTATAGAATTTGATGACATATTAAGTTTTTATAAGGAAGGTTGAAGGGAGATTTTTTCCTTCAAAATATATGGGAAAAATATTCCTTATCCTTCAACATGTCTAAAAATATTCTTGGTGTTCCATATATTGGTAAAGAAATTTTCTATACTCACAAGTAGCCAGATCAGTTAGGATGTTTTGTGAAGGAAAATGTAATATAGTGCCTTGGACACAAAGGAGTAAAATCACTGAAGATTAATCATCTCTCAACAATATTTAGATTTTTATCATTATAGGTACGAGGGTTTCTCATTCCGAGAAAAGAACTCAAAGACTCCTTAATGAAAAGTGACATCATTATTTTGGATTTTATGGTCAACCTCAAGATGATAAATCTTGTGAAGTATATCCTTATGAAAATCACCAACATCAATAATGGAACTATAAAATCACAAATCATCATGTATCCTAACATTTTTCTAAGACCATAGTGATATGCTTAGAATCGTTGAAAATTCTCTGCAGCTCTAAACTAATAAATTTCAATACCTTGATACTAAGGGATGATAACATAAAGAGAATTAAAGATGGTTTCAATACAAAGTACGGATAATTTTATGATCATTTAGAAAGAGAGGTTGAAGATATAGCTAAGAAAGTGGAAGTGGGAGAGACTTCCAAGATATCATAGAATAAGAGAAAAGAAAAAGAAACGAAAACCAAAGAGAAACCTATAGTTCTGGAAACTCAGTCAGCTCCACCAAAGCCAAAACATCAGAAAACATTCCATGATGAAGTGGTATAGAAGTGGAGGGAACAAAAGAAGAATAATAGAAAAACGAGATCTTAGTTTTGGAATAGATAATACTGAGGAAAAATTCCAGATAATTCAAGCTGCTGAAGATCTTGAAAGAAAAAAAAAGAAAAAAATCTAAAAAAGAAAATGTTGGAAGCCGAGTTAGTTTAAGAACTTCTCATGGATACTGAGAAAGCCTCTGAATAGTTTTTGGTACTAGAAACAGTTCTCTTACAACTAGTACCAATAGAGACTCTGAGAAATAAATTTACTTTCTAGAAACTAAAGGGGAATAAGATATAGATCATGAAGAAGAAATATAATAAGAGGAAGAGGAAGAAAAATATGAGAGTGATGATGTTATAAATAAAGTGGAAGAATATAATGAGATAGAAATTCATTTTGATAAGCTATCAATCTATAATTAACAGGTTGAGTCATCCATGAATATTTCTCATGGAAAAGAAGATGAGGGACATGAAGAGATTAATAATTCTGCTGATGATGAATGTATAAATAATGAATTCATCCAACTTAATGTTATGAAGGTATATGATGAGAAAGAAGATGTCGATGAAGTTAAAATTGTCCAACTTTCAGATACTTAGCATGAATCTCCAAAATCTACGGGGACTACTTCCAAAGTAGATAAAATAAAAAATGTGATTGATTGTACACCTAAGAATGAATTGGGGGTTAAGAAGGATGTTGGTGATTTATTCAAAATGAAAGATTATGTTCTAGACAAAGAATCTTCAATTACAATGGAATCAGATTCCAAATAATTTTCCATGGGTCTAGATTTCATTGTACAGTCTCTACTGAATTTAGTTAACACCATTGCCTTATTTCATAGTATTGATTCGAGATATCAACTACTTCAACACTATTTCAATCGAAAGTCAGATTCTGTAAGCATGCTCATGAAAATATTCATCGTGTTTGTGGAATATTTACAAACATTACTTATTGGATATGACACTCATACGAGATTATGTAAGGAAATTAAAAGGTGGTATAAAATTACCATTGAAGACTTAA
Organism: Viscum album; assembly: GCA_963277665.1. Lineage (NCBI taxonomy): Eukaryota > Viridiplantae > Streptophyta > Magnoliopsida > Santalales > Viscaceae > Viscum > Viscum album. The sequence goes on along the minus strand of OY728150.1, from coordinate 36,395,002 downwards.
GGATTCATGATGACTTCCAAGATTCAGTGAAAGATGATTTTGGTAAGTTAGATGGTAGGATCAAAAATCATACAACAATATTTATAGAGATGCTGTACCTTGAGAAAGGACCCCGGAAGCAAGAAGATAAAGATCTGAATGGGAAGTTGAATTCAGTTTCCTTAAAATTAAATAGAGAATGAGAACTCAGGGAAGAGTTTCAAGAAAAATTCATTCCTTAAGAAGAGATAGTGATGTCCCAATAAGAAATTATTAAATATCAGGATGAAAAAAATAAAGGCTATGTAAAAGAAAAATTAGGATCAAGATTTATTTTCCAAGAGGTTTTATGAATATCATAAGGATATCGAGAAGTTGAAGGCTACCTTAAGGAATATCTTGACAAAGGAAAAGAAGGATGAATAATTTTTTTTCCTCTCAATTCAGATATTTTTTTTTTATTTTTTTACCTTGTATAAATGTTTCCAAACATAATGAAAATTTTGTTTTCATTAATTTGTTTTTTTAGTAGTTATAATATTTTATGTACCATTTTTTCATTCTCTCTATTCCTTTGTGAAAATAATGAAGGGGGATAAAATAATGATCAAAATAATACTACGAATAATGAATATAATACCCTAAGAAAGGGGGAGTTTAATTAAGGGGGGTTATTAATAAAGAATATTTTCTTTTAGAAGAAAAAGTAACTTATCTAAGGAATTCAAGAATACGATACTTAGAGATTTCAAAAACTAAGGAGGATTTAGTCGTATTTATCATGGTTCATAAGTAAAGGGAGATAAGTTTTTCTTTTAAGAAGTTTATAAAGAAAATTCTTATCCCTTATATTCTTTTTCAAAAGGTTGTTTGTGCTTTCATAAATGGAGGATATTATTGAGTCAATAAGGTTACTGTGGGAATTTTCCATTCCTCTATGTTTTTAAAATCACAAATGCATTATCTTAAGGAAAATTATCTTTCCATGGGGATTATTTTATTAAGTAAAATTTATATTCTCTAAGGAAATATTAATCCCTAACTTGGTTTTCATTTCCTTTTTTTATAACATCTCAAAACTAAACTAATTTTGTTTAAGTAAAAAATTTTGGGTTCTTATCTAAACGTCCTGAAATATATAGTTCATTGGATATAGAGTCTTATGTTTTCAAACTCTGAATTCTCATAAATTTATACTCTAAATTCTAAGAAATTCAAACAATTAATTCTCTGAAATTTAGACTCTAAATTTTCTTAAATTCAGACTCCAAATTCCCTAAAATTCAAACTTTGAATTATCTGAAATTCAGACTCTGAATTCTTCAGAATTCAGACACAACATTCCTTAGAATTAAGACTCTGAATTCCTTATAATTTAGAGTCTGAATTCCATATAATTTAGACTCTAAATTTATAAGAATTCAAACTCTGAAATCCTCAGAATTAAGACTATGAATTCATTGGAAAGAAGACTCTAGAATCTATTTAATTCAGATTCTGAATTCATTGTAAAACAAAATATGAATATTCATGTTAACAGAATCTAATAGTTTTTATGTTTAGACTCAAAATTTTATTTTTACTTAGACTCCAGATATTTATATTTTTTTTAAGATAATACATTTTCCTTAAACATTATTTTGTGAGTATGAAATGTTGTCATATAATTAGTTTTTTACTAACCGTTGGTTGAGTGACACGTGTATATGTCCCTCCTAAATTCAAGAAAAAAAATGACCGTTGTAGGAGGGAGATGATCGTTGAATTTTTTACTATAAACATGATCGCATTTGAACAAGATCATTATATGTTTATCACCAAAGATATTACATGTTGTGATGTTGTGAAGTTATTTCTAGAGGGACAAAGACTCTCATGTTTTGTGTGTTTCATGAACATCTTGTTCAGCTGTGAACATCTTGTTCATCTGGATTTGTGCGACTCTGATTGTTGCTGAGTACAAATGATATATCTGGGGATTGGAAAATAGAGGTGCTGACTACCTTAAATATCAAGGGCTTGCAGGGATAGCAAGACAAACTCTGATATTCATATTGAGTTCTTACCCTAGTGTGGGTAAGACAAACTTTCTTGAAAGTATAAATAATGGAATATTTGTCCAAGGTTTTTGGATACCCTACTCTTTTGGTTAAAATATTTCATACTGGTTACTTGTTATTTTTTCAAGTTTTATTTCCACAAAAAAAAAATTAATGAAAAAGTTTTGTTTTTTATTCATTATTATAGATTTATACAATGATAAATTAGATTCTATAAGCTTTGAGGAAGAATATTTCTTCATGTAAACATTTCCTAAGTTTCTTTTCCAAATATACATTTTCGCATCCTAATCAAGTTTATTTCATAGTTAAGACATAAAGAGGTTTTGTGAATTTAACTAGTTTAACTTCTTCAAAAATAGTTTTCCATAAGGATAGAAAAGAATTTTTTTAAACATAAAATTCACCCCCTCTTGAAATTGAGATTCTAGGCACACTATTTCGATCATGCAAGGTCTATTCACACAATTACATTATAATCAAAAACCTTTAAACACCATGACTTCAAAAAACATTCCGAATTAGTTAAAATGGTAATATCATAAAAAATTTAATATTCCTAATATACATTACCATTTTTAAAAAATAACATTACCATTAAATATTCAAAATACGGTTAGTTACATTGTGAAGGATACCTATTTTGAAAACTGGGTTCTCTTTGACACCCTTTATTTCACCCAATTCCTTGAATTTGGGTGAATTAATTTTAATGACCTCATTAGCCACTTTTTCTGATGGTTAATGCCCCAAAAATACATTTCTATCATGGATCCCTCCATGGATTCCATAATTACATGCTCAAGATGCTATTAGGTCTTCCATATCTACCATGTTATCGATAGAAAAGAGGTGGATGTTAATATACAAGAATCCAAAAAAAGTGTAAACCAAGATTCAATCCTCATTGGTGATCCCCATTAATGAAAAAAAATATAATGGGCCATATACCAGCTGTAATCCCCAACCATACCATATTCCTTGTAGTTACAAATATATAGATTGGGAAAGAATTGTCTACTCATGTATAAGTCCTACAAAGACCATTTCCAGTAACATTTTACATATTAGTCATAGCTGTATAGTTTTAATCTATATAGGATATAGCCCATTTTTTGCAACCAAAAATTGAACAGAATAAGTATAAGTTATATAACATTAAGTTATAAGACATCATGGTCTTGGTTTCAGAAAATTTTTAGGGATATCATTTGTTTTTATTTCATGAACTTAAATGTCACATCTTTGGAAATGGTAACATGACATTATAAGGAACCCCAATGGTCTTTTATAGATGAACCTAAAAGGTATAAAATGTCACATTAAGTTTCACCAGACTATATGGATGCTAATTTTCCCCATATGGATATGTTGGAAGACCCTGTTATGGGCCCGTTATAAAATCTACATCAGCTTCTTCCTCCTTAGATGGAGATAAATTATAAAGTTCACAACTATATGGATTTGAACCATATTTTCACCAATTAATGAGTAAAATATATAGAACCTCTTAAATATAGGGATGTTCATGTCAATACATTGTAATGACTGATCATTCTATTTAATAGTGTATCTAGTATTTTTATTTAGAAGCACTTCATGATAACATATTAATACTATAAGAGAATCATACTAGGTTACAAGAACCTATAAGGGTTGGGCTGACCTCCCATACTCTAACTGAGGAGAAATAAATGTTTTAACCTAGATATCCAAGTGTCTTTCTGAATTTGGAATGCTAGTATGCAACTAACAGAAAACTTTTTTTATTGGAGCGTATTGGTGAAAAAATTTCAAAATTACCAACTACTTAATTGTCTTCCCATTATATGATTATGATTAAATATTTTTCCATATCTCAACTTCATCCACATTATAATCTTAATTGATGAATATAAATCATACATGGGAACAAAAGCAATAAATTTTACAAGGAAAAAAGTATAAAGTGCATTCTTTTTAGTGAGAGAAATTCACTAGGTATTTTACTATTTCTTAATTGAATAAATTACTCAACCATATAAGGTTCAAGAGACCGGAAGAGGTGTACCTAAATATCTATGATAACTAATTTCCTTTTGACCAATATAAAAGAACATAACATAAGAGTGATTCATATTAATGGACTTTATTTATAACCAAAGGGATGAATTATTGATGGATTTTTAGGTACAAAGACATCAATGAAAAATAAATTTGAAACCTAAGTTGAGTATAGGTGGAATAAACTAGAATATAAGTCATACATATTTTAAGGATTGAAATAATATGTGTTATTCAACATTGATAGAGAATGTGATTGTGTATTGTTTTCCCTTGAATATAATTTTCTTATGATTACAATGATCTAGATTTCTATGATGGATATTTTTAAAATTCATCTGAATAATTTACATGAGGCAACAAAAAATAACATATATATCTATATCATCGTTAGTCATGAAAACCCAATATATTACACAGTAATTCACACCCCAAAACCATAATGGTTTAATATATTTGGTGGCTAGATAAATTATCATATTGCTTCATGAAATATCTTTAGAATCTCGAATAAATCTATTTTCTCTAGGTACCCTTATAAGACATATCCTATCGAAGACCTTTCTTCACAACGAAAGAAAAAACATGAACATAAGAAAGGGTTAGATAAGATGCTCCATGAGAGTAAACATGTGAGATATCAATTAATTATCATATAAAAGAACAATATAAGGAATATGGTATGATAACATTATTAAAACTAATCAATTTCATACCCAATAATTCATATATCATAAATCATGGGTCATTTTTAATGTTTTATAATTTTTAAATTCATGGGTCACATGAGTGAGGAATCATCATTATTCATTCTTGATCCATGAGTGCATATCATAAGAATAAGAACGTTTCATAACAATTGTGGCACAATCATATGACTTGAAAATATTTTTAGTCAAATCTCTCTACCAAGACCATAATCACATAATGGAAAATTTCCCCTAATGGATTGGGGCCACCCCGTTACCTAATTTCATTATTAAAATGTGTTCACTACCCATTACATTTTTAATTATATCATGTGATATCAATCATTAACTAATAAATTTTATGGATATATAATTCCTGGCCCACCCATAAAATAATTAAAACATTAAAAAAATATTCCTTAATATCATAGAATCATTAATCATACAATCATAAAATAATTGTAACATTAACAGATGTTAGAATATATTTTAAACAATTAACAACTTGATTGTCAACTAATCCCCATAAAACATTGAAATAAAAGGAACTATGCCATATTAGTTGTATATAATTAAGAAAACTTAATAATAAAAAAACCTAGAGTAGATAAAATGACTATAATAAATTATAAATGCATATAAAATATTATTAAGAACACCTAACATTTTTACAAAGTCTTTTTTTAATAAATTATGATTTTCCTATATTGAAATTTCTTTTAAAAGTAAAATTTGTAAATTCTAGAATATTAATTTTTTAGAATTAATTTCATTGTTTAATTCATCATATCAGAATTAGTATAAGATTTTATTTGAAATAGTTTATTATTAGGTTGATAATGAAATTAATGTTTTTACCCCAATTATAAATTTATAAATATATTAGAAAGACATAATTTTTTATAAATAATTTTAAATTAAAAAATATCTATTCATTAAATTAGACTATTGAATTTTAAAAAAAAATATTTAATTTTAAAAATGTATGATTATCATTTTAAATACTTACGTAATATTTTCCAAATAAAGACTATTTTTAATCATTTCAATTAATTAATTTTTATTTAGGTAAAATAATGTTTTATATTTATTTTAAAAGAAACATAATTTTTTTTATTATAAACAAATATATATAATCAAAATAAAAAAATATGACAATTTTATCCTACACATAAGTTTTGAATGTTGAAAATACACTCTTTCTAAAAATAGGTTTTTATGTGTCAAATGCACTAATGATAAGTTTTATTTTTCAAAAATATAGAAACATTATATGATAAAATTGATTTTCTTTTATTAACTAGTAGGTACAAATTAATTAATAAGTACTGTGTTATTGTTTTGGCATTGAAGGTAAATTTCTTAGGTAAAAATTATTCAATAGGGTAAAAATATTATTCTTCAATGAAATGTAATTTTCTATGTATTAATTATTTTTTAATATTAAAAAGATAGATTTTAAATTAATAAACTAATATGGAATTTAGTTATAAATAAAAAAGTAACACTCAATTAATTGATAATTATTGATAAATAATATCACCAACACTTAAAAATTAAAAAATAATTTATTTACAAAAATGGCTTGGCTATATATTTAATATTTTAATATAAAAGTAAATTTTATCATATTTTGAAATTGAATTTGGTTAAGTAAAACTAAAATTAGGATTTAGGATATAAAAATTGGGGGATATGGTCCATCTTATATTTTTAAAAATAAAATAATTACCGTGGTTATTTTGTGAAAATGATTAATAAGAGTTAAATGTGTAAATGAAGTATCATGAAATTTTAATAATTTAATGGTTAATTAAGCCTTCTATAAAAAAAATTTGGTATCAAAGTCATACCCATATTTGTCACCTATAATATATACACCCATTTCACATATCAAACCACAACCACCTAATCCCCATTTAATACTAGTCTTACCCCACACATAACACTTATTTATATGAAAATACACACCTTTTCACCTAGGAAAAGAGATAAATATATAAATACAAGTTTAAAATAACTTAAATAAATATATTAATTTAACAATTGAGATAATAAATATAATAATAAGTCACATAAATTAATGATTGAATGGTTTAATGTCTCTGATATTAACTACATAATAATATTAATCTATAATTATTTCTCTACAAGCAAACTCCTATAGATTCCATTCAAAATTTTCTACATGTTATTATATTCATCACCACATTGGGAAATGAAATATAAGAGAGTGATGAGATCAAATGCTCTATAAGAAAGAATGGAGAATCATGTCATCTAGGTTATGATCATATAGATATGTTAAAACATGGAAATGGGTTACATTTCATATTAAAAAGAACTTGGAACAAAAAGGGCTTTCCGTAAGTCATGATTTAATGAAATAAACGTTTAAATAAACTGTGACAACCGGGTCCCGGTGACAGCACAACCACCCCGCCTTAACATGGTCGTCAGATCCTGGCCCACCAGGTACCATCAGTTGCCCCGCAGACACGTGGGGCCCACCCTATGGTCCAACCACGTGCCTGAACGGGTCATCTGACTAATGATAGTCCAAACATGACAACAAATTTCCTTTCCAGTGTGCTTTGTCCTCACTCACACACACCCTGGGAAACTTTCCATGAGGTCACCCATCCTGATCTCTACTCAAGGACAAGCACACTTAACTGTGGAGTTCTAATTAGACAGGCTCCCGAAGAAGAAGGTGCACCTTATTGACATGAGTCATATCATTTAGTCATTTAACCCTTTATCATTTGGGGGTGTTACCAATCACCCCCCTTTAGAGCACAATGCCCTCATTGTGGGCCCTACAACGCAACCTAGGCAGTGCACCGTACTTAAGGATGAGTTCCTCCTCTAATACCAAATGTGACAACCGGGTCCTGGTGACAGCACAAACACCCTGCCTTAACATGGCCATAAGGTCCTGGCTTACCAGGTACCACCAGTTGCCCTGCAGATATGTGGGGCCCACCCTAGGGTACACCCACATGCCTGAACGGGTCATCTGACTAATGATAGTCCCCACATGACAACAAATGTGCTTTCCAGTGTGCTTTGTCCTCACTCACACACACCCTGGGAAACTTCCCAGGAGGTCACCCATCCTGATCTCTACTCCAGGACAAGCACGCTTAGCTGTGGAGTTTTAATCAGACAGACTCCAGAAATGGAAGGTGCACCTTGTTGACATGAGTCATATCATTTAGTTATTTAGCCCTTTATCATTTTGGGGTGTTACCATCACCCCCCCCCTTTAGAGTACAACGCCCTCGTTGTGGGCCCTACATCTCAACCCAGACAGTGCCCCGCACTTAAGGTTGGGTACCACCTTTGAAAACAAATGTGACAATTGGGTCCCAGTGACAGCACAACCACCCCGCCTTAACATGGCCATCGGGTCTTGGCCCACCAGGTACCACTAGTGGCCCCGCAGGAGGTCACCCATCCTGATCTCTACTCTAGGACAAGCACGCTTAACTGTGGAGTTCTAATCAGACAGGCTCCTGAAAAAGAAGGTGCACCTTATTGACATGAGTCATATCATTTAGTCATTTAACCCTTTATCATTTGGGGGTGTTACAATCACCCCCCTTTAGAGCACAACACCCTCATTTTGGGCCCTACAACTCAACCAAGGCAGTGCACCACACTTAAGGATGAGTTCCTCCTCTAATACCAAATGTGACAACCGGGTCCTGGTGATAGCACAGACACCCTGCCTTAACATGGTCATCAGGTCCTGGCCTACCAGGTACCACCAGTTGCCCTGCAAACACGTGGGGCCCACCCCAGGGTCCACCCACATGACTGAATGGGTCATCTGACTAATGATTGTCCTCACAGGTCAACACATATCCTTTCCAGTATGCTTTTTCCTCACTCACACACACCCTGGAAAACATCCCAGAAGGTCACCCATCCTGATCACTACTCCAGGCCAAGCACACTTAACTGTGGATTTCTAATCAAACAGGCTCCTGAAATGGAAGGTGCACCTTGTTTACATGAGTCATATCATTTAGTCATTTAACCCTTTTTCATTTTGGGGTGTTACAATCACCCCCCTTTAGAGTACAACTCCCTCGTTGTGGGCCCTACATCTCAACCCAGACAGTGCCCCACACTTAAGGTTGGGTACCACCTTTGAAAACAAATGTGACAACTGGGTCCCAGTGACAGCACAACCACACCGCCTTAACATGGTCGTCGGGTCTTGGCCCACCAGGTACCACTAGTGGCCCCTATGACACGTGGGGCCCACCCCATGTTCCACCCACGTGCCTGAACGGGTCATCTGACTAATGATAGTCCCTACAGGCCAAGACATGTCCTTTCCAGTGTGCTTTGTCCTCACTCACACACACCCTAAGAAACATCCCAGGAGGTCACCCATCCTGATAACTACACCAGTCCAAGCACGCTTAACTGTGGAGTTCTAATCAGACAGGCTCCCAAAAAGGAAGGTGCATCGGGTTGACATGAGTCATATCATTTAGTCATTTAACCCCTTATCATTTGGGGGTGTTACATAAACAAACATATACCATTTAAAGAGTGTATAGAATAAAAAAACACTAATATTGAGTCATGGAGAATAATCATAGGAATATATAAACATGGCTTGTTATTGAATCATAATATAAATAAGTTGTGGGACAAACATAATCATAGAGAATACTATAAAAAGGAATCATGCATAACATTAAAATAGATACATGTGAAAAATTATTAACATATATCAATCCCAAAAAAAATTGTGAATAAATCTCCATGCATATCATTCACAGAACAACGTTGTGAAAAAAAAAATTACATATGCCATTCACACAATAAAATTCAAAACAAAGTTTCTGACATATCATTCACATAAAAACAAATGTGAAGAAATATTCTTTTATCTCTGTCATGAAATATTTCATCATATCATGTGATATAAAACACTTAATAATACATTGGAAGGTGATATAATACCCCAAATGTCATCACCCAAGCATTTGATAGCTAAATAATATCAAATCTATTAACTTATCATAAAAATTAATGGAAAAAATGTATTTAATTACTTTTACAAGTGGAATGACATAAAAAAATTCATGATCACTTGATACTAAAAATGATCGATTAAAATGATTATTTATAATTATCACATACATGGTCATTTATGAACTATTAATTCATTGGATAAAAATAATTTGAAAATGGAAAAAAATCACAAAAATATTTTTTCGTAAGAAATGTTTATTAATATCTTATTAAAAACATACGATTTTCTTATCATGTTAATATTTATAGATTAAAAGAAATATTTATAAAATATTACTTTAAAAAATTAAAATAATGTGTTATTTATAAGGGATAAAAATATGTAAAAAAATAGAAGATAAAGGTACGAATATAAGACCATACTAAAGAAAAACCCATTAAATATTTTCAGATGCCTCTGTTGAATTTTTTATGAAACGATAAAGAATATATTTTTTTGTAAAATGAATAATTCTTAATTAAAGGATCATTGGGTGTAATAAAATTTGAGTTTCCACTAGGGAATAAATTACATTGGTAAGAATTAAAAACATGGATAAGGAGAAAAAATCCATCATAATGAATGAGAATTATTTTTAACAAAAATAAAATATCTCAAAACAATAGAGTCATTAGGGAAGAAGAATTTGGTGTGAAATATGATTCACCCAAAAAATATGATGGAAATGAAACAAAACATCATCAAATTTCAGAATAGATAAATCTTGAAAAATAATATTAAAAGAGGAGTGATTATGTCATAATGAAAATATTTATTTCATGAAAACCCCTTTCAATTTGAGAAGTATTAAACTAAAATACTATTCAAATTGGGAGAGTTTTAAATTTAAAATGAATTACTATACATAAATTTTAGTTAATGAAATAAAATATGAATTATTATGCATATGAACCACTTAAATTAAATTAGGTGTATAATACAGAACATGTCTCAAAGATAGATATATGAGACAAAAACCCCTTAAAAAGATAAGATCATTTGAGTAAAAACCCATTGAGAGAAAGAACATATAATAGAACATATAATATCATGAAATAAATGAGAAACATGATAAAAATTTCTTAGGGGTTCTAGAGACACCATTCCAAAGAAATCATGGTTTGTAATAAGAAATATATCATAAGGGGTGAAAATATTAGACATGAAACCATTATGTTGTATTCCTTCTTACTCGACCATACTATAACCTCATTGGAATCGTGAGTTTTATATTAGATAAAATATTATAAATGAAAAAATGATGAAAAATAGAGGTGAATTTAAGGTTATGAATGTGTGATAGGGTTCTAGGAGTAATGTTTCCATGTTTGAACAATAAATTTGAATTAGAGGTGAGTCTTGAAGTGGTGGATCTGTTATCCTTTTATAAGTTAATAAATAGTTATATTTGGGAGAAAATGTTATGTTTTTAATAATTTAATTTTACAATTCAACCATTAATTTGAAACCCCATGATTTCTTATGTATTTCATTCGAAATAAATCTTGATGTATTTAATTTCCCCCTTTACATGCAACTCCATGTATAAATGAAACCTTATATAGTATAACATTATAACCTATTTTTTGGATAAGAAGGTATGAATAGGATTATTATTTTTAAATATATGAGTAATTTTTTATTATTATCAATATATATATACAAACACTAAATTTTAATAAAATTATTTAATGAATAAAAGACTTTTTTATGAAATATATTGTTTTACATGTTTTTTTAATCTAAAAAATCATATCTATCACTGTTAAAAAATATTTTTAAATAAATATTTTGCTGTTTTTATAAATAAATAAATAATCATTCCTAAATTTGTTATATAATGGTTGGTAATGAAGATAATATTAATTAATTTAAAAAGTTTAATTTTATGAAAATATTTTTTATATGCTTAAAATGTTTTAGATTATTCAATTGAATGAATCTTTATTTATTCATAGTTTTGATGAATTTTATATATTATATGTGCAATGAAATATTTTTTACATAATTATATTATTCATTCTATGAAATTAATTAATATAAATTTAGTTATATGCTTAAAAATGATTTTTTCAAAAAACGGGTTTTCATTTTGCTCCAAACAATTAATTTAAAATTAATTTTTAACACATATAGATATTTAATTCAATAAAATGTATCAAATATTTTTAATTATCATATCCAAATATGATACTTATTTCATATAAGTATTTTTCAAAATGAATTGTAAATTAGTATAAAATTTGTTAATGGATACATGGTTAAAACGATTTTACCTATGGGGGTTGTAATATACGATATAAGGGTATGATGACCACATAAACTAGTATAATTATTATCAATTAAATATATTTTTATATTTATTAAATTTAATTCATTTTAAATTTTTGATAATTATTATTGACAAATACATTAATTATATTTAAATATTTTATGTAATTCTATGGATGTCCCCTCCCTCCTTTATAGTTTGACACAAAATATATTATCTTCTACACACATAAAAGGTCACTTAGAATAAATAATCCATACAAATATCTTTTCATTACATCCTTACCCATTTCATAGAGGTCCTGGTTTGTTCATTATAACTTTCTCTCAAGGCTTGAATTGCAATATAAAGTGGGTTTTTGAAAGAAGATGTATAACTCTTATCTTATCACTTTCATTTATATTTATTCTTCCACCTTTGGTAAACACATTGGATACATAATAAAATTAGGAATACAGTACTATCAATATATCTTGATGTTATTATGATGATGGAAAATACATTTCCCTTTTCCTTTTCATCAAAATGGTATATGAAAGTCTCTCCTATCCGTATATGTGGACTACCACCTTTATGTAGTGATATGATTCGTTTACCATCACCGCCTAACACTGATTGATAGAATGATGTATTTAGTAAATTTACATGATATTTATGATATTAGTATTATATTTAATGAAAAAAATATTATTTATATTTCTTTCATTATTTTCTTTAAAAAATGAAGACAATGTTCATGCGTACGTGCAAACTACCATCTCCATAAATAATGTAATTCATTTTTCTATATATAACTTTTATGGATGGTTATAAATACTTATAAAATGATTATAGATTATAATTATATCATAATTAGAATTTTTTATATTATTTAACCATCATAAAAATGAATGTACTAGAATTGAGGAATATAAACTTTAAGGAGAAACTAAATAGTTAATACCCATAAAGGATGATTTTAATAATGATTAATTACTAAATGGAGATAAAATGTTATAGATGGAATATAAATTTTATTTAAAGTATTATTATTGTTATTTGGTAGAATTATATTATATTTTAATTTATTATATAGGGGGTCAGGTAGCTTATGAAGAATGTTAGACTTGAGGTAAGGGTTTCACATTAGAATCTCAGTTTTAATTAGAATATTTATCCTTTAGTTTAGAATTATAATGATACATGATATATCTATAGAAAATATTATATAAATTATTCTCATATGGTTATTTATATAAATTAAAATTTTCACTTTCAATTTAATCTCTCAATGTAGTTATGATATCAAACTAACATTTTTAAGGAAAACTTACTTTATTTCTATCATCAATTTAAAATACTTTTCTTTGGTGTCCATATTTTCTTTAAAATATTTTGAAGAGTATTATTACTATTATACAAATATTTACTAAATTCATTTTTACCCAAATTTTACTTTTTATAAAATGTATTAAAAGTAATATTGTTGTTAGTTTTTGAATAAGGTACATTTGACCAAATCTGTGAACATAATGATTATTTTAAAAAAAATTCTTGAAAAAAGATTACTTCATCCTAAATGTAAAATTATTTTAAGCTTAATTTAAAATTTTACATGGTTTATTAGAAAGGAAAATTATTACTTTATGTTTTTCGAATTTTTAGATTTAAAATAAGTGATTTTAAAATTAAAAGTGTATTTTCTTAAATAAATATTTGAATCATTTTCAATGAAATTTCTCATCTATAGTAACATTATTTGATATTAATTTTTCTCCACTAAGGATATTATTATTTATTACCATCCATATTATTCCTTTGGATATCAAATGATTATGATGATGAAATCTTGATGAAACCCATTTTTGTTACCATGGGTTAAGCTATGATGAAATGAAGAATTTTTTCATGATCTTGTGGTATAAATTTGAATAGAATATGATTATGTTTTGGGTGGGTTTTATATAGATCTATACGAAATTGGGAAAATAATAATGTTTTATTAGATCAAAGAGTACAAAATTGGTTATCTAGAACCTCTAAAGATGGTACATACTTTTGACCTCAGCTATTTTGATAATCCCAATTATGCTTTCACATACTTTGATAATCCCAAATAATGTTTATCTATATATTAATTCTTTCAATCTCTTACATTATATTATCAAGATGATAATAATATTAAAATAATATTTGAAATATGTTATTAAATTTTTATCTATGTTCATATAAACTTTCAAATAATTCTAACTCAATCAGCATATGGGTTGCATAGAACAGATAAGTGTAAGTCTACTGGTATGCACATAGATACTGATACAGACAAACAGATCCCTACTGGTACTTAGTCTACCGATAGAAAAAGGTTACCGATAGATTAAATAGACAGTCACTAAAATAGAACAGAGCTACATGTATGTATAAGTCTACTGGTAATCACGACACTAATATATCAAGTCTACTGATAGAAGTGGAGCTACCGCTACTGGTACAAATGAGCTGCTGGTATGCAGAAGCTTCTGATACAAATTATATAGATATGAAAGTCTACCATTACAGAAAGGTCACTATCCACTGATATGCACTTTATCACTAGTACAGAATGGATCTACTGATACAAACAAGCTACCGATACAATCGAGCTACAAGATATAGACGAGCTACTGATAGACCAAAGCTACTGATAGAAGGAGTCACCGGTACATAGAGCTACTGATGCACGGAGTAACAACTACCGATTCAAGGAGCTACCAGTACAAGATCAAACAGATACCGATAGGAGTTCACTGATATACAAAGTCCACCATTACATATCTACCAACAGAAGGCTACTAATGAAAGACTTAACCAGTCACTAATTCTTAAACTCTATACTCTAACAATATTATTTATTTATTAAACAATGGTCATATTTGATGATTTTAATGCAATTAATGATATTTAATGATAGTTGTTGGCATATCAGGTAGTCGTACCTTGTACCAGTAAAAAGATAATCATTCCCATTACCGAAGCTGAAAGCTATAAAAGGAAGGACAAAGGCTGGGCAGAAATATATGCTGAAGAGTGCAGAAAAGCGGTGCATACACACAGTAAAACATTCTACATCCGTACTAGAAGAACACTAGACATACACGAATCCATTGATACAATAAGAGAACACAAACCGTACTTCAGTCAAGGAGTGAAGTGCTACAATGATCTATTCATACACTCAAGATGATCAAGGTGAACATGAAAACCAAGGAAGAAAACGACACTTTGTTTTCCAAACAAAAAACCAGAGAAGGAATCAGAAGAATTTCTGACAAATCAAAAGAAGTCCAGAGCTACACTTCAATTCACTAGAGCATTCTAAAATCATATCTACTCTCTTAATGATTCCTTTATTTACATTTCGAGCAGTGTGTTTGCTCTGTATATTTTTTACTCACACTGTCTCCTGTACTAAACTGGAGGATCTCTAAATCCTCACACAAACCTTCCATAACTATTTTTTTCCCATGAAGAACTATGGTAGAGGTCTTAGTACCTGGGAATATTTTCACTTTTGTTTACCCCAATCCAGGATGCGGATCAAAATTTATATAAATTGTTTGAGAGGACTAAGTCTCAGCTTCATACTGATCATCTTTGTTATATCTGTGGTTTATCTTAGATTAAGTCTAAAGTATATTACATACTTTATTTTCCACTGATAATTACATTTAAATAAAATTTTCTTAACATTACTTTGATAGTTAATCTAGAAACTATTTGTAACTATTGTAATTCAGTAGGTTAGTTTAAAAACCTAATTGAACCGTCTGATTAAATTAATTGCGACCTAATAAATCTTTTTAGAGCCTAATCGAACCCTTACAGTTTTACAAATTCACTACATTTTAAAATAGTTTTTAATTTGGGAATTTTTATAGAAATATTTTTTAACAGAAATTTTAATTGGTACTCAATTCACCCCCTCTAGAGTATCCACTCTGACCAACGTTTGGTATCAGAGGTATTAGTTTATTATTAAAGGTTTTCGAAACAATATGTTTTTCAACTCTGGTTTTAGTTGTATCTTAAAGATCTTAAATTTCTGTTAGTTATAAATTTTATCACTTTAAATATATTTTATAAAATCGAATTATGGATAATAGACATGAAGGTGATGCTACCAACAGGACACCATTCTTTTACGGTACAAATTATGCTCAGTGGAAGCTTAAAATGAAAATTCATTTGGAAATTATGGAATTTGACATCTGGACTGCTATAGAAACTCAATATAAGATTCCAGAAACTGATAGAAATACTTGGGATGAAGCTACTAAGACTGCCTACAATAATAACTATAGAGCAATGAATGCTCTGTATTGTGATTTAGGAGATGAAAAATTTAATCGTTTATCTGTTTACAAAACTGCTTATGAAATTTGGGACACTTTGGTTATTTCTCATGAGGGAACAACCAATTTTAAGGACATTATATTGAATACCTATACTATTAAGTATTATATTTTTAAAATGAAGCCCGATGAAACCATTTCTGACATGTATCTCCGGTTCAATGAGATTGTCAACACTATGAGCTCTCTTGGTAAAGCTGTTCCTGCAAAAGAACAGATCATGAGGATATTAAGATGTATTCCAGAAATATGGAGAGGCACATCTATTTTCATTAGATAATTGTGCTACATCAGCAAACTTCCTATTAAAAAATTAATTGGTAAGCTTAGGATGTATGAGGAAGAGATGAAGGTAAACAAAGAAGAGGATGATGAACCATGGAAGAAGCCAGTAGCCTTAAAGAAATCTGTTTCAATGATTAAAGACAAAGGAAAAATTCAAAGTGAAAGTGATAGTTCAAGCAATGATGAGAGTTAATCTGATAGTGATGCAGAGATGGCTCAGATAGCTAGAAGATTTAAGATGTTCTACAGGAAGAAGAAATTCTTTAGAGAATCAAACTAAAAAGGTAAATATGACAACAAAGGTCACTGGAAGAAATATTGGAAGATGTCTGATAAGAGTGATGAGATTGTCTGTTACGAATGCAAGAGGAACAGACAAGTAAAAACATACTGCCCAAAGTTAAAGTTCAAGAAGAAATATGACTATAAGGACAACAAGTACAAGAAAGTTATGAAAGCTACCTGGAGTGCATCAGAAGACAACACATGTGAATCCAAAGTTTCTGATTTTGAAAAGAATCATTCTAACATGTGTTTTATGACAAACACATCTTAGGTAACATTGGATACTTCTGCTTTAAATTCATATTATTCTGCAGTTGATTCTGATCTTGAATCTGAAAATATATATAGTGAGGAATTATTTGAATATTGTAATATTCTAGAAGAAAAATGTAATGATTTTAAGGACAAGTATATATCTCTAAAGAAACAACATGCTTTAACTAGTTCTGTTAAATCTTCCCTTGATATCGAAAAGGAAAAGAATTCTCAATTACTAAAGGATAATACTGAACTGAAATTATCTAATGAGAAACTAAGGAAGGACATAGAGAAATTCACAAATGGAAATGATACATTTACACAAATGTTAGGGACACAAGTGGCACAAAAATATACCACTGGAATTGGTTATCAGCCTGGACAGAGATAGATAGCTATAACTAGATTTATTCCTAAATCTAGAAAGAATGCTGTTTGTTCTTGTTCTGGAAATTCAAATGCTTTAACTATCTATTCATATGTTTATATATCAAATAAAGTTTATCCTTAAAAATCTATCAATTCGTTAAATTATTTGAGACCCATAAGACAAATCTGGGTATCAATTCGGTAAATTATTTGAGACCCATAATACAAAAATGAACTTGTTTGAAAATGATTATCCATGTAGTTATAATTAAATCATCTCCAGAATATTATTAATGATTTGAATATCATATATATCTAGTACATATTCATTTTATATTACTCCATATCATTTGGAGATAAAAAAATAAATGAAATGCACCATTCATGGAGACGGTAGGCCGTACGTACGCATGAACGCTACTTTCATTTCGTTGACATATTAATGGAATTAAAAACTAATTGAGATATATATATATATATAATAATTACAGTATAATATACATGTTATATAGGTCACATATGTTCATTAATTTCATTCTTTATACATTCCATGTATTTCATGAACAAATCACATCACTTGAGGTGGCGGTAGTCCACACTTCCTCGCATGAAATTATCGCATTTGCACAACATGAAAAGCATAAAGGCATGTTTTAAATATAAAATTCAGAAGCATATAGAAAACATAAATTCCATATATATCATATATAAAATATATTTACATCATAATTCCCACCATGAAAGGTGTTAAGAGAATATTGAACAATCATCGTTTTGTGAGGCAGAAATTCGCCATCCACATAAACAATATGTTATTTAACCATTAGACGAAGGTGTGTGTAAGTGTAGCTCTAATGCTTCATATAACAACATCATAGTATATTCAAGATACTGGTGTTGTTACAAAATAATGTAATAAAAAGATTTTATAGGGTTGGAGAATCAAAATAAAACAAAAGAACACAAGGGATGACATTACCTTTAAATCGGGTAACTCCCTTTGATTTGAGCTCAAAGGATTCCTTGGAAAGGATTCTGACCAAAGTGAGGCTTTAATGATGAAGAGAGGGATGTTGAGAGATGAAATGGGTAGGGGTTGTCCGAGACAAAGGCTTGATATGTGTGTGTAACGTGGTAGAGGTGGGGGCTTTTTATAAAAGGAGAGGAGGGGCACTCTTGGAAAGTTACAAAATGTTACTTTATTATCAAATGAGTTTCAGATTATAAAGGTCCCACATTGATGTATTTAAAGGATAAGGTGGTAAGGGTTCGAAATATACTCATCCAATAGGTCTTTGACAAGTTTATGTTATAGTTTTAACATTATCCTTTCATTTTATTTAAATCCTTTATTAATGAGGTAATCGCTGCATCATCATGATGTCATAAATAATTTAATTTATTTAATGTATAAAAATTATAAAAAAATATCATGATGTAGAAAATCCTTTTATATTTCTAATGAATATTTATAGTCAAAAATATGACTTGGATAACCCCATTTAAAAATTGTTTTAGTAAAACAACCCCTGCTTGTGACATTTTATTTTAACTTTAAATAAAAAGTTATTTATGTCATTTTCCTACCAAAGTGGCTCCATGGGGTCCCCAAGTTGACCCATGGATTTTTTGGGTCAGCCATGACACATCCAATAATGTTAGGACATGTTTCTAGGTCATTTCATATTATTAAAACATTATTTTTACCTTAATTTACACTAATTACCTCTATTCGCGATTAAAAACTTAAAAGTTACTATTCACTAAAAAATTATTTTAATCCCATTGACCCAAATTTTACATACTAATGACAAAAATGTATGTTGGATTTTTGAAAATAAAATCACAGAAGTGGTAAAGTTTCATTTAAACGAAAAATCAGTTTTTAAACTACACTTAGTGGTTTCACTATTCATCAAAAATTGAAGTTTTTCAGAAAAATATCAAAAATTCTCCCTAAGCTATATTTGATATTCTGAATTCAAAAATGATTTCTATTTTACAAAATTTAAACCATATATGTTGTATTAATTAATTTAATAATTAATTCCCGATTTCAAAACAAATAGCGTGTTTTTATGAAATAATATATATTAAAAGATTCACACTAGTTTAAGTCCAATTTCAAAGAGAAATTAATTCTAATGACCACTATTGGATTAAATGGTAAAAATATATTCTAATTTCACTTTAAAACCAATTCAAAATATAATCTAATCATATAAATAAATTATATTAAAAAGAGGTTTTGAATTAAAATACAACATTTTTCACTATTCTTTAAAAAATGAACTTTATCGAAAAAATACCAAAAATTTACAAAAAGTAAATATTGATGTCCTGATCCTAAAGAAGAATTTTATTTTTTTCAAATATAACACATAAAATTGTTTAAAAGTGGATTTAAAAGAGGTTCGCCATCAAAAGGCAGTTAATCGACCTTTTAATGAATATTAGAATGTTTAAGCTTAAAATTTGATTCATTCGCATTTTTAATCCTCTAACATTTATTGTAAAAAGTAAAAATATTTGACAAACATATATAATCATTTTTAGTTAGTTCCTGTCATTACAAAGACTAGGTGTTAACATAAAATTATTTTATTATTGGAGTGCAACGTAAGATTTAAAATGAACTTGTTGTTGCGTATTGGGTAAGCCATCGAGCATAGCATTCCATTTTAATTAACATTATCCTTTTATTCAAAAATAGGGAAAAATTTAAAAATTTCATATTCTTTATTTACCTTGGGTGTTACTCCTAAGCCTCACAATTCAATGGAAAGAGTAAAGAGACCATCAATCAGTGGAAACAAATATGAACCGAGTGCAAATAGATTCAAAGGCGAGTCTAGCCGCGGAAGTGAAGTGAAGAAACCCAAAAATCTGCCTCTTGTTGAAAGGGAGATAGTAGTTGAAAGGGAGTTGTTCACAGAATGGGTAATTTAAAGTGAATCATTAGTTCTAGAAGTTTTGGAAGATCAGAAATGGATAGAATGATTCTCGAACAACAATGGCACCAACTATTTGAAGCTGGTTAAAGATTTCTTTGAGTTTGTACGGTTTCAGAAATCAGAAGTCGAGAATAGGATGGTATCTATTGCTAATGGAAATGAGATATGTTTTTCTTCTATTGTGTGGGATGAATGCCTAAAGGTTCCACATGAAGGTGTTTTTTGATATTTCTCGAAATAAGCACCTCCTACCAGTAATATCTTTATGTATGAAACTGCTTTGGAAGAGCTAACAGGAGATGGAACCCCTAGAAAAGTAGTGGCTTCAGAAATGAGAGGGTAGAAACGGTTGCTATTTAACTTCATTTATCATGTTTTAATTCCAAGGAGAGGGGGGGGGGGGGGGTTCAAATCGTAAATACTAGGATATTTACTTGATGCATCTGTTGAGACATGGTGTGAAGGTTAATCTTTGCATGCTGCTAATGATTCAAATGGAGGATATGACCAGACTCAAATCAAAGACCTATGAATTATTCTTTTCCATGTTGATTTATGTTATGAATAAGGTAAAAGTGGTATCTGAGTCTTAATATGAGACAGTGGTAGTAAGGAATAATTTTTGTATCACAAGAACTGTTTGTAAATACAGGAAGATAAACTGGAACCCATGGAGAGGGGAGTGGGTTACTGATGACAAGAAGCTATATGATATGTTCAATCATGTGGATCATCCTTCAAGGCCTAAGGTTGTGAGGGATTTGGGTCTAGGACCTGATGAAGAAGATCCATAGTGTATTAATGATTCAAAAGAGGAAGATTCCTCTACTGCAAATGGAGGAGATCCTGACATGCCTACTAGACCAGATCTTGAAATTGTATCACATGGAAAGGAATTTCAGCATAAATCATATTAGGAAGAGGCTTCTTGAGAAAACGAAGAAGAAGTTCTTACAAGTGAAGCACCTGTTTCTGTCAGCTTGAGCCTCAGTACACTGATTATACATTCCCTAATTCCTATTGAGGAGTTTGATGAAGTTGATAGACCTTTACCTATTCTTGTGGAACCTCATGCTGTTATAGAAATGGAGATGGTTGTGAAAGATTATTCTATAGAAGAAAGAGTTGCTGAGGATTTCATTGCTGTATAAGAGAATGCCCCAGTTCAGGGGTAGCATCCAACTAGGTTTCGCAGTGTTTCAGTGGCTGTTGAGATTGAAGAATGAGAAGAAGACCTATGGTTTGTAGTTTGTGGATTGGATTACCCAGATTTTGATAATGAGACATCCCTTCAGAGACCAAAAATCAATTATGATATTTAGTATGCGATATTACTTGAAGATGTGGTAATAATACATTATCTGGATAAGCTAATGTCTGATATTAAAGCTAGTTTTGTGGAAGAAGGAGAATTGAAGCTTCACTGGTGTCATCTATTCAGACTATTATGGATGACTCTATGACCAATATAGTATCTGAAAGAGCACATGTTATTGTTCCTACGAATATAGTCACTAGGGATGACTTAGCATCTTTAAAGGCTGAAATGAAATAGTTTCTGAGTGCTTCTGTTGCCGAGTTAATGAATCGCTTTTGTTGAAGAGATGAGAAATTCGGAAAAGTCTTTTGTACTCTCTCTTTGTTTTAATGTGTCAACATTTGTGGTGGAGATATGGATGAAGTTACAACTTTCCATACTCAAGTGTCTAGACCGACAGAGAATGTAGAATTTCTAAAGAAATCATTTTTCTCTCTGGAATTCTACATGAGTTCAAAATCTCTAGCAGACAAGGATTTGGCCAATGTGACGAGTGTGGTGAGCCAGATGGTTTCAGTTTTTGAGGGCTTTAAAAAGTCTGTGGAGAATCATATCGGTGCCCAAGATTCTTCAGTGAAAAATCTTATTAGTGGGCTAACTAAGAGTTTCCAGGAAACTATAACATTTTCTATTGGTTCTCATGCTTCCAGAACTTCAGTGGATTTGGATCAGATTAGAGCTTTGATAAAGGAGGAGCTTGGTTCAGCATCAACCAGTGGCTTTGTGGACTCATCTGATCTGACCAAAGTGGTGACTTATAAAAAAGATAGCACTAGAGATATCATGAAGATTGTTCATGACTATATGAGAGGAGCTTCTACTTCTCAAAAAGAAGTGAAAGAAAAGGTAGATTACTATTTAAAAAGGCTTTACACCAAGCATCAGCTCAACAACAATTTCAAGCTTACGTTAGAAAACATGAAGCTACTACTAGTCAATCAAGCCTTCAGAGAACAAGTCAGCAAGCTCAGAGAGTTGACCCCTGCACTAGAAAAATTCATGGAAAACAAGGATGATTTCACTTCTACCATGGAAAGAGGAGGAGGAATCATTTAGGATTTCCAAAATCTCTTATTTCCCTTCCTGCATGTTGATACTCGACCATTGATTATACCTCCAACTTTACCTGCCTCTGCCTCTGCTACTTCTCCTGCTCAGATGACTCCAACAAAAGCCATCTGAATCCTTACTCCTATGATCACTCATAGAGCTACACAGTATAGGCCAGGAATAGTTTTAGTAGCTCATCCACCTCTGATCATTTCTAGTGTTCCTAAGCATTCACCTGCATCAACCACACCTGAATCCTCTTCTGATCCCAAGGGAAAATCTCATTCTGAGGATGTGGATTGATCAGTGGCTATGATTTTTGATAGGAATCACCTGTATATCTTATTGTTTTATTTATGTATTTCTTTGTATCTGTTTTCTCCCAGAAATATATATAATCTTAATTTCTATTACTCTTTGTTAATTCTCTTCTCCTGTATTTCATTCTTGTCTCTATTTTTGATTATCACAAAGGGGGAGAAATACTCTATAAGGGAAACATATCTGGGGGAGAAATAATATCTTTTATGACAAAGGGGGAGCAATAATATTTTTTAGGATCTTAATTCATTTCCCTCTGATACATTTGTTTTACATTTTACCTTTAGTACATGTGTTTTATAATATATTGTTTTCTCTGATACAATTGTATTTAATGATATATTCTTTGATACATTACTAATTATTCTGGGATTATAATATTATAAGTTGTGATTATCAAAAAGGGGGATATTGTTGACCTCACCTATTTTGATAATCCCAATTATGCTTTCACATACTTTGATAATCCCAAATAATGTTTATCTATATATTAATTATTTCAATCTATGACATTATGTTATCATGTTGATAATAATATTAAAATAATCTTTGAAATCTGTTAATCATTGTTTATCTATGTTCATATGAACTTTGAAATAATTATGACTCAATAAGCATATGTGTTGCATAGAACAGATAAGTGTAAGTCTACTGGTATGCACATAGCTACTGATACAGACAAATAGAGCCCTACTGGTACTCAGTCTTCAGGTAGAAAAAGGTTACCAATAGACTGAATAGACAGTCACCAAATAGAACAGTGCTGCCAGTATATATAAGTCTACCGGTAAGCACGACACTGATAGATCATGTCTACCTATAAAAGTAGAGCTATCGTTACTATTACAAACAAGCTACCGGTATGCACAAGCTGCTGATACAAAGTCTACCGATATGCAAGTACACCATTACAGAAAGGTCACCGATGCACAAGTCCACCGATATGCACTTTAGCACTGGTATAGAACGGAGCTACCAATACAAACAAGCTACCGATACAATCGATCTACTGATACATATGAGCTACCGATAGACCAAATCTTATGATAGAAGGAGTCACCAGTACATAGAGCTACTGATACACGGAGTAATAGATATCGATAAAAGGAGATACCAGTACAAGATCAAAGAGCTACCGATATGAGCTCACTACTATACAATTTCCACCATTACATATCTACCGACAGAAGGCTATTGATGAAAGATATAACCAATCACTGATTCTTAAACTCTATACTATGAAAATATTATTTATTTATTAAGAAATGGTCATATTTGACGATTTTAATGCAATTAAAGCTATTTAATGATAGTTTTTGGCATATCAGGGAACCGTACCTCGTACGTATAAAAAGGTAATCATTCCCATTGCTAGAGCTGAAATCTATAAAAGGAAGGACAAAGGCTGGGCAGAAATATATGCTGAAGAGTGCTGAAATGTGGTGCAAACACACAGTAAGAAAGCCTACATCCTTACTAGAATAACATTGTACATACACGAATCCATTCATACAGGAAGAGAACAAAAACCAAACATCAGTCAAGGAGTGAAGAGATACAACAAGCTTCTCATACACTCAAGTTGATCAAGCTGAACCTGAAAACCAAGGAAGCAAACGACACTCTGTTTTCCAAACAAAAACCATAGAAGGACTCACAAGCATTTTTTACAAATCAAAAGGAGTCCATAGATGTACTTAAAAACACTAGATAATTCTAAACTCATACCTACTCTCTTATTGATTCTTTTATTTACATTTCGAGCAGTGGATGTGCTCTATATATTTTATACTCACACTATCTCATGTGCTAAACTGGAGGATCTCTAAATCCTCACACAAACCTCCCATAACTCTTTTTGTTTCCCATGAAGAACTATGGTTGAGGTCTTAGTACCTAGACAGTCATTGAACTGTTGTTTACCCCGATCCATGGTGTGGATCAAAATTTATATAAATTGTTTGAGAGGACTATGTCTCGGCATGAGACTGAACCTCTTGGTTATATGTGTTGTGCATCTTAGATTAAGTCTAAAGTATATTACATACTTTATTTTCCACTGCTAATTACATTTAAATAGAATTTGTTTTAAAGATACTTTGATAGTTAATCTAGGAAGTGTTTGTAACTATTGTAAATCAGTAGGTTAGTTTCAAAAGCTAATTTAATCTTCTGATTAAATTAACTGAGACCTAATCAATCTTTTCAGAACCTAATCGAACCCTTACAGTTTTACAAATTAACTTCAGTTTAAATTAGTTTTTAATTGGGGGATTTTTATAGAAATATTTATTAACAAAAATTTTAATCGGTACTCAAGTCACCCCCCTCTTGAGTATCAAATCCGACCAACATATATGAGATTATACTAATCTAGATGAAGGTATATGAGAGGTTAGCCCAATACGAATATGTGATGAATGCATTGGGGGGAAGACATGACATAATATTTCTTTGGTAATGATTATTCCACACATTATTTCACTATTTAATGATATGATCTTGTTCTAATGTTACCCTCTGATGGATTATTTTATTTGATTTTTATATGATTCAGGTTATATGATGTGACAAGATTAAATACATGGGTAATGATTATGATATATGAATTGTTAGGTGTGGTTTCCCAATGTTCTTATCATGTTCTCAAACCATTATTCTCTTATTATTATTAAATAATCATTATTATATCCCTTTATTAACATTAATAAGTATTTTATCTCACACATTATTACATTTCCCTTTCCCTTGGATATGAATAATTTTTTAAGTAAGACGTATCAAAGAAGGGTGATATTTGTGATGAACATAGTGGGTGATGACGTATTTCATTAATTTACTTGTTATTTATGTTTACATGTATCCAAAGATACTAAAAATTTATGGTTATGGTGTGGATCATAATGATATTTAATGTATATACAACTAATATGATATAATACTTACGGTTGAAATGTTTGGGTCTTCACAATTTGTATCAAAATAATGTGTAGTTTTTTAGAAATTAGGATGAGTAATATTTATTTAGAACCCTTAGGATAAGCCTTTGTATATGAGAATAAACTAAGTTATATAAAATAATGGGTTGTAGTTTTCCTAAAAAATACATCCATATATGGATACTAGAATTTAGATAGGACTATGGAATAGATTCACCTAGGGTGTAACTACACTGAACGAGGATGATTCTATTTTAAATTGATCATCACTAGTGGATGATGAGTGGGATTAACACCACATAACCATATAGACACTCCAATGAGATATTCTTAGCTTAATTCATATTTTATTTATATACTATTATGATAGATTTTAATAGATGATAACCATGGATGACCAAGGGTAAACCTATGGTGTCATAGATTGAACAGAATGTGTCATTATCTAGACATCCTATGAATTAATTTTAATGATTATAAGATTTCTCAATGTCATTTTTGTTACATAATTTAGGCTTGTTGGTTATAACCAATGGATAGAACTATAAGGAATCATGATAATGTCGAATGTTAAAAAAAATTCTTCGATTTTACTTACATGAAACTAAATATTTTGTGATTTGGAATGAAAACTATCATTGACATAATTATGAAACATTCTCAAGAAATTAATCATGATGAGATTACAATAAAACCAAGGAATAAAATTCTATTGAGTCCTCCATATTTCAATATCCAATTTACTTAGTTGTTCCATTAATCCATTAATTTTTCAGAAATGGGACATTATAATTAAAAACATCTTTTTTTATCCAATTATAATAACATGAAGTTATTTTTGTTTTTTTATTACATAGAAGGTGAAACCTATAAATAGTGGAATCATATTAAGATCATGAAGAAAAATTAATAAAATGAATATATATTGTGAGATGAGTTTAAAGTTAGTTTTTCAATATATAATTTTTTTTTGTTATTTGTAAAAAATAGATAAGAAATTTCTTGAGATAAATCATATGAATGATGAATCCATTTTTACCAATGAGGGAAACATTGCAAGACCTTTGAGGTAAAAATTAGTTATTATCATTGAACCACAATTAATATATAACGATTAGTTAGTGGATTAGAAAAAGTATCTAAAGGGAGTTATCTATAAGAAACATTAGTAGTGATGAAGAAATCGATTGATGTGTTAAAATGTATAAATGATATCCCATTCACCCATAAATATTAGAGATTTTATAAGATAAGAATGATGGAAGTGAAATGAAATTAGAATAATAAAAATTATAAAGGCAATTAGATTAGTATTCCTTTATTTCATAAGTACATAAAGAAACATGGGGGAAATTATATTAATGAGAATAATATATTGCTAAAGTGTGGAAAGATAGTTCACTGTTCAATATAAAGATAATTTGGAAATAAGAGTTAGCTATTGATGTTAATGGAGAAAAAGTGAAATAAAATGAACAACACACACTCCAATGTTTCAAATGAAATTTTCATGGGAATTATGGTTACCATTGCTTGAATCTGAGGTTAAATAATGATGATCAATTCTAATAACCTATTAAGCATAGAGAATATAGTAAATATCATGTGATTTCTATTATCAATGTGGTGTACAACAATGAAGGGGTGAAATAAGCAATTTCTATCCACTATATAACCTCTAATGTCTTATTTGATATTGGGTATGCTAGATCTTTTATATCTGAAGTGTTTTCTAGGATTATAACAGTACTACCTCATTGATTATTTATTGAATTAGTAGAGAAAAATATTATTGATATGATGATCACATTGCCTATATAGGGTTATTATATGATTTATGTTTTTTGTAATTTTCATCCAATAAATATCTTAATTATCACTCTAGATGAATTTGATGTTTTTTTGGGAATCAATTGAAAATATATATATATAAACATATATCCCATATCAATTTATACAGAAGGGAAGTTACATTTGAAATTATGAACCAAATAATGATTATATGAGGATAAATATACACTTATAATTGAAGTTATATCCATTGTAATATTCTTAATTCTTACTCAAAATGGGTATTTATCTCAGACGATTGAGGAGAAACTCAACATAGAATAAATTCCAATTGTATGAGATTTTTTTGATATCTTTCCAATAATGTATTCTATTCCCCATATAAAAATGATGTTGAGTTTTCAATATAACTTATACCTGGTGCTACACCTATTTCAAATAATCTATATAGAATGAACCCAAATGTGTTGTAATAATTAAAGAATAAAATCCGAGAGAATCATAATAAGATATTAATTTTACCAAGTACATCACCTCAGGGTTCACATTTTATTTTATATCATAATAAATATGTATCTATGAGACTCTATAATGATTATCTGTAACATAACAAGATAAAAATATAGAATAAGTCTCCTCAAATCTGTATTTATTATTTAATCGATCAATAAAGTGGATCTATATTTTTTTTCATGATTGATCATTAATATTGATACTAAAAATAGAGGGGTAATAGTGAATACATAGCCAACATAAAGTTCAGTATGAGTTATGAACAATGTGAATTTATAGTGAAGATATTTGGTGTAATAATTTCCCTTACTAGTTTCAGGAAATTAATGAATAGATTATTTAGATAAAATCTTGTTTAATTTGTGGGATTATTTAGATATGATATTATTATATATTTTAAGATAAGGATTATCCTAAAGGTTACTTAAGGATTGCATTAATGACCCTACAGAATGAGAATTTATATGAAAATATTACCTAGTGTGGATATTGTCTAAAAATTATTGATTTTTTGGTTATTTAATATCATGTTAGGGTATATCAGTGGATCCTTAAAAGAAAAGAGTTATTGAACATTAGTCTATAATAACCATAATGAATGGTATTGATAATTTTCATGGTTTGGATGGATATTATCATGATTGTTTTATAATATTACCTAACTGTATAATCCAATCACCATGTTAACTGAGAAAGGAGTGGAGTTTGTTTAGAATGATAAATGTGTGGAAAATTTGAAGGAAATAAATAAATTGTTAGTCAGTTCACCCATTCCCAAACTAAAATATTATGGACAAGGGTTTGTGATCTATAGTGATTCATTAAAGAAGGGACTCAGATATATCTTCACGAAGAATGATATAGTGAGAGCTTATTACTCACTCCAATTGATGGTTTATGGGGAAAATTTCCCAACTCATGATTTTCTATTACTAGAGGTAATTTATGAATTAGTGACACAATGGAATTACATTTATAGATAAATATGCGAAATATATACTGATCATAATTTTTTTAAAAAAATATATTTACTCATAACGAGTTAAATATAAACCAGAAAATATGGTTGTAGTTGATTAATGATTTTTAAGGCTCAATACATTACGACCTTGGAAAGAGAAAAATGCAGATGATGATGTGTTTCCAAAGGATCATTCTAGATTATCTATTATAAGTATAAAAATGATAAAATATTTATGAATATTCATAGGATGGATATAAGAATATTAAATCAATGGGAGAGAGTGTATCTTTATCAAATGAGTGTTAATCCATCCATACATGTGTGGATTCACGAGGTAAAAAAAAGGAAGATTTACAGATGAAAATGGAATTTATACAGGTTCATGAGTTCATCACTACATTTAATGGAATGATATAGTTCATGAACTAGGTATATTTTTCATCAATACCAGACATGAATAAATAGATATTGTAAGATGCTCATATCTCATCATTAAATATTCATCTTGAATTTATGACGATGTATAGAGATATGAAAGAGTATTTCTAGTGGGAAAAAATGAATATATATATTTTAGAGTATGAAACCAATGGCTTTGTATTCCAAAAAATTAATTTTTTGAGATAACAAATCTAAGGGGATGTTTTAAAATTTAACAATATCAAAACTAAAATGGGAAAGAATACCGTGGATATCACTACTGGATTCCACAAAAATATTAATGCAATAATTGTATTTGGGTTGTTTTTTATTACCTTGAAAATTTATATAACTTTATTACTATCAAATAATATTTATATCTTCATTAGGTTGTTAGGATATATATTACTAAAGTAGTAAGTATTCATTGAGTACCAAATTATATTATATTAGATCGAGATATGAGGTTTACCTCAGCGTTCCAGTGATGTCTTCTGTAAGATTTGGATACAGAGCTATGTTTCACTACTTCATATAATATTTAGAAATAGGGTATGTCTTAGATAACCATTAAAACCATAAAGAATATGTTGAGATCAATTTTATTTTATTTCAATGTTGTCTGGAACCTACACCATCCCATTGTCATTTTTTCTTACAACAATTTATTTCACTCAAGAAATTAGACGGATAATTTTTAGAACCAATATATAAAGAAACATGTAACTCCAATATGTTGGCATAAAGTTAAGCAACTTGGAATTGAGGTAGCTTAGAGAATGTAATTTCGAGTCAAATCCATTTAGCATCACATCAAGGGAGCTCAGAGTCAACAAGAATGATATGGTGTAAATCATTATTGTGATCTATAATACACAGTTTCTGAATAGGTATTGAAATGAATATCTCCACAGAAAAAGGTTATGAGATTTATAAATAAGGGAATGATGTGGACTAGGTATATTGTTCCATTCAAGATTCTTGTCCTAGTATGCATTGTAGATTTTCTCTAGGAACTTCCACTAAACCACTCTCATGTTAATTATTTTTTCCTTGTATCTCTCCAAATGAAGTACATATATGATCCTTTACATGTATTGAACATATAGGTTTTAACACTGGATCATGATTTTTTATATGAAAAAATTGGGTAGAAATACATTATTTTATAGATAAAATACTATGGAACAATGCGACTCAGATGGATATACTTATCAGGTGGAATGATAAATTTGAATAAACATACATGGGAACTAAAGGTTGTGATGGAACAAAAGTATCGTCTTTCAATTATATAAGAGTGATGTAATTTTAGGGGGGAAATTCATTTCAAGTTGATTATAATGTAATAAAACCTGATCTCTTATTAATATCCTTTGAAATAAATAATGAAGTAGTCAATATATTAATTTATATGTCACCCCATGTTTAAATGAATTATAATACAATACACCATTAAAACCTAGCCGTTGTATTGAATGATATGAATAGGATTAAAAAAATTATGAAATAGTTGTATAATGTTTTAAGATGTCAAAAATATATTTACAATAATGTTTTTTAATTAAACCATTTAATGATTAAAATTCCAACTTTATTTGGAAATATATATATAATTATTAAAAATTTAATTTTTAAAAAATGTGTTTTTGTTTCTTTTCTCATGATTAGTTTAAACATAATTTCTTTAACTTATAGAAACTAAATTGGTAAAATGTAACAAATAATTAGGCCACTTTCATCATTTATAAATTTTGTAATTAGGCCACTTTCATATTTGGTCATAATGAATAGTGGAAACAATATTTTTTACCACAATTAAGTATTAAAAGGGCTTACAAGGGGTTAAACTAAGAGATAAGTGTAAGAGTTCAACATAAAATTGTATAATTATTATTTTTATGATATTTAGACCATATATTATCTTAAATATAAATCATCTTACATTTTTAAGCATTACACATGACAAAGACTGTAAGTATATAAAATAGTTTAAGCAATTCTGTGTTTTTCCTCTCTATCTCATGTAAAAGTCCACTAACAATCCTCTTTTATCCACAGTAAAAGAGCCCCTTAGTTCAACAATTCCTAAAAAATTATACTATCCTTTCTCATATACAAGTACTCTTGGTTTGATCCTAATACCATTATTTTGAGGTTTAAGGTTTAATTCAAAGGCGATCTCTCAATGTTTAGTTATAACTCTTAACCACGTAATTTATATTTTATTTCTTATTTAACATTATCTAATATTGTTGAATCCATAATAACATTACTAATATAAAATCATCAACATAATAGAAAATTATTATTATTATGTCACAACCATTTTCCACCTCATTTTCATCAAATTTGAAATGAATGTCTTCTCATGCATACCTGTGGACTACTGCCTCTATTTGGGGATATCATTCATCTTCCATCACCATATATAATTAAATCATATAATGATGGATTAAATAAATAAATAAATATTATATTTATTATATAATTGTGAAAATTTAATTATAATATATTATTTATTTTTCTTTCTTTATTTCTATCATAAAATGAAAACATGTTCATGTGTACGTATAAACTAACATATCCATGAACAGTGTAAACCATTTTTTATGACTAAATTTCATCGATGGTTATAAATATGTTTAAAATGAATATATATGATATTTATATCATTATTTAAATGTTTTATGTTATCAACCTATGATAAAATTAATTGGATCAGAAATAAAAAACTAAAACATTCATGTAAAATGGAATAGTTAACACATAGAAATTATGGTTTTCACAACAATTTAGTAACAGATGGGTGTTGAAATGTTATAAGTGAACCATATTGGGTATTACTGAAATGAATATTACAATATTTTATAATTATATTATATTTGAATTTATTATACATGAGATTCTAGTGTTATAAATCAATTTGGACTTGAGATAAGGGATTAACATTATAACCTCATATTTATCCAAATTATTTATGTTTAAGTTTCCAATAAAGATGGTATATGGTATATCAATCAAAAATATTATATATTTTCTTATACTATGATTATTTCTTTAAATTACACATTTTCATTTCCTTTTTGTCTCTTTTATCACACATGTGACTGAAATAACATCTTTATGAAAAAATTAGTTTATTTCTTTCTTTGGTAGAGAATAATTTTCTTCCATATGAATATTTTTTAAATGTTTTCAATATTTTTTTTAATATTAAAAAAATATTTATTATATTAAATTTTACCAATGTTTTAATTTATATAAAATGGTTTTAAAGTAATATTCTTATAGATTTCTAAACATTTTTCTTTTTAAAAAATGTGTGGCCAAATCCTTATTTTTACATACACCACATGAATGTAATTTCATTTCATAATTATTCATTAATGATTTGAAGAATAAATTAAAATATTCCTTGTTTATTCTTAATGTGTATTTTTCTTTAATATTTTGATTTTTTATATTCGAAATAAATAATTTCAAAAGGAAAAGGGTATTTTCCTCATGAAATATTCCTATTATTTTTTAGAATAATTTTCCATATATGATTAAATAGGCTAATGTTACATATTCTTTGCTGGGGATATGGTTATATGATATTTTTCTTACACTTTCATTATATTATTATTGATTATGATGGTGAAATCTTGTTAAAAACCATTTATTTTTCACTGGTTAAGCTATAATGAAATGATAAATATTTTTATGATCTTGTTAAATAAGTATAAATTAATTATAATTATAAGACTATTTGGTATTTTATATCCCTAAAATAAATTTTGTAAATATTAATGTTTTATTAGCTCAAAGGGTAGCTAAGAAGTTATTAAAAGCCCAAAAATAGGGTACATGAGAGGTTATTCCATGCATAAAGTAGGTACATGAGTGGTTAGACAAATTCTAATGCATAATTTATGTCTTCATAGCTAGCCTCAACATAATATTTCTATAACTATGATTATTCCAAACTTTTTACACTCTTTCATGACATGATGTTATGACAATTTTATTCTCTAATGAATCATTTTCTTTGATTTTATTATTATTTATGCCTTATAAACATCCATGTTTTATTCCATGAATCATGATTATAATATTTGAATTTCTAGGTATAGTTTTTAAATGTTAAGATCGCCTTCTAATTCCCTGATGCTCATGTTATGTTTAAAATGTCATTGATATATCCCTTTTTTACCCTTATTGAGAATCTATTCCCACCGTTTTATATGATTCCTTTTATACAGGATATAAATAAAAAATTTAATTATAATTTTTCTATGAAGGGTGAAAGTTTCTATGAATTTAGTGGGATATGATTAATTTCTTTTAATGACTAGTTATTTATATATCTTTTTTTCAAAAGTTAATAAACCATTTTCGTTCTATAATGGATCATAATGATATGGGATTCATATAATAATATGTAATATTTATGTATTAAATGTTTGGTTCACTTCAGTTTGTGGTTCAAAAAACTAGTAAAAAAAGTAGTCCAAGTGTGCTTTGGTTGAGAATGTTACCATAACATACTTTTTGAGACAACATATACTATTGTTAGGCATTTTTGATTTATATTTTTACATAAAGTTAATTTTCATTCACATTGGTAATTAATATTTTTACCCAGGTAATAAAATTTAAGGAAAAAATTAATATGGAGATTTTAACTATTTTAATCCTTTTGAATTAAAATTTCTAAATATGTGAAAAGTAAATTTAAAAATAGACACACTTCATCTTGAAAAAAATTATAGAAAATAACAATTTATATCTTCAAACTTATATATAAGATAAAATTATCATTGTAACAAATTTTAATGAAATAATCTTTTTTTATAAATAAAATAATTTTTATGATGATTTAAATTCAAGACAAAACCTAATATCACCTTTAAAATTCATTATTTAGGTAAAATACCCAAAAATAGTGTCCATTAAAGTATCATTTTAATATTCTAATAAATATATTGGACATATGATTTATATGTTCAAATTATATATTAAAATTTATAATTTTATTCCTTGAATTTATATTTTTTTTACCTAAAGGGGTTTTTAATATTCTTGGATATTCTTATCTAATAATAAAATTATAAAAAATATATTATAAAAAAATATTATTTTTCAACGAAATATAATGGTTTTTTAGAAAAAAACATAAAAAATAAATCAAATTAATTTTTTTTGTGAGGATTTCAAAAATGAATTTATTTTATCGAATTTGGAATCTATTATTTTTAAATATAATTTCAAAACAAAAATTCCTAACATAAATAAAATTGATTTTATTGAAAATAATACTTTCCAATATTAACTCATATTTTTTATTATATAAAGGTAATAAAATATAATGGTTTTCCATATTAGTGTTTATTATATATTTTTTAACAATGTTATCTTAATAGTTTTTGGTTTTTTACAGTGGGTTTATTTTACAATGAAAGTCAGTAAAAAAATATTTTTTTAGAGAAAAATATATATTCTGAAATCTCATGGTGTCACATTATCCACATTAAATAAATTGGGTACTCATAATTTAAATAATTACCTACTAAGGAGTTTATATATGGGTTTTTAGTTAATATATGTGACATAAGATATAATATATAGAGAGATATAAATCATTAAAACATTTAGAATATATCTCTTTACTCTTCAAAATAGGTCAATACTATAATTTAGATTTCTCATACCATTTTAACTAAACATATATCATGATTGGGTATCACAAATCACATAATAGAATTAGTTTTCCTTGAGTGTTCAGAGATAAAATTACACTAATACATTTTTATGGGTTTGTTTCAAATATTAATAGTGAGTTTCTTATTTTCATAACTGATGATGGATCCATGTAGAGAGAAATATACAATGTCGAAAGTCACATTAAATTACACTGGGAAAAAAATTAATAAGATCCATATAAATAATATTCCCTAAAAATTAATATTTTTATACAATAAAAATGCATTTATATGTTTTATATGATGATAAAATCATTAAGGACATGATTTAATTATCTTAAAAAATCCCTTGATATACTATAGTTAAAAATTAAACACCAACAATGTATACACAACTTTATAGTGTAGGATAAGTGTTCCCTAAATAAAATAACATATTTTAGAAATAAATATTATGAAGTTATAGCATTATTCCATTTTTCTTATAGGTTCTTGAGGTTTATTTTTATTGATATCCCATTTATTTGAGAATCATTTTTCATTATAAAAAATACTCTTTACATTTGGATCATTGGACATTTCCTTCCTCAATTATGTTCCATATCTTCTTCTAATAACCATGATATAGATAAACCTTATTTACAATTATAAAATATTCCCCAAATCATATTAATTATGTTCTTGAATTATTCTTCTAATAATTTTTATTTAGGTGATTGATATTTCTTCCTTCCATGTGATTTATCGCATGAGTTCCCATAGAAATGCAATTTTCTTATTTTGTCACCAAACCCATTGAAATAATGAATAAATCAAGATTTCACTTTTACCTTATGCACAAATAAAAAAAATCTTCATAAACTCTAAATTATCATATAGATAATTAATTTCAATGGCATGGTTTTAGGATACTAATAAATCATAAAATATTACTTTCAATTTTATGGGAAAAAACTGGAATCATACCTTGAAAGTATCATGAAATTAACCTCATATATTTCAATATACCAATCGTAATTTTGTTTTAGAATAAGAAATTATATATCCATTTTAAATGAGGAGTATAAGGAAAATACTTGATGAATAATACTTTATTGAACTCCTCCTATTCCACAGAGTCTTCTTCCCACTTTTCTATTGTATTCTTAATTCGATTCCACCACCATTTAGACTCATCATCAAAATGATAAATAGATAGAACCACCACATCATGTAATGATCACTAGATATTTTAAAATATTTTCTTCATCTCATTGATCCATTTTTTAGAAATTTGTTGATTAGAATATCCACTGAATGTGGGTGGATGATTTAGTATAAAAAATGATAGAAAGTTGCTTCTCCTTTGAACGTTTGGGTGGTATAAATGGTTTGTGTTATTTTTAATAAACAAGGATAACATTTTCATGTAGGTTTTCCCTATATTATATATCCTATTAGGATAAATGTTGGAAAAATATCTAAATTTTCCATTACACTATTATTTGGTTTGATTCCTCTGAGTTCCACCAATTACATTAAATTAGAGAAAGTATG
Source organism: Viscum album (assembly GCA_963277665.1). Taxonomy (NCBI): domain Eukaryota; kingdom Viridiplantae; phylum Streptophyta; class Magnoliopsida; order Santalales; family Viscaceae; genus Viscum; species Viscum album. The sequence continues at coordinate 36,357,861 of OY728150.1, read as the reverse complement.
AAATGATAAGTAATTAAATGCACAAAATGAGAAATGGTATTATAATCAATACAAAATAAATGAATAATATACCCATAATTTTAAGTTTTCAAAATATTTTTTCTATGCTCAGAAATATACTTTGTTCTAGAATAGAACTAGTTAGGTATTTAAATCATCCATGATGGTTAATCAATAGAATTTGGATTAACTAAAGAATATCACATGGGAGTGTCTAATGATATTTTTAGTTTGGTATCTTTTTTTATGCACCATGTTACAATTGGGTTAATACCCAAGACACACTAATTATGGTAATTACCCCAAGGTAAATATATTCTAGAGCGTATATGAAAATTTATGATCTAGAAATAGAAGTAATTTATTTAATAACCACCTACTCAAGAATTAACAAATATTTTAGGATATCATGTTATAATTAGAATCATATAGAGGGGTTTCACTATGTTTCTCTAACTTTAATACCAAAGTCAACTAATTAATATCCAAAAATATCTAAACCCTAATATGATACCAACTATAGATAAACAAGATAAATATAACTTAAATAATAAATTAATTTCATGATTTATATATTATATCTCATAAAAATTTAAAAAACATTAGGACAAAAAGTTTTAGTTTCATTGATATTATACGGATAATATTCTTAATATATAATCATTACTCCATAATCAATGTTCTATAATATTAGATCTATACCTTACAGAACTTTTACATATCGTCATGACATGGGGAGAAGAAAACATAAGAAATGGGTGATATCATTTCCTCAGTATGTTAAAAAATACCAATATCTAATCAAGTTTTATATCATAATAATATGAGAAAATAATGGAAGTAGAAAAATATCATATTAAAATGACCATGAAATAATAATATTTATCCTTAAGTTATGATAGAAGAACACATACTCTAAAATAAAGAATCATATTAAAAGAAAAACATGTTCAGAATCATTAATCATGAATCCTGAATCGTGGATCACAATCATATACATATAGAAATATGTGTTATCAATGAATCAAAGTATAAAAAATAATTATGGCACACACATAACTATAAAATATCTTGGAAAAAATTCTTCCCACATCACATTCATAGAAAAATTTGTGAAACAGTATCTCTATATCACATTGTCAAAATAAATATTTAAAAACTTCCCCCCATATCTCATTCACACAAAACAATTTTAATAAATCTATGGGTATCTAATTCACCGAGAAAACTTGTGAAAAATGTTTCTGACATGTCATTTACACAAAATTTCAACATCTCATTTGATATAAAACCTTATCCAAAGAATTGGTGGGAGATATCAATCCTTTCCCCTCATTATCCCAACATATGAGTTATAGATAAAACCAAATCAATCAACTCATTATAAATAACCCATAGAAAAAAGTGATTTCATAACTTATCACAATGGTATCACATAAAATCATCACGATCATTTGATACCAAAGACAAGATTACCCAAAATCTTATTGAAAAATAACCCATATAGGGTAATCTATGAACCATTAATTCATTTTTGAACGATCCATTTAAAATGTAATAAAAATAATAAAAATAATTTTTCCTAAAAATTTATTATTAATAGTATCTTAAGAAGATTTTATTTTGAAGTCACTTTCCAAAAATAGTTTTTTAAAAGATGAGTATAAAATATCATAAAACCTTATGTCCAAAAATTACAATAAATAAAATTTCATAAGATATAATATATATGTCAAAATTTGATGTAAAACGGATGATAATAAAAAATATGATAAGGAAAAAACGTTTTAAATATATGAAAACATCATTATTGAAAATAAGTATCATTAAAAGGATAATGAAACCCTTATTTTAAAATGATTAAGGTGAATAAAAGGATAATTGGACACACAAAAAATTATGTTTCAACTATGGAAATGAGAACATTGGTGGGAAGTAAAGAAATTATATTTTTTAAAAAATATAAATAAAATGGGAATTATTTTTAATATGAATTATTTTTAATTAAACATTAGAAAATCAAGGGTGAATACTTTGGTGTGTAACATGATTTACCCATAAACGATTGTAGAAATGAAGCATAACATCATCATATCATATAATAGATAAATACTGAATGGTTGTACTCTTATTGGACTGATTTTGAAAAAAAACAAAATATTTAAACCATTAAAAATACTTATAATTTGAGTTTAATTTTACTATAATAATCCTGATATTTGAATTGTTTTAAATTAAACATCAATGAAAGTAAATAAATTTGTCTTCATGACATAAAATCAGTATTTTGTATCATATACACCAATTATAATAAATTTGTCCTATGGTAGAATTTATTTTCAAAGATATTAATTTGAGATGAATAACCATTAGAACCTTAGAAATATTCAGTTTAAAACCCTATTAGAGAAAGAACATAGATTAGAAAATTTAATTTCATGAAATAAATGTAAAGCAAGAAAAAAAATTAAAGATACAGTAAATAATCCATTATAAATAAATCATAGGGGATAATAACAAATATCTATTAGGGGGTCAAAATTGGGGAAATTAAACCCTAACCTTGTATTATAATTACTAGAAAAGTCTCTATCCTTATTGGAAGATTTAGTTTTATCTTGGTAAACTACTTTGAAGTAAACACTTTAAAAAAGCTAAAATTGAAAAAAAATCATATAAATGATATAGATTGTTTTAGGAGGAGAAAATTGGAAGAGTTTCAATATGAAATTAAATGTAGAGGTGAGTCTTGAAGTGGTGTAAGTGGTACCTTTTTATAAGTTAAGTGAAAGGTAGGTTTGGTAGAAACCATTACGTTATAAATAATGTAATGTTATTATTCAATAGTCAATGGATCCATAATGGTCGAAAGTGGAGGGGAATTGTGTGTGGGTTGATATTATCCTCATCCACTCATTCTCGAGACAACAAAGAATGTTTTTAGGTGTTTTATTTTATCTTTCTAACTTTTAACCTAATTTAATTTTACCTAGGTAATGAAATTTTTAACATCAGTAATTTTTATTAATGAAAAAATTAATAATGTATGTTTCACGTAATTTGAAATTTTTATTTCAAATTTGGAAATAATTTTTCCAAATAAATTTTTTTATTGTTTGAAATGTTAATTTTAAAATTAAAACAATTAATAACATAAAGACATTTTTGAAAAATAATTTTTTCAAGATTAAATTAATATATAATATAATATTATCAATAGAACTAATATTAATGGCATAAATTTATTTATTATAAATCATATAAAATGATTTAATATTTCAACTTAACAAAAATCCTTTTCTCACATAGAAAATTCATGATTCAATGAAGAGGCTGAAAATGGTTTTTATTAAAGTAACTTTTTAATTTTATCCCAAAATTATTTGAAATAGAATTTATAAGTTCATAGAATATTTTATAAAGAATATTGTTTTCATTGAATATATTATTTATTACTGAAATGATTTTTAAATCATCAAGGATACTCTTACCTAATGATAACATCATAAAAAATATAATTTTCTCAAAAACCAAATATTTAAACTAAAAATAAGCCTTTTCATAAATAAAAAAAAATTCCTACTAATTAAATCTTTATTTAAAGAGTTCAAAATTTAATTTTCTTTTATCATATTTAAATACTTAAATTCTAAAATTTAGTTTTTAAAATAAAATTCAAAACATTAAGGTAACACCTTTTGCTTAATGGACCCTCTTTCAATATTATGTCATATTTATAATTAATCATCAAAAGATAATAAATTTAAATGGTTTTCTATATTAGTATTTATTATAGATTTATTACTTATATTTATATGATATTATTTTGTCTTTTTATGTTAGATGTAGCAGGTGAGGAAATTTATGAAACAAAGTATTAATTTAGAGATAAATATATATTCCAAATTTTTTTTTGTTATATTCCCACCATTAATTAATTGAATCCTCCCAATTTAAATTATAACTTAAAATTAAAATATATAATGGTTTATTCATTTTATGTGTGACTTAAGATATAATTTCTAGAGATATATACAAATTTCCAACTTAGGAAATATATCTATTTTTTCCTTGAAATAGATTGATCATATAATTGAGTTTTCATTAATAATTTGAACTAAAAATCACTCATGATTGTGTACTATGACTCATATAGGTGAATTATTTTTCCTTGAGAGTTCATAGCCATAATTAAACTGATATATGATCATTGGTTGGTTTGAAATATAAATTGTGAGGTCATTATTCTCAAAATTGACGTGGGATCCATTTATAGAGAGATATTCAATGTCCAAATTACATTAAATTCAATTAAAGTAATAATTAATAATATTCATATGAAGAATATTATAATGAAATATATAATAATATACAATAATAATACATCTATAAATTTCTATTGATATTGAATCCTTAGGCGGGTGATTTAATTCTCTTATAAACATCGTGAAAATTCAAGGGTTCTAATAACAAAAATCCAATAATACAACTAGAATTTTTTAGGGGAGGATATTTCGTCCATTTTTACCAAAATCCACTTCAGTGGTATTCATTATAGAGTAATTTCCTTTCCCATGGTTTTTTAGTTTTTTGAGGGATATTTTCATCGATGTCCATTGGAATAGGGAATTAGTTTATTTAATTCAAATACTCATTGTATTTGAAATATTGGAAACTATTTTCTTATATTATGTTATCCCTATACTTCTAGAAATTACAAATTCTAAAGCACTTCTTCTCATATATAAAATATTCATCTATTTATCTTTAATAAGTTACTGTATAATTTATCCATTATTTTTATCTTGTAGGCAATTGATCATTCTTTCTCCCTTGTGGTTTATCACTTTAGTTTCAATGGGAATCCATTTTTATTTTAATTTCTCAAAATACATTGGAATAATAATATTTTACTTTTTCCATTTCCACTAAAAGTGAAAATAGAACAATTTATTTGTATCCTCCAAATATATTATAGGTATTACCTTTTCGAAGACATGGTTTTAGGATAGTAAAGAGTCATACTATCTTTCTTTTAGGGTTATTGATATATGTGGAGTCATACCTTATGGGTCTCACGAAGTTTGCCTCATATGATCCAATATTTTGACCCACCATTTATTACATGTCTATAAATTTTTCATAACTTTATATCAATTACTCCAAGGAGAATACCTTATAAATATTACATTGTAGAACCCCTTTATTTCCATAGAGTCTACTCCCTTCTTTTTTTGGTTGTATTCTTACTAATAGTTCAACACTGATCAACATCATTATATTTTTGGTATATGGCTAGAACCAACTTATCTTATTCTAATAATTGGATAATATAAAATATCTATGCAATCACATTGATTCTTTATATAGTAATAAGTTTATTAAATGATTCATTTAATGAGTGTGTATGTTTTAAGATGTAAAACTCGATAATGAGATATTACTTTGGTGAAATTGGGATCCCCACATAGTTTTTGATTTTATTCCTAAATGAGATAACATTTTCCTTAATCAATGCACTCCATCTTCCATCGTATTGGGTTTCTTATTCGGAAAATATATAAATTATCCATTACACCCATTATTTACTCAGTTCCTCCAGGTTATAGCCATTTCATTTAAAAAAATGAACGATGGAAATGAGAAATTATTAAATGAATATAATCAATAATTTATCCTAGAAGAAATAAAAAATAAATGACATATATACCCTTATTATCTGTGATTCCATATATGTATTCTATTAAAATAACCCTACATATTTAATTAAAAGAAATATTTTTGTATTTAAATAATCCATATTGGTTTATAAAGATAATGTGGATTAACCAATGCATATTAACTAGGAGTGTATGACCTAGTAAGTAGTTTGGTATCTTTTTTGTTCACTATGTTGAAATTTATTTAACCTCAAACATACCATTTTTAAGGGTTTTACCTATAAGTGCATATATTACATATCATGTATCCACTTGGTGTATCCAGGAATGAATGAAATTTCTTGGATAAACACATACTTAGGACATTACTAGTGTTTAGGTATATCCAACAATACTTAGACTCATATGTCGGGTTTTTACTAAGGTTATCTAACCTAAATATGGAAGGTGAGTAAAATAATATCCCAAATTAACTAAACCATATTCAGATACTAACTATAATGACCCATGATAAACATCACTTTAATAGTAAATTAATTTCAGGATTCATATATTATATATCACAAACAATCACACAATCCATGTATCGAATGGTTTAGTGTCCTATAGATTAACTAAAAGATAATATTAATCTACAATCACTTATCTATAATAATACTCATTAAAATTTCCTTTTAGTCCTCCCTAAAGTTATACTTATCTTCATAACCCGTGGAAGGAAAAACATAATTAGTAGGTGATGTGAAATCTTATATAAGTGAAAACATATAAATATGTCATCATATTTTATAACATAATTTTATGAAAAAACACAGTAAAGGGACAAATTTTATATTAAAAAATAACTTGTTACAATCATATTTTCCCACAAGTCATGAAAAAAGAACTTGCAATCTTAAATGAAAAAACATATATAGTTGAGAAAAGTGTATAAAATGTTTAAAAACTAATCACAGTTGAAGGAGAATAATCATCGAAATATATTAAAATGGAATGTGATTGTATAATATTCTAAAAAATAATTATATATCAATAAATCCTATAATATTATCTAAACAAATATTCATGCATCATATTCACATAAAACATTATGAGAAAAACTTACCAGATGTCATTTATAGAATAAACACTTGGTCATAACTTCCCACATTTCATCTACTCAAATAACATATTAAAAATATTCATTAATATTAGTTACATAAAAACCTGCGAACAATGCTTCCAATATTTCATTCACACAAAAAACCTCTGGAAAATCATCCCCCATCTCACTCACACAAACATTCCTCTTCCAATGTTATATAAAAAGATAAACAATGACTTTTAAGATGATATGGGACACCACCCATAATCATGAATATATATGAGGTCCAAATAAAATCAAATAAGTCATTTTATCATGAATAACGAATGTATTTAAAATTGTTTTGATAAATTATCCATTTTGTATGACAAAACAATCATAACCATTTGATACAAAAAAAGGTCACCAAAATGAGTATTTAAAAATATCACATATATGGTGATTTATGAACCACTAATATTTTGGGGAGAAATTCATTAATAATTGAATCTAAATCACAAAATTAATTTTTTTAAATATCTTATCTTTATATCATCTCATAAAGAAGTGTTTTTAATATCAAATTCTAGAAATAATTTTTTTGAAGTTGAAGAGAAAATATCAGAAAAACTAAATTATATAAATATTTTGGTTAATATATCATTATAAGTGATAATAAATTATTTAAAAATGAGAATTATATGGGAATAATATAACATCCTGGCAAGGAAAATCCATTTAATTATTTTAAAACACATTTATCGAAAACTTGTGTCCTTAAAAGGAAAATGATATAAGTAACGTAAAATGAATAAATACAATGAAGATATCTCTAAAAATAAAAAAAATCAATTTTAAAAAGAATAATAATAAAATTAAAGAGAATTAAATATATATATATATATATATTGGAAAAACAAAAAATAAATTGAAATTATTTTATAATAAAAAGAATTTAATTGAAATAATTGAGTTGTTAAGTAAACAAACATTTATGTGAAAAATGATTTACCTTGAAAAGAATCTCTAAATACAAAATAACATCAAAATAGTTAATTATAGATCAATGATTAATGATAATAGTCAAATAGATGTTCTTTTGGCCTATGAAAAATATTTAAGCCCTGAACACCCCTTACAATTTAAGGATCATTTAATCCTCCTAAAAGTGTGATATTTTAAATCAAAACACAAATATAAAAAAATAAATTTTATTTAATTATATTACAATATATTTTGTAAAAAAACATAAAGTAAATTATTTTAATAATAAAAAACATGTCTGAAAGAGAAGAACTTGTGATGAAAAAATGTTATAACGATAGAAACATTCAAGTGAAAACCCAATTAGAGAATGAACATGGAAACTTCCTTTGAATATCAAGAAATATAAAGATAAAAATTATAAAATATTGTAAAAGGCATATTATATACACCATTACAATTAAAAAATTGTGTATAAAATGAAATGTATCTCAAAGGGTGAAAATTTTGAGACTCGATGCTCTTTATAGGTATTCTCTGTTTTTGAACCATATTCTATCCTTATTAGAAGTTTGAGATTTCCCTTATGAAAAACCTAGTAAATGATGACATTAATTAAAATATAGATTAAAAAATATTATGGGTATGATATAGGGTTATATTAAGATACATTTGGTAGAGTTTCAAAAAGAAATTCAATATAGAGGTGAGTCTTGAAGCGATGAAATTCTTACCTTTTTATTTTTGAAGAAAAGTATAGATTTGGAGTAATAGGTAAATTTTCAATAATTTAATGTTTATGTTAAATTTTTAGTTGATAAAAAAATGGAAAATCCAAGGGGATGTGTGTGTGGATCTATATTATCCTCATCCACTCATGCTGTAGACATCCTAGAGTGGTTTTAGTAATATTCATTTAAATTTTTAACTATTACCATAATTTTATTTTACCTTTGTAATTAATTTTTTAAAATTAGTCACTAATGTTTATGGGAAAAATTATGATTATAACTTTCACATAAGTTGGACACATAAATTTACAATTATAAATTCATTTTACAAATAAATGTTCTAAATTTGTGAAAATTTAATTTTCAAACAATCGCACTTAATGACATAAAAAAAGATTTTGGAAATATAATTTCTCTCTATTTTAAATTTACATATAAGATAAAATAATCATTTTAGCTGATTCTAATTAAATAAATTTATTAATTTTAAATAAAATAACGTATATTATACTTTTAATGAAAAAAACCTTATCATGTACTGAAAAATATTTATACAAAGAAAATAATGAAAACCATTTTTATTAATGTTATGTTTTAATTTAGTCCTAAACATTTTGGACATATAATTGATATGTAAAAATAATATTTTATAATACATAATTTTATTCCTTAAATAAATATTTATGAAATTAATATTTTTCTAATCTTTTTGGCTACCCTTACCTCATAATAAAATGATAAACATTAAAAGTTTCCTAAAAATAGTATTTTCTGAATAAAAATATACCATTTCAGAAAATCTTTAAAATATATACAGATAATATATTTATTTGAAAAATTAATTAAGTAACATTTTTTTTATAAAAAATTATTTTTAAATTTAGTTTTTAATGAAAATACATTACATAACCAAAGAATCACTTATTAAAAAAACTTTTTAAATATTAAATCATGTTTATTTTTTATTTTCCAAAGTTATGTAATTTTGAAAATTCTACATATTATTTTTTTATATATTTATTAATATTTTTTAACTAATATTTTTTGGTTTGTTAATATTTTGTTGATCATTATTACCTATTAAAAAACATTGTATTAAATTAGAAGAAAATGTATTCCAAAATATTTGGAAATTACACTCACTCCCAACCATTAAACAATACCTCTTAATCTAAAAAAATCGATCATGAATTTTCCCTTAATATCCATCTATAAAACCCCCTCAAAGAGTTCGTATGGTTCAAATGAGTCTTTCCCATGATTTGAGAAACTAAATTTCTTCGAAAGGGTTCTCCTCTATGTTTTGATTCATGTAGTTGTATTTAATAGACCTTTTGATTTCCGAATGATCATGCTTCCATGTATTAATAATACATACTTAAATATCCAAATGATTACATAAAAAAATGATATATTACCCTTATTGCTCATTAAAATAATTTTATAATCTCTTATGGATAGTCATCATGGTTATGAAATCTCTATATTAATTTCAGTCTCCTTTTTTAAATTCAAGAAATTTTATTATTTTATGCCATGGTATTTCCATGTGATTATGCTTACACAAGTCAATAATAAATCCTAAAATATCTAAATTATATCCTATTAATTTTATAATAAACATTATTAGTCATTAAACTCATTCCATAATACTTTTATATAACCATAGTACTTCCGAAGACATTCACTGATTTTCCATATTCATGTTGGGAATAACCAACTCTAATTTCATTAAAGGGTATATATATATTTGAATTTTATGAAACGTTTTTTATATGAAAGTGGTTCCAAAATATGTGATAAATATATATATGAGTGTTATACATGTGTTTAGGGGGAATTTGACTAAGTGGTGAGGCAAGGTAAGGTTTCTTGTCTCAACTATAATTTCTTCAGATATATTTCTTATTATTCACATTGAAATATTTGATATTGAGTGATTATAAGAAAATGAAAATATTTTACAATACCCATTATATTCATTGAGTTGTATTATTGATTTAATTTTCATTATTTAAATGGATTTCTTTTCAAAGGATACCAAGGTAATATGTTTCTCTGTAAACTCCACTCCATATATTGAATTAAGATACTTCTTCTTAAAATTATTTATTCCAAGATTTATTTTTTCAACCTTAATATTCTATTATAAATTATATTATTATTTATATAAAATGAATTTTGAACAAAAATATTTTACATTGATGAATTTCTTACCTATATAAGTATATAATATTTTAGAATAATTATCTACCTCTTAAAATGATGATATACCCTCCTTATACATATTTTATTTTAGCACTAATGTTCTTATATATAATTGCAAAACTAATTATGTGCATTTACCTTACACTCATTTAAAAATAATATTTTATTATTCTTATAAAAATCTACTTTTTTGATAATGGTATTTCAATATATTAAAAAAATCCATCCTTTGAAAATAATATGTTTTATCTTCCAGTCTAAATTTCATTTTATTATCCGTTATATATTATATATGGATTTATTATTAAATAATATATAAAAATTAAATGTTTTCCAAATTCATCATATCACCTTTTTGATTTATATCTTTATCAAGGCCTGAAAGAGAACTTTCGTGGGTGCTCGCAAATGATTAGTGTGATTTTGGGGTACTTAGGTGCAGCAGAGAGGCAGACCAAGGCCGGCTCTCAAAGGAGGAAGTGAATTAAAACAATTTTTAGAGGTATTATAGAAATAAAATAATAGAGAATAAAAACACTACTTGAAAGGATTTGGGTGGTTGTTTATAGTTTAAGAATCTAGAAGAATTTTACTGGAAGAAGATTGTATTTATTTTTTTTAGTTTTGAAATGAAGTTTGATTAAAATGACACAACAAAAAGATGTTTGTTTAGACAATATTTAAAAGACGTAATCGATCTAACTCTAACTATTCAATAATTTATTAATCATTATCATTTAAATTAATATTCACTTAATTAAGATCCCTTAATTTTTTAAATCCCGAACCCTATGAAAATTAACTTTACCACGATGATTGAAGTGAATTTAACCTTGTGCTAACTTCGGAACATGAAACCACAACACCCTAATTTGATTGATATTCTAAAATTATCTTATGGAAAGTGGTAAATTAAGGCACATAACCACTCTGTAAATGAGTATTAATTGAGTTTAGGGATTATATTTGAACTCTACAAATTGATCCCGTGTGGTTTTGAAATACCAATTAAGGTTGCGCTCTCACAGTTCACACAATTCCCGACCTCGCATGTTTTGTGTTAACTATTCAATTGCTTTCTTAGTTTCATTTAAATTAAAAATTGAATTAATATATCTTTATATGTGAATTATAGTAGCTCATTGATTCAAAATAAATGAATGAAGAAGGATAGATTTCGATCGATTATTAAAAAGAACTACTCTTCCATGGGTGGTGTAGTCATCGTGGAGACGTTTTGCATAAGCAAAGGATTGAAAGGGTAGAACCCAATCATGTCTCCACTCTTGATTCCAAACCAATTAAGAAGATTAAGAGAATACGAAGAGGGAAGAACACAGAAGATTATTTGAAGAAAAATTCATGAAAAAAACATGAAATAAAAGAAATACAAAGAAGAGGTGGGAGAGGAGAGCCTTTTTTGGAAGAGAGGTTTTCACAAAGGCTTAGTTCTTCCAAGAGTTGTGAGGGGCTCCCAAGAGACACCCTTTCGGCCACACCTTCCCAAAGCCTCTTCCATCCCTCTCAAGGAGTTAACACCCCTTTTAAATATAGTTTGTGAGAGCTAGGGATACATAACTTTTTAAGTGTGAAATGAAAATCTCGGCCAAATATTTTATTCCAAGTTTCACCGCCTAGTTGACCTCCTAAACGCGTGAATTGACGGCCTTCCAGAAGGATTCTTTGTGCCAAATCATGTCCCCGAGCTGTCCTCAATATTTGGGCTCAATCCAATCCCGGATGTAGAATATATGGCCCCAATACAGAACCCATGTCCATTCTGCTGAGTCCAGCCCACAATTGTCTTAATGGCCCATTTACTCCATCCAAATGCACTTATCAGCTCTAGTGTCCTGAATTAAAGTTGTATAAAATTAAGTTAGGAAAACTGTTACAACATTTCAAATTCAAATAATAAATATAATAATATTTATCTTTGAAATACTACATTGCACTATAAAGGGTAAAACTTGAATTTTCTAAAAATTTTCAAATGAATGATCAAATCTCAAATATTTTATTAATAAACATATTTAACACAATGTGAGGAAATTATATCATTTATTACCAATAAAATATTCAACAAAATAATGTTTTATCAACTCCCCCACACTTACCCTTTTGTACTCATGGAAAAAACCTCATATCAAGTAAACATCAATATCAAATCAAAACCAATTTTAAAACACATATCCTTGAGATCAATCAATTTCACACCAAGAATCAAAATATATCATGCCTCATAAAAAAGCTTATTTCAATTTCTCCATTTATATCATTCAATATATTTCCACTTCATTTATCCTCCCATGCACAAAACACTTACCTCGCTTGAATTTTCTCTTATCCCACAAATGTCAATTTTTTTTGCAATGTATTTCTCATCCAAACTCATACAAGGGTCACCATAGGATTGACAGATTCCTACATCACTACCCGATGTGAGTCAAGGACATATGTTTATCATGAAGACTTTCTAGGGTTGTTCTGTGGCTTTCGGTTGGTAGGATTTAGATGTGAAAAAAAATTCTGAGGCTAAATGAGGAGGGCTTGACTCTTTTTGAAGCAAAATTGCATTAATCTAATTTTCACTTAAATATGGTCCTCTCCTCAATCCCTATTGTATCAATTATGCTCCATCATCATGAAAAGTCATGAAAAGTTAACACCATTCATTATTTTAGCATAAAAAATTTCAATCTTCTCAAAAATGATTTTCTTGAAAGCTCCAGATGGGCACAACATTCCACCTCAATTAGAAGCTCCAAAAAAGGCACAGCTTCACTTGTCATGAAAGCTCCAGAAAAGGCACAGCTTTAAATATAATGAATTTTTTCAGTAGAAAACACATCTCTTCAGAATTTTATTTTCCACCCAAAGTATCACAGAATGTGGTGGCACAACACAAGATAGATTCCCCCACACTTAAGCTCAACTAGATTATGCAATTTAACTTCAAGAGTTGGTTGGATAGGGAAAATTGGCTTGTAATGTGGCTGACCTAACAGGCTGTGCATGGATTCTAAGGGCTACAAAGATTAAATATTTAAGGTAGGCCATTATAAAAAAGGATTCTCTGAAATAGGGGATTTAATACCAAACAAATGCCTCAATAATTTAAACATAAGTACCTCAAACCCTTATGTTTTGACAGGAATAAATCAAATTCTGGTTAAATCAAGCATGGTTTGGATCTCTCAATAATTGAAGTGAATGTAAAGAATATGAAAATGATGGTTTAGAAGCCTCACAGGAAAGTGATTTCAAATATAAAGACAGTGAGATGTGGCATGGGATTCAAATTTCAGCGTACTTTTCATGAAATTACTAAATATTTGAACTTGAAACAAAGTTATTTCAACATTCATTTAAGCTTAGTTTCAAGGGATAAATTGTTTCACTCATTGATATGCATTTTTAAAACTGTGATGAGAATCAATTCAGCTCAAAAATTTCAAAAACACAAAGAAAATTGAAAAATAAACACACAAAAGTTTAAAAACACACAATTTTTTATGTATTTTTAAATAGGAAAACAATTTAAATTACTAAACTAATAGGTTCCCTCCCCCAAACTTAAAATATTGCATTTTCTTCAATGTGAACCCATGAGATGATATATGCACATGAAATGCAGAATTTTTAAAAAGGACAAATAATATAAAAGTGAAAGGGTTAGGAATAGCCTGATGTGCTCAAGTGATGATGGGGTCATGCAGTGTGATAAAATCCACTGCATTAGTAGGAAGTCCCTCAATGTATCTCTTCAAACGTTTCCCATTTACTATAAAGCTCCTTCCAGTTTCCTCTTGTGTGATCTCCACTGCACCATAAGGAAAAACATTAGACACAATATAAGGACCTAACTATCTGGAACGCAACTTACCAGGCATGAGCTTCAGTCGTGAACTGTAGAGAAGGACTTTCTCTCCAACATGAAACTACCTTTGTTGGATCATTCTATCATGAGATGCTTTTGATATTTCCGTGTAGAGCCTTGAGTTCTCATATGATGACAGTCGAATCTCCTCAAGCTCTTGAATTTGCAACTTCTTTTGAATTTCAGCTTGGGCCAAATCCATGTTGCATTTCTTTATAGCCCAATATGCCCGATGCTCGACTTCCACTAGGAGATGACATGCTTTCTCAAAAACAATCCTAAATGGGGACATACCAATGGGTGTCTTATATGTTGTCCTATAATCCCACAATGCATCATCCAAGCGCTTGCTCCAATCCTTCTTATTTGGCTGCACAGTTTTCTCCAAAATTTATTTCATCTCACGATTTGAAACCTCAGCCTGGCCATCTGTTTGGGGGTGGTATGGTGTTGATGTTTTGTGTGTCACCCCATACTTTCGAAGGAGGGAAGCAAAATTACTATTGAAAAAGTGTGTCCCTTGGTCACTGATGATGGCCTTTGGTACTCCAAACCTGCAAAAAATATGTTCTTTGACAAAGTCCACAACAACATGAGAATTGTAAGTCCTGGTGGCCTTGGCCTCCACCCATTTACTCACATAATCAACATCAACCAAAATATAAAAGAAACCATATGAACTTGGAAAAGGACCCATAAAATCAATTCCCCACACATCAAAAATCTCACAGAATAGTATGGGTTTTTGGGGCATCTCATGTCTCATAGAAATATTCCCAGTGTGTTGGAAATGAGAGAATGACTTAAAAAACACATGGGCATCATGGAATAAACTTGGCCAATATAATCCAGAGTCCAAAACTTTCCTAGCTGTCCGTTGGGGTCTAAAGTTTCCACCACATGCAAGTGTATGACAGAATTGCAAAGAAGACTCAAACTCGTGATTAGGAATACACATCCTAATAACTTGGTCACTACACATGTGCCAGAGGTAAGGATCATCCCACACATAAAATCTAGACTCACTTTTTAATTTTTGGACTTGATGCTTCTTCAAATTTGCTGGGATTTCAGAGGAAACAATGTAATTAACTAAATCAGCATACCAAGGATGCGTACATGATATGGTATAGAGATGCTCATCGGGGAAAGTGTCCCGAAGTGGTACCTGGTCCATGGTGTCATCCTATAGTGTGTGAGTAAGCCTACTCATGTGGTCTTCCACCAAATTCTCTGATCCCTTCTTGTCCTTTATCTCAATATCAAATTCCTAAAGATGGAGCATCCAACGGATAAGTCATGGCTTTGCATCTAGCTTCTTTAGGAGGTACCTCAAAGCTGCATGGTCAGAAAAAACAACTACTTTAGAGCCCAATAAATATGAACGGAATATATCTAAAGCAAATATGACAGCAAGAAAATCCTTTTCTATGGTTGTGTAATTTTATTGGGCTGAATCTAGTGTCCTTGATGCATAGGCGATCACATGTGAACGTCCCTCCACCCTCTGAGATAAGACAGCTCCAACCGCGAAGTTGGAGGCATCACACATAAGCTCAAAAGGCATCTCCAACCATGGGGGGGGGGTATGATAGGTGGAGTGGTCATACGTTGTTTTAGCTAATCGAATGAATTCCTGCAAGAAACATCAAACACAAAATCAGAATCCTTTTGAAGTAATCTTGACATAGGAAGAACAATCTTACTAAAATCTTTGATGAAGTGCCGATAAAATCCAATGACCTAGGAAAGATCTAAAATCACGCACACATGAAGGATATGGTATGGATGAAATAATATCTATCCTCGATCTATCAACCTCTATCCCATGTTTTGACACTACATGCCCTAAGACAATGCCATTCTCTACCATGAAATGACACTTTTGAAAGTTTAGGACTAGATTCTTCTCAATACAACGATTCAATACCCTTCCCAATCTATTTATACATTCATCAAATGAGGATCCATACACTGTAAAATCATCCATAAATACCTCCATGAAGGTCTCAATAAAATCAGAAAAAATACTCACCAGGCATCTCTGAAAGGTACCTAGGGCATTGCAAAGTCCAAATGGCATCCTTTGGTAGGAAAATGTGCCAAAGGGATTGGCGAATGTAGTCTTTTACTGATCCTCCTGATCTATAGGAACCTGAAAATATCCAGAAAATCCATCCAAGAAACAATAGTGTGTTTTCCCAATTAGTCTCTCAAGCATCTAATCAATAAATGGGAGGGGGAAATGGTCTTTGCGAGTGGAATGATTTAGTTTCCTATAATCAATACACACACGCCAACTGTTTTGCAACCTCATTGGTATTAACTCACCTTTTTCATTTTTAACAACAGTAACACCACTCTTCTTAGGCACAAACTGAATTGGACTTACCCACTGAGAATCTGAAATGGGATAGATTATACATGCCTCGAGGAATTTTTCAACTTCTCTTTTAACAACCTCCAAAAGTGTTGGATTGAGTCTCCTTTGTGGTTGCCTCACCGGTTTAAACCCATCCTCCAAAATAATCCTATGCATGAAAATGGAGGGGCTAATACCTGATATGTCAGCCAAGGTCCACCCGATTTCCCGGATGTTCTCCCTCAAAAGATTCAAAAGTTTTTCTTCATGTTCAAAAGGGAGATTATTAGCAATGATAACAGGTAATCTCTCACCACTCAACAAGTATTAGTATTTTCAATTTGGTGGCAATGGATTGAGTTCCAGTGTAGGGGGGTGGTGTATGGATGGGGTCATAGAAGGAACTAAAATATGTGCACAAAGAGCATCAGTATCAGAATATACATCATCATAATCAGAGAATAAAGCATCAAATCCATTAGCATACTCAACAACCATGTCATAATTAGATTTCACATGATCAAAATCCGAATATTAATCCACATCAAAATCAAATCCAAGAGAGGATTGTGTATAAGCAACATGTGTGGAAGTGCTCTTAGACATCAAACTCGAACCAATACTTATAATCTCCCTAAGCACAGGACAATCAAATTCCATGGAGTTTTTATTTGGTGGTTCAAAATGGGAGATAACAAAAGATGAATGGTCCTAAGAGGGGTTGTTAATGGAATCCATAACATTAAATATCACAACTTCATCTCCAAAACTCCATGTAAAGTGTACCCTCATTTACATTTATGATAGTTTTTGCAGTTTTGAGGAAGGGCCCACCTAAGATAATGGGGGTATGAGAACATACCTGATCATCCTCCATGTTAATAACATAGAAGTCCACTGGAAAGATCATGTCTCTTACCGAGACAAGTACTTCCTCAAGAACTCCCACTGGATATGTCGTAGCTCTATTCGCCAATTGCACCACTACTCTTGTTGGCTTCAACTAACCAACCTACAAGGAAGAGAATACAGAGTGAGGCATCACATTTATTGAAGCTCCTAAATCACAAAGAGCATCAGAGAAGTGCAACTCCCCTATGGTACATGGGATGGTGAATGTCCCGGGATCCCTGCACTTTTTTGTCATTGCTAGAGTTTGTGTAATGAGTGCAGAGACATTCCTTCCAAGGTTGATCCTCTCATTTCCCTTGAGCCCTCTTCGATTAGTGCAGAGTTCTTTTAAGAATTTGGCATACCTTGGTATTTGCTTAATGGCTTCAAGTAGATGAATTTTGATCTCCACACGCTTGAATGTGTCCAAAACCTCCTTTTTCATTGCTTCTTCAGCCATATTCTTGGTTTGAACAACCCTGTTTGGAAAAGGAAGGGGTTTAGGAGAAACATCATCAATATTTTTCATACCTTAATCTTTCTCCTTTGATTTCTCATCAGTTGGTATGAAATGCGGCTTCTTTGGAGTAGAGATGAATCCCGGTGGAATGGTAGGTACATATGTATCATTCATTTTCTTCCCACTTCTCAATGTGATGGAACTAACATTACCCTTTGGATTTGGAGTGGGTTGGGAAGGTAGATTTCCAGAATTCTTACTTACAGGTTCATGGTGGGCGGTGGCAATCTGGCTCATTTGAGTCTTCAACTCCCTCAGCTCCAAACTTTTACTCTTCAGCTCATTCTATTGATTAAGAACAATTTTCTTCAAAAGATCATCAGTATTAGAATCTACCTTTGGTGGAGATTCCCTTGTTGCTGACTTGTTGATGTTTGAGCTTCAAATCTCTTTTGGGGTTGTTGGAAACCCTGTTGGTAAGGTGGAGGCTGTTGGAAGTTTGGTTGAAAAGGAAGCCTTTGTTGTTGTCCAGAGCCATACCTCTTGTCCGGTTGATCTTTCCACCCTTGGATGTATGTTGGAGAAAATTAATCAAACTTCTTTTGGGGATATGGTTGTTGTTGCTGTTGAAATGGTCCCCCTGGGAATACTGCTACACAATCCTCTGTCTCTTGTAGTTGTGGGAAACAGTCAGTTGGATGGCTTGTCTCGGTGCAAATTCCACAAGGCCTTGAAGGAATGGGTAGAGATGTCTTTTGTTCCAATGAAATTTGCCTCACTATGGTTTTCAATTCTTCCAACTTAGTATCAATCAACTGACTTTCAAGAGAAGAAGGACTTACCTGATGTACTCCCCTGACATGTGGTGTACCTCTATCACCTAATTGTTGGGGGTTTTGGGCCATCTTGTCGATCAATGCATGTGTGGCTGCTGGTGTCTTGACCACCAGTTCTCCTCCAGCTGCAGCATCCACCATGCTCCTCTTCATGGGTGTGAGTCCTTTGCAGAAGTATTGGATGAGGAGTTGCTCACTGATTTGGTGATGCGGACATCTTGCACACAACTTCTTGAATCTCTCCCAATACTCATACATTGACTCCCCTTGTTCTTGCTTGATCCCCGAGATCTCCTTACGAATGGAAGTGGTCCTTGATGCTGGAAAAAATCTCTACAAGATAAGACGTTTCAAATCGTTCCAACAAGTTACATCTTTGGGTTGTAAATAATACATCCAATCTTTCGTAGCTCCATCAAGTGAGAATGGGAATGCTCTTAATTTGATTTGGTCTTCAGATACATTTCTTGGTTTCAATGTTGAGAAAACCACATTAAATTCTTTAAGGTGTTTGTTGGGATCCTCACTAGATAAGCCATGAAACATTGGAAGAAGGTGAATTAATCCAGATTTCAATTCAAAGTTCGATTCGAGATTTGGGTATGCAATACAATTTGGTTGATAGTTAATATCCGGTGCAGCCAATTCTTGAATGGTTCTATTAAGTTCATTTCCATTATTTCCAGCCATTGGTTCCTCTTTTATGTTTGAATTTGAATTGATTCCAATTTCAATGTTTCCAGAAGAGAGGAATTCACCAACTGGTTGAATATTGAAACTTCCTGTAGACTGAGAATGTCTGATTCAAGCCCTAAGGCTACGTTCAATCTCAGGGTCAAGATCTAAGAGATCTTTAGGATTAGTTCATGTCATCAATCAATGAAAGATGAAAAGAAGGAAATTGGACCATAGTAAAATAAAAATTAGAAGTTTGAGTTGATGGTCCAAGAATAAGTAGAAGGAAATAAAAGAAGGAGAAAAAAAATCAGATTGGGAAAAGACGGAAGAAAGAAAAGAGGAAGAGAATAAAATGTAAAAAAATAACTCTAATTAGTTGAAATAATTACTTGCCTCCCTAGAAACGGCGCCATTGTGAAAGAGTGCTGTCGTGGGTGCCCTCAAATGATTAGTGTGATTTTGGGGTACTTAGGTGCAACAGAGTGACTGACCAAGGTCATCTCTTAAAGGAGGAAGTGAATTAAAACAATTTTTAGAGGTATTCTAGAAATAAAATAAAAGAGAATAAAAAAACTACTTGAAAGGATGGGGGTGGTTGTTTATATTTTATGAATCTAGAATAAGTTTGCTAGAAGAATATTGTATTTTCTTTAGTTTTGAAATGAAGTTTGATTAAAATGACACAACAAAAAGATGTTTGTTTTGACAATATTTAAAAGACGTAATCGATATAACTCTAACTCTTCAATAATTTATTAATAATTATCATTTTAATTAATATTCACTTAATTATTATCCCTTAACTTGTTAAATCCCGAAACCTACGAGAATTAACTTTACCATGAAGATTGAAGTGAATTTAACCTTAGGCTAACTTCGGAACAAGCAATCGCAACACCCTACTTTGATTGATGTTCTAAAATTAGATTACGGTTTGTGGTAAATTAAGGCACATAACCACTCTGGAAATGAGGTTTAATTGAGTTTAGGTATTATATTTGAACTCTACAAATTGATCCCGTGTGGTTTTGAATTACCGGTTAAGGTTTTGCTCTCACAGTTCACACAATTCCTGACCTCGCGTGTTTTGTGTTAACTATTCAATTGCTTGATTATTTTCATTTAAATTAAATACTCAATTAATAGATCATAATATTTGAATTATAGTAGATAATTGATTCTAAATAAATTAATGAAGAAGGATAGAGGTCGATCAATTACTAAAAAGAACTACTCTTCCATGGGTGGTGTAGTCATCGTGGAGACATTTTTCATAAGCAAAGGATTGAAAGGGTAGAACCCAATCTTGTCTCCACTCTTGATTCCAACCCAATTAAGAAGATTAAGATAATAAGAATAGGGAATAACACAAAATATTATTTGATGAAAAACTCAAGAAACAAACATGAAATAAAATAAATACAATGAAGAGGTGGGAGAGGAGAGCCTTTTTTGGAAGAGAGGTTTGCACAAAGGCTTACTTATTCAGAGAGTTTTGAGGGGCTCCCAAGAGAATCCCTTTCGGCCACACCTTCCCAAAGCCTCTACCAGCCCTCTCAAAGAGTTAAAACCCCATTTAAATAGAGTTTGTGAGTGCTAGGGATACATAACTTTTTAAGTGTGAAATGAAAAACTCGGCCAAATATTTTATTCCATGTTTCACCGCCTAGTTGACTTCAAAACCGCATAAATAGACCAGAATTATAGAAGGATGATTTGTGCCCAATCATGTCTCCAATCTTTCTTCAAAATTTGGGCTAAATCCAAGCCCGTATGTAGAAGATATGGCCCAAATACAGAACCCATGTCCATTCTGCCAAGTCCACCCCACCATTGTCTTAATGGCCAATTTACTCCATCCAAATGCACCTATCAGCTCTAGTGTCCTGAATGAAAGTTGTAGAAAATTAAGTTAGGAGCACTTTTAAAACATTTCAAATTCAAATAATAAATATAAAAATATTTATCTTTGAAATACTACAGTGCACTAAAAAGGGTAAAACTAGAATTTTTTGAAAATTTTCAAATGAATGATCAAATCCCAAATATTTTATAAATAAACATATTTAACACAATGTGAGGAAATTATATCATTTATTATCAATAAAATATTCAAAAAATAGTTCTTTATCATGGCCCCATTATAGATTATTTATTTAAATTTAAATATTTTGAAAAAAAATTCTACTCCTTTTGGAAAATATTATGTAACTTTTAAATATTAATTATTAATATATAATTCTAAAAAATGGTTTAAAAAATCTTTGCAAAAATTTATTTTAAAAATAACCCCTAACTTATCAATTTATGAAAATGTTAGTGTTTTTCAAAAAAATCATTTTTGGGTTCACTTTTATTTTTCTATTAATATATAATGACCTTATTTCTAGGGAATTTATTCTTCATGAAACACCATATAAATTTTATTACGCAACACTATTTTACAGATTTTATTTTTGGTTATCATCTATTTATAATCTTTTGGTCAATTTTTCTAAAACCATCTATAAATGTTGTTAATCCCATTTTTCATTCAATGTGTTCTTAAATATATAATGGATTATTTATTTCATGTGGTATTCATATGTATGGACGATTGATGCATGATGCAATATATTTCCCTTCAACTCATTGTTTAGGGTTTTATATCTATTCAGATTATGATTTTGTGCTTGAGTATGATTTTGGTTGTGATATAATCAAAAGGGTTTTAGTGAGTTTAATTATGGTCATGTTATGATCAAACGGATGTGTGTGAGTATAAATGCAGTTTATCTATTATGAAAAGGATGTTCTTAGGTATAATTGTGGTTAGGTATTCTTAAAATGTTTTGCAAGGGTATAATTTTTGTCTATCGTTACAAAAAATGTTTTTTTATTATAATTACACTTTATTTGTTATCACAAGGTTGTGTGTGAGTATAACTATAGTTTATTTATGATCAAAATATTTTGAATGAGTATAGTTCTGGTTAATATATGATTAAAATTTTATGTAAAGAAAAAATTATTGTTAATTTACATTCAAAATAATATTTATTCTTTGTCAAATTCTTATTCCACACTCTTATGAATATTCTTATGCCTATGTTATGCTACCATGGATCTTATTTATTAACTAATGTTTCCACACACTTTTTATTCATTCCATATGTTTTGACTCGATTTATTCCATGAATAATTATTTATATTCTATGATTATTTGAGTTTGAGTTTCATATGTATCTTGATTATACCCGTATGTTCATTGTATTCCCAGTTATGATATCTGACTATTATCGCTTATATTTACCCTTACAAGGAATTTGATCTCACCACATTCTTATGCTTGTGTCCCCTAGGTATAAAGAAGAGTTAAAATCATGAGAAGTCTAGAAGGGATATAGTGTGATTTGATTATGGTGAAATGTTCACAGGTGGGGTAAAATAGGTTTCCAATGTTACTGGTCATCAAAGAAACTAAACCTTATAGTAATGTTTATCATATTAAAATGATGTAAAAGAATGATATGTGTAGATTGGGTCATGATAATTCATATTAGAGTATGTTTTAGTTATTTTTAGTATTTTCTTAGTTAATGTTTTTGAGATTATGATTAAAAAACTCTATTGAAATCCATATTTACAAGTCTAAGGGGGAATTCATGTATATGATAACATACTAAAACTTACTTAATGTAGATATTACCTATTTTAGCATGAAAGAATATCCATTTATAGAAATTAAAAAGGTATATAAATAGTATTAACAAACATCACAATGGCGTGTTGTGTATTATCGTGATCATCAGTTAGTGCACAATAAACATGGCTAATTACACACATAGCATGACCCTATCAAGGAATATTATTTGGTAACCCACACTATAAATGAAAAAAATAAGATGAAATTAAATATTTTACAATTATATGATGACTTAGTTTATATAACCTAATAATAAAATGAAAATAATAAACCTAGGTTAAATTGGAGGGGTTACTAGTTTGTTGGATTTTATCATAGTTGAACTGAATATAGCATAGGTTGAAATGAATGTTTCATTAGAGATAAAATATTACGATTGAGTTTTCATATTAATTTTATAATATAAAATAATTTTATCATAACCATGTTGGTCTTAGTTTGTGGTTGGAAAGAGGATAATGAATTTTTAACTATGAAAGGTATGTCCCTAAGAACTCTGAGAGAGACATTTTCAAAATAAATAGTTTCCTAGTCTTATGAAGTATAAGTGTGGTCGATATCTTGGTAAATTTTATATAATTAAATTAAAATTAATCCATTATTTTCTTACATTATTAAATGATAATTAAAATTTATAGGACGTAATTTATCTTTGGGGGAGAATGTAACACCCTGAGATTTTGGAATATAATATTCTAAATTTATACTATGTTTAATAACTTTCTCCACACACCACACCAAACTAAAAAGAACAACAACATATATTTTTTATATTATTATGAAAATATATGAATAAAAATAATATATTAGATAAAACAATTTAAACAATTATAAGGTCATTAAAAATAAGATTAAGAACAACTACTTATTTAAAATGGGACGTTTATAAAAAAAATATTTTTTTCATTATCTAATTTTTTTCTTGTAAAATATAACTTTATAAAATTTAGAATATTAATTATGAAAAATTTATTTTATTTTTTAATTTAACATATCAAAAATAACCAATGAGTAATTTTATTTATTTTTCTATAAGAGTTGATTTTAGGTGAGTAGTGAAAATACGGGTTTTACCAAAAATGATATTATAATTATATAAGCCACAAAAATAAGTTTTTAAAATATTATAATTTATAAAATATGTAATAAATGAGCAAAAATATACATTGTAAAAATATTATGTTGAATTTTAAAAAACTATGACTAACATTTTAAGTACCAAGGCAATAATTTTCCATTAAAAACTGTTTTTCGTCTTCTAATTTAATTATATTTTTTAGGCAACATTTATTTTTTTGATTGATTTGAAAGAAATATAAAATTTGTTTTTTTAAAACTAATCAATATTATTAAAATATAATACAATAGTAATTTTATCACACACATATGTAATAAAGCAAATAAATACTATTTTCCTAAAAATGGGTTTTTACTCGCTACGTGTGATAATGATAAAATTAAATTTTCTTATGCATAAAAAATTTATATGAAGAAATGGATTTCAAATTTTATTATGAGTAGTTCCAAATTATTCATTAAGAAATTTTTTTACTCATTAAAAGTAAATTACTCATGTGAAAATTAGATTCCATGGTAAAACAATTACTTTTCAAATAAACATTATATTCTAAGTATTCTATATTTTTAAAATTAAATAGTTCTATTTTATATTAAGACAATAATATTTGGTATATATTTAAATGAAAATACATTAACAATCATTTAATTGAAAATATATATTTTATAGGATTAATAACACAGAAAAATTAAAAAATAATCTTTACAAAAATGTTTTTTATATTATATTTTTTAATCTAAAAGATAATTTTATCATATTTATAAATTTAATTATGTATAATGTAGTTGCATTTTAGATTCTACATGTAAAAATACGGTATGAAGGGTCATTTTATATTTTTAGAAATAAATAAATTATAAAGGTTAATTTTTAATCAATATTAATAAAGGGAAAATGGGTAAATGAATTATCTTGGATTTTTTATAATTAAATGTCACTTATACCTTCTATAATGAAATTTTAGGAATTAAATTCGTACCAAAATGCCTAAATAACCATTTCCCCACAAATTTTAGCTAACTCACCAAACACATCCATCCCCCAGCTGATATCATTCTTACACCTCACCTAACTTTTGATTCATAGAAAAATCCCTCTTTTAATGCTATAAAAAGTTCTTTCTCTCTCATATATTCATCATCCATATCTTCTCAAAAGGAATGAAACTTGAATTTCACATTCCTATACCTCTATAAAGTTCTCTGATGGAGTTTTGAAGGTTATATGGATTCTTCCCCAAGCCTTGAGGAACTACATATCAAAGTAAATTTTATCTTCTCAAAATAACCAAAAATTCCATATATATTTTTTTAATTATTTTGGATTAGTATGAGTCTCTGCAAATTGACAATGCATTATTCCAAGGCCCTATGTGCCCGGAATGGATTTTTGAAATTTTTTAGGGTTCGTTCAGTGAATGTGTGAGCGAGAATTTATATCATTTGAACCGGTTCTCCGAATTGAAATCTGAGGTCACCGTTGAATCTGCAGCGCTGGTATTATCTTAAGGGATGATTAACTTCGACCGTAGTAGGTTGGGTGAAAACGATAATTTTGCGGACTTTTTTAAGAATAATAAAATAACATAAAAATGTTATTTTATTTTTCTACCAACTTTTGAGTGGTGGTGGTGGGACCACCGTCTTGTCAATCCATTTAATAGTGTGACTCTTTTTTTGTGTAACCACCCCATTGAGAGTTAAGAGGTTTATTAAATAAAACACATTAATTAACATCATTAATTCATACGACACGTTAATCTCTCTACCCCTCTATTTAAATGGATACTGGGCATGGGTTTTTGATAGGGATGAGAGGAACCTCTGACGAAGTGCTACAATATCCTTCCACAAATGAAGAACAAAGGCTTAGATGACCACATTAAAGGAATCAATCTAGAAACGAAGAACGTCAACTACTTTATCAAACGTGGATTCCTCTTCCACAACCGCGACGTCTCCTCCAAATTATTGGTAGGGTTTGTTGTTACATTATTGTAAATTCTCAATTCATTTCCTCATTATTGAAAATAATGATGAACGCAGATCATCCAAAACATGGTGATTCGCGATTTTTATGATGTTTCGGGTGGTTGTTATGGGAGATTTGGATAGGTATAGTCATTATCTATGTGATTCTTTAATTTAATACCCACTTGATATGATGCTAGCATGAAGGGAGAGGGCCAACTGAATAAGGCTCAGACCCACCAACACTTTTTTTGTCACGTTATTCAGGGTACGAATTTTCAACTCAACGGAATCTAGAATCACGAAGCCACAATGTGACGAAAACAACCCGGAAGGTGCATAGGTGCGTTCGGAAGGAAAAATGGACCACCGAAGGTCACCTGGTAGCCTGAAGAAGTTCCGCCAGCATGGTACAAGCACATCAGTGCTGACGGGCGATGGTAGTTATAAGGCCCCAACCTTAAAACTTACTTAATATTGAGTTATTACAAGATTACACATTGATGATCTTTTCAGGTTTAGTGTTTTAGAGAATTAGATCATGAAACTTGCATTACATTCCACATTTAAACAATGTGGTTACATAAAAGATAATATTCATTCTTCCCATCAACGGAAGCATATTTAAAATAAAACATGGATTCTTTCTTGACACATCCTCGACACTATCATCACATCAAGTACCTTTCCCTTGACCTGTGAAAAAACATTTCAAAAACTTGGGATGAGCATAAGAAGCTCAGTAAGGGATACACAAATAATGAGAACTGTTAGTTTTTCAAAACAACAAGTAAACCATGTATACTTTATCAAAGTAATACTTTTCACCTTTTCTAAGTAGTGAAAACTCTTCACTGAATAAAATTTCATTACTTACCCTTCTGTAATCAAAAGATTACCATAAAACCCATATAAGATCTCATAACATATAAAGGTAACTTGGGACATAAACATACTTAAGTGGAATAACCATAAGTTCGACTTCCACACATATCACTTAATGGAATATCAATTCGGCCAACTTCCATTAATACATAATGGAATATCCATACGGCCGACTTCCATACCCAATGCATTGGAGGTTATAATGTAACCACCTGTCCTGGTATTCACGACAGCACCCGTCATATGGTTTATCATGTAACCACCCGTAAAATGTCCAAGTACCATTATAAAATTATAACACATCAAACCAACATAAAGGAATGATAACATTTCCACATTTCAATCACAATATATCATTTAAATATATTGAACTAATATAATTATTTATCAAAACCATTTTCAATACCAAAATACAAAAAAAATGTATATGGTATTTATTATATTTTAAAAACATTACAGCTTGTTGAGGTAGCCAAAGATCAAATAATACTTACGGCGGTGGAAAAGGTCATTGTCACCGCGTACGTAAAAGAAACATTATTTTTTGTCGTTTAGTAAAATGATTCATAGAAAAAATATTCCTTTTGAATGAACTTAAAAGTCAAAGGGTTTTATACACCGTATAAAAGAAGGTTGTGTATAAAACAAAATATGCCTCAATGAAAGGATATTGAGAAGAAGTCCCATACAAAGACGGTATCCTTGGTTTAAGGATAAATCAATTACATAATTATGTG
This sequence comes from Viscum album, assembly GCA_963277665.1. Classification (NCBI taxonomy): domain Eukaryota; kingdom Viridiplantae; phylum Streptophyta; class Magnoliopsida; order Santalales; family Viscaceae; genus Viscum; species Viscum album. Next base: position 36,329,753 of record OY728150.1, on the reverse strand, counting down.
TGACAAACGAATACACCAAATATAAGTGGATATTAAGTGTAAAATAATCAAAGGTCATTCACACATATTAAAAGGATGGCATATTCAATAACTACATGTTGTACCCATAGAAATCGAAATTGGGTTAAGAAGTTCCCTTGACAGCCTAACAACGCCACATCAAAATGAGTTGATGAGAGATAAAAAGTGTATCTCATCACTTGGACATAAAATTTACATCAATAAGGATATATGAGAACATATCCCAACATAACAATATGTAAATTAAAAGACCCAACAAAAGAAGTCTTTTAAAAAGAGGAAGGTGAAATGTTCCCTTACTGACTTGGGTATCTTTCAAAACATACACCCCATGAAAGGAGGACAATACATCATTGATGTAAATACTCATAAACAAAAGTATATTACACAAAGAGTAGAATAATTGGCAGTACATACACCAATAAAAGGAAATTGTTGCAAATTTAGCATAAATCTCATGAAAATAAAAGTGAAATGAAAAATCCCTTACGAAAACTCGGCAGCCTAACGGCGCCACATAAAACATACAAAAATGGATTGATGAGATCAAATAGGGTATCTCATCATATTAACATAAAGTTTATAGAAATAGAAATATAAAATAACATCCCCCAACATAACAAAGATGAGATTAAAATAATTGACATAAAGGAGAGTACTTAAAAAGAAAGAGAGAGGTTAGATCTCTTACGAAAATTCGGCAGCCTAACGGCGCCACTCAAAACATCCAAAATGGATTGATGAGAGAGAATAGGGTCTCTCATCAGATGAAAATAAAAATTAAAGTAATATTAATATAAAAGAACACCCCAATAACAAGAAACATGAGCTTTAAAAGGAATGACATAAAAGAGTGTACTTAAAAAGAAAGAGAGGAGTAGGATCCCTTACCTCAAGTCCAACTTGTCTTGTTCGTTTCTTTATATTCCTGAATAATAAACTTGACTTAATTTATAATTCCTTAAGAACCTTTTTCAAGTTCATTATTCCTTTTACATCACTTATTACCATGTCATAAACATTATTTAATCATTTCAGTTAATAATGTTGGTTTTTTCGATATTTGGTTCTTAAGTCGAATGTGGACTTCTTACAATTAGATGTTCTTCATGTGGTCAAAGGTTAATTATATCCAGAATTTTATTCATGATTTATATATCATATATATCATATATATCCAGTATATTCATGAATTTATAATATTACATAACATTTAGAGTTAAGAAAAGAAATGCACCGTTCATGGAGACGGTAAGCCGTACGTACGCATGAACGCTACTTCCATTTCTATTTCATATTTAATGGAATTAAAACATAATTATACATAATAATATTTTAATTCCAGTATGGTATAATATATAATATCATTAAATATATCCTTATACATACCACATATGGTATTAATGAATCAAATCACTTTGAGGGGGCGGTAGTCAGCACTTCCTTAAATAAAGATATCACGTTTACCCATAATGGAAACCATAAAGGTATGCCATAAATGAAAAATACAGAAGCATAAGTAAAAAATAAATATATTATATGTCATATATAAATATAGTTTCATCTTAATGGCCACCTTTTGAGGTGTTATAAGAACGTTGAATAATCATCGTTTCGGGAGGCAGAAATTCTCCATCAACAGAAACTATATGTTCTTTAACCATTAGATGTAGGTATGTGTAAGTTTAGCTCGAACCCTTATTATAACAACATCCTAGTATATTGTAGATACTGTATTTGTTACAAAAGAAATGAATAAAAAGAGTTTAGTGGGTTTTAGAAGCAAAATAAAACAAAAGGACTCAAGTGAAGACATTACCTTATAATCGGGTAACTCTCTTAGATTTGAGCTCAAAGGCTTCCTTGAGAAGACTTCTGCCCAAAGTGAGGCTTCAAGGAGTAAGAGAGGAGAATTTGAGAGACAAAATGGGCAGGGGTTGGCCGAGCCAAAGGCTATGGGAGTGTGGGTAAGGAGGTAGAGGTGGGGGCCTTTTATAAGAGGAGAGGAGGGGCAGTCTTGTAAAGTTACAAAATGTTACTTTATTTTCAAAAGCGTTTCAGATTTTAAAGGTCCCACATTGATTTATTTCTAGGATAAGGTGATAGGGGTTCTAACTCCACTCATAAAATATGTTTTGGACATGTTTAGGTCTTAGATATTACATTATCTTTCCTTTTAATTTAAATCGTTAAATAATGAGGTCATCGCTGCATCAACATGATGTCATAAATAATTTAATTTATTTAATGTCTAAAAATTATAAAAAAAATACTATGATCTAGGAAATATTTTTATCTTTCCAATGACTATTTATAGTAATAAATATGACTTGTATAGCCCCATCTAAAAATTGTTTTAGTAAAACATCTCATGTTTGTGTCATTTTTACTTTAACATTAAATAAAAAGATATTAATGTCATTTTCCATCCAAAGTTTCTCTATGGGGTCCCCAAGTTGACCCATGGATTGGCTTGGTAGGACATGACACATACAATGAGGGTAGGACATGTTTCTAGGTCATTTCATTTTATTAAAACATTATTTTTACCATAAACTACACTAATTACCTCTAATCGCGATTAAAAACATAATAAGTTACTATTCACCGAAAAATTATTTTTATCCCATTGAACCACATTTTACTTCTTAATGACAACCATGTATGTCGGATTTTTGAAATTCAAAACACAAAGATGGAAAAATTTCATTTAAACGGAAAAATTAGTTTTTATAAGTACTACTTAGTGGTTTCATTATTCATCAAAAATTGAAGTTTTTCAGAAAAATCCCAAAAATTCACCCTAAGATATATTTGATATTCATAATTCAAAAATGAAGTCTATTTTACAAAATTCAAAACATATAAGTCACCTTAATTAATTTAATAATTAATTCCCACTGTCAGAGCAAATAGCGTGTTTTTATGAAACAATAAGTATCAAAAGATTGACACTAGTTTAAGTCTGATTCCAAAGTGAAATTATTTATAACGACAACTATTGGATTTAATGGTAAAAATATATTGTAATTTCACTTTAAAACCAATTCAAAAGATAATATAATCATATAAATAAATTAGATTAAAAATAGGTTTTGAATTAAAATACAACATTTTACACTATTCATTAAAAAAATGAACTTTATTAGGAAGATACCAAAAATTTACACAAAGTAAATTTTGAAGTCCCAATTCTTAAGAAGAGTTTTATTTGGTCCAATATAATGTATAAGAGTGAACAAAACTATATTTAATGATGGTTCGCCATCAAAAGGCGATAAGTGAACCTTTTGTGAAAACAAGGGCATATACGCCTAAAATTGAATTCTTTCCGTATTTTAAGCCTTTATCTTTTATTGGATAAATGTAAAAACATTTAAAAACATATATAATCATATTTTAGTTATTTATATCCATTTTCTCCAATACAATGGCTACATGTTAACTACCATTTAAAATAATATTATTTTATTATAAGAGTGCAACGTAAGATTCCCAAGAAACTCGTTGTTGCGTGTTGGGTACGCCATCAAGCATAGCGTCCCTTTTAAAGTCATATTAATATTTTATTCACAAATATGGATAAATATAAATATGTAAAATTATTTATTTACCTGGGGTGTTACATCCTTCCCCCCTTTTGGGAATTGCGTCCTCGCAATTTTAAAATTGGGCTCAGAAACATCCTTGAAAGTCCCACATCGGAACAAGAGTCGGTTAAACAATCACTTTAAAATAAAGGAAGATAAGTACAGAGGTCACCCAAGTTAACCCATACTAGGATTCCATGTAGAAAAACATGGACATGGAAGAAAAAGCAAAGGGTCATGTTCTTGAGGGAGAGTGATAGTAAACATGTCTAGGAGAAAGTTAACCATAAGAAAATCACAAACTTGTGATGGGTTAAACGGTATTTGATTCCCCAGTAGGAAAATTTAATAGACAACATTTTTGTTTTAAGTTAATTTTTATTGAGGAATTTATTCATAAGGAAACATAATCACTTATCATGTGCACTTTCAACTTTTACTAGATTCCTTAATCAAACTCATATTTTTTCCCAAAAGACGAGTATTTAGGGATACTTGTTCACATTAAGAGTACTATAATCAACTTCTAGAAAATCACCTAATCCACAAAAGAGAACTATATACATCCCACGTCTTTAGACTTTAACCAAAACCAAAACCAAAAAGGTTATTACAAGATCAGATAATCCAGAAAAGGATAACCCTTTATAAAAAGAAAATCTATTCTTAATATCCAAAATTTTTCCAACAAAACCCCAAGTTCAACGAGGACCATTCTATAATAAATTTTCCCATAAAATTCTTCAAAGTAAACCAAACTAAGATTGAAACCCAAATATTTGAAGGATTTAGTCACATAGTCTTCCAAGTTAAATCGTAACATTTATCTCCAAACAACATCAGTTGCTCTTAATGTCTCGTATTGAAAAGTAATTAACCTAATCACATATCCTCTATGATAGGTTAATAAATATCCATAGATAACCCAAAATCATCTTACTCTTAATTAATAAAATCATCTAACTAAAAATAATCAGTCAAACTAACCAGGGACTTCACGTAGTCCAGTGGTAGGCGATAAATACCAGTCGCACTTTGGTTGTGGGTTCGATTCCCGCAGCTTTGTCCGACGCGACGGGTTGTCACATGGTTTGCGTGTTATCCTTTTTACAAAACTATATAATTCTCAAATCATTCCCAAAAAGAGATAAAATCATCAAAAATAACCATAACATAATTTAACCAAAATTTAATCTCATGCCTTTCACTTCCATCATAACATATAGTAACCCATAATTACCTCAAAAGTAAGGATCATATAAACTCTAATGGTTACCTTTATAATTATTACCTGAACTTCCACATCGATTGGTCATCTCATACATTATGCATTAAAGATCATACCATGGTTCAAGTGGTTGATCATGACTCCTTGATAGTTTGTTTAGAACAACCACGAGTTTCCTCATTGAATCCCCCATTTTATCTAGTATCTTAATCATAGAACCACCACAGTTTCCTTCAAACCCGTTGTCTCTTTGGTGCCTGCTAGATCCATCCATTCACTAAAAACAGAAATGTCAATGTGATTACATCAACAAAACCATCATGTACTAATGAGTAAGGTAAACACTAAGATACACTTACTCATTCACTTTAGCTAAAACTAGTACTCTTTCTGAATTCCTAACCATTATGGTAATGCCACTTATGCTTAAAGAATACCCTAACCCCTAAAGTTATCTAAACCGACCTTTGATTCCAACTATGAGGCCCCAGCCTTAAACCTTAATTAATCTTGAGTTATTACAAGATTACACATTGAGGATCTTTTCAGGTTTAGAGTTTTAGAGAATTAGATCATGAAACTTGCATTACATTCCACATTTAAACAAAGTGGTTACATAAAAGACAGTATTCATTCTTCCCATCAATGGAAACATATTTAAAATAAAACATGGATTCTTTCTTGACACATCCTTGAAACTATCATCACATTAAGTACATTTCCCTTGACCTGTGAAAAACATTTCAAAATCTTGGGATGAGCATAAAAATCTCAGTAAGGTATACACAAAGAATGAAAACTGTTAGTTTTTCAAAACAACAGGTAAACCATGTATACTTTATCAAAGTAATAGTTTTCACCTTTTCGAATTAGTAAAAACTCTTCACTGAATAAAATTTCATTACTTACCCTTCTGTAACCAAAAGATTACCATAAAACCTATATAAGATCACATAACATATAAAGGTAACTTGGGACATAAACATACTTAAGTGGAATAACCATAAGGTGGACTTCCACACATATCACTTAATGGAATATACATTCAGCCAAATTCCATTAATACATAATGGAATAGCCATACGGACGACTTCCATACCCAATGCATTGGAGGTTAAAACGTAACCACCCGTCCTGGTATTCACGGCACCACCCGTCATATGGTTTATCACGTAACCACCCATAAAATGTCCAAGTACCATTATAAAATTATAACACATAAAACCAACACAAAGGAATGATAACATTACCACATTTCAATCACAATATATCATTTAAATATATTGACATAATATAATACTTTATCAACACCATTTTCAATACCAAAATACAAAAAAAAGTATATGGTATTTATTTTATTTTAAAAACATTACGGCCTGTTGAGGAAGCCAAAGATCAAATAATACTCGCGGCGGCGGAAAAGGTCATTGTCACCGCGTACGTAAAAGAAACATTATTTTTTGTTGTTTAGTAAAAAGCATCATATAAAAAAGATTCCTTTTGAATAAATGTAAAATTCGAAGGGGTTTATACACCGTATAAAAGAAGGTTGTGTATAAAACAAAATATGCCTCAATGAAAGGAGATTGAGACGAAGTCCCATACAAAGACGGTATCCTTGGTTTAAGGATAAATCAATTACATAATTATATGTGACAAACGAAAAAAGCAAATATAAGTGGATATTAAGTGTAAAATAATCAAAGGTCATTCACACATATTCAAAGGATGACATATTCAATAACTACATGTTGTACCCAAAGAAATCTAAATTGGGTTAAGAAGTTCCCTTGACAGCCTAACGGCGGTACATCAAAATGAGTTGATGAGAGATAAAAACTGTATCTCATCACTTGGACATAAAATTTACATCAATAAGGATATATGAGAACATATCCCAACATAACAATATGTAAATTAAAAGACCCAACAAAAGAAGTCTTTTAAAAAGAGGAAGGTGAAAGGTTCCCTTACCGACTTGGGTATCTTTCAAAACATACACCCCATGAAAGAAGGAAAATACATCATTGATGTAAATACTAATAAACGAAAGTATATTACACAAAGAGTAGAATAATGGGAATTACATACACCACTAAATGGAAATTGTGGAAAATGTAGCATAAATCTCACGGGAATAAAAGTGAGATGAAAAATACCTTACGAAAACTCGGCAGCCTAACGAAGCCACATAAAACATAAAAAAATGGATTGATGAGATCAAATAGGGTATCTAATCATATTAACATAATCTTTATATAAAGAGGAATATAAAAGAACATCCCCCTACATAAAAAAGAGGAGCTTAAAAGAAGTGCCATAAAGGAGAGTACATAAAAAGAAAGAGAGAGGTTAGATCTCTTACGAACATTCGGCAGCCTAACGGCGTAACTCAAAACATCCCAAATGGATTGATGAGAGAGAATAGGTTCTCTCATCACATGAACATAAAAATTACAGTAATATTAATATTAAAGAACATCACAATAACAAGAAAGATGAGCTTTAAAAGGAATGACATAAAAGAGTGTACTTAAAAAGAAAGAGAGGAGTAGGATCCCTTACCTCAAGTCCAACTTGTCTTGTTCGTTTCCTTATATTCCTGAATAATAAACATGAGTTAATTTATACTTCTTTAAGAACCTTTTTCATGTTAATTATTCCTTTTACATCACTTATTACCATTTCATAAACATTATTTAATCATTTAAGTTAATAATGTTTGTTTTGTTGATATTTGGTTCTTAAGTCGAAAGTGGACTTCTTACAATTACATGTTGTTCATGTGGTCAAAGGATAATTATATCCAGAATTGTATTCATGATTTATATATCATATATATCATATATATCCAGTATATTCATGCATTTATAATATTACATAACATTTAGATTTAAGAAAAGAAATGCACCGTTCATGGAGACGGTAAGCCGTATGTACGCATGAACGCTACTTCCATTTCTATTTCATATTTAATGGAATTAAAACATAATGATACATAATAGTATTTCAATTCCGGTATGGTATCATATATAATATCATTAAATATATCCTTTATACATACCACATATGGTATTAACGAATCAAATCACTTTGAGGGGGCGGTAGTATGAACTTCCTTAAATGAAGATATTGCGTTTACCCATAATTGAAACAATAAAGGTATGACATAAATGAAAAATACAGAAGCATAAGTAAAACATAAATATATTATATATCATATATAAATATAGTGTCATATTAATGGCCACCTTTTAATGTGTTAGAAGAACGTTGAACAATCATCGTTTCGGGAGGCAGAAATTCGCCATCCACAGAAACAGTATGTTCTTTAACCATTAGATGTAGGTTTCTGTAAGTGTATCTAGAATCCTTCTTATAACAACATACTATTATATTGAAGATACTGGATTTTTTAAAAAAGAAATGAATAAAAAGATTTTAGGGGGTTGGAGAAGCAAAATAAAACAAAAGGACTCAAGTGAAGACATTACCTTAAAATCGGGTAACTCTCTTAGATTTGAGCTCAAAGGCTTCCTTGGGAAGACTTCTGCCCAAAGTGAGGCTTAAAGGAGTAAGAGAGGGAAGTTGAGAGACAAAATGGGCAGGTTTTGGCCGAGAAAAAGGCTTTGGGAGTGTGGGTAAGGAGGTAGAGGTGGGGGCCTTTTATAAGAGGAGAGGAGGGGAACTCTTGTAAAGTTACAAAATGTTACTTTATGTTCAAAAGAGTTTCATATTTTAAAAGTCCCAAATTGATTTATTTCGAGGATAAGGTGATAGGGGTTCGAAATCCACTCATCCAATAGGTTTTGGACATGTGTAGGGCTTAGATATTACATTATCTTTCTATTTTATTTAAATCGTTAAATAATGAGGTCATCGCTGCATCATTATGATGTCATAAATAATTTAATTTATTTAATATCTAAAAATTATAAAAAAACTACTATTATGTAGGAAATCGTATTATATTTCCAATGACTATTTATAGTCAAAAATATGACTTGTATAACCCCATTTAAAAATTGATTTAGTAAAACATCTCATTTTGTGTCATTTTTACTTTAACATTAAATAAAAAGATATTAATGTCATTTTCCAACCAAAGTGGCTCCATGGGGTCCCCAAGTAGACCCATGGATTGTCTTGGTCGGCCATGACACATCCAATGAGGGTAGGACATGTGTCTAGGTCATTTCATTTTATTAAAACATTATTCTTACCATAAACTACACTAATTACCTCTAATCGCGATTAAAAACTTAATAATTTACTATTCACCAAAAAATTATTTTTATCCCATTGAACCACATTTTACTTCTTAATGACAACCATGTATGTCGGATTTTTGAAATTCAAAACAAAAAGTTGGAAAAATTTCATTTAAACGGAAAAATTAGTTTTTATAAGTACCACTTAGTGGTTTCACTATTCATCAAAAATTGAAGTTTTTCAGAAAAATCCCACAAATTCACCCTAAGCTATATTTGATATTCCAAATTAAAAAATGAAGTCTATTTTACAAAATTCAAAACATATAAGTCACATTAATTAATTTAATAAATAATTCCCGCTGTCAGAGCAAATAGCGTGTTTTTATGAAACAATAAGTATCAAAAGATTGACACTATTTTAAGTGTGATTTCAAAGTGAAATTAATTCCAACGACCACTATTGGATTTAATGGTAAAAATATATTCTAATTTCACTTTAAAATCAATTCAAAATATAATCTAATCATATAAATAAATTAGATTAAAAAGAGGTTTTTAATTAAAATACAACATTTTACACTATTCATTAAAAAATGAACTTTATCAGAAAATACCAAAAATTTACACAAAGTAAATTTTGATGTCCCAATTCTTAAGAAGAGTTTTATTTGGTACAATAGAATGTATAAGAGTGAACAAAACTATATTTAATGACGGTTCTCCATCAAAAGGCGATAAGTGAACCTTTAGTGAAACCTAGGGCATATACGCCTAAAATTGAATGTTTTCCGTATTTTAAGCCTTTATCTTTTATTGGATAAAAGTAAAAAAATTTAAAAACATATATAATCATATTTTAGTTATTTCTATCCATTCCCGCCAATACAACGGCTACATGTTAACTACCATTTAAAATAATATTATTTTATTATTAGAGTGCAACGTAAGATTCCCAAGAAACTCGTTGTTGCGTGTTGGGTACGCCATCGAGCATAGAATTCCCTTTAAAGTGATATTAATATTTTATTCACAAATATGGATAAATATAATGATTTCATATTCTTTATTTACCTGGGGTGTTACAGTAGTGGCCTGCTCTCACCAACCTCGAATATAGGCGGTGCCCATAGGTGTCGTAGTTGTCGGTAGGGGTGGTCGGCCCTCGGCCAGCCACGTTGGCGGAAGGCGGCGCGCCGTAGTGAAGAGACATGGATTCGAAGCCATAGAGGAGGGGACCCACGCCCCATGGCTCCCACTGATAGGAGGGTAGCACCACGTGGAGCCACTGGTTGATTAAAGTAGTAGTAAGCACCAGGTACCAGCAGGCTTAGCTCAGCCACTTGAGGTTCTGTAGGTGAAGTGGGATGGAATCTCCATGGCCTTCGTGACAGGGAAACCACATATGTCTAGCGGCCACAACTCTATCTGGTTGATCATTGACTGAATCACCATCTCATCCCACTTCCTACCCATCCAAGAGTAGGGATCTGTATAGATCTTCGCACGTCTCTACATACATGAGATTGTACGACTTCATGGGGTGCCATAAAAAATCATCTCAGATCTTGACACTGGTTTTACATCCTATTTGTGGATGGGATTAATGGAGGCGTTTGGGACTTAACTACGCTTGGGCCCCAAATTTCATCCTCACACATATGGTCAGATAGAGAAGACCATATAGAGACTCCAGGACATGCTACGTGCTTGTGTCCTTTTTTTGTCGCATTTGGGAGGACCACCCATCACTAGTGGAGTTTTCTTACCACAACAGTTATCACTCCTCCATCGGCATGGCTCCGTTTGAGGCCATGTACGGGCAACCTTTCAGATCACCACTATGATGGAAAGACCAAGGGGAATCAACTCTTATGGGTCCATAGTTGGTACAAGCTACCACAGAGAAGGTTCATATCATCTCGGAGAAGATGAAAACTGCACAGAGCCAGCAGAAGTCTTATCCTGATGAGAGACGGAGACCCATGGAGTTTGAGGATAGAGACCATGTCTTCCTACAGGTCATGCCCCGATGAGGATTATTGAGGTTTGGCCGGGGTGGCAAGCTATCCCTGAGGTTCATCGGACCTTTCCAGATCATCAGTAGATTAGGCGAGGTTGTGTACCATCTAGCTATTCCCCCACAGATGCACTAGATATATAATGGTTTCCATGTGTCAGAACTGTGGAGGTTTGTGCATGATCCATCACACATTATCGACTGAGGAAATCTGGACATCGATGATAGGGCGATGTTTTCAGAGTTCTCGGTGGAGATAGAGGATCGACCGGAGCAGGTCCTTCATTGGCAGTCAATTCCTCTGGGGTGAGTTTGTTGGAAGAACATGAACCTCCAGGAGATCACATGGGAGTGGGAGGCTTAGATACGCTCTGAGTACCCACATTTGTTCCCCGAGTTTTGTTGTAGCTTTTGGGGACAAAAATCAATAAGGTTAGCAGAATGTAAAGTCCCATAATTTCAATATAAATTTTTTAAAATTATTTGGGATTATTATGAGTCCATAAAAAATGACGGTTCTTCATTTTGAGGATCGATGTTCTCGAAACTATTTTTTTAACTATTTTTAAGGTATGTTAAGTAGACATGCGAGTAGTAATTTCTTTCTCTTGAACCGGTGCTCGGAATTGAAATATGACGGTACCATTAAATCCACAACGTCGGGATTCACTTAATGAAAACTAAACTTCGACCACAGTAGGTCAGGTGAAAAGGATAAATTTGAGGGTTTTTGAGGAATAATAAAATAACATAAAAATGTTATTTTATTTTTCTACCAACTATTGAGTGGTGATGGTGGGACCGCTGGGTTTTCAATCCATTTAATGGAGTGACTCTTCTATTGTGTAACCACAACATTGAGAGTTATGAGGTTCATTAAATAAAACTCATTAATGAACATAATTAATTTATATGATGTGTTAATCTCCCTAACCATTTATTTAAATCGAGACCAGGCTTGGGTTTTTGACACGGAAGAGAGGAACCTCGGATGAAGTTCTGCGGTGTCTTCCACCAATGAAGAACAGAGGCTTCGATGGAAATGTAGGAAGAATAAATCAGGAAACGACGAACGTCGATGGCTTCATAAAACATGAATTCTTCTTCAATAACCGCGATGTCTCCTCCGAATCTGAGGTAGGGGTTGTAATTACATTAAATTAAATTCTAAATTATTGTCTTCATTCATGAATAGAATGAAGAATGTGGATCGTCCAAAATGAGTTGAGCTGTGACTCGTATGATGTTGTGGGTGGTTTTTGCGGAAGGTTTGAACAAGGTTTAATAATTATCTCTCTGATGTTTTTATTTAATACCCACTTGATATGATGATAACAAAAATAGTGTGGGCCAATCGAACAATGTTCAAACCCACCGCTGCTTGGTTTTTTTTGCATTCTTTGGGGGAAAGATTTTTAACTTGATGGAATCAAGAATCCAGGAGCCACGCAGTGACAGTAGCAACCCAGGAGGCCCGTAGGCACGTTTGGAAGGGAAAACGGACCACCTAAGCTCACACGGTGGCCTGAAAAAGTTCTGTCGGCGTGTCCTCGGCGACCGATGTCGGTGGGCGATGGTGGAAGACAACTCTCACCGTCCTTGGATGGAGGCGATTTCCGAAGGCACTGCAATTGTCGGTAGGGGAAGTCGACCCTCGGTCGACCGCGTTGGTGGAAGACAGCACACCATCGCACACCGTGGTAAAGAGCCACAACTTCTATGTTGTATAAGAGGGTACCCGTGCCCCATGTAACACCCTAATATTTCGTAATACGTTATTTTATCAAAGTAATTCAATAACTTGCACTACACGCAACACTGAGTTCAAGCGCATCACGACTTACCAATCTAGCCATTCAAAAGTGGTTATGAATAGTATTAACTTAATTTTGAACTTTATATAATCCTTATAATTTTAGAATCCATATTATGAGTTTCTTAGACATAATGTAAGAACAAATACATTTTTTTCAGATAAAAGAAGTATTTTTCAAAAAATGCAATTTTACCGTCTTTTAATGGAGACCCCTTTATATATCCAATATTTTAAACTTCTATATATTCAATTTGACAAAATAAAATTCTTCATTATAATCGGGACATAATAATTTAGTTTCAATAAATTTTTTGGTGTTTTTTCTGAAAACTTTCATATTTGGTTGAATAGTGAAGAATACTATATTTTAACTGAAAACAACTTTTGTACTCAAAATAATTTATAATGCAGAATTATACAATTTAATGGTTTTGATGTATAAATAGATTATATATATACCATTTAGTCCCATGATGGTCATTGTATGTAATTTCACTTTGAATGTGGACATAAACAAGTGTCAATATTTTGATAGTTATTACTTCTTAAAAATACGCTTCTTGGTTTTGACAACGAGAATGAATTTTAAATTAATTAATGCTACTTATATGTTTTGAAATTGGTAAAATATAATTCATTTTTTAATTCAGAATATCAAAATTACCTTAGGGTGAATTTTTGGTATTTTTCTGAAAACATTCAAATTTTGATGAATAGTGAAAAACACATAGTTATTGTTTAAAATTGACTTTTTATTTAAATAATTATTTATTTTATGTAAATATATTTTAGGTCAAAATAGATACATAATACCTATATAAATTCAATGTAATTAATTTTAGTCGGTTTATAATAATTTTAGATATATATAAATTTTATCGAACTTTTTACCGTCTTTTAACCACCTCTTAGGAGCATTTGAAAATTAACATAAAACATAATTTTACAGCTTCCATGAGTTGAATTTCAAAAATACGAGAGACACGGTAAATATCAAGGAGTAAAATGTGGTTCAATAAAATAAAAATAATTTTTGGTGAATAGTATCTTTTTACATTTATTTACCAGAGTTAAAAGTAAATATGGAAATTAAGGGTAAAAATGATATTATTATTACCCTACCACATGTCCTAATTTTATTTGATAAATGAAATTCGACAAAAAAAAACCTTAGGAATAAAATATGACTCTTTATTTCCACTTGGATTGGATTTAAACATTTATTATTATTTTATTTAAAGAAGAGTTAAAAGAGTTAAAATCAAAGTTTAATTAATAAACCATTTTTAATAATTGGTTATACATAAGAAAAATTATACTATAAATATTAATTATAAAGCTAAAAATATTTCCTACATAATGGTATTTTAATTATAATTTTTATAGATTAAATAATTATATTTATTAATTACACAATGATGATGCATAAATTTCCTTATTAAGGAAGGATTCAAATAAATGGTTTTATAAATTTTAAACTAAATATAATTTCCAAGTTTTTATGACATAAACGAATTTTATAGGTGAATATGACATGTTAGGATTGATTCAATGTATTTTTTTCTAAGTAATCATTCTGTTATTATTTTATCAAAAAACAAATACCATAGAGTGTCAAAATTGACATAAAATAGTTTTTAAAAACAATATTATATTATTAATTTATATAATAGTCCTAAATATCTATGGTTCAGAAAAAATACTTATATAATAATATATATGACATTAATGAACCAATAGGGGTTCTATTGGCATTTTATGGTAAGTTTATTAACCATATAATATAAAAATACAAAGAGACATGGTAAATGTCAAAATATTTAACTAAGAGTTAAATATAAAGGTTATGTTTTATATGGTAACCTAAACCAATATAAAACATATTGGTTGAGTTATTTTTAACCCATACCCACCTTAGAGTTTAAATAATCCATTTTTGATCCATTAGAAACAGAAAATGAATTTATTATAAAATAATATTTTAAGTTTTCCTAAGATGCCTCTCACCCCTCTTATAAAAGGGAACTTCCCCTTTTCTCAAATTCACACCTCCAAAGCCATTTGGCTCGGCCAAACTCGGCCCAAATATCCTCCCAAATAACCTACTTTCACCCTAGAGTCCTTCCTTTTTTCAGAAATCAAACCTAATAAGCCCTTTTGATCAAATCAAAGGGAAGGACCGGAAGAAGATGTAATGATTTCACCACCCTCTTTGAAGTTCTCTTATTCTTCCACTTACTCTTTCTTTGTTGTTTAAATTATAAAATAATAACTCAAGTAGCTTCTATATAATTTGATGTTATTATAAATATGGCACAACTATATTCATTATTCTATCTATCTTATGAATGATAATGTCACCATGCGTGCGTACGTACAGCTTACCGTCTCCACGTCGTGGTGTAATTTGTTATTCAACAATATGTTATTTGGATGGATATAATGATGATTAATATTTATATAAATAATAAAAATAACCTTATAATGTCTTTTTAAAATTAATATAACATCCAATTTCACACCTTTAAGGAAATGATATTGTTTCTCGTGCGTACGTACGGATTACCGTCTCCATGACGCGATGAGATTCATTTCCACATTCACCATTCATCGACGATTATAAAAATATATATTACTAATAAGTATGTAATATATGAAATAATAATGTTACTGGAGATATATATTTATCTATCTATATATATATTTACAAACATATATCTTATTCACTTAGTTCCCTTCAAAACGATATGAAAACGAAAACAGTGTTTATGCATACGTACGGAATACCGTCTCCATAAATGGTGTTTTTCATTTCATATATATATGTCTATTAAAAATATGTATATTCAAAATATATATGATATATAAATCATGTTTTATATTATGTATGTATTTAAATCTTGATCTATGTGATACAATCAAGAGTAACATGTTAAAACACGTATGATAAAGAAAGCGATTATTACCCAAAATGTTAATTTAAAATAGAAATTATTATTAAACTGATTGTATAAAGTCATAAATGAATCATGTATGATATTATAAATATTAATATGGTTCTAGTATAATTTAATTACATACTAGGATCTTCATACAAGAAGGTTAAACGTACCCTTGACTCAAGTAAATTGCAAGGTAAGGGTTAATTTCTCAGTCTCATTATTATCCGAGATTGTTTATGTGTAAGTATTTATTGGAACATTTTAATCATCCATTTCCATTTTTCATAAAAAAATGATTTCTAAAATGAATATTTTAGGAACTTTTGAAAGGTACTCTTTATCAAGAACATAATTTTAAATTTCTTAAAGACTTATCTTTCTTAATCTTTTTAATTAATGTCCATGTTTTCAAAATTATTTTAAGGATTTATTTATATGCACATGAATGTTTTGAAATGATAATTATTTTCAAAAAATTTAAAGTGGTAAGGGACACATTGATTCAAAAATATGTTTTATATTACTTCCTTTATAAATGTGTGTCTTTAAATGTATTTTACAAAAAGGATATTTCTATCAAGAAGTTTTACTCATCATTTTCAACTATGTAAACATCATTACTGGATATTATTTTTTGATTGAGGTGGATTTATTATAATAAAATCTTCCATATTGTATTGAATGAGTTATGATATTATTGACTATGGATGTTCTATTTTTATACCATTCATGGTTTATGGTTAATGTATTGACATCCCATATGCTAGTTTTAATACGAATGTTTATGTTATGTATTTACTTTTTCATATGAGGAATGCAGTTGACTTAGTAAGGGACGGGTGGAGCCCGCTATAACTCCTCGATGAACTGGTAGGTCTCATGAGACAAACTAGTGTCTTGGAACAATGAATTGAAGAAACATTTATTTGTAGTCTTGTAACAAGGCCTTGATTATGTGGTAATGATGTCTGGCGTTAGGCATTCCCTCATTATGAAATTAGTAATTAAATGATATTATTCGACTAGTAGAATATCCACGTGCATGTTTATATGGGAATGCCTGATTTATTTTTTCCATATTATGTTCAATTTTATGTTTAAAAGGGCTATTGTTTTTATCAAACATCTTTCCTGAAAGGTTTATAGCTTCCGCTAAATTATTTACCCTTTCTGGGCATATCAGCTCACCCCTTTCTTATATTTTATTTTCCCAAGACTCCAAGAAGTGTATTATGATTGATATATGGGGTTAAGCTAAAGGGAACAATGGAGTTCTCAGAGAAATATCTATGTTGTGTTTTAGGTTTGAAATTGTAATGTAAAGTTAATGTATGTAATATGTTTTCCAAGACTGCTAAACTAATAAGTCCTTCGGGACATGATTCCATGTAATCATGCCAATGTATTAAAATAATGCACTAGCTCTGGGTAACTGGGGTTGGGGCATTATAGTTGGTATCAGAGGATGTTTAGAAATAACCTTTGAAACTATATTAAGATAAACTCTGATTAGAGAACATTACCCTAAGATGTAATTTGAGGATTAGTATAGAAGAATTTTCTAGAATTTTGGTAATATAGATATTTTTTGGGTTTTCCAGGAAAACACTTCCCAATCTGGATAAGAGCAGGTTGAGGTGGCTCTGGCACACAGATGTACCTAGGGGTAAAACCCGAAAGCACCGCTTTGAGCTAGACTCGAAGGGAAACTGGTGCACGACAGCGGGCCTTGCTGCACTCTTGTTTACAACACTCCTAGGGGATATGCATTGGATAACTCTCATTTTATTTACAAATAATTATGAATGATTTACAAGTATATACCACCTCAAAGAAAATATTTTTATGATTATGGATTATATCCATAAACAGTTCAATTCATATTAGGTATTTTACATGTTTGGAATTATTCATTGCAATTTCTAAACTGAACTAATGTATGCCATTGTATAGAATTGGCACCCAGTAGAAGGAATGTGAACTCCAGTAATACATATGATCCAATGAGTAAGAAGGATCATATCATTCATGGTATTAAGGCAATATTTAGAAGGGAAATAGTCTCCCATGTATTCTCAACATATGAAGAAATATTATAATGTGTTAAAAAGATAAGTAAATAATTATCTAAGTCCTATGGCTTTGAAGTGAATCAAGAGAAGAAAAGGATAGAAGAGAGAAATATGGATAAAGGGAAGATGGAAATGAAGTATTTTCCCATATGTGTTAACTATGTAATGATAACCTTGGTAAATTCTTGGAGGGAGAATGAGTTTGTTATAAGTGTGGAGAAAAAGGACACTAAGAACATGATTTAAAGGGTAAGAAAAAAGTTTCAAATGTACAATGCTTCATCTGCAAGGAGTTGGGACACTGCGCGAATCAATGTCCCGGTCATCAGAGTATACCACAAATGATGTTATTGGATAATAATCAAGTAATGATACTACCAAAGATGAAGAGGAATTATTAAAAGTTTTTATGTTGTGATTAAAGTATTGTGTCATTTGAGTGTTGTATCAATGATGTACGGGTTATACGAATTATGGAAATAAATATGGATTTTAATGGAGTACTATTTCATTGGGAATTTTAGATTATATAGTCCTGATACTAAGGTTGTAATTTTGAAATAAGAGATGGTTGAATTGGATAAATTATATTGGATATTCTTGATTATCTTGGAACTGATTAATGACTTGTTTATTTCATGATTGTTGGAATTTTCAAAATTTTTTGATATAAATAATATATCCAGTATTATATAAAGGTTAAGGGACCATGAATATAATCAATAAGGTTTTATGGTAATTAAGGGTGTTACGATGTTTTAAAATAATACAGGATGAAGGTGTTCACATATTGTTACGTGGAAAAAAGTATCTTCATTGTGTTTATCTTCCTTATATATTTTGGACTTTGAGTTTGGACAGAAGTATTTTGGATAATTCTAGTTTGAGATTATTTTTGGATTGCCATAGAAGGAATACCTGGAGGTCGAGCGGAAACTCGTCGCATCCAGCAAGGCCACAAGACATAAACCCACAATCGAAGGGCGACAAGGGTGTATCGCCTACCATTTGACTACATGAAGTCCCAAGATGGTATAATGTAGTTTTTTAAATGGTCTGATAGGTGAATTATAAATTCATTATTTTTTAAACCCTTTACGATTAGGATAAATAGAATATTTTTTTGAAATATTTTGGAGTGAAAGCTGAGTTTGTGGTAGGAATTAGTTAAATGATGTTACTCTACTTGTCAAGTACATATATATATATATATATATTACCTCTTATTAAGACTAAATTTTATTAACCCAATTTCAGATATGCATTATCCACAAAGGTATTTTCTATTTTCTACCTTTTATTTTTGAAGAACTATTTCAAATTGTGAGGATTAAATTTAATTAAGGAGGGAAGAATGTAACACCCCAAGATTTCATAGTACGTTATTTTTTCAACGTAATTCAGTAACTTGCACTACACACAACACCGAGTTCAACCGCACCATGACTTACCAATCTAGCCGTTCAAAAGAGGTTATGAATATTATTAACTGAATTTTGAACTTTATATAATCTTTATAATTTTAGAATCCATATTATGAGTTTCTTAGACATAATTTAAGAAGAAATACATTTATTCACATAAAAGAAGTATTTTCCAAAAAATGCAATTTTAATGCCATTTAATGGAGTACCCTTTTTAAATAAAATATTTGAAACTTTTATATATTCAATTTGAAAAAATATTCTTCTTCATTATAATTGGGACATAATAATTTAGTTTCAATAAATATTTGGTGTTTTTTTGATAACTTCCATATTTTGGTGAATAGTGAAAAACACTATATTTTAACTGAAAACAACTTTTTTAATCAAAATAATTTATAGTGTTGAATTTTAACTTTTAATGGTTTGGAAATATAATTAGATTATATTTTTACCATTTAATCCAATTATGGTCATTGTAAGTAATTTCACTTTGAAATTGGAAATAAACAAGTGTCAATCTTTTGATAGTAATTATTTCTTAAAAATACGCTTCTTGGTTTTGATAACAGGAATTAATATTAAATTAATTAATTCTACTTATATGTTTTGAAATTGGTAAAATATAAATTATTTTTTAATTCGGAATATTAAAATTAGCTTATGGCTATATTTTGGTATTTTTCTGAAAACTTTCAATTATTGATGAATAGTGAAAAACACTGAGTTATTGTTTAAACCTGAATTTTATTTAAATAATTATCTATTTTATTTAAATTTATTTTAGGTCAAAATAGATATATAATACCTATATAAATTCAATTTAATTCATCAGATTCAGTTCATAATTATTTTAGATATATTAAAAGTTTAGCGAACTTTTTACCGTCTTTTACCCACCTCCTAGGAGCATTTGCAAATTTATATAAAACATAATTTTACCGATTCTGTTAGTTTAATATCAAAAATCTTAGAGACATGATTAATATGAAGGAGTAAAATGTAGTTCAATAGGATAAAAATAATTTTTGCTGAATAGTTACTTTTTACTTTTATTTACCATGGTTAAAAGTAAATAGGGCAATTAAGGGTAAAAATGATAATATTATTACACTGGCACGTGTAATAACTCTATTGGACAAGTGTAATTTGACCAAAAACAACCTTAGGAATAAAATATGACCCTTTAGGTCCACTTGGATTAGATTAACACATTTATTATTATTTAATTTAAAGAAGAGTTAAAATAATTAAAATGAATGTTTAATAACTAAAACATTTTTAATATAGGGTTATACATAAGATATATTCGACTATAAATATTCATTAGAATTCTAAAAATATTTTATACATATTGGTATTTTATTTATAATTTTTAAATATTAACTAATGAAATTTATTAATGACACAATGATGATGTAGTAATTACCTTTGTAATGAAAGAATCAAATAAATGGTATTATAAATATTAAAATAAATATAATTTCAATGTATTTATGATATCCAATAATTTTCTAGGTGCATATGAAACATTAGTATTGATTAAATGTATTTTTTTGATGTAATAATGATGTTATAATTTTATCAAAAAAACAAATACCATAGAGTGTCAAAATTGACATAAAATTGTTTTTAAAACAAATATTATATTAATAATTAATATAATAGTTATAAAAATCTATGGTTACATAAAAATACTTATATAATAATATTTATTACATTAATGTAAAAATTGGGGTTCTATTGTCATTTTACGGTAAGTTTATTAACCATATAATATAAAAATACAAAGAGACATGGTAAATGTCAAACTATTCAATTAGGAGTTAAATCTAAAAGTTAAGGTTAATATGGTAACTTAAACCCATATAAAACCTAAAGTTTGAGTTTATTTCAACTCATCCCCAACTTAGATTTTAATTAATTCATTTTTAAGACATTATAAACTGAAAATGAATTTATTATAAAATAATATTTTATGTTTTCCTAAGATGCCCCTCACCCCTCTTATAAAAGGGCACTTCCCCTTATCTTAAATTCACACCTCCAAAGAAATTTGGCTTGGACAAAATCTGACCAAATATCCTCCAAATTTTCCTAACTTCATCTTAGAGGCCTTCCTTTGGTCAGAAATCCAACCTACGAATCCCTTTTGATCAAATCCAAAGGAAGAACCCGAAGCAAAGGTAATGATTTGACCACCCTCTTTCAAGTTCTCTTTTTCTTCCACTTACTCTTTCTTTTTTGTTTCAATTATAAAATAATAACTCCAATATATTCTATATACTGTGATTTTATTATAAATATGGCACAACTATATACATTATTCTATTTATCTTATGAATGATAATGTCACCATGCGTGCATACGTACGACTTACCGTCTCCACGCCGTGGTGTAATTTTTTCTTCAACACTATGTTTTTTGGATGGATATAATGATGAGTAATATGTATATAATTAATGAAAATAACATGATAATTTCTCTATAAAATTAATATAACATCCAATTTCACACTTTTAAAAGAAATGATATTGTCGCTCGTGGGTATGTACTGATTACCTTCTCCACAACGCGATGAGATTCATTTCCGTGTTCACCATTCACTGACGATTATAAAAATATATATTACTAATAAGTAAGTAATATATTATATAATAATGGTAATATATATATATATATATATATTTACTTACATAAATCCTATTCACTTAGTTCCGTTCAATATGATATGACATCCTAAATATTAATATTGTTCTGGTATAATTTAATTACATACTACAATTTTCATACAAGAGGTTGAACATACCCTCGACTAAAGGAATGTGCAAGGTAAGGGTTAATTCCTCAATCTCATTATTATCTGAGATTGTTTTTGTGTAAGTATTTACAGGGATATTTTTATCATCCATGTCCATTTTTCAAAAAAAAAAGATTTCAAAATGAATATTTTAATGATTTTTGAAAGGTAATATTTATCAAGATCATAATTTTAAATATTTCAACGATTTATCTTTCTAAATCTTTTTAATTAATGTCCATGTTTTCAAAATGATTGTAAGGATTTATTTATATGGACATGAATGTTTTTAAATTATAATTCTTTTAAAAAGTTTAAAAGTGGTATGGGACACTTTGATTCAAAAATATCTTTTAAATTACATCATTTTTAAATGTGTTTATTTTAATGTATTTTACAAAAAATATATTTCTCTCAAAAAATTTTACTCATCATTTTCAACGATGTCAGCATCCTTTACTGGATATTATTTTTGATTGAGGTGGATTTATTGTAATAAAACATTACATATTGTATTGAATGAGTTACGATATGTTTGACTCTGGATGTTTTATTTTTATACCATTTATGGTTTATGGTTAATGTATTGACATTTCGTATACTTGTTTTAATATGAATGTTTAAGTTATGTTTCAAATTTTTCATATGAGGAATGCAGTGGACATAGTAAGTGACGGCTGGAGCCTACTATAGCTCCTCGATTCATCGGTAGGTCTCATGAGACAAACTAGTGTCTTGGCACAAGGCCTTGACAAAAATTTTATTTGTAGTCTTGGCACAAGGCCTTGACTAGGTGGTAATGATGTCCAATGTTAGGCATTCCCACATTATGAAATTAGCTATTTAATGTGATTATTCGACTAGTAGAATATCCATGTTCCTGTTTATATGGTAATTTTTGATTTATTTTTTCCATAATATGTTCATGTTTATGTTTAAAAATGCTATTGTTTTTATCACACATATTCTGTTAAAAATTAATAGCTTCCACTAAATTATTTACCCTTACTGGGAATCTAAGCTCACCCCATTATTATATATTGTTTTCCCAGGACTCCAAGAAGTGTATTATGATTGATATGCAAGGTTAAGCTAAAGGAAACACTGGAATTCTCAAAGAACTATTTGTGTTGTGTTTTATGTTTGAAATTGTAATGTAAAGTTAATGTATGTAATCTATTTTCCAAGACTGCTAAACTGATCAGTCCTTCAGGACATGATTCCTTTTAATCATGCCAATGTATTAAAATAATACACCGGCTCTGGGTGACTGGGGTCGGGGCATTACAGTTGGTATCATAGGAAGTTTAGTAATAACCTTGGAAACTAGATTTAGATAATCTCTAATTAGATAACATTACCCTAAGATAGACTTTGAGGATTAGTATAGAAGAACATCCTAGAATTTTGGTAATGTAAAGATTTTGTGAGTTTTCCATGAAAATACATACATGTATGGATACGAGCAGGTAGATACGACTCTAACACAGATGTACCTAGGGGTAAAACCTGAAAACACCGCTTTGAGTTAGACTCGAATGAGAACTGGTGTATGACAATGGGCCTTGCTGCACTCTTGGTTACAAAACTCCCGGGGGATATGCTTAGGACAATTCTCATTTTCTTTACAAATCATTATGAAGGATTTACGACTATATACCTCCTCAATGAAAATATTTTTATGATTATGGATTATATCCATAAACTATTCAATTTACGTTACATATTTTATAAGTTTTTAATTTCTCATTCCAATTCATAACCTGAACTAGTGCATGCCATTGTATAGAAATGGGACCCAGTAGAAGGAATGTGAACTCTAGAAATACGTATTATCCAAAGAGTAAGAAGGATCATATCTTTCATGTTATTAAACCAACATTTAGAAGGGAAATAGTCTCCCATGTATTCTCAACATATGAAGAAATATTATAATGTGTTTATAAGATAAGTAATGAATTCTCTGAGTCCTATGGCTTTGAAGGGAAGAAAGTTAAGAAAATGATGGAAGAGAGAATGATGGATAAAGGGAAGAGTGAAAAGAAGGATTTTCCCATATGTGATAACTATGGAAAGAATTGCCTTGGTAAATGTTTGGAGGGAATGGGAGTTTGTTATAAGTGTGGATAAAAAGGAGACCAAGTACGTGATTTCAAGGGTAAGAACAAAGTTTCAAATGTACAATGCTTTATCTGCAAGGATTTGGGACACTACGTGAATCAATTTCTCAGTCATCAGAGTATACCACAAATGATGCTATTGGATAATAATCAAGTGATGATACTATAGAAGATGTAGATGAATGATTAAGAGTTTTTATGTTGTTATTAAAGTAGTGTGAAATTTAATTGATGTATCAATGATGTACTGGTTATATGAATTATGAAAATAAATAATGATTGTACTGCAGTACTATTTTATTTGGAATTTGAGATTATATGGTCCTGATACTAAGGTAGTAATTTTGGAATAAGAGATTGTTGAATTGGATAAATTATATTGGATATTCTTGACTATCTTGGAACTGATTAATGGTTTGTTTATTTCATGATTGTGGAAATATTCAAAATTTTTGGATATAAGGAATATATCCAGTATTATATAAAGGTTAAGAGAGTATGAATGTAATCAATAAGGTTTTTTGGTAATTCATGGTGTTACCATGTTTTAAAACAATACATGATGAAGGTGGTCAAATGTTATTATGTGGCAAAATGATCTTAATTGTGTTTACCTTCCTTATAAATTTTGGACTCTGAGTTTGGACCAAAGTATTTTGGATAATTCTAGTTTGAGATTATTTTTGTATTTCCATAAAAGGACAACCCGGAGGTCGGGCGGAAACTTGTCACATCCGGCAAGGATGAAAGACTTAAACCCACAACGAAAGGTAGAATAGGGTGTATCGCCTACCACTGGACTACATGAAGTCCATGGATGATATAATCTAGTATTTTGTATGGTCTGATAGGTGAATTATATATTCATTATTTTTGAAACCCTATACGATTATGATAAATATATATTTTTTTGGAAATATTTTAGAGTGAAAGATGAGTTTGTGGAAGGAATTAGTTGAAGTATGTAACTCCTATTGTCAAGTATATATATATATATATATATATTTTCCATCTTATTAAGACTAAATTTTATTAACCCAATTTTTTATATGATTTCTCCACAATGGTATTTTATTTTTTCAACCTTTTATTTTCTAAGAACAATTTCAAATTTCTAGGATGCAATTTATTGAATGATGGAAGAATGTAACACCCAAAGAATTTATAGTATATTATTTTATCAAAGTAATTCAATAACTTTCACTATAGAAACATCCAGTTCAAGCGCATCCCGACTTACCAATCTAGCCATATAAAAGTGGTTATGAATATTATTAACTTAATTATGAACATTATATAATCCTTATAATTTTAGAATCCATATTATATTTTTCTTAGACATAATTTAAGAACAAATACATTTTTTAAGATAAAAGAAGTAATTTTTAGAAAATGCAATTTTACTGCCTTTTAATGGAGAACACTTTTTAAATAAAATATTAGAAACTTTTATATATTAAATTTTACAAAATGAACTTCTTCTTTAGAATCGAGACATAATAATTTAGTTTCAATAAATTTTGTGTCATTTCCTGATAAATTTCATATTTGTGTGAATAGTGAAAAATACTATATTTTCAATGAAAACAAATTTTTAATCAAAATAATTTATAGTGTTGAATTAAACATTTTAATGGTTTGGAAGTATAATTAGATTATATTTTTACCATTTAATCCAATAATGGCCATTATAAGTAATTCACTTTGAAATTGGATATAAACAAGTGTCAATCGTTTGAAAGTTATTATTTCATAAAAATACGTTTCTTGGTTTTGACAACGGGAATTAATTTTAAATTAAATAATTATACTTATATGAATTGAAATTGGTTAAATATAATTCATTTTTGAATTTGGAATATCAAAATTATCTTAGGGTAAACTTTTGGTATTTTTCTGGAAACATCCAATTTTTTATGAATAGTGAAAAACACTGAGTTATTGTTTAAAACTAATTTTTTATTTAAATAATTATTTATTTTATTTAAATTTATTTTAGTTCAAAATAGATACATAATTCCTATATAAATTCAATGTAATTCATTGGAGTTCGTTTATAATAATTTTAGATATATAAAAAGTTTATCGGACTTTTTAGCGTCTTTTACCCACCTCCTAGGAGCACTTGCAAATTTAAATAAAACATAATTTTACCGCTTCTGTGAGTTGAATTTCAAAAATCTGAGATACATGGTTAATATCAAGGAGTAATATGAGATTCAATAAGATAAAAAATTTGGTGAATAGTAACGTTTTACTTTTATATATCACAGTTAAAAGTAAATAGGGTAATTTAAGGTAAAATGATATTATTATTACCCTAACACATCTCCTAATACTATTGGATGAGTGTAATTCGACCAAAAACAAACTTAGTAATAAAATATGACCCTTTAGGTCCACTTGGTTTAGATTAAGACATTTATTATTATTTTATTTAAAGAAGAGTTAAAAGAGTTAAAATCAAAGTTTAATAACTAAACCCTTTTTAGTATAGGGTTATACATAAGATAAATTAGACTATAAATATTGATTATAAATCTAAAAATATATCCTACATAATTGTATTTTATTTATAATTTTTCGAGATTAAATACTTAAATTTATTAATGACAGAATGATGATGCAGTAATTACCTTATTAATGAAAGAATAACATAAATTGTATTATAAATATTAATATAAATATAATTTCAACGTTTTTATAACATAAATGAATTTTATTTGTGAATATGACTTTTTAGGAGTGATTCAATGTATTTTATTTGAATTAATCATGCTGTTATTATTTTATCAAAAAACAAATACCAAAGAGTGTTAAAATAGACATAAAATAGTTTTTTAGAGAAATATTACATTATTAATTGATATAATAGTCCTAAAAAACTATGGATCTGTCAAAATACATATATAGTAATATCTATGACATTAATGAACCAATTTGGGTTCTATTATCATTTTATGGTATGTTTATTAACCATATAATATAAAAATACAAAGAGACATGGTAAATGTCAAACTATTTAACTAACTGTTATATCTAAAAGTTAAAGATAATATGGTAAACTTAACCTGTCTAAAACCTATTGGTTGAGCTGTTTTCAACCCATCGACACCTTATATTTTAAATAATTCATTTTGGAGACATTAATAACTGAAAATGAAATTATTATAAAATAATAGTTTATGTTTTCCAAAGGTGCCCCTCACCCCCTTATAAAAGGGCACTTCCCCTTATCTCAAATTAACACCACCAAAGCCATTTGGATTGGCTAAACACTGCCCAAATATCCTCACAACTATCCTAACTTCATCCTAGAGGCCTTAAATTGGTCATAAATTCATCCTAAGAATCCCTTTTGATCAAATCAAATTGATGAACCCGAAGAATAGGTAATGATTTCACCACCCTCTTTCAAGTTCTCTTATTGTTCCACTTACTCTTTCTTTGTTTTATCAATTATAAAATCATAACACTAATATCTTATATATACTGTGATGTTATTATAAATATGGCACAACAATATTAATTATTATATTTATCTTAGGAATGATAATGTCACCATGCGTGCGTACGTACGACTTACCGTCTCCATTCTGTGGTGTAATTTGTTATTCAACACAATGTTATTTGGATGGATATAATGATGATTAATATGTATATAAATAATGAAAATAAAATTCTATGGTCTTTGTAAAATTAATATACCATCCAATTTCACACATTTAAGGAAATGATATTGTCGCTCGTGCGTACGTGCATATTACCGTCTCCACGACGCGATGAGATTCATTTCCATGTTCACCACTCATCAACGATTATAAAAATATATATTACTAATAAGTATGTAATATATGACATAATAATGCTACTAGAGATATATATATTTATCTATATATATATTTATATATATATATATATTTGTACTCACATATATCTTATTCACTTAGTTCAGTTCAATACGATATGAAAATGGAAACAAAATTTTTGCATACGTACTGACTACCGTCTCAATAAACGGTGTTTTCATTTCATATATATATGTCTATTATACATATTTATATTCTAAATATATATATATGATATATAAATCATGTTTTATATTCTGGAATTATTTAAATCTTGATCTATGTGACACAATCAAGAGTAACAAGATAAAACATGTACGATAAAGAAATCGATTATTACCCGAAAAGTTAATTTAAAATAGAAATTATTATTAAATGGGTAGTATAAAGTCATTAATGAATCATGTATGATATCATAAATATTAATATGGTTTTGGTATAATTTAATAACATACTATGATCTTCATATAAAAGGTTAAGATTACCCTCGACTAAAGGAAAGTGCAACGTAATAGTTAATTCCTCAATCTCATTATTATCTGAGAAAGTTTATGTGTATGTATTTACTGGGACATTTTTATCATCCATGTCCATTTTTCATAAAAACTGATTTCAAAATGAATATTTTTAGGATTTGTGAAAGGTACTCTTTATCAAGATCATAATTTTAAATGTTTCAATGATTTATATTTTAAATATTTTTAATTAATTTCCATGTTTTCAAAATGATTTTAAGGATTTATTTATATGGACATGAATGTTTTGAAATGATAATTATTTTCTAAAGATTCAAAGTTGTATAGGACACATTGATTCAAAAATAACTTTTAAATTAGTTCCTGTATAAATTTTTTTTATTTTAATGTATTTTACAAAAAGGATATTTCTCTCAAAAAAAATTACTCATTATTTTCAACTATGTCAGCATCATTTACTGGATATTATTTTTGATTGAGGTGGATTTGTTATAATAAAATATTTCATATTTAATTGAATTAGATATGATTTTTTTGACTATGAATGTTCATTTTTTATACCATTCATGGTTTATGGTTAATGTATTGATATTTCGTATGCTAGTTTTATTATAAATGTTTATGTTATATTTCAACTTTTTTATATGAGGAATGCAGTGGAGTTAGTAAGTGATGGGTGGAGCCCGCTATAGCTCCTCGATGCATCGGTAGGTCTAATGAGACAAACTATTGTCTTGGCACATGGCTTTGACAAAAAATTTATTTGTAGTCCTGGCACAAGGCCTTGACTATGTCGTAATGATGTCCGGTGTTAGGCATTCCCTCATTATGAAATTAGTTATTACATGTGATTATTCGACTAATAGAATATCCATGTGCATATTTATATAGTAATGTTTGATTTTTTTCCCATATTATGTTCAAGTTTATGTTTAATAAGGCTATTTTTTATCACACATTTTGGCTTAAAAGTTTATAGCTTCGGCTAAATTATTTACCCTTATTGGGAATCTGAGCTCACCCCTTTCTTATATTTTATTTTCCCAGGATTACAAGAAGTGTATTATGATTGATATGCAGGGATAAGATAAAGGGAAAAATGGAGTTCTCAATGAACTATCTATTTTTTGTTTTATGTTTGAAATTGTAATTTAATGCTAATGTATGTAATCTATCTTCCAAGACTGTTAAACTGATCATCCCTTTAGGATCTGATACCTTATAATCATGCCAATGTATTTAAATAATGCACCGGCTCTAGGTAACTGGGGTCGAGGAATTACACCTCATGAGTCCCGATGATAATAGGGAGGTGTCACATGGTGCCTCTGGATGATTATCTGCAATTGATTTTTTGTTTGAGAAGTGGGGAAGCCACCCAAGTGGAGAACTGCGCCAGCAACCGGGCCAGGTTTCCAGGCGGGCTGCGCCCAACTAAGGCGGGTCGGGCCAGTCTATAGCCCAACGGGATGATCACGTAGCCCAGCCATTTCAGGAAATACTGGGTCGTACCCAAGTCAGACCGGGTCAGGTCGGACCAGGTCGTGCGAGCCGGGTTGGTCAGACCGGGTCAGACCGGACCCGGAGCCTTTTTGGCCCAAATACGCTTAAAAGGCCATATCTCAAAAACCAGACATCCATTTGACGAACTGTCTGTGGGACTGGAATCCATGGAATGAGATGGTCCTTTTTATATAATCCACATTATTTTTGGAGAAAGTTGGAGTCTGTCTAGGATGGATCGAACCTTAATCCAACCGAGCCCTCAGTACTAAAACGCTTATAACGCATAGACCGGGAATCTGATTGATGTGTCGTCTGTCATATTGGGACCCTTTAAACATGGAGGTCCTTTTAGTTACTACTTTGTGAAACTCCATGGAATTTGAGGCAAAACTGATATCTTAAGGAGATGATTCAATATTACTCAAGTGCACTAGGTGTGGGGAATCCTATGGATGATTGTCAATTGAAGAGAGATCTTGTGTGGATCAACATCAAAGCGACCCTGTGTGGATCAAAATCATTGAGACCCTATGGGTATCATCATCATAGTGACCCTCTGTGGATCAACATCATAGCTACCCGGTGTTGATTAACCTAATAGAGACCTTGTGTGGATCAACATCATAGCGACCCTGTGTGGATGAGCATCATAGAGACCCTGTGTGGAGCAGCATCATAGTGACGCTGTGCGTATCAGCATCATAGAGACCATATGTAAATCATCGTCATAGAAAACATATGTGGATCAGCATCATAGAGAATGTGTGTTGATCAAAATCATAGCGACCCTGTGTTGATCAGTATCATACCAACCTTGTGTGGATCAGCATCATAGTAGCCCTGTATGGATCAGAATCATAGCAGCCCTATGTGGATCAACATAATAGAGAACCTCTGTGGATCAACATCATAGATACCCTTTGTGGATCAGCATCATAGATACCCTGTGTTGATAAGCATCATAGAAACCCTCTATGGATCAACATCATAGAGACCCTTTGTGGATCTACATCATAATGAACCTATGTGGATTAGCCGTGTGCGACCCAACGAGGACCATCCCTAGAGCAGCCCGTCATGGATCAGCAAATTACAAACCTGTGTTGATTGATAATGGAAAAAATCATTCATGGTTCCATTTTGGAAACTTCCTAACTTAATAAAATGATATAGCTTAAGACTAATCATCTTTATTCCTAAATTCTGTGTTGTATATCTGGTTTGAGCTGAGTCTTTTCTTTGTGCATGGTGACTGATATCAGGATTTTTGGTTTACCTTTATGGAATTTTGAGAGATCATCGGGTGTCTCAAGATCCTTACTGGGTATTGTTATAATCACCCAAGCACGTTCTTCTCCCCACACCTTATTGTGTCTTGGGCAGACAACGAGTAGCTTGGTTGAGACTTTGGAGAGTTAGGACCAAGTGGTACACGGATGTGACTGGTCGACATGGAGAGCTATAGATATGAGTTATACCAAACCTTCATGTAGTATCCATAGTGGACGATCTCAAGATCTATTTTCTATTGTTGTTTTATCTTTTTAGTTGGTCTTTTATTCTGGCCCCTTTACTTTCAGTACACACTTTTACTACTATATTTTTACCACATGGTTTGCATGTTGGTGTGTTCTTGGTCTGTTTTTTTATAGGTTTAAATGATATTCCTTCCATATTTTAGGGAAATTCCATTCCGGTGCTTGACACCAACCCATGGCCGATGGAAGGCAGACATGGGGTAGTTACGAAATAGGCCCTGGGGGATGGGTCAGGACATCCTCATACTACTTTTGATTAAAGAGTTTTTTAAAATTCTGTTTTATTTCAATACTAATATTCTCCAATGTATTCATCATCAATATATTACTATAAAAATGATTTCATAATTATTATAAATTACTCTTCTCTCTCATTAAACGCATTTCATTATCATTTGTTATAGTTTTCATGCAGTTGAAATCACTCTTTTATTCTGTCCCTCCACTTTTCAATTCACGAACTTCCTTTTTTTATGTTCAGTTTTATTTGAATTTTATAATTCTTACACATGTTCATAGTCAATACGTTACCCTATGAGTGATTTACTATTAATTAGAGACAATCTTTCTCAATAATTAACCAAATTCATTAATACATTCATATACCCATCACACTACTCAATTCATTCCTTGATTTTATCTCATAATGTAAAGAATAAAAAAATGAATTATAATTTAATGGAATCCGTAATAATAATTTTTATATAAGGGTACTTATATGAAAAATGTTCTCAAATATGTGATTAATATATTAATTTTTTTATATAGGCTTAGGGTGAATTGTAAAATAGGGGAAATAAGGTATCAGTTTAATGATTCAAATTTTATTTATTAAGAAATATATATTATTGTGCACCAAGAAATATTTGATACGGTGTTGTTTGAGCTTAATTAATTTTTTAAACATATATATGTAATTCATGGGGATTAAATAAACCCCTATCGTTTTCAATTTAATTGTATTTTTATTCAAAGTATACTATGGTCATAAGGTTCTTATTAACTCAACTCCCACTGAGGAGTTAAAATACATCCTCTTGAAATTATATCATCTGGTATTTATATAATACATATTAATATTAAATTTTAAATAAAATTATTATTTAGAGAAAGAAAAAATTTAAATAGAAATATTTATCAATGATGAATTTATTCCCCAAAAAAACATATCATTGTTTAGAATAATTCTTATCCAATTAAATGATGTTATGCCATCCTTTCCATATTTTAAATTCCAAGTAACTTTCTTCTTGAAAATTGGAAAACTAATATTTTTTTCTCATGTAACCAGTATATGTCCCTTATCCTCTTTTAAAAATTATATTTTGGTACTCTTTTTACAATGTGGTTTTTCAATAAGGGTATTTCATAATATTAAAATAATTTTCACCCTTTTGAAATGAAATTATTTTTCATCCACTCCACATTTATTTTTGATAGACTTTATGAATTTGACAAGGATTAGTTATTGAATATTATTTTTAATTTTTTAAATATTAAAATGTATGAACATAACCTTTTGTAAAAAATTATTTATTTTTCAAGGCTCTATTACTGAGGATTATTTTTTAATGTAAAATAATTAAAAATGGTTATACTACTTCTTTTCAAACAAGATAACTGTCTTTTATGGAATAATTATGCAATTAATTTTCTAAATAATTATATTGAAAATTCCTAACGAAAATGATCATTCATAATGACCCATTACTTCTCCTTATATGATAAATATAAAACACATTCCAAAAAACTTTTTTATGGATTTTATGGAATTTTTTTATTTAATAAAAATTCTTGATTTCCATGGATGTTATATTTATTGAAACACTCTCCAAATTTTCTTATGAAATAAAATTTTGAGGTGATTAAATTTTTTAGTTATCAAACATTTAAAATCAGGAGGAAAATTTTAGTAATTCCATTGGAAAATATTGTTAAAAACATTTTTCATATAAATAGTTCATTATGATATAATGAATGATTTATAACAAGTCGTACACATATATTTGGGTGATTAATGGGTGGGGTATTATATAACCTTAAAATACATTGGATAGGGTTTAATATCTCATGAGATAATGATTATTTGTGTGGGTATAATTTTAGTATTATTATTCACACATGTTTATGTGTTGGTATAATTGTAGTTTAGCTATAATCACAATGTTATATATGGTAATAATTAAAGTTTATCAATTATCATAAGGTTATACATGGGTATAAATGTGGTTTATATACAATAAAAAAGTTATAAATGGGTATAATTATTCTTTATCTATTCTTAAAAGGTTGTGTGGGTAAAAATTTGATTTATAAATTCTGGAAAAGTTTTTTATGAGGATAAGTATGGATAATCCATTCTAATAAGTCATTGAATAAAACTAATTGTATTTAAACTATTCTAAAAATATATATTTTTTCATGCTTATGTTTTTGCACTATCGTTTTTATAATATTATTCCAATGTTATAATTTAATGGATCATTTTTATTTACTATTGTTTTTAAATAATTAGGATTTGAGTCTTATTTTATGAAAATATTTATTTTTTGAATTGTGATTTATGTTCTATTCATTGTCGGTTAATATTTATTTCAATATATTTAATAAAATCATATTCCCTTATTATAATCACTTATGATAGTTGATTATTATCACTTATTTTTACCCTTAACAAGAATCTGATCTCAATGCTTTCTTATGTTCAAATCCCTTTAGTTATGAAGAAGAGTATAAATTATGAGGTGACTATAAGGAATCTAGACTGTTTCTATTGTAGTGAAATGTTCTCAAGTTGTATAAAATACACTGACAGTACAAATAGTCTTAAAATAAACTAACTATTAGATTAACGAAATTGGTATATTATCTTGTGAGGTGCAATTTTTATCTTATATAAATGACATAAAATTTAGATGTGTTTAGCTTGGGTCATCATATAACAAGTGGGAAAGAATCATGTTTAACACATATTTTATAATCACATAATCATAATACATACAGATAAATAACATCGATTATATCATTATTTCAGATACCTAAAGAAGAATAAAAAACACAAATGATATCAAAATAGATTAAAAATACCTCTAAATGAACAATTAGACCGTTATTTTAAAAACATTAGAAACATATCCTTTATGTTTAATAAAATTATAACTAAAAATGACCATAATATTGAGAAAACTATTTACCTTGAAAATAACCATCCAAAATATTAATGGAATACTCAAATAAAAAATAGAGATAAATGTGTAAAAATTAATTATTATAGAAAATGTTAAATGAAATATTTCTTCAACACTTTTTTGTAAAAAGCAATAAGTAACCTACATGGTAAAAACATACAAGATAATTTTTAAATTTCAAAAATGATGTAAAATTTTATTGAAAATAAATTTATATAATCATGGTATTATATGAAAGTACATTCTTGAGTAATTTTTAAGTAATATGGTCATAAAATAAAAATTTCATTTACGAAATATAAAATAGGATTCAATTTTCTTAAAAATATTTTTTTCATTCTTTTGACAAACCAAAGAGTGGAGAAATAAATAAAAATAATAAAACCAAAGAAATTAAAATACAAAAAAATATATGTTTTAATAGTAAAATATAATATAATTTCTCCAATAGATATTCAAACATAAAAATTGTGATAAAAATTAGATTTCAACGTAAACCATTACCCTAGGTACAAAACTTTTTTGTAGGTATTCTCAACATACTATAAAATAAATTTATACTTATTATAAATTTATACCAAAATAATAATAATAATTAGCTTAATATATAATTACATTATACTATCTTATTACCCATCCTTTAATATATCATAATTCAAATCAGCATTTTGGTGAAAACAGGTCCGTTCCCCTAGCATGTTTAGGTTCGATAGTCCCGGTACTTGTACATTGGTCATGGATTCATTATATACATAATATTTATCATATTATAAGTATAATATTTATTAAATATACATTTTTATAAACATTCATATAATTTAGTAATGAAAAATAAATTACATCACTTTTTTGAGATGGTTTTCTATACGTACGCATGAGTATAGTTTTTATTTTCTAATATATTGAAAGAAAGAAACTAAAATAATAATATATATTATTATTATAATAATAATATCATATTTATCATATATATTAATTAAATATGTTAGTATTACTTGATATTTATGGAGGAAATGAAAAAATAATGAGATCATTTTGTGAATGTGGTAGCCTATACGTACACATAAAAAAAATTATCATTTAAAATAAGATGGAAATGGGGTAGAAAATTTGTGTAATAGATTGAAAATTACATTTTAATAATTATGCAAATATAATCATCTCAAGAAAATTATATAAGATTTGTATGATGTTTATGGAATAAATAAACTCAAAATATAAAGATAAATAAAGTTACTTATTCTATTGGGAAACCTCCTTTGTTATCCAACTATACTATCTTTGTTTGGTATTTGGAGAATAACATAATATATATGATATGTTAAAGAAACCTATAAAGGTATTTCGGTCAGTATTGGATGATCTATAGGGCTCAATGTTTTTAATAAGTTAATGTAGGAGGTTTCGTTTTATAATTGAGGAGGGTGTAAAACTTATAAATACACAAAACATTAAAATATAGTAAGGTCAAATTCATGTTATAGTGGAACTAATTTCAAAAGGACTAAATGAATCGATTATATAAGGTATAAATATATTAAAAAAATAAAATGTATATATGTTTTAGAGATATTTTAAATCTTACTTTTTATTTTAACACACTCTTTATACATTTTCAACCTTAACTAATGTAACAAAATCTTACCATATTTACTATTAATTATGACAAAATATGAATGTCAAAACATTACAAAAAAATAGAAATTATGATTCCAAATATCAAAAGAATTTTTTAAAATTAAATTACATTAAATTTGAGTGATTAATATTAATAATAATCATGACAAATAGAAAGAAAACTGTTTATTAGAAAAAATCAATTTTAAGTATAAAAATGATTTTATTCACATGATTTTACAAGTAAAAAAATAAAACGAATTAACATGTTTTTTGAATATATTATATAAATAATAAATTACAATCATTTATAAATAGTGATTAAATTAATTTATTAAGATAAAAACATATTCCACACTTGAAATATGTTTTTTAAAAAATGGAAACTTTTACATTCAAGTAATTCTTCTTTTATTACCACTTAATAAGAAATGAGATAATTTTATATAAATGACAAAAATAATTTTTAAAATTTAAAATAATTAATAAATTTTCAAATAAAACATATATTGAATAAAAATTCGCATGAAAAAAATATTTAATAAAAGGTCATTGGCATTACTAGTATCTATTATGTAAATTAGAAATTATTTTAGACAATTATATTTCATTTATATAACAAATAATTTTATTTATTATGTAATGTATATGAATTATTCACATACGATTAAGGGATATTTATTTTAAATATATCAAACACATCTTATTTATTAAA
Organism: Viscum album; assembly: GCA_963277665.1. Lineage (NCBI taxonomy): Eukaryota > Viridiplantae > Streptophyta > Magnoliopsida > Santalales > Viscaceae > Viscum > Viscum album. Next base: position 36,292,621 of record OY728150.1, on the reverse strand, counting down.
TAAAATAATATTTGAAGCACTCAGGATGTTACATTTACACAACCAATAATTTATAGGGAATATGATTCGTTAATTATTTTACATTAATGTCCTGAATCAAAATTAGAGAAACACATTCATGATGAATTTAGTGTGTCCTAATAAAAATATTATAAGTGTAAAATTTATCATAACTCATCCAAAATAGTACCTTTCATGAGGATCATGTCAATATAAGGCCCCTGTCACAATAATCTAAACAACATATCATAGGATCACTTCCACATAACCTTAAACTGTATAGTGTATGGTCCTCATTACATGACCTTAATCATTATGAAAATTGTTCCATATCACACAACCATAAAATACATGTAGTTTTCGTTCATATATGAAACTACACTTATTATATTGGTTAATCACATATGATCTTTAATTACATTGAATGATATATTCTGCAGGGCCCTTCACGACATAGAATGATCCATTTACGTAACTATAAATTGTTTTACTTTGATTATGTAGGGGATCAATATTTTATTTGGACCAATTTACTAATTTTTTTGATCGATATTATGATATTTTCATGGAATGTTTATCAACTTAACATAATATAACCCAAGATTCACTAGGGTTTTCCACTAGTTTATGAAAAATCTCTATTTATACACACATGTCATAATTCTAAACTCACCCACAATCACACTCACCAAACCAAAACCATCCTTATCAAGAATAATTTAACTATATTAAATGTCATAAAATACCTCAAACACACAAATAATTGTTACTCCATAGGTATTTCATTTGATACTCCCATATCAAAACACATATTTCTAGGTTTACTGTAGTTTTGTCATAGTAGCTCACATTGTCAGTGTGTGTTGGGTTTACCCCAAGAAAACCTCCATGTGGTAGTGGTTATGGTGGAATTGGTACTCACATCGCATAACTAAGAATAAATATGTGTTACCAATCACAAATCCCATATCCTAGTCAATATTTTACAATAATGGTCCTCTTGCTAGCATCATGTGTGGTGTTTTCATGTCAATGAGAAAACCCTCAGTGGTACTCACACAATATTCATGTGTTGTTCTATAAAATAATGGGAAAAATATAATTTTTACTCTTAGGTTATGGTCAGAATCTTAATCGTAATCCCACTATAATTTCATGTATTCCTCTCATATCATGGAATATATATACCATTACCCGATAGAAAAAGGTTTGTGTATGACAATGCTCATGTAAAATGAGGCATACAAACTCAAATAATGTTACCCAAACCACCACCTAGGAAGATCCTTTGGGGAGAATAAATATCTATGATATATACTAGACACATTTATAAAGAATAAGAAACCATATGAACACCCTAGGTTATTGAATGTAATTTAACATATGATGAATCAACATACCACTCACATTATTGAAACCAACATTGAAATAATCATTATAGTCATCATTTGAATCATTATCGTAAGAATATTAATTATCATCATAAGCCTAATAAAGTTATCATTAACATGATAAATCCCATATAATTGTCAAATAAACTATCATATTATAATATGAATCATTATCATTGAGTATTATCATAACAAAATGTTACATCCATCTTCTAGTGTTAATCTTCCATCCCTTATACATCAGTATGTGTTATTATTGAGTATATATTTTCATCATTATTAAGGATCAAAACATAGAATACTATTCATACCTATAATTATATAAAATCTCATACTAACTAAATAGTATAATGTAATGGTACATGAATTCTTAATGTAATTATAAATGACAAATAGAAAGAACCGCGGACATCATTACTTAAGGAGGCCTACAGAAATTTTATAAATTTGTATTGTTTGGTATTTAATTGACTATAAAATCATTGAATAATAGAGTTCATGTTTGGTTCCATGATGAATTTGTATGATCCTAAATATTTTTCTATCACATTTTAAACAAAAAATTTACTGATATTTTGAACAAGAAAAAATGAGGGATCACTTATCACTATGAAAAATATTATCTAATATAGGGGTTTGGGATTAATTTGAAAGGAATAATGAGATTATCTTTCCTCTCTCACTCATGGAATGGATGGTTATATTAGTTTTAATTTCATTCAAGGTTCTCAAATTTCTTATGGTAATGTTCATTGGTTTTAGATAATTTAATACAAATCCATATATTAGAGAAGTGTACTATGATAAACACATCAAGTACAATATATAAATAATGACATGAATATAATATACTTGTGATATCTCAATTTAAAGTACTTCCTTGGAGTTTTTTCCTCCACACCCCTCTTGTCTAGAGACATGTTAAGAAATTTTATAAAGTTAAATTCCAAAATTGTTCCTAATCAAATTGACTTTACATTAGTGAGATTTGTAATTAAATTTACACACACATACATATAATTTTGATCCCACACCCATTTAGAGAATTAGACACACACTAAGGAAGAAATAGTCATCAGAAATCATAAATCCATATTATATAGTTAATTATTCAAAAAAATATTAATAATATTTAAATTATATATTATAAAAAAGTAACATACATTAATTAATGACTAGTACCTTATAAATATAAGTACCAGGGAAAATGGAAATCTATGAGGCAAATAAGTGAAGAACATGTGTAGAAGGAAAGTAAAATAACCACAATCCCCTCTAAAACTCTTAAATGTATACTACATATGGGCCTGCAAGAATCAAAAATGTGGTGTAATGTATCATTATGTGTACCAGAGTGAGTCCATAGAAAAATATCCCTTTTGATCTCCCTGTCCATAAATTCCATTACATAATAAGACTCATTGTGGTTTGAATGATTTATCTTCCCCATAAAACATGATGTGACCCCAAGAATCATGGAATGATATCGTAGATATAACACCCCAGCATTAATTTCCTAGAGTCGGTGCATTATTACATAACATTGGCATGATCACAAGAGATCTTTTCTCAAAAGACCGATCAATTTAGTATCACTGAAATTACTAGATACATTCATAAGTTTTACATTACATTATGAAATTTAAAAAACAACAACATTGTGTCTTATTTGAACACAATCATATCCCTTAGACTATCCTTACAAGTCAGTCATAATATACTATTTCACATCCTAGAAAAAATAAAGCATAAGAAAGTGGTGAGGTCAAATGCTCAGTAAGGATAACAATTTAGCAAGAACTATCATAAATATTACTAAACATTTAAGGTAATGTATATTACTAAAAACAAGACTTTTAAACATAATATTTAGTATTATATGTCAATGATAAATGAAATAATTCCATTTACTTATTCACATGAATATTTTATAAGTCGAATAATCACATGTAATATCAATAACTAATATCATAATGATGAAATGTATAATGTCAGACATCATAACCACGTTGTCAATGTCCCATTCCAAGAATACAAATAAACATATTATCAAGGCCTTATTCCATGACACTAGTTTGTCTCATGAGACATACTGATGCATCGAGGGGATATAGTAGGCCCCGACCGCTACTTACTACATCCAATTCATTACTCATATGAAAAGGGTGAAACATAACATAAAAATTCATATTAAAATAAAATTCAAAATGGTAATAATTTAACCATAATCCATGAATGAAATAAAAATAACACTTCAGCAGTCAACCATTTCATAAAACGATCAATATAAAATGGAATATTGTATCATAATATATCAACTTCAATCAAAAAGAAAATCCAACAATAGATGTTGAGATATATTAAATCAATACAAAAACTATTTGATAGAAGTATCACTTTTTTACTTTGAAATCCTTTAAAAGACACATAATTATAAAAGAAAATGTTTATTTGTAAAATATTCCTATAATATTTTAAGGGTTTATTCAAAGGTGTTATAACTGTAGAAAATATACACACCTACTGTATTATATTAAAAAACATTCATTCATTATTTTGTCGAAAATGATATAAATTAACCTGTTTGCAAAACTTCAGAAAGATTTCAAAACATTTTATGAAAAGTTAAAAAATGGTATAAATGGCATTAACCCATATTCTAGGAAATATTAAAAATGTTTATAAATACATTTTTATGAAACACAGATGTGGATGATAAATAAGTCCTAGTTGATTCTTATGTATAAACAACCTTAGATAACAAAGAGATTGTAAAATTAACCTTTACCTTGTACTTTTCTTTAGTCAAGGGTATGCTAACCTCATGTAAAATAGTTAAATAATTTTTATTAAATTATTCAAGAACAACAAACATAAATATGATATCATATATGATCCTCTAATATTTATTTGTTAATAATGATTCAGTTATATCATTGTTTCACGTGTTAAGTGATTCATTTTACTTTATATGTTTTGTTATTTAAGTATTGTTTGTTATGGATAGGATGTATTGGATTCATATATTGAATGATATTAAGTTCTTGAACATTTTTTTAATCATCATAGGAAAATTATTCTTGAATGGTTACGATGGGGAATGAAATCTCATCATGTCGTTGAGAAGGTAAGTCAAGCGTACATACGATCGACAATATCATTCTATAGATGGAAAAATAATATATAATTGAATGGTATATTATATATAAAGAATAATTAACATGTTATATTTTTTATTTACATCAATTATACTCATTATTATACTCATCCAAATAGTGATGTTTGAATAACGAACTACACCACGACGTGGAGATGTTAAGCTGTATGCACACACATATGGTGACATTGTCATTCATATGATGGATAGAATAATGAATATGGTTGTAACATATTTATAAAAACATCTCATTATATATATGGTATTATAGTTATTATTTTATCATGGAAAAAACTTATAAATATGAAGTAGAAGAAGAAAAGAACATCAAAAGAGATGACAAAATAATTACATCTTCTTCAGGTGATTCCATTAGATTTTAAAAACATGGATCTTTAGGTTAGATTTACGATCAAATTAAGGGCTCTAGATTGAGTTGAGGGTTGTTTCATAGAGATTCTAGTAGGGGTTTTCTGAGCTAAATGGCTTTGGAGGTGTGAATTTAAGATAACTGGAAGTACACTTTTGTAAGAGAGGTGATGGGCACTTTAGGAAAACCTTGAAATATTAATTTATTATAAAATTATTTTCGGTTTATAATAGCTAAAACTTTATTTATTCTAGTATAATATGGGTATTGGTATAAATACTATCAACCAATAGGTTTTAGATATGTTTAGGTCACCAAATTAACCTTAACTTTTAGATTTAACCATTATTTATATAGTTTATGTTTTACAGTGTCTTCTTGTATTTTTATAACACATGGTTAATATAGTAACTATAAAATTCCAGGATGACCTAAAGTTTTTCATTAATGACTTATGTAACATTATCTATGTCATTTCATTGAATCTTATATTTTTAAGGCTATAATATAATTTAATAAAATAGTATTTGTTTTAAAAACTAATTTATGTCAATTTTGACACTATTTAATAATTGGTTTTTGTAAAATTTTTAATAACGTGATTATTTCAAAAACAATACTTATAATCGACTCTAACAGGTCATATTCACCTAGAAAATTCATGTATAGAATTGAAAGTTTCGATTTACATTTATTTTAATATTTATAATATCAATTATTTTAATCTTTCATTAAAAAAGTAGTTATTGCATCATCATTGTGTTATAAATATATTTAATTACTTAATGCCTAAAAATTATAAATAAACTACTATGACGTAGGAAGTTGTTTTATATTTATAATGAATATTTATAGTCTAATTTATCTTATGTATAACATTATATTAAAAATTATTTAGTTATTGAAATAAATATTTAACATATTTAACTCTTCTTTAAATAAAATATAATAAATGTCCTAATCTAATCCAAATGGATCCAAAAAGAATCTAATTTTTATCATAAGGTTGATTTTGGTCGAAATAAACTTATCCAATAGAATTAATACATTTTTGGGGGTAATTTTATATTATTATATTAATTTTTTACCTTTAATTACCATATTTACTTTTAACCGTGGTAAATAACATTCAAAAGTTACTTTTCACCAAAAATTATTTTCATCCTACTGAACCAAATTTTACTTATGGATGACAACCGTGTCTCTCAGATTTTTGAAATTCAATTCACATAAGTGGTAAAATTTTGTTTTATGAAAATTTGGAATTGTGCCTAGAAGGTGGGTAAAAGATGATAAAAAGTTTAGTTAAATCTTATATATCTAATCTAATTATAAAATTAATCCAATTGATTAAATTGGACTAATATAGGTATTACATATCTATTTTTAATTTTTAAAAAAATTAAATTAAAAATAATTATTTAAATATAAAGTCGTTTTTAAACAATAACAGAATGTTTTTCACTATTAATCAAAAAATCAATGTTTTTAAGAAAATACCAAAACATCACCTTAGGCTAATTTTCATATTCTGAATCCATAAATGAATTCCATTTTGAAAAATAAAACTTATAAAATTTCAAAAGGGGGTATTATTATTCATAAATTCTTTTTAAATGGCTAGTTTGATTGGTTGTGGTGTTCTAGAACTCAGAGTTGCATACAACGCAGGCTATTGTATTATTCAAAGAGAAATGTACCTTGGAAGCATGAGGTGTTACATTCTTCCCTCCTTCAAATAAATTCATTCTCGAAATTTCTATAATAATACTAAATAAAAAGACTGGGGTAGTTCTTCATCACAAGTTACTCTGGTTCCCATTTTTCCACTTCCATTATCTAGTTTCTCAAAATAACTTTTACCATACGAGTCATCTGGTTTCTCAACACTTGTGCTATGGTATCAAGAATCCTGATAGGATATTCACAATAAGATAGTTCTAGTTCATGTTCTATTTCTTCATAGGTGAGTACATGCATTGGAACTAGCATGTATTTTCTCAACAATGATACATGGAAGACATCATGAAGTTTCACTACAAAAAAGTGTCTTTTACCAATCGGAAATTAGTGAAAAATAATATATGTGTTGGTAAAAAAGATTAATTCCAATAGATATTTGGTTTTTTCAGTATTAATTTTAATTACAAACATTTTTTTTACTGACTGGTATATCTATTGGTATTAACTGTTTAATACCAACACATCTTTTACTAACACTTAAATCTCCCATATTTTCATTTTAATACCAACATATTTTTATCGACACATAAATATTTTTTTAATAACTATTATTACTAATAGATATTTTACCATTAGAAAAAACTTTTTCCAATAAAACTGTTTTATAATAAAATGTTATACAAACAAATATATATATATATATATGTATATAAAAATAATTTTTTAATAAAAATATATATTTATACATCTAATTAATGTAACTATTAAATGAAAGATATTTTTTTGAATTAATACATACAAACATACAAACATAATTATATATATATATATTGTATGTGTATTTATTAACATGTTACCTGATTTTTTTGGTTGTCACACCAGATTAACACTCTAATTACTAATGGTGGAAAAAATGAAGGGTATTAGTGTTAGTACAAAGGACCCATTATAAATATACTTTAAATATTATTATTCATCTTAAAAAAGAACATATACAAGCTAATTTTGATTTTATTCTAAATAATTTTTAAAAACATTTTTACAAAATATTTGAAAGAAATAAATAAAATACAATTTAAAAATATTATCATTTAGAATGAATTTAAAATATATTCTCAATAATAATAGAAATAGTTATAAAATTAAAATAGGGTATTAACGCTAGTAATGTGGCTGAATCCCCAACCCCAAATCATTCCACCTCCACCATTCCGCCTCCGCCGTTCCACCTCCCCACCTCCCTATTGTTCTACCTCCATAGTTCCGACTCCCAATCGCTCTGCCTCCCCATTGCTCTGCTCCTCCATTACTCCTCCATTGTTCCTCCTCCTCACTCCCTATTGTTCTGCCTCCTCTGTTCTGTCTCTTCCATTCCGAGTCACGACCATCCAATATGCACTACTACTGCCATCTCAAATCTAATGTTCCGCCTCCCCATTTCTCCGCCTCTACATCACTCCACCTCCGCCATTCCACCTCCTACCTCTATATTGTTCTTCCTCCTTCGTTCCTCCTCTTCCGTTCCACCTCCTCCGTTTTTCCTCCTCTGTTCTTCCTCCTCCATTCTGAGTCACGTCCATCCAAAATCCACCGCCGGTTCCATCCTATATCTGCCCTTGTCTCTATCGTAAATCCTTCCTTAATCGGTCACTAACTCCCCATGCACCTGATCTCTTAAAAGCTTCTGTGGATTCAATGCACAATCACTCATGAAGATTATTAGCATAGTAAAGATCAAGGTGCGTAGAGATGATGTCTGGGGAATGGCTCGAATCAGCACCCCCTCAATTATTTTTGTAGTAAGCTATTTTGTTTTTTTGGGTATAGAAAAATAATTATAGACCTACATCAATAAATTTACATTACTATTTTATCCCATTTCTCTGATCCATCCCTCATGGATTATTTTGTCAATAGCTTTATTAGAGGAAGAGGCAAAGTCATCGAGCATTATTTCAGCAGCATGGACTATTATTCACATGAGGAAAAAAATCCAAGGTTCACCTTATTTTATCATTAGTCGACACTCTAATGGTATGGTTAATAATCTATGGATACTCAAACCTAGGATATTCTTGATATTATCTCTCTGGAGGTTTGGAATACCACATGAAACTTCATTGAATAATCACAATCCTAGTGAAAATGAGTTTTTTTAATCATTATTAGTTTGTTCAAATTATTGATTCATGTTTGTGCTACTTATTAAACCATCTAATGTAGGTTTTTTCCTGAAGAATACGAAGTGAGACATTTCTAGGCCTATGAAGAATGTGGTAGATAAGTTTTTCATGGTTTATATTTATATATATGGGTATCATTACTCATATAATTCATTTATTCCATATATTCTAATACATAGGAGAATAAGGTTATTTTATCACTTTAGAATCTTGATTTCATGATTTATATCATCCGTGAATGGTTTTTTCTTGAAAATCGAATGTGATGTTAAACAATTAAGACAAATAAATAAACCTTCCTCTAATGGATGAGATCTGTTTAAAGCATTCAATTTGATTCAAGATGTCTTAAACGTTCTCAACTGTGTTTCGCATACATGTGATGAAAATGGTTGTTGATGATATTTTAGGTTTCCTTTGCATAAATAAATGATTTGTGATGTATTGGGTTGTCTGTACACAAACAAGAAATTCATCATAAATGGGTTGTCTATTGGTTTGTTGTACACATAAAAATGGGTTTACCAGGTAATTATAAAATGGGTTGTTTGTACACTTCTAGATGACTAAATATTTCTCAAATGGGTTGTACAAAAAATGGGAATAATAGGTAATTCATCTTAGTTGTTCACTTTTTTATCTGAAATGGGAATAATGGGTATTTCCTAAATTTGATTCTACATTTTTGAGATCCTTTGATATGTCATTGATCTATTGAAAGGACCTTTTTCATTTGAAGATTATTGATGTTTTTGAGAATAAACCAAACTAGGTAAACTTAGTGGATTAATCTTAATTTCCTTCAATTTTGGGTTCATCTTAAAATCAAGGAAGTCTTGAATAGTTTTTATTGTTTTAATCTAATGTTCCATTTACTAAGAATCAATATCCACATTATATAAATAATCAAAAGATCTTGATTTATGCTACATAGATTGAATCTAGGTATCCAGCTCTTTAGTTTTAGAGATGTGATTGGAACTACATATCTAGAGAACATATAGCTTTCTAGATTAAACTCAATTATATTACTTGTGATAAATATTTAATCTACAAGTATCCAATAATTATACACGTTAATAAGTCCATAGTCATATTTATAAAATTTGAAAAGGTCCTTTAAGACTATTTTTTAAACAATACACTGAATCCCTAAGGTTCTCGTTGCATTAAATGGTTTGTTAGATATTGATTTTGGTGTCATTATCATTTAAAGGTAGTGTTACTAGATTGTATAATTTTATACTAGATATCTATCTGTTTCTTTTACTTCTATTCACAATAAACAATATTGAACCTATGCTTGTAAAACCACTTGCTATTCTGTCAATGACTCAGGTTTGATGCATGGATCACCATTACTGGGTTTTTAATAGGACGATGATATATGTCTCTATTATAACTGATTTGTATGGAAGTCATTTTTTGAAATTTCATAAAAATAACCAAACATAAGAAACTCACAATGAATTACTAGTCACTTTTAATGTCAATGAGATATTTAAACAAAAAACTACAGGCGGTGTTGTGGTCACTGGTTATATAATCTTCTTGTTATTTTTATAGGATGCATTATTATTTATAAACCTTCATTGGATTTCCATTTTAATTTATTTTATAGTCATATTAAATTTTGTTATTCAATGCCATAGGGATATTTCGTTTCTCAGAAATCATGGATGATTTGAACTTAGTGATGATGATATGGTTAGATTATTACATTCCCTATTATGTGCTAAGTATATATAGCAAGGAAAGACACTAACATGATTTCTCTTCATGATAATATTGAACTAAATTAAAATTTTACCAGTAAAATGAGAGGATAAATGTTTGGATGTGGAAAAAAAGTTTGGTTTTGTTAATACTTCTTTCAATGGGTTGGGTGATGTTAATAATTACATGGGAATGATGATTAATTTTGTTTTAAAATACATATTTATATGCCTCTTATGGATCAAAAGAAAATTCTTATTGAATATGTTGACATAGACATTTAGTATTACATTTAATCCATAATAATTCCAATCATGAAGTGAAAAAAGTTTTAGGGTCATCAGTATCTGGTCATGGGGTGCACAGAGAAGTGAAGACCTGCATGTTAAAGGTAACATATTGATGCTTATTTACTAGTTGAGTGTTGACACTAATATCATCCCATTATCATACTGTTGGTTTAATTGTGAATGCACAGTTTGATTTCATTAGTTGGTGATGAAGTGTATCATCCTGACCTCTTTATCCCCATAATCTCATTCTTATACCATGGCATGAAATTTGAAAGAACCACTTGATTTCAAAGGAATACTAAAGTTGACTTAGGATTGCTTCAGATTACATGGAATGAACTGAGATCCCAGATATGATCAAGCATTTGATGGATATTAGAGGAGTATGAGAAGTATGATGAGTATGAAGAAAATCTTTGGTTTCTATTATTTGTTTTTTTTTCAAATTTTGAGTTTCTATTTGGAATGTATAGCTTGAGTTCCTATTTGGAATGTAAAGTTTGAAGTACTTGAGTATCAATTTTTTTGGGTTGTTTTGATTATGAGTTGGTGAAGTACTAATTTTATTCAGATTTATGACATTATTGATGATTCAATTATGCTAATGTTGTGGGATGATCATGGATGGATTCTAGAGAATGAGATGAAGCTTGGGTTTCTGTTTGTTTAACTGATTGAGTTATTGTTTTGAATTTCCATCTTGATGTTTTTCTTGATTTGTTTTGTATGTGTTTTGATTATAAGTTGGAGAATTACTACTTTTATGCAGATTTTTTACGAAGAAAGGTTGATGTTGGAAGATAATGGATGGATTCCAGAAGAATATGAGAAGCATATTGGGACTTCCAGAATGGTGGTGGATCAGGATGTGCATGATACTATACCAAAACCTATTATGGCATGGATGGGGCACTAGAGATGGTGGATCAAGATGTTAATGAGACTATTCCAAAACCTCTTATCGCATGGATGGGGTTCTAGAGATAGAGTTCACTCGATGACATGGATGAGTCATTTGGGGGTGGATCCTATTGCGGGATCCAGTGGGGGTGGTGGATTTCCCAATGTGGTGTAGTGGTAGAGGGGGGATTGGGGGGATTTTCCAACGTGATGTAGTGGTTGGGGATTGGGGATCCAATGTTTTGTATGAAATTTTATTTTTAATATAATTATATTTTTTTCTAATTTTTAACATCGGTTAAAATTGTACACAGTTTAATAATTAAAATCGATGGATTATTTATGTTAAAAAATAAATATAATAAGAAATTTTATAATATGGAATTTTACTAGAAATAAAAATTTATAATTTTTACTCAAATGTAATTTATAAAAAAATATATATTATATGTTGGTAATATTATTACCAACAGAAATATTTGTCACTATAACCTGTTACTAAACACTTTAAACAACATATATATTATCTATTAGTATAATTTGAGTTGCAACAGATCAATTTTATCTATTGCAAAAATATTTAGCGACAAATTTTTTACCAACAGTTTAGTGACAAAGACATATATGTTGGTAAAACGTTTTACGAATAGAATATTCACTTTTACCAACAGTTATGTATCCATTGAAAAATTGAAATATTTTGTAGTGTTAGGAGAGATTTTTCAGCATTCCCAAATAGTATGCTACAACTCCAATTCATTCCATAATTTTGAAAGCTACGATGTACCTGAGATAAAAGTTTCCCTTCTTATCGAATCGTATAACACCCTTACATGGAGATACCTTTAAACAAACATGATCACCCACTTGAAATTCCAAATTCTTTCTTCAATTATAAGCATAGACCTTTTTCCTACTTTGAGATTCTTTGATGTGGGTTTTGATAATGTTCAAGCTTTCCATTATTTCATTAACAAGTTCTACACGTATGATTTTTAATTCACCAAAATCATCCCAACAAGTTGGTGTGTGGCATCTCTTTCCGTATAACACTTCATATGGTTCTATATGAATACTTGAATGGAAGATATTTTTATAGGAAAATTCTACAAGAGTTAAATACAGATCCCACATAAGATGAAATTAAAGTGATAAGGATCTCAACATATCTTCTAAGTTTTTAATAGTCCATTCTGATTGTTTGTCAGTTTGAGGATGGAAGGAAGCGTTCAAACAAAGATTAATATCTAAGTATTTCTAAATACTTTTCCAGAATCGTGATGTAAAATTGGGATCATGATTATAAACAATCGATAGTGGAACACCGCGAAGTATCAAAAATTCATTAATATATATTCATGGTAAATGTTCAAGTGGAAAATCTTCTCTTATAGAAAGAAAAAGCATTGACATGGTAAAATGATCGACAATAGCCCATATTAAATCATTCCTTCTTGGAGTCTTTGGTAGCCCCATGACAAAGTCAATAGTAATATCATCCCATTTCCACTCAGGTATGGGAAGAGGTTTCATGACTCCTCAAAGAGGTTGTCCTACAGGATCCACCTATTGAAAAAACCATACATCTTAACACATAATCAACAATATCCCTCTTCATGATTTCCTACCAAAAATGTTCCTTCAAATCTCTATACATCTTAGTGATACCAGGGTGTATAGAAAAATTGGAGCTATGGGAATCATCCAACAATTCCCTTTTTAGATGATTTATATCGGGAACACAAATCCTCTTCCCAAATTTCAAAATTACATCTTTATATACAAAGTAAATCAATCTCCCATCATTCACAGCTTTAATTTTCTTTTGAAACTCCTCATCATCAGTCTAAGAACTTGTTATCCTTTCTAGTAAATATATTTTGGAAACCATATTAAAATTTATTAATGTTTCACCTTCCATGATTATTCCCATAGCAATCTTTACTAGATCCATGAACATTGGTTCCATTTCAACTCTCATCTTGATCAAAACTCCATGATCCTTTCTACTCAACTCATATACCCCCTTATTTGACTTCCTCAGGTGATAGTGTATTATGGAATCATAATTCTTGAGTAGTTCAAGCCATCGAAATTTCCTCATGTCGAGTTCTTTCTGTGAGTAAATATACTTCAAAATATTATGATCAGTATATATCTCACATTTTTCACCACAGAGATACTGTCTCCATATTTTTAGAGAAAATATTACAGGTGATAACTCAAGATCATGAGTGGGATAGTTTTTTTCATGAGTTTTTAGTTGTCGTGATGCATAAGAAATAACTCCATCATTCAGCATAAGGACACAACCAAGTCCCTTCTTTGAAGTCTGACAATAAATAACATACCCATCAGTCACAGAAGGTAGATTGAAGATATAAACATTTAATAATCTTCTCTTAAATTCTTCAAATAATTCATCACACACTTTTTTCAAAACAAATTTAACCCCTTTACGTGTGAGCTTGGTTAGTGGGTTAGCCAATCGTGAAACATTATAGACAAAACAGCAAAAGTAACTTGCTAAACCAATAAAACTGCATACCTCAGTTATACTCATTGGTTCTATACATTCTTGGTTTTACATTATCATTTAAGGATCAATATATATTCCTTTTTTAGAGACAATATTTCTGAGAAATGAAATCTTCTGAAGCCCGAATTCACACTTGCTAAACTGACCATATAATTCATTTATATTAAGAGTTTTCAGAATAGCGCTCAAGTGATTTCCATGATCTTAGTAGATTTTAGAGTGTACCAACATATAATCAATAAATACCACTATATATTCATGAAGATATTCCTTTAAACTATGTTTATTTGATCCATGAAAATTGAGGCTTCATTAGTCAGTCCAAAAGGCATTACTGTAAACTCATAATGCACATACCTGGTTCAAAATGCTATCTTTGAAATATCTTCCATATTCACACACAAATGACGATATCAAGATCGAAGGTCAATATTTAAAATACATTGATATCCATGTTGTAGATCAAATAAAAAATCCATGAGAGGTGGGGGATAGTTGTTCTTTATTTTTATGTCATTGATCTCCCTGTAATCAACGCACAACCTCATAGATCCATCTTTATTCTTAACAAAATGAATAGTGGATCACCATTAATAAGAACTAGGGAGAATAAATCCATTATTAATCAATTACTCTAGTTTTCTTGAGTTCCAATAATTCCATAGTGTACATTCTAAAAGGGGTCTTCGATATGGGCCTTGAACTAGGAATTATGTTAATGGAAAACTCAATTTCCTATTCTGGAGGATTTCCTGCTAAATCCTATGGAAACACATCAACATATTATTGAACAACATTTAAATCATCCATATTAACATTACATTCCTCACCTAGAGTTATTTAACTTCCTCACCCCAAATACTGTAATTTAATAGAGCTATAGAGGGTGGATCTAGAAGAGAATCAAATAGTGATGTTTTTTCTCTAAAGATAAGGGATTCCTTATAATAAAAAAAATTGTATCATCCTTACTCGTATAATAAATTTTCAAATCATGTTCCAAAATCAAATTTATACTAATTATTATATAAAATTAAATCATGGGTATGATAATAAGATCTACAGATAAAGCTTGTTTATATTCCTAAATGGTATCTGATTGACAAAACATTGTTTCTATGATACTTCCCTTAGGAGTTTTGACTGATAACTCCATTGTTAAGTCAAACTATAAATATATAATTTTTTTCGAAAACTTGGAAGATATGAAAGAATGAAATGATCTAGAATAAAATAAATCATAGGCTAATTTTTAGGAAACGATTAAAGTAGTTTCCTCCACGACATTCATGACTTCAACCTCCGTAGTTGTGATTGCATAATCTTGGAATTTCTCCCTTGTCAATTTCGGAGGTAAGTTTCCTTGAAACATAGGACACTCATTTTCATAATAACCCATTTCATTACAATTTTAGCATTGAAAATTAATTACCTCTTTCTTTCCTTTGCAATCACGAGCTTGGTGCCCTTTTTCTCCAAACTAGTAACAAACTCCCATCCCTTTTAGGCTTGTACTAGGGTGTTTATTCCCTCAATTACTATAGTATGTAAAGTCAACATTTCCCTTCTTCCCTTTATTTCCATTTATAGAGTGTTAAACCGATATATTTTCCTACTTCTTCTCTTTAAATTCATTAGCCATAGAGAATTCATTTTCTATCTTGATAGCACATGAGACTATATATTTGGACGACGAGAAGGATTGTGAGACTAATGCTCATTGGAGAAATGGATTTAACCCATCATAGAATAGATCAATATTAATTGTTGTGTTAAATATATAATCTATAGGATGGTTTCTATCCTTGTAATGTTAGCATCATACTTTGTGACATTGGCATCCTCCTTTTTCCTCAAACTCAAAAATTTCCTTTCCATATCTGCTCGACGGTCACGAGGAAAGTATTTCTCTAAAAAATATATTTAAACTACCTCCATTCCATATTTTATTCTTTTACATCCTCCATTGTGTTTTGAATTAATGACTGCCATTGATCTACATCTAATGAGAGGTGATAAACTACCATGATAACCATTTCCCTTTCGCTACTCCCAAAAGCATGAAATATTTTCTATAAGGAAGTTATCCATTACTAGGATACAAATGGATTTGTAGTCCCATTGAATGTTTGTAGTTTTTTACTCATGAAGCAGTATATTAATGATCATTCGCATTCTAGATCAGGGTTATCCATATGGGTATGGATATTTTTCATAACCTAGGTGAGTTTTCCCAGTATGGTTTTAAGTTGTTCATCACAACTTGAATCACCATCTCCACTATAATTATCTTTAATATGAGGGAAATCTTGAAATGGATTACGTTCATTGATACGGTTTCATTCCCTCCACTAGGTTGAATTTCTAAACAATGGTATACACTATATTAGTTTATAAATCACAATGAATATTTCTAAACATGTAAAATAATTTACATAAATTGACTAGTTTATGCATAAAATCCATAATCCTAAAAATGTTTTCTTTAGGGAAGAATTACTCATAAATCCTTCATAATGGTTTTTACTGAAAATGTTAATTATCCTAAGTATATCCTCTGAGAGTGTAAAACCAGTTGCATAGGAATGCCTATTGTCGTGTACCAGGATACCCTGGGACAAGCCCAAAACACCTTGTCAGAGTTTTCACTCCTAAGTACATTTTTTCCAGAACCACATCCACTTGTAGTATCCAGACGTGGATTTATTTCTTGGAAAATCCACATAATATCTACATTTAAAAAAAATTTGGATTTACTTCTATACTAATCCTCAAAGAAAATCTTAGGGTAATGTTCTCTAGTTATATTTTTTCTAAATCTAGTTTCCATGGTTTGTACTAAACTTCCTATGATACCAGCTGTAATGCCCCTACCCCAGTTACACTGAGTCGGTGCATTATTACATATCATTGGTGTGTTCATAAGAGATCAAGTCCAAAAATACTGATCAGTTTAGTAGCCTTCGAATTACTTGATACATATATAAGTTTTAAATTATATTATGAAATGAAAAGAACAACATAGTGACGCCTTTGAATACACTCATATCCCTTAGCCTATCCCTATAGGTTAGTCATAATATACTTCTTCTCATCATGGAAAAAATAAAAAATAATAAAGGGGTGATATCTGATGCTAAGTAAGCATACAAATACAGTGTAAACTATCTTAAATAAGCATAATCATTTAAGGAAATGTGTAAGACTAAAACAAAAGTCTTTTAAACATAAAAGTCAGCATAATATGGAAATGGTAAATAAAATATTTTTATTTAATTATTTACATGGATATTATACTAGTAAAATAATAACATGAAATTTAAATAGATAATGTCCTAATGGTGGAATACATAATGAAAGACATCATAACCACATATTCAAGGCCTCATGCCAAGACTAAAAATAAAATTTTGTCAAGGCATTATTCCAAAACACTAGTTTGTCTCATTAGACATACTAATGCATCGAAGGGCTATAGCAATCCCATCCCATCACTTACTAAGTCCAATTCATTTCTCATATGAAAAGGGTCAAACATAACATAAACATTCATATTAAACTAATATACGAAATGTTAATACATTAACCATAATCCATGAATGACATAAAATAGAACATCCATAGTAAAACTTATAATAAATCTATAAATACAATATGAAATATTATATCTTAATAAATAAACTTCAATTAATCATAAAATCAAGCAATAGATGTTAACATAGATGAAATAAATCCCAAAACTATTTGAGAGAAATATCACTATCAACATTGAAATCATTTATAAGTCGTATAATTATAAAAGAAAACATTTATTTTTAAGATATTTATATAATGTTTTAAGGTAAGATTCTAAGATGTTATAATGGTAGAATATAGCTGCACCCTCTATATAAGTTAAAAAATATATTCTTTCCATCATTTTTCGAAATGGTAATAAAGTACCTTGTTTGGAAAATGATGGAAAGAATCCTTTCAAAACATTTTATAAAAATTCAAAAAACATTATAAATGACTATAATCCATAGCATAGGAAATATTAAAAATATTTTGAAATGTATTTTTAAGAATCATGGATGTGGATGATAAAGAAGTCCCAGTAGATACTTATGTACCAACAGCCTCAGATAATAAAGATATTGTAAAATTAACCCTTACCTTCAAAATTTTCTTTTTAGAGATCACATTAACCTAGTTTATAATGGTTAAATCATTGTTATTAAATATTACAAGAACCACATATATAAATATGATATCATATATGATCCTATAATATTCCTTTGTTAATAATATTTTAATACTATCATTGTTTCTAGTGTTAACTGATTTATTTTCCTATATATGTTTTGTTATGTAAGTCATTATTATTATGGATATGATGCATTTTATTCATATACAAAATGAGATTAAGTTCTTAAAAATTATTTTTTAACCATAAAATGAAAATTATTTTTGAATGGTTACGATGGGCATTGAAATCTCATCGCGCCGTGGAGACGGTTATCCGTACGTACGCATGAGCGATAATATCATACTATTGATAGTGAAATCAAAAGTAAATTAATGGTATATTATATATACAGATTAATTAATACGTTTTAATTATTATTTTCATCAATTATACTCATTATTATATCCATCCAAATAATGAAGTGTTGAATAACAAACTAAACCATGATATGGAGACGGTAATCCTTACATACACACTTTCGGTGACATTGTCATTCATATGATAGATTGAATAATGAATATGGTTGTACCATGTTTCTAATAACATCTCAGTATCTATAAGGTATTGGAGTTATTATTTTAGTATGAAAAAACATGGAAATAAAAAGTAATAGAAGAAAATCACTTTGAAAGAGGTGATAAAATAACTACCTCTTCATCTAGTGCTTCGTTTTGATTTGAATATAAGGGATCCATAGGTTGGATTTAGGATCAAATTATGGACTATAGTTTGAATTTAGGGTAGTTGGGAGGAGATTTGAGCAGGGGTTGGCTGATCCAAATGGTTTTGGAGGAGTGAATTTAACAGAAGGGAAACTACCCTTTTATAATAGAGTTAAGGGGAACTTTAGGAAAATCTTGAAATATTAATTTATTATATTTTTTTTTGGTTTATAATATCTAAAAATTTATTTTTTAGAGGCTAATATGGGTATGGATCTAAAAACTATCAAAAAATAGGTTTCATACATATTTCGGTCACCATATTAACCTTATCATTTAGATTTAACCCTTAGTTAAATAGTTTAACTTTTACCATGTCTTCTTGTATTTTTATACTGCATGGTTAATATAGTTAATATAAAATACCAATAGAACCTAAAGTGGTTAATTAATAAATTAAGTAACATTATTTAATTTATTTGGATGAATATTATATTTTTAGGAATATTATATAATTTAATTAAATAGTATTTATTTTAAGAACTCATTAATGTCAATTTTGACACTATATAGTATATAGTTTTTTTTAAAGTCATAAAAACATTATTACTCTGAAAAACGTACATTGAATCGACCCCAACATGTCATATTATCCTAGAAAAATCACGGATGGCCTAAAAAGTTTCAATTTACATTTATTTTAATATTTATAATTTCAATTATTTTAATCATTCATTAATAAGGTAATTACTTCATCATCATTGGGTCATAAATAAGTTTAATTATTTAATGTCTAAAAATTATAAACAAAATACTATGATGTTGGAAATATTTTTATATTTCTAATTAATATTTATAGTAGAATTTTTCTTTTGTATAACACTATTTTATAAATGGGTTAGTTATTAAAATTTCATTTTAACACTTTTTTACTCTTCTTTAAATAAAATATAATAAATGTCCTAATCTAATAAAAATGGATCCAAAAAGGGTCTTATTTATGTCTTATGGTTTATTTTGGTCGAAATATAGTTATCCAATAGAATCAGGACATGTTTTGGGAAAATTGTATATTATTATAATATTATTTTTACCTTTAATTACTCTATTTACTTTTAACCATGATAAATAATGTCGGTTTTAAACAATAACACGAAGTTTTCACTATTCATAAAAAATTTAATGTCTTCCGAAAATACCAAAACATCACAATAAGCTAATTTTGATATTCAGAATCTAAAAATGAATTCTATTTTGAAAAATAAAATTTAAAAAATTAAAAAATTGGTATTTCTATTAAAAACTACATTTTAAACGGCTAGTTTTATTTGTTGTGGGGTGCAAGAACTCCTAACAGCATACAACACATTCTATTGTATTATTCAAAGAGAATCATATCGTGGAAGCTTGGGGTGTTACATCGGATAATCAATTATATTTACATCTACTATCTTTAACTCCAATTTCACTACAACACAATGGGTGAACTATCGCAACCATGAAACATAATTAATTATCTCTCTTGGAAAACATCATCTTCTCAAGATATGACTCCATAGGAAAAGGTGTGACATCCAAAAAGCTTCTGTATAGTGTATTTTTAATAAATACTTATTTTGGAAAAAATAGATGACTCATGATGTGATGAAATATTTATTCTAAAATGAAAGTGTAAATAATAATACATAATATGAGAATCTTTACAAGAATATTATGTATTAAATAAAGTAATTATGTGCATGGTAATTTTTATAGGAATTTTCCAAATTGTTTATTCTTAATGTCAAAACATATTCGAAGAGTCAGGGAATGAAATGATCTTATACAATAATTTGATTCTAATTTTTTGGATAAGTGGTCAAAATTCTATAGGAATAAATCTCACATACATCTCACCTATAAGATAAATAATATTACTCACTCAAGGAACCACATCATGGGAGTTTTTTAGAATTCTTCTCCTTTGATAAGAATTTAATTCTACCATTTTGAGCCCCTATAAGGGATTTTTACAAAATTTTGATTTGTGGTCACACTAAAGTGTATAGTCATGGTGCTGATCAACTCTAAATTCAAATATGATCACTTGATTTGAGCTCCCTCATTACATGAAACTCCACGATATGGAAGACTACCTCTAATATTCCTTAAATAGTGGTATGTATTTACCACAATCACCTTAGGAAAGAAATTTTCTAGACTAGAAAATCTACATGTTCCAAAAAATCACCTAAAGTCTAAAAGATATTTTTATATCACCCATACTAAAATAAAACATCAATTTGTCACATGACTAGGAAGTATTAAGTCCTAAAATAATTGAATATTACACTAAAAAATATGCACATTTAAGAATTATCAAATTAACCCACATTTTAACAATTTAATTTCCTCAATGAAAACACATCCTAATAATAATTTCAATGTATAGATGACATCATCAATCAAAAAATACATATCATGCTAGTAATACAATGTATTAATTAAAATTTATTAAATTTAAACCACCCTTTATTCCTAGTTTAATAACCATGTTCTATATTTAAAATCCCACTATAATTTGTTTCCCCTTCCATTATTATTTCTTTACATTTACTTATATATTAATTCCATGACGTGATCTACCATTCTGGAAAAAATTATATCAAAGTCATGAAAAATGAAATATAAATTACAATCAATCCCTAAAATATATTTTATAAGGATAATTATTCATAAAAACATAGTCACCACATTAGATAAAAAAAAATACACTAAACAAGGGGACATTTGAATAGGTTTATAATGATTTTGAGGCTAACGGTGGGTGGTACATGAGGTAATTGAGTAAATTGAGGCTAGAAAATGAATGTTCAGCTATTTCAATACAATTAATTATAATTTATTAAAACTCAGTGAAATAAAACCAAATATCCACAATAAACGTGAACTAAACTCAATTAATCATATATTTCTCTATTATTACTATTATGAGAATGAATGGAAAAAACATTAAAAAAATAATTCCCCTTTCCCCGTTTTATTCTATGTTTTCATTACATTTTACCACTAAGAATGAATATGGATAAAAATCACCCGAATCATAAATACCTTATTTTATCTCCTCATGATAGTTATTTTTAAAGTTGAAACAAGATCATAGGTAGAGTAAGAGTGATCATACATGGGTTTAGTATAAAACCCATTACTTTTATTTCATCCTATAAAATTTTCAAAGATTTAATTTTTTTAATGAAATTAATCATTGAGTCAAATCCCTGCATTGTAATAAAATCATCACATTTACACCACATGGAATTATCACCTAAAATGTTCATATTTAACTTATATCCATAATTATGATCAATATAAAAATCATGCAACCATACTAAAAGAATTCGGTTTATAAAGATAATTTAACACGCAATGTGGTTTCTTAACATGGAAATTAAAGGATATTATGGGCTTAAAATAATATCACACATAAGATATATCCAACGGTAGAGGGTGATAAATTTTATCAAAGTGATTTTAAATATATTAATGGTTTGAAATGATAAAATATAATGTACCTTTATTGATGCATGTCCTGAATTCTCTCAATAAATTGAGTACATGAAATAATATTAAAAAACATATTATAATACCAGTTAGTAATGGGATTCAAAATTATTATAAAATCCCTCAAAACAAAAAAAATTGAAAATCAATCAATCAAAAATAATTATGGTTCCAATGTATGAATATACAATAATGTCTAGGGGGAGAATCATATGAATTATATTCATTAAGCTTTCTAACTTGATCACAATTTTGTATTCACTTTTCATGTAAGTCCTCTTTCTCTGCCTCACATATACTTCATCACTGAATATAGTTGTAATGAATAAGAATAATAATTATTATATATTCCACCCAAATATGATAATCTAAGGAGAATACATCGAAATTTTTTAAGCACTTGAGAACTAAGAACACTACTAGAAATTATTACATAAAAAATAAATTGCACTAACCCCTCAAAATGACCCTCCAAAACACATCTTAAAATCACACCATTATTCTTCATAAATATTTTTGCACTAACACACATTTTATTTTCATATTCTCTAAAACATTATTTATAAAAAGACTCAAATGAAATTTTGGGTCACTTTTTCATTATTCTGAAAGATTTATAGTGAGTAAAAACTTTTGGAATGTCCCCTTTTTATTGCCTTTAACATTTAGAATATCAAATAATTTTCATTCTGTCAGTTCTAAGAAGAATAGAACATGTCAACTTCTTGTTTCTACTAAATATATTGATAAATATTTAGTTCAAAAATATCCTTCTCTTTCTTCCCATTAATGTATGTGTATAGTTTCATAGAATTCAAAAAACCTCTTTTATCCAAAGATGGAGATTAATTATTATTCATATATCCTTATGAGATTGATTCAGGTGTCATCCATGATTTAATATTGGTATTAATAGACTTTTAATTCTCATAAATACTATAATATCATGATTTATAATTTATCTTTGAATTTCCAATCGAGACTACAATGTTGTATTAAAGACACAAATTTATGGTAAAACCATACCAACTATTTCATGGTATACCCCATTTCCAAATAGTTTGTGTCATGGTATTCCTTACTATAATGTGGTATTAGTAAACACTCAAATTCAAAAAATTTAGCTAAATAAATCCCACATAACCCTATAAAAATAACGGTGTAGTACATCATATCTTTCAACTCTTCCAATTGGATTCAACATGGTATGTTACTCCACTACAAAGCTCACTTTCCTATACTCTATAATAAATGAACTCACTATAGTGAAACCCATTATGTTGATTATATTTCTCCATTTGTAACATGATTGAAACATAACCTATACCCCTGATGTTAGAGCCCTTATAACTCTAGTGAAACAAAAATTCAACTAGTTGCACCATTGATGTGGTCCCTCATACTATTTTTAGGGCCCCATATATTTTAAAAATATGCATTCTTATACTTTATATAGTAGTGTTTTCAATATGGATGTATGGTATATATTTTATATCTCACTACAGCTTAATTTTCTCTGAAATGATTCTATAATAAAAAGAGATATGCACCGAACACCACTATTCAAATCCCTCACGGCCCTACCTGTCCTGGTGGGTCACTATGTCCCCCTTCATGGTGTTATCCTTATCAATTACAATATTTTACACGGTCATAATTCCATATAGTTATATCCCAAGATATACCTATGATACATCTATCTTACATGTATACCTATCCTACCATATATTTAATCTTGGATAGAAACCTCTAGGCTAACTGGCTGCTTAGGTGTTACTGTCCTACGAATGGTATGTTTTTTCTTTTATTCAATCGCCATTGTAGAATAATAAATATTCATATAGAGTGAATTTTATATCTCAAAAAAATTATAATAGATTAAAATTATGAATTGGTCGTTAAATTTTATAAGCCTTACTCATAGTTCATCCCGGGGGACATTTTTATGGACACCCTATATATGAATGATATGAAACATCCCCTAAATAGATCATATGTATAAGGCAGCAGCCTTAAACCTTACTTAATATTGATTTAAATGAATAATTCACGTTGAGGATCTTTTCAGGTTTAGAGTTTTAGAGAATTAGAACATAACTATTACATCTCAAAAGATTACAAAGTAGTCACTTCTACTAAGTTTCCATAATAAAAAAACTCTTAAAAGAAACATGTCTAGTTCCATGTTTTATATAGCATGACATTTCCTTGATCCCATCCTTGAACTTATTCCACATTATGTCCTGTGAAAAAAATTTCAAAAAAACTTTGGGTGAGCATAAAAAGCTCAGTAAGGGATACACAAAGAATGAAAACTATTAGTTTTTCAAACATCAAGTAAACCATGTATACTCTATCAAAGTAATACCTTCACCTTCATGAATTAGTAATAACTCATCACTGAATAAAGTATCATTACTTACCTTTTTGTAACCAAAGGATTACCATAAAACCCATATAAAGAACACATAACATATATAAAGGTAACTTGGGACATAAACATACTTAAGTGGAATAACCATACGGTCGACTTCCACACATATCACTTAAATGGAATAGCCATACGGCCAATTTCCATACATACTTAATGGAATAGCCATACGGCTGACTTCCATACCCAATGCATTGGAGGTTATAACGTAACCACCCGTCCTGGTATTCACGACACCACCCGTCATATGGTTTATCACGTAACCACCCGTCAAATGTCCAAGTACCAATATAAAATCATAAAACATAAGACCAATATAAAGGAATGATAACATGTCCACATTTCAATCACAATATATCATAATAGAATCCTTTATCAAAACCATTTTCAATACCAAAATACATAAAAGAGTATATGGTATTTATTTGATTTTAAAAACATAACGGCTTGTTGAGGAAGCCAAAGACCAAATAATACTCGCGGCGGTGGAAAAGTTCGTTGTCACCGCGTACGTTAAAAAAAACATTCCTTTTTGTCGTTTAGTAAAACGCTTCGTAGAAAAAGATTACTTTTGTATAAAAGTAAAGGTCAAAGGGGTTTATACACCGTATAAAATAAAGTTATGTATAAAATGAAATATGCCTCAATGAAAGGAGATTGAGACGAAGTCCCTTACCTTGTATCCGACTTGACCCGACCATTCTTTAATCTCCTGAATAATAAACTTGAGTTAATATCTACTTGCTTAAGAACCTTTACAAGTTCATTATTCCTTTTATACCATGTTATGAACATCATGTAATCATTTAAGTTAATAATGTTCATTTTGTCGGTATTTGGTTCTAAAGTCAAAAATAGACTTCTTACACTTACATGTTGTTAATTTGGTCAAAGGTTCGTTATATCCAGAATGATATTAATGATTTGGATAACATATATATCATATATATTCAGCATATACATGTATTTATAATATTACATCACATTTAGATGTAAGAAATGAAATGCACAGTTCATGGAGACGGTAAGTCGTACGTACGCATGAACGCTACTTCCATTTCTATTTTGTATCTCTAGAATGGAATAATAATAATATAAGAGTATATTATAATTACAGTATAATAACATATATAATATAATTAACTTTATCCTTTACACATCCCACATATGGTATTAACGAATCAAATCACTTTCAGGGGGCGGTAGTCCGCACTTCCTAAAATGAAGATATCGTGTTTACCCATAATAGAAACAATAATTGTATTCCATAAATGAAAAATACAGAAGCTTAAGGAAAGAATAAACATATTATATATCATATATAAAAATAGTGACATCATAATGGCCACCTTTGAAGGTGTTAAATGAGTATTGAACAATCATAGTTTCGGGAGGCAGAATTTCACCATCCACGGAAACCGTATGTTCTTTAACCCTTTGATGTAGTTGTGTGAGAGTGTAGCTCGAATAAATCTTATAACAACATCCTAGTATATTGAATATACTGGTGTTGTTACAAAAGAAGTAAATAAAAATATTTTATGTGGTTGGGGAAGCAAAATAAAACAAATGAACAAGAGAGAATGAATTACCTTTAAAAGTGTAACTCCTTTTGATTTGAGCCTAAAGGCTTCCTTTGAAAGGATTCTGCCCAAAGGGAATCATCTAGGATGAGTAGAGGGATGTGGAGAGATTAAATGGGCATGGGTTGGCCGAGCCAATGGATTGAGGAGTGTGTGTAAGGTGGTAGAGGTGGGGGCCTTTTATAAGAGGAGAGGAGGGGCACTTTTGGAAAGTAAATAAATATTACTTTATTTGAAAATGTGTTTCGGTTTTAAAAGGTCCCACATTGAAATAATTCGTGGATAATATGATAAGGGTTCTAAATCCACCCATCCAATAAGTTTTGGACATGTGTAGTTCATAGATTTTACATTATCTTTCCATTTTATTTAAATCGTCAAATAATGATGTCATCACTGCATCATTATTATGTCATAAATAATTTAATTTATTTAATGTCTAAAAACTATAAAAAAATACTATGATGTAGGAAATCGTTTTTTCTTTCCAATTACTATTTATAATAAAAAATCTGACTTGTATAACCCCATTTAAAATTTTTTTTAGTAAAACATATCATGTTTGTGCCATTTTTTACATTAACATTAAATAAAAGGTATTTATGTCATTTTCCAACCAAAGTGGCTCCATGGGGTCCCCAAGTTGACCCATGGCTTTTCCTGGTCGGCCATGACACATCCAATGAGGGTAGGACATGTGTCTAGGTCATCTCATATTATTAAAATATTATTTTTACCTTAAACTACACTAATTACCACTAATCGCGATTAAAAACTTAATAAGTTACTATTCACCAAAAAATTATTTTAATCTCATTGAACCACATTTTACTTCTTAATGACAACAATTTATGTCGGATTTTTGAAAATCAAAATACAAATATGGCAAAATTTCATTTAAACGGAAAAATCAGTTTTTATAAGTACCACTTAGTGGTTTCACTATTCATCAAAAATTGATGTTTTTCAGAAAATTACCAAAAAATTCACCCTAAGCTATATTTGATATTACGAATTCAAAAATGAAGTCTATTTTACAAAATTCAAAATATATAAGTCACATTAATTAATTTAATAATTAATTCCCGCTGTCAGAGCAAATAACGTGTTTTTATGAAACAATAAGTATCAAAAGATTGACACTAGTTATGTCCGATTTCAAAGTGAAATTAATTCCAACGACCACTATTGGATTTAATGGTAAAAATATTTTCTAATTTCACTTTAAAACCAATTCAAAAGATAATCTAATCATATAAATAAATTAGATTAAAAAGAGGTTTTGAATTAAAATACAACATTTTACACTATTCATTAAAAAAATGATCTTTATCGGAAAGGTTCCAAAAATTTACACAAGGTAAATTTTGATGTCCCGATTCTAAAGAAGAGTTATTTTTGGTCCAATAGAATTTATAAGATTGATCAAAACTATATTTAATGATGGTTCGCCGTCAAAAGGTGATAAGTGAACCCTTAGTGAAAATTAGGGTATAAATGCCTAAAATTGAACTCTTTCCGTATTTTAAGCCTTTATCTTTTATTGGGTAAATGTAAAAACATTTAAAAACATATATAATCATATTTTAGTTATTTCTATCCATTCCCACCAGTACAACGACTACTTGTTAAATAAAATTTAAAATAATATTATTTTATTACTTGTGTGCAACGTAAGTTTTCAAAGAAACTCATCGTTGCGTATCGAGTACGCTATCGAACGTAGAAACCCCTTTTAATTAAAATTAATATTTAATTGGTAAATATTAAAAAATATGAAAATTCTTTATTCTTTAATTACCTGGGATGTTACATCCTTCCTCCCTTTTGGGAATTGCGTCCTCGCAATTTTATTCACTTATCAAAATAAGTGGGGGTATTTATCCCTCATAGGATTTTCAGATTCCCACATTGCCTCTTAAATCACATGGTTTTTCCACAAAACCTTTACCTGATGAATCACCTTATTCCATAACACCTGTTCCCTATGGTCAAGAATCTGGACTGGTTGTTCTTTATAAGATAGGTTCTCCTCCAGCTGAACTACCTCTGGACTCAAAACATGAGATGGATCTGGCATATACTTCCTCAACATTGAAACATGAAAAACATTGTGTACCTAAGATAAACTCGAAGGTAAAGCCAATCAGTAAGAAACTGATCCAAATTTCTCCAGAATTTCATATGGTCTAATAAACCTTGGACTCATCTTTCCTTTCTTACCAAATCTCATCACACTTTTCCAAGGAGAAACCTTGAGAAAAACATGATCACCTACCTCGAAAGATAGATCCTTCCTCCGGTTATCCGCATAACTCTTTTGCCTGCTCTGAGCTGTTCTCATGTGCTTCTGAATCAACTAAACTTTTTCTGCCATCTCTTCTACAAATTCTGGTCCCATCAACTTCCTTTCATCCACTTCATCCCAAAATTCTAGAGTTTGACACCGATTCCCATATAATGCCTCAAATGGTGCCATCTGTATACTGGAATGAAAGCTGTTAATATAAGAAAACTCAACCAAAGAAAGATTTTGGTCCCAACATCCCTGATAATCCATCGAACAAGCTCGTAGCATATCCTCCAAGGTCTGAATTGCTCGTTCTGATTGCCCATCTGATTGAGGATGAAAAGTTGTACTAAAATTTAATTCAGTACCCAACGACTTCTGAAGGCCTTTCCAAAAGTTAGATGTGAACCTGGGATCACGATCATATACAATGGAGAGGGGAACTCCATGTAACCTGACTATCTCTTTAAGATACAAACGGGAAAGTTGATCTAGGGAAAAAGTATCTCGTATAGCAAGGAAATGAGCATATTTAGTCAAGCGATCAACAATATCCCAGATTGCATTATTACCTCGAGATGTCCTCGGTAATCTCACAACAAAGTCCATGGATTTGTTTTCCCATTTCCACTCTGGCACTGGTAAAGGCTGAAGTATCCCTTTCGGTAACTGCCGCTCTACTTTAACCTGCTGACAAGTCAGACACTTCATTGTAAAATCAGCAATATCTCTTTTCATTCAATCCCACCAGTAATACTCCTGCAGATCTCTATAAATCTTAGTACTGCCAGGATGAACTGAAAACGGGGAACTATGAGCCTCACATAACAACTCATTCTTCAACTATGAATCACAAGGTACACATAACCTCTACCCAAACCTCAAAACACAATCATTATCAATGTTGAATTCAGGCAACTTACCTTTCTGAACCATCTCTACCTTTTTCTTCAACTCACTGTCTTGCTTCTGTGCTTGCTTGATTCTGTCTGATAGAGAAGATTTCACTGATACCTGAAACAAAACAGAAGAACATCCTGTACCAACAACTTCTATGCCAAAGTTCATCAAATCTTTAACCAAAGGATCACGTTCCAAATGCAACATTGCTAATGAAGCATTACTTTTTTGACTCAAAGCATCAGCCACTTTATTTGATTTTACCGGATGGTAATGAATTGTGCAATCATAATCCTTGATTAATTCCAGCCATCTCCTCTGTCTCATGTTCAATTCTTTCTGAGTGAATATATACTTTAAACTTTTGTGATCAGTATATATTTCACACTTTACTCCATACAAATGATGCCTCCAAAATTTTAAAGCAAAGACAACAGCAGCTAATTCCAAATCATGTGTAGGGTAATTTACCTCATGAGTTTTCAACTGTCGTGAAGCATAAGCAATTACCTGATCATTCTGCATAAGGACACAGCCAAGTCCCTTCAACGAAGCATCACTGTATATAACAAACTCACCATTCCTGGAAGAAAGTGCCAAAACTGGAGCATTCACCAATCTTCTTTTCAACTCCTGATTCAACTGAGCCATCACTGTAGTAAACTGTTTAGTTCTGATTCTGACCATTTCAGGATACTGATTTGGAAGGTTTTCTTCCTCCTGATGTCGTCCCAACATAGTTGCTCTGTTTCCTCTGCGGAAAACCATTCTGAACAAAGAAATATCTTAGGCGAAGCAACATGGTAATCCGTAAATTCTATATCATTTCCATCATATTATAATTTAACACTTTTCTAACTCCTAAAGTTGTCTAAACCGACCTCTGATACCAACTATAAGGCCCCGGCCTTAAACCTTACTTAATATTGAATTAAATGAATAATTCACATTGAGGATCTTTTCATGTTTAGAGTTTTAGAGAATTAGAACATAACTATTACATCTCAAAAGATTACAAAGTAGTCACTTCTACTAAGTTTCCATAATAAAAAAACTCTTAAAAGAAACATGTCTAGTTCCATTTTTTATATAGCATGACATTCCTTTAATCCCATCCTTGACCTTATTCCACATTATGTCCTGTGAAAAACATTTCAAAAAAACTTGGGGTGAGCATAAAAAGCTCAGTAAGGGATACACAAAGAATGAAAACTGTTAGTTTTTCAAATATCAAGTAAACCATGTATACTCTATCAAAGTAATACCTTCACCTTCATGAAGTAGTAAAAACTCTTCACTGAATAAAGTATCATTACTTACCTTTTTGTAACCAAAGGATTTCCAGAAAACCCATATAAAGAACACATAACATATATAAAGGTAACTTGGGGCATAAACATACTTAAGTGGAATAACCATACGGTCGACTTCCACACATATCACTTAAATGGAATAGCCATACGGCCAATTTCCATACATACTTAATGGAATAGCCATAAGGCCGACTTCCATACCCAATGCATTGGAGGTTATAACGTAACCACTCGTCCTGGTATTCACAGCACCACCTGTCATATGATTTATCACGTAACCACCCGTCAAATGTCCAAGTACCAATATAAAATCATAAAACATAAAACCAATATAAAAAAATGATAACATTTCCACATTTCAATCACAATATATCATAATAGAATCCTTTATCGAAACCATTTTCAATAACAAAATACATAAAAGAGTATATGGTATTTATTTCATTTTAAAAACATAACGGCTTGTTGAGGAAGCCAAAGACAAAATAATACTCGTGGCGGTGGAAAAGGTCGTTGTCACCACGTACGTTAAAAAAAAATTCCTTTTTGTCGTTTAGTAAAAGGCTTCGTAGAAAAATATTTCTTTTGTATAACAGTAAAAGTCAAAGGGGTTTATACACCGTATAAAAGAATGTTGTGTATAAAACGAAATATACCTCAATGAGAGGAGATTGAGACGAAGTCCCTTACCTCGTATCCGACTTGACCCGACCGTTCTTTAATATCCTGAATAATAAACTTGAGTTAATCTCTACTTGCTTAAGAAACTTTTCAAGTTCATTATTCATTTTATACCATGTTATGAACATCATGTAATCATTTAAGTTAATAATGTTCATTTTGTCCGTTTTTGGTTCTTAAGTCAAAAATAGACTTCTTACACTTACATGTTGTTAATTTGGTCAAAGGTTCGTTATATCCAGAATTATATTAATGATTTGGATAACATATATATCATATATATTCAGCATATACATGTATTTATAATATTACATCACATTTAGAGGTAAGAAATGAAATGCACCGTTCATGGAGAGGGTAAGCCGTACGTACGCATGAACGCTACTTCCATTTATATTTCGTATTTCTGGAATGGAATCATAATGATATAAGATTATATTATAATTATAGTATAATAACATATATAATATCATTAACTTTATCCTTTACACATCCCGCATATGGTATTAACGAATCAAATCACTTTCAGGGGGCGGTAGTCCGCACTTCCTAAAATGAAGATATCGTATTTACCCATAATGGAAACAATAATGGTATGCCATAAATGAAAAATACATAAGGTTAAGGAAATAATAAACATATTATATATCATATATAAAAATAGTGACATCATAATGGCCACCTTTTACGGTGTTAAATGAGTATTGAACAATCATCGTTTCGGGAGGCAGAATTTCGCCATCCACGGAAACCGTATGTTCTTTAACCATATGATGTAGTTGTGTAAGCGTGTAGCTAGAATAAATCTTATTACAACATCCTAGTATATTGAATATACTGGTGTTGTTACAAAAGATGTATATAAAAAGAGTTTATGGGTTGGGGAAGAAAAATAAAACAAATGAACAAGAGAGAATGAATTACCTTTAAAAGTGTAACTCCTTTGGATTTGAGCCTAAAGGCTTCCTTTGAAAGGATTATGCCTAAAGGGAATCCTCTAGGATTAGGAGAGGGATGTGGAGAGAGTAAATGGGCAGGGTTTGGTCGAGACAAAGGCTTGATGAGTGTGTGTAAGGTGTTAGAGGTGGGGGCATTTTATAAGAGGAGAGGAGGGGCACTTTTGGAAAGTAAAGAAATATTACTTTATTTGAAAATGTGTTTCGGTTTTAAAAGGTCCCACATTGATATAATTCGTGGATAAGGTGATAAGGGTTCGAAATACACCCATCCAATAAGTTTTTGACATGTGTAGCGCATAGATTTTACATTATCTTTCCATTTTATTTAAATCGTCAAATAATGATGTCATCACTGCATCATTATAATTTCATAAATAATTTAATTTATTTAATGTCTAAAAATTATAAAAAAACTACTATGATGTAGGACATCGTTTTAGCTTTCCAATGACTATTTATAATCAAAAATATGACTTGTATAACCCCATTTTAAAATTGTTTTAGTAAAACATATCATGTTTGTGCCATTTTTTACATTAACATCAAATAAAAGGTATTTATGTCATTTTCCAACCAAAGTGGCTCCATGGGGTCCCCAAGTTGACCCATGGCTTTTCTTGGTCGGCCATGACACATCCAATGAGGGTAGGACATGTGTCTAGGTCATCTCATATTTTTAAAATATTATTTTTACCTTAAACTACACTAATTACCACTAATCGCGATTAAAAACTTAATAAGTTACTATTCACCAAAAAAATTATTTTAATCTCATTGAACCACATTTTAATTCTTAATGAAAACCATGTATGTCGGATTTTGTAAAATCGAAACACAAAGATGGAAAAATTTCATTTAAACTGAAAAATCAGTTTTTATAAGTACCACTTAGTGGTTTCACTATTCATCAAAAATTGAAGTTTTTCAGAAAATTACCAAAAATTCACCCTAAGCTATATTTGATAATACGAATTCAAAAATGAAGTATATTTTACAAAATTCAAAATATATAAGTCAGATTAATTAATTTAATAATTAATTCCCGCTGTCAGAGCAAATAGCGTGTTTTCATGAAACAATAAGTATCAAAAGATTGACACTTGTTTAAGTCCGATTTCAAAGTGAAATTAATTCCAACGACCCCTATTGAATTTAATGGTAAAAATATTTTCTAATTTCACTTTAAAACCAATTAAAAAGATAATCTAATCATATAAATAAATTAGATTAAAAAGTGGTTTTGAATTAAAATACAACATTTTACACTATTCATTAAAAAATGAACTTTATCGGAAAGGTACAAAAAATTTACACAAGGTAAATTTTGATGTCCTGATTCTAAAGAAGAGTTATTTTTGGTCCAATAGAATTTATAAGATTGATAAAAACTATATTTAATGACGGTTCGCTGTCAAAAGGTGATAAGTGAGCTCTTAGTGAAAATTAGGGTATAAATGCCTAAAATTGAACTCTTTCCATATTTTAAGCCATTATCTTTTATTGGGTAAATGTAAAAACATTTAAAAACATATATAATCATATTTTATTTATTTCTATCCATTCCCTCCAGTACAATGGCTACTTGTTAACTAACATTTAAAATAATATTATTTTATTACTTGTGTGCAACGTAAGTTTTCAAAGAAACTCATCGTTGCGTATCGAGAACGCTATCGAACGTAGAAACCCCTTTTAATTAAAATTAATATTTAATTCGTAAATATTAATAAATATGAAAATTCTTTATTCTTTAATTACCTGGGATGTTACAATATGATACATCCAAAGATGTTGTGTTGTGATTTCCATGTTCTATAACTATTTATCTCTAGTATCTTCCAAACTTATCCATACATTTTTGACTTTTGAAGTTTCATTTCAGAGACTTCCACACGTTATTTTGAAGAAAAACAATCTAAATAAAAAACTATGTTATTTTCATCAATAACTACCATTTCGGGTTATTAAAAATTCTATAGTAAATTTAATATTTATTTTCATATAAATTTTTTGAAGAAATAAAATATTACCTTTATCACTTTCTAAAATTCATACCATATATGAATGGATCAATGATTCATCAATCAAAAAATATTATATCATGTGATAAAATAATTATGTGATAAACATGAGTTTGTTAAAATAATCCTCATGAAAAACTACATTTAACATAACTTCAATAAAAATCTCCCAAAAACAAATAAAAACATTACCCGCCTCATTTATATATATAATAAAATTGTTCATACACACCATGAAACTCTCACATAAATAATGATTATTATATACCCCTATACCATCATTACTAAAGAGAACTTCCTTAAAAGTTTAAAAAATAGAGATATGAAATCAAGAAATGAATTTAGAAGATAAATCATAAAATTACTTAAATTATATTCACATAGTGGAGTGGGAGTTTCAGACTAAAAATCATTCAGAGAGATGTATTTGGTTGGAATCTATATGCTAACTGATTCTATTTTTAATCCACAATGTGTAGTTAATTGGTCATGAAATGAACCATGTGTTTTTGAGAAGAGACACACCCCAATATCACTACCTTTTTTCCAAACGTGTCCTTTATTAAATGATATTTTATTTAATTGTTTTTGGACCCTAAATTAGAAATGGGATTTTTTCTAGGATTCATATAATGTTAGTTGTCACACTTCATCATAATCAAATAATTGATAATGTCATCATGTTGTTGTCACATCCATATGAACTAGGAATAATATTTAGTGGTCAAAACATATGCAAATGTTTTTCATTCTAAATGAAAAACAATATTTTTCCTTGATGATCGATGAAATGATAGTGCGTAAAGATAGAAAGAACCACCAAATAATGTTTTTTTCATTCACTAAATCTTCCCAATCCACATCAATAAATCCAATGAGTTGCAACTATGATTTTCTATAACAAAATGACCCAAAGTCAACTATATTATTGATAAATTAAAGAAATTATCTCAAATATTTTTTAAGAGTCTCTCTATAGAATAATTAACATGTTATACTTATTATTTACATCAATTATACTCATTATTATATGAATCCAAATAATTAAGTGTTGAATAACGAACTCCACTATTACGTGGAGACGTTATGCTGTATGCACGCACGTATAGTGACATTGTCATTCACAAGATGGATAGAATAATGAATATGGTTGTACCATATTTATAAAAATATCTCAGTATGTATAAGGTACTAGAGATATTTTTTAGGATGGAAACAACATAAAAATATGAAGTAGAATAAGAAAATAAATTTTAAAGAGGTGATTAGTTAATTACCTCTTCTTCGGGTGCTTGCTTTTGATTTGAAAAAAAAATGCTCTTTATGTTGGATATATGATCAAATTAAGGCCTCTAGGTTGAAGTATGGGTAGATGGGAGGAAATTTTAGTCTTGTTTTTCCGAGCCAAATTTCATTGTAGGTGTGAATTTAAGAGAAGGGGAAGTACCCTTTTATAAGAGAGGTGAGGGGCACTTTAGTAAAAGCTTGAAATATTAATTTATTATAAAACTATTTTCGGTTTCTAATAAATCCAAAAAGATTTTTTTTTCTAGGATAATATGGGGATGGATATAAATACTCTCATCCAATAGGTTTTAGACATGTTTAGGTCACCATATTAACCTTATCTTTTATATTTAACCCGTAGTTATATAGTTTAACTTTAACCATGTCTTCTTTTATTTTTATACCACATGGTTAATATAGTTACTATAAAATTCCAATCCAACATCAAGTGGTTAATTAATGACATATGTCCCTTTATCTATGTGATTTGGCTAGCTATTAGAGTTTTAAGACTATTATATAATTTAATAAAAAATTATTTGTTTTAAAAACTCATTTATGTCAATTTTGACACTATTTAATATTTGGTTTTTTTTAATTCATAAAAACATTATTCTTTCGAAAGAAAATACATTGAATCACCCTTAACATGTCATATTTAGCAATCAAATTCATGTATGGAATTGAAAGATTTAATTTATATTTATTTTAATATTTATAATATAAATTATTTTAATCATTCACTATTAAAGTAATTACTACATCATCATTGTATCATAAATTAATTTAATGATTTAATTCTTGAATATTATAAATAAACAACTATGATATATAAAAAGGTTGTATATTTCTAATGAATATTTATAGTATAATTTATATTATGTATAGCCCAATATTAAAAATCATTTATTTATTAAAATATTAATTTAACACTTTTAACTCTTCATTAAATAAAATATAATAAATGTCCCAATCTTATCAAAATGGATAAAAAAAGGTTATTTTTTTCTTAAGGTTGATTTTGGTCGAAATATACTTATCCAATAGAATTAGAACATGTGTTGGGGTAATTTTATGTTATTATATTATTTTTTTACGATTAAATACCCTATTTACATTTAACCATGGTAAATAAAATTCAAAATTTACTATTCACCAAAAATCATTTTCATCCTATTGAACCAAATTTTACTTACTAATGACAACCGTGTCTGTTCGATTTTTGAAATTCAATTAAAAAATTTGGTAAAATTTTGTTTTATCATCCTCTAATGTCCTGAAGGCCTTCATGTTTTATTTATTTTGATAACCCACCATTCAAGGGGTGAGGTGGAATCCTTACAAGGCCCATAGGCGTAAGTACTACATGTCCCACAGGCCTTAGAGGAATTCATTTCCCGTAGGATTCAAACATTACATACAACCCAGACTAACTACTTAGAACTGCTCGTCCCCATCATCATTATCGTGAAATCAGTACTCCACCTTCGCATGGCTGTTTGACAAGGCTTTACTGTCCATACACAATCTTGTCCCGATGGCAGCTTCCATACCCTCTTATTCTTGTAATCTTTTTAGCTTCTCCTATGGTGAACACTCCTGGCACATAGTTTTTCTAGAGATTGATCCTTGTAGGTTGTCTAGTTTGCATATACACTTATGGTGGCCCGAAGGCCTTAAGGTGTCCTAGAGGCCATGACCCCAAAGACCTTACTGACCTGATGTCCTGGGCGAACCAAAGGCCTTAAAGGACTTGGGGACCAAATTTGTGCCCCAAAGGGCCAGACATGGGAATATTCTCGACTACTACTGTGCCAAATAGTACCTACTACATTTCCCACTACGGTGCCGACTATAGTACTGCTACGGTACCTACTATAGTACCTACAACAAAACTGTGGTAGAACTGCATAAAATTACGTTTTATGAAAATTTGAAAATATCTCTAGATGGTGGGTAAAAGACCTTAAAAAGTTTAATAAAATTTTATATATCAAATATTATATTAGAATTACTCCAATGAATTACAGTGGAGAAATATAGGTATTATATATCTATTTTTACTTTAAAATA
Organism: Viscum album; assembly: GCA_963277665.1. NCBI lineage: Eukaryota > Viridiplantae > Streptophyta > Magnoliopsida > Santalales > Viscaceae > Viscum > Viscum album. The sequence goes on along the minus strand of OY728150.1, from coordinate 36,254,421 downwards.
AATTTAAATTAAAAATAATAATTTAAATAAAAAGTCAGTTTTAGACAATAAATAAATGTTTTTCAATATTCATTAAAAAATGAATGTTATAAAAAAAACCAAAACATCACCCTAAGTAAATTTTGATATTCCAAATACAAAAATTAAGTCCATTTTGAAAAATATAAGTTGAAAAATTTTCAAAAGTGGGTATTACTATTCATAACTGCTTTTTTAAATAACTTGTTTGATTGGTCATGGTGCGCTAGAACTCAGAATTGCATACAACATAATCTATTGTATTATGCAACGATAAACATACCGTGGAAGCATGGGGTGTTACATTATTTCATCCTTCAAATAATTTCATTCTCAAAATTTCTATAATAATACTGCATAAAAATATCTAGGTGGTTCTTCATCATAAGTTCCTTAGATTCCCACGTGGCCTCTTCCATTTTATGGTTTCTCCAAAGAACTTTTACCATACGAGTCGTCTTCCTTCCCATCAATTTTTCTCTAGTATAAAGAATCTTTATAGGCTCTTCACAATAAGATAGATCTAGTTCCAATTCTATTTCTTCACAGGTGGGTACATGCATTTGGCCAGGCATGTATTTTCTCATCAATGATACATAGAATACATAACAAGTTTTGTAGATACTTGGAGGCATTCCAAAATGGTAAGCTACAACTCCAATTCGTTCTAGAATTTTTAAAGGTCCGATGTACCCGGGACATAATTTTACCATCTTAACAAATCGTATAACACCCTTCCATGGAGATAAATTTAAGAAAACTTGATCACCCACTTGAAATTTCAAATAATTCTTTCTATTATCAGCGTAGCTCTTTTTCCTACTTTGAGCTGTTTTCATGTGGGTTTGGATAATCTTCACATTTTCCATTGTTTCCCTAACATGTTATGGGTCTACTAGTTTTATTTCACCAACATCATGCCAACAAGTTGGTGTGCGACATCTATTTCTGTATAACTTTTCATATGGTGCCATCTGAATACATGAATGAGAGATTTTTTTAATAGGAAAATCCTAATAGCTGTAAATACTAATAGCACATACCTTGAAATTCAAGTGAGAAAGATCTCAATATATCTTATATGGTTTGAATAGTCTATTCTCATTGTCCATTAGTTTGAGGGTGGTGGGCAGTATTTAAATGAAGTTCATTATCTAGGGATTTCTGAATAATTTTCCAGAATCTTGATGTAAAAGGAGGATCACTATTAGACACAATCGATAGGGGTACACCAAGATGTCTCAAAACATCATTAATATATAGTCATGCTAAATGTTTTAGTGGTAAATATTCCCTTATAGAATGAAAATTTGCTAACATGGTAAGACGATCGATAATGATCAGTATTGCATAATTCCTTCTAGGAGTCTTTGGTTTCCCAATGACAAAGTCCATAGTAATATCATCCCATTTCAAATTAGGTATGGGAAGAGGTTTCATGACTCCACTATGATGTTGTCTTATAGCATTCCCCTATTGAAAACCCATACACCTTGATACATAATCAACAATCTATCTCTTTATGTTATCCCACCACAAATGTTCCTTCAAATATCTATCCATCTTAGTGATACTAGGGAGTATAGAGATATTTGAGCCATGAGCATCATCCAATAAGTCACTTTTTGGGTCATGTATATCGGGAACAAAAACCCTCTTCCAAAATTTCAAAATTACATCTTTATATACGAAGTCAATCAATCTCCAATCATTCACAACTTTAATTTTCTTTTGAATCTCCTCTCCATCAGTGTGAGAACTTTTTATCCTTTCTAATAAATATTGTTTGGAAACCATTTGAAAAATTATTGATGTTTCACCTTACATGATTTTTACTATATCCATCATTACTAGATACATGAACATAGGATTCATTTAAACTCTCATCTTGATCATAACTCCATAATCCTTTGTGATCAATGAATCTGCCACCTTATTCGAATTCCCTGGGTGATAGTGTATTGTGAAATCGTAATCCTTGAATAGATCAAGCGATCGACTTTTCCTCATGTTGAGTTATTTTGATGAAAAATTATACTTCAAACTATTGTGATCAGTATATATCTCATGTGTTTTACCATATAGATAGTGTCTCCATATCTTTAAAGAAAATATTATATTTGATAACTCAAAATCATGAGTGAGATAGTATTGTTCATGAATTTTTAGCTATGGTGATGCATATGAAATAACTCTATCATTCTGCATGAGGACATAACCAAGTCCTTTCTTTGAAGCGTCAATATAAATAACCAACACATCTTTCCCTGATGTTATAGTAAATATATGATCATTGAATAATCTTCTCTTAAATTATTCAAAATATTCTTCGCACTATTTTTTCCATACAAATTAACCCCTTTACATGTGAGCTTCGTTAATGGGTTATCCAATAAAGAAATATTCTAGACGAAATTCTGAAAGTAACCTGCTAAAGAAATAAAACTACATACCTTATTTATACCCATTGGTGATCTCCATTAATTGTTTTCCCATTTATTTGAAGGATGAGCTGAGATTCCAGACCTATAGAAAATATGTCCATGAAATGAAATCTCCTAAAGCTGGAATTCATACATGCTAAACTTCCAATATAATTCACTTCTTTTAAGTTTTTTCAGAATAGTGTTCAAGTGATTTTAATGATCTTATTTGATTTTAGATTATACTAAGATATCGTCAATAAATACCACTATAAATTAATCAATATATTCCTTGAAAACTATATTCATTAGATCTATGAAAACAAAGGGTTCATTAGTCAGTCCAAAAGGCATTACTGTAAACACTTAATGCCCATGCCTGGTTTGAAATGATGACTTTGGAATATCTTCCTACTCCACACACATCTGATGATATCCAGATCAAAGATCAATCATTTAAAAACATTGATCTCTATGAAGTTAATCAAATAAAAAATCATTGTGAGGTGTGTGATAATTATTCTTTATTGTTATAGCATTGATATGCCTTCAGTTAATGCGCAACCTCCAAGATCCATCATTCTTCTTAAAAAAAGAACAGAGGCTCCCCATTTAGAAACACTAGGGGGAATAAATTCTTTATTACTCTATTCATATAGTTGTTTCTTTAGTTCCACTAATTCCATAGTGGCTATTCTATAAGTTGTCTTCGATATGGGCCTTGAACCATGAATTAAGTCAATGGGAAACTCGATTTTTTGTTCTAGAGGATGTCTAGGTAAATCCTCTATAAACACATCAACATGTTCTTGGAAAACATTTTATTCTTCTAACCTATAGTTATTTCACACCCTTCAACCCCAATAATTGATTTAATTTGAGCTACAAAGGGTCCATCTAGAAGTGAATCAGATGGTGATGTTTCTACTCTAATGATAAGGTATTCCTTATTATAATAAAAAATTGTAACCTCTTTCTTCTTAAAATAAATTTTTGCATCATGGTCCAAAATCCGATATATATAGTGTATTATATAAAATTCAATCATGGGTATGGAAATAAGATCAGAAGATAAGTCAAGTTTAAATTCCATAATGGTAACTCATTGACAAAACATTGTTGCTATGATACTTACCTTATAAGTTTTGATTGAAAACTCCCTTATTGAGTCAAATAGGAAATATGTAATTTTCATGGAAAACTGGGATGATATGAAATAATGCGATGATCTAGAATCAAATATATCATTGGTTAATTTTGAGTAAACAATTTAAGTACGTACCACCACGACATTTGGAACTTCAACCTCATCAATTGTGATCACATAAACTTGTCCTTCCTTTCCTTGCCTTTTTGGAGGTAACTCTTATTGATGCTTAGGACACCCATTTTGTAATGCCACATTTATTTTCAATTTTAGCATTGAACATTGAGTGCCTCTTTCTTCCCCTTTCAATCACGATATTTTTGGCGTTTTTATCCACACTTGTAACAAACTCCCATACCATTTAGGCATGTATAAGAGTGTTTCTCCCCACAATTACTATAGTATGGAAAGTCAAATTTTCCCTTCATCCCTTTATTTGCTTTTATAGAGTGTTCAATAGATCTCCACTTCTCTTTATTCACTTTAAAGTCATAAGACAGAGAGAATTCCTTTTCTGTCTTGACAACAAATTAGACTATATCTTCATATGACGATAAGTATTGTCAAAATAATGCTCATCATAGAAATGGTTTTAACCCAGTAGAGAATTGATCAATCTTAATTATTGGGTTACATATATAATCTGTATCATGCCTTTCTAAATTTGTAATGTTATCCCCATACTTTGAGACATTCTCATCCTCCTTTTTCCTCATACTCAAAAACTAATTTCCCAAATCCAATCAATGTTCACGAGGAAAGTATTTTTCAAAAAAATCTCTTTAAACTCCCATCATTCCATATTTGATACTTCTCTATCCTCCTTGGTGCATTGAATTAATGACCACCATTGATCTTCATCTCCTGAGAGGTGATAAACTTCAACGATAACCTTTTCCCTTTCGCTACTCCCCAAAGCATGAAATATTTTCTATAAAGAACTTATTCATTTCTCAAATACAAATGGATTTGTAGTCCTATTGAATTTTGGTGGTTGTTGCCTCATTAATCGGTCTAACATTGAACCTTTTCATTTTGGGTTAGGGTTCTCCATATGGGTAAGATTATTATTCAAAACCTTGGTGAGTTGTCCCTGAATGGTTATAAGTTGTTCATCACCAGTTGCATCACCAGATTAACTATAATTATCTTGAATAAGAGGTAATTATTTACATGGATTATGTGCATTGATACAGTTTCCATTCCTTCCATTACACGCCATTTCTAAACAATATCATACATAGATTAGTTTATGAATCATAATGCATAATTCCAAACATTTAAAATACATAACATATATCAAAACGTTTAGGCATATAATTCATAATCATAAAAATGTTTTCTCTAGGGAAGTATTTAATAATAAATTATTCATAATGGTTTGTAATGAAAATGTGAATTATCCAAATAATATCATCCGAGAGTGTCAAACCAGGTACGCAGTAAATCCCATTTTTGTGTGCCAGGATACCCCAGGTTAAACCCCAAACCCCTTGTCAGAGTTTTCACTCCTAGGTATATCTGTTCCAGAACCACATCCACTTATAGTATCCAGACATGGATTTATTTATTTTAAAACCCACATAATATCTACATCACCAAATTTTTGGATATTCTTCTATACTAATCCTCAAAGACTATCTTATGGTATTGTTCTCTAATTAGAGTTCTTCTGAATATAGTTTCCATGGTTTTTACTAAACTTCCTCTGATACTAGCTATAATGATCTGACCCTAGGTACCCAAAGTCGGTGCATTATTACATATCATCAGTATGATCACAAGAGATCAAGTCCTGAAAGATCGATCAGGTTAGTAGACTTGGATGTACCAGATACATACATATGTTTTACATTATATTATGAAATGAATAAATAACAACATTTTTTATCCTTTGAACACACTCATATACCATAGCCTATCCCCATAGGTCAGTCATAATATACTTCTTCACATCCTTGGAAAAATAAAAAGTAATAAAGGGGTGAGATCAGATGCAAATGATATAAATACAGTGAAAACTATCTTAAATAAGCATAAACATTTAAGGCAATTCATAAGACTAAAACACAATCCCTTTAAACATAAAATTAATAATAGTATGGAAATGATAAATCAAATAATATTATTTACTTATTCACATGGATATTATACTAGTCAAATAATAACATGTAATATCAATATATAATCTCATAATGATGGAATGCATAATGTTGGTCATCATAACAATATATCCAAGGCCTCATGACAATAATACAAATAAAAATTTTTCAATGCATTGTTCCAAAAAAATAGTTTTTCTCTTGAGACCTACTGATGCATCGAGGGCCTATAGCCGGCCCCGCCAGTCAGTTACTATGTCCACTGCATTCCTTATATGAAAAGGATGAAATATAATATAAAAATTCGTATTAAACTAACATACGAAATGTTAATACTATAAAAATAATCAGTGAATGAAATAAAAATAAAACATACATAGTCAAACATATCATTAAACTATAAATATAATATGGAATATTGTATCATAAAAAAATCAACTTCGATTAAACATAAAATCCAATCATATATGTTGACATAGATGAAATCAATCCAAAAACTAGTTGATAGAAATATCTCTTTCTAATTTGAAATCATTTAAAAGTCATACAATTATAAAAGAAAATATTTATTTTGAAAATATTTATATATTCTTGTAAGGGAATAATTGAATGTGTTATAACGATAGAAAATAACCACACTCTCCATGTAACTTAAACAATAATTCATTCCTTAATTTGTTGAAATGGTCATAAAGTACATTGTTTGGAAAATTATTGAAAGGCTTATTCATTTTTTTTATAAAACTTCATAAAAAGGTATAAATGACTTTAATCCATAGTATAGGAAATATAAAAAAAAATTTGAAATACATTTTGAAGAAACGCAGATGTGGATGATAAATAATTCTTAGTAGATACTTACGTATAAACAATCTCGGATAATAAAGAGATGGTAAAATTAAACATTACCATGTAGTTTTCCTTACTAGATGGCATGTTAACCTTTGGTATAATGGTTAAATAATTTTTATTAAATTATAAAATAAGACCATACATAAATATGATATCATATATGATCCTCTAATATTAATTTGTAAATAATATTTCAGTAGTGTCATTGTTTTGTGTGTTAACTGATTCATTTTACTTTTCTTACATAAGACATGTTTATTATGGATAGAATTTATTTTATTCATATAAAAAATGATATTACGTTCTTAAACATTATTTTTTAATCATCAAATGAAAATTATTCTTGAATGGTTATGAAGGGGAATGAAATCGCATCGCGTCGTGGAGACGGTAAGCCGTACTTATGAACGAGTGACAATATCATTCTATTGATGGTGAAATATTATTTCATTGAATGGTATACTATTTATACATAAAATAATATTTTTTTATTTATTATTTACATCAATTATACTCATTATTATACGTATATAAATAATGAAGTGTTGAATAACAAACTACACCACGTTATGGAGATGGTAAGCCGTACATATGCACGTATGATGAAATTTTCATTCTTATGATGGATAGAATAATGAATATGGTTGTACCATATTTATAATAAAATATAAGTATCTATAAGGTACTAGATTTATTATTTTAGTTTGGAATAAAATATAAATAGGAATTAGAAGAAGAAAAGAACATTGAAAGAGGTGATAAAATAATAACTTCTTCTTCAGGTTCTTCATTTTGATTTGAACAAAAGGGATCCATATGATTGATTAAGGATAAAAGTAAGGCCTCTATGACAAATTTAGGGTAGTTGGGAGGATATTTGAGTGGGGTTTGGCCGAGCCAAAGGGTTCTGGAGAGGTGAGTTTAAGAGAAAGTGACGTACCTTTTATAAGAAAGCTGAGGGACACTTTGAGAAAAGGTTGAAATATTAATTTATTATAAAATTATTTTTGGTTTATAATACCTAAAAATGGATTTATTTCTAGTATATTAAGGTTAATGGTCTAAAAACATTAATCCAATAGGTTTTAGAAATGTTTAGGTCACCATATTAACCTTATCTTTTAGATTTAACCCTTAGTTAAATTGTTTATCTTTTACCAGGTCTTCTTGTATTTTTATATTACATGGTTAATATAGTGACTATAAAATCCAAATAGAACCTAAATTGGGTCATTAATTATATATTTAACATTATATATGTCATTTGGAATAATCTTATATTTTTATTACAGTTATATAATTTAATAAAATAGTATCTGTTTTAAAAACTAATTTATGACAATTTTTAGACTATTTAGTATTTGATTTTTTGTGAAAGACATAAAAACATGATTACAGAGAAACAATAAATTGAATCAACCCCAACATGTCATATTAAACTATTAAATTTGTGGATGATATAAAAAGATTCAATTTAAATTTATTTTAATATTTATAATATCAATTATTTTAATCTTTCATTAATAAGGTAATTACTACATCATCCTGGTGTCACAAATAAATTAAATTATATAATGTATAAAAATTATAAATAAAATAATATGATTTATGAATATTTTTTATATTTCGAATGAATATTTATAGTTGAGTTTTCTTTTGTATAACCCTATATTAAAAATATTTTATTTATTAAAATTTGAATTAAACTCTATTAACTCTTCTTTAAATAAAATATAATAAATGACCTAATATAAATCAAATGGATAAAAAAGAATATTATTTTTTTCATTTCGTTTATTATTGTCTAAATAAAATTATCCAATTGAACTTGGACATGTGTTGGGCTAATGTTATATTATTATAATATTACTTTTTCTTTAATTACTCTATTTACTTTGAACTGTGGTAAATACAATTATAAAGTTATTATTCAACTAAAATTATTTTTTCCTTATAGAACCAAATTTTACTTACTAATTACAACCATGTTTTTCAGAGTTTTGAAATTAAATTCATAGAACTGATAAAATTACATTTTATGAAAATTTGCAAATGTGCCTAGAAAGTGGGTAAAAGACGTTAAAAAGTTATATAAAATTATATATATATATAATCTTATTATAAAATGACTCCAATGAATAATATTGGACTAATATGGGTTATATTTATCTATTTTTACTTTAAAATAAATATAAATTAAAAATAAGTATTTAAAAAAATTTCTTTTGAACAATAACGCAATGTTTTTTAACTATTCATCAAAAATTGAATGTTTTCAGAAAAATATAAAAACATCACCCTGATCTAATTTTGACATTCCAAATCAAAAAATTATGTCCATTTTCAAAAATAAAATTTATAAAATTTCAAAAAGTGGGTTTTACTATTCAGTACATCTTTTTAGACGGCAATTATGATTGGTAATGGTGTGATAGAACTCATAGTTGCTTAAAACGCAAGCTATTGTGTTATTCAAGGAGAACATACTGTGGATTCTTGGGGTGTTATATAAAAAAATTATATGTCCTTCCACTATATTTAACTCCAATTGAACTACAACACCAAAGGTGAACTATAGAAACCATTAAACATAATGAATTCTCTATCTTGGACAAAATCATTATCTCAAGACATGACTCCTTATGAAACGATGTGACATCCAACAAGATTATATATTGTGTATTTTTTTAAAATTAATATTATGGATAAAATAAATGACTCATGATGTGATGAAATAATTATTCTTAAAAGAAAGTGTAAATAATCATACATAATATGAGAATGTTTACAAGAATATTAGGTATTCGCCATAGTAAATCCTTGTATATAAATTTTTATGGGACATTTCCTAATTTTTTATTATTATGGTCAAAACATATTTAAAGAGTCATGGAATGAATAGATATTATACAATAATTTGATTCCAATTTTGTGGATAAGTGTTTTAAAATCTATAGGAAGAAATCTCACATAGACCTCACCTCCAAGATAAATAATATTACTTACTCAAGGAACCACATCATGGGAGTTTTTTCAAAATTTCCCCCTTTTATAAGAATTTAATTATACTATATTGAGCCCCTATAAGGAATTTTTCTAATATCGTGATCTTAGAGCACACTAAAGTCCAAATTCATGGTACTAATCAATTCTAACTTCAATTTTGATCACTCTCTTTAAGCTCCCTCATTACATGAAAATCCAAGATATGGAACACTTCCTTTAATATTCTTAAGTTATTGGTATTTATTTTCCAAAATCCCATTATGAAAACACTTGTCATAGAGTAGAAAATCTACATGTTCCAAAAATGCATCTAAAGTCTAAAACATATTTTTATATCACCAATAAATAAATAAAAATTCAAATTGTTACATGATTAGTAAGTATTAATTCATAAAATCATTGAACATTACACTAAAAAATATTCACATTTAAGAATTATCAAATTAATCCACATTTTAACAATTTACTTCTGTGAGGAAAAAACATCCTAATAATAACTTCAAAGGATAAATGACATCATCCAGAAAAAATACTTATCCTGTCAGTAATACAGTATATTAATTAAAATTAATTAAATTTAAAACACCCTTTACTCCTAGTTAAATAACCATGTTCCATATTTAAACTCTCACTCTAATTTTGTCTCCTTCAATTATTATTTCTTTAAATTTACTTATATATCAACTCCATGTTGTAAAAAACCTTTCTAGAAACATTTATATCAAACTCATGAAAAATTAAATATAAATTATAATCAATAACTAAAATATACTTTCTAATGATATTTATTCATAAAAACATAGTCACCACTATAGATAAATCAAACTACACTAATCAAGTGGAAGCTTCAATATGATTCAAATGATTCTGAGGATAAAGGTGGGTGGTACATGAGGTAATTGTTAAAATTAAGGATATAAAAAGAAGGTTCAACTATTTCAACACAATTAATTATAATTTATTAATACTCAATGAAATAAACCCAAATATACATAAAAAACATTACTTAAACTCCTTTAATGGTCTATTCCCCTGTGATTACAATTTTTAGAATGAATGAAAAAATGATAAAAAATTGATTCCCCTTTTCCTTTTTATTCTATGTTTTCATTACATTTTACCACTGAGAATGAATATGGATAAAAAATCTCCCCATTCATAAAACCCTTATTTATCTCCTCATGGATGTTATTATAAAAGTGGAAATAAGATCCTTGGTAGAGTATGAGTGATCATACATGGGTTTAGTATAAACCCCATTACTATTATTCAATTCTCCAAAATTATCAAAGAATTAAAAACTTATTATTAAATTAAGGGATGAATAAAATCCCCACATTGTAATGAAAACATCACATTTCCCCCCACATGTAATTATCACCTAAAATGTTCATATTTAACTGCTATACAACATTATGATCAATATAAAAATCATGCTAACATACTAAAAGAATTCAGTTTATAGTGAGAATTTAAAACGCAATGTGGATTCTTATCATGGAAATTAAAGGATACTATGGGAATAAAATAAGGTCACAGATAAAATATATCCAACGGTAGAGGTTAATAAATTATTTCAATGTGATTTTAAATATATTCATTGTTTGAAATGATAAAATAGAATGTACATATGGTTATGCATGTTCTGAATTCTCTCAAGAAACTGGGTACATGATATAATATTTCAAAACATATTAGAATACCTAATAGTAATGGGATTCAAAATTATTAAAAACCCACTCAAAACATAAAAAATTGAAAATCAATAAATCTACAAATATTTCAGTCCCCATGTATGAATATACCATGATGTTTGGGGGGATAATAATGTAAATTATATTCTTTAATTTTCTTTACTTGATCATAATCTTGTTCTCTCTTTTCATGTATGTCCACTTTTTGTCCCATACTTATACTTCATCAGTGAATACAGTTGTAATGAATAAGAATAATAATTTTTCAATGGTTTACCCAAATAGGATATTCGAAGGATAATACATCGTAATGTTTTTATTCACTTGAGAAAAATGAAAACTACTAGAAATTATTACACAATAGGAAATTACACTATCCCCACAAATTGACCGTTCAAAAACAAATCTTAAATTCCCATCACTATTGTTCATAAATATGTTCCCACTACTACACATTCGATGTTCATTGTATCTATATAATTATTTATAAAATGACACAAATACAATGATGTTTAACAACATCATCATTATGAAGGATTTATAGTGAGGAAAAACTTTTGGAATGTCCCATTTTTTATTTCCTTTAACATTGTAGAATATCCAATAATTCTCATTATTTCAGTTCTAAGAATAACTGGACATGAAAACTTCTTGTTTATACTAAATATATTGATACATATATAGTTCAAAAAAAAATTCCTTCTTCTTATTAGGAATAGATGTGTATTGTTCCATAGAATTCAACAAACCTCCTTTATCCTAGGATTGAGATCAATTATTATTAATATTTCCTTATGAGATTGATTAAGGTGTCATCCATGATTTAATATTGTTATTAAGGGAATTTTGATTCACATAAATAATATTTTATCATGATGTATAATTTATCTTTTAATTTCCAATCGACACAACCATGTTTTCTTAAAGACACAAATTTATGGTAAAACCATACCTACTATGTCATGGTATACACCATTTCAAAAACATTTGTGTCATGGTATTCAATACTATAATGTCATATTAGTCAACACTTAAATACAAAATTTTAGCTCAATAACTCCCAAAAACCCTGAAAAAATAATGGTGTATTACTTCCAATCTTTAAACACTTAGAACTGTATTCAACATGGTATGTTATTCCACAAAATAATTCATTATACAAGAATGCTCGCATTCCTCTACTCAATAAGAAATTTACTCCCTATGGTGAAACCCATTATGTTGAGGGTGTATCTCCAGTTGTAATGTGATTGAAACATAACTTATACCCCTGATGTTAGAGCCCTAATAACTCTAGTTAATCTAAAATTCAACTGGTCTCACCTATGATGTGGTCCCTCATACTATAGTGAGGGCCCCATATATTCTATTAAGATTCATTATTCTAAATTATATCATAGGGTTTTCGATCTTGAGGCATGGTTCATATTCTATTTCTCACTGCATCTTACATTCCTCTTAAATGATAATGTAATACAAATAAATATGCACGGAACCCCACTATTCAAATCCCTCACGGCCCTACCTGTCTAGGTGGGTCACTGTGTCCCGCTTCAAGGTGTTATCCATAACAATTACACCATTTTCCATGGACATCATTCCACATAGTTCCAACCAATGATAGACCTGTGATACCCTTATCCTACATGTATACCTATGCTAACCTATCTTAAATCATGGATAGAAACCTCTAGGTTAGTAGGATACTAAAGTGTTACTATCCTACAACTGGTATGTTTTTTATTTTATTAAATCACCCTTGAAGAACAATAAATATTTATATAGAGTGAATGGTATATCTAAAAAAATTAAAAAAGAATAAAATTGTGAATTGGTCCTGTAATTTAATAATCCTTACTCATAATGCATCTTGGGGTACAATTTTATGGACACCATATATATAAATGATATTAAACATCACTTAAACACATCCTATGATACATCCTAATATGTTGTCTTGTGCATTCCATGTTCTAGAACTATTTATCTCCCGCATCTTCTAAACCTATAATGCATTTTTGACTTTTGAAGTTTCATTTGGGAGACTTCTGCATATTATTTTTAATAAAAACAATCAAAACAAAATAAAAAATGTATTTTCATCAATAAATCCCATTTGGGATTATTGAAAATTAAATAGTAAATTTAATACTTATTTTGATGTAAAATTTTATAAGAAAAAAAATATTAAATTTATCACGTTCTAAAATTCATACCTTATATAAATGGATCTATGATTCACCAATCACAAATTATTATATCATGTGGTAAAAGATTTATGTAAGAAACATGAGTCTGATAAAAGAATCTGCATAATAACACTACATTGAACTCAACTTCTATAAAAATCTCCCCCAATAAAATTAAAAATGAATCCCCCATTTATTGATACAAAAAATAGTTCATACACACCATGAACCTCTCCCCATAAATAATGATTATTTTCTACCCCTCTATCATCAATCGTAAATAGAACGTCTTTAAAAGCTTAAAAAATAGAGATATTAATTTAAGAAATGAATCCAGAAGAGAAAAAATAAAATTCCCTAAATTCAATTCACATAGTGGAGTGGGAGATTCAGACTCAAAATAATTTAAGGGGGTATATTTGGTTGGAATATATGAGCCAAATGATGCTATTTTTAATCCACACATTGTAGTTACTTAGTTATGATATCAACCATTTGTTTTTGAGAAGAGACACACCCCAATATCACCACCTTTTTCCCAGACTTGTACTTTATTAAATTATATTTAATTTAAATATTTTTGGTCCCGAAAATAAGATTGGGATTTTTTTATAAGATTTATAGAACTTTATTTGTCACACATTATCATAATTGAAGAATTAACTTCCAACATAATTTCATCAAACTGTTGTATTATCCATATAATCTAGTAATAATATTTAGTGGTAAAAAATATCCAATATTTGTCATTATCAATGAAATAAAATCTTTATCCTTGATGATCCATGAAATGATAGAGATTAAAGATAGAAATAACCACATAAATAATATTTTTAATCATTAACTAAATATTCCCAATCTGCCTGAGTAAATCCAATGATTTGATACTATGATTTTCCATAACAAAATTACCCAAAGTCCACTATATTATTGAGAAATTAATGAACTTAGCTCAATAATTTTTAGGACTCTCTCTATAGAAACATTGATATGAAGCAGTTTGAAATGTTTTAAGTATGATTCATTGTCAAGTGGATTTTAAGTATAATAAAATGCTATGTATCCATGTAAAATGTGTCACATTGACTTCCTTTACATGTATCAGATACACTTTTAAAACTATCGGGATAACTATAGATAAAAATAATCTAATAGTTTCTTGTTCAGACACCAATGAAAAGTATTTTATACATCATTGGATTCCATTTGAGAATAAAATTTTCACACTAAACTTTCCTTGGACATTGTCACCTGATATATTAATTGAGTTTTTTTAAAACCCTCTTGGTTTTGATTTCATTTTGTTCCATCCTTATAATAACTTCACCCGTTAAATTTTTATATATTTAGTGAGGCTCTAAATTTACAACCCCGAACCAATGATCATCCATTGGGAAATCTATAATTTTTTCAGATATAACAGGGAAAATTAGGAGTATTATTATTAATTTTTCATTATTTTGGTTTTACTAGAGGCTATCTACTATCCAAAAATACTGCTTTTAGTTATATCGTATCTTTAAAATTTTATTTTAATAGATTCAATTTCAGTATTTCATTCATGGTTTTATGAGTCTGTATTTGAATCTTTTTCATCCATTTAATATCCCGATAATCTATTTAATTTATCATCAAATCCATCCACAAAATTATTTCTATTGTTTTTTATGATCACCAGTATCTAAAAGTTTCTTACCCATTTTCAAAAATAGCTTGTTATTAAAAACTATTACACTATGGATTTCAATGATTATTCAATGTCAATTTTTTGAAATCTGGTAATATTTACTCTTGGGTAAATATGAAAGGAAATTCATTCACCACCATGATATTATTAATTTCTGTTTTTCTCTTTGTCTAGAATAAAACATTTACTCCAGGACACCCTTGAAGTAATTAAGTGTTGGATTCTTACCATACCATATTTTACATGAAATAAATTCATCAGTCATGAAAAACAAGACCCTATTAAAAATATAAATTGAGTTGAGAATCACATCCTTGAAATATATGTATAGAATGTTATTCTCATTTACAATAGTCCAAATATGTAATTGATGATGTGGTACTTCCTCTCAATGAAATTATTTCATAGAAAAATACTCACCACTAAAACCAGAAGTTGAATCTCATGATTCTAATGATACTTATCCATTAAATTATTATTAAAATATATTCCACTATCAATGTGGTGTTATTGAATGTTTAATAACAACATATTTTTAGCAAGACTCAAAAATCAATTTATGCACTTTAATAAGTCATATTTGCAAGAAATAACCATAATACAATCTATTTTGTTGTAGTAATAAAAAATGAATATAATAGACCTATTATTATCTAAGTCTTTGGGTTTCATCACCCCACACACATCCACATGAAGTCTCTTAGTAAAACCTTATGATTTTCATTTTATAGACATGATTGAAATTCTCAAAATCTACCCATTTTAACCAGAATAATGCATATGAACATAGAAGTAGGATTCCCCACTATACCACATCAAAAAAATGATTGTGGAATACTACATTGGATTTTTTGTTTACCCTCTTATGTTTATAGGAAATTAAGTTCGTTACATCATTAATACATTCTTCATTTGGCTCATATTTCATAGATTCTTCCATTATAGCTTTGAAATATACCTACTGAGAGATCACCAATTTAATAGAGATATTTTAAATATTCCTCATCTCATATGAAATATGATTAATAGGGATAATATATAATGTCACAGTCTTGTGGTGTTTATGAGAATGCATTGATAAATTTTCATTGAAACATGGAGGTAGTATTCTTAGGAATCTTTGGAAATTTTTTACATCATGAATATTTTAAATAATCTTGAACTTGTCTTAAAAAATTATTTCAAGTTAATCAATGAATGTATCAACTATCTCCTTTGATATCACCCTCAAAATGTTCATTTTTACTCCATAACACATGAAACTTTACCTCATGAACTTGAGAAATATATTCGGTGATATTTAGATGTTTTTATCTAATTCCATGAGTTGTTTTTCATTAAATAAAGACTGTATATATTATGTTTTGAAAATATCCCCCTAATTTATTTATTTAATTGGAATTAACATTAATATCCTTATATTTTCTCTATAAAACCCCCCTTTTTATATACTATGTGTGATTCTATTCATATCCACTATGAAAAAAAACCATTCCAAAAAATGGTCATGGTGTTTCAATAGTTTTTTTCCACAACTAAAATTTAATTCCTTTGATAATGATTATAGAATTATGATTTAAACCTTCCACTACTTCCATTATTTAAAGAGATAATGTAATTCTCCCTAAATCCATGCTTTCATGCCCACTTTTTGTCCCCATAAAGTAAAATACCCTTGGGGAGGGGTGGGGTGAATTTGGGTATTTCTATTTAAAAATTCTCCTTTGATGATAACGATCTTGTTCTGTCTTTCTAAGGATCACTTATTTCACTCCAACCCTTATCTCTCTTTAGAAAATAAGATAGTACGTAATGGGAAAAAATATTTTTTATTTCCTCACCCAAATGGGATAATCTAGGGAATATTAATGGAAATATTCATCCTCACTAGAGGCATTAATTGATGTGACTAAAATTATGATAAAATAGAGAGTCCACAATGACTCTTTAGATTCATCATCCATGAAAAACTGTTACAATATCACTGTTATTATTTATTTATATGTTCCCAATACTCTATTTATGATATTATTTTTCTCCATTAAATTATTTATAAGTTAATACACTAGAAATGGATAGTCACTTCAAGACTATTTTGAGGAATTTAAATTGGGGTAGAACTCCTACAATGTCATCCATCTTACTGAACTTTATATTTCAAGAAATCTTGGGAATTATAAGTATTTCAATTATTGGATGAACTGAACATGGAAGAAATCAGGTTTTTATAAAAAAACACATTTTCCACTATAGAATAAAAAGTTTACACTCCATATTATAAAGAACTATTATGTATTGTTTTAGAGAATTTAACTAACCTCTTTGATATATGGGTTGAGATCAATTATTAATCTTATATCCGTGTAAGACCATGGTTGGTGGCATACACAATTCAATTTGGTGATTATGATACTTATAATTTGAATAAAATATCTTAAATATTAGGTTGTAATTTCACATTGAATTTCTTATAAAAAATTCGATGTTTAATGGAAACTCCTCTTTTTTATCACACCTCTACTATCATGGTGTAGTCTACTCTATTTTAGAAAATGATTTAGGGAGTTTGAAAACCTATAATTAAATGTTCCAGTTTCAACATGATGGAATGTATATTTTTTTAATAGGGTATCCCTAATAGCTGCCTTTTCTAACCCTCCAAACTTGGGAAATCCCCTTCTATGAAAAGGTCACTCTAGAAAGAGCCCCAAATATGAAGGATACGTTAACAACTTGGATATTAGAGCTTCCCTCGGGGTGAAAACCAGAGCGGTGATAGTTCAACATAGAAATTCCTCACCATAGGTCGGTTGTTCCAATCAAGCCACCCAGGTTAGAACCGGGTGACCTAGAAAGACGAGAAGATTTGAGGGAAGGATAAATTCTCCCAATTTCATGCTCATAGGAATCAAACCCTACACATCCTAGGAATCAAACCCTACACCTCCTAGGAATCAAACCATACACCTCCATGATAGAATATATCTCACCATTATAGATTTAGAGAGAAGGAATAAATATTTCAACTTTGAAAAAGGCTATGAGTATGGGCCAGGCCAATCCTTTCAATGCGGTGATTTATATTTTTCTATTTAATGCATTGGATTACTGAGTATGATTGAGGCCAAGTTTTCTTTAGATTTTATTCTCATTTAATGTTTCACTCATGCCATTTTTGGTTTCCTTATCATCCAATAATTCATTTTTTTATTGTTAACATCAATTTGAGTAAGTTATTTTGGGTTCAATCATACTTATTTCCACCACAATTTTGTACTATTAAATCTCTTCATAAGTTTAATTTTTTGATGTGTGAATGATTTTCACACCATCATGTGTGGGAATCCAGGTAATGTGGGAGGGAACGAGAGTTGAAGGGGGTGTTAATTAATATCTTAATAATCATATTATTGGAATTTTCAATCCAATTAGGAATGGGTTTGTAACTTAATTTTATCTTTTCCCATCATGTGAATCTGATCATGAAGAGCATAGACGGAGGAACCTCAAATAAATTGAGTGAATTATTGTATTCCTCAACTAATTGTGTTTTTCTAGTTTACATATAATCAATTGAACTAAACATAATAATTTTTCAATCACAAAATGACAATATAATTCATTAGATATAGTGATAAATGAATGATAACGATGACACCATTAGGAAATAATTATTACAAAATTAATCGCAATAACTTATTTTCAATAATTCATTTATTGATAAAGAGGTTCAATTTTTTATTGATTAAAAATATGTCATTTTTATTCAAAAATAAGATTTAACACTCAAAAGGCTCATAGTTCAACCTCTTCTAGGGATGACCTCTAACTTCAACTATCTACACTCATTTAGTTAGTGCAGGCTCAAGAAACTATATAAATACTATACTCTAGCAGTTCCTCTGGAGATAATGATGTTATTTTTTAGTTATTTTTTCTATTTATGTTCACAAGATATGTTTTTTATACCTTAGGGTGATTACTATATGAAAAACACTAATTAATTGATCAAGTATTGAAAACTCATTTCATCCACTCTATTATGATCTTGAAATTGAGGGGATATGTTTTTATAGTGACATCAATCTATGGAGGAATGAAACATCTTATTTTTAAATAATTTATATAATGATCAGTTTGGGTATCTAAAAAACAAAACAAAGAATGGATTATTATTTTAGATTGAACAATTATAGACTATTCTCTTTCTAACCCCTGATGGGGTACCACATAACATCATTGTAGTGACCCATCATTATAAATTAAAAAATATAGTTAATTAAACAAGAAAAAACATTTATAAATTACCAAGAGTATTATAGGTTTAGAGATTTATAGAATTAGGTCATAACCACATACATAGAAATTTATATATTACAATGTATACACATTTTATCAATATCCATTTTTTACATTATGAAACTTTTAAAATAAATCAATATATCTTTCTATAAAAAAACATCATGATGTTAAACTTTAATTATTACTTCCCTTAACCCATGCATAATCCATATGAAAAAACGTTTAAGACATCTCATGAGAATAAAGAGGTCAATAAGGTTTATCAAAAGGAAGATAAAAACTGTTATTCATGAATGTAAAAATTTTATAAAGTTATTACATATAAAACATAAACTCTTTATCTTACCTTAAAAAATAATATGTTTCCTATAAAACCATACCGAGAATACATAAATACTAAAAGGCAACTTGTGGTATCATTTTCATATCACTATTAGATATAATATAGCTCTCCCAGCTATACAGGGAGTAACCATCATAGTTACAATTTGAATAACCATCGTAGAATATTCGAATAATATTTTCAGAGACACTAACAGGATATCTCCATCACTTTACCCAGCACATTAGAGAGACAAAACGAGATCATACAACCTAATAATATAATAGAATCACCCACCATCATATCAATTCCAATGTATCATAACATGATCATATGACATAAATCTTTCATAAAAGAAACATTCTTGTGGGAAATAATTTTTCCAATTTGAAACCACTTTTCATTTTTATGAAGCCACACACTTATAAATTATTTTTTTGAAAATAATAATTTAAAATAGTAAATTAATAATTAATTAAATAAGGAATCATGGAATTGGGAAAATACTCTTATGTTGTATAATTATAAAAACCATTACTAAAAAAAAGAGTGGTAACATGATAATAATGTTTTTTTAAAAGGAAAGTCCCTTAAAAATATCAAATCATTGAAGTGAGAATTAATCAAATGAATGGAATATGGGTATAAACTGTAAATACACATAATAAAATATAATATAATGAATTTAATTTAAAAAATAATATTAGTAACACCCAATCACTAAACTAGAAGGTTGACCCAATGAATCAAAATTATGTTGAGAATTCCCTTACATTATGTCTGAAAGAGTTCTTCAAATGTACCTAATATCCTAGACAATCAAATTAGATTCATTATTTAAATAATTAAGAACCTTTTATAATTATATTTTATTTATTAATATTTTAACAAGTTCATTTATGAGTATAAGGATGCTCTATAGAGTTCAATTTCATCGTTTTGGGGGAGATCATTTCACGGTTTTATGGTCGGTTCACTTTAGTTTAAGAACAATAGTTATTTTAAAATGTAATAAAAACTAAAAATGTTGAAATAATAGGTACCAATATAAATCAATAATTTTAAATGATCACTTATATAATTTTTTTTCAGATTTGAGGACGATTCATTAGATAACACATTAATGAAAAAAAAATTGTTTTATTTTGGCGGGTTTTCCGACCATGCGAAACAAGTTTCTTTTTATTTAATATTATTTCTATATATTTGTTAAAAAAAATTAAAGGAGTAAATATATATATATATATATATTAAAACTGTATTTAACAAAAATAATGGTTTTATACCATCCATGAATGAGGTAATAGAAAACCAAAACGCATTCTCCATGAAGATGATGAATTGACGTGTCACAGATGATGTTTTCCATTTTTAGAATAAGAGGAGAGGAGAATAGGTATGATGATGTAAATTACACAAAAATAATATATATATATATATATATATGATACTAGAGTTGTAATGATACTTTTTATAAGGTAATTGATGATAAGGTACAAGGAAATAATGAATTTACAATAGAAAGAAGGAGGCTTTTTCCTCTTGAATATTGTTTCCTTTAGAAACTCTATAAGGAACATGGTTTGGGTATTTTGGTGAGACCAGAAGATCATGAACTTGGGGAAGAGGTTTAGGAAGGGAATTGGGTAGAATAAAGTCCAAATAAAATTCATTTCAGGTGTTAGGAGAAGTTATTGTGAGGGTTGGTATTTATAGGGAAATGAGAGGGGTATTGTTTTATCATTTTATTCATTTTTATTATTTTGTCTCAATGAAATCTGTAGTGTTGATTATTATGAGTAAACAAGATAATAAGGGCATTCAATTTAAAACTAATGGGTTCACAAATCATAAATGAATTTATAATTCATGTGTTCAGCTTATTATGTTACATACTATAATTTATCATATTTCACTATTCAAAAAAATATAACTATTTTAGAAAACCCTAAAAAATTTACCCCAACCATTTTTTAATGAGTAGAATTTAGAAATGGACTCCAATTTTTAAAAATATTTTGTTATATGTGAGAGAATTAATTTCTAATTAAAATTATCATTTGATCAAAAAATACAAATTTTAATACTATAACTGATTGCATGACACTTTGAAAAATTAATTATGGTCGCATAAAATTATATAATAATTAAAATAGAAAAAAAATTTATTTATGTATTAATTATATAGTTTTTATTAAATATTTATGTTTTTAAAAATACCAACACTTAATTTATTTTTTACAACATTTATTCACTTATTCCATGATATAGATATATCATATTTTCATTTTTTAGATACCTAAATTTTGTTTTTACTTTCATAGGCGTGGTTATTATTATAATGATCACATTACTATTCCAATGATCTTGTTACTGTTTCATTAGTTTAGAATTTATTATTTCTATAAATACCACTAATTTCATTATAAGTTTATAATGAATTTAAATATTTAATTCCAAAATGAAAACAAATAATTCTAAAAGTACATGGGTTTTACATTCTCTTGTTCCTCTGGAAATTATGTCCCCAAAATTTTATTCACTTATTAAACATGTTAGGATACCTTTCCCTTATATAATTTTCATATTCCCATGATCTTTATTCAATCGTGTGATTTCTCCGAAAAACAATAACATAGTGAATTACCTTTTATCACAATACTAAATCCCTATGTTCAATAATATAAACATGTTTATACTCATAATAAATTTTCTCTTCTAGTTGATCTACATTAGGGATTAAAACATGATATGAATATGGAACAAAATTTCATAACATTGAAACATGAAAAACATTTTGTACCTAGGAGAAACTTGAGGAAATGCTACTTAATAAGAAATTGGTCCATCTTTCTATAGGATTTAAAAGGGTCTAATAAACCATGAAACCATCTTCCCCTTATTACCTAAACATATGGAATATTTTCATGGAGAACATTTGTAAAAGAAATGATCACCTACAAAGAAATAAGAATCGTTCCCCAGGTTATCCTCATAACTTTTTACGTTCCTTGAGATATCCTCAAGTGTTACAGAATCATAAAAAATTTATTCACCATTTCCTTTAACAATTCTAGTCCGATAAAATTTCTTTAACGCACTTCATCCCAAAATGTTTGAGTTTAATACCAATTTCCATATAATTATTCAAAAGAGTAAATCTATATACTAAAAAGAAAACTATAATTTTAAGAAAACTCAATAAAAAATATGTTGATCATAAATTCCCAGGTAATCCATTTAAAAATATCCAATAATATCCTACATATTATAAATTTGTTACTCAGTATATCCATTAGATTGAGGACAAAAAGAAGTGATGAATTTTAATTCAGTTCCAAATGACATTGGATGGCCTTTCCAAAAATTTATAAGTGACCCCGGATCATGATTAGATAAAATAGTGAAAGGAACTCTATATAACATAACTATATGTTTGAGGTAAAATCGAGAAATATAATCTAAAGACTTATTATATCGAGTAGGAGGAAAATGTACAGATTTAGTCAACTAAAGAACAATCACCCAAATTGTATTGAAACATCGAGATGTTTTTGGTAATCCCACTACTAAATCCATGGATATATTTCCTCATTTCTAACATGGAACTGGAAGAAGCTGATGTATCCCCTTCGTTAATTTTCATTCTACTTTTACATATTGAAAATTCAAAAAAATCATGGTAAAGTTAGCAATATCTATTTTCATTCTATCCTACCATTTATACTCCCGAAGGTCTTTGTATAACTTAGTTCTCCTTTGATGAACTAAAAATAGAGAACTAACATCTCCACTTAATAAATATTTATATAGCCTTGAATGAAAAGGCACAAATAATCTCTTTAAAAATCTCTAAACACAATTTTTATCAATATAAAATTCTATAAACTTACCCTTTAAACAAATTCTAACATGTTCTATAACTCACGATATTCATTCCATGCCTTCTTAATTCATTAGGATAGGTATGATTACAATGAAACCTAAAACAAAATAGAGGAATTTCCTTCATAAATAACTTCCAATCCAAAATTAATCAAATCATTATTGAAGAGGTTATGTTCCAAATATAATGTGGTTAATGTAGAATGATGTTTTTATCTAAATAAAACTACCACTTTTTTTATTTTCTAGTATGGTTATTGATCATGAAATCATATTACATTATGAGTTTCAGATATATTTTCTATCTCATGTTCAATTTGTTTTGAGTGAATATATATTTCAAACTTCTAGGATGAGTATATATTTCACACTTTTATCTATATAGATGTTGTATCATATTTTTAAAACAAAAACCATGAATGTTAATTATATATCGCGTGTTGTATAACTTAAATCATGAGGTCTTACTTGTTGTGGTGTATAAGTGACTACCTAATAATTATTCCCAAAAAACGCAACCAATTAACATTAAAGAAGCATTACTATAGATGAAAATCACTCCATTTCTATATAGAAGTTACAAAAGAAGATCATTCACCAATATTATTTTTTGTTACTAAAAATAAATATCACATTATTTTGTCTAAATAAATTTAACCCCTTTTGTGTTCACTTAGTTTCTGAGATAGATAACCATGCAGAGTTATTACCAAACCATTAGTAATAGCATGGTAATCAAAGAAAACTTTGAACCATAGTAACATTTTTAGGTTTTGTCTATTCATCATCCAATATTGTTTTAGTGGGATAAACTATTATTCCATCCTTATTAACAATGATCCCAATAAAAGAAATAGGTTCTAAATTAGAGGCACATTGTGTAAATTTCTCATATAACTTCTTTTAATTAAGGGTTTTTTGAAAAAATTCATGGACGTATTTCATGATTCTATTACATTTTTGAATAAACCAAAATTTCATCAATAAAAACAATAAAAAAATTATCCAAATATTTATGGAATATTATATTCATAAGATCAATAAATTAATTTGGGGAATTTTTTAATCCAATTTGAATAACAACAATCCCATAATACCCATATCAAGTAAAAAATATTATTTTTAGAACATTATCATCCATCACCTTCACCTGATGGTACCCAAATCTCATGAAAATATTAGAAAGATATGAAGATCTCTAATAATGATAAAACAAGTCATTGATATGAGGAAAATGGAACTTATTCTTAACAGGGATGCTATTAAATTATCTATAATCAATAAATATCTATATAGAGTCGACTATGTTTTTAACAAACATAACATGAGCACCTCATGTTGAAATACTCATATGAATGAAACATTTATCTAGATAATCCAATAAATACTTTTTCAACACTATGTTTAATGCGAACATTCGATAAGGTGGTTTTGAAATAGTTTTTTCATCAGGAACTAAATCAATGGTAAACTTAACCTCTTCATCAGGTTTAATACCCACAAAAGCATCAAGAAAAAAATCTAAATACTCATTTATGACAAAAAATATTTATTATGAATATTTTAATTTTTCAAAACAATATGTGAATGATAACATTAATTTCCATATTTTAAATTTTTCTCAGCTTCTTGATATTTTATCAATGGCAAAGGTTCATTCCTGTAAACAAACAGAAACTCTTTTTAAAAATTGACTTCTTAAAGCAACAATTAATCTTATCATGGTAAACAAAAATTGAATCCACACCTATAATAAAAAAAATTATACTATAGTAAATACAATAATGGTTTCACATATATAATTTTCATACACATCTACAAAGAGATCCTTATAACTTCTTTTCACCTTAATATTTCCCCCATGTGTTTCTAACATAGGATCTGGCATCATTTCTTGATGTGAAATTTAAAATTTAACAATAAAATTCTCAGATATGAAAGAATGTATGGACACAAAATCAAAAAAGAAATTTGAAAATTTCGAGTAAAGAAATATTTTCTAGAAACAACTTCATTGGATGGTCCAATACCTACAGAAGTAGCTACAAATAATTTCACCACACCTTTTTACTTATATAATGGATGATTCCCATCATTCGGGCTCCTCTTCGAACATTCATTTGCATAATGACCCTTATAATTATATTGAATTTTTTTTAATATTTGTATATCAGAATTATTATTACCACTACCGTAATATTTTTAATTACAATTTAGATCCATATGCACAAACTTACCACATCAAAAATAAAAACCATACATCAAAAGGTATTACCATATGTGATTTTTACTACAGTTCTCACAAATTGAAAACATTATTTTCTTACCAACAATATTTTTTATACATTATTTCCTATTTAATACCACATTGACCACTTTTTTTTTGTTTTTCAATGAACACATTATCATTAGAATAGTATATTCACACCTTCTATAAACATCATGAAATTTTTTTGTAACATATAAATTTACAAGAAGCCAATGCCCTTAAATGTTTTGGATTCAATCCTGAGTAAAAATGTTTGATTTTACTGTCAAGATCCCATATAACGTTTTGAGAATACATTTCCATTTGAGTGAACTTTTAATCATATATATCCACTAAATACTCATAATATCTCAATTAAATGATTTTTTTTCAAACTAATTTGAATAGCCTTTGGAAAATATTTCTGCTGGAAAATATTTTTGAACTTATCCCATCCAAAAACATCAATATCTTAGCTATGATTGAAATTCTTGACCATTGTCCACCACTAGTTGACTTAAACAAAAAAATGTTAAATAGAAATACTAACTTTTTGATGGTCTGATCACTACACAACATTGAAAATATTTTAAAGGTATTTAATATACCATTCAGATACAGCTAGGTCAAAAGATTGACTAAATGCAGGAGGGTGTTGCCTCATTAAATGTTCCACAACAGACATATTCATATAATTTTGATCTATCTAATATTGTTAATGTATTATACCAAAATTTATTTAACTCATCAAATGATCCATTACTATAAAAAAATGTTCGATTCAAATTCCCACATTCCATGTTTTAAATTTAGAAGGATATTGTCATCTCAGTGACTCCCTACACCAGTTTCCATATTTCTTTTATGGAAATCCATTCTTAATAGAAATATATTAGACAAATAAATATAGTAATCTTTAAATGATATATCATTTCAACATAACCATAATGTAAAAAAAATTTATGGATGATCTAGGGAAATTAACCTAACCACTAAACTTATCTAATCCTTTCTCTCATAATAATTATAAGTGTATGTACTTATCACTAGTGACATAAAATTGATTCCTATGAGAGCAATCCAAGGTCACATACACCTCCTTTACTTGACTTTATGTCCCATCCCAAGTGGAATCACTTTTTTCATAAATCCCTGAAGCATAGATCTATGATTCACCTAACATTAAACCATGATAGTTCCCAAGGGTTGGAATCATTCCTTTTCTCTGATACAAATAGTAGGGACCAGACATTAAACATAACATAATATTTATAGTTAATGTAGAATTCACTTTCATACATTCCCAATGATATTTAAGGTTGATATATTTATAGAATTATTTCACAACCTCATATATAGAATTGTGATATGGAAAATATTTTAAATAATTTTACATTGAATTTCAATGTTTTAAATCCAAATAAAGAGTAATTTTAAGAGAATTATCCATATTTTATGATTTTATTGATATTGTTTTCTTAATTAAAAAAATTTCCTATTTTGGATTTGTAGCAGTTATGAATTATTTCAGAATTTTTGTCCTATCATTTTTTACATGGATCAAAATCATGAAATTAGTTTTTTAGGATTCTATACATCATGTGCTTAATTTCATTCCTCTGAATTCAAAAATAACTCCAATACATGTATTTTCAAAACCATCTCATAATTTGGGCCTCAAAAACTATTCACAGATCTGGATATTTTTTTATTGGGACCATATCTCATGATTGGAGGGCCCAAACTCTCTATAATTTGATTGGTTGATGCCAAAAACATTGAGGAACATGTTTCTTGAAAAAGTACACATGTGAATCTACCATTTAATGGGTTTAAAAAGGGACACAAATTAGGATGGGCCTGTAAAGGGAATCACATGATAGTGAATTCTCCTCCTCACCACCTCCTTCTTCTTGGGTTTTCACGGCGACTATCCCTATGATCGGCGAGATCAGGCAGATTACTCTCTTGCATTGGCTTCGTGGACTCGGTCGCCCTCCCATTTCACCACTACATGCCTCTCCTTTCCTTATTTCTTCTTGCTGGATAGGGTTTGCATGGTGGTGCGGTGCTGGCCTACATCTGAGGTTATAGATCCGATAGCCTGAGGTCTCCACCTTGCCTCCGGTGTGTGCGATTGGTGGATTGATGCGGTCTTCAAGTCTGAACAGGATGGAGGCGAAGAGATCTGGGTAGTGGGATTTATTTTGGATATATGGTGAAGTTTGTCTATTTTACTTTTCTATAGTATGTTATGGTTTGAGATGATTTTCTTCATCTCGTGTAATGATTTCTTCATCTTTAGTAATTTGTTATGTTGTTCTGGTATTTGGCGTTCGCGAACCTTGGTTCCTCACCAAAATCGTCATATTGGATGCAAGTTGTTTTTCTTTGGTTATGTTTTTCTCTGATTTGAGTGGATGGAGGATACTACCTTGATGGTGTTTCGATGTTGGTGAATCTGTTGGAATGGTGGTGATGGTGGATTTATGCAGTTTGAGGGATTTTCGAAATGATTGTTGGAATGGTGGTTGTGGAATATTTGTTTTTCACTGAATGGATTGAGAGAGTGGTTGAGTAATGATGGAAAGAATGGATTGTTTTGTATTTTGTTGTTTGAGGATTAAGTGATGATGAAACCATTTTTCTACAAGATATTCTCTTGATGAGGTTCAGGACAAGGAGATATCATTATTTCATGGCCTCGCAGAAATAGATGTTTGAGAGGGTATGACTTTTTCCATCGGTACTAGGCAACTTCTTTTTGGCGAGGGACAGTTAACCGGGTTGTGATGATACAATGGGAGATGATTTTAATGTCTTTTGTTTCCAGGAGGAGTTGATGTATTATAGTAAGGGTTGTTCTTGATATTGAGTTTTGGTCTGCTGGGTCCTGGTTTGTTTTTTTCAAGTCTTGTTGTCATCGGTTTTCCCCTTTATTCCCTTAAAAGGGTGCTTCATCAAAATAAAAAAAATAAGCCCATCGGGCTGTTGGTTGGGTATAACATGTAATAATGTTCAAAGGTAAATTCCGACCAATAAAAGGAGGAGAGGTCCTCCTTCCCAATTTATTCAAACTTATCTCATCCCATCCGGGTAAACAAGGAGGACATCTCCATCGAGGGAATCCAACTACATCACCATATTCTTCCTCCCCTATTCTTCTTATTAATTTTTTAATGAATTATTCCTCCCCAATCATATATATTATCTATACCCTAGTGGGTTAAAGTTTTGAGTGATTATGAAAGGTTTGGCTTTATTTTTTTTAAATCTTGAGTTCTAGGACTAAATCAAATGAAATATATTTCTCTCTTATGTGAAGTTGTTTTCAATTTCATATACTAGTTTTTATTATCAAGTATGATTGTATTTGGTTTTCAATTCTATTATATATTTTTTATTAAGTCAATGATCGTTATATATAACATCCCAAGTAAATAAAGAATAAGTCATATTTCATATTTATTAATATTTGTAAATTAAATATTTATTTTTCTTTAAAGAGGTTTCTATGTTTGATAGCGTACCCGATATGCAACAACCGATTTCTTGGAAATCTTACGTTGCACACTAATAATATAATATTATTATTTTAAATGGTAGTTAACTGGAATCCGTTGTATTGGTGGGAATGAACGAAACTAACTACAATATGATTATACATGTTTGTTAAATATATTTACATTTATCCAATAAAAGTTAGAGGTTTAAAATGTGAATGAATCTAATTTTAAGCAAACTTTACATTAGATGGTCGGTTTACCGCCTTTTAATGGTGAACTCTCTTAAATATAGTTTTGGTCACTTAAAAAAATTATATTTGATCAAATAAAATCCTTTTTTAGAATGGGGACATCAAAATTTACTTTTTGTAAATTTTTGGAATTTTTCGGATAAAGTTCAGTTTTTAATGAATAGTGAAAAATATTGTATTTTAATTCAAAACTGTGTTTTAATGTAATTTATTTATATGTTTAGAATATCTTTTTAATTGGTTTTAATGTGTAATTAGAATATATATTTACCATTTAATCAAATTTTGGTCTTTGGAATAAATTTCACATTGAAAGTGAACAAACACCAGTGTCAATCTTTTGATAATTATTGTTTCTTAAGAACACACTATTTGTTTTAACCACTAGAATTAATTATAAATTAATTAATGCCACTTCTATATTTTGAAATTTGTAAAAAAAGATATCATTTTTGAATTCGTAATATCAAATATATCTTAGGCTGAATTTTTGGTATTTTTCTGAAAAACCTCAATTTTTTGATGAATAGTGAAACCACTTAGTGGTGGTTAAAAACTGATTTTTTCATTTAAAAGAAAATTTACAACATTTTGTGAATCGAATTTCGAAAATCTGACATAGATGGTTGTTATTATTAAGTAAAATGTGGTTCAATAAGATGAAAATATTTTTTTGGTGAATAGTAACTTTTGACTTTTATTTACCGCAGTTAATGGTAAATAGGGTAATTTAAGATGAAAAGAATATTGTAGTAATTCAAAATTACCATAACACTTGTCCTAACCTTATTGGATGAGTAATTTCTGACCATGGGCATCTTTGGGCATATTTTGGGACCCCATGGAGCCACTTATGAATGATAATGACAATTTAGATTAATTAATTTAATGTAAAGGCAAAAATGAAATAAACAAAAAAAATATTTTAGTATATTAATTTTTATATGGTGTTATATAATCAATCTGTTCAACTATAAATATTAATTAGAAAGCTAAAAATATTTTCTAAATCATGGTAGTTTTTTTATAATTTTTAGACAAAAAATAAATTATATTAATTATGACACAATAATGATGTTGTGTTTACCTCATTAGTATATCATTTAAATAAATAAGATTATAAATATTGATATAACATCCAAAACATGTCCAATTCTTATTGGATGGTTTTATTTCGACCATGGGTTGTCTTATATTCAACTCTAATTATTTTTTTACATTTTGAATCTGAATATCATTTTATAATAAAATAATATTTTCCCACTTTCCTAAAGAGCCCCTACTCTCCCTTATAAAAGGAGACCACTTCTAACCAATTCCTCGCACCTCTCAAGCCTTTAGGCTCGACCAAACTCTTCACAATTAATCTCCCTACATCCTTATCCTACTCCTAGAAGCCTTACCTTAGGTAGAAGTCACTTCAAGAAGTCCTTTTGGTTCATACCAAAAGAAGATACCCAAATTAAAGGAGATTAAAGAACGATCGAGTCAAGTCGAACATGAGGTAAGGGAATTCGTCTCAATATCCTTTCATTGAGGCACATTTTGTTTTAATAAACGACTTTCTTTTATACGCTCTACAAACACCCTTGAATTATCAAAGGGAGTCTTATTCTATGAAGTGTTTTACTGAATGAAGAAAAGGAATGTTTCTTTTAATGTAAGTGGTGACAATGACATTTTTCGTCGCCATGAGTATTATTTGATCATTGGATTCCTCAACAAGTCGTAATGTTTTAGAAGAAAATAAATATCGTATACTCTTTTATATTTTTTGGTATTGAAAATTGTTTTTATAAGGGATTTGTTATGTAAATATATTTAAGTGATATATTGTGATTGAAATGTGGAAATGTTTTCTTTCCTTTATATTTGTTTTATTGTCTTATGATTTTATAATGGTACATGGACATTTGATGGGATGATACGTGATAAACCAAATGATGGGTTGTTCCGTGAATACCAGGATGGGTGGTTATGTTATAACCTCCAATGCATTGGGTATGGAAGTCGGCCATATGGCTATTCCATTTAGTGATATGTGTAGAAGTCGACCGTATGTTTTTTCCATTTATGTATGTCTATGTCCCAAGTTACCTTTATATGTTATGTGTTCTTTATATGGGTTTCATGGTAATATTTTGGTTACAAATGGTTATATAGTGATCTTTTATCTAGTGAAGAGTATTTACTACTTCATAAAAGTGAAAAGTATTAATTATTTTAAAGTATTCATGGTTTACTTGTTATTTTGAAAAACAAATAGTTTTCCTTCTTTGTGTATCCCTTACTGAGATTTTTATGCTCGTCCCCAGTTTCTGAAATGTCTTTCATAGGATATAATGTGGAATACGGTCAAGTATGGGATCAAGGAAAATTCATGTTGTCTTAAACATGGAACTAGACATGACCCTTTTTTTTCAAGAGTTCTTATTTTGTGAAAAAAATAGAAACTGGGTAGAAGTATAACAACCCATACTTTACATACATTTTTAATACTTCAAAATTGAAGCATACTTATTAAAACATATAACAAAACCACGAAAGGACCGTATAGGTATAGTGTCTTTAGAAATTGGGAAACATAAACAACTGGTTCATAAAGCGTCTACACTGTCTCCCATTTATTTCATCATATCTATAGTCCCTTTTGGCATATCTTACTTAATAACCTTCTTCCTGACCTGGGGAAAGAAAACATACAAAGGGTGAGCTCAAATGCTCAGTAAAGGTAAACAAAAGAAATATCAATCATATCATATTCATAAGAACATAACTTTTGGAAATTTTAACCTGCAAAAGAGAGCATAATTTCATAACATGGGATAAATCATAGTAGTGAAATGGAATCCCAATAATCATAACATAAAACATGAAAATTTGTGGCATACACATATAATCATAGAGAATCATTTCTTATTAGTCAAGACTCATTGCCAAGACAATCTTAGTGGACAAAGTCCATTTCTGAACCGATTTCACTCCCCGTTTCAGTCCTGTTTCACTGAACTGGTATAACCTACCCTTCCATCCATGTCTATCTCATGAGATATAAAATCTTTACCCAATGCATTTGAGGGAGATATATGTCCCACCCATCTCATAATGATACCATTCTTATTTGTGCCACAAAATCATAAATCATACATCATTGCATAACCCTTGTAATAAAAATGGGAATCTTAAACATCGAGACATCATAAAACAATTCATATAAGATAAAGGAATTCATAAAAATATTTCCATCACAATTTAATCAAATCAATTTAAAATAGGGATAGAAACATAACCCTTTATTATCTTTGATGGAAAATAATTTGATAAAACACTTGAACTCCATTCTTGAGGAAAATATCCTTTCTACTTCAAAAATAATTTTCCTTTCTTACCATGTCATACAATTCTAAACTAAAAGAAGTTGATTAAAAATAAACTTGAAAAATTTTAAAGGAATATTCTTGGAAATATTTTTTTTAAAATCCATTCATGTCGTATAAGTAAAAAAAACATTCTTCTCGTACTTTTGTCGGAAAAGTCAAAAAAGTACCTTGTAGGAAAAACCACATAAGATTCCTTTCATATCTTTTACTAAAAACTCACCGAAGGGTAAAATTGCATATAAACTATTGTATAAGGATATAAATATTACATATTGAGGAAACATGGATGTGGATGATAAAATACACCCCAGTAAATACTAACGTATAAACAACCTCGGATAAAATGAGATTGTGATATTTTCCCTTACCTTAGGTCTGATTTGCTTTGTAAGTGTCCAAACCTCCTGTATAATGATTTAAATAATGTTATTGACTTATTACAGAATCATAATTATAGTTATGATATCACATATGGTCATATTCTTAGCTTCTTATTAGTAATATTTCATTACTACTTGTTATTCGGGTGTTTATTACTTTTTGTTCTTATGCGTGTTTTTTCGAATAAATTATTATTCATCTCTTTAGTTTATAGATACCTAATTTCCAGAATGGTATTAGTGTAATATATATCATATTAATTCATTCACTTTACTTATATAATCCTTATGAAATGAAGATCATGTAGAACCAGTCGCATCACATCGTGGAGACGGTATTCCGTACGTACGCACGAGTGATGATATCATTTTATGATCGTGGAATTGTATTGGAGTGTATGTATACTATTTAAGAATCAATATCACTTTGTAATAGTCCTATATAGTCATTATTTACACCATTATACAAATTCATGTAAGGTGGTGGTGGAAAATAGATTACACCACGGCGTGGAGACGGTATTCCGTACGTACGCACGCACGGTGATTTCTTTTTCCGTAGGATGGATAGATGTTGAAATAGAGTTGTTTCATACTTATAATAACATATCATTATATGAGTGATACTGATTTTATTACCTCATAATGAAAAAACTAAAGAAGAAGATGTGGAAGAAGAAATAAATATGAAATAATTGGTAACGAACATTACCTCTTCTTTGAAGTGCTTCTTTGAGACCTCCTTTTAGGGCACTAAAATAGGTCTTTGAAGATAACCAGAACCTCTAGGATGTTTATAGGGAAGTGTAGAGGAGAACTTGGCAGTGTTTGGCCGAGCATGAAGGCTCAATGTGGTATTAGGAAGAGGGGGAAGAGGTGCCCTTTTATATGGGAGGAGAGGGGCACCTTTGGAATAACTAAAACTATTATTTTATTATAAAGTCAAATTCAGTTTTTAATAGCTCCAAATTGATATATTTCAAAGATAAGGTGGATAGGGGTCGAAATACTCTCATCAAATAGAATTTAGACAAGTTTAGGTTTCAATTGTAACCTTATCATTTAGATTTAACTTTAAGTTAGATAATTTAACTTTTACCGTGTCTTCTTGTTTTCTTACGCTATAAGGTTAATAAACTTACCATATCAAGCCAAACGAACCAAAAGATGTTTATTATTAATATATATAACATTATCTAAGTCATTTGGCCGAAACTTAGATTTTTTAGGAATAAAATAAGAATTAGTAATATAATATTTGTTTTAAAAACTATTTTATGTCAATTTTGACACTATTTAGGAATTGATTTTTGTGAAAATCATAACAGAATTATTAGTTCGAAACAAGTTACTTAAATCAATAATAACATGTCATATTATCCTATAAAATTAGTTTAATTCATAAAAAGTTTCAAATTATATTTATTTGGGTATTTATAACAATAATTATGTCAATATTTCATTAATAATATAATTACTGCATCATCATTGTGTCATAAATAAGTTATATTATTTAGTGTCTAAAAATTACAAATAAAATACCATTATGTAGGAACGTTTTTCATCTTTACAATGAATATTTATAGTCGAATTTATCTTATGTATAAACCCATATTAAAAATTATTTACTTATTAAACTTTGATTTTAACTATTTTAACCCTTCTTTAAATAAATTAATAATAAATGTCCTAATCTAATCCAAGTGGGACTAAATGGTCATATTTTATTCCTAATGTTGTTTTTGGCCGAATTAAACTTGTCCAATAGAATTTGGACATGTGTTAGGGTAATAATAATATCATTTTTACCCATAATTACCCTATTTACTTTTAACTGTGGTAAAAAAAGTAAAAAGTTACTATTCACCAAAAAATTATTTTCATCTCATTGAACTACATTTTACTTATTGACCTCAACCATGTCTCTCGGATTTTCGAAATTCCACTCACAAAAGCGGTAAAATTAAGTTTTATGAAAAATTCATTTTTTAACTACCACTTAGTGGTTTCACTATTCATCAAAAATTGAAAGTTTTCAGAAAAATACCAAAATTTCACCCTAGGATAATTTCGATATTCCGAATCAAAAAATGAAGTCCATTTTGAAAAATAAAATTTATACATTTTCAAAAAGTGGTTATTATTATTCATAACAGCTAGTTTTAATAATATTTTAATATCATATCATTGTTTAGTGAAACTCGGTATTGCGTACGACACAAGCTATCGAGGAGGGCCGCGGTTGCGTGTAAATCATGCCAAGCTAGTGTTGTGTGTAGTGAAAGATTCCTTTGATGATTTATATAACATAAAAACAAAATATTTCACATAAAAGTATCGGGTGTTAAATTTTACCCCCCTTAAAATGAATTTTGCCCTCGAAATTCGTCACTTTGTAACAAACAGACGAGGATACCTCCCCCCCATCATATCCTCAAGCTCCCATTTAGCTTCTTCTAATTGGTGGTTCCTCCATAAAACATTCACCAAGCGAGTGGTCTTGTTTCGTAGGACTTTTTCGCTACGATCTAGAATCTCTATCGGTTGTTCTTCATAAGAAAGATCTTGCTCCAGCGGTACAACTTCTGAGCTGAGTACATGTGAAGGATCAGGTATGTACTTTCTCAGGAGAGATACATGGAACACATCGTGTACTTGAGAGAGATTCGGTGGAAGCGCCAATTGGTAAGCTAACTTCCCAACATGATCCAGTATTTTTAAAGGACCGTTATATCTATGGCTCAACTTCCCCTTCATTCCAAATCTCATGACTCTCTTCCAGGGAGATATTCGTAAGAACACTTCATCACCCACTTCAAACTCTAGGTCTTTTCTTCAGTTGTCGGCATAACTTTTCTTTCGACTCTGAGCTGGTCTTATGTGTTGTTGAATAGATCCGACCTTTTCTGCCATTTCATCAATGAGATCAGGTCCTAATAGCTTTCTTTCCCCAACTTTATCCCAGCAAGTTCGAGTCCTGCATTTCTTTCCATAGAGAGCTTCATAAAGAGCCATCTGAATACTGGAGTGAAAGCTATTATTATAAGAAAATTCCACCAAAGGTAGGTGTTGATCTCAACCACCTTTCAAATCCATAGAGAAAGCTCTCAACATATCTTCCAGAGTTTGAATTGTTCTCTCAGACTGACCGTCTGTCTGAGGATGATAACCAGTGCTGAAACTCAACTCTGTATCCAGAGTATGCTGAAGACTTCGCCAGAACTTCGAGGTAAATCTCAGATCCCGATCAGATATAATAGAAAGTGGTACTCCATGCAATCTTACCACCTCCTTTACATATATCTTGGAAAGCTGATCCAGAGAGAAATCCCCTCTAATAGAAATAAAGTGTGCAGACTTGGTAAGACGATCAACTATGACCCAGATAGCATTATTGTCTTTGGATGTTTTAGGAAGTCCTGTGACAAAGTCCATAGTGATGTTTTCCTATTTCCATTTGGGTATGGGTAATGGTTGTAACATCCCCTTAGTCTTCTATCTCTCAGCTTTAACTTGCTGACAAACAAAGCATCGAGAGACATATTCAGCAACATCTCTTTTTATCCCATCCCATCAGAAGTACTCTTTCAGGTCCCTATACATCTTCATGCCTCCAGGATGAATAGATAATGAAGAACTATGAGCCTCATCCAGCAGCTCCTTCTTTAATTATGGGATGGGAGGAACACAAACCCGATTCCTGAACTTTATTATCACATCACAATCAATGTTGAATTCAGGAACATTTCTCACCTTCTTTTGTAACTCGACATCTTCTTTTTGTGCCTCTTTAATCATCACATGTATAGATGGTTGAACATTCATTTGAGAAAGATAAGATTTTCCCCCTTCCATTATAATTCCAAGATCCATCCTTTTTAAATCCATAAATATTGGATCTTTTGGGATCCTCATCATGGATAAACTAGCATGGTCTTGTCGACTTAATGCATCTGCCACCTTGTTTGCTTTCCCAGGGTGGTAATGGATTGAGCAGTCATAATCCTTAATCAGCTCCAACCCTCTTCATTGGCACATATTCAGCTACTTTTGTGTGAAAATATTCTTTAAACTTTTAAGATCAGTATAAATATCACACATTTCACCATAAAGATAATGCCTCCAAATCTTTAATGCAAAGATTACCGCAACTAAATCCAAATCATGTGTTGGGTAATTTTGCTAATGGATTTTCAACTGTCGTGAGGCATAAGCTATCACCATATCATTTTGCATAAGAACACACCCCAATCCCTTCTTGGATGCATCACTATAGATCACAAACCTTTCTCCACTACAAGGAATTGTGATCACAGGTGCACTGGATAACCTTCTTTTCAACTCCTTGAAATTCTCTTCACATTCCTCCGTCCAGACAAACTTAACTCCTTTACGTGTCAACTTGGTCAGTGGATTAAATAATCGTGAAAAATCGTTCACAAAACGTCGATAATATCCAGCCAAACCAAGAAAAATCGGATCTCAGTTACTGTTGTTGTTCTCGACCATCTTTCAATAACCTCTATTTTTGCTGGATAAACAGATATACCCTCTTTTGAGATTATGTGTCCCAAAAATGAAAATTTTTGTAGCCAAAATTCACACTTGGTAAATTTGGCATAAAGATTCTCCTTTCTCAGGGTCTTCAATATAATTCTCAAGTGATCTTCATGTTCTTCCTTTCTCTTTGAATAGACAATAATATCATCTATAAAGACTACCACAAATTGATCAAGATAATCTCTAAAGACTCTATTCATTAGATCCATGAAGATAGCAGGGGAATTAGTAAGACCAAATGGCATCACTATAAATTTATAGTGTCCATACCTTGTACGGAAATCCATCTTTGGTATATCCTCCCTTTTGACCCTTAATTGATGATACCCTGAACGAAGATCAATCATGGAAATGTATTGAGCTCCGCGTAGTTGGTCAAATAAGTCATCAATGCGTGGGAGAGGATATTTGTTCTTGATAGTGATCTTGTTAAGTTCTCGATAATCAATGCAGAGTCTCACTGATCCATATTTCTTCATAACAAATAGAACAGGTGCTCCCCAAGGTGACTCACTAGGGCGTATGAACACCTTATCAAGATTCTCTTGGAGTTGTTTCTTCAATTCCCGTAACTCAATTGGGGCCATTCTATAAGGTGTCTTTGAAATAGGCAAAGCACCCGGTATGAGTTCTATTGAAAACTCAACTTCACAATTTGGTGGAAGACCCGGTAATTCCTCTGGAAAGACATTATCAAACTCCTATACAATGGGAATATTCTTAATCATGAGTTTCTCACCAACCATTTGAAATAAATAACCTTCATTTAGTGGAATCAAGACCCATAAGATGGAAAGAATTTCCACTGGAAGGTTATGCTCATCCTTGCATTGATAGACGATCATAGATTGATCTAGAATATGAAATGTGACTTCCCTTCTTTGGAAATTGATATGTGCTCCATATAAATAAAGCCAATACATGCCAAGAATTACATCAAATTCCACTATAGTAAGGATCACAAGATTTTCAGGATGCACTTTCCCACAAACTTTGATCGGAGAAGAATTATAAACTTTTGATGCGACTGTTGTGCCATTAGGTGTTGTCACAACTAACTCAACATCTAATTGTTGAGGTAATACGGTGATACCCTTAGAAAATTCTTCAGAAATAAAAGAGTGGGTGGATGCAGAATCAAATAAAACATTTTCTACTTTAGAGTGGATGGTATGTGTACCTTTAACGACATCGTTATCGTACTCCACATCGCTAACAAAAATTGCATGTGACTTTCCTTTGTATTTAGCCTTAAGAGTTTGTCGACGTCAACCATGATCATCAATCCTTGGATTAGGGAATTTATTTGCATAATGTCCCATCTCCTTGCACTTGAAACATTGAAGTGTAGTAGGTTCATTCTGTGTACCCCTTCATTTGTTTGCATCATTAGTCATCTTCTTTCCAATATCGCGGCATTCAAATGCCCGATGACCTTCCTTTCCACATTTGAAACATTTACTTGTCCCTTTAAGAAAAATGCCTCCATGTTTCTTTCCACACTTTGAGCATAAGGGAAAGCTCATCTTCTTTTCAGTGTGCTCTTTAAATTTTCCTTTGAATTCCATTTTCCTCTTATTATCAAACACATATTACTGATGGGTTACTCCAATCTTCATCTCGACTTTGAGAGCACATCAAACGATTTCCTCGTAGCTATTGAAGTCCCTTATGGATAACGCCCTTTGATGACTTGGTTTTAAGCCACTAAAGAATCAATCGATCTTACTCTCAGGTTGGATAATAATACCAGAAGCGTACCTTGCAAGTGTTGTAAAATTTTCTTCCTAGGTACCAACAGATTCATTATCCATTTTCTTCAGTTCAAGAAACTCTTTCTCCATCTTTGTTCGGAGAATACATGGGAAGTACTTATTGAAAAATAAGTTCTTGAACTCATCCCATTCCATGGAATCAATTTCATCCCTTTGCCTCGTTTTCTTAATAAGATTCCACCATTGATCAGCATCACCTTCCAAACGATACACTACTAAGATGACTTTATCATACTCAGAACATTGAAGAACTGAAAATATCTTTTCAGTAGTACTAATCCATTGTTCAGCAACTAATGGATCAGTAGACCCGCTGAATGAAGGTGGACGCTGTCTCATGAAGGATTCAATAGAATGTTGCTCCTTCCTTTTCTCGTTTGGAAGATCTGCATGATTCATAGCTTGAGAAAGTTGTGTGAGCATGCCTACAAGATTTTGCATTATAACTCCAATAACGTTTGGTTTCTCAGGGGGACAATCATTACATTTCCCGTCGCATTCCGCATTAACATGATTCCTTCGGGTTCCAGCCATTGACTAAAACCAAGAAGAATATTGTGAGCAACACTAATTATAATAGGAAAACGACATAATCAAAAATAAAATTTCAAACTTATGGTCTTATCCTAGGTTATTCATGGCCATTTCTAAAAAACTAAGATTCTGTTCTATGCTTAGACTTATCCTTAGGGTTCTTACTAAGGCTTTCACATCCTAGTTTCCAAATGTTGACTATACCTTTCCTTTGATACCAACTATAACGACCCATACTTTACATACATTGTTAATAATTCAAAATTGAAGCATACTTATTACAACATAAAACAAAACCACGAAAGGACCGTATAGGTATAGTGTCTTTAGAAACTGGGAAACATAAACAACTGTTTCATAAAGTGTCTACACTGTCTCCCATTTATTTCATCATATCTATAGTCCCTTTTGGCATATATTACTTAATAACCTTCTTCCTGACCTGGGGAAAGAAAACATACAAACGGGTGAGCTAAAATGCTCAGTAAAGGTAAACAAAAGAAATATCAATCACATCATATTCATAAGAACATAACTTTTGGAAATCTTAACCTGGAAAAGATTGCATAATTTCATAACATGGGATAAATCATAGTAGTGAAATTGAATCCCAATAATCATAACATAAAACATGAAAATTTGTGGCATACACACATAATCATAGAGAATCATTTCTTATTAGTCAAGACTCATTTCCAAGACTATCTTAGTGGACAAAGTCCATTTCTGAACCGAGTTCACTCATCGTTTCAATCCTGTTTCACTGAACCGGTATATCTACCGTTCCAGCCATGTCTATCTCATGAGATATAAAATATTTACCCAATGCATTGGAGGGAGGTATAGGTACCACCCATCTCATAATGATACCATTCTTATGTGTGCCACAAAATCATAAATCATACATCATTGCATAACCCATGTAATAAAAATGGGAATCTTAAACATCGGGACATCATAAAACAATTCATATAAGATAAAGGAATTCATAAAAATATTTCAATCACAACATAATCAAATCAATGTAAAATAGGGATAGAAACAGAACCCTTTATTATCTTAGATGGAAAATAATTTTGATAAAACACTTGAACTCCATTCTTGAGGAAAATATCATTTCTACTTCAAAAACAATTTTCCTTTCTTAACATGTCATACAATTCTAAACTAAAAGAAGTTGATTAACAATAAACTTGAAAACTTTTAAAGGAATATTCTTGGAAATATTTTTTTTAAAATCCTTTCATGCCGTATAAGTTAAAAAAACATTCTTCTCGTACTTTTGTCGGAAAAGTCAAAAACGTACCTTGTACGAAAAACGACAAAAGATTCTTTTCATATCTTTTACTAAAAACTCACTAAAGGGTAAAATTGTATATAAACTATTTTAGGAGGATATAATTATTACATATTGAGGAAACATGCATGTGGATGATAAAATACACCCCAGTAAATACTAATGTATAAACAATCTCGGATAAAATGAGATTGTGATATTTTCCCTTACCTTAGGTCCGATTTGATTCGTAAGAGTCCGAACCTCCTGTATAATGATTTAAATATTGTTATTGACTTATTCCAGAATCATACTTATTGTTATGATATCATATATGGTCATATTCTGAGCTTCTTATTAGTAATATTTCATTACTACTTGTTATTCGGGTGTTTATTACTTTTTGTTCTTATGCGTGTTTTGTCGAATAAATTATTATTATTCTCTTTAGGTTATAGATACCTCATTTCCAGAATTGTATTATTGTAATATATATCATATGCATTCATTAAATTCACTTATATAATCATTATGAAATGAAAATCGTGTAGAACGAGTCACATCACATCGTGGAGACGGTATTCCGTACGTACGCACGAGTGATGATATCGTTCCTATGATCGTGGAATTGTATTGGAGTGTATGTATACTATTTCAGAATAAATATCAATTTATAATAGTCATATATAGTCATTATTTACACCATTATACCCATTCAAGTAAGGTGGTGGTGGAAAATAGATTACACCACGGCGTGGAGACGGTATTCCGTACGTACGCACGCGCAGTGATTTCTTTTTCCGTAGGATGGATAGATGGTGAAATAGGGTTGTTTCATACTTATAATAACATATAAGTATATGAGTGATACTTATGTTATTACTTCATAATGAAACAACTAAATAAGAAGAAGTGTAAGAAGAAATAAAGATGAAATAATCGGTAACCGACATTACCACTTCTTTGAAGTACTTCTTTGAGACCTCCTTTTAGGGCACTAAAATAGGTCTTTGAAGAATACCAGAACCTCTAGAATGTTTATAAGGAAGTGTAGAGGAGAACTTGGCAGGGTTTGGCCGAGAATGAAGGCTCAATGTGTTTTGAGGAAGAGGGGGAGGAGGTGCCCTTCTATAAGGGAAGAGAGGGGCACCTTTGGAATAACTAAATATATTATTTTATTATAAATTAAAATTAGGTTTTCAATAGCTCCAAATTGATATATTTCGAAGATAAGGTGGGTAGGGGTCGCAATACTCTCATCCAATAGAATTTAGACAAGTTTAGGTATCAATGTTAACCTTATCATTTAGATTTAACTTTTACCGCGTCTTCTTGTTTTCTTACACTATAAGGTTAATAAACTTACCATATCAAGCCAAACGAACCCCAAGTTGTTTATTATTAATATATATAACATTATGTAAGTCATTTGGATAAACCTTATATTTTTAGGAATAAAATAACAATTAGTAATATAATATTTGTTTTAA
This sequence comes from Viscum album, assembly GCA_963277665.1. NCBI lineage: Eukaryota > Viridiplantae > Streptophyta > Magnoliopsida > Santalales > Viscaceae > Viscum > Viscum album. Next base: position 36,211,394 of record OY728150.1, on the reverse strand, counting down.
AAACTATTTTATGTCAATTTTGACACTATTTAGTAATTGATTTTTTTAAAAATCATAACAGAATGATTAGTTCGAACCAAGTTACTTAAATCAATACTAACATGTCATATTAACCTATAAAATTAGTTTAATTCATAAAAAGTCTCAAATTACATTTATTTGGGTATTTATAACATCAATTATGTCAATATTTCATTAGTAATATAATTACTACATCATCATTGTGTCATAAATAAATTAAATTATTTAATGTCTAAAAATTACAAATAAAATACCATTATGTAGGAAATCGTTTTAGATTTATAATGAATATTTATAATCGAATTTATCTTATGTATAACCCCATATTAAAAATTATTTACTTATTAAACTTTGAATTTAACTATTTTAACTCTTCTTTAAATAAATTAATAATAAATGTCCTAATCTAATCCAAGTGGGACTAAATGGTCATATTTTATTCCTAAGGTTGTTTTTGGTCGAATTACACTTGTCCAATAGAAATAGAACTTGTGTTAGGGTAATAATAATATCATTTTTACCCTTCATTACCCTATTAACTTTTAACTGTGGTAAAAAAAAGTAAAAAGTTACTATTCACCAAAAAATTATTTTCATCTCATTGAACCACATTTTACTTACTGACATCAACCGTGTCTCTCGGATTTTCGAAATTCCACTCACAGAAGTGGTAAAATTAAGTTTTATGAAAAATTCAGTTTTTTTAACTACCACTTAGTGGTTTCACTATTCATCAAAAATCGATAGTTTTCAGAAAAATACCAAAATTTCACGCTAGGCTAATTTTGATATTCCGAATCCAAAAATGAAGTCCATTTTGAAAAATAAAATTTATACAATTTCAAAAGGTGGTTATTATTATTCATAATGGCTAGTTTTAATAATATTTTAATAGCATATCATTGTTTAGTGAAACTCGGTATTGCGTACGACACAAGCTATCGAGGAAGGCCACGGTTGCGTGAAAAGAAAGCGAAGCTAGTGTTGTGTGTAGTGAAATATTCCTTTGATGATTTATATAACATAAAAACAAAATATTTCACATAAAAGTCCCGGGTGTTACAAGAAGTGTCTACTTTGTATTTTTTTGACAATGAAATGTAATAGTTATGGCCTAATTCTCTAAAACTATAAACCTGAAAAGATCAACAATGTGAATTATTATTTTAATTCAATATTATAAAATGTTTAAGGTTGGGTACTTATAGTTGGTATCAGAGGTCGGTTTAGATAACTATATGAGTTAGGGTATTGTTAAATAAATGTCTATAAATTAATTTATAGTAATATTGAAATGATATAGAATTTACAGATTACCATGTTGCTTCGCTTAAGATATTTCTATGTTCAGAATGGTTTTCCGCAGAAGAAACAGGGCATCTATGTTGGGACGACATTAGGAGGAAGACAAACTTCCAAATCAAAAACCTAAGATTGTCGTAATCGGAACTAAACAGTTTGTTGCAGTGATGGCACAGTTGACTTGTGCTATAAATGGTGGTGGTATCCATGCATGAGATCCGCCAGATCAACCACAGAGGAACATGTCAGTAGTGAAGCATTTCATGAGGCAACATCCCCCATCATTCAGAGGATCATCTAACCCTGTGCTAGCTGAAGGGTGGATTAGAGCACTGTTGAAGATTTTCAATGTTATGGGGGTTCAAAACATCAAAAGATTATTCTTGTTGTTTACTATTTTGAAGGTGAAGATAATCAGTGGTGATCGATGGTGAAAAATATCAGGGATAGTGAGGAGATTGATGCTCTTGATTGGGATGAATTCAAAGGTATATTTCTAGATAAATATTTTCAAATGTGGTTCATCTTAGGATGGAAAAACATTTCCTAGAATTGAGGAAAGAGGAAGATTCAGTGGTTGCTTATGAAGCAATGATCACTTGACTAGCAAGGTATGCAGTAAATTTCATCCGAGATCTTGATAGTAAGATAAATCTATTTTACTCAGGTCTTAAGCCACGATATCAAAGAGCATTATCCTCTCCTGGGATCAAAAGTTATAAAAAACTTGTTTAATGTGCGGAGAAGGTTGAAATGGAGTATTAGATGATTAGGTGTTCTTTGACAAACAACAAAATAAGAGGTCCAGTTGGCAGTCAAAGGGAAAAAATTCATCAAAGAAACCTGGAGGTAAGAAAATTAATTATCCAACTTGTGAGAAGTGTGATAAAGAGAATCCTGGATAATGTTTATCAAAATCAAGAAAGTGATTCTAGTGTGGTAAGTCTTGTCATATTGCTCATAACTGTATGGAAGATGACCAAGGAGGAAATGAAAATCCATCATTAAGATGTTTTAATTGTAATTAAATGGGTCATTATGCAAATGAGTGTCCAGTGATGAAATCAACTGATGGAAAGTAGCCAGACTTCAAGCAGAAAGGGGTGCTGAAATCCTTTGGGACAACTTTAGTAGATGTTGGGCCATCAAATGAAGCTGTATCTGGTACACTATTTGTCTGTTCAGATTATGCCAATGTGTTTTTTGATTAAGTGTCTACACACTCTTTCATTTTTGAGAAGTTTTCTAGTATATTGGGAATACCATCTCAATATATGAATATAGAACTTACTATAAAAACACCTGGAGGAAATTTCATGACAAAAAGAAAACATAAGAACATTCCTATCCTTATGTGCGGAAGGAATCTACCTGCAAACCTTATTGTTTTGCCTCTAGTAGAGTTTGATGTTATTTTGGGAATGGATTGGCTGTCTATTTATCATGCTATGATTGACTGTAGAGCTAAAGAGGATTATTTTCAGAAATATTTTCAATTTGTGTATCATAATGGACCCTTCCTTTTGATAACATATTAGGAAGCTGAGAAACTAGTAAAATATGGAAATGAATGTTATTGTACACATATTGTTGAAAATAAAGGAACTATTCAGATTAATGTTGTGTCAGTGGTAAATGAGTACCTTGATGTTTTTCCTGATGAGTTTCCTGGTATTATACCTGATTGGGATGTTGAATTTACTGTTGACTTAGTTCCTAATGCTAAACCAATTTCAAAACCCCCTTATCAAATGGCTCAAATTGAACTTTTAGAGTTAAAGAAGAAATTGCAGGAGTTATTAGATAAAGGTTTCATTCGACCTAGCACATTACCATGTGGTCCTCCTGTATTGTTTGTTGTAAAGAAAAATGGTTAAATGATACTTTTCATTGATTATAGAGCATTGAATAACATCACAATTAAGAATAAGTATCCTTTGCCTGATATCAATGATTTGTTTGATCAGCTCTAGGGAGCACAATATTTTTCAAAGATTGACCTGAGATCGAGGTACCATCGGTTGAAAGTAAATGAATAAGACATTCAGAAGACCGCGTTTTGTACTAGATATGTCCATTATGAATTTGTAGTTATGACTTTTGGGTTAACCAATGCACCATCTGTATTCATGGATCTTATGAATAGAATTTTCCGTGAGTTCTTGGATAAGATTGTGGTGCTGTTCATTGATGATATTTTGGTTTATTCAAAAAGTAAAGAGGAGAATGAAAGTTATTTAAGGTTTGTCTTGAAAACCCTATAAGAAAAGAAAAATTATTGGAAATTCAGCAAGTGTGAGTTTTGGATACGAAGAAATTCCTTCCTTGGTCACATTGTTTCAAAAAATGGCATAACTATTGATCCTGCTAAAACAAAAGTTGTTGAATAATGGTCAAGACCCAAAAATATAACCATGATGCATAGTTTTCTTGGTATGGCAGGTTATTTCGGAGGTTTATTGAAAATTGTGCATGGTTATCTAGTCCAATGACTAAGATAACTCAAAAATGTGTTAAGTTCATATGGAAAAAAGAATGTGATGATTATTTTCAGAAATTGAAAAGAAGATTGGTGAGTGCTCCAGTATTGGCACTACCAACCTGAAATGGTGAGTTTGTTATCTACAGTGATGCTTCGTTGAAAGAACTTGGTTGTGTCCTAATGAAGAATGGTCAGGTAATTGCTTATGCTTCACGTCAGTTGAAACCACATGAGTTAAATTACCCTACACAAGATTTGGAATAAGTGTTGTTGTTTTTTCTTTAAAACATTAGAGGCATCATTTGTATAGAATAAAATGTAAAATATATACTGACCGAAAAAGTTTAAAGTATATATTCACTCAAAAAGAATTGAACATGAGACAGAGAAGATGACTAGAATTAATCAAGGATTATGATTGCATGGTCCATTACCATATGGGAAATGTAAATAAAGTGTCTGATTCTTTTAGTCAAAAAAGTAATGCTTCATTCACCATGTTACATTTGGAACAAGATCTTTGGTTTTTGATTTGATGAACTTTGGTATAGAAGTTGTTGGTGCAGAAAATTCTTCTATTTTTTATTAGGTGTCAGTGAGATCATCTCTATCTGATAGAATTAAGGAAGCACATAAGGAAGATGGTGAGTTGAAGAAAAGGTGGAGTTGGTTCAAATGGGTAAGTTGCCTGAATTTAACATTGATAATGATTTTATTTTTAGGTTTGGGAAGAGATTATGTGTGCCTAGTGATTCATAGTTAAAGAATGAGTTGTTATGTGAAGCTCATAGTTATCCATTTTCAGTTCATAGTGGCAGTACTATGATATGAGAGATCTTCATGAGTAGTACTAGTGGGATGGAATGAAAAGAGATATTGCTAATTTTACTGTGAAGTGTTTGACTTGTCAGCAGGTAAAACTAGAGCGGAAATTACCGAAAGAGATTCTTCAGCTTTTACTGGTGCCAGATTGAAAATGGAAAAATATATCCATTTAATTTGTTGTGGGATTACCTAAAACATCTCGATGTAATAATGCAATCTGGTTTATTGTTGAACGATTGACTAAATCATCTCATTTACTTCCTATTCGAAATACTTTGTCTCTAGAAAAACATGATCAGTTGAATGTTAATGGGATAGTCAGGTTGCATGGTGTTCCCCTCCCCATTGTATATGATCGCGATCCCATGTTTACTTCTAACTTTTCGAAAGGACTTCAGAAGTCATTGGGTAATAAATTAAATTTTAGTACATCTTTTCTTCCTCAATCATATGGGCAATCAGAATGAACAATTCAGACATTGGAGGATATGTTACGTGCTTGATCGATGGATTATCAGGGAAGTTGGGACCAATAAATTTCTTTTGTTGAATTTTCATATAATAATAGTTTTCATTCTAGTATACTGATGGCTCCATTTGAGGCATTATATGAAAGCATTGTCGAACTCCTACTTTTTGGGATGAAGTAGGTGAAAGGAAGCTGATGGGACTAGAATTGGTAGAGGAGATGGCAGAGAAAGTTCAGTTGATTCAGAATCACATGAGAACAACTCAGAGAAGACAGAAATTTTTGAAAATAACCAGAGGACGGATATTTCTTTTTAGGTAGGTGATCATATATTTCTCAAAGTTTCTCCATGGAAAAGTGTGATGTTTTTTGGTAAGACGGGAAAGTTGAGTCTGAGGTTCATTGGACCTTATGAAATTATGGAGAATGATGAATCAGTTGCATACAGAGTGGCTTTACCTCCATGTTTATCCCTGGAACATAATGTTTTTCATGTTTCGATGTTGGGAATGCATATTCCATATCCATCTCATGTTTTGATCCCAGAGGTAGTTCAGTTGGAAAAGAATCTCTCTTATGAAGAACAACCAGTTCACATTCTTGACCATAGAGAGAAAGTTTTGTAGAATAATGTAATTCACCAGGTAAAGTTTTTGTGAAAAAACCATATGGTTAATGAGGCAACGAGGAAATCTGAAAATGCTATGAGGGATAAATACCCCCACTTATTTGTTGAGTGAATAAAAATTGCGAGGACGCAATTTCCAAAAGGGGGGAAGGATGTAACATCCCATGTAAATAATGAATAAGTCATAATTTATATTTATTAATATTTGTGAATTAAATATTAATTTTATTTTAAAGGGGTTGAAATGTTTGATAGAGTACCCGATACACAACAATAGGTTTCTTTGAAATCTTACGTTGCACACTAATAATATAATATTATTATTTTAAATGGTAGCTAACTCATAATCATTGTATTGGCGGGAATGAACGAAACTAACTAAAATATGATTATACATGTTTGTTAAATGTATTTAAATTTATCCAATAATATTTTGAGGCTTAAAATGTGAAGGAATCTAATTTTAAGCAGAATTTACATTAAATGGTTGGTTTACTGCCTTTTAATGGTGAAACCTCTTAAATCTAGTTTTCTTCACATTATTAAATTCTATTTGACCAAATGAAATCTTTCTTTCGAATGGGGACATCAAAATTTAAATTGTGTAAATTTTTGGAATTTTTGTGATAAAGTTCATTTTTTAATGAATAGTGAAAAATATTGTATTTTAATTCAGAACTATGTTTTAATATAATTTATTTATATGTTTAGTTTTTATTTTTAATTGGTTTTAAAGTTTAAATAGAATATATTTTTACCATTTAATCTAATGTCAGTCGTTGGAATTAATTTCACATTGAAAGTGAACATAAACAAGTGTCAATCTTTTGATAATTATTATTTCTTAAAAACAAGCTATTTGTTTTAACAATGGGAATAAATTTTAAATTAATTAAAGCCACTTCTGTGTTTCGAATTTATAAAAATAGGCATCATTTTTTAATTCATAAGATCAAATGTAGCTTAGGATGAATTTTTTGGTATTTTTCTGAAAAACATAAATTTTTGATGAATAGTGAATCCACTTTGTAGTAGTTAAAAAACTATCTTTTTCATTTAAAGTTAATTTTACCACTTATGTGAAATGAATTTCAAAACTCTGACATACATGGTTGTTATTAGTAAGTAAAATTCAGTTCAATAAGATGAATATATTTTTTTTGGTGATTTTTATCTTTTGACTTTTATTTATCGCGGTTAAAGGTAAATATGGTAATTCAAGGTAAAATGAATATTGTAATGATTCCAAATTACCTTAACAATTGTCCTAACCTTATTGGATGAGTAATGTCTGACCATGACCATCTTTGGGTCTATTTTGGGACCCCATAGAGCCACTTATGAATGATAATGACACTTTAGATTAATTAATTTAATGTAAATTAAAAAACTACATAAACAAAAACCTTTTAGTAAATTAATTTTTATAGGGTGTTATATAAGTAATAATTTTGCCTATAAATATTCATTAGAAAGATAAAAATATTTCCAACATCATGATATTTGTTTTATATTTTTTAGACAAATTAATTAAATTATCTATCAAACAATAATGATGGAGTGTTTACCTCATTGGTAAATCATTTAAATAATGAAGATTATAAATATTCAAATAACATCCAAAACTTGTCCAATTCTTATTGGATGATTTTATTTCAAACATGAGTCATCCTATCATCAACTCTAATGATTTTTTGTCCTTTTGAAACCAAATATCATTATATATAAAATAATATTTTCACACATTCCTAAAGTTTCCCTCCTCTCCCTTATAAAAGTAGACCACTTCTAACCAATTCCTCACACCTCTCAAACCTTTAGAATCGTCCAAAATCTACCCAATTATTCATTCTGCTTCACTATCCTCCACTTGGAATCCTTACCTTAGGCAGAAGGCACTTCAAGAAGTCCTTTGGTTCAAACCAAAGGAAGTTACCCAAATTAAAGGAGATTAATGAACGATCAAGTCAAGTCGGACACAGGGTAAGAGACTTCACGCCAATCTCATTTCATTAGGCATATTTTGTTTTAATACACAAATTTATTTTATACTCTGTATATGAACCCTTGAATTTTCAAAGGGAATCTTTTTTCTTTGAAGCATATTACTAAACAAAAAAACAGAATTTTTTTTTAACGTAAGCGGTGATAACGGCCTTTTCGACCGTCGCGAGTATTATTTGATCTTTGGTGTCCTCAAAAAGCTGTAATGTTTTTAAAAAGAATATAAATTCCATATAATATTTTTTGTATTTTATAATTGAATATAGTTTTTATAATGGATTTTTTATGCCAATATATTTAAGTGATATATTGTTATTAAAATGTGGAAATGTTTTTGTTCCTTTAAATTTGTTTTATGTCTTATGATTTTATAACGGTATTCGGACATTAGACGGGTGGTTACACGATAAACCAAATGGAAGGTGGTGCCGTGAATACAAGGATGGGTGGTTACGTTATAACCTACAATTCATTGGGTATGGATGTCGGATGTATGACTATTCCATTTAGTGATATATGTGGAAGTCGACCGTATGGTTATTCCATTTAAGTATGTTTAGGTCCTCAGATACCTTTATATGATATGTGTTCTTTATATGGGTTTTATAGTAATATTTTGGTTACAAAAGGGTATGTAGTGATATTTTATTTAGTGAAGAGTATTTTCTACTTCATAAAGGTGAAACGTATTACTTTTGTTAAAATATTCATGGTTTACTTGTTGTTTTGAAAAAACTAACAATTTTCCTTCTTTATGTATTAGTTACTAAGCTTTTTATGCTCATCCCAAGTTTTTGAAATGATTTTCATAGGATATAATGTGGAATATGTTCAAGGATGGGATCAAGGAAAAGTCATGTTGTCTTAAACATGGAACTAGACATGAATCTTTTTTTCAAGAGTTATTGTTTTGTGAAAAAATAGTAACTGGGTAGAAGTGTCAATTTTTGTATTTTTTTTGAAATGAAATGTAATAGTTATGGCCTAATTCTCTAAAAATCTAAACCTAATAATATCCTCAATGTAAATTATTCATTTAATTCAATATTATGAAATGTTTAATGATGGGTCCTTATATTATCTCCCACCACCAGATTCTTATTTATATATGATGGATATAACAACGTTTAGTGGAGACATACATGATGATAATTAGTATGTGTTAAAGGGGTAGTGGATGTTCTTGATTGTTTATCATAAATAATACCTGATTGGGTAAATACTATGTCATTTGGGGATATTCATTTCAACATTATTACAGAAGTAAAGAGAGTGGGTAAACTAAGATCTTGTTAAGGGTTTTTTCTCACCATCACCATTTGACCAAGGGAGTGAGATGAAACGATTGTAGAATCTCACATTAATCAACTTTGAAAAATATGACTGAATTAAATAGGACAATAATATCACGTCAATTATAAAATAAAACTCTACTTGATCAACAATATCATATCTTTATTCTCAATCACTAGAATTTCAAATTTCATTTCAATCATTTTTTATTGATTTATTTTTATTCAAAAAAAAATATTTCTAATGAAACAAATATTTTAATCACATTAAAAAGTGAAAAATGTTCTATGTGAACTCTAATGTGACAGACTATATAGGTATAATCACTATAGTACACTTCGGTAATACAAAAAGTTGTTTTTCTACTCCATATGACAGGTATGTGTCAAAATCTTGCACCGTTTCCGGGGAGGCAGTGAAACTTAAAAAGAAAAAAAAATATTTTTTTTAAAAAACATAATGAATCATAGTTCTACTAACCATTTAAATAAATTTGATTCAGAAATTGAAAGAACACTTAGAAAACTGAGAAAGAAAATTTTCAATATGATTTTGAGGAAATAAACCTCTCTGATTCAAGTGATACTCTATGTGTTCACTACTAACCTAAAATGATGGATAGAAATCCCAATTAAACCTTGAGTAATAATTGAGTACTTTAAATTTATATTGAAAATAACCAAATCATTTCACCAACCACCCTAATTTATTTTTAATTTCATGTCAATATGATTTTTGTAGTTCCAAAATTTCATGGTCTTACAGGTGAACACCCAAATCGGCATACAGAAGAATTCATCTTCACTTGCTCAAACTTTACTTAAACAGGAGCACCTAAAGACAAATTTCAAAGGATGTAATTACCCTTCTCACTTTAAGGAGAAAAAAATATTCGTTGTACAACCTACAACTTGGATAGATTAGTTATTCAGAGGATTTAAAAAGACGCTTCATAAATATAATATTTCCCACATCGAGGTGCACTGCCATCGAAAATGAGATTTACGTCATACGACAATCAATTGAAGAAACACTATTCGATTATTGGGAGAATTTAAATACTATTTTTGCAATCTGACCTTATCATGAAATGAAGGAATGTCAATTTCTTGTGTTCTTGTGTGAAGGAATTCTCCAAAATGATCGAAATAAGCTAGACGACTTGTATGGAGTATCCTTGACCGATAATTCACCCATAAATATTAGAGTTATGATTGAGAATATTGCATATAAATCTCATAAATTTGGAATGAGTGTTTTGGGAACCAAAGGGATACATGAGGTAAAAACATTAGATTCATCTATGTTAATTTAAACCAAATTTGATGAATTCATAAGGTTAGTATATAAAATAGATGAAACCAAAGCAAATGGACAATAAGATTCAACTCTGGTATGTGGTTTAGGTTCTTCTTCCAATAATTATAATGACTATTGTCCCGATATACAAGGGATCGAATACTACGTTGTGGCCTTTCAGCCAAGGCAATTCTAGCAAGAGCAACCAAATCAACCCCAAGCCCATCAAGGGTATGGTAACCACCAAAACTATGTGAGATCATTCAATCCTAACTAGTACCCTAGTAAACACCCCTACCAACTACTATAATATTTGAATCCCCCACAAATACAAAAACCCTACAAGTAGCTATACCAACATAAAAACTTCCAACCATAAACATTCAAAAGACCCTATGAACAACCATCCAAAAGTTCAAAACATTTAATTCATGATCAACAACAACAATATGATATTGAGGTGATAAAAGACACTTTAAAAGCTTTTCCAAAAAATTCAATAGTCACATGGAAATTAAAACAAATAATCAAGGAAATATCCATTCATAGACAATACCAAACCCAAAAGAGAATGTTAATGTGATAACAATAATAAGTGGAAGATAAATATCACCTTTTTCCAACCATGACCCTAAAATAATACCACATGTCCTAATTGAGAATGATGTTGATAATTTAGAAAATAATTTAAAAATTCACCATGATAAAAAAAATGTAAAAGGAGGAGGATAAAGATACAATGTGGTGGAATGAAACTCCATTTCAAATAAAAAAAGGTAGAATAAAGATTCAAACCCACCATTTCCTTAAAGGATTATTTAATTAGAGATATTACAGGAAGAATATATTCAAAAAGAAATTCTTGACACCTTCCAAAAATAGGAAATTAATATCCAAAATCGTGAATCCATCAAGAAAATTAAAATGTATTCAAAAACTTTTACAACTATTTTCACCTAGAAGAGAAGGCTTCATGTTAATGATAGTATCACCTTAGGAAGTAGTGTCTCATCCCTTATCACACCATATTTTCCAACCAAATTTCAAGATCTAGGGATGTTTTCCATTCCATGAACCAATAGTTATTTAAATTTCTATAATATATTTTGTGATCTAGGTACTTCAATTAATGTATTTCCTCACTTAGTACACACTTTTTTGAATATGGGAGACTTGAATCCCACAAGAGTGGTGGTCCATCTTGCAAACAAATCAGAAGTTTTACCACCAAGATTTCTAGTAATTATCCTTATGAAAGTAACATATCTTTTATTCCCAGTAGACATCTATAATATCTATATAGAAGAAGATAAGATCCCACTACACTCTCCCTTAATTTTGGGGAGACCTTTCTTGAAAACATCCAAAACCATCATCAACATCAAATAATGGACACTCGCCATGGATTTTGGAGATAACATTGTCCACTTCAACATTTTTGAATCCATAAAGAACCCATTGGATGATCACTCCCTCTTTTCACTCTCCCATGAAGTTGGTACTGAACCCATTGAAGAATTGGTTATGTTCCATGAATTTATTAGCTTTGGAGAGAATATTTCTATTAAAATATCAATCAATATTTGAATGACAATGAAACTGGAAATTCTGATTTCATTTGGGAAGAAGAGATTTAATCTGATCTATTTGACAATTTTTTACGTGATGAGTAATATTATATGGTTTCTTGTGTGCATGAGGAATATCATTTATAAATGGGGAACTTTATTTTAATATTATCCCTTGATAATCCCCCATGTTTAGTATTAAAATGACTCCCCATTAATTTTAAATATATGTATCATATGTAGGGAGATAAATTACGAGAAATATTTTCTAATAATATTTCTAAAACCCAATATTAAGAATTTATTGTGCATTTACAGAGAATTTACAATCCATAGGGTGGATCTTAGGATATCTCCCAATAATAAACCCAAAAAAATCCCAAATATAATTCATCTCGAGGGAGATTCCAATCCTGTTAGACATCCCCAAAGGAGGCTGAATCCCACCTTGATGAGGTTTGTGAAGAAGGATATTGAAAATATATTATAATCTATGATCATATTTCCTATTTCAGATTCATAATGGGTTAACCCCATTTACGTAGTTCCAAAAAATGTCCAAACCACTATGAGGAACGAAAGTAATGAATTAATCCGTCTGATAATATAGAATAGTTGGAGAATGTGCATAGATATTAAAAATATTAATGAGTTCACTGTGAAAGATCATTTCCCCATACCATTAATTTACATAATGTTATAGATATTGGAAGGGAGAACTCTTTATTTCTTTTTGTATGCATTTTTAGGTTATTTTCTGGTACCCAATGCTCCTGAAGATCAAGAAAAGTCAACCTTCCCATTTCCCTTTGAAACATTTTCATAAAAAATGATGACATTCAGATTATGTAATTCCTTAAGAAAACATCATAGGTGCATTATATGTATATTTTGGGATCATATTTAATATTTCTTCGAAGTTCTATAAGATGAGTTCATAGTTTTTTGAGGTTATTTTAACCATTTTATGGGAAATTTGGAAATAGTTCTGAAAACCTACATTGAAAAAACAATCTTGCCTTAAATTTGTCAAAGTGTCATTTCATGGATGAGAGTGAACTTTTACATGGTAATGCCTTTAAAAAAAGGATATGATGTTGATAAATGAAATAAATAAAGTGATAAATTTATCTATATACCCTACTTGTGTGAAACATGTTAGATCATTTTTAAGACATATAGATTTTACATGAGGTTTATCAAAAACATCAGTAATATTTCCCCCTATCTATATTAATTTTTAAACATGCAAAATTTTATTTTAATGGTATATGTAGGGAATTATTTGACGAGTTGAAAATGAGATTGATTTAGCCACCAGTAATGTAGCCAAAAAATTAGGAAGAACATTTGAGATAATTTTTTATGCTTCTAACAAAGCTGTTAGAATATTTCTTTCATAGGGAGTTCAGTGCAAGCCACTAGCCATTTCATATTCCTCAAGAAACTTATATGTGTTCCAATTCAATTTCATAGAGATAAAAAATGTTTTTAGTAGTTTCATTTTCATTATAAATATTTTGATTAGATCATCATGAAACTAAAATAACTATGTTTTTTTGGTAATGGATCCCCTAGGTACTTGATGAAGAAGGATGATGTTAAAACAAGGCTAGTGATATGAATGATACCACTACAATAGTTCAATATAGAAATAAAATTCAAGAAAGATGCTAAGAACCTATTGGTTGATCACTTATATAGAGTAGAAAACACTACTTAAATTGAAATTCCAGAAAAAAAACTTACTGGATGATAAAATTCAAAGAGAGTAGTTTTACTTGATTGAAGGAGAAGTGCCATCGTATAATATCATGATAAATTATCTGCTAACATCTTAGGTTCTATCTCATTTAAATTACAACTAAATTCATAATTTTAAATCTGAATCCAGATATAACATTAGGGAAGATCCATTTCATTAGATGATTTTTAATGACCAAGTGATAAGTAGATGTTTTTTGGAAAGTGAAATTAAATCTATAATTAAGTTTTGTAACATATTATCTGGTGTAGGACACTTTGGACTTCAATGTATATAAATAAAGGTTATATAATATATAATTAACTATACTATCATTTTTAAAGATTCTCATGAACTTTTTATATGGTGTGAAAAATGACAGTTTTCTGGAAATATTTAAAAGAAATAAGAAATGCCTCAAAAGCATGTGAAAATTTTTAAGATTATGAAGTTTGGGGAATAGGTTATATGGGACCTTCTTAATGTCATTTTGAAATTATTATATCTTTATTTCAGTTGATTATGATTCAAAATATGTGGAGGATAAAGCATCCAATACTGATGATATAATAGTTGTTTGTGATTTTTTTGGGATAGATTATTGTGTATGTTTGGTGTTCCAAGATCCATCATTAAAGATAAAGGGACCGACTTTTCCTATAGTATAATGAATGATATTCTGAAAAAATACAGGGTAAATAATTAAACAACAAATTCCTATCATCCATAGACTAATTGTAAAGCTGAAGTGTATAATTGGGAAACAAAATGAATTTTGTAAAATAATGTTAATCACAATAGAAAGGATTAGAGCCAAAGTATGGAAGACACATTACGGGCTTAGAGGAAAGACCATAAAACCCTGATTGTATTGAGTATATATAGGCTAATATATGAGAATCTATGTAACGTACATATAGAATTGGTGAATATGGTGTATTGGGCTACGAGGAACATGAATTTGGATCTTAAAAGAACTAGGAAAGAGATAAGATTATATTTTTAGGAGTTGGAGGAAATTAGAAGAGAATATTTTGAAAATTATAGCATTTAAAAAGTGATAACAAGAGTGGATCATGAAAATCTAATCCAATGAAAATAATTCCACCCTGGAGACAAAGTGCTTTTATTCAACTCAAGACTCAAGATAATGCTAGGTAAACTTAACTTCAGATGGGAAGGTCCATTTATAGTTAATAATGTATATCATTTTTATGTTATTCAGAATTTGAAGGATGGAGAGCAGGAGATATTCACTTTTAATTGGCATAGACTAAATAAGTTTCTTAGGACCCTTCCATCAGAGCTAGTGGAGAAAAAAACACACCTCCAACATCTTAGTCAATAAAATAAATCAGTTGTTACCTCTATTTAACACATTCATGATTGCTATGATTTATTTTTAGAACTAAATACAATTTAAATCCATTTGAATTAAATGAGGACACTGTATCATTTTTTTTGGGGGAGGGAACCATTATAGTTTATCAATTTCATTCTTTGTTTGTATTTAATATTTTGGTGCGTTTATTTTAAAATTTATGTGTGTTTTTAAATCCTTTTAGATGTAATAATTTTCATTGGAATTTTTAAAACACATTTTAATGAGTGGACTTATATATTCAATGAAACTAATCCAAAATGAATAATGAAAATAACTTTTATTCAGTTCAAATATTTGTGGAATTTGAGGAAAATTCCTATGATTTTTGAATTCCATACCACAGTTCATATTCTTAAAATTTGAAATCGCTTTCCCATGAGGATACTAAACCATTTTTTCATATTATTTACATGCACCTAACTTATTTTGAGAACTAATAAATGATTTATTTGACTATAATATGATTTATTTATTTCAAAACACGAGGGTTTGTGAAACTTTTGTCTTAAATTATTGAGGCATTTGTTTGGTTTCAAATACCATTTTTTTAAATCCCTTTTTATTATAGCATAAATTTAATTATTAATTCTGATATACCTTAGAATCCCTGAACAACCTATCAGGATAGCCACATTACAAGCCAATTTTCTATATCCAACCTACTCTTGAAGTGAAATTCTATGATCTTGTTGGACTTAAGTGTGGGGAAGATATCTTTTATTGTGATACATAAATTTCTAATAAATTGGGTGGAAATAAATTTTTTAGAGCTGATGTTACTACTGATTAATTCATTCTTTTGAAATATGTTACATTCTAGTGCTTTTGAGAAAAAAGAATCTGTGCCATTCTGGAGATTCCAAAGGTGAAATAATGTTTTTCATATCTAAAGCTTTCAAGAAAAATTATGATTGATAAAATTAAAATTTCAAATATTTAACGGATAAATTTTGTTCTATTTACATGGGATTTAATGATGATGGAGATTAATTTCTACAAAGGGGAGTTAGGAGTATACCATACATGAGTGAAAATTAGAACATTTCAATTTTGCTTCAAAAAGATCCAAGCCCTCCTTATTCGGCCTAAGAGTTTTTAACATCTAAATCATACAAACCAAAAGACAAAACAAACCTCTAAATTCCCCATGATAAAAACATGTCCGTGAATCACATTGGGTGGATATTTAGGAATTTATCAAGCCTATGTTGACTCTTTTGTGGGTTCAGATGAGAAAAGCCTTATTGAAAGTTTACATTTGTGAGATGAAAGACAATTCATGTGAGATAATTATTTTGTGCGCATGGTATGACAATTGATGTCAAAATATAATAAATTATCTAAATGGAGAACTTGAAATAATGTTTTTATGAGTAATGATATATTTTTTTCTTTATGTGAATTTCATAGATCTCATAGGAATGTGTTTTGATGTTTCATTGATTTGATTTGGATGTTTACTTGTCCAGGAGTCCAAGTGAAAAGTGTAAAGTAATTGATGGAGAAAATATTTTAAAAAAATTTAAATTTAGTTTAAAAGTTTTAGATTCTACCAAAGTGTTATTTTAATAAAAAGTCCCACATTTTATCATTTTAGTAGTATTTTGAGATTAATTTGAAAAAAGAATCATTTTATATTTTCAATATATTTAAATTATTTATGTACTTCAGTCATAACATTTTCTAAACTAATCAAAATCATGAAATTAATTATCATTATGATTATATAAATCCATTGAATTATTCCATTATTCTGTAACCAATGAAAAATGCACAATTTGAAAGCTCAAAACAAGCTCCCATGTTGGTTCTCAAAAACTGTTCATAGATCGAGATATTTTTATTTTTGGCCCCAAAATCATAAGATTAGAGGGCCCAAACACTCTGAAGGTTGTATGATGGACATTAGAGACATTTAATTACATGTTTTATGAATACATATATATTTAACGGGGACATTTTCAGGTCCATTGATGCATTGGGGACCAGATATTTGGAATATCGGTAGTCTTCCTAAAAAAAATAAATTATCAGAGTAAAACAGATATAAATCTCACTAAACAATTCCAAATAGAATTCAATTTTGATGGGAGAAGTGGAAGACATTTGTGAACAACTTTAATAAAGGAGTCCACTTGTTAATCAACCATTAAATTTTTCTATCATGTAATACATTGTTAATGAAATTGTGTCCTATAAAAGGAGGAGATCTCCTCCTTCCCAATTCATTCCAACCCATCACATTCCATCCGAGGCACCAAGGAAGAGATCTCCACTAAGAGAGGCCGACTATATTACCATATTTTTCCTACCCTTTTCTTATTCATAATTTTATAATGACTTCTTTTTCTCTATTCATCTCGATTACCCTTACCATGATGGGGAAAACATTTGAGCAATTGGGGAGGTGTTGGTTTTTTATTTTGCAATGCCTGAGTTTTTGGACTTAATGGAATGAAATTTCATTCTCTCTCCTATAAAATTGTTTTCAATTTCATATAGTCGTTTTTATTATCATGTATCATCGTATTTTGTTATTAATTTTGTTATTTACATTTTCTTTGGTTAATGATAATTATGTCTCTCTACTATGTTAGGGTTTATATTTGATGGAATAGACCCAGTATTATTGGTGAAGTACTCGACGATCGTCAGTATGTGTGAAAGTGTTAGTTGATATTGGTGATTATTTAGGATAAAAAACATGATTATATATTTCCTATTTTATTTGAGGATATTAATTGAAACTATATTACACAATGAAGGAGAGTAGACCAATCTAATATCGTGGTATGTATTTTTCTCACCCTCACAATTTGACCAAGTGAGTGATATGAAATAATCATGGAAATTCATTTAAATCAAATTAGCGTAAGAGTATTGAATTAAATAGAACTATGATAACAATTCAATTGAAAAACTAACCCTAACCTAATCACCCTTCTCATATAATTATTCTCAATCAATTTAATTTAAAATTTCATTTTGTTTATTTTCTTATTAATTTCTTTTTATTCAAAACCAAATATTTCAAAAATCACAACATTTATAATCTAATTAAAAAGTGAAAAACTATTTTGTGTGAACTCAACATTAGAATACTACCAAGTTTAATCAATATAATACACATAGGTAATATATAGAATGTTTTTTTTCTATGAAACATAATAGGCATGCATATAAACTCATATATTACAAAGTAAACACTTCTACTAAATATCTAATTTTTTTACAATATAAAACTCATAGAATAAAATATGATTTCATTCGATAAAAAAGATCAAGGATTTAAATATGAATTCTTAATTTCTTTTACAAATCCATAAACCTTATAAAAAAAATTTAAAACTTGATATGAACAAAAAAATATTAGTAAGGTATATATAAAGGATGAAAAAAATCGTTAGACATGAATGTAAGACTTTCAAAACATTATAAATTTTACTCATAAAATGTGTGATCTTTATCTTACCTTATGAAATGATAAGTTGCTTGTAAACCCATATTAATAATATATAAATAATGAGAACCGATGGAGTCATTTTCTATAACTCATACATATAGATATCCTAGCTATAGAAGGAGTAACCATCATGGTTACACATGGAATACAAATCGTTGTATATTCACATAATCTATTAAGGAAAACCAAAATGGTTAACTCCATAACTTTAAAAAATGCATTTGATAGATATAATGGGATCCTCAGATGATTTATCATAGAACCGCTAATCATCATAATAGCCCCCAATAACCAAAACATGATCATTGTAAATAAACCGTGTAAAAGAGAAACATTTTTTAGGAAAATTAATTTCTTTTTTGAAGTCACTTTTCATTTTTAAAATTCCACACACTTATAAATGAAATCTTGTTATTTTAAAATAAACATGTAAACTTGTAATGGAAACATCAAATAAATGATGCATCATTAAATCATGAAAATCTTCTTATTTCGTATAATTAAAAAATCATTTATTTTGTTAAAAGTAGATATAACATGAAAAAAGGTTTTTTAAAAAGAAAATACCTTACAAATATAATACCAATGAAGTAAGAATTAATAAAATGGATAGAATATTTGTATACAATGTAAAGAAACATACTAAAACATAATACAATAGAATTAATTTCATAAATAATCTTAGAACCACATAATAAATGATGTTGAATGTAAACCCAATGAATGAAAATTGGGTTTAGAATTCACTAACCTTACGTCCAAAAGCATTCTACACTTGCACTTAATTTCATATCTAATAAAATAAAATTAAATAATTAATTAATTAATAAAGTTTTACACATATATTTTATTTATTAAAATTTTATTACGTTCATTTCTTTCATATGGATGAGTTATAGAGTTCTATTTTGTTATTCCAACAGTGTTCGTCTCATGGTTTTATGGTCGGTTCCCTTGAGAATAATTATGGGCATTATTGTCAAATAGAATAAAAACTCTATAAGTGGAATGAAATTGTATTAATATAATTATTTAATTTTAACTGATCCCATATATCATATTTTTATAATATGATTATGATTCATTTGATAGAACATTATGATAAATGTTTTGTTTATTTTTTGCGGGTATTCTAACCATGGAAAACTATTTTATTTTTATTTAATACTATGTTTATAAATTTATTTAAGAACATTAAAAATGTTATAATATACATATTAAAATATTATTTTTAAATAATAGTGGTTCTATGAACATTATTTAATGTGGTAATAGAAAATGAAAACCCTTCATCTATGAAGGTTGTGAATCGACACGTCACGGATAATGTTTTCAGTTTTTAGAATAAGAGGAAAATATAAGAGTTTTAATGATGGATATTAAATTAAAAAACAATATAGTACATATATGATATTGGAGTTATCATTCCAATATTTATTGGGTTAGTGAGGATAAGGTAGAAATAAAGAATAAATTTCAAAGAGAAATAATGATTTTTTTATCTGATGAATATCATCTCCTTGAGAACCTCCTTAAAGAATTTGGTTATGGTATTTTAGAGAGCCCAGAAGGTCTAGGGTGTGGGTAAGAGGATTGGGTAGGTACTTTTGTAGATTTAAGGAAAGATAAAATGCTTTTTTGGAGTTTAGAGAATATGTGGTGTGTGGTGGTATTTATAAGGAGAGGATATTTGTGTTTTTAATTATTTTATTCATTTGTTTATAATTTTGGATCAAGACTATCAATAATGTTGATTATGTTGACTATGAACATTAAATATTTCATGTGATTTTTAATTAATTTATTCTTACATCATGTATGACCATATAATTCATGTATTTGGCTTATAATGCTAGGTACTGTAAATTACCATATTTCACTATTCACCAAAAATTCAACTATTTTAGAAAAATCACAAAATTTTACCATAACATAATTTTTATGTATAGAATTAAATAATGGATTCCATTTTTGGAAAATAATTTTATAAATATGAAGAAAATTAATTTTACTTAAAATAATTATTTACTGGGAAAAACCATTTTTAATATTACAACAGATTTTATGGAACATTGAAAAACTAATTAAGGTCTCATAAAATTATATTATAATGAAAAATAAAAAAATAGATTAATTTATTAATTAATTGTAAGTTTTTATTAAAAATTTAAGCTTTAAAAAAATACCAACACCTAACATATCATTTTTTAAATGTTTATTTACTTATTCGATGAAAAAACATATCGTATTTTTCTTTATGGGATACCTAAAGCTTATTTATACATTCATAGGAGAGGATATTATTCTAAAGGAAATGTTATAATTCCTAATGGTAAAATTACTATTCCAATGTTCATTTCACTATTTAATTATGATATATTTCTTAATTTCTATATATACCACATATTTCATTATACATTTATAATGAATTTAAATATTGAATTCCATAATGAAAAGAAATTATTCTATATCTAACTATGATGTTACAATTATTCTCCCTATAATCCATGGTAAAAAATTCAATATAAAGACGAGGCTCATCAATATAATTTAAAATAATGGTTATTTTAGTGGCTTGTAATGTGATGACTTACACAAGAATCTATGAATTTTCATGGAGAATGTTGCCTCCTTCAAAAAAATAGTTGTTTCAAATGATTCCATGTTCCTATGAGTGTTCCCTTATTCATTATCATAATAGTAAAAATATTAGATAAAAAAACTACCCACTGTATTGTTTACTATAATATATGGGAATACCTAGAAGATCTTGGATTAATACCTTCCACTAGCATAGACTTGGAATCTATGGAGCAATAATTTATATTTTGATCAGTTTCATGGTGAATATTTTTTGGAGAGTTAGGATAGATTTAAAAATATTTTTAGGAATCACCCATTATATTAACATGATTTTCATATTCATGTGAAGAAATTTTATTATTTTTTATAGCCCACAAGATTAAATGTGGTGTATGGATCAACTAGTGGAGGGATGATGTTGGAAACATCATTGCATGGATGAGATACTATCGATGAGGTATCTCTCAATTATAATCTTTTTCAGGGTGATAAAAGTAATTTATGAAAATTAATATACTATGTCGAAGAAAAAATTCATCCAACTACCCAAATGGTGGCCCTCAAGAAAACATCTGACACTGTTTAGTTTCCATGATAACAAACATCAACTTCAACAACCACAATGGCGGTGTATCCCATGATATGTGTTGTATCGAACACAATTATCAATAGTTCAAGGTAGAATAAGAGTATAACTTACCCCTAGATTGTAACTATGTTAGTTAAAACTGAGTCTATCCAATGTTCCAAAACACATATACTCAACCAAGACTTCTGCAACCCAAATAGATGGAAAACCTGAGGTGGAACCAACAACAAGGTGAATAAAATAACAAAGGAATAATGGTACAACTAGATATGAACATAATACACAAGTGAAGAGTCTATTATAGTCATGTTCACTTCTTATAGCATAGCAAATCCTTCAACTCCAACATTACCAATGAAAATTCAATCCCCAATAGTAGTAGGGGCTCGAGCCCCAAAATATCTCTCTCAAGAATATACATCAAGCATTAATTCAATGGTAATATCATTAATTGTATAGAAAGTAAACTAATATTGAAAATAAAAAGTCAACACTTTGAAATCATGAACATCTAGTAGTGTATATTACTCAAACAACTTTAGAACAGATACTAGGTATATATCCTAGTAACATGAAAACGCATGATTCATTAGAGTCTAAGATTATAATTTTGAGGAGCAGGAATGAGGTTATTAAGGGTAGTCTAGGGAGTTTGAGACATTGAAATAAAATAATAATAAGGATGTGTGTGTGGACATACAATAAAATTAGGAAGGGGTAAAGAAAAGAGTTGGAAATAATGTTGAATTTTAAGGATAATCGATTCTTAGAAAAGAATAATATGAGAAGAAGAAAGAGGAGTTTCATATTAATTTCAAGAGAAAGTGAGGGATGAAGAATAATATAATGTATCAACACATTATATACCACTTATCACATTTCTATAAGGTATTATTAAAGGGAATTAATAGGATTTTATAATAAATTCATATACATTTTCAATCAAACTCTCATGATTTTTTTTATAGAATCCATTTTACTGATTCCAAATTGTGAAACAATTTTAAAATAATTACAATCAAACAAAAAGAGGATGGATATTTTGTGTTTATATACATATGTGAAGTGTGATCAACAGTAGTTCATAGAAGAATACATCCAAATATGAGAGGCACTTGCAATTTTTTATCCTTATAAAAAACGTTATTTCGAAGGCTAATATTAGATGACCTGAATTAAATAAGGTTAGATATATAAATTGTTGATAAAGATGTTAATTAAAATCATAGAAAACAGGGGAACTAGTTTTAAGGTTTCAAAATTTATCTTTCTATTATATTTCTAGATCCTTGAAATGGAAGTAAAACGATGAATGATTTTTAGAATGGAATAATCTTCCATAAACCTTGTAATAATATAATCAATGTAAAAATTAGGAGATATATATTTTTATTTAAGAAATATCAAGAAACACTTGATCTGGTGAAACAAATGGATGCATTCTGTGGATTTATAAGAAATTTTCATTACTAATGGAGAAGGAGTACCATTAGTACTATCTATATATAGTATAAAATATAAAGAGGACGATATTATTATGAAACTCATATATTAGATAGTGACTAATAGTGAGTGAATATTAATGAAGAATATTACTATAGAATTAAAGTTGGGCATTGGAAGGAACCATTTCCAAGGGAATCTTATTTAGAGTTTATCCCCACCTTCCACAATTACCAAATAATTAATTTAAATCCATTTTAAAGAAAATTAAGGTAAATATATTTGATAATAAAAAGAAAAAATACATGTTATCAAAAACATATATTTGATGAAATATAGATAAAAAACATATTGTAGATTTTTGGAGTAAGAAACAGTCAATCACATGGGGCATCAAATATATAAATGGAATCATCCAACTGGTGCGAAAACAGAAGGTTTTACTGAAAGAAGGGTAAAATCCAAGAAATAAACAATAATGAAGACTCACACCACCGATGATGGAAGTTGTCATGAAAGAGGTTTTGGAAATATTGAAGGTCGTAATTATTTTTCCCACTTTAGATAGTGAGATGGTGATTACATTACATATAGTACCAAATAAAAGGGGTTTGGATGTTGTGAGTAATGATAATAATCAGAAGATCTATTGGATTTAAATATATTTCCTAATTTTTTTCCCATTTTCAAATTTTACAATAAAAAAATTTCTTACAAATCTTGAAATTAAATCTAATAAAATGGATTATATATTTTTAATTTGTAATAAATAATTTAGTAAATATGCCACATTTATTTTTTGGTTATTATGAATAGTAAACATGATAGAAATTTATTACCTCGGTATGGGTAAAACATGTAAAACATGGTTAAGATGATGGGAAAATAATTTAAAACTATCTGATTATTTTATTTAGTATATTAGATGACTTTATTTATACTATCCTCATCTAGTATTGGATGTTATGATAATTTTGTTGGAATTTTTTATGAAAATGACTTCTTTATTATATTAACTAAATAGAAATAAAATTTTCACTCTAATTTATTTTAAAAATAGTAATAGTTTTTCAGGGATAAAAATAGGTTATGTTCGGTTATAAATGGGTATTTTTAAGTTGAATAATTTTTTAATATTATTTAATTGATAATATTTAGTAATGGCATAATTTCTTTATGAGCTTGCACAAATCTGACATAGTACTTGTGGAAGCAGTAGAAGAAATTTCTAAATAATTATAAAACATTAAATCAAATATTTTCTTAATTAATTGTGGTGTTAAATGATTTTTATGGTAAATTATAAATAATAATTTTTGTTTTAAGACTAAATATTTGAATAAATTTTTTTGTATTCCTATCTATAAAATGAATTATATAAATAGTCCAAAAAACATAATTAATATTTTTTTATGTTTTATAATATTTTAGTAATTTTTTTTGTAAACCATATAAAATAAAATTAGACAAGGCGAATCTTATATGGTCTAACATTTCATCCATTGACCATTTTTGTTGTAATTATTACGTTATAAGTAAATTTATAAATGTTTATTATTGAAAAAATTGTTACTAGAGTAATGTTTAAAATGGGTTAATGAATGGGTTATAAAAAACATAAGGTTTAAAATTCCACAGAAACTACTAATAATGTTTTTAGATGAATTTATTTAAACAACAACCTATATTAAATTTTAAATTTTGTCCACTTTGTGCCACATTAAAATGAAAAAACTATTATATTTAAATATTTTTGGTAATTCCTACTATATCCTTTCCTTCACTATAATAAGACTCTACTAGTACTCTAATATTGATATAATATTTAGCTAATTATATCCAAAAATTCCCAAAAAACTTTTTCTTAAATTCATTATCTATATTCTATAGTTTTAGGTATCTTGAATGTCCATCCACAAATTTCATTAGAGGGAGATCCAAAGGTTGTTATTTAAAGAGGAGGTAATAATCAAAAATGGTCATTTTAATATTAATTTTTCGTATATATCATTATATTATCTAAAAAAAGTTTCAATATAATAATACTAGTATCTATCATGTAATATTATTTAATTATTGTAATTAAATAACTATTATTTTTCTCCATTACATCATATTGGAAATTAAAACATAACTTATGTGTTTGTCAGGACTACCGCTTCCACATAGTGATATGATTCATTTTCCATTATCATCTTTCATGGTTAATTATTATCAGGTTTTTAATTTCTATATATGATATTTGTAACATAGTTATTATTCATCAATAATAATTTCACATCTACCTTATTAAATTTCCATCTTTTGTGAAAGGATAACACTACTTGTGTGTACTTGTAGACCACCACCTCCATGATGCAATGTGATTTGATAATTTTTACATTAAATGGATGATATTAAGTTTATATTTAACTAAAAAATATGTTATTAATGATATAGTATTAATAATTATTATTTAATTTATAATTATTATTTTCCATTATTTCGTTCCATCCATGGATAATTGGAAGCATCACTCATGTGTAATTATAGGTTATCATCCCCTAGAGTGGTGTAGTTCATTTTTCATCACCAATTTATATGTATAGTAATAAAAATATATATAATGATTAAATATGATAACTATTATATAAATTATATTGACTATTTAGAAATGATCAATATATAAGTACTAAAACTTCCAAATCAAAACATTCATCAAAATTGAAATAATTATCACCCGAAAAAAGAGATTTCAATAAGGAATTCCTAATAAACAGGTGATAAGATGTCACATGTAAATCATATATGGTGTGACATGTAAGGAAAATATTATAAAATATATTTATAAAAAATTTATATTTATTTTTCATGTGGTATGAACACATACGAAGTGAGACAATATTTTATGTATGCATTTCTAGTATCACTTTTATTATTGTGGGACATTATCAATAATCCCCACGTTGGTATTTTTTGTGGTGTATATAATTATAATGAATGAAATTTTTAAATATTCTCATTGAAAATGGATATCCAATTATTTATATATGGTTCTATCTTTCATGATGTTTTGATTCAGATATTACTAAAGTGGTAGGGTTTTAACATCTCCAATTGTCTTCTTTGAGAAGTATAATGTTTTATTAACCCATATTCTTTTATGATGTGTATATATAACACATTTAAAATGTTATATCATGAATCCAATTATTTTCATGATATTTAAAATATCATTTTATGATGTTATTTCATAGGGTTTATGATTCTAATGTTACTAAGTAGTAATATATTTCAGTTTCAACCCCATTTTATTAAAGATTATATGTGTTTGAATTAATATTGTTGAAATTATGTGATCTAAATATGATAAAACGATTATATTTTTCTTATTATTGTGTTAGTTCAATAATATTAATTTTTTATTACAATTTTACTTTCCTTGGTACTCAAAATGGTTGAGAAAATATTTTAAATTAAAGCTGACCTTAGTTTTCCTCTATCGGTTAAAAAATATTTTTATTCCATATTTTTGTTTTATAAATTTTTTAAATAATATCTTGTTACTATCATTCAATTATTTTTAGGTCTTTTTTTTAATTTTTTTACAAAAATGATTAAAAATAATCTCTTGGTAAATTTTTTGTATGTTACTTTTATTTGAAGGTGTAAACAAAATTGTTGTTTTAGTGGTTATGGAATGAACATAATTTCCCACTACCCTGACCATTAAATTATTTCAATAATAATTTTCATTTTTATCTAGTTACCTTAAAAGAAATATCCTTTAATAATATATTGTAAATATTTTGATTATAAATAAATGATTACAAAATGAAAAATATACCTTCCCTATGAAATATTCCAATTGTATTTTAATGAACATTTTCTTCCCTCATAATATCTTTTGTTGTTAATTGTGAATTACTGGGTATTTGATTCAATTATATAAAAAATGTTCATTCTATGAATGTTTTATTATTATGAGTATATATATTTATAAAACCTATTTACTACCTATGGGTTCTGATATGATTACATATTAAATATTTTATGATCTTGTGGAAGAGATGTGTATGATATTCACTATGTGATGGGTGGGAACAGAATTATATATCCCTCAAATGAATTTGGTATTGATGGATATCTCTTTATATAATAAGTTCAAGAATGTTGAGGCAACCCCATTTGAAAAGGGACTTATGCAACATGATAGTCCTAAGAGTAAACCCTAAATATGGAAATGATTTAACTAAGAGTAATAAACTCTCTTATTATAGTAATGGAAGTGACCCTTTAGTATGGAAATGATTTTACAAGATTATGTGAGTCCCAAAATATTATATATTATGATTATGATATTTTCTAATGGATCATAAATGATTATTGATGATTACATACTCTTTATCATTTTATTATTTTAAAAACAATATTTCATGATTCCTGATTAAAGTTATTTGACTAATTTGGTATTATTATTGTGAGTTGTGATTAGGTTCATGTATAGTTATGATTAACTTAAACTAGCATATTATCACGCATTAATATCCCCTTTGTTTACCCTTAGTGTTCATCTGATATCATCCTCTATTTGATTTCATTTTCCCAAGGTTATGAAGAAATGTTTTAACTATTATATTTATATGAAAGGTGATAGTTTTGAGTAATTAAATGGGAAATTATTTAGTTCTATATATACTAGTAATTTATATATATAAGTTTCCTAATACACTAAAACATTATTATTCTATCATGAATTGTAATGTTTTATAATGTGTATTAATCTAGTAATATTTAATATTTATATATTGAAATTATGTTTCATTATAATTAATCATGGAGATAACTATTGAATAAAAAGGAATGAAATCATTTATCATATTCATTAGGGAGAAAAAAATTTCAAATTATGTAGTGGCATACCACCTGTCAAGACTATAGAAGTCATATTCTATGGATGAAGAGATGGATAACTTAGAAAAGTTTCATGGAGAAAGAATTTTTTTATTGACTTATGAAAAAGGAAATGGTTTTTTGATAACTCTAATTACATATCAATTGTGCAATTTAACACTTACATGACATAACAAAAAAATAATAGGTTTTGGGTGGATAAAACTCAATATGTTTTGGATAATGAACCAATTTTCGAACACAATGGAGATGGCCGGATATGAAGGTATATACTAGAATTTTTAATTAAAAAAATGTCATAATTTTTCAATTACTCCCAAATATGTGTATATCAGGGGAATGATGAAACTATTTCCATGATACTTAAAATTAGGTTCTTTTGGCCAAATATTCATTGGGAAAATAGAGAATCTGTATAGGGATTCGATCATAAAAAATGAAATATTTCTAAATTAGAGAGGTTGCACAAACAAGTGTGAAAGTAGATATTTTTAATTAAGATTTAAAAATGATTTTGGAGATGATAGTGAATGAAATAAGGGTTCATTAGAGAAACAATGGATGATTAATTATGGGTATTATAAATATTATATAACACAAAAAACATTAATACACATTTCATCTTATGTATGGAACAATTTTACACAATCCAGTATCACATGAAATGGTCTATTATTATTCCATGAAGAAAACAAATATCGATTCACATAAATATAGATAGAGAATACTATTTCATTTGGAAGTGTTGGAATAGTTTTGTTGAGATGATTAAGAAAATGAACTATTTTACAAGGATAGATTTGACCATTTTTATAACTACTGAATTTCTAGAATATCATTTAAATTTGAACACATGGTACTTTTATGTAACTCATGACTATTATTATTTCTATGTAAGTTGAAGTCATGGTGGTCAAGACCATTCATGGGGTTCAGGTCCCTTTCATATGGATTGATTGAAATTCAAAGGGTGAGTGAATAAGAATTAAAGGTGAATGGGAAGAGGGTGATTCTATATAGGGAATTATGTCATGAATTTTATTTTACATTATTGAGGAAAAAATGAGAAATTTATGATTAATGTGAAGCTCTTGATGATACATAAATCACTGACTAGGATGAATCCCATGTGATTTCTTGTTTTTATTTTTATCACTCTCATAATATATGATAGAATATTTAATATTAAACGATATGAGGGCAATATTCCACTCCCTTTACTATTTAAATTCCAATACATTAATGATATAAATATATTTAAATTCATCATCACAGGTCGTGGAATATATAAAAACCTTTCACCATGATAAATTTCCTTTAATTTGAGGATATTAAATGAATATTGTATACTTGAAACAATTAAATAATGGAATTAACTCTTATGAGATATGAATTTTTGAGGGGTACGCCAGTTCTATGACCCTGGGTTTTTAGGTTAATTCACAAGTATATATAAGTCTATCACAGTGAAACAATTGTGAATCACAATGACACTTCTAGTTAAATATTCTATTATACTGTATCAATTGAAACCAAAGAGTCACATCATGAAGTTAATATAGAAATAAAATATTTTTTATGGTCGTGAAAAACATTTTTTGGTATTTAAAATTCATTAGTTATGGTAAAAGTAATTCAACACATTGATATGATATCAAGGGATTTTAAATATTTGAAACCAACCAAAAATTCAGGAACCAAAACTTCAATTCCCCCTCTATAATATCTCTTGTGATATGTGACTCTTATTCCCCCTTACCACTACATAGGCTACTAGGTATTAGATACATAAGAAGAACACCTCTTTTCATTGTTTTTTAACATTACATATATCAAGTGACTTCCCCCACCATCATTTATTCTCTAAACAATACTTCACCACCCTCCCTCTTTATGAAGCGAAATTGTTATTCATTTCCCTCATATAATTGAATCCTTTTAAAAAACTAATTTCACACCTTACATATCATCATCCAATTTCCATGGCTCATGGTAAGTATTTGGCTAAGCAGAATCTATCCAAAAGCCCTTTCAAGCATCCCTCCACTAGTGACACTACAAATATCCATGTGAAACTCAAATCCAAACACTATAACACTGAATATTACTCACCATATTTGAATAACTCACCCCATAATATGGTCCACATATCATTATCCATCCTATTATACTTCTCATTCTTCCATGGGGGATGATTCACCTAAGACACACATTCATCCTTTGATATAGTTCAATGATCAAAAGCATCTGGAGCTTCTGGCCAAGATCTATATTAATCCTATAATGATGAATAATATTTAGGACCAGGAATCTATAAGATACATAAAATTAGCGGAAAAGTCATTTGTTGACCATTAGTCCATGGATTAAATAAAATTTTATATTCAAGGGAGGAGAACAGCAGGGAGCTATTTTTATAATTTCTTTATACATTAGTGGTGACTCTTATACGAATATTGTTCTAGTTAGGATCCAAGGAGTGGAGACACTCTATGAGTAAATTTAAAAATCTAAATGGGTGTTTATAATACTGAGTTTATTTTTATTACAGAGCATGTGAAATTTATTCTTGAACACAATTGAAGTGTTTCCCATAAAATATGGGATAAGGTAGAAATCAACCCCAAAAGTAATAATAATACGATGAAAATGAAAATATATATATTTGAGTTTATATGCTCCAGATTATACCCATATCCCTCTCTGACACTTAATTGGAACAATCTGATTATTAAGAGAAGATTAGTCATTTTGATGATATTTTAATATATAATATTGATATGGGGACCACATTGAACATGGAATGAAACTTTAATTTATATTACGGTGGCCATATAATGTAGGTTAGAGAGTTCCAAATGTGAATAATTTTCCCAACCTATTTGGACAAAAAATGTATAGATTATGATTCTTTTCATCCCCCTCATCCATGCTAGAATTTCAGTAGATTGAAAAAAAACATTATTGAAAATTGGGATGTAGAGGAATGTTAAAATATATTATAATGGGATATTTTTACATGATAAAAAATAGGGAAACAAACAATTTCGCCAACAAGATTAAATAATTTATAGTTCATAACTCATCTCTAGAATCATCTCACCTCACTGGTCTTTGGTAGTGCTCTCTATTATACTATTTATAGCAAAGTTCTTGTACTATCTCATGTATCACAAGTTGGCATAGTGATTTTATACCACAACATTATTTTACATAAATACTAAAAAAATTAATATCAATCATTGAACATTAATAATCATCATCAAACAATCTGTAATTCCATGTTATTGGATTTACAATTGGTGGATGATTAGAGAAAAAATAGTATATATCAATAGTGTGAAACTATATAAATTATAAATTCATTCTATACCTACCACTTAAGAACTAAAAAGACATCACAAACAATTAGAATACCTACAGAGATATTAAATTTAATCTCATAAACTTATCATTAATTTTTCAAACCATTATCTATATATAGGAACATATAATAACATAATTCACTCTCCAACCAAACTCAATCACATTCCATATGTTATATCTAAAATCACCTCCCATGAGGTTTATATCGTGATCCCTGATGTTTTATTACATTCAAATAAACATCATAAACATATAATTAATCCTCATCCACATAATGTTTATATTAAAAAGACACCCAAAGTATAAAGGTCTATTGTCTTCAGATATTAACGACATAATATAATTTTTATAAAGAAAAGAAACAATATTTTATATTTATAATAAATATAAGATCATAAATCTCATTATATTCCTATAAAAACATGGGAATCCCTAGGGATATACATAAAATAAAGGGATTGCTGATAATCCTATAAATGAGATTTTTAGAATAAATAACAGGATAAGATATCATAGGAATTAGAGAGAATAATTTGGGATTATAAAATATAGGGATTATAAATAATCATATAGAAACATGTAATAAGTGTAAGGACATCATACTAAATGGGTATTAAATTTAATTTTATGAATGTTTCAAAAATATAGAAAACAATTCATAGTCACAAGTCAAGGATCAATGATAAGAAAATGTAACATAATGTGTTGGTGGAAATACAAAAAAATAATATATAATATCAATAATATTTAAGCCTTACCTAATAAATTGAGGGGGATATATAATTCCACACTCATTAATTATTTTAAAATACTTCATTCATTTATTCTCTACATAGATAATAAATCATATATAAATTATAAACATTTGAAAAACAAATGAGAGTGAAATACAATATCTAATAATTTCCCAAATCATAGTTCTGTAATTAATCACGTTGGAACCCTAAATATGATGTAAATATTTCATATAGTTTCTTAACATTTTATTATTAATAAATAATAAACATTAATAATTAATTAGGATATGAATAAAATTTTAGGATGGAATATAAAAAAATAGGATAGATGTTTTTAAAATAAAAAAATCTATAAAATCATTGGAATATTATAAATAATCACCAAAGTTAAATCAAAACATGTAAAAAAATTATAAGAATATAATATAACTAATAAATTTTGTTTTCATATAATGAGATAAAAATGAAAAAAATATTTTATGTATGAGATAAGTTAGACAAAAAAGAAATGGATTATGAAATTTCTTTCTTACCACTTTTATATGGTTTTATATAATTGGAATTATTGGAAGGGTATTAAAAAGAAAGGATTATACTACAATAAAAAATATAAAATGATAAAAAAAATAACATGGGATTAAAATTAGAAATAATATTTTTTAAAAATTTAAAGAGAGATAAAGAGAGTATAAATCCTAAATAAAATGAAAGGTTCTGAGAGTCGTCTTGCAACATCATAAGGTAAAAATTATGAATATATAATAAAGCTAACACAAAAAATTATAATATTAAGATAAAAGAAAAATATTAAGGTACAATTTCCAGATTTTGGATATAATATATAAAAGATATGATAAAAAATAATTAATATATACAATAAAAGAATTAATATTTGAATGAGAACCCCTTACCTCAACTCCCGACTCACTTTAAAAACTCTTAAAACAACATAAATAGATGAATTATATATATTAATTTAATATTAAAAAACTAAAATAAAATTTATTTAATTCATTAATATATATATATATATTGATATAATATTTATTTAATATATTTATTTTGTTATTTTCGATCATTTAGGGCTGTTCAATTTGAATTTCCAAATCTATTCTTGTATGTCGAAAATAGTCAATTGTAATTATGCAATGGTTATATTATATCCATAAGAATAAAGTTATTGATTTATTTTTATTCTATAAGTATAAAATTAATACTGTTCAATATTAACTATTGAATAGTTTAAAATTAATAATTATGTCTTGGTATAGTCAATTATAAGTGACTGCACATACCAATAATTTTCTTAATATCGTTATTTTAGAAAATATTTTATTTTTATATGTTATAAAATGTGAGATAATGTTTTTCATAAAATTATAATGTTACATTAGAACTATTTATAGTACTATCCATTTATGGTTTTAAAAATAATATCATTATTCTCATGGGTGTTATTAACCTACCATATTGTGAATAATATTTTTACAAATGATAAAAGAAAGGTAAAATAATAAGTATTTCATTTTCATACATTTTTTCTATATAATATTACTAATTATTTATTTTTTTAGGTTTATAACATACAGTATACATGGCTGAATATATATAAGAGAATTTTAAGAGTTGGGGTAAGGCAACCTTACCTTCTCTTTGGGACACTTCCATTGGAGTACACCTTAAGGGTTTGAAGGATGGTCATTTGTTTAGACCAGAAATTTCAAAACATGGTTAGATAGGATTAGGGATAAATTTTTTTATATCATTGATAATGGAATAATTTATTTAAATTAATATAAATTTTTGGAGGTGGGTTGTATTTATAGGTGCAGGACAAGGGGTTTTGAATAAAATATTGATTACATTATTACTAAAGATCAAGATAATTCAAAACATTGATTCTTATAACTAAATATAATAATTTATGCATGTGAGGGTGATAAAAGACATCCCAAACTCATCCATATATCATGGATGATTGTTTATCTCATTTATTTACCATGTTACAAAATACAATATTTTACCGTATATCACTTCTTACCTTTTTATTTCAGAAATAACATATATTATAAAAACACCACCCATACATTAATTTGATGAGATAATTAAAAAATATAAAATATATACCTATATTATATTTTTACAATATTTAAGATTAGTAAGGAATGTAGTTGTATATTACTATATGTAAAACATCTTTCACTAAAAATGTACACGTATAATTTCATTATATTAACTACATTGAGCAATTATTTTAAGATATTTAAAACTTATTTTTACTTATTTAATTAAAATAAATATTACATATAAGGTTAATTCATCAGATACCATATCAATGATTTTCCTATTTGAAAGGTTGAGTTAATATTTTAATAGTGAATTCAATATTACAAATGGAAAATTTGAAATGGATAATTCTCTAAATTCAACGGTCTTATAGAAATTATAATTCCTATATATAATTATTAATTCCTCCATACATAATTCATTTAATTTTTTATAATCATATATATATTTTAATATAAAAATGTTATTTGGAATGTTTTTATTTCATAGTATAGTATTTTTTGCAGATATATTATTTCTAAGAGAGCATAATCCATCATATTCTGAAGTTCATGTAATGTTATTTAATTTTGTTCATTTTACAATTTTACTTTTATTAATTTGATGAAATATATTCATTTTTTAATGTTATGTTAGAATATAAAATGATGTTAGTTTTTTTGATATTAAATACAATTTATTTATTATGGACTCATAAACTATACTTCCACTATGTAAATTTTAAGAAATTTATATGTTAAATTTAATATTTTCATATGATAATAGAGGTTGTTGTGTTTTCCCCCATTAAAATATTTCATCAACAAAATTTTAATTCAATATTTTATTTAAAAATAGTTGGGTGTAGTTTTTTACCACATCCATATATTCCCACATTTCATCTTCATAATTAATATTTTAGTATAATAATTTTAAAAGATGTGTTGTCTTTTTAGTAGTATATTTTCTCTATTATTATATACAATTAACATATGCCACCCAAAATAGAGATCATACTCAAAATGTACTAATTATATTTTTACATGAATTGAATCTGCAATATAAATTCTTATAAGGGATATAAAAAAATATAATATCGATATAGTTTTAGTGGATATTTCAGTTGATTTTCCACAAAATAAACCCAATTAAAAACTTTAATGGGTATATTGTAAATTGGGATCAACATTACCTTCTTATAATCCATTTTAAAACTCTTCCATCAAGTTTTTTTTGAATAAAATAACCTTAAGATCAATGTATATGGAACATTATTGTTTTTCATCTAAGATATTATGTAGATATTGTGTTTATATGATATAGTTTTGATTAATTGAACATCCTTTATCATATATACAACTATTTATAATCCAAAAAGATTAAATTTTATAACATTATCCATGAATGATAGCTTTATATATTTATTACCATAAATTTGATTTATATAGGTCCATATGTCTTATAGATTGAAAGATAATTTTTTTATATTGACTTGGTTTGTTGAAAATGTTGATCTATGCCTCTTTTATATTCCATCAAGAAGGGTCTATAAATGTATTTTATATTTTTAATTGTCTTTTCAGAGTATCAATATATCTAAGGGTGATATTTCATAATGAAGTTCAAACATGTATTTAATAATTTTATGAATATTATTCTAAGACATTGAGATGAACTTTGAATCTCAATTAGATAGAATCAATACTGGTGTTCTATAAAATCTCACCAATTTTAAGATATCTATCTTGGAAATTTGATCGAGTGAAATTTATTCATAAATGGGAAATAATTGAGTATTTTTTTAATATAATCCTCCAAACCCCATAGAGATTTATTTACTTTTGAATTATTTATGGCACACATGAAAAAATCCATATTGGGTTTCTTCCATTTCCCTAATGATATGGGTAATGGTGAAATCATCCACATGGACTTATATTATTGCAATTTAACTAGATGTAATTCCTAGAAAATTTATGTCATTCAGTAATCACCTTCTTCATATTTTCCCTTCGGTAGTTCTCTCTGAGAAATCCATATATCATAGGGTTCTCTAGAGGTATATAGAAATATGTGTATTAAAATAATCAAATATATCATTATTTTTCTTTATAAAAAAAGGTATTTGTAATCCTGCCCTAAATATTATAACTCCATATTTATCAATGTTCAAATCCAAGATTGTCCCCTTTTTCAGTCTCATACCTTCTTTTATATCTACACATTATACATATTATAAACATTAATCTTCTCCAGGATAGATGTTTGAGAAATAATTTGGTCATATTGATTTTTTAGCTTATATTATGATTCCCATGTTTTCCCTTATAAAGGCATAGAATAATGGATCACTTTCTGTCTTTATCATGTGTATGAATGTATCATATTTTCATCTTAGATCATCAACCATGTTGTTACCTTTCAAAGAAGATAATGGATTGAAGATTTATAGTCTTGGTTCAACTCTAACTGTCTTCTTTAGAACATATTTATCACATTATATGTGAATATATATTTTAAACTCTTATGATTAGTTTATAATTCACAATCATCACCATAGAGATAATGAATCCTAATATTAAATGCAAAGATTACCACAACCAGCTCCATATTTTGTATCATGTATCTTTTCCCCATTTATATTTATTTATTTTATGAAATATGTTATCACATTATTATTTAATATTAATAAAAAATCCATTATTATTTTTCAGGAAAAACATTATAGTATAAATTCTTATTTAATTGTTGGTAGTTTCAGTAATGGAGTTGTGACTAGCCACTTCTTCAACTCTATGAAGCATCCTTAATATTCATCTATTAAAAACGCTAAAACATTCAAAATTAACATGATTATTTGGTGTGAGAATAATGAAAAATTTCTCAAAGACTATCAATATCACCCATATAATTTGAGGAAACATCACGTCACTATCATCGATAATGGTTGGGGCCATTATTCTACTATTTATTTTATGAAAATTTGGTTATTATATCATTTTATAAGTTAAATAACACTAAAAAATAGACATTTTACATATATAAGTCTTATTATTATAACTTTTATATAATACTTCCATTAAAAATTTATATAACATAGTATTCAAATAATTCACATGCTTTTACTCACATTAAGAATATTTAGGAGTTTTATAAATAAATAATGCAATGAATTTTTTGAGGTATTAATTAAGGATTAAAATCCATCAAGTATATAATTATTTATAGAGGAATTGTTCACATCAATATAATAATATTTAAATTTTAGTGTCTATATTTTTTCATATGAAATGAATTTTTCATAATATTCTACATTTTAGCTTCAATTGAATATATCTTAATCAAAGAACCAAATTTATGAAATATTAATCCCTATATACATGATTATTAAAATTTATCAAAATATGGTAGTAGATAATGTTTCTATATCATTATCATGTTAATATCTTTATGTTTAATGAATATATTTATATAGCTACTTTATTAAAACAAATGAGGACCCAGACACCCCATGGTTAATCACTAATGTGTTTCAGACACTTTTCTAAATTATTTTGTAGTTTTTTATTCAATTATTACAGTTTAGTGGGGGATATTCTCTAGGGAAGCATATGTATGGGTTAAGGTCCATGCATGTGTTATATTAGGAACATAAACTCAAAATATTTGAGAAGAATAAGAATGTCTCCGAGGAATACATCAATATATTCTCTCACAATCGGTATTTATTTATGTATTGTCACAACCAGTCCCCCAGCGCCCATGCCATGAATACCCCAAGCCCTCCTTACATAGGTCAGGGGTTTGAGACTAGCACTAGAAAGGAATATCCCTAAAATGAGAAGGTATTTCATTTAAACCTTTAAACACACATATCAAGTACACAACAAGGGAAATCCACGTAGTATAACTTCTTAAAGTAAATGTATGAACTGAAGAATAATGGGATAGTATACTAACCAAACATTAAAAAAATAGCTCTTGTGGTTGTCTTCCAAGGATACTTCCTGAAGGGTAGATACAACTCGTCAGTACGGCTCTCCACATCAACCGGTCACCTCTATACACCATCTAGTCTTGGCTCCCATATCTCGGTCAAATATTTCTATCTTCTGCATAAGGAACAACAAGGTTCAGGTGAAACCCATGCAGGGGAGAGTATAACAATACCCAGTATGGACCTTGAGGACTAATAAAATCTCCCATTATTCCAAAAAGGAAAAACCAGAAAACATGATCTCAATCAAAAATAAAAAAGTAAATGATATCTCACACTAGGTATAAAACTTGAGAAACATGAATTATGGTGATTAGTCATAAATCTAAATCGTCTTATTCAGTAGATAAGTTCCATTGATGAACCACAAATAATTCATTCTATTTCTGTTCCACATAGGTTCATAAATCATCAATCCACACAGGGTTGTAAGTCATCGATCCACACAGTTTCATAGGTTTTTTATCCACACAGGGTCGTAAGTTGCTGATCCATGACGGGCCGCTATAATGATAGTCTTCTTTGGGTCACACTTTTGATGATACAAATAGTATCATAATTCATAGATACACTATTAGAACCCTGACTTAAACATTAAAGAATATTTAATCAAATTAAAAATTCACATTTAGGATCTTTTCAGGTTTAGAGTTTTAGGGAATTAGGACATAACTATTAAATCTCAAAAGATTTCAATGTAAACAATTCTACACAGTTTCCATTTTTTTCATAAAATAAAAACTCCTAAAAAAGAGTCATATCTAGTTCCATGTTTAAGATAGCATGACATTTATTTGATCCCATCCTTGACCCTAATCCATATTATGTCCTGTGAAAAACATTTCAAGAACTCGGGATGAGCATAAATAGCATAGTAAGGGATACACAGAGAAAGAAAACTGTTAATTTTTCAAAAATAACAAGTAAACCATAAATAATTTAACATAAGTAATAATTTTCCCCATTATGATTTAGTTAATAATTTTCAATGAATAAAATATCTCTACTTATCATTTTATATCCAAAATATTACCATAAAACTCATATAAAGAACACATAACATATAAAGGTAACTTGGGACATAAACATACATAAATGGAATAACCATATAGTCGACTTCCACACATATCACTAAATGGAATAGCTATACAACCAAATTCCGCACCTATGAATTTTTAGGTTATAACATAACCAACCATCATGTTTTTCATAGCACCACCCGTCATTTGGTTTATCACGTAACCACCCGTCAAATGTGCAAGTACCATTATAAAATCATAACACATAAAGAAAATATAAATTAAAGAAAAAATTTTCACATTTCAATCACAATATACAACTTAAATATATTGACATACAAAATCCATTATGCAAACCTTTTTCAATACCAAAATACATAAAAGAGTATATGGTATTTATTTTTCTTCAAAAAAAAATATTACAACTTGTTAAGGAAGCCATGGAACAAATAATATTTGCGGTGGTGGAAAGGTCGTTTTCACCGCTTAGGGTAAAAGATACATTATTTATTGTCATTTAGTAAAATTCTTCATAGAAAAATATTCCATTTTAAAATTCAAGGGTTTTTATACAGCGTATAAAAGAAAGTCGTGTATTAAAAAAAACCTCAATGAAAGGAGATTGAGGAGAAGTCCCTTACCTCGTGTTAGACTTGACCCGTTTGTTCTTTAATCTCCTGAATAATAGACTGAAGTTAATTTATACTTTATTAAGAACCCTTTCATGTTTATTATGACTTTTATATCACTTATTATTATGTTATAAACATTATGTAATCATTAATGTTAATAATGTTCATTTTGTTCATATTTAGAACTTGCGTCACAAATGAACACCATATAGTTACAAGTTGTTCACATGGTCAAAAATTCCTTATATCTAGAATGATATTCAGGATTTAGATATAATATACACTATAAATATCCATTATATATATGTATTTATAATAGTATATAACATTTTTAGGTAAGAAATGAAAAGCATCGTTCATGGGGACAGTTAGTTTTACGTACGCATGAACGCTAATTTCTTTTCTATTTCATATTTTAATGGAATTAAAACATAATAAAACATAGGTATATTAAAATTTCATTATAATATACTATAATATAGTTAACTACATTCTTTATACATCTCACATATGGAATTAACAAGTCATATCACTTTGAGGGGGTGGTAGTCCGCATTTCCTCAAATGAAATTATCGCGTTTACCCATTATAGAAACCATAAAGGTAAGATATAACTGGAAAATACCAAAGTATAAAGAAAAAATAAACATAATATATATCATATATAAATACAGTGTCATCTTAGTGGCCACCATGAGAGGCGATAAGAGATAATCAAACAATCATCGTTTCGTGAGGTGTTATTTTGCTATCCACTAAAACAGTATGTTCTTCACTCATTAGATGGAGGTGTGTGTTAGTGTAGTTAGAATATGTCTCATAACAACATCCTAGTATACTGAGGATACTGGTTTTGTTATAAAATAAAGTAAAAAAAATATTTTAGGTGTTGGATAAGTAAAATAAATGAGAACAAGTGAAGAGAAATCGTTACCTTTAATTTGGGTATCTCCATTTGGTTTGAACCAAAATGACTTCTTGAAGTGCCTTCTTCCCAAGTTAAGGATTCTAGGAGGAGGATATGGATGTAGGGAGCTTAATTAGGAAGAGGTTGGGTGAGCTGAAAGTCCTGATAGGTGTATGAAATTGGTTATAAATGGTCTCTTTTTAGAAGGGAGAGGAGGGGATATTTAGGAAAGTGTGAAAACATTATATTATTATAAACTTATCTTCGGTTTAAAAAGGTAAAAAACAATTAAATTCTAAGATAAGATGACTAATGGTCGAAATAAAATCATCCAATAATAACTAGACAGGTTTTGGATGTTTTTTTAATATTTATAATCTTATTTAATTAAATGATATATTAATTAGGCAAACACTGAATCATTATTGTGTCGTAAATAATTTAATTTATATGATGTATTAAAATTATTAAAAAACCACCATGATGTAGGAAATAGTTTTATCTTTACAATGAATATTTATATTCAAAAAGATTACTTCTATAACACCATATAAAAATTAATTCCCTAAAAGATTTTGGTTTATGTCATTTTTGCCTTTATTTTAAATTAATTAATCTAAAGTGTCATTATCATTCATAAGTGGCTCCATGGGGTCCCAAAATCGACCCAAATATACCCATGGTCATCCATTACTTGTAAAATAAGTTTAGGACAACTGTTAAGATATTTTTGAATTATTATAATATTCCTTTTACCTTGAATTACCCTATTTACCTTTATGTGCCGTAAATAAGTCAAAAGATACTATTCACCAAAAATTATTTTCATCTCAATGGACCACATTTTACTTACTAATAACAACCATGTTTGTTGTATTTTCGAAATTCAATTCCCAGAAGTGGTAAAATTTCTTTTAAATGAAAAATACAGTTTTTTTAACTACTACTACGTGGTTTCACTATTCATAAAAAATTGAGGGTTTTCAGAGAAATACCTAAAATTCAGCCTAAAATATATTTCATATTATTAATTCAAAAATTATGTCTATTTTACCAAATTATAAACATAGATTTTTCCTTAATTAATTTAAAATTAATTTCCATTGTTAAAACAAATTGCGTGTTTTTAAGAAACAATAACTATCAAAAGATTGACACTTGTTTATGTCCAAATTCAAAGTGAAATTAATTCCAATGACCAAAATTGGATTAAATGGTAAAAATATAATCAAATATAACTTTAAAACCAATTAAAACTTTATTAAAACCATATAAATAAATTATATAAAAACGCTGTCTTGAATTAAAATACAATATTTTTCACTATTCGTTAAAAAATGAAATTTATCTGAAAAATTTCAAAAATTTACACACATTAAATTTTGACATCCCCATTCTAAAGAAGGATTTTATTTCATAAATTAGAATGTATTAAAGTTATCAAAACTATATTAAAATTGGTTTCTCCATTAAAGCCGGTAAATCGACCATTTAATGTAAATTATGCTTAAAATCAAATTCATTCTCATTTTAAGCCTCTAACATTTATTGGATAAATGTAAATACATTTAACAAACATGTATAATCATATTGTGGTTATTTTTTTTCATTCCCACAAATAAAATATCTAAGAGTTAACTTACATTTAAAATAATAATATTATATTTTTAGTGTGCAACATAAGATTTCAAAGAAACTCATTGTTGTGTATTGGGTACGCTATTGAAAATAGAAACACCATAAAGTAA
The DNA here is from genome assembly GCA_963277665.1 of Viscum album. NCBI lineage: Eukaryota > Viridiplantae > Streptophyta > Magnoliopsida > Santalales > Viscaceae > Viscum > Viscum album. The sequence continues at coordinate 36,168,952 of OY728150.1, read as the reverse complement.
AATTAATATTTAATTCTAAAAATATTAATAAAAAATCGAATGTATTATTTCTTTATTAACACAGGATGTTACACCCTTCCCTCCTTTTAGAAATTGCGTCCTCACAATTTTTATTCACTTGTCAAAATAAGTGGGGGTATTAATCTCTCATAGCATTTTTAGATTACCACTTTTCCTGTTAAACCATATGGGTTTTCCAAAAAACCATTAACTAGTGAATTACCTTATTCCACAACATTTTCTCTCTTTGATCAAGAATATGGACTGTTTTTTCCTCATAAGAGAGATTCTCTTCCAACTAAACTACCTCTGGGCTCAAAACATGTGATAGATCTGACATATACTTTCTCAACATTAAAACATAAAAAAAATTGTGTACCTAGGAAAAACATGGAAGTAAAGCCAGTCTGTATGAAACTAATCCAACTTTCTCTAGGATTTCATAAAGTCCAATGAACATCAGACTCAACTTTCCCTTCTTATCAAAACATGTCACACTTTTCCATGGAGAAACTTTGAGAAAGACATGATCACCAACCTCAAAATAAAGATCCTTCCTCTGATTATCCACATAACGTTTCTGTCTGATCTGAGCTGTTCTCATGTGCTTCTGAATGAACTGAATTTCTCTGCCATCTCTTCTACCAATTCTTGTCCCATCAGCTTCCTTTCACCTATTTCACCCCCAAAAAGTTGGATTTCGAAAACGCATTCCATATAATTCCTAAAATGGAGCCATATGTATACTGGAATGAAAACTGTTATTATATGAAAATTCAACCAAAGAAATATGTTTATCCCAACTTCCATGACAATCCATCAAGAAAGAACATAACATATTCTATAATTTATGAATTGTTTATTCTAATTTCCCATCTAATTGAGGACGAAAATTGTACTAAAATTTAATTCAATACCCAACAACTTATGAAGGCCTTTCCAAAAGTTATAAGTAAACCTAAGATCATGATCAGATACAATGGAGAGGGGAACTCTATCCAACCTGAATATCTATTTAACATACAACCGAGACATTGATCTAGAGACAAAGTATCTCGAATAGGAAGGAAATGAGTATATTTAGTCAACTGATCAACAATACTCAAATTTAATTATTACCTAGAGATGTCTTAAGTAATCCAACAATGAAGTCCATTGATATATTTTCCAATTTCCACTATGGCACCAGTAATGACTAAAGAATCCCTTTGTGTAACTTCCGCTCTACATTAACCTACTGACAAGTCAAACACTTCACAGTAAAATCAGTAATATCTGTTTTAGTTACGTCCCACCAGTAATAGTCCCGAAGAACTCTGTATATCTTAGTACTACAAGGATAAACTAAAAATGGAGAACTATGATCTTCACATAATAACTCATTCTTCAACTGTGAATCACAAGGCACCCATATTATCTCCCTAAACCTCAAAACAAAATCATTATCAACGTTAAAATCAGGAAACTTACCATTATGAACCAACTGTAACTTTTTTACAACTCACTATATTCATTATGCGGTTGCTTTATTCTGTTTGATAGAGATTATTTCACTAACACCTGAAACAAAAAAGAAGAATTTCCTGCACCAAAAACATATATCCCAAAATTCATCAAATCAAAAACCAAAGGATCTCATTCCAAATGTATCATGGTTAATGAGACATTAATTTTTCGACTAAAAGAATCAAAAACATTATTTTCTTTTCTCGGATGGTAATAGATCATGGAATCATAATCCTTAATTAATTCCATCCCTCTCCTCTGTCTCATGTTTAATTATTTCTGTGTTAATATATTCTTTAAACTTTTGTGTTTGGTATATATTTCACATTTTACTCCATACAAATGATGCCTCCAAATTTCTAAAGAAAAACAATAGTAGATAATTCCAAATCATGTGTAGGATAATTTAACTCTTTAGGATTCAACTGACGTGAAGAATAAGACATTACCCGATCATTCTACATAAGGACACATCCAAGTCCTTTCAATGAAGAATCACTGTAAATAAAAAACTCATCATTTCTGGAAGGTAGTGCCAAAACTGGAGCATTCACCAATCTTCTTTTCAATTCCTGAAAACAATCATCACATTCCTTTGTCCAAATGAACTTAACACCTTTTCGAGTTAACTTAGTCATTGGACTAGATTACCATGAAAAATTATCAACAAACCTCTGGTAATAACATGCCAAACTAAGAAAATACAAATATCAGTTAAATTTGTGGGTCTTGGACAATCTTCATCAACTTTTGTTTATTGCAGGATCAACAGTTATTCCATTTTTTAAAATAATGTGACCAAGGAAATAAATTTTTTCTGACCAAAATTCACTCTTGTTGAATTTCCCATAACGTTTATTTTCTTTTAAGGTTTTCAAGATGAACCTTAAATGACTTTCATCCTCCTCTTTACTTTCAGAATAAACCAAAATATCATCAATGAACACAACCAAAAACTTATCCAAGAACTCAGGGAAAATTCGATTCATATGATCCATGAATACAACAGGTGCATTGATTAAACAAAAAGGCATAACTACAAATTCATAATGGCCATATCTAGTATGAAACATGGTCTTCGGAATGTCTACTTCATTTACTTTCAACTGATGGTACCCCGATGTCAAGTCAATCATCGAAAAATACTATGATCCCTAGAGCTGATCAAACAAATCATCGATATGAGGAAAATGATACTTCTTCGTAATAGTGATGTCATTCAATGCTCTATAATCAATTAAATGTCTCACTATACCATATTTATTTTTCAAAAATAACACAGGAGCACCCCATGGTGATGTTCTAGGTCAAATGAATCCTTTATCTGACAACTCCTACAATTTCTTCTTTAAATCTAAAAGTTCAATTTGAGCCATTCAATAAGGGGGTTTTGAAATTGGATTAGCATCCAGAACTAAGTCAATAGTAAATTCTACATCCAGATCAGGTATAATACCAGGAAACTCTTTAGAAAAAACATCAAGGTAATCATTTACCACTGGCACATCATTAATCTGAATAGTTCCTTTATTTTAAAAAATATGTGCAATGTGTCATTCATTTCTATCTTTTACTAGTTTCTCATCTTCCTGATATGTTATCAAAAGAAAGGGTTAATTATTTTAAACAAACTGAAAATATTTATGAAAAGAAACCACTTTAGCTCTACAATCAATCTTATCATGATAAGCAGACACCCAATCCATGTCAAAAATAAAATCAAACTATTCTAGAGGAAAAACAATAAGGTTTGTAGGTAGATTCTTTCTGAATGCAAGGATAGGAAGGATCTTATAATTTCTTTTTGTCCAAATATTTCCTCCATGTGTTTTAACCATAAGGTTTGTATTCATATCTTGAGATGGAATTCCCAATTTATAAGAAAACTTCTCAGAAATTAAATATTCTGTAGACCCTGAATCAAACAACACATTGGCATAATATGAACAAACAAATAATGTACCTGATACTACTTCCTTTGATGGTCCAACATCTGCTGATGTACTAGCAAAGGATATCCCCACCTCTTTCTTCTTTTAGTCTGGCTGCTTTACCTCAGTTCAGTTTTTTTTGGACACTCATTTTCATAATGACCTATTTCATTACACTTAAAAATATCTTACTGATGAATTTTCATTGCCTACTTGATCATATTTTTTACAGTTACGAGCAATATTACTATACTTACCACACTGGAAGTGATTTCTAGACATTGATAAAAATTCTCCAGGATGATTTCTACCACACTTCTCACAAGTTGGATATTTAATTTTCTTACCTCTAGGCTTCTTTGATGAATTCTTTCCCTTTTCTGGCCAAGTGGTCCTCTTATTCTATTGTTTTTCAATGAACACCTGATCATCAGCAAACTCCATTTCCAACTTCACCGCACATTGAACAAGTTTTTTATAACTTTTTAACGCATAAGAGGCTAACGTTCTTCAATATCATGGCTTCAGTCTTGGGTAAAATATATTTATCTTACTATCAAGATCTTAGATGAAATTTGGAGAATACCTTTCAAGTCGAGTGAACTTTGTTTCATAAGCAGCCACTGAGTCATCCTCCCATCTCACTTCCAAGAGTTGTTATTACATCCTATGATGAACCTCCTTAGGAAAATATTTCTTGAGAAACATACCTTTTAATTCATCCCAATTAGGAGCATCAATCTCCTCACTATCACTGATATTTTTCACCATCGACCACCACTAATTAGCTTCACCTTCAAAATGGTAAACAACGAGACTAACCTTTTGATGTTATGAACACCCCATGACATCAAAAATATTCTCCAGTGCTTTAGTCCACCCTTCATCTAGAACATGGTCAGATGATCCTCTAAATCATGGGGGATGCTACCTCATGAAATTCTCCACTACTGACATGTTCCTCTACGGTTGATCTGGCTGATCTCGTGCATGGATACCACCACCATTTATATCCCGAGTCAACTACTCCATCACTGCAACAAATGTTTCAGTTATAATTCCAAGCATATCAGGTTGCTGATTTGGAAGGTTTTCTTCCTTTTGAAGTCATCACAACAGAGCTACTATGTTTCCTCTATGGATAACCATTCTGAACACATAAATATCTTAGGAAAAGCAACATTGTAATATGTAAATTCTATATCATTAACATAAATTAATTTATGGATGTTAATTTAACAATACCCTAACTCTGAAACTGGTTTAAACCGACCTATGAGACCAACTATAAGGACTCGGCCTTAAACATTACATAATATTGAATTACATGAATAATTCACATTGCAGATCTTTTTAGGTTTAGAGTTTTAGAGAATTTGTAAATAACTATTACAACTCAAAAGATTTAAAAGTAGACACTTCTATACAGTTTCCATTTTTTATAAAATAAAAACTCTTAAAAAATTATTCATGTCTAGTTTCATGTTTAAGATGGCATGTATTTTCCTTGATCCCATCATTGACCCTTTTCCACATTAGGTCATGTGAAAAACATTTCAAAAACATTGGATGAGTATAAAAAGGTCAGTAATGGATACACAAAGAAGGAAAACTATTAGTTTTTCAAAACAACAAGTAAACCATGAATACTTTTACATAAGTAATACTTTTCACCTTTACGAAGTAGTAAATACTCTTTACTGAATAAAAGATCACTACTTATCCTTTTTTAGAAAACAGATTACCATAAAACCCATATAAAAACACCTAACATATAAATGTAACTTGGTACATAAATAGAATAACCATACGGTCGACTTCCACATATATCATTAAATGGAATAGCCATACGGCCAACATCCATATCCAATGCATTGGAGGTTATTACGTAACCACCCATCCTGGTTTTCACGGCACCACCCGTCATTTGGTTTATCAAATAACCACCCATCAAATGTCCAAGTACCATTATAAAATCATACTACATAAAACACATATAAAGGAATGAAAAAATTTCCACATTTCAATCAAAATATATCACTTTAATATATTGACATAACAAATCCATTATCAAAACAATTTTTAATTCCAAAATACAAAAAAAAATTTACGGTATTTATTTCCCTTGAAAAAAAAACATTACGGCTTGCTAAGGAAGCCAAAGAACAAATAATAATTGCAGAAGTGGTAAGGCCATTGTCACTGCTTACGTTAAAAGAAACATTATTTTTTGTAATTCAGTAAAATATTCTTAGAAAAATATTCCCTTTGAATATTCAATGGTGTTTATACAGCGTACAAAAGAATGTCATGTATTAAAACAAAATATTCCTCAATGAAAGGATATTGAGACGAAGTCCTTTACCTTGGGTCCGACTTGACCCATTCATTCTTTAATCTCATGAATAATAAAATAAAGTTAATTTATACTTTATTAAGAACCTTTTTCATGTTTATTGTTCCTTTTATATCACTTATTACCATTTTATAAACATTATGTAATCATTCAAGTTAATAATGTTCGTTTTGTCGATATTTGGTACTTGCGTCACAAATTAACACCATATAGTTACAAGTTGTTCACATTGGTCAAAAGATCATTATATACAAAATTATATTCATGATTTAGATATCATATATATCATATATATCCATTATATACATGTATTTATAATAGTAAATAACATTCGGAGGTATGAAAGGAAATTCACCGTTCATGGAGACGGTAAGTCGTACATACGCATGAACGCTACATTAATTTCTATTTCATATTTAAATGGAATTAAAACATAATAATAAATATTTATATTATAATTCTAGTATAATATCATTTAATACAATTAAATCCATCCTCTATACGTCCCCCATATGGCATTAATGAGTTATATCACTTTGAGGGGGCGGTAGTCTGCACTTCCTCAAATGAAATTATCGCGTTTAACCATTATGGAAACCCTAAAGGTATGATATAAGTGGAAAATACATAATCCTAATAAAAACATAATCATAATATACATCATATATAAATACAGTTCCATCTTAATGGCCCCCATGAGAGGTGGTAGGAGATAATTTAACAATCATTGTTTCGTGAGGTTTTAGTTTTCCATCCACAGAAACAGTATGTTCTTCACCCATTAGATGGATGTGTTTGTATGTGTAGTTCGAATAATTCTCATAACTACATCCTATTATATTGAGGATACTGGTTTTATTATAAAATAATGTTATAAAATTATTTTAGGGGTTGGATGAGTAAAATAAATGAATAGAAGTTAAGAGAAATTGTTACCTTTAATTAGGAAAACTCGCTTTGGTTTGAAACAAAAGGACCTCTTGAAGTGCCTTCTGCATAAGGTCAGGATTCTAGGAGTAGGAGAGGTATGTATGAAGCTTTATTGGGTAGATTTTGGATGATCCAAAATCCTTGAGACGTGTGAGGAATTGGTTAGAAATGGTCTGCTTTTATAATGGAGAGTAGGGGATGTTTTGGAAAGAGTGAAACATTATTTTATTATAAACTAATTATAAAAAGGTCCAAAAATAAATAAATTCAAAGATAAGATGAATAAAGGTTGAAAAAAAATCAGTAAATAATAATTTGACATGTTTTGAATGTTATTTTAATATTTATAATCTAATTTAATTAAATGATTTTTTAATGAGGAAACACAACATCATTATTGTGTCATAAATAATTTAATTTATTCGATGTCTAAAAATTATAAAAAATACCATGATTTATAAAATCTCTTTCGATTTCCAATGAATATTTATAGTCAAAAAGATTACTTATATAACACAATATAAAAATTAATTCACTAAAAGATTTTTGTTTATGTCATTTTTGCCTTTACTTTAAATTAATTAATCTAAATTGTCATTATCATTCATAAGTGGCTCCATGGGGTCTTAAAATCGACCCAAGGATGCCCATAGTCAGACATTACTAATCCAATAAGTTTAGGACAAGTGTTAACATAATTTGGAATTATTATAATATTTTTTTACCTTTAATTACCCTAGTTAACTTTAACCGCGGTAAATAAAAGTCAAAAGTTACTATTCACCCAAAAATTATTTTCATCTTATTGAACCACATTTTACATAATATTAACAAAAACCATGTAGGTCGGATTTTTGAAATTCAATTCACAGATGTGGTAAAATTTCATTTAAATGAAAAAGTCAATTTTTTTCTACCACTAAATGGTTTCACTATTCATCAAAAATTGAAGATTTTCAGAATAATACCGCAAATTCAGCATAAGCTATATTTGATATTCTGAAGTCAAAAATGATGTCTATTTTACCAAATTATAAACATAGAAGTGGAATTAATGAATTTAAAATTAATTCCCGTTGTTAAAACAAATAGCGTGTTTTTAAGAAACAATAACTATCAAAAGATTGACACTTGTTTATATCCAAATTCAACGAAAAAATAATTCCAATGACCAACATTGGATTAAATGGTAAAAATATATTCTAATTACACTTTAAAACCAATTAAAAATATTATATTACCATATAAATAAATTAGATTAAAACGTAGTTTTGAATTAAAATAAAATATTTTTCACTATTTATTAAAAAATGAACTTTCTCAGAAAAATTCCAAAAATTTACAAAGTAAATTTTGATGTCCGCATTTGAAAGAAGGATTTAATTTGGTCAATTAGAATGTATTAATGTGGCCTAAACTATATTTAATGAGGTCTCGCCATTAAAATTCAGTAAATCAACCATATAATGTAAATTATTCTTAAAATTAGATTCATTCACATTTTAAGCCTCTAACTTTTATTGGATAAATGTATATACATTAAACAAATTTGCATAATCATATTGTACATATTTTTTTCATTCCTTCCAATAGAATGTCTAGAAGTTAACTTTCATTTAAAATAATAATATTATACTATTATTGTGCAACGTAAGATTTTAAAGAAACTCGTTGTTACATATCGGGTACGTTATCGAACATAGAAACCCCTTAAAGTAAAATTAATGTTTCATTCTCAAAATATTAATTAAAAATAGACTGTATTATTTCTTTATTTACCTGGGATGTTACATCCACATAGGATCGTAAGTCGTCGATCCACATAGGGTCGCTCTTCACTTGGTAACCAGGCATAGGATTCCTGCACTTGGTGCATTTGAGTTCGGAAGATTCTACTCCTCAATCCATAGGTCTTACCTAAATTTCAAAAAATTCCCATGATGAAATAACCTATATAACCACTATCTCATATGGGTTCCAATGTAATAGATGACACGTCAATCAGACACATGGTCTGTAAGTTATAGGCATTTTATTACCGGGGGCCCAGTTGGATTCGAGTTCAATCCAACTGGGTTGCACTGAAACATTCTACAAAACCTATGTGAGGTATCTCAAAAGGGCCTCCTTTTACTAAGGGTTCTAGCGCCATAGACGGTTCATCGAACGAGTTTCCGGTTTAGATGTTATGGCCCTTTATGCGAAACTGGGTCAAATTGGGTTGGGGTCAAGTCTGACCTGAGCTGACCCGGTCTAAGCCGACTTGACCTAGTCCAGGTTGACCAGACCTGTCTTGGGTTAAAACCGGCACACAATGGCTAGGCCCAGCTCTATTTGGCCAGCTAGGGTGCGGGACTAGCCTTGCCCACCTGGATGGGTGTGGCATGTCGGGCCGCGGGACAAGCACAGACAGCTGGCAGGGTGCGGCCTGCATGTTGGGCAGGGTCTATGCTCCCCCCCCCAAATCAATGCGGTCCATTTGGGTCCTCCAACAGCAGCATCAGGATAGCACCAATTCATCTGAACAGTCTAGGTGGACCGGTCTGAAGGCGGGACCCGTGGGCGTGGGTCTGCCTACCGCTGTAGTCGGAGTCGCGGTGCACCGCTACAGCGTGCCGCCTTCAGACAAGCACGCAGTTGGGGCCGCCGCATGGCGCCACTACCACCGATGTTGGCTTGACCGAATGTTCTCTAGGCCATCGGACTCACTCCTTTGATTCGTTCTTTTCTTGTTTGCATGTATGGGCCTCCCGGGACGCTACCTTCACTGTGTGGCCCTCAATATCACATTGTCGACACGTTCGTTGATCTGCCTCAAAGAATGCACCAAGGACATGTTCGGTGGAGGGTCTGGGCCTTGTTAAGTTTGGACTGCATCCTCCGCATTACCATTATAACATGGGAAATAATCATTTAACATAAGATAATAATTAAATCAAAATAAATTTCCCACAATAAACTCCCACAAGTTTACACAAACCATGGATCTACCCTTTAGTTGATTGATCCTCTTTCATCTTGGTTTTTCAAGAACGAGGTATGATGAATCTTTAAACACTTAGAAATGAATAATTCCCCTACATGATTTTTTCGTAGGGAACTGTTGTGGAAGAGGAATGAGAAGATTTGTGTGAGTTGATGTTCAACGTTCGTCGTCGCCCTTCAACCTTCGGTTTAAATCCTCAACAGTGTCATTCATTCGATGTTCTTCATTAGAGATGATTTTTGTCAACAATTCATCAAGAGTCCTCCTGTAGTTGTCAAATCCCTTTTTCCAATGATTGGATTATTATAAAAAGAAACCGCTTACATTGTGTTCATTAATGTGGTTCATTAATGAACGGTAATTAATGATCGATTAATCCCACAAGCATTGCGGTTACACAAAAAGGGGATAGAGTCGTTAAATTATCCCCATTTAATTACATATGTCACACAATGATCCCACAAACCATCAATCAATGGTTGAAGAAAAATAAAATAACTCAAAGAGTTGTTTTATAATTTTTCCAAAAGTCCAAAAATTAACATTTATATCTGAACCTTGCCGGTCAATGTTATGCTTCATCTAAGAGAATCATGGTTCTACGAATCCAATAGTCCCCTCTTAATTTAAATCCGAGCACCGATTCAAAAGATATTAATTCATGCCTGCACGTTTACTGAACATACCTTTAAAAAGTTGAAAATTTAGTTTCGGGATCTCTGGGCCTCGAAATCATGTTCCTTCAATTTTCACAGTCTCATGATAATTCTATATAATTAAAATAAATTATATGGAATTTATGGGTCTTTAAATTTTCCCCAAATTAGGGCTTCATGTCTCTAAAATCCACAACAAAATCTTAGAAAAAAATGGGGGATAATGAGCATGAATCTAAGCCTCCCGCTCCCATGTGCTCTCCTAGAGGTTCGCGTGCTACCACTTAACTCGTACTAGAGGGATCGACTGCCCTCATACGACCCAATATTTTTGATCCTCTATTTCCATAGGGAACCCTATGAACGCCTACTCATCATCAATGTCCAGATCACCCAAGTTGAAGACGTGCAATAGATCATGCACTTATATCCTCAGTTGAAACACATGGAAAATAGTATGCACCTGTTGCATCTATGGGGGGAAGATCTAGGTGGTAATACACCTTGCAAACTCTAATGAGGATCTATAAAGTCCCAATAAAACTCATAGATATCTTGTCACCCCATCCAAATCATCACAATCCTTGTCGGGGTGAGACCCATTGGAATACATGACCTCCTTCATCAAACTCCAAGGGTATCTATATCCTATCATCATAAGACTTCTACCTACTCTATGAAGTCTTCATATTCTCCTAGATGATCTTCACCTTCTCAATGGTAGCCCGTACAACCTATAGATACATAGGTGATGACTCCCCTAGGTATGTCCATCGTAGAGGTGATCTGCATGGTCTCCCGTAGAGGACTCAAATGGTGCCATGCTGATGGAAGAGTGATAGTTTTTGTTGTATGAGAACTCAACCAATCTCAAGTGATCCTCCCAACTGCGGTGAAAATCAAGGACGTAAGCATAGTGAATGTTGTAAAGCATCTATGTGGTCTACTCCTTCTGACCATCTGTGTAAGGATGAATGTTGGTGCTCAAATGTAGTTGAGTCCCAAACACCTCCTGCAATCCCTTCGACAACCGAGATGTATAATGAGCATCATGATCTGAAATGATCACTGATGGAACCCTAGGAAGTTGTACAATCTCCTTTACATAGAGGTATCCCAATGCATCTACTGGTCACTTCTCTCGGATGGGTAGGAAGTGGGATGACTTGGTGAGTCGGTAAACGTTCACCCAGATGGAATTATGGCCCATGGACATACATGGAAGCCCTGTCACAAAGTCCACGAAGATTCCATCCCACTTTCATTCTGACACCTCAAGTGGCTATGCTAATCCTGATGGAACATGATGCTTGGCCTTCACTTGCTGAAAAGTGAGGAATCTTGAAATAAATATTTCCACATTTTTCGTCATCCCTAGACACCAGTACTGATGATGGATGTCCTCATACCACTTCACCACACCAGAATGTACTACCAAAGTGGATGTGTGGAACTCCTTCAACACCTTCTCTCGTAGTGTCACTGGTACCATGGTGCGTCCTCTGAAAGGGATGACATGCTCCTCACCTTCATAAAATCCATTAGGTTCTTGTCTTGAGGATATATGAGAACGTCAGGTCTCGTATTCAATGTCCCCAAGATGTGCCTCCCTAACACGCTGATGGAGTGGGGGAAGTGACTGTCATAGACTAGAGGTAAGCTGATCCATCACTATCCATAGAGGATAACTGAAATATGGCTAGTTTTTTTGTTGCCTCACTCAGCAACTATAAACTAGACCTCCTTACAAGTGCGCATACCACCACATTCCCCTTTCCATGAGTATAGAATATCTCAATGTCATAGTCCAGGATGAACTCCAGTCAACGCCACTATCTTATGTTCAGGTCCTTCTATTAGAATATATACCTGATATTCTTGTGATCCTAGTAGATAGTAAACCATTCACCAATCAAGTAGTACAACCACATCTTGAATTAAAAGACCACTACTTTTGACTCCACGTCAGGGGTAGCATAGTTATGATTATGCTATCTCAACTATCGTGATATGTAATAAATCACTGCATGCTCCTGCATTAGGAAACATCCTAGTTCGGTACCTAATACATTGTTGTAGACTACATACCCAGTTCCCCCTTTTGGTATCCTCAAGATGAGGGTACTCGTCAGTCTATGCCTCAGCTTATAGAAACTCAGGTGGCATCTCTCTGCCTATAATAAATGTTATCCCTTCTTTGTCAAAGATGGAAAGGGTGATGCTACTCTAGAAAAGTCAGGTACAAATCTTCTGTATTACCCATCCAAAACTAGGAAGCTCTTCACCTTCGTCACACTCTTAGTTGGATCCCAAGAAGGCACTGCCTCTATCTTCACCAAATCCACTGCAACTCCAGCCTCCGAGATAATGTGTCCCAAAATGTGGACCTCCTGTATCCAGAACTGGAACATTGAGATCTTATAATAAATCGAGTTCTCTCAAAGTGTATCGAGAAATATCTACAAATGAGTGGAGTTTTCCCTTATCAATGTTGATTACACAAATATGTCTTCAATTAAGACCCCCATGAAGTGATTGAGGCAATGCTGGAAGATCCTATTCATGAGTCCCATAAACACTGATGGCCACTGGTCATAGTGAAAGGCATAAAAAAGAACTCATTGTGGCCATAATTGTATCTGAAGTCCATCATTTGTACATCCTAGCTGATCGATGAAATCATCAATCCTTGGGAGTATATACTACTTCTTCATGGTCATCTGGTTCAGGTGTCGATAGTCCATGAAAAGTCTCAAAATCTCGTCAACCTTCATGGAAAACAAAACGAGGGATTCCCATGGAGAAATAATGGACCTTATGAATCCCTTCCCCCGTAAGTCCTCCAGTTGTACCATCAACTGAAAAATCTATGTAATGGCCATCCAGTATGATGGTGTAGATATTGATGTCGTCATGGGGTCTAGGTAGATGTATAATTATACCTCCCTATGGGGAGGTAGTCCAAGAACATCCTCTACAATGACATCAACATACTGGTCCACTACTACAAGATTGTTCAGACTCCTATCTTCAACTTCTCTGAGGGTAAGGCTAGCCAACTGATGAGTGATCAGCTGCACCCTCCTTCGAGAAATTCCATAATGAGCTACAAAGGTTCCCTTCTCACTGGTGAAGCAAAACTTGGTCCCATCCTCATGGACACACCACAATTGGCACCAAAAATAGTTGATCTAAGCATGGACCGTGGATAAACTATCCATACCCAAGATGTCATCGTATGACCTTGATGCTGCTACTAGGAGATCCCATCTGAAGCACTCGCCTCCTAGAGTAAGCTCACACTATTGGAACTAGTGAGTAATCATTGGATCCTCTTCTATAGGAGTCTATAATTTTAAAGATTGAGCCAATGACTCCACTGGAAACTCTGAGCTCTGAATGAGATACATGGAAATAAAAGAGTTACTGGGATCTGTGTCTATAACAACTATAGTTAGGATGGAGTATACACATATCGTACCTTGAATAATCTCTTGAGTTCCATGGTTGTAGTTTTCAGCTGCATGGTGTTGTCCTGATCCCAGTCCACCTCCTTTCTGAGGTCGGGGTGGTGGCGGCAGTACCTCAAACCGTTGTCCACTACCTAATGCCCGACCTTCTCATCTTCTATGTTCACCGCCCTGCAGACCTCCTTGTTCGAACCTCTTACACTGCATCGGAAGTCCCTCAATTGTCTCCTGATCATCAGTTTGGCGGGTCGGGTAGTTACGAGCTATGTGATCATGCCCATTGCACAAGTATCACAGTCTGCTCTTGAATATGCACAGAGTATAGAGTCTCTGTTACAAAATCCTCCCTGAAGATTCTCTCGAAGTATGACCAGGAAAGAGAGATCTCCTCACGTGTCTGGAGCATCAGGGTACACTATCTCCTAGTTGTTCCATGAAATAAATTAGTAACTAGGATCACCATCTGGTATACTGGTGTCTCAACCAAGCAGAAAACCCATTCCATAGCCTCCAGCTAGTCCCCAACTACCTATGGATCAGTCTCTTCTTGAAACCTTAGAGGCGTCTATCTCTCGAACTCATCCAACTAGCACAGTCGGTTTGCACGGCCCACTAGTTGGGATGGTGGAAACTGTTTCCCTATGGGTGGTGGTGATGTTGGTACACCACCCAAAGGTGCTATCGCCGTAAGAGGGACCTACACCAATGCCTCATTGCTCGATGGACCGTAATCATGATCTCTCATTGGAATCCAAGATGACTGTCTATGCAGCAGTATCCTGTGAAGAAAAAGATGCACCATAGTCAATAAGTTATACATGGTGAGCTAACTCAGAAGAGATCAAACGGAAAACATTTCAAAAACTCATGAAAATAGTGTTTTCGTGTATTGATTTGGAAATTAGAACTCATGTTTCTAGTGTATGGATAAGTCAGCTACCGCACCAACACTGGACTCCCCGAACTAAAAATCATATTGAAAACACTTAACACTATTAAACCATTAAAAAGATCAGAGTATTAGTTCATCAGTAGAACTGACTCCTCTGGTACAACTTTCTCACAACACATCCCTTAGGGCGCGTTCTGTGAGTACCCCAAGCCCAATATACATAGGATATGGGTTTACGACTAGAACCATAAATTAATATCCCTAAAATGCGATGTCATTTCCTTTAAACCTTCCTAAACACAAACGAGGTACACAAAAAGATCAAACCACGTAGTATAAGTGATGGATGTAATTGCGTGAACTGATGTAGAATGGGCTAGTATAAAAAACCAACTAAAATAAAGTACATTAAAAAGGAAAAATAGCTTCTAAGGCCATCCTCCAAAGATCCTACCCAAGCGGTAGGTATAACTCATCACCGCGGCTCTCTACGTCAACTGGTCACCTCCATACACCATCTAGTCTGGGCTCCCAAATCTTGGCCAATGCTGTCCCTCATCTGCACAAGACACAACAATGTGTGGGATAAGCCCATGTAGGGGTGAGTATAATAATAACCAGTAGATACCCCAAGACCCCTAAATGTCTCGTAGTAGTCCACAAAGGAAAAACCAAAAAGCATGATCTTAGTCACAAAGTAGAAAGTAAAAGACAGCTCACACCAGGTATAAAACTTAATGAACTGGAATAATGATGATTAGTCATAAAGATAAATCATCTTATTCCATTGATAAGTTCCACTTCTGAACCACAAATAAGCCACCATATTGTCGAACCACACAGGTTCGTAAATCATTGATCCACACAGGGTCGTAAATCATCGATCGACACAGGGTCATAAATCATCGATCCACACATGGGGTTAAGTTGTTGATCCATGACATGACACTATAAGGCTATTCCTTCTTAGGAAGGGATATTATTGATCCACATAGGGTTTTAATTCATCGATCCACATAGGGTTGTAAGTCGTTGATCCACACATGGTCACTCTTCACTTGACAGTCAATTAGAGGATTCCAGCACTTGGTGTGCTTGTGTTCCATAGACTCTGCTTCTAAAGCCATCATCCATTCATCAAATTCCACAAAGTCCCACGAATAAGTAACCCAAAGATGTTACATGTCATAATAGTTCCAATTCAACTGATGGCGCGCCAATTGGATTCTCTTTCTGTATGTTATAGGCATTTTAGTACCGAGGGCCCGATTGGATTCGAGTTCGATCCATCCCATCCGTACACCAACTTTATCCAAAACCTATGTTGAGTATTTCAAAAGGTCTACCTCTTCCTAAGGGTTCCTACATCACAGATAGTTCAACAAATGGACTTCTAGTTTAGATGTTATGGCCCGTAAGGCGAAACTAGGTCAAATTGTGTCTGGGTCTTGTCTCTCCTAGTCGAAACGACCTGACCCGTGTTCGACACGAGCTTCCCCGACCTTCTAGGCCCAAACCAAATTGGATGGGCCCGACCCGGTCGGGTGGGGCTTGGTCCGGCTCACTGGGCCAAGTACTTGCCCCGCTGGCCATGAGGTCATCTCGGCCCACCAAGCTTGGTACAGCCCGTCAGACCGTGAGATTAGCCTAACCTGCTTCCTGGGTGTGGGTCGCTAGTTGGGCAGGGTCTACGCTCCCCCTTGAACAGACATGGTCTATTCGGGTGCTCTAAAAGTGGCGCTAGCCTCGCACTGCTTCATCTGACCAGTCTGGGTGGACCTCTCAATGGTGGGACCCGCAAGCGTGGGTCTACCTATCACCGTGGCCGGAGCCATGGTGGCTGATGGCTACCATCATCTCCTCCACAGTGCACTGCCATCCGATCAGCATCGGCACTAGCAGCTCGACAAAACGTTTTTCAGACCACTAGATGTGCTCCAGTGGTATATTCTTCATCTTGTTTGTGCCTATGGTCCCCCTAGGACACTTCCTTCACTGCATGGCCCTCGAAATCACATTTTCGATACGTTCATTGATCCTCCTTGAACGACACATCATGAACAAGTTGGGAATAGGGTCTGGGCCTTGTTCAGTTCAGCTTGCGTCCTCCACATTAGCGTTATAACATTGGGAGGAATCATTCAACACAAGAAAATGATTAAACTCAAATCAATTTCCCATACACAAAATCCCACAAGTTTACATGAACCTTAAAACTACTCATTAGCCAGTTGATCAACGTTCTTCATGATTTGTCAAGAATGAGGTATGATGAATCTTTAAACACATAGAAAGGATTAATTCCCCTACATTGATTTTTTTATTGGAAATTGTAGAGGAAGAAGAAGTATAATATCTTCATCCATTGACTTTCAACGTTCATCACGGCTCATCGACCTACGGTTCGAATCCTCTATGACATCGTTCGTCCCTTTTTCTTCATTAGAGAGGGTTTCCTTTGAATATTCGTCAATACTTCTCTCATGGTTTTCCAATACCTTTTTCCAATGATTAGATTAAAATAAAAAGAAACCTCTCATGTTTCATTCATTAATGTGGTTCATTAATGAACCATAACTAATGATCCATTAATACCACGAGATTTGTGGTTACACTATGAGAGGATTGAGTCATCAAGTAATCCTCATTTAACGACTGATGATACAATGAAGACCCACCAACCATCACTAAATAGTTGATGAAAAATAAAATAACTCAAATAGTTGTTTTATTATTTTTCCGAAAAGTCCAAAAATTTACATTGTCATCCGACCCTT
Source organism: Viscum album (assembly GCA_963277665.1). Lineage (NCBI taxonomy): Eukaryota > Viridiplantae > Streptophyta > Magnoliopsida > Santalales > Viscaceae > Viscum > Viscum album. The sequence continues at coordinate 36,151,448 of OY728150.1, read as the reverse complement.
TCCGGTCGAAGTTATGTTTTGACTAAGAAAATCTTGGCACTGTGAATTCAATGGTGCCCTCGAAATCTCAATCCAAGCTGCAATTCAAAAGGTAGAAATTCACACCCACACTTTTACTGAACGTACCTTATAAAAAGATCCAAATTCAATTCTAGCCTCTCCAGGCCTCAAGATCTTGTACCATCAATTTTCACAGTCTCATATCCAAAGGTAACTCCTTACTTCCATCAAATTTATATAGAATCAATGTATGTCTTCGTATATGGAAAAATAATTCCCCTATGCTAACAATTGAAATTGTCTTTAATTAAGTGTTTTTAGATGAATATTCTAGAAAATTAATGTTGTTCTATGCCTTGGATGGATGTGATTTGGGTTTCACATTCCCACATTCCAATGGATAGTGTCTTTCCACCACTAAGGATATGATGATGAAACCATGAGAATATCATGATAACCTTGTGGTTAGAGTTGATTCTCTTTTCATCAACATTGGTTATTTTCATCATATAAAAATATACTCATCATATAAGACAATGAGGTAACTTCATGCTTATAAGAAAATAATTCTTAGTATTATAACCTAAGGTAACTAAGGCTTGTCATATAAGGAATCCCATGCTCGTCACATGATACTTCCTATTCTCATTACACATGGTAAACTAATATCTTCCACTAAACCATCCTATGATTGTCATATGAGGAATATTTTTTCATCACATATGGAAATACATGCTCATCATATAATTAATCCCATGTTAATAACAAGATCCATCCTATTATAATTACATATGAAATACAATGGTCTTCATAGAGTAAATGGTTTAATTTTTGTCTCACTAATGTATCACTACATTGTCACCATAGGAATCCCATGTTTGTCACATGAGGATATTTTTGCTCATCTTTAACAGAATCTTATATTTATTACCAAAATTTGGGTATCTAATTCATCTTGTAGGTGGTTCATCAAATGCTTTTCACATAGGGAATATTATTCTCACAACCTTCAGTAAATAGAGTTCTTTCATTCTCATCACAAAAAGCTGTCAACCCCCCTTTTCTCTTAATGTAAAGATAGACATAGTTTCTTTTATAGTTTGGATGAAAATGGGTTAAATTATATATAATTATGAATCCATTAACCGAAATCACATGTGTCAAACAAATAATTATATTCTACTAGAGATGCTTGAGTTTTAATTTTTTGTGGAGGAAGAATCAATTTATGATTTTTGCAGAAGGACAAACATCATGTAGAGTTGAGTGAAGAAGCTCTAGAAATTATACTATTTTACTAGAAGGTATTGGGTTTACCATATCCTTAACATGAGATGGGATTATAATGTTTTCTACTTGTTGGAATTTAATGTCAAAGGGTTATAATATGTATTTGGTCGGATAAGGAATCAAAACCTATAATGTTTGATGGGAGCAATTTAAAGATGTGTGATAGGACTAGTATATAAATTTTATTTATTTTTGAATGGATAATTATTTTGTGGAAGAGATGGAATCAATGGATAAATTTTTTAATACATATTGATTCTCCCATATAAGGGGAATTTTTAATTTATTGGGAACGATTTTGGATCATAAATGAGAACATGGTTGGAGATTACCCCTAAGAGGATGCCTATGGTGCTATTTAGGACCATAAAGGATTTTTTTGGGATTGAGTAGGTTTTTTATGATTTATAATTAGTGTAAATGGTTATAAAATAATTTATTAAGTGCTTTAGAGAAACATGAATTTATAATTCCCATACCATTATTTAAACAATGGGTATGAAAATGAGAGTCTATGAAAATAATATTTAAAATAGTGTTTTAATGATGGATGCATAATTGGATCAGTTTAAGACCCATATTCCCAAAAAATTCATGAATGTGTGTTTATTTAATGTATGGAATCAAGTGAAAGTCCATGTAATGAGTTTCATGTGAGATAGGGGTTGTGTGAAATAATGAAAAACATTAGTATTAAACTATTATCTGAATTTGTTTCTTTATAGATATGAGTTGTGAGATAAATCCTCAAATAAATTCTAATATTTTGAAGGAGTTTATCATGGAAATTTGTGTACGTTTTCCACCTATAGGATTACATGGATGTAGTTTTGGTTTAACTAAGAATTAATATTAATTCTATGTTATTTGGGAGAACTAATATACAACATTAAACTGAAAACACATTAAATTGGGAGTTATAGGGTATTTAGGATACCTATGCTATAAAAGTTGATGGTTCACTAAATCCATGGGTGATCATGAAAATATAGAATTTAATGGAACCAATGGTAATGGATTTATAGAACTGTTCATCAGATGAATGTCTCGAATGTTTGAAAAAATTTAGATATGATTGATTCTATAAGTTATGAACTTATGAAACTAAAGTATCATGAATATATAGGATATTCATACATAGAATTACTACATTTAATTAAAATAAATTTTGATCCATAACTTTTCTTTTCTCCATGATTACTCAAATAAAATATTAAAAAGGAAACATCACTCTCATATACCTAGTAGGCCAAACATTTCCATTAATATACATAAAAGTAGGGTTTTAAGCTTCAATACCCTTCATCATCAATGGATTAAATACCCGTATTATTCCATAATAATGTTCTCACAACCATATTTCCATACAGAGAATTGTTTTGAGTGATCTCTACCGATAGGTGTGTGAGTAGTCTAGTGGTACATATATATCAAATTTGTATCCTCTTAAAACATAATGATTCTATTATTCATCCACTGAACTTATATTGTCTTAATGATCATCATGTCATGGATTATGCAAAATATTATATGACAAAATTTTTTAGGTTTCATTAGTAGGAATAATAACTTCTTTCCCACTATAGAACAATTTTATGAAAAATTGATTTTAACTAGATTTTTTTGGGGAATATTACTAGAAATTATAATTATAGAAATGTGTTATAATTAACATATAATAATTTACTGTTTGGTTGTTTCCTATATTAATAAGTATCAATGTCTTGAGTTGGTGTTTTAATATTTTTCTTTAACTTTCATGATATAAAAGTATTTATAGTACCAAAATCAAATAAAACAATTACTATTCTTGTTAGAATTACTAGAATACTTATAGCCAATTTTTTTTCATGATTTATATTATTATTAGCGATATCATAATCCTAACCATATTCTACAGAATATTTAGGTTATTGAATTGGTCATCCTTAACTACCCTTTACATTATGGATTCAGTTTTAGGGAATCCATGTTAATTATTGTTGAAATACTACACTTTGGAAGGCTAATTGAGTGGAACCTTACTTTATACTATCAAATTTATTATCTTATTCACCCCCCTTCAATAATCATCAGGTTTATAACATCCTTTTCCACACATTAAATAGTTCCCATTAATTTAGGAATGTGTCTAGTCTGTTTATTCAATTATTGTATAATTATGATAAATTTTATTTTCTCCCAACCATATGATTTTTTAATTAATTATATATAAAAATCCATTCTTTTATTATTTTATCTAATCCCATGAGACCATTATGAATCACCAATATATATCTCGTCCTTATCGTCACATCAAACTAATTACTAGTATCTATTAATGTCCCAAAATTATTATTTGATTTTCAATGGATGAACATTAAGCCACAAAAAATGTGGTATAATATTATTTCAAAGTCAATAAAAAATCCAAAGGCATAATTATCAATAATTTTCAATCATTCATTATAGAAAATAATTGATTCATCCTAATTTTTATTAACTCCAAATTATTATATCTCTTTTTTAATTTTAACCGTACAAGGAATGAATTTATAAAAAGTAATTTTGTACTCAATAATCATATATTATTTAGTAGATGTATTTAAAGGGCTTGAAATTCTTTACTAATTTAACACAAACAGTATATTCTACCAAATAACAATAAAAATATAAGATCACTTTTTCTTTCACTGATCATTTGTGCATAAAAACATTTTTCAATAGAAATTATATATTTCAAAGTGATTTATGGAATAAAAGATCCATGAAAAGGGGGTGATCATTGTCATTTGAATTGACATAAAACGATTTTTTCCATCATATGTAGAATTCTGGTTATCCCAACGGGTTAAGATAATATTCACGGTCAATTATGTTAGTAACTCTTTGTGATTTTGCACTCCAACTCCAATCATTTTAAGAATCTCATTCAAGAATTTGTTATATTCCCATTTTCAAAGGTTATTGACATAGTCACTCTTAAATATAAATATTTAATAATTCAAATAAAATTTAATAATGGAAATATAAGAATATAGAAGAAATTTTTTTCCAGTTACATGGAATAATTAATGAATCACGAGCATACTCAAAATTAGGAATTTTAATGTTAAAACAAGGTTGTTTGTGGTGAATTTATTATAATGTTTTCTAACATAATTTTCAATAATATCTAAACCTCATCATGATAAAATAAGTAAATACAAATATCTCTATAAAATATCATTTTAGTGTCTCCCTTATAAAATAATTAAAATAAAACACAACAAGAATGTAATAGTCTAATGGCTTTGAGAGATTACCAATATAATACAACATATAAAAAATGAGAATATATAATATTTCATTTCAATATTTAATATAAGTTCCTATATGTAATTGAATTTTTTGGATTCAATGGGATACCATTGGGACATACAAAAATGTAGTGGTGATTTAAATCACTTAATAATTGAATATTTATAATTAACATAAGGATTTTATATCATATGCTTCAATAAGAAAAACATAATATCATAAAATAATCTGGTCATAAATAATCACATAAAAATATGGGATAAGAGTAAGGAAAACAAAGGGACATAGAAATAATGAAAATTATAATAATATTGGAAAAATATAAAAGATTTTATTATAAATCATTTCAAGGCTCAGTGAAATAAAATCATAATATAACGTTTTGTGAAAACTGACTATGTAACATTAATAATATCTCATTTGATATAAGAAATATCAAATTTATTAGTGAGAGTTATAATTATAATTATACCCATCACATCATAATGTTTCATATATACATGTTCTAAAATTAAAAAAATGATATAGAGACCATATGTATGAGAAAATCATGAGAATGAAATGGGAAAAAATATAATAAAATTTTTTTACAATATTATTCTGGTTGGTAATTAAAATATAAGTGAAATGTGTCAAATTTGATATTAAAATATTTATATAAAAAAAGAAAAAAAATTATATGTTCTAAATAGAGTAACAAATGAAATCGATACGAAAATAATTAGAATAGAAGAGATTATTTTAAAAAAATACTTAAATGAAATAATAAGATATAGATAAGGATTAATAAATTGGGAAATAAAGAAATATAAGTACCTTGAAAACTAAAGGATAACCAAAAAATTATGTTTTCAATGGACCTGTTATAGAAAAAATAAAATAAATTCTACATGGTAGAAATGATATATAAAGGTAAGGGAGCTGGAAAACTTTTCTTTAGATATTCTATATGTTTTTATTGAAATAAATTAATGTAAAAAAACTATAAAGTGATAGATATACCTGGTTAAATACTGTAAAATGACACAAAAATTCTGTATCATCACCAAATTAGTTCTTCATAACTAGAATACTTATTAGACACAACAAATATAAAACATTTATTCATAACCCAAGGAATGGAAACCTAATAAAGTATGTTCTCTGATGATCATTAATGATAGATATGAGAGATATCAATTAACACTGAAACATAACATGATAATAAGGGTATGAGAACATGATATTAAAATTGAGAAAGCATACCATAAGTATAAATTATCACAATAATGAAGTATAGAATACTTTTTAGCAGTTTATAAGACCTAAATCATAAATAAATCATAGAACATTCTTTATAAGAGAATAACATTATCAAAATACCTAAATTTTTGGCATATATAATATAATAGAAAATAATTTCATTAGTATTTAAGGGTCACTCTCAGTAATATAATAGTTAATTTTTAACACTCCCCAATCTATTATTGTAATCATGGTTCTTTCCCAAGACTATTATAGTGGATAAATTCTGTTACTGAACTATCTTGACTCCATATTCAATTCCTATTTATCACATGAGATAATCATCTTCAACTAATGCATTAATGGATTGTTTAATTATATGAACACCCATTAAATAATTAATATTATATATTTTTGATCCAAAAGATCATAATACAATAATAATACATAATACACATAAATTAAATGTGTAACATTAACATTTCATCATATCCTAGCATGTCGAAAAGAAATGAGTTTGATAAACATTTAGTCATTTCATCATAGCATAACCCATGGAATGGAAATGGATTTCATAAATATATTTTCATCATAATAATAAAAAATAAATAGGAATAATAAATATGGTATCCCTATATTAGGAACCCATTAAAACATAGGTAACATCTAATGGTCTCATCATAGAGGAAAAATGTATTTAAAAGATCACTTCAAACATCTCATGAAGAAAAATAACTAGTTCAATTTGAAATACCTTACTAATAATATAAAAAAATCAAAAATATTAAGTAAATAATTTTCATTAAAAACTACCATGATAAATTTTAATTAAATATTTATATAATTGAGTGGTCTTAACGGTGGGAAATTCTATACAAGTTGGGTATGTTAAAAAAATATTCCTCTCACATTTTCAATAAAAATTCAAAATGTAATCAATCAGAAAATGAAAAGAAGATTACTTTGAATCATTTATATAGAAGTACAAAATGGATTATAATTCCTTTAAATAATCATAGGATAATATGAAAACATTTTTTTAATAATGTTTATAAAAAACATGGACATAGAAGAAAAATAATATTTTACAGGATAATAAAGCATTGTCGGATTTCCATAAAAATGTTATTTGATTATCTTGAATAATTAAAGAGTTGAAAATTAATGGAAATAATTTATTCAAATGAAAAAATTCTATGAAAATAAAATTAATTAGTTTCTTGATAGGTATATCAAAACATTTCATCATTACAAACATAATAATAAAGAATCCTAAGAATCAATGAGATTGTAACATAAACCTTTACATAGAGTTCCACTAGATTTGAAGGAACTATAAAATACTATATAGTAAATTAAAATTTATTATAATTGTATAATATAATAAACTAAACAATTATAATATCAAAGCTGATCCTATTATATGATTTTATCAACAATTTTTTAATTAAACCTTATTAAAATCATCATTTATGGTTTTTAACTATTTTATTTTTCATAAGAATTTCAGTTTGATAGATATTGTAACTCAACTTTTATAAATGGTCACAAACATCCATAATGTTAACTGTGATATAAATATAATATATAATTATTATATAATTATTTATAATTATTCGTAAAATTCTATGATAAAAAATTGAATTACACTGTTCAAGGAGATGAGAGGAAATAATTACTTATTAACACGATATTCAATGTTAACTGGATGGAACAATAGAAAGGTATATAATAATTAATATTTCATGAATAATTATTATATCTTTTATATAATATATATTCATTAAATCCAATGTTATTAAAATCCATGTAAATTAGAATTTATAAATGAATCACACCACTTCGTGGAGGTGGTAGTCCACATGTATGCACAAATGACACTATCATTTTCCAAAAGATTAAAAGTTAAGAAGATAGATTTGATATTAAATTTTTTTAAGTATAATATGGTCAGAATTATAATATATAAAAATTAATCCCATCTTAATAACCATACATGAATGATGGTGATGGAAAATGAATTAATCTATATATGGGGATGGTAATCCTTACATACACATGAGTGATAATTTCACTTCCCATATGATGGATACGATGAAGAAGAGAGGATATTTAATTATAATAATAAATATTTATTATATTTATGATACTTTTGTTATTATTTTATTATGAATAGAAAATATTTATTGGAGGTACATTAAGAAATAAACTAGTAGGGGTTGGGTATAATGATTACACATCCTTTGTTAGGCCTCCTTTAGATACCCTCATAAGGGGAATACGGTTAAAATATTTAGAAGAAAAAATCCTCTAGAACATGAATAAGGCCATTCATAAGGAGATTGTGTGGGTATATATCAACATAGAAGGCTCCATGTGGTGTAACAATGAGAATATATCGTTGTACTACTATAAGGAAGGGAGATAAAACACATTAAATTTCTTAAAAATATTAAAATATAATAAATATAATCTCCGGAAAAATGATTCGAAATGGATATGAATTTGAATAAAAAGGGAATATGGTCAAAAGAACATCACTCAATGTAATTATATTTTTAGTGTTGTTTTATGCCTTACATCTTTGAATAACTGCTTGGTTAACCAGTTTTACCTTAACCACAATAATGAAAATTTTCAATAATAAGGGGTTAATAATGATACCAATAATTGATAATTGACTCGTAATTAGAACATGGTTGATAGTTTCAACATTATTCATTTCACTATCTTGATGATTAAAGTTTTATGAATTCTAAATCATTTAATTAAATATTCATTATTATAAAAAATCATTATTTTCAATTTTAGAAGTATAAAAATAATTTGACATTAAAGACAGTACAAATAAATATGGAACGTGAATAAAATCCATTATCACATCCCTAATATGTTATATATATCTAAAAAATCATAGAACATAACAATTCATCAAATTTTTTAACTTTTTATATTTTAAATATCATTTATTCGAATTTTCTATTAATTGAATAAATAATGTCTGAGCATTGGGTAAAAATTTAAATTAATAATTTAATTACTAAAAATCAGTATTAAATTATTATTATAAAAAAATTAAATAATATTCCAAATAAAAATTTTAGAACTAAACACATCCTATTTTCATTCTTTTTTTAAAAATGTACAGATACTAAAGTCAAGAGAGTAAAATTTTGTATTTTTTATTTTCTAAAATTCATATAGAGTCGATAATTAATGATATTTAGAACCAAGTGGACATGTATTTGTGAATTGGATGGAAACGAATGAAATACGCTCATCAGAACTCGATTTTCCAATGTTGTAACAATATTTTACCTATTTTACCCTTTCTGTGGTGACAAATATTTACGGCAATTACTATTCATATTGATCAAAAAATTAAATAAAACTATTAACAAAATTCTGATCTCTAGATTCCAAAAATAGAATCCATTTTTCAAGTTACAATTTATATAAGTGGTAGGAATTCGTTTTAAAGTAATCATGAAAATGGGATGATAACCAATTTTTTTGGAAAATACATTTTTACACATATGATAGGATTTATTCGTATCCCATTCTAAGAAAAAATATTAAATTAGTATTAAAACATTTAATTGAATATAATATATATAAATTTCATTAAAATATGTCACAAATAGAGATTAATTAAATTATTCAGGTAAAAATACATTCCCCACAAAAAACATTTTTCTTAGAAAAACATCTCATTTACTTTCAAATGAATTTATTTTTATTACTAAATAATTGATAATGAAGAGATTTATATTAAATGTTTCATAATTTAGTTAGTCCTATTCATACCCACCAATTTAATAACTAGGTTATATTATTGTAATATATTAAGATTTATTTAGACTTGGGGTTATATGTAGTGCAAGAAGTAAAGGAATTTTTACTTGAAGTGATATCAGCCATAGAATATCTTGGTGTTACATTCTACCCCCTTAAAGTAAATTATCTAAAAAACTAATTAAAAATAATAAAATCAAATCAAGATATATCTATAATAACATCCTTGTGTTCTGTTGTTATATATCATAATTTTTTATCTGTCCAGAAAACATTAACCCATTGATTAGCCTTATTCGGTATCACTTTATTCTTATGATCCAAGATCTCAAATAGTTGTTCCTCATATGATATATAATGCTCCCTTAGTTTGACATATGAGTTAATTAAATGTTATGGATCAGGTTAGGACAACCTCAGGAGAGATATATGGTACATGTTGTGAACATGAGAGAGGCTTAGCGGAAGCACCAACAGATATTATACCATCTCTACACATTCAATAATATCAAAGTGTAAAATATACCTATGAATAAAAATTCCCTTATTTTTGAAGCTCATAACATTATTCCATGGAGAATTCTTTGAAACCCTTATTATCAAATACTAATTATAGATCTTTATAACAAATTCTAATATAATGTTTCAATAGAGTCAAAGCTATCTTGATGTGAAATTGAATGGATCTAAATTTTCCTTCCATTTACTCATATAGGTAGGGTCTCAATGAATTAATTTATCCAAATTGATATCAAAACATTAGAGTTCAATAATTATGTATATAGATGGATTCATAAGGATTTAATTGAATTTCCCAAGTCATAGTTATTATTGTAAGAAAAACTAACTAGAGGATGGATTTGATCCTTACGACATTTGCAATCCATTAAAACCAATATATTATCATATCCTACATTGGTTGAATGTTTATCTTAGATTACCTATCTATTTTAGGATGATAACTAGTAAAAAAAGAAAACTTAGTATCCATAGAATACTAATGATTTCACTAGAACATCGACATAAACATTTGATCCCGATTTGATTCAATAGAATATGGTAATCTATGAAAACTTACCACTTAATTAAATTATATTTTGAAAAGAAGGTTAATAGGGAAATAGTTTTTGATATAAATGATTTATCTTAACTTTGTAAGGTGGTTGACTAAAAAACAAATAAAATTATATCCTTTAGATGTATTTGGGACTCCGATGATAAAATCCATTGTGTTTTTTCCATTTCCATTATGGTATGATTAATTGTTGTAACATCCCATTATAATAATATCAACTATCCCTAACTCAATGAAATTTAATGCATCGAAAGACATACTATAGAACATATCTCTTTATTATATCCCGCCTGAAATACTCTTTCATATCTCTATATAAGTTCATACTTCAAGGATGAATAAATAATGATGAACTATAATCTTCAAACAATAGATAATCTACAAATATATTATTTAAGGGACACATACATGGTTAATTAACCTCATCATTAAATCATAATCTAGGTTGAATTTAGGAACATTTCTCACCATTAGTTCTAGCTCCAAATCACCATTCCACACCTCTTAAATCATCACTTTAATCAATGGTTGATTACTCAATTGATCAATATATGAGTTCACTCATTCCATAAAAATTTCAACCTCAATCCTTTAAAATCCATAGATATTGGATATTGTTTTCCTCACCATAGATAAGCTTTCACAATCTTTTTTTACTCTGAGATTATTACACAATGGTCTCTTTCCCAGGGTTGTAATGTATTATTTAGTCATAATCATTAATCAAGACCACACATATTTACTAGAACATATTCATTTCTTTCTAAGAGAATATATACATAAATATTTTATGATAAGTATACATATCACACAAATATCTATTAATATACTACCTCTATATCTTTAATGAAATTTTTTTAACAGCTATCTCCATATCATGTGTTGGGTAATGTTTCTCATGAGCATTGAATTGGAATGCGGCTTAAGTTGTCACTATATCATTCTACATATGGAAACATCCCAATCCCTTAATTAATATGTGAAAATATATTATATTGTCTTTTCTACTATAGGGTTTTTTAGTACTGAAGTGATAAATAACCTTCGCGTCAGTTCCTTGAAATTTTATTCACATTCATCTGTCCAAAGGATCTTGAATCCATTACGAGTTATCTCGGGGATTGGATTTATATCCATGATAAATTCTACACAAAGCATGATAACATCCTACCAAACCATGAAATCCACAAATCTATGTTATAATGGTTGGTATGGTCCAATATTCAATAAATTTTAACTTTTAGAGATCCAATGATATTGCCTCCCATGAGATAATATAACCCCAAAATAAATCATTTTGTAGACAGAATTAATACATTAAATTTTTTTCATATAGATTATCCTTATTTTGGGTATTTTGTTTAGTCCTTAAGAAAATTTTTGATGTTGTTTTCTATTTGAATATATAATAATATTATTTATACAAAATACCATAAACTGATCAAGGAAATATCTAAAAACTCTATTTATTAGAGCCATAAATATATAGGGGGTACTAAAAAGACCAAATGAAATAAAAATAAATTCATATTGTATATAACTTATATATAATTCTATCTTGGGTGTATTCTCCTTCCCGACCATGAATTTATGATATCAAAAATGAAGTTCAATTTTCTAAAAGTAATCAACTCGACACAGTTGACCAAACATGTAATCAATATAATAAATATAGTACTTATTCTTGATTTTTATTTTTTAAGGTCATTGGTAATCAATTTAGTGTTTCATTGATCTCTGTTTCTTCTTATGAAAAATAATAGGCGAACCCCATGGTGACACACTTGGTTGAATGAATCCATTATTAAGATTATCTTATAGTTTCTTTTTCAATTCATATAAATATTAAAGGAAATTATATATAGCGTCTTTGAAATAGGTGTACCACTAGGTGTGAGTTATATTGAAAACACAACCTCAAGATTTAGTGGAAGAGTTGGAAAATATTATGGAAATATATCAATAAACCCTCGTATAATAGTAATATCTTCACTATTGAGTTCCTTCCAAACGATATGAAATAAAGTCCCCTTTTTATTAAGAATCTAGAACCATATTGTGGATATAATTTCCATTATATGTTTATATTTATCATCACACTGACAGATGATCATTGTTTGGTTCAGAATATAAAACATTACTTCCCTTCCTTAGTAATTGATGTGGGACTTATTTAAATAATTCTAATTTAGGGACAATGTAATATAGAATTAAACTAGTGAAAGAATAACTATATTTATAAGAAAAAAATACTGAAAAAAATTAAATAGATAATAATCATAGAATTTTGTTATTATCATCATACAAATATAGTTTTCAGTTAAAACACCAAATATAGTTATTAAGATGCTACTATGATGCTCTAAGAAAATTATTCGGATATAATAGAGGGGGATGATCATGAATCAAATAACACATTGACAGTTCTAGAGTTTAGGATATGTCTATATTTAACTACATTATTATCATAATCCTCATTAGTAATAATGATCACATGATATTTCATATTTTCACCAGGCTTTATAGTTTTCTTGGCATCGATCAAGGTCATAATATTTGGGTTTAGAAATACTTATCATAATGACCACACTCCATGAATGAGAAACACGAAAGTGTGGTTGCTGCATTGTTTTGTTCTTTTCCACCATCATTGACTATCTTCTACCCTTCACTTCATTATTCAATTTCCTGACGTCCTTCTATTCCACAGATAAACAATTTACCTATCCCTTCAAGATAATTTCAACCATGATTCCTTCCAAAGTTCAAGAATAATATAATTAATATCTTCTTCCCTCCATAATTTTAATAATTTCCATTAAACACCTTTTTTGTTTTATTACCAAAACTATGAGATGGAGATGTAAATCCATTCTCCAAATACACCATGATAGTAGATCAAACTATTTAATCATAGTAAATAAAGTCTCTTATGGATAAAACCCTTCGGATACTTGGTTTTAAGACAATTAAAAATCATTCAACCTTAATTTCATGTTAGATGATAATACTAGAGTCATGCCTTGCATGTCTTGGGAAACATTATTCATTGGTACTATCAGATTCACCATCCATATTCCTTATATCAGGATACTCTATCTATATTTTGATATTAAGAATATTAGGAAAGTAATTTTTAGAAAAATAATATCTAAAACTAATCCAAATTCATAGAGTACACTTAATTCCATTTCATTGTGTTCTTCATGAGATTACACAATTTATCTGCTTCCCATTCAAAATGATAAACCAGGAATATTATTTTTTCATGTTCCATAAACTAGATAATGGAAGATATATTTTTAGTGGTACTAATCCATTTCTCCACAAGTAGTGGATCATAATACCCCATAAAATATGGTGGGTGTTTCCTTATAGTAGTATCAACATAATGTTTTCTCCTCCGTTTTTTGTGTGGAAGCTCATCATGTTTCAAAATATGATAATGTTTTATAATAATTTCAAAAATATTTTTCATTATATCTTCCCTAACATTTGGTTATTCCGATGTAAATTCATTTCATTGTTCATTTCATTCTACTTTAATGTGATTCATTTAGGTTCTACACATTCATTAAAACAAAAAATAATAGTGTGAGAAAGAGTTATCTCAATTGGAAACCACATAATCATGAAAAATAATTTTCTGGAAATATAAATAATGATACAATATTTTGATCCAATGAATCCATAGGTTTTAAAAAAGGTAAACCAGATCCATTACAATAACATTGGGATGTTATCTTATAAATATACATATCCCAAGTGTTCTCACTAATTTGTTTCATCCTTGTTTTCAAAGTAGACTATGCCTTTTTATGATACCAACTATTGTGACACATACAATTTATACATATATATAACATCATAATATATATATATATATCCATTACATAACATAAAAATTATTTTAGGAATCATATAGGTTTAATATATATGAAAACTGGAAATATAAATATCGTGTTCTTAAATGATCTACATCATTACCAACATAGTTACTCATAACTATAAGAATTATTAGAATCATCATACTTAATGGTTTTATTTTAAAACTAGGGAAATGAAACATAAGTAAGGGTGAGCTCAAATTTCTTATAAGATTAAATAAGTGATTTATCAATTATAAAGTAACTATATCCTGCTCATCTTGGTAAGAAACATTGATCCTGAAATTTTAAAACCATACAGTTCATGTCAAATATCATAATTATGAGTCATGGCATAATGAATTATAGTCAATAAGAGATGATTCATAAAAGAATAAAAGAACGTGATTCACTAGAGAATAACATTAGAAAATGATAGTAGTTTTTGGAATTCACTTAAGAATATAAAATAAATTCATTAATAGTCAAGGATAATTATCTAAGAATATGAAAATTGATAGGGTTCAATTAGTAATCCAAAAAAGTATTCAAGGTTTAAACACAAGACATTAATTAGGGACAAAGTCCCTTACTACTCATAGATTAATCCCCATTCTAGTTCTGTTTATATTGTGAGATATTCATATTTACTCAATTCATTGGATGTTATACAATTATAGAGACCCTACTAAAAAATGAAAATCTTATAGAAGTTTTCCACAAGATCATAAAATATTAATTATAACATGTATAATTGAAATAGGATTCATAAAAATTTCCCCATTGGATAACCCAAGTAAAAGAAACTGATTTCAAAAACATTTTATCATATCCTAACTCAAAGAAATGATACAATTTTCATGATGATATTGTAATAAAAATAATAAAACATCCAGATAAATAATAAGTTTGGTATAATTGGATTATATCCATAGAAAATAATAATTAACACTAGAGTATGTAATCATAGATGTGAAATACCATTAAATGATTTTTAGAACATTTATATAAGAAAATTTTCCTTTCTCGTTGGAATCACATATTTAAAATCGAAAAAATTATAAACTAATGTGGAAATAATTTTATTTTAAAATAACCATGAAATCTTGATAAATAATATTTAAATGATTTATTAGTTGTAATGGCCTTAAATTCCCCCAATTAAGACCATATTATTATAAATACCCCTTTCACTTTTTTAGTAAAAAATCTAAAAAGTGACTCATTTGAAAAATGAAAATAAGATTGATTGGAAATTTATATATACAATTAAAACATGGGGAAAAATTATTTTAAGTTTAAATATAATAAAATTAAAACATTTTATAAAACCATTTATTGAAATCATGGACATGATTGAAAAATGATTCTTGATCAGTCAGTTGAGCATTGTTGGTTTTCCCCAAAAATGATATTTCAGTTTCTTGAATACTTAAATTTAGTTTAATGAAAGGAAAATATGAATTCTCAAGAAATTAATAGTGGGGAATAAAATTAATGAGTTTCTTGATATGAATTTTTTAATATTCTTTCATTATAAACATAATCATAAATAATCTTGGTGAACAATGAGATTGTAACATAGATTCCTTACCTTTAGTTTTAATTACCACCAATGCACTCTAAAATATTTTAAAATAAGTTCAAATTTAATATAATTCAATACCATAATCAATAATACACATATAATTTTATATATTACCATATTAAAATATTTTAATACCAACTTATTAATTACCCCTTTTAAAATCATCATTTTCCAATGTCAACTATTTCATTTTTCATGAGCATTTTAGGTTTGTAGTTCTCAACTGTTTAAATTGATCATGGTTCTATGATACCCATAATGTTAAACATGATATAAATATACTCAATATTCACTATATAATTCTTTATTAGAATTCATAAAATGTTTATATTTAAAAATTAATTACACCATTGATGTAGACAGCAGGTCATATGAACATATGAACACAGTTTTAACTTTTCATCAGATGGTGTCAAATAAATTAATAACAATTAAGAATTATAGAATCCATATTATATATTACATATCTTATATATTCCTTAAATATACCATTATTACCATTCAAGTAATGTTTAATTGAAAAATTAATCACATCACTTCATAGGGGTGGTAGTCTATAGGTATGCACAAGTGACATTGTCATTTTCTAATAGATTGGATGGTAGGACGGGAGAATTGAAATTATAATTAACTAATTATAATTATTTAATAATTATCATATATAAAATTTAGACACAAAATGATAATTATACATGAAACATAGTCATGGAAAATGATTTGTATCTCTACATCGATATGGTATGTTCTCTTTATACATGTGTGATACATTCAATTCCCATTTGATAGATAATTGGACGAATACATGAGATTTCCTAAACATATTAAAATTTATGTATATTATGTTTCCATACATTACTATTTTTTGATAAATAACATATAAATAGTGGATATATAATAAGTAAATTGAAATTGGTCGGGTAGAATGATTATCGCTTCTTCGGTAGCCTCTTTTAGATGTATTCTTATAGGGCCAAGGGTTGGACTGTTTAGGTTATCAGTAAATCAATAACGTAGATATGAAATTTGATAATGTAATTTTTAAGGCTTTTTTAAAGTTATAAGGATCAAAATGGTGTAATTAAGAGAAACTATGGGTATCCACTTATCATGGAGGTATAAGACACATTTGGGATTTATTAAATAATTAAAATATAATAAATTAATTCTCAAGATTTTTTTTTCAAATAGTCATAAATTGAAATAAAAATTTTATACGGTTGAAATAAAATCATCTAATGAATGTTGTACTAGGTCTGGTCTCATTTTAAACCATATCATTTTTATTGACCGCTTGGTTAACCAATAATAACTATAACTATGATAATGGCCTTTTCAATATTAAAGGGTGAAAATTGTTACAGTTACTAGAAAATTGGATAATAAATGAACCATGGATTATATTTTAAACACTTTTATATTCACATGTCCAAATATATTGTTTTTATGAATTTAAAATCATTTAATAAAATAGTATTTATTATAAAATATCATTAATGTCAATTTTGGAACTATTCATATAATTCAACTTTAAACACACTAGGACAAAGAGTGAATTAAAATATAATAATATAAAAATCTATAATATAATACATATATCTAAAATAACTATGAAACATAATAATTAATCAACATTTTTTAAAAATATTTTTATTATAATTTATTTTTTCTATAAATCGAATCAATTTTAAGTCAGTGTCGCATATGCATTTAAAGAAAAAAATAATTTATTGATGATTTAAAATAAATTTATATGATAAAAAGTTAAATAATTCTGAATATAATAATTTATAACTTAATGTATTGTATATTTATTCTTATATTAAATCTTTAGAGATATTACTACTAAGAGAGTGTCATTTTGTATTTAGTTTCTTCTTTAACTAATATAATGGTCATAATAAAATAAAATGGTACCAAGTGAACATGTATTCAATATATTAAGGTAAATGTTTCAAATCCATTCATCCTATAAGATAAAATCATGTGTTAGTGAAATTTAAAATTCATACCCCAAATGTTTAACCCTATTTTACCCATTTTACCCTTGCTGAGGTGAAAAATATTTAACAAGGCTACTATTAATATTAAGAAAAAAATTAGAAATTTTATCCAAATTTGATCCTCCTAATTTTAGATATGGAATTTATTTTTAGTCATTTAATTTCTATTAGTGGGTGAAATTTAGCTTTTAAAAACATTAAAACGTAAGAAAAAATAACATTTTAGAAAAACACAATTTTAGAAAAAAAATGGATTTATTATTATCCAATGACTAGAAATAAGTATCACATGAATCTTATCACATTAGATTGAATATTTAATATAAAAATTAAATAAAAACTGTTCACCTATAGGGATTAATTTATTTTTTTGAAATAAAAATACATTTATGTATAAAAATAGTTTTTTAAATAAAACAGTTGCTTTTACTTTCAAATAATTTTTTATTTTTAATGAATTGATAAAAAAATAAATTTAAATTATATGTTTTATAAATTTGTTAGTCCAATTGATACCCAATAATTAACCGACTTGGTAAGAATGATTAATTTATCATAGTCCATTTAGAATTGGGGTTGTGGGGATCACAAGCTATCGATAATTTTTATTCGATGATAAATGTTTTATAAAAAATCATTGTGTTATAAGAAGTGAATAATATCAATATTAGGTACAACCTAAAAACATTGAAATATTACCCTTTATGTTGATGGTGAACTCACTCACCATCACTCACCATCACTTACTGTCACTAATATTTCTCATAACTTACTAATAAAATCCCATGACCTAGTTAAATAAATGGGTGATTTCCCAAAAAGTATCACTATATTCCAAAAAATCAAAAATATTATATTAGTGAAAAAATAATTTTATAGACTATATATAAAACTAAGAGTTTACCCCATAATGTCCCCTGAAAATTTAGTAATTGAATAAGTGACTAGATATCTCAACCTAGTGTAACTGACCCATCACATAGGGATACAAACTACATACAAACCATACATAACCACGCATTATCCATAAATTACATAGCCCATACAAGGAATCCATAAAACAAGAGAGAACATGAAAGTATAACTTTAAAAAAAAAGAAACCAGCTACACAAGTTAAATAAGACCAAAGAATTTCTCAAAAAAAAATCATTTTCTTTATTTAAAATTATGGTAGAATAAAAAAATTTCAAATCACTAAACATTCCTTTTGAAATATCATTTAAAAATAGATCATTTTGAAAAAAACATTTTCATTTGATATCTCATTTCAAAATAAAAGTTCATTAGAATATAATTTTAAAGGTTCACCCATTGACATTATTTTTAATCCAAGTCTCAAAATATTTATCACCTTTAAAATGTCCATTTATTAAATTCATCAATGATTTTTTTATAAAATATGTCCAGGCATTAGTATACACCTCACATGGAATCCTTATGATTGGTTACCAAGCCTCACTAAACTATAGAACATGAAAATTATCCTCTTAGCCAAGATATGTGGAAATTTAGGACTATTAAGTTAAAAATATCATTCCCATTTTATATATTCATAAAATTACATGGAAACATATTTTCTATAATATAAACATCATTCATGAGAAGGAAATATCTTAATTCTATCCAGCACATGGCACATGTCCCTCAGCCCAGTTGGTGAGGTATCCTTATGTGCATCCATGAGACCCAGGTTCAAAACCAAGAGGAGGAATATTTCTGGAGGTAATGTAGTATTACTAGAGCAGTACTGTAGTAGTATTGGAGCAGGCACTATACGGAGACTGTAGTAGGTAATGTAACCGTTACTATATTAGGTATTTTATGACTGTAGAAGTTGGAACTATTCACCTTTTGCCACCCGTTAGGGGTTTAATTCCTTAAAGACAGAGGTCCACCCAGTAATTCGGGCTAGTAGGGCTTTCAGGACACCTTTAATGCCTTCGGGCCACCTTAAGGCCTTCGGGCCACCTTAAGGCCTTCAGGCCACATGCATTTTCCCCAGATATACTCTACAAAAAAGGAGCATCCCCAGAGGAAGCTTCGGCGTAGGCGCACTCACCATATTCTAACCAATGGATTTGGAAGAATGAGAGGCTATGGATATGCCATTGGGACTATCATGTGCTTTCATGAGTATCTTAACTAGACGACTATATGAAGGTGGCGAGCTACCATCACGATACAGATGATGGGGAGGGGAAATTCTTTATAGTTATAGTCTGGTTTAATTCCATAAGACCTTTGGGTCATGTATTGTCTCTTAATCCTATGGTCCTTGTAATCACTAATCCTATGAGTCTTGTAATGGTTCCCCCTCATCCTTTGAGCGGTGGGTTATCAAAAATCAATAAAAATGAAGGACGTCGGGCCATTTGGGATATCCAACACTTGCCAACCAATCAATATACTCCGTGAAAAAAATGGTTCCAACATTATATGATGTTCCACTCATTAATCTACACATGTACCAATTCTACTTAATGAAAAAGAGTACATACATATTTTATAAGTCCCCAAATCCACATGTGTTTCATTTTAAATAAATATCCAATAAATTAAAAACCTTGAGAATAATCACGAAGAATTGTGACAATGTTAAAATAAAGATAATTATACATATATAAATCATAACATACACTTGAACCTTCTATGATTATACCCTAAAATTATAATTACTAATCATCTATGAATTGTACAAAATATTTACATAATATAAATAATATTTCATTAAATTTCATACCTTCCTTGGAATGATGAGAAACATAATGTGTTCATCATCTTTGGGAATCTTATGGATACCATATATGAAAAAACCTTTGATAATAATTCATTTCACCATGATCTAATTAAAATGTTTATAATAACATTAACTCAAACTATAAAAATTGTAAGGGAAGAAAATAAATTAATAAATAAAACATGAAATGGAATAAATATTACTTCAATGATGATAAAAAATAATTTCAACCTTAATGTATTGAAATGATAAAGGGTATTATAAGGGGGAAATGAGGAATGATCTACCATTTGTTTATATATCTAGAGACTATGTAACCCAAGGGGAGTTCTAAAGGATACCCCCTAAAATAGAAAAACAAACCAAACATAATTTGGGGGTTCGGATACACCATGTAAATTCTAGTGGACCATACTAGATTCCCAAAAGACTATTGGGATCCTATAGGCCTACCAATAGGCTTATAATGATTAAATTAGTGAAAGAAACAACTACCCAACCCAATAGAGTTACTATGAGAAATCACTCATATTATGTTGGGTTTTTTATTAAAATAATGAACTTGTTTCACACACATAATGATCAATTTTCTAGATAATGATTTTAAATAGATCCCATAATGTGTAATAACTTTATTTAAACATAATATAGACCCATAAAAACACTCTCTAGATCCAAATATATAAATTGAGACTCACATAGAATTTATTTCATTAAAATTTAGATAATTTAGAAATCTACCAGCACTGAATAGAATGGTACATTACAAACTCTTGAAAATAAATTTTTTTAAATTCAAAATCCAAGTTATTACTTCCCCTATATATCATGACACATCTCAGTCACGAATTTATCATTTTTACACTACTAATAACTGTAAAAGTTTCACACTACCTCTACAACAAAGCACAAAAAACCCAATAATTCTTGTTCATTAATTCAACACCATCCAATATAAACATAACACAAATTATCCAAAATTTCAATTACTAATCCAGAATCATTTTACTATTTGATATCAATTTATGATCTTTTGGTATAATTCAAAGCATTTGAGAACCCTTCTATTATCTAGAAACATAACAATGAGATGTTGTGAAAAGACACCCTCTAATCCAAATATACTAATGATCGGTCAATTAATTGACTTGTAGTGCTCCCCACTATATGGTGTCACCACCAAAAAATGAATCTATCTAATTGTTGTCCCCCCTAAGGAATATTCTTTCCAAAACATGAAAAAAACAATCCAATCATGAAATTATTAATTTCTTTTCATAAATCCTCAAGGCTTTCTAAATAAAAAAACCACAATACTCTACTTCCTATATTACTCAAAATTATTATAACACATTTAAACATATATCATTGAGATCTACGAAAACTATTATTTCATTAAATGAAACCATTCATGATTAATTACTTGAAACCAATCAATATTTCCATAAAACCTCTTGTAGTTAATTTTAGAAATAGTTAAAATCATTTTAAATACACAAAAAATAAACCATGTGTTCCATAAAACCAAAAAAACCCTTAGAATATTTTTTTATCAAAGTCATATATCATACAAATTAGCACACACTAATATTTTTTAAAAAATTATTTTGTGTAAAAACCAATTCTTCTATAATTTGAAAAACTATTTATATATTTTTCGTTGATTATTTCAAAAAATTTCAATAATTAAAATTCATATCCTCACCAGTTGTTTTACACAAATTCATTCCATTAAAAAAATTATGATATGAATTAACACAAAACATATTTTTGAGAACCCAGTTTTTTTAAAATTCATAACACAGAAACAATTGCATTATGTTGGAAAAATATGAGTCTACCAATTATAATGAATAGGAACACATTTTTATCGAAAATAATTATTTCTCCCATAATAATCTGTTATATAATTTATCAAATATTAAATAATATTTTTGTAATTATTATTCCCTTCCATCATCCTAATATATCAATCAACATTGGTCATAGGTGTCTGTATCATTCCTAGATCAAAAGACTAAGAATATTTATGAATAATTTATAAAATATGTTATATTTAATCCCAAATAAAAATATGTAGTCATACCTATTATATATAAAAATATTAATAACAAAATTGACCCTCATACATTGAGTTCACACTTGAAGTATATGATACTCACAAACTGTTTGAGTTCTTTGCCCAATCCCACACAACAATGATGCTCATAGTCTATACCTCATGTTTCATAATTATATATCAATCTCTATTTGAATGTATCAAAACATAAAAAATATTTTTTGATACCATTTCAAAATTTCGAAAATGGTCACCCACATAGGTTCCCACGATGGATTATCAAAGAACTCTAGCAGTGCCTCCACATTTACTAGATGATGATAACTAATGACTAGGAGATAATATGAATGATAGAAAATTCAGTCAAAATATTTCATATGGCATAATAACAAATATCGTAAACATTTGGTCTAACTATTTTGTACATTAGGTATACCTAAACATATAGAAACAAAAATTGTGCTAAATATGGAATCCTATATCCTAGTATGTTATATAATTTTTTTATAATAAGTATACATAAAAAAATATATAACACTATAAAAAACAATTCACAAAAAATTAAAATAGCATTTCAGACCCATGGTTGATTGAGACAGTTATAATAAAAGAAATAAAGAATACTATGATTTGTCCCAAATCACTGTAACATCACCTAAAAAACATCAACCATTATGACACTACATATCCAAAGACATATTGATAGCTCTTATATGTTATCTAAATCTAAAATAAATCAGGATTTTGTCCCTTGAACATCAATACCCATGACTTATATATTGGTAGTGGTGATTCTAATAACATATAAGGATTCCCCCTATTAAAACCTAGAGATATTGGTCTCTCCTAGATGGTAGTAATAAGAGTGTGACATGAAATCCAACTTTTACCAAGTTATATGTTGTTTAATAGTTTCGAGTAGGCATATCCCACATAAGGGATGCCTTAGCCTAAAATACATGCACACACACACACACATATATACAATGTAACACCCCGAGATTTTATGAAAAATATTATTTTTAATTTTATTGATGTCTTGTGTTGTACGTTACAACAAAGGAGTCTTTCACAACACGCAAACCTAACTTGGCTGCATTACACGCAATCGCGACCTTCCTCGATAGCTTGCGTCGTACGCAATACCGAGTTTCATTAAAGAACGATATGCTATTAAAATATTATTAAAATTCGCCGTTATGAATAGTAATAACCACCTTTTAAAATTTTGTAAATTTTATTTTTCAAAATGGAATTCATTTTTCGATTCGGAATATTGAAATTATCTTAGGGTGAAATTTTGGTACATTTCGGATAAATTTCATATTCTGATGAATAGTGAAAATTAATAAATTTTAATTAAAAACAACTTTTTTAATCGAAATAAATAATAGTGATAAATTATTAATTTGAGTGGTTTTAAAGTATATTTAGAATATATTTTTACCATTTAATACAATTTTGGTCATTGAATATAATTTCACATTTAAACCAAACATAAACAAGCGTCAATCCTTTGATATTTATTATCTCTTAAAAAAACTCTATTTGTTTTGATGACGAGAATTAATTTTTAAATAAATTAATGCAACTGATGTGTTTTGAATTTGTTAAAATAGACATTATTTTTTAATTCATAATATCAAATATATCTTAGGCCTAATCTTTGGTATTTTTCTGGAAACTTTCATTTTTTGATGAATAGTGAAACCACTAAGTTGTAGTTAAAAAAAATGAATTTTTCATAAAACATAATTTTACCACTTCTGTGAGTGTAATTTCAAAAATCTGAGAGACAAGGTATATGTCAGTAAGTAAAATGTGGTTCAATGAGATGAAAATAATTTTTGGTGAATAGTAACTTTTTACTTTTTTTCCACGGTTAAAAGTAAATAGGGTAATTAAGGGTACAAATGATATTATTATTACCCTAACACATGTCCTAATTCTATTGGATAAGTGTAATGTGACCAAAATCAATCATAGGAATAAAATATGACCATTTAGGCCCACTTGGATTAGATTAGGACATTTATTATTAAATTATTTAAAGAAGGGCTAAAATAGTAAAAATCAAAGTTTAATAAGTAAATCATTTTTAATATAGGATTATACATAAGATAAATTCGACTATAAATATTCATTATAAATGTAAAATGATTTCCTATATAATGATATTTAATTTTTAATATTTAGACATTAAATAACGTAATTTATTTATGACACAATGATGATGAAATAATTATTTTATTAATGAAATATTGACATAATTGATTTTATAAATACCCAAATAAATGTAATTTGAGACTTTTTATGAATTCCACTAATTTTGTTGGTCAATATGACATGTTAGTATTGATGTAATTAACTTTTTTAGAACTAATAATTCTGTTATTAGTTTCACAAATATCAATTACTAAATAGTGTCAAAATTTACATAAAATAGTTTTTAAAACATATATTATATTATTAATTGTTATTTTATTCCTCGAAATCTAAGGTTCGGCCAACTGACTTAGATACGGTTATATATATTAATAATAAACAATTTGGGGTTAGTTTGGCTTGTTATAGTAAGTTTATTAACCTTATAGTGTAAGAACACAAAAAGACACGGTAAAAGTGAACTTAAAGTTAAAACATAATGATAAGGTTAAAATAGAAAACTAAACTTGTCCAAATTCTATTGGATGAGAGTATTTCTACCCATCCCCACCTTAGCTTTGAAATAACTCAATTTGGAGCTATTAAAAACCGAATATGACTTTATAATAAAATAATTTTTTTTGTTATTCCAAAGGTGCCCCTCTTCTCCCTTATAAAAGGGCACCTCCTCCCTCTCTTCCTCACACCACTTTGAGCCTTCAAGCTCGGCCAAACCCTGAACAATTATCTTCTACACTTCCCTAGAAACATCCTAGAGGTCCTGGTCTTCTTCAAAGACCGATTTTAGTTCCCTAAGAGGAGGACTCAAAGAGGTGCTTCAAAGAAGAGGTAATGTCCGTTGCCGATTCTTTCAACTTTATTTCTTCATCCAGTTCTTCTTCTTAGGTTGTTTAATTATTAAGTAATAACATAAGTATAACTCATATACTTATTTGTTATTATAAGTATTAAAAAACCCTATTTCACCATCTACCCATCCTACGGAAACGAAATCACCGCGCGTGCGTACGTACGGAATACCATCTCCAAGCCGTGGTGTAATCTATTTTCCACCACCACCTTACTTGGATGGGTATAATAGTGTACATAATAACTATATATGATTATTGTAAAGTTATATTGATTTTGAAATAGTATACATACACTCCAATACAATTCCAGGATCATGAGAACGAAATCATCGCTCGTGCGTACGTACGGACTATCGTCTCCACGACGCGATGAGATTCATTCTCCACGTTAACCATCCATGAATGGTTATAAAGTATATATAATAAGTAATAATGAACTATATCACATAATAATGATACTGGATTTATGTGTATATATATGTATTTCCTCTACTTAATTCCATTCAACTCAATAAGGAAACGAAAACAGCGTTCATGCGTACGTACGGCCTACCATCTCCATGAACGGTGTATTTCTTTCCATTTACTGATCTATTATATATATGTATATTCTGAATATATATTATATATAAATCATGTTTTATATTATGGAATTAAGTAATCATGATCTAAGTAATCATATGAATAATTACAAGTCAAAACACAGACGAAAAATGAAACGATTTTACCCAAAACACTCTTTAACATGGAATTTACAAAAGAACGGCTAATATAAAGTCATTAGTGAACCATATATGATATAATAACAATGAATATGATTCTGTAATAAGTCAATGACATTATTTAAATCATTATAAAGGAGGTTTGGATACATACGATGCATATCGGACATAAGGTAAGGGATAATTGTGAAAATCTCATTTTTATCCGAGATTGTTATTCTTAAGTATTTACTAGGGTTATTGCTATCATCCATGTCGATGTTTTATAAAAGTGTTTTCATGTATTTTTAAAGTCCTTTTACCCATTTTTTAACTTTTACTACATGGTATGTATGGAATCTCTCTTTTGTTTTACGTTACGAGGTACTTTTTTAACTTTTCCGGCAAAAGTACGAGAAGAATGTTTTTTTAACTTATACGGCACGAATGGATTTTTACGGTTTTATAATGCCTTATTTTCATGAATCTTCCTCCAAAATATTTCATGACTATTTTCAACAAAATTCTTTTGTTTTAAAATTTCATGACATTTTGTGAAAAGAGAATGATTTTGAAGAAGAAAGGATATTTTCCTCAAGAATTCATTTCAAGTGTATTATCAAAAACATTTTTCATCTAAGAAGAAATTATGTGTATGTTTCAAGTATAATGTCTCTATGATTTACATGGTTTCACTTTTCTTATTTTGAAATGATATCCATTTATTTTATATAGATTATTTGATGATGGGATGATGTTTATGAAACCCATTTTATTTATTGTGTTATTATGAATGGTGTATGTTTATTTTGTGGCACAAGTAAGAATGATTTCATTATGAGATGAGTGGGACCTATATCTCCATCCAATGCATTGGGTAATGATTTATATCTCATGATATAGACATGGCTGGAACATCAAGTTAAACTGGTTCAGTAATACAGGACTGGAACGAGGAGTGAACTCTATTCAGGAAGGGACTTTGTCCACTAAGATGGTCTTGGCAGCAATGCCTTGGCTAATATGGAAAGCATATCATGTGCTTAATGGTTTCCATAATTACAAGTTTTATTCCCATGATATTATGTCATTCATATTGTTTCTTTAAGATCTATGCCATACGTACTTCCATATTTTATGTTATTGCTCAAGCTTTTGATGTTTAAACATTATGTTCATGTTTTTATGTTCAAATGTATATAGTATGTTTTATTTTATCCATCCTTACCCTTACTGAGCATTGAAGCTCACCCTTTTTATGTTTTCTTTTCTCCAGGATATAAATAAAGGTCTTAGGTAAAAAGAGGGAAGATCTTTATGGGAGATGTTGAAGATATTTCACCACGATTAGAAGATTTTATTCCGAGTTTCCAAAGACACTAAAATATTACGGTCCTTGTGTGTCTATTAAATTTATGTATTTAGTATTCCGCAAAAGTAATTTAATGTCCATGTACGTCAAGCTTCGGGTCTCTACAGTTGGTATCAGAGGAAACAGAGGTAGGAATGTATCTGATCATTGGGAACTCTCACATGTGAGCGTTGGATGAAGCATGGCTCTCCGCCTAAGGGCTTCATGAGGAAATGGCTGCCATTGGAGATGATGGTGTATCCCGCCCAGAGGGTGTAGCCACCTATGGAGTGCCCTTATAGGTATCAATTATAGTCCACTAGAAGTAATTCCAGACCTCTATAGTTGGTATTAGAGGAAAGGTTTAGTCAACCTTTGGAAACTAGGATGTGAGAACTTTAGTGAGATACCGAGAGATATTTCAAAGGAATGTCTAGGGATGTCCCTAAGGTTAAGTATAAGTATCAGTTATAGTACTAGAATTATGGAAACCCAAGATGTTAGATATTGAAGGTACTCCCCCTTTATTATATTGTTTTCCCTAGCGTGAGTTTTGCCTCTCACACTATTCTTTTTGGGTTTTAGACGATGGATGGAACCCGAAGGAACCATGTTGATGAATGTAATGGAAAATGCAATGATTGTCTTCCTGAACAAACAAATGTTATGGGAGATGGAGTGAAAAATCTTATTTCTATACTTACACAAGCTATGAATCATTCTGTAATTCCAAATGAGAAGAGAAGGGAACCATATTCTATTGAGTCCTTCATGAGGCAACATCCACCTTCTTTCAGTGGGTCTTCTGATCAACTGGTTGCTGAATAATGGATCAATAACACTAAAAAGATATTTTCAGTTCTTCAATGTTCGAAACATGATAAAGTCATCTTAGTAGTTTATTGTTTGGATGGTGATGCTGATTAATGGTGGAATCTTATCATGAATATGAGGCCAAGAGATGAAATTGAGTCCATGAAATGGGATGAGTTCAAGAACATATTTTTCAATAAGTAATTCCCTTGTATTATTCTAACAAATATGGAGAAGGAGTTTCTTGAACTAAAGCAAAAGGATGATGAATCTGTTGGTATATACGAAGCGAATTTTACAAGGCTTGCAAGGTATGCATCTAGATTTATCATCAAACCTGAAAGTAAAGTTGATCGATTCTTCAGTGTCTTAAAACCAAATATTCGAAGGGCATTAGCTATAAGAGACTTCAGTAGCTATGAAGAAATTGTGTGTTGTGCTGTCAAGGTAGAAATGGAAGTTGGTGTTACTTATCCATCTCATAGTTTTGACAAGAAACGAAATATGGAGTTCAAGGAGAAATCTCATAATAATGGTGAAAAGAAGATGAATGTTTCCTTATGCTCAATGTGTGGAAAGAAGCATGGTGGAGATTGTCTTAAAGGGACTAGAAAATGTTTTATGTTTGGAAAAGAAGGTCATCGAGCAGCGAGTGTCGAAGTAATGGAAAAAGGGTTTCTAATTATGTGAATAAAGAAAAGACTGTAGAGAACGCATCACCAACACTTCAATGCTTCATGTGCAAGGAAATGGGGAAATATGCTAATAAATTCCCTAATCCAAGGGTTAGTGATGATCGACATGATCATCCACTTAAGGAAAAGGACAAAGGGAAGTCACATGTGATCACTATTGGTGATGTTGAATATGAAAATGATGTGGTGTAATGATTAAGTGTTTATGTAATGTGATTCCAAAATAATGTTTTATATAGTATCGTGGAATATTTGAATATTTATGTATTGGTTTATTGTGGTTTTCAATAATTTTATGGTACCGGTAACCATGGAAAGTGATTGAGAGATTTTTGGAAAAAAAAGTTGATATGTGCATAATGAAGGGAAAATGAGAAAATGAAATGTTTGACAGTATTCATGAGCTAATGATTGATATAAGGACTAAGTGATATCATGGTTTGAGTATAAAGAATTTTGAGGATTTTAGATTGTGGAAAGTGTTTACTTTTAACTGCATTCATGTTTTCACTAAGGTTCAATGGGTATTCATTCTTCAAGAGAATACATTATTTAGGTATTCACATGTTTGTAATTTGATCAATAATACATATCTTATGATATATGGGGATCAACAATGGAATTGACATGCTTGTTATATGAAATCTCTGGTAATCGTTTCACTATAATATGAGAGTGGACTGCAGTATTAGGGATAAGCCTAAATATTGGAATGGATTATGTTGGACATAAGTTAGTATTGTTTAAGGATAGAATTGTTTTTTGATATTGTTT
The DNA here is from genome assembly GCA_963277665.1 of Viscum album. Classification (NCBI taxonomy): domain Eukaryota; kingdom Viridiplantae; phylum Streptophyta; class Magnoliopsida; order Santalales; family Viscaceae; genus Viscum; species Viscum album. The sequence continues at coordinate 36,121,183 of OY728150.1, read as the reverse complement.
ATGGGATGTTATAGTAATGTAGTTTTAGAAAAAGGACATCCTTCCGGACGGGCGACAGCCCATCGCGTCAGACAAGGCTGTGGGAATCGAATCGTCAACCGAAGTGCGACTGGACTTTATCACCTACCACTGGCCTACAGGAAGTACCTGGTTAGTAGAAACTAGTTTTATTTTATTAAGCGGTATGATATATGAAGTATAAGTTCATTTTTGGAACCATATACGATTAATCTAACCATAAGATGGACTTATAATATTTTCTAACCTTTTGTTTGAAACAGATTAGAATGACCCATCATTCTGTCACATGATCTGATAACACATCACAAATGACAAATTCAACTTCATTTCATTAAGAGATGAAGTGGAAATTTTCGAAATAACGACCAACGGTGAGACTGTAACAAAATCACGAAAGTATTTCTTCTAATTCCAATTTCATCAACTTTAGGGAAATGATCTTGAAAACCAAAAATGTTGTCCTAGTGCTCTTATATCCGATGAATCATATGATGCCTTAGATATTCAATAATTTATGTCTTTGTGATTTTTGGCTTCTTCATAGCCATGTTCTCTACCACTCTCCATCAGAACTTGATGGTTAGATTTTCCTTCCATATCCATATTTTCACCTATGTTCTCCTATGTAGAAACCCAATGATTAGTTAATTTGGGTAACCGTTACGTTTCATACTTTAATTTTTAAAACCAAGTTTTGGTATTCCTTTTTATGATGTGGGTTTCTATTAAATAGACTTTCTAGTAGTAAACCATTTATAACCCTGACGAATTTCGAGGGCGAAATTCATTTTAAGGGGGGTAGAATGTAACACCCCGTGATTTTATGAAAAATATTCTTTTTAATTTTATTGATGTCTTCTGTTGTAATTTACAACAAATGAGTCTTGCACAACATGCAACCCTAGCTTGGCTGCATTACACGCAATTCTGACCTTCCTCGATAGCTTGCGTCGTACGCAATACCGAGTTTCACTAAACAACGATATGCTATTAAAATATTATTAAAACTAGCCGTTATGAATAGTAATAACCACCTTTCAAAATTTGGTAATTTTTATTTTTCAAAATGGACATAATTTTTGGATTTGGAATATCGAAATTAGCTTAGGGTGAAATTTTGGTACTTTTCGGATAACTTTCATATTCCGATGAATAGTGAAAATTACTAAATTTTAATTAAAAACAACTTTTTTAATCGAAATAATTAATAGTGATAAATTATTAATTTGAGTGGTTTTAAAGTATATTTAAAATATATTTTTACCATTTAATACAATTATGGTCATTGAATGTAATTTCACATTTAAACCAAACATAAACAAGTGTCAATCTTTTGACAGTTATTATCTCTTAAAAACACGCTATTTGATTTGATGACGATAATTAATTTTTAAATAAATTAGTGCAACTGATGTGTTTTGAATTTGGTAAAATAGACATCATTTTTGAATTCATAATCTCAAATATAGCTTTGGCCAAATTTTTGGTATTTTTCTGGAAACTTTCATTTTTTGATGAATAGTGAAACCACTAAGTGGAAGTTAAAAAAATGAATTTTTCATAAAACTTAATTTTACCGCTCCTGTGAGTGGAATTTCAAAAATCCGAGAGACACGATTGATGTCAGTAAGTAAAATGTGGTTCAATGAGATGAAAATAATTGTTGGTAAATAGTAACTTTTTACTTTTTTTACCATAGTTAAAAGCAAATAGGGTAATTAAGGGTAAAAATGACATTATTATTACCCTAACACATGTCCTAATTATATTGGATAAGTTTAATTCAACAAAAAACAATCTTAGGAATAAAATATGACCATTTAGGGCGACATGGATTAGATTAGGACATTTATTATTAATTTATTTAAAGAAGGGTTAAAATAGATAAAATCAAAGTTTAATAAGTAAATAATTTTTAATATAGGGTTATACATAAGATAAATTCTACTATAAATATTAATTAGAAAGATAAAAAGATTTATTACATAATGATATTTAATTTTTAATGTTTATACATTAAATAATTTAATTTAGTTATGATACAATGATGATGCAATAATTATTTTATTAATGAAATATTGACATAATTGATGTTATAAATACCCAAATAAATGTAATTTGAGACTTTTTATGAATTCCACTAATTTTCAAGGTTAATAAGACATGTTATTATATATTTAATTAACTTTTTTAGAACTAATCATTTTGTTATGATTTTCAAAAAAATCCATTACTAAATAGTGTCAAAATTAACATAAAATGGTTTTTAAAACAAATATTATATTATTAATTGTTATTTTATTCCTAAAAATCTAAGGTTCGGCCAAATGACTTAGATAAGGTTATATATATTAATACTAAACAACTTGGGGTTCTTTTTTCTTGTTATAGTAAGTTTATTAACCTTATAGTGTAAGAACACAAAAAGACACGGTAAAAGTAAAATTATCTAACTTAAAGTTAAAACTAAATGATAAGGTTAAAATAGTAAACTAAACTTGTCCAAATTCTATTGGATGACCTTATTTCGACCCATACCAACCTTATCTTCGAAATAACTCAATTTGGAGATATTAAAAACTGAATATGACTTTATAATAAAATAATATTTTCAGTTATTCCAAAGGTGCCCCTCTCCTCCCTTATAAAATGGTACCTCCTCCCTCTCTTCCTCACACCACTTTGAGCCTTAAAGCTCTGAAAAACCCTATCAAATTCTCTTCTCCACTTCCCTAGTAACATCCTAGATGTACTGGTCTTATTTAGAGACCAATTTTATTGCCCTAAGAGGAGGACTCAAAGAGGCGCTTCAAAGAAGAGGTAATGTCCGTTACAGATTCTTTCAACTTTATTTCTTATTACACTTCTTCTTCTTAGGTTGTTTCATTATGAAGTAATAACATCAGTATCTCTCATATACTGATATGTCATTATAAGTATTAAACAATGATATTTCACCATCTATCCATCCTACGGAAAACGAAATCACCGCGCGTGCGTACGTACGGAATACCGTCTCCACGCCATGGTGTAATCTATTTTCCACCACCACCTTACACGGATTGGTATAATGGTGTACATAATAACTATATATGATTATTTTAAAGTTATATAGATTCTGAAATAGTATACATACACTCCAATGCAATTCCAAGATCATGAGAATGATATCATCGCTCGTGCGTACGTACGGACTACCGTCTCCACGACGCGATGAGATTCATTCTCCACGTTAACCATTCATTAGTGATTATAAAGTATATATAATAAGTAAAAATTAAATATATGACATAATAATGATACTCTATTTATGTTTATATATATGTATTTCATCTACTTAATTCCATTCTACTCAATAAGGAAACGAAAATAGCGTTCATGCGTACGTACGGCCTACCGTCTCCATGAACGGTGTATTTCTTTCCATTTACTGATATATTATATATATGTATATTATAAATATATATTATATATAAATCATGTTTTAAATTCTATAATTAAGTAATCATGATCTAAGTAATCATATGAATAATTACAAGTCAAAACACGGACGACAAATGAAACGATTTTACCCAAAACGCTCTATATCCTGGAATTTACAAAAGAACGGGTAATATAAAGTCATAAGTGAACCATATATGATATCATAACAATGAATAGGATTCTGTAATAAGTCAATGACATTATTTAAATCATTATACAGGAGGTTTGGATACATACGAAGCATATCAGACAAAAGGTTAGGGATAATTGTGCAAATCTCATTTTTATCTGAGATTGCTTATTCATAAGTATTTACTGGGGTTATTGCTATCATCCATGTCCATGTTTTATAAAATTGTTACAATGTATTTTTAATGTCCTTTTTAACCATTTTTTACATTTACTACATGGTATGTAAGTAATTTTTCTTTTGTTTTATGTTATGAGTTACTTTTTTTACTTTTCCGGCAAAAGTAAGAGAAGAATGTTTTTTTAACTTATAAGGAACGCACGGATTTATCGGTTTTATAAAGAATTATTTTTATGAAGATTCCTCCAAAAAATTTCATGACTATTTTCAACAAAATCCTTTTCTCTTAAAATTGCATGACATTTTGTGAAAAGAGAATGATTTTGAAGAAGAAAGGATATTTTCCTCAAGAATTCATTTCAAGTGTTTTATCAAAACCATATTTCATCTAAGATTAAATTATTTCATATGTGTATGTTTCAAGTATCATGTCTCTTTGATTTAAATGGTTTCACTTTTCTTATTATGAAATTATATCCATTTCTTTTATATGGATTATTTCATGATGGGATGATGTTTATGAAACCCATTTTATTTAATGGGTTATTATGAATGATGTATGTTTATTTTGCGGCACAAGTAATAATGATTAAATTATGAGATGGGTGGGACCTATATCTCCCTAAAATGCATTGGGTAAAGATTTTTATCTCATGAGATAGAAATGGCTGGAACGACAAGTTAAACCGGTTCAGTAATACAGGACTGGAACTAGGAGTGAACTCGATTCAGAAAGGGACTTTGTCCACTAAGATGGTCTTGGCAGCAATGCCTTGGATAATATGGAAATCATATCACGTGCTTAATGGTTTCCACAATTACATGTTTTATTCCCATTCTATTTTATCATTATTAATGATTCATTATGATCTATGCCTTACGTACTTCCATATTTTATGTTATTGCTCATGCTTTTGATGTTTAAACATTATGTTCATGTTTTTAAGTTCAAATGTATATAGTATGTTTTATTTTATCCATGATTACCCTTACTGAGCATTCGAGCTCACCATTTTTATGTTTTCTTTTCCCCTGGATATAAAGAAAGGTTTTAGGTTGGAAAAAAAGTGGAAGATCTTTATGGGAGATGTTGAAGATCTTTCACCACGATTAGAAGATTTTATTCCGAGTTTCCAAAGACACTAAACTATTACGGTCCTTGTGTGTCTATTTTTGTTATGTATTAAGTATTCCAAAAAAAGTAATGTAATGTCCATGTACTTCATGCTTTAGGTCTCTACATACAAACCCACCAAATAATTAAATATGGTAATCTAATCATTGGGAACCAATGTATTAATTAACTAGCAATATAAAACATCGAAGTGAGAAAAAAGATAAAAAAATAAGAGGAAAAACACAATCCAAAAAAACAATACATATGGTCTCACCTTAAATAAGGGTGATTTTCTCTAAAATTATACATTTTATCCATTATCTCATTTACAAACAACCACTATTCTCTTCTTGATCCTAATCCAACTAGGAATATTTCCAAGGGATTTTCATCTATATAGGATATGAAACATGTGAGTAGGGACGATTCATTTGTGACTATATACATACCTAGTAGGATTTATCGAAATTACAAGCCTAATGAATAAATAAAGAGTAAGTCCACTCATTACACAAAATTATTGGTGCATAAGGAAAGATCCCAAAACCAGTAACCCTCATATACTCATGGAAGGTACTCAAGCATCAAAGTAAGTTCTATCATATCCATACACACATAAACTTTAATCCAAGCTCTCACTTTTGGACTTCTTAAGAATTATTCATAGTCCCTTTCCATTGATAAAAAATATGGATCTTTGGTAATTAATATTTGGTGGGATTCCTGACTCCAATGTAGGATCCCATCCAAATCTGATATCTATAGATGCGTGAAATAATACTTCACACATAGAGGATCCTAACCCAAGTAATGTGGGTAAAATACCTAACTATATTTGAATTATATAGTTATAGGATCGATACACTTATATTTGGGGTTTAAGAGGGGGAAATCCATACCTATATAAACTTTTCCATGTTCTCCAGTAGTACATGGTGAGTTCACTTTTTTACAAGGTGTGTCTCATTCTGTCTCATTCTGATTGTGTTTGTACATCTTTCAAGGGATGTTCAACTATCTACAAGAGTGTTATGATTACACAAAATGTGTGTGATTACAAGGATATTGAATGTTCTCTCCAAATAAAAACTAACCTAGCTGACTATAGGACTCATGGTTTTTCAGTCCCTCACATGATGTGTGGTATTTAAATTTCCATGTAATCTACAACTGTTGGACATCTGAGATACACGACATGTGTTCATCTAGACTATATGTATTATAGATTTTGTTTTTCAAATAATTTTATAACCTTATATGTTTCCCTGATTCTATAAAAACCTTATCTTACATCATGAATCTCACCATAGTGCCCAGATCCACATTTACTGAGCCCTTTCATCACTGGTGTCAAGATTATGGACACCCCTCCATCTAAAACAACCTCCATCACACAATTCCCCACCTACATACCATAACCTATGAATATTGAATCCCTTGATTCACTATTATTATTCTATAATAATCTTTGATCCTTTATGTTATATAAAAAATAACACTAATACCACAACAACAATCCACTAAAAATATGATAATAAAATAGACAAAAATGAATGTTCCTAGATACAGTCAAATAATAGACCAATAAAATTCCAGTGATAAAGGAAAAATACATGGAGAAAACTATGAAATTTTTTGAGGAAACTAACATTTTTTATGTTAGTCATGGATAATTTTGTTGATCTAATGATGATGAATCAATAGAATTTTAAAAAATCATCAATTCCCAAATCATGGAAATATGTAAATAAATTTATCAACAATGAAGAATTATCCATGAATTAATTTTAAATTAAATAACCCATTTTCATAAAAATAATCATGATCATGGAAATAACCAACATATTCAAAATCCCCATCCTCAGGATCATATTGAACAATGGATTATAATGTGTTCCACATATGGTGCAATTAAATAATACCATTAAATCCGATCATCGATCCGTCATCATTAATACTCTCTATTTATCTTCAATGAAGTGATCCATTGTGGTCACTCTCCACCAAGTCTCCAAGGTAATGAAGAAAACCCTTGAATTTGGATATAATTATGTTTTTATATTGTTAGGTTAAGTATGAGGAGTTATATTGACAATTCGCTAATTAATTCATTTATTTATCTCTTATTCCACATCATATTACACTAAAATTAAATGTTCAACATGCCCAAAAATTATGTTTCACTATGAATAAAATAACAAAAATCAATTTTACTACAGTCTGATTTTTCACATCCAAGTTACAATTTTCATGGTATTCCTTTTTTTTCTAAAGTAATTCATTCATTTTACAAATTATTTTTAATACATTTAATATATCAATACCATGCATTCATAGGGAATGAAACAAGTAAATGAATTCTAGAATATCTCTAAAAACATCATTTGTAATATGAAAAGGTATTAGACAAAAAAATTGTTTTTATATTCTCCCCACCTCTAGAAATCATCATCCCAAAAGAGAAAAAACGCAATCGAAGAGGTGAGGTTACTGATCTCACATTTGGTTCTCTTATTAATTTCATTGAATAGTTCTATACCAATTATCGAATAAGGACTATTTTTTTAATTAAAATCCACCGAGGGTAGATGTTCCTCCCATCTAAGGTGGAAGTCTAACACATTGGATAATAGTGTGTCCTCTAGGACCCAAAGAATCAAATATATTTTGGAATCCTTCTATGGTTTAATTCAATTCTCATCTACAACCGAGTACCAAAATACTCCTATTATTCTATTTATAATCATGGAATGAATAAATCATTAAAATTGAAAAAGAACAAATAATTTAGAGAACTCAAAAATTCAAACTATCTCATTTATGTACATGTATCCCATGCTCTATAAGAAAATATTCTCTCTAATGGCATGGAAGTGAGCCAACAATATTTAGTTAGCATATGATCACACAAAAAACATTGGTAACTCTCACTAATAATGGAAGTCCCATCATAGAATCCATAGATATATCATCCCACCTTCACTACTTTACATAAGGGGTTAGCCCAAAACTAGTAGTACATGTTTTTGACATTCACATATTGGAAGGTGGGGCAACACGAGATAATAATAGTAGTATTTTTCTTCATTTGTGGACCTTAAAAATTAAATTGGATGTCCTGGTATATATTCTCCTCTTCTAGATGTAACACTAAGGATGATATATGAAACACACACAACATATCCTCTTACATCATAAAAAGAACAATCATCTATCCTTGAAAGAGGATGATGTTCTCACTAACTTTAGAAAATTAATTAGGAATACATCTGGTAAATATATATATCCATGAAAGATATCAGATTCAATATCATCAAATTTTTCCTCTCTAACAAACTAAATAATAAAAGGAGTAATAAAAATTATCTATAGGTATGTCCCTCTGCACTTATCCAGAAATTAATACTGTAACGAGGCCAACTACTCTCACACATTGATCAAAAATTGAAAATGTGAATTCATTGTGACATAATTTACCCCCTCCATCCCTTTATTGAGAGTATATACTACCTCAATGTCAATGTCCAATAATAACTCCAACCTTAATGTCGAACATTGGTTGTGATATTTTTAATAAAATATAAACTTTATAATATTATGATTAGAATATACAATGAATCTCTCTCTCATAAGATAATTTATCCAACACATCAGGGTGATCACTATTACATCCATATCCAATTTATTTATCACATAATAGTAAATATAGGTTATCACTATTGGGACCCATAATAAATCATATGTTTCCTTTTCATTAGAACACAACCAAGTAGGAATTGGGAGGTATCACAAATTGTAACACTCTTAACTCCATCCCCGGATATTGTAAAGATGGGGGAACTTGTCAACCACTATAGAAAATCCTATAAATACTATTAGAATAAATTTTTCAATAAGAATGGATACCCATTTTAGGTCAAGGTATTCTAGAGTTCTATGAATCATGAGAAATAATGCATAAATATATGGTAATATGCAACTAATCCAAGGAAGATCAACAAATCAATCATACTCTTGGGAGACTCCCATGATACTAATGCCTCCAAATTCATTGTTTCTACTAACGGTACCACCTATAAGATGAAATTTCACTAAATTTGGATCCCTTTTATCAATGAACTAAATCTTCGTGATATTCGTAGAATTATGGTGCCTCTAGAGTATATCTATGAAAATCCCCAACTGTCTTGTATGCTCCGGCTAAGATGGTGAGCCCATGAGAATGTCATGTATGAAGAATTACATAGACTAGTCTATAATTTCATTGAAGATATGGTTCATGTGTTCTATTAATCATGAAATTGTTTTTTTTCATAATGAATTGAATGACTAAATACTCTTATTCACCATAGAAACATCAGATAGTCTTTCTCAGAACATATTCCTCTCAAACATAGAGTTAGTGATAACCTGATCTAAGGAAAATCTTCAATAACCACTTAACCCATTTCAGATGGTCCACGAGATAATTGATTAATTGAAGTGGATACTTATTCGTGATAGTTTCCTGGTTTGGGTGATGATTATCCACATATAAACTCATGCACCCATATGGCTTCTTGGTGAACAATATTAAGGATTCCATGGGGGAAACACAGGTTTGGATGAATCCATTCATGTAAAATTCCTCCAAATGTACCTTATGAATTCATATCATTTATTGGTATACAAAAAATTATAATATATATTTATATATATAATGGAATTTCTGTGTTTTTGGTTTGTGCAGAATTCAATTTTTTAAGGGAGGAAAGCTCGACACTTCCTTAGGGATTACATATCCATACTCCTCCACCACTAATGGGAATAGAAACTCAATTCAACTATTGATCAAATGGTAATACTAGAAAAAAAATGATAAATTATATGTATTATCCTATTTATAATCATATCCTACTAAAAAATATTCTTTGTCACTAATGAAGGGAAGTATCATCCAATATACTTAGACACACCACATCCTCCACCTATAACACACAATATGAGTATAGAATGTGAAGCTATAGTCCATAACTAGGATGAGATAATGTGGACTCTTTTTGGATATGAATTGATCCCATGAATATATCCTTAAACCAAGATTCAATTCACAACATCAGGAGAAGCGTTTAATATTAAGATATCCTCTAGTAGTGGTATCTAGAAACAAGGATCAAGCAAGCGGACATACTGGAATCTCTATGTGTTGAATGAGAGATGTTATAAGAATATAATGCATCACTCATGTCCCTATACAAAATAGGTTTAATGTCATGAATACATAGATAAAAAATAGAAATAGTCATGGAGGCTCGATTTTATAATTCTCCTCTATTTGTAAATAACCTCTTCCATACCTGATTGTTCCATGAGCTTGGCATTAAACACTTAGAGGAGGAGGTGGTGGTGGTAGTGAATTATAATGTTTGTCCCCACCCATAACTCTCCCACCTATTCTACCACATAAACTTCCTAATGGATCACCATCCTCACACCACTACATATGTCTTTATGTTATATCCACTATTATCCTATCCAATGTTACCAGATGGTTTAGGAAGTCTCACACAAGATGTCCTCTCCCATAACTGCAGTAACATCATAATTCAATTTTCTAGATGAAACCTATTTGCAAACCCAATTCTATTAATCTATGGGATTGAGTTAGAATACGTTAACACCTTGAGTATTGTGAACAAAAAACAAGTCATTTTTATCCAATAGTTGATGACACCACCTCACAGTGGCTATTGGATCCTCATGCCACCTGTTGACCCTCATCGAAGAAGTTATTCACCATAAGGTCTCACTCTACTACCCCCAATTTATGAAGGAATATAAACTAATACGAGACTAGTTATAACATCATGGTGAACACCAAACTTATAAATATGATCCTAGAAGTACCCTTCATAAACTACATCTATGCTAGATCGTACGAGATCAATAACCTTATTTCATATTCTATGACCATCATGCAACCGTATTCATGTTCTTGAAGATACTAAATATGAACTCCACTAAGATTCACTACGAAATACTCCTCTCAAGATACATTCTCAAACTTGTTCCATATGTTATTCCCTTGTAATTAATTTCGGTCCCTAGTCTTTACCATCACCCACCAGAACATGGGAAAATGATAACCAAAAGACACGAGATCAAATCCGGGAAGGGGTTAATTTCCGGGTTATTGTATCAGGGCACTGTAGCAGTAATGTAGAAAATCACTTTAGCAGTACTATAGCAGACGTGGAACTATAGCAGCGGCGACACTGTAGCGGTGGTGGTTACTATAGCATGTACTGTAGCAGTGTGGGTACTATAGTAGTACTGTTCACCGAGGGGTCCTTTGGGCCAATAAATGGGCTTTCAAGCCTTGTATTCAGGCCACATGGCCTTGGGCCTTCGGGCTATGTAATGGGTCACCCTCTACCCAGTCTAAAGAGGTATTTTCTATAAATTATAAATTGAGGCTTCGGCCCCAACCTTTTAAAAAAAGTGGAAAAATGATAACCACTGGAACCACCATTTTAATAGGTGTCGTCATAATTAAGAATAATACTCACACTACATACCCTATATATTCCTCTAATGCATAGGCGTCTGTCTCACCACAAAACAACAGTGATATCTTCCACATAAACTCGTAAGAAATTCCTAGATTTCATGAATAATATTATAGTAATATCAAGGAACAAACCTACTCAACCAACTAGGGAGAATCCCCTATAATATTATAGGAGGTTAGAAAAAATCTCAAAGGGTAGAGGCACTTATCTTTATCAACACAGAGGGTTCATCCCATGTCCAGGTCCCAGAACTAAGGCCTCATTTCATGGTTGGTCATTTTTATGATCACACTACTATATTCATAATGGATGTAATAACATTGGAATTCTACATTATTTAATTTGAACCATGGACAATGTGTATTTATAGATGTCTATATTAATAAGGATGTAAAAACTATAAACTATTCCTATTTGATTCATGAAACACAATTTTCCCTACAACTAGTATCCATGTGTGAAATTTTTACAAGTTGGTTATCAATGTACCATTTTATGGATATATCAGCCAAAACATCATCACTGGGTTCATTGTCCTAAGACCTAAACTCAAGACACATACATATTGTTTTCATAGGAGAAAACAAATCATAATAGAAATAATAACTTTAAATTATTATCCAAATATAACATATTCTATGATACTACTCTTTTATGACGTGACCCACTGATGCCTTCTTGTTTTGTATTAAGTGATGTGTGACCCCCTATCCCGCCAACAATTGGATAGCATCTATAAAATATATTTGAGTAGTCATATCACACACATGAGAGGTCTTACACTAATATACATGTATGTTGGAGTTAGTGGCCTAGAACCAACTAAATTTTACTATATGATAATATTATATCAATTGATTTGACTATTAATAAATACCTTATCAAATTTTTATTGTTCTTCTTTGTGATAGAGCATGTGATAATGTCCTATGGAAAATTGTTTCACTAAAGGGTCATAGCAGGTCCCTACTATGATGAGAACCCGGATGTTCCATTACACTATTCTTGAATATATGTTCTATGAATGGATGATGTTATTTGAGGGAGATAAATACAAAAGTCTATTATGGGTGAGGAATCATACAAATTTGAGGCACCTTCTCATAGTGTGCTCCATTGGTAACATCTAGGAGGATTTTATGAGATCGAGACTCGCCCGTAGGAAATCCAGATTTCAAAGTGTCATTGGATGTATCTATCTGCGGAGGTTTTTATTGCTCCTGGGAATTTATTATTATTATTAATGTGTATTACAACTCATGCACTAAGATGTATTAACAAAAACAATGATGACAAACTGTTTGCAGTGAGGTAGGATATGTTGGGTGCGTCATGAGTATTACCACATTAATAGATAATGTGAGACATGATTTTTCCATTCTGTTCCAGGATGTAAGTTGATATCTCAGACCCTTTGATTGAATTGATATAGCCAAAATAAATCCATTTCCATTGTGGGGAATAGTCATGTTCAATTCTGAAGGTCAAAGAAATAGTAATCGAGCACATGGGTTGAGGACACTAGCTTGCATCCTCCTTGATTCCAGATATCAAGACAAAGGGATTAAATTGCATTGTAAGTATTCATATGAGGTGGAACGTCATTGTGGCATTAACCTCTTTCTATATGGGTGACATGGCATACTACTAGACACTATCCTTGGACTTTAGGTGAGATCTAGATAGTTCCACGAAGAAAGAGGCCTAGAGGGTCACACAGAATGTGTATCGAAGTGTCTCTGTTAAATATTCATTTAACAAGTTGAGTAAAGATTATTCCCGATTGTGCATTAATAATTATTCAAGGATTCCTGATCTCATTTATTTAGACACTAGTTTTTTTATTGAATATATTGTAAAAAATGATAAATTTATTATATAATAATGTGGTTATTTTTATTTAATAAATAAATAGGCATTATTTAAGGTTTAATAAATGCGGTGGAGGAAATAAAGAAAATAGAAAAACAAAATTACATGCCCTGTATATTAGTATAAATTCGGTGATGTTTTTCTTTGGATTTGTGAGAAAGAATATTATTTATTTAATTAAATAATTTTATTTTTAATTTTCAGAGAACATTTCAAGTGATTATATTAGTCAAATTTTCTTGTTAGACATGGTGTCTTACTGATAATTAAATGAAATGAATAAATTCCTTTGGGTAATTAATTCTCTTTTTTTGTTATAAGTAAATGGAATCCAAATTACATTAATATCATTAGTGCTATCTAATATGAGTAGTTGTGTACAATGCATATGGAGAAATCTCTCATGCCAAGGGGGATTTCCTTTCCTCTAAGAACAGTCTCATGTTATGAAAGAGATCCTCCTCCACTTGATCAAGGAGAGAAATTTGGATGTGGCTCTCAATGCGATCAAAGGTGGACATCACAAGGGATTTCTCTTTACACTATCACCCAGATATCCCTTTTATGACATAAAGAGATTCGTGGAGAAAATTTGGATCACTGTTAGAGGAATCATACACATGCCTTATACAACGCCACGATGGATCACATTTTATCATGACCGAAAGCATCAATGGATAGAGAATTCAATAAAATAAATTCTTTTATATTAATAATATTAATTATAACCAAAATATGATGATTCTATCTATGGTGTTGGGACTTCCCTCTTTCCTTTCTTTCTTTCTTAATTCTATTCCGAAGATCTGGTGTTTTATCCTATTGATGGATCTCATATTGATCATTGTTAACAGTAAAATTGTGGTTGGTACACCCATCAATGTGCTTCTGCTACGCCCGAAACTGACAAGTGGTATCAGATTGGTCATATTGTTGATTATAATTATCAAGTTTTTCATTCATGATTTACTCATTTAATAATTTAGTTGTTTCAATTAATGTTAATCATTCTATAAATATGAATCTTGAGATCTATTTCTCCTCATTCTTTTCGCATTCACCTTATAGAAATAATCCTTTATTTTAATTTTGATTAAAATAAAATTATATCAAAAGGATATCATCTAGAGGTGCCAAAGGTTTCTAGACTTAAAACACCAGAACACACGGCCTGTCAGTTGAAATCACATGGCGTGTATTTTTTTTCACATTTCAGGTAGTCATGGTCTAATGCATCGAGACTAGTCTACCAAACCAAACCATGTTTTGGAGTTTATCTTGGTCTTTATGACTCTGTGTATTGACCAAGAATAGGTGGCACATGGTTTCTAGATTACACACTACGTGACCCACTGGACACACCAAGTAGTCCCTTTGGGTTAGGTTTGGAAAGTGTACCCCATTCATGGATTTCCTAGATGGAGACTGTGTTACATAGACACTACCTAGTGTATGTCCCACTGGACACACTATGTACTATAAAGATTTACAATGTACGTCTACACACTGTATCCCCAGGCGTGTACTTCTGATGGATGTTGAATGATATTACATTACATGTAGTAGGATCTAAATGTTGTGTAATAATCAAAATTAGGAATATTTATTAAAATTTATTATCATATTATACAAAACCTTAAGACGTGTAACATGGTGTAGGCAAAAATCTGGGCCACAACACGTGATAAGTGTTTTAGAAATATGTGTTTAATTTAACATCTGTGTAATTTTTATTTCCATTCACTGGGTTTTTATGAATGGGAATTCATCAAGTTTCCTCCACGATACAAGTTACATACAAATATATTTTTGAATGAATTTATTTGTCTAAAATTACGATGGATGAGAATCTCAAGGAAATTGAAAATGGGATTATTATAAACAGATTGATTAATTAAAGATAAAATAATTTTATTCAATTATGATTTATCTAAAACAAAAAATATTAGAAAATTGAATGCTAGTATTATTTATTCATAAATATAATTGCATGTGTGGATAATCATGAGCTAGACTAGGACCTTGGTATGTGGATGGTTTATCTTAATTTGTTTATTTAAATTAAATTTGTTGGCATGTGAGACTTATCCTCATTAATATGTAGGGAGTGCATGACAGAAGTTTCTTTTATGAAAAAACCATATTATACCCCTCACCTGTGTGTGAGATAAAATCATATGTAATGGATCAGGCTCCCCCGCTTGTGTAGGAGTCTCAAGTTAGGAA
This sequence comes from Viscum album, assembly GCA_963277665.1. Lineage (NCBI taxonomy): Eukaryota > Viridiplantae > Streptophyta > Magnoliopsida > Santalales > Viscaceae > Viscum > Viscum album. The sequence continues at coordinate 36,105,603 of OY728150.1, read as the reverse complement.
TTGAGGAAAACCCATTCCATGGAGACACATAGATGGATAGGGGGAAATCTATAAACACGAACTCAAAAGGTTCTAGGTCTTTCTCCACTAGGCCTTGGGTTAGTTTATCTACCACTAGATAAAATAACAAATAGAATGAGCTTGTGATCATGCCCTTCATTTTATTTCTATCGGTTTCATGGTTTATTTATTGTTGGTGTGTGGTCACAATGACATAATTAATGAATTAGACAAGAATTCAAGATAGAACTAAAATAAGACGTGGTTATGCATAAATATTATCCTAGAAATGGTTAATCACTTAATTATATAACTCTTAATATTAAAAATCATGTAATAAAGCTAATGAAATTGAAATTTACTTGTAAGAATAAAATACCTCATGGAAATATTATGTCGGTATAGCCTTCCTTAATCATGGTTAGAATCGAACCAAAGTTACAGGTGCTTAACCAACCCTATTTGGGATGATTTTAACTATCTGGGAATTATAATTCGAGGTTTGTGGTTGACTTGACTTGGTTCACATCATGAGTTGACTACCAGAGCAAGAGATGGTGTGACCAAGATTCGAAGGTTGAGGAAATCTAAAATAAAATGAAATTTGGATTGGGGGAGTCCACTCAACGGATCATGGAGGTGCGAGTTAATGCAGTTGGCATTCAAAATGACTACCTAAAACCTTTTGAGTCTCTTTACCAACCCTAGTTGGGGTAATTCAAAGGGAAATATATGTCCTTGCAACTAAAATATTCTGGAAATAGAATATACTAAAGTAAGTGTTGAGGGCTATTGGATTTAGATAAAATAGTGGGAGACTAATAAGTATTAATTTATTTACTTGTATCTATTTTATCATGATAAAGTACTAAATATTTTCTCATATTAATTTATAGAAATTAAAAGAAAAATGGAATCAAACTTATCATTACGAACCATACTCAAGATGGAACACCTTCTCACCAACACCAATTTCCAGGAGTAGTAGAGGCATTTAGGAGTCATCTTTCACTACGAGAGGAAATTGTATGTATTGGAGGAGCTTATTCCAGTTGCGCTTGGAAACAAGGATAGTGATGAGGAAATATCTCTTTATATGAAAAAATTGGATGATTCCATATATGTCCATTGTTTCATTCTATAGTTCATCTCTAATGATCTCTTAAAGCAACATGAAAACATAGACGTGTAGTGCATGATGTCTCACATTAAGGATCTATATCAAGAGAAGTTGAGACATGAGATATATGAGATCTCCAATGCCTTGTTCACAATTAATCATGGAGATTCTTGTCTATCTGGTCCTCATTTATTCAATTGTATTAGCAACATTGAACACCTGGAAATTTTAGGGATTATTTTCTCAGATGAGTTGTGTACAGATTTCATAATATAATCACAACCCAATACCTTCTCTAACTTTATTGTCAACTAAAACATGGGAAGAAATGAGAAGTTTCTATCAAAAATTCAAACATTTATTATCTAGGTTTATAAGGATATGGGGCCTGAGACACACATATTAATTATGGTGAATAAGAATAGGAAGGACAAGGAATATGCCTAAGGATTTATAAAAGGTTTGAATTCCCTGATCACCATCCATCTGAGAAGGGGAAGATCCTGAGGCAGGGCATGTAACGGGATGCAATATGTTTTTCAGGTGGAAAGCCATTCCACTGGAAGAGGAACTGAACCCAATAACATGGGGATGCTAAATTTATATTTTTTATTGAGTGTAATCTTTATATTTCTATGCATTGGTTATTAGATACAACATGTGGGGATCACATCTGCATTCAAATGAATGAAACAAGTAGATTTAGAAATATTTCCATAGGATACATGGATATTCGAGATTCCAATGATGCGAGGATTGTTACATTGGCCATTATGGATTTCCATCTCTCATTGCCAACTAGCATGGTTTTTGTTTTATATAAATTTTATTATATACCAAGTGTCACTAAGAAAATATTTTTTGTATCATGTTTGGAAATGGATGGATTTATTTTCAAGTTTGTAAATAAGGTTTTTTCTTTTATAAGAACAACGTATATTATGGTATGTCCCATTTAGATAATAGTTTTTATGTATTAAATTATGAAAACCAAGTTTTGTAAATTAATAACAATACAAACTCACATGAATCATACAACACCTAGTTGTGGCATAACCATCTCGGTCATGTAAATAAGAAGTTATTCACAAAGATCTGACAAGATATTTATTTAGACTCTACTGATATAAATCCACATGAAAGATGTATCACTTGTTTATAATGGAAAATGACCAAGCCTCCCATCTGTGGATAGGGTGAAAGGTCCAAGAGATTCTATGATTGGTACACAGATATGTATATAGACCATTTCCAGTAGAAGCTAGAGGTTGACATTCTTACATCATTACTTTCACTAATGATTTTAGTAGATATGGATATATCTACTTAATGAAGAATAATTAAGAGTCCTTAGAGAAATTTAGGGAATTCCATAATTAAGTATAGCTTCAGCTTAGTAAGAAGATAAAGAAGATTCGATCGGATTGTGGTGGAGAATATCTGAACCAAGTGTTCATTGAAATTTTATAGGAATCTCGGATTATATCTTAAATCACTCATTATACACAATAGTGTAATGATGTTACTGAAAGGAGGAACCATATCTTTTTGGACATGGTGAGGTCGATGACGAGTCATGCAAATCTTTCATTATCATTTTGGGGATATGCATGATAAACTATAGCGTACACATTAAATCAAGTACCAAATAAAGATGAAAATTGAATTCCCTCTGAGTTATGGAATAGAAAGAAACCAATTTTGTCGCACACACATGTATGGGGATGTGAGGCAATTATTTAGGCCCTCTCAAGAAAAAAACTAGTACTTCAAGGAATGAGGTGTATCTTTATACGAAATACTATTGATATTAAAGGGTATTTTCTATATAACCCTTTTCAAAAGAATGTGATTATCTCTAGAAAACCTGTATTTATTGAGAGGGAGCACATCCTCAAAAATGATATTTGGAGAAAGATTGACTTTGATGAATTTAATGATCATGATAAGTAGGTGTTGTTACAGGAACAAGTTCCACAGGTCCCTATGGATGATGTTCTAGAAACAAAAGTACTGCATTGGAGCTCAAGAGAGCTAATGGAACCAGAGAGATTTGGTTTCCTAGTCACTGAGGATGGTGAATCATTTTTATTGGACAACAATGAACCTATCTCTTATAAGGAGGTCGTAGATAGATTATAAGCTACAATATTTCTAGAATATACAAATTTTGATATGAATTCCTAGTATCATAATCATGTTTGGGTTTTGGTCGATGAGCCAGTTGATGTAAAACATATTTGATGCAAATGGGTGTACAAAATAAATCCGGACATGCAAGGTCATGTTATCACCTATAAAGAATGACTAGTGACTAAATGATTTAGAACAAATAAAAAAATTGACTATGATGAATCCATATCTCCATTTTACATGTATATATCCATAAGACTCATACATTCCATAGTATCTTACCATGACTACAAGATTCGGCAGATGGATTTCAAAATAGAATTCCTTAATGGGAATCTTCAGGAAGACATATATATAAAATGACCAGAAGGGATTTGAAACCAGGTGAATCCAAATAGGTTTTCAATTTGTATAAATTCATTTGTGGATTAAAGAAAGCATCCAAGTCATAGAACATTCGATTTTATGAAGACATAAATGAATTTGGATTCATTAAGAATGAATGTGAGTCATGTGTTTATAAGAATATTAATTCGAATGTTGTCGTTATTATAGTAGTATATATCGATGACATATTACTTATTGGGAATGATGTACCGGTATTATCGTTAGTTAAGGATTTTATGAAAATGTGTTTCTTCATTAAGGACTTAGGAGAAGTAGCCTACATTCTAGGGATCAAGATCATTCATGATGGATCAAAGATGATACTTGGACTATGTCAAGGTAAATACATTGACAAGATACTAATGAAATTTAGTATAGTAAATTATAAGAGGGGATTAGTTCCAGTGTCTCATGGCCTACATATTTCTAAAATATTGTGTCCTATTACATAATAGGATAAATATAGTATTAGAAAGATATCATATGCTTCGACTATAAGATCCATAATGTATTCCATGTTATGTACCAAGTTTGATGTTACCCATGCACTGATAATTATAGGAATATATTATACAGATCCCAGAGAACAACATCAGAATATTGTTAAGACTATCCATAAGTATTTGAGAAGAACTAAGGATATGTTCCTTGTGTATGGAGGAGATGTGGAACTTGTCATCATAGGGTATGCTAATGCTGGTTTTAGACAGATCAGAATGATTTGATGTCACAATCAGGATATGTATTTTGTCTCAATGGAGGAGCTGTGAGCTGGAAGAGTTCAGAGTAGCTTGTTTTTGCCGATTATACAACAGAGTCTGAATATATAGTGTCTTCTGATGTAGCCAAGGAAGATGCCTAGATTCATATCTTTATCAAGGAGCTTGATTTTGTGACTAGAAGTAGAGATCCTATAAAATTGTATTGTAATAATATTGTAGTGGTGGATCTTGCAAAAGAACCAAGGTCCCATTAATAGAAAAAGCATATTCTATGAAAGTATCTCTTTTTGAGGGATTTATATCAAAGGGGTGATGTTGTAGAGAGTAGAGTTTTCATAAAAGAGAATGTGGGAGACCCCATGAATAAAGGCATATCTCAGTAGAATCATGAATATCATATGATATCAACTGTGTTAGAGGTTATTAGTTGTTGGTTCTAGTACAAGTGGGTGTCTGTTGGTGTTAGTGGCTTAGGAAAAAATTTTTTGTACTTGAGGATAATCTTATATTCATGAATTTTAATATTAATACACACCTTATCAAATCTTGATTGTTCTTCTGCATGAAAAACCATGTGATAATGTTCTATGTATAGTTGTTGCACTAAAGGGTCATAGCAGATCCCTGTAATTATGAGATCCCAGAGGTTCCATGAAACTATTCATGAATAATTTATTTATAGTCAGACGATTTTATTTGAGGGAGAACAAATAATAAAGGCCAATATGGGTGGTGACTCATAAAACATTGAGGAACTTTCTAATCGTGTGCACCCTTGGTAATATCATGCAGGATATTGTAATAATGATAACTTCTAGTCGGAAATCCACATTTCCTATTGTCATTGGATGTTCATATCTACAGACATGTGTGTTGGTCCTTTGACTTTAATAATATTATTAATGGGTATTAGAACCCGTGATTTTAGATGTATTGATGAAATCTGTGATGATGAACTTTTCTCAGTGAGGTAGGATATGCTGGGTGCGTGACGTGTAATACTGTATTATTAGATAATGTGAGAAAGGATTTTTCCCTTCTGTTCTATAGTGGAAGTTGATATCTCGATACCTTTGATGAAATTGATATAGCCTAAATAAATCAATGTCCATGGAAAATAATGGGCATGTTCAATTCCGGGAGGTCAAAGAAAGAGTAATAAAGTTCATGGGTTGGTGAAATTAGCATGAAACCCTCTTGATTCAAGATATCAGGACAAAGTGATTACATTACATGGTAATCATTTGTATGAGGTGACACATCATTTTGGTGTTAACTTCATTCTCTATGGATGCCTTGGCATGTTCCTGGACACTTTCCTTGGAATTTCTTAAGGCTCTTCCTAATTCCACTGAGAAAGAGGCCTAGAGGGTCACACACCATGTGTATCCAAATATCTCGGTTAAATATTCATTTAACAAGTTTAATAACTATTATTCCCAATTTTGGTTTAATAATCATTCAAGGAATCTTGATCACATTTATTTCTACACTTGTTATTTGAGAGAATATATTGGGGGAGAAAAAATATATTTATTAATGAATAATGAGGTGATATTTATTTAGCAAATAAATATCCATTATTCAAGGTCTAATAAACGTGGTGGAGTAAATAACGAAAATGGAAAATCAAAAGTACATTCCGTGTATATTAATATACACACCATGTTGTTTTCCTAGGGATTTGTGAGAAATAATATTATTTATTAAATTTAATAAAATTAGGTTCAATTCATTGGACGCATGTAAAGTTATAACAACTGTCTAATATTATTATTCATCATGGGGTCTTACTAAGAATGAAATTAAATAAATAAATTCCTATGGGTATTTAATTCATTTTATTATTTTATGTAATATAAATCCATATTACCTTATTCTCATTAGAGCTAGAAATTCTCAGTCGTTATGCACAAAGGATCTGGAGAAATATCTAAAGACAAGAGATAATTCCTTTCCTCTATGAACGCTCTCATGTTATGAGAGAGATCCTCCTAAAAAAGATTATGGTGTGTGTTTTGGAAGAAACTCTCAAGGCGATCGAAGGCAGAAATCACAAGTGAAGGATCTTCTACGCTAGCACCCGAAGATCCCTTCGACGATGTATATAGAAACATGGAGCACTTTTGGATCACCATTAGATGAATCCGACACTTGGATTATGTTACACAAAGACGGATCACATTGGATCATGACTAGAAGAATAAACAGAGAGAAAATTCCATCAAACTAATTCTTGTCTTTTAAATAAATTCATGATAACCAACATATGATGATAACCGTAAAATTATAGTTGGGTACACCCATCCACGTGCTTCTACAGCTCCAAGAACCTAAAATGTACACATACACACATCCTTACATCCACAAAGTAATTAAGTATGGTAAAATAATAGAAGGGAAAAAAATTCAATAATGAACCACTTATATCCCACACAATAGAATGAAAAATGTAATAAATGTATAAATAATAAAATATCGGACCAACAATCAAATATAAGGTATAACCTTCAATAAGGGTGATGGATTCCAAATTAAAACATGCTTTCTAATATCTCTGCTACACGTTACCACAATGATCTAACTAAACATAGACCACCTATTGATCTATCAATTGGTTTACTATATGAATAATACATGAAACATTTTTGAAGAGACCTTGTTGGGGTGATTATATACACAACTGTTAGGACACATCTAAATGAAAATCATAAGCATCAATAAAGAGTGAGACCACTCATAACACAAAATATAGGGTTTGTAGGAAATCATAACATTGAATGTAACATATATGTGCTAATAGTTTCCAATTAAGCTATTGAGTATGGGTTGTCTAAGCCAACCACATGTGTACTATAATCCCAGGTCTCAATTTATTAAAAGTCAATAATTATTCACAAACTTTCTCTATAACAATGTTTGTAAATCCATGCCTCATCATTGTAGGTGAGATAGAAGAATATAATGGAAGGTACCTATCCCATATAAGATCTATAGACAAGATAAATTGTATAATGGAATAGAAGATCCCTATCCCAATAATGTGGGTGAAATACCTAGGCCTATTTAAAAATAATAGGTATCAGATCCATTAATCACTTATACTCAAATAAGAAAAATTATACTGTTTAATTGGACAAACTTCCAAAAGTTTAGATACAGACTCTATGTTTTAACTAAGAGGGGAAAATCCACACCTATTTATACGTTTCATATATCTATGGGATTACATACCATTTCAAACAACATACATGTTTTGTCTTATTTTGTCTCATTCCACCCATTTATAACCATCACACATGTCATTTCCGACTCTATAAATAGAATGTTTTGATGACTCACAGTGTATGATTTTTTGGATTCAAACTGTGTACTTTATATACATGCAAACCTGGATTGGTAATGATCACAATATGTGTCGTATTTAATCATTTTTTGTCAACCCTATTCAATTCATAACTGAGATACTCAGGTTGAGATCATCCAACCTACACACTATATATATCAATATGTTTCCATAATTAATGAACCTTATATGTGTCTTTTCTTCAATCACATAAACCTTTAATTACACAATTAATCACTCCCATAATGATTATATTTTTATTTACTGATCTTATCTCATCACCTGTGGATGAATTAATGCCACCCCTTAATTTTAAAAACAATCATCATCACACTATTAGATGCAAGAACAACATAATGTGTGAATCCATAATCCAATGATCCACCATTGGTATTTCTCCATCATCATTGGTTATTTTTCATTCTGAAATCCTGGACACCAATGCCATAATAAGGATCTATATAACATATATAATGAAACATTTAATAATGTTTATTTCATGATATAGTCAAATCACTAAGAAATCAAACACTAGTGAAGAACAATGAATGGAGAGAGAAACCTATGAAACAAAAAAGTGAGGAAATTGAAATAGTTCATGTTAGGCTTGGCCAAAATCATCAATGGATGAATGATGAATCATTATGGCTTCACACAAATAATCAATTGTTAAATCTAGGAAGAATGTAAATTAAAAGATAAATAATGAATAACGATCAATGAATTAATTCTAAAATGCATAATCGAGGTTCATCACAATAATAAATAATGGGGAAATTAACAATATAATTTAAATCTCTACCACTTTTTCGGATTGATCATTGGTTCGAGACATGTTCATAACTGTGGTTTAGTTGATGAATTTCATTGAATCTATTCATCGATCCTTTATAGCTTATCCTCTCAGTTCATCACCAATAAAGTTATCCACTATGTCCATTCTTCACCACTACTCAAGTGTTATGAATTTAACCATAGGACTTGGATAAAATCATGTTTTTATGTGGGTAGGGTAGGTTTTAAGAACTTAATAGATTATTATTTAATTTTTCATTATTTCTTCAATGAATGTCATCAAACAAAACACTTGACACACCCAAAAGTTATGTGGTTCCTAGGGTAAAACCCATATTACAAATTTAATGGAAGTCTCAGTTTTCCCATCTAAATTTCTATTCCCTAAATTTTCAAAAAAAATTAAATTAATTCATGATAATAAAAAATTATATCTAATATTTTTAATATGTCAACATCATACACCCCATATGGAATGGAATTGTATGCTGACTCCATGCCTAACTAAAAAAAATATTAAAAAAATATTAAAAAAATACTAAACAATAAAAATATATTCATTACACCACTGATCACATCAATTTAGTATGTTCACATGATGTAGTAGATGTAATCACCATTCTATTATGAGTTTCACTTAAACCACTGAAAATAAATCTCACACATACACTAAGAAGAAAATCATACATGTATTCTATCATGGTGAAGAAGAAAAATGATCTATGAGGGAATATACATATAATACATATATCAGGTTTATCGAACATAACTATCACTAAAGGCACACATATTTAATTACCACAATGTAATAATATAAGTTCTAGATATCCATACAATAAATTAAGATTACCAAGAGGTATCACCCCATATCCCTAATGACTCAATAAATATATGAAAACCTAACCCATCAGTTTTCTAAAAAAAATTAATAACACAAAAATTGAAATAATTTCCTGATCCAACCAGGTTTGACCATGAGCCAGTCACTTGAGCTGATTCATGGAAAGGCTCGAAGGGTATTCTCGATCCCCAAAGGATGGAAACAAGTGACATGCATTAACATATAAACCTAGGGAATTATTTCTCCAAATATAAATAAATGAATTAAGAAAATAAATAAATTAACAAAGTAATCCAAAAAAAATAAATATCCAAATATAATATCATTTTACAATAGAAACTGAAAATACAACAATAGTAAAACAATGAAAAATTGAACCTGACAACCAACTCATCTCCTTGTGACCCTGAGGGTCACTCTCTAATATTAAGACCGACTATTACCCAAGGTGATTGATCCCAAGCTAAAACCTACACCAAAAGATAAAAAAATAAAGAACTATAGGTGTTAGTATTAAAACACAGTAGGCATGTTTGACCAAATATATTCCCAATAAACATAAATTAAAATAAAATAAACATACAATCTATGTTTGAAATATAATATATAAGAGTATGAATATCAACACATTATCCACTTTAAAAGAAAATATGATACCTTTCCCTTTTTCCATCTAAAACCAAATTCTTACACAAGAGGGGATCATTATAACTTCAAAGAAGAAGGAAGATGTTTTCATTTTAAAAAACAGTGAGAGAAAAAAATATTTTAGAAAACATTTTCCACAAACCATTGGAAGACATCAAACAACATTTATCTAATAAGTACACCATGAAATTAATCAATAGAAATGATCACATAATAATGAAATGGAAATAATAACACTATTAAAACTAAATAATAATATATCTCAATCATCGGATGTAGAAAACTACGTGCGAATAGACATGCCAGAAACTTAGGAGATCATTAATAACTGAGAACATACTATACATCCTGACTCATCCAATAATGAATTCCTCACTAGATCAAATAAAATTTACCCACATTATCATCACACCCTACCTATTATATACCTAGGGGGACTATCTTATAACAATAATAAACAAAATATATCCCCTTCTATGGGAAAACTAGTCAAAGAGTATTCCTAATTAGTGAAACAATCATTCATCGAAAATTTACTCACTATACCTGATTCCCTTATTAAGATCATAAGGGGGTGATCCAAATTATGCCAATAAATAATCCAATCACAATAACATATATCATATATAATTATTCACATGAATAATCCCAAGGATTAATCTATTATCTTAACAAATAGAACTCAAAGGATTCTACACCGAGGATCTTCTATTCGCCTCAAATTAAATGGGCCACAAGGAGTCCACAGTGAAGAAGTCCCACCCTGTCATATAATGGATCATGAAGATTATCCAATGAGGAAATAAAATCCATTAAATAAAAATAACTCAATAATATTAACCGTGGAGGGTTTTCTTAATATTTAATTTCAAAAGTTTCACAAAAAGTGCCAAATGGGCCTGAAACATCCTTCTATAAATCAACTTTTTCAAAGAATCAAATCCACCTTTACAAAAGGTGAAAAAAACCATTTTAAATTTCATAAAAATTCAAAAAAATACCATTTATGTACTCTCACAACATTTTCAAACCAAAACCATTTTCATCAATGTTTTAAATGGGCCACACATCATCAACACATGCCGTTCCATTTTCAGAATCCAAGAACACACCACTTTCAATTTTAAAACCATTTATAAATCCATTTTAGAAATAAAAAAATCATTTCGATTTTATAACAACATTCACAAATCCAAACCATTCATTATAAGTCAAAAATCACTTGAAAATACCAACCATTCATTTTTTCAAAGACTTGGTGTGAAACATTTAACAAAACAATTTTATTTATCATGAAAGATGGAAGAAACCACCACATTGAACAAAAAAATATATTAAAAATATCACACATCAGTATTTATCATATAAGGAAGGTGGGAAAATCATGAAACCAACAATTCTTGATATTAATGGAAATTTCATAGAAAACATACCTTAATCTTACAACGCTTCAACAAAGCACACCAGAAACAACCTTGTAAAGGAACCAAGATCCACATTCATCCAAGAGAAACCATTAACATGGAACACCCCCAATATAATCCAAGGGATGATATGAAACCTAGGTCCAAGAGACTATAGGATAATGATAACTCAAAATAAAATTAAAGGAGAAATTAGAGGGTGATGAGAAGAGAGGATTCCCTTGAGTGATTTGGCCCAAAACTGTGAAGAAACCTTGTATCCACAACATGGGAGGGAGGAGGAGTCTTGGAGAAGAAGGTATAATCCTACATAGGGTCTGAAAAATAGGTGGAAGAAGAAAATGTAAAATTTTGGGGAAAATATAAAGAGGTTAGAATAACAATTTCACAATTTTTACGATATGGGAAGCTCGCATGGTTTGGCTAGACGATTTGGAAAACCATGTGCCAACCATGGGACAATGTTTTACCAAAAGACAGAAACTCCCCACACATGTACTATATGGTTTAACTAACCATGCATGAGACTTGAAAACTCAACCAGAATTATACAAAGGCCCGCAAAACTTCTTATACCATGCCTCACAATTTACTATAATAGAGAGAAAACCATGTTCCACCTGCTTTAAAGCCTAAAAATTTATATTTTAATTTAAAAATATCAGAGGAAATAATTGAATAAAATCTATAACAAAGTTAAATAGAATATTACCTAAAAATATATACCCCATCACATAATAAACTCAATAGGTAAACCATGATCCAGAAATTAACACGAACAATGGGTGAACCCAAAAATCCGGGTGTGGCAATTCTCCCCAACATAATGTTTTTTTCTCATGGAAAGCCACAATGATTTCCATTAAATCGATCAAATAAAAAGTATTTATATAAACACCTAATCCTACATTTCAAAACAAAATCACCTCAACCAGATCCTTAAAAAACTCATACAACTTCTAAAAATTAAATATTAAACTCAAACTACAACCCACACAAACTAACCATAGATAAAATAATTGGAAGTCCTCCAAAATCCTAATGTTCCCCCAAATGTAGAGTAAAACGAATTTAGATAACTTCAAATGAAACCACACATTTACAAGAATACAATGGTGCTATATTAGATTTCCTACGTGAGAGGCCCAAAGGGACTCCCCATTATAACAAACATCTAGCACTGACCGACTACAAAATAAACCCCAATGAGACCCATGGTGGGTCTCCCTACAATTTAAAACATTAATCCAGTATCCTAAACAGTTTCCCTTTATAATAAACCCAAAAAACCTGACAAAACCTAACCAAAAATGTCACCAAATTCAAAGGTCTGCATTGGAAATGGAACAATCACCAAAATAACATGAAAACAAGACCATCCGGCCTACTCCTAGCCAAGGATGAACATTTCAATACACAAAGAAAACAACATGGAAATAAGGTGTCAATGAATCTTCCCATATAATATGAACTTTCAGGATGATAAAATACACTAGAGAAACCTAAATTGTCCACATCCATTCTGGATATGAAAGCGAGACGAAGATCCCCACACTACTGGGATTCTAGACTATGAGAAAGATTCACTTTGTGGCCCATGGATAGAGTTTTAATGATTAACTTATCTACTACCTCGTTTTTGGGAGATTAAAATTCCAAATAAAAACTCATTACTTCAACTGAACTATGAAATTTGAAAATGGACATTCATTATCTCCTTCCACTTTTAATGAAAAACATAAGGAATAAGAAACTCAACAAGGAACACCTACTCTTAAAATGGAAGAATTCATAATTTTTACAAGAAATAAATCCTTCCACTATAATGAATGATACCTTAATGAACTCCTAGGTAAGATCTTCCAAAGGCTTGTTCTACCAGACCGACATCAATGACTTCAAGGGAGGACCTCAAATAATATTGGTTGAAAATGTTTCCTTTATCAACTTAGGAAACTCAGGGAAATTGATGTCTCTCATAATTTTCTTTATATAATCATCCTATATGAGAGGACCCAATTTATCATAAAAGATATGATGATTCAAATTATGCAAAAAATGATATATGTATTTAGTTTTATCTACTTGATGATTTTACAATAGTGAAGCACCCATTGAAACATTTCGAATATCCATCGAATATGTTTGGTGACTGACACTAACTATCTTGAAAAACCAAGAGCTTAATCAAAACCTCCTCATCAACCAAAACTCATATAAAAACACCATCAAAATAAGGGAAACAAACTCAATTCCTCCCAAAATATTTCCAAGAAACTTTCAAATCACCACTTCAAAATCAAATATCATACGTGGTTTCAAACAAAATACACCACATAAAAAACATCCAAATCGTAAGAAAAAATACCACACATTAACTAGTTAGTAAAAAATTTAAATTTTCCACTTGAAAATACCCAAGAAAGAAAAAACAATATTGGTGGGTTTTGAATCTCAACAGTAGTTTTCCATGGAGCCTCACAGATGCACATTCTCATGCCACCCCGGGAGCACATAAAATCATGACATTCTGGGCACTCATCTTCCCATGTCCTCATCCATCCACATTTCCACACATATCAATGCATGTGAGGACCAATTAAAATAATAAAGGTCAAAAATAACTTTTCTATTTTACAAAACAGAATATCTAAGACACTTTTCACATTCAAAGTCATCCTTAAATATCAAAACATATATATATTTTCCAAAATATCATCAACCTCTAAGTCTAAAATCATTTCAAATCTCTATAGACCCATCCCTTTTTTACTGCTTAAAATAAAATCCCATGGATTCCATCCGTAATTGAAGTCATCCGATTCAAAATATTTTTTTGCTGCACAAAAAAAATCGCATTTCAGAAAAAAAAAATTAATTAAAAACCCAATCCTACTAATTTAAAATATATTTACAAAACCTTTTTCAAAAGAAACGTATGATTTCCAAGCATTAATTTTCAATAACACATGATTTAATTAAAAAAATCCATTTTCTAAATCTCTCATAAAAATGATTACGAAAAAACCTTTTCCATCTTCTCAGAACCATAACATTACTAATTTAAATCCATTCTTCACAATGCCAAAATAAGAGTTTAAAAAAATAGATTATTAAGGAAGACATAAAAGAACTCACATGAGTGAAACTAGTGGTTGTGGCTGACTTGAACATATTGTTAGTGTCTATATTACAAACACACAAGCATTATAGAGTGTATTATAGGATCCTATCTCCATCTCCACAAGGATTTCCTGGCCATGCGAGCTTATTGAGACCATTGGGCCAACTCCCATTTCATATACCAAATAGAGAACAAACCACAAGAACTAAGAAAAAATAAAACCCAAAATCCCATGGAAACACATGGATTGGTCCATAACGTGTTGGCCAGACACTCCCCCATTCATACACCATATAATCTGACAATCCTACATTATCTACATGATATCACAAATTACAAAGGGCGCTCTAAAATCTAGGTCCCCTAAAGAACCCGTCTTCTCGGATAACATTTTGTCACGAACTAACCTAGGTCGACCATAAACTGGTGACCTGATCCAATCTGTGGAAATGACCAAAGAGAATTCCCAATCCCCATGGGATGGAAACTAGTGTGAGGAATCAAGAAAGAGACCAAGGGAATGATTTCTCAAAATATATATAGACAAATTTAACATCACAAATGAATAAAAAAAATCAAAACATAAATAAATATCAAAATTGAACATCATTTTAC
The DNA here is from genome assembly GCA_963277665.1 of Viscum album. Taxonomy (NCBI): domain Eukaryota; kingdom Viridiplantae; phylum Streptophyta; class Magnoliopsida; order Santalales; family Viscaceae; genus Viscum; species Viscum album. The sequence goes on along the minus strand of OY728150.1, from coordinate 36,090,448 downwards.
AAGATAAACTAAAAATGAAACAACTAAACAACAAGGACCAACTAAACCTAACAACCACAACATCTCTATGTGCCTCGAGGGTTACTCTCTTATAACAAGACAAACCATCACCCACGATGATCGATACCAATATGAATTATAAATCACAATCTAAAAAACAAGAAAAAACTATAGAATTGATAATTTAAATTCAAGAAACATTCCCCAAAAAATCTATTCCCAATTCACTTCCTTTAAAATAAAAGAGACATCAACATCAGGTTTGAAATAAAATATATATGAAAAATACATTCCACAGATTTACCACTTTAAAACAAAACACAATCCATTTCCATTTTCAATTTAAAACCACATTCTTCCCTAATAGGGAACCACTATAATTTCAAATAAGGAGGATCATGTTTTAATTTAATAAATTTAGAAAAAGTGTGAAAAACATGCATCAAGAGATTTTTTACAAACCCTTAAAGGCCAACACACAAATTTTATCAAATAAGTACAATATGAAAGTAATCCATAACAATAGTCACATAATAAAAGATATGTAAATAATCACACATGTATAACCAACTAAAACTATATCTCAATCATTCACTATATACAACTAAGTGCCAATATAAATTTGAGAAACTGAGGAGCTCATGAATAACACAAAACATAATATACATCTTGAATAATCTTGGAAATCATGTCTCACTCGATGAAATAAAATTTACCCAACCACACCCTACCTGGAAAATAACTATGTTCACTATCCAATATCAATAATAAAAAAATACAACCCCATATTATGGTCTACTAGTTAGAGCAAAATCCAAACTAGTGAACCAATCGTTCTTAGAAAATTTTCTCACTACGCCAGGTTCCCATTTCAAGAGTATAAAGGGGTTGATCTAATCGATGCCAACATAGAACACAATAACAATAACATATATCATATATAAAAATTCAAACAACATGAAGCTCCTTGAATCACCCCATGTATCAATCTATTTCCTTATTAAATATATCTCAAAGGATTCCACATTGAGGATCTTTCATTCATGTCAATTTGAAGGGGTCACGAGGATCCCACAATGAGGAAATCCCACCCATTCACCTAATGTATCATGACAATTCCACAACTAGGATATCCCATCCATTCAATATAAATAAGTCTTGAATAATATCATAGGATTGTATTCATAATAATAATTTTCACAAGTTTTCAAAATGTGCTAAACGATCCTTAAGAATAATCCGATAAATAACACTTTATAAAAGAAACAAATACAACATTCCAAAAGGTGAGAATACAACATTTTACATTTCTCAATCAATTATAAAAATAATATTCAAGTAATCACACCACATCTTTAAACTAAAACTATTATCATTAATGTTGCAATTGATTAAAACATCATCAACACATCCCATTCCATTTTCACAACCCAAACACACTCCTCTTTCACGACTAAAAAAATCTATAAATCCATTAAATAAATAAAAAACCACTATTTATATTTCATAAGAAAAATTAAAAAGACATAAAACACTTTAAAATCCACAAATCACATGAAAATTCCAACCATGCATTTTATCAAACACTTGGTGTGAAAAATTAAAAAAAATAATTTCATTTACCATTTGACATGGATGAAAACACCACTTTTCACACCAGAAAATATATAAAAAAGATGACATATCACTATGTAGCAAATAAGGATGGTTTGAAAAGCATAAAACCAACTATTATTGATTTTAATAGAATGTGACTTAGAAACCTAACTCAATATTACAATGCTTCAACAACACACACCCAAAACAACCTCATGAAGGATCTAAGATCCCATATCGACCAAGAGAAACAATGCACAACAAAAAAACCCCATCATAAATTATGGGATGACATTAACCCTAAGTCATAGAGACCATATGATTTGGAGAACTCAAATGAAAATTGAAGGAGAAGGAATGGGAAGAATAGAAGAGAGGATTACCTTGAGAAATTTGGCCAAAAACCCTAATGAAACCCAATATCCGCACCTTGGGAGGGAGGGGAAGATTGGATAATGAGGAAACAACCCTCCTTAGTGTCTAAAAAACTAGTTTTATAATAAAATGGGTAATTATGGTATAAAATCCACAGTGGGTAGAATAGGAATTTCAAAAACAATTATGATATGGGAATCCCGCACTGTTTGACTATATAGTTTGGTAAACCCTGCAAGAGATGTAGGACATGGTTCTCCAATAAAACAGGACCACCTGATGAGTTTACCACAATGCTTGACTTACCTTATGTGAGTTTTTCACCATCAAGGAGAAGTAGCCCATGGATCGCACTGTTCCCAGGATCGTGCCGCACGACTTCCTCTAACCGTGTACAAACCATACTCCACCTACTGTAAAGATGAAAAACAAATTTTAACAATAAAAACTCCTAGAGTAAACTATTGAATAACATTAGAATAAAAGATAAAATTAATGTTACCTCAATAGTTAAACCCATTCACACCCAAAACACGAGAGAAAAACAGAGAAAAAAATGAACAAGAACAAAGGGTGAAAACAAAAAATATGGGTCTAACAAATATCATGGGAAATAATTATTTTATCTGGAAAAACAATAATGGGACATAAAATGGGTCCAAAAATCAATAGAAATTGGATTTATGAATGAAGATAATTAAAAAACAAATAATATCTAAATAAAAAATAGAAGATAAAATTAATTGATAAATAAAGAGTAAAGATTAATTACGTCAAATAACAGAGATCAAAGGCCACATAACCTACTCTATAATACCCCATAGGTCCTCCAAAAATATATCATTCAGATTTCCCATAATCAATATCACACTCAATCCCATTGATCAAAATCCATCATAGTGGTTTCCAATACATGGATAATCATATAGAACTAATATAACATACTTATAGAGAACAATACATTTCATACATAAATCACTACAAAAAATGAATTCTACCAATAGAAATGTATCGATAGATAATACATCTGTTGGTAAAAATGGGAAATGCCAATAGATATTATGTTTTATGGGTATTGATTTTAAGCACCAATTGATATTTTTACCAACAGCTCTATCTATTGGTATTGATCGTTTAACACCAAGAAATACTTTACAAACATTGGTTTGGCGAACAGTTGAATCTATTAATAATAATAACTATTACCAGCAAACCTTTTAATAATAATAATGTATTTTACAATAAACCATTCAATGGTAATAACCAATTAATTGAAACAAAAAAATTACATAGATTATTATTTTATGGCCAATGTCAACATTTACGGTTTTATTAAAAATATATCATTAATTGATTTTAAGTTTTAGTTTTCTCTAAGTATCAATAATGATTATTTTTTATAATGCTTTTAATTTAATAAAAATTTAAATACTATATAAAAAAATTGAAATCATTACAACATTTGAATATTATAAACAAAAAAAATAATAATGACAATCAATAAAATATTTAATAAGATTAATTGAAATATAATTAAGAAATAATTGATATAAAACACAATGGACATTTATAAACATAATTTTCATTTATAAACATAATTGACATTTTATTTTATATTATAAAACAAGTATATTATTTTTTTGTAAAATTTAATATTTATTATAAAATAATAAATTATGTAATTAGTAACAAATTGAAATTTTATTTTTTATCATATTTTTTAATATTTTTAATTTTATTATATGTTATATTTATTTAATTTTACAAAATTATTATTATATTTCAATACACATGCACTTCTATGATCTTATCAAATTAACTTGTGTTCAAGCTATATCTCTGGCGAACCTGAATCTTCACCGTGGGGGTTTTGTCCGCTTCATTCCCCCTAAGCAGCTCTGAAATTGTCTTCCTCTAGTCCCATCTATGACCTGGTGAGTAGAGCCAACTACCTTTTTTCTCCTCTTATACATACACCTGAAACCCTATCGATTCTACTTCTCCCTACGTGCGGCATCGAAATAATCTTCTGATTCCCACGATCTCAACATTCCCTCGCTCATAATCTTTCTGGGACCCTGATCCCTTATCTTAACCCTACCTCTTCCATAAAAAATATTCAACTCAGCCTTCCCCTAGTGTATTTAACCCACCTAATTGAATGTCTTGAAACCCTAATCAGATGGCTTTCCCCAATTAACATCTGGAAAGGTAATGTTGATTGCAAATCCATCCCATTTCCTTGAAAATATTTCCCTCTCACACATTCCTCCTTGAGTCATTCCCAACTCCATCAAACCCCTAAAAATACCTGATATGTTTTTAGCTGGTGGTTTACTGTTTACTGATGTAGATCTAGAAAAAAAAATTCATGGTTTCTGTATAATTTGAGAAGTGTGCCACATCGATCCTCAACCACAAGAGACAAGGAGGGATTATAATATTGTCATGATGTTTTCTCCATGAAATTCCATGACCCATATCTATGTTAAGTGTACCAACAGTTTACCTTTACACCAATTCTGTGCTTTGAAAATTCATTCTCACGATTTTGTGTTGTGCAAGATACACACACATTAGGTTTTTACATGACTGGATTCTCTATTAATATCTTCATGTTTTTTAGATCATCAACTAAACCCACATTCATAGAGTATATTTACCTTCATTGCCGAAATTTCATTGCATAACTTAAACCCACATTTTCCCACCAAATCCCTCCACAAAATCTGAGTTTTTCATATTTATGTTTTTATATATCATTGTTTTACATGTATACTAACCAAGCACATTTTCATAAATTGTTAATTGTATTTTTTTGTTTATGTATTTTCTCTATAAATGTTAACTCTCATCATTCTTTGATCATTAAATTCAGACATCAATAGTGTAAAAACTATCTTCATTCGTTTCCTTATAAGACTAATATTTTTGTATTATTTTTTATCTCTGTACATTTAGGTCTTTTTTCTTGGGAGTCCCATAGGAATTTTTAAATTATGATTTTACATGGGCTGCAGGTTTATTACATTCAAATTCTCTTAGCATTGGTATTGGTGATGTGATTTCATGACCATAACAGTATGTTTTCATTCATTTAGATACAACCACAGATTCTATAAAATCATGGATTAGATTTATATGAAATAGGGTTTTGGTAAGTTACATGTGTTTTTTGAGTTCTTTTGGTCTGACTTCTCGGCACTAACCAGATCATCCACATTCAAATAAAGGGTCCTCCATGGGTGAACGCACTTCAAAATCTTCACTATCGAAATACTTTTTCGTCAACTACTTTGGATGGATGGAGATCCTGAATGGGAAAAAATAAGAACCCTGGAATAAATTTAATACGAAAAAGTAAACAAAATAGTTGGCCCAATGGAACTCTTCTTGAAACCAGAGACTAGAATATATCAATTTCACATCCTATTCATGTTCAAAATGCAGTAATTTTTATAATAATGACACTCAAAAACTCTTTTGAGATGAATGTGGACGACTTGTTTTTTGTTGTATCTAGACATGGTTTCTTCATGGACATTACTGAGATAACTCTGATAAGATGGTCACTTATTACTTTAGAATATGGGGATGCATAAGATGATGTTGTATAATGCAATTTAGGTATATTATATTTCTTTAAATTCATTAAATATGTTTAAATATAAGTTCATTTTGAGAAAATGAATGTTTTATACAAATTTTCATCAATTTTTTTAGAAATAAGATGTTCTTTTCCATTACTATTAATTCAAGAAGAAAATAGTAAAAAAAAATTCCCATTAATCTACCTTACATGCATGAAAATTTCATCATAACATTTAACAAGATTAATACTCTTATTTTTTAACGAAACAACACCATCTAAGTGGTTTTGGAAATTCTAGGACTTATTACAACCAATTATTTGCTTAAAATTGTTTAAAATTCAATATAGTCATTAGGAAATCATTAAAAAGGGTTCAAAAAATTCTAACATTGTATTTAAACACATTTCCATGATTAAATACATAGTAGTTTTAATTGTTTGCACAACAGAAACCATTTTACATTCAATAACAAATAGCCACCCCTTATGAGTAGATTTTTAAAATTCAAGCACTTATTACAACCAATTGTTTGTTTATAATAGTTTAAAATTTAGTATGATCATCAGGAATACACTATCAAGGCGTTGAACAACTGTAAAATGTTAAATAGTGACATTGAAGCATTTTTATATAATAGTATAATTTAACAAGTATGAAGTGGGTTACCAAACTACAATATCCAATATGATTTTTCCTACAACGTATGATTTTTATAGGGAAACGTTTTCCCCTTATGTAGTAGAACTGAAACCCCTTTTGGATGAATGATCCCAATTTAAAACCTTGTTTTCCTTTTTCTTTAATGATTTTTAAGAATTAATTATTTTAAAAACAATTTAAAAATAGACTGATTTTTTTCCACACAAATGGTGCTTTCATTCCACCACCTATTCCTCACATTATAATGACATTGGTTTACTCTTTTATAGACTATACTGTAACATTTCCATTTAGAATATGATTCTCCCTTACGAATTATAATAGAAGTAATATTCCTCTCTTCTCCTATATAGAGGTGAATATGTTTAGTTAGGGTAGAATGAAATGGAACTATGAAAGAGATGCTAATGTGGGATACCAAAACACTCTAGTTGTGATGATTATCCTAAATCTGATCAAAACAAAAACAAGTGCTTAAACTATATCTTGACTAAAAATTGCTCCTTTTCCTTTAATCTTTTTTTAGATCATGAAATCAATAAATTGGAATTAGGATTCATTCATTTATTTTCTTCACTTTTTGTTACATATTTCTATTTTTTGTATATGGAGGACCTAAAAATAAAGGCTTTGAAGAGATGAATCTTCAAGATTCCTCCAACCATTATCCATGCCTCAATCAAATCTGATAGTGACAAGCTGAGGTTCATCACTGATGAAATGTCATGAATTTGGAAAGGACAAATCCCATCCAAGGTCATTTCATCCCAATAGATCTATGTTGTGACACAGAACATTGATCCAAATTTCCTATTGGAAGAAGCGGGGTTTGGATGAGTGTACAAAGTATACCTCAAGAGTAGTAAAAAGGTTCACTTTCTCCCAGTTATTTAATTCCTTTCCTATTTTGATTATGATTCTTTTTTAAACCATTCTGTAGTATGTGGGTGTTAAGATACATGACAATATTGGATTTCAAGGTAACAGAAAATTCATGGTGGTGGTCCTCATACTGAACCTTATTCACTATCCCAGCCTCATGAGCATGGTAGGTTTTTTTGTTGATGAATATCTGAGTATTCATTTATATGAATAAATGGTTATTTGGATGATCATATTCTGGGTATGTATCTTCATTTTGTATTCATAAATCAAATAAACAATTAATATTCAATTCTCTACTTAAAAACTTTTCCTTAGATATTCACCTCCAAACATGAAGCCCATGGATTAGATTCCATGAAAAAAATACTAAGAGGGAAATAAGCTGGCTTGAATACTTGCATGAGTAGGAAAACCTAGTAATATACCATGATTTCAAAGCATCAAACATCATTTTTGATGATGAATTCAATATAAATCTCTCTTATTTTATTCTTCCTAAGCTCAGTCTAACAGGGGATAAAACCCATGTTTTTTCAATGGTGATAGGGACCTTTGCATACTATGCCCCTTAGTAAGCACTAACATGTCAGTTGACTAACAAATCTAATGTGTACAACTATAGTTTCATGTTCTAAGAGATGATTGCTAGAAGGAGTTTCATTGAAAATAATGGGCCCACTAATGAGAATAATCTAATCCTATAAGTTATTATTTCAAACCTAATTCCAAGTCTACAGTTTTTTATAAATCAAAGGTTTCCCTTAAAGGTTCACATACCTATTGTGTTGGAACTACCTTTGTTGAAAGTGAGAAGTTAACCATAATGTTAAATCCATTTCTTTAAATGATTTATCCAATAAATCGTCTCTACCATGCTCTTGTAGTTGTAATACATGTTTCTATAAGGATGAAAAAACTCGGACCTTTGATCAGTGATTTCCTTATTATCAAAGAATACAAGGCTTTTAATGAAAAATTAGGCACATACATTGTATTTACCTTGGAATCTAGTAATTTTGAATCTAGTATTAGAATGGAGGGTCTAAAATAAAGGTAAATAAATAGAAATCTAAAAACTGTTTAGACACTTGGTAATGTTAGAGACCTTTTTTGGGGTTTAGAGGATGTTATCTTGGAGAATAGTGTCATGTTTCAATTAATTTTTACTAAGGCTTGATTCAACCACCATTTATTTATTTATTAATGAATTCTATTGTTTTGTGTATTGATTTATATCCTTTTTTATTTATTAATATTTGGAAATACCTTATGTAATTTTATATTTTTCATGCATATTTTCATCTAGAGTCGATTGTTTTGATTCATGCCATGGTCATTAAATGAACTGTAATTTGTACCAGTATTTTTTAAAAAATGTTTCTATGAATTGTCATAAAATTGATGAATGTTTTTCAATCCTAAGATTAAAATTTCTCGAGGGATGAAATATAGAAAATTTTTGAACATTGAAATTTGGTACTGAATAATAAAAATACTAGATAATATGGTATATCTTATACTACCTTCATAGATGATTTTAATATGCTTCCATCATCTGTTGATCCTTCTTCCCCCATTATGAAATCAAAGGGGCACATGACCTGATAATGAAAATAACTGTATGAGATATCTAGGTTGGATCAATACCCCCTTCCTTGAGGGAGAGGAAATTTCCCAATGGTTTGATGTGTTTTATTTCATAGGCATCATCCTGATGCTAATTTATTTTACACACATATTTTTTTAATGCCGATGTGAGACTGGTGATGAACTGATTCCATGATCAAGTGAAAGAGAGATGACCTTCTGGATTGGTATTGATCAACTGCTTCTCACCACTAGTGTGAGTGCCACCTCTAGATAGAATTGGAGATATCCAGCTACTTCCAGTCTCACCTAGCGTGAGTTTATTTTGTAGGTTTATTTTTTGAGTTTTTGTTTTATGCTTGTGTTATTTTTTGATGTAGGTAATGGTGAAAGATTTGGGGCATTTTTTTACTCTAGATATGCTTTGGACCAACCTTGTATCATTTAAAAAAACAAATTTTTATTATACTTATTATTTGGGTTTCAATATCATACTATGGTTGTATATTTTTGGAGACTTACCTCAATTCATCTCTCCTCCACACCATGATTTAGAGATTCTTCTTGAATCTCCCATGGATCCATCTCGACTCATATTCATCTCTTAGGAAGATCAGTTCAATCCAAGGCATGTACTTTCCCTCTCATATGACTATCTGGGCATGAACACACATAGACACACATCAATAGAGCCAAATGGAAATAAGATAGAGACGAGTTTTGATAATATCGATGGCCATCAATGGAATTCAGCCTGGTCGAGTGCTGACAGAAAAAACTCCCACTGGTTTACAACTTCTCAAGGTTTGTTGAGTGTTATTTTCTACCATCACCAAGAGACTAAAAATGTACACAAGCAGATGTGAAACCATCACATGATACCATATGGTCCACCCTTCCCCACGAAACCTTCCTATGGAAAGTTTGTCCAATCCACAGGGCTCATCCTTGCATCCGCTACATGAATCAACTCAAAAAGATCTTGATTGACCTCCTTGGTTTTCTCATGGCTCATGAGATTTCCTCCATGAAGCACCACCAATATAGTTGATGATTGCAACTTCTATGGAAGTTCTCTTGCATGATTTAATTTTTTAATGACATTGTGCATGCAATGAATGATGGATTGAGAAATCTATTGTTGTGAATTGGTTCTAATTATTTACTAGACATTATTTGCATCCGGTATGCATTAATTTTACCATCAACGCCATGATTCGACTAAATCCCTCTTAAAGATAAACATTTTACATATTGTTGATATAAAATACCTCTCCTAGTCTTAGATCCAATATACTCCTCAAGATATTATTTTTTATAGTGAGTGTCCATCTCAATAACTGTCCATTTCTTAGGTGTTTTTTCCCTTAAAAAGAGTATCATGATAGAAATTGTATGCTTTTCAAGCATTGTAAAACACCGAAATCCACCAAATTTTTTTGTGTGTTTCTTTTTATTTCTTTGTTTCTAGTTATAGTTTATTGTGTAATCATTTCCTTGATATGTCATCCCTTGGTACCCTTACTATTGTCACTTTTTTATTTTATATCAGGATGAAAATTGATATATTGTTATGGGAGTAACTATTCTTATAGAATGGTGGGTGTTAGAGGTATACTGTCAAGAGATAACATACCCCTGGGAGTGGAATCATAGATTTATCTTAGGTTTTTTTTTATATTTTGCAATGTTGCAATATTATCTATTGCAGCTTCCTTGCTGGTGATGATGGGCAGGAGCTACCAGTGTTGGAGCTGACTCACTAGAGATGAAGCTGACTCACAGGAGTTGGCCATTATAGTTGGGGGTGGGGTTGGGTTCTTGGGGGGTTCCAATGTTTATTGTATTGATTCGTTCTTTACTAAATTTAATTATTTATATAATTAATTTTTTCCATGTTTGAAATGTGTTTAGATTGTATTTGTCTTTGTATTAACAATTAAAACAAATGAATTATATATTATAAATTAATTAATATAATATGATATTTGATAAGAAATAAAAATTTATAATTTTTATTCAAATGTAATATATAAATAAATATTATATGTGCATAATATTATTACAAATAGAAAAATTTGTCATAAGAATCTATTTCTAAACACTTTAACAAACATCTATATTAACTTTTGGTATTTTTATAATTACAAAATAACTATTATATCAGTCGTAAAAACATTTTGTGACAGAGTTTTTACCAATAGTTTAGTAACAGGGACATATATGTTGGTAAAAATTTTTACCAATAGAAAATACACTTTTACTAACTAATATGCCATATATGGAAAATGTGAAATATTTTGTAGTTAATATTATATATTATTATATGAATAATCAATACATAACACAATTATACATGATGAATAACTAAATATTTAGTGTTTTTATAATGAATTTTATTCGACATCTACCACAATGATCTTCTATTATTGTACATTTTATATAAATAACCTACCAAAAACCATTATTCATGACATGGGGAAAGGAAACATAAGAAATGGTGAGATAAGATTCTCAACATGGGTAAACATAAGAGATATCAATCAATGACCACAAGTGAGAAAATAAAATCACAAGGGAATGAGAAAAGTATCATAATTTACAATAATCATTCGTAATCAATCAAATATCATTAATAATAAATCATGGAATAAGGATTTTCCATAATAATGTACATAATATATTTTTTCTAGAATCATCAATAATCAATCACAATCCAGGCGAATATATCATAATCATAATTAATAAGTTTGTAGTATACAAATAATCGTATAAAAGCATTTCAAAATTCATGGATCACTACCACAACTATCATTTTTTTGGGCTCAATCAATATTCGATCATATATTTAGTCAGGGTTCTCTCCCTGGACTATCATAGTGGAAAATGTTCCTCACTTAACTAGGTCAACTCCCCATTCTAGTTCATATTATCCTAAGATATATCCATCGTTTCCCAATGAATTAGAGGGATATATAATTTCAGGCCCAACCATTACATAGTGAAGACCGTACATATATATTCCACAAGATCACAAAACATTCATCATATCATTATATCATATCCCATGGAAGAGAAAAATGTTTTATAAACATTTCAACATTTCATCATAGCATAACCCATGATAAATAAATGGGTTTCATAATAACCTCATCATCGTAGAAACAAAATATTTCTAGATACAATAAGGATGGAATCATTGGATCATCGCCCCATTAAATAATTACTAACATCAAAGGATTTTATCATACATAAATGTTTATTTATATGATCAATAGATTATTTCTTGATGAAAATAACCTTTTAATTTTGAAATCACTTATATAAAATCCAAATATTACAAAAATACAAATAAAAACATTTTTTTCAATTTAACTTTGTAAAATTTTAAATAGTACTACAAATAATTGATTGGTATAGAAGGTGGGAAATGTTTTCTATGTTGTAATCAGAAAAAACAATGATTATATTCAATGATTTTATACAACGTTCCCTGTTCAGAAAATATAACGAATATTCCTTTCAAAACATTATCAAAAATTTCATACCTGGGTAAAATTTAATTTAAATAATAATTGTAATATAGTGAAACAAATTATTGAAATTTTTTTTAAGACATGGATATATAATAAAACATTTTTCTGACCAAAACAGGTGAAATAAATTCATCTATTCTTAAAAAAATGAATCATTTTTTCTACCAAAGATAGAAAAGATGTACTTAAAATTAATAATTCCATAAATTTACATAGGATAAGAAATGTGAAAGGGATTTCTCAAATAATGACCATATAATTTCCTCAACTAAAATTCAAGAATATGAAATCACATATAAAATGGGGTTTAGTCCAACATCCCATAAAACATTAGAATCATTTGAATCATATCCCACATGAAAGGAATAACATAAAAATAAACATTAAATAATTTTAATATAAATATGTTGATAATATATAACATAAAATTGTAATTATACACACATGTTAGTAGAAATAAGTGGTGGGTATGACATTTATATCATGTAAACAAACGTGAGACAAGAAACCCTTACATGAAGTCTCATCATGCTTCATAAATGATCGAACATCTAGTATAACAAATATATATTTGTTATAAATTTATTAATGTACCGTAATAATATATATAATACTATATTTGAATTACATATAACATTATATCTCATGTTTACTAACAAATCATTATTAAAATCATTCTTCTTTGTGATAACATCTTCATTTTTAATGCATGTTTTAGTTTGGAAGTCCTGGTCATTATAAATTGGTCTTGGTTCTATAATCCTTTTAATTTTAATCAGGTAATTTGTATCATATTTAATAATTATATAAAATTTATTGACTATTCATATAAATTGTTGATCAGAAATTAATTACACCACTTCATAGAGATGGTAGTCTATATATATAAATGAGTGATGTTTCCACTATCAGATGGATGGAACAAAATAAATTTTAATAATAATTCACCTTTCCATAACTATAGAAAATTAGTAAATACATTATATATTTATTCAATCCATAATTATAACCATAAATTTGAAATGGTGATGAAAAAAGAAACACATCGCTTTAGGGAGGTTATAGTCCAAATGAATGAACAAGTGGCATTATCATTTTCCGACATATAGAAATGAGGTGGATAATGGTTATTACATAAAAATAATAATGATTAAGTATATTTATGAAGAGAGCCATTATGCATGATTTTTAATCACACATTTATAGGATATGGAATATGAAATGAAATTTAAATTATCAAGTTAAGATTTATAGATTTTCTTTTAGAAATATATTTTAGATTACAACTTCATCCTCGAAAGCATAATATTTGGAATGAACAATAGATGTGAGATGTGTAGAAGGAATATAGATAGTTATTACGTTAGGGAATGATTGGGATAAAATTTACATGAATTATGAAGAATTTAGGAGAGGTGGTATCCTTTTATAATGGAGGGAAATGACACACTTTGAATTACAAAAATGATTAATATATATATATATACACATATTGTATAATCATTTCTTATTTAACCATGGATTTAAAAAGTGGAATATAATATGTTATGGGGTATCATAAAATCACATTTATAATTTTTTTTGATACTTTTTATGCCCTCTCTAAAAATTAAATGATTTTAACATGAATTTAACCTCCACCATGATAATGTAACTTTTTACCATAATAACATAATTTTTAATAAAAAATCGAAATTTTCATTTTAACCATATTTAAAAATTTGGATTCCAAATTCATAATTGATTTTTTATATTAACATTATATAGGTGATATAATGTAATTTGAATATAAGAACCCAAAACACGTGAAAATGATTTTTAACAAAAATACCAGATTTTAGAGTAAAAATCATTTCTCCTTGAAATCATGTAATATGACGGTTTAAATGATTTTTTTAATTAATATTAAAATTAAAATTTTTAAAATTTTTGAGTAAATAAAAACAAAATGTAATCTTCCAACCATGAAATTATTTGAAAGAACCAAAAATTATTTTTTATTTGAATAAGATATAACTCATCTTCACAAATGTCAAAATTAGGTTCCTAATTTAATTTTTTTAAATAAATTAAATAAACCATTAAATAAAAATATTTTCAAAAACCAATCACGCAATAGGATAATGAAATATTGTATAGATATTTTGAAGCTTTACCTAATGGTTGTATCCTAGTGATTTTTCTTTTCTAGAGGCGACAAATATTTACCATGGTTACTATTCATAGCTGCAAATAATTAATTTTATCCAATTAAATTATATTAATTATTTTTATTATTAATATGAAATTAATTTTACAAGATTCTATTTCAATATGTGGATGAAATTAATTTTATAATAAGCGCGCAAAATATAACAGAATTGTTTTTTAGAAAAAATGTGCATTTAGGCATCAAAATTGATTTATTAATATTTAATGCCACATAAAAAACATAAAATGAATAAATATAATTTTATTAAATATATCATATTAAAATTTAATTAAAATTATTAATAAATATTAATTTATTTAACAATTTAATATAAAAACACATTGGAGAAAAACCAAATTTTAGAAAAAATTGTTTCTAAACCAAAAAATAAACTTATTTCGTAACCATGTATAATGAGAAACCCAATATAATTAATTTTTTTATATAAATTTAAATATGGAATATATTTCCATAATATAAAATTCAAATAATAATATGAAATTTCAATGAAAATAAAAGATACTTTTTCAAATATTTTAATTTTTCACAATTCAAAGACAATACAATATTTTTTAGAAAACACAAATATTCTATCGTAAGATAATTTTGATATAATTATTCCAAAAATGATATAATTTTGATAAACTAAAATATATAATTTTAACATATATTATTTATAATATTCAATCAAAAAAATCGAGAAATTTCATATGAAATCATTTAAAGAAGAAAATGACTTTAGTGAAAATTGATTACATAAAAATTATAAATAAATAAATAAATTTAATTTTTTTAATATATATATATATATATTATAATGTTGTTAATATTACTCAAACCCATAAATTTAATGGCTATGATATAATATAACATGCATCATTTTAAGCTCAGCTTTGAATGGTATAAAAGCTATCAAATACATATAATTTCTTTAAAGAGAAATATATTCAAAAATATCATGATGTTACATTATACCCCCTTAATTAAATTACACCCTAATAATATTTATCTTGGTAATTAGAGGTTCAAAATCTAAAATTTCTTTTTTATAAACAAACATAATTCAAATGGATTATAGAACTTCCTTAAATATTGGATGTGGGAAACATAAAGGCTAGCTGATGTAACAAAAAATTTGGTTTTTAGATATGGTGAAAATTGGTGAGAAGTGAAAATAATTAATTTGAGAAGAAAAATAGCATCCAAAAGTTTAAAAAAAAGTGATATAGAACATGTTCATGATAAATTTAATGACCAAAAAACAACAAATTAGGGGGTGGCTTAAAATACTTTGAATATTTTGGAAATGAAAGTAATAGAATAACATTTTTATTTAGAGATACCTTTTACTAATATTGAGGCATTATTTTAAAATCAATATTGGGAATTTAATAAAACAAACTTTCATGAAATATTTCTATTTCATAAGAATAATTTAATCATTTGGTTGTTCTTAAATCAATATTAAAATCATCTAAAACTTCTTAAAAATAATATTTATGATTAATTTTTCATTCAAGAAGCACTAACATTTAATTTTAATGTATTAAAATATATATGATAGAAATACAAGTCATTCTTTATTTCCGAAAATATTTACCAAAACCAAAAAAATGAGTACAAGTTATCCAATGTGGATAAATATAATAAATTAATCTCTATATTGTCAACAATAACAACCATAGTTCATCTTAATCCATTCCATAAATAGTTTACCTAATAATTCCTCCAATATATGGCTGGCTAAATTAAAAAAAATAAAATAAAAATAAAATTTGTCACAATTGTTTTCCAAGATAAATTTTCAAATTTATCTCTACACTAGATGAAGTATATGATAATGTAACATACCAAAAAACTGAATACCATGATCATATATAATCTAAAAATGTGGTTATTATGTCCAAAAAATAATTTAAATCACTATAAAACCACAATAATAACATAAATGATTCACAAAAATTACTATAAAAAACAATCAATGTAAATTTATTAATATAAATAAAATATTTACACAAAATAAAAATTATTATCTCATCAATAGGAACATTTAAATGGTTATCTATTAATCAATCATGTGATTTTCAAAAATATCACGTAATCATGAAAAAAAATTATTGGTTATCAGTACCATTGTATATATTCATGAATGTACTTAATGGAAACCTACTATAAAACATTTCTTATATGTTTTATGATTCTCTTAACAATTATATAATTGAAAAAAACATTTCTACTCTATAATTGTTGAATCCAAAAAAATATAAATAATTTAATTATTCTACTTAAATGATTTTCAGATCAAAGACCGGTCTTTTCTCTATGATTAAGCCATTGAGTTAAGACATCAACATAAATAATTCACATGTTCCCAACGCATAATACATTGAACTGTAAAATTTACGATAGGATGAAATTAATTTCTCTACATCAGTCATTTCATTTTTCAAGGGAAATTACATGTTTGATTCCTTTCAATTCCAGGCATAAAACATTTTCTTGTTACTTTTAGCCATTTATCTACTCAATTAATTCCACATTCTCAATATTTAGGAAGCTTATAATTCTTTCTTCTATAGTATTCATCAATTTAAATCCA
The DNA here is from genome assembly GCA_963277665.1 of Viscum album. Lineage (NCBI taxonomy): Eukaryota > Viridiplantae > Streptophyta > Magnoliopsida > Santalales > Viscaceae > Viscum > Viscum album. The sequence goes on along the minus strand of OY728150.1, from coordinate 36,073,426 downwards.
ATGTAGATCCATTTTTCTCTTTTACTTGTGTCCATAATCCCACACAAGATGATATTATTAATCATATAATAAGATAATTAGTTAGGCAAAGCCACATGCTTAGGAATTTCATCTATTATAACATCTTGTTTACTAAGAGAAAAATAATTTCATCACACATCACTTTTAGTTACAACATGGTTCCTTATACTTACTGCAATTTAGTGAAACCAAAAATCATAGTATTAAAAATAATAATAAAAAATATACCATATAATCATGATAAATCATTTATATGATGTATAATTAATGAATCATTATTTTCAATATATAAATATTTATGTTTAACCATTTTCAAATATAGTAATTATCTATTAAAATCCTATATATTCTTTCATAATGTAAACATTAATTAACTCAATAATATCCCCCAGAGTATTGAAAATGGTGCATAGTAATTTCCAATTAATTTTCGACTAAAATGATGACCGATTTATACTTGACCATATATGTTTAGGGTTATAAACCCTAGATTAATCTATTCCAAAACCACATCCACGTGTAGTATCAAATCATTTTTGAATCCATGGATTGAAACATAATCCCTACCTTACAAAAAATTCAGGTTTCCAATACTAAAACTTATCACGATGTTTTAAAAAAAAGTTCTGTGATCTTCATATCCAAATATTAACTAAACCCTCCATAATTCCAAAAACATAGTCCCATTCATTTATACATAAATATTTAATTTTATTAAATTATTTTATAATATATAACAAAATTATACATGGAAGAACTATAATGGTTTAGTGTATTTGGAGAAAAGATACATAATAATATACTTTTAAGAAAGATATTCAACACATCTCAAAAATATTTTCTCACATAATACACATCTGATACATACCCAACCAAAAACCATTCTCCATATGCTAGGGAATATAAACACAAGAAATGTGAATATTATTTCTTAGTAAGGTAATATATAAGAGATTTCCATCAATGATTATAGGTGAGAATAATTTTATTATAATGGTGTGATAACATGTTCATTACTTACAAGAATCAAACCCAATCAGTTAAATGTCACTAATAATAAATCATTTTATTAGGATTTTCAATAAAATATTCATAATTATTAAGTGCATTTAATTATCAATAATCAATAATGACCCATCAAAACACATCACAAGAAAAAGAAATTTGTTTTTTATGCACATAATTATAAAACAATTCATTAATATTGACTCACTACAATGAAAATCATATGGGATTGGGTTCACTCTTCATTCCATCATATCCATAGTTAATGTTCACTCTCAAGATAATCATTGTGAATAGAGTAACATAATAAATAGGGCTTACTCCCCATTCCATTCCTTATTATTTCACGAGATATCCATCATTACCAAATTCATTTGAGGGATATATAATTCTACTCCAACCGAATATAAAATGAATACCATTATTTATGTTTCACAAGATGATAAAAGATTCATCAGATAACCATAACCCAACTAATTTATATAAAACACATATCATAAAAATATAGTCCATTCATCATAGTATAACCCATGACAAATTAATTGTTTTCATAAAAATACCATCATCAGAATAATAAATCATATAGAGAAAGAATATTGATGATATCATTACATCATATCCCTTGTAGAGTATAATTAACATCAAAGTATGATATCATAGTATATTTATTTATTTAAAATATCATTCAAATATTTTTAAGGAAAATACCCTTTGAATTTTGAAATCAATTAATTAAATTATAAATATTAATAAAATATCTTGGAAATTATTTTATTTTATAATAACTATATAAACAAGAAAATGATGCTTGAACAAATTAACCCAAAATCTATCATCCTTCATTTAAATCATCATTTGGGAGCATTACCTCATGATAATAAATCCATGATCCCCTTGGTAACTATAAAAATCCTAGAGGTTTTCACTAACATAAATTCCTCATATGGGATATATCATAATCATTGAGTTCATATTAGACATAAAATCTATGTTTTAGGTTCACTGATAAACCATACCTACCTTGCAACCAACATTGCTATTCACTGAACCAAAAAAAGGGAAATGTCCACCGGTCCATATAGTCAATAATGGACTCAAAAACAATAACTCGTTCACTTGTTTATATATTAATAACTTCCTAAGATAATTCAACGACTATATGAAACATGTGTGTCATATCCCACACTGTATCATTAAAATCTCATTATTGAGCATTAATTAGTTGGAGAAAATGGAAAGTCCAAGACTCTATCATAGACCCAATGAGTACCTCATGTATACCCATTAACAAATATCCACCATGGAACCCTCATTTAATATTTTACTATTCCAGAAAACATATTTCATTATTTTTTGGATTTATATATGGTACATAAACTATCATGAATCATAATGAAATAGAAGATTCTATACAAGGTAGATATTTATAAAAAGACCAAAAACATGCACACAGTATTTAAAAATAATGAACTACACATGTGATGTAAATTATAATATATACTATTCTAAAAATGGTTATATTTATCACATCATCAAATAAAAATTGAATAAAGTTTTGAAAATCATTGAATTTATATTCTAACATAAAAATTCAAAATAATTTTTTAAACCAATTTTTTTAAATATCATTTCATAAACATTCTCATTTAAAATAAAATTTCAAAGAATAAAACATTTACAATCTTTTATATCCTCCATTTGAAATATTTATCATAATAAAAATTCAGTTTCTAAAATCTATTAATTTATATTCATAATGAAAATCCAAGTATCAAATCAAAAATCCCATAGAATACAAAATATATTCCACCACCACACATTTTATTAAGTCAAACAAAAATATAATTTAACTTATATATTTGATCCTTTGATGGATAATATTAAATCATGATAGATTCTCACTTTACAATGTTATAATAAATCAAGAGAATATAATAAAATTAATAAAAATATCATACAAGAGATTAGAATATCAAATAATTAATCCAAAATAAGATAAGTGATCAATATACTCAATGAGAAAAACCAACCTACAATATATTAAACTCCAATTGTTAATTAATACTCAATTTGACTTACCTCGATGCCAAAATGTACAAATATCAACAAGATGTTATATAATTCATAATATATTCTCTTTAAAAAGAGGGTGGCGCTCGGGTTTCGGGGAGTGCGGTTGACTCGCAGCCATGGCTGTCGAGCTTCTCCCATCTAGGGTTTATCATGCCTATCCCTCACTATTTCCACTTGGTGTTCGTGGCAGGAAAACCATGCTCCACCTGGAATGAAGTTGCGAGATGCTCTGGTGATGCCACAGTGAAAGCCTCGCTTCCAGATCTGAGGCATGATGCTCCGACTATTGCTCACTGGGATGAAGGTTTCCTAGATCTACCATCAATTTCGATAACTTGTGCTTATGATGTATCAAGATTTGTGATTTCAGTTTCTGCTGCCTTGGATCGTTCGAATAAGGCTGACGGTGTGTGATTTTCTGAACCGTCGCTTGTATCTGTGGCTTGTGTTTCCATATCTGGGGTGGGAAATAGGGAAAACAGTGTTAATCGGGTGGCAGCAGTGGGGCGGGATTTGGCTTTAAATGGGCCTCAACTGCATTCAGTGTCAAAGAGGGTGTTTCCTAAGAGTTTTTTCATGTGTTCGGACCCCCATTCGGTGAATTTCAAAGATGATTTAATGCTACGAGATGGCAGTGTTAAGGATCTGAGTGGCCAAGTGGGTTGTCCTACATCCGTGCCTTTGTTTTCTTTATTCATCGACTCTGACTCAGGTAGGATTCTTCAGAAGGGGTCAGCAGCCCATGTTGATGTCAGTCTTAATATATTTAATTAGAGGATTGCAATCGGTAAGAATTTTCTAATTGCACATCTTGTTTTAGCAAAGGGTGAGACATCTTGGAAGTTTGATGATCTCGTTAGACGAGTCTCATTTTTGTGGGGTTCCTCTTATTGGTGGAGTGTTTCTCTTGGTCGTGGAATCTTAAATTTCATTTTCCAATCAAATGATTTCAAAGTACACGCATGGAGCATTGGGTCCCCTTCTTTGAAACTAGGAAGGCTTCATCTTCATGAATTGTCCCTTGATTTCAATGCCTCTCGTTCCAGGAATGCCTTTTCTCAGGTATGGGTTCGTTTGCATGGTCTTAATTGGGTCCTTTGGCATCCAAAGATTCTTCATGACATTGGTATGGAAATTGCTTCGCCGATTATTCTCAACAAGGAAACTGAAGTTGTTCGGTATGGACATTTTTTGAGAATGCTAGTGGAGGTTGATTTGAGTTCCACATTGATTGATAAGGTAACTCTTTACACTCATAATGATAACATTAATATTGATATTGAGTATGAAAGGAAGAATATTTTTTGTACTGAATTCATGGTTATTGGGCTCTCACTAGAGTTATGTCGGAGGAAGATCTCTTGTGAGAAATGCGGGATGACGGGTCATCTGGCTACTCTTTGTAGAAGGAAACTAGAGAAGAAACATGTAAGTTTGTCATATAATGATAAATATTCTCTCAATAAAATCAACTTCCACTCAGGCTGAGATGTTGTCTTCTGGTAAATCTGTTTCTCATGTGCATAATTTGAATGGCAAAATACTGATAGTGGATTAGTCTCCGATGAGTGGCCCCTCTAATGCTGGGGTTGATTTTTCCAAGGAGAATACATCTAAGGGTGATCGTGTTGTTACTCCCACTAGGTTAGTTGATTCTGGATGCACTCCAAGCCTTTCTATTTCTAAATCCCCTTCTTGCACTGATCCTCCAAATATATGTATGAACACTAATCCTGATGCAGGGATGCGTGATGAAACTATTGAGTTGGCTCCTGAATCTGGGCCTCATCAAAATGTTGATTGTCATTAGTAAATTCATAATATTTTGATATCCTATAAGATTTATACGAAGTGGGTGACATCTCTGAGGTGGAGAATAAAACAGCTGGTTGCGGCAGTCCTATCACTTTCGAAGACGCTCTACTTTTTGGGAAAGAGATGGTTGATTATTTTTTAGTCTTTACTCCTGCTCCCTCAAAGAGAAGGCCTAGAAAGGAATATTCTAACACACCTCGTACTGTGTCTACTCAATCTTCTATGCTTTCAGGGAAATCCAATTCTGATATTCGTAAGATCCCCAATTAGGTTAAGTCCCACTCTGAATGGGAAACTGCTGATGACTCTGATTATGGGAATGACATTTCTTATTAAAAAATGTAATGTTGTATTTGAAAGATGAGGTAAAGTTCATGTGTTTGAACCCACCCATCTCCTATGTACCTTTTTCTTTTATTTAATAAATAGTCAGAAGCTTAGCTTTAGCCTGGTCTTGCTAGTATTCTCTTTAAAGATAAGTGTTATTATAAATATAATCCTTAGAAAACACAATGTGTGTGGTATAAACATGAAAATCATAACCATTGCGGAGAAAAAGTAACATGACATTCACAGGATCCTTCTATGATTAATGCTTCAATTTTCCAATAAATTTATTAATAAATTTTACATAAATTTGATAACATCTTAAAAATAATTCATAGTGAGATGAAACATTATTGAAACCCCATGTATTTGTGTATGTTATCCTACTCAGACCTCCTATAATCCCCACACATAAAAAATAGTGATAAAAATATGTTTCACCATGATATATAGAAATCTAACATCAAATAACTTACTCAACCTTCCCAAAATAAAAGGATAAAAATTTATAATTAGAAAATAGTTTATAGATGAATAAATCCAATATATGTAATGAACCCAAAAAAATTATACTACCATATATCAGAGGAGAAAATGACAGAAAATATGGTGTGGGGGATGCATTCCCCTTACTTTCATCAATATGAAGACCAATGAGCATGATTTGGATATTAAATTAAAACCTCAAAATAACTTACCGATAATAATATAAATTGGCTTTTCCAGACATAATTATATTCATGGTGGCCCTCATATAAATTATTATAGAGTATAAAAATAATGTGGCTAACTCGTGAGATGTTAATGGAATGTTATGTAACACAACACTACTTCCCAACCAAGAAGAGTCATTGTGCGAATCCTCCAAGTATTTGATGCCTTCAGTCATAGTTTTCTAAATATACTTCACCTAATGATAATTTATATATAAAATTATTTTAAAAGTCTCTCTGTAGGACCAATACTATAATTTATAATCCATAGTGACCAAAATAACTTCCACATTGATTGGAATCTAAAAAATAAAATTATCCAATATTTCCCCCCATTATAATGTATCTCTTTTCAAATTTTAAAGACACATGACAATATGGGGATTTAAATAGATTTTTTACTTTCAAGATGTTAATGGAATTATCTCAAATAACCCAGGTATTTTTAGAAACCATTAGTCTCCTATATTAGAAATTTTCATTAGTAAGATAATATACTTTTATATTGTTAATAAAAATGATAATTGATTTTTAAATAAAAATGAAAAATATTTATTAAACACTTTTATTATAAAATTTTATTTAAATAATAAATATTAAAATTATTGAATTTTAATTTAAGAAATTAAATTCATATTTGATATCTTCATTTCAAAATTATATTATGATGAATTTTTTAGATTTTTTAAAGAAATATTAATTTTTAATGATTTTCTTTTTGATTTGTCATTAAAATTTAATTTTCCATTAAAGTATCTAAAAATTAAGAAACATATTTTTTATGAGTTTTAATATTTTATTAGTTCCTTTGGATGTAAAATAATCAAATTATGGTGTTTTAAAATGAAATCAATACTTAAATTTAGTAAAAAAACATTTTTCCCTTAAAAAGGGTATTTTTTCTAAAAAACGTGATTTCATCAAGTTTTGAAAGATTAATTTCAAATAATATTCTACCACTATTCTGTTTTCAATTTTGAAATGTTTATTCCATGTTTGGAATAAATGGTTCAAAATTTTGTAAATAACTGCTTTTTTTATCATGATAAATAATAACCTTAGTAATTTTTGTTACCATGGTATGAGTAAATAATTTAATTAAAGATAACAATAAAATGATAATGAATATAAGATGGTCTTAAAAAATTTAATAGTTTTATTTTAAGATTTAATTTCATCCAAAATCATCCATAATTACCTTATATATTCTTTTTGTTTCCATTATAATGTGATTATGACCTTTAAAATAGTTTACTTAAAGAAAAGTAAAAAATGTCATGCTCAAATTTTTAATAACTATAAAATTTTTAACATAGGGATAAATAGAGGCAATGATAATTTATATATACTATATTGAAATATAATTTAATTATATTCATCATGATAATTTATTTTTAATTTTGAGTTTAATAATAACTACCTAAAATGATTACACAACACTGATGCAATAATTATTCAAGTAATGGAAAAACAAAATAAAAGATATTAAAATATTAATATTAATATAATATGATATATTTATGGTGATCCATAAATTTTATATATGAAAATGACTTTTTAGGGATGTATAATATCTTCTTTTGGGTTTGTAATTCATGTATTGATGTTAATAAAATCAATTTAATGAATAATTCAATAAATGAACATAAATGATATATTATAATAAAAAATAAATTTTATTAAATGATATAAAACATATAGAAATATTCGATTTGAAAACATTATTATAATATAGTTGATACATTCAAACATGGGAAATATTTGGACATTGTTCCACTAATATTAAATATATTATCCCTCAAAAAGTAAAATGCATTATTGTTACGGTAAGTGTGAATGGTGTTAACGAGGTGTTGATACTAAACAAAATGGTAAAAATATGATCAAAACATTTAAAACAATTATGTTATGAGATTATTTATAAAATAATCATAATATAGTATAAATAAATAATTTTTTTTGAATTGTTAATTGAAAATGAAATTATATTTATTTTAAATTTTGAGAAATTCTAAGAGTTCCCTTCCACTCTCTTATAAAAGTGAATCTTTTATTACCATTACTACACACATCAAACACCACATAGTTCATCAAATGACCAAAAAAGAAGATTTCATGGAATGTCTAAAATCATTATAGAGGACATGGTTTGGGCATAATACCAACCATAGTGCTCTTAAGGTGTTTAGAAATTGAGGTTGTTTGTAGAAGAGGTGTCATTTTTAATCAAACATTGTTATTTTATTTCATCTTACTACTACATACAATATTAATTAACAATAATTTTATAATAAAACAATATATTTCATATAAAATGTTTTTTTATTTTAATGGAATTACCTATTTCCATATCCTATTCAATCAATTGGGGAAAACCCATCGTTTGTTTGTATGGAAGACTACCGCCTTACGAACTAGTGTAATTATTATTCTATCACCATCTCTATTGAATGGATTAATATGATAGAATTAATTTTTATATGTTATATTCATGAAAAATAATTCTAAAAATATAATATATACTTTACCTTATACCTTTATGTTCAATGTAAAATGGTAATGTAGTTTGTGCATATGTGTGGACAACAACCTATTCGATGAGATGTGATACGTTTTCATAACCATATCACATTGATGATATATATTTGTATATTTAAAGGTCTAATATTATATATATGAAACTATTATTATTGGAAAATATAATATAATACTTACCTTCATTTCATAATAATTGTTGAAAAATTGAAACATTATTCATGCATACGTACAGAATACTGTCTCCATGACTGTATCATAGTTTATTTTTACTAACCATAATTAATGATTGGATTTTAAAAAATTATTTATGTATAAAAATTATAAATATTTCATGATTTTTATTCAATATATGGTGTAATAATGGCCACTTTGACCATATTCAATGTACCTATTTCAATTCTAACATATAAGCTGAATATCATCAGAAAAATAGACATGAACTTAATTGATAATATAATTACATATAACATGGAATTTAATTAAATAAAGGAATAAAAAATAATATTTTTTCAAAATAAAGTTATAAATTAATATAATGTTTTTATTTAGGAAGATAAAGATATTACATGTTAAGTTAGACTCAAGGAATGATACTTTATTTTAGAAAAACCCCTCTATTAAAGTTTCCCATAAAACACACTTTTTCTTCCATATCCATATTTTAAGTTTATTTTATTGATTTTTAATATAGACATAAAATAATTATAAAGGACACTATTTTTCTAGTTTTACATTATTTCAAAGGTGATGAAATGAATATTTTTACAGAATGCTCGGCTTTCTTTACAAAATGTAAAAAAATGAATGTCTAATTTTAATATATACGGTGACAATGAATTTTAACACCACTATAAACATTGTTTTAAGATTGGATTATTCTATAATATTTTCATATTTTATTCAATAAAACCATCCTTACCTTTTTTGTGTATTTTGGTAATCAAAATTGGTTTTTATGACAAAAAACTGTTTTGATATCTCAAATATGTTTCACATGGGTTTAAAATATTTTTTTATAGGTCTCATTTATGATATGGTCACAATACATTTTTTATAATGGTTTAAACCCCATTTTATGTCATAGGAGAGCATGATATAGGTTATACTATGGGTTCCTTAAGATATTTCTAGGTGATCCCATTATAGATTATATGATGGGTGAACCTAGATGATGGAGATGTGTATGAAACTAATTTTAAGAAATTGGACGGGCACGTGTAATTTTTATTTGAGATCATGATAGTAAGATTATTCAGTTTTACTCTATGTAGAATCCTAGACATCAGTGAACATTAGCATCTTATAGATTTTAGTGGTATGAGAAATTTGTTTGGTTTGTAGAGAAGTTTGAAATGGAGTTCACTGATGATCATGTATTCATTAAAAATAGGATGAAAAAAAGTTATGGATGATAGGAAGTGGGTAAGTATTCATAAAAAATTAGGTGGTAATAAAATAATTTTCTCATCTGGTGATAAGTGTGGTAAAAACATCATTGGGAATGTCCAGTAAATTCATGATTGTGTTACAAATTTGTTATGTTTGGTCACATTGCACATGATAATAAGAAAAGAGTCATTGATAATAAAATAATGTGGTAAACTATATCCTTCCATCGGTTAAATGTTTTATTTGAAATGGTTTGCATCCTTATTCCATCATGTTTCCAAAGTTAGTTATTATGAATGGTAAAAATATAGATTGAAAGAAGAATGGTGTGGATATTTTTTTCTACTACTACTATTGGTGAAGGGCCATCTAATAAAGTAGTGATATGTATATTACTTATTTATTTTAATTATTCCAACACTATTTTTAATATGTTTCTTCACATTCAATCATTTCTATAAAATTTGAAAGAATACTGGGAATATGGAATCATGATAGTAAAAATAGGACAATTGGTTAAAACTCAAGTTGGAAATATTAAAGAAAATAGGTTATATATGAATCTTCTTATTGTTATCATGGGAATATTTTTTTCATACAAATATTTTTGAATTACCCATGGTAGAGTTTGATATAATTTTAGGTATGGATTTGCTTCCAATTTATCATGATATGATAGATTACAAATACAATAAGGTTTTTTAATGATTTAACTCCTTTGATTTCTAATTAATATGATGAGAAATTGATAAGAAGTTATAGTGACTGTTTATTAGAATATGTTATTTAAAAGAAAGAAAATATACAGATTAGTGATGTCCAAGTAGTTAATTAATATATAGATGTTTTTCATGATGATTTATATTGTTTTATTCTTGATAAAAAGGGTGAGTTTACTGTTATCATAACACCTAATAATATGAATATTTCAAACCCAGTTTATCGAATGGCTCAAGTAAATCATTATAAATTGAAAAAACAATTATAGGTGTTTCTATACAAAGGCTTCATTCATCCAATTACTTCTCCTTTGGGGTTATTGATTTTTATTTTTTTTTTAAAAATAGGATTGTTTCATGTGGATTTCCATTTATTATAATGCTTTGAATAACATCATTGTTCGGAACATGTATTCTTTTCTAGACATTAATGAATTTTTTGAGCAGATCCAGGGAGTGCATTATTTTTTAAAGATTGATCTTGGTTCTTGGTACCATTAGTTTATGGTGAAGGAGGAAAATGTTATAAACACTATTTTTTGGACTAGATAAGGCCACTATGAGTTATTTGTTATTCCCTCTGGGTTATCTAATGAACTATCTACATTTATAAAACTTATTAATAGAATTTTCCATGAATATTTGGATATGTTTTTTATAGTTTCTGTTGATGACATATTAGTATATTATAAAAGTAACAAGGATTATAAAATAAACCTATGCATTATTTTAAAAACCATAAAAGGAAATAAATTATAGGGTAAATATAGAATGGATGAGTTCATTTGAAAAAAATTTCCTTTCTTGCGAAAATTGATTCTAAATATTTTATTTCAGTTAAACCATCTAGAAGCAATGTTGTTGAATAGTGGAATATACCTACCAATTTTACATATATTAATAGTTTTATTGGTTTATTAGGATAATAATGGAAGTTTGATTAAAACGTTTCATAGTTTTCTAGTACACTGACTATGATAACTCAATAAGGAGTTAAATTACCCTAAAAAAAGGGATTCTTGTTTTCATGAATAAGAGAGGAAATTGTTTAATGCTAAAATTTTGGAACATCCCTTTAGAAAAGTTAATTTTTCTATCTAAAGATATTATTTATTGAAGGTACTAGGATTCATTATGATATTGAATGACTAGGTATTTTATTAAGATTCTATGAAACTAAAACCCCATGATTTAAATTACCCTACACATGATCTAGAATTAGATTCTGTGTTTCATATTTAAATATTTCGAAGCATCATTTAAATGGATTTATATTTTAAATATATAATGATCATAAATTTTTTATGTATATATTTAGTCAGAAAGTGTTGAACATGAGATAATGAATATGGCTAGAACTAATTAATGATTACAACTACATGATTATTTATCATATTGAAAAAGTATAAAATGTAACTGATGATTTGTTCTATGAAATTTAATATTGTTTTAACCATGTTATGTTTGGAACATGTCTCTTTGGTTAATGATTTGATAAAATTTTGTCCAGAATTTGGTAATGATTTAACATCATCTGTTTTGTTTTATGGTTCAGTGTAGTTGATGTGGATATATAGAATTAAAAAATCCTAGAAGGAGGAATTTTAGTTATAGGAAAATGTGTAATTTATTAATAAGGGATAATATAGAATGATAGTTACTAAAATTGGTTATGTATTTTTTCCCAATACCAAATAGGATGTGGGAAAATGTATACATGTTTTACATAGTGGTACATAAAAAGACATATCTATGTAATAATGAAGTTTGAGTTATTGTTGGTCGATTAAAAAATATGTGTATTTACTTCCCATTTTAGATTTTATTTATTTATATCAAATTATTTTATTTTTCCTTATGGAGATTTTCATGTTAAATGGGATTCACCAATACATTTTTTCGGACTATGATCCCACTTTCAGTTAAAATTTATGGAATGGAGATCGAAAGTCATCAGGTACTGATTTAAATTTCACTTAATATTTTCTTCCCCAATCTAATGTAAATTATGACCAAACTATTCAGGTTGTTGGAGAATGGCTTAATTCATTTTAGTGAATTACAAAGGATTTTGGGTTCAATATCATTCTTTAGTTGATTTTTCTTATAATAAATGTTTTTATTCTAGTATACAAAAGACACCTTTTGAGGATTTATATGGAATGTGGTGCCAAAAGAGTATATTTTGGGATGAAGTAAGAGAAATGTAGATCAAATGAATAAATTTGGTAGAGTAAATGGGTATGAAGTTAAAGTTTATTAAAAATGTATGAGGATAGCTCTGAGCATGTAGAAATATTTTGAAGATAACAGGGAAAAGGATATTTATTTTGAGGTAAGTGTTCATGTTTTTTTAAATTATCCCCATTTTGAAGAGTCATGAATCGTTGTAAAAATGGAAAGTAAAGTCTAGGGTTCATTGGACGATATTATATCCAGGGGGAAATTGGAACTATTTTATAATGAGTGTATTTTTAAATGTTTTTATCCTTGGTAAACAATGGTTTTCATGTTTCAATTTTATAAAATTATGTACCAATTTAAACTAATTTTTGCATCCCTCGTGTAGTTCAAATGGAAGAAGACTTTTATTATGAGAAATTGAATTTACAAATTATTGACCATATAAAGAATATATTATGGAATAAATTATTTCTCTAGGTTAAAGATTTTTGTAAAAACCATATGGTTGAAGATGTAACATAGTAGTGTAAAAATTATACTAGGGAAAGGTGTCCCCACAAGTTTAATTAGTTAATAAAATTGAAAGGACACAATTTCATAAAGGGGGAAGCATTTAGGAACCTATGTAATGTTGTAGTAAATAATTTTCATGAATTATATATATTCATTATTTATATATCATATTGTTATATGGATTATAAAAATGTAATGTAATGTTTAAATCAAAATGAATTAGTTTTATTAAACCCATTTATTAAAACATTTTATTTAGAAATATAAATATAAATTTATATTAATTTAATTTTAAAAAATGGATTTCATTTTTGAATTCATAATGTTAAAATTATTTTATAATTAATTTTTTTAGAATTTTTTGAAAATTCTGACCTTTTATTGAATTGTAAAAAATTATGAATTTTTAAATAAAAAATTATTTCTTTGCAAGTATTTAAAAATTGAAAAACATTATGAGATTTATAATTCAATTATTTCATTTTTATTTTCAATTTTCATTTTGAAAATGAATATAATACATTCATTTCATATAAGAACATATTTATATTAAAAATAAATGATTCTAAAAAAACCGTTTCTTTATTATGTTTATCCGGTTTAATTTTAAATTAAAATTTTCCACTTATATGTTTTGAATTATGAATAATGGATTTTATATTTTCAATTATTGGGTCCAAATTTGGTAAATACTTCAATTTTTCTTTTCAATATGAAGAGTAACCTTAGTTATTTTTGGTAACCCAATAAAAGGTAAATCAGGCAATTAGTGTTAAAAACAAAATGATAAGGATTATTTAATGATCATATAACATTCCATAATACTATTATATAGTTCCAAATCATCCTTTATCATAAATTATTTGGTTATTTGTTCTTTTTGTTCCATTTTTATGTGATTATAACATTTATCGTAATTTATTTAATGAATTGAAAAAAAGGAACACTCTAATTTTTAATAACTATTGTATTTTAATAGTGGGTAAAATGGACTCTATGATAAGATATAAATATTATTTGGAATAAAATAAATTATTTATCTTAATTTTAATAATTTATCTTTATGTTCTAGTGAATAAATACCAACCAAAAAAGTTTACACAATATTGACATTGTAATTATTCGATTAATTAAAATGTCAAATAAATGATATAAATCATATTAAAGGTAATGTATGTTAAAATAATTAATATGATACCTGAATCATTACATTTTATGGATGTACTATTTTTTTTGAACATTCCTTTTTTCGTGATGTTATTAAAATCTACAAAATGAATAGTTCTAAAAATTGATATTAATGATATATTATATTAAATAATATTTTATGAAGTGAAATTGAATTACTATAAATATTATGTTATAACTTGTGATTATGATATGGGTTATAATATAAACAATTATCCATTTTGGGATCTTTTTTCCATTTATAATAATTATATTGACCCATAAAGTGTCCAAATCATTATTTTCACGGTAAATTTGAAAGGTGTTAACTAGGTGTTATGAAAAAAGATAAGGGTAAAAATATGATAAAAAACTATCATTTTTTTATTTTATGAGATTATTTAATTAATTAATCATTATATATTAAAAATAAATCTATTTGTCTAAATTTTAAGAAGAAAAATATATTTTTTAAAAAAATTAATATTTCAAAAAATTCCAAGACCTCCCTTCCCCTCGCTAATAAAAGAGAATGACTTCTTCCCATTAATTAACACTTGAAAAAAATGTATTAGAAAATATAACCCAAAATACCTTCCTGTACCCCCTAATATCAATCTATATATCTTGGTTTTGGAATAATAGCTATCATAGTTGTCTTATTTTGATTAGAATAGATGGTTTTCTGCAGATGAGGTATCATTTTTAATTGAGTGTTTTATAATTTATTTATTCTTACACCTCCTTCAAATATTTCATATATATTATTATATAATTATACCAATATATTTCATATAAGGGATTTTTATGTTAATTTTCAATCTATATCAATCTAATATTCAATCAAATGGGAAACAAAACAATTATTTGTGTGTACGGCGGACTACTACATCGAAACTGATGTAATTAATTTTCAATCACCATCTATCATGGAAGGATTAATATGACGGAATAAATTTATATATATGACATTAAATAAATATTTATCATTCTTATACGATAATATATCATTTACCTTTTACCTTTCTATTCAATTAAAAAAGATAACTTCATTCATTCGTCTGTGTGGGATACCATATCCACGATGTAATGTGATTTGTTTTCAACACTAAATCACATGGATTATAAATATATATATATAATTATTTAAAAGTATTAATATTATATTAATGATAGTATTAAAATCATATAAATATAGAATAATAATTAACTTCATTCCATAATGATCGTTGAAAAAATTGAAGTGTTACTAATGCATACGTATGGATCACTATCTTAATGATTGAAACATAGATCATTTTTCAAAACCATATTTAATGACTGGTTTTAGATGTATGATTAATGTATAAAAATGATAGTTATATCATTATTATTATTTTGTAGATGGTGGAATACTCTTTGACAATAATCAACCTACCAAGGTCTTTTCTGACAAATGATTCGAATATTTTCGAAACACCATATTAAAACATAATTGTCTAAGTATTAGAATATTAAATGGTATTAAATGAAATAATGGAATAATGAACGTTATAATGTTTCTTAATAAAGTGAAAATATTTACATAATTTTTTTATTCATGAAGATAATGAACGCATGTGATGAGTTAGACTCAAGGTAAGAGACATCCTTTTAGAAAAGTCATCCATTAATATTTCAATTAAGACTCTTATTTTCATACATATAAACATATAAGGTTATCATATTAGTGTTTTTATATTTACATGAAATATTCATACTATAAATGTTTTATTTATTTTTATTTATATTCAATGGATATGAAAATAAATACTTCTAGTAAATGATTGAATTTCTTTATAAAAATATAGAAATGAATGTTAGATTTTAAGTTATATAACGGAAATAACTTTTACTTCCATCCTAATTGTTATTTAGATTTTGTATTCATCAAAATAATTCTTATTTTATTCAAATAAAAAATATCTTCCCATTTTTTTCTCAACAAAAAATTTTATTTTATTAAAACATGGGATAAAGGTCACACAGAAAAAAATACAGCAAGAATTCTGAAATCAAGGGAACTAGGAAGGTTTAAAATAGTGCAATCCAAGATAATCTGCCTGAACGAAATCAAAAAATTCTGATGGAATACTGGAAATATTAGTGAAAATAATCCTTGAATCATTTTATCACCCTTTGTGGATAATACATTTTCCACATTATTTCCTTCACTATATGTATGCTGCAAAGCCACACCATGAGGAATGTATCAGATACACCGTCGAATGTAAAAATCAATAGAAGAGTGGGTACTTGTCTTTCCTTGTGTAGAATTATATATCACTATAGATTCTGTTTCAATCAAATAAGGAGACAAATTGAAGCCCCGATATGTTTTGAGCCCCTCAAGAAGAGCCTTAGCCTCCGCTCTTATAGAGTATCATTGACTGAAGAAACTAATGAAAGTAGTGATAACAGGACCATGGTTATCTCGGATAACTCCACCTCCAAACATCATACCAAGATCCCACGATCCACAAACATTTAGATTATATCCACTCATAGGTGGTTTCCAACTTACCCATCTTTCATGATTCTGTATACCATGAACGTCATGACTAGAAAAAGATCTCCTAGAACTAGTGATAATCATTCTCCGGATTTTACTTTTGTTCCATTTCTTTATCAGTGATCCCAACTGCACCACCAGACATTTGAAACCGACCTGTATGGAATTCAAGGATATTTGACTACCTTCATGGAGTTATTTATTCCTTGTGATCCACAAAGTCCAGCAACCCGCAACCATTATCACAGAACATGCCTTTTGCTCATACTCATTCGAGCAAACACTGAGAGAGTCATTAAGAAAGAAATCAAATCCAGTTGCATAATGAATATCGATACCTATGAGGTCACATAGGAAGATCTATACATTTGTAGCCCAGTCACCTTTAAAAAATAAATGCCCCGCCGTTTCAGAACTTCTGGACCTGCAACACCATCAATTCGACACTATCTAAACACCCCTAATATAAACTAGGTCATCCATTGAAATACGGGCTATTATATATCCTCCAGATAAGGAAATTGTATTTAACAGGCATCTATTTACCCAAATACGCATTTATAACAATGTTGTCATCATTTAATGCAGGCAGAACTAGTCTATAACTCTTAGCTAAGAAGACCGACCGCGGGAGATTTTGTAAATACCAGTCAATTGACATTTAAGGTGAGGTCGATGCGGTATATGATTTCTTGTTGTTGTTGATTAAGAATAGAATATATGAAATCTGTGTAAAGACTTGCTTGGAAAAAATTCAACACATCTTATGAAAAGTAGGAAAGCCAATGATCGAGCGAGACAAATTACGAAACCAAAAATTGATATCACCACTTTCCACGATACACTAGGAATGCTGATTGAGAGTTGGAATGTGCTCATATAGAGATCTCCATATTCAAGAGATAGTACCCCTATGAGTATCCAGGTTGGTCCCATATTTCATTCTAATAATCTTACTCCATAGTAATATACTTCAAGGACTTCCCATATCAACTTATCTGGAAGGCAGTTTATATAGCCTTCCACACTACGGAGATTAATACCCCAGTTATTCAATGGCCTAGACATTGTTTTTCAAGACCCCCAATGGTACCTTCTTTCCCCCCTGAGCAACCCAGATTAAATATTTCAAAGTCCTTTCAATATTTCTCAATTCCACATTAGGGACTTTGATAACTTAATGAATGTGGATAGGGATTGAAGAAAGAACATTGTTAACAAAAGTAATATGGCCACAAAAAGATAGAAACCGGTTCTTCCAATTATTGATCATAGTGATGATTTTATTAAAAACCCCTTTACATTGTCTTATTCTCAATCTACCCAGAGATAAGGGAGCTCCATGATACTCCAAATGAAACTATCTTCTCATAATACCCAGAACGTCTTCCATTTTTCTTATCCGCCATTCTAAACATGACTATGGAAAATATAGACTACTCTTATCAAAATTAATTTTACAAAAACTCTGTTTATTTTACTCTTCTAGCACATTTTTAATATTTATAATAAATATATATCCTACATTAATTAAAAAAACCATGTCATCTTCGTAGAAAAACTGAGATATTCCATTAGCCTGATTCCTACATTTAGAAGATTTAATGTAGTCATTACTGATCTTGTTCTACAAGAGTGTACTAAGGGAGTTCAGTACCATTATAAAAATACTAGAAGAAAGAGAATATCCCTGTATAAAGAACATAATAGATTTGAAAAATCCAGTTCTCTTACCCATCAGCGCCACTGAGAACCGGGGTGATCTAAAGCATCTGAAAAATAAGTCCCACACCCAAATAGAAAAACCCATACAAGACATAACCTTGAGAATATACCACCATCCATCCTATCATAAGACTTATCCATATCAATCTGAGTAGTCACATTCAAACCATGTGGGTTTTTGTTGATATCCACAAAACTTCTATTAGCAATACCAATGGAATCTTATGGGACCTTCCATTAATTAATACATTTTGTTCGTTGGCCACCCATTCAATAAGGAATCTTACCACTTGCCTGTTATGAATAGTAGCCAGGATTATATATGAAATACTACACATACTTATAGTCTGAAATTTATTGAAATATGATGGGTCTTTCACTCTTGGAATCAGCATGATCATGGTTGCAAAGACCACCCTCAGAAGATCTCGTCCATGAAAAACATCGTGAATCGATTCAATCAAATAAAATTTAATAATTTATCAAGAGACCACATAGAAAGATGCAGGGAAACTATCTGCGCTAGGTGAACTATTCAGGTTGAGAGACTTTATAGCTTCAAATATTTATTTCTCCTCAAGAATTCCCCTCAAAAAGTCATTGACTTCATTGGATACAACATGCAAAATTCCCTCAAATAGTTTAGATAAACAATGAGGATAACCTTCCTACATACTTGGGTTATCATCAACAAGAATATATTTAAAATATTTTTCATCCATACCTCAAATTATCCCAAGACCATAAGAAAATAATTCATTTTCCATGCGAATATTTGGAATGATCCTCTGTCTTTTCTCTTTGATTCATTCCTAAAAGTATGCTATATTTTTATCCCCTTATTTAATCTAGGCGGCCCTAGATTTATCTCGAACAACCCTTTCTTATCCAAGAATAATTTTATTATGATGTTAATTCTTATTATTAACATGGTTCAGAAAAATATCCTCATCCCAATCATCTTCAATATCAGATTAAATGCGCTTAATTTCATTTTTTAGATTATCCAAATCTGCAAAACGATTAGGTTTTTTATTATACCAATTTTAAAGATCTGACTTCAATCGTTTGAGGTTGTTCTAGAATATATTCTAAGATATCCCATATATTGGCGTACACCAAGAATTTTTCCCACATCATGATATGTCTAATTATTATCCCACTGTTTGGAATAGAAGAAACGATCCGTGTTTTCAATGATAACAACCATGCATAAGAGTAATAGGGAGTGTCTGAAATGGCTCGAACAAGATGATTAACTCTAGAATCCAGGAAACCAGAAACAACCTGAAGATTGACTATAATACGATCTGGCCGACACCAGGTCTGATTCCTGCCTTTTGGTTATTACATCATGTATATTGGTCTCCTATATATCACAAATACAAATGGAATTCTTGGGTTTAAAAGATTTTTTCAATGGTTTTATTCATGACATATTCCCATGAAATTGTTTGCAAAGGATTGATCCCCATTATAACTGATTGGTGAGCCCGATATATCTCATATAATTTTTTCACCATGATAGTACTGAGTGACCCCTTATCGCTTATATGATGGGTTCACCCATATAACACTCTAATGCAATGGTTAATGATTATGTTCATCGTAGAATTATATTGGAAGTCGGTCGAATGGTTATTCAAAATTTTATGGATTTTATAATAGTTTTAATATGATTATTTCGAAAGGCACCAATAAGAATTTTCTATGCTTTCTAATGGGTTTTCTTGGAAATATTTTTATTTAAAGAAGTGATATAATGGTATTTATAAGGAAAATTGATGAACCTTTCAAATAAAGCCTTTGTTTTAATGAAACATTTTTCTTGGGTTTTCTTGTATTTTATTGGACTAATATATTTCTTCTTATTATGTTCTTTACTGATCTTTTAGTTCTCCTCCCAAATTTTTTAAAAACAATTCATTGTGTTTATGGATGGTTAAGTTAAATTAACAAGCCTTATTGAAAGTCGTAAATCATTACATTGAAATAAATTCAGTTTTATTTTAAAAGTTTTATATGGTTGAAAAAATGGATAATGATTAGAAGTGTCAACAAAATATATTTATGGGTTTTTATTTAAGAGTTATGACCTAACTATGTAAATATATTAAACTAAAATTTCTCTGCGAATGTAAGAATGTGACTTTAACTTAATGCCACTAGAATCTATGATGTTTAAGGATGAGTCCTAAAATTTAATTATGTTTAATTTGAGAGCTTAGTTTTGGGAAAATAGAATCAGATATTATTATTTAATATATAAATAAAATATCAATAATTTATAAAACATAAATTAGTGGTAATATATAATATTATTAACCTTGAAATTACTAAATTTCATATAAATTAAGAATACAATTTTTTAAATATTCTATAGAACGTTATGTTTTATCAATGTATATATCACTTAATTAGTTAGTACCGACTAACCATTATCTCATTTCTATACATTTTTTTTATCTATCATTTTTTGAATTTTAAAATAAATAAATTTTATTATTTTATATCTATTGGTAGTTTATTTCATGGTAATTTTTTTTATTTGATCTAAATTTTTAAAATGTCTACTAGTTCAATATCATAATTTTTTTGTTGAAAATATTTTTGGCATTTTTCATAAAATATTCCATAATAACGATTAAAAAAATAAGTTTAATAATATGCATATATATTTATGTGTGAATGTGTTTGTATATTAAAGGAAGTTCAATAGATTTGAATCATTTATTTTGATGAATTAGACCCATGGGTGTAATAAAAACGTAGTTTCCTATATCCACATCGGTGTATTTGGTTATAAAATAGTCATATTTAGTCCTTTAATGAAAATATAAAATATTTCATATAAATATTTAAATAACATTATATGTTTCTGTGTGTGTGTGTGAAATTATATTTTCGTAACATGAAAAATTATTTTTCCTTTTTATGGAATATTAATTTTATTTTTTTTCTATGAAGTATTTTTTACAATTAATCTAAATTTACATTTTAGTAAGGATCCATTTACTTGTTTGGTGGTGTAAAGTATCTTAGATTCTTGTTTATTTAGAAACCATATTTTTTGGGACTATATTTAAGACTTTTTTCAACAATTTTATTTTTTCGATTCATCTACATTATATAAGAATTTTCATATCCATTGATCAATCAGATCTAACAGCTCATGTGTAACTTATTTCAACTTATTTCAATGTTTTTAGATTATATTTTTCATAAATATTATTCCCTTCCTATATGGAGTACCAATGGTTTCCTTGTGACCCTATATGGGCACAAGCCTCCCCATTCACTCATATTCCACTCAACGTGGATTACCTGATATATTTTATAATATATATTATAATCAACCATCTACAACCTCAATGTTTCCTCCATAAAAACACAATTTCCCCCCAACAATAATTTCTATTAAATAGGGTCCTCTATGGTAGTTAATCTATTGATAATTTTTCCCTAATATATTTTTATTGGCTAGTTTATTTGAATAATTATTTTATAATAGTGAAAGGTGTGAGATGCTAAGTAATAAGGTATCATTGATATTAATTTAATACTTTAATCTCGTTTTTGTTATTTTTAAAGTATATAAGAGATCAATATTTTTTATTGTTATTATGGATATCTATAGATTAGGATAATGAAATATTAAGATAATTATTTCATGGTAACTATAATGATCCAATCTAAGCTTGAAGGATTCAACATCCTTCTAAAAGGTGTAACTAAGACTTTGTATAAAGGTACAATCCAATGATTATTATTTGTTTTTATATTTTAATTCAGGATATCTCACTTTATTAGAGATATATATGGTCATGTACGCCGTGCGATTCTATCTAGATATAGAGTAGATTCCATTTTGAATAGGATTTTTTTATCACAAGATGCACACCAATTTAATCATAGATATTTATTGATTTTATTTTCATATTTCCATTTTCAAATGTACTATATTATCATTTATTACATAGTTAAAATTTCTTTTTTTATATTATAAACATGGTCATAGTTTCAATAATCATATAAATCATATAGTTCAATTAATATTTTCTTTTCTAACATCATTAACCCTGAATATCAAATCGGTCCTTTTTTTGTGGTTAATGTTAAATGGTTATTATAATAAATTCTAATTATATATATATAATAAAATTATTTATTTATTAGATTGTGTTTTTAATATTTTATTTAAATTTTCATTTTATATAAATTTTATTTTCTATAAATATATTTATATACTCTTTTTTGAATCATATATTCACCATAGTATTGAATTGAACTAATTTTTTATTTTTTTAACTCTCTAAAATAAATCATTATTGAATTTGAGTCTATTTTAGGAAACTAATAATTTAGTTATGTTTAAAGTTTTTTATTTATTTATCAAGAATATTTAATTTTCAAACCCTTTTTCCAACTGACAATATACAATTAGTTTTTAAAATTTTTTTTAAATCATTTAACAATTTGAAACACTAAATTGAACCAATTAATTGTGTTTGTTTAATTATATCACTTAAATCATTAGATAATTTTAAATTTATTCAAATGTGATACTGAAATTTTAATGATTCTATTATAAATATTTAAATAGTAGTTAATATAATTTTTTTTCTTCTTCTCGGTTAAGAGAATCTATATAAATAAATTTATTTTGTTAAATATTTTTCCCTATATTTTGGAAAAAATAATATAAAATTTAATATTCAATATTTAATATTTTTATTATACGTGATTAGAATAATTATGAGTATATGATATAATATTTTATGGATCTTTTTTCCCCATAAAAAAATCAAGAAATAGTTTTTGAAGTAATACATTTTTCATAATTGAATCATAATTTAAAATTAAAAAATTAGTTGGAGAAAAATATTTGGATTTATTAAATATTAAAATGTGTGTGTTTTAATTTTAGGTAATATTAATTTACTCCCTATATAGACAAAATAAAATATGAAGACATTGTTTTCAACTGAAAAGTCAATATTTCTTACATATGTACCCTCTAATTCCATGTAATAGGTATATAGGACAATTCATCTATAATTAATTAATAATTATATGTGTGATGTTACATTAGAACTAGTAAAACAATATATTTTTATTAGAATAAAAAATTATTAAATTAATAAATCAATGGTTAGTACATTGAAATCAAAATTAAGACTTTGAACGTCTAAAATTAATCTTATAATAGATGCCATAGTAATATTAATAAACAAAATAAAATATTATTTGATTAATCCAACATTGATATTATTATATGATATGAGGATCAATATATTATTTTATTGGTATACTTAAACAATTTATAATGTATTATTTATGATATGATTATATATGGAACTTCTTCCATATAGTTAGAGAATGTTATGTTTTCCCTTATATAAAATGACTTGTAATATTTTAATGGTGTAGTTTTTATAGTATATAGACTTAATTCAAGGGTTAGAACATACCAAAGGTATGTGAGGAAAGGTTTTGGTCAACATAGGAAGAATAAGAGTTAGCCTATGTTTTTGAATATTAAGAGTTATCTATATGGGAAAAAATGTTATATGAGGACCAACCGTCTAGAGAAATATTCATCTAAGGATGGTGGAGTTCAAAGAAAAAATATAATGGGGATAATTGAATATATTTTATATATCCCATAAGAAGTTTTATGTGTATTTAATAGTAAATTTATTTTCTAGATCCATTTTTTTATTCAACAAAAACATTATTAGGGACTATTTTCTCAACAGTAACATAGTGTAATAAGGGTGGTGTATAAGGGAACCCTAAATTGATATAATATTGAGGGTTGAGGTACAATTTTGATTGAATTATGTGATGCAATTTCAATATGATCCTTATGAATATTTATTAACTACATCATTTTAGGAACAAAATATTGTTATGTGAGCTATGTTTTGGATAGTTTTCCTTATATTGGAGTCATTTGTGAATTTAAGGAAATAAAAATGTCTTAAGGTGTATATAAATTATTTAGTGGATTTATGATGAATGTATGAAGGTTTTTTAATATCCCATTATATTGAGTTAGATTTTTCAACAATATAGAATTAATAATTGATTGGAATCTTAATAAATCAACATGAATTTATTGAAAATATCACTATAGACAACACATTTTATGATGAAAAAAGTGATGATGTTGTTCTTGGTATACTATTTGTTCCAAAATATAATGGAAAATGCATGTTGTTGACATCAGTACTCATACATACATATGTTGAAGGTGTCTATAAAGTGAATATTGTCTAAGAGATTTATGTATGAGAGTAATATAACAGTTAACCACCATGAGTGTGTCACATCAATGATTAAAACAACCAAGCTAGGAAGGACCAAAACTATGGTGGAAGGGACGTTGAAGAAGCTATGTCGACAATGCCAAATTTTTTTGGGAATATTGAAAATATGTAATATAAAAGAGGCAGTGTAAAGGGACCAATACCATAGTGGTACCTATGGTATAATTTTAATACATCTATCCAAAAAAGATATTGGAAGGAGCTCAAACCCATGGTCAAAAATAAATAAGAATGAAAAAATAGATTGATAAGTAGGACTTAACCCACAGTGTTAGGAATTTGAATTTTAAGGACAATAACATGGGAAAGACTATGACATTAGTAGATATAGTTATGGTTGACAAGTATAGTAACAGGAAACAATAACCATGTCGTAGATACCATAACTATATTGGATGTGTTCATGGTTAATATGTAGTATAGTATGAAAATATCCTAGGACCATGTGACATCACCTATGGGGGTAAAAGTTTCAGATTAAAAAATTACAATGATTTAGCCCTAGGTCCTGGGGTTGGTAGTTTTGGAGTTAGGAATATATAATAAGGAGTAATCCACTTAGAAGATTCATAAACCAATCTTAAATGTTCCATCAATAAAGGGAAATGTTTTTGATCGATGATTTAATTTTAATTTAATGGAGTATAAAAAAATTTATTTATTGATCAATTAGATAATTATTCTGTTCTTCCTGAATAACGAAGAGGTCTATGAGAATCTATTTCTTATTTGTTATAGAGAAATAATTGTGGGTTTTATGAAAATGTTATGCGTATTTTTAATAACCCATTCAGGCACCAAATATAGTAAATTTATTGGCTCATGATTATCTTATTTATTAAGGCTGATAAACATTTTTAAATGAAATAAATAGAGAGTGATTCTATTTGATTTTTTTCTTATTGGGAAAATGTTGACAGTGAATAGAACATACATTTAAGAACATATCCACATTGAGGTGGTTTTTTTCTATGTGAGGGGATGTAAAGAGGATATTGAAAACCATCAAAAATACATTGTAAAATAAATTAATAATTATTCATATAGAAAATTGAATGATTATTCCATATTTTTTCTAGACATTGATAAAGGGAATACAAAATCATCTATCCTTATTTGAAGATTCATTATATGATGTTGATGAAGGCACTAATATACATAAACTATATGTTTATCCTTCCTAGAGACCTGACTATAGTTGGATGAAGAAGAGGAAGTGAGCTATCAATTAGCCTTGGGTGGTAGTTTTTTAACCCTAAACGTTCTAGAGAAGTGAGTATAGGAAATCAGTACCCCTATCTAAAAAATTATAAGTGCAGTAACCATATTAAGATTAGTGATATCATTTGTATATTTTATTTCATGACACAATATTGATGGATGATCCTTGGATATAGTCTAGTGAGGGTAAACTAAGTAAATTATCATTATCCTATATAGTTTATTAATGGACACCAAAAAAGTCTAGAAACCTAATATTTATTAGTTAAAATATTATAAAAATAAACCCTAATGGTTTTTATGTCAGGACCCTTATTGGACATATTAAATTAAAAGGGTTAAGAGTATTAATTTCTCAACCATTTTACATACCCTGATTCACCCCAATTAGGTTAATTTCTTTTTAATCCCCAATTTTTATATTAGAATACGATATAATCGGGATTGCTTCAATTTTATTTTATTTTTATTTTAATAACTTGATTTTATGTTTTAAAAAGAAAAATGGAATTCCCAATTAACCATCCAATGTTTGATGGAATGAATTTCATATAATTGAAAAATGAGTTCATTGGTTCCAAGGAGTATTCTATTGGATTTCATAGAAATATTATCTAAGATAGAATTTCTATATTAATAGGATGATGGGTTATCTTTGAAAAAGATAAATGATATATTAAAATTTATTCATCACTTAAACTCATGTTAAATGAGGTTATTAGGGAATACATGTAAAATAGTTGAATAGTTTCTTGTTCTCTAAACACATGTTGATGAAATTTAATTATATGTTTTGAAAATGATAAATTCTAAAATAAGTTTACATTAAATCCAAAGGAAAAAATAAAAATAACAATGGGAAGTCATCCTAGAAGGAGTGTTCTACAACCATGTTTAAATATGAACCCAATGAATTTTTTGTATCTTTCCCTCATGTGGAAAAAGGATGTAAAATATCAGTCTCTATTTTGGATTTTAAAGGGATATATGGTTCTAGTGGTGAAGTGGTGACATATCAAGTTTCAATTCAAAGGAATTATTATGCAATGGAAAAGTTTTCTAATAGATAATCATGCATTAAGTGAACTTTTCAACAATTAAATATTTATCCTATGAAAAAAATACTGATAATAAAAGAAGAATCCATGAATCCCATCATAAATAAGATGGTATCAAAGATGAATGAGAAAATAAATATGATTTAATAGCTTTCCCAATATGTGGGAATAAAAATGGACCTAGAAAAATAATTGACAGAAGGTGTTCCTATATTTAGAAAACAATATGAAAAATGAAAATATAACCTGATAATTCTGGATCTAAGTTAGAAATATTGGCTTAAAACTAGAAGAAAACAATGAGTAGAGAATAAACATTAAGGATATGATGAACACCTCAAAAGAGATTATGGTATCCCCTCTTGAATCTGTTTGAACTCATGTAACAATGAAGAGAAATATGTATATTAAAATAGTAAAAAAAGAATAATTCCATGAAAAATCTAGTTGTGTGGTTACACAAAAAAAGATGTAAACAACGTTCTTCTATTATTGAATAATTGGTTATATATTGAGTAGTTATTTTGAATACAATGATCCCAACAACATGAGAAATAATCCATCAATTCCTGTATGTCAATCAAGGAGTGTCCAAATATGGTAATATTATTATTTAAAATTCATTATTTGTTTTAACCATGAACACATGGAAAGGTATTTCAATTTTATAAATAAATGGAGATGTAAATAATCTAGATGTATACACTTGTGTCCTATAATTCTTAAGGGGAATTATTATCTTATAAGAAGTCAAATGAATATTGAAAATCATTACAATGTTTTGGGGGATGAAAATGAGCCTCAATAAAGGGTGTATTAATCCCCATGGTATGAGTAATCCGAATAAATCGATTAGAATGAACATATAGATATGTAGAATCCAAATAAAGAGGTTGAAACATTTTAATTGAAAGGTGGAATAGAATGTGATGTTCACTCCACCAAATAATTTTTCCACGATGGAACTCTAAGATATAAATTTTGATTTTTTAAAATGTGTATCATCCTAATCCACCAAAAGGAAAAATTTCAAGAAAAAATTGTAAAGAGAGATGATTTTGATATCCACTATTGATAGAACATATGAATTCACTTGTTCAATTGTGATAAATTCAGTAACTATGAATAAGACCAAGCTAAGGGTGGATACAAATCCACACATACCTAAATAGTAGTTTATTAGAGGTTTCATGCATGGGAAATAATTTTTCATTTGGCCATATTGTCTAGATATATGTGTGAATAAAAATGTTAAAGAGATGATTGAATTAATTTCTTGAAATCTGAAAAAAATAAAAAGGAATAATGGAAGGTGATGGGTTGGTTAATATTGATGATCCATATTATTTAACTTATCGAAACATGATATACCTCGATCTTAATTGTCTTTACTATTTATAATTGTTTTTGAAGAATTTTAAATTTAAGGTGGAGATACAATCCGTGGGATGATGGTGCTTAAAATATAAATGTTATGGGAAGTGAAGGAAAATATGTGAAATAATAAACATGAATTCAAATGGTGATTTATTAAGTGTTTTAAATACCATTTTATATCTTCATTTATTAGTTGGAATCAATACCAAATAGACATTCCTATGGATATGGTCAATGATAAAAATACACGCAAAGATGTATTAAATGGTTATTAACAATTTTGGTGTCAGTTTTAATGTTTGTATCATAACATAAAAAAGTAATAATATGATTGGTAAGAGAAGAATGAATAAACATTCATATTATTATAATTTTTTTCTAACATTTTTTAGCTATATTTATATAAAGGATTAACAAATATGTGAAAACATATTTATTCCATGAAAATTGGAATCCCTAAATCAAAGAAAAGTAATTGGTTTCAAGAGTTAATGTCTCAGGGGGAGTTTTTGATGATAATTAAAGGTTGCTAATCCTCACACTTGAAGTTAATGATGATTAGTTGTGAACCATCTCAAAATTTAAAATTTTTTTATTGATTTTATAACAAATGTTTCAATGTCATATTTATTTGTATCATTCTCACAATCAAAATGATTAATTATTATTTACTAATAGTTTAGTGTGAACTTTGTTTGATATTAGATGTTATGTTGAGAAATGAAATATCCAAAGTTGTTATATAGTTTTATAGTTTTCATGAGTGACATTAATAATATTATTGTTTTTTTAGAAAAATTCGTACATCCAACACCGAGATCAAGATCTAGTGGTTTATAGTATTTATTAACAGCTAACGTTCGAAGTGGTAAATTCACCCTATGAATCCTTATAGAAAATCGAATAGGACACAAAGATTGTCTTAATGTAGAATCCATGTGAAAATTAAGTTATTCATATACTGATTATGGGAGTTTAGTCTATTAAGATGCCCTATTGGAATATGATTAATGATGGGGAGATAAAAATTATTATAAGAAATATTGGAAATTAATATAAGGAAGAAAAGTTGAGCCATATATACAATGGGAGAAATATTGTAAATCCCATTGTTGTTTCATTTTTAATATGAGGGATAATATATTTTAAAGGGTTTATTATGTATTTTCAACAAAATACAAGGGGTATATTATTAGCAATCTCGTTGGATTGAGTTGGATTTTTTGAGAATAATTAATTAATAGTTGATTGGAATTTTAACAAATTGTGTAGGATTTATTGAAAATATAATTGTTGAAAACACATTTTCAAGGTGAAAAAATGATGAAGTTGTGCATGGTTTATTTTTTATTCCTCAAAATAAGGGATAAGGTATTTTGATAAAATTAGGATTCATGACTATACATGTTTAATGAGTATAACAATTAATGATTACAAAAGATGTTTAATTCTAGGAGAATTATGGATGTGAAGCACCATGAGTGTGTTGAATTCAAGTGGAAAAAGGAAAGGCCATGAGAGAACATGTCCATATTTGAAGGACTATA
The DNA here is from genome assembly GCA_963277665.1 of Viscum album. Classification (NCBI taxonomy): domain Eukaryota; kingdom Viridiplantae; phylum Streptophyta; class Magnoliopsida; order Santalales; family Viscaceae; genus Viscum; species Viscum album. The sequence continues at coordinate 36,043,172 of OY728150.1, read as the reverse complement.
GAAGAATATAGGTGGACCATTCCTATGGTAGATAAGGTGTCAAATATAAGTAGGAAAAATAGTAATATGAATGGGAAGAAACCTATGGTGGTCTTTATAGTGGAATTTTGGAAAACATATCGCAAATGGGTAGTGGTGAGATACTATTCCCAAGCTACCTTTGATAGTGGTTTACATGTGAATGAACCTGAAAAAATATCCAAATTAAGAGGACCATGCCTATGGTGTTTTGGAAAGTCTTTTTCAATGAGATTCACATAGATTTTTCTATTCACATAGTGTAATTGGTCATGGTTGACATGAAAAAATGACTGGATTGAATAGATTACATCTATTGTGGCTGGGATCATGGTTGATAGGTGGATTAGTAGGCCAAAATGACTAGGTCATGGAGTCTATTCCCATGGTGGATGGTGTTTTGTAGGACAAACAAAAAACGATTCTACACTTGTCCATGGTGATGGGCATGTCTGTTTTAAGAATATAAAATTAGGAGGAATCATCTCTAATGATACACAAACCAATCCTCAGTGTTTAAAATATAACACGTCTTAATTTTATACATTATTCATATGGAATTCTAAGTATTTTTCATGGTCTAAATGTGGATTAATTGAATACTTATTCCATGATATATAATGAATTAGGATGTTTATGGGATGTTATTTCACAACAATTCTAAGTAAAATATTAGAGATTTTTGGAATGATTTATTGTAATTATAGATAACCCAATTTGGTGGCTGTAACTAGCTATATATTATCTCATGATATCTCTTATTTATCAAGGGTGATTAGTATTTTTAAAGAGAATAATTGAATAAATAATTTATATGAATTATTTTATATATTCACAAAAATTAGGGAGAGAGACCATGCATGATTTTTAATATCTGGTCTTGTTTGAGGAGTTTTGATTCCTAGAAGGGGGTTAGAAAGAAAAAGATGTTGGATAACAAGGAAGATCCTATCATGAATAGATTTTTCATTATGCATACAAAAAATTGAATTATTATTTCATACTTTTTTCTATAAAGTAAAGAATGGATTAAAACAGATCATCTTTCCTTATTTAAGGACGCATTCTAAGATGTTATTAAATGGATCCACATGTATATATATATTGTGTGGCTCCTACTTGAAGTTATATGAAATGGTTTAAGAATAATTGGAAGTGAGATGATAGTGATCATTGGGTGAAAGTGAGATGATCTTAAACTTTTTTAGGTAGTGAGCATAGTTAACTATTTTCCTATCCCAAACTATTGTAAGGGGAGTGAACCCTATTAATAGTAGCAATATCACTAATATGTTTTAGTTTATGACACAACACAGATATATTCCCCTTGTACAAAACCCCTTGAGCGTGAACCAGGTAAATTATCATTCCCCTATATTCATTATGCATGCACACCAAAATAGATAAAATGACCAAATTTAATCAAGTTAAAGAGTGAAATAAGTGACCCTTAATGTTTATATTTCACTACCCTTATCATAAGTAAGACATTAAAAGGATAATATTGTTAACTGATCAATTAATTTATGTACACGGATTCATCCCCATCTAAGTGAAATCCATCTTTGAGACAAGATTGAGGTACTAACATATGTCATACATCATAATGATAAAAAAAATCTCTCATTAATAAGAGGGTTGTTTTTTAGTCAAGTGATTTTTATTTTTTTGGAGTTTATTGTTTACTAATTTACTCAAATCTATATCGATACAATGCTTTTCATTTATATTAATTTTATATTTTTTTTACTTTAGTTCCATTTTACTATAAGAAACAATAATATATTTTTTATATTTTTATTTTTATAGTTAGATCTATATATTAAAAATCTTATCTATTTCAAATGATATTAGATAAATTGTATATTTTATGACATTTAGTTGGTTTGATGAGCTATTATAGAGAAATTAATACCATTATTTGAGTTAGTAACTCAACTATATGATTTGAATGGATGTATTTTTATTATGAATATAATTGTTGATAATTTGTGGAGTCATGTTGGATACATTATAAATTTAATGGTATTTGGGATGGTTTATATCACTATGTTTCATAATAAATACAAATCACTGAATAGTTGTACATGATATGGTGTATTTTCATACAAAGGAATTGTTTATTTTATTAAATATTTACACAAATAATTTTATGTGAGTAGAATGATCATAATAATATTATGTTATATTAGGAATTTATATTTTATGTTAGATATTTTTGAAATTGTGTTTTCATAGCATTAAAAATTAAATTTCGATTTTTTAGTAATATTAAATTGATTTTATTAAATATTATTTGTTTTTACATTTATAATTTTTATATTTTATATTGGGTGGGTTTTAATTATGAGTTTTTTCATCTACCTTATTAGCCCTTTTTCACTAGGCAATATATAATGTTTTCCTTTTTCCCGGGATTTTTTCCAGCCTATTTATTTATTTAATCCATTTAATTACAAAAAAATATTCATAGTAATTAATCAATATGAACTGATAAATGAAGTTTGATTTATTTTTATTTCCTTATCTTTCACATTGACCATTTAATTTAGCCTAGATCTACACTATTTCACTATTTTCTTATTAGTCTAAGCAATATATCAATTTTGTTTCACCAATTTTTCCTCTGTTGTTATTGTTCCTCTATTTATGTGTCACATAATTCATCCGTATATTCATTCTATGTTATGCATACAGTAACCATTAGCATGAATGTCCACCAAATCAATTTTCCATTTATCAATTAGGATCCCATTTGGGTTCCTCATAGATGTTCACATGTTGATTCAATATTTTCAATGAGTGTTTGAGAGGATGTATCATTTAGTTATTTATTTCTTGAGATAAATTATAGAGAAATGTTTAGTGTAGGAGAATTTTATTATTCATGTGATCCTTGATTCTAGAAATGGTTATTGTTTGATAAAATAACATAACTATGGTATTTAATTATTATATTGATATTAATGATTCATGAATAGAGAACTAAGATGATGATGGTGTATTTACAATGATAATGATGTCATCTATTCTTTTTGGATTTTATATCATCAACATTATTTTAACTGAAACATAGTAAGGGAGTTCAGTCTATTGAGTATCATTTCATCTATTTTGATATTGTGTATTTTTCTTATATAAAGTACTATATGATCATTTGTGTCATGTGGTAGCACCAAGAGTGGTTTTAGACATTGGTCCCCCAATATTATATTGATTACATGATCATAGTTTAAATAATAACCCCATCTTAGATAGATTTATTATCTCCATTTTCCTACATCTGTCATATCATGTATGTTGTTCTCATTTGATGCATGTTCATGGTTCCCCTATGATGGATATTGATCTAATTGGACTAAAAAACCAAAATCCTAGTTCCCATATATTTTTCATCATAATTTTAATTTAACTTTAATGTTAAATTGGTTTCTCATTATGTTATATTTATCGAACACTCTCTTAAATCAATTCATGTTATAATATTTTAATTTTATTGTTTATATTTTTTATCTATGTAAAATGAATTAAATTTCATGTTATTATTTGATTATATTAGATTTCATTTCTACTAATTTACTTTATTTAATTAAATATCCATTATACTCATGTTCATAAATATAATCAATTACATTTAATTGATATTGTTTTATAATTTTTATTTTACTAAATTTTCTATTTGATTAAAACAATAAAATGATTAGTAGATTATTTCTTATTTTCAGTTGTTGATGACAAAATTACTTATTTTTGAAATTCAAAAATTAAATTATCTTTTATATTTTATATTTTCTTATTGACTAAAATAATTTAATAGAATTTAAATTCGTTTATCTATATTATTTATATTCTGAAATCTATTTTAATATACAATTTGATATACATTATCCTATTTTCTGAGGATTTCAGGTTTATTAGTATTCTCTTGGGATTTTCAATGTTTAAAATAATCGATGACTAACATAACCAACCATATATATATTTATGTCTGTCCGTTTCGAAAAAATTGAATATTTACCATGAAGATTCACAAAACTAGACAAAAATCCACATAGACACATGGACACCAATATATTGTAGATGAAACAATAAGTGGGGGGTCAGATATGTGGTGGAAAAAATTTATTATTTCCCAAATTATTTCCTAATTACTTGTTAATATTATTGAATAAATTTAACATTAAAATAATGAAATAAATTGAATTTTAAAACTATATTATATTTTTAAAAATTTAATCCCCATGGATGGGTGACTAAAGCATCATTTGGACTAGTATCATCCATGAAAGATATAAATTCACTCGTTTATTAAATATAAATAAAGATATCCTTATAGTAGGGTTTCATCCAAAAACAATATTGAAACAAATACCTCTATATAATACGAATCACTAATATTTATAATAAAATATAACTAAAAATGAAAAATATATTTAATCATGCTTTTCATATATGTATATCAATAATATATCTTTTTCTCAATCATTATTTTACTAGAGTTCTGAATTCTATTTGAATAAAATTTTATTTGTATCTATTTGATTTCTATGATGTTATATTTCACCGTCCTTATAATTCAATATATTTTTTTTTTCAAGAAAAAACTTTATTAGTTTAGTGGTAAACCTCCAAATAAAAAACCAGGAATGAAATTACCATTACATGTTTGAAAAAATAAAGGAATGTAAATTACTGTAATAACCTTTCAACTATCAAGAACATTAGTGAATAAAAAAACATACAAGTCTCTCCAAAATATCGAAATAAAATAAAATTCTTCGTTGATCTAAGGATCAATACTATGATACACATTCTAATTATAATATTAATATTTGATACTTGTTACAATTCAATTGGGACATCCCCATAAAAAACACTACAACCATAACAAGTTTAAACTCTATCTAAAGTTAATACCGGTAGAACTTGTGTTAAATTTCAATATCAGTATGAAAACACTAACATTCAGGACTCGGTATATTAAAAGTTAGAAATTTTAGATGAATATTTATAGCTCATATCTCGGATGTCAAGACTTTGATGAATGTAAATGTGTTATTAAATTATTTTATGAGTAAGATTAAAAACCTGAAGGTAGAAATAAATGGGAATTTATATTCTCTAAATTTTGAATACAAACATTCAAATGGGAGTATAACCAAATAAAACTGCCTTTGTCAAGGACATGAGGGTATTCCCAATCTTCTAACCTTTAATGTTCCTTTATATTAAAATAAATTATGAATATATATTCCTCTTATATTTCATATTTCAATTCCATACCATTCTATTCATAAAAACCATTCATCATTTTTGAGAAATGATTGGGGAAGAATTCCCTAAAATCCATCCCCGCCATAGGCTCTTTTGGTGGTATATGCCCTTATATTGTAGGTTCTGAAGGGAAAATCACTAGTATTTAACATTCTATTACTGATATCTAGTTGGGAGTGATGCAAAAATATTCTACTTTCCCAATACTATGATGATTCCACAAATCCTCTAACTCGGACCATTCTAATGAATTCAATTCTATGTCAAATGAACATGCCTCTTGTATTTTTTCCTTCAATTCCATACCAATATATTCATTTCTAGAATGACTTATATAATTTTATATATCGATTACTTAATTTTATTTCAAACTATAGATTAGTTATATCTTGATTTATTTAGATTATTCAAATTGTTTAATTCTATATCTAAAACCCAAAGTTTCTTAGATAACTCAATTAAATATATCTAAATATCAAAAAAACATTAAATAATCTAAACAATAACAATTAATAAGATATTAAAATAGGAATATATTATCTCTAATTAAATAAATATAGATATATGTCAAGATATCTTCAAATATTCATTCTCGTCATGTAATATTATCCTATCAAACATTAGTATTATTCAATTCAATTTTCCATGGGCATATGTCCTCAGATCATAATTTGTCTGTTATAAATTTCAGTCAATCGATTTTTTAATTCTTCGGTCAACTTTTTATATTTATTGAAACAAAATTATCAATTTATCAGTGTTACATTAATTTATTATATTATAATCTTATATTTATCCCAAAATATTTCATATATAGTGAGCATAAAATATATTGAGGTAGATAGTTTGTTCAATCGAACACTAATGTGAGATATTTAAAATAATCTATTTATTAAAAAATATATTGTCTAAATGAAATTTTATTTCCAACTATCTTATAATTTTCTATGGATTCATAACATCTTATTATTAATTAAAAAATTGTATCCATATTTAAATCAAAATATACCTTCTATTTAAGTAATACTTAATCTAGGAAGTACCACCAATTCTTTTCCTGGTATAATTTTCCATATAGTTTTCCTTTACTCATAAATATGTATTTGATTACATTAGCTCAAGTTTTTTATCTGGTATAAATCCATGGTGTTATCGAAAATCTAATAGTCTTCCCTAAAAAGTCAAATTTATATCATAGATAATTCATTAATTTAATCATTCCATGTATCCAAATTATTTTAAATAGAATAACCAATATATAAAATTTAGAAACTATTATCCAACATTATATTTGAGTTATAAATTATCAATATTATATTTCTATTTTTCATTATTGTGTTCATTTATTTAGATAAATTTGTTTATGAATATATTATCTTCACTTTCAATATATGTTTTTAACATTTAAGTGATATAATGACATCAAACGTTACACATATAGTTTTAGAAAATCAATATCACATCATAATACAAGTTCACACAAGTATTCACTTGTAATAAGTTCATATTTTATCAATTTATAAGAATATTTTTACACTAGAAAAAAATATTTTATATTTTCTAATGTATTTATGGTTTAATTAATGTGTTTTATTTTTTAATTTTGAGATATATTAATTTCAATAATTAATTATCACTCTATAGTATTTAGGTACCATTCATGTCATAGAATCAATAGAAAATAAATATTTTATGATTTTTGAAGATATTATATTTTAATTTCAAACATATGTTCTATGAATATTTCAACATTATTTTATCCTTGTGTTCATCGAGAACATATTAATCTTAATCAAAAATTCAATCAACATTCATAGAATGTGTTATACACTTATATTATGTGACATATACTAATTGCTATGTTAACATCCAAAATATATTATTTAACATTTTTATTACAGGTTCTATGTATTCAATCTTCTTTTAGAACATATTAATTGAATGAGTTATTTAACTAATATAATTTCCATAAGTAATGAAAATATTATATATTAGAAAACACATATTTCTTCTTATAATTTTCATTTTGAATAATGCCTGATACAATTAAATTAAACATCAATGTTCTATTCTTCATCAAAATATATTCCAAAAAAATTATTTTTCATGTATTATTTAAAACAACATTTGGATTCATAAATGCCAACTAACATAAAAAAATATTTCGTGCAAGACACATAGAAAATAGGTTCTTATATTTTACGTAGCTCTTAACTATAATGTTACTCGTTTCTTATTGATTATTATTATGATTTTTTAATTAACCACGTCATTAAATCTTTGAAAAATTAGAAAATATATTAGAATCTATGTATTAAGATATATGGAAATTTGAAATTTTGGGATTTAAAATTAGAGGATGGGTGTTTTGGATAAGTTTTTGGTATTTTTTTCAGAGATTTTTCAGGTGGATAATGGTATAATATAGAGTCCATTAAAATAATATAGAAAACCAACTATGTGTATATGGTGGTATGGCATGTAATATAGAATACCAACCTATACCATTTGGAACATTGTCGCTATCCACTAGAACCATTTTGGGGGTTCACCAAGAGTCCCTTAATAGAAAATGAACCACACATAAAGTGGTGTAAATTTAGTAATTTGAATAATTTTATTAATCCCCTTGATTGACTTTGTCTTTTAGAGAGTCAAATAGGTCTTGGGATCCTTCCCTTTACCTTCTATTTATTTTCTCATAATCTCCACTAATCAATGTTCTCTTGGAGAATATTTCTCATATATTCAAGGTTTATTTTCTCCATTTTTATTATTTTGCAAATTTTATTTTCTTAATCTAATTTACATAATTAAGTTCTCTATATTTGAAGTCATATTTCACTATAGTCGGTTGAACTCCACCCTAGATGAAGTGGAATTGTTTTTGGGAACCAAATTAGTCTTAAAATTGATTTGTTTACATGGTTTCATGATATTGTTTCTATAGAAAAATTTCTTGGACCATTTTTTATGGATTTAATAAATTTAGATATATAGTTTACTGAATATTGAGTGAAAAATAATTTCATTTTACATTAGGGGTTAATTAAATTTCAACAATGATCGTGCATAATTCATTTGAGGCCGTTTTGGAGTGATTGTATCATCCAGTGAGTTTTTATGGTATATGATTTTTTAATTAGTTATGATAAATTAATTATGAAAATTATAATTAGATGATTATGTTTTTGACATGATATATAGGCATGTGGACTACATTTTTTATATACTAATGCTTATATTAAAATTTTAAAATAACTCAAATGTTAATAATCACATTAGAAGATGTATTTTGTCCCTAAATTATCAAGCAATGATTTATGTATATATAATGTCTTATGTGGTAAGCATTTATATGTACTCAAACAAATGATACTAGATTTAGAAGATGAACTGGTCCATGAACAAATTATGAATATGTAAAACCATGTAGGGATAGAATGAAGTTTCTAGATATGATAAGATGAGTTTACGATCAATCGATGTCTGAATTTCCTTATGATCCTTGAAATAGTGTGAAAAATAAATTCCTCATAAGGTTCTAATAGTATGATTGCGTATGGGGGACCAAGTGTGCCTCTATTAACTATACGATGGTGTTTACACATTGATTTTATTAGGTACTAGTGGTTTGGTTTTGGTGTTTTTATCTAAGTAGTGTGTTTTCAGTAAAATGAGACATTATCATAAATCCATAAGAGTCACCAAAGAGTTGATTCACTGGTTTGAGACATACTATATCATGAAATGTATAGTGGGGATGTAGATTGATTTGGGGGATAATCCATGTAAGATAATAGTGTTTGAACCAATTTATAATATTGGTGCATTCAGAGTGTGATATGGAGATAATGTTATGGGATTTTTTTCCTAGGGGATTAGTGTCTGAGTGGAATTAGTGTGAGGCCAAACGGATAGGGACTCACAATAGAGGTTGATTAAGGGAGGTAATGAGTCTAGGGTGAGAAATTAAGTAACTTGTATAATATGGATTATCTATTGTAGTTTGGATTGTTAATTATAGATAAACAAGCCTCTTAAATGTATCATTATATGATTTTTAACATAAAATTCCACAAACAAAACATTTCATATCTAGTGGTCTAATTTATTTGGGAGACTATGTTAATATTACATAAAAATTGAACAAAAATAAAAAAAAAATTATTTTACTATTTATAATGATTTCATAAATCCATTGGACCTTATATATCTATACAAGATAACTTGAGAAGTACATAAATAAAATTGTTGAAATAAAAATCCTAGTAAGTGAATAATCATGCCCATGAAACATAATATATGAGGATAATTTAATAACAGGTCCCCATAAAATCAGGGATAATGAATAATAATTTTTTATAATGAAATAAATAATATGAAATTATAATATCATTGTAGCATAGTGACATGTCATCAATAGAAAAAAATTCATAAGCTTATGTCAAGGTGTGCTACAAAGAAAACATGACTTAGGGGACTGTTTCCAATCATGTATTATGGTTTCTCCATAAACCCATACATATTATCTCATGACATATAAAACCTTCCCAACAAATTTGTGAACTACCTAGGTTAACCCATCAAAACATTAACATGAATATGTATTCCAAATAAGAGAATCAAACATAAGGCATAAGCATAAGAATGACTCATGAAATATAATTTATTACATAATATTTCCTCATAGAATATTTAAAGGATATTTCTTAAATATTATAGAGAGTGTAACGAATTAAATATTTTTAATGTTCATGTTTGAATCAATAATCTTAGGTCTGAAATATTAATTTAATTTGTAGAAATATTCATGTCAAATGTTATTTAATTGGGTATAGATATGACCATTTTAAAACAATGTCTAAAAAAATCACTAGCATAATTCAAATGAAGTAATGAATTTGAAATTTTAATTAAATTTTAAAGTAAAAAAATGATGCGGAGAGAGATTTAGGTGAAATGGGTGCTTCCCCAGTGGTTTAGGGTTTAACTGTCACCATTATTCTTCATCCCTTCCTCCCATATCAATAATATGGTATTTTCTATTGCCCCCCACGAGGACCTCACCCACAATGGTTCCGGCTCTAACAGTGCCTTCCCCAATTCTACTGGTGGTTGTTCTATATGAGATTCCAATTGTTCATGGTCCTATGGTTCCTCGTTCTAGAGTGCCCTCAATCAACCATTCTCTATTATTCAATCTCCTCCGAGGGTTCTTCACAGGATTCGATTTATGATTTTGGCCCCAATGTAGTATGATGTTGTGCCAGGATGACTCTGCTTCCCCTCGGGTTCCTACACAATTTCATCATACTTGTTCATTCATGATACCATTTTGGCTTGGTGGGACGGATTCTAGGGAGTTTTGAACTGTGTTTCAGGATTTGGTGGTGGTAGATCTGTCAGAGTGCCCTTTTTGATTAGTGGCGTCTTTTGGGGTAGCTCGACAGTTGTTCTGGTTGCATCCTCCTCAGCAGCGTCTCCTATGTCCCTTGGTGGGTTTTTGGTTTATGGATATGTGATTAATTTTTTCTGTACATCCCTGATGGATATCCTCATGGGTTGTTTTCAAAGCTATCTTTGGCGCCTTTCCGGCACCCAGGGTTTATTTCGATGTGTCAGTGATGATGAAGTATGTCACAAGACGTTTCCATGTTACTTCGAGTCCATCAGTGTTTTATCAGTGGTGTGTTTCTGTGTGTTTTCCTAATTCCTAGTGATGATGGTGTCTCTCGGTGATCGTCTCCCAACAAGAACATGTTCATCGGATCTTTCCATTGTGTTTTTTCCCTGATGCTTGGCTCTAGCAATCTCGCTTTTTGGATTCGATCTTGGAGTTTTCTGTGTATGGAGTTGTTTCTATCCAAAGCGGTGATTGTATGGGTGATGATGGCACAATGCAGGGGAGAAATATGATGATCATAGTAGAGTGGCATGATCTTTGGGCTTCTATCAGATGGACGTGATGGGGTTCAGTGATGGGATTGGTTTCATGGGAATAATGTAGTGCATTTTGTTTGTTTGTTTGTTTTGGTGTGGTCACTGGTTGTTGGTGTAGTGGTCCTGAGGAATCATTGGTCGTCTGCTTGTTCAGTTCTCACATAACCATAACCTGATTTTATTTGAAAATGAAAAAAAATATAATGTGGTAAATAAAATGTAAACTAATGTGTTTAACCATAAAATATTTCATAGTTTTAGGAATCATGAATAGGTAAAACAATTTATGATAGTTTTTTACGAATGGATTAAGGAATACAAAATTCCCCTAAACCGTGTTTGATTTTAAAAAAGGTATTGAAAAATAAACATAAATCTTGTATGACCTTGGAAAAGAAAGATATAATATGATAATTATATATATAAGAGACTTATATACATATTTTAGAATAATTTTATAACATTAAATAGATATATAATGTGATTTATAGATAGATTGATATAACATGATGAAAAAATGGTGGTTCAGGGAGATCTATTACATCAGAACCTTGATTCAATCAATATGATCACCTAAATTCTGGAAAAATCAGATTAATTTTTTAAATAATTCCTTTAGAACCTTTTACATCAATATTTTATTTATTATTAATCTTTCATGTTCTGTAAGAATCATTTTTTAAGATAGTATGTTTATTCCTCCTATCCCGAGGGTGCTTGTTTCATGGTTCCAAAGTCTTAGTATGTTTTGGATAATTATTTATGTTAACTTCAAAGGGGACTAAATATATACAAATAAAATAAAATTATATTCATTTCCTTAATGAATTTAATATAATCCCAAATAACTATATTTGTTCTAATATATAGAATACTCATTTAGTAAAAATGTTTTCTTAATAAGGTCAGTTAATTTTAATAGGTTTTCTGACCATCAAGAACTAGATTGATTTTATTTAATTAAATGTTGATTAATAAATTCCATAGAATAAAATAAATTACAATATACATATAAAAATAATTTCTAAATTTAATATTATTTCATTATGCATCTATTTAGGTGATGGAGAAAAAATTAAGTACGTTTTTAATGGGGCGGTGAAACCACCATAATATGGATAATAGTTTTCATTCTAGAATGAAATGAAAAGACATTTGATAATTGATATTAAATTTACATAATAAAAATTTAATATTATTTATTATATTGAAGTCATTATTTCAATTTTTATGGAATATTTGGTGAGGTGGTAGAAGAAGTGATGATTAAAGGATAGTTCGGTTAAGAACATTACCTCTTTAAATATCCTCTCATAGATGAAACCTCAAAAAAATGGTATGGTATTTTTGAAAGACCAGAAATCCATGCATATGGGTAGAAGGATATGAGATATTTGGTGATAATATTGGAAATATAAGATCATGAGAATGTGTGGGGAGAAGGGGTTGTAATTAAAGGGGGTATTTCTATTATATAATAGATTAGTATATTATTTTTTTCTCACGAATAAAAATAGTATTGAATCTTCTGACTATATACAGTAATTATTTTGTGTGAGTTATTGATAATAGATTCTTACATTAGGAATGAATTACTAATTCTTGTATTTTTCTTTTAATACAAAATTCTGCATTTCTTCATATTTTAATATTCACAAAAAAATATACTATTTGAGAAAAATACAAAAAATTCACCGTAACAATTTCTCAAAAAGTAGATTATAAAATCGAATCAGTTTTATGTAAATAATTTTAAAAATAAGATACATTTAATTTCTTAAAAAAATCCTTTTTATTTGGGAAATACCAACTTCATTTTAAGACAATTTTTCTGATCCGTTTAAAAATTAAATATAGTCCCATAATATTATATAATATTTATAATTAAATATATTATTATTTTATGAACCCATTTTATGAAAATACAAAATATTTAGAATTTTTTAATTATCATAAACATGTAAATGAAACATATGTGATTTTAAAAAAATCAAACACCAATTGTTATTATTTTTAGATTTTTTATATGTATCATGATATTAATTTTTTTATATTACAAAACAAAAAAAATACTATTTTATAATTTTATAAGTAATTTTTATATTCTAAAAATCAGCTTACTCTTTATAATATTCATATTTATATTCCAATTATCATATAATTTTCATAAATTTCTGTAATGATCTAATCTTAATGTCCACATTTCCAATTACACACTATATATACTCTTACATTCTCATACATCATCATTTGCTACTTTAATTATAGGGTTATATAGTCACCTTAATTTTTTTCATATTCCCATTGGTTCTCTTTATTTTTCTAGTTATTGTGGTGGGAGTGATCTTCATAAGAGATTTTAGGCATACATTGTTTATATTTGTTTGTTTTTTTCATCTACATCCCTATACTATTATGTACTTTTATTGTCAATACAATTTATGACGTGTAATGTTCCAATAATATTCTTTCTATGTGCATTTATTAAAAAACATAATTAAACAATAACAATAAACGTTTGTTCTTTTACAGATAGAAGAAATTTTTAGGCAAATTTATTAATTGTTTATCATAGCATTATATGGGATTTTGGGTTGGTATAGATGGGTTATGGCATATGGGCTATGCGATACTCTAATAAATTTTCATGTAATATAAAAATCAATGTAATGAGTTTTCATGTTATACAAGGGTGAATTGGAAAGTGATATGAAGGGGATGCACTAGAGACTAGCATAGTGATATGTGTGTTATGTAGTGATATTAGAAATTAGAATTATATTATAGTATAAAATTTTCATGGTGTAGGAAATGTGTTGCTCAAGGTTGTTTCATTTTCTTTTTATTGTTGTTGTTGGAAGTTTGGGATAAAAAATGATATCCTGGTGCCCATATTGTATTTCATTATTGAGGGTCCTAATATAATAGGTGTTATGTGTGGTTTTAAATGTTCCCAGTGTTTGGTTACATTTGAGGGTTATCTTTGAGATATTAGGGTGGATACTAGGGACCATTTATATGTTTTTATTGATCAAACTAGAATTATGGAAAGGGTTGCATTAACAATATCCTTACTAGAGAATAATCACATTTTTTCTGAATTATAAATATTTAGATGACTAAACAATATTGAATACCATTGAACCACTATTGTATTACTATATTATTTCTTTCATACCATATTAATACTAGATAATGTTAGTATGGTCATGTATTGTAATGGTCTGGATAAAACATGGTGACTAAACTTTTATATGTATATTGAGACATACAACTTATTATTAATTTGTACAGGCACTCACATATTTAGATTGTGTAATAATTTATGGACATAACGTGTGTTAGAATAATATGTTTCACAATCACACTCTACATGTGAACCATAATATATTTGAAACACAAATTTTCTAGACGTCTGGGTAGTAGCTATAAATTTTGAATTGAGTAGGTACAACAAAATAAGTATGAGCTAATGGTTTCATTGAAGGTTCAAGGACCTTAAGGTAATGGAATATTATTTATTAATTTATATTATTTTATTTTTATGTATTTATACTCATGATTGAACTATTAAAGAAAATATAATGTATGGATGATTACTTTATGTTCATTCATGGGTCTATTTTGTTATCACGTGTTTTTTACTATTATAGTTAACATTCCACTACAATTCTAAGTGTGTAATCGAATTTCATGTTTTATTATTTCTTGGGTTTTATCATTATTTATGGGAATGCTAAATAGTTTTTATTCCTTATATTGTACGGATAAAACTCATATGACTAGATGAAAAACACAGTCCCCTGGGGAGGCATGCCCGAGGTTTGTGAAAACATATATAGGTTATAGATTTGGTATATTGGTCGAAGAATGTTATAAAATGTATAAGAATTTTTTTTAATTTTCAATTTTTATTTAGGAATATTACACAAATATATGATTGTTAGAAGTCTTCTTGAAATCATAGAGTCTACCTATTACACCCATACATGGTTGAATTAAGTGTTTCTAGGGTGATAATTTATGTTTTTATTTATTTTCTGGTTATAATTGATCAATTTTTAATTAAGAGTATGATATTTATATATTGTCTGTTTTATATTTAAAATTATAGAAATAGGGTATGTGTGAGTGTACCATACCAGGATAGTAGGTTTACATGAATTTCACATGATTGTGCATGATTGAAAAACATTTTCAAATTAGGATTCTATGTTAATTTTTTTAAAGAAAATGGATCCTTTTAAAAGTGTATTAGAAAATGGATTTTGGTTATTTAAATTGTACAAAAAATAATATGAAATTTTCTTGAATAATATATCAGAATGTACAAATTAACTAAAAACTAGATGGACAGTTTTTCAGGATGTTACCATATGATGGTGGTAGTTATATGATTATTTAGTGCGATTATGAATCAGGAATTATTTGAAATGGTATTGTATTCCTTGTGGATAACTGTATAGTACCTAATTACATTTCTTGACCATGGATTAGAAAAGGGATAATGTGACTAGGGTTATAACTAAAACACACATTTGATGTTAGGTGTATAAAAAGACCGTTGAGAGGGTGGAATATGGAATTCTCTATTCCTTAGGTTCTTATGGGAATAGAAAACATATAGTGTTTTGAAATTTTTTTAGTATTAGAATCATGTTGGAGTCGTTGGATTTATATAAAGTTTTATTATCCTTGAGAGCCAGGGGATGTTGAAAATGTACATCTGATAGTGTGAGTCAATTATTATATAATGGTTGTTTGAGAGCGTATGCTAGCTTGGGGGAGTAGGTTATTAAAACCATTTTGCAAGGGTTTTGATTGATTCTCTCTTTATATATTTTTCAATTTAAAGAATATATGGGATGATTTTTAATCATTATCCAATCCTGTGGTATAGTGTAACTCCATGGTTTGGTTTCCAGATGATAGTGCCCTCAGTCAAGGAGCTATATGTCCTCTGGCATTCCACCATGTACACCAGATTCTACAAACTAGCAGTTAGGGTTTACGTTGTTTTCATGGAGAGACAATACCATCATATCAGAATATAAAACTAATAAGATAACAACACATAATATAAAATATACATCAGAGTATGGATACTGAATAAAACCCAATGATATAAAAAATTTAAAAGTTATCATATAGTCTGAAAAAAGATATGATCTACCACCAGGGGTACTGTAATGTCCCATATTTTTCAATGTATTATATTAATATTATATGGGAGTTAATTTGAGACTTAGCTCTGAGATGGCATGCAATTCTGATGCTCGGTGATCCCAGAACAAATGTTTGAATTTAATTTAATAATTAAATGACGCGCCAGTGCGGTTTTCCAAAAAAAGTGGAATAACTCTTAAACAGGTGATCAGATCAGAAATCTGAGGGCACCTTTGTGTTCAGAACAACGATTTTACCTTAGGTGAGGCCAAAAATTAGACGACACAGGTCAATGGTGGAATCCAGTTTTTGGGACGTAAGAGTATTAAAACATTTAAATAAAAATATTTTATTCTACAGTGAAAACATTTAAATCTGCAGCAACAGATATCCCTAATTTTTTTTTAATTAATGGCTGGAAAAAGGGTCTAGGGTTACAAACCTGATACCCCTGAAACCCTTGGCGGCTCTGGAGGCTCTAGAGAAAACCTCCCAAAGCGGCGAAGATGACGCAGTGACTGAATCATCGCCGACGAACACACCTGAATCCATTTAGGATGATTAAATTGTGATTTCTTCCCCATTTTTGATTTCCACGACGAACGCGGTCTAATCCACGAACATATTATCCCGCAGATTGATCATTCTTCTAGAATGGTTTTTTGTGGGAATCGTAGGGATTTGATTCTTGAAATTAATTTGGTTTTCCTTCAACCTTCTAAAAGTGATGAACCAAGATCGTCACGAACATCAATCGAGGATTGTCCCTCTCGATTGTTATGTTTTTCTCTCCCAATTCCTGTGCGTTCTTTGTGTGAGTTCTACACATTCTTGGAGTAAATCGATCGTTGCACATTTTTTTGTTGGCACAATGATATGAAATCAAAGATCCATCATCGAGATGACCTATCGGAGGTGCGATGGCGACGGAGGCGGACAACTCGATGTGGTTCGGAAATTCCCGTTCTTCGATTTTTTTCATGTGGTGGACCAGGATGTGTTATCAAGGCCGATCGAAATCCTGAAACCGATGGAGTCGGTTTTGTAGGGGAAGGACGACCCCAAATCTAGAGTTTCATGATGATCGGACGGTTGGATCAAGAACCAGATATTTGGCCGAGGCGCGCGGAGGAAGACAACGATTTTGGAAATTTCCCGACTACACGCCGTGTAGTATGGGATGCACGGGGTGTTTTCATCGGCACATGCACATGGCATGTACTTTGGGAGTACATGGACACATTCAGGGTACACGTCCAAGGACACGCCATGTATACCCCTCCCCACCCAGACCCTGCCAGATACACGGGATACACCGTGTACTGGTACATGGACTGGCGACACGGACACAGGTAGAGACCGTGTACAGGCATATGGCCAGCATACACGGAGCGAGCCCCAGGTGCTCGGACATGGCATGTGATTATTCTACACACAGTGTAGTTTCTTTCTATCCCACAATCCGAATGACACGGGCTGATTACACGGGTCGTACTCGGGGTCAAGGAACACGACATGTACGTTTTCTACATGCCGTGTAGTTTGGTTTTACACGGATTGAACGAATGACATGGGCCGTTTACACGGGCTATACCTAGGGTCAAAGAAGATGGCGTGTAACAATACTACACACCCTGTAACCTGTCTTAAATGACTTGATCCACTTGTCTTCTGTGACTTGGACAAGTCTTCTTAGGGTTCGTACCATTTTTCATTTCCCTGAAGGTTTTGGAATCATTTCCTTTACAAAGGAGTATGATCCCTTCAGTAGAACTTCCAGAATAAAGTTATTGGAATCCCCTCAATAAACTTTGAGCAGGATCCTCTATTCATTTCTGGAACCCTAGGTAGAGTTCTTGGTATCAACGTGACCCACTTTACCCAGGCGCAGATCCTCTGCTTAGTAGATTAGATCAGAATCAGTTGTTGTAATCACCCCATGACTTGGTTGTGATCCTCATCTGAGCATCATGTTATCAAGGTACATGTGGAGTGTGTTCTCCCGGAATGAGTACTTCGTATCTCTCTCCTCAGACCTAGGAGTGTGTTCTCCTGGTTTAATGCTTAGTGGAATCATCGTGCTGGATCCTAGTGGTGGTATTCACGATAGACAGTCTTGCATGAGTATATCTGGATGTTATAGTTATATGTTCGGTAGACATATACTGTGTAGAGATGACTGTACCTTTCTTTTGTGGTATTTTCCCTTGTTGTATTTCTTTTGTGGTATCGGGGTGTCCTGCTGGGTATTGTTATACTCACCCCTGCACAGGCTTTACCCGCACGTGTCATCTCTTGTGCAGACAAGAAAGCCTTTGACAGGATTCTAGCCGGACTAGGACCGGACGGTACTCAGTGAGATCAGACAGTCTGAGGTGTGTTCTTACGGCTACAGACTGTAGTCTCATCACCTTCCATTATAGGTTGGACTTTTTTACGGACACTATTTTTGGTGGGCTTGTACTTTTGGCCCAAGTTTTTACTTTCTTGTACTTTACTTTCCTGTCGTACTCTATGGTAGGGTTTTAGCGCATGCATACATCTTTTCATTTTCATAGATTTTACTTTTCAGCTTTGTGGGCTTGGAGATTTGTGTGTGTGTACAGGTTTATAGGCAATGCCTCCCATGATAGTAGCATGCCCACTCGGTGCTAGTCACCATCCCCTGGCCAATTGGAGGCGGGCTTGGGGAATTGCGGCTCGGGCCCCACTTGGATGGGTCGCGACAGAGTGGTATCAGAGGTGGTCAGTTCTACCTTAGGACCGAGAGTCTGTGAGTTGGTTTGGGGCAATAGTGTTAAGTGTTTTGAGTTCGTCTCTCAGGCCAGGGACCCTAGTGATGGTGCGGGCAGCCAATATTTCCATACACCAGGACTCTGATAACTTTATTTTCGACTCGGAACACGAGAACACTAGTTTCAAGGGAAAAAATAATGGTACATGCATCATATAGGAAGTATTTGTTGTTTCCATTTCCTTTTTGAGTCAGCTCTCCAGATATACTCACTGACTGAGATACATCTTGTTTCATTAACAGGATGCCTCCACGATGCGCACCCACTAGGATCAAGCTGATCGATCACGAGGATGACTCCCTCAGTGTTGAAGCCTCGATACAGGGGCTAGATCCACCAGTTTTACCACTAGGTGATGTACCAATTATCCCGCCACCTGTGGAGTAGTGTTTAGTGTCTTCTGTACCAGTGGAGGAGGACCGTAGGCTGAGCACACTCCATGAGTTTCAGAGACAGAGACCCCTCAGGTTTTGAGGTGAGACTGACCCTCATGCAGTAGAGTACTGACTTTAGGCAGTGGACAGAGTCTTCCATTTGTTCAGGACACCAGCAGACCAGATGGTGATCTTGGCAGCGAGCCTTCTGCAGGGCTCGATAGGACAATGGTGGATATTTGTTATCCAGACCCATGACAAGGCGACACTTGCTTGGTCAGCGTTTGAGAGTCTCTTCAGAGAGGAGTTTTCATCGGTTACCCTGAGAGCAGTACGAATACAGGAGATTCTTCAGGTCCAGCAGGGAACCATGACGGTGGATGACTATTCGTCACGATTTACTGACCTCTCACGGTACTCGATGGATATGGTCAGAGATCAGTACTTCAGAGATAAGAATTTTGAGTGGGGCTTGCACAGAGATATTCGAGCTAGCATCATCCCTATGAGCATTCCTACTTATGCTGGGGTGCTCGAGCAGGCTTTGGTGGTCGAGAGCTTCATGGCAGAGCAGAGACAGCTGGCAGTTGTCAGTAGTGGGTGAACTGGAGAAGAGACCTTGGAAATAGGAAGCTGACGTCAGGGACCTAGGCATGGGAGACGTTTTCATAGGAGATCCCAAGACATGGGATCTGTCGTACAGGGTTCGCAGGGCGCATCCAACCAGCCTCAAGATAGGCGATGCTACTCATGTGATGGCAGGAGACATCTTGCTCGAGATTGTCGGAATCACCGTACTACTGACACGGGAGCAGTGGATGGACCACCGAGGTAGAGGCAACGTGTGGAGCAGACAGATCCGTGGGGCAGAGGACGTGGTAGGGGAGCTTGGAGAGAAGCTAGAGGTGGTCGGCGTTTTGACCTTTTACCACCACCACCCCCAGGAGGTCCACCCCAGGCTTAGGGAGCTAGTGGACAGAGGCAGGGACAACTGTAGGCGGCAGAGGCTTATGACCCAGGTACTCCTGAATTGATTAGAGGTACTATCTGTGTCTTTTCTACTTTGGCTGAAATATTGATAGACACATGTGCTAGTCATTCCTTTCTGGCTGCTTATCTTTTTCGAGACCTCAAGATTCCAGTTGAGCCGTTGACTCGACCCTTATGCTTAGAAACACCAACTGGATAAGATTCATAGATCACACACATTTATAGATAGTGTGACCTGACCCTTGGAGGCGAGATTTTCGATTGGAACCTCTTGGTGGTAGTGTCAAGGCCTTATGATGTCACTCTTGGTATGGATTGTCTATTCATTGTTCATGCCCAGATCAACTATTTTAGGAGAAGGGTGTGGTGTGTCTGCGGTGATGGAATGAGGTTCTCTTTTGTCAGTGAAAGAGAGACCCAGGCAGCGTAGGATGGACTTTTGCATAGGAGAGCACGACCGATTTCACATTATTTGGCTAGAATATCCCTTGGCATAACAGATGTTACCAGTTTCCAGTTTCTAAATTTAGTGGCTGAGTATGAGGACGTCTTTCCAGAGGATGTCCCCAAGCTACCTCCCCATCAGAAGATAGATTTCTGAATTGAGTTGCAACCCGGTACGACACCGATATCAGCATCAGCATATCGTATGTCTCTTGAAGAGCTTCATGAGCTGAGGGTGCAGCTAGACGACTTACAGAAGAAGGGCTTTGTGAGACCCATCCTTTCACCCTGGGCGACCCCAGTGCTGTTTTCCAAGAAGGCGGATGGGAGCTTGAGGCTATGGGTGGATTACCGGCGCTTCAATCAGGTGACCGTGATGAACCGTTATACACTATCGAGGATTGATGACCTCTTTGACTAGTTGATAGGGGCATTATGGTTCTTGAAGGTTGATCTATGATCAGGCTATCACCAGTTGCGAGTACAAGAGGAGGATATACCGAAGACGGCTTTCAGATGTCTCTACGGTCTCTATGAGTACTTGGTGATGCCCTTCGGCATGATGAACGCCCTGGCAGTGTTCATGGGACTCATGGACCAGATCTTTCAGCCCTATATAGACCAGTTTATAGTGGTCTTCATCGATGATATCCTTGTGTACTCTGCATTCGAGGAGGAGCACGCGAGACACCTAAGGATGGTTCTGGACACACTCCGAGAGTACCAATTGTATGGGAAAATCTCGATGTGTCAGTTTTGGTAACAGGAGGTCCACTTTCTAGGACACGTTATCTCGGCGGATGGTGTAGCAGTGGACCCAGCCAAGGTGGTGGAAGTGCTAGCATGGGAGCCACCCCGGAGCGTGACGGAGGTGCAGAGTTTCCTTGGGTTTGTGTGCTACTATCGGAGATTCATCCTTGATTTCTCCAGGATTGTAGCACCCATGAAAACATTGACCTGAAAGGGGCAGCCTTTCCCGTGGACCGAGAGATGCTAGCAGGCTTTCCAGCAGTTGAGACAGAGTTTGACGAGCGCCCCGATCTTGAGATTACTTTAGGAGGGTGTTGAGTACGTAGTGTTCTGTGATGCATCAGGAACCGAGCTTGGTTGTGTCCTGATGTAGAGGCAAGCGGTGATTGCCTATGGATCACGTCAGTTGAGGCCACACGAGCAGAACTATGTGACCCATGTTCTTGAGTTAGTAGCAGTGTTCTTCGCATTGAATATGTGGCGTCACTACTTGATGGGAGAGCGGTTTAACGTCTACTCTGATCACAAGATTCTAAGATATATCTTTTCTCATAAGGATCTGAATTTTAGATAGAGGCAATGGCTTGAGTTCCTCCAGGATTACGACTTTGATAGCATTTATACTCCTGGGAAGGGAAACGTGGTGGCAGATTCTCTTAGTAGGAAATCCAATTCGCAGTTACTGGATGAGGCGATGAGGCAGTTCGCCTCCTTACAGTTATCCTTCGTGGATGGAGATGAGGGAGCTTACCTTCAGTCGATGGTTGTTACCCCTCCACTCTTACAGTGAGTCAGGGAATCAAAATGCGAGGATGTAAGCTGTGAGACTCTACGTGCTCAAATATCCACATGTGATGCTGCTGATTGATATTCATAAGTTGGGGAGCACATTGTTCTTTTCAGAGGGTGCACGGTAGTACCAACGACGTTGTGGGGGGAGGTTCTTAGAAAGTTCCATACATCCCATTTGTCGGTGCATCCAGGTGTAGAAAATTTGTATCAGGACCTCCGATATCAGTTCTGGTGGCCAGGAATGAAGAAGGGTGTGGCAGAGTTTGTCTCTCGGTGCCTTACTTGTCAGCAAGTAAAGGCTGAGCACCAGGTGCCAGTAGGTTTGACTCAACCCCTTGAAATGCCAGAGTGGAAGTGGGATGGGATATCCATGGACTTCATGACGGGTTTACCGTGTACGTCCAAAGGACGCGATTCCATCTAGGTGATCGTTGATCGACTCACCATGTCGGCCAAATTCCTAGCCATACGGGAGCAGAGTTCTGTAGAGGGCTTGGGACGCCTCTACATGTAGGAGATAGTTTGACTTCATGGAGTTACATCCACGATCATCTTAGATCGTGATGCTAATTTCATATCCCAGTTTTGGAAGGGATTGCAGGAAGCTTTTGTGAATCAGTTACACTTGAGCACAGCGTTTCATCCCCAGACTGATGGTTAGACAGAGCGGACCATCCAGGTCCTGGAGGATATGCTTCGAGATTGCATACATGACTTCGGTCATAGCTGGGAGGATCACATTCCACTGGTGGAATTCTCTTATAAAAACAGTTATCATTCCAATTTTTGTATGGCACCATTCGAGGCTCTGTACGAGCGGCCTTGCAGATTTCCACTTTGCTGGACTGACCCAGGGGAGTCAACACTCATGGGCCAAGAGATGGTGAGAGCTACTATAGAGAAGGTGCAGGTCATCCAGGAGTGGATGAAGACTACACAGGGTCGGAAAAAATCATATGCCTATAGGAGGCGGAGGCCCTTGGAGTTCGAGGAGGGAGACCATGTGTTCCTTCGGGTCTCACCTCGACGGGGATTTTAGAGATTTGGCCGAGGCGGCATGCTATCTCTGAGGTTAGTTGGCCCTTTTCAGATTCAGAGTAGAGTTGGCGAGGTGGCGTATCGCTTGGCTCTACCTCCTCAGATGGACTAGGTACACAACGTCTTCTATGTGTCGCAGCTACGGAGGTACATGCAAGATCCATCACATGTTATCGACTGGGGTGAGCTGGACATCGATGATGGGGAGACCTTTGCAGAGTACCCAGTGGAGATCGAGGATCGACAGGAGAAGATCCTTCATGGATGAGCTATTCCCTTGGTGTGTGTCCAGTGGTAGCATGAGAATCTCTAGGAGAGCACGTGGGAGTTGGAGGTTCAGATTCGGGTGCAGTACCCACATCTTCTTGAGTAGCCCTTGTTTTGGATTTTCGGGGACGTAAAAGCCCTAAGGTTGGTGTGATTTAATGTACCTAATTTTTCCATGTATTATTTTAATATTATATAGGAATTAATTCAAGACCAGGCTCTAAGACGGCGTGCAGTTATGAGGCCCGGTGAGCCCGGAACAAATGTTTGAATTTAATTTCATAATATAATTACGCACACATGCGGTTTTCCAGAAAAATTGGAATAACTCCTAAACGGGTGCTCGGATCAGAAATCTGAGGGAACCGTTGCGTTCAGAACATCGATTTTACCTTAGCCGTGGCCTAACATCGGTCGGCGCTGGTCAGTGGTGGAATCCAGTTTTTGTGAGGTAAGAGTAATAAAATATTTATTTAAAAATATCTTATTTTGCAGCAAAATCTTTTAAATCATCTGCAACAGATATCCCTTACATTTTTAAATTAAAGGATACCGCAAGGGTCAAGGGTTACAAACCTCATAACCCTGAAACCCTTGGCGGATCTAGAGGCTCTGGAGAAAATCTCCCAATGCGGCGACGACGATGCAACGACCAGATCATCGCCGACGAACGCCCCAGAATCCATGTAGGATGTTTAAATTGTGATTTATTCCCCGTTTTTGATTTCCATGATGAACGCGGACTAATACACGAACAGATTAGCCCGCGGATTGATTGTTCTTGTAGGATGGTCTTTTGTGGGAATCGTGGGGATTTGATTCTTGAAATTAATTTGGTTTTCACTCAACTTTCTAAAGGTGATGAACCAAGATCGACACGAACAACAATCAAGGTTCTTCCATCTCTATTGTTGTGTTTTTCTCTCCCAATTCATACACGTTATTCGAGTGAATTCTACGTGTTCTTGGAGAAAATAGATCGTTGCACATTCGTTTGTTGGCACAACGATCTGAAATCAAAGATCCAACATCGAGATGACCTAGCGTTGGTGATACAGTGACGGCGGCGGACAAATCGATGTGGTTCGGAAATTCCCATTCTTCGAGTGTTTTGATGCAGGCGGATTGGGACATGTTATCAAGGCCGATCAGAAGCCCGAAACCGACGGAATCAGTTTTGTAGGGGCGGGATGACCCCAAATCTATAGTTTCATGATGATCGGATGATTGGATCAAGAACCGGATATTTGGCCAAGGCGCGCGGAGGAAGATATCGATTCTAGAAGTTTCCCGACAACACGCCATGTAGTATGGGATACACGGCATGTGTTTGTCGGCAGGATTACATGGAGTGTACTTCAGGATTACACGGACATGGGCAGGATACACAGCCAAGGACACACCGTGTATACCCCTCCCTGGCCAGACCCGGCCAGATACACAGGATACCTCGTGTACTGGTACATAGGCAGGCGACACAGACACAGGCAGAGACCATGTACGGGCACATGGCCAGCATACACAGAGCGAGCCCCAGGTGCTCAGACACGGCATGTGATTCTTTTACACACCCTTTAGTTTCTTTCTATCCGA
Source organism: Viscum album (assembly GCA_963277665.1). Taxonomy (NCBI): domain Eukaryota; kingdom Viridiplantae; phylum Streptophyta; class Magnoliopsida; order Santalales; family Viscaceae; genus Viscum; species Viscum album. The sequence continues at coordinate 36,017,728 of OY728150.1, read as the reverse complement.
AAAGATGAATGACACGTGCCCGTTACACGGGAATTACCCGGGGACAAGGAACACAGCGTGTACTTTTTTTACACGTCGTGTAGTGTAGTTTTACACGGCTTGAAGGAATGACATGGGCCGTTTACAGGACCAGTACCCGGGGTCATGGAACATGGTGTGTAACCAAACTACACGCCGTGTAACCTGTCTTAAATGACTTGATCCACTTTCCTTCTGTGACTTGGACTATTTTTCTTAGGGTTCGTACCCTTGGTCTTTTCCCTGAAGGTTCTGGTATCATTTCCTTTACACACGAGTATGATCCCATCATCAAAACTTCCTGAATAGAGTTGTTCGAATCCCCTATGTGAGACTTAGAGCCAGATTCTCTATTCATTCTTGGAACCCTAGGTAGAGTTCTTGGAATCGACATGACCAACATTACCCGGGCACCAATCCTCTGCTTAGCATATTAGCTCAGACTGAGTTGTCGGAATCACCCCATGACATGGTTGTGATCCTCATATGAACATCATGTTCTCGAGGTACTTTTAGAGTGTGTTCTCCCGGAACGAGTACTTCATATCTCTCTCTTCAAACCTAGGAGTGTTTTATCCCGGTTTCATGCTCAGTGGAATATTTGAGCTGGATCCTAGTGGTGGTATTCGTGGTAGACGGTCGTGCATGAGTATATCTGGATGTTCTTGTTATATGTTTGGTAGAAATATTCTATGTAGAGCTGAATGTACCTTTATTTTGTGGTATTTTCCATTGTTGTATTTTTTTTTGTGGTTTTGGGGTGTCCTACTGGGTATTGTTATACTCACCCCTGCACGGGCTTTGCCCGCACATGTCGTGTCTTGTGCAGACGAGCGAGCCTTTGACAGGATTCTAAGGGGACCAGGACCAGACGATCCTCAGTGAGATCAGATAGGCCAAGGTGTGTTCCTACGGCTACATACTGCAGTCCCATCACCTTTCTTTACAGGTTTTACTTTGTTACAGACTCTCTTTTTGGTGGTCTTGTACTTTTTGCCCAGGGTTTTACTTTCTTGTACTTTACGTTCCTGTCGTACTCTGTGGTTGGGTTTTAGCACATGCATGCATCTTTTCCTTTTTGTAGTTTCTACTTTTCAGCTTTCTGGGCTTGGAGATGCGTTTGCATGTGTACAGTTTTATAGGCAATGCCTCCCATGTTAGTAGCATGCCTACTCAGTGCTAGTCACCAGCCCCTAGCCTATTGGAGGCAGGCTTGGAGAGTTCCGGCTCGGGCCCCACTGGGACAGGTCGTTACAGCTACCACATATATAAAATATACAAAGAGAACTAAATAAAAAAGAGGTTGTATGGACATCCTTAATGATCACTTTATATCAATTTTCAATACATGTCAAGCTTACCAAACCTGGCCCAATTTAAATATTATCATTTGAACAATAATTTAAACATAATGTTTACCCAAAAACAAGGTGTCTGTGATGGGTGTGATCATGTAACTCTGTAGGGTCTCATGAAGGACCCCAAATATATGTCTCCATATGTGTGTTTATGTATGATTAATGTAAATAGTTAAAATAAACATGATCTCTAGTATGTCGTGTTCTAAATAGGCCGTGAATATTCCTAATAAGGAACAAAAGAATGTTAGGTCATTGTGTGCTAACCCATCAAGCATGAACCCTAACCAAACATGGCTTGTCCTCATATCAGAATCCTGTCATCACCTAATTCCTTGTGTTCCTTCTAAAACTCAAATAATATGTGAAGGAGATCATCTGGATCCCTAATGGCAACAACATTATTTTAGGGTCCTTCACTAAACTACAAAATATTCCAACTCTCTCGTATGTTCTTATGTCAATTTCTCAACCTCTAACTTGTCACTCTTGGAAGGTTCTCTATATCCAATACGAATCAATAATTCAATATTGACACCTTCTCACTCAAGGAGGAACCCTTACATTACCTTCCCATTCAATGTGATGTCTCCTATCTAGTCTCTCAACACATCAATATATGTACATTATTTTACTCATATTGATTCTACAACTACCTTCTCACTGAAGGTTGGGGCCTCATCATGTTACATCCACCTTAGGGACTCCATATCATTGCCGATAATAATACCAAAATGATCTCAGTCAATGTGAGGACAACCTACTCTTAATCCACATATTAATACATAGGGTTAGACTAACCTTTACACATAACTAGGATTTTTTCTCACCCATGGAATTATTATCAATTTCATCTCACTCATGAGGGGTTTATTCCTCGGGGCCTATCGACAGAAATACCATAACCAAAACAGGACCAAAACCTATCAAATATTCTCACCACATCATCAGTATGGAACTTTTCACTTAGGACAAATCCCATTATCCCCTTCCACCAAATGAAACTCCTATCCATCACCTCCTTTTGAACCCATAAAATGTATATTTTATTAAAATGTTTACTATATGGAGGGGTCCAATACATCATCCCCCAAATGGAGAAAATACCTTCTTTTAATTTATATATTTTTTATAATCCTCAATTTAAGGGTTGATTGGGGACCCTTACAAGGCCAATAGGATTAATGGATTACATGACCTGAAGGTATTTACGGAATTCATCCCAGACATGGCTACATGGAAATTACTCTCCCTATTGTTTAGATTGTGAAGTCAGATTTACACCATATCATTTCTTGTTTGGATAGAACTACCATTGTAAATGTTCACATGCCTGGTCCTGATGGTAATATCCATACCCTCTCATTCTTCCAAATCCAGATATATTTGTTCTGGAGAAACTTCCTTCTCTGAGTCCTCATCTATATATAGTTCATATGGTATGTCTAGTTGCATCTACAATTCATGATCTGAATGTGGTATCCAAAAGTCCTTGAGGTGGAACGAAGGACTTTAGGTGGCCCTAACACCATGATGTGGCCCAAAATTCATAATTGTTCTGAAGGCCATGGGTGGGCTGAAGGCCTTAGGGATTCCAGGCCCAAACCCATGGCCATAATGTGAGTAGTTACGACTGCTATAGTACAAAACAATACGTGATACGGTACATACTACAGAAACTACTATAGTAACTACTAAAATAAATACTACAGTATCCTGTAAATATTCTTCCACTTGGAGTTTTACCTGGGTATCATGGATGCACTAGAAGATTCCTCACCAATTGTGTTGAGGCTCATGTGATCCAATCCCTTATACAACACCTACTTGGAATCTTAATTCCAATCACTTAAACCCTTTGAATAAAAAATTCACTTATTTCATCTCATTTATCCTTCGGTAGATAAATAAACTAATCACCCATACCAAACACCTTCTAATTAAACATGTTTTGTCTCATAATATTTACCTAACTCATCATTCATACCAAGACTCACTTCTGACCTCGTGAGAGATTTTCTCATCCCATGTGACATATACAACCATCATTCCCATCATCAATCTTTTCAAGGCCACTCAAGCCATCCAACTATCTTCAAAAACCCAACTTTGGATACCCATGCCACGTATCATACCTTGAGACCAAACCAAGGTATCTCATCTAATAAACATACACATATTCCTCTTAGAGACATAGTCTAATGTGATCCCAGTTTATACAAGTTATAAGAGGAACTTATGAAATGTATTAGAGACAAACCAATACATTATCACTTCTACCTAATAAATCATTAGTCCCAAGTCCTCATACATGTACCCATTAAATTTTTAGTACACACTTAATGACACATAGACAACATATGAAATCATATTATAGGGATAACCTACCTATAAAAAAAAATTATCCATCACCAAGATTCATTGATCCTTTTACAACAACATAATTACACTAAGTAACCTATCTTAAACCATATATAAAATAGAACTAATTATATTAATTTTTAATTAATTTTTCAATTTAGTTACAATGGTATATTCACTTAAAATATAATTATACAACCTCCCTACATTGAAAATATAGACAACGATGTGTAATCAACCTTTGAGGAAAAACTATATCCATGATACATGAGATAAACATTATATTGAGATGATTTCAGCAAGATCTAGTGAAATATTTTACTGGGGAATGATAGATAGAAATAATCCAAGAAGGGGAGGGGTAAATTGTATTTTCATAAACTATTAAAAAAATCCCTCTCTTATAAATGTTTGTAATTTCGATTGAATCCTTGTGATATATTATTAGAGTATCTAAAAAAAGCGATATATAAAGATATATTTTCTAAATAATTTATTTTATAAAAACATATAATGAAACTAATTCACAATAAAAATATAAGACTTGTAGAAATATGTACTGTAGAATAATAATAATGATATCAATGTACAAGTAACTTTTTATACGACTAGTTACAAAAAACATAGAGAGAAAAAATTAAGTAAGGTATTTCCTTTCATCAAAAGTGATATGGAAGTATATATATTGCACTCTAGGTTTCCTTGATTAGAACCCAATCACTATGTATTTATTAGAGGCCTTGGATTTCCTCAGTCACCCTGATAGGAATATGCTTTGTCTTCCCTCCAGAAACCCTCGATCAACCTGATTAGAGAAACTCTAAGTCTCTATATACATGGTATCCCTCAATAAACATAATTAAAAAAGTTTAAACATATAGCAGTTAAAATAATGAATCATATCACATACGTATACTCTGAAAAAATCTCTCTAATGAAAATACAAATAGTATAGAACTCAGTAACAAGATGTGGAAATGCCTCAGAATATCTATAGTTTTTACCACATTATGCAATGTAATTATTAAATATGAACACATGGTTATATTTATATAATAAGGATATAATGACTCCAATTGTTTGATTCCATGTTTCTTAGATTTAGTTGTAACTATATCGACAACACTGTTTATCCTTCCAATATATATACACTTTTTCTGCTTATATTGATAAATTTTTTCTAGTACCACTATAGTGGTCCTTCTAAAAAAATGATGATATTTTTCAAGAACTGTTATGTAAAGATAAAATAACAAACAATTTAATTCATGGTACTTACATAATATGTTTATAATGGAAACAATACAATGATTTACTTACAGAATACTTCCAATAAGAATACATACATTCGCTATCCATTAAGATGGTTACAATATTGTAAACAAAAAAGTTTTTTTAATAATTTATCATAAAATAATCATTCATAATGACAACTTAAAAAAATTAAAAAAACCATCATTTATAATGAAATCTAAATAAACAATAAAATTTAAAGTTCTAGAATGGTTACTTAAAAAACATAGAAACATCTACTTTAAATTATTTATAAGTAGAAGTAATGATATCAAGGATTATAATGATAAAAAATATGTTCACGATAATTATTGTATTTTTCAAAATATTTATAGAGAGATGCATTTCAAACTATAAATATCATAAAGTAAATCATTTTTGAGGAAAACCCAAAATAAATAGCTAACCAAGACAAAAAAGAACAAATGAATTGATGTGGATCAACATACCTAAGATCACCAAAGATTCATCTCCAAAATAGCCACATGTAATGTGAAATCGAAAGAGGGAAAATGGAGAGGAGGGTCATCCAAATTAGCCCTCTCCCACTACCATCACTTCTTAAACCCCCGAGGGGTGATCCAAAAATAATTATTGAACCCAGAATTAAAAAACAACCAATACTTAAGTCACAACACTTGTTTACCCTTCACCCATTAAGGTAATGGTATGAACCTCCTAATAAAAACATTAACACCATAAAAAGTGGGGGCTTCCTCATCCTAGCCTCTCTATGGCATAACCTACCTAGCTCATGGAATAATGGATAGAAAACAAGGGGCCACTCCAAACATTCATTTCTGTCATGAAACCCTATGGGTCATAAAACAATGAAATCCTATGTAAAACCACCACCTAGACCCCCGTAAATTCATGAAATTACCTCCCATTTCTTTTAGTATGGCACAAACATGTGTATCCATCCATTTCCTGGAGACCTAGTCATTACAAATTCACCTATTATATCTGCTAAAATTTAGCAGCTATGTGACCCTGGACCCAAATATGATGATTCCCCATGCACCTATATGAATAAACTATCCTTTATCAACATTTAAAATATCTTACTCATATGTTCAAACCCAATAAATCTTTATCTGAGTCATAATAAATGAAACGGTCCCTACTCCAGAAATAAAATCCACACTCCTCAGAAACATGAAAACCCTAAAATACATGGTTTTATAAGAACTCCCCATAATAAAACTTTTTATACTCATGAATACATGGTAGTTACAAAATAAATAATCCCAACATTCCACATTTTATAATTCACAAAGAAAAAAATCATTCCATCTATTAATTGAAAACATGCTTCCCCATGAAACTCCTAGAACCAAAGTATAATAATAATTAGAAGATTAGCCACCCACTCATCTCCAACTATGAAACCAAGATAATACTCAACCACACCCATATAACTGAAGACATCGAGACATATTTAATAAATTAATCTTTAGGTTGATGGTGCTCCCCACTATAATAATATGCTAACAGAGGCATATTCTACATCACCGTGCTCTGTAACATAACAAACACATTCCTAAAATGCGCATCTAGTGGTAAATTGACATTGTCATTGGATTTTACACCTTTAAAGACCAAATTCTATGCATAAACATTCATTGATCATCCTTGATTTTAATTCATCTAAAAAATCATCCAAACACACCAATGTGGTATCAAAAGGAGAAATACCATTACCATAACTCCTATAAGAATCAAGAGATCATATATCCACAAAAAATAATGTCCAAAACCATATATATATAATTACATTGCTGGATCACCAATTATATACTCATAATGTTATACTATTATGATGTGAACTAGTGAATTTCCAATCTGACTGACTCTCAAATCCCCTAAAATCCATTCCGAGCCAAAGGATAACACCTGGTATCTATTCAACAACACATATGATCCAATATGTGGTATTTTGTCAAGGAAAGAGATATCAAATTATCATCCCTCAGACACGCATCCCAATTACATATCTATCATCTACCAATAATCTCACTGTTACTATATGCATTTGAACATGAGGCTCATTCCTTAGTGATTAAATTGATTCCCCCAACCAAAGTATCGTTATCATCACCCACCAAACCCAAAATCGAACTCTTAGTCCCATGATACATCCATTACCACATGTAATGTATGGATTTTATCTTCTCACTCATACTTTAGAACATGTATAAAACAATAATTTCCTATTTTTGGCTTACCAGGAACATTATCCCCATCATTAAACAACCAAATTGCAATGAGGATCATCCCATATACTAATAAATGATGTACTCCCTAACATATATATTCACTCAAAGTTATCATAGATAAACAAACCAAATGGGTCCCACTTTCACTTCTGTTTCACTCCTTCTAAGCCATGGTCACCCATTTTGTTAACCCTTAACACTATTGAGAAAGTGGGTTCCCAAGTCACAAAATTAATAATACATTTGACTACCATACCATGTTTACAATGAGATTTGAATGATGTGTACTTACCATTATAGTGTTGAAATTGTGGCATTAACTATTTAAATGGAAATTTCTATTGAATAATTTTAGTATAAAAATGTTATAGAAGATCCAAGGATATGATGAGAATCTTGAGATACTATGAAATTAATCATAAATATATGTCAAATGATCTAGATACATCATATTGTCATGAAAATGTTTATGTAAAACAATTAGGTGTTGGGGGCTCATAAACAATGAAAGTTCTTCTTATGAATTTTTCACTTGTTGATATATAGTAGTGAGATCATGAGGACACACCCTGAAATAGGAGAACCACATTTTTGGGTGTCACTAGTTGTTACTATATAAAAACATGAGTAATAGTATCCTGACTAGAGATTATTATCAATGTGTTTTGTTTGATCTCATAATTTAATGAAAAGTGAAAAATGACAATTTATTTGGAAATAATTAATTTTTGTTGGGTGTATCATTGGTGGTATGACATTAGTTGAATGATCAAGATTGATTTTTTCACTTCCATGTTTAGTAATTGACATATCTAGCCAGTTTGATCAGGTTGGTAGTACATTGGTTAAATATAAGGCCATTTTAGTCAAAGGTATGTCCATATATATAGATCAACAAATAATATTCCAAGGAATGTATGACAACACAAGTGTGAATCATTATTTATGAGATATCAAATAAAAAAGATATTATATTACCTAGTTTGTCCCATTAGGTTGGTTATTGTTGCTATGAATACTCCTTACCACTTTAGGTGCAATGATGGGTTGTTAGATTCTGATCTTGGTCTATGAATGTTATTCACAGCTATTGAGATAAGGCAATAAAGGTTAAAACACAATAGAAAATTCAAGATTATACCACATTCTAATGAATAGGAATATTCGACACAATGGTCCCCACCATTATTTATGAGAGATTTCCATGTTTTTATCAACCACTAATAAATTAATAAATTCATTATTGTTCGAGTATGAAATAATTGGATTGAATTTATTTAATAAAAGTATTTAATATTGTTTAAATAAATACATGGAATAATACTAAATGAAAAAAATATTATTTTAATATTCAAGGTTCATTTATTTTTTTAGGAATTATGAGTTGAGTTAATGACTCAGGTTTTATCACATAATATATTTAATATATATTATTAGTATGTGATAAAATATAAATAATATTAATTACATTGTTAGTTTTTCATGATTATTTCATTATAATAATTTAGTGGATGTCTATTATATGGTGATTGGGAACCCTATATGTGTATTTTATATATATACTATATAAGAAGCAGATGGAGAGCTCATTTATTGTGTGCATGTGTAAAAAACTCATTCCAAGGGATTGATAGATCCTCCCTCTTCTCGCATACTTTGTAGATAATGATTTCATTCTAGAAATCAATCCAAGGTCTTATTACTATATTTTCAGAACAATATTGCGGTGACCATCACAAAGTCGATTGAACCACTAAATCATAGTGCTAGAACTCAGAATTTGATGATTCATGTTCATGTAGATTATTCAAGAATGTGTGAATGAGCTACATGGGTTCATATTGAGAACCTTCATGTAACACTTGTTGACACATATCTATAGTTTAACATGATGAAAAAAATTACATGTTTGTTTATTTATTTTTTTCTTATTAAGGTCACATGAGATCTTCATACCTAGCCCAAAAATTTGTGCAGTGTGCCCCAGTACCGTCAATTGGTCTCATAGTGATCCTGTTAATTTTTTGATTCAATAAAAAATAGTTTTCATTAAATTAAGTAGATATCATTTAATCAGCCCCAATCGAATAGACCATGCATCAATAAGATTTTGGTTGAAAATGTTGTGGTCCTCTGAAAGTTTTGGTATGTATTGAAAAGTGGGTGTTTCAGTTGAAAATAAAAAAAAATTATTTTAACATGTTTGTTTGTGTTATAATTTTTTGGCATGTACCAGAGAATTTTCAATTAGAAAACTTGTTCATACCAGAATCTGATGACCGGTAATACACAAGTCAAAACATTTTTCCCTAGTGATGGATTTCATCTAATGGATTCTTTGAAAAAACACAAATTTTTTATTTTTTATTTCTTCTCACACAAGAGAGAACGAATATAAATTAAAAAACGGATATACCTTTTAAACAATCATATTTACTAGGATTTTAAAAAAATGATATTGGGGATGGACATTGTCAGTGGAAGACAAAATGAGGAAAACATGAAAATATTACACTGGATGATTTAATGAAAAAAATATTTGATCTAGCTTCCAACGGTAGCCACGAGACTAATATTAAAAGAAACCATGGTATGATTCCTCACATGAATATATGAATGGCCTCCCTTACCACTTGAACAACACAACCCCATGAGATTCCCCTCCATAGTGAGGCTCCCCCCCACGGAGACCCCAGCTCATCGAAGACCCCTTATTCACATTTAGGAACTCCCTCCCACTATAGGGTTGTCAAGTAGCCTCACTGTCACCTCCCAAAAGGTCGACCTCCCTTGACTACCACAACCTCCGGTGGGGTCATGACCACCAAATTCCATAGAGCATGTGCCCTTATCCAGGCTTCATGCACTACCATATGCAGCAAACATGACCACATGGATTGAAAATGGCATCCTCTATGGGTGAAGCCAACCAACACACATTGGTCCCCAGATCTGGTGAGTGTGGATGGACCCTTCATCTCAATTCTAGCTACAACCCACCTGCTTCCTTCCTTGCTTCACCCAAGATGCTACATCGGACCACCAGATGTCTCTAACCACCGAAAACTCACTGTAGGAGGATCTCTACTGCCTTTGGAGTCTGCTGTCTGGCCAGAGTTAGCCACACCATAATAGATTTTTCTATCGGGCTTCTCTCCCATGCCTTCAAGGTATCTCCTCATCCAGAATGACCCGAAATTAATCAACACAGGCATTCCGTGAATAAAAACCATCTTACATTGGCTCAGCACGACCCACAAAGGCCTTGGTCGGGTTCTTCTCTACCCACAATGGGCCTTGTGGGTTCAACCCAAGTCACAATGCATCTGGGGAGAATTTTTATCTTCATAAAAGTCTAATTTAATCAAAATTAATTTAGATAATTAATTTAATTTTCTTTGTAAATAAAAATTAATAAAAATTAATTTTATAGTTTAAAATAATAATCTTTTTATTATTTAAAATAATTCACTTAATTTTGGTATTAAATGAATTTAATTATTAAAATTTAATGTAGTTTTAAAAATTAAATTAATTATTGTACTAAAGAACCAAAATTATTCGAATTGGTAAATTCAATTATTTTATATTTATGCTCTAAAATTTAAATTGGTTGCATTTAATTTTATCACTGTTGACGCTCCTTTCGTCACGGAATCTAAAGTTCGGAAAAGGGAATATCTGAGCTCAAAGTGATTAATCCTTTGAAGAAACATCAAAAATCGACAAAGGGATGAAAAAGGAGAGCATTGCCCAGAGGTCGCGCAAGTTCCCTCTTGGTCGCGCAAGTATACTTGCGCGCCGCCTCAACACCTGCGCGACCCCTCATGGTCGTGCAAGGGACTTGCGCGACAGATCTGATAACCGCCCAATAACCGCCCGGGGTCTTCTTTTTCCTATAAATAGACCCTGTGGGCCCCCCATTGAAAAAGATCGGTTCCCAGAAACTCGGATCAAAGCTCCCGACGCCCAAGTCTCTTCTCAAAGCTTCCAGAACACTTCTAAGGTAATTTCTTACCTAGAATGGAAGATCTAAAGGGAAGAAGGAAGGCCTAAGTGTTGAAACTTATCAAACACTTGCGCGCCGACTTAATTCCTTCAATATAACTTGCGCGTCCCTCTTCTGGAAGAACCTCAAGAGGATGGGAAAGGGTTTAATAAAGAGTCGCTCAAGTAATTCAACTCTGGTTGAAAATCGCGCAAGTATCCCTTATGTCGCGCAAGTATACTTGCGCGACCAATACTTGCGCGCCGCCGCAGGACTTGCGCGACCTTCAATACTTGCGCGCCCCTATCTTTTTGGGTGCCCATCTTGCCCTTTTTCACCCCTCTTAAGCCATTTCACCCTTCCTATTCAAGATTCAGTCTTCAAGATACTCTTCAAAGCCATTTATGGCATGATTTCTTGATTTGACATCCTTATCTGAAAGGAATTATGTGAAATATCTCTCAAAACCTAATGATTTAAACATCTTTATGTCACCAAAGATTGAGAGTTCATTCATTCAACCTCATCCTTTAAGATGAGAGAATCCTAACCTGGGTTTCCTTTTCAGGAATAAATCCCCAGTTATAAAACCTTGAATCTTGGGCATCTTCCTTAAGAATAAGCCCCAATCAAAGTCTTTTAATCTTGGGCATCCTCCTCAGGAGTAAGCCCCAAACCTTAAATCCCTAACCTGGGTCTCCTTTTCAGGAATAAAGACTCAGTCATAACCTTGGGCTTCCTCTTCAGGAGTAAGCCCCAAGTCCCCTAACCTAGGCTTCCTTCTCAGGAATAAGTCCTAGTCATAAAACTTGGGCATCTTCCTTAAGAATAAGCCCCAATCAAAGTCCTTTAAACTTGGGCATCCTCCTCAAAGAGTAAGCCCCAAACCTTAATCCCTGACCTGGGTCTCCTTTTTTTAGGAATAAGACTTAGTCATAACCTTGGGCTTCCTTTTCAGGAGTAAGCCCCAAGTCCCCTAACCTAGGCTTCCTTCTCAGGAATAAGTCCTAGTCATAAATCTTGGGCATCTTTCTTAAGAATAAGCCCCAATCAAGTCCTTTAAATCTTGGGCATCCTCCTCAGGAGTAAGCCCCAAACCTTAATCCCTAACCTGGGTCTCCTTTTCAGAAATAAGACTCAGTCATAACCTTGGGCTTCCTTTTCAGGAGTAAGCCCCAAGTCCCCTAACCTAGGCTTCCTTCTCAGGAATAAGTCCTAGTCATAAATCTTGGGCATCTTTCTTAAGAATAAGCCCCAATCAAGTCCTTTAAATCTTGGGGATCCTCCTCAGGAGTAAGCCCCAAACCTTAATCCCTAACCTGGGTCTCCTTTTCAGAAATAAGACTCAGTCATAACCTTGGGCTTCCTTTTCAGGAGTAAGCCCCAAGTCCCCTAACCTAGGCTTCCTTCTCAGGAATAAGTCCTAGTCATAAATCTTGGGCATCTTTCTTAAGAGTAAGCCACAAGTCTCTTAAAATTTCTCTTAACCAGTCATAAATTCCCTTTGATTTGGGTTTCCTTTTCAGGAATAAAACCCAATCATAAGTCCCCTCCTAATTTGGGCATCCTCCTTAGGAGTAAGCCCCAAGATTAGAGCATTCAAATCTCCATGAAGCACATATAACTTTGTGGACCCTGTTCATGGATTTTCTTCCTAAAAGTAAATCCTAAACCTTCACCTATCTGGGCAGTCATCTATACATAAGCCCCAAAACAAATTCTTATGATTGCATCTTTTATGGCACAATTGTCTAAATTTTACCAATACCTCTTGTTTCTCACACCGAGCATGACTCACGTGAGCTTAGAGTGTAAAAGTAATTATGACATTCATCTTTGAGCCATCAATCATAAAACATCATATCCCATTCCTCGAACTACGTGGGTTCTGATTCCTTTTTCAAAACAAAGGATACGTAGGTAGCCCATTCATGGGTTCGATCCCAACATTGAAATAATCTCTGTCCTTCTGAATGACGATAAACTTCAAGTGCCCCACTGAGTGGCTTTAAAACCAGCCTGGTCATCAAAATGACCAAGAGACTTTTATATAAATGTTTTGAAGGATACCATTGACCAAGAATCTCTAAACAAATATAGATGATTCTATATTGATGAAGAACCTCGAATACATATAAAAGATTCTCTAAATTTCTTGCATATTTAATCATTGATTGTTAAAACTAAAGGAAAGCTCATTTTATACTTGGTAATGTAATAAGGATTCACGAACTTAACTTAAATCTATAAAGAGAGTCCCGGAGTAGACAATAATTCCCCTCAAAAAGGTGTGATGAGTCCGACCTCCCATCCTCTCGACCAATGCAAATTCCTAAGCCTCATTAGCCCACAAGCTAATGAGCGCCTGCCTTTGGAAAGTAGGTCCAAACGGATGTGGAATCATTGGATGTTTCCGGTTCTACGAACAAACCCGTTAGAAACCGATCGGAACGTTTGAATCTCCCGTCCAGGAGGTCATCCCCGGATTCCGCGCGAAACAAAAAATGGTGAACCCGACGTGAATCCTTAACCAAGTTAAAGTGATGTTCTTCTTAGATGTTAGGCCCCTTGGGCCAACAAGGCAATCATTGACATATGATCATTCAAAAGATGCAGTAGCCGGATTCATCTTGATTATGTCTGTTATATGGAACATGCACTCTTTTTTTTTTTCAAGATCTTCTACAAAAAATGGCTTTCCTTAAAATCACCCCTGTGAATACTGCTGCTGAGAACACCTCTACTGTGAGGTCTGCTGCCATGAAAACCAATGCTGCTACTCCTGCTGGAACGTCATCCGCTCTGAGGATGACATCACCAACTCAGCGTCTTCAACGCTGTGTTTCAAATGCACTGGTTAAGGAGTACCGTCGTAACGGTACTATCCCAACTCTGGAGGCCGCTCGTCAAGCCCTCCATGTTAACAATTCTACCTGGTCGTCCGGACAACGGCGACCAGCAATCAAGAAGCAGGCGGTGCTGACTACCGTCTCCAACCGTTTCGGGTCGTTATCCCCGGAACGCAATTTCCATTCACTCCCTTATTCTGAGGAAGTGAATGAGCAGGTCCCGCGGGACCTTAATTCAAAGAGACAGGAGTCCTTCTCAAGGGCTCCCATCAACAATCGCCGCCAGACTCGTGCGGTAGTGCACCCTCAACATGATGAGGGTACCGGCTCCAGGCATTCAGCTCAGGTTCCTCGAACCCGAGCAGGCAAGATGAATCACCAGAGATGGAATCCGGTTAATAATAGGCAGGTTGTCATCCCTGCCATCTCCGGAGAAGTCCACCAACCTAACTTGGTGGGAAATAACGAGCAGGCATACACACCTGTTCGTTTTAATCCCGCTGTCCAGCAGACTCGTCTGGCAGCATCAAGCCGATCCCGCCAGGCAATTCCGGCGGAGTACCATAGGCAGGAACATACACCTGCTTATACATCAGCAGTTAGTCAGCAGGCTCGTCTGACTACATATGATGGATCTCGTCAACAGCGTTTGGCGAAGTGTAATCAGCAGGCACATACACCTGCTAATACTAATCAAGTCTACCAACAGTCTCGCTTGGTAGCACCCGGAGAAGTCAGTTGGAAAGTCCCGACGACAAACAGGAGGCAGACTAAACTCTCTGCCTCCACACTTGAGTACTGTCAGAATTCACTGACAGGAAAAGGAGGACAGGAGCAGGCACATACACCTACTCCAAGCCCGGAATGGACGTATATCCCTGTTCCGGCGGCTGAAGTCACCAAACATATTATGTCAATGGTGAAAGAGCAGAAGCAAATTCCTGCTCATATTCTGGATGCTTGCCAGGATATCATAACAGCTTCAGCATCATCTCAGGGACAGACACATAAATCTATCCCTAGCAGTGGAGTGACACATCAACAATTCACTCCGGAACAGACACACACATCTGTTCCAGTCCAAGAGGGTTGTGGGGCCTACTCCCCCATATCATATGGACAACCAAGTCAGGCACATATATCTGATTTGAGCGATGATCGTCAGCCTAACCTGAACATCTTTCCTGATCAGGCACATACACCTGCTCAGAGCAATCACTTTCGTCATCAAGTGATTTCTAAAGCGAGTAAGAAGGCATCTAAGAAAAAGATCCGCCCAGCACAGTCAGGAGATCAAAGGCCAATCTGCAACAAGGCCTTGCTCGATGCTGGAGTTCTTGAAGCCCTCAGACATTTATCTGTCGGAATTCAAGATTCTACTCCCTCAGTTCCCAATAACAGGAACATTAATCCCGAAGGTCTTCAACAGACACTTCCTCATGAAGACTTGCTTCATGAAAATTCGGTCAATCTTGAAGTTTCATCTTCAGATGAGAACCACAGGAACCCTCTGTGTGGTCAGAAGACCAAGGAGCAAGAGATATCATCTTTTGCTGTAACCCATCATGAAGGTCCTCCTCATGGTGATGAACTTCGCTGCGAAAGTCCTCTCCGCAGTAGTGATTCACATTGTCTCGAAAATTCTTCAGAAGGCAATGTAGTGACGAGAAAGCCCTCCTATCTCGAGGCACTTGCAAACGTAAAACCAGTCATGTCTGAAGTTTTACTATCGGCAAGTGAAACTCTTTCTCCATCAGAAGATAGCTTGGGGTTCAGGTTATTCTCCGAACCTTCCCTAGGTCATTCATCTTCCAGCATGAATAGTGATTCCTCTACCAATCTTGTTGAATCCGATGAAGCAACAAGGAAACACCAACTCTGGTCCAAACAGGTAGAAGAATCTTCATTTAATGATAAAGAGGAAATGCTGAACATGAGGAAAAAACTGGCAAAAGGTGAAGTACCAGTCATGTTTTGGCCTTTGGCTGATTCACAGTATGACATTCCAAAGATGTTGACGGATGATGGAATCCATGATATTCGTCTTAACATATGGAAAACTCTTTGTCAATTAAAGAAGAAGGTATTATCTTACGATGAATATGAAAATCATCTTAAGATAATAGAAGGGTTACAACGCCAGATTGATTTGGCATCTCTATCAGTCTCTCGGTATCCGAAGGCTGAAAAGCAACAGAGAACCCTTCAACGTTCATGCCTTGGCGCGCTGAGAAAATTGCGTCAGTTAATTTCCAATGCTCCATCTAATGTTCATATCAGAGGATGGGGTATTCACGGAGCACTACATTTCACAGTGCTTTCCGGTCAGCAAAGCCCGCCGAAAATGGTCTCATGCAATGTTATTGCCCATGGCCGGCCACAGTCAATGGGCTTTGTTCATAATCAAAATCTTGCTCGAGATCAAGCTTCAACTAGTTCCTCTCAAAATCAAGTATATAGAGAACAGGTTGTTGAATTGCTCCTACATCAAGCAGGCGAGAATATTGCGCAAGCCTCTCGTCTGGAGCAAACACGTCATCAAATGACAGAAGTTTCGGAAATCATCCAACGGTCTGTTGAACCAGGTGATAAAAGTGGATACAGGTTAATGCATCCAGCTAATTTCCGAACTAAGATCCGCAAGATCAAGAGAGATTTCAAGAAGATCTCAGACATAGCATGTCAAGAGACACCCCAGCTTGCCAGACTGGGGACTTCTCTAACCCAACCCTCAGAATCAACGAATGGGATTCGAGGAGTTGAGCAGAAGCAACAGGAACACCCCCAGTCCACCGGACTGGGGACTTTTTCAAATCTTCAATCCCTCCCTCAGAGAAAGTCAGTATTCTCTCGATTAGGGAATAAGCCTCAAGAGGAACGAAGAGCCAAGATGTCAGGAGATTCTCTCCAAGTGACGGTTCACAAAGAAATTCCTGAGGGGTCAAGTCAACGGAATGCCATGTCTTATCATGGACATAAAAGGAGACAATATCATAGAAATGCTGATAGAAAGGATTTCATGAAATATGCATCCATTAATGTCATCACTGCCGTTGCTGCTGATTCACCAGATGAGGCTCAATCATAGGGATCAGATGAAGAGGTTCCTGCTCAAGAAGTTGCGCACACAGACCTAAATGAAGAAGGTGTGCGCACACGTAATCAAAGTCTTACCCAAAATTTGGGTATTCCTTCAAGTAACCCACTTCCCCCTCTCCGAAAAGGATCCAATAAGGGGAAAGGAAAGAATCAGGTTACTTCTCACCCTTCCTCTGAAGGAGGTCAATCGCTCTCATTAGAGCAAAGGCTTGCACAACAGGAGGAAGAAATGAAAGAATTAAGAAGGTTGAATGCAGAACTACTTCAGAGTAGTCTTCTTCTTAAGAATGCTGAAGTCCGACAGCCGAAGGAATTTGTTGTAACTACTGAGATGGATCAGGAATATCCTCCTTTATCAGTACACCCACAGAGGTCTAATCCTATGGGTCAAACGCAACAACGGTTGGCAGCACTACCATTAGTTGCAGCACCAACCTCCACGACTGTCCAAGCTCCATTCATTGCACCTACCCAAAACCAAGTTCAACCTGACGTTTCTCAAAAGTTAATAACTACTATTGAGTCATTAACAGCTCGGTTAGAAACTATGGAAGGGAAACGGGCGCAAGTTCAACCTGAAAAGAAAGTTTACCCTGAATGGGTAGATTCAATTTCTCCTCCATCCAGTTTTGGAAACCCTATTTTCCCTACTTTCAATGGATCAGGCGACCCTGAACAACATTTGACGCATTACGTGTCTTGTTGTGATCCTATGATGGGAACTCCAGAACAACAAGAAGCAGTGAAACTCAGATGCTTCGTGCGAACCTTGCAAGGACCAGCTTTTGTCTGGTATAAAAGCTTGAAATCCCGGTCAGTCATCGGATGGGAGGATCTTCGTCAAAAATTCCTTCTTCAGTTCAGCTCAACTTTGCCAAAAACGACAGTTTTCGATCTTACAAACTGCAAGCAAAGGGAGAATGAAAGAGTCTCTGATTTCATTGCTCGTTGGAAGGGATTAACGTATTCCTTGAGTTTATCACTCCCTCAGGAGGAATTATTGCCAACCTGTGTGGCAAATTTGCGTGACGAATTACGCACGCCATTGATCCCTGTGAAATACACTGGAGGGTTTCGAGACCTTACTTCAATCGCTCAACAGATTGAAGATTCCCTTATGCAGGCTAAGGTTAAATCTCGTGTAATTCCATCAGCTCCAGGAAGAAGAATGGGTAAAGCAGAAACTGCTACAGTTATGCTTAAACAGGCACCTGTACCTATTTCTACTTCAAAACCTTCATCTTCTCGAAGGGCGCCACCTCCTGAACGCCAACAACAAAGGCTGTTTCGTCCAAATGATCAAAAAGATCAACGACGAAAACAATTTGAGGATATGAAGAGTAAAACATACTCTTTCCGAAGTGAGCAAGTTCCTGGTTACTTCATTTCAGCTCTGGAAAATAATTTGGTTCAATTACCAGTGCCGAAGAGACCAAACAAGGAAGGAGATGAAGACCGTCCCAATTATTGTCCCTTTCATCAAATGTTGGGACATCCCATCCAGGAGTGTTTTGTCTTTAAAGACCTCCTACAAAAGATGGTTGACTTGGGACAAGTCAAATTGAAGGGTTCTTCAGCTCATGTAGCGTGTATTACCGCTACAGATCCAGAGGAAGGAGGCGAGTGGCAGGAATTCAAAAGCAAAACTGCGAAAAAATATGATGATTGGATGGTCAGAAAGACAATCAATCGGACTCATTCCATTTTGCGAACACAATTGAAGAAACCAATTGTGTCTCCTACAAAAGCTGCAGTAAAGCCTCCATCAAAGGACAAATCCTCAAAAGGGCAGCGTAATTCAAAGAAGAAAGAGGAATCAGAAGAAGATGAGTATGCATCAAAGCCTAAATTGTCTTTGACTCTGGCAGATTTCATGCCATCTACTTCAAAGTCACGGGCACCGTCCCACCAAACGGCACAGCCTAAACAGGCCAACCAGGCAGAGTCTTTATCAGACGAAGAATTGATCTTTGGTTCTGTTAATATGATTCAATTAACAGATTCATATTCCAGTCTTGATGAGCCTGAATTCCCTGTATCAAATAAAGGAACCCGAGGAAGTTCTAGAGGTTCAGGATATAGGGGAAGACGTGGATCTTTCCGAATCCACTACTCTAATTCTACCCCTGCTAGCACTGTATATGCAGCAGAAACTCGTGGTAGAGCCCTTCAGCGAGCTCAAAATGAACAAGCAAGTTCTTCTGCTAATGGCCAACTCAGCTTCGGCACAATTATTTTGGAAGACCGATTAAAGGTTCCATCTTCTTTATCTCAGCAAGCAAATGGATCTAATCAGTCTAATTTTCCAAAACCAAAGATGTTGCCAACTTCAATACAAGATGCATCAGCTTCCAAAGCATCTGCTTCCAAGATACCTGCTAAACCACATATTCCTATTGGGAAACGCAGGCCTCTAGATCAAAAGTATGATATATTGAAACACTTGTCCCAAGTACCAGCCAAATTATCAATTTTGGATGCTTTGAATCTATCAAGAGATCTTCGGGAAGCACTCATCGAAGCTTTGTCAAGTCCTCAAGAGTTTGAAGCTGAGATTGCTGCAGCTGAAATTTATCACATAGAGAATAATCCTGCAGAATGCCATGCAGTGATATCTTTTACTGATAAAGATGAGGATGATGTTGTGCATGGGCACATAAAACCTTTGTACTTATCTGGCAAAGTCAATGGTATAGATGTTCGAAGAGCTTTCATTGACAATGGTTCAGGAGTCAACCTCATGCCCATTCGCACACTTCGTCGATTGGGCCTCACAGAATCTGATTTATCTCCTTCTACCATGATGTTGCAAGGATATGATAAAAATGAACAAGAACCACTGGGAGAAGTTACGCTCAGAACTCAGTTTGGAGATCTTGTTTCCAATTCAGATTTAATGATTGTTGATCAAGACTCAGCTTTCAATATCTTGCTTGGAAGACCCTGGTTACATCAGCATGCAGCTATTCCGTCATCATACCATCAATGTCTCAAATATTGTTTCGATGGTCAAGTTGGAACATTATATGGTGATAAGGCCCCGTTCAAAACATGTGAGTCTCAATACATTGAGGCGGAATTTTATCACATGAAGGGAAGAGAAAAATCTACAATGAAGGAAATTACCAAAGTTAATGCTCCATATGGTTTGGAAAAAATTCCAATAAATCCATTTTCACATGTGAGTACAGATTATGTGTTACCTATCAGTCAAATTGACAAAATAGGCCCAAATCAAAAAACTCTTATGGAAAGATCCATAATGTCAATTACGGCAATCGAGCCAGACAACATGGGAGAAATTGGTAACTTACCAAGCAATGATGAAAGCATAAGTGGTGACTTTTTCATTTCGTCTGCTGAAATCCAACAAGTCTATACTTCGCTAATCAGGCCAGAAGAAGTTATAGCAACACCAGAGGTGAATGTTGATGTCGATTCTCAATCCATCATCTCCTCTTTATTTCCCAAAGAAGACCCTTGTTCATCAATAGGGACGGAAATGGAAGCTTCTTCTTCAAAATGTGAAAATTTTGACATCTCTTATGATCATGAGAATTTCGTTTTTTCATCTACTTTGCAAGTAGAAACGGAAGATATAACACATGATGAAGAGGAAGAGGAAGATCTTAGAGATGCTCCTCCAGCATTTGAAGAGGGTATCTCTACCACTGTGGATGAACTCAGAGAAGTAAATCTGGGTACAGGGAAAGATCCACGCCCCACTTTAATTAGTGCGGCCATGACCCTTGAAGAACAAGAGATGTATATTTCTTTTCTAAAGCAAAATAAAGATATCTTTGCTTGGAATTATACAGAGATGCCTGGCCTTGATCCTGATGTTGCCACCCATCATTTGGGTTTGCCAAAAGAACATCGAGGATTCAAGCAAGCCGCGAGAAGAACACACCCAACCTATGCTTCCAAAATCGAGGCTGAAGTGGATAAGCTTATCAAAGCTAACTTCGTCAGAGAAGTTCAATATCCCAAGTGGTTGGCTAATATTGTCCCAGTAAAGAAAAAGAACGGACAAATTAGGGTTTGCATCGATTTCAGAGATCTTAATCGGTATTGTCCCAAAGATGATTTTCCAGTTCCGATTACAGAACTCTTAATTGATGCGACGGCTGGCTATGAAGTACTTTCTTTCATGGATGGATATTCTGGATATAATCAGATCCGAATGGCCCCAGAAGATGAGGAATATACAGCCTTCAGAGCTCCTCAAGGTGTGTTTTGTTACCGAGTGATGCCCTTTGGTTTAAAGAATGCAGGTGCAACATATCAATGCGCCATGCATCGTATCTTCAAACCTTTTCGAGGGAAATTTGTTGAATGCTATGTAGATGATTTGGTGGTTAAATCCAAACAACGTTTTGATCACTTGGCTGATTTGGAAATCATATTCCACAAGCTTCGACAACATAATTTGAAGATGAACCCCTTAAAATGTGCTTTTGGGGTAACCTCAGGAAAATTCCTCGGCTTTGTTGTACGCCATCGTGGTATTGAAGTCGATCCTGAGAAGACCAAATCAATCCTTGGTATGTCACCTCCTCAGAATTTGAAAGAATTAAGAGGACTTCAAGGACACTTAGCCTATATTCGGCGTTTCATCGCCAATTTGGCAGGCAAAAGTTTACCTTTTACCAAATTATTGAAGAAAGGAGTCACTTACCAGTGGACTAAAGAATGTCAAGAAGCATTTGATGTTCTCAAGAAATACCTCTTAAGTCCACCAGTACTCATGCCACCTGTTGAGGGTAGACCTCTTATCCTCTATGTGACAGCTTTAGAGCGATCATTGGGTGCCTTTCTCGCTCAAAAGAATGATGTTGGGAATGAAAATAGTCTCTACTATCTCAGTAGAACTATGCTTGAAGCAGAAACCCGGTATTCGAGTATTGAAAAATGCTGCCTAGCATTAATCTTTGCAGTTCAGAAACTGAGACACTACCTGCAACATCACGAGGTCCAATTGGTATCTCGTAATAATCCACTCAAATTCATCCTTAGTCGTCCAATGCTTACAGGACGTCTGGCAAGGTGGGCGGTTATTCTACAGCAGTTCGACATTCAATATGTGTCTCAAAAGGCAATTAAGGGCCAAGCTCTGGCTGATTTCCTGGCTGAACACCCTTCAGTGGAAGACACATATTCAGATATCGAACTCCCTGATGAGGAAGTTTTTTCTATTCAAGAGAATCCTCAAACATGGGAAATTTATTTTGATGGTGCTTCTAGAAGTCCAACAGGGAAGAAAATGGAAAATCCTAAATTCAACAAAGTTGGTTTAGGAATTGTGCTCATTTCTCCAGATAAGGCAGTGTTACCTTATTCCTTTTTGTTGTGGGAAGGTGGTACCAATAATGAAGCTGAATACCAAGCTCTCATTGCAGGCTTGGAGTTAGCGCTTCAAGCACAAGTGAATCACTTAAAGGTAAAAGGTGATTCAGACCTGGTAATCAAACAAATCAATGGGGATTATGCCATCAGAAAAGAAGAATTAATCCCTTTGTATGATTACCTCAGAGAGTTAATGTCGGAATTCCCTTCAGAACCGACATTTTCTTATGTCCCAAGATCACAAAATGCTCAAGCTGATGCACTGGCTAATATAGCCACAGCTTTAGCAGATCCAAATCGGGACGAGACAACCATCGGTATTGCCCACCGTCGTGCAATTTCACCTTATGTTCAAGTCAGAACAGAGGAAATTAATGAAATTAGTCCCATTCCTGAACCATATGGTCATACTACAGGATGGATGTCACCTATCAGGGAATACCTTCAAAATGGAACACTTCCACCTGATAGAGCCAAGAGAGAACAAATTCGGCGACGTGTGGTCAATTTTACTCTTTATGATGGTCCAAACCACCTCGAGAAAATTCTCTACAAACGTGGTTTTGATGGAGTTCTCTTCAGATGTATTGATGGTGAAGAGACAATGGCTGTCATAAAAGAAGTGCATGCAGGAGTCTGTGGTGCCCACCAGTCTGGACATAGATTGTCTGATCAAATTCGAAGACTTGGATACTTCTGGCCTTCAATGATACAAGATTGTATTAATTTCACAAAGAAGTGTCATTCATGCCAAGTATATGCCAATTTCATTCATCAACCTCCAGAGTTGCTTCATACAGCTAAATACTCATGGCCATTTTCCACATGGGGAATGTATGTGGTGGGACCTTACCCTTCAGCTACGGCCAAGCAGTTTAAGTACATTCTTACTGCTACTGATTTCTTTTCCAAATGGGCAGAGGCAGTACCTCTCAAAGAAGTCAGTTCTAAATGCATTGTTAGCTTCATCAAGTCTAACATCATTACTAGATTTGGTGTCCCTCATACCATATTGACAGACAACGGCACCAACTTCTTCTCTTCTGAGGTAAAGAGATTGTATCAAGAATACAACATTAAGTCCAACCATTCATCTCGATATCATGCAGCGGCTAATGGCCAGATAGAGGCCTTCAACAAGACTCTTTCAAATATACTGCAAAAGATGGTGGATAAAGATAAGAGGTCATGGCCTGATAAACTCTATCATGCTTTATGGGCTTATCGGACTACCACTCGCAATGCAATGCGGTCTACTCCATATTCATTGATATATGGAACAGAAGCAGTCTTGCCAATTGAAGTCCAATTGCCCTCACTCAGAATAGCCATTTGTGATCAGTTATCAACAGATGAGCAATCCCAAAAGCGGTTGAATGAATTGGAACAGTTAGATGAGAAAAGATTGTGCACTTTGCACCACTTGGAAATCTATCAGAATCGAATAGCACGAGCTTTTAACAAAAAAGTTCGTCTTCGTTCATTCATTCAGGGAGAATTGGTATTGGTTCTCAGAACACCAATGATACTAGGAAAGAAGCCTCCCAAGCTTGAACCAAAATGGGAAGGACCTTATTCAGTACATAAGGTCTACTCCAATGGAGCGTATTCTCTGATTTCAATAGATGGAGAACACATCACGACTCCAACTAATGCCAGATTTCTGAAGAAGTATTTTGTATAAACACAAAATATTGTTCACAGAACTAAGACTCTTACATTTGGTTCATACAGCAATGGTCCAGTATGACCTTAAACTACAACTACGTCTAGCATGACGATAAACTGTATGGTCCGTGCATATGACCTTAAACTATTCGCACTTATGTCCCTGCAACATGACACTAAACTGTGCAGCACCAATAGTCCTAACTGCAAGACTTTAAACTGCATAGTCCCTTATTGTCCTACATGACACTAAACTGTATTCTGTCCGAGATGACATTAAACTATATTGTGTCCTAGCAACATGACATTAAACTGTGTGGCACTTCCAACGTCCAGCATGACGATAAACTGTAAAAAGATCAGAACTGATATCCTCATATTGATTCACCTTAGTCTTAGCTACATGACTTTAAACTGTACAGCATCAGTTCGTCCTTGCTATATGACGCTAAAACTATACAGCAATGGTCCAGTATGACTTTAAACTGCAACTTCGTCCCACACGACATTAAAACTGTGAAAAAGTTCCATAAAACAGTCCAGCATGACCTTAAAACTGCATCATTCCTGGTCCATGTATACGACCATAAACTATTTGCAAATATGTCCAGCAAGACGTTAAATTGTGACGTCCTAACTACATGACGCTAAACTGTATAAAAGTCTCTCACGTCCGGAAAGACGTTAAACTATATAATCATCAAAAGTCCAGCATGACATTAAAACTGCACAATCCCCCTTTCGTCCAATATGACGTTAAACTGTATTGTCCCCATCGTCCTAACTACATGACGCTAAACTGTACAGAAAGTCCCTTTTTTATGTCCTACATGACATTAAACTGTACATCGTTAAGGTTGTTATTGCCTCTTGTTTCTCACACCGAGTATGACTCACGTGAGCTTAGAGCGAACATCAACCATAACACTCCCTTTGGGCCACTAACCATGTGTAAGTCCCAACAACATTTTTTTTAGATCATTGTCCACAAGAACAACTTGATCATTAATTCATTCTTTAATTGAACTACACAGACTTTGATCCTTGCCCTCCAGGCTGGGTATGTAGGCAACCTCCCAAAGGTTCAAGCCCAAAAACAATCTCTTCACATTGGTTCACCACAATCTAATATGATGATGATTTGTGAAACCACCCTTGGAATCAATATCTTTACATTGATTCACTTTCGTCCTTGTTATATGACGTTAAACTATACAACACTTTTGTCCAGTACGACAATAAACTACAATATTCTTTGATTTCCTCATTTGAGAAGGAACCATTATTAAACATTGATTCTTTTTCAATCATGGTTTTCATTTTCAAAAAGACTACGTACATACATGGTAATGCCTAAACTTTTTATCTTAGGTTAAAACCATCATTGCACTAAAGTCCCTTTTCACCCTTCACATGTACGAACCAAATTTGTACAAAGGGTATTTCTAGAACTACGTGGACTTGATTCCCATCTTTATGGGATACGTAGGAACATTCGAGTGTCCCTCGAATCCAGTCCCAAGTCTTTTGGGCCTAACCCCAAATTTCACTTTCAGTCCCTTGGCTGAAAAGTCCTCATGAAAACACACACTGTGTATTCATTATTATGGTCCAAATTCTATGACCCAAAAAACTAAGATCACTCATCCTTTCGTCCTGCACGACGTTAAACTGTATTTCAATAACTACGTATGGCTTGATTCTCATTCTTATGAGATACGTAGTGAAGTCCAAGTTTCAATTCAGGACCCAGCCACAACATGATTATGGTTTTCATTGACCTATGTATCTCTATATACATTGGAAAATACCCATCTTTATATATTATAATCCTAACCTTAAATATTTTCAGATCTTCATAACCCTTTTTCATGACTTATGGTCACAAAAATGTCAAACTTCTGAGAATTCTTTTGCCTGACTATGCAGCACGTGCCCATAGGTGGCCTTGCATAAACAGTCCACATAACAGACTTGTCAGCCAAGAGATGCTATTTATTTGACCATGCAGCCAATGCCCATAGGTGGACCTGCATGTTTTCAACCCCCTAACGGGTTTGTTAAATAATAGTAACTTCATTCTTGGGAAGAATGCCTCTTTTGTCCTTATTTGTCTTAAACGACAGTATGTAGGGATCCGCAAAAATAGCCATCCTTAACGTATTTGTCCCATATCCTTTTTCATGATCTGAAAGTATTCAAGTCTATGGTTTATTCTTCTTCCCTACGTTTGGGTCAGACCTTCGTAGGAGTGATATTCATCCAGTTCTTCGATATTCTTGTTTGAAAATATCTTCTCCATATTCAAGTACCTCTTTCCATACAACAAACTCTATGCTTTAGAAAATTTGAATCTCCATAAACTTTCACTGGCTTTTAGCACTAGGAAAGTAAATTTCTGAGAGTTCTTTTGCCTAACTATGCAGCACGTGCCCATAGGTGGCCTTGCATAAACAGTCCACATAACAGACTTGTCAGCCAAAAGATGCTATTTTATTTGACTATGCAGCCAATGCCCATAGGTGGCCCTGCATATTTCAACCCCCTAACGGGTTTTGTTAAATAATAGTAACTTCATTCTTGGAAACTACTTCTTCTAATGCTATTTAGATCTTTTTCATATCATTCCTCAGATTCAAATATTCTTAAGTCATAGTTTACATATTTTCTCTCATACTTGAGTATGGTAATTTGTTTTCAGATAAATTATCAAGGAATTGAATCCATTTTAATCCATTTTTTCGGTCAAAGCTATTTCGACCTTAAACATTAGCCTCTTTTTGTCCGGCTTGCATGACTTTAAACTGCCCACACAAAAGACAGAGGAACTATGAATAAAAGTCAAAGTTCCAGCTCACTAAATATACATTTTTTGTATGATTTAGATAATATTGAGCAATTAAAAGATTCAAATTTTGTAGGGTTATTTGTAATAATCCTAGTAAAAATCAAACTATGCTTACTAAGCACATTGGATTAAGTAAATTTGAAGCAGGTAATGAAAGAATGCAGGTACAAATGATTGGAGACGAAAGTATTTTTCATTGATACACAAGAGTTAGAAGGACATCCACAGATTGGAGTCTCTTCTCTTTTTCAAGAATTACAAGAGGCTTTCAACATATAACTTCATTTGATTTACGGCATCCCGAGCTTCATCAGCAACCACCTGGAATTCATTCATTCAACTGGAAACAAAAAGGAGATGCAGTGATACCAGCTCTTCTTGGAACAATTGTAAAAGGATGTTCTTGAGTGCGGTTTGAGAAAATTTTCTGCTGATCAAACAGTGACTCTGTTTCTGTCCAAGAGACTTGAAAGATGGATACATGGATTTGAGAATGGAGCATTGGAAGTAAAGAGCCATTTGAAGAGAGTACTCTTTTCAGATATTGCTCTAATACCATGTTTGTCTTCTCTCCACCAACCGGTAGTGGAAAACATTTCAGCCCATGGGTTTGACATTTTTATATCTGCAAGGAAATGGAATGCAAGGAGAATTTGAAAGTTCACACCATTGTTGTTGCTTTTAATGCACAGCATAACCGAAATGAAGGAGTAGCAGCGCAGCTGCATTTCAGGTGTATAGTTGTTTGTATTTGGAACATTGACTCCTTGCAAGTGACCATGACCACATAGAGACAGGTAGATGCTCTGTGGGAAATTAAGATGATATTTCTTCAAGTACTTAGCCAAAACTGGAAGAGTGCTGTCGCAGGTGTCATAGTAATCAGGGCCAATGATGTTCATCATGTCATCAATCCGCTTGCTAGCCAGTTCATAAGTCATTCCAATTCCCTTGAGAACCGCTGAATCTGCACAAAAGATGAATAAACTAACTCTTAAATGGGTTTATTTTTCATAAATTTTGTGAAAAAATTTGAAAATATGGCTAAGGCATTAAGGCGCGCAAGTCTACAAAATGGCGCGCAAGTGATCACGTGTCGCGCTAGTTTTCGTCGTGCAAGTATAAACCGCGCAAGTACGAATACCTTTACAGGAGCGCGACATCAAGGAAAAACAGAGCAGACTTGCGCGGCTTAGGTGACCTGCGCGGCGAGAGCTCGAGAAGGTATGAGGTCCGGAAATCCGGATACTTGTACGGAGGTGAGGCCGTATATTTATAGGCCAGGAGGCCTACCTGCGCGCCATACCAGAGGGTTTAAGGCCTGCGCGACGCAGACTTGCGCACCTCCCTCTGCGCACTGAAGACTTGCGCGCCGCCCTTTTCCTTTAGAGGGATTTGATTTCCTCAGAGTCAAATCCTCATTTTCTCTCCGGATCCAACTCTGAGGGGGGACTTTTGTTGACGCTCCTTTCGTCACGGAATCTAAAGTTCGGAAAAGGGAATATCTGAGCTCAAAGTGATTAATCCTTTGAAGAAACATCAAAAATCGACAAAGGGATGAAAAAGGAGAGCATTGCCCAGAGGTCGCGCAAGTTCCCTCTCGGTCGCGCAAGTATACTTGCGCGCCGCCTCAACACCTGCGCGACCCCTCATGGTCGTGCAAGGGACTTGCGCGACAGATCTGATAACCGCCCAATAACCGCCCGGGGTCTTCTATTGCCTATAAATAGACCCTGTGGGCCCCCCATTGAAAAAGATCGGTTCCCAGAAACTCGGATCAAAGCTCCCGACGCCCAAGTCTCTTCTCAAAGCTTCCAGAACACTTCTAAGGTAATTTCTTACCTAGAATGGAAGATCTAAAGGGAAGAAGGAAGGCCTAAGTGTTGAAACTTATCAAACACTTGCGCGCCGACTTAATTCCTTCAATATAACTTGCGCGTCCCTCTTCTGGAAGAACCTCAAGAGGATGGGAAAGGGTTTAATAAAGAGTCGCTCAAGTAATTCAACTCTGGTTGAAAATCGCGCAAGTATCCCTTATGTCGCGCAAGTATACTTGCGCGACCAATACTTGCGCGCCGCCGCAGGACTTGCGCGACCTTCAATACTTGCGCGCCCCTATCTTTTTTGGTGCCCATCTTGCCCTTTTTCACCCCTCTTAAGCCATTTCACCCTTCCTATTCATGATTCAGTCTTCAAGATACTCTTCAAAGCCATTTATGGCATGATTTCTTGATTTGACATCCTTATCTGAAAGGAATTATGTGAAATATCTCTCAAAACCTAATGATTTAAACATCTTTATGTCACCAAAGATTGAGAGTTCATTCATTCAACCTCATCCTTTAAGATGAGAGAATCCTAACCTGGGTTTCCTTTTCAGGAATAAATCCCCAGTTATAAAACCTTGAATCTTGGGCATCTTCCTTAAGAATAAGCCCCAATCAAAGTCTTTTAATCTTGGGCATCCTCCTCAAGAGTAAGCCCCAAACCTTAAATCCCTAACCTGGGTCTCCTTTTCAGGAATAAAGACTCAGTCATAACCTTGGGCTTCCTTTTCAGGAGTAAGCCCCAAGTCCCCTAACCTAGGCTTCCTTCTCAGGAATAAGTCCTAGTCATAAAACTTGGGCATCTTCCTTAAGAATAAGCCCCAATCAAAGTCCTTTAAACTTGGGCATCCTCCTCAAAGAGTAAGCCCCAAACCTTAATCCCTGACCTGGGTCTCCTTTTTTTAGGAATAAGACTTAGTCATAACCTTGGGCTTCCTTTTCAGGAGTAAGCCCCAAGTCCCCTAACCTAGGCTTCCTTCTCAGGAATAAGTCCTAGTCATAAATCTTGGGCATCTTTCTTAAGAATAAGCCCCAATCAAGTCCTTTAAATCTTGGGCATCCTCCTCAGGAGTAAGCCCCAAACCTTAATCCCTAACCTGGGTCTCCTTTTCAGAAATAAGACTCAGTCATAACCTTGGGCTTCCTTTTCAGGAGTAAGCCCCAAGTCCCCTAACCTAGGCTTCCTTCTCAGGAATAAGTCCTAGTCATAAATCTTGGGCATCTTTCTTAAGAATAAGCACCAATCAAGTCCTTTAAATCTTGGGCATCCTCCTCAGGAGTAAGCCCCAAACCTTAATCCCTAACCTGGGTCTCCTTTTCAGAAATAAGACTCAGTCATAACCTTGGGCTTCCTTTTCAGGAGTAAGCCCCAAGTCCCCTAACCTAGGCTTCCTTCTCAGGAATAAGTCCTAGTCATAAATCTTGGGCATCTTTCTTAAGAGTAAGCCACAAGTCTCTTAAAATTTCTCTTAACCAGTCATAAATTCCCTTTGATTTGGGTTTCCTTTTCAGGAATAAAACCCAATCATAAGTCCCCTCCTAATTTGGGCATCCTCCTTAGGAGTAAGCCCCAAGATTAGAGCATTCAAATCTCCATGAAGCACATATAACTTTGTGGACCCTGTTCATGGATTTTCTTCCTAAAAGTAAATCCTAAACCTTCACCTATCTGGGCAGTCATCTATACATAAGCCCCAAAACAAATTCTTATGATTGCATCTTTTATGGCACAATTGTCTAAATTTTACCAATACCTCTTGTTTCTCACACCGAGCATGACTCACGTGAGCTTAGAGTGTAAAAGTAATTATGACATTCATCTTTGAGCCATCAATCATAAAACATCATATCCCATTCCTCGAACTACGTGGGTTCTGATTCCTTTTTCAAAACAAAGGATACGTAGGTAGCCCATTCATGGGTTCGATCCCAACATTGAAATAATCTCTGTCCTTCTGAATGACGATAAACTTCAAGTTCCCCACTGAGTGGCTTTAAAACCAGCCTGGTCATCAAAATGACCAAGAGACTTTTATATAAATGTTTTGAAGGATACCATTGACCAAGAATCTCTAAACAAATATAGATGATTCTATATTGATGAAGAACCTCGAATACATATAAAAGATTCTCTAAATTTCTTGCATATTTAATCATTGATTGTTAAAACTAAAGGAAAGCTCATTTTATACTTGGTAATGTAATAAGGATTCACGAACTTAACTTAAATCTATAAAGAGAGTCCCGGAGTAGACAATAATTCCCCTCAAAAAGGTGTGATGAGTCCGACCTCCCATCCTCTCGACCAATGCAAATTCCTAAGCCTCATTAGCCCACAAGCTAATGAGCGCCTGCCTTTGGAAAGTAGGTCCAAACGGATGTGGAATCATTGGATGTTTCCGGTTCTACGAACAAACCCGTTAGAAACCGATCGGAACGTTTGAATCTCCCGTCCAGGAGGTCATCCCCGGATTCCGCGCGAAACAATCACACATTTACTTTTCATACATATTATTCTTGAGAATTGACCAACCCATGTATGAATAGTTTATTTCATATAATTATTTGTCATTTCCAATGAATGTGGTAAAACGTTTTTAATTTATGACGGCCAACACATCATCATTTATATTAATTCAATATATATTTGGGCCTGCAAGTATAATTTATCAATTTTATATTTCACACTTAAGCCCCCCTCACTAGCGTGTGAGTATTCTTATAAATTTCATGATACTGATTTATGATGTAGACCCCTCTATGTTGAGGCAATATACAAACAAGACATAAACCACACCAAATGATGCGCTACCACAAATGAGACCTGCAAACACTAGATGGGGACATGTTGCATCATGAGTCAAGATAGGACTCAGGTAAGATTCTTTTAGGCCATGGATGATCCATTACATTTAAATGGATCATCCAATATTAGATTATAAAGACTATTAGGGTAATTATTTTCCTTTATTATTATTTTCTATTATTTTATTTAGGAGATTATTTAATAAAATTCGACAGAAAATAATAGACAGATAAAATGTATAAATAATCAATGAATATTTTTCTCTTAATTTTCATTTGAGACCGGAACAACATATGATGAACATATCAATAGAAATGGATTATATTCATTAAAAAATTTAAAACCCTAAAAAATATCAAGTCACAAACACCTTCCATTTTTAAATTTGAACCAAACCAGGTGTATGGGGTGTTTAATCATCCATAGTTGAGAGAACCTCTTCCTAATAGGGTGTTATTATGCGAGATATGTGTTGAATTAACTAATGTTGGAAACAATTGTGTTTCTATATCTCTTCTATTACAACTTTAGAGGCTTTAATTTAGTAAATAATATTTATTATTTTATAAAAAGATATATCACCCAATCATATCCTGGAGTCACGAGTTAAAACAGTTGGCCAGTAAAATTATTACCATGAACTCTCCGAGTAGTGGTGTAGTCATATCTTGTAGAATATAAGGGTACATTCAATGTTCCTTAAGATTATAAAACTCATGAAATGGGTTATTCTGATTCTTTTATAGTGGTTTTCTAGAGTTTTTTTGTAATACTGTGAGATATTTGATAATTTAGTCAATCATAATGTCTGATTAGAAAACAAGACAAAAGTACCAATCTTCAAGAGTTTATTTTTTATTGAATGGGATGTCATATCCCAAGTACACTGTGTAAACTATTGAAAAAATTAATTGTCATATCCAGGGATAATTTTCAAATATTAGTATAGTTTTTTTCAAAAAATACTACGACATAAAAAAATCAAGGTGCTAGAGTACCCATTATTAGTTATGCCATCTAAAAAATATAGGGTATTGAAAAAATTCATACAACATACTCATATATGATTCATATGATAGTTATATCCTAATTATATCATCAATGTCTAATGAACATTGTGGACATTACATTAGGACCCAAATGATTTCAAATGTTTTCTCATCTATGAAATGTTTGTGAGGAAAAAGTGAAGCATTATATGAATAAGGTGATGATTATATATAATATGTGTAAATTAAAAATGACAACCTATGTTTTCAATACATCTCATTATTATATCATATTAACCCATTTACTCTAGTATCATTTAAGATAAAAAAAATTATGATGGAAATAATAAATTATCTTCTATGTATGGTTCACCAAGAAATAATAACTTTAAAGGAAGATTCATTATCGTTTTCTTATGGTAAAAAGATGAAACGTGTGATGAAAATTGAAAAATAATGGTCAACATGAAATTCAACTTAGAAATTTACTTCAATGTAAATTTTTTGGTTAATAAACCTATGTTATTTTCTTTACATATCATGAAATAATAATTTGGGGAAATAAAATGCAATGAACTGAATTTAGTTAGAAATTACTTACTTCTTCTTCAGTGAATATTCATCAATTGTAAGTAATGTTTCTGTTATACTTATTGGGTATTAAATACAATATTTTTATCACATATGTGTATCAAAATACTATAACAATGTAAGTATAAATATGTTAATATATGTATGGTGTGTTCCCCAAGATGCTGAGAAAATTTGGCTTCCAAGTCAGTAGTGAGAAGAACACAACTTCTATATTTATAAATTTAATGGATCTAGTTGAACCATTGTTATGTATTACCAAAAACATAAATAACATGATTAATTTGGACACAAATATACATTATCAAAAGATCCTAAAATAATATTTTTGTGGTGTCTAAATCTCAACCAAAAGTTCAGTATTGCATGAATAATAGGCAATATGATGAATATAAAATAATGTAAGACTTATATACACAATCATGGAAAGATAAAACTTTTTAAAATAATAATTAATTATGAAGGGTGTACCCAGTATTGTTATAAAACATTTGGAGTTAAAGAACATAGGTATTATCACCATAAATATGAAGTTATTTTAGGACAATGAAACCTTTATAAGTAAAGGTAATCCACGAAGCATTCAGAATTAGTTCATCTAGAGATCATGAACTATTACAAGGGTAATCTAATGGAATGTATAATTCATTATATTCCTTGAAGAATTTATGGAATATAAAAATAAATTATTTCATATTCATGGTATGGAGAAATAAATTTCTTTTGGATGGTTTGTTGAAGAATATCATAACCAAGAACTCATAGATCAAATATAATGTAGTCTGCAGTAATTCCTAAATGTACATTACCTTATCTAGATCACATAAATGATGTTATTAATAAGGAACAATTATGAATCTTACATGTTAACATTGATCAATAAAATTATCGATAAATCGTTGACTAAATAAACATTTCCTTATACATATCAGATCCATGGTGTATGTAAAAGGAGCATCAATTGAAAAACTCATGCATTGCAGGTACTTCCATTTTTCCAGACATGAATAAAAAAAATTATTTTATCCCATAAACATATGCCAAATATAAGGAAAAATAGATATCATATGAGAATTAGTATTATATGAATCCATTGTCATAAGAACATTTTCTTTGGATGTAAATAGTTATTTATGAAAATAAATGAACTTACATCAAGAAAAACATAATGAGAATCTCAATTAATAACCCGAAGTAAATATTGGATATTGAGTAAATCCATATCATAAAATAGTTATATTGAATGGGTGGAATATGAATCTATAATAGGATTTAAATCTATATTTGAGATAGTGGGATCCAAATTAACTTCGGATTAGTCAATGTCATGGATTCAGAAATAGCTGACATTGTAACAAGTTACACTAGAGGTGTGAAGAGGGATATTACAGAGAAACATACTATGTAGTAAGGATAAAACCATTGTGATGGTTTTATATTCACTTCGGATGGTGATACATTATTAATTTGGAATTTTAATTTCTATAAGTAAGCAGAATATGGAAATTATCTAAAATTTACAAGACCAATAAACATTCAATAATGGATTACATGTATTAATGTACAATGGATTTTTATTTTGAATACTTTAGTGGGTTCCCAAGTAAAACTATACAAGGATGGTACAATCCTGATAGAAATAAGGATCAATTAGTAATAACATGTATTTATGCTTAAATACATATTAATTTTACTTATCATAGATAATTTATATGATCAGTTTTTTGTGAATTGGGCGTCGAGACCAACTTTCATGGAAGGTTGGTATAAGACACATCTAGAAAGGATTGTTGGAATCCTGTAATACCAACAAGAGTGCATGTCACTGAAATCTAGTTCAGGATAAAATTATGAAAAAAGATCAGAGAATATTCATTTGGAATAAATATCTACAATTTTTCTAACCGAAGTTAGTGGGAGTTCTATAGTTTATCGACTAAAGTATATTTTACAAGATAATGAAATAAACTATTGGTCATATAGTGAGTTAAGATGAGAATGAAAGCATATGACATGGGACTGACTTAATTTATCCACATATGTTCTAGGGAAGAAGACCTACTGAGGTAGATCTATCCATTTCTTAGACCTAGTCTATTGTACAAATAGTGAAAATGTATTAAAAATCATTGTTTTACCAATTTGATAGGGAATTATTACGAGTGTCAGACAACATTAATTTTCTCCATGAAGACATGTGTAGAATATATGAAGTTATTGATGTAGTAA
This sequence comes from Viscum album, assembly GCA_963277665.1. NCBI lineage: Eukaryota > Viridiplantae > Streptophyta > Magnoliopsida > Santalales > Viscaceae > Viscum > Viscum album. Next base: position 35,982,240 of record OY728150.1, on the reverse strand, counting down.
GTTGAATTCTATATTCTTCTATGTTTGATCAGTCATATATTCTATGATGTGTATGAGAAATGATGTTTCAAGAAATTACATTATGGTAGGAAGATATCAAATATATCTAGGATAACTACATGGTATGCAGTCAAAACTATCTAATTTTATAAGAGAAATATCAAATGATATATACTTGGTTTGTGTAGAGGAATGGATACTTATTTTACTGGAATTGAACTATCCTTTCATTGATCAACAAGATCTAATATTATAGGCAGGCTATGATGATGACCGTGATAAGCTCAAACAATCCAGTGGTATCTATATCTACAAATACCGTGCATGTTGCAACTTCAATGGTAGGTATAGAAGCAATATATTTTATGAAATTATTTTTTCCAGTTCATGGACTTTAACCTAGTGAGTAATTTTTTTCCTAATTCTACTTCAATTAAAATTCATGATGTCGTGTTTTTATAGTGTAGAAAAGGTGAAAACTTGAGGATATCATCTCTTGAGAAGTTATACTAAAGGATTTGAAGTCGCAGAATGATGAATTTCATTTCTTTGGAAATTTGGAAGGACCATGAATAAATACATGTAGTAGAGACATGGAAACCCAACAACCATTGTCATGAATCAATGGAAATATGATCTTAATCAGGTGATATATAACAAGGAAGGTTATAATGCTGGATCTAGTGTAAGTTGTAGTTTTGTAAAATTGCCCACCATAGAGCCAATAATATAAGTACTTTTTATTACCATATAATGTTTATAATGTGATATTCATGTTCTATAATTACCATTATAATGGAAACCTGTATGCATTTACTATTATAATGTTAATTTCCAAATATTAATTTCCATGTCAAAAGGTTATAGAAGATACCAAGATATAATCTGATCCTTGAGATAATATGAAAATATTATTGAATATATTTCATATGGTCTAGAAACATCATACTAATTGGAAAGAGCTGATGTCATACTATCATGAGCTCGAGGATATTAAATGTTGATACTTACCCTCTTGAGGTCATCACTTGGTGATCTCTAGTAGTGAGATCATGAGGATAGACCTGATAATTGGAACACCATATGTTTTGGGTGTCATTTTTGTTTTTATATATGATCATGTATATTGGTCTCATTACATGAATTCATTATAAATGTGTTGCAATTTATCACATATATATTGATTCAAGACAAAAAACCATGACAATGAAGTCATGGGGAGGTATTTGGTTTTGGGTTTTTCAATGGAGGTATTTCATTGGTTGAATGATCAATATATAATTTATTACTTCGATGTTGCGTATGTGATATATCTAGCCTATTTGATAAGGATGGTAGAAAATTCATTAAATCCATGTCCACACAGTCAAAGGTAAGTCCATTGATTTGGAAAAACAATAATAAAGAAAGGAGTGGACAATAACCCATGTGTTCTTCCTACCTTATGAGATATTGTATGACAAAGAAATTATATTACACGGTGTGTGATCATTGGTTGGTTATCATTACTATGTCTACTCCTTATCACTTTAGGGGCCACGATTAGTTTCTATAGTATTAACTTGGCCCATGAATATTATTCAATTCTATTGAGGTAAAGGACTAGAGGGTCACACACAATAGATCATTCTTGACTCTTCCATGTTCTAGTCAATTAGAAAATAGGAATTGTTGGGCCTCATAATGGGGTTTTAAATTTTTCCATGTTTTGATAGACCACCAATAAATAAATAATGTTTTAATTTTTCAATTATTGAATAATTTAATTGAATTTATTTAATAAAAGAATATAAAATACATTAATTAAATACATTGGAGAATAATAATGAGAAAATATTATTTAAATATTCAAGGTTCATTTAATATTAACAAGAATTTAGAATTAAGTTAATGACTGAGGTTCAATCATGTAATATATTTATTATATATTACTAGTATGTGATAAAATATAAAAAATACTAATGATGAGGTTAATTCATGATTATTATTTATTTAGTGGAAATCTGATATATGGGGGTTGATAACCCAAATCAAGTGTTCTACACATCACTTGTATAAGTTGATGATGAGCTTATTTCTAGTGTTCAAATGTAGGAAACTCATTCCAACAGATTGAGATCTCCTATATCATTCGACATCCTTGAGAGGGAAAGACATCATTTATGAATCGATTCAATGTCTTCTTCCCTGATTGTAGGAACATAGTCGATGTAAATTTCATGACATAAAAGGATTAATCAGAACTCTGTGATAGCACTCAGAATTTGATGATCGAACTGTGTGTATATTCTTCAAGCATGTGTGGATGATCTAGATGGTTTTGACTTCATATCCTTCAAGTAACTATTTTAATGGCAAGATACATGTAATGTCCTTTATTTTCCATGTATTATTTTTAAATATTATATGGTTTATATTTGAGACCAAGTGCTAAGATGACGTGCAATTTTTAGGCCCAGTGTTTCCAGAACAATTGTTTGAAAAATATTAAAATATTAAATAGCCCACATGGATGGTTTTCTAGAAAAATTGGAATATCTTTTAAATGTGTTCCCAGATCAGAATTCCATGTGCACCATTATGTTTAGAGTTGGAGATTTACCATAGGTGCAACCTAAAATTTCCCAACATGGGTGAACAGAAAAAAGTAGTCACATGTGTGTTTAATAAATAAAAAATTGATTATTTATTTTATTTTACTATTTCGTCAACATACAATTAGTATTTATTTGAAATAAACTATTAGGATGGGATAAAGGGTTTGGTTCATTACCCTGTAAATATTTGGAGGCTTTAGAGAGGAATCCCTGAAGATTTATCCTGGTAGGTGATGATAGAATTCTGGATTGAGGATTTATGAATTTCGTTCTTGATAGATCACACCAGCAGAAAATGATATTAAAAAATGAGTGATCTAATTCCCAGTTAAGATGTGTCATTTTGGATTTCCTTAACCTTTCATAGATTCAACGATGAACACTGACCAACCAATGATCAGGTTGATATCTGGTTCTATCGTGATTTGTTGGGTGGTAATTAATTTCTAGATTTATGGGATTGATTATTTTTTTAACTGTTGATCAATATTTTGATAATAAATCGAGGATGGATTGAATGATTGATCTTTATGCCTTTGTTTATTGGTGAAATGATCGGAAATTAGAGATCTAATATTGGTATGACCTAACCTAGGTGTGAGGTGATAATGATGGATGAATCATACTAAACCAAAAGAACTTTCTTTGATTGGTTTGTGTCAGAACAGATAAAAACTCTTTTCCTAACTGATTGAAGTCCCAAAACACCTTTATTCTGTGTTAGGGTGGTGAAACCACCATGGATATAATGTTTTGGGTCAAACAGACCACCAAAACAAGATCCAGATCATCGGATGAGGTCCATGGAGGAATAACATGAATTTCTGAAGAAACCTGATGAACACATTGTGTATCTCACAGTTACACACCATGTGTCCCCAACTGTGATGTGGATAGTAAATCTAAGAATTGTTAAATATCACTTGGCATGTAACCCCAATCACACAGTGTGTAGGTAATCCCTAGGGACTTGGTGTGTATCTTGGGAGATACACGGACATAGGGTGGAGTACTTGGGTTTCCTACACAACATGTACCAAACCACATGACATGTCATGGACTACATACAAGGGTTACCCAGTGTACTGGTAGACGGGAAAGGTGACACAGGTTGAAACCATGCACTGTCACATGACAGAGCATACAGGGAAACCCTAGATGGAAGGAAACAACTTTTGACTCTCTCTACGTGCCATGTACACATCTTATACATGAAATTTATAAAGACATGAGAAGTTGTACATGGCCAGTACCGAAGGTTAAGGGATATGACATGTGACCCTAATACACGTCGTGTACCCCATTCTATGTGGAAAGATTTTCTTGTCCCCTGTATCTTGAAAACGTTTTGTTAGGGTTTTTTACATTATCGTTTTCCCTGAAGTTATATAAAAATAATTTCATACACATATGACTATGATCCCTTCAAGGCGGCTTTCCAGATAGAGTTGTGGAATCCAACACGATGCCTGGAGCTGGACTTTCTATTCAATCTTCATGACCTAGTTAGAGTGTTTGGTATTGATATAACCAACTTTACCAGGCATCGATCCTCAACTTAGAGGGTTCATCTAGATTGTGTTTTTGGTATCACCCGATGTCCTTAACTTTAATACCCATTTTTTACCATATATCCCTTTAGATCTGTCAGTTTATCTCTCTCATGATGGTTCCTGATGTATTGTACATCTCAGATAGGCATCTTTAGTGATATCAGACTCAGTATTGTGTTCTCTCGGATGAGTGCTTCGTGGAATCATCGAGTTGAATACCTAGTATTGGTATGTGGTAGTCATGAAATACCTCTAGGTTGTGTGTCTTCTATTGAGTATATATGTATATTCATATATGTCCTGTAGAAATATACTTGTTTAGAGATGACTATAAATTCATTTGTTATATAGCTTGGTGTTTTCATTGAGTTATACCAAGTATTGCTATACATACCCCTACATGGGAATTTATGACACATGTCGTGTCTTGTTTAGATGAGAAAACTTTTGACGGAGTCCTAGGTGGACTAGGACTATATGGTTCTTTGTGAGATCTGGAAGGCCGAGCTGTGTTCCTTCAACTACAGATAGTAGTCCTAGTACATTTTCTTATAGGCTAGACATGTGGTTACATACTTCAAGGTGGGCTTGTATTTTGGACTGATTTACTGTAATTTCTATAATTTCATTCCATAATATGTTGCTTGGAATATAGTGTCTTCAATGAATTATATATTTTTTGGTTTTATACATTTCAACATTTTGTGGGCTTGGATATGGGTGCGTGCATATGGGTACACATGAAATTCCTCTCATGTTAGTGATATGCCTACTCGGTTCTAGTCGCCAGCCCATATCCTATTGGAGGCGGGCTTGGGGAGTCATAGAATAGGCCCCAATTCGATGGGTTGTGATAGAGTTGTATCAAGGGTGGTCAGTTATACTTTAGGATCAAGATTCTATGAGATTTGTTTGGGGATACAGTGTTAACTGTTTCAAGTTTGTATTTCACGACATGTACTATAGTGTTAGTGTGTGTGGTCTATATATCCATACACTATGACTATAATAACCATATTTTCGACTCGGTGCACGAGAAAACTAGTTTTATGGAATATAATTTCACTTGCATCATATAGGAATGGGTTGTGGTTTCCATGTCCTTATTGTGTCAGATTTCTAGATATACTCATTTAATGTGGTACATATTGTTTTCTTAAAATATTTCTCTGTGACACATATTACCTATGATTAAATAGCTTGATCCCAAGGATGAACCCCTCCACGATGAGGCTTCAATACGTGGATGAGTTCCCTAGATGTTACCTCTAGGTGGTACACCAACTATACCATCACCTGTTGAGAATCAAGTGGTAACCATAATACTAGTAGATGAGGATCATAGGTTTTGTGAACTATATACATTTTTGATATAGATACCCCTCGGGTTCTAAGGAGAGATCGATCCGCAAGAGGCCAAAGACTTTATTGAGGTGGTGACCCATGGTTTCTGGCTAGTACAGATACCAGCATATGAGATGGTAGTTTTGGCGGTGATCCTTTTACATGGCTCAGCTAGGCGATGGTGGTGTTTGGATATCCAGACTCATGAAGAGGGACCCTTTCATGGAAATATTTATAGCATCTATTTATACTGGAGCTCTCACCAGTTATTTTAAGTTCTATGCTTATACATGATCCTCTTCTACTCCAGCAAGGTAGCATGATAGTGGCTAATTATTCATCGACGTTAACCAACATTTCCAGGCACTTGATGGATATTGTTATAGATCAGTAATTCAGGGCTCAGACCATCAAGCTAGGGCTTCCTAGATAAATACCATCTGTAGTTATCCCTCTATGCATTCCTACTTATATTGGGGTTCTTGAGAAAGCTTTGAGGATTGAAAGCTTCTTGGATATAAAACCAGTGATAGTCAGTTTTGGATAAACATGAGAATAGTCCTCAGTAGAAGGGAGCTGACATTAGTACCAGGGACATAGAAATTGGAGATGTTACAAGAGGAGGTCACAATATATAGGATCTTTAGTTCATGGATCACATGGTCAGTCTAGTCATAATAGGGAGATGCAGTTCTATTCATATTAGGGAATCTGATATCTCACTCGAGATCGTCTGACCTACCATGATACTGAAAAAGAGACTATAGACGGACCACCAGGACAGAGATAGTGACAACAGAGGGAAGATCCACATGGTGGTAGATGTGTAAGATGAGTTGGGAGAGAACTAGGAGGTGGTCGATGTATAATATTATTATCACCACCACCCCCAAAAGGTCCACGATAGGATTTGGGAGCTGGAGGATAGGGGCGGTGACAACTTGATGAAATCAATGCATAATACCCAGGGGTACTGGGAATGAACTAAGGTATGATCTGTGTCTTTTCAAATTTAGTTATAGTACTAATTGAACCTTGTTTTATTTATTCCTCTATTTCCACATAACTTGTTCAATACCTTGAAATTCCAGTTGAACCATTGACATGACCCTTACACTTGGAGATACATACTGGAGAAGAATCGATGATCAATCATCTATGTTGATAGTGTGACCAGACCCATGGATGTGGGAGTTTCGGTTGGAACCAGATGGTGGAAGCATTGAGGGCTTATAATTTCATTATTATTTTAGATTGGTTATCAATAGTCCATGCCCAGATTGAATATTTTAGTTGAGGGGTGTGGTGTTTCTACAGTGACGTAACATGGTTTTCTTCTGTTAGTGATAGGGATATTTAGGTAGCCTAGGATGGACTTATGCATAGGATGGTGCAACCGATTACTTATTAGTCGGGTTGTTTGAACCATGCTAAAACAGATGCTATGAGCTTCTAGTTTCGAGAAGTAGTGGCAGATTATGAGGAATTATTTCATAAAGATGTTCTAGGATTAACTCCCCACTGAGAGATAGACTTCGTGTTTATTTACAGCCTGATATGGAACTAATATCTACACCATCATATCAGATGGCTCTCGTAGTGCTTCACGAGATGAGGGTAAAGTTGGAGGACATATATAGGAAGTCTATTGTGAGACCCAATGTTTCACAAAGGGAGGGTCAGATTTTGTTTTCCAAAAAGGAATACGTGATCTTGAGGTTGTGTGTGGAATACCAGGGATTGAACTGGGTGACTATGCAGAAAATTTATCCACTATCAAGGATCAATGGCATCTTTGATCAGTTGATAGGGGAACAATGGTTCTCTAAGGTTGACCTTTGATCTAGTTGTCACTTGTTCTAAGTACAGAATGGGGATATACTGAAGGTATCATTCATATTTTGTTATGGTCTATTTGAGTAATTTTTGGTACCAATTGGAAAGAATAGAATCCTTGTAGTGTTGATGGGACTCATAAACTAGATCATTCAGTCGTACCTAGACTGGTTTGTGGTAGTCTTCATAGACAATATCTTTGTCTACATGGTGTCTAAGGAGGATCATGTGAGGCACTTAATGATGTTTCTGGATAAACTCCGAGAGAACTAGATTTGTGGGAAACTCTTGAAGTACTTGTTCTATATTCATGAAATCCACTTTATGGGACATGTTATCTTAGTGGATTGACTGGCAGTGGACATGGACAAGGTTGAAGCATTGTTAGAATATGATCCACCTAATAATGTGACGGTGGTACATATCTTACTCAGGCAACAAGGCTATTATGGGTGATTTATAACTATGTTCTCTAGGATATTAGGACCTACAATAACCTTGAATCAAAATTTTAATCCCTTCATGTGGGAATAAAATTTCCAGAAGGCTTTAAACAGTTGAGGTTGAGTTTGATGGGCAATGGTATCTTGAGATTGTTGGAGGAGGGTGTCATGTATGTAGTGTCATGAGATGCATCAGGAACCAGGCATGGTTGTGTCCTGATGTAGGGGAAAGTGGTGATTGCCTATGGTTCACCCCAGTTGAGACCACATGATCATAGATATGCAACCTGTGATATTGAGTTAGCAGTAGTAGTCTCCGCATTGGTGATTTGGTGACACTACCATATGAGTGAGTGGTTAATAATATAATCTAATCATAATAGTCTCATGTATATCATATATCATAAAGCTATGAAATTGAGACAAATGAAATGGATAGAGTTCCTCTAGGACTATTACTTTGATGTTGTCTATACTCCTGGGAAGGGGAACATGGTATAATATTCTCTTAGTATATTATGTAGTTCATGATTGTAGAAAGAGGCATAAGATAAGTTGTCCTCATTACAGTTATTATTTATGGATGGATATGGATTAATTAACATTCATTCAGTGGATGTTACCTCTACACTCTTAAAATGAGTCAGTGAGGCACATATTGGGGATACCGAATGTGAGACCCTACATTCTCAGATATCCAGAGGGCATTCTCTTGATTGATATTAACAAGGTGTAGAGAACATATTCCTTTTCAGAAGATGCACATTAATACAGATGAAGTTGAAGGAGGAGGTTTTGAGGATGTTTCATACATCATCGTTGGTGGTACATCCAAGTGTGGAGATGATGTACTAGGACCTACAATATTAGTTTTGGTGGCCAAGGATAAAAAAGGATTTGAAGATTTTGTTTCTCAATGCCTTACTTGTCAACAAGTGAAGACAGAGCACTAGGTTCCCATTGTTTTAGCCCAAACATTTGATTTACTAGAGTGTAAGTGGGATGGGATATTGATGGAATTTATGCTGTTTTTACTATGTACATATCGGGAAAACAATTCCATCTATATGATCGTGGACTGAGTCACCAAGTTGGACCACTTCTTCGGTATGTGAGAGAGGAGTTCATTAGAGTGTATGAGACACCTTTATATGAATGGGATAGTTCAACTCGATAGAGTCCCATCAATTATAGTTTTAGATTGTGATTATTTTTTTACATCCTGGTTATAGAAGGGATTACACAAGGAATTTAGGAACCCGTTATGCTTGAGCACAACGTTTCACCCATAGAAGGACTGCTAGACAGAGCATACCATTTTTCGCCCTGGAGGTCACGTTTCAAGCATGCATGTTGGACTTCAGCCATATTTTAGAGGCTCATCTAACAATAGTTCATTTTGTGAAAAAAAATATCTACCATTCTACTATTGGTATGGCACCATTCGAGGATTTGTATGAGTGACACTATAGGTCACAAATTTTTTGGACTCACCCTGGAGATTCATCACTTAAGGGCCCAAAGTTGGTATGATATAATATGGAGAAGGTGCAGATCTAGAATAAGAGGATGAATATTGCCCAGTTCCATTATAAGACTTATGATGACTGCCTGTGGAGGCTTTTGGAGTTCGAGGAAGGATACAATGTGTTCCAACAGGTTTCACCTCGATGTGGATTATGGAGATTTGAACGGGATTTCAAGTTATCTCTGATGTTTATTGGCCCCTTATTGAAACTGCATAGAGTTGGAAAGGTGGATTACAACTTAGCACTACCCCTGTAGTTGGAATAGTAACATGGAATCTTCCACATGTTGCAGTTGAGTAGGTATGTGTATGACCCATCATACGTCATCGAATGGGGTGAGTTGGACATCGAGGATTGAGTGAAGTTTGTTGTGTACCTAGTAGAGATCAAGGATTGGAAGGAGATAATCCTTCATGGGCGATTGATCCCTTTCATGCGTGATTGATGGTATCATGGGAATCTCCAGGAGAGGTCATAGGAGCAGGAGGCTCAGATTTAAGCATAACAGACACATATTTTTTAGTAGCATTTTTTTGAATTTTACGGATGTAAAGACTAATGGTAGGGAGAATTTAATGCCCTGGATTTTACATGTGTTATTTTTTAATATTATATGGATTATATTGGAGACCAGAATTTGGGACGACATGTTATTTCGAGGCCTTGTGTTCCAAGAACAATTTATTGAAAAATATTCAAATATTAAATAGCACGCATAAAATATTTTCTAGAAAAATAGAAATAGATTTTAAATCAGTACCTAGATCAGAAATCTGAGTGCACTATTGCATTTAGAAAAATAAATTTACCATAGTTGTGACCTAACATTGACTGGAACATGTCAACTATAAAAGGTAGTCACAGGTTCATGTAATGAATAAAATAAATTGAAGATTTGTTTTATTTTACCATTTTGTCAACACAAAAAAAAAACATTTTTTTAAATAAACTATTAGAGAATGGTTCAGAATTAGGATCATAATCCTAGAATTCTCTAGAGACCCTAGAGAGGAAACCGTGAATATTTCTCTCAGAAGGCGACATCATAATTTTTTATCAAAGTTAGATGAACAATGTTCTTGACTAATCTTTCCAGTGGTAATCAATCATCAATAGAGATATATCCAATTCTAATGTAGGATGTGTTATTTTGGATTTCCTTTATCATTCATAGATTCAATATTGAATGCAGACCAGATAACGAACTGATTGATCCACATTTTGGTCCAGCTTTATGGGATGGGATTTAACTGTGGGATTTATGGGGTTTGATTATTGTTTGGATTGTTGATCATTATTATGGGAATAGATTGTGACTGGAATGAATAGTATCCAAGGTTTGTTAGTTGGATTCATTAATTCCCATGATATTTCTATGTGTGTTATTAATTATTCAATGTGTTCATGAATGATCAACAATTTTACCTTCATTTATTAGTGTAACGATATGAAATTCTTCATCCAATATCAGGATGACCTAACAACGCTATGAAAATGATAGTGATAGAAGAGTTTGACTGACTTAGAAGAAACCATTCTTCAAGCGGTTTATATTGAAATGAATAAAAACTGTTTTCCAAGATTATTAGAGGCCTGAAACACCTCGATTCAGTGTTAGGATGGTGAAATGACCCTGGATTTGTCTTTTTGAGGAGAACAGACCACCTGAACAAGATCAGGATCATCAGATGAGGCTCACATGGGAAGAACAAGAATTTTTGGAAAAACCCGATGAACATGGCATGTGATCTAGGGTTACACAACATTTGGCCTCCATTGGGTAGCGGCTAGGGTTTTAGATAATTGTTAAATATGACATGACATTTACACCTAGTCACATGACATGTAGGTACTCTATAGAGACTCGGTGTATATACCGGGAGATACATGGATACGAGGTCAAGTACAAGAATTTCCTACACGACATGTACACCACCACATGACATGACCGAGACTGGATGTGTGGGCTACCCAATGTACTGGAACATGGATAGGTGGACATGAGTTTACATAGTGTCCTAGAACACAAACATAGCACGTAGGAGGTCCTCGAATTGAAGGACACGACTTGTGAATCCCTCTATACTTTGTGTACCCATATTATACTTGAAAAGTTCTAAAGACAAGGGTTGTTGTATACAGGTAGTACCCGAGGTAAAGAGACACGACATCTGAACATACTACATGTCATTTACCCCCATAAAAAGGATTGTTTCTATTTTACTCCATATATTTTAAAAGAGTATTTACGGTTAGTTCACATTATGATTTTTCTTGAAGGTATACATGAATTATTTCCTACTCATAGGACTATGATCCCTTTAGTAAGAATTTTTGAATAGGGTTGTTTAATCCCCCTAGAGGCCCAAAGTTGGATCCTCTATTCATTCTTAGTGCCCTATGTAGGGTATTCTATATTGACGTGACCATATTAACAGGGAATAATCCTCTATATAGGGGGTTAATCCAGATCATGTTTTAGTTATCACCACATGGAATTTGATGTGATCCTTATCCGTGTATCATATATATCATAAGATCTATCAGCGTATCTCTCTCATGATGGTTCATGATGAGCATTACTTCTTGTATGGATTTCTTTAGTCCTATCTGAATCAGGATTACATGATGAGTATTTTTTCAAGGTAAGATAAAAAGGGTGACATATTATTTTTGTCCAACCAAACCCTAAGGATTACACGACCTGGAAAGGGATTACACAGCCCGATGTGGTACTATGAAAATGCTACAAGGCACTCAAGGTTTTTATCTAAACCCTATAGCCACCAGCTCTTCTCTCATTCCAGGTGTCTGATGACCTTCTCTTTCTGCATTTGGATATTCCATTCAGTGTGGATCGATCCTTGGGATTCATTCTTCGAATTTTTTTGAGTTCTCCTCCTATTCTAATTTGTTCTCATCTAATTTTCTCTAATGGATTCAATGTGGTGATGTTTTTTGGTTTGGGGTGTGTGTTGGTGTTCATTTTGACGGTGCTTGGGTTAGGTGTAACTTTATCTATGATTCCCTTTTGTGTAGTTGTGGTTTTTGGGAATTCTTCTTCGCCCTATGGTTCACAACGAGTCGACAAAACTTCATTGAGGTAGGGGATCCCTTGTTTCTATTTATTGAGTATCATTCAATATGGATTTTATTTATTTAACATTGATTTATATTGGTGAAGGATTAATTAAAGATAAATAATTTGATAAATTAAAATGGTAAATGGTATTTTTTAATGATTTTACAGATTTTTTATTATTTTGATATTGTGGATTGTGCGGTCCTAATGCCCCACTGAATATTGTGGATATTTGGGAATTTTTATGCTAGATATATGTGATGTGATTGTTTCATTTGTTGTGATTGTCGTGATATCATACTAAAAACTTAAATTTTTTAACCACTTATATTTGGTTAATAAATTGGTTCCCCCATATTATGATTTGTGTGATAACATCCTTAAAATAAATTGGACTATGATAAATGTCCCTTTATAAATCCTTAAAATAATTTTGATGTGTTGTGATGTGTAGTTGTGCTTTTGTGATGATGATGTGTGATTGTAATGTGGTGTGAGGTGAAATATTGTTGTTTATCCATGTTATTAGGGTGGAGAGGTGAGATTTTGGGGAATGATAGGTCTCCTATGATATATAGTTTCTATTTGTTAGATGCAACTGTAGTGATGGAATAAATAAATTTGAAATAATATTTGAAATTTCATGGGTTTTTTTGGTTAATAGAATGGAATTTTTTCAATGGAAAATTTAATTATGGGTTTTTTGGTTAAGTTTGGTTGATGAAAAAGAATAAAATGAATGGGTGTTAACCATAGAGGAATGGTGAAGCTGTATTATGTTAACAAGTCTATTCACAATATGAAATTAATGTTGAAGATACTAATAAATGTATTTAGAGGTTGAATCTATGGTGATAGTGTTTTGAGATGGTTGTTTATCTTAGAACCTATTGGTTGGTCTACATAGATTTATACCATATATATATTTATACTTGTATTTTATTTATTATATCTATATGCACCCCAAGTTGTGAAATATTAGTCGAACACCTACTTAGTCCCGAGGGTTGGTTGTGTTTCCCAACATCCTAGTTGGAGGATGGATGACTAGCCACCCACTCTTCCCTTATACCTCTTCTAGGTGACGAAAAACTAAGCTTCTTTGGGAAAGATATAATAAGATGTTGTATCCTAGGATTCATTAGGACAAGTTGTGAATTTGTGTCCTAGGTTCCTTCGGGATGAGTTGTGATGTGGTCTCCCAGCTGTGTTCAGGATGAGTTGTGATGTGGTTTCTTATGTGACTTGAGGATGAGTTGTGATGTGGTATCACATGTGTCTTCATTATGAGATGTGATCTTTTGTAAATCCAAGGTCTATTTGGGGGGGGGGGGGTTATTTTGAGGCACAAGTGTGTGTGGGTGGGATGTGTTGTGATGCCAATTTTTGAGCCGGTGTGATGGTTTCTAAGGGCCAAGTGTGTGCGGTAATGATGTGATTTGGTATATGCCAAAGAGTTAGGAGCAGCATGATGTATGTCATTGGGTTGTGAGAGTAGGTAAATAGAGGGAAAGTGATATGGGGTACCCTATCATCTATGTGACTTATAATATAATATATTTCATGGATTTAGTTATTTGGAATTCCTTCTTGGTGAGGTTGGGGTTATGGTTAGACTACCTTTTAGGTGAGATTTGGTTCTGCTATTTTCTTACAAGTGCATTAGTGTTAACATTTCACTGGTGAATGAGAGACTTTTGTTTTCATGCTGAGTATACCAATATGCTTATCCTAACTTATTAAAATAGTTTTCAAGTTTCCAAGAGGATTATATGGATCATGATGGACATTACTAGCTGGTACCTTGGGAAAGATTCAGTGTCGCTTCTCTAGTTATGTTTTTGGGTACTTACATTGGAGAATTTTATTTATATGAGTTATATTTATAGATTAATGTGGGATTATTATTGGATTTCTTTTTATATATGTAATGGAGTTGGTTTTGGTTGATACATCTTATCTCCTAATCTTTTTTCCTTATCAACTAAAATGTGTCCCATATTTTGTTATTTGTACACCCTTGGTGCTACTCGCCTACCTAGGGAGTACTGGAGGCGAAACTCAGCGGTCATTGTCTCTCTTCATTTGTAGAACAATATGGGTATCTTTGGAGGATGGGGGTCATGAATATATATATATATATATATATATGATTTTGTGTGTGTGTGTTTATATATATATATATATATCTTTATATATATGTTTTTATACATGTGTTTGTATTTATATATATTTTTATATATATGCGTGTGTTTGTCTGTGTGTGTGTTTTTGTGTATAATTGTATCATTATTTATAAATTTAATATATATATATATATTTAACTTTATATTTTAACATAAAAGTAGTATTAAATTAATATTTTTTATATATATATATAAATGTTTTTATTGTATTATATATGAATGTTTATATTATATATATATATACGATTATATTATAAATCACCTATGTATGTTTATATATTATGTACATTACATATTTATAATTAATATATATCATATGTTTATACTAATATATATGTTTATATTTTATATATATTTTTACATATGCATATATTAAAATTTTATAGTCTTTTGTTTTCGGATTTCATTACTTTCGGGATAATATTTACTAATAATTGAGTTGAAAAATGATTGGATTTGGATTGAAGGAGTGTAAAATGTGTATTAGGGATCATTTTCATGAAGTTTGTACTAGTTCCATGTTGAGATATCATTTTCTGTAAATTTATCGTAGCTAACAATTTTTATTATTTATAAAAAACTAATTATTAATACTTTGAAAATTTATTATAACATATGTCTTGAGATAGCATCTCATCGATAACTATGATTTTCTAGTGCGGGTTTAGATAATATTTGATGAATAAATATATATATGTATAAACTCTACTGAAAGTGGTTGGTGGTACCTAAATTATATTTTCTAATTATAATGTATATCTATTGTTCTTGAGTATATATGTGTGGAAATTAGATTATAAGATAAGTGAGTGGGTAAATGAAATGGTTTGGGAATTAATAAGGTATAGGTAATTCCTATTAGGACTTGAATTCGGGATTCATTTATGATGGGATGACTCTAGGATCTATTGGTGATCACCATAGCATATGATCAACGAGAATGTCATTTTATTGAATTCCAATGATGATCCTAATACAATGTTGCGTATGAAGTCCTATGTGGGTATCATTTAGTTGTATAATGATTTTTTTCTAGGATAATAATATGGGAAAATATTTTGCGGATTTTTTCACCATAAATGTTATGAATCAAGAGTGAAATTTTGTATAATCTTAAGAAATTATAATCCTCGTATGGGGTGGGTGACTTGGGTGGCATGGACTGCATCATGGGAGGTCTACTGAAGAAACACATATATTAATTGGATTTTATGAGGGGTGTACAAATTTCTGATGTAATTGTAAAGAGTAGTCCACTCAGTTTGGGATTGAAATTTAAATCCCAATGTGTAGTTTTCCAAGGGGCTTAGAGTGAAAGTGTGATAGGAATGATACCAAAGGGCTAGTGTCTCAACTTATAGAAAGCTAAAGTAATGGGATGAGACATGGGTGTTATCTTATGTGGATGATGTTAAATGAACTATTGAATATAGGATAGGTTTTTAATTGTTTATATTAACTTAACATGAGATTCATGGGTAGTTTTGTTTGGTTATATCTCATGGGTCTAATGATCATCACAAGGATGATCATAGAGTGTGACAAGTTGTGTCTTGGTATGGTAAGATCCACTTGGGATAATCATGTAGTGTGAAACATGTTATATATTATGGGATAATATAGTTATAGTCAATGCATATATTGTTATGATATGTTGGGTGAAAATGGTGTATATCAAAGATATTTGTTTTTTAAATGATATGATTGAGATTATATCTTATTCTTTTCAATTTTTATCTTATCCCAGGGATTAAATAGGATATCATAGTACCAACATAATGTTTCATTATTAATTATACTTAGATGAATTGGATCACGTATTTGTTCTATGGGGTTCTTAGTGTGGTTACCCTATAGGTATATCTTTTTTGGACCGATGGGAGATTGGGGAACAATTATAATGTTATGAATTGATTTGACCATCATCAATACCAAGATACTATTTCAAATCTAGGGATAGTTGTAAGAATCTGTTTAGTGGGGTGATTTCATGGTGTGTTTGGATGATAATATTTAGATTTATGACATGTACTGAGGCCAAGTCACCAATATAGAATTACTTGAGTATGGCTATGTTTCTCTACCAATGTCATAAAATGTAGGTAGGTTCATGTATCATAGTGGATGGGTTATTTCCATATTACATTACTTATATGTGTTTGTTTAGTGTTACATATTTTGTATTAATTTCTACATGCACTAAAATATTTACCTTGTGGAATATTTTAGGATATCCATTGCTTGTGTCATATAATGTTTTGTACTCACACAATAATTTTGAACAACAATGGGCATGAAACTCTCATGTTTTATATATGGTTATGAATAAGGTAAGGTAACTAGGAATGGATTTGGAGTATCTTATCATGAATGAATTGATGATTTTATAGTGAGGTTAAGGAAATTTATTAAATGAATTTCTATTTATTCTATTCAAATGGTTTATTTTTTATCCTTTACATGTATAATAGGCCCAATGAGATCAATAATTTATATTAATGATTAATGTGTACTCAATTATTGGTTTAAATTTTTTATCGCATGTTTTTTATTATGGCTTTGTTTTTGGTGTAAGTCCATTTGAGTACTAAAATATCATGTTTTATCGATGCTCGGTTTTTTAATATTATATTGGCGTAATGTTAAGGGTATATTCCCTTTATTACATGGAATATGTCCAAACAACTAGATAGAATACATTGGCATATGGATAGGTTTTTTTAGCTCCAGGATAACCCGAATTTATTAACTTACAGGTATACTCGGCTCTGGATATACTAGATGTATTGAAAATAAACAGAACATAAATAGTCCATGGGGTTTTCAATACTATGCTACAGAATTTTTAATACTACATATATATTAAAATTTAAAATCCCATGTGACAATTTTATCTGAATAGGATATATTTTCTATATTGATTAAATACTGAATAATTTATCTCTTGATTATAATGTCCTATTATACAATAAATTTAAACTGAAAATTTATTATATAATTTATACATATAGATATATATAAGATTTATATAATTCAATTAAATTCGAAAATATTATCCAAAAAAAATTATGGGATAGTGTCTTTGTAGACACGAATCGGTTCTAGATATAGGAAGGTGAAAAATAATCACTGTCCTTAACTGATAAAATATTTATTTCATAAATGAATTGGAAATGATTTGTATAATTTATTACATGGTAGTAAAATGACTCAATCTTGATTTTCAACTTGAAACATTATCTTTAATAAAATGAAAACTAATATTCATATGATTTTATGTCACATATTTCCCAACATTCAATGAAAAAATATTTTCCATTAGTTTATCCCATTTAATTATTAATAGAAAATTCATTTTCATATTTCAATATTTAATTTTTTCCTTTATATATTAAACCCATTATTATTTTTTTGAAGAAGTCACATATTCAACGTTAATTGTTATAATTATAAAATAATTTGTTCTTTTATGAATCTTGAACACAGAAATTCTTATAATAAATAATGATCATCATGTAGAATATTTTATTTCATTTATATATTTTACCCATTTAGTATTAATATATCCAAAACACTCATTCCCAAACTAAATTTAATAAAATATTCCATAATTTGATATTCCTTTAATATATCTCAAAATTCATTGTCTCCATTATATTATGATTTATTAGAATCACATTAGAATATCATAGAAAGTATCAATGTATAAAAAATAATAGGTGTGAATATTGGAAAATAAAATATTTTTTATTATAGTTTTGAAGTATTTTCCGTTAACTCATGGAAAACTATTTAGTTTACCTAATTTTAGATCCATTATGGTATGTTATGATACTTACTTTAAATATTATCGTATAAAATTATTTATCAATATCAATATTTATTTTCTTTAGAGAAAAAATAAATATTTATTATTTTATTATTCGTAGTCCCATATAAAATATAATGTGGCCCTATATTGATAACTAAATGATACTAATCATTATTAAGAAGGAATTATATAGGTATACTAATTTTCACCTCCAAAAAAGATTCATTAATATATTAAAAGACTATCAGAGTACTTGCCATCAGATACATTAAAATAATTACTATAAAAATTCTATTAACAGAATTTATGTATTGTAAATAGATAAAAATAATAAAAAATAGGTCATTGGATATAATTTTTAACCATATAGATTCTTATTCATATTTATAATGTTGGTTCTACATCCTTCATGAAAAAAACATTAGGTCTATAAATGATTCCCATCTTTTGTTACTGACTATTTTGAAATTTTTATTTATATCAACTAGGTAATAAATATGTTTTCTTTAATTATTAATAGGAAATGAAAATATAACACTATATAAAACTAAAATTAACATAAAATTTTCATTAAAATAAATTCCACATACTTGTGAATAAAATTTTTAAACCAATTTATATTTGCTTTTCGCAAATTCACTTTTTTCTATTGAATTTTTTTTATTACTGAATTTATTTTAATTACATATTTTCCTTCATAAAATTAAAAATAATAAGGGATATTATTGTTAATTATATTTAGAAATTAATTAAATTAAACAAAATATTACTTATATATAATTTTTTTTTCAAAATTATTTGGTTTAATTTTTTATATAATTATTGTTCAACTTGTAAATTTCAATATTTTATTTATCAAAACCAAAACCTCTAAATATTCAATGGTGTTATATTATAGATATTTGTTTTACATTTTTATAATTTTTTGCGGCACTAAAAATATATTATACCTCATTTCAAAATCAAAATCTTTATGGTTTCTAAAATTTATATTCTTTATAACGATATTTTATCAAATTTTTTATATCATCACTCACACAGTTATCATTATCTTTATAATGATATAAACTAACCATGGGTTTATCCATGATCATTTTAATACCATATTAGTCTAACATTGTTTTTGAAAACTCTCATTCCCACATTTAAGCCTCTACTATGTAATAAGAAACCTCTGAAAGTGAAGTAATTAAATTTATTAATAAAGTTTACAAAATTATAATTTATTAATTTTAATCAAATTTGTGAATCTGAATATATTATAGTATTTCATAGATGAAGCATTTTTATACAAGATACTATAATTATTTTTCTCATAATTAAATCTCAATAAATATTTATTCAATATATAGACTATATTAAAATTGAATAATTTTAGATTTATTTTTCCAATTTTTAATTTTCAATGATTTTCTCTTCCTGTCTCAACTTGGTTTCTATTCTGCCTCTCATATATATCAATTTTTATGTGTATATGTAGAAATATATTAATGTTCAATACCATGTATTTTTATAATTATTTTGATGAAAATTTATTCCTGTTACTTTATATTATTTGTACTCAATTTCTATATAAATATAATGACAATGTTTTAAACTTATATTATAAATATATTACAATTTCCACTTCCACTTACATGGATTTCATATACATCACATCTTTAATCCAAATGAAGTCATAAATGTTGTAAATGAAGTATAATTCACATTTTTTATTATATCTGATTAAACCATATTATTTTAATAGGAATTTTAATATAATTACATCTGTGTTATGACTATTATTCACCACAATCCCATTTTTAAAGGTATAGAAAATGAAGTCCCTTTATCTCTTAAATTATTTAATGTGTTTTAATATAACTTATTTAGTGATATTACTTGTGCTATTTTATCAAAAATTAAAATTCCCTTATTCCATAATATTCCATCACCCATTTCTCGAAAATGAAATTAAACAAATGTATTATTACTTTCTAGTAATATTTCATCATTTCTCTATCACTTAATTTAAATTCTTATGTCCTACATGATCTTAATAGTGTAATTATTTCATCAAAAAATTTATTTTAAATATCATAATATATACTAACACTCTCGAAGTAGTATTTAAACCCATCAACACATAATAAATCCTTGTACATTAATCTTTGATATTTAATATCAAATGTTCAATTTTTAAATTTCATAAGAAATTTTATTTAAAATATTAAATGGGAAAAATAATTATTTTAAATAATTTTTATGACTTTGGTGTAAAACATCATGGGAGAAGATCAACTCATACACAACATTATTTTATTGTTTTCTTCCCATATTTTATAAAATTTTATACAATATATTATATTTTATGTCTTCTTTGAATTTGTTGATTTTATACCTCAGTATGTTGAAAAATGTTTTAATGGTATATAAATAAAAATTATTTATCACTATATATATCTTGTTCATATCACTCATCTATCCTCTATAGATAATTAAATATGATTTTTACACAAAAGAAAGATTTTTTCCTTCTTTAAATAAAATATTTATTTTACATATCTCTCTTTATATCTATATGTTTACTCCACCTAAACACATTCCATATATGTTCACTAAAAAATCATGTTTTACAATCAAATTTGGGACTTAAGTCCTTATATTATATTTTACTTGAATTTTATTAAATATATTTTCTATATAATATATCACATTCTATATAAATATGATATATTATTTGTTTGATATATTATTTTATTATTTTTGAGAAATTTGTGTAACCTATTCTGCTTATTTTACAAAAAAAATCTCATCAGAATAATTTTTCATCACTTTTTATATGGATAAGTTGTATGAAAATTTATTTCTACCCAATTTTTTCCTAATTTATTCTAAGAACCTTCATTATTAGAAAACGTAATTATAATACTTTATCATTTTTATAGAATAAAATAATCTAAACATTCATAGAGTTTGAGGAAAAAATATGTCTTATTAATTTAATACCTTTCATTACCCTAGATTTAGGTCTCTGAATTTTAATAAACTATAATTATATTTTATAATGTTTGTATTTATTAGGAAACCATTGAACATCAAAAATAAACTTCTATGAATTTGTTAAAATTTCATGATGACTTATCATTTTATTTTCAAAATATATTTTTTTCATTGTATATAAATCAAATATGTAGGATTGGAAGGAAAATTAATATTATGCTCATATTTGATTTTATATTTCTCAATATCATGGATTTTCAATAATATAATTTGATTAATGTATTTAATATCTTTATATTTAAATTAATTTTATAATAAAATGTTTTTATTGGATTACATTTAAATCACCATGATATAATTTTTAATAATATTATTTTTTAAATATAAGATTCTAACTGATCTCTCAACACAAGTTCCACATTAATGGATTTTTCTTCTTATTCATTACATGATGATTTCTCATATTTCCCAACATGATCCATGGATGTTTTTTATTTGTTATCGGAGTATTCTTCTAATAATTATTGTATAAAAATAGATATTTTATATTTCCTATATTCATTTTCACATGAAATATCTATTATAATAAAAAAATACTTTATTCTCACCAAAATATTTATTATCTTCTTTTAAATTAGATCTATTCTTGAATTTCCACCTTGGTACTATTTATATTGGAATATTCCATTTTTATAAATAGTATTTTTATTCAAGAAATCAATATATTAGGGACCAATAAAAAATTATAAAATTAGTTCAATTATATTTCACATTTGTAATTAAATATTTCTATTTAAAATTTTATGAAATTAAGGGTGGGTGATATTTCATATTCGTTGTCTTTATCTTCTTCCTCACTTTTAGTACACAACCTTTATTCAATTTACTTCAATATAATATTTTTTATTTTTTTAATAACAAAATTATTTTATTTATTGATTTTATATTTGGACACATGATCCTTCTCAATATGATATAAAATAATTATGTCATCTAACTCATCTTGAAAAAGTCAGTTAACAGCTCTAGCATATAGAAAAACAAAAATGAGTCAATTTTCTTGGGATGAATTATAAAGAGTGTTTTTTCAATAATCGAGTCTTATATAATTTTCTAAAAGAATATAATACTTCTAAAAATTAATTTAATTAAATGAAGAAATTATAAATTTATTTAACATCCTTTTGAATATATTTCTTTTTATTGGAGTCATAGTTACCCCAATTTCTAGATATGAAAATCATATTATTGATGAATCAATAACTTATAGTCCATTTTGAAAATGATATAGAGTTCATTATTCAAACATAAAGGGAAGTTATTATAATAAATAGTAATAAACCGTCTATTATTTTCAGAATTAATATGGTTTCTAATTCATCAAATAAATAAATTTCAAAAATATAGGGTATTCTAAAGAAATATAGCCGATGTTTATAACTCTTATAATGGAATATCATAGTATATTTAATGCCAATTTTAGTACCTTATAAATGGTTATATGAAACATTGAGAAGGTATTTTAATTAGTGTTTACCAATATTTAAAAAAATTTATAAATAAAAACATTGAATATATAATCGATATCATATCTCTTAAATATATATTCAATAAATGAAAGAAAATATGTAATGAAAAAATAATAATTTTACATGTTTCATCACCATTGTTTTAGAATGCATCATAATTGTGACTTTTATAGTAAATGACGTTGATTAGTTCACTAATTTTTTAGATATAATTTTAAAGTTTTTTATTTAAAGGTATCATTCCAAACCTAAAGTGAATAACATATGAACCTATTTCGTGACTCCCTCCCTTTTAAAATAGATAAATGATTTATAATTAAAGAGATAATAAATTATCATTTTTATTACAATAAATCCATAAAACATTTTCATCATATTATTGAAATATTTCTAGTAGTAGTGACTTATAAGTAATTAGATATACCATGTTCATTACTTTCACAATCAAACCATTTTCTAAACCATTGAATTCATCTAAATCATAATTTTATCTTCGTAAAAATGATGTATTAGTAGTTGTCTATATTTATTATTTCAACAATTATTGATATAAATTGATCAAACAATTACTTGATTTAATTACAATGAAATTTTTATATGTAATATATTGAATTAGAATGATTTGAAAATAGGTTAGTTCCATATATTATTATCAAAATATCTTAGGGGATTCAAATTAAAATATTTCAAATTGATAATAATTTGATAATACGAATATATTAACCATTAATTTAACTAAAATATTAAAATATATTAACTCTAATTAATTAACATGATACTTTAGTTATGTTATCATTTTAATTATCATCAAATAATTTAAACCTTCTCCAAATTATTTTTTTATTAACCTGGTGTTTTGTGTCTATTTCTAGTGATAAAATGATAAACGGTCCAAATATTTTGTGGTGAAAATTACTAGTGAATGTATTTTCCAATTATATATCCCAATGTAGATGTTTGGTGGGATAAATTAGAATACATATTCTCTAAAGAATCATTTTATTTCATTGTTGTATTCTGAAAATACCCAAAATGATTTATAAGCCCTTAAGCATAAAATGTTTTGTGTAAAATAACATGGGTTGTCAAATATTTATATGTTACATTTCGAATTTTAAGCCTGCGAACCAATTTTTTTCACAATTGAAATGATTTTTGGAATATTCCTATAAACTTTTATATATTTTAATTAGTTTTTTAATCTATAAATAATATCTTAACAAAAAAACTTATCTTCCATTTTTATTACTATTTTGGTAAAAGTATATCCATTATTATTTGTTAAATATTTTATATAAAATTTTATGTTGTTAACTAATGTTTTATTAATAACTCTAATCCATGATAATAATTTCACATTTAATGTTTTACTATTCACTTACAATGATCATTCACATTATATGGTCATATAAAAATGTTTTATGAATCCTAGGTGTTTTGTGACTAATTTATTTTTATAGAATACTCACAAAAAATGATCCAATATAAGATTTGAGTTGAATAAACATTGATCTAACTTATTTAGTAATTTTCAATAATTTTTTATTATGATAAACAATGTTTCAATAAATATGATATGTGCATCTCAAACATATGTTTTTTGAATATGTAAATGCTCTAATTCCTTAAAGAATATATTTTATATTTAATAAATATCAGTATCACCACATAATACATGTACAAAAATGTAATTTGACATTTCATATCCATATCATGTTTGTTTTGTGATAATATTTTTTATACAAGAATAACATTTATTTATATCAAGAATATTTATGAATAATAAATAATGTGTTATGTGTAACCATTTTAAGATATATTATTTCAAAAACAAGAATCTCAGTACATGTTGTATGTTTTATTCCATTTAGAACCACTATTAAATAATGAATATATATTATCCAAATTTTAAACTTATGTTATGTGGTTTACAAACATATGATAAACAAAATCATAAGTATTCTATAAAATTCCCATATATTATGAATTAAATGGAATAAAAAACCCTTTAATAAAACACTCAAAACATGTAGTATACACTGATATTATATGTTTGTAGGTTAATGTTTTATAGACTTTAATAATATGTTATGCTATAAAAACATTATATATTCAGTATCTTTTGCATATTTCCAACACATGTTAGAAAATATTATTTTTTCAAATATAAATTATTATTTTTAATTAAATTTGTAAAAACTTATCATTATATTATATATGTTTCAATATAAATTCTATATAAAATCTTGTAATTTTATTAATTATGAATTATTTTGGTGTTAATTGGGTCTCAGAGGTCAACTTTGGGAGAAGCGACTCAGTGATGTGAAATAGGTTTTTTGAGAGATTCACCCATGTACCCGATGGACTGGTATTGGATAGTTGATATCAGTGGTAATTGACAAAATGGTTCATGATGGGACATTATATATATGTGGGCCATGAGTGGATGACCGATAAGGCACTAGGTACTCAGTCGAGTGTAACTGGGTAATAGATGAGTGCCTAAGTTTTTTAAAATAATTAATTAATTAAATTTTATATAATTAAATAAAACTCTTTACTCCCCCTCCCATTTACTCCCTCAAAATAATAATCTCACCCCTATTATCCCATTAAATACAATTATTTATTGGGAGATATATCTATTGATTAATCTTTTATCGTCATCTTTTCGATCTATGGAGATCCCTTATGGTAATCTTTTTATGTTAGTCTTCTCTCAGAATTTCAGTATAAATAACGACTAAAAATATTTGTGTCGTTTCTCATGGTTTCATGATTTTCATCACTCAAGGATTAAAAATTTGGATGTGTACAATAATTATAACCCTTCTTGGTCAAGGTAGGTATAACCTACCATTCTTGATGGGGTTTTGAGGGCATTTGATGCACAGTGTGAAAACTGGAAACTGATATAATTATATAGATTCCCTAAATTTTGTCTAAATTGGTTTCCTTACTTCATATTATTTATTATTCATCCCAATTATCATTAATTAGTCCGATATATATATTATTTAGTATTTATTTATTATCATTGATGTCCATGATACCTCTATAATAAATTACAAATTTTACAAAGGGTCTACGATAGGTTCAAAATAGTATCGTATTATCCTAGTAGGTTTTCTAAAACATCATTACTATATAGGAAGTATTAAATTTCACTAGTCTAATGGTGACAGTCCTTAATATATTCTATTTGGTTGACAAATGAAAAATTATTCTCTTTATATGTATATTTAAAGATACGTCATTGATTTGGAAATTTTAATTTCGGATCTATTGTTTACTAAAATAAGTTGAATGATGATTATTTTATATTTCATGTTATGGTGAGGAAGCAGTGACAATTTTATTTGAATTCTTAGATAGTGATATCATGACCACAGTAGGATGGTTTAGAAATGGATTGATGGAGCCTTTTCCACATTTATTTTTCATTCAGTGGTCTCTCATCTGCCATATGATAAATATTAGTGATATATCTTCCAAATTTGTGATGGTTATAGTGTTTCATCATCCACCTATGAGATTTTAGTGGAAGCTATTAGACCCATGTGATGGTGTTGGTGTTTCACCATCCATCTAAAATGAGATTGAGTGGTTCATTGTTTACCTTATGATGTGTGATTTGGTGGTGTCGTGACCACATAAATTTGGGTATATATCATTCAATTTATTTTTAATGGTGACACATTTATCATCATGATATTACAACCAATGTGTAGGAATACTTAAATAATCTTATTATTTAGGGAATTAAATCTCGTTGGCTACTAATATGTATTCAATGTATGCATGTTTCATCCCATAATAGAACTAGATGAGTCATGTATTTTCACACATGTTTTGGATATTGAATATTACTTATTTTGGAATTTATTTATTTATTTAATTTATTCTTATTTCATATCGATCATTAACTTGTCATTTAATGTAACTTTTAAGAACAATGTTCGTGGTGGCTTACTTAGTTATACTCACACCATGCTTGGGAACCTTTAGACCCAATTATACTTTTTGTTTAGAAGAATAAGAAAGGTCAATTTCCCTCTGATCAATGGATCAGCTATGTTGATTAAGGAATGATGGGACCTAAAGAGACTTATAAGCCAGTTAGGTAGAGTCTAATTTACTTTTGTTTTATTCTTCAAAAATTTACTAATATTCATTACAAGAGTAACTATTTTTCTATAGTATTTTTGTATGTATTAAAAATATAGTCCATTACACTATTTCATGTGATGGTTTTCTATTCATGGTTGAACCATATCCATAATTTATATATAATAATTCTAGATCCATGGTGAAAAACACGATGAAGGTGAAACTAGATGATATAGAGGTCAATGGGTTGATGAATTTTATATTATCTAATATAAATAGTATAAAAATGAATTTTTCAAGGAAATATTTCACACAATTACATTATATTTGGAAACTTAGGACATATTGTGGCCTAACATTTGAATAAATACCAAGAGGATGAATAATAATAAGTACCCCCCAATAAAGTGTCAAAGAGAATGAAGGGAAAGAAAGTCATGTAGTAAATATTTAATGAGCATGATATTTTTATCTCATAAGAATATGAATGTTATGAGACAACTGATGTAAAATAGTATTCATATTTTAGGGACCTTAGTGAAAATACCTTAATGGATATTGGAAATAGGCCAAAAATTGATGATATTTACACCAAGGTTAATTTAGTTGATGGGTAAATTGATCTCCAAGAATAATTAGAAGAACCCCATAAGGAAATTGATATTTTTAGGGAAAAGAAAATGAAATAAAATATAATGTTACATGATTCTATGAATTAAATACAATCATAAGAGAAATATAATTTTAATTGGAAGGATGAAATTAAAAAAATTAGACCAGGAAATTTGGGATACATAGAGAAATAAGTCAGTCATAGGGTTAACATTTAAGAGCGTATTCATATGATTAATGGTCAATCAAGATATTAAAAAGTAGAAGTGAAATGAATTGATGATATAAAAGGAAAATTAATTATAGAATGATTGTAGTATAACGACCAGGAAAGATTCTTCATACCTAGAATGTCATCGAAATGTTCATGAATATCATTGACAAATGAAGTTAATAGGGTGTCCACTAACGAATTTATAAATATTATCAAATATCATATATTTAATAACAAAATAATATAAATTTTGAATCATGATCAAAAACATTAATCCTATATGGATATAAATAAACATCAACCATCAATACCTCAATGGAAAGTGGATATTCAGAATAATTAATATATCCCTCTAAATAATGAAAAATAAAAGATTAAGGACTCCAAAATCATTTGTTTTTCCATGGATTATCAGGAGACATTTAATATGTGCGTTATATTGAAAGGTAATATTTCTATAGGATATATTATTATATTCATGAAATAATGATATCAACATAATTATATTCTTTTAATGGATAAAACTTTCATTATTATGGATTTAAGCACAACGCATCTCATGTTTCTTTAATCATACAAGGGAATGTTCATAAGGGGACCCCTAAAGTTGGGACAAATAACATTTAAGATTAATTATACTAGATTATAATTAAAAATAAGTATTTATTATTAACAGATAAATATGGATCTATAAAATTATAGGATTACAAGACTCACCCACCATTAACAAAAGTAGACCAGCAATGATGGATAATGAAAAAAATAATAGATAGTAATTATCTATGATATTTATATTAGAGAAATAGATAGGTCCAAATTTTGGAATATGAAAATCATTCTTACATTCAATATAACATGAATTCGACCCCACAAATTATGTATCAAAAATTATAATAATGGAGTATTTCTATTTAGGGATGATGATGGACATGAAATTTATAGCTCTAGAAACCAAATGGTTATTGGAAAATATAACTTAATAATATATTTTCTCTTTTTTTGAATTATTATTATAATCTAGTGAGTGTAAGTTACTTATGTGACTCAATAAATGTAGTGGAATATATCCACAATGGATGCATTTTATCTAGTGATGGTTTGATCAATTTTTAGGATCACTAACCAAGGGGAATATTTAACTTATTGGTGAATAGTATCCCTTCATGAAATCCATGGATGAAAAAATAGGTTATGGAACAATCAACATTCCCATTTGAATCAAAAACCATGTAAATTTTAGAAAATAATTTGAATCTTGAAATATCCCCAAGCTTAACTTTAACACTCAAAATTCTGAAACATGTTAGAAGAGGAGTGTTGTTTAGAAGACATGAATTCCTAGAAATGGGAAATTTTCTAGGTTACTCAAGAATATACAAGTTTTAAAATGTGGGATATTGACACCTAATTCCTCATATAAAAAATGGCATTATTATTTTTTGGATGATTTTAGGAGAACAATGTGGCTAAGGGTGATTTCCCACAAAACTATGGTATTCAAGTTCATCACTTGACACTAGAGATATTATGTGTAGATGTTTATGGTAAATATTTAAAATAATCACACAAATAATGGTATGAAATTCAGATAAAATACGGTTGTAGAATACATAAAAATGTTTATAACTAGACATCAGGTATTAGTGGTAATCAATCCGTTAAAAATTTGATTTTTTTTAGATAAATAAATATATTTTAAATAACAAGGATCAGACTACGTAAATTATGAAGTTCGTATCAGAAATAAATTGTAAATAAGATGTTTTTATCGTGGTGTATATCTTGAATATATCATTTAAATGTTCTAATAAATACAAAAAATATGATTAAATAAGGTATGGAATGAATCCCACACTGATATACATTGATGATTTAAAAACTATTTTATCTATTCTTAATAAAAAATGGATATACTTTTTAAATATCATAGACATGAAAGTAATGTTCTAGGATATTCATCCAAAAAAATCTTACACATTTTTTAATAAGAATCTTGGAAGGACAATGTGATTTATTGATGTTATAGTGGTTTAAAATGATCAGATTCTAATACACTTGAGTATGATTAAAATAATTAGGAGAAGATTCCACATGGAAATGATATGGTTTATAAAAAATGTAGTGATAATGAATTGTGTAATTTTGGGGGTGCTCATAGGAAGTAGAATATTAAAAGAAATACTATGAAATAAAGAAAAAAAGTAGTAATATTGTCCCTAAATAGGAGAACCATAAGTACATAATCTATTGAGAATAATATTATTGGTGACTAAAAACCCCGGATTCATCCTAGAAGAACTAAACTTTTGCAGAATCATGTACTTAAACCCGAGGTGGAACCAAAAAAATTGAATAGGCTTCTAAATAAACAATTTGATTCATGAATATTAATTTGGAAATTGAATAAATTGAGAAGAATTTATCATGGGTAGTTGTTCCAAGTCATAAGAACATGATTTTTATCATAACCAAATTAGTTTTTTTGGAATTGTAATAATTATGATGGAAAATTACATGGAAAAAAGATTTTACGGTATACAATGGTTATTACCAAAAATAATTAATTGAGGTAGTTGAAATGTTTTCTCCTGTATAATGACCAGAAAATATAATATTTCTTTTTTATAGCTATGAAATATAGAATTATTGTTTTTAATATGGATGCGAATTCATTATTGTTATGTGGTGTTCTTGAAGAATAAATCTACAGTGAAAAAATAGATGGGGTTATTAATGATAAAGAGTAATAAAATGTTTTCTGGATAAATAAGGATTTATATAGACTAAAACATGCACCTAGAACCTAGTACAAAAGGATATATTAACTCTTAAATAAGAATGGTTTTCATTGGGGTATGACTGATTACAAACTCTATATCAAGATAGAGGGGGAGAAACGATTGGTGGTGGTTTAATATGTTGTTTAAATCATATTTTGAGGCTCATATGACACATAATATAGGAAATTTTCAAAACAAATTATGAGTGAAATGAATAAGTCCCTATTTGGATAACTATCATTCTTAGTTGGAATATAGGAAATTAAATTAGTAAATTGGTCCTTTTTCTCAAACTAAATGTACCATGGATGTACAGAAATGATTTTAGATTGATGAATATAAAATTACTTCCACATAAGTGGATACCTAGATGAAATATTATAAGTATTTAGATGGAAAATAGGTTGATAAGACTATTTATAAATAGATTATTGGTATTTTTTAGTATTTTACATACACTTGAATGAATATTTTATTTTTCATGTGTCAGATTACCCATTTAAAATGTTTTCAAAAATAAAATATTTTCTAATATGTCCAAGTAACTATTTTATATATCAATCAAATACATAACTATGAGATATTTTATTATATAATATCATAACAACAACTCTTGGGATTTACCGATGAAGATTGGATAGGATTAGTATATTACTAAAATACTATTATAGAAGTTTCTTTCTATCATAAAATTTACATTATTTCATTTATATTTAAAAAATCATTACTATATTTCCATGATCATAGATAAGGGAAGGAATATTTTAACCATTCAATACTGTACCAAATTTTTATTAATGAAGAAAAAATAAGGAAACATAGGAATTATAGTGGAATCTCTTAAATCTTTCAAGTAGAACCAGTTGAGTTATATAAATCCCAGAAGCAATTACATTAATCATTCAAGTACCATGTTAATAAAGAAAAAAATAACTCTATATAAGATAAGGCTAAGAAACCATTGCTTTAGAAGGATTATATGCCAAATCAAAATCAAGTTGATGATATTCTGATGAAGGCGCTACCAAAAAAGGAGATCAAAAGAAATTTTCTCTCTCTTAGTGTACAATAGAATACAAATACATATATTGATTTAAGATATGTACCATCATTCAAATGGGATATTTCCCTAATTATAAAAATACGAATAATATACTATAAAAATGTGTGGTTTCCTAACTATATTATGTTATCCATTAAAAGAGTGGTTTATTTGGGTTTGTTGTCAATGCATGAGAAGTATCCATTTATAAATTTTGATGTATAAATGTTAGGATTTTTTGAAAAATATAGAGGAAATAGCCTTAATAATTAATAAATGGGGAGAGTGTCGGAATTTTAATTTTGGGGGATAAGTGGAAGTGGTTTGTTTGAGCATTGATGTGTTTGAAAAACTCAAGGAATGTCTTCATGAGTATTTTTCATTTAATTATTTACTTCCACACTGATCCTGAATCATATAGTTTTTTATATAATTATTAGTGATTCAGTTATACATACCATAATAAATGTGTTTTCATATTTTTAATTCCAGACAGATATGATGTTTCTAAAATTATTTTATAGAAATATGTTTTTTATCATGAATTAGAATATTTTTGAAATTTCGTCAAACATAATGGGGTATATTTTTTTCAAATACACTTTGAATGGAGAATGAATTGTTTTTATTTATAATGTGTTATTGGTATTCATGTAAAATAATATTTTATATCATGGGGAATTTTTAGTTTCATAGTGGAAAATGCACACATCATTTTGGTGAAATAAACCTTCTTCGTGAAATATACTACACTATGGTGCTTCTAGAAAAGCCATTTTTTATTTATAAACGGATATAATAAGGGTGTGTCCAGTGTTATCCATCTCATATAATGGTAATCTTGGAATCCAAGAGGTTGTACAGGGGTTATCACCATATAAAGGAGGTTATATAATGGTAATAAGTTTCCCCTTGCAATTGTGTAATGTTTTCTTGGGAACTTCAATTGTCATGTAATGGTAATAAGGATCCTTCATAAACATCATCTGATGTTAAATGAACCTATGTAAAGGTATCTTTGAAATACTCAAACCAATGTAAAGGTAACGTGTATTGTTGAGAAACAATAATCTTAGATTTTTAACGTTCAAGGATAGTCATAAAGTAAAGAGGTATTTCAATAAACCATTGTTCATGACATTTTTGAGTAAGAAGAGTATAAATGTAAAGGTAAAAATGAATTTCTATATATATGTTTCCCAGTCTATGTAAGGGTTATGTGAATTTAAGCCAACTATTGGTTTCTCATCTTGTTATTCCATATAGAGTAGTGATCTAAAAGTTATCCTAAAAAATTTGAATACCTATATATGTGTTTGAGTAATATTATTTATCGTTTTGAATTTTATTATTATTTTTTGATAGAGAAATACAAATATCCTATGGCCATGATTTTGATCATTTCAATGGATTTTTTTCATGGAAATTCACTACACTACATATGATATTAAAATAATTATGTTTTATTTCCTCATCATGAAAAACATATAATTATCAATTTTGTATAAATTTCTTCAATAAACATTTAAAAATTGTTTTTTACTTATCAATATATATAATAAACCAAAGGAAAGTGATATTAATCATTAGGTAAAGTTAATTATATTAAAAGAGTTATTTCTACCAACAAGAAACCTTCATTTTATAATAATTACAACGGTACTAGATATTCCATGAATTGTTTGGAGAATGTTTTAATATTGATATTATTTGGAAAATTTGAAAATGTGAAAATAAGTAATAATAAATATAAAGTTGATGAGGAAATAAATTTCAATTAATAACTATTAAAAAGCCTCCCATTTCTTTAAAAATATATTATTAAATAAAATATTTATATCTTCAAATAATATAATGTAGTAAATTATTGATATAGGTTATCATTGTTTAAACCCTATAATGGGTTTAATAAAAAACTAGTGAACCTTAAATAAGTGTATATAGATAGGTATAATTAATACCAAATTTGACAATAATATTAATGTTATTATGAATTTTATATTTTTCAAGGATTGAAAAGTGTATGAACTAGTAGA
The DNA here is from genome assembly GCA_963277665.1 of Viscum album. NCBI lineage: Eukaryota > Viridiplantae > Streptophyta > Magnoliopsida > Santalales > Viscaceae > Viscum > Viscum album. Next base: position 35,948,551 of record OY728150.1, on the reverse strand, counting down.
AGATTAAAAAAATATTTATGGTTGTATAATGTATTTTTTTATTTTCATTTTAAAGAATTTGATTTAGGTCACTCCTAAGAAGTATGATTTCACGAATATATTTTTTAGAAAAATAGATTTCTGATTTTTGTAATTTTTTTGAGAATTATAGAATGTTGGAAATAATATATTATGAGGAAAATATTATTGAAAAATTTAAAAAGAATTATGGGATGATAATAATAAAATTTAAATGTTTTATTTTTTTTGTTATATGTATGATTAATAAAATTATAATCACTAGAGGAATAGGGGAAACTATGAGAAATTAAATTATTGTACTAAGATGGTGGAACTGGAGGCGCTCCTCTCTGACGATGGGAGCTACTAAGGATCATATTAAGAATTAGGTATCCCCCAATAAATGGGGTTCAATCGTTTACCTCATCTAGGTAATCCTATGTAGGTACCTTGTGCGAAGGTTGCATCACCTTCACCACTTCTCGGTTCTACTGTTGATATGGATACGAGGAGGACTGAGGTTGGCAGATCAAAGGTGGATACCTTAATAATGACTAGGGTCCTAGGACCCAAGTCTGTTGATGCGGAGACATTTGATTTGATTATGGTTCCAAACCATAGATGTACTGATGTGGCTAGGTGCGATACGAAAAAAGTTCTAAAACCCAGCTTTGTGAATATAATGGGTTTGGCCAATCTTTCGTCGTCTCATTATTGTGACCAATTGTTTTTTAATGCATGAAAAGTGGAAGAAACATTGAGGAAAGCCTTTGCTGAGTATGGTTCTAATGGATCTATCTCGGTATTGCACAAGGCACCTAGTGGTGAGGTTCCATTTGGTTATCATTCATTTTTTGATGTGATTAAATATTTAATTTTGAGGTTGAAAATTAATGAATCTCGTTCTCTTCCTTATTTCAAGGATTCTCATCATGGAAGAATTATTCTCATGGGATCATATTCTCATGTTGAGGCCAACCCCATTGGACTTACTGAGTGATTGAGGATGGGAAAAAATTCATAAATTCCCCGCATTGTCTTACACAATGTTGAGATGCCTTGGAAACATGAGGATTTATTCTGTATAATTTCAATGTTGTGGGGTTTTGGAAGATGGTATTTTATCTCACTTGGTCGATGATTTTTTCATTGTTTGTTTCCATCAGATGACATGAAGCGTACTTCATGGAGATTTGGATCCCATTTTCTAAAACATGGGTGGATTCATTTACATGAGTAGTCTTTTTATTTTAATTTCTCACTTGTAATAAATTCGGTTTCTCATTTTTGGGTTCTTCTTTACGGGTTAAACTGGGTCCTTTTTCATATGAAGATTTTTCATAACATTATCATGATAATTGGGTCCCCATCCTTCTTAATAAAGAAAATGAAGATGTCAGGTATGGGAGCATCGTTAGGATTCTAGTGGAATTAGATCTTAGCTTCACTCTTATTGACAAGGTAACACCCACCACTCCCACAGATAACATTTTAATTAATGTTGAGTATGTGAAAATGCCTATCTACTACAATGAATGCATGGTTGTTGGGAACTCTTTGGAGTAGTTCTGAAATAAAGTTTCCTATAAGGAGTGTGGTATGAGTGTCCATCCCTTGAACCATTCTCGATGAAAGAAAACTATGACAGACTCATATTTTTAAGCCTTCTAATAAGTACAGTGACTCCCCTAAAGAGAGAAATATTATTTTCACTGATATATTAACTTCTGTGAAACCTATATATCAAGTGTCTCTTAAGGAAAAAGAGATGATAATGGGTGTGTCTCCTACAATATCTCATAGTGTTACTTCTAATACTCTAGTTAACATGGCTCGAGAACCTTCAACATCGAAACAAATTCATGTGACCACTCTGGTTTATGACAATAATCATAATGATGCACAACATATTGTTAATTATAAACAAGAAGTCCAGAAGCTATTGAATTATTATCCTATTACTACAAAAAGAGTAAATGTATCTGATAATGAAGGGGGAAGGGCTGGATTCGCTGATATGGGCAGTGGTCGGTCTATCTCATTCAATGATGTTGAGGTTCATTAAAACATAGTTTGACGAATATTTTGGGGAATTTTCATAGAATAATGAAGTTACATCCTGAATAAAACCCCAAAAACATGGTGTTGTAAATCCAATTATATAATGTTTTCTTCGGTGATAAAGATTTTGATGGAGATTATCAATTTAGAGGAAATTTTATAATCATATAAAATTTATCATTTTATGTGAATATATAATTTCACAAATATTCTTGAAATATATAATTGATGATTCATGTGTTCTTATTCTCTTAGAATATTTTTTAATGAATAAATTATAAAATATGGAGGCTTCTATAATGACCCATACTTTACATACATTGTTAATACTTCAAAATTGAAGCATACTTATTACAACATATAACAAAACCACAAAAGGACCGTATAGGTATAGTGTCTTTAGAAACTGGGAAACATAAACAACTGGTTCATAAATCGTCTACACAGTCTCCCATTTATTTCATCATATCTATAGTCCCTTTTGGAATATCTTACTTAATTACCTTCTTCTTGGCCTGGGGAAAGAAAACATACAAAAGGGTGAGCTCAAATGCTCAGTAAAGGTAAACAAAAGAAATATCAATCACATCATATTCATAAGAACATAACTTTTGGAAATTTTAACCTGCAAAAGAGAGCATAATTTCATAACATGGGATAAATAATAGTAGTGAAATGGAATCCAAATAATCATAACATAAAACATGAAAATTTGTGGCATACACACATAATCATAGAGAATCATTTCTTATTATTCAAGACTCATTTCCAAGACTATCTTAGTGGACAAAGTCCATTTCTGAACCGAGTTCACTCCTCGTTTCAGTCCTATTTCACTGAACCGGTATAACCTACCATTCCATCCATGTCTATATCATGAGATATAAAATCATTACCCAATGCATTGGAGGGAGATATAGGTCCCACCCATCTCATAATTATATTATTCTTATGTGTGCCACAAAATCATAAGTCATACATTATTTCAAAACCCATGTAATAAAAATGGGAATCTTAAACATCAGGACATCATAAAACAATTCATATAATATAAAGGAATTCATAAAAATATTTCCATCGCAACATAATAAAATCAATGTAAAATAGAGATAGAAACACAACCCTTTATTATCTTAGATGGAAAATAATTTTGATAAAACACTTGAACTCCATTCTTGAGGAAAATATCCTTTCTACTAAAAAAACAATTTTCCATTCTTAACATGTCATACAATTCTAAACTAAAAGATGTTGATTAAAAATAAACTTGAAAAATTTTAAAGGAAGATTCTTGGAAATATATTGTTTAAAATCCATTCATGTCGTATAAGTTAAAAAAACATTCTTCTCGTACTTTTTTCAGAAAAGTCAAAAAAGTACCTTGTACGAAAAATGACAAAAGATTCCTTTCATATCTTTTACTAAAAACTCAATGAAGGGTAAAATTGGATATAAACTATTTTATAAGGATATAAATATTACATATTGAGGAAACATGGATGTGTATTATAAAATACACCCCAGTAAATACTAACGTATAAACAATCTCGGATAAAATGAGATTGTGATATTTTCCCTTACCTTAGGTCCGATTTGCTTCGTAAGTGTCCGAACCTCCTGTATAATGATTTAAATAATGTTATTGACTTATTCTAGAATCATACTTATTGTTATGATATCATATATTGTTATATTCTTAGCTTCTTATTAGTAATATTTCATTACTACTTGTTATTCGGGTGTTTATTACTTTTTGTTCTTATGAGTGTTTTGTCGAATAAATTATTATCCTTCTCTTTAGGTTATATATACCTCATTTACAGAATGGTATTAGTGTAATATATATCATATTCATTCATTCAATTCACTTATATAATCATTATTAAATGAAGATCATGTAGAACGAGTCGCATCACATCATGGAGATGGTATTCTGTACGTACGTACGAGTGATGATATCGTTCCTATGATAGTGGAATTATATTGGAGTGTATGTATACTATTTCAGAATCAATATCACTTTATAATAGTCATATATAGTCATTATTTACACCATTATACCCATTCAAGTAAGGTGGTGGTGGAAAATAGATTACACCATGGCGTGGAGACGCTATTCTGTACGTATGCACGCGCGGTGATTTCTTTTTCCGTAGGATGGATAGATGGTGAAATAGAGTTGTTTCATACTTATAATAACTTATCATTATTTGAGTTATACTGATGTTGTTACTTCATAATGAAACAACTAAATAAGAAGAAGTGGAAGAAGAAATAATGATGAAAGAATCGGTAACGGACATTACCTCCTCTTTGAAGTGCTTCTTTGAGACCTCCTTTTAGGGCACTAAAATAGGTCTTTGAAGAAGAACAGAACCTATAGGATGTTTCTAGGGAATTGTATAGGAGAAATTGTCAGGGTTTTTCCGAGCATGAAGGCTCAACGTTGTGTGAGGAAGAGGGGGAGGAGGTGCCCTTTTATAAGGGAGGAGAGGGGCACCATTGGAATAACTAAAAATATTATTTTATTATAAAGTCAAATTTGGTTTTTAATAGCTCCAAATTGAAATATTTCGAAGATAAGGTGGGTAGGGGTCTAAATACTCTCATACAATAGAATTTAGACAAGTTTAGGTATCAATTGTAACCTTATCATTTAGATTTAACTTTAAGTTAGACAATTTAACGTTTACCATGTCTTCTTGTTTTCTTACACTATAAGGTTAATAAACTTACCATATCAAGCCAAACGAACACTAAGTTGTTTATTATTAATATATATAACCTTATCTATGTAATTTGGCCGATCCTTAGTTTTTTAGGAATAAAATAACAATTAGTAATATAATATTTGTTTTCAAAACTATTTTATGTCAATTTTGACACTATTTAGTAATTGATTTTTGTGAAAATCATAACAGAATGATAATTCAAACCAAGTTACATAAATCAATTCTAACATTTCATATTAACCTATAAAGTTATTTTAATTCAAAAAAAGTCTCAAATTTAATTTATTTGGATATTTATAACATCAATTATGTCAATATTTCATTAATAAGATAATTACTACATCATCATTGTGTCATAAATAAATTAAATTATTTCATGTCTAAAAATTACAAATAAAATACCATTATGTATGATATCTTTTTAGCTTTATACTGAATATTTATAGTCGAATTTATCTTTTGTATAACCCCATATTAAAAATTATTTACTTATTAAACTTTGATTTTAAATATTTTAACCCTTCTTTAAATAGATTAATAATAAATGTCCTAATCTAATCCAAGTGGGTCTAAATGGTCATATTTTATTCCTAAGGTTGTTTTTTGTCAAATTAAACATGTCCAATAGAATTAGGACATGTGTTAGGGTAATAATAATATCATGTTTACCCTTAATTACCCAATTTACTTTTAACCGTGGTAAAAAAAATTAAAAAGTTACTATTCACCAAAAAAAAGTCATCTCATTGAACCACATTTTACTTACTAACATCAACCGTGTCTCTTGAATTTTCAAAATTCCACTCACAGAAGCGGTAAAATTAAGATTTATGAAAAATTCAGTTTTTTAACTACCACTTAGTGGTTTCACTATTCATCAAAAATTGAATGTTTTTAGAAAAATACCAAAATTTCACCCTAGGCTAATTTCGATATTACGAATCCAAAAATGAAGTCCATTTTGAAAAATAAAATTTATAAAATTTCAAAAGGTGGTTATTATTATTCATAACGGCTAGTTTTAATAATATTTTAATAGCATATCATTGTTTAGTGAAACATGGTATTGCGTACGACACAAGCTATCGAGGAAGGCCACGGTTGCCTGTAAAGAAAGCCAAGGTAGTGTTGTGTGTAGTGAAAGATTTGTTTGATGATTTATATAACATAAAAACCAAATATTTCACATAAAAGTCTCGGGTGTTACATTCTACCCCCCATAAAATGAATTTCACCCTCAAAATTCGTCACTTTGTAACAAACAGATGAGGATACCTCTCCCTCATCATATCCTCAAGATCCCATGTAGCTTCTCCTAATTGGTGGTTCCTCCATAAAACTTTCAACAAGTGAGTGGTATTTTTTCGTAGGACTTATTCACTACGATCCAGAATCTCTATTGGATGTTCTTCATAAGAAAGATCTTGCTCCAGTGGTATAACTTCTGAGCTAAGTACATGTGAAAGATCAGGTATGTACTTTCTCAGGAGAGATACATGGAACACATCGTGAACTTGAGGGAGATTCGGTGGAAGCGCCAATCGGTAAGCTACCTTCCCAACACGATCTAGTATTTCGAAAGGACCGATATATCTATGGCTCAACATACCCTTCATTCCAAATCTCATGACTCTATTTCAGGGAGATATTCGTAAGAACACTTTATCACCCACTTCAAACTCTGGGTCTTTTCTTCAGTTGTCGGCATAACTTTTCTGTCGACTCTAAGCTGCTCTTATGTGTTGTTGAATAGATCTGACCTTTTGTGCAATTTCATCAACGAGATCAGGTCCTAATAGATTTCTTTCCCCTACTTCATCCCAGCAAGTTGGAGTCCTGCATTTCTTTCCATAGAGAGCTTCATATGCAGCCATCTGAATACTAGAGTGAAATCTATTATTATACCAAAATTCCACCAAAGGTATTTGTTGATCCCAACCACCTTTCAAATCCATAGAGAAAGATCTCAACATATCTTTTAGAGTTTGAATTGTTCTCTTAGACTGACCGTCTGTCTGAGGATGATAAGACGCGCTGAAACTCAACTCTGTATCCATAGTATGCTGAATACTTCGCCAGAACTTTGAGGTAAATCTCGGATCCTGATCAGATATAATAGAAAGTGGAACTCCATGAAATCTTACCACTACCTTTAAATATATCTTGGAAAGATAATCCAGAGAGAAATCCTCTCAAATAGAAATAAAGTGTGTAGACTTGGTAAGTCGTTCAACTATGACCCAGATAGCATTATTGCCTTTGGATGTTTTAGGAAGTCCTGTGACAAAGTCCATAGTGATGTTTTCCCATTTCTATTCGAGTATGGGTAATAGTTGTAACATACCCTTAGACTTCTGTCTCTCAGCTTTAACTTGATGACAAACCAAGCATCGAGAGACATATTCAGCAACAACTCTTTTTATGCCATCCCACCAGAAGTAATCTTTTAGGTCCCTATATATCTTCGTGCTTCCAGGATGAATAGAGAATGAAGAACTATGAGCCTCATCTAGCAGCTCCTTTAATTCTGGGATGAGAGGAACACAAACCCGATTCCTGAACTTTATTATCCCATCAAAATCATGGTTGAATTCAGGAACATTTCTCACCTTCTTTTGTAACTCGACATCTTCTTTTTGCGCCTCTTTAATCTTCACATGTATAGATGGTTGAAAATTCATTTGAGAAAGATAAGATTTCCCCCCTTCCATTATAATTCCAAGATCCATCCTTTTTAAATCCATAAATATTGGATCTTTTTTGATCCTCATCATGGATAAACTGGCATGGTCTTGTCGAATTAATGCATCTGCCACCTTGTTTTCTTTCCCAAGGTGGTAATGGATTGAGAATTCATAATCCTTAATCAGCTCCAACCATCCTCTTTGGCTCATATTCAGCTCCTTTTGTGTGTAAATATACTTTAAACTTTTATGATCAGTATAAATATCACACCTTTCACCATAAAGATAATGCCTCCAAATCTTTAATGCAAAGATTACCACAGCTAACTCCAAATCATGTGTTGGGTAATTTTGCTCATGGATTTTCAACTGTCATGAGGCATATGCTATCACCATATCATTTTGCATAAGAACACACCCCAATCCCTTCTTGGATGCATCACTATAGATCACAAACCTTTCTCCACTACAAGGCAGTGTGAGAACAGGTGCACTGGATAACCTTCATTTCAACTCCTTGAAATTCTCTTCACATTCCTCTATCCAGACAATCATAACTCCTTTACGAGTCAACTTGGTGAGTGGATTAGATAATCGTGAAAAATATTTCACAAAACGTCGATAATATCCTGCCAAACCAAGAAAACTTTGGATCTCAGTTACTGTTGTTAGTCTCTACCATCTTTCGATAACCTCTGTTTTTGATGGATCCACAGATATCCCCTCTTTTGAGATTATGTGACCCAAAAATGAAACTTTTTGAAGCCAAAATTCACACTTGGTAAATTTGGCATAAAGCTCCTCCTTTCTCAGGTTCATCAATATAATTCTCAAGTGATCTTCATGTTCTTCCTTTCTCTTTGAATAGACAAGAATATCATCTATAAAGACTACCACAAATTGATCAAGATAGTCTCTAAAGACTTTATTCATCTGATCCATGAATATAGCAGGGGAATTAGTAAGACCAAATTGCATCACTATAAATTCATAGTGTCCATACCTTGTACGGAAAGCTGTCTTTGGTATATCCTCCCTTTTGACCCTTAATTGATGATACCCTGAACGAAGATCAATCTTGGAAAAGTATTGAGCTCCGCGTAGTTGGTCAAATAAGTCATCAATGCATGGGAGAGGATATTTGTTCTTGATAGTGTTCTTGTTAAGTTCTTGATAATCATTGTAGAGTCTCATTGAACCATCTTTCTTCTTAACAAACAGAACAGGTGCTCTCCATGGTGACACACTAGGGCATATGAACCCATTATCAAGATTCTCTTAGAGTTGCTTCTTTAATTACTACAACTCAATTGGGTCCATTCTATAAGGTGTCTTTGAAATAGGCAAAGCACCCGGTACGAGTTCTATTGAAAACTCAACTTCACGATTTGGTGGAAGACCCGGTAATTCCTCCGGAAAGACATCATCAAACTTCTGTACAATGGTCATATTCTTAATCGTGAGTTTCTCACCAACCATTTCAGATAAATAACCTTCATTTAGTGGAATCAAGACCCATAAGATGGAAGGAATTTCCACTGTAAGGTTATGTTCATCCTTGCATTGATTGACGATCATAGATTAATCTGGAATATAAAATGTGACTTCCCTTCTATGGAAATTGATATGAGCTCCATATAAATAAAGCCAATCCATGCCAAGAATTACATCAAATTCCACAATAGGAAGGATCACAAGATTTGCAGGAAGCACTTTCCCACAAACTTTGATCGGAGAAGAATTATAAACATTTGATGTGACTGTTGTGCCATTAGGTGTTGTCACAGCTAACTCAACATCTGATTGTTGAGGTAATATGGTGATACCCTTAGAAAATTCTTGAGAAATAAAAGAGTGGGTGGATCCAGGATCAAATAAAACATTTGCTACTTTAGAGTGGATGGTATGTGTACCTTTCACCACATCGTTATCATACTCCACATCACTGATAGAAATTGCATGTGACTTTCCTTTGAATTTAGCCTTAAGAGTTTTTTGACGTCGACCATCATCATCGTCCCTTGGATTATGGTATTTATTGGCATAATGTCCCATCTCCTTACACAGGAAGCATTGAAGTGTAGTAGGTTCATTCTGTGTATCCCTTCATTTGTTTGCATCCTTAGACATCTTCTTCCCGTCATCGCAGCATTCAATTGCTCGATGACCTTCCTTTCCACATTTGAAACATTTACTTGTCCCTTTAAGACAACTCCCTCCATGTTTCATTCCACACTTTGAGAATAAGGGAAATATCATCTTCTTTTCAGTCTACTCTTTAGATTTTCCTTTGAATTCCATTTTCCTCTTCTTATCAAACCCATATGACTGATGGGTTACTCCAATCTCCATCTCGACTTTGAGAGCACATCGAATGATTTCCTCGTAGCTATTGAAGTCCCTTATGGCTAACGCCCTTCGAAGACTTGGTTTTAATCCACTAAAGAATCGATCGATCTTACTCTCAGGTTGGATAATAATACCAGAAGCATACCTTGCAAGTCTTGTAAAATTTTCTTCGTAGGTACCAACAGATTCATCATCCTTTTGCTTTAGTTCAAGAAACTCTTTCTCCATCTTTGTTCGGAGAATACGTGGGAAGTACTTATTGAAAAATAAGTTCTTGAACTCATCCCATTCAATGGACTCAATTTCATCCCTTTGCCTCGTATTCTTAATAATATTCCACCATTGATCAACATCACCTTCCAAACGATACACTGCTAAGATGACTTTATCATTCTCAGAACATTGAAGAACTGAAAATATCTTTTCAGTAGTACTAATATATTGCTCAGCAACTAATGGATCAGTAGACCCGCTGAATGATGGTGGACGCTGTCTCATGAAGGATTCAACAAAATGTTGCACCTTCCTTTGCTCGTTTGGAAGTCCTGCATGATTCATAGCTTGAGAAAGTTGTGTGATCATGACTACAAGATTTTTCATTCCAGCTCCCATAACGTTTGGTTGCTCAGGGGGACAATCATTGAATTGCCCATCGCATTCCGCATTAACACGGTTCCTTCGGGTTCCAGCCATTGCCTAAAACCAAGAAGAATAGTGTGAGCAACACTAATTATAATAGGAAAACCACATAATCAAGAATAAAATTTCACACATAAGGTCTTATCCTAGGTTATTCATGGCCATTTCTAAAACACTTAGATTGTGTTCTATGCTTTGACTTATCCTTAGGGTTCTTACTAAGGCTTTCACATCCTTGTTTCCAAAGGTTGACTATACCTTTCCTCTGATACCAAATATAACGACCCATACTTTACATACATTGTTAATACATCAAAATTGAAGCATACTTATTACAACATATAACAAAACCACAAAAGGACTGTATAGGTATAGTGTCTTTAGAAACTGGGAAACATAAACAACTGGTTCATAAAACGTCTACACTATCTCCCATTTATTTCATCATATCTATAGTCCCTTTTGGAATATCTTACTTAATAACCTTTTTCATGACCTGGGGAAAGAAAACATACAAAAGGGTGAGCTCAAATTCTCAGTAAAGGTAAACAAAAGAAATATCAATCACATCATATACATTATAACATAACTTTTGGAAATCGTAACCTGCAAAATAGAGCATAATTTTATAACATGGGATAAATCATAGTAGTGAAATGGAATCCCAATAATCATTACATAAAACATGAAAATTTTTGTCATAAACACATAATCATAGAGAATCATTTATTATTAGTCAAGACTCATTGCCAAGACTATCTTAGAGGACAAAGTCCATTTCTGAACCGAGTTCACTCCTCGTTTCAGTCATGTTTCACTGAACTGGTATAACCTACCGTTCCAGCCATGTCTATCTCATGAGATATAAAATCATTACCCAATGTATTGTAGGGAGATATAGGTCCCAACCATCTCATAATGAAACCATTCTTATGTGTTCCACAAAATCATATATCATACATCATTACATAACCCATGTAATAAAAATTGGAATCTTAAACATCAGGACATCATAAAACAATTCATATAAGATAAAGGAATTCATAAAAATATTTCCATCACAACATAATCAAATCAATGTAAAATAGGGATAGAAACAGAACCCTTTATTATCTTATATGGAATATAATTTCGATAAAACACTTGAACTCCATTCTTGAGGAAAATATCCTTTCTACTTCAAAAACAATTTTCCTTTCTTAACTTGTCATACAATTATAAACTAAAAGAAGTTGATTAAAAATAAACTTGAAAAATTTTAAAAGAAGATTCTTGGAAATATTTTTTTTAAATCCATTCATGCCGTATATGTTAAAAAACATTCTTCTCGCACTTTTGTCAGAAAAGTCAAAAAAGTACCTTGTACGAAAAACGACAAAAGATTCCTTTCATATATTTTACTAAAAACTCACCGAAAGGTAAAATTTGATATAAACTATTGTAGAAGGATATAAATATTACATATTGAGGAAACATGTATGTGGATAATAAAATACACCCCAGTAAATACTAACGTATAAACAATCTCGGATAAAATGAGATTATGATATTTTCCCTTACCTTGGGTCCGATTTGCTTCGTAAGTGTTCGAACCTCATGTATAATGATTTAAATAATGTTATTGACTTATTCCAGAATCATACTTATTTTTATGATATCATATATGGTCATTTTCTTAGCTTCTTGTTAGTAATATTTCATTACTACTTGTTATTCGGGTGTTTATTACTTTTTGTTCTTATACGTGTTTTGTCGAATAAATTATAATTATTCTCATTAGGTTATAGATTCCTCATTTCCAGAATGGTATTAGTGTAATATATATCATATTAATTCATTAAATTCACTAATATAATCATTATGAAATGAAGATCATGTAGAACGAGTCGCATCACATCGTGGAGACGGTAGTCCGTACGTACGCACGAGTGATGATATCGTTCCTATGATTGTGGAATTGTATTATAGTGTATGTATACTATTTCAGAATCAATATCACCTTATAATAGTCATATATAGTCATTATTTACACCATTATACCCATTCAAGTAATGTGGTGGTGGAAAATAGATTACACCACGGCGTGGAGACGGTATTCCGTACGTACGCACGCGTGCTGATTTCTTTTTCCGTAGGATGGATAGATGGTGAAATAGGGTAGTTTAATACTTATAATAACATATCTGTATATGAGTGATAATGATGTTATTACTTTATAATGAAACAACTAAAGAAGAAGATGTGGAAGAAGAAATAAAGATGAAGGAATCGGTAACGGACATTACCTCTTCTTTGAAGTGCTTCTTTGAGACCTCCTTTTAGGGCACTAAAATAGGTATTTGAAGAAGACCAGAACTTCTAGGATGTTTCTAGGGAAGTGGAGAGGAGAAATTGGTAGAGGTTGGCCGAGCTTGAAGGCTCAAAGTGGTGTGAGTAAGAGGGGTAGGAGGTTCCCTTTTATAAGGGAGGAGAGGGGCACCTTTGGAATAACTAAAAATATTATTTTATTATAAAGTCAAATTCGGTTTTTAATAGCTCCAAATTGATATATGTCGAAGCTAAGGTTGGTAGGGGTCGAAATCCTATCATCAAATAGAATTTAGACAAGTTTAGGTATCAATTTTAACCTTATCATTTAGATTTAACTTTAAGTTAGATAATTTAACTTTTACCGTGTCTTCTTGTTTTCTTACACTATAAGGTTAATAAACATACCATATCAATCCAAACGAACCCCAAGTTGTTTATTATTAATATATATAACCTTATCTAAGTCATATTTCCGAACCTCATATTTTTAGGAATAAAATAACAATTAGTAATATAATATTTGTTTTAAGAACTATTTTATGTCAATTTTGACACTATTTAGTAATTTATTTTTGTGAAAATCATAACAGAATGATTAGTTCTAACCAAGTTACTTAAATCAATAATAACATGTCATATTAACCAATAAAATTAGTGTAATTCAAAAAAAGTCTCAAATTACATTTATTTGGGTATTTATAACTTCAATTATGTCAATATTTCATTAATTGGATAATTACTGCATCATCATTGTGTCATAAATAAATTAAATTATTTAATGTCTAAAAATTACAAATAAATTACCATTATGTAGGAAAGCTTTTTAGATTTATAATTAATATTTATAGTCGAATTTATCTTATGTATAACCCCATATTAAAAATTATTTACTTATTAAACATTGATTTTAACTATTATAACCCTTCTTTAAATAGATTAATAATAAATGTCCTAATCTAATCAAAGTGGGCCTAAATGGCCATATGTTATTCCTAAGGTTGTTTTTGGTCGAATTACACTTGTCCAACAGAATTAGGACATGTGTTAGGGTAATAATAATATCATTTTTTCCCTAAATTACCCTATTTACTTTTAACAATGGTAAAAAAAGTAAAAAGTTACTATTCACCAAAAAATTATTTTTATCTCATTAAACCAATTTTTACTTACTGACATCAACCGTGTCTCTCGGATTTTCAAAATTCCTCTCACAGAAGCGGTAAAATTAATTTTTATGAAAAATTCAGTTTTTTAACTACCACTTAGTGGTTTCACTATTCATCAAAAATTGAATGTTTTCAGAAAAATACCAAACATTCACCCTAGGCTAATTTCGATATTCCGAATCCAGAAATGAAGTCCATTTTGAAAAATATAATTTATACAATTTCAAAAATTGGTTATTATTATTCATAATGGCTAGTTTTAATAATATTTTAATAGCATATCATTATTTAGTGAAACTCGATATTGCGTACGACACAAGCTATCGAGGAAGGCCGCGGTTGCGTGTAAAGCAAGCCAAGATAGTGTTGTGTGTAGTGAAAGATTCCTTTTATGATTTATATAACATAAAAAAAATATTTCACATAAAAGTCTCGGGTGTTACAGCTTTTTTATAAATGACATGATAATTGAGATGATTTTGAGAAATACATGATTATGAATTTCTTTTGTATAGAAGTTTACTATTCACCCTTTTTTACATAAAATGTTTCTAATTTAGGGATAGATTATATAAAAATCTTAAAAATCAGGTATCACCACATGTATTTATTGTAAATAATGTGGAGGGGTAAAAATAAATGGGTATATATTGATCTACATAAACTATATAATTATTGAAAAAAACAAATAAGGTGTGAAATTTTCCACAATTACTGATGTGTTTTATTAATTTTTAATAGGAATAGATGCCAATATGAATATATAGGGGAATATTTAAGTAATAGTTATTTTTCCACACCCAAATAATTAGTTTATGAAGTGGAATGTATCCAAGAATGGTTGTCAATAAATAATGTAGAGTAGATAAATTTAAAAGTTACCAGTTATGTGTGATGAGTTATTAATGTTAAAATAACCCAAGAGATGTTGTCAATATATAATTTAAATTATAGAAATTTTTTATTATTGATGATTTTATGTACCCTCATGAGATAATTCTGTTGTATATTTCATTAAGGGTGTATTTACCCTTATAGGAACATTTGAGTTTAAAAAGGAGAGACATTTGTTATGAAATAATTATAACATTATAAATATTATGGATAATTCAATTAAGAGAATATTCTTATGTGGTAGTTGATATTTTATTGAAATGTCCTTTTTATAGTTGAATTATATAATGAGAAATATATTTTTAATTTGGAAGAAAAGGTTTAATATAATTTTACGTGTATAGATGTTTTTTTGAGATTTTTTGAATTTAATAGTGTTTTTAAATTTCCAAATTTCATGTAAATTTAGTAGATAATATATGAGACGATTTTATTAGATTTTTACATTATCTAAAATGGTTCATGATGATTTAATATTTTTAGGGTGTTTGGTTTTTAATTTAAATGGATGAGATGAATTATGGATGATTATAGTAAAATATTTTTAATGTATTAATTAATTTATTTGTTTATAGTGATAACTAGGGGTTCCACATGCTATGTATGATTAAGCCTTGAATTTAAAAGCTACACATAGATAGATCAATAGAGAATATTTTTTGTAATAATAAATGGACGAAACTCTTTTAATTTTCATATTTAATGTATGGAAATATGCACTGTGTTATAATAAAAAAGAACAATGCGTTATTCACCCTATAAATATATAGTTACCTCAAATTAGAACTATTTAAATTGATATGTGTAAGAATAAATTCTCTAAAAAAAATTCATGTCATAAAAATAAGATGTTTTTGAAGTTGATGTCATAATAACTCTATGATATATAGGAATAAATATTTAAAATTTATACTTATTTCAGAATAGTTTTGGATGTATGAAAGTTATAGAAGATAAATCATTGAGAAATATGGAACATCCATTAGAGAAATGTCTATATATAATAGGATTCTATAGAGTTGTCTGTGATTAAATTCATATGTTAAAACAACTCTATATGATCTTATAGGTGATGAGTAAATTTTTTTATGAGGATACATAACATTTTTCCAAACATATATACGACTTAGTTTGGTTAGGTAAGTATAACTCCAAGGATTCAAAGGATACATAAGTTCCATTTTGATGGTGTGTGAGATTCTATAGATCGTTTTTATTTTTAAATGTAAGTAATAAAATCTGATGGTACTATATTTATTCTTAATATATATAAATATCATGATTACTATTATTATCATGTTTCACATAGAGAAAAAACTTGGGATTTAAATAAGAATATTGATATGTGAATTAATCCATGGAAAATAAATATCTTCATGTAAAAATGAAATCTTTATGAATAATGTATTATGGATTTTTGAAAAATAATGGAATATCCAGCAAAGAAATTTATAGATTTTAATTTATATAAATTTATTGATTTTTTATGTGAATAATGAGTTATGGGGATGAAAATATAATTCATTGGTTGTTAATGGTTCTATCTTTTGTTAAATAGAGATATCTTTGATAAACTATTTCTAGATTTAGATAATTATGGTCATAGGAATTCGATTATTCAAATATCATGTAAGGATAAATTATTGATATTGTTATGTTCTTATTTTTATTAATTTTTTAATATTTTATTATATAAAAATATTCACATGGTCAAGTTAAAGATATTATAAAAAGAGAAGAATAAGATGAAGAGATCAAGAGAAACCAAGTTTTTTTCCTTTGTTTGTTGTCTATAATAAAATTAAATTAAAGGATAGATTCATTGTTATATTAAGAGATTACTCTTATCAATTGAAGAAGAAGAAAAGTATATGAGAATATTTTGAGTGATAGATGTCTCAAATACTAAAAATATCACGATTTGAAGACTATTAAGAAGACTAGACAATTATTTATAAATATCATATAGAATAAGGAAAATGTGATAGACCCTTTATGATATATAAAAATAAGAAAAATCCCTCATGTATTATTTATAGTGACGAAGAAATTCAAATCGTGTCTTTATAAAGGATGCCATGCTAGTGTCAGATTCCAAAGATTTGATGTTGGTTTTTTATTTAATAATTTTATCATGCATCTAACCTAGTTGGTGAAGGGAATAAATACCCAATGATATAACATTTCTTGTTATTTATAATGATAATTAAATAGATGAAATATGTGAGTGCGATTAAAACAATTATACATCCAAGAAATTGTCATCTATATGGAGGAAAATCTTGTTATAAAATTTTTATATCCCTTATTGTTTTTCTTTCCTTCATATATTAGTTAAATTAAAATAAAATGACATATTATTTTGTGATATCCATCCAACATAACATGTTTATAGGTAATGTGAAATAAGTAAAATTTGGTATATGTGGAAAACATTGGTTTACCCCCCTCTCACAATATTATCCTCCGTTTTGGTGGAATAATAAATTAATATTTTGATTAATAGATATTAGTAGCTATTTTATGAAACAATAATAAAAAAAGATAGATTTACTAATAACCCCCAAAATATGGATCTTAATCACAGAGTATATCATTAAGAATTTTGATAGCTAACTTTATCTAACCATCCGTTCGTAAATGATTAGTTAGGACAAATTTATAATTATTTACAATAGCTTCATGAGTATTATGATAGAATAGAAAGTTAAATCATTTATGTTAATATAAAATAATATAATAGTGGATTAGGAAGAATTTCAAAATTAACTATACAAAAATCATGATTGTATCTTCTGATCTATAACTTACTTTGATGTAAAAAATCATATTATTTTCACAGTCCATCAACAAAAAACCTTATATAGTTCATATGATGATGATATCGAGGTAATATAGTAATAAAGTCCATGGAAAACTCATCCTTATTCCTTGAAGGAAAATAAAATGTTCTAAAAACCCAATGGAAATTTGATACAAGTCCATAATATTTTGATAAATAGGAAAACGAGAACCTGAAAATTCAATTTCATTCCACACACCCTACCACTAATTATAAAAGCTAATATTAAAATATATCTAATATTTAAAAGTATAAATAAATTGACAATAAGAATGATTATATTTTAGGACATATTACCTTAAGAATAAAGGATCCACAATCATTTTCCAAAAAAATGAATTTTTATTAGAAGGAAGAGACAATTTAGAAGTGTTATATCTCCACACCATTTTAAAATTTTCGTATTAATAACCATTTATAATATAACAAATAATCTTATAAAAATCAATAAATCAATGAGTGTGTTAATTATATACTATAAAAATATATTTTATTTCAGTCTTTATTTATAGTTTACAATAATTCTTGCAAATGGTTCATTTGTTATTATTCCTCTCAGGATAATTTTGTTTCCAACATTGAAATCGTTATACCAGGATAATTAGTGACCAAATTAACATTATAAAGTGCATGATCATGTTCATAATCAGTGTTCTATATGAATTCTACCTACCATATATAACATATGAATAAATAATTTTTAGAGATGATATACATTAGAGTTGTGTGACCTGTAAAAATATTTAATTTCTCCACAAATAAATGATTTATCGACCACATAAAGGGATTTATCAATGTCACAAATCCATGTTCATGAGTGGGATAAGATAATTCATGTATATACAGAACATGAGAACCATATGTCATCAGATGGACACTTTTCAAAAAAAACACATAAGAATCCTATACATGTTTCATTGTAATAAATGTTTTAACATTTACTATCATTACAATGAATTAGTATATGATATTTAATAATAATTTATTTAATATCATAAATTAAAATTGAATCTTAATTCAAACAGAACATTCATATCGATGATCGTGGTTTTGGGAGATTATCATTTTGAAATTATATACAAAAAATTCCAATAAAAAATCATTATACCAAAAAATATTCCTATCATAATGAAAATATTTAGAGTATCCAATGATAAAATCAAATCATTTTTTTTGGATAACTGACATGCCTTATTTAGAGACCACACAATCATGGAATTTAAATTCCAAATTCCAAAAAAATAACGCATTAATAATATATTATATTAGTGTTGTTCTATAAGTATTACCAAAATGATCTTTAAATGATTGTAATATGACTCATCTGATATAGAATAAAAAATGAATTTCATAAAAAATTCCATGAAGAAGAGTTTGAATATCTATAGAAAATGTGATATATTTAATCCATGAAATACATTGGAGTATTTTTTAAGAAAAAATGTATCATTGTACATAAAATATTATCACATCGATATTATAAATAATAATAAGAAATCCTTTCAGACTAATATATATTAAAAGTTCACTAGACCAATGATCAATTTTTATAAATTATTTCACATAATTAAATTTATTAATGAGGTAATTTTTGTGATATGAATGATACTTGTTATTTATCTTCCCTAGAAATAGTTTATACAAAAAATAAAAAATTATATATTTCATTTCAATTTATTTAAAAAAATACAAAATATTACCTATGAAATTCTATCATGGAATTATCTTGAAACCCATTTACCAAGGAAAAATTTGGAATATATATATATCCATAATTAAATCACATAATAATTACATCATTTTTATTAAAACCATACATATTTTCCCTTGTCTGAAAAAATTTATGATTTCTTGTTGTTTTTGTTTTTATGATTGTATTAGGAGAAATATTGATTCTTGATGGCCGTGTGGTGGATTACTATACATGGAAATATAGGATTTATGATTGTAAATACTCAATCAATTATTTCAAACTAATTTTAATTTTTCAATGATTGAAATTGTAATTAAATTATTTTTTTGAAAAGATAATTTTTGTTTACACTAACCAGAAGAGTTTGAGATATATTATTTATTTCTATGATTTTATCCTTAGATAGATGAGGTGGGTGGCATTGCTTTTGTATTTTTACATTAATATAATGTATTATCAATAAAATGGAATATTTCCATAGATGAAATGAGTCATAAATCTCTATGGGAAGTTATTTACAAATATAAGGCTAAAATGATAATTTTGGTGTTAAAACCACCAACAATTATTTCATTATTGATAGATTATTTGAAAGATAATAAATTTTTATAAATGAAGTATCATGTTTTCATGAGAATTTATATGGTAGAAGGATAATACCTTGGTGGACATTGAGTGTTGATTCTCTTCTATATATGTGTATTTGGTTTGTGGATCAATCTTGTATATCAAGAGAGGCATGATTGATTTCAATATATCCCATTATAAAATTTATCATGGTTCTTGAAAGATATATCATTGTTTATAATTACATTTTTAGTGTCTATTTATAAAGAGGTATATGTATAGATTTTTCTCAAAATCCATTTCCATTCAGCACGATAAGGATAGAATTATAGTCCAACTAATAAATTATAATATTTTCTCATTTTAGTATCAAAATTGGACAAGGATATTAGAGGTTTTTAATGTACATTTTTTGATCATGTAGAGAAAATGATGTTATATATATGGTGGTTTTATCCAAAAATAATTGTTTAATATCATGTTCATCTAAGAGTTTCAAGTAAGAGATGAGTTAAGAAAGTTTTATGTGTGTGAGATATGATAATTCATTAGGTTCCTAGTTGATTTTTTATAGGTATTCCATATTTTATATTTGATCCTAGATGGTGTTTTATAAGGATTTAATTAACATAGTGATGTTTATTATAACATATAATCCTTATAATAAAGAGATTCTTGAGCATACAGTCCAGATTTTAAATTATATTTTACATGTGGGTATTCATTATTTTATTAGTTTTATGAAGATCATCTTGATCTAGATGAGTTTATATATAATAAGAGTTACCAAAAATTTATTTAAATTGAATCATTAAAGGATAGTTGAGGGAAAACATTATGATATTATTTTTGTTGGATGGATGTGGTTCAGTTGTCATTTTATGGGCATAGAACTTTTTATATATTGAACCAAAATAGACTATCCAAACTCGATACCCAATATTTCATGTCACGTGTCCTCTTTTATGTTCCAAATATACATATCATAAAATATTTTCCAAGGTTATCCAATATATCATTATAAATAATTTTAAACTAATTAATATGAAAACAAAAGTATGTATTCCTACCATAAATATTTTATGGACAATCTATAGATTACAATTATCACTACTAGGAATACAAAAGATAAAATTGAAATGGAATTAAAATAATTTATAACACCCAAATACAATATAAAATAAACTATAAATCATAACCATATAAAACAATAATATAAACATAAAGAGTAAGTCAATATATATAATAACCCAATGGGGAGAAAATGTGGGTCGATGATATGGATGACTGACAAGGCCAATTATATATGTTTCAAAATTATATATTAAAAATGTTACAAAAAAAATATATTTCCATGTGAGAATTTATCAATTGTTACCTATCACCTCATCCACAATCCAATATCCACTAAAATCATCCACTATATATAAGTATATATTATCATTTACCTATGTCATAAAACACTGCCTACATATATATGACAGTGTGTTTGTAAGTAATGATATTAAAATCCAATAAGATACCATTATTGATTTTATAAACTCAGTCTTTGATAAAAAAACATACTAATTTTTAAATAAGATAATGAAATGAATAAACAATTTATATGATTATAAATTATTATATGAAATGGAAGATTAAAATTGAAAATAATTATTTATAATTTATATAACCAAAAACAATTTTAAAACCTCATGATTAGAAAAAAAATACATATAAAATACATTATTTTTGTATTTTTTTATAAATAATATTATCATTGGTCAATAATTACTTAATAAATAAAATATAATTTAGATAAATGTAACCATCATACAAGAAGGGATTTTATAAATCTGATTAACTATTCTTATACAATCTAAGTATAATTCAGGGAACCCACCTAGCATGAAACATTGATGCCTAAATGATGGAGTGGTAACATATAAGTAGCATATAAGACCATCTATCATATAAAATCTCAAAAAGGTGAATACATACATATATATATAATAATCTAATAACAATTATCCATTTATCCACCAGATTCTTATTTCATATAAACATTCCTTCATCATTGATAGAGAACATTTCATATGGAAACACTTATATAACATCAACATAATTTAACAAATTCTTGTTATAATCATGTGATATATTACAATATAATATTTATCAATTATATGAAACTAAAAATTATTCTATAAACATATTTATATCTTTAAATTATTATAAAAAATTCATAAAAATCATTTTAAAATTATTGAATTATTTATAAGAATAATAATAAAGTACAACCCATTTAAAAAATAGTTACTTCACTAATCCAAAACATCAAAAACACATGAGAAGTGAAGAATAATAAGAGATAGAGATATATATATATCATTTTAAAAAATATATTTTAAATATAACTAAATTATCCTTTTCAAAAAACAATTTCACAACTCAAGATATTTGAAATAATCCCAAATAGAGTTTAAAATACCAAGAAATGGTTTCTATAGAAATGAGGGGAATGAGAATATAATCAGCTATCAAGAATCAAAAAATTTATACAATTCCTATAGAAAATTGGTATTAAAATAACAAAGTATAAATATATGCATTAAAACACACAAAAATAATTTAATAAAGAAACCATCCACAAACTCATGTCATTATGGAAGGATTTACTCAAAAATAACAGAGAAAAAGATGGTAATGATCTGAATCAAGATATTTAAAGAATATATAAATAGATTTATCTAAATCATTATGTTTAGTCACAATCATATAGAAGGAATCCTAAATATATTATGGATAAGGAGAGGTCCTTGTTCGAATCATTTCCCTGATAATAATTATATAGATATAATAGAAAATGGGGGAGATTACTAAAATATTGGATTTTAAAATTATCAATTATCTACTTTTTATTCAAATTCATGGCCCAAAAATAAAGTTTCATTGATTGTGCATGTGACTGTATAAATAAAATTACCTCAGATATTTTCCCCTTTCATTGGTTCAAGGCATGATTTTATCTATCTATTCATTATCCTAATGTATTTATAAAAAGATTTCTATAATTTTAATTTTTAAATCCTGATCTATGAGAAAATAAATTTTATGATTAATAAATGTACAAAATATATTATAGTTACATCACGTGTGGTTCAATTATTCTTACTATGATGTTTTAAGACCCATTATATCTATATAAATATCCTTAATTAAAAATGTGATAAGGTAATTTACCTCTTATCAAAGAGTCATTCTTTCATGTTTCATTATTGTCTTTACCTTGTCGAAATATATCTCAAATAAAAGGAATCAATAATCCCTACAATATCTTATTCTAGTAGTCTGTAATATAAGTTTTTTTCCCTCAAATGTTGTGTCAGGACCTAAATCAATATCACTACTCTTAATAATATGATATAGAATGAGATGAAACTGCTTTTTCTGGGAGAAATGGAATATTCTAGGAAGAAAGAATAAATTAGTAGATAACTCTACATAATAATCCACTTTTTCTAGCCATTAAATGTTTTATAATGGATTGGCATGTAATTTGATAATAATTCCTTTATTTCTCAATATTAAATATCATATATAAGGATAAACCATTAGAATCTACTAATCAACTACCCTAAATTTTAATAGTCATAAAAAATGATCATCTTATGTCTTTTAGTGAATTTTAGGTGTCACTAATAATTTCTAAATGAATTGAATTTTATTTTTCATAACATCCCAATTTTTAGTCCCAAAAATGATTTTCAACCACTTAAACCTATCATATATAATATTTACATGAATAGACACAAATATTTTTATAATAAGTAATGAAATCCATTTTAATGTGTTGATTTTTTTTTTCAATATATAATGATAGGAGAATCAAAGATGTAATTTATATTTACCAATCATATGTGTTGGATTAAGGAGGAGAGAAGTACCCAAGAAAGGTTGTCAACCATGTTTATTTAGTTTCTGATAATATAATTTCCCATGAATGTTTTTTGTTTTTATAAATAGAAATTTTCCCAAGAAATGTTGTCAATATATGTTGAATACCCGGGAAAACCTTGTATTTTTATATTTTTCAGTACCCCTAAGATATTTTTCAATAGGATATTCCATTAGAGGACCATTTATATGATTAAATGGTCAAATAAGGTGAAAAATAATTCCATGGAGTATATTTTTTCTTCAATAATATATCTCCATGAAGGAATATGGAATCAAAATTTGTAGTTGTTTGAGTAATAATAATACATGGAAGGTGATGCATTAATTGATAATTAATTAATTAGTAATGAATATTGTAGGAAAATTAATGAAGGGAATATGCTATGGAGGTATATTATTTTTAATTGAAATATATATTTTTCAGTTTAATTAATTACATTAAAATATGTTTGTAAATTTATGTAAATTATTTAATATGTTTTAAAATGGATGGATTAATTTTGAGTAGTTTTGAGTTTAATGATGTATTTTTATAAGGGTGTTTGAAAATGTTTTACCAAGGATGATGATGAATTTTAGAATATTACAATATCCTATTTAAAAAAACTAATTAAGTACTCTATTCATAAGAATAACATGTGATTTTCACTATTTATGTGTGATTAATCTTGAAATTATAAATCAACATATGAATAAATATGTATAATAGGTTTTATATAGTATTTAACTGAGTGACATAATTTCTACATCATATTAATGACACGTAAAGAGGTACCACATATGAATATAATACTCTACATGATATTAAGCATGAAAATCTAGAGAAACACAAAATAATATTTATAGAAATTGTGATTCTTATTAATAAATACATCATAAAAGGTGTCGCATCAGAATAATAAAATGTTTATAATGGCTATTTTTGAATAAATGAGTACTATTTTGGAATAACATTAAAATATTCATAGTTTTTTAAATATAAATTCTAAAGTCATTGAATTCCAAAGGAATAATTTTAGATAAGAAAGGATGTTTTAAAAGAGTCATGCTAAAATAAAATTACAAGATACATAACTATATGATATTATCTATTGATATTAAAACTAAATGAAAATATATTCTAGGTGATTAAAAATATTATTTTAAAGATACGTAATATTTTAGAAGATATATAGAATATTTAATTATTGGTATATAAAGATAAATCACATGCTACAAAGGATAAATATGATCAATTCTAATGGTATGAAATAATTAATTTATGGCTTATCAAGTGAAAGGTAAATATCAAATCAGATGATATTGAATCTATTCTAAAATGATTTATATATAATGATTATTTTGTCAATATCAATTCATGATGGGAATATTATTGATATTTAAATGAAAAAATTGGGTTGTGAATAAAATCATTCACTATAACCATTTTCATGTCACTATACATTAATGAAGAATAATGTATAATGGGATATTGATAAATTCAAATAGAAATATTATCATTCTATCAATTATTATTTTTATATAAATTTTCATAGATATTTAATGGAAGGAGATATGAGAATAAGGATGTGATTCATTTAGAGTTAAAGATATTAAATTCTAATAAAAATGATATCTTTGTTGAATTGTTTTCTTTTTTAGTGAATGAATATAATGGGAATTTAAATACTAAAATTCCATGTGAGGAACATGTATGGAGATCATAATATTTCATCATTTGAATAATGTATTAATATTTTAAAATATGAAAGTATTCAAATGATTGATTAGTGGGGAATAAAAAAATAATATGATATTGAAGAGAATTAGAGAAACTGATGTTTCTGACCTTCTTTGTTTTCTATATCTAAATGAAAATAAGGGAGACATACAATATTGTAGTAAGATATTATTTGTTTATATTGAAGAATAAGGTGGAAATATAGATTGTGGATACTTTTTTTATACTAAAATTATAAATCATTAAAAAATATTGATAAGAGTATGCTATGATTTTTGTATATCACAAGGCCTAATGAAGAAGTGGGGAAGCATTTATGATTAACTTTCATAAGAGGAATCTGTAAAAACCCGGAAATTTCAAGAAATGTTTTCCTTAATTTCTTTGGAATTTTACGACTACGCAGTTTCTGACGTCGCCTGATTCCGAGGCCCGGTGTGCCCGGAATCATTTTCTGATATTTAGCTCGGGTATGTTCAGTGAACGAACGAGTGGGTTTTTCTATCTCTTGAACTGGTTCTCGGAATCGAAATCTGAGGGCACCGAAGAACTCGTAGCGCCGGTTTTTTCTTAAGGGGATCTTTTCAGCAGTTGCGATTTATGGAAGTTTGAAGTTATATTTTGGAGTTTAACCTTAAATTAAATAAAAATTGTGTTGCACACATTTTTTATTTGAGTTGGTTATATCCTACAAGGGGTGGTTTTGGTGGGGCCCACACCAACATAACCTCCCATGAGAGGATATTTGTGAGGTGGGTCCCACACGAGCCCAACCCTTCATCTTCTCTTTAAATCCTTGAAACCCCACCCCCCTTAAACTCCTTAAACATTTAACGTTCTCATATTACTCTCTCTCTCTTTTCATATGCCAACACACTTTAGTTAAGGCATTTAATTAGTTGGCTCATCTTTTTGAATTAATTTGAATTCATTATGTGAGAATAATAATAAGATTTGTATTGTTATGTTTGGGTGGGCATAGCTTGAGTTGGGCGATCAAAGGAGTGGGGAAGAACTCTTAAAGGAATAATCCTCTTCCAACGAAGAACATTTCTCGACAAAGAACGATGACACCCACGAAGAACGCCCATTTTCTCTTATCTTCCTACGCGTCAAGATAGAAGACGCTGACTGCGGTGATCGTCGCCAATGACAACATTCTTTTTCCCTTGTCTTTGATGGAACGAGATCGTCTTCCGCGACGCTGATTTCCGCGCCGACGATGAACAAACCTTGAATCGAGATAGGGGTTTGGTTTTGTTCGTGAATAAATTCCTTGTGGTCTTTGTTTAATATTCGGGCCCCCTGTTATCAATTTAACGGGAGGAGGTCGGACCACTCAAACACGGCTGATCCTCCTCCCCCTTTGATGTGTTTTCGTTGCGGCTCGAACAAAGGAAGCGCGGGGCAACGACGCCACGCGGAAACAAGAAGGAATGCGACGAATGAGCGCAGCGCTGTCGCGCCTCGCTTTTGAGGTCGAAAAAGCCGCGACGCCATCACGCCGCACTGGAGAACCTCGAAGAGGCTGCGACCATAGCAGTGCCGTGGCGGAGGGGCGCGACACCGTCGTGCCGCGCTGGTCGGACAAGGTCGCGGCTCAAAGCCGCGGCGGTGCAAGGCGGGGCGGCCGGAACAGCTGACCGCCGACACCTCAGGAGGGCGGGACCGCGGTAGCAGCACAGGCCGGCCAGACCGGGCCGGTCGTTTCAGGGTGAAACTGGGGGTCGTAACCCCTGGCTGGAAAAAAGAGCGGCCCCCACGTGGGGGGGGGGGGGGCGCAGTTTGTCAATCAGGGGGGCAGCGCACCCCCCCCCCCCCCTTCATCGACAGCTCGGCAGAGCCGAGCTGTCTAGCCACGCCTGTCCAGGCCTGGTCGGGCCGCCCAGGCCGCGCCTGCTGGGCCGGGCCGTGCCCTAGTGGGCCAGACTCAGACCCGGGTCGGTTCGACCCTGTTTGGGCGGACCCAGGGGGTCTCGGGCTGGGTCGGACCGGGCCCGAACCCCCTATTTCTGGGCAGTTTTTGTTCAACCACACATAACATGGTCTACAGACCTCCGATTGACGCACCGTCAGTTGAGATGTGATCCTTATATTGAGACGGTCATTTCAGTATATAACACTCAATGTTTCGGGAAACATTGTGTACGACCGGGTTGTTTTGAACACGAAACCAACTAGGCCCTCGGAGCGGAAACACTTATAACTTGAGCTCCGGATGTCCGATTGACGTGACGTCAACATTGTTGGATTCATCTTGATGAGACGGAACTTTTGGAATACTTCACCTAAGGTTTGGACGCAGATGGAGCAAGGCCATGTTGGATTGTACCTGAATCCAACCAGGCTCCTGGAACAGAAAAGCTGATAACTTTCAGACTGGACGTTTGTTTGATGAACTGTCAGCGGCGTTGGTGATAACGTTGAGAAACAGTCCCTATGTGTATACCCTATGAGAGTTCGAGGTACAGTTGAGATGCATCCGGGTTTGTTCGTACACGAAACCAACCGGGCCCCTGTGACAAAAAGGCTAATACCTCACAGACCAGGCGTCCGATAGACGTTCTATCTGTTGCGTTGAGACACATATGACGAGGAGGTCCTTTGAGATATTTATTCATGGGATTTTGGGATACATGGAGTATCGACCTAGAGCTCGTGGAGCGGACCCTCCCGAAGACGAGCGTACGGAGTACGGAGACCGTGTAGCCAGGTGAGACCTGACGACTACTTGAGCGACTCGACATAGAGTGAGTCGACTAGCCCATTGGATGGATCACTACTGTGTTTAGCTGCAGACCCACGGTGGACGGAGCACCTGGTAGCAGGCAGAAGACCCGTGGAACACTACAGGAGGAGTACCACTGTAGGTTATGAGGTGGAGCACTACTGTGTGAGGTGGCAGACCCATGGCATAGTAGCACTACATTGTGAGGTGGAAGACCCATGGTACACGACAGGAGAGGTATCTCAACAGTCCTAGGCTAGTGAGCAGTAACTCGGAGTCATGACAGGATCATTGTACTCGTCAAAGACGGAGCTCTTCAGTAGTTACGGTTTCGATAATGAAAATACTGGTTTGATCTAAGTCAATGAAATTTGTGTTTACCTCATGATTGAGATGGGTCACTTGATAACTTAAGGTATATGTATGGGCATATACCTAGGTAGTAGTTATCCGTTGATTTTATAACCATTTTGATTCCTCATGATTGAGATGGGTTACTTGATAACTTAGGTATATGTATGGGCATATACGTAAGTAGAGGTTATCTGTTGAGAGATTTCTTTGTGTTTATCCTTGTTGGATTTAGTGAGACCTTGAGGGTCTCGTGGTTCAATCTCCGTATCGTTATACTCACCCATGCACGGGCTATGCCCGCACCTCGTTCTGTTGGTTACAGACGACGGGAAGTGCTGACAGAGGCCGAGTGTTCGAGGGCTTGACAGTGCTCGGAGGTGGACCACATGACGAGTCAGTATCTGAAGGTGGATTTCACGACGAGATGATACTCGGATGAGGTTGACGGGTGAGAGAGTTTTGTAGGCTATTTGTACCTACCCTTCAGGTAGGATCTATGGTGGACGATCCAGGAGCTGCACTATCTGTACCTACACTTCAAGTAGGATCCGAGGTGGGTGACCTAAGAGATGCTTCTATTCTTAAATCTTCTTGTCTTTTCTGTTTTACTTTCATTCAGTTGTAGCTGTACTTTTGTTTGGGTTTGTATTTTGGGCCATTTACTTTTCTGCACTTATTTTGTACTAAGTGTATTACTGCCGCTTTTACTCTGTGGTGTTTTTTTTACTTTTATAAAGGAAATTCCTTCCCAGTTATCAGGATTTATGCCTTTGGTGCTAGTTGCCAGCCCCTGGCCTATGGAAGGTGGGCTTGGGGTAGTCACGGAATGGGCCCTGAGGACGGGCCGTGACAAATTGGTATCGAAGGAGTCGGTTCTACCCCAGAACTTATAACTATGAATTTTCTTTCTGTGAAGCAATAGTGTTAATGGTACCAAGTGTGGTTTTCAGTTTTGGGAGTCCAGTGTTGGTGCGGGTGGCCGACATATCCATACACTAGGACCCTGACAACAGATTTCCGACTTTGTGCACGAAAACACTGATTGCGTGTGTGTTTCCAAAAGTTTTTTAAAAAAAGTTAGCTCAAACCAGGTCATCTCACAAGGTATAATCGGTTGACCGTGTCACGTTTGATTCATTCCGAATGCCTCCCCGCGGATGACTAGCTAGAGTCCTGAGAGTTGTACGTACTGACAGCCCACCGAGCGAAGAGGCGTCAGTACAGGGCCCTCTTCCAGTTGAGGCACCAGCAGTACTACCACCATTTGGGCCACCGATTCCACCAGCCCCAGCAGCAGAGAGTGCACGTCGCTTGAGCATAATGCACGAGTTCCAGCGCCAGAGGCCACCTTGGATCAGGGTACAGACGGACCCGCAGGTGGCCGAGGATTGGCTGGAGCCTGTGGTGAGAGTCTTTAGGATAGTAGGGACGCCATCAGACTTCATGGTGATCCCTGATGCCATCCTCCTTCAAGCAGCAGCAGGCTGATGGTGGAGCCTGATGCTCCAGATGCATGACGTGGAAACACTTCTGTGGGTAGACTTCAAGAGAATGTTCTTGGCAGAGTTCGTACCAGCCACCCTTCGGGCGGTGCGTATACAGGAGCTACTGCATCTACATTAGGGTAGCATGATGGTGGCATGATACTCAGTGAGGTTCACAGACCTATCGAGCTACTCCACAGATATGGTACGGGACTAGTTCTTCAGGGCCCGAACCTTCGAGCATGGGCTCAGGAGAGAGATTAGAGCTTCTATTGTTTCTCACAACATCCTCACACAGACAGCGGTGTTGGATAGATCCCTCTTAGTGGAGATTTTTCTTTTTTGAGAAGTCTCCAGCAGTAGGACCCACCACTAGCCGTCATGCTATAGAGTCTTCTGCAGCAGGCAGTAGACAGATGACGCAGAGATCCAAGAGGACCAGACCTACAGGTGGTCAACCGCATGACTCAGGGTCGGTAGTGTGAGGCACCAAGGGGAATGATAGAGCCATACCTTCCATTTAGTGTTACTCCTACAGTGGGATTGGTCACATGGCACGTGACTGTTCGACCTGCCACACGTATGACCAACAGATAAATGAAGGACCTCCCAGGAAGAGGGAGAGGATCGATTGAGGCGGACTGTAGGGAACAGGAGACCGAGACAGGGGAGATGGCCATCCAGCTGGAGGTGTACGACGCTTCGAGGTGTTGCCACCACCACCACCAGGAGGTCCACCCCGACCGCAGGGAACAGGTGGACATGGGAGAGCTCAGCTTCAGGCAGCAAAAGCATACGACTACAGAGCTCCGAAAGCTGGCGGACAAGAGAGGGATTAGTTCCAGGAATGGGACCTTTGGTCTTGGTGCTTCTAGTTTCCTTCTTTTCATTGTTGTGTGTCTTTGTACTTCGAGCTGCAGTAATAAAATACACTTGTCCTTGTGACATTTTCATCATTCCTTTTTGTGTACTGAGAGGTCCCGATTAAAACTGTTGACATGACCCTCACTTTCGAGATTCCTACTGGAGGAGACCCAGTTACCTCATGCTGATTCCGACAGTGTGAATCGACCCTTAGAGGACAGAGTGACGGTTGGATATCTTGGTAGTAACTTTGTGGCCTTACGACGTCGTCCATGGAATGAATGCATCATTCATTTCCGGATTGACAGTATTAGGCAAACAACGTGGTTCATCCAGGAGATGAGACCACATTTATTTATCGGAAAAGAAGAAATCATAGCAGCTCTTGTGGGACCAGAGATGGTCCAGGCCATGACAGAGAAGGTCCAGGTCATCCAGGACCGGATGAGGACAGCTCAGAGCTGACAGAAGTTTTATGCTGACAGGAGGTAGAGACCACTAGATTTCAGGGATGCCGACCACATTTTCTTACGGGTCTCACCTCGACGTGGAATTACGAAGATTTTGCTGAGGCGGTAAGTTATCTCCGCGCTTCATCGGACCCTTCATGGTCCTCAGTAGGTTAGGCGTGGTGGGTTCCCGCTTGAACCTTCACCCCCAGTTGCAACAGGGGCATGACGACTACCACGTATCTCAGCTGAGGAGATACGTGCTTGACCCAACACATATCATCGACCTTGGGGAGATGGACTTTGGAGATGGGGTGACTTTTGCGGGGTTCCAGTAGATGTTGAGGATCGACAGGAGTGGGTCCTATGGGAATGGTTGATTCCTCTTGTGCGCTTTCGTTGGAAGCACGGGAACCTCGAGGAGAGCACATGGGAGCGGAAGACTCAGATGCGTGCTCAGTACAACTTT
This sequence comes from Viscum album, assembly GCA_963277665.1. Classification (NCBI taxonomy): domain Eukaryota; kingdom Viridiplantae; phylum Streptophyta; class Magnoliopsida; order Santalales; family Viscaceae; genus Viscum; species Viscum album. The sequence continues at coordinate 35,916,610 of OY728150.1, read as the reverse complement.
TGTATCCCTAGCTTGTGTGAAAGCTTTACGGGGACATAAAGCCCTAATGTGGGAGTAATATAAAGACCTGGAAATTTCAAGGAAAATTTTTCCTTAATTTCATTGGAATTTTATGAGTTCGCAGTTTCTGACGGTGCCTGATTCAGAGGCCTGGTGTGCCCGAAATCATTTTCCGAATTTTAGCTCGGGTACGTTCAGTGAACGAACGAGTGGGTTTTTCTATCTCTTGAACCGGTGCTCGGAATCAAAATCTGAGGGCACCGATGAACTCGCAACGCTGAGTTTTGCTTAAGGGGACCTTTTCAGCAATTGTGATTTATGCGGGTTTGAAGTTATATTTTGGAGTTAAACATTAAATTAAATAAAAATTGTGTTGCACACATTTTTTATCTGAGTTGGTTATATCCTATAAGGGGGAGTTTGTTGGTGGGGCCCACACCCACATAACCTCCCATGAGAGGATATTTGTGAGGTGGGGCCCACACGAGCCCAACCTTTCATGTTATCTTTAACTCCATGACCCCCCCCCCCCCGCCTTAAACTCCTTAAACCTTTAACGTTCTCATTTTACTCTCTCTTTTAATATGCCAAAACACTTGAGTTAAGGCCTTTAATTAGTTGGCTCATCTTTTTGAATTAATTTGAATTCATTAGGTGAGAATAATAATAAGGGTTGTATTATTATGTTTGGGTGGGAATAGCTTGAGTTGGGCGAACAAAGGAGAGGGGAAGAATTCTTGAAGGAATAATCCTCTTCCAACGAAGAACATCTCTCGACAAAGAATGATGACACCCACGAAGAACGCCCATTTACTCTTATCTTCCTATGCGTCAAGATAGAAGACGCTGACCGCGGTGATTGTCTCCAACGACAGCGTTCTTTTTCCCTTGTCGTTGATTGAACGAGATTGTCTTCCGCGATGCCGATTTCCGCGTCGACAATGAATGAACCTTCAATCGAGGTAGGAGTTTGGTTTTTTTCGTGAATAAATTCCTTGCATTATTTGTTTAATATTCGGGCCACCTGTTATCAATTTAACGGAAGGAGGTCGGACCGCCTGAACACGGCCGATCCTCCTCCCCCTTTGATGTGTGTTCGTTGTGGCTCGAACAAAGATGGTGCGGGGCAACGGCATCGCGCGAAAACAAGAAGGAATATGACGAAGGAGCGAAGCGCCGTCGCACCACGCTTTTGAGGCCGAACAAGCCGCGACACCATCGCGACGTGCTGGAGAACCTCAAAGAGGTCGCGGCCATAGCGGGGCCGTGGCGGAGGGGCGCAGCGCCGTCGCGCCGCGCCGGTCGGACAAGGTCGCGGCGGTGCAAGGCGGGACGCCCGGAACCGCCGGCCGCCGACACCTCAGTAGGGCGGGACCATGGCGGCAGCACTGGCCGGCCGGACCGGGCCGGCCGTTTCAGGAGGAGACCGGGGGTCGTAACCTCGGGATGGAAAGAAGAATGGCCCCCACGTGGGGGGGCGCAGTTTGTCAATCAGGGGGGTAGCGCCCCCCCCCCCCCCCCCCCCCCGTTCAGTGACAGCTCAGCTCTGGCCACGTGGGCCGCGCCTGCCCAGGCCGAGTCAGGCCGCCCAGGCCAGGCCGGGGCCTCCCAGTCCGAGGCGGGGCCGCCCAGGCCGCGCCGGTGAGGCCGGGCCAGGCCGCGCCTACAGGGACGGGCCGTGCCTGTTGGGCGGGGCCGCGCCAGCCGGGCCGCGCCGCGCCCAAGTGGGCGAGACCCGGACCCGGGTTGGGTCGCCTCGGTTCGGGCCGACCCAGGGGGTCTCAGGCCAGGTCGGACCGGGCCCGAACCCCCTATTTCCGGGCAGTTTTCGTTCAAATGCCCATAACTTGGGCTACTGACCTCCGATTGATGCACCGTCAGTTGCGATGCGATCCTTAGATCGAGACGGTCGTTTTGGTATATAACAATCAAGGTTTTGGAAAACTTTGTGTATGGCCAGGTTGGTTCGAACATGAAACCAACCGGGCCCTCTGAGCAGAAACGCTTATAACATGAGCTCCGGATGTCCGATTGACATGTTGTCAACTTCGTTGGATTCCTCTTGATTAGAAAGAACTTTTGGCATACTTAACCTAAGTTTTAGATGTAGTTGGAGTAAGTCTGGGTTGGATTGTACACGAAATCCAACTGGGCCCCTAGAACGGAAAAGCTGATAACCTTCAGATCGGACATCCATTTTATGAACCGTCAGCGGCGTTGGTGATCACGTTGAGAAACTGTCACAATGAGTATACCGTATGAGAGTTCGGGGTACAGTTGAGATGCGGCCGGGTTGGATCGTACACAAAACCAACCGGGCCCCTGGAACGAAAAGGCTAATAACTCACAGACAGGGCGTCCGATAGACGCGCCATCTGTTGCGTCGAGACCCCTATGATGAGGCGGTCCTTTGAGATACTTCTTAGTGGGACTTTGTGATTTTTCGAGTATCGACCTATAGCTCGTGGATCAGACCCTCCCGGAGACGAGCGTATGAAGTACGGAGACCGTGTAGACGGCTGAGACCTGAAGACTGCTTGACCGACTCGACTTGGAGTGAGTCGACTAGACCAGGGGACGGAGCACTACTGTGTTTGGGTGCAGACCCACGACGGATGGAGTGCCTGGTAGCAGGCAGCAGACCCGCGGAACTTGACAGGAGGAGTACATCTGTAGGCTATGAGGGGGAGCACTACTGTGTGGGGTGGCAGACCCATGGTGGAGGAGCACTACTTTGTGAGGTGGTAGACCCGTGGTACTCGACAAGAGGAGTATCCCAGCAGTCTTAGGCTAGTTAGTAGTAACTCAGAGTTGTGACATGATCATTGTACTCATTAGAGACGGAGCTCTTCAGCAGTTACGGTTTCGATAATGAAAATCCTGGTTTGAGCTGAGTCAATGACCTTTGTTTTTACCTCATGATTGATATGGGTAACTTGATAACTTAGGTATATGTATGGTAATATAACTAGGTAGTGGTTATCCGTTGATTTCATAACCTTTGTGTTTCCTAATGATTGAGATGGGTTACTTGAAAACTTAGGTATATGTATGGGCATATACCTATGTAAAGGTTATCTATTGAGATCTTTCTTTTTGGTTATCCTTGTTGGATTTAGGGAGACCTTGAGGGTCTCGGGGTTCCTACTCAGTATCGTTATACTCACCCCTGCACGGGCTATGCCCGCTCCTCGTTGTGTTGGTTGCAGACGACGGGCAGCGCTGACAGAGGCCGAGTGTTTGAGGGTCGGACGGTACCGGGAGGGGGAACTCAGACGAGTCAGTATCCGAAGGTGTACTTCACGACGAGATGATACTCGAAGGAGGTTGACGGAAGAGAGCATTTTGGAGGCTATCTGTACCTACCCTTCAGGTAGGATCCCTGGTGGGCGATCCAGGAGCTGCACTATCTATACCTACCCTTCAGGTAGGATCCGAGGTGGGAGACCTAGGAGATGCTTCTATTCTTCTAGCTGCTTGTCTTTTCTGTTGTACTTTCCTTCAGTTGTAGATGTACTTTCAGTTGGGTTTGTATTCTGGCCCATTTACTTTTCAGCACTTCTTTTGTACTTAGTGTATTACTTCTGCTTGTACTCTGTGGTGTTTTGTTTACATTTATAAAGGCAATTCCATCCCAGTTATCAGGATTTACGCCTTTGGTGCTAGTCGCTAGCCCCTGGCCTATGGAAGGTGGGCTTGGGGTAGTCACGGCACGGGCCCCGAGGATGGGTCGTGAAAAATTGGTATCAAAGGAGTTGGTTCTACCGCAGAACTTACAACTCTGAATTTTCTTTCTGAGAAGCAATAGTGTTAAGGGTACAGAGTGTGGTTTTCAGTTCAGGGATTCCAGTGTTGGTGCGGGCGGCCGATGTATCCATACACCAGGACCTTGACAACTGATTTCCATCTTTTTGTGCGAAAACACAGATTGTGTTTGTGTTTCCAAAAGTTTTTTTTAAAAAATCCAGATCAATCCAGGTCAGCTCACCAGTTATAATCATTTGACCGTGTCATGTTTGTTTCATTCAGGATGTCTCCCTGCGGACGACCAGCTAGAGTCCCGAGAGTTGTACGTACTGACAGCCTACCGAGCGACGAGGCCTTAGTACATGGCCTTCTTCTTGTTGAGGAACCAGCAGTACTACCACCCGTTGGGCCACCGATGCTACTAGCCCAGCAGTAGAGAGTGCACGTCGCTTGAATACAATGCATGAATTCCAGCGCCAGAGGCCACCCAGGTTCAGTGGAGCGACGGACCCACAGGTGGCTGAGGATTGGCTGGAGGCTGTGGTGAGAGTCTTCAGGCTAGTAGGGATGCCAACAAACATCATGGTGATCCCTGCTACCAGCCTCCTTTAGACAGCATCAGGCTGATGGTGGAGCCTGATGCTCCCGATGCATGACGAGGCGACACTTCTGTGGGTAGACTTAGAGAGCCTGTTCTGGGAAGAGTTTGTACCAGCCACCCTTCGAGCGGTGCGTATACAGGAGCTAGTGCATCTATAGTAGGGTAGCATGACGGTGGCGCTGTACTCAATGAGGTTCACAGACCTCTTGCGCTACTACACAGATATGGTATGGGACTAGTTCTTCAGGACTCGAACCTTCAAGCAGGGGCTCAGGCGAGAGATTAGATCTTATGTTGTTTCTCATAGTATTCTGATGCAGACAAGGGTGTTGGAGCGAGACCTCTTAGTGGATATTTTCCTTACTGAGCAGTCTCTAGTAGCAGGACCCACCACTAGCAGTCATACGGTAGAGTCTTTTGCAGCGGGCATTAGACAGATGACACAGAGGTCCAAGAGGACCATACCTACTGGTGGTCGACCGCATGACTCAGGGTTGGTAGTGCAAGGCACCAAGGGGAATGTCAGAGCCAGACCTGCCATGCAGTGTTACTCCCGCGGTGGGATTGGTCACATGGCACGTGACTGTCTGACCCTCCATACAAATGACCATCAGATAAGTGAAAGACCTCCTAGGTAGAGGCAGCGGTTTGATCAAGGCGGACCGCAGGGAACAGGAGACCGAGACAGGGGAGTTGTCCATGCAGCTGGAGGTGGATGACGCTTTGAGGTGTTGCCACCACAACCACCAGGAGGTCCACCCTGACCGTAGGGAACATGTGGACATGGGATAGCTCATTTTCAGGCAGCAGAAGCATATGACTACGGAGCTCTGGAAGCTGGCAGACAAGAGCGGGACTGGTTCCAGGCATGGGACCTTTGGTCTTGGTGCTTCTAGTTTCCTTGTTGTCATTGTAGTGTGTCTTTGTACTTCAAGCTGTAGTAATAAAATACACTTTTCCTTGTGACATTTTCTTCTTTCCTTTTTGTGTACTAAGAGGTCCCGATTAAAACTGTTGACTTGACCCTCACTTTCAAGATTTCTACTGGAGGAGACCTAGTTACCTCACGCTGATGCCAAAAGTGTGACTCGACCCTTAGAGGCGAGAGTGAAGGTTGTATCTCTTGGTAGTAACGCCGAGGCCTTACGACGTCGTCCATGACATGAATGCATCATTCATGTCCGGATTGACTGTATTATTCAAAGAACGTGGTTCATCCAGTGGATGAGACCGGATTTCTATTATCAGAAAAGAAGAAATCATAGCAGCTCTTGTGAGACCAGAGATGGTCCAGGCCACGACAGAAAAGGTCCAGGTCATCTAGGAGCGGATGAGGAAAGCTCAGAGCCGACAGAAGTCTTATGCTGATAAGAGCTAGAGACCACTAGAGTTCAAGGATGGTGACCACGTTTTCTTACAGGTCTCACGTCGACGTGGAATTACAAAGATTTGGATGAGACGATATGTTATCTCCACGCTTCATCGGACCCTTTAAGGTCCATAGAAGGGTAGAAAAGGTGGGTTGCCACTTGGCACATCCACCTCAGTTGCAACAGGGGCACGACGACTACCACATATCTCAGCTGAGGAGATACGTGCTTGACCCAATGCATATCATCGACCATGGGCAGTTGGACTTTGGTGATGGGTTGACATTTGCGGGGTTCCAGTAGAGGTTGAGGATCGACAGGAGTGGGTCCTACGAGAACGTTCTATTCTTCTTGTGTGCTTTTGTTGGCAGCACGAGAACCTCCAGGAGAGCACATGGGAGCGGAAGGCTATGATGTGTGCTCAGTACCACTTTTGTATCCCTAGTTTGTGTTAAAGCTTTACGGGGACGTAAAGACCTGAGGTGTGAGTAAAATAAAGACCTGGAAATTTCAATGAAACTTTTTCCATAATTTTTTTGGAATTTTATGAGTACGTAGTTTTTGACAGCACCTGATTCCGAGGCCCGGTGTGCCCGGAATCATTTTCCTAATTTTAGCTCGGGTATATTCAGTGAACGAACAAGCAGGTTTTTCTATCTTTTGAACCGGTGCTCGAAATCGAAACCCTAGGGCACCGATGAACTCGCAGTACTGGTTCTCGCTTAAGGGGACCTTTTCCGCAGTTGCGATTTATGCGGGTTTGAAGTTATATTTTGGAGTTTAACCATAAATTAAATACAAATTGTGTTGCACACATTTTTTATTTGAGTTGGTTATATCCTACAAGGGGGAGGTTGTTGGTGGATACCACACCCACATAACCTCCCACAAGAGGATATTTGTGAGGTGGGGCCCACACGATCCCAACCTTTATTCTTCTCTTTAACTCCTTGAACCCCCCCCCCTAAACTCCTTAAACCATTAACCTTCCCATTTTACTCTCTCTCTTCTAATATGCCAACACACTTGAGTTAAGGCATTTAATTAGTTGGCTCAACTTTTTGAATTAATTTGAATTCATTAGGTGAGAATAATAATAAGAGTTGTATTATTATGTTTGGGAGGGCATAGCTTGAGTTGGGCAAACAAAGGAGAGGGGAGAATTCTTGCTAGAATAATCCTCTTCCAACGAAGAACATCTCTCGACAAAGAACGACGACACCCACGAAGAATGCCCATTTTCTCTTATCTTCCTATGGATCAAGATAGAAGACCCCGACTATGGTGATCGTCGCCAATGACAGCGTTCTTTTTCCCTTCTCGTTGATGGAACGAGATCGTCTTCCGCGACGCCGATTTCTGCACCGACGACGAACGAACCTTGAATCGGGGAAGGGGTTTGGTTTTGTTCGTGAATAAATTCCTTGTGTTCTTCGTTTAATATTTGGACCGCCTCTTATCAATTTAATGGGAGGAGGTTGGACCACCCGAACATGGCTAATCCACCTCCCCCTTTGATGTGTGTTCTTTGCGGCTCGAACAATGGCGGTGCGGTGCAACGACACCGCGTGGAAACAAAAATGAATGTGACGAAGGAGCGCAGCACCGGCATACCACACCTTTAAGGCCGAACAAGCCCCGGTGCCATTGCGCCATGCCAGAGAACCTCGAAGTGGTCACGGCCGGAGCGGGGCCACAGCGGAGGGGCACAGCGCCATCGCGCCCTGCCTATCGGACAAGGCTGCAGCTCAAAGCCGCAGCGGTGCAAAGCGGGGCGGTCGGAACCACCGGCCTCCGACACCTCAAGAGGGAGGGGCCACGGTGGTCCCGCAGCGGTAGCACCGTCCGGCCAGACCGGGCCGACCATTTCAGGGGGAGACAGGGGGTCGTAACCCCCGGCTGAAAAGAAGAGCGGCCCCCACGTGGGCAGGGGGGCAGTTTGTCAATTAGGGGGGGCAGCGCCACCCCCCCTTCCGCGACAGCTCGGCCGTGCCGGGCTGCCCAGGCCGGGTCGGGCCATGCCAGCCGGGCTGGGCCGCGCCCCAGGGGTCCGGACCCGGACTCGGGTTGGGTTACCTGGTTCGGGCCGACCCAGGGGGTCTCGGGCCGGGTCGGATCGGGCCCGAACCCCCTATTTCCGGGCAGTTTTCGTTCAAATGCCCATACCTTGGGTTGTGGACCTGCGATCGACACACTGTCAGTTGCGACGCGATCCTTGGATCGAGGCGGGCGTTTCAGAATTTTACAATCGAGGTTTCGGAGAAATTTGTGTATGGTCTGGTTGGTTCGAAAACGAAACCAACCGGGCCCTCGAAGCGGAAACGCTTATAACTTGAGCTTCGGACGTCCGACTGACATGTCGTCAACATTGTTAGATTCTTCTTGATGAGAAAGAACTTTTGGAATACTTCACATGAGTTTGGGATGAAGTTGGAGTAAGGCTGGGTTGGATTGTACCCAAAATCCAACCGGGCCCCTCGAACGGAAAAGCTGATAACTTTCAGACCGGACGTCTGTTTGACGAACCTTCAGCAGCGTTGGTGATCACGTCGAGAAACGGTCCCTATGAGTATACCCTATGAGAGTTCTTGGTATAGTTGAGATGTGGCCATTATAGCATCCCGTCTTTTTATAACATAACTTTTCATTCCATTACACGGAACTGAGGATCTTTAAGGTTAAGTGTCTTGGAAACAAGGAACATAAAACATGAAACAAAAAAACATTCTTCTTAAACACTTGAAAGGCTTCTCCTCATGTCCACCCTAGGCTCATTACTGCATCCCATAACCTGGGGACATACATCAAAAGGAAGGGTGAGCAGAAGGCCCAGCAAGGGAAACAAGTGAAACATTTTACATATGAACTTGAGATACATCAATAAAGTCATGAAAAGAACTTTAAGGCATGAAAATGAAATCATGAGGCATATCATAATAAAAATAAAACTTTTTCATAACTTGAATATGTGGCTACATCATTTAACATAGACAATCATGAACATATCACCAAGGTCCATCCCCAAGGTGTCATTTTAAAATTACCAAGGTTATTCACCATGGTATCGTGAAAATTGTAATCTCTAGTGGTTACATCATTACCCAATGCATTGGAGCGCTATCAGGGAGAACCCTTAAATTTGCCTTTATTATCATGTGAGCCACATATATCATCATCAAACATTTCATAAATAACCCATATAGCATAAAGGAAATGGGTTTCATTTCATAATCATAACTTTTTAAAAACTGCTTTAAAGACATGATCTTTATATCACTTTAAAACCCACAGAAAAGGAAGGTGGGTCTCATGTATGTAAATCCCAGAATTTAAAAAAGAACATTTTGGTATATATGTGAATACCCCTTTAGAATATAGAGCTTTGAGTATTCCCTTAATAAAATAAAAGGACTTTAGAAAAAGAGATAGACATTTTGAGACAGAAATTCTGCAGCGTAACGGCAATGTTCTGAGGTTTTAGAAGACATTAAAAGAGAGGTAAAATGGGTCAAACATTAATAAATTACCCATAAAATAGTACATGGACAGAATAAAAAGGATAGATGATCATGGTAATGAAATTTCAAGGACATACCATTTGAAATGAAAAACATGGAAGGAAGAAAAAAAATTACATTTCTCTTATGAAAGTTCGGCAGACTAACGGCGTTACTTAAACATCAACAAAAATGATTTGAAAAGATCAAATAGGATCTCTAATCATGAGAACATAAGAGTTCAGTATAATAGATATAGAGATAATTCCCCAACATAAGAAAAAGGAACTTGAAAGAATTGACATGAAAGTAGAACTTCAAAACGAGAAGGGTGAAGAACTACTTAAAAATTCGGCAGCCTAACGGCGCCACTTAAAACATCAAAATACTGAATTGAAGAGATCAAATGGGGTCTCTCATCATATGAACATAAGAGTCCAGTATGATATATATAGAGATCATACCCCAATATAACAAAAAGGAACTTGAAATAATTGACATGAAAGTAGAACTTCAAAACGAGAAGGGTGAAGAACCACTTAAAAATTCGACAGCCAAACGACGCCACTTAAAACATCAAAATACTGAATTGAAGAGATCAAATGGGGTCTCTCATCATATGAACATAAGAGTCCAGTATTATATATATAGATATCATACCCCAATATAAAAAAAGGAACATGAAAGACTTGAATGAAAATAGAACTTGAAAACGAGGAAGGTGAAAGAATACCTTAAAAATTCGGCAGCCTAACGGCGCCACTTAAACATTCTTAAAACGAATTGATAAGAGCAAGGGGGGGTCTCTCATCATATGAACATGAAATGGGCAGTAGGATGAATATAAAAGAACATCCTCCAACATATGAACATGGAGTATAAAAGAAATGACATAAAAGAGATTACTTGAAAAGAAAGAGAGAGGTCAGATCCCTTACCTTAAAACGTGACTCTTGAAACTCAAAGGTTTGGACCTTGAGGGCTTGGGGGCACCTTGGGAGGACTCCTTGGGAGGTAATGAGACCAGAAATTCGTTGGGGAAGAGTGGGGAGTCGAATGGAGGAGATGAGGGCTTGGTATTTATAGGGAAAGTGAGGGGACAAGGCATTAATGGCCAAGGGACACCTCACATGTGCTTTTCTCAAACCCATGTGCTCTCCCTTGGCATTTACCATGGAGTTAGGCCACATGGCCCCCCCAAAACAGTAATTCATCACCCTTGGTCGGCCAACCCTTAAAATATCTCATGACATCATCATGACACAACTATGATGTCATTAAACATACCGAAACCCTAAAACTGCATTTTTACTATTCACTGAAAATTCAACTTTCTCAGAAAAATCCGAAAATTTCACACTATCCAAATATCAATGATATGATTTCAAAAATGAACTCCATTTTATAAAAATAATTTTCTAAATATTTTTAAAATTATTTTTAAATAAATACACTATTCACCGAAAATTCATTTTTTTCAGAAAAAACCCCAAAAATTACCATAACATAATATCGGTGCTCTGAGTTCAAAAATGAAATCCATTTTATAAAAATAATTTTCTAAATATTTTTAATTTAATTTTTAATTAAAAAAACACTATTCACCCGAAAAAACTAATACTTGAATAATAATTTATGAAACCGTTATTTAACCATTTTATTGAATAACATTACTTAATCAAGGTGCCTAGATTATATTAATACTTTCTTTAAGTGAGATTACTAATCCATTTGGACACATTACTAATCCTAATCATAAAATCACTATTCATAAATTACTATTCATCAAAAATTAAGTTGACCTTATTAGTCTCTAAATTTCATACTGAACATAATTGTAGAAGACCATTTTTTGAAAATCATTACACATTTTTAATTATTTAAGGTTTACACAACCATTTTTAAAATATCATTTTTCTAAAATTCATCAATAAATATGCATATTATATTTATCCGGTCATTTGAAAATTCATAAACTTCATCATAAGAAGAAATCTCAATTTTTATTTAAAACAAAGGATTACACAAGGCAGTTACGGTCTCCTTACATAGCCCCTTATCACACCAGCATAGAACCTAAGTGTAAGGTGTGCTAAGGTGAGAGAATCCAAGGGAGGCTCGGCCAACATCGCACGAGTAGTAATTTCTATCAGTTTGAACTTCTCGCGAAGGCGATCCCGTTCTAGCTTCACACGATGAAGTTCAGCTTGGGTTTGGTCCAGAGAAAATCCCAGTGGTGCTACCTCCTTCCCAAGTTCTGTTAGATGGGATTCGATCGGTCCAAGACTACTGGGTGAGGCCATCGAATCTTCTTTCTATATTAATTAACCAAGATTTCTTGTATTTAGAGACAATAGTCAAAACGTTTAGTTTCCAGTGGTCATATTGACCAATGGTCAAATAACAATCAAAACCCAACAGTCTCATTTTAATTATACTCATGTTATCAAATGAAACATTTTTGTTGAGTATAAAAATAAAATAACACATAAAATTAGGAAATAAGATTTATTTAAAATTTCGGGTCGTTACAATCTTCCCCCCTTAAGAAATTGCGTCCTCGCAATTTTTTTTTAAAATTAGGTTTTGAAATTTCATTGAAAGTCCCACATCGGAAAAGGAGTCAGTAAAACTATTACTTTAAAAGAAAGAAAGGGAAGTACGAAGGTCACCCGGGTTAGCCCACACTTGGATTCCATGTAGGAAAATATGGACATGGAGGAGAAAACAAACGGTCATGTTCTGAGGGAGAGTGACAGAGAACATGATTAGGAGAAAGTTAACCATAAGAAAATCCCAAACTTATGATGTGTGTAAACGATCTTTGATTACCTAGTAGGAAACTTAAACCAACAACGTTTTTGTTTTACGTTCCTTTCCATAATTTTGAGGAATTCATTTACAACATAGAACAAGAACATAAGGAAATACATCTACCTTCATGTAGAGTTTCACCTTTTAATAAGTTTCTACCAAAACTAATCTTTTCTCCCAAACAATGAGCACTCAAAACTACTTGGTCTCATCAAAACACAAGAATGATCTTCTAGAGAATCACATAATCCCCAAAATATTAACTATCTATTTATTCTATCTTTAAACATTATCAAAAAAAGAAAGGGTAAGGTTAAACAACTCTTCAAAAAGGAAGAATCCCATAGGAATAGAAACTACTTTTAAATCTTCAAAGTTCCATGGTACTACACAAAGTTCATCATAGACCATCCCATAAATAACGGTCCTTAAAATTCCTCAAAATAAAACAAACTAAGATTGAAACCCAAATACAAGAATGATTTGATAACATAGTCTTCCAAAATAAACTTCATTGTTCATCTCCAAACAACATCAACCACTCCTAACATCTAAACTAAACATATTTTACCCAAGATAGGTTAATCATTCCCATAAGTAGCCTAAATTACTATAAGTCCACCATAAATTTATCGATTCTTCAAAATATAAGTCAAACTTACTCCTCAATGAAAATACCATAGTAATCTATTTACCTCGATCATATAGGGACCCTAAAATAGTGAACGTATTCCAAAATAATAATCATCTTTTAATCCCCTAATCACCTCCGTTATATTAATACGACAATCGTCGCATTTCCTATCACATTGGTTTTTGGGACATGTTCTTCCATTTCCCGCCATTAACTAAGAAAAGAAACTATAATTAGGGGCTTATTTACTTAGCTAATAATCATGAAAAGGAAACTTTAAGCATTAAAGGATAAACATGTATAATAAAAGTATATCCTAACTTGTGATCCCCTAGGTTCCAATCTAGGTTATCCATGATCATATATTCTTATGCGAATCCTTATTTTGTTTTATCCTTGTTCCTTTAATAATTGTTCATACTAAGCTTATGAATTTACCAAAGCATATCCCCCGGGAGTGTCGTAACCAAGAGTGCAGCAAGGCCCGTTGTCGTGTACCAGTTCCTGTTCGAGTCTAGCTCAAAGCGGTGTTTTCGGATTTTACCCCTATGTACATCTGTGCCAGAGCCACCTCTACCTGCTCGTATCCAGACAAGGATGTATTTGCTTGGAAACCCCTTACTCAATACTCACCAAAATAACAGGAAGATTTCCTATATTTAAACTTTTATATAGGGTTCTTCCTAGATTTTTCATATCCTAATTTCCACAAATAACTAAACCATCCTTTGATACCAACTATAGCATCCCGTCTTTTTTATAACATAACTTTTCATTCCATTACACGGAACTGAGGATCTTTAAGGTTTAGTGTCTTGGAAACAAGGAACATAAAACATGAAACAAAAAAAAAACATTCATCTTAAACACTTGAAAGGCCTCTCCTCATGTCCACCCTAGGCTCATTACTGCATCCCATAACCTGGGGACATACATCAAAAGGAAGGGTGAGCAGAAGGCCCAGCATGGGAAACAAGTGAAACATTTTACATATGAACTTGAGATACATCAATAAAGTCATGAAAAGAACTTTAAGGCATGAAAATGAAATCATGAGGCATATCATAATAAAAATAAAACTTTTTCATAACTTGAATATGTGGCTACATCATTTAACATAGACAATCATGAACATATCACCAAGGTCCATCCCCAAGGTGTCATTTTAAAATTACCAAGGTTATTCACCAAGGTATCGTGAAAATTGTAATCTCTAGTGGTTACATCATTACCCAATGCATTGGAGCGCTATCAGGGCGCACCCTTAAATTTGCCTTTATTATCATGTGATCCACATATATCATCATCAAACATTTCATAAATAACCCATATAGCATAAAGGAAATGGGTTTCATTTCATAATCATAACTTTTTAAAAACTGATTTAAAGACATGATCTTTATATCACTTTAAAACCCATAGAAAAGGAAGGTGGGTCTCATGTATGTAAATCCCAGAATTTAAAAAAGAACATTTTGGTATATATGTGAATACCCCTTTAGAATATAGAGCTTTGAGTATTCACTTAATAAAATAAAAGGACTTTAGAAAAAGAGATAGACATTTTGAGACAGAAATTCTGCAGCGTAACGGCAATGTTCCGAGGTTTTAGAAGACATTAAAAGAGAGGTAAAATGGGTCAAACATTAATAAATGACCCATAAAATAGTACATGGACAGAATAAAAAGGATACATGATCATGGTAATGAAATTTCATGGACATACCATTTGAAATGAAAAACATGGAAGGAAGAAAAAAAATTAGATTTCTCTTATGAAAGTTCGGCAGCCTAACGGCGTTACTTAAACATCAACAAAAATGATTTGAAAAGATCAAATAGGATCTCTAATCATGAGAAAATAAGAGTTCAGTATAATAGATATAGAGATAATTCCCCAACATAAGAAAAAGGAACTTGAAAGAATTGACATGAAAGTAGAACTTCAAAACGAGAAGGGTGAAGAACCACTTAAAAATTCGGCAGCCTAACGGCGCCACTTAAAACATCAAAATACAGAATTGAAGAGATCAAATGGGGTCTCTCATCATATGAACATAAGAGTCCAGTATGATATATATAGATATCATACCCCAATATAACAAAAAGGAACTTGAAATAATTGACATGAAAGTAGAACTTCAAAACGAGAAGGGTGAAGAACCACTTAAAAATTCGGCAGCCTAACGACGCCACTTAAAACATCAAAATACTGAATTGAAGAGATCAAATGGGGTCTCTCATCATATGAAAATAAGAGTCCAGTATGATATATATAGAGATCATACCCCAATATAAAAAAAGGAACATGAAAGACTTGAATGAAAATAGAACTTGAAAACGAACAAGGTGAAAGAATCCCTTAAAATTCCGGCAGCCTAACGGCGCCACTTAAACATTCTTAAAACGAATTGATAAGAGAAAGGGGGGGTCTCTCATCATATGAACATGAAATGGGCAGTAGGATGAATATAAAAGAACATCCTCCAACATAAGAACATGGAGTATAAAAGAAATGACATAAAAGAGATTACTTGAAAAGAAAGAGAGAGGTCGGATCCCTTACCTTAAAACGTGACTCTTGAAACTCAAAGGTTTGGACCTTAAGGGCTTGGGGGCACCTTGGGAGGACTCCTTGGGAGGTAATGAGACCATAAATTCGTTGGGGAAGAGTGGGGAGTCGAATGGATGAGATGAGGGCTTGGTATTTATAGGGAAAGTGAGGGGACAAGACATTAATGGCCAAGGGACACCTCACATGTGCTTTTCCCAAACCCATGTGCTCTCCCTTGGCATTTACCATGGAGTTAGGCCACATGGGCCCCCCAAAACAGTAATTCATCACCCTTGGCCGGCCAACCCTTAAAATATCTCATGACATCATCATGACACAACTATGATGTCATTAAACATACCGAAACCCTAAAACTGCATTTTTACTATTCACTGAAAATTCAACTTTCTCAGAAAAATCCGAAAATTTCACAGTAACCAAATATCAATGATCTGATTTCAAAAATGAACTCCATTTTATAAAAATAATTTTCTAAATATTTTTAAATTTATTTTTAAATAAATACACTATTCACCGAAAATTCATTTTTTTCAGAAAAAACCCCAAAAATTACCATAACATAATATCGGTGCTCTGAGTTCAAAAATGAAATCCATTTTATAAAAATAATTTTCTAAATATTTTTAATTTAATTTTTAATTAAAAAAACTATTCACCCGAAAAAACTAATACTTGAATAATAATTTATGCAACCGTTATTTAACTATTTTATTGAATCACATTACTTAATCAAGGTGCCTAGATTATATT
The DNA here is from genome assembly GCA_963277665.1 of Viscum album. Taxonomy (NCBI): domain Eukaryota; kingdom Viridiplantae; phylum Streptophyta; class Magnoliopsida; order Santalales; family Viscaceae; genus Viscum; species Viscum album. Next base: position 35,900,622 of record OY728150.1, on the reverse strand, counting down.
AATACTTTCTTTAAGTGAGATTACTAATCCATTTGGACACATTACTAATCCTAATCATAAAATCACTATTCATAATTTACTATTCATCAAAAATTAAGTTGATCTTTTTAGTCTCTAAATTTCATACTGAACATAATTGTAGAAGACCATTTTTTGAAAATCATTACACATTTTTAATTATTTAAGGTTTACACAACCATTTTTAAAATATCATTTTTCTAAAATTCATCAAAAATATGCATATTATATTTATCCGGTCATTTGAAAATTCATAAACTTCATCATAATAAGAAATCTCAATTTTTATTTAAAACAAAGGATTACACAAGGCAGTTACGGTCTCCTTACATAGCCCCTTATCACACCAGCATAGGACCTAAGTGTAAGGTGTGCTGAGGTGAGAGAATCCAAGGGAGGCTCGACCAACATCGCACGAGTAGTAATTTCTATCAGTTTGAACTTCTCGCGAAGGCGATCCCGTTCTAGCTTCACACGATGCAGTTCAGCTTGGGTTTGGTCCAGAGCAAAGCCCAGTGGTGCTACCTCCTTCCCAAGTTCTGTTAGATGGGCATTGATCGGTCCAAGACTACTGGGTGAGGCCATCGAATCTTCTTTCTATATTAATTAACCAATATTTCTTGTATTTAGAGACAATAGTCAAAACGTTTAGTTTCCAGTGGTCATTTTGACCAATGGTCAAATAACAATCAAAACCCAACAGTCTCATTTTAATTATACTCAAGTTATCAAATGAAACGTTTTTGTTGAGTATAAAAATAAAATAACACATAAAATTAGGAAACAAGATTTATTTAAAATTTCGGGTCGTTACAATCTTCCCCCCTTAAGAAATTGCGTCCTCGCAATTTTTTTTTAAAATTAGGTTTTGAAATTTCATTGAAAGTCCCACATCGGAAAAGGAGTCAGTAAAAATATTACTTTAAAAGAATGAAAGGGAAGTACGAAGGTCACCCGGGTTAGCCCACACTTGGATTCCATGTAGGATAATATGGACATGGAGGAGAAAACAAAGGGTCATGTTCTGAGGGAGAGTGACAGAGAACATGATTAGGAGAAAGTTAACCATAAGAAAATCCCAAACTTATGATGTGTGTAAACGATCTTTGATTACCTAGTAGGAAACTTAAACCAACAACGTTTTTGTTTTACATTCCTTTTCATAATTTTGAGGAATTCATTTACAACATAGAACAAGAACATAAGGAAATACATCTACCTTCATGTAGAGTTTCACCTTTTAATAAGTTTCTACCAAAACTAATCTTTTCTCCCAAACAATGAGGACTCAAAACTACTTGGTCTCATCAAAACACAAGAATCATCTTCTAGAGAATCACATAATCCCCAAAAGATTAACTATCTATTTATTCTATCTTTAAACATTATCAAAAACAGAATGGGTAAGGTTAAACAACTCTTCAAAAAAGAAGAATCCCATAGGAATGGAAACTACTTTTAAATCTTCAAAGTTCCATGGTACTACCCAAATTTCATCATAGACCATCCCATAAATAACGGTCCTTAAAATTCCTCAAAATAAAACAAACTAAGATTGAAACCCAAATACAAGAAGGATTTGATAACATAGTCTTCCAAAATAAACTTCATTGTTCATCTCCAAACAACATCAACCACTCCTAACATCTAAACTAAACATATTTTACCCAAGATAGGTTAATCATTCCCATAAGTATCCTAAATTACTATAAGTCCACCATAAATTTATCGATTCTTCAAAATATAAGTCAACCTTACTCCTCAATGAAAATACCAGAGTAATCTATTTACCTCGATCATATAGGGACCCTAAAATAGTGAACGTATTCCAAAATAATAATCATCTTTTAATCCCCTAATCACCTCTGTCATATTAATACGACAATCGTCGCATTTCCTATCACATTGGTTTTTGGGACATGTTCTTCCATTTCCCTCCATTAACTAAGAAAAAAAACTATAATTAGGGGCTTATTTACTTAGCTAATAATCATGAAAAGGAAACTTTAAGCATAAAAGGATAAACATGTAGAATAAAAGTATATCCTAACTTGTGATCCCCTAGGTTCCAATCTAGGTTATCCATGATCATATATTCTTATGCGAATCCTTATTTTGTTTTATCCTTGTTCCTTTAATAATGGTTCATACTAAGCTTATGAATTTACCAAAGCATATCCCCCGGGAGTGTCGTAACCAAGAGTGCAGCAAGGCCCGTTGTCGTGTACCAGTTCCCGTTCGAGTCTAGCTCAAAGCGGTGTTTTCGGATTTTACCCCTATGTACATCTGTGCCAGAGCCACCTCTACCTGCTCGTATCCAGACAATGATGTATTTGCTTGGAAACCCCTTACTCAATACTCACCAAAATAACAGGAAGATTTCCAATATTTGAACTTTTATATAGTGTTCTTCCTAGATTTTTCATATCCTAATTTCCACAAATAACTAAACCATCCTTTGATACCAACTATAGCATCTCGTATTTTTATAACATAACTTTTCATTCCATTACATGGAACTGAGGATCTTTAAGGTTTAGTGTCTTGTAAACAAGGAACATAAAACATGAAACAAAAAAAAACATTCTTATTAAACACTTGAAAGGCTTCTCCTCATGTCCACCCTAGGCTCATTACTGCATCCCATAACCTGGGGACATACATCAAAAGGAAGGGTGAGCAGAAGGCCCAGCAAGGGAAACAAGTGAAACATTTTACATATGAACTTGAGATACATCAATAAAGTCATGAAAAGAACTTTAAGGCATGAAAATGAAATCATGAGGCATATCATAATAAAAATAAAACTTTTTCATAACTTGAATATGTGGCTACATCATTTAACATAGACAATCATGAACATATCACCAAGGTCCATCCCCAAGGTGTCATTTTAAAATTACCAAGGTTATTCACCAAGGTATCGTGAAAATTGTAATCTCTAGTGGATACATCATTATCCAATGCATTGGAGCGCTATCAGGGCGCACACTTAAATTTTCCTTTATTATCATGTGAGCCACATATATCATCGTCAAACATTTCATAAATAACCCATATAGCATAAAGGAAATGGGTTTCATTTCATAATCATAACTTTTTAAAAACTGCTTTAAAGACATGATCTTTATATCACTTTAAAACCCACAGAAAAGGAAGGTGGGTCTCATGTATGTAAATCCCAGAATTTAAAAAAGAACATTTTGGTATATATGTGAATACCCCTTTAGAATATAGAGCTTTGAGTATTCACTTAATAAAATAAAAGGACTTTAGAAAAAGAGATAGACATTTTGAGACGAAAATTCTGCAGCATAACGACAATGTTCCGAGGTTTTAGAAGACATTAAAAGAGAGGTAAAATGGGTCAAACATTAATAAATGACCCATAAAATAGTACATGGACAGAATAATAAGGATACATGATCATGGTAATGAAATTTCAAGGACATACCATTTGAAATGAAAAACATTGAAGGAAGAAAAAAAATTAGATTTCTCTTATGAAAGTTCGGCAGCCTAACGGCGTTACTTAAACATCAACAAAAATGATTTGAAAAGATCAAATAGGATATCTAATCATGATAAAATAAGAGTTCAGTATAATAGATATAGAGATAATTCCCCAACATAAGAAAAAGGAACTTGAAAGAATTGACATGAAAGTAGAACTTCAAAACGAGAAGGGTGAAGAACCACTTAAAAATTCGGCAGCCTAACGGCGCCACTTAAAACATCAAAATACTGAATTGAAGAGATCAAATGGGGTCTCTCATCATATGAACATAAGAGTCCAGTATGATATATATAGAGATCATACCCCAATATAACAAAAAGGAACTTGAAATAATTGACATGAAAGTAGAACTTCAAAACGAGAAGGGTGAAGAACCACTTAAAAATTCGGCAGCCTAACGACGCCACTTAAAACATCAAAATACTGAATTGAAGAGATCAAATGGGGTCTCTAATCATATGAACATAAGATTACAGTATGATATATATAGAGATCATACCCCAATATAAAAAAAGGAACATGAAAGACTTGAATGAAAATAGAACTTGAAAACGAGGAAGGTGAAAGAATCCCTTAAAAATTCGGCAGCCTAACGGCGCCACTTAATCATTCTTAAAACGAATTGATAAGAGAAAGGGGGGTTCTCTCATCATATGAACATGAAATGGGAATTAGGATGAATATAAAAGAACATCCTCCAACATAATAACATGGATTATAAAAGAAATGACATAAAAGAGATTACTTAAAAAGAAAGAGAGAGGTCGGATCCCTTACCTTAAAACGTGACTCTTGAAACTCAAAGGTTTGGACCTTGAGCGCTTGGGGGCACCTTGGGAGGACTCCTTGGGAGGTAATGAGACCAGAAATTCGTTGGGGAAGAGTGGGGAGTCGAATGGATGAGATGAGGGCTTGGTATTTATAGGGAAAGTGAGGGGACAAGGCATTAATGGCCAAGGGACACCTCACAAGTGCTTTTCTCAAACCCATGTGCTCTCCCTTGGCATTTACCATGGAGTTAGGCCACATGGGCCCCCCAAAACAATAATTCATCACCCTTGGCCGGCCAACACTTAAAATATCTCATGACATCATCATGACACAACTATGATGTCATTAAACATACCGAAACCCTAAAACTGCATTTTTACTATTCACTGAAAATTCAACTTTCTCAGAAAAATCCGAAAATTTCACACTAACCAAATATCAATGATCTGATTTCAAAAATGAACTCCATTTTATAAAAATAATTTTCTAAATATTTTTAAATTTATTTTTAAATAAATACACTATTCACCGAAAATTCATTTTTTTCAGAAAAAACCCCAAAAATTACCATAACATAATATCGGTGCTCTGAGTTCAAAAATGAAATCCATTTTATAAAAATAATTTTCTAAATATTTTTAATTTAATTTTTAATAAAAAAAACACTATTCACCCGAAAAAACTAATACTTGAATAATAATTTATGAAACCGTTATTTAACCATTTTATTGAATCACATTACTTAATCAAGGTGCCTAGATTATATTAATACTTTCTTTAAGTGAGATTACTAATCCATTTGGGCACATTACTAATCCTAATCATAAAATCACTATTCATAATTTACTATTTATCAAAAATTATGTTGATCTTATTAGTCTCTAAATTTCGTACTGAACATAATTGTAGAAGACCATTTTTTGAAAATCATTACACATTTTTAATTATTTAAGGTTTACACAACCATTTTTAAAATATCATTTTTCTAAAATTCATCAAAAATATGCATATTATATTTATCCGGTCATTTGAAAATTCATAAACTTCATCATAAGAAGAAATCTCAATTTTTATTTAAAACAAAGGATAACACAAGGCAGTTACGGTCTCCTTTCATAGCCCCTTATCACACCAGCATAGGACCTAAGTGTAAGGTGTGCTAAGGTGAGAGAATCCAAGGGAGGCTCGGCCAACATCGCACGAGTAGTAATTTCTATCAGTTTGAACTTCTCGCGAAGGCGATCCTGTTCTAGCTTCACACGATGAAGTTCAGCTTGGGTTTGGTCCAGAGCAAAGCCCAGTGGTGCTACCTCCTTCCCAAGTTCTGTTAGATGGGCTTCGATCGGTCCAAGACTACTGGGTGAGGCCATCGAATCTTCTTTCTATATTAATTAACCAAGATTTCTTGTATTTAGAGACAATAGTCAAAACGTTTAGTTTCCAGTGGTCATATTGACCAATGGTCAAATAACAATCAAAACCCAACAGTCTCATTTTAATTATACTCAAGTTATCAAATGAAACATTTTTGTTGAGTATAAAAATAAAATAACACATAACATTGGGAATCAAGATTTATTTAAAATTTCGGGTCGTTATAGCCATGTTGGTTCGTACACGAAACCAACCAGGCCCCTTGGACGAAAAGGCTAATAACTCACAGACCGGGCGTCCGATAGACGTGCCATTTGTTACTTTGAGACCCCTATGACGAGGCGGTCCTTTGAGATACATCTTCATGGGAATTTGTGATACTTGGAGTATTGACCTGTAGCTCGTGGAGCAGACCCTCCCGGAGATGAGCGTACGGAGTACAGAGACTGTGTAGCCGGCTGAGACCTGATGACTACTTGACCGACTCGACCTGGAGTGAGTCGACTAGCCCAGTGGATGAAGAAATACTGTGTTTGGGTGCAGAAACATGGCGAACAGAGCTCCTGGTAGCAGGAAGAAGACCCACGGTACTTGATAGGAGGAGTACCTCTCTAGGATATGAGGGGGAGCACTACTGTGTGAGGTGGTAGACTCATGGAGGAGGAGCACTACATTGTGAGGTGGAAGACCCGCGGTACTCGACAGGAGGAGTACCTCAGCAGTCTTATGTTTGTGAGAAGTACCTCGGAGTCGTGACTGGATCACTATACTCATCAGAGATGGAGCTCTTCAGCAGTTACTGTTTCGATAATGAAAATCTCGGTTTGAGTTGAGTCAATGACCATTGTGTTTACCTCATGATTGAGATGGGTCACATGATAACTTAGGTATATGTATGGGCATATACCTAGGTAGTGGTTATCCGTTGATTTCATAAACTATGTTTTTCCTCATGATTGAGATGGGTTACTTGATAACTTAGGTATATTTATGGGCATATACCTAAGTAGGGGTTATCTGTTGAGATCTTTATTTGTGGTTATCCTTGTTGGATTTTGTGAGACCTTGAGGGTCTCAGGGTTCCTACTGAGTATCATTATACTCACCCCTGCATGGGTTATGCCCGCACCTCATTGTGTTGGTTGCAGACGACGGGCAGCGCTGTCAAAGGCCGAGTGTTCGAGGGCCGGATGGTACCGAGAGGTGGACCCCACGAAAAGTCAGTATCCGAAGGTGGACTTCAAGATGAGATGATAATAGGAGGAGGTTGATGGGCGAGAGAGTTGTGGAGGCTATCTGTACCTACCCTTCAGGTAGGATCCGTGGTGGACAATCTAGGAGCAGCTCTATCTGTACCTTCCCTTTAGGTAGGATCAAAGGTGGACGACCTAGGAGCTACATCTATTATTCCAGCTACTTGTCTTTTATGTTGTACTTTCGTTCAGTTTTAGCTGTACTTTCAGTTGGGTTTGTATTCTGTCCCATTTACATTTCAGGAATTCTTTTGTACTTAGTGTATTATTTCTACTTGTACTCTATGGTGTTTTGATTACTTTTATAAAGGTAATGCCTTCCCTGTTATCGGGATTTATGCCATTGGTGCTAGTCTCCATCCCATGGCCTATGGAAGATGGGCTTGGGGTAGTCACGACACAGGCCCCGAGGACGGGTCATGATAAATTGGTATCAAAGGAGTCGGTTCTACCGCATAACTTATAACTCTGATTTTTCTTTCTCTGAAGAAATAGTGTTAAGGGTACCGAGTGTGGTTTTTAGTTCAGGGAGTCCAGTGTTGGTGTGGGCGGCCGACGTATCCATACACCAGGACCCGGACAAATGATTTCCTACTTTCTAAAAGAAAACACTGATTGTGTGTGTGTTTCCAAAAGTTTGTTTTAAAAAGTCAGCTCAAACCATGTCAGATCACCAGGTATAATCGTTTGACTATGTCACATTTGTTTCTTTCAAGATGCCTCCCCGTGGATGACTAGCTAGAGTCCCAAGATTTGTACGTACTGAAAGCCCACTGAGTGATGAGGCCTCAGTACATGTCCCTCTTCTAGTTGAGGAACCAGCGGAGGCACCAGCGGTACTACCACCCGTTGGTCCACCGATGCCACTAGCCCCAACAGCAGAGAGTGCACGTCACTTGAACGCACTGCATGAGTTCCAGCGCCAGAGGCCAACCAGGTTCAGGGGAGAGACGAACCTGCAGGCCGATGAGGATTGGATGGAGGCTGTGGTGAGAGTCTTCAGGCTAGTAGGGATGCTAGCAGACTACATGGTGATCATTGCTGCCAGCCTCCTTTAGGCAACAGCAAGCAGATGGTGGAGCCTGATGCTCCAGATGCATGACGAGGCGACAATTCTGTGGGCAGACTTCGAGAGCCTGTTCTGGGAAGAGTTTTACCAGCCACCCTTCATGCGGTGCATATAAAGGAGCTACTTCATCTACATCAGGGTAGGATGATGGTGGCGCAGTACTCTGCAAGGTTCATAGACCTCTCGCACTACTCCACAGATATGGTACGGGACCCGTTCTTCAGGGCCCAAACCTTTGAGCAGGGGATCAGGCGATAGATTAGACCATCTGTTGTTTACCACAACATCCCGACGCAGACCGGGGTGTTGGAGGGAGCCCTCTTAGTAGAGATTTTCCTTGCTAAGCAGTCTCCAGCAACATGACCCACCACTATCCATCATGTGGTATAGTCTTCTACAGTGGGTAGTAGACAGATGATGCAGAGGTCTAAGAGGACCATACCTACAGGTGGTCGACCGCATGACCCCGGGTCGGTAGTGTGAGGCACCAAGGGGAATGACAGAGCCAGACCTACCATGCAGTGTTACTTCTGTGGCGGGATTGGTCACATGGCATGTGATTGTCCGACCCGCCATACAGATGACCAACAGATGAACGAAAGACCTATCAGGCAGAGGTAGAGGTTCGATCGAGGCAGACCGCAGGGAACAGGAGACCGAGATAGGGGAGTTGGTCGTGAAGCTGGATGTGGATGACGCTTCGAGGTGTTGACACCACCACCACTAGGAGGTCCACCCCAACCACAGGGAACAGGTTGACATGGGAGAGCTCAGCTTCAAGCAGCAGAAGCATACGACTACGGAGCTCCAGAAGCTGACAGACAAGAGCGGGACTAGTTCCAGGCATGGAACCTTTGGTCTTGGTGCTTCTAGTTTTCTTTTTGTCATTGTTGTGTGTCTTTGTACTTCAAGATTTAGTAATAAAAGACACTTTCCCTTGTGACATTTGCTTCCTTCCTTTTTGTGTACTAAGAAGTCCCGGTTAAAATTGTTGACTTGACCCTTACTTTCACGATTCCTACTAGAGGAGACCCAGTTACCTTACGCTGATGCCGACAGTGTGACTAGACCTTTAGAGGCGAGAGTCACGATTGGATCTCTTGGTAATAACGTCTAGGCCTTACGACATTTTCCATGGCATGAATGCATCATTCATGTCCGGATTGACTATATTAGGCAAATAACGTGGTTCATCCAGGGGATGAGACCAGATTTCTCTTATCAGAAAAGAAGAAATAATAGCATCTCTTGTGGGACCAGATATGGTCTAGGCCACTACAGAGAAGGTCCAGGTCATCCAGGAGCAGATGAGGACAGCTCAGAGCCGACAGAAGTATTATGCTGACAGGAGGCAGAGACCACTAGAGTTCAAGGATGGAGACCACGTTTTCTTATGGGTCTCACATCGACGTGGTATTACAGAGATTTGGCGGAGGTGGTAAGTTATCTCCATGCTTCATCGGACCCTTCAAGGTCCTTAGCAGGGTAGGTGAGGTGGGTTACCACTTGACCCATCCACCTCAGTTGCAACAGGGGCACGACGACTACCACATATCTCAGCTAAGGAGATACGTGCTTGAACCAACGCATATCATCGACTATGGGAAGCTAGACATTAGTGATGGAGTGACTTTTTCCGAGTTCCAATAGAGGCTGAGGATCGACAAGAGCGGGTCCTACAAGAATGGTCGATTCCTCTTGTGCACTTTCGTTGGCAGCACGAGAACCTCCAAGAGAGCACATGGGAGCGGAAGGCTCAGATGCGTGATCAATACCATTTTTGTATCCCTAGATTGTGTTAAAGATTTACGGGGATGTAAATCCCTGAGTTTGGAGTAATGTAAAGACCCAGAAATTTCAAGGAAAATTTTTCCTTATTTTATTTGGAATTTTACGAGTACGTAGTTTCTGACAGCGCCTGATTCTGAGGCCCGGTGTGCCCGGAATCATTTTCCGAAGTTTGGCTCGAGTACGTTCAGTGAATGGAAGAGAGGGTTTTTCTATCTCTTGAACCGGTGCTCGGAATCAAAATCCAAGGGCACCAATGAACTAGCAGCGCCAATTTTCGCTTAAGGGGACCCTTTCCGCAGTTGCGATTTATGTGGGTTTGAAGTTATATTTTGGATTTTAACCTTAAATTAAATAAAAATTGTGTTGCAAACATTTTTTATTTGAGTTGGTTACATCATACAAGGGGGAGGTTGTTGGTGGGTCCCACACCCACATAACCTCCCATGAGATGATATTTGTGAGGTGTGGCCCACACGAGCCCAACCTTTCATCTTCTGTTTAACTCCTTGAACCCCCCTGTTAAACTCATTAAACCTTTAACCTTCTCATTTCACTCTCCCTCTCTTTTAATATGCCAACACACTTGAGTTAAGGAATTTAATTAGTTGGCTCATCATTTTGAGTTAATTTGAATTCATTAGGTGAGAATAATAATAAGAGTTGTATTATTATGTTTGGGTGGGCATAGGTTGAGTTGGGCGAACAAAGGAGGGGGGAAGAATTCTTGAAGGAATAATCCTCTTCCAATGAAGAACATCTCCCGACAACGAACGACGACACCCACAAAGAACACCCATTTTCTCTTATCTTCTTACGCGTCAAGATAGAATATGCCGATCGCGGTGATAGTTGTGAACAACAACGTTCTTTTTCCCTTGTCGTTGATGGAACGAGATCGTCTTCTGCGATGCCGATTTCAGCACCGACGATGAACGAACCTTGAATCGAGGTAGGGGTTTGGTTGTTTTCGTGAATAAATTCCTTGTGTTCTTCATTTAATATTCAGGCATCCTGTTATAAATTTAAAGGGAGGAGTTCAGACCGTCCGAACATAGCCGATCCTCCTCCCCCTTTGATGTGTGTTCGTTGCGGCTCAAACAAAGGTGGTGTTGTGCAACAGCACCGAGCGGAAACAAGAATGAATGCGATGAAGGAGCGCGGCGCCGTCGCGCCGCACCTTTGGCGCCAAACAAGCCGCAGTGCCATCGCGTCGTGCCAGAGAACATTTAAGAGGCCGTGGCGGAGGGTCGCGGTGTCGTCACGCCCCCCCGGTCAGACAAGGCTGTGGCTCAAAGCTGCGGCGGTGCAATGCGGGGCGGCCAAAACTGCCAGCAGCCGACACCTCGGGAGGGTGGGACCGCGGCGGTCCCGCGGCGGCAGCTCCGGCCGGCCGGATCAGGCCGTCCGTTTCAGGGGGATACCGGGGGTTGTAACCCTCGGCTGGAAAGAAGAATGGCCCCCACGTGGGGGGGGGGGGTTGTCAATCATGGGGGCAGCGCACCCCCCCCCTTTCCGCGACAGCTTGGCCGAGCCAAGCTCTCTGGCCACGTGGGCCGTGCCCGCCCAGGCAGGGTGGGCCAGGCCACGCCGGTTGGGTAGGGCCGCGCCCTAGTGGGCCGGACCCGGGTTGGGTCGACCCAGGGGGTCTCGGGCCGGGTCCAACCGGGCCCTAACCCCCTATTTCCTGGCAGTTTTTGTTCAAACACCAATAACTTGGGCTACGGACCTCCGATCGACGCACCTTCAGTTCCGACGCAATCCTTGGATCGAGCCGGTCATTTTAGTATATCTCACTCAAGGTTTCATAGAACATTGGGTATGGCCGGGTTGGTTCGAACACGAAACCAACCGGGCCCTTGGAGCGGAAATGCTTATAACTTGAGCTCCGAATGTCTGATTGACGTGTCGTTGACTTTGTTGGATCCCTCTTGATGAGATGGAACTTTTTTCATACTTCACCTGAGGTTTGGACACAGTTGGAGTATGTTCGGGTTGGATTGTACCCAAAATCCAACCGGGCCCCTGGAACGGAAATGCTGATAACTTTCAGACCGGACGTCCGTTTGACGAACCATCAGCGACGTTGGTGATCACGTTGAGAAACGATCCCTTTGATTATAACCTATGAGAGTTCGGGGTATAGTTGATATGCGGTCGGTTTGGTTCGTACACAAAACCAACCGGGCTCCTGGGACCAAAAGGCGAATAACTCACAGACTGGGCGTCCGATAGACGTGACGTCTATTGCGTTGAGACCCCTATGACCAGGTGGTCCTTTGAGATACTTCTTAGTGGGACTTTTTGATACTTGGAGTATCGAATTGTAGCTCGTGGAGGAGACCCTCTTAGAGACAAGCGTACGGAGTATGGAGACCGTGTAGCCGGCTGAGACCTGACGACTGCTTGACCGACTTGACTTAGAGTGAATCAACTAGCCCAGTGGAAGGAGCACTACTATTTTTGGGTGCAGAACCACGGTGGACGGAGCGCCTAGTAGTAGGCAGTAGACCCGCAGTACTCGACAGGAGGAGTACCTCGGTAGGCTATGAGGGGGAGCACTACCGTGTTAGGTGGTAGACCCATGGTGGAGGAGCGCTACTTTGTGAGGTGGTAGACTCACGGTACCTGACAGGAGAAGTATCTCAGCAGTCTTAGGTTAGTGAGTAGTACCTCGGAGTCGTGACTTGATCATTGTACTCGTCAGAGACGGAGCTCTTCAGCAGTTACGGTTTCGATAATGAAAATCCTGGTTTGAGCTGAGTCAATGACCTTTGTGTTTATATCATGATTGAGATGTGTCACTTGAAAACATAGGTATATGTATGGGAATATACCTAGGTAGTGGTTATCCATTGTTTTTATAACCTTTGTGTTTCATCATGATTGAGATGGGTTACTTGATAACTTAGGTATATGTAAGGGCATATACCTAAGTAGAGGTTATCTGTTGAGATCTTTCTTTATGGTTATATTTGTTGGATTTAGTGAGATATTGAGGGTCTCGGGGTTTCTACTGAGTATCGTTATACTCAACCCTGCACGGGATATGACCGCACCACATTGTGTTGGTTGCAGACGATAGGCAGTGTTGACAGAGGCCGAGTGTTTGAGGGCTGGACGGTACCCGAAGGTGGACCTCAAGGCAAGTCAGTATATGAAGGTGGACTTCACGACAAGACTATACTCGGAGGAGGTTGAAGGGTGAGAGAGTTGTGGAGGATATCCTTACTTACCCTTCAGGTAGGATCCATGGTGGACGATCCAGGAGCTGCGCTATCTGTACCTACCCATCAGATAGGATCTGATGTGGACGACCTAGGAGCTACTTCTATTCTTCCAACTGCTTGTCATTTCTATTGTATTTTCGTTCACTATTAGCTGTACTTTCGGTTGGGTTTGTATTATATCCCATTTACATTTCAGCACTTCTTTTGTACTTAGTGTATTACTTCCGCTTGTACTCTGTGGTGTTTTGTTTACTTTTATAAAGGAAATGCCTTCCCAGTTATCAGTATTTACGCCTTTGGTGCTAGTCACCAGCCCCTGGCCTATGGAAGGTGGGCTTGGGGTAGTCACAGCATGGGCCCCAAGGACGGGTCCTGACAGAATTCCCTAATATTTCATTTTATGGAGGAATATGATATGATCATATATAGTATTTATGTGATTGGTGTTTTCATAGAAATCATTATTGATGGAGGATGCCCGATTATCTAATAAGTAAATATGACCACATGATTGGGGTTTAATTTTTTAGTTTGTTTTGTTCTTGTAACCTAGTTGGTTCTAGGAAAATAGGTTTAAGGATAAACATTTACACTATCTTAACCTTTATAGAAAAGTATTATGTTTTTTTGTTAATAAAGGCCATCGTACTCTGAGTATTTATTTTTCTATATTACAGGTGAACATCATTAACATATTACTATGTTCTTTATCATATGGTTTTTATCTTATATTACAAGCATAAAAATTGAAGGTGATAAAAGTGTGTAAGATATATTTAATGTAAAAATTAAAGAGATAAAAATAATGAACCATAAAATTTTATAATTAGACCATAATGATTCGCCCCCCTCTATGTGGTTACATTGATCATAGTGGTACAACAATTAGTATTAGAGTTATATTACACCTCAGTTTCGAATCAATGATGTATAAGAATGTATGTTTTTTGTTTCTCTTATAAATGAATATTCAAATGAATACTTATAGAATATATATTTACTGCTTATCTAAATCATATTTCATAATTGAATTTGAATAATTTAATTAAAAAAATATAATGTTAAAAAGGAATCACCATTTTAAAAGGATAAAGATAATTTAGTTTCCACATGGTAAAATTATGAATATATTTTATCATCCATGAATGACTAATATTGGGAGGAAAAAGTCACTAATAAGAATATGTAATATATTTTTATTCATTAGACTAAAAACATCCACATTAAGATGTGGTAACTAAAGCATTTGATATATAATTTATATGGATGAAACAAGCGCAAGTAGGAATGATCATATTTCTAAAAAATTATATGATAATGCATAAAAGGATTCATTTTTATATTTATATGGAATTAAAAAATTTCCCAAAAATGTTCTTAATTTTATTTTTGAATCACTTAGAAACATAAAGAAATATATCACCCACCATGAATAAGATTGTGTGATTATGAAGAAAGTTATGAAACAAAAGGAGATTGTGTGTATAAATATTACCAAAAAAGATAAGAACGATAGTTATAGGGTTATGAAGAATGGAGAAAGGTGTTCTAAATTTGGGAAATAATGACTATGTAAAATTTAAGAGAAAGATGAAGGAAAAATATCTTTACAGAGAAGATTCATTTATTGTAGGATATCATTATTGTCAAGGACCAAAATTTAGTGTTCTAAAAAATAAGATAAATATGATTGAAAATTCCAGGAAATATATAAGAAAATATGAATGAAGATAGTTTTGAGAGGATAAGAAGTTATTTTGAAGATAAAGTGACCCCAATTGAAAATAAAAAACACTCTTAATTTGAAGTGTCTTGAGAATAATGTGATTCTGTAAATCTAGAAAACATTTATGAAGAATCGTTACAAATTTATGAGAATAGAGTTATTACCTTACATACATTTATGATGTTTTTTTGTTTTAAATAATAATAATAATATTATAATAATAACTGCAGATCATATAATTTTAAATCATAGACAATCTCAAAGACAAATACCATTTATTCTATAATATATTTTTTAATAATCCTATTTACATAAAAAGTGTAGGTTTTAATAGAAAATAAGAAAATAATAGATGATGAAAAATATTGAGAACCCCACCCCCATAACATATATTGTTGATATTATCAGTTTAGAGATATTTATTTCTCCATAAGGTACTCAAAATAATGGTTGTTTTCAAAAAAATATCATAGCTTTCATACAATCTAGACTGTAGTTCAAAGTATAAAAACAAGCTTCGTTGGTTATTTTCTGTATTTTGAAATGATTGAACACAATTTTCTTGTTTTTTATGATAAAATTTCAATCTATTGAATTTAATGACACAATAATTCCAAAGTTATCAATTCTAAAATAAATCAATGTAAAAAAATGTAAAATAATAGTATATTTTTCTCAAAAAGTTTGGAAACTTGGAAAAATCATTAATAATTCCAATTAAGGAGGACATAATGAAGAAAACCGCCTTTTACAATCAACCATGAATTATAAAAAAAATATAAGACCACACCATAAAATATGAAGAAACATTAAAATAGAATAGAAGTGATTTATCCTTCAGTTATAAATGAATAATTTTTTGTAGAATACACTCGTGAATACAAAATATATATTTCAACAATTGAAAGAAAATACAACTATTTTAGATGAAAATGGAACACAATAAACCATTATAAAAATTCCATGTATGTCATTATTGACGTATAAGATGTAATAAAATAAAAAAATAATCAATAAAAATAAATATAAGATTATTTTTTTCGTGGAAAACAACTTAGAGAGACAATTTGTCAAATATAATAAGGTAGAGAACGTTATTATAAAATGTATAGTTATTTGGACAAGTCAATTGTAAATTGTATTAAATATGAAATAATAAAAACAAAATGATAATATTATTGGGTAATAATAGATACCACATGAATATGAAATGGAATTTTATAAAAGGGTATCAAAAAGTGATGAAATAAGAGTTCTTGAGAAGCAATGTGGAAGGAGAAAGCCAGTTGGCCATGGATGAATATATTATTTAATTTTTATAATCACCCAAGAGGAAATTTTTAAAATAATAATGATAGAAATAATCAATGCATATACATTAATTTTTAATCTAATTAATAAAAATTCACACAATTAAATAAATATGGTGGAAAATAATACAATACCTCCAAAATTTTCAACTGAATTAAAAAAGAAGGAAATAATGATGAGGTATCTGAAAATTATAGAAACAATAATGGAGTTATTGTGTTGAGAAAAAAATCATAACCCTTTTCTCCACAAATTTTTTATATAACTACTTTATTCTAATATATATTGTGTTAGTTTTGTCTATGTAGGGAATTGTAAGTGATGAATGTTATTGAAGTGTTATATTAGATATATTTACTAAATGTTTTAAAAATATTTTTTTATAAAAATATTAGTTCTTTGGTGTTGAAATGTTCTCCAGTGGATGAAATTATAGACCATGTCCATTTGAGTGGAAATTTAAATTCTATCAAATTATGTGAGAGAATTGTGATATTTGGTGATTAATTTATTGAAACCTCTTTATTTTAATTTTCATATAATTTATTGTTTTTTTGATTTCGATTAAATTTAATTAAAATAAAAATTCATAAAAATTTATATTTTTTAGAGTTCATAATTGATTCTAACATTATACCATTATTTTATTTATTTATATCAAATTCTTGGGAAACTTTTTATGATTTTGTAATTGGGAATTGTTTTTAATATGAATTTTTAATTTAATATTTTAATTTATTATTGATTTTTTGTGATAAATATTTCTATATGGATGATTCTATAGGTTTATATGTAATTTTCAATTAACATATTCAATGTTCATGTAAAGGTAATGACACATCCAAGGAGACCAATGTAAGGGTATAATTAAGGAGTTCTACCTCATGGATGAGTAAATCCAAACATTTTGAAGCTATATAATGGTTTACGATGATTAATTTCCCTGCCTAAGGGTCACTAGGCCAAATAATGAAGGTTGAATCATGTTTTTTTAATGAATCATAGGGGTAAATAAATATCCCACACAAGGGTAGCATACATGCATCAAAGAAAAACATACATATTAATGAAAACATGTGTAAGGGTAACCTAGTGCTTCAGTGCTTTAGTACTTGTGTCAAAGAAGACTGCCACTTGCATCATGGTTGAACATGGGCATTTCTAACCATATAGAGGCACCTATACAAAATATAATGGTAAAACATTTTTTTAAAAGGCTATGAAAATGTAGTCGTAATTAATATTTCTGGGTATTATTCTAGTGAGTTCTTTTTTAATTGTAATTAGAGGCAAAATGAGAGAGTCATCAGCTGGTAGCATCAAATTACACTATAGTTTAATGATTTCATAAGGGATATCAATGTGGCCTCAAAGAAACAGAATTTTTAAGGTTTTAATTCACTCATGGAACCCTAAAAGTTAATTAAAAATTGATCAAAAGTGGGGGGGGGGATCTCGAAGAAGAGTATATGATAAGATATTGTATATTGAGTAATATTGATGACTAAAATGAGAAGGAAAATGCTTCCATGTTTGGGATACTTGTGGTCTAGGATAAGACCACATCGGGGCAAAATATTTTATTAGATGTATTTTATTGCTTAACCTATGGGGTTGATAATTAATAGTTAAAATCATCAACATAACATCTATGTATAATGATTCAAATCTGTTTCCTATGAGGGATAGTTTTTTGGAAACATTCATTAAGGTGAGAGCCTTCATGTAAGGGGGGTTATCAACTAATGAATGAATCATCACTACATAGGACCAAAAATGACTCTAACTAGATAAGAACTAAATTATAGATAGGAGTAGAGTAGGATTTGGTTGGTGAAATCAATGCTTAAAGGAGAAAGAAATAATAAGATAGTTGGGGGAGTAGAGGCGAGGCTTGACAATGAGGAATTTGTATATACCTGTGTCATTTTTTCTAAATTTCAAGTAATTTTTCATTTATTCCACTCATTATAGATATTAAATATACCTAAATTCTTCAAAGGATTACAATAATTTTAGTTTTTTAATCAATTTCATAATCTTTATTTTTTCATATTTAATTTAATTCATTCTTCCTAACCCATTATTCTTTAATTCAATATTCTGTTTGATTAATGTAATGAATGTTGAAAATATCTTTCAAAGTGATTTTGAATTATTTTTAACTTCTTTATACACTGAAATATTGAGAATTGGGAATATAGAGAAATGAAAATTCATAATTAAATGATATTTTGTCTTCATGAATGACCATGTGGTCATTAAATTCATCCTTAATATGTGATATCACTATATTGAATGTGATTATATTTTCAATCTCTAGTATATTTAACTATGAAGAGTGGATTTATACATTTTCTTTTATCCTATTTTCCTACTAGGTTGAATGTTTTCTTTTGAATATCATATTTTTAATTGGATATCATATTCATATCCCCTCTCAAATATCCTTAGGCTTGCCTCATACTCCTTAACATAGTTTAGTTTTAATTCATTCAAAACCCAATTCTCACCTCATCTACCATTCAACACACTATTCTATATCTTTTCTTTATTCTAGTCAACGTTTTCATTGGAATTGGGCTTCAATAAATCCATTATAACATCTCACACCCTTTTTTTGGATTTGAACCTTCTATCCATAATTCTAGTGAGAGTACAAGAATATAAATTTTATTTGAGTGAGATTTAGTGAAACTTTTTTGAAAGATGGAATCATTTCTAGGGAATTAAATTTATTGAGTGGACCTTTGTTAAAAAATAAAATAATAATAAAAAATAAAAAAAATAAAAATATAGATTAGTTTTCTCTATTTATTTCATTGAAGTTTCATATCTATTTACTATTTAAACAATTGAAGAATTTATAATTTATGTTTCTTCATTATGAGTTTTTTATAGTTGTTGGTTATTTTTTTGTGGTCATTTTTAGAAAAAAATTATTAATGTGTAGAAAAGGAATAATATTTGGGTTATGAACAAAAACGGTCAATATACACTATTTATTGTCACTATTTTATGCACAATGCTTAGTGAAATGACTATAATAAAAAACAACATATTTATCCATCTGAGAAAACCAATAATATTTTGTTCCCATTCGGAAATATAAAAAAAATTAAAATATATGTTAATGGAAATTATTGATATACGTGGTCATGGACATGAATGAATTAAAAAGATACAAAATCAATTATGATAATTAGGAAAATTACTTTAGGATCAAGGAAAATTTGAAATAAGTGATCAAGATAATAATTTGATATACTTTCAGAATTATCATGAAGTGGAAGGCTAATAATAAGGTAAACTAGTGAGAATGAATCTAACATTGATTAATTTTTAAAACAAATAATAAACTAGTTGCACCAAGAGGATTCAATCATGTAAGTGAAAGCATACGAATATCCGATTGATATAATGAAACCAAAATTAATTAATTTCATATCAATATATTTAATGTAATCTAGGTTTGAGAAGAATCATGATACTTGGATTTTAAATTAAAATTCACTTCAAAATTATTTCTAAAATTTTGAAAAATTATCTTGAGTTTATGGTTGTTAAATTAAAATACAATAACAAAAAACCAATATGCAACATTTTTTATCAAAATTCTGAAATTCATTTTCAATGTTATCTTCCCTATTTTCAATGTTTTTTGAAATATTTTCAAATTGTTTATAATAAAAACGAACTGGGAGTATAACATGACCACTAATTCATTGATTAAAAATACTTCCTCATGTTCTTAATTGTTGATGATTCCCATATTGAGTTTACAGATTATTTAAAATAAAATTCCAATCAATAAGCGGAGGATAATTTGAATCTAGAAATTTCATGGCTTATTTTTGATATAATTTAATTGATGTTCTCTTTATACAATATTCTCTTATAAAACCCAATTTTTATTAAATTTTCCTAGGGGTGATGTATTAGAAGTTGATCCTAATTTTTTTATTAACCACAAACTATTATACTTAATAAGAAATAATTTCTCAAAAGTAGTGACTAATAGTATTTTGTTTTCTAATGAAGATTTTTCTGAAGAAATTCATATATAAACAAATACATAATTTTAAATTATTTGATGTGTATAAAATAAACCATTACATGTTTTTTAATATATTTGTCAATTGTTTTAAATTTAAAAATTTACTTAGTAGATGGGAATAAAATGGAATATTTTTTTATTCATTTTAAAAGATATAATAATTTTTCAATGAATTATTGAAAACCAAAAATTGGATTTTTATTTTCATAACACGGTAGTGAGCACCAATTTTTAGATCTTTAAGTTTTAATAAGAAAATGAGAGCTATGAGGATCAAATTCAACCCTTAGTACCACCTTATATGTTTTTTTCAATTACATAAATTTAGAAATTTATCATTATGAATTCTAGTAGTGGACAATAAGTTATGAAACTCTGTTTACGGGTTTTTTCATGGGGATTTTCAACTCAGAAAGGGATTTTGTTAACAACTTATTGATGAAAAAATAGTAGGTTTGCCAACAATATTTGGTAGCACAATTTTAGTGGGTTATATATGAAAAACCATATCCTCCTAGGTAGTATGATTATTTTTCATAGAAATTTTGTTTTTGGGAATAATTCCTAACATAACATGGGAGAAATTCCATGATTTAATAAAATAAAAATTTCTTGATTTTTTATTTTAAATAAACATACCCCATCGATCTTGTACTGGTGCATTCAAATTCATTACCTTTCCCAATTTTTACAAGAATATAATATGGAAAATCTATCATCTATTTCTGAATGTTTCATTATCAGACCCTCCTCCTTTTTATTAGTTTCATGTTATAATTTTCTAGGATTTAATCTCATGTATTGCTTGTTACTCTCTTTTATATAATTGAATGAGTGAATACATGTAGAGGATGAATTATTAAAGGTGGGGAATTTGGGGAATTCTTACTTAAAAAAGACTAATTATTAGTGGATTTTAATTTTTTTACTCTACATTATGTATTTAATTCTAATTCTATTGTAATTTCTACATAAACATTGAGATATTGAAATCAAGTCTCTTAATTTATGTAAAAACATATTTTTGTTTGATATTAAGTTTCGGTGGTGTTTTTTATGTATGAATTTGGTTACAAAATAAATTTATCATGAATTAATTGGGTAATTAAATTATTCGAATATATTTTTTTAAAATTTATTTTGAAAATAATAATTTCTTTTTGAACACCCCTACATTTGTTTGGATTGGATTAGATATTTTTGAATCTATTTAAAAGTTTCACTATTTTCTTATTACATTGTTTGTGATGCTCCTGATTTGAGATATTTTAACAAATACATGTATTATATGTTATATTTAAATTTTTTTCAACATGAAATAAAATTTGGATGTGTACTGATATATTTCCAGTATAATTTTAAAACATTATTTTAATCTATGAAAATGATTTTTAACAACTTAATTTCCAAATTGTTTTGAAAATTGAATTATTTAAATTTCATTATCACACCTTAGAGATCAAACTTTTTATAATACTGATTTTAAGGTCTGTGAGAGGGGTATTCGTCAATACTAAACCTTACTTCATTGATAAAATATCAAATAAAAAATATTTGTCTTTAAAAATTTACTATTTTTCAAGATTTAAATATCATTTTTAGGGGTTTTGAGTTGTCCTCGGATCTGAAGAAAGTTGTTACTATTAGGGTGATTAATAATTTTAATTTTACCATTGATTCAATCAAGTAACATCATTTACATTTCCTTTATTTAAATATTCATTTGATCAATCATTTGGAGTTTTTTTCATAATATTACCTATTTTGATATTTTTAATTTGATTTTTAACTCACAAGTTAGAATATTAAAAAGGATAGGAAATAAACTCTAAATCCTTGTAATTTATTTTCTTTAAGATAACATAGGTAGATGAGTTAATTAATATTCATTTTATTAATTAATTTCACTCATTAAATAGTTTTTTCAAATTATTTTTTTCAAATTATTTTTTTTGCTTTACATGAATGGAAAAATATGTTTAATGTACATTTTAATGTAATGTGATCACTGTTTAAAACATTTTAATTTTTTAAAAACTAATTAATTTTTTAAAACTGAAACCTACTTTTATCTAAAACACTCTCTTTTAAGTATAGAAAACATACATATCTACTGAAAAATGAATATAGTGTATTTTTTTTTTGAAAATATCTTTTTTATTGAAGTGAAAATAATTCATTTTTTTTGAAAACATATCCTCAAATGAATTTTATGAGTGGATTTGTTGAGGAAAAGAAATATACTATGTGTAGGAACGTTTTTTTGCCTATTTTGACTACATATCAACCAAATAATTTTCATTGCAATATGAATGTTTTCCTATTGAAATGTTCTATTCTTGATAATATTTTTCATTATATCTCTTTTGAGAGAAAATTTTGATTCTATTTATTTTCGAGTGAAAAGGGCCATATTTGGATAAATTTTGATAGAAAGTCTAATGATTTAATTTTTATATAACATTAAAAAAATGAATCTTTATTCTCAAAGTTAATTGGTATTTTGTTTTTAATAATATTGTAATGATGGTTATTTATACTTGAATATTTCATTCTTCCAATATTTTATTTATAATTCCAAAATTATGGAACATATTTTAATATCTTATAATCTGGGATTTTTTAATAATTTTTTAGAGTGAATTGAATATTTTAACCTAGTATTGGTGTTTTGAGTTGCAATTTACATGGTAAAGTTATCTCGAATCACCTTACTGAAGGATTGGTTACAACATTAATCCTTGTGTAAAGGTCATCTCATATCCCAGTAGGCTGGTGTAAGGGTATCATCAAGGAGGGGCATGTTGAAGAAAGGTAAGATAGAGCTTCTTTAATATATATAATGTTCATATGTGGAGAATATGTGTTATGAAGGTTCCCATGTATTGTTAAAAAAGGTTAACTTAGGATCCTGTGTAAGGGTATCCCTTAACTCATGAAAATGTGAAATGGTTAAAAGGATAAATGATTTGACTAATTTCAACAAGGTGAACCTTTCCTTTTGGAGTTCTTGTTGATTAGAACTCTATAGTTATTAATTCTTGTCTTGGAGTAGTGAGCAGGATGTGTGATCTCCTTGGATATTTTCCAAGGGGTGGGTGAGTAATGAAAAAGCACGATGAATGAAAATGTGTTGGACTCTATAAATATGCATTAGTCTTTTAAAAATAGTAGCCATGTGGGTGGGTACCATGAGGGGGACAATGTTTCTATGAAGAAACTAGTGATGAATTTTAGTATATGACATAATGTCCATGTTAATCTGTGCTGTTTGTGCTATCAGTGGGTCCAAGTTGTTACATTGGTATCAGTGTAGGAACCCAACTATCAGTGTGATGTCTCTACCTGGAATGAGATTTTGTGTCCACAACGAGGATGTGGGGGTGGTGAATGTAACCCCCTAGAATGTAAAAGGTTTAAATAAAAAAATTATTTTACTCATGTTAATAAGGTGCACCATTTTTAGGGGCATACATGGTTTGAACTGCAATGTGAAGCATTGTTGGCATGGAGTATTGATTAGGCAGGTTGACATCCTCGTAAGTTTTACAGTGTGTGTCTGTGTGAGTAAGTAAAGAGTACACTAAAAGGAAAACTATTGTCCAATGGGGATTTTAATTAGCTTAAAGACCTGTTTGGGCACATCGGTTGGACCCATATAAAGGGCTAGGTGTTCGTGATGCAACTAGTGGTTCTTGGTAGCCCATGAACCGTTAACAATGTTCTGTTATTTTTGTTTATACTATCATTAGGTCTAATTTGATAAATTTATGACATTCCAAAAGATTATTGTAGTATTTCGTGTGGGTAGTGTATTGCATCAATTCCCACAAAAATGTATAAGACCTCTAATTTCAAGGTTGTTCATTGGATTTATAGACTACATAAAATTATCTATGCACTCTGTAATAGAAAACAAATTAATAAGGCAACGTGAGGGTAGTATTATGTGTTTTGTATAAGTTAAATGTTGTTGAGTGAGATTATCTAGGTAATTAGTGCTCACACGAGGGGTACTTCAACCAGTTGTGGTAATGTACACCGTAATTCTATGGTTGCGTAAAGGTAAGAAATGTAGAAAAAAATCAATGCAATGGTAATAAGTGTAATTCACACATTGTGTCCTAATTCTATTTTGTATATAAAACAAAAGGAATATTCATTCCCAAAGAAGTTTACATGGGAAGATATTTATTTTTGTGGAATATGGAGCGAAGGATTGTGTTGGAAAATTTATCTAGGTTCAAAATACATTAAATCAAGATAGAGTTGATGGGGGGGAGGAACATTATATTGGAGAAATTATCTTCATATACTTGTGAAGAAGAAAATGAATAGTATCAAAACTCTATATAGAGGATTGGTTGAAAGATTCAGAGCAGTTGACTATAAGTGATGGTGTTATGGAATTATTAATAAGGGTGTGTGTATTAATTTCAAGTGGATCATCAAAATATGATATAATCAAATAAATTGGAGAAGTAGTAACTATAACCATATCATAAATAACTTCAATCAGGGAAGAGAGTATGATCTATGAGTTGAGATTTTTTATTGACATTTAATGAAAGATCTAGATGGATGGGGGAGTAGAGTCCAAGATCAATAGAGAATAATTCCTTATTCCCTTTCTTAATTCATTCATTATTTCAATTAATTATTATTATGACTTCTTTTTTTGGATATGGGAATTTCATAAATTCTTGATGGGATTCAGGATATATAAATTTTTTAACTATTTTCATTGTCCTAATTCTTTTATTAATTTTTTTCAATTAATTATTCTAATAAATTTTTTCTTTGATTTGGTTTTCTTGTTGATGTAAAAATACTTAAATTAATTTTTCAAGGATATTATGAATTTTTTTTAACATTTTAAAAGCATTATAATATTGATAATTATTAATATTAATTAATTTATATTCATATGAAAAAGAATTGTTGTTTTATTAAAGGGGCTTGTGATCGATACTTTCCCCACCATAGTGTGAGAAAATTTTCATGACATAGATTCTATTTTTACTCAGTAGTTTTTGTAACTCATGAAAAATATGGTAAATTTTTTTGATGTACCCTTTTCATATTTGGTTGAGTAATTTATCTTAAAAAAAACCTTTTCCATCATTTTTATCTATTATATTCCCTCTCAAATGTCTTTAGGCATGGTTCATGCACCTTAACTTTGCTATTTTTTAATCTTTTAACACCACATTCTCACTACATCCATCATTCCACACAGATCACATGTTTATTTCATCATTTCTATCCAATTATTATATTGAATTTGATTCAATAAATCTCTAACAAAAACTCACCCACTAGCATAGGGTTTAACCCATCCTACAACTATTCTAGTGAGATTTATAAAATATATTTTTAATTTTGTTGAGGTTCATTAAAACTTAGTCAAATATATAGTTTGACGAATTTTTTGGGGAACTTTTATAGAATAATGGAGTTTCCATCTGGAATAAAACCCCGAAAAAGGTGTTGTAAATCCAATTATATAATTTTTTCTTTGGTGATAAAGCTGTTGATGGAGATTATCAATTTAGAGGCAATTTTATAATCATATAAAATTTATCATTTTATGTGTATATATAATTTATCAAATATTCCTGAAATATTTAATTGATGATTCATGTGTTCTTATTCTCTTAGAATATTTTTTAATGAATAAATTATAATATATGTGGGCTTCTTCATTAATGACATGACAACTGAGATGATTTTGAGAAATACATGATTATGAATTTCTTGTGTATAGAAGTTTACTACTCACTCTTTTTTTACATCAAATGTTTCTCATTTAGGGAAAAATTATATAAAAAACTTAAAAATTAGGTATCACCACATGTATTTATTGTCAATAATGTGGAGGGGTAAAAATAAATGGGTATATATTGATCTACATAAACTATATAATTACTGAAAAAACAAATAAGGGGTGAATATTTCAACCATTACTGATGTGTTTTATTAAGTTCTAATAGGAATTGATTCTAATATGACTAGATAGGGGAATATTTAAAAAATAGTGATGTTTCCACACCCAAATAATTAGTTTATGAAGTGGAATGTATCAAAGAATGGTTGTCAAGAAATAATCTAGTTTGCATAAAGTTAAAAGTTACCAGTTATGTGTGATGAGTTATTAAAGTTAAAATTACCCAAGCGATATTGTCAATATATAATTTAAATTATAGAATTTTTTTACTATTGATGATTTTATATAACCTTATGATATAATTCCATTTTATATTTTATTAAGGGTGTATTTACCCTTATAAGAACATTTGAGTTTAAAAAGGAGAGACATTTGTTATGAATTAATTATAACATTATAAATATTATGGATAATTCAAGTTAGAGAATAATCTTATGTGGTAGTTTATTTTTTATTGAAATATATTTTTTATAGTTTAATTAAATAATGAGAAATATATTTTTAATTTGGAATAAAATGTTTAATATGATTTTACTTGTATAGATGTTTTTTTGTGATTTTTTGAATTTTATAGTGTTTTTACATGTTCCAAATTTTATAGAAATTGAGTAGATAATATATGAGACTATTTGATTAGATTTTTACATTATCTAAAATGTTTCATGATGATTTAATGTTTCTAGGGTGTTTGGTTTTGAATTTCAATGGATGAAGATGAATTATGGATGATTATAGTAAAATATTTTATAATGTATTGATTAATTTCTTTGTTTATAATGATAACTATGGGGTTCCATAGGCTATGTATGATTAAGCCTTTAATTTAAAAGATACAGATAGATAGATCAATAGAGAATATTTTATTTAATAATGAATGGAAAAACACTATTATTTTTCATATTTAATTTATGGAAATATGTATTGTGTCAGAAAAAAAAATATCAATGCATTATTCACCCTATAAATATAGAGTTACCTCAAATTAGAACTATTCAAATTGATATTTGTAAGAATAAATTCTCTAAAAAAATTCTAAGTAATAAAAATTAGATGTTATTAAAGTTGATGTCAGAATAACTCTATGATACATAGGAATAAATATTTCAGATTTATACTTATTTCAGAAAATTTTTGGAAGTATGAATGTTATAGAAGATAAATCTTTTAGAAATATGGAACTTCCATTAGAGAAATGTCTATATAAAATAGGAATCTATAGAGTTGTGTGTGATTAAATTCATATGTTGAAACAACTCTATATGATCTTATGGGTCATGAGTAAATTTTCTTATGAGGATACATAATATTTTTCCAAACATATATACATCTCAATTTGGTTAGGTAAGGATAAGTCCAAGGATTCAATGGATACATAAGATCCATTTTGATGGTGTGTGAGATTCTATAGATAGTTTTTATTTTTAAATGTAATAAATAAAATCTGATGGTACTATATTTGTTCTTAATTTATATAAATATCATGATTACTATTATTATCATGTTTCACATAGAGAATAAACTTGAGATTTAAATATTAATATTGATATTTGAATTAATCCTTGATAAATAAATATCTTCATATAAAAATGTAATCTTGATGAATAATGTATTATGGCTTTTGAAACAAATAATGGAATAACCAGCAAAGAAATTTCTAGATTTTAATTTGTATAAATACATTGATTTTTTATGTAAATAATGTGTTATTGGGATGAAAATTTAAATCATTGGGAGTTAATGGTTCTATCTTTTGTTAAATAGAGATATCATTAATAAACTATTTTTAGATTTAGAGAATGATGGTCATGGGAATTTGAATATTCAAATATAATATAAGGACCAATTATTGATATTGTTATGTTCTTATTTTTTTATTAATTTTTTAATATTTTATTATATAAATTTTTTTACATGGTCAAGTAAAATATATTATAAAAAGAGAAGAATAAGATGAAGAGATCAAGAGAAACCAAATTTTTTTCCGTTGTTTGTTGTCTATAATAAAATTAAAATAATGGATAGATCCATTGTTATAGTAAGAGATTACTCTTATTAATTGAAGAAGAAAAAAAGTATATGGGAATATTTTGAGAGATGGATGTATCAAATACTAAAAATATCATGATATGAAGAATATTAATAAAACAATCCAATTATTTATAAATATCATATAGAATAATGAAAATGTGAGAGACCCTTTATGATATCTAAAAATAAGAAGAATCCCTCATGTATTATTTATAGTGAGGAAGAAATTCAAATCGTGTCTTTATAAAGAATGACATGCTAGTGTCAGATTCTAAAGATTTGATGTTGGTTTTTTATTTAATATTTTAATTCATGCATCTAACCTAGTTGGTGAAGGGAATAAATACCCAATGATATAACCTTTCATGTTATTTATAATGATAATAAAATAGAAGAAATATGTTACTGGGATTAAAACCATTTTACACCAAGGAAATTTTTATCCAAATGGAGGAAAATCTTGTTATAAAATTTTTATATCCCTTATTTTTTCTTTCCTTCATATATTAGTTAAATTAAAATCAAATGACATATTATTTATGAGATATATCCAACCTAACATGTTTATAGGTAATGTGAAATAAGTAAAATTTGGTATATGTGGAAAACACTGGTTCACCCACCTCTCACAATATTATCCTCCATTTTGGTGGAATAATTAATTAATATTTTGATTAATAGATAATAATAGTTATTTTATGAAACATCAATCAACAAAAGATAGATTTACTAATAACCCCAAAAATATGGATCTTAATCACAGAGTATATCATTACGAATTTTGATAGCTAACATTATCTAACCATCAGTTCGCAAATGATTAGTCAAGATAAATGTATACTTATTTACAATAGCTTCATGAGGATTATAATAGAATAGAAAGGTAAATCATGTATGTTAATATAAAATAATATAATAGTGGAATAGGAAGAATTTCAAAATTAACTATACAAAAATCATGATTGTATCTTCTGATCTATAACTTACATTGATGTGGAAAAATGATATCATTTTCACAGTCCATCAAAAACCAACCTTATATAATTCATATGATGATGATATCGAGGTAATATAGTAATAAAGTCCATGGAAAACTCATACCTATTCCTTGAAGGAAAATAAATGGTTCTAAAAACCCAATGGTAATTTGATACAAGTCCATACTTTTTGGATAAATAAGAAAATGAGAACCTAAAAATTCAATTTCATTCCACACACCCTACCACTAATTTTAAAATTTAATATTAAAATATATCTAGTATTTAAAATTATAAATAAATTGAATATAAGGATGATTATATTTTAGGACGTCTTACCTTAAGAATAAATGATCCACAATCATTTCCCAAAAAAAAATTTATTAGAAGGAAGAGGGAATTTAGTAGTGTTACATCTCTACACCATTTTAAAATCTTCTTATTAATAACCATTTATAATATAACAACTAATCTAATTAAAATAAATCAATCAATGGGTGTGTTAATTATATACTAAAAAATATATATTTTATTGTAGTCTTTATTGATAGTTTACAATAATTCTTGCAAAAGGTTCATTTTTTATTATTCCTCTGAGGATAATTTTGTTGCCAACATTGAAATCGTTATACCAGGATAATCAGTGGCCACATTAACATTATCAAGTGCATGATCATGTTCGTATCAGCATTCTATATGTATTATACCTACCATATATACCAGATGAATAAATAATTTTCAGAGATGATATACATTAGAGTTATGTGACCTGTAAAAATATTTAATTTCTCCACAAATAAATGATTTGTCGACCACATAAAGGGATGTATCAAAGTAACCAATCCATGTTCATGGGCGGGATTAGATAATTCATGTATATACAAAACATGAGAACCATATGTCATCACATGGACACTTTTCAATAAACACATAAGAAACCTATACATGTTTCATTGTAATAAATTTTGTAGCCTTTACTATCTTTACAATGAATTAGTATATGAGATTTAATAATAACTTATTTAATATCATCAATTAAAAATGAATCTTTATGCAAACTGAACATTCATATTGAATATTGTGGATTTTGGAGATTATGATTTTGAAATTATATACAAAAAATTCCTATAAAAACCAATTATACCAAACAATATTCCTATCATAATGAAACTATTTAGAGTATCCAATGACAAAATCGAATCATTTTTTTTGGATAACTAACATGCCTTATTTAGAGACCACACAATCTTGGAATTTCAATTCCAAATTCCAAAAAAAAATAACACACTAATAATCTATTATATTATTTTTGTTCTATAAGTATTACCAAAATGATCTTCTAATGATTGAAATATGACTCATTTGATATAGAATAAAAAATGAATTTCATAAAAAATTCCATGAAGAAGAGTTTGAATATCTATAGAAAATGTGATATATTTAATCCATGAAATAAATTGGAGTATTTGTTAAGAAAAAATTTATCATTGTACATACAATATTATCACATCAAAATTATAAACAAGAATAAGAAATAATTTCGGACTAATATATATTAAATGTTGACTAGACCAATAATCAATTTTTTTAAATTATTTCACATAATTAAATTTATTAATGGGGTAATTTTTTTTGATATGAATGGTACTTGTTATTTATCTTCCCTAGAAATATTTTATATAGAAAATACAAAATTATATATTTCCTTTCAATTTATTTGAAAAAATACAAAAAATTACCTATGAAATTCTACCATGGCATTATTTTGGAACCCATTTACCAAGGAACAATTTGGAATATATATTTATAACCATAATTCACTCATATAATAATTACATCATTTTTATTAAAACCATACATAATATTTCAAATACAAAAATTGATATGTTTAAGGTTATACCAAATTAGATTCACAAAAATTCAATAGAAATAAAACATCAGTAATTATTTAAATCCTTCAACATTAATTCCCTACAATATTTCATAATCTTCTTAGTATATTTGGTTTCCTAGGGATATATATTTAAGATGGGATAAGATAAAAATAATAGTAACGTGGGTGGGGGGTAATATGGATGAATTTTAGATAGAAATCATTATTTTTATTAGGGTGAGAAAACAAATCATTATTACATCATAAGAATGAGATCAGAATCATAAAAATATGGATTCAATTTGAAGGAGAATTGAAATATGGGCCTTAAATGAAAACGAAATATCATAAACATAAGTCAAGGATTCATATAATGACATTATAAACAATTGGATAAAGGTAACTACATAAAGTCTATGTATAACATTATTGTAAACGTAATAACTTCACATATAGACATAATGATCCCATGGGATATATAACACTATATAATACATTGCAAGGATATTTAATTTTTAGACTACCCATAAAATAATATCATTTTTAATATCATATATACCACATAAAAATACACATAACAAAATGAACCCATGATAAGAGAATGTGATTCACAATAAGGTAATAATATAAATGTTATCGAATAAAATTAGAGGTACCAAAAAAAATAAAGGGAATACATTATATTTGATGATAAAGGGTTGAGTTAATAAATAAAACGTTTTCAGGCTATGAAGAATAAAATAAATATGATAGGAATAATTAATAAGGGGTTTCAAAAAATAAATATGTTATTTACTTCATTTGAGTTATATTCAAAGACATCGAAATGAGGAAAAACATGTATATACCAACACGTAGGAATTGAAAAATCTAATATGAAAATTTAGAAGTTAATAAAAGAAAAATTAGAAAGTAATAAAAAATTAAAGGGAAATATAGAGTATAATCTTAAAATAAATTGAAAGGGTTTGATATGGCACTTAACTTCAATATTATTCCTATGTATACAAAATCGTTAAATTTTATCCCTTTTTCAGGGTCCTAATGTAATATATTCTTGAAGTGTGATGAGGAAAAAACATATACATGGATCCAAGGATTCTAGATAAAATAAATTTAAGAATATATTAGGAGATGAGACATATTGTGGAAGTGGTTTTTCATAGGGGTGATCATGGGTATTTATACTCAGAGGGGAGTGGTATATTGGTTTAAAATAAGGAATGGAATATTATTTCAAGACTAATACATAAAATAATGATCTTATTTGAGGCTAAGAATAATATTTTATTAAACCAAAAAGACTCATGACTTTTTTTACATTTCCATCGAATAAATTAGTTTTTATAAAAAAATAATGAAAATATTGAAAAACGTTTTTAAAGAAAAAATTAACTCTTTAGATATTTAGAACTACTTTTTTGATACTGAAATTGAATTTTATGTTTTTAAATATTTTATTTATCTTATAAATCATAATTTTGTTTCTAATGAAATCATTATATTATTTTTTTAATTATAATATAAATATTATGTCATAAAACATTTTTTATTTCAGTAATGATTTTTTACTATTCAATTAAAAATTTTGGGTTTTTAGAAAAATTCCATGAAAATTATCATTGGTAAATTTCAAACATATTTCAAAAGTCGAATAATAATTTTTAAAAAATATTTTTAAAATTATATAATTTTAATATTTAAATATATACCTAAAAATTATTTTCTTACAAAATAACTTATTTTGTACCTTATTAAAAAAATAAACTGATACTTTATTTTTGGTATCTTATTCAATTATTATTCTTTATTTTAATATTGATATTTAGTTAATTTATTCTTTATGAATTTTTCTGGATAGTTATTCATCAATTCTAATAATCTAGTAGCACTTTTAATGATCTAATTAATATCATGACATTCGTGGTACTCTATTAACAGTCTACTTATTTTTACAATGATTATATTACAGTTATACATCTTATAAATACCAAATTTTTCCTTTATGTGTCATTCAATTAGTTTCATATCATGTTCCTTTAAATTATTTACATAATTCCAATCATATATATAATATTTTTAATTTTTTTATTGTTCGTGATTGTGACATTTATTGGAGTCCATAACCCTAGGGATTCCCAAATTTCACAAAACATATTAACACGTTTTATTGTTTAAATAAAATATCTTTTTATTTTTTTGAAGGTTTATTTCATTTTTATGTAATATTTTATTTTAATGTAATTAAGATTAGTTTGTTTTATTATATAGTTCTTGTGATTTGTAATATAATTTTTACCTAAACAAAATCTAAATATATATTTTGAATGAGAATATAACAGTTAACATATTTTGATTTTTATATTTGATGTACCCAATTAACTGAATTAGAAATATGTTTTTTCAATTATCATGTAAATAAGTATATATTGTATTGTTGGGTGATACTGGTCGAGTAAAATGAAAAATATGAATATTATTCTCTTACATTGATATGGGAGGAGGAGTGATGATACTTCTTGGAATATAGCTCTCACATATAAAGATAGTTATTCTTTAATTCTAATAATCCAGTAACACTTTTCAAAATTATATCAGTAATTAATTTTTTTTCATATAATTTCTAATATCATTTGTTAAAATTTCTATTGGAGGTGAATTTAAAACAGAAGAAAATTTGTAGAGAACTGATATTATAAATATAGAAGAGGATTATTTATATGCTCCAAGACTTTTGAAATCAAGCTAAAGTGGTTTGGAAATATTTTGGCAGTTTCCAAATTTATTTAATTTTATTAGGGTGAATGCAAATAAACTATGATGATGCATAATTATTTAGAGTTAATTTGAAGAATTCATGAAGTTTTGAAATGAAGATGAAATTTAGATAAGTCTAGGACCATTACTGTATAAAAAATATTAATTTTGATTATAGATAATATATTTCATTGTGTTTGGTGGTTGAAAAAATAGAACAACATCTTCCCTATATATGATTAAAATTATTTGGATCATAAGTTAGATGTTTACTAAGTTGAATCTGATGATTTCAAAAATTTATATGATTTTTAAAATATTCTTTATTGGAGGATAATTAACAAAAGAAAATATTTCCCATTAATAAATATGATAATTTCTTGATTATACATAAGATATTTGTTTTTTGAGATGATATTGAAGGTGATGTTGGCATGGATGATATGTATGATATTTTTTGATACCTAAGTTTTATTGACTAATGTGTAAGATTATTTATAGAAGAATTTGAAATGTTTAAAATAAAATAAAATCATTTGAATACATAAGATGTTTGGGTTAATACTTAATATTTTATTTGAGACTTACATAATTCTTGATAGAAAAAAAGTACAGACAATATTTACTATTATCATTTTGGTATCTATGTAGAATCTACTCAAAAGTTGTTGTGTATGAAAAACATATTTACTCTTTATGATCCAATAGTTACAAAAAATTAGAAAAAATCATAATTAAGATAGAAAATATAAAATACATTTCCCCTATATCATTGTACATGATATAGATAACAAAATAGGATAATGTATTTCTATTATAAAACTCAAAAAAAAGAATCATATGTTTGTGATTGCATTGTGATTACAGATAACATGTTAATGGAGATTATAAGAGATAAATATTTAACTCTTAGATTTTATCTCAATATAATGTTCCTATGATTCTCAATAATGTAATTATTCAGTGTTTTGAAGTTCATTTTTTTCATTGAATATGGAGATTTAATTGACAAACCACTGAATAATTACATTATTGAGAATCATAGGAATATTATATTGAGATAAAATCTAAGAGTTAAATATTTATGATGAACTATGATCATGTACTTTATATGTACTCAAGCAGTGATGAAAACAGCCATGTTGCAACAATAAATTTTATTTTATATTTTTATACTGATTAGAAAGGATGATTTAATATGGTTTTAGCTGAATATTTTTTATAAGAAGAAATACTGATATTATTTATAGAAATAAATTGAGTTTTTTTCAACTAAAATATAAATAAAAAGAAACGAAAATAATATTATTCTTCGAATATTAAAGAGGATATGAAGGTAAATAAAATATAATATTTGGTGATCGTTGGAGCACACCCTTGTGGATTAATTGATGAAATATATAGATATCAGATAATTAGATTGATTGAATTTTTTTATATTTTTATTATTCATAAAATTTATTCTAGTTATATAAAAGATAAATAAAAAGGGATTATATAAATGTAATTATGGTTACTAGGTAAGAGAACCAAATATAGATCAAAAGATGAAACACTTTCTATGTATTAAGGATGAATTAGAACTCGACAAGAATAATAGAACTGATCTATTCTGTCAAATAAAGAAGATGATGATGAATCTCTATAAATCATTGAGATTATAGAATATTATACAAATTAAATAAGATGAATTGTTGAGACCAAGAAAAAAATATAACACTAATATTCATAATCCTTGCATCTAAACACATGATGAATATTGAGGAGATAAAATATTATAAAGTTTACAATTGAAATATGTGTTGAGGGGATCCATTAATATAATTCTATGAGATATCAATGAGTTGGGATATTTACAGAGTCAAGCTTTTATGAGGTTTTATAGAAAAATACATAGGAATTTATTTAATCTTTTAAGGAATTAATTCTTACCATGTTGAAACTGTGATATCGTAGGGTTATAAATAAATCTTATTTATTAGTTTTAGAAGTATTTTTTGTACCAGTAGATTTATATTATTGTTCGTTGACATAATTTCAATCAGTGAGATGGGCTATTTTAATAGATAATTGTTTTATGTTTAAAATAATTCAGAAAAAGATAGTCACACTTGATGCACCCCATCTCAGTAGATTGTACGATCTATTAGTTATCTCAATTGGTATCAGATCTAACCAAGATCCCTTTTGTGGAGTCTATTTTAAGAACCATTTTATTTTATCTAATGAAAATTAAGTGTACTTTTTTACATATTCTTGATGACACTCGGATATAAAATTCAGAATATATTCTTATTTTTATAAATATGGAGGCTTTAGAAAAGTATTAAAAAAATAGAAAAAATAAAGTGGCTATAAAGCTAATGAAGAGTGAAAATGTAGAAGATAATTAACAAAATTATAAAGTTAGTTTGGGTTTTATTATTTTAGATAAATCTGTTTCTTAAGATGTTTGATTATGAATCCAGTTCATATTGGGATGAGTATGAGTCAATTTCAGCTATTTAATACATCTACATAGATTTCATGTATTATCTATGAAATTTCCTTATTTATGTGTTGAATCGTATATTGTTATTTATTAAGAGAATATATCACTAATAACATGGATGGAATAAAAATATAATGCATCAGTAGATTCATTTGTTAAAAGGTTAGTAGATGTAACACACTCACAACAATTACCGATGATAAACAATAATATATATTGCCTAACTATAAAATATTTTCATTGGATGAGGAATAGTTATATAATAATTATTATGGGAAATTTTTACGTAAGTAGGTGATCCATGAATTTGATAAACTAATAAAATTTATAAAATATTAAATATTATGGGTTATAGGTTAATAAAATGGGAAGAAAAGAGCTTGAAAATTTTTATCTAGAGGTAAGTTAGATAAATGAAGATTAGATTAAAATGGAGAACAATTAATGTAAACATTGGTTTAGATTACTTGTATACTAATATAATTTTCCAAATAATAAATTTATTGAGTTATAAGTGATGTTTGGAAATCATGAAAACACAATATACAAATATTTTCAACTTATTTAATAAATATTATCTACCATAAAGTGTTATAATTAGATTCATTCTTCTAAATTTACTCCCCTATGGGGAATAAGTTTCATTAGACAATCTAGATATCAATATATTTCATTATTTTAGAGAAATACTACCCATGATCTAGTAGATTATATATGTATAAATTTGATTCATCTACTAGTACATGATTAAATTTAAAATATCGGGAAGTTAGGGTTTGTAAAAAAGAAAATAAATACCACCCCGCATTGAAGGTGGATAGAGGAATGTCAAGAAAGATCATATCAGAAAATGGTGCTAATTATTTTTATGTCAATCCCTAAAATATCTATGATATAAATCCTGGCAGTCCTCTACTATAAGAGAATGGAGGATATATCCAAGCAATTTTTGCTGATATTGAATGTTAAGGGAATAAACCATTGCATTTTGGCATAATAATTCAAATTATAAAGATTTTAGAGGGTATTAATTTTTGAAGAGGAATAAAAAACAATTATGAATTTTAATGTATAGAATAATATTTCCCAGATGAAATTTAATATATCAACCAAGAACATATTTAATTATCATGAAAATTTATATAACCCCTAAAAAACATTGTCACAATGACGAATATTTTAGATATAAACAATCTCATCATAAATAATATTCTCATGGAAAGTGGAGACCACTCTAATGGTAAAAGAAATAATATTGTAAAGAAGAAAAGATATCCCCGTTTTAGGAAAACAAATATGTCTGATGAGTCAACTACACATATGAAGAATACTATAAAGGACGTCCCATCGATAATAAATAGTTTATTATATATTGTAGTGAAAAAACATTACAGAAAAATAAAATGAATCAATTAAGATAAATGATAATGTAATCCATCTTGAATCAATAGAATAATAATTCCAATAGATAAATGGATGGAATAGTTTGATGTAATAAATCCGAGATGAAGAACATGAATTTCATGAGAGTTTGTCTATGAAGTGTTATCTAAATGGTTTTGAGTAGTTTTTATGAAAGTTTTAAACTATATTTTATACACTAAGAAGTGTATAATACTTTTACTAGTAAACAATTCATTTAAAAAATAGAAATCATGAGTGGATCTATGTACTAAGAAGTAATCTATAGAAATTTATTTGACACACAAGAAGAATGATTAGTATGTGAAGATAAAATTATTAAATATCTATCCAGAATAGTTATAATTTGATAAGAAATGTATGAAGAACAAAATAGTAAATTTTAATTGATTTATAATGTTAGGAAGTTGATTCCATTTAATAATAAAGTACAAACATTAATATATATATACATAGTTGAGATGGTAATGTCTTTGAAATTATAGGATGTGATGACATGAATAGGTCTCACTAATTTATAGAAAAAAATATATTTTTTATTGGTTGGGAAATAATTATGATCCCTACTACTGTAATTAAATAGAATATGAATATTCAAATTTTTCAGAGGTATTAATTTTATAGGGAATTGATGGTGAGGGAATTTTGATGGAGAATTAGCAGAAAAAATATATATTATAATGTTTATAAATAATTAACTATTATCTATAATAGAGAATTTCATTTATTTTCCCGATAACTCACTGAAAGATCTCAATTGTTATCCAAATGTTATTAGTGTTTATGTTGATGAAAATCTATTGTGATGAAGGGATATTGAAGTTCACTTATTGAGGGGAAGATTAAAAAATTTCTGAAGTTTCAATAGTTATACCATTTTTGGATAAATTTCAAATTGTGGACTACCCCTACTAAAGTAATGTTAAAGGTATATTGATCACTTTTCCAACCATACTTAATATTATATAAAATTTTCATGTTAATGGGGGTGATTTTTAAGATAAAAATTTATAATATAAATTCACTTTCATTTTATTATGGTCTTCTTTATATTGATATGATTTTTTATAGAATCGTTATAATTCATTCTAAATAGGTCCTAGAATGTGAATCTCAGTTGTAATCACATGTTTTGTAATGTTCAAGAAACTATTTTTTCTATATTCGTCACTATTTTTTCAAATCCAAGAATGACTCACATAGAATTGTTGTTGGTTAGTTTATTTCTCATTTATAAGATAAATGTATTTCGAATACCACCTAAATAAAATTAGTTTGTATTCATAATATATGAAATCACTCTATATTAGGTAAGTATAATGAAAGAGGGAGAAAAAAATCATTTAATATGATTTATAAAATCATGGAATTAATAGAGATGAGAGGAATTTTCCCTTTAAATAAACCATTGTATTAATTATAAATTTGGGGGAGATAAATCATGAACTTCTAAGAAAAATTAAATTGAATTTATTAATTTTTTTCCAATTTATTAGATATAAATATAAAATGAGATATTTAATAACCCAAAGGATTCTATTTTTTATCAACAAACATTTCAATAAGTATTTCTTGAATTATAGGGTGATTTAGGAAGATCTGAAATAGGAAGAAGAAGATGCTTCCTAGAAATTATTGTGTAAGGTAGAGTGATGCAATGACATGGAATGTAGAACTGTCATTTGAAAAATATGAACTATTCTTAATGGAAATGAAATGTGTTTAGTTTTTTTAAGATGTATTGTCTATAAGTTTTGAGGTTTGTGGAGAAGCACTATATACAAATGTTTTTAATATAATATAGAATGTTTCATATTATAACAACTTGTGAAATTTGATTGAAATATAGAATAGTATGTTTATATTTTTATCAAACCATCATTGAAATATGGATCCATAATTACACTTCATAAAATTTCTAATGTAATTTGATGAAGTGTTTTTGGATATGAGTTTAAAGATGGAGTGAAGAAGCAGTGAAGTGAAATTAGAAGAACAAAAGTTGAGTATAAATGTTCTTAATGATGTTTGAAAAAAGGAAGAAGATGTTTGAAATTATTTTTGTGACATTAAATATTATTAAATTTTTTTTGAGATGCTTCAGTTACCCAAATATGATATAATGTTCTTCTATTAATTGTTTTTTGAATTATGGTATTCTTGAGTTAATGTTGAAATTTTTCTAAACCATTGGGCATTCTTATATACAGGAGATTATATCTGATGGTATAAAAGATATTTATTTTATCATGATTTTTTGAGAATTTAAGATTTATTTTCCATGTATATATATAATCTTCATAGTTTCATATTTATTATGTTTCCTATGTTGAATTTGATTATTTTTCAAAGCCATTTGATCGATAATATATAATTGATATATGAAAGATTATAAAATAAAAAATAGTACAATAATATGTAAGATCTATTTAGGATTATACATATGATGTTATTTTTTGTGTGGGATAATAATGTGGAAAAAATGGGAAATATAAAATATATTTTTTTGATACATAAGATTTATTGTGTAATGTGTAATATTCATTCCATATGAAAATAAAATGTGAAAAATGAAAGAATATTATTCTCAATTGTATTATTATTAGGCTCAAACCCATGAAATTTGTGCTGAGAAATAAATAACATATAAAAATAAAAAATAATAATCAATATACATAATTTTAATTTTGGTATATAAATTTTTTTACTCTCCAGTTTATATGTAATAAATAACATTTATTACTTAATATGTATTGTGTGGGAAAACAATGATGACCATTGAAATATATTAGAATCATATAATATAGACCCTTATATCATAGTACACTATGTTTTTAAAAATGATATTATATTGTGATTTTTTTAAATATAAAACAAATTCACTATCCTAGGATTTCTTAATGATTCTATAAGTTGTTATAATGATGATTTATTGAGAAAATAATTTTTTGATATTTATGATAAATATAATTGTGATATTTGACAATAACGTTGTCCATAAGAGAATGAGTATTCATCATAATCTTTTTGTATTTTTGAACATAAGAAATCATGAGAGAGTTAAGATAACATGCAATCAGAGAATTATATATTCAATTGGAAAAATTTGAGGGTGTTTTAGATTCATTCACATTGTGAAGAAAATTGCCACTCTTCAATATTACTTGTTATATATATTTTCAATATTTATTTATTCCACTTCTTATATGATTATTTTTTTGATTAATAATCCAAATATTATTGGTATAATTAAATGTATTTTTATTTGGCTGGGATAAAATGGTGAAGAAATGATAAAAATTTATATTCAAAACTCTAGTGAGTATAAGAAGTCATAGGAAATGAAATAATTATAGAATGAGGGAGAACTCTAATATGGTTTAGTTGAGGAAGTATTTGGTGATGATGGAATTGAGATTGACTGAAATATTTTAAATATTTATATTATTTAAAATATATCTCTATGATCCATAATATAAAAAGTGGAACAAAATAATGTGAAAGTGGGTGTTGTGAGAGATAACCTCATACAGATTTGAAGAAGAATAAATTTATGGGTGTTGGGGAATAATTTTTAAAATATGAAGAGAATCTAATATTAATTCATATTTATTGAAAAAACCAATAAAATGAATAGTCCTTATGATATATTGATACCATAAAATAGAGTTCATAATAATAAAGAAAAAATATTAAGAGAAATAACAACACTCAAACTATTATTCATGATCCATGTGTCAACCCACTAAAATAAGATTGAGGAGCTATTGTATTTTTTATATAATAGTTCGTTAATGTGTATATAGGAGCCAAATATTTGATTTAATGAGATATATGAGAGTGTTTCTATTTTCAAGTACTGAATTTCATTTAGTTTAGTAGAACCTCCAAAACAATTTGAATAATTTTCTGACTAAGAAGATCATGTCAATTTGATTTAGTTATATCTTCATTCGATTGGAAGATATTTATAATTTTTCTGGAAAAAACTTTTGTATCTGTAAATAGGATGGTGTCAATTCAGTAAGATACATTGAAGTACAATGGGAGGATGCATAGGTAAATGATGCACTATGGGTAGTGGATAATAACCAAAACTAATATAACTACTGACATTATATAGTAAAAAATATATGACTCAAGATAATAACTAATAATAAATATTAGTTGGCTTCACATGTTTTGTACTAACATTATTAAAATAAGGTGCCAATTTCATTAATTTACATTGGACATTGTATATGTTTATTGTGAATTGAGTCAGAGATAAATAGATTCATTTATATCCTAAAATGTTACAAGGGTTCTGGTATATACTGGGGTTTTCTTAAACGGAAATGTTTTAATGTGGATAATATTTTTATCAATGTTAGTCACACTTGATACACCCCCACTAAGGTGATTTTATGGTCCATGGGAAATCATAACAATCATACCCATTTTGAA
This sequence comes from Viscum album, assembly GCA_963277665.1. Taxonomy (NCBI): domain Eukaryota; kingdom Viridiplantae; phylum Streptophyta; class Magnoliopsida; order Santalales; family Viscaceae; genus Viscum; species Viscum album. The sequence continues at coordinate 35,858,567 of OY728150.1, read as the reverse complement.
CAATTTCACTTTAGATTTTAATTTTTATCGATGGAAGATAAACTATATGGGTACATTTATTTTATTCGAACCTCATGTTCTCATATTTATTCATAATTATTATGGTTTCACTAAAGTAATTTTACAAGGTAATACTTGATTTTAGATATGATTTTATCTCCATGATTCAAACTCTTTACTAAGTGCTCTTTATAATAGAGGTCATGGTCTAGTTATACCTCCTCTAGAATTAATACATGTTGGTGATCTAATTTTTTTACTTTCATCAGAGAGGCACATTGACACTTTATTAACATATTATTGGTTTGGTGGTGGATAAATTTTATAGGCCATAACTACTATGTGATTAATGGTATGAATGGGATTCACGAACATAAGACCAAGATTTACAATCATTTCAAACCTCACGAATATATTGTAGATATATATTTTAAGGAATATATTATTTATAACATTAAAAACTATAACTCATAAATGATTTCAAACAAATATTTTATCATCTTCAAGTTGATTTAATGTGTTACTGCATTCATTAAACATTCTATTCCATTTCATAAACGGGTTCTCATCCCACTAACATCTATTTTCTTACATTAACTGAGGATGATGATGTTCTTCATATTTTCTAATAAGTAAATTCATATAAAAAAATTTGGATAATTGTTTAGGATTATTTTACAAGAACTCAATCAGGGAAATTTGTTCACCCCATATTCTTTTGATGTATATAGAGATTGATTTAAATATGACTTCAAGAGTCTGAAATGACCTATACGATAAACAATTTCTCTATAGATGATGGGTTATGTTTAAATTCATATTATAGTTCAAATAATATTTATACTATGATAAAAAATCATTTTGAAATGTATATTATGATCAAATGTGATTTAAATTTCTTCCTTATTCATCCTCACGACTTCCTTAACCAATATATTGTCATGTTGATCAAGCATAAAATTTTAATGAATATTCAATATTTGAGAAGTCTTGTTAATTTGATATAAAACATACCATATGGAATTATTTTCTTTATATGTCTCTATAAAACCCATGAAAAAAAAATCCCGGGTGATGTTTTTCTATTTCCAAGTATGTATTATTAATTTTTTCATCATCTCTTTGGAAATCAGATACTCTATCTTAACATTATGAGATACTAAGAACTTTTTGGTGCACTATTTAATATCTTTATTTATGTTATAAGACATTAATTGATCTCAAATATATCATTAAATTAGGATAATATTTTGATGGAGGGAGAAATATGAGATACAGACCTTGTCTAATAGAAAATGTTTTATCTATATTGGTGATAGTAAAAAGTATCAACTTCCAAACTGAAAGAATCAATCTTTATTTATCATGAAATTTGGTTGTTACCATTAATTTTTTAATCTATCATTATTTGGAAGATTCAAATAATCCCATTAAGACTCATCTATTTCCCTTGGATAGATAATATGAAAATCATTTGGGTAAGGTAGGATTTTTTAGATGACTTTATGATTTTAGATCGATCTTTTATATATCAATACATATATTGTATTTTTAAATCATTATTAAGGGTACTGTATTAGGTTATTTTCATTTAACAAAAACTACAACCTTATTCACCTTCCCATGATGATAATGCATTAGTAGTCGTAGACCTTGTTTAACTTCAATCATCTATATTGATGCATGTTAAGTTCATTCTATGTGAATAAAAAAATTAAACTCTTATAATCAGTATATATGTCACGGTAATCATCAAATATGTAATCAAACCAAATCAATAATTGAAATATTAATATTTCCTGAACCATATCAAGTGTGAGATAATATTTCTCATGGATATTCAATTTCACTATGTCATATGATATCAATTTATCATTTTCATCAGTACACAATAATTGAACATCATTAAAGAATCATTTTATATCATAAAAATTTACCCAATTAAGGGTAGTGTGTGTACAAGTGTAGTGAATCTGAATTTGTAGGATCTTTAAATATCTCAATACAATCTTAAATATAAATATACTTTAATATTTTATATTTTTACCTAATTATTTGGATTGCTTATCCTGCGAAATTTTTTCCATTGTGGTGGTTTTACCTAACTAATCCAAGATACATATTGTTTTCTTGGAATTGTTTTGTTCTAATAAAATATATAACTTCTTTATTCTTTTATTAAAGTATATATATTAATTCATTCTATAATGGTCACATTCCCTAATAATGCATCTTTCTGTAACCAAATGTAACAAATTTGAAACATAGGGTATAATTTCTCAATCCTTAAATTATTTATTATAATCATTAGATTTTATAATATTTTACTAAAAACATGTATTATATGAAATGATCATCAATAAATACCAAAACAATTTCTAACTTTAATCTATAAATATTTTATTAATCAATTTCATTTATTATTTTATGGGATTTTTAATTGAAAATAGAATCACTGTAAACTCCAAAAGACCATATAATTTATAGAATGATATATTTTGAATATCATCTCCCGTCATGTTTACCAAATGATATATAGAATAAAGATATAATTTTTTAGAAAAATTGAACTCTGTGAATTTGATCAAAAAATCCATAAATCATTTGTAGTGGATACATTATCATTATAATGTTATTCTTGAGATCTAGATAATCGATTAAATATTTTAAGGAATAGTCCAGATTCTTAATAAATAACAGTGGTTCACTATAAGATGATTCACTAGGAAGTATAAACTCTTTGTGAAAATTCTCTGGTAGTTTCATTTTTAATTCCCCTAGTTCTATCAAAACTATTCTATAGGGTATCATATATATATATATATATATCACATCCAATATAATTCTTATTATGAAATATATCTCATGATCTTGGTTAGGTAAATGAAAATCATTAGGGAATACAGTTCCATATTTTCGTATATATTGATTGTCTTTAAATTTTAAATTTAAAATATTTGAAACTATTTGATAAAAATATTTTCATTCAGTGGGTATCACTACTCATAATATTGATGGATTTTTCAATTAACACAAATAATATTCCTTTTATTTTTGTAAAAGAATGATATTCACTAGGATATTTAAAATGATTTAAATTTACCAATATCTAATATAATTTCTATTCGAAAATAGGGATTACACACATAATATTGCTTCAAATTCCACCAAATATAAAATTATAATATTTTTTGATGAATTTTATACAAAATTATAATATAGAAAGTGTCTTTGATTAAATCATTTTTTAAACATAAAATATTTCAAAGATACAACATGGAAATTCCCTTTGTTATTCTTCCAATATTGTTGTCTTGTGGGAAGTTTGATATTTTGGGATCTACATCTATTTTCATTTTAAACACCATTATATAAATCCATCATTAATTTAGTATATCTATGGCAGTGAGACCATTAAAAAAACTATATTATTACTTTGATAGAACATTAAAATACTTCTTCATAACTCATAATGTTTCATATAGATATGATTTTAGAAGATGTGGCTTTAAGAAATAATAGAATCTATCTACTTTGTTATTTTAGTTCATTAAAAAACTAGTGGCATGCATTAAAATCCATGTGAAATTAAATTCAAATGGATTCATTAAAATTTTTCATAATCTAAAAGCATTCTTTGTAAAAATTAATATGAATAATTTGCGGAAAACAAATGTTAAGAAGTATTTTCATAATCTCATTCAATTACATAGGTTAATCGTCCTAATTCATCATTGTATTCCTGGTAAATGCACACCATTGATCGAATTGTAAATAATAATGTTATATTGACAAAGTAACATGATCTTGATTAGAAAAACAAATTTAAAATAATATATTTTAAATATAGTTTACCAGTTATTCAGTATTGAGTAGACCGGAATATCTTCCAAATGAAGGATTTTAATGTCACATAATATTCCTAATAGACGATTTATCTATATTTGCTAAATGTGGACATTCCACATGGATTATGTTATTTTTTATGACCTATACAATTGTTATAAGTATCACCATAAGATTTTTAATTACACTACATAATGCATTAAGAATTTCTTTTTCAAAATCTGTGCATATTATAATACATGTGTTGTTGGATTACCTTCCTCTAGTTCAATTTTTTTCTAAAATAAAAAATCATATGGTAATACATAAGTTAATAAATTATTAATGAATAACATATTAATATATGTAGGAAAATTCTATGGTATTGAATTATAAAATCTATAATCTTAACAGTTGTTATATTTTACTCTCTAACCTAATATCAAAAGATATAAAAAAATTTGATACCTTCTATATTGAGTTATACATAACATACATAATTATTATACACTTTTAAAGAAAATATACAAAAATATCACACTTACCAACATTGATATGTTTAATATATAGAATAATACGGATCATGAAATAATAATAAACATAATCCATTTTCATTTATTTAAATAATTACTCATAGACATCCTATAGGATTTCGTAAAGTTATTGATAATTCTAATTTCATGGGGACCACATCAAAGGACATTTTCGATAAAAAATCATAATAAGGGGTGGAATTATAGGAAGGAACACGATATACAATTGAACAAGAGTACATTGGATACTATAATAATCATTATGATATCATAAATATTAGGTCAAAATCATATGAAACTAGAATTTATTTGAAGGAGAAAATGAACACAATCATTCATAATAATGAAATATCATAAACAATTTATTCATACTAGTGATAAATCCTAACAAAATAGGCCAATATTTCTGAATATTGACTATCCATAACATTATAAAAAATCTAACTCCATGAGGTCTATATATAATAATCTCATGAGATATAATTCTTTGAAAAATATATTCGAGGCTATATGATTTTTATCCCACCCGTGAGTTCATAATATGTTATTAATTTTTGTGAGACTAATAGAATAGTAATATTCACTTTTAAATAATTACATGGGATGTTAATGAGTTTTACAATGATTTTCTCATGAATAAGCTTAGGGATAGACTTATAGGTCCCAAAAAATTAGGGAATAAATTATATTGGACTTTAATGATTAGTGTAAATAAATAAAATGTGTGTTATCCTTATTTAGATGAAGAAATAACATAACAAGATTCATTAAGGTATTTTGAAAATAAATAATTCATCAACACCTTTTGGGGGTTAATAAAAATTCTTCCAAAAGAAATGAAGTCATGCATTAGCCATGAAAAAAGAAAACAGAAAAGGATATAAATAATATTTAGAAGATATTTAATGAAACTTTAGATGGGGTATCGTAAAATAGATATGCTAATAGAGAATAAAACTAAAATAAATTAACGTGAATGGGAGTCCCATTATATTTGGTTATATTTTATTTCATCATGGTTATACATCTTCTTTGGAAATGTTTACCCCGTTCTAAAGGTATAAATCCAAAAATCATGAATTATGTAGATACTATAACATCTAAAAGTATCTATGGAGTATTAAGAGAATGTATTTAAGAAAAATTTTATGAAATGATAAAAATTGTGGAAGCGATAGGGTGAAAATATGTATTCTAACATTTAGGGAAGGGGTATATTGAATTAAATTAATGAATAAAATATTATTTTAAGATCGAGACTTGAAATTGTTTACTTAGGAGGGACTATAAATAAATTTTATTTTAATTGAAATTTTTCCCAAAATTTGAAACTATAAGAACTTGAGATTTTATGAAGGATGTTATTTAAAATAAATTAATATTTTTGATAGCTTCTATTACACAAAACACAATGTTTTAATGAACTACGATATGCTAATAATATTATTATAACACATCCACCAAACATGGAGGTATGATTAGGTTCAAATTAATTTTTAAAAATATTATTGAAGGTTTTAGATGAATAAAATATATTTATATATAAGTAATTAATTATTTTTTATGTATTTAATTGATTACAAAATACATTTTCACAAAAAAAAATGTTTTTATGATTTTTTAAAACAAATAATATAATTAAATTTTGATACTATTATAATTTTTTTAGAAAAAATTAACTTCATTTATAGAATAAACATGTAATGATGATCATAGGGGAATTCTTGAGAATTTTCAGAAAATATTAATATTTCAGTGAATAGTTAAAATTAATGATTGTTTTTAAAAAACATATCATTTTAATAATTTACAATGTTTAAATTTTTTAAAAACTTTTAAAAGTAAAAAATCTTAAATTAAATCATTTTAAACAAATTATGGAAATCTTAATCAAATTCATGTTTACATTTGATATTAAAAGTTTCAATACCTATAATTATTTTCAATTTGAAAAACATATTTTTCTGTCTTGTCAATATGTTTAATTTTAAATTTAAATTATCAAATTTGATTAATATATTTTGGGAAAAAATGGTTCTGTATTTTTAATCATCATAGTAAATATTATATAGTATGTTCAACTATATTTTAGGACTGAATGAATCATAAAAACAATAAAAATTAATTATTGTGGTTAAGGATAAAACAGGTTTATCAGTGGTTAAAATAAAATTATATGGGTTAATGTAACATTTAAAGATGTAAAATTGTGATTGGATAGATATATGTAGACCATGTCATGTCAAATATTAGATAATATTAAATTTTATATCCCTTTTTCATGTTTAAAATTTTGGTATACATTTTTCTTTTCCAAAATTCCTAGTGTGTTTTGTCCCCCACTTATAAAAGGGAACCCCCTATCCTCTTCTATTCACACATAAAAACTATTTGGTTCAAACAAGGACTATAAAAATCCAATTTTTCATTCCCTACACATATATTTGAGGCCTAGTTTTTATTATTAACCCTTTAAAAGGGGGTTTGTTGCTAAACAAAGGAGGATGTTCGAAGAAGCGGTATTAATCTTAAATAAGAATTTTTATTTTATTTGTTCTTACACCCTTATCAAATATTTTTAAACTATTATAATATAATTAAAAATATTTAAATTTTTCTAATATTATTTTAATGGAATAAACTACATCTGTTAAATCTTTCATTTAATGGGAAATCAAACCATCGATCATGTGTACAACGGGCCACCGCCTCGTGAACCAATGTAATTAATTTTAAGTAATTGACTTTCAGAACTAGATGTAATCATGTATTTAAAGTATATATTTTATATTTATAACCTGAAAATACATATTGAAATATAATATCAGATATAATTTTTTAACTTTTTACCCGTTGGAAAATGATATTGTGACTCTTGCGTACGTGTGGACTACCGTCTCCACAAAGTGATGTGATACATTTTTCATTTTATTTTTAAACAGATGGTAAAAATCATAGATTTAGTGCATTTATATGTAATATATGAAAAAAAATGAATTTTTAAATTTTAAATATTTTTTACCTTACTATTTTCTAGTTTTCTCAAATATGGAAATAACATTCATGCATACATATGGAATACCGTATGCATGGTCGGTGTAATTAAATTTTTGTCTATAAATAATAAATATTTCTATAAATCCATACATAATAAATATAAATGATATCTATAGGATGTTTAAAATTCTTGTGAATTTGGAACCATTATCAATGAAAGGACTAAAATTTCCAAAAGAAAACATACATGAAAACCGAAGTTGTTATTAACTAAAACGTTATCTTAATAAGGACTTGTTAATAAATGTGTCATAAAATGTCATATGTAAATCATATATGGTATTATAAATATGGTTATGGTTATATAATTGATATATAATAATCTATTATTTATTATAAAGGATGTACGAATGTTAATTAAGGATGTCGAGACATGATGTAATTGATTCCTAGTCCCTCTTCCATTTTGTTATAAAGAACAAATATTCACCCATCATTTATAATGTGTAGTTTATATACTAATTTGTTAAATATTTTATCATAAATATCGTTATTTTAATGTTTTTTCATTTTTTGTTGATTTTATTCTTTAATTTTTCCTCAGTTCAAAAATTACCAAACTGGTAAGGGGTTTACGGTTCAATCTCATTATTCATCTAGATTTTTTATGATTATGTTTCCAATGATAAAGTATTATGATCTATCCTAAAATAAATTCATGCATTAAATTGTCCTTCTATTTATTTATTACATTAAATTATTTCTTTGCATTTTCCCCAAATTATATACTAAATAGTAGAAAATAATTCTTTTAAGGAAATCCAACATTATTTCCCTCTTCGATCCAAAATACTTTTTTTCCAGGTAAAGGATTTCTTAAAATGTATTGAATATTTTTTTAAAATGTTTATCTAGCCTTTTAATATCATTTTTACCCCTTTTTTAATTTTAAAAAAATTATTAATATAAATCATCTTATTATTTTTCGAATGAGGTGTTTTGACTTTTGTATAACAATGTGGGAGAGGAATGCTTTATTTTAACATATATGGAATGAAAGTAATTTTACGCCATCATGGACACTAAAATGATTATATATTCCTTGATTATTTTCCAATGTTTTTTTATATGGAATGTATTTCAAAAATATTTTGGGATATTCTAGTTTTAAATATGTGATTTTCAAAATTGAAATATTATTTTCGATATGAAATGTTTTATGTGATCTTTAAAAATCAATTTCGATCAAATATGAAATCATTTGATGGTACCTAATATTTATTATTTATATGATCCAAGTATATAATCATTATTATTTATATAGGATTTTTATTACTATGATGAAAATAATTTCAGAAAACCCATTCATTTCCCATGGGTTATGCTATTATTAATGGACAAAATAATCATGAAACCCGTTTATTTCCCATAGGTTATGATATGATAAATTTTTTATGAAAACAAATTATTTTCATGGGTTCTCTTATGATTAATGTATTATGATATTGTGAAATGTATATTTGTAGTTGTCTGTATTTTATAATTGTTACATTATAAAAAAATTATGATGGTTACATTATACCCATAGACAATGGTTATGTTATTACCAATTAAGGTTGATACATTAAAACAAAGGATGATTTCCATGTTATAAACAAGGATGGATAGGACCAATATATTCATCCAATGCATTAGGTGTTGATTTATAGCTCATGTTATAAAAATATAATGTGTGAACCTGATTTCAAGTTCATAATATTCTGATTTGACAAGTCATTAATAAGTGTATATGAGGACTAGGTTTCCCATCCTTATAATAATTAGTGAAATAGTTTCTATTTATATATATTCATAATTGTATAAGAATATGTGTATGAAAAAATATATGTCCTATAACAATATAATTCACTTATGGATCATGTTCATTGATTCTTTTATGATTCATGTCTGATGAACTTCCGAAATTTATTCCATTAGTCATGTTTGTAATATATGATAAGCACAATATGGGGTTTTAATGTTATTCTCATGTTATCATACTCATATATCTTATTATGTTAATATCTACCATTTTTACCATATTGATAATCTAGTCTCACCCATTCTTATGTTTGCATTACCCAGTTCACGAATAAAGCTATTATGTTTGGTATTTATTTGATGTGTACAATGATGGACAATATTTATGGATGTTTTTAATACCATTCATGAAATTAGAATATTATTTATCTATTATCTAAAGTCCCTAATACAGTATAATACATAGGATTGTACTTGTAAAATTTATAGAATATTCGTCTAAAAAATATGTAATATATTTTTATGGAAATATTGGTGGTTATAATTGGTCTTAGTTAAATATTTATATATCCATTGGAAATTGGGTTCAGAAAACATTTGGGATATCTCTTTGGATAAGTCTATGGATATTTCAAATTATATAAAAACAATCATGGAATTTTGGGGAAGGAAAGAGTTGGTGGTTTCCCAGAAATTATTTCCATAGCTGGATATAAAAATTATATACAGATCCAATATAGCTTCAATTAGGGGTAAAAACTCCTAAAATAGTGAATTTAGCTAGAATCAATCAGGACATGTAGCACGAAAATAAGACATGCTATAGAATAGGAATGAAACTCCCCAGGGATATAATTTAAAAAATTATAAATTCATTATAAAACATCATGAATGATTTGAAATGATGATGACCATGAATGACCTAGTTTAAAACATAAGGTGTCATATATTTAAAAGAGGGATTTATTATTATGACATCATATAAAAACAAAATTATTATTAGGTGGCTTCCCACTATGATTATTGTTTCTTATACTATTGTTTTTTGGTATTATTCAATGGTTAGAACCATGAGGTATCATGTTAAAAATTATTGTGATAGACAATTCAGTTATAATGAGCAACCATATTTGATTAAATTTGGAGTGAATGATATTTTGATTATGAATAATTATCTATCCTGATATGTTATTATCAATGTGTAATTTTGTGATATTCCTAACACATCAAATAAGAATAAGATCGATGATTTATATAATCATCTTTTTAATGAACATAGGGGTAAATATTAGCCTTCTTAAAAGTCATGAATGAGAGAAAATGATTATATACAAATATCTCAAATGTAAGGGAATTTTTTTATATGCAAATGAATTCTATATATAAATTGATTACAAATGAATTTTATGTGTGATATGTGAGGAGCTTGTGCATTATCCTATTCAATATTGTAATATAAGGATTCGACAGTAGAATAATTATTTTCCTAGTTTATACCATATCATTTAAGTAAAAGTGTCAAGGTATTTACAAATTTGGATTTTAAAATTATGTGGTAGAAGTGTAAGAACCTGAATCTTCTTATCAGGTATGAATCATGTTTTCTTCTGTTTTTGAGAAAAATATGAGTTTCTGGAAATTTCAGGAATACACACCATTTACATATAAGTACACACCATGTACTCAATTTCTACGGGTATCTTTGTATTGGCAGTGTACCAGTTGAACACATGGCCATGTGGGGTGACCCGAAGATCTCCTGAAGTAGAGATGAGTAAGGGAAAGTACACGACTTGTACTTTTTAATAACACGTAATGTAGATTCTTTTTATTTCATTAAATAGACCATGGTCGTTTCTAATAAGAAAAATGAACTTGTTCTTCATTCCTCTCATCCAGGAGAAAACGAGACGATGAATTCTTCTCCGATCCCCCGACACACTATCCGTTCGATGAATCGACCGCCGTCAATTGAATTGGAATCACCATGGTAATATCTTCCTTCTTCTAGATCCTTGTTCGCCGATTTCTCCTCTTGCACGAGATATCCTTGGTTGAAATTTTGAAGAATTTTTGTAGATCTATGACGTTCTAGTGAGATTCAAGGCTTGAGTTTCACATATATCATTTTTACAGTGCCATGTTAGGTGGTTTATGCCTTTCCGTAGTTAGTCGTTGAGTTATATATGCAAAACTGCCCAATACCCTTGTTTGGGGTATTGAATTTTTATAGTTTTTTATCCTGTAATTTATTACTATGGCTTGTGCTCTTGTGTAGCGGTTTTATGATTTTAAATATGTTCATTTACCATAATATGAATGAATTTCCCATGGTTTCTTTATATTGAACATTTTTTCTAGATTTCCCTGTTAGGCTGCTTTGTTTTCCCTGCCTAGTGTTGTTAGGATAAAGTGAATTTATCGGACATGTTGTGATTTGGTGTAGACTGCTTATCCAAGTAGTTCTTGCGGTTTACATTGGATTTCGTATACCGTTTGTGCAAGATTTTTTACACAGGGCTGTGGGAACATGGTGTAATAGGCCATAGAGAGAATGGATAATAAGGGCTTCTCTAGAGTGTCTATTTACTTTTACGATGCGAGACTATAGGGGGGATGGACTTTTTGCTCCCTTGGAGCTTCTTTAGTTTCCTCATTATGAGCCGACCGGGGGAATTCTACATTTAGTGCTTCTTCAAGGGTTCTATAGTTACTGATATGACACCTCATGGGGAATTGATGCTGAGTACTTCCTAAGAGAGTCTTTGCAAAAGCTGAACTAGATGGGTTAGATTGAGAGTAATTCCCAGAGGGATTTTTGTGTTTGATTGGTTGAACCCGAGGTGTTAGGATATGAGGACTTCCTAGAGGGTTACCTATGATTATTTTATGTTTAAAGAATAAATGAAAATTTATGTAATTGAATATTATGATTGTTTACTTTTGAGTAATTCCTTGTCTACTACTTATTTTTTCTTATTGACTACCATATATATTCACTAACTGTTAGGTACAGCTCATTGGATGGTTTCCTAATTGGATTCATCTAAAACCCTATTTGGGTCATGCCTTAAGGCCCAAATAGATTATACTATTGCAGGTATAGATAAGAAAAAGCACCCTTCTACATCAGGTACATGATTGCTGTCAAGTTGGAGAGCCTGGGACCAAACTGAGGCTTGCGATGCTACTGGAGTTTATTTGTTTTCCTTGTACTTTGGTTGAGTACCATATTCTAGCATTTTGACTTGTTTGGCTCTTATCATAGACATATGTATCATGAATCATTTATATAGGTGTGATCAAGTTGTTTTTTAATTCTGATGTTTACTTCTTTCATGTAATTACATCTTCTATTATTGTTATCTATTTATTTTCCAATGCGTTACTCTTTCAATGAGGGAATAGTTTCCCCAGTATCACACCCAAGGCCCTAATTTCTAGTTGGCAGCCTATGGCGTTTTGGTAAGTGCACTTGATTCCATGTGACCAACTAGGTATGGGGCACCCCTAGGCGGCTCCCAGAACTTGTACATAATGACGTGGTATTAGAGGAATTATTTTCTTCTCCACATACTATTTGGAGCCTATAGCCAGGGATAGGATGAAATAGGTGATTGGTAATAAGGTTTTCCTGGGAGTAACTAACTCATTCATAGGGAAAGATGATTTACCTTGTATATTGATATTTTCTAGTTTTGATTTTATTATAGTTGATTTGATTCCACTGTTGGGTGATTCACATGTTATGTGTTGTTATCATTGATATTATTTATTTTCTATTTCTGTTGCAACCCAATGAGAGGAGGGTATGCCATATCATGCAATATATAATCATTTTCTATAGATCACATGTCATGAATTCTTGCCATGCCATTTAGGGTGCAGTGCTGATTTCATGTTGTTGTGATAGGTGTTGTCCTAGATATGCATGATATTATGATAGATGCCTTGATAGAATACCTAATATTTGATAGGGTACTGCTAATGGTTAAAGTTCACTTGAATGAATGCCAAACTTTGGTCCCCGAGGTGTTATGGGCCATTGTGAATTAGAATTTGGTGGATCATTACACTATTATGCTTTTTTATGACATGTATAAGATACCAATCTTTGATTCGCAGGGATTATGGGCACTCAATGATTAGATTTAGAACTTTAATGTTTGTTTAAATGTTTTCTCGGTTCCAAAGTAGTTTCTGAGGATAATATCCGGAAAACCCCATAATACACATCATGTAATTATGAATACACGCCCTGTATCCTTCTATTTGGGAAGGAACGATTTTTTTTAAATACACGCCATGCACTGTATGTACATGTTGTATAGTCTCTAACAGTGTCACTGGATGTGTGGGAAGAGACATGGGGTTGGGAAATATTTTGTGGGACACACCATGTACCGGAGGTACACGTCGTGTTGTCTAGACCATGTGTCCACCTGTGTGACTAACGACATGGATAGATAAAACATAGGTAATACACGCTGTTTTAATCTAGAACGCGCCATGTAGTATAATTCATATATTCGGCCGTGTAACGAACAACACAGGATGGTAGATATCCTTCTAGAACACGTCGTATCTGAATAAACACACAATGTAGAGTCAATCATGTGTCCAACAGTGTGACTAATAACAAGGGTAGTTGAAACCTTAGTAGTACACGCCGTGTCTGGAAAAAACACACTGTTTAGTCCTATCTTAGGGGAACCGTGTGGGTTAGTCGTATAGAAGTACTCAGGTAGGGGAAACGAAGCAAGTACATGCCGTGTCTTGGGAGAATGTGCCATGTGTATGGGATGTTACACGACCAGTTAGGGCAGAAGAACACGTCCATGTGAAGTATTAAAGGAACACGCCACGTAAGGGTTATACATGCCATTTATCCATGTTTAAAAAAACATGAATTATTTCTATTTCCTATTCCATTATTGCATTTATATTTTTCAGTCACTGATAAACATGATCCAAAGGTGTGTGCTTGATCTTAAAGAGTCATGCCAGCACGATGTCCTCCAGTTGTACGCCAGTTACAGGGAAGTGATTAGACACCAGACATGGATGATCAGATACTACAAGCAGATCCTCTTGTAGTTCCAGTCTTGGTACCAACCTTTATTTTTGACACAGGTGCTGATACATAGTTCTGAGAGGGCTTCATGAGGTTCATGCAGACCTTATGAGGAGTACCACATCCTACTCCATCTATGGCAAAGTTGACATGGGTTTCCTAGTAGTAGCATCCTACCACCTTCATAGGGGATAGAGGACCATAAGCTGTAGAGTCACGGTTAGAATCCATGATATATATCATTGAGTATCTATATATGCCTCCATAGATGAGGGTGAAGCTCGCTACTTATATGCTTTGGGACTTTACTAAGAGATTGTGGGATGTGATCTTATAGGCAGGACGCTAGCAGGTTATGGCGTGGAATGAGTTCCAGTGTTCCTTCTACAACTACTTAAACTCAGAAACATTGAGGGCCGATCGAGGCTGAGAGTTCAAGAGTCTGGAGTAGGGTACTCTCTCAGTTATGAAGAACTCTTATTACTTCATGCAGTTGCAGAATTTCATGCCAATTCTAGGAGGTGATGAGTATTTTATGGAAATGAACATTGAGGATGGTCTTAGGCATGACATCCGATCTCAGGTGAATATCTTCAGGATGACTTCCATTACTTCTAAAGTCAATGATGTACTAATCATGGAGCACAATATCAGAGATTATGGAGATGTGATCAAGGGAAGTTTGATATCTAAAGTTGGTACCCCTCTTGCTGACAATAGGAGGCTCCGTAGGGAGTCTACACGTGGAGATCTTAATAAGCAGGATACTTCTTCTGGTGTCCAAGTGGCATGATACTAGTGTGGGAAGAGTAGGAATATAATTCCACATTACTTGAGAGACCTAGTGGAGTGTCGGTCCTTTTATCAAGATGGGTCATCTTCCGAAGTTTTGTTAGTTTTTATCACCATAATTTGTTGATATTAGTTCTTCTATGACTCCACGTTCAGGAGCTGGACCACCAGTTTATCATCAGTATGGAAACTGTAGTTCTTATGGCCATTTCGGCCTAGGTGTAGGTTATAGCTGTGGTAGCTAGTCGTAAGGCTTACATCGACAATAGGGTGCTCAGGAAGGATCACATGGCCATGGTACAAAGCTAGAGATTTGCAGTGGAGCAGACCATGAAGGAGCAGGATCCCAGATCCTCTACAATTTGAGGTACAACCCTAGTTGCCTCAGTTTTAGATTTTTCACTTTTCGATACAAGGTATTCCCATATTTTCATATCTGTTACATTTGTGGAGATCTGTGGGATCTGTATCTTTTCTTCTAGTGATATCTTGATATTGGGAATTCCTTTGGGGACAAGAACAGCTTGTGTGCATCAGTGCAAGGAGTTCCCTCATGAGGTTGGTGGGTGTCACTTCTTATGAGACCTTTATGTTTTGGAGATGACTAGCTATGAATTCATTCTCAAAATGGACTGGTTAGTTCCCTTCTAGGAATTCGTCAACCGTTATCGATGTAGGGTGAGTTTCACATCACTAGAGAGATTATCGTTTCTTCAAAAGGGAGAATGGTATTTCTAGGAAAGTAGAGCGGGACCAGAGCATCATGGGATGGGAGAAGTTACAACCAATATTACTAGTCTATATCTGGATGACCATGGGACATAACCGTTGCACATTCCTCCAGGGGTCGATCATTTTGGAGATGTATTTCTAGAATACTTTTTTATGTTTGCCTCTAGATATGAGGTATACTTTTCTATGGATCTTGTTCCAGGAGAAGAACTGGTGTCCATTCATCCTTATAGTATGGCTACACAAGAGTTATAGGAGCTCAAGAATATGTTAGGGGAGTTACAGGAAAAGGGTTTCATCCAACCCAGTACTTCTCCTTGTGGTTCTCTTGTCATTTCTGTAAAGAAGGTGGACGTTACCCTAAGAATTTGTGTAGATTATAGGATGTTGAACCAATTGATGGTCAAGAACCGATATCCCTTGCTGAGGAATTATGATCTCTTTGATCAGATTTGAGGAGCCCAGGTGTTCTCGAAGATTGAGTTGAGATATGATTATCATCAGTTGCACGTTAGAACTTCCAATATACCTCTTACAACCTTTTATAATAGGTATGGTCTATATGGGTATGTGGTTATGCCATTCGGTCTCACAAATACGTCTATATTTTTCAAGGCACTGATTAACTGAGTGTTCCATCAAAACATGGATTCATTCATGGTAGTCTTCATGGATGATATCTTGGTGTACACTCACACTCGAAATGACCATGCCACACATCTTGAGATCATTCTGAGTACAATGAGATAGCATCAGTTAAATGCTAAGATCTCAAAATGTCACTTTTGGATGGGCCAAATTCACTTCATGGGTCATGTTATATTAGATATAGGAGTGTCAGTTGACCCTAAAAAAGTGAGAGAAGTAGTTTCCTAGGAGTATCCGAAGAAAGTCTTTGAAGTAAAAAGTTTCTACATCCGGATGAATACTAAAAACATTTATTACAAGACTTTTCATGCCTAGCAGCACAACTGATGAGCCAGACTAAGAAAGGTGTGAAGCAATTGTCGTCTGATTCTTGTGAGTCATCCTTTCAGGAGCTGAAAGGGAGGTTGACTTCAGTATCGATAATAGTATTGCCTGAGCCAGGAAAGATCTATAATGTTTAATATGATGCTTCAGGTATTGGAATGGGAGTTGATCTCTTAGAAAGAGAGGATTCATTGCATACAGGTCTCGGATGTTTAGGCCACATGAGAGGAATTATATGATGCACGATCTCTAGTTGGCTACAGTTGTTCATGACTTATGCTGTTGGGGACATTATCTTTTGGGAGAGCATTTTTTTTCACCAACCACAAAAGTATCAATTATATCTTCACTCAGTGTGACCTAACTTTAAGACATCAAAGTTGGGTTGAGTACCTTCAGTCTGTTGACTTTGATATTTCCTATACACCTGGGAAATGAAGCACAAGGGCTGATGCCTTGAGTAGGAGGACATAGATGCATGAAGTTCAAGAGGCTAGTAGTGAGTGGAAGCTTATGTTTCTATTCTATGAGATGAATTTGGTGGTGCATTACAGACAGGGGCATAAATTTCTTTCTTCTGTGGATGTTACCTCTACTCTACTTGATCGAGTGCGAACGAGGTAGCTATCAGACTATGAAGTCCTAGTCCTACGAGAAAGTGTGTTCGGAGAGGACCCTATTCATGGATAGACAGTAGTCATGGATGATATCTTGAATTTTTTGTGGATTCGTATGGGTGTTAGAAGACATATGTGAGGAGATGATGTAGGAAACTCATTCCTCGGTTTCGGAAGTTCATCCTGGTGTCACCAAGTTGTAGTTTAATCTACACCACCAGTATTTGTGGCCGGGTATGAAGAGAGATGTCACTAGTTTTATCATGAGGTGTTCCACCTGTCAGTAGGTGGAGGCATAGAATCAACAACCAACATTGCTTTTTTAGTAGTTACCCATTCCCCAGTGGAAGTGTAATGATGTCATAATGGAATTCATGATAGGTTTACTGATGTCACCTCGAGGGAATTATTTAGTTTGTGTTGTCATTGACAGACTCACGAAGGTTGATCACTTCTTACTGATCAAGGAGACCTTCAGTGTTGATGATCTAGGAAGGTTTTATATCCAAGATATTGTATGTCTATATGGGGTTCCACACTCTATTGTTTCAGATAGGGATGCCCATTTTACATCTCATGTTTGGCAGGGACTATAGAAGGATTTGTAAACATTGGTACTTCTATGTAAAACTTACCACCCCAGACAGATTTCCATTCTGAGTGTATGATTCAGGTACTTGAGGACATGCTTTGAGCATGCGCCCTAGATTTTGGATGTTATTAGGAGAAGCACATACCTCTTGTGGAGTTTTCCTACAAAAATAATTTTCAATAAACTATTCATATGGCACCTTATGAGGCTTTCTATGGTAGGTCATGCTGATCACCCCTATGTTGGCTGGAGGTAGGAGTGGTAGCTAGGATGGGACCTCATCTTGTCCTAGAGACCACGGAGATGGTGGAGTTGATTCAGAAGAGGCTGTCTACTACAAAATCACGACAGAGGTCTTATGATGATATGAGGAGACGACCTATGGAGTTCTAGGTTAGAGATCAGATCTTTCTATGTGTCACACCAATGTTCGCACACAATAGGATTAGGAGATAGGGTCTTCTTTCCCCGAGGAATGTCGGGACATTTGATGTTTTAGAGAGAGTCAGACTAGCTGCCTATTAGCTACAGTTACCTCAGATGTACCGGTCCATGCATTACGTGTTTCATGTTTCTCAGCTATGACGTTACTTCTTAGACTTCTCTCATGTCTTTCAACCCGAGGGATTGAGCGAGAGGTGGACGCATCGATCAAGGAGCATCCTATCCAGATTGTTGATTGTAGTGTGAAGGTTCTATGTGGCTGGTCTATTCCACTAGTAAGAGTTCTATAGAAGGAAAGGTGATTATAGGATGAGACATGGGAGAGGGAGGCTGATATATGATCATAGTGGATAGAGCTGTTCGAGGATTCTTCTTCTACGCTGCCTTGCTAGCGAAATTCGGTGATGAATTTCTTTATGGGAGGTAGTTTTTAGGAACCCAGATCTTATTTTCAGGTATGAAACTTTTTTTCTAGTTTTTTTAGAAAAGAGTAGTTTCTGGAAATTTTAGGAGTACACACCATGTACTTATAAGTACACATCGTGTACTCAGTTGCCACGGGTAGCTGTGTGCTGGCCATATAACGGCCGAATACATGGAAATGTGGAGTGACCTCAAGATGACCTAAATCAAATATTGATAAGGTAAAGTACACACCATGTACATTTAATTAACACAAGGTGTACTTTTTCTTTCATTAAATGGACTAGGGTCACATCTAATTAGCATAACACAATTATTCTTCGTCTGTCTCATCCAGGAGTGAACGAGACCACCAGTTATTCTTCGAGCCCCCAAATCACCATTCATTCCCCTAATCGATTTCCGTTAATTGAATTGGAATCAACACAGTAATCTCTTCCTTCCTCTAGAGCCTCGTTCCCCAATTTCTTCTCTTTCACGAGATATCATTTGATGAAGTTTTTAGTGTTTTTGTAGATCTATGACATTCTTGGGCGATTCAAGGCCTAAAGTTCACATATATCATTCATAAAACACCATGGTAGGTGGTTTGTGCCATTCCATAGTTAGTATTTGAGTTATATGTGAACAATTTCCCAATTACATTGTTCAGGGTATTTTTTATTTACGGGTTTTATCCCCATTATTTCCACTTATACCTTGTGTGATTGTGTAGCAGTTTTATGATTATAAATAGGTTTATTTAACTTAATATGTATGAATTGACCATTGTCATTTGATATTGACCATTTATTCCAGATTTACATGTTAGGATGGTTTGTTTTCCAGGTCTAGTGTTGTTTGGATGGAGTGAATTTATCAGACATGTTGTGATATGATGAAGACAGTTAATCTAAGTAATTCTTGAGGTTTACATTGGCTACTGTATACCGTTTGTGAGTGATTGTTTACACAGGGCTGTGGGAACATCGTGTATTAGACCACTAAGAGAATGGATATTGATGGCTTCTCCAGAGTGTATGTTTACATTTATGTAATGAGATCATAGGGGGGATGAACTTTGTTCTCCCTCGGAGTGCCTGTAGTATCCTTGTTATGGGACCACATGGGGAATTGGATGTTGAGTTCTTCTCTATAGTTTCTACAGATACTGATAAGAGACCACAAGGGGAATTTATGGTGAGTGCTTCCAAGTAGATTCTTTTATAAAGTTGAACCAGAGGGTTTAGACTGATTACTAGAAATTAAAGCTATAGCCACGGACCAATAGCCACAGTTTTATTGGTCTGTGGCTATAGAATTCTAATTTCCATAGTTTAATTAAACCACAGTGGCTATACCATGTCTATAAATTTTCCCCCCATTTTGAATCAGGCTCGACCTCCCCTGATTCTCTACTCAACTCGCAGTGCTCCTCCGTGAAGAATTCTCCTCCCAGATGAATTCTCCCTCCCCAACCTCTCTGCACTGCAGCACCATCCTCCCCAACAACTTCTCCTCCCCAACCTCTCCTCCCCGACCAATCCTCACCGATGTACCCTCCTCCCCGACGAAATATCTCATCGCATCGCCCTCCTCCCCGAAGACCTCTCTCATAGCCGAACCTTCCTCCCCAGAGACTTTCCTCGCCACAACGCCCTCATCCTCGATGACCTTTGTCCCCGTGGCGCCCTCCTCCACAAAGCTTCCAATCAACAAAGCGCAACCATCCCCAGTATTTTATACCATATAATTTCATCAATGATCTAATTTTAAGGTTTTACGTTGATTTCAATTTCATGTGATGGTTATTTAGATCTCCCTTCCTCTTGAATATAGGTAATATGGGGTTCATAAAATCCATCTATGAAAAATTTATATCTACCAACTTATGGTCTACATTCCTCTTTGGATGAATTAAAATAGGGATTTTAACCACAACATACAAGGTATGTCCATCATTCCATTTTTTAGACAATACCATCCATAATTCAAGTGGAAATTTTGTGATATTTCTTCTATAATTGAAAGAGTATATCAGTATGAACACAATGATAAATCATTCCCATTATATAAAATATTTCATAACCATCACATGGAACACTTATATACTAAAACTGGTAAGATGAAAATAGAAAAACTCTCTCTAAATGCCAGACCTATTAGAGAGACAAACAAGTTCTGGAAAGAATGTGAATAATTCATATATTACAAAAATAGGGAAGTCCCATGTGGAAGAGGCCCTTGAAGGAATGGTTAGTGTCAAAGAATATAATAATTTGTATAAGGAAAAATAGTTTAGGTATAATGTTTGGAGAGAGTAAGTCCTTCCTATTTTAAAAGGAGAAATACATTGTGGTAAAACATCCCATGGTAGAAAAGGTTGTGAATTTATTTGAGTATGAAAGAATAATCATAAAATAGTTGAACATGAATTTGATTCCATTTAAAAAATTTAAGACCTAAAGGTAGAATCCAATGTGAATGGTAAAGGGAAATTAGTGTTCCTTGATGAATCCCCATCCTCATAAAAATGAAAAATATAGATGGTATCATGCACCCCTTAAATATTAAATGATACTAACAAGTTTAAAGTGGTGTATGACTCAGGGGGGATACAAAATCCTTAGGGTAATTATTCTCAAAATAACATAAAATAAAGATGGAATCAGATTAAACATTAAGTTTAAAATTTCATATTGAATGTGATATTTAAGGTATTTTAGGTATATTTTAGTATTAGTATTGAAGCTGTTTGAATGGAATATTTTGTCTTACTATAATTTATAATGAAATTAATAGTTTAGATGAAATATGATGGTAGATGACAAATACTATTTAATATGTTTTTCAATGATTATTTATACATATAAAAAGTTGTTTTATGCTATGTAGAATGTGGAATGAGTCCACTAAGTGAAGTTAATCTAATGAGGCCATATTAGGGATTTCTCATGAGTATACACATCCATATTCTAATATATTATATCTGTTATTCCATATTTTTTGTTGTTAAATGATATCGAAAAAAAGGAGATGCTCAATAAATAGTGTCCCCAAAAATAAAAAACATTTAAAATAAACAATGTTGTAATCAATAGGGAATTGGAGTAGAAGTTAGAAAGGTTGTTTAAGTATTATATATAATTAAATTAGTCTATGAGATCCCATATCAGATTGAATGTAAATGAAATTATCTTGTTGAATTTGACAAGTGGCATAACTAATGTCTAAAATGATATATCATTCACAGTTTTTGATTAAATTTTTTTGTTTCAATAAGCCTGATGTAAATTTTGATAATAATATGAGTCTGTAAATTGAAATATAAATGATGCTATGAATTTATTGTAAATAGTGTGTTACATAGAAACCCACTTATGTGTTAGCTAAGACTTTTGTTTCCTACACTAAGATCTTCCTTAGGTAGAATAGTGAAATTTTTACAACTCATCTTTTAATTGATTATTCTTACTAGTATATTTCTTAATATATTGATGAAAATATTTATTAAAAATTTATTTTAATAGTTTTATTAGTAAATAATTTTGTATTTGAAAAATCAACATGAAAATATTTATAATTGTTATAATAGAATGATGTAAAGAATCTGTTGACATGGGGGGATTTCAAGTAAAAATAGATATTTTCACATGGAATTTAGAAGTCCAGGGGGAGTAGAAGCGCATGGAATAATACAATGAATTTCATTTAGAATTAGGGGGAGAGGGAAAATAGAGTTGGATTCTAGGGGATATTTTCTTCTAAATACAATGGGGAGATAGATGAACCCCTGAGAGTTTGGAGTGGAATGCATGACAATATATTATAATATGATTATTTACAATGTAAAAATTTTATTTGTTAATGATTCTTGTAGTATTATTATGGATCCATTAAATCTATATTATGGATGTTGACGTATTTATTAATATTGTTGTTGAATAAAAATATGTTTTTGTAAAGGTGATTCCATAATTCTACTCAATATTTTTACTAGATTAATGGATACAAATTGAGATTAGGATTTCCCAAAAAATGGGGGCACTACACTTAAATCTAGTAGCTTTAAAGCCTCCAAGACAAGCTGGTGGCCAAGATCAAAGGAACCATATCACTGAATTGGTAGAAAACCCATGTATGGAGGCACATATACATGTGAAGGTAGAATCACATATCGACAAGTATGGTAAAAGGAGGCTCTTAGACACTCCCCTATAGGGCCCCATGAGAGGTAGTAGGTAAGGAATGGTTCCATTACGACTTGATTTGGTTTTTAAGGGATGTAGGGTTTTATAAATTGGTGCGCATCCAAGAGAAAATCCAATTTTGGATTCAAGATTACCTTGAAACTATACATCCATAAATTTAAATCAATGATTTATGTGACCTACTAATAAAAATTGAACCATCCTTAATATATTCATCCTCTTCTTCGAGAGTTCCTGTGTATTTGAATTCAATCCGGTGGTGCATACATGAACTGATTTATGTTCGAATATAAATCACTCATGGAAATATCACCATGCCATTTATTTTTCATTCATTATTTGAGACTCATATTTCCACTATTTGGTTATGTTTTAGTCTACCTCTACAATTATATAACCAAGAAGTTATTTTTTCAATTTTTAGTCTTATTGGGAAACCCCTCAAGTGAGATTCTGCTACTAGAAGCCTCTATGGACATTGTGTTTCTAGATTATTTATAGAAATCAATATTTCATAGTCCCTTCTATACCACACTTGAGTACAAAATGGTGATACTGGATTCCTCCAAGAGGATGTCTTTGAACAACTTTCATACTACTACATTGATTGTCTTAAAATTGGACATTCTGCAAAGCTTTATGGAAGAAAATCTAATTATGAACACCCCCTCACAAGATTTAACTCAATTTGGATTGAAAAATGAGATCACAAGGGATGACCAATGCTTCTATAAGAAAGTTTAGAGCCACTATTAAGAAGGGTGTTGATCAGATCATGACTGGAACTTTTAACTCTCACCCCCTACCAATGAATAATCTAATGTGCTGGAAAATTATCCGATTTCTCATTCTCTTAAAAAGGATAAGGTGTTCCCCAAACAAGCTTGAGAAACCCTCAGTCACATATGTATCAGAAGCCTTGCATGATGAGGATAAGAACACCCACCTTGGTTCTAGTGAACCCACACTTGATGATTATGAGAAATCCTGTATAATTGATGAAGTATCTTTAATGTCGAGTGCAAGGAATGGAAAAAAACCCAATGATTGGTTCATATGGATAAATTACTCTGAGCTACAAAAAGACTCAGAGATGCGAGGATTACTCTAACTTCTAGAGAATAATTTTCAGTAGATCCTTAAGGGCCTCTCGGAAATAAAAAATATGATTCCATCACAGAAAATGGTTACTGAGCATCCATCAACATCCCCTGATGAAGGAAAAATAAATGATACTACAAATATTAAAGGGTAGGACCCCATAGTGTAGTATACATATCAATATAGCTATGATGTGAGTGATGAATTAGATGATTGGAAGGAAGATAAATATGAAATAGTTTTAAGAAGATACATAGCTGGTGAAATATCTATAGATACTTACCTAAAAATTAGAAAGAGTATATTCATGACGATGGTGGATTAATTCAAGAAACATCAAGATTTTACTTTCAAGGTCATTAAATTGCAATGACGTCTTTTCTCCTTATGATGTCTTATAGACTCCTTGGATTGATGCATGAGGTTGTAGCTCTATTTCTTTTTTGGATAGTACATATTGTCTTTATAGTTCCATGGTATAATTCTTATTGTGATTTAATTGGTTCTTCAAATGTGAAGGATGTTTGGATGTTTGGTTTTTTTTTGTGATTGTCTATTTCTGTTTGGTGTGTGTACTATTCATAGGGTGGTAGTTGGAGGTTTCAATCTCTATGGTTTTTTTCCAGAATCGGAATGTTGTGTTCTATTGGTTTTTCGAACATATTTTTGTGATTTATTTTTGACCTTGTGTTACCCTATACTTGTTGTTTCTTCTTCCTCTGTGGAAGATTGAGGTTTTTTGGAGGTCTTTGTATGCTATTAGTGATGTGTTTTAGGAAATATTATTTCTAGATCAGCGACTTGTCATTTTGGAGAAGGTTTTTCAACAATTTTTCAATGGGGATAATTGGTGGTTTCCTTTACAATCAAACTTTATAGAAACGGATTTGATGAAGATTTGATGATTTTTTAATTCCTTGATGGTGATGCAGCAAACCGGCTTGTTATATTTTTATTTTATCACTTGTGTGTTTTTTGGGATTCCTCATCTTGAAGCGGATATCATATGTAACTACTGGACTTCTACTATGGATGAGTGTCATCTAAAATCATTTGGATTTATGTTCTATCTAGAGGATCTTGGATGGCTTGATGATTTTGTTATGATGAGTTCATTCCATGTTATGGAACATTCCTGCTGGACTTGGGGTGAGAAGATGTAGTTTATTTGTGGCATGTTTTGGATTTCTCATCCACTTCCCTTTATAGAGAAATTCTTTGAATGATCGGTAATTAGATTTTCGTCATATTCCGTGATTTGTTTTGTTTTTTTTGGAAATATATGTTTGTATTTCTATCAATCCCCTGATGGATTTTCCTTTTCGATCATTTGTTGATTTTTATTACTTTTATTGGTATGTAGGATATAGATGCATTCTATACAGAGAACCAGTAACAAAAAAATAGATCATGATTATGAATGTGAGCACACATGTATATATATATATAAGGATCATCTTGTGTGTGGCTTAACTTCTTTGAGGTAGAGTCCCTCTCCTAGACTCTTTAAATCAAGCATTTTTTTAAATTTCATTTTGCTGCCTTATTAATTATTCATGTTTATATTAAATTGAAATTCCTGATCAAGTGATAGTTTAATTAATTGTTTTTTTTTTGATAAATAAGTGATGGTTTTTTAATAAAACCCCTTTAATGGAGGTATGTTGTCTATGAAAATAGGTGTAGTTTATTCTTATATAGCTTGTTTCGCATTATTACATTTACGTTTTCCATTGCAATCTTTACCCCTTATTCTCTCATTTGAGTCACCATGAGCATCTCCAAATATTTGTTTTGACTCACAGAGGGTGTGCAGGGGGTAGGGGTGTGCAAGGTGGGGTATTGTATAGAGGGGGAGGGGGATCCAGGGAGGGGGGGAGTTACTATAGTGGGGGCAAGGGGGTTATCTAGGGGGCATGAGGGTGTAGCAGGGGGGCTATCCAGGGGGTGCAAGGGTTGTCCAAGGGGTGCAAGGGGGTTGTCCAGGGGGTGAATGGGGGATGTCCAGGGGGAATGGGGGTGCAGGGGGGCTATCTAGGGGGTTCAAGGGATGTCCATGGGGTGCATGGGGTGTGAATTAGTGTTTTATTTTTTATAAATTCATTTTCATTAAAATTTAAACTCTCTAACTTGTTAATACTACACACCTAATGAAGGATTAATCCACCGTAGGATAATATTTAATCTTCAGTCATGATATTGTAGGTTAATATTTGATCGTGTACACTTTAAGTATCTTAGAAAATAATTAAATATGTCTATATACCTTGATCAATTAATTTTGATAACATGTAATAACCAATTGTCTTTGGGAAACAATTATCAGGCTACAATTCCTTTTATCTAAAGTAATTACCACAATAAAATGCATTCAAGAGGTCCACACAATGTTATTAAATATCTTATTCAATACAGGACATTCACAATATCGAATCTCTTCTTAAAGAACAATAAATTAAATTTAATTCGGTACACTTCATGCATGGGATGCAAGGAATCCAAACTATTTACACAATTTTTTATATATTATATTACTTAATGTGTTATTTAATAACTTGTTTTAGGTATGTCAATTATTCTGGCATGAATTTATGGGTATCATGTAACCTTTGAATTTCTGTCTTATTTGTTGTATTGTGAAAAGTACAAGATCTAAGCATGGTTATGTGATCTATTCGCTATAATTGATTGACCCATATGTGGCTCACCAAATTTTTTACATATGAAAAAGATATTCATTGTTAGATATCAAGAATTGTCTATGGGTAGTTGCTTTAACCGCTGTTAAAGAATCCTTCCCAGCCGTCCTAATTCAATTTAGATTTTAGTATCACTTCTAGAAGTACCACCATGAAATTCCATAATTTTATTATCCCCATTCCTTGTATCATCCTTATTAAATCCATAAACATCACTTTTACAAAAATCTCTAGAGATAACCTTGGATTTCCCATTAATAGAGTGGTTATTTTTAACTTCCTCAGACCTTTAAATAAATGTAGATTCAAATATGTATCCCTATTTTAATCCCTAATAAAGTGAGGTTGAATATGTGAATAAACAATGATAATTCCAAGGGAATTATTCCCTTTACTGGTATCATAACTCATAAAAAGTTTATCCTCTATGTCAAAAATGCCATCTCTTACACCTGATTAGAACTACGACCAAGTTGAGAGGGTGAATCTTAGTGATATTTATGATTGATGACTGAAAGTCATTTTGGGGATATGAGATTTGGTTTTTATATTCATATAACCCCATGTGTTTTGAAATACAACCATAAAGAAAGTGGAATGGGCAGCACACATAGAAGAGAGTCCTCAGTTTGATGATAGAGGTAATGAATTGTATACTTTCACATGCATTGGGACTACTAGGTTTTTTACCTACCTTATCTCTAGCATCTCTTCTATGATTAGGTCACCTTTCCACACTCACATGTGTTCATCCCAAATTGATATCATCCACATAAAAATCATAATAATAATAATACATGCAACTAAACTGTCCATGGGATCTTGGGCATTATGTTTTATCCCCACCACTACCATCCATTCTCCTCTAGTATTTTATAAAATGAGTTATCCTTGCCTTTTCAAATATTCATTGGATAATGAAAAATATTCCCTGTATGTATGTCCATTGATTAATTCTAAAAAAACCCAAAACATTGGGTGAAATGGATGTCCATCATCCTTTTTTTTGTCACACTACCCTAGGACAAGCGTTGTGACACCCATGTGATCATTGTCATCACCTCCTTGTCATCATAGATGTCATTATCTAGTTGTATCTCATTTTTAATCTCTACCTAGATATAGATTCGCATGAGGTGGTAGAGGTACCATATACCAATGCTGACCTCCCAATGATTTAGGAGAAATTTTTTGGTCCCTGGTGTCTAATTTCTCTACATCTCTGGAATCAAGCCATGATTATTGTAGAAGTGAAATTTTAATCACCATGTTGTCTCATAGATCCCAACACACTATATCCTAGAAAAATTCATTATAGGACAAACATACCTAGTATACCCTGGACCCTCTCTTCATGAAGTTTCTATAATGAAGCAGGTCCTAGTAATATGTCAACAATCCTTTAATTTAAAAGTAGAAATAGATTAGTTTTAAAATGGGGGGGGGGGGGTAGGGTGGGGGTCTGTACAAGAAGGAGGGGAGGGGGTTCTTGGGGTGTCTTTCAAGGAGGGTGGATGTCCAAGAGGGGTGAGGGGACTGTCTAGGAGGGATGGGGGGATGTACAGGGGGGTCTTGTAGGCACCTGAAGCTTGACGTACATGGACATTACATTACTTTTGCGGAACACTTAATACATAACAAAAACAGACACACAAGGACCGTAATAGTTTAGTGTCTTTGGAAACATGGAATATAAACATCTAATCATGATGAAAGATCTTTAACATCTCCCATAATGATCTTCCCCTTTTCATTTCCTTACCTAAAACCTTTCTTTATTTCCTAGGGAAAATAAAACATAAAAAGGGTGAGCTCAAATGCTCAATAAGGGTAAACATGGATAAAGTAAAACATACAATATACATTTGAACATAAAAACATGAACATAATGTTCAAACATCAAAATCTCGAGAAACGACTTAAAACATGGAAGTACATAACAGATAGATCATAATGGAACATAAATCATGATAACATAGTATGGGAATAAAACATGTAATTGTGGCATCCATTAAGCACATGTAATGATTTCCATAGTAGCCAAGGCATTGCTGCCAAGACCATCTTAGTGGACAAAGTACCATTCTGAATCGAGTTCACTCCTCGTTTCAGTCCTGTAACATTGAACCTGATTAACTTACTGTTCCATCCATGGCTATCTAATGAGATATAAAATCTTTATTCAATGCATTGGAGGGATATATAGTTCCAACCTATCTCATAATGAAATCATTCTTACATGTTCCACAACATAAACATAAATCATTCATCATAACCTAAAGAATAAAAATGGGTTTCATAAACATCATCCCACCATAACATAATCCATATAAAAAAATGGATATCATTTCATCATAATAAAAGTGAAACCATGTAATTCATAGAGACATTATACTTGAACCATAAACGTATGAAATAATGTCATCTTGGATGGAAAATGGTTTTGATAAAGCACTTGAAATGAATTTTTGAGGAAAATATCCTTTCTTCTTGAAAATCATTTTCTTTTCACAAAATGCCATGAAATTTTAAAAGAAAGAGATTTTTTTTGTAAATAGTCATGAAATATTTTGGAGGAAAATTCATGAAAATAAGGATTTATAAGACTGTAAAAATCTGTTCATGCCGTATAAGTTAAAAAAAACATTCTTCTCGTACTTTTGCCGGAAAAGTCAAAAAGTACCTTGTAATAGAAAGATTCGATACATGCCATGTAATAAAAGTCAAAAATGGGTAAAAAGGACTTTAAAAATACATGAAGACACTTTTATAAAACATATACAAGGATGATAGAAATAACCGTAGTAAATACTGATGAATAAGCAAACTTGGATAAAAATGAGATTTGCAAAATTATCCCTTATCGTAGGTCTGATATGCTTCGTATGTATCCAAACCTCCTCTTCTTTGAAGGGCCTCTTTGAGACCTCCTCTTAGGGCACTAAAATTGGTTTTTAAAGAAGACCAGGACCTCTGGATGTTTCTAGGGAAGTGGAGAAGAGCATTTTTCAGTGTTTGGCCGAGCTTGAAGGCTCAAAGTGGTTTGAGGAAGAGAGGGAGGAGGTGCCCTTTTATAAGGGAGGAGAGGGGCATCTTAGGAAAACTAAAAATATTGTTTTATTATAAAATCATATTCGGTTTTAAATAGCTCCAAATTGATTTATATTGAAGCTAAGGTGGATATGGGTCGAAATCCTCTCTTCCAATATAATTTAGGCAAGTTAAGTTCTTATTTTAACCTTATCATTTATATTTAACTTTAAGTTAGATAATTTTACTTTTACCGTGTCTTTTTGTGTTCTTACACTATAAGGTTAATAAACTTACTATAACAATCCAAATGATCCCCAAGTTGTTTATTATTAATATATATAATCTTATCTAAGTCATTTGGCCGAACCTCAGATTTCTAGGAATAAAATAACAATTAATAATATAATATTTGTTTTTAAAAAATATTTTATGTCAATTTTGACGCTATTTAGTAATTGATTTTTGTGGAAATCATAACAGAATGATTAGTTCGAAAAAATTTACTTAAATCAATACTAACATGTCATATTAACCTAGAAAATTAGTGTAATTCATAAAAGTCTCAAATTACATTTATTTGGGTATTTATAATATCAATTATGTCAATAATTCATTAATAAAATAATAACTGCATCATCATTGTGTCATACATAAATTAAATTATTTAATGTCTAAAAATTAAAAATTACATATCATTATGTATGAAATATGTTTAGCTTTCTATTGAATATTTATAGTCGAATTTATCTTTTGTATAATCCTATATTAAAAATGATTAACTTATTATACATTGATTTTAACTATTTAAACCCTTCTTTAAATAAATTAATAATAAATGTCCTAATCTAATCCAAGTGGTCCTAAATTAATAATAAATGTCCTAATCTAATCCATAGTAGCCATGGCATTGCTTCCAAGACCATCTTAGTGGACAAAGTCCCATTCTAAATCGAGTTCACTCCTCATTTTAGTCCTGTAACGCTGAACCGGATTAACTTACCGTTCCAGCCATGACTATCTCATGAGATATAAAATCATTACCCAATGCATTGGAGGGAGATATAGGTCCCACCCATCTCATAATGAAATCATTATTACTTGTGCCACAACATAAACATATATCATTCATCATAACCCAAAGAATAAAAATGGGTTTCATAAACATCATCCCATCATAACATAATCCATATAAAACAAATGGATATCACTTCATCATAAGAAAAGTGAAACCATTTAAATCATAGAGACATTATACTTGAACCATACACATATGAACTAATGTCATCTTAGATGGAAAATGGTTTTGATAAAGCACTTGAAATGAATTCTTGAGGAAAATATCCATTCTTCTTGAAAATCATTTTCTTTTCACAAAATGTCGTGCAATTTTAAAAGAAAGAGATTTTTTTTGTAAATAGTCATGAAATATTTTGGAGGAAACTTCATGAAAATAAGGCTTTATAAAACCGTAAAAATCTGTTCATTCCTTATAAGTTAAAAAAAACATTCTTCTCATACTTTTGCTGGAAAAGTCAAAAAGTACCCCGTAATAGAAAGATTCCATACATACCATGTAATAAAAGTAAAAAATGGGTAAAAAGGACATTAAACATACATGAAGACGCTTTTATAAAACATGTACAAGGATGATAGAAATAACCCCAGTAAATACTGATGAATAAGAAATCTCAGATAAAAATGAGATTTCCAAAATTATCCCTTACCTTAGGTCCAATATGCTTCGTACGTATCCGAACCTCCTCTTCTTTGAGGCGCCTCTTTGAGATCTCATCTTAGGGCACTAAAATTGGTCTTTGAAGAAGACCAGGACTTCTAGGATGTTTCTAGGGAAGTGGAGAAGAGAATTTTTCAGGGGTTGGCCGAGCTTGAAGGCTCAAAGTGGTGTGAGGAAGAGAGGGAGGAGGTGCCCTTTTATAAGGGAGGAGAGGGGCACCTTTGGAAAACTAAAAATATTATTTTATTATAAAGTCATATTCGGTTTTAAATAGCTCCAAATTGATTTATTTCAAAGCTAAGGTTGATATGGGTCGAAATACTCTAATACAGTAGAATTTAGACAAGTTTATATTCTTATTTTAACCTTATCATTTATATTTAACTTTAAGTTAGATAATTTTACTTTTACCGTGTCTTTTTTTGTTCTTACACTATAATGTTAATAAACATAATATAATGATCCAAACGAACCCCAAGTTGTTTATTATAAATATATATAACCTTATCTAAGTCATTTGGCCAAAACTTAGATTTTTAAGAATAAAATAACAATTAATAATATAATATTTGTTTTTAAAAACTATTTTATGTCAATTTTGACACTATTTAGTAATTGATTTTTGTGGAAATCATAACAAAATTATTAGTTCAAAAAGAGTTAATTAAATCAATAATAACATGTCATATTAACCTATAAAATTATTGGAATTCTTAAATGTCTCAAATTACATTTATTTGGGTATTTATAACATCAATTATGTCAATATTTCATTAATAAAATAATTACAGCATCATCATTGTGTCATAACTAAATTAAATTATTTACTATCTAAAAATTAAAAATTAAATATCATTATGTAGGAAATAATTTTATCTTTCTAATGAATATTTATAGTTGAATTTATCTTTTGTATGACCCTATATTAAGAATGATTTACTTATTAAACTTTGATTTTAACTATTTTAACCCTTCTTTAAATAAATTAATAATAAATGTGCTAATCTAATCCAAGTGGTCCTAAATGGTCATATTGTATTACTAAGATTGTTTTTGGCCGAATTACACTTATCCAATATAATTAAGACGTGTGTTAGGGTAATAATAATATCATATTTACCGTTAATTACCATATTTACTTTTAACTGTGGTAAAAAAGTAAAAAGTTACTATTCACCAAAAATTATTTTCATCTCGTTGAACCAAATTTTAGTCCTTGATATTAAATGTGTCCCTCAGATTTTTGAAATTCACTAACAGAAGCGGTAAAATTATGTTTTATGAAAAATTCAGTTTTTTTAACTACCACTTAGTGGTTTCACTATTCATCAAAAAATGAAAGTTTCCAGAAAAATACCAAAAATTAGGCCTAAGCTATATTTGATATTATGAATTCAAAAATGATTTCTATTTTACCAAATTCAAAAAAATCAGTTACATTAACTAATTTAAAAATTAATTCATGTTGTCAATACAAATAGCGTGTTTTTAAGAGATAATAACTATCAAAAGATTGACACTTGTTTACGTCTGGTTTAATTGTGAAATTACATCTAATGACCAACATTGTATTAATTTGTAAAACTGTATTCTAAATATACTTTAAATCCAATTAAATTAATAATTTATCACTATTAATTATTTGTATTAAAAAAGTTGTTTTTAATTAAAATTTAGTTATTTTCACTATTCATCAGAATATGAAAGTTATCCGAAAAGTACCAAAATTTCACCCTAAGCTAATTTTGATATTCCGAATCCAAAAATGAAGTCCATTTTGAAAGATAAAATTTATAAAATTTCAAAAAGTGGGTATTACTATTCATAACAGCTAGTTCATAATAATATTATAATAATATCTCATTTAGTGAAACTCGGTATTGCATACTACACACGCTATCGAGGAAGGTCACGATTGCATGTAAGGAAAGGCAAGTCAGGGATGCGTGTTGTGTAATCACTTTCTGGTGTAGCGTACAACACAAGACATTAATAAATTTAAAAAGAATATTTTTCATAAAATCTCGGGGTGTTACAGGTCGGTTAGGGAGGGGGGTCTGTCCAGGAAGGAGAAGGGGGTGTTCAGGAGGGAGCGGGTGTCTAGGGGGGACTACCCGGGGGCTGTCCAGAGTGGATGGAGGGCTATATAGGTGGTGTCTAGGAGGGATGGGGGCTTTCTAGAGGGGGAGGGGCATGGGGTCTGTCAATGGGGGTTGGGGTCTGTCCGGGAGTCTGCGCACGGGGGGGGGGGGGGGGGGGGGGTCTGTCCAGGGAGGTGGTGGGTGGGTGGGGGTTCTGTAAAGAAAGTATGGGGGTGTCTTATTGAGAATTGCTTTTGAAACTCAGTAATTTAAAAAATCGTTTTTTATTATTTAATGTTATCTAATGAGGAGTAGAGTTATGGGAATATGATGTTGATTTTGTTTCATTTTAGGTACTTAAATGAGAATATATGTCTTGAGTGAAAAATATAAAAGGATGGTTCACTCATTAAAAAGAATAAAAAGTCATCAAATCATTATAGGGGAGTACTTAATTTGGTTTTTACTTGTTTAGAAAAATTCCTTGATGCTGACTCTTTTTGGAACTCTTGAAATTATTGATTTTAGGATGTTATGCTTTTTTAGTGTTTGTGCTTAAACTATTGAATAATTTTCATGATGATGTTATTGAACTGAATCTGTTTGTTATGGTTATTGAAAATATTCCTGCTTATGTTAAAACATGATGAGTGTTGGGGGGGTCCTGTCCAAGAGGTTCGAGGGGGGCTGTCCAGGGGGGGGGGGGTACTGTCCAAGGGTGTCTGCAGGGGGAGGAGGTGATGTCCAATAGGGGTGTTTAGGAGGGAGGGGGATATCCGAAGGGGTGTCACGGAGGGAGGGGGACCGTCCGGGGGGAGGGGGCTGTCTAGGAGGGATGGGGGCTATCCAGGGGGTCTGTAGGGTGAGTGGGCTATCCAGGGGGTGCTGTCCATGGGGGTCAGCAGGGAGAGGGGGTTGTCCTGTAGGGGGGGGGGGGTGCTGTCCAGGGGGGTGTCCAGGAGGGAGGGGGACTGTCCAGGGTGCTGTCCAAGAGGGATGGGGGCTGTCCAGTGGGGTGAAATGGGGGTTTGTAGGTCGAGGGGGGGGGGGGGATGTCCAGGGGTGTCTAGGAGGGATGGGTGGCTATCCAGGGGTGGTGCAAGGGGTGTATGCATGGGAGGAGGGGGGCTGTCCAAGGGGTTTTTAGGAGGGAGGGGGTTGTCTAGGGGGTGTACAAGAGGGAGTAGGCATTCGAGGTGTGAAAGGGTGTCTACATGGAGGGATAGGGGGAGGCGGTCTAGGGGTGCCCAAGAGGGATGTGGGGCTGTCAAGGGGGGTGCATGGGGGGTCTACATGGGGGATGGGGGGATATCCAGGGTCGTGTATAGGACAGAGGGGGATGTCTAGGGGGAGGGGGTGTCTATGAGGGGGGTGCATGGGGGTTTGAAGGGGAGGTGGGGGCTGTCTAGGGTGGTGTCTAGGAGGGGGGTGTCTAGAGGGTGTCCAGGAGGGGGGAGGGCTAATTAGGAGGGAGGGGATGTCATCCAGGGGGTGTCCATGCGGGATGGAGTGTGCTATCTAGGGGGTGTCCAGGGGGATGGGGGGGGGTATCCCGGGGGTTCAAGGGGATCTGTTTGGGGTGTTTTTTATGAAATGGGAAAGGATATAACCACAGTTTCAAACTGTGGATATATCCCTATAGCTATTCTAATGACCCCAACATTCGTTAATGGAAATCTCTATTGATATAATTAAATGTCTCTTTATGAAAAATGTTTATATAAAATGTCAACTTATTTGGTTTTATGTTATGAATTGTGACCATTTCTAATATACTCATTGAACATTGATCACATGATTAGTATAAATATAGGGATTTATCGAATCCAATTTACCTAGAAAAAGGAATTGATGGCATCATCCAATAGACGTGCCCCAAACAAAGCCCATTTGACAGAGCTCAGAAAGAATGTTGCGCTTTGGGAATCTCTCTTGACCAAGCCCAAGCCAAGCTTGAATATGTTAAGCTTCAGCATGACTACCTACGAGAGAAGTGGAAGTTGATAGAGATTACCACCTGAGAAATGTTATCTGAGCCACCCCAAGAGTCTCTCACCATCGAACACCGTACACTTTGGTCTTATGAAAGTGTTATAAGTGGTTATGTAACAAGACCTTAGAACTATGATTATGTGAATTATTTTTTATATAATAATAAATATACTTTCATTTTATTATCGTTACCTTGTGAATAGTTTTTAAAGCACAAATAATATTTTTAGTTAATGTTCAATAAAGAAATATATTTTGATGAATAATGGATTTTTTAATTAAATAATATTTTAATAAAATATTATTATTATTATTAAATTAATTTTTATTAAATACAAATGATCTTATAATTTTATGAATGCAATTGTAATTTTTATTAAGGTTCGAAATCCATTTTTGTCAAAACTAGTGTATTTTTTATAAATGTCGGTTTTTATTTTAAAAGTGAACATTAAAATATTTAGAAAATTATTTAGTTATAATAAATATTATTTCTGGAATCAGGATTTCGAAATTATCCAATGGTGATTTTTTCATAATTTTCTAAGACAGTCAAATTTTTGGGTAAAAATTAAATACCGTTTAAATATATAATGTGTTTTATGACATCATTAAGAACCAACAGTGATGTAATAAATACCTATACACTATATTTTCGGACAATATATGTTTGACCATTAATATAATGTGATTTTTGGTTTTTTTGGATTATTTTACAAATCATTAATGGACCCTTCCAGACTTATTAAACATCTTCCCTCTTTAAATTGTTTTCTTTGGGAGTCTGACTCACCTCCACATAAGAAACCCCATTATTTTATGAACATAGGACTTTTACCTTATAAAATATTGTTTTCCACTTCCCTTTTCCAAAAACCATGGGCAAAAACCATGGGATGGTTTGTGGTTTGGATTAGTTTAATGCGAGGTGTCACAAACCTAAATAATAAAGAATTCCCACACCTTTCCAATATAAACCCAACGAACGCCCACATCCTTCTCACTCAATGACTTCTGATTTCATCCAAACTCTTCCCTCATCTATCTATAATCCTTCCAAGGTTCCTTAAGCTCCCAAAAAGCCTCTCTCAAGCCGTTGGAAGCATACTTCCAAGTAAGGTTTTTTTATTCCTTTCTCATTTCTGTCCAATATTCTTTAAGTTATTATGCCCTTTTAATTTAAATTATAAATTTTGGGGTATGGTTTAGAAACTCCCCCATACATATCTATTTATTTTTTAATGGTGGGATACCCCTTTATCTCTCAATAAATTTCTCCCATGTACACCTGTTACTATGCCGAAATTCTGAAAGGAATTTATCTCTCCTCATTTATATTCAAGCTATTATTTTGTATCATGAATCTAAATTACATTAAATTTGTTGGGACATATATCTATATGACCTAAATACTCTCCCTGTCATGTAAATATGATGATACACCCCTTTATATCTCATCAACCATTTTTATGAGCTCTTATGTTGTGTCGTTATGCTGCCGAAATTGCACCGTGTTTTTCCAAGCCAAAGTCACTGTGTAGTGAATACCATGCCCATTTATCTATCAAGGGTAGTCACCTATATTCACATTTACTTATTGTTTAAATAGTATCATGTATTTATTCCACATTATTTTATCATGGAATAAATGATTATGTTGAATTATTCAATGTTTTATGATCCATGTGGCACACTTATGCATGAAGTGAAATGTTTAAGAAGGGTGAGCCCTGATAGCGCTCCATTACATTGGGTAAAGTATATTATCATCATAAGTCATGTTTAATGGGTGTTTACTAATGCTAATTCAAGTGCAACAAGGGTTTACTCGTGCTTTATGTGCAATGAGGATTTACTCATGCTCCATGTGCAATAATCCTTGGCTCATGCTAATTCCATGCTAAGTGTTGTTGAAACATTTCAATTTTATGATTATCATTATTTATCATGCCTTTATGTTTATGCTTCTCTTGATATCTATTGATAATCATATTTCCTAACATGTATTTTATTCCTCATGTTATTTCATGATTATTACCCTACCAGGATTTATAACTCACCCTTTTCTTATGCATGTCCTGAGGTTATTCCATGCAATGATAAGTATGAGAGAATGTAGTGGTCATGTACATGAAGTTTTCAATAAAGATGTTTTTTTCATGTTTTAAGTTATTATGTAATGATCCTAAGCCCCAAAGACACTCGATCTATCGATATTCTATGTTGTATCAAGGAAATTTTATGTGATAAATTGTGTTTAATTGTGTAAAAAAAATCGGGGTTGTCATAGTTAGTATCAGAGGATAGGTTAAGTTATTTTTGGGATAAGGATTAGAAAACCACGGTAAAGCCTTAGAGGCATGACTAAGTATAAATAAAATATCCCTATGTTTTGGTGAGTATTGAGTAAGTGTTTTATCACACAAATATATCCATGTCTGGATACGAGTAAGTAGAGGTGGCTCTGACACAGATGTATCCTAGAGGTAAAACCTGAAAACACCGCTTTGAGCTAGACTCGAACTAGAACTGGTGCACAATAAAGGACCATTCTACACACTTGGTAACGATACTCCCAGTGGATATGCTTTGTTAAATTCACAAGCGTAGTATGAACCATTATTAAGGGACAAAAAAATTCCCTAAGAATATATGTTTGAAAGTAGATTATGGATAACATAGACTGAAGCCAATAGATTCATATGTTAAGGAAATAAAATATATTTATAAGTCATTAGTTTTTTCCTTGTATTACCCCTTATGTGTTACCCCTAAATTTTCTTTTTATTTCAGCCAATTGCTGGTAATATGAGGACTCAAGCTAACAACTGATTTGAGGATAAATGTGATGGCTGTACTAATGAGATACCCAATCCAATGGGAGGAGGAATGGCGAACTTTGTCATGCTTCTCTCTCAGATAACTCATGATTTGAATAGAAACATGGGTCAAGAGAAACAATCAACCACCCCCCCCCCCCCCAAAGAAAAAGTCATTATCGAGAGTTTCATGAGACAAAGGCCTCCTACTTTTAATGGATCATCCGATCTCTCAGTCGCTGAACAATGGATCAAATCTATTGAAAATATATTCTCCATCCTTCAATGTTCTGAACAAGATAAGGTTCTCCTAGATTCTTATCGTATGGAGGGTGAAGCTAATCAATGGTAGATGTTGATAAAAAATACAATGCCTAAGGAGGAGATCGAGGCTTTGGAATGGAAGGATTTATGGAATATGTTTTTTGATAAATATTTTTCGTGCACCCTCCCACTTAATATGGAAAGGTAATTCCTTGCCCTCAAGAAATGAGATGAAATATCCATCGGAGAATTTGAGGAAAACATCACAAGGCTTGCATGATATGCTTCCAGATTTGTCTTTACCCTTGAATGCAAGGTTGACCGCTTCTTTGGTGGGATGAAACCTAGCCTGCAGAAATCACTGTAGATCCGTAACTTTGAAAGCTATGAGGAAATTGTCTGATGTGCCCTCAAGGTTGTAATAGAGATCAGAGATTCTCAAAGGTAACATGGGGATAAGAAGCATAAGGTGGAATTCAAAATTGGTGGTCTAATGGATAAATCCAATGGTGCTAAGAAGATCCATCACCCCACTTTCCATTGGTGTGGAAAGAAGAACCTAGGAAATTGCCTGATGGGGACAAGGAAATGATTTATGTGTGGAAGAGAATGGCACCTAGCTATTGACTATCGGAAAGAAAGACCAGCGACTACAATATAGGAGAGGAATGCTCTGTTTAAACCTCAATGTGTGGTTAATTGAAACAACTACAATGAACCAGGGCATCTTGCAAATCAGTTCCATAAGGAAAGGGTTATCAGAGGCAACCAACAACCTCAAAGGTAGCAAGGGTGAGATTTTTCCATCACTACTTCCAAAGTGAACCCTAAAAATGAAGTGGTAATAGGTAAACTAGTTATTCATTCTAGAATAGAGAACGTAATTTTTGATTTAGGTACTACACATTCTTTTATATCTCAAAATATTAGTAGAACAATCCCAACACCACCACAAATCATGGAAGTAAAGATGTTGGTGAGTACAGAAAATGAAGAAATCATTTCATCCCATGAATATAACTCCTCCCCTATCATAATCTATGGATAAAACTTCATGGATAACCTCATCATACTCCCACTGGTGGAATTTGATGCAATTATTTACATGGATTGGTTTTCCTAATATAGATCCAACATAAATTTCCGTGAGAGGGAAATCACTCTCCATATGGAGAATAGACCCCTGATTCTTTACCAGTTCAAGGAGGAAGGTGAATCTTCGTTAGATCCATTATCTCAAGCATGGATGTTACTACCCTATGAGAACACGTATTTGGCTCAGATGATTGAGTCTGAGGATGAAAATATCCTAGAATACATGCATATTGTGAGGAAATTATGTAACACCCCAAGCTTCCACGGTACGTTTCCCTTCGAATAATGCGATAGCGTGTGTTGTACGCAACCTCGAGTTCTAACACACACCACAACTAATTAAACTAGCCGTTGTGAATAGTAATACCTAATTTTTGAAATTATATATATTTTATATTTGAAAATGGACTTCATTTTTGGACTCGGAATATCGAATTTAGCCTAAGGTGAAATTTTGGTACTTTTCGGATAACTTTCATATTTTGATGAATAGTGAAAATTACTAAATTTTAATTAAAAACAACTTTTTTAATCAAAATAATTAATAGTGATAAATTATGAATTTGAGTGGTTTTAAAGTATATTTAGAATATATTTTTACCATTTAATATAATTTTGGTCATTGGACATAATTTTACAATTAAACCGAACATAAACAAGTGTCAATCTTTTGATAGTTATTATCTCTTAAAAACACGCTTTTTGTTTTGACAGCGGGAATTAATTTTAAATTAATTTCTGCCACTTCTGTGTTTTGAATTTAGGAAAATGGATTCCATATTTGGAATCAGGATGTTCAAATTGTGTAAATAGGTAACTTTTATTTTTAGACATTTTGAATAATTACTGCGGTAAATATTTTATTTACCATGGTTAAGGGTAAATCCGGTAAATAAGGGTTAAAAAAAATAATATTATAATAATACTAAATTACCCTAAAACGTGTCTTAACCCTATTGGTTGATACATGGTCGACCATGGGAATCTTTGGGTCTATTTTGGTACCCCATGGATCCACTTGTAAGTGATAATGACACTTTATTTTAATTAAGTTAAAATGAATACAAAAATGACACAAGCATATATTTTTTAGAAGAACAATTTT
Source organism: Viscum album (assembly GCA_963277665.1). NCBI lineage: Eukaryota > Viridiplantae > Streptophyta > Magnoliopsida > Santalales > Viscaceae > Viscum > Viscum album. The sequence goes on along the minus strand of OY728150.1, from coordinate 35,817,652 downwards.
TACATAGGGTTATACATGTTGGAGTTTCGATTATAAATATTCATTAGAAAGATAAAAAGATTTCCTACATAATGATATTTTATTTATAATTTTTAGACATTAAATAATTTATTTTATTTATGACACAATGATGATGCAGTAATTACTAAAATAGTGAAAAATTAAAATAATTGATATTATAAATACCCAAATAAATATAATATGAAACTTTTAATGAATTAAACTAATTTTATAGGCTAATATGATATATTAGTATTGATTTAATGGACTTTTTTTGAAGTAATCAATCTGTTATGAGTTTCACAAAAATCAACTATTGAATAGTGTCAAAATTGACATAAAAGAGTTCTTAAAACAAATATTATATTATTAATTGATATTAAATTCCTAAAAATCTAAGGTTCGGCCAAGAGACTTATATTATGATAGGTTAATCATTAATGGACCACTTGGGGGTCGCTTGGATGTATATAGTAAGTTTATTAACCATATTATATAAAAATACAAAGAGACATTGTAAAAGTGAAACTAATTAACTTAGAGTTAATACTTAAAGATAAGGTTAATATAAGTACCCAAACCTGTCTAAATTCTATTGGATGAGTGGTTTTCGACCTATCCCCGCCTTAAACTTTGAATAATCAACTTTGGAGCCATTAGAAACCGAATATGAATTTATTATAAATTAATATTTCTAGCTTTTCCAATGGTGCCCCTCACCCCTCTTATAAAAGGGAACTCCTCCTTCTCATTTCTTCACACCTTCAAAGCCGTTTAGTTCGGCCGAACTCTGCCCAAATAATCTCCCAACATCCCTCACTACAACCTAGAGGCCTTAGTTTGATCAGAAAGCCAACCTAAGGAGCCCTTTTGATCAAATCAAAAGGAAGAACCCGAAGAAGAGGTAATGATTTCACCACCCTTTTCTAAGTTCATTTCTTCTTCCACTTCTTCTTCCTTTGTTCTTACCATTCTAAAATAATAACTCCAGTATCTCACATATACTGTGATGTTATTATAAGTATGGTACAACTATATTCAGTATTCTATCCACCCTTTGAATAACATGTCACCATACGTGCGTACGTACGGCTTACCGTCTCCACGTCGTGGTGTAATTGTTATTCAATATAATATTATTTGGATGGGTATAATAATGATGTGTAACTCATGTAAATAATAAATATAACATGTTAATGATTCTGTATATATGATATACCATTCATTTATATATTATTTTAATATCAAAAGAATGATATTGTCGCTCGTGCGTACGTACGGACTACCGTCTCCACGAACGCGATGAGATTCATTCTCCATCGTATCCATTCAAGTATAATTATCATTTTATGATTTAAAAATGATGTTTAAGGACTTGATATCATTCTGGATATGAATAATATACAACAAACATGGCTTATGTAACAAAACATATAAAAGAAAATGAGTAAGTTAACACCCGAAACGATGATAATTCTAAGATATTATTAATAAATCAATGTTAAAAGATCATATATGATATCATATTAATATATATGATTCTTGTATAATTTAATAACAATTATTTCACCATTATACAGGATGTTAACCTACCCCAACCAAGGAAAAGTACAAGGTAAGGGTTATTTCACAATCTCTTCATTATCCGAGGTTGTTTATACGTAATAATCTACTGGGATATCTTTATCATCCACATCCATGTTTCTTAAAAATGTATTTCAAAACATTTTTACAATTTACAAGAATATGGGTTAAAGTCATTTATACCATTGTTTGACTTTTTATAAGAGGTTTATAAAGGAATCTTTCCGTCGTTTTCAAAACAAGGTCCTTTTTAACCTTTTCGACAGAATTGAGGTAAGAATGTTTTTTTAACTTATACGGCGGGTGCGGTTATTTTACGCCGTTATAAAATCTTCAAAGCTTTCCTTACAAGCTTATAAGAATATTTTCAAAGAAAATGATTTATTTTATATGGATCTTAAATGATTTCAAAATAAAAGGAGATATTTCTTTAAAAAGAATTTTGATTTCATCTATGTCAACATCCTTTGATGGATTTTAAGATTATTTGAAGTTAATTTATTATGATACAAAACTTCTATATTGTATTGAAGGTTTTGTGATATGTTTGACTGTGGATGTGCTATTTTTATACCATTCATAGTTTATTGTGAAAGTATTGACATTTCGTATGCTAGCTTTAATACGAATGTTTATGTTATGTTTAAACCTTTTCATATGGGAATGCATTGGACTTAATAAGTGACGGGTGGAGCCCGCTATAGCTCCTTGATGCATCGGTAGGTCTCATGAGACAAACTAGTGTCTTGGCACAAGGCCTTGACAAAATCTTATTTGTAGTCTTGGCACGAGGCCTTGGCTATGTGGTTATGATAGTCTGGCATTATGCATTCCAACATTATGAAAGTGGTTATTGATTTTTGCATGTGATTATTCGATTAGTAGAATATCCATGTGAATAAGTAAATGGCATTATTTCATTTTATTTATGCCATACCATGTTGAAATTCAAGTTTAAAAGGCTTTTGTTTTAGTTATACATTGCCTTAAATGTTTATTCTTATTTATGAAAGTTTCCGCTATATTGTTATCCTTACTGGGCATTTGAGCTCACCCCTTTTCTATGTTTTATTTTTCCCAGGATGTGAAGAAGTAAGTTATGAATGACCTGCAGGGATTTTATGAGGGGTTAATAGTGTGGATTGTGGAAACATTATGTTGTTGTATTAGTTTTTCATTTTATGATGTAATGTAAAACTTATGAATATATCTAGTGTTTCCAAGGCTACTAAACCAATCGGTCTTTCGAGATTTGATCTTTCTTGTGATCGTGCCAATGTTATGTAATTAATGCACCGACTCTGGGTAGCTGGGGTCGGGGCGTTACAGTTGGTATCAGAGGAAGTTTAGTACAAACCTTGGAAGCTAGATTTAGATAAACTCTGATTAGAGCACATAGACCTAAGATGAACTTTGAGGATTAGTATAGAAGAACTTCCTAGAATTTTGGTATTGTAGAGATTTTGTGAGTTTTCCGAGCAATACATCCCTGTCTGGATACGAGCAGGTAGAGGCGGCTCTGGCACAGATGTACCTAGGGGTAAAACCCGAAAACACCGCTTTGAGCTAGACTCGAACGGGAACTGGTGCACGACAACGGGCCTTGCTGCACTCTTGGTTACGACACTCCCGGGGGATATGCTTAGGATAACTCTCACTATCTTTACAAATCATTATGAAGGGTTTATGAGTATATACTTCCTCAAAGAAAACATTTTTATGATTATGGATTATATCCATAAATAGTTCAATTTATGTTAAGTGGTTTATAAGTATGGGATTATGTATTTCGATTCATAAACTGATCTAGTTTATGCCATTGTTTAGAAATGGCGCCTAGTGGAAGAAATGGAAACCGTATCAATGCACGCACTCCATGTAGGGCTTGCCCTCCTGCTCAAGATAATTATAGTGGGGCTGGTGATGCAACTGGTGCTGATCAGCTAATCACCGTACTGGGACAACTTACTCAGGTTATGAATAATAACCTTACCCGTATGGAGCACCCTGATCCGCAGCGTGGAGGATCAATGTTAGATCGATTCATGAGACAACAACCACCAACGTTCAATGGGAGTACAAATCCCTTAGTAGCTGAGCAATGGATATTTTCCCTAGAGAAAATATTTCAGGCTTTGGGGAGTAGTGAAAGGGAAAAAGTTACCATGGCAGTTTACCGCCTCACTGGAGATGCTGATCAATGGTGGTCATTGATTCAAAACATGAAGGAAGATGATGAAGTATCAAACATGGAATGGAGGGAGTTCAAAGATCTGTTTTTAGAAAAATACTTTCCTCGCGACCATCGAGCAGATATGGAAAGACAATTTCTGAGTCTGAGACAAAAGGAGGATGAGAATGTCACAAAGTATGAGGCTAACATTACAAGGTTAGCGAGGTACGCTGGTGATTATATTCGCAACCCAAGAAGTAAGATTGATCGTTTCTTTGATGGGTTAAAACCATTTCTCCGTCGAGCATTAGTCTCACAATCCTTTTCGTCGTACGAAGACATTGTCTCATGTGCTATCAAGACCGAAAAAGAATTCTCTAAGTCTTATGACTTTAAAGCGAAGCAAGAGAAGAAGAGACCTGCTGATCAATCTGGGAATGGAAATAAGGGGATGAAGGGAAAGGTTGAATATCCATCTTGTGGTAAATGCGGGAAGAAACATCCTGGTACTTGCTTGAAGGGAATGGGAGTCTGTTACAAGTGTGGTGAAAAAGGCCACCAAGCTCATGATTGCAAGGGGAAGAAGGAAGCTACCAACGTTCAGTGCTACAATTGCAGGGAGATGGGGCATTATGCAAATGCATGTCCTAAGCGTCAGGAGAACTTACCTTAGAAAAGGCCAAGGGATTAAGGCCAGGCTTATGCTATCACTACTGCTGAGGTAGAAGCTCCGAAAGACGTGGTGGCAGGTAATTTAATGGTTTCCTCAAGTTTAGCAAATGCATTATTTGATTCTGGATCATCGCATTGTTTCATATCTTCCCAGTTTGCTAAGAAAATTAGATATTTCCAATTTGATTTAATAAGGGAGTTGTCAGTTAAAACTCCTAAGGGAAGTATCGTTGCAAAAAAGTTTTGTGAATCAGTCCCCATTAGAGCACATAAATTTTCTTTATCTGATGATTTCATCGTCATACCTATGATTGAGTTTGATATAATCCTCGGTATGGACTGGCTTTCGGACTATGATGCGAAGATTTATTGTAAGAAGAAAGAGGTTACGATTCATGATGATAATGATAAGGAGCACCTTATTTTTAGAGCAGAATCGTCACCACCTAATTCTTATTTAGATCCACCCCCAGAAGTTCAACTAAATTCAATTATTGGGGAGGAAGAGAATGAAATAACTGTCGGTGAGGAAAGGAATGTTCAAATAGAGGATGTACCTGTTGTGAAAGAATTTGTAGATGTATTTCCGGAAGATTTACCTGGACATCCTCCAGAACGAGAAGTTGAGTTTTCTATTGATTTGATTCCGGGATCAAGGCCTATATCGAAGACCCCTTATAGAATGGCCACTGTAGAGTTAGTTGAACTAAAGAAACAACTAGAGGAATTGAGTAATAAGGGATTTATTCGCCCTAGTGTTTCTCCATGGGGAGCCCCTGTTCTTTTTGTTAAAAAGAAAGATGGATCTATGAGGTTATGTATCGACTATAGGGAGATCAATGCTATAACGGTAAAGAACAAGTATCCCCTACCTCGTATTGATGATTTATTTGACCAACTGCATGGAGCTCAATACTTTTCAAAGATTGACCTTCGATCTGGATACCATCAGTTGTGTGTGAAGAAGGAAGACATTCCGAAAACAGCATTTCGAACCAGGTACGGGCATTACGAGTTTACTGTAATGCCGTTTGGATTAACTAATGCACCCTCTGTATTCATGGATCTAATGAATAGAGTTTTCAAGGAGTATCTCGATGAATTTGTGGTGGTATTTATTGATGATATTCTGGTATACTCCAAAACCTACGAAGATCATGAAAATCACTTGCGTATTATCTTGAAGACTCTGAGGAGGCATGAATTATATGGGAAGTTTAGCAAGTGTGAATTCTGGCTTCAGGAGATTTCTTTTCTTGGCCATATTGTCTCTAAAGATGGAATCTCTGTTGATCCTTCTAAGACCAAGGCAATCCAAGAATGGCCAGCACCTACGAGTATAACTGAGGTACGTAGTTTTATTGGTTTGGCAGGTTATTATCGACGTTTCGTCCAGAATTTTGCCCGATTGGCTAACCCATTAACGAAGCTCACACGTAAAGGGGTTAAATTTGTTTGGACAAAAGAGTGTGAAGAATGTTTCGAAGAACTGAAGAGAAGATTAGTCAATGCTCCTATATTGACTCTACCATCGGGGAATGATGGGTTCGTTATTTATAGTGATGCATCAAAGAAAGGACTTGGTTGTGTCCTTATGCAGAATGATAGAGTTATTGCCTATGCATCACGACAGTTGAAAATTCATGAACAAAACTATCCTACTCATGATCTCGAGTTAGAAGCAGTGATCTTTGCTTTGAAGATATGGAGGCACTACCTCTATGGTGAAAAATGTGAGATTTATACTGATCACAAGAGTTTGAAGTATATTTTCTCACAAAAAGAACTCAACATGAGGCAAAGGAGATGGCTTGAATTACTCAAGGATTATGATTGTACGATACACTACCACCCGGGGAAGGCAAACAAGGTGGCAGATGCTTTGAGTAGAAAAGACCATGGAGTTTTGAACAATATGAGAATTGAAAGGGATCCAATTTTCATGGATCTAGTGAAGATGGACATGGGAATAACCAGGGAAGGTGAAACATCAATGCTTTTTCAAATGGTTGCCAAACCATCTTTACTAGAAAGGATTAAGAGTTCTCAGACCAATGATGAAGAATTTCAGAAGAAGATTAAAGCTGTGAATGATGGGAGATTGAGAGACTTTGTGTATGAAGATGGAATTTTGAAATTCGGGAAGAGACTTTGTGTTCCCGATTTACCTGATCTAAAAAGGGAATTGCTGGATGACGCTCATAGTTCCAATTTCTCTATACACCCTGGGAGCACCAAAATGTATAGAGATTCGAAGGAACATTTTTGGTGGGACAACATGAAGAGGGAGATTGCTGATTTTGTGTCAAGATGTATGGTTTGTCAACAAGTGAAAGCTGGAAGGCAACAGCCTGGAGGAGTCATGCAACCTCTTCCCATACCGGAGTGGAAATGGGACAATATTACAATGGACTTTGTCATGGGGCTACCAAAGACTCCTAGAAGGAACGATGCAATATGGGTTATTGTTGATCGTCTTACCAAGTCAGCACATTTTCTTTCTATAAGAGAAGATCTACCCCTGGAACGTCTAGCAAGACTATACATTAATGAAGTTGTGAGACTTCATGGAGTACCCCTATCGATTGTTTCTGATCGTGATCCCCGTTTTACTTCAAGATTTTGCAAAAGTCTTCAGAAATCCCTGGATACTGAACTTCATTTGAGCACTGCTTACCACCCTCAGACAGACGGACAATCAGAACGGACTATTCAAACCTTAGAAGACATGTTGAGATCTTGCTCACTTGACTTTCAGGGTATGTGGGATCAATATTTACCTCTGGTAGAATTTTCCAATAACAATAGCTTCCATTCGAGTATTCAGATGGCACCATATGAAGCGTTATACGGAAAGAGATGTCGTACACCAACCTGTTGGGATGACGTTGGTGAAAGAAAACTTGTAGGCCCAGAACTGGTGGAGGAAACGGTGGAAAAGGTGAAGGTAATCCAAAATCACATTAAAGCAGCTCAAAGTAGGCAGAAGAGCTATGCCGATAATCGAAGGAAGGATTTGGAATTTCAAGTCGGTGATCATGTTTTCCTGAAGGTATCTCCGTGGAAGGGAGTCATACATTTTGGTAAGAAAGGTAAATTGAGTCCCAGGTACATCGGACCTTTCGAAATTCTAGAACGAATTGGGGCTGTAGCTTACCGATTGGCAATGCCGCCAAGTCTCTCCAAAGTTCACGATGTGTTCCACGTATCTCTGTTGAGGAAATACATGCCTGACCCAACGCATGTACTCACCTATGAAGATTTAGAACTGGAACCCGATCTGTCTTATTGCGAAGAGCCCATCAAGATTCTTGATACGAGAGAACAAGTGCTGAGAAACCGGACGACGCGTCTGGTAAAAGTTTTGTGGAGGAATCATAAGATGGAAGAGGCAACGTGGGAACCCGAGGAACTTATGATGAAGAACCACCCGAGTCTTTTTATGCAGTAATACCCTAGAAATTGCGAGGACGCAATTATTTGAAGGAGGGGAGAATGTAACACCCCAAGCTTCCATGGTACGTTTCCCTTCGAATAATGCGATAGCGTGTGTTGTACGCAACCTCGAGTTCTAACACACACCACAACTAATTAAACTCGCCGTTGTGAATAGTAATACCTAATTTTTGAAATTATATATATTTTATATTTGAAAATGGACTTCATTTTTGGACTCGGAATATCGAATTTAGCCTAAGGTGAAATTTTGGTACTTTTCGGATAACTTTCATATTTTGATGAATAATGAAAATTACTAAATTTTAATTAAAAACAACTTTTTTAATCAAAATAATTAATAGTGATAAATTATGGATTTGAGTTGTTTTAAAGTATATTTAGAATATATTTTTACCATTTAATATAATTTTGGTCATTGGACATAATTTTACAATTAAACCGAACATAAACAAGTGTCAATCTTTTGATAGTTATTATCTCTTAAAAACACGCTTTTTGTTTTGACAGCGGGAATTAATTTTAAATTAATTTCTGCCACTTCTGTGTTTTGAATTTAGGAAAATGGATTCCATATTTGGAATCAGGATGTTCAAATTGTGTAAATAGGTAACTTTTATTTTTAGACATTTTGAATAATTACTGCGGTAAATATTTTATTTACCATGGTTAAGGGTAAATCCGGTAAATAAGGGTTAAAACAAATAATATTATAATAATACTAAATTACCCTAAAACGTGTCTTAACCCTATTGGTTGATACATGGTCGACCATGGGAATCTTTGGGTCTATTTTGGTACCCCATGGATCCACTTGTAAGTGATAATGACACTTTATTTTAATTAAGTTAAAATGAATACAAAAATGACACAAGCATATATTTTTTAGAAGAACAATTTTTACATAGGGTTATACATGTTGGATTTTCGATTATAAATATTCATTAGAAAGATAAAAATATTTCCTACATAATGATATTTTATTTATAATTTTTAGACATTAAATAATTTATTTTATTTATGACACAATGATGATGCAGTAATTACTAAAATAGTGACAAATTAAAATAATTGATATTATAAATACCCAAATAAATATAATATGAAACTTTTAATGAATTAAACTAATTTTATAGGCTAATATGATATATTAGGATTGATTTAATGGACTTTGTTCGAAGTAATCAATCTGTTATGAGTTTCACAATAATCAACTATTGAATAGTGTCAAAATTGACATAAAAGAGTTCTTAAAACAAATATTATATTATTAATTGATATTAAATTCCTAAAAATCTAAGGTTCGGCCAAGAGACTTATATTATGATAGGTTAATCATTAATGGACCGCTTGGGGGTCTCTTGGATGTATATAGTAAGTTTATTAACCATATTATATAAAAATACAAAGAGACATTGTAAAAGTGAAACTAATTAACTTAGAGTTAATACTTAAAGATAAGGTTAATATAAGTACCCAAACCTGTCTAAATTCTATTGGTTGAGTGGTTTTCGACCTATCCCCACCTTAACCTTTGAATAATCAACTTTGGAGCCATTAGAAACCGAATATGAATTTATTATAAATTAATATTTCTAGCTTTTCCAAAGGTGCCCCTCACCCCTCTTATAAAAGGGCACTCCTCCTTCTCATTTCTTCACACCTTCAAAGCCTTTTAGTTCGGCCAAACTCTGCCCAAATAATCTCCCAACATCCCTCACTACAACCTAGAGGCCTTAGTTTGATCAGAAAGCCAACCTAAGGAGCCCTTTTGATCAAATCAAAAGGAAGAACCCGAAGAAGAGGTAATGATTTCACCACCCTTTTCTAAGTTCATTTCTTCTTCCACTTCTTCTTCCTTTGTTCTTACCATTCTAAAATAATAACTCCATTATCTCACATATACTGTGATGTTATTATAAGTATGGTACAACTATATTCAGTATTCTATCCACCCTTTGAATAACATGTCACCATACGTGCGTACGTACGGCTTACCGTCTCCACGTCGTGGTGTAATTGTTATTCAATATAATATTATTTGGATGGGTATAATAATGATGTGTAACTCATGTAAATAATAAATATAACATGTTAATCATTCTGTATATATGATATACCATTCATTTATATATTATTTTAATATCAAAAGAATGATATTGTCGCTCGTGCGTACGTACGGACTACCGTCTCCACGAACGCGATGAGATTCATTCTCCATCGTATCCATTCAAGTATAATTATCATTTTATGATTTAAAAATGATGTTTAAGGACTTTATATCATTCTGGATATGAATAAGATACAACAAACATGGCTTATGTAACAAAACATATAAAAGAAAATGAGTAAGTTAACACCTGAAACGATGATAATTCTAAGATATTATTAATAAATCAATGTTAAAAGATCATATATGATATCATATTAATATATATGATTCTTGTATAATTTAATAACAATTATTTCACCATTATACAGGAGTTTAACCTACCCCAACCAAGGAAAAGTACAAGGTAAGGGTTATTTCACAATCTCTTCATTATCCGAGGTTGTTTATACGTAATAATCTACTGGGATATCTTTATCATCCACATCCATGTTTCTTAAAAATGTATTTCAAAACATTTTTACTATTTACAAGAATATGGGTTAAAGTCATTTATACCATTGTTTGACTTTTTATAAGAGGTTTATAAAGGAATCTTTCCGTCGTTTTCAAAACAAGGTCCTTTTTAACCTTTTCGACAGAATTGAGGTAAGAATGTTTTTTTAACTTATACGGCGGGTGCGGTTATTTTACGCCGTTATAAAATCTTCAAAGCTTTCCTTGCAAGCTTATAAGAATATTTTCAAAAAAAATGTTTTATTTTATATGGATCTTAAATGATTTCAAAATAAAAGGAGATATTTCTTTAAAAAGAATTTTGATTTCATCTATGTCAACATCCTTTGATGGATTTTAAGATTATTTGAAGTTGATTTATTATGATACAAAACTTCTATATTGTATTGAAGGTTTTGTGATATGTTTGACTGTGGATGTGCTATTTTTATACCATTCATAGTTTATTGTGAAAGTATTTACATTTCGTATGCTAGTTTTAATACGAATGTTTATGTTATGTTTAAACCTTTTCATATGGGAATGCATTGGACTTAATAAGTGACGGGTGGAGCCCGCTATAGCTCCTCGATGCATCGGTAGGTCTCATGAGACAAACTAGTGTCTTGGCACAAGGCCTTGACAAAATCTTATTTGTAGTCTTGGCACGAGGCCTTGGCTATGTGGTTATGATAGTCTGGCATTATGCATTCCAACATTATGAAAGTGGTTATTGATTTTTGCATGTGATTATTCGATTAGTAGAATATCCATGTGAATAAGTAAATGGCATTATTTCATTTTATTTATGCCATACCATGTTGAAATTCAAGTTTAAAAGGCTTTTGTTTTAGTTATACATTGCCTTAAATGTTTATTCTTATTTATGAAAGTTTCCGCTATATTGTTATCCTTACTGGGCATTTGAGCTCACCCCTTTTCTATGTTTTATTTTTCCCAGGATGTGAAGAAGTAAGTTATGAATGACCTGCAGGGATTTTATGAGGGGTTAATAGTGTGGATTGTGGAAACATTATGTTGTTGTATTAGTTTTTCATTTTATGATGTAATGTAAAACTTATGAATATATCTAGTGTTTCCAAGGCTACTAAACCAATCGGTCTTTCGAGATTTGATCTTTCTTGTGATCATGCCAATGTTATGTAATTAATGCACCGACTCTGGGTAGCTGGGGTCGGGACGTTACAAATTAGCTGAAGGGTTTTCTAAGGAATTTCCTGGTCTTCTCCTAGAAGAGATGTTGAATTCTCAATTGATCTTATACTTGGTAAATTTCCAATATCCAAGACTCCATATATAATGGATATTGTGGAGCTTGAGGAGATGATAAAATAAATACAAGAGAATCTGGATAAATGGTTTATACGCCCAAGTGCTTCACCATGGGGTGCACCAGTCCTCTTTGTCAAGAAGATGTGTCAGTACGCCTTTGCATTGATTATCCTGAGCTAAAAAAATTATGATAAAGAACATGTATCCTCTCCCTTGAATTCATGAATTTTTTAAGCAGCTGCGTGGAGAACAATATTTCACCTTGGTGGATAAGCGGTCAGGATATTATAAAGTAAGGGTGAAGAAGGAAGATATCCCCAAGACTGAATTTCATATAAGAAACAGGCACTATGAATTCATATTAATGCCTTTTGGACCCACTAATCCTCCAAAAATATTCATGGACTTGATGAATACAGTATTTAGAGATTACCTTGAAAAATTTTAGGTAGTCTTTGTAGATGATATTGTAATAAAATCCAAAACCAAGTAGGATCATGAGGAGCATTTAAAAACTGTACTAGAGACCTTGTAGAAGAAGAAGATCTATGAATAGTACATTAAATGTGAGTTATTGTTGAAGGAGGTCTCATTCTTGGGCCATATCATCACAAGCAATGGGATATCTATGGATCCCTCCAAAACAGATGCAATAGAGGGAGGGCCGAGGCCAACATCAGTAACGGATATCTGTAGCTTCTTGGGGTTAGCTGGATATTATCGACGATTTGTGAGAAATTAATCACGATTGTTGAACCCTATTACCAAGCCAACATGGAAGGGAGTAAAGTTTTCTTGGAGTGATTAATGCGAAAAAAGATTTATAGAGTTGAAAAGGAGGCTTATCACTATGCTCGTGCTCACTTTCCCCACAAGTGGTGAACTTTTTATGGTATTCAGTGATGCTTCAAAGAAGGGCATGGGATGTGTGTTTATGTAAAATGAAAAATCCATTGCCTATGCTTCACGGAAAATTAAACTTCATGAACAGAACTATCCAACACATTACCTCGAGTTGGATATAGTTATCTTCACTTTTATAAGTTAGTGGCATTATCTCTTTGGGGAGAAGTTTGAAATATATGCAGATCAAAAAGCCTCAAGTATATATTCACACAGAAAGAGTTGAACAAGCACAAACAAAGATGGTTCCAGGTGATCAAATACTGTGACTACTCAATCCATTACTACCCTAGGAAAGAGAACAAGGTGGTAGTTGCTTGGACCAGAAAAGTTAGAAGAAATGGTGGAGAAGGTGAAAACCATTTAGCAGCATATCAAGAAAGCCCCGAGTCGACAAAAGAGTTATGCAGATAACCGTCAATGAGACCTTGAGTTTAATGTTGGAGACCTGGTATTTCTATACATATCTCCATGGATGAAGGTCATTAATTTTTTAAAGAAAGGAAAGTTAAGTCCATGGTACATTGGTCCCTTATATATTCTTGATCGTGTTGGGGTTGTGGCCTATCGACTAGAACTTCCACCTACCATGGCCAAGGTACATAATGTCTTTCATGTATCCTTCTTACGGAATTATATATTGTACCCTTCACATGTACTCTCTTAAGAGGTGGTAGAGTTATAGGATGATATTTCTTATGAGGATCAACTAGTGAAGATCATAGATCATAGAGAAAAAAATATATAATATAAGATAATGCCCCTCATCAAGGTGTTGTGGAGAAACCACAATTTTGAAGAAGCAACGTGGGAATTAGAGGAAATGATGAAGCAGAGATACCCACATCTATTTTAGTGTGGGAAAAGGAAATTTCGAGTGTGAAATTTCCTAAGGGGGAAGATTGTAACGACAAACCTTTATTTAATTGAAATATATCTTGATCTAATTAAATGAGTTTTTATATAAAATTTTTATATAAAATTTTATCTTCGATGGTTTTATGTTATGAATTGTGACCATTGCAAATAAAGTCATTGAACAGTGATCACATAATTAGTATAAATATAGGGCTTCAACGAACCCAATTTACACAGACAAAGGATGTGATGGCCTCATCCATTACACATGCCCCATACGAATCCCATTTGTCAGAGCTCAGAAAGGAGGTTGTGTCTTTGTTGTTCGCTCTTGACAAAGCCCAAGATGAGCTTGAATATGTTAAGCTGAAGTGGGATCGCCAATGAGAGAAGTGGAAGTTGATAGAGATTACCACCCGGGCACTATTATCCGAACAACCCTAAGAGTCTGTCACCATCGCACACTTTACACTTCGGTCTTATGTGGGTGTTTTAAGGGGTTATGTAACAAGACCTTAGCACTATGATTATGTTCATTATTTTTTATATAATAATGAAAATACTTTCATTTTATTATTGTCACCTTGTAAATAGTTTTTAAATCAAAAAGAGTATTTTCAGTTAATAATCAACTAAGAAATATATTTTGATGAATTAATGGATTTTTTAATAAAATAATATTTTAATAAAATATTATTATTATTATTAAATATAAATTATTTTATAATTTTATGAATGAAATTTTAATTTTTATTAAGGTAAAAAATCCATTTTTGTCAAAACCCATGATTTTTCAATAAATAGAGCTTCTTATTTTAAAAGTGAAAATTATCATATTTATAAAATTATTTAGATAAAAAAATATTATTTCTGGAATCAGGACGTTGAAATTACCGGATGGTGAGTTTTTCATAATTTTCCGTGACAGTCAAATGTTTGGGTAAAAATTAAATACCTTTTAAATATATAATGTCTTTTATGACATCATAATTACCCAATAGTGATGTAATAAAATACTGTAAGGTTTATGTTCAGAAAATATAGGTTTTCCCATTAAAATAATGTGATTTTGGGATTTTTTGACTTATTTTACAAAGCATTAATGGACCCTTCAAGACTTATTAAACATCTTGTCTTTTTAAATTGTTTTCCTTGGGAGTGAGACTCACCTCCACATAAGAAAACACATTATTTTAAGACATTAGGACTTTAGCCTTATAAAATATTGTTTTCTATATCCCTTTTCCAAAAACCATGGTCAAAAATCATGGGTTGGTTTGTGGTTTGGATTAGATTAATGTGAGGTGTCCCAAACCTAAATAATAATGAATTCCCTCACCTTTCTTATATAAACCCACCCAAGCTCCCACTTCCTCCTCACTAAAAGCCTTTTGAGTTCGTCCAAACCCTTCCGTTATCTCCCTATAATCCTCCCAAGGTGCCCCATGGACCTAAGAAGACTCTCTCAAACCTCTCTCAAGCCTTTGGCAGCACACATCCCTATAAGGGTTTTTTCTACCATTTTCATTTTTGTCCAATATTCTTTAAGTTGTTATGCCCTTTTAATTTAAATTATAAATGTTGGGGTATGGTTTATAACCTCACCCATACAGCCCTATTTATTTTTGAATGATGGTATATCCCTTTAACTCTCAATAAATGCCTCCCACGTACACCCGTTACTATGCGGAAATTCCGAAATGAATTTCTCTATCCTCATTTACTTTCAAGCAATTATTTTGATTCATAAATCTAAATTCCATTAAATTTGTTGGGACATGTATCTATATGACCCCCTTACTTTCCATGTCATGTAAATATTATGATACAACCCTTTTTACTCATCAACCATTTTTATGAGTTCTTATGTCGTGTCGTTATGCTGCTGAAATTGCACCGCGTTTTTCCATGCCAAAGTCATTGTGTAGTGAATACCATGCCCATTTCTTTATGAATGTTTTTCACCTTTATGAACATTTACTTGTCGTTTAAAGAGTTTCATGTATGTATTACACATTCTTTCATCAGGGAATAAGTTATTATGTTGAATGATTAAATTTTTTATGATCCATGTGGAACTCTTATGCATGAAGTGAAATGTTTAAGAAGGGAGCGCCCTGATAGCAGTCCAATGCATTGGGTAAAATATTGTATCATGATATGTCATGTGCAATGGGTGTTTACTCATGGTAATTCAAGTAAAATAATTATTTATTCATTCTTCATGTGCAATGAGGATTTACTCATGCTCTATGTGCAATGAGCATTGGGTCATGCTAATTCTATGCTAAGTTTTGTTGCCACATTTCCATGTCATGATTATCATCCTTTATCATGACTTTATGTTTATTATTCTCCTGTTCACTATTAATATTCCAATTTCCTAACTTTTATTATATTCCTCATGTTATACTATGATTATTCCCTTACTAGGCTTTGAAGCTCACACTTTTCTTATGCATGTCCTCAGGTTATCCCATGCGATGCTAAGTACGTGGGAATGTAGTGGTCATGTAAAGGATGTTTTCAATAAAGATATTGTTTTTCAAGTATTAAGTTGTTATTTAATGATCCTAAGCCCCAAAGAAACTAGACCTCTCAATCTTCTTTGTTGTATCAAGTGATGTTTATGTAATAAATTATGTTTAATTGTGTAATAAAAAAGTAGGGTTGTCATAGCCACTGTTTCAAACTATGTCTATTGCCCTATAGCCACGGTTTTAAACCGTGGATATAGATCTTCTGTGGCTAAAGATTTATCCACGATTTCAAACCATGGAAATAAGATTTAGCCACATTTGGAACTGTGGATATAGGGCCATAACCACAGTTAGAACCATGGCTATAGGGATTTAGCCATAGTTTTAGAACTGTGGCTATAGGTTTTCCCCTATATCCACACCAATATTTTCTAGGGTTCACTAAACCGTGTCTCTAACCTATAACCAAGGTTTTTGGGATTATAGCCACGGTTCAAAATTGTGGCTATAGCCTAATTTTCTAGAAGTGACTGTGAGCACTTCGAATAGGGTTTCTTGTTTTTGACTCGTTGAAACAGAGGGGTTAGGCTATGAGTACATCCTAGAGGGATAACTATGATTACTTGTTGTTTAAATAATATATGAAAATGGATGTAATTGAAGTATAGGATTGTGTACTTTTTAGTATATCCTTATTTACTTATTCTTTTTCTTATTACCTACTATATATATTCATTGACTGTTAGATGCAGATCTTTGGGCAGTTTCCTGCTGGGATTCATCTTACACCATGTTTCAGTCATGCTTTTGGGCCCAAACAGATTATATTGTTGCAGGTATAGTTAAGGGCATGCAACCTACTACATCAGGTACTTGATTTCTATGGAGCTGGAGAGCATGGGACCATGATGAGGTTTTCAATGCTTCCAGAGTTTATTTGTTTTCCTTGTACTTTGGTTTAGTACTGTATTCCAGAATTGTGACTTGTTTGACAGTTTTTCTAGACATATGTATCATGCATCAATTATATATGTGTGCTCCAACTATTTATTACTTCTTATTTTTTACTTCTTGCACGTTATTACTGGTTATTATATTGTTTTCTGTTTCTTTTATGCTGCGTTACTCTTCAAATCAGGTCATATTTTCCCCACTATCACACCTGAGGCCCTCACTGCTAGATGGCATCCTCTAGCGATTAGGTAAATGCACTTCAGGCCATGTGACCAACTGGGTATGGAGCACACCTGGGAGGATCCTGGAATCGGAACATTACAAGAAGCATATTACCAATGGTATTTTGGTTTTATAAATCATATAATATATAAGGATTGTGTTAATTTTGGAAGAATACATGTCTTCATGTAAGATTTACATAAGATTTATTGATAACCTCATGGCTTTATGAATTTATGTTTGATCAAAAGATGTAAGTCTTAGACACCCCTTTTTAGGTTCTATGTGAAGTAATTTTATTGTGACTAATGACATTTTGGGAGATTTTTTACTGAAATATGGTATATCTAACACTTTGGTTAAAATCAAAGAATTATTTTTGGAATAATTATATTTTTATATGTTTAAAGATATATATATCATGTATGGGTTATATCAATATTATTGAATTATGCTATTTTATGAATATAATTCACATTTCATAGGAAATTATAAATATTATTATAAAATTTTTAATAAGAAGGTTGACTTATCACGTGTGGCAATGATGAGGGGTCTAAACCCGCAATTAAAGGGAGAAAATTGTAAAATGACAACCACTATACAATGAGATGTATTATTTATTATAAAAATACTATGTTGATTTGGGAACATAAGTTCGATCTCAG
The DNA here is from genome assembly GCA_963277665.1 of Viscum album. Taxonomy (NCBI): domain Eukaryota; kingdom Viridiplantae; phylum Streptophyta; class Magnoliopsida; order Santalales; family Viscaceae; genus Viscum; species Viscum album. The sequence goes on along the minus strand of OY728150.1, from coordinate 35,799,784 downwards.
AGATAACTATGGGATTTGGTTATAACAACCACCTAACAACTTCTAAATTTTCCTGAAAAAAATTACACAACTCCTGATTTAGAGTTTCTTAAGGTAAATTTTCCCTTAAAGATGCATATAAATTATCATTATGGTGAAAGGTGTAATGTATATACTAAACATAAAATTTTAAAGTATATTGTCACATAGAAAGAGTTGACCATGTTCTGGAGAATATGGTTGGGGCTGATTAATGTTTATTATGACTCAATAGATTACCATAGTGGGAAATATATCAAGTTAGATGATGCATTGAGTAAAAATGACCATTCTATAATATATATGATGGTGATTGAAAAACATCCAATATATCTAGATTTTTAAAGGTCGTATCTAGAAACCATGAAGGAAGTAGGGAAAATCTTATCTTTCTTAAGAATGTGTCCAAAAATATGTCAAAGTGAACATTAAAGAGGTGAATAAGGATGATTTAGAGCCAAAAAAGACATTTATAAATGTACTGGGTGTTTATCTTTGATTTTTAAGGAATGATGAGTTTCATTAATCATATATATTCCCAATTCGTACTAATTTTGAAGGAGATTTTAGAAGAATCTAATAGTTATACATTATTTATTCACTTGGGAAGTACAAATATGTAAAGATACATGAATGACTATTTCTTGTGGGATGGAAGGAATAAATATATTTTTGATTTTGTATCATTCTGCATGTTTTTTTGGAAATTTTATGATGTGAGAAAAAATTATAAGTGGTGGTTATAACCACTTACCATTGTAGAATGTAAATGTGAAAAAATCACCATGGATTTTGAAATTGAAATCCGTAAAATACATAGTTGGAACTTTTATATATAGGTAGTAGTTAACCACATTATGAATTCATTAGAAATTATTGATAATAGAGTCGATTAATCTCTTATTAATATTTTCAGGATATACATGAAGGAGGTGGTAAGGTATTATAATATTCCACATTCATTTGTATATGATTGAGATATAAGGTTTACATTTAATTTCTTGAGAAATATACTACATTATTTTAAAAAATGATACATTTTAGAACATATTATCATCCTCAGAGGTATGTTTAGTATGAGAGAAAATTAAATCCCCATGGTATATATTAATATATTTTCTATGGAATTTAGTTGTGGATGGAATAAACACATTCCTCTAGTCAAGTCTTCATACAAAAATACCATTAATTAATAAATTTATATGGAATATTTTGAATACCTGAACGTAGAACTCTAAAATTTCAAGAGGATGTTAGAGAATGAATTATTTAATGAACTATTCTATCCATGGAAATAGTTCAAAAAGTCAAATCCATTCAATAACATATCAAGACATCATAATGTCCATATGAAAGTTATGATGATAATTTTGAACATGACATATAATTTGATGTTTTTGAGAAGGTTTTTATATAAATATTCTGATAGAATAAGGTTATGATATTGGGGAATGAAGTAAATATGATCCCTAGTTATGTTATCTCATTAGATATTCTTATTTAATAGGTAATATTTCTTGTCATTGGTCACTTCCATTGAACCTCTCCCAAGTCGATGAAGGGTTCTATTTATCTCTCCTATGTAAGTACATACATGATCATTCATATGTATTGAATTTAGTGGTCGTATCTTTGTACCGTGATATTGTTGACAATGAACAACTTATAGATATTCTAGATCGTATAGTGAATTTTCTACAAAACCAGACCACTCAATGGTCAATGTTTTATGGTGAAACCACTATATTGAAGAAGCTATATGGGACCCTGTGGATATGATCAGGAAGAAGTATCCTTATATATTTATTCCTGAGTTACATAATTTCTTTGGTGAAATTCATTTTATCAGTGGTATAATGTAACACCCTAATATTTTTTGATAATTTTTTAAAATAAATTTATTTTTTTGATAGCTTTTGGTACACAAAAAATCGAGTTTTAAAAAACCATGATGTAATATTAATATTATTATAAACTTTTCATTAAACACAGTGGTATGAATAGGAATAACAAAATTTTGAAAAACTATTTATGAAGTTTTTATATAAAGAAAACAAATTAATATTTATGTAGTTAATTATTGGTAATGTCTTTATAGTCATGGAAATAAAATTTTACTAAAAATATTTCTTATATTTATTTATTTGAACAAATAATAAATGTTATTTTTCAAACTTTTAAAAAATTTATTTTAAAATATTATATTCAATTTTTTAATAAAATTTTCAATATTACAATAGGATTAATGTTTAGGAATTTTAGGTAAATATTAATTTTTCAGTGAATAGTTAAAAGTACCAATTTATATTAAAAACTTCATATTAATTTAAATAAATTACGAAGATTAATAATGATAAAAATTTAATGTAAATTTAGTAAAAATGTGTTTTTAGGAAACCAATTTAATTCATTTGAAACAGATTAATGTTGACTATTTATTTTAAAGCTTTTATACCTCTGAAAATATTTTCTTTGGAAAACCAGTTTATTCATCGCATCTGCGAGTTTAATTATAAATGATCACTTTATAATTATGTGAATGGAATTTTAAAAATGTAATTACATATTTGGAATAATAATATTTATTATTATATAATTTTTTTAGATAAAGTTTTCAAATAAATGAATATTATAAAATGTAAAAATTAATTATTTTCGTTAATGTTAAAATAAATTTTTGAGTGGGTTAAAATAAAATGTTAAAGGTTAAATGACCTAAAAAATTAAAATTAATAATAAATATCCTTATTTATACAAAAATGGGAGAACTTTTTCTATTCAAAAATTCGAAGCTTGTCTTCTCCCCCACTTATAAATTGGCACCTACTATCCTATCCTATTTACACTTCAAAACAAATATTGTATATAAAATACATACCCAAAACCATTAAATACATACATAACCACATCCTAGAGACCATAGTGTTATTATGAAACCCTTCTTGTAATTGTTTAGGTGTTAACCAAGGGAGTTGTCCGAAGAAGAGGTATTGTTATTAACTGAGTGTTTCTATTTTATTTATTCTTTCACCCCTTCAAATATTTTTCACAGTTTAGAATATAATAAAATTATTATCTAACATAACTGAGCTTTTATTATGTTAATATCATTAACAACATCAAAATTTACTTCCATCAAATGGAAAACAAAACCGTTCCTTGTGAGTTTGGAAAACCACCACCTCGCGATCCAATGAAATTAGTTTTCTATAATATCCTTTCAATAAATGATGTGTTTACAGTATTTAAGTGCATTTTATTATCTAAATATACTTATGTAATTATAATATGACATCTAAAGTTTTACCATCCAATCTATTTTAATGTTATAATATCGGTCATGTGTATGTGTGGACTACCGCCTCCAAGAAGCAATGTGATACATTTTTCATTTTGTTTTGACATAAATAGTAATAATGATACATTTAGTGAATATATATGATATATAGAACATAAAATTAATCCCTATTATTGATATATTATTTAACTTTCTTTCATTCCATATGTCAAGGAAATGGAAACATTATTAATGCATTTATTCGACCTACCCTCCCCATTAATTGTGCAATTCATTTTCTATCTCTATATTATATGGATTAACATAAATAAATATATAAATATAAATATATATAAATAAAATAAAGGTATATGAAATTTATATTATATTTAAAATTATATAGTGTAAGGAACCAAGATAAATGTATAATTACCGAAAACACCAAACTGAAACGTTCAAAAAAAAAAACAATGAGACTATTATTCAAAACGTGATTATAACAATGAATCGTTAATGAAATATTTATAAAAGATAATTTTTTAATTATATATGTCATGATATATATGATTATGGTTCTATAACATATTTATAACAAACAAATACTTATTATACTGGAGTTCTGAATAATTAATAATAAGCCAATCACATGAGGTAAGTGATTTATTATCTCTCTTTCATTTTTTGGAGACATATGCAATATTCAGTAATCATTTTTGTGTGTGTGGTGTATATAGTACAAAATTGAAATTTTATGTCATGAATATAATTAGTTTCCAGATATTTTAATTTAATTTTTATTTTTTTCATTAATGGGTTTTACAATTCAAATGTAATCTAAGTTGAAAGGGTTTTATGATATAGTTTCATTATTTAATAGGGTTGCTTATTATTATGATTATCATCATGAAATATGATGATATCCCTCTCAATAAAATCATGTATTTTTTCTCCTGTAATTATTTCATGAAAACAATTCTTACCACACATTTTACTCTGTTCATTTACTCAATATTCCAAAACAATGTTTCAATGGAACAATAACTTTATTACTATACTCGATCAAAAGTCCTTTTTCTTACATGTTTTAAAATTAAAAAATTATTTTAATGAATGTTTTCACAGTTCTAAAAATAATTTTTAATGTCATTTTTACCCTTTATATAATTTTTTGAAATTGTTTTTAATGGAATCTGTGTGTTAATTTCCGAAATAGATTCCTTGAAATTATTACCAATGTGTCAAAGGACTGATTTCATTTAACTTATACAACATGAAGAGATTTTTATTCCACCATAACCACTCAATGTTTTATAAATATCTTGATATTATTTCATGGTTATTATTAATGAAAATTATTCCCACATATTATTATAAATTTTATTTTTAATATGGTGATTTTCAATTTTCAATGATTATTTTCCTAATGAAATCTTATAGGTATTCTTTCAGAATCAATTTCCATCTATGATGAAATCCAACCAATGACTTCAAAATTATTATTTATTGATGTGTTATATTACTATGATGAAAATATGTCCATGAAACCCACTCATTTCCAATTGGTTACGCTATAAAATAATCTATAAACCCATTTCATTCCCCCTAGTTATACTCTGATGAAATATTTATGAAACCCATTTAATTTCATGGGTTATGATATGATTAATGTTTTATGAGATATTTTTACACATATGTATGATTTTATTTATGTGATGGTGGTTACGTTATAACCAAGGATGGTTGTGGTGTTTTAACAATGGATGGTTGTTATGTTATAAGCTAGGATGGTGGTTACGTTAAATCATAGGATGGTCGTCAGGTTATAAACATGGATATTGGGACCTATATCTCCCTCAAATTCATTGAGAAATTATGGGAAAATATTGAGATATATATGTAATTTGTGAACCTGATTTCATATTATATTGTTTTTCCACAGACACTACTTCACATATGGCCATGCAAGGAGATGATTTCATGACCATAACATAATGAGTGAACATGTTTCTATTTATAAATGTTCACATTGTTATAATTTTATGTGTTTTCCAAAATTATAGGTATTATTCCAATAATATTTAATTATGTCTCATATTAATAGATTCCTTTATGAATATTTTCTTATAAACTACCAATATATATGTAGTGACTCATTTTGGTACATATTAAATATAATGTAGTGTTTTCATATGCTAATATTAGGTTATAATACCCTTATACTCAAGTTATGTTTATATATCCCTTGTTTACCCTTATTAAGCATCTATTCTCACCCTTTATTATCTTTTCATTACTTAGGTTATGAATAATGGTCTAATGTTGGGTATGTATATGAATTTTACATTGTGGTAATATCTCTATTGGACAATTTGACGTTTTTTCATGAAATGAGAAGATAATGTTTCTAGTCTCCCAATATACTAAACCATTGCAATCCTAAAGCATGTATTTAAAAAGCATATTGAAAATTATTCAAAATAATTTGTAATATCAATGTATGAAATTAATATATTATTATACAAACCCTTTAAAAATTTAAATTTGGTTTCAAAATATATTATAAAAAATAATTTAATAAAGGATTCAAAAATATTTTTATCATTGATAGAATATCTATCTAAAGAGTATAAATTTTTATTTATTCATGGAAATTGTAATTTTTTTACATTGATATTTTATCTTATTGAACTAAATCTTGGTATAAAAACCATTAAAGAACTCATAATTCTATTATTACAATAATATATTTCATAGAATATATGTATTCAAATAACCATATTTTTACTATTCACTAAAAAATTCTTGTTTTCGTGAGAAACACAAAAACAATTATTGGAAAATTTAATGGGAAAATTTTAATAAATTCATTAATTTATTTAAAATAATTTTAAATGTTAGGTAATTTTAATATTTAATTATTAACATAATGAATTAATGTTTTTTTGAAATATTTTATTTTTTTCTAAAATATTCACTTATAATTTATTTGAGGTATTTAATTTTAAGTATTTATTTTATTGCACTGTAATATATATATATATATATATTATTCATATAAAATACTACATACTATTTATTTTACTATTCCAATAATTAATTTACTATTCTAATGGTTATGTTGCAATTTTAATGGTCGAGTTACTATTCTCATGGTCAAGTTACTACTCTAATAATTAGGTTATTATTAAATAGTAATATTACCTCTAAAATTCCATTAAATAATCATTTTTTCATTTTTCAATCAATCAGTTTTCTCTCAAGGATCATAACAGAATTTCAAAAATAAAAATCATAATTATTACATTTTTAATATTTTTTTTGTCTACGATCATAAAATTTTTAAGATTCCATGACCTTATGGATTTTAAAATTAAAATGTTGTTTTTTATTTTTATTTATTCTCCCATTGTAAAATTTTTAATTTTATAAAATTACGTTATCCTTCATATGTATTGTTCTAAATTTAAAAAATAATATAGTATTAGTTTTTATTACTTAATTATTTTGATTTAGTGTATACAATATACCTAAATTAGACTCACACAGAAAAATAGACACATAAATGGATATATATATAATGAATATTTCATATCACAAAATTATAGGTTATTGTAAGTCAAATTGGTTAAAACGAACCAATTTTATCTTTTATGGATAACATTTATTAGGGTATTTAACCTCATCCGTCAAATCAATTCCCATATTGAGGTTAATAATTTCCATGTCAAGGATGATTGAATCCGAAGAAATTTTACCGTTATAAATAGTCTTCAAACATGGGAGAATATTACATCCCTATTCATTATTCCTTTTCAATGGAGTATAAATATATATAAAATAATAAATAGTCTCATGTGAAAAATTTATTAATTCAAATACTCTTAATGAAGTAATATATAATAATACACCTATGTAAAATAATGGAAGAACCAATGATGGTGTGTAATGAAGTTTTAGGAGGGAGGTGCTTAAATCATGCATTCAGCATTTGTAAGGTTCGCACTCACCCAAAAAGTGGTTTATTTTAGAAAATAAAAAAAATTATTTGGAGGAAAGTACTAATGACGGTACAATAAGGATGGTACCAAAAACTATGGTAGGTATAGATTCACATTCAACAAGATTAAGACATCTTGGAGATATCCAACAGATTTAGGTTTTACCTAATACTATATATAAAAATGATTCAATATACATAAATAAATTTTCATATACGAAGAGTTATCCTTACCCTATGTAATTTCATGTGTTTTTGGAAAGGGTTGTTTTTGTGTAAATATGAATTTTGAGTTTTTGAACTTGAGTATGAGTGTATGAACAATCCGTGGTTCTATTTGTAAATGGGTTTTAAGTCTTCATATGTTCCTCGGGGGTTTAGATGACTTTTAGAACCACCATGATGTGAAAAATCAATTTTGAAAAGGTTATGGAAGATATGAACACTTTTTAGACCATGAAATAAATAAGGGGAAACTGTACATACCATATTTTAACTGGAGAATGATTAATAAAATAATGTGAGTTGTGTTGCATGTCCATGTGATATATCTAAATTTTTTAACAATGTTTTTTCGTGGCATGTGCACTTTTTGATAAATAGTGCAACCTATCCCACACGCTTAGTGAAAACTTAGGTTGTGGGAGAACGTAGTCAGTGCACGATATGTTAAAACATTGCATCCAAACCATGTAAAATATTATAAAGGGGCAACCTTTAGAAAGTTTCATCACATGGTTGGTGAATAGTTATCCAAATCGTGCGGCCAAACAGTTTGGTTCATTAAGGAGTATAAACTTACAAAACTACCCATCTCCCAATATATATTCTTTATCCTATTTTCTCACCCATTCAGATACAAAAGATGGTGGGATATCTACAATATTTCTCCTCATCAAGGATTTTACCTCCTTTATGTATGAAAACTCAAATGTGATATCCATCTGGTGTGTTGGAAGCATAATAGTAAGAACTTGAATCCAATTTTACCCAATCATCATTAACCTCATTATTTTGAAAGCTAATTACATGTGAGATAATTTCCCCTATTTTCTATGGGCTTATCCCAAATCCTATTATCTTTTCATATGAATAAAATATGAGTTTTTATTCAATGAGAGAAACCTAGTGAATCTATGTTAGGTTTTTTCTACCTTTCTCCTTAAATATATGGGTGATATGGGGTCTGTTTTTAATTTGAAGGTGTGAGGTTTTTGGATGAATCCCTTAATAAATTTATGTTTTCCATTAAATCGTTTAATTGATGTTTTGAGATTCCAATGGGAATTCCCTAGTCTATTTAAATATAATTTTCTAATTATGGGTCTTTTGGTTGGTTGGGAAGGTTATATTGATTTGTTAATTTGTTTAATTTAATTAAAATCTAATATGACTGAATGAATTTCATGGGATCATGATGGATATAGAACATGGTATTGAGGTGGTGTTAGTCACCAGGATAGATACAATGAGGTTCATCAGGATGACGACATGCATAAAGATAAATTGGATAGTTTTTACCATCAGGGTTAAGTCATTTTATCATCAGGTTGAGGCAGATGTTGAGGACAATGTCAGGTTTGGTAAATGTGGCTCACATGTTGTAATAATGTTTGGGATGGTATGCCTTAGGTAATGTTGGTGATTTCCACTTACTGTTGTTAGATTAATTTTTTATGGTAATGTGCACATAGATAAGGATAGATTAAGGTGGTGTTGAAAACTTATTGGGTGTGGAGGCCTCCATTATTATAGTGGCATAGTAGATGGTGTTGACCATTTGTTATGGAGGAGGTAATATCCATTGAATGCCACACGAAATGGAATTTGAGGCCATTATTCAGGGGATGGGGATCATCATTTTTACTTGAGGCGGATGAGTGGGGATTATTTGAGGATGGATATCCTTATCCCTTGGGATGTTGAGATGTTAATCTGGTTATGATTTACTATATATTGAAGGATGGATATCACAACACCTAGAGATGTAGGGATTTTGAGCCAGTGATAAATTTTTAAAAGGTATTCAGTGTTAACTAGATCATATTATAGGGTATGTTTATAAGATATAAGTTACTTTATTAGTGGTACTTGAGGTATTATGTGGGATTAAGTGCCAATGTAATGATCATGGGAGGTTCCTAAGGGTTCTTTGTATTTGATATCCTTATGTGGATTCCTGGTTATGAAGTCATGGGTCCTTTATAGTGAAGATATATCTTCTAAATTGTGTAATGTGTGAATATATATATGTATATGATGGAATATATTTTGAGACATAATGACATTGGTCAATGTCAGTAAAATGATCACTAATGGATTTTGATAGGCAATGGGAACAATTTATTTATTTATATATTTGAGTTTCTACTATTTATTTACATACAAAAACATTGTATAATAATGATTTATGATAGGAAAATATTGGTGGTAGAATAATTAGTTTATACTCACACCCTACAAGGGACCCTAGGTATGTGTATAGAATTTACGTATCTGAGTTTAGGTGAGATACTAGGTATGTAGTTAAGAGATTTGTGAGAAGTTACATGGGATTGATGGAAGTAGACTAGGTTGTTCTTTTCATTGATCTATAATTTTTTTGGATTTTTTTATATTCATATATCATTGGCCAAGATAAATCTTAAATGCCGGAATTTTTGTATGAATACTTCATATACAAACAACATTGAGATGTATGAATGTTTATTTTGGATTTTTATTACCATTATATTTTATTAAGTCCAATGACATTGGTGATTATTCTTCTAGTGTTTTATTATAATATAACCATTTTCATTACCATCTGTAGAGGCTATAGTCTCCCCAATATCACTTAATCATACCTTTGTTGATAGTTGGAGAATTTTGGAATATGGGGAGGTGCACCTCAGACCCAGTGGTCATCGGGCCTTGAGAATGGGTACTAAGTGTATCTCAATTTTTGGAACTAAAACTTTTATTAAAAGTGTTTATTTTCCTTTTTTATCATTATATTTTGGTTTTAGTAGATTTTAGAATAGTATTTAGTTTAATTTATGTTATTTTATCATGTTCAGGTGCATGTATCCCCATGCATATGAGATAGACAATGTTCCCAGGGGTGGGAAACTAATGTAATGTGTTTCACTTTTATACTTGATTGAATTCCACCTTGATCAGAGCACTTGGGTGTGATGTTATTGAAATATGATATTTTGACACATGACTTAGTATGGAATGTAAGGAGTATTTATACATCATGGTATGAACATATGATCATATTATATGTGTGTATATTATTATTTTTTTCATAGGAAACCTGGAATCACTAACCTCGATTGAGCTATTAAAATATCAAAACAATGTTGAATAGTCTTTTGCTACATATCCCTTTAGAAATAATCTACTTAGATAAAACAGTTATTTTGTTTGTGATGAGATCATTTTGTGATTTTACGTGTATATGGTATGTATATCCCAAACTCTATTAATGGAGGTTAGGAATAATGAAAATGGGTGAGCAATTTAAAATTTCACTAAAAATATAAAAAGTAATTTTGTGCATTTCCTTTTTGGTGGAATTTTATTCATCCACCCCAGATTGATGATATCTAATATATGTGATATGTGATGTCTGAATTTGTTATGGGTAGGCAAGGGGATATGAGGCCAGCTAGTATATAATACCCAACCTTGTTCTTGGTAGAAAAGGGGATATAAGGAAAAATGTGTTGTGATGTGGGTGGGGTAGGGGAATGTAAGGGTGTTGAGATGCACTTCATATTAATTATTCCACTGTCTATGATAAATATTTTATTATTTATATAAAGACCCTTTAATTTTTTTATTCATCATGATTCCACCTAAATAGATTTGGATAGCGCATTATGAGGGTAAATATGTTGTACTGATAGAGTGTTCATGGAATGATGAACCTAGGTGCTTGGATGAGGCCCCTGAGGGCCAGGATGAGGATGATCCATAGCTATAGGATCTGATAAAGGTGATGTAGCTGTCTAAGATGGATGATTTTTAGGCCAGGTCTAGACATGGATCTTTGGGTGAGTTTGGTGTAATTCATATAGAGTATTGATAAGAGAGCTTAGGGGGAAGAACCATCCATGTATTATTTGACTCATGAGTTAAAAAATCGTCATCCATCATTATTTCAGGGTGAGGGTGGACCGCCCGAAGAAAATAACTAGATTGATTATGTGTAGATGATATTTCAACAACTCAATACACCAATTGGTTAGAGGGTGAATATGAGTACATAAATAGTTCAAATACATAAAATCATTGGTGGGAAGTACAGGTATATGCTATTAGGAATAAGGGACTGGCTTGTAAGGATTTTGAGGCTTGTTCCTCAAGAATGTTTTCTTAGAGATCTCAAAGGTGGACCAACCCGTGAGTTTATTATCTTAAAATAGGGAGACATATCAGATATAGATTATATAGAATGTTTCACATATCAGTATCATTTTCTTCTTCTATGTTAGGTGATGACATTGCAAAGGTCATACATTTTGAGGATGGATTACGACATGAAATTAGGGTGTGAGGAAACATCCTTAGGGTTACCACATTCATAGAGTTGGTGAATTAATATTTAATATATAAGGGGAATATGATAGACTAGACTTATTTGAGATGGGTTATAGTGCCCATTTTGACTAGTAGTGATGCTTCTGGTAGCCAAAAGTGAGGGCATGGGGAGTCTCAGTATGTCATTCAGTCAAGAGATTCATGTAGAATACCAATGAGTGGGCCATTAATAGTGTGATTCCAGTGTATAAATATATGAAATTATTTAAAATATTGTTAGTGACCTCTAAAGGAGTGTCAGGAATGCATCAATATGGGGAACTTGGAGAGGATTTGTAAGAAGACTTCATGGGCAGCTAGGAGTTGGAGAAATGGTCCTACCCAAGGATCTGAGGTTGGACTAGGAGTGATACCCGGAGTTGTTAGATGGGATTTTACTTTGTCTGTAGGTTTTGGTAGAGAGATATAGAGAACCGGTAGTGGGGTCAATGATTGGTAGCTGGTGTATCACCATATGGAGGCCAGGCCTTGGGTTTTGGGGATTCAGGATAGTAGAATGTTATTAAGCTGACTTGGATAGAGTTGGTAGGGGAGATTATATGGGTTAGAGGTAAGAGTTGAACACGGAGCTTCATATTTCTTTGGGTATGAAACATATGATATCATGAGGTGGACAAGTTGTATTGGAAGTAACTAGGAAATGATTAGTATTTGAGTTTCAGGTATGATGCATGATTGTAAGAAATGCAAATGAATCCGTACTTTTTGATGTTATGAATATATATATATATATATATATATATATATATATATACACGACACATAGTTCCTTAGAAACTATGTGATTCATGAATTTTGAGTATCGGTTGCGATGTAGGATCATGTAGGGGACAGAGATGATGTAGGATAATTGAGCATTATATGGGATGCAGAAAATCATGGGAATTAGATATGATGCAGAGATGTATGTTTCATGGGAATCAGAATGTCATTTTGGGTCTAGAAGTTACAAGATAGGTAAATCCTAAAGTGATAGTGCATTAAAAGAGGGATTAGACTATGACATACAAACTCAGTTAGACTAGGGTTATGTTTATGATATGGGTATATTTGGTACCATATTGGAATGAGTCCTCATATATTTGGTAAAATATATTTTATAGTGGTGAGACTACATCATCCTATTTTTTTGAATGGGTTGTTTTTACAAGTAATTTTGAATTTTGAGTTTATAAATTAAATATATGTGTACAAATAGTCAAAGGAATTTTTTCTAAATGGGGGTGTAATTTAAAAAAATTTCCTCATGAGGTCAGATGATTTTTTAGAGTATCTGGCCCAAAAAACACATTTTAAAGAATGTATAGGTAGATGAACACGATTTACATAACCCTTGTGGACTTTATGGCATAATATTGTGAACCATATTTGAATTGTAAAATGGTTAAGGAAACTGTATGAGGTTGGGTGTATGGAAATGGAAGATTTCTACAGTTTTTAATAGATTGTTTACATGGGTTGTGAATGGTTTTAAAAACTATTTATCCCATCCTCTATTATTAGTTCGAATTAGTAAGTGTTTATGCATATTTCAAACATGATCTATCCAAATAGTGTGTAAAAACCATGCAACATGTTAAGAAGGGATACCCTATGGATAATGTCACTAAATAGTTTTTTCACAGTTGTCCAAAACCTAGGAAAAATAATGACGTTAATTAATGATTGGTAAATTAAAAAAATAACCCTCACTTAATATTTTATAATATTTCATTTTTATTTTCCCTTTCATAAACAAAATTGGGGGAGATCTCTCATTTTTATCCTCTTATATAATTTTTCTTACATCCTTCTTCTTAGGTCTAATTTTGAACATCCTAAATAATGTTGGTAGAATATCAATAATCCATTTATTTATCATGTTTTCCATATTATTTTATCTATTATTTTTAATTCTAATTCCATGCAATCTCATTTTCTCTATTTTAAAAGAGTTTTTATAACATCACAATATATTATGATATTGCTATAATTAATGGCTAGTATTTGATGACGGAGTATCTTAGAGTATAAGGTATGTGGTTCCTTAGTTTCTCCATCAATATATAGGTGTTATGGGGTGTGTTCTTAATAATCATGTGTGGTTTTTCTAGATGATACCCTTGGTAAATTTATATTTTCATATAAATCATTTAATATATGTCATGATACATCGATGAGAATCTTATAGCATATTTAAATATGTTAATCAAAGTATAGGTCTTGTGGTGGGTTGGGTATATTATTTTTATTATTTAATTTATTTAATTTAATTAAAATTTTTTATGACTACATGAGTTCCCTGGGAACGTGGTGGGAATGGCCCAAGGTATTGAGGTGATGTATATCACTAGGACTGAGATGTTGAGGTTTGTCAGGAAGAGGGCTTGGACTGAAATATATGGGATGGTGTTGACCATAAAGTTTGAGGAAATGAAATCATACAGTTGAGGTGGATGGTGAGGCCCATGCTATTTATATGTGATTATTATTTCATGTGGAATATTGGTTATTGGTTGGTGTGGAATAGGGATTGTTGGTGATTTTCTCTCACTATTGTTGGCTGACGTTACTATGGGAGTCAAGTGAAAATTGATATGACTTAGTTGAGGTGAAATTAATTAATTATTATAGGTGGATGCCTCTATATTTATAACTTTTTATGAGACGGTTTTGTCAATCACTTATAGAGGAGGTTCATACGCTATAAATCCATGGGATATGGTGTTTGAAACCAACAGTTGGGGATTGAGGATCACAATTTATACATGAGGCTAAGGGACTCTGATTATTAGAGGGTGGATATAACTGAGCTTCAGGATTTTGTGTTATTGAGTTGACAATGCTTTATTATATATATAAGGAATGAAATAACAGTACCAAAGGATTTTGTAATATTGAGGCAATGGTTATTTTTAAAATGGATGTATGAGGGACTATGGACATATTTATGGGCATGCTTGTGAGATTTCAGTTACTCAATTAGTCAAACATGATGTGTCGGATGGCATGAGGTGTTGGTGATATGTCTATGGGAGAAGCCCTAGAGTTCTCCATGAATTCTATCCTTATGTGGACACCTGGGAATGAAGCCACATGTCCTCTCTATTGTAGATATATATTTTCATTCATGTAATGTATGAAAAAATATATGTGGTAGATTGTATTCAATTATATACTACCACTGGTTAATGTATGTAAAATTCTCACTTGTGTCTATTGAGCACAATTAAAACTCGATATTTATTTTTCCCCTTGAGTTTTTTCTATTTACTTACATATTTATACACTGTATAATATGTATATAAGACAAGAAAACATTTATTCTGGCCTATTGAGTTCACAGTGACACCCTACATGCTCCCCTTATCATGAGTATGGAATTTATGTCTTTGAGTTCTGGTATGAGACAATAGGTTTAGTTATGTTCTTAGAGAAACATTTCCTGGGATGGATTGTAGTTTATCAAGTGGTTCTTTACAGCGAGGTGGAGGTTATTTTTAGTGATTTTGTGTACATTATTTTATGTTCAAACACATTTGATATTGTATGTCTATATGTTTTTTATTACTTCTTGACATGTACACTTTATTGAGATGATTTTTTTTTTATTTTTTTCATTACTTATAATTTCATCCAATGAGTTTTGTATTTTTGCTTCTACGGAGTTTTTTCTTCATATGACTTTTATTAATTTCATCGCCAAAGGATATATTATCCACACTACTAACTAATTGAACCCCATAATCTAGCCATATTCTTTTGGAATATGGTGTGGGGTACCTAAGGCCCAGTTGTCCTCTAGCTAGAAGCACAAGTTTTAGTGGCTCTTGAGTCGGGTTGGTACACCATAAAACACTAAGAATGAAATCTTATATATTTAGAATAAATTTTCTAGAAATGGGTTCCATTTATATCTATAGAAGAATCCAAACAACTCTTCTAATAGTATATCCTATATAATCATGGACTATATCCCATAAAATAAAATAAGTAACATGATTTATGGGGTTTCAAATAAGTGTATCTAAAATATTTCATCCTTCCCCAATTATAGAATAGGAGCGGTCTATTATCATTAAAAGATATAAAAGTATATTTAAAAGGGAACATGTCACTACCACCTCCACTTTTTCTAAACTATTCGTAACTTATTTTTTCAGACAATCCTCCTCCACTACCACATAATGTATAAAAAATGATTATTTACGATATCCCTACTTATTATTTATTTAACCTCATGTACTTATAAATTACTTTCAATTGAAAATCTATGCCAAACAATAATTATATATGATTTCAAGGAATGGGATCATTTTAAACCATTCATAATTCATAGTTAAATTATTGTAATTTTTAGTGAACATTTCATTTAATCTTTGAAACATGGTGTATAACTAATCATTGTATTATTATCTTGTTAAATATATGAAAAATATCTTAAATTGTTTAAATTTATGGTATTATTATAATAATTATAGGTGAATATTCTTAAAATACATCTAAAATAGTCCTTAGGTTTCATAACATAGATAATTGATTTCAATCAATTATGACTCAGACCGTTAAGCATAAAAGTAGATTATTTTATTTTAGATTCATTTGGAGTTTCAAAAAAATTAATATTAAATTGATATTATACATCTAATAGTTTTAATAATAATTAATATTTTTACATTGGTCAATTGGAGTATTATTATTAAGGAATCCCCAAGCCAAATAAAAATTTATTTATTCATATACGTAATATTGTTTACAAATATTTTCTGAATTGATCAACTATTTCAATTTTTCCAAAATATTATGTTGATTTATATATGGTTACGTTATTTTTATCCCCTATTGATAGTTCATTAGAAATATTTTAGGTGTCATAACTCTAAAAATTCAATAAAATAAAAAAATATTAAATCATATTTTCTAAAAAACAGAAATATTATAAAATAACATAGATTAAATCATATACAAAAATATATTATCACAACATAAAATATGATTCATAAATTGTTTTTAAATAATTCATAAATAACCGAAAATATCATCTAAATTCAATAGATGTAATGCTATGATGGAAAATTATTTTCAAAAAATGCATGATCAATAATGAATAGTCTTGAGGCTATGTTCCTCCCTATGAAAAATCACACTAATATCCTTGAGTGATATTCATGGTTCGTGTTTATTTTATTGAATGTATGGATTATGAACACAAAAGTGTAATTTATTTGATTATTATATTTAAGAATACAATTTTATAAATAACCTCCAAAACATAACATAAATAACAATAATAATGACAAATATATATTAAACATGAAAAAATAATTAAATAAATATTAACATAAAGTAAAATTTTATAGTATCCCATGGTAACAAAAGTATTATCACTAAAATTAAAACCCAAACACTTTCATAAAACCAACCACATTAGTTCCATTTTATATAAATCAAATCTACTATATTTCAAAAAAAACCTATTTATATTAGGTTATCACATTCCATTTTATAATGAACATACTTGATCCATCCTAATCAAATATATTATTCAGCCAATAAAAATGTCAAAATACTATTCATGATAACTATATACAATAAAAGGGAAAATATAATCAAACATACTTATTAGAAATAGTTTTCAATCATTATAATAATAAAATTGATAAAATTATATAGGGAATATGGAATGATCAATCCATATATTATAATTTTCTCACTTTTGAATAAATCATTTTAAAAATAAATGAAATATAGTGTAACACCCAAATAAAATATAAAAAAAATATTAATCCAAAAAAAAACTATCATATATAATTTAATTTTAATACATCATATTCAATAATCAATTGGGTAAAATTATCAATGAAATAAATTGATAGAAAATACTTGTAAATATTATCCAATATTATAATCCAAAAAATGAAACTAAAATATCATATATCTATGTGATAATTGAAAAACCATTACTTATCACTTCATATATAAATCTGTCACCATAAAATCCTCCACTGTATCAATGCAGATATTTCCCTTTATATATGTCAAATGAAAATAGTCTTCAAATACACAGATGAGTGTATGTTGGGAGTGTGCTTAAAATAGACAAAGATAATCTAACTTTTCTATACACTCCCGCAAAAATTGTATAAGAAACATACAATTTTTTAAATATTATAAAAACAAATAAAAAAATATTCCGTATGTTTTGAAGCTTGTAAATTAAAATAGAGTGTCACATTAAGAACTATATTTTATATATTGATTATCCAACACACTTTTTGAAATGAAGTGATTTGACTTAAAAACCATATACTTAGACCTAGTTAATAATAAAAAACAATAATATCATTATGGAAGAATTGACTATATGAACATAACAAATAATTTAGATTATTATAAAGATCCTATTGTAATAGATGTGATCCTACCAACTTACCTTTCACATACAATCTAGGAAAGGTTATAGGAACTCATTTCGAGTGAGAAATATATGACTAATTGGTTGGTAAAAAATATTTAGATATAATTTTATTGCAATATAATAATGAACATTTAAATACTATCCCACTTATGAAGTTTCAAAACATGTGAATATATATATATAAATTGTTAAATCATACATCTCACCATATGATTTCCCATCGCTAAAATAACACCTTCATCCTTGATAATAAAAATTTCACATGAAATCTATTAGATAACTTCAACAGGATTCTAGCATGTTAAAGGAGAATCATGTGAGATATTATAATTTAAAATATCTCATTGAAAAAAGTTTTTAAAAACATAATAGATGGTTTAAATAATTTTCAAAATTACATAATAATTTATTATTGTTTTAAATAAGTGGTTTTGGATGTCTAAATTTAACATAACCAACACAAAAATAGTTATTTTATCCATTTAGAAAATGAAAAAATAATGAGCAATGAGTACACATGGTATATATATATATTTTGAAAATGATAATTTATATTTTTAGAGTAAAAAAATTTCTTCATTTCAAAAATGATATTACACAACTCAAGAGATTAAGAATAAAAAACAATTAAGCTGATGATAAATAAATCACTAACGTTTATAGTAAATACTAGATAAGGGATTCAATCAGCTTTTAAAAATCTATATAAATAAATAAATTCTATATTGAACATGGAAATTGTTACTCTAAAGGATTTTTATATTCTCTAAAAAATTATGAACTCAAATTTGACTAAAACACTATCTTTATGCCTCCATAACCAAATTATATAAGGAAGAGTGATGAACATTATGATTATTAAGTAAAATAATATATTTTAGTTCATTTTCTTTTGATTTCACCAAAACATGATAGAAAATCGAAACACAATAGAGATAAATCTTTTATGGAGTAGGGAGGAAGAATAGGGGTTTAGATGGAAGCTTTACAGAGTAAGAGCGTACCTAATATAATAGATAATGGTAGTAATATATAAAAAATGAATTTATAAATGAAAAAAATATATACTATTTATTGGAGTTTATATCCATATCGATTGTCTCCTATAATGTGAATTGGTCCATGATGAACTAAATACATGATATTTTATCCCCTAAAACGGTTTGAGATTAAAATCCCTTATATTCATTCATTATGATCATACATTTTGTATTATCTAATTAGATTAAAAATAATACCTTCTAGTGAAATCATTGTTTTCATATAGAAATGAATACTTGAATGGATCATTTGATCAAAAAGAGAGTACCCTTAACATAGTGTTTACTGAAACAATATGTAGATAATAAATGATTGGATATAGAGTTTTGTGTGGGATATCTTGTTTTCATTTATTTTTCAACAAAATTAGGATATGGGTGAATGTGAATTTAGTGAAAATTAACACCACAATTTGTAGGACCATTTATGACTCTTAAAAATATTATAGATATTTGAAATTTAATTTCATTGAAAAAATGGTTAAAAGAATCTATAATTTTTTAAAGTATCACAAAATATGAAATTTAAAATGTTTAAATTCCATATGATTTATTATAATGTTTTATAGTTATTGGAATTTAAATCCATTTTTGAGAATATATTTCATATTTTTTATCGTTGAGATAGATTTTTATGAGGGACGTCATTATGTGTTGTACATGTATTATAGTAGTATGGTAATTTAAAATAATTGACCTCAAAGAATGTAATAATAATAAGGTCCCAACATCAAGTAACACATTTATGGATCATATACCTTATGATGTATAGAATATAGTTACACTTTCTTTATTAGGTTATTTTGAATTTAATTTTCAGGAAAGTTATAATTTTTTATTAAATGAGTTTTAATTGAATTTTTAATTTCAAATAAATAGAGTGTGAAGAGTCCAGAGAATTATAAAGTTCAGTAATATTTGTTTTATTTTTAAGAGGTTACATGGACTTTAGTGGGTACCATTTACATTTTTTTTAGGATTACTATATTGAGTAATTACCTCTAGGCGGCCATATATTAGATGGTGGTGGTCCACCATAGACCCATTATGCCACAAAGTCTGATGGGGGTCTACTAAAACCATTAGAAGACTCTCTGAACCCATTTTAGATGGAGAAAATAATTATTCCAATGATAGGAACTTATATATAAATCTATATGTGGTGGTATTAGTGGATGATGATATATCATGAAACTCAAAATATTATCTTTTATCTATTTATCATATTCTATTGATTACACCACTGATTTTTAATGATTTTTTAATTCACCTGTTTCATTGGAAATGTAAAAGGGAGGAATCAAATGGGTTATGTTTATTTTAATGGTTAGTGGGGTTTAATTTTTTACTTTTTTATAATTTATTATTCTCATTTGGGTTAGATGAAATTTTTTTATTATTGATAAAGGATTATATACCCAATACAATAATAAATTATTGAAATTTCACTCGATAGGTATTCTCAACCTTATACATATTTTTAATCAACTAATTCATGCATATTAAAGTAACATGATTATTTAATTTGACTACCTGTAGGATTGACAGTTTGAATATAGAAATTAATTTATTAATAAATTAATATAATTAATTAATGTAATTAACTAAGTATATTTCATGTGAATTAATGTTGTGAGTAATGATTAAATTATAAAGTGATGTGAATGTCTTGGAAAAAAATGTAATTAATGGCTAATTAATATTATTATTCAATGAAAAATATTAAATAACTATTTTCATTTTATTTCAGGGAGGATATTTTTAAAATATAAAGGTGGTACATAATCCTTGGGGAAAAATTGATTCTTCATTGCACTAAAATTATAAAGTGAAATAAAATTTTAATTTATGTTTATTTTTTCTAAAATTTGGTCATGTGATTAGATTATTAATAAGAAATTGTATTGTTTAGGGGTGATGGGAACCATAAAAAATTTATAAATGTTTAGTTGTCTTTATAAATAAATTCAGGGGTATGTAAATGTGTAATTTAATGAGAAACTACACCGTATAGTTCATTTCGAAAAATATGTAATATAAAGATCAAAATTATTATGTTTTGTTAAACATATCTAAATGATTATGGATTTGTAAATTCTATTGTGAAAAGTGATAAATTCTTATATTATCATTATTAGAATAACTGGATATTGTTTTTGGGATTATACAACATTTTAATATGTTTATTAGGATTAGAAGGGACCATGTTTGTGATCGTTATACATGGAAGACTTGTCATAGAGTATATTCTTAGTTTAAAACATAAAAAAGACTTATGTTAGGTTGTAATATAGAATCCTATGGGTATTGACATAAAATATTATTAGAAAGGTTTGTATATGATGTGTGTTTCTTCATATAGGGGGCATGACATGTTTTTTAATTATATCCCAAGTAATGAAATGAAAATCCATGTTATTTTAACCTTATTTGATAGGAAATGTATTTTTACACTATCTGAAGATATTCTGTGCATGTAAAAATTATATTGAGGGGTGCCATGTGTTTTTCCATATAAAGGATATGTTAGGTTTATGATAGTTATCATGGTAATATTCCTTGATTTTAGAAGGTAATGTGCATAGACATGATGCATATTATATTCTATGTTTAAAAATAATATCTTTTAGATAACATCTGGTTTAAACCATCATTGACAAAAGCAGGTATAACATAATTTCAGGGTCTCTTGGTAAAATTTTCATGTTTATGTTATGTGTTGATTATTGATGTTAAAATTGTACAATACATTTCACAATACACATGAATGTATGTTTGGTTCTAAAATTAATTTTGTGGAATCCAACTGAGATATATTTATTACACCATATATTTTCACATAACATTGATATGTATAATTCAATATTATATATCTAGAACAAGTAAAGGGCTCAATATAGATCATAATTAGTGATAGATTCCATTTTGAGGATTCTTTGTGCATTATTTTAATGTTCTTAATGGGATAATTGTTAGATTTTATTGGATAATTTTCCAATTTATTAATTAGTGATACATTAAATATAGTTATACAATTTATCAATTTATGTTTTATCATTCTTGGTATAATAAAGGATTTATTTTAGGCATCTAAGTTGTATTGTCACTTATCTCTCCCACTACTGGGGTTTCCTAGGAAAAAATGTGAGAGGGGGAGCTAAATGGATAGATTCAATCGAAATTTTCTCCCACTAACACTAATATCCCTTATCCATTGGTGTATTCCCCTTCATTGTTTTTTAGTGATTCTAAACTGTGATCCACCTAGGAAACAATTCCTCGATTGTAGAGCCTAAAATGCTTGTTTCATGGAAGTTCTATACCCAAAAATGTCATTTACATTCTTTTATCAATAGAGAAACCCATTTAAGTTATACATTATGAACTATTTGAAAAAACATAAATCCATTTGTGGTTATAGTCCTCCATTATAAATAGTTCAACATTCGGATTATTGGGTAGAGTTTGGATTCATATTTTTGTTTTCTTCAAAGGTATTTTGTGGTAACTCTAGTGTAATGATGCACTAGTGATGGGATAAAACTTGAATATTTATCCTCTACTCCATCCATGGTATCTCAAGGTGGATTAATATTTTTTTCCTTTATAATATCACATTTTTCATCCTTTTCCAGTTTTATAGTTAAAACATTCCAAATCATTCTTAGGGTAGTTATGTGTCAGGTTCAACCATGGGTTCTTTATTTGAAGAATATTTTTTGATGTTTTTTTAAAATGTACAAGGATTAGTACATTCAAAAGGAATTTCGATGTGATAAAATGCGTGCTTCAATGTTTGAATGTACAATTTAGGTTATCTGGTTTGTTCTGTGCTAGTTAACCATAGTGTTTCTCCACATTCTATAGTGATGCTGTTTAAATCATGTGGAGATGATTTTGGTTTGGTTCATCATTTAATGAGTTTTATGGTTACATTTTGTGTTATTGTTTTGGAATTTTTTTCATCTTTGTTAGATCTTTTTTGTGGTTCTAATGTTGATGGGGTTTCATTTATTGTGGTTTTGGGTTCAGAGGTGGAAACAATGATGGGTTTGGGTGATTAATATTATGGTAATCAAGGAAGTATTGGATGAGCTATCAAACATGAAAATGGACCCAAGTTTAGTATACAATATATTCTTTGCATGACCATAAAGCTCTTATTTTCTATTATAATTTTTGAATGTCACATTTTGGGTCTATTTTGAGTTTGTAATTATATTATTCTGATTCAGAATTTTGAGGACTATATAGGTTTCCTATCAACCTCAAAAGTGGGGTATGTTTAAAAACCAAAAAAATTTAGGGGAGTAGTAATGGATTAATTTCCAGGTTTATTTTTTGGTTTTAGCTATATATTTATTTAATACATATTTAAAACTAAGATTTGGTGTTATTTTATTATTATGATCCACATAAGAGAAAATCACTCCTCAAGTGATTCTTTAGACCCTTAGTGATAATAACTAACCTATGGTGCTTGTGGAGTTCCCTTAAGGATACATGATGTTCCCCATCACTATAAGGTCATTTTAGTGTGGAAAATTTCATAAATAATCAATCAAATATAGTAAAATTATTGTTCTAACATAGTAGATATATATTTTATGCGATTTTACTATATATAGTGTGATAATTGTGTCATATATTATTTTATCTTCACCCTTCCTTCAATAGAATATCATTTTAGGAGATCATCATTTAATATCATTTCAACAACTTTAGGGAGTAATTTTTTTAGTAAATCCATTTTTTATTTAGAACAGTTTAAAAACCAATTTTCTATTAAAAATTATTGACAAATCATATTCCTTGTAATTAAATTTTATGAACATAGTGATGTTTTTTTTATTTTTAATACACCTATATTATTACATTAAAAATCAAAAATATTTCAGAAACATAATGTATAATTCATTAGGAAAATATTTGGTTGAATTATCATATTTTATTGTCAATCAAAATATTTTCAATGTAATTAACACATATAAATTGTCCGTATATTATTGCTAGCTATTAACTAAAGTACAATACACATATCAAGGATTATTCCATTTATATATTTACAAATGTATATATATTCTCAAAATACATGTAATATTTAACAAAACATTTTATAGAAAATATATGTATGTGACCACATAACATTTTACATTTACTAAAAATATTCACTTGAAAAACACACACATATATCTATACAAGAGTGTGTGTGAATTGAAATTTTTATTCGTAACCAAAAAAATTATTTTTAATAATATAATATATGTATATATATATATAAATATATTTATTTATATGTCTTTTCAAAATAATATATATATATATATATATATATATATTAATCCCTAATCATAATATGGAATATGAGAATAGTTCTCAATTTTCATCATGTTATAAATTAAGAGTGATGGTAAAATATCTTGGATTAATTTAAGATCATTAAAAATAATCTTAAATCATTATAATGATTCCTAAAGACAATAGAAATAAAAAATTTATAAAGTAGATTAATAAATGTTAATAGTTGAAAATAAAATATTCTTGGTTAATATAGATACCACAAGACTGATGAAATAAAAAAATTTGCAATAAAAATTTGAATTCAAAGATGAGAAGACCATAATAATAATAATTTTATTATGAATGATTGGAAATATAAATTTTGGCTCAAGGTTTACTGATATTCAATTATTATAAATTAAAGTCACTTCATCAATGGAACCTAGTCAAATATCAAACTAAATGTTTTCTAAAAAATAATAACAGAGGATCTAGGTTGTATTCATTGTATAACATATATTATGATGGAATGCTAAAATTTATATATATTATAATACTTATAATTTAACTTGAAAGATCAATCAAACCACAAAATATAGCCTTAATGACTAATATTTTAAAGAACATTATAAATTTATCCTCCATAAATTGGATTTCCTGAAGCTATTTATTAATCAAGAAACATATAGATCGCCCAAAGGGTACTAAATTTTAATTAGGAAGGTAACTATTATTTTCCTTTTAATTTTTGATATCATGTATTAATAATCCATTCAATAATAAGAACATAATAAAAATTACACTAGGACATTCAGAAGTCATAGAAATAGGTAAGAGTTTCAGTATACTTTATAATATATAATAATATATTTACTTGATGATCAATGATCATACCCTTGTTGTTCCAATACATGATAACAATAAAAACTCAGGAAGATATGAGAGATTATTCAATTATTATATATATGTTTTAGTTTATATGGAAATTATAGTTATTTTTTTAACAACATTTTGGGAATAGACAGTTTCACAAACATTTTTGACATATATATCCCCTTTTTGTATGATTTATATATTTAAGGGGAGTATTTTTTGATAAATGATCTTAATAATGATAGATATTTGAGAACCCAACATTGTAACATAAAATACATTAATTTTATATGATAATATTATTGGTATCTCGGTGGCCTCAAATCATAGTTAATATATGAAAAGAAAATAAGCTTTCTATACTCTTGTATTGTATATTTTTTACTCTTTCTAGAAGAAATTATCAAATAAAAACAATCTAAGTAAAAAATATTGATTCTTGAATGCCTTGAAAATGAAAAAAAATGTTTTTATAAATACCATAAAGATTTATAATAAGATTAAATGATATAAAATTATATTTGGATAAATTAATCCTTTATGGGAGGCACAAACCCAGATTTCTAAAAGTATCATTAAAGGGAAGGAAATCTATTATCACTATATAAATATTTTAAAAAATTAAATGGTATCTATTTGATTAAAAATAATATCACTAGTGTATACGTTATTAATATTAACATTAATAGAATGGTATAAAAATAAAATTCATTATTTATTATGGAATCATGAGTTAA
Source organism: Viscum album (assembly GCA_963277665.1). Lineage (NCBI taxonomy): Eukaryota > Viridiplantae > Streptophyta > Magnoliopsida > Santalales > Viscaceae > Viscum > Viscum album. Next base: position 35,773,575 of record OY728150.1, on the reverse strand, counting down.
AAATAATATCATGTTTAAATTGTTTTAAGTAAAGAAAGTATCACACCAACAGGATAGAGTATTGTTTTATTATAAAAAAGTTTTCATTATTCATGAAGCTATAAATGGTGTACATTTATTATATAAACTATTATAAATCTAAATCACTTAATATTTCTGTAGGTTATTAAAGCATTTAATTCCTAAAAAAATCTTTGGAGAGTTAATATAATTTTGATGATCATCCGAATTACATTTAAGGAATTAATTTAAATATTTTGGTTAGAAGTTGATGTTTTTATCCACATCCTGCATGATCGATTTTAGAAAAGGATTAAAAAAAGAGTTAGAATATGAAGTTGGAGGGGATATAAATAATGTTTTAGTTTTAACTCTTATTTCGAGAAACATCATCTTCTAATTTTAATTTTTATTACATTTATCAATAAATATTTGATAATTTTATCATTTTGACGTTAACTTATAAAATGGTTACTCATTGTAATTGATATGAATAATAGAATTTTTTTTAATTTGAAATTACAGAAATAAATTCTTTCTATATTCTAAAAAAGAATAGTTTTATTAATAGTTTTACCCAATCCTCTTATAAGGTTAGGGATGCAATTAGTTTGTCTAAAGTGATAAAAATAATTTCATTTGTGGGGTGTATTGAAAAATATTAATTTTTCCCTTGATGAATCAAATATTTTTAATAAAATAAAATAAATTCTTGGAATAAATGATTCATTATAGGACAGATATATTATCTTATTGTTTAACCCCTCCAATATAATTGATAAAATAAACCATCGAACCACTGATAAGAATTGATATATAGTAGAAAATAGAATTTTTATTTGGTACTATTAAAAAACAATATATTGAAATAATAATTCTCTAGGATAGTAATGAATGATTCAAATGATAAAGTATTAAGATATTTTTTGTTTTAATTTAACAATCAAGCCATATAATTTTCATTTATATTTTAGTGTATACCTAATTTCACCATAAATAATGATGTTTTAAAGAATATTCCAAATTTTAATATAACCAAATTTATCAGTAGTCATCATTAAATAAAAAAATTGAAATTATGGATGTTAGGAATTAATAAAATATATTTTTTAAATTAATATTTTCTTTGGTAGATTTTCATGTTTTATTAATTCCTAATTCATGTGTTACAACTATACAGTTTTACCATTAAATTTTATATCTAATGTGTATTGAATACATTGAGTTTTGGGAAAATATATCTAATAGAGGTGTTCATTTGGATAAGGTCTCCCATAATTGATATGCCATTTTGGTTCTAGCCAAAATAACATGGCATATTGAAGTGCTCTAGAAGTGAAACACATATTTTAACTAAATGTTATTTGGAAACCCATATGTTCATTTGATGTCTTGTTAGACGAGTATCTGAGTAGCTCAGTTATAGGGATGGAGAATAGAGTTAAGAGTGTTGTGATATTTATTTTATGAGATTAGTGTAATTATTTTAAGGGATCTTGAGATTATTTCTAAAAAATGGGAAATCAATGATTTGTGTGATAACTAACATATTCTTTTTTCAATACACTAATAAACTATAAATTTATTAAAAAACATTTAAATCTACAGTGTGGTATAGTCGGTATGGTATATGCATCATATATTATACAATTGTGGTATTCATGTGCTATATATGTCAACATAATGGGATATGAATTAATCACAATGGCTCCATCATATCGAACACAAGATGCCACCACATATTTTCTTTATAATTAGATAAGGGACATGGTGACCTCATGTCAGTTATTAAGTATCTCACCTTTTGTTTGTAGATTATTATGGTGTCGATTAATAGATTTTATTTTTTATTATTTCAAACCAATGAGTGGTGAAATTGTTTCCACCAAATGTGCATAAACCAGATCCATTAAGATTGTAAGTGGTATTTCCCACTTGAAGGATTAAACTAAATGTATATTGAGGGAACTATTTGAGATATATCAGCCCAAACATCCTAGGATTTGAGGAAAACCAGCTCCTCAAGTGGTAGTGGATTAGTTGTGGAAGTGAATTATATATTCTATCTTTTTAGGAATCCTACCAACTAGATGTATATTATTTCATTGAGTATACTTTATGATTTTTAAAGATATTTCATTTCATTGTTTACTAAAAAATAAAATAGTTTTGGCGTACCATTCATAGAGTATAATTTCATGTTCTAGAATGAATTGTAATAGAAAACATTGAGGATGTTTTTTGTTTTTAAGATAATAAGACTTTATTAACAAATAATGGCCCTAGAATATTTTGTGTAGAGATTTACGGAACTCAATAGGTACTCATTGGGAATAAATATTGATGGTTTTTTTTGATAAATCAAATATTATAATGGTTTCTAAATAATGGTTTGTGTTGTGGTTGTGGTCTCCTTTAATTTCCCACATACTATATATAATAAAGGTATGTTTTGATTCTATTAATTATTGAAATCCGTACATATTGAAGATATCAGGAGACATTCTACTATTGATGTATCATTAGTTTTGAATATGGTGGTTAAAGTAGAGTTCATAACCAAACTATTTTTGGAAAGATACTCATACCAATAGTGATCACCACCTTATTCAATTTTACTAAAACTGAGAATTTACTATCTAGAGAGAGAGATGTTTAAATAGAATTCATCATGGAAAATATGAGACTAAATGATGTCATATTAGGTAGAAATTTCATATTCATAATCCTAGATTTGTAGTGCCTCTGTAATTAAGGGGTGATAAACTATTGAGTATTGAGGTCAAGGTTCCCTATCATTAGATAATATGTCTCACGGTTAGAAAGATCTATACCCCCAATGTACCAATTGACTAACCATTATTTTGTGAGATAAGGTTAATGAATTGTGGAAGCATGATGGGATCAATTTTTAATGGATTTATATAAATATGTGTAATCCTTCCAAAAGATATCCTAATGTTTCCTCTTATTATGAGATCAACCACATTATTGAATTTCATTCTATAGATGGTGTTTAGGGTTTGATTAAAATGCTATGAGTTTATTATGATATAATTGAGAGTGATAATTTCTTTGGTCATAGTCATAAGAATATTGAAGACCATGGAATGAGAATACATAAATTTGGGATCAATGAAAACCCCAATGTACATGTATTATTATCTTATAAAGGGAAGAAGGAATGAATAATGGCTACATATCAAGTGCTGGAGTCACACGAATAATGTGACCCTAAAACATACTACTGATTTAATGAAATTAGGAAAATAATGTGATGTAGTTACACATTTCACGTGATCTGTTCCATGTTCATAGAAATATTCATCAGTCAAGTCATCTGAATTTAACGAAGACCCTCAAATGAGTCTTCATTATTATGTGAATAACCTTGGGAGCATGCTCATTGATCATGCGACATCTTGTTAGAAAATTGATAGGCAATCATCTATAAATAACAAAGGTAACCATGGAATAATATTTGATGATAATGGGATCCTTACATGATGTAATTTAGACTATTTTTCATGTAAATGATTTAGACACTTCACATGATCAGTATAATGATCAAATGAAGAAATTGATGAATGAATAAATGATCTCATTATTGCCACGATACATGACATTATGATCATACTAATATCTATATATGTGACTTTTTTAACAAAATACATTTCACGTGACAAACAATGGATAATCACCAAATGTGTTAATGCAACAACAGATGAAAATATCAAGATCCTTATGTGAATACAGTTATTTATTTTTGTGGAGAGGTTCCTATGCACACCGCATGATTAGATCATTGAATATGAAAATTCCTTGGGTGTGTTGGTTGGATATCAAGAAGTCCCTCTGACATGTGGCTTGATCTCATTAAGGCTCTAAAAAATGTCTATTTTTCCACAAAGACCCTTATATAGGTGGATGGATCTCAGGATGGCTCTAAAAGATGTCAAATCAATCACATCGAATATAATTGCAAATCCAATGGTTCAAGAAAGATGATAATTATGGGGTGATCATGATGTTTCTATTTATCATGTGACAAATTGAAAATTCCATGTTACGTTGTCATAAATGAATTATTATATACTATAGAATCATGAATTATTTTCCCATGAATCAATATGATATATATGACATTATTATCATGAAAATCAATATAGTTATAGGGTGGTCGTTGGAACCAGAAAACACATCCACAAAATATTCCAAATACATTGATACATGATCCACAATCGTAGTCCATTTTTCAATCTTTGATTTGATAGGTTGTAGGGCCCCAATAGAGTTAAATATTAGGAGTTTTGGTCATTTGAATTTGGGCTGAAATACTGGACCAAGGAGCACATTTGTGAAGCTCCCTCCACAATCACGGAGCAGAAGAACTTGTCTGGAGCCTTCGAAAGTGCCGTGAAGGTTGATGATGGTCGACTATGTGGTTATGAAAAACTTGATGGAACTTGACTGGAGGCTCTGTGAGCACCACACAGGTCGATGATGATCGACTCCATGATTACGCGAAACATAAGCGAACTCCCTCTGGTTGTGGAGAACGATTCCCTTCGAGGAATTATTTTCTCTTCACGGTGCACATATTTTCTCTACGTTATGTTCCAATACCTCCATTTCCTATAAATATCTGGCTCACCCCCTTCATAATCATGGTCACACAGCCCCTTGGGTGGCTGATCTCTTATTTGGAAGAGCCCATGAGCACCGGGAATTGATGCCCTTCAAAAAAGGCTATTCCCTTATCAAAGGAGGGAGCCTCCTTCAGGTGTCTTGTCACTCCATGAGCTTCTTGGCTCTATGAGCCACTTGGCTCCATGAGCCACATGGATTGGCATGATTCTTGGCTCCGCGTGCCTTTATGCCCCATGAGACTCTTGGATCCATGAGCCACTTCGCTCTACGAGCCGCTTTTCTCCGCAAGCCACTTTACTCTACAAATCACCATTCTTTGTGAGACCCCATGCTCCATGAGTACATTTCCTTCATGAAGATTCTTCACTAGATCCCATGCTTCGTAATAATCCCTCCTTTACAATGTTTCTTTACGAGGCCCCATGCTCCACAAGAATCTTTCCTCCGCAAAGCTACATCGCAAAGCACTGTCCTTTGTGAAGCTCCTACCTTCACATCCACTAGTCCACACTGTGGGGGCTGCGCCCCACACCCCCGCTTAGGATAAGGGTTGGGCTTCATTCCCGGCCCTCCTGTCTGGTCCCTTCACTTCCACCACTAACCCCAATGAAAAATGGAGAGTCGCACCATGAACGTTTCGGGTCGGGACGTCGGCAATTTCCATTTCACCCTTATGCACAACCACCTTCCACCTAGGGAATACCATGATTTCAGATGACCCTCCACACACCATGAAATAACATGAGTTTTCATTTTCCTCTTGGTTCATTTCCCATGTCGTGAGTTCAAATTTTAATCATCAATTTCCCAAGTGCATCGATTCAATCCATTCGTTGAGTTACTCATCCAAACCACATCACCTTACTCCTATGCCAGGTTAAACCATAAAGTGCCTATTTTGCGTATGTCCCAACACCATCCATTTCTAGGATCCTTATGCGTCATAGTCCTATCTATATGACTATAAACTATTTGATTCCCTATCATTCAATAATAGGATGCATCTTGATCCAAACACGAGATTCATTATACACAAACCATAAGATGCCAATAGTCGTCACTAAATGACTATAAACTATAACATTACCTATCATTCAATAATAGGATTCCTCTTGATCCAAAAATGATATGACTTATGCACCCATATTGATATTACAATAGTCCTATCTACATGACTATATACTATAGCATTCCCTATCATTCAAAAATAGGATTCCGCTTGCTCCATACAAGAGATGCCTTATGTGCCAAGCATAAGGTTCCAATAGTAATATTTATAGGACTATAATGTGTAGCATTCCCTATCATTCAATAACAAGATGCCTCTTTCTCCAAACTAGATATGCATTATTCTCAAAGCATAAGATTCCAATAGTCCTCACTACGTGACTATAAACTATAGAATTCATTATCATTAAATAATATGATGACTCTTTCTCCAAACCAGATATGCTTTATGTAACAATCATAATAATCCAATATTTCTCACTAATTTAATCTAAATTGTAACATTCCCTATCATTAACTCATAGGTTGCCTCTTGCTCCAAACAAGAGATTCCATATTAATCAAGAAAATGATTCATCATGGCATGATTATAGTGGCATAATTTCAGGAGAATTGGAATCCATTAGAATGTTCCATTACTCCACCTCATGTTTTTTATTTATTTAATTAGGATCTTCATCTTCTTTCATGTTTGAAGGGACCCCCTAATGGCATGGTCCCATACCTCCTCAGCTCACCTACGGTCTCGGGCCAATGCCCCAGAAGACTTTGGACAACACTTCGAGTTTGGTCCTATGTTTTGTACATGGTTGTAATGTCCCAGGCCCGGGTGCACTCAACGGGTTCCCCGAACCCGGTTGGTCACATGAACTCAAGCAAATTTCAACAAATGCCAGAGGATACCGACTAGAAACGATGTCCCAAGTCTAATAGTGGGGAAACTATGCCCCCATTTTTCAAGTTTAGCGCAGCGGAATAAAATATACAAACATACAACAATAGAAGAAGCAATAGACCATACACATTCTAAATAAACAACTATAGTAAATGATAACCAACAGTCATAATGAGGCAACATTTCTCAAGTTCTAAGAAAACAGCCAGAACATGTTACACTACAATATGGTACAATACAATACAGAGTATAGAGTACAACAATGAAAAACAAAACAGCTGGCAGCATCGCGAGCCTAAGCTCAGTCCAATGCTCACCTACTCCTCAGCAACAAATCAAGTACCTGTATAGGGACCCTTTCCCTTATTTACACATGCAGAAACATAATCTTTTTGGGCCGATGACATGACCCAAACAGGGTGTGAGAAATGAATCCCAGTAGGCACCCACCAATGGCACGTGCCCAACTCTGTGAGAATATGCAACAATAGTGTGGAGTAGTAAATGCAATAAACTATGCAGTACTCAAAAGTAACTAACTTTACCAGCTACATTTTCATTTTAATATTCATTTTATACATTTAACCTAAGACATCACCTCGGTGAATTTTCTATGTAAATAGTCAGTGTCCTCAAACACGCAAATCCTTACCCTCAGGTAATCGGAATTGTACCCCGCAGGAAATTTCCCACAGGAATAATAGATATTCCCCTCAGGCATAAGATGTGTCACCCTCAGGCACAGAGTCTATTGTCCACATGCATGAAATAAGTTTCCCTCAGGCTAAAATAACCACTGCCATCAGGCTAAAGGAAACACTGCCCTCAGGCTAAGTAAACCACTGCCCTCAGACAAAGAAAGTAACCGGGCCATGAAAAATGTATAAAAAAAATAAAAATACAAGAAATTCCTCTCAAGGAAATTCAATAATCTATATTACAATGGAATACCCTTGGGTATCCATCCAAATGGATAAACAGAGGAACGCACCCCCGAGGTGGTCCTGGATCCAAGCAGTGATCCCAAACAACAATTTATTATCACATTTAATTACCTATTAAATTCTAGGTATTCAAAACATCCAAGGACCCAGCCACACGACACCCCAACATGGGTTCGTAGCTCAACGGTACACAAAAATGCACAATAGTTGGAATTTAAACACCAATCCACCTACCTCAAACACTCCTGAACGGTATGCGTGAACATCGCTTCAAGAAATACCCAAGAATGACGTAGATCTAAAAAAACAAAATCATGTTCAAACCTAAATAACATCCCCTCGGGAAATAATTGGTAATAACGGATTAAGGAGAAGGAGATGATTACTCGTACGGTTCCAACGAGATTGACAGAGGTGGAAACGGATTCTCGGCATGCGATCTGGAGCTCCTCGAAGGTTCATCTCTCTCTCCTAACTCCTCCTCTAGTTCTATGCCTTCCCTGTGAACAAGGGAGGATACTTCCCATTTTATGTAAAAAAAACTACACGGCATGTACTATTGACTACACAGAGTGTACTTTTCCCATTTAACTGTTCCTCTGGCAGCATCGCCACACTATTCATCTGTCAACATGAGTACACAACGTGTATTTCTGATTACATGGAGTGTACTGTCACTCAGCTGGAAACTACTTCCACCGCCTTACTATTTTCCTGCCGACTGACTACACAGCTTGTAAATACAAACTACACAGCGTGTAGTCGGTTTTTACACCTTTCGTCCCCGACAGGGCTACACACCTTGTGTACTCATCCCACACAGACAAGGTATACGGTGTGTGGAAAATTACATGGCATGTAGTCCCAAAATTTATTATTTTCCCCATTTTACTTATTTTCTCAAAAACACTTAAGGAAAAGAGAAAAGAAGAAACTCGTACCTCAAAACTAAGAACTGAGTTCTTAAAAATTTCTCCCCTTAACGAAATTCAACCCCAAATTTCCCTTCCAAGCGTGGCGAAGGTAAAGCTCAGAAAAACTATGGCCACTGAGTAGGTACGTCAGTCTCCCCCTCCCAGGTTTTATCCTACACTTTTCCATGTTTCCATAGCACCCGTACTAGAGGAACTGACCGACCTCAGAGATCCTTCATGCTCCTATAAATGATCCAAATCAGATTCTCCTCAAAGGATGAATTGATCTGAAGCCAAACCTCCTTGGGGTGAATGACATGAGATAGGTCTAAATGATAGCGGTGCAACTGAGATAAATGGAAGACGTCGTGCATGTCCTGGTACCTCTGTGGTAACTGCAACTGATAGGCAACCAGCCCAACTTTCTCCAGAATCTCAAATGTCCCTACATACCTCGGTGAAAGTTTACCCTGTCTCATGATTAGCCTGTGTCCCCACCTCAGTGAAACATGCAAGAAAACCTGATCCCCAACCACCATCTCTAAGGGTCATCTACGGAGATCAGCATAAGATTTCTGAGGAGACTGCGCAATATCCATCCACTTCTAAATCAACATGACCTACTTAGAAGTCTCCTACACGAGCTGTGGTCCCAGTAAAGCTGCCTCACCAGCCTCCAACCAGCACAGAGGTGATCGGCATGGCCTACCGTATAAAGCCTCGTAAGGTGCCATCTCAATACTTTCCTGAAAACTATTATTATAGGCAAACTCGGCCAGGGGTATATTCGTCTCCCAAGAGCCTCCAAAGTCTAGGATGCATGCACGCGACATGTCCTCAAGGACCTGTATCATACACTCTAATTAACCATCGGTCTGAGGGTGGTAAGTTGTGCTCCGAAGCACCTATGTACCCAGTGCCCTCTGAAAACCATACCAGAAACGAGACGTAAAATGAGCTTCCCTATCCAAAATGATAGAAAAAGGAACGCCATGAAGATGTACGACCTCTCGGATATACAACTTTCTGATCTCTTCAACACCGAAGGGATCTTTGATCGGAAAAAAGTGAGCTACATTCATGAGTCTTTCCACAACAACCCACATTGCATCATTGCCTCGAGGTGACCTCGGAAACCAAGTCACGAAGTCCATCACGACATCATCCCATTTCCACTCAGGGATGGGTAACTGCTGTAACAGTCCAGCTAGTCTCTGATGCTCTGCCTTCACTTGCTTATAGGTGTAACATCTCGTAACAAAACCAGATATCTCCCTCTTCATACCTGGTCACCAATACTGTCGTCTCAAATAACGATACATCTTGGTAACTCCAGGATGAACTTCCCAAGTTGAAGCATAAAACTCGTGCATTAGCTATTCGCGTATATCCCATGGAACCCATACTCGTCCATGGAAACAAAATATTTCATCATCGTCTATCGTCCATCCAGGAAGAGGGTCCTCACTTGAATCCGACTCCCATAGAACATGGCCTTCTGAATCAGATAGATGTCTCATCCTCACTCTATCCAGGATGGCAGAGGTCACAACTAAAAAAGAAAGATAGGTCTTACCCTGACTATCGTGAACCTCCAAATGAATCTCAGAGAACAAAGCCATAAGCTTCCATTCACCACTAGCCTCATGAGCTTCATGTGTCTAAGCCTTCTTGCTCAGTGCATCGGTTACTGCATTACCCTTACTAGGTGTAAAGGAAATCGAAAAATCGAAGGAATTAAAGGAAATAAACCCACCGTCGGTGTCTCAGGTTCAATTCACGTTGAGTAAAGATATATTTGAGACTTTTGTGGTCAGTAAAAACCACAAAATGATCTCGCAAGAGATAATGTCTCCAACAGCATAACACATGAACAACTGCAGCCAACTCTTGGTCATTCGTCGGGTAATTCCTCTCATGTGGCCTCAACTACCGAGACTCGTACGCAACAACATGATCGCCCTGCATCAAGACTGCTCTCATCCCAATACCTGATGCATCACAGTAAACTGTATATATCTTCCCTTACTTTGGAAGTATCAGGACTGGTGCTGATGTCAACCTTCCTTTCAAGTCCTGGAAGGTTGTCTCGCAAGCTTCTGTCCAAACAAACTTCACACCCTTCTTAGTCAAACCCATCAACAACACTACTAAGCCTGAGAAGTCCTATATAAAACGCCTCTAGTAACCAACCAGCCCCAAGAAACACCATATCTCAAACACGTTCTTAGGTTGCTACCAGGAAAATACTTCTCTTACCTTCTATGGTTCTACTGCAACTCCTGCCTCTGAGATAATATAACCCAAGAAGTGAATCTAGTCCATCCAAAAGTGGCACTTTGAGAGCATAGCATATAGATGATGCTCTCTCAGTGTACTCAATACGATCTCAAGATGGGTGTAATGATCAAATTGAGTTTGAGAGTACACCAAGATGTCGTCCACGAATACTACCACAAAAGAATATAGATAAGGATGGAACACACGATTCATCAGAGCCATGAAAACTGTTGGTGCGTTCGTGAGTTCAAACGGCAAAACCATGTACTCATATAGACCATACCTACTCCTAAAGGATGTGAGAGGTATATCAGATTGTCTAACATGTAACTGATGATATCCAGATCTCATGTCAATCTTCAAGAACACTCGTGCTCCACGAAGTTGATCAAAAAGATCATCAATCCTTAGTAAGGGATATCAGTTCTTGACTGTCAACTGGTTCATCACCCGATAATCCACACAGAGTCTGAGGGTACCATATTTCTTCATCTCAAAAGGACTGGAGAACCTCGAGGAGAATTACTGGGTCGAATAAAACCCTTTGCCTGTAACTCCTATAACTGTCTCTTGAGCTCCTGTAACTCAAGTGTAGCCATCCTATAAAGAGGAATGGATACTGGTGCCGCTCATGGCACATGTTCAATAAAGAAATCCACCTCACGCTCTGGAGGAAGACCTGAAAAGTCATCCGGGAAGATATCCCGGAAACGATCAACCACTGGAGGGAAATCCTACTGAAAAGTCCCATGATCATCCAGATATAAACTTGCAATCTAGGTTGTGACTCCAGCTCTCCCCTAATGCTCTGGTCCAGCTCGACTCGCCTGAACATCCCATTCACCATTGTATAGAAACTCACCACCCTTTGGTGACGTGAAACGCACCCTACGACGATAGCAGTCTACAAAGGCTCGAAAGGGAACCAACCAGTCCATCCTGAGAATGATATCATAGCTCATCATCTATTAGACATAGAGTTCCCAAAGGAAGTGACAACCACCGACCTCAAGGGGGCACTAATTGCACTAATGCACACCAGCTGTTCTATCTCCCAACAGAGAGTCTAGCATCATAACATCAGAAGAAGAAGAAACACAGAGCCCAAGGATCTCCACAACAGGCACAGATAAAAAGCTATGTGTAGCAACCATATCAAAAAGTATTGAAGATAAAACAGAAGATACTAGAATAGTACCTCTAACAGTAGAAGGTCTAGGATCCTGATAATGTAGGGTTTGTTGCACTGCATATGCCTGCCCGGTGTCGCGGACTTGAGACACAGCCTAGCTACCCTGAGTTGTCCCGCCCTGCTGCTTCTGAGATCCTGGATTCTGGATACCATGGCCACGACCACCATTCGTGCCCGCACGCCCTGATGTATTCGAGTTTCCCGACTGGTAAGAAGCTGCTGGTCCTGCTCCTGCTCATGGAGTCTGTATAGAACCCTTCTCACTAGCCACTGGTGGAAAAGCCCTTCAAAAGAACTGTAGATGACCCATCTTACCATAGGCACAACACTCTACTGGGTCACGTGGACATTGCTATCTCTTGTGCCCCTCCTTACCACACTGGTAGCACATGACCTGGCCACTTGGAACATTATTCTGGCTGGTACTGCCACCATGAGAGAAGTCCATCTGTCTCTTCCTCTTGCAGGTAGGAGTAGTACCAGAAACTGGTGCTAAACCGCCCTCGCCCACACCACTAGCTTCCCGCAGATTCTGCTCTGTAATCAGTGCCTAGTTCACAATAGCTTGTAGAGTAGGTAGCCTAAAAACTTTCACCAGTTCATAGATGTCATACTGAAGACCATCCTTAAAGAACCTAGCTCTCAACGTCTCATCACCCACCAGAATGGGTGCAAAATGCTGAAGCTTGGTAAAATGAGAAGAATAATCCATCACCGACATAACACCTTACTGCAGATTCATGAACTCTTGAGCTCTATCTTCCCTCCGCATCTCTGGGAAGAAGAAATCATAAAAAGATGTTTGAAAATTTTCCCACACCATGTCTCTGTGATGCTCTGTCTGAGTGGTCACATCCCACCACCTCTTGGCGGAATCACCCAGCATATAAGTAGCCAGCATGACCCTCCGCCCTGGAGGAGTCTCAAGATGCACAAAAATAGTTTGCATAGACCCTAGCCAAGACTCTGCAATGTGTGGTCCTCCATCCCCTGAAAACGTAAGAGGATGCTGCTGCTGGAAGATATGAGTCAACTAAACCATAGATGTGGTAGCCGGCAGTTCTCTCTGAGAGGTATGCATGAACCGCATAAAGCCTTCACGGAACTACGCCTCCATGCTTGTGTCCGGTATAACGACTAGTGCCGCATCTCGCTCTGCTGGAGGATCCACTAGTAGCCCATGGCCTACCATCTCTAGAGTATAATCATTGCCGCTCTCTTGGAGAACAATGCATGGTATTCTCAGTGGAATGACTATACAAGGTCAAACGCACACCTTAGATCAAGATTATTATAGTCTGAAAACTAAGGGACCAAAAAGGGGATAGGAGGAAGAAGGCATTCAATATTTTCAAAACAAGACTACACGATGTGTACCTGACTTCTCTTCCCCTGCCCGGGTCCTTCTACACGGCTAATCCACACGGCTCCCTTTGAACAAAACTACACGGCATGTATATAATCTACACAGTGTGTATGGTGTAATTTTCCAACTACCTGTGTCGTTTGTGACATGGCCGACTACTCGGCTTTATACTACACAGCGTGTTACACCCGAAAACAGTGTGAACACCACCCCGTTTCCTAGCCACACAGCTAAGTCCACACGTTCTGTCCTCGGACAATACTACACAGCATGTTCCTCAGGCACACGACGTGTATTGGATGAGCTTCGCCGACCCGTGTTGTTAGTTACATGGCCGGATACACGGCTCACACTTCACGATGTGTTCCATATACACACGGCGTGTACACGAAAGGATTACACCGACCAGTGTTTGTTTGTTACACAACCAGACTCCAGGTCAACACTACACGGCATGTACATCCGGTACACAATGTGTTTTCCCCAAGCATTTACCTTCCCCGTGTCCCCGCCCACACGGTCTACGACATGGAAAGATACTACAAGACGTGTACTAAGAGTACACAGTGTGTACTTAAAAGTCTTATTTTCTCCCATAACAGAAGATCACATGACATGTGTCAGAGTAACTATACGGCGTGTATCCTTGGTTTTCCGGACAGTCAGGCTTAGATACTACTCTAGAACCCAGAAAATACTGAAACAACACCTATGTTCCAAATTCCAATCCGTGAGGACCCATACTCCCTGTGAATCAATGTTTGGCCTCTTATATGTGTTATTCATAAGTAAACAGGTCGATTATCCACCAAATTTCAGTCATTGAGGGCTGATACTCCCCAAAGACCAAAGTTTGGAGTCCATCCAATCAACATGCTCACAAAAAAATTACCCTATCACATAGTAGGTATTTATCAAAGGCAGCTATCACAACAACATGATTTTCTACCAGAACAACTATCACAACAACATGAAATTTGTAATACACCTACATGGCATGGAACTATGCATGGAATTTGATTTCTAGCATGTGCATAAATGATGCATTAGATGGAATACCCTCATCTCATCAGGTTTCAACTAAATAGAACCCATGGATAAATTATAAACAACACAATCACAAGTGCGTCACCCAACGGTGAAACCAAATAAACTGTAAAATTGAAAAATCAGAAAAATTACAAAAATACGAGGTAGAATGGAATTTCCCTGTACACAGTTAGCTACTCTTAGGCACATCTTATTACCAACTACTGTTCTCGTCCTATCCCTAACTGAGGCTCCAAATAGTAATTAAAAGAAAATAACCCCTCTGATGCCACTTTGTAACGTCCCACGCCCGGGTGCACTCAACGGGTGCCCCGAACTCGGTTGGTCACACGACCTCAAGCGCATTTTCCCAAACGCCAGAGGCTGCCGACTAGCAGCGAGGGCCCAGGTCTGATAGTGGGGAAACTATGCCCTCATTTGTCACGTGTAGTGAAATAGAATAAAATATACAAACATACAACAAAAATGGAAGCAATATACCATACACATTTTAAATAAACAACTACAGTAAAAGATAACCAACAGTTATAATGGGGAAACATGTCTCAGGTTCTATGAAAATATCCAGAACATGTTACATAACAATACGGTATAATACAATACATAGTACATAGTACAACAAATAAAAACAAAACAACTGGCATCATCGCGAGCCTAACCACGGTCCCATGCTCCCATACTCCTCAGCAAAAAATCAAGTACCTGTATAGGGACCCTTGCCCTTATCCACACTTGAAGAAATGTAATCTGTTTGGGCCAAAGACATAACCCAAACAGGGTGTGAGAAATAAATCCTAGTAAGCACCCACCAAAGGCTCGTGCCCAACTGTGTGAGAATACACAACAACAATGTGCAGTAGTAAATGCAATAAAATAATCAGTACTCAAAAGTAACTAAATTTACTAGTTATATTTCCATTTTAATATTCATTTTATCCATTTAATATAAGACAACACCTTAGTGAATTATTTATGTAAATAGTCAGTTTCCTCAAACACGCAAACCCTTACCCTCAGGTAATCGGAATCATAACCCGCAGGTAATTTCCCACATGCATAATAGATATTGACCTCAGGCATATGAATTATCGCCCTCGGGTACAGAGTCTATTTCCCACAGGTATGAAATAAGTTTCTCTCAGGCTAAAATAACCACTGCCCTCAGGTTAAAGGAAACACTGCTCTTAGGCTATATATAACACTGCTCTCAGGATAAACAAGTAACTGGGCCATGCCCAATATATATAAACAAGAAAAACACATGCCATTACTCTCAAGGAAATTAAATAATTTTTATTACAATGGCATACCCTTGGGTATCCGGCCAAACAGCTAAACAGAGGAACACACCACCGGGGTGGTCCTGGATCCAAGCAATGATCCCAAACATCAATTTATTATCACATTTAATTACCTATGCAATTCTAGGTATTCAAAACAGACAAGGCCTTAGCCACATAACACCCCAACATGGGTTCGTAGCTCAACGGTACACAAAAACGCACAACATTTGGAATTCAAACACCAATCCACCTACCTCAAACACCCCTGAACGGTATACATGAACGTCGCTTCCAGAAACACCCAAGAATGATGTAGATCTTAGAAAAAACATCAAGTTCAAAAATAAATAAATTCCCCTTGTGAAGGAATTGGTATTAACGGATTATGAGGAAGGAGAGGCTTACCCGTACGGTTCCAATGAGATAGATAGAGGCAGAAACAGATTCCTGGCATGCGATCTGGAGCTCCTCGAAGTTTCGACTCTCTCTCCCGAATCCCCCTTCGGTTCTAAGCCTTCACTGTGAACAGAGGAGGGTACTTCCCATTTTAAGAGAAAAAACAAACTACATGGAATTTACTATTGAATACACGATGTGTACTTTTCTCATTTAACTGTTCCTCAGGTGGCACCTCCACACTGTTCATCGGTCGACATGAGTACATGGTGTATATTTCTGATTACACAATGTGTACTGTCGCTGAGCTGGCGGCTGCTTCCACCGCATTACAGTTTTCTTGTCGAGTGACTTCACGACATGTAAATACAAACTACACGGCATGAAGATAGTCATTACACCTTTCATTTCCGACAGGGCTACATACCATGTGTACTCATCCCACTCAGCCAAATTACACGACGTATTGAAAAGAAACTAGTGTGTAGTCCCAAAATTTAGGATTTTTCCCCTTTTTCCTTATTTTCTTAAAAACACTTAAGGAAAAGAGAAAAGAAGAAACCCATACCACAAAACTAAGAACCGGGTTCTTATAATGGTCCATAGTTGACCCTCATTTTTTTGTCCCCATTTCAGGATAATGCAATATGGATGCTATTTTTTAAACATGATCTACATT
This sequence comes from Viscum album, assembly GCA_963277665.1. NCBI lineage: Eukaryota > Viridiplantae > Streptophyta > Magnoliopsida > Santalales > Viscaceae > Viscum > Viscum album. The sequence continues at coordinate 35,756,918 of OY728150.1, read as the reverse complement.
TATCCCCCATCACCATGCCACCCTCACCACATTCCAAATGATAGGCATGTGATTTACACTTTTCAACTCGCTTTGTTCGGATGGAATCTGTGCTCTTTGTGGTGATGTCAACTTCTGAGCATGAATCTCTAATGAAATCTCCTCAACCTGGCACTCGATATCAGCCATATGCTGAGTCATACATCCTACTAAGTCAGAAGGAGACTGAACAAGCGCATAAATGACCACATAATATTCATTAGAGCTAGAAATTTTTTATTTTAGATGCATCCACAAAAAGAGATAGAAAGATAGAGAGAGTGTAAGAAAACAGATACCAAGGAATGAAGAAGAAGTTGGGATGCCTCCCGATCAGCACTAAGTTTAACATCTTCAGCCAGACAGATGACTTCTCATTGTAATTGTAGTTCTTCAATGATGCCTATTGTATCCGATGTGTTGTAAAGTTTATGTCATTGACCATTAACTTTGAATGGAGGAGTCTTTCCATCCTAAATTTCGACAGTACCATGTGGATAAACAATTGTGACAGTGTAAGGACCCGACCACTTCGACATGAGTTTTCCTGCCATGATTCAAAGTCGTGAGTTGAAGAGGAGAACTTTGTCGCCTGTTGAAAAATTTCATTGTTGGATCTGTTTGTCATGTTAGGCTTAAGTTTTCTCTTTGTATATCAAATCATTGTCATATTATTCTCTCCTCATCTCATCTAGTTCATTCATCTGTAGAAAACACTTCTCTTGGGCAGTTTTCAAATCAAAATTCAGTTTTTTCACAGCCCAATAAGCTTTATGTTTCAGTTCTATAGGTAAGTGGATGGTTTTTGCAATGACTAAACGATATGGGGACATTCCAATAGGTGTCTTGTAGGCAGTTCTGTAGTCCTAAACTGCATCATCATGTTTTCTGACCCAATATTTCCTAGATGTATTTACAATTTTCTCCAAAATACCCTTCATATATCGGTTTGAAACCTCAGCTTGACCATTATTCTGTGGATAAAATGGGGTGATCATATAGTGTTGGCATAAATGGAGAATCATTAGCTTCTAAAACATCGCATTATTGAAGTGGGTACCACAGTCCCTGATGATGAGCCTTCGAAATCCGAACTGTGTAAAAATGTGTTGCTTTAAAAATTTGATGACGACTCGTGCAGTATTTTCTGAAAATGATTTAGCTTTCACCCATTTTTACACATAGTCCACACAGACAAGGATATATTATTTCCCAAAAGATTTAGGAAAAGGATATATGAAATCAATTCCCCATATGTCAAAAATTTCAATGCCCATGATTGAGTTTTGTGGCATTTCACACTTCCAGCTTATACCCCCAGTTCTTTGGCATTTATCACAATTCATGATGAATTCACGAATATCATGATTCAAGGTAGGCCAGTACAAACCACATTACCACACTTTTCTTACTGTTTGATGAATCCAATGGTGTCCTCCAGCTTTTCAAGTGTAGAACAAGTTCAAAACACTATCATATTATTCTTCAGGGATGCATATTCTTATCATTCCATCCCTACAGTACTTGAAAAAGTAAAGGATCATCCCAGTAGTAATGGAATTATTCATTCAAAAATATTTTCCTTTACTCCTTTGATATATCATGATTTATTATGCCTGAAGGTAAGTAGTTCACGAAATTAGAATACCGGGGTGTTATTGTCTCAATGGAATAGAGTTGTTCATCAGGAAATGTTTCATTGATTAGTTCAACATTTATTTCACTTGTGTCATGGTCGAGAAGTGATAAATGATCTGTAGTGACATTCTCTATTACCTTTTTATCCTTTACTTCAATGTAAAATTCTTGAAGTAACAATATCCATTGCATGAGTCTGGGTTTCGAATCTTTCTTGGTGATTAGATACTGAAGTGCAGAGTGATCCATATAGATATTTACTTTTGAGAACAAAATATGGGATCAAAATTTATCAAAAGCAAAGACAACTTCTAGCAGCTCTTTTTCATTTTTTGTGTAATTTTGTTGAGCCTCATTCCAAGTTCAGCTAGGATAATATATTTTCCTAAAGATCCTTTCTTTTCTTTTTCCCAAGGCAGCACCAACTTCCTAGTCACTGACATCACACATTAACTCTAATGGATGCTCCCAATCTGGTGAAATCATTATTTGGGCTTGAACCAAACATTGCCTTAATAATTTCAATGATTCCTGACATTCAGGGCCCCAGTGGATGGTGAAATCTTTTCCCAACAGGTTCGTAAGGGGTCAGGAAATAATAGATAAATCCTTAATGAAGCATTTACAGAATCCAATGTGCTCAATAAAACCTCAAATTGAATAATCTAAAGAAGGCATGGGAAACTCAGAGATTGTACTAATCCTTGCGGCGTCAACTTCAATTCCATTCTTTGAAATTTGATGAATGATAAAACACTATTTTATTGAATATTTTATTGATAATAAATGATATAATTTCCTCACATTGTGTTAAATATGTTTATTTATAAAATGTTTGGGATTTGATCATTCATTTGAAAATTTGGTGAAAATTCCAGCTTTACCCTTTATAGTGCACTGTAGTATTTCAAAGATAAATATTTTTATATTAATTAGATGAATTCGAAATTTTTAACGGTGTTCCTAAATTAATTTTATACAACTTTCATTCAGGACACTAGAGCTAAAAAGTCTATTTGGATGGAGTAAATGGACCATTAATCCAATGGTGGGATGGACTCGGCAGAATTGACATGGGTTCTGTATTTGGGCCATATAATCTTCATCCGGGATTGGATTGAGCCCCAATTTTGAGGAACGCTCGAGGACATGATTTGGAACAAATCATCCATCTGAAAGGCTGGTCAATGCACGCGTCTAAGTGGTCAACTAGGCGGTGTAACTTGGAATAAAATATTTGGCCGTGTTTTTCATTTCACACTTAAAAACTTATGTAACCCTAGCCCTCACAAACTATATTTAAAGGGGGCTTTAACTCTTTGAGAGGGCTGGTAGAGTCTTTGGGAAGGTGTGGCCGAAAGGGTGTCTCTTGGGAACCCCTCACAACTCTTGGAAGAAGTATGCCTTTGTGAAAACCTCTCTTCCTAAAAGGCTCTCCTCTCCCACCTCCTCTTTGTATTTATTTTCTTTCATGTTTGATTCTTGAATTTTTCTTCAAATAATCTTCTTTGTTATTCCCTATTCTTCTTCTCTTAATCTTATTAATTGGGTTGGAATCAATAGTGGAGAAAATATTGGGTTCTACCCTTTCAATCATTTGCTTATGAAAAACGTCTCCACGATGACTACACCGCCCATGGAAGAGTAGTTCTTTTTACTAATCGATCGACCTATATCCTTCTTCATTTAATTATTTTGAATCATTCAGCTAATGTAATTAACTTAATATGATCCATGAATTGTGTTTTTAAATTTTAAGAAACTAAGCAAACAATTGAACAATTAACACAAAACACGCGAGGTCGGGAATTGTGTAAATTGTGATAGCGCAATCTTAATCGGTAATACAAGACCATACGGGATAAATTTGTAGAGTTAAAATATAATACCTAAACATAATTCATCCTCATTTTAAAAATGTATATGTTCTCTAATTAACCACTGACCATAAGCTAACCTTAGAACAACAATCAAAGTAGGGTGCTGCGATTGCGTGTTCCGAAGCTAGCCTAGGGTTTAAGTAATTTCATCTTTGTGGTTAAGTTAACTCTCATAGGGTTCGAGGGATAACAAATTAGGGGATCATAATTAATTGGATATTGATTTAAATGATAATGATTAATAATTTAATGAAGAGGTAGGTTTAGATCGATTACACCTTTTAAAATATTTTCTAAAAAACATCTTTTTGTTGTGTCATTTTAATCGAAGTTCATTTCGAAACTAGAAACAAAAAAATATACAATCTTATTCCAGAAAACTTCTTCGAGATTCATAAACTATAACAAACCCCCATCCTTTCAAATAGTGTTTTTATTCTCTTTTATTTTATTTTTATAATACCTTTAAAAAGTTGTTTTAAATCTACTTCCTCCTTTGAGAGACGACCTTTGTCAGCCACTCTGCTGCACCTAAGTACCCCAAAATCACACTAATCATTTGAGGGTGCCCACGACAGTGCTCTTTCAAATTGGCGATGTTTCCTGGGAGGCAAGTAATTTATTCAACCATTTAGAGGTATTTATTGTATTTTTCATTTTATTATTTTCTTCACCTCTCTCTTTCATCTTTCCCCTTTCTCAAGTTTTCATTTTTTTCATCCTCTTCTTTTCTTTTTGGACCATCAACTCAAACTTCTCATTTTAATTTTTACTATGGTCCAATTTCATTCTTTTCATTTTTTTTTGATTTATGACATGAACTAATCCCAATGATCACTTAGATATTGACCATGAGATTGAATGTAGCCTTAGGGCACGAATCAAACATTCTTAGTCTACGGGAAGTTTCAACATTCAACCAGTTGGAGAATTACTCCAATATGAGAACATTGAAATTGGAAGCAATTAAAATTCAACCATAAAACAAGAATGAATGGCTGACAATAATAGAAATGAACTTAATAGAACCATTCGAGAATTGGCTGCACCTGATATTAACTATCAACCAAATTGTATTGCATACCCAAATCTTGAATCAGACTTTGAATTGAAATCTGGATTAATCCATCTTCTTCCAAAATTTCATGGACTCTCTCGTGAGGATCCCAATAAACATTTCAAAGAATTTAATGTGGTTTTCTCAACCCTAAAACCTAGAAATGTATCTAAAGATCAAATCAAACTAAGAGCATTCCCATTCTCACTCGATGGAGCTGCGAAAGATTGGATGTATTATTTACAACCCGAGGATGTAACTTGTTGGAATGATTTAAAATGTCTTTTCATGCAGAGATTTTTTCCAGCATCAAGGACCACATCCATTCGAAAGGAGATATCGGGGATCAACCAAGCCCAAGAGGAGTCAATTTATGAGTATTGGGAGAGATTCAAGAAGTTGTGTGCAAGCTATCTACATCACCAAATCAGTGAGCAACTCCTCATTCAGTACTTCTATGAAGGACTCACACATATGGATAGGAGCATGGTAGATCATGCAGCAGGAGGGGAATTGGTGGAAAAGACACCAGTAGCCGCACATGCATTGATCGACAAGATGACACAAAACTCCCAAAATTTTGGTGATCGAGGTACACCACATATCAGGGGAGTACATCAGGTAAGTCCTTATTCTCTTGAGATTCATTTGATTGATACCAAGCTAGAAGAATTGAACACTATTGTGAGGCAGATTGCTTTGGCTCAAAAGACATCCCAACCCACTCCTTCAAGGCCTTGTGGAATTTGCACTGAGATAAGTCATCCAACTGACTGTTTCCCACAACTATAAGAGACAGAGGATTGCGCAGCAGTATTCTGAGGGAGACCATTTCAGCAGCAACAACAACCATATCCCCAAATGAAATTTGATTCATTTTCTCCAACATACAACCAAGGATGGAAAGATCAACCAGACATGAGGTATGTCGCTGGTCAACAAAAAAGGCCCCGTTTTTAACCAAACTTCCTGCAACCTCTAACTTACCAACATGGTTTCCAACAACCCCAATGGAGCTTTGAATCTCAAACATCAACGAGTCGGCAACAAGAGAATCTCCAACACAAGGTAGACTCTAACACTGATGATCTTTTGAAACAAATTGTTCTTAATCAACAGAATGAGTTGAAGAGTCAAGGTTCAGAGCTGAGAGAGTTAAAGACTAAAATGAGCCAGATTTCCACCGCCCTCCATGAACTTGTGAGTAAGAATTCTAGAAATCTACCTTCCCAACCCACTCCAAATCCAAAGGGGAATTTTAGTGCCATCACATTGAGAAGTGGGAAGCAAATGAACGATACATCTGGACCTACCATTCCACCAGGATTCACCTCAACTCCAGAGAAGCCTCATTCCATACCAACTGATGAGAAATCCAAGGAGAAAGATAAAGGTAAGAAAAAGATTGATGATGTTCCTCATAAACCCCTTCCTTTTCCAAACAGGTTTGTTCAAACCAAGAAGATGGATGATGAAGAAATGCAAAAGGAGGTTTTGGGCACATTCAAGCATTTGGAGATCAACATTCCTCTACTTGCATACATTAAGAAAATTCTAAGGTATGGGAAATTCATAAAAGAACTTTGTACCAATCAAAGAGGGCCCATGGGAAATGAGAGGATCAACATTGGAAAGAATTTCTCAGCACTCATTACACCAACTCTAGCATTTCCAACAAAGTGCAAGGATCCCAGGACATTCACCATCCCATATACCATAGGAGAGTTGCACTTCTCTGATGCTCTTTGTGATTTAGGAGCATCAATAAATGTGATGCCTCACTCTGTATTCTCTTCTTTATAGGTTGGTGAGTTGAAGTCGACGAGAGTAGTGGTGCAATTGGCCAATAGAGCTACGACATATCCAGTGGGAGTCCTTGAGGATGTACTTGTTCGGGTAGGAGACAAGATCTTTCCAGCGTATTTCTATGTTCATAACATGGAGGATGATCAGGTAAGTTCTTATTCCCCCATTATCTTAGGTAGGACCTTCCTCAAAACTGAAAATACTATCATAAATGTCAATGAGGGTACACTTTCCATGGAATTTGGGGATGAAGTTGTGATATTTAATGTTATGAATTCCATGAAGTACCTCTCTGAGGACCATTATTCTTTTGTTATCTCCCATTTTGAACCACCAAGTAAAAACTCCCTAGATTTTAATTGTCCTATGCTTAGGGAGATTATGAGTATTGGTTCTGGTTTAATGTCTAATAGAACTTCCACTCCTGTTTCTAATAAACAAGAATCTATAAGATTTGATTTTGAAATGGATTCATATTTTAATCTTGATCATGTGAACTCTGATTAAGACATGGCTATTGAGAATGCTGATGGATTGGGTGCTTTATTCTCTGTTTGTGATGATTTCTATTCTAATACTAGTGTTCATTGTGTGGATATGTCTATTGCATCAATTTCTCCATCCATACATCACCCCCTACATTGGAACTCAAGCCATTGCCCCCAAATCTCAAATATGCATACTTGCTCAGTGGTGATAGATTACCTGTCATAATTGCTTACAATATCTCTTTTGAACATGAAGAAAAACTTTTGAATATTTAGAGAGATAACGTTAGGGAAATTGGTTGGACATTGGCAGATATATCAGGTATTAGCCCCTACATTTGCATGCATAGGATTATCTTTGAGGATAGGGCTAAACCTATTAGGTAGCCACAAAGGAGACTTAATCCAACACTTTTGGAAGTTGTTAAGAAAGAAGTTGAAAAATTACTTGAGGCGGGTATCATTTACCCTATTTATGACTCACAATGGGTTAGCCCTGTCAAGGTTGTACTGAAGAAAACTGGTGTTACTGTTGTTAAAAATGAGAAAGATGAGTTAGTTCCAATGAGGGTACAAAACAGTTGGCGTGTGTGTCTTGATTATAGGAAACTAAATCATTCCACTCGCAAAGACCATTTCCCCCTCCCATTTATTGATCAGATGATTGAGAGACTATTTGGGAAGACACACTATTGTCTCATTGATGGATTTTCTGGCTATTTTAAGGTTCCCATTGCAGCAAAGGACCATGAGAAGACGACATTCACCTACCCATTCGGTACCTTTGCTTATCTAAGGATGCCATTTGGACTTTGTAATTCCCGAGGTACCTTCCAGAGATGCATGGTGAGTATTTTCTCAGATTTCATTGAGACCTTCATGGAGGTATTTATGGATTATTTTACAGTTTATGGATCCTCATTTGATGAATGTCTCTCTAGTTTGGGTGATGTGTTGCATCGTTTCATTGAGAAGAATCTGGTCTTAAATTTTGAAAATTGCCATTTCATGGTCGAAAAGGGAATTGTCTTAGGTCATATAGTCTCAAAACATGGCATTTAATTTGATAAATCTAAGGTAGATGTTATTTAATCCCTGTCATATCCTACATGTGTGTGTGATGTTCGATCATTCCTTGGACATGCTGGATTTTATCGATGCTTCATCAGAGATTTTAGTAAGATCGCTCTACCCTTATCTCGATTGCTTCAAAAAGATATTGACATCAATTTTGATGATTCGTTCAGGGTATCATTTGATGATCTAAAGAAGTCTCTGACCACTCCACTGATCATACAGCCCCCACGGTGTGAGATGCATTTTGAGCTTATGTGTGACGCCTCCAACATCGCAGTTGGAGCTGTCTTATCTCAGAGGGTGGACGGACATTCACATGTGATTGCCTATGCATCAAGGACATTGGATTCAACCTAATGAAACTACACTACGACAGAAAAGGAGTTTCTTGCTGTCATATTTTCTTTAGATAAATTCCGTTCATATTTATTGGGCTCTAAAGTAGTTGTTTTTTCGGACCACGCAGCTTTGAGGAACCTCCTAAAGAAGCCAGATGCAAAGCCATGACTTATCCGTTGGATGCTCCTTCTTCAAGATGTTGACATCGATATAAAGGATAAGACGGGGTCATAGAATTTGGTGGCAGACCACATGAGTAGGCTTACTCACATACTAGAGGATGACACCATGGACCAGGTACCACTTCGGGACACTTTCCTCGATGAGCATCTCTATACCATCTCAGGTACGCATCCTTGGTATGCTGATTTAGTTAATTACATTGTTTCCTCTGAAATCCCAGCAAATTTGAAGAATTATCAATTCCAAAAATTAAAAAGTGAGTGTAGGTATTATGTGTGTGATGATCCTTACCTCTGGCGCATGTGTAGGGACCAAGTCATTAGGAGGTGTGTTCCCGATCATGAGTTTGAGTCTGTTTTCCATTTTTGTCATACACTTTCTTGTGGTGGACACTTTGGACCCCAACGGACAGCTAGGAAGGTTTTGGACACTGGATTATATTGGCCTAGCTTGTTCCATGATGACCATGTGTTTTATAAGTCATGCTCTCATTGCCAACACACTGAGAATATTTCTAGGAGACATGAGATTCCCCAACAACCCATACTATTATGTGAGATTTTTGATGTATGGGGAATTGATTTTATGGGTCCTTTCCTTAGTTTATTTGGATTTTTGTATATTTTGGTTTTTGTTGATTATGTGAGTAAATGGGTGGAGGCCAAGGCCACCAGGACTAACGATTCTCATGTTGTTGTGGACTTCATCAAATCACAGATTTTTTGCAGGTTTGGAGTACCAAAGGCCATCATCAGTGACCAAGGGACACACATTTGCAATAGGAATTTTGCTTCACTCCTTCTAAAGTGTGGGGTGACACACAAAACATCAACACCATACCACCCCCAAACAAATGGCCAGGATGAGGTTTCAAATCGTGAGTTGAAACAAATTTTGGAGAAAACTATGCAGCCAAATAGGAAGGATTGGAGCAAGCGCTTGGATGATGCATTGTGGGCTTATAGAATAGCATACAAGACCCCCATTGGTATGTCTCCATTTCGGATTGTTTTTGGGAAAGCGTGTCATCTCCCAGTGGAAGTCGAGCAACGGGCATATTGGGCTATAAAGAAATGCAACATGGATTCGGCCCAAGCTGGAATTCAAAAGAAGTTGCAAATTCAAGATCTTGAAGAGATTCGACTGTCATCATATGAGAACTCAAGGCTCTACAAGGAAAGATCAAAAGCATCTCATGACAAAATGATCCAACAAAGGGAGTTTCATGTTGGAGAGAAAGTCTTTCTCTATAGTTCATGACTGAAGATGATGCCTGGTAAGTTGTGTTCCAAATGGTTAGGTCCTTATATTGTATCTAATGTTTTTCCTTATGGTGCAGTGGAGATCACACAAGAGGACACTGGAAGGAGCTTTACAGTCAATGGACAATGTATGAAGAGATACATTGAGGGACATTCTACTGATGGAGTGGATTTTATCACACTGCATGACCCCATCATCACATGAGCACATCAGGATGTTCCTAACCCTTTCACTTTTATATTATTTGTCCTATTTAAAAATTCTTCATTTCATGTGCATATATCATCTCATGGTTACACATTGAGGACAATGCAATATTTTATGTGTGGGGGAGGGAACATTTTATTTTAGTAATTTCAATTGTTTTCCTGTTTAAAAAAACCAAAAAAAATTGTATGTTTTTCAAATTTTGTGTGTTTATTTTAAACTTTTCTGTGTTTTTTAAAACTTTTGAGATAAAATGATTCTCATCACCATTTTTAAATCCATACCAATAAGTTAAACAATTTACCCCTTGAAACTAAGCTTAAATGAATGCTGAAATGACTTTGTTTCAAGTTCAAATATTTAGTAATTTCCTGGAAAGTACACCGAATTTTGAATCCCACGCCACATCTCACTGTCTTTATATTTGAAATCACTTTTCTGTGAGGCTTCTGAACCATTATTTTCATATTCTTACATTCAACTCTCTTCTTGAGAGAACCAAACCATGCATGATTTAACCAGATTTTTATTTATTCTTGTCAAAACATGAGGGTTTGAGGTACTTATGTTTAGATGATTGAGGCATTTGTTTGGTATTAAAGCCCCTACTTCAAATAATCCTTTTTTTTATAATGGCCTGCCTTGAACATTTAATCCTTTTAGCCCTTATAATCCATGCACAGCCTGTTAGGTTAGCCACATTACAAGCCAATTTTCCCTATCCAACCAACTCTTGAAGTGAAATTGCAAAATCCAGTTGAGCTTAAGTGTGGGGGAAGTTGTCTTGTGTTGTGCTACCACATTTTGTGATACATTGGGTGGAAAATTAAATTCTGATGAGATGTTTTTGATAATGAAGAAAGTAATTATATTGAAAGTTGTTCATTTTCTAGAGTTTTCATGACAAGTGAAGCTGTGCCTTTTCTGGAGCTTCTAATTGAGGTGGAAAGCTGTGCCCATCTGGAGCTTTCAAGAAAATCATGTTTGAGAAGATTGACATTTTTTATGCTGAAATGATGAATGGTGTAAACTTTTCATGACTTTTCATGATGATGGATCTGAATTGATACTATGGCGATTGAGGAGAAGACCATATTTAAGTGAAAATTAGATTAATTCAATTTTGCTTCAATGAGTCAAGCCCTCCTCATTTAGCCTCGGAATTTTTCACATCTAAATCCTTCCAATAAAAAGCCATAGAACAACCCCGAAAAGTCCTCATGATAAACATATTTCCTTGACTCACATCGGGTAGCGATGTAGGAATCTATCAAGCCTATGGTGACCCTTGTATGAGTTTGGATGAGAAAGACATTGCAAAAAATTGACATTTGTGTGATAAGAGAAAATTCAAGTGAGGTAAGTGTTTTGTGCATGGGATGATAAATAAAGTGGAAATATATTGAATGATATAAATGATGAACTTGAAATAATGGATTTTTATGAGGCATGATATCTTTTGTTTCTTGGTGTGTAATTGTTTGATCTCAAAGATATGTGTCTTAAAATTGGTTTTGATTTGATATTGATGTTTACTTAACATGAGGTTTTTCTCAGGAGTGCAAAAGGGTAAGTGTGGGGGTATTGATAAAACATTATTTAATTGAATATTTTATTGATAATAAATGATATAATTATCTCATATTGTGTTAAATATATTTATTTATAAAATATTTGGGATTTGATCATTCATTTGAAAATTTGGTGAAAATTCCAGTTTTACCCTTTATAGTGCACTATAGTATTTCAAAGATAAATATTTTTATATTAATTAGTTGAATTTGAAATATTTTTAAAGGTGTTCCTAGCCTAATTTTCTACAACTTTTATTCAGGACACTAGAGCTAAAAAGTGCATTTGGATGGAGTAAATGGGCCATTAATCCAATGGTGGGATGGACTCAACAGAATGGACATGGGTTCTGTATTTGGGCCATATATTCTTAATCCGGGCTTGGATTGAGCCCAAGTTTTGAGGAATGATCGGAGACATGATTTGGCACAAATCAACCATCAGGAAGGCCGGTCAATTCACGAGTTTATGAGGTCAACTAGGCGGTGTAACGTGGAATAAAATATTTGGCCGAGTTTTTCATTTCAAACTTACAAAGTTATGTAACTCTAGCCCTCACAAACTCTATTTAACGGGGTTTTTAACTCTTTGAGAGGGCTGGTCGAGGCTTTGGGAAGGTGTGGCCGAAAGGTTGTCTCTTGGGAGCCCCTCAAAACTCTTGGAAGAAGTAATCGTTTGTGCAAACCTCTATTCCTAAAAGGCTATCCTCTCCCACCTCCTCTTTGTATTTATTTTCTTTCATGTTTGTTTCTTGAAATTTTCTTCAAATAATCTTCTGTGTTCTTCCCTATTCTTCTTCTCATAATCTTCTTAATTGGGTTGGAATCAAGAGTTGACACAATATTGGGTTTTACCCTTTCAATCCTTTGCTTATGCAAAACGTCTCCATGATGACTACACCGCCCATGGAAGTGTAGTTCTTTTTAGTAATTGATCGACCTCTATCCTTCTTCATTTAATTATTTTGAATCATTGAGATACTGTAATTATCTTAATATGATCCATGAATTGTGTTTTTAAATTGTAAGAAACTAAGCAAGCAATTGAACAATTAACACAAAACACACGAGGTCAGGAATTGTGTAAATTGTGATAGCGCAATCTTAATCGGTAATACAAGACCATACGGGATAAATTTGTAGAGTTCAAATATAATCCCTAAACACAATTAATCCACATTTCTAGAATGGATCTGTTCATTAATTAACCACTTACCATAAGCTAACCTTATAACAACAATCAATGCAGGGTGCTGCGATTGCGAGTTCCGAAGCTAGCCTAGGGTTTAGGTAATTTAATCATTGTGGTTAAGTTAACTCTTATAGGTTTCGAGGGATAACAAATTAGGGGATCATAATTAAGTGGATATTGATTTAAATGATAATGATTAATAATTTAATGAAGAGGTAGATTTAGATCTATTATGCCTTTTAGAATATTTTTTAAAAAAACATATTTTTGTTTTGTCATTTTAATCGAAGTTCATTTCAAAACTAAAAACAAAAAAATATGAAATCTTCTTCCAGAAAACTTCTTCTAGATTCATAAACTATAACCAACCCCCATCCTTTCAAATAGTGTTTTTATTCTCTTTTATTTTATTTTTAGAATACCTTTAAAAATTTGTTTTAAATCTACTTCTTCCTTTGAGAGACGACCTTGGTCAGCCACTCTGTTGCGCCTAAGTACCCCAAAATCACACTAATCATTTGAGGGCGCCCATTACAGCGCTCTTTAAAATTGGCACCGTTTCTGGGGCGGCAAGTAATTTATTCAACCATTTAGAGGTATTTATTTTATTTTTCATTTTATTATTTTCTTCACCTCTCTCTTTCATCTTTCCCCTTTCTCAAGTTTTCATTTTTTTTCATCCTCTTCTTTTTTTTGGACCATCAACTCAAACTTCTCATTTTTATTTTTACTATGGTCCACATTCATTATTTTCATTTTTATTCAATTTATGACAGGAACTAATCCCAAAGACGTCTTAGATCTTGATCCTGAGATTGAACGTAGTCTTATGGCACGAATCAGACATTCTCAGTCTACGGGAAGTTTCAACATTAAACCAATTGGAGAATTACTCCAATATCAGAACATTGAAATTGGATGAAATTCAAATTCAACCATAAAACAAGAACCAATGGCTGACAATAATAGAAATGAACTTAATAGAACCATTCAAGAATTGGTTGCACCTGATATTAACTATCAACCAAATTGTATTGCATACCCAAATCTTGAATCAGACATTGAATTGAAATCTGGATTAATGCATCTTCTTCCAAAATTTCATGGACTCACTGGTGAGGATCCCAATAAACATTTGAAAGAATTAAATGTGGTTTTCTCAACCCTAAAACCTAGAAATGTATCTGAAGATCAAATCAAACTAAGAGCATTCCCATTCTCACTTGATGAAGCTGCGAAATATTGGGTGTATTATTTACAACCCAAGGATGTAACTTGTTGGAACGATTTAAAACATCTTTTCTTGTGGAGATTTTTTCTAGCATCAAGGACCACATCCATTCAAAAGGAGATATCGGTGATCAAACTAGCCCAAGGGGAGTCAATGTATGAGTATTGGGAGAGATTCAAGAAGTTGTGTGCAAGCTATCCACATCACCAAATTAGTGAGCAAATCTTCAATCAGTACTTCTATGAAGGACTCACACCTATGGAGAGGAGCATGGTGGATGCTGTAGCAGGAGGGGAATTGTTGGACAAGTCACCAGTAGCCTCACGTGCATTGATCAACAAGATGGCACAAAACTCCCAACAATTTGGTGATCGAGGTACACCACATATTAGGGGAGTACATCAGGTAAGTCCTTCTTCTCTAGAGAGTCATTTGATTGATACCACGTTAGAAGAATTGACCACTATGGTGAGGCAGATTGCTTTGGCTCAAAAGACATCCCAACCCACTCCTTTAAGGCCTTGTGGAATTTGCACTGAGACAAGTCATCCAACTGACTGTTGCCCACAACTACAAGAGACAGAGGATTGCACAGCAGTATTCCGAGGGAGACCATTTCAGTAGCAACAACAACCATATCCCCAAAAGAAATTTTATTCATTTACTCCAACATACAACCATGGATGGAAATATCAACCAGACATGAGGTATGGATCTAGTCAACAACAAAGGCCACCTTTTCAACCAATCTTCCAGCAGCCTCCAACTTACCAACAGGGTTTCCAACAACCCCAAAGGAGATTCGAAGCTCAAACATCAACGAGTCAGAAACAAGGGAATCTCCAACACAAGGTACACTCTAAAACTGATGATCTTTTGGAAGAAATTGTTCTTAATCAACAGAATGAGCTGAAGAGTCAAGGTTTGGAGCTGAGAGAGTTGAAGACTCAAATGAGCCAGATTGCCACCACCCTCCATGAACTTGTGAGTAAGAATTCTGTAAATCTATCTTCCCAACCCACTCCAAATCCAAAGGGGAATGTTAGTGCCATCACATTGAGAAGTGGGAAGCAAATGAATGATACATCTGGACCTACCATTCCACCAGGAGTCACCTCAACTCCATAGAAGCCGTATTTCATACCAACTTATGAGAAATCCAAGGAGAAAGATAAAGGTAAGAAAAAGATTGATGATGTTCCTCCTAAACCCCTTCCTTTTCCAAACAGGGTTGTTCAAACCAAGAAGATGGCTGATGAAGCAATGAAAAATGAGGTTTTGGACACATTCAAGTGTTTGGAGATCAACATTCCTCTACTTGAATCCATTAAGCAAATTCCAAGGTATGCGAAATTCTTAAAAGAATTTTGTACCAATAAAAGAGGGCTCATGGGAAATGAGAGAATCACCCTTGGAAATAATGTCTCAGCACTCATTACACCAACTCTAGTAATGCCAACAATGTTCAAGGATCCTAGGACATTCACCATCCCATGTACCATAGGGGAGTTGCACTTCTCTAATGCTCTTTGTGATTTAGGAGCTTCAAAAAATGTGATGCCTCACTCTGTATTCTCTTCTTTACAGGTTGGTGAGTTGAAGCTGACGATTGTAGTGGTGCAATTGGCGAATAGAGCTATGGCATATCCAGCGGGAGTCCTTGAGGATGTACTTGTACGGGTAAAAGACATGATCTTTCCAGCGGATTTCTATGTTCTTAACATGGAGGATGATCAGGTATGTTCTCATGCCCCCATTCTCTTAGGTAGGACCTTCCTCAAAACTGCAAAAAACTATCATAAATGTCAATGAGGGTACACATTCCATGAAATTTGGGGATGAAGTTGTGATATTTAATGTTATGGATTCCATGAAGAACCCCTCTGAGGACCATTCTGCTTTTGTTATCTCCCATTTTGAACCACCAAGTGAAAACTTCCTAGATTTTGATTGTCCTATGCTTAGGGAGATTATGAGTATTGGTTATGGTTTAATGTCTAATAGAACTTCCACTCCTGTTTCTAATAAACAAGACTATCTAATATTTGATTTTGAAATGGATTCATATTCTAATCTTGATCATGTGAACTCTGATTATGACATGGTTATTGAGTATGCTAATGGATTTGGTGCTTTATTCTCTGATTGTGATGATTTCTATTCTGACACTAATGTTCATTGTGTAGATATGTCTATTGCATCAATTTCTCCATCCATACATCACCCCCCCTACATTGGAACTCAAGCCATTACCCCCACATCTCAAATATGCATACTTGCTCAGTGGTGATAGATTACCTGTCATAATTGCTAACAATCTCTCTTTTGAACATGAAGAAAAACTTTTGAATCTTTTGAGAGATAACATTAGGGCTCTGGGTTGGAAATTGGCCGATATATCAGGTATTATCCCCAACATTTGCATGCATAGGATTCTCTTGGAGGATGGGGCGAAACTGATTAGGATGCCACAAAGGAGACTTAATCCAACACTTTTGAAAGTTGTTAAGAAAGAAGTTGAAAAATTACTTGAGGCGGGTATCATTTACCCTATTTCTGACTCAAAATGGGTTAGCCCTATCCAGGTTGTACCTAAGAAAACTGGTGTTACTATTTTTAAAAATGAGAAAGATGAGTTAGTTCCAATGAGGGTACAAAATAGTTGGCGTGTGTGTGTTTATTATAGGAAACTAAATCATTCCACTCGCAAAGACCATTTCCTCCTCCCATTTATTGATCAGATGCTTGAGAGACTAGATGATAAGACACACTATTGTCTCTTGGATGGATTTTCTGGCTATTTTCAGGTTCCCATTGCAGTAGAGGGCCAGGAGAAGATGACATTTACCTACCCATTCGGTACCTTTGCTTATCGAAGGATGCCATTTGGACTTTGCAATGCCCCAGGTACCTTCCAGAGATGCATGGTGAGTATTTTCTCAGATTTCATTGAGACCTACATGTAGGTATTTATGGATGATTTTACAGTTTATGGATCCTCATTTGATGAATGTCTCTCTAGTTTGGGTGATGTGTTGCATCGTTGCATTGAGAAGAATCTGGTTTTAAATTTTGAAAAATGTCATTTCATGTTCAAAAAGGGAATTGTCTTAGGTCATATAGCCTCACAACATGGCATTTAAGTTGATAAATATAAGGTAGACATTATTTCATCCCTGCCATATCCTACATGTGTGCGTGATGTTCGATCATTCCTTGGACAAGCTGGATTTTATCGACGCTTCATCAGAGATTTTAGTAAGATCGCTCTACCTTTATCTCGATTGCTTCAAAAAGATATTGACTTCAATATTGATGATTCGTGGAGGGTATCATTTGATGAGCTAAATAAGTGTCTGAGCACTCCACCGATCATGTATCCCCCACGGTGGGAGATTCCTTTTGAGCTTATGTGTGACGCCTCCAACTTCGCAGTTGGAGCTGTCTTATCTCAAAGGGTGGAAGGACGTTCACATGTGATTGCCTATGCATCAAGGACATTGGATTCAGCCCAATCAAACTACACTATGACAGAAAAGGAGTTTCTTGCTATCATATTTGCTTTAGATAAATTCCGTTCATATTTATTGGGCTCTAAAGTAGTTGTTTTTTCTGACCATGCAACTTTGAGGTACCTCCTAAAGAATCCATATGAAAAGCCACGACTTATCCATTGGATGATCCTTCTTTAAGAGTTTGACATCGAGATAAAGGACAAGAAGGGGTCAGAGAATTTGGTGGCAGACAACAAGAGTAGTCTTACTCACACACTAGAGGATGACACCTTGGACCAGGTACTACTTTGGGACACTTTACCCGATGAGCATCTCTATACCATCTCAAGTATGCATCCTTGGTATGCTGATTTAGTTAATTACATTGTTTCTTCTGAAATCCCATCAAATTTGAAGAAGTATCAATTACAAATATTAAAAATTGAGTCTAGGTATTATGTGTGGGATGATCCTTATCTCTGGCACATGTGTAGTGACCAAGTCATTAGGAGGTGTGTTCCCGATCATGAGTTTGAGTCTGTTTTCCATTTCTGTCATAAACTTGCTTGTGGTGGACACTTTGGACCCCAACGGACAGCTAGGAAGGTTTTGGACTCTGAATTATATTGGCCTAGCTTGTTCCATGATGCCCATGTGTTTTGTAAGTCATTCTCTCGTTGCCAACACACTGGGAATATTTCTAGGAGACATGAGATGCCCCAACAACCCATACTATTCTGTGAGATTTTTGATGTATGGGGAATTGATTTTATGGGTCTTTTTCCTAGTTCATTTGGATTTTTGTATATTTTGGTTTTTTTTATTATGTGAGTAAATAGGTGGAGTCCAAGGACACCAGGTCTAATGATTCTCATGTTATTGTGGACTTTGTCAAAGCACAGATTTTTTGCAGGTTTGGAGTACCAAAGGCCATCATCAGTGACCAAGGTACACACTTTTGCAATAGGAATTTTTCTTCCCTCCTTCGAAAGTATGGGGTGACACACAAAAAATCAACACCATACCACCCACAAACAAATGGAAAGGCTGAGGCTTCAAATCATGAGTTAAAATAAATTTTGGAGAAAACTGTGCAGCCAAATAGGAAGGATTGGAGCAAGCGCTTGGATGATGCATTGTGGGATTATAGAACAACATAAAAGACCCCCATTGTTATGTCCCCATTTAGGATTGTTTTTGGGAAAGCGTGTCATCTCCCAGTGGAATTCGAGCATCAGGCATATTGGGATATAAAGAAATGCAACATGGATTTGGCCCAAGCTGGAATTCAAAGGAAGTTGCAAATTCAAGAGCGTGAAGAGATTCGACTATCATCATATGAGAACTCAAGGCTCTACAAGGAAAGATCAAAATCATCTCAGGACAAAATGATCCAACAAAGGGAGTTTCATGTTGGAGAGAAAGTCCTTCTCTATAGTTCACCACTGACGCTGATGCTTAGTATGTTGTGTTCCAAATGGTTAGGTCCTTATATTGTATCTAATATTTTCCCTTATGGTGTAGTGGAGATCACACAAGAGGAAATTGGAAGGAGCTTTACAGTCAATGGACAACATTTGAAGAGATAAATTGAGGGACATTCTACTGATGCAGTGGATTTTATCACACTGCATGACCCCATCATCACTTGAGCACATCAGGCACTTCCTAACCCTTTTACTTTAATAATATTTGTCCTATTTTAAAATTCTGCATTTCATGTGCATATATCTTCTCATGGGTTCACATTGAGGACAATGGAATATTTTAAGTGTGGGGGAGGGAACCTTTTAGTTTAGTAATATCTATTGTTTTCATGTTTAAAAAAAACCAAAAAAATATTGTCTGTTTTTCAAATTTTGTGTGTTTATTTTAAAATTTTCTGTGTTTTTTAAAACTTTTGAGCTAAAATTATTCTCATCACCATTTTTAAATCCGTACGAATAAGTTAAACAATTTACCCCTTGAAACTAATCTCAAATGATTGCTGAAATGACTTTGTTTCAAGTTCAAATATTTAGTAATTTCATGGAAAGTACACCGAATTTTGAATCCCATGCCACATATCACTGTCTTTATATTTGAAATCACTTTTCTGTGAGGCTTCTAAACCATTATTTTCATATTCTTTACATTCACCCCACTTATTGAGAGAACCAAACCATGCTTGATTTAACCAGAATTTGATTTATTCTTGTCAAAACTTGAGGGTTTGAGGTACTTATGTTTAAATGATTGAGAAATTTGTTTGGTATTAAAGCCCCTACTTTAAAGAATCCTTTTTTATAATGGCCTACCTTGAACATTTAATACTTTTAGCCCTTAGAATTCATGCACAACCTGTTAGGTTAGCCACATTACAAGCCAATTTTCCCTATCTAACCAACTCTTGAAGTGAAATTTCATAATCTAGTTGAGATTAAGTGTGGGGGAAGTTGTCTTGTGTTGTACTACCACATTTTGTGATACTTTGGGTGGAAAATTAAATTCTGAGGAGATTTTTTTGATGATGAAGAATTTAATTATATTGAAAGCTGTTCCTTTTCTGGAGCATTCATGACAAGTGAAGTTGTTCCTTTTCTAGAGCTTCTAATTGAGGTGGAAAGATGTTCCCGTCTGGAGCTTTCAAGAAAATCCTGTTTGAGAAGATTGACATTTTTTATGCTGAAATGATGAATGGGGTAAACTTTTCATGAATTTTCATGATGATGGAGCTGAATTGATACTATGGGGATTGAGGAGAAGACCATATTTAAGTGAAAATTAGATTAATGCAATTTTGCTTCAAAAAGAGTCAAGCCCTCCTCATTCAGCCTCAGAATTTTTCACATCAAAATCCTACCAACTGAAAGCCACAGAACAACCCTAAAAAGTCATCATGATAAACATATGTCCTTGACTCACATCGAGTAGCGATGTAGGAATCTATCAAGCCTATGGTGACCCTTGTATGAGTTTGGATGAGAAATACATTGCATAAAATGACATTTGTGTGATAAGAGAAAATTCAAGTGAGGTAAGTGTTTTGTGCATGGGAGGATAAATAAAGTGGAAATATATTGAAATATATAAATGAAGAACTTGAAATAACAGTTTTTTATGAGGCATGATATCTTTTGTTTCTTGGTGTGTAATTGTTTGATCTCAATGATATGTGTTTTAAAATTGGTTTTGATTTGATATTGATGTTTACATAACATGAGATTTTTCTCAGGAGTGCAAAAGGGTAAGTGTGGGGGAGTTGATAAAACACTATTTTATTGAATATTATATTGATAATAAATGATATAATTTCCTCACATTGTGTTAAATATGTTTATTGATAAAATATTTGGGATTTGATCTTTCATTTGAAAATTTGGTGAAAATTCCAGTTTTACACTTTATAGTGCATTGTAGTATTTCGAAGATAAATATTTTTATATTAATTAGTTGAATTTTAAATTTTATAAAGGTGTTCCTAACCTTTGTTTCTATAACTTTTATTCAGGACACTAGAGCTAAAGAGTGCATTTGGATGGAGTAAATGGGCCATTAATCCAATGGTGGGCTGGACTCAGCAGAATGGAAATAGGTTCTGTATTTGGGCCATATATTCTTCATCCGGGCTTCGATTGAGCCCAACCTTGAGGAAAGCTCGGGGACATGATTTGGAACAAATCATCCTTCTGGAAGGCCGGTCAATTCACGAGTTTCGGAGGTCAACATGGCAGTTCAACGTGTAATAAAATATTTGGCCGAGTTTTTCATTTCACACTTAAAAAGTTATGTAACCCTAGCCCTCACAAACTCTATTTAAAGGGGGTTTTAACTCTTTGAGAAGGATGGTAGAGGATTTGGGAATGTGTGGCCGAAAGGGTGTCTCTTGGGAGCCCCTCACAACTCTTGGAAGAAGTAATCCTTTGTGAAAACCTCTCTTCCTAAAAGGCTCTCCTCTCCCACCTCCTCTTTGTATTTATTTTCTTTCATGTTTGTTTCATGAATTTTTATTCAAATAATCTTCTGTGTTATTCCATATTCTTATTCTATTAATCTTCTTAATTGGGTTGGAATCAAGAGTGGAGGAAATATTGGGTTCTACCCTTTCAATCCTTTGCTTATGCAAAACGACTTCACGATGACTACACCGCCCATGGAAGAGTAGTTCTTTTTAGTAATCGATCGACCTTTATCATTCTTCATTTAATTAATTTGAATCATTGATATACTGTAATTAACTTAATATGATCCATGAATTTTGTTTTTAAATTTTATGAAACTAAGCAAGCAATTGAACAATTAACACAAAACACGTGAGGTCAAGAATTTTGTAAATTGTGAGAGCGCAATCTTAATCGGTAATACAAGACCATACCGGATAAATTTGTAGAGTTAAAATATAATACCTAAACACAATTCAACCTCATTTACAGAATGGATATGTGCTCTATTTATCCACTTACCATAAGCTAACTTTAGAACAACAATCAAATCAGGGTGCTGCGATTGTGTGTTCCGAAGCTAGCCTAGGGCTTAAGTAATTTCATCTTTTTGGTTAAGTTAACTCTCGTAGGGTTCGAGGGATAACAAATTAGGGGATCATAATTAAGTAGATATTGATTTAAATGATAATGATTAATAATTTAATTAATAGTTAGAGTTAGATCGATTACGCCTTTTAAAATATTTTCTAAAAAAACATCTTTTTGTTCTGTCATTTTAATCGAACTTCATTTGAAAACTAAAAAAATAAAATATACAATCTTCTTCCAGAATACTTCTTCTAGATTAATAAACTATTACCAACCCTCATACTTTCAAATAGTGTTTTTATTCTCTTTTATTTAATTTATAGAATACCTTTAAAAAGTTTTTTTAAATCTACTTCCTCCTTTAAGAGACGACCTTGGTCAGCCACTCTACTGCATCTAAGTACCCCAAAATCACATTAATCATTTGAGGGCGCCCATGACAGTGCTCTTTCAATGACCTAAAACTATTCCACTTTGTACCATGAAGTGTGACTTTTCCAAATTAAGCACATGATTATTTTCCTCACATCTTTCCAAAACCTTATCCAAATGTTCAAGAAAGTCATCAATTTAATCCCCATACATATAGAAGTCATCCATGAATATTTCCAAGAAATCTTCAATCATGTCATGGAACATTTCAATCATGCTTCATTGAAATGTGGCTGGAGAATTACACATTCCAAAAGGCATTCACTGATAAGACAAATTACCATATGGACAAGTGAACATGCTTTTCTGTGATCCTCTGGTGTCACTGCTATTTGATTATAACCTAAGTATCCATTTCAAAAACAAAAGTAATCTCTTCCTCCCAATCGTTCAAGAAGTTGATCAATAAAGGGTAATGGGAAGTGATCCTTCCTGGTGGCATCATTCAATATCCGATTGTCGACGTACATGATCCATCTAGTCACTGTTCTTGTAGTTATCAATTCTCCTTTATCATTCTCAACTACTATAGTTCCACCCTTTTTAGGTACCTCTAACAATGGGATAACCCATTGACTATCATAGATTGTAAATATTAAACCAGCATCAAGAAGTTTAATGACTTCTTTCTTGACTACTTCTTTCATGGGAGGTGTTAAGCGTCATTGTGGTTGCCTGCAAGGTTTTGAATTATCTTCCATATGTATTATGTGAGTACAAATAGAAGGAATTATACCTTTTAGATTAGCAATCTTCCAACATATTGCTGGCTTCCTTTGTGACAGGACATTGAAAAATTTTCTTTCTTGTTCACTGGAGATATTGGCATTTATGATGACTGGTAAGGTGTTTAAATCTCCTAAATAACTATTTCTCAGGTTTGATGGAAGGGGTTTAAGCTCAAGTGTTGGAGTCTTTTCAAGTGATGGAGTTAGTGAAGTGAATTCATGTCTATCTAAAGGCTCGACTAAGTTTATTATGAATTCCACTACCTTGATTGATTCAGTAAAATCTTCATTTTCTTTGTGTAAATCCACGAGATCCAATGCATAGCTTGATAACTCATCTCATTCTTCAATCGGATCCAATAAATGACAGTATGCTACATATTGTTTTTTCATAGCCTTTAGGATATCAAATGTTATATTCTCATCCCCAATTCTAAAAATTAACTTTCCCTCTTGGACATCAATTTTCTCTCTGCATGTTGCTAAAAAGGGTCTCCCGAGAATGAGTGGGATGTCCTTGTATTCTTCCATATTGAGGACAATGAAATCAGTAGGGAAGTAATATTTATCAACCGTGGAAAGTACATCCTCTATAATCCCTCAAGGATGCTTCACTGATTGCTCAACCAATTGCAAGATGACCCACATTGGCTTTAATTCTCTGATACCCAGTTCATTAAGGATTATAGAAGGTATGAGATTCACACTAGCTCCGAGGTTGCAGAATGCTCTTCCAAATTGAAATCTTCCAATATTACAAGGAATAGTGAAACAACTATGGTCTCTTTGTTTTCGAGGTATGGATCTGGGTATGACCGCTAAAAATTCCACGTGCATTATGATTTTTACCACATTACCTAATTTTCGTCTTTTTAACAGAAGTTCCATGAGAAATTTAGCATAGTGGGGAATTTTTGTGATGGCTTCCACAGAAGGAATATTTATTTGAAGCTTTTTAAACATTTCTATGAATTTTGAAAATTGAACATCCAACTTTCTTTGCTTCAGTATTTGTGGAAATGGAGGAGGTGGTATGTGGGCTTTCACTATTTCATTGAGTGCATCGTTGTCCTTTTAAATTCTTACCTTTTCATTTTTCCCATGTTTGTTTTGATCATCCTCCTCTTCTAGCCACTGGAAACTATGTTCGGCCATGTTTTTAATTAATATGTACAGATCCTTAGGATAAATTTCCATGAATTCATTGCCTATAGCTGTGTTGATTGCAGAATTACTCTCAGGTTGAAGTCCATAATAGAAATCCTGTAATTTGGTTTTCCAACTTCATCCCACGATGAGGACAATGTCTTAACATGGACTTAAATATTTCCCAAGCTTCTTCTAATGATTTGTATTCACCTTGACAAAAGGAGTTGAGGTCTCTCTTATTTTTAAAATACTGAGATGTTATGTAATATTGATCATGAAATTTTCTTCTCAACACTTCCCAAGTGAAAACTGTTTCTAGGTCAAGATGTTCCAACCGGTCCTTTTATTTCCCTTGCAATGATAATGGAAACAACCACTGGATCAATGCATCTTCCATCACTCTGTTATATTTAATTGTGTCACAGACTTTGATAAATCTGTTCACATGCATATAAGGTTCTTCACTTCTCAATCCAAAAACTTTTGTATGTTGTTGGAGCAGGTTGATCGTAGACGACATCAATTCAAAGTGCGTTGCTTTAATTTTGGGTCTTGTTATGACTGAGCTAACTCCGACTGTGTTGGGTTCCAAATCTTGTCTCATAGTAGTCCGAGTCCTTTGATTATTGAGATAGGTTTGGAAAAGTGGGTGGATGTGTCCACTAGGAACCATCAGATTGTGAGTTTCAATGCTTTCCTGTGGTGGATGCATTGCATTTGCGGCTGAGGTACCAATTTGTTCTTTTCCCTTTATTTTATGTTCAATTTGTGTATCTAGGGGTGGGTTGTTCTTTGACGGATCAGAATTACGAGTGTCCACCATTTAGTTGAACAATGCCTAACTCAAGACCTACTTGAAATTTTCTTAATGCCAGACGTGTGCGTGCTCCCCGGCAACGACACCAGAAATTTGGTACACACATCGCAGCGCATGCAATTTGAAATTTTTTAAATCCAATTGGATACTATAAATGTGGCGAGCAGGGTTGAACCAGAGAGAGCACAGAATCTAGTTCACTAAAAATATTTCGTAGGACAATGTTTAGATGGACAAAAGTTGAGGGAATTCCTATTTTGAGTTTTCATTATTATTATTTTAATTAAACTAAAAGGTGAGAAGACAAAATAAATAAAGTTAACTATAATTGAAAAGGATTATGGACTCTAAATCAACAAAATATATCGGGGATGCTGATGTCGTAATTAAATTTCTACACAGCCATGCAAAGATTTTTTTTATGTGATTAAATATTTATTCTGTTTAGTTATCACCAGTTCTGAAAATACAAGCATTTTTTAGATGCTCAATTTAAATTTCCTAATTTATTTAAGGTCCTGTTCTATGGTGTTATAAATAAATTATTAAAATCATTCAAGTACCGAACTACACAGTAAAATGACACAACCCGTTTCTCACAATGTTTTGTCACCAATTTGCACTTACAGTTGGTCAACTTGGTTTAAATTCTCAGACCGCCGCGTCGACTTATTATTAAAATGGCCAGTTTTAATTTCAGCAGGTAATTAAGTGAAAACATAATTTAAAAATATAAAAATTCAATTAAAATAAATTTAATTGACAATTAACCACCAAATAATATTCTTACGTGGCATGCGCAATAACTATAATTACATGACCAATATCCCGACACTAAGAAAATTACCTCGACATCATGACTGAAAGAATAAACACGGTAATAAAATTATATGTCATGTGAAATAACACTACGTTACCAAAGAAATAATCATGTTAGTATTTATTTTTACCCCGCGCAGCAACCCTCAGTACGCAATGACGTTGGGCACCAACAGCATGCCCACCGGAATGGATGATGTTGGCGAGGTAGCAAAGGATGGTCAGATCCTAGTGTGGAGTGACATAGAGTCAGCTAGAGCGAGGGATTCACGCCATAGAATGGTGACGAGGACCTGTGGTGGCTGCTCAGACTGTTGGTGGTCGGTGCACTGCAAGTGAGAACCAGGGTTAGAGGGCCCATCTAGGGCGTCCGGGTCTGCGGGTGTGCGATGTGAACAGGGGAGTGGGGTGCCTGGGTAGTAGGAAATAGAGGCGGTGGGTCTGTTGGTGTGATGGGGTGGTGAGAAAGGAGGGTAACAGTAGGGGGTGGGGGTCCAACAGGTTCGGAGGGCGAGTTGGGGTGCGAGGCAGTGAAGTAGCGGAGGGGAGCGGTGGGTCTGGCAGGGTGCGGGGTAGCGGAGGAGAGGCGGGTAGCGGGGTAGAGCTAGGGAAGCGGGCCGATGTGCTGGCGACTGGGTGCGGGATGAACAAGTGAGGCGGGGTGCGACCAGGGGAGAGAAATAGAGGGGGGGGGGGCTGATTAGAGAGGTAATATATGGGTAGGCCGGTGAGAAAAAAATGGGAATAGGTGGAACGAGTCAAGAGGGGAATTAGGGGGGAAAATAAAACAAGAATTAAAATTCAAAATTTAAAACACAAATTCAAACTATTAAAAATTAAAAAACTAGTTATCTAAAAGGTAAATAAAATAATAATAGTAATAATAGTAATTAGTAAAAAAAATAATAGGAATAGTTATATAAATATTATATTGATAAGTTAAATTAATACCATTAATTAATAAACTAATAATAATAATAATACCTAATATTAATTAAACTAAAAATAACAGTTTAAAAATTAAATTAAAAATAAAAAAATAACAAATATTAATATAAAATTAACTAAAAACTATAAAAACAACTAAATTATTAAATAACTACAAAAATAACTTAAAAGAAAAGAAGCAATTTGCAAAATAATTATTACTAAATTAAAAAATCATAGTAACATCCATGTACATCAAATCCCCAACACTTAAACTTTCTCACTCTTGGGAAAAAGAATCAGAAATAAAACTTTAGTGGTCCCATAGGAAAATCCAAACATCAAAATTACAAGTTAAAAAATTTTCACTCTCTTTTTTCATAAAATATCATGCTTCATTTAAAAATTCAATTTCAAAAATAATTTTCCTTTCACTTTAATTATTTCCAATACAAGTACTTTCACTCATTTATCATGTGGTCTACCTTTCCATTACACTCATCGCTCAAAAAATTTGATCAAAGGCTTTCTCAGTTCTCATACACATTCATGCTTACCATAGGCTTACCATTAATTTCACATCTCCACAAGTGAAAATCAAAATAATGCAACAATCTCAATAACATTAAATGAGGATCAAATGTCTCTGAAGCTATGGGACGGTGGGTTAAAAAAACAATTGACAGCTTTTTGGTAAAAAGGGGGGGTTGAATCTTGAAATAAATGCATGAAAAATGTCAATCCAAATGTCTCCCTCAAACTCTCTCTCCCTCACACTTAAAAAATTGCTTGTCCCCAAGCATATGATAAGCCAATGTTATTCACTCTCTCTCTTTTTAAACACAACTCAGTCAAATAAGATGATCAGAAAAAACTAGTTAGTATCAACTCTAAAACCCCATGAAATAAATGTTAGGCAAAAATCCTAAAGAATGGTTCACAATAGTGTGTATGCTGTGACATCATAGTGAAGGTAGGTCATATAGAAAACTCTCTAGTTCTTGGAGTAATGGATCATCACTTTTATAGGTATCCCCAAAATAGATGATTACCACGTAATGATCATCAATGTACTCATTGTTGGAACAAAAAGGATTCTATATTCCTATTTCGAAATATATGTAATGAATCTGGCTACTGTGAAAAATAACTCCTATGATCAGGATGGGATAATGTCAATCCATGTACATCAAATGACTCACTTCCCCTTGAAGAACCCTCTCCATGAGTAAATCTCTCCCCGACACATAGATTGAGAATTATCATGAAAAAAATCAAGAAAATGTTAGGGAAGGGTATCGGCTTGGCCTCATCCTAAAAGGCTCCTTCGTGGATATTAAGGGCTATACGATGGAGAAAATGTATGAGTGGCATAGTGGGTCAACAGGTCTAAATATCAAATAGATGCCTCAATCATTTTCTTGAAACTTTCAAAAAATCCTATAGCTTTAATGAAAAAACAAGGCATGTTCACGAAGACAAAACATTGTTGAGATTTCCTCAAGAAAAGAGAAACAAGATATGATGTAAAATGGGGAAGATTCCTCATGGGTATAGAAATATAATTTTTGATAGCACAGATGAGTATGAGTGTAATTAAGTGTATCAAAGGCATATAAGTTTTTGAATTTCTTTTTGAAGCATGGAATAATATTAGCAATCATTTAAGTCATGAGATCAAGGATCAAAGCATTACAAACAATAATCATGTGCTCAAACTACCAAGGGACACAAGTGGTTTGCCCCCAAATGTGTTATGAAAAAAATGTAGTGTATTTCATGTGGGTTCATCAATGATAGAAATATTTGATTTTTTCATGTTTAGAAGAATAAAATATGGCAAAAAAACACTTCCCTGAGTAAGATCAGATAGACACGATGAGGCTCTCTGTATCCGATGAAGCTCCCAAAATGATGTACCAGTAAAATATACACATGGACATCAAATACCCACATAATATCCTAAAAATAACACCAAGGATCATATAAATGGAATCAGATATGTAGGAGACTGATAAGTGCACACAAATATCAGGAGTAGCTAAATTCTTTTCACACATTCCATGTTTTATTTACTCAATCAAACTAGAACAGTTAAAAGAAGAAAGTGGAAAAATGAAACTAGAAAATGGGTTACCTCCCAGGAAGCACTATTTTTTACGTCTTCAGTTAGACGTATGGACAATGGGCAATCATCTTGTTCCATCAGCTCAAAACTTTTCTGCCTCTTTCAAGAACTAGTGGTATTTTCATCGATATCACGAGGACGCATAGTTGGATTAACCACCTCCAGAGCATAGTGAGCGTAAATCTGGTTAGGAAGGAATGGAATATGTGCTCTATGTGGTGGTGTTGTCTGCTGAGCACGAATCTCTAATGAAAGCTCCTCAAGCTGGCGCTCGATATCTACCAGATGTCGAGTCATTCGTCGTACTAAGTTAGAAGGATACAAAACAAGCACATCGATGACCACGGAAGAGTCATAAGAGCTAGATATTTTTTTATTTTAGCTGCATCCACAAAAGGAGATATAAAGATAGAGAGAGTGTATGAAAATAGAGACAATGGAATGAATAAGCAGTCAGGTTGCCTCCCGATCAGCACTAAGTTTAACGTCTTCAGCCAGAGGGATAACTTCTCATTGTAATTATAGTTCTTGAATGATTCCAATTGTATCCAAAGTGTGGTAATGTTTAAGGTGTTGACAATTAACATTGAATGGAGGCGTATTCCCATCAAAAATTTCGATAGCACCATGTGGATAAACAAATTGTGACAGTGTAAAGACCCAACCACATCGACTTGAGTTTTCCTGCCATGATTCGATGTCGTGGGATAAAGAGGAGAACTTTGTCGCCTGCTGAAAAATTTATTTGTTGGATCTGTTTGTCATGTCAGGCTCGAGTGTTCTCTTTTTAAATCAAATAATTTTCATATGATTCTCTCCTCATCTCTTCTAGTTCATTCATCTATAGAAAACGCTTCTCTTGGGCAGTTTTGAAATCAAAATGATGTTTCTTCACAGCCCAATAAGCTTTATGTTCTAGTTCTACAGGTAAGTAGCAGGTTTTTCCAATGACCATCCGATATGGGGAAATTCCAATAGGTGTCTTGCAGGCAGTTCTGTAGTCCCAAAGTGCATCATCAAGTTTGTTGACTCAATCTTTTGTAGATTTATTTACTTTTTTCTCCAAAATAACCTTAATTTATTGGTTTGAAACCTCATCTTGGCCATTGTTCTATGGATGGTATGCGGTGGTCATGTTGTGGTTGCATCCAGGGCGAGTCATTATCTTCTGAATCATTGCATTATTGAAGTGCGTACCATAGTCACTGATGATGAGCCATGGAATTCTGAACTAGGTAAAAATGTGTTTCTTTAAAAATTTGATAACAACTCGAGCAGTATTTTAAGAAAATGCTCCATCTTCCACCCATTTTGACGCATAGTCCACACAGACAATGATATATGGTTTCCCAAAAGATTTAGTTAAAGGACCCATGAAATCAATTCCCCATATGTCAATAATTTCAATGCCCATGATTGAGTTTTGTGGAATTTTGCGCTTCCATATTATTCCCCCAGTTCTTTAGAGTTTATCACAATTCATGAAAAATTCAAGAATATCATAATTCATGGTAGGCCAGTACAAACCACAATGTACCACTTTGCTGAATGTTCGATGAATCCCATGGTGCCCCCTAGCCTCTCTAGTGTGGAAAAATTTCAAAACACTATCAACTACTTCTTCAGGGATGCATCTTCTTATCATTCTGTCCACACAGTCCTTGAAAAGTAATGGATCATCCCAGCAGTAATAGTGCGCTTTATTCAAAAATCTTTTCCTCTGCTCCTTTGATAAATCTGTATGTATTATTCCTAAAGCTAAGTAGTTCGTGAAATCAGAATACCAGGGTGTTATTGTCTCAATGGAATAGAGTTGTTCATGAGGAAATATTTCCTTGATTAGTTCGACATTGATTTCACTTGTGACATGGTAGAGGTGTGATAAATGATCCGCAATGACATTCTCTATGCCCTTTTTTTCCTTGACTTCAATGTCAAATTCTTAAAGTAACAATATCCATCGAATGAGTGTGGGTTTTTTATCTTTCTTGATCATCAGATACCGAAGTGCAGAGTGATCCGTATAGATATCGACTTTTGATAACAACAGATGGGATCAAAATTTATCAAAAGCAAAGATTACTGCAAACAGCTCTTTTTTAGTTGTTTTGTAATTATGTTGATCCTCATTCAAATGGATGCTAGCATAATATATTGGCCTAAAGATCCTTTCTTTACATTGTACCAAGGCAGCACCAACTTCATATTCACTGGCATCACACATTAACTTGAATGGATTCTCCCAATCTGGTGAAATCATTATCAAGGCTTCAACCAAACGTTGCCTTAATAATTTAAATGCTTCCTGACATTCCGGGCCAAAGTGGAAGGTGACATCTTTTCCCAATAGGTTCGTAAGGGGTCGGGCAACAACAGAGAAATCCTTAATGAAGCATCTATAGAATTCAACGTTCCCATTAAAACCTTGAATTGAACAAACTAAAGAAGTCATGGGTAACTCAGAGATTATAATAATCTTTTCAGCATCAACATCAGTTAATTTATTTGAATTTTGATGACCTAAAATTATTCCACTTTGTACCATGAAGTGTGACTTTTCCCAATTAAGCACCAGATTCTTTTCCTCTTATCTTTCCAAAACCTTATCCAAATGTTCCAAACAGTCATCAATAGAATCCCCATAAATATAGAATTCATCCATGAATATTTCCAATAACACCACAATCAAGTCATGGAACATTTCCATCAGGAATCCTTGAAATGTGTCTGGAGCATTAAACATTACAAAAGGCATTCACCGATAGGAAAAAGTAACATATGGAAAAGTGAATGAGATTTTCTATTGATCCTCTGGTTTCACTACTACTTTATTATATTCTGAGTATCCATCAAGAAAAAAACTAGTAATCTCATTCTTCCAATCATTCAATAAATTGATCAATAAAGTGTAATGGGAAGTGATACTTTCTGGTGGCATCATTCAATTTCTGATAGTCGACACACAATCTCAATCCAGCCACTGTTCTTGTGGTTATCAATTCTCCTTTATCGTTCTCAACTACTATAGTTCCACTCTTTTTAGGTACCAATTACAATGGGATAACCCACTAACATTCATAGATTGGAAATATTAAACCAGCATCAAGAAGTTTAATGACTTCTTTCTGGACTACTTCTTTCATGGGAGGTGTTAAGCATTGTTGTGGTTTCCATTAAAGTTTTGAATTATATTTCATATGTATTCTGTGAGTATAGATGGCAGGACTTATACCATTTAGATCAACAATCATCTAACTTATTGCTGGCTTCCTTTGTGATAGGACATTGAGAAATTTTCTTTCTTGTTCAATCGAAATATTGGAATTTATGATGACTGGTAAGGTGTTTAAATCTCCCAAGTATATCTCAGGTTTGATGGAATGGGTTTAAGCTCAAGGGTTAGAGGCTTTTCATGTGATGGAGTTAGTGAAGTGAATTCTTGTCTATCTAAATGCTTGAATAAGTTTCTGATGAATTCTACTACCACGATTGATTCAGTAAACTCTTCGTTTTCATTGTGTAAATCTGAGAGATCCATTGCATCGCTTGCTAACTCATCACATTCATTAATCATATCCAAGAAATGATAGTCTTCTATAAATGGGTTTTCCAATGCCTTTAGGACATCAAATGATATGTTCTCATCTCCATCTCTAGAAATTAACATTCCCTCTTGGACATCAACCATTGCTGTGCATGTTTCTAAGAAGTGTCTCCTGAGAATGAGTGGGGCTTCCTTGTCTTCGTCCATATCGAGGAAAATGAAATCAACAGGGAAGTAATATTTATCAACCTTAACGAGTATGTCCTCTATAATCTCTTGAGTATGCTTTACTAATCAGTAAGCCATTTTCAAGGTGACCGTCATTGGATTTAATTATGTGGTGCCCAATTCTTCAAGGATTCTTGAAGGCATGATATTTACACTAGCTCTGAGGACACATGATGCTCTTTAGAATTGACATCCTACAATATTTCAAGGAATATTGAAACTACCAGGGTCTCTTAGTTTTGGAGGTATGGATCTGGGTATGACTGCTGAACATTCCTCATGCATTGTGATTGTTCCCACTTCATCTAATTTTCTTTTTTTCGACTGACGTTCAATGAGAAATTTAGCATAGTGGGTAATTTGTTTGATGGATTCCACAAAAGGAATATTTATTTGAATCTTTTTGAATTTTTTTTTGAATTTTAAAAATTGAACATCCAACTGCCTTTGATTCAGTCTTTGTGGAAATGGAGGAGGTGGTATGTGGGATTTCACTCTTTTACTGAGTGCATTGTTTTCCTTTTCCTTTCATGCCTTTTCATTTTTTGAAAGTTTGTTTTGATCTTCCTCCTCATTGGTTTCAAGTTGGATTGCTTAGTTTGTTGAGTCGCCATTCTCAGTGGCAGGTATAGGCATCTCATCTGTTGGTTGACCATCAGGAATTTGGTGCTCTGGTAACTGTGCACCACTTTGCAATGTGATGGCTTTTTCTTTTTTTTCATGGGTTAACTCATGTGATTCCCGATAGAGTTCCTTGTTGTTGGTTCTGCATTTGTTTGGATATATGATCGACATGAATTTCAATGGTACACATGGAAGCCTGTATGTTTTTGGTTGTTGACTACAGCTTTTGGGTGTTTATCTGTAAATTTTGAGTTTTAGTCTGCCAATTTTGAGTTTTTGTATGCAAATTTTGAGTTTTTGTATGCAAATTTTGAGTTTCTGTCTCTTGTAACTCAAACCTTGATTGATTGGACATCATTAGTTTAGCTATAGTTTCTCCCCAATCTAGTCGACCTTGCATTTCAAGAGGGGCCATGTATGTTGTTTTCTTTTGATCCTTCTATTGTTGTTATTGATGAAATGGGGGTCGGTATTTCTATTGAGATCCTTACTCATGCGATTGCATGGCGGGTCTGAAGGAAGATTGAGCAGGAAATTCAGGTGGACCCATGTTCTGGTTCATTGGTTGAGTATTCGATGGCTCCTTCCAACCTTGATTTTGGTTATTTCCTTTCCAATTTGTGTTGTAGTTGTTTCCATAATTACCTTTGTTGTAGCTGACAAAGTTAGCTTCAGACATCTTGGTCTCAGATGTGTTATATGGACACATGGGATAATCATGAGGACCACCACAGTGTGGACAATGCTTAGCTTGACCAACATGGACTGGATTAGGTGAGTTTACTGACAAGTAGTCCATCCTCTTGTTGAGTGCTTCAAATTGTGCAGCCATGAATGTTTGGGAATCATCTTGATGCACTCCAGCCTTTCTTCTTGAAAAATTTTCTGGCCACTAGAAACTATGTTCGGCCATGTTTTGAATTAATATATACAGATTCTCAGGATCCATTTCCATGAATGTATTGCCGGTATCGGTGTTGATTGCATACTTACTCTCAGGTCGAAGACCATAATAGAAAGCTTGCAACTGGTTGTCCAACATCATCTCATGATGAGGACAACATCTTAACATGTACTTGAATCTTTTCCAATCGTATGCTAATGATTCATATTCACATTGAAAAAAGGAGTCGAGTTCTCTCTTGTTTTTCAAAGATTAAGCTATTGTGTAATATCAATCAAGAAATTTTCTTCTTAGCACTTCCAAAGTGAAAACTATTTCTGGGTCAAGAGTTTCCAACCATTCCTTTGCATTTCATTGCAATGGGAATGGAAAAATCTGGAGGATCAATGCATCATATGTCACTCTGTTATATTTAAATGTGTCACAGACTTTGAGAAATATATTCATATGCATATAAGGGTCTTCGCTGCTAAATCAATGAAATTAGGCATGTTGTTGTAGCAGGTTGATGGTAGATGGCTTCAATTTAAAGTGTTTTGCTTTAATTATGGGTCTTGTTATGAATGAGCTAACTTCGACTTTGTTGGGTCACAACTCCTATCTCATACTAGTCTGAGGCCTTTAATTATCAAGACAGTTTTGGAAAAGTGGGTGGACTTGTCCACTAGGAAGCGTCAGAATGTGAGTTTCAACACTTTCCTCTGGTGGATGCATTACATTTGCGGCTGAGGTACCAATTTGTTCTTTTCCTTTTCTTTTATGTTCATGTTGTGTATCGATGGGTGGGTCGTTCTTTGATGGATCAGAATTATGAAGGTTCGCTATTTAAGGGAATATTGCCTAAAGAAATGCCTACTTGAAATTTTCTTAATTCTAGACATGAGTGTGCTCCCCAACAACGACACCAAAAATTTGGTATGTGTGTCATAGCACATTCAATTTGAAAATTTTTATAACCAACTTGAAACTGTACAAGTGGCGAGCAGGGTCGAAACACAGAGAGAATGGAATCTAGTTCACTAAAAATATTTCATTGGACACTGTTTATACGGACCAAAGTTGAGGGAATTTCTATTTTGAGTTTTCTTTTTATTATTTTAATTGAACTAAAATGTTATAAGGAAAAAGAAATAAATTAAACTATAATTGAAAAAGGCGATGGACTCAAAATCAACAAAATGTTTCGGGGATGCTGATGTCATAATTAAATTGCTACGTAGCCATGCAAATAATTACTTTATGTGATTAAATATTTATTCTGATTGGTTATCTCCAGTTCTGAAAATATAAGCATTTTTTAGATGCTTAATTTTAATTTCCTAATTTATTTAATGTCCCATTATCTGGTGTTAAAAATAAATTAGAAAACTCCTTTAAGTACCGAACTACATGGAGAAATGACACAACCTGTTTTTCACAAAGTTTTGTCACCAATTTTCTCTTACAGTCGGTCAACACGGCTAACCTTCTCGGACCGCCGCGTCGACTTATTATTAAAATGGCCTATTTTAATTTTAGTAGTTAATTTAGTGCAAAAATAATTTAAATAGATAAAGATTCAATTAAAATAAATTTAATTGCAAATTAACCACCAAATAATATCGTTACATGGCATGAAAAATACCTTTAATTACTTGACCAACATCCCGACACTAATAAAATTACCCTGACATCATTACTGAAATAATAAACACGGTTATAAAATGATTTATCTTGTGAAATAACACTGCTTTACCAAATAAATAATCGTTTCAGCCTTTATATTCATCGCGCATAGAAACCCTTGGCACGTGATGACATCTCACATCAACGACGTGCCCACTGGAATGGAAGATGTTGGTGATGTAGCGGAGGCTAGTCTGCTCCTGGTGTGGTGTGACGTTGATGAAGCTTGAGCGAGTAAGTCGCACCTTAGAATGGTGATGGGGACCTACAGCGGCTGCGCGGACGGTCGGTGGTCAGTGCACTACAAGTGATAAGTAGGGTGAGAGGGGGCCGATGTAACTCCCCGAGATTTTATGAAAAATATTATTTTAATTTCATTGATGTCTTGTGTTGTAAGCTACAACAAGATTGCCTTGCGCTATAAGCAACACCGTATGAGCTTGCAGTATATAAAACAATATTCTTCAATAACGTTACACACAATTTTGATAGTAGTTACTCTATGAAACATTGAGTGTATATGTAACACCCCAAACTTTTACGGTATGCTTCTCTTTAAATAATGTGATAGCGTGTGTTGTACGCAACACCGAGTTCTAACACACCATAACCAATCAAACTAGCCGTTATGAATAGTAATACCTACTTTTTGAAATTACATATTTTTTATATTTCAAAATGGTCTTCATTTTGGATTCAGAATATCGAATTTATCCTAAGGTGAAATTTTGGTACTTTTCGGATTACTTTAATATTTTGATGAAAAGTAAAAATTACTAAATTTTAATTAAAAACAGCTTTTTTAAACAAAATAATTAATAGTGATAAATTATGAATTTGAGTGGTTTTAAAGTATATTTAGAATATATTTTTACCATTTAATAAAATTTTGGTAATTGGACATAATTTTACAATTAAACCGGACAAAAACAAGTGTCAATCTTTTGATAGTTATTATCTTTTAAAAACACGCTTTTTGTTTTAACAACGGGAATTAATTTTAAATTAATTTCTGCCACTTCTGTGTTTTGAATTTGGAAAAATGGATTCCATATTTGGAATCAGGATGTTCAAATTGTTTAAATAGGTAACTTTTATTTTTAGACATTTTGAATAATTACTGCGGTAAATAATTTATTTACCATGGTTAAGGGTAAATCCGGTAAATAAGGGTTAAAAACTAATATTATAATAATACTAAATTACCATAAAATTTGTCCTAACCTTATTTTTGGATACATGTTCGACCATAGACATTTTTGGGTCGATTTTGGGACCCCATGGAGCCACTTGTAAGTGATAGGGAAACATTATTTTAATTAAGTTAAAATGAATACAAAAATGAAACAAGCATATATCTTTTAGAAAAAAAATTTTTACATAGGGATATATATGTTGGATTTTCATCTATAAATATTCAATAGAAAGATAAATGTATTTATACATAATGATAGTTTATTTATAATTTTTAGATATTAAATAATTTAATTTATTTATGACACAATGATGATGCAGTAAATACCATAATAGTGAAAAATTAAAATAATTGATATTATAAATACCCAAATAAATATAATCTTAGAATTTTAATAAATTAGACTAATTTTCTAGGATAATATGACATATTAAGATTTATTTAATTGACTTTTTTCGAAGTAATAATCTGTTATGAGTTTCACAAAAATCAACTATTGAATTGTGTCAAAATTGACATAAAAGAATTTTTAAAACAAATATTATATTATTAATTGATATTAATTTCCTAAAAATATAAGGTTCGGACAAGAGACTTATATCATGATATTTATATCATTAATGGACCACTTGGGGGTCTCTTGGATGTATATTGTATGTTTATTAACCATATAATATAAAAATACAAAGAGACATTGTAAAAGTGAAACTAATTAACTTAGAGTTAATACTTATAGATAAGGTTAATATAAGTACCCAAACCTGTCTAAATTCTACTGTTTAAGTGGTTTTCGACCCATCCCCACCTTAACCATTAAATAATAAACCTTGGAGCCATTAGAAACTGAATATGAATTTATTATAAATTAATATTTCTAGCTTTTCCAAAGGTGCCCCTCACCCCTCTTAAAAAATGGCACTCCTCCTTCTCATTTCTTCACACCTCAAAGCCTTTTGGTTCAGCCAAAATCTGCCCCAATACTCTCCCAACTTCCCACAATACAACCTAGAGGCCTTATTTTGATCAAAAAGCCAACCTAAGGAGCCCTTTTAATCAAATCAAAAGGAAGAACCCGAAGAAGAGGTAATGATTTCACCACCCTTTTCCAAGTTCATCTCTTCTTCCACTTCTTCCGTCTTTGTTATTACCATTCTAAAATAATAACTCCAGATTCTTATATATACTGTGATGTTATTATAAATATTGTACAATAATATTCAGTATTCTATCTATCCTTTGAATAACATGTCACCATACGTGCGTACGTACGGCTTATCAACTCCACGTCGTGGTGTAATTGTTATTCAATAAATTATTATTTCGATGGGTATAATAATGATGTGTAACTCATGTAAATAATAAATATAACATGATAATGATTCTGTATATATGTTATAACATCCATTTATATATTATTTTAATATCCAAAGAATGATATTGTCGCTCGTGCGTACGTACGGACTACCGTCTCCACGAACGCGATGAGATTCATTATCCATCGTATCAATTCAAGTATAATTAACATTTTATGATTTAAAAATGATGTTTAATGACTTGATATCATTCTGGATATGAATAATATACAACCTATCCATTACAAACATGGCTTACGTAACAAAACATATACAAGAAAACGAGTAAGTTAACACCCGAAACAACGATAATACTAAGATATTTTTAACAAATCAATGTTAAAGATCATATATGATATCATATTAATGTATATGATTCTTCTATAATTTAATAAAATTATTTCACCATTATACAGGAGGTTATCCTACCCCAACCAAGGAAAACTACAAGGTAAGGGTTATTTCGCAATCTCTTCATTATCCGAGGTTGTTTATACGTAATTATCTACTGGGATTTCTTTATCATCCACATCCATGTTTCTTCGAAATATATTTCAAAAAGATTTTACTATTTAAAATTATATGGGTTAAAGTCATTTATACCCTTGTTTAACTTTTTATAAGAGGTTTATAAAGGAATCTTTCCGTCGTTTTCCAAACAAGGTGCTTTTAACCTTTTCGACAGAATTTTTCCATCGTTTTCCAAACAAGGTGCTTCTATATTGTATTGAATGTTTTGTGATATGTTTGACTGTGGATGTGGTATTTTTATACCATTCATAGTTTATGGTGAAATTATTGACATTTAATATGTCAGTTTTAATACGAATGTTTATGTTGTGTTTAAACCTTTTCATATGGGAATGCATTGGACTAAATATGTGATGGGTGGAGCCTGCTATAGCTCCGCGATGCATCGGTAGGTCTCATGAGACAGACTAGTGTCTTGGCACAAGCCCTTGTCAAAATATTATTTGTATTCTTGGCATGGGGCCTTGGCTATGTGGTTATGATAGTCTGGCATTATGCATTCCATCATTATGAAAGTGGTTATTGATATTGCATGTGATATTAAATTAGTAGAATATCCATGTGAATAAGTAAATGGAATTATTTAATTTTATTTTTTCCATAATATGTTTAAGTTCATGTTTAAAAGGATTTTGTTTTAGTTATACATTGCCTTAAATGTTTATTCTTAATTATGAATGTTTCCACTATATTGTTATCCTTACTGGGCATTTGAGCTCACCCATTTTCTATGTTTTATTTTTCCCAGGGTATGAAGAAGTAAATTATGAATGACCTGCAGGGATAGTATGTGGGGATATGAGTGTGGAATATGAAGAAAATATGTTGTTGTAGTTTTCATTTTTATGATGTAATGTAAGACTTATGAATATATCTAGTATATCCAAGGCTACTAAACCAATCGGTCTTTCGAGATTTGATCCTTCTTGTGATCATGCCAATGTTATGTAATAATGCACCGACTCTAGGTAACTGGGGTCGGGGCGTTACAGTTGGTATCAGAGGAAGTTTAGTACAAACCTTGGAAGCTAGATTTAGATAAACATTGATTAGAGCACATAGATTTAAGATGGACTTTGAAGATTAGTATAGAAGAACTTCCTAGAATTTTGGTATTGTAGAGATTTTGTGAGTTTTCCGAGCAATACATCTATGTCTGGATACGAGCAGGTAGAGGCGGCTCTGGCACAAATGTACCTAGGGGTAAAACCCGAAAACACTGCTTTGAGCTAGACTCAAACGGGAACTGGTTCACGACAACAGGCCTTGCTGCACTCTTGGTTATGACACTCCCGGGGGATATGCTTAGGATAACTCTCATTTTCATTACAAATCATTATGAAAGGTTTATGAGTATATACTTCCTCAAGGAATTTTTTTTTATGATTATGGATTATATCCATAAATAGTTCAATTTATGTTAAGTGTTTTATAATTATGGGATTATGTATTTTGATTCATAAACTGATCTAGTTTATGCCATTGTTTAGAAATGGCGCCTAGTGGAAGAAATTGAAACCGTATCAATGCACGCACTCCATGTAGGGATTTCCCTCCTGCTCAAGATAATTATAGTGGAGCTAGTGATGCAACTGGTACCGATCATCTAATCACCATACTAGGACAACTCACTCAGGTTATGAATAATAACCCTACCCGTATGGAGCACCATGATCCGCAGCGTGGAGGATCAATGTTAGATCGATTCATGAGGAAACAAAAACAGACGTTCAATGGGAGTACAGATCCATTAGTAGCTGAGCAATGGATATTTTCCCTAGATAAAATATTTCAGGCTTTGGGGAGTAGTGAAAGGGAAAAAATTATCATGGTAGTTTACCGCCTCACTGGAGATGCTGATCAATGGTGGTCATTGATTCAAAATACGAAGGAAGATGATGAAGTATCAAATATGGAATGGAGTGAGTTCAAAGATCTATTTTTAGAAAAATACATTCCTCGTGACCACCGAGCAGATATGGAAAGGCAGTTTCTGAGTTTGAGACAAAAGGAGGATGAGAATGTCGCAATGTATGAGGCTAACTTTACAACGTCAGCAAGGTATGCTAGAGATTATATATGTAACCCAGGAAGTAATATTGATCGTTTCTTTGATGGGTTAAACCCATTTATCTGTCGAGCATTAGTTTCCCAATCCTTTTCATCGTACGAAGACATTGTCTCATGTGCTATCAAGACCAACAAGGAATTCTCTAAGTCTTATGGCTTTGAAGCAAAGCAAGAGAAGAAGAGACCTGCTGATCAATCTGGGAATGGAAATAGGGGGAAGAAGGGAAAGGTTGAATATCCATCCTGTGGTAAATGTGGGAACAAACACCCTGGTACTTGCTTGAAGGGAATGTGAGTCTGTTACAAGTGTGGTGAAAAAGGGCACCAAGCTTGTGATTGCAAAGGGAAGAAGGAAGCTACCAATGTTTAGTGCTAAAATTACAGGGAGATGGGGCATTATGAAAATAAATATCCTAAGCGTCAGAGGAACTTACCTCTGAAAATTACAATGGATCAAGGCCAAGCTTATGCTATCACTACTGCTGAGGTAGAAGCTCCGAAAGACATGGTGGCAGGTAATTTAATGGTTTCCTCAAGTTTAGCAAATGCATTATTTGATTCTGGATCATCTCATTGTTTCATATCTTCACAGTTTGCTAAGAAAATTAGATATTTCCAATTTGATTAAACAAGGGAGTTTTCAGTTAAAACTCCTAAGGGAAGTATCATTGAAATAAAGTTTTGTGAATCAGTCCCCATTAGAGCACATAAATGTTCTTTATCTGCTGATCTCATTGTCATACCTATGATTGAGTTTGATATAATCCTCATTATGGAATGTCTTTCGGACTATGATGTGAAGATTTATTGTAAGAATAAAAAGGTTATGATTCTTGATGATGATGATAAGGAACACCTTATCTTTAGAGCAGAATCGTCACCACCTAATTATTATCTAGATCCACCCCCAGTAGCTCAACTAAATTAAATTATTTGGGAGGAAGAGAATGAAATTACTATGGGTGAGGAAAGGAATGTTCAAATAGAGGATTTACCCGTTGATAAAGAATATGTAGATGTGTTTCCAGACGATTTACCTGGATATCCTCCAGAACGAGAAGTTGAGTTTTCCATTGATTTAATTCCTAGATCAAGGCCTATATCGAAGACCCCTTATAGAATAGCCACTGTAAAATTAGTCGAACTAAAGAAACAACTAGAGGAATTAAGTAATAAAGGATTTATTCACCCTAG
This sequence comes from Viscum album, assembly GCA_963277665.1. NCBI lineage: Eukaryota > Viridiplantae > Streptophyta > Magnoliopsida > Santalales > Viscaceae > Viscum > Viscum album. The sequence goes on along the minus strand of OY728150.1, from coordinate 35,714,656 downwards.
TGTTTCTCCATGGGGAGCCCCTGTTCTTTTTGTTAAAAAGAAAGATGGACCCATGAGGTTATGTATCGACTATAGGGAGATCAATGGTATAACAATAAAGAACAAGTATCCCCTACCTTGCATTGACGATTTATTTGACCAACTAGATGGATCTCAATACTTTTCAAAGATTGACCTTCGATCTGGATAACATCAGTTGTGTGTGAAGAAGGAAGACATTCCGAAGACAGCATTTAGAACTAGGTAGGGGCATTACGAGTTTACTATAATGCCTTTTGGATTGACTAATACACCCTATGTATTCATGGATCTAATGAATAGAGTTTTAAAGGAGTATCTTGATGAATTTGTGGTGGTATTTATTGATGATATCTTGGTATACTCCAAAAGCTATGAAGATCATGAAAATCACTTGCGTATTATCGTGAAGACTCTGAGAAGACATGAATTATATGGAATTTTTAGCAAGTTTGAATTCTTGCTTCATGAGATTTCTTTTCTTGGCCATATTGTCTCTAAAGATGGAATCTCTATTGATCCTTATAAGACCAAGGAAATCCAAGAATGACCAGAACCTACGAGTATAACTGAGGTACGTAGTTTTATTGGTTTGGGAGGTTATTATCGATATTTCCTCCAGAATTTTGCCAGATTGGCTAACCCATTAACGAAGCTCACACATAAAGGGGTTAAATTTGTTTGGAAAAAAGAGTGTGAAGAATGTTTCGAAGAACTGAATAGAAGATTAGTCAATGCTCCTATATTTACTCTACCATCGGGGAATGATGGGTTCGTTATTTATAGTGATGCATCGAAGAAAGGAATTGGTTGTGTCCTTATGCAGAATGATAGAGTTATTGCCTATGTATCATGACGGTTGAAAATTCATGAACAAAACTATCCTACTCATGATCTTGAGTTAGCAGTTGTGATCTTTTCTTTGAAGATATGTAGGCACTACCTCTATGGTGAAAAATGTGAGATTTATACTAATCACGGGAGTTTGAAGTGTATTTTCTCACAAAAAGAAGTCAACAAGAGGAAAAGGAGATGGCTTGAATTACTCAAGGATTATGATTGCACGATACACTACCACCCGGGGAAAACAAACAAGGTGGCAGATGCTTTGAGCAGAAAGGATCAAGGTGTTTTGAACAATATGAGAATTGAAAGGGATCCAATTTTCATGGATCTAGTGAAGATGGACATGGGAATAACCATGGAAGGAGAAACATCAATGCTTTTTCAAATGGTTTCCAAACCATCTTTACTAGAAAGGATTAAGAGTTTCAGACCGATGATAAATAATTTCAAAAGAATATTAAAGCTATGAATGATGGGAGACTGAGAGACTTTGTGTATGAAGATGGAATTTTGAAATTCGGGAAGAGACGTTGTGTTCCCGATATACCTGATCTAAAATGAGAATTGCTGGATGATGCTCATAGTTCCAATTTCTCTATACACCCTGGGAGAACCAAAATGTATAGAGATTTGAAGTAAAATTATTGGTGGGACAATATGAAGAGGGAGATTGCTGATTTTGTGTCAATATGTATGGTTTTTCAACAAGTGAGAGTTGGAAGGAAACACCCTAGAGGAGTCATGCAACCTCTTCCCATACTGGTGTGGAAATGGGACAATATTACGATGGAATTTATGATGGGGCTACCAAAGACTCCCAGAAGGAATTATGAAATATGGGTTATTGTTGACCGTCTTACCAAGTCAGTACATTTTCTTGCTATAAGAGAAGATCTACCACTGAAACGTCTAGCAAGACTATATATTAATGAAGTTGTGAGACTTCATGGAGTACCCATATCGATTGTTTCTGATCATGATCCCCATTTTACTTCAAGATTCTGGAAGAGTCTTCAGAAATCCTTGGATAATGAACTTCATTTGAGCACTGTCTACCACCCTCAGACAGACAAACAATCAGAAAGGACTATTAAAACTTTATAAGACATGTTGAGATCCTTCTCTCTTGACTTTCAGGGTATGTGGGATCAGTATTTACCTCTGGTAGAATTTTCCTATAACAATAGCTTCCATTAGAGTATTCAGATGGCACCATATGAAGCGTTATACAGAAAGAGATGCCGCACACCAACCTGTTAGAATGACATTGGTGAAAGAAAACTTGTAGGTCTAGAACTGGTGGAGGAAACGATGGAAAAGGTGAAGTTAATCCAAAATCACATCAAAGCAGCTCAAAGTAGGCAGAAGAGCTATGTCGATAATTGAAGGAAGGATTTGGAATTTGAAGTCGGGGATCATATTTTCCTGAAGGTATCTCCATGGAAGGGAGTCATACGTTTCGATAAGAAAGGTAGATTGAGTCCCAGGTACATTGGACCTTTCGAAATTCTAGAACGAATTGGGGCTGTAGCTTACCGATGGGCAATGCCCCCAAGTCTCTCCAAAGTTCACGATGTGTTCCACGTATCTCTGTTGAGGAAATACATGCCTGACCCAACGCATGTACTCACCTATGAAGAATTAGAACTGGAACCCGATATGTCTTATTGTGAAGAGCCCGTCAGGATTCTTGATATGAGAGAACAAGTACTGAGAAACCGGACGACACGTTTGGTAAAAGTTTTTTGGAGAAACCATAAGATGGAAGAGGCAACGTGGGAACCCGGGGAACTTATGATGAAGAACCACCCGAGTCTTTTCATGTGATAAGTATTCTAGAAATTTCGAGGATGACATTATTTGAAGGAGGGGAGAATGTAACACCCCAAGCTTCTATGGTACGCTTCCCTTTGAATAATGTGATAGCGTGTGTTGTACGCAACACCGAGTTCTAACACACCATAACCAATCAAACTAGCCATTATGAATAGTAATACATAATTTTTGAAATTATATATATTTTATATTTCAAAATGGACTTCATTTTGGATTCTGAAAATCTAATTTATCCTAAGGTGAAATTTTGGTACTTTTCGAATAACTTTAATATTTTGATGAATAGTGAAAATTACTAAATTTTAATTAAAAACAACTTTTTTAAACAAAATAATTAATAGTGATAAATTATGAATTTGAGTGTTTTTAAAATATATTTAGAATATATTTTTACCATTTAATACAATGTTGGTCATTGGACATAATTTTACAATTAAACCGGACATAAACAAGTGTCAATATTTTGATAGTTATTATCTCTTAAAAACACGCTTTTTTGTTTTAACAATGGGAATTAATTTTAAATTAATTTCTGCCACTTCTGTGTTTTGAATTTGGAAAAATGGATTCCTTATCTGGAATCAGGATGTTCAAATTGTTTAAATAGGTAACTTTTATTTTTAGACATTTTGAATAATTACTACGGTAAATATTTTATTTACCATGGTTAAGGGTAAATCCGGTAAATAAGGGTTAAAAAATAATATTATAATAATACTAAATTACCCTTAAACGTGTCCTAACCTTATTGGTTGATACATGTTCGACAATAGGCATCTTTGGGTCGATTTTGGGACCCCAAGGTGCCACTTGTAAGTGATAGGGACACTTTATTTTAATTAAGTTAAAATGAATACAAAAATGGCACAAGCATATATCTTTTAGGAAAACAATTTTTACATAGGGTTATATATGTTGTATTTTTGACAATAAATATTCATTAGAAAGATAAAATGTGTTCGTACATAATGATATTTTATTTATAATTTTTAGATATTAAATTATTTAATTTATTTATGACACAATGATGATACAGTAATTACCATAATAGTGAAAAATTAAAATAATTGATATTATAAATACCTAAATAAATATAATTTGAGACTTTTAATGAATTACACTATTTTATAGGATAATTTGACATATAAGGATTCATTTAATTGATTTTGTTAGAAGTAATAATTTTGTTATGAGTTTCACAAAAATCAACTATTGAATAGTGTCAAAATTGACATAAAAGAATTTTTAAAACAAATATTATATTATTAATTTATATTAAATTCCTAAAAATCGAAGGGTTGGCCAAGAGACTTATATCATGATAGTTATATCATTAATGGACCACTTGGGGGTCTCTTGTATGTATATTGTATGTTTATTAACCATATAATATAAAAATACAAAGAGACATTGTAAAAGTGAAACTAATTAACTAAGAGTTAATACTTAAAGATAAGGTTAATATAAGTACCCAAACCTGTCTAAATTCTATTGGTTAAGTGGTTTTCGACCCATCCCCACCATAATCTTTAAATAATCAACTTTTGAGCCATTAGAAACCGAATATGAATTTATTATAAATTAATATTTCTAGCTTTTCCAAAGGTGCCCCTCACCCCTCTTATAAAAGGGCACTCCTCCTTCTCATTTCTTCACACCTTCAAAGCCTTTTGGTTCAGCCAAAAAATTCCCAAATACACTCCCAACTTCCCTCACTACAACCTAAAGTCCTTATTATGATCATAAATCCAACCTATGGAGCCCTTTTGATCAAATCAAAAGGAAGAACCTGAAGAAGATGTAATGATTTCACCACCCTTTTCCAAGTTCCTTTCTTCTTCCACTTCTTCTGTCTTTTTTATTAACATTATAAAATAATAAATCCAGTATCATATATATACTGTGATGTTATTATAAATATGGTACAAACATATTCAGTATTCTATCCATCCTTTGAATAACATGTCACCATACGTGCATAAGTACGGCTTACCGTCTCCACGTCGTGGTGTAATTGTTATTCAATAAATTATTTTTTGGACGGGTATAATAATGATGTGTAACTCATTTAAATAATAAATATAACATTATAATGATTCTTTATATATGTTATACCATCCATTTATATGTTATTTTAATATCAAAATAATGATATTGTCGCTCATGCGTACGTACGGACTACCGTCTCCACGAATGCGATGAGATTTATTCTCCATCGCATCCATTCAAGTATAATTAACATTTGATGATTTAAAAATGATGTTTAAGGACTTGATATCATTCTGGATATGAATAATATACAACCTATCGATTACAAACATGGCTTACATAACAAAACATATAAAAGAAAACGAGTAAGTTAACACCCGGAACAACGATAATACTAAGATATTATTAACAAATCAATGTTAAAAGATCATATATGATATCATATTAATGTATATGATTCTTATATAATTTAATAACAATTATTTCACCATTATACAGGAGGTTAACCTACCCCAACCAAGGAAAACTACAAGGTATGGGTTATTTCGCAATCTCATCATTATCCGAGGTTGTTTATACGTAATTATCTACTGGGATTTCTTTATCATCCACAACCATGTTTCTTCGAAATGTATTTCAAAAAGATTTTACTGTTTAAAATAATATGGGTTAAATTCATTTATACCCTTGTTTGACTTTTTATAAGAGGTTTATAAAGGAATCCTTCCATCGTTTTCCGAACAAGGTGCTTTTAACCTTTTCGATAAAATTAAGGTAAGAATGTTTTTTTAACTTATACAGCGGGTGTGGTTATTTTCTGCCGTTATAAAATTGTCGAAGTTTTCCTTACAAGCTTATAAGAATATTTTCAATGAAAATGTTTTATTTTATAAATATATGACTCTTAAATGATTTCAAAAATAGAAAGAGATATTTATCTAAAAAAAGTTTTCATTTCATCTATGTCAACATCCATTGATGGATTTTACGCTTATTTGAAGTTGATTTATTATGATACAAAACTTCTATATTGTATTGAAGGTTTTGTGATATGTTTGACTGTGGATGTGAAATTTTTAAACCATTCATAGTTTATGGTGAAAATATTGACATTTCTTATGCTCGTTTTAATACGAATGTTTATGTTATGTTTAAGCCTTTTCATATGGGAATGCATAGGACTTAATATGTGATGGGTGGAGCCCGCTATAGCTCCTCGATGCATCGGTAGGTCTCATGAGACAAACTAGTGTCTTGGAACAAGGCCTTGAAAAAATCTTATTTGTAGTCTTGGCACGAGGCCTTGGCTATGTGGTTATGATAGTCTGGCATTATGCATTCCATTATTATGAAAGTGGTTATTGATATTGCATGTTATTATTCGATAAGTATAATATCCATGTGAATAAGTAAATGGCATTATTTCATTTTATTTTTGCCATACTATGTTTAAGTTCAAGATTAAAAGGCTCTTGTTTTAGTTATACATGGAATTAAATGTTTATTCTTATTTATGAAAGTTTCTGCTATATTGTTATCCTTACTGGGCATTTGATCTCACCCCTTTTCTATGTTTTATTTTTCCCAGGGTATGAAGAAGTAAATTATGAATGACCTGCAGGGATAGTATGTGGGGATATGAGTGTGGAATATGAAGAAAAGATGTCGTTTTAGTTTTCATTTTTATGATGTAATTTAAGACATATGAAAATATCTATTATTTCCAAGGCTACTAAACCAATTGGTCTTTCAAGATTTGATCCTTCTTGTGATCATGCCAATGTTATGTAATAATGCACCGACTCTAGGTAACTAGTGTCGGGGCGTTACAGTATATATATATATATATATATTCAATGTATAAATGAAATATGTTTGGATTCTGTTATACAAAAAAACGGAGGAGTCTTGCTCAACACGCAACCCTGACTTCGCTTGCATTACACGCAATCACGACCTTCCTCAATAGCGTGTGTAGTATACAATAACGAGTTTCACTAAACGAGATATTATTATAATATTATTATGAACTAGCCGTTATGAATAGTAATACCCAATTTTTGAAATTTTATAAATTTTATCCTTCAAAATGGACTTCATTTTTGGATTCAGAATTACGAAATTAGCTTAGGGTGAAATTTTGGTAGTTTTCGGATAACTTTCATATTCTGATGAACAGTGAAAATTACTAAATTTTAATTAAAAATAACTTTTTTAATAGAAATAATTAATAGTGATAAATTATTAATTTGAGTGGTTTTAATGTATATTTAGAATATATTTTTACCATTTAATCCAATTTTGGTCATTGGATGTAATTTCACATTTAAACCAGAAATAATCAAGTGTCAATCTTTTGATAGTTATTATCTTACAAAAACAGGCTATTTTTTTGACGAGAGGAGTTAATTTTTAAATTAATTAATGAAACTGATATGTTTCGAATTTGGTAAAATAGACATCAATTTTGAATTCATAATATAAAATATAGCTTAGGCCTAATTTTTGGTATTTTTCTGGAAACATTCATTTTTTGATGAATAGTGAAACCACTAAGTGGTAGTTAAAAAACTGACTTTTTCATTTAAATGAAATTTTACCACTTCTGTGAATTGAATTTCAAAAATTGGAAAGACACAGTTAATATCAAGGACTAAAAAGTGGTTCAATGAGATGAAAATAAATTTTGGTGAATAGTAACTTTTTACTTATATTTACTACAGTTAAAATTAAATAGGAAAATTAAGTTTAAAAATGATATTATTATTACCCTAACACATGTCCTAATTCTATTAGATAAGTGTAATTCAACAAAAAAAACTTCGGAATAAAATATGGCCATTTAGGTACACTTGGATTAGATTAGGAAATTTATTATTAATTTATTTAAAGAAGTTTTAAAATAGTTAAAATCAAAGATTAATAACTAAATCATTTTTAATATAGGGTTATAAATAAGAAAAATTCGACTATAAATATTCATTAGAAATCTACAAATATTTCCTATATAATGTTAGTTTATTTGTAAAATTTAGACTTAAAATAATTTAATTTATTTATAACACAATGATGATGCAGTAATTATCTTATTAATGAAATATTGACATAATTGATGTTATAAATACACAAATAAATTCAATTTGAGACTTTTTATGAATTACAATAATTTTCTATGTTAATATGACATGTTAGTATTGATTTAATTAACTTTCTTCTAACTAATCATTCGGTAATGATTTTCACAAAAAATCAATTACCAAATAGTGTCAAAATTGACATAAAATAGTTTTTAAAACAAATATTATATTATTAATTGTTATTATATTCCTAAAAATCTAATGTTCGGCCAAGATACTTATATAATGATAGGTTTATCATTAAAGGACCACTTGGGGGTCTCTTGGATGTATATGGTATGTTTATTAACTATATAATATAAAAATACAAAGTGACATGGTAAATGTCAATCTAATTAACTAAGAGTTAAAACTAAAAGATAAGGTTACTATAATGACCTAAACTTGTCTAAATTATATTTTATGAGATTATTTAGACTCATCCCTACCTTATCTTCTAAATAACACAATTTGGAGCTATTAAAAACCAAATATGACTTTATAATAAAATAATATTTTTTGTTTCTCCAAAGGTGCCCCTCTCCTCCCTTATAAAAGGGCTCCTCCTCCCTCTCTTCCACACACCACTTTGAGCCTTCAGCGTCGGCCAGACCCTGCCAAATTCTCTTCTCCACTTCCATAGAAACATCCTAGAGGTTCTGGACTTCTTCAAAGACCAATTTTAGTTCCCTAAGAGGAGGTCTCAAAGAGGCTCTTCAAAGAAGAGGTAATGTCCGTTACCGATTCTTTCAACTTTATTTCTTCTTCTACTTATTCTTATTTAGGTGTTTCATTATGAAGTAATAACATCAGTATCACTCATATAAAAATATGTTATTATATGTTTGAAACAACCCTATTTCACCATATATCAATCCTATGGAAAACGAAATCACCGCGCGTGCGTATGTATGGAATACCGTCTCCACGCTGTGGTGTAATCTATTTTTCCAACACCACCTTACTTGGATGGGTATAATGGTGTAAATAATAACTATACATAGTTATTATAACATCATACTTATTCTGATATATTGTATCATCCACTCCAATTTAATTCAATAAGTATGGGAACGATATCATCGCCTGTGCGTACGTACGGACTACTGTCTCCAGGACGCGATGAGATTCATTGTCAATGATTAACCATTCATGAATGATTATAAAGTATATATTATAAGTAATAATGAAACATATGACATAATAATGATACTGGATTTTTGTATATATATATGTATTTCATCCACTTAATTCCATTCAATTCAATTAGGAAATGAAAACAGCGTTCATGCGTACGTACGGCCTACCGTCTCCATGAAAGGTATATTTCTTTCCATTTATCGATCTATTATATATATTTACATTCTGAATATATATTATATATAAATCATGTTTTATATTCTGGAATTATGTTATCATGATCTAATTGAATAATTACAAGTCAAAACACGGATGACAAATGAAACGATTTTACCCAAAATGCTCTTTAACATGGAATTTACAAAAGAACGGGTAATATAAAGTCATAAGTGAACCATATATGATATCATAACAATGAATATGATTCTGTAATAAGTCAATGAAATAATTTAAATCATTATACAGGAGTTTCAGATACGTACGAAGCATATCGGACTTAAGGTAAGGGATAATTTTGCAATCTCATTTTTTTCCGAGATTGTTTATTCGTAAGTATTTATTGGGGATATATTTATCATCCATGCCCTTGTTTTTAAAAAATGTTTTCATGTACCTTTAATTTCCTTTTTACCCATTTTTGACTTTTACTACATGGTATGTATGGAATCTTTCTTTTATGAGGTACTTTTTGACTTTTCTGGAAAAAGTATGAGAAGAATGTTTTTAACTTATACAGCATGAAAAGATTTTTATGGTTTTATAAATCCTTATTTTAATTAAGCTTCCTCCAAAATATTTCATGACTATTTTCAAAAAAATCTCTTTTATTTTAAAATTTCATGGCATTTTGTGAAAAGAAAATTATTTTAAAGAAGAAAGGATATTTTCATCAAGAATTCATTTCAAGTGTTTTATCAAAACCATTTTCCATCTAAGATGACATTATTTCATATGTGTATGTTTCAAGTATAATGTCTCTATTATTTACATGGTTTCACTTTTCTTATGATGAAATATCCATTTTTTTTATATGTATTATGTGATTATTGGATGATGTTTATGAAACCCATTTTATTCATTGGGTTATGATGAATGTTTTATGTTTATTTTTTGGCACAAGTAAGAATGATTTCATTATTAGATGGGTGGGACCAATGTCTCCCTCCAATGCATTGGGTAAAGATATATATCTCATGAGATAGACATGGATGGAACAGTAATTTAAACCGGTTCAGTAATACATGACTGGAATGAGGAGTGAACTCGATTCAGAAAGGGACTTTGTCCACTATGATGGTCTTGGAAGCAATGTCTTGACTAATATGGAAATCATAAAATGTGCTAAATTTTTTCACAATTACATGTTTTATTCCCATGATATTTTATCATGATTTATGTTCCTTTAGGAATAATATATGACCATTTAGGTCCACTTGGATTAGATTAGGAAATTTATTATTAATTTATTTAAAGAAGTGTTAAAATATTTAAAATCAAAGTTTAATAACTAAATTATTTTTATTATAGGGTTATACATAAGCTAAATTAGAATATAAATATTAATTATAAAGATAAAAAAGATGTCCTATATAATGGTATTTTATTTTTAAATTTTAGACATAAAATAATTTAATTTATGTATGACACAATGATGATTCGTTAATTATCTTATTAATGAAATATTGACATAATTGATGTTATAAATACCCAAATAAATTCAATTTGAGACTTTTTATGAAATAAAATAATTTTCTATGTTAATATGACATGTTACTATGGATTTAATTAACTTTTTTCTAACTAATCATTCTGTTATGATTTTCACAAAAATCAATTACCAAATAGTGTCAAAATTGACATAATATAGTTTTTAAAACAAATATTATATTATTAATTGTTATTATATTCCTAAAAATCTATGGTTCGGCCAAGATACTTATACCATGATATGTGTATCATTAATGGATCACTTGGTGGTCTCTTGGATGTATATGGTATGTTTATTAACTATATAATATAAAAATACAAAGTGACATTGTAAATGTCAATCTAATTAACTAAGAGTTAAAACTAAAAGATAAGGTTAATATAATGACTTAAACTTTTATAAATTATATTTTATGAGAGTAATTTGACCCATCCCACCTTAGCTCCGAAATAACTCAATTTAGAGCTATTAAAAATAGAATATGACTTTATAAAAAAAATAATATTTTTAGTTTTTCCAAAGGTGCCCCTCTCCTCCCTTATAAAAGGGAACCTACTCCCTCTCTTCCACACACCACTTTAAGCCTTCAAGCTCGGCCAACCCCTGAAATATTCTCTTCTCCACTTCCATAGAAACATCCCAGAGGTTCTGGACTTCTTCAAAGACCAATTTTAGTGCCCTAAGAGGAGGTCTCAAAGAGGCACTTCGAAGAAGAGGTAATGTCCGTTACTGATTCTTTCAACTTTATTTCTTCTTCTACTTCTTCTTATTTAGTTGTTTCATTATGAAGTAATAACATCAGTATCACTCATATACTTATATGTTATTATATGTTTGAAACAACTCTATTTCACCATCTATCAATCATATGGAAAACGAAATCACCTCGCGTGCGTACGTACGGAATAACGTCTCCACGCCGTGGTGTAATCTATTTTTCCAACACCACCATACTTGGATGGGTATAATGGTGTAAATAATAACTATATATAGTTATTATAACATTATAATGATTATGATATATTGTATAATTCACTCTAATTCAATTCAATAATTATGGGAACGATATCATCGCTCGTGCGTACGTACGGACTACCGTCTCCACGACGCGATGAGATTCATTCTCAATGATTAACCATTCATGAATGATTATAAAGTATATATAATATGTAATCCTTAAATATATGACATAATAATGATACTGGATTTATGTATATATATATATATATGTATGTCATCCACTTAATTCCATTCAATTCAATTAGGAAACGAAAACAACATTCATGCGTACGTATGGCCTACCGTCTCCATGAACGGTGTATTTATTTCCATTTATCGATCTATTATATATATGCATATTCTGAATATATATTATATATAAATCATGTTTTATATTCTGTAATTAAGTAATCATGATCTAAGTGAATAATTACAAGTCAAAACACAGATGACAAATGAAACGATTTTACCCAAAATGCTCTTTACCATGGAATTTACAAAAGAACGGGTAATATAAAGTCATAAGTGAACCATATATGATATCATAACAATGAATATGATTCTGTAATAAGTAAATGACATTATTTAAATCATTATACTGGAGTTTCGGATACGTACAAAGCATATCAGACCTAAGGTAAGGGATAATTTTGCAATCTCATTTTTATCTGAGATTGTTTATTCGTAAGTATTTACTGGGGATATATTTATCATCCATGTCCTTGTTTTATAAAAATGTTTTCATGTATTTTTAATGTCCTTTTTACCAATTTTTGACTTTTAATACATGGTATGTATGGAATATTTCTTTTATGAGTTACTTTTTGACTTTTCTGGAAAACGTACGAGAAGAATGTTTTTTTAACATATACAACATGAAAGGATTTTTACGGTTTTATAAAGCCTTATTTTCATGAATCTTCCTCTAAAATATTTCATGACTATTTTCAACAAAATATCTTTTATTTTAAAATTTCATTGCATTTTTTGAAAAGAATATTATTTTAAAGAAGAAAGGATATTTTCCTCAAGAATTCAATTGAAGTATTTTATCAAAACCATTTTCCATCTAAGATGACATTATTTAGTATGTGTATGTTTCAAGTATAATGTCTCTATGATTTACATGGATTCACTTTTATTATGATTAAATATCCATTTGTTTTATATGGATTATGTGATGATTGGATGATGTTTATGAAACCCATTTTATTCATTGGGTTATGATGAATGTTTTATGTTTATTTTGTGGCACAAGTAAGAATGTTTTCATTATGAGATGGGTGGGACCTATATCTCCCTCCAATGCATTGGGTAACGATTTATATCTCATGATATAGACATGGATGGAATGGTCAGTTAAACCTGTTCAGTAATACAGGACTAAAACGAGGAGTGAACTCGATTCAAAAAGGGACTTTGTCCACTAAGATGGTCTTGGCAGCAATGCCTTGGCTAATATCGAAATCATAACATGTGCTTAATGGTTTCCACATTTACATGTTTTATTCCAATTCTATTTATCATGATTGATGTTCCCTTATGATATATTCCTTACGTACTTCCAAGATTCATGTCTTTGCTCATGATTTTGATGTTTAGATTTTATGTTCATGTTTTTGCATTCAAATATTTATGGATTGTTTTATGTTCTCTATGTTTCCCTTACTGGGTATTTGAGCTCACCCCTTTTATGTTTTCTTTTCCCCAGGATATAAATAATGGTTTTAGGTAAGAAAAAAAAGGGTAATATCTTTATTGGGAGATGTTTAAGATCTTTCACCATGATTAGAAGATTTTATTCCGAGTTTCCAAAGACACTAAACTTTTACGATCCTTGTGTGTCTGTTTTTTTTATGTATTCAGTATTCCGAAAAAGTAATGTAATGTCCATGTATGTAATGCTTTGGGTCTCTACAGCTGAGAAGGGCGTCTGGGTCTGTGGGTGTGCGATGTGAACATTGGAGCATGTTGGCTGGGTAGCAGGGAATAGGGGCGGTGGGTCTGCGGGTGAGATGGTGTGGAAGGGTTGGAGGGTAGCGGCAAGGGGCGGGGGTCCAGTGGGTTAGGAGGGTGTGGTGGGGTGTAGGGAAATGGAGTAGTGGAGGGGAGCAGCGGGTCTGGCGAGGTGTTGGGTAGTGGAGGAGAGGTGGGGTAGAGCTGGGGAACTGGGGCAATGGGCTGGTAGCGGGGTGCGGGATTAACAGGAGAGGCGGGGTGCGACCGGGGGCAAGAAATAGTGGGGACTGATTGGAGAGAGAATTGATGGGTAGGTGGGTGAAAAAAAAATGGGAATAGCTGGCGTGGGTCAAGAGGGAAATTAGGGGGGGAAAACAAGAATTAAAATTCAAAATTTTAAACTCAAATTAAAACTTTTAAAAATTAAAAATCTAGTTCTCTAAAAGTTAAATAAAATAATAGTAATAACACAAATTAGTAAATAATAAATAATAGGAAGAGTTATATTATTATTATATTGATAAGTTAAATTAATAGAATTAATTAATAAAATAATAATAATAATAACTAATATTAATTAAACTATAAATAAAAGCTATAAAATAAAATAAAAAAAAATAAATAACTAATATTAATATAAAATTAACTAAAAACTATAAACACGACTAAAATATTAAAATACTGAAAAAAAACTAAAAACACAAGAAGCGGTTAACAAAATAAATAATATTAAATTTAAAAATGGTAGAAACATCCATGTACATCAAATCCCCCACACTTAAACTTTTTCACTCCTGGGAAAAACAATCAAAAATAAAAAAAGTGGTCCCGTAGAAAAATCCAAACATCAAAATTATTAGTTCAAAATTTTTCATTCTCTTTCATCATCAAATATCATGCTTCATTTAAAACTTCAATTTTCAAAAAAAAAGAGAAAATTCTTTCACTTGCATTATTTCCAATACAAGTACATGCACTCATTTATCATGTGGTATACCATGCCGTTACACTCATCACTCAAAAACATTGATCAAAGGTTTTCTCAGTTCTCATACACATGCATGCTTTCCACATGCTTTCCATGAATTTCACATCTCCAATAGTGGAAATCAAAATAATGCACAAATCTCAAGAACATTACACAGGGTTCAAATTTCTATGAGGCTATGGGTGGTGGGTTAAAAAAATGGCAGCTTTTTGGTAAAAAGGAGGGTTGAATCTAGAAATAAATTCATGATAAATGTCAATCCAAATGTCGCCCTCAAACTCTCACTCCCCCAAACTTAAAATAGTGCTCGTCCCCAAGCATATGATAAGCCAATGTTTTTCTCTCTCTTTTGTTTTTTTAAAACACAACTCACTCAAATAAGATGGTTAGGAAAAACTGGTGAGTATCAACTCTAAAACCCTATGAAATAAATATTAGGAGAAAATAAAAAATAATGGTACCCAATAGCGCGTATGCTGTAACATCACAGTGAAGGTAGGTCATGTAGAAAAATCTCTAGTTCCTGGAGAAATGGATCATCACAATTATAGGTATCCCTAAAATGGATGTTTACCGCATAATGATCACCAATGTACTCATTGTTGGAACCAAAGGGATTCTATATTCCTATATCAAAATATATGTAATTAATGTGTCTACTTTGATAAATAACTCTTATGATTAGGATGTGATAATGTCAATCCATGTAAATCAAATGACTCACTACCCCTCGACGAACCCTCTCCATGTGTAAATCTCTCCCCCACACTTATATTGAAAATTATCATTCAAAAATTCAAGAAATTGGTTGGGAAGGGTATAGGATTGGGCTCATACTAAAAGGATCTTTCATGGCTTCTAATGACTATACGATGGAGAAAATGTGTTGGTGGACCAGTGGGTTAATGGGGATGAATAATCCAACAGAATAATCTGTTATTTTAGTGCAACTTTCAAAAATTTCTATTGCCTTGATGAAAAAACATGGAATGTTCTGGAAGAAAAAATATGGTTGAGATTCCCTCATGAAAAAGAGAAACAAGAGATTATGTAAAATGGGCCAGACTCATCATGGGTATAGAAATATAATGTTGGAAAAAAAGATGAGTATGAGTGAAAATGAGTGTCTCAAAGATATACAAGTGTTTGAAAAAAAATTTGAAGCAAGAAGTAATATCATCAATCATCTAGGTCATGAGATCAAGGATCAGAGCATTAAAACAATAATCAGGTGCTCAAACTTCCTAGGGACAAAAGTGGTATGCCCCCGATAGTGTTATGACAAAAATGCAGTGGCATTCATGTGGGTTCATCAATGAAATGAATGTTATTTTTTTCATGTGTTTGGAAGCATAAAATATGAAAAAATTAATACACTTCTCTGAGTAAGAGCAGATAGACACAGTGAGGCCGTCTGTATCCGATGAAGCACCAAAAATAATGTACCTATAAACTCTACACATGGACAACACATACCCGCATCATATTATAAAGATAGCACCAAGGATCATATAAATGGAATTAGATATGTAGGATACTGAAAAGTGCTCACAAATATCAGGAGTAGCTTAAGATTTTGTAAACATTACATGTTTTATTTCCTCAAACAAACTAGAATAGTAAAAAGAAGAAAGGGGAAAATGAAACTAGAACATGGGTTTCCTCCCAAGAAGCTCTATGATTACGTCTTTAGTTAGTCAGATGGATAATGGTCAATCATCATGGTCTATCAGCTCAGAACTCTTCTGCCTCTTGCAAGAACTAGTGGCTGTGACATCGATCTCACAGGGACACTTAGTGGGATTAACCATCTCCGGTGCATAGTGAGCATAAATCTGGTGAGGAAGGAGCAAAATCTATGCTCTTTTTGGTGGTGTCTGTTGTTGAGCACGAATCTCTAATGAAAGCTCCTCAAGCTGGCACTCGATATCAGCCAAGTGTTGAGCCATCCATCATACTAAGATAGAAGGAGACAGAACAAGCGCATCGATGACCACAAAAGTTTCAAAAGAGATAGATTTTTTTTTTATTTTAGTTGTATCCCTAAAAAGAGATAGAATGATAGAGAGAGTGTAATAAAACAAAGACCAAGGAATGAAGAAGAAGTCAGGTTGCCTCCTGATCGGCGCTAAGTTTAACATCTTCAGCTAGATTGATAACTTCCAATTGTAATTGTAATTCTTCAATGATTCCTATTATATCCTAAGTGTGGTAAAGTTTAAGGCATTGAACATTAACTTTGACTATAGGAATCTTCCCATTAGAAAATTCAATAGCACCATGTGGATAAACAATTTTTACCATTTAAGGAACCGACCAATTCGACTTTAGTTTTCATTCCACAATTCGAAGTCATGAGTTGAAGAGGAAATCTTTGTCGCCTTCTATGAAATTTCTTTTTTGGATCTGTTTGTCATGATAGGATCGAGTTTTATCTTTTTATATCAAATAATTGTCATATGATTCTCTCCTCATCTCGTCTAGGTGATTCATCTGTAGAAAACGCTTCTCTTAGGTAGTTTTGAAATCAAAATTCATTTCCTTCATAGCCCAATAAGCTTTATGTTCCAGTTCTACATGTAAGTGGCTGATTTCTCCAAATACCAACCGATATGGGGACATTCCAATAGGTGTATTATAGGAATTTATATAGGCCCAAAGTGCATCATCATGTTTGGTGACCCAATCATTCCTAGATGTATTTACAGTTTTCTCAAAAATACCCTTAATTTCTCAGTTTGAAACATCAGCTTGGCCATTGGTCTGTAGATGGTATAGGGTGCTCATGTAGTTGTGGCATCGAGGGTGAGTCATTATCTTCTTAAACATATCATTATTGAAGTGGGTACCAAGGTCACTGATGAAGAGCCTTGGAATTTCGAACTGGGTAAAATTTTATTACTTTAAAATTTAGAAGATGACCCAAGTAGTATTTTCTGAAAATGATTCAGCTTCCACCCATTTTGACACATAGTCCACACAGACAAGGATATATGATGTTCCAAAATATATAGGAAATGGACCCATGAAATCTATTCCACATATGTCAAAAATTTCAATGTCTATGATTGAGTTTTTTGGAATTTTGCGGTTCCATTTTATACCCCCAGTTCCTTGGTATTTATCACAATTCATGATAAATTCATGAAAATCATTATTCATGGAAGGATAGTAAAAACAACATTGTAACACATTGCTGACTGTTCGAATCCCATGGTTTCCTCCATCTTCTCTAGTGTGGAACAAGTTCAAAACACAATCAACTTCTTCTTTTGGGATGCATCTTCTTATCATTCCATCTACACAATCCTTGAAAAGTAAAGGATCGTCCCAGTAGTAATGGCGTGCTTCATTCAAAAATCTTTTCCTCTGATCCTTTGATAAATCTGGATGTTTTATGCCTGATGTTAATTAGGTCATGAAATATGCATATCAGGGAGTGATTTTATCAATGGCATAGAGTTGTTCATTATGAAATGTTTCATTGATTAGTTCTACATTGATTTCACTTGTGTCATGGTCAAGGAATGATAAATGATCAGAAACAACATTCTCAGTGCCCTTTTTGTCCTTGAAATCAATGTCAAATTATGGAAGTAACAATATCCATCAAATGTATCTAGGTTTTACATATTTCTTGGTCATCAAATACCGATGTGAAAAGTGATCCATATAGACAATGACTTTTGGGAACAATAGATGGGATCAAAATTTATTGAAAGAAAAAAAACATCTAGTAGATATTTTTCAGGTGTTGTGTAATTATGTTGATTCTCATTCAAAGTGCGGCTAGAATTATAGATTGGCCTAAAGATAATTTATTTTCTTTATCCCATGGTAGCACCAACTAACCAGTCACTGGCATCACACATTAACTCGAATGGGTGCTCCTATGTTGGGGAAATCATTATCAGGGTTTCAACCAAACGTTGCCTTAATAATTTAAATGCTTCCTGACATTCAAGGCCATTGTGGAAGGTGACATCTTTTCCCAACAGGTTTGTAAGGTTTCAGGAAACAACTGAGAAATCATTAAGGAAGCATCTATAGAATCCAACATGCCCATGAAAACCTCGAATAGAAAAAACTGAAGAAGTCTTGGGTAACTAAGAGATTGTACTAATATTTTCAATGTCAACTTCAATTCCTTTCTTTGAAATTTGATGACCTAAAACTATTCCACTTTGTACCATGAAGTGTGACATTTCCCAATTAGCACCAGATTCTTTTCCTCGCATCTTGACAAAACCTTATCCAAATGTTCTAGAATGTAATCAAAATAATCCCCATGCACAAAGATTTCATCCATGAATATTTAAAAGAACTCTTCAATCGTGTCCTTGATCATTGCCATCATGCATCGTTGAAATGTGGCTGGAGCATTATACATTCCAAAAGGCATTCAACAATAAGAAAAAGTACCATATGGACAAGTGAACATGCTTTTATCTTGATCCTCTAGTGTCACTACTATTTGATTATAGCCTATGTATCCATGAAGAAAACAATAGTAATCTCATCTTGCCAATCGTTCAAGAATTTGATTAATAAAGTGTAATGGGATGTGATCCTTTCTGGTGGCATCATTCAATTTATGATAGTGGACACACATTCTCCATTGAGTCACTATTCTTTTGGTTATCAATTCTCCTTTATCATTCTCAACTACTTTAGTTCCACCCTTTTTAGGTACCACTTGCAATGGGCTAACCCACTAACTATCAGAGATTCGAAATACTAAACTAGCATCAAGAAGTTTAATGACTTATTTCTTGACTACTTATTTCATGGGAGGTGTTAAGCATCATTGTGGTTGCCTGAAATGTTTTTAATTATCTTCTATATGTATTCTAGGAGTATATATTACAGTACTTATAATATTTAGATCAGCAATCATCCAACCTATTTCTGGATTCCTTTGTGACAAGACATTGAGCAATTTGCTTTCTTGTTCACTCAAAAGATTGGAATTTATGAGGACTGGTAAGGTGTTTAAAACTCCCAAGTAACTATATCTTAGGGTTGATGAAAGGGGTTTATGCTCATGTTTTTGAGGCTTTTCAAGTGATGAATTTATTGAATTGAATTCATGTCTATCTAAAGCCTCGACAAAGTTTCTGATGAATTCCACTACCTCGATTGATTCAGTGAACTCTTCATCTTCTTTGTGTAAATCCACGAGATCCAGTGCATCGCTTGCTAACGCATCCCATTCTTCAACTGTATCCAATAAATGATAGTCTACTATAGACGATTTTTTCATACCCTTTAGGATATCAAATGTTATGTTATCATCCCTAATTATAAAAATCAACTTTCCCTCTTAGTCATCAACCATCCCTCTGCATGTTTCTAAGAAGGGTCTCCCGAGAATGAGTGGGATGTCCTTATATTATTCGATATCGAGGACAATCAAATCAACTGGGAAGTAATATTTATCAACCTTAACAAGTATATCTTCTAGAATCCCTCAGCGATTCTTCACTGATCGGTCAGCCATTTGCAAGGCGACCCTCGTTTTCTTTAATTCTATGATGCCTTGTTCTTCATGGATTCCAGAAGGCATGAGATTTACACAAGCTCCGAGGTCCCACAATGCTCTTCTGAATTGACATCCTCTAATATTGAAATGAATAGTGAAACTACCAGGGTCTCTTAGTTTTGGAGGTATGGATCTGCGTATGACCACTGAACATTCCTCGTGCATTATGATTGTTCCCACATCATCTAATTTTCCTTTTTTCTATAGAGGTTCCTTGAGAAATTTATCATAGTATGGAATTTGTGTGATGGATTCCACAAAAGGAATATTTATTTTAAGATTTTTGAACATTTCCATGAATTATGAAAATTGAACATCCAACTTCCTTTGTTTCATTATTTTGGAATAGAAGGAGGTGGTATGTGGGTTTTCACTCTTTCATTGAGTGCCTCATTTTCCTTTTCCTTTCTTACCTTTTCATTTTTGCAAGTTTTTTTATCTTACTCCTCTTTGGTTTCATGTTTGATTACTTTGTTTTTTGAGTCGCCATTCTGTGTGGCAGGTATAGGCATCTCATATTTTGGTTGAACATCAGGAATTTGGTACTTTAGTAACTGTGTGCCACTTCGTAATGTGATAGATTTTTCTTTTTCTCTTGGGTTAACTCTTGTGCTTCCCGGTAGAGTTTCTTGTTGTAAGTTCTATATTTGTGCAGCTATCTAACTGACATGAATTTCAATGTTACCCATGGGAGCCTATATGTTTTGGGTTGTTTAATGTAGGTTTTTGGTGTTTGTCAGCAAATTTTGAATTGTTATCTACAAATTTTGAGTCGTTTCTTGCAAATTTTTAGTTTCCATCTCTTGTAACTCAAACCTTTATTAATTGGACGTCATTATTTTAGCTATAGTTGATCACTAATCTTTTTGACCTTGTATTGTAGGAGGGGCCAAGCCTGTTTTTTAGCTTTTTCTCCATATATTATTGTTTTTGATGAAATAGGGTTCATTATTTCTATTGAGATCCTTGCTCTTGCGATTGCATGTCACGTCTAAAGGAAGATTGAGCAGGAAATCCAGGTGGACCCATGTTCTGGTTCATTGGTTGAGTAGTCGATGGCTCCTTCCAACCATGATTTTTGTTATTTCCATGCCAGTATGTGTTTTAGTTGTTTCCATAATTACCCTTAATGTAACTGGAAAATATTGCTTCAAATATATTGGTCTTAGATGTGTTATATGGACACATGGGATAATAATGAGGACAACCACAGTGTGGATAGTGCTCAGCTTCAACAACATGGACTAGCTTAGGCGGGTTTACTACCAAGTTCTCATTCCTCTTGTTGGGAGCATCAAATTGTGCATCCATGAATGTCTGGGAATGAACTTGATGCACTCCTCGCTTCTTGAAAAATCTACTAGCCACTGGAAACTATGTTCAACCATGTTTTGAATTAATATTTATAGATCCTCAGGATCCATTTCCATGAGCGCATTTCCAGGGGCTGTGTTGATTGCAGACTTACTCCCAGGTTGAAGTCCATAATAAAAAGCATGCAACTGGTTTTCCAACATAATCCAATGATGAGGACAACATCTTAACATGGACATGAATCTTTCACAAGATTCTCTTAATGATTCGTATTCAATTTGAAAAAAGATGTTGAGGCCTCTCTTTTTTTTCAAAAAATGAGCTGTTTTGTAATATTAATCAAGAAATTTTCTTCTCAGCTCTTCCCAAGTGAAAACTGTTTCTGGGTCAAGACATTCTAACCAGTCCATTTCTTTCCCTTGCAATGAGAATGGGAATAGCCACAGGATCAATGCATCATCTATCACTCTGTTATATTTAAATGTCTAATAGACTTTGAAAATATGTTTACATGCATATAAGGTTCTTCAATTCTCAATCCATGAAATTGTGCATGTTATTGGAGGTTGTTGATCGTAGACGGCTTCAATTCAAAGTGTGTTTCATGAATTCTAGGTCTTGTTATGCCTGAGCTAACTCCAACTATGTTGGGTCGTAACTCCGGTCTCATAGTAGTCTGAGGACTTTTATTATCAAGACGGTTTTGGAAAATTTGGAGGACTTGTCCACTAGGAAGCGTCAGAATGTGAATTTCAACGCTTTCTTCTTGTGGATGCATTGAATTTGTGGTTGAGGCACCGATTTGTTATTTTCCATTTCTTTGATGTTTATTTTGTGTATCAAGGGGTGGGTCATTCTTTAATGGATCAGAATTACGAGTGTTCACCATTGAGGAAAACAATGCCTAAGGTAAGGCATAATTGAAATTTTATTAATAAAAGACATGCGCGTGATCCCAGGAAATGGTGCCCGAAATTTGGTACGCACGCCGCAATGCGTCCAATTTGAAAACTTTTATAACTAACTTGCTACTATATAAGTGGAGAGCAGGGTCGAACCACAGAGATCACAGAATCAAGTTCACTAAAAATATTTCATTAGAAAATGTTTAGTATGAAAAAAGCTGAGGGAATTCTTATTTTGAGTTTTTGTTTTTTATTATTTTAATTGAACTAAAAGGTGAGAAGACAAAATAAATAAAGTAAACTGTAATTGAAAATGATGATGGAATCTAAATCAAAAAATGTGTCAGGGAAGCTGATGTCGTAATTAAATTGCCACGCAACCATGAAAATAATTCTTTTATGTGATTAAATATTTATTTTGTTTAGTTATCACTAGTTCGGAAAATATAATCATTTTTTAAATGCTCAATTAAAATTTCTTAATTTATTTATGGTCTCATTAGCTAGTGTTATAAATAAAATAGAAAACATGTTCAAATACCAAACTAAATGACTTTCCAACGAGCCTGTACCCTAGTGGTACAGGCTCCTACTTGGCATCTAAAAGACCCAGGATCAAATTCGGACAGGGACTAATTTCTTGTACAGTAGCAGCACTGTAGTAGTGGCAGAACTATAGTGGCAGTGACACTGTAGTGGCAAAGGCACTGTAGCGGGAACTGTAGAGGAGGTGGTACTTTAGAAGTTACTGTAGCAGCCTGGGTACTGTAGCAATACTATTCATTGAAGGGCTCTTTGAGCCAAATAAATGGGCTTTTAGGCCTAGTCTTCAGGCCACTTAGCCTTTGGCCTTCAGGCTATGTAATGGTTCTCCCTCTACCTAGTCTAAAGATGTCTTTTCTTTATATAAAAAAAATGAGGCTTTAGCCCTAACCTTCAAAAAAACCAAACTACACAGTGAAATGACACAACCCGTTTCTCACAAATTTGTGTCACCAATTTTCACTTACAGTTAGACAATGTGGTTTACCTTCTTGGAATGCCGCATCAACTTATTATTAAAACTTCCAGTTTTTATTTCAAAAGTTAATTTAGTGAAATAATAATTTAAACAGATAAACATTCAATCAAAATAAATTTAATTGACAATTAACCACTAAACAATATTCATACATGGCATGCACAATAACGTTAATTAATTGACCAACATCCCTACACTAAGAAAATTACCCCGAAATCGTGACTGAAGGAATAAACGCGGTAATAAAATGATATGTCATGTGAAATAAGAGCGCATTACCGAAGAAATAATCATCTCAGTCTATATTTTCGCCGCACGCAGCAACACTCGGCACGTGATGACGTCGTGCACCAACAGCGTGCCCACCGGAATGGAAGATGTTGGCGATGTAGCGGAGGTTGGTCGGCTCTTCGTGTGGCGTGACATAGAGGTAGCTGGAGAGAGTGAGTCGTGCCTTAGAATGGTAATGGGGACCTATGACAGTTGCTCAGATGGTTAGTGGTAGGGGCACTGCAAGTGAGAAGTAGGGCGAGAGGGGGCCGACAAGGGCGTCTGGGTCTGTGGGTGTACGACGTGAACAAGAGAGTGGGGTGGCTAGGTAGTAGGGAATATGGGTGGTGGGTCTGCGTGTGATATGGGGTGGCGGGGTAGGAGGTTAGTGGTAGGGGGATGGTGGTCAAGCGGGTTAGGAGGGTGAGGTGGGGTGCGGGGCAGCAGACTAGTGGATGGGAGCGATGGGTCTGGTGGGGTGTGGGGTAGCGGAGGAGAGGCAAGGTAGCGGGGTAGAGCCGGGGAAGTGGGGCGATGAGCTGGCGGCGGGGTGCGGGATGGACAGGTGAGGCGGGGTGCGACCAGGAGAAAGAAATATAGGGGGGCTAATTGGAGAGAGAATAGATGGGTAGGAGGGTGAGAATAAAATGCGAATAGGTGGCGTAGGTCAAGAGGGGAATTAGGGGGGGAAATAAAACAATAATTAAAATTCAAAATTTAAAACTCAAATTCAAACTTTTAAAAATTAAAAATCTTGTTATCTAAAAGATAAATAAAATAATAATAGTAATAATAATAATTAGTAAAAAAGATATAATAGGAAGAGTTATATAAATATTATATTGATAAGTTAAATTAGTATCATTAATTAATAAACTAATAATAATGATAATAACTAATATTAATTAAACTAAAAATAAAAGCTAAAAAAATAAAATAAAAATTAAAAAAATAATAACTAATATAAATATAAAATTAACTAAAAACTATAAAAACAACTAAAATTTTAAAATACTACAAAATAACCTAAAAACACAAGAGGCAGTTACAAAAAGACATAAAACTAAATTAAAAAATGTTAGTAACATCGATGTACATCAAATCCCTCACACTTACACTTTTGCACTTTTGGGGAAAACAATCAGAAATATAACACAAGTGGTCCCGTAGACAAATCAAAACATCAAAATTACAAGTTCAATGTTTTTCATTCTCTTTCATCATAAAATATCATTCTTCATTTAAAACATCAATTTTTCAAAACAATTTTTCTTTCAATTTCATTCATTCCAATATAATTATGTGCACTCATTTATCATGTGGTCTACCTTTCCATTACACTCATTGCTCAAAAAATTTGATCAAATGTTTTCTCAGTTCTCATACACATGCATTCTTACAATAGGATTTCCATGAATTCCACATCTCCGCTAGTGGAAATCAATAGAATGCACCAATATCAAGAACTTTACATGTGGTTCAAATGTCTCTGAGTCTGTGGGATGGTGGGTTAAAAAAATTGAAAGCTTTTTGGTAAAAAGGAGGGTTGAATCTTGAAATAAATGCATGATAAATTTCAATCCAAATGTGTCTCTCAAACTATCACTTCCCCACACATAAAACATTGATTTTCCCCAAGCATATGATAAGCCAATGTTTTTCTCTATCTTTTATTAAAACACAACTCAATCAAATAATATGGTTAGGAAAAACTATTGAGTATCAACTCAAAAACCCCATGAAATAAATGTTAGAAAAAAATCCCAAAGAATGGTACACAATAGCGCATATGTTGTAACGTCTCAGTGAAGGTAGTTTAGATAGAAAACTCTCTAGTTCTTAGAGTAATGGATCATCACTTTTATAGGTATCCCCAAAAGGGAGGGTTACCGCATAATGATCCCCAATGTACTCATTGTTGCAACCAACAGAATTCTATATTCCTATATCAAAATACATATAATGAATTTGGATACTGTGAAAAATAACTCACATGATCAGGATGGAAAAATGTCAATCCATGTACATGAAATGAATCACTTCCCCACAAAGAACCCTCTCTAGGACTAAATCTCTCCCCCATACATAGATTGAAAATTATCTTGCAAAAATTCCAGAAATTGGTAGGGAAGGGTATCAGCTTGGGATAATCCGAAAAGGCTCCTTCATGGATTCTAAGGGCTATACAATGGAGAATATGTATGGGTGGCACAGTTGGTCAAGGGGATGAAAAATCAAACATATTCCTCAATCATTTTAGTGAAACTTTCAAAAATTACTATCGATTTGATGGAAAAACATGGCAAGTTCTAGAAGAAAAAAACATGGTTGAGATTCCCTCAAGAAATTGAGAAACAATAGATGATGTAAAATGGGACATATTCCTCACGAGTATAGAAATCCAATGTTGGACAACACAGATGTGTATGAGTGAAAATAAGTGTCTTAAGGATATAAAAGTGTTTGAAAAACATTTTCAAATCATGAAATAATATCAGCAATCATCTAAGTCATGAGATCAAGGATCAAAGATTACAAACAATAATCAGGTTCTCAAACTTCCTAGGGACACAAGTGGAATTCCCCCAACTATGTTACAACAAAAATTTAGTAGCATTCATGTGGATTTATCAATGAAAGGAATCTTAGTTTTCTTTGTGTGTTTGGAAGCATAAAATATGGAAAAAATAAAACACTTCCCTGAGTAAGAGAAAAGGTACAATGTGAGGCTGTCTGTATCCGATGAAGCTCCAAAAATGATGTACCTATAAAATCTACACATGGAAAACACATACCCACATCATATCATAAATATAACACCAAGGATCATCTAAATGGAAGCAGATATGTAGGAGACAGACAAGTGCACACAAATATTAAGAGTAGCTAATATGTTTTAACACTTTCCAGGTTTTATTCCTCAATGAAACTCGAATAGTTAAAAGAAGAAAGGGGGAAAATGAAACTAGAACATGGGTTTCCTCATAGGAAGCGCTAAATTTTACGTCTTCATCTAGATAGATAGACAATGGTCAGTCATCTGGGTCCATCAGCTCAAGAAATATTCTGCCTCTTGCAAGAACTAGTGGCTCTGTCATCGATCTCATAGGGATGCTTAGTGGGATTAACCTCCTATGGAGTGTAGTGAGCTTAAATCTGGTGAGGAAGGAATGGAATATGTGATCTTTGTGGTGGTGTCGGCTATGGAGAACAAATCTCAAATGAAAGCTCCTCAAGCTAGCACTCGATATCAACCAGATGCTGAGTCATCTATTGTACTCAGTTAGAAGGAGGTGGAACAAGTGAATCGATGACCACATAAGAGTCAGAAGAGCTAGACATTGACTTTATTTTTTCTTCATCCATAGAAAGATACAGAAAGATAGAGTGAGTGTAAGAAAACAGAGACCAAGGAATGAAGAAGTAGTCAGATTGCCTCCCGATCAGAGCTAAGTTTAACGCCTTCAGCCAGACGGATAACCTCTCATTGTAATTGGAGTTCTTCAATGATTCCTATTGTATCCGATGTGTGGTAAAGATTAAGGCGTTGACCATTAACATTTAATGGAGTGATATTACCATCATAAATTTTGACAACACCATGTGGATAAACAATTGTGAAAGTGTAAGGACCCGACCACTTCGACTTGAGTTTTCCTTCCTTGATTCGAAGTCGTGAGTTGAAAAGGAGAATTTTCACTCATGATGATAAATTTATTTATTGGATCTGTTTAACATGCCAAGCTCGAGATTTATCTTTTTAAATCAAAGCATTATCATATGATTCTCACCTCATCTTTTCTAGTTCATTCATCTGTTGAAAACGCTTCTGTTGGGATGTTTTGAAATCAAAATTCAGTTTCTTCACAGCCCAATAAGCTTTATGTTCCAATTATATAGGTATGTGTTAGGTTTTTCCAAAGACAAAATTTTATGGGGACATTCCAGTAGGTGTCTTTTAGGTAGTTCTGTAGGCCCAAAGTGCATCATCATGTTTGGGGGCCCAATCATTCCTAGATGTATTTACATTTTTCTCCAAAATACCCTTAATTTCTCAGATTGAAACATCATCTTGGACATTGGTCTGTGAATGGTATGGGGTGATCATGTAGTGGTGGCATTCACAGAGAGTCATTAGCTTCGGAAAAATTTCATTACTGAAGTGGGCACCACGATCACTGATGATGAGCCTTGGAATTCATTAACGGGTAAAAATGTGTTGCTTTAAAAATTTTATAATGACTCGAGCAGTATTTTCTGAAAATGCTTCTGCTTCCACCCATTTGGACACATAGTCCACATAAAAAAGGATATATGATTTCATAAAAGATTTAGGAAAAGGACACATGAAATTGATTCTCCATATGGAAAAAATTTTAATGCCCATGATTTAGTTTTGTTCCATTTTGCGATTACAGCTTATACTTCCACTTCTTTGGCATTTATCACAATTCATGATGATTTCAAAAATATCATGATTCATGGTAGGCCAGCACAAACCACATTGTTACACTTTTCTGACTTTTCGATGAATCCCATGGTGTTCGCCAGCTTCTCTAGTGTGGAATAAGTTCAAAACACAATCAACTTCTACTTCAGGGATGTATCTTCTTATTATTCCATCCACACAGTCCTTGGAAAGTAAAGGATAATCCCAGTCATAATGGTGTGCTTCATTCAAAAATATTTCCCTCTGGTCCTTTGATAAATCTGGATGTATTAAGCCTGAAGCTAAGTAGTTCATGAAATTAGAATACTATGGTGTGATTGTCTCAATGGCATAGATTTTTTCATCAGGAAATGATTCATTGATTAGTTCGATGTTGATTACTCTTGTGTCATGGTTGAGGCATGATAAATGATCAGCAATGACATTCTCTATGCCCCTTTTGTCATTGACATCAATGAAAAATTTCTGAAGTAACAATATCCATCGAATGAGTTTGGTTTTTTCATCATTCTTGGTCATCATATACCGAAGTGCAGAGTGATCTGTATAAACAGTGACTTTTGAGAACAATAGATGGGATCAAAATTTATCAAAAGCAAAGACAACTACAAGAATCTCTTTTTCAATTTTTTTGTAACTTTGTTTAGGATCAATAAAAGTGCGTCTAGCATAATATATTGGCCTAAATATCATTTGTTTTCTTTGTCCCAATGTAGTACCAACTGCCCAGTCACTGGCATCACACATTAACTCTAATGGCTGCTCTAAATCTAGTGAAATCATTATCGAGGCTGCAACCCAAGTATGCCTTAATAATTTAAATGCTTCTTGACATTCTAGGACAATGTAGAAGGTGGCATCTTTTCCCAACAGGTTCGTAAGGGGTCGGGAAATAATAGGTAAGTCCTTAATGAAGCATATATAGAATCCAATGTGACCAAGAGAACCACAAATTGAATGAAATAAAGAAGGTATGGGTAACTCATAGATTGTACTAATCTTTACATCATCAACTTCAATTCCATTTTTTGAAATTTGATGTCCTAAAACTATTCCACTATGTATCATGAAGTGTGATGTTTCCCAAGTAAGCACTGGATTATTTTCCTCTCATCCTTCCAAAACCTTATCCAAATGTTTCAGACAGTCATCAAAAGAATCCCCATACACAGAGAATTCATCCATTTATATTTCCAAGAACTCTTGAATCATGTCATGGAACATTGCCATCATGAATCATTGAAATGTGGCTAGAGCAGTACATATTCCAAAAGGGATTCGCCATTAAGAAAAAGTACAATATGGACAAGTGAACGTGATTTTCTCTTGATCCTCTGGTGTAAATTTTATTTGATTATAGACTGAGTGTCCATCTAGAAAACAACAGTAATCTCATCCTACCAATCGTTCAAGAATTTGATCAATAGAGGGTAATGGGAAGTGATCAATAGAGGGTAATGGGAAGTGATTATAGACTGAGTGTCCATTGTCTTCACCACACGACCTTAAACAACATGGCACCTTCAAGAACAACATATGGCTTGATTCCCATCATCATGGGATATGTAGGAATTCTTAGACACCTTGTCTTTAGTCC
The DNA here is from genome assembly GCA_963277665.1 of Viscum album. NCBI lineage: Eukaryota > Viridiplantae > Streptophyta > Magnoliopsida > Santalales > Viscaceae > Viscum > Viscum album. The sequence continues at coordinate 35,684,958 of OY728150.1, read as the reverse complement.
ATCCCCTAGAATCCTCTCTATGAATATTCCCCTAGGTATAGTTTCCTTGTAAGATCCCCCACGGTGTAGTGTAGGCTTCTATGGACCCCATCATGGCGGGATCATGATAATCTCACCATGTTCCCTTAATTATTCTATCATCCCACATCCTACATACATGACGTTAAACTTCATGGCCTTTCATAACTATGTATGTCTTGATTCCCATCTTCATGGGATACGTAGGAATCCCTGGACATTTCGTTCATCGGTCTAACCCAAAACACGAGGATCTCCCTTTGGGTCCAAACACATGGAGTGGTGCAGGATTATTCCCTCATTCACGTAGGGTTCATCATGAATGCACCATGTATCCCTCACCCGGAGGATCTCAACCTATTTCCTCATCTTCCATGACATTAAAATGCACATGCACATTCATGCTTCACACACTCCCCTTTTTGGGACAAATTGATACAAGTCCCACGTTGTGAACATGGTCAGTGGTTGAAAGTCATTTTTTCTCCCATTCTAGGTCACACGATGTGGATTCTGTGTTTCGAACGTGGTCAATATTCATCCTTCATCATTTCCACCACCCCCATATGTCCCAAATATTGGGTGTAGTAATCCATTTTTTCATGCTACCCCTTCAAACATCATTATTCCTCGGACAGGAGTGTTAGTTCATTTCTTGTACCCTTATATGATGGGGAGAGACTGGTCATATTCCTTGATTCCCACACTGAGAATTGATCACATAGGATTAGAAGTTTTTAAGGAAATACCTGTGTAATGGTTCACGTATCTATGGTCCTAGATCTATGACCTTAAACTAAGATCACCATCATCCTCATTGGAAGACGTTAAACTACAAATAGGCCGAGACTTATTATCTCAGGTTCCTTGGCCTTCCAGGACCCTCGAACTAGTTTCCCACTTGGGACTGTGTGCTGTGGTTTGGTCTCTTTTTCCTCATTAATATTGAGTTACTTTTTCCATGTGGCATACATCCTTTGGAGACACCCCTCCATGTTTGTCCTTGTCGCAAGATGGTAAACTGCACAGGTCCCAAGATTCATCATGTGTCCCATAATTTGGGTTTCCACCACCAGTCACATCCAAAATGACCCTCGAATGGAATAGATGTTTGGACAAAGGGATCTCCTAACTTTTCAGGACAACATCCTCAAGGATCTCAAACAAAAAATTGATACAGGTCCCACATTGCGAATATTGTCAGCAGTCCACACTCATTTGTTGTTCCCATTTCTGGTCACACAATATGGATGGTGTGTTTCAAACATGGTCAACAATTATCCTCCATCATCACACCACCCCCATAAATCCCTAATTATTGGTCGCATGATTCACATCCTTTTCCAATCGACCATGTCCAAGTGGAATTTCGACACACTAGATGCTATCCCTCAATGCGTGTTTTCACGTTAGAAGGGAAAAACCCTAGTGAGGTGTCATTCGGGGCTCTACACTGATTTCACCTTTGTGTGTATTCTATTTGTTGTAAAATACCTTCTCCCCCCTTGTTTACTACATCGAGCGTAGCTCACGTGGGCTTATGAATTTTCGTCGAGGTTTTCACCCATTTGGAAGTGTTTGTCTTCTCAATGGTCTGATCTCTAGGAATGTTAAAACTAAAATATCTCCACATCCTTGTCATATAAAGTTAAAATTAATGACATATTATAGAAGTATGTGTGTCTTGATTCACATCATCATTGGATACATAATAATGCTCAAGAATTCCATCTTTGTGTCCAACACCAGGAATCATAAATCATGCCCCTCATTTTGGCCCTTGGCCCAAATACATTTGAAAAAATGGGGTGTGGCGAGTACCTGTTGGGTTATCATTCACATCGAGCTTTTAAATAGCCACACCATGTTAATATTTTGACTTTTACCAACCTGGTTGAGGTTCTATGACCCTAAACGAAGATCTCCCTATGGGAACTACTTGTTGGGTTTGGATACTTCGCCGTCCTGTGCACAGTCCATCAAACATGGTCCCCTATTAAATGTCCAATCTATGACGTTAATCTAGGAGCGTGTGACCCCAAAACCCTTGTCTTTGGAAAGGGATTTGACTTCCTCAATCTGACACATTTCATTGGCTTACTCAATTGTGGAATAGAAAAGAGCCTAAGGTGTGTAATTTTCACAAAAACATCCCCTCGTTTCATAACCATGCTTCATGAGAACTTTATATGGATCCCATACTCTTCCATGTTAGAATGGGACCCCCATTATGGCCTGGTCTAATGCCACATTACCTTACCTACCGTCTTCCTCCATAACCTGAGAATACCTTAGATGAAATTTGTGATAGGTCACATGTTTCAAACATGGTCAGTGGTCGACCCTCATTTGTCTGTCCCCATTCCAGGATAATGTGAAATGTATAATATTTTTCAAACATAGTCAGTAGGTATCCTCTATTTTCACTCTGTTATCATTGTTGTCTAGATCTTGAGCATCATGATTCACATATTTCCACTCCCTTATGATCAATTCGAATTCCACCATACACGCCAATACCCCTTCTCACATCTAGGTGCGTTAAGTAGGCAGGTCGGGATTATTGGAACCTCATTAACCTATCATCTTATTGTCCTTAATGTGTGCCTCCCTGTACTAGGAAATTCCCATCACCAATCCTTGTTTCCCATATCAAGCATGAATCACTTGGCTTAAGTGGTATTGGTAGGATGTGTAATGTTGTTGCCAAACTACACATGCCCTTCATCCTGCATGACATTAAACTTCACTCTTGGAACTATGTGTGGTTTGATTTCCATCTTCATGGGGTATGTAGGAACACACAAGAAACCTGTCTTGGGGCCAGCCCAGTTTTCACCATCAGCCCCTCGACCAAAGGATTCTCCTAAGAGTGTGTAGTGTGGAATGGACTCTTACGATCCTCATTAACATTGGGGAATGTACCGTACGACAAATTTCATTTCTGGGTATCCATGTCCTCAATGCATGACATTAAACTTTAGTTCTTCCTTGAACATGTTCTAGATGCCCTGTGATAATTATGGGATGCATCAGCTTCCTCAAGAGAGAGGATTTCCCCCACCTGCATTGGTACAGTACCATGATACTTATAGAACTACATATGGATTGATTCTCATCATAATAGGATATGTAGTAATCCCCAATAAATTTTCTTTGGGCCCTACCTAACAATAACTTTTGGTCTCATGACCGAAAAAACTCCCTTCAGGGATACGTGGTGTGGTGCAGACTACTTACGTCATCATTCACAGCGAGTTTATAGCTACTACATCACATAAGCCCTTTTGGGGATCCCTGTTTTCACTCCAAATCCTATCATATGGCGTTAAACTATATGACTCCATATGTATTCTATGTGTGACACTAAACATCAGTTCTAACTTGATTATGTTCAGGATGACCCATGATAATTATGGGATGCATTATCATCCTCTCCAGAGAGGATTCCCCTTAACAGTGTTGGTATCTGACCAAGATGTGTATCAAGAACTATGTTTGGATTGATTCCCATATTAATGTGATACATAGCGACGCCTAGTCTCATTGGTCCTTGACCCAAGGTCATTAACCATTTTGGCGGCTCATCCCTGATATTTTTCCAGGAAGTATGACCTTTAAAAAATGTGCCCCTTCCTCATGGAATGACGTTTAAACTTCGTATCTATCATCAGATGTGGTATGACATAAAACCACAAGAAATTCCAGGACCGTACCAGAGAGTTCCTATTCAGATGTAGTTATGACCCCTGATCAATCCGATGCACTCAACTAATGTCTCTTCACAACATTGGAGTAATTTCTAGAGTGTTGGACTCCATTCGAACAACCCATCACTCCACCGTCCATGCTTTGTGTGCCAGTTAATCACACCCTTGTACTCTTTCACGTCTAAAGGAACCCCCTAACTGTATGAATGATTGGCCTATGGATCACCTACTGTCCTGGGTCAATTTTCTAGAAGATAATGGATGGCATTTTAAGTTAGGTCCCGTGTTTCGAACATGGTCATCGGTCGACCTTCATTTGTTATCCCAATTTCAGGCTAACGCAATAAGGATATTGTGTTTCGAACTTGGTCAATAGTTATCCTTCATTATCAAGCCATCCCTAGAGTATTCCGAATTTTTGGTAACATGATTCACACTTTCCACTCCCCTATGTTTGGATTAATTCCAATTCCCTTGGTGTTACCCTGCTCATGCACTAGAGAACACTGGGAAAATGGTAATTAGAATGTTCTGAGAGCTTCATTCTCTAGTCAGGCCTCCCTCTTTCTTCCTAGAAATCCCGGTCGACAGTTCAGAGAGCCCCATACTCTGGATGGAATCCTTCTTTTAGGATGATCCTAATGGTGATCAATTTCCCATACTGATCCCCTCACACCTTCTATTGTTTTGCAATCTCGTAATGGTGAATGACCTACTATTATCCCTTGTTTCCTACACTGATCATGGCTCACGCGGGCTTAGAGATTTTTTCAGCTATTTCCTCAATGCGATTGAGATAAAATGGACCCCAAGCCACACATTTTCATCAATTGTTTCCTCAGAATGTTGTCCGCCTCACCCTTAATGTCCCCGTTGGACCCCATTATTTGGGGGGGGGGCATTTGTTGGTACCAGAAAACGCATCGACAAAATATTCCAAATGCTTCCTTACATGATCCATGATCGTATATTGTTTCGAAAACATTGATTTGATAGGTCGTAGGGACCTAACAGAGTTACGAATTAGGAGTTATGGAAATTTAAAGTTGGGATGGAAAACTGGTTGGAGGAGCCCATTCGGGATGTTTCCTCCACGATCGCGGAGCAGAGAAACATGACTGGAGCCTTCGCAAGCATCGATAAGGTCGATGATGGTTGACTCCACAGTTACGATGAACTTGAAGAAACTTTATTGGGGCCTCTGTGAGCACTGCGAAGGTTGATGACAATCGAATCTGTGATTATGAGAAACATTAAGGAACTCACTGTTGTTGTGCAGCCTGATTTCCTTCACGGTAAGATTTTATCTTCGCGGAACACATTTGTGCTCCGCGGAGTGCTCATCCGACCTCCATTTCTTATAAATAAATGAATCAACCCTTCATAATCACGTTCACGCCGCCCATTGGGTGGTTGATCTCTCATTTTGCGGAGCTCTTGAGCACTATTAAGTAATTCCCTTTGCAAAGGGATCCAACCTTTGAAAAAGTGGGATCCCCCTTTTGGTTGCTCGAGGCTCTACAAGACACTATGATCCACATGCCACTTGGCTCTACGACCTGCTATACTCCCCGAGCCTCTATTCTTCGTGAGCTGCTTTACTCCGCGATCCCATTTTCTCTATGAATCCCCATACATTCCGAGACCACATGCTCCGCCATCACATTTCCTTCTCGAAGCTGATTCGTGATATCCCATACTCCTCAAGAATCACAAGGTTTCTTCATGAGGCCCCATGCTCCATGAGCACCTTTCATCTGTGATGCTTCTTCATGAAGCCTTGTCCTTTGTGAATCTTCTAACATCGCGCCCACTGGTCCATACCATGGGAGATGTGCCCCAGAACCCCCTCTTAAGATCAGGGCCAGGATTCGGTCCCATCCCTCTAGGCCTATCCCTTCAGTTACATCACTAACCCTGATTAAAAATGGAGTGTCGTACTGTAAACATTTCGGGCTAGGATTTCGGAATTTTCCATTTCACCCTTATGCACAACCACCTTCCTCCTTCATGATACCATGAATTGAGATGCACCTCCACACAACATGAAATACCTTTAGTCTACATTTTCATCTTGATCATTTCCCATGTCATAATTTCAGATTCTCATCATTAATTCCTTGAGAACCTTAAGTTGATCCATTCCTCGAGTTACTCTTCCACACCCCATCACCTGACTCCGATTCCAGGTTGAACCAGAAAGGGCCTCTCCTGTGTAAGTCCCTACACCAGCCATTTCTAGGCGCCGTATGCCTCATTATCATATCTATATGACTATAAACCATATAATTCCATATCATTCAATAATAGTATTCCTTTTTTCCAAACAAGAGATGCCTTATGTGCCAAACATTAGATGCCAATAGTCCTCACTACATGACAACAAACTATAGCATTCCCTATTATTAAATAATAGGACGCCTATTGCTCCAAACAAGAGATGCCTTATATGCCAAGAAGAATATTCCAATTGTCCTATCTATATGACTATAAACTGTAGCATTCTCTATCATTCAATAAAAGGATTCCTCTTGCTCCAAAAAAAAGATGCCTTATGCATCATGAAAAAATGATAATAGTCCTATCTATATGACTATAAATTGCATAATTCCCTATAATTCAATAATAGGATTCCAATTTCTCTAAACAAGAGATTCCTTATGCACCAATCATAAGATTCCAATAGTCCTCACTACATTACTATAATCTGTCGCATTTTAGATCATTCAATAATATGTAACCTCTTGCTACGAACAAGTGATGCCTTATGCGCCAAGCATAAGATGCCCATTTTCATCACTACATGAATTTAAACTGTAGCATTACCATTCAGTAAAATAGTAGATGACTCTTTCTCCAAACAAGAGATTCCATATGAACAACCATAAGATGCCAATAGTCCTCACTGCATGACATTAAACTGTAGAATTCCCTATCATTAAAACATTGGATGCATCTTGCTCCAAACAATAGATGACATATGTGCCAGGAATAAGATGCCAATAGTCATATCAATATGAATATAAACTATATTATTACCTATAAATCAATTATAGGATGCATATTGATCCAAACAAGAGATGCCTTATACACCAAGCATAAGAATCAAATAGTCCCTAGTACATGACTATAAACTTTAGAATTCTCTATCATTAAATAATAGGAAGCCTCTTGCTCCAAAAAAGAGATGCCTTATGCGCCAAGCATAAGATACCAATAGTCCTAACTACATGAATGTAAACTGTAGAATTCTCTATCATTAAAAGATAAGATTCTTCTTCTCCAAATAAGAGATGCCTAATGCATCAAGAATCAGATGCCTCATGCCATTATTACAGTGGCTCAATTTCATGAGAGTTGGAATCTATTTGAACATTCCATCACTCCACCTCATGCTTTGTATGTCCTTAATTCAGATCTTAATCCTCTTTCATATATTAAGGGACCCCCCCCCACTAATGGCCTTGTCCAATGCTTCCTCAGCCCACCTATCGTCTTGGGCCAACGACCCAGAAGACTTCAGACGACACTTGTAGTCATGTCCTGTGTTTCCAACATATTTAATATTTGATCCTCATTTGTTTGTCCCTATTTCAGGATAACGCAATATGGATGATTTGTTTTGAACAATGTCAACTATTAATCTCCATCTCAACACCACCCTCAATGCATTCTGAATGTCAGGCATGCAATTCAATGTTTTTATCTCCCTTTGTTCGGACTGTTTCCAATACCCATGGTGTCATCCCGCTTGGACAGTTTCACATAAGTGTTGGCCCCAATTATATTCCTCAATCCACCAATGAGTTGGGATTCCCTCATGTCCTGAAATGCGGAAGACATTACGGGAAACTTCCATGGGTAAGCCCCATCCACTGTTTCTGGTCCATAGCGGCACCTGAGAAGCTTCCATGCATCATCCCCATTCACCATTTCCACGATTCAGGGGCACTTGTGCTGCTTACATGTGAAATCCCAATTCACTGTTCCCGCTCCATAGCGGCACTTGGGCAAAAACCATGTGTAATCCCCATTCACCACCCTTCGTGACCATACCTTCACGCCACGATGGTCAGGTATGTTGTTGCCACTTGTTTCACACACCTAGAATGATTCATGTGATCATAGAGTAAACATTGACCATGACATTTTCACTAGGCCTCCCTAGAGTGTAAGCCCCAATCTACTCTCTCAAACTACATTAAATTTGTTCCTTTCCAAATAATTGTACATAAGAATCCTTCTTGAGTTTCATGCCCAACACCTACTCATCATAATAATCGTCATGTCGGTTCGTCTTTATCCCGCATGATGTTAAACTATATCTTCCATCCTGAACTAGGTGGACTTTGATCCATTCCAAGGCATGGTACATAGGAAGCCTCCTTAAGGTTCAAGAACAACACATACTAGTCCCGACCCATTCAAGCTAGTTCACCAAACCAATACTAACTAAATGTTCTTTTATATTTTCCAATGCAAGGTATGTAGGAATACTCTTTAAGGTTCCAGACCAACACCTACTGGTCCCAACCCATTCACGTTATTTCACCAAACACTCCCAAACTACGTGGACTTTGATTCCCCTCTATAGGGATATGTAGGAAGCCTCTATGAGGCTGAAGATCAACATCACTATCGCCTTCATGTTGGTTCCAACTCATTCCTCACCCACTCAATTCAACCCTCTATTATTTATCCTGATTTTTAACTGGACCACCACCTCCCAGTGGGATCATTCCCTTCCCTTGGGTATCTAACCACGCATAAACCCCCCATAATCCATAGTCATTCAAACAAGAATGTCCCTATTGTGATTGGATGCTATCAACATGTAAGCCCCAACATGTCTCAGGTTTTTTATCCTTTGTGTACACCCCAATGAATCACTCCTTCAAACTATGTGGGTTTTGATCCTTGTCATCTACACATGGTATGTAGGAAACCTCCATGAGGTTTAATACCAGCCAATGGTAAACCATGGTGCCCCCCTTTATCGGGTGCAATCTCCATGATCTGCCCTCAATGGTGTCTATATCATCCTTCACAGTGTGACATATTTCTTTTCTAGGACACATAATCTCGGGCCCCCTCTTATTGAGAATTCTAATACATCCACCTAGAAAAAAGTCTAGGTTATCCCTCCTAGGGATGTACCAATATGATCCTTCCCTATGGGATGTTCTGATCACTCTTGTTCCATATCTGCAAGACATTAACTTTATGTATACCTCGTGTTAAACATGATATAACAGAGAACAACCTCTGAGGACACGCCTTTGGCATAACCATCTCCACAATACATTAAACTTGTGACATACCCCATGTTAATCATGGGAAGTTGAGAGAAACCTCAGAGACATGACTCCAGCATTTGATACCCCCGACCGACATGGGATGCCTCGTGTTCTTCTCCCTTGAGATGCCCTCTTCTGAGAAATAATATAGGTTCCCCAATGACCACACATCCAAATATACCTTGACATGCCTGATGTTGTCATCTACTCCGACCGAAGGTTGCTACGATGTCAAGACCCCATTTAATGTCCTGACTGAAGTAATGTAACTAACCAGCATCCACAAATATATGGCACTAGGAATGAAATTCACACACCATGACTCCAATCTATGAGGTAGACTCAGACTAGGTAACGAGTTCTGAGAATGAATCCATGGAAGGAGAAACCAACATCCCATCATCCCATTTCGATCAACGAGAAAACGTCCCTGAATATATGATGGATGTCAGCCACCATTGGAAAGCAGGAATGCAGAAAACAATTAGTGCATCCTCCATAGATGGATTCATGCCTAGAAAATGCATTGGAAATAGTGGTGATGCTAATAAATTCCACCATGGAATCATAGAAAAATGGAAGATATGAATGAGAAAAAATTAATAGGGGAGGACTGTGGATCTTAAGTGTCTTATAACTGACAATGTTTGGTGTGTAACATAAAGGATTTGATAATATTTTATTGTACTTCATGTGATAATATCATTGATCATGGAAAATATTCTTAACATGTATGGATAATTATGAGAAGGACCTTTGATATGTCATCTATACCACCCAATTCCTTAGTAGGAAGACCCTTGACGAATAATGTGGAGATCACATTATGTTGGATAATGATGAAGGAGAATTCATAGGAAAGAAGATACACTAATTTTCATATGAAGGGTCCATGAATTTAATGTGTTCATTTCATTAATCATGTGACGACACCCTCAATAATGATATCTAGATCACATGGAGAACCTAAAGAAATTCATCCAGGTTATCTGATGACCCTCAGGTTTTTCATCCTTGCTATTGCGATAACACCCAGACATATCAACTAGATGTTGCAAAAACCTCAAACATTTCAGTCAGATCATTTGAAGGACCTCAAGAATGTTATACTAGTTCATGTGAAGACCCACAGAAATGTTGGGAAGGTCATTTGATATCAACCAAAAATGTCAAGAAAATAATTCTAGGACTCTCACATATTTTATTTGGATCATGCAACAACCCTCAGACATGTCAGAAATATCATGTGATGTAACTGAGACAATTCTTCATGATCATACAATAACCCTAAAATATGTTAAACATTTTATCTATAAAACATCAGTAATATTAAGACATCCATAAAAACATACAGTATACATCCTCATATACGCCTTTTTTCATGTAGGAATGCCTTGATATGTTCCATTGGGCCATGTGCACCCTTAACCATGAGTCATTAGCTAAGAATTCCCAAATCACATGGTATGTTTCCATAATGTACTAGGGATGTGAACTTTTACAACCTTATTTATTGTACATGAACCTTATTCCATCAAAGCATATTCAATGGACCTCTCCTGGTCCCCACACATTATCTGTCAGAGGATAAGGGATGTATATATTACATGGGCCTTGACATTAGTGTAAGTCTATAAATATTTTATTTACTCAAACCCAATACCCCCACCAAAAATGGGTATAACATATTAATAATCAATTGGAGGATTATCAATTAAATTTCAAAATGATGAATCTGATTCCTTTTATATGTGAGATACATAGTAGACCTTCCTATGCAGCCAGATTCATATCAAACCTAGCACCAAGATTGAATCAATGTGTAAGTACCACATTTATGATCATTTTATCTAATTTATTAACATATCCTATCTCTCAAAATTATAATGAATCATCTAATTTTAGGAATTTTAAATATTGTTCAGCTAACCTTATAAAATTCCCCCCAATAATTTAATTGTCAGTGTGAAATCCTTGATCAAATAAAATAAACTATCTTGTATCTAATTCCAATATTCATAATATGTGTAAGGTTCCTTCATAAGGATGGATATTCATACCCATTTCTTAAATTCTTTTATATTCAACATTTCATCATTACCTTAACCTATAAAACTTGATCCTAAATGATCTATGTAGGTTTGGATTACTATTTTCATGGGAAATGTAGGACTCCTCCTCGAGGTTCTATAATAATCCTAAAAAACCAACCAAATTACTAGATGGATATAAACTCCAAAGTACATAGTTAATAGATTCAAAGCACAAGAAGTACCTAATTATTAAGAAATAACAAAAAGTAGACATTGAACCTATAACACATGCATCTAGAATCATTAATGGAGCAACAACATTCTTGTACAAGTATTTAAGATCTGATAGTATTATTAGGGAAACTATTACCATAAAAGACATGGGATTGATTCATTGACATAAAATAATTCATTAAGGGACCCTTAGAGTAAGAAATAAGCCCCCTCTATGTGTGATGAATCTGACCTCCCATCCTCTCAACCAATGAGTGTCCCAAAGTATTGATTGGTTTGAAACCCAAAATTTCCAATAGCCTTTGGATAGAAGGCCCATGTTTGTTTTGGTTATGGGATCCTTTGGGAGTTTATGCTGTAAATAAAAAATGGTGAACCTGACGTGAATAGATTTTGAAACAATATAAAACCCTAAAAAATATCAGTAGTTACATATACACTTTTCTAGAGAAATAATGTTGAACCTAATGTGAAAGAATGTGTTTAAAAAATAACTTAGTTAACCAAGTCATAAGATATATTGTTTCCCAAACACATATATCCCACACTATACAATTCTATTTGAAACAATGAATCATGATCTATATCATACAATCATTATTTTTCCAACTCATTATATTATTATATGATGTAATATTCATTTATTATAAGATATAATAGGATCATGTAGATATATAAGGAACTAAATTGGGTGCACATTAGAAGTACTAGCTATATGGTAAACATTAAATTCATAAACATTATATTTTGATGTTATTTATCTCAATGAATGACATCCTTAATGGTGAGATAAAATATGACAAACAAAAATATTGTCTCACTATTATCATTGAAACCTCATAAGAAGACAATAAAAGAGGAATAAAATTAGAATCGTTTCTTATACCGATAATAGGGAATTATATACTAATATGGTGGGGGGGTTCTTGAGTATGTACACATAGTGTTAATACTTTTAGTGTTAGAGGATGAGATTTCTTACCTTTTATTGATGGTAGTTCCCCCACTCCTTCCTCAATCGAAGGAGGTCCAACATGATGTAATCATTTATGAGGTCTTACATGATAAAATAATCATATTTGATCAACCAAATTGATTGTCTGGTGGTATGGATCACATACTCCTATTCCACTGTTCAATAATTATATTTTATTACGTCTCATATTGAGTACCGTACTAAATTATTTTGAATCAGGATCACCATAGTGGGACATGAGTGATTACTGATTACAATTAATTCAATCATCTTTATAATGTGGAAACTATAGATATGTTATTTGAGATATTTATCAATAATTTATGTTTTTCCCAGATTTAGTTTTCATAGGTGTTATTCTAGGATTTACAATTGATACTGTTGATTATTCTTAAAGGATCAAAACTGTCTACTTAAAATTATAGATGAATTATCCACCAATCAAAACTATATAATTTCAAATCATTTTGTGGGGTCTATTATATTTTATTGACATGAGAATCAATGAAAATTGATAAGGATTGAAAACAACTCATTTATTACATCGTAATAAGTTAAAGGGATATTTTCTGAAGTCAGAGCTAAAAATGTTTGTATTTTATGATGATAGAGGATATAATATGTTACATGAAATGGATTAATGTCATAGTTTTGTTTAATTTATATTGGTATCTATGCATTGTAAAAATGGAACAAGTATATGTATTTCATGAGGTATAGGATACCATGAAGATAATGTGGATTCAATGTGGAATATTATGAGGATGTACAAAAAATACAGTTTTTTATGGAAAGTCCTCATGTAAATATTCTTATAGTCAGTCATTAAAAGTGTGCTGTGAATCATTTTCTACAGAGGTACCCATGTTAATGAACCACATCAAATTTTATTTTAACTATTTACTGTTTATCTTCATACCATGAAGATAAATGATATATATTTGGCATATATTTTTTGTAATAATTCTCAGTATGGTTCATGTAATGTGAGTTTATGCTCTTTTTTCCATTTCCCTGAATTTGGATTTAGCCTATCATTATGATAATGGTGATAAAGTATTGGGAAGTATAATTATATGATAGTTATGAGACAAAAATTTTTCTAGTTTTATTTTAGTTCTAATTTAGTATAAAATATGGATATATATGGGATGAAGAAGTTTGTGTGAGGGTTGACCAAACCTTTTAACAATTTCATTTTAGAAGCATTAATGATTATCAACTATAGATTTTATATTTTTAAGGAAAAACATTTTCTATTTGGGAGAATATAGTGACTAATGTGTTTCCTTGGGCATGGAACAAATAATTCACGAGTTTCATAGAGTCAAACCTATCGAATGTTTGAAATGGTAAATTTACCCTACTGAATTTCCATGGAAATATTTTTTGATCGTTCCTTTGATAAAAAAGATTTATACTTGGTATTTATATACTCACCCTCTAATTACCCTTAATTCCCACACATGTTGGGTTTTTATAGGAAACATATAGTCTAGAGGTTACCTTTGTGCTGGTGGAGTTGCATACAATAGTAGGTTTATTTTGATGTCAAATGTGGTGGTTCAAAATAGTTATGAATACTATTGATGATATGTTGAAAGGTCCCTATAATGAGAAGGATTCATCCCTTAATATATTTACATTTTATTTGGTGTATTGAACATATATATTTACTTCTTTTTATGGATTATTATGTGAACAAATCATATACGGTTGATGTATTATACATGTTTTACTTCTACTTTTTAAATAATTCAATTTTTATATGGTGGATATTTGTTATAAAATGGTATATGGATTTATAACTATTATATGTTTTATTAGATGGAGTCCCCCATGTGTGATTTTTCATCCTAGTAGTAGTCAACATTCCCTAGCCAATTAGAGGCAGGCTTGGGTTTTAACACATGGCTAAATAGCTGGTTTAGAATTGTTTAGGGTTGGTTGTGTTATTTAACTAGGAATTATGGTTCTATATTTTTCATTTAACTTCATCCATCATATGATAATTTATTATATCATCTTAATAGGTTTATTCCTTTCATTCATAGATTTTTTTTTAAAATTACACTATCAATAGCTATTATATTAATATTAAATAAATTATTAATGTAGTCCATGGATATGAATTTTTATTTGACCTTAAACATTATCATGATTACCATAATCCAATTTTATTTTTCATATAGAGAACAATTTGTATTTAATTTTCCATAAGTTTATAAGAATGTAGTGTTTATGTTAAAATCCTATATCTCTATAATTATAGACTTTTATTCCCAAAAATATCTTCATTTTTTAATGATTTTAGAATAAATGACTTAAATAATGAAATTTATAGTAATTAAGAATAATTAAAATGTTTCTTGAAAAATCCCAAAAAACCATATTTTGTATGAAAAATTATTGGTAAAACCAGGATAAATTTTTTTATGACAATCCAGGAATCAAATAAGAGATTATTATCAATTAAAAAATTGTAATTATTCAGCTCTAGTTTTTATTATAAATATTTTTAAGATTTATCAAATAGTATTGGAGAATTAAGAAATTAAGCATGAATATATATAACAATTAGAACCATTTTTAAGTTCATTTGAGAGGGAATAATTTATAAATTTCTTGGTATAAGTCTTATTTTTTTAATATCATTTTCTATTTTAGATGAGTTTTGAGAACCCATATCTATATAAAGTAATGGTCAACTAAATTTTTTATTTAATTTTTAGTGAAATATTTTTATTTTTACTCACCGTGGATGTATTTATAAAACCAAAGAAGTTTCTAAATTGGGGGAATAATTTATCTCTCTATCATCTATGTGTATAATTGGTTGAAAAAATGTTTAGGATTTGTGGAATATGATCTTCACAAAAATAGATTTAAAAAATTTAAAATTTAATTTAATAAAAAAAATTTACAAATACATATGAATTAGGGGTTTATAATGAAATTAATTGTGATTTTTAGAATCAATTTATTTTTTTGAATATGAAAATAAAATATTATTTTCTATGTGATTATTTGGATGGAATCATTGATAGTCAGTTTATATTCAAAATAAAATATTAATGGGTGCGAAGAAATGTAATAATTGATGTATTTTTTATTACTAAAAATTGACTATTTAATATTTATAGGGGGATACATCATATATTTATCATTTTCCTTCATGTTAGAGGTCTTATTATAGAAATTAGAAATTACATTAAGTTAAATAGTTATAGCCTTATCCCTTTCATCTTTAAGAAATGTGTTGTGATGTATGTTTCAAGAGGGGAAATTGTTTTATTTAATTTCAGGTAAATGTTTTCCAAGAATTATATTTTTATAATTTTATGTAATATAAGAATTAAATAATAATTTTTAAGTATAAATTAAAATAAACAAGCATGAAACACTGTAAACAATATTATTTTGATGGATAAATACTGGAAAAATCCATTTTTATCATTTATAATATAAATAATTTTGGTATTGTTTTTTCCAAATTTCACCCCTAATGTTTATAAAAAACTAATAGATGATTACCCTAAACTAATTTGTATAATATTTTAATATCGTTACTTATTTTATTTATAATTTAAAAAATTTAGGTTTTTATCAATATTATGAACATAAAAAGTATGTTTTATTTTATCTTAATTAAATAACATTTAATATTAATTAGATAGTCTTTCATAGTGATTTAACATTTATATAAATATTTTTATACCTAATTTATCTAATAATAGAGAATGATTGAAGGTGTTGAAAATATAATTTTTATTTTAAACATCATTTTATAGAAGAAATATAGTTATAATGAAGGCTACGATTTTTTCGGGGATGATCTAATGATGTTTGAATGAGTTTTTGTGAATAAAAAAAATTTATCATGAATATAGGTGTAATGAAAGTCATGGTTTCGACGGAGTTTTGAATGATGAATGTAAAATTCATTAGTTACTATTAAGAGTAAAATTTTATAATAATTTATATTACTATGAATATTTTTTAAAATATTATTCATGGTTCTTGGTATTTTTATAAAAATTATTGATAATTTTGTTTGACACCCTAAAATTATGTATAAAAAATGTTTTGTTTTTATATATAGTGGAATTATTATTTTGAATGTTTTTATTTTGATCAGTGTTAGAAGAAATTTTATTCATTTTTCTGATTTCCTTCTAAGATAAAAGGGATGTTGTTTATTACTATCAACATATATATAGTTATTTTACTATGGTAATCTACTAATTTTTTAATGGAGGAACCAGATTTTCAAAAAGATAGAACAACATCCTTGATATTATCAAATATTGTATAAAAATTATGGAAATGAGGAAAACTTCATGAGCATGGTGATTTAATTATTTATTATATACTATTAATAAAGAAAATGAAAAATTCTGTCATCCTAAAGGTTATTTTTCACTTTTTATTATATCCTATATAATTTATAGATATTAATATCATTTCAATTATAAAAAGATATCAATGTTTTATATAATATTTAACTGAACAATATTAATTTTATTTGATAACCTATCATTGGGTTACACATAAAATAACCACTTAAAGGAATGTATAGGAGTATCATTAAATTTTTCAAATATTTTAAAAGATAATTAATGTTTTCAAAACAAATTGTGAAAAAATATTGAATATTTGTGATATTTTGGGAGGTGAGTTTCTACGGTTAATGAATTGATTCGTAACTAATGATATGATGATCCACATTCAAATAAATATGAAGAGTAACAAATATCATCGATTGTATATAATCTTTGCATTGATTATTTAATATAATTTAATGATTTAAAAAATGTTTTACCTTAACTTGAAGTGGTGATAAGATATTTAATAAGATATGGGGATTTTAAGACTTAGTAGTGAATTGATCATAAAATTATATTAAAATAAAAATTTATTTGTTGATTTTTGTACCTTAAAACAACATTATTCTATGATAATGAGATATAATCCTTAGAAATGAACCATGTAAAATATATGTTTCATCAACATATTATTATGTTAGGGAAAATACATGAACATAATTTATTCGATAGAAAATATTCTAACCATAATTAAACCCCCATCTGGGGTGATTGAGAATTTAGTGGATATAATAGTTATTTTCAGAAATAAAATTTTTCAATTTGATAAACCAGTTTTAATGTGATGGTATTTCTGAAATATGATGGACACAATTATAAAATATTGAGAAATTGAATGATATATTATTTTAATTCTTATAGATTGGATTTATTTTATGTAATAATTCCAGAAAATTTGATTTATGTTCCCATGATGATATTATTAAACTGATATGGTAAGAATTTGATTAAAACTAAAGAAAAGGCATAAAATTAAATATATGGATCACTATAAAACCAAATTTATTTAAAATTAATGTGTTTCACTTACATTATGAAAACATTGAAAAATTTATACAAATTATAGAGTGTAAGAAAAACATAATTGAATATTAACTCATGATTTTTCCCTAAATGTTTAATGATTTATTTCTATAACCTAATAATGAATACATGTTTTATTTAATAAAATCATCTAACTAATAAGAACTAGTCATGGAATATGTACGGTGATATGTGATTTGGTTATCACAAAAAAAAATTGAGATGAAATCCACCATTATATTATTAAATGGTCTCAGTTCTTAATGAAAAATAATATTTCTTACTTATTTATTAATTTTTTTAATCAATATAAGTAGAATAAAATAAATAATGGAATTAAAACGTATTGAAAAGAAACAAATCTATTGAGGTGGATTTTAGGGAAATATATAATCTTTAACATAGTTGTGAAGAAATCAAAGATGTTTTAATTAATAAATTTATCTCATTTTAGGATAAGATATATAAAATAGGGAAACGTATTCATGATGGAAACATCTATTAGAGTTGTCTAAATTGTGTAAAATTTATCCCTAAATAATTAAGAGTCCAAATGATATAATATTTATAGGAAGGTATGTTTGATTTCATAATAAATTAATTGATAGTTTTTCGTAAGATATATTTCCAAATCTATTTTTAGAAATTAATAACTAAGATTTCTTTCAATGATGTTGTATATGAGTAATATCAAAAACATGAATGCGATTTATCTAAAACAAATAGATACTAAATTCAAACATTATTATGAATATGGGTCCATGAAATGAATGATAGGTTTCATAATATAAAAAATATCAATAAATTGTAATAATTTTTTTTGAAAATAAAACTAAAATTAAATGAGTACTAAGAGAGATGAATATTCAATGGAATAAATTTATAATTATTTTTTGATGATTCATGGAATATTTTTAATCCTTATATCATGTTTATTATAAAATTACATTTTAATAGAACAAAATTAAACAAAAAAACCACTATACATGAAAAAACATATGTTTAAGCTAAGAATAAAATAGAAACATAATTAAATTAATAAAAAACATTATTTTATTGATTAATGGTTAAAATGGGGTAATTCTAAGTGGATCTGGCTATTATGAAATAAATCAATAAATCAAAGTTAATGTTTGTAGGTTATAATCTTAATTTAATGTTATAGCGATTTAGTGGTATGTATTTCAAGAAAAAATATATAAAAATGGAAACAAATTGAGGTGTGTTTAAAATATTAATTAGCACACCCAATTATGATATAACTAGTGACATATAAGATAATAAATATGTTTGTATATAAGTATGTTTGTGCTGGAGAAATGCTTGTTTTTCATGTTATTGGATGAGGGTGAAGTTCCCGATGCAATGGTTGAGGTGGGAGACATACTGGGTGTGGCATGACATGTGGCCATGTGATGGGATTCATGAAATAGATACCATATAATAGACCAAGGGGTTCCAATTATTCCTGATATACTAGATAGGTAAACTAAAATACAAATTGAATTTTTTAAAGAGTTGTCTTTAATTTTTATCCGCATCTTGTTTAAATCTTGCAAATGTTTTGAATTATTTATAAAACTACATAATATTATAGTAAAAATTATATGTATAGTGGAAAGTAAACCGCTTATACTTAATCAATATCCACTATAAGAGAATTCATAATATAAATATAAAAATTTAAGAAGGATATAAGATATATAGAAATAAAAATGAAATTAATTGCAATGTTTAGCCAACCAAGTACCAATTTAATGATATTATAAAAAATGTTCTTTTATCCAATGTGTATGGTGAGTATTTATACCATATTCATTTTATCTTATCAATTAAACATGTTGAATGTATTCCTTATAAACCCATAGATGACACAAAATTTATATATGTCCAATGGTATCAGTTTCTTCACCACGTAAACTTTGTTTTAGTACTCAAAATACATTATCGTCACAATTGGTAGTAACTCACTTCCATATCTCGTAATTTCATGATTTTAAATATATAAAAACACTATAATTATTATTAAATATCTCAATATCAATGTAATGTAAAAAAATATAATAGAATTTTTTAAGATACTCATAATGAAATCTTAATAAGATAAATTCTTAAAAAACAATAATAATGAAAATATAATCTGAAACACTTTAATGAGATAAATTATTTATATACCACATCTGATTGAAATCTCACAAAGTATACATTCCATACAATTATGGTCCTCAAATATGTAATCCAATTTATAAATAATCCATCAATGGTTAGATTCCCAATTATATATGATAAATTATAATTTAATCACAATTAGCTTCATCATCTTCTGATAATATAATCATAGATTTATTTCATCCAAGAAAGTCTATAATACACTAACATAGTTATTGTAATTATAATAAATTTAATCTAGAAACAAATTCTCAAAACACTATTTTTTCATGAAAAATTTATCCAATATTATGTTTTCTGGATTTGTATTCATCATAAAAAACATAATAGAAAAATAGGGAAGTTAAACTATATTTACAAGAATTTTATTTTGATTTAAATATTAAAAGAATAATTGAATAAATAAAATAAAAATTCCCCCTATTTGATAAAATGGAATACATGAATAAATATTGAAAAAAACTATCCTTTTGTTAATTAATAAAATCATGTAATTTGTAAATAAAGTGATTAAATTATTTTGTAACATTTTATTACAATATTTTTGTCAGATATCTCCCACTTTTTAATTAAAATAAACTTTTCCCCTATTGTAGTAAACTAATTTAATAAAAACATAGAAATAAGATAAAAAATTCAACATTATCACCATTTATGATTTTACAAAAGAAACAAAAATAAAATGATTAAAACATAGTAATAAAATTAAACATTTACCAAATCCCCCCAAAGTAAATTCTATTGAACATGAAATAAAAACTATCATTATAAAAAGGAAATTTATTTTAGAGATCCCCTATTTAAATTTCACTAAATAATTTTAAAATAATAAAAAAATCTTTCCCAATATATCATTTATAATGAAAAAACATTCAACCATTTGAATATAAAAAGTTATCATGGAAACATAATTATTAACAGTAATAAATGTTTGAACTAATATTCATGCTATATGAAGTGCCAATTTTACTGAATAATTAATTGAAATAAAATATTAAAGTTACTAAAAAATAAAAGAAATCATTACAAAGTAATGAATATAGATATTTAGTTTTTTGTACTCAAAAAAATCATTTCTTCGGAAATTAGGACTTTTCATATTATATCGTTTTTCTTCAATAAGTATTTTCAAAATAACATATTGAAAAATGTTAATTCATTAATTTTTTATTTTCAAAAGCTTTGAATTTTTAGGAAATAAATGACTTATATATTCGAATAAAGTAAATATTTTTCAAGGAATATTTTATTATCAATTTCCTCCACTATATAATTATTTATAGAATGGTTTATGGATAGGTACAACATAATTTTTTGTTGTGTTCTAATGTTCATATAGATTTTCTTTCAAGTATGAAAGTACTCCTTTTAAATGTAAATTACCAATATAACTAGTCAAATGATTTAAAAACAATTATAATGTTCTAACAAATCATTACTAGGATAAATATTTAATATTTAAATAAGATAAAATCATTCTCACATTTAGATGGATTTATTTAATTTTAAATATATTTATTCATCCATTCATCTAATATTATATGATTTTAAGATAGATTAATAACTCACTTTCCTTTTTTTTATAATGGATTTCCATAGAAACATTAATCACCAGTTATTTCAATAAAAAATTCAAATTTTGAATCCTATAGTTGAATATAGTAGTCTAGTCTATTGTCTTAAACAATTCCTCATTCCATTCAACTAATTTATCTTCATGTTCAATATACTTTATAATATGTTTAGGAAAATAATCATTAAAATTATCACATTCTTCCTTCATCCTTTCAAATATTTTTTAAAGAAATGTCACATAAAATTTAATTTCCTAAAATATATGAACTTTATAATAACATTCACATTCACTTTCATGTAAACCAGAAAATAAATATGAGTCATATTTCAAATTATTAAGAACATCATCATTCATATCACCAATGAAACATTTTTTATACTTTTGAGCATTAGTATATATTACTATGATTTTTATGTATTCATCACTATCTTTTTATGTATATGAGGAGGTAGTATCACCACCACTAGTAGTCCATGTGTCTGTTTATTTCATACATTTTTTTAGTTTCTATTTAAAAATTTATTTTAAGTATTTAATTATCTTGTTTTCACCTTTGTAAAATCTTTTCATATATAATTTTCAATATTTTGTGCTCATTTATACATCTATAAATTTATTTTCCCTATATCTGGATCCAATCTTTTAGAAAACTGTGTAATTTCACCCTCGTCAACTCTGACCACTATTTGATCTATCCAGTTTGATGTTATGAAGTGTTTAACTTCAGATTTATTTAAAATTATTTTGAACGTTCGAATTGAAAATGATAAACTATATATGTTACTCAGTATAAGACATAGTAACATATTACTCTTTTGAAAATTAAATTTAAAATACACATTTTCATCTATAATAATCAGAAAAAAAAATATTTTTAGAATCTTATATTGACAAATTAATATAAGAAAATTGTTTACATTACTATTCATAAAAAACATCTCTATATCATATATCTAGTACTCAGAATCATTCCCATGAAAAATAGGAGGTTTATAACGATTTATATTTTTAATACATATAATATGTATTTATTTCATCCTAAAAAATAAAAATATTATTCAAAACATGATAGTGTAGGGAATATGAGATATAATATAAGGATGTGTCCTTAAATGTTACATAATCTTGAGATATGTCCACAATTTACATTGAGGAATTTTTCATGTTTATATTTTTAGATAATTAGGTCATAAATCATACATGGAAGCATGAATATTACACGTAGACAATTCAACTTACTATCCATTTTTTCGTAAAATAATAAATCTTTAAAAAGAATCATGGTATAGTTTCATGTTTTAACATCAAAACATTTCCTTGAACCCATCCTTGAATCTATTCTTATTTATGACCTGTGAAATGATTTTCGAAACTTGGGATGAGAATAAGAAGCTCAGTAAGGGATACACAAAAGAGGGAAAACTATTATTCTTTATCAAACATTAATGCCATGAATACATTATTATAAAGTAATAATTTTAACCGATAAAAAGTATTAAATATACTTCACTGAATATAAGATAACTGATTACCCTTTTGTATCCAAATGATTTCTATAAAGCATGTAGGAAGAAACATAAAAAATATAAAGGTAACCTGGGAGATAAATATACTAAAATGGAATAACCATACAACCAACTTCTGCACATATCACTAAAAACAATATCCATACATCTAACATACAAACCCAATGCATTGTATGTCATAACGTAACCACCCATATTTGGTATAACACGGAACCACCCTTTATTCGGTTTATCACGTAACCACATGTCATGGTTTGTCACATAACCACCCATTAAATTTACATGTACTATTTAATAATCATAACACCTAAAAAAAGCATAATGGAAAAATAAAATTTCCAAATTTCATCCACAATAGATCATTTTAAGATGTAGAAATAGTCAACCCATTTCAAAAACCATTTAAAAAATTTAATAAAGCGTATTTTCAATAAGATTGTCCCACATGAAATTAAAATTTTTGAAATAAATTATTACATAAAAAATCATCTCCATATAAATAAATTCTGAAAATAATTTTTTAAAACATGGAAATTAAAAAGAAGGTTTCAAATGAATAAATCATTAAAAAAATTAAAATGATTTTTTAGTTAGAGAGTCCCACACCACATGAGAAAACACTTGAATAAAAACAATTAAAGAATAAAATTAATAAAAACATATAATATAATTAGAATAAAAATATTCTTGATATAATATGTCAAAGGGTAGTATATACACTATATAAAAGTTAATTGGTGAATAACAACAAATAATACTCAATGGAATGTAAATTGAGACAAAATACATTACAACGATCGTCTCCTTAGATTAAGGATAAATCAATAAAATAATTTTACGTGAAAAACATAAATCTACCCAATATAAGTGGATAGTCAGTGTAAAAAAATCATATTACATTCACACGTATTCTTGGAAAAACAAAAACAAATAACATGGATATTTAACTCAATAAAATGAGATTGAGTTGATATTTCCCTTAAAAAGTTAAAATATCTGACATAACAATTTCTCAATGGGGTGATTATGTGTAGAAATAGTATATCGACACAAAGGGAAGTGGAAATTATAACATAAATAAATAAATAGTGATTCCTCACATAATCATGGAATACTATTATCAACGAAGTATTCATAAAACCCCATGAGTGGAATTTGAGTTTAGAAATTTCCATACAAAGATCATTTTATAAATAAACTAGATAGATTATGTGTATTCACTATAAGTAATCATAAATAAGGTATAAATAAAATAATGGACAACAAATTTTATTTCTCACATAATCATAGCAGGGAATAATTAAGAAGTATAAGATTAACTCAAAGAATGGAAATTGGGATAAGAAGTCCCCTTACCTTGAGTCCAAATCATCACACATGGAACTTGTTCATATTGAATAATAAATTTTAGTTAATTCATACTTTTTTGAGAAATTTTCTAAATTTTAGTTATCCTTTTATGTTAGGTATTACCATGTTATAACAATTACATAATTATTTATGTTAATATCAATCGTTTTGTCATTATTCAGTACTTGAGTCGAAAATGAACATATTTTGATGTAAATTGTCCATGTAATCAAAATTATATCATCCCAAATATATAATTATTCATTATTTAAATATCATATATATCCATTATATATTTATATGGAATATTCCATAACATTTTGAGATACGAAATGAAATTCACCGTTCATGGCGATGGTAAGTTGTAAGTATGGATGAACGCTACTTACATTTCATTGTCATAGTAAATGAATTAGAAATAAATGATAGATAGGTATATTATAATTCTTGTATAATATCCATGTTTTATATGTTAAATTTTTTCATTAACCCCATCCTTTATACTTTCCATGTATGGAATGAACGAGTCATATCACTTTGAGGGGCGATAGTCCGCACTTCCTCAAATAAAATTATCTAATTTACACATCATGGAAATCATAAAGGTATGTTTTAAATACAAATTAAATAATAATATAGACAATATAAATATAATATATATAATATATAAATATATTTCCATCATAATGGCCACCATGATATGTGGTAGGTGAAAATTTAATAATCATCATTTCGTAAGGTAGTAGTTCATCGTACACATAAGAAATATGTTTGTATCGATTAGATGGAGTTGTGTGTGATTTTAGTTCTTATAATACTCATAAAAACACACCAGTATATTGAGTATACTATTGTTCTTATGTAATCATATAATAATAAGAGTATAGGGAGTGGAAAAGAAAATAAAGGAAAGGAAAATGAGAGAAGACGTTACCTCTAAATTTGTTAACTTCTCTTTATTGGAGCCAAAATGATTTATTCAACATCCTTCTTCAAAAATTACGGATTTTAGGAGGAAATTACAGATTTTGGGAATGTATTTTATAATATGTTTTATTATCCAAGTGGCTTCAGATGTGTGAGTAAGTGGTTAGAGTTGATGCCTTTTTATAAGAGCGAGGAGAGGCACTACAGGAAAGTCTTCAAATACTATATTGTTATAAATTGATTTTTTAATTATAATAGTTTAAAAGTGATATATTTATATGATAATATGGTTATGGGTAGAAATAATCTCAAACAATAGTTTTTAGACATGTTTAGGTAATAAACATAACCTTATATTTTGGATTTAACCCTTAGTTAAAAACATTACCTCTTACCATGTCTTCTAGTATTTTCATAATATATGGTTACTATATTTATAATAAAATGATAAGAGAAAAAAAAGTAGATAATTAATGAAAATTTTAACATTATAAAAGTTAGTTGTCTAAATATTATATTTTTAGAACTATAATATCATTTAATAAAATATTATTTGTTTTCAAACTCATTTATGTCAATTTTAAAAATATTTAGTAATTTGTTTTTGTTAGAGTCATAAACAAATTATTACAAATAATAGAAGACATTAAATCAATTATAATATGTCAATATCAGCCAAAAAACAATTTTATGGCATAAAATTGTTTAAATATAATTTATTTTAATATTTATAATATCATTTATTTTAATCTATCATTAATTAGGTAATACTTCATCATCATTGTGTCATAAATAAATTAAGCTAATTAATGTATAAAAATTAAAAATAAAATACCATTATGTAGGAAATTTATTTATATTTATAATTAATATTTATAGTCAAATTTATGAGTTATATAACCCAAAATTAAAACTATTTCTGTAAAAGATACATTTTTATGTTATATTTCTCTTAACTTCAAATTAATTCTTATAACGGGCCATTATCACACCCAAGTGGCTCCATGGGCCCCCATAATCTACCCAATGATTCCAATGGTAAAAAATATCAGATATAATAGGATTAATATATATTTTAGAGCAGTTTAATATTATTATAATATTATTTTTTACCCTTATTTACATGATATACCCATTATCCATGGTAAATAAAAATAATTACTCAAGATACTATTCATAATGTCCAAAAATAAAAGGAACCTATTTACCTAATTTGGACCTTATTATTCCAAATATGGATTCCATTTTTCTAAATTCAAAAAAGTGAATTGGAAGATATTAATTTAAAATTTATTCTTGTTTCTAAAACTAGAAAGTAGGTTTTTGAGATGTCAAACTATCAAAATATTTAAAAGTTCTTATGCCCATTTTAAAAGTTAAATTACTTCTAATAACCAAAATTTTATTAAAGGATTAGAAAATTATCCAATTAGACTTTAAAACTAATTAAAATAACAATATATCTAAATAAATTAATTAGTTGAAAATGCAGTTTTGAATTGTAATGTAATATTTTTCAATATTCTTTAAAAAAATAAACATTATCTAAAAAAATCAATGAAAGTAAATATTGATTTTAATATTCTAAAGAAGATGTTTATTACATAAAATAGAACATATAAATGGGAAAAAACAATTTTTAAATAAGGTTCTCCAATAAAAGTCAGTAAAATAACCTTTTAAAAATATTACAATATTTTTTGCTTAAAATTGGATTCATTCTCATTTAAGTCTCTAAAATTCATTGGATAAATGTAAAAAATTTAAAAAAATATGTAAATTCATAATATAATTAATTGTTCTAATTCATTCCAATACAACGACTATTTTTTAACATCCATTTAAAATAATAATATAATAGTAGTATTTTTCCCTATAACTCAGAGTCATGTGCAACATAAGATTTCAAAGACATCTGTTGTTGTGTGTTGGGTATTCTATAAAACAAAGTGTACTCTATAATGTTAAATTAATAACTTATTCATAATTATTAAAACATATGAAAATGTATTATTCTATAAATTCCTAGGATTTCACATTATTCGCTTTTTTGGAAATTGCATCCTCAGAATTATAAAATTAGGAACAATAACTTCTATGAAAACCCCACATCAAAAAAATATTCAATAAAACAATCACTTTAAAATAAAGAAATATATATAAAAAGTTCAACCGATATAACATATACTAGGATTCCATGTAGGAAAACATAGATATGGAAGAGAAACTATCCATCATATTATAATGGAGAGTGATAGAAAACAAGATGAAGACAAAGTTAAGAATATGAAAACAACAAACTTTTTTTGGGTTAAACGGTCATTGATTCCCCATTAGGATAATTAAAATGAAAACATTTTTGTTCTAAGGCCCTTTTCATAATGTTGAGGAATTTATTTATGAGCTTGAATAAGATCATAAGGAAACATACTTACTTGTCATATAGAGTTTCATACTTTAGTAAATATCTACAAAAAACTAATATTTTCACCAAACGATGTGTATTCAAGATGACTTGGTCACACCTGAAGCTCTAGAATCATCTTCTAGAGAATCACATAATCCACCAAAAATGAAT
Source organism: Viscum album (assembly GCA_963277665.1). NCBI lineage: Eukaryota > Viridiplantae > Streptophyta > Magnoliopsida > Santalales > Viscaceae > Viscum > Viscum album. The sequence continues at coordinate 35,657,156 of OY728150.1, read as the reverse complement.
CATATATTTCCCTTTTCTTTAGACATTAACCAAAATCAAAATGGTTAGTAAAAGATATGATAATCCCATGAAAATAATAATCCATTATAAAAAGAAATACTACTCTTATTTTCCAAAATTCAACAAACAATACCGCAAAGATCAACAAAGATATTTCAACAAATAATTTTCCATATAATTCCTCAGAAATAATAATCCAATCTATGATTGAAATGAAAAATTTAGAATGATTTTATCATATCATTCTATGATAAATCATAAAATTTATCTCCAAATAACGTTGATTACTCTTGAACTATCAAATGAGAAAGTAATTAACCTAATCACATATTCTCCAAAATAGGTTGATCACATCCTTAAATAACCCAAATCTCCATAAGTCTGCATTAAAAATAAAAATTCTTCCAAAATAAAATTCAACCATTACTCCTCAAAAACTATCACATAATATTCTATTTTCATTAGGTATATAGGGTTCCAAAAATTGTGAACTTTTTTCAAAATAACATTTATTACTTAATCACCAAATCATTTTCCTATACTATGTATTTCAATTTAATGAAATATATGTTCCCAAAATAAACAAATTCTTGATCCATAGAATCATTTAACTAAAAATAATAAGTCATGCTTACCAGGGACTTCACATTGGATAGTGGAAGGGGATGCACCCTTGTTACCCTTCGGTTGTGGGTTTTATTCCCACAACTTTACTAGACACAAAGGGTTGTCACCCATCTTTCTGGTTGTCCTTTTTATAAAACTCCAAAATAACCCTAACATGTTTTATAATCAATGTTTGTATTATACCTCTCATTTTTATACCAACTCCTATTGAACTCAACTTCTCAATTCATGAAATAATTTATATGTTTACAATTTTTTCACCTCCATATGAGAAAATAAAACCGTTCCCAATAGAAATAACATCATACCTTGATCATGGTGTCCACCTAGTTTTATCATCATATTGTTCACATAAATAGAAGATCCATGCATTGCAACAATTATTTACTGATCGTAAAATATAATTTTTTTCATTTATCCAAATTCATCATGTACAACTTGGGTCATATGGGTGCTCATAGAAAAATAGATTCGGAAAATAAACCTAAATGACATAAAATTTCAAAACATCTGATAAGACATTATTTTTATAAGACAGTTTGACTAAGTCTCAGTAGAAAAATTCAATCAATGTTCCTTTTCAAATACCTTTAGTATGTGATGGAATAATATATATTAAAAGAAAATATAAATAGGTCTCATTATCCGGTAGCTTTTTAAAAATTATTATATGCTTCAAAATCATGTGATAAGGTAAAATATTTAAAAATTCCTTGATAAAATTTTTATTTCTTGAAAAAATGAAAATATTGAGAAATTAGGATTTGATTAAATATAACCCATGGTACACGATGGTATCGAGGTATTGCGGAGGAGTTTAATATCTCAAAAAACTAATTTCATGCGATTTGTATGCTAGAAATAGTATCAAAATCATCTGAAAATTACATTGTTAAAATTATTTACAGAATGTCATCATGAATAGATAAGAATGTTGTTGAGATCCTCCTCCATATATTTTTAATAGACATTCCATTATGTAGAAAAGTTATAAAACAGGTCTTTAACTTAAATAATAGACATAGAGACTTACCATGTGTCTATCCAAAACTCATAATCCCTAAATTTGTTTAATCCTTTCCTCTTATTCAATCTATAAGTCCCTGGACATATACATTACTTAATCTTGAGTTAAGTTGATAATTTGACTTTAATTCACTTCATGGATCTTTTCAAGTTCATAGTTTTATAGAATTAGGTCATAATTGATACATAAAAACATAAATGTTACAAGTAGACACTTGTACTCCAAATACATTTTTTTCATAACATAAAAACTCTTTATAATTAAATATGGAATTGTTTCATGTTTTAACAACACAACTTTTCCTTTCTCCCACCCTTGACTATATTATTCTTTATGGACTGCAATAAACATTTCAAAACATATGATGAGCAAAAAAAAATCACAATAAGGGATACACAATGAAGTAAAGCTATTATTCTTGGGAAAAAATGAAAATGATGAATACCTTGTCATGAAGTAATACTTTTTACCTTTAAAAAGTATTAAATATACTTCACTGAATATAATATAATTTCATACATTTTTTCAAACCAAAATTTTACCATAAATCCTATTGAAAGAGACATATAACATCTAATGTTAAATTGGTACATAAACATACTTAAATGGAATAACCGTAAGGTCGAATTCCACACATATCACTAAATAGAATATCTGTAAGGCCAACTTCCGTATCCAATGCATTGGAGTTTATAACATAACCAATCATCCATGGTTTATCATGGAACCACCTATAATTTGGTTTATCACATAACCACCCATATTTTTTTATCACCTAACCACCTGTGAAATATCCAAGAACCATTTAATGATAATAACACATAAAACAAGCATAAAAGAAAAAATATTATTTACGCAATGCAACCACAAGAGATCATTTTAAGATATAGTAATATTTAACCCATTTACAAAACCATTTAGCACATTCAAAAAAGATAATTTTGAATCAATGTGTCTCATACCAATCTGATTTTATTAAAAAAAATACCATTTTAAAACAATCATATCCGTATAAATATATCTATAGAAACTATTTTGAAAACATGGACATGAATTAGATGTTTTTAAATGAATAAATATTTAAAACATTTAAAACGATGTTCTAGTTAAAGAGTCCCTTACCAATTGAAGAAATAAATTAATAAAAATAATTTAAGAATAAAATTAATAAAAACATATAATATCTTTATTATAAGGAGATTCATGATATACAAGTCAATGGTCAATATATACACCATATGAAATTGAATTGGTGCATAAAAACAAATAAGTATCAATGGAATGTAAATTGAGATGAAATACCTTAAAATTATCATATCCTTAGATTAAGGATCAATAAATGAAATGATTATGTGTAAAAAATATAAATACACCTAATATATGTGGATATTCAGTGTAATAAAATCAGAGGCCATTCAAACATATTCATAGGAAAAAACCAATGACATGGATATTTAACTCAATGATAAAATAATGAGTTATTATTTCACATACATAGTTCGTATAATTGACATAACAATTTATCAATTGGTTGATTAAGTATACAAATAGTTTATCCACAAAAAGGTAAGTGGAAATTATAAAAAAAAATAAATAAATAGTGATTCCAAACATAATATTCACATAATATAATCAACGATGTATGCATAAATCCCAATGAGTTGAAATTGAGTTTAGAAATTCCATTACAAAGATCATTTTCTGAATAAAATAGATCAATTATGTGTATTCACTATAATTAAACATTAATAATGTTTAAATAAAAATAGTACATTAATATTTATTTCTCACAATATCATACAATGACACATTCAAGAATTATAAGATTAACCCAACGAATGGAAATTTGGATAAGAAGTTCCCTTACCTTGAGTCAAAATCGTCATGTATGTTCCTTGTTCTTCTTGAATAATAAACATAAGTTAATGTATACTTTTTTAGAACTTTTTTATAGTTTATTTTTTTTATATCACTTATTTCCATGTTATAATAATTACATAATTATTTATGTTATTATCAGCCGTTTTGTCGATATTCAGTACTTGAGTAACAAATGTGCTTGTTTTGATGTAAATTGTCCATGTAGTCAAAATTACGTCATCTAAAAAATAATATTATTCTTTAATTAAATATCATATATATTGTAAGAACCCGATTCTTATTTTTGAGGTACTAGTTTCTTCTTTTCTATTTTCCTTAAGTGTTTTTGAGAAAATAAGGAAAATAGGGAAAATCCTAAAATTTGGAACTACACGCCGTGTACTATTCCACAAGCAGTGTAATTTTGGCCATGTGGGATAAGTACAGAGGGTGTGTATCCATGACGGTGACGAAGGGTGTAAAAACTAACTACACACTGTGTAGTGGTATTTACATGTCGTGTAGTCTGTCAACATGAAAATACTAAGGCGGTGGAAGTAGCTGCTAGCTGCGCGACAGTACACACCATGTAATCAGGAATACACGCTATGTACTTATGTCGACGAATGAACAGTTTGATGGTGCCTCTAGAGGAACAGTTAAATGAAAAATTACACGTCGTGTACTTGTAAGTACATACTGTGTAGTTTTTTTCGCTTAAAATGGGAAATAGAAAATCCTTTTCATAAGATTGGATTAGAAACGGACGGGAGCTCGGGAGAAGATGGATGAATCTTCGTGGATCAACCAATCAAGCACTGGGAATCTAATCTAACTTCCATCGATCACGTTGGAACCGCACGGGCAATCCCTCCCTTCTCCATTCGTAATTATTGTCAATTCTTCCTCTAATGGAATTTATTTGAGGTTGAATAAGATTTCTATTACATCAGATCTACTGGCTATTTTTTTTCTTTATTGTACTCTGTATTTTTGTACTGCTTGTAACATGTTCTGCCTGTTTTCTTAGAACATGAGGCATGTTGCATCATCATTATATATATGACTCTTGGTTGTTTTTACTGCAGTTGTTTGCTTAAAATTGTGTATGGTTATTTTCTTCCGCTTTTGTTGATGTATGTTTTATCTGGTATTCAACTACACTACACTTTTACAAATGAGAGAATAGTTTCCCCACTATCAGACCTGGGACCTCGCTGCTAGTCAGCAGCCTCTGGCATTTGGGGAAATGCGATTGAGGTCATGTGGCGAACCGGGTTTGGGGCACCCGTTGGATGGCACATAGGTCCGGGATGTTACAAAGTGGTATCAGAGGAGTTTTTTTCTTTGACTTACTATTTGGATCCTTAGTCACTAATAGGAGGGAAACAATAGTTCGTAATGAGCTGTACCTGGGAATAGTTAACCCGTGTACAGGGAAAAGCCAGTCTACCTCGTGTTTTGCAATTCTTCAAAATTATCAAATTTTACAGTTGATTTGATTTCACCATTGGGTGACGCACTTGTGATTGTTCCTTTTATATTTTATACATGGGTTATGTTTAGTGGCATCCAGATGATATGAGGGTATTTTTTCTCATGCATCATTTAGGCACATTCTTGGAATCACATTCCATGCATAGCTTCCACGCCATATAGGTGCATTAGAAATTGCATGTTGTAGTGATAGTTGTTGTGCTAGAAAATCATGCTGTTGTGATATCTATTTTGATAAATAACTGCTATGTGATAGGGTATTTTTGGGTGAGCCTTTTTATATAATGAATGCAAAACTTTGGTTTTTGGGGAGTATGGGCCCCCATTTACAGGAATTTTTTGGATCATTGACTGTTTATTTTATTATAACACAGATAAGATTCCAAACATTGATTAACGGGGAGTATGGGGCCTCACGGATCATAATTTGGTGCTTAGGTATTGTTTTTGGTGTTTTAGGGGTTCCAGAGGAGTTTCTGAGGAATACTGTCTAGAAAATCCAGAATACACGTCGTGTAGTTCTTTGAACACGCCGTGTCCGTTCTTCTATTCGGGAAGGAAGTAAAACTTTTTAAGTATACGTCGTGTACCCTAATTACAGGCCGTGTAGTCCTTTCCCGTGTCAGGGATTGTGTGGGCAGGCACACGGGGTAGGGAAGGGCTGGGGTAAAACACGTCGTGTACCTAAAAAACACGCCGTGTAGGGTTGACCCAGAGACCCGGCCGTGTAACTAACAAATAGGGCCGGTGTAATCTTTTCTTGAACACGCCGTTTCAATGAAGAACACGTCTTGTATTGTGACATGGGGACCCAGCCGTGTAAAAAACAACACGGGTCGGGGTAATCGTTTCGTGTACACGCCGTGTGTATATGGAACATGCCATGTAGTTTGAGCCGTGTATCAGGCCATGTAACAAACAACACGGGTTGACGGAGCTCATCTAGTACACACCGTGTACCTATGGGACACGCCGTGTAGTCTCGTCCAAGGACAGACTATGTGGGTTTAGTCGTGTGGCTAGGGAAACGGGGTGGTGTACACGCTGTGTGCTGGTGTAACACACCGTTTATTATCAAGCCAAGTAGTCGGCCATATCACGAACGACATGGGCAGTTGGAAATTTACACCATACACGCCGTGTAGATTATATACATGTCGTGTAGTTTTTTTAATGGGATCCGTGTGGCAAAGTCGTATAGAAGGACATGGGCAGGGGAAGAGGAGTTAGTTACATGTCGTGTAGTCAGTATACATGTCATGTAGTCTTGTTTTGAAAATCTTAAAATGCCTTCTTCCTCTTGCTCCATTTTTTGTTCCTTCGTTTCCAGTCTTTGATAATTTGGATCTAAGGTGTGCATTTGACCTTGTAGAGTCATGCTGCCGAAACGACCACACATTGTTTTCCAGGAGAGCGGCAACGATTATACTTCAGAGATGGTGGGCCATGGGATACTAGTGGATCCTCAAGTAGATCCAGATGCAGTGCTAGCCATTATACCAGACACAGGCGTGGAGGTGTAGTTCCGTGAAGGATTTATGCTGTTTATGCAGACCTTTCAGGGAGCACCGTCGGCTGCCACATCTATGGCTGGGTTGACTCGTATCTTCCAGCAGCAGAATTCACCTATGTTGTTAGAGGATGGTGGACCATAGGCTGTGGAGTCTTGGCTAGGGTCTATGTAGACTATTTTCGAGCATCTTGAGACTTCTCCAGGGCGGAGGGTTAATCTCATTACTTATATGCTGCATGATTCCGCCAAGAGGTGGTAGGATGTTACCACCTAGTCAGAGTATCACAGGGACATGTCATGGGAAGCTTTTCAGGCAGTATTTTATGAATTCTTCTTCCAGAGACACTGAGAGAAGATAAATCTTGAGAGTTAATGAATCTGCAGCAGGGCGCTAAGTCGGTGATGGATTATTCTACTCGTTTCACCGAGCTTCAGCGTTTTACACCCGTTCTGGTGGGTGATGAGACGTTGAGACCCAAACGCTTTGAGGATGGTCTTTGTTATGACATCTGAGAACTGGTGAATGTTTTCAGGATGACTTCAGTACATGCTATTGTAAATCAGTCACTGATTACAGAGAGGAACCCATGGGAAGCTAGTGGTGTGGGCCAGGGTGGTTCATCATCGGTTTCTGGTACTATTTCTACTGGGTAGAGGAAGCGACATATGAGTTTCTCTCATGGTGGCAGTACTAGTCAAGTAGTTTCTTTAGGTGGTCTGATCTTCTTCTACGAGTGTGGTAAAGAGGGGCACACGAGACCACAATGTCCACATGATCTAGTGTAGAGCCAAGATTACGACAAGATGGGTTATCGACAACGTTTTTATAGGGAGTTTCCACCAGTGGTTAGTGAGAGGGGTTCTGTGCAGACTCCGCATACGGGAGAAGGACTAGTGGATTATTACCAGTCAAGAAACTGGAATACGTCAGGGCGTGTAGGCAGAGATGGTGGTCGTGGCCGTGGTAGCTAGACAACAGGATATCAGAGTCAGTAGGGCGGGACAACTCAGTGTATTCAGGCTATGTTGCAGGGCCGCGGCACTAGGAAAGCATATGCAGTGCAACAGACCCGATAGGAGTAGGATCCTAGACCTTCTACTATCATAGGTACTATTCTAGTAGCTTCTGTATTATCTTCAGTACTTTTCTATGCGGGTACTACGCATAGTTTCATATTTGTACCCATTGTGGAGAGCCTCGGGATCTGTGTTTCTTCTTCTTCTGATGTTATGACCCTAGACACTCTTTTGGGAATGAGAATGACATCTGTGCGTCAGTGCAAGGAGTTCCCCCTTGAGGTTGGAGGGTGTCACATTCTATGGGATCTCAATGCCTTTGAGATTATGGGCTATGATGTCATTCTCGGGATGAACTGGATGGTTCCCTTTCGAGCCTTTGTAGACTGCTATCGTCACAGGGTGCGTTTCACGTCACCAGAGGGCAAAGAGTTTCTATACAAGGGAGAGTGGGATGTTAAGGTGAGTCGAGCTGGACCAGAGAATCATGTGCGAGGTGCAGTGAAAGCCCAGATTGCGGTTTTTTATCTGGATTATCAGGGGACTTGTCAGACAGATTTCCCTCCAGTGGTTGATCATTTCAGGGATGTCTTCCTGGATGACTTTTCAGGTCTACCTCCGAAACATGGGGTGGATTTGTCTATTGAGCTTGTGCCAGGAGCATCACTGGTGTCCATTCCTCCTTACAGGATGGACACACCAGAGTTACAAGAGCTCAAGAGGCAGTTAGAGGAGTTATAGGCAAAGGGTTTCATCCGAACCAGTACTTCTCTTTCGGGTTCACCAATGCTCTTTGCGAAGAATGTAGACGGTACCCTCAGACTCTGTGTGGATTATCGGAAGCTGAACCAGTTGATGGTTAAGAACTGATATCCCTGGCTGAGGATTGATGATCTTTTTTATCAACTTAGTGGAGCACACGTGTTCTCTAAGAGATTGAATTGAGGTCTGGATATCATCAGCTGCATGTGAGACCATTGGATATGCAGCTTACATCTTTTCGGAGAAGATATGGTCTGTACGAGTACTTGGTTATGCCATTCGGACTCACGAACGTGCCAGCAGTTTTCATAGCTCTGATGAATCATGAGTTCCATACATATCTGGATTATTTTGTGGTAGTATTCATGGAAGACATCTTGTTGTAATCTCACACTCGACACGACCATGCTGCCCATCTTGAGATCGTATTGAGTACACTGAGAGAGAATAAGATGTTTGATATGCTCTCAAAGTTCCACTTTTGGATGGACCATATTCACTTCCTGGGTCATATCATCTCAGAGGAAGGAGTTTCATTAGACCCAGAGAAGGCGAGGGCAGTATTTTCCTTGGAGAAGCCTAAGAACATGTTTGAGATACGAAGTTTCTTGGGGCTAGCTGGTTACTACAGACGCTTCATACAAGACTTCTCCCGCTTAGCAGCACCATTGACGGGTTTGACTAAGAAGGGTGTGAAGTTCTTTTGGTCGAAATCTTGTGAGGCATCCTTTCAGGATTTGAAAGTAAGGTTGACATCAACACCCATCCTGATACTCCCAGAGTAGGGAAAGATCTATACAGTGTATCGTGATACATCTGGTATTGGGCTGAGAGTAGTGTTGATGCAGGGCGATCGAGATGTTGCGTACGGGTCTCGGTAGTTGAGGAAACATGAGAGGAATTACTCGACACATGACCTCAAGTTGGATGTAGTTGTTCATGCGTTGCTCTTTTGGAGACATTATCTCTTGGGAGAGAATTTTGTGGTTTTCACCGACCACAAAATTCTCAAGTATATCTTTACCCAGCGTGACTTGAATCTGTGATAGCGTAGATGGGTCGAATAACTACAGTCCTTCGATTTTGAGCTTGCCTATACACCTGGTAAGGGTAATGTAGTTGCTGATGCACTGAGCAGGAGGAATCAGATACATGCAGTACAGGAGGCTAGTGGTTAGTGGCAGCTCTTGTCCTTGTTCTCTGAGATGCATCTGGAGGTGCATGACAGTCAGGGGCAAGCTTATCCTTTATCTTTATCAGTGTCTTCTACCCTTGATGATAGACTGAGGATGATACATCTATCTGATTCAGAAGGCAATGTTCTACGGCAATCGGTGGCTAGTGATGAACCTCCTCCTAGTTGGATGATAGGTGATGATGAGGTACTGCATTTCCATGGACGTGTATGGGTTCCAGGGGATATACATGAGGAGTTGATGCAGGAGTTTCATGCTTCAGACGGGCAATTCATCCCGGGGTTACCAAGATGTACTGTGACTTGAGACGTAATTAATGGTGGCCGGGTATGAGGAGAGATGTAGCTAGTTTTGTTACAAGGTGTTCCACCTATCAGCAGATGAAGGCGGAGAATCAGAGTCCAGCCGGACTGTTACAGCAGTTACCCATCTCAGATTGGAAATGGGATGATTTCGTGATGGATTTCATGACTGGATTGCCGAGGTCACCTCGAGGCAATGATGTCGTGAGGGTTGTTGTCAACAGACTCATGAAGGTAGCTCACGTTTTTCTGATCAAGGAGACCTTCGTTGTTGACGAGCTCAGAAATTTGTATATCTGAGAGATAGTGTGTCTTCATGGGGTCCCATGTTCTATCGTTTCAGATTGGGATGCCCGTTTTACGTCTCATTTCTGGTAGAGTTTTTAGAGGGCACTAGGTTCATAGGTTCTTCTGAGAACGGCTTACCACCCTCAAACCGATGGCCAGTCAGAGCGTACGATACAGGTGCTTGAGGACATGCAGCGTGCATGTATCATAGACTTTGGGGGATCTTGGGAGAATCATATACCCTTATTAGAGTTTTCCAACAATAATAGTTTTCAAGAAACTATTGAGATGGAACAATACGAGGCTTTATATGGTAGGACATTCCGATCACCCTTGTGCTGGTTAGAGACAGGTGAGGTAGCTTTACTGGGACCACGTCTCATGCAGGAGACTTCTCAGCAGGTCCAGTTGATTCAGAAATAGATGGCTACCGCACAGTCTCATCAGAAATCTTATGCTGATCGTCGTAGATGACCTTTGGAGTTTGTGGTTGAGGATCAGATTTTCTTATGTGTTTTTCCAAGGCTGGGACACAGATGAATCAAGAGACAGGGTAAAATTTTACCAAGGTATGTGGGGCCATTTGAGATTCTGGAGAGAGTCAGGCTGGTCGTTTATCGGTTGCAGTTACCACAGAGGTATCAAGCCATGCATGACGTCTTCCATGTAGTTTAGTTGTGTCGCTATCTTTCAGACCCATCTCACGTCTTTCAGCCCAAGGAGGATGAGCTACAGGTAGATGTGTCCTTTGAGGATCATCTGATTCGTATTTTAGATAGGAGCACGAAGGTTCTCCAAGGCCCGTGAGTTCCTCTCATACAGGTGCTATGGAAGCATGGCTGAGTGCAGGATGAAACCTGAGAGCGGGAGACCAATGCACGTGCTCAGTTGCTAGATCTCTTTTGAGATTTTTCTTCACCACCCTTGGAAGGGAAATTTAGGGAAGCATTGCCTTAAGGGGGGAAGTTTGTCAGAACCCGGTTCTTATTTTTGAGGTATGGGTTTATTCTTTTCTATTTTCCTCAAGTGTTTTTGAGAAAATGAGGAAAATAGGGAAAATACTAAAATTTGGAACTACACGCCATGTAATATACCACAAGCCTTGTACCTTTGGCTGTGTGGGATAAGAACACAGGGTGTGTAGCCATCACAGCGACGAAGGGTGTAACTATTGACTACACACCGTGTAGTGGTATTTACACGACCTGTAGTCAGTCGGCATGAAAATAGTAAGGTGGTGGAAGTAGCCTCCAGCTGCGTGATAGTACACACCGTGTAATCAAGAAAACACGTCGTGTACTCATGTCGACAGATGAACAATTTGGTGGTGCTGCCAGAGGAACAGTTAAATGAACAAGTACACGCTGTGTACTTGGAAGTACATGCCGTGTAGTTTTTTTCCGCTTAAAATGGGAAGTAGCCAAACCTGTTCATAGTATTGGCTTAGAACAGGACGGGAGCTCGGGAGAGGATGGCCGAATCTTTGTGGATCAACTGATCGAGCACCAGGAATCTAATCCTGCTTCTGTCAATCACGTTAGAACCGCACGGGTAATCCCTCCCTTCTCCTTGCGTAGTTTTTTCCAATTCTTCCTATAAGGGAAGTAATTTGAGGTTGAATGAGAATTATTTTACCTCGGATCTATGACATTCTTGGACGTTATAGAAGGCGTTGTTTGGGTATACTGTTCTTGGGTGTTTAAGGTAGGTGTCTTTGTGTTTAATTTCCAACTATTGTGCGTTTGTGTGTATTGTTGTGCTACGGTCCCATGTTGTGGTGTCTTATGGCTGAGGTAGTGGATATTTTAACTACCTAGAAATGTATAAGTGATTAAATGTGATAATAAACTGCTGTTTGGGATCACTATTTGGATCCAGGACCACCACAGGGTGCGTTCCTCTGTTTAGCCATTTTCCAGGATACCCGAGGTATGCCATTGTAATAATGTTTGTTAAATTACCTTGAGAGGAATTGTACATGAATTTTTTATTTACATGTTGGGATCGGCCCAGTTACTTGTGTCTGAGGGTGGTGTTTTACTATAGAACGAGGGCATGACTAGATTAGCCTGAGGGCAACGTTCTTTTTCGCCTGAGGGAAACCTTTTTTATGCCTCGGGGCGGTGACTTTTATGCCTGTGGATGACACTTAGTACGCATGAGGGAAATATCTGTTACGCCTAAGGATGAGATTATGATAGCCTAAGGGTGAGATTCTGATTACCTGAGGGCAATGGTTTGCGTGTCTGAGGACACTAACTATTTACATAGAAAACTCACTGTGGTGGTTTTACTTATATTGAATGATTAAATGAATGTTAAAATGGAAATATAACTGGTAAAATAAGTTCCATTTGAGTATTTATTAATTTATTTCATTTACTTTTGCACACTCTTGTTGCGTGTTTACTCACAGTTGAGCACGAGCCTTTGGTGGGTGCCTACTAAGATTATTTCTCACACCCTATTTGGGTCTTGCTTTTCGGCCCAAACAGATTACATTTATACAGGTGTGGATAAGGGAAAGGGTCCCTATACAGGTACTTGATTGCTGCTTAGGATTATGGGAGCATGGGACCGGGCTTAGGCTCACGATGCTACTGGTTGTTTTGTTTTTCTTTGTTGTACTCTGTATTGTTCTACTACTTGTAACATGTTCTGGATGTTTTCTTAGAACATGAGGCATATTGCATCATCATTATATATATGACTGTTGGTTTTTTTACTACAGCTGTTCGCTTAAATTTGTGTATGGTTATTTTCTTCCTCTTTTGTTGATGTATGTTTTATCTAGTATTCTGCTGCGCTACACTTTGACAAATGAGGGCATAGTTTCCCCACTATCAGACCTGGGCCCTCGCTGCCAGTCAGCAGCCTCTGGAATTTAGGGAATGGCGCTTGAGGTCATGTGGTGAACCAAGTTTAGGTCACCCGTTGAGTGGCACCCGGGCCCGGGACGTTACATATATCATGTATCTATGAATTTAGAATTTTTCATATAATTTTTAAATAGGAAATGGAATGTACTGTTCAAGGAGATGATAGTCCATATGTACGTATGGACACTACATCCATTTCATTGATATATTAGAGGAATTAAGAATAAATGATATATAGGTATGTTATAATTATAGTATAATATCCATTTTATATATGTTACATTAGTTCATTAACTCCAACCATTATACATTCTATGTATGGCATGAACGAGTAATGACACTTGGAGGGGCGGTAGTCCACATTTCCTCAAATGAAATTATTTTATTTACACATTATGGAAACAATAAAGGTATGTTGTAAATATAAATTTCCAAAATAATAGAGAGAATATAAATATAATAAATATAATATATAAATATAGTTCTATCATAATGGCCACCACGATATGTGGTAGGATAAAATTCAGCGTTCATCATTTCTTGAGTTAATAGTTCTCCATACACCGAACCAATATGTTCGTATCCATTAGATGGAGGTGTGTGTAAGTGTAGATATAATCATTATCAGAGAAAAATACTAGTAGATTTAGGATACTTATTTTGTTATTTAGTTAAATTATGAGTTGATCATAGGGAGCGGAGAAGGAAAATAATGGAAAGGAACTTGAGAGAATACATTGCCTACAAGTTGGGTAACTTTATTTGATTTGAGCCAAACGTCCTTATTAAATTTCCATATGCCCATGGTAACATTTCTAGTAGGAAAAGAGGGATTTTGGGATCTTATTTCAGTATAAATTTATGTGAAAAATGGATTTAGAGGTGTGTGTATGTGGGTTTATGTGATTCACTTTTATAAGAGGGATGAGGGGGCATTTTACGAATGTCTTCACATCATATTTTTTTTTATAAATTGGTGTTCCAATAATAACTGTTAAAAAGTAATTCATTTAGAGGATAATGTGTGTATGGGTATAAATACTCTCAAACAAATGGTTTTAGAAAAGATTATGTTTGAAAAATAACCTCATCATTTAGCTTGAACATTTAGTTGAAAACATAACACTTACCTTGTCTTCTTGTATTTTCATAATATATGGTTACTATAGTTACTATAAGTTGATAGGAGAACCAAAATGGGATAATTATTCTAATTTTTGACATTATATTTTTATTTTGGAAGAATATTATACTGTTAGGACTATTATATAATTTTATAAAATAGGATTTGTTTTAAAAACTCATTTATGCCCAATTTGATACTATTTTTTAATTGATTTCTTCTTAAAGTTATAAAAACTTTATTACATTTAAAGAAAGGCATTAAATAAAATCTAATATGTTAAAATCATCCATAAAATTCGTGTAAGGCATTAAAATTTTCAAATTACACATATTTTATTATTTATAATATCATTTATTTGAATCTTTCATTAACTAGGTAATCACTACATCATTATTTTCCCATAAATAATTTTTTTATTTAGTGTCAAAAAATAATAAATAAAATAACATGATGATTGAAATATTTTTATCTTTATAATGAATATTTATATTCAAATATATCAATTATATAAAACTACATTAATTTTTTTAGTAAAAGATACATGTTTATATTGTATTTCTCTTTACTTTAAATTAATTCTTATTACATGTCATTATCACACCCACGTGGCTACATGGGGTCCAAAATGGACCCAAGGATTCCTATGTTCGGATATATCTTAGGAAATATGATTATGACATGTGTTACGATATTTTAATATTATAATAATATTATATATTACTCTTATTTACCAGATTTATACTTTAACCATGGTAAATAAAAATAATTATAGAAGTTACTATTTATAATATAAACAAGTAAAATTAATTATTTACATAATTTGATCCTGTAGATTCTAAATATTTAATCCTTTTTTCCAAATTCAAAACATTGATTTTTCATAAATTAATTTAAAATTAATTCATGTTGTCAAAACCAGAATGATATTTTTTGAGAAGTAAAAACCATCAAAAGATTGACATGTGTTTGTGTCCAATTAAATAGTGAAATTAATTCCAATAAACAATATTGGATTAAATGATAAAATAATAACACAATTATACATTATGAACTATTAAAACGAAAATATAACTATAATAATAAATTAGAAGAAAAGGCTGTTTTGAAATAAAATGCAGTATTTTTCAATATTAATTTAAAACGATCTTTATCATTAAAATACCAAAATATCCTCCAAAGTAAATTTTTATGCCCCACTTATAAATAAGAATTTTATTTCATCAAATAAACCATATTATTTTGGAAAAACTATTTATAAAATGGTATTTCCATCAAAAGGCAGTAAAATGACATTTTAAAAATATTAGAATATTTTGTACTTAAAATGGATTCATTTTCATTTCCCCCCTCTAAATTGCATTGGATAAATGTAAAAAAATAATTAAGAATATTTCAAACCATAATATAGTTAATTATTATCATTCCATCTAATCGAACGTCTTGGCATTAAATACGATTTAAAATAAAAAAAATATTATTACATTATTTGTCGGTATAACTCAACATCGTGTACGACGTATGATTTCAGAGAAACCTATTTTTTTCTGTAGAGTATGCTATCAGATAAAGTGTAATATTTAATATAAAATTAATATAGTATTCCTAGTTATTAATAGATATTACAATTTATTAATCTATAAATTCATGTGATGTTACATCTAAATTCTAAAAAAATGAGACAAATTGAAAGAATAAGATGTTATATAGTCTCGAAGGTATAGGGAAAATAGAAAATAAGTGTTTTAAAAAAAATTATGAGGATGGTAAAATATATTTTGATTTATATTTATTTTAAAATGGTTAAAAAAATCTTCTCCACCTCAATATTATAGAAAACAGAATTCATGAAATTTCAATCAACCCACATAATATTAGAGTAAAAAGTATATCTTTACCAAAGACTAAACAATAAAAAAATTATCAAAATAAAAAAAAATAAATTCCAAATATAAAAAAAATTAATACACTTGTAACACTTGAAATAAAAAAAACATAGTGAACTGGTTAATAAACAATGTACCTATTTATAGATAATACAAAACCATACTTTTTCCCATAGTGCATGGAGAATATTTTATTCATATTCAAGGTATCCTTCTCATTATACCAATTGAGAAGAGTAAATTAATTTCCCCTATAATCCATAAAATTTATACCAATAACAAGGTATTATTATATTAACACAAGACACTTTATCGTCTTCTATGGAGTCTACGATCGAACCAATATGTAGATGTTCGCTCTAACTTCTCAGAAGATCATTGTAAAAAAGATCAAAAAAAGCATATCTATCTTTCTTTTTTATGACCTTTACCTCAATGGAATAAAAAGTACATTATGAAAACATTAAAGATATTATCATTAAATTCCCCCAAGGAAAAATATTAAAGAAACACAAATAAAGAAAATAAAACAAGAAGTACTCTCACAAAAATAATATTTTGGAGTCATATAGAGATTATAATATTAGAAAGTTAACTTTTAATATTATTTTAGACCTCAAATTTGTGATCCTATATTTTATTAATAATTTAATGTTTCAATTATAAATTAATTGGGATCAGTTGTAAATATATATGAAGTAATAATATCATCAATTTATAAATATAGACCAGCGTCATATATTTTCATTAATATTGTACCAAACCATTAATGTACATGTAAATTTATATAATGTAATTTTTATGAACACCATACCACTTGATTTTTATTAAAAAATCATTCATAATTAACTTCACTAAATTTCCATTCTATACACCAACAAAATGTTTAAAAATATTACTTTTAGAACCTATTTACATATAGTGTATTGTAATTTTCAATGTAAGGGAACCAATGGAGGCAAAGACTCAATAGTTTCATAATATTTAATAATGAATTTAGAATGACCAAAAAATAAAAAAGGATATTGTGTAGATATATCTAGAACAACCAAGTACTTCATGTAGCGGGTCATCATTATTTATTTCTTCAAGTGTTCTTCGATTATTTTTACAGAAAATATATATATTGAAGTTTAAAAATTTAAAAATTTAAATTTATATAGGCCATGAACACTATTAAATTTTTTAAATATATTATTCTATAGGTCAAGTTTCTATGAGATATTAAAAGAATATAATTGATTAAGGGAATCTAAAATGGTTGAGAAAAATCATAGATAATAAGAGCATTCAAAAAATTTGAACATTACTCATATTATACGTAGTGGATTATTAAGTGTCTATTACCATTGGTTAAATTTATATTTAGTTGTCACATGGGTATCATCGTGGCCTTTTGTAATGAGGAAAAACGTTTCCTATGTAGGTAAGCAATAGGGAGAAAGAAAATAAAGAATAGAGTCTCTACATCAAAAATTATTAAATTCATTTTATGGGAATTTTTTTAATTCTTTTTATTTCAGATATAAATAATTTATCTATAGGAAAATGAGAGATGTAAAAAAGTTTATAAAAAACATAATAAGAGTTTAAGGATAATGTATTTACACCGTCACACATAAGTATAAATTTTCCCTACAAAGAGTGGAGGAATATATTTAACCTCATTAAGTATTAAGAAATGTGGAGTGACACACTAATTTGTAAACAAGACTAATAATTTTTTAGTGAATAATTATAATTAGAAGGAAATATTAGTAAATATTATACAAAAATCCTATTATAAAACTAAACACGAATACTTTATTTTGTTATCTCATCCCACAAACCTTACAATTAAGGATTAATAAAGATCATGATTATTGAAAAATGAAATGGGTAGAACTATTTATTTTTAAAATAATTTTTCCTTAAAATATAAATGGTAGTGGAAGTCAATAATACCAAAATAGTATTTTAATAATATTAAATTACTCTTTTTGGATGAAATAACAAAATTTATTATGCTTGATTTGACATTGTGAATCAATGCTTCATGGTACATTAAAATAGAATGGGAACATAAATTAAATTAAATGATAGATTTGCATTGGTTAAATTAATGAGTACCATTAAAAATATTTATCAACTATTTTTTATAAAAATACCATGTTTTATCACATTGTAATAGTGAAAAAATATATTTAATCAACGGAGCGATCATCTACATTGAAATTGCATTAAAAAATTTCCAATATAAAGTGCATATTGATATTATTAATATTTTAATAGATAGAAAAAAATACATTTTATTCATTAATGAGTGGAATGAAATTTTGGAATATTTATTACAAAAGGATAATATAGAATCCCAATATCCTAATTTGACACAAAAAAAATGTATGGTCTAATGAAACAGAAATGAACGAAATGATATTGGAATTGAATCTTCTATATTTATTGTTATATAAATATTAAATTCATCATGTTTATGTAAAGAAATATTGATGGATGTGTTATATAAATAAGTTTTAGAGGATATCCATAAATAAAAGTGCAAGAAAAATTAAAACTACATGATCTTAAAAATATTAATGTAATAACTTTTGAAGTGGATAAACTCTTATTAAATACAAAAATAAGAGCTGAGGAATCACTATTTTGTACACTATAATTAAATTAAGTAGGAAAAATATTGAACCTCGTATTAAATTTTATTTGAAAGCACCACTCATTGACTATGGTATTTCAAGGAATTATTAGAATATAAAGGTGTAAATTTCTTATTTAACACAAAATAGGTATTTAATTATTTTTGTATAATATGGTTATGTTATATGAGATATGGCACCAATGTAACCCCACTGTAAAGGATTTTATAATATTTAGTAGAGAAAATTATGTCAAAAAAAAAAACAATTCAAGAAAAATATAGTGATATATTAGATAAGGTTAAATTTCTTATTTAATAAACCATAAACATATTTTGAAAGATCTAACATAAGTAGTTCAAATACATTTTTAGATAAGAGATAATTTTTTTTCTAATGTTAAATTAAAATAATGAAATTAAATGCTAAGATATTGATGAAATTAATGGATACGAATATGATCATAAATCAATTGATAATGGAACTCCAAGTATATAACACGAATATGACTCAAAGAATCATTATAAATAGGAAAAAATAGTTTGGATAATTTAATCACCATCTTAAAGAAATAAAAATAATTATTGAATCAATAAACCCCAACTTTTTTGTGGTAAAGATTCAATAACCCTTAAATAGATATATAGTAAATATCTAGAATATATTTTCTTACAAAATAATATCCAACAACATTTGATAAAGTTATGGATGTTGGGATTTGTGATAAATCTATAATTGAATGTCTAGGTCAAATAGAAATTAACACATATTGGGAGATTATAAGGAGTGCGAATAAACATAATATCATTAGAATTTAATTATTATTCAAAATATAGCATTATGATAATTTATATTTAGTTTAAAAAAACATTAGTTTTAAAATGCTTTTATTAATGAAATTTAAATATAATTTTGGATACTTTTGATCTTGTAAAAACAGTTGAATAAAAATAATCATTTTTAGAAGTAAGGATTGTAAGGAGATTATAGATCTATCAGATTGACGTGAAGATTAAATTAAAAAATACAATGACTAAAAAGGAATAGATAAATAATATTTAATGTGTTTTCAACTTGTTCATAATGAATATAGTTTATGAGACATTAAAAAGTAATTTTATGGATTGAATGAAGTGACATGAGATTATTATGACCAATTTTATAAATTTATTGGGAATATTAAATTCCATAGAGTTAGTGTCAATAAAAACCTCTATTTAAAGAGATCTATGAATGAATAATTCATGTTAATCATATTTGGAGATGATATCATATTTGATGGTTGATTTAAGGATTAGTATAAAATTTTGAAATCATTACGAGGTATGTTTTTAAATGTATATGATTAAATAACTCATATATCCTATTAGGATAAAAGTTAATTACAATGGTTAGTGCATATTAATATATCTAGAAATATATGTTAAAAAAATAGAAAAAGTTTGATATTCAATATTTTAATTCAGTTTCAATCTAATTTAGGTTGGAACCAATGATTGAAAGCATTAAAATAGAGAATCTATAAATCTAACACTCTTATATAAAATCATAATAACCAATCTCTATTTAATTTCCATAAGGAAATGTATTTTTTATATTTATTTTTTGGTATAATGGTTTTATAAAAATGCAAAGGAAGATAATGTTATAGGGATTGTGAGGTTTATCAAATGTAAAGATGTTTTCCTAGAATATGTTTTGGTTTTAAAAAATTAAAAAGTAATAATTATTCTCTTATTTGTAAATGGAATGGGTTGGATTCAATATAGATATAAAATCCATAAGTGGGGGAGGATTCTATATTAAATATAATTTCATTGGATTAAGTAACCAAAACAAGGAGGGAACATCAATGACCGTAAATATAGTGGTAGATATTGTTAAAATGAATGAATATTCCCAACATATTTGGATGAAATAATAATTAAGAGGACTTATAAAAAATATCATTACACTAATAATATATATTTATGAAAAAAGTTTAATTGATCATATAATTATTTTGTAAAAACATTAAAATGATAAAATATTATTATTTGGTATGGATTTATCAATGAAAAGATGAAAAATATTTTTTAAAATGGTGGATCACATTATAATAAATGAATAAGTGGGTGAGTGGTTCACAAAACCATTTGTTACACTGGATGCGCCCACACACATCATTGGGTTCGTATGGGAAACAGTTAGATAATAATTATGTGTCCCAAACATTAGTAATTATAAGGGCGTAGTATATTAGAAGTGTGGGGTCGATTTTAATTTGTCTTGGTGTTTGGGAGTGTACTAATTCTATGGCTGGAAGTGACTTCAAATATTTAAGGAGTGGTCAGGTTCAATTTTGTGTATCTATAGATAGGATGTCTTTAATTTTTATCTTAGTAGCGTCCAAAGACTTTTACTGTGAATAAAATATTAGTACCATAGTTCAACTTAGTAAGTGACTATTCTGTGATCATGAGATAATAAGAGACTAAGTGTATTTTGTTTGGAATCTTTCAAAGAAAGTATCATGGGGTATTTATTGAAGCTAGGTCAACTTTAATCATGATAGGGTCTTCTGTTTGAATATCCCGTTTTCAGGGATATTCACTCAAATTTGGTAGAATTTGTTTATTTATATTGATTAATAATGCATTGGGGTTTCCAAATTATATTTAAGGATTGATTATTTATTCAGATATATCTACTATTTATCCCTACCACTAAGAGGTTTAGCTACTCATAGCGGGTCTAGATGTAATTAAATAATCAAGGAAAATCAAGATTGACATGCTGTTTGAATTTATTTGAATCAAAAACATTCATGGACAAGAATTTATAATGGTAATGAACATTAAATTGGTTTTACAAAATATAAATCAAATAATTAATAAATTTACTACTGGAGATATGAAATGGAAATGGATCTCGCACATGTTATTTGAAATTGACGATGAAAAATGAGAATTGAACCAGTGAGAATGTCAAAATGTTGAAGAAAAATGATCCATTGGTCTTTAATTTAATTTAAATTCAAAATAGTATAGAAATTTTGAGTTTCAAGGGAAAATGGGAGAGGGAACTCAAAGGAGGTATAAAAACAGAGAAGAATCCTCTCTGGAATTTTTGTGAAATACTCTGTTGCTATACTGTATTTATAAGAATATTTGGTCACTATGTGTACTGGAGAAACACATCATGTACCATTGATCTATGTATAAATCCTAGGATTTTGGATCTTCCACATTCCTCACACATATCTGATCGATTTAAATATTTTGACTGATTACATGTCATGTACTGAGTGTTCATGATGTGTACTGGCTTCCGGTTGTTCCTCTGTGCGGAATTCTCATAAATTTATCACTCTACTATTTTTAGTGATGTCATGGAATATAATCAACCTTCACGATGTGTACAATCTATTTCATCTGCTGATCTCATGACATGGTTCACGGATTGTCACACACTATGAACTATTACAACATGACATGTAATGACAAGTCATGATGTGTAATAGGAGAAGTTTTCACTTTTTCTTCATTTTTACTCCATATACAGTGATGAATACTTCATGAAAAGTAATACATATAACATGTGAGTTACCAAATAAATAAATTAAAATTCTTAAGTAAACGAGATTAAAAATAGTATATGAATTCAGGTTATAAACACAAACATTGACTCAACCATAACAAAATATATAATCTTGAGTTTTTTTTTCAAAATTTATTTTCTTATATTATGAGGATATTTCTTGTTTATAGTTTTTTAAAATTATATTATAACTCTTAAAAAACAATCTCACACATTACCAAATGACAATTTCATGTAAGTACCAATTTTCCTTAAAAAGAGTAATTTATAATTGAATCATATTTTCTTTTTATGAAAATTATTAAGGGTTTTCACGATTAAATCATCATTCGTCAAAATAATCCTTGAAAACTATGAAAAATAATTTAATACGTTGGATGAAAAGAAAAAAAGTAATAATGGAATTATATAATGTTGAAAATAATTCCATACACTTTAAAAACCATGTGAACATATAAGAGATTTTTCCAAACAACATATTAAACATTGTGGTCAAATAATAATTTTCTTAGTCATGAAATAAACATGACTAACATATTTTTTATAAAAATATTTAAAAAAACTAATAAAAAATTTATATTCATGATTTTTTTATAAAAAACATCAGAACATATGAAAATAGTTTCTTCAATAAATAATTTTTTCCTTTAATGGACATAATATTTCCTTAAAAAAATATTGTTAGCTTACCTTATAAAATAAAAATATTTCCCTAAAAACTAAATACCAATAATATAACATTTATATAGGTTTCCTTGAGATATAATATTTATAGAACCCATATAATAGACCTTACAAGAAGCCTCAAAAATGGATTAACATACTCATTTAATTCCAACATAATTCTCGAGAGAATATAACCACTACCCAATTCATTGGAGAGATATATCAGTCTCAAACATCATCATAAACAATTTTTATGGGACATAACATAATTTAAACACATAAAATAGTACATTTACATCATCAAAATAACATAACATACATTCAAATCCATAAGTAAAAAATTTTAGATATTGATATACCCCTCTCCTATAAAACTAAATTTTGAAAAAAAGAATACCAAATCCAAAATTAATGAGGTTTCTTCTTTGATGAAATCCAGGAAGCCAACAAAGGAATCCAAATATCAAATAATTCTTATGGTAGTTGGAAAATACATCAATATTATATACACTAAAATAGAGAAATTGTTTTTTATAAATAATGCCAATATGTTCCATGTAAGATATGTTAAATGAATCCATTTAAAATCCTTCAAACAAATCATAATATACATAAAATGATCATTATAATTTTACCTATGTAAATTTAAATACATCCACAAAACTATTTTTTTATTTTTAAAACAGAGGAAAAAATATTTATAAATTCAATACTTAAAGCATTTAAAATGATTCTTTAGGATAAATTTCCCCTAATATCGAGTCTGAAATGTCATGTGTCTTTTTTTCTTCCATCCTCTCAGATAGAATATTTTTCATAAACCTTAATAATGATATGTTTTGTCATTTTTTGTGGAAAATATCTATAGGAAATATGTAGAATGTAAGGCCAAACTAGAGATATCAAAAATATATTTTTACACAAGGAGAGAAGAAACCTTTTTATAAGTTAGGGGAATGGAACACTTAGAAAGTTATAATGTATTATAATAATAAAAATTAATTTTATTTTTCTAGTTAAAAATTGATTTATTTTAATTATAGGATGTGGATAAGTCTAAATTCACACAATATTTAGAAATTAGACAAGTTTAGGTGAGTTCTTCACCATAATCTCTAACTTTTAACCCCATATATCCCCTAATGATTGTTACCATGATATTAAAGATCATTACTCTTTATGCATCATGAAAGATTATATAAAAGGATAATTGGCCCATAAATGGGGATGGTATGATATACTAGAAATTATACGATTCACTTGCTCAACGATTTTATTTTTGTGATTTTCATATCATTTAATAAAATATTATTTAACATAAGTAACCCATAATTTCACTGTTAAGACTATTCCTATAGTTTCACTTTATTAATATAAATATAGAAATTAAATTAAAATATATACTTTTGAAGTATTAATAACATGTTAAATTTATATATAAAGTTTTTGGAACAGAATAACTTATCCAAATATTTTTACTATTATTGTTTTGGAAATCATTTTTTTTATTTTTATAATACTTGAACAAATATTGTGTTGTTGTTGCATCATAATTTATAGAAATTAAACCACCACTAATTTTTTTTAAAAATAATTAACATGATAAAAAAGTTTATTCATTTTTTAAATAACCAATTAGAGCTAATAATGTCCTTTTTTCACTTATGAACAAGTATTGGATATGTTAAAATATTTAGAGTGACAATTTGTATTTATTGATGACGTAAAAAAATAATTAGGTGATTACCAAAGAATAATGGAACCATGATTGCATAAAACCAACTATTTGACGAATATGGCCAAAATAATCTTAACCAATAGAAACAAGGAATCTATTAGATATATTTTTAAAGTGTTATCATATTATTTTTAATCTAAATTACATGAATTACTGTTACCAAGGGGATAAATTTTTACCAGGGTTAATATTAATTGTGACCAAAATAAAGATGAACTATTTTAAAGATTTAACAAAATAATTAAAAATAAATAATACATTTTTCAAGAAGTTATTTCTATAATATTATTAAATCAATATTTATATAAACTCATAAAATCCAATGGTATAAAATTTATAGAACAAATTTATTTTTAAACCTAAAAACAAACTTATAAAAAATCATGAATAATGATGATTCATATGTAATTAATATAATTATATCCAATTAAAGGAGAATTATGTAAACATATGGTAAATTTAAAAACATAATGAGTTTTATGAATAATAGGATTTAATGAAATGAAATGACGGTTTTACAAAAAATGGTATTTTCACTATTAACTAAAAAACAAATCATTTAAAAAAATCCGAAAAGGAAACCCTACGTTAATTTTGAAATTATGATATCAAAAACAATATTAATTTGTTGAAAAAATTCCTAAAACTGGTATAAAGTAATTATAATTTATTATCACATAAGGAATTAAATATCATTTTTGTTTTATGAAAACATGTTTTTAAATCATAAGACGACATTACTAAAAATTGAGTATTTATTTATTATGAATTAGTCCATAATTTTTAATTATTTAAAACCATGTTAAATATCTATTATAATATGACTATTTTTATTCATACAACTAATTTAATATCGAGGATATTATGATCACATTTTAATATTAATATTTTTATAGTATATCACAATTCACATATATATCAATAATATGAATTAAAAAACATTTCTTGAATAGTTTTATATTAATTTAAAATTTTGAGGTGTAACATTATAATCTATTAAAAGCATTTCATCCTCAATATTTTATATCATTTGGTTTAAAAACTATTTAAAATATTTTTTCAAATTAATTTGTGGGAGTGGAAGAGAGAACATATGATCGTTAAAGAAAATCATTTTTAATATTTATATATATATATATATTAAAAAATCCATACCTGGAGAAAGGTATAATTAACATCCATTGAAAATGCATAAACATTAAATATAACTGTCACTTGGAATAACACATAATTGGCTTCCAATATGATGACCACATTGATTGGAATTGAAATATAGACATGAAGGATACAAATAAATTCAATGGAATAATAAAGAGTGATAGAGATCATGGTAATGTGAAATATAATAACCACAATACCATAAATTAGAATTGGATTAAAATTTAATTATTTCATTAGGAATGAATGTAAAAGGATAATTTTTTTATTTTACGATCCTTTTACTAGAGATGATGGATTCCTTTACTTTCAAAATAACGAATATGAGAAAATATACTTACATAATTTATTTTAATCCAAATAGAGTAATTTCATCCATTGGTTGTGTTTTGATAAATTCTTCAACATATATATCATTTGATACTCAATGATATTAATATTCAAGATGAATTTTATTTTTCATTCATGATGTAAAAAAATTATCTTTTAACAGATCCGAAGATCCACAAATAATTAATGAGTTATTCTTAGAGTATTTATAAAATAATAAATACTAAATATTTTAGCACAAGATTAAATAATATCTAGAAGAATCAATATGATAACATTAGTTTGGTAATGTTATTCTCATAGACTCAATGAATAAAACCTAATTAAACCATGATTAAATAAAGTTCTTACTTTTAACAACATCATATTAGAATCTTGAAAACATTAGTAATCACTATCGTAGAAACACATGAGGATTTTAAAATAAACATCAGTATTAATAATGGTTCTCCAATATAAAAAAATACTCTACTCTCTAACATATCAATGTTACTTATTTTATATACATATATTTTCATATTGAAAACATTAAACCAAAACACATTTTAAAAAAATGGGTGCACAAATCCGTTTCTTGGATTAAATCATATTAGATTAGTCGGTCCAATTTGTTCAATGGTAGAAATTATATAGGAAGTATTTAACATGGGAAGATCTCCAGGTGTTTGGTGAATTGAGAAGTCAACCTATTCATTAAGACGAAGCTTAAAAAAATCATCTAGGAAACATCAATATATTCAATCATAATGTATATATCATAATGTATTATCCTATCAATTATTTAATCAATTGATATAGATATCCTTACTCCAAAATATATAAAACCATGTTTGATAAGATGTTAATATTTTTTCATTCTACTTCTTACACATTTAATGAATTTATGGATGATTTGGGATATGGAATGTGATTTACTATTGTCAAGAGTAATTTTATTTCAATATAAGGTTTTCAAATCCATTCCTTTATACCATTAAATTCCACTAAAAGGAGTATGAAAAGTTTTTATAGGATTTCCACCCAAAAAAAATTATTAGGGATGGTTTATATGTTTGAGATACAATAATATAAATATTTTATATTTTCATTGTTAATTTTACATCAATTTTTTGAGGTGTTATTTGAATAGTTGAACTACATTTTCATTATATAAAATACTTTATAGAACAATAATAAAATATTATGTTAAGTATTCTTGAATTAATAACCCATTTACCTATCACCACTTCATTTTCAAGATCTCCATTAGTAGTAGTGATAGCTTAAGCCCATCTCTGTTATCTTTTCCTTATTTTTTATTTTAAATGGTTAACATAAAAAACCCATATTCTATTATTGTATCTTACATAATGTTTGTGTTCCTTGTAGTCAAAACATTTATCCATAGGATATAGATTGATCATAACCATCAATTATTTTTGAAAACTAGTGTGCTCCATCTTCTCCCTTTGATATTCATTAAATCAATGTACCTCTATTACAAACAAGGAAACATATCCTTGTTCCGTTGAGGCAGATTACAATATGCTTATTTCAATACATAGGATAGATGGATAGTATTATTTTTTTTCAAACATGGGATTAATTATCTAATACTCCTAATATAAACTCTATTCTCACCTTCTTATATCTTTTCCTATAAGACCATTGAGAATCACCAATCTCATTCTAGAATTTAAAGTCGCAATGGAAACTTTCCTCCTAGATATTAATTTCTTGAATTTAGAAGTAATATCTATGACTCATCATTAGTCCACTAAGGAATATAAAATTATTAAATTCAGAGTTATTGACAATTTCAGTGGTGTACTATTCAATTCGTTTGATATTTTCATCAAAACCCCTAATTTTAGTTATGTTTATTACTGAGTCCTTGAAATTACTAGTCTATTTTAAGATAGATATTTGATGGATGAAATTTATTATAAAATAAATTCTTGAATGATTCTTAATTTAAGGATTCAATGTCTCCATTAGGATTTTTATTCAAGAATATTATCGACCATTAATCATATTCTCCCAATATGTGATCAACGACCAATAAAAATTTGTCTTGTTCAATGAACTATAGGATAAATAATATCTTCTAAATAGATTTAATAAATTGTATCATGATCAAGGGATCAAAATATAAACTAAAATTAGGATTCCTTTGTTGTAGAATTTACCCATTATAAACATGCCTTTGGACAAGGAGGGTATTGCACAAAAATAAAATTATTTTAAATTTATTTTATCAGTTTTGAAAGTACCATAAAAAAATTCATAAATATTAATACAATCATAATATTAATCTTATATGGGAATTCATAACATTTTACATCACATTTTTATTGGAATGATTCCTACCCCTCCTATCCATTAAAAAAATAGGAAATCAGGGATGGGAACACTCAAAATAATAAGCATATAGAATTGAAACTATGTACATATAAGGAATAACAAAAAAATGTCATGTGTACATTAATTTATAAATTTATAGTTTTAAATATATGTTAACCAATGTTATTTTCCTGTTGGGTTCTTTAACTCGCCTAGTTATATAATACATCATTAAATTTGATTACAATATATTCAATCCTTTATAATTTGTTATAAAAATCCTGGGAATCAACAAATCCATATACCCTAAGAGTTGTAAATAAATTGTGAATTTAACACTAGTTGTTTATCATTATGTGAAGATATAGTTTACAACAAAACTGAAATTTTAGGTTTACTGCATCTAGAGGTGTCTGTGAGAGAGCTTGCACAAATATTTTGGATCCAAACGATGATTTCATTTATAGGAATCTACAGATTCTATACATTAAAAATGTAAGCTGTTTTATTTAAATGTATCATAAGGTTTTAAACCAATTTATTGTTATCATATTTTTCAAAATCACTAGAAATTTATTCGATACAAACTATAGTAGAATGAGTCTCTTAACATTTTTGATGTCATTATTTACAACAGAAATTTCTATAAAATACAAACCATAAATATCAAGGGATAGTGTATTTAAGAGATTAGAAACATAATAAAAAAATAAATATAAGATTTATCATATTTATTATAATCTCCATAATTTCCTTTTAAATCCCATTGATTTTTTTGTACTAGATAAGATATCATTGGGAATACATAATGAATGATTTTGAGATCAAAATCTGAGTAAGTGAATAATCATATTAAATCACAATGATAAATAATATATATGAGATAATAGGAATTTCATTATATCATAAAAGGGAAGCACCAAAAAATAGAATAAAGAAGAAGATATTATTAGATGATAGAATAATTTATATGTCAAAGAAATATAAATCATTACATCAAAATTATATTCCAATGATTTCTATAAAGACAACATAACATAGTGTTTTAGGAATAATACTAGTGATCTATACATATTATCTCATGACATAAAAAAATTTCCCAATTCATCAGGGGGATATATAATTTTAGATCCGCCCATAAAATTCGCAATCTCTATATATATAAACTCCATATAATAAAATTAATCAAAGGGAATAATCATAAGAAAACCCTATGAATAGGTAAATTTGTACATAATCATTCATTAGAGGATAACCAAATGGAACATTGTAAATATTACCATAGAATAAGGTATTAGAAAATTCATAGATCCTCATACAATAATAATGAATAATTGGTTATGAAAATGGTGGTTAGGTAAATTTTATATATAAAAAATAGTAGAGAAGTCTGTTTTAAAATGAAAATATTAAGTTCGGTTTAAAGAAAAAGCATAAAGAGTCCATAAAAAATGAAAGCAGATAGTAATATCATTATAAATAAAAATTAACATGAATTTTTTAACATAAAAAATAAGTGTGTTTAGAGAGTAATGTGGATTAAAACCATTATATGTAGCGGTCCATGAATGTAGATATGAACTAAACAAATCTCCCTTTAAATGAGTTTCCATAAAAATGAATTGATATAGGAACATGATAAACAAGTATTCTCCCTAAGAAATAAATATAAATTTAACTCTATATATAAAGATAAATATATAGAATATGGTAAATAAAATGATAATTAGATAAAGGGAAATGGAAAAATTAAGAGAATTTTTTTCCCTAATTATTAAGTGTGGTTTGGATGATCCCTAACTATATTTCATTAAAGCATTAAGTGAGTTCATATATCCTCTTGAATGAATAAATTATCTTTATTAAAAACATGATCAAGGAATATTTTTACAAAAAAATATTTCATGTTATTCATTAGATATATATGGTCTCTAAATTTAATATATATAATGACTCAAGGATGATTAATTTATTGTGAAGGTAATCATTATATAGTGAGGTAATTTAGGTTGTTTACCTAACCATGATGAAATTGTTGGTTTTTATTTAATTTAGGAAAATGTCATATAAAAACAAATCTCTTTATTTATAATTTAATCAAGATTTATTAAATAAAATTACTCTTAATACAATTCAAAATATATGGAGTTCTATCATTTTTATGAAATAAGTTACATTTCATAACAACATAAAACATGAAATAAAAACATCTTTATTGAAAACTTCTTTAACATGACTGAAACATTCTTTCATAGGTAACAATGCAAGCGATAACCAAAGGAAATATATAAGAATATTTTATGATATAAATCCCAGCAAGGGAATAAATAAGGCATAACATGAGGATGAAAATACATGTATGATAATCAGGATATCAATTGGGAATAAAGGGAACATGAATAATAGGCAAGATATAGAATGATAATCACAACATGAGATATGTGGTGAAAACATAAAAAAATCATAATAAATGGATCAAGGATAAAACCAAAAAGATGCCACAGAGGAAAATGTCTCATAAATAAATCAGTTACACCCATGTCCCAACATGATGTATTGTGATTCTAAACATTACCCAATGCATTAGAGTGCTATCAGGGGACACCCATCATAATAATTTCATTACGATGATAATGTGTCCCACATAGAACATAAAACATGGATTAATACTTCATAATATTTTATTCTATCATCATTTAGTTATAAATACATAAAAGTAAGTACCCCATCAATATGTATATGTGTATAAAGGTGAATAACCTTGATAGTGAAATTGACATCGTATTCACTACACAATTTGTTTGGTATGAAAAATCGTGGTGCAATTTGAGAATCATAACAAAGTCATATAGAAGTTTATAAATATGGTAAATCAATAAGTATAGGTTTATAAAGTGTTTTTACCCATGATAGGGAAATGATTATTCTATTCACTACACAATTACATTGTCAAGGAACATTGTTTTGCAATTTCAACCACATAATGAAATCATAATGATGTTCATAATTTTATTATAAGATATAAAGGAGGATATAATAATTTATAAATTAAATGGATAGTAAAATATATGTTTATGAACATATCTCAACATAGGAAAAAATAAATTATAAGACATAACATAAAAGGAATGCTTGATATTAGAGGAGGGTGGAAGATTATTATGGATTTTTAGCATAGTAATAGATTAGGTAAGGGTTAAAGGAAAGAGTGTATATGGTATCATATTAAAATAACATTAAAAATAATGTATGGGTATTGTAATAATTTAATGAATACATAATAAATTTAAATTATATAGGCTTATTTCAAATGATGGTTCTTCAATTAAAGAAAATAGCGTTTGGTTAGGATCCCTTACATGAGTATGTGACTATAAAGGATTGGGAGAGGCTTATCAGGAGTTTAGGGAAACATGGGAGGAATCTAGGGAGTATAGGTAAGAGGGTGGATGTGCTTGAATGAAATTGACTGTAGATAAATGGGAGCATGGTTTTTTTATATAGAGAATGAGCGAGATTTCATTATTATTTTGGTTTTGGGCACTAAATAATAAAATATTTAAAACCAAAAACCATCCAATGGTTATTTACCATTGTTTATACCAATGGGGAGTGGTATAAATAATTTATAAGTACAAGGGCGAAATAAAATAAAATATATCTGTTTCTTATTTGGTGGCGGGTAAAACTTTTAAGCAATTGATTTTAATATTAGAAAATATATTATAAGTCTTGGAGGATTCACTAAGGAATTTCAAAATTAATAAAATAAAACTAAAATCAAATAATTTTAAATTAAAAATAGATATTTTTTTGATGATAACATTTATAGAAAGTATTACATCACTATTAGGGCATTGTAATGTCATAAAACTCATCGTATATGTATACGTTATTTTAATTTTACACTAAAATTAGACTATATCATAAAAATATGACAAATTAACCAATATATAATTTTAAAGTAATTATTAAAATAATAATATTAATTTTATCAAAATAATTTTATATGTTTGTGAATTTTCAATTTTAAAATGAAAACTGACATTTATTGAAAATTGATGCGGTTTTTATAATTAGAGTTTTCGAACCGTAATAAAAAATAGATTTCACTTCATAAAACTTGTATGATCATATAAATTTGATAAAATTTATATAATAAAAACAATTTATTAAAATTTTATTTATTTGAAAAATATATTAATTAATAAAACCATATTTATTAATTTAATATGAATATCAATAGAAATAATATTTGTGATTTAAAAATCATTTACAAAGTAACAATAATAGGATTAAAAAATATTCATTCTTTTATATATAAAATTGTAAATATTCCTATTTCTAGATTCATGATTCATATCTCTTAGTAAACCAGCAAATTCTATATGAGTAAGGAGCGCAATGGTGGGATTTCATAGTGACATTCGATAAACATGGTTTGGGCCGTGATCCTAATGAGATTGAAATTCCCTTATAAATGGTTTTTCTTATGATTATGTTGATGGATATGAGCTTGGGAATGGTCTATAGAAAATCTAAGAAATTCTATCTCCCTTGAAATCTTTGATAAATGGGCATCATAGGGTATGATCCTACTGATCGAGCTCATCAATTCCTTTTTTATGCCAACTAGTTTTGATAAAACCCCATAATTATACTAGCCATGTGATTATTGATCAGCAGATACATTATCATTAGTAAAGATACATAAAAATAATTTAAATCCAATTGGATATAATAAACTAAAATATATTCATGTCTTTTTTATGTCCCCAAGATATTTAATTTATTCAAAAAGTCTAATTTCATTCATACATATTTTGGTCATTAGAATCATTCCCCTTTAGAAATTTCACAATCAAATTTTACTTTTTCCACACTAAAATAGATGATTTTAACTCTTCATCATCAATTCATATGGTTCCCATGTATCTTCTTCCAACATGAGGTTTCTCTTCAACACATTGACAATGGGAATAGTATTATTTCATATTCTTTTTCTCTACAATTTAATATCATCATCGGCTTCTCCTCAAAGGAAAGTCTATTCATTAATGGTGCCTCCTATGTATTGAGTACAAGTGATTGGTATGGAATGTACATTATTAATATAAATATATGGAACACATAATGTAATTGAGATAGATTTTTTGGGAGTTTTATTCAATATTCCACTACTCTAATGTGATCATGGATATCAAAAGGGTCGATGTACCTTGGAGTGGGCTTTCCCTTATTCCCAAATCTCATCACCCTTTTTCATTGAGATATGTAAGGGAATACCATTTCTCCAAAATCAAACTATAGGTCTCATAAAAAAATTTAGAATTGATCTTCTATCTACTATGAGAATCTTTGATGTGCTACTGAATGGTTTCGAATTTCTCCACCATTTTATCTACCATTTTAGGACCTAAAAGATTTTGTTCCTCAGCTTCATCCCAACATGTCAGTGTTCTACACCTCTTTCCATAATGGTCTTCATTGGGATCCATTTATATGCTCAATTGGAATCAATTATTTTTAGAGAACTCCACCAAAGGAGGATATTGGTCCCATCATACTTTAAAGTCAATTGAGCATAACCTCATCATATCCTCAAGTGTCTGAATAGTCTACTCAGATTTTCCTTCAATTTGATGGTGATAATCTATACCAAATTTCAGATAGTGATTAGATAATTCTGAAAACTGTTAAATAACATGGATGTGAATATTGGGCATGGATTTAATACAAATGATAGTGGTACTAAATTTATCCTTACTACTTTTTTGGATGTATATCTATACCTTCTGATCTAATGAGAAATCCTCTTGAATCTCAATAAAGTGTGTATTATTTTTAAGACGACCCACAACAACTTATATATCATTGTTTCATTTGTATGTCTTCGTATGTCTGGTAAACAATTCCATGGTGGTGTTTTCCCATTTCCATGTTGGTAGGGGTAATGGTTTCATCATCCCCTTAGACTTATTCCTTTCAACCTTCACTTGCTGACATCCCAAGAATTTGTATGTATATTAACTGATTTCTATCATCATGTTATCCTAGAAATAGTGTAGTTCTATATCTTGTTATATCGTTTTTCTTCTTAGGTGAATGAAGAAAGTCAAACTATGTGCATCATACACTATTTCCCACATTAACTCAAGATTTTATGGAACACATAGTCTTGAATAAAATCTCAAAAATTCTTATTTATTAGCATTTAACTCCTAGTATTATCTTCTATTATAGTTTTTTCATTCTTTTGAATTCCCATTTCATCTTTTGGAATAGCCTTATTCTTTTCAATAAGAGGCATTTGAGAAATCATTTGTAAAAGGATTGATTATGTTCCTTCATTTATGCTTCCCATGTAATTTAACTTCAAATCAAAGAAGATTGGATCTTTTTAAATTATCATCCATGATATAATTATTGGATCCTTTATAATTAGAGCATCTTCCACCTTATTTTATTTCCCAGGATGGTAAAGGATTGGGTAGTCATAAACCTTGATGTGATATAACCATCATCACTGGATAATATTAAGATATTTCTTTGTTAATATATATTTGAAAATTTTGTGGCTCATATATATTTCACACCTCTCCCCAAATAGATAATGCATCATGAATTTTAACTCAATGATAACATCTACCAACTTCAAATCATGCACGGGATAATGTTTCCCATGATTGTTAAATTTACTTGAGGTGTAGGAAATGGACGTTTGATTTTTAATCAACAGACATCCCAATACCTTCTTTAAATCATCACTAAAAATAAAAAAGATTTACCCACTTGAGGGTAGTTTGAGCATTGGGGTAGTGATAAGACTTATCTTAAACTATGTGAATATTTATTCACATTCATCACTCTGAACAAACTTTACACCATTCTGATTTATCTTACTAAGAGTTTTTGTAAATCAAGAGAATTATATCACCAATATGTGATAATTTACACCTAAACTAAGTAAGTTATTGGTATCTATCCTAGATAATTGACTCATCCATCCCTCAATCACTTTTTTCTTTGAAGGATCCATTGATATCCCAAAAAAATTTATTATATTCCCTAGGAATAGGACCTCTTTTAACTAGAACTCACACTTTTTGTACTTTTATAGAGAATCCCATTTCACAGTGTCTTTATAATGTTACTCATGTTCTCCAAATTCTTCTTATTTGTTTTAGAGTATATTAGAATATCATCTATAAGGACTACCATAAATTTGATGAGGTAATATCTAAAGACGGTAGGTCAATGAATATTTATAGGGAGTTGGTGAGTCCAAATGAAATCACTAGGAAATCTTATTTCCCATAACTTGTAAAAAAAGTAGTCTGTGGATATAATCCTTATTCACCCTTAAATGGTATATTCCAACCATATATCCACCTTAGAGAATTATTTTTTTCACATAGATGATAAAAAAAGACATAAATTCAAGAAAAAATGATACTTTTTCTTTATTGTGATCTTTTTGAGCTCACAATAATGAATAAAAAGAAATATTTACCCATCATTCTTCATGAATAAGAGGAATTGTGCACCCTATCTTGAAGAAAATGGCCATATAGAACCTTTATCCAAATTCTAGTGTAGTTGTTTCTTCATTTCCTCAAGTTCCACAAAATCAATCATATACAGAGTCTTTGATATTGGTAAAGGACTAGGTATAATCTTGATTCAAAATCCAACCTCTCATTTGAGAGGAAGACAAAACAATTCCTTGAAAAACACATCAGCATATTACCTCACAAGGGTTCACAAAGATGCTAGGATCCTTTTAATTGAAGTAGCGAACAATGCATTAAGGGTTGATAGAATCCTTCCTTTCCTCTATCACTATGGTGGGTTTCTCCTGTCAGAAACAATTTTCTGGGTTCTCCTCTCTTCCACAACTAAATCATTTCTTTGTTCTCATTAGGAAATTTTTGGGGTTCCTCATTCCACACCACTCAGAAGTGGGGTGCTCAAATTTCATAACACTATTTTATTTATCAATAAGAACTACAGAATTCAAGTACACATTATTCTTCTTGTCCATATGATACCACTGGGATTCCCTAGTATCTATTTCAACATTGAGGGAACATCAGAAAATTACCTTGTAGCTGTAAAAGTCATGTAGTTACAAGGATTTTTAAAGACTATAATTTATCCCACTAAATACATGGTCAACCATGCATTGGGGGGTAATGAAAAAACTGGAGGCATAACTTGCATTTCTTGTAATTTTTTTCTCATCTAAACCAATAGATTCACTACACTTTTTCATGAGTGAATGGAAATATCAATCCCTTTTTATAATGGAGAGTACTAGGAAAATATTTATCAAAAAAATTTTTTTGGAATTTCTTCCACTCCATTGCATCAATATCTTTATTAGTAATAATATTCTTTACCAATGTCCAAAACTGATTATCTTCATCCTCCACCTGATAATGATCCAGAAGAAACATCACATTTTCAGAACATTGATGGATGGATAATATTCGTTCAATTGAGTTGATCTAATGTTATGTGATTAAGGGATCAGATGATCCCTTGAATGTAGCATTCCAATATCACATGATGATCTTGATCATGGGATGTTCTCTATTAGTGTGGATTGGGCACTCCACTTGACCAATGCTTCAATTTGTAACATTAATTAACTAATATAGTATCAATATTTTTTTGATTCCTACTCCCATTGGGTTGGGAATATCATTGAGGAATTCATCACACTTCCCTTAAAATCAATTTCTAGCTTGATTCCTCCTATTTATATCCATTGGATAGAATAAAGGGAAAATTAGGGATTGTTATTTAAAAAATATTAAACAAATAAAAGGAAACCCAATGAAAATAAAGGTATCACATATAAATTACATTTTTCTTTTTAACTAATTAGTTTCAAGGATTCAATAAATGATATCCATGATCTACTTACTAATATATATTCTTATGGTAATTTTTTTATTTATTCCCTTAGTAATGGTTTGTAATTAGATTATGAATTTACCAAATAATATCCACCTGTAGTTTCAAACCATGTGCATAAGAAGGCTAGTTTTCGTATACCAGGTAACCCTGAGTCAGGCTTGGAAGACCTTATCAGAGTTGTTACTCTTACGTACATCTATGCGAGTACCAAGTCCACTTGTATTATCCCAAAAGTGACTTTTTTGATTGAATAACCACATACACTATACATAACAAAATTTAGGGGGTTTTTTATTATAATTTGCCTTACCCCTAATGCATTCTATTGTGTTCTCTAACCCTAAGGATTTCACTATAATTTTATAATCCTAATCCCAAAATAACTAAACCTATAATCTTATACCAACTATAACAACCCTAATCTTTATTTGGAATTTAAACATGATTTATTACCTAAAATGACACTTAATACAACTATGAAAAGTTATATTTGTAGTGTTTTTGGGAAATTACGTACAGTATATAACAACATAAAACATGAAGGAATAACATATTTATTGAAAACATCTATAACATGACAAAAATATTCATTCCTTCTTAACACTTCTTGGGATATCCTAAGTATATACATAAGAAAAGGGTGAGATATAAATCTTAGTAAAGGAATAAACAAGGATAAACATGAGTTATATAATACATGTTATAAAATAGTGATATCAATGGAGAATAGAAGGAACAAGAATAATAAGGCATGATATAGCATAATAATCATAACATGGGATATGTGGTAACAACATAAAGCAAGGCATCATAAATACATAAAGGCTAAACCATCCAAGAACCCATAGTGTAAAAATTTCTATAAATAAATCAGGTACACCCTTTTCCCAACAGTATGTATCATGATACTAATCATTACCTAATGCATTGGAGCACTATTAGGGTGCACCCTTCATAATCATTTCATTATATATCTTAAGTGTTCCACATAGTAAAGAAAACATGGTTTTATACATCATAAAATTTTATTCCACAATAATAGAGTGTATAATACATAAATTTAAGTCCCCAATCAATAATTATATTTCCATAAAGTTGAATATCCTTGATAGAAAAATGGGTATGGTTTTCAATACGCAACTAGTTTTCCATGGAAATTCAAGATGCATGTTCAGAAGCATAACGAAGTCATATATATGTTCAAAAAAAAATGGAAAATAAATATGTGTATGTTCATAAAGGTTAATACCATTGATAGGGAAATTGATATGTTATTAACTACACCTTTAGAAAGGAATGAAAATACATGGTATAATTTTTACAGCATATCAACATCATATATAAGTTTATAAAAATGGGGTTATGAGAGAGAAAGTGGGATCTCATCATATATACCTAAAATTCACAATAAGGTGGATATTTATGAAAATATACTAACATATAAAAAATTTAAATTATTAGACATAACATAAAAAATAATACGTGATAGAAGAAGAGGTTGGAAGATTCCTTTTGGAATTTCAGCTTAGTAACGACATTGGTAACAATAAAAATGATAGAGTTTAAATGGTATATCATTCAAATAAAAATAAATATATTTTAATGATATGATAATTATTGAATGGAAACCTAACCAATTGAAATTATATAGGTTAATTTTAGAAGAATATTATTGAATTGAAGAAAAGAGAAGAAGGCGAGGATCCCTTACTGGGGCGTGTTACTCCAATGTCTTGGGAGTGGTTTCTTTGGAGTTTGGGGGTTACTTTGGAGGACTATATAGAGTATATGTAAGTGGATCAACTTGGTTCAAGGAAATTTACTGAAGATAACTGGGATCTTGGATGAATTTATTTTGGAAATGAGGGAGATTTTCTTATTATTTTAGTTTTGGACACAACATAATAAAATATTCAAAACCACAATCCACCACATAGTTTTCCACATGATTTATTCAAAATGGTAGTGGTATACATTATTTATAATTCCAAGGGTATATTATAACAAAAGCATTCACTTTCTTATGTGTAGGTGAGTCACACATTTAGTGTAATGATTTTTAAATAATAAAATATATTATATGTATTGGAGGATTCACTAAGTCATTATTAAATAAATCCAATAAACCAAAAATCACATTATTTTAAATTAAAAACATATATTTCTCCTGGGAAACCATTTATTGTTTTTATTACATCACTATTGGGCCATTATGATGTCATGAAACACATCGTATATTTATAAGGTATTAAATTTCTAATGAAAACATTGACTCTCTCAAATGTTTTTGAAAAATTATCCATTTGATAATTTTGATGTCCTAATTCAAAAAATAATATTCTTTTTATCTAAATAATATTTTAAATACTTGAAATTTCATTTTTAAAATAAGAACTGGAATTTATT
Organism: Viscum album; assembly: GCA_963277665.1. Classification (NCBI taxonomy): domain Eukaryota; kingdom Viridiplantae; phylum Streptophyta; class Magnoliopsida; order Santalales; family Viscaceae; genus Viscum; species Viscum album. The sequence goes on along the minus strand of OY728150.1, from coordinate 35,617,425 downwards.
AAAAATTGATGGGTTTTGGTAATAATAGTTTTTGAACCCTAAGAAAAAAAATTAAATTTGACTTTATCTAAATTATATGATCATTTAAATTTTAAAAAATCAATTTCATAACAATATTTTATAAAAAAATATTTTAAAAATCTACTAATTCATCAAAATAGTTTTATTAATTGAATTTTTATAATAAACAAAATTCTATTTGTGCTTTAAAAATGTTTTAGAATGTAATAATAATAGGATTAAAATATATCAATTGTTGTATATAAAAATAATTTACATATTCCTATTTCTAGGTTCGTGATATATATCCTATTGTTACCCCAGAATATTCCCTAAGTTTTGTATTGCGCGATGGTGGTGATTCCATGTGGATGTTCGGTGAACATGGTTTGGGTCATGATCTGAATGATCATGAACTTATCCCGTAAATGGATTCTATCAAGCCTAAGTTGTTGGATATAATATTGGGGTGTTCTAGGTAAAATCCAAAAAATATTATATTTCCATAGATCTCTGATAAATGTGCTACATAGGATACAATCCTTCTAGTTTAGGCCATCACTTCCTATGTCTGTGCCAAATGGATTTGTTAAAACCCCATATTTATTCTAGTTTTGTGAATATTGTGCAACATCTATATTATCAACTGTAATGATAAATAATGATCATTTAAACCCAATTTGAAATAGTAAAAAAAATAGGTGCACGTGTTTTCTAAGACTATATGAAATTTAATTAAATGAAAATGGTAATTTCATTCATAAAAAATTGGGTTGTTACCATTACTTATTTCAAAATGAAAAAAGATATATTGAATTTTTATTTCAATAATTTTTAACCATAATATATGTATTATAAAAAGTTATAATTCCTTTGATGAAAAAAATTATGTTCTTAATAGAGGTGGTGAATCGACGATAATATGAAAAACATTTGAATTTTAATATACAATGAGAGGATGTTAGATTATATATATTTAATTGATATAATAAAATTTCTATTTGTTAATAATAATAAAAATAAAATTAAAATAAAATATGTATAATTTTTTTGAGGATTTATATGAATAATTTGATTCATATAATTCAGATGAAAATATTACATCTTCCTTGGGATGGTCACTTTTATACTACACCTTAAGGATCATTAGTTTGGATGTTTGATATGAACCGAATTTCTAAGATGTTAGGACATGTTTATGGAGATATTTGGTCTACCTTTAGGTGACTTATTGGGATTATAATGTGGGTAGAAAAGAGTAAGTTAAGGGTGGTAATTATAATTGGAGGATGAGGTTGTTTTTAAAAAAAATAATAGAATAAAATATAATTTCATTAAAAAGTGACCCATCTTATGACTCAATAGTAACAAGCTTGTGATTCTATAGTAAGGGATCCAATAAAATATCCATATAATATTTATCAACTTCCAAAACTTATTCATATATACTATTACAAAACATGGTATTTATAAGTTACTTTATTATGTTTTACTATTTCACATCTGTAATTTATTTTTTATAAATAATATGAAAAATAACACAATAATATTTTTGCATGTTAACTCCAATAATTATATCAATTTTATCAAAATAATTTTCAACCTATGTAAACATTAATATTTATATAAAAATCATATTTAATGAAAAAAAATATTTCTAGGAAACTATCAATTTTCTGACAGAAGGAAAAGTTACATATTGTTTAAAAAATTATACTATGATATTTATGAAAAATATATTGTTTTAGAGATCCATTAAAATGAAACGAGTTTTAAAAAAAATTAATTTTACCATAACGATTATTGATAATAACTCGTATATATTTCTCCAAAAATATTATTTTGTTATCTTGTTCTCAAAATTTTATTTTATCATAATTAAAAAATTTATTATAATGAATATTGACATAAAGTATTTAAATTTTAATATGTTAAAATTCTTAAAAATAAATTTTTTTCACATGAATAATTTTAACTACAAATATTAATAAATATGATATTAGAGTAAAAAAATTTCATTTCTAACATAATTTAAACATTAATACTACCTATCCTGTAGATACATAACCCGTTATGAGAGTCCACTCAGACATTAATTTTTAAATTTTTATATGGTCCATGCCAAGGGTGAACTATAGATATATTAAATCCCTTATAATATCTAATAAATGTTATTCATATAGGAAGATACTTATGGTTGGGGCCATAGTTTATCCATTCTTCATCAATTATCTCTTATTATTACCCTTAAGATACACTAATTATAGTATCTATATTGTAATGGATACTTTTTTGATAACCATAATTCCCAATAATAATAATACAAAATAATAAAATTCATTCCATATTTAATTTATAAATTTCAAAATTAATAATATATTTTATTTTTTCTTTTATCAAGTGGATGTGTTTTATAAATTATGATATTAATAAATATAGAACAAATGTTTTATTTAAACTAAAATTTTGATATATAAGGATTGGTTCTTTATACTAAATATTTCCAGGATCGTTGGATATATATATACTATGATAAAATCAATGATTCATTATTCTTTTACCATTGAATAATTATCCACAAATTCTTTTTTGTTTCCCTTGAGATACTAAATCTTCAATCTTTAAGATAATTCATCATTCATCACTTCAATTTTCTTCATGTCCAGACCCATCGATAGATTAAATAAATATAAAATATATTTTAGATGAAATTATCTTTATTGAAAAAATTATGATAAATGGAATTCTTCACATTATAATAGAGGAACTTTTTTTCTACCATTAGTGCATCAAAATTCTCATTACACTACCTAGGTGACTTATTTAGCATATATAAAATATGTCTATGTTTTCACACTAGTTAACTTATTATTTATTTAAATAATTTTTGTTTTTTATATAAATATAATCCTCTAAATATCCATAAAGGATAGACATATTTACCTCAAATTATTTAGGACATAGAACATCTTCCATTATCATTACCAGTAGTAAAAAATAGTATTATGAACAATTGTAGATACAATTTCTCTATGTAAATTAAATTGTTCTGTTTAAAACCATTCAAAACTAACAATTCATTGTATCACTTCCTACTATCCACTTTTTCATCTAACTGATAAACTAATTTCTTAAGAAGTACCTTTATTCCTAGAATAATATCTAAAATCTATCATTTTACAAAATCATGAGAGGTGTCCATCTCTTCATTCACTAATAACACATAGTACATTGAACCAATGAGGAATTATTGCTCCTTCTGAATTTTTGGTTCCCTACAATCTATAAAATTTAAATAATGTAAATTGTACCACTACCTATACATTGATCTTATCAATTTGGTTGAGCACCAAGATGCCAAAGGATTTTTTATATCCAAAACAATTTCCTCCAAAAATATTCCCTATGCCTCTATACTCAGTGATCATTTTAGTACATTTTAATAATTATAAAACTAAAAAAATATAAACACCATCCATAATAAATACTTTTGTATTTTTAGGTTACTCTGGTATTTGGATGCATCCTATTTTGTTTTGAATATTATAAATATCAATGTCTGTTAACCAAGACATGATTTAAAAACTATTTGTTCTCATGTGTATGATTATATATTCTCAGATCTGATATCATCAACCTTGATATAGAGAATATACCAAAATAAATTTTACTTAGACACATCATCCATTAATTTTGTATTCAAATATACCATATGATATTCCCCAAATTATGAGGAATAACTTTTATTTATGATATATATCGCATAATTCACAAATTATGTGATGATTTACTATGAAAAATAGAATGAAATATAATTAATTTTAATATAAAATACAACATAATGTTCATCCTCTCTATTACTCTATTTTAATAAAAATTAATGTCCATCGACATATCTAATTGAATTATATTCTTCTTGAAAAACTATTAGAATATTTTATATCTTTTTCCCCATCATTATCAACACTTAATCAATCATTCATTAAATATTTACCTCCTTCCACCATGGATCACTATTGAATGATGGTTTAGAAAACATTATACATATTCTTGAGAAAGAAAACCCCAAAAATTATGTCTCATTGTTGATGACGGTATTATCATACAATAATAATACATTAAAGTAAATGATATCTAGAACACATATATTGAAATATACTAAATCTATATTTTTTTCATTTGGTGTTCTTCCATCCCCACTAAATGAAACATTCCAATACATCTCAAGGCTACATTCATTGCATGTTTCATAGTCAACATGGTTCAATTTTAGAATTACAGATGCATCCTAGACCATTATTCCATTATCACATAAGCTTCACAGATGAAAAATTCATGACATTAATTCTATAATTGGATATTCCTATATATGTGTTTTATCTTTTGAAGTCCTAATATGATTCATTGTTCAACCTCTAAATCAATTTAAAACTACCATGGAAATGAGTGCTACCATCCATGATCATCATGTAAACCTCATATAAAAACGTGTATCATATAACTCAGAAACATAGATTAAATATTATAATTAAATATAATATTCATCACATCCATTTTAACATTAACAAATATATTCCCCTATTCATATGTTCACATTATTTTTTCAATAATCTCACTTGTGCCATCATTAAAAAGAATAAATTTATCAAATCATCGAGAATAATTTATATGCCCTAACCCTATCATATGTTTAGTTAAATGAATCAATGGAATCAATTATCAATCAATCCAATAGACTCATTAAACATAAAAAAATATTATTTTCTCGAGATAAACTTTAGCAGACTCAAGAAGCAGGGGTGTGGAGAATTGATTTCTTTAAGGAAATTATTATCTTAGTAAATAAAGCTATATATGATATGAATTAATCCAAATATTTTCATAATAGTATCATCCATCAGTAATAAAATATAAAATAAAATAAATTATACATAGATTTTTATAGTGGTTCGGGGAACATTAATCCCCAATTCCACTTCACAAATTCTAAATTCCAATAGCTTATTGATTTTTACTAGGAATATCCTTTTTATAGGGACTGATGGTCATATATTGATGTAATGTATGACTGTGTGAAAGAATTTCAATTGTCGTATAAAAAAACAAGAGGTTTCAATGGATCTTAAAAATGTATTTACAGACAATAACCTTCAATGTTCTTTTAAGAAGAACATTTACAGCAAAATATTGAATACAAAGAGTGTTTATATGTTAATCTCATAGTTGTAAAATAAAATTGATATATGAGAAGAAAAATATTGGATAGATTATAATAATAATATTAATATCATGGATGATATTATAAAAATCATCGAGGTTGATCGATATACCGTAACTATAGTTCATGAAGCTTCTTCTTATTTTGGATTTAAATAACAATGAAAAAAGAGATTCAAGAGTAGGTTGTTTGATGATTGAACATTATATTATATTATTCAATGCATATATATTTTATACACATCATGGAAGTCAAAATATTAATGAAAAAACAACCCTTTTGAACACTAAAGTAAAAATACCAAAAATATGGGTTTCTGGTTTTACATCTCATACATCCATTTACTAGAAATAACTTGGAAATATTACTATACATAAATTATCCTAGTAATTGTTTTCATTATTTTTACATGAATATTATGGTAATATTTATTACTATAATTTTTTATCATTCTATTAAATTAATGCAGAAGAACACTAATTATCATTGAAATCACACCAATAGTAGTAAATACCTTTCATCAGAGCAATGTAGCCAAATAATTTCACCATGTAGCCGAATTTTGTATACATGATTTCATTTTTTTGAATTCATCCATCATATCAATCATCACATAGCCAATTTATCTATAAAGATTAATTTTCTTAGGAATTCATCACGAAGAAACTTTTCCTTGAATAGTCTTCTTGATTACATAGAAAAATTTAATGTAGATGAATTGAATTATGGAGATGATTGGAGCCGCATATACATTTTCACCATTTATGAAAATCACATAGAATAATACACCATTTAACTGATATATATATCCATTTGATATAAATTTTCTTTTTCTCATGTAGTTGATTCATTGAAGTAGGTGATTACAACATTATCATTTTTACAACTCAACTGATTTTATAGACATCGGAAAATTTTAGACAAAATATAAAAAATTGAAAACATAAATTTTATAATAGAATAAATTCTTAAAAACATGATAAAAATTGATGAAAACACTTATGAAAAATAATATCATTAATATATGAAATGTATTTGAGATCATCAAAACCCAATGAACATGGGATATATTGGACCAACATTAGTAGTCCAGAAATCTCCCTCTTTTTGATTATCAAAAAACCCTTAAGATACTAAAAAAACACTAAATAAGTACTTATATGTTTTTTGCAAAAAAACTTAATTTATATTAATTTTAAAATGTTGTGTTTATCATTTACTTATCACACATAATTAGAATCTTCTCATGATAAGAGTACTTCTCCAACTTCTCCCCATTTTTGAGGCATGAAAATTTATGGAAATGAAAAATAAAAAAATTAATTTAGAACTTCAAGGTATGATCATATTATGAGTGGTTTGGAAACTAAATGTGATGTTATTGAACGATTATAATATACTTATCAAATAATATGATTACAAAAAATAAATGAGAAAAATCCCAAAGAAAATGATAATAAATTGATAACGAAGGAATATCGTTGATGTTTAATCATTTTTATGAAAATACATCCAATAAACACCCAAATAATACACATATAACATAAAATTTATATGACATAGTATAGGGATAGGGTCAAACTGAGAAGGTTGTTTGGGTAAAGGTAATATGAATGGTAGAGAGGTTATAGAGATAGTATGTGGGTACATTGTAGGAGGAGGAACAACTATTACAAGATCAAAAATATCATAATATTAACTAATAATAGATGATTTGTCTTATGAAATATGAAAAAGATGGAAAGAATTCATTAAAGATTTTATTTATCTATAATAAAATTATTTGATCTAGTAGGAAAAGAATCCATATTTTTTAGAGGGATAGAGGACGAGGATTCATGTTTATATATATATACCAGATTCTATTATTATATCCACTTTTATTTCTCTTTCTGGTTGATATGGGCCACATCATAAACTATATCAACTTTTCATTTATTCCTTAAAAACTTTTCTATAGTTGCTGGGCTGGGATTCCTTCTTCCTCTTAAATAGGAAAAATAGTCTGCACACATGATGATTATCCTAATGATATTTGACTTACGATACTCAAGGATAATAAAATATACCTATATTTTAATTTTAATGAATGATAAATGTCAATTCCACATAATTATTTTAAATTATTCAATATCAACAGAACATAAAAATTGTAGAGAAATGGGAAAGGGAGTCGGCTAAGTAGAAGTTGGGATAACTAGAAGCTCTAATAGACTATTATTCAAAATTATTTTCATATCACCGCACATAATGATCAGACACCCATTAATATATTTCATCTTACTATCTATATTGGGAATTTGATATACTAAATCATCAGCTATCAGCTGATCATAAATGGAAAGAGGTTGTGGAACGAGAGAAATAGTGGTAGTAATAGGTTCATTTGCAACTAAAATTGATACAGTATGGACATGAGTTTCTTGATTCAAAATAGAAATTATCCTATTATGATTTAAAAAACATCTATTTCACTATAGTATAAAATGAAATTGATGGAACATACTTATATTTTTTTGGAACTAGAACCCTCTTCAGAGGAGTACATACATTAACCTTAATAAAAAACTATAACCAGGAAATCAATTATTCTCTAATTATTTTTACTCATATGACTTGGTCATCTAATAACCATACCAATAATTTATTTATAAAAATAAAATATCTCTTTCATATTCTCAGTAACAAATTTGGAAAGATAAACTCCCATTTCATTCATTGAAAAATCAGTTGTAACTCCATTTTTTCTAATATATTCTATCCTTACATGAAACTCTCCTAATAGAACATTCTTAAAATATTAAATGGGCAATTATGTGATCATATAAAAATAGAGATATTGAATCTAAGAACATTTAATATTAATCTATGAGATAATATAGTTTATCACATATAGAATGTAAGGTTCTGCTAATGGTTCCGAGTAAGAATCTATTGTAGATTTTTAATAATTTTAATGAATTAAAATTTATTAAAAACGAAACTATTTAGGGTATGAATTTATTCATTAATCTCAAGAAACACAAATTTTAATTTCATTAACAAAAACTTGGGACACATTATATTGAAACATCATAGGCTTTTGAATCATGTATCTCTGAGATGAAAATATAACACCAATTTTACTGATCTCAAACATGGTAGCACAAATTTTTCATATACTAATAAATTTATTTTTCACATCCTCAAGGTATTTTTCACTTGTTTCTAATTAAACTGATAAAAAAAGATCCAATAATTAACGGATATTTACTTATCTATATGATATATCATTATCCCATCCAATTTATCAAAATCCTTTCTCTTTTTTTATTTTATATAATCCTTTGAGGATAATATCTACCTTTTCAACTAATTATATAACCTATGAGATTATAAAACTTTGTTAAAAATAGTAGAAGAAGAAGGGTAAATTTTATAACTATCTTATCTATTTCTCAAGGAGGGCGCTTCATCCTAAAATGGCGGTGGTGATGTCATATGTGGTGTATGAGAACAGTCAATTGTATTCCTAACCACATCACTATATCTAACACTAGCAGAAGGTGATTCAGGAAGTATTGGATCCACTATCTAATTCTCAACATCATTCAGCTCTATCTTCTATAGTCGATACTGTTGGCACAATTTCATCTATCCTCTTCTCATGAACTACAATAGTAATATAAACAAATGGTTCATCTTTTTACCTCTTTAAATAGGTGAAAAAATTAAACACCTTGGTTGTTGAAAAATATTATACATAATAGAACTGATATATGAAAACTAAGGATCTTCTTTTGATACTTATGAATTCATAACCTCGCTAGAAGGAACACTCATAGTTGGTGCTTCATCCATAGGTGGGGATGTTTGGGACGACTCCCGTTGAACCACACATTCCGTTCCTACAAGAAAAAAATTGTTTGAAGTTGTTTCGGAATAGTATCCTACACAATTTAGAATAATAGAAGATGGAGAATTAATATTATGTAATTTTAGGTCATATCCCTCATTTATATCCACTTACATCTTTGAACTAGAGTTATAAGAAACCTAAATGGGTAATAATTTATCTTAACATTTCATTTGTATTAATGATTTGATGATAGGGATTTTGTAGTCATGTAAATCCTAATTCAAAATGTATAACCTAAGAACAATATTAGAGAAGAAAATAAGGTTGTCTCTTAGAGAGACCTCACTATAGGGGTTATTTGTTCACATTTTTTATGTTTTATTCTTTTATAATTTTAATTGTCTTTTAAGAGATTATAAATTATATATAATATAAAAATAAATTTTAAATAAATACAATGTAATTCAATTAAAAAATAGACAATTGAAATCAAATTTTAATATAGATATAGTGAATTTAACATACAAATAGAAGACGAAACCTAACTAGTTATTAAAACGGATAAATATTTCACCATCATCCTTTAAAGTACATTTAATCTATATTTTTCTTGATGCAATATTCAAATATCTAATCCCTCATTTAATTTGGTTAACTAAAATGATTCTACAAATTTTATCACATAATCATAACACCTTTCCGAAGGAGTCGATCATTACTCTTAATGATCGAAAAAAACAAAGACACATAAAATAATTGACATAATATCAAATCATTGATCAAAGTTTTATAATTATAGATAGAGAGAATCAACTTAAAACTCCAAAATATCTCAAATGGAAATACATTTTTAGAGTACATCACATTCCCATTGGTACTAAGAAGTACTCAGAATGGAAAACAATTAATTTTATTTTTTTTTTGAAGTTTAATACATTGGGGAGTAATTCTATATTGGAGATTTAATATTCTAGAAATAGTTACTATTGATAAATTTAATGAAATTGAAAACTCAAAATATCTTCTCCATGTGAATCAACAAGCTTCAGCTAGTTTAAATTTAGAATACATCGCCAAGAACAGGCTCCATAATTTGTTCTCCAATATCATTGAATTTTCTAGTAGTAGCAGCTTCCCAGAAAACCTCTTAGTGTTTCTCCGTTTTTCTCTACATCTGATGTCTTTGAGTATATCAATCTGAGTTTTTATGAATTCTCTAAATGAATTTTTCACTTTTTTTCTATCTGTGTAATATATTTTCCATCCAGTGTATCAACCCCAAATTCCCATATCAATTTCACGACATCTAATGAATAAAATTATGATCCATTTATCACTATACTATAACCCCGAAAAAACATTCAAGATACTTTTTTAACCATTCAAATCAATATAAATTACTTCTATCCAATAACTTTTTAACCATGTGTCAATCTTAAAGTGAGTAGGTAAATTAAACATTCATCCTCTAGATTTTATTGTGCATTCAATATCTTCAACAAATGGAAGTTTTCTTAACATACAAAAACTTAACAACACTTAATAAAAATACAATCGTTTAAATGAGTAATAATTCATAGTCATGAAACAACAAGATCCCTAGATTATCTCCAAACGAGTTCATTCATAATCACCCACAAAATGAAACCGTCAATGTATCTTTAGCAAACGATTTCTTTAGACAGACTAGTAAACTCAATAGCTTCCACAGAACATGATTGTACTCATCTTGGTATAATGGATATAAAACAACTAGGTTGATAGAATTGCTTACTCATTCCTTGGATGTTATTCAATATTCTTAAATCTTTTATTCAAAACCTAGATCACCAGACTCTCAGTTTCATTTATTTGGCATATTTAAACACAGATTCATAGTGGAGGAATGATGAAAATTCAAAGGTGGAAGTTATAGAATAAGATCTCAATGATGATGGCCACTCCAACATATAGGTTTTTGTGTCACTGATTTATTGTAGTTATAATACATAATCTCAATATTTTCATCATAGATCTCATTCGTTGGGATATCAACTAGGTGATATCCATACCTGTTTTGAGTTGATACAAAAGTGGTGGATATGATTAGGGATTGATGATGATGGCTCTGGTCACCTCCAAAGATCCATTGTGGATTAAATGTTAAATGATGATGGTGGGATATTGGAATCTAAGGAATTATGGTACCCAACTACAGTGGTTAAAGTCTACCACATTGTCATCATCTGTTTGTCGTCAATGATATTGGTCATGGTATATGTCTAGATCTCATTGTGGCTCTGATAAATGTTCAAGCATGTCTCATTGACCATGGAGTTGTTCTCAATGGAAATGAAAAATCGAAAATATGAAAAGTTAGAGGATTATCATGATAGTTCATGAAGCATCATGACCTCAAAAAACATCATCTGGAAATCTGGATTCTTCTTTGGTAAGCCTGTGTGTAGGCTATAACATCAAATATGATGATATAGCTACCCAAATATAACAAATGATATATTTTTCTTCAGTTGTAATCATTTTAAAAACCTCCACATTGGACATAGGTTCATAGGGTAATGAGATATTTGGTTTGGGGTGGGTTCAAGGAAGTGTAAGATATATCTCTTATGCACCTTAGGGTAAAATGTATCTAATATTTGACGTTGAATTTATTTTACAGGTGACTCCACTAATATTATTACACACTTAATTAACTAAAATTGTCTTACATACCACCTTCCTCAAAATAATATTATAGATAATTTCAATCAATAATTTCTAGTTCCTTCAAAACATCTTACACCAACACAAAATGTAATAATATTTTAGGTTCTGAAACAACAAATTTATGAAATAAATTAAAAATATCTAAAAATAATAATGGATATTAACAAATCATTATTTAACATTAAATTGAAATCATATAATATTTCAAAATGATTATTTAATTAGATAAATGTTAAAAATATAAAAATTAAGAAAAAAACATGAAACAAATAGTTAACAAATTAGATAACTAACAAAATAATGAAAATATAAACATTACAGAAAAAACATAATAAAAATAATTAATCATTTACATAACTAACAAAATAATGAAATGATGAAAAATATAAATTAATTAAATTATAATTTAATTCAACTAATTAGTAAATTATTTGAAAAAAAATTAAATATTAATCATCAATTAAATAATTTATTAATTTAAAAAAAGGTGAAAAAAATGTAATTAAACATAAAAAATATATTAAACACATAATTAAGTACACTATTATATAAAATCATGATTTAAAATATTATTAATTTATAAATTTAAATAATTAACAAATAAAATTATACATATAATATAGAAAATTTGTATCAAAATATAGCCACATTAATTCCCCCATAATATGATTTTTCTTTTCCTTAAGAAAAAAAATAATAAAATATAGTGTAATGAAATAACTATCATGATTAAAATACTGGATTTCCAGGAAAAATAGGCTTTAAAAATTATTTCCACAGTTTAATTTTATTAAACAATGAAAATATTTTACCCTTAATTTATTATGTTTTTCTGAAGTGAAAAAACTAATCCTATATTAAAAAAATATATGACCTTAAAATTTTGAATTCAAATTAAACATATTTAAATTTTAATTTAAATGTAATAAAAAACTTCTATTTTCCTCATAGAGAGTTGGCTCACTTAAATTAATAATAAAATAATTTTGACACTCTATATATATGAGGAAACTTAATAAATTTAAAGGGTAATAAATAAATCATCCAATAGTTCAAATAATAATGGGAAATTTCATCATGGATTATGATTTTAATTTCATAATTCTTTTGAATTCATATCATATGAGTTATAAAAAAATATTTAATTGAAATGATAGTTTTAAAACATTTTCCCATTTATTTAATAAATTATACATCTTTTCAAGAGGGAAATGAAAATTTTATTACTCAATTATATCTATGCGGTATAAAAGAATCATCCACCTTAAAATGGCTATCCAGAATTCAATCTCTATAATAATTTACAATAACTGAAAATAAATTATTGAAACATGGAAAACAATAAAATTTTAAATATATTTGGGGTTTTATGGCCTCAAATTATGGTACATATTATAATAGTGAAAGAACCTTTACCCATAATAAATCTCAACATTTTCCACAGTTTTAACTCCCCAATATTCAATAGCTATTTTATTTAAAGTAATTCAATAGCTTGTGATACACGTAACACCGAGTTCAAATGCATCATGACCTATATAACAATCTGTTTAGAAAGTTTTTATGAATAGTAATAACCAAATTTTGAATTTTATATATATCACATATACTTTTAACATTTATATTTTGTGATTCATAGATATAATATAAAAAAATCAAATTTTCAGATAAAAGGACTATTTTTCAAAACTTCAGTTTTTCTAGATTTTAATGGAGAACCCTTTCCTAATCCAATATTTGGAACTTTTTTATATTCAACATGATGAAATTAAATTCATCTTTAAATGAAGGATGTAAAAATTTAGTTTGTATAAATATTTGGTGTTTTTTTGATAACTTTCATATTTTTATGAATAGTGAATGATACTAAATTTTAATTGAAAACAATTTTTTTAATCAAAATAATTTATAGAGTTAAATTATACCTTTGAATGGTTTTTAATTATAATTAGATTATATTTTTATCATTTAATCCAATTTTGGTCATTGGAAGTAATTTCACTTTTAAACCAGACATAAACACATATCAATATTTTGATCGTTTTTACTTATCAAAAACCGGCTTTATGGTTTTGAGAACGAGATTTAATTTTAAATTAATTAATTAAAATTATATGTTTTGAATTTATTAAAATAGAAATCATTTTTGGATTCATAATATCAAATTAATCTTAGGGTTAATTTTTGGTATTTTTCTAAAAACATTCAATTTTTGACAAATAGAGAAAAACAGTACATTATAGATTAAAAACAGACTTTTTATTTAAATAATTATTTAGTTTATTTAAATTTATTTTAAGTCAAAATAGATAAATATTACCTATATTAGTTCAATTTAATTAATTGGTGTCATTTTATAATAAAATTAGATATATAAAATTCTAGTGAATATTTTAACCCCTTTTACCCACCTTATAAGCACATTAAAAAATTTGCATAAAATTTCATTTTACCACATATTTAAAATTAATTTAAAAAATCCGAGAGACATGGATGGAATCATTAATTAAAATGTTGTTCAATAAGATCAAAATAATTTTTAGTGAATAGTAAATTTAGAATTTTACTTACCCCGGTTAAAAGTAAATAGGGAAATTAAAGGTAAAAATGATATTATAATTACCCTAACACATGTAATAATTCTATTGGATAAGTATATTTAGACAAAAATAAACCTTAGTAATAAATATGATCCTTTTGGTCCATTTTTTTAGATTAGGACATTTATTATTTTTTATTAAAAGAAGAGTTAAAAGTGTTAAATTCAATTTTTAATAAATAAAACAATTTTAATATAGGGTTATACTTAAGATAATTTCGACTATAAATATTCAATATAAATTTAAAAATATTTTCTACATCATGGTATTTTATTTATTATTTTTATACATTAAATAATTACATTTATTTATGACACAATGATGATGCAATAATTACCTTATTAATGAAATATTAAAATAATATATATTATAAATATTAAAATAAATATAAATTGAGACTTTTGATGCATTACACAAATTTTATAGGTTAATAATAAATGTTAGGGTTGATTAAATATATATTTTTCGAATAAATAATATTGTTATGACTTTCACAAAAACCAAATACTAAATAATAGAAAAATAGAGATAAATGAGTTTTTAAACAAAATATTATATTATTAAATGATATAATAGTCCTAAAAATATATGGTTCCAAAAAAAGCTATATAATAATAGATATTTCATTAATGAACCACTTTTCATTCTCTTGGATGTTTATAGTAAGTTTATTAACCATATAATATAAAATACCGGGAGACTTGATAACTGTAAAACTATTTAACTCAAAGTTAAATCTAAAATATAAGGTCAATATGGTGACCTAAAACTATGTAAAACCTATTAGTTGAGAGGTTTTAGACCCATAACCACCTTATCCTATAAATAAATCCATTTGGATCCATTTGATACAGAAAATGAATTTATAATAAAATAATATTTTAAGATTTTTCTAAAGTGACTCTCACCTCTCTTATAAAATGGAACGTAGCCTTCTATTAATTTAACACCTCCAAAACCATTTTTCTCTAAAAAAACCCATCCCAAATATCCTCCCAACTATGATAAATTCATCCTAGAGGCCTTCCTTTGATCAGAAATCCAACCTAAGGATCCATTTTGATCAAATCAAATGGAATCACCCGAAGATGAGGTAATAATTTCATTACCTCTTTCAAAGTTATCTTCTTCCACTTCCAATTTATATGTTGTTTCCATAAAAAAATAATAAATCCATTACCTTCTACGAACTATGATGTTATTATAAATATGGTACAACCATATTCATTATTTTATCCATACTATGAAAGAAAAAGTCATCATACGTGCGTACGTACGACTTACCGTCTCCACGTCGTGGTGTAGTTTGTTATTCAACACATAATTATTTGGAGGGGAATAATAATGAGTATAATTGATATAATTAATAAATGAAACATGTTAATTATTATTTATATATTAAATACCATCCAATTAAATATGATTTCACCATCAATAGAATGATATTGTCGCTCGTGCGTATGTACGGATTACCATCTCCACGAGTGCGATGACATTCATTTCCCTTAGGAACTTTTCAAGAATAAATATCATTTTATGATTAAAAAATAAGGTTTACGAACACAATATAATTCTGTATATGAATCAAATATATCCTATCCCTAATGAACATGACTTAGGTAACCATATTTATAATGAAAAACAAATCAGTTAACACCCAAAACAATGATATTATTGAAATATTATTAACAAAGCAATATTAAAAGTTCACATATGATATCATATTTATGTATATTGTTCTTTTATAATTTAATAACAATTATTTCCACATTATACAAGAGGTTAACACACCCTCAAATAAGTAAAAGTATAGGGTAAGGGGTTTTCATCTAACTTTTATTCCCGTGGGATTTATGCTATATTTTCCACTATAACCTTTTGTACGGTGTATGTACTACCCATAATTGTATTCTTCATATTATATTATATAATTTAAAGGTATTTAAACAATCATTGTATTATCCTTCTTTCATGGGGTGTATTTTTCGTATGTTACCAAATCAGTATGCAAATTTCAAATTTCAATTTCCACTCATTATGTTTTACGCAAACATGGATGATTATTTTACTCCATGATTATTTGTGAAATCAATATTTATTTACATATGTAGTAATTTAAAATCCCCTTTGTGTGGATATACTTTTGATATAGATAATCACTTCATTTATGAATTCTCAAGTCCTCGATATGAACTTGGTATTTGTAATTTTAACTCAATTTCTATTCATCGAGTTAAATATCTAATTCATTAGTGTTGTTTTAACAAGAATATGTGTGAATGTACTTTGATTTATTTACACTGAATATCCAATCTTATTTTATTATTTATATTTTTCACACGTAATTATTTCATTGATTTATCCTTATCATAAGTATACAAACCTTATAAGGGATTTCATCTCAATTTACATTCCATTGATACTTATTTGTTATTATGAGAAAATTCACCTTTATATGGTGTATACACTGTCATTTGACATAGTATATCATGAATCAATATATTCTCCTTATATTATAATGTTTTGATTACCTCAATTATTTTTACTCAAGTATCTCTCATTTTGGTTAGTAACTCTAGCTAAAATATCATTTTAAAATTTTTAATAATTTATTCTTCTAAATATTTCTCATTAATGAAAATGTTTTTAAAATGTTTTTAAGGATTAATTTATATGTAAATTAATGATATAAAATTAAAATTCCTTTTAAAAGTCTCAAATTGGTATGGGACACTTTGATTCAAAATTCTATTTTGAATGGCTTCTTGATAAATTTTGAGACTTTTAAATGTTTTCAAGAAAAAGGGGGATATTTCTCTCATGTAGTTTTCATGATTATTTTCATCTATGAAAATATCCATCATTATTCTCAATTGAGGTTAATTTATTATAACCAAATATTATATATTGTATTGAATGAGTTATGTTTTACTGTGGGTGTGCTATTTTTATACCATTCATGGTTTATGTTTAAGATACAGACATTTCGTATGCCAGTTTTAATATGAATGTTTAGATTATGTTTCAATCTTTTCATATGAGGAATGAATTGGACATAGTAAGTGATGGGTGAAGCCCAATATATCTCCTCGATTCATTAGTAGGTCTAATGAGACACACTAGTGTCTTGGAACAATGCCTTGAAAAATCCTATTTGTAGTCTTGGAACGAGGCCTTGACTATGTGGTTATGATATCTGGAATCATATATTCCATAATTATGAAATTCGATATTAATATTTCATGTGATTATTAGACTAGTCAAATATCCATGTGAATAATTAAAGGGAATTATTTTATTTATATTTTCCATATTATATTGAAGTTTATGTCTAAAATGATTGTGTTTTAGTCTTTTACATTACGTTAAATTGTTATTCTTATTTATGAAATTTTTTGCTATATTGTTATACTTACAGATCATCTGAGCTCACCCCTTCCAATATCCTTTTTTTCCTAGGATTTGAAGAAATATATCATGATTAACCTGCAGGAATAGGCTATGGGGTATTAGTGTGTTCAAAGAAGACATAATGTTGTTTTTCATTATTTCATGATGTAATGTAAAACTTATGTATGTATCTAGTACTTCCACGTCTATTAAACTAATCGGTATTTCAGGACTTTATCTCTTGGGATCATGAAAATGATATGTAATAAGGCACCAACATAGGGTAACTATTTTGGGGGCATTATAGTTGGTATCATAGGAAGTTTAGCACAATACTTGGAAGCTAGATTTAGAAAAACTCTGATTCAAAAGCACTACCCTAAGATAGACATTGAGGATTAGTTTTGAAGAACATCTAAAAATTTTGGTAATGTAAATATTATGTGGGTTTTCCATGAAATAAATCTATGTATGGATACAAGCAGGTAGAGGAAGCTCTAGAATAAATGTACGTAGGAGTGAAAACTCTAACAAGGAGTTTCAAGCTTGACCTAGGGTATCCTGGAACACAGCAATGTGTCTTGTTGCACCTTTGGTTACGACACTCCTAGGGGATCTTCTTAGGATAATTAATATTTTTTTACAAACCTATTTGAAGGATTTTAATATAATATTATAATAAATAAACATGATTAATCCTATGGTGTTTTAGATTGAAAATATGGTGTCATGATATGCTCTAAATGATTTTATGACTCACATTATGCTCTCTTGTGTTAGTCAATTGCTGGATTCCAAGGTAGTCATAGTAATATTGAACATGATATTCAAGGTGGGAACGATGATGGAAATGAGAAATTAAATGGAATGTTGATAGGCGTAAAAGATATTGTGTTCATGCCTAATTAGGTTTCCAAAAATATTATCACAAATATATACATTAACCAACTCCCAAACTCAACAAATAAGAGAAAGTCGAAGAATGATAATAGACCCATCATTGGAAACTATGGATAAAATAAAGGTCAATTTCCATCATGCCAGGAATGTGGAAGGAGACACCCATGAAAGTATCTCAATATATCAAATAAATTCTTTATGTGTGGTAGAGAATTATATAAAGTAAAATAATTCCGAGGAAAAATTAAGGGTACTATGGAAGAAAATAAAAATGACCCTAATAATCTAATTACATTCATTTTTCATAAATATAAGGGAACTTGGAATTTCTAGAGACAATGCCATATTCTATAGGATAAACTCTAGGTCAAGGAAGAACTTATGTGGAAATAAATGGATGGCTAAATGTTTAAAATTATTAGTGATATTTTTTATGGGATTACATTGGAATAATATTCTCTTATATGTGTAACCATGAAGTTTGTTATTTGGGAATTTTATTTGAGGAAGAATTATCTTTTCTTTTATGGATATAGTTATAATGAACCATTTGGGTTTATATGATCCTTCAATTTGAGTCAATTACAAGTTAAACATTTTGGGATGAAAATGAAAGGTATGAGGTAAAATTTGGGGTTAAATTATATTATGGTTATTTTGAGGAATTTATCTCATTTTGGGAATGTTATAAAATATATTTTTTGAAAATGGAAATTATGCAGACCATGTGACAACCCATCGCATCGGCAAAAGCTCCAGGAATCAAACACATAACCAGGGTGCGATTGGGATTTATCACCTTCCACTAGATTACATGAATTCCCTGGTTAGTGTGACTAATTATTTTTACATAAATGATTTTATTTTTCAATAATAAGTTGATTTGGTATCTTATATTTTGTCAAATGGATCTCATTATTATAGTAAATTGATTTTTTGATTAAGTGATAAATGTTATTTTGGAAGATGTACGCTCTTTGGGGAACCCTATATACCTATTGAAAATAGAATAATATGGAATTAAATTTTATAAGTAATGATGGATTTTTTTATTTTGGAAGAATCTATGTTTTTTATAGAGATTCAGGTTTTTAATGAAAATGATTATCCTATCATAGAGAATATGTGATTTGGTTAATTGCACTTATGTATGAGGCTTTAAGAGTATTTGATGTTATTTGGAGAAAAAATTTAAGATTTACTATGAAAGACTGTGAGATTTAATTCTTATAATTTTTGTGTTTCAATATTAGTTTGGAATATAATGAAAGATTTTAAGGACAATTTTTTATTGAATGGTCTTTATTGAACTTTGGGTATTGATTTTTTTTATAATTTTGGAAATTAAGATTTTTATTTCTTTCTATAAATGATTATCAATTTTGGGGATCATCTGTTCTTTTTCTAACCATTTGGATTTGGTTAATCTATAAATACAAGGGAAATATATAGTTTGTTATTTGTGTATTATGTTATTCTCTAAAAGTTTGTTCTAGCACTTCATGTGTAACCAAGTCATCTTGAATACTCATCTTTTGAATAAAGATGGGTTAGTGGTAGAAAATTTATTAAAGGATGAATATATACTTAAAAAGTAAGTATATCTCTTTATATCCTTATTCAATAACATAAGTAAATTCCTCAAATTTATGAAATGGAACATAAAACAAAAAACATTGTACATTTACATTTCCTAATGGGAAACTAATTCCCATTTAACCCTTCACAAGTTTGTGGTCTTCTAATCATTATCATTCTCATGATAATGTTTTATATCACTCTCCATCAGAACATGAATCTTAGTTTATCTTCCATATAAATTTTATCCTACAAGGAATCCTAATATGGGTTATATCGGTTAACCTTTGTACCTCTTCTTCTTTATTTTAAAGTGATAGTTTTATTAACTCTTTATCCAATGTGGGATTTTTAATGAAGTTACCAATACCAATTTTAAAATTAATAGGATGCAATTTTCAAATGGGGGGAAGAATGTAACACCCCGTGATTTCATAGTACGTTCTTATCTTTAAAGTAATTCAATATCTGGTGCTACATGCAACACCAAGTTCAAGCGCACCAAGAACAACCAAAATAGCTGTTTAGAAAGCCTTTACGAGTAGTAATAACCACATTTTAAATTTTATATATATCCCATATAATTTTAACATTTATATTTTTTGTTTCTTACCCATAATATAAGGACAAATCTAATTTTTCATATAAAAGGCATATTTTAAAAAAATGCAGTTTTTATACCTTTTAATGAAGAACCCTTTCTAAATACAATATTTTACAATTCTATAAATTCAATTTTGTGAAATTAAATTATTATTTTGAATTAGGATGTATAAATTTAGTTTGGATAAATTTTTGGTGTTTTTCTAATACCAATCATGTTTTTATTAATAGGGAAAGATACTAAATTTTAACTGAAAACAACTTTTTTAATGAAAATAATTTATAGTGTTAAATAATAAATTTGAATGGTTTTGAAGTATATTTATTTTATATTTGTATCATTTAATCTAATGTTGGTCATTGGAATTAATTTTACATTTAAACTGGACCTAACCACATATCAATCTTTTGATAATTTTGACTTCTCAAAACCCATCTTTCTAGTTTAGACAATGAGATTTAATTTTAAATTAATTAATGAAACTTATATGTTTTGAATTTGGTAAAATAGAAATTATTTTTGGATTCAGAATATCAAAGATATCTTAGCGTTAATTTTTGGTATTTTTCTGAAAACTTTCAATTTTGATGAATAGTGAAAAACACTGTGTTATTGTTTAAAAACTAACTTTTTATTTAAGTAATTATTTATTTTATTTAAATTTATTTTATCTCAAAATAGATAAATATTACCTATATTAGTTCAATTTAATTAATTAGAGTCATTTTATAATATAATTAATGTATAAAATTCTATTGAATATTTTAATGTCTTTTACCCACTTTCTAGGCACGTTAGAAAATTTGCATAAAACACAATTTTACTAATTCTGTGAAATTAATTTCCAAAATCCTAGAGACAAGGTTTTCAAAATTAATTAAAATTTGGTTCAATAAGATGAAAATAATTTTTTGGGAATTGTAAAATTTGAAATTTATTTACCACGGTTAAAAGTAAAGAGGGTAATTAAAGGTAAAAATGATATTATAATTACCCTAAATCATTTCATATTTATATTGGATAATTGTATTTCTACCAAAATAATACTTAGGAATAAAATATGATCCATTTCGTTAACTTGGTTTAGATTATGACATTTATTATTATCTATATCTATATACGTAATAAAGAAGGATTTTTTCCGCCACATGTCGCTCCCATAATAACTCCTACCATTTTCCACTCTCTTTCTTCCATTTCTCCCTCTACTCCAATAGCCTCAGCGTTGTGACTCTCCTCCTCTCTGGCTACTATTTCAATCCCTCCGCACATCTTCCATCTTCTTCATCCAATGATTACACCAAACTCGGCCACTATTTCTTATAATCTTCGGTGTATCTCTGTACTCTATCTCTGATGCATCTTACATCCACCGCGTTGTGAAATCGATACTTGATCTTCACCTCTACCGAACTCGTCCTCATCTCGAGTTTACTATTATGAATCATTTATTTCTAAACTACGATTTTTTTCTCTTCCTCCTCATCCGATGATTTCACCTACTTCGGCATCCCAAATCCACCATCACCGTTTTATCTCGACACTTCGTCTTCACTTATTCTGAAATCTACATTCTAAGGATTGGTAAAATAATCCATTTAGTCTACAAAATCTAGAGTTTGAAGTACTTCTTGCTCAACTACCAGTGCTCCATCGCCTTCGACAATCTTCAATTTGTTCGGGTACATCTACTAGCGGGAGATCCTCTCCATTTGACTAATACTGTCATAAGGTTCTTTTATTAGAAGGATGGAATCGAGATATGCATGTCTAATCCAAACAATTAACCTCAAGAACTAAATATTTAACTTAACATCAATCCATTCCTTGGAGATAGCTTCAACTCGCGAATTGGGTCACCTTTATTTGAGGTAATCGTATATTTATGTCGTCGTAATCTAGATGCAATATACAATTACATTAGGATCCTGATTAATTTTGACTCTAACTACATATAAATTTTATCTTATGCCCTGTTATCCCCACATCGTACAACCATTACATGACTTCCTTCACGCACGAGCATCAACATTGGTTGTCTATTTCAGGTATAACATCTTTAACCCTACATACTAGCCTCCAAGTTATAGTTTCGAGGTGGTCTTCTTCACATGTGACGACTTCAGTTTTCTTCACCATTACATCTACCTATTCATTCATGAATACTGAACAAGTTTATCAATATGCATTTATTGTTACTTCAATAAATATGTATTTTTTCAGTTTTAGGAAATTCGAAGCAATTTTCCAAATTTTTTTACTATATATCCCCTATTCTGATTCATTAGAAACATCTAAACAGCTATTGGTCATTTATATTGCATATCTACCAACATTGGGTTCTTTCTCTTGCACCACATCATATAGTAAACCACTGGTAAATGTAATTTATTTTTAACAATACCTCACTTTCCTTTTTATTATGTTTCATGCTTTATCTAATGGTCCATAAAATTTTAAAACCTATTACCTTACATAGTTAGGGAGTTATCATTTTTCTTCCCAATATATATTATATTAAATGTGCCCACACATATACATAGTTTGGTTTCCTTTAAAACCATTGAAATTAAACAAAAATAAAACCAATATGAAGATTCAATCACCATCAACATCTAAAGATGCAAGGTTGCAGAGAAGACTGCATACGAGAGAATGAAAAAAAGGTTTTGAGTACTAAATTATGTTTACTTTAAATTATTATATCATTTATTAATCTTCTACTAAATGTTTTTTATATTTTATTACAATAAAAGTTTCTACATGTACATGAAATTCTATTATGTACTATACATACCAGTGTTTTACAATAGTTGATGAAATACAAATAAATTTCCTCATCGAGAGAGGAGGATGCATAACATTGTCATCATTATCTACGAGCGGTCTGATAAATTTTTATTTACCATTAAAATCAATTAGATTTCTTAATTTGAATCAAACTACAACTAATTAATTAAATTAATCTATTATTTAAATGAAAGTGTCTCATCAATTTTCAACTTCATCAACAATATCTGTTAGATCAACCTCTCTACAATTGGTATGTTATCCTATTAACCTTCAACACCTATCATTTTTGTGCATCTTCGATTCTTTAAAGGTTATCAAAATGTAATGACACATTCATACTACTTTTTCTTATTCAAATACTCTCATTACACATGTTTAATCTTCTCCTCCTTTATTTATTGATCATTCATTATTGTTAGGGTTTACATTAGATTCATCAAAGTAAATGACGGTAATTGGTAGCATACATCCCTATCATTGACTATAAGAACATTCTAAGGATTATTGTTTTTAGAATATACATTGTCTATACTATAATAACAGTACTGGGAACATAGTCAATTATACTAGACATTGTGATTCATTTTTTCTCTAATTTAAATATACAATTATTTTTTTCTTTGTATGGTTTGAATTGTGTTGCTTCGATAATTTTAGGATATGGTTTCACATCGAAGATCATATTTTTTATTGGTAAAGTGTCAGTTATGATGAATTTAGTACCCCATTGTGATGGTACTATAACAACTTTCTTAGTTTTACTACTGATTTTATATGTAAATGCATACTTTATTTTTTTATTTTTGTACTGTCTGATGGTGGCTTACTGGTATTTTTTCCTTTATATGATTTTTAACGTGTGAATTTTATTGATTTAAGGAATATTGGTTCGCATTTAAGAACATGTTTTTTTAGGGAAAATGATGTTTTAGTTGAAGTTGGTATAAAGTAATACTATATTACATCATATGTAAGATTATTAAATTTTCAAGACTAATTATTTTTTTTGAACTTTTTCATCTCTCAACGTGATGGATTTAATCATATTGTTCATGTTTGGGAAACTCGGATGGATCTATGCATATCATTTAGAATTCATGACTGGGAATATTATCCTTTTAATTTATTCTCTTTGTTATTGGTTGAAGATAACATCATCTTTCACTTTATTTAGACTACTGGATCCATTAGAGTCTTCTGGTCATTTATTATCACCCTCAAGTCTATTAGCATCCACTATATATTGTTTTTTATGCACTAAAAACCTTTTTCAGATACCCTACATATCCAAAGCCCCGTAATAGGTATGTTTTCCTAAAATTGTGTAATTATCCTCCCTCTCATCCATTATTTTTTACTTGTAGTTACAAACTATATGTATGTAGGTAATTTGTCTTAATATCATAAAGTAAACCTCCGATCCGTCTAACATATGACTGTATATAATTTGTTTAAATATTTAATCCACTATATATTGTTTTTTTATGAACTAAAAACATATGAATATGATTCATATGAGATAATACACATAAACCAATATTTTAGGATAATTGCATGAATCTGTCAGTTATACATGACTATAGGAACTTTTAAGTGACTTTCACTCGGCGTGTCCTTGATTTACCTCCTGCAACCCCTACATTACCATCTGTAGTGAGAACCATTATTTACGACGCCTAAAAACCAAATTTCAAACCACCTTACCATTACTCATACATTCATCAAACATCCTATAGACCAACCTCTCCACAATATATATGTTATCCTATTGTCCTTCAATACCTATCCCTTTTGTGTATCAATGGTTCTTTGTAGTTTATCAAAAGGTAATGATACATTTATACTAATTTTTCCTATTGAGATACTCAAGAGTACATATGTTTGATCTGCTCGGCCTTTAATTATTGACCATTCATTATTATTAGGGTTTACATTTGATTCATCATAGTAAAAAACTATAAAGTGTAGCATAAATACCTAGCAATGACTGTATGCACAAGTATTAGTTTTCTTTAGAGTATACATTGTTTATACTCAAATCACAGTACTGGGAACAGGTTCAATTATAATGGATTTTGTGACACATTTTTCTCTGATGTAATCCTACTAGGATTTTTTTGTATAGTTTTCATTGTGTTGCTTCTATTAATTTTAGGAGATGGTTTTTCATCGAAGAAAGGGTTTTTCTTGGGAAAGTGTCAATTTTGATGAAGTTGGTACCCAATTGTGATGGTACTGTCACAATATTCTTCCCTTTACTACTAATTTTATGTGTAAATGCATACTATATTTTTTATTCGGTTATTATCTGATGATGGATAACTGGCGTTTTTTCTTGCTATGGTTTTTGATGTGTGAATTCAATTGATTTCAGGATATGGGTTCACATTGAAGAACTTGTTTTTTCATGGAAAAAGTGATGGTTCAGTTGATGTTTATACCAGGAAATCCAACACTACATATGTAAGCTTATTCAACTTTCCCAACTGATTATCTATTTGATATTTCCATCTCTCAATGTGATGGATTTAATCATGTTGTTCATATTTGGAAAATTCTGATGGATCTCATCTTATATTTTTGAATTCATGACTGGGAATATTATCCTTTTAATGTTTTCTTTACATTATTATTTAATGATAACAACATGTTTCAAATTATTTGGCCCACTGGATCCATTAGATTCTTCTGGTCTATTAACATCACCATTAAGTCTGCATAGATTTTTATGGATTGATGTCATTTTTTAATAAAAAAATAGCGATTTAAGGGAACTATAGGATGCTTTTATTTATTAATGAAATTAGAATATCTTTATCTAAAAAAAATTTTTTATACTCCCCCACTATCTCTCCATATAATCTCTATAGTTACATACATACATAAAAATGTATGTTTTCATTCAAGAATTTATTTATTCCAACCGTCCATGACAATACATTTTAATTTTTACTGCAGATGGAGAAGCATGATGAAGAATTCAAAGAATCAAAATTGGATTACTAGGACAAAAAAGAACATTAAAGTCCCAATCTTAGAGGTATCCACTATCTTTCTTTTCTCATTACTAGAAAATATTCCTCCAATTCTAATACACAAAAATATTTAGGTTGTTCAGAGTTTTTTTCATTTCTCTAAGACAAATATCACTACCACTTTAGCATGCATAACATTTCTATAATATAGGCATATTTATCTTTGCTATTTAATACTAATCCTTTCTAAATTCACACAACATCTGTTTTTTTTCAAAAATAAATACAATATATTACATAACCATTGAAAAGTTAATTTATAATAAGAATTTAATTTCTCTAATGAAGTTTTATTTCGGGTTGGTATTCTCATGTGTCTTTATAACATGTGAGATAACTATTTTCTTCATAATTTGTAGAATACCTATTTTATTTAGAGCTGATGTTTAAATATGCAAGTTTAATTATGTGTATCAGGCTTAGAAATCGTAGTTTGTGAGGGAAAACACATATAATCAATTCTATCATAAACCATTCCATCCTGGATTTATGTGGAAAAAATCACATCTTCTATTTTGAAATATTAAAAAATATAATTTCCAAGAATATCATGGTGTATGTAATGTTGACATTATCTTATTTTATTTTGATTTCTAATTAATTATTTTAGAGTAACATTCATTTTTTGATTCTGCATATTCAGTTATTCTTATTTTAAACATTTTTTTCTATGTAGAAAAGTCTTCCATGAAATTGATGTTGGAAATTTTTATATCATGACATATTTTCTCAGTGACATTAATACTTATATTGTATATTTTAAAATTTGAATATCCATTTGAATGTTCTTTTCTTTCATTTACATTTGAGTACTATGTTGTATATATTTATGATGTTTGCTTCATGTCCTTTTGAATGTTCTTTTCAGTAGGATATTTCATTCATGTTGATTTCTCAATGACAGTAATACTTATTCTACATATTTAGGTATTCTTATATTGTATAATAATGTTGTATATATATATATATACTGTGTATAATAATTATTTCATATTCTTTTTATAATTTCTCGGTGACATTATTACTTATGATGTTTCATTCATATTTTTTAATGTACTTTTCTAATTAATGTCCATTTTTTATTTTCATTCATGCATTTGATGTTGGATACATATGGTGTTTTACAGCATGAATTATTTTATTTTCCTTATTCTTTTATGTTTTCATTCATGTTCTTTTCACTTTTTCACAATTTTTTTTCTTTTCATTTGAATGTTATCTACTATATTCAAATGTCTATTTGAAATGTATGTTTTATTTTCCTTATATATTATCCTATATTTTTTTATGTTTTTAAATAATTTTGTTTTCCTTATATATTCTCCTATATGACTTCCTTATATTATCCATCATGCATTTGTATTTTTTATTTTGTACAGTGTTGGTATACTTATTTTTTCTTTTCCTTATATATTCTCCTATATTCTCCAATATTTTTCAATAATAACCTATATATTCTCCTATGTTATTTTCTTTTCCTTATTTTCCTTATATGTTTTCAGTTATCTATATTATGTCCAATTGTATTCCAATATTAAGTATCACTAATTTTTTCAATATATTCAATATTCATGTTCATTATTAACTTTTAAATATAGTATTTTATTCTTGAAAATAATCATTGAACGTATTGTCTTGTGAATGTATGGGTGAGTACAAGTTCAATTTAAAGAAGAGTTAAAAGTGTAAAATTCAATTACTAATATGTATACCATTTTTAATATTGTGCAATACATATGATAATTTTGACTATAAATATTCATTAAAAATTTAAAAATATTTCTTACATAATGGTAGTTTATTTATAATTTTTAGACATTGAATAATAAAATTTACTTATGACACAATGATGATGCAGTAATTACCTTATTAATGAAATATTAAAATAATTGATATTATAAATATTAAAATAAAAATAAATTGAGACTTTTGATGCATTACACAAATTTTATAGGTTAATATTACAATTTATGGTTGATTCAATATATTTATTTAATAATATTTTTATGAATTCCACAAAAACCAAATACTAAATAATATCAAAATTGACATAAATGAGTTTTCAGAACAAATACTATATTATTAAATGATATAATAGTCCTAAAAGTCGATGGCTTGGCCAAAAGGAAAAATATAATAATATATATGTCATTAATGAACTACTTGGGGTTGTCTTGGTAGTTTATAGTAATGATTACTAACCATGTAATATAAAATACAAGGAGACCTGGTAAATGTCAAACTATTTAACAAAGATTTAAATCTAAAAGATAAGGTTAATATGTTGACCCAAACCTATATAAAACCTATTGGTTGTGAGGTTTTAGACCCATAACCACCATATCCACTAAATAAATCCATTTCGAGACATTAGAAACCTAAAATTAATTTATAATAAAATAATATTTCACGGTTTTCCTAAAGTGACCCTCACCTCTCTTATAAAAGGGTAATTCCCCTTCCCTTACTTTCACACATCCAAAGCCATTTGTATCTAGCAAAACCTACCCAAATATCCTCCCAAACTCATTCACTTCATCCTAGAGGCCTTCCTTTGATCATAATTCCATCTTATGAAGCCCTTTTTATCAAATCAAATGGATGCAGCTGAAGAAGAGGTAATAATTTCATCAGCTCTTTCAAAGTTATCTTCTTCTTCCACTTAATATTTATTTGTTTTTTCCATTCAAAAATAATAAATATAGTACCTTATACATGCTGTGATGTTATTATAAATATTATACAACTATATTCATCATTCTATCCATCCTAGAATGACAAAGTCACCATACGTTCGTACGTACGGCTTACCATCTCCACATTGTGGTGTAGTTAGGTATTCAACATTTAATTATTTTGATGTGTATAATAATGATTATAATTGATGTAAATCATTATAATTATTTTTTATATATGAAATACCATCCAATTACATATGATTTAACCATCAATATAATGGTATTGTCGCTCGTTCATACGTACGGATTTCCTTCTCCACGAGGGCGATGAGATTCATTCCCCATAGTAAACATTCAAGAATTATGATCATTTTGGGATTGAAAATATGTTTTAAGAACATAATATCATTCTCGATTTGAATAAAATATATCCTATCCATAAAAAACATGACATACGTAACAAAACATATAAATAAAAACAAATCAGTTAACACCCGAAACAATGATACTACTGAAATATAATTATCAAAGAAATATTAAAAGATCATATATGATATCGTATTTATGTATATGGTTCTTGTATAATTTAATAAATTCTTTTCCCATTATACATGAGGTTAACAAACCCTCAAATAAGTTAAAGTACAAGGTAAGGGGATTAATCTAGCTTTTATTCCTGTGGGATTCATGCTATATTCTTCACTATAACCTTTTGTGCAGTGTATGTACATTCCATGATTGTAGTATTTGAATAATATATGTTAATTTATTTTTATTTACAAGATCATTGTAAGATCAATATTTCATGTGGTGTATGTTTCGTAAGTTACCAAATCAGTAATGAATTTTCAAATTTCAATTTCCACTCATTGGGTTTTACATGAACTTCATAGATTATTTTACTCCAATATTATGTGTGAAATAACTATTTATTTACTTATGTAGTAATTTCTACTCCCCTTTGTGTTGATATACTTTTGATACACATAATCACTCCATTGATAAATTCTCAAGTCATCAATATGTACTTGATAAGAGTAATTTTATCTCAATTTCTTTTCATTGAGTTAAACATCCAAGTCATTGGTGTTATTTTTAAAATAATATGTGTGAATGTCCTCTGATTGATTTACATTGAATATCAAATAATATTTAGTGTATTTATTTTCTTCACACATAATTATATCATTAAATTATCCTTAACCTAAGGGTACGGTCCTTATAAGGGATTTATTCTAAACTGATATTCCATTAAGACTTCTTATGTTGATTAACATTTATATGGTGTATATACTGTACTTTGACATAGTATATCATGAATCCATTTGTTCTCAGGATTTTATAATTTTTTTATTACATTAATTATTTCTATTCAAGCATGTCTCATTTGGTTAGGAACTCTAACTAAAATATTATTTTAAATGTTTCAATTATTTATTCTTCTAAATATTTCTCATTAATGTCCATGTTTTAAAAATAGTTTTAAGGATTTATTTATATGTACATTAATTTTTAAAATTAAAAATACTTTTAAAAGTTTTAATGTGGTATGGGACACTATGATTCAAAAATATATTTTAAACAGCTTATTTATAAGTTTTAAAACTTTTAAATGTTTTCAAGAAAAGGGGGATATTTCTCTCATATAGTTTTTATGATTATTTTCATCTATGAAAATATCCTTCATTATTCTCGATTGAGGTTAATTTATTATAATAAAATCATACATATTGTATTTAATGACTTATGTTTTACTGTGTATGTGATATTTTTAAACCATTCATGGTTTGTATTTAAAATACTGACATTTCGTATGCTTGGTTTAATACGAATGATTATATTATGATTCAACATTATCATATGAGAAATGTATTGGACATAGTAAGAGACGGGTGGATCCCCATATAGCTCTTTGATGCATCAGTAGGTATCATGAGACACACTAGTGCCCTGGCACAAGGCCTTGATAAAATCTTATTTGTAGTCTTGGCAGGAGGCCTTGACTATGTGGTTTTGATGTTTGGAAATATGTATTCCATCATTATTAAATTATCTATTGATATTAAATGAGATTATTTTACCAGTAGTATATCCATATGAATAACTAAATGGAATTATTTGATTTATATTTTCCATATTATGCTGAAGTTTATGTTTAAAAGGCTTGTGTTTCAGTCTTATACATTACCTTAAATGTTTATTATTATTTATAAAATTTTCTGCTATATTGTTATCTTTACTAAGCATATGAGCTCACCCCATTCTATGTTCTACTTTTCGAAGGATGTGAACAATTATGTCATGATTAACCTACATGAATAGGATATGGGATACGAGTGTGTTCAAAGGTCACATAATGTTATTTTTCTTTATTTCATGATGTAACGTAAAACTTATGTATGTATTTAGTACTTCCAAGGCTACTAAACTAACCTGTCTTTGGGGAAATGATCTCTTGTGATCATAAAAATGATATGTAACAATGCACCAACTCTGGGTAACAAGGGTCGGGGAATTATAGTTCGTATAAGAGTATTTTTAGCACAAACCTTGGAAGATAGGATTAGAAAAACTCTTATTAGAAAACACTACCCTAAGATATACATTGAGGATTAGTATAGAAGAACATCAAAAAAATTTGGTAATGTAAATATTATGTGGGTTTTCCAAGAAATAAAACCCTTTCTAGATACCAATAGGTACAAGCAGCTTTGGAATATATGTACCTAGGAGTGAAAACTCCAACAAGGAGTTTCAGGCTTATCCTAGGGTGTCATGGTACACAAAAATGGGCCTTGCTCCACTTTTGGTTACGAAACTCCTGGGGGATATGCTTAGGTTAATTAAAATTTTATTTTCAAACATATTTGAAGGATTTTAATATACGATGAGAATAAATAACCATGGTTAATCCTAAGGTGTTTTAGATTCAAAATAAGGTGTCATGATATTCTATAAATGATTTTATGACTCACATTATGCTGTCTTATGTAATCCAATGGATGGATTCCAAGGAAGTTGTAGTAACATTGAACATGATGTACAAGGTGGGAACGATGATGGAAATGATAAACTAAATAAAATGTTTAGAGGCGTAAAAGATATTGTGTTCATGCCGAATCAGGCATCCAAAAATATTATCACAAATATATACATTAAACCACTCCCAAACTCAACAAATAAGAGAAAGGCATGGAATGATAATAGCTCCAACATTATAATCCTTGAAGAACAAAAGCTAAATTTCTATCATGCTAGATATGTGGAAGGAGAAACCGAGGGAAGTGTATCAATTAAACAAAGAAATTCTATATGTGTTTTAAAGAATGACATAATGTAATAAATTGTTAAGGAAAAATAAAGAGTACTATGGAAGAAAATAAAAATGATCCTAAGAATCCAATTACATTAATTTTCTGTAAATGTATGGTACCTTTGAATTTTTCAATTCAATGCACTAATCTATAGGATACACTCTAGGTCAAGGAAGATCCTATGTGGAAATAAATTTATGGATAAATATTTAAAAGTATTAATGATCTTGTTTATGGGATTACATTGGAAGACTATTCTCTTGTATGTGTAACCATGTTGTTTTTTATGCGGAAATTCTATTTGAGGAATTATTATCCTTTATTTTGTGTATATAGCTATAAAAAATCATTTTTGTTAATATGATCCTTCAATTTGAGGTTATTAAAGGATATTAATTTTTGGGAAGAAAAAGAAATGTATGAGATAATGTTTGTGGTTCAATTATGTTATGGTTATTTTGATGAATTTATAACATTTTGGGAATGTTATACAATATTGATTTTGATAAAAGAAAACAAGAAGACCATGTGACAACCCGTCGTGTCAGACAAAGATACGGGAATCAAACCCCCCAACTAGAGTGTGATTGGGATTTATCTAATACCATTGGACTACATGAATTCCCTAGTTAGTGTGACTAATTATTTTTAGTTAAATCATTTTATTGGTAAATAATATATTGATTTAGTATCTTATGTTTTATCAAATGGATTTCCTTAGTATAGGAAAATGAAATGGTGATTAAGTGATAAATGTTATTTTTGGAAGACGTACACTCTTTTTGGAACTGTATATGACTAAGAAAAATAGAATACTATAGAATTTCATTTGAGGAGTAATGGTGGATTTTTTAAATTTTATAAGAATCTTTGTTTTTATATAGATTCATGTTATTAATGGAAATTATTATCCTATCATAGAGAATATGTGATTTGGTTAATTTCACTACTTTAGGTGACTTTAATAGTATTTGATGTTATTTGGAGATAAATGTTAAGATTTAATATGAAAGACTATGTGAATAAATTTCTCTGAGTTTTGGGTTTCAATCTTAGTTTGGAATATAGTGAAGGATTTTAAGGAAAATTGTTTATTTGATGGTCTTTTTTGAACTTTGGGTACTGTTTTTTTTTTCAATTTTGTAAATTAAGATTGGTATTTATTTCTATAAAGGGTTCTCCATTTTGGGGACTATTTGATCTTGTTTTAAACATTTAGTTTTGGTTAATCTCTAAAGACAATGTAAATATGTATTTCTTCATTTGTGGATTATGTGATTCTCTAAATGTTTATTCTAACACTTCAGGTTTGACAATGTATGCTTGAATACTCATCATATTGAGAAAATATGAGTTAGTTGAAGAAATTTATTAAGGGGTGAATCTCTATATAAAAAGTAAGTATATATCTTTATGTTCTTATTCAACACCATAAATAAATACCTTAACTTTATGAAATGGAACTTAAATCAAAAATCGTTGTCCATTTACTTTTCCTACTAGGAAACTAATGACCATTTAACCCATCACAATTTTGTGGTTTTTTATTTTTAAATTTCTCTTGATCATGATTTATATCACTCTATATCAGAACATGAAACTTAGTTTATCTTCCATATCCATGTTTTCTAATATAGAATACTAATTTGGGTTATCTCGGGAGACCTTTGTACATATCATTAATTCTTTTAAAGTGATTGTTTTATTAACTCTTTTACCGATGTGGGATTTTCAATGAATTTACCAATCCCAATTGTAAAATTTTGAGGATGCAATTTACAAATGGGGGAAGAATGTAACACCCCATGATTTCATAGTAAGTTATTATTTTTAAAGTAATTCAATAGCTTGCGCTACACGCAACACCGAGTTCAAGCGCACCACGACCTATCAAACTAGTCGTTTAAAAAGTGGTCATGAATAGTAATAACCAAAATTTTATTTTTATATATATCCCTTATAATTTTAACATATATATTTTTTGTTTCTTAGATATAATATAAGGACATATTCATTTTTTTAGATAAAAAGAGTATTTTAAAAAAAAATAGTTTTTCTACCTTTTAATGGAGAGCCCTTTCAAAATGAAATATTTTACAATTTTTTATATTCAACATGGTGAAATTAGATTCTTCTTTAAACGAGGGATGGAAAAAATTATTTTTTATAAATTTTTGGTTTTTTTTCTAATAAATTTCTGGTTTTTATGAATAGTGAGTGATACTAAATTTTAATCGAAAACAAATTTTTTATTCAAAATAATTTATAGTATTAAATTATAAATTTGAATGGTTTTGAAGTATAGATATTTTATATTTTTATCATTTAATACAATTTTTGTCATTATAAGTAATTTAACCATTAAACCAGCCATAAACACATATCAATATTTTGATAGTTTTTACTTCTAAAAAACCAACTTTCTGGTTTTGGAAAAGAGATTTAATTTTAAATTCATTAATTCAAATTATATGTTTTGATTTTTGGTAAAATATAAAACATTTTTTGATTCAGAATATCAAATTTATCTTAAGATGAATTTTTTGTATTTTTCAGAAACCTTCCAATTTTTTATTAATAGTGGAAAACACTACGTTATTTTTTAAAAACCGACTTTCTATTTAAATAATAATTCATTTTATTTAAATTTATTTTAAGTAAAAATTTATAAATATTATATATATTAGTTCAATTTAATTCATTGGAGTCATTTTATAATAAAATTACAAGTATAACATTGTATTGAATATTTTAATGTTTTTTACCGACATTCTTGGCACATTAGCAAATTTGTATAAAATGTAATTTCCCTGCTTATGTGAAATAAATTTCAAAAACTCCAAGAGACATGGTTAACATCAGTAAGTGAAATGTCTTTCAATAAGATGACATTAATTTTTGGTAAATAGAATATTTTGAATTTTATTTACCACTGTAAAAAATAAATAGGATAATTAAAGGTAAAATGATATTATAATTAACCTAAAACAAGTCATAATTCATTTCGATAAGTGTATTTCGGCCAAAATCAACCTTACGAATAAAATATGATCCTTTGGGTCCACTTAGATTAGATTATGACATTTATTATTTTTTTATTTAAATAATAGTTAAATGTGTTAAATTCAATTCTTAATAACTAAAACATTTTTAATATAGGGTCATACATAAGAAAATTTTGACTATAAATATTATTTATAATTTTAAAAATATATCTTAAATAATTGTTTTTTATTTATAATTTTTAGACAATACATAATTAAATTTATTTACGACACAATGATGATTCAGTAATTACCTTAGTAATAAAATATTTAAAAAATTATTATAATAAATATTAAAATAAATATAAATTGTGACTTATGATGCATTAAAAAAAATTCTATTTTAATATTAAATTTTAGGGTTGATTCAATATATGTTTTTAGAATAAATTAGATTGGTATAACTTTCACAAAAAACAAATACTAAATAATATCAAAATTGACATAAATGAGTTTTTCAAACAAATATTATAATATTAAATGATATAATTGTCCTAAAATTCTATGGTTTTTCCAAAGGACATATATAATAATATATATGTCATTAATGAATCACGTGGAGTACTATTGGTAGTTTATTTTAAGATTATTAACCATATAATATAAAATACAAGGAGACCTGTTAAATGTCACACTATTTAACTGAGAGTTAAATCTAAAATATAAGGTTACAATGGTGACCTAAACCTGTATAAAACATAATGGTTGAGAGGATTTAGAACCATCCCCACCATATCCAATAAATAAATCCATTTGGAGCCATTAGAAACTGAAAATGAATTTATAATAAAATAATATTTCAAGACTGTCTTAAAGTGACCCTCACCTCTATTATAAAATGGATCTTTCCCTTATCTTAATTTCACACCTCCAATGCCATTTGTCTCGAAAAAACCCTTCCCAAATAACCTAAAAACTAAATTTAATTCATCCTATATTCCTTACTTTGATAATAAATCCAACATAAGGATCCATTTGGATCAAATCAATAAGAAGCACCTGAAGAAGAAGTAATAATTTCATCACCTCTTTACAAGTTATCTTCTTCTTCCACTTACTCTTTATTTTTTGTTTCCATGCCAAAATAATAAATCCATTAACTTCTATATAATTTTATGTTATTATAAATATGGTACAACCATATTCATTATTCTATCTATCCTATGAATGACAAAGTCGCCATACGTGTGTACGAATGACTTACTGTCTCCAGGTCGTTGTGTAGTTTGTTATTCAACACTTAATTATTTGGATGGGAATAATAATTAGTATAATTGATGTAAATAAACCATTTAAAAAATTAATGATTCTGCATATATAAAATAGCATCCAATTACATACGATTTAACCATCAATAGAATGGTATTGTCGCTCATGCATAAGTACGGATTACCATATCCAAGAGCATGATGGGATTCATTACCCATCGTAACCATTCAAGAATAAATGTAATTTTATGATTAAAAAATAAGGTTTAAGAACATAATATCATTCTGTAAGTGAATCAAATATATCCAATCCATAATAAAAATGTCTTACGTAAGAAAACATATGAAGAAAAATGAATCAATTAACACCAGAAACAATGATATTACTGAAATATTATTAACAAATCAATATTAAAAGATCATATATGATATCATATTTATGTATATGGTCCCATTATAATTTAATAAATATTATTTTCCTATTATACAGGAGGTTAATGTACCCTCAAATAAGTAAAAGTACAAGGTAAGTAGTTTTCATCTCACTTTCATTCATGTGGGATTCATGCTATATTTGACACTATTACCTTTTGTGTGGTGTATGTACTACCCGTGATTATATTCATTTTAAAATATAATTTAATTTATTGGTATTTATATCATCATTTTATAATCAATCTTTAATGGGGTGTATTTATTGTAAGTTACCAAATCAGTAAGGGAATTTCAATTTTCCATTTCCACTCATTGGGTTTTATGCAAACTTCATTGATTATATTAGTCCAAGATTATGTGTGAAATCATAATAAATTTAATTATCTAGTAATTTAAACTACACTTTTTGTGGATATACTTTTTATACACATTATAAATCCATTTATAAATTCTCACGTCATGGGTATGAACTTGATAACAGTAATTTTAACTCAATTTCTATTCATTGAGTTAAGCATATAAGTCATTGCTGTTGTTTCTAGAAGAATATGTGTGAATGTCCTCTGATTTATTTACACTGAATATCCAATTATATTGAGTGTATTAATATTTTTCCAACCTAATTATGTCATTGATTTATCCTTAACAAAATGATACAGTCCTTATAAGGGATTTCATCTCTATTTACATTCCATTTTGACTTCTTTGTTGTTATACACCAATTCACTTATATATTGAGTATATATTGTACTTTGACATAGTATATCATGAATCCATTTATTACCATTATATTATAGTGTTTTTATTACTTCAATTATTTGTAATCAAGCACCTCTCATTTTTTAGGAACTCAAACTAAAATTTCAACTTAAATGTTTTAAGGATTTTCTATTTTAAATCTTTCTCATTAATATCCATGTTTTAAAAATGGTTTTAAAGATTTATTTATATGGAAATTGATTTTTAAAAATTAAAATTCCTTTTAAATGTGTCAATTTTTTATGGGACACTTTTATTCAAAAGTATTTTTTAAATAGCTTCTTGATAAGATGTCATACTTTTAAATGTTTTCAAGAAAAAGGGGGATATTTCTCTTATATATTATTGATTATTATTTCCATCTCTGAAAATATCCTTCATTATTCTCTTTTGAGGTTAATTTATTATAATAAAATCTTCTATATTGTATTTAATGAGTTATGTTTGACTCTGGTTGTCATCTTTTTATACTATTCATGGTTTGTGTTTAAAATACTAACATTTCATATGATAGTTGTAATACAAATGTTGAGATTATTTCTCAACCTTTTGATATAAGGAATGCATTGGAACTTAGTAAGTGATGAGTGGAGCCCTATATAGCTCCATGATGAATCGGTAGGTCTTATGAGACACACTAGTATCTTATCATAAGGCCTTGACAAGAGTTTATTTTTAGTCTTGTCATGAGGCCTTGACATTGTTGTTATGGTTTCTAGAATTATGCATTCCATCATTATGAAATTAGCTATTGATATTACAATCTATTATTCGACCAATAGAATATCCATGTGATTAATTAAATGGATTTTTTTCATTTATATTGTCCGTATAATCATGAATTTTAAGTTTAAAAGGAATGTGTTTTAGTATTATACATTAACTTAAAGTTATATGCTTATTAATGAAAGTTTCTACTATATTGTTATCCTTAGTGTGCATCTGAGATCACCCCTTTCTAGGTTATATTTTTTCCAGGATTTTAAGAAGTATATCAGGATTAACCTGTAGTAAAAATCTTGTGGGATATGAGTTTGTTCAAAGGGGACATAATGTTGTTTTTCTTTATTTCATGATGTAATGTAAAACTTATTTATGTATCTAGTACATACAATGCTACTAAAATAATTTGCCTTTAGGGACTTGATCTATTGTGATCATGCCAATGATATGTAATAATGCACTGACTCTGGGTAACTAGGGTCGAGGTGTTACATTTGGTATCAGAGGAAGTTTAGCAAAAACCTTTAAAGCTAGATTTAGAAAAACTCTGACTAGAGAACACTACCCTAAGATAGACATTGAGGATTGGTATAGAAGAACGTCCAAAAACTTTGGTAATGTGAGTATTATGTGGTTTTTTCAAGAAATACATCCATGTATGGATACAAACATGTAGAGGTGGCTCTGGAACATATATACCTAGGAGTGAAAACTCTGACAAAGAGTTTCAGGCTTAACCCAGGGTATCATGGTACTCGACAACGGACCTTGATGCACTATTTGTTAGGAAACTCCATGGGAATAAGCTTAGGATAATTAATATGTTATTTACAAACCGATTTGAAGGATTTTAATCTAAGACAGGAATAAATAACCTTGGTTAATCATAAGGTGTTTAAGATTGAAAAGAAGGTGTCATGATATGATCTAAATGATTTTATAACTCACATTATACTCTTTTGTGTAAGTCAATCGCTGGATTCCAAGGAAGTCTTAGTAACATTTAACATGATGTACCAGGTGGACACGATGATGGAAATGAGAAACTAAATGGAATATTGATAGGTGTAAAAGATACTGTGTTCATGATGAATCAGTTTTCCGAAAATATTATCACAAATAAATACATTAACCAACTCCCAAACTCATCAATGAAGAGAAATGAGAAGAATGATAATAGATCCGGCATTGGAAACCGTCGAGAAAAGAAAGCTCAATTTTTATCATGCTAGAAATGTTGAAGGAGATACCCAATAAAGTGTCTCAATAGAACAAATAAATGATTTATGCGTGGTAAATAAAAACATAATGTAAAAAATTGACCAGAAAAAATGAAGAGTATTATGGAACAAAGTAAAAATTTTCCTAAGAATACAATTACAATCATTTTTCGTAAATGTATGGGACCTTGGAAATACCCAAGTCAAATCCCTATTCTATATGATAAACTATAGGTAATGGAAGAACCTATGTGGATATAAATGGATGGCTAAATGTTTAAAAGTATTAATGATCTTTTTTTATAAGATTAATTTGGAAGATTATTCTCTTGTATGTATAAACATTTAGATTGTTATGTGGAAATTCTATTTGAGGAAGAATTATATTTTCTTTTGTGGATATAGTTATAAAGAACCATTTGGGTTTATATGATCCTAGAATTTGAGGAAAATACAGGATATTAATTTTTGGGATCAAAATTCAATGTATGAGATTTCATTTGTGGTTAAATTGTGTTATGGTTATTTTGTGGAATTAATCACATTTTGGGAATGTTATAAAATATAGTTTTTGAAAAATGACAACATGTAGACTATAGGACAACCCGTCACGTCGGACAAAGTTGCAGGAATCGAACCCACAACCCGAGTGCGATTAGAATTTATCACAGACGATTGGACTATATGAATTCCCTGGTAAGTGTGACTAATTAATTTTAGTTAAATGATTTATTGTTCAATAATAAGTTTATTTGGGATCTTAGGTTTTATCAGATGGATGTCCTTATTATAAGAAAATGATTTGTTGATTATGTGATAAATGTTATTTTATAAGATGCACGCTCTTATGGGAACACTATATGCCTGAGGAAAATATAATACTATGGAATTTCATTTGAATAGTAATGATGTATTTTTTTTATTTTTGAAGAATCTATGATTTTTATAGAGATTCATGTTATTAATGGAAATGATAATCTTATCCTAGAGAATATTTGATTTTTTTAATTACACTTCTGTATGAGACATTAAGAGTATTTGATCTTATTTGGAGATAAATGTTAATATTTAATATGAAAGACTATGTGATTAAATTCTTCTGACTTTTGTGTTTCAATATTAGTTTGGAATATAATGAAGGATTTTAAGGACAATTTTTATTGAATGGTATTTATTGAAATTTGGGTATTGTTTTTTTTAATTTTGTAAATTAAGATTAGTATTTCATTCTATAAAGGATTATCCATTTTGGGAATCATGTGATTTTGTTATAACAATTAGGTTTAGGTTAATCTCTAAAGACAATGGAAATACATAGTTTTTCATTTTTGGATTATGTGATTCTCTAGATGATTATTTTATCACTTCAGTTGTGACCAAGTCACCTTAAATACTAATCATTTTGGAGAAAAGATTAGTTAGTGGTAGAAATTTATTAAAGGATGAATCTATACTTAAAAATTGTGTATATATATTTATGTTTTTAGTCAATATCATAAATAAATTTCATAACTTTATGAAATGGAACATAAAACAAAAAACTTTGTCCATTTTCTTTTCCTACTGGGAAACTAATGACCATTTTACCCATCACAAGATTGTGGTTTTCTTATTGTTAACTTTCTCCTGATCATGTTTTCTATCAACATCCATCAGAATTTGACACTTTTTGTATCTTTTATATCCATGTTTTCCTACATGGAATCCTAATATGGGTTATCTCAGGTGACCTTTGTACTTATCTTTCTTTATTTTAAAGTGATAGTTTTTTTAACTCTTTTCTTGATGTTTTATTTTCAATGAAGTTCCCCATCCCAATTTTAAAAT
This sequence comes from Viscum album, assembly GCA_963277665.1. Classification (NCBI taxonomy): domain Eukaryota; kingdom Viridiplantae; phylum Streptophyta; class Magnoliopsida; order Santalales; family Viscaceae; genus Viscum; species Viscum album. The sequence continues at coordinate 35,575,552 of OY728150.1, read as the reverse complement.
TGTGAGGACACAATTTCCAAATGGGGGGAAAATGTAACACCACAAGATTTCATAGTAAGTTATTTTATTTAAAGTAATTCAATAGCTTGCACAACATGAAACAATGAGTTCAAGCACACCAGGACCTATCAAAATAGTCATTTAGAAAGCGGTTAGGAATAGTAATAACCAAATTTTTAATTTTATAAATATCCCAAATAATTTAAATATTTATATTTTGTGTCTCTTAGATATTATATAAGGACAATTTCAAATTTTCATATAAAAGGAGTATTTTTTAATAAATATAGTTTTCTTCCTTTTAATAGAAAACCCTTTCTAAATCTAATATTAGATAGTTTTATATATTAGATTTTATGAAATTTAATTCTTATTTAGAAGAAGGATGTAAAAATATAGTTTGAATAAATTTTTGGTGTTTTTCTGATAACTTTCATATTTTTATGAATAATGAAAGATACTAAATTTTAATTGAAAACAACTTTTAAATTAGAATAATTTATTTTGTAAGATTATAACTTTTAATGATTTTTAAGTATAATTATATTATATTTTTATCATTTAATCCAATTTTGGTCATTGGAAGTAATTTTACTTTTAAACCGAACCTAACCACATATCAATCATATGATAGTTTTTACTTCTCAAAAACCCTATATCTGGTTTTGACAATGAGATTTAATTTTAAATTAATTAATGAAACATCTATGTTTTTAAATTTGTAAAATAGAAATCATTTTTGTATTAGGAATATCAAAGTTAGAAGAGGGTGAATTTTGGGTATTATCTGAAAAAAATCAATTTTTGATGAATAAAAAAACACTGCGTTATTGTTTAAAAACTGACTTCTTATTTAAATAATTATTTATTTTAATTATGTTTATTTTAAGTAAAAATAGATACATATTAATAGTATTAGTTCAATTTAATTCATCGGATTCATTTTATAATAAAATATGATGTATAAAATTCTATTGAATATTTTAACGTCTTTTACCGACATTTTAGGAACTTTAACAAATTTTAATAAAACTTAATTTTACATATTATGTGAAATGAATTTAAAAACTCCAAGAGACACGGTTTTTATAATTAAGTAATATGTGGGTCAATAAGATGAAAATAATTTTTGGTGAATTGTAAATTTTGAATTTTATTTACCACGGTTAAAAGTAAATTTGGTAATTAATGGTAAAAATGATATTATAATTAGCCTAAAACATGTCATAATTCTATTGGATATGTGTATTTAGATAGAAATCGTCCTTAGAAATAAAATATGATCCTTTTGGTTCACTAGGATTAGATTCGGACATTTATTATTATTTTATTTAAAGAAGAGTTAAAAGTGTTAAATTCAATTTTTGATAACTAAAACATTTTTTATATTGGGTCATACATAAGATAATTTCGACTTTAAATATTCATTAGACTGTAAAAAATATTTCATAAATCATTTTATTTTATTTATAATTTTTAGACAATAAATAATTAAATTTATTTGTGACACAATGATGATGTAGTAATTATATTATTAATGAAGTATTAAAATAATTGATATTATAAATATTAAAATAAATATAAATAGAGAATTTTGACACATCAAACAAATTATCTAGGTTAATATTACATTTTAGGATTGATTAAATACTTTTTTGAATAAATCGGATTGTCATGACTTTCACAAAAACCAAATACTAAATAATATCAAAATTGACATAAATAAGTTTTTAAAACAAATACTATATTATTAAATGATATAATAGTCCTAAAAATATAGTTTTTGGCCCAAGGAAATATATAATAATATAAATATCATTAATGAGCCACTTGAGGTTCTCTTGGTAGTTTATAGTAAGTTTATTAACAATATAATATAAAATACAAGGAGACCTCATAAATTTAAAACAATATAACTAAGAGTTAAATCTAAATGATAAGGTTAATATGGTGACATAAACCTATATAAAATCTTGTGGTTGAGATTTTTTAGACCCAGAACCACATTATCCTCTAAATAAATCCATTTTGAGCTGTTATAAACCGAAAAGGAATTTATAATAAAATAATATTTCAATATTGTCATAAAGTGACCCTCGCCACTCTTATAAAAGGTCACTTCCCATTCTATTAATTTCAAACCTCCAAAGAGATTTTTATTGAAAATAACCTGCCCAAGTATCCTACCAACTACATTCACTTCATCATATATTCCTTACTTTGATTCGTAAGCTAGCTTAAGGAGCCCTTTTGATCAAATCAAAAGGATGCACCTGAAGAAGAGGTAATAGATTCATCACATCTTTCAATGTTATCTTCTTATTCCACTTACTCTTTCTTTTTTGTTTCCATACCAAAATAAAAAATCCATTACCTTATACATACTATTATTTTATTATAAATATGGTAAAATCATATTCATTATTCTATCCATCCTGTGAATGACAATGTCACCATACGTGCGTACATATGAATTACCGTCTCCACGTCGTGGTGTAGTTTTTTAATAAGCACTTAATTATTTGGATGAGAATAATAATGAGTGTAGTTGAAGTAAATAATAAATATAAAATTTTAATGATTATGTATATTGTAAATACCATCCAATTACATTAGATTTCACCATCTATAGAATGGTATTGCTGCTCGTGCGTACATACAGATTACCGTCTCCACGAGCGCGATGATATTTATTCCCTATCGTAACCATTCAAGAATAAATATCATTTTATGATTAAAAAATATGGTTTAAGAACATAATATAATTTGGGATATGAATAAAATATATCCTACCCATAACAAACATGACTTACGTAACAAAACGCATAAATAAAAATGAATCAGTTAACACCCGAAACAAGGATACTATTGAAATATTATTAACAAAGAAATATTAAAAGATAATATTTGATATCATATTTATGTATATGGTTCTTGTATAATTTAATAAAAATTATATCCCCAAAATAAAGGAGGTTAACTTACCCTCAAGTAAGTAAAAGTACATGGTAAGGGTTTTTCATCTCACTTTTATTCACGTGGGATTGATGGTATATTTTCCATTATTGCCTTGTGTGAATTATATGTACTTCCCATGGTTATATAACTCGTATAAAAATATTTAATTTATGGGTATTTAATTCTTCATTTTATGATCCATCTTTCAAGGTTTGTATGTTTCGTAAGTTACCAAATCGGTAAGGGAATTTCAAATTTCAATCTCCACTCATTGGGTTTTACTCAAACTTCATTGATTATTTTAATCCAATATTATGTGTGCAATGACTATTTATTTACTTATGTAGTAATTTACACTCCCCATTGTGTGAATATACATTTGATACACATAATCACTCCATTAATAAAATATTAATTCATCGATATGAACTTGATAAGAGCAATTTTAATTCAATTTCAATTCATTGAGTTAATCATATAAGTCATTGGTGTTATTTTTACAAGAATATGTGTGAATGTAATCTGAATGATTTATACTTAATATTTATTAATATTGAGGGTATTTATATTTTTCACACATAATCATGTCATTGATTTATCCTTAATCGAAGGGTATAGTCCTTATAAGGGATTTCATATCAATTTACATTACTTTGAGACTTCTTTATTGTTATGAGACAATTCACTTTTATATGGGGTATATACTGTACATTGAAATTTTATATCATGAATACATTTATTCTCATGATATTATAATGTTTTGATTACCTAAATTATTTGTATTCAAACATCTCTCATTTGGTTAGGAACTCTAACAAAAATATCATTTTAAATGGTTTAAAGATTTATTCTTCTAAATAATTCTCATTAATGTCCATGTTTTAAAAATGGATTTAAGGATTTTTTTATATTGAAATTAATGTTTTAAAAATTAAATTCCTTTTCAATGTTTCAATGTGGTAGGGGACACTTTGATTTTAAAATCTTTTTTAAACACCTTCTTGATAAGTTGTGAGACTTTTAAATATTTTCTAGAAAAGGGACATTTCTCTTATATAGTTTTGATGCCTATTTTAATATTTGAAAATATCCCTCATTATTCTCGATTGAGTTTAATTTATTATAATAAAATAAATAATATTGTATTTAATGCATTATGTTTTAATGTGTATGTGCTATTTTTATACCAATCATAGTTTTTGTTTAAAATACTGACATTTCATATGCTTGTTTTAATACGAATGTTTAGATTATATTTTAACCTTTTTATATGAGGAATGCATTGGACTTAGTAAGTGACGAGTGGAGCCAACTATAGATCTTCGATGCAACGGTAGGTCTCATGAGACACACTAGTGTCTTTTAATAAGGCCTTGACAAAATCTTATTTGTAGTCTTATCACAAGGCCTTGACTATGTGCTTATGATGTCTGTCATTTTGCATTCCATCATTATGAACTTTACTATTGATATTACATGAAAATATTTTTCTAGTAGAATATCCATGTGAATAAATAAATGGAATTATTTGATTTATGTTTTCCATATTATTCATAAGTTTATGTCTAAAATGCTTGTGTTTTAGTCGTATACATTGCCATAAATTTTTATTGCTTATTTATGAATGTTTCTGTTATATTGTTGTCCTAACTGAGTATCTGAGCTCACCCATTTATATGTTATATTTTTTCCAGGATGTTAAGAAGTATATCATTATTAACCTACATGAATAGGATATGGGATATGAGTGTCTTCAAACGGTACATAATGTTTTTTTTCTTTATTTCATGGTGTATTGTAAAAATTATATATGTATCTAGTACTGCCAAGGCTACTAAACAAACAGGTTTCAGGACTTAATCACTTGGGATCATGCCAATGATATGTAATGATGCACAAACATTGGGTAACTAGGGTCAGGGCGTTACAGTTGTTATCAGAGGAAGTTTAGCACATACCTTGGAAGCTATAATTAGAAAAACTCTAATTAGAAAACACTACCCTATGATAGACATTGATGATTAGTATAGAAGAACATAAAAAACTTTTTTTAATGTGAATATTACCTGGGTTTTCTAAGAAATACATCCTTGTCTGGATACGAGAAGGTAGATGCGGATCTGAAACAGATATACATAGGAGTGAAAACTCCGACAAGGAGTTTCGAGCTTGACCCAAGGGATCCTGGTACACGACAACGGGCCTTTCTACACTCTTGGTTATGACACACCCAGGGGATATGCTTAAGAGAATTCACATTTTCTTTACAAACCAATTTGAAGGATATTAATATAAGATGAGAATAAATAACCTTGGTTAATCATAAGGTGTTTTAGATTGAAAATAAAGTGTCATGATATGCAAGATATGATTTTATTAATCACACTATGCTCTCTTGTTTTATTCAATGGATGGATTACAAGTAATTAATATAAACATTGGACATGATGTACAAGGTGGCATGATGATGGAAATGAGAAACTAAATGGAACATTGATAGGCATAAAATATATTATGTTCAGGCTGAATTAGGCTTCCAAAAATATTATCACAAATATATACATTAACCAACTACTAAACCCAACAAAGAAGAGAAAGGTGAAGAATGATAATAGCTCCAACATTGGACACTGTATAGAAAAGAAAGCTCAATTTACATCATGCCAGAAATGTTGATGGAGACACCCACGAAAGTGTCTCAATATAACAAAGAAATTATTTAAGTGTCTTCAATAAGGAAATAAAGTAAATAATTGTCTAGAAAAACCCCAAAGTACTATGTATGAAAATAAGAATGATCCTAAGAATCAAATTACAATTATTTTCCATTAATGTAAGGGACCTTGGCATTACCTGAGTCAATGACCTATTCTATAGGATAAACTCTTTGTCAAGGAAGAACCTATGTGGAAATAAATGGATGGACAAATGTTTAAAAGTATTAATGATCTGTGTTTATGGAATAACAATGGAATATTATTCTCTTGTATATGTAACCATGTAGTTTGATATGTGAAAATTATATTTTAGGATGAATTATCTTTTATTTTGGGGATATAGTTATAAAGAACCATTTGGGTTTATATGATCCCTGAATTTGAGGCAATTATAGGATATTAATTTTTGGGATGAAAATGAAAGGTATGAGTTAACATTTCTGTTTAAATTATGTTATCGTTATGTTGAGGAATTTATCTCATTTTTGGAATTTTATAAGATATTTTTTTTGAAACAGGAAAAAACACAGACCGTGTGGAATCCCGTTGCGTCAGACAATGCTACGGGAATAGTACCCACAACCAAAGTGTGATTGGGATTTTTCACCTACCACTGGACTAAATGAATTCCCTGGTTGGTGGGAATAATTATTTTTACTTAAATGATTTTTTGGGTCAATAATAATTTTATTTCGAATCATATGTTTTATCAAATGGATTTCCATACTATAAGAAATTGATTTGGTGATTAAGTGATAAATGTTTTTTTGGAATATGTACGCTCTTTTCGGAACACTATATTCCTAAAGAAAACAGAATACTATGGAATTTAATTTGGGGAGTAATGATGGATTTTTTATTTTATTTTAGAAGAATATATGTATTTTTATAGAGATTCAAGTTAATAATATAAATGATTATCTATTCATAGAGAATATGTGATTATGTTAATTACACTTATCTGTGAGACTTTAAGAGTATTTTATGTTATTTGGAGATAAATTTAACGATTTAATATGAAATAATATGTGATTAAATTCTTTGGAGTTTTTCATTTCAATCTTAGTTTGGAATATAATGAAGTATTTTTAGGACAATTGTTTATTGAATGGTCTTTATTGAACTTTTTTGTATTGGTTTTCTCAATTTTCAAAATTAAGATTAGTATTTATTTCTATACAGAATTATCCATTTTGGGGATCATATGATATTGTTCTAACCATTTGGTTTTGGTTAGTCACTAAAGATAAGGGTAATATTTAGTTCATCATTTGTGGAATATAAGATTTTCCAGAAGTTTATTCTAGCACTTTAGGTGTGACCAAGTCATCTTGAATACTATTCGTTTGGAGAAAAGATGAGTTAGTGGTAGAAATTTATTAATGGATGAATCTCTATTTAAAAAATGAAGTATATATCTTTATGTTATTAGTAAGTATCATAAATAGATTCCTCAACATTATGAAATAGAATATAAAACAAAAAACGTTGTCTATTTACTTTTCTTAATAGGAAAGTAATGAACATTTAACCTATCTCAAGTTTCTGGTTTTCTTCTTGTTAACTTTCCCCTGATCATGTTTTCTATCACTCTCCATCATAACTTAACACTTAGGTTATCTTCTATATCCATTTTTTTCTACATGTAATCCTAATATGGGTTATCTCAGGTGACCTGTGTACTTCTCTTTTTTTCATATAATGTGATAGTTTTATAAACTATTTTTCTGATGTGTGATTTTCAATGAATTTCCAAATCCTAATTTGAAAATTGGGAGGACTCAATTTCTAAATGGGGGGAATAATGTAACACCCCATGATTCCATAGTAAGTTTTTTTCTTTAATGTAATTCTATATCTTGCGTTACACACAACACCGAGTTAAAGCGCACCATGACCTATCAAAAAAGCCGTTTAGAAAGAGGTTGTGAATAGTAATAACCGAATTTTTACTTTTATATATATCCCATATAAATTTAACATTTATCTTTTTGATTTCGTAGACAAAATATAAGGACAAATTAAATTTTTCATATAAAAGAAGTATATTTCAAAAAATGCAGTTTTTCAGCCTTTCAATGCAGAACCCTTTCTAAATATAAAATTTGACACTTTTATATATTTAATTTGATGAAATTAAATTCTTCTTTTGAATAAGGACGTAAAAATTTATTTTTGATAAATATTTGGTGTTTTTATGATAACTTTAATATTTTTATGAACAATGAAGGAAAATAAATTTTAATTTAAAGAAATTTTTTTAATAAAAATAATTTATAGTGTTAAATTATAAATTTTAATGGTTTTGATGTATAATTATTGTATATTTTTATCATTTAATCCAATGTTGGTCATTTGATGTAATTTCACTTTTAAATCGGACATAACGACATATCAATCTTTTGATTGTTTTTACTTCTAAAAAACCCTTTTTCTAGTTTTGACAGTGGGATTTAATATTAAATTAATTAATAAAACTCTTATGATTTTAATTTCATAAAATAGAATTTATTTTTGGATTCATAATATCATAGTTAGATTAGTGTCAATTTTTAGTATTTTTTTGAAAACATTAAATTTTTTATGAATAGTGAAAACACTGTGTTATTATTTAAAACTGAATTTTTATTTAAATTTATTTTATGTCAAAATAGATACATATTACCTATATTAGTTCAATGTAATTTATTTGAGTCATTTTATAATAAAATTAGATGTATACAATTCTATTGAATATTTTATCATCTTTTACCCACCTTCTAGGCACATTAACAAATTTGCATAAAACATAATTTTACATATTCATTGAAATTAATTATAAAAATTAGAGAGAATAGGTTAGAATCAGTCTGTAAAATGTGGTCCAATAAGATGAAAATAATTTTTGGTGAATAGTAAAATTTGAATTTTATTTACCACTGTTAAAAGTAAAAAAGGGCAATTAAAGGTAAAAATGATATTATAATTACCCTAAAACATGTCATAAATATATTTTATAAGTGTATTTCGACCAAAATAAATCATAGGAATAAAATATGATCCTTTTGGTCCAATTGTTTTAGATTAGGACATTTATTATTAATTTATATAAAGAAGAGTTAAAAGTGTTAAATTCAATTTTTAATAACTAAAATATTTTAAATATAGGGTTATAAATAAGCTAATTTAGACTATAAATATTAATTATATATTTAAAAATATTTCTTATATCATGTTTGTTTATTTATAATTTTTAGACATTAAATAATTTAATTTATTTATGACATAATGATGATGCAGTAATTAACTTAATAATGAAATATTAAAAAAACATATTTTATAATTATTAAAATAAATATAAATTGAGACTATTGATGAATTAAAAAATTAGAGGTTAATATTACATGTTAGGGTTGATTATATATATTTGTTTCAAAGAAATCAGATTGTTATGGTTTCAGAAAAACCAAATACTAAATAATATAAAAATTGACAAAAATGAGTTTTTAAAACAAATACTATATTATTAAATGATATAATAGTCCTAAAAATATAATGTTCAGAAAAAGGACATATATAATAATATATATGTCATTAATTAACCACTTGTGGTTGTCTTGGTAATTTATAGTATATTTATTAACCATATAATATAAAATACAAGGAGACATGGTAAATGTCAAACTATTTAACTAAAAGTTAAATCTAAAAGATAAGGTTAATTTGATGACCTAAACCAGACTAAAACATATTGGATAATAGGTTTTAGACCCATCCCCTCCTTATACTCAAAAAAATCCATTTTGATAAATTAGAAATCGAAAATGAATTTATAATAAAATAGTATTTCAAGCTTTCCATAAAGTGACCCTCACCTCTCTTATAAAACGGAACTTCCCCTTCTCTTACTTTTACACCTCCAAAGACATTTGGATCAGACAAAAACTGCCCAAATATCCTACCAAAACATTCAATTCATCCTATAGGAATTCCATTGATCATAAACACAACCTATGGAGCCCTTTTGATCATATCAAAAGGAAGTACCCGAATAAGAAGTAACAATTTAATCACCACTTTCAAAGCTATCTTCTTCTTCCACTTTCTCTTTATTTGTTCTTTCTATAAAAATAATAATAAATCTAGTACGTCATAAATACTGTGAAGTTATTATAAATATGGTACAACTATATTCATTATTCTATCCATCCTATGACCGACAAAGTCACCATACATGGGTACGTATGTCTTACCGTCTCAACGTCCTAGTGTAGTTTTTTATTCAACACTTAATTATTTGGATGGGTATAATAATGAGTATAATTTATGTAAATAATAAATTTAACATGTTAATTATTATTTATATATGAAATACCATACAATTACATGCTATTTCACCATTAAAAGAATGGTATTGTCGCTTGTACATACGTATGGATTACCGCCTCCACGAGTACGATGAGATTTATTCCCCATCGTATCCATTCATAAATATCATTTTATGATTAAAAATTAAGTTTTTAGAACATAATATCAATATTTAAATGAATGAAATATATCCTATCAGTAAAAAATATTACTAACATAACAAAACAAATAAATTAAAATGAATCAGTTAACACCCGAAACAATGATACTATAGAAATATTTTTAACAAATCAATATTAGAAGATCTTGTATGATATCATATTTATGTACATGGTTCTTTTATAATTTAATAAAATTTATTTTACCATTATCCAGGATGTTAATTTACAATCAAATAAGGAAATATACTAGGTAAGGGGTTTTCATCTCACTTTTATTCCTATGAGATTCATGCTATATTTACCACTATTGCCTTTTGTGTGGTGTATGCACTACCCATGATTGTATTATTTGTATAATATACTTTTATTTATGGGTATTTTAATCATCATTTTATGATAATTATTTCTTGGGGTGTATGTTTCGTATGTTATCAAATCAGTATGGGAATTTCAAATTTCAAATTTTAATTATCACTCATTGGGTTTTATGCAAACTTCATTGATTATTTTACTCAAAGATTATTTGTGAAATAAATATTTATTTACATAGGTGGTAAATTAAACTCCCCTTTTTGTTGATATAATTTTTATTCATGTAATCAACCCATTGATAAATTCTCAATTCATCGATATGAAATTGATAAGAGTAATTTTAACTCAATTTTTATTCATTGAGTTGAACATCCAAGTCATTGGTGTTGTTTTTACAGGAATGTGTGTGAATGTCCTCTAATTGATTTACATGGAATATCTAATCATATTTAGTGTATTTTATTTTTCACACAACATTATGTCATCGATTTATCTTTACCCTAAGGTTTGGGTCCTTATAAAGGATTTCATCTCAATTTACATTTTATTGAGACTTCGTTGTTGTTATGCACCAATTCACTTTTATTTGGGGTGTATACTTTACTTTCACAGAGTATATCATGAATCCATATATTATTATGATATTATAATGTTTTTATTACCTCAATTATTTGTATTCATGAATCTCTCATTTGGTTAGGAACTCAAACTAAAATATCATTTTAAATGTTTTAATGATTTATTATTGATAATATTTCTCATTAATGTCCATATTATAAAAATGGTTTCAAGGATTTATATATATTGAAATTAATGTTTTAAAATTAAAATTACTTTTAAAACATTCAAATTGTTATGGGACACTTTTATTCCAAAATATATTTTAAATGGATTCTTGATAAATAGTGAGACTTTTAAATGTTTTCAATAAAAAGGGGGATATTTAACCCATATAGTTTTGATGATAATTTTCATCTATGTCAATATACTTAATTATTCCTGATTTAGGATAATTTATTATAATACAATCTTACATATTTTATTGAATGAGTTATGTTTGACTATGGATGTGTTATTTTTAAACCATTCATGTGTTGTTGTTAAAATACTGACATTTCGATTGCTTGTTTTAATATGAATGTTTAGATTACATTTCACCCTTTTCATATGAGGAATGAATTGGACTTAGTAAGTGAGGATTGTATACCACTATATCTCCTTGATGTATCAGTAGGTCTCATGCGACAAACTAGTGTCTTGGCATAAGTCCTTGACAAAATCATATTTGTAGTCTTGGCACGAGGCCTTGACGATGTGGTTATGATGCCCAACATTATGCATTCCATCATTATGAAATTTGATATTGATATTACATGTGATTATTATACTAGAAGAATATCTATATGAATAAGTATATAGAATTATTTGATTTATATTTACCATATTATTTTGATGTTTAAGTTCAAAAGGCTTGTGTTTTAGTCTTATACATTTCTTTAAATGTTTATGCTTATTTATGAAAGTTTCACCTATATTGTTATCCTTACTGAGCATCTGATATCAACCCTTTCTATTTTCTATATTTCCTTGGATGTGATGAAGTACATAGTGATTAACCTGTATGAATAGGCTAAAAGATATGAGTGTGTTCAAAAGGGACAAAATGTTTTTTTCAATATTTCATGATGTAATGTAAAACATATGTCTGTATATAATACTCCAAGGCTACTAAACTGATCATTATTTGAATAATTATCCTCTTGTGATCATGTCAATGATATGTAATAATTCATTAAATCTAGGTAACTGGGGTCAGGTAGTTACAACAACATTGAACCCATGGAGAAGATAACATGTAAACTGATATTTAAGTTATTTTTATCCCATTTAGTAGATAAAAAAATGTTCACATGGTTTTAGAGAAAGCTAAATATAATTTTTCAAACAAAAAATAAATAAAAACAAGTAACAATATAAATATATTTCAACTAATGGTTATCAATTTAAATATTCAGCTAAAAAATAAAATTTATGAAATAGTGAATTTTCAATAATTGTGCTGAAATACTCTCTGTAAGGTAAAAGATTATTCATCACCAACACAATGGAGAAGAATAATATTTAATGGTCTAAATCATCTTGTTAAAGAACAAAATTATCATGAAATAAATTTTTTCCATTTCAATATTTTCTTCTACAATATTATTTAATTTCATTGAGAAAAGTAATAATAAATAATGTGTGTTAGAATGAGTTGAATTTTAATGAAAAACTCCTCTGAAATAGAATTTTTATTTATCTTTTGATCGTGAAAAATGATCCATCATATTCACTTTTAATGAATTCCCTCTGGATAAATAGAAATTTTTTTAAAATGTAATCATATTATTATTTGATTTAAGAAATTTCTTCATAGGTAAAATGAAACTAGGGATTAGAAAATAAGAGGATAGATCATGTTCCTCAAGCAAATAGCTTCTATTGATCATTCAAAATTTTAAGAAATCAGGTCCAATAGAAATATAAGGAGAAGAGATGACAAAATTGGATTCCTCATAATGTAAAATATGAAAAGATTCTCTCATTTGGAACACTTTATTCTCTATAAATAAAAAACATTGAAAAATAAATAAATGTTATGACACTGCAAAAAGTTAGTACCTAACCCAATAGTAATTTAAAGAAATTAAAGGAATATGAAACATATTTATTATTTTTTATTCAGCATCTAAAAAAATGAGATCATCACCTGGAGGTTCATTATGACCATCTCAATTAATTTTTAGCTGATACCCATTAAAATAAAACGGAACATTATTCTAAGGATCTTGAATCTGTACATCAACAAAAGGAAAACATGATTCAGAACAAAAGGTCCATCCCCTTTTGAATGAAATTTACATGGGGAAAACTTTATCGTAGAGTTTTATAGCAACACATTGTCTCCAATTTGAATAAAATTATTCAAAGTCATATTTTAATGCAAAGATTTATTTGTATATTTAAATATAAATTCATTATAATTATCATAATTTCTAATATCCTTCAACTCTTATAAACACATATTCTTCTCTTTTCCAACATCAAAAAAATTCAGATTACAAGATTTAACATCACAAAACAATTTTCTCTAAACATATATAGGAAGTTTAAAATCACTTCAAAAAACTATTCAATAAGGTGACATCATTATTGGAGTCTTATACATAGTCCTATACTCCCAAAGAGAATCCTCAAGCCTCAATCTCCAATAAATCATGCTCAGGTTAATAGTGTTATCTAGAATACTAAATCACACAGTTTGAAAGATCATCCATTACATTTTTCTAAGCGTTTTAGGGTGTAGAAACATTATGAATTAAACCATATCTTTTCAAAAACAATTAATGGGTACTACTACAAAGACTACTTCCCAATTTTATGTGAATAAATATAGGAATTAAAAACATAAAAAATTATTACACTTCAAAAATAATGACACAACATCAGAATCATCTGTTCTAATTGGAATATAGTAAATCAATTTTGATGTGTAATCAACTACAAGAAGAATTAAAAACAATCAAAATTAATTAATAAATGGACCTATGAAATCAATTCCTCAAACCTAAAAAACCTCAAAAAACAACAAAATATATTGTGTCATATCATTTCTTTTAGAAATGTTTCATTTTTATTAGAAATGCATAAATGTCTTACAAAATTCATGAGAATCTTCAAAAAAATTTGGGAAATAAAATCCTGAATCTAGAACCTTTCATTTATTACTCTTTCTCACAAAGTGAACTCAAAAACTCATAGTATGAAAAAATTTCTGAAATGAAGTAACATCATAATATTTAATTCATGTCATAAATTTATTTTCACATCCTATATTCCATAAACAAGGATAATACCAGACATATTTCCTAAAATCAAAAATCAATCTACCAACCTATTTCCTAGAAAAAAGGTGTGGAACAATTTTAGTGGTTAAGTAATTACTGATATTTTAAAATCATCGCCTATTTTCAACAAAAAAAAGAATAAAACTTATCCCTTAATTAAATATATTTTATAGGATAAAAAAATATACATCCTAAAAAAATTCAGTATGTATCCTACTAAAATAATCATCTATAGTGTTCTCGATTCCCTTCCTATTCTGAATCTCTATATCAAATTTATAATGTGATGAAATCCCTATAACAAGCCACAACTTTGATTATGTCTTATTCATTAGATACTAGATACAATAATGACCAATAACAACCAAAAATTTAGATCCCAATCGATAACCTCTAATCTAATTAATGGAAAAGAAAATAGTCATAAATTCATTCAAAATTTAAGAGTAATTGGATTAATCAATCTAACGACCCAAACATTTGAATAATATTTTGTTTCCAGAAAAAGTATGTCATAATATATAATAATAAATAAAAATATATATAATTATAAATGAAATGTGACTATTGGTTTTTGACAGTTATATGTCCATTGGTCAATATGACCATTGGAAACAATAATAAATTTTAATGTTATAATAGTTGTTTAAAATAGAAATAATAATAGATAATTAATGAAGAAAGAAGAGTTGATTGCCTCATCCAGTAGACTCGAGCTATACAAAACCCATTTATTAGAGCTCTCTAAGGAGGTAACGTCATTGGGCACTACTTTATACCAATCCCAATCCGAGCATCAACATATTAAACTTGAACGTTATTTCCCACAGGATATGTTCATGTTGATAGAAGTCACCTCTCTGGAAATGTTTTCTGAGCCACCCTATGATTCTATCCCCATTGCACCCCGTACTCTTAGGTCTTATACAAGTCTTATAAGTGGGTATGTAATTATTACTTAGGTACTTTGTGTAATCTATATTTATTAATAAAATTGTTATATCTTATAATGATAAAATAACCATCATTATTTGACTTTCAAATGTCAAAATAAATATAGGATGAATTTTTAGTTTTTTTCAAAAAAACATTCATATTATTGACGACTGTTGAAAAAATATATTATTTTAATACATTTTATATACTTTGAATAATTAATAAATTAAAATTATTTACATAAAAACGTTATATACAGTAGTGATTTGTAAAAAATTTATTGTGTCATAAGATCAACATAATTTATGGTGGTTAGTAAATTATAAATAGTAATATTTCCCTTATGAATACTAATATTACCAATGGAATATTAACCTTAATTATTTAATTGTAAATATAATTTAGGAATCTTTAACGGTAATGTGATATAATAGTATAAGTAAATAGCTATTTTAGAAATTATTAGTTATATATTAGTATTTTTCAGGTAAAAAGTAATTTTAATTGAAAAATAATTTTATCATATTTTTAAATTTATTTATATAAAATGGAGTTCAATTTTGAATTTAGAACATCTATATTTATTTAGGGTTCATTTATGAGATTTTTGTAAAATGTTTTTCTTTTTGGTGATTAGTAAAAATAATGTATTTGTGTTTTCTGTGTGTTTTATGACTTCATAATGATGTAATATGTAATTTAAAATGTTTTTAAAATCATTTTGATTATGATATTTTATGAGGTGTTCTATGTGGCCAAAACCATGGGAAAATAAGAAGGGAAAGCCTGTGTTTTTTCAATTACCACCAATATGGTGTCCATGAAAATTAATAAAAAATCTATATTTTTCCAATAAATACAAAGTCATTCATTCATTAAAAATTAATTAAACTCAATTTTCTGATAGAGTTACATCCCATGGAGTCCTACCATAGTTTCCTAAATCTTTCAATGACCTGATTCTAGTGTTTTAGAAGTTATTCTTCAAGGTAAGGGAATTATCCACTTCATTTTTCCATTCATGTTCTCATTTATGCAGTATGAAATTCATGCTTCCATACCATGTTATTATTTCTATTTTTTATGTCCCTATACTATATTATGAGTCTTTTATGAATGGGTTACCCCTTTCTACACACTTTTAAATGTTTTCTAAATCTATGTTGCATAACTGTTATGCTTCATAATTTGCGTCTCAAAATATATCTCTTTTTTCTCAAGAAATTATCCTATTTTCAATATGTGAATAAAAAAACATATTTCATTTAAAAGGGAATTAATAGAGAAATAAAATGATATATTTTATTCTATAATTTTCATAAATAAAACCCTCATTCCATTTTTTTGGGTTATGAATGACATAATGATTATCTTTTTAATAAATTTTTAAAACATCATGATTTAAATATAAAAACCATTTCTTTTATTCTCATTGGATTATTTATGAAATTTTTTATGATGATATATGTGAATCACATGAAAATAATTATATATTAATGGCGATAAAAAATATCACTCAAATGCATTGGGTAGTGAAATCAATCTCTGTAGATGACAAGTTTTATGATATCTTGCTGAATAAACTTTGAAATTTTTATGAATCCTTTGGGATGGACTATGGTGATAATCTCAGGAATATATTAATTAAATTTTTTAGAACATTTTAAATATATTATTATTATTATTATTATCATATGTATATTCTCATGCCTTTATGACATTTCCTCATGTTTTTATTGTATTCTCAACAGATCACATGTAAACTGTTTTCCCTGTATTCCCTTATCAGGCCTTATGCTCACCCATTACAATGATGTTTATCCCCAGGATATGAGATGTAGTAATTGTAAATAGGATAAACATTTCAATAATCATTTCAAGAGTAATAAAATAATTTTTAATGTTTTCACATATTATGTACCTTTTCTCGAGGACACTAGACTTAAAAGATCATATGTTTGTAAAATGTAATGAAAAGTTATGTAACAAAAAGGTCGGATTCTATAGTTGGTATCAAAGGATAATATTGTTATTTGTGGAAATTAGGACATGAAAAACTTAAGAATAACCCTATATAAACGTTTAAATATAGAAAAGATTCATTATATTTATGTGAAATATTATTTAAGTGGTTACTAAACAAAGAAATCCAGGTCTGGATACAAAAAAGTGGGTGTGGGTATGACACAAATGTATCTAGGGGTAAAACTCGAAAAAAAAACTTTGAGATAGACTCGAATGTGAACTCGTGCATGAAAATGAGCCTTTATGCACTCTTGGTTTGAAACTCATCGGGGATTTGTTTTGTTAATTGTTATATTTTTATGAATCATTATGAAAAATTTATAGAGAAATGTAATTTTTGGTAATGAATAACTTGTTTAGCAATGATGTTTTAAGATACAAAATCCTTTATAGATAAAATATTTTTAAATGGAATATGTTTCTCACAAAGGTTTTATTCTCTTAGAAAATGGTGGGCCATAGCAGGAACCATGAAAAGGGTTACCACAGTGGACCATGGGAGGACGTCCCTCCGATGGAATTCGAAATGGAAACGTTTATGAGAATCATGAACCAAATAACTAAAGTTATTTGAAATAACATGATTCATGCTAGGATATTGATTTCACCCTGAAGGGAACAACATTATGGTGAGTCCTTTCTGTGTCAATGACCACCAACCTTCATTGGATCTACCGAACCATTGATTTCTGAATAGTGGGTCATATCTATCAAAATTATCTTATCTATGCTCTACTATTCAGAATAAGAGAAGGTCACCATGGTTTTTTATTGCATAGAGGGAGAGATAATCCATGAGGGGAACTAATTAAAAACATGAGTCCAAGAATGAAGGTTGAATCTATGGAGTGGGAAGAGCTCATAGTAATCTTCTTAAATAAGTATTTTGTCACAACCTGACCCAATGGGGATCGAGCCGCAACACCCCAAGCCCGCCTCCAATAGGCCAGGGGCTAGCGTCTAGCATCGAGCAGGCTATCACACACATGGGAGGCATTAGCCCAAGGTACCTATACACACGCATCCACATACACCTCCATGAAACAGTGCTGATATATTTAAAACAGAAAAGTAAATGGATGCCTACAACTATCCCATAACCAGAGTATAGCAGAAGTCTAAAAGGGAAAAACAGCGCCCACCAAAAGAAAACTACCAAGTCTCCAACCTGCTCAGAAGGAGGGATAACACTGCCAAAACACTTCTTGGTAATCTCCTTGACACAGCTCCTATAAACACCCCGTTCAAACCTGCTCACTAAGCTCCGCCTACTCCGGGTCCTCCTGGGACTCCTTTGAAAGGCATGTGGTCTGCACAAGACACAAAAATGTGCGGGCAAAGCCTGTGTAAGGGTGAGTATAAAAATACTCTATAGGCACCCCAAAACCCCAAAATAAAAGAGAGAAACTGAAAGGAAACAGTCTGGTCATCCTATCCATATGGAACCAAGATGAGAAATAAACTCCATTCTGTGACCATCCTTGGAGAAACACAACCACTCAGCTTAGCTTAGGTGTTTTCCCATACATATACTTTGAACAATCCAGATATACTCATCTCACGCAACAAACCAAATGAGATAACAACCTCATCACCAGAAACATTTCAAAAACCAGGATAACACGCTCCATGATCACTACCATCCTAGATGACACTCGTCTTAGAGATAAACTCCATTGAATCCCACACAAACACCTTGGATGCTCACATGAGAGATGACACTCTTTGGATATCGTCACTGAGGAAACCTCACTGAAACAACATAAAAACAAAACTCCTCAAATAGGGGATCACATCTAGGGTCCGCTATGGGATACCAGAACCCACACTGGTATAAAAAGATCTCACAGATAGGGGATCACTCCTAGGATCCGCTAGGGGATACCACAACCCGATCTGGAACTCATTGATCTAATAGAAAGGTGATCACTCCCAAGATCTGCTAGGGGATACCACAATTCAAACTGGCGCTCGATAGAAATACGTCCCTCACAATAGGGATTGTTGACCATGTAAAGGTAGTCACAAAGATACCAGAACCTTATCTGGTACATCTCGCGCTGTAGGGCATCGAACTGACGATGCCACAACCCTACCGAAACCACGTGCTAAGTAGGGGGTTGTATAACCAATGATACAGCAACCCTACTTTACACCCCATGCTGAGTAGGTGATCATATACCCGATAATGCCACAACCCTACTGAGTATGGCCCACAGTGTAGGGGATCATAATCCCGATGATTCCACAACCATACTGGGTTAACCAGCTAGATAGGGGATCGCTGCCCGTGGATAAGTGATCATAGCGATACCAAGAACCCGATGTAGGGAAAATATGCTAGAGGATCTCACTCCGGGCCCACCAGTGGGATGCGACAACTCTAACAGCTTTAACATCCCATTGATAGGATCACAAACCTATACGAAGGTTGTGATTCCATGAGAACCCCTGCAGGAACAAATCAAGGGAGTACCCTCAACCACTACTGGTCCAAATGTCGCTAACCCGAGCGACCCAGCACAATGCCACACTGCGCACCTCCTATGTAGTGACCCCCAAACCAAGGGTGCTTAATGAGACATGATATACTTAACATTACCTCATTAACAATTAAATAACATGTCTCATTACTACAGAAGATCGCGAGGCTCAGGATTCTGGGAAACCAGCTGCTTCCGATTAACTTCATAGGTATCAACCATGCCTGAAAACTTTTAACAAAACGTAGGGTGAGCAAAAATGCCCAGTAAGGGGTTTTAAAATTTTTTTAGAAAATAATTTCACAAAGAAGTTCTTTTGAAGAGAATAAAAAACTTTTCTAAAAAAAAATTATATTTTCTTAAAACATGAAATCCATCTTTCTTTGAAAGCCACTTGCACAAAGAAGCACGTACTTGAAATGAGCTTTAATGTAGACATGATCTGAGTGCGCAATATAAGAAAAATAAACAATGTATAATGGTAAACCAAGGTTACTTTATTTCTAAAAGAATTCTACGGCTAAGCAGGGAAAACATGCATATCATGGTTCATGAGTAAAATGCAGATCATCTAACAGTTTACCATAAGAAAAACAGTTCTTGTTACATAAATTACATTTTCATGATCTTGGGAGATTTCAACTAGGGGTGGCCCTGTTAGTTGAACTAACCACTGGTTAACCTTTATCATTACATGCAGATGGAATGTATAATACTGGACTTTGTCAAGACCTTTCGTCAAGACCGTAAAACATACATAACAGGTCAAGGCTCACTGCCCACCCTGCTTCCTTAGCTCAAGCCAAGGCTAACTATCAAGACCGTCGCACATGTTCGTCTCATGAGACTCCTGCTTTACCCAATGCATTGGAGCGCTATATAACTCCAGGCGCACCCGTCACATCATTCTTGTTGCGCTATATAATTCCGGGCGCACCCGTCACATGTAAGTCCTATACATCCCTCACATATCTTGACATGGTCATTCATGGGGATTCATACATTCTTAATTAAACCCCATTTTCACATAGGTGTTCAAAACATGAAAACAGATTAATCATTAAAAACATTATGACATGAATTCTAAAGCTTCGTGCTCATAAAAAGTTATCTTAACATTTGAAAACATGGATTTTAAGAAAGTAAACATAACACTTAAAATTCCATACATCATAATACCCAATTAATGCATGGTCGTTCATAACTTACACATATGATGATAAATGGATATCATGGGCGTTTAAAACAGGCAGTTGAGGTTACAATGTGCATAATCAAGCCCATCTTGGGAAAATCATGTATATAATTGTGTAAGATCTTTTATTAGCACATTAAATAAACATGAGTACCTACCTATGAATATATGTATGCATTTGTAAAAGTTCAAGAAGTCCATACTAACCATTTTTACAAAACAAAAATCCTGATTTATCTAGAGCAGTGATAAATGAAAATCCTCAGTTTTAAGAATGATTTTGAAATCAAACCAACCCATAAACTTCATCATGCTATATAGTGATAAATTGCAAACATGGAAACTAAGTTCATATTAATGTATATACACATATGTGTATGTATATACAACAATAATATACTTCATTCACTTGCATAATTTTACCTATTCATTCAATTACTCAAAATCTCCATTGTTTTAGAGGAGAAAATAAAAATCAGGGGTATAAACATTGAAGAAAGGTTGTATACTTGCATTTTTCATCTTATAAATATGTATATATAAATGTATATAAATACATACATATATAAACACAAGGTTTGAAAAGTAAGAACCCGCACCCAAATAAAAACAGAACCTTCGAACCCTTACCCACAATTTTAGGTTTTCACAAAGGGGCTGACAAGATCGGTTCTAGGAATAGTTAAAATAGGTCAAAACAGGTTTATTTGATCCCATATATTCCTATACACATTTATATAACTACTGTATATAACCATTTAAATCTTATAAAAAATGTAGGAAACGATGAGGAGGATTTCCCCTTTACCCACTATTCGGTTCTTCAAGCCGAGAAATAGATCTCAAATTCTAGGTTCACACCCGGTTCACACATACCAGAAACGTATATATATCATGTATATATAAATATATACATATTTATATAAAACCAAATCTTTTCAAAACCCAACCGATATTAAAACATGATTCTTACCTTGCTTGGAGAGGGGAAGTAACCGAGGCAGGAGGAACCGAAGGTATAAAATTCATAAGGTATACACATGTATATATAAAATGTATATATTTCTATGAATGAAAACTGAAGCTTAAACAAACTTAAAAAAAGGTCTGACCCTTACCTGAGCTCGACGAGGAGGAGGAGAAGAACGGAGTAGCGACGACGTCTGGAGGTCTGAGAGGTCAAGAAGATCGGTGTAAAACACCCTGCTTTGGTGCAACTTGGGGTTTTAAAAAAACAGAAGGAGAAGAAGAGGAACTTCAGGGAGTCGTCGGTCGAGGCATCCGAGGCGAGGGGTCAGTGTCAACCTGTGGAAAGGAGGGAGCAGCGTGTGTCTCTTCACTGGCCTACACGAAGAAAAACAGGGAACCCTACGATCTACTGGTCCGACGTCGTGAGGAAGGAGGAGAAGCCGCGGGCACAAGATGGACGAAAACTGAGAAAACAGCAGCGGCTGGGATTAAACCAAGAAGATCGGACGGCTGAGGAGTGGTGCGGTTTTAAAAAGATCAGACGGATGCGATCAGGGGGGAGAGGATCGGACGGCCCGGGGTGCGACGCGGTGCAAAAAGAGAGGAAGAAATGCGGGTCTTCAACAGTGTTAAAAAAACTTTATTAACATTCTTTTTAATTTATTAAATCATTGATTTATTTCTTCTTTTATTATTATTAATGAATTCAATTATTAAACCACTTTTATTATTTTAATAAAAATCATTGATCAAATAAAAATTATAAATTGATTTAATTAAAACATGTTATTATATAAATATATGTATATATATATATATATTCTATTTTAAAATACCAATGATTTTTATTGGCCTTATTATATTAAGTATATTATTTTTAAACCATAATTATTATATTTTGGAAAATTAAAGGTTCATTTAATCAATTAAAGAATGCATCAATTTATTCATCATAATATATATTTATTTGTTTATTTATTTATTTATTTTTCCTTTGCTGAATTACATAATAATTACCTTAATTTATAATTTCATGAAAACATTTGGATACACACCATTAAGAAAAGAAAAAGAAATAGGTTGCTTAAAAGTATTTGTGTAAGCTTAAAGTTGTGAGATTTGTAAATAAAATCATAATTTAATAAAGTTTCCAATATAGTTAATAAAAGTCAAATTATTAAAGAAATAATGTATCTAATTTGTTGTAATATATATATAACTCATAAAGATCCATTAGGTTTAATATAATTAGAAAATAAACGTTTCGTTGTTCAAATTAATATGTATAATAGAGGAAAAACAATAATATTAATTTTCTCCATTTGAAGCATAAAATAAAATTTCGAGAAAAACAAGAGATAACTTAACTAAATTAACATTGATGTCATTTTGAAGCAAAATACATGATTAATTTTCCGAACCTTTTGGGGTAAACCATCTTATTTCCAACGGTCAAAATAAAACATAAGATTCTTTGGGAAACCAATGGTCGAATTAACAGCCGTTTGGGGTTCAACGGTCAGATTAGGGTGCTTATAAAAAGGGTCAAGTCTAGGGGTGTCCCTTACTCCAAGTGACCGAAGGAGAAATGGAAAGATGGTTTGCGTGATCCCCTTGGTGCTGAGCACGGTCGCGGTGGCATCAGCCATCCTCATGTTTCTTATGATGGATGCTCGAAACCCATACCGCATTCTCGGGCTCTTAGTAGATTTAAGCGGTCTTCCCATCATTGTAATCGGGTTCTTAGTTGGGATTTCTGGTTAGTTTACCTTCTTGATTGGTCAGAGGTTGTTGTAGCCGAAAGGTTTCTTATCTGAATTAAAGGAATTTTTCATCCATTTGATGCATTTTATTATTAATACCTTATTAGTTGTTTGTTGGTTCACTTAACGAGTGACATTGAAAAGAAAACTTGTCAAAAATCAAAACATGGTTTTCTCGGGTCATTACATTACTTCCCCCTACAAAGAATTGCGCCCTCGCAATTCTATAATAAAAAAAGAAAAACTGAAAACCCCATACGTACAACTCTACCGAAACAGCGGATCTGGCTGGGTTAATTGGACACCAAAGTTGGAACACAACTCTTCTGTTTGGCTAGTCCAGATGCACCTGGAACAGTGCTCCATGAACTCCTGTTTGTGTGTACTGCACACGGGCTTCCAAAGGGAGGCTCGTGCGATGCAAAGCTCAGAAACGTCCGAGTTGATAAACTCATTGTTAACTCTTCTGGCCACCTCGTACTCGAGGTAGTTGAGAGGGATGATGCGGTTGAGGAGACTGAGGTTCAAGACTTGGAACATGTAGGCTGCACTGAGCTGGCCGTCCTGGGCGGCCACGAGGAAACACGCTCTGGAAGAAAAGTTTTGTGCCAGAGTGAAACACTGGAACAGGCCCTCAAAGTACATTCCCCTTCGCCTATAGCAGGGGAGTTGAGCAGCAGCGATGAGGTGAAAGACGCGATCATCCTCTTGACATAAGTGAAGGATCTCTGGACCGTTTGCTAAATCGAGCAAACGCTGGCAGGACCCTCACTGGTGGAGAATTGATGGATAATCCACCATGCATGCCTTGATCAAGATGACTTCTACTAGCTCATCGAGTAGGGATGAGAAGTTTCTTTGTCCAACCATCAGAAATCAAACATCGATGGGAAACTCTTAACAACATAGACACAGTGAAGACATGAAAGGAAACAAGAAACTTCCATTTATGAAAAAGTTTACACGGAAAAGTCTGAGTTTACAAGACGTACGCCACAAAGAGTAGAAAAACTTACTAACTCTTCAAACCACACACAGGATGAACAAACAGGACTAAACTCATGGGAACATTTATAACGCCTCCTGAGTTTAGCGTGAGGGGTGTGGAGTTGGGAAACATCGGTGTACACTTCTTCCCTAAGAGACACATGAGTGGACTCATTTTCCAACGCTCCAAAGTCCATTAACTGGCCCCAGAAGCCGTAGTGCAAAATTTGGCACATGTTAGCCGCTCGGAGGTCTCCAGCAGCAGCAGCTTCTTGATAGGGGTTATCTAGCATTGTGCCAAATTCCTCGCCAGTTGTAAACACTCGGAAGAGTCCTTCGTGATACCTTCCCCGACGTGCATAAGAGGGAAATTGGGTCATCATCATTAGGAGATAATCCATCCCCAATCCTCAGTGGAGACTAAACACCCTAGATTAGTTTGACACATCGTACAAGTGCTTACACGTCATGCAAATTTGGGCATAATTCAAAAAGTTCTCACGGCTAGCTAGAGATATAATGTTCTCTAGAGCCTCAGTGGGAAGTTACAAAAGGTCGGTAGGTACATCAGCCATCTGAAAGTTATAACTTTTTTTTATTTAATCAGTCATAGAAATATATTTATATCACCTGGTTTTCCAGAGATTCCTGACCCCATCCTCTGATACCAACTGTAGCGACCCCCAAACCTAGGGTGCTTAATGAGACATTATATACTTAACATTACGTCATTACAAATTAAATAACATGTCTCATTACTACAGAAGATCGTGAGGCTCAGGATTTTGGGAAACCAGCTGCTTCCGATTAACTTCATAGGTATCAACCATGCCTGAAAAATTTTAACAAAACATAGGGTGAGAAAAAATGCCATGTAAGGGGTTTTAAAACATCTTTAGAAAATACTTTCTCAAAGAAGTTCTTTTGAAGAGAATAAAACACTTTGCTAAAACAAAACACTATCTTTTCTTAAAACATGAAATCCATATTTCTTTGAAAACCACTTTCACAAAGAAGCACGTACATGAAATGAGATTTAATGTAGACATGATCAGAGTGCACAATATAAGAAAAATAAACAATGCATAATGTTAAAACAAGGCTACTTTAATTCTAAAAGAATTCTATGGCTAAGCAGGGAAAACATGCATATCATGGTTCATGAGTAAAATGCAGATCATCTAACAGTTTACCATAAGAAAAACATTTCTTGTTACTTAAAGTACATTTTCTTGATATTGGGAGCTTTCAACTAGGGGTTGCCCTGTTAGCTGAACAAACCCCTAGTTAACATTTATCATTACATGCAGAGGGATTGTATAATACTGGACTTTGTCAAGACCATTCGTCAAGACCATAAAACATACTTAACAGTTCAAGGCTCACTGCCCACCCTGTTTCCTTAGCTCAAGCCAAGGCTAACTGCCAAGACCATTGCACATGTTCGTCTCATGAGACTCCTACTTTACCAAATGCATTGGAGCGCTGTATAATTCCGAGCGCACCCGTCACATGATTCATGTTGCGCTATATAATTCCGGGTGCACCCGTCACATGTAAGTCCTATACATCCCTCACATATCTTGACATGGTCATTCATGGGGTTTCATACATTCTTAATTAAACCCCATTTTCACATACGTGTTCATAACATGAAAACAGTTTAATCATTAAAAACATTATGAGATGCATGATAAAGCTTCGTGCTCATAAAAAGTTATCTTAACATTTGAAAACATAGATTTTATGAAAGTAAACATAACACTTAACATTCCATACATCATAATACTCAATTAATGCATGTTCATTCATAACATACACATATGATGATAAATGGATATCATAGGCGTTTAAAACTGGCATTTGAGGTTACAATGTGCGTAATCAAGTCCATCTTGGGGAAATCATGTATATAATTGTGTAAGAACTTTTATTAGCACTTTAAATAAACATGAGTACCTACCTATGAATACATTTATCCATTTGTAAAAGTTCATGAAGTCCATACTAACCATTTTCACAAAACAAAAATCATGATTTATCCAGAGCAGTGATAAATGAAAATTCTCAGTTTTAAGAATGATTTTGAAATCAAACCAACCCATAAACTTCATTATGATATATAGTGATAAATTGAAAACATGGACACTAAGTTCATATTAATGTATATACACATACGTGTATGTATATAAAACAACAATATACTTTATTCACTTTCTTAATTTTACCTATTCATTCAATTACTCAAAATCTCCATTTTTTTTATAGGCGAAAATAAAAATCAGGGGTATAAACATTGAGGAAAGGTTGTATACTTGAATTTTTCATCTTATAAATATGTATATATAAAAGTATATAAATACATACATATATAAACACAAGGTGAGAAAAGTAAGAACCTGCACCCAAATAAAAACAGAACCTTCGAACCCTTACCCCCAATTGTAGGTTTTCACAAAGGGGCTGACAAGATCGGTTCTAGGAATAGTTAAAACATGTCAAAATAGGTTTATATGATCCCATATATTCCTATACACATTTATAAAACTAGTGTATATAACCATGTTAAT
This sequence comes from Viscum album, assembly GCA_963277665.1. NCBI lineage: Eukaryota > Viridiplantae > Streptophyta > Magnoliopsida > Santalales > Viscaceae > Viscum > Viscum album. The sequence goes on along the minus strand of OY728150.1, from coordinate 35,548,242 downwards.
CTTATAAAAAAGGGTAGGAAATGATGAGGAGGATTTCCCCTTTACCCACTATTCTGTTCTTCAAGCCGAGAAAGAGACCTCAAATTCTAGGTTCGCACCAGGTTCACACATACCAGAAACGTATATATATCATGTATATATAAATATATACATATTTATATAAAACCAAATCTTGTCAAAACCCAACTGATATTAAAACAAGATTCTTACCTTGCTTGGAGAAGGGAAGTAACTAAGGTAGGAGGAACCGAAGGTATAAAATACAGAAGGTATACGCATGTATATATAAAACATATATATTTATATGAATGAAAACTGAAGCTTAAACAAACTTAAAAAAATATCTGACCCTTACCTGAGCTCGATGAGGAGGAGGATAAGAACGGAGCAGCGACGACGTCTGGAGGTCGGAGAGGTCAAGAAGATCGGTGTAAAACACCTTGCTTTGGTGCAACTTGGGGTTTAAAAAAAACAGAAGGAGAAGAAGAGGAACTTCAGGGAGTCGTCGGTCGAGGAATCTGGGGCGATGGGTCGGTGTCAACCTGTGGAAAGGAGGGAGCATCGTGGGTCTCTTCGCCGGCCTACACAAAGAAAAACAGGGCACCCTACAATCTACTGGTCCGACGTCGTGAGGAAGGAGGAGAAGCTGTGGGCTCGAGATGGATGAAAACCGAGAAAACAGTGGCGGCTGGGATCTAACCGAGAAGATCGGACGGCTGAGGAGTGGTGCGGTTTTAAAAAGATCGGACGGCTGTGATAAGGGGGGAAAGGATCGGACGGCCCGGTTTGCGACGCGGTGCAAAAAGTGAGAAAGAAACGCGGGTCTTCAACAATGTTAAAAAAACATCATTCACATTCTTTTTAATTTATTAAATCATTGATTGATTTCATATTTTATTATTATTAATTTATTCAATTATTAAAACAATTTTATTATTTTAATAAAAATCATTGGTCAAATAAAAATTATAAATTGATTTCATCAAAACATGTTATTATATAAACATATGTATATATATATATATATTCTATTTTAAAATACCAATAATTTTTATTGGCCTTATTATATTAAGTATATTATTTTTAAACCATAATTATTATATTTTGGAAAATTAAAGGTTCATTTAATCAATTAAAGAAAGAATCAATTTATTCAACATAATATATATTTATTTGTTTATTTATTTATTTATTTTTCCTTTGCTGAATTACATAATAATTACCTTAATTTATAATTTCATGCAAACATTTGGATACACTCTTTTAAGAAAAGAAAAAGAAATAGGTTGCTTAAAAGTATTTGTGTAATCTTAAAGATGCGAGATTTGTAAATAATATCATAATTTATTAAAGTTTCCAATATAGTTAATAAAGGTCAAATTATTAATGAAATAATGTATCTAATTTTTTGTAATATATATATAACTCATAAAAATCCATTAGGTTTAATATAATTAGAAAATAAACTTTTCAATGTTCAAATTAATATGTATAATGGAGGAAAAACAATAATATTAATTTTCTCCATTTGAAGCATACAATAACATTTCGGGTAAAACAAGAGATAAATTAACTAAATTAACATTGATGTCATTTTAAAGCAAATTACATGATTAATTTTCCGAGCCTTTTGGGATAAACCATCTTATTTCCAACGGTCAAAATAAAACATAAGATTCTTTGGGAAACCAACGGTCGAATTAATAGCCGTTTGGGGTTCAACGGTCAGATTATGGTGCTTATAAAAAGGGTCTAGTCTTGGGGAGTCCCTTTCTCCAAGTGACCGAAGGAGAAAAGGAAATATGGTTCGCGTGATCCCCTTGGTGCTGAGCATGGTCCTGGTGGCTTCAGCCATCCTCATGTTTCTTGTGATGGACGCTCGAAACCCCTACCGCATTCTCGGGCTCTTAGTAGTTTTAAGTGGTCTCCCCATCATTGTAATCGGGTTCTTAGTTGCGATTTTCGGTTAGTTTACCTTCTTGTTTGGTTAGTGGTTGTTGTAGCCGAAAGGTTGCTTATTTGAATAAAAGGAATTTTTCATCCATTTGAGGCATTTTATTATTAATACCTTATTAGTTGTTTGTTGGTTCACTTAACAAGTGACATTGAAAAGAAAACTTTTCAAAAAACAAAACATGGTTTTCTCGGGTCGTTACATCCTAGGCCGATATCGAGGCCACCATCGTGATCCATGTGGAAAAACAGCCAGGATATGCTAATTACTCGCTTGAAACAGACAACCGGTGAAAAGGGAACTGTTCACAGAAGCAAGCCCGCGCGGGTCCCACACAATGATCCAGAAACTCATCATGTGGATCATACTACTGCGATCCCCTTGGAAAAACACCCAGGATCCACTACTCGTTCGTCCCAAAGGGACACCCGGTGAAAAAGATATTATTCACCGATGCCATCTCGGGTGGGGGCCACGCCTCGATCCCAGAACACATTGAATGGATCAAACCATTGCGATCATCTCAGAAAAACATGCAGGAATGACTATTCATCTGCCAACATCAGACTCCTGGTGAGAAAGATGTGTTTCTATGTAAACGCCCAAACTGACCCTCATAGGGCCCACACCCCAAACTCGGTCCCAAAACCTGGAAACCCTCAACAAAAGTCTGACGTACCATCAAGGTCTCAATGCCAGTGACGACACGTCAATTAGACGCTCCAGGTAGAAGATACAACGACCCGAAGTCGAATAGTAATCAAAAATCATTATTTTATTCTATGTTTCAAGCTCCTAGTCCATGATCATGAAACATAAAATTCCCAAGGTGAGGTCAAAATATCTGTCTTGACGCAATGAACATGTCGCCACAAATGGTTCTCAAATCGGTGTTAAAGTTTGTGAGTTACGAGGGTTTAAAGAACCCCCGTAATAACCTGGCTGGACCACCGCCTACCTCGCCGGAAACCACCGCGCCGTTGCCGAAATCCGCAATGACTGAGCCGGAATCTGTCGTGCCAGAGCCGGAAACCACCACGTTGCTGTGGGTCTCACTGGATTCCACCATGGTCGCCACCGGAATCCAGGTTTTCCACTGAAAAGCTTCCAGGATCCACCGGGAGCACCCCGGTGCTCCAAAATCCGATCTGAAACATGTTTCAGAAATCTCAGGACCCGAACTATACAACCCTTATGATGATTTGAAGACAAAAACACATAAAAGGTATCGGGGGATTAATACTCAAACCGCCTACCGCACTAGAGAAACGCCGAAGCTTTGTGTGCAGATCGACGCCGACAACGTCCTGAAGCTGGATCCGCTGACGATCGGCATAGAAAACGGATGATTCCAGCTCGATTTGGAGACGAAATGGAGGAGGGAGGGGGGTTGTCCTCCGCTGCGCATAGGAGGTGGGAGGGGGAGGAGTAGAAGAATTTCTTTTGTTATTTTAAAAAACTTCATTTAACAAAACATCCTCGACCAGACCTCCCGACGCGGAGGAAGTTAGGTCGGCCCTAGGCTAAACACGCCATTCTGAACGCAACGATGGACTCGGATTTTCGATCTGAGACTCCATTCAAAAGTTATTCGAGACAACGCTTGTAAATTAACTTTTCAATTTATTTACAAAAACTCTCCTGGTGTCTTTTCTCACCGAAAGCCCGCGCCCAAAATGTTTACACCCCACCTAGGGTTAACGGCATGTTTCAGACACAAATGTGCCCTCAAATTCCCGTTCTGAGCCACCTTTTAGGAGATATCTACCCCCACCACGTGAATAGTATAAAAATACTTAATATTTTTATAAAATTAATTCTGAGCACAAAGGGCCTCGGAATCGCACGCCGACTTCGTTCCTAGCTCTATAATTATTCGTAGAAATATTCCAAAGTCTGCTAGGGATAAAACCCGAGTCTCTACATCCTCCTCTACTTAGAACTTTTCATCCCTGAAAATACATAAGTACAAGGAAAGCAGTTGGACTCTCAACTGGGTCTCCCATGCCAGCAATTTCACCAACAAACACTCATTCCCAAACACATAAGTCAGAAGGACTCATCCACCACACCTCAACACTATCTGCTTTGGGCGGCACTGAATCACCCACACGGTTTTAATTACAACACAAAAATGTGTCTCGGTGGGGGAAGGATCCCTCTTCCTCGCGCATTCAAATCACGCCGAAAACACCCACACAATGTCTTACCAACACCCTGAACAAAACTCGAGCAAGCAAAATAAAGGAAAGAGTACCATTAAATAGTGTCTATCAAACTACTGCAGAAAGTAGAAAGGACACAAGGCGTACCTCTATCCATTCGTGGATCCTCTGGTTCAACAGCCTCTAGGGCATGCAGCTGTCCTCACCCTCGACCACCAGCTCCTTATGCTTGGCGTGGACCACCTACGGTTGGGGGTGGTGGGAACTGATACCACCTACCACCTCCTTCTGTTGAACCAACTCTGTCGCTATGTCTGTCACCCAATGGACCTCCTTGCTCGAGGCGCTGCCTCTACCAAGGCGGTCTATCAACTGGCTCCCTCTCAGCATCACGATGATTCGGACAATCTCAAGAATGATGTCCCTGACCGTTGAAAGTGTAACACCACCTCTCTTTCGGCTGACCAAAATTGGCATGCGAGCCCTGTGAGCCCTGAGCCTCAGATCCTCCATCCCAGTGTCGCCTCCTCAAACGTCTCACATGCCCAGTCCCCTGCATCTGCTGTCGGCTACAACATGCTGACATCTCCACTCTCGCGTGCCCAGCACTAACAGGAGGGATCCGCTCAACCATAAATCTCTCCACCACCAACGCTCACTCCGGCACTCCAGCATATGTGGGAAGGCACAAGGAATCCACACCTACTCAGATGTCCCTACGTAAACCCTGCCCGAATGTCTTATCCCTAAAGAACGGGTCTCGAACCATATCTAGGGAGTAGCACGACAGGTCTGTAAACCTCTCTAAGTACTTCGACACAGTCATGTCCTCCTGCCGAACCTGCAGAAGCTCCTGAATCCGCACTGACCTCAGCGTCGTCAGATAGAACACATCCCTATAGAGCTGCTCAAACTCTGCCCACATGAGCATCTCCTCGTCATGAGACCGTGTCACAAAACTCCACCATCGCCCAGCCAAACCATGGAGAAGGCTCTCCACTAGGACCACCAAATGATCTGGAGGTGTCCTCCCCAGGCGGAAAACTTGGGTGACTGCATCAAGCCAATCATAAGCTGCCTGGGGGTCTGGATCACCCCGTAACCTCAAAGGTAGCTGCCTCTGGAACTCATGTAGTGTACTCAGCCTACGTGCAACCTCATCCTGCACTGCCGGCACAACCCGCTACATGACATGTGGGGGATCAACTGGAGGAACACTTGGAGGTCTAGCCTCAGAACCTGTGCCCAGGTCCACAACCTCTAGATAGGGAGGATTGTCACCACAATCCCACTGCAGAACCCTAGCTGGTTGTCGTCGTGGAGGCATCCCGAAATACATTCAAGATGCACCATAGTCAACGATTATATCTGGATAGCTGATTCAAGAAGGACAAGGGAAACCCAAAAAACCCAGTACTATATGATTCATGTACTATTATGTCCCTGCATCCAGTATACAGATGTACCGAGTCGAAAGGTAGGTTATCAGAGTCCTGGTGTATGGATACATCAGCTACTGCACCAGCACTGGAGTCTCTGGCCTGAAATCCAAGCTCGAAACATCATAATACTTTCGTGATGCAACCCAAACAAAACTCATAGCTAGACTATCTATGCTCTGAGATCCCAAAGATGGAACCTCCTTTGATACCACTCATTCATGACCCGACCCAACTGGGCTAGAGCCGCGACACCCCAAGCCCTCCACCAATAGGCGAGGGGCTGGCGTCTAGCGTCGAGTAGGCTATCACACATATAGGAGGCATTATCCCAAGATACCTGTAAACACACACCCACATACACCTCCATGAAACAGTGTAGAGATATATAAAACTGAAAAGTAAATGCATGCATACAACTATCCCACAACCAGAGTACAACAGAAGTACAAAAGGTAAAAATAGGGACCACAAAAATTAAACTACCAAGTCTCCAACCTGCTTAGAAGGAGGGATAACATTGCCAAAACACCTGCCGGTAAGTTCCTCAGCACTGCTCCAGTAAACACCCCGGTCAAACCCACTAACTAAGCTCCACCTTCTTAGGGTCCTCTAGGGACACCGTCGAAAGGCTTGTGCTCTACACAAGACAAAAACATGTGCGGGCATAAAGCCCGTGCAGGGGTGAGTTTAACAATATTCAGTAGGCACCCAAAAACCCAAAAGAAAAGAGAGAAACTGAAAGGAAACAGTCCGCACATCCTAGCCAGAGGGAACCTAGATGAGAGAGAAACTCTATCTCAAGACCATCCTCAGCGAAAAACAACAAGTTAGCTCAGCTCAGTTGTATGGCCATACATACACCTTGAACAATCCAGATATACTCAACTCATGCAACAAGCCACATGAGGTACCGACCTCATCACCAGCAACTTTTCCACAACTAGGAGAACACGATTCATGATCACTGTCATACCAGATGACACTCGTCTGAGAGATACACTCCATTGGATCCCACAAAAACACCTTAGACGCTCACCCGATAGATCATGCTCGTCGGATATCATCATTGAGGAACCTCACAGAAACAACATAAACACAAAAATCCTTGGATAGGGGATCGCTCCCAGGGTCCGCTAGGGGATTCCTAAACCCACACCGGTATACGAAGATCTCACAGATAGGGGATCACTCCCAAGATCTGCTGGGGATACCACAACCAGATCTGGCACTAATAGATCTCACAGATAGGGGATCACTCCCAAGATCCGCTATAGCATCCCGCCTTTTTATCACATAAACTTTCATTACATTATACAAAACCGAGGATCTTTAAGGTTTAGTGTCTTGGAAACCCTGAACTTATTAAATGAGAAAAAAAATTCTTCTTAAACACTTGAAAGGATTATTAATTTTTTCATCCTAAGTTCATTACATAATCTCATAACCTGGGAGTGTACATCAAAAGAAAGGGTGAGCAAAAGGCCCAGTAAGGGAAACAAGGGAAACATTTTATATGAGAACTTGAGATACATCAAAAGTCATGAAAAATAACTTTAAGGCATGTGAAAGAGATCAGGAGGCATATCATAAAAAAAAATAACGTGTTTCATAAATTGAATATGTGTCTACAACATTTAACATAGACAACCAATTTTGTTTCACCAAGGTCCATTCCCAAGGTGTCATTAAAAATTACCAAGGTTATTCACCAAGGTATCAGTAAAAATGGTCATCTCTAGAGATTAAGTCTTTACCCAATGCATTGGAGCGCTATCAGGGTGCACCGATAAATTTTCCTTTGCTATCATATGAGCCAAATAATCATCATCAAACTTTTCATAAATAACCAATATAGCATAAAATAAATGGTTTTCATTTCATAATCATAATTTTTTAAAAATGGCTTCAAAGACATGATATTTATGTCACTTCAAACCCACGGGAAAAGAAAGCGGGTATCATGTATGTAAATCCAAAAATTTTAAAATAGAACATTTTGGTATATATGTGAATTCCCCTTTAGAAGAAAGAGCTTTGACTATTCAGTAATTAAAATAAAATAATGTGAGAAAAAGAGAGAGACATTTTGAGTCGGAAATTCGGCAGCATAACGGCTATATTGTAGGGTTTTAAAAAACATGGAAAAGAGAGGGGACATGGGTAACCCACTCATGAATGATCCATAAAACAGTATGGGTACAGAATATAAAGGATTTAAGAACATGGTAATGAAATTTAAAAGATATACCATATGAAATGAAGAACATGAAAGGAAGACAAAAATAATATTTCTCTTATGACAATTCGACAGCCTAACAACATCACTTAAGCCTCAAAAAATGAATTGACGAGATCAAATAGGGTCTCTCATCATATGAAAATACAATATCAGTATGATAGATATAGAGATCATACCCCAAAATAATAAAAAGGAACTTTATAGACTTGACAAGAAAATAGAACTTGAAAATGAGAAGGGTGAAAAGAATCCCTTGAAAATTTGGCAGCCTAACAACGTCACTTAAACATAAAAAAATGAATTGACAAGATCAAATGGGGTATATCATCATATGAACATAAAAGATCAGTATGATAGATATAGAGATCATAATCCAAAATAATAAAAGGGAACTTGAAAGACTTGACAATAAAATAGAACTTGAAAATGAGAAGGTTGAAAAGAATCCCTTAAACATTCGGCAACCAAACGGCGTCACATAAACTTCAAAAAATGAATTGACGAGATCAAATAGGGTCCCTCATCATATGAACATAAAATATCAGAATGATAGATATAGATATCATAATCCAAAATAATAAAAAGGAACTTGAAAGACTTGACATGAAAATAGAACATGAAAATGTGAAGGGTGAAAGAATCTCTTAGAAATTCGGCAGCCTAACGACGCCACTTAAACATTCTTAAAATGAATTGATGAGAGAAAGAGGGGTTCTCTCATCATATGAACATAAAAGGGATATTAGGATGAATATAAAAGAACATCCCCAACATAAGAACATGGAGCTTACAAGAAATGACATAAAAGATAGTACTTGGAAAGAAAGAGAGTGGTAGGATCCCTTACCTCAAAATGTATCTCTTAAAACTCAATGGTTGGGACATTAAGGGCTTGGGGGCACCTTGAGAGGACTCCTTGGGAGGTAATGAGACCAGAGATTCGTTGGGGGATTGTTGGGAGTGAAAAATAAAGGAGGAAATGGTGGGTATTTATAGGGAATGTGAGGGGACATGGCATTACTGGCCAAGGGACACCTCACAAGTGGTTTTCTCAAAACCATGGGCTCTCCAATGGTATTTCCCATGGAGTTAGGCCACATGGGGACCCCATACAATAATTCATCACCTTTGGTTAGCCAAACCTTAAAATATCTCATGAAGTCATCATGACACAATTATGATGTCATTAAACACATTGAAACCCCAAAACTGTATTTTTACTATTCACTGAAAATTCAACATTCTCAGAAAAATCCCAATATTTTACCTTAACCAAATATCAATGCTCTGATTTCAAAAATGAACTCCATTTCATAAAAATAAATTTCTAAATATTTTAATTTAATTTTTAAATAAATACACTATTCATCGAAAATTCATTTTTTTCAGAAAAATCCCCAAAAATTACCATAACATAATATCGATGCTCTGAGTTCAAAAATGAAATCCATTTTATAAAAATAATTTTCTAAATATTTTTAATTTAATTTTTTATTATAAAACACTATTCAACCGAAAAAACTAATACTTGACTAATAATTAATGAAATATTTATTTACCTATTTTATTGAATCACATTACTTAATCAAGGTGCCTAGATTATATTAATACATTCTTTAAGTGAGATTACTAATCCATTTGGTCACGTTACTAATCCTAAGCATAAAATCACTATTCATAATTTACTATTCATCAAAAATTAAGTTGATCTTATTAGACTCTAAATTTTGTACTAAACATAATTTTAGAAGACCATTTTGGGAACATCATTACACATAATTAGTTATCTAAGGTTTACATAAATATTTTCAAATATTCTTTTTCTAGAATTAATCAAAAATATGCATACTATATTTATTCGGACATTTCAAAATTCACAAACATCATCAAAAGAAGAAATCAAAATTTTTATTTAAATCAAAGGATTACACAAGGATGTTATGGTCTCGTTACATAGCCCATAATAACACCATCATAGGACCTAAGAGTAAGGTGTGCTAGGGTGATAGAATCTTGGGGTGGCTCAACCAACATTGCACGAGTAGTAATTTCTATCAGTTTGAACTTCTCACGAAGGCAATTCCGTTCTAGCATCACACGATGAAGTTCGTCTTGGGTTTGGTCCAGAACAAAGCCCAGTGGTGCTACATCCTTCGCATGTTCCGTTAGATGGTCATCGATTGGCTCGAGACTACTGGATGAGGCCATCAAATCTTCTTTCTATATTAATTAACCAAGATCACTTGTATTTAGAGATAGTAATCGAAACATTTAGTTTCTAGAGGTCATATTGACCAACGATCATATAACAGTCAAAACCCCACAGCCTCATTTTAATTGTACACATGTTGTCAAATGAAATAGTTTTGTTGAGTATAAAATAACACACAAAATTAGGAAACAATATTTATTCAAAATTTCGGGTCCTTACATCCGCTGGGGGATACCAAAACCCAATTTGGTGCTTGACAGAAACACGTCACTCAGAGAGAGGATCGCCACCCGTGTAAAGGTGGTCATGATGATACTGGAACCCTATCTGGTACATCTCACGCTGTAGGGGATCGAACTGACAATGCCACAACCCTACCAAAAACCACGCGCTAAGTAGGGGATTGTATAACCAATGATACCACAACCCTACTATACACCTCATGCTTAGTAGGGGATCATATAACTGATGATTCCACAACCCTACTGAGTACGTCCCACCGCGTAGGGGGTCATAATCCTGATGATGCCACAACCCTATGTGGTTAACCAGCTAGATAGGGGATCACCGCCCATGGATAAGCGGTCACAGCGATAATAAGAACCTGATCTAGGGAAAAGATGCTAAAGGATCCCGCTCCGGGCCCACTGTAGGGATGCCACAACTCTAATGGATTAAACATACCATCAAGAGGATCACAAATTTCTACGAAGGTTGCGATGTTCTGCGAACCCTCATAGGGAAGAACCAAGGGACTACTGTCAACCACAATTGGTCCAAACGTCTCTAACCCGAGCGACCCGCCACAATGCCACACTGTGCACCACCTAGGTCGATACCAAGGTCACCATCGTGATCCACACGGAAAACACACTAGATAGGCTCATTAATCGCATGAAATGGACAACCAGTGAAAAAGGCTCTATTCACGGTAGCTAACCCACACGGGTTCCACATAATGATTCAGAAACTCATCATGTGGATCATACCACTGCGATCCCCTCGGAAAAACACCAAGGATCCACCAATCATTCGTCCCAAACGGACACTCGGTGAAAAATGTACTATTCACCGAATCCAACTTGGGTGGGGCCCATTCCTCGATCCCAGAACACATCGAACGGATCCTACCATTTTGATCCTCTCGAAAAAACGCACAGTATCGACTATTCATCTGCCAACATCAGACTCCTGGTGAGAAAGTTGCCTTTCTCCGTAAATGCCCAAACCGACTCTCATGGGGCCCAGACCCCGAATTCGGTCCCAACACCTGGAAATCCTCAAGTAATGTCTATCATACCATCAGGGTCTAATTTCCACTAATTTCACGTCAATCAGACTGTACAGGTAGAAGATACAACGACCCGAAGTCAAATAATAATAAAACATCATTATTTTATTCAACGTTTCAAGCTCTCGGTCCATGATCCTGAAACATAAAATTCACAAAGTAAGATCAAAATATTCGTCTCAATGTAAGGAACATGTCACCACAAATGGCTCGCAAATCAGAGTTACAGTTTTCGAGTTACGTTGGTTTAAAGAACCCCCCCGAAACCTGGCCGGACCACCACCTGCCTCACCGAAAACCACCGCGCCACTGCTGTAATCCACAATGCCAGTGCCGGAATCCTTCATCCCAGATCCAGAAACCACTGCGCCACCGCTGTTCCACCGTGGGTCTCTCCAGATTCCTCCATGGCTGCTGCCAGAATCTGGGTTTTCCGCTGGAAAACTTCCGGGATCCACTGAGAGCACCCTGGGGCGCCAAAATTAGATCCGAAATATGTTTTGGAAACCTCGGAACCTGAAATATACAACTCTTATGATGATTTGAAGAAAAGAACACATAAACGGGATTGGGGGATTAAAACTCAAACCGCATACCCTGCCGGCGAAACGCTGAAGCTTCAGGTGCAGATCGACGCCGACAACGCCTGAAGCTCGATCCGCTGACGATCAGCGCCGAAAACGGACAATTCCAGCTCGATTTGGTGATGAAATGGAGGAAGGAGGGGGTTTTTCATCCGCTGCATGTAGGATGTGGGAGGGGAGGAGAAGAGGAATTTCTTTTTTTTATTTTAAAAAACACCATTTAAAAAAAACACCCCTGACCAGACCTCCCGACGCGGAGGAAGTTAAGTCGCTGCTAGGGTAAACACGCAATTCTGAACGCAACGATGGAATTAGATTTTTGATCTGAGACTCCGTTCAGAAGTTATCCAAGCTGAAACTCATAAATTAACTTTTACATTTATTTACGAAAATTCCCCTGGTGTCTTTTCTCACCGTAGGCCTGCACCCACAATGTTTACACCCCGCCTAAGGTAAACGGTACATTCCGGACACAAGCATGCCCTCATATTCTCATTCTGAGCTACTGTTTAAGAGTTATCCAACCCCTCCACATGCATAGTATAAAATACTTAATATTCTTATAAAATTAATTTCAGGCACACCAGGTCTTGGAATTGCACGCCGTCTTCACGCCTAGCTCTGGAATTATTCTTAGAAATATTCCAATGTTTGATAAGGCTAAAACCCAAGACGATACATATTTCCCTCGGTCGATGAGAACAAAAATCTAGAACAAATTTCTAAAGCTGAAGTAGAAAGAGAATGAATCTATTTCATAATATGAGATGAACATTACAAGACATTATCATTAAACCAGAATCTCAGTCATGGATCTAAATGGGAAGTTTGGTAGATTCTTTGGTTGACTAAGACCTCATCTGCGAAAGAATCTAGTCAACCAAGACTATGATAACTATAATGATATTGTGCGGAGTGTTATGAAAGTCGAAGTAGAGTTTAATGAGACTTTGTGGTCACATAAGTCTAATGAAAATAAGAGGTCAATGGGGACAGGATTAGGGAAGATATTTTATTGGGGAAGTGGATGCATGAAAGTGAAACTTCTCACATGTAATAAATGTGTTTAGAAGCATCGGGGAACTCCATGCTTGGGAGCGGGATGTGATAGAAGTGTGTAAGACTGTCTATATAGTGTGGAATTATTGTAATGAGGTGAAGCCTAAATTTCCCAACACTAACAAAAATTGTAATAGGGTACCTGACCTACCTGAAGTCCAATGCATCATGTGTGGACATCTTGGGAAGTATTCCAATCACTTTCCAAAACCGAGGGCAGCATAGGGGAATCACCACCAACCTCATCAAAGGCCAAGGGATAAAAGATGTTTTTTTATATCACAACATCTGATGTTGAAGATCCAAATTATGTGGTAGAAGGTACTGTTGTTGTTATCTCAAAGATAACATGTACTTTGTTTGATTGTGGTCCTACATATTCATTAATTTTCAATATGCTTTCAAATAATTAGGATCAACCAATGAATTTATTGAAGCAGAGTTATCAGTCAAGACTTCTAGTGGGATTATCCAATCATCATTACTGTTCATAAACTCCAGTATTTACTTTTGTGAGCATAATATTATCGCCAATATAGTAGTCATTTCCATGTTGGAATTCGACATTATACTCGGGATGGACTGGCTCACAAGGTACAATTCTATGTTCAAATGTTGAAGCAAGGGAATATCAGTAGTATTGAATAGGAAACCAACAATTGTCTTCCAATGAGAGGTATGAAAACCTACTATTTGGATAGAAGCACCTCCTATAGCCATCTCTATGGAGTTATCAGTGAATAAAAAGGAGTAAATGAGAGTATAAGGATAGAAAATGTCCCCATCATCCAGGAATACATTGATGCGTTTCCTGGGGAGTTACCCGAACCTCCCCTAGAAAAAGAGTTAGTTTTCTGCATTGCATTCATAACTGGATATCATCTGATATCAAAGAACCCATATATGATGTAAAATGAGTAGATGGAAGAATTAAAGAAGGAACTCCAAGATATTTTTGTGAATAGTTTATCCGACCAAATGTGTCTCCTTTTGGAGAACCTATTCTCTTTTGAAGAAGAAGGATAGATCAATGTAGCTATGAATTGATTATAAATAACTGAATGGGATCATAGTGAAGAACAAATACCCTATTCAAATAATTATTAACTTATTTGACCAACATCATATGGCTCAATTCATATCTAAGATTGATCTTCGTTATAGTAATCCTCAATTGAGGGTGAAGAAATAATATATTCCAAAAACCATAATTCTATCAATATATGGGCATTATGAGTTTGTTTGTTATTCCCTTCAGAATGACTAATTCACCTATTATTCTTAGGTATTTGATGAATAGAATCTTTAAGGACTACCTTGATAATTTTATGGTTGTTTTTATGTATGATATTATAATATATTGTAAAATTTATGAGAAGCATGAGGATTATATAAAGTTTATTTTAAAATCTCTATGGAATGAGTGTTTTTTTGGAATGTTCAACAATTGTGAGTTTTGGTTAAAAAAGTGGATTTCTTGTTGCACATTATAACCAATAAAGGAATCACAGTTGACCCAACAAATATAATGATTTTAGAGGAGTTCCCTTAGTGTACAATAATAATTGTGATTCATATTTTATTTGGATTAATGGGATATTATAGGAGGATTGTGAAAAAACATTCACAACATTTCAATCCACTAAATAAGTTAACTTGAAAATGGGTTATATTCATTTTCATAATGGAGTGTGATGAATGTTTCCAATAGATGAAGAAGAGTTTGGTTACATTACCCATGTTAACACAACCCTAAAGTGAAGAAGGATTTATTATTTTTATTAATGTATCTATGAAAGGACATGGGTGAGTCCTTATGCACAATGACAACGTGATTGTTTATTCATCTCAAAATTTGAAGACTCCTGAGTAGAACTATCCTACACAAGATCTGGAGATATATGTGGTTGTTTTCACTCTAAAGATATGAAGGAACCATATTTATGGGAAGAAGTGTGATGTATACAAAAACTATCAAAGGATGAAGAATATTGTATCACAAAAGAAACTGAACATGAGATATAGGTGATGGGTGGGACTTCATAAAGACTATGATTGTTCAATTAATCATCATCCCATAAGATAAAACAATTTCACTGATGCATTATGTAGGAAATAACATGTTTTTCTATCCATTATGAGCATCCATGGAGATCCCTTGATCAAAGACATAGTGAAACTAGACATGGGAATTGTAAGAAAAGAGACATCATCAACCCTATCCCAAATGATTTCTCAACCATCATTACTAGAGATGTCTATGAATGCTAAGAAATAATATCCTTTATTTTAGAATAAGTCTAAGGATGTGAAGGATGGTATGTTTTGAGAGTTCAATATTGATCAGGAATATGTACTGAAACTTCATATAAGACTTTGTGTTCCATCTATTCCAAAAATAATGAATGAGCTAATGGATGAAGCTCATATCTCTACATTATCTATATATAATCGAATAAATAAAATGTATAGGGACCTTGATGATCATTATTTATGTGATAATATTAAAATAGAGATTTCTGACTACAATACAAGGTGCTCGATATGTTAGTAAGTGAAGGAATAAAGACAACTTCCTAAAAGGGTTTTATAACCACTACCCATACTAGCTTGGATGTGGGATAATATCACTATGAAAATTGTCACCGGTCTCCCAAGAACATCAAAAGGAATCATTTTTAAATGGGTTACAGTGGACTATCTCACCAAAATTTCCCATTTTAACTCTATTCGGGAAGAATTATCTCCTGATCAAATATCCAGTATTTACATTAAGGAAGTGGTAAGGATTCATGGAGTTCAACATTCTCTCATATCTGGTCATGATCCAAGGATCACATCAAAATTATGGAGAAGTCTTCAACCTGATATATTTAATAAACTGGATTTCAGTATGGCCTACCACCCCAAATTGATGTCTAATCTGAATGGAATTTTCAAACACTTGAAGACATGATGAGAAAATGATCAATGAGATTTAATGGGGGAAGGTATCAACATCTCCCAATAGTTTAGTTCCCGTACAACAATAGATTCAAATCAAGAATTCATATGTAACCCTATAAAGTTCTATATGGGATGATATGTAAAATACCTACTTGTTGGGATGAAGCTAGTGAGAGAAATATTCTTGGGCCAGATCTTGTGTAAGAGATGACAAAAAAGGTTCATGCCATCAAACAACACATTAAGGTTGATCAGAGTTGGAAAAAAATCTATACCAACTACCGTCAAAGGGTCTTGGAGTTTGATGTTGGTGAAAATATCCTTCTTCAAATTTCACCGTGGAAGAGATTCATGAGGCTTGGGAAGAATGGAAAGCCTATCAATAAGTACATTAGCCCCTAGGAAATCCTTGATAGCATAGGATTAGTGGCCTATCAACATGGAATTCCTCAAAATCTATCCCACATTCATAATGTATTCCATGTATCCCTCTTTAAAAAATACATATCTAACCTTTCACAGGTGCTAAATCCAGAGGTGGTACTAATGGAACATAACCTCTCTTTTGTGGAGCAACCGTGGAGATCTTGGATCATAGAGATAAGGTTATACGCAATAAGAATACCCTTGTAATGTTCCTGACCCAGAATCCACTAAACCGGTGCTCCAAGATGGGTAGATAAAAATCCTTAAGCGCGCCTCCCATATTCCAAAGACTATCGACTAGCAACGGGGGTCCTTGTCGTAAAGTGTGGAGACTATACACCCTTTCTATCAGAGTAAGCCACAATAGAAATAAACCAATAGTGGAAAAACTAATCAATAATCAAGGAACATGTATAAAACCCACTTCCAACAATAAAAATACCATGTCCTACTACAAGTACAAAAGTGAACAAAACCCCAAAATAAAGACAATGGCCAAAATCCCCAAAATGGTCCTGACTCCTTGTCTGGATCCTCCACCAAGTGCTTCCCATGTCCACTCAACTATCTAGAAAGGACCCTTGCCCTTCTCTTGTCCTACAAACATGAAGTCTGCTCGGGTACCCACTGGCAGCCCGAGAAGGGTGTGAGTACAACTAAGTAGGTCACCACCAACGGTGTCTACAAAATATCCAGTATGAATAGGTATTTCATGAAAAAGGAATATGAATGATAATTGCCGAGTAATTATTTAAGGTTCCACTAACTAGTTCAGGGCCAAATCCATTTCCACTTCTATTACCATTCATTTCACACCAATTATCATCACTTACCATTTCATCACATTTCCATGGGTTAATCACATACATTATGTTACATGGGTCTAAGGACAACAATCAAATGCAAGAGGGTAAACACATCGTTATCCTATCTCACTAGGACTAACCCCCTCATAGCAACCATATCCTCTCCTCGAAGCCTCAGTCCAGGTGGATGAAACCGTTAGGAGAATAGATCCTTAGTCCCATTCCTAACCTGTGCATTCACGGTGGAGTTCATAGCATCATTCTTCACTCGACCCGTGGGTGTAGATCCTCAAGTCATACCCCACTCTACCAAGACATGTGTACATGCATATATATATATAAGTAACCATCTACCCACCATACCATTTTCCATTGACAAACGTCATTCACAAAAAACCACATGACAATTCATATTATGTCTTAACCCATTAACACATTACCATTTCACATCATTTAACCATTCATCCAATTCCCCGGTGTTATTCCTATCTCACTAAGAATTCAACACACCCATAACCTATCCCATAATGGTCTGTAATAATTTTACACATTACCCATATAACATGTTCATCATTCCCATGAATCAACCATTCAACCCATTCCAAACAACCATTAGGTTATTTCAAAGTCTAGGCGCATCACATAACTTCTATTCCATGTTCAACCAATCATGCCAACATATTCATCAAAGGATCTACCATTTATTACAACAAGGTCACTTTTTTAATAACAATACCTATGCCCGGGAAATGTCGGCACACCCCATGGATGGACCCAATTAGGTAAAGTCATTCTCAACGCATTCCAT
This sequence comes from Viscum album, assembly GCA_963277665.1. NCBI lineage: Eukaryota > Viridiplantae > Streptophyta > Magnoliopsida > Santalales > Viscaceae > Viscum > Viscum album. The sequence continues at coordinate 35,530,310 of OY728150.1, read as the reverse complement.
GGGGAACGTGAGGGTTCCCATTTACCATTTTTAAGCATCCTTTATACAAAACACATCCAGGTTGATCAAATCTCATCAAAAGGAAACCATGAGCAAAGACTCACATGCATAAATCCCCCATAAAAATATGGTATAACGTTTGTAGACCACCTACCTCGAACCCGTTGTTGAACGCACACTCAATCGAGTCCTTAGACCTCCATCCGACCAACCTTTGGAGCTTCAACCTAGAACTCACCCAAAAGATAGGGTTTTAGAGATTTGGAACCAGAGAGAGAGAAGATACAACCCTAAAACAAAAATATGATCAAGGATGTGATTATCCTTACCCGGAGCATCGATCTGCATCAAACGACACCAAAAATTCCATAGAAAAGGGTGAGATTAACCTCTTTGAGCTCTTGGTAAATTTGGTTCATTTCTAGGGTGAAGAGGGAGGAATGAAGAAGAAATCTCGAGTGGGTTCATAAAATCCCTCGGGGGAAATTTTGTAAATTTTCCCAACATTAAGAGGCCGCATGGTTTGGCCACACAGTTTTACAAACCATGTACAAACCGTGCGCATGCTACTGTCTGGAGGAGGAGGGGATGCACAGTTTACTTGGGCAGGCCGCACAGTTTTCCCTGGCCATGCGCAGGTCGTGCGCCCGGGCTTGTCTTGCCCAGCATTCCTTTCTTTCGTGCCCCGAGCCCTCAAAACACTCCCAAGACCACTCATACTTTCAGAAGACATCCCTGGAATCCGAAAATAGGGGATTCAACCAAACCTAGAGAAAACATACCCTTCCAAAAAAACGGGATCTTACAACCTCCCCACCTTATAATGGCTCGTCCTCGAGCCGAGTTTCCAAGCCTCATTGGTCCCCGAAGAGAAGAGTTCAGGCCACTGAGCCCACATATCAGATTCCTGCTCCCATGTTTCTTCTTGAACTTTCCCATGCTGCCATAGTACTCGCACAAATGGAACAACCTTGCCTTGCAAGACATTTTCACTATTATCCACCACAAGAATCGGATGATCCTCAAAGGAATCATCATCCTCAAGCTCTACATCCTCCACATCAACCACATGAGATGGGTCAGGGTGAAACCTTCGAAGCTGTGACACATGAAACACATCATGAATCCCACCATACCGCTGTGGGAGAGCCAATCGGTAAGCCACGGGTCCGATCCTCTCCACAGTCTCAAAATGTCCCACATACCTGGTTGCCAACTTACCCTGCTTTCGAATATGATGGTGACCAAAACATGGAGACACCCAAAGGAACACCTTATCACCCATCGCAAACTCAAGAGGTATACACCTCTGATCTTCATATGAATTATTCCTACTCTAAGCCGTAGATATCTGCTTCCTGATCAACTTAACTCTCTCTGAAGTCTCCTGCATGAGACTTGGCCCCAACAACTCAGATTCACCAGCCTCTAGCGAACAAAACAGAGATCTACATGGCCTCCCATAGAGTGCCTCAAATGGTTCCATATGAATTTTAGCCTAAAAATTGTTTTTGTAGGAAAACTCAACTAACGATAGGTTCCTCTCCTATGAACCACCAAAGTCCAAGACACAAGCTCTTAACATGTCTTCCAACACTTGGATCATATGCTCCGACTACCCGTCTGTCTGTGGCTGGAAAGCTGTTCTCAAAAACACCTGCGTACCAAGCACCTTCTGCAACCCTTTCCAGAAACACAATGTGAAACATGGATCGTGGTCCAAAACTATGGTCCGCGGAACACCATGCAACCGCACTATTTCCCGAACATACATCTCACCCAACTGGTCGACTATAAGGGTCTCCTGAATCGGTAATAAATGATCCACCTTCGTTAACCGATCCATAATCAACCAGATTGTATCATTCTTCCACGGTGTCCTTAGAAGACCCATGACAAAATCCATTGTTACATCATCCCACTTCCATTCCGGAATTGGGAAATGGATGCAAAAAACCACCTGGGTGTTGATGCTATGCCTTCACCTACTGATAGGTAAGGCACCTTGCCACAAATCCCACAATATCCTTCTTTATTCCAGGAAACCAATACTACCTTCGGAGATCACGGTACATCTTGGTCAAACCATGATGCACTACCCACTTGGATGCATGGAACTCACGCATCAACTCTTCCCGCACACACTTTGGCACAACCACACGATCATGAACACGAACAACACCTTCCACACCGATGTCACAACCAGAAGGTAGCTCCCCACCATTAATATTTTCCTTTATGATCAAACACTCCATATCATCATGCTTACCTTACTTAACTCAACAGAAAAGCGTCAACTAAATCGTTAAGGAAGCAATAGTGACCTGACAACTCTTCTCCTGCACCTCTAGGTGGATCTCTACAAACAAATCCATCACCTTCCACTCGGTGATGGAATCCTGAACCACCTGATTCTGATCCTTCCTTCTCAGAGTATCAGCAACACGGTTTCCCTTTCCTGATGTGTGCACCAACTCAAAGTCAAAATACTGGAGATATTCAACCGATCTTCGCTACCGAAGGTTCAGATCCTATTGTGAGAAGTTGCACTTTAAACTCTTATGGTCGGTAAACACAGTAAACCGTTCTCCCAACAAATAGTGCCTCCAACACTTCAAGGCATACACTAATGTATCCAAGTAAAGGTTATGAGTGGGATAATTCTGCTCAAGGGGTCTGAACTGCCTTGACCCATAAGCCACAACCCACTCATCCTGCATCAACACTGCCCAAGTCCGACTCTGGACGCATTACAAAACATGATGTTCTTCTTACCCGGCTCAGGTAAGATCACGATAGGTGTGGTCGTCAACCACTTCTTCAACTCTTAGAAGGCTTTATCACAAGGATCATACCATTAGAACCTGATTCCTTTCTTGGCCAAGCCTGAGAGTGGTGCTTCCAAGCAAGAGAAATCCTGAATGAACCTTCGATAATACCTGACCAAACCCAGAAAACTTCGAACATCAGAAAAACTCTTGGGATACTCCCATGATACAAGTACCTGCACTTTCTATGGATCCAATGACACACCTGGCTCTGAGATGACGTGACCCATAAAATGCACCTCACCTATCCTGAAATGGCACTTTGATAGCTTGGTGTATAGCTGATACTATCTTAGCGTACCCAAGACGATGTCAAGATGTTGGGCATGATCATCATTAGTTTTTGAGTACACTAAGATATTGTCAAGAAAGACAATCACAAATTGATATAGATAGGGATGAAATATTTGGTTCATAAATTCCATAAACACCATCGGTGCATTGGTCATGCGAAAGGCATTACCACAAACTCAAACAACTCGGACCGACTCTAGAAAGCTGTCTGCGGTGCGTCAGAAGACCTCACCCACATCTGGTGATAACATGACCTCAGATCAATCTTAGAAAACACTGATGCAACCCTCAACTAATCAAACAGGTCATCAATTCTTGGAATAGGGGTACCGTTTCTTCACAGTCATCTGATTCAACTTTCAATTATCAACACACAACCTCAATGATCCATCAGCATTATTTGAAAAAGTACGAGAGATCCCAAAGGAGACGTACTAGGACGGATAAAACCCTTACGCTCCAACTCCTCAAGCTGAACCTTCAGTTTCTAGAGTTCTGTCTGTGCAATTCGATATAGCGGAATAGAAGCTGGCTTTGCTCCCGGCAGCAAGTCGATTGTGAGCTCGACATCCCTCTCGGGTGGTAAACCCAAGAAATCCACAGAAAACACATCCTAAAACCGATCCACCATGGGAGGAAAATTAGATTATTCCATTCCCTCATCATCATCCAGCATGAGAGATGCCACTTGAGCCATGAGTCCACTCATCTGTTGAAAAAACATCCCTGCACACCCAGCTTGAACATCCCATTCTCCACAGTAGACATAAGTGTCACCCTCAAGCGACCTGAATGATATTTTGCGATGAGAACAGTCTATGTAAGCCTGATACAACACCAACCAATCCATTCCCAATATTAGGTCAAAAAATGAAATCTCTAGAACGAACAAGTCCCACAGAAAACGATACCCTCCAACTTCCAAGGCACATCCCTTGCACTGCTTGATATCCTCAACCTACACCCCCAACAGTGTGTCAATTGACATAACTCCACACACCCCTTCCACAGGTTAACCCAACACTACCACAAGATGAGATGAAAGAAAAGAGTATGTGGAACCTGTGTCAAACAATGCACTAGAAAACATGGAAGCTACAAGGATTTTACCTCGAACAGTTGACGGTTCGGCCTCGCCATCACCAGGTGCAAACTGAACTGCCTGAAGCTGACATGCCTCTCTACCCTGGGCTCCAGCCCTGAGCACCTTGTGTCGTACTTCCCTGCTGGCGTGAGAGATATTTCCCTAGAGTTCCACGTCCACCGCCCCTGCCAGTATGACCCGTGGAGCTCCAAAAGCCTGCCTGATACGGGGCAGCTGATCCCCTTCCCATACCCGGGTACCTGCTTTTCATCATCATGCTCCCCCGTCTGCTGAGGGTTCCTGCAAAACCTCTGCACATTCCCCATCCTGTAGCATGAATGACACTCAATTGGAGGTTGAGGACACTAACCACTCATATGCCCTAACCTACCGCACTGATAACAGAACACCTGGTTCACACTCTGAGAGGCTGACCCTCTCTTCTGATCACCTTGCTGGAAACATTCCAGACATCACTTCCGACCTTCGGAAGATGCACCACTTGTCCACCAAGCTGGAATGAAAATCCCACCACTTAGAGCTCCCTTCAGGTTCCCTTCAAAGATGAGTGCCTGATCCATCACCTCTGAAAACCTATTCAAGAGGATGATGTTTACTTGAGACCTGATCTCATGTCTCAACCCATCATGGAAACGCTTTACTACCACTGCCTCATCCCCTACTAACACTGGGACAAAGCGTCACAAATAAGTGAAGTGACTAGAATAGTCCATCACCAATAGAGATCCCTGATTCAGGCTCATAAACTCTGCAGACCGCTCCTACCTCAAAGTCTCTGGGTAGAAATGTTCCAGAAACTTCTCCTGGAAAACCATCCATGACATCCCCTTAGCCTGCTCGGTCTGAGCCTGAATGTCCCACCAACGCCTTGCCTGGCACCGCAACATATAAACGGCCAGATTTATTCTCTTTTCAACAGGGGTCTCCAGATGATCCAGTATCGTCTGGACTGAGTCTCACCAGAAATCCGCTAACTCTGGCCCACCCTATCTAGTGAAGGTTGGAGGGTGCTGCATCTAGAACTCCCTGGTCAGCTCAAACATACTCGGTGCAACCCGCCCTGGGTCCCGATCCATCATCTGCATAAGGCGAGCCATGTTCTCCTGGAACTGTTCTTCTCTACCTTCTTTGATCACCACATTTTCATGCTCTTCTACTAGAGGATTGTTCTCAGCGACATCCTACCATTTCCAAATTGGTAACCGACGTCGTGGTGGCATCTCTCTACATTTCCAAGCATGATATTTAGAACACATACCATAAAACTTTCACAACATCATCAAATTCTCATTACTAGATACAACAACCCATGTTCATATACAAATTCAATGACATTAACACCTCAAATTCACCAACCTAACCATCCCTACCGTGGGCCATGGTCCACATGAGGTAAACAACCATACACTACCACCAAACTCACACAACATTTTACAAAAACATTTGCCACTTCATTTAAAACACTTATATTTGATTAAACATCATTTACCCACTTGTTTTATTTCATTATTCTCATTATTTCTTGGTTTCATGAAATGTATGATGCACCCTACTTTCCTACCTCACACACCCACCCCGTGGGTGTCCAAAACCCGATGCTTGTCACATATCTCCCTAGGTGCCTACAATGATGCATGAATGCAAATATTCGTGTCGTTAAGGCAACAAGAAAAACATCAGAAATAGTCACATAAAACCACATGTGCTCCACCCAATGGTGAAATATAATCAACTGTAACAACACACAACCAAGAACAAAATTTCCAACCCAGGGTGACTTGGGTTTTCCCTCGTACATGGGTTAGCTACTCCAAATCACGAGCTCATTTTCCAAGTCCCGACACATCTTAACCCTTGGAAACCTATCCCAAATAACAAGACCTCAGAGAAAGAGAAGAAAGACCTCCTCTGATACTAATTTTTTACATTCCTTACCCGGAATCCACAAAATTACTGCTCCAAGATGGGTAGTTACATAACATTAAGCGCGCCTCCCCTTACGCCAAAGGCTGCCGACTAGCAGCGGGGGTCTTTATGGTCATGTGGATAGACTATACCCCTTTCTATCAGAGTAAGCCAGAACAGAAATAATTCCATTGTGGAAACAATAATCAATAAAAAAGTAACATGTATAACAACCATTTCCAACAATAAATAATCCATGTCTTACAACAAGTGAAAAAGTAAACAAAAGCCCAAAATAATGACAATGGCCAAAATACCCAAAATGGTCCCGACTACAATTACGAATCCTCCACCAAGTGCTAACCATGTCCACTCAACTATCTAGAAAGGACCCTTTCCCTTCTCCTGTCCTGCAAACATGATTTCTGCTCGGGCAGCCATTGGCGGCCCGAGCAGGGTGTGAGTACAACTCAGTAGGCCACCACCAACGATGTCTACAAAATATCCAGTATGAATAGGTAGTGCATGCAAATGGAATATGAATGATAATTCCCAAGTAATTATTTAAGGTTCCACTAACTAGTTCATAGCCAAATCTACTACCACTTCCATTACCATTCATTTCACACTAATTATCATCACATACCACTTCATCACATTTCCATGTGTTAATCACATACATTATGTTACATGGGTCTAAAAAAAATAATCACATATAAGAGGGTAAAAACATCATAATCATATCTCACTAGGAATAACCCCCTTATAGCAACCATATCCTCACCTCAAAGCCTCAGTCCGGGTGGATTCAACCATTAGGATAATGGATCCTCAGTCCCCATTCTTAACCCGTGCATTTAGGGTGGAGTCTAGAGCATCAGTCTTAACTCGACACATGGGTGTAGATCCTCAAGTCATACCCCACTCCACCAAGACATGTGCATATGATTATATATATAAGTAACCATCAACCCACCATACCATTTCCCTCTAACGAACGCCATTAACAAAAAAAACCACACAGGAATTCACATTATTTATTAACCCATTAACACATTACCATTTCACATCATTTAACCATTCCACCAAATCCCCTGTGTTATGCCTATCTCACTAAGCATTCAACACTAAACCTATAACCTATCCCATTATGGTCTTTAATTAGTTTACACATTAACCCATTTGACTCATTCATCACTTCCATGAATCAACCATTCAACCCATTCCAAATAACCTTTAGGTTTTTTCCAAGTCTAGGTGCATCACCTTACTTCTATTCCAAGTTGAACCACTCATGAAAACATATACTTCAAGGGCTCTACCATTTATTACAACAAGGTCACTTGTTTAATAACAATCCCTAAGCCCGGGAAAAGCCGACACACCCCATTGATGGCCCCAATCCGGTCAAGTAATTCTCAACGCATCCCCTGGGGATCACGAGGGTTCACATTTAACATTTTTTAAGCAACCTTTAAACAAAACGCATCCAGGTTGATCAAATCTCATCATAAGGAAACCATGAGAAAATCCACACATTCATAAATACACTATAAAACTACGGGATAACATTTGTAGACCACCTACCTCGAAACCCAAGTTGAACACACACTAAATCGAGTCCCTAGACCTCCGCCCGACTAGCCTTTAGATCTTCAAACTAGAACTCACCCAAAAGATAGGGTTTTTGGGGTTCTGAACAAGAGGTATTAAAGATACAACCCTTTACCAAAAAGAAGAACAAGGATGGGATTTGGCTTACCTGGAGCTTAGATCTGCATCCAACAACACCTAAAATGCCTTAGAAACGATGGATATCGACCTCTTGGAGATCTTGGGGAATTTTGTTCGTTCCTAGGGTGAAGAGGGAGGAATGGAGAGGAAATCCCGACTGGGTTCTTAAAATCCCGGGGTGGCAATTTTGTAATTTTTCCCAAATTTAAGAGGTCGCACGGTTTGGCCGCACGGTTTGAAAACCCATGCACAAATTGTGTGCATGCTACTGTCTAGAGGAGGAGGGGTTACATGGTTTTCTAGGCCAGGCCGCACAGTTTTACTTGGCCACACACAGGCCGTGCGCCCAGGCTTGTCTTGCCCAGCTATCCTTTATTTCGTGCCCCGAGCCCTCAAAAGACCGCCAATACCTCTTATACTTTCAGAAGACATACCTTGAAGCCCGAAGTAAGGGATTCAACCAAAACATAACAAAAAATACCCTTCCAAAAACTGGGATCTTACAACCATCCTTGTTAAAGTGTTCTTGAGGAACCAAAAATATGATGATTCTGCATCGGTACTAAAGGAGTCTATGAGGAGGAAGTACCCACACCTTTTCTCTTCAAAGTGTATGAGTTGAAATTTCGGGGATGAAATTTCTTTAGGAGGGAGAATGTAACGACCTGAAATATTTTATAATATTTTGTTTCCTAAAAAATGTATGTCTTATTATGTAATAATCAATAAAAAATATATCTATATAAATGAAATGTGATCATCTGGTTTAGGCCATTATAATAATTTTTTAAATTATAATTTTAGTTTAAAATACAAATAATAATGGATAATTAATGAAGAAAAAAATTTGAAGGCCTCATCTAGTAGACTCGGGCCATACAAAGCCTATCTCTCAAAAATTGGGAAGGAGGTAGCATCATTGGGATTTTCTCTGGACAAATCCCAAGCCGATCTTCGACATGTTAGGATTGAATGTAATTTCCTATGGGAGAAGTTCAAGCTAATAGAAATCACCACATGGGAAATGTTGTTTGGGCCACCCCAAGATTCTATTACCATTTTACACCATACTCTTAGGTTATATTCAGATGTTATACGAGTCTATTTAAGGAGGCCTTAGTTACATTGTACAATCCATTTGTATAAATATAATTTTTATTTCTTATTATGGTAAAATAACCATCATTTTTTGAATTTCAACTGTCAAAATAAATTTATGATGAATTTTTATTTTTTTTATTAGAAGTTTCATATTATTGATGAATATTTAAAAAACCTTATTTTAAAATATTTTTAACACATTAAATAATTGATAGCGTAAAATTATTTTCAAAAAATAGAAATATACAGTTGTGATTAGTAATAAATTTGGATTCTGATAAGTTCAACATAATTTTTGGTGAATATAAAATTTCTGATAGTAATATTACCCATATGAATAGTAATTTGAATAAAGGAAGAGTAACCTAACATAAGTAAGTATAAATATAATTAAGGATTCTTTAATTGTAATCTGATATAATAGGATATGCAAATAACTATTTTGGAAATTATTGGTTATGTTTAATTCTTTTATCATTAAATAGTGATTTTACTTAAAAATTAAATTTATCATTTTTAGAAAATTATTTTCATAAAATGGAGTTCATTGTTTAATTCAGAACATTGATATTAGGTTAGGGTGAAATTATGATATTTTTATAAATTTCTTTGTTTTTCTGTGAATAATAAAAATACAGTTTTCAGTTTTCGGTGTGTTTTATGACATCATAATGATGAAATATGTCATTTAAAATAATGGATGACTCATTTGGATTAAAATATTTTATGAGTTTTCCAATTTGGCCAAAAACATGAGCAAGTACCGTGGGAAAGCCTATGGTTTGGCAAATACCACTGATGTTGTGTCCTTGAAAATTAATAAAAAACTCCTTCACTTTTATTAAAAATACCAAGTCCTTTATTAATTTTCTTTCATTTAAAATTAATTACCCTAGAATTATAACAGTGTTGTCTCCCATGGATTCCTCCCAACGTTTCCTTAAGCCAGCATTGTCTCGATCCAAGAGTTATAAAATTTACTCTTCAAGTTATGGGAATTCACAACTTCTCTTTTTTCCATTCATGTTCTATTTTATGTGGTGTCTCTTTCCTATTTCCATACCATGTTATTATATACATTTTATTCTGTCCCTATACTATAATATTATTCTTTTATAAATTAGTAACCCTTTTCCACTATCTTTTTAATGTTTTCTAAATCCATGTTGCACAACCATTCTGCTGTAGAATTTTCACCTCAAAATATCTTGTTTTTTCCTCAAGAAATTCTCCTATTTTCTTTATTTTAATACCCAAACATATTTAATTTATAGGGATATTATTCATAAAATAAATATTATATATTTTATTTTATAAATTACTTACAAAAAAACCTCATTCCCTTTCTGTTGGTTAATAATGGCATAATGATCATGTTTTAATCACTTTTTAAAACATCATGATTTTGATAAAAACCCCATTTATTTAATTATCATTGGGGTTTTTAGGAAATGTTAAATTATGATCTCTGTGGATCACCTAAAAAAATAAATATTAAGGGTTTTAAATAATATCAATCCAATGCATTGTGTAATGAAATTATTCCCTAAAGATGACATGTTTTATGATACCTTGGTGAATAACTTTGGAATTTTTATGACACCATGGGGATGGAACTTGATAACATGCTTTTTAATGTCTAAATTAATTGTTATATCCACATTTTAAAATACAATTAAAGTTATTATTATCATTATATGTCTCTTCTCATTCCATTATGACATTTCCTCATGTTTATATTTTATTCCATTAAGTTGATATGTAAACAGTTTTCATTGTTTTCCCTTACTGGGCCATATTCTCACTGTTTCTTATGCTTTTTCCAGGGCACATGTGTTCGGCTATAGGAAGATGAAAGGCACTGTATGTTTCCCCACATTCCCTCTTTCCAAAGGTGGGCGACATCTTTTCGTTGTTCAGGATTTTTTTCTCCTTGATCGAAATGGGATGATGGGATGTCAGTTCTTCCTTCCATGGATTCATCCTCAGAACTCGTCACATAGTCTGGGTCTCCCTTATAGATTTAATACGTTCTTTGTGAAACTATTCTTAGTGCAATATCTTCATGGATTCTGGTTAATTACACTGCTTTTGTCGGTAAATTCTAAAGGTTCCAGACAGCGAAGCAACCTTCGGTCAGGGGAGTAGTCATGTTGGACATCACTGGTGTGTCTGGATGCCGGAGTACTAACGCGTATGGGGTTATTCACCTTATTATAGGCCTTCTCGAGGGCGCGTAAGCCCGAGGCATCCCATGTCACATGCGGTGAATTTTATTCCATAGGCATGTATCTAAGGTTTTCCTCAACTTCCTATGTTTATCATAGGGTATGCCGCGAGTTTAACGTCTAGCAAGGATGGACCAGACTAATCATAACACTAACTAGAGTGGATCAGACGAGCATGAACCCTTGAAGATACACTAATGTTGGGGCTAACGTGTGGATAGTTACCCAGTTAATAATAAGAGCAGCGAAAAGGTGAATTTTCATGATCTCACCAGGATGTGGTGGCCCTGGTAAGAATCAGGATGGATGATGGGTGTTTAATTGAAGTGGATAGAGAATGTTATGGAGTCGACTCGGGGCGATGATGGTGGTGGTCTTGAGCCTTGATGAGACTTCTAACATATACCGGTGTCCGGGAATCAAGGTTTTCATAGTTTGTTAAACGTAGTTCATCTTGACAACGGCTTACCGCTAGTTAGGGTTCCAGCAGCTTACTGATGAATGGGGATGACACTGGCTTACTGCTGTATGGGTGCTAACAACGGCTTACCAATAAAAGAGGTAACAACAGCTTACCATTGGTTTGGGAAGAACCCCTGGGAGGCTTCTTATGTATCATCTCTAGGAGATAGAGATAAAATCCCATGTAGTTTAGGATGGTGTGGGTGAACCGACGTAAAGGAGGTCTGAATGACCGGGTGTTGGGCTTGACCCTCAGATAGGCTTCCTACGTACCTTGCCTTGGAAAAGATCAAAGTCCTCATAGTTCGGATGGGCATGTGTCAGTGAACTGATGTGAATAATGACTTAGGGTCTAGGTTGAAGGTGTGTTTGAACCTCATGGAGGTTTCCTGTGAATCTTGCCTTGGAAAAGATCAAAGTCCTCGTAGTTCAGATGGGGCGTGATACACTGATGTGAAAATGGTCAGGACCAATGGTTGTTGGTCTTGAACCTCAGGGAGGCTTCCTATGAAGCATACCATGGCATGGATCAATGTCCACGTAGTTCTAGTGGATGGAGCTGACGTGAAGGTGGTCATAAGCAATGGTTGATGGGCTTGAACCTCAAAGAGGCTTCCTACGTACCATACCTTAGCATGGATCAAAGTCCACGTAGTTCAGATCGATGGAATTGACATGAAGGTGGTCCGAACCAATGTTTGTTGGTCTTGAACCTCAGAGAGGCTTCCTACGTACAATACCTTAGCATGGATAAAATTTCATGTAGTTCAGATAGATGGAACAGACGTGAAGGTCAGAACCTATGGTTGTTGAGCATGAACCTCATATAGGCTTCTTACGTACCATACCTTGGCATGGATAATTGTCCACGTAGTTCGGATGGATGGAACCAATGTGAAGGTGGTTAGAAGCAATGGTTGTTCGGATTGAACCTTAGAGAGGCTTCCTACGTACCATACCTTGGCATGGATCAATGTCCATGTAGTTCAGATGGTTGGAACCGACATGAAGGTTGTCGGAACCAATGGTTACTGGGCATGATCCTGAGAGAGGATTCCTACATACCATACCATGTCATGGATCAATTTCCATGTATTTCGGATGGATGGAACCGACTTGAAGGTGTTCAGAACCAATGGTTGTTGGGAATAAACCTCAGAGAGTCTTCCTACGTACCATACCTTAGCGTGGATCAATGTCCACGTAGTTCGGATGGTGTGTGGGTATTACAATCTAGGCTGCTCGAAAAGGATTCCATGGTCTATTTTACTCTAAGCCCACGTGAGTCATGATCGGTGTGAGAAACAAGAGGCATTAAAGACCCAACAATCATATCGTGAACGGTGAGTCCATGGGAAGTGGACTAGGGATTACACGTGGTTAGCAGCCCAAAGAGGAAATAGGGGCTTATGCGTGGTTAGCAGCCCAGGGAGATAGAGATTGGGACTTACTCCTGGATGGAGGCCCGAATGGCGACAGAGCCCAGAGGGACAGGGAAGGGATAACATGATCCCCATCCCCATCTCTCCTCTTAGTCTTTGGCATGGAAGAAGAAAGGAGGAGTAGGGGAACTACCTCCTATAGGAAAGGACATGGGCTTATACTAAGATGGTTTCCATTTCCCTGTAGACGGATGCCACTCCGATGAAGAGGATGTCATTCATTATGAGGAATGGTCACACTCCCGTGGAGACAAGTGGGCGTTCATAATGTCCAAGGTGGGGGACCCCGCGTAGGATGAATCGAGTAAAGGTCACAGTTTAACGTCATGTGTCATGGATGATGGTGCCAGGCAGTTTAACGTCCTGTAGCTCGGACAAGGTGTGTTCACTCCACACCCCTCAGACATACATGACTGGTACCTCCCTCCCCTTGGGGAAGGGAAGGAATAAGAAATGTCGTGTTGAGAGGGTGTTATGGAGTGATCTATTGGGGAGTCCATGTTATAGTGTCTATGAGAAGAAGTAATAGATGTTAGTGTGTCTATGCGAAGAAGCCTAAGGCCAAGCAACACAATAGGAAGTAATGTCCATGGGACATTGAAATCACTTGGTTAAAACCTGGAGGGTCACATTGGAAAAGGAATTACAAAGCAAAAGAGTTCATAGGTAGGGGACTCGTAGAGCTCTGGTGCTCCCTGTAGTGGAGGGTACTTGTGAAGGGGTGTGCTTCGCGAAGTGGGATGGAATAGCCTATGAATGGGGCATTGATTGATATGGAAGGAGCTTTGCGAAGTGGAAAGGCATTCACGGAGCACTACCTCACGAATAAAAGGTTCCTCGCGAAGCAAGGTGTTGTGAAGCGATGTGCTTCGTGAAGTACAGTGACCCTACCTTAGCATATGGATTACTTGTACATGAAGGGTATTTCGCGAAGCAGAAACGCTTCTCAAGGACCCGAGTCTTCTTGGGGATCTCCTTACTTTACGGAGGCATGTCGACTCTACGAAAGTAATCCCTCCCTAAATATGGGAAGAGTTAATAAAAGGGGGGAGGCATTTCGCGATGCAAATAAATACCTCGCATAGCTCATGATCTGTAGAGCATATAGTGCTTCATGATTTGGGAGCTAGGTAGTTAAAAGGTTGGATGGTACGTCTACTAGACTTGGGGGGGGGAGGAGTTCGGTATTTATAGGCAAGAGGCGCCATGAAGCAGGGCTTGCTCGGCGTGGAGATGGATTCCCATGCTCCAAAGAAGGCTCGGGAATGTCAAAGGGGTTCGTAGAGCATCTCTCCCCCTTGTTCCGCAGTGGGGTCATGAATGTCAAATTCGTTCATGGAGCCCCCCACCTCCTTACACTGCGACAGGCTCGCGAACGTCAAATTCATTCATGAAGCCTCCCACCTCCTTCCTCCACGATTGACGTGGGGCCAGGGGGACTTCGCGAAGGGGATTCTCGATGTATCCATTCAGGATTTTCGTTTCTTCTTCATCTTCCCCCATTTTGGCACCAACAAATGCCCCCCCCCCCTCAGACTTGGTTCCGTGGAGAAATCAAGGGTCGATGTCTGAGGGTCAATCACCAAAATCCTCTATCATTCGAAAAGCTATCTCAAGAAGAGGGCTCGCAAAGATTGAATTCAGCGGTCCAGATGAACGCTCCCTGAATCTCACTGTGGTCGACATGCACCGCAAATCTCCAAAGGGCCCTCATCTATAAATTGGCGAGCTGAACTCTTTTTGACTTTTCCCCTCTATACGATTTTTCCTTTTAGCACTCTCGATTCGCAAAGCTCCGTGTACTCCGTGATTGCTCTCCGCAAATCTGGTCTTCTGCTTCACGGTGCATAGTGAGTCTTTGACTTCACATATCAGTGCTTGGAGACTCTACATTTGAAGGCCGAGGCAGTGCTCTAAGAACCGGCTTCGCGAATGATCTCCACGATCGAGCTTCGTCAATCAACCCTAAAATTGCCCATAATTAAAACTGAATGGATCATCAAGAAGCTGCCAGGGGTCCATGTGGATGTTGCTCATAGCGATGAGATGGCGAACAGTCTGGGTCTAGGGGATTAAATCCACAGACACTCTAACCATGGTTCATCGGTGGTGCTACCATTAGAGAGCCAAAATAACTACCCGCATTGTAAGAGGTTTCCTTTGTATGGCATCGGGTTGAAGGATGACATCTTCATCCCAGAAGGGAGTCAGGACAAACTAGCTTACTGGTTCAGGAGAACGCCATACCAGTGCTGATGGTTCAGGGTGGCTGACGGCCATGCCAGGGAGGAGTTCACACCCGTCATTGCTGATTTCTTATTCAACCACCTGAACAATGTCGAAGGAGAGTAATTACAGCCGTAGACATCTCCTCATCTATACCAGATGATTGTGAAGGCATCTTTGAGGAACCTGGGGAAGGATTGGTCTGAGGAGTGGGACCTGTGCCAGGGCGGAAAATTCATAGATGATTGGGACTGGGACTACTGGGTAGGTGCCTCATGTGAGGAGATTGGGGCTGAGTTGAGGAGAGTGGGCTTGTATGAGGTGTCCTGGGCCTCCCAATTCCACATATATCAACCGAAACAGATAATTCCATATCTTTTGAGATGATGGTTTCCGAGGACCAATACCTTCCACTTAAACCATGACAAGGTCAGTATCATCTTGTGGGATGTCCACCAGATCTTAGGGGTCCCGATATTGGGGGCTATATACGACGAATTTCTCCCCGTCATGAGTATTTTGGAGGATCCAGAACAAATTCCATGGCTAGAGATGGCATTGATGGAGTGTGTTTCAGTAGAGGATAAGGAGGTGGTGAGGGATGTACACTTTAGGTGGTGGTTCAAATAGTTCTTGAGCTTCCCGAAGAACATGCAGTTTTCGGTGAGGCCTCAGACTTTCCCAAAGGGGGCCTAGAGTAAGGATCACTCATACTGGTGACTTTTGGAGGACAAGTAGTGGAAGATGTGGGGATTCAGCGTCAGCACTGAGCAGTAACCAATAGTCAGGCTGGCATCGTTCATCGTGGATCTTATCTGTGGTTGGATCGTACAAGTAAAGAATACCAACATGGGAGTGCGACCAAGAACATTTATCATGGCATCCATGTTGGAGACAGGAGGGCGGGTCATCCTAGGGATCTTGATGCATGCCAAACTGTATAAGATGATGTCACATATAAGCGAGTGGAAGAGGCCGCAGAGGATATGTGGGCCATTCCACCACCTATATGGGTAGATAGCGGCACATATCAGGGGGGTTTATGAATATCTTAACCCCATCTCTCCTCCAGGCTCGAACTTTCTACCATCCATCATGAACACTACTGGGAGATTTCCAGCCAGGCTGACTGCACCGTTAGTTCTGAATCAGGTGTGCAAGGTGGAAGAGTTCAATTTTCACCCATTTCCATTACTGACGGGGGAATTCACTGATGATGGCCAAGGAATGGAAGATCACTGGGAATATCTCTTGGCCTTTTGAGGTGGAGTCTTAGTGAAAAGAGTGGACTCTGAGCCCTCTACGAGCTGTATAACCCACTCTGATTTGCTCACCAATTTTGGTTTATGCAGTGACTGACCCTGCAGGTCTATCTGCGGGTGCGCTTTGAGGAACACCTGTACGTGATGAGGAAGATGTGGCTCATGTTCACGTGGGAGGATGGGAAAATGCAGAATGAGTCTCCATTTTTCACACTCATATCCGCTTCAGACTATCCCTGCAGGCCATTCCTAAAATACTTCTTCACATCCTGGAAAAATTAAAACATTGAAAGGGGTGAGCTCAGATGCTCAGTAAGGAAAACAATATAGCAGAAGATTTCATAAATAAACATAAACATTTAAGGAAATGTATAAATAAACAAAACCCTTTTAAACATGAACTTCAACATAATATGGAAAAAGTAAAATGAAATAATGCAATTTACCTATTCACATAGATATTCTACTGGTAGAATAATCACATGCAATATCAATAACCACTTTCATAATGATGGAATGCATAATGCCAAACTATCATAACCACGTAGCCAAGGCCTCGTGCCAAGACTACAAATAAGATTTTTTCAAGGGCTTGTGCCAAGACACTAGTTTGTCTCATGAGACCTACCGATGCATCGATGAGCTATAGCGGGCTCCACCCATCACTTATTATGTCCAATGCATTCCTCATATGAAAAGTTAGAAACATAACATAAACATTCGTATTAAAAATAGCATACGAAATGTCAATACTTATCCACAAACCATGAATGGTATAAAAATAGCACATCCACAGTCAAACATAACTCATTCGATACAATATGGGATATTGTATTGTATAATATTAACCTCAATAGAGAATAATGAAGGATATTGACATAGATGAAAATAATCATCAAAACAATTTGAGATAAATATCCCTCTTTTTCTTGAAAACATTTAAAAGTCAAACTATTTTTCATGAAGCCATTTAAAATAGATTTTTGAATCAACGTGTCCCATAAAACTTTGAAACATCTAAAAGGAGTTTTAATTTTAAAACTATAATTTCCATATAAATAAATCCTTAAAACCATTTTTAAAACATGGAAATTAATGAGAAATATTTATAAGAATAAGTCTTTAAAACATTTAAAAATGGTATTTTTGTTAGAGTTTCTAACAAAAAGAGAGACACTTGAATACAAATTATTGAGGTAATAAATTTTTTTTAATATCATTAGAATAATAGGATTCATGATATACTATGTCAAAGTACATTATATACACCATATAAAGGTGATTTGGTGTATAGCAACAAATAGGTCTCAATGGAATGTAAATTGAGATGAAATCTCTCATAATGGATGTATCCTTATGTTAAGGATAAATCAACGACATAATTATGAGTGAAAAAAATAAATACACTCAATATGATTGGATATTCAGTGTAAAACAATCAAAGGACATTCACACATATTCTTGTAAAAACAACACCAATGAATTGGATGTTTAACTCAACAAATCGAGATTGAGTAAAAATTACTCATATCATATTCATACCGATGACCTGATAATTTATCAATGGAGTGATTATGTGTATAAAAAGTATATCCACATAAATTAGAGTGTAATATATGGCATAATCAAATGTATAGTGATTCTACACATAATCTTGGTGTAAAATAATCAATGAAGTATGCGTAATGCTGAATGAGTGGAACTTAAAATTTCAAATTTCCTTATTGATTTGGTAACATACAAAACATACACCCATGAAAGAAGGATAATAAAATGATGATTAAAATATACATTAATTAAAGTATATTACACAATTAATACAAACATTGGAAGTACACACACAATATGTAATAAATATGTGGTGAATAATGGAATTATCACGGAAATAAAAGTGAGATAAGAAACCCCTTACTTTTTAATTTTTCCTTTTTAGAAGGTAGGTTAACCTCCTTTATAATGGTGAAATTATTTTCATTTAATTATACGAGAATCATTTACATTAATATGATATCATATATGATCTTTTAACATTGATTTGTTAATAATATCATAATATTATCATCATTTCGGGTTTTAACTTACTCATTTTCCTTTATATTCTTTGTTATGTAAGCCATGTTTGTTATGGATAGTTTGTATCTTATTCATATCCAGAATTATATAAATTCCTTAAACATTATTTTTAATCATCAAATGAGAATTATAGTAGAATAGATACAATGGAGAATGAATCTCATCGCGTTCGTTGAGACGGTAGTCCGTATGTACGCACGAGCGACAATATCATTCTTTTGATGTTAAAATAATATATAATTGGATGTTATATCATATATACAAAATAATTATCATGTTATATTTATTATTTAAATTTATTAAACATCATTATAATACCCATCCAAATAATAATTTATTGAATGACAATTACACCACGACATGGAGACGGTAAGCCGTACATACGCACGTATGGTGACATGCCATTCAAAGGATGGATAGAATACTGAATTTGGTTGTACCATATTTATAATAACATGAAAGTATATATAATATACTTTATTTATTGTTTTAGAATAAAAAATAACAAAGAAAGAAGAATTTGAAGA
Organism: Viscum album; assembly: GCA_963277665.1. Taxonomy (NCBI): domain Eukaryota; kingdom Viridiplantae; phylum Streptophyta; class Magnoliopsida; order Santalales; family Viscaceae; genus Viscum; species Viscum album. The sequence goes on along the minus strand of OY728150.1, from coordinate 35,511,123 downwards.
AAAAAGGAACTTGAAATAGGGTGGTGAAAACATTACCTCTTCTTCGGGTTCTTCCGTTTGATTTGATCAAAAGGACACCTTAGGTTGGCTTTCCGATCAATCTAAGGCATCTAGATTGCAGTGAGGGACGTTGAAAGAGTATTTGGGCAGGTTTTGGCCGATCCAAAAGGCTTTGAATGTGTGAATTAGTGAGAAGGTGGAGTTCCCTTTTATAAGAGGGGTGTGGGTCACCTTTGGAAAAGCTAAAAGTATTATTTTATAATAAATTAATATTCAGTTTCTAATGGCTCCAAAGTGTATTAGTTAAAGGTTAATGTGGGTAGAGGTATAAAAAAACTCAACCAAAATTTAGACAGGTTTGGGTCATTATATTAACCTTATCTTTAAGTATTAACTCTTAGTTAATTAGTTTCATTTTTACAATATCTCTTCGTATTTTTATATTATATGTTTAATAAACATACTATATACATCAAAGAAACCCCCAAGTGGTCCATTAATTATAATCCAATCATGATATAAGTCTCTTGGAAGAACCTTAGATTTTTAGGAATTGAATATAAATTAATTATATAATATTTGTTTTAAAAACTCCTTTATGTCAATTTTGACACTATTGGGTATTTTTTTTATAAATTCATAACAGCATTATTACATCGAACACAATTTATATAATCAATCTTAATATGTCATATTAACCTATAAAATTATTGGAATTCATAAAAAGTCTCGAATTACATTTATTTTGATATTTATAATATCAATTATTTTAATATTTTATTAATTAGCTAATTACTACATCACCATTGTGTCATAAATAAATTAAATTATTTAATGTCTAAAAATTATAAATAAAATAAAATTATGAAGGAAATATTTTTATCTTTCTATGAAATATTTAAAATCGAATTTATCTTATTTATAACCCTATATTAAAAATGTTTTAGTAAATAAACTTGGATTTTAGCTCTTTTAACTCTTCTTTGAATTAAATAATAATAAATGTCCTAATCTAATACAAGTGGACCTAAATTATAATATTTTACATCTAAGGTTGTTTTTGGTCATGCTAAACTTTTCCAATAGAATTAGGACATGTGTTTGGGTAATATTAATATCATTTTTACCCTTAATTACCCTATTTACTTTTAACCGTTGTAAATAAAAGTAAAAGGTTACTATTCACCAAAAATTATTTTCATCTCATTGAACCATATTTTACTCCTTGATATTAACTGTGTCTCTCGGATTTTCAAAATTCCACTCACAGATGTGGTAAAATTACGTGTTATGAAAAATTCAGTTTTTTAACTACCACTTAGTAGTTTCACTATTCATTAAAAAATGAAAGTTTCCTGAAAAATAACAAAAATTAGGCCTACGATATATTTGATATTATGAATTCAAAAATGATGTCTATTTTACCAAATTCAAAACATATCATTTTCATTATATAATTTAAAAATTAATTACCGTCGTCAAAACAAATAGCGTGTTTTTAAGAGATAATAACTATCAAAAGATCGACACTTGTTTATGTCTTGTTTAAAGGTGAAATTACCTCCAATTACCAACATTGTATTAAATGGTAAAAATATATTCTAAATATACTTTAAAACCACTCAAATTTATAATTTATCACTATTAATTATTTCGATAAAAAACAACTTAATTAAAATTTAGTAATTTTCACTATTCATTAAAATATGAGAGTTCCCCGAACAGTACCAAAATTTCACCCTAAGATAATTTTGAAATTACTAATCCAAAAATTAAGTCCATTTGGAAAGATAAAATTTAAATAATTTCAAAAAGTAGGTATTACTATTCATAATGGCTAGTTTGATTGGTTGTGGTGTGTTAGAATCTCGAAGTTGCGTACAGTGCACGCCATTGCATTATTCAAAGGGAAACATACCATGGAAGCTTGGGGTGTTACATTCTCCCCTCCTTCAATAAATTGAGCCCTCGCAATTTTTTTTAAAAAAATTGGGCTTGAGAATATAATGGAAAGTCTCACATTGGAAAAAGAGTTAATAAAATTGTCACTTTAAAAGAAAGGAAGAGAGGTATAAAGGTCACCCAAGATAACCCATACTAGAATTCCATGTAGGAAAACATGCATATGGACGATAAACTAATTGTTAAGTTCTGATGGAGAGGGATAGAAAACATGATCAGGAGAAAGTTAACAATAAGAAAATCACAATCTTGTGTTGGGACAAACAGTCATTAGTCTCCCAGTAGGAAAAGTAAACTGACAACATTTTTTGTTTTAAATTACATTACATATGGACGAGGAATTCATTAATGATATTTACTAAGAACACAAAGATATATACTTACTTTTTAAGTAGAGTTTCATTCTTTAATAAAAGTTTATCACTAACTCATTTTTTTGACAATGAGTATTCAAGAAGACTTGGTCACAATGGAAGAGCTAGAATAAACTTCTATAGAAATACATGATCCATGTAGGATAAACTATATATTTACTTTGTCTTTAGATATTAATCTAAACCAAAATGGTTATTATAATATCTGATGATCCCCCAAATGGATATTCTATTAGGGAAAAGAACACTAATCTTAATTTCTAAAATTAAACCATCAATACCCCAAAGTTAAATAAATACAATTTAATTGTCCTTAAAATCCTTCAATATAATCCAAACTAATATTGAAACCCAAAACTTATATGAATGTAGTCTTCCACATTGAATTGTATCTCCAAATGAAATTAATTACTCTTAAGGTCACATTTTTAAAAGTAATTAACCTAATAATTTCCATAAATAACCCAAATCACTATAAATCCACAATAAAAACATAGATAAAAATCCACCATTACTCCTCAAATGAAATCACATACTATTCTATTTTCCTTGGGCATATAGTGTTCACAAAAAAGCGAACAACTTCCAAATTAACATTTATCACTTAATCACCAAATCATTTTCCTATACTAAGGGTATTCATTTGATAAGACATAAGATCCCAAATCAAATTATTATTGACCAATAAAATCATTTAACTAAAATTAATAATCACACTAACCAGGGACTTCACGTAGTCCAGTTGTAGATGATAAATCCCAATCACACTTTGGTTGTGGGTTCGATTCCCACAGCTTTGTTTGATGCGACGGGTTGTTACATGGTCTGCATGTTGTCCTTTTTCAAAAACTATATTTTATAACATTACCAAAATGAGATAAATTTCTCAAAATAACCATAACATAATTTAACCACAAATCTTATCTCATACCTTGCATTTTCATCCCAAATTATAATAACTTATAATTTCCTCAAACCTAATGATCATATAAAACCAAATGGTTATTTATAACTATATCCACAAGAGAAAAGATAATTCTTCCTCAAATATCATTCTCACATGGAAAACTGCAGGGTTAAAAATACAAGAGAAAATTATTCCAAGTTAAACCCATCAACAAGTTGCACTAATACTTTTTAAACATTTCACCAACCATCTATTCCCACATAGCTTCTTCTTTAACCAAGAAAATATCCTATAGAATAGGGAATTCACTCGGGTAATGGTCAGGTCCCCTACATTTACGAAAAATGACAGTAAATGGATTCATGGAACCATTTTTATCTTCTTCCACTGTACTCTTAATTTTTCTTTGGTAATTCTTCAATTTATGTCATTCCTTCCCGCACATAAAGCATTTCTTTGTCCCATTGAGACACTTTCCTGGGTGTCTCCTTCCACATTTCCTACATGATGGAAATTAAGGATTCATTTCTCCATGTTCTCTACTGATAGAGCTCTTATTTTTCATCACCTTTCTCTTCTTTGTTGAGTCCGGGAATTGGTTAATATATATATTGTTGATCATATTTTTGGAAAATTGATTTGGCATAAAGAGGATATATTTTACGCCTATCAACATTCCATTTTGTTGCTCATTGCCACCACCATTCCTACCTTGTACATCATTCTCAAAGTCACTATGACTTCCTTGGAATCCAGCCGTTGACTAAAACCAGAAAGAATAATGTGAGTAACAATAGTCATAAAATCAATTAGAGATTATCATGTCACCATATTCTCAATTTGAAACACATTAGGATTAACCAATGTCATTTACTCTCATCTTATATATATAATACTTCAAATTGGTTTGTAAAGAAAATGTAAATTATCCTAAGCATATCCCCCGGGAGTGTCGTAACCAAGAGTGCAGCAAGGCCCATTGTCATGCACCAGTTCCCGTTCAAGTCTAGCTCAAAGCGGTGTTTTCGAGTTTTACCCCTAGGTACATCTGTGCCAGAGCCACCTCTACTTGCTCGTATCCAGACAGGGATGTATTGCTCAGAAAACTCACAAAATCTCTACAATACCAAATTTCAAGGAAGTTATTCTATACTAATCCTCAAAGTTCATCTTAGATCAACGTGCTCTAATCAGAGTTTATCTAAATCTAGCTTCCAAGGTTTGTACTAAACTTCCTCTGATACCAACTATAACGCCCCGACCCAAGTTACCCAGAGTCGATGCTTTATTGCGTAACATTGGCATGTTCACAAAAGATCATGTCTTGAAATACCGATTAGTTTAGTAGCCTTGGAAACTCTAGATACATTCATAAATGTTACATTATATCATAAAGTGAAAAACTAAAATAACATAGTCTCCATTTTACACACTTATATCCCCTTCAGACTATCCCTGTAAGTCATTCCTAAAATACTTCTTCACATCCTGGAAAAATTAAAACATTGAAAGGGGTGAGCTCAGATGCTCAGTAAGGATAACAATATAGAAGAAGATTTCATAAACAAACATAAACATTTAAGGAAATGTATAAATAAACAAAAGCCTTTTAAACATGAACTTCAACATAATATGGAAAAAGTAGAATGAAATAATTCCATTTACTTATTCACATGGATATTCTACTAGTCGAATAATCACATTCAATATCAATAACCACTTTCATAATGATGGAATGCATAATGCCAGACTATCATAACCACGTAGCCAAGGCCTCATGCCAAGACTGCAAATAAGATTTTATCAAGGCCTCATGCCAAGACACTAGTTTGTCTCATGAGACCTGTCGATGCATCGAGGAGCTATAGCGGGCTCCACCCGTCACTTATTAAGTCCAATGCATTCCTCATATGAAAAGTTAGAAACATAACATAAACAGACATATTAAAAATAGCATACGAAATGTCAATACTTATCCACAAACCATGAATACTATAAAAATAGAACATCCACAATCAAACATAACTCATTCGATACAATATGGGAGATTGTATTGCATCATATTAACCTCAACAGAGAATCATGAAGGATATTGACATAGATGAAAATAATCATCAAAAAAATTTGAGATAAATATCTCCCTTATTCTTGAAATCATTTAAAAGTCACACTATTTATCAAGAAGCCATTTAAAAAAGATTTTTGAATCAAACTTTCCCATACCACTTTGAAAATTCTAAAAGGAGTTTTAATTTTAAAACTATAATGTCCATATAAATAAATCCTTAAAACCATTTTTAAAACATGGACATTAATGAGAAAGATTTATAAGAATAAGTCTTTAAAACAATTAAAAATGGTATTTTAGTTTGAGTTTCTAACAAAAAGAGAGACACTTGAATAAAAATAATTGAGGTAATCAAAACTTTGTAATATCATTAGAATAAATGGATTCATGATATACAATGTCAAAGTACATTATATATACCATATAAAGGTGATTTGGTGTATAACAACAATGAAGTCTCAATAGAATGTAAATTGAGATGAAATCTCTCATAAAGGCCGTATCCTTAGGTTAAGGATAAATCAACGACATAATTATGAGTGAAAAATATAAATAAACTCAATATGATTGTATATTCAGTGTAAAACAATCAAAGGACATTCACACATATTCTTGTAAAAACAACTGCAATGAATTGGATGTTTAACTCAAAAAATCGAGATTGAGTAAAAATTACTCTTATAAGGTACATACCGATGACCTGATAATTTATCAATGGAGTGATTATGTGTATCAAAAGTATATCCACAGAAAGTGGAGTAGATGTTATGGCATAATCAAATGAATAGTGAATCTACACATAATCTTGGAGTAAAATAATCAATGAAGTATGCGTAAATCCGAATGAGTGGAAAATGAAATTTCAAATTCCCTTATTTATTTGGTAACATACAAAACATACACCCATGAAAGAGGGATCATACAATGATGATCTAAATATAAATGAATTAAATTATATTACACAATGAATACCAACATGGGTAGTACACACATCATATGTAATAAATATGTGGTGAACAATGGAATTATCAAGGAATTAAAAGTGAGATAAGAAACCCCTTACATGGTAATTTTTCCTTGGTCGATGGTAGGTTAACCTCCTTTATAATGGTAAAATAATTGTTATTGAATTATACATGAATCATTTACATTAATATGATATCATATATGATCTTTTAGCATTGATTTGTTAATAATATCATAGTATTATCATCATTTCGGGTGTTAACTTACTCGTTTTCCTTTATATTCTTTGTTACGTAAGCCGTGTTTTTTATGGATAGGTTGTATCTTATTAATATCCAGAAATATATAAATTCCTTAAACATTATTTTTAATCATCAATGGAGAATTATACTTGAATGGATACGATGGAGAATGAATCTCATCACGTTCATGGAGACGGTAGTCCGTACGAACGCACGAGCGACAATATCATTCTTTTGATGTTAAAATAATATATAATTGGATGCTGTATCATATAGACTGAATAATTATCATGTTATATCTATTATTTACATGAATTACACATCATTATAATTCCAATCCAAATAATAATTTATTGAATTACAATTACACCACGACGTGGAGACGGTAAGCCGTACATAGGCACGTATGGTGACATGTCATTCAAAGGATCGATAGAATAATGAATATGGTTGTACCATATTTATAACAACATAACAGTATATAGAAGATACTGGATTTATTAGTTTAGAATAGAAATAACAAAGAAATAAGAATTTGAAGAAGAAATGAACTTGAAATTGGGTGCTGAAAACATTACCTCTTATTCGGGTTCTTCCGTTTGATTTGATCAAAAGGGCTCCATAGGTTGGCTTTCCGATCAAACTAAGGCCTCTAGGTTGTATTGAGGGAAGTTTAGAGAGTATTTGGGCAGGTTTTGGCCGATAAAAAAGGCTTTGAATGTGTGAATTAGTGAGAAGGTGGAATGCCCTTTTATAAGAGGGGTGAGGGTCACCTTTGGAAAAGCTAAAAGTATTATTTTATAATAAATTAATATTCGGTTTCTAATGGCTAAAAAGTGGATTATTTAGAGGTTAAGGTGGGTAGGGGACGAAAAAATCCCAACCAATATAATTTAGATAGGTTTGGGTCATTATATGAACCTTATCTTTAAGTATTAACTCTCAGTTAATTAGTTTCACTTTTACAATGTCTCTTTGTATTTTTATATTATATGTTTCATAAACATACTATATATATCCAAGAGACCCCAAGTGGTCCATAAATAATACACCTATAATGAAATAAGTCTCTTGGCCGAACCTTAGATTTTTAGGAATTTAATATAAATTAATAATATAATATTTTTTTAACAACTCCTTTATGTCAATTTTGACACTATTGGGTATTTTGTTTTTTATAAATTCATAAGAGAATTATTACTTCGATAAAAATTTATATAATAAATCATAATATGTCATATTAACCTAGTAAATTAGTGGAATTAAAAAAAGTCTCAAATTACATTTATTTTGATATTTATAATATCAATTATTTTAACATTTCATTAATTAGGTAATTACTGCATCACCATTGTGTCATAAATAAATTAGATTATTTAGTGTCTAAAAATTATAAATAAAATAAAATTATGTAGGAAATCTTTTTATCTGTCTAATAAATATTTACAATTGAATTTATCTTATGTAGAACCCTATATTAAAAATGTTTTAGTAAATAAACATTGATTTTACCTCTTTTAACTCTTCTTTGAATTAAATAATAATAAATGTCCTAATCTAATACAAGTGAACCTATATTATAATATTTTACTTCTAAGGTTGTTTTTAGACGAGATACACTTGTTCAATAGAATTAGTACATGTGTTAGGGTAATATTAATATCATTTTTACCCTTAATTACATTATTTACTTTTAACCGTGGTAAATAAAAGTTAAAAGTTACTATTCACCAAAAATTATTTTCATCTCATTGAACCACATTTTACTCCATGATATTAATTGTGTCGGTCAGATTTCCGAAATTCCACTCACAGATGTGGTAAAATTACGTTTTATGAAATATTCAGGTTTTTAACTTCCACTTAGTGGATTCACTATTCATCAAAAAATGAAAGTTTCCTGAAAAATAAAAAAAATTAGGTCTAAGCTATATTTGATATTATGAATTCAAAAATGATGTCTATTTTACCAAATTCAAAACATATCAGTTTCATTAATTAATTTAAAAATTAATTCCCATCGTCAAAACAAATAGCGTGTTTTTAAGAGATAATAACTATCAAAAGATCGACACTTGTTCATGTCATGTTTAAATGTGAAATTACATCCAATGACCAAAATTGTATTAAATGGTAAAAAAATATTCTAAATATACTTTAAAACCACTCAAATTTATAATTTATCACTATTAATTATTTCGATTAAAAAAGTTGTTTTTAATTAAAATTTAGTAATTTTCACTATTCATCAAAATATGAAAGTTATCCGAAAAGTACCAAAATTTCAACCCAAGCTAATTTCGATATTAAAAATCCAAAAATTAAGTCCATTTCGAATGATAAAATTTATAAAATTTCAAAAAGTATGTATTACTATTCATAATGGCTAGTTTGAATGGTGGTGGTGTGTTAGAATCTCAAAGTTGCGTACAATGCACACCATTGCATTATTCAAAGGGAAACGTATCGTGGAAGCTTGTAGTGTTACATTCTCCCCTACTTCAATAAATTGTGTCCTCAAATTTTTTTTTAAAATTGGGATTGAGAATATAATGGAAATTCCCACATCGGAAAAAGAGTCAATAAAAATATCACTTTAAAATAAAGGAAGAGAGGTATAAAGGTCACCCAAGATAACCCATACTAGGATTTCATGTAGGAAAACATGGATATGAACGATAAACTATGTGTTAAGTTCTGATGGAGAGGGATAGAAAACATGATCAAGAGAAAATTAACAATAAGAAAATCACAAGCTTGTGTTGGGACAAACAGTCATTAGTCTCCCAGTAGGAAAAGTAAACTGACAACATTTTTTTTATATTACATTAGATAAGGACGAGGAATTCATTTATGATATTTCCTAAGAACACAAAGACATATACTTACTTTTTATGTAGAGTTTCATTCTTTAATAAATTTTTACCACTAACTCATTTTTTTTAACAATGATTATTCAAGAAGACTTGGTCACAATGGAAGTGCTAGAATAAAATTCTATAGAAATACATGATCCACATAGGATAAACTATATATTTACCTTGTATTTAGAGATTAATCAATACCAAAATGGTTAGTATAATATCTGAGGATCCCCCAAATGGATATTCCATTAGAGAAAAAACACTAATCTTAATTTCTAAAAGTAAACCATCAATACCCCAATGTTAAATAAATACCATTCAATAATCAATTGTCTTTAAAATCCTTCAATATAATCCATACTAATATTGAAACCCAAAACTTATAAGAATGTAGTCTTCCACGTTGAATTGTATCTCCAAATGAAATTAATTAATGATAAGGTCACATATTTAAAAGTAATTAACATAATCATTTACATAAATAACCCAAATCACTATAAATCCACAATAAAAACATAGATAAAAATCCACCAATACTCCTCAAATGAAATCCCATACTATTATATTTTCCTTGGGCATATAGTGTTCAGAAAAAAAGCGAACAACTTCCAAAATAACATTTATCACTTAATCACCAAATCATTTTCCTATACTAAGGGTATTCATTTGATAAGTCATAAGATCCCAAATCAAATTATTATTGATCAATAAAATCATTTAACTAAAATTAATAGTCACAATAACCAGGGACTTCACGTAGTCCAGTGGTAGAAGATAAATCCCAATCACACTTTGGTTGTGGGTTTGATTCCCACTGCTTTGTCTGACGCGACGCGTTGTCACACGGTCTGCATGTTGTCCTTTTTCAAAAACTATATTTTATAACATTACCAAAATGAGATAAATTACTCAAAATAACCATAACATAATTTAACAACAAATCTTATCTAATACATTGAATTTTCATCCCAAATTATAATAATTATAATTGCCTCAAACCCAATGATCATATAAAACCAAATGGTTATTTATAACTATATCCACAAGAGAAAAGATAATTCTTCCTCAAATATCATTCTCACATGGAATACTGTAGGGTTAAAAATACAAGAGAAAATTATTCCAAAGTAAACCCATCAACAATATGCACTAATACTTTTTAAACATTTCTCCAACCATTCATTCCCACATAGCTTCTTCTTTGACCAAGAAAATATCCTATAGAATAGGGAATTCACTCAGATAATGGTCAGGTCCCCTACATTTATGAAAAATGACTGTAAATGGATTCTTGGGACCATTTTTAACTTCTTCCATAGTACTCTTAATTTTTCTTTGGCAATTCTTCAATTTATGTCATTCCTTCCTGCACGTAAAGCTTTTCTTTGTCCCATTGAGACACTTTCCTGAGTGTCTCCTTCCACATTTCCTACATGATGGAAATTTAGGATTCCTTTCTCCATGGTCTCTACTACTGGAGATCTTATCATTCATCACCTTTCTCTTCTTTGTTGAGTCTGAGAATTGGTTAATATATATATATATATTGTTGATCATATTTTTGGAAAATTGATTTGGAATAAAGACGATATCTTTTACACCTATCAACATTCAATTTTGTTGCTCATTTCCACCACCGTTCCTACCTTGTACGTCATTCTCAAATTCACTATGACTTCCTTGGAATCCAGCCGTTGACTAAAACCAGAATGCATTGTGTGAGTAACAATAGTCATGAAATCATTTAGAGATTATCATGTCACCATATTCTCAATTTGAAACACATTAAGATTAACCAAGGTCATTTACTATCATCTTATATATATAATACTTCAAATCGGTTTGTAAAGAAAATGTAAATTATCCTAAGCATATCCCCCGGGAGTGTCATAACCAAGAGTGCCGCAAGGCCCATTGTAATGCACCAGTTCCCATTCAAGTCTAGCTCAAAGTGGTGTTTTCGAGTTTTAACCCTAGGTATATCTGTTCCAGAGCTGCCTCTACCTGCTCGTATCCATATAGGGATGTATTGCTCAGAAAACTCACAAAATCTCTACAATACCAAATTTCTAGGATGTTCTTCTATACCAATCCTCAAAGTTCATCTTAGGTCAACGAGCCCGAATCAGAGTTTATCTAAATCTAGCATCCAAGGTTTGTACTAAACTTCCTCTGATACCAACTGTAATGCCCCGACCCCAGTTACCCAAAGTCGGTGCATTATTGCGAAACATTGGCATGATCACAAAAGACCATGTCTCGAAAGACTGATTAGTTTAGTAGCCTTGGAAACTCTAGATAAATTCATAAATGTTACATTATATCATAAAGTGAAAAACTAAAATAACATAGTCTCCATTTTCCACACTCATATCCCCTTCAGACTATCCCTACAGGTCATTCCTAAAATACTTCTTCACATCCTGGAAAAATTAAAACATTGAAAGGGGTGAGCTCAGATGCTCTGTAAGGATAACAATATAGAGGAAGCTTTCATAAATAAACATAAACATTTACGGAAATTTATAAATAAACAAAAGCCTTTTAAACATGAACTTCAACATAATATGGAAAAAGTAAAATGAAATAATTCTATTTACTTATTCACATGGATATTCTACTGGTCGAATAATCACATGCAGTATCAATAACCACTTTCATAATGATGGAATGCATAATGCCAGACTATAATAACCACGTAGCCAAGGCCTTGTGCCAAGACTACAAATAGGATTTTGTCAAGGCCTCGTGCCAAGGCACTAGTTTGTCTCATGAGACCTGCAGATGCATCGAAGAGCTATAGAGGGCTCCACCCATCACTTATTAAGTCCAATGCATTCCTCATATGAAAAGTTAGAAACATAACATAAACATTCATATTAAAAATAGCATACGAAATGTCAACACTTATCCACAATCCATGAATGGTATAAAAATAACACATCCACAGTCAAACATAACTTATTCAATACAATATGGGAGATTTTATTGTATCATATTAACATAAATAGAGAATAATGAAGTATATTGACATAGATTAAAATAATCATCAAAACAATTTGAGAGAAATATCTCCCTTTTTCTTGAAATCATTTAAAAGTCACACTATTTGTCAAGAAGCCATTTAAAATAGATTTTTGAATCAAAGTGTCCCATACCACTTTGAAACTTCTAAAAGGAGTTTTAATTTTAAAACTAAAATGTCCATTAAATAAATCCTTAAAACCATTTTTAAAACATGGACATAATGTGAAAGATTTATAAGAATAAGTCATTAAAACATTTAAAAATGGTATTTTAGTTAGAGTTTACAACAAAAAGAGAGACACTTGAATAAAAATAATTTAGGTAATAAAAACTTTTTAATATCATTGGAATAAAGGTATTCATGATATACTATGTCAAATTATATTATATACACCATATAAAAGTGATTTGGTGTATAACAACAAAGAAGTCTCAATGTAATGTAAATTGAGATGAAATCTCTCATAAAGGTTGTATCCTTAGGTTAAGGATAAATCAACGACATAATTATGAGTGACAAATATAAATACACTTAATATTATTGGATATTTAGTGTAAAATAATCAAAGGACATTCACACATATTCTTGTAAAAACAACACCAATGAATTGGATGTTTAACTCAAAAAATCGAGATTGAGTAAAAATTACTCTTATCAAGTTCATACTGATGAACTGATAATTTATCAGTTGAGTGATTATGTTTATCAAAATTATATCCATAGAAAGGGGAGTGGAATTTTTGGCATAATCAAATGAATAGTGATTCTACACATAATCTTGGTGTAAAATAATCAATAAAGTATGCGTAAAGCTGAATGAGTGGAAATTGAAATTTCAAATTCCCTTATTGATTTGGTAACATACAAAACATACACCCATGAAAGAAGGATCATACAATTATGATGTAAATATAAATGAATTAATATATATTACACATTGAATATAAACAAGGGCAGTACACACTCCATATGTAATAAATAAGTGGTGAACAATGGAATTATCACAGAATTAAATGTGAGATAAGAAACCCCTTACTTTGTACTTTTTCCTTGGTCGACGGTAGGTTAACCTCCTGTATAATGGTGAAATAATTGTTATTGAATTATACAAGAATAATTTACGTTAATATGATATCATATATGATCTTTTAACATTGATTTGTTAATAATATCATAGTATTATCCTCATTTCGGGTGATAACTTACTCGTTTTCCTTTATATTCTTTGTTACGTAATCCGTGTTTGTTATGGAGAGGTTGTATATTATTCATATCAAGAATTATATAAATTCATTAAACATTATTTTTAATCATCAAATGAGAATTATACTTGAATGGATATGATTGAGAATGAATCTCATCACGTTTGTGGAGACGGTAGTCCGTACGTACGCACGAGCGACAATATCATTTTTTGATGTTAAAATAATATATAATTGGATATTATATCATATCGATAGAATAGTTATCATGTTATATTTATTATTTACATGAATTACACATCATTATAATACCCATCCAAATAATAATTTATTGAATGACAATTACACCACGACGTGGAGAAGGTAAGCCGTACCTACGCACGTATTGTGACATGCCATTCAAAGGATGGCTAGAATACTGAATATGGTTGTACCATATTTATAATAACATCACAGTATATAGAAGATACTAGAGTTATTATTTTAGAATATAAATAACAAAGAATGAATAATTTTAAGAAGAAAGAAACTTGAAATAGTGTGGTGAAAACATTACCTCTTCTTCGAGTTCTTCTGTTTGATTTGATCAAAAGGGCTCCTTAGGTTGGCATTACGTTCAAACTAAGGCCTCTAGGTTTTAGTGAGGGAATTTGAGAGAGTATTTGGGCAGGTTTTGGACGATCCAAAAGGCTTTGAATGTGTGAATTAGTGAGAAGGTGGAGTGCCCTTTTATAAGAGGGGGTAGGGTCACCTTTGGAAAAGCTAAAAGTATTATTTTATAATAAATTCATATTTGGTTTCTAATGGCTCAAAACTGAATTATTTAAAGGTTAAGGTGGGGAGGGGTCGAAAAAAACTCATCTAATAGAATTTAGACAGGTTTGGGGCATTATATTAACCTTATCTTTAAGTATTAACTCTTAGTTAATTAGTTTCGCTTTTACAATGTCTCCTAGTATTTTTATATTATATGTTCAATAAACATACTATATACATCCAAGATACCCCCGAGTGGTCCATTAATGATACAAATATAATGATATAAGTCTCTTGGAAGAACCTTAGATTTTTAGGAATTGAATATAAATTAATAATATAATATTTGTTTTAAAAACTCCTTTATGTCAATTTTGACACTATTGTGTATTTTGTTTTTGATAAATTCATAACAACATTATTACTTCGAACACAATTTATATAATAAATCCTATTATGTCATAGTAACCTATAAAATTAGTGGAATTCATAAAAAGTCTCAAATTACATTTATTTTGATATTTATAATATCAATTATTTTAATATTTCATTAATTAGGTAATTACTTCATCACAATTGTGACATAAATAAATTACATTATTTAATGTCTAAAAATTATAAATAAAATAACATTATATATGAAATTTTTATATCTTTCTAATTAATATTACAATCAAATTTATCTTATGTATAACCCTATATTAAAAATGTTTTAGTAAATAAACTTTGATTTTACCTCTTTTAACTCTTCTTTGAATTAAATAATAATAAATGTCCTAATCTAACACAAGTGGACCTAAATTATAATATTTTACTTCTAAGGTTGTTTTTGGTTGAGATACACTTGTTCAATAGAATTAGGACATGTGTTAGGGTAATATTAATATCATTTTTACCCTTAATTACCCTATTTACTTTTAACCGTGGAAAATAAAAGCAAAAAGTTACTATTCACCAAAAATTATTTTCATCTCATTGAACAACATTATAATATTTTATATTTACTATGTCTCTCGGATTTTCGAAATTCCAGTCACAGATGCGGTAAAATTATGTTTTTTTTAAATTCAGTTTTTTAACTTCCACTTAGTGGTTTCACTATTCATCAAAAAATGAAAGTTTCCTGAAAAATAACAAACATTAGGCCTAAGATATATTTTATATTATGAATTGAAAAATGATGTCTATTTTACGAAAATTCAAAATATATCAGTTTGATTAATTAATTTAAAAATTAATTCCCGTCGTCAAAACAAATAGAGTGTTTTTAAGAGATAATAACTATCAAAAGATCGACCCTTGTTTATGTCTTGTATAAATGTGAAATTACATCCAATGACCAACATTGTATTAAATGGTAAAAATATATTCTAAATATACATTTAAACCACTCAAATTTATAATTTATCACTACTAATTATTTCGACTAAAAAAGTTGTTTTTAATTAAAATTTAGTAATTTTCACTATTCTTCAAAATATGAAAGTTATCCGAAAAGTACTAAAATTTCACCCTAAGATAATTTTGATATTACGAATCCAAAAATTAAGTCCATTTCTAAAGATATAATTTATAAAATTTCAAAAAGTAGGTATTACTATTCATAATGTCTAGTTTGACTGGTTGTGGTGTGTTAGAATCTCGAAGTTGCGTACAATGCACGCCATTTCATTATTCAAAGGGAAACATACCGTGGAAGCTTGGGGTGTTACATTCTCCCCTCCTTTAATAAATTGCGTCCTCACAATTTTTTTTAAAAATTGGGCTTGAGAATATAATGGAAAGTCCCACATTAGAAAAAGAGTCAATAAAACTATCACTTTAAAAGAAAGGAAGAGAGGTATAAAGGTCACCCAAGATAACCCATACTAGGATTCCATGTAGGAAAACATGGATATGGACAATGAACTAAGTGTTAAGTTCTGATGGAGAGGGATAGAAAACATGATCAGGGGAAAGTTAACAATAAGAAAATCACAAGCTTTTGTTGGTATAAACAATCATTAGTCTCCCAGTAGGAAAAGTAAACTGACAACATTTTTTGTTTTAAATTACATTACATAAGGACGAGGAATTCATTTATGATATTGACTAAGAACACAAAGATATATACATAATTTTTATGTAGAGTTTCATTCTTTAATAAATTTTTACCACTATCTCATTTTTTTAACAATGAGTATTCCAGAAGACTTGGTCACAATAGAAGAGCTAGAATAAACTTCTATAGAAATACATGATCCACGTAGGATAAACTCTATATTTACCTTGTATTTAGAGATTAATCAAAACAAAAATTGTTAGTATAATATCTAATGATCCCCCAAATGGATATTACATTTGAGAAAAAACACTAATCTTAATTTCTAAAATTAAACCATCAATACCCCAAAGATAAATAAAAACCATTCAATAATCAATTGTCCTTAAAATCCTTCAATATAATCCAAAATAATATTTAAACCCAAAACTTATAAGAATGTAGTCTTCCACGTTGAATTGTATCTCCAAATAAAATTTATTACTCTTAAGGTCACATATTTAAAAGTAATTAACCTAATCATTTTCATAAATAACCCAAATCACTATTAATCCACAATAAAAACATAGATAAAATTCCACCATTACTCCTCAAATGAAATCCAATACTATTCTATTTTCCTTGGGCATATAGTGTTCAAAAAAAGCGAACAACTTCCTAAATATCATTTATCACTTAATCACCAAATCATTTTCCTATACTAAGGGAATTCATTTGATAAGACATAAGATCCCAAATCAAATTATTATTGATCAATAAAATAATTTAACTAAAATTAATAGTCACACTAACCAGGGACTTCACGTAGTCCAGTGGTAGACGATAAACCCCAATCACACTTTGGTTGTGGGTTCGATTCCCACATATTTGTCTGACGCGACGGGTTGTCACACGGTCTGCATGTTGTCCTTTTTCAAAAACTATATTTTATAACATTACCAAAATGAGATAAATTCCTCAAAATAACCATAACATAATTTAGCCACAAATCTTATCTCATACATTGCATTTTCATCCCAAATTATAATAACTTATAATGGCCTCAAACCCAATGATCATATAAAACCAAATGTTTATTTATAACTATATCCACAAGAGAAAAGATAATTCTTCATAAAATATAATTCTCACATGGAAAACTACAGGGTTAAAAATACAAGAGAAAATTATTCCAAAGTAAACCCATCAACAAGTTGAAATAATAATTTTAAACATTTCTCCAACCATTTATTCCCACATAGCTTCGTTTTTGACCAAGAAAATATCCTATAGAATAGAGCATTCACTTGGGTAATGGTCAGGTACCCTACATTTACGGAAAATGACTGTAAATGGATTCTTGGGACCATTTTTATCTTCTTCCATAGTACTCTTAATTTTTCTTTGGAAATTATTCAATTTATGTCATTCCTTCCCGAACGTAAAGCATTTCTTTGACCCATTGAGAGACATTACTGGGTGTCTCCTTCCACATTTCATGCATGATGGAAATTGAGGATTCCTTTCTCCATGGTCTCTACTCTTGGAGCTCTTATCATTCATCACCTTTCTCTTCTTTGTTGAGTCCAAGAATTGGTTAATATATATATTGTTGATCATATTTTTGGAAAATTCATTTGGAATAAATACAATATCTTTTACGCCTATCAAAATTCCATTTTGTTGC
The DNA here is from genome assembly GCA_963277665.1 of Viscum album. NCBI lineage: Eukaryota > Viridiplantae > Streptophyta > Magnoliopsida > Santalales > Viscaceae > Viscum > Viscum album. Next base: position 35,493,047 of record OY728150.1, on the reverse strand, counting down.
TCATTTCCACCACCGTTCCTACCTTGTACATCACTCTCAAAGTCACTATGAATTCCTTGGAATCCTGCCATTGACTAAAACCAGAAAGCATTGTGTGAGTAACAATAGTCATAAAATCATTTAGAGATTATCATGTCACCATATTGTCAATTTGAAACACATTAGGATTAACCAAGGTCATTTACTCTCATCTTATATATATAATAATTCAAATTGGTTTGTAATGAAAATGTAAATTATTCTAAGAATATCCCCCGGGAGTGTCATAACCAAGAGTGCAGCAAGAGCCATTGTCGTGCACCTGTTCCCGTTCAAGTTTAGCTCAAAGCGGTGTTTTCGAGTTTTACCCCTAGGTACATCTACGCCAAAGCCGCCTCTACCTGCTCGTATCCAGACAGGGATGTATTGCTCAGAAAACTCACAAAATCTCTACAATACCAAATTTCTCGGATGTTCTTCTATACTAATCCTCAAAGATCATCTTAGGTCAACGTGCTCTAATCAGAGTTTATCTAAATCTAGCTTCCAAAGTTTGTACTAAACTTCCTCTAATACCAACTGTAACGCCCCGACCCCAGTTACCCAGAGTCAGTGCATTATTGCGTAACATTGGCATGATCACAAAAGATCATGTCTCGAATGACCGATTAGTTTAGTAGTCTTGGAAACACTAGATACATTCGTAAATGTTACATTATATCATAAAGTGAAAAACTAAAATTATATAGTCTGCATTTTCCACACTCATATCCCCTTCAGACTATCCCTGCAGGTTATTCCCAAAATACTTCTTCACATCCTGGAAAAATTAAAACATTGAAAGGGGTGAGCTCAGATGCTCAGTAAGGATAACAATATAGCGGGAGCTTTCATAAATAAACATAAACATTTAAGGCAATGTATAACTAAACAAAATCCTTTTAAACATGAACATAAACATAATATGGAAGAAGTAAAATGAAATAATTCCATTTACTTATTCACATGGATATTCTACTGGTCGAATAATTACACGAAATATCAATAACCACTTTCATAATGATGGAATTCATAATGCCATACTATCATAACCACGTAGCCAAGGCCTCGTGCCGAGATTACAAATAAGATTTTGTCAAGGCCTCATTCCAAGAAACTAGTTTTTCTCATGAGACCTGCCGATGCATCGAGGAGCTATAGCGGGCTCTACCCATCACTTATTAAGTCCAATGCATTCCTTATATGAAAAGATAGAAACATAAGATAAACATTCGGATTAAAAATAGCATACGAAATGTCAATACTTATCCACAAACCTTGAATGGTATAAAAAATAGCACATCCACCGTCAAACATAACTCATTCGATTCAATATGGGAGATTGTATTGTATCATATTACCCACAATAGATAATAATGAAGGATATTGACATAGATGAAAATAATCATCAAAACTATTTGAGAGAAATATCCCCCTTTTTCTTGAAATCATTTAAAAGTCACGCTATTTGTCAAGATGCCATTTAAAATAGATTTTTGAATCAAATTGTTCCATACCACTTTGAAACTTCTAAAAGGAGTTTTAATTTTAAAGCTATAATATCCATATAAATAAATCCTTAAAACCATTTTTAAAACATGGACAATAATTGAGAAAGAATTAGAAGAATAAGTCTTTAAAACATTTAAAAATGGTATTTTACTTAGAATTTCTAACAAAAAGAGAGACACATTAATACAAATAATTGAGGTAATCAAAACTTTTTAATATCATGAGAATAAATGGATTCATGATATACTATGTCAAAGTAAATTATATACACCATAAAAGGTGATTTGGTGTATAACAACAAAGAAGTCTCAATGGAATGTAAATTGAGATGAAATCTCTCATAAAGGTCGTATCCTTAGGTTATGGATAAATCAACTACATAATTATGAGTGAAAAATATAAATACACTCAATATTATTTTATATTCAATGTAAAACAATCAAAGGACATTCACACATATTATTGTAAAAACAACACCAATGAATTCGATGTTTAACTCAACAAATCGAGATTGAGTAAAAATTACTCTTATCAAGTTCATACCGATGACCTGATAATTTATCAATGGAGTGATTATGTGTATCAAAAGTATATCCACAAAAAGGGGAGTATAATTTATGGCATAATCAAATTAATAGTGATTCTACACATAATCTTGGAGTAAAATAATGAATGAAGTATGCATAAAGCTGAATCAGTGGAAATTGAAATTTCAAATTCCCTTATTGATTTGGTAGCATAAAGAACATACACCCATGAAAGAAGGATCATACAATGATGATGTAAATATACCTGAATTGAAGTATATTACACAATGAATACAAACATGGTCAGTACACACACCATATGTAATAAATAAGTGGTGAACAATGGAATTATCACGGAATTAAAAGTGAGATATGAAACCCCTTACTTTGTACTTTTTCCTTGGTCGATGGTAGGTTAACCTACTGTATAACGGTGAAATAATTTTTATTGAATTATTAAAGAATCATTTACATTAATATGATATCATATATGATCTTTTAACATTTATTTGTTAATAATATCTTAGTATTATCATCTTTTCGGGTGTTAACTTACTCGTTTTCCATTATATTCTTTGTTATGTAAGCTGTGTTTGTTATGGATTGGTTGTATCTTATTCATATCCAAAATTAAATCAATTCCTTAAACATTTTTTTAATCATCAAATGAGAATTATACTTGAATGGATACGATGGAGAATGAATCTCATCGCGTTCGTGGAGACGGTAGTCCGTCCGTACGTACGAGCGACAATATCATTATTTTGATGTTAAAATAATATATAATTGGATTTTATATCATATATACAGAATAGTTATCATGTTATATTTATTATTTACATGAATTACACATCATTATTATACCCATCCAAATAAAAAATTATTGAATGACAATTACACCACGACGTGGAGACGGTAAGCCGTACGTATGCACGTATGGTGACATGTCATTAAAAGGATGGATAGAATACTGAATATGGTTGTACCATTTTTATAATAACATAAAATTATATAGAAGATACTGGATTTATTATTTTAGAATAGAAATAACAATGAAAGAAGAATTTGAAGAAGAAAGGATCTTGAAATAGGGTGGTGAAAACATTACCTCTTCTTCGGGTTCTTCTTTTTGATTTCATCAAAAGGGATCATTAGGTTAGATTTATGATCAAAATAAGGCATCTAGGTTGTAGTGAGGGAAGTTGAGATAGTATTTGGGCAGGGTTTGACCAATCCAAAAGGCTTTGAATCTGTGAATTAGTGAGAAGGAGGAGTGCCCTTTTATAAGAGGGGTGAGGGGCACCTTTGGAAAAGCTAAAAGTATTATTTTATAATAAATTAATATTCGGTTTCTAATGGCTCCAAAGTGGATTATTTAAAGGTTAAAATGGGGATGGGTCAAAAACACTCAACCACTAGAATTTAGACAGGTTTGGGTCATTATATTAACCTTATCTTTAACTATTAACTCATAGTTAATTAGTTTCATTTTTACAATGTCTCTTTGTATTTTTATATTATATGGTTAATAAACTTACTATATACATCCAAGCGACACCCATGTGGTCCATTAATGATACACCTATCATGATATAAGTCTCTTGGCAGAACCTTAGATTTTTAGGAATTGAATATAGATTAATAATATAATGATTGTTTTAAAAACGCCTTTATGTCAATTTTGAAACTATTGGGTATTTTGTTTTTGATAAATTCATAACAGCATTATTACTTAGAAAACATTTATATAATCAATACTAATATGTCATATTATCCAATAAAATTAGTGGAATTCATAAAAAGTCTCAAATTACATTTATTTTGATATTTATAATATCAATTATTTTAATATTTCATTAATTAAGTAATTACTCCATCACCATTGTGTCATAAATAAATTAAATTATATAATGTCTAAAAATTTTAAATAAAATACCATTATGTATGAAATCGTTTTATCTTTCTAATTAATATTTATAATGGAATTTATCTTATGTATAACCCTATTTTAAAAATGGTTTAGTAAATAAAATGTGATTTTACCTCTTTTAACTCTTCTTTGAATTAAATAATAATTAATGTCCTAATCTAATAAAAGTGGAACTAAATTATAATATTTTACTCCTAAGGTTGTTTTGAGTCGAGATACACTTGTCCAATAGAATTAGGACATGTTTTAGGGTAATAGTAATAACATTTTTACCCTTAATTACCCAATTTACTTTTAACCATGGTAAATAGAAGTTAAAAGTTACTATTCAACAAAAATTATTTTCATCTTATTGAACCACATTTTACTCCTTGATATTAACCGTGTCTCTTAGATCTTCGAAATTCCACTCACAGAAGTGGTAAAATTATGTTTTATGAAAAATTTAGCTTTTTAACTACCACTTAGTGGTTTCACTATTCATCAAAAAATGAAAGTTTCCTGAAAAATAAAAAAATTAGGCCTAAGCTATATTTGATATTATGAATTAAAAAATGATTTCCATTTTACCAAATTCAAAACATATCAGTTTCATTAATTAATTTAAAAATTAATTCCTGTCGTCAAAACAAATAGCGTGTTTTTAATAGATAATAACTATCAAAAGATTGACACTTGTTTATGTCTGTTTTAAATGTGAAATTACATCCAATGACCAAAATTGTATTAAATGGTAAAAATATATTCTAAATATACATTAAAACCACTCAAATTAATAATTTATCACTATTAATTATTTCGATTAAAAAAGTTGTTTTTAATTAAAATTTAGTAATTTTCACTATTCATAAAAATATGAAAGCTATCTGAAAGGTAACAAAATATCACCCTAAGCTAATTTCGATATTACGAGTCCAAACATTAAGTCCATTTAGAAAGTTAAAATGTATAAAACTTCAAAAAGTAGGTATTACTATTCATAATGGCTAGTTTGATTGGTTGTGGTGTGTTAGAATATCGAAGTTGTGTACAATGCACGTCATTGCATTATTCAAAGGGAAATGTACTGTGGAAGCTTATGGTGTTACAGTTGTCCTCGAAATAATAAAGGAATATGACCAGAGCTGGGAGGTGGCCTACCCGGGGGAGATGTTGAAGAAGGCAAACTTTCGGGTTGATGATGGCATGCCTCCTCAACCTCGGGGCCAGTGTCGGAAGGTGAAAAGGGAATCCCATGCTGGCGGGGCTACTGTGGCGGTGAGGCCCGCACTAGTTGAGGGGGAGGAAGAAGCGGCGACGGGCTCGGTGGTCCTAGAAGAACAGAGCCATCCTGAGGGGAGGCCACCTAGAGGATTCCTTAGAATACCTACTCAGGCTCAGGGGAAGCGGCTACACCACATTGACATGCTGGAGAATTCTGTCCTCCCGTAGGCCTGGGACATCTAGAATGTCAACAGAAAATTCCTCAGCCCGTCCGAGATGTGGCAACACCTGAACAATTTCAAGATGGATTTGCTGGGGATAAGACATATCAGTGCTGTATTTTCAGTGTCCCATGCTGAGGGGGAACAATATCGGGCTGAGTTGGAGGACTTCATGCACTCAAGGGGTGATCCTCGTCCAATGACAGATTGAGTCGCGATTTTGCTCGATCGCACTACTCCCCCGCAGTTGTCGGATTCAGATTTATGGGAACGGTTCCCTCTGTCAGAAGAATCAGAAGAGTCCTCTGGGAGGGATGAGGCCGGGAGAGGGATCCCATTGTATGGGGGTATATTTGGAGATCAATACTGAGATCATGAATTGTTTTCGGAGGCCTTTGAGGTAAATATATTAAACCCCTTCTTCAGAGACTGCTTTGAGGTCATTATGGACTCTTTTCTAAGTTCTGAACCATACAGGAGAGTCTCATACACAGAAAACGTTCTCATCCATCAGTGGATGGAGATGTGGGGCCTTCGGGATCCATTTCTGTATCCTCATCCATTTCTACACCTATAGGGGCTAGGACCCCTAAGGCAACCCCTCCAGAGCTTTCAGATCTCATGATAATATGTGGGGGACCGCGCTTCAGGGTCCTGATGACATCAATCCAAGAACGAGACCCGGAATTCGATCTGTCTAAGTATCCTCTACAAATTTCATGAAGGCCATCCCCTGGACTTGTTAACTAACATTCATTTCCCTCATTTTTGTGTGTACAATTCTTCAATTGGCATGGGTAGCTGGGACGAAGTTGGTCGGGACTTCTGGTGGTTCCTTTCCCAGAGAAATGCCGGTGATCGTGGAGGTGAATATCCAGAATAACCGAACTACAGTGCTCCCGATCACTGGTGGGACCGTTATTGGGGTTGTTCCTGAGATCATTGAGGTGAGATTTGATGATAAGTGTAACACCCTGAGCTTCCACGATACACTTCTCTTTCAATAATGCAATAGCTTGCATTGTACGCAAATTCGAGATTCTAATACACCGCGACCAATCAAAATAGCCATTATGAATAGTAATACCCACCTTTTGAAATTATATATATATTATATTTCAAAATGGACTTCATTTTTGGAGATGGAATATCAAAATTATACTATGTTGAATTTATGGTATTTTTCTGAGAACTTCCAATTTTTTATGAATAGTGAAAAATACTTAAAAACAACTTTTTTAATCAAAATAATTTTTAGTGATAAATTATACTATTGAGTGGTTTTAATTTATAATTCGAATATATTTTTACCATTTTATCCAACGGTGGTCATTAGAATTAATTTCACTTTGAAATTGGACATAAACAATTGTCAATCTTTTGATATATATTGTTTCTTAAAAACACGCTATTTGTTGTGACAGCAGGAATTAATTATAAAATTAATTAATGCAACTTATATGTATGGAATTTTTAAAATAGACATCATTTTTAATTCCGAATATCAATTATAGCTTAGGGTGGAATTTTGGCATTGTTCTGAAAAACGTCAATTTTTGATGAATAGTGAAACCATTAAGTGGTAGTTAAAAAACAGATTTTTCGTTTAAATGAAACATCACCACTTCTGTGATTTGATTTCCAAAAATCTGACATACATGGTTTTCATTATGAAGTGAAATTTGTTTCAAAGGGATTAAAATAATTTTTGGTGAATAGTAACTTGTAAGTTTAATTAATCGTGATTAAAGGTAATTAGTGAAATTTAAGGTAAAGATAATGTTATAATAATATTAAATGACCTTAACACATGTCCTAACCCTATTGGATGAGAAATGGCCAACCACGAAAATCCATGGGTCAACTTGGGGACCCCATGGAGCCACATTGGTAGGAAAATGACATTAAAAACTTTTTATTTAATGTTAAAATAAAAATGTCACAAACATGAGGTGTTTTACTAAAACAATTTTTAAATGGGGTTATAAAAGTCATATTTTTGACTATAAATATTCATTAGAAAGCTAAAACGATTTCCTAAATCATGAAATTTTTTTGTATAATTTTTAGACATTAAATAAATTAAATTATATATGACACCATGATGATGAAGTGATTACCTCATTATTTAACGATTTAAATAAAATGAAACGATAATGTAAAATATAAGACCTACACATGTCAAAAACCTATTAGATGGGTTTATTTCGAACTATTATCACCTTATCCTCGAAATATATAATTTAGGGACCTTTTAAAAACTAAAATCACTTTATAATAAAGTAACCTTTTATAATTTTCCAAGAGTGCCCCTCCTCTCCTCGTATAAAAGGCCCCCACCTCTACCACCTTATTCACACCTCTCAAGACATTTGCTCGGCCAACCCCTTCCCATTTTGTCTCTACACATCCCACTATCACTCCTAGAAGCCTCACTTTGGGCAGAAGTCTTCCCAAGGAAGCCTTTGAGCTCAAATCAAAAAGATTTACCAGTTTTAAAGGTACTATTTTCTCTTATGTACCTATGTTTTATTTTTCTTCTCCAACCCCCCAAACTCTTTTTATTCAATTCTATTGTATCAAAAACAGTATCCTCAATATACTAGGATTTTTTATAAGAATTTTTCGAGCTACACTTACACACACCTATGTATAATGGTTAAAGAACATATTGTTTCTGTGGATGGTGTATTTCTACCTCACGAAACGATGATTGTTCAACACTCATATAACACCATCAATGGTGGCCAGTAAGATTTCACTATATATATATATGATATACAATATGTTTATGTTTTACTTAAGCTTCTGTATTTTTCACTTATGGAATACCTTTATGGTTTCCATTATGGGTAAACGCGATATCTTCATTTTAGGACGAGCGGACTACCGCCCCTCAAAGTGATTTGAATCGTTAATGCCATATGTGGGATGTATAATGGATGGAGTAAATGATAGTATATATGATATTATAATGGAATTATACCTTTATATAATTATTATTTCATTCCATTAAATACGAAATAGAAATGAAAGTAGCGTTCATGCGTACGTACGGCTTACCGTCTCCATGAACGGTGCATTTCATTTCTTACCTCTAAATGTTACGTAATATTATGAAAAAATGTATATACTAGATAATATGATATATATGATATCTAAATCATGAATGTAATTCTGGATATAATGGATATTTCACCACATGAACAACTTGTGATTATAAGATTTTTATTTTTGACTCAAGTACCAAAGATCGACAAAATGACCGTTATTAACTTAAATAATTACATAATGTTCATAACATGGTAATAAGTGATTCAAAAGGAATAATGAACATGAAAAGGGTTATTATGAAAATAAAAATTAACTCTAGTTTATTATTCAGTAGATTAAAGAACGGTCGAGTGAAGTCGGACACGAGGTAAGGGAACTTCTTAACCCAATTTCCATTCATTGGGTTAATCTACTACTTTCAAATTATGTCATGATATTATTATGTCCTACCTTGTATTTGTACTTTCTTTACGTGTACTTATAGTGAATACACATAATATATCTATTTTATTTAAAAAAAATTCTTTATAAGGGACTCCGTCTCAATCTCCTTTCATTGAGGCATATTTTGTTCTAAACGGCAAAAAGGAATGTTTTTTCTACATACGCGGTGACAACAACTTCTCCACCGCCATGACCATTATTTGAGTTTCGGCTTCCTCTACAAGCCATAACTTTTTTTTAAATGAAAAATAAATACAAAGTTTTAATTTTCTTTTATTTTGGTATTGAAAATGTTTTTGAAAGTGTTTTTTATATCAATGTGTTGTATTGATATCGTGTGACTGAAATGTGGAAATGTTACGTTTCCTTTATGCATGATTTATGTTATACGATTATGTTATGGTTTGTGATATGTTTAAACCTGTTCATATGAGGAATGCATTGGACTTCATATGTTATGGGTGGAGCCCTCTATAGCTCCTCCATGCATCGGCAGGTCTCATGAGACAAACTAGTGTCTTGGCACAAGGCCTTGACAAAATCTTATTTGTAGTCATGGAACGAGGCCTTGGCTACGTGGTTATGATAGTCTGGAATTATGCATTCCATCATTATGAAAGTGGTTATTGATATTTCATGTGATTATTCGACCAGTAGAATATCCATGTGAATAAGTAAATGGAATTATATCATTTTATTTTTCCATATTATGCTGAAGTAAATGTTTAAAAGGCTTTTGTTTAGTTATACATTGCCTTAAATGTTTATGTTTATTTATGAAAGCTTCCACTATATTTTTATCCTTACTGAGAATCTGATATCACCCCTTTAAATGTATTAATTTTTCCAGGATGTGAAGAAGAATTTTATGAATGACTTGAAGGGATAATATGAGGGGATATGAAGACAAGATGTTGTTGTAGTTTTGTATTACATTATGATGTAATGTAAAACGTATGAATGTATCTAGTGTTTCAAGGCTACTAAACTAATCGGCCTTTCAAGATTTGATCTTTGTGATCATGCCAATGCTACGTAATAATGAAACGACTCTGGGTAACTGGGGTCGGGGAGTTACAATAAGGATTGATCAGATAGCCTAGGTCCTGCCACGCCTGATGAAACGCCAGACATGGACTATGCTAACGAGTTCCTAAGGGCATACCACGCATACGAGCCTACCAACCATGTTAATTGGGATGAGATGGCCTCTGACGAAGAGGAAAACAAAATAGTTTGTCGCTGATCATAAAATCTGATCACGCGCTTCATCAATAACACCCCCCCCCCCCAAGCTGTATGGATGGATGAGATGAACATACTTTGCTTGTGACTACATGAACTGTCTGTTGGGGGAGTGGATGCCTAGAATCCTTACATGCACATCTGAGATCTCAAGGCAGAGAAGATTCAAGAGTATGATCGCGGCCTTGGTGTGGCAAGCAGTGGAGGAAAGAAGTGAACATCAAAAGGCTCTAGGTGACTGGAAATGAGGTTCAGTTACTGTAGAGTTGGGCCGATGAGCACTCAACCTCCCTCAATGTGCAATCTGGGCTAGTATTGTGATTGATGGTCCAGCTGGCGGAGGCCAAAGAATGTCTAGAGTGATCTGTAAAAGTGATGGTCTTCATCCGAACAGATGTGGAGTAGGCCTGGGTTTCGACTGATGAGTTGTGCACCATCGCTGCCGAAGAGGAGCGAGAGTTGAACAGGAGCCAGATAATCCTAGATGTCACAATCCAGAGGGTGGCGGAGCTGCAACGCTCTTTTGACAGGGTCAACCCAACCATGGGAGGGGTCGATCCTTGAGTGTTGTAATGCACATAACTTTTCAATACACTTTCATGCTTTGATTATTTTATGCCAACTGCATGCATGAGTTCTGCTATTTGTTTTTTTATTTCCTCCCTATGATATTTGTGGGATTTCCAGCGATCGTTCCCAAAGATCACGTGGGTCCGGCCTGATGTGAGAAATAAGGGGTGACCACATTATTTCTCCATTAAAACGTGGGAGTGCAAAACAAAGATTTAGGTATCCGGGGTATTGGATAGCCAATCCAAATTCCTGGAAATAATGGAGGAAAGTCTTGGTTGGAGGGGGGAGACCTCGGAACAACCGAATTTACATTTTCATGATGTGCTATTGTGCATGAATAGGTTAATTCTAGGGGAATTGAAATTAATCCGAACATAGGGGAGTGAGAAGTGTGAATTACGATACCCCAGATTCAGAACACCGTGGGGGTGGAATGACAATGAAGGATAACTGTTGATAGTGTTCGAAACACAATATGCTAATTGTGTTAGGATGAAATGGGGATAACAAATGAGGGCCAACCACTGATCATGTTCGAAGCACGAGGTCTGACATGAAATGTTATCCATTAGTCTTACAGAACGTTAACCCAGGATAGTCGGTGAGCCATAGGCCAAGCATCCAAAACGTTAGGGGGTACCTTTTGACGTGAAAAGGGACAAGGGTCCAAACAAGGGGGGATGCAAAAAAAGCAGGGTAGAGTGATGGGTTGTTCTAATGGAGTCAAAGAATCTTGAAATTATTTCACCGTGGTGAAAACACATTGGTTGGGCACATCAGTCTGATCAGGTGTCAAAAACAATTCGAACAGGACCTCTCTGGTAAGGACCTAGAATGATCAGAAGTTTTACGTCATACAGTAGGAAGGGGCAGTTAGTTTAAAGGACCTACTTCCATTACCAAGATTAAGGTCGAGGGTCCTTAAGGGTTAATGAACCAGGGGCTAGGCCCATGGCAGAATTCCTAGGAATCACTATGTATCCCATAAGGATGAGAATCAATCCAAACATAGTTCTAGACCACGGAGTGGCCAGAGGCCAACACTGGTAGGGGGATTCCCCTCTAGTGAGGAAACTGACGCATCCCATAGGGCATCCTAAACTCCTTCACGGAAGAACTACAGTTTAGTGTCATGCATTAAAGAAATATGGACTCGTGGAGTTTAACATCATATGATAGGATGAGACAAGAAAGGGAAGATCCCGAGAAGGGAGTATGCAGTGCAGTAGTTATAAACCCAACGTGAATGAGGACTTGGAGTCCGGTTCACACCAAATATCCATGGAAGAATTTTTTTTGGGTCAAGCAACCCAAAATTTAAAATTATGATGGGCCCGAAGCAAAGTGGTCCGGAGTTCCGAAGTACCCCATTAGGATGGGAATGTATCCACACGTAGTTATGAGGGTGCAATTTAATGTCATACGGGATGATGTAAGGAATGGCTACACCAGTACACATCCTACCAAAACTACTAAACCCATGTGAGTAGTGCTCGATGTGGGAATCAAGAAGTAGTGGTGGGACCTTCCTAGTGTAGGAAGGATCCTTTCAGGGGTGAAGGGACGTTAGGTGAATGATGTCCCAATTATGGTAACCCGTCCATGTAACACACCTAGATGCACGAAGAAGTAAAGCCGAGTATGTCAGAATTCCACTTGAATATAAGTGGAAATATGTGAATCATGGTTCTAGAGATATGGATCACAATGATGGTGACATGATGGTAGGGGATGGATATTGTCCATGTTTGAAACACAACATATAAATTGCATTATCTTGATATGGGGACATACAGATGAGGGTCGACCTGTGACCATGTTCGAAACATGGGGCCCTTCACATATGTCATCCAAGATCTTTAGGGACATTGGACCAAGAGGGTAGGTGAGATAGTGTGGCATGAGACTAGGATTTAAAAGGGGTTCCTTCGGATGTGGGAGAGTATGAGGATCCAAATAACGAGCACACAAAGCTCGAACATGGAATGATGGGAATGTCCCCGTGAAAATTTCACACATCTGTCTCTTTGAAAAAACGCATCTGAGTATGATAATGAGACATATCAGATAGAGGGATTCGAGTCCCTTATCAAAGAAAAGGGTCTTGTGGTTTCTTGATTTCGAATAAAAATCCTTTGGTGGACCATTAAGGGGGATCGATTTAATGGAATGTGTGTAGGGTGGTGAAATAGACAAATGTGACACGCAGTTCCTATGGGGAGATCTTAGTTTTGGGTCATTGAACTCGGACCACGCTAGTAAAAGACTTGGTATGAGCATGGTGCGACTATTTAAAAACTTGACGAGAACAAGAACCTAAGAGGTACTCTCCACACCACATGTTCCCAAATGAGTTCGGGACAAGGGGCTAAAAAAGAGAGGCTTGATTATAGATTCCTAAGGCCGGATCCGGAGACAATATTACTAGGTATTCCTATGTATCCCATGAGGATAGGAATCACGATGTACGTAGATCTTGAAAAGATCGTAGTTTATGGTCTTAAAGCTTGGACCATGATGTGAAAGGATATGGGAGGCACATAGTGTGGCTATTCAAAAACTTGACGTGAATGGGAGATAGGGGGTTTCGACCACCATGTGTTCCTTGGAGAGGTTTTAGGTTGAAGGATCAAAAAATGAAAGTTATGTTGACCCTGAGACAAGGTGCACGGGCGTTCCTACATACCCCATGAGGATGAGGATCAATCCATATATAGTTCTAGAAGATTTCATTGTAATATACCAGTGCCAGGGATAATAAGGTTGCATGTGTCCGACCCTTGTAACAAAAGGAGTTGCATTTGATATATCTCCTTTGTCGTTTAGGATGAATGGTGTTGTCAATTTTTTTGTGAATCGACGGAACTTGGATATAAATTCCTGGTATTTCCAGTAGAATCAATACATATTCAGGCATTGAAAAATTGTATGGTGTGTGATTGATATAAAACATGACTTCCCCTCGAGTGAGGATACCAAGGTGCAGTGTCGTTTTTCATCGTGCGACCAGAACAATAATCTCATAGTTTAGAGTCATGTGATGGGACTAGGTGACATAGTTTAACATAATATGGCTTGGAAGTATATAGGATAGATGAGGTTCAGGAGGGGAATGCACACGGTGTGGTAAAACATACCCGATGTGAATGAGGACCTAGTCCAAAACATTCCACCTGTGATTCCATGAGAGAAACCTTGGGCCGAGGGGCCATGAAAGATTAGAGGAAAAGAGGCAGGACAAACTAGTTCCCAATTGAGATGGACCTAAAGACAAGATGTCCAGGTGTTCCTATGTATCCCATGGGAATCGAAATCAAGCTATTTATAGATAAATAATGTTCATTAATTTTAACATCTTGCGGGATAACATACAGTTTAATGTCATGTCGGTCAGGAAGTAGGGGGATAACTCTGAGGAAGGGGTGTACGTGGTGCGACTAATGAAAACCCGAAGTGAATGAGGAGATAATCCCATACCATGCCACACAGTCACGTAAGAGTTAAATCCCCGAAGGAAGAACAAAAGAAACAAATTAATGGAACTCAAGCTAGACCCAAAGACAAGATGCATAGGCATTCCTACATATCCCATGAGGATGGGAATCAAACAGTATGTAGTTCTAGAAAAGATCTTAGTTTATGTTCTTAGATCTTGGACCATGGATAGGTGGAATCATTCTAAATAGGCGCAAACCTCAGTCCAATCCCTAAGCCTATGTGGGTTGAACTCAGTGTAGGAAAAAAGGTTGGAAGAGATATTTGCAATATATGGAGTGTGCTTAAAGGGGAAGTCAGTTACGAGCCCTGAAGAATGCTTTACCATGGCTTTGTCCTCCTAACATGAAAATTTGCACGGAGGGATAGCACCCGGAGTGTAAGATTCCACTTGGAGATGATGTGGTGGAAAGTGGTGTGAATCATGTGACCGAAATTTTGGAATTAGGGGATTTGGTCGGACGATTGAGGATAATTATTGACCATATTCGAAACACAATATCCATATCATGTGACCTGAGATGGGAACAAAAAATGAGAATCGACCGCTGACCGTATTCACCACATGGGAATTGTATCAATTTTTTGTCAGAAACCCTCGAGGACGTTGGCTCGTGATGGTCGGAGGGACCTTAGCCCGAGTATACATGCCATTCTGGGATCCTTTCGGTTGTGAAAGATGATGGAATCCCTCGTAAAGGGTAACATGAAGCCTGGATGGTGGGTGGAATCCTGTCAGGGTAAAATTTGACACTCCAGGCATTGAACCATAGTACTCTTGGAAACATTGGTGAATCACTGTAGAGGGTCGAGGGGCTCAAATTGAGATAAACCAACTTAAAGAGATGAGTATAGAATAATGGGATGGAGAACTCTCAGGGGAAATAGGCACATGAAGTGGTTGTTACAAACCCAACATGAATGAAGGCATAAGCCCGTACCACACCATATATCTCTCTCATGGAAGAATAGATGCCATGGGGCCTAGATAATAGGAATATTTCAGAGAGATGGGGCTGATCCAACAGACAAAATTTATGGGCAGTCATATGTATCCCATAAATATGGGAATCAAGCCATACATAGTTCTAAAGGAATGCCATGTAGTTTAGCGTCATGCACGGAGGTCATGGAGTAAGGGGAGGATACCCCAACTATTGACGTGTATGGCATGATGAGTAACCCGACGTGAATGAGGACATAATCCCACACCACACCGTATAGTCCTAAGTGATACCTTGGGCCTAGGGCCCACGAAGGTCAAGGTACCTAAGGTAGGGAAGTAGATAGAAGATCACATCCAGCTTGAAGTTTAACGTCTTGTAGGTAAGATGATAGTGATCTTGATTTAAGTTCATAGAGCTCGGACTATAAGTGCCTAGTTTAATGTCATGCGCATGGGACAACTAAATGAAAAGGGTGAATCATCATGCCTATGGAATACCAAAAGGTGGCATTGATTATAAAGGATAGTTGTTGTCCAAATTCGCAACACAACATCCCTCCCCCCTTGCCTAACCGAGGCAATCAATTGGTCATCGACCATTGATCATATTCATAACATGGGACATGTACCAATTTGTCTCTCAAAATACTTGGCGATGTTGGCCCGAAATGGTAGGTTAACCCTTAGTCTAAATATCCATGACATTCAGGGGTCCATTTAGATATGAAATATAATAGAAACCCAAATGATGGGGATCGCGAAACATGGTGGGGCCCATGTTCATGAAAGGGATGATATGGTGGGACGAATGTCTCATGGGGATGTGTGGGGTGCGGAAAAATATCCTGACGTGAATGAGGACGTGAGTCCAAACCACCCCGCACACTCCCAAATGAGGACCATGGCTAAGGGTCGTGAAAGAGTCCTGGGAACAAAAAGGGTCATGGGACCCGGGGGTCAATGGACCTGAGGGGAGATTCTGAATATTGGGATGGGCCAACAGACAAAAAGTCTAGGAAGTCCTATGTATCCCATGAGAATGGGAATCAAGACACACATAGTTCTGGAAGGCCATGTAGTTTAACGTCGTGTGGTGAGGACATGAGACAATAGAAGAATGATAAGGGAGCACATGGTGCGACCCTCATACTCCTGACATGAGTGGAGATAAAGAATCATTCACAACACCATGGTCCTCCAAGTGAACTACACCCAGGGGTAATAGTTGAAGAAGAGGGTTTGGGGGCTGGACTCAGGACATAACACTGGATCGTTCCTACGTATCCCAGGCGGATGTGAATAAAGCCAAACGTAGTTGTTGAAGGTGTAGTTTAACATCTTGTGAGATGATGTACAGTTTAATTTCATGCGGGACATGGTAGTTTAAGTTCATGCAGGACCATATAGTTTAAGGTCATGTGGGACTGGGTGCAGTTTATGGTCATGCCAGACCTAATATTTTAGGGTCATGCCAAACCCAGGGGATTAGGAAAAGTATTTCTTGAGGAACTTTTCATTGGTGGGAGGAGTTATACACTCACCATCCATGGTCACCAAAGAGTATTCACCATTTGGGTAGACCTTGTGTACAACATAAGGTCCTTCCCCTTTGGGCTCCGACATGGGTGGATTCCTGCCCGGTATCATTGGCGCCCTGAGGGCCAATAACAAGTCACCTTGAAAGAAGGAATAGAGGAGAATATTCTTGTTGGATGCACTGGCCATCTTGTTATGGTGCCTTTCCAGATTGTACAGGGCATGAAGCATGTTCTCGTCGAGTGCTTCCAATTCGGCCAGAGGGATTTCAGCTACCTTATCTGGAATCTACTAGTCATAGACCACTATATGTAATGATGGAAACTAGATCTTGATGGGAAGGATGACCTCTGTTCCATACACCAGTGAATATTGAGTCGCCTGGGTGGAATTACGAGTCATCATCCGACAATCCCAAAGGGTATGGGGTAGATTTTACGGCCAACTCTTCTTGTTATGACCAACCATTTTCTGAAAAATGTTAGAGAGGGTCTTAATGAATTCCTCGATCTATCCATTTTCTTGTGTGTGGTAGCAGGAGGTATGGTTAGGACAGATGTTGTAATTGGAAAACAATTTCTTCAGCTCAACTGCTCTGAAGTTGGTGCTGTTATTGGTAAGGACAACATGGGGGAATCTAAAATTGTTAGATGATATAGGAGCTCACGAAGTCAATGATGGAATAATCTTTGACCTCATTGAGTGGAACTGCTTCCACCCACTTGGAAAAGAAATCTGTAGCAGTTAGGATGAACCAGCACTGGAGAGCTATCGCCAGTGGATATAGCCCCATGAAATTGAGTACCCAGATTGCGAAGGGCTAAGAGTAAATGGTATTGTGGAGTGTTTCTTGTGGCTGATGCATGCAGTTAGCATGAACTTGGCATGCATGGAACATCTTGGTGAACCTGATGCATTCATGGATCATGGAGGGAAAGAAGTACCCAAGTCTCTAGATCTAGTGACATAGCTTCGGTCCAGTCTGGTGAGCCCCGCAAGAACAACCATTAACCTCATGTATAAATTGAGAAATCCTGACTCCTTGAATGAAACAGTGGAGAAAACTATCAGACCCACACTTGTAGAGGATCTTCTCAAGAGTGGGACCACTCTGGAGGCTAAACTACAGTGCGGGGCGTCGGATTCACTTCCGCTCGACCTGATCTGTTGGGAGATTACTGTGTTGAAGGTATTCAACTAAGGGTATCCTCAAATTGAGAGTCACTTCAATTCATGCATCTGGGGAACCAAGGGGCCCTTATTTGGAGGCGTCGGTGGTAAGGTGGATTACTTGCGGGTTGTCATCGTCATCTGGGGTGATGAGAGAAATGACTCTCTGGTGCGCCACATAGATAATCAGTCCATCCTGCTTGGGCTCTGCAAGTGATGCAGCCAAGCCTACCAAGGCGTCTTCTCTACCATTATATGAGGGAGGGACATGGGTAACCTCTGGATGTGGTGAGAACTGGGACATTAGCTGGAGAGTGCGCTCCAACAATGGTATGAGCTATGGATTTCTAACGATATAATCACCATTGATTTACATGATGATTAATTCAGAGTCCCCTTTCACATGAAAATAGGGCACATCAATCTCGAGGTCCAGCTCGAGGCTAGTGATGAGAGCCGAATACTCTACCTCAATTTTGGTGCAGCCTTCTGATAGTATTACTGAGTATGGAAGAACGATCAATGCTTGGGAATTGAAGATGATACCCAGGCCTACTCTGTTGAGTCTGGGGTCATTAAGACTTCTACCGATGGGGCTCTCGGAGGCACCATCGAAGTGAATTTTCCAACATGGGATGGCATGATCCATTGAGAGAATCGCCTCAATGGGGAAATCGAGATCCATAGACTGGTCCATGGGGATTGGATGGGAAGCAAGGAAATATGCCAATGCCTATCCCTTGATATCCTTCTGAGGCATGAACCTGATATCGAACTGCTGGAGGATTACCTCCCACAGTGCCAGCCGACATGTCAGTATGGGACGGCTCAAAATGTACTTCAGTGGATCTACTCGAGACACCAGCTATACCTTGTGGTGCTACTAGTAATGTCACAACATATGTACTGTGAATACTAGCACAAGCCAGGTCATTTCGATAGGGGAGTATCTGGTCTCTTTATCGAGGAGCATGCAGCTGAGGTAGTAAAGTCGGTTTTCCATCCCCTCATTGTACTTCTGGGCGAGAAGGGTGCCGAGGGATTGTTCCATGGGGGTCATATAATAAAAGGCTAGTTTTTCGGAGACATGTGGCATTAAGACTGGCGGATGGATTAGATACTGCTTGATTTCCTCGAACCTGGCATGGCACTCTTCATCCCATTCATAGGCAGTGCCTTTATTCATGATCCGAGAAAAGGTATTACACTTTCCAACCAAATTTTCAATGAATCGATGTATGTAGGCTATGTGGCCTTGACAACCACCATCTTTTGGATATTTCTCAGGGGATTCATTTGGATGATTCCCTTGATCTTTTCCGGGTCAATGTCAATGCCCCAGTATATGAAAACAAAGCTATAAAACATTCCAGAGGTGACTCCAAAAGCACACTTCAATAGGTTCATCTATAGGTAACGAGAACAGAGGAAGCTGAACACTTTCTCAAGATCCTTGAGATGGTCCTGGCATTTGAGGGATTTGACCACCAGGTCATCCACATATTATTCCACCAATGTCCCAAGGATTGGCTTAAATAATCGATGCATGGCTCGTTGATAGGTGGAACCTACATTATATAAACTGAAGGGCATGAATTGGTAACAGAAAGTACCTTGTGGGGCCCATATGGCTGTAGAATCCTCATCCTCGGGGCCCATTCAGAACTGGTTGTACCCAGAGTACCCTTCCAAGAAGGAGAGATCTAGGAACCCATCTGTGGCGTCAATCAAGAGTTCCGTCACATGAATGGTAAAATCATCCTTCAGAAAGTGGCATTTGAGGTCCCAGAAGTCGATGAATACTATGATATGTCTTTTCCCCCTTTCTGAATGGTACGATGTTGTCCAAACATTTGGGGTACTGGACCTCCTTAATGAAATTGGCCCTGATGAACTTATCATCTTCGGCCTCGACAATGGCACTATGAGAAGGGTGCATTTTTCTAGGAGGTTGCTTGAACCCACTGTGATTTTCCGGAAGGCCGAGGTGGAGGATGACTACCGGAGGATCTAGTCCTGGCATCTCATCGTAACTCCAGGAAAACACATCACGGTGTTGTTTAAGGAACTCCATGTATTGTTTTTCCTCCTCGGGGAGCATGACGACACTGATCAATGTTGGTCTCAGGTCTGCCTCGCAATTGAGGTTTACCTGTACCAATTCGTCAACCGTGGAAGAGACACCCTATTCCAAGGAAGGGGGAGCATCCTCTAAATCCTCTTCTCTACTTATGGAGGAGGGATCCTCAGTTGGAGTAGTTTCTTCTATGTTGGCAGATCCAAATGAGAAGCTGGTACCAGCCTGAGTGGCAATGGATACTATATCGGAAGACCCTTGTGCTGCTGCAACCATAGCAATGAAGTTTGTCGATCCAATCCCATCTGGTCTTCAGCCCAAGGGTCCACTCTTGATGATGTCAAAGCAGTATTGGTGTATTATCTTGAGCTATCTTTATCCCAACCTAGTGAAAAAAGAAATTATGATGCATTGTCGTTGCCTTGAGACAGACATCCCGATATCTTATGGGAGTTGGAGGCACCAGGATCACCTGAGCCTGATTTGTATAGGAGTGCGAGGTGATTTTCCACCATCTCTTAGACTTGGAATGTGTTTCCCTCTTGTTCCAGACACAATGAAGCATTGTCCCACATCTAGGGTTGTAGCCTCAAATCGGGGGATTGGGAAGACATAGGCATCATTTAGATCTGTCCACTGGCCAGTCGCAACCACGGCGTGCTCGACCCCAATGGTCTGAATCTGCTTGTCCATGCTCTTGTACTAGTCGGAATCCAGATATCGGGATTCACAAGAGGAAAAGGGAGATGTGTCGCCTTGAAGAATGCCCACCAGACGGTTGATGGAGTACTTAAGGCACTGGTGATTTGATGAGGGAACTACCGTAAGTAGGTGGAGACACGGCCTTCCTATCAATGCATTGTAGGTGGTGTCCGGAGAGACAACCATAAACTTGGTGCTGGAAACTAGGCCACAAAACTGGGTCTTCAAGATGATCTTTCCAAATAGCGTATGTTCCATCCTATCATAACTCTGTATTCATAGGTTAGAGGGGCTGTGGTCATCTTCAGACAATCCTAGTTTTTGTAGTGTCCGAGTCAGGATTAGGTTGATCATAGAGCTATTGTCAAAAAGACAACAGCGGACCTCCATGCCATTGAACTAACTTCGGATGTAAAGTGGGAAAATGTTCCATAGTATGGTAGAGCCTTCATCATCTCCAAAGAATGAGATAATTTCTTGGCATTCAGCATTCTCAATTTTCTAAGCATGGAAGGCTTCTGCGGCTGTTACCTCCATCTCAAACTGGAGGGGGCTTCTTAAAGCCTCGACGAGGGCCTCACACATGTCTGATGATAGGTAAAGAGATTCGTGGAAGGATAGACTTTCTGGGATATTGGAAAGATGTTTTAGGACATCGTACTTCCTTTCTAGGCGTGAAATTCTACTTATAGGGGGTCTCTCTACTATAGGAGGTACGGTGGAACCTGCCAGATGGACCGACGACTGACTGGTGCTGGGAAGGTCCCGCTGCGCACTAGTCAAAGAATATGTAGTGACTACCATTGGAGGGAAAAATGACTAAGACCAGCCTATAGTAGGGCGTGGTGGGCCACAACGAGGTCTGGGAGGGTCTTCCTGATCCATTAGCAAAAATGGCGGTGAAGGTGGACCTGAATCCACAAGATGAGGGGGTTGCTCTTGCTGAGCTATGCAATGAACCTGCTTCTTGGTTTTAGTAGCATGTACGACCTTCCTGGATGTGT
Organism: Viscum album; assembly: GCA_963277665.1. Taxonomy (NCBI): domain Eukaryota; kingdom Viridiplantae; phylum Streptophyta; class Magnoliopsida; order Santalales; family Viscaceae; genus Viscum; species Viscum album. The sequence goes on along the minus strand of OY728150.1, from coordinate 35,471,390 downwards.
TGACCAAATCACTTCGACGACCCATATATCCACGGCTCCTCCGATACTGACAACGATTGGGGACGTTGGGAGGGTCTACCTAATTCTCCTCATCATGAGGAATCATGTAGGGGTTTACAAGCTCTATGGTGTTAACTGAGGCATACCTATGACTATCACATGAAGATTCATCCGATACTGGGAGGATCTTGGGAGGAATATTCATCCACGGGGGCATGAAATTGTAGAGTACGGGGTGATGATGCCATCGGTGGGGGACTTTGTTATCCTTTGCGTCATCGACACTTGATCTTATAAGAAGAGGATGGCTGATACAATGATACAAAAGTAGTTTCTACAGCTTCTAAAGTCTCTAGAAAATTTAGGCATGCACAGATGACACCATGGGCACAAGAAACTATTTTGAATGCCTTCCAGTAGTCATACTTCTAGGATCCTCGGCTAGAAACCTGCTCCCACTTTCCCTCATTGTCACTGATGCTGTCTGGTCTCACAAATATGCATGCCACCTATGCCGGGGCAGCGAAAAACCAGACTACGTTGTTATCTACCTGGTCTTGGAGCCAGTCATAGAACACATAACACTATTTGAGAGTGTGTCCCATGATCCGGTGATAAGTGTAGTAGTTGGGGTGATCAGTGAGGTTTGACTCTTCTGGCCTTCTTCACCCAGACAAACATACATTCCCATATTCCAAGGATCTTTAAAAATAGCCAGGGACCTGATTCTATTTGAACGAGGAGTTTTAGTTTCTCTTGTCTGGAAAAGGGGCCCTTGTAGCCAGACCCTGATGTGGAGCTGGAGCAGACTATCGAGGAGGTGGCACCTGAGGTGGAGGGCCTCTGTGAAGTTACAGATTCGGGTCCACTGGTAATAATTCTAGATGCCCGGGGGGCTCTATTTGGGCCACTGTGGCAGGCTCGACTTTGGCGGCCCTTCTCTTAGAAATTATTGGAGGCAATAGACGTGCCTGGATAGCCTGTTGCAGGTCTTCCACTAGGTGCTGGGCCTTATCATAGAAGTCTCTAAATCCCCCAAGGTAGTTCTTGGTGATCAAAGAGGGGACCAGTATAGTCTTGATGTTCCCTACACACATCATTAGTAGTTGATCCTGAGTGAATGTCATGTCAAGAGAGTACGTGATCCATTTCCACTGGGCGAAAAATTCTATGATGTGCTCATCAGGCCTCTATTTGTACATTAAGAGGTATGAGATACTTTTCTTCTGAGTGGTAGAACTGAACTGGTAGAGTAATTTCCTCTGGATGTCTTCCCAATAGGCTACCCACCCGATGGGGAGCTGGCTATACAAGACGAATGCTGGTCCCTCCAACATTTTCACAAAACACGGATGTTTGGCAGCTTCTTGCTATGCTGGGGTCCCTAACATGGGTCCACACATTGATATGAAGTGGGAAAAGTGTTGTGGTGGGTCCCATATCCCGTTGAAGGGGGGAAAGGTGGGATTCCCAAAACTCGGGGGTGCTGGCATATCATCCACCCATGCTGGGTACGGTTTTCCATCAGGTGGGAGTGCCAAATGTCATGTTTCCAATGAATCGAGGCGGGAATTGAGTGCCCCCATTAGATCACCTGGGCCGGGGTCCCTATCTTGATGGGGAACCTTGACCACCAGTATGTTGTCAGGTTCTTCAACAAGGTAAGCAGGCCTAGTAACTCATTGAGCAGCTGGTGGAATGACCTGTTGAGTGGCTGGGAGAGCCCGAGCTGGGTCCTGGGGGTTGTTACGCCATTCAGGAGGATTTGGTGATATATACCACACTCTCTTGCCATAATCTTCAGCTTCAACCATGTCTGCATGATTAGGATGATTGGGGTCACCCAGGTGTATCTTGACAAGGGTATGTAGTGTCTGCCCCTGCTGTCCTAGCCGAGGATCACCGTAGTCCGGCTGTTGTTCTGTAGCGCGTTCATCTAGGAGGTTGTCGACCAACTTTTTCTGTTCGGTAAGCTACTGATGCAGCACAACCTTTTCAGAGTCTTCCTCAATGTTCTGCAATGAGGAAGATGAGTGAGAGTGATTGGAGGCTCCGAGGTGTTTCTTACCCTTACCAAGATTTTGGCTGAGGACTAATGCCTTAGTGGGTGCAGGGAGGCCCAACATATTTCTCTGTTAGCGAGTAACCCTTCCCGATGGATCCAATAGAGGTGGTACGCCCTCAGGGGGAAGTCCCCCGTCAAAGAGTTCTATCTCATTTTACCTTTTTAATAGGCCGGACATGTTGACCATGACTCTACCTGGAGGCATGTCCTCAATATCAGATGGAAGGTCGGGCTGCCGCCAGATAGGACCCAAGATGAGGGAAGTGTATTTCCCCCCAGTAACAGATCAACACGTGGGGGGAAGCCTCCATGATTATATTTCGTAGTACCTTAAAACTATGAATGCGTCTTTGCTATAGGGACATATAGAGACCTGGTGACTCAAGGTGCTGGGCCGTGGGGAGTGCGGCCAGATCAACCAGACTTCATTGTTTTCCGATGTCCTCATAGTGTGTCTGGATCTTCGAGTAAGCCACTCAGTGATGAAGAAGATGGAAATGAGTCCCCCAGAGGGTCTGGCGGAAACACTCAACTTCCTCTTGAGTGAGCGATTTCAGTGCAGACAAATTTGGGGCTGCTATCGGCCAAAACATCTTAGGGGAGTGGTCTGCTACAAGGATGTTCCATAATCTACTTGGCTCAGATTCAGTGTCTGGCCCTTCATTTCCCCACCCATCAACTGAAGGGGGCTAAGGAACTAGAAGCGGTATTGAGGCAAACCGCTGGGACGGTAGGGTGGTCGGTGACGAATACAGCGAGAGAGATGATCGACCTCCGTATCTCAGGATATCTTCTGAAGAGCATAGAGAATTAGTTGCCACATCGCATTACGATAGGCTAACAGCTACAGTTCCTAGTTTAAGGTCTAGGGCTACTGGTGCTGGGTTGTGCTGTTGATCGTCCACCATTGGTCCCCAGAATTGCTCTCTATGATCTCTAGTGGAGGTAGAGAGTGCGTCTAGTGATGATGGTGGTGATTTCGTGACCGTGACCTGTGGGGTTTCCATGTTTTCATCCCCCTAGATATACTTGCGGAGGGAGGTGGGAATTCGGTGGACTTCGCTTTCCGGCAGTATGAGGTTGATGCGCCTCTTTCCTACCCCAGCCCTTGACACAAAGGATCGAAAGGTAGGGTCCATCTCCGAGTCGTACTCTGCTTCAGAATCCGAGAAGCGGACTATCTTGATCTTTGTCTGAATGTTCTCAGGGATCTTTTTATGGCAGCGACGACCCACCCTCCTGCCTCGGGATTGTTCTTTAGAACATGGTTGATTTCTGGAATGGGGAGGACCTTCGGCCATACTAGTATTGGTGCGGAGTGAATTTCCACCTGATTAAGCTGGGGTGCGAGGAGCACCAGGGCAGATATCATAGGGGACACAGGGAGGACCAATGTGGGAAGTGTTAGAGTGGGTTGGACCTCCACTGAAGCTTATAGGAGAACATATAGGACCTCCATGAATATTTAACCTGAATACTTTAGTGTCAGGAAGGTCCTCATACTAGTCTTGACGGACATAGTTAGGAACTCCGTGTTGGGTGCTGGTGAAGTGAATTTGGCCTCCACTCCTCCGATTTCTGGGGTGAGGATGACTCTCTCCAGTTGCTATGAGGACATAGGGAGGGCCCTGACATTTGAGAGTGACCAGATGGGCAACTCCCCCACACCGACGGTCTGCAGCAGGAGGAATGACTCCAAAACTGGTGTAGTGAGTGCGGGAGAGACTTCCATATAGAGTATTTCCATCGTGGGGGGGGGGACCCCATATAGGATGAAGGTGGCATGGGGAGGGCCTCCAAGCCGATCCTGGAAGTGGGGAAGACCCGTGTTATCCATGGTAGTGGTATGGGGAGGGCCTCTGTACTTGGTGGCATCACTGCAGGTTAGTCAGCGGTGGCCACTACCTGTGCTGGTGGCCGAAAGAGTCGACCCAGCCTTCCTGTAGGGTGGTTGGGGCCTCGATCTAGGCCGGTCGTATAACTACCCCTGCTCAGCATATACAGGGATTTGGTGATATGCGACAGCGGTGGCTTGGGCCACAGTAGCCACTGACGTTAACCCCCTTTGGTAGAAGTCTTCTTCAATTTGCACCCAATGCTGGAGTCATGTCGAATGGACCAAAGTCAGTGGTGTTGGAACATGGATCACCTGCTCCTCAGCCCATAAGACTGGGTGGCGGCACTGACGCGACTTGGTGGGAGCCCTTGCTGGGAGCCCCGAGAATTTGACACTGACCGGGCTGTCCCGAATATCCCCTGCCTCATCGACATAGGGTAGGGAGTCATTGAGGAGTTTCGGTAATAGGCTCCTGAAAAGATTATATGTTGGGGTGGGGAGCATTGGCTCCCTGTATGGCCCTTGGGGGAGGCATTGGTGGCAAGGTGCAGATGCCTCTAAATCCAGCCGGGCCATGTCCCTCATAGGGATAATCCCCTCCTCCTCGTACCGGCGTACGAAGTCATTAATCAACCTTCATTGGATAATTTTTGATGGTGAGATGGGGCGTTGGTGACTAGTGTTCATGGATGGTGAGAACATCATAGAAGAGGTAGAACCGAGTGGGATTTCCATATTGGCATTTCCCCTGCCCCTGCGTCGGTGGGCGATCAGTGATAGATTTTCAGATACAGTAACTTGGTTTTTGAAAGTAGGGAGATTAACTCATTAATGCTGAAAGAAAAGGCAATTGAAGACCAATGCCCATGCACCATTCCATCTTCCATGACCGGTAGGAGGGATCCATACTGACAACATCGCAGATCGGGATGCCCAACATTTTGACTACCCCAACTTCTGGTGAGTTTCACGCCAGGCCCGTTATTTGCATGGCGGGACCCGGCACCAGATAACTGGGTCTGGTGACATTCTAGTCTATTAATGTCTCAAACGCTACTAATCTCTATATTTAGGAGAAGACCCATTCATTTCGGGTTCACCATTTCTGTTTCTGACACTTTCTCCAGGGCATGCGCGTTTGTCTGTTGGAGGATGAAAGGCCCTGTGTGTTTCCCCACATTACCTCTTTCCAAAGGTGAGTGACATATGTTCCTTATTCAGGGAAGTTTTCTCCTTGAAGGAAATGGGATGATGAGATGTCAGTGCTTCATTCCATGGATTCCTCCTCCAAACTCATCACCTAGTCTGGGTCACCCTTATAGATTTAATACGTTTTTCGTGAAACTCTTCTCAGTACCATAATTTCATGGACGCCGGTTAATTACACTACTTCTATTCGGAAATTCCAAAGGGTCCAGCCAGGGTAGCAACCTTCGGTCGGAAGAGTAGTCATGTTGGACATCACGAGCGTGTCTGAACGGTAGAGCACTAACGTGTCCGGGTTTTCCCCATATTATAGGGCTTCATGAGGGCGTGTAAGCCTGCGGAATCACATGTCACATGCGGGGAGTTATATTCCACATGTATGTATCTGAGGTTTTCCTTAGCTTCCCTTATTTAACACATGGTATTCCGTGAGTTTAACGACTAGCAGGGATGGACCGGACTGATCGAAACACAAACATGAGTGGATCAGTTGAACGTGACCCCTAGAAGACACATTGATGTTGGGGATAACGTGTGGTTAGTTACCAAGTTACTGTTAGGAGCAGTGAAGAGGTGAATTGGCATGATCTCACTAGGATGTGGCTGCCCAGGTAAAAATTAGGATCGATGATGGGTGTTTAAGTGAAGTGGATGGAGAATGTTATAGAGACTACTTGGGGAGACAATGGTGTTGGGAATGAGACACTAAGAGACTTCCTACATATCCATGTGGTAGGGAATCAAAGATTGCGTAGTTTGGTGAATGTAGTTCATCTTGATAATGGATTACCACTGGATAGGGTTCTAGTGGCTTACTGCTGAATGGGGATGACAACGTCTTACCGCTGAATGGGGACTAACAACGACTTATAGTTGAAAGAGGTGAAAACAGATTACCGCTGGTTAGGGCTAAACCTCAGGGAAGCTCCCTATGTACCATGTCTAGGAGACATGGATAAAAGCTGATGTAGTTCGGGATGGTGTTGGTGATCCGACGTGAAGGAGGTCGGAACAACTGGGTATTGGGCTTGAACCTCAGGGTGGCTTTCTATGTACCCATCCTTGACAAAGATCAAAGTCCTCATAGTTCGGACGGGTAAGAGTTGATGAAATTATGTGAATAAGGACCTAGGGTCTAGGTGAATGGTGGGCTTGAACCTCAGGGAGGCTTCTTACATACCTTTCCTTGGAAAATATCAAAGTCCTCATAGTTCAGATGGGGCTTGGTACACTGATGTGAAAATGGTCGGGGCCAATGGTTGTTTGGTTTAAACCTCAGGGAGGCTTCCTACATACCATACCTTGAGGTGGATTAAAGTCCACATAGTTAGGATGGATGGAACTAACATGACAGTGGTCAAAACCAATGGTTGTTGGGAATGAACCTCAAAGTGGCTTCCTATGTACCATACTTTGGCATGGATCAAAGTCCATGTAGTTCGGATGGATGGAACTGATGTGAAGGTGGTCAGAACCAATGGTTTTTGGTCTTAAACCTTAGAGAGGCTTCCTACGTACCATACCTTGTCATGGATAAATGTCCACATAGTTTGGATGGATGGAACCGACGTGACAGTGGTCGGAACCAATGGTCGTTCGGCTTGAACCTCAAAGAGGCTTCATACATACCATACCTTGTCATGGATCAAAGTCCATGTAGTTCGGATGGGTGGATCTGATGTGAAGGTTTTTCGAACCAATGTTTGTTGGGCTTCAACATTAGAGAGGCTTCCTATGTACCATACCTTGGCATGGATCAAATTCCATGTAGTTCGGATGGATGGAACTAACATGAAGGTGGTCGGAACTAATGGTTGTTGGGCTTGAACCTCAGAGAGGCTTCCTACGTACCATACGTTGTCATGGATCAATGTTCATGTAGTTCGGATGGATGGAACCGACGTGAAGCTGGACATAACCAATGGTTGTTGGGCTTGAACCTCAGAGAGGCTTCCTACATACCATACCTTTGCATTGATCAAAGTCCGCGTAGTTCGGATGGTGTCTGAGGCTTACACTCTAGGCTTCCCGTAAAGGATTTCATGGTCTATGCTTACTAAAAGCCCATGTGAGTCATGCACGGTGTGAGAAACGAGAGGTCGAAAAGACCCGAGGATTACGTCGCAAAAGGTGCATCCATGGGAAGTGGATTGGGGATTACACGTGGTTAGTGGACCAAAGAGAAAACATGGGATTATGCGTGGATAGTAGCCCAGGGAGATATAGGTTGGGACTTACACTAGGATGGAGGCCCGAATGGTGACAATACCCCGAGGGAAAGGGAAGGGATAACAAGATCGATGTCCCCATCTATCCTCTTAGTCATTGGCATGGAATAAGAAAGGAGGAGTATTGGTACTACCTCCTACAAGAAAGGCTAGGGGCATATACCGAGATTGTTTCCCTTTCCCCGCGGATGGACGATGCTTCGATGAAGAAGATGTAATTCCTTGTGATGAATGGTCACACTCCCATGGAGACCAATGGGCATAAAAAATGTCCATGGTGTGGGACCCCGTGTAGGATACATGGGGGGAAGGTCACATTTTAATTCCATGTGCTGAGGTTGATATTTCTTGGATGTTTAACATCCTACAGCTCGGATGAGGAGGGTTCACTCCACACCCCTATGACTTACATGACTGGTACCTCCTGCACCTTGGGGAAGGGATGGAATCACCAATTCCGTGGGTGACGGGCTGTTATGGAGCGATCCTTTGGGGGCCATGTTAGCGTGTCTATGAGAAGAAGAAATATCTAGTAGTGTGACTATGCGAAGAAGCATAAGGCAAAGAAACACAACGGGAAGTTATGTCCATGGAACATTGAAATCACTTTGTGCAATCCTGGAGGGTCACATGGGAAAAGGAATTACAAAGCAAAAGAGTTCATAGGCAGGGGCCTCGTAGAGCTCTGGGGCTCCCCATAATGGGGGGTACTTGTGAATGGGGGTTTTTTGCGAAGTGGGGTGGCATAGGCTAAGCATGGTGTATTGGGGTATATAGAAGAAGCTTCACGAAGTGGAAAGGCCTTCATAGAGCACTTCCTCACGAGGAAAAGGTGCCTCACGAAGCAAGGTGTTGTGAAGTAATGTGCTTCACGAAGTATAGTGAACCTGCCTTAGCTTGTAGATTATGTCTACTTGAAGGGTGTTTCACAAAGTATACACGCTTCACGATATCCCGGGTCCCCTAGGGGATCCCCTTCCTTCGTGGAGACCCATAGTCTGTGCGAAAGGCATCCCTCCCTAAATAGTGGAAGAGTTAATGAAGGGGGGAGGCATTTCACAATGCAAAAAAATACCACACGAAGCTCATGGATTGCAGAGCAGAGAGTGCTTCGCGATTTGTGAGCTAGAAAGTTGAAAGGTTAGATGATCCATCTTATGTAATTGTGGGAGGCTGGTATTTATAGGCAATAGGCACTAAAGAGTAGAGCTCGCTCGGTGCGAAGATGGATTTCGTTGCTCTGCGGTAGGCTCGCGATCGTCAAAGTGGTACATGGAGTATCACACCTCCTTGCTCCGTGGCAGGCTTGCGAATGTCAAATTAGTTCATGGAGCCTCCCACCTCCTTGCTCCGTGACGGGATCGTGAACGTCAAATTACTTCATGAAGCCTCCCGCCAAAATGCTCCGGGACGACTGTGGGGCCAGGGGGACTCCGCGAAGGGGCTTTGTGAGGCAGCCATTCAGGCTTTTCGTTTCTTCTTCTTCATCCCCCATTTTGGCGCCAACACTTACCCTTTCCTTTGATGTATGTAACTAGATTATGATATGTATAAATTTTATGTAGGATGAACATTTAAAGAATCCATTCAAACTATTTAAAATAATTTTTTATGTTTTCATGAATTATGAACCTTTTTTCCAAGACACTAGACTTTAAAGTTCCTCTATTTGTAAAATGTAATGAAAATTCATCTAATAAAATGAAGGATTCCATAATCATCATATATAATCCATGATGCATTAGAATAGAAATTTAATTTCCATTCCACTCTTTTACCAAGATTTTCTGCAATGTCAACTATGAAGAATAATTCATCAAGTCCAAATGAAAAGTCAAATCGAGTGGTTAAACTATTGGCGGGGAAAGAAAATTCTATTGCAGTTCATTAAAGGATTCCCTACACTTCTCATCAAAGATAAACAAGAATTATTTTTGTTGTAATCTTGTTGAAGGGAAAGAAATACATTTAAAATATTGAATGAATCTTCTATAAAACATATTATGGAGGAGAAAATATTCAATATATTGCACAATATTGGTAAAATAAAATGAATAAATGATGACAACATATAATTTTCCACAAAAATCACATCCTTAAAAAATCATGTCCAATAAAAAGTCTTCTTTGAACCATAAAAATGATTTTTTCAATGTTTAGAACAAGGCTCGTCTCAATGAAAACTCTAACAAAAAAATCCTAAAATCCTTATAAAACACTCAAAATATTGACTATACACTAATACAGAATTCATGAAAACCTCCAAATATTGTTTAAGATACTCATAAATATGAATAAAATCAATCATTAGAAGGTTTGGGGGGTATTATAATTTTATAATGAAAACATATGATATGAAAAGGTATCAAGAGGACATGTGAATGTTGTTTTATGCTAGTTCTATAGAGCTATATGAATCTGGATGTATCTATAAAAACTATCTAGGAACCTATAACAAGATTTAACAACCAAAATATCATGGATTTGATCACGGAAAGTAAATGTAATGTGGTCCTTCATTTTCACTATGTTCATCCACCTATAATCAATGCATACACCCAACTTGTTTGCTAACCTATTAGGAAGTAACTCTCTAAATTCATTCTTAACATCTGTTAATCCACCCTTTGTAGGAATGGTTTAAATTTGACATACCCATTTACTATAAAAAATGGTTAAAATTATACTTAGACCCAATTAAGTAGTAACCTATTTATTTACAACTTCAAGATGGGTAGGACTCAATCTTTGCTAAAATTGTCTAACATTTTTTCATTTTTCATCTAGAGGAATAATATTCATACATATAGAAGAACTAATACCTAGAAAACATTCTAAATACCATATAATGTACTTACTATTATTTCTAATGTCCTATAAGAGTATATTTTCTTTTTAACTGGACTTATCACTTCCAATTATAATGGGATTTTTTTACCATCTAAATAGGCATATTTTAAATATTTAGGCATAGGGTTGAGTTTAATAGTGGATGGGCTATCTTTTTTGGGTAATGTTGGCCATATAGGTTCATTTTGTTCAATTTCAGCCACTAAAAGTCATTCGGAATAATTGAAATACAAATTAATAAACTATAATTACATGTATTCTGAAGAAAACAAATTGTGCCATCCTTAAAAGAATTTTCATGTTCATGTTTTAAAATTTTAAGTGACATTTCAAGGAAAATTTGAGAATAATTTGTGTAATTTTCAGAAAAATGTAAATACATTTCAGCCATAAAATAATAATTTTCAGTATCAATACACGTTTTAATGTATTAATAGAAATTATAATCATTTTTAGTATCACTTTTAGCAAATAAATCATTCTTAAAATATATTTAAATTCCAAAAAATGTGTAATGTTTTTGAAAAGGTAGAGTCAATATCATATTCATCATTACCATCGAAATTCATTATTTTTACATTCAAAATATACATCAAATGAAAAGCTTCATTTTTAAAATAATTTAATTTTACCAATGAATCTAGAGATTGATTGTCTTGAATATAATCAAAGAGCAACTCTATTGAAAAATAGTCAATAATATTTACTTGGTGTGCATATTGATCTTCCACTAGGTGTCTCTTTAAATCAAAATTTTAAAATTGACTGTATTAACTCCAAACTCTAATTATAATGTACATTTATGAACCATGATTATTGTATTACATGTTTTCATGAATTATATTCCAAAAATTAGTGGTTTATGTGAAATAAAATGACCATCTTCCATCTCTATCATATAAAAATAAGAAGTAAAAACTAATTATTTTTCCCTTACCAAAAAATCATCAATTACTCAAACCAGATTAGCTAAACACTTAATATATAACTAGATAAAAATTACATATTTATTGACATCTCCATCCTATATAACATTAAATATAAAACAATTATTCTAATTTATATAATCCCATAATTCTAACATCACATATTTGAATAGATGATTTCCATTGAAACATGACGTTGAAAACATGCCAGGATCCGTGCACATAATAGGGGGTGGGTGTTAAATCATAGAAGAATCATTTATTTCAAAATTATCTATATCACATTCCTTAATTATTCTCCTATGAGTACGCATCTCAGGAGGGATGTTTTCATAACGACAGATCTATTAAACAACTTTTAATAATGATACATTAACCAGGACCATCATCAATGTTTCAGGTAAATATTTTTTTCATTTTAGTTTCATCATTATTCATAAGAGGAGTAAATATCAAAGGATAAGGAAGTGGATCCCAATACGCTTTATGTTTATCATTATTTTCTTTCATTCATTTCTAAGATCCTAGTAGATTTCTACAATCTATATAGATTCATTCCTGTTGAATTTATCTATTGATTTTTTATTTTTCATGTTAAAATTGTTCATGGAATGTGGGGTTTTCAACTATTTTAGAAGGTTCATTAAAAAATCCAGTAGGTTGTATAAATTTTTTAGTATGTGGTAAAATTATTTCAGTAAGTGGATTATCTACTTCTTTATTTGATTTTCCATTTTCGCATAATATTGATCATTTTTTTCAGGTTCTTTTTCAATATTTTCAGATCAATGATTATGAATTTCCATTCCACTCCTAAATAATATTTCATTTACAATCTCTCTTCTTCTTATATTCACCTCAAACTGGTATGAAAAATTAGATCTTATTAGATTCATTAGACTACTAATTTTAGTTTCGATTTGACACATTTGTGTAACTATGTTTTATAAAAATGATTATTTTAGTTGGGAAATATATTTTTTATTTTTAAACATGTTTTCAGGGTGTGACTCATTTATTTTATTTATTTTTTTTGTTTCTGATTTTTTAGATTTTGGAAATTTGATAAACTCCCTCCCGATTTATTTCCAAAATTATTTTGATTATACATAATAAATTGATCGAATTTTGGGGCTAGAAATTTATTTTTGGTTAAGCATTGTTCATAAACTTACAGTTCTGTTGGTTATTCCTATATTGGATTAAATTTTGGATAGTTTGGAATTCCCTATATGGAATTATATGTATGGAAAAATGATTGTCTGGATTTTTTGGGAATTTTTTCAAAGAATTATTCCATTGTAGAATCATAGTATTGTTTTAGTATCGAACATTTATCATAAAAAATGATCAATGAAAAAAATTCCAAAATACATTTAGATCGGAAAAATTTGTTCATGTTGGGATTGTAAAGATCTATAATTAGTCAACATATACACCCTCATACTAAAACATTCACTCAAAGCACTCTTGATTGGGGTATTTTTACAATTTAAAGTAGGATCTTCCATGACAATTTTTGCATGAAAAATTCCTAGAGTACAAAATTTATTATAACTTTAGGCCACTATTAAGATGATATTTCTAGCATCAAAAGTATCCCAATAAACTAAATCTCATCCTTTTTTAACATCTTGAATACTGATATATATTAACAATAATCCTTCATAAAAATATTGGGTATGTAGTTGATCATAAATATAGCAATAATGGTATATTGGGAAAATATTCTTTAATATATCCGTATACTAAATGAGTCTCCACATGGAACTGCTTAAGGCCATAGACAATCAACCATTGTGATGATGTCCATGTAACTGGGATAATATCTCTAATATTGTTGACAATACTTGAGAAAGTAACAAAAAAGTCTCTGAAGAGAAATCCAGATATTTCAAATCCCAAAGTAAGATTCAAAGAGTACAAAGGAAAATAAAAAATGAACCTAAAACAACTTCACGACGTAGTAGCCTCATGGAGATATGCAGCTCAGCTACAGGGCCGAGCTACGTGGCTGAGCTAAGCGTCCGTCCTACGTAGCTAACCTCCATGGCAGAAAATTTTTATGTCCCTACACGGAGCATCTGTGTAGTAGATTTGGGCTATGTACCTGTGCGAGCACCATTTCTTTGGCCAAGCCGCATCCGTTCCTATAAATAGATCCCTTGGGATCCCCATTTCAGGACTGAAAAAAAAGTAAAAGACTCTCTCAAGCTCCCATTTCGTTTCTCTTTCTCCTAGATCTCCAAAATTTTCATAGGTAGCGCTCTAAAACTTCAAGATAACAGATAATTAAAAGGGACATGCATGTTTTGAAGTTCTTCACATTCTTCAGTCATCATCCATATGTGTGCGGTACACCTGCGTGACATACCTGCACGATAGATCGATGCAGGGTACCTAGGCGGCATACTTGAATGAGGTACCTACGCGAGAAGCTCAAGTAGCCTTCTTAAAAGACATTCATGGAATGGTGTATCCTTCCTTGGATTCCTTATCTGAAAGGGGATAAGTTGAATCATCCACCAGAACCTCCCGACTTCTCAAACCAGTGGGTAATTCACATCAGCATGTCTCCTATTTCGGTTTGTATTTCCACAAAGAGAGGTTTCCCACATTTGTTCCACAATGGGGTTATGATTCATTGGATGTTTGTGGGTTCATATATCCACAGTGACATGGGATTTTCTCCCAGGAACAGTGTTTGGATGTTTCTAGTTTGGAGGGGGGTTTGGGTTCTGACCTCTCCCTTCACGAAGAGATGACCCGGAACCTCAGGTCTCTGGTAGGGAAGTTACACTTCCCACTTTCCATTCCGCACATGCATGGGAGAAGTCTCCCTCCCCTACCAAGATCAATTTTAGGGCAGCCATTCTGGATTAATCCCCTCACCTTTACCCCTTCCTCATTCCATTTTGTACCCTTTTCCAATGTGAAGAGAGTAGAGGGAAGGCTCATATCCTTGCCCTATTCCACCAACACTGCCGTTGGTGCACCCTCCTCCATCCGTATTTAAGAAAAATTTGAAAGTGTGAAGTGTCATAGTTAAATCTTTCACAACCTATTGTTTCTCACACCAAGCACGACTCATGTGGTCTTAGAGATACGTGATGGTTACAACATGTTCACAAACACTCATCACAAGGAACTCTATGAACTCTGATTCCTATTAAAACTGGGACACAAAGGAGTCCCTTTCAGGGCCCGATCTCATTGGATATTCTCCTCATGAATCCAAACCTAATTCCCCCAATTTGGCCATCCTCCTTAAAAAATAAGCCCCAAATTAAATCCTCAAAATCATCAAGGCTTCCTTTTCAGGAATTAAGCCGAAAATCATTTCTCTTAGAGGACCATACTCTCCTATGAGATTTATCAGACTACGTGGTCTTTGATTCCCATCCTTATGGGATACGTAGGAATCCTCATTGAGGTTCAAACCGAAAACATCAAATCAACCATGTTCTCCTTTGTCCATATTCCCAAAATTGGTCTAATCTTACTTGGAAACCCATATCCTTTCGATGTTCTATGTGATGCTTCAGCATAAATCCCACACTAAATTATCAACTGAGCAACTTCCGCTCAGAGGTCTTTATCACATGACCTTAAAAGGTATTATGCGTCCCATTAAGTGGCATGGAACTACGAGGGTTCTGATTCCTTTCACAAGGATACGTAGTTTTCTCATTTTATTATAATGATCTCAAGATCAAAACAAGACTTCATCTCCCTGGATGACAAAAAAAATCCAAAGTGCCCCACTGAGTGGCTTAAAAGCCACTATCATTACAATGATGATTAAAAATAATATCTAATTAGTATATTAGAGGATACCATTGATGGAAAACTTCGAATACATACGAATGATTCTAATGTTTTACACATGTTATTATGTGATTTTATATTCCAAGGGATAATAATGATATACTTGGTGAATTAATAAGGATTCATAAAAATACTTTAATTTTAAAGAGTTTCCCTGAGTATACAACAAATCCCCCAAAAAATGTGTGATGAGTCTGACCTCCCATCCTCTCGACCAATGCATGTTCTTAAGTATCGTAAAGTTCAAAACATAACGAATTCCAACCTTTGGAATGCAGGTCCTCTTTGTATAAAGAACTATAGGATGTTTCTAGTTCCATGAATAAATCTAATGGAAACCGCCTGGAAACGGTGATTCTTCAAATTAGGAAACATGTTTGAAGGAACTACGAAACAAAAATGGTGAACCCGACGTGAATCATTAACCATGTTAATAATGTTACCCATATGTTAGGCCATTAAAAATTGATAATGAAAGGCCTGAAAAATGAATTAATCATGAATGTATCCATCTGAAAAGGCATCACTATAATAGAGCTTGTTGCTGTTCTCAGTTTTCCATAGTATATCCTTCAATAAAATGATTGGATTTATCCATGACAACAACTGTGAACTTACTGACTCCTACTCAGACTGGATCTATATCCATGGGAAGGATGTTGTCACCATCTCAGCTTCTTCAACGATGGGTCTCTAATGTGATGTTAAAGAATATTTCCATCACGGTACAATCCTGACTTTGGAGGCTGCTCGACAGGCCCTCCAGATCAACAAAAACCCTCTATCATCTTGCCAACAACGACCAAAGACTAGGAACAAAACAGTGCCAACCACCATCTCCAACCATTTTGGGTCTTTATCCCTGAAATGAAACAATCATTCCCTCCCGTACTATAGGGAGGTGGATCAAAAGGTCACTCAAGGACTCAATTCAGTACTGTAGGAGTCCTTCAGGAGGACTCCCATCAGCAATCACTACTAGAATCATGCAGTAGTGCAACTCCAACATGATGGGGGTGTTACCTCTGGACATTTGGACCCAGTCTCTCAGACCTGGGCACGCAAGAGGAATCACTAGGGACAACGTCTGGTCAATAGGTAGCAGGTTTTCACCTCTACCTTTTCTGGAGAAGTCCATCGATCAAACTTCATGGCAGACAACGAATGAGAACATATACCCATCCGTACTAATTTGGTTGCTCAGCAGTCTCGTCTAACAACAACCCACCAATACCACCCAATAAACCCAGTGGAGTATAGTGAACATGACCATATACCTTTTTACAAGTTATCATCCAGTCAGCAGGCTCGTCTGACAGCATTTAAAGAGGCCCTCCAATCTAATGTGGTGGTAAATGGTAAGTGGGAACATACAGCTGTCTACAGTCATCAATTCTGTCAGCAGTCTCATCTACCAGTATTGAAGGAAGTCTGTTAACCATACTTAATGGGAAATAGTCAGCAGGCACATACACCTGCCAATGTTCATCATGTCTGCCAACAGTCTCATTTTTTAGCATGCGGAGAAATCAGTCAGAAAGCTCTGACGACAAATTTGCGGCAGACAAAACTCTCTACCCCCATACATGAATACTATCAATACCCATTGATAGGAAAAGGAGGACCGGAGCTGGCACATACATATACTATCAATACATAATGGACGTATATTCCCATTTTGGCTACTGAAGTTACCAAACACATCTTGTCAATGGTGAAAGGCTAGACACATATCCCTGCCCATATTTTGGATGCATGCCATGATATTTTAACTTCTTCTGCAGTATTAGGGGAAGAGACATATAAATCTGTCCCCACACCTGGGATGACACATCGGCATGCCAACCCAGAGCAGATACACACCTCTATTCTGGTCTAGGAGGGTCATGATTCATATTCACCATTCTCATACAGACAACAGGATTAGGAACATAAACCCTTTCCAATTAGAGTTAATCAGTATGTTCCAGTAACTAATCCAAAGTAGGAACATACACCTTCCCATTATAAACACTTCTCCCAGTAGGTGGCCCCAACTAATTATAAGAAAACATCCAAAAATAAGTCTCGCCAAACACCAATGGAAAATCAAGATTCAAGCTGTTATTTAGATCCTCTTAGAGCTGGATTTCTTGAATCCCTCAGAAATTTATCTATTACAGCTAAAGATCCTACTCTCTCATTACTAAATTATGGGATTTGTAGTAGTAATTCTGATGTTTCCCATGAAACACTTCATCAAGAAATCTTTCTTCATGAAAATTCTGTCAATCCAGAGTGCTTATCTCTGGATGAGAGCCACGGATACCCTCCATGTGGACAAAAGACCAAGGAGCAAGAATATTTATCCCTTGTTGCAATATGCCATGGTAATCCTCCCCATGATGGAATTCTCTGAGGAAGTACACTCCCTAGTAGTATTTATCATTGTCAAGGAAATTCTATAATTGACAATGTAAAAAAAAAATAAACCCCTCATATCTTGAGGCACTTGCAAACACAAGTCCAGTCATGTCTGATGGATTTGTCATTTACGGGTGAAACACTTTATCAACCAGAAGACATATCAAGGGAATGGTCATTCTCCAAACCTCCCTTAGGGCATTTTTTGCCTATACAGAACCTCCAATTCTGGCCGACCAAGTGGAGAAAACTCTAGTTAAAATGATGATGATGTGTTAAACATGAGGAAACAATTAGCTAAAGGGGAAATCCCAGTCAAGTTCTGGCATTTGGAAAATTCCCATTATGATATTTCAGAATTGATGCCAAAAGATTGAATTCATGACATTCTTTTGATCTTATGGAAAACTATTCGTCATTTGAAAACTAAAGTATTACCATATTACGAACATCAAAATCATATAGAGGTAATAGAAGGGTTTCAGTGCCAAATTGACATGGCATCTCTTTCAGTTTGCCAGTATCAGAGGGTTGAAAAACAGTAGAGAACCCTTCAACGCACATGTCTCAATTCTCTAAAGAGGCTATGACAAATAATTTTTGATTCTCCATCTAGTGTTTGCATAAGAGGATGGGGTGAATATGGTGCAATGAATTTCACAACCCTCCAAAATTAGTAATGTCCGACAAAAGTGGTTTCATGCTATGTTATTGACCATGGTTGGACACAATCAATAGGTTTTATATGTAATCAAATGTATGCTCAAGAACAGGCCTCATCCAGTTTGCATCAGAATGAAGCACAATGAAAAGCATTTGTTGAGATACTTTTACATCAAGCCTCTAAGAATATTTAACAGGTATCCCGTTTAGAGGATGTGAGGTGTCAAAGGATGCAAATATCTTAAATAGAACATCGATATGTTGAAACAAATGATTTGAGTGATTATCGGATGATGCATCCAACTAATGTCCGAACCAAAATCCGAAAAATCAGAAGGGCAGTTGCATGAATTTTAGGTATATCAGTTCAAGAATCACCCCATCTTGCCAGGATGGGGGCTAATTTAATTCAACCTTGAAATTCATTAAATAATTTTCAAATATTTGAAAAACAAAAATATAATAAACACTAGCCTATATTACTGGGTGCTTTTTCACATATGCAATCCCCTCCTTAACGAAAGTCAGTTTTTCCCGATTAGGGAAGAATTTACAAGGAAAGCGTAAAACTGAACAATCTAATGATTCCATTAATGTTAATTTCCAAAAAATAGTTCTAAGGAATTATTCAAATATAGGATAAAGTCTCATCAAAGAAAAAAAGGGAGACAATTTAGAAGAAACACTGACATAATGCCATCAGTGCATTTTGTGTCAGTGAATTTTATTAACACCATTGTAGAAAATCCTCTAGAAAATAATTCCAATTTAGAGGAATATAAAGATGAAGTTCTTTTTGATCATACGGTACACACCAAGGCAAATGAAGAAGGTGTTTGTACCCAAAATCAAAGGCTTACCCAGAATTTGGGTATGCCTTCAAACAACCAATTTACCCCTCTCCAAAAGGCATCTAAAAAGGGGAAAGGAAAAATTAAGATTGCATCTCACTTTTCCACTAGATAAGGTCAATCTGTTTCACATGAGAAGATATTTGTAAAGAAAGAAGAGGAAATTAAGGAGTTGAAAGGACTCAATACAGAGTTTCTTTCAAACAGCATTTCTGCTATACGGTATCCCCAGGAAAGTCCTTAACTTGAAAATATTGTAGGAGCTCCTCAACAAAGGGGATTTGTTGTAACATTAGATGTAGATAATGAATTCCGTCTATTGGGTATGCAATAAATGAAAGACCAGATACATCCTGATTGACCTGTTACCATGGTTTATTCAAGATAGGTATCAGCACCACCATAAGTGATCTTACCAGTCGTTGCACCAGCTCAAACATCAGTTGATATACCTACATAGAATCTAGCTCATCTGGATATTCTCCAAATTCTTATGAACATAATTGAGGCATTAACAAATCGATTAGAAGATATGGAAGAAAGATGTGTGCCAGTTCAGCCAGAAGAGATAGCTTATCCTGAATGGGTGGATCCAATTCCTCCCCCACCAAATTTTGTGAATACCACATTCCCAATTTTCAATAGTTCGGGAGATCCATAACAACATTTAGTAGATTTTGTTTCTCGTTGTGATCCTATGATGAGAACCTCTCAACAACAATAAGTAGTTAAGCGTAGGAGTTTTGTGTAGTCATTAAAAAGACCAGATTTTGTCTAGAATACATGTTTTCAATCTCGATCAATTACTGGATGGGAAGATCTCCGTCAGAAATTCCTTCTTCAATGTTTCTAAATTCTACCAACGATAATAATTTTTTATCTTAAAAATTGTAAAAAAGGTATAATGAAATATTTTCATATTTCATTGCTTGATGGAAGGGATTAACATATTTCATATGTTTAGCACTCCCTCATGAAGACATGCTGCCAATTTGTGCAGAAAATCTATGTGATGAATTACACACACCATTGATCCCTGCGAAATACACACGAGGGTTTCAAGGCCTTACTTCAATTGATCAGTAGATAGAAGACTATATTATTGAAACTAAGGCGAAAAATCATGTAATTCCATCAGTTCTAGGATTAAGTATGGGAAAAAAGGAGTTGCTACAGTCACACTCAAACATGCACCTGTACCTACTTCTACATCAAGAACTTCATCATACTGAAGGGATCTGCTTCATGATTATCAATAGCAATGACCGCCTTGTCAAGATGATAAAAAATATCAAATTCAAAAATAGTTTGAGGAAATAAAGAATAAAATTTATTTTTCCAGAATGAGCATGTTCCTAGCTACTTCATCTCAGCCTTAGATAAAAATTTGGTTTAGATTACAAGGCCAAAAAATCCAAATAATGATGGAGATAAAGATCGTACAAATTATTGTCCCTTCAATCAAATGTTGGGACACCCCATTCAAAAGTGCTTTGTTTTCAAAGACCTTTTGCAAATGATGGTAGACTTTGGACAAGTGAAATTAAAAAATTCATCTGCTCAAGTAGCATGTGTTACTGCTACCAATCTAGAGGAAGAGGGAAAATAGAAAGAGGTTAAAATTAAAAATTTGCAAAAATATGATGATTGGATGATAAGGAAAAGGATCAAACGGACTCATGCTATTTTATGAACATAGTTGAAACAACCAATTGTGTCTTCCACCACTCTCGCCAAAACAAAACCATCTTCATAAAAGGTTCATTCTTCAAAGAAGAAAAATAATAATATGAACAAAGAGCAGTTAGAAGAGGATAAGCTCATGTCAAGGCCAAAGCAATCCTTGAACCTGGCATATTTTATGCCACATGTTTCAAAAGCACGGGAACTGCCCCGTCAAACGGGACAACCAAAAGTAACCTGTCACGTAGAATTATCATCAGACGAAGAATTGATCTTTGGTTCCGTTAATGTTATCCATTTAATGGATCCTAATTCCAATGGTGATTCTAATTATATTGAACCATAAATATTTTTACCTAATTGGGGAACTATAGGAAGAGGCCAAGGTTGAGGATTCAAAGAATGATGTGGGAATTCCAGAAACCACCAATTTAACTCTACCCATGCTCGAACCATATATGCGGCAGAAACTCATGGAAGGACCTTCAACAAGAACAATGGGAAAAAGGAGTTTCATATATGAAATATAGGTTTGATTCTAACACAATTATTTTTTTAGACTAGCTATAAGTCGCACCGTCTTTTTCTCAAAAAATGAATAGACTTAGTTAGTCAAATCTACCAAAGCTAGCAGAATTCACAGCTTCTGCTCCAACACAATGTACATCTACAATAGAAGCATCAATTTCCAAAGCACATGTAAAACCACATCTCCATTCTGGGAAACATAGACCATTGGATCAAAAGTATGATGTCTTGAAACAGTAGGCCCAAATACCGTACAAGTTGTCAATTCTGGATGCATTGAATTTATCAAAAGATCTTCGAGAGGCACTCATTGAAGCTTTGACATGTCCTCATGAATTTGAAACTGAAGTTGCTACTGTCAAAGTTTATCGTATAGAGAATGATCTTGCAGAATGTCATGTACTCATCTCTTTTATAAATGAATATGAAGACCATGTGGTGCCTGGGATTATCAGAACTCTGTATTTTTCTGGAAAGGTCAATGACATAGACATCTGACAAGTCTTCATTGATAATGGCTCTGGAGTAAATCTCATTCCTGTTCATACACTTTTTCAATTGAGCATGACTGAATCTGACTTAACTCCTTCAAATTTAAGGTTGGAAGCGTATGACAAGAATGAACAAGAACCTCTGGGTGAAATTATTCTTAGAACATAGTTGGGATATCTTGTGTTTAATTCAGATTTCATGGTTTTTCATCTGGACACTGCCTTCAATATTCTTCTTGTAAGGCCTTGGTTGAATCAACATTCGACCATACCTTTTTCAAACCATCAATTACTGAAGTATTTTTTCAATGGTAAAATTAGGATATTTCATGGTGATTAGGATCCGTTAAAAACATGTCAGTCTCAATACATTGAAGAAAATTTTTATCACACAAAAAGAATGAATCCCCTGAAAAAGGTGATAACCATGTTTAATGCTCCAAATGGACTGGAAAAGATTCTAGGAAACCCATTCATGCATTTGAGTACATATTATGTGCTACCTATTAATAATATTGAAAGGGTAAAACCAAATACATGCACTCATACAGTAATTTCCATAATGTCAATTGCGGCAATTGAGCCTGGACACATGAGAGAAATTATTTATACAAGATGCAATGATATAAGCTTGAATGGTGACATTTTTATTTCATCTACTAAGCTACAACGAGCCTCTACTTCTTCATTCAGAATAGAAGAAACTATATCAATTTTATAGGAAGAAAAATATGTTGATTCTCAATCCATCAATCCTTCTTTACCACAGGAAGACCATTTATCATTGGTAGGGTTTGATATGGTGGCCTCTTTTTCGAAATGCTCAAATACTGACTCCTCCCCTAACTCTGGGTGTTTTTCCTCATCATCTACTATGAAAGTGGGAAGAGAAGAGGCAACACATAATGAAGAAGAAGAGGAATATCTCAAGGATGATCCTCCAACATTTGAAGAAGGTGTATATACCTCTGTGGATGAACTCATAGAAATAAATCTGGGTACTGAAAAAGTTCCACTCTCCACTTTAATTAGTGATTCTAAGACCTATATAGAACAAGTGTTTTATACTTACTTTCTAAAGAAACATCGAGATATACATGCTTGGAATTATAAATAAATTCAATGTATTAATCCTGGTATTGCCACCCATCATTTGGGTTTTCCAAAAAAACATCTTGGAATCAATCAAGCAGCAAGGAGAACACACCCAAATCATGCCTCTAAAATTGAAGTTGAAGTTGAAAAGCTCATAAAGGCTAACTTTGTTAGGGATGTTTAGTATCCCAAATGTATTACCAATATTGTCCCAGGGAAAAAGAAGAATGGGAAAATTAAAGTCTACATTGATTTCAGAGATCTTAACCGGCATTGTCCTAAAGATTATTTTCCAGTTCCAATTGCAGAACTTCTAATTGATGAAATAACTAGTTATGAAGCTCATTCCTTCCTGGATGGATACTATGGGTATAATCAAATCCATATGGCTACAGAGGATGAAGAATATACATCCTTTAGATCCCCTTAAGGTGTGTTTTTATATCAGGTAATGCCATTTGGATTAGAGAATGAAGGTACAACGTACCAACATGCCTTGCACCATATCATCAATCCCTTGTTAGGGAAATTTTTTGAATGTTATGTGGATGATTTGGTAGTTAAATCCAGACAAAATTCCAAACAATTTTATGATTTGGAAACAATATTCAATAATCTTCGGCAACACAGTTTGAAGATGAACTCCTTGAAATGTTCTTTTGGGGTAACCTCATGAAAATTCCTTGGCTTTGTTGTATGCCATCTTGGTATTGAGGTTGATCCTGAAAAAAAATCAATCCATGGTATTTCACATACTCACAATTTGAAATAATTAAGAGGACTCCAAGGAAACATGGCTTATATTCAGATGCTTATCACCAATTTAGAAGGCAAGTGTTTTCCCTTCACCAGATTAATGTACAAGGGAGTTTCCTACCAATGGACTGAATATTGCCAAGAAGCATTTAATAACCTCAAGAAATATCTCTTGATTCTACTAGAATTGATTCCTCCAATAGAAGGAAGACCACTTATTCTCTATGTGACAGCTTTAGAGTTATCACTAGGTGCCTTCCTCGCCCAAACAATGAAGCTGGAAATGAAAATAGGCTTTTTTATCTCAGTCTTGCTTTACTTGATGCAGATACTCGATATTAAAATATTCAAAAGTGTTGCATGGCATTAATCATTCAAGATCATAAATTAAGGCACTACCTATAACATCATGAGGTCAAATTGGTGTCTTGTAATAACCCACTCAAATTTATCTTCAATCGTCCTATACTTACAGGGCGTCTAGCATGGTGGGTGGTTATTTTGCAATAGTTTGATATCCAGTTTGTACCTCAAAAGGCAATACAGGGCCATGCACTGGCATATTTCCTTTCTGAGCATCCATCTGCGGAAGATACATTATTTAATACCAAACTTCCTCATGAAGAGTTCTTCACTATTCAAGATAATTCCCAAACATGGGAAATGTGTTTTGATGGTGCTTCCAGAAGTCCAACGGGGAAGGGACTGGAAAACAATAAACTCAACAAGGTTGGATTAGGAATTGTCCTTATTTCCCCATAAAAGGCAGTATTGCCTTATTCTTTCCTATTATCGGAAGATGGTACCAACAATGAAGCATAGTATCAAACACTCATTACAGGTCTGGAATTGGCCTTTCACTTGTAAATGGGTCATTTAATGGTAAAAGGTGATTCATAATTGGTAATAAAACAAATAAATTGGGAATATTATATCTAAAAAGAAGAGTTAATCCCTTTGTGTGATCACGTTAGAGAGTTAATGGCTAAATTTCCCTCAGAACCGACATTGTCCTCTGTCCCACGATGACAAAATGCTCAAGCAGTTGCACTGGCTAATGTAGCTACATCCTTGGTAGATCCAAATTAGGATGAGACAATTATCTGCATAACTCATCACCGTGTAGTCTTACCTTTTGTTCAAATGAAAATGGTTTAAATTAATGAAATTTTCCATATTTATTAACCATATGTTCATACCATAGGATGGAGGACATCCATCATGTAATATCTTCAAAATGGGGTACTTCCACCAGATAGTGTTGAGAAAGAATAGATCTGGCAACGAGTGGCCAATTTTACTTATTATGATAGTGTAGGCCACTAAAGGATCCTTTAAAATCTAATATTTGATGGAATTATCCTCAAATGTATTGATGGAGAAGAGACTGAAACTATCGAGAAAGAAGTACATTCAAAAGTATGTGTTTCCCACAAATCTGGGCACAGAATCTCTGGTCAGATATGAAGGCATGGATACTTTTGGCCTTCAATGATGCATGATTTTATAGATTTCACTAAAATATGTCACCCTTGTCAAGTAAATTCCATTATCATTTATCTACCCTCGGAGTTTCTACATATAGCTAAATACTCTTTTCCATTTTCTACATGGGGAATGGATATAGTAGGATATTATCCTCCATCCACGTCTAAGTATTTCAAGTATATTCTCACTACTACTAACTTCTTCTCTAAATGGGATGAGGAAATTCCTCTTAAGGTATTCAGAGCCAAGAGCATAATTATTTTTGTCAAAACTAATATCATCACCCAATTTAGTGTCACTCATACTATCTTGACGGACAATGGCACCAATTGTTGGTCTTCTGAAGTAAAAAAGTTGTATCAGGAACATAATATCAAGTCCAATTATTCATCTCACTATCATGTAGTGTCAAATGGAAAAATAGAGGACTTCAATAAGACTCTATCAAATATACTCCATAAGATGGTGGATAAAGATAATAAATCATGGCAAGATAAACTATTGAATGATTTATGGGATTATCGAATAACTACTTGTACTGCTACCCAAGAAACATCATATTACTTGGTATATGGAACCGAAGCATTTTTACCAATTTAAAATCAATTTCCTTCACTTAGAGTTCAAATATGTGATCAATTATCTATAGATGAAGGGTCTCAGAAATAGTTCAATTAGTTGGAATGATTAGATGAGAAAATATTGCATACTTTTCATCATTTAGATGTCGATCAGAATATAATTTCATGATATTTTAATAAGAATGTTCACCTTAGTTTATTCCTTCAAGGAGAATTGGTATTGATCCTTATAACTCCAATGATACCAGGAAAGAAACATCAAAAACTTGATCCAAAGTGGGAAGGACCTTATTTTATACATATGGTTTATTCAAATGGAGCATATGCCTTAATCTCAATTCATGGAGAGCTCATTACAACTCCAACTAAAATAAGATTCTTGAAGAAATACTTTGTTTAATTATAAATTATTCATCCTCACTGCAATCCTTTAAACTGCATAGTACAACATCCTCACTGCATGACTTAAAACTGGATAACACAACTTCCTCAATGCATGACTTAAAACTTCCCAGTACAACATCCTCACTGCATTACATAAAGCTACACAGTACAATGTCCTTACTGGAAGACATAAAAATGCAAAACCCCCATGTCCTAGTTGCAAGACGTTAAACTACATAATAACCACAAGCATCCATGATTCATGACATTACAGTGCATAACATTTGTGTCCTTGTATCAGGAAATTAAACTCCATGACATAATTTGTACAACTAACATTCTTTTCTATAAGACGTTATAAGCTTCCATAAGTAAATATCATTGACATCATTATTAATTTTAGTAGTACATGAGTCCCTCACTTTCCTATGTCGGAGGTAGATATGCATAGATACCATGTATCAAGAACTAAAAACATCTTGATTTCATTTTAAATGACATACATATAGAAGCCTAAAATCTCCAATTTTGGGCCCAACCACAATCACAAAATCTTCTTATTTTCTTTTCTCCTCCTATAATGAGTCAGATTTATACAGAGTGTTAACTTAAGATATATGATTTGGTCCATATACCATTTTATGTTTTAATATTTATAATTCTCTCAGAACATATTGAAATATCCCATTCCTCATGTCAAACTCGATTAACAAGAGGAATTATTGTTTCAACTGCTTGATTCTCATTTTCAATGAGATACGTAGAGACTCCTAGATCTCCAATCATGGGCCCATCCATGAAACCCCCCCTTTATTTATTATATATATAATAATAAAATCTACACAGGTAATGTTTTAAGAGTTATGTATGACTTGATTGTTCCCCAAAAAGTCATATAGTGATGTTTGGGTTTTATCCTTTAATCCAGTTAAAATGTGTCTTTTCATTCATATCGGTTAATTGTTGTCCTTACCGCATGACATTAAACTGTGTGGAAATTTAACACCACTATTCCTCACTGGGGTCGCCTTTATATTTTAAAACAAACCCTTACTGCTCCTTGTTTCTCACACCAAGCATAGCTCACGTGGGCTTAAGAATCGGGTAAATTATAGCATCCCGCCTTTTTGACACATTCACATTCATTACATTATACAAAACTAAAAATATTTAAGGTTTAGTGTCTTGGGAACCAGGAACTTAATACATGAAACAAAAAAAAACATTCATCTTAAACACTTGAAAGGATTCTCCTTATGTTCATCCTAGGTTCATTACTGCATCTCATAACCTGGGTACATACATCAAGAGAAAGGGTTAGCAGAAGGACGAGTAAGGGAAACAAGGGAAACATTTAACATGTGAACTTGAGATACATCCATAAATTCATGAAAAGAACTTTAAGGCATGAGAATGAAATCATGAGGAATATCATAATAAAATTAACTTATTTCATAACATGAATATGTGGCTACAAAATTTAACATAGACAATCATTTCCGTTTCACCAAATTCCATCCCCAAGGTGTCAATAAAAATTACCAAGGTTATTCACCAAGGTATTAGTCAAAATGGTCATCTCTAAAGATTAAGTCTTTACCCAATGCATTGGAGTGCTATCAGGGAGCACCCTTAAATTTTCCTTTATTATCATGTGAGCCACATATATCATCATCAATAATTTCATAAAAACCCCTATAGCATAAAATAAATTGGTTTCATTTCATAGTCATCACATTTTAAAAAAACTGCTTTAAAGACATGTTCTTTATGTCACTTTAAACCCACGGAAAGGGAAAGCCGGTCTCATGCATGTAAATCCCATAATTTAAAATAGAAAATTTTGGTATATATGTGAATACCCCTTTATAAGAAAGATCTTTTAGTATTCACTTAATAAAATAAATGAATTTGAGGATAAGAGAGAGACTTTTTGAGACAGAAATTCTGCAGCATAACAGCTATGTTTCGGGGTTTTAGAAAACATTGAAAAGAGAGGGGACATGGGTCACCCAATCATAAATGATACATAAAATAGTAAGGTAACAAAATATAATGGATTTAAAAACATGGTAATGAAATTTGAAAGATATACCATATTAAATGAATAACATGAAAGGAAGACGAAAATAAGATTTCTCTTATGAAAATTCGGCATCCTTACGGCGTCCCTTAAAAAAATTAATTAACGAGATAAAATAGGGTCTCTCATTATATTAACATAAAATATCAGTATGATAGATATAGAGATCATACCCCAACATAATAAAAAGGAACATGAAAGACTTGACACGAAAATAGATCTTGAAAACGAGAAGGGTGAAAGGATCCCTTAAAAACTTGGCAGCCTAACGGCGCCACTTAAAATTTCAAAATACTGAATTAGAGATATAAAATAGGGTCTCTCATAATATGAACATAAAATATAAGTATTATAGATATAGAAATCATACCCAAACATAATAAAAAGGAACATGAAAGACCTGACATGAAAATAGATCTTGAAAATGAGAAAGGAGAAAGAATCCCTTAAAAATTCGGCAGCCTAACGGCGCCACTTAAAACTTCAAAATACTGGATTGAAGAGATAAAATAGGGTCTCTAATCATATGAAAATGAAAAGGTCAGTATGATAGGTATAGAGATCCTACCCCAACATAGTAAAAGGAAGTTGAAGGACTTGACCGCAAAGTAGAACTTTAAAAAAATCGAGAAAGGTGAAAGAATCCCCTAAAAATTTGGCAGCCTAACGACGTCACTTAAATTTTCTTAAAATGAATTGATGAGAGAAAGAGGGGGTCCCTCATAATATGAACATGAAAATGGCAGTAAGAGGAATATAAAAGATCATCCTCCAACATAAGATCATGGAGCATAAATGAAATGACATAAAAGAGATTACTTGAAAAGAAAGAGGAAGGTAGGATCCCTTAACTTAAACATAAATTTTAAAACTCAAAGGATGGGACCTTGATGGCACATCGGGAGGACTCCTTGGGAGATAATGTGACCATAACATCATTGAGGATGATTTTGGAGTCGAATGGATGAGAGGATGGCTCAGTATTTATAGGGAAAGTGAGGGGACAAGGCATTAATGGCCAAGGGACACCTCATTGGAGGTTTTGGCCAAACCATGGGCTTTCCCATTGTAGTTTCCAATGGTATTGGCCACATGGGACACCTCATACCTTATCTTACTATTAATAAGTCGACCATATTGATTACATACTTAATACATCATTTAATGATGTCATTAAAAACCCGTAACTTAAAAACTGTATTTTCACTATTCATTGAAAATTCAACTTTCTCAGAAAAATTCCAAAATTCCACCTTAACCAAATATCAATGGTCTGATTTCAAAAATGAACTCCATTTTATAAAAATATTTTTCTAAATATTTTTAATTCAATTTTTAAATAAATACACTATTCACTGAAAATTCATTTTTTTCAGGAGAATCCCCAAAGATAACCTTAACATAATATCGATGCCTGGAGTTCATAAATGAAATCCATTTTATAAAAATAATTTTCTAAATATTTTTAATTTAATTTTAAATTAAAAAAAACTATTCACCCAGAAAAAACTAATACTTGACTAATAAATTATGAAACCGTTATTTAACCATTTTATTGAATCACATTACTTAATGAAGGTGCCTAGATTATATTAATACTTTCTTTAAGTGAGATTACTAATCCATTTTGTCAGATTACTAATCCTAAGCATAAAATCATTATTCATAATTTACTATTCATGAAAAATTAATTTGATCTTATTAGACTCTAAATTTCGTACTGAACATAATTGTAGAGGACCATTTTTTGAAACTCATTACACATTTTTAATTATTTAAGGTTTACATAAAAAATTTTAAAATATCATTTTTCTAAAATTAATCAAAAATATGCATACTATATGTATCCGGACATTTAAAAATTCACAAACTTCACCATAATAAGAGAACACAATTTTAAAGGATTACACAAGGCAGTTATGGTCTCGTTACATAGCCCCTTATAACACCAGCATAGGACCTAAGAGTAAGGTGTTCTAGGTTGATAGAATCTTGGGGTGGCTCGACCAACATTGCATGAGTAGTAATTTCTATCAGTTTCAACTTCTCGTGAAGGCGATTCCGTTCTAGCTTCACACGATGAAGTTCGGCTTTGGTTTGGTCTAGAGCAAAGACTAGTGGTGCTACCTCTTTCCCAAGTTCCGTTAGATGGGCTTCAATTGGACCGAGACTACTAGATGAGGCCATCGAATCTCCTTTCTATATTAATTAACCAAGGTCACTTGTATTTAGAGACAAAAGTCGAAACATTCAATTTTCAATGGTTATACTGACTAACAGTCATATACTAGTCAAAACCCAATATTCTCATTTTAATTATACTCATGTTATCAAATGAAACAGTTTTGTTGAGTATGAAAAATAAAATAACACACAAAAATTAGGAAATAAGATTTATTCAAAATTTCAGGTCGTTACAATCTTCCCCCCTTAGGAAATTGCGTCCTCGCAATTTTTAAAATTGGGTTTTGAAATTTCATTAAAAGTCCCAAATCGTAAAAATATTTAGTAATCCTATTACTTTAAAAGAAAGAAAAGGAAGTACAAAGTCCTCCTGATTTAACCCATACTAGGATTCCATGTAGGAAAACATGGATATTGAAGAAAAGACAAAGGGTCAAGTTCTGATGGAGAGTGATAGAAAACATGATTAGGAGAAAGTTAACCATAAGAAAATCACAAACTTATGATGTGTGTAAATGGTCTTTAATTACCTAGTAGGAAACGTAAACCAACAACCTTTTCGTTTTACATTACATTTAATAATTTTGAGGAATTCATTTACTACATAGAACAAAAACATAAGTAAATATACCTACCTTCAAGTAGAGTTTCATCCTTTAATAAGTTTCTACCAAAACTAATCTTTTCTCCAAATGATGTGTATTTAAAAACACTTGGTCTTTTCAAAACACAAGAATCATCTTCTTGAGAGTCACATAATCAACAAAAGATTAACTATCAATTTCTTCTATCTTTAAACATTATCCCAAAAACATAAAGGGTAAGATAAAACAACTCTTCAAAAATAAATAATCACATAGGAAGGGAAACTAATTTTAAATCTTCAAGGTTCCATGGTACTACCCAAAGTTCATCATAGATCATTCCATAAATAATTGTTCTTAAACTTCCTCAAAATAAACCAAACTAAGATTGAGACCCATATACAAGAAGGATTTGATAACATAGTCTTCCAAAAAAAAATTCATCGCTCATCTCCAAACAACATCTACCACTCCTAACATCTTATAACAAAAGTATCTAACCTAAACATATTTTACCCAAGATAGGTTAATCATTTCCCTAATTAACCTAAATTACTGTAAGTCCACCTTAAATTCATCGATTCTTCAAAATATATGTCAACCTTTACTCCTCAACAAAAATACCATTGTAATCTACTTACCTTGATAATATCGGGTCCCTAAAATAGTGAACGTCTTCCAAAATAATAATCATCTTTTAATCCCCTAATCATCTCTGCCATATTAATACTGTAATCGCCTCATTTCCTATCACATTGGTTGTTGGGACATGTTCTTCCATTTCCCACCATTAACTAAGAAAAGAAAGTATAATTCGGGGCTTAAATACATAGCCAATAATCATGATAAGGGACTTAAATCATATAAGGATAAATTTTAGAAGAAAAGTATACCCTAAATTGTGATCCCCTAGGTTCTAAACTAGGTTATCCATGAGTTTATATTCTCATATGAATCTTTATTTTATTTTATCTTTGTTCCTTTAATAATGGTTTATATTAAGCTTATGAATTTACCAAAGCATTTCCCCTAGGAGTGTCGTAACCAAGAGTACAGCAAGTCCCGTTGTCGTGTACCAGTTCCCGTTTGAGGCTAGCTCAAAGTGGGGTTTTCGGGTTTTACCTCTATGTACATCTGTGCCAGAGCCACCTCTACCTGGTCATATCCAGTCAGGGATGTATTTGCTTGGAAACCCCTTACTCAATACTCACCAAAATACCAGGAAGATTTCCTATATATAAACTTTTCTATAGGCTTATTCCAAAAGTTTTAATATCCTAATTTCCAAAAATAACTAAACCATCCTTTGATACCATCTATAGCATCAAACCTTTTTGTCACATAAACTTTCATTACATTATACAAAATTGAGGATCTTTAAGGTTTGGTGTCTTGGAAACTAAGAACTTAGATCCATGAAACAAACAAAAAAAATATTATTCTTAAACGCATGAATATATTCTACTTATGTTCATCCTAGGTTCATTACTGCTCTCATAACCTGGGTATATACATCAAAAGAAATGGTGAGCAGAAGGCCCAGTAAGGGAAACAAGGGAAACATTTAACATGTGAACTTGAGACACATAAATAAAGTCATGAAAAGAACTTTAAAGCATGAGAATGAAATCATGAGTCATATCATAATAAAAATAACATATTTCATAACATGAAGATGTGGCTATAACATTTAACAAATAAATGCATTTCCGTTTTAGCAAGGTTCATCCCCAAGGTGTTAATAAAAATTACCAAGGTTATTCACCACGGTATCAGTCAAAATGTTCATCTCTAGAGATTACGTCTTTACCCAATGCATTGAAGCTCTATCAGGGCGCACCTTTAAATTTTCTTTTATTATCATGTGATCCACATATATCATCATCAATTATTTCATAAACAACCCATATAGCATAAAATAAATGGGTTTCATTTCATAGTCATCACATTTTAAAAAAAACTGCTTTAAAGACTTGATCTTTATGTCACTTTAACCCCACAGAAAGGGAAAAAGGGTCTCATGTATGTAAATAATTGAATTTAAAATATACTATTTTGGTATATATGTGAATACCCCTTTAGAAGAAAGATCTTTGAGTATTTACTTAATAAAATAAATGAATTTGAGGATAATCGAGAGACATTTTGAGAGGGAAATTCGGCAGCATAATGGCTATGTTTCAGGGTTTTAGAAAACATTTAAAAGAGAGGGGACATGGGTAAACCAATCATAAATGATCCATAAAACAGAAGGGGAATAAAATATAAAGGATTTAAGAACATGGTAATGAAAATTTAAAGATATACTAAATTAAATGAAGAACATGAAAGGAAGACAAAATTGAGATTTCTCTTATGAAAATTCGGCAGCCTAACGGCGTCACTTAAAAAAAATAATTGACGAGATCAAATAGGGTCTCTCATCATATGAACATCAAATATCAGTATGATAGATATAGAGATCATACCCCAACATAATAAAAAGGAACATGAAGGACTTGACATGAAAATAGATCTTGAAAACGAGAAGGGTGAAAGAATCCCTTAAAAACTTAGCAGCCTAACAGCGCCACTTAAAACATCAAAATACTGAATTGAAGAGATAAAATAGTTTCTCTCATCATATTAACATTAATGATAAGTATTATAGATATAGAGATAATACTCCAACATAATAAAAAGGATCATGAAATACTTGACAGGAAAATAGATCTAGAAAACGAGAAGTGAGAAAGAATCCCTTAAAAATTCGGCAGCCTAACGGTGCCACTTAAAACTTAAAAATACTGAATTGAAGAGATCAAATAGGGTCTCTCATCATATGAACCAAAAAGATCAGTATGATAGATATATATATCATACCCAAACATACTAAAAGGAACTTTAAATACTTGACCAGAAAGTAGAACTTTAAAAAAATGAGAAAGGTGAAAGAATCCCTTAAAAATTCGGCAGCCTAACGACGTCACTTAAACATTCTTAAAATGAATTGATGAGAGAAAGAGGGGGTCTCTCATAATATTAACACAAAAAGTTCAGTAAGAGGAATATGAAAGATCATCCTCTAACATAAGATCATGGAGCATAAAAGAAATGACATAAAAGAGATTAGTTGAAAAGAATGAGGATGGTAAGATCCCTTACCTTAAACGTAACTCTTAAAACTCAATGGTTGGGACCTTGAAGGCACCTTGGGGGGACTCCTTAAGAGGTAAGGAGACCAGAATTTCATTGAGGATGATTTTGGAGTCTAATGTATGAGATGATGTCTTGATATTTATAGGGAATGTGAGGGGACAAGGCATTAATGGCCAAGGGACACCTCATTGGTGGTTTTGGCAAATCCATGGGCTTGATCATGGTAATTTCCCAGGGTATTGGTCACTTGGGACACCTCATACCTTATCATACTATTCATAAGTTGACCATATTGATTACATACTTAATACATCATTTAATGATGTCCCTAAACACCCATAACTTTAAAACTGTATTTTCACTATTCATCGAAAATTCAACTTTCTCAGAAAAATCCCTGAAGTGCAATGTGTTGCATTTGTTGTCAATGAGGCATGAAGTTGTCTTGGAATGAATGGATGTCAAGGAGTTGGAATGAATTGATGTCAAGGAGTCAAGATGTGAATGTCAAAGGATGTGATGGTGATGGTGATGAAAAGAGAATGGCCATAGTACTAAGAGGCATGTCACTTAGGAGATTCACTAAGTGACATAGGAGATGGTGGTTGAAACATTCTCCATGAACATCTGACGATTCATGAGCTGATCTTTAAGTTCATAGAACTTGTATCATGATGATACAATGTCACAACATTGTTTGAGGACCATGCATTGCAGTGACAATGCATGAGGAGATGATAGAAGTTCCATCCACAACTACTAAGTGGATGATGTGCATTAATGAAGTCCATGCACTATCACTTAGTGCATGTGAATTTGAAGGTGATCCAACTTGACCTCTAATTGGATCATTGAAGTTTATTGAAGAATTTATGTGATTAAGGAGCTCAGTTGAAGATGACGACCCTTCGTGAATTCCATTACAAAGTGATGAATAAATGTTGAAGAAGAATGGAGGAATTCTAATGAAGAAGAAATAATTGATCAAGTAGCTCGGTTGATGAAGATCCTTGAGAATTCTCTCCTAAGTTGAAAATGAGATGATGAAGAAGAATTATAGGAGTTGTTTCTAATCATGAAGAATAATGTTCGAATTCTCAAGAAGAAGGTGAAGGAGAAGAATGGATTGAAGGGCATGTGGCTTGGCATATTACATTTGGTTAACATTGTTTTTATACAAAGTCCTAGCTATTACTTAAGCAAAAAAATATGCCAACCTCAAGGGCCAGCCTTAAGGGTTCAACCCAAGGCACATGTGGGAACCAGTCACCACGCCCAAGGGGATCCCATGGGGCCAGCCCAAGAGAGGTCGGGGGCCGTGTGTAAGCCCCCGAGGACACGCGGTGGTGAAACCCGCGCGCCGGAGGAGCATAGTGGGCGCTAGGAGCGTGCCCGCAGAAGCAGAGATTGGGCGCAGAGCGCGCCCGCAGGGAGAACACGGTGCGGGGCGGCACCGTGGAGGGAGAGGTTCAATTGCGGTGAAGCGGGCAGCGCTTGTTTGTTAAACCGTGAGAAAATCCCGCGGCGTTTCGATGTGGGACGGCGAAATTTCACCCGGGAGCGATCCTGGCCGCACGATCCATCGCGCGCCCGATCCGAGCCGCTCATCTAATCCGCGACGAGATGATTTAATCCAGGCCGTTGAAGATCTGATCCGACGGCTCCCGGCTTATCTTCATCCTCGAGCTAGAACGAAGACCACCCGCGAGCAGCCGCTGAACCAGAGCCTCCCCGAAGACAAAATTTGAGTATCCGGCCACCTCTGATGAAACTGAAGGCTCCCTCGTGCTCGTCTGGCCAAACCGAACCCATTCATGTATAAAAATATGCATGCATGCAACAAATGGAGATCTTCGATGTTCGGCCGAGGCAAGCAAAGCCTTCGAGGCCACGTGGTTCGTGTCTTGCATGGGATAGAAGAAACAGAGGCCGTGCATGCGTTATAAATCGCATGCACGAGGAGGAAGAAAATAATAAAAGAACCCGCGTGAAACAGAGGAGAAAAACAAGATTTTGAAAGATTTTAAAAGATCCGAAATATTCGGGAGTTTAGATTTGTATCCCGCGGAAGAGGTGCAGCATTCCTTGCCTATAAAAGGAGCACCCGAGGCTCTCTGTTTGTTTGCTGAAAACTTGAAGATCCGCGTAGAGATTTCTCTGCCTCGCGAAGAAAGAAGCCACCGCGCAAATACTTTGCGCGGCTATTGTTCTCGGTGCCACCCGAGGCCCGAAGGAGTTCCTTTCGCACACCCCTTGCGCGAAAGAGGTGAAAGGAGATCCCCTGCGTGCTAATCCTTGCGCGGCAGGAAGAACCGGGGTTGCAGCAAGCCTTGTGCACCCTTGGTTGAAGCCCGCAGTTTGCACTTGCGCACTCTTGTGCCTTGTGACTTGCGCGACCCGCGGCCAGTGCACACTTGCACGCCCTTGTGGCAGTGGCACTTGCGCACCCGAGCCTCCTTGCACTCAAGTGCTTGAGGACTTGCGCGATAGTGGGAAAGAAGAGGCAGTAGGGTGTGTGCAAGAAGAGAAGGAAGGCCGAGGCCTTTGTTCCTTTGTGTGCAAAAATAACAAGAGAAGGCCGTAGCCCTTGTGTGTGAAAAATGAAGAACCAAGTGTGTGCATAAGTGAAGTGCACACTTTGAAGAAGATTATAAGAACAAGGAAGTGAGTGTGCTTTGCAAGTGAAGTAGGCCAAGCTCAAGTGTTTGCCAAAGGGAAGAAGTTTTGTGTGCAATGAGATAAGGAGGCCGAACCTAGTGTGTGTGCACTAAGTGAAGTGAACACACTTAGAAGAAGGAAGAAAGAGGAGACCCTCACACTAAAGTAAAACACACTTCTGAGTGTGTGAGCAATTTTAATATAGTGTGTGAAGATTGTGGAGAAGGTGTGTGCTATAATTGATTACACCCTTTGTGGGTTTACTGCACCTAGAAGAGAAGAAGGGGAGTGCATGCATGCATGCATGCACGTGCACACGTGAACAGTGCTAAATCAGTGGTGTGCATCTGAGGAGTCCAAGACTTGAAGATCTTGAAGAGTTTCCATGCACTCAGTGCATGATGTTGAAGTGAACTGAGACTGAGCCAGACTGAAGTTAAAGAGAATGGTTGTCTGAGTTTTCAGTAGATTGAGAAGATCCTGATCATCACAAGTGATCAGAGGTACAGAGCAAGGCCAGCAGTCTTTATCCCAGACTGCTGAAGATACTTGAAGACCTTAAAGAGAAGAAGAGCTACTCGTGTGACTCGAGGAGCCAGGAGAAGACCCTGTGGGACTCAGGGAGAAGAAGTCTTCAGTGGGATTCTGGAGCAGGCCAGTGGGACTCTGGTAACACTGTGGGACGCATTATAAAGACCCTCCTGTGGGACTCAGGAGAGATACGGTGGGAAGCTGTATCGACCATTGTAATTTTAACAAGTTATAATGGGAGAATCCATGCTGAGAGAGCATGGCAAGGATGTAGGCCTTTGGTGCCGAACCTTGTAAATCCTTGTGTCCTGTGCCTTTTCATTACTGCATCATTCGGGAAAGGTTGAGAGATACAAGAAGAGTGGATCGAGGCTTTAACCAGCCATAGAGGCTTAATTGATAAGAATCAATTAGTAAAAAGTTTTAAGGGATCACTGATTCACCCCCTCCCCCTCTCAGTGATTCACACTGATCTGGGCACTTCAATCCCAAAATTACACCTTAACCAAATATTGATGATCTGTTTTCAAAAATGAACTCCATTTTATTAAAATAATTTTCTAAATATTTTTAATTTAATTTTTAAATAAATACACAATTCACCAAAAATTCATTTTTTTCAAAAAAATCCCCAAAAATTACCTTTACATAATATCGATGCTCTGAGTTCAAAAACGAAATCCATTTTATAAAAATATTTTTCTAAATATTTTTAATGTAATTTTTAATTAAAAAATATTATTCACCTGAAAAAACTAATACTTGACTAATAAATTATGAAACCCTTATTTAACCATTTTTTTGAATCACATTACTTAATCAAGGTGCCTGATTATATTAATTCTTTCTTTAAGTGAGATTACTATTCCATTTGGTCACATTACTAATCCTAAGCATAAAATCACTATTCATAATTTACTATTCATCAAAAATTAAGTTGAACTTATTAGACTCTAAATTTCATACCGAGCATAATTTTAGAGGACCATTTTTTTAAAATCATTACACATTTTTAATTATTTAAGGTTTACATAAACATTTTTAAAATATAATTTTTCTAAAATTCATCAGAAATATGTATACTATATTTATCCGGAAATTTAAAAATTCACAAACTTCACCATATGAAGAGAACACAATTTTAAAGCATTACATAAGGCAGTTATAGTCTCATTACATAGCCCCTTACAACACCAGCATAGGACCTAAGAGTAAGGTTTGCTAGGGTGATAGAATCTTGGGGTGGCGTGGCCAACATTGCACGAGTAGTAATCTCTATCAGTTTGAACTTCTCGCGAAGGTGATTTCGTTCTAGCATCACACGATGAAGTTCGGCTTGGTTTTGGTCCAGAGAAAAGCCTACTGGTGATACCACCTTCCCATGTTCCGTTAGATGGGCATCGATTTGCCCGATACTACTAGATGAGGAAATCGAATCTCCATTCTATATTAATTATCCAAGGTCACTTGTATTTAGAGACAAAAGTCACAAAATTCAGTTTTCAACAGTCATATTAAAACCGAACAGTCTCATTTTAATTATACTCATGTTATCAAACGAAACAGTTTTGTTGAGTATGAAAAATAAAACAACACACAAAAATTATGAAACAAGATATATTCAAAATTTCGGGTCGTTACATAAATGGATTCTTTATATAAATTAGGAATTTTCAATTTCTTTTGGGGTTATCAATGTCCTCACTACATGACTTAAAACTAAACATCAACATATTCATTCAATGGAAATAAAAAAGGCCTCCATTTCACATATGAGTCATATCTATGTAAATGACATCTAACTCATGGTCAATATTGCTTCAAATATTTCTCATATGCATTGGGAATAACCACCCTTACATATTTCACACTCTTAATATTGAATATTTTTCTGATTTTAATGATCATTCTTATGGTTTCTAGTGAAAAGGTTTCCCATATCTGAGAGATATTTTTCCTGATAATGTTACACGTGCCCTTACGATACATTGAATAAGTTTCCTACAAAATAGGCATGTCAGTCAAAAGATGCCACTATTTGGATATGAAGCATATGACCTAGTTGGCCCTACATAATATATCCCCCATAACGGGTTTGTCAAATAATGGTAACTTCATTCTTGGTTATAGTATCATTGTCCCCTTTAATATTTGATGAAAATATACAAGAATCTGCATTTTAAAACAGTCATTCAAGTATACTTGTACCATTATCTTTCTCAGAATCTGAAAGTCTTGAAGACCATGGTTTACACATATCCCTCACCATTTGTTTAATACACTATAAAATAAACTTGAAATCACTTGTGCACATGTTATATATTATGTCCATTTCTGGTCCTATTTGTATGACCTAAAACTACATACACCATATCTTTTGATTTTGGGTCAGACCTTCGTAAAAGTATTATTCTTCAGATTCTTTAGATATCTTGATTAGAAATTCCCTTTCCATATTTAGGTAACTTTTTGCACAAACCAAACATTATTCATTGGAAAATACGAATCTCCATAAAATTTCTCCAACTTTTATCAATAGAACATCAATCTTCTAATATCTCTTTTTCCTGACTATGCAGTACGTGCCCTTCGGTGGCCTTGCATAAGTTTCCTATATAATAGGCCTATTAGTCAAAATATGCCACTATTTGGCTATGCATCATATATCCTAGTTGTCCCAACATAATACAGCCCCCATAATTGGTTTGTCAAGTAATGGTATCTTCGTTCTTAGAAAAGACTTCTTCTAATGCTTTTAGCCTTTTTCCCATATCATTCCTCGGTTCCAGAATTTCCCAAATCACAGTTTAAAATATTTTCTTCCATACCTGAATGTGATAGTATGTTTCCTAACAAATTATCAAAAAATTGGGTGACCATTCTCAAAACATTGGTCAGAGCTGAAGGCCTTAAATTAAAGCCCCCCAATGTCCTCACTGCGTGACTTAAAACTGCACAATACCAATGTCCTCACTGCTTGACTTAAAACTGCACAGTACCAATTTCATCACTGCATGAATTAAAACAGCACAGTACGTTATTAGAAATATCCCCATTTCTGATGATTTTTTTTTCCATTTCTCATACACCAAATTTTTATATGAATGGATTCCCTATAAATGACATATGTCGGTATAATATACCTCTCCTATTATTGAAATTAATTTCCTTGAAAAAATCACCCACTGTGGTCTTGGGTCACCCAAATCTTATTTCTCCTATCTATCAGTAGAAAATGATAAATTCCTAAGGAGCTATTTTGGCCTAACTATGCAGCATGTACCCTTAGGAAGCCTTTCATAAGATTCCTACATAACAGGCCTATCAGTCAAAAGATTCCACTATTTGGCTATGTAGCATATGCCCAAGTTGGCCCTTCATAATACAACCCCCATAACATGTATGTCAAATAATGGTAACTTCGTTCCAGGAAAAGACACCCCTTATATTGATATATGTTTTAAATTTGGTGACCATAAAAATCATGACTCAAGATTCCCCTTGGAAATATTTAAATAATATTAATGCAATTATTAGCAACTGAATTTTTTTTGGGATCTAATTCAAATTCACGGTCAAAGCTATTGGGAATCTAAATATTATCCCTTTATAGTCCAAAATGCATGACTCTAAACTTCCAATAATAAGAGACATGGTACTCATCATATTGAGAACCCACATAGGTGACTCTGAATAAAAGCTGAGTTCTAGCTTAATAAAACATACATTTATTTTATGATTTAGGTAATATCGAGCCACAATAAAAGTCAAATGATATAAAATTTGTGGGGTTATCTATATAACCCTAGAAAAAATCCAATTATGCTCATTAGTTCTCTTGTATTAATAAGATAATTTTGAGCACTTCATTCTTGTTATTATAATAATGATTATTTAATATAACGGGATCATTATCATCATTTACCTTTCATATTTTAATCATGAATGAAGAAAATGAATGAATACATATATGATTTAAAACAAAATTTTATTCAATCAAGTGAAAATGGAGGGCCATCCAAAAACTGGATCATCTCTATCATGTTTTAGAATAAACTCTCAACATGACATTTTATTTTTTGGACCGCTTCATAAGCTCTATCAGCTGCCTGTTGAAGTTGAAATACTTGACCAACTCAAGACTCCTCTTCTTGATGAAGTGCTTCCTTAGCAGTTGAAATGGAAGTTATCCCCTCTAATTGGGTTTCTCCTAATGTTTGATTCACCAGCTCAAGATTTTTATGAACAACAACCAGTTGCTGTTGAAGAGATAACAACTCTTTCGTGGTTTCTATGGTTTTTTGGCTAATCTCGAGTGATTTCTTTTTATGATTTGCCTTTGCCTCAACTACTACAGCTTTGAAACCCTCAATATTGATGATTTTTATAGACTCTTTAAAATATTGTCGCAGCTTATGATCCTACTCCTGTAGGTAAAAAGTGTTTTTCATGGCATGGTAGACTAGATGATAATTGAACCCACCAAATCCCAACATATAGAATAATGCTGGGTGTTTTGAAAAATGGGATGAAAATCCATTTAAAATATTTTCATCAATTATGCTCTAGATCTACCGCCATGTCTTCTTATGCGCCATTCCAAGAGCATATTTCATCTCTAAGTCTGAATCTAAGTCACTACCATGAGGTAAAATGTACTGTGGAAACATGTTTCTTAAAGATCCACCTTGTTATCCTTCTCTTGGGACAG
Source organism: Viscum album (assembly GCA_963277665.1). NCBI lineage: Eukaryota > Viridiplantae > Streptophyta > Magnoliopsida > Santalales > Viscaceae > Viscum > Viscum album. Next base: position 35,429,638 of record OY728150.1, on the reverse strand, counting down.
TAGAAGCTTCAACTTCTGATCTAGGAGCTGATAACCCTAAATGATAAATCCTGTTCATTATTAGTTTCAAATAGAGGACGCAAATATGATTCAGATGGATGATTATATTTAACCAATAATAAGTCCGCTACTTGATTGGATTCATCCCCTGTATTCTCAGCCCCAGTGTTTTGAGTAGATGCTTCTTGAGAGAGGTTATTTCAATGAATTTGCTATGTTATGACATTTGTAGTCTCTAGAACATCTCTTGATGAAAGTTCTTATGTGGGTATTTCCCCAGCTCCAATAGAATGATAAAGTAGAGTACCCCATTCCTAAAGAGTCTTTGCAATGTTTTTTTAGATAAATCTGCATAAGGTGAATTTTGATGTCAAAATTCAAGTTTAAGAACAAATTATGTATAAAAATACAAGAATGGGGACATACGTCCTTACAATTCCTCATGAAAATCCTCAAACTCCTTGATGGAACCTGGAATATCAATATTTGGATTAAGGGAGTCCATCATTTCAATGTATACGACTTGAAATTTTATAGAATCCTCACCATTTAAGGTATCCAACAAATGTTTCTTTATGCCCAAATTGGCTCCGTTGACATTTTTTCCATTGGTTCTTCAATTTATACGACAACAACAAGTCTCTCCAAGTTTGGGTCAACACCAACATCTGTCTTAGATTTTCATGGATCTTCATTCCTTTCTTCTAAATAAATAGGAATATCAGTGTCAATTATTTTAGGATCCTTTAAGAAAATAAAATGAGGAATGTATTTAATCTTACCATGGTTTTCCACTCTTTCAACAGATCTAGGAGCAGGTATAACTGAATCTTTTGATGATTTATCTACTAAAATTGATGATCAGTCAGCAGGAACCTTTGTTTTCCCTGGGGATTCTCTTTTTGGTCTTGAAGAATCATCTCTTAATCCCTTGAGAGAGGAGAGAGACATAGATAATACAAAAGGATAATACATGGTTATCAGATTCTATTGAGCAAAGTTGTGTGTCGTAAAGACAGTATAAAAACTTACTCCTTTGGCGAACACTTTGGATCAATCTCAATTTTCTTTTGTGTTTTTGTTCAAAATATGGGGGACAGATTGAAACACTCCTCTTAACAGGGAAAACATGATGTAATGGTTGAGGATTATCTATCTCCATTACACCAGTCATGATTCTTTCTCCTATAAAAAGCTCTGGCGACTTGGGAGGGTCATTCGTTGCATCAATAGGAGAACCCGTAGGATTATACTGAGGTGATTCAAGAATCGGTCCAGATCTTCCTTCTCTACATTCAAGATGCATAAATACATTTTAATCAAGGTTAATGATGATAAATGATAAAACAGAGTTGATACGACGGAAAAAGGGAAATAAATTCTCTGTATTTATAGAATCCCGCCTTTTTAATACATAACTTTTCATTACATTTTACATATAGTGGATCTTTAAAGTCTAGTGTCTTGGAAATCAGGAACATAAAACAAGAGAACAACATAAAACATTCTTCTAAACACTTTAAAGGCGTCTTCATTGTTCATCCTAAGTTCATTACTACATCTCATAACCTGGGAGAATATATAAAATTAATGTGTGAGCAGAAGTCCCAGTAAGGGAAACAAGAGAAACATTTTACATGTGAGCATGAGATACATAAATAAGGTCATGATAACTAACTTTAATGCATGATAATGAGATCCTGAGGAATATCATAATAAAAATAACATGTTTCATAACATGAATATGTGGCTAAAACATTTAACATAGACAATCTTTTCAATATCACAAAGGTCCATCCCCAAGGTTTCATTAAAATATTTCCAAGGTTATTCACCAATGTATCTTTAAAATGGTCATCTCTAGAGATTAAGTCTTTACCCAATGCATTAGAGGGATATTAGGGAACACCATTAATATATCGTTATTATCATGTGAGACACATATATCATCATCAAACATTTCATAAATAACCCATATAACATAAAAGAAATCGGTTTCATTTCAAAATCATAACGCATTAAAAACTGCTTTAAAGACATGAACGTTATGTCACTTTAAACACACGGAAAAGGAAAGAGGGTTTCATGTATGTAAATACCAGAATTAAAATAGAAAATTTTGATATATATGGGAATACCCCTACAGAATAAATATCTTTGAGTATTCACTTAATAAAAGAAAATAATTTGTGAAAAAGAGAGAGACATTTTGAGACGAAAATTCTGCAGCATAACAGCTATGTTACATGGTTTTAGAAAATATTGAAAAGAGAGGGGACATGGGTCACCCACTCATAAATGATCCATAAAACAGTATAGGGAGAGAATATAAAGGATATAAGAACATGGTAATGAAATTTTAAAGACATACCATATGAAATGAAAAACATGAAAGGAAGAAAAAAATAGGATTTCTGTTATTAAAATTCGGTAGCCTAACGACATCACTTAAAACATAAAAAAAATTAATTAATGAGATCAAATAGGGTTTCTAATCATATAAACATAAAATAACAGTATTATGGTTATAGAGATAATTCCCCAACATAATAAAAAAGAACTTTAAAGACTTCACATGAAAATATAACTTGAAAATGAGAAGGGTGAAAGAATCTGTTACAAAAATTCGGCAACCTCATGACGCCCCTTAAACATTCATAAAATGAATTGATGAGAGAAAGAGGGGTTATATCATCATATGAACATAAAAATTAATGTAAGGTGAATATAAAAGAACATCCTCCCACATATGAACATGGATCATAAAATAAATCACATAAAAGAGAGTACTTGAAATGTTGGAGAGAGGTATGATTCCTTACCTTAAAACGTAACTCTTAAAACTAGATGTTAGGGAACTTGAGGGCTTGGGGGAACCTTGGGAGGACTCATTGGGAGGTAAGGAGACCAGAGCATAGTTGGGGGAGAGTTGGGAGTGAAAACTAAAGGAGTAAAGGGTGGGTATTTAAAGGGAAAGGGAGGTGATACTTTAATAATTTCAAGGGACACCTCACAAGTGGTTTTCTCAAAACCATGGGCTTTCCCATGGCATTTCCCATAGTGTTAGGCCACATGGGAACCATCATACAATAATTCATCCCCTTTGGTCGACCAACCATCAAAAAAACTCATGAAATATTAAACGCACGGCCGATTGTTGCTTATCGACCGGTCAAGGTTCCGGTGCTCTGCTAATGGGTATAGCATCACTCGGGTCAAATCCTCGGCAATGGTACTTCGTAATAGTAGATTGTTTTTAGTTGATTGTTTTTAGTTGGGGGGGGGGGGTTGGTTTGCAGATATATATTTAAATGTTTAATGGATTATGTTTAATTTAACAAGTTGATAAAGATTGGGGTGAGTTCATCATTAGGGAGTTAAGCATGTGATATCCTTGAGCTTTTCTTTATATTGCATTAAATTAACACCCACATCAAAATTTGATGTTGATTGGAATTCCCAAGTGTTAAGCCTTTAATACAAGGCTTAAATTTACTTAGGGTTCTAATCTCAATCAGTGCTTGATTGTGGAAGTGTAATTATGGTTCCAATAATCCATGGAAACCACACGTTGAACATAATATGTCAATAATCCATGACATGTTAAGTCCAACATACACAATGTTAAATTAAAAAATACCACTCGAGCAAAACCTCTCAATCACTTAACATCCCTAAATTATAACTCACCCCAAAAAATATTTACTCATATATTTAAATTATTAGTAATATGGTCTATTATGTTTAAGGTGATGAATTACAAAGAGAAGAAAAAGAAAGGGATAAGAAACGAGTTGTGTGCTGAACACACACACGAACGATGATGAGAGTAAAAAAACCGGACTTTTTATTGAATAATTAAGTAAAAGAAGATGATGGATTTCATATTGACTTAAAATAAAATAAGAAAATTAATATTTAACTACAGAAGGTGGATGAGAATAAGAAATTAAGAATAAGAAAATTGCATTAAAACATAATTACATAGACAAACACTTGCAAAATTACAACGAAGAAAAATGCAAAAGTAAATGAAAAGAAAGAGAGGAGGAATGGATTATCAAGTGAAAACATGAGTTTTTCAGATCCTCCCAAGCCTTTGGAGGGGCCTTGGTACTACCAATAAATCATCCTTTCCTCTGAAATTCCAACCCTTTTGAACGGAGAGGAGGGGATGTATTTATAGCCCAAGGTGGTGGATTGTTTACATTCCATAAATACCCCTCCACTTGGCTCGCAGATATGGACATCAGGACAGCCGAATCATGAGTAATCTCCTTCTTAAAGGTTTTAGATAATAATGTTTTCTGACTACTCTCAATAGTTGGAGTCATTTAGACTTAAGTATCAAAGGTTATGACTGGTTGATTAAACAAAGTAAAACTGTCCATTTCAATCCAATATTTTTGATGTCTGGAATTTGAAAGGATTTTTGAATATGAATATGCCTTCAAATCCAAATGGTTTCTTCAACAAAGTCTGCTGCCTATATCTCCTATTTCACACTGAAATATCTCAGCACTATTTTTTGCTTACCTCATGAGATATGTCATGCATACTATACTAATTTTAATTCTCGGCCGGAATTGTGGGCTGGACTTTAAATCTTTATTTGGGCCCCCTGTACTTAGATTTGGGCGTTGAAATTTTTATCCAAGATGACACGTAGTGTCCCAAAAATTATTGTGGAGATTTAATGTTTTTGGACTTCTGGATCGACTCCAGTAAAACAATCGTCAGGCTGGTCCAGTTTGTTCACAGATGCTTTGGTCTTGATTGAGAGGACCATATGACCCTTAAAATGGAAGAATTGGATCATGGTACCTTCTAATGAAATGTTTTCTATTGCAAGGAGAATCCTAAAAAACAATAACCACACAATTGGGATCAGTATAGTGATAGTTATTATTAAAACATTAAACTGACTCAATTGGACTACTTCTAAAAATGCTCAAAAATTATACTTAATATTAAAACATTAATATTTAATACAAATTATGCACATTTCATATAAAATCAGTAAATATGGAATATAATATTTCATGAAAATATTAATAACATCAACTCCCCCACACTTAGTTTTGTGCATGTCCTCATGTGCAACAAATATAAAAACATGACAAAATCATTTTTACTCACCAACAAGTTTTAAAATTTTGTTTTCTCCAATCAGGGGAGGTTTAGACTATATCACTCATCCATTTTGAATTCCACCACAAGTTGTTACAGAAAAAATGTTCCAAAACTAATTCATTTTTTCATGCTCAAATTTAGAAGTGGAAAATGTGGACACTCAAAACTCACACCCCTCAAGATGATAAAATTCATTTGTGGAGGTTCGCTCTTTCACCAAACAAAAGTGAAAATCATAGAGTTTGAAAAGAACTATCAGCTTCCAATCCCTATCAAAATTGAAAAAGAATAAAGAGGTCTTTTAAATGGGTTTTTTTGTGGGTATGGGACGGTAGGAATAAAATGTCCAAGAGAGAGAAGAAGAGGGTTAAAATTCCAACATAGAAAAAGCAATGCACATTTTTTTGAAATAAAACATGGAAGGAAATGAATGAAAATATTTACAATGGAATGATTGTGTGAATAAAGACACAATTGAGGAAGAAAATATGAAGGTAATGTGAATATGGAATATTTAAAAAACAAAAAACTTCTCCTAATAAGAAAATAATGCAAGTGTTCATTTTTTTCTTTTCCTTTTTTTCATTGTTTTTTCGAAGGTTGACCTTGAAACAGATATCACACTCATATACCAACCCATGGTTGTTCTCCTCACGACACTAATTGTAATAGTTATAACAAGATCAATGATTTAGGAAAAGTGATTTTTGACCTACCCAAGACACAACCCATTTTTTTCATTTTTTTGATTTGTTTTTTGATTTTGATTTTGATTTTGAATTTTTTTAACACTTTTCAATATCATTTGTACAATACATTCCAAAATACCACTGAATGAAAACCTCCCCCCACACTAAAATGGATGCTTGCCCTCAAGCATATGACAACACACCAGAAAGTAAGGAAATGATACCCAAAAATGAAATCCATTCCCCCCCCACACATAAATTTCAAAAACTTATGCAATGAAAATCCATGTTGATATTGGGTGGGATAAGGTATTGGGATTGTAATGTGGATATCGAAGAAAAGGTTTTAATAGGCTTGAAGGGGCTTTCAAAAGGAGGATTAATGTAAGGGAAATGGTAGGCTATTTGGCTATTGTGATTCTCATGTGGTTCAGAAAATGCCTCTATCATATTAATACACACTAAGGTAGGAAATTCAGCTCGAAGGTCACAAACTCAAAACTCACAAATGGGGGTGAAAACACACATTTTGAAAATATGGCCATAGGTGGCCTTGGCATGAAAGAAAATGTTTGTTCTCATGGTTGGGGAAAATAATTTTCCAAATAAAAAATTGAGCATTCAAAATGTGTTAGTTTTGACACAAAATTCTTTATCCAAAGTCATAATGAAAATACCAAATTTTTGAGATGAAAACATGTTTGTTAACTCCCCAAAATGGTTGTACAAAATTTCAAAACTCGATGGTGAGTAAGCATGACTCATAATTTTTTTGTATTTTTTTAAGTGATTGTGTTTTTTGGTTTTGGTTTTTTTTTTGTTTTTTAGGTTATTATTTTTTTAAAGATACACCCACACAAAAGAGAAAGTGAAAAATAATGGTTTTGATAAAGAAAATGAAAAAAAAATGAAAGAGAGAGGAAGAAGAAGAAATAGGTAGAGAGAGGAAGATATAGAGAGAGTTAAAGGGAAAGAGGTGCCCCCTGGTTTGGATTTGGTGGGTAGCCTTCTCCATCTAGTGGTAGGTCGGCTAGAGAAGTTGGGGATCTAGTGGAAGTCGATGTTGTTCTGGGATTGTGCATCCTCTCATGGTGATGCTTTAACTGATGTCCATTAACCGTGAATGTCATTTTGGAAGATGGGTCTTGGACTTGCACTGCACCAAATAGGTAAATGTTAGTAATAACAAAAGGACCTTCCCAACGAGAATTAAGCTTACCAAGGTGAAGCTGAAATCAAGAATTGAAGAGCATTACTTTTTCACCTTCATGAAATACCATTCTCAGGATGTGTTTATTATGGAGTGCCTTGGATTTTTCTTTGTATAGATTATAATTCTCATAAGAATCAAGTCGAAGCTCCTCCAGTTCAGCCAATTGCAACTGTCTTTCTTCACCAGATTTTTCACAATCAAAATTACATTTTTCACAGCCCAAAAAGACTTATGTTGTATTTTAACATGTAAGTGACATGCTTTAACAAAAACTAGCCTCAAAGGAGACATCCCAATGGGTGTTTTATAGGCAGTTTGATAAGCCCAAAGGGCTTAACCAAGTTTCTCAGGCTAGTCATTTCTGGTGGGCTTAACAATTCTCTCAAGTACCCTTTTCACTTCTCTATTAGAGAGTTCATCCATGCCATTTGTTTGGGGGTGATATGCTGTTGAAGTTTTAGGTACAACCCCATTCTTTTTCAGAAGATATTCCATGGTTCTATTACAAAAATGGGTTCCTAAGTCACTGATCAAGGCACGTGGTGTGACAAATCCTTGGAAGATATGGGTCTTTAGGAACTCACTAATAGTATGAGCATCATCCTTCCTAGTGGGTTTGGCCCCAACCCACCTTGAAACATAATTGACCGCAAGTAGAATGTATGAGAATCCATTGGAAGGGGGAAATGGTCCCATAAAATTGATGCCCCAAACATCAAAGATTTCACAAAAGATAAAATGATTTTGGGGCATTTCATTTCATTTAGATATTGTGCCGAACTTTTGGATAGTGGGACATGCTTGAAAGAACTCATGTGAGTCCTTGAAGAGTGAAGGCCAGAAGAATCCAGATTCTAGGACCTTTCGAGAGGTCCTTTGTGGTCCAAAGTGGCCACCTCCAGGAAGTGAGTGACAGAATTCAAAGATGGAAGAATGCTCATTTTCTTTAACAAATCTCCTAATTACCATGTCAGCCCTAGTTTTCCAAAGTTTATTTTCTTCCCCAAAATAGTATTTTGAATCATTTTTCAACTTCATTTTTTTTTCTTATGAAAACTTTTCATGAAAAGCACTAGAAACCAAATAATTTGCAATTGGGGCATACCATGGTAACTTTGGAGTGAGAGATGAAAGGTTCTCAATGGGGAATTCCGGATCAATGATTTATGAATGATAAGAATTATAAATTCAACTCATGTGATCTGCCATATGGTTTTCTTTTCCAGGTCTAACTTTTATTTCAAGGTCAAACTCTTGGAGCATTAGGATTAATCTTATTAGCCTCGGTTTGGAATCACTTTTCTTGAGTAATAACTTTATAGCAGAATGTTCTGTGAAGATTATGATTTTGGCACCTAAGAGATAGGGCCGGAATTTATCTAAGGAAAAAACCCCTGCTAGATGTTCCTTTTCAGTCATAGTGTAGTGAGATTGAGTTTCATCCAATGTTTTTGAGGCATAATAGATGACATGAGGAATCTTTTCTCTTCTTTGACCAAGAACAACCCCAATAGCTCTATCAGAAGCATCACACATTAACTCAAAGGATAAGGACCAATCTGGGGGTTGGATTATTGGGGAAGATGTTAGAGCGGTTTTGTGTTCAACAAGGGCTCTCTTGCAAACCTCATCGAAATGGAAAGTGACATCATTTTGGAGTAAACTAGTGAGTGGGAGGGCAGTCCTACTGAAGTTATGGATGAATCTCCGATAGAAACCGGCATGACCGAGGAATGCACGGATGTCTCGAATAGAAGTGGGATCAGGAAGTGATTGGATCACTTCAATTTTGGCAGGATCGACTTCAATACCATATTTTGAAATTATATTCTCTAGAACAATCCCATTTGCAACCATGAAGTGACATTTTTCAAAATTTAACACAGGGTTACACTTGACACACTTTTGAAGGACTAGAGAGACTGAATTCAAACAAGATTCAAATGACTCACCATAAATGGTGAAGTCATCCATGAAGACTTCCATGCAGTATTCAATGAATTCTGAAAAGATACTCATCATACACATCTGGAATGTTGCAGGAGCATTGCAAAGTCCAAAAGGCATTCTTCTATATGCATATGTTCCAAAGGGGCATGTGAATGTAGTCTTATCTTGGTCCTGAGATGAGATTGAGTTTTGAAAATAGCTGGTGTATCTATCAAGAAAGCAATAGTGTGGCTTTCCAGCTAATCTTTCTAGCATTTGGTCAAGGAATGGAAGATTTTAGTGATCATTTCGGGTTTCAACATTCAAGTTCTTATAGTCGATGCACACACGCCATTAGTTCTTCACTCGAGTTGTGACTAATTCTCCATGTTCATTTGTGACAACAGTTATCCCACCCTTCCTAGGTACAACATGAATTGGACTAACCCATTCACTATCAGAAATTGGGTAGATAATACCAGCTTGACGAAGATTGGTGATCTATTCCCAAACTACCTCAAGGATGAGTGGATTGAGTCTTCTTTGTGGTTGTCTAATTGGTTTGGATAACTCCTCAAGATGGATGTGATGCATGCAATGGGCAGGTTTGATTCCTGCTATGTCATCTAGGGTCAAAAATAAGGCCTTTTTTCTTTTCCTCTAACACTTGAACAAGTTTGGACTCCCCAGTTTCAGTAAGTGTGGTAGAGATAATGACAGGTTATGAGTGATCATGGAAGAGGAATGCATATTTCATGTGTGTAGGAAGAGGTTTCAGATCAGTCTCATCTTTCAATTTTGGGCTCGACAACTCAGGAATGGAATAAGGGACTTCAGTTGCTTCAGGTTCATTTTCCTTAATACTGTCCAAGGTGGACCAGTAGAGATCAGAGTTGAGATGGGATTCAAGAGAGTTTTCATGATCCTCTAAATTGATGGAGTTTATGAATGAAAGGTCCACATCAACTTCACCATTTATGACTTCGTTAATCCTAGTGCAAGTTTCACAAGATCCTAACTCTTCAGAACAGGATGAACATGATGGAATGGGGTTCAATTGACTCTTAGAAGTGTCCTCAGAAGCATGGATTGAGAATGCAGAGTGATCGTCAGTTGGGTATCACATGGCTTGGAAAATGTTGAACTGGACCAGTTGGTCACCAAATTCCATGGATAGGATGCCTGAATGGACATCAATCTTGGTCTTCACAGTCAAGAGGAATGGACTTCCTAGAATGAGGGGAGATCGAGAAGAGTTCGTCTCACCTTACATGTCAAGGACATAGAAATCAGCAGGGAAGATAAGATCATTGACTCGGACAAGGACATCCTCAATTATTCCCTCAGGACTGGCTGTGCTTCGATTGGCTAACTGAATGACAACACTCGTTGGGTGCAAGGGACCTAGACCAAGGTTGGAGAATATGGATTTGGGCATGACATTAATTGAGGCTCCTAGGTCTATGAGTGCATCATCAAAGTTGGAACTTCCAATTTGGCATGGAACGGTAATGGTACCTGGATATTTTCACTTAATGGGTATGGAATACTGGGTGGAAACATTTTCAAAGGTCACAAGTTGCCTCTTGTGGGTACACAAATCCTTGAGAAGCTTGGCATAATTAAGAATTTATTTTATGGAATCTGATAGGGGAATGTTAACTTCAATACGTCTAAACATTTCAAGCATTTCAGATCAGGTTCAAATGACTTCTTTGGCTTAGAAATAGCTTGAGGAAAAGGAATTGGATTCCTAAGAGGAATGGAAGGTGGTGAGGCATTGGTTTCAGGTTTCTTATCAAGTTTCTTTTTATTTTCGTTTTCTAGGTCAACATTCAAAGGAGGGTTTGAGGATTTATCTTGATGCATAGCAAGTTGCTTTCCTGATCTAAGTGCAATTGCACTTACATTACCCTTGGGGTTTGGTAATGGTTGAGCTAGGAGTTGGGAAGAATTTGATTGTTGTTGCTGGCTCAGGTGGGATGCAAGTTGACCTATTTGAGTTTCAATGTTCTTAAGACTAGAACGGGTGAAGGAGGGAATATCTTCAACAACAATTTCCCATGGATTGTTGGAAGAACAGGCTAGTCCCGGATTGGGATTGCCTTGACTTTGGTTCTTGGGAAATTGATTGTATTGGTTTTGGAATTGAGAAGGCTCACTAGGATAATGGAATCCAAGAGGAGGATTGTTCCTTTGAGGTTGAGGAATAAAAGGATAAGGTTGATGGAAGTTACCACCACCTTGACCATATTGGAATTGGTTTGGGTTTTGAGGAGGGAATTGAGGGGGATAAGAAACAGGATTACCATACCTCAATCCTTGGTTAATGTTAGAGGAGAAGGGATCAGAGTGATGTTGTTTGAAGTTTCTAACAAACTGACCTGATAGTTGAGGATTGGTGTTCTGCTGAGCATATGCTGCATTGAGCTCCTTTGGTCCAGATGAATCGGATTGATCTTCTTGAAGTTGCGGACAAGTGTTAGTTGGATGAGATGGAGAGTTGCAGAATCCGGAATTTTTTATTGGTCTCAGAAACATTGATTGCGGAGAAGACGAGGTTGGGGATTTGGTAGCTACAGCTAGCTGTCGCAGAAGACCTGTAAGTTCTCTCATCCACTCAGTCATTTTGTTCATCTCAATTGATTGATTATCATGGTTTTGTTTGACTTGAGCATGTGCTCAAGTATGGAATTGTTGTGTGTTTGCAGCCATGTTACTTATGAGATCTCTTGCTTCTGCATGAGTTTTATCAACAAGAGCACTACCACTTGCGGCATCTATGAGAGTTCTCTCCATAGACAATAACCCCTCATAGAAGTATTGGATCAAGAGTTGGTCAAGAATTTGGTGGTGTGGGTATGTCGCAACAAGCTTTTTGAACCTCTCCATGTACTCATGGATTGATTCACTTGGGAATTGATGGATACCACTTATTTCCTTTTGGATAGAAGTAGTACGAGAATCAGGAAAGAATTTCTCTATGAATAATCGCTTCATGTCATTCGATGTAGTTATGGAACCAGGAGGTAGGTTGTAGAGCCATGACTTAGCAGTGTCAGCTTGGGAAAAAGGGAAGTCTCGGAGTTTGATTTGTTCTTCAGAAGCCCCTTGAGGCTTCATGGTAGAGCACACTACTTGGAACTCTTTAAGGTGGAGATGTGGATCCTCACCGGCTAGCCCGTGAAAATGAGGGAGAAGATGAATCAAACCCGATTTGAGTTCGAATTAAGCTTCTATGTTTGGATATTGAATTCCAAGATGTTGTTAATTCATATTAGGGGAAGCGAGTTCTTTTAGGGTTTGTTCCCTATGATTGGCCATTTCAATTTCAACTGGTTGGATGAGGACTGGTTCTTGAATTATTTGAGTATCTCTTATGTTCCTCCTAAGTTGGTGAAGTGTTTGCTCAATTTCAGGGTCAAACAAATCTAAGGGATTGTTTGGGAGGCTATGGGGCATTCAGAGAGATTTTTGAAGAAAGAGGAAGACGATTTTTTCTTTTGCTTTTTTTCAGTTTATGATTTTTAAGAGGAAGACGGGTTTTTCTTTGTGTGTTTTTTTTCATTTTTTTAAATTTTGTTTTTTTGGATTTTTTTTACAATAACCAGAAACTAATGACTATATAAAGCACCATCCCTGGAAATGGAGCCATTTGAAATGCATGGCCGATTGTCACCTATCGACCGGTCAAGGTTTCGGTGCTCTGCTAATGTGTATAACATCACTCGGGTCGAATCCTCGGCAATGGTACTTCGTAATAGTCGATTGTTTTTAGTTGATTGTTTTTAGATGGGGGGGGGGGGGGTTTGTTTGCAAAGCATAATTGAAATGTTTAATGAATGAAATTTAATTTAACAAGTTGATAAATATTGGGGTGAGTTCATCATTATAGAGTTAAGCTTGTGATATCCTTGAGCTTTTCTTTATATTGCATTAAATTAAGACCCACATCAAAAGTTGATGTTGATTGGAATTCCCAAGTGTTAAGCCTTTCATCCAAGCCTTAACATTACATAGGGTTCTAGTATCAATCAGTGATTGATTTTGGAAGTGTATTTATGATTAAAATAATCAATGGAAACCACATGTTGAACATAATATGTCAATAATCCATGACATGTTAAGTCCAACATACACAATGTAAAATTGAAGAATACTCATCGAGAAAAACCTCTCAATCACTTAACATCCCTAAATTATAACTCAACCCAATAAGATATTTACTCATCCATTTAAATTATTAGTAATCTGGTATATTATGTTTAAGGTGATGAATTAAAAAGAGAAGAAAAATAAAGGGATAAGAAAAGAGTTGTGCGCCAAACAGACACACGAACGATGATGAGAGTAAACAAAACCAGACTTTTTATTGAATAATAAAGTACAAGAAGATGATGGATTTCAGATTGATTTAAACTAAAATAAGAATATTAATATTTAACTATAGATGGTGGATGAGAATAAGTAATTAAGAAGAAGAAAATCACATTAAAATAGAATTACAAAGGCAAACACATGAAAAATTACAACGAAGAAAAATGAAAAAGTAAATGAAAACAAAGAGAGGAGGAAGGGATTAACAAGTGAAAACTTGAGTTTGGAAGATCCTACCAAGAATTTTTCAGGGCCTTGGTACTTCCAATCAATCCTCCTTTGCTCTGAAATGCCAACCCTTTTGAAAGAAGTGGAGGGGATGTATTTATAGCCCAAGGTGGTGGACTGTTTACATTCCAGAAATACCCCTCCACTTGGCTCGCATATATGGACATCAAGACAGCCAAATCTAGAGAAGCCTCCTTCTTAAAAGTTTTAGATAATAATGTTTTCCGACTACGCACAAAATTTGGAGTCATGTGGACTTAAGGATCAAACGTTTTTGCCGGTTGATTAAACAAAGTAAAACTGTCCATTTCAATCCAGTATTTTTGATGTCCATAATGTGAAAGGGTTTTTTAATATACATATGCCTTCAAATCCGAATGGGTTCTTCAACAAAGTCGGCCACATATATCTCCTCTTTCACACCGAAAAATCTCAGCTCGATTTGTTTCTTACATCATGAGATATGTCATGCATACTATACTGATTTTAATTCTTGTCCGGAATGGTGGGCTGGATTTCAAAGCTTAATTTGGGCCCCTTGTACTTAGATTTGGGCCTTGAAATTTTTATCCAAGATGACATGTAATGTCCCCAAAATTATAATGGAGAGTTAATGTTTTTGGACTTCTGGATTAAGCCCAGTAAATCAATCTTCAAAGATGGTCTAGTTTGTTCACAGATTCTTTGGTCTGGTTTGTGAGGACCATATGACCCTTAAACTGGTAGAATTGGCTCATGGTACCTTCTAATGAAATGTTTTATATGAAAGTATAATCCTAAAACACAATAACCAGACAATTTGGATCAGTATAGTCATAGTTATTATTAAAACATTAAACTGACCCAATTGGACTACTTCTAAAAATGCTCAAAAATTATACTTAATATTAAAACATTAATATTTCACACAAGTTATGCACATTTCATATAAAATCCGTAAAGAGAGAATATAATAATTCATGAAAATATTAATAACATCAACATCATCATCATGCAGTCAAGATATCATTAAACATACCGAAACCCTAATCTGTATTTTTACTATTCACTGAAAAATTAACTATTTCAGAAAAATCCCAAAAATTCAAACTAACCCTTTTTCAATGTTTAGAATCAAAAAATGAACTCCATTTTTTGAAAACAATTTTCTAAATATTTTTAATTTAATTTATAATTAAAATCATAATTCATTCAATAATTATAATTCAAAGTCTATAACTTATTATTTAACACCTTGAAATTTAGTCAAAATTACAATACCTTATAACCTTATGAAAATAAAATAATAATAAGTTTTACTAATTATAATGGTCACACTAATAATCATATTACTATTCATATTTCTATTCATAGGGGTAAAAATTACTTTTTACCAAAAATTATTTTGATTTCAATGAACCACATTTTTCACCTAAATTACAACCATGTCTGTCAGATTTTTGAATATCAATCCACATATAAAAGTTATTTAACAATTAAACATTTTTTACTATTCATAAAAACACTATTCATCAAACACTATTCACTGAAAATTCAACTTTCTCAGAAAAATCCAAAAATTTCACCTTAACCAAATATCAATTCTCAGATTTCAAAAATGAACTCCATTTTATGAAAATAATTTTCTAAATATTTTTAAAATATCCTTTTTCTAAAATTCACCACCAATATGCATACTATATTTATCTGGACATTTAAAAATTCACAATCTTCACTATAACAATAAATTCCAATTTTTATGTAAATCGGAGGATTAACAAGGCAGTTACGGTCTCGTTATATAAACCCTTATAACACTAGAATATGACCTAAGAGTTATGTGTGCTAGGGTGATAGAATCTTGGGGCGGCTCGACCAACATTGCCCAAGTAGTGAATTATATCAGCTTGAACTTCTCGCGAAGGCGATTCCATTCCAACTTCACACGATGATGTTCGGCTTGGGTTTGGTCCAGAGCAAAGCCCAAAGGTGCTACCTACTTCCCGAGTTCCGTTAGATGGGATTTGATCATCCCAAGACTACTGGATGGGGCCATTGAATCTTCTTTATATATTAATTAATCAAGATCACTTGTATTTATAGACAATATTCGCAACATTTAGATTCCAATGGTCATATAGACCAACAGTCATATAACATTCGAAACCCAATAGTCTTATCTTAATTATACTCATTTTATTAAAAGAAATAGTTTTGTTGAGTATAAAATAAAATAGCACACAAAGTTAGGAAACAAAATGTATTCAAAATTTCGGTTCTTTACAGTATTAACATATATATCCCACTCCTCCTAAGAGTCGATAATTACCCCTTCACAGACTCCTAAGTCTAGGATATGAGATACTCGTTTAGAGGTTGGGATTTGTTAATAGGTTGCATATATAAAAGTCTCCAGCTCCACAATATACATCTTTACTTTAGCCATGTTATTGTCTGGATTACAATCAGAAGGTAGCTTGACGTCACCAATATCAGGTATTCCAATTCCATGCTGGAGGAATTCCCATGAATCCTTAAGATCATGGGTTTTACTCTCCCAATGATGAATGGACAAAGGTCGCACATAATTCAATCTTGGTTTGGATGAATATGTAGGAGATTCAACACCATCGGATTAGAGAGCTTATTCAAACCTGTCTTCCACATAAAGTTCAACAGATGGAATATTAATCTCTATTTGATGGCGGCGACCAGATCACCTTGGCGTTGGATGTATTTCTTCTCTAGCCTTAGGCTTCCTGGAATACTTCCAACAAAGATATTTATAGGGCTCTAAAGCCTTTGAAATTTTTGTATCATCTCCGGCCTTGGACTTCTTACCATGATTTCCACATGCACCAGTCGTTGTAGCCACCACTTGATATATTCCTTTTGTCAGAGCCCCTTGAGGATATGAAGGAACCCAAGCTTTGGCATACCCAGCTTCAAATTCGATCGATGCATCTGGTGGAGGTAATGTAATAAAAAATTTGGATACCTCCAAAGCTGTTAGAATCCATAATTACCGTGCTACCATTGGGTGCTTCTCATGTCTGACATATGTGGGTGGGAAAGTTCTTGATTGTTAATGACATATGAACTTAAGATAAAACCTATAGGGATATAAGCCTCACAAATAATTTCACCATTAATCCTGGTTGATAATATGCCATTCCAGAATGCCATCATATAAGATCTCAACTCTTAATTATTTTATTTACCATCGTCAATAAATGTTCCATTTGGTGGGTTACCAAAAGGAAAGAAGTTTAATTCTCATGATACATTAAATACCTTTAGTACCACATCATGTCTCATGTTTATAGGCTTAATACCAAAAACGTTAGGTAAAAACGGGGTGAGTTGACCATTAGGAACTCTGAGAAAGTTTAACACTGAGTATGAAGAAAGATGTGCTACAATCCAGGACCACAACACTTGGAATGGCCCAAAAATTCTAAGTGGAGCCTTCCCATTGTATAATAATAGAAGGAGATGGTAAATTCATGCCAATGCAGGGGTTTTTAGCCCAATATTATTATTTTCTACCAATTTAGCTGTAATAACAAAAGTCCTTGATCTTACACCTCCTCTGGATTCACGGACTAGAAGAAAATAAACGCTTAGCCACATGGAATGGAAGGAAGATAAGCATACTTTTGTATCTATATTGAGTTTGAATTTATAGACCTAGTGCTTATAGTCTCCTTTTTCCAGTGTAGTCCTATATGTTCCTGAATTACCTCAGTTATCTGTAGAAGGAAAAACAATAGAACGTCCAGATGTTGGACCTTTCTCTATTATTGGTTCTAAGAAGACTTCCATCCACACTCTTGCATGGATATCTTTCTTATCCTTGGGTAAATTCTTCGATATCATAAATAATTCATGTTCCAATTGTGGTGTTTTAGTAACATCACCCCATGTTGTATTAGGTGGTATGAATTCATCATACATTTCCCCTAGAATGGGAATTCAAGCTATTTGGTAAATTTCATAGAGACTAATACCAACTTCACCATGCATCAAATGAATGGAATTAGATTCTGTACTCCATCGGATCAGTAATTCAAAAATGAATTAATTTTTTTAAACATATGTTTTCCCCATACAGACTGCATCGTAAATATGAACGTCTGATAACACTTTTCTGAATTCTGGACCAGTTCGACATACCCAGAATGCCCACAACCACTCAGGTTTTACACCCCCTTCAGTATAAAGGTCCCAATATCCTTTCCAACCATTAGATTGATCTGTTTGAGAATCCCAAAAAGTATATTCATAACAAAATGGTCTTATCTCTACAACACGATATTTCATATCGGGAGTGCATCCACTTTGATGAAGGATGCAACTAATAGGGAAAATTCCTTCTTGTATCAGAACCCCCTTGCACTAATATTCATGCAGTTATATTTTGAATACTAATGACACGAATTCATTGGAATGTACTTCTTATTAGATAAAACATGGGCATCTTGCAAAATTCCATTCCCATACAGGGGTAAGTAAGATCTTTGTGGATAGTCACGCTAGTATGCAATTAAACCCTTCCATAGACCAGAAAGAGTACTGTAAACAATGTCATAATATTATGGCCCAATGATCTTCATCATTAATCTTTGGATAGCCTTATCTTCTTTGATATGGGTAATCAAATGAGTCATTCTTTTCTGCAAAAATTGAAGGTTCCGGGCGCAGCGGAAGCGCATTGGTGGGTTTGCCCAACTTAATTCTTCATTAAGCAATGTTCAATCCGAGATCTGTCACGATATAAAACGCTGAATATTCAAAATAGAATGAAGAACGAAAAGAAAAGAAGAGTCTCGGAACCCTTGAGGAGGATCATCATATTTTGATTATAATTAATTTAATTAATGCATAAGAATTACCTCGTTGGAATTCTTTCTTCGTTGATGTGTCCTGTCACGATTCGGTGATCCGTCGTTGCATCGTAGAATCCAAGTGTAGGATTCCTCTAGCGGTTATCCACACGTGTGTCACGTATCTCCGGACGTCGCCGAAGAGATCTCCGGGTGCTAGCGCAGAAGAACCTTCGCTTGCGATGTCCGCCTTCAACCGCCTTGATCCAGTGGAGGATCTTGCTCTCGTAACTTGAGGGCGTTCTTGGTGGAAAGGGAATTATCTCTTGGCTTGAGAGTATTTACAAATCCGTTGTGCAAAACAATGGCAATTCAAAATTTTGGGGTTGTGAGGATATTCATAATCATGTTTGAGGTTAATAGATTTATGACAATAAATAAACGCGTTACGCATTTTATTTATTTCATTAACTCTTATAGAAAAGCCCCCCATGTCGAATTATTAATTCCTTGACATGCACCCACGCTGATTATAATAAATATCATTTAATAAAATAATATTAAATCCTCAAAATCCCAACTGGAAAAACTACACGGCGTGTAATAATTAATACATGGCATGTACTTGTTTTCCATAAAACTACACGGCGTGTATATTTAATATTCACGGCGTGTACTTTTATTTTCTATTTTATTCTCCACCACATTTATTAGACCTTGAGTAATGACTATTTATTTCTTAAATAAATTTAACTGCATTACTCGCTAATAAATATATTATTTCGTCCACAATATATTCTCTCGAATAACTAGTGTCAAAATAAATGCGATCAGACATCCTTAAATAATTATTAAACCACAGTCGGGAATAATATTTATTTAACTTGTTAAATTAATATTTAACTGAGATACATGGACACACTTAGTGTGTGACCCTCTAGGACTCTTTCTCAGTGGCATTAGGATAAGCCTGCCTAAAGTCCAAGGTTAGCGTCTAGCAACACGCCAAGGCACCCATAGAGAAAGAAGTTAACGCCACAATGACATGTTACCTCCTACGAATGCTTACCGTGTAATATAATCCCTTTGTCTCGATATCTCCAATCAAGTGAGTTGCATGCTAGTGCCATCAACCCATGTGCTTGATTATTCTTTCTTTGACTTCCCGGAATTGAACTTTCCCATACCTTACCATGGCCATGGATTTATTTAGGCTATATCAATTCCATCAAAGGGCCTGAGATATCTACTTCTGTTATGGAACGGAAGGGACAAATCATTTCTCGCATTATCTATTAATGCGGTATTACTCGTGACACACCCAACGTATCCTACCTCACTGCGAACAGTGTGTCATCACAGTTTTCGTCAATACATCTAAGTGCACGAGTTGTAATACCCATTAATAATAATCTTAAATTCTAAGGATCAATACACACGTCCGTAGATAGGAACATCCAATGACACTATGAAATGTGGATTTCCTACTGGCGGGTCTCGTTCTCATAATATCCTCCTGGATATTACCAAGGGCGCACACCATGAGAAGGTGACTCAAATTTTTATGAGTCCTCACCCCTAATGACCTGTATTATTTGTGTCCCTCAAATAATATCATCCGGCCATAGAACACACAATCAAGAACTGTGTTATGGCACTTCCGGGTTCTCATCAGAGCAGGGATCCGCTACGACCCTTTAATGCCACAGCTGTCCTTAGGACATTATCACATGACATGTCTTGCAGAAGAACAATCAAAATGTGATAAGGCTTTTATTTAATGAATAAAGTACAAAGTAGTTGGTTCTAGACCACCAAATCCAACAGACTCCCACTTGGACTAGAGCCAACTACTAACAACCTTGAACACGCTAGCTCTCACATGATATTCATGCTTCTGCTGAGATAGGCCTTTAGTCATGGGGTCCACTACGTTCTTTTCCGTGGACACTCTTCTCACTGCAACTTCACCCCTTTGATAGAAATCCCTAAAGAGGTGATACTTCCGGAGTATGTGCTTTGTCCGTTGATGTGACCTTGGTTCTTTTGCAAGATCCACCACTGCAGTATTATCACAATACAATGTAATGGGATCTTTACTTCTAGGCACCACATCAAGCTCCTGGACAAAGTTCCGAATCCAAACGGCTTCTTTGGCTACATTAGAAGCCACTATATACTCGGACTCTGCTATAGAATCGGCTACAACTGGCATCTTTGAACTCTCCCAGCTCACAGCTCCACCATTGAGACAGAAAACATATCCAGATTGCGACTTCAGATCATTCTAATCTGTTTGAAAACTAGCATCAGCATACCCTCTAATGGAAAGCTCCACGTCTCCTCCATACACCAGGAACATATCCTTAGTTCTTCCCAGATACTTAAGGATAGTCTCAATAGCAGTCCAATGTTGTTCTCCTGGATCTGCTTGATATCTACCAACCATGCTCAGTGCATAGGCAACATCAATCCTGGTACATAACATGGCATACATGATGGATCATATAGCCGAAGCGTATGGGATCTTTCTCATCCTATCTTTCTACTATGGTGTCTGGGGACACATTTTCATAGAATGATGTAAGCCATGTGACACTGGAACCAATCCCATCTTGGATTTTTCCATAATAAATCTCTTTAGTATCTGGTCAATGTATGTACCCTGACTTAGTCCAAGCAGCCTCTTGGATCTATCACAAATGATCTTGATCCCTAGAATGTAGGCTGCTTCACCTAAGTCCTTCATGGAGAAACACTTGTTCAACCAGTCCTTAACTGACTGTAAGGCGGGTACGTCGTTTCCAATAAGAAATATGTCATCAACATATACCACTAGGATGACGACCGCATTCCCATTAAACCGCTTATAAACACACACTACTACAAAAACGGGCAATAACAGCGCTAAAATCGGGCTTTAACAGCGCTAGAAAAGCGCTGATAAAGGGGGGGGGGGGTCCTTTAACAGCGCTTTTTTAGCGCTGTTAAATGTCACCTTAAAGGCGCCAAAAAAGCGCTGTTAAAGGAAACCTTTAATAGCGCTAAAAAGTGATGTTATATGTTGCCTTTAACAGTGCTTTTTTAGCGCTGTTAAATGTCGCCTTTAACAGCGCTAAAAAAGCGCTGTTAAATCCCTGCCTGCTGCTAATAAAAAACCTGCACTAGTACAGCCAGCCGAGCAGACCTGCACAAAAACCAGTATATCAACCACAAGCATGTCATCAACTGATCACAACCCAACCAAACAGTGTTCTTACCATGAGTTAGATACCATCTACCCAGAAACCAAAACTACCTCATTACATAGTATCACAAAATATTCCTACACAACTCAGAAGATAAATACTAGAACATTCCACTATGCATTGTTTCTCCTTGGATTGCCACTTGGTTTTGACAAATCGTGCAGAGCCCGTGCTCCTTGAATCATTCTGCAATACATAAAAAGGATATCCTAACTCTCCCAACCATCACCCTTAGTAATTATGTATATTAATACAAAAAAGGTAACATATCATAAATTGGGGGACTGTAATGAGACATCAAGATTAACATTCTATATATAGGATCGATGTCTGGTAGGATTGGTTGCGTTGATACATGACTCTACCTGGACCTCAAAAATAGATATATGATCTCACTCCCAGACTTTCCGAGAGACTCCAACTATGTCTAGGACATCCTGCTGAAGCGATCGTACTACCGTAAGTCAGAAAAGATACCAAAACCATCCTAGGAAGGATCATGGGAGCCAACCCAAATGAAATATGTCCTTGATATAGTGTTCAAAGAGATCAATCATGGTACATAAAATTATGTGTCATTTAAAGGGTCACATGCCTTGTCGCTTTACCCTGGGTAACTCCAATGTTCAGCTGCCTGTGTGAATATACATGTCATATCAATAGGAAATTACATGGCATGTTAAAAAACATATACGTGTTACCCTTTGATCTTGTGTCCTCTTATGCACCCTTGCCCTATGTTAGTACATGACGTCGATCTCGTGTGATTCTTCATGTGTATCTGTACAAGGGATAAACTGCGTAGCTGAATCATTAAAGACGTGTAGTGGGATATATTCCTTGTAGGAAAGCCATGTAATCCACCCCATGTTTGTGTATCTCAAAAATTCATGCCAAGTCTTGGGGGAGGGTCTACACTACATGTGAGGTGGATATCTCAGTTGTTGATTTCACTTAAAAATAAGTCCATTTTGAACAAAACAGAGGCACTTTAAGTGGTTTCGACCACACCGGGCCTCAGACTGAGTTGGGGTTGACTTATACACATCAAATTTGACCCATGGATCATTGTCCTTAAGTTTCAATAGAATCCGAATGTGTTTGGTCAGTTTCCCGTATGTCAGTTGTTGATTTCTGACTTAAAATTAAGTCCATTTTTAACAAAAACAGAGGCACTTTCAGTGGTGTCAGCCACACCGGGCCTCAAATTGAGGCGGGGTTGACTTGTACATGTCACATTTGACCCATGTATCGTTTTTCTAAAGTTTCAATAGAATCCGAATGCGTTTGGTTGGTTTTTCGTATGTTAGTTGTTGATTTCACTTAAAATTAAGTCCATTTTTAACAAAAACAGAGGCACTTTGAGTGGTGTCGGCCACACCTGGCCTCGGATTGAGGCGGGGTTGACTCGTACACGTCACATTTTACTCATGGATCGTTGTCCTTAAGTTTCAATAGAAACTGGATGTGTTTGGTCAGTTTGGTGTATGTATGTAAAATATTGTCCATTTTAAACAAAATACATACACATGGAGTGATACCAGCCACACCGCATCTCGGATTGAAGCAGGTTTGACTCGTAAACGTCACATATGACCCATGGATCATTGTAATAAAGTTTTAACACAATCCTAAGGCATTTGGTCGGTTTCCCATATGTCAGTTGTTGATTTCACTTAAAAATAAATCCATTTTGAACAAAATAGAGGCACTTTGAGTGATGTCGGCCACACCGGGCCTCGGATTGTGTCGGGGTTGACTCTTACACGTAAATTTTGACCCATGGACCATTTCCCTTAAGTTTCAACGGAATCCAAATGTGTTTGGTCGGTTTTCCGCATGGTAGTTGTTGATTTCACTTAAAAATAAGTCCATTTTGAACAAAATAGAGGCACTGTGAGTGGTGTCAGCCACACCGGGCCTCGGATTGATGCGGTGTTGAATCGTACACGTCAAACATGAGTCATTGATCGTTGTGAAAAAGTATCAATGCAATCAGAAGCCGTTAGATCGGTTTGGCGTATGTACGTAAAATATTGTCCATTTTAAACTAAATACATACACATGGAGTGATACCGGTCACACCGCGCCTCTGATTGAGGTGGGGTTGACTCGTACACGTCACATTTGACCCATGGATTATTTTCCTTAAGTTTCAATAGAATCCCAATGCGTTTGGTCGGTTTGTCGTATGTCAGTTGTTGATTTCACTTAAAATTAAGTCCATTTTTAACAAAACAGTGACACTGTGAGTGGTGTCGGCCACACCGGGCCTCAGATTGATGTGGTGTTGAATCGTACACGTCACACATGAGTCATTGATTGTTGTGAAAAATTATCAATGCAATCAGAAGCCGTTAGATCAGTTTGGCGTATGTACGTAAAATATTGTCCATTTTAAACTAAATACATACACTTGGAGTGATACCGGTCACACCGCGCCTCTGATTGAGGCGAGGTTGAATCTTACACATCACATTTGACCCATGGATAGTTGTCCTTAAGTTTCAATAGAATCCCAATGTGTTTGGTCGGTTTTCCGTATGTCAGTTGTTGATTTCACTTAAAATTAAGTCCAATTTTAACAAAACAGTGACACTGTGAGTGGTGTCGGCCACACCGGGCCTCGGATTGATGCGGTGTTGAATCGTACACGTCACACATGAGTCATTGATCATTTTGAAGAAGTATCAATGCAATCAGAAGCAGTTAGATCAGTTTGGCGTATGTACGTAAAATATTGTCCATTTTAAACTAAATACATACACTTGTAGTGATACCGGTCACACCGCGTCTCGGATTGAGGCGGGGTTGAGTCTTACACGTCACATATAACCCATGAATCGTTGTCCTAAAGTGTCAACACAATCCGAAGGCGTTTGGTCGGTTTCCCGTATGTCAGTTGTTGATTTCTCACTTAAAAATAAGTCCATTTTGAACAAAACAGAGGCACTTGGAGTTGTGTCAGCCACAACAGGACTCAGATTGAGGCGGGGTTGACTCGTACACGTCACATTTAAAGGTGAGTATGCATACACGATAGTTGACCTTCTTAGAGAAGGGTTTCTGGAAGAGTATAAAAGACATTAAGCAATGAAGATCATTAGAGTGTTGGAGCAAATGTGGTTGCTACAAACAATGTGGAAATCGGCTTGTGCAAAGCGACCTAAGTTACAACTTGCAGGTATTGTACTCTATTTTTTTCTGGAAGGTTTCAGTTTAAATGCATTTTGGAATGATCATTGCTAGCCATTGTCTTTTAGGTTTTTTTGACAGCCGAGGGGAAAGGGTGGGGTCTGAAGACATTGTAGGATATGTCGAAGGGTGATTTTGTGTGTGAATATGTTGGAGAAATGTTAACTCCCGTAGTTCTGAAAAGAGTCACTATTTAAAAGAAAGTCACAAGTTTAGATACATCTCAAGATGGGCAGTTTAAAGACATTTTGAGGGACACTACTAATGACATGCTCAGATATGCACACATCCCCCACTTTTAGATCGTTGTCTACTACAATGATCTTCCAAACAAGATATGCATTAGAACACTCATGATACATAGGGAAATTCACTGGCCACCTTTGAGAATGATCTGAAGCACAAACCATGACAACATTATGTTTTTCCTTGAAAATTCTCTTGGCGAACTGGAATGGCAACTCACTCTTGTGATTTTGCGTCTCTACTTGTCACTTCATGTGTGCAGCTACTGCCATTCCAGTTCACCAAGAGAATTTTCAAGGAAAAACATAATGCTGTCATTGTTTGGGCTTCAGATCATTCTCAAAGTTGGGCAGTGAATTGCTCTATGTATCATGAGCGTTCTAATGGATATCTTGGTTGAAAGATCATTGTAGTAGACAACGATCTAAAACTGGGGGATGTGTGCATATCTGAGCATGTCTTTAGTAGTGTCCCTCAAAATGTCTTTAAACTGACCATCTTGAGATGTATCTAAACTCGTGACTTTCTTTAAAAAAGTGACTCTTTTCAGAACTGCGGGAGTTAACCTTTCTCCAACATATTCACACACAAAATCACCATTCGACATATCCTCCAATGTCTGCAGACCCCACCCTTTCCCCTCGGCTGTCAAAAAAACCTAAAAGACAATGGCTAGCAATGATCATTCCAAAATGCATTTAAACTGATACCTTCCAGAAAAAAATAGAGTACAATACCTGAAAGTTGTAACTTAGGTCGCTTTGCACAAGCCGATTTCCACATTGTTTGTAGCAACCACATTTTCTCCAACACTCTAATGATCTTCATTGCTTCATGTCTTTTATACACTTCCAGAAACTCTTCTCTAAGAAGGTCAACTATCTTGTATGCATACTCACCTTCAAATGTGACGTGTACGAGTCAACCTCGCCTCAATCTGAGGCCTGTTGTGGCTGACACAACTCTAAGTGCCTCTGTTTTGTTCAAAATGGACTTATTTTTAAGTGAGAAATCATCAACTGACATAGGAGAAACCGACCAAACACCTTCGGATTGTGTGGAAAATTTAGGACAACAATTCATGGGTCATATGTGAGGTGTACGAGTCAACCCCGCCTCAATCTGAGACGCGGTGTGACCGGTATCACTCCAAGTGTATGTAATTTTTTTAAAAGGGACAATATTTTACGTACACACGCCAAACCGATCTAACGGCTTATGATTGTGTTGATACTTTTACACAACGATCCATGACTCATGTGTGACGTGTACGAGTCAACCCCACATCAATCCGAGGCCCGATGTGGCCGACACCACTCACAATGTCTATGTTTTGTTAAAAATGGACTTAATTTTAAGTGAAATCAAGAACTGACATACGGCAAACCGACCAAACGCATTCGGATTCTGCTGAAACTTAAGGACAACCAAGATATGCATTAGAACGCTCATGATACATAGATTAATTCACCGCCCGCCTTCGAGAATGATCTGAATCCCAAACCATGACAGCATTATGTTTTTCCTTGAAAATTCTCTTAGCGAAGTGGAATAGCAATAGCTGCACACATGAAGAGACAAGTAGAGACGCAAAATCACAAGAGTGAGTTGCCATTCCAGTTCGCCAAGAGAATTTTCAAGGAAAAACATAATGCTGTCATGGTTTGTGCTTTAGATCATTCTCGAAGGTGGCCAGTGAATTGCTCTATGTATCATGAGCGTTCTAATGCATATCTTGGTTGAAAGATCATTGTAGTAGACAGTGATCTAAAAGTGGGGGATGTGTGCCTATCTGAGCATGTCTTTAGTAGTGACCTTCAAAATGTCTTTAAACTGACCATCTTGAGATGTATCTAAACTCGTGACTTTCTTTTAAAAAGTGACTCTTTTCAGAACTGCGGGAGTTAACATTTCTCCAACATATTCACACACAAAATCACCCTTCGACATATCCTCCAATGTCTGCAGACCCCACCCTTCCCCTCGGCTGTCAAAAAAACCTAAAAGACAATGGCTAGCAATGATCATTCCAAAATGCATTTAAACTGATACCTTCCAGAAAAAAATAGAGTACAATACCTGCATGTTGTAACTTAGGTTGCTTTGCACAAGCCGATTTCCCATTGTTTGTAGCAACCACATTTGCTCCAACACTCTAATGATCTTCATTGCTTCATGTCTTTTATACTCTTCCAGAAACTCTTCTCTAAGAACGTCAACTATCGTGTATGAATACTCACCTTCAAATGTGACGTGTACGAGTCAACCTTGCCTCAATCTGAGGCCTGTTGTGGCTGACACAACTCTAAGTGCCTCTGTTTTGTTCAAAATGGACTTATTTTTAAGTGAGAAATCAACAACTGACATACGGGAAACCGACCAAACGCCTTCAGATTGTGTTGACATTTTAGGACAACGATTTATGGGTCATATGTGATGTGTATGAGTCAACACCGCCTCAATCTGAGACGCGGTGTGACCGGTATCACTCCAAGTGTATGTAATTTGTTTAAAAGGGACAATATTTTACGTACACACGCCAAACCGATCTAACGGCTTATGATTGTGTTGATACATTTACACAACGATCCATGACTCATGTGTGAAATGTACGAGTCAATCCCACATCAATCTGAGGCCCGATGTGTCCGACACCACTCACAGTGTCTATGTTTTGTTAAAAATGGACTTAATTTTAAGTGAAATCAAGAACTGACATACGGCAAACCGACCAAACGCATTCGGATTCTGTTGAAACTTAAGGACAACCAAGAGATGCATTAGAACGCTCATGATACATAGATTAATTCACTGCACACCTTTGAGAATGATCTGAATCCCAAACCATGACATCATTATGTTTTTCCTTGAAAATTCTCTTAGTGAAGTGGAATGGCAATAGCTGCACACATGAAGAGACAAGTAGAGACGCAAAATCACAAGAGTGAGTTGCCATTCCAGTTCGCCAAGAGAATTTTCAAGGAAAAACATAATGCTGTCATGGTTTGTGCTTCAGATCATTATCGAAGGTGGCCAGTGAATTGCTCTATGTATCATGAGCGTTCTAATTCATATCTTGGTTGAAAGATCATTGTAGTAGACAACGATCTAAAAGTGGGGGATGTGTGCATATCTGAGCATGTCTTTAGTAGTGTCCCTCAAAATGTCTTTAAACTGACCATCTTGAGATGTTTCTAAACTCGTGACTTTCTTTTAAATAGTGACTCTTTTCAGAACTTCCGGAGTTAACATTTCTCCAACATATTCACACACAAAATCACCCTTCGACATATCCTCCAATGTCTGCAGACCCCACCCTTTCCCCTCGGCTGTCAAAAAAACCTAAAAGACAATGGCTAGCAATGATCATTCCAAAATGCATTTAAACTGATACCTTCCAGAAAAAAAATAGAGTACAATACCCGCACGTTGTAACTTAGGTCGCTTTGCACAAGCCGATTTCCACATTGTTTGTAGCAACCACATTTACTCCAACACTCTAATGATCTTCATTGCTTCATGTCTTTTATACTCTTCCAGAAACTCTTCTCTAAGAAGGTCAACTATCTTGTATGCATACTCACCTTCAAATGTGACGTGTACGAGTCAACCTCGCCTCAATCTGAGGCCTGTTGTGGCTGACACAACTCTAAGTGCCTCTGTTTTGTTCAAAATGGACTTATTTTTAAGTGAGAAATCAACAACTGACATACGGGAAACCGACCAAACGCCTTCGGATTGTGTTGACATTTTAGGACAACGATTCATGGGTCATATGTGATGTGTACGAGTCAACCCCGCCTCAATCTGAGACGCGGTGTGACCAGTATCACTCCAAGTGTATGTAATTTGTTTAAAAGGGACAATATTTTACGTACACACGCCAAACCGATCTAACAGCTTATGATTGTGTTGATACTTTTAAACAACGATCCATGACTCATGTGTGACGTGTACGAGTCAACCCCACATCAATCCGAGGCCCGATGTGGCCGACACCACTCATAGTGTCTATGTTTTGTTAAAAATGGACTTAATTTTAAGTGAAATCAAGAACTGACATACGGCAAACTGACCAAACGCATTCGGATTCTGATGAAACTTAAGGACAACCAAGATATGCATTAGAACGCTCATGATACATAGATTAATTCACTTCCCACCTTCGAGAATGATCTGAATCCCAAACCATGACAGCATTATGTTTTTCCTTGAAAATTCTCTTAGCGAAGTGGAATGGCAATAGCTGCACACATGAAGAGACAAGTAGAGACGCAAAATCACAAGATTGAGTTGCCATTCCAGTTCACCAAGATAATTTTCAAGGAAAAACATAATGCTGTCATGGTTTGTGCTTCAGATCATTCTCGAAGGTGGCCAGTGAAATGCTCTATGTATCATGAGCGTTCTAATGCATATCTTGTTTGGAAGATCATTGTAGTAGACCACAATCTAAAAGTGGGGAATGTGTGCATATCTGAGAATGTCTTTAGTAGTGTCCCTCAAAATGTCTTCAAACTGACCATCTTGAGATGTATCTAAATTTGTGACTTTCTTTTAAATAGTGACTCTTTTCAGAACTGCGTGATATGAAGGTATTTTGGAGATTTTACTGGTTCATGCATGATATGAAGGTATTTTGGAGATTTAACTGTTTTTTTGTCCAAAGTCCAAAGAAATCTGGTCCATCATTCTTGCATGTTACTCATACACGTCACCAAGGACCCGTGGATCGTTCTCCTAAAGGATGAAGGCAATCCGGATGCGTCTGGTCAGATTTACGTAGGTCAGTTGTTGTTTCCAATTAAAGTGGTGTCAATTTTAAACAAGAGAGCGACCCTTTGGGTGGTAGCGGTCACACCGTGCCTCGGATTGAGGCGGGGTTGACTCGTACACGTCACCAAGGACCCGTGGATCCTTCTCCTAAAGGATGAAGGCAATCCGAATGCGTCTGGTCAGATTTACGTAGGTCAGTTGTTGTTTCCAATTAAAGTGGTGTCCATTTTAAACAAGAGAGCGACTCTTTGGGTGGTAACGGTCACACCGTGCCTCGGATTGAGGCAGGGTTGACTCGTACACGTCACCAAGGACCTGTGGATCGTTCTCCTAAAGAATGAAGGCAATCCAGATGCGTCCGATCGGATTTCCGTAGGTCAGTTGTTGTTTCCAATTAAAGTGGTGTCCATTTTAAACAAGAGAGCGACCCATTGGGTGGTAGCGGTCACACCGTGCCTCGGATTGAGGCAGAGTTGACTCGTACATGTCAGAAAGGACCTGTGGATCATTTTCCTAAAGGATGAAGGCAATTCGGATGCGTCTGGTCGGATTTCCGTAGGTCAGTTGTTGTTTTCAATTAAAGTGGTGTCCATTTTAAACAAGAGAGCGACCCTTTGGGTGGTAGCGGTCACACCGTGCCTCGGATTGAGGCGGAGTTGACTCGTACACGTCACCAAGGACCCGTGGATCGTTCCCCTAAAGGATGAAGGCAATCCAGATGCGTCTGGTCGGATTTCCGTAGGTCAGTTGTTGTTTTCAATTAAAGTGGTGTCCATTTTAAACAAGAGAGCGACCATTTTAGTGGTTCAACATTCTTGCATGTTGCTGGTGCATATCATCTGTTAAAATGGAAAAATGAATCATTGGAGAAAGAATGTTTTATTTAATAACAATTACAATTTTGCTACGAACATTTACATACAAAAATATTTCATCTCCTGATCCCCTTAACCCCTCTCAAAAATGACCACCAATTGTACATGTCCCCAAGTGAGATCTTCATTGTATTTGTGTACAATCTGTCATCAGTTATGCGGCACACTCGTTTCTGAACTCATCTATATCGTCTTGTGAGTATGAGGCTTTTCGGCAGTCATAGTAGTACTGCAAAATAAAAAAATAAAGAATTAATAAATAACATAAACGAACTAGTAGTTGTTTTTGAAAATACCTCTTTAGGGATGCTAGTTTGCTGATGAAAAACGATCTCTTTCATAAATTTACAAACATAATAACCGCAATCATTATCATTTGTTTGTTTTGGACACTGCAAAAAAATTGATCATTAGGAGAATAAATAACTTGTGTTGAGATGTGTTTGGATAGTGAAATTTTATTATATATACCCTGATATTTGTCCAGACGTAGTACTTGCTCGCCTCCCTATGCATAACCCCTGTCCTCATTCCTTTTTTTAGACGATATTGACACACAGCCCTATCATAACAGAATCCTTAGTAAAAGATAATAAAAATTATATTACTTGATGTTTATACCTAAAACGTAAGATGTAGTGTCTTACAGATTCACAAACTCCATCATGTATGGTCGGTTTGATGGATATCCTATCTTTGAATCCAGAAAATAAATCTTCGGAGTATCCAAGTTCACGGCAATTAGAAACCAATGTTTCCTAATGACACAAAAAGGAATAAGTAATAAAAAAAGTGAAAATATAATTGATATGCTTTAATCATAGAGTATTACCCCTGCATGGTTGGTATTAGGAAAATTCTGTCATCTGTAATCTTGCGTTCAAATGTTTTCAGCAAGTCGTTCACTATTGCATCCCTTTTTGATGACTCTATTTTTGTTTGGTGTGTTGATGTGATATGAGGACTAACCAGTCCAAATCTTGGCTCATGGGAAAATCCCTTCAACTGTTTTTCTTAAATGCATCTGTCAACAATATAAAATGCATTTAGTCATAATTTTCACATTAGATCAGCTTTTAGAAAATCAATTCATGGAAACATACCTCATATATACATTTACAACAGTGACGCCTAACCAACCGTTTTCAAGGATTTCATTTACATTTTCAGCAGCAACGAAATCATGACTTTCCTCTCCGTATATATTATCTTCGAAAATCACTATATGACTATTACCATCTTTTAGCTTCGTATCCACATGAGTCTTCAATGCTAGTAAATGTGGAAAGAGAACAGGTGGTGTTATTGTGCTTTCGGTAGCTCCTTGGGATTGATTGGTCGATCCTTTAGATGGTTTCGAGCCAATGTTAGTCACCCCCTTTCCTTTCTCCATCTATAACAACAATCATTGATTCAGACACTCTTTTCATTAATTGTTAAGGGTTTAGCTTGAAAATAAAAGAAAATAAATACCTCTTTGTCTGCATGTACTCTTACAAGTTGTGTCGGCCATGCAATGAATGTCCCAATAGCCTTTTCAACCGTATGAATATCATCGTCATCAAGTGGAATAGGTAGCATTGCATTTGGCTCATGAGCTACAGTAATCGTCACTTTCAGATGGTCTTTTGAAAGTGGTCTATTATACAATGTGGCATCTGGGATATTGAACATTGTACCCCTCGCTACAAGGTGATAGGTGGGTGTTGACAGA
Organism: Viscum album; assembly: GCA_963277665.1. Lineage (NCBI taxonomy): Eukaryota > Viridiplantae > Streptophyta > Magnoliopsida > Santalales > Viscaceae > Viscum > Viscum album. The sequence goes on along the minus strand of OY728150.1, from coordinate 35,397,210 downwards.
TATAAATCACAATCATTATCACCCTGTAGAAGATCAGTACAGATAAATTAACAGTGTTTGTATGATTCATATTTCATGGGAACCGTTATTAGAATATTGATTACCACGGCTAAGAAATTTTTTTTAGGTGAATGGCTCGCCTCAAAGCTGGTGGGGAGTGGGGCAGGATGTTCATGCGGTGGTTGTTCCTGAGTTGTGTCCTCCCTTTGCTTCCCACCCATAAAAGTTGCTAGCAACTCTCCCTGCCATTGCAATTGTTCTTCAAGGGTTGCTATTTTTTCGCTCATTTGTTCCAATTTTTTCTCTGTATCATCCATTTTTTTCTTCTTCTCAAAATATACTCGGGGTGTCACCCCAAACCATGTACCTCTGACACGACCGTATTTTTCTGGCTGCTTCAAAGCCGTCGATAATAGGTCTGTATCAGCTACAGGAGTAGCTGATTCCTGTGACTGTCAGATATAGGAAAAAAACTAATTATTTTTATGTAATAGAAATTTTAAACAAATCTTTTTATCATCATGTTATACTTACACATATTTCCCACACTTTTTGTGTGTTCTCATCTATTAACTTCCCTTCTTTGTTCACACGTGTCTCCTTCCATTGCACATGATGTGGGATAGAAGTGCATTTGGTTTTAGATTCATCAATCTACATATAAACATAGAAAGATAATTATGATGTTGTTTATTGGAACCTAACAATATTACTGTAAATTTACAATACGTACCATTTTCTTTTCTAATGAAGCGTACCCCATCCTTGCTTTACGATAGGGGTATGTTGGATTTGATGCACGTTCCTGATTTTCAGTACAGAGTTTCTGTTTCATAAATGAAATATTGACAATCAAAGTGAGGAATACAGGTATCCTCAAACAACGTATTATCACTCACAATGTACCTGAAACTTCTCATCCCCACGACGGCCAATAAATGCATCCCATGCTTCTTGGGATATCAGGTGCGCATAGAAAATGGGTGGGTGCGGGTTTATTTTACCTTTAGAATCTTTCAGGTGATATCTTGATAAAATAGTACGAAAACCTCGATGAATATTTTCTGCAATCCTTAGTACATAATCCTTGTGTGAGTCGTCTACTATAAATGTATTCTGCAAGAGATTGAGAAGAGTAAGACACTGTTTCATCATTTTATTTGCTAGTTAATTAAAGAAATAAATTCATAATGTTACCTTAATTTCTTCCCATATCACAGCCTTCAACCCGGACACAACATGGTTCCATGAATCTATGTCAATCGTCACGCGTTGCCGAGTGACAACTCCAATTTAACTGCTAAACATAGCCTTGTTGGGATTCACATGTTGGCCTCGTGCATTCCATCCAACTTCAAATTTGATGCCTTTGCTTTTCGCCTTAAGAATTTTGGCTAACACTGTCAAACTACGACGCAGCTGTGATTTCTGCGACGTTGGTCCTTCATTCCCGACCATTTCATCGATATCAACATCATCTATATGTTCATCTACTATGATATCAACGGCATGTGCTGATGGTTGTTGGACCTCAACACTAAGAGAAGGAGCCGCAACAGCAAGAGCAGCAGCAGGAGCAGTAGGAGCACCAGGAGACACATCAGTAAGAGCAGCAGTAGGAGCAGTAGGAGCACCAGGAGCCACAGCAGGAGGAGGAGTAGGAGCCATAGCAGTAGGAGCAGCAGGAGCTGCATCAGGAGCAACAGTAGCAGCAGCATGAGCTGCAGGAGCAGCAGGAGCAGCAGCAGCCGCAACAGCAGCTGCTTGAGAGACTTGTTCAGTCTCAAGGTTAGGAGCACAAGAATGTGCAGAAGTCATTATCTACAAAAGTGGTTGAACAGTTCATTCAAATTACATAAATTCTGTAATGATAAGATAATAACATGAGATAACAAGATCTATATTACAAACAAAATATAACCTGTTTACTGAACTCTCTTTCTTTTTTTCAAAGGTTGAAGAGATTTGACACCTCTATCGACAATCCAAATCCCTTCATTGTGGTCTCCTCTAACATACAAAACATCATCTGCATTGGGACCGCTCCGAATTGATTGTGACGTACCACTAAAAGGATCGTCCTCAACTGAATTTTCATCGGAACCCTCAATAGTTTTGGACGATAACAGAACAATCGACCACTTTCGGTTTGCGGGATCTGGAACATAAAAAACTTGTACCGCTTGTGATGCCATTATAAACTGTTCATCTTTGTACCCTTCTTTACTAAAATCAACTTTCACAAATCCCCATTCATCTATTTTAACACCACTATTTTTATCAATCCATTTTCATTGAAAAATCGGCAATTGAAATGTCGTATAATCCAACTCCCATATTAGTTTGATAATGCCAAAGTATGACATATTTTCATAAATTGGATTTCTATCCTTACTACCAGAAACATGCATCGCTTCAGCCACTAGTGTAACTCCACTATTTTTCATGGTACTCTCTTCATCATGTTCATCCGTATAGAATGTATAACCATTAATTACATACCCACTGTAAGATAATACATACACACTTGGTCCAGCGGCTAGCCATCGAAGTCGTTCTGAAATTGAATTCGGATTTTCATCCAACTGCTTAAAAATATGGTCCTAAAACCATCCTATAAACTGGTGATTATGTGTATCTACTAACCATTTTTCATCCCTCGATGGATTCAACTGCCTAAGAATTTCTTTGTGAGTTTCAATATATGGAGCAACCTCCAAACTGTTATGCAAAACATAAAGATGAGCCTGCTCCCGATCTGTAATACTGATTGTTACAACTTCTCTTCCAGAAATTCCCCCACCCTCAATGCGTCCAGTGTGACGAGATTTCGGGAGACCAATGCTTTCCACATCAGATAGGTATTCAATACAAAATTCAATGGATTCCTCAACAATATATCTCTCCACTATACAACCCTCTGGCCGACTTCGATTTTTGACATATCCTTTCAAAATATTCATATACCGTTCAACATGATACATCCATCTATAGTGCACAGGACCACAAAGTCGAATCTCTCTTACCAAGTGAATCATCAAATGAACCATCATATCAAAGAATGTTGGCGGGAAGAACATTTATAATTCACATAATATGATGACAATTTCTTTTTCCATAGCTGGCAATTTCCCTGGGTCTAAAACTTTGCTACATATAGCTTTGAAAAAGAAACAATGTTTGGTTAACGTATGACGAACATTCTTGGGTAAAATGCAACGTAAATCTATAGGAATTAGATCTTGCATCAAAACATGGCAATCATGTGATTTCAAACCTTTTAACTTCAAATCATTCATTGACACAATGTTCTTGATATTTTATGAGTACCCCTATGGAACCTTTACATCATTAAAGAAGTTGCAAAACTGATATCTCTCTGCCCTAGAAAGAGTATAAGCAGCAGGAGGAAGAAACATTCGATTTTTACCTTTCACGGGAGCCAACTCTTCTCGTATTCCCATGTCAACCATGTCCAACCTTGCCTTAATTCCATCTTTTGTTTTTCCAGGGGCATTTAGCAACGTTCCAATAACACTATCACATACATTTTTTTCCACATGCATCACATCAAGAAAATGTCTGACGTACAAACAATTCCATTATGGTAATTCAAAAAAAACTGATCTCTTTTTCCAACCGATTTTCGTAAGGTATTTCGAAAATGGTTTACTAAAAATAGTTTTCATATCTTTTACTTTCTCAAACAGCTGATCACCTGTTAGTGGAGACGGTGTTGTGCATTTTTCTGAACTTCCATTGAATGATGTCGTCCAAGATAGGTACTTATGCCGACGAGGTAGAAATCTATGATGTCCTAGAAACACAGATTTCGATGAATGTTTCAACCTAATTGATTCTGTATCTTCTTCGCACACGGGACACCCTTGAGTTACTTTAATGCTATAGCCTGACAAATTTCCATAAGCAGGGAAATCATTTATTGTCCCATTCAACATCGCTCTCAACGTGAAGTATTCACTTTTATAAGCATCATACAACATTACACCTGAGTCCCACAATAACTTCAAATCCTCGATCAAAGGAGTCAGATAAACATCAATATCGTTACCTGGTTGTTTTGGTCCTAATATAAGCATAGATAACATGATGAATTTTCACTTCATGCATAACCAGGGTGGCAAGTTATAATTTAGCAACATAACAGGCCATGTACTATGAGTGCTGGTTTGAAAACCAAAAGGATTCACTCCAACTGTAGATAACGCAAGACGAAGGTTTCTCGGCTCTTTTCCAAATTCAGGATACTCATAATCAATTTTCTTCCATTGAGGAGAGTCGGCCGGATGACGTAATAACCCATCTTTATTTCTTTTATCTGCGTGCCACGACAATTGTCTTGCAGTTTCTTCACTTCCATATAAACGCCTAAACCTTGGAATGATTGGAAAGTACCATACAACTTTCGTAGGATTGGATTTATCATTCTTGTATCGAGAAGCACCACACTTTGGGCATTTTGTAAGTGATTTGTTCTCCTTTCGAAACAATATACAGTCTTTCGGGCAGGCATGTATTCTTTCAGAAATCATTCCCATCGAGCTTAGCATTCGTCTAGCTTCATATGTCTGGCTTGGGAGCTCATTATCTTCCGGGAGCATGTCATTCAAGAGAGAAAGTAGTTCCGTAAAACTAACATCACTCCATCCATTGCCTGATTTCAATTTATACAACTTCAGTACAGCTGACAATGTTGTATACTTAGTGCAAGCAGCATACAATGGCGTCTTTGCACAACTCTTTAACTTCTCAAACAATTTTGGGCAATCACGGGGTTCACCATGAATTGTCTTTTTCATTTCCTCAATACGATATTCATCATCATTGACATCTGTAATCACATCCTCCATATGGTCTTCTTCATTATCTATATTTGTATTCATATCTGACGATCCATAAAACGCAGTTTTATCCCAGCCAGTAGCTACATTCGCTTTTTCTCCGTGTTTATTCCAACATTTATAACTCCGATCTATTCCGTGACATATCAAATGTTCTTCGAACTCCTCTGGAGTAAGTAGTCTAGAATAACAACAACGTAAACACGGACAAAGGATTTGAGAAGGATCCTTTGTGTGATCCTTTGCAAACATGATGAACTCTTTCATTCCGTTCTCGTACTCTATTGTTAAACGATTAGAATCCATCCAATATTTATTCATCTTCATCCTATTTGAATATCAAATATTAGTATTTATGGTTAAAGTACACAAAAGAAGACTTCCAAATACAGTAGAAGGGAACCACTTCCTTGGAAGGAGATCAAGTAGTCTAACCTATAATCAAGATTCATAAAAAAGTATATTAGATTCACTAAAAAGATGATTATATATCACTCTATAAGGAGGATATAACAGGAGATAGAGGATTTCCAATCGATGAGAGATACCTTTATCAGAGAGAAACCAAACGCATCCACTAGAGCTTCTATCTGATTTGTATAGGCACTCAGGATACAAAAACTATATTTAGAATGCATGTGAGATAAAGAACGAGTAATTAAAATAAATAATCCATTATACAATTTAAAATTCATTATCATCTCTATTATGATTTGTATAGGCACTTAGGATTCATTCTAGTAGTGGTACAGGTTCCCCCATTAATCATGAGTGATAGAGGGAATAGTAGTTTTTGGATTACCTTTCTTGTTTTATACAATTTATGAAGAAATGACAAGGGTTGGAAGTGCCGAGTGTGTTTGACTTGAAAATAGAGGTTCAGTTGCAACACCCTCTAATGTTTTCTGGAGAGGGTGGACCCAAGGTAGACAAGTTCTAAATTTAGTTCATCTAGAATAATCTAGATAACTTTTCTACTCCTTAGTAGAATAGGGTAGAGTTGGTAGCGTATATGTTATGGGGGCCAACAATGATCTACTGTGATATTTAGTCTTGGGATGAGCATATGGAGGGAATGACTTGGAAGAAAATCTAGGATATGTTCATGGAGCACTTTTATCCTACGACATTGAGGAAATGAAAATATGAATATTTAATATGTTTGACATAATTATGTTTGATAATGATAGATTATGTTATATTCTTCACATACCAGTAATGTTTTTATCTAATGTTGATAGGAGATAAGGTATCTATGAAAAAAAAATTAGGATGGACTTAGATGTGAGATTAAGTCCCAGGTAAATATATTTTTTATGAGGTTTGTTGAGGTGGTGGATCAGGTTCTCATTTCCAAGGGGAACCTAAAGGAGACTTGTAGTGGTGGTAGGGCGGTTTCAATTGAATGATCTAGTTGTACATATTATGATAGTAGGATTCACCATTATGATATCTTCCACTAGGGTGGTGGTGGATAGAGTATCTATGTGAGAGGATTTTTCTCTTAGAGAGGTTTTTAGTCATCTTCAATCAATGAGGTAGGTCTGGTCACATGTTAGGCCTATGACTTTGACCACTAGTGAAGTGTCAATCATGTATCATGATGGTTCATATATATAGGTTCTACATGAACACTTGTAATATGGGTAGTGATGGATGATCTATATTGGTACAGAGCACCGAATAGGGGAACCTAAAGGAGACTTGTAATAGGGGATCCTCTCATTATTTTATATCTTATCTCTTGGTAAATGGTTTCTGTTTTGTGTTAGAGTACTTTTGTGGGATCATGTTGGTCAACACACCATTGGGGGTGTGATTAGAAGGCATCTGTCTTCGTAAGGGATGTTCCCTCATGGTTTGTGAGTATTGTTTCATTTTGGATTTATACATGCTTGATATGGTATGTATTGAATAGATAGTGATGATGTAATTTTTGGTATTTAATCAATATCACATTGATTGTTACCGTAGATGAGTGACCGTCATGCCTCATAAGGGTAGATCCCATGTCTTTTATGGAGAATGGGATATCTTGGTAGACCATGTAGGACCAGTTCTTCCACAACTAGGTGAGAACATAGACCAGTTTACGAATATTTTTCTTGGTGATAATGGATTGAAACAAGAAATATTTCCCCCAGTAGTAGACTGGTTCTAGGATGTGTTTCATGAGAATTGATCAGCGCTACCACCTAAAAGAGACTTTGAGTTCATGATTGAGCTGATGCGTGGAGTTGAGCCATTTTATATAACGCCTTTCAGAATGAAACAAGAATAGATTCAGGAACATAAAACTCAATGAGAGGAGTTATATTATGAAGGGTGCATCTGCTCGCGTATGTCACCTTAGGGATCTCATGTTTTATTTTCCAAGAAGGATGACAGAACATTACATATGTGTTTCTATTAATAGAATATGAATCAGATGAAAATTAAGAACAGATATCCACTTCTTTGTTTTTTTGATCTATTTGACCAGCTGAGGGGTTCCATATTGTTCTCTAAGATTGATCTAAGTTTTGTTTATCATCATTTGAGGTTGATAAATTCTGATATACTATAAACTAATTTAGAAATCATGTATAGTTTTTATGAATTCTTCATAATAAAATTTGTGTTGACGAATTCCCCATGGCATTTATTCTCTTGATGAGTTGAATATTTCACTTGTACCTAGACCAGATTGTAGTTGTTTTATGGATGACATATTGGTGTAATACCAAAATAATGATGATCATTCCCAACATCTGGACATCATCATGAGTACACTTAGAGAGAATCAGCTATACACAATCTATCTATATGAAAACATATAAATCTTCTTCATAGATTGTTACCTTAAGGCGGCGGCCGAGGGCGTTGCGGGTTGCGGAAGGCGGCCGCGGAGGGCGACCGAGGGCGGCCGAGTGAGGCGGAGGGCGGCGGAGGCGGCGGAGAGCGGCCGAGGGCGGCAGAGAACGGCGGCTGAGGGCGTTGCGGGCTGCCGAGGGCGGGAGGCGGTGGAGGTCGGCCGAGGGTGTTGCGGGCAGCGGAGGACGACGAGTGTACCGAGGGCGGCAAGCTCCGGCGAAGCGAACACAGCAGCGGTATTCGGGAGAAGAGTAGCAGGGTTACGGTTCCGCGAGGGCTTTAGCTGTGATAAAACGAGGGCACTGTGCGACCGACTTTATAAAAAAGTCGACTAAGGTTTTATCAGCGCTAAAATTATAGCGCTGATAAAATCTAGCTTTATCAGCGCTTTTCTAGCGCTGATAATATTATGATTTATCAGCGCTAGAAAAGCACTGATAAAGATTCCCCGTATCAGCGCTACAATTTTAGCGCTGATAAAGATAATTTGTATCAGCGCTTTTTGAGCGCAGATAAAGGATACCCTATATCAGCGCTGAAATTTGAGCGCTGATAGAGGTGTTCTGTATCAGCGCTTTTTTAGCTCTTATATAGTAGAACCTTTATCAGCGCCTTTTGAGCGCTGATAAAGACCAACTGTATCAGCGCTAAAATTTTAGCGCTGATAGAGATCATATTTATCAGCGCTTTTCTAGTGCTGATAAATATTACTATTATCAGCGCTAAGAAAGCGCTGATAAACATCAGCTTTTTCAGCGCTGTAATTTTAGCGCTGATATAGGGTATCCTTTATCAGTGGCTTTGCTTAGCGTTGTTATAAGGGCGCACTTCCCTTGCCCGTTTTTGTAGTAGTGACATGGCTAACATTCATTCCTAATGATACCAAATTACTTTATGGCTTCATCAAATCGAATGTTCCATGACCTGGATGCTTTCTTTAATCCATAAATGGATTTCTGCAACATAAAAACCCGTTTGGCTTCACCTGGTGTCACAAACCGTTCTGGTTGTGTCATATAGACATGTTCCTGAAGGTTCCCATTAAGGAATGCTATTTTGACATCAATATGCCAAATCTCATAGTCATGGTAAGCTGCTTTGGCAAGTATGATTCTTATGGATTTAAACATGGAAACTAGCGAGAAGGTTTCATCATAGTCAATTCCTTGATGATGTCTGAATCCTTTAGCCACTATCCTTACTTTATAGGTGCTAACTTGACCTTCCATGTCCAGCTTTCTTTTGAATACCCATTTGCATCCAACAGGCATTACATCAACTGGCCCATCGACCAGAACCCAAACATGGTTCTGATACATGGAATCCATCTCATAATTCATAGCTTCTAGCCATCTTGCAGCTTCTGAGCTTTCTACTGCTTCCTTGTAGGAGAGAGGTTCATCATTGTCCAACAATAATGATTCACCATCCTCGGTGACTAGGAAACCAAATCTCTCTGGTTCCCTTACCTCTCTTGAGCTCCTACGCAATACTTGTGTTTCTGGAACCTCTTCCACGGGGACCTGTGGAACTTGTTCCTATACCAACTCCTGTGTATCTTGAGCATCAACTTCGTCGAAGTCAATCTTGCTCCCACTATCCTTCTTGAGGATGTGCTCCCTCTCAAGAAAGATGGCTTGTCTGACGACAGTCACTTTCTTGTCTTGGGGGTTATATAGGTAATATATTTTCGTTTCCTTGGGGTATCCTATAAAGATACACTTTGTACCCCGGGGTGTTAGTTTGTTGCCTGAGAAGGCCTTAAAAAACGGCTCACATCCCCATACACGTGTGTGCAACAAAGTGGGTTTCCTTCCATTCCATAACTTGGATGGAATTCCATTTTTTGCCTTAGTTGGTACTCGGTTTAATGTGTATGCTGCAGTTTGTAATGCATATCCCCAAAAGGATAATGGAAGATCTGCAAGACTCATCATCGACCTCACCATGTCCAACAAGGTGCAGTTCCTCCTTTCACTAACACCATTCCACTGTGGTGTATAAGGATGACTGAGATGAGATAGAATCCCAGACTCCTGTAGATTATTGATGAACTCTGGGTTCAGATATTCTCCACCTCGATCCGATTGAAGCTTCTTTATCTTCTTACCAAGTTGATTCTCTACTTCATTCTTGAATTCCTTAAATTTCTCTAAGGACTCTGACTTATACCTCATTAAGTAGACATAGCCATATCTACTCAAATCATCATTAAAAGTAATAAAGTAAGAATAACCACCTCTAGCTTCTACTAGAAATGGTCCACACACATCTATGTGTACCAGTCCTAGAAGCTCTGTGGCCCTTTCACCTTGTCCACCAAAAGGAGGCTTGTTCATTTTTCCTTGTAATCATGTGTGACATCTATCAAGTGGTTTTAGCTCAGTAGAGTCTAAATAGCCATCTTGGCAGAGATTTGTCAAGCACTTCTCGTTCACATGACCAAGGCGGTGATTCCATAACTGGGTGATGTATGAGTCATGTGAGTTTGTTTCGTTATTGATTGCCAACACTTGGTTTTCGTAATTTAATACATACAAACCATTATTCAAATGTGCCATACCATAACATACGTTGTTCTTATAAAAGAGACAACCCTTATTTCCAAACTTGAAAATAAATCCATCCATATCCAAACAAGATACATAAATTATGTGCTTGGTAACACTTTGCAAAAAATAATAGTTTTGTAAAACCAAAATCATGCCAGTTGGCAATGAGAGGTGATAGTCGCCAATAGCCAACGCAGCCAGCCTTGCACCATTGGCAGCTCTAAGATCCACCTCTCCTCTGGCGATCTATCTAAATCTACTTGGTTCCTGCATTTGAATACAGATGTGATCCCCACAAGCTGTATCTAATACCCAATGTGTAGAAATAGAAAGATTTCACTCGATAACGAACGCACCTTTAGCGTCCCCACGCTTCTGGGTGCAGTACCTCTTCCAGTGGCCCTTCTTGTCACATGAAAAACACACTGCTTCCCGTTCCTTGCCCTGCCTCTAGATCTTTCCCTTCTTGGTGGGACGGTGCTCGGGGGATTCAGACCGTTTATAAGTATTTGGACCCTTTGCCTTGTCCTTCCTTATCTTGTTCACCATAAGGACCACAGGTTTGTCACACCCCATGTCCTTATCTACCTGGCGAATCACGGTCAGAAGCTCTGATAGACTCTTCTCATTGCCGCTCATGTTATAGTTGACAAGGAAGCTAGAGAAGGTCTTGGGCAATGATGATAGGATGAGATCTGTATGCAACTCATCTGGGAATTTAATCCCTAAGATGTCCAAGCGTTCAATGTATCCAATAAGCTTGACCACATGAGCCCCAACTAGCGCAGACTCTCCAAGCTTCGTGGTAAACAAAGCATTGGAGATCTCATACATCTCATGTCTCTCCTTTTCTTGGTAGTTATCTTTAGGGTGAGACATCATGCTATACGCATCCATGTTTTCATGTTTCTTCAAGAGCTCATTAGACATGGACGATAGCATGAAACACTGGACATCTGTGGCATCATCCATGTGTTTCATGTTGAGAGATAATTCCTCATCACTAGCCTCTTTCCCAGGCGCAACTGGAATAGCCTCTTCCAGCACATATAATTTCCTTTCGTGGCGAAGGACGATGCGTAAACGCCTCTGCCACTCTTGGAAATTGGTGCTGGTGAGAAGGTATTCTTTTTCGAGTATGGTGTGCAATGATATGTTTGAAGTCATTTTCTTGCAATTTCTAAAATTTAAGATGAGCAAATGATTAGTAATTTATTATAAAAATTGAGACAAATAAATAAATTAATACTTATTAGTCTCACACTATTTTATCGAAATCCAATAGCCCTCACCATTGACTTCAGAATATTCTATTGCAGGAATATTCTAGTGGCAAGGATCCATATTGCCCTTCTCATTACCCCAACTATGGTTGGTCAAACAACTTGAAGGGTTTTAGGTAGGCATTCCAAATTCCAAATACATTAACTCGCAGTTCCTTGATCCGCTGAGTGGACTCCCCAATCCTGAAATCCTTTTTGGATTTCCTCAACCATTGCCTCTTGGTCACACCAAGTCCTACTGTGGCAGTCAACCCTTGATGCGAACAAAGTCAAGTCAACCCAAAACCTTGAATTAGAATTCCCAGATAATTGAAAGCACCCCAACTAGGGTTGGTCAAGAACTTTTAACTATGGTTCAATTGTAACCAAGATTATGGAAGGCTATGCCGACTTAATATTTATTTTGAGGGATTTTATTCTTATACGTAAATTTCCATTTTATTATCATTGATTACATGCTTGTTAATATTAATTGGGATATACTTAAGTGATTAACCATGTCTAAGATAATATTTACGTATAATCCAATTTTATTTTAGTTCCATCTTGCATGCTCATTTAATTCATTAATTGTGTGATCGTGACAACACACCCACAATAAATAGACCATGAAACTGAAGGAAATAAAATAAATGGTATGATCATGAGCTTTTATATTGGTTAGTTTATCTAGCAGTTGATAAACTAACCTAAGACCTAGTGGAGAAACACCTTGAACCTTTCGGGTTTGTGTTTACAGCTTTCCACATGTCCACCTTTGTATCTCCTTGGATTGGTTTCACCTTGGCCCCTGACTTGAGCCGCCTCGACTAGCTTGGGAGCTCCATCAATTACATATGCATTTATCTCACACGCAGGTGAGGGGAAAAAGGGGTTTTTACATAAAAGAATCCTTGGGCGCGCAAGCCATACATATTAATGAAGAGATGGCTCACAGGCCAACAAATTTTATTTTAAATAAATAAATTAAAAGAAACCATTCACATACAAAGGTCTTGGTCTAGCTCATGATCATCCATACATGCAACAATATTTATGCATAAATAAAACCATCATTCAATTCTTTAATCGTTCTTTTTTAAGATAAATCACGCTCGAATCAATTAATTATCTTTAAATAATCAATACTTTTATCTTAAATCCCTTTTTCTGAATTTCCTTGATATTCTCTTCCATCATAATTTTAAACAAATAAATTCATTTAAAATTATCCTTGTATGTAACTTGTACCTTGGAGGCAACCCGGTGAATTCCCATTTATTACACAGATGTCAAATTAAATATATATATATAAAACACCTATCACGTGTTGTGCCTCAGCTTTACGCCTGCACCATGGTACACGTCTCAAGGGTTTGTATAATATAATAATAAATTTTAATAAATCTGCGTAATTTGGGTGAGTACACGGCGTGTAGTTCCGACTACACGGCGTGTACTTTTTCTTCAATGTCTATCCGAAGTACACACACATGGATAAGGCATGTTAATGTACTTCAGAAATTTTCGGAGTACACGGCGTGTTCAGTGGGACACACGCCGTGTAGTTTCCGCGTTACATGGTTTTCAGCCGGGCAGGCCGTGTACGGAGTACATGACCCAACCCTAACCCGAAAGGACTACACACCAGGTTCATTGGACCACACGATGTGTATTCTGGAAACCGTGTGCCACCTGTTTCTGGTCAACACACGATGTCTTAAATTCTTAGAATGAATCCAATACACGGCCTGATTTGGCAGATCAGTCAATGCATTGAACCTAGACTACATGGTGTGTACTTCTGAATACACGCTGTTTATTCTGGTGTTATATGGCCAGAAACGTGTGGCTCCTCTGGATGAGTTCCTCTATTTTATTTTAATCAAAATTAAAAGAAAAAAACCGTTTCTGTGAGGTGAACGAGAAATGAGGGAGGAGGAACATATCTCCAGATTAAGATATCCAGAACGATTAAACATGAATTGAAATAACTAAATTATTAAATGCGTAAATCACGAACGAAAAAATAAATAATTATAACCAACGATATGACCCCTCTGATACCAATTGAAGGTTCCGGGCGCAGCGGAAGCGCGTTGGTGGGTTTTACCAACTTAATTTTTCGTTAAACAATGTTCAATCCGAGATCCGTCACGATATAAAACGCCGAATCTTCGGAATAGAATGAAGAACGAAAAGAAAAAGAAGAGTCCTGGAACCCTTGAGGAGGATCATCATATGTTGATTATAATTAATTTAATTAATGCATAAGAATTACCTCGTTGGAATTATTTCTTCGTTGATGTGTCTGGTCACGATTCGGTGATCCGTCGTTGCGTCGTAGAATCCATGTGTAGGATTCCTCTAGCGGTGATCCACACGTGTGTCACATATCTCCAGATGTCGCCGAAGAGATCTCCGGGTGCTAGCGCGGAAGAACCTTCGCTTGCGATGTCCGCCTTCGACCGCCTTGATCCGGTGGAGGATCTTTCTCTCATAACTTGAGGGCATTCTTGGTGGAAAGGGAATTCTCTCTTGGCTTGAGAGTATTTCCAAATCCATTGTGGACAACAATGGTAATTCAAAATGTTGGGGTTGTGAGGATATTTATAATCATGTTTGTGGTTAATAGAGTTATGACAATAAATAAATGTGTTACACATTTTTATTTATTTCATTAACTCTTATTGAAAACCCCCCCATGTCGAATTATTAATTCCTTGACATGCGCCCACGCTGATTATAATAAATATCATTTAATAAAATAATATTAAATCCTCAAAATCCCAACTGGAAAAACTACATGGTGTGTAATAATTAATACATAACGTGTACTTGTTTTCCATAAAACTACACGGCGTGTATATTTAATATACACGGCGTGTACTTTTATTTTCCATTTTTTTCTCCACCACTTTTATTAGACCCTGAGTAATGACTATTTATTTATTAAATAAATTTAACTGCATTACTCGCTAATAAATATATTATTTCGTCCACAATATATTCTCTCGAATAACTAGTGTCAAAATAAATGCGACCAGACATCATTAAATAATTATTAAACCAGAGTCGGGAATAATATTTATTTAACTTGTTAAATTAATATTTAACTGAGATACATGGACACACATAGTGTGTGACCCTATAGGCCTCTTTCTCAGTGGCATTAGGTTGAGCCTGCCTAAAGTCCAAGGTTAGCATCTAGCAACACGCCAAGGCACCCATAGAGAAAGAAGTTAACGCCGTAATGACGTGTTACCTCCTACGAATACTTACCTTGTAATATAATCCCTTTGTCTCGATATCTCCAATCAAGCGGGTTGCATGCTAGTGCCATCAACCCATGTGCTTGATTATTCGTTATTTGACTTCTCGGAATTGAACTTGCCCATACCTTACCATGGCCATGGATTTGTTTAGGCTATATCAATTCCATAAAAGGGCCTGTGATATCTACTTCCGTTATGGAACAGAAGGGACAAATCCTTTCTCGCATTATCTATTAATGCGGTATTACTCGTGACACACCCAACATATCCTACCTCGCTGCGAACAGTGTGTCGTCACAGTTTTCGTCAATACATCTAAGTGCATGAGTTGTAATACCCCTTAATAATAATCTTAAAGTCTAAGGATCAATACACACGTCCGTAGATAGGAACATCCAATGACACTATGAAATGTGGATTTCGTACTGGCGGGTCTCGTTCTCGTAATATCCTCCGGGATATTACCAAGGGCGCACACCATGAGAAGGTTCCTCAAAGTTTTATGAGTCCTCACCCCTAATGACCTGTATTATTTGTGTCCCTCAAATAATATCATCCAGCCATAGAACATACATTCAAGAATAGTGTTATGGCACTTCCGGGTTCTCATCATAGTTGGGATCCACTACGACCCTTTAATGCAACAGCTGTCCTTAGGACATTATCCCATGAAATGTCACGCATAAGAACAATCAAGATGTGATGAGGCTTTTATATAATGAATAATGTACAAAGTAGTTGGTTCTAGACAAACAACTCCAACAAAAATGAATTACCAAATTTCTAGGTTAGATTAATAAACAATAAAGTGAAAAATTTGGAAAAGGACATTGTTTGTGTAGGTCCTTCAACAATGACCTTTGATGAGGTCAGGCGTGTAGATCCTTAGAAAAGGATCCTATCACAACTCCATTGGTGAAGTTCTTTTGGCATAGGTCAATCACATAAATTTTTTTACCTTGATTAATTTTCATGAGAATTACGCAAGAGCACAACGCGATGTAGCTGGACGAATGAGCTACGCAATGAGAGCTCCAAATTTCAGAGAAAGCATAGGTGAAGAAAATCGTGAAAGGTTGTGACCTATTTATAAGGAACTGAAGACCTACATTTCATGAATACAGGCAATACATGTGATCCATACCTACACAACATAACTGCTTGAAAAAAAATTGTTGTTCAGAAATCCACCGTTATCTTTTTCCCAGACATTCACCTCAGGACATGACCCTCTTTTTATATTTTAGATCCAATCCTGAGGGGGTGGGATTTTGTTGACACTACTTTAGAAAGTAACAAAAAAGACTCTAAAGTGAAATCTGGATATTTCAAATCCCATTGCAAGATTCAAAGAGTAAAAAGAAAAATCAACAATGCTCCCAATATCAATTTGTGATGTAATAGCCTCACGGAGCTACGCGTCCGAGCTACGCTGATGAGCTATTCATCCAACCTATACGGCTGACCTCCGTGGAAGAAAATTTTTATGTCCCTACACTAAGCATATGTGCAGCGGATCTACATGAAGTACCTACACGGGCACCATTTCTTTGTCCAAATCGCATTGGTGCCTATAAATAGAGCCCTTTGGCTCCCCATTTCAGGACTGAAAAAAGTGGAAGACTCACTGAAGCTCCCATTGCGTAGCTATTTCACCTAGATCTCCCAAATTGTCTCAGGTAGCTCTCTAGAACTACGTGACTAGAGATAATTAAAGGGGATATTCATGTTTTGATGTTCTTTACATTGTTCAGTCATCATCCATAACTGCGCGGCACACCTGCGTGACATACCTGCGTGATAGAGCAATGTGGGGTACCTACGTAGCATACTTGCACGAGGTACCTACGCGACCAGCTCAAGTACCCTTATTAAAATCCATTCATGGAAGGGTATCTCCTTCCTTGGTTCCCATATCTGAAAGGGGATAATTTAAAGCCACCACCAAAACCTCTTGACTTATCAAACCTTTGGGTAAGGCACATCAGCATGTCTCCTATTTGGGTTTGTATTTCCACAGTCAGAGGTTTCCCACATTAGTTCCACAATGGGGTTAGGATTCATGGGATGATTGTGGGTTAATATATCCACAGTCACATTTTCCTTTCTCCAAGGAACATTTTTGGGATGTTCCCAGTCTGGAGGTGGGTTTGGGTCCTAACCTCTCCCTTTGCGAAGAGATGACCCGATACCTTAGGTATCTTGTAGAGAAGGTACACACCCCACTTGCCATTCCGCGCAAGAATAGGATAAGTATCCCTCTCCTACCAAGATCAATTTTAGGGAAGCCATTCTGGTATAAGCCCCTCACCTTTATCCCTTCATCTTTCCAATTTGGACCCTTGTCCAATGTGAAGTGAATAGAGGTAAGGATCATCACCTCGCCCTATTCCACTGTCACCGTCGTTGGTGTGGCCTCCTCCATCAGCATGGAGAAAACATTTGAAAGTGTGAAGTGTCATAGTTGAATCTTTCACATCCTCTTGTTTCTCACACTGAGCATGACTCACCTAGTGTTAGAGATACAGTATGGTTACAACATGTGCACAAACACTCATCACAAGGAACTACTAGAACATTGATTCCTATTAAAACTAGGATACGTATTAATCCCTTTAAGGTCCCGAGATCATTGGATATCCTCCTCAAGAATCCAACCCTAATTCCCCAAATTTGTGCATGCTCCTTAGGAAATAAGCCCCAAATTCAATCCTCAAATCATCAATGAATAATTTTTAGGAAGTAATCCCAAAATCATTTCTCTCAATGGACCATACTCTCCGATGAGATTTATCAAACTACGTGGGATTGGATTCCCATCCATAAGGGATACATAGAAAGCCTCCTTGTTGTTCAAACCCAACACTTCAAATCAACCGTTTTCTCCTTGTTCCATATTCCCAAATAGGGTTTAATATTACTTGGAAACCTATATCCTATCCATGTTCCTTGGGATGCTTCAGCATAAGTCCCACACTAAAGTTTCAACTAAGAACCTTCTACATAGAGGTCCTTATCACATGACCTTAAAAGCTATGATGTGTCCCATTAATATTCACCTAACTACAAGGGTTCTAATTCCTTTCACTAGGATACGTTGGTAGCTCAATTTATGAGCACGATCCCAAGATCAAAACAACCCTTCATCTCCTTGGATGACAATACTTTCCAGAGTGCCCCATTGAGTGGATTAAAAACTAATATCATTAAAATGATGATTAAAAAGAATATCTAATCAGTATATTAGAGGATACCATTGATGGGAAACCTCGAATACATATGGATTATTCTAAAGTTTTACACATGATAATAAGTAATTTTAAATTCCAAGGGATACTTATGATATAATTGATAAATTAATAAGGATTCATAAAAATTCTTTAATTTTAATGAGAGTCCCGGAGTAGATAATAATTCCCCCAAAAAGGGTTTGATGAGTCTGACCTCCCATCCTCTCGACCAATGCATGTTCTTAAGTATCGTAATGTTCCAAAAATAACAAACACCTCCCTTTTAAAAGAAGGTCCTCTTTGGATAATGAACTATTGGAAGTTTTTGGTTCCATGAATAAATCCAATGGAAACCACCTGTAAACATTGATTCTTCAAATTGGGAAACATGTTTCAAGGAACTACAAAACCAATATACTTATCTTTATTTGATTCCCATATCTGATGGAGGTGGATTTTCTGTAGTAAATCAGTCTTTATCCAGCCCATTCAGTGTAAATTATCATACTTTTTATTTGTTCCTTACTTCTCCATTGTCGATTCATAGTGATACACACAATATAAAATTCATATAGGTTCATGTGAGTGTCCTCTCATGGAAGTGCATGAAATTTAGGTAGATGATGGATTAGCCCTGATCGTAGTTCAAAACATGGAGAAATATCAGAAAAACATAATAATTTTTTTTTGGTTTTCAAATTCAGTAGGAGATGGATCCTTTATTGTTGTGCAATCAGACATTTTTTCATTATTTCGAATGTTTTCAGTTTCAAACGATGTTTTTTAGTGATTCATTTTTTATGTTTCATTTTTTTTTCTAGATTTTCGGACTCTATAATTTTTTTTTATTTTTATGTTTTTTTACACTTTAATTTATATTATTATATTAATTTTTATTCTTTGAATTATAAAACTTCTTTGACATAAAGAGTAATTTTTAATAGAAAACATTTTTTATAATTTATATTTTTATTTCTAATAGCATATTATAATTTTTCATGAATTTTAATTTTTTTGAAACCCCTTTGTATCCATACTGAAAAAGAGAACTAATTCATTAAAGGGAAATTATAGTTGGATAAATCCAAACACAAATATTAAAACCATAGAATTTAATCAAAGAACCAGCCAAGGTTTCCACTTATTGAGATTGCCTTTTAGTTTATATTTTGTCATGATTTTTTATATTTTCATATATTATGTTTTTAATTGTTTTGATGGGTTTAAAACTGTTATAAATGATAAAAACAATATTCATGAAACACTATGGAATTATAATAGAAAATAAAAATTGAAATTAAAATGTAAGAAATCATTAAATAATTTAAAAGAAAAAAGGAATTAGCTTCCTAACTAGTGATTAATAAAGATAAATCATTCTCCATCCATTATTAATGGATTTGATAACTATTATTATATCTATGAAATATATAAATATATAGTCTCATATATCATTTGGTTATTTAAGTTACTCTACAATTGAGAACTCTAAAGTTTAACTCATTTCCAAAGGATTTTTTGATTATATCATTGAACGATGAAAATAGAGACATGAAAAACACTCGCATTACTATCAATTATTCGATTAAATTTTGAGAAATTTAAACTTCAAAAATCATATTAAAATTCCCACTCAACTAAAATTAACAAGTCACATTTAGAGTTGATCACATTTCACTCCATAGTGAGACATACTCAGATTGGAATAAAGGAATTTAACAAAATGACAGGTGATTAAAACATCAATTAGAGATCAAAATTTTAAATGTCAATATTCTGAATATATTTACAATTATGAAATTTAATGAAATTAAAAATAAATAATGGATTCACCATGTGAGTCAACTAACTTTAGATACTATAAATTTATGTGTAAATAACATAGGAGAAGTATCATAGTCCGATAATAATTTTCATCAGCATTTAGATTATCAGTAGATTATTAGAAAATATCCTGGGTTTTATCCCTTTTTCTCCACTTCTGACATCTTTTAATATCACTATCTGAGTGTTTGTGTATTATGTAGATAAATGTTTCCTCTTTCCTACTGTTTATATAATTTATTTTCAATCAAATGTTAGAGCTCCAAATTATCGCATAAATTCCATAATATCCAAAATTAAGTAAAACATTATCATGAATTTATGACAATAAAATCACTCCAGCAAACCAACCATATAAATTTTTTAATAAGTTATTCATTAACAATTACATATATCCAAGAATATCACAATGACATGTTTCTCTAGAACCAAGAAAATAACTTCACCATTTATCATCTAGAGATTATACTACATTCTATCTCTTCAACAAATTGAACTCTTCCTTCTACTAAAATCATTAACATCAAAAATTGAAATCCAAAAATTCAAATGTGGAATACTTCACACATTGGAACTACCAAAATATACATATTATCTCAGAATCGATTCATTTGAAATCCTCCATTGAATGGAAACCTTGAATGATCTTCATTAAATGGTGGCATCAAACAGACTAGTAAACTTAGGAACTTCTTCAAATACGGATTGAACTCATATCGGTCTAGTGGAGATAGAAAAACTATGTTTGTGAGAACCCCCTTCTCAGTACTTAGATGTTATTCAACACGGTTAACTCTTATCTTCAATACCTGGATCAATGGAATTGTTATGCTTAGTTTATAGTGTATTCCAACCAAGATTCACAAAGGAGGATCAGTGATGATTCAATGGTGGTGGATATAGGATATGATATCCATGATAGTGGAGGATCTTCCATTTAGGTATCATTATTTTAGATTGATATATGTGGGAATCCTCTATCTAGATAGATTCTTCATAGATCTTGTTCATTGGGATATATATAGGGATTCATCCATACTTGGTTTGAGTGGTCAACATAGAATCAACAATGGGTAGGAATTAGTTAAAATGGCTCCAATAAACTCCAATGATCAGCTATGGATTCAGTGTTCAACAAATATGGAAGGTTCATAGAATCAATGGAATTAGTTTTCACAATTGAGGTGGTTCCATTCTCTTGTAGTGGTGGTGTTAGTTCATCTTCAATGACAGTAGTCTCGATATCAGTCTAGATATATTGGTGGCTCTGATTGATATTCATGCATGGATCCTCAGTCTTGGATTTCTACTCAATAGTGATATCACCTCCCAAATAACTGGTGTTCGAGGATTCCTGTTGTGCTTCAAGAAGATGGTCAACCTGGAAAAGCTTCATTGTGATCCCAATAGTCTTCTATGGTATGCCCTAATGGAGGCCACAAATACATATTTGATGATTCATCTACACCAAATATGATCTCTAATCGAGCTTTCATTAGTTGGATTCAATTGAAAGAACTCCTTATATGCCTTTTTTTCATAGGGTAACAAGTTCTATGGTTTGGTGTGGCTTCACAATATCATATAATAGATCTATTATGAACATGAGGGTTAAATTTTTCTAACATGGGACATTTAATTTATCTTACTCATTACTCAACTAAAAGTCATAAATCCTTAATAAACTAATTTTTTCTTACATGGGACCCTCCTCTACATCATCATACACAGTAGTTCAATGAATTGATTGTAGTGCATTCAAAATATCATACACTAACAGAAATCATAATAAATTTAGGTTCTGAAAAAAAAGATGAAATAAAATAAGAAATAACTAACAATAATAACTAATTCTTAGAAAAATACATATTAAATATTAAAAAGATGTCACATAAAATTTTAAAATTATAACATAATTAACCAAATAATTAAAAGAAAAAAATTAGGAAAATCAAAATACTAAAAATAATTAAGAAAATATATATCTAAAAAATTAAAGAAAATATAAAAATTATAAATTAATTAAATCATAATTTAATTCCACTAATTATTAAAATATGTAAGTAAAAGAAATTAAATATTTAACTTTAATTATATAATTAATTAAATAAAAAATAATGTTACACAAAATTTATAATAATATAGAAAAACAAATGTTAATTAGGCACAATATTATTTAATAAAACAATTAACAACAATTACTAACTAATCATTTAAAACATTTTGTAACATATAAAATAATATAAAATTAAACATATTATGTATAAATTTGTATCCAAATACAGCCATATCATGTTGAATATAACACATCATATACCCTGGATGATTTATGTTAATGTTTTTAATTATGACATGTAACATAAACATATTCTAAAACAAGAAATTTTAAATTTCATAAGATCATAGGAAAATTCCAGTCAATAAAAATATACAAAGGACATTCATCTCTAGATCTAAATCATTTATTGGATTATTAAGGATGGTATAGGTTCCAAATATGAATTTGAAAAACACTATTGATAATAAATTACATGTAGAAACCAATATCTGAGTAAATTTGAGCTATCTCTCTTGGGTAACATAAAGGATTTCATCAAACTCAACTTATGAAAGAATCATACCCCATAAATTGATGTTTGAATAAAGAAGAACCTTGGTCCCACCACTCTTGAACTCAACACTCCTCATAAACCCGTAATGTTATTCTTCAAATAGGAAAGTAGGTTTATCTTAAAAAACAAATCCCAAAATTGTGACCAAAGTAAATTTTCTGTAGCATTTATATATACTTTTTCAAACTCATATCGTCGACTTTCACAATGATAATTGTTCATAGAACATTGCATCCTTTTATTTTATGGGATGAACCGGAGATTATATCATCTATATGATTATATTTATCCACGTGAAAAAGTTATTTTGTGGTGAAGTGATGATCAAGAGGTAAATGGTGATGATTCAACTTTTTAAGGAAGGAATGTAATAAAATATGAGTAGGGGTTGAGAGCCGATTATAATTTATTCTACATACCATATTCTCAAAAGGCATATGTACCTGATTAAGAATTTGGATGAATTGTAACAAAAAAGAACTAAATAAAATCAAAAAATTAAATAAAAATAAAAACCAAAATCACATAACGTATCTTAAAAAAACAATATGGGAAATTAAAGTAATAATATATTAATGAATTAATCTCATTTATAGAAAAAATATATTTTAATATAATAAAAGTGATCCCATGCATGTGGCTTAGTATAAATTCCAGCTTATTGATTCTTATTAGAGATAAAATCAAGAGTAATATAATAATTTTGAGAACGATCTCTTAGGAAATTATGGCATAAATATATATCTTTATTATCAAATGATTTATTATATTATTTAAAATTTTGATATAATTAGTGTTACCACATTTGATCAATACATTATTATAAAGGAATCCAAAATCCATTATGATTCTTTTCTTCCACATAACACATGTACAACAACTACAAACAACAATGATTTTTTACTTGTACAATAAATAATGAATTGAGTGTTTCTTCTTACTAGACTAGGATAATAGGTATTTACCTAGAATATGAAATTTTCCTGATGTACTCTTAATATAACATTTATAACCACCTATGTTGGAATATAAATATGACATTAGATTAAAATATTTGTTCTATAAAATCTAAGGATAAATAAAATGTTCTTTTTAAATATCATAATATTATCTTGGTATATTTCAAATCATATTACTTTATATTTTATTGATATTGAAAAAATATTACTACAGGAAACATAATTTAAAGTCTACAAGAGATAAAAGACAATAGAAACTAAATTATTCCCTTTCATATCTTATTGTAAAAGACACTCCTATCTTTATCTAAGTCATGATTTTCATTATATCTCATACAAGTTATATACACATTTCCACATTCATTCCCAAACCATTTAAGTAATTCCAGTATATATTTTTATTTATTTATAACATTTTCAATGTAATTTTGATAATGGTTTTTTATAACTAAACAACCTCAAATGGGGTGCCTCTGAGCGGCCTCGCTCTCCTTCTCTCCTGATCAATGGTTTTTCACGGAAGCACTTCAGAGGGGGGAGGCATGTGCATCGCTTCCGGATATGTCTCCCCCTTCCCTCTTCCCTCCTTATTCCCCTCATCATTCTCCCATGACTCTTCTTATTTTGGCACTTCTTGCTTCCATTTCCGCTTCTCCATCCCTTTCCCTTAGGATTGTTGTTCCATTCGGTGGTGAATGCTCACTTCCGCTTATATTATTTTCGATTTCCCATTTCTCCTTTCCTTGCTTATCTGATGTCGTTCGCTGTTGGGACATCGTTTTCCTCCCACCACCCCTCTTTCTACCTTACCCTGTGCATCAGACCTCCATTTATGGGTCTATGTGCCGGTGCTTCATGCGGTTTGGGACAGCACCGGTGGTGGAATTCACTGTCCTTCTTCTTCTCTGCCCTTGATGAGAAACCCATCGAGCTCGACCCCATCTTGGTCGGGTTGGATGAGGGTTTTGGGATCTCTTGGGATGGTGTTGGAGGGGGGATAACAACAGTCTCAGGGCACTTTCTTCTCCGACGTGGGTTTCTAGTTCGGTTTCTCTCTTCTCTGTTTTGATGTGCCATTTTGGAGATGTTTCCAATTTCCTTTTGATTTCATTTTTGTTTGGTGGTTGTTTGGATGGTTTTTTCTAGTGTTCGATGTTCTGTTCTTCTGTGGGTTGATGCATGGTTTTGGTTTCTGACGGTGATGACCAACGTTCTGTTTGTGTTGGCAATGATGACGATGATGTGTGCGGATGCAGTGGCCATCGACAAAGACTCTGGTTTCGGTTCACTTTGATGTTTTTTTGATGGTGACGATGGTCCCCGGCGGTGATGAGGGACTCCGGTGATCCATTTTTTGTGTGTTGGTAGTGACAGCGATGGATTCTCTTTTGCGTGGATGGTCTCCATGGTTGATGTTGTGCTGTTTCATGTTTCGACGTCTTTGAAGCTCTGTTGGTGAGGATGGACTCCAGAGGAGGATTACCAGCGTTCTGGTCGGAGGTGATGATAGGGCTCTGTGTGATTGATGCACAGATCAAGGTGGGTGCGATTTGATGGTTACATGACATGAGGGGGAACTTCGATCAAGAGGAACCTTGATTTGATGGCACGTGGTTTGAGGATGGTTGGACTTTTTACAATTTTAATTTGATAACTTTGGTTGATGGCGCTCATTTTGTGTTTCTATGAAGGTGGACTATGATGTTTGGTTTTGTCCGGTTGGATTTCGGTTAAGGTTCACACTTAGCCTTTAAAAGTGTTATTTCAAAATATAAAAATATGTATTGTGTGGACAAAGGTTAAATCCTATAAAATAATTTGAATCACCCATCATGCTCATTTAAAATTCTTTTTTCATATTTTTTGACAATCCATTACACAATTTCTTAATTTTAGAACTAAAAATCACATCCCCAAAATATGACTTCATTGAAAAAATATTTAAATATGGTGTTTTATTAAATATAACTGGAATTTTCTTTCCTAATAAAAATTTATTTGATTTAATAAAATAAGATAAATGTTTATCAATGCTCTATGTTCCTTTTTAAGGTTATAAAGATCATTTTTAGGGTTAAAAGCTAAATTTGGAAGATGTGGATTTTCTATACCATGAGGTTGTTCAACCTAAATTTTACACAAAATTAAACCATATAAGAATGAAAATTTTACATCAACATTATATAATGTGGAATTATAGTGATTTAGTAGTCTAATTGAATCCTAATAGATTCTAATCGATATATTTTTACAAAATATCTTCATAATCTATTCCTCCTTGTTAATACCATTTAGCAACATATCTAGCATTATTCATAGTGATTAAACCATGATAATCCTATTTATTACTAAATACCAATTTTTCCTATAACATTTTATTCTAAGGTTCTTTTAACTAATTTAAATACCTTTTTACACTTTACCTATATTTACCTATTTTTATATTTCTAAAACCCAACTCTCATCATCTACATATTCCTCTGTTGTATTAGGTTTTTTGTTCTGATAAAAATGAAGAAAATTATAATATATTTCATACACTCCTTATAGTTCTAATACCTTTAAATAAAACTCCTAAAAATATTCCATGATTTTTATTCTTAAGGGTTATAGGGTATCTATGTGACACACTTTCTGGTTCACTGGAATCCAACCATTCAGGATTTTGTTCTAGAATGTCATGTTCTAACTCAACATCATTTTTTTCAATGATATGTTCATGTCTCATTTTCTTATGATATAATCACTTATGTCATAGACTTAGTTCATCTTGTTATCCAAAGGATTAATTTCATAAAATATAATATGATTTGATCCATCTATATTATTTAACCTTATGATGAAAATCTATATTCCATGAAATTAGTAGAATATATACGGAAAATTCATTCATTAAACATTGGATAAAATTTAACCATATTATCCTTGGTGTTTAGATTATAAACCATGAATCCATCTAATTTAATGTATCCTAATATTATATTTCTATCACTCCATAGCTCATGGAGTATTTTACTCAATTTATGTTTAATTAGAACTCTATTTATAACTTAAAATGTTGTATTTATAGATTTATTCCAAAAATTAGTTGGAAGGTTATATTCACATTACATTTATCAAGAAATTTCCCAAAAATTAAAATTAATCTTTTAAAAAACATCTTACTATAGAGGGGTATTAGGGGAAGAAATGGGTTTTTCATACCACTTTTTGAGTAATGATAATTAAACCCACGGCCTTCAGATTCTATTATATAATAAAATATAAAATAAATAATTTTGTTTTCATTATATTCATAAACTAATTTCTTAAAACTTATTAAAATAGAATATTAATCAATTTTATCACTCAAAAATAAAACCCACATTAATCAAAAAAATCATCTACTAAGAAAAAAAATTGAATTTCCTAATATGGTATAAATTATAGATGGCCCAAAGAGTCCATATGAATTAGTTCCAAGGGACTAAAAGTACAAGCCTATATTATTTGTTTTAAAGATGAATTTTTTAGCTTTCCAATCTTTCATGAACCACAAAACTTAATTTTTTTCAATTTTTTTTGGTAAATATGAAACTAAAGTATTTGTAGACAATTTTATTTGGGAATCTGTAATAAAATGTCCTAGTATTAATTTTAAAAATCACGATAGAATTTTTCCAGTAATTAATGAGATCCGTTTTTTACTCATGGAATTATGATCCAATTCATTGAAGTTATCTGTTCAAAACATATTCAATTTTAGAATTTTATAATTAAAAATAGATTTTAATTTTTTAGATAACTAAAAATATTCATCCCTAAGTTTAAAAATTATTATTAGATTATACTTCAATCATTCCATTTAAATAAATCTGTGGATGAGGATTAATATTGTATTTCAAATGATCAAACTCCTATAATTATTTATTTGTCATTGTCACAAAAAAAGAAATAGCCTTCATTGATATTTGATTAGAAGTGGAAACTAAAGAAATTTCCACTCATGTTCTGTTAGAATACATCTTAAATGTAACGTCCCCATTATGGAATCCACCCAGAGGCGCCCCATACCTGGTTGGTCACATGGCCTCAAGAGTATTTCCCCTAATGCCAGAGGTTGTCGACTAGCAGTGAGAGAGTTGGATTTAATAGTGTGGAAACTATGCCCTCATTGGCAGAGTACAGAACAAATGTAAACAACACACATACAATAGAAGAAGCAGTAAACATCCATATAAGTGTAAACAATGGAAGACTAAGATAAAGAAACAACTGAAGCATACATATATATATATATATATATAAATGATGCATGATACATATATGTAGGAAAAATCCAAAAAAGTCACAATGCTAAATACTATAATAAACCAAAGTACAAAAGAAAAATAGATAAGAGACTCCTTAGCATCGCAAGCCTCAGATAGGTCCCATGCACTCCTACTGCAATGCAATCAGGTACCTGAAGTCGAATGGTGATTTCCCTTGTCTATACCTATAGCAATATAATCTGTTCAGGCCCAAAAGCAGACCCTAACATGGTTTGAGACAAAATCCCAGTAGGCACCACATGAAGATCTATTGCTAACAGTCAATGAGAATATGGCAGGTAATAGTACAGTAAGCAGTAAAAGTAACCAGTAAACAGGATGATACCCAATAGTAAACAATCCACAGGTCAACAAGTAGTAGTGAATCAAACAACTAACCACAAACAGTAATCCCACTAGGAAGTACTCATAGACATCCCCTCTGGTCCTATCCGATAAGTACCAACAAACCTCTGGGCAGCACACTTAGCATAACCCCTCTGGGTTTGTCATACGATGTTTTAAGACTCTCTGAGAAGCACGCTTAGTCAATTCCCCTTATAGTCTAAGGTAGTCAGGGAATCTCTGAGGAAGATCACACGGTCAGATCCCCTTATAGCCCCAAGGTCTAGAGACTCTCTGAGGAAGCTCACTCGGTCAATCCATCTTATAGCCTCAAGTCAATCACAGTCTCTCTGAGGAAGCACGCTCATTCAATTCCTTCTATAGTCTGGAATGGTTTAAGAAAATTCAAACAAAAAAAGGATCTACAAGGAAGATCACTTAGTCTATCAACATATATTCTATAAATATCAAGACTCTCTAAAGGAAGCTCACTCAGTCTCTCCTCCTGCGGTCTATAATGTCCAAGACTCTCTGGGAAGCTCACTCGGTCTATCCCCTATAGTCAATAATGTCCAAGACTCTATGAGGAAGGTCAGTCGCTCTATCCCCTTATAGTCTATATCACCAGGTTCTCTCATAACCATGACCCAATCAGTGCATAATAATGATATAAGTCAAAATTAAACATATAGAGCTACTTGGATAACCAGTCTACATCATAACAAACATGTCCTAGAACAACACTCCATCATACGGTCACAAGGCATGGAAAAAAGGTATAACGACCAAAGGCTGGACAAGACCAAAATGTCGTAAATAGAACAAAGCATTGTCAAAACATCTAACCATAGTAATTATCCTCATACATAGACAAATTACCTCTACACAAGCATACAAGCAATGTAGGAAAATATCAAGGGAAAATATGTAAAAATGCAATACCCCGTTCAAGGGTATTATGGTAAATTGCACATAAACCTCAAAGACATTGAACGTAAAGGAAACAACCACCTACCATGATGCGAGGAGATAAATATAATTGATCCACAAGGCGTGAATCTCTTTATAATATCGTAGATCTACAAAAAAGTACAAAACGTTCAACCCATGATAACTTAAAAAAGAAGAGGAATTGGAAAACGATGCTCTAGAAGAAGGAAGAGCTTACCTCTGCAGTTCCAACGCAACCAACAGTGGTCGATTCAGAGAACAGATGGAAGATCAGGGGCTCGGAGGGTATTTGTGGCCGTATGGGACCCTCTCGGTCAAAGAAGCAGGAGAAGAAGCATGTTATGGCGATTAGACATGACCCTAGTCCGTTTAATGAAAAAAAAAATAAAGTACAAGACATATATTTTGGAGTACACGGCGTGCACTAGGCTTTTCCGTACTCCACATTAAGCGGCCTCTACATCACTCCACATGACCATGTGTGTGGCCCGGACATGGCCAACACATGGCCTCTCCCGGCATTGAAGTACACGGTGTGTACTTATAAAGTTCACGACATGTACTTTAAAAAATTCCAGATACTTCCCTTTTCTCAAAAACTCCAGGAAAAGAAAAAACATACCTGAAATTAAGGTCCAGGTTCTTACAAACTTCCCCCCTTAAAGGAATTCATCCATGAATTTACCTAGCGAGGCATGGAAGAAGAAACCCCGAACAGCTCCGGCCATTACGATCATACACCAGCCTACCTCTCCCAAGTCTCGTCCTATACTCGCCTGTGCTGCCATAGCACCCATAGAAGAGGAACAGACAGGCCATAGAGAACCTTCGTACTGTGATTGAAAATCTAGATAGGATGGTCCACAAACGATGCATCCGCTTCGAGCTCAACCTCCTCATGTTGAAGGAAATGAGACGGATCTGAAAAGTAACATCCGAGATGAGAAATGTGGATGATGTTGTGACTAGCCCGGTACCTTTTAGGTAACTACAACCAATAGGCCACCGACCCAACTCTCTCCAACACCTCAAATAGCCCGTCGTACCTCGGTGAAAGCTTAACCTGTCTCTAAATCCTCTTGTGTCCGAACCATGGTGCGACACGTAGGAAAACATGTTCCCCGACCTCGAACTCCATAGGTCATCACTGCTGATCAACATAAGAATTCTATCAAGACTATGCTGTATCCATCCTCTTCCAAATCAATTCTATCTACTCAATGGTCTCCTAAACTAGACGAGGTCCCAGCAAAGCTGCCTCTCCAACCTCCAGCCAGCATAAAGGTGATCAGCATTCCCTACCGTACGAAGCCTTGTAAGGTTCCATCTGAATAGTCTCCTTAAAACTGTTGTTGTAGGAGAACTCCACCTGAGGTATATGATTCTCCCAAGAACCTCTAAGGTCTATAATGAAAGATCAGAGCTTATCCTCAAGCACCTGAATCGTATGCTCAGACTGGCCATCTGTCTGAGGATGGTAAGCTATACTCAGAAGTACCTGTGTACCCAAAGCCTTCTAAAGCCCCTTCCAGAATCGAGAAGTAAAATGTGCATCCCTGTCTGAAAAAATGGAGTGTGGAACTCCATGTAGATATACAATCTCTCATATGTACAACCATCCCATATCATCAACACTGAAGGTCTCCCTGATCGGCAAGAAGTGTCCATCCTTAGTATGCCTGTCGAGGACAAACCGAACAACATCATTCCCTCGAGGTGAACTTGGAAAACCTGTCACGAAGTCCATCATGACATCGTTCCACTTCAACTCCGAAATGGGTACCTACTACAAAATACCTGCTAGTCACTGATGCTCTGCTTTCACCTGCTGCCAAGTGGAACACCTCATGTAAAAATCGGCGATATATCTCTTCATACATGGCCACCAATACTGGTAGTGTATATCACGATACATCTTGGTGACACCAAGATTGACTGCGCAAACTAAGAAATGAATGTCCTGCATCAGCTCCTCACGTATGTCTGCTGGAACCCATACGCGTCCCTAGAAATGTAAGATCTCATCCTCACCTACTGTCCATCCATGAAGAGGGTCCCCTCCTGACACACTCTCCCGCAGAACTAGGCCTTCTGAGTCTAATAGCTACCTCATTCGTACCTGATCATGAAGAGTGGAGGTATTAGATACAGAAGATAGAAAGGTCTATCCCTGTCTATCGTGCACCTCCAAATTCATCTCAGAGAACAAATCCATAAGCTTCCACTCACTGTTGGGCTCATAAACGGCTTGTATCTGAGTTCTCATGCTCAATACATAAGCCACTACATAGACCTTTCTCGGCGTTTAGGAAAGCTTAAAGTCGAAGGACTGAAGATACTTGAACCACCTGCGCTATCTCAAATTCAGATCACACTGATTGAAGATGTACTTGAGACTCTTGTGGTCGGTAAACATGAAAAAGTGCTCTCCCAAAAGATAATGTCTCCAAAAACATAAGGCGTGAACAACAACTTCCAACTCCAGATCATGTGTTGGGTAATTCCTCTCGTGTGGCCTCAACAGTCGAGACCCATACGCAATGACTACATCTCCCAACATAAGCACAGCTCCCAGACCGATACCTAATGCATCACGGTAGACCGTATAGATCTTGTACGGGTCTGGAAAGACTAGTATCGGTGCTGACGTCAACCTCCCTTTCAGCTCCTAAAAGGCTGACTCACAAGAATCTGACCATAAGAACTATTCCCCTTTCTCGGTCCGACCTTTCAGTGGTGCTTCTAGGCGTGAAATGTCCTGTATGAAATGCATGTAGTATCCATTCAGCCCTAGAAAACTCAGCACCTCAAAGTAGTTCTTCAGATGCTCCCAGAAAACCATTGCTCTCACATTCTTTGGGTCTATGGATACTCCTGTCTATAGGATAACATGACCCAAGATGTGAATTTGGTCCATCCAAAAGTGGCATTTTGAGAGCATAGCATATAACTGATGCTCCCTCAATGTACTCAAAATGATCTCAAGATTGGTAGTAAGGTCGTGTCGAGTGTGAGAGTACACCAATATGTCATCCACAAAAACCACCACGAAGGAATCCAAGTATGGATGGAACACTTGGTTCATCAGTGCCATGAAAATTATAGGCACGTTCATGAGACCGAACGACAAAACCATATATTTTTATACACCATACCTACTCTAGAAAGATATAAGAGGTATATCAGATGTTCTAACGTGGAACTAATGATAACCGGATCTCAAGTTAATCTTCGAGAACACTAGGGCTTCTCGAAGCTGATCAAAGATATCATCGATCCTCGGCAAGGAATATCGGTTCTTGACCGTCAACCGGTTTAGCTTCCGATAATCCACACAAAGATTGAGGTTTTCATTTGCTTTATTCGCAAATAGGATAGGCGAACCCCCACGAGAAGTACTAGGTCGGATTAAACCCTTTTCCTGCTACTCCTCCAACTGTTTCTTGAGCTCTTGTAACTCAAGTGTATCCATCCTATAAGGAGTAATAGACACAGGTGTTGCTCCTAGCATGAGCTCAATAGAAAAGTCTACCTCACGATCTAGAGGTAAACCTGAAATGTCCTCTATAAAGATTTCTCTGAAACAATCCACCACTGGAGGAAAGTCTAACTATGAACTCCCCTGGTCATCCAAATATAGACTAGCAATCTGGGTTGTAACTCCTCCGAGCCCATGATGCTCAGGTTCTGCTCAACTCACTTGTACATCCCACTCGCCTCTTTGAAGAAAGGATCCACCCTATGGTGATACGAAACTCACCTTGAGGTGATAGAAATCAATGACTTCCTGGTTAGGGACTAACTAGTCCATTCCGAGAATGAAATCATAGCTCGTAATCTCTAGGACATAGAGGTCCCATAAGAAGTGAAACCATTCAACCTCAGGAGGGAACTCTCTGCACTGACGTACGCTAACCACTTTAGTCCCCAACGGTGTGTCTAGAGTCAAAGTATCAGCAGAGGAAAAGATGTAGAGCCAAAGGATCTCCACAACAGCAATAGACATAAATCTATGTGTAGAACCAGTATAAAAATGAGCTGAAGATAAAACTGAGGCTACTAAGATGATACCTCGAACTGTGGAAGGTCTAGGTTCCTTCTCCTGATGGGTCTTCTCCACAGTAAAAGTATGGCCTGTACCGCTACCCTACAACCCTGGATGACCACTCTGAGCTGATCCACTCTACCGTCACTGGAAACCTGGTGACTTACCACCACGACCGCGACCTCAACCTCAGCCTGAATGGCTTGAAGAACTCAAGTTCCCAGATCGGTGAGAAACTGGCGATGCATCCCCTAAATTCGAGGTCATATAAGAACCACGACCACAATCTGTAGGAGAGAAGATATAACAAAAAAGATGAAAATGGCCCATATTGCTGCAAGATCAGCACTTCATTGGGTCTCTCTGATACTGAGGCCTGGTATGACCGCTCCTCTCGCACTGGTAGCATACTACCTGGCTGCTCGAAGATACATTCCGCCTACTCTGATCTCCTTGAACAGACTCCCTGTGGCGCTTCCTGCTATTATTATGAGGAACACTGACTCTGGATGTTGATCCACCCTGGCTCACAGCTATAGAATCCCTCAGATTGTGGTCAGTGATCAATACCTGGTTGACAATAGAGGATATCGCAGTCAACCTGGAGATGTTCACCTATGAGTGGATGTCATTTATCAGACCATCCTCAAAATTTCACACAAGGACCAAATCATCGCCTCCTGGAATAGGTGTGAAACGCTATTGCTTAGTAAAGCTAGACGATTACTCCATAACTGAAAGAGTTCCCGACTCCAGACTCATAAACGCTCGGGCTCAATCGGCCCACAAGGTCTCTGGGTAGAAGTAATCGTAGAAGATGCGTCGAAACTCATCCCAAGTCATACTATGATGGTGTCCTAACTGCGAGATCACCTCCCACCACCTCTTGGTGGAGTCTCGGAGCATATAGGTAGCGAGATTCACCCTCTTCTCTGGTGGTATCTCCAGATGCTCGAAAATTGACAGTGTGACCTCTATCCATGACTCTGTAGCCTGAGGGCCTCCATCCCCTGAGAAAGTAGAAGGATGCTGTAGCTGGAAAAGCCACGTCAACTATGCCATCGACGGGGCAAGAGGCAGCACTCCCCGGAAGTTCTGCATCATCATTAGAAATTCTTCCCTAAACTGCACATCCGCACCTGAAACTGGTATAACTGCTGGTGACAAGGCTAGAACAGTAGGAGTATCTGCAAGAGGTCCCTGTTTGGCCGTATCTAGTGTCTGATCACTGTCTGGAAGCTAACGTACAACACGAGGACATCTCAGTGGCATAGCTCTGAAAGGGCAAAAGCACACCTTAGATCAGGATTATCAAAGACTGAGAACACAAGGTTACAAGATAGGAATATGAGAACGAAACATTCATGTTTTACAAAACCAGACTACACGGCGTGTATAAATACTACAAGGTGTGTTTTTTTAAGCCATTCACATGGGCGTGTACTCTTTCCAAATCTGGTCGTGTAACGCCCCAACCACACAACGTGTTGTCCCTACACACGGCGTATACCTGAACTCTATTCCCCTTCCCGAGTCTCCTTACATAGCTAACCCACATGGTCCTCTTAATCTTATAATACACGGAGTGTTCATGAATGACACGTCGTTTACTAGACAAGGTTTCAACAACCCGTGTTGTTAGTGACACGTCCGGCTACACGGTTAACTCTTACATGGTGTGCTCCCTAAGAACACAGCGTGTACTGGAAGGTTTTCCCCGACCCCTGTTGTTCGTGACATGGCCGGGTACTTAGGTTACATGGCACGATGTGTGATAACAGGACACGACATGTAAGTCAAAGTTTCATCCATCCGTGTCATTAGCAACACAGGTAGACACATGGTCACTACAACATGGCATGTACATACCATACACGATGTGCATCTAAAGATTTTTCACAACCCTGTGTTTCAGCCCACACAGTTTTTGACACGGTTCAAAAACTACACGGCGTGTACCAATAATGTACACGCCATGTATTCTGGGTTTTGTTCTGGGAAGTAGCTCAGAAAATTCTCTAAATCCCAGAAAACACATAAAACAAGATTTAAGGTGCCAAATTCCGATCTGTGAGGGCCCATGCTCCCCACGAATCAAAGCTTGGAATCTTATACAAGTTATAACAAGGAAACTAGGCAAAGATCCACCAAATTCTGGTCCATGAGGGCCTATAACACCTCACGAACCAAATTTTGGCGTCCATCTAAGAAAAGTACTATACAACCAAATTCTCTATCAAATAGTAGAGATTCTATCAAAGTATCTATCACAACAGCATGCATAATATACACAACGTCTATCACAACAACATGTAATCACTAATTCATCCTAGATGGCATGGAAAAAATTCATGGAATGTGATTTCTAACAAGTGACTATATGATTCATGAGATCGAATACCATCATCTCATCGGGTTGTGATATAAATAGAACCGTAATAACAACACTGGGAACTGAAAAAAGCATGTGAATCACCCAATGATGAAATAAAATCAACTGTAAAAGTAAAAACCAGTAAAACTGCAATAAACGAGGTAGTATGGAATTTCCCTGTACACGGGTAAGCTACTCCCAAGAACAACTTATTACCAAGTACCTATTCTGTCCTATCCATGGCTATAGGCTCCAAACAGTACGTCAAGAGAAAATAATTCCTTTGATACCACTTTGATACATCCCGGTTCCAGAAGCCACCCAGAGGTGCCCCGTACCCAGTTTGTCACATGGCTTCAAGCACATTTCCCCGGACTCTAGAGGCTGCTGACTAGTAGTGAGGACCATGGGTATGATAATGGGGAAATTATGCCATCGTTGGTAGAGTACACAGTGTAGGTAAACAACACACATTCAATAGTAGACGCAGTAAACATCCATACAAGAGTAAACAGTGGAAGACTGAGATAATGAAACAAATGAAGCATGTATATATATATATAAATGATTCATGATACATATATCTAGGAAAACCACCAAACAAGTCTCAATACTAAATACAATATTAAACCAAAGTACAAAATAAAAATAGATAAGAAACTCTTCAGCATCAAAATCCTCATCTTGGTCCCATGATATATTGATCCAATGCAATCAAGTACATGAAGTCGAAGGGTGCTTTCCTTTTTCTATACCTACAGCAATACAATCTATTTGGGCCAAAAAGCATGACCTAAACAGGGTGTGAGACTAAATCCTATTAGGAAACCACCCAATGATCTGTGCCTAAGAGCCAGTGAGCATATGGAAGGTAATAATACAGTAGCAGTAAATTGTAACCAGTAAAAAGGATGATACACAATAGTAAACAATCCACAGGTCAACAAGAATCATTGAAGCAAACAACTAACCACAAATAGGAATCCATCTAGGAAGTACTCACAGCCATACCCTCTGGTCCTATCTAAGAAGTACCAACAAACCACTGGGCAGCACACTCAGCCTAATCCCTTTGGTTTGGTCATACGAAATTATAAGACTCTCTGAGGAAGCATGCTCAGTCAATTCCCCTTATAGTCTATGGTAGTTAGGGACTCTCTGAGGAAGATCACGCGGTCAAATCCCATTAGAACCCCATGTTCTGAGACTCTCTGAGGATGCTCACTTGGTCAATCCCACTAATATCCTCAGGTCAATAACATACTCTCTAAGGAATCATGCTCAGTGAATTCCTCCTATATCCTGGAATGGTTTAAGTAAATTCAAACAAACAAAGTCTCTCCGAGGAAGATCACTCAGTATATCACCGTATAGTATATAACGCTCAAGACTCTCTGAGGAATCTCACTCTTTCTATCCTCCTGTGGTCTATAATGTCCAAGACACTTTGGGAAGCT
Organism: Viscum album; assembly: GCA_963277665.1. Taxonomy (NCBI): domain Eukaryota; kingdom Viridiplantae; phylum Streptophyta; class Magnoliopsida; order Santalales; family Viscaceae; genus Viscum; species Viscum album. The sequence goes on along the minus strand of OY728150.1, from coordinate 35,360,317 downwards.
CACTCAGTCTATCCCCTATAGTAAATAATGTCCAAGACTCTTAGAGGAATCTCACTCAGTCTATCCCCTTATAGTCTATAGCCCCAGGTTCTCACGACCCAATGCCAGTGAATGCATAATAATTCAATAAGGCCAGTTTAAAGGTATAAATCTACTTGGATAACCAGTATAAAACATAACAAGCATGTTCGGGAACAACACTCCATCCTACGGTCAAAAGGCATGAAAAACATGAATAACTGCCAAAGGCAGGACAAGACCAAAAGTCCGTAAACAGAACAAGGCATGGGAAAAACATCCAAGCATAGAAATTATCCTCATACATAGCCAAATTACCTCTACACAACTGTACAATCAAGGAAAGAAAACAACATGGTCTAAACAGTAAACACGCAATACCCCATTCAAGGGTATTGGTGGAAATTGCACATAAAACTCAAAGACTTTGAACGGAAAGGGACAAACCTCCTACCTTGATTCTAGGAGATCAATATACTTGAACCACGAGGGTTGAATCTCCATAAAACATCATAGATATATGATAAAACACAAAAAATTCAACCCATGATAACATGAAAACAATGCTCTAGAAGAAGGAAGAGCTTACTGCAATAGTTCCAATGCAATCGACGGTGGTCGATTCGGCGAACGGATGGAGGATCGGGGCACAGAGGAGATTCGCAGCCATATGGGATGCTCTCGGTCGAATAAGATGGAGAAGAAGCGTGTTATGGAGATTAGACGCAACCCGAGTCCATTTAATGAAAAAAATAAAGTACACTGACTTTAATTTTAGAGTACTTGACATGTACTAAGATTTTCCATACTCTACTTTAAGCGGCCTCCACATCACCCACACGACCGTGTGTGTGGACCAGACATGGCCAGCACATGACCTCGCGCGACATTGAGGTACACGATGTGTACTTATAACGTACACGACATGTACTTTAAAAATTTCCGTAAAATCCTCTTTTCAAAAAAAACTCTAGAAAAAGGAAAAACATTACTGAAACGATGGTCTGGGTTCTTACATTAAATATACCATTTTCATTGATTTTATATCATCTTTTTCACTACAACGATAGAATCAGAAGAGTGTTTTTAGAATTATTAAATTTTATTTAGTCCATCAATGTCATCAACTAATGATTTTGGAAACCAAAAATGATTATGTTTTCTATAAAATCTAACACTTAATTTTGAGAAAAAATATGAAAGAAAATAATGATCAGCTACACTTGATTTTCGGTTTCTAAATATAAAATAATTAACAGAGTTATATAATTATATACTATAAGAACATGTAATCGTTGATAGGTTTATATACTTATACTAGGAACAAAATAATTTTTATTAATCATTGATTTCTCACTTGGACTACATATACGTAAATTATTTTTATGAGATTTTTGTTCACTAAATTTTATTTAATTAATTTTCACCTCTTGTTAAAATTATAAAAAATTAATTAAATTCATATACTAATTTTTTCAATTTTTCAATGTTTATCCCATGTTGAATACTAGATGCAATAAAATTTTACATATTAGGTTTCATTTTTTTAATTTAAGTACTCTTTCTCAATTACCATATCATTATTCGATTTTTCTCATGTTTATTATTATATTTAAAGATCCATATATAGTTTTTATCATGGTAAAATATTCATTTAACTACTCGTTGGAGAAATTTTATTTTTTATATTAAGATTAATGATCCAAAAAAATTATGTGTTGTCCTCAACTAAACATGACATTAAGCACTTTTGGTCATTATATTTAGAATGTTACTTTTCCGATTCTAAGGATGTGACATCACTAGAATCATGTAAGGAAATACTTGTGTTCTTCATGTCCTTCGTATATTTCTAAATGTAGACAACGTTTTTGAATTAATTTTTCTAAAGATTTTTTATTTTCATGTAGCTGAAGATATTCTGGTATGATATGTCCATGATTTTTTCATTCACAACATCGCACATCTTTAGAGTTTTAGTCTTGTTTCATGAAATTATTGAAGGGTTTATTGAATCAACTACTCATATTATAAGAATTTTTGAACTTTACAATATTGTTAGGATTATTACTATTTGAAGTAAAAAATTTTGAGGTATCTTCATCAGATGAAATATCAATTTGAATTCATTTTCTTTTCCAATAATATTTTTATTAATAAACATTTAAAGTAGTGTTATACTTACTAAATAATTAATTCTATCTAGATTTATATTTTATCTCATTATCTTACATCAAAATTGTTCTAATAAGATCCATTATTTTAATGTTTTTCAACTCTGTAGATTTCCAAACAGAAAATATAATTCCACTCTCTCTTTTTTGTTGGACTATGAGGATCTTCCAATCATGATATTGTTTCGGAATGGGTATTATTACTATAGAAACATTATCTACCATCTAATATATTATTCAATTATGTTAGGTAATAATTTATGTATCATTAATTATAACTATATTAAATATAATCCTGATGGTATAATATTTGAGATCTCAAATTTTTTATAATCCTTCATATGAAACTTCTAGAGTAGTCAACATTTATTGAGTAATCCAACATTATAAAACATGATTAAACACATATAGACGAAGGCTATATATTAAATAATTTTATTTTATAGAATTATGATCTTGATTGGATTTAATGTTGTATTACATTGTTTCTATTGTTTTCTAATTTCATAAGGCTTCCTAGATTTGTGATAGACATATATATAAAGGGCCTTCAACTATATTATTATCGGTTCCTTATAGAAACGACAATTCTAGTAACTAATGCATGTAACTATTTCTGTAGAATTACATTGTCTATTCCCAATACCAACATTTATCGTGAAGATGATTATTAGAAATATACTTTTAAATGGTGATAACCTAATTTTTACATGCTCTGATACCAATTATTATTTCATGAGTGACTATACAAGACTCAATAGGGGGGATGAATTTAGTTTTTTTAAAAAGTTCATATCTTAGAAAACTACCCAATATAAGATTTTACTAAATTATGATCATTTCATAACATTTTCAATCATCAGAAAATAAAACATAAAAGAAAAGATATCAGAAACACAAACATATAGTGGATCAGGGAATGCACCCCTTTTCCACCCCGCTAATTCTTAACTCTACCTTTTGGGTAATTATCACTAGACCGGTCCTTTAATCAGGGATTATAGATCCTTTTACCAGGGACTGCTCAACTATGTGGAATCATTCCACACATAGAACAATAGTAGTAAGAGCATCCAAGAGAGCATCATGAAGGATTTATAAACAACAACCTTCACAGTTATTTTACCAAGAAACATTATAATCCATGGGAGAACAAAAAAAGGGTTTATATATTGAACTTGTAAGTGAAAAATAAAATAGACCAATGATAAGAAAACATATGATAATTGATCTGAAAAAATGAATCTATAAAAGAGACATATTAAACGTATATAGCATGATAATGATATCAAAACTATAGATCTTGAGGTTTCTTATTTTTTTTAATAAAATTGTGCAGTATAGAAAGTGTTTTGAGAGTAATTTATTGGATGATCTAAGATTTTCTTTGGTTCTTCTTACTATATATATATTTTACATGTTATTGAAGCCATGAAATGAATGAAAAAAATTCCTTTTAACACACAAAAATATATCCAAAAAATCTAGGAATGGATTTTACAAGCCTACACATCATTTTTTAAATATAAAATGAATAATATTTTATCTTAAATTTCCATTTTGGTTTTTTTTCTTTCTGGGTGAATTCCATATATTATACTAATATTTACCATAAATATGTAATCCACCATTAAATGAATGTATGTATACCTTATTTATAATTAAATATTGAAACAATAATAAATAATGGGGTAAAAAATGATGTGGCAAACTCTAAGTTACCAGCTTTCCAATTATTATAGATTTGAATTCACAGAGAAAAATTAATCCACATAGCCATTATTAACATAACTAATTTATCTATACAATTGAATTTTCTTTATAGTTCTTCATGTAACCAATTTTACTTATATATATTTATTGATCTTGTTGCCAAATTTTATGTAATCAAATGGAATTACAAAATTGGTTGGAACCACATAACCATTTTCATTATGTATCCAAATCATGAAGCTAATTACTCCATGTAACTAATTCATGGGACAATTTTATATAGGTATCTTATTACTCACATTGAATATTCATAATCGTAAATTATTTTCACATATATATTTTCATGGATTAAAATTTTTTTATATAATTAGAGAAATGTAAGACAAATTCCTATAATTGAATTCTCTATTGCTTTAACAATAGAAAAAAATGAACAAAAATCCTTAACAAACATAGGAATAAACAATTGGTAATATATGAAGTTTTTTATATCATAAATCCTAATATATGTTGGATATTTCGTATCAGTATTGGTTGTGCAAAATATAATTTTTTTTTCACAGAAAATTATATTTTAAAATTAATGTTTAAAAAGAATTCAATCATAATTTTACCATTTTCATTGAAATACTTCCCAAACAACAAATTTTTCTAACCATTCCATCATGTTGGATTGGGTGATATAATTTTATCTCTGGTATTCTCTTTTTTCTCATTCTCCATATTTGGAAATCAGTTTTCCCTCTATGTAAAAATTCCCATACTTTATATACAATACGTTTTATAATAGTGTAGTGGAGCTATTTTTTCTTAATGTATTCATCTAGGATTACTTCAATGATTTCCTGAAACACCAAGTCATTATTGAAATTAGAATTAATTTAAATAGTGACTATCACATTACATGATTCTAGACGTTATGAAAGATGAATTAGAAACCAAAAGAATTCAATGAACATAACTTCAATGGACACTGGATAAATATGGATAAAAATTAACTAATTTAAATGAACAACTATGAATCTTACTTCAGAAATAATCATACAGAAATTTTGTTTCAACATGATGACATTTTTATTGTGGATGGTTTTTATTACATGTTTAATAGCTTCATAATTATTCCATATGTTGTATTTACCTCCTAGATGTTGAAGGTGGTGTTCTAATACAATGTTATCTAGACTACCCTAATATATTTCAAGTTCATTAATTCTAAACTCACTTTTTACATAACATTAGACCTGATAACCATCATTGATATTTCCAGAAAAATATTATTAAAACAATATTTAAGATGAATAAAATAATATACAGTGTATATTTATGAAATTTTGTAACTAAATAACAGACATGAGAGAACACTAAAAGTAATTCACACACATAGCATGCTAAAAAATGCATTAGGTGATTCAAAATAAAATCATATTATATCATTAAAAAATAAATCTATTTATTAATTACTAAAGAGAGTCATTATAATATTTTTGATAAAAATCTTTTGATCCCAATCATCTTATTTATATATGATTTAGCTAATAGATATAGTTATATAATAATATGATCAATGTTCGTGATCTCAATAAACCTTGAATATTTATGGTCTACGTAATTTCTATTCAATTACACTATATAATTCATTACCCTACCTCCTGATACCCAATGAATAGTGTAATATATTCTTATATATCCCACAAATGAATAATAGGATATTATTATAAAATTGATACAATTTTACTCCTATATAGATTACCATCTACTTTTATACTTTCATCACTCGGATCTGGTTATCTCTTTTACTGATACATTCTCTATATTTATCTTAAACTTTCAAACTTCCTTAGTACCTCTATATATGATTATATATGGTTTCATTATAATAGATCTGGAAACATTAGTTTAATAAGATATGTTTATCTTTTCATGTTTTCTTCACCGAAACCTGACATGCTTTGTAATAAACTAATGTTTTGTAAATGAAATCCCCTTTTCAAATGAATTCCTTATTTTGTAATAAAATGATAGAAAATACATTCACGATTTTTGTATTTGTAGAGAGATAGCATATTATATTTAAAAAAACATTATGACTCATAACTATTGATAAAATATTCATGAAAAAATAATTATTATGACTAGTATAAATTTATTTTTGTGATAAATTCCAATTAACATAGAAAAAAGATATGATTTCATAGACTTGTAGGGTCATACCCTATGAAGCAGATTTTCAAATATTCTGAGGGAGATGGCATCACTAAGAATTTCCTTTGAGCTTTCCCAGGAATATATTCATAAAAAAACATGAGAGAAACAATATATGGGATAAGTTAGAGCCAATTTATATTAAAATAAAAAAAATGTTCATTGAACCACCATAATAATGTTTCACAATCACACAGAGTACCCTTAAGACACAGACAAGTGTAATATGGGGTAATTTATCTATACCATTGAAGTATGAATTTATTTATATTATTTTATGTTATCTAATTATTATAATTAATAATTTTTTTACTCAATAAAAGGTTAATTATATTGATAAAAAATTATATTTTGATATGATGAAATGAAAATTACAATGTTGTGAAATATTTATATATAGATTCAATTTAAAATTGATTTCAAATAAATTTAAATATTTTTGAAACAAATATTATTTTAAAAATATAGTATTATTAAAAAATATTTATTTGAATTTAATTGACAATATAATTTAATAAAGTGAATTATAATGTTTATAAGTATTAAAAATTTGTATCGCTATAAAAACTAGAACTTTCCAATAATTGGGGATTTTTTTATTTAAAAGTGTGAATTGTCATATTTAATGAATTATTTTGATAATAAATATTATTCTTAAAATCAACACATCAAAATTATCCAATAGTTAATTTTTCAAAATTTCTTGGGGTAGTCAAAGATTTGGGTAAAAATTAAATATAGTATAAATATAGCCCTATAATGAATTTTAGTTCTTTCTCATAAGATACCATATATAGTTCATTTTAGGTAATCCTAAGAACAATATGATATTACGTATTTTTTTTTATCATTGAATTATACTTATGATTTTATTTATAATGTGGTTTCTACATTCCTTATGTTGCGCATAATATACAATAAAAGTCGAATTTAATAAAGTGAATTATAATGTTTATAAGTATTAAAAATTTGTATCGCTATAAAAACTAGCACATTCCAATAAATGAAGATTAGTTTTATTTAAATGTGTGAATTATCATATTTAATGAATTATTTTGACAACAAATATTATTTTTAAATTCAACAGATCAAAATTATCCAATAGTGAAATTTTCAAAATATCTTGGGGTAGTCAATTATTTGGGTAAAAATTAAATATAGTATAAATATAGCCCTATAATGAATTTTAGTTCTTTCCCATAAGATACCATATATAGTTAATTTTAGGTAATCCTAAGAACAATATGACATTACGTAATGTTTGTTATCATTGAATTCTACTTTTGATTTTATATTTTATATGGTTTCTACATTCCTTATGTTGCCCAGAACATACACTAAAAGTCGATGTCCATTGTCAACTACAACGAATAAGTTAATTTTTTGAATCAATGAACTAATTCATAGGTTATTCATGATAGGTGAATATAAAAATATCAAAGTCCATGAGAGATATGGTGAGAATATTCAATGATAAATATTAAGGTGGATCCTAAAAATTAAGTGCCAATATAAATACTAGTTATTAATATACATGCCATATTCTATAATTCTGATTCAACCCATTCATTATTACCACACATTTTTTGTATAATTATCCACACACCACCTCAAAATAGTGAATATGAGTTATCATTGATGATGAAAAATGGGTCAATTATTTATTCGAAATAATATAAATCATCCCCAGTCCAATTTTAAAGGATAAATTTTGAAAAACAATTATTTTGATACTCCCTTTAATGGATTGAGATTATATTCTATTCTTGAAATGTATTTAACTTTTAAGAACAATCATAATGTTCCAAGAAAATAAAATCATCATATGTATCACAAATAATTTACTAATTCTATACACGAAGAATAAGTGGGTTGAATTTTCATTGGTATCTTCTATATAAATCATGGATATTACTGCCTTAAGAATTATAATAACTAGATCCAATTATAGAGATTAATGAAAGTATAATCCTTGATGACATTCCCATTCTAAGGGAATTTGTTGATGTGTTTCCCAAAGAATTTCCCAGTATTCCTCCTAGGTTAGTGTTTCAGTTCCCAATCAATGTTATACTCAGATATTTCATAATATCCAATACCCAATATAGAATGAACAAATTTGAACATGAATATCTGAAAAAGTATCTTCCTGAGATTCTTTATTAAGGGTTTGTATTCTATAGTGCTTCACCCTGTGGAGAAATAGTCATTTTTTTTAAGAATAAGGATGGGTCAATACACCTCTGCATTGATTATCCTGAAGAAAAAATGATCATGATTAAAAAAAATTATCCTCTATCATATATTAATTAATTTTTTGATCAGATTCATGGATCCTAATACGTCTTCAAGGTTTATATTCATTCTAGATATTATCATGTTATGTTAAAGAAGGGGGATGTCCCCATATATGGTTTACATAATATGTTCTGGAACTATGGGTTTATATTAATTCCATTCAGACTCACTAATATTCTTACATTATATTTATAGTTGATTAGTATAGACGTTAAAGACTACATTAAAAAATTCATAGCATTTATAGAAGGTATTATTATCTTCTCTAAAACCAAGGTGGAATATGAGGAGAATTATAATGATGCATTTAAAAACATGGGGATAGAAAAGTTATATGTGAGGACATTTTTTTGATGGAAAATGTATCATTATTAGGGGATTTTATTCCTAGTAAGGGGATATATATGAATCCTTAAATGATAGAGGCAATTTATGGAAAGAACCAAAACCATCTTTTATGAAAATTCTCAGTTTCTTGGGACTTGATGAGCATTATAATATATTGGTTAGAAAATACACAGTATTTTCAAACCCAACAAACAAGCTAACTCAAAAGGGACAAATACTTATGTTTGGATAACCTGAAGGGGGATATTTTAGAATTTTTTTCTCAATTCATGATCTCCTATTAAGATAAAGATGAATGATATAAGTCAAAGGGTTCAATATTACCACTTCCCTTACAAGTATGAAAAAGGGAAAACATGGCAATGTATTTTTTCATTGGAATCCCTAGTACATCCAAAGGAAATAATAACAGTTGAGTGGTAGTTGATCGACTTACAATGTTGGTGAATTTAATTTATATCATGGAATATTTCTCTCTTTACCAACTCATAATGATAACCATAAGACATGTGTTAAGACTACATAGAGTTCCACTAAAAATTTTATATGATCAAGATCCAGAGTTTACCTAATTTATTTGTAGAATCATTATATATTTGTTGGATATGATGTTTTTTATTAATTTATATCACCCTAAATGAATGGTAAGTTTGAGATCTCAATTTAGACACTTGAAGATATGTTGAGAATATGTTCAATACATTTACAAGTATTTTGTGTTCAACACCACCACCAAGTGGGGTTAAAATATTAAAACAACTTTTATTCTTTAATTCATGTGGAATATCATGAGGTTCTACATGGGAATCTATTTTGGAATCTGCCATGCTAAGATAAAGTGGGGAGATGAATATGATGAGAGCTGAACATGACTAAGAGAAGATGTAGACGGTCCAAACCATTAAAAATAATATCAAATATTTAGAATGTTGATAGAAAATTGATGAAGATAATTTTCGAAGTGATCTATAGATTGAGATAATAGATAAATGAAACTATTGTATATCATTGTGGAAGAAACTCCGTAGTTTTTCGAAGAAGGGAAATATTAGTCTATAATACATTGACTAATTTGAGATTCCGAATCACATTGGTGTTGAGGACTATCGACTAGAACTCCCACCAATCCTTCTTTATGCACATTATGTGGTATATGTATCACTCTGGAGAAAATACATACCATATCCCTTGCATGTATGGAATCCATTGATCGTACCTTTTGAATATGATCTTTCATATAAGGAGCGGTCGGTGAAAAATATAGATCATAGAGACAATGTTCTAAAAAAGAGACATCCAACATGGTTTATGTGTTTTGGCAGAACAAAAAAATTTATGAATCAACATGTAAACTAGAATAGTTTATTAAACATAAGTACACTTATCTATTTTAGAGTATGAAATTATTTTTTGACGATGGAAATTATAAATAAGGAAATAATGAAATGACATGATGATTTAAAAATAAAATTCCCATTTCAAATTAATAAACTCTTTATTAATTAATGATATTATTAAAAACTCATGAATTGCTGTGTTTTTTGAATATTTATTTCATATAAGATCAAAAAAACCATTAATAAATGTAACTGTTAATAATAAAACTCTTCTACTCTGATAATTAATATATATATATATATTGACGATTATGATAAAGTCCAATTGAAATAAACAAAAGAGGTGATGATTTTGACTAGTAGGATCCTAACCTATGAAGACAATTTATCAAATCTTTTGTTGGATATGGCATTGCTCTATTTCCCCTTGAATAATCCCAAATTTAGAATAAAAATCTAAATCATGTGTAAAACCGACTAATCAATAAGATCATATATATCACGATCATAACCCAAATGAATGTTTGTTTGAACCACTTTAATAAATTATCACTGCCATACACTTTTCTTTTAATGTGTACAATGGTGTAAAAATGGGTTATTTATATATATCCTAATTATAATAATTTTGATATTTTATTCTGAATTAAATAATGATTATATATTTTCTTTTTAGTATTACTTTATAAATGAATAATGAGTTTGATGGAAATTATATTTTAACAATGAGAAGTAAAAATTATATTTTTTGGTATATATTTATATTCATTTAAAAAAATTTCATCATAGGTTGAAAACTGTTTGAATTTTTTTAAAAAAAATATTATAACAAATTAATATTTATTTCAATGAAAATTACATTGTAATTCTATAAAGTCTAATATAAATATGATAAAGTATAGAAAACTATTGTCATTATCAAAAAAATAATTTTTTAATAAATATAAATTATGTATTTAAATGTATAAATTAACATATTTAAAGAATTTGTGAGATAAAAAAATATAATTTTTGATAACTACATATTGAAATTAATAGTGTTGAATTCTTCATAATGTTCTAAGATAGTCAAATTTTTCTGCAAAAATGAAATATGGCATAATTATATATTATGTATCATGACATCATTAAATCAAAAATGTGTGGTAGTGAATATAAAAATGAGTATCCCGAACAAAAATTATTATTATCCTTTAAAATAATGTGTTTTTAAGTTATTTGATTAATTTTTTAATCACTTAACGAATCCAACATAGCGTATATTATATTTTACATTTTTAAAATTAATTCCTTTTCAAGGTGATGTACTTACACATCCCCAAGGGTACTATTTTAATTCATATGGTTCTTAGAGTTATAAAATATTAAAATAACTAATACATTGTATAAACCATTGGAAAAAAATTATAGATTATCTTGTGCTTTTGAATATTTTATCAAATAGAGTTCTAACCCCATTTTTAGAAGTTAATAAGTAATTAATCTCTATTTTTCTAAAATTCCCATCCAATCCCCATCCCAAATAAATGAAAACCCATAGATAATGATTATTATGTACCTTCACCACTCTTTATGCATTCCATTTTATTCCCAATCATTCAATAATCTCATGTAATAATTTTAGAAGCACCCTCTCGAGGAAATGGATTGACACCTTCACTTATTTATTTAATAACTTCTTTTGTATTAGGTCTTTTTAATTAAAAAATTTCATGTTGGAATATGTTTTTATGTAGCACTACTACATTAAATTTATTTAATTTTTATTGGAGACTCTTTAACTCTAATTACAACTTTCCATAAATCATTATGTACCCTCTTTATGTTGTTGAATATCTCATGATATTTTCCATGAAAAATATTTGTGTAGTAAAAATCCATATGTATTTCCACTAAAGTATCACGACCCTTTCCTCAAGGCCTATGTCGTGACTACCCCAAGAACTCCTCCCAAAGGCCAAGGGCTGGCGACTAGCGCCGAAGGCGTCATCCTGGATGTGGGAGGTGTTTTCCTGGATACTTGTACACACACATACTCCCAACCAAGTCCCAACTCACAGAAAGGGAACACAACATACCACTGAATAACTGAGTACAAGTACAGCTGAACGAATGTGGGCCAGAATACCAACCCAAGAAAATGTAATGAACACTTGAAAGTACAAAAAGTGCTCTAATGGCCTTCTGTAGTAAACCCCACCTGGTTGTGAGAGTAGTGAAGCTACTAGAAGATGAAGTAGTATGTCCTGTCCGCCTAGTCCTACTGGGACCTGCCTGGTCCTAGGAAACCATGTCCACCGCCATAACGCCTATCTTCCCCGTCTCCCTGAGAACCACTGTTGAAATGGTAGTCTCCTATACGAGACACAACATGTGTGGGAGAATCCCATACAGGGGTGAGTAACAGAGTACTCAATAGGTATCCTAAAACAAAAATGAAAGAATGCACAAAAATTTCTCAAAGTAAAGAACGAAACATAAGTCAGCTCACACGAGATATATTATAGGGTAATAATGGTAGCATCACTCATCACATTGTCAAACACCTCAGATTCAAGAGAACTCATCCCTTATCGAGTAGAATTGGTCTTCCAGGTCACAAAGAGCTTCTTCCCACTAACCACGAATTGCTTAGGTACTCCTTCCCATCGCGTACTGTGGGTTTGCTAGGTCACACAGATCCGCTCCCCACCATATCCTACTGAGGTAATCCTCCAATCTAGTATCATGGGTCTACCAAGTCACACATAGGTTCACCCCACCGCATCCCTGCAAAGTCACATAGAGGTGCTTCCCATAGGGGCGTTGAGTAACAAAGAGTTGAAAATCAGCAGTCTTTAGGTCTTAGCCAGTCGTAGGGTTTCGTATGTAGTATGCTTGGGAGAACATCTCCCCAAGACATTGGTCATATTTCAACTGAAACAAAGTATCAAAAAGAATTAACTCGATGATCCGTCATTTCAAAAGGGTTCCAACGTAATAGATGGAACGTCTACCGGACACCCGGTCGGTATGTTATAGGTATTTTAGTACTGAGGGCCTTGTTGGATTCGGGTATGATCCAACCTTGACAAACTAAAAATTTCTCCAAAATTCATGTGGAGTATCTCAAAAGGACCTCCTCATCCAAAGGGTCCCAACGCTGCAAAATCCCGTCAATCAGACATGTTGCTTACAAGATACAAGCATTTTAGTAACCAGGGGACCAGTTGTGACGGGGCTTTCTCCGACCCGGTCGGACAGTCCCGAACAAACCGGCTCAGGGGTTCCTCATACCCCGGTTTATTATGATAGACTTGAACCGACCTATAGAGGGTCAAGGTTGGTCTGATCCGATCTGGCCAGTGGGACATACCCAAAAGGCCTTACTGGACTCAGACCGATTGGCCGAGGGTCCATCCCGCCGAGTTGCCCGGTGACCAAGTCAAGTCCAGCCCGACCCGAGGAAGGCATGTGTCCAGACAGAAGAGGGTACATGTTCATCCTGGTAGCGTGGGTCCAACCCTTTGGGTAGTGGGACCGGTGCGGCCCGATGGGGTGTGGCACATTGGTCTGAAGACCTTCCGCATTAGTGGACGGTGGGGTGCGACTGGGCCACGACAGATAGCTGCGTCCCTCCCGGTCCAAGCATTGACTCCCAAGGAGTGGGACACTCATTCAAGGGTCACGGACGGGGATGACCGTCCACCCTCCACATCACCCGCAGACCCAATCTAGGGGTTGACCATAGTCAAAACGGTGCCATGTTGGCGCCGTAGGTCTCCAGCACTGCTGCCCAGTCGGTAATGGCTTCCACCGCACCGGTGCACCGTCGGGGCATGCCGCTCCACCATATCGGCAGCCTGTACATACTTCCAGAACACGGTTGGCATGCGCCGCCTCTGCAACCTGCTGTCACTGCCGACACTAGTGCACTGGTAGAATCTATGGCGGGCCACCAGATGTGATATGGTGGTCTTTCCCTTGCACTTCTTATGCCAACAGTCTCTGGGCGAAGATTCCTTTACCGCAAATCCTTCTAGCTGGCCTTGCCGTTGCATTAGAAAACACATTTACCATGAGTGAAGAAATGGAGGGATCCATGCCTTTGTTCATATTGGCCCACAACCTCCACGTTATAAGGCTTAATGATGGGGGAAGTTTGTGTAGTCTCTGTTCAATCATTACATGGAATGATTTGAACCCCCGAATAATCATCCCAAAAGATAAGTCACCCTTCTGTTATAACTCATGATCCGTGGATTAACCTGTTTGTGGGTTAATCTATGTTTTTCATTTAGAAATGGACTGGAAGAACAAAAAATAAAAATCCCCTTCCTATTTTGATATCTGATGTAGCGACATTCTTCCTCAAGGGGTTATGATATCGACAACGCTTCCCATCTCCGATCTTCGAAAGGCATCGAAGGTGGTGAGGATTCACTGGCATTTGTCATTATTCGTTGGGGTGGAAGTCCTTTAGTGGTTCTACAGATAATCCTCCAAATTTCCAATCCATACTTCCCCAGTGCATCGAACTATAAATAGGACCACAAAACAACGTTCCCATTAAGATGAGATGCCGCATCGTTACATTGTATAATTTTATAAAATAGTGTCGCTGTTACACGCCATTAAAGTGTCATTACACTGCAAGTTAACACGTCATTTATGTGTCTCATTTACAAGAATCTTTTCCGCCTTTCTACTTCCTCACAGCATCACCGTCCTCCACTCTATGTTGTGAATGAAATGAAAATAATTTATTTAATTTATTTTATTATTTTTCTGGAAATGTCTGAAAAATTAATTTTCTGCTCGACTTTTGACGGTCGAAGTAAAGTCATTTAAAGTAGAATCCTAGTGTTATGAATTCAATAGTCCCCTCAGATTTTTGATCAGAGTGACAGTTCAAATGATAGAAAATCCCTCTTTCACGTTTACTGAACGTACCATAAAAAGGTCCCAAATTATTAACAGTCAACCTCAACCCGTGTCCATCCTAGTTAGGCTCTACCTAAGGGAAGAACACCGACACAAATTATACAGTACTCTCATAGTATCAATCTCTGGTTAGGCTCTTCCAAAGGGAAAAACACTGACACAAATTAAACAGTACTCTCAAAATTTCAATTTGAGTTACCATTTAGAAGTTAAAAGATTTGACATTAAAATAATTGTTAGTTAATTATTTTATTTACCCCAAAAAACTAACTTCAATTGTTGGCCCGCGTCGACCAATGTTATTGTTTGTGTAAGGAAATAATAGCCTCACGAGTTTAGAGGTGGTCTTTTATTTTTAATCTACTTCACTATTCGTGAGTTATCAGCATTTAGAAAATAAAATAATTTTATTTAAGGTTATGCCATTTTTCAGTTTTCTCACGGGAGGCCTGCACCAATTAAAAATTAGTCACTCCTAGGGTAAACATGCCATTATGAACACAATGGTGTCCTCGGATTTTGGATTCGGGCACCCATTGAAGAGTTATATCACTTTTTTCAGGAAAATTGCTCACATGCAATATTTAATTCTTAACATTTTTTTAACTGATCATTACGGGTGCTCCGGGTGTTAGAATTATGAGCTGTAAATTTCTGCGGTCTTGAAATAATTCCATATAATAAAAATAAAATTATACTGAAATTATGAGACATAAAATTCTCCCAACATTATGGATTTACTTCCATGAAATTCAAAAAAACATCTAAACAAAAATATGGGGGTACTGAGCATGAAACTGTTCCTGTCACTCCCTTGTGCTCTCCTAGAGATTCTCATGCTTCCACAAAACATGCACCAATGTAATAGACCTTCCAGGAATGACCAGATCCTGTCGATCATCCATCACCATTGGGAACTCTGCAACTATTACGCCTTCGACAATGCCCAGATCACAATATTCGATGACATGTGATGGATCGTGCACGTACCTCCTCAGCTATGACACAAGGAGAGAATAATGCATCCAGTGCATCTGGTGGGAATAGATAGGCAATATTCCACCTCACCAACTCCACTGAGAAACTGAAAAGTTCCAATGAACCTTGGAGATAGCTTGCCGCTCTGGCCAAATCCTTGTAATCCCCTTCGGGATGAGACCCGAAGGAAAACATGGTTTCCACCCTTGAACTTCAAAGGATTTCGTCTCTTGTTAGAATAAGACTTCTATCTTTTCTATGAAGTCTTTATCCGCTCCTGGATGATCCGAAACATTCCATTTTTATGCAGTACCAGACCTCAAATGGTGCCATTCATATGGTGGAGTGATAGGTATTTCTGTACATAACCTCCACCAGTGGTAGGTGGTCCTTCCAACTATAACCAAAATCCCTGAAATAAGAAAGAGGCAATTCTTCCAAGGGTTACATGTTCTAATTTTCCTAACCATCTGTCTGGGGAAATAGTTGTGCTCAAAAGTGCTGGAATCTAATGCTCATATTTAACTTATTGACAAGTGAGGTATCATGTAACAAACCCAGCCACATATTTCTACATCCCTGGAAAGCAGTAATGAATTAGAAGGTCCTCATACCACTTTTCCACAACAAGACGCATCACCTAAGGGTATATATGGGATCCCCTCAACCCCTCCACTCGTAACGTCCCTGGTACCATGATGCATCTTCTAAAAAGGGATGACATTTTCCCCACATATCGAAAATCCATCAGGAACCTTCCCTGAGGATATCTGAGCACGTCGGGCCTCGCATTAAATATCCCCAAGCGTTGCCTCCGAAACTCAGTGAAAGAGTGGGGGAGTGATAGTCCTATACTAGAGGTAAACTGGTCCATCACTATCCACTAAGGATATCGACATCATGGCTAGTTGTTCCGTCACCTCACCCATTAGCCGTAACCCAGACCTCCAATTGAGCACGTCATCCACCACGTACCCCTTCCCAGGAGTATATAATATCTCAAAGTCTTAGTACTGGAGGAACACAAACCATAATTGTTGTCACAACTGTTGAAAAGCCTATGCGAACCTTTCCATCCACATGAAATGATACCCCCTTTAATTGATTGATGTTCCCATCGACCCTTTGGTAGTGGGTACTCATTATTCACAGTCACCCAGTCCAGGCACTGGAAGGCCACACACAACCTCAAACTCCCATCTTCTTTCTTGGAAGAAATCACTGGGGATACCCATGGAGAATCTCTCTGTCTTACGAACTTCTTGTCCTGCAATTCCACCAACTATAACCATAGCTCAATAATTTCTACAGGGGCTATTCAATATTTTGGTATGGATATCGGTGTCGTCCTAGGTTAAAAGTCGATATAGAAGTCTACCTATTTATAAGGTGGTAGCCCTGGATCCTCATTAGGAAAAACTACCTCGTACTCATCCACTATTACATAGATACTTGGCCTCTTCTCTTTCACTACCCCAAGGGTGAGGCTATCCATCTAGTGAGTGATCAGCTACACCCTCCTCCGAGAGAGTTTGTACTGCACTACAAGGGTTTACTTTTTGTCAATGAACGAAAACATAGTCCGATTTTTGGGGACACACCGCACCGTACGCCTAAAACAGTCGATTTGAGCATGGACTATGGATAAACAGTCCATACCCAAGTTCACATCATAAGGCATCGACGCTGCTAATAGGACATCACAATTGAAGATTTCTCCTCCCAGTGTATGCTCACACTACCGGAACCCGTGTGTAATATTTGAATCCCCTCCCATAAGAGTCTCTATCCAAAATGATCAATCCAACGGCTCCACCGTAATATCTGGGATCCTAATGATATTTGTGGCAAGGAAGGAGTGACTAGAACCTTTGTCAATATGTACTATAACTAGGGTGGAGAAGACATTGATCGTACCTCAGATCATTTCTAGATTGTCGTGTTCATAAGAATTTTCTTCCTTGAGCTGAGCTCGCCCATGTCCTTCTGCTCCCTGAGGTCGGGTTGGACCACATGGGGGTGGTGGAAGTAACACCTCTAATCGTTTCCCACCGCCTGCCACTTGTCCAACCCGATGCCAAGACTGTCGTTCAGCGGACCACCTATCTCATACTGAGGCTGTAATATCGGCAACCCCTCAATGGCCTTCTGGTAATTTGTATGGCGGGTCAGGCAGTGATGCGCCATTTTTCCTTGCCCGCCGCACGAAAATAAAATCTTGGACCCCATCTAACTTCGTCTGGCTTAGGATACTCACACTGCCGAACCTGAGTCTTAGGGTCGACCGTTGAATGACCCGGCCCGATTGGGCACACACGTCTGATGTCTACTGCCTAACTAAGACACTTCCACCTAGGGTCTACTGGCTGATCTAACTGTGGGCGCCTACTTCTCCATGAAGCTCTCCATCATAAGGGATTGATCCAGCACCTCAGACCGGGTAGGGATGCTGAGAGACACCACTAAAGACCGAATCTACCACCCATGTCAAATATCAAAGACTTTATCCCTAATGATAGGTTCTCTCACCATATATATAGAGTTCCGGGAAAGCTCTGTTAACCTTTCTGAGTACTCGGTCACCGTCATGTTGTCCTGCTGTAGGTGAAGCATCTCCTGAATACGCACAGAGTGCATCATTGTGGGGAAAAACTCCTCTCAGAAAAGACCCTCTAAGTCAACCCAAGTGAGGGACGCCTCATCATTAGCCCGGATGGTCAATATCAACCATCTCCATATCGAGCCCTGCTGAAGGCTCACCGCCAAGAACACCATCTGGTCAGGCAGTGTCCTCAATAAGCAGAAGACCCACATCAAGACCCCTAACCAATCCTCAACGACCTGAGGATCCATATCTCCCCTCAACCTGAGAGGTCTCACTCTCTGAAACTAATGTAGGGAAATAATCCTACGAACATCCTCTACCAGAACCGCCAGTAGTAGTGACTGATCATCGGTTGGTGGTAGCACTAGTGCTCAACCAGGTGGGTCTATCTCTAGATATGTTCCCTAAACTGATGCCTCATCGTAAGGAAGGCTATCCTCACAACATTTTACTAGAATCACAGTTGGTCATCCACGTGGAGGAATCCTGAGATAGGTTAGGATGTACAATTATTAAAAGTTTATACCTGGCGATCAGACTCATATTCAAAATAAGAAGACACATATGCGACCAGTGTTTTTAGGTATTGTACTCAAAACAGAATTCAAGGTTTTGGTGTGTGGATACGTCGGCCACCACTGCAATGCTTGACTCCCCGAATCTTAATGTCAAACTCGTAACACTTAACATGGTTTCCAAAAAACAAAACAACATACTCATGGTCTTTGATGGGGAACTGACCGCCCGTTGATACCACATTGTCATGACATGCCCCCCAGGGCTCGTGCTTTAACTACCCCAAACCCGCCTCCTGAAAGAGAGGATGTGACAACCGGGTCCCGGTGACAGCACAGACACCCTGCCTTAACATGGCCGTTGGGTCCGGGCCTACCAGGTACAACCAGATGCCCCGCAAACCCATGGGGCCCACCCCAGGGTCCACCCACATGCCCGAACGGGTCATCTGACAAATGATTTTCCCCATAGTCCAACACATGTCCTTTATAGTGTGCTTTGTACTCACTCACACACACACTGGGGAAATTCCCAGAATGTCACCCATCATAATCACTACTCCCGGATAATCACGTTTAACTGTGGAGTTGTAATCAGACAGGCTCCTAAAAAGGAAGCTGCACCTTGTTGACATGATTTATATCATTTAGTCATTTAATCCTTTATCATTATGGAGTGTTATAATCACCCCACCTTTAGAGGACAACTTCCTCATTGTGGGACCTAAATCTCAACCCAAGTACTGTTTTCCTATATTTTAATGAAAATATAATTCAAGGTCATGGTGTGTGGGTATGCCAGTCGCCGCAGCAACACATTACTCCCTGAACCTGAAAGTCAAACTCGCAAAAACTTAACACGGTTTCCAAAAAACAAAACAACCTACTCATGGTCTTTGAGGGGGAACTGACCGCCCTATGATACCACTTTTTCATGACATGTCCCTTGGGGCCCATGCTTTGACTAACCCAAACTCGCCTCTTGAAGGCGTGGATGTGACAACCTGGTACCGATGATAGCAAAGACACCCTTCCAAAACATGGTCGTCAGGTCCAGGTCTACAAGGTACCACCAGTTGCCCCGTATACATGTGGGGCCCTCCTCGGGCTCCACCCACATGCCTGAACGGGTCATCTTACTAATGATTGTTACCATATGCCAACACATGTAATCTTTAGTGCGTTTTTTCCTCATTCACACACACCCTGTGAAACTTCCCAGAAGGTCACCCATCCTGATCACTACTCTAGGCCAAGTACGCATAACTGTGGAGTTCTAATCAGACAGGCTCCCGAAAAGGAAGGTGCGCCTTGTTGACACGAGTCATATCATTTAGTCATTTAACCCTTTATCATTTTGGGGTGTTACAATCAACCCCCCCCCCCATTTTAGAGCACACCATCCTCGTTTTGGGCCCTACATATCAACCAAAGTAGTGCATCGAACTTAAGGCTGGGTACCACCTCTGATACCAAATATGACAACCGGGTCCCGGTGACAGCACATACACCCTACCTTAACATGGCCGTCAGGTCCTGTCCTACCAGGTACCACAAATTGCCCCACAGACACGTGGAGCCAACCCTAGGGTCCACCCACATGCCCGAATGGGTTATCCGACTAATGATTATCTCCATAGGCCAACACATGTCGTTTCCAGTGTGATTTGTCCTCACTCACACAAACCATGGGGAACTTGACACGGTTTCCAAAAAACAAAACAACCTACTCATGGTCTTTGAGGGGGAACCGACCACCCTATGATACCACTTTCTCATGACCTGTCCCTTGGGGCCAATGCTTTGACTAACCCAAACCCGCCTCTTGAAGGCGTGGATGTGACAACCGGGTCCCAGTGATAGAAAAGACACCCCACCATAACATGGTCGTCGGGTCCAGGCTTACAACATAGCACCAGATGCCCCGTATACACATGGGGCCCTCCCCAGGGTCCACCCACATGCCTGAACGGGTCATCTTACTAGTTATTGTTACCACAGGCCAACACATGTCCTTTATAGTATGCTTTTTCCTCATTCAGACACACCCTGTGAAGCTTCCCAAAAGGTCACCCATCCTTATCACTACTATAGGCCGAGTACGCTTAACTGTGGAGTTCTAATCAGACAGGCTCCCGAAAAGGAAGGTGCACCTTGTTGACATGAGTCATATCATTTAGTCATTTAACCCTTTATCATTTTGGGGTGTTACAATCAACCCCCCCTTAGATAACAACATCCACGTTTTGGGCCCTACATCTCAACCTAGGAAGTGCATCGCACTTATGGCTGGGTACAACCTCTGATACCAAATGTGACAACCGGGTCCCGGTGATAGCACATACACCCCGCCGTAACATGGCCGTCAGGTCCTGTCCTACCAGGTGCCACCAATTTCTCCGCAGACACATGGAGCCAACCCTAGGGTCCACCCACATTCCTGAATGGGTTATCTGACTAATGATTATCTCCACAGGCCAACACATGTCCTTTCGAGTGTGCTTTGTCCTCACTCACACAAACCATGGGGAACTTCCTAGAAAGTCACCCATCCTAATGACTCCTCCTAGACAAGCATGCTTAACTGTGGAGTTTTAATCAGACAGGATCCCAAAAAGGAAGGTGCACCTTGTTGACATGGGTCCTATAATTTAGTCAATTAACCCTTTATCATTCTAGGGTGTTATAGAAGAGATGGTGACTAGTGCCAAGGGAGTCAACCATCAATGTGAGAGGCATTATACTAGATAACTGATTGCACACAAACACCAAACCAATTCCCAACTCACAAAAAGGGAAACAAAGTACCACTGAATAACTGAGTATAAGTAGAGCTGAATGAAAGTTAGCCAGAATACAACCCATGAAAAATTACTGAAAACTGTAAAGTACAAAAAGTGATTTGATGGCCACCCATAGTAAATCCCACCTGATCATGAGAGTAGTGAATCTACATGAAGCCTAAGTAGTAGGTCCTATCCACCTGGTCCTACTAGGCCCCACCTTGTCCTAGGCCACCAATTCGATTGTCGTATCATCCTTCCATCCTGTATCCCTGATCACCCACATTGAAACGTCGGTCTTTTACAAAAAACACAACACTTGAGGGTGAAGCCCAAGTAGGGGTGAGTAACAAAGTACTTAGTAGGGACCCGAAAACAAAAATGAAAGAACAGACAACAATTTCTCAATGTAATGAACGAGACACAAGACAGGTCACACCAGGTATATTATAGGGTAGTAATGGTGGCATCACCCGTCACATTTTCGAACAACTAGGCAGCTGGAGAACTCGTATTCTATTGAGTACAGTGGGTCTGCTGGGTTACACAGAGCCACTTCCCACTAACATTGAACTGCTTAGGTACTTCTCCCCATCGCGTACCATGGGTCTACTTGGTCACACAGATCCACTCCCCACTATGGCATACTGATGTACTCCTCCGGTCGAGCAGGTGAGGTTTCCAAGTCACACAAAAGTGATCCCCACTGTGAGCCTACCATGCCGCACAGAGGATCTTCCCACAGGGCTGTCGAGTCACACAGAGTCCAAAATCAGTAGTCTTTAGGTCTCATCTACTTGAAGGGTTTCATATGTTGCGTGCTTAGGAGAATGGATCCTCAAGCCATTGGGTGTATTTAAAATGGCACTAAGTCTAATGAAGAAGTAACCTGATGATTTGACGTGTAATAAGGGTTCCAACGCAATAGAAAACGTGTCAACTAGACGCCCGATCTGTATGTTATTGGAAATTTAGAGTCGAGGGCCCGACTCTATTCAGGTACGATCAAACTAAGACAAACACCAGATTCTCTGAAAGTCATGTGGAGTATCTCAAAAGTCCCACCCTGTCCTAAATGTCCCAATTTCGCAAACATCCTTTCAATCAGATGCGCTTTATGAAATATATGAGCATTTTAGTAACTAGGTGACCAATTGTGGTGGGTGTAACGCCCCGTCCCAAGAATCCTAGAGCTGGTGCATCATTACGTATCATTGGCATAGTCACAAAAGATAATGACTTGAAATACCGATTAGTTTAGTAGCCTTGGAAGTACTACATTCATTCATAAGTTTTAGATTACATCATAAAATGGAAAACTACAACAACATTGTTTCCTTAGACAACATTGAGATCCCATAGACTATCCCTGCAGGTCAGTCATAATATAAATTTTCGCATCCTTGAAAAAATAAAACATAGAAAGGTGTGAGCTCAGATGCTCAGTAAGGATAACAATATAGAGGAAGGATTCATAAATAAGAATAAACATTTAAGGAAATGTTTAAAACTAAAACATAATCCTTTTCAACACAAACTTCATCATAATATGGAAAATATAAATCAGAATAACGTCATTTACTTACTCACATGGATATTTTACTAGTCGAATAATCAAATGCAATTTCAATAGCCATTTTCATAATTATGGAATGCACAATGCTAGAGTTCATAACCATATAGTCAATGCCTTGTGCCAAGACTACAAATAATATTTTGTCAAGGTCTTGTGCCAAGACACTAGTTTGTCTCATGAGACCTACCGATGATTCAAGGAGCTATAGCGGGCTATACCCGTCACATACTAAGTCCAATGCACTCCTCGAATGAAAAGGTTTAAACATAACACAAACATTTATATTAAAACTAGCATACCAAATTCCAATACTTTATCCATAAACCATGAATGGTGTAAAACTAACAAATCCATAGTTAAACATATCACAAAACCGTCAATACAATATGGAAGTTTTGTATCATAATAAATCAACTTCATATAAGATTAAAATCCATCAATGGATGTTGACATAGATGAAATCAAAACCTTTTTTAGGGAAATATCACATAATGTTTAGAAATAATTTTAGAAAACATTTAATTTGAAAATATTCTTATATGCTTGTATGGGAAGCTTTTACGATGTTATAATGATGGAAAATATATGCACCCTCCGTATAAGTTCAGAAAACATTTTTACCTTAATTATGTCGAAAAGGTCATAAAGTAGCTAGTTTGAAAAATGACGGAAAGATTTCATTCAAAACATATAGAGTCAAATAAGGGTATAAATGACTTTACCGCATTGTCTAGTAAATCATAATAATGTTTTGAAATATATTTTTAAGAAACATGGATGTGGATTATAAAGAGGTCACAGTAGATAATTACGTATAAACAACCTCGGATAATAAAGAGATTGTGAAAATTACCCTTACATTGTACTTTTCCTTGGTCTAGGGTAGATTATCCTACTGTATATTGGTTAAATAATTGTTATTAAATTATACACGAATCATATACATTAATATGAAATCATATATGTTCTTTTAAAATTGCTTTGTTTATAATATCTTAGTATTATCATCGTTTTGGGTGTTAATGGATTAGTTTTCCTTTATATTCTTATTATGTGAGTCATATTTGTTATGTATGGGATGTATTTTATTAATATCCAGAGTTATATCATGTCTTTAAACATTATTTTTAATCATCAAATGAAAATTAGTTTTGAATGGATACGATGGGGAATGAATCTCATCGCATTTGTGGTGATAGTAATCCGTACGTACGCACGAGCGACAATATCATTCTTTTGATATTAAAATAATATATAATTGGATGGTATATCATATATAAAGAAAATTATCATGTTATATTTATTATTTACATCAATTACACATCATTATTATTCCCATCCAAATGATAATGTATTGAATAACAATTACACTACGACGTGGAGATGGTAAGCCGTACGTACACATGTATGGTGACATGTCAATAGAAAGATGGATATAATAATGAATATAGTTGTACCATATTTATAATAACATCAGAATATATAAAAGATTCTGGAGTTATTATTTTAGAATTGAAACAACAGAGGAAGAGGAATTGGAAGAAGAAAGGATCTTGAAAGTGGTGATGAAATATTTACCTCTTCTTCAGGATCTTCCTATTGAGTTGATCAAAAGGGATCATTGGGATGGATTTATGACTAATGTAAGGCCTCTAGGATGAAGGGAGGATAGTTTAGATGGTATTTGGGATGGGGTGGCAGAGCTAAATGGCTTTGATGGTGTGAATTAGAGGGAAGGGGTAGTACCCTTTTATAAGAGGGGTGATTGGAACCTTAGGAAAATCATGAAATATTATTTTATAATAAAATTATTCTCGGTTAATAATTGATCCAAAATGAATTATTTAAAGGATAATGTGGGGATGTATCGAAAACCACTCAACCAATAGGTTTTATACAGGTTTTGGTCACAATATTAACTTTATCTTTTAGATTTAATTCTTAGTTAAATAGTTTGACATTTGTCATGTCTCTTTGTATTTCTATATTATATGGTTAATAAACATACTATATACTTGAAAAAGAGCCCTATGTGGTTCATTAATAATACACATATCATTATATATTCCTTTTGGCCGAACATTAGATATTTAGGAATATAATATCATATAATAATATAATATTATTTTTAAAAACTCTTTTATGTCAATTTTGACACTATTTTGTATTTTGTTTTTTCTAAATTTATAACAGAATTATTACTTAGAAAACAATTCATATAACCAACCCTAATATGTCATATTAACCGATAAAATTAGTTGAATCCATAAAATTCTCAAATTACATTTATCTGGATATTTATAATATCAAATCGTTTAATATTTCACTAATTAGGTAATTACTGCATCATCATTGTGTCATAAATAAATTAAATTATTTAACGTATAAAAAATATAAATAAAATACCGTTATGTAGGAAATCATTTTATATCTCTAATTAATATTTTGAGTCGAATTTATATTATGTGTAACCCTATATTAAGAATATTTTAGTTATTAAACTTTGATTTTAACTCTTTTAACTCTTCTTTGAATTAAATAATAATAAATGTATTAATCTAATACAAGTGGAACCAAGAGGTTCATATTTTATTCCTATGTTTGTTTTTAGTCTAATTATACTTATCCAATATAATTATTACATGTGTTAGGGTAATAATAATATCATTTTTACCCTTAATTACCCTATTTACTTTTAACTTTGGTAAATTAAAGTAAAAAGATACTATTTACCAAAAATCATTTTCATCATATTGAACCAAATTTTTCTTACTAATATCAACCATGTCTCTCAGATTTTATAAATTCTACTCACAGAAGTGCTAAAATTATGTTTGGTGTAATTTGAAAATTCTCCTAGGAGGTGGGTAAAAGACGGTGAAAAATTCAATAAAATTATTATATATCAAAAATTATTATAAACTGACTCCAATGAATTAAATTGAACTTATATAGCTATTAAGTATCAATTTTTACCTAAGATAAATTTAAATAAAATATATAATTATTTAAATAAATATTTGGTTTTAAACTATAACTTAGTGTTATTCACTCTTCATCAAAAATTGAATGTTTTCAGAAAAATAGAAAAAATTCACCCTAAGCTAATTTTTATATTCCGATTTCAAAAATTAATTCTATTTTACCATTTTCAAAACATAGAATTTGCATTAATTAATTTAAAATTAATTCCCATTGTCAAAACCAAATGGCGTATTTTTATGAAATAATAACTATCAAGAGATTGACACTTGTTTATGTGGAATTTAAAAGTGAAATTACTTACAATGACCATCATAGGATTAAATTGTAAAAATATAATCTAATTATAATTCTAAACCATTAAAATTTATAATTCAACACAATATATTATTTTGATTAAAATGGTTGTTTTCAGTTAAAATATAGTATTTTTCACTATTCACCCAAATATGAAAGTTATCAGAAAGAACACCAAAAATTTAACGAAACTAAATTCTTAGGTCAAAATTCTAAATAATTAGTTTATTTTGTTCTATTGAATATATAAAATTTTCAAATATTGGATTTAAAAAGGGATCACCATTAAAAGGTGGTAAAATTATATTTTTATAAAATAATTCTTCTATCTGGAAAAAAATTAATTTATTCTTACATTATTTCTAAGAAACTCGTAATATTGATTCTAAAATTATAAAGATTATATAATGTTCAAAATTCAGTTAATACTATTCATAAACGCTTTTGAACGACTAGTTTGGTAAGTTGTGTTGAAGTTAAACTCAATTTTGTGTGTAGTACAAGTTATTGCATTACTTTGATGAAATAACGTACTATGAAATCTTGGGGTGTTACATTCTTCCCTCATTAAATAAATTGCATCCTCGGAATTTTAAATTGTTCTTCCAAAATAAATGGTTGAAAATAGAAAATACTTTTGTTGGAAAACCCACATAGGAAATTGGATTAATTTTTTTTGTCTTAATAATAGGAAAAAGGGAATAAAAAAGTCACCACCATATTATGATCCCGATTAAGAGAACATTAGTGGAAATTAGAGACACATAATTTGAGGAAAAATGTAAATATTTATAGGGAGTGATTGAGGTCATTAGTCACAAACAACTGTAGAATTGAGGGCCTCAAAGACATCAATCTATGATGATTTAAAATATCATCGGTTCAACAAAACATAAGGTATTAGGATAACTCATTTTTAGATTTAAGATCCCTTACCTAATGTTTATGAATTATTTTCTTCATAGAACGAGAGAAATATATATATTTATATATATATATATACTTGACAAGTAGAGTTCCATCCTTTAAATAATTTTTACCACAAGCATATCCTCCACTCTAATAGATAATAGAACTTAAAAATATATATAATATTTATCCTATTCATGTAGGGTTCAAAAAAATGAATTTATAATTCATCTAGAAGACCATAAAAATCTACATTATTCAATCTTGGACATTACGTGGTTCAGTGGTAGGAGATACACCCTTGTCGTCCTTCGGTTGCGGGTTCAAGTCTCACGGCCTTGCTGGACGCGACGGGTTGCCGCCCAACCTCCGGGTTGTCCTTTTATGGAAATCCAAAAATAATCCCAAACGAGAATTATCCAAAATACTTCTGTTCAAACTCATAGTCCAAAATATATATAGAAGTTAAACACAATAGGGATCCTTTTTTCCACTTAATAACATGTAGACACCTTCATCATGTATTCTATTAAAACACTACAACATCCTGAATTACAATAAAACCTTATTGATTACATTCATGATCCCTTATTACTTATAGAATACTAGATGTACTCTTTCTATCAAAAAATGTTGTAAAATCCAACAATGGTGGTATATACAAATCATTAATCAGTTTCAAGGTAGTCAAGAATATCCAATATAATTTATCCAAATCAGTCGTGTATTATTCCAAAATCACTACCTCGGTATCAGAACCATATTATGGCTTATCTTTATCTCAATAATATATTTTCAAAAAAAATTAACCTGTTATTGAGTCACTTTTATTGGTTCCACACAATCTCAAGTCCTTAATGATATAGTAGTGTAGTACAATCCTTATATACTCTATAATTCTTATAACTTGTACATCATTAATACCATACTAAAATGACACAATACTTTAATAACAAAGAAATAAATATAATCATTCCTCTTCATCTTCGGTAGTATCATAACTTTATTATTATTTAACAGCATCATTTGGGGTATACTCTGATGATTTGGACATTGATTCCTGTAGTGTCCCAACTCCTTACAGAGGAAGCATTGTACATTTGAAACTTTTTTCTTACACTTGCAATCACATACTTAGTGTCCTTTTTCTCCACACCTATAACAAACTCCCATTCCCTTCATGCATTTACCAAGGTGATTCTTTCCAAAGTTATCACATATGGGAAAATCCTTTTTTCCCTCTTCCCTTTATCCGTCTTTCTTGCTTCCATCCTTTTCTTCTCTTGCTTCCCTTCAAGACATAGGACTCATAGAATTCATTACTTATCTTATTAACAAATGATACTATTTCATCATATGTGGAGAATACATGGGGGACTATTTCCCTACTAAATTTTAGATTAACACCATGAAAGATATGATCCTTCTAACTCTTTGGATAATACGTATTTTTGCATTTAACATTCCTTCTTCTGCGCGCCATTTCTGTACAATGGTATAGACCAGGTTAGTTTATGAACTGTGATGAATAATTCCAAACTTGTAAAATAACTAACGTAAATTGAACAGTTTATAGATATAATCCATAATCATAAAAATATTTTCTTTGAGGAAGTATATACTAGTAAATCCTTCATAATGATTCGTAAAGAAAATTTGAGTTATCCTAAGCATATACCTCAGGAGTTTCATAACCAAGAGTGCATCAAGGCCTGTTGTGATGCACTAGTTCCCATTCGAGTCAAGCTCAAAGAGGTGTTTTTCAGTTTTACCCCTAGTTACATCTCTGCCAAAGACGCCTCTACCTACTCGTATCTAGATTGGGATGTATTTCTTGGAAAACTCACAAAATCTCTATAATACCAAAATTATAGGATGTTCTTCTATACTAATCCTCAAAGTCTATCTTAGGGATATGTGATCAAATCAGAGTTCATCTAAATCTAGTTTCCTAGGTTTGTACTATACTTTCTCTTATACAAACCGTAATGCCCCAACCCCCGATGCCCAGAGTCAGTGCATTATTATGTATCATTGACATGATCACAAAAGATCCTATCTCGAAAGACCTATTAGTTTAGTATCCTTATGAGTACTAGATACATTCATAAGATTTACATTACATCATAAAATTGAAAACTACAACAAAATTGTTTCCATTGGAAACACTAAGATCCCATAGACTATCCCTATAGGTCAGTCATAATATACATCTTCTCATCCTAAAAAAATCATAGAAAGGGGTGAGCTCAGATGCTCAGTAAGGATAACAATATAGCATAAGCATTCATAAATAAGCATAAACATTTAATGATATGTATAAAACTAAAAAAATCCTTTTCAACATAAACTTCCTCATAGTATATAAAATATAAATCAAAATAATTCCATTTACTTACTCACATGGATATTCTACTAGTCGAATAATCACATGCAATATCAATAGCCACTTTCATAATGATGGAATGCTAAATGCCAGATTTCATAACCACATAGTCAAGGCCTTGTGCCAAGACTACAAATAATATTTTTCAAGGCCTTGTTCCTAGACACTAGTTTGTCTCATGATACCTACCGATGCATTGAGGAGCTATAGCGGGCTCCACCCGTCACATACTATGTCCAATTCATTCCTCACATGAAAAGGTTTAAACATGACACACACATTCATATTAAAACTATCATACGAAAAATCAATACTTTATACATAAACCATGAATGGTGTAAAAATAACACATCCATTGTCAAACATATCACAAAACCTTCAATACAATATTGATGTTTTGTATCATAATAAATAAACTTAAATATGCTTAAAAACCCTAAAGGATGTTGACATAGATGAAATCAAAACCTTTTTAGAGAAATATCTCTTTCTATTTTTAAATAATTGAATAAAACGTATATTTTGAAAATATTACTATAAGCATGTAAGGGATACTTTGATGATGTTATAACGGTGGAAAATATCCTCACCTACTATATAAATTAAAAAACATACTTACCTTAATTTTGTCGAAAAGGATATAAAGTACCTTATTTGGAAAAGACGGAAAGATTCCTTTAAAAACATATAATGTCAAATAAGGATATAAATGACTTTACACCCGATTGTATAGTAAATATTAAAAAAAGTTGGAATAGATTTTTATGAAATATGGATGTGGATGATAATGAGGTCCCAGTAGATAATTACTTATAAAAAACCTCGGAAAAGAAAGAGATTGTGAAAGTAACCCTTAACTTGTACTTTTACTTGGTCAAGGGTTAATTAAACTCCTATATAATGGTGAAATAATTGTTATTAAATTATTCAAGAATCATATACATTAATATGATATCATATATGATCTCTTAACATTGCTTTGTTAATAATTTATTAGTATTATCGTCGTTTTGGGTGTTAACATATTTGTTTTCCATTCTATTCCTTGTTATGTGTGTCATATTGTTTATGGATGGGATGTTTATTATTCATATTTAGAATGATATAAAGTCTTTAAACATTAATTTTCATCATCAGATGAAAATTATTCTTGAATGGATATGATGGGGAATGAATCTTATCGCGTTCGTGGAGATGGTAATCCGTACATACGCATGAGCGACAATATCATTATTTTGATATTAAGATAATATATAATTGGATGGTATATCATATATACAGAATATTTATCACGTTATATTTATTATTTACATCAATTATACATCATTATTATAACCTTCCAAATAATAATTTATTGAATAACAATTACACCACGACGTGGAGAGAGTAAGCCGTACGTATGTACGTATGGTGACATGTCATTCAAAGGATGCACAGAATAATGAATATAATTGTAACATATTCAAAATACCATCATAGTATATATAATATATTAGAGTTATTAATTTATAATGTGAAAAACAATGAAAGAGGATGTGGAAGAAGAAAAGAACTTCAAAGAGGTGGTGAAATATTTACCTCTTCTTCAGGTTCTTCCTTTTGATTTGATCAAAAGAGATCTATATGTTGGATTTAAGACTAAATTAAGGCCTATAGGATGAAGGGAGGACAGTTTAAATGGTATTTGGGTAGGTTTTGGTTGATATAGATGGCTTTAATGGTGTGAATTAGAGATAAGGGGGAGTGCCCTTTTATAAGAGGGGTGAGAGGCACCTTAGGAAAAGTTCGAAATATTATTTTATAATAAAATCATTTTCAGTTTATAATGGCTTCAAAATGAATTATTTAATCTCTATGGAGGGGAGGGGTTGAAAAACACTCAAAAAATAGGTTTAATATGGGTTTTTGTCACTATATTAAATTTATCATTTAGATTTAATTCATAGTAAAACAGTTTGACATTTATCGTGTCTCTTTGGGTTTTTATATTATATGGTTAATAAACTTACTATATAATCCCAAGAGAACCCCAAGTGGTTCATTAATGATACACCTATCATTATATAAGTATTTTGGCCGAACCATAGATTTTTAGGAATAGAATATCAATTTATATTATAATATTGTTTTTCAAAACTCTTTTATGTCAATTTTGACACTATTTGGTATTTTGTTTTTGAAAAATTAATACCAGCATTTTTACTTCGAAAAAAATTCATATAATCAAAGATAACAGGTCATATTAACCTATAACATTAGTGGAATTCATAAAAAGTGTCAAATTACATTTATTTGGTTATTTATAATATCAAATATTTTAATATTTCACTAATTTGGTAATTATTCCATCATCATTGTGTCATAAATAAATTAAATTATTTAATGTCTAAAAAATATAAATAAAATACCATTATGTAAGAATTCATTTTATCTTTATAATGAATATTTATAGTTGAATTTATCTTATGTGTAAATATATATTAAAAATGTTTAATTTTTTAAACTTTGATTTTAACTCTTTTAACTTTGCTTTGAATTAAATAATAATAATTGCTCTATTAAAATCCATATGGACCAAAGAGGTTCATATTTTATTCCTAAGTTTGTTTTTGGTCGAATTTTACTTATCCAATATAATTAGGACATGTGTTAGGGTAATAATAATATCATTTTCACCCTTAATTACCCTATTTTCTTTTAACCGTGGTAAATAAAAGCAAATAATTACTATTTAACAAAAATTATTTTCAGCTTATTCAACCAAATTTTTCTTACTGATATCAACCGTGTCTCTTGGATATTTGAAATTCCACTCATAGAAGCTGTAAAATTACGTTTTATGTGAACTTTCAAATTCTCATAGGAGGTGGGTAAAAGACGGTGAAAAGTTAAATAAAAGTTTTATATATCTAAAAATATTATAAACTAACTCCAATGAATTTCATTGAACTTATATAGGCAATATGTATCTCTTTTGACCAATATAAAGTTAAATAAAATAAATAATTAGTTAAATAAAAATTCGGTTTTGAACTATAACTCAGTGTTTTCCATTATTCATAAAAAATTGAAAGATTTCAGAAAAAATAAAAAATATTCACCCTAAGCTATTTTTGAAATTATGAATTCAAAAATGAATTATATTTTACCAATTTTAAAACATAAAAGTATCATTAATTAATTTAAAATTAATTCCTGTTTTCAAAACCAAAAAGTGTGTTTTTAGGAAATAATAACTATCAAAAGATTGGCACTTGTTTATGTCCGATTTCAAAGGGAAATAACATACAATGACAATCATTGGATTTAATGGAAAAAATATAATGTAATTATACTTCTAAACCATTAAAATTTATAATTCAACACTATAAATTATTTTGATTAAAAAAGTTGTTTGCAGTTAACATATAGTAATTTTCGCTATTCACCCAAATATGAAAGTTATCAGAAAAAACACCAAACAATTTATTGAAACTAAACTCTTTTTTCCCGATTCTAATGAAGAAGTTTATTTTGTCAAATTTAATATATAAAAGTTTCAAATATTGGATTTAAAATGGGTTCTCCATTAAATGGCGATAAAATTTCATTTTTTTGAAAAATAATTCTTTTATCTGAAAAAAATGAATTTGTTCTTACATTATGTCTAAGAAACTCGTAATATTGAATCTAAAATTATAAGGATTATATAAAGTTCAAAATTCATTTAATATTATTCATATCCCCTTTTTAACAGATAGTTTGGTACGTCGTGGTGCGCTTGAACTCAGTGTTCTGTGTAGTGTAATTTATTGCATTACTTTGAAAAAAATAATGTACTATGAAATATTGGGGTGTTACAGCGGGCCTCGGTTGGAATGACCCGACCAAACCAGATCGGGGGTTCCTCATACACCGGTGATTAAGTCGGAATCGAACCGAACTGGTTTGTTTAGAGGAAAGTTTGGTCCGGTCCGGCCAGTGGGCAAGGCCCAATAGGCCTTGCTGGACCCGGACCGGTTTGGCGAGGGTCCAGCCTGTCGGGTCACCCGATGACCCAGTCTAGTTCTGCCCACCAGTATAGGTCTGGCCTGCTGGGTAGTGGGACCAGCCCAACCCAATGGGGCATGGTCGATGGTCTGAAGACCGGCCTCTTTAGTAGCCGGTGGTGTGTGACTGGGGGGCGGCGGACCGCCGTGCCCCTCCCTGTCTAAGAACAACTCACAAGGAGCAGGCCTCTCCTTCATGTGCCGCAGTCGGTGATGAGCTACCACCATCCACTTGACCCGCGGATCTAGTCTATGGGATGAACCCAATCGACGATGTTCCATGTTGGCGATGTGGGTGTCCAGTGTCATGGCTCGGTTAGCCAAAAGCATCTGCCATAAATGCGCTCCATCAAGGCCCACCGCTCCACCTGGTCGATGACCTACTCTGTCATGCAACATGCGGTTGGCACATTCCACTGCCATTGTAGCATGCTGTCACTGCCGACATTGTTGAGTATGTAGAATCTTGGTCGGGCCACCGAACGTTCTCCAGTGGTTCGTCCCTTGCACATCTTGTACCAAATATCTATGGGTGAGGATGCCTTTACCGCTAAATATTCTATCCAACCTTTCCCATCACTTTAGAAAAAACATTCACCATGAGGGAAAAAACGGAGGTGTTCAGGCCATTGTTAATGTTATCCCACATCCTCTATGTTATAAGTCTTAAAGATGGGGGAGGTTTGGGGAGTCTCTGTTCAATCGTTACAAGCCAAGATTTGAACCCCTGAATAATCATCCCAAAAGAAAATCCACTCGCTCGTTATAATGCACGATCTGTGGATTAACCTGTTTGTGGGTTAATCCTCATTCATCATTTATAAATGGATGGTAATAACAATAGATAAAAAACCCCTAACTCTTTTGACGTTTTATGTTGCAGTGTTCTCCCACAAGGGGTTAAGACAACGACGTTTCTTCCCGGCTCCGATCTTCGAAAGGTGTCGAAGGTGGTGAGGATTCGCCAGCATTCGTTGTTGTTCACTGGGGTCTAAGTCTTTCCTAGGATCGCTATAGAATCCTCAAAATGTCAATTCCATACATCCCTTGCATGTCAAACTATAAATAGGGGCATGCCGCAACATTTCCATTATGATGCAATGTTGTGTCGTTACATTGTTTCATTTATGAAACAACATCATTGTACATGCCTTTAAGGAATTGTTACAGTGCGTGTTAATGAGCCATTGATGAGTCTCATTGACGCTTAGCATCGCAGCCTTGTCTCTGCCCTGCAGCGTCAACATCCTCCACTCCAAATTGAGAATGAAAATAAAATAAAATATTTAAATTATATTTTTATTTTTCTCAAGATGTTTGAAAAATAACTTTTCCGATCGACCCTTCCTGACCGATGTTAAGTCATTTATGTACGAATATTGGCATTTTGAATTCAACATTTCCCTTGAATTTGTGATCCGAGAGATAAATAAAAAGATAAAAATTCCCGTTTTCACGTTTTCTGAACATACATTAAATGAAGTTAAAAAATTATTAACTGTCACCCTCGACTCACGGTGGTCAATGTTAGGATCTGACTAAGGGAAACATGCCCCCATGAATCCAACAGTAGTATTATATTTTTAGTCTGAGTTACCATTTATAAGTTAAAGGATTTAACATTATCGTAATTGTTATATAATTATTTTGTTTACATTCAATTTCTAACTTCCATTGTTGGCCCACACCAGCCAATGTTAGGGTCTGCCTAATGAAAGAATACCCTCATAAGTTCAGCGGTTGTCTCAAATTTTTAAATTGAGTCACCATTCACGAGTTATAATAATTTTGAAAATAAAATAAAATAATTTTATTTTTTTATTTGCGGTTATTCCATTTTTGTGTTTTCCCACTAGAAAGATACGCTGACTAAACTTAAGTCGCGCTTATGGTAAACCTGCCACCTGAATGCAACAGTTCCCTCAGATTTTTGATTCAAGAATCCATTTAGTAGTTATTTCACTTTTTTCAGGAAAACTGCTCGCACTCACTATTTAAAGATTAACATTTTTTCAATGGATCATTCTCAGAGCACTGGGCCTTAGGATAACATTCCTTCAAATTTCGCGGTCTCAAAATAAATCTTATAATAAAAAAAACTATTTGGAAATTTAGGGACATTACATAAATGGTATTAACCTATATATAAAAATCCTTCATTTATTTGGGACATATATGTATGTAATATAGTCTCCACAATCAAGAGATTAATTTTTATAAAAGACATACTTATGTTTTTGATCTATGTGGAATACTTATGCATGTACATGAAATGAAATACACAGATGATACAAGAATTAAATATCCCCCATTGAATTATTTATTTTTCTAATCTCATATGATACCATGTAAATTGTATTAATGGTTATCCTAATATCACTATGTTTTGTTTACATGGTGGTTATAAATGTCGTAATTTTATTATGTCATGTTTTATGTTGTCACACATTCATTATATTGCCTTGATGTTATCATCTTATATCAAGAATGGATGATAGTTTTATAATTGTCACCCATAATCACCTTGACATATATATAGACTCACATTTATTACTTTTTCCATGTTATTCTTTAATTATTCTCCCAATAGAATTTATAACTCTATAATTTCTTTAGTATGTCCATAAGTTATAATGTTCCGTATTAAAAGATCAATAAATTTTAAAGGCAGATTGTAGAGTTTTAAAAAATTTCATTATATACCTATTTTATTTTATTGGGTTATGTACCTAATTTCCCAATGAAATTCATCCACACAAACTTTTGGGATTGTATTAAGTATTTCGTTATATAATATAAAATCAATTAATATTTATAAAGAAAGAGGTATATTATATGTTTTGTATCTAAAATATTGAATCTAATACATAATTACCTCTAGACATAACATTGTTTTATTCATTCCAATGTTCTTCCAATTTAGAATGTATTTTAGTCATGGTTATTCCAAATTTTTCTATTATACATACCTATATCTACCATGAAACAGTTATAAAACCATAAAGTATTATACCTCACCCTTATATCATTATTTCTATATGGTTTTCCAATAATATATGAAAAATATTGTCATCCATGAACAACTCATCAACATCATAGTTTATTTTAAAATTTGAAATTTTCATTCCAATTCCCATACCACAAAATTTGTTCCCTAACACCACCGTATGATTTTTAGGTCATATAAAAAATAAAACATTAAAAAAATATAATGTATAATTTGATAAATGACAATAAAAATAATAAAGGTATAATATTAACATTACAATAATGTTATAAAACTAACGTTATAAAAAAATATGACATGTCCCTATGATTTTGAGTTTTTTAATATCAGGATTTATGAAATATAATATTTAAAATAAAAAAATTCATCGTTTTTTACTTATTTATTCCCACAAACATTATTACATCGGTCAAAGGAGGGGATAAGCAAAGGAAATAATATTTAATTACACCCAACGAGTCTCAAAACCGAGACTTCACTAACCAATACCGTAGGATTAAACCACTAGGTTGTGTTGTTAGGGTAATTGATTCCCACACACATTAATTAATGATTTTCCTCATGAAGAGTTCTATCAATATAATAAAAAAATCAAACATTTTAGACATTAAGAATCATAATCAAAATAATAAAACAACAATTAATAAGGAATAATTTTTCAATAATTATATGAAATATTTATTTTAACTCCAGAATTTTAATAAAAATTAATATATCATATGAATTTCTTTTCCTATAAATATTTTTAAATTATCTTCTGTCTCATTACAATATATCAACAACTCTTTAGTATTCATGATCACTTATGATTTAACTTACCATAAATTATCTCCCTCATCACTCAAGAATCATTTAATACATGTTTTACTAAATCCGAAAGATGTTGTAGTTAAACCATATGATAAAGATTATTTTAAATCACTATATCAAATAGAAAAAAAATATAAATTATGATTCTTTTTTGAAACTTTTGTTCCATGGTTGACGAATGGTTGGTATTGATGTATAATTTTTAATGATTAAAATAGGAGAGTTTACTCTTAAGTGAACTATAAATTCATATTTCATATTTCATAAAAATTATTCATTATTTTATTTATCTTTTAAAAAAATCAACTATTACGACTCTTTATTCCCATTTTATGTCCCATAAGATTAAAAATAAATCCATAAAACATGGAAATATCAGAATAGTATTACTTGAAATTTTTTTTGAAAGGAATTTATTAAAGTATACTGAGATAATACTTTTTAACAATTATCTATACTCCAATGATAATTCATTTCGTTCTTCCCTTTTTAATTTTATTCCTTCAAATCAATGGAATGAAATTACCTCCAAAACAAAAATTATTTCCAATGAAATCCTATAACAAAAAAACTATATGACTGGAAATAAAAAAATGTCTTGAAAAAGTATCGTTTAATAACTATTCAATGTTTAAAAAGGATTGAAACGAGATATAATATAATAGTGATATTAGAAATTTAGGTTTAAAAAAATGGACCAAATCATTTTAATGTGATATATATTGTTATGTTTAGATTAATAAAAATTAAGTATTAATATTCTTCCATTCCTATATATCTGTCAATAAAGAGAGTGTCAAAAAGAAGACCTCAAAATGATTTATAATAAATATCCTAAATCTGAATTAAAAAATACGTTAATAACCTCAA
Organism: Viscum album; assembly: GCA_963277665.1. Lineage (NCBI taxonomy): Eukaryota > Viridiplantae > Streptophyta > Magnoliopsida > Santalales > Viscaceae > Viscum > Viscum album. Next base: position 35,321,558 of record OY728150.1, on the reverse strand, counting down.
AATGAATACAAATAATCAATTAACTATCATAAATTTCACGAAAATTAAGAAAAAAAGTTTATAAAAAATGTATTCACCCAAATATATATATATAATCACATTAAGATTCATAAAATCAATATTATCCTATTTATATTTACACATTTATTAATAAAATTACTTATTTACATTTATTAAAAAATAGTTTAATGAAGAGCATGAAAATATTCATAAGTAATTCATTATATAATAGATTAAAAATAAATGAAAAAATGTAAATGTTTCATGTGATTCTTAACTCTTAAATGTTGTCACCCAATCAGAAACAATGAAAGAAATATTAACATATAATGAATTTAAAATATCATTCCCCTATCTATTTAATATGATATATATATATATATATCTTCATAACTAATTCGAACATATCTGATCATAATGGGCCTATTAATCCAAAAATCAAAAATTATAATAAATGGTCCATTCCATTAAATCCCAGAAACATAGTAGAGAATGAATTCAAAATCACAATATTTTTTATAAATAACTATTCAAAAGTTTTTTCCTATTAAAATAGTGGAAAAATAAATTTACATGATGTATGGGTTTGACATCAGTATTTTATCATGAAATTTTATTTACCATTTCATGTATCATAAAAATTAAATAGAGATATATGATATGAATTAATGAATAGTCTATTTTTATTCTACTCCATATAAATTTTCTTTATACATTCCTCTAAAATAAATACCATTATTTAATTTGGTAGAAGTTTCTCCACTTATATATGTCTAACCCACCCACAATTAGTTAATTTAGAAAAAGTAAATGTCAATTAATTTACAAATCCATTTTGACAACCTTTCCTAATCTCAAATTTCACATTAGAATTTTAGCATCCCATATCCTCTCAATTTTCAATATATTACCTTTATTTTCATTTATTTCTTAAATTTATTTATTTTTCAAAGTGTTACCCTATATCCACTTATTAATGGTAAAAAGATCGTAATTTTTCATCATATTGTATTGTCACAAGATCGAGAGTGACAGATGATACTCACCTCCAATAGGGCACATGGTGAATACTAGAAACAAGTGAATAAAACTCATTATACTAGAGGTGTTACCCAATTAAAATACAAATAATGAATCAAATTTGATTGAAAAATTTAAATTATGATAATCATTATCTATTATAAATAATTATAAACATGATTATATCAATTAACATACCAAACCAAACCAAATAGTATCTTCGTACTACAAAGGGAACACTCAAATAAATGACACCACCTACTCCTAGGTAGGTCATCTCATTCGAAATTAATGAATCTTAACAAAACCCTTAATATGATCCAAGAAATCTGATATCAATATATAATAATAGGTTGAGAGAACATGTAAACATTGTTGGTTTATCTACTATCATCACTTGTGTCAAGTGAACTGGTATAAATAATCCTCAGTGAATAACATATATATAAATTAATTTTTTAAGATAACAATCTTGAATAAAAAACATTAAAATAACATCACAATCCATACACATATATTTTATAATCACCACCATCAGCACATCAGCATCACTTCATGTAAGAATGACTTCTAAAGATAGTATCTCCAATGATGAAAACCATCTAATATAATAATGATCTCCATATAACACCATTAATATAAATTATATACTAATAAAACTATAATTACAACTATTATAATATCCCAAATTTATTACCCAAATCATGATACCCGAATAAAATAACTACAGGGCCCTATGAAAACTTATCGATCGTGAGAGAATAGAAAACATTATTGATGGATAAATATAATCCATTGAGGAATTATTTTTTACTAAATATGTAAAAAAATATTAAAAAATAAAATTAAATTTATTATTAAAAATAACGAGATAAATTCTTCAAATAAAAACATTTTGAGTTTTATTAACCAAAATGAGAAACAAGACCAAAGGAAGAAAAATGTATAATAATCTGAGTCAATATCAATAACAAAAAAAAAATACAACAACAATATATTTTTCAACTATTAACTACTCACCATTTATGTAGAGAAAATTAATTATTCGTTTTTTGTCATATCTAAAAAAAATATTTAAGTCCACTATAATGTACATGTTATTTGTGATTAATACTCAATAGAATTTCCCAAATCTCTAAAATAAACCCAATGACAAGTAAATAAATAATCAAAAAAGAAATTTTTTGTAGTGTCTATATAAATAATTTTTGAATCCTTTTTATTAAACAATCCATTTTTGAATTATGAAATTGGAAATAATCAAATTAGAGAAATGATTCATCTAAATAGTAATAAAATATAATCAAGTCATCACCGGGTGTCATGGAAATAAGATGGTCATATAAAATAACATAATATTAACCAAATTCTAATTATCTATAAATAATATGTCTATATATATCATATAATCCAAATAAATATAATCCAAATCATGAGAACATGGTTTTAGAAGTTTTATCCCCTTTATGTTATGCACAGTGTAAACCACAAAAATGGGAATTACTTATTTTGACCCAATAGTTATAAATATTACATTATAAATGATTAAAATCTCATAGGATTTTTTATATATTAATTTTTTTAGTAATAATGATTTACATAGCATAATTGTATTCATATTTTTTTTGAAAAAAATCATAAACACTTTCTATGATGATTCACAAAAAAAACATGATTTATAATGAAAATATAAGGAAACATTCCATCCAAAGAACCATTTAATAATAACTATGAGAATATTTTCCAACATTTGAATTAATATTAAAAGACCATATAAAAACATTATTTCAAATTTTTTTTATCAAAACAACTATAAAATAAATTTCATAATATGGAAATCAAAATCACATTTTTTATAAAACGATATTTTATTTTAAATTAATACATAGTCAAATAATGATTCATAAAATCAAATAGAAGGGAAATAAAAAATAATGTATAAATGATAATTATTTAAAAAACCATGAAGTACTCATATTATGAATAGATAAATTTAGAAATTAATGAAATCCACAAGTCTTGATGTTTTTTCCCATAGATATTCCTTAAATCGTCATCATGATGCTCTCTTTAAAATTAATAAAAAAATACCCATCTTCAAGATTACTCAATGAATACACATTTATAAAATAAATATATAAATTAATTTATAGAAGAAATTTTCAATTAATTGTGTTGAATTGGAATGAGCTTTGTAACTCTATGTAAAACAGTAACCAACATCCAAATACTGGCACATCCCCACGTAATCTTTGGTATAAAAATATTGATCATGAAGAGTCAAGGAGGAAAAATATTTTTAGATTGGAATGACCCTTGTTCCACTTTGGAATTACTTGTTCCAAATGAACTGAAAACCACATTTTTTTGCCCGAAATGATTTAACTTATTCATTATTATTTTCATGGTGTTTTCTTATTATTTGAACTCCAAATAAAATAAATAAAATATTTATAATAAAATTATTCATACAGTAATCATTTAACTATATTATTATACTCTAATAACCTTCTATCATATATCTCACCAAAAGTTCCACAATCACCTAAAGGAAAATAAAATGTTATTAAAGAGTAGCATGTGTATATATAATGGAATTTTTATAAAATAATACATCAAACCCTCAATTTTATGACCTTGATTTTTTTTCATGAGTCAAAAATCTATCCAAAATCACATTAAATTCATGGGTCAACATCCTTCTTGGATTATCCATATTAATACAGAAATTAATTCTATTTATCTTTCTAACTAAACACATTAGTCAAAAAAATATTTAACTTATCTATATTAATATTTTTTTAAGTGGGAATATTTTATATTACAATAATTCTTCCATAATTGAACTCATTTTTCAACAACTCAAGCTTATCAAAATATTTATATAACATATCAAGGCTAATTTCCTAAAATTACCTTTTAATTAATTACTATAAAATTAATATCCCTAGTGGATGAACACTATAATTACATTACACCTATATTTAAAATTCAATAAATTATATAATATATTCATTATTATAATAAAAACAAAATAAATTTCATACATATATGAATTATATAAACCATCAAAATTGATTCAAACATTTTGCATTGAAATAATACCATCATTAAATAATCAAAATAGATTCCATATTTAATGGATTAATTAGAACATTATATATTCTAAATTTATAAAAAAAGATATAATAAAATAATATTTACATTTAAACCAATACTCAGGTAAATTATTCCATTCCAAAAATTCATGAATTAATTATATGAAACCATATATAAACATAATTTTAATGACACATATGTTAAACCTTAAAAATATTCACCTATTTTCTTCAATTAATTTCATATCAATTACATGAAAATTCAAATAATATTTTAGGCTTTATTCATATGTCCCAACCACTTATATTAAAATATTGAGTCTATAGTCCAATTTATTATATAATCATAGAAGAACATGTGTTCTACAAAATATACCTTTTGTAAGAACATACAAAAATCATCCCTTATCAATATAATGAAATATCATATCCCATTAACAACCTCATGAAATCTTCCAGATATGTTGACATTACTTATAAATTATTTAGTAATATACCAATATATCAATGAAAAAAAAATACAATACATTCATGAACAATACATATCCTAGAAAAAAATAATAAACATCTTAAACTGGTTCCCTAATCATCCACCATCTCATAAAAAATTTACACTATATCCAAATATCCCTAGATTTTCTTAAAAAATCCAAAAGAAAAATTATCAGGAAAACTTGTTTCCACTAACTCTTAACCACACCACTTCTATCCCACAATATTCATCACAGTAACAATTTCAAAAGGGACCACAAAATCATTAACATGAATATAAATTATAAACTATAAATCAACACTTCATAATATTATGTTATAAGAATATAATTTACTCCACCCATAATCTCATCCAAATTTCTTTTTCAAATTTTATACTTTCCATGTATATTAATTTATATAAATTAAATAATTTATAATTATAATTTTATTCAACATTTTATGTAAATTTCAATTTCATCCTTTTTTAAAATATATAAATTATATTACGTTTAACTTAATTTTCAATAGAAATCATGTTTATCTGAGAAAACATTTTAACCTAATTATAAAAATTCATTCATTATGCATAAAAGTGATGTAAAAAAAGCTAAACTCAATCCAACAATGAAGAATGAATATTTAATTACATTAACTCCCATTTCAGTATATTGAAGTCCAAAAGAACCTCTGTTCCATAATTCTTTTATAAATCCTTTTAAAAAATAAGTTTTCAATTTCATTAAATTTCTTTGATAATATATTAGAATAGAATAATTGACAAAGATTTACAAAAAGAAAATCTTATGCAGTATCGATTCAATCCTACAACTAAAAAGTATCTAAAGATTTCTCTAAAGGTATCCCAAATTTGTTAATAAAGAGATCTAATCCATATAGTTCAGTCAAGAGGAGATACATTTTTAATATGTCATTGTAGAGTATTTAAAATCATAATGAAACTCTACATGACCAAACCATAGTGCATTGAACAAAAAATAATATTGTACAAGTCCATCAAACTCCTTATATGAAATAGTACACATAATTATAAAATACCCCACATCATTTACTCTAAACACTACCACCATATCAACAATATAGACAAATAAACTCCCCAAACCGACCATAGATTCAAAAAAAAATATTCATACATGAACTATTAATTTCATCCAACATTCTAGTTATATATATATATATGTTTATTAATTAAACATATCTCTTGAAAACCATCATTCTTACAATAATGATATCACTGAATTAAAAAATTTTGGAATTTAAAATTGTGAAGAACCAATCCCACAAAAATTTATACGTCACTAAATAATTCAAAAAAGAACTGATACTATAGATCCTTTATTTATTATATAATAATATTTAGTTTCTATTAGACTATGATATATTAGAATATAGTATTCTGTCAATATTCATCAATAGAGACATTATCTGTACCATCATCAATAAAATGATTATAAAAGAATATATTTTAATTTTGACAAATCTCATGACATTATTAGATCAACTAGTAGGAAATAAATTATATAATTTTTTGTTTTATATGATTATAGATAAATAAATTTAATTTATGTCTTATCATTATTAGTACAATATTAGGTTAGGTAGAATTATATCCAACATCATATTGGATGACTAACCATCCAATGGAAAAAAAAATAACTAGAATAAATATGCCCAAATTTCAATGTTTTTTCATCAAAAATAAAGTTTTACAGTAAATTAAAAAACCCTATATCAAGAAAATTGTAAAAGAATTGTTTCGAGACATCAAGCATACAGTTAAACAATGAATCAATTTTAATTCCAATAAATTAATCAGTCATATTGAAAAATAATTTTAAAAAACATATATTGTCTATATAATATTATTTCAATAAATAAATATCATTTAATAAATTTAACAGTTGATTTTAAAGGTATATTTTCCAATTAAATTCACAATACTAACAAAACCCCAATTAGAAAAACCAAAGCCCAAAACATTTTCAAAAATAATTTAATCCAATCATAGACAAAATATGTTATTTTCACTTGTGTTGTTTTATTCTAAAAATAAGAATAAAAATTATGTTATATTAATATGTAAAAATTATGATTAAAATACTCAATTCCAAATTTAATATAATTAAAATTATTTTGTAGTATAATAGTGAAAATTATTAAAAAATATAAAAAATATCTCAAATTATGATAAAAATAATCATATCAAATTAAAAAACATTAAAATAACATAATTAAAAATGTATAAAATTATTTATACATTAAATGAAAAATTATCAAACACCAATAATTATACTATACAATTACATTTCCAGTTCAAATATAGTAACATTTTATAAAAACAATATCATGTGTTAACCATATAAAATAATACCAATTTATATTTTATTAAAATCATATTATTTTTGTATCACTAGTAATTCAAAATCATCATCAATGAACGAAAATAATTGAAAATTACAAATGAGATAAATTACCTATAAAATATAAATCTATAATGATATTTTTCACAATATAAATTAGATAATAAGAAATAATAATATAATCTATATAAATTTAATAAAATTTTCTTTCGTAACAATATGAATTTAATAAATGTCATCAAAATTGATTTATTAGATAGGGAAAAAATAGACTAAATAATTTACAATGAATATACCAAATATTTAACTTATAATCTGAGTTTAGTACACAAAACAACTCAATAATTAATCCATAAATAATCATATATGTTATTAACCCATTTTACACATGTAAGATGACGATATATGATTTTTTTTGAAATTTTTTTGAAACATTTGAATATTTCCTCTTTATTAGGGGTTAATTATATTTTTGTATGATTAAGACCTTTTCCACTTATTATTGGATCCCCTATATTAGATTATGTAATCTCATTTGAATAAACTCATTTAATCTCCCACTGTTAGTGGTGATCTAACCAAAAAATACTCATTTGTTGAAATTTAAATCATAGAAAGGCCGAAATATTTTATATAGTTCACTATGAAGGTTTACTTCCATGACTCACACAAAGATGATATGATGATGTTAGGAAATAAACTTTTCACACATTAAGTGGATTAATTTTTTTATCATGGACAAATTAATACAAATGATAACCACCATTACAATGATTTGGGCTTCCTTATAGCTCACTTAAGGGGATCCCCTACACCATCCACTCAATAAATAACTTCATAGAAATATTTTTTATTTTATAAACATGGAGATTTATTCAATTGAATATAGAAATTGTTTTTGACTCCAGATCAACATACGTTACATAGATTGCATACATCTTCATGTCCAAATAGATATATCATTATTTTTAGCTTCACAGTGCTCTAAATTCTCCATGAAATATGATATCAACTCCTCAAAGAGTGAGCCAAGTATCTTATCTTCAATCAATAAAAGTAGTGAACATCTTCCTCTAGGTGGATATTTTCTCACATTAAAATAATCTTATGGTATTATATTTCTTTAATTATCCAAATATGAAATGTGTGTTTCTTTCCCTATTGGATATTACCTATTCCACTTAATTTGTTATTATATATGATAGTATATATTCATTGAATCATATAAAATCGATGTGAATGATATCCTTTTTATTTTAAAAGATTTTACAAAACATTTCATATTTTATTTAATCTCCCTCTTTTCTAGAACTATTGTATGAATTTTCTTATAACCACCAAAATCTAATTTTTTTCTCATAAGGATTAGGATAAATTTAATTTTCCTCAAGGATCCTTGATAATGGCTTCTGTAAACTAAACTAGAGAAGTTTAAAACAAACCACTTGAATTAAATTTTTTTCTCAAAATAACACTTTATACTCATTAGATTTTATTTCAAATTCCAAATTTTTTCAAAGGCTCTATATTTTATAGAGACTGTAAAACTATAGTTAATTTTTTTCTTCTGCATTTTGATCCCCTTTAATATATACTAGTATTAATATATATATATATATGAATATATATATTATTGTTTGGACTTTGTAATTTCCAATTTATCTTTTACATTTAATACTAAAAAATATAGAAAAAATATTCCCATAAAATTATATCATTTTATTATTTTAATATATCTCCCAAATTACCAAATCATTGCGTATGGAATAAAATTTTTTACATTTCCACTAAATCCTCCAAAAAAATTGATTCTTAAATATTATGATAAATTATCCAATAATACCCCTTTAAAAAGGTAAGTATGATTTTCTTATAGACTATTCATTAAAAAAATCCATATGAAACTCAATTTAAATATTATACATAAATTTCAATGTCATTTTATATAGAAATATCCACATTATTCTCTAGTATAATATAATTTTACATATTACATATAAACTAGTATTTAAATCATGACATATATATTATATTAGATCCCACACCTCTATAGAATCCTGAAATTTTTTATTATTTGAGTTTTGAACTCCTAGGTTTTATCTTAATGAGAACCATGTTACTCATACATATCATATTCACCCTTCACATTAATCTTACTCTACATCTGGTTTGTTTGAAAATAGAACACATAAAAATAATTTTAATATAACTTTTATAAGAAATTTCTTTTCCGCAGGATCATATTCCAAAATTATATTTCGACAGTGCTATATGAAATTTGATTTAAAAATATATAGATTTATAATCCTAGGATATTGTAATAAATCCTCTAACGAAATGTTACACCTTGAGATTTTGGAATACATTTTATAAATTAATATAATGTTCTCTAAAATAACCCTTGTGCAACATAAAAATTTAACAATCCAAGATACAGATGAAAATAAAATTACAATAGTAATAACACATATGGCTATAAAATAGGTTGTGATAAATTATAAGTGAATGAAAATTAGACTATGAATACTTAATTTTTATAGGTATTTTTTCCATGAAATGAATCATTTCAGTCTATATTGTATTTTCGAATAAAATTTAAATTTATAAATTTTTTATTTTGAGTATTTCTGGAATTGTTTTAGGATTATTCAAATCCATATTATTTAGATATTAATTTTGAAATTTTTATAAAATAATTTCTTCGGTGAATAGTTAAAAATATTTTTTTAATTAAAATCATTTTGATTATGAATATATAAAGAAATATATATAACATTAAAACATATAAAAAATATTTCATGATCAAATATGTATTTAATGAGAAAAACCATACGTTTCTAAACAATAGTGTGAATTGAGAAAATAATTCTTTAGACTTTTATTAAATAATTTAATATTTTTAAATAAAGCAAATATTTTTGTGTTTTATTTTAGTTAAATATTATTTTTTGTAAAATTTCATTCTATTAATTATTTAGAATCCAAAAAAATATAATTTTTTTTTAATAAAAAAATAATTACATTAAGACTAAATAGATTGATAATTTTACCATAGAAATAAGTTTTAATATTAAAAATAAACATTTTTTAAAATGGGTATTTATGCATTACATGTTCTATTACTAAAATTTATTTTTCATAATGATATAAATTTTATGTGATAAAAGTTATATAATATTTCAAATCCTATTTTAAAATTTTTTTATGAAGGAGGGTTTTATTTTTAAAAATTAAAATTATATTACTTAGGTAAGTATTATTTACAAAAGTAAAACTAAAAAAGGTAAAAGTAAAATTATATGAGTAAAGGATATAATAACATTTTTATATCATGTTTAAAAAATATTTTTTACTAGATTATAGAAATTATTTAATCCCCTAATCCATATTTTATATTTTTTGAGTATTCTGGAAATGTGAAACTTTTTCTCTCAATGTAGTATGCTTAAATATATACCAAGAATCCATTCTCATCACTTATAAAAAAGTAATACCACAACACTCCAAGATCTCCGTAAAAATTATGTTTCCTAGTTAACATATTCCATTTTAATTCCCCTAAAATATTATTTAATTTCCTTGATCCTTTTCTCCCATTATATAGACATTATACAATCATTTTTATGGATTCTCCTATGGGAAATATTATATCATCAATATGAGTACCTTTTTCCCTAAGATATTTTATATTCATTCTTACATTACCACAGCTAATTTTATAATTCATATAGAAAAAACAAATTAATTTTAAATTTACTTTTATTAATCTATGGTAATAGCTGTAAACCACCTTTGAAAATTTCAAAAAATAAAAATAAACCCTTTATTTGTTTTTTTTTGGACTGTATCCCTCACAAATAGATAATTATTTCTTCAACACAACCTATAATAATTTATTACATGGGTAAAATTTAAGAATAAATATAAATTATGCAATATAATTATTATTATTTTGATATAAACTTCATTCCACCTTCTTCCCTTCTCATTATTTCTGAAATTAAAATAGTAACCCTACATTACAATGACTACCGAATCCACAAAGTAATTTATCACATTTTTTACATAAATCAATCATATATATTTAAATATTATTAAACACATTAAAATAATCAGAATAATTTCCTCATTATTATGTTATAATGATTTTATTTCTAAAATAAAATATATTCATAATCACAATGATCCATTAAATGAGGTATGTTCATGTTTGGGTCAATATAACCAACTACATGAATAATAGTATTTTATACATAATGATATATTGTATAAATAAGTAGATAATGTTTAAATATTTTTTATAATGATATCCTTAATATTAAATTAAAAATTTAAAATATCATCGTTTGTTTATTAAAAATAACAAAAAATTAATTATTGCTATTTTTGTCTAAAAAATAACCAAAACTAACATAGACTGAAATTTAAAAATTATAAATAGTAATAATGAATAATTTATAGTTCCTTGTATGATCTATGAATGATGGAATCTGGGAGAACAATGTTGAATGAACCCACTATTGTGAAGATAGTTGAAAATGATCAAGGTTACCCACAATTGATATTGACAATATATTATAACAGAAGAATACCCATATATAGAATCATTATAAAAATATTTTCAAATGGTTATACATAAATATTATTTTATAAAACTATTGAATAATATAATTATTTTTATAGAGGATATTCAAATGCTTTAGTAGATGTGATTAATTAAGCTAATTTGGTTCGTTATCTAAAATTCAGTTTATTGAGACTTATTTATTATTGTGAACCAAGAAATATCTGATGTCGTGTGATTACTAACTAGTAAATAATTTATTTACTTACCTATAAATTCAAAGGGATTTTAAAAACCATATCATGTTCTTCAATGAAATGGATTTTGATTCAATGGATTCCATGTTCATATTGTTTTTTCTAACTCAAATCTCATCAATGATTTAGAATAATTCTTATTGAAATACATTATTTCTTGTTTGGTTTCTTCCACCTTATCATTATATTTTATGGATTCTTCTCATAGTCAATGGAGAAAATTAATTTTTGGATTAAAATTTTCCACCTCAATTAATTTCTTCCCCATAGAAGGTATATCTTTGTGGAGAATAATTTAATGGTATATCCACCTAATCGATGTTTTCATTTCCTACTAATATTATAAAATATAATTGTAATACTAATTATATGTTATCTCATATTAACTTCAAATTTTCTTTATAAAAATTTTAAATTATATTTGGGAACTCTTTTATAAATTTTGGTTTACATTAATGGAATCTCAAAATTTTAATATTGATTTTCCATCAATTCAAAATCAAATTTTATGTTCTCTACTAGAAATTTATTTGTGATAATATTAATTTATTTTTAGGTATTTATTATTAGTCTCAATTTTTCAAAATTATGTGTTTTATAATATTTTCACTTCACCTATTTGAAGAATTCATATATTTTTCAAGGATTAATTATTGAATATTATTTAAAAAAATTAAAAAATTTCAATATGTTTCCAATTGACCTTTTTTATATATTTATGTCCTTTTAGAGTATTATCTATATAAATATGATTCTCAAAATTATATATATTTTTAATTTTTAATTTTTTTAAGAAAATTCATTTTTAATGGGACTATAATGTTATCTCTTATGCCAAGGATAAAACAATTTTCCTAAAATTTTTATGATTCTTATTCCATTTAACTCATTATCAATAATTGATATTTATACATTATATTATTTTTCCATGAATCAACCATTAATATTTATTTGTAAAAAAACTTTTTGGTTGATTAAATTTTTGATATTAACCTTTTTACATTCTCAATTTACATTTTGGGGATATAACAAAGAAAATTTGTTAATCCCATTTCTATTTCCATGGGTTAATCATGATTTAATTATTGAAAATAATTTTATCCCATATTGTTTAATGATATTTTGAATGATTGAAATATTAAAAAATCATACGCATAGTCTTTTTGTTATGTGATGTTTGGGCCATATATCACCCCATAATTTATTTAATATAACGTTATATCTTATGAGATTAAATGAAATATGTTTTGATGATAAATAAAAATATGTAAATTTGTGAGTGACACCCAATACAAAATAGGGAATAGGTGAGTGAAGCTTGATCCACCGACAGAAGTAGTTGACTGAGCCTGATCCACTAAGGGAGGCATTTTTTGATCCCTTATCCACTATGTTTTGATTTATATTCCCATTTTTTTTCCATATTATTTTGTTTTGAAACTTAATTATTTTGTGATTGATCATATCTTATGTTTAATGATTTATATAGGTATTTTTTCCTAATGTTATGTTCATGGTTCATAATTATTCTATCATACACATATAAGAATATTTTTCACTAATTTGATCAACATTTATTAACCCTTATGTTTCCCTTACTGATCATCATATCTCACTCCCTTATTATTTTTTATTTCCAAAATATTAAAAGATGGGTATTATATGTGAGATGTTTATAATGATATTTATATTTGAGATGTTATGTTGAAATATTTAATAGTGTTGTAAATTAAGGTATTTATATATGTAAATAATCACAAAAATAAATCTTTAGTTTCCTAGCTTGTTTCACTAATAGTGAGATGGAATTAATATTCATGAAAAATAAAGAAATAAATTTGATTCTCTATCTAGGTGAAATTTATATTGTATCAATGAAAATATTAATTACCTAAGGATAAACTTAGATAAAATTATTCAAAACCATAGGGATAAGCCTAATTATTGGATAATATATAGGATTTTGTTTGTAAAATAGAGGTTATGTGATACTTATGGAAATAATAACCTTTGATAAAAAATATTAGTGGATTAACATTTTTGGATAGATGTATCTTTCATAAGTAATCCTGAAATTGGCTTATTGGGTGTTAACTCTATCTTCACCAAATGCATAAAAAAAGAGGACTAGATTCACATATAGTTTGAAACTCTCATGGTATATGTTTTTAGTCAAATTCTATTTAAATTTTTTTATAAATGAATTATTATTTTTAGGTATTAGGATAATAAGTATGATGTATCCCAACCATATAAAACATATAATAAACCTTGTGTGACTTATCTTGAACTAAAATTATAGTTTATATATAATCATAGAATAAAATTTAATGGTTTACATTTTATTAAATCATTTAAGATAATTCTATTATGATGTTAATTATTCAACACTCAAGACACAACATTCTATTTTAGTAACGGTATTTTTTTCAAAATAATAAAGTTAATGATTGGTTCCATTGACTATGTAGATATTTTCTGCATAAGGAACCCAACGAGATATGAGTTAGAGTTATGAAGTGTGATTTTTTCAAACCCTCTATCATGAAATATGTTTATTTACATTTAAATGTGTCAATTTATAAAGAGAAAAAAATATTAAATTGGTATAATCGCATGGATGTTTTGGTGAAAAATATGATGAACTAACGAAGAATATTTTTCCTAAATTTAATTTTTATTTGAATATCCACTGAATTTATTATCTCAAAAGAACAACTACATATTTTATCTATGGTAAAAGAGTACATTGAGAAGCTCATTATAGATAAAAAACGTAAACTATAGTCAACACAATGGTGGTTAATAATTTTAATCCTAACGTACCATTGATGGTTCAATGTATACAATATTGAAGATATGGGAATTATTCAAGTCAATTTCCTAATTAAAGGGATACAAAGAATGAAAAGAATCATAAATTTCAAAGAAAAAGGTGAAAAGAGAAACCCTAATCAACCAAAACTATTTATGGTACACAATATTGTCTGGAGTCAGGAACACTAAGCATACACTCAAGAACAACTAGTGTTGTATTTGTGTATTATTTATCTAACACCTTTGTTCCAATAATGTTTTTTATTGAAATGAAACCATATCCTATATTAATATATATTGTGATATTAATTATAAATTCCATGAATTATGATTATTGATCCCAATGTTTATGTTTATCATAATTCTCTTTGAATAAATCATATTACTCTTCCATTATATAAATTTTATAGAATTGGTTCTCTACAATTAGAAGAAAAATATAATGAATGACTATATGACATTTTCGTATAAAATAATGATATTATATCAATGAGATTATTATTCAAAACACCCTTTTCATGAAAATTTTATAATGCAATCCTTTATTTAGAAAAATTAAAAACTTGTAGATGAAACTTTTATAGAAACAACTAATATTTGTTTTCATCTTGTTCCATTTAAAAACTATTTTTCCTTATTTTTTGGATTGATCTCCCTTTAATTATTATACCCTATATCTTTTTCATCTTTCACATAACCTTATCGATTCTCATTGTAATGACATAATTTTATCTCAAAGGAAAAAATTTATTGCTGTTGGGGGGGGGGGTTATGTAGTACCCCAATATTTGGTGATATATAATTATAAATTATTACTATGTTTGGTAGATTTTCCTAATGGAAACAAGAGACAATTACAATCCAAGGCATATTAGATAATAAAATTTGAACAATAATATATCTTATGATATATAAGTAGATTTAAATCAATTATAAATTCATAAAAATAAGATTTAGAATACATAATGATTTAAAAGGGAACATTTTCATGAAAACCATTTCTCATTAAATATTTTATTTGTATCTAATAGAAAAATTTAAAAACGTATGATTTTAAATAGTTGATGATATAATTAATTATTAAATTATGAATATAAAAAGTATCATATTACGTGTTATTGTGTTTTTTTAAATAATTTATATATGGATGAATATTTATGAATACCGATTTTACTAAAATTATAGTGTTTATGAATATATATCAATTGGGAATTCAAGAGAGAAAGAAGAAGAGTCTGGGGAGTGCTTGAAACTTATCCTGTACTCCAAGGAAGAAATGCTTGAGCAAGCTGTACGACCTAATGTCTCAGTTGAGGAGCTCAATAGAATCTACGAGCGAAGGTTAAAAGTTGATGCCACATAGGAGAAAGAATATTGGTTATATAAACAAGATAGAATACTGGCCAAGGATTCAATCAGAGTAAAATCAACTCATAGGAAATAATTCAAAAAATGGAAAGGATGATCTCTCACCTTGAAGAGCTTATCATAGAGGATCCAGATACCTAGGTTAGTACGCTACAATGGGAACTCTATATAGTAGTTGGGTCCTGTAATATTTTTCTTGTGTTTAAGAATTTTGTGAGTTCTTTCAGCATGTAGTGGTACCTTTTGTGAACTTTGGTTTCCCATTTTTCCAAAAAATTGATTCATAATAAAAAATTTAAATTTGGATGGATGAATATATATCAATGGGGGACCCTCGACATCGGCTGAGGGCTCTCGGGCATGATTAGGGTTTCACCTCCTCTTCAGCGGTGCTTCTGATCCTTTCGGCAGTTGTCCCCTTTTTCAGACATCTCCCCTTCGGCTTCTTCAACGGTGGTGTGTTCCTGGAATCGGTTCTATTTCATGAGGCTGTTGATGTAACAACCCAAGATTTTATAAAGAAATATTCTTTTTAATTTTATTAATGTCTTGTGTTGTACGCTACACCAAAAGGAGCTTGCACAACACGCATCCTTGTCTTGCCTTACATTACACGCAATCACGACCTTCCTCAATAGCGTGTGTAATACGCAATACCGAGCTTCACTAAACAACGATGTGCTATTAAAATATTATTAAAACTAGCCGTTATGAATAGTAATAACCACTTTTTAAAATTCTGTAAATCTTATTTTTCAAAATGAACTTCATTCTTGGATTCGGAGTATCGAATTTAGCCTAAGGTGAAATTTTGGTACTTTTCGGATAACTTTCATATTCTGATGAATAGTGAAAAATTACTAAATTATAATTAAAAACAACTTTTTTAATCGAAATAATTAATAGTGATAAATTATTAATTTGAGTGGTTTTAAAGTATATTTAGAATATATTTTTACAATTTAATACAATGTTGGTCATTGGTTGTAATTTCACATTTAAACCAGACATAATCAAGTGTCAATCTTTTGATATATATTGTTTCCTAAAAACACGCTATTTATTTTAACAGCGGGATTTAATTATAAAATTAATTAATGCAACTTCTATGTTATGAATTTGGTAAAATAGATTTCATTTTTGAATTCGGAATATGAAATATAGCTTAGGATGAAATTTTGGCATTGTTCTGAAAAACATCAATTTTTGATGAATAGTGAAACTACTAAGTGGTAGTTAAAAAAACTGAATTTTTTATAAAACTTAATTTTGCCGCTTCTGTGAATGGAATTTCGAAAATCCGAGAGACACGGTTAATATCAAGGACTAAAATGCGGTTCAATGAGATGAAAATAATTTTTTGGTGAATAGTAACTTTTTACTTTTTTTACTGCGGTTAATAGTAAATAGGGTAACTAATGGTAAATATGATATTACTATTACCCTAACACATGTCCTAATTCTATTGGACAAGTGTAATTCGACCGAAAACAAACTTAGGAATAAAATATGACCATTTAGGCCCACTTGGATTAGATTAGGACATTTATTATTAATTTATTTAAAGAAAGGTTAAAATAGTTAAAATCAAAGTTTAATAAGTAAATCATTTTTAATATGGGGTTATACATAAGATAAATTCGATTGTAAATATTCATTAGAAAGCTAAAAAGCTTTCCTACATGATGGTATTTTATTTGTAATTTTTAGACATAAAAGAATTTAATTTATTTATGACACAACGATGATGCAGTAATTATCTTATTAATGAAATATTGACATAATTGATGTTATAAACACCAAAATAAATGTAATTTGAAATTTTTTATGAATTCCACTAATTTTCTAGGTTACTATGATATGTTAATGCTGATTTAATCAACTTGGTTCGAACATTTAATTCTGTTATGACTTTCACAAAAATCATATATCAAATAGTGTCAAAATTGACACAAAATAGTTTTTAAATCAAATATTATATTATTAATTGTTATTGTATTCCTAAAAATCTAAGGTTCGGCCAAATGACTTAGATAAGGATATATATAGTAATAATAAACAATTTGGGGTTCGTTTGGCATGTTATAGTAAGTTTATTAACCATATAGTGAAAGAAAACAAAAAGACATGGTAAAAGTTAAATTATTTAACTTAGAGTTAAATTTAATTGATTAGGTTAAAATAATATCCTAAACTTGTCTAAATTCTATTGGTTTATAGGATTTCAACCCCTCCCCACCTTATCTTTGAAATAAGACCCTTTGGAACCATTATAAACCGATTTTGACTTTAATATAAAATAATATTTTGAGATATTCCTAAGGTGCCCCTCTCCTCCCCTATAAAAGGACACCTCCTCCCCCTCCTCCTCACACCAATTTGAGCACTCAAGCTCGGCCAACCCCTGCCAATTTCTCCTCTCCACTTCCCTAGCAACATCCTAGAGGTTCTGGTCTTCCTCAGAGACCAATTTTAGTGCCCTAAGAGGAGGTCTCAAAGAGGCACTTCAAAGAAGAGGTAATTACCGTTACCAAATCTTTCATCTTTATTTCTTCTTCCACTTCTTCTTCTTAGGTTGTTTCATTATGAAGTAATAACATCAGTATAACTCATATACTGATATGTTATTATAAGTATGAAACAACCCTATTTCACCATCTATCCATCCTACGGAAAAAGAAATCACCGCGCGTGCGTACGTACGGAATACCGTCTCCACGCCGTGGTGTAATCTATTTTCCACCACCACCTTACATGGATGGGTATAATGGTGTAAAGAATAACTATACATAGTTATTACAACATCATATTGATTCTGATATATTGTATAATCCACTCCAATTCAATTCAATATTTATAGAAATGATATCATAGCTCGTGCGTACGTACGGAATACCGTCTCCACGACGCGATGAGATTCATTCTCCATGTTAACCATTTAAGAATGATTATAATGTATATATAATAAATAATAATGAAATATATGACATTATAAAGCTACTGGATTTATGTATATATATACATATGTATGTCATCTACTTACTTCCATTTCAAGACAATAAGGAAAGGAAAACAGCGTTCATGCGTACGTACGGACTACCGTCTCCATGAACGGTGTTTTTCATTTTATTTATCTACCTATTATATATATATATATATACACTGAATATATATGATATATAAATCATATTTTATATTCTGGAAGTAAGTAAATCATGATATAAGTAATAATGATGTCAAGAACAACAAGTCAAAACACCTACGATAAATGAAACGATTTTACCCAAAACGCTTCTTTAACATGGAATTTACAAAAGAACGGGTAATATAATGTCATAAGTGAACCATATATGATATAATAACAATGAATATGATTCTGTAATAAGTCAATAACATGATTTAAATCATTATACATGAGGTTCGGACACTTACAAAGCAAGTCGGACCTAAGGTAAGGGAAATATCACAATCTCATTTTTATCCGAGATTGTTTATTCGTAAGTATTTACTGGGGTGTATTTTATCATCCACATACATGTTTTATCAATATGTAATATTGTTTCCATCCACTTACAATAGTTTAAATCCAATTTTACCCTTCGGTGAGTTTTTAGTAAAAGATATGAAAGGAATCTTTTGTCGTTTTCGTACGAGGTACTTTTTGACTTTTCCGACAAATGTACGAAGAATGTTTTTTTAACTTATACGGCATGAATGGATTTTTAAAACATTATTTCCAAGAAGCTTCCTTTAAAAGTTTTCAAGTTTATTTTTAATCAACTTCTTTTATTTTAAAGTTGTATGACATGTTATGAAAGGAAAAATGTTTTTGAAGAGGAAAGGATATTTTCCTCAAGAATGGAGTTCAAGTGTTTTATCAAAATTATTTTCCATCTAAGATAATAAAGGGTTCTGTTTTTATCCCTATTATTAAATTGATTTGATCATGTTGTGATGGAATTATTTTTATGAATTCCTTTATCTTATATGAATTGTTTTATAATGTCATGTTGTTTAAGAATCCCATTTTTATTACATGGGTTATGTGATGATGTAAGATTTATGATTATGTGGCACACATAAGAAAGGATTCATTATAAGATGGGTGGGAACTATATCTCCCTCCAATGCATTGGGTAAAGATTTTATATCTCATGAGATAGACATGGCTGAAATGGTAGGTTATACCGGTTCAGTGAAACAGGACTGAAACGAGGGTTACTCGATTCAGAAAGGGACTTTGTCCACTAAGATAGTCTTGGCAATGAGTCTTGACTAACAAGAAATGATTTTCTATGATTATGTGTGTATGCCACAAAGTTTCATGTTTTATGTTATGATTATTGGGATTACATTTCACTTCTATGATATATCCCATGTTATGATATTATGAGCTCTTTTGCAGGTTAAGATTTACAAAAGCTATGTATATGATGTGATTGATTTTTTCTTTTGTTTACCCTTACTGAGCATTTGAGCTCACCCTTTTATGTTTTCTTTTCCCCAGGATATAAAGAAAGGTTTTAGGTAGAAAAAAGGGATGACCTTTATGGGAGATATTGAAGAACTTTCACCATGATTAGAAGATTACGTTCCGAGTTTCCAAAGGCACTAAACTATTACGATCCTTGTGTGTGTGTTTTTGTTATGTACTAAGTATTCCGCAAATGTAATGTAATGTCCATGTACGTCAGGATACGGGTCTCTACAGTTGGTATCAGAGGAAAGGTTTAGTCAACCTTTGGAAACTAGGATGCGAGAACTTTAGTGAGATCCCTAGAGATATTTCTATGGTATGTCTAGGGATGTCTCTAAGGTTAAGTATACGTATAGGTTATAGTCCTAGAATTGCGCTAACGATCTTCGAATTTAACCTAATATGTTAGATATTGAGGGTACTAACCCTTTATTATGTTTTTTTCCCTAGCATGATTTTTGCCTCTCACACAATTCTTTTGGGGTTTTAGACGATGGCTGGAACCCGAAGGAACCGTGTTAATGCGGAATGTGATGGGCAATGCAATGATTGTACCCCTGAGCAACCAAACGATATAGGAGCTGGAATGCAAAATCTTGTAGCCATGCTCACACAACTTTCTCAAGCTATGAATCATGCAGGACTTCCAAACGAGCAAAGGAAGGAGCAACATTCTGTTGAATCCTTCATGAGGCAGCGTCCACCTTCTTTCAGTGGGTCTACTGATCCATTAGTTGCTGAACAATGGATTAGTACTACTGAAAAGATATTTTCAGTTCTTCAATGTTCTGAACATGCTAAAGTCATCCTAGCAGTGTATCGTTTGGAAGGAGATGCTGATCAATGGTGGAATCTTATTAAGAATACAAGGCAAAGGGATGAAATTGAGTCTATGGAATGGGACGAGTTCAAGAACTTATTTTTCAATAAGTACTTCCCTCGTATTCTTCGAACAAAGATGGAGAAAGAGTTTCTTGAACTAAAGCAAAGGGACGATGAATCTGTTGGTACCTATGAAGCAAATTTTACAAGACTTGCAAGGTATGCTTCTGGTATTATCATCCAACCTGAAAGTAAAGTTGATCGATTTTTCAGTGGCTTAAAACCAAGTCTTCGAAGGGCATTAGCTATAAGAGACTTTAGTAGCTATGAAGAAATTGTGCGTTGTGCTATCAAGGTAGAAATGGAAGTTGGTGTTACATATCCATCTCATGGTTTTGACAAGAAACGAAAGATGGAGGTCAAGGAGAAACCTCAGAATAATGGTGAAAAGAAGATAAATGTTTCCTTATGCACAAAGTGTGGAAAGAAGCATGGTGGAGATTGTCTTAAAGGGACTATAAAATGTTTTAAGTGTGGAAAAGAAGGTCATCGAGCAGCTGAGTGTCGAAGTAATGGAAAAAGGTTTTCTAATGATGTGAATAAAGCAAACAATGCAGAGAACGTACCACCAACACTTCAATGTTTCAAGTGCAAAGAGATGGGACATTATGCCAATAATTGCCCTAATCCAAGGGTTAGTGATGATCAACATGAGCAACCACTTAAGGCAAAGGACAAAGGGAAGTCACATGCGATCACTATTGGCAATGTTGAATATGACAACGATGTGGTGGAGTGATTAAGTGTTTATGTAATGGGATTCCAAAATAATGTTGTATCATGGAATATTGGAATATTTATGTATTGGTCTAATGTGGTATTCAAAGTGATTGAGATATTATGCGCATAATGAAGGGAAAATGAGAAAATGAAATGTTTAACAGTATTCATGAGCTCATGATTGATATAAGGACTAAGTGATATCATGGTTTGAGTATAAATAATTTTGAGGATTTTGGTATGTGTAAAGTGTTAACTTTTAACTGCATTCAAGTTTTCACTAAGGTTCAATGGGTATTCAAGAGTATACATGATTAAGGACTTTGAATGTTTGGAATGTGACCAACAAAACATATCTTATGATATATGGGGATCAACGATGATATTAAATCTCTGGTAATTGTTTTCACTATGTTATGAGAGTGGACTGCAGTATTATGGATAAGCCTAAAGATTGAAATGGATTGTGTTGGACGTAAGTTAGTATTGTTTAAGGATAGAAATTTTTTTCGATATTATTGATGGGATGTTATAGTAATATAGTTTTGGAAAAAGGACAACCTGCAGGACGGGCGACAACCCATCGCTTCGGACAAGGCTGTAGGAATCGAACCCACAACCGAAGTGCGACTGGCCTTTATCGCCTACCACTGGCCTACAGGAAGTCCCTGTTTAGTAGAAACTAGTTTTATTATATTAAGCAGTATGATATATGAAGTATAAGTCCATTTTAGGAACCATATATGATTAATCTATAGAATGACTTATATATATATTTAATAACTTTTGATAACCTTTTGTTTGAGACAGATGGAATGACCCGTCATTCTATCACATGATCTGCTAACACTTCACGAATAACAAATTCAACTTCATTTATTTAAGAGATGAAGTGGAAATTGTTCAAGGCACGAACATTAGTGAGATTGTACCAAGATAAAGTAAGTATTTATTCTAATTCAAATTTTCAAATTTAGGGAAATGATCTTGAAAACCAAAAATGTTGTCCTAGTGATCTTATACCTGATGAATCAGATGGTACCTTATATCATCACAAATCTATGGATTTGTGATTGTTGGCTTTTCCATAGCCATGTTCTCTACCACTCTCCATCAGAACATGATGGTTAGATTTTTCTTCCATATCCATATTTTCACCTATGTGGAAACCCAGTGATTAGTTTATTTGGGGTAACCATTACGTTTCATACCTTTGTTTTTAAAGATTGGTTTTGGTATTCCTTTTTACGATGTGGGTTTCTATTAAAGAAACTTTCGAATAGTAAACCATTTATAACCCCGACGAATTTCGAGGGCGAAATTCATTTTAAGGGGGGTAGAATGTAACAGCCCAAGATTTTATAAAGAAATATTCTTTTTAATTTTATTAATGTCTTGTGTTGTACGCTACACCAAAAGGAGCTTGCACAACACGCATCCTTGTCTTGCCTTACATTACACGCAATCGCGACCTTCCTCAATAGCGTGTGTAATACGCAATACCGAGTTTCACTAAACAACGATGTGCTATTAAAATATTATTAAAACTAGCCGTTATGAATAGTAATAACCACTTTTTAAAATTCTGTAAATCTTATTTTTCAAAATGAACTTCATTCTTGGATTCGGAGTATCGAATTTAGCCTAAGGTGAAATTTTGGTACTTTTCGGATAACTTTCATATTCTGATGAATAGTGAAAAATTACTAAATTATAATTAAAAACAACTTTTTTAATCGAAATAATTAATAGTGATAAATTATTAATTTGAGTGGTTTTAAAGTATATTTAGAATATATTTTTACAATTTAATACAATGTTGGTCATTGGTTGTAATTTCACATTTAAACCAGACATAATCAAGTGTCAATCTTTTGATATATATTGTTTCCTAAAAACACGCTATTTATTTTAACAGCGGG
This sequence comes from Viscum album, assembly GCA_963277665.1. Lineage (NCBI taxonomy): Eukaryota > Viridiplantae > Streptophyta > Magnoliopsida > Santalales > Viscaceae > Viscum > Viscum album. The sequence continues at coordinate 35,297,581 of OY728150.1, read as the reverse complement.
ATTTAATTATAAAATTAATTACTGCAACTTCTATGTTATGAATTTGGTAAAATAGATTTCATTTTTGAATTCGGAATATGAAATATAGCTTAGGATGAAATTTTGGCATTGTTCTGAAAAACATCAATTTTTGATGAATAGTGAAACTACTAAGTGGTAGTTAAAAAAACTGAATTTTTCATAAAACTTAATTTTGCCGCTTCTGTGAATGAAATTTCGAAAATCCGAGAGACACGGTTAATATCAAGGACTAAAATGCGGTTCAATGAGATGAAAATAATTTTTTGGTGAATAGTAACTTTTTACTTTTTTTACCGCGGTTAATAGTAAATAGGGTAACTAATGGTAAATATGATATTACTATTACCCTAACACATGTCCTAATTCTATTGGACAAGTGTAATTCGACCGAAAACAAACTTAGGAATAAAATAGGACCATTTAGGCCCACTTGGATTAGATTAGGACATTTATTATTAATTTATTTAAAGAAAGGTTAAAATAGTTAAAATCAAAGTTTAATAAGTAAATCATTTTTAATATGGGGTTATACATAAGATAAATTCGATTGTATATATTCATTAGAAAGATAAAAAGATTTCCTAAATGATGGTATTTTATTTGTAATTTTTAGACATAAAAGAATTTAATTTATTTATGACACAACGATGATGCAGTAATTATCTTATTAATGAAATATTGACATAATTGATGTTATAAACACCAAAATAAATGTAATTTGAAATTTTTTATGAATTCCACTAATTTTCTAGGTTACTATGATATATTAATGTTGAGTTAATCAACTTGGTTCGAACATTTAATTCTGTTATGACTTTCACAAAAATCATATATCAAATAGTGTCAAAATTGACACAAAATAGTTTTTAAATCAAATATTATATTATTAATTGTTATTGTATTCCTAAAAATCTAAGGTTCGTCCAAATGACTTAGATAAGGATATATATATTAATAATAAACAATTTGGGGTTCGTTTGGCATGTTATAGTAAGTTTATTAACCATATAGTGAAAGAAAACAAAAAGACATGGTAAAAGTTAAATTATTTAACTTAGAGTTAAATTTAATTGATAAGGTTAAAATAATATCCTAAACTTGTCTAAATTCTATTGGTTGATAGGATTTCGACCCCTCCCCACCTTATCTTTGAAATAAGACCCTTTGGAACCATTATAAACCGATTTTGACTTTAATATAAAATAATATTTTGAGATATTCCTAAGGTGCCCCTCTCCTCCCCTATAAAAGGACACCTCCTCCCCCTCCTCCTCACACCAATTTGAGCACTCAATCTCGGCCAACCCCTGCCAATTTCTCCTCTCCACTTCCCTAGCAACATCCTAGAGGTTTTGGTCTTCCTCAAAGACCAATTTTAGTGCCCTAAGAGGAGGTCTCAAAGAGGCACTTCAAAGAAGAGGTAATTACCGTTACCAAATCTTTCATCTTTATTTCTTCTTCCACTTCTTCTTATTAGGTTGTTTCATTATGAAGTAATAACATCAGTATCACTCATATACTGATATGTTATTATAAGTATGAAACAACCCTATTTCACCATCTATCCATCCTACGGAAAAAGAAATCACCGCGCGTGCGTACGTACGGAATACCGTCTCCACGCCGTGGTGTAATCTATTTTCCACCACCACCTTACATGGATGGGTATAATGGTGTAAAGAATAACTATACATAGTTATTACAACATCATATTGATTCTGATATATTGTATAATCCACTCCAATTCAATTCAATATTTATAGAAATGATATCATCGCTCGTGCGTACGTACGGAATACCGTCTCCACGACGCGATGAGATTCATTCTCCATGTTAACCATTTAAGAATGATTATAATGTATATATAAGAAATAATAATGAAATATATGACATTATAAAGCTACTGGATTAATGTATATATATACATATGTATGTCATCTACTTACTTCCATTTCAAGACAATATGGAAAGGAAAACATCGTTCATGCGTACGTACGGACTACCGTCTCCATGAACGGTGTTTTTCATTTTATTTATCTACCTATTATATATATATAGATATATACTGAATATATATGATATATAAATCATATTTTTTATTCTGGAAGTAAGTAAATCATGATATAAGTAATAATGATGTCAAGAACAACAAGTCAAAACACCTACGATAAATGAAACGATTTTACCCAAAACGCTTCTTTAACATGGAATTTACAAAAGAACGGGTAATATAATGTCATAAGTGAACCATATATGATATAATAACAATGAATATGATTCTGTAATAAGTCAATAACATGATTTAAATCATTATACAGGAGGTTCGGACACTTACAAAGCAAGTCGGACCTAAGGTAAGGGAAATATCACAATCTCATTTTTATCCGAGATTGTTTATTCGTAAGTATTTTCTGGGGTGTATTTTATCATCCACATACATGTTTTATCAATATGTAATATTGTTTCCATCCACTTACAATAGTTTAAATCCAAATTTACCCTTCGGTGAGTTTTTAGTAAAAGATATGAAAGGAATCTTTTGTCGTTTTCGTACGAGGTACTTTTTGACTTTTCTGACAAATGTACGAAGAATGTTTTTTTTAACTTATATGGCATGAATGGATTTTTAAAACATTATTTCCAAGAAGCTTCCTTTAAAAGTTTTCAAGTTTATTTTTAATCAACTTCTTTTATTTTAAAGTTGTATGACATGTTATGAAAGGAAAAATGTTTTTGAAGAAGAAAGGATATTTTCCTCAAGAATGGAGTTCAAGTGTTTTATCAAAATTATTTTCCATCTAAGATAATAAAGGGTTCTGTTTTTATCCCTATTATTAAATTGATTTGATCATGTTGTGATGGAATTATTTTTATGAATTCCTTTATCTTATATGAATTGTTTTATAATGTCATGTTGTTTAAGAATCCCATTTTTATTACATGGGTTATGTGATGATGTAAGATTTATGATTATGTGGCACACATAAGAAAGGATTCATTATAAGATGGGTGGGACCTATATCTACCTCCAATGAATTGGGTAAAGATTTTATATCTCATGAGATAGACATGGCTGAAATGGTAGGTTATACCGGTTCAGTGAAACAGGACTGAAACGAGGGTTACTCGATTCAGAAAGGGACTTTGTCCACTAAGATAGTCTCGGCAATGAGTCTTGACTAACAAGAAATGATTTTCTATGATTATGTGTGTATGCCACAAAGTTTCATGTTTTAGGTTATGATTATTGGGATTACATTTCACTTCTATGATATATTCCATGTTATGATATTATGAGCTCTTTTGCAGGTTAAGATTTACAAAAGCTATGTATATGATGTGATTGATTTTTTCTTTTGTTTACCCTTACTGAGCATTTGAGCTCACCCTTTTATGTTTTCTTTTCCCCAGGATATAATGAAAGGTTTTAGGTAGAAAAAAGGGATGACCTTTATGGGAGATATTGAAGAACTTTCACCATGATTAGAAGATTACGTTCCGAGTTTCCAAAGACACTAAACTATTACGATCCTTGTGTGTGTGTTTTTGTTATGTACTAAGTATTCCGCAAATGTAATGTAATGTCCATGTACGTCAGGATACGGGTCTTTACAGTTGATGTGGGGGATTCACGGTCTCTGTGTTCATCTATGGCGGCGAGGCATCACAGGGAGTTGCAGATCTGATGCAACGCCACCCGAGGCTATTCTTCGCACAGATTCTTGTTTCGGCGTGGGTCTTCTGGAGATGGCATCATTGTAGGTTTTGTTTTTTGGGGCTTGTGATGCACCTATTGAAGACAAGAATCAAATTTGGATGAATATTCGGAGGTAGGAGGAGTCTTTGTTGCCTTCCCCCTCCTTCATTCTCCATTTTACTCTTTTATCCTCCTCTATTTCTTCCTTTCATCGGCCTTCCCTAAGGCTGGGATTCATTCTCCTATTTTCCTTATTGATGGTGCTTCACTTACACTCTATAACAAGAATATAACTAGAGACGATCCGATCAGCCTTTTCAGAATTTTCAAGGTGATGATCATGTTTGACAGTTCTGTGGGGATGTTTTGGTGGGTTTTACTTGATGTGTTGACCTTTTCCACTCATACCCTGCTCTGGCCTCTCATTCCTCTGCTCCTATCCAAGTCAGATCTAGAGTAGTGAAAAATATGAGGTTTTGAGTTCGTGGGTTGGAGATCGATGGTTATTTTCCTGTTGAAGCTATATTCTGCTTGAAGTCTTCTTTATGTGTCATTTTTGGCCGCTATTATCCCTCCCCTGGCATCGTGTTCCTCTGAACCTCTACCAGTCAGAGCCGGTGCGGTGGCCCTAAGAAGTTTTGGGAGGTGGGTTAGCGGTCATTTCTGGGCGTGACCGGAGTAATGACGGGTTCTGATTTTCAGTCTCTTCGTCAATGGAGATGTTCGGTTTGGATTTATCAGCATTAATGGAGCTTTTTTAGTTTCTGGTTCACTTGATTGTTCGATATTTCTTCCTTAAACGGTGATACGGGTGACGATGGCTTGATGATGTTGAAGATGGTCTTCTGACGGGGATAAAGACATCATGATGTTTGGATGATGACAAGGGTGAGGGTTCCTTCTGCATCGATGTTGAAGCTGTAGCGGAGATTTTCGGTGGGTTCTCATCTGCGATACATACGATGGTGATGATGTGGTGGTTCGATGTCAGGGGCAATGCTCGAGGAGGTTCGCTGCTCAAGGATCTGTGTCCTAAGGTTTCTTGGTCATCGTGGATGTGATGATTGCATTTTGATATTTAGAATTTTGAATCTAGCTGATTTCTTTTAAGAGTTTTCATGATTTTGGTAATTTTCGGGTATGGTCTGATATGGTGATGATAGTCTTTGCCTTTATTTTGAAATGGTTTGATGCTTGTAATTTGAAATATAAAATCAGGCGGTTAATGTTTTTGTAAGGTTTCCACTTTTCCTTAATGTGGCTCTTTCAATGAAATAAAAATATGGATTGGATGAATATATCATAATGTTATTATATCATAAAAACCATTCAATAATTTCCCATAAAAATGATTTATTTAATGAGTAAATCTATACATTTCAAAAAACTATTATTAATTTATAAAACCTATGTTTAACCTTCAATTATTATAACATTATATTACAATAAAAACATAATTTTTTTCTTTTCATTTAATTACAAATGATCATTGGTAGAATTTTGTCTTGGCTATAATTGAAAGACACATGAATTTTATTTTTACTATAATAATTCAATTTATATCACTATCATTGAAAAAAATTAAAATTTTATTCTAAAAATATATTGTGAAAATAAAATGTACACAATTTCTAAAAATTATTTTTATTGATTACACAAACTAGCATTAAAATTAATTTTTATTATATATAGAAATATATCTTATAAAATGGATTTAATATTTTTAATTTTGAGGAATAGATTTTTTAATATGTTCTATTTTATTTGTAGTCATTAATATTAAATTAATAATTTAAAAAAAAGTTATCGTAGTAAAAAAAGGTCAAATTAAAAAAATTCATTGAGTAATGTATTTAAAAACATGTCTAAAATAGGTGTTAAAATATATGGTTGAGTTATATTCAATATTATGTCAACCTACTCAATTATTTTATATTATGCTGACTTTATGACCTGTGAATCTATTGCTCTATTAAAATTATGATGAAATATTTTCAAAAATATATTTCCCAGTACTTGTAAAATTTCCTTTCTCCACCTTCCTAAGACTATAATAAAATTATATTTCTGAATTTAAATATAATATTTTTATTTACCCTACTACAACCTTCCTTTTTCCTAAAACTATGGTTTAATTATGTTTTCTTAAGACCTCTATTTCCAAGGTGTCAACCGAGGGAAATCCCATGTTAAGAATGTGAGTTATTTTTTCTGAAACAACTTCTTTATTATCTTATTATTTAAAAAAATAAAAATTAGAAATTTATATATAATGAAATAATTATTTTTAAAATAATTAATTTTTTTTCAATAACTATCACCAAGCTTTCACCTTTTTTCTTAAGAAAAATTATACCAAAAATCATGCATTGTGGGGACAATCAAATCCATGAAGCGAAAACATCAATTATTCACCACCATATATATAAACTAATAAAAATAGAGAAATTAGAGAATAAATTTTTTATATGTAATATAATAATCATTATTAAGAAAAAAAATGTATGTCACATTCTTTTCCTCGCATTATTCATGAAATGAAAACATTAATTGTTTATTGTTCATACTACCATATCCAAGAAGCAACAATGTAATTTTTCATATATTTTCTCTATTTTTAATTAAACCCTCATAAAATAGGATTCCAAATATTTAAAGTATCATAAAAATAATATTATGATTCTCAAAAAATAACATTCATAATCATGGTCATCCATTAATTATGGCATGTTCATGTTAGTGTCAGTCTAACAACGTACATGAACAATACTTTAAAATAATATCATGGTTGATTATAAGAAATTAATAATATATAATATAATGAATCAGATAAATATTTTATTTTGGTTTTATTATGGTATAATTCATATTAAATTCATTAAATATAATAACACCATTCATTTGTTTAAAACTCATTATACATGTTTACCGCCAATTTCATAAAAAATATTCATAACTTAAATACATAAGTATGAAATTAGAAAATGATATATAATTATGATGAATAATTTTCAGTATCCTATAAGTTATATGAATTATAATATCTATAAGAAGAATAAAGGCCAACACGAGTATTATTAAACTATATCAAAATAATCAAAATTACTCATATCTAATATCAAAAATATATTTTAACTGACTAATAATCATATAGAGAATAAATATAAACAATTTTTCAAAATGATTTTATATATGAATAAGTTTTCAAATAATGTGAGTAAGAGAGTTATTTTTTAAAAGGATATTCATGTGATTTTGTGGATGTTTGGAATTAATGTAAGGGGGTTCTTTATAAAAAATTACATTTATTGATAAATTTATAAAATTATGAACCATGACATTGATGATACTGTGTGATTACAGATTAATGAATTTATTTGACCATATTATTGTAATTAATGGGGTTTTAAAAGACATATCAGGTTATTTCAATAAAGTTCTTTTGATTCAAAGGATATAAGGTTTGTAAGGTTCTTTGTCAATTAAACCATCTTCATTGAGTCGGAATGATTCATCTGGTATTCTTTCCTGCAAGCTGAGTTTCTTTCACCCCAAGATTTCATTTTATTGTACATTCACTTCTTATTTAGTGAAAGTAAATCTTTTGAATAAAATATTCATCTTTGATGAATTTATTCCCCATAAAACATATTTCATTATATGGAATAATTCATTCCCTCTTCAACCATATGATCCTATTATTTTTAATATTTTCCATTCCATGCAAAGTTATCCTTTGTGAATGAAAACATAAGTATTTTTATCCAATTTTTCATTCGTAATTCCCTTCTCCAATTTTCTAATATTGTTTTGATACACTTTTTATTATATGATTTTATAATAGTGGTATTTATAAATATCTAATCAATTTTTTACAATATTTTAAAATAACATGTTTTTTCATTCACCCCAAACTTTTTATTGAAGATTATTTTTTGAAACTATTTTTTTGAATTTTTTCACTCCACTATTTTAATCCTTTAATTTATTTTTCAATATCCGTTATTAGATATTATTAAAAAAAAGTAAAAAAATCCAAGATATTTTCAATTAATTTTTTTTAAATAAATTATCATTCTCAAGGAACCCATGATGATATTTATTTTTAATAAGAAATATGTTTCAATATGTTTCCCTTCACATTTTAAAAATTGACTTTCAATGTGATTGTGATATTATATTTTATGAAAAGTATAAAAAATCTAAAATCTATTTAATGATTTCACATTCATTATCCTCTTTCTCTTTAAAATAATTATGTCCGTGGAAATATTTCCTCATGACATAAAAAATAATGAATTTTATAAATTAATCATTTAGGGTAACTCAAATTCAAGTATTAATCATTTAAATTCTATTGGATAATTTTATAAAAACCATTTTTAATTATTCAGAAACAAAATTTTCTTTCCATCAGTTATTTATGATTTGATTAATGATAATCATTTTATCTGTTTGGTTTTCATGATATGTTTAAGGATTAATATATTATATAATTTATATGCATATTTGTATCAAAAAGTGATAACATGGTCCTATATATTCCTCGAATGCATTAGCTAAAACCTTATATATCATGATCTAATGGGATATGAGTTTTGATTCTTGATCCACAAATGGGAATAGTTGAGTGAATCAAGATCAACCAAGGAAAACTAGTGAGTGATACATGGACAACCTCGAGAATCAATCGAGTGAGGCCCAATCCACTAAGGTAAAACATTTATGATTCCCGATATAGTTTTTTATGAATCACATTATTATGTTTGTGTCATATTCTTATGATTTTACAAATAGATATGTGTTTATTTTTTTTGTATTATAATATTTTTTCGTTGATTTTGTTCATAATTTTTTGTTAATGAATCATTTTTATGCCCTCACAACCATATAATTAACTTTTTTTATAACTTATGGTCATCATTGATTTTCTCCTATATTTACCTTACTAATCCTATGAGCTCACCCATTTTTTCATGATTTCATTCCCATTGGTATAAATATCGGTATTATATTTGATATGTTTATATGGGGGTTTAGAGTTGAGTGGTTTTGGGGAAATTTTTAAGGTTTTGTAAATTAATTCATTTGCATAGAAAATATTAAAATATAATAAACATTAGAATCTCTATTTTGTGTCACTAATTATTAGATGAAATGATTATTGATATAAAATAATGATATAAATGTACATATTTTTCTTGGTCTACTTTAGTCAAAATAAAGGAACTCTTATGTAAGTAGAGTAATCATATATTTAATATCACATCACTTTATACAGTTTTATTTATCTAAAAAATATTTGTAAATAAGTAAGTACTCACATACTAATTAATTTATAATATCATGATATCTAATTTGATATAATTAAATGATATTTATCTAGGTAAATTATTTTTAATTAATATGAACCATTTTGAAAAATGATTATTTAGTCCCATGTAAAAATATATATTACTATAATTAGTTTATATTCCAATCGAGATTAGTCCGTGAAACTCCAAAGTTCTTAAAACAAGACTTGATTATCATTAATAGTTTATGAATCAACATTGACATTCAAAAACCATTCTATGAAAACAAAAAAACAAACATAACTAGATCCCCAACTTATCATACAACTTCTAGATAATATAAAATTATTATATAAATGTTCATATTCCATCCAAATACATATAATACCAAAGGAAACATAATTCTCTTCATGAATAATGCATTTAATATATATATTTCTTATCACACATAAAAAATTTCATTCCAACAAGAATTATTGATCTCCCTTATCCATGTATAAAAAATTTACACATATTAACCCACAAAAAATTCATGGATTCCGCTGTAGGACTTGTAAATTCATTATTAAACATCAATAAAATATTTTTTTCCCATTTTTTGTTACCATATTCATCTTCATAAAATCATCACTTTAATAATAGTGAATGAAATCCTCTTTTTTATCAAAATACATTAGTCATCTCCACTAATTACAAATATCTATAACATTAAAAGAAAATAAAAACAACTATTGAAATATATATGAAACATTACACAAATTTTGATTTTTATGTCAATTATATAATTAATATAGATCCATCATATAAATCTATTGGGTATATGGTGCATTCCATTTTCCCCCATTAAATATAAAATTGATAGTTCTTCTTCCACCAAATGATTCATTATGTTCTGTACATTATCTATCAACTACACTCCACATTTTTCTAGGAAATAAATGGTAATGACTTCATTAAAACCACCCTGACCATTGTAAACATAACACTTGAACTATATTTTTTGAGTGTGAACTCCCCATTTCAAACATGATTCTAAAATTTATATTTTCCTCATTTTCCGGATCAGGTATATTAAAAACTTCTTTATGAAATCCATATTTTAATAATATTATACTCTACCTATGAAATATACTGAACATATCCACTATTTCCAACTCAAACATCATTTTTCATATTTAATGATATAGTAATTGTCTTTTAGAATAAAACATATTCATATCTACTTTTTATATAAGTGGTTAATATCAAAATCTCAAGAATTTTCTAACAACATAAATTTTTTCTTTAATGTATTTTTTCTCTTTAAACCAATTGTATGCCTATAAAATAATAAATATATTTATATATTATATCAAATAAAACAATAAGTGAAATTATCACTTGGTAATGAGTCATTTAAAATTGATTTATGATTATTTATTCAAAAATTGGTTTAAAAATAAACAGTCAATGTTAATGGAAACATTGTTATCCATTTAACTCACATTATTCTATAAATTTTTTGAAAATTAGATAATTCCATTCTTCTAATATTTTATCCGATGAAAAAAATCACACTTCAACGAAAAATAAATAATAAATGATAACTATAAAATAATTTTTGAATCATACAACATGAAAATGATTCACATTTGATATATAAAAAATTAACATAGGGACGTCCCATTTCATTATAACTAGTAGCTTTCAGATCATATATTTCAAAACATTTCCTCTATAGATATACTCTATGGCAATCTATAAGCATATTTTAGAAACATATCCATCAACTATAGACTTATTTTCATAAACATTCCATTAATTTCCTATAATAATGTATGATTTAAAATGATAAAAATGTATATATATCATTAAACAAACATAAATATCATCAAAACATTATGCTATAATTGTTATTTCCATTCTACAATCATGTGTTTTCATCATACAATAGGAATGAATAGTTGGAGTATATTACTCATTAAATTTTTGGACATCACTTAAATGATTTAAAATTTATAGTGAAAAAAATACTATTTAATTTCTTCTAACATTGGAACCATTTATAACATTGTGAAAGAATTATTTGTTTTGGAAGAAGGGAATATCCTTTTCAAAAATATTTTAGCAACTCAAAAACACTAATATTATACCAATTTATCTACTCAAGAAAAACTAATCATGATTTTCATGAATGTTGATGGTTCTTCTCTAGGTTTCTTTAAATTCATGGTTCATAAATACTACATCAAATTTGTTTTAATATCACTTTTTTATCTATATAATTTTCTTAATACCATTATACAATTCTACATTAGGCTTTGAATATCATTATTTTTAGATCAGACTCTATGAAATTTATACTTCTTCATAAAATCATGTGATTATGTATTTTTCATTGTTATCTACAGTGGTATTTATATAAAAATTCACTTTAGATTTATACTTGATAATAATGGTCCTCTCTCTAAAAAAATATTATGAAATATAATATTTCAATTTGAAAATATATTATTTGATTAAATTCTCCATATGGATCATATATCCCCATTAATCATGTATATGTTCCAATTAATATAAAAAAAATTAAGCATAAGGTACTATTGGTATTTCCTAATTATCCCAAAGTGGATGGATGTGGTTTTCCTCATTGAAACATCCCTTTACTTATTATTGATTAAAATTTCTTACTCTTAGTTCTCCTTATAGCGGGTGACTTGGATTTATACTATCTCACTAATTTCATATGATCTCAATCATCTCTATTTGTTTTGTAATTTTAGGATTATTATATATTATTGTAAACAGTTTTCTATTGTGGATTCCTTGGGACCCCATTTCATTAGGCCCTCATGAGTAATTCTCTATAACATTTTCTTCAACACCAATAGCTTGTGTTATATTATATTCAATAAAATTAATTAATGTTTTATACATCCAAAATAATATTCATCTTCTTATCTTGTTTTGCACCACCATTTTGAGAATAATTTCATTTGTGCATGTACATCCCTTTAATTCATTATCATGACATCGTCCATCGTGTTTCCTCACATATAAATGAGATATTTCACCAACCATTACCTATTTCATAGTGGAATAATTAGTTAGACCTATTTTACACAATGAATTCATATCCAATTAAATATATATTAGTGTCATGTATCAATTCAAACTCTAGTAACATTGATTTGGAGTCTAGTTTATTACATTGGCAGTGAAAAAGGGGGTTAAATCCCAATTGAATAATTAATATATTAGTTTTGGAGAAACTGATACATATATGATACCAATTTTAAATTAGTTATAGAAAAAAAAATGTATTAATGGGAAAACATTTTCATCCTTAAACAAATTTATATAATTATTCTACATATTAAGGGTAAATGAATCAAAATATTAGTGAACTAAAATACTCAGTAAGGTTCACATAAAACAGAATATATCTGGAATAAAAATTCATAATCAATATGGAATGTTAAACAAGGGAAAAAAAATTCCATTTAACAATTAAACTACTTATTAGTATTAGATAATTCATAATCAATATGAAGTGTTAAATAACTGGAAAGACAAGCCATTTAAAAAATAAAAAGACAATGAAATTCACCCAAAGATAATATCAATGATCAAATATCGTGGATAATAATCATAAGAACTAAATTCTTAATAAACATAGTGTTTAATTATTTAACTTCATGATATCTGGCATTTAGATACCTCTACTATTAATACCATTCAAAATATAGTTTAAATAATAAATGGAACAATTTTAGTTAGAAGAACTAATATTTATCTTAAGACATGTCGATGCATCAAGGGTATATATAATTCTTGTCCCCACCCATGAATTTATTTATAAATAATTCATCCTAAATGGAAAAATTTATTTAATTGATGATTAATCTAACTTATCATCAAATATCTGTAATGATTAAAACATATTCATTTGTTAATATTCTATAGTCAATCAAAACAATTTTATATAAAAACTATATTAAAAAATGTTATATTGTTTTGGAAATAATAATATCCATGATAAAAAAATATTTATATTTTAGTTCCATTCAATTTTTAATGAAAATTTATCACAGAAAATTGATTGTCATTAGAGAAATCTAATAGTCACAAAATTAATCACAAAATGTAAGGTGACCATTCATCCATTATGAATAAATGTTTTTAAAATAATATCATCTCCTATGGATGAGTAAAGTAAATGGAAGTGTGATTTTAAAATAATATTTCATTAAAGCTATTTCATTTTTAAACCATTTAAAATTTGTATAGGATGCTATATTTTAAAATTATTATGATGATGGGGAGGTTATTTATCGTCCTCTATGTTAAAAAATTAATTCCATTTGAGTTTCTATTAGAAAAAACACATTTCAAAAATATTAAAAATATTTAATTGAGTATATTTTTAATTGTGAAGGATAAATAATACAATAATAAATAATTTTATAAATTAAAATATCTTTCTAAAAACAAATTTGGTACAATTAGATATGGAATAAAAATAATTCCCATTTAAAGGGAAATATAACAGGTTTTTATTTTAATTATTTAATTGTGTGATATATCTTCCAATGAGAAGAATATTTAGAATAAAATATTTATAATACTAAAATATATAGTGGATACTAAATTGATAGGAGATTGTTAAGGATAAATGCTAATATTCTTTCAATAAGAGTAAATTAAATCCCAAAAGAATGTGTGCTTTTAAAATAGATTCTTACATCTTTGGTAACTTTAATATTTTATCCCCTTGAAAGAATAAAAATAAACCGAGATAGTAACCATCATAATTAAATAGGTATTTTTGTTAAATAAATAAAAGTTGTATTATATGACCTCATATAAGTGAGTAGGTGCGTATTAAAAAATATGTCTCAATAGAATGGGAATTGAGACTCAAATCCTTTCCTCATGCTTCCCTTCATAAGATCACTGACTAAAATATTTTTGGGGGGATTTAATAATGTTAATAACTTAAAATATAACCACATATATATTTTTAATACCATAAATTATCCTTTAAAATCATCGTATCCCTGCTTAATTAATAATTTTTTATTATTATAATTGTTTCGGGTTTTAATTGTCTTATTTTCTCATGTGAGTTTTGTCATGAAAGTTATAGATATTGAATATAGCATTGAGTTCCATAATATAAATAATTATATTAAAGTTATAAATATTTTTCTTCATTATATACCTCTTTAGTAACATTATTGAATATTATTCATAGAAAATGTATCGCATCTCTTCATGGAGATGGTAGGTTCTACAAACGCACACGTGATGTTATCATTTCATAGTGAGTGAAATGGTAAAGAAATATTTAATATATTATTTTTCAAGAATAAATATAAAGTCATATATATAACATATAATCCTAAAATATATCATTTTTTTATTCCATGAAAATCATATGTGAATAATGAATCACATATCTTCACGAGGTCATTGTCTTCTATACACACAAGAGACGATTTCATGTTTTAAATGTAATGGAAAGTTTGAATGTATATGTGATATGATAATTTCATATGAATAATTATATTATAAATATTACATATATATATATATATTAAATACATCATTATATCCAACTGTGCTAAGTGATGATGGAAAATCAGTTACATCAGTCCGTGAGGCGGTTGTCCGACGTACACACGATCGATGATTTAGTTTCTCATTTGATGAATGAATAAATCCACATAGGTTATGGAATTAACATAATTTTATATCAGTATATGTTAGATACTAGTGTAATTATAATATCATTATTCAAAAATCATTTATGGATGTAGAATAATAAATATAATGAAAACACTTGTTTGAGAACCTTACCTCTTCTTCATATGACCTCTTTCTGTTTGCACCAAAATCCTTCCCATGAAGGATTTACGATCCAACTGAGGCCTCTAAAATGTTTGTATGGAATTAATAATTGTAATTGGAGTGACCAAGATATGTTTAAAAACTGAGGGTGGGGGGAATCAGTGGTTATTTTTATATTTTTATTTCATTAGAAATTAATCATTGTTGACTTATTTGGATCTGCTAAAATCTTATGATTACTCAGCCTTTACTCAAAGTAGTTAAACTAAATTTAAAAATATCCCAAATTGTTTATAAGGATCATCCTTAAAATATTCCCCCACCATACAAGTATTGGTTCAACTCCCCATTCAGAGACTCTCCACTATATTCAAAATAGGTTACAAAATAAATTTTTTCAATAGCTTATAGTCCCACTTTGATTTCCAATGCCCTTCTAGAAAAACTATTTTACACTGCCTTGGGACCTAAATTACTTCAAAACAACACAAGAGAGACTACTTCTAAATTTTTTCTAGTTCTACAACTAGTGATGAAGATATATTTTTAATAATTCAAGATAAATAACTTATTATATACTCAAAAAATGACGAATTTCACTCAATAGATTATTCCTCAAATATTATGTCTCTTGAAATCTCAATTATAATCTACTAAAATAGATTTCCAAATAATATTTATTTTCATGAAATAATTTTTTCATTACATGTATTTATTTTGGAGAACTTTCAGTAAAAAAATAAATTACTTCACTAATTGATGTCTTCATCCAGATATACTATCGTATGCTATCTAAAAATAAATTTTATTGCTCCATGAGAAATATCTAAATGTTTTGTGTCATAAATAATTTTCAGAAAATTCTCTTAATTTAATATTAGTGATTCTTATAACTTATCTATGTCTATAATATTATTTCTCATAACCATGAAAAAAACTAAACCGAGAGGAAACATGATATTTATAAGAAATTAACCACTGGTTATTTTATGGAGTTATCAGACATTAACACTATCATAATGTGTAGTAGCTTAACGTAGTTTATCATTTTTCAAAAGTATTTCTAGATACATCACATCCATAAAAAACATTATCCATAAACCATTTTATTATCTAAGCATTACAACATATTTCATTGTAGTCTACAAATCATCTTCATGAGTTATACGGAAACCTACTGTTAGGTCCACTAGGCCGAGTACCCTGAGAGGGGGGAGGGGTTGGAGAATCAGGGTATGACTAATTAAAATTTAAATCCCATTCGGATCATGTTTCTCTGTTAAGAAAAACACTCTTCTTTCACTTTCCTGTTGCACAATATAAACAGAAGGTAAATCATGCATAGGGCACAACAATTTTTACTTGGTTCACTGAAAAGGGCTACGTCCAAGGATCATATGCCGACAAGTTGCCGGTCGTACCAAATTCCACTATTCTTCACTAGATGTGGATTCAATGGTTCAGGAACAGTCAATATATTCCAGGTTCACTGCCTTTAAAAGGTTTAGGGTCAGCTCACTATTTTTCCAAGTGTCACTCCCTGTTTCTCTCTCTCTGGCTCACTGTCGGTGGAGAGGATCACCTTCTTCCTCTTCCTTTGCTCACTGTACTGGGATGGGATTCCATCACAGTTTATCGACTTGTAGGTCTCTTCATTTGCATGAAAGCGCACATCCTAAACTATAGATAGATGCTATGTTAAAGTCCAATGGTCATCCACATATAAATACCACTTTGCCTCTTAAACACCGGGAAAACTACCTTCGGAAAGTACCTTCGGAAAGCACCCAACATCACGAGGCTCCCAATTTCGCGAAGCTCAAACAAGACTTTGTAAAGCACCTTCCTTTTCATGAAGCTCACAAATTCGCGGAGCTCAGACCATCAAAAAGCTCAATCCTTCACAATACATAGACCGTAGCAGAGTTCAAGTCGTTGCAAAGTGACTTCCCTCGCGAAGCTCACTCAGCCAACGCAGAGCACATGACTTTCGCGGAGCTAGAATAGCTGCCGCAAAGCTCTTCTTTCGCGGAGCACACTGCCTTCATGAACTTACTTCGCGAACTGAGAGAAAAGTATTTTCTCTAAAAATTCACTCTACTTCTCTCGAGGGGGTCGACCTTTATTTTTAGGAAATTCCACCAACCCTCGACCTTTCTGCATGAAGTCAGGGCCACATCATCTCCAATATTGAAGATCCGATGTTTCCACCAGAATTCTGTCCAAATTGCGAAGCACCACGGCAATTTTCTGATCACGGAGCACATCGTAATCGCGGAGCGTTCCATCATTTACTTCGCGCTGCCTCCAAGAAGCTCCCGTGCGTTTCCTTTCAACGCTGCCATTCACGAAGCTCGTCGTAGCTGCGAAGCATCACCGCCTCTATTCTTCTGGTCTTCGTGAAATCCAAACGATGCATCCTATCTTCACAAAATTCATGAAATTTCCATATTTAAATGTGATCTACGAGAATATCCTCTTTTCACAATGCTCATAAACCTTCAAATTTTGGACCCCAAAAATTTGGAAAACACAGGAAACCGGAGCCACCTTATACTTCTCTTTTGTACCGCCTCCAGATCGTTCGTTCCTTTGTCATCGTTCTTTTTCAACATGTATTTTCAACAGCTTCTCTAGAACTCGACAATTCTCCATGGAAACCGGCTTTGTCAACAAACACAATCAGCCCAAAAGTACTGCAATGTTACCTTGAGGGATTTTTTCCAACAATCTCCCCCTTTGGGTTTGTTGACAATTCTTCCGAACTCTTCTCATAATTATTTTTTGCACGTTGATACCTCACTGATCTACTTCCATCCGCTACCACCATTCACCTCTTGCGATTCTGATAGCGTTCAAGGATTCACTTAACATGTACTCTAATCCCACATGAGATATGCATGGTGTGAGAGACAAGAGTAGTATGAAAACATCATTTATGAATTACTTCATGTCCGAATCCAATTGTCGATTCCAATCTGATACCAATTGCTAAAAGGATACCAATTATTGAACCATACTGATAACAATTTGTGATAGCTAAACACTTTCTCACACCATTCCAACAACACACTTCTACTTTTATCACAATCCTCAGCTGTCGTGATATCTATGCTTTGATCGATCACTTCTAGCATCGTCAGATTTAAAACGCTCCCCCTATCACATTGCTCCCCCTATCTCACTACTCCACCTATCATATTCTCCCCACATCATTCATGATTTATCATATTGCCACACTGTCTCCCCCTTGAACAATCACTATTTTCTCCCCCTTTGGCAATGAACCCAAAGGGCACTCCTTTGTAGTCTGTAACAGAGTATAGAACGCATATCAACACCTTAGGGAAAAACACCTCATTCTTGGGGAGAGGGGGTTTTCACATCCACACTCTTTTAAGTGCGGGGAATCGACTGAACTCCCAGAGACAGTCGATGCCTTTCGAATGCTTCCTTGGGTAAAGCCTTTTTCAGAATATTTGTAACCTGTAACTTTGTAGGCACATACTCCAACTTCACACGCCCTTGCTCCAATTTCTCGATGATAAAATGATATTTGATCTCAATGTGCTTTATCCTTGAGTGATGAACTGGATTTTTTCTAAGATTAATAGAACATGAGTTATCACACTGGATTCTGATCGGAGACTTCACTTCAACTCCCATATTGTCAAGCTGTTGCTTCATCCATAATAACCGTGTGCATACTTGATTGGCCGCAATATACTTAGCTTCTACGGTGCTTAATGAAATGAAATCCTTCTTCTTGCTTAACCAAGCAATACATAGTCCGCCAAGATAGAATTCACCTCCAGATGTTGATTTCCGGTCATCCGTTGAACCGACCTAATCTGCATCAGTATATCCCAATAACTCTATCTGAGATTTGTCGTTATATGTCAAGCTGAAGTCCACCGTGCCCTTGATCTACCGAAGTATTATTTTCACTGCGAGCATGTGACATTCCTTGGGATTACTCTGATATCTCGCTGCTTGGCATGTGGAGAAAACAATATCAGGCCTTGTTGCGGTCAAGTACAACAAACTTCCAATAATTTTCATGTATTCGGTGATATTAACAGCCTTTCCAACCTCATCTTTTGATAATTTCATCCGGGTAGCAACTGGAGTTTTCATCTCCTTGTAATTTTCCATGCCAAACCTGTTTAACACCTCTATGGCATATTTGGATTGAGAAATGAATGTTCCATTACTTCCTTGTGTCACCTGTAGACAAGAAAAAATATTTTCTCTCCAATCATTGACATTTCAAACTCATTTTTCATGCCTTCAGAAAACTGTCTTCACTGAGCTTCATCTGATCCACCAAATATTATGTCATCAACATAGACCAGCACCATCATCCTTTGATTACTATTGTTGTTGAAATAGAGATTGTAATCAACTTCACCACGCTGGAAACCAAGCTTCTTCAAGTACTGATCAAGCCTTGAGTATCATGCTCTTGGTGCTTGTTTCAGCCCATAAAACTCCTCTTTAGCCTACAAACTTTGTTCTCATCCTCATGAATGAGATAACCATCTGGATGCAAAATGTACACCTCTTCTTCTAGAACCCTATTTAGAATTGCAGATTTGACGTCCATCTGGAACACATGGTACATTCTTTGCACTACTATGGCCAAAAATAATCTGATTGTCTCCAGCCTTACAACCGGTGCAAATGTCTAATCTACATCTATTCCCTCTATCTGGGAGTATCCTTTGCACAATAACCATGAATTGTTTCGACACACAGTTCCATCTTAATTCATCTTGTAGAGATAGACCCATTTAGTCCTGATGATATTCATGTCTGCTAGCCTCGAAACAATCTCCCCTGTCGGGTTCTTCCCGATTTGATCAAGCTCTTCATTCATAGCCTGAATCCGGTTTTCATCATCAATAACATCAGAAAAACATTTCCGATCCACCTGAGATAAAAACGATGTTTACTATAATGACTTAATTCTTCAAGTCTGAATTAGAGCTGTCTCATCACCAATTATATTCTTCCTATCAATTTCATCTCGACTCTTTGACTTCCTTGCAGACACAGACTTGACACTTTCTTGTTCATTATCAGTAACTTATTCTGAGTCAGCCTATGCCACTTCTACTCCCCCCATGTCTCTTACCTCATCATTACTTTCATCCAAAAACTGTTCACTAGGTCGTTGAGTATTATGTTCATTTTTGACTATAGTGACATCATTGCTCTCAACAATTTTTCCCAGCCTTTTGTTGAAGCATTTATATTATTTACTTTTCTTTGAGTAGACAAAGAATATACCCTCATCTCCTCAGGCCTCAAACTTCATGTGATTTTCTTTTTTGAGAACGAAACACTTACTTCCATAGATTTGAAAGTATTTCAACATTGGATTATTTCTGTACCATAGTTCATACAGAGTCTTACCTTGCTTCGGACACAACAAAGATATATTCAAAACTTAGACCGATGTCATAACTGCTTCCTTCCAAAATTTCTCTGGTAGGTCTTTATCAATACGCATCGTTCTAGACATGTTGTTGATGATCCGATTTCTCTTTTCAACCACTCCGTTCTCTTGGGGAGTTCTAACTGATGAAACTTGATGCCTTGTCCCATGTTTCTCGAGATAGTATTCAACTTGACTGTTTGTGAATTTTGTACCATTTTCAGTACGAAACTTCGTAAATTTCTTCCCAATCATCCTTTCTGATTCCATCTTAAGCTAATTTATACAACTGAACACTTATATCTTATGGGTAATGACAAACACACAAGCCATTCTGCTAAAATAATCAATGAAAAGAACACAATACCTTTTCCCATTTATCGCTCGTGGTGAGATAGGTCCACATACATCAGCATGCACCAATTCAAGAACTCCTATTGATTTTTGTTCCTCTGGCCTGTATGTCTTTATGATGACCTTCCCTTGTTGAAAAGCATCACAAGTATGAGTGAGATCACGTGATAGTTTGGGAAGGTCTCTAACAGCATCACACTTTACCAGATCTTCCATGGATGGTTGGAATAGATGACCAAGTCACTTATGCCATAGCTGATTATCTTCCTCTTTGGATAAAAAGCACGAATCTTCTTCACCACCTACTAGGTAATTTTTTCCCTTTGTTCGTTTTCCTTGTAGAATGACTGCTCCATATTTTCCTTTAACAATATACATCTTCTTGGTAAATCGGATAGAGTGCCCAGAGTCACATAGTTGACTTACACTAAACAAGTTATGACTGACACCCTATACTACAAAGACATCAACACGTCTCATTTCCTTGCCCCCAAACTTGGCTTTCCCTGAGCCAACAATCTTTAGGCCTTCATCATTTCCAAATTTGACAACTTCTTCTTTTTCATATTTTATGCCTGTAACAAGATCCTTATTACCCATCATGTGTGATGTGCAACCTCTATCAAGGATCCACACACCAGAGTGATCTGATGCTTTAAGGAAAATATCTGCCACCACAACATTCTCAATTTTCTTCTTCTTGGTCCATACTTTTTCTTTCACACTCAGAATGGATTGAGGCTTTTGTTATTTCTCAGAGTATGATGGACTAGCTTCATCTTGAAAAGCCGCAAATCTATTCTGCATTTTTAACTCACTTTTCAGTTTATTGATCTGCTGCTTGCTAACGTTTTGATTATTCTTTGGCACATTTATCTAAATGGTCGAATTGCAGTACCTAGCCATGTTCCCAAATTCACCTCACCAAAAACAGTGCCCTTCGAAATATATTCTAGAAACCCATTCTCTGTTTGGCTGCCACCTCTGTTCTTGTTCCCTTCAGAATCTTTTGGCTATGGAACACACATACTGTGAATGTCCCATCTTTCCACAACAATAACACCTGATATAATGTGAATTTCGTCATGTTACTTCAGCACTATGAGATTCCCCTTGGGATCTCTGAATATTATGATTCTGCTTTGTGCCCAAATCCACCATCAATATCAGGACGGGTGCTTGCATTCTGACTTCAAATATGACAAATTTTTGTTTCTGATTAAGCCCTGAATCAACCTTAACTTCTGAGCTCAATTTATTCTTCTTTACTTCTGAACTACTAGGCTCTTCTTTCTTCTTTTCAGTGTTCATAATGACCTGCTTTCCCGAGAATGTGTTGGGATTCATGGGATTTTCCTGGTCTTTAACTTTTCTCCACAGACTAACAACTTCCTCTTCAAGCTCTTCAATATGCTTGATGTGATAATTCACTTTTCTATTCAGGAAATTGATCTCCCTTTTCTGTTCTTCAATCTTGAGATTATTCTCATTAACATTTTCTGTGTGCTCTGCCCTAGAAGACTTAAGATTTTAAATTTCTTTCACGAGCTCAGATTTCTCTTCTTCCTGCTATTTCATGTAGAGTTTGGCATCATGTACCACCCTGTTGGCTTACTTTGTTTTTGCTCTCCAAACATCTATCTCTTCAAGAGATACTTCTAATTTAGCTTCCATTTCAACTCTCCCTTCAATTTCTTTTTCATCCTCATTAGTTTCAGTATCTTTCTTTTCTTGAGCACTACTGACAATAGCCACCATTGCATTTTTTCCATGATCCTTGCAGTTTTCTATCTCTTCAATTTATTCACCCTCAGAATCATCTGAACTGTCTATTTCTTGTGAAAAAAATATTCTTCTTCTTAAAGAAATTTCTCTTGAAATGCTTCTTGCCTTTCACATAGGTTGAATATTTTTTCTTGGGAATTTTAACTTCTTATTCATCGTTTTCTTCTTGAAGATTTTTGGGGCACCTTGCAGCAAGATGACCAACTATTCCAGATATAAAGAAAGCAAGTGGAAGCTTCCCTTTGAACATTACTTTTCATCTTTGAAGATTTGAGGAGAGGAATGAAATTTCCTCTTCCGTCTCTTCTTCTTCCTGAGAATCTTCAATGGTTAGCTTCTTCATGGCCTCAAATGACACCTCTTTGGACTTCCCCTTTCCCAAAGCCTCATTATCATCATTCCTCATTTCATATGCAACCATGGTACTGGGCAAATTGTCCAGTGTCAGCTCTTTTGGATCTTTATCTTCTAGTACTAAAATGTTTGGATTGAACCAAGGTGGGAGTTTCCTCAAGATGCGCTTTAGGATATTTTTGTCTTCAATGACATCTCCAAGTCCTCGCATATCTTTCACAACAATGTTTACCTTGTCAAAGAATGCGTCAACAGTCTCATTCAGGTTCATTTTCAGATCTTCATATTTGTTCCACAACACCTGAAGCTTTGCCTCTCTGTCCTTTGTATCCCCTTAATATATATTCAAAAGATTTTCCCACATGGCATGTGACATTTTTCATGACATCACTTTCATGTAGATGGGATTGGAAAGGGCTCCCCCTAAGGCATTGATTGATTTGGAATCAGCATCCAACTCTCTATGCTCAGCTTTTGATAATGCACCACTATTAATATCAGTTGTGATACCATCCATAGCTGCTGAAAACACATCCATTCGCAAAGATCCTAAATAGTGTTTCATTCGATTCTTCCATATCTAAAAATTACATCCGTCGAAGATCATAATCCCTTTATGATTAGTGACCTGTATTGCGAGAAGACCAAATATCAACCTTTCGCTCTGATACCAATTGTTAGGTCCACTAGGGTGAGTACCCTGAGAGGTGGGGGGGGGGGAATCTGGGCATAACTAATTAAAAATTAAAGCCTGTTCTGATCTTGATTCACTGTTAAGCAAAACACTCTTCTCTCACTTTCCTGTTGCACAATATAAATAGAAGGTAAAACAAGCACATGACACAAAAATTTTTACTTGGTTCAACGCTAAGGGATATTTCCAAGGAACAGATGCCGACAAGTTTTCGGTCGTACCAAATTTCACTATTAATCACTAGATGTGGATATAATGGTTCGTGAATAGTCACTCTGTCCCAGGCTCACAGCCTTTAAAAGGTTTAGGGTCAGCTCACTCTTTTCCCAAGGGTCACTCCCTGTTTCTCTCTCTCTGGCTCACTGTCGGTGAAGAGTATATCTTCTTCCTTTGCTCACTGCACTTGGAAGGGATTACCTCACAGTTTATTGACATGTAGTCCTCTTCATTTTCATGAAAGAACGCATCCTCAACTTTAGATAGATGCTATGTTCAATTCAAAAGTTCATCCACTGATGAATACCACATTTCCACTTAAGCACTGAGAAACTACCTTTGGAAAGTACCTTCGCAAAGCACCCTACTTCACAAGGATCACAATTTCACGAAGCTCAAACATGCCTTCGCGAAGATCACAATTTCGCGGAGCTTAGACCATCAAAAATCTCAAGCCTTCGCAATGATTAGGCCATCGCAGAGCTCAATTCGTCACAAAGCAACTTCCCTCACGAAGCTCACTGAGCCAACGTGGAGCACAGGACTTTCGCGAAGCTAGAAGTTCTGCCGCAAATCTCTTCTTTCGCGAAGCACACTACTTTCGCGAACTTCCTTCGCGAACCGAGAGAAAAGTATTTTCTCTGAAAATTATCTCTAATTCTCTCGAGGGGGTCAGCCTATATTTATATGCAATTCCACCGACCCTTGACCCTTCCACGCGAAGTCAGTGCCACGTCATCTCCAATCGTGAAGCTCTGAAGTTTCTGCCAGAATACTCTCCAAATCACAAAGCACCACGGCAATTTTCCGATCGCGGAGCACGTCGTAATTGTAGAGAGTTCCGTCATTTACTTCACACCACCGCCACAAAGTTCCCTCACGTTTCCTTTCAATATTTCCATTCGCAAAGCTCGTCATAACCGCAAAGAATCACCGCCTCTATTCTTCAGGTCTTCGCAAAATCCAAACCATGCATCCTATCTTCGTGAAATTCATGCCTTTTCCATATTTGAATATGATCTTCAAGAATATCTTATTTTCACGATGCTCATTAACCTCCAAATTTTGGACCCCAAAAATTTGGTAAACACTGGAAACTAGTGCCAACCTATACTGCTCTTTTGTACCGCCCCCAGATTTTCCGTTCATTTTTCATCATTCTTTGTCAACATAGATTGTCAACAGCTTCTCTGGAACTCGAAAATTCTCCATGGAAACATGCTTTTTCAACTAACACAATCAGCCCAAAAATACTACAATTTTACCTTGAGGGATTTTTTCCCAACACCTACAAAATATTTCACCATGAACAACTATCTAGAATGGAGTTTGTTCAAGAGAATCAACTGTGAACTAAACCTCTTTGAAAAAAAATCTTCATCGTGAACCACTATCCATAAAGAACCATCATCATGAATCACATCATCGAAAACGGATATTTTTTGGGGATGAAAATGGTATTTTTTCATTGACTATGGATTATTATCCACTATTGAATCATCCATGGAAAGTAGTTGGTTTTAAGTTTTTATCGGTATTTTCAGTCCTTTGCAAAGCTTTCCCACATGGTAGAAACTTGAGAATGCACATAACATTATTCTCCCTTAAAATCCTTATCAGAAATCACTCACTATCAAAAAGAATATTTATTTTTTAATTGAAATTTTAAGTGGATGATTTCTCATCCTCCCTTGTATTATTTTTACACCCTACAAGGCAGTAGGGTTGTTGGAAGTTCAGTCTGAAATAAAATCATTCATGAGGTGATCATCCTCAAAGGGATAGTCTATAAGAGGAAATATAATATCTCTCATGTGTTTAGAAAACTCTCATTCAAATGGTGTGATTTTAATGGATGTACAATGTTCAATTTGAGAATTTAAGAGGCTTTTGAATAGTACATGTGTACTGTCATCCCGCATTGAATCTGAAATAATTAGGGGACACTGTTTATCAATCACGGGTCACCGTTAGCTACCATTAAATTCTGATCCCCTACTATCATGCCACCCTGAATGGTGGAACCCCCTCCCATATTATGTGGGAAACCTGGCCCAACCCATGCATGCCTGTGGGAATGCTCTCTTTGGGCCCTATGCATGGATGTGCCCTCTTGGGGCCTATATATAGCCCAACCACAAACAAGACGGTTCATGCTGGCCTCTGGTGGGAATGGTCTACCTATGGGTCCCAATATATTTTTGGATTGATTTTGTTACTAGTTTGTTGGCCCAAAATATTTATGTCATGCTTATTTAAAAAATAATCATAGTAAATCATAATTACAAATTGAATTCCATTAAATTATTTAAACTCATCTTTAAATTCAAATCTACCATCTAAAATCCTCAAATACATAAATCAATAATCCTGACATATTCTACAGATGTTGAAAATAATGCATCATCAATGACACGAGTATTTGATATTGAAGATCAACAAAACAATCATAACAATATAAATCTATCAAGAAGAACTGTTTATGTGTGACATCTGATCCCATTAAAAGATGAATTTTCCAAGCGTGTCATCCAATGTTATTTAGATGAGCCCATAATAATTCTCCAGGTATCACTACTCCATCCATTACAATTATCATGTTAGGACCACTTCACACACATATTGAAACACTGTGAAAATAAATGCAACACTAAGGTTAAACAATCTACCCCTTCGTATTTTGTTCAGTATCCCTTGACATATAGCTTCCCATGTATCAGGATAAATGTTTATATTTGTGATTCTTTACTCTACCCTAATGAAAATAAAATTAAAATGGTATGTTGGGTCTTCATAACTCACATGTATTTGGAAAAACCTATTATCTCATTATTTTAAAAAAATTATATTAGCAGATATTTGGAAAAGAGAAATTTATTAATCACCTCTAAGTCTATGTGTGTCATCCTAATGTAGAAAACACGAGTAATATTCCTTAGGGTACCTTAGTAGACTTTCAAGTATTTAAGCCTATTAAATCAAACTCATAATGTATCAATGAAAATACAAGATCATGAACACACCTGACAACCACATTATAACGTTTAGGTTCACAATAATAATTTCTTCTTTTCATTCCATTTTCATCAACCATGTACTCCATATAGATTAATAAAATATAGAATTATGTAAGAGTGTGATTATATTACTCCAATGCAAAAAAATCTCCCCATCCAAATATTCATCCACATTCATCCTCATGGAATTAATTGAAATCCATGATAAACAACACTCCTTCAATTATATCCATTTTTAAAACCATACACATACAAGAATAGTGTATAAAGAGGTACTAGTGGATATTCTTCAAGTATGAGTATACATAATAGCATTATGTTTCATCCTAAACTCAATAAACCTCCCTTTTATTATTTATTTGGAGAAAATATCTCCAACCAAATCTTTAATAGAAATGTATTGAAGAATGATATATCCACCCACAATATTTTATTTTATAAAATGATATCTAATATTGATATTATTAGATATTTAATGTTTCACTAAATTCATAGATAATATATTAGAACTTTGTTTATCACATGATGTTTTTTGTGGACTTTTAGTCATAATTTTAAATCACCCATCTTTTCATGCATCTGGATCATTTATGTATATTTACTTGTAGCCGAAATATATTAATCCTCATCCATGATCATATTTTTTGAATTATTATTTTTTCTATACCAACTGAAATGACCTTATCTTATAATGTAGGATCCAATAGAAGTTGAAATCCTATCAGTATACTCACCATCCCAATAACGATATATAAACCCCAAAAACATCAAATTTTCAATGTGTCTATATAAAATCCCATTTTACATAGTTCCTTTAACATATCTCATACTTTTTTCTTCCAATAAGTGGGCGTATTTTGGATCAATTTGAAATGGGGCACATAAATTCACTGCATATGTATGACCTTTAATTCATGATGTGAGATAAATAATACTTCCAATGATTCTTATGAAATGATTATGATTAAAATTGTTTCTAATTTCATCCTTCACTGACATAGTTCCAACTGAAATGGTTGTGGATTCTTCTGTAACACCTTCATTTCCATACATTTTCACGAACTCTATGGAAGAATTTTAATCTCTTTGAAATATGTCATTTAGTTTTTAATCAACCTTACATCTTAGAAAGCATGCCATTTAACCAAAAATTGACATCTAAATGATAATTTTCATTTTTTCAACAAACTAATCACGTAAACCATTCTTTTCATGAAGAAAATTATGTCATACACATATACCATGACTGTGAGAGTATGTTAAGACATATATCTCACAAAAATATTTATTTAAAATTCTCTTATGAAAGAAGTCATATCCTTTAGAAAGCCATATAATTTTGTAAACTAGGCTCTATGGGTATTTTTAAAAACATACAAATACTTTCTAAACTTCCAAAACTGTCTACCATCATTTTATAAAAAACCATTAGGTTGTTAAATATATACATATTAAGATCAATATTGAGAAAGGTATAGTTCACATCCATAAGAAAATTTTATAATGATTATATGCTACTACTGCCAAGAACATTCCAATGGTTTCTTGTATTTCCACTGGTGCAAAAAATTCTCAAAAGTCAGTTCTGTCCATCTGACAATACCCTTCTCACACCATCCTATATTTTTTCTTGAGACTTCACCTTTGTTATTTAGATTATTTATGAAACCCACTCAGAACCAATAAAATTTTAGTTATAAAGTCATGATTCCAAATCCCAAGTGGAGTTATATTTCAATATAGTAAATCCTGAAATGAATATCTTCTATCCATTCCTCATCATTGACTACTTCTGCAACAATATGAGGTAAAACATTTTAAATATATGAATTTGGATCCTCAATTCTCATTCTTCCTCTTATTTTTATTTGGGACTACTGGTTTGCAATGATATATTTACTTTTCAAATGTTTATTTAATTTTTGTACCTTCTGCCCTTATTTTTATCATCTACATCTTCATCAATAGTATGTTTAAAATATATATATGTAATTTTTGGTTCCATATTATTAGTTTCATCATTTTAATGTACATTTTCATAACATTTTATTTCAAATTTTTTTAATCTACATCCAATGTGATATCTAATTCGATACGGGTTTTAACAACTCTGACATCACTGTAGTTAACCATCATGTTCAACTATCTCTTTCCAATCCGACAGTATTTACCATTAGAGAGTAATACCATGAAAATTACTTCGCCCAATTTTTCTAGAAATTTTATTAGGTTGATGGTATTGATATTTATGATTCGATGAAATATAAAAACACTGATGTATTTAACAATTTTATTTATTATTTTACAAAAATTCATATTATGTATTTTTTATGGTCTCATTACACATTTATTCACTATGTGTATTTATGTACATAAAACTTATCTATCGAAATAGTTTGAGGTTTTTTGTTCAGCTAATATAGTCTTGTCCATCTCAACTATTATTCCGTTCCTTCTTTTATCTACACAATTATGATATAGAGTTTATGGTGTGTTTTAATGACTCTTGATTCAATTTTTATAAACATAACTTCTAAATAAATCATATGTAATCTATTTTTGATTATTTGATCTCTCCTTTTTGATGTATATAACTATATCTTTTTAAGCTTTCCATCTAATGTTTTTGAATATTTTAATTTCCAATGGCTTGTTCTAGGTAAACATGACATCATTAATCTGAGAATAATAATCAATAAATGTAACAAAGTACATATCATATATGATTGAATTATGTCTCATTGTCCAAAAACAATCAGTATAGATAAGTTCAATGGGTCAATATGATAAAATATATATCTCTTTGTGTGAAATTTGGCCCAATTTCCCTTTTTGGATTGTTTCAAGGATTTGATACCTTTCTCCATTTAGAGTTATAAAATCTTCCAAGTTTCATGCTTTGGGATTTTACTTTCATTCCATTTCCTAAGATATCCAAGACTTCTATTTTATATGTTTTTTTCATCCTCAATAATCAAATAACATGAATTGATAGAATCCCCAATTTGAAATAGATTACAGTTGGATATTTAACCGTGAGTGATAAGTCTTCTAAACATTTTTCTTTTGATGATACATAAATGATTTCTGATAACTACTTCATGTTCCTAATAAATATATTGGATCAAAATAGGTAAATGTTTCTCCATCAGTTTGAATAATAATATATTACTAGACTTCATATGTTGGTATTAAATAGTTTCCTAGAATACTTCATTAAATTTCTGTGAACATTCATTTACAATGGACACTTATCATCATTCAGGATTCTCAATGTGTCTAAGAATTTTTTTTATACCATTAATGTTTGATGAACATAAAATATCATGAATTGATGAATTGTATATTTAAGTAGCTTTCCGTTAAATACCATCAAAACATGATTTTTGTTCATTGGATTTCAGGCCACCATTGCATTTAAAAATTTAGGTTGTTTGTTATGGTAGAATAATAAAGATATCTTCACCAATATAACATTATTGATCATATCTTCCATATACTTATTCTAAAGAAAAAAAATTATTCTGGGTTGGCTGATGACACGAATTACTAAAAACTAATTTCATACTTTTTAATTTTTTTTATTTTTATAACAGCGCCCCCTTGGTTTATGTCTCATCACTATTAGGGTAATTTTATACCAACATGAATAATATTCTCCCTAAACACTACACAACATCAATAGTTTCCCCAGAATATTGATCTTCAAAACTCATAACAGCCCTACTTTGGAGATTGTTGTTTTGGTCTAAACTTAAATTAATATAATCACTATCCAAGAGGAAAAAATATTTAGGGAGAATTATTATATAATTTATCATTTGTTTTTAGGTTAAATACATGTCCAGAATTTATTTTTGTACTTGCATTTCCAGAGATAATATATTTATATTCATATTCATAGAGTGATGAATTAACCTAATTCTTTCAACCCCTATTTTAAATAGTTTGTGATGATTATAGTTTGACATCAATATCCTAGCTGATGAATTATCATATATTTTTAAGCTGTTTTGTGCTTCAGAAAATTTAGACCGAGTCTTCATCTATTCATATTCATTGAGAGAGATTTTTGCTTCAAGGTCATTTGCAACCTTTTCCGTTTTATATAGTTTCGATTTTTTTCTTTTGATTTCATTATGTAAATAATCTCTTTATTTTAAACCCCCTTCCATTTCCTAAGTTAAAATTTTCTTTTTTTTCAATATAATTGTTTTCCTATTATTGATCTTTGTAATTTTTCTCAGTAAACAAGTCAAAATAGTTTTTAAACGAGATCTCTTGTTTTTTCCATTCACTCTCCTCATCTTCATTTTCTAAATTTTCAAACCCCTTTTCAAAATGATTCATGATGTTTGTATTATGAACTTATTGGATGCCTCTATTAGAGTTACTTTCATATTCATTGCTTAGTGAAAATATTGTTTAAAGAAAATTCTTATTTCTTTCAAATTAGGACGTTTCTTTTCTATTTCCCTATTTCCTTTTCATTTGTCTTTTTTTTCATCCATGTAATGTTCCAAATATTTTATCTTTAAGAATATTTATATAGAAATGTTCAATTTCAATATTATTGTAGCACCATGGTGGTAATTTGATTTTACCCCTAAAATTTTCCTTCATGAAAATTTTATATTCAGGATTAATGATTTTATTTAAATATTCCGCTTCAATTTAATTATGAGATTCACTTTTTTCTGAAATGTCATTACATCTAATTTTGAGCAATCTCATGGGATGAGAATCCATATCATTCTTGTTCTTCTTCATAAATAATGTTATTTTCACATTACATATTTAATGAGCATGTTTTTTAACTTTTCAAGATAAATATCATCTCTTTCTTCCAAATATAATAATATTAGGCAAACCATTTTTAGAAAATTTATCATTAATGTTTTTACAATAGTTGAATCTTAAACATTTTCGACAAACGCAAAAATATTACATACAATTTCATTAACTCTTGTGAAATAGTTATCAATATTTTATTATTCATCCATCTTGATATGTTGAAATTTTATTCTATACAGTTATAGCCTTATTTACATGAATAATTCCTTCATATCAACTTTCTAATTTATCCTAAATTTCATAGGCATTTTTCAGTTCTGTAACTATTTTGTAAAATCTTTCAAATAGAGAAATCAAAATTTAAACTTGATCATTTCCTTCAATTTCCATATATATCTTTTTTGTAATTGTCGTAGGAGATTTATTACATAATTTTGTCCAACCAATAGTTACAAAATCTTTAACTTCATGGATGAGAGATATATGTTTATGAAACATCATATTATTCTAACTATGATAGTTATTGGCATTGAAATTAAAAACACACAAAATATTAAAAGAATTCAGATTATTTATCTCCAATACATAGTGGATCTTGAAAAAAGGAACATGGTTCTTTTATAACTATTTAATTTCCCAAGAGTATTTAAACAACTCAGATGTGGGTGGAGGGATTTAATCATCTCTGATTTTTACAAATTTTCTTTCTTTATAAATTATCCTCTCTTAACCTATTAGTAATCGATCCACTCTTATGATGACTCATCCTATCCTAAAAGTAATAAA
Organism: Viscum album; assembly: GCA_963277665.1. Taxonomy (NCBI): domain Eukaryota; kingdom Viridiplantae; phylum Streptophyta; class Magnoliopsida; order Santalales; family Viscaceae; genus Viscum; species Viscum album. The sequence continues at coordinate 35,265,297 of OY728150.1, read as the reverse complement.
ATTCAAAGTCATTGGAAAAAAATAAAATTACATGGTTCAACCATAAAATGACCCTACTCCTTACTATTATTGGTTATACTCCCCAATCAACGATTATACACTATAATCAAAAGCAGTTACAACATAAATTACTTTACTAGAACAGAATCCCACTGTGCTTTAAGGAGTCCCATTGGGATAATAGTTTGAAACTAACTTGTTACATAAATTATTTCAGAATAAGAATAGAATGATCACTTCTTAATGTTGACTAGTTCTTCAAGAAGTGTTGAAAATCTTTATTTAAATCATTTAAGATAAATAAAATATTATATACTTGAAAATTTAAAAATTCCACTGAACAAATTCTTCCTCAAATATTCAGTCTCTCAATATCTCAATTATAATTTTACAAAATAGTATTCCAAATTATCATTATAGGAATGAAACAAGTTTATCATCTTTTATAAGGATGCAATCCAATCCATTACTTCCTCCATCACTATATAACAAAAACCCATCATATCCTGATGGTTGAGTAAGAATCAAATAATTGAACAATACCCTCTCCAATTTATAAAATCATTCTTCAAATTCAATTTCCTTATGAAATTAAATCCATTAAATGTATTCATGGTTAATGGGTTCACAAATATGGAAAAATTATGAACAAATTACATATATTGAACATAAAAAATGAAACTACATACCTTAGTGATATTCGTTATTGTAGGACAATGTTTTACTGCCATTTCCTTCATTGGATTAACTGATATTCTATTCGTGGAGAAAATACAGTCATGTAAAGAATCATCTTGAATCCATAAATCCCATATACAAAATTTCTCAAGTAACCATTTTCTTATAAGAGTTTTAGTAATAATCCATAAGTGATTCTCAAGGTCATTATAGATTTTAGAATAAACAATGATATCATCAATGAATACCAAAAAAAATCAATAAGATATTTATTGAATACACTATTCATTATTTCCACAAATAATATTTTGGATTAGAAATTCAAAATGGAATTACTTAAAACTCATAATGTTCATACCTAGTTTGGAATAATATCTAGAGAATTTATTATTTCTTTACTAAATGTTGATGATATCCAGATTAAAGGACAATATTTGAAAAATAGTAAGATATAGGACATTTCATAAATGTTAGGAAGGTAAAATTTTCATTTTTCACAATAGAATTGACTTCTTTATAATCAATTCATAGCCTCATAGATCTATAAATATTTTTTATAGAGAAAATGGTCTCTCCATGGTGAATCATTAGAGTGAAGAAATACATGATCACACAACTGATCTTGTTGTTTAATGAACTCCACTAAATCCACACTATCTATTTTATATGGATTATTTGATATTTGTCTTGAATCGGGTGTTAAATGAAGGGAAAATATGACTTTATTCTCTTGTTGATGATCATATAATACATTAATGTATTTACATACAATAATTACATCCTCCATCTTAATATTACATTTCCATAAATAATTATTTTTGATCTTTTCCACATGAATATCATTTATAAGGGCTATAGACAGTGTATGTACACATTAATCATACATTAGGTTCTACACTCTAAATATAAGGAATTCAACACAATCATCATAAATCATAGTTCCTTCTCATTGTAATAGTTATTTGTGTCATATGTTTATAGTTATTCTATAATAAGGATTATATGATAATCAACCATTGTTATGATAATAATATCCATAAATAATTATTGTATATGTTTCATAATGTGGAATTTATGACACATCCTTTTTGTAGTGAAACAACCCCTTGGATTTTTTATTCGAAACACTTTATTAATAAAATAGAGAAATATCAATTTTATATGAAATAATGGAAGAAATAAAAGATTATAAATTTCAATAATCAAATAAAGCATTGTAAAAAATTGAGGCAATGATTAAATTACTGACCAATAAATAAGTTGGAAATTCCACCTCACATGTAGTGATATCATAAGCATGACCTTATCCTATTGACCTATTTTGTGGTAGATTCCCTTAATGATTAAGATATTTGTCCAAAAAGTTCTTCATTTATTTGAGGTTTACTCTCTATATATTATTGTTTTATTTCTTTATATTGAATTATTTTTACTGATGACCCTTATATCCAAACATATAACCAAATCCCATTCCATTATTTCATTTACTAGTATGATTCATTCCATAATTTTCAAAACATGGGAATTTCTTTATTCTTTCCTTATTCATTCACATATTCCCATTTTCTTGGTTCTTATTCAACCACATATTTTTGTTATTTCACTTCAATATATAAGTTATATAAAATTACATCTCATTTTTTATGGATCATAAAAAAATATAGATTTATGATGAAAATTATTGATAGAACAATGCCCTTATGAGACTTTTCTTATTTCCATAAAATATATGGTTAATCCAGAATTAGTTTTTTGTATATAACTTATAACATAGATGGATATTGTTTTATATGTGGGATAAAACTTCAAAACACTTTTTTCATACTTTATCTTAAGTCTAATGAAATTTTTCTTCATTTTAGATCATTAATAATTATAGAAATATTTTTTGAATAATTTCTCATTGAAGGATTTCAATTACATTTGTTCTATTTCATCTTCCACACCATAATTATTGATCAATTTCCTCCACTGATCATCATATACCATGACACAATATACTACAAATATATCAAATACCCTTTATCACATCCCAAAAACATAAATATATTTTCAAGGAAATTAACCAATTTCTCACCTACAACATGATCAGTAGTCCATCTAAGTGATGGGGGATTCAGTCACATGAAAACATCCAACACAGTAGAATCACATTGTTGAACAAAAAAATACTCTATTTGATATGGTTAATTTTCATAAACCGATTCATCTTCCATATTGTGGCCATGATCTAGTAATTTCCAATATCAAAAATTTTGGAATGATCGTCATGGAGATCTCTATATTGGTCATAATGTTTGATACTATTATTTCCTCTAATGACCATTTATAAACATTTAAAAATAATTAATTAGATCATAAAATTATAAACTTATAATCATAATTAATAGTTCTAAATCTTGTGTAACAGTTAATATAAATAACAAATTTATAGATTTCTAATCTTATAATCTTATAAATGGTATTATTGGCGATATCATTATTTTCATATCCATTATAATGATTTGTAAAGACAATGTGAATTATCAAAACCATATCTTCTGAGAGTATCATACCATGTGTTTAGTAAGGGAACATCACCATGCACTATAATTCTAGAAAAAATACACTCAAACAAATATTTTATGGAGATAATAGCCTATACGTATCTATACCAAAACAATATCCTAATATATTTTCAAAATATGGATTTATTTTATAAAATACCACATAATATCTTCCTCAACAAAACTTTAGGATATTATTTTATAATTATATTTAAATTATATCATAGGGTTTTGTTTCCAAATAAATGTTTTCCATGATATTGTACCCATGGTTTCTAATAAACTTTCGATAATAACTACTATAACAAAACCAAATCCAGGAACCCATAATAAATATAAACTTTATTCAATTAGCATAGAAACAAGGGGTCAAATCCAAAAGGAATGTCTTATATATTAATTTTGGGAGCCAAATACATATATGATACCGATAAAATAATGCCAACAGAAAATAATAATGTTCTAGAATATAATTTTAATCATGAAACAAATTAAAATCATTATTCTTCACATAATTGGTAAAGAAAAACAATAAGGATGGGTTTAAATGGTCATTAATGGTTACATAGAGTTCAATCAATCATGAATCACTAAGGAAGAATAAAAATGAAATGATAAGTAGGTGAATACACATTCAATTTAATTAATAATTAAACATTCATGGATAGATAAGGCTAAGTCAATATGCCATGAAAAATAAAAAAACACATTCCATTTAATCAATAAATAGATATTATTGTTCATCCATATATAATATCAACGCAAATATCTCATGGATTATACAAATAAATTAGTTATTAATGAAAAAAATTCTAAATTTATTAATTTCATGATATTAGGAATCATTATAACTATAATGTAAATTCATTTCAAAAGTCAGTTTTATACTATGGGAAAAACCTCATTTTGTTTGGAAACCTATTTTTTCATATAAGACCTATCGATTCATAAAGGGGCTATTTATTAATTAACCCACCAATCGTTGTATATCCAAATAATTACTCTAATATAGAACAAGTTATTTTATTCATGAATAATATTATTCGAAATCAAATATCCATATTGAGTAAATAATATGTATTTATCAATAATCCCATGATTAATTAAAAAATTTCAAATGTAAAAACCATATTTATTATTGGTATACAGATTTAGAAATAATCAAATAATCGATATTGAAAATATGGATATATAAAAAAATTCACTGAAATACGATCAGTAGAAATTGATTTCCTATAGGGAAAATTCACGACCAAAAAATTAACAATGAATCAAGTGATGAATATTAGTGTATCTGGAATATTGGTTTTTATAATAAACTCATGTCCCTTTGAAGAATAATTAGAATATAAGTGACATATTGAAATAATTTTTCAAAAAATTGTTTTCTTGTTAAAACCATTGAATACATATAGAAGAATCTAAATTTTTAAAAATGATAATGGTGTATGGGATGTTTATTTTTACCATATTTATTAAAAATAATATTCCTTATGTGTATTTTTGGAAAAAATACATTTTGAAAAATAGTTGAATGATTACTTTCAAAAACTTTTTAATAGTCAAGAATAACATAACATGTCCTTGAAAATTATTGGGAGTAAATAAAATTACTTTTTTAAAATAATTTTCTGAAAGCATAGATATAGTTGGAAAATATAATCGATTTAAAGGGAAATAAATCTTTTTTCTGTTTCAAAAAATTACTTTCTTGATCCCTGTAAAGAAGAAATCAAATATTGGATTAAAATATATATAATAATAAAATTTATATAGGTTAATAAAAATAAATTTTGACTTTAAAATTTTTTATTAAAGAGTTTTTCCCTTTAAATACATCAAAGTGGTAGTATAGACCCCACATAAAATTTAATTTGATAAAATTAAAAAATATATATCAACATAATTGAAATTGAGGGTAAATCCATTACCTCAGATTTATATATTGTTGAGAACACATTAAAATTATTTATAGTGGTATAAAATAGGTTAATAACTTCTAATATACCCATATGGACACTTATAATATCATATATCATCATTTTATAAAATAATATCACATATTCGTTAAATTTTTTTTATTTTCATAACTGTTTTTGATGATAGATTCCTTTTTTATCATGCGTGTTTTGTCTTGAATGTCAAAAATATTTAATATAGGATATAGTTTGACTATTTACAAAATTATATTAATTTTACCAATACTGTTTTTTAATTAGGTAAATATTTATGACAATTCATTACAATTAGACATTGAAAATGAATTGAATTGCTTTGTGGGGATGGAAAGACGAATGTATGCACGTGTGATGATATAATTTCTTAATAGATGAAATGGTAATGAATTGGGTGATATATTAATAATAATTAATAAATACTCTATCATATATATCGTATATATTCATTAAAATTATCTTTATTACATTCCATGTAATGTTTACATGAATGAGAATCACATCTCTTCGTGAGGTGATAATCTTCCATAAACACAAGCGATGTGAAAATATTATTGACATAATGGAGAATAAGAAGTAATATTTACTATTATAATTATAGATGTATAATTATATAAATATATATATATATATATATATATTAAATCCATCATTATATCAAACTTTGAGAATGGTTTTTGGTAAACGAGTGACATTAGTTCGTGGCGTGGTAGTCGGTCGTACACAAGATTGAAAATTATGTTTCATATATGATGGAAGAGGAAAAAAATATAATATGTTAAATTGACATAAAAATATCTTATTATATATGATATTGTTTTTTAAATTTATTATCATTATTTAATAACATTTCACTTATTTAGAAGAAGAGATAAAATAAAAACTCTCATTTAAGAACATTTCATCTTCTTTGGACAAACTCATTATGTTTTCACAAAAATCCTTAATAGGATAAAATTATGATAAAAAAGGACTCTAGAATGTTTATATTTCATATTGTATTCTATTTTTGTAGGTATTTTAAAGGCCAAATGTGTTTTGGAATTATTAATAGGTGAGGAGAGGGGTGGCCTTTTATATATACGGTAGATAACACAATTAGAATTTTTGGAAAGAATGAATTACACACACGTTTTTCACAACCCATAATGATAAGAAATGTCCCATTATCAAATAATAAATTATATATGGTCTATATATGGATATAAAATTAAAATTGGATACGATATAGGTCATTTATAACCCTTATCATTATAGTTAACCCTCATTTAACCCCCTTTCTCCTTGATTATCATTGATAGTTTTTACTATTATCACATATAATTATGATAAAAAATTAGGTTAACATTATTTTATGATAATAATTATTTTGAGAAGAAAAATGGATACAATTTTACCAAATTTAACATGTATAAGTTGGATAATTTAAATAAGAATTAAAAAGTGTCGCATCATCCTTTATTAAGTGAATATAAAAAAATGGCATAAAAAACCTCATTAGGTTGAACTTATTTCTATTCCATCATCGATGTATCAGTGTTATCCACATCTTGTTTTCTATACATCATAAGAGCCTTATTTATTTTAAATCACCTATACATAAATTTTAAGTTAAGGAAAAAAATTTTAATCATTTATTTTGATGTATTAGTGGTCATAGATTCTAAATAATTTATATTAACAACATCGAATATTCTTAATATGTATATGGAAGAAATATAAGGAAAGGATTATTTTATACCACACTATATAATGATCATACCAACATATTCTTTTTATTTAGATAAGTAATTAATAATTGTTATTTTCTAATATAGAATAAAAAAATCAATGATATCATCACTATACTACTTTAGAAAAATGAGAATATAATTCTTTTGGGAATTGAAGTACATTCCATGTAAAGAAGGTTGTGTTATCTTTAAATACATATTTAGAAGAAATCCAAAAAAAATATTTTATATTTTAACCTCAAAATAATTCCTTTTGGATTTGATACAATGTTTTGTGACTATGTTGAATATGTTCACTCAGTGTGGGTGTGAAGCAGGGTATTGAATGATTAAATGGTTTCCCTTGATCAAGGTTAAATTTTCTTATATCTTATTCCATTTATTTAAGGAATTCATTTAATCAATCCTGGTTAATGTAACTCTATCAAAAACAATGAAAAATGAATAAATCTAAAGAAAACAAGGTCTCATGGATTTTATATGGTTCTACTAAATAGGCTATGTCTAAAAATGACACACCAATAATGCGTTGAAGAGATAAAATAAAATATAATCACTTTTCCTGGATGATAATTTTTATTTGGATCACCATTCTCAAAATATCATAGTCAGTACAACCCTTAAGGATGTCTTAATTTTTAGCATATTTAGTTAATTGTAAAAGATGTATATCAAAATCTAAGATATGACTTGGCTCATAATTTATGATTCTAATATGTCGTATATCATAACAAATGATATAAAAATATAATTGTTGGAATTTTATTCATATATCATATTATAATATACGACCTATGAGATATATTTGGGTGTATGTGCTACTTTTATATGTACTAAAAAATTACATTGGTTTGCAATCATAAAAATTATTCATTTATAGATTGATAAAAAAATTATCACCATATGAATAATTCAAATTATGGAATTCAAATGTGATATTTTACTAGATACCATATCTTAGCTTACAGGAATTCAATGTCAATGATCAAGTTACTTTAATGATGGAAGATCATATAGTATGCCTGATCCATTTATTATACTGTGTATGTCAAAGGTCTCTTAATTACGAATTATCAATTATTCTTATAGTAGATGGTTTTAGAACACCTTTGGAGTTTGAGGGATCCACTCATTGAATACGAGGATTCTAGTTTCTAATATATAGATAATAGATGTAGTAATCCCAGGGGTATCTCTTAGTGATATCCACATATCTACTCTACCATGATCATCAGGGATATATGACACTAGAAGATAGGTACACTATTAATATATTATGCCATTCTATCAAATGTTGATTTTTTATTTTAAGTGTGGATATTTATTTGGTAATGATCTCTATATGGAAGATGATATGATCATATAAAACCAATTATTTGTAACTTTTTGAGGTTCATCATTAATTAAATGTGTTCTCATACTAGTTTTTTGAAGAGAATATATATCATAATGTACATTTTGAGATATTGTAAAATAACAAAAGAAATGGTTGAACATCATTAGTTGGATTCAATTTCCTTATTTTAAGATACTGTATATCATTGAATGAGAGTCAATATATTACATATTATATGGGTAAAATGATTTAGCTGTAGTGTACGATTCATTAAATTCAATAATTTATAACTGTGTCACTGGCTATGAAAAGAGTTATCATTGGACATGAAAGGTAATTCAAGTTTTAAAAATTCCATCAGAGAATTATATCATTATTATTGTTTATAGTTCTTATAAATAAATGGAATATGTGTTGAAATAAAAAATATGATAGAGTATATCATAAATTAAAGACTGACTCCTGTATGACCTGGAACCTGCATAAAAATATATAGACCACCTATGCATGAAATAATATGTCACCCACTAGAGTTTTTATCAAATGACCAGATAAAATCATGAATTATGATAAAGATTCAATTAATATATCATGAAATATTACACATTCCAATAATGATAAACATTAATTCTCTTGTGAAATTTCTTAGTGATTATAATATTTTTATAAAAGAATGTATTATTAATTATTGAATGAATTCTTTTTTTCTAAAATTTAATATGAGATGTTCCTCATGATATCTCTTATTTTTAAAATGGTTTAAATGTTATTTTTTAATTTATTATTTTAAAAATAATTTATATGAAATGTTTATATGATGTCAATTATATAATTTCATAAATTTTATATTGAATATTTATTCTTATAAATTTTTTATGTCAAGTTAATTATGTTAATAATTCGCTTGTCTATATATCATAAATGACACATGAATGGGGATGTGGAAAGACCTCTTCTGTGCCTCCCTATTCTCTATAGGCTATCATCTAGAAAATGGGATAAAATATAATGGGTAGAAAATTATATATAATATAAATCCCCGACTCATTCCAAATTCTATCAATAATTCATCATGAACTATCAATATGATGAGAATCAAAAAATGTACAGAAAATAGATAAGGTTCCAAAGGGCCCCATCTTTTTTTTGGAAAACATATTAAAATTTTCTACATGATGTATTATATATAATAGAGTTGTAATATATTAATTTTTACTGTATCATTAAAATAAATAGAATTGTGACATGCTAGTCTCTACACACACAAAACTATAACTTTAATTTAACCCAAAATGACCATTAAACTAACCCATATATTCATTCTTTCTAAATCCATGTTAATTTGAAGCTACTATAAAAAAAATGTGTCTAGATCCAATTTGTATCAACTCCCTATAATAAAACATTAAGGATTACCCCTATATATAAAAACCCATATTGTTTACATGGGTTAGGTATATTCTAACATCCTAGTTGAAATCACCAACGCATCATAATTAAAAATTCAACTATGTTCAAATAGTTGTTTATAAAAGACTAATTAGGGTGCAGGTAATTATCAAGTAACACACACACACACAAAATGAATAAAAATACACATGTAAGAATACACGCAAGGTTATCAAGTGATAAATAGGCCACCAAAATAGTTGATCTCACATATTGTAGCCAATCATGAGAAGAACATAGTAAAATTACACCAAAATAAATCTTGAAACATGATGAAGACCTCCTCACTCATGTAATTATCTCACATAAAACACAACATCATGTTTTTAGACCAATAATTGTCCCCCATGATAACCAAAAATCAGTTCTATATAAAGTCATTGAACTATATCCTCTAACTTAATGGAATTAACACATCAATTAGACACCACATTCCTAGAAAATACCCTCACCATAGGAGGTTGTAAATCATTTCCAAAATATGTTTGTAGATCATCCACACTCATTCATGGTAAGCCAATCCGCAATTCCACATTTTATTCTAGAACCATACTCTCTAACCCAGGGGTGGACACACCTCAATGAAACATAATGTTCATGACCATCCCATCTATCATTGGTGGAATCTAAAAGAATGAACATATTTTCTATACAATCCCTAGACACTTAGGGTAGGGAACACTTAATGTAAAATCCCAGGTAAATAGAGAAAAAGGCATATTCTGTATTTATTAATATTTTTGAATTAAATATTAATTCTACATTGAAGGGGTTTCAATTTTCAATATCATAACTGATACACAACAAGGAGTTTCATTGAAATCTTACATTGCACACTAATAATAAAATATTATTATTTTATATGGTAGTTTACTCATATCCTTTGTATTGGTGGGAATGAACAAAACTAACTACAATATTATTATACATGTTTGTTAAATGTATTTACATTTATCCAATAAAATTTAGAAGCTTAAAATGTGAATGAATCCAATTTTAAGCATAACTTACATTTAAATGTCGATATACCGCCTTTTGAAGGTGAACCCTATTTAAATATAGTTTTTTTCACTTTAATAAATTATAATTGACCAAATAAAATCCTTCTTTAGAATGGGGACATCAAAAATTACTTTGTGTAATTTTTTGGGATTTTCCCGATAAAGTTCATTTTTAATGAATAGTGAAAATAATGTATTTTAATTAAAAACAGTCTTTTAATCTAATTTATTTATATGGTTAAATTATCTTTGTAATTGGTTTTAAACTGTAATTAGAATATAATTTTACCATTTAATCAAATGTGGTTCATTTTAATTAATTTCACTTTGAAATTGGACATAAACAAGTGTCAATCTTTTGATAATTATTGATTCTTAAAAACATGCTATTTGTTTTAACAATGGGAATTAATTTTAAAATTAATTAATAAAACTTATGTTTTTAGAATTTGGAAAAACAATCATTTTTTAATTCAGAATATCAAATATATCTTAGGCTGATTTTTTGGTATTTTTCTGAAAAACATCAATTTTTGATGAATAGTGAAACCACTTAGTATTAGTTAAAAAAACTTAATTTTACATTTATAAGAAATTTTACCACTTCTGTGAATTGAATTTAAAAAATCCAAAATACATGGTTGTTATTAGGTAGTAAAATTTGGTTCTATAAGATGAAAATAATTTTTAATGAATAGTAACTTTTGACTTTTATTTACCGCGGTTAAAGGTAAATAAGGTAATTCAAGGTAAAAAGAATATTATAATAATTTAAAATTACCTTAACAATTCTCAAAACATTATTGGATGAGTCATGGCAGACCATGGGCATCATTGGGTTGATTGTGGGACCCCATGGTGCCACATATTAAAGATAATGACACTTTAGATTAATTAATTTAATGTAAAGGCAAAAATAACATAAACCAAAATCTTTTAGTAAATTAATTATTATATAATTTTATATAAGTAATCGTTTTTCCTATAAATATTAATTGTAAAGAGAAAACTATTTCCTACATCATGGAATTTTTTTTATAATTTTTAGACATCATATAAATTAAATTATTTATGACACAATAATGATGTAGAGTTTACTTTATTAATAAATGATTAAAATAAATAAGATTATAATTATTAAAATATTATCCAAAACATGTCCAATTCTTATTGGATGATTTTATTTCGACCATGAGTAATCTTATCTTTGAATTTAATGATTTTTGGAACTTTTGAAACCGAATATCATTATATAATAAAATAATATTTTCGCACTTTCCTAAAGACCCCTCCTCCCCTTTATAAAAGGAGACCATTTATAACCAATTCCTCACACCTCTCAAGACTTTTGGCTGATCCAAAATTTACCCAATTAAGATCCCTACATCCTTCTCCTCCTCCTATAATCCTTACCTTAGGCAAAAGGCACTTCAAGAAGTCCGTTTGTTCAAACCAAAGGGAGTTACCCAAATTAAAGGAGATTAAACAACGATCGAGTCAAGTCGGACATGAGGTAAGGGACTTCGTCTCAATATCCATTCATTGAGGCATATTTTGTTTTAATACAAGACTTTCTTTAATACGCTGTATAAACACCCTTGAATTTTCAAAGGGAATCTTTTTCTACGAAGCTTTTTACAAAAAGACAAAATGGATGTTCCTTTTAACGTAAGCGGTGATAATGACCTTTTCCGCCGCTGCGAATATTATTTGATCTTTGTCTTCTTCAACAAGCCGTAAGGTTTTTTAAAATAAAATAAATACCATGTACTCTTTTATGTATTTTGGTATTGAAAATGGTATTGAAAATGGATTTGTTATGTCAATATATTTTAGTGATATATTGTGAATGAAATGTGGAAATGTTTTCTTTCCTTTGTATTTGTTTTATGTCTCATGATTTTATAATGGTACGTGGAAATTTTCTAGGTGGTTACGTGGTAAACCAAATGACGGGTGGTTCCGTGAATACCAGGATGGGTGGTTATGTTGTAACCTCCAATGCATTGGGTATAAAAGTCAGCCGTATGACTATTCCATTTAGTGATATGTGTGGAAGTCGACCGTATGGTTATTCCATTTAAATATATTTATGTCCCAAGATACCTTTATATTTTATGTGTTATTTATATGGGTTTTTGGTAATAATTTAGTTACAAAAGGGAAAGTAATGATATTTTATTTAGTAAAGATTATTTACTACTTCATAAAGTTGAAAATTATTACTTATTATATTGTATTCATGGTTTACCTATTGTTTTGAAAAAACTAACAGTTTTCCTTTTTGTGTATCCCTTACTGAGTTTTTTATGCTCATCCCTTGTTTTTGAAATGTTTTTCATAGGACATAATGTGGAATAGGGTCAAGGATGGGATCATGGAATAGTCATGCTGTCTTAAACATGAAACTAGACCTGAATCTTTTTTTTTCAGGAGTTCATGTTTTGTAAAAAAATGGAAACTGTGAAGAAGTGTCTACTTTGTAATCTTTTGAGATATAATTGTTATGTCCTAATTCTCTAAAACTCTAAACCTAAAAATATTCCAATTGTGAATTATTCATTTTATTCAATATTATGTAAGGTTTAATGCTGGGTCCTTACGGTTGGTATCAAAGGTCAGTTTAGATAAATTTTGGAGTTAGATTATTGTTAAATTAATGTCCATAAATTAATTTATGGTAATATTTAAATGATATAGCATTTACAGATTACCATGTTGCTTCACCTAAAATATCTCTATGTTCAAAATGGTTTTCCACATAGGAAAAAAGGGAAGCTATGTTGGGACGACATCAGGAGGAAGACAACCTTCCAAATCAGCAACCTGATATGGTTAGTATCCGAACTAAATAGTTTGTTGCAGTGATGGCACATTTGACTCAAGCTATAAATGGTGGTGGTATCCATGCACAAGATCAGCAAGATCAACCACAGAGGAACTGGTCAGTAGTCTAACATTTCATGAGGCAACATCCCCCATCATTCAGGGGATCATATGACCTGGTGCTAGAAAAAGGGTGGATTAAAGCACTGGAGAAGATTTACAATGTCTTGGGTTGTTCAGAACATAAAAAGGTTAGTCTCGCTGTTTATTTTTTTGAAGGTGAATCTGTTCAGTGGTGGTCGATGGTGAAAAATATCAGGGATAGTTAGGATATTGATGCTCTTGATTGGGATGAATTCAAAGGTATTTTTCTTGAGAAATATTTTCCTAAGGTGGTTCATCTTTGAATGGAAAAACAATTCCTAGAATTGAGGTAGGAGGATTCCATAGTGGCTGTTTATGAAGAAATGTTCACTCGACTGGCAAGCTATGCACCAAACTTCATCTGAGATCTTGATAGTATGATAAATCAATTTTACTTAGGACTGAAGCGATGATATCAAATATCGTTAGCCTTTTGTGAGATTAAAAGTTATGAAAAACTTATTCGATGTGCGGAGAAGGTGGAAATGGAGTTTGCAGATGATCAGGTGTTCTTTGAAAAACAACGGAATAAGAGGTCCATTTGCTAGGAAAATGGGACGAAATCATCAAATAATCATAGAGGTAATATTACTAAATACCCATCTTGTGATAAGTGTGGTAAAACACATCCCGCAGAATTTTTATTAAAGTATGGAAAGTGCTTCTGGTGTGGTAAGTCTAGTCATATTGCTCGTAACTGTAAGGAGAATGATCTAGACGGAAATGAAAAGCCATCGGTAAGATGTTTTTAAGTGTAATGAAATGGTTCATTATGAAAATGAGTGTCCAGATAAGAACTCAACTGGGGGAAAGCAGCCAGACTACATATAGAAAGGGGTGGTGAAATCCTTTGCAACTACTTTAGTGGATGTTGGTCCATAAAATAAAGTAGTATCAGGTACACTGTTTGTTTTTTCAGATTATGACAATGTGTTGTTTGATTGAGGGTCTAAACACCCTTTCATTTCTGATAAGCTTTCTACTAAATTGGGAATTCCATATCAAGATATGAATACAGATTTTACGTTAAAAACACCAGGAACATTAATGTCCTTCTATACGGAATGAACCTACCTGAAAACCTTATTGTTTTGCCTCTAGTAGAGTTTGATGTTATTTTGGGAATTTATTGGATTTCTATTTATCATTCTATGATTGAATACAGAGCTAAAGAGGTTTCTTTTTAGAAATATTTACAGTTTTCATACAAGAATAAACCCTTGATTTTGATAACATATCAGGAAGGTGATAAACTAGTAAAAATTGAAATGAATTTTACCATGAACATATTGTTGAATATAAATGAACTGTTAAGATTAATGATGTGCCAGTGGGAAATGAGTACCTTGATGTTTTTCCTGATGAGTTGCCTAGCATTATACCGAGAAGTTGAATTTACTGTTGACTTAGTTTCGGATGCTAAGACAATTTCAAAACCCCCTTATCGAATGGATCAAATTGAACTTTTAGAGTTAAATAAGAAATTGCAGGAGTTATTATATAAAGGATTCATTCGACCTACCACATCACCATGGGGTTCTCTTGTCCCTTTTGATAAAAATAAATATGGTTCAATGAGACTTTGCATTGATTATAGAGCATTAAAGAACATCACTGTTCAGAACAAATATCATTTTTCTCATATCGATGATTTGTTCTATCAGCTCTAGGGGTCTTAGTATTTTTCAATGATTGACTTGAGATAATGGTACCATAAGTTGAAATTAAAGGAAGAATACATTCCTAATACTGCGTTTCGTACTAGATATGTCCATTATGAATTTGTAGTTATGCCTTTTGGTTTAACCAATGCACCTTCTATATTAATGGATCTTATGAATAGAATTTTCCCTGATTTCTTGAATAAGTTTTTGGTTGTGATCATTGATGATATTTTGGTTTCTTCCAAATGTAAGGAGGAACATGAAAGTCATTTAAGGGTTGTCTTTCAATCCTTAAAATAAAAGAAACTATTTTTGAAATTCATAATGTGTGAGTTTTGGTTAAAAACATTTTTATTACTTGATAATATTGTTTCAAAAAATGGCATAACTATTGATCCTACAAAAATAGATGTTGTTGAAGAATGGCCAAGACCCACAAATATAAATAAGATTCATAGTTTTCTTGGTTTTGCAGGTTATTACTGAAGGTTTTTTGAAACCTTTTAACGGTTATCTGGTCCAATGTCTAGGTTAACACGAAAAGGTGTTAAGTTCATTTGGACAAAACATTGTGATGATTGTTTTCAGGAATTAAAAAGAAGATTGGCGAATGCTCTAGTTTTAGAACTGCTTTCCAGAAATGGTGAGTTTTTTATCTATAGTGATTCTTCGTTTAAAGGACTTGTTTGTGTCCTTATACTGAATGATCAGGTAATTGATTATGATTCAAGTCAGTTGAAAAACCATGAGTTAAATTACCCTACACATGATTTGGAATTAGCTGTTGTTGTTTTTGCTTAAAAAATTTGGAGGCATCATTTGTTTGGAGTGATGGGTGAAATATATACCGATCCCAAAAGTTTGATGTAAATATTCACTCAAAAATAATTGAAAATGAGATAGAGGAGATGGTTGGAATGAACAAAGGATTATGATTGCATGATCCATTACCATCTGGGAAAAGAAAATATAGTGGCTGATTCATTGAGTCAAAAAGTCTTTCTTCATAAACTATGATAGGTTTGGAACAAGAGCCTTTGGTTTTTTATTTGATGAACTTTGGAATAGATGTTGTTGGTGCAGGAAATTATTTTGTTTTGTATCAGGTGTTAGTGAGATCTTCTCTATCAGACAGAATAAAGAAAGTGCAAAAAGAAGAAAGACAGTTACAGAAAAAGTTAGAGTTAGTTCAGAAGGGTATGTTGCCTGAATTTAACATTTGATAATGATTGTGTTTTGAGGTTTGGAATGATATTATGTGTGCCTTGTGATTCACAGTTGATGAATGAGTTGTTATGTGAAGCTCATAATTCACTATTTCCAGTTCATCTTTGTAGTACTAAGATGTATAGAGATCTTCGAGAGTATTATTGGTGGGATGGAATGAACAGTGATATTGCTAATTTTACCGTGATGTGTTTGAATTGTTAGTAGGTTAAAGTAGAGTGACAGTTACCAAAAGGAATGCTTCAGCCTTTACTTATGCGAGAGAGGAAATGGGAAAATATATCCCTGGATTCGTTGTGGGATTACCGAAGACATATGGAGGTAATAATGCAATTTGGGTTATTATTGATTGATTGACTAAATCTTCTCATTTACTTCTTATTCGAGATGCATTTTCTCCAGATCAACTTTATCGGTTGTATGTTAATGAGATATTTAGGTTGCATGGAGTTCCCCTCTCCACTGTATCAGATCGTGATCCCAGATTTACTTATAACTTTTGGAAAGGCCTTAAGAAGTCATTGGGTACTGAATTATATTTTAGTACAAATTTACATCCCCAATCAGATAGGAAATCAGAATGAACAATTCAGACCTTGGAGGATATGCTATGTTCTTTTTCACTGGATTGCTAGGGAATTTGGGACCAGCATCTTTATTTGGTTGAATTTCTATATAATAACAGTTTTCATTCTAGTATACAGATGGATCCATTTGAGGCATTATATGGAAAGCATTGTCAAACTCCAGCTTTTTGGGATGAAGTAGGTGAAAGGAAGCTTATAGGACCAGAATTGGTAGAAGAGATGGCATAGAAAGTTCAGTTGATTCAGAAGCAAATGATAATAGCTCAGAGTAGACAGAAAAGTTATGTAGATAACCGGAGGAAAGATCTTTCTTTTGAGGTAGGTGATCATATATTTCTCAAAGTTTCTCCATGGAAAAGTTAGATGCGTTTTGGTAAGAAGGAAAAGTTGAGTCCGAGGTTTATTGGACATTATGAAATTCTAGAGAAAGTTGTATTAGTTTTGTATAGAATGGCTTTACCTCCAAGTTTATCCCATGTACACAATGTTTTTTAATGTTTCAATGTTTATAAAATATATGCTAGATCTATATCATGTTATGATCCAATAGGTAGTTCAGTTAGAAAAAAATATCTCTTATGAAGAACAACCAATTCAGATTTTTAACCGTAGAGAGAATGTGGTGCGGAATAAGGTAATTCACTAGGTAAAGGTTTTGTGGAAAAACTATATGGTTGAAGAGGCAATGTGGCAATCTGAAATTTCTATGAGTGGTAAACACCGCCACTTATTTTGATATGTAAAATTGTGAGGACGTAATTCGCAAAAGGGGGAAGGATGTAACATCCCAGGTAAATTGATAAAAATGCATATTACATATTATTTAATATTTTTGAATTAAATATTAATTTTACTTTAAAGGGGTTGCTATATTCGATAGCATACCCGATAAGAAACAACGGGTTTCATTGAAATCTTACGTTGCACAATAATAATATAATATTATTATTTTATATGGTAGTTAACTCCACACCGTTTTATTGGCGGGAATAAACAGAATTAACAAAAATATGATTATACATGTTTGTTAAATTTATTTACATTTATCCAATAAAAGTTAGAGGATTTAAATGTGAATGAATATAATTTTAATCACAATTTACATTAAAAGGTTGATTTACCACCTTTTAACGGAAAAACCTTTTTTAATATAGTTGTTTTTCACTTTAATACATTCTAATTGACCAAATAAAATCCTTATGTAGAATGGGGACATCAATATTTACTTTGTGTAAATTTTTGGGATTTTTCTGATAAAGTTCATTTTTCATGAATAGTGAAAATATTGTATTTTAATTCAAACGTGGCATTTAATCAAATATATTTATATGGTTATTTTATCTTTTTATTTGGTTTTGAGGTGTAATTAGAATATATTTTTAAAATTTAATCTAATTTTTGTCATTTTAATTTATTTCAATTTGAAATTGGACATAAACAAGTGTCAATCTTTTGATAGTTATTGTTTCTTAAAAACACGTTATTTGTTTTAACAGCAGGAATTAATTTTAAAATTAATTAAAGACACTTTTATTTTTTTTTAATTTGGAAAAATAAACATCATTTTTGAATGTGGAATATCAAATATAGCTTATGCTTATTTTTTTGTATTTTTATGAAAAACATCAATTTTGATGAATAGTTAACCACTTTGTAGTAGTAAAAAAAACTGACCTTTTCATTTAAATGAAATTTTACCACTTCTGTGAATTTAATTTAGAAATTCTGACATACATGGGTGTTATTATTTAGTAAAATGAGGTTCAATAAGATGAAAATAATTTTTAGGGACTAGTAACGTTTGACTTTTATTTACTGCGGTTAAAGGTAAATAAGGTAATTCAAGGTAAAAAAAATATAATAATAATTAAAAATTACCTTAACACTTGTCCAAACCTTATTGGACGAGTCATGGACTACCATGTGCATCTTTGGGTCTATTTTGGGACCCCATGAAGCCACTTATTAAAGATAATGACACTTTAGATTAATTAATTTAATGTAAAGGAAAAAATGACATAAACAAAAATCTTTTAGTAAAATAATTTTAATATGGTGTTATATAAGTAATAATTTTTCCTATAAATATTCATTGTAAATATTAAACGATTTCATACATCATGTTATTTTTTCTATAATTTTTATTCATCATATAAATTATGTTATTTATGACACAATAGTGATGCAGAATTTACCTAATTAATAAATGATTTGAATAAATAATATTATAATGTTTAAAATATTATTTAAAACATTTCTAGTTCTTATTGGATGATTTTATTTTGACCATGAGTCATCTTAGCTTCGACTTTAATTATTGTTTGACCTTTTTAAACCGAATATCATTATATAATATAATAATATTTTCACATTTTCCTAAAGAGCCCCTCCAACCCCTTATAAAAGGAGACCATTTCTAACCAATTCCTCACACCTCTCAAGCCTTCTGGAATGTCCGAAATCTGCCCAAATAAGCTCCGTAAATCCCTGACCTCCTCTTATAAGCCTTACCTTAGGATTAAGGCACTTCAAGAAGTCCTTTAGATTAAACCAAAGGGAGTTACCCAAATTAAAGAAGATTAAAGAACAATCGAGTAAAGTCGGACACAAGGTAAGGGACTTCGTCTCAATCTCCTTTCATTGAGGCGTATTTTGTTTTAATAAATGAAATAATTCTATACATTGTATAAAAACCCTTAACATTTCAAATGGAATCTTTTTCTACAAAGCATTTTACAAAAAGACAAAAAGAATGATCCTTTTAACGTAAGTGGTGACAATGAACATTTCTGCCGCCAAGAGTATTATTTGATCTTTGACTTCCTCAACAAGTCATAATGTTTTTTAAATTAAAATAAATACCATATACTCTATTATGTATTTTGTTATTGAAAATGGTTTTGATAATTTATTTGTTATGTCAATATATTTAAGTGATATATTGTGATTGAAATGTGGAAATTTTTCTTTCCTTTAAATTTTTTTTATGTCTTATGATTTTATAATTGTAATTTTACATTTGACGGGTGGTTACATGATAAACTAAATGACGGGTGGTTCCATGAATACCAGGATGGGTGGTCAATTTATAACCTCCAATTCATTGGGTATGGAAGTCGTTTGTATGGCTATTCCATTTAGTGATATGTGTGGAAGTCGACCGTATGGATATTCCATTTAAGTATGTTTATATACCAAGTTACCTTTATATGTTATGTGTTTTTTATATGGGTTTTATGGTAATATATTTTTTAGAAAACGGTATTTAATGATATTTTATTTTGTGAAGAGTATTTACTACTTCATAAAGGTTAAAAGTATTACTTATGATAAAGTATTCATTGTTTACCCATTCTTTTGAAAAAGATAACAGTTTTCCTTCTTTGTGTATCCCTTGCTGAGATTTTTATGCTCGTCCCAGGTTTTTGAAATGTTTTTCACAATCCATAATGTGGAATAGGGTTAAGGATGGAATCAAGGAAAAGTCATGTTGTCTTAAACATGGAACTAGATATGACTATTTTTTTCAAGAGTACATGTTTTGTAAAAAAAATGGAAATTGTGTAGTAGTGCCTACATTGTAAAATTTTGATATGTAATAGTTATATCCTAATTCTATAAAACTATAAACATGAAAAGATCCTCAATGTGAATTATTCATTTAATTCAATATTATGTATGGTTTAAGTCCGGGTCCTTAAAGTTGGTATCAAAGGCCAGTTTAGATAAATCTTGGAGTTAGAGTATTGTTAAATAAATGTCCATAAATTAATTTATGGTAATATTAAAATGATATAGCATTTATAGATTACCATGTTGCTTCGCCTAAGATATTTCTGTGTTCAGAATGGTTTTCCGCAGAGGGAAAAGGGCAGCTATGTTGGGATGGCATCAGGAAGAAGTCAAACTTCCATATCAACATCCTAAGATGGTAAAAGTCAGAACTGAAAAGTTTGTTGCAGTGACGGCATAATTGAATCATGCTATAAATGGTGGTGGTACCCATCCACAATATCAGCCAGATCAACCACAGAAGTACATGTTAGTAGTCGAACATTTCATGAGGCAACATCCCCCATCATTTAGAGGATAATCTGACCCAGCACTAGCAAAAGGATGGATTAAAGCACTGGAGAAGATTTTCGATGTCATGGGATGTCCAGAACATCAAAAGGTTAGTCTCGTTGGTTATCGTTTTGAAGGTGAAGCTGATCAGTGGTGGTTGATGGCGAAAAATATCAGGGATAATGAGGAAATTGATTCTCTTGATTGGGATTAATTTAAAGGTATGTTTATTGAGAAATATTTTCCTAAGGTGGTTCAGCTTAGGATAGAAAAGAATTCCTATAATTGAGGTTGGAGGATGACTCTTTGGCTGCTTATGAAGCAAAGTTCACTTGACTGGAAAGGTATTCACCAAATTTCATCCGAGATCTTAATAGTAAGATAAATTGATTTTACTCAGGATTTATGCCACGATATCGAAGAGCATCAGCCTCTCGTGGGTTCAAAAGTTATGAACAAATTTTTCTATGTGCGTAGAAGGTGTAAATGGAGTTTGTAGATGATCCAGTGTTCTTTGAAAAACAACAGAATAAGAGGTCCAGTTGGAAGGCAAAGGGGAATAATTCCTCAAAGAAGCCTGTAGTTAAGAAAACTAAATATCCATCTTGTGAGAAGTGTGGTAAAAATCATCCCGGAGAATTTTTTTCAATGTATAGAAAGTGCTTCTAGTGTGGTAATTCTGGTCATATTGCTCGTAACTGTAAGGAAGATGATCTAGAAGGCAATGAAAAGCCATCTGTAATATGTTTTAAGTGTAATGAAATGGGTCATTATGCAAATGAGTGTCCATAGAAGAACTCAACTGAGGGAAAGCATCCAGAATACAAGTAGAAAGGGGTGGTGAAATACTTTTCAACTACTTTAGCGGATGTTGGGCCATCAAATGAAGTAGTATCATGTACCCTATTTGTTTGTCCATATTATGACATTGTGCTGTTTGATTCCAGGTTTACACACTCTATCATTTCTGAGATGTTTTCTTGTAAATTTGGAATTCAATCTCAAGATATAAATAAATATCTTATTTGTAAAACACCTAGAGGAAATGTAGAGACTAAAATAAAACATAAGAACATTATTTTCATTGTGTCCAGAAATAACCTACCTGAAAACCTTATTATTTTGCCTCTAGTAGAGTTTGATGTTATTTTGGGCATGGATTGGATTTCAGTTTATCATGATATGATTGACTGCAGTGCTAAATAGATTTCTTTTCAGAAATATTTATAGTTTGTGTAAAAGAATGAACCCTTGCTTTTGAAAACATATCAAGATGTTGAGAAAATAGTAAAAATGGAAATGAATGTTACCTTACACATATTGTTGGAAATAAAGAAACTGTTCAGATTAATGATGTGCCAGTGGTATATGAGTACCTTGATGTTTTTCCTGATTAGTTTCCAGGCATTATACCTGATCGAGAAGTTGAATTTACTGTTGACTTAGTTCATAATGCTAAGCCAATTTCAAAACCCCCTTATCAAATAGCCCAAATTGAACTTTTAAAGTTAAAGAAGAAATTGTAGGAGTTATTAGATAAAGTATTCAATCGACCTAGCACATCACCATGAGGTTGTCCTGTCTTTTTTGTTAAAAAGAAAGATGGTTCAATGAGACTTTCCATTGATTATAGATCATTGAATAACATCACTGTTAAGAACAAGTATACATTGCCTCATATTTATGATTTGTTAGATCAACTCCAGGGGGCTCAATATTTTTCGAAGATTGACTTGAGATCGGGGTACACTCAGTTGAAAGTAAAGGAAGCAGACATTCTAAAGACTACTTTTTTAACTAGATATGGCCATTATGAATTTGTAGTTATACCTTTTAGATTAACCAATGAACCAGCTGTATTCATGGATCATATGAACATAATTTTCCGTGAGTTCTTGGATAAGTTTTTGGTTGGTTCATTGATGATATTTTGGTTCATTCCAAAAGTAAAGAGGAACATGAAAGTCATTTCAGTGTTTTCTTTCAATCCTTACAAGAAAAGAAACTATTTGGGAAATTCAGAATGTGTGAGTTTTGGTTAATATAAATTTCTTTCCTTAGTCACATTGTTTACAGAAATGGCATAATTATTTATCCTACAAAAACAAAAGTTGTTAAAGAATGGCCAATACCCACAAATATAACCGAGATTCCTAGTTTTCTTGGTTTGGCAGGTTATTACGAGAGGTTTGTTGAAACTTTTTCACAGTTATCTAGTCCAATGACTAAGTAAACTCAAAAAGGTGTTAAGTTCATTTGGACAAAAGATGTGATGATTGTTTTCAGGAATTGAAATTAAGATTGGTGAATTATCCAGTTTTAGCACTGCCTTCCAGAAATGGTGAGTTTGTTATCTATAGTGATGCCTTGTTGAAAGCACTTGGTTGTGTCCATATGCTTAATGATCAGGTAATTTAGTATGCTTCACGTCAGTATAAACCCAATGAGTTAAATTACCCTACACTTGATTTAAAATTATCTACTAT
The DNA here is from genome assembly GCA_963277665.1 of Viscum album. NCBI lineage: Eukaryota > Viridiplantae > Streptophyta > Magnoliopsida > Santalales > Viscaceae > Viscum > Viscum album. The sequence goes on along the minus strand of OY728150.1, from coordinate 35,241,600 downwards.
TGTTTCTGATTTAAAAATTTGGAGGCATCATTTTCATGGAGTGAAGTGTGAAATATATAATGATCAAAATAGTTTGAAGTATATATTCACTCAATAATAATTGAACACGAGATATAGGAGATGGTTGTAATTAATCCAGAATTATGATTGCATGATCCATTACCATCAGGGAAAATAAAATAAAGTGGATGATGCTTTGAGTCGAAAACGTAATGCTTTATTAACTATGTTACATTTTGAACAAGATACTTTGGTTTTTGATTTGATGAACTTTGGCATAGAAGTTGTTGGTGCAAGAAATTATTCTTTTTTGTATCAGGTGTCAGTGAGATCATCTCTATCAGACAGAATAAATAAAGCGCATAAAGAAGAAATTGAGTTACAGAAAAAGATAGAGTTTGTTTAGAAGGGTAAGTTCCCTGAATTTAACATTTGATAATGATTGTGTTTTGAGGTTTGGAAATAGATTTTGTGTGCCTAGTGATTCACAGTTGAAGAATGACTTGTTATGTGAAGCTCACAGTTCTCTGTTTTCAGTTCATCCTGGTAGTACTAAGATGTACAAAGATCTTCAGGAGTATTATTGGTGGGATGGAATGAAAAGTGATACTGATAATTTTACCGTCATGTGTTTGACATGTCAGTAGGTTAAAGTAGAGTTACAGTTATCAAAAGGAATAATTCAGCCTTTTCGGTGCTAGAGAGGAAATGGGAAAATATATCCAAGGACTTTGTTGTGGGATTACCGAAGACATCTCGAGGAAATAATGCAATCTGGGTTATTATTGATCGATTTGACTAAATCTTCTAATTTCCTTCCTATTCGAGATGCATTGTCTCCAGATCAACATTATCGGTTGTATTTTAAAGTGATAGCCAGGTTGCATGGATTTCCCCACTCCATTGTATCTGATCATGATCCCAGGTTTACTTCTATGTTTTGGAAAGGCCTACAGAAGATGTTGGGTACTGAATTAAATTATAGTACAGATTTTCATCCTCAATCAGATGGGCAATCCGAACAAATCATTCAGACCTTGGTGGATATTATACGTGCTTGTACACTAGATTACCATGGAAGTTGGGACTAACATCTTTCTTTGGATGAATTTTCATGTGATGATAGTTTTCATTCTAGTATACAGATGGCTCTATTTTTGGCATTATATGGAAATCATTATCAAACCCTAGATTTTTGGGATGAATTAGGTGAATGGAAGCTTATGGGACGAGAATTAGTAGAAGAAATTGAAGAGAAAGTTCAGTTGATTCAGAATCACATGGGAAAAGTTCAGAGGAGACAGAAAAGTTATACAAATAACTGGATGCAGGATCTTTCTTTTGAGGTAGGTGATCATGCCTTTAACAAAGTTTCTCCATTGAAAAGTGTGATGCGTTTTGGTAAGAAGGGAAAGTTGATTCCGAGGGTCATTGGACCTTATGAAATTTTGGAAAAAGTTGGATCAGTCTCATACAATGTGGCTTTACCTCTATGTTTATCCCAAGTACATAATGTTTTTCAAGATTCGATGTTGAGAAAGTATATTCTAGGTCCATCTCATGTTTTGATCCCAGAGGAAGTTTAGTGGGAAGAGAATCTCTCTTATGAAGAACAACTAGTTCATATTCTTGACCATAGAGAGCAAGTTTTGCGGAATAAGGAAATTCACAAGGTAATGGTAATGTGGAAAAACTATATGGTTGAATAGGCAACGTGGGAATATGAAAATGTTATGAGGGATAAACACCCCCACTTATTTTGATTAGAAAAATTGTGAGGATGCAATTCTCAAAAGGGGGCAAGGATGTAACATGCCAGGTAAATAAAGAAAGATACATATTTCATATTTATTAATATTTTTGAATTAAATATTAATTTTACTTTAAAGGGGTTACTATGTTCAATAGAGTACCCGATATGCAACAACATGTTTCTTTGAAATCTTACGTTGCACACTAATAATATAATATCATTATTTTACATGGTAGTTAATTCCTAGCTGTTGTATTGGAGGGAATGAAAAAAATAACTACAATATGATTATACATGTTTTTTAAATTAATTTACATTTATCCAATAAAAGTTAGAGGCTTAAATTGCGAATGAATCAAATTTTAAGCATAATTTACATTAAAAGGTCGATTTACCACATTTTAATAGTGAACCCTCATTAAATATAGTTTCTTTTTCACTTTAATACATTCTAATTGACCAAATTAAATCCTTATTTAGAATGGGTACATAAAAATTTACTTTGTGTAATTTTTTTGGGATTTTTCCGAAAAAGTTCATTGTTTAATGAATAGTGAAAATATTGTATTTTAATTCAAAAGTGCCTTTTAATATAATTTATTTATATGGATAGATTGTCTTTTTAATTAGTTTTAAAGTGTAATTAGAATATATTTTTACCATTTAATCAAATTTCAGTCATTTGAATTGATTTCACTTTGAAATTGGATATAAAAAAGTGTCAATCTTTTGATAGTTTTTTTTCTTAAAAACACGCTATTTGTTTTAAAAACAAGAATTAATTTTAAAAATAATTACTGAACCTTTTTTGATTTTAATTTTGAAAAACAAACATCATGTTTTAATTCACAATATCAAATATAGATTAGGCTGAATTTTTGGTATTTTTCTGAAAAACATCAATTTTTAATGAATAGTGAAACCACATAGTAGTAGTTAAAAAACTGACCTTTTCATTTAAATGAAATATTAACACTTCTGTTAATTGAATTTTGAAAATATAACATACATGGTTGTTTTTAGGTAGTAAAATTTGGTTCAATAAGACTAAAATAATTTTTGGTGAACATTAAATTTTGACTTTTATTTACCGTGGTTAAAGGTAAATAAGGTATTTCAAGGTAAAAAAAATATTATAATAATTCCAAATTACCTTACACTTGTCCAAACCTTATTGGATGAGTCATGGACGACCATTTACATCTTTGGGTCGATTTTGGGACCCCATGAATCCAATTATGAATGATAATGACACTTTAGATTAATTAATTTTATATAAAGGCAAGAATGACATAAACAAAAAATCTTTTAGTAAATTAATATTTATGTGGTGTTGTATAAGTACTGGTTTTTCCTATAAGTATTCATTGGAAATATAACAAGATTTCCTATGTCATGGTATTTGTTTTATAATTTTTTAGACATCAAATAAATTAAATTATTTATGACACAATATGGATGCAGAGTTTACCTCATTAATAAATTATTTAAATAAATAAGATTATAATGATTAATATATTATCCAAAACATGTCCAATTATTATTGGATTATTTTATTTCGACCATGAGTCATCTTAAATTCAACATTAATGTTTTTTGGACCTTTTGAACCCGAATATCATTATATAATAAAATAATATTTTCACATTTTCCTAAAGAGCCCGTCCACCACCTTATAAAAGGAGACCATTTCTAACCAATTCCTCACACCTCTCAAGCCTTTTGGCATGTCCAAACTATTCCCAATTAATCTCCCTAAATCCATATCCTCTTTATAGTAGCCATACCTTATGTAGAAGGCACTTCAAGAAGTCTTTTGGTTCAATGAAAATTGAGTTAGCCAAATTAAAGGAGATTAAAGAACGATCGAGTCAAGTTGGACATGAGGTATGTGACTTCGACTCAATATCCTTTAATTGAGGCATATTTTGTTTTAATACACGAATTTATTATATACGCAGTATAAACACCCTTGACTTTTTATAGGGAATCTTTTTCTACGAAGCATTTTACAAATAGACAAAAAGAATGCTCCTTTGAACGTAAGCGGTGACAAAGACATTTTCCGCCGCCGCGAGTATTATTTGATCTTTGGATTCCTCAACAAGTTGTAATGTTATTTAAAAAAAATAAATACCATATACTCTTTTATGTATATTGGTATTGAAAATGGGTTTGATAATGTATTTTTTATGTCTCTATATTTAAGTGATATATTGTGATTAAAATGTGGAAATTTTTTCTTTCCTTTATATTTTTTTTTCTATTGTGATTCTATAATGGTACTTAGACATTTGAAAGGTGGTTACATGATAAACCAAATGACAGGTGGTGCTATGAATACCAGGGTGGGTGGTTACGTTATAACCTCCAATGCATTGGGTATGGAAGTCAGTCGTATGGCTATTCCATTTAGTGATATGGGTGGAAGTCGATCGTATGGTTCTTCCATTTAAGTATGTTTATATCCCAAGTTACCTTTATATGTCATGTTTTCTTTATAAGGGTTTTTTGGAAATATTTTTTTTATAAAAGGTTAAGTAATAATCGTTTATTTAGTGAAGAGTATTTTCTACTTCAAAAAGGTTAAAAGTATTACTTATGATAAAGTATTCATTGTTTACCTGTTGTTTTGAAAAAACTAACAGTTTTCCTTCTTTGTGTATCCCTTACTGAGACTTTTATGCTCATCCAAAGGTTTTTAAATGTTTTTCATAGGACATAATGTGGAAAAGGGTCAAGGATGGGATCATGGAAAAGACATGTTGTTTTAAACATGGAACTAGACATGACTCTTTTTATCAAGAGTTCATGTTTTGTAAAAAATAGAAATTGTGTAGAAGTATATACTTTGTAATATTTTTAGAGATAATAGTTATGTCCAAATTCTATAAAACTCTAAACCTAAAAAGATTCACAATGTGAATTATTCATTTAATTGAATATTATGTATGGTTTAACGCCAAGACCTTACAGTTGGTAACAAAGGTAAGTGTAGATAAATTTAGGAGTTAGACTATTTTTTAATATATGTCCATAAATTAATTTATGGTAATATTGAAATGATATGACATTTACATATTATCATGTTTCTTCGCCTAAGATAACTCTGCGTTCATAATGGTTTTCCGCAGAGAAAAAAAGGCAGCTATGTTGGGACGACATCAAGAGGAAGAAAACCTTTCGAATCAGAAACCTAAGATGGTCGGAATCTGAACTGAAATGTTTTTTGCAGTGATGGCACAATTGACTCGGGCTATAAATGGTGGTGGTATCCATGCACAAGATCAGCCAAATCAACCAGGGAGGAACATGTCATTAGTCGAACATTTCATGAGGCAACATCCCCCATCAGTTATAGGATCATCTGAACTGGTGTTGGAATAAGGGTGGATTAAATCATTGGAGAAGATTTTCGATGTCATGGGCTATTCAGAACATCAAAAGGTTAGTCTCCATTTTTAGAGATTTGAAGGTGAAGATAATCAGTTGTGGTCGATGGTGAAAAATATCAGGGATAATGAGGAGATTGATGCACTTTATTGGGATGAATTCAAAGGTATGTTTCTTGAGAAATATTTTCCTATGGTGGTTCAACTTAGGATTGAAAAAAAAATTACTAGAATTGAGGCAGGAGGATGACTCATTGGCTGCTTATGAAGAAAAGTTCACTTGACTGGCAAGGTATGCGCCAAATTTCATCCAAGATCTTTATATTAAGATAAATCGATTTTACTCTGGACTAAATCCATAAAATCGAAGAGAGTTAGCCTCTCATGAGTTTGAAAGTTATGAAAAACTTTTTCGATGTGTGGAGAAGGTGGAAATACAGTTTGCAGATGATTAGGTGTTATTTGAAAAACAAAAGAATAAGAGGTCCAGTTGGAAGGAAAATGGGAAGAATTCATCAAATAAGCATGGAGTTAAGAAAACTAAATATCCATCTTGTGAGAATTGTGGTAAAAATCATCCTAGATAATTTTTATCAATTTATGGAAAGTGCTTCCAGTGTGGTAAGTCTAGTCATATTTCTCGTAACTGTAAGGAAGATGAACAATTAAGAAACAAAAAGCCATTGGTAAGATGTTTTAAGTTTAATGAAATGGGTAATTATGTAAATGAGTGTTCATAGAAAAACTCAACTGGGGGAAATCATCCAGACTACAAGAAGAAAGGGGTGGTGAAATCCTTTGTAACTCCTTCAGTGGATGTTGGGCCATCAAAACGATGTAGTATCCGGTACACTGTTTGTTTGTTCAGATTATGCCAATATATTGTTTGATTCAAGGTGTACAAACTCTTTCATTTCTAAGAAGTTTTCTATTAAATTAGGAATTCCATCTCAATATATGAATATAGAACATACGATAAAAAAACCTAGAGTAAATTTTGAGAAAAAAAGAAAACATAAGAACATTCCTATCATTGTGTGTGGAAATAACCTACTTGCAAACCTTTTTGTTTTGCCTCTAGTAGAGTTTGATGTTATTTATGGAATATATTGGCCTTTTGTTTTTCATGATATGATTGACTGTAGATCTAAAGAGATTTCTTTTCAGAAGGATTTACAGTTTGTTTACAAGAAAGACCCCTTGCATCTGATAACATATCAAGAAGTTGAGAAACTAGTAAAAATGTAAATGAATGTTACCCTGCACATATTGTTGAAAATAATGGAACTATTCAGATTAATGATTAGCCAATGGTAAATGACTACCTTGATTATTTTCCTAATGAGTTTCCTGGAATTATACCAGATCAGGAAGTTGAATTTACTATTGACTTAGTTCCTGATGTTAATCCAATTTCAAAACCCCCTTATCGAATGGCTCAAATTGAACCTTTAGAGTTAAAGAAGCAATTACAGGAGTTATTAGATAAACATTTCATTCAACCTATCACATCACCATCGTGTCCTCCTATATTTTTTGTTAAAAATAAAGATGGTTCAATGAGACTTTTCATTGATTATATAGCATTGAATAACATTAGTATTAAGAACAAGTATCCTTTTCCTTATATCAATGACTTGTTTGATCAGCTCTAGGGGTCTCATTATTTTTCAAATATTGACATAAGATTGGGGTACCATCAGTTGAAAGTAATGAAAGTAGACATTCCTAAGACCGCATTTCATACTAGATATGGACATTATGAATTTGTAGTTATTCCTTTTTGTTTAACCAATGCCCCTCCTGTATTCATGGATCTTATGAATAGAATATTCTGTGAGTTCTTGGATATGTTTTTGGTTGTGTACATTGATGATATTTTGGTTTATTCCAAAAGAAATGAAGAACATGAAAGTCATTTAAGGTTTTTCCTGCAATTCTTAAAAGAAAAAAACTATATGGGAAATTCTGCATGTTTGAGTTTTGGTTACAACAAATTTTTTTCCATGGTCACATTGTTTAATAAAATGGCATAACTTTTGATCACACAAAATCAAAATTTTTTAAATAATGGCCAAGACCCACAAATATAACCGAGATTCATAGTTTTCATGGTTTAGTAGGTTATTACCAGATGATTATTGAAATATTTTCACGGTTATCTAGTCCAATGACTAAGATAACTCAAAAAGGTGTTATGTTCATTTAGAAAAAATGAATGTGATGATTGTTTTCAGGAATAGAAAAGAATATTGTTGAATGCTCCAGTTTTAGCACTGCCTTCCAGAAATGGTGATTTTGTTATCTACTGTAGTGCTTCATTGAAAGGACTTGGTTGTGTCCATATACCAAATGATCAGGTAATTGCTCATGCTTCATGGTAGTTGAAACCCCATGAGTTATATTTACCTACACATGATTTGGAATATGCTTCTATTGTTTTTCCTTTCAAAATTTGGTGGAATCATTTTTATGGAGTGAAGTGTGAAATATATAATAATCACAACATTTTTAAGTATATATTCACACAAAACGAATTGAACATGAGACAGAGGAGATGGTTGGAATTAATCAAGGATTATGATTTCACAATCCATTACCATCCGGAAAAAGCAAATAATGTGGTTGATGCTTTGAGTCAAAAAAGTAATTCTTCATTGACTATGTTACATTTGGAACACGATCTTTTGGTTTTTGATTTGATTAATATTGGCATAGAAGTTGTTGGTGTAAGAAATCCTTCTGTTTTGTATCAGGTGTAAGGGATATCATCTCTATCAGACAAAATAAATCAAGCACAAAAAGAAGAAAGAGAGTTATAGAAAAAGGTAGAGGTGGGTCAGAAGGGTAAGTTGCATGAACTTAAAATTTGATAATGATTGTGTTTTGAGGATTGAACATAGATTATTTGTGCCTTGTGATTCACAGTTGAAGAATGATTTGTTATGTGAAGCTCATAGTTCCCCGTTTTCAGTTCATCCTGGCACTACTAAGATGTACAAAGATCTTCAGCAGTATTATTGGTGGGATGGAATAAAAAGTGATATTACTGATTTTACTGTGAAGTGTTTGACTTGTCACCAGGTTAAAGTAGAGCGACAGTTACCAAAAGGAATGCTTCAGCCTTTACCGGTGCCAGAGAGGAAATGGGAAAATATATCCATATACTTCGTTGTGGGATTATCGAAGACATATCGTGGTAATAATGAAATTTGGGTTATTGTTGATCAATTTATTAAATCTTCTCATTTCCTTCCTATTTGAGATGTAGTGTCTCCAGATCAACATTATCGGTTGTATGTTAAAGAGATAGTTCGGTTTCATGGAGTTCCCCTTTCCGTTGCATCATATCGTGATCCTAGGATTACTTCTAACTTTTGGAAAGGCCTTTAGAAGTCGTTGGGTACTGAATTAAATTTTAGAACAAATTTTTATCCCTTATCAGACGGGAAATTAGAACAAACTATTCAGTCCTTGGAAGATATTCTACGTGCTTGTCCACTGGATTACCAGGGAAGTTGGGACTAACATCTTTCTTTGGTTGAATTTTTATATAATAACTGTTTTCATTCTAGTATACAAATGGCTCCATTTGAGGAATTATATGGAAATAATTGTCGAACTCCAACATTTTGGGATGAAGTAGGTGAAAGGAAGCTTATGGGACTAGAATTGGTAGAAGAGATGGCAGGGGCAGTTCAGTTGATTCAAAAGCACATCAGAACTGCTCAAAGTAGACAGAAAAGTTATGGAGATGACCGGAGGAAGGATCTTTCTTTTGAGGTAGGTGATCATGTCTTTCTCAAAGTTTCTCCATAGAAAAGTGTGATGTGTTTTGGTAAGAATGGAAAGTTGAGTCTGAGGTTCATTGAACCATATGAAATTCTGGATAAAGTTTTATCAGTTGCGTACATAGTGGATTTATCTCCAATTTTATCCTAGGTACATAATGTTATTCATGTTTCGATGTTGAGAATGTATATGCCAGATCCATCTCATGTTTTGAGCCCAGAGGTAGTTCAGTTGGAAGAGAATATCTCTTTTGAAGAACAAACAGTTCAGTTTATTAAATGTAGAGAGAAAGTGTTTCAGAATATGGTAATTCACCAGGTAAAGATTTTGTAAAAAAAACCATACGGTTGAAGAGGCAATGTGGGAATCTAAAAATGGTTTGAGGGATAAACGCCCCCACTTATTTTTAAAAGTAAAATTGAGAGGACGCAATTTTCAAAATGGGGGAAGGCTGGAATATCTCAGGCAAATAGGAAGAAAGAAATATTTCATATTTATTAATATTTGTGAATTTAATATTAATTTTACTTTAAAGTGGTTTCTATGTTCGATAGCGTACCCGATACGCAAAGACATGTTTCTTTGAAATCTTACGTTGCACACTAATAATATAATATTATTATTTTAAATGGTAGTTAACTCCTATCCGTTGTATTGGAGGGAATGAAAAAAACTAACTAAAATATTATTATACATGTTTGTTAAATGTATTTACATTTATCCAATAAAAGTTAGAGGCTTAAAATGTGAATGAATCTAATTTTAAGCATAATTTACATTAAAAGGTGTCAATTTACCACCTTTTAATGGAGAACCCTCTTTAAATATTTTTTTTCACTTTAATTCATTATAATTGACCAACTAAAATCTTTTTTAGAATGGGTACATCAATATTTAATTTGTGTAAATTTTTGGGATTTTTCCGATAAAGTTCATTTTTAATAAATAGTGATAATATTGTATTTTAATTCAAAAGTGCCTTTAAATATAATTTATTTATACGATTAGATTATATTTTTAATTGGTTTTACAGTGTAATTATATTAAATTTTTACCATTTAATCCAATTCTGGTCATTGGAATTAATTTCACTTTGAAATTGGACACAAACAAGTGTCAATCTTTTGATATTTATTATTTCTTAAAAACACGCTATTTGTTTTAACAATGGGAATTAATTTTAAAATTAATTAATGAATATTTTTTTTTAATTTGGGAAAATAAAAATAATTTTTGAATTCAGAATATAAAATATAGCTTAGGATGAATTTATGGTATTTTTCTGAAAAACGTCAATTTTTGATGAATAGTGAAACCACTTAGTATTAATTAAAAACTGACATTTTCAGTTAAATGAAATTTTACCACTTCTATGAATTGAAATTTTAAAATCTGACAAACATGGTTGTTATTAGGTAGTAAAATGTGGTTCAATAAGATGAAAATAATTTTTGGTAAATAGTAACTTTTGACTTTTATTTACCACGATTAAAGGTAAATAAGGCAATTCAAGGTAAAAGTAATATTATAATAATTCCAAATTACCTTAATACTTGTGAAAGATAATGACACTTTAGATTAATTAATTTAATGTAAAGAAAAAATGATATAAACAAAAATCTTTTAGTAAATTAATTTCTATATGGTGTTATATAAGTAATAGTTTTTCCTATAAATAATAATTGGAAAGCTAACATTATTTACTACATCATTTTATTTTTTTTATAATTTCTAGACATCATATAAAAAAAATTATTTATGACACAATAATGATGCAGAGTTTACCATATTAATAAATGATTTAAATAAATAAGATTATAATGAGTAAAATATGATCCAAAACGTGTCCAATTCTTATTGTATGATTTTATTTAGACAATGAGTCATCGTAAATTCAACTTTAATGATTTTCGGGCCTTTTCGAAATGGAATATCATTATATAATAAATTAATATTTTCCCACTTTCCTAAAGAGCCCCTCCCCCTTATTAAAGGAGACCATTTCTAACCAATTCCTAACACCTATAAGGCCTTTTGGTTTGTCCAAATTCTTCCAAATTAAGATCCCTACATCCATATCCTCCTCCTAGAAGCCTTACCATAGGAAGACGACACTTCAAGAAGTCCTTTGGTTGATTCCAAAGGGAGTTACCCAAATTAAAGAAGAATAAAGAACGATCGAGTCAAGTCAGACAGGAGGTAAGGGACTTCATCTCAATATTCATTCATTGAGGCATATTTTGTTTTAATAAACAACATTAGTTTATATTCTTTATAAACACCCTTGACTTTTCAAAGGGAATATTTTTCAACAAAGCATTTCACAAAAAGACAAAAATAATGTTCCTTTTAACATAAGCGGTGACAACAACCTTTTCCAATGCTGGGAGTATTATTTGATATTTGGCTTCCTCAACAAGCCGTAATGTTTTTTAAAAGAAAATAAATACCATATACTCTTTTATGTATTTTGATATCGAAAATGATTTTGATAGTGGATTTTTATTTCAATATATTTAAGTGGTATATTGTGATTGAAATGTGGAAATGTTTTCTTTCTTTTATATTTGTTTTATGTCTTCTGATTTTATAATGGTACTTAGACATTTGACGGGTTGTTACGTGATAAACCAAATTATGGGTGATTCCGTGAATACCAGGACGGGTGGTTACATTATAACCTCCAATGAATTGGGTATGGAAGTCGGTCGTATGGCTATTCCATTTAGTGATATGTGTCGAAATCGACAGTATGGTTATTCCATTTAAGTATGTTTATGTCCAAAGTTACCTTTATATGTTATGTGTTCTTTATATGCGTTTTATGGTAATATTTTGGTTAGAAAAGGGTAAGTAATGATCTTTTATCTAGTGAAGAGTAAGGTGAAAAGTATTACTTATGATAAAGTATTCATTGTTTACCAGTTGTTTTGAAAAAACTAACAGTTTTCCTTCTTTGTGTATCCCTTACTGAGTTTTTTATGCTCAACCCATGTTTTTGAAATGTTTTTCACAGGATATAATGTGGAATAGGGTCAAGGATGGGATCAAGGAAATGTCATGTTGTCTTAAACATTGAACTAGACATGACTCTTTTTTTCAAGAGTTCTTGTTTTGTAAAAAAAATGGAAACCATGTAGAAGTGTCTACTTTGTAATCTTTTGAGATGTAATAGTTATGTCTCAATTCTCTAAAACTCTAAACCTAAAAATATCCTCAATGTGAATTATTCATTTAATTCAATATTATGTATGTTTTAAGGCCGGTTCCTTCCAGTTTGTATTAATGGTCGGTTTAGATAAATTTAGGAGTTATAGTTTTGTTAAATAAATGTCCATAAATTAATTTATGGTAATATTGAAATGATATAGCATTTACAAATTACCATGTTTCTTCGCCTAAGATATTTTCGTGTTCATAATGGTTTTTCACAGAGGAAAAATGGCAGCTGTGTTAGGACGACATATGGAGGAAGACAACCTTCCGAATCTGAAACCTGAGATGGTCGGAATCAGAACTGATAAGTTTGTTGCAGTGATGGAAGAGTTGACTCATGCTATAAATGGTGGTGGTATCCATGCACGAGATCATCCAGACCAACCATAGAGGAACATGTCAGTAGTAGAACATTTCATGAGGCAACACCCCCAATCATTCAGAGGATCATCTAACCCGGTGCAAGTAGAAGGTTGGATTAAATAAATGGAGAAAATTATAGATGTCATGGGATGTTCAGAACATCAAAATGTTAGTCTCATTGTTTTTCGTTTTGAAGGTGAAGCTGATCAGTGGTGGTTGATGGTGAAAAGTATCAGGGATAATGAGGAGATTGACGATATTGATTGGGATGAATTCAAATGTATGTTTCATGAGAAATATTTTCCTAAGGTGGTTCATCTTAGGATGGAAATAAAAATTCCTACAATTGATGTAGGATGATGACTCACTGGCTTCTTATGAAGCAAAGTTCACTCGACTGGAAAGGTATGCACCAAATTTCATCCAAGATTATGATATTAAGATAAATTGATTTTACTCATGAGTGAACCCACGATATCGAAGAATGATAGACTCTCATAAGTTCAAAATTTATGAAAAACTTGTTCGATGTGTGGAGAAGGTGGAAATAGAGTTTGCAGATGATTAAGTGTTCTTTAAAAAACAACAGAATAAGAGGTCCAGATGGCAGGAAAAGGGGAAAAATTCATCAAAGAAGCCTGGAGTTAAGAAAAATAAATATCCATCTTATGATAAGTGTGGTAAAAAGCATCCTAGAGAATTTTAATCAATTTCTGGAAAGTGCTTCCATTGTGGTGAGTCTGGTAATATTGCTCGTAACTGTAAGGAAGATGATCTAGTAGAAAATGAAAAGCCATCGGTAAGATATTTTAAGTGTATTGAAATGGGTCATTATGCAAATGAGTTTACAATGAAGAACTAAACTGAGGGAAAGCATCCAGAATACAAGAATAAAGGGGTGGTGAAATCCTTTGCAACTACATCAATGGATGTTGAGCCATTAAATGGAGTAGTATCAGTTACACTATTTGTTTGTTTAGATTATGCCAATGTGTTGTTTGATTCAGGGTCTTCACACTCTTTCATTTCTAAGAAGTTTTCTAGTAATCTGGGAATTCCATCTCAAGAAATGAATACAGAACTAATGTTAAAAACACCTAGAGGAAATGTTGAGACAAAAAGAAAACATAAGAACATTCTTTCCCTTGTTAGCGGAAATAACCTACCTACAAACTTTATTGTTTTCCTCGAGTAGATTTTGATGTTATTTTGGCCATGGATTGGATTTTTATTTATCATTCTAAGATTTACTATAGATTTAAAGAGATTTCATTTCAGAAAGATTTACAGTTTGTGTACAATAATTAACCCTTGCTTTTGATAATATATCACAAAGCTGAGAAACTAGTAAAAAATGGAAATGAATGTTACCTTTCACATATTGTTGAAAATAATGCAACTGTTCAGATTAATGATGTGCTAGTGGGAAATGAGTATGTTGATGTTTTTCCTGATGAGTTTCCTGGAATTATACCTGATCGGGAAGTTGAATGTACTATTGACTTAGATCTTGATGCTAAGCCAATTTCAAAACCCCTTTATTGAATGGATAAAATTGAACTTTTAGTGTTAAAGAAGCAATTGCAGGAGTTATAAGATAAAGATTTCATTCTACCTAGCACAACACCATGGGGTGCTCCTGTCTTATTTTTTAAAGAGAAATATGGTTCAATTAGACTATGCATTTATTATAGATCCTTGAATAACATTACTGTTAAGAACAAGTATCCTTTGCCTCATATCGATGATTTGTTTGATCAACTCTAGGGATTCTGAATTTTTCAAAGATTGACTTGAGAATGGGGTACCATCAGTTGAAAGTAAATGAAGTAGACATTCTGAAGTCCGTGTTTCTTTCTAGATATGGCCATTATGAATTAGTAGTTATTCCTTTTGGTTTAACCAATGCACATGATGTATTCATGGATCTAATTAATAGAATTTTCAGTGAGTTCTTGGATATTTTTGTGGTTGTGTTCATTGATGCTATTTTGGTTGCTTCCAAAATTAAGGAGGAACATGAAAGTCATTTAAGGGTTGTCTTGAAATCCTTAAAATAAGATAAACTATTTGGGAAATTCAGCAAGTGTGAGTTATGGTTATAAATTTTTTTCCCTTGGTCAAATTGTTTCAAAAAATGGCATAACTGTTGATCCTACAAAAATAAAAGTTGTTGAAGAATGGCCAAGAACCACAAATATAACCAAGATTCGTAGTTTCCATGGTTTTGAAGGTTATTACCGGAGGTTTTTTGAAATGTTTCCACAGTTATCTAGTCTAACAACTAAGTTAACTCGAAAAGGTATTAAGTTTATTTGGACAAAAGAATGTGATGATTTTTTTCATGAATTCAAAAAAATATTGGTGAATTCCCCAGTTTTAGCACTGCCGTCCAAAAATGGTGAGTTTGATATCTATAGTGATGCTTCGTTGAAAGGACTTGGTTGTGTACTTATGCCGAATGATCATTAAATTTCTTATGCTTTACTTCAATTGAAACCCTTTGAGTTAAATTACCCTATAGAGGATTTGGAATTAGCTGATGTTGTTTATGCTTTAAAAATTTGGAGGCATCATTTGTATGTAGTGAATTGTGAAATATATACTGATCGCAAAAGTTTGAAGTATATATTCACTCAAAAAGAATTGAACATGAGACAGAGGATATGTTTGGAATTAATCAAGGATTATGATTTCACGAATCATTACCATCCGGGAAAAGAAAATAAAGTGGCTGATGCTTTGAGTCTAAAAAGTAATGCTTCATTAACTATGTTATGTTTAGAACAAGATCCTTTGGGTTTTTATTTCATTAACTCTGGCATAGAAGTTTTTGGTGCAGGAAATTATTCTGTTTTGTATCAGGTGTCAGTGAGATCATCCCTATCAGACAAAATAAAGGAAGCACATAAAGAAGAAAGCGAGTTACAGAAAAAGGTAGAGTTGGTTCAAGAGGGTTATTTACTTGAATTTAACATTTGATAATGATTGGGTTTTGAGGTTTGTAAAGAGATTATGTGTGCCTTGTAACTCATAGTTAAAGAATGAGTTGTTATGTAAATCTCATAGTTCTCCGTTTTTAGTTCATCCTGGTACTACTAAGTTATACAGAGATCTTCACGAGTATTATTGGTGGGATGTAATGAAAAATGATATTGTGGATTTTAGTATGATGTGTTTGACTTGTCAGTAGGTTAAAGCAGAGCAGAAATTACCAAAAGGAATACTTCAGCCTTTACCGGTTCCATAGAGGAAATGGGAAAATATATCCATGGACATCATTGTGGGATTACTGAAGACGTCTCGAGGTAATAATGAAATCTAGGTTATTGTTGATCTATTGAATAAATATACTCATTTCCTTCCTATTCAAGATGCATTGTCTCCAGATCAAATTTCTCAGTTATATGTTAAAGTGATGCTCAGGTTGCATGGATTTCCCCTCTCCATTATATGTGATCGTGATCCTAGGTTTACGTATAACTTTTAGAAGGTAATTCAAGAGAAGTTGGGTACTAAATTAAATTTTAGTACAGATTTTCATCCTCAATCAGATGGGAAATCAGGAAATCAGAACGAACAATTCAGACCTTGGAAGATATGCTACGTGCTTGTTCACTGGATTACCTGGGAAGTTGGGACCAACATCTTTATTTGGTTGAATTTTCATATAATAACAGTTTTCATTCTAGTATACAGATAGCTCCATTTGGGGCATTATATGGAGATCATTGTTGAACTCCAGCTTTTTGGATGAAGTAGGTGAAAGAAAGCTTATGGGACCATAATTGGTAGAAGAGATGGAAGAGAAAGTTCAGTTAATTTAGAAGCACATGAGAACAGCTCAAAGCAGACAGAAAAGTTATGTAGATAACCGGAGGAAGGATCTTTTTTTTTTGAGGTAGGTGATCAGGTCATTCTCAATGTTTCACTATGGAAAAGTATGATGCATTTTGGTAAGGAAAAGTTGATTCTGAGGATCATTGGACCATATGAAATTCTGGGGAAAGTTGGATCAGTTGCGTATAGAGTGGCTTTACCACCATGTTTATCCCAGGTACACAATTTTTTTCATGTTTTGATGTTGAGAATGATTAGGCCAGATCCATCTCATGTTTTGAGCCCAGAGGTAGTTCAGTTGGAAGAGAATCTCTCTTATGAAGATCAACCAGTTCAGATTCCTGACCATAGAGATAAAGTGTTTCGGAATAAGGTAATTCACGAGGTAAAGGTTTTTTGTAAAAACCATATGGTTGAAGTGGCAATGTGGGAATCTGAAAATGCTATGAGAGATAAATACCCCCACTTATTTTGATAAGTAAAACTACGAGGACACAATTCTCAAAAGGGGGGAAGGATGTATCATACCAGGTAAGTAGAGAAAAATACATATTTAATATTTATTAATATTTTGTGAATTAAATATTAATTTTACTTTAAAGGGGTTTCTATGTTTGATAGCGTACCCGATACGCAACAAAGGGTTTTTTTGAAATCTTACGTTGCAGAATAATAATATAATATTATTATTTTAAATGGTAGTTAACTCATAGTCGTTGTATTGGCAGGAATGAAAAAACTAACTACAATATGATTATAAATGTTTGTTAAAGGTATTTAAATTTATCTAATAAGAGTTAGAGGCTTAAAATGTGAATGAATCTAATTTTATGCATAATTTACATTAAAAGGTAGATTTACCACCTTTTAATGGAGAAACCTCTTTAAATATAGATTTTTTTCACTTTAATACATTCTAATTGGCCAAATATAATCCTTCTTTAGAATGGGGACATTAAAAATTACTTTGTGTAAATTTTTGGGATTTTTCTGATAAAGGTCATTTTTTAATGAATAGTGAAAATATTATATTTTAATTCAAAAGTGCCATTTAATATAATAAATATATATGGTTAGATTATCTTTTAATTTTTTTTAAAGTTTAATTATAAAATATTTTTACCATTTAATCCAATGTAGATCATTGAATTTAATTTCACTTTGAAATTTGACATAAACAAGTGTCAATATTTTGATATTTAATGTTTCTTAAAAACACCCTATTTGTTTTAACAAAAAGAATTAATTTTAAAATTAAGTAAAGGCAGTTTTACATTTTTTTATTGAAAAATAAACATAATTTTTGAATTCAAAATTTCAAATATATCTTATGCTGAATTTTTGGTATTTTTCTGAAAACATCAATTTTTGATAAAATATTGATACCACTTAGTAGTTGTTAAAAACCGACTTTTTCATCTAAATGAGATTTTACCACTTCTGTGAATTTAATTTCAAAAATATGACATACATGGTTGTTATTAGGTAGTAAAATGATTTTCAATAAGACGAAAATAAATTTTTGGTGAATTCTAACTTTTGACTTTTATTTACCGCGGTTGAAGGCAAATAAGGTAATTCAAGGTAAGAAGAATATTATAATAAAACAAAATTACCTTAACACTTGTCCAACCCTTATTGGATGAGTCATGACTGACCACGTGCATCGTTGGGTCGATTTTGGGACCCCATGGAGCAACTTATGAAAGATAATTACACTTTAGATTAATTAATTTAATGAAAAGGAAAAAATGACATAAACAAAAATCTTTTAGTAAATTAATTTTTATATGGTGTTATATAAGAAATAATTTTCCAAAAAATATTCATTGGAAATATAAAAAGATTTTATACATCATGGTATTTTTTTAATAATTTTTATACATCAAATAAATTAATTTATTTATGACACAATAATGATGCAGAGTTTATCTCATTAATAAATGATTTAAATAAATAACATTATAATGATTATAATATTATCCATAATATGTACAATTATTATTGGATTATTTTATTTTGACCATGATTCATCTTATCTTCTAATTTAATTATTTTTTGTCCTTTTAAAAACTAATATCATTATATAATATAATAATATTTTCACACTTTCCTAAAGAGTCCCTCCTCCCCCTTATTAAATTAGACCATTTCTAACTAATTAATCACACCTCTCAAGCCTTTTGTATCATCCAAACTCTACCCAATTAAGCTCTCTACATCTCTCTCCTCCTCTTAGAAGCCTTACCTTAGACAGAAAGCACTTCAAGAATTCCGTTGGTTCAAACCAAAGGGAGTAACCCAAATTAAAGGTAATTAAAGAACGATCGAGTCATGTCAGACATGTGGTAAAGGACTTCATCTCAATCTCCTTTCATTGAGTTGTAATTTGTTTTAATACACGACTTTATTTTATACACTGTATAAAAACCCTTGAATTTTAATAGGTATTCTTTTTCTATGAACCGTTTTACAAAAAGAAAAAAATAATGTTCCTTTTAACGCAAGCCGTGATAACGACCTTTTACGCCGCCGCCAGTATTATTTGATCTTTGGATTCCTCAACAAGCCATAATGATTTCTAAAAGAAAATAAATACCATATAATCTTTTATGTATTTTGGTATTGAAAATATTTTTGATAATGGATTTTTTATGTTAATATATTTAAGTTATATATTGTGATTGAGATGTGGAAATGTTTTCTTTCCATTATATTTGTTTTATGTCTTATGATTTTATAATGGTACATAGAAATTTGATGGGTACTTACGTGATAAACCAAATGATGGGTGGTTCCATGAATAAAAGGATGGTTGGTTACATTATAACCTCCAATGCATTGGGTATTGAAGTCGGCAGTATGGCTATTCCATTTAGTGATATGTGTGGAAGTCTACTATATGGTTTTTCTAATTATGTATGTTTATGTCCGCAGTTACCTTTATATGTTATGTGTTCTTTATATGAGTTTTCTGGTAAAATTTTGGTTACAAAAGGGTAAGTAATGATCTTTTATTAAGTGAAGAGTATTTACTACTTCATAAAGGTGAAAAGTATTACTTATGATAAAATATTAATTGTTTACCTATTGTTTTAAAACAACTAAAAGTTTTCCTTCTTTTTGTATCCCTTTCTGAGATTTTTTTTCTCATCCCAAATGTTTGATGTTTTTTTCACAGGACATAATGTGGAATAGGGTCATGGATTGGATCATGGAAATGTCATGTTGTCTTTAACATGGAACTAGACATGACTCTTTTTTTCAAGAGTTCATGTTTTGTAAAAAAATGGAAACTGTGTAGAAGTTTCTACTTTGTAATGTTTTGAGAGGTAATAGTTTTGTCTTAATTCTCTAAAACTATAAACCTAAAAAGATCCTCAATTTGAATTATTCATTTAATTCAATATTATGTAAGGCTTAAGGCCAATTCCTTACAATTATAGGCCTATTCTACCCCCTTACACATGGGAGGCTTAACATAAACTCCCATGACCCTCCCATGGGATGAGTTTATACCCATTTTGATCAATAATAAAATTAAATATTTTTTAGAATATGAAATATTTTAACCATTTACAAATATCTACCCACTAATGGGTTTAATGATAAAATTATAGACATACCCAATGACTTTGATATGAAAATAATGACACTATCATGCTAACTCATCCCCTCACATAGAGGGAAATCAATGTGAACCCATATGACATCAAAACCAGTTAAAATATTATAATGTAAAATTTTCTAATAATTAATCAAGAATTACATATTATTCAATCAAAATCAAAAATCAAAAAAGGAATAGAAGAATTAGAAAATAGATAATAACCCACGTAATATAAAATAGACCATGCAAATTTCAAATAAATACCTTATTAATATTCCATTACAAGAAAGTTAAAACATCATTACAAAAAACTATTTAAAAGGAATAAAAATTAATATATACTCAATTAAGTCCCATAATAAAATCCCATGATATAATTAGTTTTTAAACCCCACATTTTTTGAAGTACCATTAAAAATATGTAATGAACAAATTATTTATAAATAAAAATCCCCTTTAAATTTAATTAAATTTCTTATTATGCATAATTGTTTTAGAAAAACAAGAAATTATTGGTCTTTATTATACCTTATCATATTTAAAATATGATTACAAATCTTTACGATTGATAATATATCCATTGACTATTAATTATAGGATTAGTATAATTATAGGTTATTAAAAAATCCAACTTACTCAGAGAAAAGATGTGATGACTTCATCCCGTAAGATCATAGCCTATAAATCCAATTTATAATTTCTTAAAAGGGATATATAATCACTGGTTTTGGCCTTGATTAATCCCAATATATGATCCTATAACATAAGATTGACATAAAAAGTTTGTTGAATAATTTTAGTCCCATATAGATCATGACCCAAACCACATACGTTGAACCACCCCATGAATGTCTCACCCTCTCACATCAAAGTCTTCTGAAATTTTATGGTATATTAAAGGGAAACTTATTAATACCCTAATAATATGAATATTTTTATTTTATATAAATATTAAAAAAATTTCATCTTATTATTTTATTTTATAAATTATTTGGATGTTGATTCAATAAAAAATTAATGTTATATTTGGGTAATATTCCAATTCAATTAATATTTTTTTTGAATTAATGGATTAATCAATAATCAATATTTTATTTTAATATTACTATTAAATAATTTTTATAAATGATCATATAATTTTTATGAAGTCAAATTGAATTCTTGTATGGTTTGGAAAACTGTTATTGTAAACAAAACCAGATTTTATGACTAAATGAAAGTAATTATTTTAAAAGTAAAAATTCAAATAATTATAAAAATAAATGGATAAAATATTTTTTTGAATTTGAATGTTTAAATCATCCAACAGTTAATTTTACATATTTTTCTTAGAAAATCATATTTTTGTTTAAAAATTAAATACTGAATAAATATATAATGTGTATAATGATGTAATAATGACCAAAAAGTAATATAATATATTCTATAAATTTTATAAAATACAAAATATAATATTTTCCATTATCATAATGTAATTTTAGGTTTATTTTATTAATTTTATAAATACTTAATGAATCCTCAAAATACATTTGTATATTTTACGATTTTAAAATCATTTCTTTAAGAGTATGATTCACATTCACAGCAAAAATGATATTATTTTATTATGTTAATCCCATGGAATTATAAAATAATGAAAACCAATCCCCTTTGGAAAAAACCATTGTAAAAAACCATGGGAAGGTTTTTGGTTTGGTTATTTTATTATATGGAGTCCAAAAACCTGTGTTTGAGAAATAAGAAAGAATTCTTTACTCATTTCCTATATAAACCCACCCAATTTCCAATTTATTTTCACAAAAATGATATTATAAGGTAATTATTCTTCCATCCCCTCTATGTATCCTTCCCAACATGCCTAAGGTAGTAAAACACCTCTCTCAAGTATTTGGAGTCGCCCTCTCAAGGTATGGGTTCTTTTTTTTTCCTTCTTTATTCTAGTATCTTCATTATCTTATTCCATTTATCTCTAATTCGTATTGTTTGGATTGGTTTTTACATAACCCTTACAACCCTTATGAATCCTAAATTTTTATATACCCGTTACACTCTCATTAATCCATACCCAATCCATTTATATCCCTCTATTATGGTGCCAAAATTCCATCGCGATCTTCCACGAAAAACAAATTTGTAGTGAGTACTCTTACCCGATTAATGTCAAGGGTGTTCACATATATAATCTTAAAATTAAATGATTTCATATTTAAATATATTTATTAACACTCCATGATATTGAAATATAAAAATAATTAAAATGATTCTTTTTTATGATATACATGATACAGTTAGGCATGAAAATGAAATCCATGTGATAGGGTCATCTGGAGTAACATAGTGCTCCAATGAATTGAGTAATGTTTTAGACTCATGAGAAATAATTTAGGGGATTGGGGAGTGAACCTAATATATCATGGTACTTTTTATATCTTCATTTCTTGTCAGTTAGCCACTTCGTAATTTAATGATGTTGTGTTTATGTTGTTTCAACATCTCCCATGTTGCTATTAGTTTATCATCCCATATCATGTCTCATTATTCATATTTATAATTATCCTTCCTTTTATTTCCCATTGATATTCCTATTTTATAATATGTATTATATTCTTCATTTTATTCCATTATTATTCTGTTATTGGGATTTACATCTCAAACCTTTGTTATGAATTTCCATATGTTATCTCATACAGTTTTAAATATAAATATTTTAAAGAAGATTTCAATTAAGATGATGTATTCCCTAGATTAAGTTGTTATTTAATGTACATTTTTTCCAAAAACACTATAATAATTGATATTTCATGTTTAATTATGTGTACTATTCTTTAATAAACTATGAATTAATATGTAATAAATAAAAGGGTTTTCATTGTTTTTATCAAATAAAATGTTTACTTATTTTTTGGATTTGGGTTAAAAAATATATTGAAAGGATTTTGGATAGAACTATGTATAAGAAAACATTCCAAAATTTTGGTAATTATAGACTATTTTTTTATCAATAACATTCACCCCTACAAGTATAATACCTAAAAATGTGTATCTATCACAAATGTAAGTAGGGGTAAAACCCAAAAACATCGTGTTGAGCTGGACTCCACTAGAAACCATTGCATAACAATGAGCCTTTCTTCACACCAGGGTTGACACTAAAAGTGGATGTTCTATAGTAAATTAATAAAATCATTTTGAACCATTATTAAGAGACCAAAAAATACCAATAATAATATATGTTAAGAAATATATTATAGATATAATATATTGAATCCTATAAATTCATAATATTAGGAAATAGATGAAATTTATAATGACATTGGATTTTAATTTATTTATTTAATATTTTAAAAAAATTCACATCCCTAATTTTACCAATATTCTCTCTAATTGATAGTAATAGGAGGAATTGGGTAAACATCTAATGTGATGGTAAATATGATGACTACACCAACATGATGTCCAACATGATGAGAGAGAGAATCTTGAGAATTATGGTGATACTCTCTCAACTGACATGAGTTGTGGAAAAAATCCAGGATCATGAAGAGTTCCCAAATCATCCTAAGATACAACATGATGTAATTTATACCCTTATGAAATAATTTCCTCTCAATTTTAATGGATCATATGATCCCTCAATCATGAAACAATTTATCATCTCTAGTGAGAAGACATTATCCATCCTTTAACGTAATAAATAAGTGAAGGTTCTAGTATTAGTTTATTGTATGGAGGGAGAAGAAGATCATTGGTGGACATTGATCATTAATTTGAAGCTTGATAAATAGATCAAAGTTATGGGGTTGATGTAATTTCTAAAAATATATTTTGAAAGATATTTTTCACACACTATCTGAAGTAAAAAAAAGAAAATGGATATAATTTTCTTTAAGAAAAAGGAGGGAAATGTATTGTGGAATAAGAGGAAATATTCACAAGAAATTAATCATAAACCTATTGTATTTTCCATACCCCCAAATACAAATTTCACCAATTATTTTGTTGGATAAAGCGTAGTCTATAAAATTACCTGGTGATCAGAGACTTTGATAGATATGAGAAACTGATGTTCCCTTAAAGTAGAAAGGATGTCAATGAGTCCCAAGGGTGTCATGGTGATAAGAATAAAGAATTAGAGTTTATTTCTAGAGGTCCAATGGAGAAATATAATGGTGATATTAAATTTCGAAATCCAACTTTTAAAAGGTAAGGAAATAAGCATATTGAATATTTCCAAAGGGAAGGAGGAAATTCATTTGGATCAAGAAAGAAAGAAACCCAGCTTGTGATTATCGATAGGAGAATGCCACAAACTAAATGGAGTGGATGAATGCTGTGGTCCACCATTAGTGCACTGTTAATTTATTCAACTATAAGGATCCACGACCCCTTCCAAACTAATGCACTAAGCCAAGGGTTTTTAGAGAGTACAAACAAACTCAAAGGTGGAAAGGGATAGATAGTTTCCTCGCAACTATTGAGGAAGATAATGAAAATGTATTAGTAAATGGTATGGTAATTATTAATTAAATAATATAAAATGCACTTTCTATTTTTAGTTCAATGAATTAACACTTATCATTGAATTTTAATAGATCTATTCAAACACCACAAAAAACAAGCAAGTAGAGATATCGGTAAAACAACAAATGAGGATTTTTTTTATTCCCAATTATATATCTCATACAATGTAAAAATTTGTTAGATAAACTTCTCAATTATAATTTCCATACTCCCACTTGTGGTATTTTTTTAATTCAATGTTTGTATTGGATTTCCCTATATAGAGCCAATATATATTATAATGAAAAGGAATTTAATTTGTCGTATTATCAATCGTCATCTGATTATATACAAGTGAAAGGTAAAGGACGAATCTTTTTTTTCACCAAAATATCAAGAATGAATACTATTTTACTTAAATATTTCATATCTCATTCAAATGATTGATTTTATGGAAATAGTCATCCTCAAATACCTTCATATTGTGATGGAATTAACTAATGTGTTTCTGGAAGAATCTTCATGTATTCCTCTAAGACAAGAGGTTGAATTTACAATTCATATTATACCTACATCATTTCATTTACCTAAGAATCAATATATAATGGTTATTGTATAACATTAGATTTTTAATAATAAACTATATGGGAATTATGATAATGGGATCATATACCCATGTTAATCACCATGGGGTGAACCAATCCCATTCATCAAAAATATGGATGGGTTAATGGGCCTTTTCATTGATTATACTGAGTATAATGAGATCCTGATCAAGAACTAGTATCCAATTTTCGAGATTGATGAATTTTTGATCAACTACATGGAACACAATACATATGCCTGGTGGAACAGTAGTTGGGATATTTCCAAGTTAATGTGGATATAGAGGGTATCCCCAAGAATTATTTTAATATAAGGTAGAAGCACTATTAGTTCATAGTAATTCAATTCAGATAGACTAATTATTCAACAATATTCAAGGAATTGATTAATGTTTTCCTTATAGATTACCATATGATATTTTTGGTTGTATTTATAGATTATAATTTAATACACTCCAACAGAAATGAGGATCATGAGGAGGATATGAGTTCTATGATAAATTCCTTATGAAAAGAGAATCATTATGAAAATTATTGAAAGTGTTAGTTCTATTTTGAGGATTTCTTATTGTTTTGGCATATCATAACAAGAAATGGATTATCTATGGACCCTTATGAAATAGACGTAGTTAAAGGACGATGTAAGAAAATATAATTGCAATATATCTGTAGTTTCCTTGGATTAGTTGGGTATTATTTTCTATTTGTGAGAAATATCCCACAATTATCCATCCCTATGACCATTATAACTCAAATGGGAGTCAATTTTTATTGGAATTATGATTTTTACGAGATCTTCAAGGAAATAAAAAGATGCTTATCACTAAATCGGTAACCACAATAATAATAAGTGGCTATATTTTTATTGTATAGATATTTCCATCAAATAATGGATTGGGTTGTGTGTTAATATGTGATGGAAAAGTGGCATCACATTCTTCAAGGAAGTGTAATGTGAATGGAAAAAAATTCCATCACATGAAATAATGTTGGTTATAGTGGTACTCAACTTGAAAATACGGAATCATTATCACATTGGGGAGAACTTTGATGTATATATAGATCACAAAATAATCAAATATATATTCAAATTGAAATAGATAAATATGAACCACTGAATATGGTTAGAGATTATCAAGGATTATGATTTCTCAAACCAAAACCATCTCCATTATGCTAGTATAGTTGTAGATTATCTGAGTAGAAATTGGATCCAAAAATCACATCATTGATGATAATTAATAAGTATATGATCTTCTTATTCATAAAAAGGATGTAAATGGGAATAAAAAATGATTAAACTTCATCAATTGTTTCAAGAACGATTTTTTAAATGTCCCTTATAGATAAGATAATTGATACTTAAAGATATGATATGAGAAATCAAAAAAAATGGAAGTTATAAGTAAAGGGAAATCATCAGTGTTCGTTGTTAATGATGAAAAAGTTGTGAGATTTGGGTAACCCCAATGTTTAAAATCAAATACTAAGTAAAATATGTATATTTTGGATGATTCACATCATTGAACACTCTCCATCAATTTTGGAAGCAAAAAGATGTATCGATATCTCTAAGATAACTATCGGTAGGAAAATATAAAGAAATATATCACAAAAAATATATCAATATGTATTTTATGTGAGGAAGTGATGGTGGAAAGGAAAAAAACAAGGGGATGATGGAACCTCTATTCATAATTCGATGTAAATGGGAAAAATATCACCCATGACACTGTCACTATTATTCTAAAGACATTAAGAGTAAATAATGTTATATAGATTGTGGTGGATCATCTTTTTTTTACTACACAATTCACTGCGATTTGATAGCACTTCTCACTAGATCAACTAGAAAGGATATACATTATCGATATTTTTAGGCTCCGTAGAAAAGCACTATCAAATATATCTTATCGATATCTATGATTTACCTCTATGTACTCGAAGAGTCTCCAAAATGATTTGACTACACATATAAAACTTTATGATGTATTATCACCCCCAAATGGAGGGATTATATGAGTAGACTATCCTGAGACTCAAGGACTTGTTAAGAGAATTCCCATATTAATTAAAAGTACAATGGTATCAACATATTACACCTGTTGATTTATTATATAATAAATATATTTTTCTATTTCATCCAAATGATCCCTATAAATCTCTTTAATGGGATAGGTGAAAAACACCTTCATGATGTGATGAAGTTTAGGAACAAAAGTTGTTAGGCCCTGAAATGGTCGAAGAAATAGTTAAAAGGATAAGACCATGCAGCAGTTCATCAAGGCTAATGAAATTTGAGAAAAGTGATGTGAAGGAAATCATCAGGGAGGCCTACAGTTTTATATTAGAAATTTGGTATTCCCCCACATATCTCCAAGGAATAATGTCAGGAGATTTGTGAAAAAGGTAAATCATAGTCCACTATTCATCAATCCCTTTGAGATCCTTGATCCCATTGTACCAGTGGTTTATTGACTGACACTCCTACCGAACCTATATCAAGTACATGATATTCCATGTATCCCACCTTGAGGAATTATATACCAAACCCCTTAAATGTACTCAAGACTATGGTGATATTTTTGGAGAATGATCTCTCATATGAGGAGAATCTGGTGAATATCTTATATCATAAAGGAAATGTTATATGAAATAAGACAATGAAGCTGTTAAAAGTGTTGTGGAGAAACAACATGTATGCAGATGTGATGTGGGAACCAGATGATGTGATGAAACATAAATACCCTAAACTATTTTAAAGAGTGAAATGAAAATTTTCAGGGAGGTATTTTTAATGGGGGGGAGATTTTAATGACTCAAACATTTATAAATAGAATTCCTATTGTAATTTAATTAAATTCGTTATTATGTATGATGGTTTTAGAAAAAACATGAAATTATATGGATTTATTATATCTGATTAGATTTAAAATGTTATTAATTATCATTACCATTGATAATATAGTTTTTGAATAGTGTTAATATTATTAGTATAAACAATGTTTTTTAACAAATCCAATTAGCAAAGAAAAAGGATGTGATTAGCTCAACTAGTATTATTATACCCCCATGATCCCAATTTATTTGGTCTTCCTAGGTAGATAGAATCACAAAAAATTGTTCATGGCTATTCCTAATATGAGATCCAACAATATAAGCATGGATGCAACTATTCACAAGAGAATTTCATACCCACCGAGATCATGGAACAAACCATGTACTTTGAACAACCCCATAAAAGTATCATTGTCACTCACCTTTGTCTTGATGACTTTGATGGTGTATTAATGGTATATTACTTAATATATTAATAATACGATTATATTGATTTTATATAATAATAAATATATTTCATCTTATTACTTCCACTTTATAAATGATTCTGATTATGATAGAAGAAACACAAATTGTATTTTTGGGTAATATTAAAATTCAAATAATGAATTTATTTTTATGAATTATGGGAATTAAAAATAAATAACTTTTTATTTAAATATTTTTATTAAACAATATCTATAAAATATCATATAATATTAATGAAGTGAAATGTAATTTTTATAAGGGTTGAAAAAATGTTATTTTCAATAAACGATCATTTATCAATAAATTTTAATTATTATTTTATATGTAAAACATAAAATATCATGAAAATTATTTTGATAATATAAATATTATTTTTTTGAATCATAATGTAGAAATTATCCAATGGTTAATATTTCATAATTTTCTAAGATAGTCAAATGTTTAGGTAAAAATTAAATGGCATATAAATATACCGAATCAATTATGACTTCGTAATGATCAAAAATTTATGTAATAAATAATTTAAAGGGTATTTATAAACAAATATATGATTTCCATTAAAAATAACTTTTTTTCTATTTGTTTAATTAATTTTATAAGTCCTTTATCAGTCCTCCAAAACCATAAATATATTTTAATGTTTTAAAATCATTTCTATAACAGTATTACCCACAAACACATTGTTAAGGGTATTATTTTATTAATTTTATACCATTTATATAAAAAATAACAACAAATACTGTCATTGGAAGAATAAATATGAAAAAACCCATGATAAGGTTTGAGTATTTGGTTATTTTATTATATAGAGAGAAAATAATAGTTTATAGAAATGATAAAAAATTCTCGAATAATTTCCTATATAACCCCCAAAAAATATCCCATTTCACTTCACTAAAAGTCCTTATAAAATAGCCTTAATTTATCATCCCCTCTATAGATTCCACTAAATGTTCCCGAAATCACTCATGAAGCTCCTTCTAACCATTTGAAATAATTATCTCAAGGTAAGGGTTATTTTCCTTCTTGTATTTATTTATGTATCGTTATTATCCTATACCCATTTTATCCCATAACTAATGTTGGGATATGTCCTTATATATACCCTTTAATACCCCTATTTTTATAAATTATTATATAACCCTTCCACTATCAATAATCCATTCCAATAACATTCATAAAACCCTATTTAGTTTTACAAATTTCACCCAAATTTTCCATGATAAACAAATGTGTAGTGAATACCCATACCCAATTCATATCATGTGTGTTCACCATTATGAACATATCCTTGTGTAATTTTTGGCATACATTTATTTATTTCTGACACCTTGATTGTGGAAAAATAGCGATGAAGACTAATTCCATGTTTTGTGATCTATGTGGTATACTTAAGCATGAGAATGAAATGAATGTGACTTGTGTTCCGAGAGATATATAGAGCTAAAATGAATAGGGTAAATTTTTAGTCTCATGAGACGTCATTAAATGAATTTGGGACTGAACGTAATCTATCATAAGATTTTATCCATCATTATGTCTGGACTGTTATCCTTGAATTATGTTTATGATGCAGTTTTTTAAGTTGTTTCCCCATTTCCCATGTTGTCGTTACTTTATCATGCAATATATTATATCATTGTTCATATTTATTATTATCACCCCTTTTATACCAAATTGATATTCCTTACTTATGACATGTATTATCATATTCATGTAATGTAATTTTTATTACCTTCATGGCCTTTATCGCTCACACCTTTCTTATGTCTGTCCCCATATTATCACTTGTAGTTTTAAGTACGATTAATATAAGTATGTTTCTAATAAATATGATGTATTACCTCATTTAAGCTTTTATGCATTTTACCTGTTTACCAAAGACATTGTAATTCAAGATCTTATGTTTTGTATTATGTATACTCTTATGTAATAAATAATAAATTTTTTAGTAATAAAGAGAAGGTTTTTTATAACATTCATAACCAAAAATCATTCCATTAAATATGTATACTATTCCATTTAATAGAGATATTTTTAGTAAAAAACTATTTAAATCCCAATTTATAATTGAAACCCCCATTTTCATTGAAAATCCATAACATCCAATAAAACAATCTATAAAAATGGTGAGAACCAATTATTTATCAAAGGTTATAATAACATTTTTTTATATGATATATAGTCCATGTTGGTGGTTAGGCTGAAATAATTCCATCAAAATATTTGGGGTGAGATAACAATTCCGTGATCCTCAATCTAAATCATATCCATGTTTTATCAAATACCACCAATTTAGGAGATTTAATTTAAATCCACCATAAAACCAATTAATTTTTTATATTTATTTAATAACTAATTTAAGTGTTTTCTAAAAAAAATGCATAATTGAATAAAGAATCATTGAGAAACAATGTATTACAAGAACCACTCAAAAACATATGTGTTCATTTCATAATATGACCTCATCATTATATATAAAAAATACTCATCTATCATGATTCATCCACTATACATTGGATAATTCATCATAAGTACCCAGATAAAATCACCAAGAATTACAATGAAAAGATGGAAAAATAAAAATAGAAGGTATAAGGTGGATGAACACACCTAAACCATAATATAATCTCTCCCCCAATACCATATGTAAATAAAGGGGTTTAATTAGTGGATTATATATGGAGATAGTTATCCCATATTTTACTCCACATACCCTCATCACTCTAATGTATTAGAGGTGATAACCTTGGAACGAAATGTCTAGTCCTACATGGAAATATGGAAAATAAACCTATGAGGGTGGGTACCATTGTGATTGTGGTGTGATTACAATTTATATTGGACCTCATAGTGTTCTCTCTAGGGATATGGATTATCACACCTCAAAAAGGGAAAACTAACAAACACGTGGTCACCTCTCACATTGTAACCCATTTGGTTAGAGAATAACCCAAATCTCGTATGTAAAACTAAAATACACAGCCCTAATCTTTCATGGAATTAATATACCTATGACTACACCCCATTGTATTTCTATGTTCTTCTAAAAACAACACCTCTGTATGTGAAATCCATCACATCATGGCCTATGGGATGAGGTGATACAAACATCAAAATAAAATGGTCAATCTATGATGTATGAAAAATAAATTCCAGTTAAATATAACACTTCTTAAAAATTCGTATTTATTTTAAATGGATTTAGAAATATAAAGAAACTATTGTAAAAAATTGATTTAATCATTTCGTAGTGGTAATTATGTCATGTTATTGTCCCATATCCCATGTAATTTTATTTAATTTGAATATAGGTTTTTATAAAAGATCAGAATCTCACATAATAACATATTTTACTAATATGAATATATTTTCTAACTAAGACTACTTAATGTAGCTCAATACCTCCAAAATATTATTTAATAACATTTAATACCCTATGTATCTTGATAAATATCCAAATAACAATTCAACACAAATGCCTCCAAACACAACATTACCAATAACATTACCAAACATCATTTAACCAATAAAAAATAATTCCTTTAATGTTTTTTTCTTCCAAATGTTTATCAATTCACAATAAAAAAATTAATCTCATGAATCATTTAATAAAACTAGATTTTACATCACAAGTAAAAAATATCATGCCAGACTCAATTCTTGATCTCCTCAATCATAGTATATTAATGTAACAAATCTTTATTCCACCGTCTAATCAAGAATTCATCTCTTCATCATATAAACTCAGTCCCAATCATCAATAATATATATTATTCTCAAATATGAGTAACCATTTTTATATCCATCAAATCACCAATTGGTTAACTATGAGTGTCAACCTCTTCATCTTTGAAATCTAATGATAAACTCTACTAATTTACAACACTCCCTTACTAAATACCAATATATTCAACTCACAAACTATGCTTTCCATAAAGGATGTGAATATTTATTTATAATCAAAATAACTCATTCGTAATTATTATAAATCAATAGAATACACTCTCAACCATAAAATATAGATGTTTATCACTATGAATCCTAAAAACATGTTGTGTAAATATATTTTCTATCATTTAATTATTTTTATTTTGTGATAGTCTAATGTACATGTACATTTTTAATCAAAAATAATTTTTAATAAGCTAATAAAACATATTTTATTAAATTTTATTCATATATAAACGTAGAATAAGAAAAAATACCAAGAAAAATAATTATAAAATATGATTTTTCCTTAATATAGTTCAGGTTGAGCATGTAAAATAAATTTTGGAAGATAATTATTTTCAACAAAATAAATAAAATATAATTTTTGGATAAAATTAATTCTAACACAGATTTATTATTAGTGAAATACCTAAAAATTATAGGAGTTAACCCTTATCCAATACTTAAAACCCAATATTTTTCACAATGATTGAAATATTATGGTGGATTATTATATTATAAAATTATTAAAAATGAAAAATTTGGAATTCAAAATAACAATAATAGAGAAATGTTAATCAATAGAACAATGTAACTTCATATTCCTATTAAAATACCCTTCAAAACATAATGTATATAGGAATGTTCAATTGATAAATATCAGTGTAATTTCCACCAAAACATAAAATTGAGGATCAAAATCACCATTTTAATTAATTAATCATATATATTATCTTCGAATTCAGCCCATACAAACATTATAATTTTACTTTAAAAAGGATATATCCTAAAACTAATTATTTAGTATAAAATAACACCAAAAAAATATAAATGAGATATTATATTTTATAAACCATCAAAGAATATAAACATATAATATATCATAATAGAAATATAAACCAAAACAGTCCTATTGTAAAATAGATAATAATTTAGTTACAAATATAATGTTAAAAATGATATATATTGTCCCAAATATCTATGTGTTGTCCAATAAAAATTAAATATATGGATACCATTTCCCATGATTTAATATTTAATCGAGTTCCTATATTAATTCATTTGAAAATAAAAATAATTAGAAAATTTAATAAGTCAATTTAAAATTAATATGTTGGAACTAAAGTCAGAATTAAATAAATAAAGAAAATAAACTATCTATAGGTATCCATGTTTTATTCAAATATATCCAACCTCAAATATCCATGAACAATCATTAATAACCTATAGAAATAGAAAGTGGAAAATATTTTTAACACATTTGTTAACACCTATAATTTCACCGTTTCTTACCACCCTAGATTCTATAATAAATTATTATAAATATAAAAAGATGAAATCTTTAAAATCCAGTATGATACTTAAAATAATAATAACCAGCATAGTTTTCTATTGGTGCTACAACTCTATGTGAATTTAAGGGTTACAACACTATGTAGAAGTGATAAAATATAGAGATAATGTGTTTATTTAGAATAAAACTAAAAAAATATATAAAATATAGAAAATAGATGTTTTTAAAAACATGGTTTTCTTCCTTGAATAAATATATTTAAAATTTTTAGTTTTAATCCCTTAAAACATATAAATACCTATAATCAATATAATGAAAAGATTTTATGAAAAGTGTTTATTTCCAATTTGGTGAAATCATTTTCAAGGATATTTAAAAAATAACTTTAATATATAATTTGTATAGTTTTTCCAAAATTAACTCATGATAGAAAGAAAAACATTATTATCCCAAGATATTTACAATGTTAAACCAACATAATAGTTATTTGTAAATATTGGAAATATCTTATAAAATCAACCAAATGGGTGGAATTTTCCTTATATTTGATCTCCAACTTTACATGTCCAGAACACTCAATAATTGGTATAAAATAAACAATTCCTGCCTCATTATTTGGAGAAAACAATTTCAAGATGTATTGAGTTTAAAATAAAGGAGTAGACTACTGCTTATGTAAATTTTCTTATGTTTTTTTAAATTTTGTGTTTAGAATCCTCAAATGAATAAAATTATTTAAATATAAAAAAAAATAGGTTTAATTTTATTATACTTAAATTAATTCACCTAAAGTGAATGGTTTTAATAAGATTAAAGTTTTTCATATTGAATAATACTTTTCTTTCCACTGATTGTTGACAATTTTTACTCATAAATTCCCCAATCTTTCATTTTCAGAAAACAAATTCTCAATATATTTGGAATAATATTTTTTATCCAAATCATGAATGGAATATAATTATCTATGTGTTTCATTACAATTCTGTAAAACTAAACTCCCCAATTTCATCATAATCATGGAATACTAAATAAAAAATATAAATATATATCCCAACCCCAATAGTTATAAGAAATTTACTACCAATAATGATAGGAACAACCATATCACACTCCACATCCAAAATCCGAAAGTGTATAGGTATGAATAAATCAGCAATCCTAAAAATAGTTTCACTAGCACATCCAATTGGGTAAGAAAGAGGCCCATCATATCAATTATTAAAAAAATAATGTTATTTTATATTCTCTATGTTTTAGTTTCTATAATATTATTAATTTAATGATATTGATTCTACCCCACAATCAGGCATTCATGTTTTCTCCCCTAACTATTATTAAATAATGAATTTAAAATCTCCTAGAGTCATGCATTTTTAGAGATATTTTGTATTTAAGGAAAATACTATATTATTATATCCTATAGATTATAGAAACATATTCAAAGGATTTTTGATTATATATTATGTTTTAGAATAATATTATATGATATGGAATATGAAGAAAATAAACGATTGACGAAAAACTCTCATTATTCTCTTAATAAACAATTTACATTTTTAAAGTTAATCATTATCAGAAGTAATAGAGGAAAATAAATAGTAAGAGAGAAAACATTATTTCATGAATACTATACACTTCATCCTTAATTTATTTTTTTTAATTTCAAATAAAATTCCTTATGATTTTTAAATTAATGAGTATATTATAACCCATATTATACAATTTTATTAATTGATTAATAAGTTTCACTATAAATATTTTAAATTTTTTATTTATAAAAAAAATATTTTTTATATTTTTCTTCGGACAACCATAATAATTTTAATGAGTTTTTATAACACCCATTGTTTTCATATGAAAACATATTTTTTTAGGATGATCTCAATGATATTATAATGCATACACTTTTCTCACTAACTCCAAAATATATACAATTGATGAAGATGAACTTCCAATCTATAAATTTTAACTACTTAAGAATCCCTAATACTTTTTAGTTATAAAATAATATCTCCCAAATTAAAAATAGATTTAGTTGATCCAGTATTGTTTCAAAATTTATTATGTCAATTATTTCAGTACTTAGGAGTAAAATGTTTTTCCATTCCCCCTTGGAATTTTCATGATAAATTAACATTTTTTTCTATCCTACATTTTTATTATTTGAAAAATAATTAAAATTGCCTTTTTATTTTCCCCCATAGTCATCATAACTATAAATATAATTAGTATTTACAAGAATATAAAATACTAAAAATAATATACTGTGTTTATATTCTATAAATATTATACTTATCAATAAGTGACTTCAATTTATTTTGAAAAATGGCCGATTTTTTAATTTTATTTCATCATTATATATAGTTTTTTATATCCCATTCACCATTCTTGTTATTCATTTTCATAACTATATATGATACATTCACACCTATGTTGACCTTTATTCTCCTGAAGTAATTTTTTTAGCGTTTTAAGAAATGTTATTATAGGTCTATTTATGATCCTCATAAATTCTATTAGAATGGTTTTTGTTGGCATGTTAGGCAAGTATATTTTGATGTGGTTGGTTGAGTCCCTTATATAATGAAACTACGTGTTTTTATGAATGTAGTTGATGGTGTGGACAATACCTATGAATATTTTTAAACTTATAATAAGACACATTAAATATCTCATATTCATATGACATGAACACATTTATCTTAATTATAATATATCTTTTCAATTATCTGGTTAACATTTTATGAAATAAAATTTTTTATACGCATCAAAAGTTCATAAAGAGTTATTATGTCACTAATGGAACTAATTAATAGAATATTTTCATGAAAAAAAATCAAAAACATGTATCCTCAACTCATCCTCAGTCAATATTTAATGGGTAAATATTGAATCAATTTTTAAAATTATCTAATTAAAAACTAAGTTTATTCATTAAGAAATCTACTAAAAGTCTTATGTAATGAAATATGGGATTTCTTCTTTTATATGTTATCCCATTAATAAATATTAACAGATTATATTTCTTTAGAGATACAATGGATTTCCCACTCTATACTTAAAGGATGTCTTATATTTTTATTGATAAGATGTGGTTGAATAACTTTATAATATTTTTACTCAAAAAAATTATGCTGAAATTTTCAATTAAGGATCTCATATAACTTTTAATGGAAATATAATGATTAATTTTGTTTGAAGTTTTGGAATTACCCATGCTATGTTCTTCCTAGTGTGGAAGTCTACAATTTTTTCAAATTTACATACCAAACTTCACAAAATAAAAAATAATACAAAAAAAACTATTTCAACATAAAAAAGAAACACATGGAAATTTATAACTTAAATAAGAAACTATAATAAGAAAGAATCTCTAAAAACTAAAATTTCAACATAATAATACACTAAAAATAATTTTTTATAATCATTTCCTTTTCGATTGATAATTTAGAAAACCATTAGCACAACAAAATAGTCTAACTGATTATATTTACTAACTGTTAAAAAATAATTTTTTTAATAATTTCTTATATTTTTTTGAAATTTCCATCAATAATAACCCACGATAAAAATAGTTACTTATAATGATTATGTCTTAAGTGAATTTGAAATTAGAGTGAAAAAAACATCAGAATAATGTACTTTGTATAGTAGTTTTTTTATATTTTGGTTTTTTTATGTTATATTATTTTATATTTTAATTCCAATAACTTTTTATTTTTTTTTAAAAAAAATTTCAATTAAAATATTAATATATTTTAATATACCA
Organism: Viscum album; assembly: GCA_963277665.1. NCBI lineage: Eukaryota > Viridiplantae > Streptophyta > Magnoliopsida > Santalales > Viscaceae > Viscum > Viscum album. The sequence continues at coordinate 35,204,227 of OY728150.1, read as the reverse complement.
TTGAACTATCATAATATCTTACTACCAATAATAAAATACTATACTGTGTGTAAGGTTGATCATGTAGGGAAGGATTTTTATTAAAATAATTTCAAAAACATAAAATTGTGGAATGACTAGAAGAAATAAAATCATATTTATTTTCTGGTGTAAATTAGCGTCACAACCTAACAATTCTTAAATTAGTCTGAAGATAATGTAAAATAAAGTAACATAGTAAATGAGGTGGTGGAAATATAGTACATTTCCAGAATAAATTCAATTGATGAATAGAAATACACATTGATGCATATTAAAGTATGAGAAAGGATAATAAAAAACTGATTCGTCATGTTGATGAATTTATTATACGAGACAATTATATTTCCCATGATCAATAAACTATCAATGTCGAAATTAAAAAATATTATCATGGTATTTAATGAGTTCTACTTCTAAAATAATTTTAATTCATCTTATCAAATGAAATTTGAAAGAATAAATCTTATTAAATGAACTCATAATTTAAAAAATTTAATTTTATTAAAATAAGATAAAATTATATTTAAAAAAACAATATCTAATTGAATCATTCGAGTAAATATATAACCAATAAAAATTAAATATCATGATAAGAATAGAGAATAAATTTTTTATATGTAAAAATCATCTAGATTCCCTAATTGTAGCTAATGAAAATACATAAAATCTTAATAGTGTAACATTTGGATATATCAATGGTAGGTGTTTAGTTATGGTTTATACATACGGTAAAGAATAATTCAAAAAGGATAATAAAATATAGGATTAAGTGAAATAGTTTATAAATAATTTATTTTCATGTCCTTAGTGATATCATCAATATTTAACATTCATGAAGATAATGATAAAAACCAATACAATGATATAAATATGATGAAAAATTGAATAAATGAGAAATATTATGTGTAAGAGTTTCTAAAGATTATTTAAGTGACATGTGGTAATTACTACTTGTCACAACTCAATTCTTTATACACTGGTCCCCATCTATCAATATCTCTATTTTTAGTCAATGTTATATAATTTTATTACCCATAAACACATTCTTCTTTAGTAGATCATAACCATCAAACTCACAAATTGTAAAAATATTTGACCAATACAAATATTATATGTCATGACATCTCAACTCTTCAACTACAACAATGATATAACTAACTCTACCCATAAAATATTCCTAATCTATTATTAAAAATAGATCCAAAAAACCCACACAATAGTTTCCAATATACTAATTTTATTTATAAAAATGAACCAAATGATAATATTTAATAGAGATGTTTTTCTAATATGAGAATATATTTAATTCAAATTGTTGTGATCATAAAAATATTTTAGAAAGAATCCACCAAAAATTTCCCTTTCACTTGCTATTTCGATCAATAATTGTAATTTTGGATCCTACATAATAGTTATAATGATTATCAACATTTGTAAAAATATGATCTAATTGATTTTAGTCCTCGATTGATTATCATAATTATCCATATGGATGTATACCTTCAATATGAATATAATATAAGTCCATATTTATTTTATATAATTAATTTGGTGTTGATATCATGATCTAATGGACGATATATTCGATGGGGGATTCTGGATAAATCATCAAAATGATGACATTGGAATATGTATGGTATTTTATTGGAAAAAAAAAGTTTAGTTGGCCCTAGATCCTCCATCAATTATGAAGGAAATCCATTCATCATGAATGATAAACTACTAGAACAGTTCAATCCGAATTTTTTTATTCATTTTAATCTGGAATGAACTAATAATGAGATGGAAGCATGAACAATAAATATTAAAAGAATTAATCATTAAATCATTTTCATAAAACATAGTAGAGTGAATAATTACCCATTTCATCCATGGATCACATAATATTAATTTTAATTATGAAAATATAATCAAAACAAAACCCCATTTGAATATTCTAATCATATTTCACTCTACTTGTCTCTTGATTAGGGTAGAATTATAGAAACAGAAGCCATCCCCAATAAATCAACCAAAAATATACCATTGTTGATGGTTTACCATTCTAAGATCATTATGTATTGGAATGAAATTATTGTGTACATTAAAATACCTCATAAATCAGGTGAAGAATTTGTGATCAATTCCAGGATTGTAATCAACTTAAAAATGTACATCATTTGTATTATCAATATTAAAAATAACAGAATTTTTGGATGGTGAGATAATAAATGAATATTCTATCAGTTAACTTTTTGGGGTCAATAATGTGTATAATAATTACATTATCTATTTTTAAATTATATTTTATTTCATATTAATATTTATATAAAAATGAATATTTTTTTTAACATTTTTCATAACATTCAATAAATATGAAAAACATTTTAATGATCTCATAAATTAATCATTGTCATGATTGTATACATGAAATTAGGTATGCAGAGGGTGCCGGTTATGTAAGTCCTATGGATGCTGAGTGAACCCCCCCCCCTATCTGAGCTGCATGACGTTAAACTTCCAAGAACCATCATCCTCAGCACAAGATGTGAAACTGTGGCCTCACCCCAAGCCTCGCATGTGGGGTTCCCCCACCTTGGAAATTATCCATGCCCACTAGTCTCTAAGAGTATGAGACCTTCCCTCAGATGGGATGATATCCTCCTTATCAGATTAGATTTTGTCTGCATGGAAAGGGAAACCACCCTGGTGTAAGCCCCCTAGATTCCTTGTAGGAGGTAGCATCCCTTCTCCTCCTTTCTTCGGTACCAAATACCTCTCACACTAGGGTTTTTCACCGTCAGGCCTCTATTATGGAGTAAGTCCCAATATCTTCGGGAATCTAACGATTCATAATCCCCTATTTCCTCTTTGGACCACTCCACAAGTAAGCCCCACCTCAATTCCCACAGACGCACATTTCACGACATGATTTTCAATCCTTTGCTGCCTCTTGTCTCTCACACTGAGCATGATTCATGTGGGATTAGAGTAAGCATCGACCATGACATACTATCTGCCATAATCCCTGAACTACGAGGACTTTAATCCTTTCCAAGGAAAGGTATGTAGGATGCCTCCCCAAGGTTCATGCTCAACAACCATTGGACCCCAAGTCCTCCTTCACGTCGATTCACCAATCCCCAAACCCGAACTACTTGGACTTTGATTCTTGCCAAGGAATGGTATGTAGGACGCCTCCCCGACGTTCAAGCCCAACAACCATTGGACCCTAGGTACTCCTTCACGTCGGTTCATCAACCCCCATACCCAAACTAAAAGGACGTTTATCCTTTCCACGGAAAGGTACATTTGATGACTCCCTGAGGTTCAAGCCCAACAAACATGGGACCCCAAGTCCTCCTTCACGTCGGTTCACCGATCCACATACCTGAACTACGAGTACTTTGATCCTTACCAAGGCACGGTACATAGGACGCCTCCCCAAGGATCAATCCCAACAACCATTGGACCCCAAGTCCTCCTTCACATTGGTTCACCGACCCCCATACTCTAACTACGATGAATTTGATCCATGCCATGGAAATGTATGTAGGACGCCTCCCCTAAGTTCAATCCAAACAACCATTGGACCCCAGGTCCTCCTTCATGTCAGTTGACCGACCCCCATACCCGAACTACGTGGTATTTGATCATTTCCAAGGAAAGGTACACAGAAAGCCTCCATGAGGTTCAATCCCCCCACCCATTGGTCTTTCTGACCCTCTTGAAATCAGTTCACCAACACTCTAGGAATCCAAGAGTGTAAGCCCCATGCCACCCGAACTATGAAAACTATTATCCTTGCCAAGGAAAGGTATGTAGGAAACCCCCACAATGTTCAAACCCACCACACCTGAACTACATAGAACATGATCCCTCACCATGGCAGGGTATGTAGGAAGCCTCCACGATGTTCAAGCTCAACAACCAATGGTCCTGGCCACTTCACGTTGGTCCACCCCCATCCTTCATGACGTTAAACTCTATTATACTTTTGATTCCCTATTCAGCTGCAATCCATTGTCACTTCATTCAGCGGTAAGTCATTGTGATCCTATTCAGGGGTAAGCCATTGTGATAATATTTAGTAGTAATAATTGTACATTCTTATCAAGTGGTAAGCCATTGCGACCCCACTCAGCGGAAAGCTGTTGAAATCCCCAATTGGCGTTTAGCCTTCGTCAGATGAACTACATGGACTTTCATACCCTGCCCTGGGGATACATATGAAGCCTCTTCAAGGATCAGGCCCAAAACCATATTCATATTCATGGAAGTTCCATCCCATTCACCATCCACATCATTGAACCGCTCCACCATCCATCCTGACTCTTAGTCGGGCTACCACATCCCGATGGGATCATGCAACCTCATAACCCATTCCCCTCAACGGTAACCGGTATGTCAACCACACATTGGCCCCAAAAATAGTGATCCCTCTGGGGGTTGAATCCATTTGATCCACTCTAGTCAGTGTTTTGATCAGACTGATCCATCTCTAATGGACGTTAAACTTGCGGAAAACCCTGTGTTAAACATGGAAATATAATGAAAACTTCAAAATAAGGCCCTTGGAATATAATCCCCTACATTTGATGTGGGATGCATTGGGCCTATATTCCCTTGAGAAGCCCTATATTATGGGACATAAGGTAGACCTGCCAGTGTCCCAATGCCCAGACATGCCAGTGATGCCCAACATGACTACTCCCCTGGAAGAAGGTTGCTTCCCTGACTGGACCCTTTGCAATGTCCCGATAGAAGCAGTGTAATTAACTGGTGTCCATGATGATATGACACTAGGAAGAGTTTCAAAAACAACGTCTTAAGTCTAGAAGGGAGACCCAGACTGGGTGACGATTTCTGAGGAGGAATACACAGAAGGTAGAATTGACATCCCATCATCTATTTTTGATCAAGGAGAATAAATCCCTAAATAAGTGACGAATGGTGCCCGCAATTGGAAACGGGAAAGCGAGGAAACAAAACCGCGCCTTTCCTCTCCAAATGAGACAGACGCGCGCGCCCTATTGAAAGCATCAGAAATGGAAATGGTGAACCCAACGTGAATGTTCTTCTCCAAAAAATGGTGATTAGTAGCGCTTGGGGAATCAATGGATGAAGTGTCACCAGATCTAGTTATCCAGCACGAGGTCCCGCTAAGCAAATCTCGGGGCTGGCATGAAACTCACTAGAAGTTGGGGCAGTAGAACGTTGGACATCATGTTCTACGATGTTGTCAGCGTGGATCCTTCTTACCGGCCATGATAGACGGGATGGCATTGGGGCATTGGTCTTCGATTCCTTTTTCTTTCTACACTAATATGTTATTCTCCCTGGCTCTCAAGAATCATGTTGTTGCACCAGGGATGCGATCATCGCATGCCCATCGATGGAGGGGATGGGGCAGCACCAACACAGCCAACTTGCGTGGCTTCACCTCTTCCACAACGGCCTCTACATCTACGACCATGGGGGGCCCACACCCACTCTCCCCATCCGAGGACATCCAATGTAGGGTGATCAGGAACCTCGTGCATTGTTACGAGGAGGAGGGCATAATCCCGACCTAGGATATGGACTACATGGACTTGGAGGCATCCACGCCTCACCGCTAAAGCCACCCTTAAGAGCCGTGGAGGTAGCAATTTTACCCCACCCCGACATACAACCATTTAGGGAGCCTATCCTCGGAAAACTATAATGACTCCCTACGTTACGCTGATGAGGCAGGTGATGTCTAGCCCAACCCGGTCAGAGTCCTATTCTAGGGGTACCTAGCGAGGGCTCCCACCCATCCGTGTCAGTGTCGCCACCCTGTATCCATAGATGAGGAGCAGGTAAGCTATATACCTAGACCACTAGTTCCGGTTCATCCGACCCGACGCCAGCGTCGGGCACGAGTTGAGGAGGACGCCCGCCAAGGGACGTCATAGTCTGCAACTCCTGTGGCCCGAGCCACCACCGAAAAATATCATCATTTCCCTGCATACACCTAGCAGGGGAACTTATATGCCCAATCAGGATCGAGGCCCCAACCACCCCATGGGTAGGCTGGGTCGACTCTCTTGGTCGCCGACACATGCAGTGGTCCCCACAAGCTAACCCGTAGTGATGTCACCCAGTATAGAGGTCCTCCTCGTACCACTATAACAGAGAGTGCATGCCATACCTACTTCGAGGCTCGACATGGAGGTCCACCCCATGCCACCCCCAATCCAAATGAAAGTATTCCTCGAGACGGTGATTCTTTCTATGGAAGCCTCTATCGTGCCCACTACACTGGGTATGAAGTCATTCCTCATGTTCCCAACTGCCAGTGTTAGTAAATTTCCATTTTGGTCTGTCCTCAACATGGGGATCCTCCCCATGTCCTCTCACCAGCAGGTGAAGGTCATCCTCACCTAGGAAACTAGAGGGGTGAAGGCCATCCTCGCTCCACCTCTACCCAGCTTTGAGGTCCTACCCGTGTTCAGCTAGACCGGTTCAGGGACTCTCCTCATACTGAGGTCGCTAGGGAAAACAAGCATGGGGGACCTCCCCATGCTTCTTCTAGTTCCAGAGGAGGTCCTACCCGCTCTAGCGCCATCCATGGAGGTCCTCCCCATGTCCCCTTTGACTTATGTCATATTTCTCCTTGCACCCCGGGTTTCTCGGGTGGAAACTCTCATCGCCCCAGCACCAGTGCAGCCGAAGGACCTCCTGTAAAAAAATTTCCTTGTCCCGAGGAATCACCTAGGGGAAGGATGGAGGGTCATCACCACCAAAAGAATAATTCTGAGAAGGTCTAGAAAGAGGTCAGACATGTTCGCTTCTCAGACTCCGAGGCAGAGTATGAATCATCACGGGAAACCTCCTCTTGCTAATCCGAGTAAAGGTCTGGGGAAAGAACAAGGTGCATTAGCCTAATATTCCTAGAATGTGAGGTCCATAATATTATTTCCTCCCCCCATAGGTATATCTAGGAGGATGATAATCTAGTGACCCGTAGGTTACGATCGTGCAATCACCACCATCATCATCAGAAGAGCTATCTACCTCGACAAGAGATCACTGAGGACTATTCTGGGGACTCATGGAGGGCGAGCAGCATCGCGACCAATCACCAGTAGCACTAGCCCCTGATCTAGGAACTATGTCCATCAGCCCATCCTATCGCGACGTGGCGGCCAGATCGCTACACTCATTGGAGGACAACCCAAGATTCAGTGGCTAGTCAGCCTGTTCACCATACACTCCACCAGCAAGCCTTCCATCCCAGCGGTCTTCCTCAATACAGCTGGAAGTTCCTCATCCACCCCAAGTAGAAGAATGGGGCAATCCTGGGCCAAAACCAGAATCTATACTGAGGTGCTTCTAGAACATCCTCGCAGTGGACCACTTCCCCAAAACGTTCTGGCCTGTGGCGACACCGAATTTCTACATGTTGGAGTCCCTCAGCTCTGAGGATGTTGAGTGATTCAACAACACCCTCTGGGTGACACATTTTAGTCTTCGTCATCGGCGAGTGGTTTAACCCAAGAGCCAATCAAATTTCAAATACATCATCAAGCAATGAAATTGGGTCAATTTTCCGCACTCCCTATGGCATAGCGCCCCAAGTCACCAGGTCCCCGTGAGGCCCTCTAGTAGTAATGCGTTCAGAGTATCAAGGTAGTCCAAAAAATAATCAACGAGGCTACCACAAACATTAAAATCCCTGCCTGGGGGTAATATGATGCTATCCTCTTTCAGTCCTATCTACTGGTAGCCATAATCCCTTGGCGATATCGAAGTTATGCCCCTAGGAAGGGTCACGGTCAACATGGCCGGCATAGTGGACGAGGAGGATTGGCTGGAGCTTCTTGATGGGGACTTACCCTTGGAGGGCGTGCCACCACTACGGGACCAATCCAGGAGGATTATGCACCAGCAGAGGATCCTACATGGTCTCCCTATGCCCATAGAGGCATTGGTACCCATTCATAATTCTGGTAAGGGCATAGAGCACATTGGAGCTTCCAAACACTCCGACCTGTCCACCACATTGCAGAAGATGGAGGAGGACCCTGAGAAGGCCATGTTGTGCCAAAAAATTGATAATTAGATGATGTTGTTCGAAAAAATCCTGTTTTAATGCGCTGTAGAGTGATGGATTGACTACGACAATCCTAGTCCAGTACAGCAGGAGCAGGAACAACTTCCACTCAGTGAGCTACCCCCAAGAAACCCTGATCATGCTGCTCATATGGAAAGGGTTGAGGCCGGAGCCCATTTCGAGAGTGCACGATATGTCTCTCCAAACCCTTAAGAACGGGGTGGCAATCCAAGGGATCCAACTCGGGTTCCCCCAGCCACCCTGAGTTCGTGCCGCCAGCCGCTCAACGAGCCGCTGAGCCTGTTTACCGTGTTGTAGGACCCGCCAACACACTCGTAGTTAGGTATCCCCATCATGATAGGGACCCCCACCCAAATGATCTTATGGTGGCATTCATACCCTACCTTTAGTCTTTGCAAACATGCCAGGTTGCAATCCCACCTGATGGTAAGCCATATCCGACGTGGGTGGATGATATGCCGGCACCTCCGAGTTTCAGGAATCCCACCGTCTACCCCTTTAACGGGACGGGGGACCGCTGTTGCACGAAGCGCACTTCAAATCAAGGTGTCGGCCCATGTTAGGGACTCTAGTGTAGTAGGAGGCTTCCATTCTCCGCTATTTTTTTCATACATTGGAGGGGATGACATTCGTCTGGTATAGCCAGCTCACCACTAGATCCGTATCCATCTGGGAGGACTTTCACAGAAAATTCTTCTACCAGTTCTGCTCTACCACCCAAAAAATGAGCATCACAGACCTCTTCAAATGTGATCAAAGGCCCGATGAGCAAGTCACAGACTTTTTCAATCGGTGGAAGGGGCTCACATACTCCCATGACATGCCACTGACTAAGGAGAAATTACTGACGATGTGCGTAGGGAACATCAAGATGAAACTGGTTCCTTCTATGATCACCCAGAACTACCATGGGGGATTCCAAGACTTTTCCGATAAGGCCCAGCGCCTAGAAGAAGCCCTGAAACAGGACAAGCAAGCACGACCGTTGCCTCATACGATCCCGATGAGGAGGGCTTCCAGATTCAAGCCCACATTGGTGGCCCAAATTAAATCCCCCATGCAACAAGAATTACTACCAGCGACACCAGCCATGGAGCCTCGTAGAGGCCCTCCACCTCAGGCACTACCTTTGACTCAGCAGCGTCTGTCTAAGAATCATCAAGCACCTCCGCATAATGCGCCTCCACCTCATAGGTGGGACAACCATGCTCCACCTCCTCGACAGGCTCCTCCATCCCCTCGTTAAGGCCATGATCCCAGTCCCCCCTTTCCAGATAGAAGAAAATAGACCTAATCGTTCAACGAGAATTAGGTTCCTGGCTATTTCAGAAGCGCCTTGGAACAAGGGATTGTATGCTTGCTTTTGTGCAAGAGGCCAGAAGAGGAGAACCTCACTGATCGCCCAAACTATTGCCCGTATCATCGAATTCCGGGGTAGACCCTCATGCAGTGCTATGTGTTAATAGCCTGGCTCTAATACAAGGTCCATTACAACATAGCAAGGATGGGCCCGACCCCAGCACAAGTGTTTGGTGTCTTTGTAAGGCCAGAGAGTAGCTGTGACGACGAAGGCGAGTGGCAGTAGGTTTCCAACCGCGAGTCACAGAAGTATGATGACTGGATGGCTCGTAGAACGGTTCCTTGTGCTCATGGTAACATTCATGCTTGACTGAATCAGTCAAAGCCTTCAGAATCCACAACCCCCACTTCTTCATTGTCATCTCAGTCGACCTCTACCTAGAAATCAAGCATTGGAAACACAAGGGAAAGCAATGCACCCTTCCGATGCCATCATCGTCCTGCACTCTTGGAAACTTCATTCCCCATGAGATGGGAATTCCCCCCAGAATCCTTCTAGTACTGGATAAATCTTCCAGTGATAGTCAAGGGTATGCTTCGGTCAACACCGTGGAGTTGGTAAACCCCAATATGAATCCCATCGATGGAGAGCGTGAGGATAACCTCCCCAACGTCCCCAACCAATGCCAACATCGGCGGAACCGGGGCCATATTGGTCATCAAGGCACATCCTTTGGAACCTCCATCTAGGTTGTATATGCCACTTAGACCAGACAATAGGCCAAGGGTAGAGGTCCACACGTGCAGCATCTTCATCCGGTGTCATCAGGCCCGTCTCCATCACCGTTTGTGCTACTGGATCAGGAAGAGCTAGCTCAACCATGCAATGACCAGCCTCACCCTTCTATAGGCCGATCTTAGTAATCTAGTGCTAATACAACAACTACTCTCTAGACTTAGACTAGTGAACAACTGGACACACCCAACACCATCTAGCTGCCAGTCCCGCCGGTAGGGCCCGCCATGCCTCCTATCACATAGGGGCCTCCCGCAAGCAAAACTTCGCACCTAGTGCAGAAGTATTATGTTCTAAATCACCTTTCCAGCATCCCTGAAAGGCAATCCATCCTTTAGGCCCTTCTCCTATCATTAATTATGTGTGAGGCCCTAAATGAGGCTTTAAGAAGCCCCCTCCTGTTTCAAACGGAGGTAGAAGCTGCAGAAGCCTTACATGCTAAAGCAGTCGAGAACGCTGAATTCCAAGACATCATTACATTATCTGGATAGGATGAAGGCTCTCCCATATATGGGAACATACTACCACTGTAAATCACTAGCCAATTTAATGGCATGGAGTTTCTCCACTGTCTTTTTGACATCAGATCTGGGATTAACATTATCCCAACACAGACACTACGGAAGCTGGGGTTATCCAAAGATGACCTGACTCCCTCGGATTTAAGAATCCAGGGATATGACAGGATAGAGCAGACCCCGGTCGGTATGATCTGTTTTATTACCCAGTACATCGGCCTAGTTTCCAGTACCGAGTTTATGGTTGTCTCCCAGGACACCGCGTACAATGCATTGATGGGCAGACCATGGCTCCACCTGCATGCAACTTTCCCCTCGTCATATCACTAGTGCCTCATGTACCCCCTTAATGGTCGATTGGGCATACTCCAAGGTGATTCATCTCCTTTCCCCTCTAGTGAAGCCCACTATATGGACACTGACTATTAAAAGTGGAAGGATAAATAGATTCATGCAAGTGAGGTTGAGCCTGCCACATTCACAACAGACCCATGGGAAGGTATGGATGACGCCTACGTCTTCCCAATCCATCAGTTGGAGGCCACAACCCCCGACACGGGGAAATGATTTTTTGTCTCCGGTATAAGAGGTAATCATATTCCCAAGTCCAAGTGATGGTGGAAAATCACTTCGTACTCCTACACAATCTAGGCATAGGTGATCGCGGAGCCTCCTACCCCCATACGGTATTGGGTTGTCCACCCCATGGCAATGGAAGTACGACATACGTGTCTCTTTCGAAAATATGGGATTGACCAAATCAAGTCGATGGGCCACTATTTATTTGATATCATCAAGCGTGGCCCCTTGGGCTGAACACCAGAGGGGATCAGATCGACTACCTTCATTGCTATGGTTTCAACAGCACCAGAATCTCCTGATGTAGTGACCACCGCTGCCCTAGATGGTACCAGCCTCCCATCAGAATCTGCCGACCCAGAGGAAGATCCCACCACGAGGGATCCCTCTTCAAGTGAAGAATAGCATTTGGAGGATGCTCCCCCCTCCTTCGAAGAAGGCGTCTCCCCCATGGTCGATTAACTGCTATAGGTGAGCCTTGTTATCGAGAAAGATCCAACACCCACATTGATCAATGACACCAAGTCCCTTGAGGAGAAGCAGTGGTACATAGACTTCCTGAAACTACATCGTGATGTATTCGCCTGAATCTATGATGAGATGCTAGTGCAAAAATCCTCACGTAGCCATCCACCACCTCGGTCTCCTGAAAAAATCTCCAAGGGTTCAAGAAGCCTCCCAAAAAGATGAACCCTTCTCACGGTGCCAAGGATGAGGTCGAAGTAGACAAGCTCATCAGATCCAACTTCGCCAAGGAGGTATAGTACACCAAGTAGATATCCATCATTGGGCTAGTCGGAAAGAAGAAAAGATAGATCAGGGTCTGCATTGACTTTTGGGATCTCAACTGTCACTATCCGGTGGATGATTTTCCCCTTCCTGTAATGTAATTGATGATCGATGCTACTTCAGGGTTCCAAGCCCTTTACATCATGGAAAGTTATTCTGGATACAACTAGATCTGAATAGCCCCTGAGGATGAAGAATCCAAAACTTTCAGGTCACTCCAAGGCACTTTCTATCAGCAAGTTATGCCCTTCAGCCTGAAGAATGCGGGTGGCACCTATCACCGGGCCATGCACTGCATATTCAAGACAATCCTCGGGACATTGGTGGAATGAAAAGTGGATGATCTCTTGGTCAAATCGCACCATTTCTAGGACCATCTCAAGGACCTTGATAATGTGTTCAGCTTCCTCCATTCCCACCACCTAAAGATTAACCCGTTGAAGTGTGCCTTCAAGGTTACCTCTGGTAATTTTCTTGGTTTTTTTTCAGGTACATGGGAATCGAGATAAACTTAGAGAATATCAATGCCATCATCCAGGTGCCTCCCCTAAGAAATGATCAGGATATTCGAGGTTTCTAAGGCCACGTAGCCTACATACGCCGATTCATTGCGAATCTGGCTGGAAAGTGTAAGATCTTTTCTCAACATATGAAGAAATGCTCTACCTACAAATGGGGCGAAGAGTGATAGACCGCGTTCGAGGAAATCAATAGTATCTGCTCCATCCTCGAATCTTGATGCCACTCATCTCTGGAAATCCACTTATCCTGTATGTGACTGCCCTGGAATGATCTCTCAGTACCCTTATCACCCATAAGAATAATGAGGGGATAGAAAACAGTCTCTACTACCACAATCGACCAGATACTCCCCCATCGAAAAGAGATTCCATGCATTGGTATTCACAGTACGTAAATTGAGACACTACTTGAAACACCACGAGGTACAATTGGTGTCTCGGGTAGACCTGCTGAAGTACGTTCTGAACAACCCCATGTTGACTGGCTGCCTAGAATAGTGGAAGGTAATCCTCCAGTAGTTTGACATCAGGTTTTACCCTTATAAATATATCAAGGGACAAGCGTTGGTATACTTCCTCGCTACCCATCCGTCTTCTGCCGATCAATCCCTGGACCTAGATTTTCCCGACGAGGCAATCCTCTCATTAGATCAGGCCATTCCATGTTGGAAGATGCACTTTTATGGTGCCTCTTAGAGCCCCACCGGTAGGAGGCTCAATGATCACAGACTAAACAGGGTAGGCCAAGGTATTGTCTATATTACCTCGGTGCAAGCCGTCCTGCCGTACTCATTCCGGTTGTCGGAATACTGCACCAACAATAAAGAAGAGTATCAGGCCCTCATCACTGGCCTCGAGATGGCCCTCAAGATCGATGTGCCCCATTTTCATCTGAAAGAGGAATCAGAACTAGTCATCAAGAAAATCAACAATGACTACATTGTCAATAAACTGGAGCTCGTACCATTGTTAGAGTGCACACTTTGACTAATGGCCCATTTTCCATCTCGGCTCGAAGTTACTCATGTACCTTGATCTCAAAACGACCGAGCAGATGCCCTGGCTAGCATGACTACATCACTTGTAGAACTCGAGTAAGACGATATGATTATACACATAGTACATCAGAGCGTCATTGTTTGTGTCACCCTAGATGATGACGATGGCCTGCGGGAAATCCATCTTTCCACCGGAGCCCCCATATTAGGACCCCCAGGATCCTCAAATGTAGTGTTTGATGTGGACCCCGATTGGACAGACCCCTTTGTCGAGTATCTCCAAAATGGTTACCTCCTAATTAATCAGGCCGATCACGAGCGTATCCGACACCGCGCGCTGTAGTTTACCCTCCAGAGTGGTCCCAATCTTGATCAGATCCTCTATAAGCGTGGGTTAGATGGTATTCTCCATCGTTGCATCCAAGGAGTCGAGATTTATCAGGTCATGTAAGAGGTTCATTCCAGTTCCTGTAGGGCTCACCATACTAGGCTGAATTTATCCCATCAGATCTGGAGATTGGGGTACTTCTAGCCCTCCATAATCCATGATTACACTGAGTTCTCCAAGAGATTTCACACGTGGCAAATCCATTCCAAATTCATGCATCGGCTGCTAGAACCCCTACACTACACCAAGTAATCTTAGCCATTTGCAGTTTGGGGACTCAATTTTGTGGGACCATATCCACCGGTGATAACTCTCCAGTGCAGGTTCATCCTAACCCCATGGATTTATTTTCCATGTGGGAAGAGGATGTTCCGCTCAAGGAGGCCAAGGCTCATTCTACCATTGACTTTGTGAGCTCCAACATCATATACTAGTTTGGAGTCCCTCACTTTGTCCTCCTTGATAACGGAACCAACTTCTGAGAAGCCGAGATGAAGAATATGTATGCCAAGTACAACATCTATTCGCACCATACGTCTTGCTATCATGCGTAAGAAAATGGAAAGATAGAGGCATTCCACAAAACACTCTCTAATTTTTTTCAAATAATGATTGGTTAGAAAAAGAAGAGTTGGCTGGAAAAGCTCCTCATTTCCCTCTGGGATTATCAGATGACGACTTGTAATTCCACCTAGGTGACCCCATATTCCCTGGTGTACGGAATAGAGGCCATCCTGCCCATAGGGATCCAGCTTCCTTCGTTATGCATGGCGGTCTATGACCAGCAGGCTCCTGATAAGGTATCCAAAATTCTTCTGGCTGAATTGGAAGCACTTACCGAGAGTAGTCTTCGTGCCATGCACAATCTGGAAAGGCATTAGAATAAGATATCTAGAGCCTTCAACAAGAAGGTTTGCCTCCGATATTTCCTGCAAGGCTAATTGGTATTGGCCCTCCGGACACGAATGATCCCTGGCAGGAAACCACCTAATTTTGGGCCCAAATGGGAAGGACCCTACATAATCCACATGGTTTACCCCAATAGAGCATACTTCATGGTGACCATGGATGGTAAGCGTATAAAAACTTCCACCAATGCCAAGTTTCTCAAGCAATAATTTTCCTAATCCAATTGGGTTCTCATGACCCTAAACTGTTTAGTCTGGCATAACGCTAAACTGTTTGGTCCTGTATGACCTTAAATTGTTCAGTCCCGCATGACCCTAAATAGAATGCTGGTCCAGCATGACATTAAAATATTCAGTCCTATATGAATTTAAACTATTTATCATCCCACAAGATGTTAAACTGCACCCTTATAACTACATGTGGCTTGATTCCCAACTGCATGGGATACATAGGAACACTCAAGCATTTCGTTCTTGAGACCAACCCCCGAACTCTTCTCTTTGACTATCCCCCTGGGTATAGTTCTCTCAGAGGATCCTTGCTTGATATCGTGTAGGATTCCTTATCCCCACTCATGCTAGGATTATAACAGTCACACCATGTGCCCACTACCCATTCATCTATCCTCCAACGTCCTCACCGCATGATGTTAAACTACATGGCCTTTAATAACAACGTACAGTTTGATTCCCATCCTTATGGGATATGTAGTAATGCTCGGAAATTTCATCTGTTTTCCTAGCCACACACACTGGAATCTCCCATCGGGTCAAGAAATATGGTGTGGTGTAGGTTTTTGCCTCAACACATGTCGAGCTCATCCCAATTCCACCGTACATACCACTCCCCAGAGGTTGCCGTCTCTTTCACTACCCTTCTTGACTTTTAAATTTATGGGTACATCTATGCGTCACACACTCCTTTTATTGGAACTCCATAATCATTCCCATCTTGAAGGGCCCCTGAACGGTAGGGATTCTAGGTCCTAGGGCTCTCCTACCACTTCGGGCCAATGTCCTCAAGGATACTGAGCAACAAATTGATACATGTTCCACATTGCGAATATGGTCAGTGGTCGATGCTCATTTTTTGTTCCCATTCTAGGTCACTATAAGGATGTTGTGTTTTGAACATGGTAAACAAATATCCTTTTTTTTCAGGGATACCCCAAGATGTCCCAAACACCGACTGTAGTGGTTCATTCTGCCCCGTTTTATATCCAATCGACAAACTCCCCTTAGGTGATTCCAGCTACTAGAACCCTGTATGGAAGGGAGAGCCGAATCCGGCTCCTTGTTTCCCACACCGATCACTGCTCACGTGGGGTTCGGAGCTATAAGGAGGCGGTAATCGCACAAGAGGTCATGTGGCTACCATTGGTCGAGATGCCGGGCCTCAGGACCGTTGTCATTATCTGTCCCCATGGCACTTTCTGGCCTCTGGCCCAAGTTCTCATTTAGGGTTGTGTGGTAAAGAGAGGACATATGTCCTCATTCATGTCGGTCTATCTATTTTTACATGACACACATATCCCTATAAGAAATCATTCCCTTCATTTATCATCCATACCATGAGCTCATGCACTGTCATGCTTCGCATGACCAGTTCTGGGCCCTGACCCAGGTTATCTTTTATGGGATTGTATGGTGTGGTGGGGGATTATGTACTCATTCACGTCGGGTTACTCATAGTGCCGTACACATCCACAGATGAGATACCTTATCCATTATCATCCTTACTACAAGATGTTAAACTGCAAACAGGTCGGGCTTTTCTGACTGAGTCCCAACCTCAGGCCCTGGCCTTTTCAGGCCCCTTGGCCATCTCGGGCCCCAACCCAAGTTCTTATGGGATTATATGGTGTGGAATGGGATTATGTCCTCATTCACATCGGGTTACTCACCGCACCGTAAACATCCCTTGTTTGGTGTATTTTAATCCTTTGTTCATCAGTTCTAGAGCTACGTGTGGCTTGATTCCCATCCTCATGGGATACGTAGGAACACCCAGGTTTCTCATTTTTGGGTCCAGCTTAATTGGGAGCTAGTTTCTCCCCCCCCCCTTACGCTCATACCTCTATTTTTTCACCTTTTCCAGAGGTTTCGTTCACGGAATCACATACAATGTGGTATGGGATTATGTCTGCATTCACATCGAGTTTGTTTTAGTGCACCGTGCACATTCCCCCTTTAGACTCGTCCCTACTACGTCTGTAGTGCTTGAAGTTGAAGTGAACTCCTAGTCCCATCTCATGACCCTAAACTGTCGCATTATCATTCTAGTCGCACAACGAAAAATGGAACAACATCGTGATGTCCTCACTGAAGGGTACACCATGTTTTGTAACTGTCACACGCTATACCATTTGTCAACTCCTGCATACGGCTTGATTCTTGTGGCGATGCTGGGACATGATATCCTAGGCATGTCGCTTCACAAAAAAAATCTATTCACCTTAAAGGACAAACAAGATTCATCAAATACCGCTTCTTTTTTATATGAGGGTCACACCCACACGCCCCCTTTTTTCCCTGGTCCTGGTACCTTACCGTGCCAGCCCATAGTACTACGTATGACTTGATTCTCTTTCTCATGAGATACATAGGAATTCCCAAACACTTCCCCATGGACCTAACCTAACCTTCATGTTTAGTACCTTTACCTAAACACTTCCCCAAGGAACACATGGTAATCTAGGATCTGTGTCTTTATTCAAATTGGGTTTCACAATCACCCCACCATGTTTCCCCTGCACTCCTTACCGATCCTTGGTCCGAGATCTAATATCATAAACTAAGACCTTTCTTAGAACTACCTATTGCTTGTTTCACATCCATATGGGATACATAGAGACACCTAGTCATTTCGCCTTAGGTCATGCCCTTGGAATCATCAATCCCATTCCTCCTCATCTATAGCCCCCTCGCCTGACCCCTTGTGGGAGACCATGAAATTGTAGATTTTCTCTGAACAAGTTCAGGATGCCCCACAACGACATTGGGAAGTGATAGCTCCCTCACCAGAGAGGTCTTGTCTAAAAGAAGGAATGATTCCTGATCAGATCGATGTGCCCACCCAATGCATTTCCACAACAGTGGAATAATTTCAAGAGTGTTGGACCCCATTCAAACAACCAATCACTCCCCCATGCATGCTTTGTGTACCCCTTATTCAGACCCTCGTCCCTTTTCATTTATGAAAGAACCCCCTAATACTGTGGACGCTCAGATCGTGGCTCACCTAATGTCCTGGGATAACGTTATGTAAGGCTAATGGATGAAATTTCGAGTCAGGCCCTATGTTTTGAACATGGTCAGCGGCCGACCCTCATTTTCTATAACCATTTCCAGGCTAATGCAATATAGATGATGTGTTTAGAATGCGTTCAATAGTTATCCTTCATTGTCACACCAACCCCACAATGTTCCAAATCCTGGGTATCGTGATTCACACCTTCTATTCCCATCTGTTCGGATTGATTCCATCAACACTGACATTACCCCATTCATGCACAAGAGCACACTAGGAAAACCATAATTTGGCTATTCTGAGAACTTCACTCTCCAGTCAGGTCTCTCCCATTTCCTCCCAAAAATTCAGACCGGTTGTTCAAACCCTGGATGCCTGAAGCTTGGTTTTTTTACTTCTACATTTGGATTGGGTGACAAAGTGTCCATCCCTTGTTTCTCACATCAGGCCCGAACAACGTGATCATAGGGAATGATCTCTGGATTCTCCACGAATATCACAAGATTGCAATAAGTCAATTTAAATAATGGAAATCATTCATTCTATGACATCAAACAATAAAAGCATGAAAGTACGTTTGAGGGTTAGTAATCATTACAATAACCAAGGCTCTATTCCCCCCATGGATGGGTTAACCTCGTAAACAAAGCGTAGCAGCTCTTCCACCCTCGGGCTGGCAGTGTCTAGGAGTTGTTTCTACCTATTTAGATCCCACCCCTCCTTGGTAGCAAGGGGGTGCAATTCATCGGCCGCAATCTGGGCCCACTCTACGTCATTCTGAATGAAAATCATCACCTTAGAGTCTTGCATGATTCCCTCTTCGGCCTCTACCATCTGAGCTATCAACCGTGATATGAGCTCTAATTCTACGTTAAGGGAAGCGAAATGCTCATATGTTGGGTCATGAATCCATTGAACCTCATCTTCAGCTTCCTGGAGCCTCTTGATATTTACCACCTTCCTCCGCTTCCATCCCACACCGAGTCTAGAGTCATAATCCTGAATATTTTCCACCATAAGATCTCAGAAGAGCAGGTGAGGATGCTGGGAATCCACTCCCCCATCACACATTTCGTGCAGTCACAAGTGAAGTCTGTCAATCTCATCCAACCAAAATACGTGGGGGTGTCATTAACGAAGCATGTGATCAGCTTCCATGACTGGTGACAAGCTATTTTGTTGTCCTCCTCATCAGAGGTCGTTTCGTCCATGTCAGCATGGTTGGCAGGCTCATATGTGGGGAATGCCTTCAGGAACTCGTCAGCATGATCCATATCAAGCGTTTTCTCAGGCATGGTGGGTCTTCGGCTATCAGCCCTATCATCATCATCTGACTCCACCATGAGAATCATAGTATCAACCTCTCGGATGGTCACATTGGTAATCGGGAGTGCCACAGTTAGGTCAGTTTGGACCTTTTCCTCCACGACCACCAATATTACCCTGGAAGGGACGCCGCTAGAAGCCCCATCAATCTTTACCAATGTGGCCGATTCTATTTGAAGAACTGTTCACCCAAAAAATAGGGTACATGAATGTTGGTTGTAATGGTCCTGGTATGGTAGTCATGAAATTGGTATAATGGACTTACATAGACTGAATTATTGATCTCAATCATGCGTTGATGTCGTCGGGACCGTAAAGCGTGGCCCCCAGTATATGGTCGGGAAGTCTGAAATCTCTGAGGGATTAATTTCAGGTGTCCTGGCCCCACTAGATGCAACAGTAGATGCAGTGGCAACTAGAGATCCTGAAGGTCCCTCATCTCCATCCACTAAGGGACGAGAATGGTTTCTAAATATAAGACTCTCTATCATGGTTCATATGTTAGAAAAGAGTGCAGAATGACCTCAAAGAAAGTACTGGAGAAGGGGGATTCATATTTTTACATCAAGGGACTATACAAACACTTAAAGGTCTGAGTCTTCATCTCCAACCTCGCCCTCCTCCAACGGGATCCCTCTCCCGGCCTCGTCTACCTAGAATGACTCTTTTGATTCTCTCGGCAGAGGGAAGCGCTCTCTTAAATCAGCGGCGGACAATTGCGGAGGAGTAGTGCGGTCCAGTAGCACCTTGAAATGGTCCATAATTGGACAAGGGGCACCTTGGGAATGCCCAAAGTCCTCCAGATATTCCAGGTACTACTCCACCTCTGCCTGGGGCAATGAAAAGCCGACCCTGTTATGGCCTATCCCCGGTAAATCCATCCTAAGACGGTTCAGGTACTGCCTCAACTCGTCGGGGATGAGGAATTTCTGGTTGACTTTCGAGATGTCCCAGGCCTCTGGGAAGACAACATTCTCCGGAATGTCGATATGGAATAACCGCTTCCCTGGAACCTGGGTGGGTATCCTACAGAATCCTCTCAGCAGCCTCCCCTCGGGATGGATCTATTCATCTGGAACCTCCGGGTTCGCTACAACTGTAGGATCTGTGGCTACTGCCTCAACCTCCACTGGTGCGGGCCTCACCGCCACGACAACCCCACCACTGCGGGATGCCCTTTCTACTTTACTGCCCTGACCTCGAGGTCGGGGAGGTTCGCCATCACCAACCCAAATGGGTGTTTGCTTTTGCATCTCCACTAGATAAGCCACCTCCCAGCTTGTGGCATACTCCTTCACCAACCCAAAGTTGATGGTGAGCAGAGGAAGTTTGTTCTGTATCTTCCCGTATTCCTGTGTGAACATGAGCCACATCTTCTTCATCACACACGAGAGTTCCTCATGGAACACCTCCAAATAGACCCGCATGGTTATTCACTGCATGCACCGAAATTTCCTTGCAAACTGGTGTGGGGTGTACATCTTGCAGAGGGGCTCATGGTCCATCATTTCCACCAAGACTCCACCTCAAAAGGATAGGGGATATGCTCAGTGCTCTTCTGTCCCCTGGCCATCATCTGTGAATACCACCATCAGCAGCAAAAAAATGGGTGAAAATTGAAAACTTTTGCCTTCCACATCAAGTTCAATATAAACGGTGTGGTCAAAATGGCTGGAAATCTCTCTGCGGTGTTTTGGATTGATGGGCGGAAGTTCAATCCCGGAGGCGAGATGGGTTCCGGGTACTCATAAACCCCCATGATATTTTCCACTATCCACCCATATAAGAGGTCGAATAGCTCACATACCCCATGCGACCTCTTCCCCTTGCTGATATTCCACAACATCTTATACAGTTTGGTGAGCATCGGGATTCTTATTTTGACACGCCCAACTATAGCCTCCATGGACGCCATGATGAATGTGCTTGGGAATACTCCCATATTGGTATCCATCACTGGAAGGATCAAACTAAAGATAAGAGTCATGATGAATGCTTCCTGCATAACTATTGGATGCTACTCTATGCTGAAGCTAAACCCCCTGGTCTTCCACTGGCTGTCTTACAAGAGATGCCAGTATGAGTGCTACTGGCCCCATCGAGCCCCCTTCGGGGAAGTCTATGGCCTCTCTGGAAACTATCTGTCTATTGGGAAATTCAGGAACTACTTGAACCCTGCTTAAAGTGGACATCTCTAACTGCTTCTTTGTCCTCTCCTGGCACCAGCTCCATCAATTCCATTTCCAGCCGCGACATCTTCTCTAGATCCTCCCACACAGTCATGTTAGGGAGAAATGCATCGTACATAGCCCCCAGTATCAGGACCCCCAAAATCTGGTGGACATCCCACAAGCTAATACTAACATCCCCGTAGTGTAAATGGAAGGTATTGGTCCTCGACGACCACTTGCTCACGAGCTCTGGCATTAGCTGCTTCATTTGATAGATGTAGAATTTGAAGCCCTAACCCGCCTTGTACTAACCCACACTCCTCAACTTGGCCCCAAACTCCTCAAATGAGGCGCATGCCCAGTATGCCCACGCCCAATCATCCATAATGTTTCCGCCCTAGCGTAGGTCCGATTCCTCAGACTACCCCTTCCTCGGGTTCCTCAAAGATGCCTTCAAAATTGAGTGGTACAGAGGAGGAGACGTCTCCGGATGCAACGCCATCCCGTCGACGTTATTCAGGTGGTTGTATAGGCATTCAACAATGACGGATGTGAAGTCTTCTCGGGCAAGGCCGTCAGCCACCATTACCATTAGCACTGGCACGACGTACTCCTGAACCAGTAAGCCGGTTATTCCCTACTAGCATCAAGGATGAAGATGTCATCCCTCAGTTCGAATCCATACAAAGGGAACCTCTTATAGAGTGGGTAGTTCTTTTGGATCATTGATAGTAGCTCCACCAAAGAATCATGGTCAGAGTGGCTCCAGACAAACTCTCCAAGACCCTGACTATTCACCATATCATCCGTTTGGGTAGCATCTTCAAGAACCCAGTGGGAAGATTCTTGATGAGAAAATTAGTTCAAGAACTTGGATGATTTTCGGGTTGGTTCACGAAGCTAGTTTGCAGAGAGTGTTCGCGAAGCCTGTTCGCGGAGTCCTTCCTATGCCTTCAGGAACAAGACCGCGAAGCGCTGTTGTGAATTAAAAAACTTGTTGTGCGCTGCGAAGCGATGACCCGATTCATGGAGAGAAATTGCAGAGTACAAAGAGCTTCGCGAATCGAGAGAACAAAAGGAAAAATTCACAAAGAGGGGAAAGGAAAAAAGAGACGTCAGCTCCAATTTTTATAGGCGAAAACCTTTAGAGCTTCACAATGCGTCCATTTCACGCTGATATTCGCGGCATGCTCGACATGTGTGTGGCCTATCTACCTCACAAGCCCTCTTCGCAATACAGCTTCGCGAACGACTGAGGATTTTTTCGATTGACCCTCAGAATCCAACCCTTGATTTCTCCTCGGCTCCAAGTTTGGTGGGGGAGAATTTGTTGGCGCAAAAATGGGAGAACAAGATGAAGAAATTAAAAGCCTCATGTGGCAGCCCAGCGAAGACCATTCGCAGAGCAGAAATCACACTACGCCCACTACAGAGCAAGGAGGTGGCCCCCTCCACGAGAGACTTTGACATTCATGAGTCCACCGCGGAGCAAGGAAGTGGTAATGCTCCATGAGCGGCTTTGACGTTTGCAAGGCCTCCATTCAGCAAGGAGGTGGTAATGCTCTGCGACCGAATTTGACGTTCGTGAGCCCGTCGTGGACCAAACAAATCGCTCTTCACACCGAGTGAGCACTGCTTTGAAGTGCCACTCCCGTTTAAATACTTCCCTCCCCATAAGTCTAGGGGCGGAAAATCTGACCATTAAACTTATTATCTCTCGAATCGCGAAGCATCCTTCTCCTCTGTGAACTATTAGCTATGCAAGGTACTTTTTCTCTACGAAGTGCCTCCCCTTTGCCTTGTTTTGACCCCCTATTCTAAGAGTCATTCTTTTCACGGAGCCTAATGGCCCCCATGATGGAAAGGTATCCCCAAGGGGACCCATGTCATTGAGGAGCATTTATGCTTCACAAAAATTCCTTCATGTACAGATCCACATGCCATGGTAGAGTCAATGCACTTCGTGAAGCACATTTCTTCACGATACCTGGCTTCGCGAGGCACCTTTTCTCTGTAAGGCAGTGCTCCGCAAATGCCTTTCCACTTCGCGAAGCATCTCCTATGTGCACTGCTTCCATATGCTTAGGCCAAGGTTCCCCACTTCGCGAAGCACACCCCTTCGCAAGTACCCTCCGCCACGCGGGGAAGCAGAGTCTCACAAGGCCCTTGCCTATAGACCCCTCTGTTTTTCCATTCCTTTTCCCATGAGACCCTCCAGGTTTGAACGATGTGATTTCAATGTCCCTTGGATGATACCACCCACTGCGTTGTTTTTCCTTATGCATATTCGCATAGGCACGCTAACGACTATTGCTTCTTCATATAGCCATGATAACATGGACCCCCCAATGGTTCTCTCCATAACACCCTCTAGCCACGATGTTTCTTGTCCCTTATCTACACTAAGGAGTAGAGGGTACCAGTTATGTAAGTCCTAAGGGTGCAGAGTGAACCACCCTCGTGCGAGCTGCAGAATGTTAAACAGCCAAGCACCATCGTCCTCATCACATAAAGTTAAACAGTGGTCTGGCCTCGTGCCTCGCACGGGGGGAGCCCTCACCTTGGATATTCTCCAAGCCCACTGGTCTCCAAGATGATGAGATCTTACCTCAAAGGGGATGTAATCCTTATTATTGGAGTGGAGTTTTTCCATGGAGAAATGGAAACCACCTTATTGTAAGCCCCCTTTCTTCCTTGTCGGAGGCAGCATCCCTACCCCTCCTTTCTTCGGTACCAAATCCCTCTCCCACTGGGCTTTGTCACTATTGGGCCTCCATTCTGGAGTAATTCCAAACCTCTTCGGGATGCTAACCATGCATAAGACCCTGTTTCCTCTTTGGTCCACTCCATGCATCATCCCCACTCCATATCCAAAGGACAAACCTTTCGTGACATCATTGACATTCCTTTTCTGCCTCTTGTTTCTCACACTGAGCATGACTCACATGGGATTAGCGTAAGCATCTACCATTACATCATATCTGCCATCCATACCCAATATACGAGGACTTCGATCTTTTACAAGGAAAGGTACATAATAAGCCTTCCCAAGCTTCAAGCCCATCATCAATTGGACCCCTGGTCCTCCATCACGTCGGTTCACCGACCCCCATACTCGAACTATGAGGACTTTGATTCTTGCCAAGGCATGGTACGTAGGACACCACTCTGAGGTTCAAGTGCAACAACCATTGAACCCCATGTCCTCCTTCACGTCAGATCACCGACCCCCATAACTGAACTACGAGGACATAGATCTTTTCCAAGGCAACGTATGTAGGATGCCACCCCGAGGTTCATGCCCAACAGCCATTGGACCCCATGTCATTCTTCATGAAGGTTCACAGACCCCCATACCTGAACTACGAGGAAAATGATCCTTGACAGGGAAAGGTATGCATGACGCCTCCTCGAGGTTCAATCCCAACAACCATTGGTCCGCAAGTCCTCCTTCACGTTGGTTCACTAACCCCCATGCCCAAGCTAAAAGGACATTGACCCTTGCCAAGGAAAGGTACGTACGATGCCTCCACGAGTTTCAAGCCCAACAACCATTGGACCCTAGGTCCTCCTTAATGTCGGTTCACCAGCCCCCATGGCCGAAATACATGGAATTTGATCCTTTCTAAAGAAATGTACGTAGTAAACCTCCATGTAGTTCAAGCCCACCACCCATTGGTCATTTTGACCCTCTTCATGTCGGTTCACCAAAACTCTGGGTAGTTTAGAGTCTACACCCCATGCCACCTAAACTAGACGGAATTTATTCCTTGCCAAGGCAATGTACGTAGGAAACATTCATGAGGTTCAATCCCACCATACCTAAACTACATGGACCTTGATCTCTCACCAAGGAAGGCTAAGTAGGAAGCCTCCACGAGGTTCAAGCCCAACAACCAATGATCCCGACCACTTCACGGCGATCCACCCCCATCCTACATGACGTTAAACTGTATTCCACATTTGATTCCATATTCAGTGGAAAGAAATTTTCACTCCATTCAGCGGTAATCCGTTGTGATCCTATTCACCAGTAAGCCGTTGTGATCCTATTCAGTGGTAAGCCGTTGACATTCTTATCCAATGGTAAGCCGTTGCGACCCCACTCCGTGGAAAGCCGTTGAAAGCCCCAACCGGGGGTAAGCTGTCGTCGAATGAATTACTTGGACATTGATTCCCTTCCACAGGGATACGTAGGAAGCCTCTTTAAGGCTCGATCCCAAAACAATTGTCATCCTCATGGCAGTTCTGTCCCATTCACCATCCACTTCATTCAACTGCTCCACCATCTATACTGACTCTTACCCAGGCCGCCACATCCCAGTTGGATTATTCCACCTTATACCCCATTCCCCTCAATAGTAACCATGAAGTCAACCACGTGTAGGCACCAACATTAGTGTTCCCTCTGGTGGTTTCATCCATCTGATCCACTCTATTCAGTGTTCTGATCAGTCCGATCCATCTCCGTTGGAAGATAAACTTGCGGCATACCCTATGTTAAACATGGGAAGCTGAGGAAAACCTCAGATACATGCCCATGTCATATGATTCCCCACATTAGATGTGGGTTTCCTCAGGCATCTGTGCCCTCGAGAAGCCCTATAATAAGGGACAGAAGATAGACGTTCCAGTGTCCCAGCACCCAGACATGCCAGTGATTCCCAACGTGACTACTCCCCTGAATGAAGGTTGCAACACTGACCGGACCCTTTGGAATGTCTTGATAAAAGAAGTGTAATTAACTCGTGTCCATGAAGATATGGCGCTAGGACGAGTTTCAAGAACAATGTCTTAAGTCTATAAGGGATACCCAGACTAGGTGATGAGTTCCGAGGAGGAACCCATGTAAGGAATTACTGACATCTCATCATGCCGTTTTGATCAAGGAGAAAACGTACCTGAATAAGCGACGAATGCCACCTGCCTTTGGAATGTGGGAATGCAGGGCAAAAAAAACCTAGCCTGTCGTCCCCAAACGAGATGGACGCACACGCCCCGATGAATGTGTCGGAAACAAACACATTGGGAAATAAATTAAATTCATTTAAATAAAAATAAATAAAAAATAAAAAATAAATATGATAATTCATTTACATATGGTCATTCACACTTTGACATTCACTGTTGAGTTAATAAGGTTTCATTATGACCTTTACATTTCCTTAATTTTTGAAAATCACAAACACTTTATCTTAAGAAATTTTTTTCCCATAAGAATTATTTTAATAAGGAAAATTTTCCTTCTCTATGGAAATTTTCTCCTTACATATGTTTTCATTATTCATTTTATAGTTTGTATAAATCTAATTCATTGTATACCAAATTATAATTTTTTTCACATCTAAAACCCCGAAATACTATAAATATTAGGTCATATTGTATTATGTTTTTAGGATCTGAATTATATGAAATTAAGAGTTTGAATTTTTAGAAATTCAGACTCTGAATTCTTTGAAATTCATACTCCGAATTCTCTGAAATTCAGACTCCAAATTCTCTAAAGTTCTGACTCCAAATTCTCTAAACATCAGACTCTGAATCCTCTAAAATTTAGAACTTGAATTCCTCATAATTTAGACTCTGAATTACTCAAAATCAACACTCCAAATTCCACAGAATTCAAACTCCAAATTCATCAAAATTAAGACTCCCAATTCTTCATAATTCTGAGTCCGAATTCCTCAGAATTCCGACTATGAATACCTCAGAATTCAGAATCTGAATTCCTCAAAATTCAGACTCTGAATTAATCATAATTCAGGCTTCAAATTCCTCAGAATTCAGACTCCTAATTCATCATAATTCGGAATCCGAATTCCTCAGAATTCAGATTCTGAATTCAATGGAATTCAGACTCTGAAATCTATATAATTCAGGTTCTAAATTCCTTGAAATCTAGAATCCGAATATCCAAGAGTTATAGTCTCTGAAAGTTTATTTGGTTAGACTCCGAACATTATTTTCTCTTAGATGTCAAAAATTAGACTTGTTTAAGAAACCCTATTTTACTGATAGTTTTTATAGTTATGAAACGATGTCGTACAATCTATTTTAACTAATCATTGTTTGAGTGACACATGTATAGTTAGCTCCCAGATTCAAGGAAAAATATGACTGTTGGAGGAGGGAGCTGACCGTTGGAGAAGTGCCTATAAATAGAATCTCATTTGAATGAGTTCAATACTATGATTTATCTATTGATCACTGTAGAGATTGCATGCTGCTGAAGTAATATTTAGAGATAGAGACTCTCATGCCTTGTGCATACTAAACATCTTGATCAGATTTCTTTATAAGAATCCGATTGTTTCTATGATAAATTGATGTCTTCCGGTGATATGAAGACAGAGGTATCAACTCCCATAATGTTCGAGGACTTTCGTGGATAGGAAGATAGAGGATCTGACTACCTTAAAGTTATAATGATTTTGGGGATAGAAAAATTGATTCTCATATTCCTTTTGATGGCTTACCCTTCTGTGTGTAAGATAGAATATCTTGAATTTATAAATCAATGGACCATTATCTACGGTTGGTGGAAATCCTTCTATTTGGGTGAAAATATTTCATACTTGTTACTCTTTTTTGTTCATGTTTATTTCCATTGTATCCTAATAAAGGAAGAAAGTATACCCTTCTTTATACTTTCTTGTACTTTATTATACTATGATAAGTTATATTCTTTATGCTTTAAGGTATAATATTTTTCTTATAATATTTCTTTTTTTTTCATTTCCAGAACAACATTTCTGGAACCTAGCATGCTTGTAGGACTAAAATATTTCATTTGAATTTACCTATTTTAACATTATTAAACATAGTTTTACATAAGGTTAAAAATGAATGTTTTTAAAATTAAAATTCACCTCTCTTGTTACTGATAATCTACATCATTATTTTGATCCTACAATTGGTATCAAAGGAGGTATCTAAAATACGTATATTCACATTTATGTTTTCTTGATCACTTTTTAATTTTTCTAATTTTATTTCCAATCTTATGAATTTTTATCCTTCTTTACAAAATTTTACTATTAACAAGTTTTTGTGGAAAAATATTTTCTTTTATATGGAATGAATAAATATTGGTTTGATTGAAAAACTAAATTATAACTGACCACATATATTTGATGGTAATGATTATGAATATTGGAGAGATCATATGATGAATTTTTTAATTAATATTGGAGTGGAAAATTTTGTTATGCTTACTGTATATTACAATATTCCCGACAAGGAAGTCAAAACTTTTCCCAATCATGAAAAGAAAGAATATCAACTAAACTAGAAGTTACAAAATAATTCTTTTGTGTTCAATGACTATATATATATATATATATATTCAGATTTCTTATTGTGAATTTCCTAATAGTATCTTGATGAAATTGGAAGTTACACATTTTGGTACATCCAATATTATCGAAACTAGAAGAGCTATGCTTAGAGAAAAATATCATGGATTTATATTTTCTTATAGAGAACCAGTATGCAAGGTGAAACAAAGGTTTATGAAAATTGTTAAAAGATTACAATCTATGGGGGAAAACGTTCTAGATGATGATTCTATTTTGGAAGAGATTATAGAAATCATGGCTAATGAATGATAATATAAGATAACAGTTATTGATTAGAATAGGAAAGTATCCCAAATTACTCTTGATTAACTTTTTGGAACTCTTATTCAACATGATACAAGAAAGAAAAGAAATGCTGATATAAATAAGAAGAAAATGGCAATGGAACTGTATCCTTTATTACTACAAATGTCAACACTCCTGAAAGGGTTAAAATATCCATTTCTAAGAATGTTTCCATTTTATCTGAATCTTTTGAAATTGAACATTATGAAAATGATCAAGCTAATATTGCTCGTTGGATGAACAAGATAGTTGGAAATAAATATGTTCACTATAGATATATTAAGAAATAATGAAAAAACAAGATAGAAGTAGAAGTTACTTGTTATGAATGAAAAAGAGCTGGGCATATCAAGCCATATTTTCATATTCTTATGATAAATGATAAAATGGAAAATCATTTTGAGAGGAATAGAAAGAAGTATTACATAACTAATGCTACGAATGTTTTGAAACCCAATGACACCCGGAGTGCTAGTGGTGGAGACTGTTCTGATGAATCCTTAGAATATGAATTTTCTGGTCAGAATAATCTTAGTCTTCTAGCTAGACTACCCATTGAAAATCATTGTCTTATAGAAAAGGTACATAATGATGAATAAATAATTAATGTATCCTTGAATGAAAATTATACTGATGATAAATATTATAATTCCTAAGATGAATAATGTTCTTCTGATGAAGATAATATATTAACTACTTATGAATAAGTGTCTAGGTTTTCTAAACTTCTTGAGAATATAAATTCTAAACTCATGGAAATTATTGACAAGTCAAATTTTAGAATTTTTATTTTAACTAAAGAAGTATCAGATCATTCTAAAGATCTTGAGAAGTGAATTTAGGTTTTTTAATGTTTTTCCAAAAAACTTGAGGAAGTTAATTCTAAGAAGGATAAAATTTCTAAGGATCTTGAAAATGTAATTTCTAAGAAAAGTATTTTAGAGACTAACACTAGTTCAAAGAATTATGTTTTGAGGATAAAAACATGGTTATTGAATAAAAATCAGAAGTATTTCCCTTGAGGAATTTTTTGTCAAACTTATCTCTCGTAAGGAGAAAATTAACAAGTTGAAAATATTGAATCCAACCTATAAGGAATAGTGATGTATTTGGTTATTCTAATTCTAATCCAGTTGATAGTAATAACTATTTTGTTCCTCAAAATGTTTTATTCTGCACAGAATGTCAATGTGGTGGACATTGGGAAAAAATGTTCTTTAAATAAAACGAAGTCTTTAGGTTTTAATAAGTATTATTTTTTAAGCAAATGTGGATTCCTAAAATCGTGCTTTCATAAATTTTGAGATCCATGAAAATATGGATTCTATAATTCTAATAGTCTTGTTTTCAAGAAAATAAAGATAGTACCAACATATATACATGGTATAAGAAAATTGAATGTTCCTGGCATATTAATGGTAACAAAAACATATTTTAAAAGATTATCAAGACAAAAGGAGATATCATTCTTCAATTTATCAGAACACAAGATCAACTATCTGATAATTTCAAAAAATCTTTACCCTCTGATAGATTTCAAAACAATAAACAAAAGTGTGGAATAATAATTGTATGGTAATATTCCATATTAAATATCTATTAAAACCAATCTCATTATAGATAGAATCTCCTTTCCATATGGGAATTACATTTTCTTATTAAGAATATTTTTTTAGTAATTAAAATTTATCATAATAGATTTTTTTCGTAATAACTTTTTTTTCTTAAGTAAATTTTTTTAATCAAAACTTTTTACAATCAAATGTGCTCGTAATTGAAATTTTTCGTAATCTCAATTTTTCGTAATCAAAATTCATTGTAATCAAAATTTTTTATAATCAATATTGTTCTTAATCAAAATTTTTCATAATCAAATTTTTTTGTAATCAAATTTTCCAGTAGTTAAAATTTTTTTCTTAGCTAAAAATCTCCCAATTTCAAAAATTTTCATTGCATAAGAAAATATTCTCGAATCTAATGTTATTCAAGAATAATTTTCGATATTACTATTTTTTAACTAGAATTATATAAGGTATGTTTATGTTCTTAAATTATCATAATCAAATTTTTACATGTTGGTATTTTCATGTTGTTTAAGAAAAATTTTAAGAATCACTTTTCCTTAAATCTAAATTTTTATCTTAAAATCCTCAAAAGATTAGAACCTATGAAATTCTTTAATAGCCTATTAGCTCAACCATCATATTTGATCAAAAGTGTTTCCACCACTAGATCTCTTTGGAAAGATGAACTATTTCCTCAAATGCCTATATAATTCCCCCCGATGGTTGTCCCACATCGATCTTCGAAGCATTAGCATGAAAAATATCTACTCCTCTTCTTAAGGCCCATGTCGAATTTCCCAGTTTTCCCAAATCCATATGTCTATGGAAGCTTCTCCTACAAATCAAATTTTGTCAGTAAAGGAAATATTTGAATGGAAGATATATAATGGAAGGTTATATGATTAGAAGATCATATATATTTATGATTATATTATATCAAAAATATGAAGTTGAATGGCTAGGATAACATATGTGTATCCAAACCAAAGGCACATGATACGGTTTATCTGGAGTTGTTGGTATAATTATATGAATATTTAATTTTCTTTAATGAATGAGTGAGATACAAATTTTAATTTAAGAGCTATGGAAATACCTATTCTCTTTCCTACAGTAAGGCCACCAATCTATCTAGAATACCATATGAAGGTGAAGTTGAATTCTGTACCCATAAGCTACCAGATGTATCAGGATCGTTCGATAAGGAGGAGTCTATGGAATTCCTTGGTATTAATGGAGTTAAGACTCCAATGATTATAAATCTCTCTACAAATCTTTGGATTCTTGATTTATTAGTTTAGAGATTTCTCATTCTGAGAAAAGGTGACAGGAATACCCTAAAAAAGAGTGATATTTATCCTTTTGACTTTCTGGTGAATCTCAGAAAGATTAATTTGGTGAGGTATGTTTTACTTACAATCTTGAATATCAAGAATGAGACTCTAGAATCTCAAATCATCATGTATCTGGTTATTCCCTCTGTGATTATAGTCCATTGTCTAGAATCATTTAAAATCCCTTGTAGTTCTAATACATGGAATTTTAATGTCATGTTTCTTAGTGATGACACCCTCAAAAAGATGACGGTTGGATTCAATAGTGAATACATAGTTATTTATGATTAATATAATGCTAAAATAGAATCCCTATAAAAGAAACTGGAAGTGTTTGAGACTTTAAAGAAGAGTGAAAAGAAGAGGAAGGTGAAGGAACAATAAAACAAAGAAAATCTCTTGCTGTTAATAAAACTCAATCAGCACCACCATAACAAAAGAAGAAAAAGACTTATCTAGATGAAGTGGTTGATAATTTGAGAGAAGAGAAGAATAATATGAATGAAGGGGAGATTATTTTTGGCTTGGACCCTACAGTGGAAAAAGCTTTAAAATTGAAGGTTGTTGAGGATATTGAGAAACAAAAAAAATCAAGAGAAGGAAATTTATGAAGCCGAGTTTGTTCAATCTCTTCTCAAGGATGCTGAAAAATATTATGAACAAGTTTAGGTAATAGAATTGTTTTTTCAAGAATCACTCACAGTGACTCCAGGAAAGAGGATTGTAATTCCGGAATAGGAAGCGGAAGATGAAATAGTTTGGGAAGAAGAATTCAATGAATAAGAATAAGAAGAAGGTGATGATACAGATGAGATGTTAAAGCATGTTGAAGAATGTCATGACAAGAAGAGTCCCTATGAAATATTATTCATATTAACATCTGTCATTGAATCTTCATACATTTCTACCATAGGAAAATATGAAAAGGCTTATAAAGAAGTGAATAAACCATCTGAAGAAGTGAGTAGCAATCATGATTTCGTTCAACTAGAGGATCTTGTGGCAGGTTCTGAGAAAGAATATCATGAGGAAGATAAAATAGTTAAACTATCAGATAATGATCATGAATCTCCAAAAAGCATCAGAAAGAATTACCAAAGTAGATAAGGGAAAATATGTGTTGGTTTATACACCTAGGAAATCTATAGTAAAAAAGATGATGTTGGTGGTTCTTCAAAGAGAAAAGCTGAAGAGATAGAAAAAGAATCCTCACCAACCAAAAAATATAATTCAGAATTGTCCTATCTTGGAAATGAATTTGTAGTCCAATATTTGAAGAAGTTGGTTGATTCCATTTCCTTATTTCCTAGTATAGACTCAAGGTTCCAGATTCTTCAACACTCATTTAATCCGAAATCATATTCAATAACCATGCATATGGATAAGTTTGTTAGTATTGAGGTTGATTTCATATCCTTCTTCATTGGATATAAAGATCACAAAACATCATGAATTGAAATCATTATGTGGTCAATAAAAACTATTGAAGAGATTAGAAAACTTGATGATTTTCATTAAATTTTGAAGGAAGATTTTGACACCGAATATGGAAAGATCAATCATCTTACTAAATGTTTTGAGGAAATTATATGTCTCGAAAAGACATCCCAGGAGTAGGAAGTCATAGATCCAAATGGGAAGCATAATTTAGTTCCTTTGAATTGGAAAAGGGAATTATATCTTCGATTAAGTTTGAAGAAAAACTCAATAAGAAAGAAGAAGTTTTGAAATCTCAAGTGACAATTCTTAAGGCCCAGGATGAAAAGATCAAAGGCTTAGAGATGAAAAATGAAGACCAGGATCAGATTCTAAAGTATGTGGAAGAAGATGACAAGTAGATTAAGAAGCAAAAAACCATTGTAAAGATGTTAACATCGAAGGAAAAACTTGGATAATTTTTTCCCAATCTGATATTTTGTTTTATTTCCTTCTTTGTACAAATCGTTTCAATCATAATGATTTTTTTTGTTGTTCTTCATATATTTTTTTATATAGTACTATAATTTTAGGTAACAATTTTTTTAAATTACGTTTATTTCATTTTCAAATCACAAAGGGTGATAAATGAATGATAATAAGAATAACAAGTAAAGAAGTGAATTCCCTAAGTAATGGGGGGTCTATCTAAGGGTGAGATTCATTAATGAAGATTTCCTTATACTGGAAAAATAAAAATATATTTACGGAATTCAAGAATATGATCATTATGGATTTCAAAACCTATGGGGGAGTTAGTCATATTCACCTTGATTTACAAGTAAAAGGAGGCAATTTTTTATTTTTAAGTCCATAATGAAAAACTCTATGTACTTATATTATTTTTCATAAGGATGTTTGTGATTTCCAAAAAGGGGGAGATTGTTGAGTCAATAAGGTTTCTTTATTAATGTTATATTCATCTATATTTTGAAAATCAAAAACACATTATGTTAGGGCCAATTGTTTTCCCTCATAATTATCTTAATAAGGAAAATATTCATACTCCAAGGAAATTTTATCCTTAGCTATGTTTTCATTGTTAATTTTATAGTTTCTATAAATCTAATTAATTTTATTCCTATGTCTAAAATTTGGTTTCACATATAAACCATAAGAATACTATAAATCCTCAGTTATAGGGTATTCTGTGTTCAAGATCCGAATTCTCTAGAATTCCGACTCAGAATGCTATGAAATTCCAAATCCAAATTCTCTAAAATTCAAACTCCGAATTCTCATAAATTCACACTCTGGATTCTTTGTAATTATGACACAAAATGCTCTGCAATTAAGACTTCGAATTCTCTGAAATTCGGTCTCCGAGTTCTCTGAAATTTATACGAGGAATTCTCTGAAACTAAGACCTTAAATTCCTCAGAATTCAAATCCCAAATTCCTCAGAATGCTGACTCTGAATTCCTCAGAATTCTGACTCCAATTTCTTCACAATTACGACTCTGAATTCCTCAAAATTTGGACTCCGAGTTCCCCTGAATTCCAACTATTGCTTCCTCAGAATTATGACTCTGAATTCCTAATAATTTAGACTCTGAATTCCTCAGAATTTTGACTCTAAATTCTTCAGAATTAGGACTCTGAATTCCTCATAATTTAGACTCTGAATTCATCAAAATTTAAAATCTGAATTCCGTAGAATTCAGACTCCGAATTCCTTAGAATTCAGACTCCAAAATCTATAGAAATATGGTTCCTAATTCCTTGAAAATCAGAATCCGAATATCCATCAGTTATTGTCTTTTAATTCTTATTTATCTAGACTCCGAACTTTATTTTTCCTTAGACTCCGAAAATTAGATTTGGTTAAGCAACCTTATATGGAATACCCTTGTTATAGTTATAAACGAATGTCGTACAATCTGTTTTTAACAAATCATTGTTTTAGTGACGTGTGTATAGGTCCCCCCAAGATTCAAGGAAAAATATGATCATTGTAAGAGAGCGCCGACAGTTGGATAAGTGCCTATAAATATAAGCTCAGTCGAACAAGCTCAATAGTGATAATTATATATTGATAACTCTATAGATTTCATGCTGCTGAAGTGATTTCAATAGAGATATACTCTCGTGACTTGTGCATACTGAACATCTTGTTCGGATTACTTCGTGAGACTCCAATTTTTTCTATGATCAATCGTGGGCTTCCGGGGAAAGGAAGGAAGAGGTAACAACTACGTTAAATTTCTAATACATCCATGGAAAGGAAGGAAGAGGTGTCGACTACCATAAAGATCGAGGGCTTGCGGGGATAGCAATACATATTCCGATATTTTGATCAAGGGCTTACCCTGGTGTGGGTAATAAATAATTTTTTAAAATTATAAATCAAGGGACCTTTATCAATTGGTTTTGGATACCCTTCTCTTTAGGTTAAAATATTTCATACTTGTTACTGGTTATGTTTCATGTTTATTTCCACTATATTTTGATAATGGAAGAAAGTATAACCTTCTTATACTTTCTTGAACTTTTTTATACTCTAATAAGTTTCATTCTATATGCTTTATCGTATAATATTTTCCTTGAAAACATTCCTTATGTTTCAGTTTCAGAACCACATTTCCAGAACCTTGAAAGCCTGTTGAAGTAAAAGAGGTCTCGGGAATTTACCTTGTATAACCTTGTTAAACATATTTTTCCTTATGGTTAAAAACAAGATTTTTTTTGTAATTGAGCATCTACATAATTATTTCCATCCTCAATTCACTTGAACCTTAATGTGGGGGAAACATCACCGTAAACGCCAATTCATTTAGATTGGTGGAACTTTTGGATATGATTTCCATGAGACCCCATAGAATCATATATCAATAAGTGTAATCTATTCCTTTAGTTAAAGATTATTATTTACCAACATATCAATTTCCATAAAGATTTAAGTATACTTCATAACTATAATAAAATATTTTGATCCATTACTATGTAATATAATCTATCTATCTCATAATATCTTCTAAAGAACAATGAATTCATTGCCTTATTATCCATCAATGATTTATTTTTAATTATATGGTATTATTATATATCCATTCTATGTTCTATCCTAGATATGGTTTTAGTCATGCAACTACTACCCAAGTAAAATCACCAAATATATCTTCTTTTTATAATTAAAATCATCCAATCCTATATGGATCTTTCAATCAATTTTATTACACTAGTTGTTCCATTGAAAAAATATACCTCACCAAAAATATAGACATTAACTATTTTCATCATGCATCAAAATAAATTATTAAATTGTATGCAAAAATAATGATTCAATTTCAAGAGAACAATACATATGGTAGTCTGTAGGAACATCTAATGAAACCCAAAGGATATGGTGATCATGTTGGGAGATTAATCCACTAAATCTTCTAAACTCATTATCAAAATGTAAAAAATTAATGAGACATATTCTCAAAACCTATGTTCCCCGAACAACTGATAGTAAAAAATCTTTTGTTTCATGCTAATATATTGAATATGGTCTAAAATAAATATCATTATTTTTTTTCATAGTATCTTGACATTATCATTATACCCAATACCTGTAATAATATAGTGACCCAGGATTCTCATAAATAATTTTTACATCTTTTAATATGAATACTAAATAAATTATAAAAACATATGAATGAGTACATTCATATCTTAGTTACATTGGAATCATGTAACAAAATAATCTTAATTCATGAAATTTATTCATTGTCTCCTATAGAGATCATCATATTTAGTAATCCAAACTGAACAACATTCTTTATAAACCAGGGAAAGGAGTCCTAACAAAGGGTCTGTTGGGCGGAGAAAGAAGGAAGTGATGGCAAGAGGGGGGTGAATTGCCTTTTAAAAATTAATTAACAATTTAAGAAAAAGTTAAACATGCAGCGGAAATAAAAGAGGCAAGACACACAACTTGATATCGGAGTTCGGCTTAAAACCAAGCCTACGTCTCCGCTCCCAACTCAACCGTTGAGAGATTTACTACCGCTTGCTTTTTAATGGTTTTAGCAAGAAACCCACTAGACTTTAAGGTTAGTCTAGAACCTATTAAAGCTTGCTTTTAATGGTTATGCAAGAACCCACTTGCTTTCAATGGTTGAGCAAGAACCCACTAGCCTTCTTACAGGTGAAGGCTAGCTCACCTTTGATTCAAGCCTTTTAAAAGGGAAGGCTTGACTAACCTCTTCACACCTTGAAGGTGGTGTGAAAACCCAAAAGAGAGGATGAGAGAAAGAGATGGGGGTTTGTAGGCACAAACCCAATTTGATGCTCAAAATAAATAAAACAAGAAAAACCGTAATGGGAGAAGCCTTGGGCGCCAAAGGATTGATTGGAGTTGATGAAGGGCGCTCCCAAGCTTCTATGGTGGTGCTCCTTGAATGTGGAAGTGAGTTGGAGCAAGTGGGGTTCTTTGAGGGAATGCGCCGGAGGTTCGCCAAATGATCAAAAATGTGTCCGTGGGCTTCCTTATGGCTTGGTTTGGCTTACTTGAGTTTCTGGGGCTTCCTAGTCCTTTATTTATAGAGGGGGAACCCTCATATGGCCGTTCGGGGTCTTCGGAGCCGTTGGAAAAGGCTTCGGAGCCGTTGGGA
The DNA here is from genome assembly GCA_963277665.1 of Viscum album. Classification (NCBI taxonomy): domain Eukaryota; kingdom Viridiplantae; phylum Streptophyta; class Magnoliopsida; order Santalales; family Viscaceae; genus Viscum; species Viscum album. The sequence goes on along the minus strand of OY728150.1, from coordinate 35,165,967 downwards.
GCAGGCTGGTCAAAGCCCAACGGATAGTTTGACTGGCTCCACTGGCTGACCGGTACAGATACACCAGTTGGCCGGTGCTTGGAAAATGAGAGGCCTTCGGGCTCAGGCACCACCGGCTGGCCGGTGAGGAGGCCACCGGTTGGCCGGTGCTGAGGCAGTGGCTGACACTATTCTGTCTGGGATCCACCGGCTGGCCGGTGATGGGACACTGGTTGGCCGGTGGTCTGGACAGAGGAGATGCCTTCTGTCCAGGCTCCATCGGCTGGCCGGTGGTCATCCACCGGTTGGCCGGTGGACTGAAAATCAGTCCAATTTTCATCCTTCTTGGCCCAATTCCTTGGCAACCTTTTTCCTATCAACAGAAACACTTAAAACGCGATTAGATAAATAAGAGAGTGATTATGATCATGAAAATTAAACCACGAGGGGTACGATAGGTACAACAGGGTCAACTCAGATAATATGTATGGGTAAACAAGGTTGATATTTACGTATATCAAGAGTATACATGTATGATAACATGAGAATAAAATTTCAAAATTGTACCATGAATATCAAAGATCATAATATTGAATAATGACATAATGTTTTGTAGTACATAAGACAATAATCATTAGGAAATCTAGAATCATGATCCATGATACCATAAAATTGGAATAAGGAATATATGTTTTTTCATATACAAAAGCATAGATAATATTTTGTAAATCCTACCCACCGTGACATTCATAACATGTTAGGATTGGGATAACCACATGTGTACATACTTTGGCTTGGGCTATCCACCCATTTACCCAGTATTTAGGGATTTAGCTAACCACTTGTGTACTCTCCTTTTCATGATTGGGATAACCACTTGAGTACGATGTAAGACTATATAAAATTTATCATTACCTAATTAATTGGAGGGAGATATTGGTCTCACCCATAACATAATGAAAATAATACATTTGTGAACCACAACTATCATATGAAATTAATTGTTTCATAACCCAAGAAAAATTGATGGGAATCATAAAAATTTCATCATATACCAACCTATGGAAAAGTTATTGTTTCAATAAAAATATCATCATATAATTATGGAAGAACATAGGAAAATAATCAGGATTCCTAAGAGAGTTTTTTCATTCTATATCATTTAGTAGAGAAACGGGTTACATAAATATGTTGTCATTATAAACATAAACCATAATAATAAACAATAAGAATGGTATACTTGGATCATATACCTAGTAAATGTTGTGTAACCTCGAAAGATTTCATCTTATAAAGAAGTATTTTGAAATAAAAATCACTTGGAAATTTTCTTGAGTAAAACAATATTTTTTTAAAATAACTATAAAAAACCAAAAACATTATCAGAATCATTTTATATTAAAATAACATTGATAGATTATAATTAATAATTCAAAAATCAATCCAAAAATTTCTCTAGGAAAACATAATTTCCTCAGTAAAAATAGTTTAAAAAAAATTATAAAATCATTAAAGACTAGTTCTTTGAAAATAAACCTAAAAACAAATAATGGAAGACTCATGGAAATTAATTGTCATGATATAGTGATTTTTTGTTCATTCTATACATGTAAAAACAAATTTCCATTAAAATTTTCAGAAAAATATAAACATGCGCTATGTTTGAAAATGACAAGAGGAATAATTTTAATTTTCATTAAAGTAGATCAGAATCAACGTTACATTATTAGATGAATATAAAATAATGATAAAAACATATTTATAAAACATGGTTTTGAAAAAAACATTTTTCAACCAAAGAGAAAACTAATGAATATTTTTTCACGAACTTTTATCTTGTAATACTAGGTACATTAAGAGTGGAAAATGAAGGGAAAACATGTAGTCTCTAGGAATAAATATAAGCTAATAAAATGAATGAGATTTTTTAAAGGTATATCTTAAGATCCTATCATTGTAAGCACAATCATGGTCAACCCTAATATAGAATGAGAGTGTAACATTAATACCATACCATTTCACTAACATTTATTCATAATACCCATGAAAGAATAACATTTAATGAAAATTATAATATCATGAGAATAATTAAATTCATTAGATCAATTATAAACGAGGTTTCATATAAAACTCAAAAAAATAATATAGGTTAATAACATAACATAAGTCTCAATGAGGGAAAATTGAGACACAAATCCACTATTACATTTGTTTTGTATTGAATCATAATACTAAATAGATCCTAAATTCAAATGAAACATAACTATACTGAAACAAATATTAATGATTATATAAGATGTAAATTAGGGTGGTATATGCACAACATAAGGGATCCTAGTGGTGAATGTTCATATATCTCCCAAAAAATAAAAGAGAGACTAGAAATATCTAACCTTAAGTATTAAATTCATCATTATAAGATAATATATCCTGTATAATAAATTTCTGTTTATTATAAATAGATGAATGAAACATAAATATATATATTATTATATATATGAATTACTTATGACGTTTCACTGCCTTTTTATTAAAAAAATCCATTATAAAATAACGTTTATGGAATTAACCTCTTTGTGGTTCATGTATGTTTTTATTTTTCATTTTTAGTACTATTATGTTGATCATGGTTTCATAATATAAATAATAATTTCTATGAAAAAATACCTAACATGTTCATAATATATGTAATTATCTTAATAGATAAAATTTAGTGGAAGAAAATGAAATTCAACATTCATGGATATGGTAGGTCATATATACACATGAATGTTGGATCTGTTTTCAAATTCGATTAAAATAAATAAATTTAATGATAAATTATCATTAAAAATAATTTTTATTTGGTATATATAACATGTTTTCATTAAAACCATCCTTATTACCTTCCTTGTAAATCATTAGAGAATCCTATTGCACCATGAGGTATTCGTCCACCATAAAGATGAGAGACATTATTGTATTCCAAAAAAATCATAAGCATGAAGTTACATGTGATATAATAATTAAAGAAGCATAATAATGTCATAAATATCATATATAAATAATAAATCCCTAACTATTTCCAACCCTGAGATATGTTAATCAAAAGACTAATTCCATCTATTTGTGTGCCAGGTGTATATGATACACACGAAAGAATATTTCATAACCCATTAGATAAAAGTGGATATCATTGTAGGTCATTTACATAACATAAAAAAATATATGAATATTAAAAATAATTAGGATATTTTAAAATCATGTTATAATAATTATTAATGTATGTGGAGGAAGAAATAATATAGAATCTCTAGTTCATGAACATTACCTCTTCCTCAGGTATCGTCCCTATGTATGTACCAAAAAACATTTAATTTTGATTTATTTCCAAAATAAGGATTATATTTTTATATTAAGGTATTTTGGAATTAATTTGGGTAGTAATTTTACTGAATCAAAAGAGGTTGAATGGTTTATTTTTAGACTATAAGAGGTGTACTTTTATGTGTTAGTAGAGTAAAAAACTTGTAATATTTTGAAAGAAGGAATTCCAGCCATTTGTTTTTTATAAAACAAGAATCCAAATAAAAAAAATTATATATAATAGAATTTATAAAGTATAAATATGTTTATAAAATTGTTTATGAAAAATTTCTGGAAAATTTGTAACCTTATTGTTTTTAGATCAACCCCCACTAAACCAATTTTTACCTTAATCACGATAAACAATTTTTTATGTTTTTTACTCCTCATTTTGGAAAAATATTATGTGTAAATTGTTAGAAAATATAAATTATTCTGATTTTAGTTAGAATAAATTTTTAAAAATTCAACTCACATAAGTAGAAAATTTTAATTTAAAATTAATCCTATAGATGTGATGAGAACACATATTTCTAAAGAGAAAATTTTCAAACGTTTATAATCTTTTATATCAAAATTAAATATAAAATTTATTAAAATTACCTAAATTATATTAATGTAAGTATAATTGAAGTACTTTTAATTTAAAACCTATCTAAGATATAATTTTACATAAAATATAAATTAAAAAAAGATATTTTTTTCATTACAATTCATTGTTTTTAACATTTCATCCAAAAATAATACATTTCACTAAAATCCAAAAAATTTACACTAAGAATGTTTTGAAGTTTTAAAAATAAATTTAATTATATAAATTATTTTTTTAAATGTGTGAAAAATTAATTATATTATTGTTCAGAAACAAATATTTAAAGTCATTTTTTGGGGAAATTGTATTTTTGAATCATATAAAGGCTTTAGAATTTTTTTATCAATATGATTTATTTATATAAAACCTGTATAATTTATATTTTAAAAGATTTTTTTTGTATTAATATATCTTGGTTTATCAAGTAGGTTATTACTATCACATTTTAATGGTAATATATAATGTTCTGGAAAATAATTATGTGTCATGTGTAACAAAAGTTTACCCAGTCTGGCGTATAGTGAAAACATAAATTATTTTTTGAGTAACACAATATATCAAAAGAAACAACTTACTTAAAAATTAGTAATTCATAAAAACTCATAGTGTTAAATTTAACTCTCCCTTAAATTGGACTTCACCCTCAAACATTTTCACGTCGATACAAGAAAATTTAGGATAGTTTTTCTTCATTATATACTCATGCTCTCATGTGGATTCCACAAACTAGTGGTTTCTCCACACAATATTGACTAGTTGGGTGGTTTTTCTTCATTTGAAATTAAATTTATAGTTTATAATCTATACCAATTGTTTCTCATAAGAAATATATTGTTCTAGCAGTACAACCCTTCAGTTTAGTACATGTGAATCATCCGGTACATATTTCTTCAGGAGAAAAACATACTACACAACATGGAAATGACAGATAGTTGATGGATTATAAAATTAATAGGAAACCATACCAATTTGATCTTAAATTTCAATGTGGCCAATGTGCATATGGATCATTTTACTTTCCTTTATTAATCTCATATCATTATTCTATGGTGATGATCATAGAAATAACTTGGCACCAACATTAATTTATAGTTCACTGTAGCGATTGTCAGCAAATCCTTTCTACCAACTCTGAGATTGTATGATATGTTTCTAAATAGATATTAACTTATCTTTCATTTATTCATCTATATCAGGTCCAAATATATTTCTTATCTCTAACTTTATCCCTTCACGTTTGATATCTACATTCCTTAAGGAGCCATCTTAACACTTTAATGAAATCTATTGTTGTATAAAATGAAAATACATGAGGAATTTAGTCCAAAAAACCATTTAGATAAAATGAAAGGGTTATAAAAACAAGCTCAAGAGATTTAATTTTTCTTTCAAACTGGCCATATTTTTGGTAATGATAGATAATGTTGTAACTCAATTCTATGTCACAATAGTCATGAAGGATTCACCAGAACTTGGAGGCGGACCTCAGATCCCTATCAGAACAAATTTAATGTGGTTATCCCTAAAACCTTACTACATATTAGTTTATATCCATGAAATATAACATAGAGAATAGACTTATCTAATAGTGATCATGTGTTCTAACAAAGTAATGTGATTGACTATAACCCATATAGAATTATGCCATTTAGATCTTGTGGGAATTACAATGAAAAAATAAATCCTGATTTTTTCCCATTTCCATTATATTATGGGTAATGGATGTAATATCCACTTAAATATTTTTTATTTTTACCCTTACATGTTCACATATCATGAATCAAGGTAAAAAATATGCAATATTATTATTCATTGTATCACATCCAACATACTATGTCAAATAAGTATATATCTTCATTCTTCTTGAATGAAATGATAATGCAAGACTATGAGAATCCTATAATAACTACCTCAAATATTCTATGGATGGAATTTAGACATAGTTCCTAAACATTATCACCACATTATGATACCGGTTAATCTTATTAATATTTCTAACATTATATTGAAACTCTATATCTTCCATATTAAACTCTTTAATATTCACTTGTATAAATATTTTATTATTTAATTAAGCAATATAATATTTTTCCCATCCTTCTAGAATTCCATATCCATCATTTTGAATTATAAAAAATGAGTTTCTTGTTAGCCTCATCATGGATAAGATATCTTGATCCATTTGACTCCAAGAATCTACGACCATGTTTGCCTTCCCAAAGTGGTAATGTATTGAGAAATCATAATCATTAACTAGTTCTAACCATATTATTTCGTTTATATTTCTATCATTTTATGTCAATATATACAATAGAATTTTAGGATTACAATATATTTAACACTTTTCTACATTGAGATAATTTATCCACATCATTAATTCCAAATTTACTATAGCTAAATCCAAATGATGATTTGGATAATTTTTCTCATGAAACATGAATTTTCATGAGAAATAAGATATAAACTTTTAATTATTCATAATAACACCTCCCAATACCTTTCTGGGTGAATCAATATAGATTATTGTAACTTATCCACTATATTATAATGTAATAACAGGTGTGTTGACTAATCAGCTTTTCATTTCATTGAAAATTTCCACACATTAATCTATCCATAGGAACATAGATACCTTTTATGTAAATTTTGTTAGAGGATTATATAGTAATATGAAATTATCCACTAACCATTTATATAGTCCTAAAAATCAAAGGAGACTATAAATCTCACTTATTGTGGTGAGTTTACAATGATTTTCTATAGACTCTGTCTTTGATGGGAATACCAATATAACCTCTCTTGAAATTATATGCCAAAAAATGAATCATTTTTCTACCAAAATTCAATCTTTGTAATGTTTTAATGATGTTTTTCTATACATTGGTTATTTACTATAATTCTCAATAGATACTTAGGTTTTTTCATTCTCTTTAAATAGATAAGAATATAAAATATAAAGTTTACTTCAAAATAAGCATGGTATATGTAAATTCATTGTTAACTAACTCTATTATCATGATGGGGGATTTAATAACATTAAATGGAACCACAAAATTGTTATATTGTATATACCTTCTTTAGATTTATTTCATGGGTGTACCCTTCTTGATGCTCAAATGTTGATATCCAGAATGATATAAAATCATAGAAACTTAATGATATCTACACAACTGATCATATAATTACATAATATAGGTATATGGATATATTTTTTTAATTGTGATCATGTTCAGATTTTGATAACAAAGGAAGAGTCATACTAATCCATTTTAATTTTTTAACAATATTTTTAGGTTCACCACATGTTCAGACACATGGTTAAATGAATACCTTTACCTGGTTTTCCTATATTTTCTTCTTCAACTTCTATAACTCAATTGTGACAATTCCATTTTTAGTATTTTAAATTTATATGTCACAATGTATGAGTTTTATTGAGAACTCATATTATTGTTTTGGTGGATTCCTAGATATATCTTTTTTTATGATAATAAAAAATTCCCACATAATTGTCAAATCATTGATATCTTGTTTGTCCTCAACCATTTGAGATAAAAACTCTTTCTCAATGTGAACAAAGGCCCAAGCAATGGATGTGATCTCTATAAACAAATTTTACTTATCTTTGTATCGATAGATAATCATAGGTTAGTTTAGAATATCAAATGTAATATTCCTTCCTGGGTAATTGACATGGGATTTATGTCACTATGACCAATTATTTCCCTTGATATCCTTAAATTTATCCATAAAACGAATAACAGGATTTTAAATAAGAACATCCCACCCCAATATTAAGAGGAGTGGAATCATAGACCTCATATGTTATCATTGAATTGTTAGCGGTTTTCTCTACTAATTCAACATCTGTTTTATTGGGTGGTATCATTCCACACTTATAATTTTTATTTAAAATGATAGAGTGGATAGATCGAATTTCAAATAATGCATTAGAAGTTATAGCGTGAATTATAAGTTTAATTTTCACAACTTCTTTATTTAAACCCCCATTATAAATAGAAATTGCATGATATTTCCCCATAACCCTTGATATAAGAGGTTCCTTGAATTGATCGCCATAATTAACCCTCATATTTGGGAAGTTGTCAGTATAATACCCAAAATAATTTCATTTTAAACCATTAATTGTGTGTCATTCTTTATGTGGATCTATCTCATTATTCACATAACTAGCTATCTTGTTCTATTCAAAATGGAATTCATCCGCAAGCTGACCATTACTTCCACACGAAAAACATTAGTAGTCCCCTAAATGAAATTTCTTATACATGTATTCCAACACATTGATCATGAAGAAAAGTGTATCTTCTTCTATCCATTATTCATATATTTTCTTTTTTAATTCTATTTATCTCCTCTTATAAAAACCATGATATTGAAATGTAACTCTAACCACCATTTACTCTTTGATAGAACATTGAAAAATCCTATATTATCTACAGAACTTTCTTTTAGATAACTCCCTTTAAAAAACATTATGCCACTAAATAATCAATCAACCTTTTTTTGGTCAGATAATAATTCCTATATAGGACCACACGGGTATTATAAAATCTCCATCATGGGTAATAAAAATACATCATCCTTTTTATTAGGATGAAGGAACTCATTATCTATCTTTGTAAAAATAATATGAGGAATGTAATTATTTAAAAATAAGATCTTAAACTCACCCCAAACCATTGTGTCCGTTGAATCATGTTTCATTGGGTTCATGATAAAGAGTCTACCATTGACATGATTCACATTTAAAATGATAACTAACCAAAATTTATTTTCATATTCTGAAAAATAGTGATTAGAAAATTTAATTTTAGTTCTATATATACATTTTTTCAACTAGTGGATCAGAGGACCCACTACATGTATATAAACATATCTCATGAAGTAATCAACAAAATATTATTACTTAATATTTTAATTTGGAAATTCAGAATAGTTCTTGTATTTAGAAAGTTTCATGATAACTAAAATTAGATTTTGTACTCCGTATCCAATAAATATTTTATTATTAAGAGTAAAATAATTCAATTTTTAATCTCAATCATCATTAACATGATTAGTTTTAGTTCTATCTATTTAATAAAACCAAAAAACATCGTTGATGAAATAATACTCAACTGTGGGAAACACATAATTATGAAAACTTATTCAATGATATCTAAAACATGATATATATTTTTAATTTATATCAACATAGTATTATACTAGGAAATTCATTGTAATCATATATTTACATTCTTTAAGATTTTTTATAAATTGTTTTTGAATATACCAAGCATATCCCACAGGAGTGTCAAACTAGGAGTCAAAAAATGCCTATTTTCATGAACTAAGTGATGATAGATTATGGATCAATACACCATTTTTAGAGATCTTTCCTCTTGAAAACCCTATGGAATATCCACTCCACTGATACTATCCATATAGGGATGTAATTTCTTAAAATAATGACTGTATAATTTATGAAATTACTAGGTAATGTTTGATACATTGACTCATTGTTACACTTATACATATACATGTACTTACGGATCTCACAATGGTTTTCTCATCATTATTTCCAAGGTTTAACTAAAATTATCCCCTTATACCAACTATAACTACCCAGTATTCACATTCATTGATATTCCATATTTTCATACGAATATAAAATAAATTATAAAAACACAATCTTCAGGACCGTAATAGTTTAGTTCATTTGGAATCCTGGAACACAATATTATTAATAAATGAATAATTTTAAATGTCTCCAAGAAATATATTCCTATTTAGTAATCCAATAAAAAACATTCTTCATAACATGGGGAATGAAAACAAAAATAAAGTGTGATTTGAAATGCTTAATATGGATAATAAATTGAGATATATGTGAATAACATGATTATAAGGGTAAGGGAACATAATCATAAAATTTTAAAACAAAAATATTCATATAAAATTTCATAACATTGAGTTAGGGAATAATTATTGGTAGTTTATAAGATATGAATGATATGGAAATAAAATAATATGATCTAATAGAGAGTAAAATTGGAATAAGACATATATTTTTTCATACACATAATCATAGTGATTCATTTATCAAGGATACCCACTAATACATTCATACCATGAGAGTCTTGGGCAATTCAACCATGTTCCTACATTAGGAATGGATTAACCAACTGGGTACCCTATTTTTTAGGTGTGGCCTCTTCACCCGTGCTCCTATGTTGGGGATGGATTAACCAACAGAGTACCCTATTTTTTAGGCTTGGTCTAACCACCCATGCAACAAACATTTTTGGCTTAGGCCAACAACCCCTGTGACCTAAGAGGTCATAGAAAATTAATGATTACTTAATACATTGGATGGGGATATAGGTCCCAAACAATTTATAATGAAAATCATAGAAATGTGTTCTTCAAGATCCTGAAATATTTATATTACCGTAAACCATGAAATGAAAATGGGTTTCATAATCATTAAATCATATCTTAATCTATGGAAAAGAGATAAGTTTCATAAAAATTTAATTGTTTAATCATAGCATAACCCATGAAAAGAATAAGGATTCATAATAATTATATATTTCTATAACCCATGGAAGAAAAAAAGGTTTTATAAAAATCACTTCATTATAAACAGAAACTATTCATAAAAAATAATATGAATTTTTTCCATTGATCATATCCTTAGTAAAGAAGATTTATCCTAAAAGGATTCCATCTTAGTTGGTTATGGATTTTAAAAATGAAATCAACATGAATTTATTTTAATGAAAACAAATATTCTTTGAAAATCATTTTTTATAGCATATAACATTTTCTTGATCCAATAATTTTAAAATAACATAGAAAATTTATAAGGGAATATTTAAAAATTATTTAATACATTTATTGAGGAAAATATATTTTCCTCTTTAAAAAACACTTTTTAAAAAATAAATTCAATTCAGAAACATATTCATTAAAAATAAACATGAAAACTGATAATGTAAGCTTCATGTAATGTAATGGTTTTATAATGGTAAATTCCATTCATACTGTTCATGTTAAAACTAATATTCCATTATCATATTTTGTAAAAGACAAATGGTTATTGTTTTTGAAAATTACATGAAGAATAAGTTTAAAACATTTTGTGATTATTCAAAAAAGATTTAAAAAGTATTTTATAAATTAGTATAAAAATATTTACAAAAAAATTTGGTGAAATTGTTTATAATACATGATTTGGGATGAAAATGTGTTTCGACTGAAGGTAGAAATAAAGATAATTTTTAGAAAAGACATTATCCTGATCTCTTGAGTACATAAAAAGTGTAGAATTACTAGAAAAAATGTATTATAAAAAGAAAATAGGGGTAGAAAATATTTGAGTTTCATGAGAGTAATATCATAGTATATCATAATTGGTAGCATAATCATGACCAATCCTGATAAATGATGATATTGTAACATAAACACCTTATAGCTTAGGTAATATTAAATCATAATCCCCATGAAAGAGTAAAATTAAATTATAATTATAATATCATTAGAATATACAAATTCATAATATTATATGTCTTATGGGATGTATATTACCATCATAAACATAGATAGGTGCATTACACGACATAAATTTCCAAGAATCCAGGTTGATACAAATATCCATTAATAAATTAGTGATATTTTGAATAATAATGCCCAATAAATCATAAAATCGTATGAAAAAATTAACATAATGAAAAATTGGGATTCATTATATAATATTTTAACATGGGAAGTATATATACCGCATAAGAGAAAATATATGAATTTTCATACGTCTCCCAAAAAAATGTGAGATGAGAAATCACTTACATGAAGTGTTGAATTCATTCATACATGTTGAAAACTATTGTATAATAAATATAATTTTATTAAGAATATATTATAGAACCATAAATATATATTATTCCATATATGATTTACTTATTACCTTTTATTACACATTTATTATCAATTTCGGGTTAATATCTTGTTTCAGGCAATAAATCATATGTTTTTTGTGTGTATGTTTTGATATTTTGTTTGTTATCATATTACATGGATCATGGTTGCATGATATCAATAATTATTACAATGAAATTAATATCATATATATTAAATATATATGTATTTATATTAATAAATAAAATTTAGTGATAGAAAATGAATCATACCATTTGAGGAGATGATAGACCATAAATACGTAAGAACATTGTTTCCACATTCTGGTCATATTTTAAACAAATACATGTAAATGATATATCACAATTGAATAATAATTTTAATATCTTATATATCACATTTTTCATTAAAAATATTCTTATTACCATCCATGTATTTCGGGGAAAAATCCCTTGTCTTCCCAAGGCGGTTGTCCTCCGTACACACGAATGATGATATCGCATTCCCAAAAAGATGAACGAGAGAAGTTATGTAGGATAAAATAATTCCCTAAGAATTATGATATCATAAATATCATATATAAACAATAAAAATATCAATTTAACCTTTCATTGTTGGTGGTAGTAGAAAAAAATGAAATCAGTTCGTTAGAAAGTACTCTGCCATACACACGAATAATGATTTCATAACGCATTTGATAGAAGTGTAGATGGTTATAGGTAATTACCATAATATAAAAAACGTTTTATATAGTTGATAACAATGTATATATATCATCATGATTTAGTATTAATTGAAGTAGCTGGAGGAATAAGTAAAACAAAAACACTCATTGATGAACGTTACCTCTTCTCCAGGTATCTTCCATAGTCCTGCAATTAACGGCCTTATTAGGTTTGATTTATGTCCAAAAAATGATTCTACTATGAGATTAGGGATGTTGGTAAGTTACTTTGATAGTTATTGGATTAACCAGAAGGGTTGGAATGTGTGAAGAGGATAAGAGAATGGTTGACCTTTTTTAGGTGAGGTGAGTAGAACACTTGTAATTGTTTCATAGAATAAATTCCAACCATATTTTCATCTTGTAAAAATGAACCAATAATGGAAAATTGTATAATATAAAAGATATATTTTCATAATATGTCCATAAAATAGGGTTTGGACATGTTTTAGGTAATTTTATCCTTTTTTTATTTTATCCCTAAGGTAATCTAATTTTTACCTTAACCATTGTAAATAAGTTTTACCATTTGTACTATTTATTTTAGTTAAAACATTAAGTTGACATTATTTGTTAATATAAATAATTCTAAATCCAAATATGGAATTCATTTTTCCAAATCCATTAAAAAGTGAAAAAATCAAATTTAAATATAACTCCACAAACGTGACGATAACCCATGTTTCTTAAGAGAAAATGTTCCGACCTTTATAATGATTTTAAATCAATATCCATTATAAAATTGATTCAAATGAAATAAATTGGATTAATTGATGTGTAATTGAAATAATTTAACTTGAAAACCCAATTAAAAATTTATTTTATCTATGTATGTAAATTAAATGAAAAGACCATTTTCAATTAAAATGCATCATTTTTCACTATTCAACAAAAAATGAAACCTCATAGAGAAATCAACAAAATTAACACTAAGCTAATTCTGATATGATTATTTAAAAAATTATGGATATTTTACCTAAAAAATTTTCTATTTATTTTTAAAAATTAGTTTTGTTAATTTTCACTGAAAATTTAATTTCTTTAGAAGGCCGTATTTTCGAAATAGATAAAGAAATTTCCAGAAAATCGGTTTATTTTATCAATATGTATTATTTACAGAGAATAAATAATAATTAATTTATAAAAAATATTTATTTCTATTCATATTGTTTTGGATAGGTTATAATAGATTCATTTGAATATTAATATTTCGTGGTCTGAAAATTATTAGTGTCATGTGTAACGCAACATAATCTGGTGTTGCCTGTAGCACATACATGCATTTTTGTTACATGTCATGTTAGATATCGAGGAAATTTAATTTAATAAAAATAATGAAAATTAATAATAACTCATAATGTTACAAATATCATTTTAATATAACTACTCATTTAACGAAATTTCCATGTAAATAGTACATTCATATAAAATATCATTGATATAGTAAGAAAAAGTCATGTATATGTATTTTAATATATGAAATGGTAATAAAAAATTATTATTCATGTTTTTCCTAGTTAACCCACTAACAAAACACTAACAGTTAATCTATTATCGACCAACTAAATATAAAATATTGAGCTCTCACACAATAAAACATGATTATACTATATTACAGCTTTAGTAATTGGGCCTACTAGATCTTCAACATGGAAACTTCATTATCCTAATATCAATTGTAATAAGTAAAATCAATTAAGAAATAATATTATCAATTACATAATGTCTATCATAATTCATAACCATATTTATTATCTATTACCAACTTTGTAATATTATCACTATGTACTTTATCAAAATATATAACATTTTTAGTATTGTTTAATGGAATAAAATGAATTATTTCTTACTTATATTAATAAATAATTAACAATTTATAACATACTAGGTATATATACATATAAACACCACTAGGTTAAATGAGTTTTTTTATCATTTCTAATTCATAACTACGATATAGGGTCAAATTGATAATTTGGAATAATTTTTTTATTTCCTATTGATAACTAAGCTTCCCTTCCCTCCAAATACAAGGAACACATCACTTGTGGTTTCTCCTGTACTATTTTATAGTCATGAATTATAAATTATGTACATGACATGGATTTATTAGATATATTCATACAATAATTTGTATATAAAAAATGTAAATTATAAATACAAATCAAGGCATGTGTTATTTTTCTCACAATAAAATCTTGTATAATTTTGATGATTTTTTTCCTTCAGTATTTTAAACACATAATCATATAGGTATTTCTATATGTGACATAAAAACTTATCTATGGAATTTTGAATTTTATTCATCATTTCAATTTGAATTTAAATAATTATAAATCATCTATGAATCCCTATATATTAATCTTAATAGTTCATGTTCACTATAACATGGGTTTCAATATTAAATAGTATTTTTGAAAAAATATTTTCATAAAATATTATCTAACTATATGACTCTATATATTTTCCATTTGTCACATTGAATACAACAAATGTACAGTTTTTCTCTTATATAAGTATGGAAACATAATTATTCCATTAGTTAATGCCTTATTTGTTCCACAAAAGGATCATTGAAATAATTACTATTA
This sequence comes from Viscum album, assembly GCA_963277665.1. Lineage (NCBI taxonomy): Eukaryota > Viridiplantae > Streptophyta > Magnoliopsida > Santalales > Viscaceae > Viscum > Viscum album. The sequence goes on along the minus strand of OY728150.1, from coordinate 35,150,816 downwards.
CTAATATAAATTTTTAATTTTAATGGATTTAAGAATTTATATTACTGTAACGTTCCAATAATGTTAAAATCTTGGATTACTGTAAAACGTTACAAAACAACAATGCTTTTTCAGTACTCTCTTGAAAGTCCATGTTCACCACTTCCCTAAATACCCATTTAAACCCTATTGTCCTTACATATATTTTAAATAATATTAATATACAATCACTATTTAGTATATAGAATACATTTATTAACAAATAATTATTTTTATATCACCTTATTAACATTTACGTCTTACATATATGGTAATAATTTATTATTCTTAATGAATCAATTATCTTATAAATCACTGACTATAACCAATTTTCTTATATTATAATAAATTTTCTTTTTAATATGTTTCACTAGAACAATTCTATTTTAGTACTACTCACATTATCTATATTCCACATGTGATCCCTCTGAAAAATATAGTCAATCACTTAAATATAATTTTTTCTATATAATATATTAATTATAAAACATTAGTATAATTTCGGTTAATTAACTAAGATGTATATTGATGTTTTTGATGAAATTATTTTCCATGAATTAACCTTAATGTCTAATATGAATATAAACACATGAACATTTAATAAAATGAAATTATTTAAAATTATAAAAAAATTATATTTACTTATCCTATCTAATGGTAAATGGGGTACATATCTATTGATGATCATATATGACCAAAAGATAATTTTAAGGGTATAAAATCCCGATCCTATCATCTTAAATCATACCTAGTAATCTTTAAACCATAAAACATGTTTAATGTTGCAAATATTTTTCAAATACAAAAACATGATTCTTAAGAGAAGATTATCATCTATAATTAATCAGTTATCATGAAACAATATCTTAATAATTAGACATTTTTTTTTTGGAATGTACATGATTGTAGAAAATAATTTCCATAGTAATGAATCCCTTATAATAAAACAATCATATAGTGGACACATCCTATAGTTTACTGAGATAACAATATAGTAAAAAAATTGTGGATAATATCCTACAGTGGATTAGGTTCACTTCATAATTAATTTTATTTTATCTCAGAAGATATAATGTTTTACCAAATTCATTAGTGTGATAAATAATTCTCATCCCATATATCACATAATGAAAATCATATATATTATTTCTATAAGATCAGAAAAACATTTATATTTTTATCATATCTTAATTAACCAATGGGAAAAAAATGGGTTTAATGAAAAAAACATTAAATATCATCATTATAATACATCTAGTGAAAATAAGTGGATGGTATCATTAGATAATAGGTTTAGTAACTAATAATATTCTTAAATGTATGTTTATATAGATGAAAAGTACTTTGTAAATTCATTATATTTATTCTTTGAAAAATAATAAAAAATTATTTTTTGTCGGTAAATCTTACAAAATAATAATATCCCAAAATAACTAGAATATGATTTTCGTTAGAAACCCAAGTGAACTTGTAAAGTAATCTAAATTACGAATAAACTACTTGGATCAGGAAAAATCTATTCATGTAGTATAAATTTATGAAAAATATTCTTATTAGACTTTTATAAAGAATGTGAAATGTATGACTAATAGAAGAAATTTGAAAATATAAATTTTTAATAATTTGTAAAGAAAGAAAATTTTAGTAGAAACATTCCATAAAAAATATATTATGTTAAAAAAATTAATAAAATAATTTTTATGGACATTGATTTGGATGAAAAATATTCCCAATATAAAATTATAGATATGTTTGGAATTACATAACAATATTCTTTTGGTTATTTTGAGTAGGAATGATGGGTAAATTGAATGAAAAATTCCAAACTACAGAAATAATGATAATAAAAGAAAATAAATGTTGTTTCAAAGATATATTGAGAATATAATTCCCTTACATGATATTTAAGACTAAAAAATACTTATTAAAAGTGGGACTATAACATAAAACCATAACTCAAGTCCCGACTACCTTCATACAGACACTAACCTCAAAACATAATAAATAATGTCTCGTGAAAATGTCCGAATACCCTAGTACCATGATACCCAATCCAATATTGACATAACTCGAATGGTGCTCTTAATGGATATGTGTTTCCATATAGCACCTCAGATCATACAAAAAAATAAGAAGGAAAATATATTAAAAATAATAATACGATAAATATATAATTCAGTAATCTCAACACCAATAATGGATAAATTTATATAATCAAAATGGTAAAAAATCCTTATTAAATGATAAGAATCCCAAGGGAGACATTATCTAAATACTACAACATCAAACACGAAAAAATTTAAAAACTATTATTCAATTAGTGAATCACATCACCACTGGTGACCATTATTACTCCACACTACAAAGGGTAAAGATCATTCCTCATCTCCAAGAGTAACATTCCCATTATTTGAACATTTTATAAGGAAATATAAAGTCACATAAAGGAATATATTGGATTTTATATTTAAATCCCAATAGGGTATCACAATGTTTTCCATAATAAATTACATAGTAATAAACTAAATATTATTTTAATTTAAATAATACAAGGCATGAAATGGGGTCTAATAAGTTAAAAAACCTTCTTTATTAATAAAAAACTTGAAAATATATAAAGATAGTTTTAAAATAGGAATAATTGGAAAACATTTATAATAAAATATATCATATATATTTCATGAATAAAACTGGGTTTTAAATCAATTCCATGGATAAACAAGTCAACTAAAAATGTCATGGAGTGACTATAGGGATAGATGGATGAGGATTCACCAAAAAAAGAAAAAAATTTAGTTTGTATTTCACAATAACTGACTAGGAAATAAGAATTTCTGTCAAAAATTATAAGTTTATCATGATATATCATTCATGTCTCAAATACACTACCAAAACATTCACAATGGTTTTAAAATCATGATTGACTAATTTATTGTTAATGTTCATATTTTTTAATGTAATTTAACCTAAATCATAATCCATCCTCACATCATTTTTCATGCAAAAAACATATGTAAAAAATTAATGACTTACAATTTAATTCCCTGCTACAACTAGTTTCTAGTAATAAGATAGTGTGTAACTTTAAAAGTCACCATTTAAACGTTTATACATATAAACCACTAATTCAAATAAGAATATATCCTTGGACTATAGTTCATTTCCCCATAGAAAATGATCTCCATCCATGAAAATATAGAAATACACCTAACCCAAAATGGAATAAAAAAAGAGTCATTGTGTTTATGAAAGGATGTAGTGTGAAGTTACAATCTCCCCACAATAAAAAAATATCTAGAGAAATGCATTATTTAATATTTTATATGAATGATTTGAGTCCACAAATCTCTTATCTATAACTAATGTTCCAATTTCTCATGTGTAAAAAATAAAGCTTCAATAGAACATGAACATGAGGTATTATATTCCTATGAATAACTATCACCTAAAAATCAATAATCATGACTAGATTCTAAGTCCCAGATAAATTAGGCTCAACATCATGATCATCGAAACATAGAACATGAGAATGTCTGGAAATATTATTTCAATTCTATGATACAGGACACACATTGTGGATCAAAATTAATGATGGTTCCCCATTTAATAAATAAGAATCATTTTGCACTCACTCTACCATCCAAAAAAGAACCAAAAACCTCAGGGCAAGCATTCCCTATTTCTCAAGATGTTGGTTACCCAATAAGGGTAAAAATAACAAGAACACATTGTCACTATTTGAAAACTCAAATGGTCAATGATTATGATTAGTATAAATATTATACAGTCTGAATGTTTTCCAAATTCTATATTGAATTAAAAATTCTCCATCACTGTATCTTAAACGAAAATGAGTCCAACCATGGAAATTTCCCCATTCATCCAAAAACATAATGGGGATTTACATGGTCATCTATATAAGGCCTCAAAAGGATCCATTATTACAGAAGACTGGTAACTATTATTTTCAGAAAACTCAACCAGTTCATAATGAACTTCCCAAGTTCAACCAATGTTAATAATAGATTCACTTAACAGTGTGAAAATATTTTTATATATAATTATGTTTGGTGGACCTCTTTTGAATTTTATTTCCCTCTCAATCATACCAAGGATCCCAATGAAAACTGGAGGATTCTAAAAAAATGATAAGTAAAATCAGTATCCATTTCCAAGGCTATAATATAATAATCTCAATGAAACCATAAAATATAGTACATATAGAGATATATGATTTACTCAACTTTGGTTGTATCTCAAAGACCCTTCTCACTATATTCATCAATTAGTATATTAACAAATATCACAGTATAATAATGTTTCATAATTAGATTTAGTAGGTTCAAAATATATTTAAATATAATTTATTGAGATTCACTTGTATTAAATAATGTTGTATATAATGATGAAGCTATAGTAATGGTACCTCTCACAGCCATTGGACCTATGTCATATTCCTCAAGAAAACCTTCCACTACATAAAGATGTTTCATTCTAGATAAATATTATATGAATTATCTGATTTTACCATAGTACTTCTTTTGTGTGGATGAGCCTGTTCCACTATGAGAATCAATAATGCAATGACATAGCTTCTTAGGTCTCCTATGTTTCCTTGGGAATAGAATATATTCGGTACCTCAATACAAACCGACCTTGAGAAGCCAACATTTACACATTAATATAATGTAAAAGTTCTGATACCATGAAATGAAGGATGTCTCTATGAAACCATCTATTGAGAACAACCATGTGACTCATAATACTTTCACTTACCTTTGACGGGACAAACAAACTACCACACATTGAAGAGTGAACTTGCATTACCATTGATATACTATCTAGGTCAAGTTCAATCATCAATGATATATCAAATATATCATCATATGAGGTGGGTTTCATCAGAAATAATTGATATTGAATGTTTGACAAAAGAACTATGAAAAATTAGTGATCCTTATATTTCTCATTAGGCACCACATTTATATAAAACTACACAAACTCAGAAAAACAGTTCACATTCTTCACTATGGTCATATCACACTATTAGAGGAAAGAAAACCACATGGATTTAACCAATAAAATTGACTCTATAGATGAATAATCATTTAAAATAACACTAATGTATTTACACTCCAAGACCCCATGATTCATTAAATTCACCATAGAAACACACCATATCCATACAAGTAACTCAATTTGAAGCTATCACTTTTAAATTGAACTAAATTTGAGTATTAAGAAATCAAAGGGGAGTTCAATATTCTTTTAACCAGTCATCAATCAATTGAAGATTATTTTATCCTTGTAAAATTTTTTGATATAGGTGAACTAACTCTTGATCATGATATTTGGATCCATTCCTCCGAGGTTCCATAAAATCTACCTGGATGAGAGTGGGTGAAAATACATATCATAGAGAATGTTCATCTCTAACTAGTAAATGAAAATAATTTTGGTCCACTGAATAATTCAATTCTTCTATGTAGCCAAACATATCCTCTTATGGCCTATTAAAATGTCAACTTAGCAGAATAATTTGATAAAACATCAATATAAGACACGAATACATATTAAAGGATAAAAATATCAATAACAACATAATGTTATATAAGGATATAAAATTCATTATTATGAAAAATTAATATAAAATGGATTAAGACATTCATCAATACACATTTATTTAACACCCATGGTAACTTAAGAATCATTACAATGAGACATGGATCAGAACTCATTCACAAATAAATCCTAGGGTCCATAAATCATACATCATGCCTATTAAGAAAACTCCATAGCCTATTTATATAGGGGCATATGAGAAACCTACCAATGATAACACATTAACATGAACCATCCAGAATACCCAGGTAACCTAATACCGGATTGGAAGTTCCACAACATTTTATTTCAATCCAAAATATGTTTCAGGTATTTTAGAATCGATTGTATGTTGCATACCCTTATCATGTCCTGATCTGGGAAAATCATGATGTTGATGTTGATTTATCAATAACTTAGTATCCAGTGTGGATTCTTGATTTGAAAGAAATGGTTCTACATAGGAAGAGAATACCATGGGTTTTAGATTTACAGATGCATCATTATATTTTGCATGATATATATGAGAATGAGAAAATATAGAAATTGTAGTGGGGTCATATCTTTAATATGAAAAATTACTGTTCAGATTTATAGGGAAATAAAGTGTTTATGGTGGGGAGATTCTATATATCGTTACCTACTTTTACGTACTTCATGACTCTTATTTTGATTCCTGTTTTGGTAGAGTATTTTTTTGAGATTATTTGGACTGGATAGAATTTAATAAGAAAATGTACCTAATGTCATGGGATATATAATGGTTTGAATAAGTGTTATCCAATTATGGTATTTAAAAGGACTTTAAGGTAGTTCCATAGGGGCCTCTTTTGAACATTGACTATAGGATGAAACTATTTTATAATCTGTTATATATGTCATATGTTTTTCTATATTCCAAAATACTTGATAATCACTTTTGTAATTGATTATCTTTTTTTGAAGATGAAATTATTCATTAAATTAGTCTGTTTGTATTATTAACCCAAGGGGGGTCCTTTTTCGATGCATTAGCATCATGAATTTATTTATGTCCTAAAATTTTATTTTACAATGTATATATATTGTTCCCAGTAGTTTTTCTTGTGTTTTAACCTGAAATGTTTTTTATGCATCATCATCCCTCAATCTCTATAGAGACTATAGGGGATTTTTGGTATACTTATTACCTTACAAACGACTCTGTTGGTCATTTTTTCCCTAATGAGTTTTTGTGCCCTAGTTTTCTCCTTCTCTCTGTTACCTCTCTTATGTATCTAATTTATATCACATTTAAAAAATTTATTAGAGTTTATCTTAATGTTTTGTAATCTAGGACTTCCTTATGGATATTTTCTCCTTCGCTATATTTTTTATTTTTATTTTTTACAGTTAATAACATGATCACTTTATTTACTGGTAGGTGGTTCCTTATAAATAGTTTCATACACATTAAACACTATATTGAATGGTTTATTGAATGTTTTTTTAAATGAATTAAAACCCCTAAAATCTAAATGATTTGATGTGTTATTTTTAAAGGTCGATTATTTATGAAAAAAACATAAATTCAATGGAATTAGATTGTAGGGAATATTTTTTAGAAATTTTTTGGCATGATTTGAAACATGATTTAATTAAATTATTATTTTATTAATGTTAAAAAACAATAATTTAATTTCTTTTTGAAAGGTGAATGAATATTATTAGAATATTGATTTCGATTTGATATGAAATGCCATAATGAAAACTAAAAACGGGAAATTGAAATTTCATGGATGACATAAATTGCAATGATTGATTTTATATGTATTAATTTATTCTATTGTTGATTGAAATGTTATCTTAGGTAGTTAGTGGTAAATGTGAAAATAATTCTAGTACTCTAACTCTCTAGAAATGGATTGATAATAACCAGACTATAAAGATTTTTATAGAATGACTACCTAAAATGGAATCCCTATTGGGGGGTTTACTTATCGTAATGGGTTCCACTGTTGAGGTATAGACTAATTTTCTGTGTACACCTATATTGATCTATGATCATTTTTTATAGTGGTGAGGATTTTATTACGTGAAAAAAACTTATCTTAAAGATTTTTATATGGTGTTTTTTTTGGATGACTTGTTCATACGTTCCATATATTTATCAACAATATCATTCATGAAAATGTATTTATATAAATTTATTTCATTTAATCATGTTTGGAAACTATTTAGATATATGATCCAAATTTTGATTTTAACAGTTTTCTTTGATGAAAATATTTATATGCCATTTCATGCATTTTTATTTAATGGAAAATAATATATAGTTTATTTTTTTGGAATTTATTATCGAAGACATACTTAGATCCAACTGAGATTTATATCTTGGACACTACCTCTGTCTTATGTAATTTTGTTATTTTTTATGCTTGGTTTGAGTAAAGGGAAATTTTCTCTTGGAGGAGGTGGATAATTTTGAACTTTTTGGTGTTATGAGTATTTGTGGAGATAAATGGAGATGTAATCCACATGTTACACATTTTTTTAATAATATTTTTAATTTGATATTTTCATTATTTAATGATGTTTTCTTTGGGATGTCTATGAATCTATTGGGTAATATTTAAACTGTCTTATTCAACTATATTCTCCATTTTTTTTGATAATACTAACTTGTCTCTTTTCTTCAAAATATTTGGTTAAAATATATTCCCTCGTTTTTCTTATATGATTCCAGGTTCACGTATCCAACGCATGGGGGTCAGGAATGCCCTTCAGTTATGTCAATGCTAAATAGGGTATCAGGGTACTAATGTTTTTTATATAGTTCAAGAAATGTATAATTATTAGTAATAATCTATAGAAACATATAACTAACTATATTACTATATATCATTCCATTATGATTTACATTTATCTAATTATTTATAATAATTCATTAAAATAAACATTCAATTTTCAATAGATCTATTTTGCTCACATGTTATTGTCTGGGGATTCCTATCCTTTCACATTGGTCATGGATTCATCATCTTTTAAATATTAATAATTTCAACATTATCATATTTATTCACTATAAAAACCATTAGAACCATACATTCAAGGAGTTGAGAAAAATGAATTCCATCACATTATAGATGCAGTAGCCCACATGTACGCACAAGTGATGTTTTCCACTGAAATTGAATGGAAATAAAGAAACATAAATAATAAGTTATCTCTCTATAATCATATTTAGTTTATTAATATCATATATATATATATACTTATTAAGCCCATATATATAACAATCCATGATAGGCGGTGATGAAAAATTAAATACATTTCTTCATAGAGGCAGTATTCCACACACACACATACACGACATATATATTATCCATATGATGGATGCGAATTTAATAATTAGTATTTCTTAAAAAATAACATTTATATATATTTATTACTATTATGATATAATAATGGGATAGATATAAAAAATTTAGAAGATGTGAAAAAATAAAATCGAAAGAACACACATAAGGTAAATACCTTTACATTAGGTATCATTCTATGTCGATGATTTCCAAAAAACATTGAGGTAAAACTAGAATTTAAATTAGAGAATATTAGAATGTTCAATTTAGGAAACCATATGATTACATCAATTTATACCCTTTAATGATGATCAAGATATAAATTCTTATTTATTTTAATAAAATAGATTTAATTCATAAATATGTTGACTGAAAATCTGGTAATATGGACATAAATGTACTGGGAAGTCCAATGATAAAATCCATAGTGAAATTTTCCATTTTCCATATAATTATGTGGAAATTTTATAGTATATCCTTATACTTCTAGCATTCATACTTTACATGATAATATATTAGCTGTCGATATCTGTACACAACAATTAGGATTTTCCTGTTTTCCAAAATAGATATCCATAAGAGCCTTATACTTTTTTATGAATCTAGGAAGGATATATAAAATGAAATTAGAAATTCACCCAATAATAATTCTTCAATTCTAGTACTATAGGGCTGCATATCTAGTTATAGAATGTTTTTATTTCCTTGAAGGTCATAGTTGATGCCTAGAATATTTCTTACATTCTGTTGTAATTCCAAATAATTCTTCTAGAAATATATAATAATTAAATTGATGTATGGTTAAATATAAAATTGTGAAATATATTATTTTTCCTCCTTTACTTAGGATTTCAAGGTCCATCCATTGAAAATCCATATGTGTTGGATCTTTTTCAATCATCATCGCGGGCAAGGGTGTATGATCCATCTGACCAAAATCATTAACCATCTTATTCTCCCTCCCACGAGTGGTAATATTTTGGGAAGTGGTAATATTTAATCAAATCCAACCATATCATTTTGTTAATATATAACTATTTATATGTTAGTATAGAATTCAATATTTTATGTAACGCCCCGACCCCAGTTGCCCAGAGTCGGTGCATTACTTCGTAACATTGGCATGATCACAAGAAAGATCAAATCTCGAAAGACCGATTGGTTTAGTAGCCTTGGAAACACTAGATATATTCATAAGTTTTACATTACATTATAAAATCAAAAACTACTACAACAACATAATGTTTCCACAGTCCACACTACAATCCCCTCATAATATCCCTGCAGGTCATTCATAACTTACATCTTCACTTCCTGGGAAAAATAAAACATAGAAAAGGGGTGAGCTCAAATGCCCAGTAAGGATAACAATATAGCGGAAACTTTCATCAATAAGAATAAACATTTAAGGCAATGTATAACTAAAACAAAAGCCTTTTAAACATGAACTTTCAACATGGTATGGCATAAATAAAATGAAATAATGCCATTTACTTATTCACATGGATATTCCACTAATCGAATAATCACATGCAAAAATAAATAACCACTTTCATAATGTTGGAATGCATAATGCCAGACTATCATAACCACATAGCCAATGCCTCGTGCCAAGACTACAAATAAGATTTTGTCAAGGCCTTGTGCCAAGACACTAGTTTGTCTCATGAGACCTACCGATGCATCGAGGAGCTATAGCGGGCTCCACCCTTCACTTATTAAGTCCAATGCATTCCCATATGAAAAGGTTTAAACATAACATAAACATTCGTATTAAAACTAGCATACGAAATGTCAATACTTTCACAATAAACTATGAATGGTATAAAAATAGCACATCCACAGTCAAACATATCACAAAACCTTCAATACAATATAGAAGTTTTGTATCATAATAAATCAACTTCAAATAATCTTAAAATCCATCAAAGGATGTTGACATAGATGAAATCAAAATTCATTTTAAAGAAATATCTCCTTTTATTTTGAAATCATTTAAGATCCATATAAAATAAAACATTTTCTTTGAAAATATTCTTATAAGCTTGTATGGAAAGCTTCGACGATTTTATAACGGCGGAAAATAACCGCACCCGCCGTATAAGTTAAAAAAAACATTCTTACCTCAATTCTGTCGAAAAGGTTAAAAAGGACCTTGTTTTGAAAACGACGGAAAGATTCCTTTATAAACCTCTTATAAAAAGTCAAACAAGGGTATAAATGACTTTAACCCATATTCTTGTAAATAGTAAAAATGTTTTGAAATACAATTTGAAGAAACATGGATGTGGATGATAACGAGATCCCAGTAGATTATTACATATAAACAACCTCAGATAAAGAAGAGATTGTGAAATAACCCTTACCTTGTACTTTTCCTTTGTTGGGGTAGGTTAACCTCCTGTATAATGGTGAAATAATTGTTATTAAATTATACAAGAATCATATACATTAATATGATATCATATATGATCTTCTAACATTGCTTTATTAATAATATCTTAGTATTATCGTCGTTTCGGGTGATAATCGATTCGTTCTTCTAAAATGTTTGGTTACGTAAGAAATGTTTGTAATGGATAGATTATATCTTATTCATAATCAGAATGATATTAACATTATTTTTAACCCTAAAATGAGAATAATACTTGAATGGATATGATGGAGAATGAATCTTATCGCGTTCGTGGAGACGGTAGTCCGTACGTACGCACGAACGCTACTTCCATTTAATTTTCATTTTAAAAGAATCAAATCCAAATGATACATAGGTATATTACTATTCCTGTATAATATAATATTTTATATATGTTACTTAAGTTCATTAACACCATCCTTTATACGTTCCATGTGTGGTATGAACGAGTCATATCATTTTAAGGGGGCGGTAGTCCGCACTTCCTCAAATGAAATTATCGTATGTATATACAACATGAAACGAATAATGGTATGAAATAAAATGGAATTACAGAAGCTTATATATAAAATATATATCATTAATATCATATTTAATTACAGTGCCATCATAATGGCCACCATGAGGGGTGGTAAGATGTATTTGAACAATCATCGTTTCGTGAGGCGTTAGTTTGCCATCCACAGAAACATTATGTTCATCATCCATTAGATGGAGTTGTGTGTATGTGTAGTTTGAATCCTTCTTATAACAACATCCTAGTATATTTAGGATACTGGTGTTGTTACAAAAGAAAGGAAATAAAAAGATTTTGGGGGTTGGAGAAGCAAAATAAATGAAAATACTTTTAGAGAAAATGTTACCTTTAATTTAGGTAACTCACTTTGGTTGGAACCAAAGGACTTCTTGAAATGCTTTCTGCCTAAGGGGAAGCTTCAAGGAGGAGGAGAGGGATGTGGGGAGCTTAGTTGGGCAGAGTTTGGACGAGCCAAGTGGCTTGAGAGGTGTGAGGAAAAGAGAAGGAGGAGGGCCCTTTTATAAGAGGGGTGAGGGGCACCTTTGGAAAAGCTAGAAATATTAATTTATAATAAATTCATATTCGGTTTCAAAAGGCTCCAAAGTTGACTATTCAAAGGATGAGGTGGGGATAGGTCGAAAACAACTCATCCAATAGAATTTAGACAGGTTTGGGTACTTATATTAACCTTATCTTTAAGTATTAACTCTAAGTTAATTAGTTTCACTTTTACAATGTCTCTTTGTATTTTTATATAATATGGTTAATAAACTTACTATATACATCCAAGAGACCCCCAAGTGGTAAATTAATGATTAAACTATCATAATATAAGTCTCTTGGCCGAACCATAGATTTTTAGGAATTTAATATCAATTAATAATATAATATTTGTTTTAAGAACTCTTTTATGTCAATTTTGACACTATTCAATAGTTGATTTTTGTGAAACTCATAACAGATTGATTACTTCGAACAAAGTCAATTACATCAACCCTAATATATCATATTATCCTAGAAAATTAGTTTAATTCATTAAAAGTTTCATATTATATTTATTTGGGTATTTATAATATCAATTATTTTAATTTTTCACTATTATAGTAATTACTGCATCATCATTGTGTCATAAATAAAATAAATTATTTAATGTCTAAAAATTATAAATAAAATATCATTATGTAGGAAATCTTTTTAGCGTTCTAATGAATATTTATAATCGAAAATCCAACATGTATAACCCTATGTAAAAATTGTTCTTCTAAAAGATGTAAGCTTATGCCATTTTTATTTTTATTTTAACTTTATTAATATAATGTGTCCCTACCACATACAAGTGGCTCCAAGGGGTCCCCAAATTGACCCAAGGATGCTCATGGTCGGGTATGTGTCCACCAATAAGGTTAGGACACGTTTTAGGGTAATTTTGTATTATTATAATATTATTTTTTAACCCTTATTTACCGGATTTACCCTTTAACCATGGTAAATAAAATATTTACCGCAGTAATTATTCAAAATGTCTAAAAATAAAAGTTACCTATTGACACAATTTAAACATCCTGATTCCAAATATGGAATCCATTTTCCTAAATTCAAAACACAGAAGTGGCAGAAATTAATTTAAAATTAATTCCCGCTGTCAAAACAAAAAGCGTGTTTTTAAGAGATAATAACTATCAAAAGATTGACACTTGTTTATGTTCGGTTTAATTGTAAAATTATGTCCAATGACCAACATTTTATTAAATGGTAAAAATATATTCTAAATATACTTTAAAACCACTCAAATTCATAATTTATCACTATTAATTATTTTGATTAAAAAAGTTGTTTTTAATTAAAATTTAGTAATTTTCACTATTCATCAAAATATAAAAGTTATCCGAAAAGTACCAAAATTTCACCCTAGGATAATTTCGATATTCCGAATCCAAAAATGAAGTCCATTTTGAAATATAAAATATATATGATTTCAAAAAGTAGGTATTACTATTTACAACGGCTAGTTTAATTAGTTGTGGTGTGTGTTAGAACTCGAGGTTGCGTACAACACACGCTATCGCATTATTCGAAGGGAAACATACCGTAGAAGCTTGGGGTGTTACATTCTCCCCTCCTTCAAATAATTGCGTCCTCGCAATTTCTAGGGTATTACTGCATAAAAAGACTCGGGTGGTTCTTCATCATAAGTTCCTCGGGTTCCCACGTTGCCTCTTCCATCTTATGATTCCTCCACAAAACTTTTACCAGACGCGTCGTCCGGTTTCTCAGCACTTGTTCTCTCGTATCAAGAATCTTGATGGGCTCTTCGCAATAGGAATGATCGGGTTCCAGTTCTAATTCCTCATAGGTGAGTACATGCGTTGGGTCAGGCATGTATTTCCTCAACAGAGATACGTGGAACACATCGTGAACTTTGGAGAGACTTGGCGGCATTGCCAATCGGTAAGCTACAACCCCAATTCGTTCTAGAATTTCGAAAGGTCCGATGTACCTGGGACTCAATTTACCTTTCTTACCAAAACGTATGACTCCCTTCCATGGAGATACCTTCAGGAAAACATGATCACCGACTTGAAATTCCAAATCCTTCCTTCGATTATCGGCATAGCTCTTCTGCCTACTTTGAGCTGCTTTGATGTGATTTTGGATTACCTTTACCTTTTCCATCGTTTCCTCCACCAGTTCTAGACCTACAAGTTTTCTTTCACCGACGTCATCCCAACAGGTTGGTGTACGACATCTCTTTCCGTATTACGCTTCATATGGTGCCATCTGAATACTCGAATGGAAGCTATTGTTATAGGAAAATTCTACCAGAGGTAAATATTGATCCCACAAACCCTGAAAATCAAGTGAGCAAGATCTCAACATGTCTTCTAAGGTTTGAATAGTCCGTTCTGATTGTCCGTCTGTCTGAGGGTGGTAAGCAGTGCTCAAATGAAGTTCAGTATCCAGGGATTTCTGAAGACTTTTCCAAAATCTTGAAGTAAAACGGGGATCACGATCAGAAACAATCGATAGGGGTACTCCATGAAGTCTCACAACTTCATTAATGTATAGTCTTGCTAGACGTTCCAGGGGTAGATCTTCTCTTATAGCAAGAAAATGTGCTGACTTGGTAAGACGATCAACAATAACCCATATTGCATCGTTCCTTCTAGGAGTCTTTGGTAGCCCCATGACAAAGTCCATTGTAATATTGTCCCATTTCCACTCCGGTATGGGAAGAGGTTGCATGACTCCTCCAGGCTGTTGCCTTCCAGCTTTAACTTGTTGACAAACCATACATCTTGACACAAAATCAGCAATCTCCCTCTTCATGTTGTCCCACCAAAAATGTTCCTTCAAATCTCTATACATTTTGGTGCTCCCAGGGTGTATAGAGAAATTGGAACTATGAGCATCATCCAGCAATTCCCTTTTTAGATCAGGTATATTGGGAACACAAAGTCTCTTCCCGAATTTCAAAATTCCATCTTCATACACAAAGTCTCTCAATCTCCCATCATTCACAGCTTTAATCTTCTTCTGAAATTCTTCATCATCGGTCTGGGAACTCTTAATCCTTTCTAGTAAAGATGGTTTGGCAACCATTTGAAAAAGAATTGATGTTTCACCTTCCCTGGTTATTCCCATGTCCTTCTTCACTAGCTCCATGAAAATTGGATCCCTTTCAATTCTCATATTGTTCAAAACTCCATGGTCTTTTCTACTCAAAGCATCTGCCACCTTGTTTGCCTTCCCTGGGTGGTAGTGTATCGTACAATCATAATCCTTGAGTAATTCAAGCCATCTCCTTTGCCTCATGTTGAGTTCTTTTTGTGAGAAAATATACTTCAAACTCTTGTGATCAGTATAAATCTCACATTTTTCACCATAGAGGTAGTGCCTCCATATCTTCAAAGCAAAGATCACTGCTGCTAACTCGAGATAATGAGTAGGATAGTTTTGTTCATGAATTTTCAACTTTCGTGATGCATAGGCAATAACTCTATCATTCTGCATAAGGACACAGCCAAGTCCTTTCTTTGATGCATCACTATAAATAACGAACCCATCATTCCCCGATGGTAGAGTCAATATAGGAGCATTGACTAATCTTCTCTTCAGTTCTTCGAAACATTCTTCACACTCTTTTGTCCAAACAAATTTAACCCCTTTACGTGTGAGCTTCGTTAATGGGTTAGCCAATCGGGCAAAATTCTGGACGAAACGTCGATAATAACCTGCCAAACCAATAAAACTACGTACCTCTGTTATACTCGTAGGTGCTGGCCATTCTTGGATTGCCTTGGTCTTAGAAGGATCAACAGAGATTCCATATTTAGAGACAATATGGCCAAGAAAAGAAATCTCCTGAAGCCAGAATTCACACTTGCTAAACTTTCCATATAATTCATGCCTCCTCAGAGTCTTCAAGATAATGCGCAAGTGATTTTCATGATCTTCATAGGTTTTGGAGTATACCAAGATATCATCAATAAATACCACCACAAATTCATCGAGATACTCCTTGAAAACTCTATTCATTAGATCCATGAATACAGAGGGTGCATTAGTCAATCCAAACGGCATTACAGTAAACTCGTAATGCCCGTACCTGGTTCGAAATGCTGTTTTCGGAATGTCTTCCTTCTTCACACACAACTGATGGTATCCAGATCGAAGGTCAATCTTTGAAAAGTATTGAGCTCCATGCAGTTGGTCAAATAAATCATCAATACGAGGTAGGGGATACTTGTTCTTTATCGTTATAGCATTGATCTCCCTGTAGTCGATACATAACCTCATAGATCCATCTTTCTTTTTAACAAAAAGAACAGGGGCTCCCCATGGAGAAACACTAGGGCGAATAAATCCCTTATTACTCAATTCCTCTAGTTGTTTCTTTAGTTCGACTAACTCTACAGTGGCCATTCTATAAGGGGTCTTCGATATAGGCCTTGATCTAGGAATCAAATCAATGGAAAACTCAACTTCTCGTTCTGGAGGATGTCCAGGTAAATCTTCCGGAAATACATCTACAAATTCTTTCACAACAGGTACACCCTCTATTTGAACATTCCTTTCCTCACCGATAGTTACTTCATTCTCTTCCTCCCCAATAATTGAATTAAGTTGAGCTACTGGGGGTGGGTCTAAATAAGAATTAGGTGGTGACGATTCTGCTCTAAAAATAAGGTGTTCCTTATCATTATCATCGAGAATCGTAACCTCTTTCTTCTTACAATAAATCTTCGCATCATAGTCCGAAAGCCAGTCCATACCGAGGATTATATCAAACTCAATCATAGGTATGACGATGAGATCAGCAGATAAAGAAAATTTATGTGCTCTAATGGGGACTGATTCACAAAACTTTGTTGCAATGATACTTCCCTTAGGAGTTTTAACTGACAACTCCCTTATTAAATCAAATTGGAAATATCTAATTTTCTTAGCAAACTGGGAAGATATGAAACAATGCGATGATCCAGAATCAAATAATGCATTTGCTAAACTTGAGGAAACCATTAAATTACCTGCCACCACGTCTTTCGGAGCTTCTACCTCAGCAGTAGTGATAGCATAAGACTGGCCTTGATCCCTTGGCCTTTTCTGAGGTAAGTTCTCCTGACACTTAGGACATGCATTTGCATAATGCCCCATCTCCCTGCAATTGTAGCACTGAACGTTGGTAGCTTCCTTCTTCCCCTTGCAATCATGAGCTTGGTGGCCTTTTTCACCACACTTGTAACAGACTCCCATTCCCTTCAGGCAAGCACCAGGATGTTTCTTCCCGCATTTACCACAAGATGGATATTCAACCTTTCCTTTCTTCCCCTTATTTCCATTCCCAGATTGATCAGCAGGTCTCTTCTTCTCTTGCTTTGCTTTAAAGTCATAAGACTTAGAGAATTCCTTTTCGGTCTTGATAGCACATGAGACAATGTCTTCGTACGATGAAAAGGATTGTGAGACTAATGCTCGACGGAGAAATGGTTTTAACCCATCAAAGAAACGATCAATCTTACTTCTTGGGTTGCGAATATAATCACCAGCGTACCTCGCTAACCTTGTAAAGTTAGCCTCATACTTTGTGACATTCTCATCCTCCTTTTGTCTCAGACTCAGAAATTGTCTTTCCATATCTGCTCGATGGTCGCGAGGAAAGTATTTTTCTAAAAATAGATCTTTGAACTCCCTCCATTCCATATTTGATACTTCATCATCTTCCTTCGTATTTTGAATCAATGACCACCATTGATCAGCATCTCCAGTGAGGCGGTAAACTGCCATGATAACTTTTTCCCTTTCACTGCTCCCCAAAGCCTGAAATATTTTCTCTAGGGAAAATATCCATTGCTCAGCTACTAATGGATTTGTATTCCCATTGAACGTTGGTGGTTGTTGTCTCATGAATCGATCTAACATTGATCCTCCACGCTGCGGATCAGGGTGCTCCATACGGGTAAGGTTATTATTCATAACCTGAGTAAGTTGTCCCAGTATGGTGATTAGTTGATCTGCACCAGTTGCATCACCAGCCCCACTATAATTATCTTGAGCAGGAGGGCAATCCCTACATGGAGTGTGTGCATTGATACGGTTTCCATTTCTTCCACTAGGCGCCATTTCTAAACAATGACATAAACTAGATCAGTTTATGAATCAAAATACATAATCCCATACTTATAAAACACTTAACATAAATTGAACTATTTATGGATATAATCCATAATCATAAAAATGTTTTCTTTGAGGAAGTATATACTCATAAACCCTTCATAATGATTTGTAATGAAAATGAGAGTTATCCTAAGCATATCCCCCGGGAGTGTCGTAACCAAGAGTGCAGCAAGGCCCGTTGTCGTGCACCAGTTCCCGTTCGAGTCTAGCTCAAAGCGGTGTTTTCAGGTTTTACCCCTAGGTACATCTGTGCCAGAGCCGCCTCTACCTGCTCGTATCCAGACAGGGATGTATTGCTCGGAAAACTCACAAAATCTCTACAATACCAAAATTCTAGGAAGTTCTTCTATACTAATCCTCAAAGTTCATCTTAGGTCTACGTGCTCTAATCAGAGTTTATCTAAATCTAGTTTCCAAGGTTTGTACTAAACTTCCTCTGATACCAACTGTAACGCCCCGACCCCAGTTGCCCAGAGTCGGTGCATTACTTCGTAACATTGGCATGATCACAAGAAAGATCAAATCTCGAAAGACCGATTGGTTTAGTAGCCTTGGAAACACTAGATATATTCATAAGTTTTACATTACATTATAAAATCAAAAACTACTACAACAACATAATGTTTCCACAGTCCACACTACAATCCCCTCATAATATCCCTGCAGGTCATTCATAACTTACATATTCACTTCCTGGGAAAAATAAAACATAGAAAAGGGGTGAGCTCAAATGCCCAGTAAGGATAACAATATAGCGGAAACTTTCATCAATAAGAATAAACATTTAAGGCAATGTATAACTAAAACAAAAGCCTTTTAAACATGAACTTTCAACATGGTATGGCATAAATAAAATGAAATAATGCCATTTACTTATTCACATGGATATTCCACTAATCGAATAATCACATGCAAAAATAAATAACCACTTTCATAATGTTGGAATGCATAATGCCAGACTATCATAACCACATAGCCAAGGCCTCGTGCCAAGACTACAAATAAGATTTTGTCAAGGCCTTGTGCCAAGACACTAGTTTGTCTCATGAGACCTACCGATGCATCGAGGAGCTATAGCGGGCTCCACCCGTCACTTATTAAGTCCAATGCATTCCCATATGAAAAGGTTTAAACATAACATAAACATTCGTATTAAAACTAGCATACGAAATGTCAATACTTTCACAATAAACTATGAATGGTATAAAAATAGCACATCCACAGTCAAACATATCACAAAACCTTCAATACAATATAGAAGTTTTGTATCATAATAAATCAACATCAAATAATCTTAAAATCCATCAAAGGATGTTGACATAGATGAAATCAAAATTCTTTTTAAAGAAATATCTCCTTTTATTTTGAAATCATTTAAGATCCATATAAAATAAAACATTTTCTTTGAAAATATTCTTATAAGCTTGTATGGAAAGCTTCGACGATTTTATAACGGCGGAAAATAACCGCACCCGCCGTATAAGTTAAAAAAAAACATTCTTACCTCAATTCTGTCGAAAAGGTTAAAAAGGACCTTGTTTTGAAAACGACGGAAAGATTCCTTTATAAACCTCTTATAAAAAGTCAAACAAGGGTATAAATGACTTTAACCCATATTCTTGTAAATAGTAAAAATGTTTTGAAATACAATTTGAAGAAACATGGATGTGGATGATAACGAGA
Organism: Viscum album; assembly: GCA_963277665.1. Taxonomy (NCBI): domain Eukaryota; kingdom Viridiplantae; phylum Streptophyta; class Magnoliopsida; order Santalales; family Viscaceae; genus Viscum; species Viscum album. The sequence continues at coordinate 35,130,586 of OY728150.1, read as the reverse complement.
TCCCAGTAGATTATTACGTATAAACAACCTCGGATAAAGAAGAGATTGTGAAATAACCCTTACCTTGTACTTTTCCTTTGTTGGGGTAGGTTAACCTCCTGTATAATGGTGAAATAATTGTTATTAAATTATACAAGAATCATATACATTAATATGATATCATATATGATCTTCTAACATTGCTTTATTAATAATATCTTAGTATTATCGTCGTTTCGGGTGATAATCGATTCGTTCTTCTAAAATGTTTGGTTACGTAAGAAATGTTTGTAATGGATAGATTATATCTTATTCATAATCAGAATGATATTAACATTATTTTTAACCCTAAAATGAGAATAATACTTGAATGGATATGATGGAGAATGAATCTTATCGCGTTCGTGGAGACGGTAGTCCGTACGTACGCACGAACGCTACTTCCATTTAATTTTCATTTTAAAAGAATCAAATCCAAATGATACATAGGTATATTACTATTCCTGTATAATATAATATTTTATATATGTTACTTAAGTTCATTAACACCATCCTTTATACGTTCCATGTGTGGTATGAACGAGTCATATCATTTTAAGGGGGCGGTAGTCCGCACTTCCTCAAATGAAATTATCATATGTATATACAACATGAAACGAATAATGGTATGAAATAAAATGGAATTACAGAAGCTTATATATAAAATATATATCATTAATATCATATTTAATTACAGTGCCATCATAATGGCCACCATGAGGGGTGGTAAGATGTATTTGAACAATCATCGTTTCGTGAGGCGTTAGTTTGCCATCCACAGAAACATTATGTTCATCATCCATTAGATGGAGTTGTGTGTATGTGTAGTTTGAATCATTCTTATAACAACATCCTAGTATATTTAGGATACTGGTGTTGTTACAAAAGAAAGTAAATAAAAAGATTTTGGGGGTTGGAGAAGCAAAATAAATGAAAATACTTTAAGAGAAAATGTTACCTTTAATTTAGGTAACTCACTTTGGTTGGAACCAAAGGACTTCTTGAAATGCTTTCTGCCTAAGGGGAAGCTTCAAGGAGGAGGAGAGGGATGTGGGGAGCTTAGTTGGGCAGAGTTTGGACGAGCCAAGTGGCTTGAGAGGTGTGAGGAAAAGAGAAGGAGGAGTGCCCTTTTATAAGAGGGGTGAGGGGCACCTTTGGAAAAGCTAGAAATATTAATTTATAATAAATTCATATTCGGTTTCAAAAGGCTCCAAAGTTGACTATTCAAAGGATGAGGTGGGGATAGGTCGAAAACAACTCATCCAATAGAATTTAGACAGGTTTGGGTACTTATATTAACCTTATCTTTAATTATTAACTCTAAGTTAATTAGTTTCACTTTTACAATGTCTCTTTGTATTTTTATATAATATGGTTAATAAAATTACTATATACATCCAAGCGACCCCCAAGTGGTCAATTAATGATTAACCTATCATAATATAAGTCTCTTGGCCGAACCCTAGATTTTTAGGAATTTAATATCAATTAATAATATAATATTTGTTTTAAGAACTCTTTTATGTCAATTTTGACACTATTCAATAGTTGATTTTTGTGAAACTCATAACAGATTGATTACTTCGAACAAAGTCAATTAAATCAACCCTAATATATCATATTATCCTAGAAAATTAGTTTAATTCATTAAAAGTTTCATATTATATTTATTTGGGTATTTATAATATCAATTAGTTTAATTTTTCACTATTATAGTAATTACTGCATCATCATTGTGTCATAAATACAATAAATTATTTAATGTCTAAAAATTATAAATAAAATATCATTATGTAGGAAATCTTTTTAGCTTTCTAATGAATATTTATAATCTAAAATCCAACATGTATAACCCTATGTAAAAATTGTTCTTCTAAAAGATGTAAGCTTATGCCATTTTTATTTTTATTTTAACTTTATTAATATAATGTGTCCCTACCACATACAAGTGGCTCCAAGGGGTCTCCAAATTGACCCAAGGATGCTCATGGTCGGGTATGTGTCCACCAATAAGGTTAGGACACGTTTTAGGGTAATTTTGTATTATTATAATATTATTTTTTAACCCTTATTTACCGGATTTACCCTTTAACCATGGTAAATAAAATATTTACCGCAGTAATTATTCAAAATGTCTAAAAATAAAAGTTACCTATTGACACAATTTGAACATCCTGATTCCAAATATGGAATCCATTTTCCTAAATTCAAAACACAGAAGTGGCAGAAATTAATTTAAAATTAATTCCCGCTGTCAAAACAAAAAGCGTGTTTTTAAGAGATAATAACTATCAAAAGATTGACACTTGTTTATGTTCGGTTTAATTGTAAAATTATGTCCAATGACCAAAATTTTATTAAATGGTAAAAATATATTCTAAATATACTTTAAAACCACTCAAATTCATAATTTATCACTATTAATTATTTTGATTAAAAAAGTTGTTTTTAATTAAAATTTAGTAATTTTCACTATTCATCAAAATATAAAAGTTATCCGAAAAGTACCAAAATTTCACCCTAGGATAATTTCGATATTCCGAATCCAAAAATGAATTCCATTTTGAAATATAAAATATATATGATTTCAAAAAGTAGGTATTACTATTTACAACGGCTAGTTTAATTAGTTGTGGTGTGTGTTAGAACTCGAGGTTGCGTACAACACACGCTATCGCATTATTCGAAGGGAAACGTACCGTAGAAGCTTGGGGTGTTACATTTTATGACTAGTATATATGAAACACATTTCCTTATAAATGTAATTCATTTATATTTTCAATAAAAAAATATCACTAAATGGTTTAAATCATTAGTTAGGTATCTTTTAAAATGAACCATCAATTAGTGTGGTCTATAAGCTAACACGATTTCATTTGTCATGGAAATACATCCCATTCCCTTTTTTGATATGTAAAGTATATCACAAACCCATTCTCGCTGTAGAGTAGTGTAATTACAAGTTTACTAATGATCTGTTTCATTACGTGCATGATTTTTTCACATCCACCTATCCTATGGAAATTGGTACCCTTTTATACCAACATGGTTATTTTATTGGATATCTCTAGGAAATTTCTCAAAATGTGTTGATAATATCAATCCAATACTTGAACATTATGGATTTTGGTCATCATGTTTAGTCTGGTCCACTCTTCAATAACATCCATATTTTTAGGATGCACCAATATACCCTATCGTATAATTACAAGACCAAATAATTATACTTGATATAGATAAAAAATAACAAAATCTGGAAAACATCCATTTAAAGTTCATCAGCATAATCATCAAATAATATTGATGCTCTTACTTTCTCATGGAAAATAAGAGAATAAAAATAATAAAGACCAACAAATAATAATGTAGGTCATCTATAAAGATGTTTTTCATAAAAGTAATGAATACAATAAGGGAATTATTAAGTTAATATGGAATAACTATAAATTTGCATAATCAATACATAAAACAAAAGGTTGTATTGGGTATATCTTATTTTTTTTACTCCTAATTTATGATATCTATATTAAAGGACAATCATTAAAAAGTACATATATTTGATTAGTTGATTAAAAAATTGATACATAAATGGTCTATGATAATTGTTGTTGACCGTGATCATGATATGTTTTTAACAAACATGCATTAATCCATTATATTTCATATCAAAAAGACTCAGTTAACCCTATAGTGACCCCTAGTGCATACAGATCCCTTTTACTAATTCTAATATAGTTTCTTGTTTATTTCATGAAAATTAATTATATAAATGATACAAGGACTCATTGAAATATGTGTAGAACATGTTATATGTTATATTGAAAAATATACTTCATTATTCATGTGAGGATTATGGAACACTTCATGAAATGTATTTGAATATTCTTGAAAAACTAGAAAACACAAGTTATGAGTTTAAACCTACCATTTGAGATAAACACCCCTCATGAATATGTATTAAGACTCATGTAAAGGTATTTATTTTATTTGTAAGGTCATGTTCATCCTCACACCAATTTTTAATATAAGGATAATACAAACCAACAAATGTGACTTTATTTTCTCGAATATTGATAGGGGATCCATATATATAGAGTAAATACATTCATGAAATAATATCAAATTTGATGATTCAATGAATAAGAATTTTTTATGGATGAATATTTCCAAAATTTTATTTTGAGAGGAGCTATAAACTTAATGTGAAATAATAAAACCACTATGAAATTTAATCTATAATTAAATAGATATACATTTAATTAGTTATATGATACTACAATAATATTATTTAGATATTTATGTTTTTGTAGAAATAAAATCAAAGATGAATTATGTCATTCTGCAGTGGTAAATAAGTATACCTCTCACCCCTTTATACTCATAACCCACTTAAGTAGTTTTGATCACATGGGATTTCCATTTATTCTTTTTATAATGAGGTTACTAAAATCAATATTTGTTATTAACCATTGGATTCATGAAAAAATTATATTAATGATCACAATGTATTTAACGGTAGCATTGGATTAGGGTTTCTGAATTTGGATCATCTGTATTCTAAAAATTAATTGGCCTCTTCATGTCGCATCAACATTTAACTTCTAAATTGACTAATTTTCATCACTTGATTTATTTACCTATGAAATTAAAAAAAATCATCCATACATCATTTCAGATTTTAATGAGAAGGATGATTAATTATCTTCTATAAATGGTTTTTTATTATTATAATTTTCATGATGTTGCATATATTTTTATTATCTCTGAAGAAATGGTAAGAATATGAGTCCCCTATTATTATTTATAACATCAGATAAAATCAATTGATATCTTCACAGAAACCAAATTTCATTAAATAGATTTGATTTTAGATAATTTTTACTATCACACTAAATAATTAATCACTATTTTATTATAGCTTCATTGAAAAAAATTGATTTATACAATGTATGTATTTTGAAATTTTTCGCATAGGTACCAATGGACTCACAATCCGTGAGTTTTAATTCGGTGAATTCACTTTCTATTTTAGTGTGAATTATTTGTGGAAAATACTTATTCAATATCTTCTTATTAAATTTTTCACAAGTGATAGATTCAATATCATCCTATTACTATGTATTCGTGATAGGGGTACACTATAGATCAGTTTTATATTCCATATGAGGAATATAAAAAAAAATCTGGGGTTCTCGGTAATGGAGAATAGAAAGAATATTTTATTCATAATTACTTTATTAATTATAGATAAATGGATCATATGATTCATAGAAGGCTTGGTGATGTTTCTACATAAAAGTCACAATTATGAGTTATTTCTTCAATTTTTTATGTGTCCGTTTAACATGATTCATATGACAATTCATATATAAAAATACTTTTGTGAGCATATCCATTTTATTGGGTATCCTAGATCTTATTACATTATCATTTAAATAAGGACTTTCATTGCAATACCCATCACATTCATTATTAACAATATTTTTACTTGTTTCATTCATTGAATAAAACCCAAACATTTAGTGTGAGTATCGATCTACATTAGTAACAACAAGAGATCATATGATAATTAAAATAAATTCTGAGACGTATTAAATTATTAAACCATCATTCAACTGATGAAATTATATGTTTTAATCGTTATTTTACATGATTATCTCTATTTTGGCTTTGTAACCTAAATATATTCAAATCACTCATAATAGTTCATAGAGATATTTTTATTAAACCAAATCATATCCTATGGGAATGTAAAACTAAGTCTATCATTTTTCTACATTATTATATATTGAGTAAAGATTGAGATAATACAAAACCAAACATTAGATGGGTTATTACACCTAGGTGTGTATATTCCAGATCTTAAATCCATTTCTTTGCATCTATATTGGGATTTCATTGCTAGAAATCACATCATACTCAATTTTACTAATGTTTAGGATATATCCTCTCTTTATAGTTATAGAAAGGGTTATCCGAAAGGTGTTCTAATACTAATATCCAAAAATAACTATATATTGATTTGATATGAAATATAATAACCTGAGTATCAATTACATAAATAAAACAACAATATAGACTAATATTTAAAACATCTAAAAATAATTAAATCATGAGAACTATAAAATTTTGATTCATTAGAGACCAAATTCAAATTCAACATATTACATGAATGATATCCAACATCTCCCATAAAATTCTTCTCACATGGTATCCTTCTTATACATTTCTACACAAAATATTTCTTTATAACCTAATGAAATGAAAAAATAAGAAAGGATGATATCAGATACAAAGTTATGGTAAACATGGAAGATATCGTTTTTTGATTATAAGTTAGCATAAGATGATCTTAATTGTATGAGAGAATTTTTATAACTTATGATATCATGCTAAAAAGACATAAACCATAAATCATGAGTCATAGAATTAATATTTGTAATGAAATAATAAATGAGTCATAATAACGAGGGATCATTAATAATAAAGCATGATCCAAGAGATAATATCATAACCGCATGAAATAAATATTTCCCTTTCGTACAAGTAATGTTAATGATTTATTTAGTGAAGGATCATCGATAATACTATTATCAAATAGTGGATAGAATTCTATAGGTGATTGAGTTGATTCCCATTTCCCATAATTGTATTAAATATAGTTCTATAGTAGATTATATTCAATCAACATTAGATTTAATATTATCTCGTAAAATAAGGATATTTACCCAACGAAATAGATCAATATATAATTATAGTACCACCTATATCATAATTAAAACCATAAATATTTGTGACATGAGATCAAAAAAAATAATCATCATTTCAACATACCTTAATTTACCTCAGATAAAGAAGTAGGTTTATTGATAAATTTCTTAAAACATAAATAATATAAGACATAAAAATAAATATAGATGATTTTATCATTAAATAATATACCTTGTAAAATATAATATTCCACAAAAAATGTTTAAATAGATGAATAATACATGTAAAATAGTGCTACAAATGTTATTTAAAAAATAATAGAAAACATCATTTTTATTTAGTAAGAAGTAAAAAACTAAATCATCCTAGAAAAATAATAATTTAATTTTATTGAAAATTGATCGGAACATTTGAAGGAATTTAAATTATGTAGAAATAAAATAACAACAATAAATCCATTAGTTATATGTAATTTTTGTTTTCAATTTTTATATGTAAAGTTAAAAGTGTTCCATATAGAAATTTTTTTAAAAGACTACATTTTAAAATTAATAATTAAAATCAATGTTTTTGGAAAGTAACATTATAAAAAATTCATGTGTAGATAAAACAATCCATTTTTTAAGAATATGTATGTCCAGGAATAAGATTCATGGCCTAACAGAATAGATAAGGTCAACATATCATAAAAGGAGCATTTCAAAATGTTTTAGAACGAAAGAGGGAGGAATGGAATTAATAATTGAGAACTCAAAAAATAAGTATTAAATTATAATATTAATGGGGTTTTATAGAAAATTATTATAGAATTATTCCAAAGGAAATTAAATCATTAATAATTCTGATTAAAAGTGAGTATGCAACATAAAACATTCCCCCTTGTCTTGAATTTCCTCACACAAATAGTATCCTATTATATAATATAGGTACAATTTTTAAAAATTTATAAAATAATAATATTCATACTTATATTACTATATGACATTATATTAAAATTTCAAATTACCCATTTATTAATATTTCATTATTTTTTTCACAAAATGAAACTGTTTTATTAATTGAATCAAGAAAGATCATGCACTATAGAACGGTGAGGGGGGAAAGAAAACTGAAGATGAATCATTTCCCTAATAAAAATTTATATCAGAAATGGGTGAAGGAAACACAAGATATAAAATAGTATGATATAAATTTATTAAGAAACCATTATGGAATGAAAGTTAACCACAAGGTTACCCATGTTCCAGGTGGAAAGAAGCTCCATAATATTTTCCATGAAGGATTTTTATTAGAGGATCAAATAAGACATTTTAACATGGGGTATAAATGATGTAATTAATATTGGACCATAGAATATTACATTCTATATCAATAGTTTCCAATGAAATTCATTTATTTATTCAATGATCAATTCCAATGAGCATGAAATTATCCTCTGCTCAGAGGTAATCACATTTTTCAATGTACACCCTGAAGAAATAAAAAACTGATCCTTTGGAATAAAAATCGACACCCTACAAGCATGAAAAAATGAGTACATGATGCACCAATATGGAGTTTATATCCACGGGATGAAGAATCCCAACATACCCATTGGCATAAATTAGTGCTTCTGGAAGAAATATACAAGTATCTAACAATAAATTTCTTTATGGAGGGCCCCTCCTCCCAGTGGTTCAGGAGGTGTGAGTGGTCCAAAACAAGGAACATGGACCTCACCAATACAGTATAACCCGAGGTGGGGGAATCATTTTAGTGGACCTTATTCCTTTACTATTAGATACACAAAAAACAAACTATGAGGTGATGAGATTTCTCTATCCTCTCGTGTTTGTTATATCCCACAATGATTAACCAAAGCTGGTGGATTTCATTCAAGGTATCAACATATATTTTTAAATAACTGATTTTACCTAGATTCCTACAAAACATGATAGCCCACTCCATTTGTAAAAATTGTTTCATGGTTGATTCCTCTTTATGCTCATGGAATAAGATCACTTACAGTCAAAGCGAACACCATTTCCATTAACCACAACATCAATAGAAAGTGAAAGAGTTCATATTATCATAAACAAAAAACCAAATTTATTTTGAATGACCTATAAATAGTTGATTCCAATATATATATCTATATCATGTGGAGAATCCTTCATTATCCAATAAGGCTTTGTAGAGAAAATGCCCGACATAGAGCCCGTGAAGAAAAAAGCACGAGGGGAATCTTCCATTATGATATCATTGATGATTTTTTTAGTTGGTGTCCAATATCACCTATATGAAATAGTTACAAAGTATGGAAAACATAAATTTCATATTTTTTGTAGCCAATCGTGTATTCTTTATGAAAAATTATATTCAAGTATACATTTATTTGTTTCCATTAAGGTCTCAGTTAAGTGATTCTGGTATTCACACCATGGTCATGGTTTTAAAATCTCTACAATATTAAAAAATTTCATAAATATAATGATTTTTTTATTAAAACCCTTTATAAATATACATGTAATTAATTTATTATAAATTAATAATTCAAATTTGTGGAGGTGATACTCTTCATGTACCCAAATGCGATGTTTTCATTTATATGTGAATGGAAATAAAGGTTAATAATTATTTTCCTCAAAAAATGTGGTCAGGTGAAAAAGTTATCTATATTCATTAAATATATCTATATAACCATAAAATATATGTAGTGATGACAAATAAAATTAATTTCATCATGGAGGTTCTATTCCACATGTACGTGTGAGCAATGCATTTATTTTCCAATGGTTGGATGGGAAGTAGATAATAGTTATTTCATTAAAATAATAAAATTTTAGTGAATTTATAATAAATATTTTTATATTGATGTAAAATTATTAGGATTGATATAATATATTCATGATATGGGGAAGGAGGAAAAATATTTAAAGAACTATATTGGAGATAATTACCTCTTCCATGGGAAAACGTCATTGATTAACACCATTCACAATGTTAGGATGGTCTTTTTATAACAAAAAACATGGAAATTTACAGGATGTTTTATATTATATTTGGGTAGATATTAGATTATTATTTTTATGTTACTAAACATGATTACTTGAAATTGTAATTGGACTGGAAGTGGCATGGGAACTGAAGCACACCTCCCTATATGCCAGAGGCTACGACTAGCATAGGGGGATTAAAGAGGTATCATGGGGATATTATACCCATATATCAAAATGAAAAATCCTAAAATAAATAACATAGAATCATACACACTAGAGTACACATTATAATATATAATATTGATATGTTATAACAAAATGAAATTTAGTCATTGAGTCATATAAGTCTAAATACCAAATGAACTACTAGAAAACTAGGCTATATCCATGGCCTATAGGATTTTTTTAAAAACTGTTGTTATAGGTATTTATAGAAAGGTTATTTCCAAGGATTTATTTAATAATGATTCTATAAGGTATATTTTTAAGGCTATAACCAGACCTTTGTATAACCATGTCTATAAAATTATTTATTAGATATTTACATCCATGGTTCTATAAAACTATCGATATAGAATGTTTCAGCAAGGTTTATAGTCATGGTTTGTGTTAAACTATGTCTATATAGTGTTTTTCCTATACCTATAACCATGGTTTCCATAAAAACATGGCTATAGAGTTCTAACCAAGGGATATAACCACTGTTTGAGTAAAACCATGTCTATATAGCTTTTTTCCAAAGGATATAGGAATAGTTTGTGTAAAACCATGAATATAGAGTTTTTAGGTCTATATCCATGGTATTCAAAAATTGTGGATATATAGAGTTTTTTTTCTATTATAACGGTTCCTAAAAACCCTGGCCATAGGTCTCTCTCCTTTATGTGGGAAAATAATTCACCTTTTAAAAAATGGTGGGAAGGGATATACCCATGATTTACATGCTGTATCCATAGTTTCTTAATTATATATATATATATACACACCCATAGGCGTTTATGGTGTTGTGGTAAGGTGGAAGGTTCATATAGCGGAGGTATAGTGATCGAATCTAGCTGGGAAAATAATATTTTTGTGCCATAGCCACAGTTTACATGAACTTTAGCCACAGTTGGAACCCATGGTTATAGCCTTATTACCATTATGTACAACAATGTAAAAATACCATGTTTCATTATGGACAGCTATGCAGACTATATCCCAAGAAAACAATTGATACTGATTTTAGCAATAGCCACACCAATACATGCCACCACAAGTTAGAAAAATTGAAATAGATTATAGAAGTAGTTTTTGAACATGGATGCAACATGATATGAATTTCCAAACAATAAATTACAACAATAATTTCATCCACATGGTTACCTCCAATCAAGGTGAAAAGAAGCTCTATACTATTTGTAATGAAGGAATTGTATTGGCGGATGAAATAAGAAATTTTTTTGGAGGGGGGATGATAACCATTATAGAGGAATATATGGTCATCAATTCAATATCCATAGTTTATAATGAAATTCCTTTAGTATGTGAAATGATCAATTCCAATAAGGATGTAATTAGCCGCTTCTTAGAGAGAATCACCTTGGCCATAATACACCATGAAGGAAAAATATCTAATACTTCGAAATCAAAAGATACACCTCCCATTAATGCACCCATGAGTACTTGAACCATCAATATTGAGTTTATAACCAATTAATGGAGGGCCCCAACACTATCATTGGCATAAATTAGATCTTATGAAAGATTTTAACTAGAGTCTAGGAATAAAGTTTCTTATGGAGGGCCCCTACTGCCAATGGTTCATGAGGTGTGAGAGGTCCAAATAAAGGAACCTAGCCCTCACCAATATTGTAGTACCTGAAGACTTTGAGTTATTGTTTGTGGAAAATATACCTTTTCTCTTAGATACAAAAACATTCAACCGTGATGAGAAGTTATTTCTCCATCATCTTGTGTTTTTTTATTTCCAATAATATTGAACCAAAGATGGAGGAGTTCATCCAAGGATTCAAAATACATTTTAAAATAAATGAACTCAACTAGAGTTCTCCACAATGTGATATCGCACTCTACATGTACAAAGTGATTCATGGTTGATTCTTCCTTATGATAATGGAAATAAGAGTACTTAGTGTCTAAGTGCACACCATTATCATAACCCCATGCATCAGTATAATGTGCAAGAGTTCTTATTCTCCTAACCATCAAACAATGTTTAGTTCTAAGGAACAAACTCTAGGGGATTCTACTATATATATCTATATCGTGAGGCATGTTCATCATGATCCTATAAGCCTTATCGGATAAAATTACCAACGTAGAGCTAGTGGTGAAAAAACGCATCCGGGGAATCTTCAATTTTGATGTTATTGAAGATTTTTTTAGTTGGGTTCTAAGTTCACCTGTATGAAATAGGGTTAAAGGATTGGAAACATAAAATTCATCATCATTTTGGGGAATATTTTATTCTTTATGAAATTAATATTTATGTATTATTTTATCTATATTTCATTAAGGTTTCAGTTCAGTGATTCTAGTAATTACACATTGGTCATGGTTTTAAAATCTATATAGTATTAATAATGTCACAAATTTCATGTTTTTTAATATAAAAACGTTTTGTTCTATCCATGTAATTCAATTATGATAAATTAATTTTGAACGTGTTTTGAGGTGGTACTCTTCATGCATGGATACGTGATGTTTTCATTTTTTAAATGAATATATATAATTGAATATAAATAATAATTGTTTTCTAAAAAATGTAGTTAGGTGAAAAAAATATTGATTAAATCTATCTATAAAATAATAAATTATAGGAATAAATGAAAAATAATATTCATTTATTAATGGAGGTGATAGTCCACATGTACGCATGAGTAATGCATTCATTTTCTATTTTATGGATGTGGATTAGATAATGGTTATTTCATTAAAATAATAAATTTTTTGTTAATTTATTATACCAATTATTATACTTATGTAAATTTATTAGGATGGATATAATATATTCATGTTATGTGTAAATACAAATAAATTTTAGATAAATCTATTTAAGATAATTACCTCTTCCATGGTTAATGTTCATTTATTTTGACCTTTTGCTATATTAGGGTGGTAATTTGGTTAGAAAAAACATGGAAATTTACAAGATGGTTTAGATGATATTTGTTTAGATACTGGATGATTTATTTTCTATTACTGACCAAGATCACTCTAAATAGTAATAGGACTATAAGTAACATGGGAATTCAAGTGCATCACCCCGTATTCCAGAGGATGCAGACTAGTAGTGGGGAATTAAGGAGGTACCATGGGTATATTATAACCCCTACATTAGGTTAAATAAATCATAAAATAAATAACCCATAGTCATATACACTAGAGTACACTTAATTATAAATAAACTTTATATTATATAAAAAAACAAAATGTATACATACAGTCATATAAGACTGATTACCCAAATGTTCGATCACATATTGGGAATAATAAAATAAATTAAATGAAAAGGGATACACCACATCAGTAATTCATATAATATCCAAGTCAAATGTTACACCACAGATTATCCATCTTGATCATGTAATATAAGTACCATGACTATCCTATACATGCTACCACATTAGAGTACTCTTATGTACCAAATTGAAATGGTGAAATGAGTAAGTTGTGACTACACAAAATAGTAGAGAATCAAAAATGTGGTCATGTAAAAATATATTAATTCATTTATAAGTTCATTTGATAGTTTCAAATTAATTAAATAATTTTTCAAATAAAAAAATAACCACCATCGATCCATAGGTTTGCGACCCTAATCAACTATGACTTCTATGACCAGTCCTCGAGTCTCTCTCATCCCGTCGTGATGACTGTGAAAATAATTTTAATGTCCTAGGTGTCTATCACCCTACCATGTAGTGATCAAAATTTTGGTTAAAAATTTACCCTAGAAAATGGTAAAACAATTTAATTAATTCTCCATCATGGTATAAAAAATATAATTACACCATTAATGTGTATAATGGTCTCTCATTATTGAGCCCTAGTAGTGTGAGGGACTCTACTAGAGATTTCTAAAAACACCAATTGACCCAGTATATAATAAAATGGAGGAATTATCCTCTTCGTGAAACCAATATAATCCCATCCCAAAATACATGGTAGCCCATCAAATAATCTCAAAATATTTCATAGTAGGTTTTTTTCTTTAGTATTATAGAGGGGTGAACATAGAGTTACCTGAACTTGGGGGAGTGGGTAGTGACTTGTATAGAAGAGTATGTGTGTCACCTTGGAATCTGAGTCATGGTGTGAGCTATAAGGAATATAGTGGTAGATTTATATTCATTATAAAATTGAACCATGTTCATTATTTGTTCCAAATATACTTTATCACACTCTTATGAGGTGGTTGTTTTATCATACACACAGAAAAGCATTGTTCCCATGTTATTTTTTAATGGTAAAACTTCCTTAGTTATTGGTTTATATATTTGATATAGAAACAAATTTTGATGTGGTTTTTGAAAACTCTTCTATTGGTGTACCCTATGATAAAATAATAGTAGAGGAACCCCACATGGGTTCCTTAGTTTATTTCTTGACTCCAAGTTCAAATAAATATCCCTCGGGTAACACATCCAAAACATAAGTCTCGAACAACTTATGACCACACATTACTCATAAGAGAGTCTTATTAAAAACACACTATAGAAATATAACGTTAAATATTAATTTCTTATATTTTAATAGATCGTTCCACTCACCCAAACTAGGCCAAGAAGCCAATTTCTCTATCATGGATCAATGTTCCTTAAATTGATCACCTATGATTCCCAACTAAATCCATTCAATACTTATACATATAGGTTATAAAAGGATCCAAAATTAGGGCAAGAAAGTTTCACTTTTCCCACTTGAAATTACATTTATGATCATTAATATACATGAAAATTAATCAATATAAATCATCTTTTTAAATTTAATTATTAAAATTGGGTAAATTTCCCTTAATGGTGTGACTGAACCACTAAAATCATAATGAAAAAAAGAGTTCATACATAGGGAAAGTACTAAGACCACCGACCACATTCAAGAATCATTCCAATTTAATTATCAATGTAGTTATCATTATAGAGGCCCACCATTTATCACCCATGGTCCACCCTGGTCGAAGATGAACACTTGGGCTCCTTAAAATTTAAAAGAATTCAAATTAATTTATTATAATCTATTTTTAAATTGATTTCAAAACACCATAACGTTTTTCAAAAGATAATAATTTATAAACAATAAATGTGTCATAATATTTTACTAGAGTTTAGTGTAAACACATGTTGGAGGTTTATGATGGACCCTTGACATTAATAGATTCCAATGAATTAACCCACCATTCCAATTATATAATAAATATGGTTTTCATTTAAGGTAAAACATTAATTACATTGCAAGGGTGATATATCACCATCAAATCGATGAGAAATAGTGTTCCTATATCCTCCCAGGATGCCCCAACCATAAGAACCAAGAAATTACCTCCATTTATGGATAATTCCACCATGGTCAAATGAAATCCTATTAAAAACATAAAAAATTAAATAAATGAAAGATATAGATAATGGATGGAGTATAACATATTATCATACCGTGATATACCCTAGAAACATGACCAAAACCAACCGAGACCATAAGAGGGTGAAAGAGAGGGAAAGGGGAAGGTTTTTAGATGATGAGGGAATCCCCCAGGAACCACTACACCGGACATATAAGGGATAATAATTTATAAAAATATGGTCCTTACCTAAAAAATATAAACAACCCCTACTAACTATAAGATACATGGGAACCATCTAGCAGGTTGAACATGCAGGTCAGCAAGGCTACTTCCCAATCCGCAAGAGAGCTGATGGCTGAGTATAGATTGGTCGGTGGTTGTAGTAGTATCTCATCCAGTTATAAAATTCCATCACTTATCACTCAATCCTATTAGGTTCCCTTTGAAACTCTTTCTATTTCTAGAAAAATTACTTCTAGTATGTTCTATAAATAAAAACATCCATTTGAATATCCAATTAAAATTTGACCCTTTGGTGAAATGAAAAATTGATATTCACTCTAAAATTTCTAATAGGTATGAAAGAGGGTCTTTAAAAGAATCCCACTATAACACTTATCATCTCTGATATGTCTTAAGGGTCTTCTAAACAAATATCTTGACGTACCAAGTTTGTGAATTATTCACCAATTGAATGTGTTCCCTCAATTAAAATTCAATAAAATTCCCAAATGATACAATAAATATAAGCCTCTTATTCCACCAAAACTAAGATAAAATTCATAAATAACCACAAAACACAAGGAGGAATATTATTTTGGCCCCCACACCCATATAATTACATGTAAAATTATCCATTTAATCATCTATTCCAAGTATCCCTCCATTATAGTAAATTTCTTATGAGTTCCAATACTGAAAATTGTCACACTCCACAATTTTAATTTCATTTAAAAAAATATATTTATGTTTTAATGACATCGTTGTTGTTTTTTAATAATATCACCCAAAAATATATTAAAAACCCAATCCAAAACCTATAAAACTAATCATTCCAAATTCCTAACTCGACAGCAAATTCTAAATAGTTCGTGAATGGAGAATGAAAATGCTGAATTTCTATTGAAAGGTATCAACTGATCTTTAATTCACAACATTTTTGTTGAAACCAATAAACCCAATGTGGTGTGCAACACAACATATCATATTTTATATGAAAATGAAATTAAAGCCTCTGTAGGTCGATTGGGATTTTAATTCTCAACTTCTATTATGATTTTTCCCTCAAAAAAACCAATCACAATGAATTAAATCTTAGAGGCATTTTGTGATAGGACAAAAACACTCACTGAATCACATGCCTAAATCAAAATGAAATTACATGTTTGAAACTCCAAACATAAAAACCCATTATTACACTCCCAACAGATCACAGACACATCTCTAATCAATTATTGGACTATCTCTATTTCTTACCATGACTAATTATGATTCATGGACTTCATTTATCATAATTATTTCTATAATTTATCAATATTTCTTTATAAGAACAAACCCATTGTCCCACCACCATCCAAAATCCCTGTTGAATGTCCAATAAACGGTTCCATGATTCCACAATCCTTCAAACATGTGAAATATATCATTGTTATTTACACCACACTTGCCAGTATTGGAGTGTCCTTGAAATCACATTAATATCTCAAAATCCTATTCATCACATCCAAAAATCAATTTTTTTTCACTAAATAGGATAACCATATGATGAAAACTAGCTCGTACATGTCTGTCAATATGAAATATAATTGGCCTCCTATTCCATTATCATGAGGACACCAGGATTAGTAAATATTAAAATTATTCTGATGTGAGGGTCATTTACTATAGTATATTATCACAAATTCCCTCAGTCTGGATTTAATTATACTTCTCCATGAGAACTAAACCAAATGGTCCCCTACATTTCAGATGATTCATTCCTCATAATCAATTTTCAATAAATTATTGGGCTACTACTCCAATAAACATTTCATGAAACATAATTTTCGTCAAACCAACCACAACCTCAACTGATTTCAATTTCAATTGGTAGCATGTGTAATTAGTTTCTGTAAACTCAATCTGATCAAAAACCCAGAGGTCGCAAATTCACCTATTTCAAAAGACAACAATGATTCCCAGTCTTTTGAATCATATTCATTTAAAAACATTATTACCATGCTCTAATTTAAGTCATTATATTATATAATATGTCATCCTTGATGCTTCACTCATAGGGAATTGACATCCTACATACGAAAATGTCATTTCATAAAACCACTGAAAATTGTTCCATCCCATGCGAATTCTATCAAACCAAGAGAATCCAATGAACTCCTCTTAAAACATGGAATTTTCAAAAGCACCAATGACAAAAACACAATCACTAATCACCATATAAATATTCCAAATAATATAATATACCCACACTCTAATCGTATCTAGAAACACATTTCTTAAATTAACATGTTTGGGAAACTGAATGGTCATATCATACATAACTGAACCTAATCCATGGAAACATCACTCAAGGTGATTTATCATGTCTACCCAAAAGTAATCATAACCGTGCATATCTGAAACCATAATGAGGTTATTACAATATTATAGGTAGCTCATTAAAGTTTTTTAAGAAATATCCTAGGGACACACAATTTATATTATCAATCTCATGTAACCTCCATGATTGCATGAAAAACTAGGTAGCACCTTACATACACTAATCTTAATCCAAAAAATCTACCCAAGAATTAATTTATGTAAAATTTAAATGATCCTGAGAACACCTCACTCATTTTTTAATTTAAAAAAAATCATAAATCACTCTCCAAAACACAGTGTAAAATGGAAATTTTACTAGGTCCTCCAACGTATCATACAAACTGAAACTCATAAAGGGAGACATCTCATATGTTATCTTTCCTATAACAACCTTGCTCATTATTTCACACTTTTAAATGATTTATTAGATAATATTAAAAAAATAAAACCTATATTATTGATAAGTCTATTGTATTTGGGAAATAATTACATTGCATAAAAGTTTAAAATAGGAAACTCATCATATTTAATGAATGAATCCTCAACATTCTTGCACATAAAACTGCATAAGACAACCTAGGGACATACATAAGAAATGGGTGATCTATAAATACCAATAAGGGAATAAGAATGGAATAAGTTAATACCTACTAGTTAATATTCATTTCAATGTTTAGTTAAAGTAACATTAATATGAAGGAATGAGATAGATTGATAACTATAACATAGGAAAAGTAGAAGAAATATAAAACAATGCATCATAAAAATAAGCCTAGTATAACATCCAATACATTATGATGGAAAATGTACCATAAAAAACCAGGTTCACCCCATGTCCCAACATGATGTATCATGAGACTAAGAATTTCCCATTTCATTATAGAATTATATAATTCATGGCGCACCCACAACTTTTATTTTCATTCTCATTTTTAATTATTCCACATAGATCACACAACGTTGATTCATTCATCATCATATTTTATTCTATGATTATGGTGTATATAACAAATACATGTATATCACATGTAAAATAATTATATGTGTATAAATGTGAATACCCTTAAATGAAAATGGGTACAGTATTCACTACATAGTTGATTTGTCTTGTAAAATCGGGGTAACATTTAAGTAGCAAAACAATGTCTCCATATAATTCATAAAATATGTTGATGTGAGATAAATTATTCTCTAATAATTTGGAAATAAATTATAATTTAGATTTAATATGTAATAACATATCCCATCATATTTAAATGATGATAAAAGATATAAGGATAAGAAGATACTAAAATAAAGAGGATAAAGAAAAAAAATCCCTTACATGAGTATGTGAATCCAAATTCTTGGGAGGATCTTGTTGAGATATTATGGTAATATTGGGATAATTATAATGAGAGAATGAAATAATAAGGATGTTATCAAATTATTTTGAGTGAATAGATGTTGGATATTGGTGGATTTATATAAGAAATGAGTGGGGAATTCATTAATATTTCACAAATATAGGTTTATCACTATATATAATAAAATAACAAAAACAAAAGACCTACACATAGTTTTTCCCATAATATCTGAAAAATGGGAGTTTATTTAATTATTTGATAATAAAAATGGAGGAACATAATAAAAAAAATAAACATGCTTATTTTAATGTGATTCATACTCTTAAAGAAATGATTTTGAAATCTTAAAATATATTATAATCTTGTGAAGATTCATAATACCTTTAAAAAAACTAAATTCAATATATTTTAAATTTAAAAAAAAATATTTTATCATTTATACCCTTTATTGTATTTATTACATCAATTATGGGTAATTATAATGTTATAATACAAAACGTATAATCCCACAGTATTTAATTTTTAACCGAAAATTCGAATGGCACAATTTTTTTTAGAATTTAATATTGGATAATTTATACATTATGATTCAAAATATAATATTCATTTATTTAAATAAATATGTAATTTTTTAGTTTTGAAATAATTATTGAAAGTTATTTGGAAAGGCTGTTTTTTTGACAATAACAGATTTTCAACCCCTATAAAAATAACAATTGACTTTAGAAAAATTATACGATCATATATATTTCATTAAAAAATTTCAATAATATTAAATTATTCAAATATTATTTCTTTTAGAAATAAATTCATTCATCAAAATAAATCCCTTAATTGAATTTGAAAATTACCTAAAAATACAATTTTTTTATTGTATCAAAATTTGACTTATTTGTAAAGAAAAAAATTTGGAATAAATATATATTAATTATTATATAAAATATTAATGTAAATATTAATATTTCTAGTGTATTGATACATATCCCTTTAATAGACTTGTAAATACATAAAGAGTAAGGTGTGGGATGATGAGACTTTCTTGTGGTTGTTCGGCATACATGGTTTGGACTGTGATACCAATGAGCATGAACTTCTCCCCTAAATGGTTTTGATCATGCTTAAATTGATTGATCATAGATTGTTCTTGGTCAAGGAAAATTACGATTTATTCTACCGCCCTTAGAAGAATAGAAAAATGGGATTCATATAGTATTATCCTACTGGTTGAGGATATCACTTTTTTTTGAATTAATTGGAGTTGTTAAAAACCTATACTTATATTAATAATCTAATAACTATTAAATGGATATATTATCCAAGATAAATATTCTTAATGGTATTTTAAATAGGATTTAATTAAACCAAATGATTCCATGTATTTTCTATAAACATAATACATAATAAGACATTTTATTAAACAAAATGGGTATTTTATTTATAAATATTTAGGTCATTATAATCTTCCCTACTTTTTAAATTTCTCCCACTTAATTTTAATAAAACACACTAAATTAGATGGTGGTAATTATATTTCATAACCTCCTCTATATCCTATGGTTATTATTCAAATGTGTAGTCTCTCCACAACACATTGACTAGGTTCGTTATCTTATTCAATAGAACATTGTATGTACTATCTGTAATCTTCACCAGTTTCTCCTTACAGAAAATTTCATTCTCTTGTGGTTCCACCTCTAGATTTAGTTCATTTTTGTAGTTTGGTATTTATTTTATCTATAGGGATAGAAGGAATACATCCTATACTTGAGATAGCATCATGTGGAGTAATATTAAATAAGCTACAACTATGATGAAATCAATGATCTCAAAGAGACCGATGTATCGATATTAATCTATCCATTATTCCAAAATCTCTTTAAATTATTTCATGGAGGTGTTTCAATGAAAAACATGCTTCTAAAATTAATCACTTGGTTTTGTTAATGATTTACAACATAGCTCTTTTGTCGACTTTGAGAAGCCTAATATTTTGTCGAATGGTCTTAGCCTTTTCCATAATCTCATTAACCATTTAATGTCATAGTGGTTTTAATTCCCAACGACATCGCAACATTTAGGTGTTCTGCAACTCATCCCATAAAGTTATTCATAAGGATAAAACTAGATTCTAGAGTCTATACTGTTATTGTATGATAACTCAACCAGATGAAAATGTTGATCCCATTTTCTATTGATGTTCATAGAACATGATCACAAAATGTCTTCTAGTGTCTAAATAGTCCTATCAGATTGAGAATTAGTTAGAGGATGACATGGTGTGATGAATTTTATCTCAGTGGTTATCACATGTTTGAGGATTTTCAATAACATAGAGGTGAATATATGATCTCAATCTGATATAATTTATAGTATTATTCCACCAATATTTTCCCGATAATTGATGAATATATATGTATGATGATTCTATGAGAAGTCCTCTCATATTGTGATAAAGTGAGGTTTCATTTTATCATTTTCCACAACAACCCATAAATAATTAGTTCCATAAGATATATTCTAAATTTTAGTGACAATGTCATTGGTGGTTATTTTCCCTTTCTAGGTAAGTATGGGTACTTGTTGTGTCAAACATTTATATTTTCTACTTTAGACCTTCACTTTCTGACATACAAGAAAAATTTATGTATTATAAATGTTATCCATCATTATATTGTCCCACATATAGAGTTCCTAGAGATCTCGATACATTTTTATGCATCCTGGGTTGATAGAGAATGTTAAACTATGGGCATCATTCAATATTTATTTATTTTACTCCTTATTTTACGATAGACTTTATCATGACCCAAATCACACAACTTATACTTCATTAACATTTAACACTTATCAATTATTTTTCTTATTATTTCCACTTTCATCTAAATTCCTACATTATCTATTTGATATTCCTTTAACCACACTAGAAGGGACGGTTGAGAAATAATTTTTGAAATGATTGAATATGATCCATCTTTTACAATTCCCATGTTCATCTGTTTCAAAATCATTAAGAATAGACCCTTCTCAATTCTGATTAATAATAAAATTGCACGATTTTTTCAACATAGAGATTAAATTACATTATTTTATTTACCAGGATGGTAGTTGATTGAGAAATCATTGTCCTTGATCAACTTTGATTATATTCATTAGAGAATATTTAACTCCTTATAATTTAATATATAATTTATGAATTTTTGGATATGTTTATATTTTACATTTCTACCAAATGAGATAATGCCACCATAATTTAAAATCAATTTTTACAATATAAATATCTATACCATGCATTGGGTAGTTATTTTCATAAAAATTAAACTTCCTTGAAACAAAGGATATGACATTGTAATTATACTTTCATAGACACCCCAACCCCCAATTAGAAGAATCAGTAAATAATTTGAAATGTTATTTACATTTGGGTAGTGTGAGAAAAGAGGAAATGATAAGCCTAATTTTCAACTCCATGAATATCTCTTCACATTAATCATTATAAAAATACTTGACTCACTTTTGTGTAATCAATTTGAGAGGGTTGGAATATCAAGATAAAAATCTCAAAAATTCATGATAGTACCTAGATAATCTAAGGAAATTATGGATATCTGTCACATATGTTTTACCCAACAATCCATCAATTACTTTTGTAGTTTAAGTGTCTAAAAATTCCCCATTTATTTTCATGATATGTCACGTGAATGAGACTCCCTTCCAGAAGAACTCAAATTTTTTGTATATTTCATAAAACCTATCATTTCACAAGGTCATTATCATAGTTCTCAACTGATCCTCCTTCTCCTCTATGGTTTTGGAGAATATTATAATATCATCTCTAAATAATACTACAATAAATTCAAGGTAATTTCTAATAACAATATTAATAATTTTCATAAAGATTTATGGAGAATTAATGAGTCAAAAATGCATTTTTATTAAATCACAGTTCACATACCTTGTATGAAAAGCAGTCTTGGGGATATCAACCTTATTCACTTTATCTTGATAATATCTCTGCCACACATCCACCTTGGATTATTATAGGGCTTAACATATTTGATCGAAAAATTAATCAATCTAAGGAAGAAGATCCTTTTTCCATATCGTTTTCTTATTGATCCCAAGATAATCGATACAAGGGCCCATTGACCCATCCCTCTCCTTAACAAGGATGCATTTTTTATCCATGGTGAACTCTTACGCACATGAACCCTTTGTCTGGATTATCATCTAGTTGTTTTTTCATTAACTTAGGTTCCAAAAAAACATTTATATATGGAGTCTTGGATAATAGTATCAACCTAGGAATAAAACCAATTGAATAGACAACCTATTGTCTAGGAGGAAGACTAAAATATTCCTTTGGAAACACATAATCATATTCCCTCACAATAGGTATGTCTCCAAGGATGGTTTTATTCCATGGAATCCATAATTTGATCTAGACATGCTCACTTGTAGGAAAAAATATCCATTCTTTAGTTTTTGGTTATAAATACTGATTCATCCCCCTCCTTCCACTTGTATAGAATTTTAGGACAATTCAGAATATATAGTGTTATTTTATTCTCTCCAAAATATTTGTTGGATATATACTTGGAAAGCCCATCTATGCCTATAATTTCATCAAATTCCACAAAATTTACTATATAAGTGTTGGTGGGAAATTCAGCCCACCAATTTGAGAAGGGGATGAATTATATACTTTTGATTATATAATTTCCCCATTTCTTATTTTCACCAACTACCCTACTTGCATGTTTTCTTGTTGTGTTTGAGTTTATCTAATAAAATTTCATGATAGGAAGGAATGGATAGAACTAGAATATAAAATTATTTTCTCTATTATTGAATGAATTACTAGAAAATCCATCACTACTTTATTGTAAAGATAAAACATGGTGGTTGTGATGGAAACAACTTCTCCCTTATTTCTTGGGATGTTTTGGTTGTATCTGAAAACCGTTGTCTTAGTGCATTGGTTTTCAGAGTGACCTACTTACACGATGTTTACCCAACGAAAAATGTGATTAGGGATGACTAGAATATTCATTTCCACCATCACATTAGTGGGTTTCTCCAATCAACATTCACTATATGGGTGTACATCCTTCCCACACCTAAATCATTTTCCCATTGACCTAAGACAATTTTCAGGGTGCTTTATTCTATACATTTGGTAAGTGGGATTTTAAAATATCTTGGCACTGTTAGATTCCTCTAATAGACTGTCAGAATTAAACGTCAATTTACAGTTCTTATCCCCTTGATACCCTTGAGGTTATATGATCACCATTTCAATATAGAGGGAATATCAGACAATTTCCTCATAGATATCAAATTTATAGATCTCCAAGGCATTTCATAGGCTAGGTTTTAGTCAACCAAGGAAGTGTTCATCCTTTCATTTGGGGGTAATGACAAAAATAGACGTGTATCGTGAAAGTATCATGATTTTTCCCCTTATATATATATATTCATTATATCATTTCTTAAGTGAATGTAATTTCCCTTAATTTTTCTGTCGGAGAGTGAAGAAAATATTTATCAAAAATAAAATTTCATAATTATGTTGATCCCATAACCTCGACCTCTTCCTCTGGATTCAAATTATTGATCAATTTACACCATTGATCAAATTATTCATGTATATTATAAATATCCAGTAGAAAATTCTCTTTATCAGAACATTGATGGATGGTGAATATCTTTGGAACAGAGTTGATCCATTGTTATGCGATTAAGGGATCAGATGACCCTATGCAAGGCGTAGGCCCTTTTTGTACAAATTACTCAATTTAAACTTTTTATTTATTAGGGGGATTTCAGATATCCTCCAAATTTGGATTTCCATTCAAATCCAAAATCAGATGAGAGACTATCGTCATAATGTTGATGATTCCCGCTCTAATTTTATTGGGCATCTCATTGGGGTTAGTCCTCACATTGCCCACTACATTGAATATTTACATGATTCCTCCTATTTATAACCATTCATTAAAATAAAATAAAAATTAAGGATGTTTATTTTAGATCTTTTAAACACTTAAAGTGGAAATGTAATTAAATTATAATTCTTTCTTATAAATTACATTTATTTATTAACATATAAATTTATATGAACCAATCTATTTTATCCATATTATATTTCATAACATATACTATCATGGGAATTTTTGTTCACTTAATTATATTCTGTAATAATATTTTTATGTTTCCAAACCACATCCCCTTGGAGTATCCAACCAGGTGTGTAGTAAGGCACATTTTCATAATCCAGTTTACATTGACTCATGCCCGATGCACCTTATCAGAGTTATTACCCTTAGGTTCATATGTGCTAAAACCACATCCACATGTAGTATCCAATGATTTATTTATATTCTTCATAGTCAACATAAACTATACTTACCAAAATTTAGCTATGTTTTCCAATAAATTTTCATTATACATAATATTTTTTATTGGGGTTTCTAACGATAATCCGAAAAATAAATAAACTGTTCATCTGACATGGACTATAAAAACCCTAATATTTTTTATCAATAATATTTGAATTATTACATATGATTACATATAATAAAATTGGGAATATTGATAATTATAGTGTATTTATCAATTAGGTAGAATACATAGAAATTTAAAATAGGAAAAACATCATCTTTATTGAAAACATAATTAACATGCTCCCACTTAAAACTATATTGTAAACCCTTGGGATATTCATAAGAAAGGGGTGAGCTATAAATTCCAGTAATGGAATAACCATGGAATAATGTAATAAATAGTATAGGACATGTATCTCAATGTGAAATAAAAGGAACATGACTAATAATTCATTATATAGCATGCATATCATGACATGGGAAATGTTGAAACAAGATAAAACACTATCACATAATCAAAGTTCAAGGAAAACTATCAATAAATCATGACTTACAAAGTCCCATAAATTAATTAGGTTCAATATATATCCTAACATGACACATCATGAGACTATAAATTAACCAATGTGGTGGAGTGTTATAGAATTTAGGGTTCAACCATCACTTTAATTTTATTATCATGGTTAAGGTTTCCACATTGATCATACAACAAGAATTCATTCATCAATATTTTTTATTCCATGATTATGGAGTGTGGAATAATTAAAATTGTTTCCACAGTTAAATAATTATATAATTAAAAAGGAGAATAAACTTGATAGGAAATTGGTATGGTATTCACTATATAAAGGTTTTGGTATGTAAAAAAAATAGTGAAATTTAAGTAGTATAACGACGTCGCTTAAAAAATTGTTAAATGGGTTGATTAGGGTTAAATGGGTCTCTAATAATTTTTAAATAAATTGGAATATAAGGGTAATATGGAATAACATATTTCATCACTAATAAATTATGATAAAAGACATAAGGTAAAGAAGAGACTTTATTAAATAGGGGAAAGGAAAAGACACCTTACTTGAGTGTGCGACTCATAATTCTTCAGAGGAGCTTCTTGTGAGATTGGGGGCTCCATGGGAGGATTATATATAGGGGAAGGAAGATTAAAGACATTCAACATATATTATAAGTGAGGATAAGTGGGAACATGGGTGGGTTTATATTGGAAATGTGTGTGGTATTCATTATTATTTTAGAAACCTATGTTATTTAGTCAATAGAATGAAATAATCAAAACCCCAAACCTTCTCATGGTATTTTCACATTGCTTCTTACAAATGGGAGTGGATTTAATAATTTTATATCTCCATTGTATTAACATAATAGAATAATACCCTCTCTTATGTTGAAGTGATTCATATTCTTAAAGAATTGATTTTAAAACATTAATTATTAGGGGTAGACATCCTATTAGAAGAAAACATATGCATTTTGATCATTTTGAGTAAAATTACACCAAAAACATATATGCAATTTTTTATATGATTCCTAATCGATACATTTAATATTTTGTCCATTATTATGAGAAATAAAAAAACTAGCTAGAGTACATGTCATTTGAATACATCATACCACATCATGATGAATGGGACACATTGTGACTCTGTAAGGCAAGATACAATGTCATAGTGAGAGAAAAAATTTAACATCAAGTGTGTCGTTTTTTAAATTATATAACTATAATAGGGAACAATAAGAATATAAATAAAAACACCCACGTAACACACAGTTCTCACCAGAATTGCTTTTGGTAACACACCAGTCTGGTCTCCATCAAAGGATCTGGATCATTATTATATCTCCCAGTCACCATATACCAAATGGTATGAAAAATATAGATACCTCTTTATAACATTTTGAATCGGTTATCCCATAATATTTACTATACTAATGGGAAAATGTGAACTCAGGTTGTCCTCCTAATATTCTAGAGGATAACAACTAGTATTACACATATAAGGATGTATAATAGGGAGACTATACCCAATATATTATATGTGACAATCATAAAATAAATAAAAAATAATTATACATTTTATAATATTCTTGAATAATAAACAAACATTATATTCTATAACAATATGAAATCTATCCATAAATTAATACATGATTTATCAGCCAAAGGGTCAATCAGAGACAGATAATAACAAAACAAATAAAATACAAAGGGCTACACAATATATCTGAGCCATTCCACGTAATATTCTCATGTTACACACAAGAGTCTTGTAGTCAATCATGAAATTTAAAAATACCCTTTAAAAAATATACATATAACCATGTGAGAGTCTTCTTGGGTAGTTATGTAAAACAGTCTCTTAGGCATGATGTTAGTACATAAATTTGTAGGCAACCACCAAAGCATTCCTACACATAGCTAGTAATGTGGTGATATGTTCATGTTATATGATTTAAATAATATATGGATACTATAAATAAATAAATAAATAACCACTATTGATCTTCACGTCTGCAACCCAGATTGACCATACCTACATTAGATCAATTCAAATATTCTCTAAGAATTTCCTGATGACCGTCCGAAACATAATAATGAAAAAATGGTATTTCTCCCACGTATACAGTGATTCTTACCTAGATAAAAACACCCCAAGTTATATAGTAAAAAGATTTTGGGGCTGCTTCATCTTGGTATTAAAACATAGGTAATTCTTAATCCTAGAATAAAATGGTTTCAATAGAGAATGACCAATATTCTGGGAGACTCGACCAAATATTCTAAATACGGAAAATCCCCCATAGCTCACATGTGGAATGATATGTTGTCATTCAAGAACAAATATAATCCAAGATTAAGATCAACGGTATTACCACCTTTAGTATCCCATACATCCAAAATAAGGTTGTTTTCTTTAATATAACATACTTTCATTAGAAGGAAGTTTTACAGACCACCACATAGGGTTTTTTACACACTTATTTCCATCTGTCTAAGTGTTTTTTACATATCAAACATAACACTTACCACAATATTTTATCTATATTTATCACATGAGAACATTATCTTTTGTATTTTCCAAACATAAATAGTAGGTGTAACAAACAAGGGTTAGATTCAATCACGGAAAATCTCAACCACTACAATATCCAAGACACTCACCATGAATCAGGTTCTACGGTGACCACCCTTTCATTTTTATTATTTGTTACTCACACGATCAATTCCATGTAACTCTTGGATCTCCCCACATGTCTCAAATTCCAGAACAATAATATTGTTGTCGGGCATTTATTGTATCAACAAAAATCTATAAATATTATTGATTTTGATTCTCACAAATAACATTTTTTTACTAATTATTTTATTTTGAGTGTATTTTAGGAGATTTATATTATTTTTAATTATTATCATGAAATAATATTCAAGTTTTTATTTAAAATAAATATTCATTAAAGTGTTCGGAATGCTCTTATGTTTATTCTGAAAACACTATTTTCCGTTTTTTGTTTACTAAAAAACTATCCACTCTATATGTCGAAGAAATTAATGTATTGGACAAACAATACGTTTATGTAAAAGGATCAATGTGTATGGTCAATCAACATTAAATTCAATGAAACTTATGGTTCAGAAAAATTATGTTAAGATAAGAATATTACTTTTTTCATAGAAAAATGTATTGTTAAAGAACCCTACATATGTATAGAACTTTAAAAATGTTTGGATCATAAACCTTACTTTTGTAAACAACCTTACGTTGTTAACCTTATGTTTGGGAAAAGTGAATTTATGGATAATAAATGTTATGTTCACGGATATATGATTATGTGGATAAACATATAGATAATCAAATCTATGTTATGAAGTTGAACCCTATGTTTTGTATTTTTCAATTTTGTGAAGGAAACTTACATTGACTTTTCAACGTCAGAAATTTGAATTTACATCTTTTTTAATGATTTTTGCAATAGTCTTCGCAGAATATTAGGGTGATTTAAATCTAGATTTTGACTGATTCAAACCTCATCTAAAATGATTTAAAGAACTGTTTAAAATGGGTATTTTCTCTCATATTTTTAAGGGAAGTTACGATTACTCTAAGCAGTATTTTTGAATTTTAAATCAATCAATTTATCAGGAATATTTTGTGGATATAAAATATTGCTTCAAGATATATCATTATATATATATATATATATATATATATATATATATTATGTATTGGATGAGATATCAAAATATAAATCTCTCTTCACTATGTTGACAGTTATTATTATTCAAATTTTCTTGTGCATATTAACTTAAAATGCTACAAATATCAAGCATCTCAGAAACAAGGACTACATTATGGATATATAAATATTCAAATATTGAAACAGGATGCTCTAATTTTGTTCTTGTTCTTAAAATTGAAGATCTATTGTGCAACCGGATCTCATCAATTATATTTCAATGTTTTTTTTCTTCTTAATTCGAAGATATTTCTTTTACCTGTTGTGTGTTGATGCAACTACGTGCTATATATATTTCCAAAAAAACTATATCTTATCTATCATGAGTTTCTGCTACTCGTATTAAGTCGTGGTGGAGTGTCTGCTTCTCACAAAATTCTTCGGTTTTATTAGTTCCCTATAAAAGAAACTGAAGCATCTATTTGTAATCTTTTTTTGTAAGGGTGACAACTTATTGCACTCAGTCATGGATTAGTCTTATGATACGAGGACCTTACTAGTTAAATCCACCATGACTACAGAGAGGGTAATTGGTGTAGTGGACTAGGGGATCTTTGTGCCTAGTACCACTATAAATTATTGACCTTTGTTTTATGTTCATATATTTTACATATAATATGTTACATAAACAATGCCAGTTGTTATATTCTATTTTTATGAATCAAAAAATCAAAAAATCTTGAAAAGGACACAATTTGTCCCCCTCTTCTGTCATCACTAAAGTCATTCCCACCTAACATTTGGTATCAACGGTTGAGATTTTCATTAGATCTCTAACAAGATAAAGGCATAAGTTCTATATTAGAGATGGAAATATAGAATCTCATGGAAGGTATGTCAATGGTTCATCCTCCATATTTCAATGGTGAGAATTATGGTTGTTGGAAGTCACGAATGATAAAATATTTAAAAATATTTTATTTAGAGTGTACTCAATGATTGTTAGTACTCACATAATTCTTAAAAAACCTGAAACCTGGTATACTACCATAGAGGCTCAGTATGATATGAATTCAAAAGCAATGACTGCTATTACTGTCATTCTTCGACTAGATGAATTCAACCTTGTATCGCAATTCCCAATAGCCTGTGAAATGTGGAAGACAATTATAGTAACCTATGAAGGTACTGAAAATTTTAGATAAATGAGATATGATACAGTGAATTAAATGTTTGATACATTAAGAATGTTTGATGGAGAGTGCATCACACAATTTAATTGAAGTCTAACGGAAATTGTTAATAATATAACATCTTTATGTTAGCCTATCTTCTTGCCTGATCAAGATTTGAAAGTTATATGAGTTATACCTATGAAGTGGAATGAAATTTCTATTGAAATACACCAATCAGAACCTTTCAATAATCTGACAATGAGATAATTTATTAGATCCTTATTGATGTATGTGTCTGAATGTAATATGAAGTTTAATATAAAAAATTCCTACTAAAAATGGATAACACTACTATAAAGGATACATAAGAAAAGTAGAACAGAAAAAAACATGAAGAAAGAAATTATTACTCATCTGATTCAAATATTTATATGGATAAATAAGATAGAAAATTTGGTAAATTTTATAGGAATAGGAAAATATTCATACGAACGATAAAAAAGGACGATAAATACTCAAGGGAATTAAGATGTTATGTAGGAAAAAAATTGGGTCCTATAAGACCTGATTTTCCTCAATTTAATGGAGAGAAGATAAAGATAGCAAAGAAATATCAGAAGAATGGTGATTGTGAGAAAATGGATAAAAGGGTAATGAAGACTACTTGGAGTGTCTCTGAAAACATTAACATCTCATCCATTTCTTATTTATACAAAGAACTATCAAATCTAAAGTCTAATATGTTATTAATGGATGAATAAGAGAAGGTAACATTCCACAAAAGCGGAAAAATATATAGTATATGGATAGTGGATGTTCAAGGCATATGAGTGGAATTTAGTCAAATATTTGTAATCTAACTAAAATAGATGGAGGCATAGTCACCTTATGTGAGAATTACAAATAAAAAATTATTTGACTAGGAACAGTTGGAGATCGATCTACTGTCTTAATTAAAAAATTACTCTATGTACGTGGATTTAATCACGATATGACATGTATCTGTCAACTGTATGATGATGGATACTGTATTTATTTTTATAATAATTCCTTTTCTATTTTTTAAAGATAATTTTCTAAAATTTAGATCACCCAGAATAGATAATTTCTACAAATTGTATTTCAATTCCATGTGTAAACAAAAGTGAGTTGTTTAACTGATTATGTAAATGAGTCATGGATTTGGAATATAAGACGTGGTCATTGTTATATTTTCTCTTTACATAAGTTATCTAAGAAATAATTAGTTTCAGATTTACCAAGTCTGAAATTCGATTGTGATAGATTCTGTTATGCATGTCAGATTGGAAAGCAACACACTTATTTATTAAAATCTATTAAAAAACAATTCCAACATCAAATCCCATATAACTTATTCACATGGATTTGTCGTTACCATAAATAATATCATGCTTGGATGGTAAATTATATTTATATGTTTTATTTTGGTGATTATTATATATTTAGTTGGTTATATTTTCTAAAAATAAAAAATGAATCTTTTTCTGTTTTTTCAATGTTTTTATATAAGTGTTTAAAATGAAAAAATGATTTAAGATAATTTCCCAAAGAATTGATCATGGTGGAGGGTTTTAGAATCAATAATTTAATAATGTTTTCTCAAATATTGGTATTAAACTCACCTTCTCTTCACCAATAACACCTCAACAAAATGGAATTAATGAAAGAAGAAATTGAACTACCCAAGAAATGGATAAGATTATGCTAAATGAATACATTCTTCCAACCAACATTTGGGCAGAAGCTGTAAGCACAACATGCTATATTATAAATATATTTTTAATTCGACCTATTTTCAAAAATGCTTCTTATGAACTTTGGAATAATAGAAAGCCAAATGTAAACTACTTTATGGTTTTGGATGCAAGGTATATATCTTGAAAACCCAGTATAATATTGGAAAGGTCGATCCAGTAGCTGACTATGGAATATTCATAGGATATACTGAAAAATCTAAATCTTATAGAGTATTGAATAAAATTTCAAGGATTGATGAATAACTAGTTCATGTGAATTTTGATTGAACCGAACATTTTAATAAATATAATGATCAAACAGATCATGCTGATGATTCTTCTAACATGATACTTGATAACATGCCAAATGATTTTTAAAATATAAATAAAATTCATTCCAGTTTTATAAGAACATGATGCTGATGAACCTAAATGTTCTCTTCCTAGATAGACTATAATATTGAAGAAACACCCTTTAAAGATTGTTATAGGTGATCTAGACATTGGAATAGAAACTAAAGATGTGTAGGAAACCTACTAAAATTTTATTCTTTTCTTTCTCAGTTGTAGCCTATGTCTTTTGAATAAGCCTTTGAAGATGAAAGTTGGATGTTAGCATTATAACAAGAGTGAAATTAGTTTAAAAGAAACAAATTATGAAAATTAGTGAAAGAAAATAGAATTATAAAGTTATAATAATTAAATGGGTCTTTAGGAATATAAAAGATGATCGAGGTATTATTACTGGAATCAAATCTAGACTAGTAGCTAAAATGTATAATCAATAAGAAGGTACAAATTATGATGAATCCTTTTCTCACGTAGCTACAATAGAAGCAATTAGAATTTTTTTGGCCTACGCATGTCATATAAATTTTAAATTACATCATATGGTTATGAAATATTCTTTTTAAAATTGATATTTAACGGAGGAAGTTTACGTTGAGAAACCACCTAGTTTTGAACATTTTCTAAAAAAATATTTTGTTTTTAAATATAGTAAATCTCTCTTTGGACTTAAACAAGTACCAAGAACATGGTATTAAAGATTAAGTTCATTTCTTCTCAAAAATGGTTTTATTGTTGTTTTGGAAGACCCAGCCCTCTTTAAGAAAACATTTTGATCTAATTTATTATTAGTTCAAATAGATGATGTTGATGTTATTTTTGGATCAACAAATAAAAAACATTGTAATGATATTTCATAAGATATGCAAATATAATTTGAAATGATCATGAAAGTTGAATTATATTTCTTTTTAGAACTTCAAATTTATCAATAATATTGTGTAAATGTATTAACTCAATGTAAATATTTTACTTATTTATTGAAAATGTTTGGTCTTGAGATAAGAAGGACATATTCAACTCCCATTGTACTAATATTAAACTTGACTTGGATGAAGCAAGAAAACAAGTGGACAAAAAGTTATGTAGAAGTTTCATTGGATGTTTACTATACCTTACTATTAGAAGTTATGCTATTATGTTTTCAGTATGTATTTTCCTGATTTAAATAAAACACAAATGAATCCCATCTTGTTGATGTAAAAAGTATTTTTTTATATTAAAAAGGAAAATTTGTTCAATATCTTCTTTATGCAAAAACATTTTATTATAATTTATTATCATATTAAGATGCATATTTTGAAGGTTCAATGTTATATAGAAAAATCTATTTAGGAACATTTCACTTTTTTGGAAAATATTTAGTGTCATGGTCCAATAAAAAGCAACAGTCGGTTGCATTGTCAACCTCTATAATAGAGTATGTATCTGCATGTAGTTGATGTGCACATGGGCTATATATGAAAATCTCACTAATATGAATAAGAATAAATTTTAATAATAATACTATATTATGTGATAATAAAAGTGCTATAAAAATTTCCTAAAAATATAATAAGTCATTCTAGAAGTAAGAATATTGATATTAGACATCATTTTCTTGGAGATAATTTTCTTAAAAAAGATATATAATTAGAATTTGTTAACATTAAATATCAATTAGCTGATATTTCTGTTAAACCACTTCCCACTGCATGTTTTTATTTTATTAAGTGATAGTTAGGTTTATTTAATATTTTAATTAAATAAATATATTGTATTTACTTTTATTTTATTTTAATTCATTTTATAACTAATTTATTTATATAAATACTATTTTCTTATCTTATTTTTATCTTATGATATTTCAGTTAATATATTTTAACTTAAATATATTTATGCCATGCAATTATAATTTTTTTCAAACTTAATTTACGATCTAAGAAATGAGGATATGTGTCCTCTCTCAGAAACCCTCCATTTACATTACTAGTCATTTACCCAAAAATAATTTTTCCTAACCCACAATCTTTATTCGTCCATCCAAACCCTAGAAGCTGAAAACCTTATATTTTCAAATTTTCAGAAATGAATAAAACCAAGAAAGTCGATGAAGTAGAAGCAAGTTACCCAAAATGAAAAATAGTTACAAATATAAAATTTCATTAAGTAAAATTTGTTGATCTTGACTCGTAATATCAGACGAAATTAATCTAGAAACAAGTGTTAACTTTTAAAGGACTCGAGATAACTTTTAATAACATCAACTAAGAATTTCAAAATGAGGTAGAACTAAGATATTTTTATAATAGTGTATAGTTTATTTTTGGAGATTCAAAGGATAAGATTTTTTCTAGTATCAAAGATAGGGATTTATCTATTTCTTCTACAGAGGTTGAAAAGAATTTGAACTGCCCACATAAAGAGGTTTTACATTTTGATCTTAGATCAATTGGTGATTAGGAAAATTCATTTATAGACATCATGCCTTTTTTTCAATTCAATACACATCACTATGATGTTTGTTAAGTATTTAGAAGCTGGCCATAAGATGATGGTGAAATTTATTCCCACAGGAATAGTGCCAATGATGGTTGATATGGGGAAAATCCTATACCCATACATGTATATCATGTTTTTTTGAGTGATATTAACTTTAATTTTCTACGGTATTTTTTTGGTATCTTCATTACTTCTGTTCACTAATTTCAAGAATAAATTTATATCCATATGGTTGGATAATTTCAAGGATTTTATTTAATATGGACATGATCAGACTGGTTGATTCAAGAGTCAAATGTAATCATTGTAATGTTTTGAATGTTGGAATGTCAATAAAGCTTGTATTTTTCTAGAACATTGTAAAATGGAATATTTTTCCAGTTGGAGCTGAGGAAGAATAGATTTCCAGAGCTTTATATCAGCGAGAGTAATAAGGTGTTCTAAAAGAGGGTATACCTGAATCACGAACTTATGCAGTTTCACAACCCACTAAGAGATGACATTGGTTTATCACTGAATAAGAGGAAGTAGAGAATGGAAAATGTCATGAAGGACATATTATGAAACCAAGGAATAGAAACACTCATCATGTTGATTAAAAAATGTAGGATTACGGGGAAGAAACAAGCTCGGTTAATTTGGAAGAAATTGTTATTGAAGAATAAACTATAGTGGAGAGTTAAGGTAGAGAGCATTCTATTGTGACCCTGGTGAATGAATTTGTACAAGAGAGCATTATAGTACAAATAGTTCTAGAAAAAAATTCTAAAACTAAAAATGTTCAAATATAGATTGTCAGAGTAGAAGTTACTGAAAAGGAGTTGTTTAAGAAGATCATATTTTACAAGAATTAGTTACAAAAATTCAACCCTTGATTGTAGATCAGACTGTGATATAGATAGATAATATTTTTTGTTCTCAGAATAATGTTTTAGATAATCAATCTATTTCTTGTGAAGAATCAATAATGAAAATAGTGGCAGATCGTTTTCCTTCTAATGGTGTAGATTAGGCGATGAATACAGATGAGGGGACAACAAATTCATTAGCTCATCATGTGGAGGAGATCTTTGTTAATTATAACAAATCATAGGAAGAGAATGCAATTTTGAGGCAAGATCATGAGATATCCAGGAATAATATTCAAGAAATCAATGATATTACTTTTTCTAAAAACGATTTTGATGAATTTAAAAGTAAAATTCATGATGATTTTGGAATACTCAAGTCTGAATGAATTTCAAAGATATATTTTACAAATTTCAAGTGGTATCTTGGAATTCAGTTTGAATCAATAAAAAGCAGTGTAGGTCAGTCTAGTACATCTTTTCTTATAACTCCTACAAGTCCAGTTTTAATTAGAATATTTTTTGCCATTAAAATTGTAATGGAAAACATGAACATTCGCCTTGATGATATTATGTGTAATCGTGCACCTCTATATATTCTTTTGAAGAATCAGAAATTTATTTTTGATGAATTATCATAAAGACATACCAGCATTAGATTAATGTTGAATCAGTTTTCAGAGAAGCTGGAGCTGTTCATGAATTATGAGGAGAGTCATCACATATTTTTGAAGGTGAACATAGTAGAGAATCATCTTGTCAATAATGACTCATGGATGTTGGTTGTTCATCTTGGAGTTGGTTTATGGATGAAGATTTGATTAAAATAATATATCTCAAGGAGATCTTTGGAGCCATTCAAAATTCAAATGCATCCAATCCATATCCATTTTTCATCCTTGAAACATGGAAATTACTATTTTCATTTCTATGTAAAAAACATTATTGTATTAATGTATTTATTGATCAATGAACTTATTTAATGCCTATATGTTACATTTTATTATTTTATCTACTTTTGAATTTTTATCTGATACCCAAAATGAAATTCTCTCTATTCCTTACAGTTACTTATAACATTTACATATCAATCTATTCAATATTAAATGAGTTTCAATATATTTCTAAAGTTTATTTTTATATCAAAAAAGTGGGAGACATTTAGAAAAAAAACATTTGTTTTATTTGGGAAATTTAGATAACAAAACAATTCATTTATTTGAAAAATTTAGATAATCATAAATATTTCCTTAAAATTTACCTTTGGGGGAGAAATTTATATATTTCTTCTTTATAGAAATAATTCATTAAAATAATTATTATTTTCATTTAGTGTTTACAAAATTCTAAACTATATTGCTATGATTATATTTTTAATTTATTTGTTTTTTGATCATTAAAAGGGGGATATTTTTGGTCATTTATTTTCTCAACAATACTCTATAAATATTATTGATTTTTATGCTCACAAATATGCTTGTTTGTTTTATTAATGATTTTATTTTGATATTATTTCAAGACATTTTTATTCTGTATAATTATTTCCAAGAAATAATATAAACAATTAATTTGTGAAAAATATTTTTGAATGTGTTCGGAATTCTCTTAATCATATTTTAGAAATACTGTTCAAATTTTGGCTTTTACTGGAAATAATAATCATTCAATACATCGAAGAAGGTAACATATGGAACAAACCTTACGTTTATGTTGAAGGATCATCACGTATGGTTAATCAAACATATGTTTGAAGAAACTTATGATTGAAGAACAATTTTTTTTTATAATAACCTTAAGATTTTCGAAATGAAAAATTATGGTTAAAGAACCCTACGTAAGTTGGAACATTACAAACATATAGATCATCAACCATTCTTTTGTAATCAATCTTACATTTTCAACCATATGTTCGGGAAAAGTAAATGTATAGATAATCAATGTTATATTCAGATATTTATGCTGACGTGGATTAAAATATAGATTATCAACCCTATGTTATGAAGCTGAACCCTACATTTTTTATATTTTCATTTTGTGAATGAACCATACATTTGAATTTTAAATGTCATAAAATAGTATTTACCTCTTTATCGGAGATTTTTTCAGTAGTATTTGCAGAATAATGGGGAAATTTAAAGATAAATTTAGGCTGATTCAATGAAATTCTTAAATGATTTAAAGGGCATTTTACAACTGAGATTTTCTCTCCAATTCTTAAGGGATGTCATGACTACTCTGAACTATATTTTTTAATTTTAATTAACACGATTTACCAGTTGTATTTTATGGATATGAAAACAAGATGCATGATATATTGTTATATATATATCTATTTTTTATTTTTTTATATCATAATATATATCTGTGTCGTCTTTGTTTATATTTATTTTTCTTCACGTTATCTTGGGAAAATTAATGTTCATTTCTATAACGATCGAGCATATGAGAATCAAGGACTAAATTTTTGAGATATACATGTTCAAATATGGAAACACGATGCTATGTTTTTTTGTATTTCATATAATCAAAACCTCTTATGAAACTAGATCTCTTAAAATATATTTCAAAGTTTATTTTCTTCTTAAGTTGAAGAACATTTATTAATCAGTTTCCTTTTGTTGCAACTGCAAGATTTATCTATTTCTTAACAAATTACATCTTATCTATCTAGAGTTTCAACTACTCGTATTCATTTATAGTGGAGTGTCAGATTCTTACACAAAGATTTGGTTTTATCGGTTCATTGTAAATAAACCAAAATGATCTATTTGTAAGCCTTTGTTTGTAAGGGTGAAAACTTATTGTACTCAGTTGAAGACCGATCATATAATACGAGGACCTTACTAGTGAAATTCACCATGTATATAGAAAGGGTAATTGGTGGAGTGGACTAGGGGATCTTTGTGCTCCGAACAACTATAAATTGATGTTCTTTTTTCAGTTCATATTTTCTATATATATTCATTAACAGAAACAATACCATTTATTATCTTCTATTTTTGTGAATCTGTATAATCGTAAAATTTTGAAAATGACTTAATTCACCCCAATCTTTTGTCATCACTATATCCATTCCGACCTTACAAGGGGAACCCCATTTTGGTTGATCTATTTGAGTCTCGATTATATGGTCAACAACTATATTTTAGGGTAATCACATTCCACACCAAATACTATAGAAACTAACAAATTCATTACTCTTGAGAAACACACTGGAATATTCATTTGGACATTTATAATTTTATAGGTCATAATGGGGTGGTCGACTCACAAATCATAGGTCGTCAGGCCAATAGATCTTATGTATTTAAAAGGTCTTCATTTGGCCAACCCAAGTTGTTCCAATCAAGTCATGACACACTTATATATATATTTGTCCAAATGATCTTTTGAAATGGATTTAACGTTAATATATGCCTAGCCACACAACTAAAGGGGGTCTAAATGTCATAGGAAATCACTATAATTGTCACATCCTTGGGAATCAGTGGATGAGGAAGTTTTTATAGTTCTTAAGGGTCCTTTATGGTCATGGGGACATTTCTCAATCCATGAAAATTATTATATGTTTATAAATATACAAGTACATATTTCCATAAAATCAAAATTTAGCATTCAATTATGAAAAAAGGTCATCACCCTTAGTGGTGAGTCTAAAAATCCAAATGAATTGATAAAATCATAAATCCATAAGGATATTCCAATGAGTATCAACCTCATTCAATAATATCTAATATTTAATTACCGAAGCTGATAACATTTCCTAGGGTGACACGTTCTCACCCAATGTCAACACTAATCCTAGATCATTATTCAATATAATTCCCCTCTCCAATAACCTAAATTGATATATTATTATTTATTTTAATTTCAATTTTTCAATTTAAAACAAAATTCAAAATTTTTCATAATGTGAGAACACTAAGCACTTCACCTTGTTATGATAGAACCTAGTCAAAAAACATATGGGAGGACTGATGTGGACCCCCAAATATTGTATGATACAAATATATAACATACGAATCAGATTCCATAATAATTTTAATTTTATATCAATGAAATACATTAATATAATTAGGTATGCAATGTACCAATATCATATCGACGTGAAACGTCAAAAAACATTGTCTTGGGATTTATACCCCGAATTAAGCACAAAATCCACTTTATTTTGGTATTATTCCACCATTATCTAGTGAAATCCAAATAAAATAATTAAACAACCCCCACCAACAAAAAACATGTGATTGATGGACTATGTAAATAAAAGTAACAAATATACAAACATTGACCCAATATGGAAATTCCACAAAATGAACTATGGGATAAAGGACGTCTAATGGGGGGGGAATGGAAAGGGTTGTTGGGAAGATAGAGCATCCCCAAGGTACCTATACCCCTAAAACTAAAGGGGTTATTATAAAACATATTGGTAATTCCCTTACTAAAAACCCAGACATTCACCACTAACAATCCCGTAGACCCTGATGGCTTAATTAAACTTCCTATGACACTAGATAACATGAAGGTTTTGGGTATACCACATGAACCTCCCCATATCCCACAAAACCACTTCACAAGACCAATAAACCTATTTAGGAAGGATCCAAGAAATGAAATTTTCACATAAATATCATATTAAAAAATAACCTTCTAACAAAAAGATAAAATTAAATTCACATTCAATTTTATAAAAAAAACAAATGAGGGTCTATAATGATATAGTACTAAAATGGTGTGGGATCTCATTTATATGTTATGGGAGTGGAACTAATGTAAATTCTATGATATTTATAATATTATAAATTCATTATCATATTAATGTGGTGAATACCATATAATTTTTAAGACAGTTTGAGGGAGGTAAAAATGGACTCATCTAATGAACCTTACGATTATAAATGATTTATAAATCCTTACTCATTTGTTTTCACAAATTTACACCATTTTTACCTTAAATATGGTTTCACTTTTTTTAGTATAGTAAATTATTTTTTCAGAAAAAATGATTTTCAAAATCTAACCCAATTTGAACATTTTGATTCCAAATATGTAATCAATTTTACCCAATTTAATTTTTATATAAGAAATAAATTAATTCTATTATCTCGAAAAGACATGTAAAACACATGTTTAGAATAAATGTATTTTTTGGATAAAAATGAGTTTATTCATATTCATTTCCTATTAATAACCATTATAATAATGTAAATTTATATTATATAATATATTATCTACGCATTTCATTATAATTCTGGTAAAATAGATATTAATTTAGTTTTGTGATATAGAAATATGTTACACATGTAAAAATATTTTATAAACAATATCACTTATTACCATCAATTGAGTTTTTCTTAATTTATAATGAATTTATAACCAATTTAGGAATTATTTTTCAATTTTAAAAATCCTAAAATAAAAATATTTAATTAGTTTAATACTATAATGAATTTGAATTTACTTTTAAATTAAAAATATATAATAAAATAGTGTTTTTAAACTAATTGTTTTAAAAAAGAATTATTAGACTACAATTATTAATCATTACCTAAAAATTACATTACTGTAATTAATTTATAATATTAATTATTACTTCAATTTTAGTAATTAGATTTAGTGATATCATTCCTAAAATGTATTAAAATTATAAAAAATGCATAATTTCAAACAAATATTTCAAAAATATTCATTTATAAACAATTTTATTTTTTAATGTAAATTTTTTTATATTATAGTTTATTGTATAAATTTCATTTCAATATATATTAATGTGTATCATTATATATTTTAATGAATCATAATTTTCATAATTTCGTAATGAATTAGAAGCTATTGAAGATATATAATTATTATAAAAATAAATTCATTATAATATTCTAGGGTATTATATTTTATTTTTCAACGATCCTATTAATGAAATATGCTTTTTATGTTACAGGAGAAAACATTATAAATTTTTTTTAGATGATGGATTACTCAAGACCACATTGGGTGGCTTTGCCTAAGAAAAATGTATAAGAATAAAAGGGGACATCTATGACAATATAGTCCACAAATGAGAACACACTCCTACATGAATTTGATGTGTGAAAAAAGATACATTTGTCAGAAAAAGGATTTCTGATATTATTATTGTGCAATTTAAGTTCCTACCAAAAGGAAATTAAGTGATTTTATGTTTTGCAGTGTAAAATCACACCACAAGGACATTTGTTTATGTAGTTTAAAGACATGCCTCAAGGACATTACGTTGTGCAGTTTCATGTAATGCAGCAAGCACATTAAGGAAATTTCTTGTTT
Organism: Viscum album; assembly: GCA_963277665.1. Classification (NCBI taxonomy): domain Eukaryota; kingdom Viridiplantae; phylum Streptophyta; class Magnoliopsida; order Santalales; family Viscaceae; genus Viscum; species Viscum album. The sequence goes on along the minus strand of OY728150.1, from coordinate 35,087,904 downwards.
TTTAGTTTAAATTCATACAACATGGACATTATGCTATGCAATTTAATGTCATACATCGTGGATGTAAGGCTGTGTAGTTTAAAGTCACGAATCAAGGATATTGTGAGTATTTAATTTATGGTTTTTCTCTTTGACCAAATGATTATGATTCTATAATTTATTTATAAATTTTCTGAAATCATGATATCATATTTATGTAAGGAAAGGAAAAATCATAAACTGCTATTCGTGAATTTCTAGATATGTAGAATAAAATTGGAATGAGTTAAAACAATTAGACGAGGTCTCTTCGAAGAATGAAGTTACCACTGTTGTACAAACATGTTAAGGGCGGTGTATTATATAGGGTCGACAAGGTTATGTGATACATAGTCAATAGTGGAATCCTTATGTTAACAGGATCATTCTGTAGGAAGATTTTTTTCACAGGCAACTCGGGAATGTATTTCATTGTTAGGTAAAGGAGATCTCAATAATTCTGAAAATCTATTGTGAAAAGATGAATAATGTTTTTGGAGATTTTGATTTTCCCAAGCACAGAGTCTGGTTTAAGTGGAAAAGGATCTAAATACTGAAAGAGTATCTACAATAATGATTTCCAAATAATCGGAGGAATAGTCCTTACATGAAGGTCTTATACAAATGTATGATGTACAATATTTATAGTTTTCATTCGTATGAATAGGACTATAATATTAGTGAAATGTTGATGAATTAGGTCAAATGATCCATGATTATTTCGGAATGATTTGAATGAGCGAAAGGATCAAACTGTAAACCACAGTCTAGGATACTCTTAGCTCAGAATAAAGGATATGGAAAAAATATGAAATGGTTTACCGCGTTAAAATACTAGTTCCTATATAACGCCATCAAATATGAAAGGGGTTAAAGGAGTCTTCTCTGAATAACAAAGTTACCACTACATTACAAAAATATAATGGGGGATGTATTATATAATTTAAACTATGGAATATGCTACATAGTCAATAGTAAAATAATTATCTTGACATACCTGTTATGTTGGTGGATTTTATGAAAGGAAAACTAGGGAATGTACTATATAGTTAGGTAAAAGAGCTCTCAATGTATGCCCTTGGTTTGCATCACTTCCTTCTTAGTTGAGAACGTGGTCAGATTATTCCCTAAGAATCTTTAAATTTAATAAAAATGTTTTTTTAGTTAATAAAATCCATAAGGGATGATTTTGACCAAATATTGGCCATTATTTAAGAGTCCCTTACATAGAGTTTTCTCAGAAGTATAATAGGGGAATCTATTCTTTCCATGGTGGAATTTCCAAGAACATAAACCAAAATAAAGGATCATACATATATTTTTAATTTTATTTGGGAGTGGGGTAATTATGTATTATATTGTGTCTGGACCTAATATAGGATATCTGGGCATCACTACATATCTCATAGGGATGATAATCAAGCCATACATATCTAATTGGGTATTTTTCAGCTTAAATTAATTGGATAAGAACATTTGGTTGTGCATTTTAAAGTTGCACAAAAAGAAGATTTTGTTAACTGATATAAAGAGAAATTGAATATTGCTGCTATCTTAGGGTATAATGCCCCAGTTTCACCACATATCATGTTTATGAAATAATTAATCCATACATAGTTATATCAGATAAAAGTTCATGTATCATGTGAAAACATGTATTGGATCTGCTCATGAAGATCTAACTCGAACATGGGAGAAAATAAGATTTGTCATATCATTCTAAAGCTAGACCCATGATAGAGATTCCAGACATCAATATGTATCTCATATAAATGATAATATTGACACGTGTAGTCTTGTAGGTCCACGGAGCTTATCACCATCTAGTGAGAATGTGAAGTGACTCCAACGTAAAAAAATTTGCAGATGGACTAGGGAATAGGGCCCAAGTGCTTCAATATATATTACTGGGTGAAGAATAAAGACACATGTATTTCATAAATAATGTTTACCCCAACTTAATTGAATTCCCATGTGGGGGATAATAGAGATTTCTCGAATACTGGTTCATACATAAGATAAGAACTCATATTGATCACATCATGTAGATCTTACCCATACATGGTATAAAATAGGAATCAATTTCATGATGTTGTGGCGAGGACAAATATTTAAAGGTTTTACATCACTACGTATCTCATATGGAAGATAATAAAGTAATAAGTAGTTCTTGAAAGGGTTTCCCATGTAGGTTTGATCTATACACAGGGTGTGGGTGATTTTAATTAATTGCGTATAAACCCATGATGGGAGATCTAGGTGTCACTTTGTATCCTAATATAATGAGAATGAATCCACACATAGTTCCTTGTACTTCCATTCAGTTTAGCATCATGTGGTATGGATGAAAGTGAATTTATGTTAAATGACTACATATCTCCTGAAAACTAGAATTGGACCACATGTAGTTTTTTAGAAGATCATGCAGTTTATCATCATTTGACGAGGACATCTGTTGTGTATTTTAAGCTCTTATATTCAAGAAAATTGATAACCAAAAATAGTAATTGAGATATCTTAATTATGTAGAGATTTTCTTTAACAATTCATATACCCACATGAACTGTTATCAGTGTGAGAAACAAGGGATTATAAAAGTTTCCTTTTGTAACAAAAATATAAAACAATGGAAAGATAATATTGTAATGATTTATTGGAGGTTCATTCAAGATATACGGATTAGGAGTCACTATATATATTACTAGGGTAAAGAATGAATCCACATGTAGTTCTATAAATTTTTCCCCATATCATCATGTTTTTTCATAGGGAATAAGAATTTCTATAATTTAAAGGCTGATGGTTGGTCCTAATGAACGATGTATATGCATTATCATCTATATCATTGAAAAGAGAATAAACTTACATGTCCTAGAAAAGGCCATTATACATATTTTATTTGTGACTGGGTAAAAGAAAGGGGGTTTTATATTATGAAATTGTTTCTAGACCCATGATAAAAGATCTGGGTATCACTAGGTATCTCATGGGGATGAAAATCAATACAAACATTGTCCTTGAATTCCCATGTTTTTTAATTTCTTATGGAATGGATGCAGATGAACAGACTTGAAAATACAAATATATTGTGTCTAGGCCTGGATTAACACACATGAATCACAACATATCTTATTGGAGAAAGAATCAAGACACATGTGGTTATTGAAACATTCCATATGTTGTTTTGATTCATACACACAAGGAAAGAAGGGGATTTTTTTGTCATGGATCTACCTAGGATTTGAGATACATGCCTCTCTCTATATATGATATTGAAATAAGAACCAATCCATACATAGTCTATGAAGATATTGTTTATAATAACTAGGTTTTATCGGAGGAAGGGGTTTTTTAGTTATGGATTGACCCAATATTGGAGACCTGGGTGTCACTACATATTTCATTGGAATGAGAATCAAAACTCATATTGTTCTTGTAATTTTCATTCCCCCCCCCCCAACTGAGTTTGATGTGAGAGATATGGGATTTTGAAACATTTTGGGATGATAGATAATCTCATGACATATGATTGTAGGAGAATCAAACCTTGTATCCTGGAAGTGTTCTTAGTATAGGTTTAGTTCATATACAACAAAATGGGAAATGAATTTCATTATGGTTTTGACTGGGCTCAAGATTAGAGATCTGGGCATCACTACCTCTCTCATTGGAATTAGAATCATTACACACGTAGTTGTTGAATAATTTTGTAGTTTAACATCTTTCATCGAGGACGTAAGTCAACAGAAGCGAAATAAACATTGCAGCTGGACCAGGGAATTAGACCCTTGTGTCACTACATATCTTTCGTTGGGAAAGAATTAAGCTAGACATAGTTCAAAAAAAGGGGTCCCTATCGATATATAATTCATATGTTGGAGTAATTATGCTCATGTGACACTAATGAGTGGAAATTATCTGATTAGTGCATGCACAAAGAAGCTAGTCATATTTTAAAAGACCGTAATGAATTCCAATTTGTGATATCTTGGGGTATTTATTTACATAAATTGAAAGAGAAGTTAATCATACAATTTAATGTCATAATGTGAGGAAATATTATGTAGTATAGTTTAACATCATGTGATATCGATGAATATGCTATGTAGTTTAACGTTATGCAACGTGGACATGTATTGGGCTATACAATTTAACATATTGAGGATAAGATGATAGTTGTTACGCAGTTTAACATCATACAACTATGATGCTCTCCATGTGATTAAAAAAGGTATATCTTCAAGTCTCGTTCATTGTTTGGAGTTTTGGTGAGTTCTCTATCCATTTATAGTATGGAATATTATCCATTAGAGTGGACTTCATGTACTGGGTATGGTCCTTCACACTAGGAATTATGCTTTGGATACTTCTTTCTTTGTATCATTAGAGTCCTGATGACTAACCGCAATTCCCCTTTATGGAATGAACTGAGGTGACCATTATTATTAAATTATTAGGATATTATGTTCTGATAGACTTCAATGTGATGCATGGTATGTAATCCCTTTTCATATAATCTTTCCACGCCATCTAGTGGCTTCTAGGACTTATCATATATAGATAACGGGTCACATAAGTCAAATCAGAGTGAAGGTAATTGATCATTAATGGGCATGGAATCTTTTGTTACGTATACCAATCAGTATGAAGATTATCATGCGGTATTATGGGTAGTAGTATGCTAATCCCATAAATCAGTTAAGAGTTTAATCAGACAAGATTTATTATCCTTATCCACTATCATGTGGTGTATATTTTATATGGTATTGTTGAAGGCCTCTAACTATCCATTTGTCCCTACATAAGAGCGAGATGAATGGTTGGATTTGATATTGATTTCCTGATATAACTTTCCTTCCTTAGCATAATAGAAATTGGTTTCATTGTATATATATATGGTATGAGAGATACCAAATTTAGTGATGATATTAGATTTGACAAAGCATGTATTTATTTTTTCCACAAATTCTTTAAGAGGTATTGTCTCAGCCTATTTGGAGAAGAAGTTGGTAGTAGAAAGAATGTACTTAAACTGCTTAGACATAAATGAAAGATAGGGTCAGACTACATCCATTCCACAAGTACCAAATAGAATGGTGTATTTAGTTGTATGTAAGAACATTGGGGTTGATGAATGTTGTTGGCATGCACCACGAAGGGATACAACTTATAAGTAGAATATGTGTAATACCAAATCCTTGAATTCCAGAAGTATCGAAGACTTATTATTTGATCAGAAAACATATGGCGAGATTGGTAGGAAACATAGGCGCATATATGTACTTATTTCATGATATCTACGGTCTCTTCTCCATAAATGAATCTAGGGAGGGTTTCATCAATGCCTCATTTGTAGAGGATCTTCTAGTGATTTGGACCATCATAAAACGGGAAATTAACTACTCGTCACCATATCTTATCACTCTCAACTCTATCTAGTGTAAGTACCTCATTTGGGATATATTATATGAAACGTTTCATCCATCCCATGGTATGTCCATGTATCTCATAAATGGGTATGATTTCATTAATTTCTTAATTACTAATTTAAATAAAAGGAGAACAACATGATGATGGTAAATAAGAATTATTATTTAATCTTGACTTTGATATTCCAAGGCTGTGGATGCTTTTTTCCAATTCATTAGCTTTGTAGTTTTGTGATCATGGGATTTATGATAATGTTTGCTCTGGGGTAAATTCATCCATTACCTCTATGACATAATCACATATGTGAAATTATGTCTCTGTTAATGTTAGTGTTATCCCCATTGATCTGTTTGATTACCAATTTTGAATTACCATTAACTTATTGTAAATTTTCTAGTACTTCGTGTGAGAATTCTAGTCCTATAATGAGAGCATTATATTATTCCTCAGTTTTGGTACCACCTTCTGAAAATAGGCACAAGTATGGAAACACCACATTTTATGGGGAGATAAGAACAGTTCCTATCGAAGCTCTATTAACCTTATGGAATTCCATTCTCTTCAACATTGTACTTTTAGAAGCACCATCAATATAAATTTACCATGTTCAGTAACTATCATGTATAGAGAAGATTTATTCAACATGAAAATCCATATTCGAGGAAGTTTCTTCTCCAGATGGTTACATAGCAAGGAAGTCTACCAAGGATGGAATTTTACTACATTCTAAGGCACAAACTATATATCAAACTGATATAGAATAACGTCCCATCATGCCAAATGTCATTCCAACCAAGGACTAGTGGGGATATATTTGAGAGGGTTATTGAAAAAGACCATGTGTACCCTTGATTCTATTGGTAGTGACTCAATTTCTGAACTGAAAAGATTAATTATATGTCTCTCTTCTCAATATATAACAATTGATTATCTATGTCTATCATGATTCAACTAAGATAATAAAGGATTTTTTCATTCTAACATTCCTTATTTTGTGCAATTTAGGTTCCTAGTAATCACTCCAAGGCTGTCACATAAAGGATGAGAAGTTTTCCCCCATTAAGTGGAATCAATACCAGTGGATCAATATGTATTTCTTAACAGAAAGAAATGGCTTTTGTAAATCATTGGTCCATTAATATGTGACCCATTATTCATCAATTTGGTGAATGGAAAACAATTTTATACAAGATTTTCTATGAAATGCCAGATGTAGGCCACATGTCCTTGATTTCACCACAAATCCTTCTTGTTTCGAGGAGGTGACATGCCACATATATCATTAGTATTCTTGAGATTTACATGGATTCCATGATGGAATACAACAAAACTGAGAAATTTTTCCGTGTCTACACTGAAAGCACATTTCAAGGTGTTCATATACAGATTATGTTGTTAAAGATAGTAAATAATGTCTCCAAATCAGTATTGTTATCATAATGTATTTTGGATTTAACCACCATATCATCATCATAGAAATAAATAAATTTCCCATATAAGGGCTTCATGATTTGGTACATTACCCATTGATATGTCACACCTGCATTTTTCATGGAAAATAGAATTGACTAATATAAAATATTCCTTGAGGGACTCTGAAGGATGTATATTTCTCATCTTTGGGGGCCATCCATATTTTTTTATACCCAAATTATCCACCAATGATGAAAAGTGATTTGTATATAGATGTTACATCAATCAAGAGTTTTGTGGTTGGAACCGGGAAGTCATATTTGGGACAATGCCAGTTGAGATACCTAAAATAAATGTAGAATCAGATTTGCCTATTATTTTTTTTCACTGGAAAAATATTGGCTAACCACTTTGTATATATCACTTATTGGATAAAATCATCTTTGATAAGATTTTGAACTTCAGCCTCAATCTTGGAGGCGTGAGTTTGGTGCGTCCTTCCTTGTAACTACTTATATCCTCAATGTTCTTCTATGTAACACCCCTAGGTTTTGAAAATAAATATAGAATTCAATTTTATAATATATCGATTAAACACAACATTGCCTCTTCAATGTTTTGAATTTCAAAAAATGGTCATCTAGAGTTGTGGTCAGTAAGTCATTTGGAGTCTGATAGAAAATATTTTATTGTTGGTCAATAGTTACATACCCATATGAATAGTAATATGAATAGTAATATGATCCTTATGAATAGTAAATAATAGTAATATTTTATTTTCTTAAGGCAATAAGATAATGAGATCTTAATTTGTTTTTCAATGAGAAATAAAACTAATTGTACTTCAAGATTGTTATTTTTTGAAATAACTATGTATTTAATTGAAAATTAAAATAATAATATTCATAAAATTATTTTTGAAAAATGGATTTCACTTTTGAATTCTACACGTTGAAAAATGGTTAGACTGAATTTTGGGAATTTTTCTGAACTAGTAGATTTTTCAGTGAATAGTAAAAAATACAGTTTTTAGTTTCGTTGCGTTTATGAAATCATTAATGATGTAATAATGATTTCATAAATCTGGTCGACTTGTGTATAGTTAAATAATATGTGAGGTCTCCCAAGTGTCTTTAACCATGGTCAAATACCATGGGCATGCCCATGGTTTTTCAAATACCACTAATGAGGTATCCCATGGAAATTATTAAAATAATCTCTCACTTTTCCTATAAATACCAACTATTCCCTTCATTGAATTCGTTCCCAATTCTTACTCAATGATGTCCTGGCCTCCATACCTCCATATTAGTCCTCCAAAGATTTCTTCAATTCACCAAGGACCCAACCTTCATGTTCTATGGGTTACTCTACAAGGTAAGAAAATTCTCAATCTCTTTCTTTTTCCATTCAAGTTATATTTTATGTGGTATAACATTAAAGTTTCCATACAATGTTCTTAATTTTCTTCTAAATATTGATCTACTCAATATTATGATTTATTTATGGATAGGTGACATTTGTCCCCTCTCTTTTTAATATTTTCTAAAACCATGTTTCTTAGCCGTTAGGCTGCCGAATTTTTGTAAGTGATTTCATAATTATTCTTTTATTTTGAGTTCTTTATTTATTCCTTCTTCATCTCTTCTTACCCAAGATAAATGAAAACTCTTGAATCTTGTATATTCTTTATGTTCTCATTTTCATTAGAAATTCATCATCAATCATCTTCTTTTCTGCCACTTTTTCAAGGAATTAAAAACATTGTCTATGATGTGTTGAATTACCGACATCGTAGACGATGTGATTTCAATTTGAATTAATCCTTTAAATCCTGGCCATGAAACCATTTATATGGTTGAAATAGGTTATAATATATGTTTTATGACTCACCCATGGTTTTGTAATTCGTTGGTACTCATGGTTCTAATTTATAAAACAAAATGACGTTGATATTATCAAAGAACCACTAAAACGATCTAAACGAACATCATTAATGTTTTAACTAATGAATCATCATCATGGTATATAACCCAAAATCATTATAAGATCATTTATATCTCCATAATTTATTTAATAATATGTTTTGACAACTCTTTATGTTTATCCAAGTTTCAAATGAACTTCCATTCATAGAAACAAGTAAACGAACCATGAAAACCAAGGAAGAAAATGCTACCAAAACATGAAAATTGAACCAATTATGACCATATAAACGGCCAGGAATGAACCTAAAAGGTTATACTAAATCCATAGCAAGTATATTTGGTTCTATAAATATTAATTAATCAAGTTAAATTTTATTATTCAGGTCATTAAAACAAATGAAGAACACACTCGAGCATAAGATAGGGGGTTTCTCATCTCACTTTCATTTCTATGAGATTTCCATTGTTTTCCAATTATTCCTTATATGTGGTATATGTGTACTACCATTTGATATATAATAACATTATTATTTTTATATTCATGTTATTAAATGATTCATTTGAGGTTCATATGTTCTGTTCATATGATTCGCCCAATTACATTGTGGTAAGGGATCCTCTCTCTCAATTTTGTTCAATAATCTCCCCTATGTTGTGAACTTAACAATCCTTATGTGGTGTAACAACTGCCAATTTGAGGTCACTTTTCATTTGGAATTATTTGTATATTAAATATCCATAATCTCATATCATGGATATGTTTGTTGTCTAAACTGTATACCATTTCACATACAGTGTTTATTTGGAAAGTTATTTTAATTATGGAAGTAATCATAAATCTGTATACTCTACTATATATGGATATTTATACATCATATTGCTCATGTATTTAATAAATGTATAAATAATTATTTGGGCATGCAGTGGAGGGTGGTTCCCTCTATATCCCCTCGATGCATCGGTAGGTCCCATGAGACAAAACAGTTTGGAGACAAACCCTATGAGTTTTTTTAAAAAAATCAGACGTGTTTCTACCCACAAAACTAAACCGTATTTACTGTATTATGGTTTCATGTTCCAGATACATGAAATCCAATTAATAACCATTCTATTTATTCATTATCAATTATTATTATTATCCATTGTTTTTACACTATGAAAAAATCTACGAATGCAGTTTCATTCTCAGTTTATTAATAGCATTAGTTATTCATTTATTCATTTATTCACTATGCCTTGTTGATCATGTCAGATTTATTTTGATTCAATTATTTTTATACTCATTCTTCTACTATTTTTAATCCTTAATGAGAATTTGTGATCACCCCTTTCATTGTCTACCTTCAACAGGTGATGAAGAGAAGATCTTTTATTGAGTTCTTGGGGATGTTGTTTTAGTTTTTGTTATGTATTGCATTTTGTAAACTTTTCCAATGTAATTTGAGAAACATATATGTATCTAGTTTCTTAAAGAAAACTAAACTGATCGTTCCTTCAAGATTTTTATTCTTTCTAACCATTCCAATATCCAATTTATTGCACCGGCTCCAACCTAGAGGGGTTGGGGTGTTACAGTTGGTATCAGAGGAAGTTTAGTAGAAAACTTGGAAACTAGAGTCAGAAATGTATAGTAGGGAACAAAGCCCTAAGGTAGTATCTGAGGATTAACATACAAGAACATCCTGGTATTTTGGTAAGGAATGTATTATGTGGATATTTTAAGCAATACATCCCTATCTGGATATGAGCAGGTAGAGGCAGCTCTGACACATATGTATCTAGGGGTAAAACCAGAAAACACTGCATTGAGCTAGACTAGAACAAGAACTGGTGCACGACAATGGGCCTTGCTACACTCTTGGTTATGACACTCCCGGGGGGTATTCATAGGATAATTCATGTTAATTTACAATCCATTATGAAGGATATAATGTAATTTTTTTCATAGAGGAAAAATGTTTATAAGATTAGCTATGTATAGGATTTCAATCTATGTTGAGTGATTTTATATTTGATATTCATAAACTAATCTAGTGTATCCCATTATTTGGAAATGGAGTCTAATGGAAGAAGGGGAATAAATACTCGTGGGAAAGGTAGGGATCTCCCAACTAAGCAAGTCAACACAGTCATCATTGGAGCAGATCAGATCATGACCATATTGGGACAACATACTCAAGTTGTAATGAATAACAATTCAACACCTGTGTTGGATCGTTTCAGTTTCCAGAAGCCCCCATCTTTCAGTGGGACTACTAATCCAGTTGTAGCTAGGAAATGGATCAAGTTTCTTGAAAACATATTCATGGTGGTATGATTCAATGAAAATGACTAGGCAGTACTTGCAGTATATTATCTCAAGGGCGATGTTGATCAGTGGTGGTCCTTGATTCAAAATACCACTTAGGAAGAAGATATAGAGGAAATGGAATGGAGGACTTTTAAGGAAATATTTTATGAAAAATATTTCCCTCATGACAAAAAAACTGAAATGACGAGGAAATTCCTTGGATTGAATAAAAGGGACGAAGACAGTGTTGGAGAGTATGAGGCTACCTTCACAAGGCTAGCCAGTTATACCTTGGATTACGTTCGTGACTCAGCGGACAAGATTGATCATTTCTTTGAAGGTCTTAATCCTAGTCATTGAAGGGCACTGGCTTCTAAATCATTTTCATCATATGATGAAATTGTATCAAGTGCCATCAAGATAGATAAGGAATTATCTAGATCAAATTTTTTCGAAGGAAACCATGATAAGAAGTGGCATTATGATAACAAAGGAAAAGGAGAAGCAGCAAAGAAGAGAAAGGGAATGAATAGTTTCCCATTATGTGAGAACTGTGGAAAGAATCATCCCGAGAAATGCATGAATGGAAAGGGAGTTTGCTATAACTATAGAGAAAAGGGTCATTGATCTGATGAATGCAAGGGGAAGAAAAAATTCAATGATGTTCAATGCTATAATTGCAGAGAGATGGGAAACTATGAAAATAAGTGTCGTAAGCTCCAAGGAAACATGCCTCAGAAAAATCCAAGAGAGCAAGGGAGAGCCTATGCGATTACAACAGTGGAGGTTGGAGTTCCTAGTGACGTGGTGGCAGGTACTTTAATTGATTCCTCAAACTTAGCCAACACTTTATTTGATTCCGGATCATCGCATTCATTTATATCCTCTAAATTTTCCAAGAAAATTAGATATTTCCAATATGATTTAATAAAGGAGTTTTCAGTCAAAACTCTTAGGGGATGTATCATTACAACAAAGGCATGTCGACTAGTCCGCCTCCAAACACCAAAACATGCTATATTTGCTAGCCTTATCATCATACCCATGACTGAATTTGATATAAGCCTATGTATGGATTGGATATCAAATTATGATGCGATGATTCATTGCAAGAAAAAGGAAGTTATAATTTTGGGAAATGGTGTAGAATCCATTTTCTTTATGGTATTAACTTCACTACCTGATTATTATCTAGAACCACACCCAGTAGCTCTATTGAATGAAATACATGGAGAGGAAGACAAACCAATATCTATGGGAGAGGAAAGAAATCATCAAATTGAATATGTGCACATAGTGAAAGAGTACATTTATTTATTTCCAAGGGATTTACCTGGACATCCACCAAAGTAGGAAGTTGAGTTCTCTATTGATTTAATTCTAGATCCAATAACTATATCAAAGACTCCCTATAGAATGGCCATTGTGGAATTAGTAGAGCTAAAGAAACAAGTAGAAGATTTGAGTGAAAATGGATTTATTCAACCTATTGTTTCTCAATGGGGATCCCATGTTCTCTTTGTCAAGATGAAAGATGGAACCATGAGGATTTACATTGATTACATGGAAATCAATGCTATTACAATATATAATATGTATCATATGCCCTATATTGATGATTTATTTGACCAACTTTATGGATATAAATAATTTTCAAAGATAGACCTTCGATCTGGATATCATCAACTACGTGTAAGGAAGGAAAATATTCCAAAGACAGCATTTTGAACCATCTGTGGGGATTATGAGTTTACAGTGAGGCCTTTTGGACTGACAAATGCACCCTCTGTTTTCATGGATTTAATGAATAGAGTTTTTAAGGAATATCTTGATAACATTGTTGTGGTATTCATCAATGATATTTTGGTATACTCAAAAATCTATGAAGACCATGAGGATCATCTTAGAACTATTATTAAAACTCTTAGATGAAATCAATTATATGGGAAGTTTAGCAAGTGCGAATTCTGGCTTCAGTCAATTCCTTTTCTAGGCCATATTGTCTTTAATGATTGAATCCTAGTTGATCCTGCAATGACAAAGGAAATCCAAGAATGGACCATGCCAACAAACATAACTGAGGTACGCCGTTTTATTGTCTTAGTAGGTTATTATCAGCGTTTCAGGGAGAATTTTTCCCGACAAGAAAACCCGCTAAGGAACCTCACACGTAAAGGGGTTAAATTTGTTTGGACAAAATATTGTGAAGAATGTTTCAAAGAACTGAATAGAAGATTATTCAATGCTCCAATATTGACTCTACCATTGGGAATGTTGGGTTTTTTATTTATAGTGATGCTTCAAAGAAAGGACTTGGTTGTGTCCTTAGGAAAAAAAAGGTAATTTCTTCTGCATCAAAACAACTAAAAGTTCATGAGAAAAACTATCCTACACATGATCTTGAGTTAGCTGCTGTAATATTTTCTTTGATGATATGGAGACATTATCTCTATGGCGAAAAATGTGAGATTTATACTGATCACAAGAGTTTGAAATATATTTTCACACAGAAAGAACTCTACATGAGGCAAAGGATATGGCTTGAACTACTCAAGGATTATGATTGTATGATACAATACCACCCAGGGAAGGCAAATAAGGTGGAATATGCTCTGAGCAGAAAGGACCCTAGAGTTTTGAACAAGATTAGAGTTTAATGTGATCCTTTTTTCATGGATCTAGTAAAGATATATATGGGAATAACCATGGAAGGTGAAACATCAATGCTTTTTCAAATGGATGGCAAGACATCATTACTATAGAGGAAAAAATGTTCTCAAGGTGATGATGAGGAGTTTAAAATAAAGATTAATGCTGTGAATGATGGGAGATTGAGTGACTTTTTATATGAAGATGGAATTTTGAAATTTGGGAAGAGACTTTGTGTTCCCAATATACCTGATCTAAAAAGGGAATTGTTGGACGATGCTCATAGTTCCAATTTCTCTATACTCCTTGGTAGCCCTAAGATGTATATAGATTTGAAGGAACATTTTTGGATGGACAAAATGAAGAGAGAGATTGATGATTTTGTGTCAAGATGTATGGTTAGTCAACAAGTGAAACCTAGAAGGAAACAAACTAGAGGAGTATTTCAACCTCTTCCTATACCTGAGTGGAAATGGGATTATATCATGAAGAACTTTGTCATGGGACTACCAAATACTCCTAGAAGGAACGATGCAATATGGGTCATTATTGATCGTCTTACCAAGTCAGCACATTTTCTTTCTATAAGAGAAGATCTACCACTTGAACGTCTAGAAAGACTATATATAAATGAAGTTGCGAGACTTCATGGAGTACCCCTATCGATTGTTTCTGATCGTGATCGACATTTTACATCAATATTCTCGAAACTTCTTTAGAAGGCCCTAGATACTGATCTTCGTTTGAGCACTTCCTACCACCCAAAAACTGGTGGAAAATCAGAACAGACTATTCAAGCATTGGAATACATGTTTAGGTCTCATTCACTATATTTTCACGACATGTGGGGTTAGTAATTACCTCTCGTGGAATTTTACTACAACAATAGCTTCCATTCACGTATTCAGATGGCACCATATGAAGCATTATATGGCATGAGATGTCATACACCAACTTGCTGGGATGAAGTTGGTGAAAGAAAACTCATGGGCCCAGAACTTGTTGAAGAAACAACATAAAGTTGAAGATTATCCAGAACCATATCAATATAGCTCAAAGTAGGAAAAAGATCTATGTAGATAACCGAAGGAAGGATTTGGAGTTTCAATAAGGTGATCACATTTTCATAAAGGAATGTCCATGGAAGGGTATTATACGATTTGGTAAGAAGGGAAAGTTATGTCCCAGGTACATCAAAACTTTTTATATTCTGGACCAAATTGGAGCTGTAGATTACCGTTTGGAAATGCCGCCAAGTCTTTCCATGGTTCACAATGTGTTCCACATGTCATTGTTATGAATGTACATGCCGTACCCAACACATGTACTCACTAATAAAGAATTAAAAGTTGAGCTAGATCTATCATATTGTGAAGATCCTATCAAGATTTTTGATACTAGAGAACAGGTATTGAGAAATCGGATGACTCGTCTGGTAAAGGTTCTATGGAGGAACCATAAAATGGAGGAAGCAACATGGGAGCCTGAGGAGCTTATGTTAAAGACATATCCGAATCTTTTTAGGTAATATTTTGTGAATTTTGAGGAAGAAATATTTTTAAGGAGGGGGGAATGTAACAACCCAAGGTTTTGAAAATAAATATAGAATTCAATTTTATAATCTATCCATTAAACACAACTATCCCTCTTCTATGTTTTGAATTTCGAAAAACTGTCATCTATTTGTGTTCAGTAAGTCATTTGGAGTCTGATAGAACAAAATTGATTTTTTGTGAATAGTAATATACCCATAAGAATAGCAATATGAATAGTAATATGAATAGTAATATGACCTTTATGAATAGAAAATAATATCATTATTTTGTTTTCTTAAGGAAATAAGATAATGAGATCTCTATTAGTTTTTCAATGAGAAATAAAACTAATTGCACTTTAAGATTGATATTTTTCAAATTAACTATGACTTTATTTAAAAAATAAATTAATAATATTTAGAAAATTATTTTTGAAAAGTTTATTTCACTCTTAAATTCTACACGTCGAAAAATGGTTAGGGTGAATTTTGGGATTTTTTCTGAAACAGTTGATTTTTCAGTGATTAGTAAAAAATACAGTTTTTAGTTTCTGTGTGTTTATGACATCATTAATGAAGTAATAAATCTATTCGACTTGTGTATAGTTAAATAATCTGTGAGGTGTCCCAAGTGGCATTAACCATGGGAAAATACCATGGTCATGCTCATGGTTTTGCAAATACAACCCATGAGGTTTCCCTTGGAAATTATTAAAATAATCCCTCACTTTTCATATAAATACCAACTATTCCTATCATTTAATTCATTCCCAATTATCACTCAACATTTTTATGGCCTCCTTACCTCCTTATTAGTCATACAAAGGTTTCCTCAAGCCCCCAAGGTCCCAACCTTCATGTTCTATGGGTTACTCTACAAGGTAAGAATGTTCTCAATCTCTTTCTTTTTCCATTGAAGTTCTCTTTTATGTGGTATAACATTCATGTTTACATACCATGTTCTTATTTTCCTTCTTATTATTGATCTAATATATATTATGATTCATTTTGGGATAGGTGACCCGTGTACCCTTTCTTTTTAATATTTTCTAAAACCATGTTGCGTAGCCATTAGGCTGCAAAATTTTTGTAAGCGATTTCAAAATTTTTCTTTTATTTTGAGTTCTTTATTTATTCTTTATTCATCTATTCTTACCCAAGTGGAATAAAAACTCCAGAATCTTGTATATTCAGGATGTTCATAGGTTCATGAGAAATTCATCATCAATATTTTCTTTTCCCCCCACTTTTTCAAGGAATGAAAAATATTGTCCGTGATGTGTCAAATTACCGACATCATAGGCGATGTGATTTAAATTTGCATTAATTCTTTAAAGCCTGGTCATGAAACCATTTATATGGTTGAAATAGGTTATAATATATTTGTTATGAATCACCCATGTTTCTTTATTTATTTGGTACTCATTGTTCTAATTTATAAAACAAAATGAGGTTGTTATTATCAAAGAACCACTAAAACGATCTAAACGAATATCATTAATGTTTTAACTAATGAATCATCATCATGGTATATAACCCAAAATCATTATAAGATCATTTATATCTCCATAATTTCTTTAATAATATTTATTAAGAATTTTGTATGTTTAACCATGTTTCAAATGAAATTCTATTCATAGAAACAAGTAAACGAACCATGAAAACCAAGGAAGAAAATGCTTCGAAGACATGAAAATTAAACCAATTGAGACCATAGAAAGGGCCATGAATGGACCTAATAAGTTTATAATAAATCAATTACATGTATAGTAGGTTCTGTAAATATTAATTAATGAATCAATATTTGATTATTCAGGTTATTAAAACAAACGATGAACACACTCGATCATAAGGTAAGGGGTTTCTCCTCTCACTTTCATTTCTATAAGATTTCCATTGTTCGCCAATTATTCCTTATATGTGGTATATGTGTACTGCCATTTGATATATAATAACATGATTATCTTTATATTCATGTTATTCATTGATTCATTTGAGGTTCATATGTTCTGGTCATATGATTCGTCCGATTACATTGTGGTAAGGGATCCTCTCTCTCACTTTTGTTCAAGAATCTCCCCTATGTATTGCACCTAATAATCCTTATATGGTGTACCTATTGACCATTTGAGATAAATTTTCATTTTTAATCATGTTTATATTAAATATCCATAATCTCATATCTTGGATATGTTTTTTTGTCTAAACCGTATACCATTTTAAATACAGTGTTTATTTGGAAAGTTATATTAATTATGGAAGTATTGATAAATATGTATACTCTACTCTATTCGGATATTGATAAGGTATATTTCTCTTCTATTGAATCAGTTTATAAACAATGATTTGGACAAATAGTGGAGCTTTGGCCCCTCTATAGCCCCTCGATGCATCAGTAGGTCTCATGAAACAAAACAGATTTGCGACAAACCCTTCGAGTTTGTTTCCAAAAAATCAAACGAGTTTGTACCTACAAAACTAAACCGTTTTTCCGGTATTATGGTTTCATGTGCTATATACATGATGTCCAAATTAATAATAATTATCATTATTAATTATCTATTATTATTATTTTCCATTAGGTTTTCACTATGACAAAATCTATGGATGAATTTTCATTCTCAGTTTATTAATGGAATTAGTTATTCATTTATTCACTATGCCATGTTGATTATGTCAGATTGATTATGATTCACTTATTATTTTACTCGTTCTCCCACTCTTTGTAATCCTTACTGAGCATTTGACATCACACCTTTCATTGTCATCCTTCAATAGGTGATGAAGAGAAGATCTTTTATTGAGTTCCTGGGGATGCTGTTTTAGTTTTTGTTACGTATTGTATTTTTCAAACTTTTCAAATGTAATTTGAGAAACATCTATGTTTCTAGTTTCTTCAAAAATACTAAAATGATCTTTCCTTTGGGATTTTAATTCCTTATAACCATGCCAATATCACCAGTATTGCACCAACTCTATCCTAGAGGGGTTGGGGTGTTACATTCTGGCTAACCCAAATTATTGGTTGACATATCGAGGGTCATTTCCATGCATCTCTGTGTACATTTCAGGAATCACATCCCTATGATGCTTAAAAAAGGACTTGTATACCCCTTTATATTCAGAAGTCATTCCATATTAATCATAGGGGGGACTGGATCTTATTTTTTAACTATATTTATTTCTCTGAGTTCATCAACAGTGCCAGGGAATCATTCCTCAAGTGTTGGAGGGGAATATTTAGGGTCTTCCTGTAACACCCTGAGATTTTATGAGAAATATTATTTTTAATTTCTTTTATTTCTTGTGTTTTATTCTACACCATGATTATATATCTCAATAATAAACACCATATTAGCTTTTAGTATACACAAACAGTATTCTTGGCTTGTGTTGCACGTAAGAGTGACCTTCCTCGATAGCGTGTGTTGTACGCAATACCGAGTTTCACTAAACAATGATATATTATTATAATATTATGAACTAGCCGTTATGAATAGTAATAACTGAATTTTGAATTTTATAACATTATAATTCATCTTACACATTTTATATAATGAGATATGAAAACAAAAACAATTTTTCGATAAAAGAAGTATTTTTCAAAAAAGGCAGTTTGACCACCTTTTGATGGCACACCCATTTTAAATATTATTTTTGAAAATTTCATAAGTAAAATTTTACAATATAAACTTCTTATTTTGAATCAGTATATAAACATTTACATTGGATAAATTTTTTATACATTTCTGATAACCTTCATATTTCGATGAATAGTAATAATAAGCTAAATTTTAATTAAAAAAATCTTTTTTCATCGAGATAAATTATATGGTTAAATTATAATATTTAATGGTTTTAAAGTATAAATAGAATATATTTACAAAATTTAAAATAATTTAATTCATTAAAATTAATTTTACAAGGAATTCATAGGTAAAAACATTTCAATCTTTTGCAACGTTTTATCTTTTAAAACTCATTTTCTTAACAAAGGGATTAATTTTAAATTAATTAATTCAAATTATGTGTTTTGAATTTTTAAAAATGGACTCCATATTGGAAATAATTATGTCGAAATTATGTTAACATTCTACTTCTTATTTTAAGACATTATGAATAGTAACTGTGATAATTTTTATTTACTACTGTTAAAGTTAAATCGGCTAATTAAGGGTAAAAATAAGATTATAAAATTTCCCTAACGCCTGAAAAAATTCTATTGGTTGAATAAAAGTCGACCCATATCACCTAAGTGTCTAAATAGATTCAATTCATTCACTTTTGACAATGAAAATGATGTAATTATTATTAAAACAAAAGAAAGTGACAACATGTCACTCTCTTATATCTTATAAGTGTAAACATTTAATTTAGTGATAAAATTCATAAAACATCGAATATATATTTTATCCAGAAATATAATAAAATTATATAGATCATGATAATTTATTTTTAATTTTTATAGATTAAATAATTATCATTAATGGTGACACAATAGTGATGCAGAAATTGTTTATTTAGTGAAAAATCCAAAATACAATTTTTATTAATCTAATATTGACTATAACAGGCACAAAAACATAACCTAAACTTATTTTTAATGTACATGTAAAACATAATCATCCAATGGTCGAATATATGACCATTTTGAGCTTTATTAAATCCATCATGACACTTATATTATTTTATTTTAAATGATGTCATAGTTATCACCTTCAAGTTTTAATAAATATAACAATTTTAATGTTGTGATTTTAAGATGATAAATTCGATTAAAATTATTATTATAAATGATATAAGATTTATATGCATCACAAAATTAAATTTGTAATTTTTATGCAACAAATAAGTATATTAAATAATTATACCAAAATGTTGTAGTAATTATTTTATTAAGGGAAATGTCAAATAAATGGTTTCAAAAATATTAAAATAAATATTATATGAAAAAATTAATGTTCTCCATGAATTTTATAGATGAATATGACATTTTTAAATCTATTAAATATTTTGTTTTGAATATATCCTCTCTGCGGATTTTATTTACATTAAAAAATAAATTAATACTGTCAAAATTGACTCTGTTGTTATTTTATAAAAATAACATATTATTAAATTTTTTAAAAATAAAAAAAATATTTAAAAATTATAAATTGAATTTTATATGGTCTAAGATGTCCTAAAGTATCCAATTATGGGCAAATCACAACACATAAGTATTTATTTATAACAATTTAAAATTTTGAATGTTATCACCAAAAATAAAATTAAATAGATTAAATAAGGATAAATCATGTTGATAAGGTTTAAAATAAAATCCCAACATGTCTAAATTTTATTATCTGATGAGATTAAAACCCTATATGATCTCATATTTGGATTTTATTGATTTTTGGAGGTTTTTATGTGGGTTTTGAATTTATTATAAATTAACATTTCTTATGTTTCCAAAGGTGCCAATCTCCTCCCTTATAAAAGGGCACCTCCTCCCTCTCCTCCTCACCATACTGTCCACTATGATGGTCTTGGAAGCATTTCCTTGGCTAATATGGAAATAATATCATGTGATTAATTTTTTTCAACAATTACATGTTTTCCCCATGTTATTTATCACGAATAATGTTCCTTTATGATCTATGCCATATGTACTACCATGTTTTATATCATTGCTCAATATTTTGATGTTTAGATTTTATGCTCGTGTTTTTACATTCAAATGTTTATGGATTGTTTTATGTTCTCCATGTTTACACTTACTGAGCATTTGAGGTCACCCTTTTATTTTTTCTTTTCCCCCAGGATATAAAGGTAGGTTTTATATAGGAAATAAAAGGGGAAGATCTCTATGGGAGATGTTGAAGATCTTTCACCACGATTAGAATATTGTGTTCCGAGTTTCCATAGACACTAAACTAATACATTCCATGGGAGTCTGTTTTTGTCATGTATTTAGTTTTCAACAAAAGTAATGTAATGTCCATGTACGTCAAGTTTGGGTCTCTACAGTTGGTATCAAAGAGAATGTTTAGTTTACCTTTGTAAACTAGGATGCGAAAACTTTAGTGAGATCCCTAGAGATATTTTCAAGGTATTTCTATGGATGTCCCTAAGGTTTAGTATAACTATAGGTTACATTACTAGAATTATGTTAAATATCATGAATAACCTAGGGTGAAACTAAGGAGTCATGGATCAATGAGTGTGTGATAAGTTAGACATTTTATGATTATGTGGTTCCTCGTTATTTTAACTATTTCTTACACCATGGTTTTTGGTTTTAGTCAATGGAGGGAACCATAAAGAATTTTTTCAACATTGAATCTAATCGGAAAAATTGGTGACTATGAGCAACAAAATTGCATAATGCCTTGAAAGAAAGACATTGTGATTATGCCGAATCATTCATTGCGATATATGATTAACTAGGTGAAATTTAGATGTATTAATAATTGATCAAATAAGAGGAAGCTGGACTTTTATGCATGTTCGCATGGTGAGGAGCATAGAGAATGGAAGATTGAGATTTCTAATGAAGGGAAGAAGAACCTTGATGTATACATCAAATGGAGGGGAAGATGATATCTGTGTGGGGTGATGGGTCATAGAGTGACAGACTGTTATGGAGTCCCATATCTTATCTGCGGAGAACATGGGCATTACCCAACTCAATTCCCTGACTTAAGAGGTTACTTCTAAATTAAGGAAGGACTTATTCCATGAAAATCATTGAAGAGGATGGATTGAAGAGTTTATGTATTGGTATTCATGAATAATGTTGTTGAGGAACTTTTATAGTATATTGGAATATCAATGTATTGGTCAAGTGTGGTTTTCTATAAGAATATGGTACCGATAACCATGAAAAGTTATTGAAATATTTTTGGAAAGAAGATGATATGCGCATAATGAATGGATAAGGAGAAAATAATAAGTTTTATAGTATCAGTGAGCTCATGGTTAATGTAAGGACAACATGATATCATTATTTGAGTATATAGAATTTTCAGGATTTTGGTATGAGGAATGTGTTAACTTATGACAACATTCTGGTTTTCACTAAGGTTATATGGTAATTAATGTTTCAATAGAATGCATGATTAAGGTATTCACATGTTTTTTAATGTGACCAACAAGGTATATCTTATGATATACAGGGGATAAATGATGGTATTCACATGCTTGGTTGATGAAATTTCTAATAATCATTTTCATTATAATATGAGCATAGATAAAAGTATTTTGGATAAGTCTATAGATTTGAAATGGATTATGTTGGAAATAAGATAATATTTTTTAAGGATAGAACCTTTTTCGATATTATTTCTGGAATGTTATAACAGTGTAGTTTTAGAAAAAGGATAACCTGTAAGATGGGCGACAACCCATCGTGTTAGACAGTGTTGCAGGAATCAAACCCACAACCGAAGTGCTACAAGACTTTATCGCCTACCACGGGCCTATAAGAAGTCCCTAGATAGTAGAAAGTAGTTTTATTTTATTAAACGGTATGATAGATGATGTATAAGTCCATTTTTGGATCCATATACGATTAATCTCACCATAAGATGGAATTATGTATAGAACTTTTTCTAACCTTATATTTGAGACAGATGGAATGACCTATCATACTATCCCATGATCTTCAAACACTTCACTAAAGACAAATTCAACTTCATTTCTTTATGAGGTGATGTGGAAATTGTTCAAGGCATAAACAACAGTGAGATTATACCAAAATCAAGTAAGTATTTATTTTAAGTCAAAAATTCCTCAACATTAGTTAAATGATCTTGAAAACAAAAAATGATGTCCTAGTGCCCTCATATTTGATGAATCATATGGTACCTTAGATCATCACAAATTTTTGGCTTTGTGATTTTTGGCTTTTTCATAGCTATGTCCTCTACCACACTTCATCAGAAGTTGATGGTTAGATTTCTCTTCCATATCCATATTTTTACCTATATTTTCCATTGTGGAAACCTAGTGATGAGTTACTTTGGGTATCTGTTATGTTTCTAATGTTCGTTTTTAAAATGATGTTTTAGTATTCCTCTTTACGATGTGGGTTTCTATAAAAAACATTCAAGTATAAAACCATTTATAACCCCGATTAAATGTTGAGGGCGAAATTCATTTTAAGGGGGTAGAATGTAACACCCCGAGATTTTATGATTAATGTTATTTTTAATTTCTTTGATGTATTTTATTGTACTCTACACCAAGATTAGCTTGAGCTATACGCAAAACCATATTAGCTTATAGTATACACAAATACTATTCTTGGCTTGTGTTGCACACAAGAGTGACCTTCCTCGATAGCATGTGTTATACGCAATATCGAGTTTCACTAAACAATGATATATTATAATAATATTATGAACTAGTCGTTATGAATAGTATTAATTGAACTTTGAATTTTATAACATTAGAACTCATCTTACACATATTCTAGAATGAGATATGAAAACAAAATCAATTTTTTGATTAAAAAAGTATTTTTAAAAAAATGCAGTTTTACAGCTTTTTGATAGCACACCAATTTTACGTATAATTTTTGACAAGTTTATAAGTTCATTTTTACAAAACAAACTTCCTATTTTTAATCAGGATAAAAAAATTTACATTCAATAAATTTTTATACTTTTATAATAACCTTCATATTTTTATGAATAGTAAAAATCCGCTAAATTTTAATTAAAAACAACTTTTTCATTGAGATAAATTATATGGATAAATTATAATATTTAATGGTTTTAATGAAGAAATAAAATTTATTTTTACCCTTTAATATAATGTATGTCATTAGCATTAATTTTAAACTGAATTCATAGGTAAAAACATTTCAATTTTTGCAACATTTTAACTTTTAAAACCCATTTTCTTAACAACGGGATTATTTTTAAATTAAATTCTGCAACTACTGTGTTTTGAATTTTTAAAAATGGATTCCATATTTGGAATCATTATGTCGAAATTATGTTAAAAGACTACTTTGTATTTTTAGACATTATGAATAGTAACTACGGTAAATATTATTTAATACAGATAAAGGTAAATTGGGTAATTATGGGTAACAATAAGAATATAAAATTACCCTAACACCTGCCAAAATTCTAATAGATGAATATGAGTCGAACCATATCACATAAGGGTATAAATATATTCATTTAATGAAATTTTGACCATGAAAATGAGGTATTTATTATTAAAACCAAGGAAAGTGACAACATGTCACTCTCTTATATCTTATAAGTGTAATAAATTTAATTTAGTGATAACCATCATAATACCTAGAATATAAATATTCTCCATAAAGATAATAAAATTATTTACGTCATGAAAATTTATTTAGAATTTTTAGGGATTAAATAATTATCATTAATGGTGACACAATAGTGATGCAGAAATTGTTTATTTGGTGAAAATAAATAATTTAGTTTTTATTAAAGTAATAGTTACCTTAAAAGGAACAAAAACCTGACCAAAACATATTTTTCATGTACATGTAAACCATAATAATCCAATGGTGTAATATTTGACCATTTGGAGCCTTATGAAAGCGATTATGACATTTAAATTATTTTATTTTAAATGATTTCAAAGATTTCATCTTCATGTTTTAATAAATATATCAATTTACATATTGTGATTTTAAGATGATAAATTCGAGTAAAAGTATTATTATGAAATATATTAGATTTATCGTAATCACAGTATTTTATTTTTAATTTTAATTCAAAAAATAATTATATAAAATAATTATACAAAATTTTTGAAGTAATTATTTTATTAAGGGAAATATCAACTAGATGATTTTAAAAATTTTAAAATAAATGTTATATGAAACAAATTAATGTTCTAGATGAATTTTTTAGATGAATAGGACTTGTTATAAATCTATTAAATATTTTGTTTCGAATATATCCTCTGTGTGGAGTTTATTTAAATTCAAATAAATGAATAATTTCAAAATTGACACTAATGTTATTTTATAAAAATAACATAATATTAAATTGTCTAAAAATTACCAAAATATTTTACAATTATACATTGAAATTTATGTTGTAGAAAATTTCATAATGTATCCAATTAGGGAGAAATAAAAAACACATATGTAATTATTTATAACAATTTAAAATTTAGAATATTATCACTACAAATAAAATTAAATAGATTAATAAGAAAAAATCAAGTTGATAAGGTTTAAAATAAATTCCCAATACGTCTAAAATTTATTTGCTGATGAGCTTAAAACCCTATATCATCTCATATTCCGATTTGATTCATTTTTGGTGGTTTTTATGTGGTGTTTGAATTTATTATAAATTAACATTTGTTATGTTTCCAAAGGTCCACCTCTCCTCCCTTTTAAAAGGGAACCTCCTCCCTCTCATCCTCACACCATTTGGAGCCTTCAAGATTGGACAAACCCTACCAATTTCTCTAATAAACTTCCCTAGAAACATACTAGAGGTCATGGTCTTCTTCAAAGACCAACTTTTGTGCCCTAAGAGGTTGTTTAGAAGAGGCGTGTCGAAGAAGATGTAATATCTTTTACCGATTCTTTCAAATTCTATTCTTCTTCTACTTTCTATTATTTTGTTGTTTCAAAATAAAATAATTACATCATTATCACTCGTATACTGATATGTTATTATAAATATGAACCAACCCTATTTCACCTTCTATTAATCTTATGTAAAATGAAATTATCATGCGTGCGTACATATGGAATACCGTCTCCACGCCGTGGTGTAATCTGTTTTTCCATGACAACTATCCTTGGATGGGTATAATGGTGTAATGAATAACTATATTTGGTTATTATATCATGTTACCAATTCTGAAATATTATACCATCCACTCTAATTCCATTCAATAATTATGGGAATGATATCATCGCTCGTGCGTATGAACGGATTACCGTCTCCACGACACGATGAAATTCATTCTCCATGTTAACCATTCTAGAATTATTATAAAGTATATATAATAAATAATCATGATATATATGAAATATTAATGATATTTAATATATTTATATGTTATTTACTAACTTCCATTCAATTTAATAATGAAACAAAAACAGCGTTCCAGTCTACATACGGCCTACCGTCTCCATGAACGGTGTATTTCATTCAATTTATCGATCTATTATATATTTGTATATTCGGAATATATATTATATATAAGTCATGTTTTACATTATGAATCTAATTAATCAGGATCTATTTAAATATATTAATAATAAAAAGTCAAAACATGTACAATAAATGAAATGATTTTACCCAAAACGATGCTTTAACATGGAATTGACAAATGAAGGGGTAATATAAAGTTTTATGTGAATCATATATGATATCATAAATATTATTATGGTTATATTAAAATTTAATAATATGTTTTAACTGACTATACAAGAGTCTTGGGCACATACAAGAAAAAATTGGACATAAGGTAAGGGGTAATTTTGCAATCTCATTTTTATCCGAGATTTCTTATACGTAAGTATTAACAGGGGTTATATTTTTCATCCATGTCCTTAATTTGTTTTTTCATAAACTGTTTAATATTCTTCCATGTATTTTTAAAGTCTTGTTTACCCCTATTTTACTTTTACTTTGTGTTATTGAAGGAATATTTCTTTTGTTTACCATATATGGTACTTTTGGAATTTTCTGTTAAAAGTATGAGGAGAATGTTTTTTTTAAACTTATACTGTATGAACCGATTTTAAGGGGTTCATAATGCTATATTTTTATGAAGATTAATCGATAAGATTTCATGAATATTTTCAACAAATTTATTTTCTTTTAAAATTTTCTGGAATTTTGTGATAAGAAAATGATTTGGAAGAAGATAGGATATTTTCCTCAAGAATTCATTTCAAGTGTTTTATCAAAAACATTTTCCATTTAAGTTGACATTATTTTATATGTTTATGTTTAAAGTATAATGTCTCTGTGATTTAAATTTTTTTTCTTTTCTTATGATGAAATGATATCGATTTGTTTTGTATGGATTATGTTATGATGGGATGATGTATATGAAACCCATTTTATTCATTGGGTTATGATGAATGATTTATGTTTATGTTGCAGCACATGTAAGAATGATTTCATTATGAGATGGGTGGGACCTATATCTCCCTCCAATGAATTGGGTAAAGATTTATATCTCATGAGATAGAATGGATAAAACTACATGTAAAATCTAGTTCAGTAATGCAGGGATAGAACTACAAGTAAACCCTATTCAGAAATGGACTTTGTCCAAAATGATGGTCTTGGCAGCAATGCCTTGGCTACTATGGAAATAATATCACGTGATTAATGTTTTTCAACAATTATAATTTTTATTCCCATGTTATTTATCAGGATTAATGTTGCTTTATGATCTATGCCTTATGTACTGCCATGTTTTATGTCATTGCTCAAGATTTTGATGTTTAGATTTTATCCTCATGTTTTTACGTTCAAATTATTATGGATTGTTTTATGTTATCCATGTTTACCCTTAAGTAGAATTTGAGGTCACCCTTTTTATGTTTTCTTTTCCCTAGGATATAAAAGAATGTTTTAGGTTGGAAATAAATGGGGAATATCTCCATGGGAGATGTTGAAGATCTTTCACCATGACTAGAAGATTATGTTCTGATTTTCCAAAGACACTAAACTAATACGTTCATTGGGAGTCTGTTTTTTTCATGAATTTAGTTTTCCGCAAAAGTATTGTAATTTCTAGGTATTTCATGTTTGGGTCTCTACACTTCCCATTCTTATGCTTCTTCGTGTGTTTCTTATTATGACTATCTTGATAGGTAAGTGATTATGAAAGTCCTTAAAATATAGGGGAGGTGTTGGAAATTACAAATCCTGAAGATAAGGCAATCATCTCCGACCCAACTAATTATGAGGGGTGTTTTTGATGTTCTAATTGGAAGATGATTGTATGGGAATAAATATCTTGGTATTTTTCCATGAGTGAAATAATTACTTCTATCTTGATTAATGAAGCTGATAATTGATTAATTTCAATGGATGGAATAAAGACATTTCCCTTTAGGCTTTCATCACTGTTGGTTGAATTAAATATTTCTCCTATATTATCAGTCTCAGTTACCACAAATGATATTATTGAAGCCATTGAACGAGTTCTTGTAATTGGGTCAACCATTTCAACTTGATTAATGGGTAATACATAATCCTCACTGAGATGATTGAATGATTTAACTAGTATCATTTTCAGAACATTTGGATAATTGATTCTAGTAACATCATTTTCCATTGACTATTTTCCATTGTAGAATATGACTCGACATCAATGTACTGTGATTCACAAGTCCCGAATTGGCCCTTATCACCATGAAATTTTCAAATTTAACCATTGACACAATATTTGAGACATTAATGGTACGATGAAGGAATAGTCCCATGATGATGTTGCCATGTTCTCCCCACAAGAATGCTGAAATTCGTACAATGTGTCGGGATAGGAATGACAGTGACCCCTGATCCAATATCAATGAAGGGTCGTTGGATTTAAATGTCATTAATCGAGTTGGATATGTAAGAGGGCATGAGGATTCCTTATACAAAATCATTCTCATCATGAGGGCTTAACAATGCCTCAATAACTGCTTCCTGGAGATCCTTTGACAGATTTAGAGCATCCAGGATTGATTTCTTAGACAATAACTAATCTAGTGTCATCTAGAAATCATACTTCTGATTAGATGCCCACATTTTCAAGTGTGGATATCATATTTTATAGGCACCTTATAATCTATTTCTCCTGACATGGATGGAAAATTTTTTGGGGGAGAGGATAAAAATACACATTCTCTTGGATGATTTGGCTAGCTAGGTTTTCCACTCACCAAGAAGGTGGTGGTATAACCTCTAATTAGCCTTCCAAGATCATAATATCAGGGAAGAACCAATCATATGTGATAGAATTCCATTAATCATTTTGACCCAACTGGAGGGCTCTCCCACGAGTTTCTTCTATATAAATGGTTTCAGTATGGGTTTAATTAATATAGTGACTTCTATAATATCCACATATTCCCCTGTATCCTCGACCTTGAAGATATCTTCCCTCATATCATATCCCCAATCATGAACATGGAACTCAGGTTTATAATTGGAATTATAATTTTCATAGTGAACCATTATGTGAATAACGTTCCTCAAACCGAAGATCAACTCCTCAATTGACAATGATTCTTCCTGATAGTTCGATTCTTGTTATGCCATTTTCCAAGTCAATTCTCATGCATCTGAGATAGATAGAAAGAAATACACTAAGTTTAAGTAGAACTTTCGCCTTTAAAAAATAATCTCCATCCACTTACTCCTTATTCTTTGGTCCAAGATGTTTCTTTTGTGATTGGCTTATAGAGAATTGATCTTCATATGAAGATGGATAGGATTCATTGGATGTGGAAGGAGGAATAATAGGTTTTTTCATCTATGTTCATAAAATGGGGTGAGTATGATTGATCATATTCTTCACCAAATAGTCAGAAAACATCTTCACATTCTTTCATTTGAATTCATCCTACTCGCCTTCTTCCTCTAGATTGGTATTAATAAATCATGCTCTGTGGGTGGTGATGTTTTCAGTTTCACTTTTCCATATTCCACTTTATTTTGAAGGGGATATTTTAAAACCTATAATTACTAGATTGTGCAGCCCATCATTCGATGTAAGGGGCATCAGTTTAAGAGATCCTCATATCCTTCTTTGTTTGACTTATTGGTCCTGGGAAAATGGAATAAATTTTTAACCAATGTTGAAAGGAAATATCTAGGAGCATGTTCATTAGAAAAAGTGTATACATTATAATCTAACTCATCAAACTATCTCCACTTTTTTCCTTTTTTATCATCTTGATGAGGTGGTCATTTCTAGTGACTCTTAAGAAGTGGAGACCTATGGTATGACAAGAACATTGAAGTAGTAGTGGGTACAAATGATTTCATGAGTATAACTATAGTAGGATATTATTTTCATTCTCAAATTATTGGAGCTGATGGGATTACTCGAGATTTGGGTATAGTCTCTGTTATAGATTTTTCTAGCTTTCGATTAATCGAGGCAAGGTCGCAAAACCCACCTGTGTATTTTATAGGGATTAAAGGTGTGTGTAAATCATCCTGGTGCATTAATATAGAAATGGGAAATAGTTCTTCTTTAGGGAGTGGCATATTCAAGGATTTTGTTAACCCTTTCCACAAGGAAATTAAATCTAAAACTCATTCATTCATTTTTTTAAGTTTGTGAGATTGAAGAATGTCATATTCTACAGCATTGAGCGGAAGTAAAAAAGAAATTTCTGACAAAGATCTTCCCTTATAGTAATTCATTAAGACTAAAAACATGTATACCAGATTAAAGCGGGCCCTAAAATGATTTTATGAAGAATATATGTTTCAATACATCTTATTTCTTAGGGGTCCACATTATGGGATCACAATGAGAGAGAAAATGTGTCGCATTCTTATACCGATCTCATGAACCATTGAATATTGGAAATGTGGGATTCCCAATGTTTTACAGATGAGGAGTTGAATATACCAACTATAGATTAACCTTATTTACTAGTTGAACCAGTGCACTCCATGATTCCATATCATCCAATCATGTTTTTAGTTCCTCAATTGGGTTATTTAGCACTCAGGGAATATCTGTCTAAGCCAGGACCTACACCGGTATAGAAGCTAGAGCCTGAATCAGTGCGACGACTGGTAGAACCATGAGAAGAGGAGATTATATTTTATTCCATGGGTAACAAATAGGGGTAGTCCTAAATGGATGTACATAAACTTGCTCTAGTTTCATTGGAATTAGAGGGACTTAATTATCCACGTCATTAGTTTTAAAAATCCCTCTTTTATGATGTTCTCATACTTGAAGTGAAAGATGGGGATCTTATTGTGGATCATGTATGGCAGGAATTATTCTTTAGAGTGATTCATTATTAAGTATTCTAAAATCCATCATATCCTCCTCTTGCAGTGAAAATAATTCATCCCACAATGAGGACTGTACCTCTTCAAAAACAATGGGATTCGTATTCTGGAATTTTCCCTTTTCTCTATTTGGTTCCTTTCAAAATGGTGGAAGTGGATTATTTTACAGTATTCATTGATTTTAGGTAGCAATCTAATTTCTGATACACAAACCTCCGTCATTTTTATTGGTGTGGACTATATTATGAACAAGAACTTCATCCTCTGACTCCACTAAATTGGAATTATTTTCTATAGGATCATCAATTATGGAATTAATTACATTAACTAATGAATAATGTGTTTCTGTAATTCTATCAGAATTGTTACGATTCCACATTCTTTTATACATGCCACCAGAAATTGTTCTCATATTTTTTTGTTCTCCAGGAATAGTTTGAAAAACAGTAACCTGAAGGGAATCCTTGCGGTGTTCAGTGGTGCATTCATTTTGTGGATTCTTCAATAATAGGGATAAAACAATGTTCTAATAATGATTGGATTGGGAATGTGGAAAACCCTCATCCATGTGGGAAGGGGTTATTCAGTTTCTTCTTTATCAACCATTCATAATATATTTGTTTACTACAGTGGATGGATTAACTATTTCCCTATCACTACGGACTGAGTTGGCTCCTGAACCGCTATAGATGATATCAACATAACATCTCTTATGATTTCAAAAATATTTTTCTGAAAATTGGTGGGGTGAATTATTTTTTAATCATATAAATCTCCTAGTTCAATATATCAATTTTTTATTTAATACATTTCCACAATCTGGTGGCTGACATCCTCTATGTGGGAGTCCTCAATGCTTTCATATGCTTGATGCAAATGTATCTCAATTTTTTTCTCTCTTTGGGCCTAACATTGGTGAAATATGGATGACGCCTATTATTTCTAAGAGTATCTTTTGTCATGAATTTTTTTTTCATATTGTAGTCGGCCTAGGGAATAAAATTCATTGAGACCACTTCTGGAAGGATTTTCTATCTTTGGAGAATAGTGAAATGCATTGCTCCGTGTGCACCCCATCCACTAATATTAACTCTAAATGAGATATTAAAGATCAATTTTTTCTAGCCGCTTCAATGTATTCAGGCATGCACATATCAGGTCCTGCTATTTCTTCTTCATCATTGGTTTTTTGGAAATCTAAAGAGATTCCAAGTCAATTTGGCACAACAACTGTTCTATTAACTTTACATTACTTTGATATTTAGAATATAGTAATATATTGGCTTTCAGATGGAATAGATTCATCCATATGCTGAGGTTGATATCATTATTAAAATCTTCTTCCAACAGCTCTAAAATTTTGTATTGAGAGGTGGCCAATGGACAGAACATGCATAGTATTTCACCCTTAACCTTACGTTTTCTCATGTTCAACATATCCTATTCATCTTTGTTTAGATGTTTCTCAACCAGGTCCTACCAGAGTTGATACTTCCAGATTTCATTACCAAAATTTACTAGATTAGATGGTGTTTCCTCTGCTATATTAGAAGGAAAATGACCCATGGGATGTTCGAAGAATGAATTTTTATTCGGACTATCATCTAGATGAGAAATTATTTCACCTTCTAGTAATAAAGAATCATACATGAATAGCCTTTTGTTTGTATCTACATCAAGATAAGAGGGATTTATCATCACAAAATTTTCAATTGTTGAAATATATTGATAATGAGAAACCATAGTTTGGAGAGAAAATTCACAATGAATGAAATCATGTGGAGGACCAACATTGTGGATAATATGAAGGGATAAATCCAATTTCTCTTTGTTCTTCTATCCATATTGAGGATTTTCAGGGCTCCCATGCAAATATGTATTCTCGAGATTGATGGAATTATCAGTAATAAAGACATCATGATGAAGTCTCCAATGAGTAAATTTATAATTACTTCTTCAAATCCCATAATTTGGTAATGGTATGGTAAAGTCTGCATCTACATTTGAAAAATGTGTGAGGGATTCAATAACTACAGCATTAAGAGGATCTATATTCTAGATCAAATCATAATTCTTCACCTATACATGCTGAGAAATATTCTTTGATTCCTTCATACATATAGATGGGTCCACTTTCTGGGAACATGGGATATCATGAGCATGTTTATCTACATAATTAGGATTGGACATTAAAATAGGCCAATTATCTCCAATTTGAACTGGTGTATGTTCACATCTGACTGTCTGTATGACATGGGGGAGTGTAAAACATAACCCTACTCAACAAGAATAGAGGCATGCATCTACTCCGAGATGGAATGCTGATTAATCATCCATGGTATGGGGACATAATTATGTGTCCATCCCTCTGGTACTACTGAGGTATTCTTTATGATATTCTGGAAAGCATCCACGACATGGGTAGTAATTTGTGTGTACCCTTTTATAATTATAAAATGGTCTTGGGGACTTTAGTGGTAACAATTGAAATATATATCTATTATATATCTGGATTATATATATGTACCTTCTCCTATCATCCCTTTCCTTTCAGTGTATTTATATAGTACTCATGTATGGGGGTAGTGAGTTGAGTCTGCCCCTAGATTTTCATTGGAGATTTTCAACTGGCTTCTCTGAGATCTTCAAAATCATAATTTTTTAATGCATGATGGATGATGGAATATGTATGTTCTTGCTGTATTCTTTCTCAAATTCATGATTATAAGACATATTTGTGTTCTTATAGAGGAGACTGATGTTGTCTTGCTCAGTGTAGGCAGATGTATGTTCGTTCTTGCAAATACCTATGAAGCATTATTGGTGGGTGTCCTTGAATGCAGCCAGATGAGTCTACTAAGTGGATAAAACATTGTAAGAAGGTGTATGTTTCTTCTCATAGAACTCCTCTAGATTTATATGGATGTATTGCATGGGTACCACCAAATGAGTCTATTGGAGTGGAGTGTTACAACAGACTGGTTTATTTGTATGATCTTTGTTTTCCATCAAACTATGTTGGTTGAAATCTTCAAATAGTGAAAAGGTAGGAACCTATTCCCTATTATCTAGTAGTTGTCACCATTGGTAATTCTTGCATTCTTTTATCTTAGGAATCTATTCTAGAAAGCCGAAGATAACCCCCACATCTTGTTAAGGGTTTCGTACCGCGTGGCATTGGCAGAGGTGATTTTTTGAAGGATCCCTTTGGAAGGAACCCTATGTATTCGAGGAAAGGACATGTGTAGACTCTTGGTTAATCACCCTAGAATAGTGGAGGGATTGGTGGAAGTGATTTAGGGATAAAATCCCAAAACTGTTGAAGATCACAGTTTTCACAATATGCTTCTCGACCACCAATTTACATTGATCGGACGACCAGGGGTTATTTGTGATATAGAGTGCATGTCGGGAAGCCTCCAAGGGTGTGATTGGACAGCATTGAAGGTACTCTTAGATGATTAAATTAGATACCCAATGTTGAATATTCTGATTTGAAGGAGTATATCATGTGGAAAAGGATCTAGTGTGAGCAGCGGCTGGGGTGTTCACATGTGTAAACTTGAAGGAGGTCATTTGAAGTGAAGGGAGTTCATGGAAATAAGTGCATGTATATATGGAAAATAAAAAAATTAACTCATAAAAAGTAGAATATATTGGATGAATATATTCTTGATTTATTTCCATACATGGACCTCTTTTATCAATTGATAGGGGGCTGACTGTCGGGTAACACTATCAGCTTGCTTAATGATTCACAATGGTTTCATCAATTTTTTTCTTCAGAGTTTTTGTTCTAGTTTGAAATCACTATTTATGAATGGTTTCTAAAAGAATTGTTTATGGAATAAGAAACTACAATGGTTATGTAGCCAATGGAACCTTCTTTCCAATGTTATAATTTTTTTAGGTTTTTTGACCAACGATACTTATGAACATGCATTGCTCAAGATGATGGGAAGTCGGGCTCATCTCACCATTTTGAGGGGAATTATTTTCTACTCTAGGACTCTCTTACAGATTTATTCTATTTCAATTAATCCTTATTAATTTACCATGCATAATTTTGGTTTCCCTAGATATTTTCAATAAATTTTTAGCATGTATAAAAATGAAAAACATTTTTACGTATTCATGTTTTTGAATTGGCGATGATATCTGTATGTATTACATGTTGTCTATCAATGTTTTCCTCTTATATAGTATATAGAGATTATTTAGTTTTATTTATAATGATTTTGGTTTTTAATCCACTTAGTGAGTCACTCTGGAATTTATTTTATTCCAGATAGACAAGAGTAACTCTAGAATTTATTTTCATCTAGGGAGACAAAAGATTACTTTGGAGTTTATTGTCATCCTAGGAGACAAAATTCATTATAATGTTTGGTTTGAACCCATAAATGGGAAACCTACATATCCTAGAGAAAAGAATCACAACCCACATAGTTTTTTCTACTTAATGGGAGACATCATTCCTTTTATAGTTGTGTGATAAGGACCAATCCATATAGTTCAATGTCATTTTGTATGGACATCTAGGTGGAATGTGCCAAGTCAAAGCTTGATATGTGAATTATGTGAAAACAACCCAAGGAACATGGACGAGATTTGAGAATCCAAGATTAATTAGACCATAATATGAATGTGTCCCAGAGAGAAAAAGGATGATTTTTAGTGTTGGGTTTGTACCTCAGGGACGATATATACATATCCTTCTTGGATGGGAACTAAAGTCCACGTAGTTCGGTAAGTCTCATAGGGGAGTATGGACCTCTAAAAGGATTAATTTGGGGCTTATTTCTGAAGATTATTCCATTTAATAGGGTCCATGAGAGATGTATAAACTCGTAGATTTTTTGGGGTTAATCTTTGGGTCTTACCCCTAAGAAGGATTCCAGGATTAAGGGAATTAGGATTGCGGATTACTCCTATTCAGGATGCCGAGATTATGGGAATTAGGATTGGGGCTTACTCCTTAGGAGTGTTCTGAGATTACTTGGATATGATTTTTAATTTCATGGGTGATATGGTGTGGATATCATCTATGATTAGGCAACCTATATATCCTAATTACGGTTGGAATCAGAGTTCACATAGTTCATTCCATTTGGTGTTACGCTTAGGAGGAGCCTCATTGAGGGGGCATGATTTCTCATTTCCTGGATGAGATTATTTGGATCTTGTGAAGCTAAAAGGATTCTAATGTATCCTATTTATAGTGGGAATTATATTTATCATATTTCATTACATTTGGGGTATACTCATATATGGAGGAACATAGAGGGGCATGATTTATCATTTCATAGAAGAGATGATGTGGAGCTCGGGCCATGAGAATGATTCCAACATTTCCAAATTGCAGTGTGTATCAGAGTTCTCATAGTTTATTAAATATGGGGATTACACATATGAGGATACCCATTGTGGGGGGTCCGGATTTATCATTTCATGGATGATGGGACGTGGATATCGTCCCTTGAAAAGGCGTCATATGTATCCCAGTTATAGTAAGAATTAGAGTTCTCATAGTTTATTCCATTCTTGGTGGATTGTATGTGTGGTATGATCATTAAAAATTTATAAGTCCATGTGAGTCATGATAAGTGTTAGAAAAAATATAATATGAATGATTCAACAAACTACATAGTTTTCCTCTTCTTTTGATGGAAGAGGTCGGGCCTACGGCGAAAGAAGGTGGGGTGATGGTGGATGAGAAAACAAAGCAATGAACCTTGAAATGTGAAATGAATGTAATGGTCCTTAGTTATATCCTAAAAGGCTAGTGTATTATTCTATGAGGTATGAACTAAAATTAGGCACTTAACAAGGGATGTTATAATCCCATATGGAATGTAAAATAACGTGTGATCCTTAGCCTCCCTACTAGGAACCCGAGGATTCGAATCGTAGAGATGAGAGGGGATTAAAAGAGTCTTATATCCAGAATCTGAAACCACAAACACTAAAAAATTATCCATGGGTTAAGGGTCTATGTAACCATTAATATCTAGATCCATTAATACTCATAGGATCTATACTCACGAGAAAGATGAGTTTTGGAGACCCCTTACCATAGATATCCAAATCCAAATGGGAGACACTGTGATGTGGCTTTCCCAAAAGTTTAGAAGATAAGGATGTCTTGGTTGGGGTTTTAAAATTATCCCTCTCATGTAAGGGATCCAATTAAAGAGAAGAATTGGAATTCATGGCATTATAGGAGGCTTCATTAATGGAATGAATAGGCTAAATTGATGGGTGAACCTCAAGGAAGGGTTCTAATGTGAGTGTCGAGAAGGTATGGGGAACATATGTGAGCTTGGGTGTCCTGATTTCACCTTAAGCGATGAATAACATGGTTGAATAAACATGGGTGGATCTTGTTTCGAACAATCCGCAGTCTCTAAAGGAATTCCAAAAAGTGAGTTGCGCATGCTCCTCTTTGAGGATTGAAGGGTTAAAAGTATTCTTCAATTGGGGAGGTTGGATGACTGAGTCACGCAAGTGTTGTTTATTTTTGTAACCAAATATACTTAAGTACCATTACCCACCTTTAATTCCCTCAACATGGGTGTTAATAACTTCCTTGGAGATTTTTTAAAATTTGGAGAAGCACTAGGGTGACCGAGCAGTCGTCAGGCTTCATGGAAATTCCTTCATTCAAATGAAGACTCCATAGGTCTATTTATAGCCAAATATGGTATTCTGAGTGATGGAAACTTGGCATGAAAGATTTGAGGTAGCATGTAAGTGAGGGGATCACATGTACTAGCTCACTGATGGTGATTCAGTCTACCTTTCATGAACCAAATCTTGAGCCTTGCAAAAAAAATTATTTTCCATATATTTTCTCCCCCATTCATTGATATTTCCATCTATCATGTTTTTATACTTTTTATGGAATAGAGTGACATAAAAATAAAATATAAAATAATTTATATGATATATCAAAGGTAAAATTAAATTTTTTAAAAAACCAATCCAAAAAATACATGAAAAATAAACAGTTGTTACCCAAAACAGTGGTATTAAACAAAGAATTCATAATAAATGTTTGATAAATGGTAATTAGTAAATAATATATCATATGATACAAAATAATATTTTTATATAATATTTTTATAATAAATCCATAATTACTGTACAAGAGTTTCATACACATATGATGGAATTTAGACATGATGTACGAGTTTTTTCATCTCAATTTTGTTTCAGTGAGACTTATAACACATTAACAAAATGCTTATCTTTTGTTGTTTATATACATACCCATTAACATGTTATATAATTTTTAACATTATTCTCATTATATTTAATGATTTATTTCAAATTATTATTTAATGGTTCTAATATTCAATAGTTACCAGAGTTGTAAGGGTTTATTTCACA
This sequence comes from Viscum album, assembly GCA_963277665.1. Taxonomy (NCBI): domain Eukaryota; kingdom Viridiplantae; phylum Streptophyta; class Magnoliopsida; order Santalales; family Viscaceae; genus Viscum; species Viscum album. Next base: position 35,049,267 of record OY728150.1, on the reverse strand, counting down.
ATTTTATCATTATTTGGGATTAATAATATTTAACTACCCATTGTAGAATGCTTATCTTCTATATTTATGTTTTCATTGAAAATTAAGTTTTATAGTATCCTCTTATGATTTAAAAATTAATTTTTTCTCATGTATGAATTTTAAGAAATTCCAACAGACCCGAGATCAAATCCAGGTGGAGGCATATTTCCAGGGCACTGTAGCTGCACTGTAGTAGGCACTATTCGGTACTATAGAAGCCAAAACTATTCATCCATCTGGGCCTTCGGGCTACCAGTTTGGTCCTCGGGTCCTAAAAGGCTTTCGGGCCACCCAAGGCCTTCAGGACAGTTGATTCTCAAGGCCTTCAGGCCACCTTAAGGCCTTAGGTCCACCCCAAGGACTTCGAGCCACATGAATGTAGGCCCTAGACACACTACATAAAAGGAGAAGCCCTAGAAGAGAATTCCGAGCAGGCGCACTCAACAGAGAAGAGCCAAATTGATTATTAGAATGAGAGGGTACGGCTATTCCATCGGTACCACCCTGTTCTTGCACGGGATGCCTAGCCAGATGGTCATGCAAAGGTGGAGAGCTACTATCAAGATGCAGATGCTGGGGAGGGGCAGTTCCTTGTAGATAGTCTAGTTGAATTCCCTAAGACCTTCGTTTCATGTAATCTATTAAGCCTACGGGCCATGTATTCTCTTATCCTATGGGCCTTGTAAGGGTTCCCCCTCTTCCCATGAAATGGGGGTTATCAAAAATCAATAGAAATGAAGGCCTTCGGGCAATTCAGTTAGTACATTTTTACTTTTATTTAAAAAGTGTGAATATTATTTTTTTAACTTATATAGCATTAAAATATTTACCATCATCAGGAATAATTTATTATTTGAATATTTCTTTAAATTATTTCAATTTTATTTTCAATGATGTTTTCATTATAATTTTACTGATTTTAAAAAAAATTCTCTAATGCGAAAAGGGTACTTTCCCTTAAATATTTTCAATAGTATTTTTATAGTATTATTAATCATTCCGCAATCCTTTTTAGAATCTCATTATTTTTTATTATGGTTGATTCTTATTTTTGTCAACATATTTTATTGAATGATTTATGACTAGTTTTACGAGGAATATTCCATTTCAATACCATTCTCAATATTACACTGGAATGGTAGTGATTATGTTTTTTGATTATGGTAATTGTTATCATTTCGCAAACTACATAAAATTTTAATTTTTTTGTTGAATAGGTTTCAACCATATAATATGGTAAATTCATTGTTATTATTATGTAATGTGAGGGGGCCTGTATTATCCTTGATGAATCAGTAGGCCTCCTAATACATAATTACTTGTTTTATAGATGTGGCAACAACCATTTATATTGAATTAATTTCAAATGGCATTGGTGTTATTTTCAAATGTGTTGGATTATGCCTTGATATAGTGTTTTAGATGTTTCATGTTATTTATTCCATCATTATGAAATTATTAATTGATATACATATAATTATTTTAATTGTTATGATGTCCATGGATATGTTTCTAGCTCATGGGATTATTTATGTGTCATATTTTTTCCATCATTTTTAATTGAAATATTAATTATAATCTACTATATAGATACCCTTAATGAGTATTTCATCTCAACCATTTCGTATGTTTCCTTTATATAGGATAATCATAAGTGTTTTATTATAGATATCTAGGGATATAATAGAGGGAATATTATAATTATCAATAAAAATAATTTGTTCTGTTTTATTTTCAAAAGAATTGTAATGTTAAAGTACTTATTTAGTTTACGAAAGACTAATAAACTAATTGGTTCGTTGTGGTTTGATTTTATTTATCCAGTTATAATGCAATAATGTAACAACCAACTCTAGGCTACAAGGTTTAGGTTCATTACACTTTAAAACAAGAATGATTATAATGTCTAGGTTCTCCACACAAAAACACACATGTGATATCTACATTCAATGAGAAGAAACACTATTGGAGGGTTTGATCCCAACAACATAATATAGAAAATATGGATCAACAAAACTCCACTCCTGTCAAGGCAAAATATCCTTACACATATCATTATAAGCTTATACATCATCTGTTATAGGATTCCCTCCCAAACCAGCTTCTAGTAACATGGATGTAACAATTATTTCAACATAGTATATGAGAGAATATTCAAAAAAATAGTTCTATATAGACCTAGTGAAGGACTCATTCAATTAAATGTGCATTTAAGTGTCAATTAATAATTATATAAAAATAATATAATACCAAAACTAATTAATTTTCATCATACACCATCATTGTTTTCTCTCCATTAAGAATGTTCATGAATTCAATGGACTTCCCTAAATTCAAATATAAAGGATAATTATAATGAATAAGTATTTTCTTCATAAATTCACAACACAAGCCAACATATAGTTGATATGGAATAATAGTCTCCCAATAGACTCTATTGGGGTATTTAAAACGTATCAATGACCCAGACTCATGAATTTGTTGGAGATTTATGAGAATTGAATATTCATTTAATGGTATATATTCACTCTTTCTCTTTAAGGGGACCACGACCACCAATGAGGCAAGGAATATGGAATAAAAATCAACGATGGTTTCTATGTTCAAGGAGGATTCATGCCTCCATCTTTATCATGAGTCTAGGTAGAGTAATAAATGAAAGAAATTGTTTTATATATTGACGGGAGTAACCGTGAAGATCATCTCAAGAAATGGAATTTCCACCTTTCCACATAGATTTTATGGGAGGCATAATTTAAATAATTGAAAACATGAATTCCATCAACCCATGTTCCACTAATATAACCACACAATAATCTCATTAACAAACTTTTTCCAATATATTCTAATTTCTAAATATAAATACATATGATACATCTTTTTAAAGAAACATATGCCTATTTAAAACATGTAATTTTCCAAAATTGATTCATTTAATTTAATATTTTCCATGAAATAAAACATCCTAATCAAATTCTAAATTTTACCATAAATATATTTTTCATTAAATTATTAATGAAAACTATGTTGATCTAATGTTTAATCCTTTTGAATTTCTGTTTCAAATGGAAATACCTAATGAATAATCCATTGAATAAAAACATTTTTAAAATTTTATGTTTTATTTTTTAAAAAAATAAACATTTATATCATACCCAAAATAAAAAAATTAACAAGATTACCAATGGAATTTTAATTTAAGATATGGATATGAACATTAATTGAATATAATAATAATAATATAAAACAATTTAATTGAAATTAGGGAATTATAAAAACCATAAAAATTAATTTGTCATTTTAAGGATTTCAAATAATAAACTCAGATGGGTATCAAAAAATATGCATAATTTGATTGATTTTTTTTTCAAAAAAATGTGCTAACTATGTGTCAGCCTCTATGGAAATCTAAGAATAATGAACACGGGATCGAAAAAGTTTTCAAGATCATGTGATCATCCATAAAAAAATATGTCCTTCTATTTCTAACCAAAATAAATGAAAATATCAATATATTCTCTAAGGGTTAAAATTTTATTAAATATGATCCCAATGTAACACAAAATCATGAATGAAATCCTGACTACCTATGTAAAATAATGATTTATAAAGAAAGATGGTGATTAGGAACTTACTACTGTTACAAATCACGATTTGTTTTAAAAATCATAATATCTAGGTTATCTTGTCAGACCAATCTAAAAAGGGTTACCTCTAATAACATTTTCTTAAGAACTACCTCATGTCAAGCACACATCGGGATAATTATCTAGTTCATGACAAGGACAAAGGATTATTACAAATAAACATAAGAAGTAAACTAGTGTTAGCGTATCAAAACTACTCACGTGAGAATGATTTTACCCTTATAGTATTAATAGAAAAATCATGGATCCCTCCCAAAATTCGTACAATGCTAATCCATATGTTGGAATACCTTTCATTAATTGATAATAAACAACCAAACAGAGTAAAAAAATAAATAATTGAAGAAACCCATGAAGAAAATCAATATATATATTAAAAATGAGTAAATAAACAACTTCTCATATAAAAATTAGAAGTGTAATATAGGTTAATAAGTCTGATACATCGACATCCTTATAATAAATAAACATTATTCCCAATAACTATTGATAACTTATATGTATCCCAGGGTTACCCACCACATCTTAATACAACCCTCATAAATCTAACAAAACTAGTAAAAACATAAGAATATTATATCCTAATAAACCAAAATCAAAACATAAGAACTATATACACCCAAGGGTGTATGCAGAGAGTGTGAAAAAATCATTCCGAGTAGGATTCCACTAATTAGTATGTTTAATTCCATTATAAAATAAATTATATTAATGAAACCTATATATAAATTTAGATAATTTTTCTATTGGCGAGGATAATGAATGAAATAACATTTCATTAACACCTTTTCTATAAAACCATACCATTAATTTTATAAGAATTCTAATAAAACAAACATCCTAAAAACACCTATAAATACTTCCATGAATTTATAGACATTATAATAATTAAATTTAATTATTTTCAACACATTATTGAAATATTTTATGTTTAGGACCTCTCTAGTCCATTACATTACGAAAATCCAATATTTGGAGTATTACAGATGGCCAAAGTGGCTCATTTCAAGAGTTGTTCAAAATCTAGTTTTTCAGTAGTGTGTCTGGACTGGTAGTTCGCGATGGTATGTCGCAACCATGTATTGTGATAGTGAATGTGGACCAATGAGTTGGAATGATATGTTGAATCGGTGACATGAAACAGAGAGTTTTAGATGGTTGGTCGTGACAATAGGTCTATAGTGGTGAGTCGCCAACGGGGACTCATCCACTAGTAGGTCGCTGGTAGTGAGTCACCCAATGATTACTCATCCACCAGTAGATATAAATAATGTGAGTCACTAAATAGTGATTCATCTCTTGGTGGCACATCCAATGGTGGTCCAACAAACATCGACTCATCCACCGGTAGCTCGCACTGGTGAGTCATCCACCGACTACTCTTTTCTAGTAGTTTTTCAAAAATCATGGTTTCTCTAGTTACCACGTTTTACACATTTGAGGTTATATTTGATTTAAACTAAGTTTTTGACCATATTTAAATGGTTTTGAATCCGTTTTGAGTGATATGGATTATATAATTATTTTCATCAATGTTCTGGAGACTTCTAAATGTCAAAACCATGTGGTGTTGGTCATGACCCAACATTAATGGATTTTAAAACTGTTCCTATCATTGATATATGTCATGGCCTTTTGAAAGCCATGAATCCTTCTTCTATATGCATCCCCCTTTACTCTTGTTATAGGAAATTACCTAGAAAATTTCTTCCTGAGGAGTCATGTGTTTGTGTTTTGGTATTAGATCGCGTTTTACCTGGAGTTTTTCTTATTCTTGCACACCAACTGTCATGGTGTAATAAAAAGGTACTGATCATCTAATATTCAAGGTATGGATCCCTTCATCTCTCTAAATTTTGTATCATGTGGTCTTTGTGTATGAATTATTCATAGTGAATACAGTTTAATGTGAATTGGATAATGATAATCGAATATGTTTTAAAATAAAAAATAACAATTGGGGAAGGTTACGTATGCTTTTGAGATACTGTTATTTAGTCGATGTCAGGAATTTAATGGGCTATCTACATAATAGAAATCATGTTTGTTGGGGGGTATTTGTTTCCTTACCTGTATTTGTTTTGAATACTTATTATTCATCTTATGTTGAATGACTATATTTGTAAAATTGATTAACCATGTATATTCAGTTAAATAATTGATTTCCCAAAGATAAATCATGTTTTGTTATTACCCCTGAATTAAAAATTGGGATGAAATAAGGGATGCATTATTTAATATAGATATTTGTGCCTTATGTGGTTGTTTGGGGATGCGTTTGGAAGCATGACTATGTGTGGGGTGGTTCAGGTGGTGTAATAGAATCTCATACTGAGTTATTGTTTGTTTAATTGGGGATGGGTGGGAGGTGTTATAAAATAGTTTTATGTTTGGGTTGTGTTGTTCTATGTTGATGGGTGTAGGGTGGTTATGCAGAGGGGTTTCTAAGAATGGTTGTGATGAATGGTGTTTCTAGTTGTGGTTGTGGTTTCTAAGAGGATTACGTGGAGCATGTAAGGATTTACTAGCTCGGTCTTAGGTACAACTTCAGTGTCGCTGATTAGACTTAATTATGGTAGTTATTTTGGATATTTTGTGTCTTTTTAGCAGTTTTATTCTATCATGCATGTGGGGTGGATTTTGGATTTCATTTATATATAGTGCTTGTAGTGGTTTTGTAATAAACCATCTTATATGATGATCGTGTTTCCTATAAAAAGGTTAATGCCTTCAACATTGTTATATTCTACACCCTTTGTACTAGGTACCCACAGATGGATTATTGGACGCTGGACATGGGGTCATTATATTCTATTAATCATCTTTAAGAAGTAGGTTTGCGACACATTATCCACCATAGAGAAGGAGGGTCGTGAGACTTACTTCATCTTTAATTGGGGGGGGGGAGGGGCTCATCACAGAATGGTATCAAAGGTGATGGTTGAATTCTAGGATGCATATTGCTGTTATGTAGAGTGAGGATTTCATTGGTTGGTAAGGAAATAGAGTTATGTGATATTGGGGGTGAAATATGATAGAGAACACCATATAGGAAATGTGATTTTAGGGAACCCGTGATCTGATGGAAAGAATCTAATCTTACTAAATGTCCTTGTGAGGCTACACTTTTTGTATGGTAGATACCCTAGAAATAGTACTTGAATAATAATGATTTTTATTCCTGTTTTAATTGTTTGTTTTTGAAAAATTGATATATGTAATGAGATAAAATGAATCTAAAATAAAATTTCATGCCACTCGTGCTTATGTGTTCCTTGTTTACTATTTTCAGCTATAGAATCTGGTCATCATCCACATGTGGCTCGGGCAGTTGAGGGTATGTATGTTGATCTAGTTGATCGGTGGATGCTAAATCCTATGGGGGATGATGACCCATGGAAGATAACATTATGTTCATTCCAATGATAGAACATGTGAATATATGAGGGAATTGTTTTAGACATGGAGATGTAGGTATGTCTTGAGGTGCATGAGATCACATTCAATTTGATCTGGGATCCAACGGAGTAATAGATTCCCTTGATAGTGAGTTAGATGTTGGGATTTTTGTGTTAGTGGTGGATGTTGTACCTAGGGGGAAGAATGAGATTGGTATTATATGTGTCGATTGCGAGAAGGAATTCAGAGCTGAACTCCTTTTTCCGACGATGACGAATAAGAAGAGGTAGTATTTACTATCCATATAGTATTGGAGTTTGTTGGAATGGGAGATGGGGATAAAGTTCAAGGATCTCCTTTTGTCTTGGATCTCTTTCTAGATGAGGATTCTCATGTGAGATTCATAAGGAAAGCACTTCTCTGATCTATCCAACACATAGTTACTCCCATTACGTTGCTGACATAGATTGAGGTTTAGAAGAATGTATTGACAATGGAGTGTATGCACTCATGAGGAGAACAAGTGCAAGAGGAGATACAACAGGGTTCTTCTAGAGGCAAAGTTATCAGTAGTAGGTCTCAAGCACCAGGTCCATTAGGATTCTGATAGATGGGGAATTGACCTCAGCAAATTAATTTTCGACCTTATATTCCTCATACCTTAACTATTTTCTTAATACTGAGGTGTTTTTCCAATGGGGACGATAAGAATATTTAGAGCCTGTTTTTGACAGCTGTTTGAGAAAATTATGGTGGATATGGGTAGGTTTAGTGCCCACATCAGTAGTAATTGCCGATAGGGAAGTTATAAAAGCAGGGCCTACCGACCCATACTCCATCGAGAGGAGGTGGAATAGGTAGAGCCAACCTCAAGGTGTTCCTCAAAGATCTTGACCTTGTCAGGGTCAAAGAAGTGGTATTTAGCAAAGGGGAATTGGAACTGGGAGTGGTTAGCTATATGTGGAAGTGGCAATAGTCCTGGTTGTGCCAGAGATCAGTTGAGGTATGACCATTTTGTTCAATGCTCTTGCTTGTTATTTGATTTATTCAATTGCTTTGCACACCATTGTTTCCCCTGGTCTATCCCATGATTTGGGATTGTATATATGGAAGCTTCACGTGCCTCTAATAATGAGTATTCTATATGGAGGTCATACTATTATTTTTCCTGTATGCTAAGGATGTAGAATGATGATGGGACTGCATCAGTCCCGTGGGGTTCATTTCTTTCTACAGATGTAGCAATACAATGTTATTACTTGGACTAATTGGTTGTTTTCATGCCATTATTTTCTAATTCCATATGGGATTTCATTTTCAATACATTAATGGTCAATGTGTAGCTATCATTGGTGATTAAATATTCCATGTTTGTGGTCGATGTGTAGATCATATTCATCCCATATTGGAAAAATAGTCAGTGGGATCAGTGTATATTGAAGTAGTGGATATTCCTAGCATTCTTGTGGAGTTCATGGATGTTTTTACCAAAGAGGTTGTGACTCTACCCCTCAATGTGATGTTGAGTTTGGGATAGACTTACAACCCGATGTTTGTCTGATTTTGATTTATCTTTATTGGATGGAACCTTATGAGTTGTGGAAGCCATGGATTAAAATTGATTTCTTGATGAATAATAGATGTATCCAGCCCAGTGTGAACCATGGGATGCTCCATTATTTTTTATGAAGAATGTGGATGGTGGTATGTGGTTGTACATAGAATACTAGAGGTTGAATCAGGTGATGGTAGAGAATGTTTTCCCTCTTCCAAGGATATATGATCTTTTCAACCAGCTGAGTGGGGAATGTTGTTTATTTATGATCGATCTACGGTCTGGATATCCATTATTGAGAGTGTAGGAACTTGATATCTTCAAGACTTCATTTAGGTGGTGGTATGGAAACTTTGAGTTCATAGTAATGTCGTTCAGTTTTATGAACACACAAGTCGTGTTCATGGTGCACATGAACTATATCATACTTGTGTTCATTGGTTGTTTCATCATCGTGTTAATCGAAGACATCTTTATCTACTCGAAGTCAGAGACAGAGCATATCGAACATATCGGAACTATCTTGTAGGTCCTTCAATGCCACTAGCTCTATGGAAAGTTGTCCAGGTGAATGTTTTGGACACGGAATGTGAGTTTCCACTGGAATGTGGTGTCACAATAGGGTATAGTGGTGGATCCTTTTATGGTCAAGGAAATTGTTTCTTGGGAAGCACCCATGAATGTGGAAAAGGTTCATAGGTTTCTCGGAATGGCATGCTATTACAAGAGATTTATACCCAATTTCCCTTGAGTATCAGTTGCATTGATAACTTTGACTAGAAAGGCCTATGATTTTTTTGGAGTGAGAACTACGAGGTAGTGCTTGACTATCTAAAGTGGAATTTATTCAGTTATTAATTTCTTTGGTTACTATAGAAAGGGGTTATTTTTGAGTTGTTTTGTGTTGCTTCCCATCTAGGTTTGTGTTGTGTGCTAAGGAAATAGTGGGGAGTGATCTCTTATGGGTCTAGGATGTTACAACCCCATGAATGTAACTATGACACCCATGATCTGGAGTTATAATAAGTTGTTTTTTTCACTGATTTTGTGGAGATATTTCATAATTGGGTTTTTAGTTTTTGTCTTCATGGATCACATATGGTTGAGGTATATGTTTTTTTCAGCAAGATCTAAATTTGAGACTGCAGAGGGGGATATATATTTTTCGAGACTATGATTCTGAGATCTCTAAATATTTAGAGATAGGGAATTTTTTGTCTGATTCTCTGAGTAGGATGTTGTAGAACGATCATTTTTTGGGAATCTGCAGAATCATGGAAGATGATGGAAGAGTTGGCAGCCCTACACTTGATTGTAGGAAAGGATTGTGGCTGAGGATATTTGTTTCAGATGATAGTGTAGTATTCCCTGATTCAGTAGATGTAGGAGTCCTAGTGGGGATACTCCTATGAAGATATTATGCAGGACCACATTGACCGTGCTAATGCTCTAAAGGGATGGTTGGAGGATGGTCCACATCATATGTTGTTCTGTGGAAGATTTATTTTTCCAATGGATATGCATGAGGGAGTCCTCTATGAGTTTCCCAACTCACACTTAGTGATACAACTGAGAGTTTTCAAGATTCAATGTAGCTTGATGGATCATTTTTGGTGTCCTGGAATGAAATGGGAAGTTGTATTGTTTACAATGAAGTTCTTAGTGTGATAGCAGGTGAAGGATATGAACCATGTTCTGGGTGGTTTGTTTCCACCCTTAGTTTTCCCCAAGTGTAATTGGGATGACATATCGATGGAATTTGTCCTAGGGTTTCCTAGGAGAAATGAGGATGTTATTATATATGTGTATTAGTGGATCAACTGATGAAATTATCCAACATATTATCGATTATGGAGTTGGTATTAGTGGATAACTTGGCTTGGAGGTATATGGGTGAGGGGGTGTGGTTTCATGGATTTTTGATATGTATTGTCTTGGATCGGGATACACATTTCCCCGCATGAGTATCAATAGGATTTTAAGAACAGAGCTACGCCTCAGCACTGACTTCCACCCTCAAACCGATGGGAAGAAAAAGCATACCATCCATACATTGGAGGACATACTGCGTGCATACATATTACAATTTTTCATATCTTTGGGAGAAACATTCCCTTGGTAGATTTTTCTTACAATTATAGTTATCACTCATCCATTTGTGTGGCCCTGTATGAATTTTTTATGGAAGACCATGTCATTCACCATTTTGTTTGACAAAGGTTGGGGATATATTTGTTCTTTTTCCTAATTTAGTACATAGAACAACATGTATGGTTCAGTTTTTTTGTGAGATGATGAAGGGTAGCACAAGACTGGTAGAAGTATTATGCTGATTGTAATAGGAGGCCCATGGATTTTGAGGTTGGGGACAATGTTTTCTTGAAGGTGTAACGCCCTGACCCCAGTTACCCAGATTCGGTGCATTATTACATAACATTGGAATGATCACAAGAATGATCAAATCTCGAAAGACCGATTGGTTTAGTAGTCTTGGAAACACTACATATATTCATAAGTCTTACATTACATCATAAAATGAAAAACTACAACAACAACATATTGTCTCCATAATCCACACTCATATACCCACATAATATCCCTGAAGGTCATTCATAATTTACTTCTTCACTTCCTGGGAAAAATAAAACATAGAAAAGGGGTGAGCTCAAATGCCCAGTAAGGATAACAATATAGCGGAAACTTTCATAAATAAGAATAAACATTTAAGGAAATGTATAACTAAAAGAAAAGCCTTTCATTCTTGAACTTTTAACATAGAATGGAATAAATAAAATGAAATAATGCCATTTACTTATTCACATGGTTATTCTACTAATCGAATAATCACATGCAAAATCAATAACCACTTTCATAATGATGGAATGCATAATGCCAGACTATCATAACCACATAGCCAAGGCCTCGTGCCAAGACTACAAATAAGATTTTGTCAAGGCCTTGTGCCAAGACACTAGTTTGTCTCATGAGACCTACGGATGCATCGAGGAGCTATAGCGGGCTCCACCCATCACATATTAAGTCCAATGCATTCCCATATGAAAAGGTTTAAACATAACATAAACATTCGTATTAAAACTAGCATACGAAATGTCAATAATTTCACCATAAACAATGAATGGTATAAAAATATCACATCCACAGTCAAACATATCATAAAACCTTCAATACAACATAGAATTCATGTATCATAATAAATCAACTTCAAATAAGCATAAAATCCATCAAAGGATGTTGACATAGATGAAATCAAAATTCTTTTTAGAGAAATATCTCTTTTTATTTTGAAATAATTTAATATCCATATAAAATAAAACATTTTCTTTGAAAATATTCTTATAAGCTTGTAAGGGAAGCTTTGAAGATTTTATAACGGCAGAAAATAGCCGCACCCGCCGTATAAGTTAAAAAAAACATTCTTACCTTAATTCTGTCGAAAAGGTTAAAAAGGACCTTGTTTTGAAAACGACGGAAAGATTCCTTTATAAACATCTTATAAAAAGTCAAACAAGGGTATAAATGACTTTAACCTATATTCTTGTAAATAATAAAAAAAAAATTGAAATACATTTCGAAGAAACATGGATGTGGATGATAAAGAAATCCCAGTAGATTATTACATATAAACAACTCGGATAATGAAGAGATTGTGAAATAAACCCTTACCTTGTACTTTTCCTTGGTTGGGGTAGGTTAACCTCCTATATAATGGTGAAATAATTGTTATTAAATTATACAAGAATCATATATATTAATATGATATCATATATGATCTTTTAACCTTGATTTGTTAATAATATCTTAGAATTATCGTCGTTTCGGGTTTTAACATACACATTTTCTTTTATATGTTTTGTTACATAAGCCATTTTTGTTTTATCTTATTCATATCTAGAATGATATCATTTCTAAATCATAAAATGATAATTATACTTTAATGGATACGATGGAGAATGAATCTCATCGTGTTCGTGGAGACGGTAGTCCGTACGTACGAACGAGCGACAATATCATTATTTTGATATTAAAATAATATATAAATGGATGGTATATCATATATACAGAATCATTAACATGTTATATTTATTATTTACATGAGTTACACATCATTATCATACCTATCCAAATAATAATATATTGAATAACAATTACACCACGACGTGGAGACGGTAAGCCGTACGTACGCACGTATGGTGACATGTTTTTCAAAGGGTGGATAGAATACTGAATATGGTTGTACCATATTTATAATAACATCACAGTATATGTGAGATACTGGAGTTATTATTTTATAATGGTAAGAACAAATAAAGAAGAAGTGGAAGAAGTAAAGAACTTGAAAAGGGGTGGTGAAAACATTACCTCTTCTTCGGGTTCTTCCTTTTGATTTGATCAAAAGGGCTCCTTAGGTTGGCTTTATGATCAAAATAAGGCCTCTAGGCTGTATTGAGGGAAGTTGGGAGAGTATTTGGGATGAGTTTGGCCGAACCAAAAGGCTTTGAAGGTGTGAATAAATGAGAAGGAGGAGTGCCCTTTTATAAAAGGGGTGAGGGGCACCTTTGGAAAAGCTAGAAATATTAATATATAATAAATTCATATTCGGTTTATAATGGCTCCAAAGTTGATTATTCAAAGGTTAAGGTGGGTATAGGTCGAAAACCACTCAACGAAGAGAATTTAGACGGGTTTGGGTACTTATATTAACCTTATATTTAAGTATTAACTCTAAGTTAATTAGTTTCACTTTTACAATGTCTCTTCGTATTTTTATATAATATGGTTAATAAACTTACAATATACATCCAAGAGACCCCCAAGTGGTACATTAATGATGAACCTATCATGATATAAGTCTCTTGGCCGAACCATAGATTTTTAGGAATTTAATATCAATTAATATTATAATATTTGTTTTAAGAACTCTTTTATGTCAATTTTGACCCTATTCAATAGTTCATTTTTGTGAAACTCATAACAGATTGATTACTTCGAAAAACGTCAATTAAATCAATCCTAAGATATCATATTATCCTAGAAAATTAGTTTAATTCATTAAAATTTTCATATTATATTTATTTGGGTATTTATAATATCAATTATTTTAAATTTTCACTATTATAGTAATTAATTCATCATCATTGTGTCATAAATAAATTAAATTATTTAATGTCTAAAAATTATAAATAAAATATCATTATGTAGGAAATATTTTTATCTTTATAATTAATATTTATAATCTAAAATCCAACATATATAACCTTATGTAAATATTGTTTTGCTAAAAGATATATGCTTGTGTCATTTTTGTATTCATTTTAACTTAATTAAAATAAAGTGTCCTTATCACCTACAAGTGGCACCATGGGGTCCCAAAATCGACCCAAAGATGCCTATGGTCGAACATGTATCAACAAATAAGGCTAGGACACGTTTTAGGGTAATTTAGTATTATTATAATATTATTTGTTAACCCTTATTTACCGGATTTACCCTTAACCATGGTAAATAAAATATTTACCGCAGTAATTATTCAAAATGTCTAAAAATAAAAGTTACCTATTTACAAAATTTGAACATCCTGATTCCAAATATGGAATCCATTTTTCTAAATTCAAAACATAGAAGTGGCAGAAATTAATTTAAATTTAATTCCCGCTATCATAACAAAAAGCGTGTTTTTAAGAGATAATTACTATCAAAAGATTGACACTTGTTTATGTTCGGTTTAATTGTAAAATTATGTCCAATGACCAAAATTATATTAAATGGTAAAAATATATTCTAAATATCCATTAAAACCACTCAAATTCATAATTTATCACTATTAATTATTTTGATTAAAAAAGTTGTTTTTAATTAAAATTTAGTAATTTTCACTATTCATCAAAATATGAAAGTTATCCGAAATGTACCAAAATTTCACCTTAGGCTAAATTAGATATTCCGAATCCAAAAATGAAGTCCATTTTGAAATATAAAATATATATAATTTTAAAAAGTAGGTATTACTATTCATAACGGCTAGTTTGATTGGTTATGGTGTGTTAGAACTCGATGTTGCGTACAACACACGCTATCACATTATTCAAAGAGAAGCGTACCGTAGAAGCTTGGGGTGTTACATTCTCCCCTCCTTCAAATAATTTCGTCCTCAAAATTTCTAGAATACTTATCACATTAAAAGACTCGGGTGGTTCTTCATCATAAGTTTCTCGGGTTCCCACGTTGCCTCCTCCATCTTATGGTTTCTCCACAAAACTTTTACCAGACGCGCCGTCCGGTTTCTCAGTACTTGTTCTCTTGTATCAAGAATCCTGATGGGCTCTTCGCAATAAGACATATCGGGTTCCAGTTCTAATTCCTCATAAGTGAGTACATGCGTTGGGTCAGGCATGTATTTCCTCAACAGAGATACGTGGAACACATCGTGAACTTTGGAGAGACATGGCGGCATTGCCAATCGGTAAGCTACAGCCCCAATTCGTTCTAGAATTTTGAAAGGTCCGATGTACCTGGGACTCAATTTACCTTTCTTACCAAAATGTATGACTCCCTTCCATGGAGATACCTTCATAAAAACATGATCACCGACTTGAAATTCCAAATCCTTCCTTCGATTATCGGCATAGCTCTTCTGCCTACTTTGAGCTGCTTTGATGTGATTTTGGATTACCTTCACCTTTTCCACCGTTTCCTCCACCAGTTCTGGGCCTACAAGTTTTCTTTCACCGACGTCATCCCAACAGGTTGGTGTACGACATCTCTTTCCGTATAACGCTTCATATGGTTCCATCTGAATACTCGAATGGAAGCTATTGTTATAGGAAAATTCTACCAGAGGTAAATATTGATCCCACATACCCTGAAAGTCAAGTGAGCAAGATCTCAACATGTCTTCTAAGGTTTGAATAGTTCGTTCTGATTGTCCGTCTGTCTGAGGGTGGTAAGCAGTGCTCAAATGAAGTTCGGTATCCAGGGATTTCTGAAGACTTTTCCAGAATCTTGAAGTAAAATGGGGATCACGATCAGAAACAATCGATAGTGGTACTCCATGAAGTCTCTCAACTTCATTAATATATAGTCTTTCTAGACGTTCTATGGGTAGATCTTCTCTTATAGCAAGAAAATGTGCTGACTTGGTAAGACGATCAACAATAACCCATATTGCATCGTTCCTTCTAGGAGTCTTTGGTAGCCCCATGACAAAGTCCATCGTAATATTGTCCCATTTCCACTCTGGTATGGGAAGAGGTTGCATGACTCCTCCAGGCTGTTGCCTTCCAGCTTTCACTTGTTGACAAACCATACATCTTGACACAAAATCAGCAATCTCCCTCTTCTTGTTGTCCCACCAAAAATGTTCCATCAAATCTCTATACATTTTGGTGCTCCCAGGGTGTATAGAGAAATTGGAACTATGAGCATCTTCCAGCAATTCCGTTTTTAGATCAGGTATATCGGGAACACAAAGTCTCTTCCCAAATTTCAAAATTCCATATTCAGATACAAAGTCTCTCAATCTCCCATCATTCACAGATTTAATCTTCTTTTGAAATTATTCATCATCGTTCTGAGAACTCTTAATCCTTTCTAATAAAGATGGTTTGGCAACCATTTGAAAAATCATTGATGTTTCACCTTCCCTGGTTATTCCCATGTCCATCTTCACTAGATCCAAGAAAATTGGATCCCTTTCAATTCTCGTATTGTTCAAAACTCCATGGTCTTTTCTACTCAAAGCATATGCCACCTTGTTTGCTTACCCCTGGTGGTAGTGTATTGTACAATCATAATCCTTGAGTAATTCAAGCCATCTCCTTTGCCTCATGTTGAGTTCTTTTTGTGAGAAAATATACTTCAAACTCTTGTGATCAGTATAAATCTCACATTTTTCACCATAGAGGTAGTGCCACCATATCTTCAAAACAAAGATCACAGCTGCTAACTCAAGATCATGAGTAGGATAGTTTTGTTCAGGAATTTTCAACTATCGTGATGCATAGGCAATAACTCTATTATTCTTCATAAGGACACAACCAAGTCCTTTCTTCGATGCATCACTATAAATAACGAACCCATCATTCCCCAATGGTAGAGTCAATATAGGAGCATTGACTAATCTTTTCTTCAGTTTTTCGAAACATTCTTCACACTCTTTTTTCCAAACAAATTTAACCCCTTTACGTTTGAGCTTCATTAATGGGTTAGCCAATCGGGCAAGATTCTGGACGAAACGTCGATAATAACCTGCCGAACCCATAAAATTGCGTACCTCAGTTATACTCGTAGGTGCTAGCCATTCTTGGATTGCCTTGGTCTTAGAAGGATCAACAGAGATTCCATCTTTAGAGACAATATGGCCAAGAAAAGAAATCTCCTGAAGCTAGAATTCACACTTGCTAAACTTCCCATATAATTCATGCCTCCTCAGAGTCTTCAAGATAATGCGCAAGTGATTTTCATGATCTTCGTAAGTTTTGGAGTATACCAAGATATCATCAATAAATACCACCACAAATTCATCGAGATACTCCTTGAAAACTCTATTCATCAGATCCATGAATACAGAGGGTGCATTAGTCAATACAAAAGGCATTACAGTAAACTCGTAATGCCCATACCTGGTTCGAAATGCTGTCTTCAGAATGTCTTCCTTCTTTACACACAACTGATGGTATCCAGATCGAAGGTCAATCTTTGAAAAGTATTGAGCTCCATGCAGTTGGTCAAATAAATCATCAATGCGAGGTATGGGATACTTGTTCTTTATCATTATAGCATTGATCTCCCTGTAGTCGATACATAACCTCATAGATCCATCTTTCTTTTTAACAAAAAGAACAGGGGCTCCCCATGGAGAAACACTAGGGCGAATAAATCCTTTATTACTCAATTCCTCTAGTTGTTTCTTTAGTTCGACTATCTCTACAGTAGCCATTCTGTAAGGGGTCTTCGATATAGGCCTTGATCCAGGAATTAAATCAATGGAAAACTCAACTTCTCGTTCTGGAGGATGTCCAGGTAAATCTTCCGGAAATACATCTACAAATTCTTTCATAATAGGTACATCCTCTATTTGAACATTCCTTTCCTGACCCGAAGTTATTTCATTCTCTTCCTCCCCAATAATTGAATTTAGTTGAGCTATTGAGGGTGGATCTAAATAAGAATTAGGTGGTGACGATTCTGCTCTAAAGATAAGGTGTTCCTTATCATTATCATCATGAATCGTAACCTCTTTCTTCTTACAATAATTCTTCACATCATAGTCCGAAAGCCAGTCCATACCGAGGATTATATCAAACTCAATCATAGGTATGACGATGAGATCAGCAGATAATGAACATTTATGTGCTCTAATGGGGACTGATTCTCAAAACTTTGTTGCAATGATACTTCCCTTAGGAGTTTTAACTGACAACTCCCTTGTTAAATCAATTTGGAAATATCTAATTTTCATAGAAAACTGGAATGATATGAAACAATGCGATGACCCAGAATCAAATAATGCATTTGCTAAACTTGATGAAACCATTAAATTTCCTGCCACCACGTCTTTCAGAGCTTCTACCTCAGCAGTAGTGATAACATAAGCTTGGCCTTGATCCCTTGTCATTTTCTGAGGTAAGTTCCCTTGAGGCTTAGGACATTCATTTGCATAATGCCCCATCTCCCTGCAATTGTAGCACTGAACGTTGGTAGCTTCCTTCTTCCCCTTGCAATCATGATCTTGGTGGCCTTTTTCACCACACTTGTAACAGACTCCCATTCCCTTCAAGCAAGTACCAGGGTGTTTCTTCCCACATTTACCACAGGATGGATATTCAACCTTTCCCTTCATCCCTTTATTTTCATTCCCAGATTGATCAGCAGGTCTCTTCTTCTCCTTCTTTTCTTTAAAGTCATAAGACTTAGAGAATTCCTTTTCGGTCTTGATAGCACATGAGACAATTTCTTCGAATGACGAGAAGGATTGTGAGACTAATGTTCGACGGAGAAATGGTTTTAACCCATCAAAGAAACGATAAATCTTTCTTCTTTGGTTACGTATATAATCACCAGTGTACCTTGCTAACCTTGTAAAGTTAGCCTCATACTTTGTGACATTCTCATCCTCCTTCTGTCTCAGACTTAGAAATTGCCATTCCATATCTGCTCGATGGTCGTGAGGAAAGTATTTTTCTAAAAACAGATCTTTGAACTCCCTCCATTCCATATTTGATACTTCATCATCTTCCTTCATATTTTGAATCAATGACCACCATTGATCAGCATCTCCAGTGAGGCGGTAAACTGCCATGATAACTTTTTCCCTTTCACTGCTCCCCAAAGCCTGAAATATTTTCTCTAGGGAAAATATCTATTTCTCAGCTACTAAGGGATTTGTACTCCCATTGAACGATGGTGGTTTTTTCCTCATGAATCGATCTAACATTGATCCTCCACGCTGCGGATCAGGGTGCTCCATACGGGTAAGGTTATTATTCATATCCTGAGTATGTTGTCCCAGTATGGTGATTAGCTGATCGGCAACAGTTGCATCACCAGCTCCACTATAATTAACTTGAGTAGGAGGGAAATCCCTACATGGAGTGCGTGCATTGATACAGTTTCTATTTCTTCCACTAGGCGCCATTTCTAAACAATGGCATAAACTAGATCAGTTTGTGAATCAAAATACATAATCCCATACTTATAAAACAATTAACATAAATTGAACTATTTATGGATATAATCCATAATCATAAAAATGTTTTCTTTGAGGAAGTTTATACTCATAACCCCTTCATAATGATTTGTAAAGAAAATGAGAGTTATCCTAATCATATCCCCCTGGAGTGTCGTAACCAAGAGTGCATCAAGGCCCGTTGTCGTGCACCAGTTCCCGTTCGAGTCTAGCTCAAAGCGGTGTTTTCGGGTTTTACCCCTAGGTACATCTGTACCAGAGCCGCCTCTACCTGCTCGTATCCATACAGGGATTTATTTCTCAGAAAACTCACAAAATCTCTACAATACCAAAATTCTAGGAAGTTCTTCTATACTAATCCTCAAAGTTCATCTTAGGTCTACGTGCTCTAATCAGAGTTTATCTAAATCTAGCTTCCAAGGTTTGTACTAAACTTCCTCTGATACCAACTATAAAGCCCTGACCCCAGTTACCCAGAGTCGGTGCATTATTACATAACATTGGAATGATCACCAGAACGATCAAATCTTTAAAGACCGATTGGTTTAGTAGTCTTGGAAACACTAGATATATTCATAAGTCTTACATTACATCATAAAATGAAAAACTACTACAACAACATATTGTCTTCATAATCCACACTCATATCCCCACATAATATCCCTGCAGGTCATTCATAATTTACGTTTTCACTTCCTAGGAAAAATAAAACATAGAAAAGGGGTGAGCTCAAATGCCCAGTAAGGATAACAATATAGCGGAAACTTTCATAAATAAGAATAAACATTTAAAGCAATGTATAACTAAAACAAAAGCCTTTCAATATTGAACTTTTAACATAGTATGTCATAAATAAAATGAAATAATTCCATTTACTTATTCACATGGTTATTCTACTAATCGAATAATCACATGAAAAATCAATAACCAATTTCATAATGATGGAATGCATAATGCCAGACTATCATAACCACATAGCCAAGGCCTCGTGCCAAGAATACAAATAAGATTTTGTCAAGGCCTTGTGCCAAGACACTAGTTTGTCTCATGAGACCTACTGATGCATCGAGGAGCTATAGCGGTCTCCACCCGTCACATATTAAGGTCAATGCATTCCCATATGAAAAGGTTTAAACATAACATAAACATTCGTTTTAAAACTAGCATACGAAATGACAATAATTTCACCATAAACTATGAATGGTATAAAAATAGCACATCCATAGTCAAACAAATCATTAAACCTTCAATACAACATAGAATTCATGTATCATAATAAATCAACCTCAAATAAGCGTAAAATCCATCAAAGGATGTTGACATAGATGAAATCAAAATTCTTTTTAGAGAAATATCTCTTTTTATTTTGGAATCATTTAAGATCCATATAAAATAAAACATTTTCTTTGAAAATATTCTTATAAGCTTGTAAGGGAATCTTTGAAGATTTTATAACGGCAGAAAATAGCTGCACCCGCCGTATAAGTTTAAAAAAACATTCTTACCTTAATTCTGTTGAAAAGGTTAAAAAGGACCTTGTTTTGAAAACGACGGAAAGATTCCTTTATAAACCTCTTATAAAAATTCAAACAAGGGTATAAATGACTTTAACCCATATTCTTGTAAATAATAAAAAATGTTTTGAAATACATTTCGAAGAAACATGGATGAGGATGATAAAGCAATCCCAGTAGATTATTACATATAAACAACCTCGGATAAGGAATAGATTGTGAAATAAACCCTTACCTTGTACTTTTCCTTGGTTGGGGTAGTTTAACCTCCTGTATAATGGTGAAATAATTGTTATTAAATTATACAAGAATCATATATATTAATATGATATCATATATGATCTTTTAACATTGATTTGTTAATAATATCTTAGAATTATCGTCGTTTCAGGTGTTAACTTACTCATTTTCTTTTATATGTTTTGTTACATAAGCCATGTTTTTTGTATCTTATTCATATCCATAATTATATCATTTCTAAATCATCAAATGATAATTATACTTTAATGGATATGATGGAGAATGAATCTCATCGCGTTCGTGGAGACGGTAGTCCGTACGTACGCACGAGCGACAATATCATTCTTTTGATATTAACATAATATATAAATGGATGGTATATCATATATACAGAATCATAAAAATTTTATATTTATTATTTACATGAGTTACACATCATTATTATACCCATCCAAATAATAATATATTGAATAACAATTACACCACGACGTGGAGACGGTAAGCCGTACGTACGCACGTATAGTGACATGTTATTCAAAGGGTGGATAGAATACTGAATATGGTTGTACCATATTTATAATAACATCACAGTATATGTGAGATATTGGATTTATTATTTTAGAATGGTAAGAACAAACAAAGAAGAATTGGAAGAAGAAAGGAACTTGAAAAGGGGTGGTGAAAACATTACTTCTTCTTCGGGTTCTTCCTTTTGATTTGATCAAAAGGGCTCCATAGGTTGGCTTTATGATCAAACTAGGGCCTCTAGGTTGTATTGAGGGAAGTTGCGAGAGTATTTGGGCAGAGTTTTGCCGAACCAAAAGGCTTTGAAGGTGTAAATATATGAGAAGGAGGAGTGCCCTTTTATAAGAGGGGTGAGGGGCACCTTTGGAAAAGCTAGAAATATTAATTTATAATAAATTCATATTCGATTTCTAATGGCTCCAAAGTTGATTATTCAAAGTTTATGGTGGGTATAGGTCTAAAACCACTCATCCAATAGAATTTAGACAGGTTTGGGTACTTATATTAACCTTATCTTTAAGTATTAACTCTAAGTTAATTAGTTTCACTTTTACTATGTCTCTTTTTATTTTTATATAATATGGTTAATAAACTTACTATATACATCCAAGAGACCCCCAAGTGGTCCATTAATGATGAACCTATCATGATATAAGTCTCTTGGCCGAACCTTAGATTTTTAGGAATTTAATATCAATTAATAATATAATATTTGTTTTAAGAACTCTTTTATGTCAATTTTGACACTATTCAATAGTTGATTTTTGTGAAACTCATAAAATATTGATTACTTCGAAAAAAGTCCATTAAACAATACTAATATATCATATTATCCTAGAAAATTAGTTTAATTCATTAAAAGTTTCATATTATATTTATTTGGGTATTTATAATATCAATTATTTTAATTTTTCACTATTATAGTAATTAATTCATCATCATTGTGTCATAAATAAATTAAATTATTTAATGTATAAAAATTATAAATAAAATATCATTATGTAGGAAATATTTTTATCTTTCTAATTAATATTTATAATCTAAAATCCAACATATATAACCTTATGTAAATATTGTTTTTCTAAAAGATATATGCTTGTGTCATTTTTGTATTCATTTTAACTTAATTAAAATAAAGTGTCCTTATCACCTACAAGTGGCTCCATGGGGTCCCAAAATCGACCCAAAGATGCCTATGGTCGAACATGTATCAACCAATAAGTCTAGGACACGTTTTAGGGTAATTAAGTATTATTATAATATTATTTTTTAACCCTTATTTACCGGATTTACCCTTAACCATGGTAAATAAAATATTTACCGCAGTAATTATTCAAAATGTATAAAAATAAAAGTTACCTATTTACAAAATTTGAACATCCTGATTCCAAATATGGAATCCATTTTTCTAAATTCAAAACACAGAAGTGGTAGAAATTAATTTAAAATTAATTCCCGTTGTCAAAACAAAAAGCGTGTTTCTAAGAGATAATAATTATCAAAAGATTGACACTTGTTTATGTTCGGTTTAATTGTAAAATTATGTCCAGTGACCAAAATTATATTAAATGGTAAAAATATATTCTAAATATACTTTAAAACCACTCAAATTCATAATTTATCACTATTAATTATTTTGATTAAAAAGTTGTTTTTAATTAAAATTTAGTAATTTTCACTATTCATCAAATTATGAAAGTTATCCGAAATGTACCAAAATTTCACCTTAGGCTAAATTCGATATTACGAATCTAAAAATGAAGTCCATTTTGAAATATAAAATATATATAATTTCAAAAAGTATGTATTACTATTCATAACGGCTAGTTTGATTGGTTATGGTGTGTTAGAACTCGGTGTTGCGTAAAACACACACTATCACATTATTCAAAGAGAAACGTACCGTTGAAGCTTGGGGTGTTACAGAAGGTTTCCCCTCAATGTGGGTAGTAGGGGTTCTAAATAGGGTATAAGATTTCTCAGAGGTTCATCAAACTCTTCAATGTGTTGGGTTGAGTTGGAGAGGTTCCATACCAGTGAGCACTACCACTATTGTTGGAAAGGATTCATGGTGTCTTTCACATGTCTTTGATCTTATGGTATATTCATGATGATTCCCATGCCATTTATTGGGGAGAGTTTGATATCAATGGAGACACGACATAGGTGGAGCAACTAGTAGATATCCAGGACTGTAGGGAGAAGGTCCCTCATGGGTGGAATATTTCTTTTGTTCAAGTGTTTTGGAGGCACGGTGGAGTAGAGGAGAGTACTTGGTAGTGAGAAGACCAAATGAATGCCTAATACCTAGAGTTTTTTTACTTCTTTGTTGTTATGTATTTCCTTATAATGTGATGTTTGAACCATGTTTTCTATGACACTATTTTTTTATTGTTTTTTAATGTGTGATGAATCCCTGATATGTGGAAAATTGAGGATCTAATTCCTAATCGATACACATTAATTAAATATGATTAAACCCGTGTTGGTGAGTCAGTGCCTCCTAAAGTGGATAATATCTTTATATGGATGGACAGATGGCACTATTTGTGTGTTCCAGACAATGTGCTTATTATTCTGGTGTGGTGTGTTTATTTGGTCAGCTGGGTTAGAAGATATCGGATGCGGTGTTTTTGGTAATAGAATTTTCATTTCATCATTCAAACAAAACAAGGAGGTTCATCATTGAACATTTATGTCGGTATAGGTGTTTGAACTGTAGATAGAACCTCGATAGTTATCTCATGGTGTGGTTATTCAAACCCCTATATTATTTCTCTATTTGGTTTTGAATATTTGAGTGTTAGAATAGTTTTAGATGTATCTGATTTGATATACTAGATATCTCTAGTAAATTACTTTGTGAAAATACAATGTTTGGAGTGTTCTGGGCGGTCACGATGGATCATTTGAAGAGATTTCAAAAATCAAGTTATTCCAATGGTGAGTCAGGGCCTATAGGTGGATATGGTAGGTAGTAATAGTTACTCACGGTAGTGAGTTAGTACCGGTATGTTGGAATAGTTACTTGAACCAGTGACTCACAATAGTGTGTTTCTGATGGTAGGTCACCAGCGGTGAGTCACCCAATGGCGACTCATAAACCAATAGGTCACTAGTTATGAGTCTCCCAAATGTGACGGATCCACTGGTAGGTCTCCAGCGATGGGTCAACCAATGGTGATTCACCCACTGAAAACTCATCAAATAGTGATTCCCCCAATGGGGACTCATCCACTGGTAGCTTGCACATATGACTCTTTTAGAATAGTTTTTCAAAATTCCTGTTTTCTCTACTTTCACAGTTTCAACCATTTTGGTGATTTATTTTATGTAAAATGAGTTTAGGATCATATTTAAAATGTTTGGAATCTGTTTTGAAGGATATGGATCATATATTTATATTTATGAGAGTCCTAGAGAGTTCTAAATGGAAAAACCATGTGATCCTGATAAGAATCTGGCATGAATGGATTTCAAACGATTCCTCTAGTTTTTGTAGGAGCTGAAATATATAAAGCCAAGAATCCTTCATCTGGTTTTGTTTTACTTTTCTTTTGATAAGGGACTTTCCCCATAACCATTCTTCTTGAGGAGTCATGTGTTTTTATTTTGGGCTTGGATCATGTTTTCCCTGTATATTTTTTCAGATTCATGCACACCCCTGTCATAGCACAATAAGTAGGTGTTTACCGTCTGTTCTTAGAGGTATGGATCCATTCGTCTCTCTAATTTTTTAATCATGTGGGGTGGGTGTGAAAATTCCTCATGGTGAATATAGATGAATCCAAATTCAAGAAATATAATAAAATATATTTTAAAAATAAATGAATAGTGTATAGAGAAAGTTACCCATTATTATGCTTTATTGTTATTTTTTTCCATGTCGTGAATTGTATGGGCTGAATGCCTACTGAAATTCTTTCCAGTTGGTGGTATTTTTTTCAAAGATGTGTTGTTTGTGAGGCCATTTCTATTATCTTATGTGGAATGGATGTATATGTGAAATTGATTAACCATGTATATTTGGTTAAATAAATGGATAACTAAAGATCAAACTTGTTCTATGCTAATCCCTAAATTAACCATCAGAACCAAATAAGGGATGCCTTAATAAATGTAGAAATTTGTTCCTTGTATGGTTGTGTGGTGATGCGGTTGGTATCATGACCATGTGGGGGGTGGTTTGGGTGGGGTAATGAAATATCGGCTTGAGAGATAGTTTGTTTGTTTGATTGTGAGATAGATAAGAGGTGTTATATAACAGAGCTAGGTTTGGGTTTTATAGTTATCTGTTGTTGGGTGTAGTGTGGTTATGCATCATGGCTACAGATAATGGTAGTGATGAAAGGTGTTTCTAGGACAATCAGTGATTTTGCGGTTGATTTGGTTTGGTGGATGGATCGTGATGGATGAATTTGAAGAAGGATGAAAAAGTGTGTTAATTTTTACTATTGTTATTCTCCCTCGATGTGAATTTTTCTTTGTGGGTTTACTTGTGTTGTTATTAGTTGTTACCTGAGTATAGATGGAATGAATAAAAAACTATTTAATAAAGAATGATAACTAGTTAAATTAATTTGTTGGGGGAATGAAATGAGTTGTGGCATGTTTTGTGGTTGTTCACTTAGAGGTTGCTACAAAGATTAATGTATTGTGGGTTGGTTGATATTTCAGAACCCATATGATGGGATGAGTGTTTGATATCTATATTTATTACATGTATTTCCATTATTATTTCAATATGCACCCCACCCTAGTTAATCACAATGTTTTGAACTCCCCCATCATCACGGGGGGGGGGGGTGTCTTTTCCCAACATCCCGATGCGAGGATGGATGGATAGTTAGTTGATCATCTATACACCCTATTGTAGGGAGTGGTAGACCATGATTATTTATATTGGATTTGGTGTGGTTTATGGGGCCCATTTGAATGTGTGTAGGTTGGGATTTCCCAGGTGTTTTCGGGATGAGACACGTTGTGCTTTTTGAGGTGCGTTTGGGATGAGGTGTGGTTGTGACCCAGCTGTCTACGAGAGGAATGTGATGTGGTATGTGGCCTAGGTGTCTTTATGTCGAATGTGATCATCTTAATTTTCATAGTTTGTGGGACTTTCTGTAGGGACTATGTGTTCGCAAGTGGGATGTGGTGTCATTTGTGTGGCCCCTGTGTGTGCGGGCCGATTGGGACATAGGGCTTGTGGAAGAGAAATGAGTGACATTATATTTTTTGTTATGGTATGAGAGGATAATACTTGGGAAGTGGAGCGGAGTGACCAAATCATTGATGTGATTACTATATTACTTTACTTGACTTGCATTACTTGGTGAGTGTGTTGTGGTGAGGTTTGGATGGCTAGTATACCTTAATTGGTGCTATTGATTTTTGTTGTTTTCTCATAAGGTAATTAGCATGTTTTCTCCGATTGTTCATAAGATACATTGGTTTTTCCTTAAAAGTATAATTTAATGCACACCATATGTATATAAAAGTGATTTCTAGTTTCTATGAGGAAAACATGGACTATATTGGGATGTACAAGCATGGGCATTTGGACAACTATTGTGCCGCTATGTAGCCTTAATTTTGGTACATATTTTGAATTTTTTTATAACAGTTTTATTTTAACATTCACGAGGGATAAATTTTTTTCATTATTTTAAATATTGTTCTTGGATTTTTGGGGATGGACCATATTATCTTCTAGTCATGTTTCCCACAAAAAGGGTAATTCCTTCCATTTTGTGAGATTCTACACCCTTAGTGCTGGTCGCCACCACAGGGCCTAATCGAGGTGGGACTTTGGGGTCATTATATTCCTTTATACATCTTAATAATGGAGGGTTGTGACACATTCAATGCCTTGAAGAAGGATGGTTGGGACTATTACATTATCAAGAGGGGGGTTCATGACTAAATCCACTTATGAAAATTACATTTTAAAAAAATGAAAATAATAATATAAAACTAAAAACAAACTCAACAAAACACCATATTAATAATCGATCAATGTGAACAAGACAGACAAAATTTTACTACATGAATCAATCAAAATAGAGGAAGAAAAAAAGATCATGTAGAAATAACCTATCAGAAATCATCTAAAATACTATGTACCATGGTAATGACACATGGTATTATGGTTATACGATATTATATAGACTATAATAAGGAACCAACCGGTCATCCAACATTTAATCCAAAATCCAAAACCATCCAACTAGACCACACTAGTATTATAATGATGAAACTCACCTAATATCAAAAGATTACTAGACAAATAGGGGTACATAGGTATTTTTTAAAACAACTAGTTTCATATAATTCTAAACCTCCATATATGACTACAGTTCCCAAAAATAAAATCAACTAGAGATGAGAAATAATGGTACTATAAAATCAACTCACAGATCATAAATGGTAATAAAATAATAAATCATATCTCACATGCATCACCCTCACAATAATATACTCCTTTTAATATCATCAATTTAATAGTTATAGACAATATTTTCCTCAAGATTCACACTATTTATCATCAGGAAAAAATAATGTGTAGGAGAGGGTTAGACACACTAACACAACCTTTAATCCATCTGAATGTCCTAAACATTCCACCATATAAAGAAACTCAGAATGCAAATTCATTTTAACAATTTCAAATACCACATTGATACCTTCATCGAAACCATACATTGGTAAATATAATTAATTTTTTAAAATACCTACACATTCCTCCTTTAAAACAACTTGATAAATCAATCATTTTGTTCCAATTGAAAATTCCATGATAATAAAATTTTCGCCATTTTAATGAATAAATAGGGGTGAAATACCTTAAAAAAATGTGATTCATTTAATATAAATTCCTTATAAATTTAACCAAACACATTTATATCAACACCACATTTAAGTTAATTAAAATATTTAAATACTCATTATACCATGGGAGAAAGGGCTAGACACATTCATACAATCTATTATAGCCGTCTCATATTTTTATAATTTTATAAAAATTTAAATTAAAATACTTAATAATCCTATGAAATTATAAATAAATTAAAAAACACTTATCTATAATTAATAATAATCCACCCAAAATGATTTTTAACACCATGAATTTGATGATGAGTGATAAATTTTCCATGGAGATAACAATTCCAAGACCTAAACATAAAAATACCCAAAATAAACCTAAAGTAAACACTAAAAAACATCCCATATTGTTTTTTTGTTTTTTGGAAAAATAAAATATTGAGATGACTAAGAGAGGGTGAAAAAATAGGAGAATAACGAGGTAAGTGGGTGGATTTAACTGGAGAAATCACATATAATCAAGAGAGATTATAAATGGGAAATGAAATGAGGAGATAATATAACATAAAGCTATTGAGTACAGTTAAACCAAAGGGAAAATGAAGTAGAATTAATTAAACTGAATGTGTAAAGAATGATAAAATCACCTGAATAAAATTTTTAGTTATGAAGCTCTATAATATAGTGATAGTAACCATGGTACATCACTCCTCATTGAAATTCAACTATGACAAAGTCATTAAACTATTCGTGCAATTATCCTTCTCCAATAGACACCATGGTAAAGCCTATGTGTTGTATAATTATTCACATCATAAATGTAGAAACACCATTTTTTGACGAAATGCCCACTACGGTATGGTCCCTAAATCTTTAGTGGGAAGACCCTTTACCAACCCCCCGGAGCATCCCGGAGAGCTAAGATTTGGTGCTTCGTATATAACAACCCATGTTTTTATTAAGGAGAATTTAATTATGAATTTATATGTGTGCCAAAAATAGTAATATATTATCGTATAAAACACAAAAAACATATAATTATACTCCAAAATAATTTATTATATTAACTGAAACGTTACATCTTGAGAATAAATATAGACATATGAATTGAATGGTTAAAAAAATTGAAAATTGAAAATAATATATCTATAATATGAAAATTTCGATATGATAGATCCCCCAGAATGATCCCTATAATGAAAAAAAAATTATAAAAAAGGAACATAATATTATAAATTCAATATCTATTTTGAAAATTAAAGTATTTATATCCTTAAGATATAATAAAATTTAATTAATAATTAATTAAATATGATATATTTATAGATGATAGAAAACTCATATCATTGTAAAAAATACTCCAATTAGAATAGAAATATAGTCATTAGAATAGTTATCAGACTGTTATAAATTATAACCATAAAATTATAATATTTAATATCACCTAGTTAATTTGAAAATTTTATTCTTTTATAATATACAATGACAACATTGCAAATTTATATCATTATACAAATAATTAAATGTTTTAAAAATTATAACATATGTGATCGGATATTTATAAAACACATATGTTTTATTTAAATGTTTATGATAAATAAAAAATATAAATGAATTTAAATATTTATAAAAATGGTTATTAAAATAATATTATGCTTAAAAATAATTATATTATAATTTTATGAGACCATATGTAGAATTTTAAAGGTTTCAAAAATTGATCATAAAAAATTGTATTTTTATCAAATGAATAAGGATTTTATTTAACAATTATATTTCTATTGTGAAGAAAATGATTTTCATAAATTGGGTATACTTATTAGAATATACAGATGAAAAAAAAATTTGGTTGATGTTTTTGTATTTTTCTAAAATAGTTTACCTTTTTCCAACTGTGTAATATGAAAAAACATGGTATGCAAGAGTATAAGGTAAATAAATTAATTCATGGGCCATGGATTATGTAATAAACCATTAGATAGGAATCTCATGATATAATTAATTTACATTTTCATAATATTTATTAGTGCTGACAATCTTGATGAAACAATATAAAATTAATTATTATTATATTCAAAAAAAACACCTCTACTCTTATAAAAACTACCTCCCACTGCTGCTTCTCCTAAATCCTTCGAAGACATAAAATTTTAAAAATTTATTCCAAATTTTGTTTTAAATCCCCTCCCCAAGACCTTGTTCTATTGGTCTCACCATAGGTCATTTTAATGGCCATTAAGGGGTATCTTAAGTGGAGACACCCAATAGAGATGGAAAATTTATAATGGAACCATTTTTAATTTTATTCTTCGTTTTTGACCAATATATTTTTTCCATCCAGAATATTATATTACCATCATAATCATAAATATAATTATATGTAGTTATTATGTTGGAATATCAATTGTTTACCCTCCCCTAAATTGATTCTAAAATTAAATTGATTATCCTTATTGTGGTCCATTCACTACCTCCATGAGAATTATAAATCATTTTCACCACCACCTTCATAGGTTGACTTTATATACTAGTTATGGTTAAAAATTACTAAATAAAAATATATTTTTTTTTCATTTTTAATGGATTAATATAAATAATGTTAAATTAAACCATATATGTTCATCAATTCGAATAAATTAACTAGGTTAATAAATCGTACAATGAAAATAATAAAACATAATGAAACATTTTTATTTTTAATAATATTTGAAATTTACAGCTATTTTAAATTATTATACTAGCATTAACTTTATTTAGAAACTCTAATGGTGTTATGGAACCATTTTATAATTAATATCCATGATTACCTACAAGTGATGCCATCATGGAATGATGACACTAGTGACTATGGGATAATAGAAAAAATGGAATCTCAATTAAATGAGTATCAAATAACATAATATCTAAAAAATAAATTTAATAAATTAAGAAAAGGTTCTAAAAAATAAATACAATTAATCTAATTTTACAGTGCAAGACGTTCACTGTAATTGTAGAGTGAACATGGATTTAAGGAAAGGGAACCCTTGGAACCTCCATCTTTTCATTCAGTTATTCCTTATCTCTCTCTATATCACTTTAAATTTTTTTTATGAATACTATACATATTTTAAATCTATTTACCTTGAATATTTACGTATTTTATCCATTTTTTGTGGAAATATGTTCTTTTGATGTTCTCTTATAAAACGGATCTCTTAAGTAATCTTAGATTAATGGAACTTCCTATTTCATTTTTCATTAAAATAATCATCCCATGAGTTCTTTGTATTCCTTAATTTTATCCCATAAAGAATCATTATTTATGAATATCCCTCCTCATTCATTTTTGGTTTTATGAAACTGATGATGTTCTTATTTTCTATAATGATTCTTTATCAATTTTTTAATGCCTCGCTAAATAAGATCAATTCCAAAATTATTTCTTGTTGGGAAAAAATTCCTCAAGGTGTACCCTTGGTATGTTATGTTTTTGATCATGTTTTTTTGACAAATCCAGATTATCACGAATGATATTGATTGTTGTTTTTTGAAGATATGTTTTTAAGGTTGTGCAGTTTCCCTATGTTTTCCAAATGATTGGGCCTCAAAATCAAGATATTGATGGTGGAAAAGGAATAATTTCTTCATAATAGTGAACATTATGAATAACATTGAATTAACATTGAAAAGGACAAGAACCACATACCATAAATCATGGATCATATACCATGACTGGGAATGGTACATGGCTGCATACCAAGCAGTGGGAAAGGTACGCATGACCCGTTCATGAAACTGAAAACGGTTTGCAATGGAAGGAGGTATGGTAAGTGGATGGATTGACATCGTTGGAGTAGGACGATTGCTTAGTACCAATGACAGTACATGAACTTCAAAAAAAATAGTTCGCGAGTGGCATGTGGTGGTATAAGGAATGGTACGCCATGAAGGCCGGATTGAAGATTTGGTAAATCGTAGATCAGTAGATTTTGTGGTAATTTTGGCTCATATAAGAATTTATAATCTCTTCAATTACTATAGAGATATAATATCATTAGAGAACATCTCTTTGATCTAGGAATTATGAAATGTCATAAGGAAGATAGAGAGGGATAATTCCATGAAGGTGAAAGTGGTTCACATAGAAGAAATTCCGCAGAAGGTTTTTGTGGGAGATTGTATCCTGCAATGGTCATGGTATGCAGAGGAGGAATCCTGATACAAGGAAGGAGTTGACTCAGTATACAGAGGAAGGTGCTCCGGTACACAGAGCCGAAGACAGTCCATGAATAGGGAATAGTTCGTGGACAAAGGGATGTTCATAATGGTGGAAAAAAGGTAGTGGTACACAGAGGTGATAACAAATTTCAGAAGATATAATAAGTATGTATAATGGTTGTTGGTATACCAAACCTTGTAATCAGTACACGGGAGAGGAATTGTGTTCTCAATTTTAACAAGGAAGCTTGAGAAAGCTTCAAATAAGTTTTCAAACGTATTTTCTTGTACTTAGTAGTACTCGGGAAGGTGGACTTAATCTATATGTGAAAAAGGGACTTCAAGAGAGCATCTAACAATAGTTGAGGATGCATGAACTCATGAAGATGAAGGGACCTGCATGTCCATAAACTATTTTTGATCAACACATCCATAAATTGTTAGTGGATTCCTTTATCAGAGCAGTGATTGAATAAAGAGGAAGACGATGACCCTTTCCACTGGCAGGGATCCAGATAAAGAGGCATTGGGAGTGACCCCTGGGAGTGGAGTGAGCAGACCCTAAACATTGTAAAGGTAGGTATCATGGTCATCAAATATCTATACCAAACATTTTACTCAATATTGAAATTGATCCTTAGTGAATTTTTACATCAACACATCGTCGTTGTATGCTCATTAGATATAGCCCAGTGAGGATGAACCATGTAAAAATTTATGGGGCATGTAGATGATTTCATATCTGTTGATATATTTATATTGTAGGTAGTGTTAATTGAGAATTGTATAACAAAGATACAATAACCAAATGGGTGAAGTTTTAATCTATCATTCCCTGATTCAACCCCCTCTTAGGGTATTCGACCTAGTGGACCAAACAATTGGTATCGAAGGGAAAGGTTGAAAGTCAATGGTTCTATATCAGAATAAGAAATGGAGTTGGTAAATCCTAATTTATTTCTGATTTTTGAATGAAATAATTATCAAATATGAAATAATCTAATGCAGCACTACTTCCAATCAGTTGGGATGGATGTCTTCGTAGCATCTACGCATGGAATATTTGTTGAAAATAATAGTGGTGATTTATCAGAATATTAAATAAGATAGTTGGATGCCGATGCTAAAGGGTTCAATTATTTAGGGGGGTCCCTTTCAAATGAAATTCTTACAAAGTTAATATCATGTAAACCATCAGATGAAATGTTGGAAAATTTAAAAAAAAATTATGAGGGAAATAATAAATGTATGAGAAGAAAAGCTGCAGGTTCTATGGAACACGTATGAGGATCTCTGAATGAATCCTAATGAGATTGTTGATGCATTATTGGAGAGGATTTATATTATTGTGGAAGACATTTGGGGTCTTGGATAAGTCAATGAAGATATAAATATTGTGAAATGCATCATGAGGAAACTTCCACCACAATACAATTCAAAAGTTTTAGTATTGGTTGACAATGACCCGAAAGAGATGACACTAGATAACCTACAGAGTAACATTGTAGAATAGGAAATGAGAAATGATGATAATGATGTAGTGGAAAAGGGGACGTCTATGGACGTGGCGTTCAAGGATATAAAGAATCTATCTACAGAAAATAGTTCTGAGGAGGAAAATATGGATGATTTCTTGTCATTTCTCTCCACCAATCGTCAAAGTGGAAATGGAAGTTCAAAGGTAAACTTCCATTTTCATGATTTTGATGCGGAATGATTGGGAATTTTACAACAATGTGCCCCAAGAATAATTATGATGAAAAAGAAGCAAATGAGGACATTCTCCAAAATAAGTATTCATCAAATGAGAAAGGTAGGAGAAGTAATAAATGAAAGTTTAACAAAAACAATCATCTTTATAGAGAGGATAAATGTTTAGATGAATCTATGGTAGAAGAGTTAAAGTACTGAAAAGATCATAAAATAAATTCTTTGGTTTGAGTTGTTAGAAAATAATTAAAAAAAGGGGAAAGTAACAATGAAGAAGGAGAAATTGAAGGAAGAATTGATCATCATGATAAATTAGAATCTTTCCTTAAAGAGGTAGATATTTTGAGAGCCAAAACAAATAAATAAAACGATGTTGTTCATGATTCCAAACTCTTTATGCGCCGTCAAGAAGAATAGAATTATGAAATGATTATAGGAATTGAAAAGCTGAGGTCTTCAATGCCAGAAATCACAGAAAGGGTGGTTGAGGAAAAACTAAAAATTAGAGAATATAAAATAATAAATGATAGTTTTATTGAATCAGAAAAAGATCAAATCAAACGTATCAAAAAACGTAAAGAGGATGTTGTCAATATATGAAGAAAAATTGAAGATCAGATGAAAATGATATCTCTATGTCCAAAATCAGGAAAGAAGACCATACAAGATACTAATAAGATGAGATTTGAGAAGATTGGTCAATCGAAACAGAAGTGAAAATTATTTCTGAATGATAAGACTGGAATGAGGCATGATCTAAAACTGGAAGAAGTTGTTGTTCACGTCAAACCACAAGCCCCTCATCCAATATTAATGATTTAATTGGGTAAAAATCATAATAAAAATATTCAGAAAACCCAACGATCAACTAGTGGTGAATCATTTCTATGCTGGAATGTACCTCACATATGATTTAATGACTGTATTACGATGGGACACTGTCATAATGTATGTTCCATTGTAATGAGCTACCAAAGGGAACAAGACCAACATAAGTGTTTATATAGATCTCAAAATTTCATTTCATCATTTGATGGTATTTGATTTAGGTGTTAAGGGCCCAAAAACAGGGAAAGGTATTTCTCATCAATAATGATTTGGAATTTTCTGAGGAAACCTAAATGTGTCCAAAAGATTCAATGAAATATATCAACAAAATAGTTGAAATATCAAAATAGATTTTTATATCTGAAAATTGAAGCTGACATATCATATAAAGTTAAATATCAAGATTATAATATCATTTTGGGTATGACTTCTATGATGTAGGTCAAAATGAAAATGGTCAAGTAGAATGTGGTTACAGAAATTGTGTTCAAGGCATTAGATCGAATAAGGATATATATAATTCATAGTGGATGCACTTCCCATATGAATGGAAATAAGGATCCAGTGATGAAAATAATGTAAGATAAAGAAGTTATTGTAATATTCGGTAATGATGAGGACCTGAAAATTATAGTTTCAATAAAAGCGATGTATGGAGGAAAAGACATGACACAAGTAGATGTCGTGGTTCTTTAAGGCCTTAGTCACAACATGTCTACAGTTCGTTAATTATGTGTGTCAGGACATTCCATATGATTCTCTAATAAATTATGTATCATCAAAGAAAAGGATGGTGTTTTTGTGTTATAAGGAATGCATATGAAAGGTAATCTCTACCTTTTGAGTGGAGAATAAGATATGTGCTTTCTAACTAGGGATGAAGAAAACAAGTTATGTCAGACATGTCTTGGTAGCATGAGCCAAAATTATTTGGAAGATGTAGTGAAATATGATTCTTCTCAAAATCACCCATGATTATCACATGATCGTTCTCATACATGTGATTCCTTCCGAAAATGGAAGACCATTCGAAATACATATAAGACAAAGGAGAAAAGGTCAACAAGATTGCTTGAGTTTGTGCATATTGATGTGTGTGGTCCAATTTATCCGAAGGAAATTGATGGAATGAGACATTATTTCATCTTAGTTTATGATTAAAGTAGAATGACATGTGTTGCAACAATCACCCACAAATTGGAAGTTTTTAGTTTCGTTACAAGATATCAATGAGAATGTGAAAAGATGCTCGGTTAGAAAATTCGGATGTTTCGAACAGATAATGTAATAGAGTTCATAAATATCCAAGTGGAGTACTATCTTGAGAAACATGGGATATGACATCGAGTTTCAGTAGTAATAAAATACAACATAATGAAGTAGTTGATAGAAGAAATCATATTTTCAACAACATTTCTAGAACATTTAATTTTGAGAAATTCCTTCTAAATAAATTTTGGAAAGAAGCAGTAATGACAGTATATACTATCCAAATAGAGGTTTACTTTTTCCAAAAGTGGAGAAGACAATATACGAATTATGGTATAGAAATAATCCATCATTTAAGTACTTTTGAATATTTGGAAGTAATTGTTTTATTATCAATAAGAAGAAAATTTTGAAATTTTAATAATGTGGGGAAGAAGGGATATTTCATGGATATTCAAGGAAGAGAACAGAATATAAGTACTTCAATAAGCGGTTGGGAAATACATTTTAATGTTATGAGGTAACTATAGTAGAAAATGAAAAAAATAATCAGAAAATACTTGATCAGACTTTGGAGGATAGTGATGAAGATATGAGAATATCAGGGGACACTCCAGCTCTAGAGGATGATTCTGAAGAAGACTAAGATGAGGAGAATAAATCAGTGTCTATAAAAAGACCAGCAAGAAGAGCTGAAATTGGTAGGGAAAACATAATTGGTGATCGTGCAGCACCAGTAAAATGAATTAGGATGAATCCTCTACAACGAGCATCATAATTATCACAGGTGGAACCTAAATGTTTTTATGAAGTAGATGGAGATGAGAACTGGGTTCAAACCAAGAATGAAGAACTTTACCAAATTGAAAACAATACAATATGGGAGATTATTTCAAGACTAGTAGGCAAGAATGTCATAGAGAAAATGGGTTTTTTTCAACCGAATGATTGAAGATGGTGTTGTGATTCGAGACAAAGCCCTACTTGTGGGAAAAGTGTACTACCAAATAGAGGGTATATAAGTCGATGAAAAATTGAAAAACATTGAAAGTCTAGAGACAATCAGATTATTCTTTGACATAGTAGTGAAAAGAGTGTTTAAGGGTTTCTAGATGGATGTCATGTAAACTTTTATAAATGAGTTTTAGAAGAAGAATACTACATTGAGGAACTAGTTGGTTTTCCCATTCATGATGGCGATTAGAGAGTTTGTTGGCTGAATAAGGCATTCTACAGCTTAAAAAAGCTCCAAGAGCATGTTATTAAAATTGTGATCAAATAATAAAGAAGCTCAGTTTCTAGCGTGGTAATGTTAATTACAGTCTATATTTCAATAGTGATAGTAGTCAAAGGATGATATTTCTAGTTTATGATGATGACATAATATTTGGTTGATCAGATAAAGATCAATGTAGACAATTTTTTTGAATACATGAAAAGTGAGTTTGAAATATCGATGAATACGGAGTAGAAATTTTTTATTGGTTTACAGTGACACAAGGAAGAAATGGAACCTTCATATCTCAATATAAATCTTACAAGTATGTTTTGAGAGGGTTTGTAATATATAATTCCAAATACATAAAGACAGTTGTTGCTACCCCGTTGAAACTGTCACTGGATGAGGAAGGCATGGAAGGTAATACCACATAATATAGGAAAATCATTATACGTCTGTTGTACCTGACAATGAAAAGTCCTGATATGGTATTTTCCACTTGACAAGAAGCAAGGTATCAAAGCAATCCAAAGGAGAAACATATTATTTCATTAAAATAATTCCTTGGTATATCAAGGTTGTATCAAATTTTAGTCTAATGTACAATAACAAATCTCATACAGAGTTATTTGGATATACAGATGTGGAATGGGATGGTTCAGCAGATGATAGGAAATCTGTATCAAGAGGTGACTCTTCTCTTGTAGGGTTATGAATTTCATAGTTAATGAAGAAACACAATTTCATTTTATTGAGAACCGTAGAAGATGAATACATTGTGGATACTCAATCTTGCATGAAACTATTGTGGAGGAAGAATCAACCTGAATATATGGTAATTGAAATGAGCTCTAAAACCAGAATTTATTGTGTTAATTCAAGTGCTATAAATATTACCAAACATCAAGTCCACCACTCAAAGAAAAATCACATTGAAATCAAATAGAATTTCATTAAGGAGAAGGTGGAACAAGGACTTGTGAAGTTGGAGTATGTGTATACAAAACAACATGTTACATACCTTTTAACAAAGGTCTTACCAATCGAATCAATTTAAAGGAATCAAATGGGTCTAGGAGTCTATTTGACTTCCCGCAATTGAAAATGTGTGGATGTAGAAACCCCTCACCCCAAGGTTTGATGTTTCTTTCCATAATATGATGATATGTGTTCTTTACCCTATTGTAGAAAACCTTGATGTAACCTTCTGGTTTGATGAAAAATGTGGATAAAGTGAAACTATTCATGGGGGAAAAAGACATAGGAAGAATATATTAAGTGGAAAAGTGAGATAGGGGGAGTTGAAGATGAGCTGAAGCTTGTTAGAAGAGCTATAACATAGTGGGATCACTAAATCTGATAATGCATGAAGTGATCGATCAATGATTAGATATCACAATAGTAGAGGTTTGTGATGAAATAAGATCATCGATATTGATGTATCAGTATGGTATCAACAATTTTTTTTAATTATAAATGAGGTTATTAATTGATAAAATTTTCATTATACTCTTGTTTCTCATACCGATCATGGCTCATGTTATCTTAGAGTATGTGTTGAGTAAAACTGTGATCGTTATCTTAATCGCATAAAGAAAATGGTGGTTAAAGATCAATTGAGTTTTAATGAGGTATCAAAAGGTGTTGAATTATTACGAGAAGAGTTGTGACCAAACCCAAAAGGGGATATTGTTGGGAAAAAATACCTCAATGTGTCACCTCGATATTTTTGGGGCGGCATTGTTTTTGTTGAAAAAGGCAAATGATGGAGAGTGATAATTATTGGAGTTTTCCAAATAGATGTTTTTAAGGTGGCACAATATCCCAGTGTTTCCAAAGGTTTTGGACCTCAAAATCAGGTGTTTGATGTTGGAAAAGGAAGGATTTATTCATAGGAGTGAACTTTTATGAAGAACATTGATGAAAATTGGAAAAGGATGAAAATCACATACCATATTTCATGGATCGCATACCATGACCGGGAAGGTTATGCAACCGCGTACCAGGAATCCAAAAAGGTACGCACGAGCAGGTCATGAAGCCGAAAACATTTTGTGTAGGAAGGCAGGGTGGTATGTGGATGGATTGATATTGGTAGAGGAGGTCGAATAAAAAGGAACCCAGACAGTACCTGGACAAAATATGAAATTTGGGTTGTGGGTGGCTTACGGTTTGTCGTGGTAGAAGGAACGATATGCGGTGAACATTGGATTAAAGATTTGGTAAATCATATATTAGGGGATTTTTTAGGTATATTTTACTATGTAATATTTTATATTTTCACTCATTATTGTGGAGATCTAATATCTATAAAGGACATCTTTTTGATCTGGGAATTTTGCAAAGTCTGAAGGAAGTTAGTGAGGGATAATCCTATAAAGGCTGAAGTTGATCGCACGAAAGAAATTCCTCCAACAGTATTTGTGAGAGAATTTATCCCACAAAGGTTGTAGTATGAATATGAGGATGTTAAATATGAAAAAGGAGTTGACCTAGTACGCGG
The DNA here is from genome assembly GCA_963277665.1 of Viscum album. NCBI lineage: Eukaryota > Viridiplantae > Streptophyta > Magnoliopsida > Santalales > Viscaceae > Viscum > Viscum album. The sequence goes on along the minus strand of OY728150.1, from coordinate 35,009,173 downwards.
AGTATGAATCAATGGTATGCACGAGAGAGAATTCTACAAGAGGTACGCAGAGGTGAAGACAATCCGTGAATAGATAATGATCCACAGACCGAGGGAAGCTCACAGAGGAAGAATAAAGGAAATAATAAGTGGAGGCGATAATGGTTTGTGGAAGACATAAGCAGTACATTAAATGGGGGTCCATGTAGCAATCCCAATACTAAGTATGCAGAAGAGGTATGTGGTTCGTGAACTGCGCAAGGATGCTTTCAAAATCATGAAATCAGTCTGCGATATTATTTTCCAGTACCGAGAAGTAGTTGAGATGGTGGACTTCATCTAAGAGTGAAAAGCGGGTATCAACAGAGCATCTACCAAGAGTTGAGGATGAAAGAACTCATGAAAATGAAGGGACCTGCATGTTTATAAACTGAGTTTGACCTACTAATCCATAAACTATAAGATCATTATGTTATAATAGTAGTGAGAGAAGGAATAGGAAGATGGTGACCCTTTCCACCAGTAGTGAGTCTGAGAAAGAGGCATAGGGAGTTACCCTTGGGAATGTAGTTGGAACACCCTAAATTTTTTAAAGGAAGTGATCCTAGGTATAGAAGATATAGCTCGAACATTGTACTCATTATTGGTAGTGATCCATGGTGAATTTGGTACATTAGCAGATCACCATTTTATACTCCTTGGACAGAGCCCAGGAAGGCTGAACTAAGTAAAAATGTCCATGTCATTTAAAAGATTTCATATATGTTCATATATTTCTATGGAAGGAATAAAGAATTGAGTTTTCTCTAACAACAAAACAAGATCCAAACAGGAGAATTTTTTAATATATCATACCCTAATTCATCCACCTCTAAGGGTATTCGACCTAGTGGGCCTAACAATTATCTACACCTTATCATTAAATTTAATTCAAATAAACTCCATATTTGAAAATTTCTCTTATTTATACAAATATTCACAATTAAAAGATTTAATAAAATCTCTTCATTTGAATACATATGATATATCCAATGATTATCATTTCAGGTTTGATTATGTATCCCATTTCAATCCATGGGTATTTTTTATTATTATGCCTTATGATTGATTCCCTTATGTGGAACACATAATCATGTTCTTTTTTAGACTGGTGTTATTGGATTTTAATTTAATGCATTAGTAAATTATTTTACCTCCTGAGAAGATATGTATGGGATGGAGGATTAAACCTAATTCACTATTGTCCATTTCCACCAAGATATGATGTCTTGATTGTTAGACTTGACTTATGATTATGATGTAACATATTATATTGATTGAATATTCCTATTATAACATGATATTAGGAATAAGTTTTCATTATTTTATAATCCCATATTATAATTCATCACAATTTTCTTTTTTAATATCATTTTATTCCACTTAAATCATCTATTATACATAATTATAATGTTTATTCCCTTATTAGACTTTAAACCTCAACCCATTTGTTTATATATTCCCTAGGATAACCTATATAGTTTTTGAATTCATATTGACATCTAGTAGAACATTTTGGAGATTAAAATATTGTTTTTTCTTTTAGATTCATTTTAATGATTTATGTATTTAATCTTAAAACTACACTAATATTATAGATCCCAGGGTTGGGTTTATTAGTTATTTATTTTAAAAATAATGTAATATTATTTGTAAGTGGATTGAGTAAATATATTTTATATAGTAGAAATTTATTGTTTTTTTTGTATTAATACATGAATAGATTAGTAAAAACATATGACTATGTTTATGTATAGGAAAACACCTTCAAATACTCTAAAATTTTACAAAGAGATGCTTCCACAAAATGAGATTCATATAAGGATACTATAAGTGTATGTGCATCTAGAACATTCATACATTTGGGTGACAACCATGGAAAGGATTATTGTATTTTATGTAGATATTTACCATGTGAATTATAAGGAGGAATTTTTTGACACCTGGTTTGACACTCATGGGGGATGTGTGGTTGTAAATCCATACACTATTTACAACCCATTATGAAGTAATTGAATAGACTATTAGACCTAAAAAATTTTGAATATTACAACAGAAAACCTAGATTGAAAATTGGGGGATCATAATATAGGACACACATGTGAATGATAATTTATTACTCAAACGTTTATAGTTTTAGTTTTATATTCTATTCAGTTTTTTAATTCTCATCCATAACCTTATTATGGTTTTATTTAGTGATTGGATGCAGAATCAAGTATTGAGAGTTGTAATAATATCAAAAAATTAACATAAAATATCTAATATGATTGTATTTACATAATTTCATTCATTTTATCTATGATTTATAAAACTATTCAAAAATTACCTCAAAACATCTTATTGAGTTACGATTGAGAACCAAAAATGGAATGGTTATTGCATCCAAATAATTTTACACCACCCAAGTAAATTTTTTATGAATGAGACCTATAAAAATATATATTTATTATTATTATAGTTAATTTTTATTCTATACTTGAAATTTATTTTCTCTCTTTATATAATGAAAACATTTACTTTCTAGAGCTGGAAATCACTCACCACAACCTGAATCATACTTCTATTATAGAAAAGTTTAAATAGGAGGATGTGTTTTCTTTGGGATATATTCCTTAATCATGGATATTACTAATTTATAAGAAATGAAATACAACTCAAATTATTGAGTTTAATGATGGGATAATTCTTGAATACATTTCCATTGAGGGGTAATATTTATATGTCTACCTTGAATGTATTCCCCTTTATCCTCCTTTCTGAAAGGATAAGTTATCATTTAAATGTATACATGGATATATGACCATATCTAGTAATCCTTACCAAATGGAAACAAGAAATTATAATAAATAACAATTTAGTTATAATATAATCTCTAGAAGGGTTTTATAAATCTGTGAGATTAAACATGGGGAATGGAATTCATGTTATTCATGATTAAGGATGGTTAAATATTCCTATACATTCATTATTTTAATTTCAATAATACAACGATAAAGAAAAATTATCCCCTTCTGTGAATTTATGTCTTTTCGATTAGTTATGTGTGTACTAGTACTTCATTAAGCTGAAAATTCTGTCTAGATATCACTAACAAAAGGTATTGAATGGAAAAAATCACCCACACTTTACACCCGTAGAGAAGGTTAATTAGTAGGAGGGACGCGTAGCAATACTGAAAATTATATGATTGTTTAGGAGTTCCAACATAATATTAACTAGGGAAAAAATATTAAATTTTAGTATGAAGTATAATTAGTTCTCTTAATGGACATTGTTTGAGAAATAAAATTTTTAGTGATGACCAATTTCCATTTCCCTTCTTAGAATTTCCATAGGAGACTCCAAAATATCCTTCGATCATCCCCTATATTGCTCAAGGAAAATGCATGTGCTCCTAGTTATATTTGTGTCAATGTAAAGGACAATTTTTCGGATCATTGATATAATATAAAGGATGGTGGTTCTAAGATTTATTTGTTAATATGAATCAGGAAAAGTGCATGGGGAAACATTATAAACTTTTAGACAATTTTCTAGAGATATATATTGGAGGGAAAATTATGGACCTTTCGGGGATTATCTGTGGCCAAGATATGATTTCATTGGCTACAAAATATATTATGATTGGTCTGAACATTGGACTAATTGGTTAAGATATTCCGATAAAAAATTACTATGGTGTTTGGGAGGGTATATTTAGAGATCTTGGACATGGACAGTGTATTGAAAATGTATATAAAGGTAATATTTTATACCATGATGATGGTGAAATAATGATAACTGGTCAGGCATATAGATGTGTTAGTCGAAACATTCTCCATGAGGAGTTGATGAAAAGGTTAGATGATTCAGGTGTTTATTATCTCTCCTAAAAAGTGGACAGGATCACTAGTCCTCTAGTGGTCATAATCGTGTTTCTTGTGAATGTGGTATTATTGTTCTTAGCATTCTTGCTACATTTGTGTCTAGTGAAGCTTTAGGAAAACTCTTCTATTATGATGTTGGGGGTCTAATGGTTTCAACTCAAATAGAATATTTCATTGATGTTCCGGTAGAGAAAAATCCATATAATCCCAGTCTGATGGCTTTAATAGAAGATGTGGAAAATATGAATTATGATTCCCTAATATTAAGATTATAATACAAAAAAAAATTATTTTCCATTCCCTTGTAACAAACCGGATTTTTTTTATGAAATATGATTGGATTCAAAATAATCATTGCATTTTGATTTTTTTTTTAAATGATCCTTTCAATGTTAGTGGAAATGTGTTTACTTATTTTTAGAACTTATGAAGAGAAAAAACCCTACATTTCTGTGTGTGGATCCGTTCTTAAGAAAAAGAAAAAAAATAAAATTTGGACCAGTAGAAAGCATGGTGCATCCTAAAATAGTCTATTCTATCATTAGATCATTATAAGAGGCATAAAATAGTTTTGTGATATTTCAAGAATTCTAAAAAATCATTATTCTGTGTATATAATTTCTTGTTCAAATAGTGTCAATATTTTCTCAATGTATGCACATTTTTCCTATTTCCACCTAAAAGTAAGAGACAAAAATTCTTCTTTCCCTTTGGGCAGAAATAGATACTTAACATGGCTATTGAATTTATCTAGTTTCTTTTAGATATAATTTCACTCACCAAAATTTTTGTGTCAAGGAATTATTAGTTACACACTCTCCACTACTGATAATTTTATATTTTCATTTTACATGTTCTTCACACCAAATAGTATGTGTAGGTGTCATGTGAGTCATTTACTTTATAACCCAACTAGTTTAATCATGGTGTATACATTCCTTGCTGTTTAGTTTTTCATTTATTTTAATATTTATATGAATAATTAGAATAGTAATGATATCCTAAACCATTTGTGAATAATGATTTAATGGTATTCTTTTAATTTTTTAAAAAATGTAAAGAAAAAAATATATTACTATTATTTCATGTTGAAAATGATGTGGGAACTTTGAGCTTATATTTATTCCCTTCTAACCCAAAATGGTCCATAATTTATCAGGGATGTGATGAATATTGTATTTAGATATAACCTCAATAAATTCATGGTATTATTTATAGATTAAATATTGATATACTCCAAAATAAAAGATTTTCATGAAATAGATTCTATAATAACGATACAAGGAACGGATTATTAATATAAAAAGTACAGTAAATGTTATTTTTGGATGATGGATGTATCATTATTGGGGAATTTTATGTCTATAAAAGGGAAATTTATGGATCCATTGATCAAATAGTTTATTTAAGAAAATAAAAGACTGATAACTATAAAACAGACCCATAATTTTCATGGACTATCTAAAAACTATCCATTATTTTTAGGAACTTCTAATGATTTTAAAACGCTTTAACCAAGAAAACACCTAATGCAGTTATGTGTTTTACTCAAATCAATGCGAAGAGGGATTTATGGAATTAAAAGAGTGGTTATCACTACAAAACATAGGAAACTACTGTCTATGAAGGGAACACTTTATGGTATATAATGATTCTTCAAATATTGTATGGGGTTGTATGCAACTAAAAATGATAAATTAATAGCATACACCTCAAGGTTTTTGAAATATTATGAGTAGAACTATCTGAAGCACTATATGGTGTTTGATACCACGATATTCAAACACAATAATTTGCGGCATTATAACTATAAATATAAGTGTGGAATATATATGTATAAGAATATCATAAAATATATATTCACATAAATGGAGATTAATAAGATAAAATAATGTTTGTTAGAGTTGATCAAGATCTGTGACTACTCACTGCAAGGAAATCATCATGTAACGAACAATATCCTTACAATATCAAATGAGTACTTGATCATTCAGTTTAGAGATGGTTATAGATACTCATGAGGATGATATGGAAATATTTAATCATGTTGAATGTATAAGAAATGGTAAATATTCATAACTAAAAATTGATAAATGAGTTGTAATATTTGGGTCACATATATGTATACGTTCTAATCGTGAGATGCTTGAGTTATTTATTGATGTATAAAAATTGAAATCTCTTATCCACCAAGAAAAAATGAAGATATTTAATGATATATGAGAACAATATTTTTAGTAAAATATGATAAAAAAGATCACATAATACACATTAATGTTCTTGCAATGTCAACAAGTGAAGGAAGGAGTGTAAAATTCCATGGTATTGACACAACCATTACCCATACCTTGATGGAAATGAAAAAATATAATAGTTTATTCTTTTAGAAGATATCAAAATACATCTAATTAAAATATTTTCTTTTTTTCTATGTTGGATCATCTCACAAACTCTACTCATCCCATTTCTATATAGGAATACTTCTAAATTTATAAAAATAGATGGGAATATAATGGGCAAGTTGTGAGGCATCATGGGACACCACTCTCAATTGTATCTGATTGATATTAAAAATTATCTTCCATGGTCTAGAAAAGAAAATAAAATTATCTGAAAACCATGATTATTTTCAATATGTATTATAATAAAAAAAATATTAAATATAAGAAGACTATATAGACACTAGATTCATTTTAAGAGAATTCTAAATGGACATTCAAGTTTTTTGAGATCATCATATTCTTTTATTTACGTTATCATTAAATAATATGTTACACTCAATAATAAATATATAACTATTTGTAGTAATATATGGAAATATATGTATGTCACCATTATGTTCGGATGAATTTCTTGAAGTCTAATTGAGGAGACCTAAATTGGATGAAGAAATCATAAAAAACTTTAATACTATTCTACAGTATATAAAGAAATTCACTATAGATAATAGTTATATATTGATAATCATTAGTGATACCTATAGTTTGTGTTTGGAGATAATGTTTCCCCATTCATATATCAATGGATGATGTTTCTGAGATTTGGGAGGAAGATAAATCTACATCCTAGATACATTTCCATGTTTTAGATTCTGGATCAAATCATAAATATGGGATATGAATGTTCATTACCAATAGAAAAATAAAAAGTATTTTATTTTCTCCACTTATACCTTTAGAGAACATATATCTCAGATCCCTCATTTATACTAAATTCAAAAGGTTGTTCAATTGGAGTGTGATCCCTTTTATCAGGAACAGACAGTGATAGTATTGAACCATATTAGATATGTTCAACATAATGAGACAACACACCAAGTCCAATTAATATGGTGGTAAAATTATTATGACGAGGTGACATAGGAGTTGGAAGAATAAATGAAATAAAGTTACACTCATATATTTTCATAACTATTGGTTAGATGAAATTTCAAGGAAGAAACAGAAATGATATATCAATTAAATGACATCCAAATAATAGAAAATATTAATATTTATTTAAATATAATTGGATATGAATATAATTCAAGTATTTAATACATATATTTTTATTTTTAAAGATGTCAAGTGAATGTTATGTGAAAATTACAAAATTATGTAAGAGAACCCTTAGCACCATCCTATATTTAGGACATTTCTTATATCACTTCCATAAATTAAATCATTAATTTTTTAATCAAAATAATCTATATTCTATATAATTTTACCCTGTATATATACCTAGTTTATTGTTTTTATTAACTTTTAGGGGATATACATGATTTTGATATTATATTCCCTAATAATTCATTTATTTAAAGGTTATTTAAGGGAACTTCATTTTTGTTATTTCATGTTAGAAAACACCCCATGATATGTATTTAATCGTTTGTGGTTTCATAGAAATAATAATTATTTTATGGTTAACCCACTTGGTGTACATATAGTTATATAAAGATAACGAGCTTCTGAATATTTTTAAGTATTTCTTACCATTTTCCTTAAACCTCAGTTAATACGTTCAACTCCAAAATTACTTATCTACCCACTATCATACAATTTTTATCAAATAAAAAAATATTTTATGCCTTTTCTTATCTATCAAAATATAAAAACTCCAAAAAATTAATTATATATTCTCTTTTCAATCCTTTGGAGATATAAATTGATTATGAATTGAGATAATATTATGTAACTCATTCCTTTCCATAGGTATTTTTTTAATTCTCATTATGATTTTCCATTATGTGGAACACATATTCATGTTCATGTTACGATGGGTATGCCAAGATATAATTTTAATTTATTTTTAAAAGTTTATATGTACTGTGATTTTATGTATGGGGTTATAGAGTAAACATAATACACTATTGGACAATTTCAATCATTTTCTGGTGTCTCAAAAATGAGAATTGGTTTATGCATAAGATTGCATGTATTATGAAATTTCTACATTTATATGATTACACGATCTTATGATTCCCTATTATTTATTTCATTCTACCACATTATTAACAATGATACTTATCTTTTATGATATCATGTTACTACATTTGAATCATATGGTATTCTATTTGACTCATATGATATTATTCATTATAATGGTTATGATGTTTTATTTTATAATCATATAGATGTTTTATGTACAATGTATTTTAAAGAGACTATGTATCTATGTCATTGTGGTGAGTTTATTTGATATTTATGTAAAATAATATGTAATATTAGGATAAGAGAATTGAGTACTTATATCCTAAGGAGAATAATTGATGCACTATGATACCATGAATATATATTATTGCTTTCACAGGACTTATCTAGTCTATTTTTAAGTCAGGCCTACAAATTTTCAAGACCACCTAAAGCACCAAATAAATGATCAAATCCCTTAAAAGTAAAAAATTACAAAATTATGATCTAATACCTTTTAAAAATTACACTATAGTGTTGTAATATTCACCATACATTTTTTGTTCACTCTAAATGATTACCATGGGGTCACTAAATTTAGACACCTCCACATGTTGATATATGGAACATTATACAATTATTACATACAAAAACCCTCCTTCATTCACATTTTATGTGTAGTTTTAATTTGATCCATAACCATCCACACATCATGTTCTTCTCAAAAACATCTAAAAAAGATATTATAAATGTGGAATTTTATAAAATATTTAATTTTTTTGGATATATATAAATTTTTTAAAAACTATATTCCTAGAGTAACAATTCCCTTATCTACTGATAAATAGACTAATACACTGTATGGGATCATATGTTTCAATATATCTTGGAAAATAAGGACCACAAACCACATCCCAAGAATGTATATTCTCTATAACATTATTGGAAAAACTATACCTACCAACTCAAGATCTAATGTTTGGTCATAAAAAGCTGGAAAACTAAGATATATTTTCTAATTATTTAATTTTTACTAACCCAAAATAAATTTTGTGACTCATCATTAAAATAATTAAACATTAAAATTTATTATGGTAAATAATGGATGTGTATTAAACTCAACTTCTCAGTCAAACTATCAAAAGTTTACTAATTTTTTTTCTATAAATTAAATTATTCCCCATATTCGTTTTTCTTGTAAGGGTACTAAAATATGAGATATATTGTATAAAATTAATGACAAATAACCATCCATGATGGTAAATCTATGAAAATGAGTGATTTTCTATTATATCTCTCATGAAACTATCACATTAATATAATATAAATCTAAAACAATTCTATATTAAGATATTAATTGTCCAAGGAAATAAATATTTTATGTCCCGAGCATGGTCTATGAGATCATCCCAAATACATAATATCAAAAAATGAGTTCCAAAACTGTCTAAAAATTATATACATAATTTTCCTTAGTCCTCAAAAAAACAAATCTATCATAAATAAATACCCTAATAATGTAAACAATATACGACCTAAATATGAAATTCCAAAATCCCATGAACACTATGGCTTCCACATAACACAGTTATTTGTATATTATATTATAATATTTCTCTATGTGAATAATTTATGTTCATGATATTTTTGGGTAAAACAACCAGGTTTTTTGAATACATTCCTAAATTAATGATTTTCATGGAATATTTTGGGGAAAACACACATCTACCATATAAAATTATGGTTTCAATTAATTTTTTTAGTGAACTAATATATTTCTCTGTTATTATATGGTTTTATGAAATCCATATGAGAATTAAGGGAAACTATGTGATGTGCTTGGTGTATATGAGTAATATTACACGACTTCTTCTCTATTAGTGTACACCATGCCACATTATCATGATCTGCTTTGTGGTTTTGAAATATTAGTTATGCATGGTTGGTGCACAATTTGTTAACTGTGTGGTAGGGATTTATTTATGTAGTGCCATATGGTTGGTTGGCCTATAGTTTGTCAAACAATGTGGAAAACCATGCTCTCTACCAATATTTTAATAAAAGGTTTAAATTTCCGTCTTGCCCCCTTGATTCTTTATTCATTTACCTTCTATTATTCACTTATTAGATCATTCAAAGAATGTGGAGTGGATTGGGAAATCAGACCATATTTCTTCATTTTATTTTTATCTTTTTTTCTACTTGTTTGATGCATGTAAGACTTTCCCCCTTCCACATTCCTTATACTATCTTATTCCTTTTCCCTCTTTGTCCAATGTTTCCTTACTCTTGAAACCCCATTAATTTTTTGGACTGTGATTACTATTTATATGGGCTTTAATTATTGTTATATTGGGTTTTTATGGTAGATTATGATATATCTTTGCTCGGCTATTTATTAACCATTTACGGTGATGATTATAGGTGTATACACTCTTAAATAAGGTAGATCAATTTTAGTAATTCAATTTTTACATATGTTATAAATTAGTGTTTGTTTTTAATGTTTTTTGAATCTAAAAAATTATTTTAATATCTCAGTGGGACTGAAATGGGATTTAAATGGCTTTGAAACTTAGCATTGATGTTTTGTGTGTGATGGGATTATGATAACACATGAGTGGATATTTTATAATGGATTTTTTGTTTTGAAATTTTTCCTTATGGTATTAAATTTTTATGAATAATCCTTGATATTTAATTATATAGATTTAAAATATTTTAAACAATATTCCAGGACATGGTCACTTTACATGTGTCCATCAAAATTCTTGAATTTATATCTTAAACTCATGTGAATAAATTATTTTATTTTTTATATTTGTTTATCTTAATAATGTGTGTGTTGTATTTAAGGAATTTTTTATAAAATTCAGGGTATTGAACATCATTTTACATTTATGTTCTTTCGGTAATCAGTTCTATCAATGGGTTGAAATATATTTTTAAAAGGATAGTCTTGTATTATGTAATGGTTATTGGGACTTGTTCTTTATAAATATATGTTTTTATTTTCAAATGGTGGTTTTGAATTTTTTGGATTTCTAATTTGGATTTCTTTTGTTTTTTATATTTTTTATTCAAAGTACATTTTCAGAGGACTTAAAAAGTGTATTTCAATTTTCAGGGATTCCTGATAAATTTTTTGAAATCCTAGTTCAAATATTGATGGAAATTATTTTACAAATTAAGACACCCTAAATTGACCACCATATTTTTACTATGACTATTACATATTGAAATATTTTTGGGGAATGTATTATATTAATACATATTATTTTGATATGATAATGCATGGATGTGATAAAGGAATTTTTAAATATAGGGTTTAAGAGGTGTGGTGAGACTCAAATTAAAATGTTATAAATTGTATTTATTTATTAATATATTACTTTCATGGTTGTTCCCCTCCATTGTTTTATCGTTATGGGATTTCATGGGAATTTTTAGAAATAATATATCATTTTTGGAATAGTTATTTCATAGTGGTGAATAGAGAGTGTTTTGTGGGTGAATGTAGGTCAATGTAGACTAATAAAGGCAGAGCGAGTTATTACGTCACAAGGTAGTAGTCTTCGTGTTGAAGATTATAAGTATCTTCAAAAAGATTAATAATACTTCTAGTGATGTGATATGTTTTTTATTTATTCCCTTTATTCATCAAAGATTATTTGAGACATTATTACATGAGACTTATTCTATTTCCCATGATATTTATATCCTTCTTATAAAACATTTGGGTATTTCTATTAATGACACTTTACTATTATTGTAGTTCATTTGATTACATGGAACCATAGTTCTGTTGTTTTATTGGACTATATTTCTTTGTTTATAAGCTTCCTATGTAGGAATATAATATCATTTTTATTTTCTATGGTATAAAATTTAATTTATTTATTTAAAAAGAATTTAATGTGTTTTTTAAAAAGTAAAATGGTTTGGTTATCTATAAAATATGTTTGAAATTTTTTTTCCTTTGAGGTTGTTTATGAAATATGTGTTTTCATGAAAATTTTGTAAATAGGGATGAAATCCTATTTGGTTTGTATTCATTGGTTTAAATAGGTCTCAACATCATTTGTTTGAAATAATTAATTTAAAATTCATAATCATCTATGTTTTATTTTAAAAAATTTATGGTTCATGATAACTTTTTCAGTGGAATGTTATTTTACATATTTTACTCAGAATGTGAAAATAATATATTTTATGTAATGTTAATCCTATAATTTTATGAATTGTGAAATGAAGGGATTGACATATTTTCAGTGTTTTTTGATCAACTCAACTATTTTTTTCAAGCATATATCTGTGTAACAGGTTTCAGGATCCCATTTATCCTCAATTACTTTGGTTTTATTTGGTCCCTCGATTGATGTTGGGGTGTGATGAGTGAATAGGGGTAAGTAGTGTTGATTTTGGACCCATAAGGGTTACATATTATGTTTTACTTTTTGAAATGTTTTACCCACCATTTATCCTCGAATGTTTTTTAATAGATTCTTCAACTTTGGATTTAACTCCATTTTATATCAATGTATAGTTTTTTATTGGTTATCTGCTATTTTTTTAATGTAATTATTATTTCATATACTTTATTATTTTATATATTTAATATAGGGGAAATTATTATCAAAGATAATTCTTAATACCATGAAACTAGTTTCCAACATGTTGGGATTAAGAATTATCTTCTGGATAGTGGAAGGGTTGGTATGGGGCTAGGTTTTTAAAATCTAGGATTGAATCATTAAAAAACGTTTTCATGGAATATGTTTCTTAGTATGTATAAAGACCCGAACATAAACATTACATAATATTGAATTAAATGAATACTTCACATTGAGGATCTTTTAGGTTTAGAGTTTTAGAGAATTAAGACATAACTATTACATATCAAAGGATTACAAAGTAGACACTTCTACACAGTTTCAATTTTTTTCATAAAATAAAAACTATTGAAAAAAAAATTCAGGTCTAGTTCTTGGTTTTAGAAAACAAGACTTTTCCTTTCCCCATCCTTGACCATATTAATCTTTATGTCCTGTGAAAACATTTCAAAACATGGGATGAATATAAAACTCTCAATAAGGGTTTTAAAACAAAGAAAGAAAACATTTTTTCATGAACACATACAAAACATTAACTCTTTTACATACCTCTTCAAATCATAAGATTTTATGAATAACTCATAGAAATCATAAATGATAAAGGTAACTTGTGGCATCCATAACATACTTATATTGTAACTATTACAGCAACATAAAGAGTTACTTTGGAATACCCATCATAGTATATTCCCAAAATCACTTTGGAGAAACATTCACGTTTACCTCCTTCACATAACCCTATGCATTGGAGAGCTATCTCAGGCTCACCCTCCCTAGGTTTAACATGGATCCACCTGTATACATAAATAATGCCCCAGAACCATAATATGATCATAACACCTAACAGAAGCATAAAGTAAAGATAACATTTCAACAATACAATAAAAAAATATCATTTCAAGATTTTAAAATAATAAATAAAATCTCAAATTCATTTTCAATACCAAAATACGTAAAAATATTATATGGTATTTATTTTTTCCATTTAAAAACATTACAGCTTGTTAAGGAAGCCAAATATCAAATAATACTCGCGGCGGCCGAAAGTTCGTTGTCACCGCTTAAGAAAACATTAATTATTTTCATTTAGTAAAACACTTCGTATAAAATGATTAGCTTTGAATGAAATGAAATGTCAAAGGGGTTTATACACTGTATAAAATAAAGTCGTGTATAAAACTAAATATGCCTCAATGAAAGGAGATTGAGACGATGTCCCTTACCTCATGTCCAACTTGACTCGATCATTCTTTAATCTCATGAATAATAAACTAAAGTTAATTTATACTTTCATAAGAACCTTTTACATGTTTATTATTCCTTTTATATCACTTATTACCATTTTATAGTCATTACGTAATAATTTAAGTTAATAACGTTCTTTTTGTCGATATTTGGTACTTGAGAAAAAAATGAACACCTTATTTACAAGTTGACAATGTGGTCTATAGTCCATTATATCCAGAATTACATTTATTATTTATATATCATATATATCATATATATCCAATATATATATATATATAACAGTATATATCATTTGGAGGTAAGAAATGAAATGCACTGTTCCAATAGACGGTAAGCCATACATTCGCATGAACGCTACTTTCATTTTAATTTCGTATTTAAATGGAATTAAAACATAATGATACATAGGTATATTACAATTCCAGTATAATATCATTTATAATATAATTAAATCCATTCTTTATACGTCCCACATATGGCATTAACGAGTCATATTACTTTGCGTGGGCGGTAGTCCGCACTTTCTCAAATGAAATTATCACGTTTACCGATAATGGAAACCATAAAGGTGTGATATAAAAGGAAAACACCGAAACATAAAGAAAACTTTAACATAATATATATCATATATAAATACAGTTCCATCATAATGGCCACCATGAGAGGCAGTAGCAGGTAATTGAACAATTATCATTTTGTGAGGCTTTAGTTTGTCATCCACAGGAACATTATATTTCTCTCCCATTAGATGTAGGTGTGTGTAAGTTCTGTTAGAATATTTATCATAAAAAAATCCTAGTATATTGTGTACACTAGTTTTTTTATAAAATGAAGGAATAAAAAGAGTTAAGGGGTTTGGGAAGTAAAATAAAAGAAAATAAGTTAAGAGAAACTGTTACCTTTTATTTGGGTAACTTCCTTTGATTGGAACCAAAAGGACTTCTTGAAGTACCTTCTTCCTATATTAAGGATTCTAGGAGGAGGATAGGGATGTATATATCTTAATTGGGCTGTGATTGGATGAGCATAAAGGCTTGAGAGGTGTGAGGAATTGGTTAGAAGTGAGGGCTTTTTATAAGGGGGAGGAGGGGATCTTTAGGAAAGTTTGATAATACTATTTTATTATATAATGATATTGCATTTAAAAATGTCCTAAAATCATTATATTGAAAGATAATATGACTCATGGTCTAAATAAAATCATCCAATAATATTTGTACATGGTTTGGATGTTATTTTAATATTGATAATCTTATTTATATAAAAGATTTATTAATGAGGTAAACACTGCATCATTATTGTGTCATAAATAATTTAATTTATTTGATATCTAATAAAAATATTACCATGATGTAGGAAATAGTTTTAGCTTTCCAATAAATATTTATAGCCAAAAATATTACTTATATAACACCATATAAAAATTAATTTACTGAAAGATTTTTGTTTATGTCATTTTTGACTTTACATTAAATTAATTAATCTAAAGTGTCATTATCATTCATAAGTGGCTCCATGGGGTCACAAAATAGACCCAAGGATTTCGATGGTTGGATATTACTCATACAATAAGGTTATGTCATGTGTGAAGATAATATTGAACTATTACAATATTCTTTTTACCTTGAAATACCATATTTACCTTAAACTACGGCAAATAAAAGTCAACCATTACTATTCACCAAAAATTATCTTCACCTTATTTAACCACATTTTACTTACTGATAGCAACTATGTATATTGGATTTTCAAAATTCAATTCACAGAAGTGGTAAAATTTCATTTTAAAGAAAAATTCAGTATTTTTTAACTACTACTAAGTGGTTTCACTATTCATCAAAAATTGAAGTTTTTGAAAAAAATAAAAAAATAAGCCTTAGAAATATTTGATATTTCGAATTCAAAAATGATGTCTATTTTTCTAAATTAAAAACATAGAAGTGTCATTAATTCTTTGAAAATTAATTTTCGTTGTTAAAACAAATAGCGTGTTTTAAGAAAGAATATCAATCAAAAGATTGGCACTTGTTTATGTCCACTTTCAAAGTGAAATTAATTGCAATGGCAAACATTGGATTAAACAGAAAATATATATTCTAATTAAAATTTAAAACCAATTTAAAATATAATCTATTAATATAAATAAATTAGATTAAAATGTAGTTTTGAATAAAAATACAATATATTCACTATTCATTAAGAAATGAAATTTATCGAACAAATTCCAAAAAATTACACAAAGTAAATTTTGATGTCCCCATTATAAAGAAGAATTTTATTTGGTCAAATAGATTGTATTAATCTGACCAAAACTATAAATAAAGAGTTTTCCCCATTAAAAGGTGGCAAATCGACCTTTTAATGTAAATTATGCTAAAAATTAGATTCATTCATATTTGAAGCCTATAACTTTTTATTGGATAAATGTAAATACATTTAAAAACACGTATAATAATATTGTAGTTAGTTTTTTTCATTACATCCAATACAAGGACTCGGAGATAACTAGCATTTAAAATAATAATATTATATTATTAATGTGCTACGTAAGATTTCAAAGAATCCCATTGTTGCGTATTGGGTACATTATCAAACATATCCACCCCATTAAATTAAAATTAAAATATATTCACAAATTTTAATAACTATAAAATATTTCTTATTCCTTATTTACCTGGGATGTTAAATCCATCCCCCTTTTGGGAATTGCGTCCTCTCAATTTTACTTATCAATATAAGTGGGGGTATTCATCCCTCATAGCATTTTCAGATTTCCACATTGTCTCTTCAACCAAATGGGTTTTCCACAAAATCATTACCTAGTGAATAATTTATTCTGCAACACTTTCTCTCTACGGTCAATAATTTGGACCGTTTGTTTTTTATAAGATGGATTCTCTTCCAACTGAACTACCTCTGGGCTCTAAATATGAGATGGATCTGGTATATACTTTCTCAACATCGAAACATGAAAAACATTGTGTACCTGGGATAAATATTCATGTATATCTACTATGTACGCAACTGATCCAACTTTCTCCAGAATTTCATACTGTCCAATGAACCTCGGACTCAACATTCCCTTTTTACCAAAAAACATCACACTTTTCAATGGAAAAACATTGAGAAAGACATGATCACCCTCCTCAAAAAAAATATTCCTCCTCCAATTATTTGCATAACTTTTCTGTCTGCTCTGAGATGTACTCATGTGCTTCTAAATCAACTGAACTTTCTCTGTGATCTCTTCTACCAATTCTGGTCCCATAAGATTCCTTTCACCTAATTCATCCTAAAAAATCTAGAGTTCGACTACTCTTTCCATATAATGCCTCAAATGGAGCAATCTGTATACTAGAATGAAAACTGTTATTATATGGAAATTCAACCAAAGAAAGATGTTCGTCCCAACATTCAGGATAATCCTTCAAGCAAGAACGTAACATATCATCCAATGTATTATTTTTTCTTTCTTATTTCCCATATGATTGAGGATGAAAAGTTGTAATAAAATTTAATTCAGTACCCGATGACTTTTGAAGGCCTTTCCAAAAGATAGAAGTAAACCTAAGATCATGATCTGATACAATAGAGATGGGAAATCCATGCAACCTGATGGTCTCTTTAACATACAACTGAGAAAGTTCATTTAGAGATAATTTATCTCGAATTGAAAGGAAATGAGCAGATTTAGTCAATCAATCAACAATAACCCAGATTTCATTATTACCTCAAGATGTCTTTAGTAATCCCACAATGAAGTCCATGGATATATTTTCCCATTTCCACTCTGGCACCGGTAAAGGCTAAAGCATCCCTTTCTGTAACTGCCTCTCTACTTTAACCTACTGACAAGTCAAACACTTCATAGTAAAATCTGCAATATCACTTTTCATTCCATCCCACCAGTAATACTCTGGAAGAACTTTGTACATCTTAGTACTTTAGGATGAACTAAAAACGGGGAAATATGAGCTTCACATAACAACTCATTCCTCAACTGTGAATCACATGGCAGACATAATCTCTATGAAAATATCAAAACACAATCATTATAAATGTTAAATTCGGGAAAAATACCCTTCGGAACCAACTCTACCATTTTATGTATCTCACCGTCTTCTTTATGTTCTTGATTAATTCGGTCTGATAGAGATGATCTCATTGAAACCTGATAGAAAATAGAAGAATTTTCTGCACTGACAACTTCTATTCCAAAGTTTACCAAATCAAAATCCAAAGGATATTGTTCCAAACGTAACATGGTTAATAAAGCATTACTTTTTCAACTCAAAGCATTAAAAACCTTATTTTCTTTTCCCAAATAATAATGGATCGTGGAATCATAATCCTTGATTAATTTTATCTATCTCCTCCGTATCATGATCAATTTTTTTTAGTAAATATATACTTTAAACTTTTGTGGTCAGTATATATTTCACATTTTACTCCATTCAAATGATGCCTCCAAATTTTTAAAGAAAAAATAATAGAAGCTAAATCTAAATCACGTGTATGGTAATTTTACTCATGAGGTTTCAACTGACGTGAACTGTAAGAAATTACCTGATCATTGTGTGTAAGAACACGTCCAAGTTCTTTCAATGAAGCATCACTATAGATATCAATCACACCATTTCTGTATGGCAGTTCCAAAACTGGAGAATTTACCAATCTTTCTTTCAATTCCGGAAAACAATCATCACATTCTTTTGTGCAGATAAACTTAACACCGGTTTGAGTTAACATAGTCATTAGACTAGATATCAATGCCAAATTTTTAACAAACCTCTGGTAATAACCTACCAAACCAAGAAAATTATGAATCTCTGTTATATTTGTGGGACTTGGCCATTCTTCAACAAATTTTGTTTTAGCAGGATCAACCATTATGCAATTTTTTGAAACAATGTGACCAAGGAAATAAATTTTTTGCGACCAAAACTCACACATTCTTAATTTCCCACAAATTTTCTTATCATTTAATGTTTTCAATAAAATCCTTTAATGAATTTCATGTTCCTCTTTACTTTTGGAATAAACAAAAATATCATCAATGAACACAACTACAATCTTATCCAAGAACGTGCAGAAAATTATATTCATAAGATCCATGAATACATCAGGTCCATTGGTTAAACCAAAATAAATAACTAAAAATTCATAATGACCATATCTAGTACAAAATGATGTCTTCAGAATATCTGCTTCCTTTACTTTCAACTGATGGTACCCCGACCTCAAATCAATCTTCAAAAAATACTGAGCTCCCTAGAGCTGATCTAATAAATCACTGATATGAGAAAAATGACACATATTCTTAGCAGTGATGTTATTCAATTCTCTATAATAATTTCAAAGTCTCATTGAACCATCTTTCGTTTTAACAATCAAGACCGGAGGACCCCATGATGATGTGCTATGTAGAATGAAAAATTTATCTAATAACTCATAAAATTGTTTCTTTAACTATAAAAGGTCAATTTTAGCCATTCGATAAGGGGTTTTGAAATATGATTATCATCAGGAACTATGTCAATAGTAAATTCAACTTCTTGATCAGGTATAATACCAGGAAACTAATCAAGAAAAACATCATGGTACTCATTTACCAAAGCCACAACATTATTCTAAACTGTTCCTTTGTTTTCACTAATATGCGCAAGGTAACATTCATTTCCATATTTTACTAGTTTATCAGCTTCCTAAAATTTTATCAAAAGCAAGGGTTCATTTTTGTATACAAACTGAAAATCATTATGAAAAGAAACCTCTTTAGCTCTGCAGTCAATCATAGAATGATAAACAGAAATCCAATCTATAGAGAAAATGACATCAAACTCTACTAGAGGAAAAACAATAAGGTTTTCATGTAGATACTTTCCGCACACAAGGACATTAATGTTCTTATGTTTTATTTTTGTCTCAAAATTTCCTCTAGGTATTTTTACTGTAAGTTATGTATTCATATTTTGTTATGGAATTCGCAATTTACTAGAAATATTCTCAGAAATGAATGAGTGTGTAGACCCTGAATCAAACAACACATTGGCATAATCTTAACATATAAACAGTATACCTGATACTACTTCATTTCATGCCCCAACATCTACTGAAGTAGTTTCAAAGGATTTCACCACCCATTTCTGCTGGTAGTCTGGCTTCTTTTCTTCGATTGAGTTCTTTGTTGGACACTCATTTTCATAATGACCCATTTTATTACACTTAAAACATTTTACTGAATGTAAATCATATTTTGTCTTACCATTACCCTGATATTTTTTAGTGCAATTATGAGCCTTATGTCCCATTTTACCACATCGGTAGCACTTACCAGAATTCAAAAGACATTCCTCTTCATGCTTTCTACAATAATTTTCACAAACGTTAAACTTTAGTTTCTTACCATCATACTTTTTTGAGGTGTTTTCCCTTTTGTCTTCCTCCTCAACCTCTTATTCTGTTGTTTTTCAAAGAACACCTGGTCATTGGAAAACTCTATTTCCACCATCTCTGCACATCGAAAAAGCTTTTCATAGCCTTTGAACTCACAATAATCTAAAGCTGTTCAAAAAATTGGCTTAAATCCTGAGTAAAAACAGTTGATTTTTCTATCATGGTATTGTATTAAATTTATTGCATATCTTGCCAGTCGAGTGAATTTTTCTTCATAAGCAGCCACTGAGTCATCCTCCACCCTCAATTCCATGAATTGTTTTCAATTCTAAGATGAACCACCTTAGGAAAATAGGTCTCAATAAACATACCTTTGCATTTATCCCAATCGAGAGTATGAATCGCCTCATTATCCCTGATATTTTTCACCATCGACCACCACTGATCGGCTTCATCTTCAAAATGGTAAACAACAAAACTAACCTTTTGATGTACTGAACAACCCATGACATCAAAAATATTCTCTAGTTCTTTAATCCACCCTTTATCTAGCACAGGGTAAGATGATCCCTTGAATTATGGGAGATGTTGCCACATGAAATGCTCCACCACTAACATGTTCCTCTGTGGTTGATCTAGATGATCTCGTACATGGATAATACCACAAATTATAGCTTGAGTAAAATTTCCATCACTGTAAAAAACTGTTCAGTTCTGATTCTGACCATCCCTGGTTGCTGATTTGGATGGTTGTCTTCCTCCTGATATCGTCCCAAAATAGCCACCCTGTTTCTTTTGCAGAAAATCATTCTTAACACAAAAATATCTTACGCAAGGCAACATCGTAATCTCTAAATGCTATATGATTCCAATATTAACATAAATTAATTTATGTATATTAGTATAACAATACCGTAACTCCTAATGTTTTCTTAACCGACCTCTGATACCAACTATAAGGACCCAACCTCGAACATTACATAATATTGAATTAAATTAATAAATCAAATTGATAATCTTTTCAGGTTTAGAGTTTTAGTGAATAAGGACATAACTATTACATCTCAAAAGATTACAAAGTGGACACTTCTACACAGTTTCAATTTTTTTCATAAAATAAAAAATCTAGAAAAATATTTCATGTTTAGTTCCATGTTTTAGACAGTATGAATTTTCCATGACCCCATCCTTGACCCTATTCACCTTTATGTCCTGCGAAAATATTTCAATACTTGGGATGAGCATAAAAAGGTCAGTGATGGATATAAAACATAGAAATAAAACATTTGTTCGTAAATAGAAACATATCATGGACTCTTTTATATACCTCGTGAAATATTATGATTTTATGAATAACACATAGAAATCATAAAACATAAAGGTAACTTGTGGAATTCATAACATACTTATATTATAGCTATCACAGCTACATAGGGAGTTACTTTGGAATACCCATCACAGTATATTCCCTAAATCTCACAGGATAAACATTCACATTTACCTATGTCATCTTACACAATGCATTGGAGAGCTATCTCGAGCTCACCTACCTTAGTTTTATCACAGAACCACCTGTATACATAAATAATTCCCAACAACCGTAACATGATCATAATAAACAACATAAGCATAAAAAAAGATAAAATTTCCACATTGAAATAAAAAATTAGCATTTCAAGATATTGAAATAACATATCAATTATCAAAATCATCTTCAATACCAAAATTAGTAAAAAGTGTATATGGTATTTATTTTTTTCATTTTAAAAACATTACGACTTGTTAAGGAAGCCAAAGATCAAATAATACTCGTGGTGGAGGAAAGGTCATTGTCACCGCATAAAAAAAATTAATTTCTGATGTTTAGTAAAACGATTTGTATAAAAAGAGTCCCTTTGAATGAAATGAGGATTGAAATGGCTTTATAAACTGTATAAAATAAATTCATTTATAAATCTAAACATCCCTCAATGAAAGGAGACTGAGACGAAGTCCCTTACCTCGTGTCCGACTTGACTCGATTGTTCTTTAATTTCCTAAAGAATATACAAAAGTTAATTTATACTTACTTAAGAACATTTTTCATGTTTATTATTCCTTTTATATCACTTATTACTATGTTATAAACATTATGTAATCATTTAATTTAATAACGTTCATTTTTTCGATATTTGGTACTTGAGTCAAAAATGAACATCTTATATTTACAAGTTGTCCATGTGGTCAATAGTCCATTATAACCAGAATGACCATCATTATTTAGATATCATATATATCATACATATCCAGGATTTATATATTTATTTATTGCAGTACATATCATTTGGAGGTAATAAATTAAATGCACCGTTCATGGAGACGGTAAACTGTATATACGTATGAACTCTACTTGCATTTATATTTCTTATTTTAATGGAATTAATACATAATGAAACATATATATATTATAATTCCATTATAATATTATATATAATATCATTAACTCCATCCTTTATACATCTCACATATGGAAGTAATGAGTCATATAACTTTGAGGGGGCGGTAGTCCACATTTCCTCAAATGAAATTATCGTGTTTGACCAAAATAGAAACCATAAAGGAATGATATAAATGAAAAATATTATATCATAAATAAAACATAAACATAATATATATCATAATAAATAGAGTTCCATCATAATGGCCACCCTGATAGGCAGTATAAGGTAATTGAACAATCATCATTTTGTGAGGCGTTAGTTTTCCATCCACAGAAACATTTTGTTCTTCACCCATTAGATGGAGGTGTGTGTAAGTGTAGTTCGAATACTTATCATTAAAACATCCTAGTATATTTAGTATAATTTTTTTGTTATAAAATAAATTTATAAAAAGAGTTTAGGGGTTGGAGAATTATAATAAAAGAAAATAAGTTAAGAGAAACTGTTACCTTTAATTTGGGTAACTTTCTTTGGTTTGATCCAAAAAGAGTTTTTGATATGCCTTTTCCCTATAGTGAGGATTCTAAGAGGAGGAGTGGGATGTAGGGAGGTTAATTGGGCATGATTTGGACGAGCATAAATGCTTGAGAGGTGTGAGTAATTGGTTATAAGTGATGGCTTTTTATAAGGGGGGGATGGGCTCTTTAGGAATGTGTGGTAATATTATTTCATTATATAATGATATTCGGTTTCTAAAGGTAAAAAAAATTTAGAGTCAAAGATAAAGCGACTCATTGTCGAAATAAAACCATCCAATAACAATTATACACGTTTTGGATGTTATTTTAATATTTATAATATTATTTATTTAAATGATTTATTAATGAGGTAAACACTGCGTCATTATTGTGTCATAAATAATTTAATTTATTCAATATCTAAAAATTAAAAAAAATGACATGATGTAGGAAATATTTTTAGATTTAAAATGATTTATTATAGTAAAAAATAATTCTTATATAACACCATATAAAAATTAATTTTATAATTTTTTTGTTTATGTCATTTTTTTCTTTACATTAAATTAATTAATCTAAATTGTCATTATCATTCATAAGTTGCTCCATGGGGTCCCATAATTGACCCAAGGATTCCCATAGTTGGTCAGTATTCATCGAATAAGGTTAGGAATTGTGTTAAGGTAATTTTGAATTATTATAATATTCATTTTACCTTAAATTATCCTATTAACCTTTAACCGCGGTAAATAAAAGACAAAAGTTACTATTCGCAAAAAAAAATTATTTTCATCTTATTGAACTAGATTTTACTAACTAATAACAACCATGTATGTAGGATTTTTAAAATTCATATAACAGTAGTGGTAAAATTTAATTTAAAAGAAAAAGTCAGTATTTTGTTTATCTACTACTAAGTGGTTTCACTATTCAACAGAAATTGATGTTTTTCAGAAAAATACCACAAAATCAGCCTAAGCAGTATTTGATATTCAGAATTCAAAAATAATGTCAATTTTGATAGATTGACAACATTTAAGTGGAATTTATTAATTGAATATCAATTGGCGTTGTTAAAACAAATAGCGTGTTTTAAGAAAGAATAACTATCAAAATATTGGCACTTGTTTATGTCTACTTTCAAAGTGAAATAAATTTATTTGACCAACATTAGATTTAGTGGTAAAAATATATTATAAATAAATTTTACAAAAAATTAATAATACAATCTAACCACATAAATAAATTAGATTAAAACACTGTTTTGAATTAAAATACATTATTTTCACTATTCAATAAAAAATGATCTTTATCGGAAAAATTCCAAAAATTTACACAATGTAAATTTTGATGTCCCCATTATAAAGAAGGATTTTATTTGGTCAAATAAAATGTATTAATGTGACTTATAATATAATTAAAGAGGGTTCACAATTAAAAGTTGGTAAATTGACTTTTTAATGTTAATTATGCTTAAACTTTGATTCATTCATATTTTAAGCCTAAAAAGTTTTATTGGATAAATGTAAATACATTTAAAAAACATTTATAATCATATTTTAGTTACATTTTTTCATTCCCTCAAATACAACGACTAGGAGTTAACTACCATTTAATATAATAATATTATATTATTAGTGTGAAACGTAAGATTTCAACGAAACCAGTTTTTGCGTATCGGGTATGCTATCAAACATAGAAACCCCTTTAAAGTACAATTAATATTTAATTCACAAATTTTAATAAATATGAAATATGTATTATTATTTCTTTACCTAGGATGTTACATCCTTCCCCCCTTTTGGGAATTGAATCCTCTCAATTTAACTATTCTAAATAAGTGGGGGTATTTTTCCCTCATAGCATCTTCATATTCCCACGTTGTCTCTTCAACAATATTGTTTTTCCAGAAAAAGCTTTACATGGTGAATTATCGTATTCTTCAACACTTTCTCTCTACAGTCAATAATATGGACAGGTTGTTCATCATAAGAGAGATTCTCTTCCAACTGAACTACCTATGGGCTCAAACCATGAGATGGATCTGGCATATATTTTCTCAACATCGAAACATGAAACACATTGTGTATCTGGGATAAACTTGGAGGTAAAGCCAAGCTATATACAACTGATCCAACATTATCCAGAGTTTCATAAGGTCCAATGAACTTCGGTCTCAACTTTCCCTTCTTACCAAAACACATCACAGTTTTCCATGGAGGAACTTTGAGAAAGACAAGATCACCTACCACAAAAGAAAGATTCTCCCTCCGGTTATCTGCATTACTATTTTGTCTGCTCTGAGGTGTTCTCATGTGATTTTGAATCAACTAAACATTCTCTGTCATCTCTTCTACCAATTCTGGTCCCATCAGGTACTTTTCACATACATCATCCCAAAAATCTAGAGTTTGACATCACCTTCCATATAATGCCTCAAATGGAGCCATCTGTTATTGGAATAAAAAATGTTATTATATGAAAAATCATCCAATGAAAGATATTGGTCCCAAATTCCCTAATAATACATCGAGTAAGCATGTAACATATCCTCCAATGTTTGAATTTTTCGTTATGATTTCACATATTATTGAGGATGAAAAGATTTACTAAAATTTAATTTAGTACCCAACGACTTATGAAGGCCTTTCCAAAAGTTAAAAGTAATCATCGGATCATGATCATATACAATGGAGAGGGGAAATCCATGCAACCAGACTATCTCTTTAACATACAACCAAGAAAATTGATCTGGAGACAATGTATCTCTAATAGGAAGGAAATGAGCAGATTTAGTCAATCGATCAACAATAAACCAGATTGAATTATTACCTCGATATGTCTTTGGTAATCCCACAATGAAGTAAATGGATATATTTTTCCATTTCCACTCTGGTACCGGTAAAGGCTGAAGCATCCATTTTGGTAACTTCCTCTCTTCTTTAACCTGCTAACATGTCAAACACTTCACAGTAAAATCAAAAATATCTATTTTCATTCTATCCATCCAGTAATACTCTCAAAGATCTCTGAATATCTTAGTACTACCTGGATGAACTAGAAAGGGGGAACTATGAGCTTCACATAACAACTCATTCTTCAACTATGAATCATAAGGCACACATAATCTCTTTCCAAATCTCATATCTCATTCATTATCAATGCTAAATTCAGGCAACTTACCCTTCTAAATGAACTCTACATTTCTCTGTAACTCACTGTCTTCCTTATGTGCTCGATTAATTTTGTCTGATAGATTTGTTCTCAGTGACACCTGATACAAAACAGAAGAATTTTCGACACCAAAAACTTCTATGGAAAAGTTTATCAAATCAAAAACCCAAGGATTTTGTTCCAAACGTAACATGGTCAATGAAACATTACTTTTTCAACTAAAATAATCAGCCACTTTGTTTGCATTTCCTGGATGGTAATGGATTGTGCAATCATAATCCTTGATTAATTATAACCATATCCAAGGTCTAATGGTCAGTTATTTTTGAGTGAATATATACTTTAAACTGTTGTGGTCAGTATAAATTTCATGTTTTACTCTATACAAATGATGCCTCCAAATTTTTAAATAAAAAACAATAGAGGCTAATTCCAAATCATGTGTAGGGTAATTTAACTCATGAAGATTCTACTAACGTGAAGCACAATCAATTACCTGATCATTCTTCATAAGGACACATCCAAGTCCTTTCAACTAAGAATTACTGTAGACAACAAACTCACCATTTCTGGATAGCAGTGCCAAAACTAGAGCATTCACCAACCTTCATTTCAATTATTGAAAAACTATCATCACATTATTTTGTGTAGATGAACTGAACAACTTTTCTAGTTGACTTAGTCATTGGACTGGATAACTGTGCAAACTTTTCAACAAACCTCCAGTAAAAACATACCAAACCATGAAAACTATGAATCTAAGTTATATTTGTGGGTCTTGGCCATTCTTCAACAACTTTAGTTTTAGGAGGATCAACCGTTATGCCATTTTTTGAAACAATGTTTCCATGGAAAAAAAATTATTGCAACCAAAACTTAAACTTTTTGAATTTCCCATAGAGTTTTTTTCTTTAAGGTTTGGAAGATAACACTTAAATGAATTTCATGTTCCTATTTACTTTTGGAATAAACCAAAATGTCATCAATGAAGACAACCAAAATCTTATCCAAGAACTCATGAGAAATTCTATTCATAATATCAATGAATACATCATTTGCATTGGTTAAACCAAAAGGAATAACTACAAATTCATAATGACCATATCTAGTATGAAATGTGGTCTTCGTAATTTCTTCTTCCTTTACATTCAACTAATGGTACCCCGAACTCAAATCAATATTCGAAAAATATTGAGCTCCCTGGAGCTAATCAAACAAATCATCGATATGAGGCAAATGATACTTGTTCTTAACAGAGATGTTATTAAATGATCTATAATAAATGAAAATTATCATTGAACAATCTATCTTTTTAACAAATAAGACATGAGAACCCCATGGTGATGTGCTAGGTCTAATGAAACCATTATCTAATAACTCTTTCAATTGTATCTTTAACACTAAAAGTTGAATTTGATCCATTCGATAAGGGGGTTTTGAAATTGGATTAGCATCATGAACTAATTCAACAGTAAATTCCACTTCCTGATTAGGCATAATACCAAGAAACGCATCCGACAAAACATCAAGGTACTCATTTACCACTCGCACATCATTAATCTGAATGGGGCCTTTTTTTAACAATATGTGCAAGGTAATATTCATTTCCATATTTTACTAGTTTCTCAGATTCTGATAAGTTATCAAAAGCAAGAGTTCATTACTGTATACAAAATGAAAATCATTCTAAAAAGAAACCACTTTAGCTCAGCAATCAATCTTATCATGATAAACATAAAGCCAAGCCATACCCAAAATAACATCTGTCTCTACTAGAGGTAAAACAATAAGGTATGCAGGTAGATTCTTTCTACACACAAGGAAAATAATGTTCTTATGTTTTATTTTTTGTCTCAACATTTCCTCCAGGTGTTTTTATTGTAAGTATTATATTCATATAT
Source organism: Viscum album (assembly GCA_963277665.1). Lineage (NCBI taxonomy): Eukaryota > Viridiplantae > Streptophyta > Magnoliopsida > Santalales > Viscaceae > Viscum > Viscum album. The sequence goes on along the minus strand of OY728150.1, from coordinate 34,980,628 downwards.
TAAGATGGATTTCCCAATTTACTAGAAAACTTATCTGAAATGAATGAGTGTGTATATCCTGAATCAAAAAAACACATTAGCATAATCTGGAAAAAAAACAGTGTACCCGATTCTACATAATTTGATGGCCCAACATCTACTGAAGTAGTTGAAAAGGATTTCACCAACACTTTCTTCTCGTAATCTACATTCTTTCCTCTTGTTAAGTTATTTGTTGGAAACACTTTTGCATAATTACCCATTTCATTGCACATATAACATTTTACTGACTGTAAATCAGATTTTATCTTAACATTACCCTGATCTTTTTCAGTGCAATTATGAGCATTATGTACCATTTTTCCACATTAGTATCACTTACAAGAATTCAAATGACATTCCCCATCATGATTTTACAACAATTTTCACAAACTGAAAACTTATGTTTCTTACCATATGACTTTTTTGAAGAGTTATTCCCTTTTGTTTGCCACCTCGTCCTCTTATTCTCGTGTTTGTCAAAGAACACATGATCATATGTAATCTCCATTTCCACCTTCTCCGCACAACGAACATTTTTTTCATATCTTTTGAACTCATGAGATGCTAAAGCCATTCGATACATTGGCTTAATACTGAGTAAAAATGATTGATTTTAATATCAAGATCTAGTACGAAAATAGGACCATACCTTTCCAGTCGAGTGAATTTTGCTTCATATGTAGCCACTGAGTCGTCCTCCTACCTCATTTCCAGGAATTGTGTTTCCACTCTAAGACTAACCACCTTAGGAAAATGTTTCTCAAGAAACATACCTTCAAATTTATCCCAATAGAGAGCATCGATATCTTCATTATCCCATATATTTTTCACCATCGACTACCACTGATCAGCTTCAACTTCAATACGGTAAACAATGAGACTAACCTTTTGATGTTCTAAACATCCCATGACTCCAAAAATCATCTCCAGTGTTTTAATCCAAACTTATGAAAGCATAGGGTCATATGATCCTCTGAATGATGGGGGATGTTGCCTCATGAAATTCCCTACTACTTACACGTTCCTCGTTGGTTGATATGGATGATCTCGTACATGGATACCACCACCATTTATAGCCTGAATCAACTGTTCCATCACCGCAACAAACTATTTAGTTCTGAGTCTGACCATCTCAGGTTGCAGATTTTGAAGGTTGTATTCCACTTGATGCCATCCCAACATAGCTTCCCAGTTTCCTCAGCGGAAAACCATTATCAACACAGAAATATATTAGGCGAAGCAACATGGTAATCTGGAAATGCTATATGATTCCAATAATAACCTAAATTACTTTATGTATATTAATTTAACAATATCCTAAATCCTAAAGTTATCTATACTATCCTTTGATACCAACTATAGGGACTTGACCTTAAACATTACATAATATCAAATTAAATGAATAATTCACATTGAGGATATTTTTAGGTTTAGAGTTTTAGAGAATTAGGACATACCTATTACATCTCAAAAGATTAAAATGTAGACACTTCTACACAGTTTCAATTATTTTCATAAAATAAAATCACTTGAAAAAAGAATTCATGTCTATTTCTAGGTTTTAGATAGAATGAATTTACCTTGACCCCATCTTTGACCATATTCATATTTAGGTTATGTGAAAACATTTCAAAACATGGGATGTGCAAAAAAAGATCTATATGGGTTATAAAACAAAGAAATAATTTTATTTTCATATGTAAATACAAAACATGAACTCTTTTACTTACCTCATGAGATCATAAGATTTTATGAATAACACATGGAAATCATAAATCATAAAAGAAAACTTGTGGCATCCATAACATACTTATATTGTAGCTATCACAACAACATAGAAAGTTACTTTAGAATACCCATAACAGTATATTACCTAAATCTTTTAGGAGAATGATTCACGTTTACCTCCATCACGTTACACAATACATTGGAGATCTATCTCGGGCTCACCCACCCATGTTTTATCTCGGAACCACCCATATACATAAATAATTCCCAAGAACCATAACATGATCATAACAATAACACAAGAATAAAGGAAAGATTAAATTTCCATATTGAAATAACAAAATATATTTTCAAGATATTGAAATAATAAATACACTATCAAAATCATTTTCAATACCGAAATAATTAAAAATAGTTTATGGTATTTATTATTTCATTTTAAAAACATTACTGCTTGTTAAGGAAGCCAAAGGTCAAATAACACTCGCAGCCGCGGAAAGTTTATTGTCACCTCTAAAAAAACATTCTTTTTGGTCATTTAGTAAAACACTTCATATAAAAAGATTCCATTTAAATGAAATGAAAATTCAAAGAGTTTTATACACCGTATAAAATAAAGTCGTTTATAAAACTAAATATGCCTTAATGAATAGTGATTGAGATGAAGTCCCTTATATAGTGTCTGACTTGACTCGATCATTATTTAATCTCATGAATAATAAACTAAAGATAATTTATACTTGATTATTAAACTTTTTCAAGTTAATTATTCCATTTATATCACTTATTACAATGTTATAAGAATTATGTAACTATTTAAGTTTATAACATTCGTTTTGTCGTTATTTTTTACCTGAGTAAAAAATGAACGCATTATATTTACAAGTTGTCCATGTGGTCAATAGTCCATTATATCCAGAATGACATTAATTATTTAGATATCATATATATCATATATAACCAGTATATATATATATATAACTATACATATCATTTGGAGGTAAGAAATGAAATGCACTGTTCATGGAGACGGTAAGCCGTACGTACGCATGAACTCTATTTTCTTTTCTATTTACTATTTTAATGGAAATAAAAAATAATTATACATAGGTATATAATAATTCCAGTATAATAATATAATTAAATCCATCCTTTATACGTCCCATATATAGCATTAATGAGACATATCACTTTGAGGGGGCGGTAGTATTCACTTCCTTAAATGAAAATATCACGTTTACCCATAATAGAAGCCATACAGGTATGATATAAATTGAAAATATAGAAGAATAACGAAAACATAAACATAAGATATAACATATATATATACAGTTCCATCATAATTGCCACCATGAGAGGCAATATAAGGTAATTGGACAATCATCGGTTCATGACACGTTAGTTTGCAATCCAAAGAAACATTATGTTCATCACCAATTAGATGGAGGTGTGTGTATGTGTAGTTATAATAATTCTCATAAAAACAACCTAGTATATTGATTATACTGGTTTTTTTATAAAATAATGTATTAAAAAGAGTTTATGGCTTGGAGAACTAAAATTAATGAAAATAAGTTAAGAGAAACTATTACCTTTATTTTGGGTAACTTCCTTTGGTTTGAACCAAAATGACTTCTTGAAGTGCCTTATACCTAAGGTAAGGATTCTAGGAGGAGGAAATGGATGTAGGGTGCTTAATTGGGAAGAGTTTGGATGAGCCTAATGGCTTGAGAGGTGTAAGGAATTGGTTAGAAGTGAGGTATTCTTATAAGGGGGAGGAGGGGTTCTTTAAGAAAGTTTGATAATATTATTTTATTATATAATAATATTCAGTTTCTAAAGGTCAAAAATAATTCGAGTCGTTGATAAGATGACTCATGGTAGAAATAAAATCATCCAATAACAACTGGGAAAGTTTTGGATGTTATTTTAATATTCATAATCATATTTATTTAAATGATATATTAATGAGGTAAACACTGCATCATTATTGTGTCATAAATAATTTAATTTATTCGATATCAAAAATTTATAAAAAAAATACCAGGATTAAATAAATCTTTTTATATTTACAATGAATATTTGTAGTCAAAATGATTACTTATATTACACCATATAAAAATTAAATTACTAAAAGACTTTTGTTTATGTCATTGTTGCCTTTACATTAAATTTATTAATTTAAAGTGACATTATCATTCAAAAGTGGCTCCATGGGGTCCCCAAATAGACCCAAGGATGAATATGGTCGTCCATTACTTATCTAATATGGTTAAAACACCTGTTAAGGTAGTTTTGAATTATTAAAATTTTATTTTTACCTTGAATAACCCTATTTACCTTTAACAGTGGTAAATAAAAGTCAAAAGTTACTATTCACCAAAAATTATATTCTTCTTATTGAACAGCAGTTTGATTACTAATAACAACGATGTATGTTAGATTTTGATAATTCAATTCTTAGAAGTGGTAAAATTTCATTTAAAAGAAAATGTCAGTATTTTTTTAACTACTACTTAGTGGTTTCACTATTCATCAAAAATCGAACTTTATTAGAAAAAAACAAAAAATTCAGCCTAATCTATATTTGATATTCCGAATTAAAAAATGGAATCTGTTTTGATAAATTCAAAACATATAATTGGAATTAATTAATTGAAAATTAATACCCGTTGTTAAAACAAATAGTGTGGTTTTATGAAACAATAAATATCAAAATATTGAAACTTGTTTATGGCCACTTTCAAAGTGAAATTAATTCAAATGACAAACATTATATTAAATGGTAAAAAAATATTTTATTAAAACATTAAAACCAATTAAAAATATAATGTAACCATATAAATATATTAGATTAAAAAACAATTTTGAATTAAAAAAAATATTTTCACTATTCATTAAAAAAATGAACTTTATCAGAAAAATTCCAAAAAAATTACACTATGTAAATTTTGATGTCCCCATTCTAAATAAGGATTTTATCTGGACAAATAGAATGTATTAATGTGACCAAAACTAGATTTAAAGAGGGTTCTCCATTAAAAGGTGCAAATCGACCTTTTAATGTAAATTATGCTTAAAATTAGATTCATCCATATTTAAGTCTCTAAATTTTTATTGGATAAATATAATGACATTTAACAAACATGTATAACCATATTTTAGTTATTTTTGTTCATTTCCGCCAATACAATGGCTAGGATTCAACTACCATTTAAAATAATAATATTATATTATTAGTGTGCAACGTATGATTTCAAATAAACCCATTGTTTCATACCGGGTACGCTATCGAACATTGAAACCCAATTTAATTAAAATTAATATTTAATTCACAAATTTTAATAAATATGAAATATGTCTTATTATTTATTTACCAGGGATGTTACATCCTTCCCCCTTTATGTGAAATTGCATCCTAGAAATTTTACTTATCAAAATAAGTGGGGGTATTCATCCCTCATAGAATTTTCAGATTCCCACATTGGCTCTTCAACCATATGGGTTTTCACCAAAACATTTACATGTGAATTACCTTATTCCGCAACACTTTCTCTCTACAGTCATGAATATGGAATGGTTGTTCTTCATAAGAGAGATTCTCTTCCAACTAAACTACCTATGTGCTCAAAACTTGATATAGACCTGGAATATACTTTCTCAACATCAAAACATGAAAAACATTGTGTACCTAGGATAAACATGGAGGTAAAGCCACACTATAATAAACTGATAATACATTCTCTAGAATTTCATAAGGTCCGATGAACTTCGGACACAACATTCCCTTCTTACCAAAACGCATCACACTTTTCCATGGAGAAACTTTGAGAAAGACATGATCACCTACTTCAAAAGAAAGGTTCTTCATCCGGTTATCTGCATTACCTTTTTGTCTACTCTAAGCTGTTCTCATGTGATTTTTAATCAACTGAACTTTTTCTACCATCTCTTCTACAAATTCTGGTCCCATCATCTTCCATTCACCTACATCATCCCAAAAAGCTGGAGTTCGACAAAACTTTCTATATAATGCCTAAAATAGTTCCATCTATATACTGGAATGAAAGATGTTATTATATGAAAATTCAACCAAAGAAAGATGTTGGTCCCAACTTCCTTGATAATCCATCGAGCAAGCACGTAACATATCCTCAATTTTCTAAATTGTTCATTTTTATTGACCATCTGATTGAGGTTGAAATATTGTACTAAAATTTAATTCAGTACCCAAAGACTTCTGATGGACTTTAGAAAAGTTATATGTAATCCTAGGATCATGATCAGATACAATGGAGAGGGGAACTCCATGCAACCTGACTATCTCTTTAATATACAACCGAGAAAGTTGATCTAGAGACAATATATATCGAATAGGAAGGACATGAGAAGATTTAGTCAATCGATCAACAATAACCATTATTACATTATGACCTCAACATGTATTTTTTTCCCCCACAATGAAGTGCATGGATATATTTTCCCATTTCCACTCTGGCACCGACAAAGGCTGAATCAACCCTTTCGGTAACTGTCGCTCTGCTTTAACCTGCTGACAAATCAAACACTTCACAGTAAAATTAGAAATATCTATTTTTATTCCATCCCACCAGTAATACTCCTGAATATCTTGTACATCTTAGTACTACCAGGATGAACTGAAAACGGGGAACTATGAGCTTCATATAACAACTCATTCTTCAACTGTGAATCACAAGGCACACATAATCTCTTTCCAAATGAAAAAACACAATCATTATCGATGTTAAATTCAAGAAACATAACATTCTGAACCATCTGTACCTTTTTCTATAAATCATGGTCTTCATTCGGTTCTTGCTTAATTCTATTTGATAGAGATGATTTCAAGGACACCAGATACAAAAAAGAAGAATTTTCTTCCACAACAACATCTATGCCAAAGTTTATCAAATCAAAAACCAAAGGATATTATTCCAAACATAAAATGGTTAATGAAGAATTTCTTTTTTGACTCAGAGCATCACCTATTTATTCGATTTTCCCAGATGGTAATAGATAACACATTCATAATCCTTGATTAATTCAAGCCATCTCCTCTGTCTCATGTTCAGTTATTTTTGAGTGAATATATAAATTAAACTTTTGTGTTCAGTATATATTTTACATTTTACTCCACACATATGATGCCTCAAAATTTTTAAAGAAAAAACAACAGTAACTAATTCCAAATCATGTGTAGTGTAATTAAACTCATGAGGTTTCAACTGACATGAAGCACAGGCAATTAACCAATCCTTCTGTATAGGGAAGCAACCAAGTCCTTTCAACAAAGCATCACTATAGAAAAAAAAATCACCATTTCTGGTTGGCAGTGCCAAAACTGGAGCATTCACCAATCTTATTTTCAATTCTTGAAAAGAATCATCATATTATTTATTCCAGTTGAACATAACACTTTTTCAAGTTATCTAAGTCATTGGACTATATAAACGTGAAAAATTTCAAATAAACTTCCAGTAATAACCCGCCAAACCAAGAAAACAACAAATCTTGGTTATATTTGTGGGTCTTGTCCATTCTTCATCAACTTTGTTTTACCAGGATCAACCGTTATGCCATTATTTGAAACAATGTGACCAAGGGAAGAAATTTATTGTAACCAAAACTCATACGTGCTGAATTTCCCATATAGTTTGTTTACTTTTAAGGTTTTCAAGACAACCCATAAATGAATTTCATGTTCCTCATTACTTTTGGAATAAACAAAAATATCATCAATGAACACAATCACAAACTTATCCAAGAACTCAAGTAAAATTATATTGATAAGATCCATGAATATAGTAGGTGCAGTGGTTAAACCAAAAGGCTAAACTAAAAATTCATAATGACCATATCTAGTATGAAAAGCGGTCTTTGGAATGTTTGCTTCATTTACATTCAATTGATTGTACCCCGACCTCAAATAAATCTTTGAAAAATAATGAGCTCTCTAGAGCTGATCAAACAAATCATTGATATGAGTCAATAGATACTTGTTCTTAATAGTGATGTTATTCAATTATCTATAATAAATGCAAAGTCTCATTGAACCATCATCCTTTTTAACAAACAAGGTAGGAGAACCCCATGGTGATGTGCTAAGTCGAATGAAACCTTTATCTAATAACTCCTGCAATTGCTTCTTTGACTCTAAAAGTTCAATTTGAGCAATTCAATAAGGGGGTTTTGAAATTGGCTTAGCTTCAGGAACTAAGTCAATATTAAATTCAACTTCCCGATTAGGTATAATACTAGGCAACTCATTAGGAAAAAACATCATGGTACTCATTTACCATTGGCACATCATTAATCTGAACAGTTCCATGGTTTTTAAAAACATTTTAAAGGGAACATCTCTGTCCATATTTTACTAGTTTCTCAGCTTCCTGATATGTTATCAAAAGTAGGGGTTCATTCTTGTATACATACTAAAAATAATTCTGAAAAGAAACATCATTAGCTCTTCATTCAATCACAACATGATAAATAAAACGCCAATATATACCCAAAATAAAATCAAACTGTACCAGAGGCAAAATAGTAAGGTTTTCAGGTAGATTCTTTCCGCACACAAGGAAAAGAATGTTCTTATGTTTTATTTTTAATGATTTGGAAGGTTGTCTTCATCCTGATGTCGTTCCAACATAGCTACCCTTTTTTCTATATGGAAAACCATTCTGAACACATAAATTCCATAGGCAAAGCAACATGGTAATCTGTAATTCTATATGATTCCAATATTAACATAAATTACTTTATGGATATTAATTTAACAATAACCTAACTCCTAAAGTTATCTAAACCGACCTATGATACCAACTATAAGGACTCATCCTTAAACCTTACATAATATTGAGTTAAATGAATAATTCACATTGAGGATATTTTCAGGTTTAGAGTTTTAGATAATTATGACATAACTATTACATCTAAAAAGATTACAATGTAGAAACATCTACATAGTTTCAAGTTTTCCATTAAATAAAAACTCTTGAAAAAAATTTATGTCTTTTTCCAGGTTTTAGACAGTATGACTTTTCCTTGACCCCATTGTTGACCCTATTCATCTTTAAGTCCTTTGAAAACATTTCAAAACATGGGATGAGAATAAAAATCTCAGTAAGGATTATAAAACAAAGAAATAAACAATTTGTTGATAAATACATACCAAAAATGAACTCTTTTACTTACCTTGTGAAATCATAAGATTTTATGAATAACATATAGAAAACATAAATCATAATGGTAACTTGTGGAATCCATAACATACTTATATTGTAGCTATCATAACTACATAGGGAGTTACTTTGGAATACCCATTAGTGTATACTCCCTAAATCATTGAGGAGAATCATTCATGTTTACCTCTGTCATGATACCCAATTCATTAGAGAGCTATCTTAGACTCTCTCAGCCATGGTTTATCATAGAACCACCTCTATACATAAATAATGCCCAAGAACCATAACTTGATCATAACACATAAAATAATCATAAAGGAAAGATAACATTTCTAAATTGTAATAGAAAAATATCATCTCAAGATATTATAAAAATAAATCCATACTAAAAATCATTTTCAATACCAAAAAATGTTAAAAGATTATGTGGTATTTATTTTTTCCTTTTAAAAACATTGCGGCTTGTTATGAAAGCCAAAGATCAAATAATACTCACAACGGCAGAAAGGTCATTGTCCTTGCTTAAAAAACATTCCTTTTTGTCGTTTAGTAAAATGCTTCATATCAAATGTTTCCCTTTGAATGAAATGAAAAGTAAAATGGGTTTATACACTGTATTTTATAAAGTCATGTATAAAACTAAATATGCCTCAATGAAAGGAGATTGAGATGAAGTCCCTTACCTCATGTCCGACATGACTCGATCATTATTTAATCATCTGAATAATAAACTAAAGTTAATTTCTACTTGCTTAATAACCTTATTCAAGTTTATTATTCATTTTATATCACTTATTACATTGTTATAATCATTATGTAATCATTTAGGTTAATAACATTTGTTGTGTCGATATTTGGTACTTGAGTAAAAAATGAACACCTTATATTTACACGTTGTCTATGTGGTCAATAGTCTATTATATACAGAATGAAATTAATTATTTAGATATCATATATGTCATATATATCCTGTATATATATATTTATAACAGTACATATCATTTGGAGGTAAGAAATGAAATGCACTGTTCATAGAGACCGTAAGTCGTACGTACGCATGAACACTAATTTAATTTATATTCATTATTTTCATGGTATTAAAACATAATGATATATAGTTATATTATAATTCCAGTATAATATCATATATTATATCATTAAATCCATCCTTTATACGTCCCACATACAAAATTAACGAGTCATACCACTTTTAGGGGGCGGTAGTCCGCACATCATCAAATGGAATTATCGCGTTTACCCATAATGGAAACCATAATGGTATGATATAAATAGAAAATTCAGAATAATAAAGAAAACATAAATATAATATATATCATATATAAATACAGTGCCATCATAATGGCCACCAGGAGCGGTGGTAGTATGTAATTTAAAAATCATTGTTTTGTGAGGCGTTAGTTTTCCATCCATAAGAACATTATATTCGTCACCCATTAGATGGAGGTGTTTGTAAGTGTAGTTATAATCCTTATCATAATAATATAATAGTATATTGAGTATACTAGTGATATTATAATATAAAAGAAAAAATATTTTAGGGGTAGGATAAATAAAATAAAAGAAAAGATGTTAAGAGAAACTGTTGCCTTTTATTTGGGTTACTTCCATTGGTTTGAACCAAAAAAACATCTTCAAGTGCATTCTGCCTAAGGTAGGGCTTATAGGAGGAGTGAGATATAGGGAGCTTAATTGGGAAGATTTTTGATGTGCCTAAAGTCTTGAGAGGTGTGAGGAATTGGTTATAAGTGAGAGATTTTTATAAGGGGGGGAGGTGCCCTTTAGGAAAGTGTGATAATATTATTTTATTATATAATGATATTCGGTTTATAAAGGTCCAAATATCATTAGAGTCAAAAATACTATGACTCATGGTTGATGTAAAATCATCCCATAATAATTGGATAAGTTTGGGATGTTATATTAATATTTATAATCATATTTATTTAAATGGTTTATTATATAGGTAAACACTGCATCATTATTGTGTCATAAATCATATTATTTATTAAATATTTAAAAATTAGAATAAAATACCATGATGTATGAAATAGTTTTAGATTTCCAATGAATATTTATAGTAAAAAATATTACTTATATAACACCATATAAATATTAATTTACTCACAGATTTGTGTTCATGTCATTTTTTCCCTTACATTAAATTAATTAATCTAAACTGTCATTATCGTTCCTAAGTGACTCCATGGAGTCTCAAAATAGACCCAAGGATTCCCATGGTTGGTCATTACTCATAAAATAAGGTTAGGACAAGTGTTAATGTAATTTTTAATTATTACAATATTCGTTTTACCTTGAATTACATTATTTACCTTTAACCGCAGAAAATAAAAGTCAAAAGTTACTATTCACCAAAAATTGTTTTCATCTTATTGAAAAACATTTTACCGACTAATAAAAACCATGTATTTTAGATTTTCAAAATTGAATTCACAGAAGTGGAAAATTTTCATTTAAAAGAAAATGTCTGTATTTTTTTAACTAATATTAAGTGGTTTCACTATTAATTAAAAATTAAAGTTTTTCAGAAAAATAAAAAAACTTCAGCCTTAGATATATTTGATATTTAGAATTCAAAAATTTTGTCTATTTTTTTAAATTAAAAACATTTAAGTGTAATTATTTAATTGAAAATTAATTCCCATTGTTAAAACAAATAGCGTGTTTATAAGAAATAATAACTATCAATAAATTGACACTTGTTTATGTCCACATTCAAAGTGAAATTAATTTCAATGAACAAAATTGGATTAAATGTTATAAATATATTATAATTACACTTTAAAACCAATTTAAAAGATAATATAACTATATAAATAAGTTATATTAAAACGTAGTTTTGAATTAAAATACAATATTTTCACTATTTATTAAAAAATGAACTTTATCGGAAAAATTCCAAAAATTTAAACAAAATAAATTTTTATCTCCCCATTCTAAAGAAGGATTTTATTTGGTCAAATAGAATGTATTATAGTGACCAAAAGTAGACTAAAAGAGGGTTCTCTATTAAAAGGAGGTAAATTGACCTTTTAATGTAAGTTATGGTTAAAATTATATTCATTCATATTTTAAGCCTCTAAATTTTTATTGGTTAAATGGAAATACGTTTAACAAACATGTATAATCATATTGTAGTTTGTTTTCTTCATTCCCTCCAATACAACGGCTAGGGGTTGAATACAATTTAAAATAATAATATTATATTACTAGTGTGCAACGTATGATTTCAATGAAACTCATTGTTGTGTATCGGGTACGCTATCGAACATAGTAAACCCTTTAAAGTAAAATTAATATTTAATTCACAAATTTTAGTAAATATGAAATATTTCATATTCTTTATTTAACTAGAATGATACAGTATGTAACTAGGACCTTTATATAACTCTAACATTATTTTGGGTATCTTCGTAAGATTGACATTGGATTTTCATCAAGAATTGGGAAGTTTGTGATGAGTGGGTTAATGAATAGTAACCTTCATGGAGGTAATTTAGTTACCATGGGGATTGGGTTTTGATTTTGTAATTAATAATTCCATTATACTTGTAGTTAATGATGTGGTGGATATTATTTAAATAGATAAATTTGGATTTGGTCTAAATGGGCATTTAGGGTCTGAACAGAAAGTGGATCGATGATGTGTTGGTTTAAACGACCTAATAAATAGGTTTTTGAACAAAAACACAATTATGAATACACTATATAAATTATTATAGGATGGGTCCATGTCACATTTAACATTGTTGTCAAGTAAAACATGGTTTTGTAACCAATTTTACTACTTTTTATTCCACCCCTGAGGAGCATCCAATATTTGGTAATAAATCATGTGGGTCTTATGATATATTGATCATGTGTTTTATTTTTTTTATATGTAGTGTTTGTTTTATTTTTTGTTTTTTGTTTGTGAAAATAGTTTTTGATAAAAAAGAGGATTTTATAAAATTGTTTTTAGTAGGTAAACGTGTCTTGGGATCTGTTAATGAAACCAGTTATAAATTTGAAGAAAACATGTTTTCATAGATTTTATGCATTAATATTCTATTGTGAAATGTAACGTGTTTTCTTGAATAGTAAGGGTATTTTTTTCATGAATTTGTTGACTATAATATGGATACTACAAAAAATATATTTTTCACATTTTTTGGTTGTCAAATGGGAATGTAATTTTGAACAATTTGGATTGTGTTTTCAAATGTTGTTATTATTATAAAATGAAAAAAATGTAGTAAATGATTTTATAACCCTCTTAAATAATTGATTGATGTGTTTCGAAATATATGAAATAATTATATTTGAGGAGCTCAATTGGGTTCCTTAAATTTCTAAGGAATTATCGGTTTTTAAAATATTCTTTAAATGTTTTGGAATTCCATATGGAATTATAATTTTAGTTGGATTAAAAAGTTTTCAAATGGTTGCGTGATTTTAAATTCTCATATTTTCTTGTTAAATGTGTTTTTAATCTTTTTGGGATGTGGAAGTTTTCATTGAATGTGATTTTGATTTATTTTCCCTAGATTAATCGAATGTTTTGATATTTTTCATTATTTAAATTGAAATACATTCTCTTATATGGTAAACATGTATGGGTTGGGAAATTGTATGTTTGTATTTATATAATCAATTCATGATGTATACCTAATATAATTTGAAGTATTTGTTATAGGAGTAGATCAAATTTTGTTCATGACTCTTTCCTAGAATCCATATAGAGTAAAATATTCATTTCTATTGTTGGGTGTGTTATAGTTCTTTGGATATTTGTTTTTAGGAGGACTATCAATGGTGAGCCTTTGGTAGTTTGGGGATTCAATGTAGATATATATATTTGAGGTTTTTATGTTATTACTACTTTCAGAATTTCTGATAAATGAGTTCGATCATTGTAGAATTGAGGTGGTTTTTATGTGATCATTGGGTGACCTTCTAGTTACTATTTTTTCGAGTCATGATTATTGGAATGTTTTTTCAATATGAAAATTGTGAGAAGCATGGAAACATTTTTGTAATGATAGTTTTTTGGTGAGGGTAAAAAATTGGTTTTTATTAGTTGTTTCAGAATGTGTTACTTGTGTGTGCCTATGTTTGGAGTGACTATGATAGGGATGGAACCAATTTATAGTATGGACGGTCCATTGATAGTTTAAAATATTTTTAGGCTTCCCACGAGATGGTAACCCATATATGATATCCTAGTTATCCAATATTCATTTGGTATAAGATCAATGGTTTAAGACCACAATATTATATTATTGAGACAAGTTTCTAGTCATTGTGTTATTTGGGTGTTTTGAGATACAATAGTTTTCATATCATGATATATTGACCTTTATATGTCTTTAATGTAATAAATATGGATTATTTTAGAGATTGAACCAAGTGATATTTGATTTTCATAGACATTAGGGACATCCATGTGTTTCATGAACACTAATTCCATTTAGGGTTGAGATATATATATATGGATATTTGTGGTTGGTTGGGACTTATTGCCTTCATTATTGGTTTTTGTAACTATAGTAGTATGAAATGGTATTTTTTAGGGTAGTAAATAATTTTTTACTATATTCTGTGAAATTAAAAAAAGGGGAGACCCATATCCAGTCCCCCATTGTTAGTGTAACATGCTCTATGGAGATGTTTTGATGTTTTATGTTACTATTTGAGAAATAATTCTATTTATTATGGCGATATCTTGGGATGTGGGGGTCTATTTACTTTGGAATCCATTTTTATCTATGGGATTATCTTTTATAATTCAACATTGAAAGTATCAGGATTTATTTTTCATTGTTTTGTACTTTTGATTATTACTTTTTTGGGGAAGAATGAGTCATGGTGGGGAGAATTATGAAACCTGATGTCATTGATACATTTTTTATTTTTTATTATTCTTTTTTAGTTAATGTTTTTGGAATTTCCATGTAAAAATTACATTCTATTAAATTTTTACATCTATTCATCTATTTTCCACACTGTTTTCAGAATATTGTATGGGAACCCTTACACAATATGGGTATTAGTTTCTTTTTTTTAACAGACAAATGTATCTAAATTGTGTGTGGATTAGGGGAAACCATGTGAGTCACATTATTCATATGGTTACTGTCACAATCCTAGAGTATATTTAATAGTAATAGTGAAGTAATAATGATATTGGATCTTTGATTTTCATAGAGAATGTTATCATGGTTTTCTTAGAGATTTTAAATCATGTGGCTGATTTAACACCCCAAGCTTCCAATATACACTTCTCTTTGAATAATACAACAGTGTGTGTTGTATGCAACTTCGAGATTCTAACACGCCGCGACCAATCAAAGTAGTCATTATGAATCGTAATAGCCACTTTTTTAAATATTATACATTTTATCATTAAAAATGGAATTCATTTATGGATTCAAAATATCGAAATTATACTAGGATGAAATTTTGGTACTTTTAGTATAACTTTTATATTTTGATGAATAATGAAAATTACTAAATTATTATTAAAAAAATCTTTTTTAATAGAAATAATTAATAGTGATAAATTATGAATTTGAGTGGTTTTAAAGAAGATTTAACATATTTGTTTACCATTTAATATAGTGTTGTTCTTTGTACATAATTTGAAAAGTAAACCGGACATAAACATGTGTCAATCTTTTGATAGTTATTATTTCTTAAAAACACGCTTTTTGTTTTGACAACGGGAATTAATTTTAAATTAATTTCTTCCACTTCTGTGTTATGAATTTGGAAAAATGGATTCCATATTTGGAATCATGATGTACAAATTAGGTAAATAGGTAACTTTCATTTTTAGACATTATGAATAATTACTTCGGTAAATATTTTAATTACCATGGTTAAAGGGTATATCTGGTAAATAAGGGTAAACAAATAATATTATAATAATAATAAATTACCCTAAAATGTGTCCTAACCATATTGGTTGATACATATACGACCATGGGCATATTTGCGTCGATTTAGGGACCCCATGGAGCAACTTTCTGGTGATAAGGACACTTTATATTAATTAAGTTAAAATAAATATAAAAATGACATAAGCATATATCTTTTAGAAAAACAAATTTTACATCGGGTAATATATGTTGTATGTTCGACTATAAATATTAATTAGAACACTAAAAATATTTCCTACATAATGGTAATTTATTTATAATTTTTAGACATTAAATAAGTTAATTTATTTATGACGCAATGATGATGCATTAATTACCATATTAATGAAACATTAAGATAATTGATATTATAAATACCCAAATAAATTTAATTTGAGACTTTTTATAAATTAAATTAATTTTCTAGGTTACTATGAAATATTATGATTGTTTTTATAAATTGTTTCAATGTAATAATGTTGTTATGAATTTATCAAATACAAAATACCCTATAGTTTCAAAATTGACATAAAAGGGATTTTAAAACAAATATTATATTATTAATTGATATTCAACTACTAAAAATATAAGGTTCTTCCAAAGGACTTATATCATGATATCTGTATCATTAATGGACCACATGGTGGTCTATTGGAGGTATATAGTATGCTTATTAAATATAAAATATAAAAATAGAAAGTGACATGGTAAGTGTCAAACTAGTTAACTAAGAGTTAAAAATAAACGATAAGGATAATATAATGAACCAAACTTGTCTAAATTATATTTATTGAGTGTTTTGAGACCTATACCCACCTTATCCTTTAAATAATCCACTTTTTATCCATTAGAAATAGAATATGAATTTATTATAAAATAATATTTCTATATTTTCCTAAGGTGCCCCTCCTCCCTTTATAAAAGGACACCACTTCTAACCAATTCATCACACCTTAAAAGCCTTTATATTCGGCCAAAACCTAACCAAATACTCTCTCAACTTCCCTAAATTTAACCTAGAGGCCTTAGTTTAATCAGAAATCCAACCTATGGAGACCTTTTGATCCAATCAAAAGGAAGAACCCGAAGAAGAGGTAAAGTTTTCACCACCCTTTTTCATGTTCATTTCTTCTTCAACTTATTATTTATTTGTTATTCCCACTAAAAAATTATAACTCCAGTATCTACTATATACCGTGATGTTATTATAAATATGGTACAATCATATTCAGTATTCTATCCATCTTTTGAATGACATGTCACCATACGTGCATACGTATGGCTTACCATCTCCACGTCGTGGTGTAATTGTTATTCAATATATTATTATTTGGATTGGTATAATAATGACATGTAATTAATATAAATAATAAATATAACATGATAATGATTATCTATATATGATATACCATCCAATTATATATTATTTTAATATCAAAATAATGATATTGTCGCTTATGCGTACCTACGGACTACTGTCTCCACGAACACGATGAGATTCATTCCCCATAGTATCCATTCAAGACAAATTCCCATTTTATGATTAAAAGTAATGTTTAAGAACATTATATAATTTTTTATATGAATAAGATACAACCTATCCATAAAAAACACGACTTATATAATAAAACATATAAAAGAAAACAAGTTAACACCTGAAACGACGATAATACTAAAATATTATTCACAAAGAATTATTAGAAGATCATATATGATATCATAATTATGTATATGGTTCTTTTATAATTTAATAACAATTTTATGACTATTATACAGGAGGTTAACATACCATCTACTAAGGAAAAGTACAAGGTAAGGGGTTTCCATCTCAATCCTTATTCCCGTGAGATTTAGGAAATATTGCCATTATTACCTTTTGTGTGGTGTATGTACTGCCCATAATTGTATTCTTTGTGTAATGAAATTTAATAAATGTGTATTTAAATATTCATTGTATGATTTCTCTTTCATGGAGTGTATGTTTCATAGGATACCAAATTGGTAAGGGTTATATCATAATCACTTCATTATCCGAGGTTGTTTATACAGAATTATCTACTAGGACCTCTTTATCATCCACATCCATGTTTCTTAAAAATGTATTTCAAAATATTATTACTATTTTTCATAATATGGGTTAAAGTCATTTATACCCCTGTTTGACTTTTTATAAGAATTTTATAAAGGAATCTTTCCATCATTTTCCAGACAAGGTCCTTTTTATCCATTTCGACAGAATTAAGGTAAGAATGTATGTTTAACTTATACGACGGATGCGGATATTTTCCGCCATTATAAAGTCATAAAATCTTCCCGTACCAGATTATAATAAGTTTTTTAATGTAAATTTTTTATTTAATAATTATGGGACTTTTAAATGATTTCAAAAAAAGAGATATTTCTCTCAAATTGTTTTGATTTCATCTATGTCAATATCGTTTGATTAATTTTAAGCTCATTCGAAGATTATTTATTATGATACAAAACATCCCTATTATATTGATGGTTTTGTGATATTTTTGACTGTGGATGTGTTATATTTATACCTTTCATGGTTTATAAATAAAGTATTGAAATTTCATATTCTACTTTTAATACGAATGTTTATTTTATGTTTAAACCTGTTCACATGAGGAATGCATTGGACTTAATAAGAGATGGGTGGAGCCCGCTATAGCTCCTCATTGCATCGGTAGGTATCATGAGACAAACTAGTGTCTTGGCATGAGGCCTTGGCTACGTGGTTATGATAGTCTGACATTATGCATTCCATCATTATGAAAGTGGTTATTGATATTGAATGTGATTATTCGACAAGTAGAATATCAATATGAATAAGTAAATGGCATTATTTCATTTTATTTCTGCAATATTATGCTGAATTTGAATTTTAAAAGGATTTTGTTTTAGTTAGACATTGCCTTAACTGTTAATGCTTATTTATGAAAGTTTCTGCTATATTGTTACCCTTACTGAGCATCTAAGCTCACCCCTTTCTATGTTTTATTTTTCCCATGATTCCAAGAAGTGTATTGTGATTGATATGCAGGGATAGTATGTGGGGATATGAGTGTGGACTATGGAGACTGTGTTGTTGTATTTTTCATTTTTATGATGTAATGTAAGACTTATGAAAATATCTAGTGTTTCCAAGGATACAAAACTAATTGGTCTTTCGAGATTTGATCTTTCTTGTGATCATTCCAATGTAATGTAATAATGCACCGACTCTGGGTAACTGGGGTCGGGGCATTACAGTTGGTATCACAGGTAGTTTAGTAAAAACCTTGGAAGATGGATTTAGATAAACTCAAATTAGAGCACATAGACCTAAGATGTACTTTGAGGATTAGTAAAGATGAACTTCCTAGGATTTTGGTATTGTAGAGTTTTTGTGAGTTTTCCAAGCAATATATCCCTGTCTAGATACGATCAGGTAGAGGCAGCTCTGGCACAGATGTACCTAGGGGTAAAACCCGAAAACACCGTTTTGATATAGACTCGAACGGGAACTAGTGCACGACAACGAGCCTTGCTGCACTCATGGTTATGACACTACTGGGGGATATGCTTAGGATAATTCTCATTTTCTTTACAAACCATTATAAAGGGTTTCTGAGTATATAATTCCTCAAAAAAAACATTTTTATGATTATGGATTATATCTATAAACTATTCAATTTATGTTAAGTGTTTTAAAAGTATGGAATTATCTATTTTGATTCATAAACTGATCTAGTTTATGCCATTGTTTAGAAATGGAACCTAGTGGAGGAAATGGAAACTATATCAATTCACGCACTCCATGTAGGAATTTACCTCTTACTCAAGATAGTTATAGTGGAGCTGGTGATGTAATTGGGGCTGATCATCTTATCACTAGACTGGGAAAACTCACTCAGGTTATGAATAATAACCTTACATGTATGGAGCACCCTGATCCACAACGTGGAGGATCAATTTTAGATCTCTTAATGAGGAAACAACCACCAACATTCAATCAGAGTACAAATCCATTGGTAGATGAACAATGGATAAGTTCCCTAGAGAAAATATTTCAGGCTTTGGGGAGTAGTGAAAGGGAAAAAGTTATCATGGATGTTTACCACCTCACGAGAGATTCTGATCAATGGTGTTCATTGATTCAAAACATGAAGAAAGATGATTAAGTATCAAATATGGAATATAGAGAGTTCAAAGATCTGTTTTTAGAAAAATAATTTCCTCGTGACCATCGAGCAGATATAGAAAGGCAATTTCTGAGCCTAAGGCAAAAGGAGGATGAGAATGTTGCAATGTTTGAGGCTAGCTTTACATGGTTATCAAGGTATCCTGAAGATTATATACATAACCCAATAAGTAAGATTGGTCATTTTTTGATGGGCTAAAACCATTTCTTCATCAAGCATTAGTCTCACAATCCTTCTCGTCGTACGAAGACATTTGTCTCATGTGCTATCAAGACAAAAAAAGAATTATCTATGTCTTATGACTTTAAAGCAATGAAAGAGAAGAAGAGATCTATAGATCAATATGGTAATGGAAATAAGGGGAAGAAGGGAGAATTTGAAAATCTATCCTGCATTAAATGTGGGAAGAAACACCCCGGTACTTGCTTAAATGTAATGGGAGTCTGTTACAAGTGTGGTGAAAAAGGTCACAAAGCTCATGATTACAAGGGAAAGAGAGTTGTTGTCAACGTGGAATGCTATAATTGTAGAGGGATGGGACATTATTCCAATGAATTTCCTAAGTGTCAGGGGAACTTGCCTCAGAAAAGGCCAATCTTATGATATCACTACTGCTGGGGTAGAAGCTCTGAAAGACGTGGTGGCAAGTAATTTAATGGTTTCCTCAAGTTTAGAAAATGCTTTATTAGATTCTGGATCATCGCATTGTTTCATATGTTCCCTATTTTCTATGAAAATTAGATATTTCTAATTTGATTTAACAAAGGAGTTTTTAGTTAAATCTCCAACGTGAAGTATCATTGCAACAAAGTTTTGTGAATCGGTCCCCATTAGAGCACATAAATATTCTTTATCTGCTGATCTCATTGTCATACCTATGATTGAGTTTGTTATAATCCTTGGTATGTATTAGCATTCATACCATGATGCGATGATTTATTGTAAGAAAGAGGAGGTTAAGATTTTTGATAATGATGATAAAGAACACCTTATTTTTAGAGCAGAATCGCCACCACTTAATTCTTTTCTAGATCCACCACTAGTAGCTCAACTAAATTCAATTATTGGGGTGGAAGAGAATGAAATGACTATGGGGGAGGAAAGGAATTTTCAAATAGAGGATGTACCTATTGTAAATGAATATGTAGATGTGTTTCCAGAAGATTTACCTGGACATCCTCCAGAAGGAGAAATTGAGTTTTCCATTGATTTAATTCCTGGTTGAAGGCCTATATCGAAGACCCCTTATATAATGTCCACTATGGAATTAGTTGATCTAATGGAACTACTAGAGGAATTGAGTAATAAAAGATTTACTCACCCTAATGTTTCTCCATGGGGAGCCCCGGTTCTTTTTGTTAAAAAGAAAGATGGATCCATGAGGTTATGTATCGACTACAGGGAGATCAATTCTATAACAATAGCTTCCATTAAAGTATTCAGATGGCACCATATTAAGAATTATATAGAAAAAGATGTCACATACCAACCTGTTGGTATGATGTTCGTGAAAGAAAACTTGTAGGCCCCGAACTGGTTGAGGAAATTATGGAAAAGTTGAAGGTAATCCAAAACCACATCAAAGCAGCTCAAAGTAGGTAGAAGAGCTATGCTGACAACTGAAGAAAGGATTTGGAATTTCAGGAGGGAGATCTTGTTTTCACGAAGGTATCTCAATGAAAGGAAGTTATACTTTTTGGAAAGAAAGTTAAATTGAGTTCCAGGTACATCAGACCTTTTGAAATTCTATAACGAATTGGGGCGATAGCTTACCGTTTGGCAATGCCGCCAAATCTCTACAAATTTCACGATGTGTTCCACGTATCACAATTGAGAAAATAAATGTCTGACCCAATGCATATACTCACCTATGATGAATTATAAATGGATCCTGATATCTCTTATTCCGAAGATCCCTTCAGGTTTCTTGATACTAGAGAACAAGTGCTAAGAAACCGGATGACTCGTCTATTAAAAGTTCTATGTAGAAACCATAAAATTGAAGAGGCAACGTGGGAACCCAAAGAACATATGATGAAGAACCACCTGAGTCTTTTTATATAGTAATATTCTAGAAATTTCAAGGATGAAATTATTTGAAGGAGGAGAGAATGTAACACCCCAAACATCCACAGTACGCTTCTCTTTGAATAATATAGTAGCGTGTGTTGTACGCAACTTCGAGATTCTAACACGCTGCGACCAATCAAAGTAGTCTTTTTGAATACTAAAACCCAATTTTTGAAATTTTATACATTTTATCTTTCCAAATGGACTTCATGTTTGGATTCATAATAACGAAATTATCCTAGGATGAAATTTTGGTACTTTTCGGATAACATTTATATTTTGATGAATAGTGAAAATTACCAAATTTTTATTAAAAACAACTTTTTAATCGAAATACTTAATAGTGATAAATTATGAATTTGAGTGGTTTAAAAGTATATTTAGGATATATTTGTATCATTTAATACAATTTTGGTCATTGGACATATTTTCACAATTAAACCAGACATAAACAAGTGTCAATCTTTTGATAGTTATTATTTCTTAAAAACACGCTTTTTGTTTTGAAAGCGGGAATTAATTTTAAATTAATTTCTTCCACTTATGTGTTTTGAATTTGGGAAAATGGATTCCATATTTTGAATCAGGATGAATAAATTGTATAAATAGGTAACTTTCATTTTTAGACATTTTGAATAATTACTTCAGTATATATTTTATTTACCATGGATAAAGGATAAATCCGGTAAATAAGGGTAAAACAAATAATATTATAATAATAATAAATTACCATAAAACGTGTCCAAACCTTATTGGTTGATACATTCACGACCTTGGGCATATTTTGGTTGATTTTGGGACCACATGGAGCCACTTTTTGTTGATAAAGACACTTTATATTAATTAAGTTAAAATAAATACAAAAATTACATAAGCATATATCTTTTAACAAATATTTTTTTAAATTGTGTTATATATGTTGGATTTTAGACTATAAATATTTATTAGAAAGATAAACATATATACTACATAATGGTATTTTTTTATAATTTTTAAACATTAAATAATTTAATTTATTTATTACACAATGATGATTCAGTAATTACCGTATTAATGAGAGATGAAGATAATTGATATTATAATTACACAAATAAATGTAATTTAAGACTTTTTATAAATTAAAATAATTTTATAGGTTACTATGACATATTAAGATTCTTTATATAAATTTTTTTCTAAGTAATAACGCTGTTATAAATTTATCAAAAACAAAATACATAATAGTGTCAAATTGGCATAAAAGAGTTTTTGAAAACAAATATTATATTTTTAATTGATATTCAATTACTAAAAATATAATTATTGGCCAAGAGACTTATATAATGATAGTTATCTCATTAATGGACAACATTGGGGTCTCTTGAAGGTATATAGTATGTTTAGAAACTATATAATATAAAAATACAAAGTGACATGGTAAGTGTCAAACTAATTAACAAAGAGTTAAAACTAAAATATATGGTTAATATAATGACCCAAACCTCTATAAATTCTATTGGATTAGTGGTTTCCGAACCATCCCCACCTTAACATTTAAATAGTTCACTTTGGATCTATTATAAACCAAATATGAATTTATTATAAAATAATATTTCTAGATGTTCGTAAGGTGCCCCTCCTCCCCCTTATAAAAGGACACAACTTCTATCCAATTCATCACACCTTCAAAGCCATTATATTCGGCCAACCCCTGCCTGAATACTCTCTCAACTTCTCTCACGTTAACCTAAAGGCCTTATTTGGATCAAAAAGCCAACCTATGGAGCCCTTTTGATCAAATAAAAAGGAAGATGCTGAAGAAGAGGTAATGTTTTCACCACCCTTTTCAAGTTCATTTCTTATTCAACTTCTTATTTCTTTGTTATTACCATTATAAAATAATAACTCCAGTATCTCCTATATACTGTGATGTTATTATAAATATGGTGCAACCATATTTAGTATTCTATCCATCCTTTGAATGACATGTCTCTATACGTGCGTATGTACGGCTTACCGTCTCCACATCGTGGTGTAATTGTTATTCAATATATTATTATTTGGATAGGTATAATAATGATGTGTAATTAATATAAATAATCAATATAACATGATAATGATTCTGTATATATGATATTCCATGAAATTATATATTATTTTAATATCAAAAGAATGATATTGTCGCTCGTGCGTACCTGCAAACTACCGTCTCCACGAACGCGATGAGATTCATTCCCCATCGTATCCATTCAAGACTAATTCTCATTTGATGATTAAATGTAATTATTAAGAACTCTGTATCATTATGGATATGAATAAGATTCAACCTATCCATAACAAACACGACTTATGTAACAAAACATATAAAAGATAACGAGTAAGTTAACACCCAAAACGACGATAATACTAAAGTATTATTAACAAATCATTATTATAAGATCATATATGATATTATAATTATGTATATGGTTATTTCATAGTTTAATAACAATGTTTTAACTATTATACAGGAGTTTAACATACTATCAACTAAGGAAAAGTACATGGTAAGGGGTTCTCATCTCACTCTTTATTCCCGTGAGATTCTGGCCATATTGCCACTATTACCGTTTGTGTGGTGTATGTACTGCCCATAATTGTATAATTTGTGTAATAGAATTTATTTTATGTGTATTTACATATTCATTGTATGATACATCTTTCATGGGGTGTATGTTTCATAAGTTACCAAATTGGTAAGGGTTATTTCACAATCTCTTCATTATCTGAGGTTGTTTATATGTAATTATCTATTGGGACCTCTTTATCATCCACATCCATTTTTCATAAAAATGTATATCAAAACATTCTTAATATTTTAAATAATATTCATTAAATACATTTAGACCCTTTTCAACCTTTTATAAGATTTTTATAAAGGAATCTTCTTGTCATTTTTCAAACAATGTCATTTTTAAACTTTTCGACAGAATTAAGGTAAGAATGTCTTTTTATCTTATAAGGTGGATGCAGATATTTTTTACTGTTATAAAGTCGTCGAAGATTCCCGTACAAGATTATAATAATATTTTCAAATTAAAATTTTTATTTAATTATTATGGGACTTTTAAATGATTTCAAAAAAAGGGATATTTTCCTCAAATAGTTTTGATTTCATCTATGTCGACATCCGTTGATGAATTTTATGTTTATTCGAAGTTTATTTATTATGATACAAAACTTACATATTGTATTGATGGTTGTGTGATATTTTTGACTGTGGATGTGTTATTTTTATACCATTCATGGTTTATGAAGAAAGTATTGGCATTTTGTGTGCTAGTTTTAAAACGAATATTTATGTTATGTTTAAACCTGTTCACATGATGAAGGCATTAGACATAATAATTGACGGGTGGAGCCCTCTATAGCTCCTCGATGCATCAGTAGGTCTCATGAGACAAACTATTGTCCTGGCACGAGGCCTTGAAAAAATCTTATTTGTAGTCTTGGCACGAGTCCTTGGCTACGTGGTTATGATAGTCTGACATTATGCATTCCATCATTATGAAAGTGGTTATTGATATTGAATGTGATTATTCAACTAGTAGAATATCCATGTGAATAAGTAAATGAAATTATTTAATTTTATTTTTTCCATATTATGCTGAAGTTGAAGTTTAAAAGGCTTTTGTTTTAGTTATACATTGTCCTAAATGTTTATGCTTATCTATGAAAGTTTCCGCTATATTGTTACCCTTACTGAGCATCTGTGCTAACCCCTTTCAATGTTTGATTTTTCCCAGGACACTAAGAAGTGTATTGTGATTGATATGGAGGGTTAATCCAAGGGAATAATGACGTTCATAGATGATTATTTATGTTGTTTTGTTATTACGTTTAATGTAAGATTCATGTATGTAATCTATTTTCCAATACTACTAAACTGATTGGTCCTTCGTGACATGATTCCTTGTAATCATGCCAATGTATTAAAATAATGCACTGACTATGGGTAACTGGGGTCAGGGCGTTACAGCTGAAGCATGATGGGTAGCCTTTTTATATAGGTAAATTTCCCCAATTGGTATGTTGATTGTTAAACCACAAGGATAAATTAGTAAATCTACAACAATATCAATAATATGGTGAAATTTCCTTCTTTAAATTAACTTTTTTATGATTTATCCTCTACTTATCCCCTCATAATCTCATCCCAGACATGTGGATTTCATAGGGAGCAGATCCCATCATACGTTTTTGATTAAATGCCTAGGCTTTCATGCTGTTAAGACCATGTTTATTCAAATTTTATTCAACAACAATCTTCACATACCCTCTCTATCTTTTTTTCAAACTCTTGTAAAGCCTAAAATAAATTTCATTTTGGATTAGAGCTAATATTTGTTCTAATGTTATAGCTTTGGGATGTTCATGGAATATGGAGATGTCTATTGGATCAATTAATTATTCCCCATCAAAGTAGATGAGTTTTGATTTATGTTCTACTTGAATAATGTAGTTATTTCAATTTAATAACTTTTTAATTAATATTATAATTTTTAGTGTTTTTTAAAATGTATTCTAATGTATTTAGAAGAATATTTTATGCTCTACGTAGTCATAAAATGGGATTTAATTATCATTGGAGCCTCACAAGGTAATGTATCGTTCCTTGTGTTAGTTAATTTATTGGATTTCACATTTTTAAAATGGGTTTTTACAATTTCATGCAGAAAATAGATTTATAAGACACACCCATTCTAATTTTAAAATTTATTTCAAATTGTTCAAAAAATTTCCATGTACATTGTCATAGACCAAGTTTTATTTAAAATTTTTGTCCAGATATCAAATAAACAAGTTAATGATGTGAATTAATTTTTCTTCATATTTCATTTAAATATATGTGTGGGATGTTTTAATGTCAATTCTTTTAATAAAGAAAGTATTTTAAATTACTTTTAGTTATATGGTTTTGAGACCATTGGTCCTGAGAGTGTCTTGAAATGAATTTTAAAAAGGGATGTGTAGTTTTAGTGAGGGATCTTGGAAATAGTTTCATTATAAAATAAATGGGTTTATTATTTTAAAATGTGATTTATGTAAATTTTTGTCATTTAGAAATGTTCTCTCAATTTCAGTTTGATAATGGACATTTTCATTGGGTTTTCTAAATGGTTAAAAAATGCTATGGTTTTCCGATCAGTTTTTAGAATTCCCAGTCGGATCATTAAAAATATGTTGATTTATGAAGATGTGAAACCCTTAAATAATACCTGTCTATTTATTATTCTCATTATTCCTTAGAATACCTTGTGTAAATCCCATTTATTGACTCAAATTATTATGACATTCATATGTATGGCTGTGAAATGGGTTGTTTTCACAAGGGTGTAGGAGGTGATATTATTCTAATTTTCAAATTATTCAAATTATATTTATTTGATGATCTATTATTTCTTTGTTTTCTTACCTCTATTTTTGACCGATAATGGGGTTAATATGTAATTTGTAGATGATCTTGATTACTTATAGCTCAGGTACAATGGTGTGCTAACTAAGGAATATGTTCCATATGAATTTTAGTCAATTATATATGATAGGGGTTGGGGAGATATTGTGGAAAAAATTTTTGGTGCAGTCAAGAGAGGTTTTATATTTTTTTATGATATTTTTATTGGACTACAAAGAATTTTTTAGGTTAACTAATATTATGAAAGGATCCTCATTTCCAGACCTAGAAATTATTACACAATATGGGGGATTTTTTCCATGAAGTACAGTTACTTTCCAAGAATATTTATTAGATTTATATTCATGGATCATTCATACTCCTATTTTATCTTATTACAAGTAACCATACAATATTCATGGAATATTTTAAATTATTTACATACTTCATAAGTACGATATACATATACTATTCAGTTCATAGTACCTAACTTTTGAATGACTAATTTAAAATTTCATTAAATCTTGTTTCCAAAATGAAAAATGGTGGGATATTTCTGAAATTGTTTTAAAAAATCCTATTTCCTTGATATTTTTTTTGGAAAACTAATTTTTTTGAAAACATGGTGAAAATGGATATATATTATATGTTTTATATTCCATGGGTTTTAAAATCCCCCCTTAGTTTGGTTAAGAATTCATAATTTATTATTCCTATATATTTTTGTTTTATTTTATAAAAGGGTGGTTTTCTTCAAATTCGTATCTATTATTTTATTTAACTACTTCTATAATGAATGTGAAAAATATAAATTATATATTATGATAAATAAAACATTTAATGAATTGTATAATGTCGAAATTTACATAGTTTATGTGGGTGTATCAAGATAACACCCATATATATGTTTCAGATTTAATATTTTAAGTTCAATTCTACACATTTAGTTTAGGTTTGTCCACAGATTAATGGTGTCATGTGGAGATTTATTTGGACCAATATTGGTGTTGTTGGTTCTGTTTGAATTCAGTATTATATTATAGATTTTATGATGTTGTATGAGCCATTTTAATGGTATTTTCTTTGTCTACAATCTCTGTGTATTTATATTCATTTTATCCTTGTATGAATATTTTTTAATCATTCCTCATTTTTATAGTTTATATATTGCATCCATTGGTGGCTTGTTTCATATTTTTAATGACGGTGTAATCATTCAAAAAGGAAATTATTGATAAATAGGAACTAGTTTCAATAAATTGGCGATTGGAAATGACCTTCAAACTATTGGTGGGTCGTGTCAATTATTAATTTTTATGGTAGACAAGGCTGATATTTTATTCAGACCCATTGAGCATTGGTCAGTTCGTATTGAATGAAATTAATCTCATTGTTCTCATTGTTACACTAGAATTTATTCAACTAAATATCATACATCATTAACCTCATCTTATGGTTCACTAATCCAAAATATATATTTGAGAACCATCTGGATTCCTATACCTTATAATAAACTCATTTCTAATTAAGGGATAATTATTCATACCCTTTACATGAACAAATAATCTGTAACCGACGAATAACTATAAGAATGCATCAACCGTTTTAGCTAAATGTATTGGGCTACCCCCATGGTGACACATTAATGAGAATAAAAAACTCATTCAAAAAAATATGTGTATTGTCAATTATGAAATATCTTCAGGGTCTATATAATAAGCAGTCCTCAATATCAATGGAACACCAAGATATATCTCAATACACAATTCCATCACCCACCTTGGTGAAACAATGATTCTATATTTATAGAGTATATAAAATAAAATATTACCACTTTTGGATAATCATCCACCACTACATCAAATGAAAAAAAATAATAAATCCCACTTATTTCTGTGTAATGACTTCTATTTCAATATGTATGATCCCTTTCCATTGATATATTTTACCAACTAACACTATAAAATTATATTCACATATAAGAATGTCACATTTCACTAATAATAATCATTATATTCTCACAACGCATATAACTAATCCAAAAAAATCATAACATTTTATGGTTTATGTTTAGTTTAACTGTGAACAATCTCATATGTCTTCATTCAATCATTAATATTCATCCATTGGTTACATCAACCAACTACATCGTTTCCCCCAATAGAGTAGTTAACCAGAGTGGATAATGATTTCACTTAAAAAATATCAAAACTATATACTAATTGACTATTAATATTGGAATATGATGAACAATAACTAAATAAAATTCAATAAATATATGAGACTATAAAAATAATACCTTTTAGAACCACAATTACCCCAGTAAACCATGTTTTGTTATATAAATTTGATCTTGAACAACTCCTTTACCTTCCGTCCCCATTCAAATTCCATAAACAAGTGTTTAAAAATACCATATCCCAAATAAAAGGGTATATTATTCATATAAACTATACCATAACCAATCTACATGGATGGTCCTTTTTGTCACTAATTCTACTGTGTTTGAAACTTTAAAGTGTATATTTTGGTCGAAGGGGTTGTCCATTCACTACCACACTAACATTGGTTCATGTTTACCTCCTAATGTAATATTGAAACATATATTTTTTATTCCCCCTTCTTCTTTATAAATAACATTCCAAATTATAAAAAACTATTTTGGGAAGTTATTTTAAAACTCTTAAGAAAGATGAATAAGATGCCCTTAGCTACTATCCAATCAACCCTAAAATCGATGAGTCCCTCCAAATAGGAAAACTATATATATTCATTACTTACATACAAATGAATCATAGTAATTATCCCTTATTAAAAACATCATAGAATATTATCAATGAAAATGGAATGTCAGACCATTAGAACTCACATCACTTTCATCTGTTGAAGTGATGATATATTAACTTTTTTTTTACTAAAATGAAAGTGAAATATCAAAATTCCTCTCAAATTTCATACCATATTTCTAGACACATTGTATCTCTCTTTAAATATTTAGTATTTATTTTTGATGATTTGTTTAAAGAGTGTGTTTGAAAAAATATAATCCCAAAATAGCTCCATAAACAAAATCTATTTCCTTATAGAAACATCATGAAAACCCTTATCTTTTTTCCAACATAATAATTATACTATATGTAATAAACATACTTCCAATGGAATATAATTCTGATAAATTTCATGAATATGTTACTCATAGATCTATAATTCTTCTGTCAACTTAACTATATCATTATTTATAACAAAAGAATATCACTTTTAAATCTTCTTTCACTATGACTCCCATAAATTGAATCTACATGTCTCAAAGTGTTCTTGGTCCAAAATTAGGTGAATAATAATAATTGTAACATATAAAATCTCTTTATACACCGCAAAAACTACAATATAATGAAGTCAAAACTATACGGAAACAATCATCTCATCCATGGAAAAATGTGGGTGGTAATATTTTCAAGACTTCAAGTCAGTCACTATATAAATTCATTGAAATTAACAGATAATAATCATATCTTAATACTATAGGAAGGAATAAATTCCATGGTTTTCATATATAAAATTATACTATGATCATGTAATATACTAACCATACCTTCACATGAAGCATATAATTGGGGTTACATAAAAAAAATACATAAATACTCGTTATAATTTCATCATGTCATGAAATAACCCATCCATGATAATTTTTATTCCAATAATGAGATCAAGAGTGATGCATAATGTCTTCGCCTAATATGACACATGGTTGAAGCTATAACCAGTGTTATAAAATAGATAATATCGGAGGTATAATAATTTTGAACTATTTTTAATCCTCCCAAAACTGAAAAAAAATCCTCATGTATGATATTTAAAATTCATAAAAAATAATCACATGAATGATTATATTATTAATCAAACCAAAAAAATGGTATATTAAAAATATAGGGAGAAAATCCATGAAATGCCCCCATATACTTTAATATAGTTTATCTCAACATGAACTAATGACCCTGTATATAACACTCAATACAGTACCTGAAATCCAAGAACCATAGTTAATAATATGGTGGAATACATGTATACTCAGTAGGTTCCTCATCCGACCACACATAATTCAAGATAATGAGAATATAAAATCCATAATTAATTTCATATAAAGATATAATTTAATTTATAAAAAAAATTATAAGTGATAAATAAATTAACAAAATAAGATGTAATACACCTCCCTATATGCATCCCCACCATAAATATGTCAACATCACCTTATTTTGAATAACCCTCTATTGATGACTAATACAAACATAAAACATATTTATTTAAATAAGGACCATAAATATCCAACAACAATTATATTGCTGTATATATATAATAAAATTAATTTTACATATGATGGGTATACCTTATCTCCCTTATAAAATAATTATATTTGAATACCACATCCCTTAAACCACATTAAGATATCCTACAAAAAAGGTAATAATATTACAAAAAAAATTATAAGGTAAAAAAATATAATCATTAAAACAATTATACATGAAACTATTCTACCAGAAAACTGAAAAAATTGAAAAAAAAACTCATAATTGTTCCTCAACCCTCCACATTTTGATACCGACGTCCCTACTATAAACAAATATAATTGGGAAATTATCAATATCCTTCCACCACCTAAAATATTAGGTCAATTGGTTTTAAACTCATCATATTCAGACCCTTATTCTTCATCAATATCAAATATATCACGTCATCAAAACATCCAATAAAAATCAACTATATAAAAAAACTATACACAATGAAGAATAACCTCAAAATATCATATAATAAAAAAAATTTCATCTTCACCAATAATTTAAACCAAAATTCATTTTAAAGAATCATTCCTTCTATCTATATCAATTTATATAAATTACATATACCTTTACTACAAACTCAATAAATACTCCATGTAAATTTAACATTAATTATTCCTTATAATCCTTCAAATATATTTATTTTACGAAAATAATTAGGATAAATAATCAATTTGAAATTATTAAATTAATATAATTATAAAAAATCATTCATATTTTATAAATTTAATTTCATAATCCCTTAACTAAATCCAGGAAAAACGAGTCATTAATTTCGAAAAACCCTTATCCACATGATGATGTATAAATAAATCAATGTTCAAAAAATATCACATATGTCCTCTATCAAAATATTACTTCAAAAGTATTTTTAAACCTCAATATTATGGATAAATATAATAAAGGAGGTTATATAAAATAAAGGATATGTAATCTCTCTTCAATAAAATCACAACATTTAACGAAATATGGAATACTGCCAAGGTGTAACACCCTCATTTTTGTAATAATTATACACCCCATTTTAACAATAATTTATTAAATTTGAAAAAAAAACAAGTTTCAATTCAATGTTTATCCAATTGTATAGAATAATTCCTATCTAATTGTAAGGTTCCTTATAACCTTACACGGGGTGTGTTTTCAATGTTTCAAAAGGGAAAATCCTAAATTATATGAATTTAATAAGAATAGGGTTGGGTTTCAAACTTAATCATAATGGAAAAAATATATTTCATATGGGTATATAAGGGTACCCCCTATTCATATGCATTTTATAAGGTTAAAATTATTATTAAAGGGATTACATAAAGTTAGATAGTCACTAGATAAGGGTAGACTCCCACTGTATAAAAATAATTTGAGTAGTTAACATCCCACATAATTGGAGTTCCTTTTCTTTCTTAGGTTCATTGGAGATTTTCCATAATCACTAGATGGTATGTCAGAGTATTATAATAGTCATCTCATAAACCCATTTTCCACATAAGGATACATTATCTACTCTATAAGGGTAAAACCAAAATTATATAGGCTATGTAAAGGTATCCTCGAGTTGGGTATTGGTAGTTTTTAGGGAATTGTATATTTAAAGGTTAAACACTTTTCCATTATCTGAAACATAAGTGATGTATAAGTTTAAAGCCATAAACCCACAAATCGAGAGTCAGTACTAATCCATGATGTGTTTTTCATTTTTATAAATGATAATAGAAAAATACATAGTATATTATATAGTTCAAGACCTTTTTCGGACTAGGTTCTGGAGGATTTGACAAATAGTACATTAAATTAGTGTTTACATAAATATTCATTTAATTCCTTATTCTCTAGCTTTTTATAGGCCCTTGAATATTCCTTAGTAAAAATAGTCACCGAAGTATATACATAAAAAGTTGTGAGCTAAAATCCCAATAATAGTATAGATAATAACAATATATCATGGGGTGAGCATAATGATAACATAGGCAAAAGATCATGAACATGAGAGGAATCATTAATAAAAGACTTGAAATGTGTAAATGCATAAAAATGAAACATCATGTCGTAGTGGTTAACTACTACACATACTTGTTAAAAAACATAGAATATTATTCGCACATAATTTCACATTAACTCATGAAATTAATAACAATACAAAATGCATTGGAGATCGGCATAATTCCAGGCGCCCCCATCACATTCAAACATTCATATTGCGCTATATAATTGTGGGTGCACCCGTCACATCATAACATTATCATTATCATGCATACCACATAGAAGATATATCAATAATGAACATAACTAAACCATGTAAAGGAATGGTCTTCATCTCAAAATAACACATTCATAAACTTTGGGTACCCAAAAGAAATAGAGAATAACATACTTGATACCGGAACCATCAGCCTTGAATTAGAAGTAAAATATGAGTTCTTAAAAGAGGAGTTATTTTAGAAAACATTTTTTTTGAAATAAACATCAGTTGAAAAAATTTAAATCCTAAAAAAGGTAATATAATTATGTAAAAATAAATTTTAAGGAGTGACCATTCCAAATATGGAGTGAAATAGGGAGAACCTGAAGAAGGGAAATTGGGTTCGAGATTTCCCCTTACCTAGTATCTGAATGATTCATTCTATTTAATGTCTTGTATAACCACATTAAATTAATTAATTAAAAATTCAAGAACCACGTGTACATGAATATGGAATATTATGGTTTCATTAAGATTTTCTATGTGACCTTGTCTGAGTTATAGTGTTTAAAAACATTGTTTAGGAATGTTCATTTTTTTGGTTTTCTTGAGCGGTTCACTTGTATTCATAAATTGATGTTCGAGTATAAAATGGTTAAACATCCAGAACTGATATTGAATGTTATTAAAGATATTATTTAATTTCAAATGATCTTATAATGCATTATATTATATACCATGTGGATGAATCATTATATAAGAATTAAACAATGATTGTGTGGGTTAATTTGGGTGGTTTTTCGACCACAACGATCTTGAATCGTTTAATCATTTAGTAATTTGTACACAAGTTAGTTACCAAACATCAAATAGGAAATAATATATATAACGTAATATGATTCAACCATAAAAATGGTTTCCTGACAATATCTAAAGGTAGAATTGGAAAAATAAAACATGTCATTCTTGAATGTGATAGATTAACACCTCATGAACAACGTTTTCTTTTATAACATAAAAGGAAGAGGAGAAGGGGGATGGATGGTATAATATCTCATTAGTATCATAGATGTCTAATATATTTGTTATAATGGAGTTACCATTCCATTTGGACGAAGATAGCTGGGGATAGAATAAGAAACAAACTTGAAATTGAATGAAAATTAAAGGAAAAGAGGGAGAGAAATTTCCTCTTGAATCCTTCACTTGAGATCCTCCTTAAGGAACCTAGGATTTGTATTTCCATGAGACCAGATGCTTTTCGAATTGGGGGAGGGGCTAGGGATGATTCTTGTCCAGATTTTAGACAAGGAATGAAGCTTGAGAGGTGTGAGGTAATGAGGGTGTGAAGGTGGTATTTATAGTGGAGGGGAGAGGGTTTTTTCTCTATATAAAATTCATTAGATTATTATTTCCCCACAAGACAAGGAATAGTGAGTCTACCATGACCAAGAATAATAATTTTATAATTTGATCCCGAACCATGTGGGAATACATCAGTAGAACATCACACATGACTCAATAATTAGCTTATTTTCCTATTTTTTTAAAATATGGAATTTCACTATTCATAAAAAATTCAATTGTTTCAGAAAAATCCCAAAACTTCACCCCAACCATTTATCAACGTGTAGAATCCAAAAATGAAGTCCATTTTTCAAAAATAATTATCTATATAATATTATTTTAATATTTAATTAAAATCATAATTAGTTATCAAAAACCAGTTTTAAAACATTCTTTTAATTGTTATAAAATATAGGTATATAATACTTTCCACTTTAATATTATATATATATTATCATAGGTATGGTTACTATTCATTATGGTATATCACTATTAATAAGGTTATTTTACTATTAATAAGGGTGTGTTACTATTCAATAAATATTATGTTTTTCTTCTTGGACTCCAGACAACTTATTGATCACAACCATGTATGTCAAATTTTCGAAATTCAAAACATCGAAGTGAAAAAATTAAGTTTAATAGAATGGCTAAAAATTTCATATAGTACTCATTAGTTCACTTAATAACATAGTTTTTCCAATTATAATCTCTGGAAGTTATATTTTTCCCCCCTTAAATGAATTGTGCCCTAGTAATTCATTCATTGTATATATATTTCTAAATGTATTTACTGATAATTAAGAAAAATAATATTTTCTTATGTGTACCTAATTAACCATAAGTATTAAATTTAATTTTAATATGACAACATCTAATCTCCAAATTTGTCTAGACCATTCCTCTAACACCAATTGTAAAGCCATGAACCTGAACTTCCATATACAGTACGAAATCATGATGTGTATTTCTTTTTTTTAAGGAGAAGAGAAAAAAACACACTATATTATATATTT
Source organism: Viscum album (assembly GCA_963277665.1). Classification (NCBI taxonomy): domain Eukaryota; kingdom Viridiplantae; phylum Streptophyta; class Magnoliopsida; order Santalales; family Viscaceae; genus Viscum; species Viscum album. The sequence goes on along the minus strand of OY728150.1, from coordinate 34,944,184 downwards.
GAAGAACTTTTTGGGTCTACATTGTGGAGTATTAGTCAAGTAGTACATTAAATAATATTTTACTTAAATATTTATTTAATTCCTTCTTCTCTAGCTTCATATTGGCCCTTGAATACTCCTTAGTAGAAATAGTCACCTGAGGATATACATAAAAAGTAGTGAAATAAAATCCGAAAAAGATTATAGATAAGAACAATATATCATGTGGAGAGGATAAACATAACATAGGCAAAGATCATGAACATGAGAGAAATCATTGATAAAAGACTATAAGTGTGGCAATGCATAAAAATGTAACATCATGTATTAGTTGTTAAATACAATACATACTTTTGAATAAATATAGCATCTTGTTCACACATAATTTCTCATTAAATCATGATATTCATCACATTACCCAATGCATTGGAGTGATGTATGATTCCGGGCTCACCTGTCACATTCAAACATTAATATTGTGCTATATAATTCTGGGCGCACCCATCACATCAGAACATTATAATTATCATGCATGACACATAGAACATATATCAATAATGAAAATAACTAACCCATGTAATGGAATGGGATTCATATCATACGAATAAATTCATAAACTTTGGTTTCCCAAGATAAAGAGGGAATAACATACTTGATACTAGAACTATCAACCTTGAATGAGAAGTAAAAGTCGAGTTCTTAAAAGAAGAGTTATTTTGGAAAACCTTTGGTTTTACATAAACTTCAGTTGAAATCATTTATATCCCATAAAAGGTAATATAATTATGAAAATATTATTTTTAAGGATTGACCATTCCAAACATGGAGTCAAAGAGGGAGAACCTGAAGAAAGAAAATTGGGTTCAAGATTTTCCCCTTACCTTGTATCTAAATGATTCATTCTATTTAATGTCCTTTATAACCACATTATATTCATTAATTAAAACTTCTAGAACCCCCTTTACATGAAAATGGTTTATTATGGTTTCATTAAGTTATTTTATGTTCCTTTGGATGAGTTATAGAGTTTGAAAACATTGTTAGGGAATGATCGTTTTTATGGTTTTCTTGAGCAGTTCACTTGTAATCATAAATCGAAGTTCGGGTAGAACATTGGTAAAAATTCAGGAAAAATATTAAATTTTATTAATGATATTAAAGTATTTAAAATGTTCTTATAATGAATTATATTACATACCATGTGGTTGAATCATTAGATAAAAATTAAATGAGGACTGTTTGGGTTAATTTGGGCGGTTTTTTGACCATAACGATATAATTTTGTTTAATAATTTAGTAATATGTACATAAGTTAGTTTCAGAACATTAAATAGGACATAATAAATTTAACATATTCTGTTTCAACCAAAAAAAATGGTTCATGACCAGATCTGAAGGTAGAATTAAAAAAAGAAAACATGTCGTTCTTGAAGGTGATAGATTAACACCACAAGAACAATGTTTCCTTTTATAACATAAAAGGAATAGGAGAAGGAGGATGGATGGTATAATATACCATTAGTATCATAAAAGTACATTATATGTATGATACTGGAGTTTCCATTCCATTTGGAAGAAGATAGTTGGGGAGAAAATAAAAAAAGAACCTGAAATTGAAAGGAATTTAAAGGAAAAGAGGGAGAGAAATTTCCTCTAGAATGTGTCTCTTGAGATCCTCCTTAAGGGACCTAGGCTTGGTCTCTTGATGAGACCAGAAGCATTTGGACGTGGGTGAGGGGATATGGAAGATTCTTGGTCAGAGATTAGACAAGGCTTGAAGCCTGAGAGGTGTGAAGAAATGAGGGAGTGAAGGGTGGTATTTAAAGTGGAGGGGATAAGGGATTTTCTCAATATGAAATTCATTAGTTTATTATTTCCCCAAAAGAAAAGGAATAGTGAGTCTTATAAAAAATAATGGTAATTTTATCATGTGATCCTGAATCAAGTGGTATTACATCAGCAGAACATCACACATGACTCTATAATTTGCTTATTTATCTTATTTTGTAAATTACAGTATTTCACTATTCCTGAAAAATTCAAGTATTTCAAAAAAAGCCCAAAACTAAACCCCAACCATTTTTTGACGTGTAGAATCCAAAAATGTAGTCCATTTCTCAAAAATAATTTTCTAAATATTATTATTTTAATAGTTAATTAAAATCATAAATTATCATCAAAAACCAATTTTAAAACATTCATTTACTTATTCTAAAATATAGGTATATCATACTTTCAACTTGAATATTATTTATACATTATCATAGGTAAGGTTACAATACATTAGGTAATATCAATAATCATAAGGGTATGTTACTATTCATAAGGGTAGGTTACTATTTACCAAAAATTATATTTTTCTTATTGGACTCCAAACAAATTATTGATCACAGCCGTGTATATAATATTTTTGAAAATCAAAACACTTAAGTGAAAAAATTATGTTTAATAGCTTGGTTATAAATTTCACATAGTACTCACTAGTTCATTTAATCACACAGTTTTTCCAATTACTATCATGGGATGTTACAATAAGGGTAAAACAATGTTACATAAATAAAACAGTCTTTTGGGGATAGAGATAAATATAATATTTGTTTTTCATTTCTTCTTCACCATAATAAACCTGAAACATATCTTGGTAATTTTATATTTTTAAATCATGGTATCTCATTTGTATTAAATTTTTTAAATTGTGTAACTCAATTATTATATTATTAAAATTTTATAAAACTAAAATTCATTAAAATAAAGAGTAAATGACAAATTGTTTTATGGTTTTTGATGGTGCGCACCAAAACTTCTATTATATTTCATTAAATATTTCATGTGTCTTGTTGGACACAATTTTGTTCATCATATTGATAATTGATATATAGGTATCGAGCTTCCCTATAATAATATATTATTACTTTATCTGTATTTTCCTTCCTCTCAACTAGAAAAACCAACATAATAGGATAAAGGTTGTTTTTCATTAAACATTTAAGCCTTAACCATCCAGTGAATGTTTTTTTGAGAAAAAATCAACCTTGTAAGAGGTAGTTGTCTCAATAAATTGGTTCATACCCATGAGATACTAAATTTTCTAGACAAATTTATTTATTTATTTTGTGAAATCCATAAGGAGGATTTATTAAATACAATATTTTTGAATATTTTAGGGAAACATTACATAATTCCAGCTTTGGATGTTTCATAGTTTTTAAGGGGGTTTTCTTTAAAAATCAATTTTATGAAGACACTGTTTTGATGGGTTTAAAATTATAATTTTTTTTAAATTTTATTTTTAGTCATGGAAGTTGTTATTCCTCATAAGTTGTTTTAAAAAAATTCCATGAAATTATAATTTCAATTAATTATTGTGGTGCTACATAGATTTAAAGAATCAATTGAAAAATTAAATTTACGGTTTCAGTATTATAATTTTTGGAAGCATTGAACATGTGAAAATTTAAGAACGTTTTTTATGTATTCTATCAATTGTATATGTGAAAAAACACTAAGTATTTTAATTAGAAATTTATTTGATTTTGTAGAAAATGTGCTTCCAAATATTGATAGACTAGGGTAGTACATGATAAAAATTTTATTCACATTCATTCATAGTGTTTCTTATTTGTTCTATATATATTTTTCTATAGGCTAGAGTCCAATGATGTTTTGTTCATTATGTTTTCACCTATGTAGAACTCTTTATATGCTCACGTGCCTATAATATAGTTTTTGGCTAGCAGTAATAGCTCTCTTTGACCATATAATAAAATATATTATTATTTTCGGTAAATTTTGCTATAATATCACCATTTTTTATTTTTTATTTTTATTATTTATATTAATTACATAGTTTTATTATTAATATTTTGAACTCATATTCCTAAAAAATTCCATCTGAAATATTTTCAAAATAATCCAAGGGATTCATTATAAAAAACTACATAGAAATTTCCTTTTAAATCAGTTTGTTTTTAATCATAAATCTAATGGATTCAAAGTAATAGTATTTGTTTAGATTTTTTGGTGGTATCCTACTAGTCATAGTGATTAGAACCTACTTTTTAATTTGTGGGATTGTGGATATTATTTTGAAAGGTTCCTGTTGAGGAATGAGTTTCATTTGGATTTGTGGATTCAACTTGTTTTTTTTTCAAATTAATAGTGGATTGCAATGATGGTTATGGTTGGTGATGTAGAGACTTGGTTCCAGTTATTTCCTATATTTTCATTCAGTTTTAGCCTTCTCAACATGTGCTTAATTGTCTCATCGATGCTTACTTGTCTTTTATGTTTTCCTTTTATTTGATATCTCATTTTTGGTATATATGATACATGTTATGTTATATTTCAATATTAAATCAGTCTTATGGTTTAAAATATTGATATATATGTACTAGTTTCCATGCCATCGAAATAATAAATGATCTTCAGTTAGTGGGTTGAGTGAGCTTTGGTGACTTGTCCTGTTATCCTGAGTTGGTTCATTAGAAAATTGAATCCTTGGAATACATAGTTATTGTTGTTTTAACACAACATATATTTGTTCTAGGATATTGAATAATGGAGCTATGAATTATCTAATCTCAATGTGTTCATTCCATGTAGGTTCTTAATCTCCACCTATTATGATGCCACTTGAGAAACTATGGGACATCTGGATTTAATTTCTTATTTTATGTTTTTCATGATTTATTGTTTGATGTGATGAATTTTGATCATCATTATCAGATGTTTGTTTCCTTGGGGTTTATTCTACATTTTTGAAGTAAATAGAAGGAGTAATAAAGTGTTGAAGTTGATCGAGATGGCCTAAAACCCATTAAATTACAAGAATCATGGTTTTGATATCATTAAATGTGTTGTGGAATTATTATTAAATGATCTTAATCTATATGGCTATGTCTAGGATGACTATATATACCATTGTTATGGTTATTTTGAACCCCTTATTCTAAGATTCTTTGAGTTAATAATATATTAAAAAATAATAATGGAGGTTAATGGGATTTTTATTTATCATTAATTAGTTTAAATAACAAGTATGGAATTAATTTTTTATTAAGGGTTGGTGTATGGTGTTTAATGTTAGAAAAGTAGTTTACATAAAAATTAATGTTCGTTTGAAAAGTGATGCTTTTATTATTACCATATAATGGATGATTTTTTCTATATTAGTTTTTCTAAAATTGTTGTTTATTCACGAAAATATAGAAACTTATTTAGGTTAATTATTTTTCAATAATTAATATCAAACCCTTGGATATTTTTTCTAAAAATAATTAATTTTTTCAAATTAAATTGTATTTACTATTAAAATATTGTGGATGGGTTGTTGGGGTTTTTAAAAAATATTTTTATTTTTTCAAATTGTAATCTAGAAGAGTACAACATATTTAATATATATTAGTAAATTAAAATAAGATTATGTACTTCAATCATAACTATTTTTCCTAAATTGAATGTTGGTTACATATAAAAACATAAAATAGGACAAATGTATTCCAAGGTGGAAATGAATATCATATAATATATTGATATGAGATTCATGTCATGATCTATCTTGTTATTATGGATTTGTGAAATTCTTGCAGTTTTGGTTAATTTTCAAATATAATGAAATATTGTTACTAATTAAATATATTTTTTATAAATCCTTCAGAAATATTGATTTTTGTTTTTTGAAATGAATTGTTTTTGTAAAGAGGTTTCTTCTCTTTGAGTGGGATCTTTTTGAAACATCTATTAATGTGTTTACTCTTTTGTTGACATGTATATTTTTTCCTACCATTTATTATGTTTTGGGGTTATATGATGTGCTCTAAAATACATGGATATATGGAGATCCAATATTTTATTGTTTTAGTGATTATTTATTAGATATCTTGAGTCTGACTATTTAATATTCCTTGTGAGTAGTAATTCTTATTCGTTACATTAGACATTCCCAATATCCAAATGGAATTTTGGGAGTTTTCTTTCAAATTATGGGTATATAGGTATTTAATTATTGATAGTCATAGTTTTTCATCATGTATGAATATTTTATTTCATTTTGTAATATTTTCACGTTGGTTAACTTAGTGGTGAATCTATTTCACACATTTAGTCTTGGTAAAATAGAATTTGTGAGACATGGGCATGTGAATGGGTTACATGAGTTTATTTCAGGAATTGTTTATCCCATAGACTCATTGGAAATGAGTTATTATTAGTTGTATTCAATGGAATACCATTTTTAAAATTTTGTAAAATATTTACTATAAAATTCATTACATAAAACAATAATAAAAACATGCTATTACTAAACCATGAATATATTCATTCATACATTCTTTTTTTATACAAGACATAGTGGAATTGGTGTTCCGTATTATTCTAGTTAATTGATTTTGAGGTTTATATTGTCAATTTTTGTGAGATTAGGGTTGTTTCCCTTTTCTAGATGTGGTTATCTAAGGGTTTTACTTTGATTGAAATGTAAAAAATAAATTTCATTGTCGATTCGGTCTGGATTTAGTGTTTTATATTTTTTTTAAATCTTTTATATTCAATATAAATGGTGGGGAAAATTATGATAATATTTTATTTTTATTATCACCTTATGTTGGATAATGTAGAACCTATGACTCTATTATAATGGTATATGTGGGGTTAATATCTTCTCCAGTGTTGTTTTGTGTTATGCCTAGTTGGGTCTTCACTATATCATTGTAAAGACTTGGTCATGGATTTGAGATATATATTGATGTCCAATATGGACCATGAATTAAGGATTTAACTAATTATTGATTCATTTAACGAATATACCTTCTCGTTACCTTGAGTTGATAGTAGTTGTACATGGAATTCAAACATGTTGAAAGTACCACCTTGGAGTATATTTGTAAAATATATTTCTAAATTATACTCTTACCTAGAGTAATTTTATAATATTATATAAATATTGTGTTCTGTAATTTTAAAAATTATATTATGATAATGGTTAATCTCTAGAAGTTGGATGTGTGGTCATAGACTCTTTAAAAATCCTTTTACCAACATGTTCATTAATGAATCAATGTAGGATGTATATATAAGGTTCCTTTTTGAAGAAATGATCATGGTTGTGTTTGGTTCAATATAATTTTTTTATAGGTTGAGGGAAAATATGTTTCGTTGTGAAAATATTTTTTCTAGGGATTTATGGGATTCTATTTGGAATTATTTTTTTTGAGAAACCTTATATAGTGATAAAAAATTTGGTTTTCGGTTTTCGCCCCCTGACGAGGACTTCTGTCTTTGAATGTATTTGTTTGTTAGAGTTGATTTGAGAGAAGATATTACATATCATGAAAATAGTTCTAATAGTTTTTTAAATAGTAGTGTTATCAATATGTGTCATGATTTTAGGCATCAATGATAATGTCCACAGTGACTTGGTCGATTGTAAACATAATGCTTCGATGCATGGCCTATTATAAATGTAGAGTTTAATACCAAAAACCTACCACTATAGAATAACCATATTAATTTTTCTAAATAATATCTATAAAGTATCAATGGAATTCTTAGTTGGACCACCACATACTTCTATTAGTGAAGGGGATATTATTTGGATAATCATAAATTGATCCTAAAAATTAGGTCATGTCTTTCTTATGAAAGAGATAGTTATAGTAGTAATGTTTGAATGATATGTCCATGTTATTGTAAATCCATTAAATTATGGGGGTAATATTTCTATTATATTCTCATTATATGATTATAAATTTGGAATGGTATTCTCGATGCAAAATGTTTTTGGTTGAGGTGTGAATGTTGGTTTATCATTAGATGGATGATGGATGAGATGAATCATTCAATTTTAGTGGATATGTGGTTGTAATTCATAACATGTTTTTTTATATTTTTATTTACGATAATATATGATTAAGGATATTAACTCAAATGTTCTATATGAATGGCCTTTTAAATCTTAATGATATTGGGAAAGGGTGGGTGAATGATCACTGATAAGACTATCTCTTGTTATGGGATATTGGGGATTATTTTATTTTCTCAGTAAAGGGTGGTTTTCGTTTAGATCCACCTAATATGTTATGAAAATTAGTATCATTTTTTGTTATTGGTTGAGGTGGGTAATCAACTATCTTTCACAAAATATCTTTTTTGTTTGGCATATCGTTATTGAGTGAGAAGTTTATGTCCAAATTTGGGGTTTCCCCTTTTGATATCATAAATTTTATTGGAAGTGTTCCCAATTATTGTAATTTATTCTCACATCACATTGGTTCATGACATGTTTCATGTTTTCCAAATGTGGAGGTATCATCCGGACCCTATCATTATGATTAAATTGGTGGACATTAACCTTAAAACAGAAACATTAATGTTTTGATATCCTGTGTAGTATATATATAGATAGAATAAGGTATTGAGTGGTAAACAATATCTTTAAACCATGAAATATGGTATTCTATATGTGATATCCATGTAATGTTTGGTAAAACCATTGTCTATGTTGAAATGGCCTTCTCTCCTAAGAATTTAAAATACTAAAGACATTATTGGGGATGAAAACATTTATGTTCAAGAAAATTGGAACATATACATTTTTATAATATTTAATAATTTTGTTTTCATTTTATCTTTTTGGTAATTTATGTGGGAATAAAATAATTTAAACCTAAGTTTTACTGTTAGGAATGGAATACGGTCTATGAAATGTTGACATTTATTTTACCCTTACATAGGATGGTTTTTGAGAGTAATGTAAGGGTAACTCCTTATTTACATGTGTTTTATAAGGGTATGGTGGGGTATAAATGGGATCCGTATGGGAATGGAAATATTTCCATGGGGTGTATAAGGGTAACCACCTATTCATATGATTTGTTTTATGATATCCTGGATTTTATAAGTATTTCTTAAAGTTAGATAACAAGTGCCTATGGGTAGACTCCAATTTTATAGTTGTAATCAAGTAATTAAGTACTCACATAAGGGTAGTTCCTTATATGGGTAAGGGTATGTGGAGATTTTACCATATCATGTGTACATATGATAGAGCTATGTAAGGTTCATCTCATGAATCCCTGGACAATATAAGGGTACCTCAGTCACTACATAATGGTAAACCCTTACCTCTAATGGTTGTGTAAGGGTATCCTGGAGTTGTGAAAATGTATTTCCAAGTGAATGACATATGTAATGGAAAAGCACACAAATCGTAAGTCACTCCTAAATGATACATATTTGTAAACCCATCTTATCCATAAAAATTCATTTTGGGAGAAAAATAAATAAAATATGTTTTCATTTCGTTTTCACTAGAATGAACCACTAACGTAACTCTATGGTTTTAGAAGAAGTAAATTGTGGTATTTTTATTCTTTTAGCATGTTTAATGATTTTAACTCCAAAATGAAATATTTTAAGAATTATTTATTTACGTGATAATTAAAATATAAATAAATTAATAATTGTAATTTCTATTTTTAATAATAAGATTACGAACTGTGGGTATATTTCCATAAATATTTCTCGAGACATGCTTCTAAAATTTTCTATTATGATCATGAGGAGAGATTTCGATATCTTTTTATATTGTAAAATAAAATTTATTTCCTTTGACTATTTTACCTATATTATATAATGATGAATTCAATGGTTAGGAGTGAAGGTTTATTTTACTTGAACTTTCATACCTCAACCCTATATCAGAGGTTTTTCTATTATCAAATCATAGAACTATCTTGAGGTAGGTGTCTCAGTGAATTGGTGATGATCCATGTGATATTGAATATAATTATAAGATTCTATATTTATTCATTGAAATAAAAGTTTAATATATTTAATTATTTATATTATAAAGTGTGATGGAATATTATGAAAATTATATCTCAATTTGTTTGATAAAATTTTTAAAGGGGTTTTATATAAAAAAACAAGTATTTTCACTTTATGGGTCATTGGGATTCGTACAAAAAGTATTTTTCATTGTGTTTTTTTTAATAGAAATTTGTATATATGATTCATATGGTGTTTTAACAAAATGAATTTCAAGTGGATCTTCAATGAATAAGAGTAGTGATACATTACATGTGAAAATTTCTATAAAAAATATGAGTATGATTTATGTTTCATTTTTTTAATATAGAATGTGGGATAATTTGGGAACATGGGGCATGGACATAAAATGTGTTATCCTCCCCCAAGGATGTTAAAAAGGATCTCATGAGTTTTTTGGGATTAAATTATTATATTGAAATTATAGACAATAATTGGGCTCAATATCATTAGGATTCAATTATTAGGTTTGTGATCCTTATTTTCCCTCGTTATATATTACGAAAGGATAAATCCATAACAAGTTTCATACATGATGGTTTCATATATGTATCATGGTCTATATCCTCAAATTTTTATCATATGGTTTCTGTATTATTGTAACAGACCACTATGACAAAAATGAATTATCATTGGTTATTTTTTTACTAGGGTTTATAAGATCCCCATGTTATATATTTTAATTTTTGAATTTTTATTAATTAACTAGGTTTATCAATATTATTTAATAATAAAATTTATTCATATTTTAATATGGAAATTGTTTAAAAGAATCCAATTTTGTATTACAAAAACGTTTTTCATATGAAAATTTATTTATAAAAATGTTTCTTATAAAAGGTATAATTAATGGTTTCCTGGTGATAGCCTTCATTTAGATTTTTTATTGGTCTCCTACTAGGCTTAGTTTTGAATCCATTAATTTTCTTGCGTTACTTTTTTGATATTTTTTATAAGAATCATTGTATAGTGTGGAAAATGTGTGTCATGACCTCTTCCGTTGAATTTTTTTTCCTTTATTGTGGATTGGGATAGTGGTGATGGTTGGTCACAATGAAACATGGTTCTTGTTATTACATGGTTCTTCTTTATGGTTAAGACTTTTAGGCTTTTCCATGTATGTATAATTGATGTGTAATCCTCCTATGGGTTGTATAATATTTTTTTAACTCATTTTTTTGGTCTACATAAGACATGTTGTGTTATCTTCAAGTATAAAATTATTCCCAATAATTTACATGTTGATACCATGAGGAATGATTAAATGGAACTGTTATCAGGAATGAATTTTGGGTATTGTGTCAAGCCATTTTGACTGATGTGCAAGGTTTTCCCAAGTTAGTTCTAGCCACGTGATAATTTAAATACCCTAAGAAGTAGATCATATCTCTCTAGGAAACTCAATAATATAGATACAATAAAGGAGGGGAACTAAAACATCATAATTTAAAATAAAACATTATAAGACCAAACCACTGGTCTACGAAATTTAACCACATTGTGGGTTTGCTTGGCTATCATTAATTTAGAAACCATGGTGTCTAAATAAATATGTGGCTTATTAATCTTATGACCAATTTATTCTCAAATATAAATAGTTTGACCAACCCATGGTGAAATCATACAAAAACAAAATTTGGTTCCTCAACTTCCTCATTCGAAACAACTTTGATATAAAGTACACCAAAAATTTGTTTTCTTCAATGTGGTAATTAGTACCAACAATAGCCATCCTTGAAACCTATAAAATCGTTACCAACACACAATATGGAACAAAAATTCTAAAATAAATAAATAGTTGATAGAATTTTGTAAAGAATATACAATGATATGGTTTTTTATAAGCCCATATATCCTAGATTATCTTATATAATTCACCTCTAAATTTTTCCTCTCATTCTGCAAAACGTGAATTTTGTTAAAGTAATAAATATAAAATATATATCCCTTAACATGTCATCAACTGAAAAATAATATTATTCATGAAATAGTTTTATCACATGATTAATTTTTTAAATTTTCATACTCCCCACCAACTTTTGAAGATAAATCCACAAAAGGATCATCAATTAAGTCTCTTCGCATTAAAAAATATAATGCTCAATGTATAGAAGGTTTTTATTTGTTTATTCATTACATGAAAATGATAACCCATTATAAAGTAAAATTAATAAAATTTTACAAAAAAATGTTTAATTAATCATGATTGATATGCCATCATTATATCTTCCAATTTAAATGAAAACTTTAGGGGTTTTAATCTACTCTATAGTCGTGATTTTGGAATATTTAATTTAATATGAGGTTCCAACACCCATCAAAATCATTGTTTTTTCTATACTTATAATGTACAATATTAATTTGAATTAGCAGACAATAAGGATCTTATTTATTACTTTTTAGAATCCAAGATACATATTTTTAACATTCCCTCATACGTAGTATTGAACACATCTCTCCAAAATTTCACCTGTATGATACTAGTTACTTTATAAAAAATTAATATATTATAATTATTTTCAAAAATTATGAAAAAGAAATATTCATATGATTTTTTTAAAAACTTCTATAAACAAATACATATTTCCCTCAATAATACACTGCTTCATCTTTTTCATGAATGATAGTGGTGGTTTTTAAGATAGTGGGTCATATTCCCTAACATTATTTTTATCTTCATTTTCCATATCATTACAAATTCCTTGTAATATTTATATTTGTTGGAATACTTAATCCCAAATAATTTAATTCTATTTGGGTATATATCTATACCACCTAGTAGCACTAGTTTTTTTCCTTTCCTTGAGTTTATTTTCTATTTTTCGAACATAAAATATTAGATGTATCATTATGGTTGTTTGATCAGTAAAAAAATCTTTAAAATAGATGACGGTAGACCTAGGTCTTATGAGGAATGTAAATAAATGGTATCCTGTAATGGCATTATTTTGTTTTAAAGTATTTGTATATGTTTTTTTAGATTCCAGGAACTCATATTATTTTATAAAATACCTTTTTTAAATTGATTTCATCCATAAATGTATATTCGTAATTAAAAGAAATGTAATTTTTTTTATTAATTATTTTTGGATTAGTTTTTATTTGTGTTCATCATTAATCCGTTAGATTATTCCATGTGAACCCTTGATATTTATAAATCTTAATTCATTTTATGTGGAAAATAATTGATAAATCTCTCATCCAATAAATGACATCAGTCTCCTAGTAGATTCTTCATCAAAAAATCACTAGTTACAATCTAAAAAATATTATAATTTGTTTAATATAGAAAGATATAAAAATATTAATTTTGTGACCACATATCTACGATATATAGGGAAAGAGTTGTAATATGTCCATAAATCTCTATCATATTGTATAAATTCATGCATTATAAAATATTTTAAAATTCAATATATTAAAATGAATTTTCATTGATTCATAATAAATAATAAATCATTTTTATGAATTATCATTCCATATAATCATATTTCATAATTTAAGGTGTCATAAATTATTTAATAAATTCCATTTATTTACCTTAATGAAAAAATTAATCCTACTTTTATCATAAAAAACATACTTAAATACAGAAATATTAAAAAAATTATAGAATATCTTTAGAAGAGCATTTGGATCTTCACATGGAAGGATAATAAATAATATTGATCATGAGTTAAATTGAATTATTAATGGATTTATCTTAATGGTATTTATTGCTATTAGAAAAACTACAATTCCTAGTTGTACGCCAACACATAATGGTAAAATATAGTTCATTAATGTTATTGTCCATGGTGGCCATATTTTCACAAACTGTCCCCTGAATTACACTCAAAACTTCCAATCCAATTTCAATTTTTTCATTTAATTCATCAATTTTTACTAAATCTCAATATAATTATCCAAAATTGTCATCACTTATTTTGAAATATTACCCCTATTTTTAGTACTTTTAATTCAAAAATATCTGACACAGAAATAATTTCTAAATCATATCAGTTATAATAAAATGTAAAAAAAGATAAAATACAAATAGGATAAGAAAAAAATTTCTTAATATATCAATCTTAAGGATATTTTTTTAAAATAATTCAATAGAATGGCCAGAAATTATGAAAATTTAATTGGAAACATAGATTATCAAGGAAATCCAATTTTTAATTTAAAAAATAATCTTTCATGAAACTGAAATTATAAATGAATTGTATAGTTATAGTACATGGTTTAACCCATCGAGACTAGCGATCCATAATATGAATATTTAGTTAATGTGAAGAAATATTATATGAATAATTATAAAAAAACTTATTAATAACCATTAAATGAACCTAAATGTTGTTAATTTCTATAAATGTTGTTCTTTGAGAGTATTTAGATTACCGTGTTTGTAATGAATGATCTAAATTTAATCATAATTGGGTTAAAAAACTTCATTGGTCTTCATGAGATTTCAAAAATCCATAAAGTCTTATTTTCTTATGAACATGTTCATTAACATAATTTATAATTTGGTGATTCAAAGTTTTATTTTAATATATTCTACTCAAAATAATTTCACGATGATGTGATTATTAAAAAATGGTCAATTAATTACATAATAATCCCTGAATCATTATTATTGAAGCAAAGAAGTGCATAAAATAAAAATGAATTCAATAATCCAACTGCATAGTATAATAAAAATGAAGCGTTTCAATCATTAAAAAAATATTTTCTTATTATACTTGGTAACAAATGTTTAACCATTGTTGTTTTTAGATGAAATTAATATATAATTCATCTTAAATAGGGAAGAGTGAAAGAAAATCTTGAAAAATTAATATATATGGGAAAAAAGTAACAATCATTCTCCCATGATGTCCAACAAATCCATTAAAATCCTATGTCACATCATATAAAAATCAAGGAAACATTTTTATCAGATAAACCAATTATATATATTTTTATATATTGCTAATTGTTTGCCTATTGAATTGGTTATCATATCCAAAAAAATAAATTCAAATTCTAAGGGGATTCAAAAATCGTCTCCCTAAATGATCTATAAATGTTTCTTATTTAATGGAGATATAAAATTCTCTAAAGAACTAAAATTTATTGAAAGTTCATTATATCATTAAACTATAATGTTTAAATGCCCCATTTTCATTATATATCATCATAACCATTAAATAATATTGTAAATATGGTAAAAATTTATATATAAATTTAAATTGACCACAAATATCTAGTAACCACACTGTTTTATTAAATCTGTTAGTGTGATTTGTATCTCAAACATACAATTCATAATGAAATTTATGAAAACTGTGACATATATTCATTTATGAATGAAATTTTTTACCATAATGAATGTAATTTAGTGTTGGTTTTTACACAATTTCCCCAATCTTGTTTATATTATCTTCTACAACATGAAAAATAGGGAAAAGTTGTAA
The DNA here is from genome assembly GCA_963277665.1 of Viscum album. Classification (NCBI taxonomy): domain Eukaryota; kingdom Viridiplantae; phylum Streptophyta; class Magnoliopsida; order Santalales; family Viscaceae; genus Viscum; species Viscum album. The sequence goes on along the minus strand of OY728150.1, from coordinate 34,928,939 downwards.
TATAATTATGTAATATAGCTCACAAAAATAAAATTGGACCATGTTATCTTCCTCTAAATATTATAAAATATTTTCCAACTAGGGATAATCATTTAAAATTGTAACACCATTTGGCTCCACCATTTTTCATTCATATGAATAAACTATGCATTACATTCCATAACTCAAAGATTTTTTCTTTAAATCATATAAAAATAAAATATTAAAAATTATTTCACAATAAATTTTTAAACCAAACACTAATAACTATTAAATTTACATAATAAAATCAAATTATGTTATAAAACTACAATTACTAAATATATAAGACATCATAGATAATTTTAACAATTAAATGATAAATCATACAAATTTATATTAAAAAAAAAATATTTTAGAAAAATATTTTTCTTCTATCAATATATTCTATGTTAACAAAAAATGTGATATCATAAAAACACATATATGTTTAAAACATATTAATTTATTATTATCATTATATTTAATCATGTACATATAGAGGAATTTTTTATTTTTTCTAATCTTCGTCATTTTATTTAATCTAATAAAACATAAGAACTATTCTTTAAAAAATTTATACATTTCATCACCAGGAATTTTTAAATCATTACATTATCTTTCATTTTAGGTTTTTTCCGATATGACAATATGTTAAAACAATTAAAACATTTTTAAGATGATATTTTTGGTCTCAATACTCAAGTGATGCTAATTAATGATTTATCATGTTATAATAAATTTCAGTGATATTTTAATCTGTTATGGAATCACGAAGAGTCTAATTAAAGCCTTTAATTTTACTAATAATTGTCTACCCTTGGAAAGTTTAATCAATTTTTTTTGTTAGAGATCATTCAAAAAAATAAATTTTTTTGAAATAGATTTCTATTAACTAATTTTTTTATCCACTTTTAATATATTATAATGTTTTTGGATATTTAATTATTAATTTTTAAATATAAATAATATTAAAAACGCCTCTATTTATTTTATAGGGGGACATTAGTGTTCAAGAGTTGAGGTTTTTCTTAATTGAATATTGGGTCATTCGTTTCATTATTATTAAACCAATAAATATATGGTTTATTATTTTTACGTGGTCATTATATTTTATGCGTGTTTCATTGATTCATTGATGTCCCACAAGTGGTTATTTTGAGATGTATCCTATTTTTCTATTAAGACTAATCTCATTTAATTATATATGTAAGTTTTTTTACCAATATTATACCTTTTTTATCTATTTTTGATGTTCATATGTCGATGTCATTTTAATCCCTTTGAGTTTAGGGAAATACATGATGAAGTTGATATTTTCGATGAATCCATTCATTGGGGTGTTATTTTATTAGTGGATTTGACGACTCAATTGATTCTTATCTTTATAACATGATAATTTTAATTAAACTACAATACAAGAATGATTATAGTTTAGAGATAGTATTTCTAGGTCCCACATGTCTCTATTATGTTGTTTCAAACAAAGTGGTTGATGGGTATGTTTTTTAGTGTTTCAATCATAATCCTAATTTATATCGTTGTTGAAAAATATATTTATAATCTAGAGATTACATCATGGTAAGTATTTAAAATAATTTATTATTAGAATATGAATTACCTTCTTCAAGTTTTAATTGATGGTTAATATGAACATTTCATTAATGAATATGGGTGTCTAATGAGTATGTCATCATTATTTGATTACTTTTAATCAATTTGTTTTTCGGTTTTTTACTAGTATTTTTTTTTGATTTCCATTTTTTGTGGTTGAACTTATCCTATACCAAAATCTATTGAGGATCCTCCAGATTGGTTTTTTGAGCTATACTTCATATAAATTGTAGGAATGTTTTTCAACTAAATATTTCATGTCACACTTTTCCTATAGTTCTATAGTGAACGTCCTTAAAATAACATTCATAATTCTATGATAATGGAAGGGATGATCAGATCTTGATAGGAAATAGCTGAGGTGGTTCAGGATTGAATGTAACATTTATAATTTTTTTAGTATGGTGTAATTTTTAGATATAGTATCTTTTTCAACCTTATTCCCATTTGATTTAATATTACTACAACAATCTGAAAATAATATTATCAATGTTTATAATGATTATTCAAATTAGTATAGGGATGTTTTATAATAGTTTTGTTAGGTTTCACTTTCTTTTGCACCATGATTTTTATATGTTTTCTTTTGAAATAAAATAAATATTATTCAATAGTATTCCTTATAAGAAACCATAAGTCCATATGAAACAGTATATAGAAAACTATTTTTATCTGGACATTAAATTTACCAGTATGAAAAATACGAACAGCTTAAAAACACTATATATAACATTTGTTAATAATTTAATTTTATTAATTAATTCATAATAAATAATTATTGAATTTTTTGTAATGTCATTTGACACTTAAAAAATGGCTTCATCGAAAATGGATTTCATTAATTTATTTTATACAATTATAATAATTAATTTATACCGTTTTGAAAAAATTTATTCTTAAAAAATGAAGATTTTTTTAAATCACCATTTCAATATCATATTATGGTTAATGTTTTGGATTTTTCTAAAAAGATATTTTTTTTTCAGAAATTTATTAAAAATAATGACTGTTGTAAATTTTTTTATTTATTTTAAAAAAAGAAAAAATATTTTTTTAATTGTAAAATAAATTAAATAATTATTCTTTAATTATAAATAATAAAATTAATTACAAAATAATTGTCATTAAAATTTATTTTTATAAAAGTTTCCTTTTGGTACGAAGAAAATATTTTAAAAAAAATATTTTTATGTGAATAATGTTTTTTTATTATAATAAATTTAATATAGATATATTTATTAACAGTGAATTTGAAATATAGATATTATATACAAAATGATATTTTTTAAAATTAATTTTTTTGTTTTAAAAATGAATGTAATTTATATAAATTATGTTTTAGGTTTTAAGATTCATTCTTCTAAAATGGGTATTCATTGATGGTTATGATCATATTTAAAATTAAATTATATAACTTATATAAATTTATATGAAAAAATGGATTCCATTTATCGAATCATAATTAATTTGGTCAAATTGGATGAACCAAAATTTTATTCTTCATTAATATTAAAATCAATAAAACAATTTCAACACTTAATGATAATACAAGTTTACCGAGGTTGTTAAACAAGGTGATATGGTTATAATTTTCACCAAAAAACCTATCAAAATATTATTATATAAACATTTCTCCACCATATCATATACCAAATTAAAATACCTATGCATATGGGGAAACCTTCCCCTAAAATCGACCTTATAGTATCAAAATCTTTTAATAAATTCACTGTGTGTCCCTCCACTCACCTATAGTAGAAAAATGTTTTTCCACCTGTATACACAAATTTGAGCCTTTTATCTTGAAAAATAAAAAATCAAAAACCTTAATAGAATATTTACCTTCACCCTAGATCTTATTTTATTCTCATAATACAAATCCTTCAATGATTATGGAGTAAGGGAAATCACATCTCTTAAAGAAGATTTATAGATCTTAACCATGCCCTTTCAATTATATTTATTCTTCTACATCCTTTAAACGTGTTATATAAAAAAACATGATGATTAAACTATAAAAAACATACTAATCTGTTATTATTTTTATTTAATAACATTTTACCACCTCTACTTCATCATGTGGGAAATGAAAATATCTATCTTGCGTATGTCTGGACTACCACCTCCACATAGTGATATGATTCATTTTACCTCACCATATTCCTTGGGTGGTTTAATATTTGATTTAATTTATTTATTTTATATTTATGATTTCTTAATTATTATATAATGTTGAATTAATATTTACCTTTCTTTGATTCCAAAAATAAAAAAATGTAAGCATTTATCATGCATAAGTAATGACTTTCATCTTCATATAGTTATGTAGTTCATATCTCAAAATTTAATTATATTAATGTTTATATATATGTATGTAATGAATATATTTAAAATTTATTTCATTATTGAAATTCTATTTATGAATAGTTCATGATAAAAACGCTAGGTAAATAAATACGAACCCCAAATATAAATGAGAAACAAAGAAAAAATCACTTTAAATGATGGTGATAATGTAATATTTTTAATGGATTGTTGTTAAGATGTTATATGTAAAATATTAATGGTATTGTGGGTATCAGTATTGTTCTATTAAAGTTTTATAGTAAAATTGCAATTTATTATACAAGAGGTTACAACTTATCTAAAGCATGAAAGTCATTATGTGAGGATTTTATGTTATAGTCTAATTTTTTATTGTTTATGCTTAAATTTCCAAATGAATTAATTTTATGATATATTAATACCAGAAAAGAATAATATAGTTGTGTTGTTCAATGATTTTTTTGATATTTTAACCACCTATAGTTGGTTCTATGGTGGTTTAAAAACAATTATCACTAAATATCCAGTTCTTAAATATTTACTTATGGTTTTATATTATTCATGATATTTTCAGTTTTTAATGATAAACATTGATTCTAAAGGTGTTTTTTGGAAATTATTTGTGGGTTTTTGGTGACATGTTTTTGAGGTGGTTTTTGTAATTATTTTTTTATAATTATTCAGAATAAATATATAATGTTGATTTTTTTATAATTATGAAATGTTTCCTAGTGGGATTTTAAAACCACCACTAAATATTAAAATTTAACTTATTTGGTTTAAATTTTACTAAAACTATTTTATTTAGGGTATTTAAAACCACTTCTAAGTAAATAGTAGTGGTTAAAATATTATGATTTTATCAAATATAAAATATTCTAGAACAAAAAATATTCAAAGAATACATATGTTAATATGCAATTAATACAATAATAGGTAATTAATACATTATAAAAATCTCTAACATCCATACACCTATAAAAATATTATTATATATAATAAAACAATAAATTTAAACACTGATTACTAAATTTATTATTTCCTAAAATGAAAACAAAAACTAGAGTCATTGCTACTCTACTAAGATGGGTGCCCCTTACCCTCTATTACTCAGTCACATTGTTTCTCATTACCTTCTTCCTGACATTCTTCCTCTAATGCCATCATGTTAATGTAGTAAAAAATGCATAAAATGGGAATATTAAATTAATTATAAATGAAATAAAATTAAAATGATATATGATTTGATTTATATTCAGTTAAATAAATGAAACATAAATGTAACAGATAATTGTTGTCCATGTGCATGCATAGAATTATTCTAACATATGATATCTTTAGTTGAGTAGGAAGATACATGAAATTTCAGGGTTGGGAAAACCATTATTGTATTATCATAACAGAAGAAAACCATAGTTTAATTGGACCTCTTCTACCATTCATTTAATATATTTATTTTTTTAAACATAAATAATTCATTAAGTCATATCTATTTCATCATGATTAAATCTATAATATCCTCAAACACTAATTTAACCTTGACACCCAAGTTTCGTGTTATGGTAACCATATCAATGAATACTTTTTGACATGATGAAAAATATATTAATGATCGAACTCTATTAAAAAAATTAAATTTAGAAACACAAAAAAACTAGTTTAATTAATTAATCTAAATGATCAATGACCATCATTCCTATAATTATCAAAAATCTATAAATACTTCACATCATAAAAATCATAATTATTATAATTATTTTTTATGCATTTTTTAAAGTATAAAAATAACCTATCAAGTGGATTTCAGAACTATAAGTCTTTTCCTTAACTTATTCCAATTTTATAGGATAAAAGAAATCATAAATTGAAATATCGATATATTTTAAAAAGAAAATAATGTTATAAAAATTAATCACAATTAAAAACAATTAGGGTTCTTTGGATAAATTTATATATTCAAGACCAATAACTCATGTACAACATTTTTTATCTCAAAATTTAATTATACTATATAAGATTAAGAAACTTTTTAATATTTTGATGTGGATAATTTGAACTATTGAAGAAATAATATATCATATATCTAAATTAATATATAAATTTATTTTACATATAAAAAATAATGAACAGAAAAACTACTAACATAAAGAATATAACTCAAAATTTAAGAAATTTACTAATCATTCTATATCAATTATGATTTATAAACAAAATCAGTATAGGTCATTCATAAAAATTAAATAATCTTTATATAATATGAAATGACATAAAAAATTGAATTGTATTTGATGAATTGTACCTTGTTTCATAGAATAAAAATTAAAAACCTATGAAGTTGAGCTGGTATTAAAAAAACCACTTCAGTTGTGGAATACAGGCAATAAAAACATTCCTTAAATTTATTACTTAACAAAAACGTTTATGCATTTATTAATAACGAAATTAGTTTTTTGCATAAATTAATATAAAATGAAATCTACATATTTTATTCATGTTTGGTCTTAATTATACCACAATCTATTGGTAGCATTGATAATTCTTCTTCTTTTTATTATTCTTCTACTATATTCCCCTCAAATATATAAAAATATTAATATCATTAGTTAAAGTTAATTTTTTATATTGTTGTTAATGAGGTTCAATATGAAAAATTACTTCAATTTCATCACCTTTATAATACATGTCACTTGGTTTAAAGTGGACACTAATACTCCACACATTATTCACAATATTATCAATATAATATATATCATTTTTTCTTCGAAATAAATTATATATGGATAATGTTCTTCCCACTAACCATTTTAAAAAATCAATAGAAATATTCATGATTATAATGTAATAAATGTTTCTTTATACGCATTTTATCATTTATCCAGTTACATTAATATTGAACAATTAAAATTTTTCCTTGAAAATTCATCTCTATAATATAATAAAAATTACATAGTATTAATAATTTGAAAAAATCCATATAGAAGTTTTTTTCAAACCTTCCTGACGATCAATATTAAAAAAATTGAAACCATCAACATTCTATGCAATGAATCTCCAAGCATGATTCAAATGACCTCGAGCTAAAAACATTGAAACTTTGTATAGTTTGTATCAATTATCACCATTCATTACCTATAAAACTTTATATAAACCAATTTCCACATTATTTATATAATAATTGAAAAATTCAATATATATATATAATTAATAATTTAAATAAAATGGAATCCATTTACAGATTCCTTTTGTAACGTCTTTTTTTATATATGTACATTCTGAGTTTGGATCTTAATGTGTACTTTCCTATATTTCATTAATTCTTCGATGTAGTGATAAAAAATATTATTATTTTTATCACATATCTTTGTGAATGTATTAACTATAGAGGCCCATAGCCTGACATACAAGGATATTACATTACTTTTGTGGAATACTTAATACATAACAAAAACAGAATCACATAGACCATAATAGTTTACTGTCTTTGGAAACTCGGAATATAATATTCTAATCATGGTGAAAGATCTTCAACATCTCCCATAAAGATCTTCCCCTTTTGTTTTCCTACCTAAAACCTTTATTTAAATCCTGGAAAAATGAAAACAATCAAAAAAGGGTGAGCTCAAATGCTCAATAAGGGTAAACATAGAGAACATAAAACAATCCATTAACATTTGAATGAAAAAAACTTGAACATAAAATCTAAACATCGAAATCTTGAGCAAAGACATAAATATTGGAAGTACATAATTCATATATCACAAAGGAACATAAATCATGATAAAATTGCATGAGAATAAAACATGTAATTGTGGAAAACCATTAAGCACATGATATGATTTCCATGGTAGCCAAGGCATTGCTTCCAAGACCATCTTAGTGGAAAAAGTCCCTTTCTGAACTTAGTTCACTCCTCGTTCTAGTATTGTAACACTGAACCATATTAACTTACCATTCCAGCCATGTCTATCTCAAGAGATATAAATATATACCCAATGTAGTGGAGGGATATATAGGTCTCCACCCATCTCATAATGAAATCATTCTTACGTGTGCCACAACATAAACATAAATCATTCATCATAACCCACAGAGTAAAATGGTTTTCATAAAAATCATCCCATAATAACATAATCCGTATAAAAAAATGGATATCATTTCAACATAAGAAAAGTGAAACCATGTAAATCATAGAGACATTATACTTGAAACATAATCATACTGAATAATGTCATCTTAGATGGGAAATAGTTTTGATAAAACACTTGAAATTAATTCTTGAGGAAAATATCTTTTCTTCTTCAAGATCATTTTATATTCACAAAATGCCATGAAATTTTAAAAGAAAATTATATTGCTGAAAATAATAATTAAATATTGTAGTGGAATCTTCATGAAAATTAGGAGTTATGAAACCATAAAAATTCTGTTCATGCTATATAAGATAAAAAAACATTCTTCTCGTACTTTTTACGGAAAAGTCAAAAAGTTACTCGTATGGTAAACAAAAGAAAGATTCCTTCCATACAATGTGGTAAAAGTTAAAAAAGGGTAAAAATGGCATTAAACATACATAGAAGAAAAGTAAACATTTTATGAAAACATTTTGATAACAGATGGACATGGATGATAAACATAACCCCATTAAATACTTACGAATAAACAATCTCAGATAAGAATGAGATTGAAATAATTATCCCTTACCTTATGTCTGATATGATTCGTACGTATCCAAACATCCTGTATAATGATTTAAATAATTTCATTGACTTATTATAGAATCGTATTCATTGTTATGATATCATAAATGGTTCACTTATGACTTTATTTTACCTGCATTTTTTAAAATTCCATGTTAAAGCTGTGTTTTGGGTAAAATCGTTTTATTTATCGTACATGTTTGAACTTGTTGTTCATGATAATATTATTACTTATATAATTATTTACATACTTCTAGAATGTAAATAATGATTTATATATCATATATATTCAGTATATATATAGATAGATGAATGAAATGAAATACACCGTTCATGGAGATTGTAGGTCATACGTACGCATGAACGTTGTTTTCATTTCCTAATTGACTTGAATGTAAGTAAGTAGATTAACTATATATATACATAAATCCAGTATCTTTATCATGCCATAATTTTATTATTATTCAATATATATACTTTATAACCATTCTTGAATGGTTAACATGGATAATGTAGAACCATTGGCTCTATTATAATGGTATAAGAGGGGATAATATCTACTCATGTGTTGTTTCATGCTATGCCTAGTTGGGTCTGGACTATATCATTGTGAATCATTGGTCATGGATTTTAGATATATCTTGATGTCCAAAATAGACCATGAATTAAGGATTTTACCAATTTATAATTCATTGAACGAATATACCTTCTCATTACCTTGAGTTGATAATAGTCATACATGTAATTCAAACATGTTGAAAGTACCACATTGGAGTATATTTATATTATACATTTCTAAATTATACTCTTACATAGAGTAATTTGATAATATGATATAAATCTTGGGTTTTTTAATTTTAGAAAATATATTATGATAATGGGTAATCTCTAGAAGTTGGATGTGTGGTTGTAGACACTTTAAAATTCCTTTTACCAACATGTTAATTAATGAATCAAGGTAGGACATATATATAAGGTTCCTTTTTGAAGAAATGATCATGGTTGTGTTTGGTTCTATATAATTTTTTATAGGTTGATGGAAAATTTGTTTCCTTGTGAAAATATTTTTTCTAGGAAAATCATTGGATTTTGTTTGACATTATTTTTTTGATAAACATTATATAGTGATAAAACAATATAGTTTTTGGTTTTCATCCCCAAACGGGGTCTTCTATTTTTGGAGTTATTTGTTTGTTCGAGATGATTTGAGTGAAGATATTACATATCATGAAAGTATATCTAACAGTTTTTTAAACAATATTTTTATCAAGATGTGTCATGATTTGAGGCATCAATGATAATGGCCACAATGACTTGGTCGATTGTAAACATAATGCTTCGATGCATGTCATATTATAAATGTAGAGTTTAATACCAAACACCTACCAGTATGGAATAACCTTATTCATTTTTCTGAATAAGATGGATAAAGAATCAATGTAATTCTTAATTGGACCACCACATACTTCTATTAGCAAAGGATATATGATTTGGATAATTATAAACTGATTCCAAATATTATCTCATGTCTTTCCTATGAAAGAGATAGTTATGGTAGAAATGTTTGAATGATATGTTTATGGTATTGTTAATCCATCAAATTATGGGGGTAATATTTCTATTATATGCTCATTATATGATTATAAATTTTTAATGGTATTCTTGATGCAACATGTTTTTGGTTGAGGTGGGAATGTTGTTTTATCATTTGATGGATGATGGATGAGATGAGTCATTCAATTTTAGAGGATATGTTGTAGGAATTCATACAAGTTTTTATTTATATTTTTATCTACACTAATATATTATTAAGGATATTAACTCAAAAGTTATATATGTATGGCCTTGTGAATCTTAATGATGTTGGTAAAGGGTAGGTGAATGATCAATGGTATGACTAACTCTTGTTATGGGATATTGGGGAATATTTTTTTTCTCAGTAAAGGGTGGTTGTTGTTATGATCCACCTAATATGTTATGAAAATTAGTTCATTTTGTGTTATTGGTTGAGGTGGGTAATCAACTATCTGTCACAAAATAACTTTTTTTTGGAATATCATCATTCAGGGAGATGTTTATGTCCACATTTGGATTTCCCCTTTTGATATCATAAATTTTATTTGAAATGTGGCCAATTATTGTAATTTATTCTCACATCACATCAGTTCATGACATGTCGCATGTTTTCCAAATGTGGAGGTATCATCCGGACCCTATCATTATGATTAAATTGATGGATATTGACCTTAAAACTGAAACATTAATGTTTTTATATCCTGTTTTGTTTATATATAGATAGAATAAGGTATTGAGTGGTAAAAAATATCTTTAAACCATGAAATATGGTAGTTTAAATTTGATATCCATGTAATTTTGGGGAAAACCATTGTCTATGTGGAAATGGCCTTCTCTCTTAAGATTATAAAATACTAAATTCATTATTGGGGTAGAAAACATTTTTGTTTAGGAGAACGGGAAAATATACATTTTCATAATATTTAATAACATTTTTTTCATTTTAACTTTTTGGTCATCAATGTTGAAATAAAATAATTTTAAACCTAATTTTTACTGTTAGGAATGTAACACAGCCTATGAAATGTTGATGTTTATTTACCCTTACATAGGATGGTTTTTAAGAGTAATTTAAGGGTATTTCCTTATTTACATTTGTTTTATAAGGGTATGGCGGGGTATAAATGGAATCCATATGGGATTGACTATATTTCCTTGGGGTGTATATGGGTAACCACCTATTCATATGATTTGTGTTGTGATATCCCAGATTTTATAAGTATTTATTAATGTTACATAATAAGTGTATATGGGTAGACTCCAATTTTATAGTGGTAACCAAAGGAATTCAGTACTCTCGTAAGGGTATTTCCTTATATGGGTAAGGGTATTTGGAGATTTTACCATCTCACGTGTACATATGATAGAGCTATGTATGGTTCATCTCATGAAACCCTTGGCAATATAAGGGTACCTCAGTCACTACATTATGATAAACCCCCTACCTCTAATGGTTGGATAAGGGTATCCTAGAGTTGTGAAAAAGTATGTCCAAGTGAATGACATATGTAATGGTAAAACACACTAATATTAAGTCACTCCTAAATGATACATATTTGTAAACCCATTATATCCATAAATATTCTTTTTGGGAGAAAAATAAATAAAATATGTTTTCATTTCGTTTTCTCTAGAATGACCTAATAACCTAACTATATGGTTTTTGAATAAGTAAATTGTGGTATTTTAATACATTTAGAATGTTTAATGATTTTAAATCCATTATGAGATATTTTACGAATTATATACTTATGTTATAATTAAAATATAAATAAATTAAAAGTTGTAATTTCTATTTTTAATAATAAGATTAAGAACTGCGTGTGTATTTCATTAAATATTACTCGAGACATGCTGCCAAAATTTTCTATTATGATCGTGAGGATGGATTTATGTATCTTCTTATAATATAAAATAACATTTATTTCCTTTAACAATTTTTTCCATACTATCTAATGATTAATTCAATGGTAAGGGTTATTGGTTTATTTTACTTGAACATTCATACCTCAACACTATTTCAGATGTTTTTGTATCAAAAATTCATAGACCATTTTTGAGGTAGGTGTCTTAGTGAATTGGTGATGATCCATGTGATATTGAATATAATTATAATATTCCCTATTTATTCTTTGAAATAAAAGTTTAATATATTTAATTATTTATATTGTAAAATGTGATGGAATATTATGAAAATTGTATCTCAATTTGTTTGATAAAAATTTTAAAGGGGTTTTCTATAAATAACAAGTATTTTCACTTTATGTGTCGATGGTATTCGCACAAAAAGTATTTTTTATTGTGTTTTTTTAATAGAAATTTTTAATGATGATTCATATGGTGTTTTAAGAAAATGAATTTTAAGTGGATCTTCAATGAATTAGTGCAGTGATAGATTAAATATGAACATTTCTATAAAAAATGTGAGTATGATTTATGTTTCTTTTATTAATATAGAATGTGGGATAATTTGGGATCCTGGGGCATAGTCATATAATGTGTTATCCTCTACCAAGGATGTTTAAAAGGTTCTCCTGGGTTTTTCATATTAAATAATTATATTGAAAATTATAGACAATAATTGGGCTCAATATCATTAGGATTCAATTATCAGGTTTGTGATCCTAATTTTACTTAGTTTTTTATTACAAAAGGTTAAATCTATAACAAGTTTCATGCATGATGGTTTCATGTATGTATCATGGTCCATATCCTCACCTGTTTATCATATGGTTTTTGGCTTATGGTAAGAGACCACTAAGACCAAAATGAATTATCATTGTTTATTTTTTTTACTAGGGTTTATAAGATCCTCGTGTTATATTTTTGAATTTTGTCATTTTTATTATTTAACTAGGATTATCATTATTATTTAATATTAAAATTTCATCATATTTTAATATGGTATTTTTTTAAAGGAAACCAAGTATGTATTATAAAAACGTTTTTCATATAAATATATATTTATAAACATGTTTCCTATGAAAGGTAGAACTAATGGGTTCATGGTGATAGCCTTCATTTAGATTTTTTATTGGTCTCCTACTAGGCTTAGTTTTGAAACCATTAATTTTCTTGCGGTACTTTTTAGATATTTTTTATAATATTCATTTTATAGTGATGAAAATGTGTTTCATAACCTTTTCCGTTGATTTTGTTTGCCTTTATAGTGGATTGGGATAGTGGTGATGGTTGGTCACAATGAAACTTGGTTTTGTTATTACATGATTCTTCTTTATGGTTCAGACTTTTAGGGTCTTCCATGTATGTATAATTGATGTGTAATATTCCTATGTGTTTTATTATATTTTTTAACTCATTTTTCTAGTATACATAAGACACGTTGTGTTGTCTCTAAGAATAAAATTATTCCCAACAATTTACTTGTTGATAACATGAGGAATGATTAAATTGAATTGTGATCAAGAATGATTTTGGGGTATTGTTTCTATCCATCTTGATTGATGTGTATGTTTAACCAAAGTTGTTTCTAAACACGTGATAATTTATATACCTCAATAAATAGATCATACCTATCTAGGAAACTCTATAATATATATACATTAATGGATGGGAACTAGAACATCCTAATTTATAATAAAACATTATAAGACCAAACCACTGGTCTACGAAATTTAACCACATTGTGGGTTGGATAGGTTATCATCAATTTAGAAACCATTGTGTCTAAATAAGTATTTTGACAATTAATCTTCTGACCATTTTCTTCTCAAATCTAAACAGTTTGACCAAACCATGGGGAAATCATACAAAAACAAAATGTGGTTCCTCAACTTCCTCATTCGAAACTACCTTGATATAAAGTACACCAAAAATTTGGTTTGTTCAATGTGGTAATTATTAAAAAATGGCCATCCTTTATTCCTATAAAATCATAACCAACACAAAATAAGGAACAAAAATACTAAAAAAATAAATTTTTGACCGAATGTTTTAAAGACTAGACAATGATATGGTTTTTTATAAGCCCAAATTTCCTATATTATATTGTATAATTCACCTATAAATTTCTCCTCTCATTCTGCAAAACATGAAATTTTGTAAAGTAATAACTATAAAATATATATCCCTTCACATGTCATCAATTAAAAAATAATATTATTCACAAAATAGTTTCATCACATGATTAATTTTTGAAATTTTCATACTCCCCACCAACTTTTGGAGATAAATCCACACAAGTATCATCAATTAAGTCTCTTTTCATTAAAAAATATAATGCTAAATGTAGAGTAGGTTTTTATTTGTTTATTAATCAAATGAAAAAGATAACCCATTATAAAGTAAAATTAATAAAATTTTACCAAAAAAATGTTTAATTAATCATGATTGATATCCTATCTTTATATAGTCCAATTTAAAAGAACACATTAGGGGTTTTATATACTCTATACTCATGATTTTGGAATATTGAATTTAATATGAGGTTCAAACATCCATAAAAATCATTGTTTTATCTATACTTATAATGTCCAATATTAATTGAAATTAGAATAAAATATGGATCTTATTTATTACTTTTTAAAATCCAAGATACATATCTTTAACATTATCTCATACGTAGTATTGAACACATCTCTGCAAAATTTTACTTGTATGATACCAGTTACATTATAAAAAATTAATATATTAGAATAATTTTTAAAAAATATTTAAAACAAATATTAAATTTATCATTATAGTTGGATGATTAGTAAAAAATATTTAAAATATAAGACAATAGACCTAGTTATTATGAGGAATTTAAAGAAAAGGTATCTTGTAATGACCTTATTTTATTTTAAAGTGTTGGTATATGCTTTTTTAGATTCAATGAACTCATATTATTTTATAAAATACCTTTTTCAAATTGATTTCATCCATAAATGTATTTTTGTAAATAAAAGAAATTTTATTATGTTATTAATAATTTATGAATTGGTTTTTATTTGTGTTCATCATTAATCCATTAGAGTATTCCATGTGATCCTTTGGATTTATAATGCTAAATTCATTTTATGTAGAAAATAATTGATAAATCTCTTATCCAATAAATGATAACAGTCTTCTAGTGGATTCTTCATCAACAAATCACTAATTACAACCTAATAAATAATATAATTTGTTATAATAAAAATATATAAAAATATTAATGTTGTGACCACATATCAATGATATATAGGGAAAGAGTTGTAATATGTTTATAAATCTCTTTCATATTGTATAAATTCATGCATTATGAAATATTTTAAAATTCAATATATTAGAATGAATTTTCATTGATTCATAAGAAAGAAAGAACCTTTTTATAAATCATCATTCCATATAATCATATTTCATAATTTAAGGTGTCATAAATTATTAAATAAATTCCATTTATTTCCCTTAACGAAAATATTAATCCTTCTTTTATCATAAAAAACATTCTTAAATATAGAAATTTTAAAAAATTTATGGAATATCTTTAGGAGAGCATTTTAATATTCACATGGATGGATAATAAATAATATTGATCATGAGATAAATTGAATTATTAATGGATTTATCTTAATGGTATTTATTGCTATTAGAAGAACTACGATTCCTAGTTATACCCCAACACATAATGGTAAAATATTGTTCATTAATGTTATTTCTCGTGGTGGACATATTTTCACAAAATTTCCCCTAAATTACACTCAATACATCCAATCCATTTTCAAATTTTCATTTAATTCATCTTCTTTTACTAAATCTCAATATAATTATCCCAAACTTTCTTCACTTAT
This sequence comes from Viscum album, assembly GCA_963277665.1. Classification (NCBI taxonomy): domain Eukaryota; kingdom Viridiplantae; phylum Streptophyta; class Magnoliopsida; order Santalales; family Viscaceae; genus Viscum; species Viscum album. The sequence continues at coordinate 34,912,963 of OY728150.1, read as the reverse complement.
TTTGAAAAATTACCCCTATGTTTAGTACTTTTAAGTCAAAAATATCTGACATATAAATCATTTCAAAAACATATCACTCATAATGAAAATTATAAAGAGATTAAATTAAAATATAATAAGAAAATAATTACCCTAATACATCAATCATAAGGATATTGTTTTAAAATAACCTAATAGAATGGCAAAAAATTATGACAATTTACTAGAAAACATAGATTATCAATGGAATCCTATTTGTAATTTAAAAAATAATCATTCATGAAACTAAAATAATAAATGCATTGTATTTTTATAGTACATGGTTGAACCCATCAAGACTAGAAATCCATAATATGAATATTTAGTTAATGTGAAGTAATATTATTTGAATAATTATAAAAAAACTAATTAATGACCATTAAAAGAACATAAATGTAGTTATTTTTTATATATTTGTTCTTTAAGAGTATTCAAATTACCATGTTGGTAATGAATGATCTTAGTTTAAGGAGAATTGGGTTAAAATATTTCATTGGTCTTCATGATGTTTCACAAATCCATAAAGTCTTATTTTCTTATGAACATGTTCATTAACATAATTTATAATTTTGTGATCTAAAGTTTTATTTAAATATATTCTACTCAAAATAATTTCATGATGATGTGATTATTAAAAAAACAGGTCCATTAATTATATATTAATCCCTGAATCATTATTATTTAAGAAATAAATGGCGTAAAATAAAAATGAATTCAATAATCTAACCACATAGTATAATAAAAATGATGTGTTTCAATCATTAAATTTTTTTATTATACTTGGTAACAAATGTTTAAAAATTGTTTTTTTAGATGAAATTAATATATAATTCATCTTAAATAATGAAGAGTGAAAGAAAAATTATGAAAAATTAATATATATGTGAAAATAGTAACAATCATCCTTCCATGATGTCCAAAAAATCCATTAAAATCCTATGTCACATCATATAAAAAATAAGGAAACATTTTTATCAGAGAATCCAATTATATATATTTTTATATATTACTAAATGTTAACCTATTGAATTGGCTATGAAATCCAAAACAAATCAATTAAAATTATAAGGGGATTCAAAAAACTTATCCCTAAATGATCTATAAATGTTTCCTATTTAATGGAGATATAAAATTCTCTAAAGAACTAAAATTTATTATGAGTGGATTATACCACTAAACTATAATGTTGAAATAAACCATTCTCATCATAGATCATCATAACCATTAAATAATATTATAAATATGGTAAAAAATTATATATAAATTTAAATTGAACACAAATATCTAGTAACCACATTGTTTTATTATATCTTTTAGTGTGGTTTGTATCTCAAACATACAATTAATAATGCAATTTATGAAAACTGTGACATATATTCATTTAGGAATGAATTGTTTTACCATAATGAATGTAATATAGTATTGGTTCTTAGACAATTTCCCCAATCTTGTTTATTTTATCTTCTACAACATGTAAAATATGGAAATGATGTAAAACAATTATGTAATATACCTCACAAATATAAAATTGGACCATGTTCACTTCCTATAAATATTATAAAATATTCTCCAACTAGGAATACCCATTTAAACTTATAACCCCATTTAACTCCACCATTTTTCATTCATATGCACAAACTATGAATTACATTCCATAACTCAGAGATTTTATCTTTAAATCACATAAAAATAAAATATTAAAAATATTTAACAATAAATTTATAAACCAAACACTAAAATCAATAATATTTACAAAATTACAATAAAATTATGTTATAAAACTACAATTACTAAATATATAACACATCTTAGATAATTTTAACAATTGAATGATAAATCATACAAATTTTTATTAAAACCAAAAAAATATTTTAGAAAAATATATTTCTTATATCAATATATTCTACGTTAAAAAAAATGAGATATCACAAAAACACCTATATGTTTAAACCTTATTAATTTATTGTTATCATTATATTTAATCATGTATATATAGAGTAATTTTTTATTTTTTATAATCTACATCATTTTATTTAATCTAATAAAACATAAGAACCATTATTTTAAAAAATTTAAAATTTTCATCACCATGAATTTTTCAATCATTACATTCTCTTTCATTGTAGTTATTCTCCCATATGAGGATATATTAAAACAATTACAACATTGTTAAGATGATTGTTTTGGTCTCAATCCTCAAGTGATAGTAATTTATGATTCAAAATGTTATAATAAATTTTCGTGATATTTTAATCTGTTATGGAATCATGAAGAGTCTCATTAAAGCCTTTAATTTTACTAAAAATTATCTACCCTTGGAATGTTTCATCGATATTTTTGTTAGCGATCAATAAAAAAAATCAATTTTTTGAAACAGATTTCGATTAACTAATTTTTTTATCCACATTTTATATATTTTAATATTTATCTATATTTAATTATTAATTTCTAAATATAAATAATATTAAAAACCCCTATATTGATTTTATAGGTGTAAATTAGTGTTCAAGAGTTGAGGTTTTACTTAATTCAATATTGGTTCATTCTTTTCATTATTATTGCACTAATAGATATGTGGTTTATTATTTTTACATGGCCATTATATTCTCTGTGTGTTTCATTGATTCATTGATGTCCCACAATTGGTTATTGCGAGATGTATCCGATTATTTCTACTAAGACTACTATCATTTTATTATATATGTATGTTTTTTACCAATATTATAAAAATTTTGTAACTATTTTTTATGTTTATATGTCTATGGTTTTTTAATCACTTCGAGTTTAGGGAAATACATGATGATGTTGAGATCTTCGATGAATCCATTCATTGGGGTGTTATTTTATTGGTGGATTTGATGAATCAAATGATTCTTATCATTATAACCTTATAATATTCATTAAAATACAATAAAAGAATGATGATATTTTAGAGATAGTATTTCTAGGTCCCACATGTCTCTATTATATTGTTTCAAACAAAGTTGTTAATGGGGATGTTTTTTAGCATTTCCATCATAATCCTAATTTATATCATTGTTGAAAAATATATTTATAATCTAGATATTACTTCATGGTATGTATTTACAATAATTTATTATTATAATATGGATTACTGTCTATGAATTTTAATTGATGGTTAATATGAACTTTTCATTAATGAATATGGGTGTCTAATGAGTATATCATCATTATTTGATTGCTTTTGATCAATTTGTTTTTTGTTTTGTACTAGTATTGTTTTAGATTTCCATTTTTTGTGGTTGAACTTATCCTTTACCGAAATCTATTGAGGCTCCTCTAGATTGGTTTTTGAGCTATTCTTCATATAATTGGTAGGAAAGTTTTTCAACTAAATATTTCATGTCCCACTTTTCCTATAGTTTAAGTGTGAAATTCCTTAAAATAACATTCATAATTCAATGATAATGGAAGGGATGATTAGATCTTGATAGGAAATAGCTAAGGTGGGACATGATTGACTGTAAAATTTATAATTTTTTTGTTATGGTGTAATTTTTAGATATAGTATATTTTTCGGCCTTATTCCCATTTGATTTGATATTACAACCACAATATGAAAATAAAAGTATCAATGTTTATACTGATTATTCATATTTAGTATAGGGATGTTATAGAACATTTTTGATAGGGTTCAATTTGTTTTGCACCCTGATTTTTATGTGTATTCTTTTTAAATAAAATAAAAATTATTTAATAGTCTTCCTTATAAGAAACCATAAGTCCATATGGAGCATTATATAGAAAACTATTTTTAGCTCGAGAAAAATTAACCCGTATGATAAATAAGAACATCTTAAAAAACTATATTTAACATTTGTTAATAATTTAAATTTATTGATTAATTCATAATAAATAATTATTGAATTTTTAGTAATGTCATTTTATGCTTAAAATGGTTTCATCAAAAATGGATTTCATTTATTTTTTCAGAGAAATATTATAAATAATTTATACCATTTTGAAAAAAATTATTCTAAAAAAATTAATATTTTTTTAAATCATCATTTCAAAATCATATTATGGTTAATGTTTTTGATTTTTCTAAAAAGACTTATTTTTTAGAAAATTAAAAAAAATAATAACTATTGTAAAATTTGTAATTTATTTTATAAAAAAATCAAAATATTTTTTTAATTGTACAATAACTAAAATAATTATTCATTAATTATAAATAATCTAATTAATTACAAAATAATTGTCATTATAATTTATTTTTAAACATGTTTTCTTTTGGTATGAAGAAAATATTCTTCAAAAATATATTTTTATGTGAATAATGTGTTTTTATTATAATAAATAAAATATAGATATATTTATTAAAAGTGAATTTGAAATTTCGATATTATATATAAAATGATATTTTTTAAAATTCAACTTTTGGTTTTAAAAATGAATGTAATTTTTGTAAATTATGTTTTAGGTTTTAATATTCATTCTTCTATAATGGATATTCATTGATGGTTATGATCTTATTTAAAATTATATTATATTACTTATATAAATTTAATATGGTAAAATGTATTCCATTTATTGAATCATTATTAATTTAGTCAAATTGGATAAACCAAAATTTTATTCTTCATAAATAGTAAAATCAATAAAACAATTTCCACCCTTAATGATAAAACATGTTTACCGAGGTAGTTAAACAAAGTGATAAGGTTAAAATTTCCACCAAAAAACCTATCAAATTATTATTATACTAACATTTCTCCAACATATCATATAATAAATTAAAATACTTGTCCTTGTGGTGAAACCTTCCCCTAAAATCGACCTTATATTATCAAAAACATTTAATAAATTCATTCTCTGTCCCTCCCCACACATATAGTAGCAAAACAATTTTCCACCTGTATTCACAAATATTAGCCTTTTATCTAAAAAATAACAAATCTAAAACCTTAATAAAATATTTAACTTCACCCTAGATATTATTTTATTCTCATAATATAAATCCTTCAATGAATAAGGAGTAAGGGAAATCATATCTTTTAAAGAAGATATATAGATCTTAACCATGCCCTTTCAGTTATATTTATTCATCTACATCATATAAACGTGTTAAATAAAAAAACATGATGATTACACTATCAAAGACATACTGATATGTTATTATTTTGATGTAATAACATTTTACCACCTCTTATTCATCATGTGGGAAATGAAAATATCTATCTTGCGTATGTCTGGACTACCACCTCCACGTAGTGATATGAATCATTTTACCTCACCATATTCCTTGGCTGGTTTAATATTTGATTTAATTTATTTATTTAATATTTACAATTTCTTAATTATTATATAATATTGAATTAATATTTACCCTTATTTGATTCCAAAAATAAAAAAATTTAATCATATCTCATGCATACGTAATGACTTTCATCTTCATATAGTTATGTAGTTCATTTCTGAAAAATATAATTATATGAATGTTTATATATATGTATGTAATGAATATATTTCAAATTTATTTCATTATTGAAATTATATTTATGAATAATTCATGATAGAAGCGCAAGGGAAAAAAATACCAAACCCAAATATAAATGAGAAACAAATAAACAATCACGTTATGTGATGGTGATAATTTATTATTTTTAATGGATGGTTGTTAAGAAGTTATATTTAAAATATTAATGGTATTGTGGGTATCAGTATTGTTCTATTAAAGTTTTATAGTAAAATTTAAATTTATTATACAAGTGGTTATAACTTTTCTAAAGCACGAATGTCATTATGTGAGGATCTTATGTTATAGACTAATTTTTTATTGTTTGTGCTTAAAATTCCCAATGAATTAATTTTATGATATATAAATACAGGAAAAAAATAATATAGTTGTTTTTTTCAATGATGTTTTTGATATTTTAACCACCTATAGTTGGTTCTATGGTGGTTTGAAAAAAACTACAACTAAATATCCATTTTTTAAATATTTACTTATGGTTTTATATTATTCATGATTTTATTGGTTTTTAATGATAAACATTGATTCTAATGGTATTTTTGGGAAATTATTTGTGGGTTTTTGATGACACTTTTTGAGGTAGTTTTTATAATTATTTGTTATATTTATTCAGAATAAATATATAATGTTGATTTTTTTATAATTATGAAATATTTCCTATTCGGATTTTAAAACCACCACTAAATATGGATATTTAACTTCTTTTGTTTACATTTTACTCAAACTGTTTTATTTAGGGTATATAAAACAACTTCTATGTAAATAGTAGCGGTTAAAATATTATGATGTTATCAAATGTAAAATATTCTAGAACGAAAAATATTCAAAGAATACATGTATTAATAGGCAATTAATACAATAAGAGGTAATTAATACAGTAAAAAAATTCTCTAAAATCCATACACCAATTACAATTTCATTATATATAATAAAACATTAAATTTAAACATTGATTGATAAATTTATTGTTTCCTAAAATGAAAAACAAACCAGAGTCATTGCTAATCTAATTAGATGGGTGCCCCTCACCCTCTATTACTCAGTCACTTTGATTCTCATTACCTCCTTCCAGACATTCTTCCTCAAATGCCTTTATGTTAAAGTAGTTAAAAATGAATAAAATGGGAATATTAAATTAATTATTAATGAAATAAAATTAAAAGGATATATGATTTGATTAAAATTTAGTTAAATAAATTGCCCAATAATGTAACAAATAATTGTTGTCCATGTGCATGCATAGAATTTTCCTAACATATGATAAATTTAGTTGAGTAGGAAGATACATGAAATTTTCTAGTTGGGAAAACCATTATTATATTATCATAACATATGAAAACCTCAGTTTAATTAGACCTCTTCTACCTTTAATTCAATATATTTATTTTTTTAAACATCAATAATTCATTAAATCATATCTATTTCATGAGGATTATATCGATAATATCCTAAAACACTAACTTAACCATGACACCCCAGTTTCATGTTATGGTAACCATATCAATGAATACATTTTGACATGATGAATAATATATTAATGATCAAACTCTATTCAAAAAATTAAAATTTAGAAACACAAACAAATTAGTTTAATTAATTAATCTAAATTATCAATGACAGTTATTCCTATAATTATCAAAAATCTATAAATACTTCACATCATAAAAATAATAATTATTAAAATTATTTCTTCATGAATTTTTTAAGGTATAAAAATAACCTATCAAGTGGATTTCAGACCTATAAGTCATTTCCTTAACTTATTCTAATTTTATAGCAACAAGGGAATGATAAATTGAAATTTCTATATCAGTGAAAATGAAAATAATGTTATCAAAATTAATCACAATTCAAATAAAATATGGTTATTTTGATAAATTTATATATTCAAGACCAATAACTCATGTACAACGTTTTTTATCTCAAAATTTAATTATACATTATAAGATTAAGAAAAATTGTAATATTATGATGTGGATAATTCAAAAATTGAAGAAATAATATATCATATATCTAAATTAATATTTAAATTTATTTTACCTAGAAAAAATAATGAACAAAAAAACTAATAACATAAAGAATATAACTCAAAATTTATGAAATTTACTAATCATTCTATGTCGTTTATAATTTATAAACAACATCAGTATAGGTGATTCCTACAAATGAAATAATCTTAAGATAATATGAAATGACATAAAAAATTGAATGGTATGTGATGAATTGTACCTTGTTTTATAGGAGAAAAATAAAAAACCTATGAAGTTGAGTTGGTATTAAAAAAACCACTTCAGTTGTGGAATACATGAAATAAAAACATTCCTTAAATTTATTAGTAAACAAAAAATTTATGCATTTATTAATAACGAAATTTTTTCTGCATCAATTAATATAAAATGAAATCTAAATATTTTATTCATGTTTGGTCTTAATTATACCACAATCTGTTGGTAACCTTGATAATTCTTCTTCTTTTTATTATTCTTCTACTTCATTCCCCCTCATATATACAAAATTATTAATAACATTACTTATAGTTCATTTTTTATATTATTGTTAATGAGGTTCACTATGAAAAATAACTTCAATTTCATCACCCGTATAATACATGTCACATGGTTTAATGTGGACACCAATACTCCACACAGTATTCACAATATTATAAATATAATATATATCATTTTTTCTTCTAAATAAATTATATATGGATACTATTTTTCCCACTAACCATTATAAAAATTCAATAGAAACATTCATGATTATAATGTAATTAATGTTTCTTTATACCCATTTTGACATTTACCCACTTCCATTAAAATTTAACAATTATAATTTTTCGTTGATAATTTATCTATATAATATAATAAAAATTACATAGTATTACTAATTTGAAACTATGCATATAGAAAAAAAAATTTTGTTTTCAAAATTTCCTGATTATCAATATTATAAAAACTGAAACCATCAAAATTCTATGCAATGAATATCGTAGCATGCTTTAAATGACCTCGAGCTAGAAACATCAGATCGTTGCATAGTTTTTATCAATTATCATCATTCATTACCTATAGAAGTTGATATAAACAAATTACTGGATAATTTATATAATATTTGAAAAAGTAAAACTATATATCTAATTAATAATTTAAATAAAATGGAAACCCTTCATAGATTCATTTCGTAACGTCTTTTATTATATATGTCGCATTCTGAGTTTGGATCATAATGTTTACTTTCCTATATTTCATTAATTCTTTATGTAGTGATAAAAAACATTGTTATTTTTTATCACATATCTATGTGAATGTCATAACTGTAGAGGCCCATATCCTGACGTACATGGACATTAAATTACTTTTTCTTAATACTTAATACATAAAAAAACAAACACACAAGGACCGTAATAGTTTAGTGTCTTTGGAAACTCGGAATATAATCTTCTAATCGTGGTGATAGATCTTCAACATCTCCCATAACGATCTTCCCCTTTTGTTTTCTTACCTAAAACATTTCTTTAAATCATGGGGAAAAGCAAGAAAACAAAAAAGGGTGAGATCAAATGCTCATTAAGGGTAAAAATGTAGAACATAAAACAATCCATAAACATTTGAAGGAAAAAACATGAACATAAAATCTAAACATCAAAATCTTGAGCAAAGACATAAATCTTGGTAGTACGTAAGGCATATATCACAAAGGAACATCAATCATGATAAAATTCCATGAGAATAAAAAATGTAATTGTGGAAAACCATTAAGCACATGATATGATTTCCATAGTAGCCAAGGCATTGCTTCCCTGACTATCTTAGTGGACAAAGTCCCTTTCGGAACCGAGTTCACTCCTCGTTCCTGTCCTGTAACACTAAACTGGATTAACTTACCATTCCAGCCATGTCTATATCATGAGATATAAATATTTACCCAATGCATTGGATGGATATATAGGTCCCACCCATATCATAATGAAATAATTCTTATTTGTGCCACAATATAAACATAAATCATTAATCATAACCCACAGAGTAAAATGGGTTTCATAAACATCATCCCATCATAAAATAATCCATATAAAACAAATGGATATCATTTCACCATATGAAATGCTAAACCATGTAAATCATAGAGACATTATACTTGAAACATAATCATACTGAATAATGTCATGTTAGATGGGAAATAGTTTTGATAAAACACTTGAAATGAATTCTTGAGAAAAATATCCTTTCTTCTTCAAAATCATTTTCTTTTCACAAAATTCAATGAAATATTAAAAGAAAAGGATTTTGTTGAAAATAAAAATGAAATATTGTAGATGAATCGTACTGAAAATTAGGCATTATGAAACCCTAAAAAATCAGTTCATGCCTTATAAGTTAAAAAAACATTCTTCTCATACTTTTTCCAGGAATGTCAAAAACATGCTCGTATGGTAAACAAAAGAAACATTCCTTCCATACGATGAGGTAAAATTCAAAAAAGGGTAAAAATGAATTTAAACATACATGGATGAAAATTAAACATTTTATGAAAACATTTTGAGAACATATGGACATGGATGATAAACATAACCCCAGTAAATACTTACTAATAAAAAATCTCGGATAAGAATGAGATTGAAATAATTATCCCTTACCATAGGTCAGAAATGATTCCAACATTTTTTAACCTCCTGTATAATGATTTAAATAATGTCATTGACTTATTATAGAATCATATTCATTGTTAGGATATCATAAATGGTTCACTTATGAATTTATATTACCCATTTTTTTGTAAATTCCATGTTAAAGTAGTGTTTTGGGTAAAATCGTTTTATTTATCATACATGTTTGAACTTATTGTTCTTGATATTATTATTACATATATCATGATTTACTTACATGAAGAATGTAAATAATGATTTATATATCATATATATTCAATATATATATATAATAGATAGATAAATGAAATGAAATACACCGTTCATGGAGACGGTAGGCCGTACGTATGCATGAATGCTGTTTTCATTTCATTATTGACCTGAATGGAAGTAAGAAGATGAAATATATATTTTCATAAATCAAGTAGATTTTTCATGTCATATATTTTTATTATTATTCATTATATATACTTTATAATCATTCTTGAATGGTTAACATGGAGAATGAATCTCATCGTGTCGTGGAGATGGTAATCTGTACGTACGCCCGAGTGATGATATCGTTCCCATAATTATTGAATTGAATTAGAGTGGATGATATAATATTTCAGAATCAGTATGTTGTTTTAATATCCATATATAGTTATTCTTTACACCATTATACCCATCCAATTAAGGTGGTGGTGGAAAAATAGATTACACCACGCCGTGGAGACGGTATTCCGTACATACACACACGCGGTGATTTCATTTTCAGCAAGATGGATAGAAAATGAAATGGGGATATTTCATATTTATAATAACATATAAGTATATTATTGATACTGATGTTATTACTTTATAATGAAACAACTGAATAATAATAATTTTAAGAAGAAAGAAAACTTGAAAGAATCAGTAGAAGAGATTACCTCTTCTTCATCGCCACTCTTTTAAGGTCTCTCTTAAGGCACTAGAGTTGGTATTTTGAGGAGACCAGAACCTCTGTAATGTTTCTATGTAAGTTTTGAAGGGATATGGGAAAGGTCTGACTGATCTTGAAAGCTCAAAATTGTTAAAAGATAAGAGGGAGGAGGTTCCCTTTTATAAGGGAGGAGAGGGGCACCTTAGGTAAAACATAAAATATTATTTTATAATAAAGTCATATTCGGTTTATAATAGCTCCAAATTAATATTTTTAGAAGATAAAATTGGGATCGGCCTATAGACTCTCAACCAATAGGTTTTAGGCAAGTTTAGGTTTCTATTTTAACTTTTTCATTTAGATTTAACTCTAAGTTAAATAATTTAACTTTTACCATGTCTTCTTGTTTTCTTACACTATATGGTTAATGAACATACTATAAAAAGTCAAAAAAAACCCACATGGTTCATTATTAATATATATAACCTTTTCTAAGTCATTTTTATGAACCTTAGATTTTTAGGAATAGAATAACAATTAATAATGTAATATTTGTTTTATAAACTATTTTATGTCTATTTTGAAACTATATGGTAATTGATTTTTGTGAAAATTATAACAGCATGATTAGTTCGAAAAACATTAATTGAATCAATACTAACATGTCATATTAACCTAAAAAATTAATGGAATTTATAATAAGTCTCAAATTTCATTTATTTCGGTATTTATAACATAAATTATGTTAATATTTCATTAAAAAGGTAATTACTACATCATCATTGGGACATAAATAAATTACATTATATAATGTCTAAAAATAATAAATAAAATACCATTTTGTAGGAAATATTTTTAGCTTTCTATTGAATATTTATAGTTGAATTTATCTTATATATTACCCTATGTTAAAAAAAATTTAGTTATTAAACATTGATTTTAACTATTTTAACTCTTCTTTAAATAAAATAATAATAAGTGTACTAATCTAATCTAAGTGGACCTAAAGGGTAATATTTTATTTCAAAGGTTGTTTTTGGTTGAATTACACTTATCCAATAGAATTAGGACATGTGTTAGGGTAATAAAAATATCATTTTTACCCTTAATTAACCAATTTACTTTTAACCGTGGTAAATAAAAGTAAAATGTTACTATTCACCAAAAATTATTTTTATCTTATTGAACAAAATTTTACTCCTTGATATTAACCATGTCTCTTGGATTTTCGAAATTCCACTCACAAAAGCGGTACAATTTTGTTTTATTTAAATTTTCAAATTCTCCTAGGAGGTGGGTAAAAGACGGTGAAAACTTCAATCAAATTATTATATATCTACAATAATTATAAAATTACTCCAATGAATTAAATTGATTTTATATAGGAATTATGTATCGATTTTTACCTAAAATAAATTTAAATAAAATAAATAATTTTTTAAATAAAAAGTCGGTTTTTAAATAGTAACCTAGTGTTTTCACTATTCATCAAAAATTGAATGTTTTCAGAAAAATACAAAAAAATCACCCTAGGATAATTTTGATATTCCAAATCCAAAAATGAAGTCCATTTTAAAAGATAAAATTTATATAATTTCCAAAAGTGGCTATTACTATTCATAACGGCTAGTTCATAATAATATTATAATAATATCTCGTTTAGTGAAACTCGGTATTACGTACTACACATGCTATCGAGGGTGGTCTTGATTGCATGTAATGGAAGCCAAGTCAAGGATTCATGTAGTGAAAGCTTCGTTTATTGTTGCGTATAACATAATCAAAACTTATTTCATTTATACATTAAATAAAATCTATACTTAATGTTGCGTAGAATAATTTACGCAAAAATAATTTGAAATTTTATGTAACACGAGCCCAGAATAGTGTTGCGTATAATGCCAGCTAATACGATGTTGCATATAGTACAAGCTAATCTTGTTGTAGTGTATAATAGAAGAAATCAAATAAATTAAAAATAATATATCTCATAAAATCTCGGGGTGTTACATTCTACCCCCCTTAAAAAGAATTTCGTCCTCGAAATTCGTGGGGGTTATAAATTGTTTTCTATTGGATAGTTTCTTTCATAGAAACCCACAACATAAAAAGCAATACTAAAACATCATTTTAAGAAGGAACGTTAGAAACATAATCGATACCCAAATTAACTCATCACTGGGTTTCCTCATATGAAAATATAGGTGAAAATTGGATGTGGAAGATAAATCTAACCATCAATTTCTAATGGAGAGTGGTAGAAAACATGGATATGAAAAATCCAAAAATCACGAAGCCCTAAATTTGTGATTATCTAAGGTACCATCTAATTCATCAGATATGAGAGCACTAGGACAACATTTTTGGTTTTCAAGATCATTTCCCTAATGTTGAAGAATTTTTTAATTAAAATAAATACTTACTTGATTTTGATAAAATCTTACTGTTGCTTAGGCCTTGAACAATTTCCACTACATCTCATAAAAAAATGAAGTTTAATTTGTCTTCCCTGAAGTATTAGTAGATCATGCGATAGAATGATAGGTCATTCCATCTATCTCGAACATAAGGTTAGAAAATGTTATATACATAAGTCCATATATGGTGAGATTAATCATATATCGTTCCTAAAATGGACGTATACTTCGTATATCATACAACATAATAAATTCCAACTAATTTATACTAACCAGGGACATCCTGTAGGCTAGTGGAAGGCGATAAATGCCCGTCGCACTTCGGTTCTGGGTTCGATTTCCACAGTCTTGTCCGACGTGAAGGGTTGTCACTCATTTTGTAGGTTTTCCTTTTTCTAAAACTATATTATTATAACATCCCATCAATAATATCGAAAAAAGTTCTATCCTTAAACGATACTATATGATGTCCAACTTAATATATTCCAATCTTTAGGCTTATCCAAAATACTTTTGTCCAATCTCGTAGTATAAAGGAAACGATTACTTGAATGGTCGCATAATAAGAACGTGAATACCATCATTTATCCCATATATATCTTGTTGATCACATTCCAAACATGTGAATACCTTAATCATGTATTCTATTGAAACATAAATTACCATAGAACTTTAGTGAAAACATTAATTGCGTCAAAAGTTAACTCTTTCCACATACCAAAATCTCAAAATTTCTATATACACTACTAGAATTTAGAGCTATAGATACAGAGCTATACCCACAGACAATAAGAAACGTGGATATATCATATTTACAGCCATGACAATTTCGTTGTTCGTGGCAATTAACCCACCCCACTCCCCAATTTACCATAACCCTCTCACGTCCCTCCTTTTAACACCCCTCCTCCTCGTGACTCTTCTTCCCAATGTTCTGCGATCCTTCCCCTCCGATGGCCCACCCAACCTTGCCACGATCGTCCTCCTCTGGTGCGGCCACTCCACTTCCCCACCATCGTTGCATCGACGCAGACTCCCCACCTCCTCTGACGACGTGCCTCCGATGCGGCCACCCACTTCTCCGAGATTCTCCTTCTCGAATGCTACCCTGACACGGATTCAACGCTGCCCCGACCGGCCCAGATGCAGCCACTCCACCTCCCAGGATCCTCCTTCCACGCAGCCACCCCCGATTATTCTCCTCCGATGCAGGGGCCCCACCTTCCCGATTTCTCAGTCAAACCATGTCCTACCTTGGCATCCTCCTCCCATGATTTATCACTGATCCTACTCAGGGGACGCTGGAGAAATCCACTCTTCTTCAATTTCTCATGTGAAATCCATGCCAACTGCACTCCTTGCCTCGCTAAATATTTTCTGATTTTCAGCTCGAACGTGTTATTTAGGTATCATGTTTTAACTTCTCTAGATTGGTGGTTCAATTTATTCTAATCTTGGGTTTCATGGAACTAACTTCCAAGAGGATTGGACATCCTTTTAATTAGGAATTTGATCCTAGTTTAGTTGTGGCGTGACTTCCGGAGCTGTGAGATTGGTTGCAACTGGGTGTTACAGAAGCGTACACCTATTGACTTTGATATAACTTGAGCAAGCAAAAACAACACATGCATGGAATTTGGGTATTTTTTATTCAGTTTTAGATGAAATAGGGTAGATGATCGATGGAAATTTTAGTGAGATTCGCATAGGTGAGGTATCCCATAGCTTCAAATGAAATGAAGGAATTGCCCTATGAAAAAGGGCTCTTTGGAAATATATTCGGAATGGTTATACCAGATCTTAGATAAGGAAAAGTTATTCCTATGGTGATTTCATAATGTCTTGGTAGAAGTGGTATATAGATTTATATTTGGATCTTTGAGGTGTTTCTTGTGGAGCAATTTTAAGTAAATCTATGTGGTGTTGAGTGCAGTAATGGATGGTTTGGTAGGTGATAATCTTTTTTTCAAGAAAACTCACCACATGCCAAGAATGGAATTATCATTCACCGAGAATGGGTATTGAGTTGTTTTTTGATTATCTCTTAGGAATGCATGGGTTATTGATGAATCTGGTCATCATGTTTGGGGATAGAAAAGATGTGGGTTGTGGTGCTTGGATTTTGATCTAGTGATGTTGTGACAGGGGTTATCCTATAGTGGAAAGAGTGACATCAGTCATGGGAAATATAAACCCATGAGGGTAGAGACCTGGATTTGGGAGACCAAAATTTAGGTATTTCAAATAGAAATTAGTTTCAAATGACCCAACGAGTACCTAAATTGAGTTGGTTTTTCTTGGATATCAGAGTCCAAACATGGGAATTTGGGTTGACTGGTAATAGTAAAGATCCAAGGTTTATATAGATTTGAAAATTAATTGGTTCCTATAGAACTTATGACATGGGATTGATCGACTAATGAGCCAAATGAGGGAATCACACTATTTTTCGGACTTGGGGTGTTTTTGATGATCCAAATGTGTTAAATCATGGTTATGTCAAAGCTGACGATAGGGCTTGATGGTAGTCTTGTAGCTGAAGGCCCAGACCTAAGAATTTTACCATGTTTCAAGAGTTTAATTCATTGGTCTATAATGGTGAACATTATGTAGCTCCTGAAATAGGGGGATTGGGAATTGAATGTTCTGAAAATGTGGTGAAATTTGGAGTCTATGCATCATCATCAGGATGAGGATGGCTTCTGAGGAACCAATATGATTGGGTTATGAAATGTCAGTGCTTTCGATAGAGAACAATGATAGGTTTATATGGTTGAAAATTTAACCTTAGACTCACACCATGATTTGGAATGAATATCAAAGTTCCAAGTTATAATAATGGAATTGAATTCACTTATTATTTAGTTAAGAAGTTTCTAGTGAAGTATGATAATGCTCAACAAGCTACTATAATGTAGACACCCTAAAAGAATGGGGTGGTTGAGAGGTAAAGTAGAACCATCAATAATATAACACTAACAATGGTGATCTCTTGTGGTATTACAAGGTATAAAAAAAGTTTCCTTCTGAAAAATGGTATTAAAGGAAAGCAACATTGATGTATTTATGAGTCTTTGGTAGTATGTTCTATATTCTTATCATGGAAGGGAATCAAGAAAAGTATAGAAATAACACGATTAAGTTATATTTCATATATATTCCTTATGAAGCAAGGTTTATAGATTATTTTAAATAAGATTATAATTAAAATTTTGGAAATAAAATATATAATATTGGATAGGAAAGAAAAAGGAATCTATGACAGGAGCAATGAAGATAATGTAGAGAAAAGTGAATCTTTACAAGAGCCTAGAGAGTCTCTTAGGGGTAGTGAGGACTCCATAAAATAATTTTTTGATGAATATGAAAAAGAAAAAGACATAATGATTAAAATTACACCTAAAAGATTTACCAAAACTAAACATATTGATGAAGAGAACATTTTGGGAGACAAATATATTGTAGTATAAACTAGGTGGATGTATAGAATTAAAATAAAAGACCTCTTATATTTATTTGAGTGAAAAAGATTTGATAATGAATCCAATGATTAAACATGGATTAAAGATATGAATGAGGAGTTAAATTAGACAGAAAATAATGAAATGTAGAAATTTGTTCCACAAACAATAGATAAAAATATCATATTCACGAAACAAGTATTTAGAAATATGCTTAATGAAAATAGAGAAGTTATAAAATTCATAGCCAGAATATTTTGAAAGGGATATTCATTGATTGGTAGGATGGTTATCGATAAAATATTTTCACTAATTGATTGTATTGAGGTTATCAAATTTATTCTTACCATAGTTATATAGAGAATATCAAGGTATATCTAATGTATATAATAAAAAGTATTCTTTTCTCATTTGAGATTTTTTAAAGAAGTTAAAATTGTTCAACTATGTGGATTTCAAATAAATGATGATGATAATAAATTGTGCATTTTTAAGAATGATTTTTGTCGCCTAAAACATGTACACGTAGCTTGGAACACAAGGCTTGAAAATGTTCAGTTTTTTGATGTTTATGAGAGTAGTTGACTATAATCTCTATATTAATGGGAATTTTTTTATGGGCACAAAGGTCTATATATTTATATTATAAAAAAGAAGAAATTTCAGAGGAAATTCATGAACACAACACTTAAAAAGATATCAACCCATTTAAGAACAAGTATTCATACTATGAAAAGGAAGTCTTCCACCCCTACCGCAGGAGTTCTGACCTATCATCCCAGTCTTGGCTAGTATTTATGGACCTTCACCATCATCATCATCAAGGTTCTCAACAACATAATTAGTTTTTATGGTTTCATCTTTATTCACTCTTTCAATTTTATTCCCATCATCATCACTGTTAAGAGAGGAAAGGATTTCAAAAGTGTTATGAGTACCAAGATTTCTATTTGTCCTGGTCATCGATGCTTGAGGTGGGGCGCTGCTTGTATGAAAGGTAAAAACCATTGATCTAAACAGTTCAACATTCTACATAGGTGTATGTGCCTCTCTTGCTGGAGGAGGAATTGTAGTTGACTCTGTCACATTGTGTGTTTGTCCAATTGGCTTGGAAACACCCAAAATATAGATGGGGTCCAGAAGGGAACCCTTTTTAGGGAATAATTTTCCTCCTCTCGAGTAGGAGTTAACTCTTTTATCATATCATATTCAGGTTGGATTCGCAGCCTCATGTTCTTTCCACTCTGAGATTGATGACTTTGGGTGGGAATCACCCCTTCCATTGTGCAGTGTATCTTAATCTTCTCCGGCAACTACTCATCAATGGAAAACATAGATTCAACACAAGTGGTTTGAACATCCATGCCATGAACTCCTATGGAAGTTCGATCAAGAGTACTATCAGGTTGAGTGCTGAGAACCAGTTTCGGTCCAAATTCAGTAGTAGAGTGATTAACATCACTTCCCACCAGAGGAGGGTTAATGATCAAACTCTAAACATGAAAATTTATAGGAACATGAAACACCCTATCAGTTTCAAGAAATTTTTTAACTCCACTTCCCACTGTAGGAGCAGATTTCGGGAGGCAAGATTTTTTTGAAGTCAAACCTTGTGTTTGCTGTAAGTTCTTTGAAGGGACAGCAACATCATACTTTTTCAAAGATTCCTTGTACTTGGTAGGGAAGGGGGCCTTTTCATTTCCATTCTCAGTAGTCACTTCCTTGGATTCCTTGTTTGTGTTTTTACTTTTAACCTTACTTGAGGTCATTGTCTCTAACATGTGCTTCACTTTTCTGCATTTTAAAGAAAAAGCAGTTTTCTCATGCTTAATTAATTCATCAGCCTCAGTTTGTGCTAGAAGATCCATCTCTATTTTAATTTCAATAGATTTTCTCTCATTTGTATCTTGGTTCATGTCTTTAATCAGAACATCATTGAAAGATATTCCCACTCTAGGTGAGTCACATTCTTCTACTAAATCATCCCAAGGGACATTGGGTCTATCAATCAACTGAAAATTAGGAGGATCTACATCTTTTAGTATGACATAGGTGGAGTCCAACTTTGGGCTTTTACTATGATCCTTGATCAGATGTTCAGTTCGAGACATCGTCTAAACATTTTCATAGATTAGGAGTCCGTTGGGAGAGCTGTGAGAAATCTCATTTGTAGCTTGTTCTGAAGATTGGACATCACTACCTTGGGGAAATTTATTACATTCTATTCTTCTGCAATGAGCCTCATCATGCCCCTTAAACATGAATCTAGTACAAAAATATTGGAATGACAGTTGTCCCTTGAGTGTCCAATCATACAGCAGACTTCACAATACAAAGGAAACTTTTCATACAGAATACGAAGATTAATTTAATCCTATAGTGTGGATAGATCTACATTATCAACCATGGTCGAACATAAATATACCTCAACTAAAATTATGGAAACATTTCCATAGCTAACATATTTAGTAGCCAAATCCATCCGGATTGCAATGCCTATCTCAGAGGCGATGTCATAAAGAATTTCAAAATGCCACAAAACCCAATTTAAACCATAAATCTTTATCCAAACATGGGAAAACGTTTCTTTAAATTCATAGAGACTAAAATTTAGAATCCATTCATGGAGCTTAAGGGTTCCTGGATTCAAATTTATGGAACCAAAGCTCCATGCTTTACCCTTCAATTCAGTAGAGGGAAACAACAAGTGAGAAAAACCTCTTCCTAATGAAACACATTTGAAGTAATGAAATCCCCAAATAGTAGCAAGATGAGCATCTAAATCAGAAATTTTCCATGGTTGTGTACCTTTAGATAAAGTGATCTGGGAAATAAATGAGTTCTTACATAGATCTAAGCGTTCTGAAACTATATTAATTGGAATTGTTATAGAAAAATGACGGTGTTGGTTTATACAATTTAAACTATCTGAAATTATTTTATTGTATGAGCTGATATGGCTATGAAATTAATATTCATAAAGTGTTTCTCATTTTTAGGAAGTCTAATAGACAATTAATTTCCTATAAGTACAATAAACAATGTGTGGGGGAGTGATTGAATTATAAATTTTATAAAATTTTATATGTAATTCATTATTTTATTCCCTCAAATTCAATTAAAATACATGTAATTTCTATATTTTCACATTTTGTATGATTTTCTATGAGTAAAATAAATATGGATTGATTTTTTGATTTAAGTGATAAACATTTTATGTTTTCATTAATTAAATGTGTTTTCATTAATTAAATGTATTGTAATTTATTTCTGTTCGGATTATGAGGAATCTTCTGCTCCTGCCATTGATTTAGGTGCATATTCCAATGAAGATGTTGATGATTATGGTGGTCTGAGTGGAGGAGATGATGTTGTTGGTGTTTCTTAAGGAGATGATGAGGGTCGTGATGGTTTGGATTCTACTGATATTGAGGTACATTTTAAATGGAAATTTTATTCTTGTTTTATACATTGAATTCTACCATATAATGATATTAGTGTTTGTTAGATGTTGTGTTGTATACATGTAGGAAGAACTCAGTCGAGTAGTTTAGAAAATATGATTGAGTTGATGAGATCAACCAAAAATAGGAGACTAGTTCAAATGAATGGTGTTTAAATAAATTATATACTTCTATTGAATGAATAGAAACATGAAAATCCATATTATACTATTATTTTTTAATTCAAATTAGTGGAATATTCCATGAATAAAGATATGGCTTCTTTGATGTTTAAAAAATCAGATATGGTTGAACATTATGTCGGTAAAAAGGAACATGAAAATAAGTGGGTTTACAAAATTTATTAATAGAATGATGTTTATAAATGATAAAAATTATGGATGGTAATAATGTGTTATTATTAGAATGAAAAAGGTTATTTTTTGGAAATATTCTCACTAAATATAAGAATTATATCATCTAAACAATTCGAAGTCAGGTAAAATTGGGATATATTCTTCTAGATTTGGTGGACATTAAGACAAATTTGCTTCTTGGTGTGTTAAAAGAATAAATCAACATGAAAAAACCAATATGAGTCCCATCAATTGGGATCCATTACGTGGTATTATATTGTATAAAATCTTGTACAGAATAAAGGAAGTACTGTGATAGTGGAATCAGAAATTTGAATCATTTATCACTGATGAAGGCTTTGATAGTTGCAATAGAGATAACTAATTCTACTGAAATAAATGGGATAATGGTACCTTCATAAATTACAAATTGTATTTCAATTACATGATTCTACTTGGACTAGATGACTGAATGATTTAGAAATCGATGGATAATTTTTTGGAGGTTTTGAGATGAAAAATCCCAAGAAATTCGAGAAGATATTGTTGATAAGTACAGAAATAGATAATAAGAATGTAGATTCAGTAATAACCCAGAAGGAACATACCAATAGGATCATCAAAATGCTGGGAAAGAATAGATGAGAAACAGTGACTACCCATCTTGCACATCAACTTGACCAAGGCATAAGAACACATAATGGAAGAAGAGTGCCAATACATGGAGAAAGTACCATATTCCTTAGGTGTTGGAATTTTAATGTATACAATAATATTTCCTCAATAATGTATTTTTATGATGGTGTTATTTGTTATCATATTCATGTAGAACCAGGTAAAGGTACGTTGGGATGTCAATATATAGAAAACCAACCTATTTGAACATGTATATTACAGATATTTTAAGATAAATAACATAATTATACATTCAAGGATCTAAATGATTAGTATCATAGGAAAATTAGGTTCATCAAAAACTTGTACATAATACAAAAACATTATTTAGTAACTGGGAATGGATGGAGGGGGGCTGTGTAGGATAGGGGGCTGGGTGGAGGGGGTAATGGTTGAGGGGGGCTAGGGGCAGGGGGCAGGGGGGAGGGTGCAGGGGAAGGGGGTGCAGGGGGTGCATGGGGGGCTGGGTAGGATAGGGGGCTGGGTGGAGGGGGGCTGGGGGGCTGGGGGTCTGGGGGAAGGGGGGTAGGGGGAGGGTAGAGGGGGGCAGGGGGCAGGTTGGAGGGGTGCAGGGTGGAGGTGGGCAGGGGGCAGGGGGCAGGGTGGAGGGTGGAGGGGTTAGGGGGGTAGGGTGGAGGGGGCAGGGGGCAGGGGAAGGGGGCTAGGGGGTAGGGTGCAGGGGACATAAATTTTTTGACATGAAGGTCTGTATTTTGATAATTAGTTTTAGTGTTCCTTTAATTTAATAGCTTTATAGAAAGTGTTAAATATGAATTGCAAATTTTCATTTTTGAAACTATGGATTACTAGGGCAAGGATTTTTACTTCTATATGGATCTTGATCTTTCTTATAAATGAATTTATAGTTTATTAAATGTTTTTTTATTTAAAAACTCGACATATAAAAAAATAAAACATTTTATAACATAAAAATTTATTTATACATTTCCTTTAAATAATTTTATTTATGTTTTTCTTTTGATTTATTTACATACAATTTCCATTTTGGATAAACTGCTATTTGTTCTGTTATCAATGAGGAATGACGCTTATCATATTAGTGTAATAGATAGGCTATATAAATACAAGAATCCTTCAATCCTACCATCCAACACAGGTAGAATATGGCCACTACTTACTATTCCAAAAGGCTTGTGAAAGGTTAACAACGTCAATTTTACCATCCATAAGACTAATCTATTTGACAATGTACTCTTAAGGCAATGTACTCTTAATGCGTCATACTACTCAAAGGTAAGATTTTGGCATGTCCATTTATTTCTTATTACCATACTACAACTGTAATGTTGAGAGGTGTATTTTCTCATTATTCATTCCTGTGGCTGCCCATATTGAAATTCCCGATAAATATGTAAGTACCATTATATGGATTAAAAACATTAATATGCCATATTTCATTTTTACTATTTGTTTGTGGTTCGCGATTAAACAGTTCATTCAATAGGCTTATTTGGATGGTATTAGACAAATAATTCATGTATTTAACATTTGATATTTATGAACTCTTATATACATGACTCTGCTTCTGGGTTATATCTCATTAAACATTTGGGCTTCGATTGATTATTTTATAAGAACTGTCACATAAGTAGTCTGGTTGATGCTAAGGGGGGGCATACCGAGAAGAGATACTAAGAGGTCTTAATGGACATATTATTGACTTCACTAAAGTTTATGTTCAAGGGGAACTACAATAAGCACTTAATAGAAACCAGATGAGGTGGTTCCTACTCTGACGACCACACCCGCAATTGGACTGGGGTTGACCTGCTGGAACTGTCCAGCAATGGACAGGTTAACAACAGCCCATGTTCGGGGTTTGAAACCTAAAAATTATTTTCCCTTTTCTTTTATTTTATTTCCATTTGTTATTTTACTATTTATTAACATTTTTCTTGTGTTTTATGGGGACAAAAAAATTTGGACAACACCTCATGCACCTGTTGAAAGATCGAATCATACTATTGTTGGAATCAAAAACAAACATCCGGGTTCATGTTTCTACTTTGTTTTCATTGTTTTATATCTTTCCCACCATCCTCTTTAAATTTTATGTGAGACATTGCCCATTTAATTTGAAGGTTTCTGTAAAATAAATTCAATGTGTTATGGTGTGTATTCCCCATTGGGGAGCAACAACTTTCAGTTAGAAAGCTCTAAAAGCCAAAGTGGATGGTCTGGTTCCACCTTGAGGTAGGATCCCTCTTCGATCCTCTTTAATTAAATAATGATTTAAATTTAATTTAGATTCTTTCTTATTTCAGCTTAATTATATCGAATTTCATATCTTGAGTATGCTTTCGTTAATATAATTATTTCATTTGATAAAGTCGTGTTTTTATAATAAAACCCCTCCAACGGAGGTGCACTGTCTGTGAAAACTCACAGTGATAGTTATGTTCATCTAGTTGCTTAACTTATTGCATTTGATTTGTGCTGAATGAGGTTTAGAATAAATGATAAATATAATTAAATAAATTGTGTGATAAAGCAATGCCATGTTTTTATAATAAAACCCCTCCAATAGAGATGTGCTGCCTTCTAAACCAAAGAGTAGTGATAGTTATTTTTATCATGTTTAGATTTGGTTTCAGTCTTCCATATGCCTATTCCCACTACATTCAGTCTTATCCAGATGATGCTGCCCCACAGATGTCGCTAGACTGGGCCAACACGCTGCGGTCATGCCTCGGTCACACCGCGGTAATGCCGTTATTTGGCCATGCTCCAGGATGACACCCCGCGATGTTTTGCAGTGATAGTATTCCATTAGTCTTGTGATCAATGTTGAGACTGACTAATCACAATTTCTGCCGGCGGGGTGATGACCGGAATGTTGCCCCACCTCCACCTGCTCCCTTCGCTCTTGGCCGGAAGATGCTTCCCCGCGGATGTTGCTGGAGCGGGCTGACAAACCGCGGTCATGCCGCGGTCACGCCGCGGTCACGCCGCGGTCACGCCGCGGTCACGCCGCGGTCACGCCGCGGTCACGCCGTGATTTGTCCCTACTCTAGGATTACACCCCATGGCGGTTCGCAGTGATAGTATACCAAGAGTCTTGGGATCAATGTTGAGACTGACTAATCACAATTTCTGCCTATGAGGCGATGACCATAATGTTTCCCCACCTCCTCCCACTCCCTTCGATCCTGACAGAATGATGCTACCCCGCAGATGTCGTTGGACCGCGCTAACACGACGTAGTCATGCCGCGGTCACGCCGCGGTCATGCTGCAGTCATGCCGCGGTCACGTCATGATTTGGCCCTGCTCTAGGATGACAACCCAAGACAGTTCACAATGATAGAATTCCATGAGTCTTGTGATCCATGTTGAGACTGACTAATAAAAATTTCTGTTGGCAGGGCAATGACCGGATTGTTTACCCGCCTCCTCCTACTACCTTCGCTCCTGGCCAGAAGATGCTGCCCTGCGGATGTCGCTGGACCGGGCCACCACATCCTGGTCATGTCGTGGTCACGCAGTGGTCATGCCGTGGTAATGCTGTGATTTGGCCCTGCTCCATGACGAATCATTAAACATTCAATCAAATTTACATTCATAAATTCTTGAAATGTTTCCTCTGAAAATAAAAACAGATAAATCAATGATCCAAATAGACTGAGACGATTCATAATGGTAGGATCTCTAAATGTTAGCTTCTCAATAAGATATTGTTGATTTTCTTGTAGCACATTGATTTGTATGATGTCACATGAAGAGTATGAATATATTATTAAAACTATTCATGAAAACTATATTGGGTAAAACCTTATGCCTAAATTTAATGAGGTTTGAGTTGTATATTTTGATGTTATAGATTGATTGGAACAACTTCTAACATATTCATTGTGAATCCAAAAATATATTTTCAAATCTATAAAATCTATTTTAGAAATATAATCTTCATTGATCTTTCCAAACTGGTCATCCATTTATAAAAAAAATAACTTCTTGTAATTTTATTATCTCATAGATTAGTAAGATGAGTCTGTACAGATTCAATCTCATCTCCATTAATAGTTTAATTTCTTAAATCTTCAAATGATTTTATTAAAGCCTTCAATTCACTATGAGAACATGAATTTTATTCTCATAGCTTCTTTAAATGATCAAGAAATCCTTTGATTATGTATTCAATGAATCAAAATATTTTTCATCTTTTTCTTTAGATGATCGGACTCTATCAACAGTGGGATAGGATTGATCTCCAATTTTCTAAATAGAGGAAAAGAATGCAGTCTCACAAACCACATTAATATCAGTATGAAAAAACTGTTCCATGTCTATGTAATCATTTATGATAGAAATTGATTGGATTTGGACTATTATTTTAGTGTCAAAGACTACTAGTTTATCTTGATGGCTTCTATTATCATTGTCTTTAACTTGTTCTTCAGTAAAAGACCTTTGATTCTTATTTTTATCATGATTGATAATAAAAGCCTCTTTTTATTATCTGTTCTATGGTTGAGTAATTTCACTAGATACTGAACCCACTATGTTTTGTGCAAGAACCGTAGTACCCTAAAATGTTGGTTTGATCCTCTGACTATTCCATATTAGAAGGGCCTCAAACAATTTTTACACCAAATTTTATTCTATAGATTAAGGTAGTACATTTTAGGTTCTATATAAGAGATGTTGTATCTAATTCTTTTTCTCTTTTTTTAACTTGGAAATATATTAGGGAAATTGAATTATATTCTTCATGAAATTTCACTGAAGGTGCAGATCCTAAAATCTGTCACCCCTCCTATGAAATATGACCCAATCTTTGATGGTATTGTTCAAAAAAAGTTAACAGTTTTAGAATCACATAATCCCTACTTCAGACCACTCAATTCACAGACAATAAACAACATCAATCCAACCCACCTTCCTGTTCCCTTACAAAACCACAAACCATCCACCTACCACCCAACCACAACACCTCTCCCCTAAACAGCAATAATTGTAGTCATCCCACCCAACACCAAAAAAATACCAACCCTCCTAGACACTCACACCAGAATAGCTACTGCAACCCAAAGGGATACTGGAAAGAACCCATCCAATAATGAAAACCTTCCTCTTGGAACAAAAACACTAGTCCATACAAAACTCGAACCACCTACTACTTCATGAACCTTGAAGCCAAGGAAACATTTTACAATATCTTGGTACCAGACCACCACATTCGACTACTCAAATACTAAAGAAAACAATATTCTGACATCACCATATGAAAAGACCATCCACCGAAGGAACGCCCAACAAGTCAACCATAAAATCAACCAAAACCATCCACAAAAAATCCCATACATGCAGCCAAGTAGCAGGAAAACCACAAACCAAAAAGAAACCAATCAACCAAAAACTAGAAATCCCTTCTTGAATCACCCACACCGTGAACCCTATCCTCTAAAACATCACCTAAAATCATAACATGCGACTCTATCTGCACCACACTAGAAGCCCCTCTAGAATCATCCCCACACACTAAAATCAGGCATCCTCTGCACAGGATCCTTGCACTATAATCATCCCACACCCACCCATCACCATAATAGCAACAAGAACCCCCAATAGAACATCACATGCATGACCCACACATGCTGCGAACTAGCCAGAAGATCCACTCTACATTCCTATACCTTTCCAATGGATAAATCTAGCATGAAAACCCCACAATGGACCCAAAGGCAGCACAACAGTATAGGGTTTCTAGGAGGGGGGTGGGGTGCTGTCTGGGTGGGGTGGTCCAAGGGGGTTTCCAGGAAGGAGGGGGTTTCATGGAGGGTGGGGGGGTCCAGGAGGGGGGGGGTGTCCAGAAGGGGTGGTGCAAGGGTTGTCTAGCAGGGGGTGCTGCTGTCTGGGTGGGGTTGTCCAAGGGGGGTCTGTCCAGGTGGGTTTCCAGGAGGGGGGGGGGGTCTGTTCAAAGTGGTGAAAGGGGGGCTTCTGTCTGGGTGGGGTTGTCTAGGGGGGTTGTCTAGGAGGGAGGGGGGTGTCAACGAGGGGGGGGGGGGTGTCCGGGTGGGGTTATACAGGGGGGGTCTATCCAAGAGGGAGGGGTGTCCAGGAGGGGGGGGGGGTCTGTCTAGGGGGGTTTCTAGGAGGGAGGGGGAGTCCAAGAGGGGGGGGGGTCCAGGGGGTGAGTGTGGTTGGTCCAAGTTGGGAAGGGGGGCTGCAGTCAGAGGGTTCCATAAGGGGCTTTAAGATTCTCATACTAAAACCTTTTCTTGAGAACTTCATATTCCTTCTCAACAAGATTGGGAACTTCAAAATCCCTTCTAAGCTGTACAGCTTTTAATTGTCTCATCAATAAGCTTGGGTACTCCAAGTAACTTGTAAGCCATTTATCATCATTATATTGGCATGAAACAATCTGTCTTCCTCATTTACAACTTGAGATCTTGCACTCATCTCAATACACATGTTGAAAACATTCAAGTACAAGTAGCGGGTTTTAGAAATCAGCCTTGAGATCTCAAATTTTCTTATCTTCTTATCATTGATTAATTCAATTTATCCCCCTTAATATCATACTTTATTTGTTCATTAACAGGGATTAGGGAAATGCATAGCTCATCAATGATTTTTTCATGCACTTTCCAGAAATTCTAGATTTGTATGGAATATATAAGTCTGGCAGCTTCTCAAGGGTCTTCTCCACTCATCTACTGGGGGGCTGTAGGGAGGGGGTGGGGTTGTGGGATACTGCAGGAGTTGCAGGGGTGCAAGGGGGATGTCCAGGGGGAATGGGGTGCAGGGGGGTTGTCCAGGGGGGTGTAAGGGGTTGTCCAAGGGGGGCTGTCTAGGGGGTGCAAGGGTTGTGCATGGGGTGAAAGGGGGTTGTCCAGGGAGGGTGTTCAAGGTGGGGGGGTGATGGGGGGGGGGTCTGCACGAGGGGGGGAGGGCTACAGGGAGGGGTAGGGCTAGTACATGAGTGGGGGGGAAAGGGGCTGTCTAGGGGGGGTCTGCCCAGGGGGGTGGGGTGGGGTGGTGGGCTACTGTATGAGTGGGGGCAAAGGGGGTTGTCCAGGGGGTCCAAGGGGATTGTATAGGGGCATGGGGATGCAGGGGTGATGTCCAGGGGGTGCAAGGCCTGTCGAGGGGGGTACAAGGGTTGTCCAGGGGGTACAAGGGCTGTTTAGGGGGAGTGCAAGGGGGCTATCCAGGGGGCATGTGGGCTGTCCAGGGGGGCATGGGGGTTGTCTAGGGGGACGTCTGGGTGTGGGGTGCAAGGGGGCTATCTGGGGGGGGGGGTGCAAGGGGGCTATCCGGGGGGCGTGTGGGACTATCCAGGGCGTGCAAGGGCTATCCAGGGGGGCTATTTGGGGGGGGGGGGGGGGTTTAAGAAATCTCAAGCCACAGTGCCACGGTTTTAAACTGTGGCAGTAGACCAGAAACCATGGTTTTAAACTGTGTCTAAAGCTATATAGCCACGGTTTTGAACCATGGCTATCGAATTTGTGCGGCTCAATGTTCTACCATGGTTTCAAAACATGGAAAAACCCTATAGCCACGATTTTAAACCGTGGACATAGAGCTATAGCCACAGATCAATCCGTGGCTATAGGGCTTTATCCACGGTTCCAAACTGTGGATATAGGTCTTGCCCTATAGCCACGCCATTTAATTCCTTCACTCAATATGTGGAAGAACTACCTTGAAAGTTCAAGAAGACTTGGGAGAAGCACAAGGTGACCAGAGCTACAATTGGGCTTCATGAGAATTTGTTTGTATCCAATGGAGTCCCCAACGGTTTATTTATAGGAAAAAATAGGACCTTGGCCGAATGGAGTTTCGGCGTGCATGTAGGTTACACGCCACATTATGGAACGCAAGTACCTTGGGCACTGACGGTGTTTTGGAAAGACTAAGACGACACTTCGAGGGCATAGCCGAAATAAAATCTCTAATCATCTCCAGCAAGGGGGCGCGCAGGTGTTTGCATGTAGGCATCATGAGTGCCTCTTTTGGGACATAGAAAAAATAATTTCTCGATACCGTAGTGGTTGTGCCCCTGTACACCTGCTTTGGATCAGTGTCGCGCTATAATACTGACACTTCTGGTCGGCTCCTTACTACCATCACTCACACCCATGAAAAATGAAGAGTCGCATCGTGAATGTTTTGAACCTAGTTTATGTCATTTTGAGTGGAGGCACATGGAAAAACATCTTCAATTTCGGAGAATTGCATCCAACACATTTCATGGCATCTACAATGACCTGGGTTAATCATATTGTTTTAGTGATAGAAAATGGATATATGATTTATAAACATTATGAATGATTTTCATGATTATATAATTTCAAATTATTATTATAGCATGAAATACTATTAAATTTTGTATGAAAATTGATTGAACAATAAGGAACTCTGTTAATGTTTAATGTTTTGAAAAATAATATGATTACATATTGATAACAAAATGTTATGGGAGCAGAGATGAAAATAATGTGGATGTTCTTAAGTAACGATCTCAAGCCATGAGCCTTGATGAGATTCTAAATTTGAAAAATAAGGAATAACTTATTGTTGTTTCTAGAATGTGTAAGCTTCTAAAATATTATAATGGTCCTACTAATCCACTAATTTCATATCAATGTATCCATAAAACTATTTTCTTTCATTCTCAAGTGATCAGAACATGAAATTTTTTCATTTTTACATATCACATGGAATGTGATGTGGATCAATTGAGGGACCTTATCAAGAATAAAATGCATTGGGAATAAATTTAATCCATGGAGTGGGATGAGTTCAGTATCTCATTTTTAATAAGTAATTTTCTTTTATTCTTCATACAATGACTAGGAAATAATTAAATAGATATTATAAAAAGGAATGTGAATCTTTTATTATATAGGATAATGATTTTAAAAAACCTGCGAGATACGCTTATAGTATATTTATTGAACCTTTCATAAATAATGATTGATTATTACTGTCTTAAAACCATCTATCTAGATTGTGTTATACATAATATGCATCCGTACCAACGTAGATATTTTTAGATTTTGTGTCAATTTTCGAATAGTGATTAGGGTAACCAATAAATATAATGGACTTAATAGGAAACAAATGATTGAATTCAACGGATATTATATTTACAAAAACCATGGAGATAAAAATTCATGTTTTCCTTCAACATAGAAGTTTGGAAAAAATAGAAGAGGTGATTTTATTAGGGGGCTATTAAATGTTTTAGGTGTAGAAAATGAATATATGGAGAAATAAAATTCCAAAGTAATTATAAGAAGATAGTTATTGATGAAAATGGATATAAATATCTGAAGATTATATCACACACACAAATTCTATAAATTCAAGGATAACGCACATTATGATAACTAATTGTCAAATTTGAGAGTTAACAATTATGATCGATGTGTGTGAACCTATAGAAACACTACCCTATTTTGGGGAAGGGTTTTTAATAATATTTATGAATAAAAAAAGGGGTTGGTATGGGATCACATAGATAATTATATGGTTATAGGATATTCCTCAGGCTAATTTATTTTTCATGAGAAAAATTGCACAACTCATGATTTGGATTTAGCGGTAGTAATCATAATATTAATGGTATTTAGGAATTGTGATGAATGATAAATGAGTAAAATATATAGTGCTCATAAATGTTTTATGTATATATTCACCTAAAAAGAGTTGAATATGTTACAAATAAGATTTTTGGAGTTGCTCAAATAACATGAATTCTCAATAAATTAACACCTAATGAATGAGAACAAGGTGGATGATGCTTTGAGTCGAAATGATTATGATAGATTATCAATGATGATGATAGAAATGGAATCATATTTATAGATTTATAAATAATAGAGGAATTAATCATTAAGGAAATGGAGGAATAATTTCTATCTCAAATTATTGTTCAATCATCTATCCATTTAAAGATGAAGATGAATCGAAAGAGAATGTGATATAATAATATAAGGTGAGAGATATTCGTGCGTCATCCATGATTATGATTGAATGATAAGGTCAAGGAACTAAGTATGTGTCACATCAATACATGACTTGGAGAATAAAATAATGGAATTAGATCATAACACATAATTCAATATTCATTCTTGAAGTATAAAGATGGGTAGGGATATGAAAGAGTATTTATGGTGTGATAAAATAAAGAGTGATATTTTAGATTATGCATATCAGTTATTAGTATGTCACTAGACTAAGGATAAGTGAATGAATTAAAATGGGATAGAATAACCATTAATCATACCATGATATAAATTGGAAAACGACATCATGTATTTATTCATTGAAATTCTGAAAACATATAAAAGCGAAAATTTTATTTTGTAATTATTAGATCACAATACGAATTTAGTCCAGTTCATTTATTTCATAAAAGATTTATTTATTGATCATCTAGTAAGGATATATATTAAAGAAGTGGTAAGATTGTAACACCCCAAGCTTCCACGGTACGTTTCCCTTCGAATAATGCGATAGCGTGTGTTGTACGCAACCTCGAGTTCTAACACACACCACAACTAATTAAACTAGCCGTTGTGAATAGTAATACCTAATTTTTGAAATTATATATATTTTATATTTGAAAATGGACTTCATTTTTGGACTCGTAATATCGAATTTAGCCTAAGGTGAAATTTTGGTACTTTTCGGATAACTTTCAT
This sequence comes from Viscum album, assembly GCA_963277665.1. NCBI lineage: Eukaryota > Viridiplantae > Streptophyta > Magnoliopsida > Santalales > Viscaceae > Viscum > Viscum album. Next base: position 34,880,869 of record OY728150.1, on the reverse strand, counting down.
ATTTTGATGAATAGTGAAAATTACTAAATTTTAATTAAAAACAACTTTTTTAATCAAAATAATTAATAGTGATAAATTATGAATTTCAGTGGTTTTAAAGTATATTTAGAATATATTTTTACCATTTAATATAATTTTGGTCATTGGACATAATTTTACAATTAAACCGAACATAAACAAGTGTCAATCTTTTGATAGTTATTATCTCTTAAAAACACGCTTTTTGTTTTGACAGCGGGAATTAATTTTAAATTAATTTCTGCCACTTCTGTGTTTTGAATTTAGGAAAATGGATTCCATATTTGGAATCAGGATGTTCAAATTGTGTAAATAGGTAACTTTTATTTTTAGACATTTTGAATAATTACTGCGGTAAATATTTTATTTACCATGGTTAAGGGTAAATCCGGTAAATAAGGGTTAAAACAAATAATATTATAATAATACTAAATTACCCTAAAACGTGTCTTAACCCTATTGGTTGATACATGGTCGACCATGGGAATCTTTGGGTCTCTTTTGGGACCCCATGGATCCACTTGTAAGTGATAATGACACTTTATTTTAATTAAGTTAAAATGAATACAAAAATGACACGAGCATATATGTTTTAGAAGAACAATTTTTACATAGGGTTATACATGTTGGATTTTCGATTATAAATATTCATTAGAAAGCTAAAACGATTTCCTACCTAATGATATTTTATTTATAATTTTTAGACATTAAATAATTTATTTTATTTATGACACAATGATGATGCAGTAATTACTAAAATAGTGAAAAATTAAAATAATTGATATTATAAATACCCAAATAAATATAATATGAAACTTTTAATGAATTAAACTAATTTTCTAGGCTAATATGATATATTAGGATTGATTTAATGGACTTTGTTCGAAGTAATAAATCTGTTATGAGTTTCACAAATATCAACTATTGAATAGTGTCAAAATTGACATAAAAGAGTTCTTAAAACAAATATTATATTATTAATTGATATTAAATTCTTAAAAATCTATGGTTCGGCCAAGAGACTTATATTATGATTGTTTAATCATTAATGGACCACTTGGGGGTCGCTTGGATGTATATAGTAAGTTTATTAACCATATTATATAAAAATACAAAGAGACATTGTAAAAGTGAAACTAATTAACTTAGAGTTAATACTTAATGATAAGGTTAATATAAGTACCCAAACCTGTCTAAATTCTATTGGTTGAGTGTTTTTCGACCTATCCCCACCTTAACCTTTGAATAATCAACTTTGGAGCCATTAGAAACCGAATATGAATTTATAATAAATTAATATTTCTAGCTTTTCCAAAGGTGCCCCTCACCTCTCTTATAAAAGGGCACTCCTCCTTCTCATTTCTTCACACCTTCAAAGCCTTTTAGTTCGGCCAAACTCTGCCCAAATAATCTCCCAACATCCCTCACTACAACCTAGAGGCCTTAGTTTGATCAAAAAGCCAACCTAAGGAGCCCTTTTGATCAAATCAAAAGGAAGAACCCGAAGAAGAGGTAAGGATTTCACCACCCTTTTCTAAGTTCATTTCTTCTTCCACTTCTTCTTCCTTTGTTCTTACCATTCTAAAATAATAACTCCAGTATCTCACATATACTGTGATGTTATTATAAGTATGGTACAACTATATTCAGTATTCTATCCACCCTTTGAATAACATGTCACTATACGTGCGTACGTATGGCTTACCGTCTCCACGTCGTGGTGTAATTGTTATTCAATATAATATTATTTGGATGGGTATAATAATGATGTGTAACTCATGTAAATAATAAATATAACATGTTAATGATTCTGTATATATGATATAACATTCATTTATATATTATTTTAATATCAAAAGAATGATATTGTCGCTCGTGCGTACGTACGGACTACCGTCTCCACGAACGCGATGAGATTCATTCTCCATCGTATCCATTCAAGTATAATTATCATTTTATGATTTAAAAATGATGTTTAAGGACTTGATATCATTCTGGATATGAATAATATACAACAAACATGGCTTATGTAACAAAACATATAAAAGAAAATGAGTAAGTTAACACCCGAAACGATGATAATTCTAAGATATTATTAATAAATCAATGTTAAAAGATCATATATGATATCATATTAATATATATGATTCTTGTATAATTTAATAAAAATTATTTCACCATTATATAGGAGGTTAACCTACCCCAACCAAGGAAAAGTACAAGGTAAGGGTTATTTCACAATCTCTTCATTATCCGAGGTTGTTTATACGTAATAATCTACTGGGATATCTTTATCATCCACATCCATGTTTCTTAAAAATGTATTTCAAAACATTTTTACTATTTACAAGAATATGGGTTAAAGTCATTTATACCATTGTTTGACTTTTTATAAGAGGTTTATAAAGGAATCTTTCCGTCGTTTTCAAAACAAGGTCCTTTTTAACCTTTTCGACAGAATTGAGGTAAGAATGTTTTTTTAACTTATACGGCGGGTGCGGTTATTTTACGCCGTTATAAAATCTTCAAAGCTTTCCTTACAAGCTTATAAGAATATTTTCAAAGAAAATGTTTTATTTTATATGGATCTTAAATGATTTCAAAATAAAAGGAGATATTTCTTTAAAAATAATTTTGATTTCATCTATGTCAACATCCTTTGATGGATTTTAAGATTATTTGAAGTTGATTTATTATGATACAAAACTTCTATATTGTATTGAAGGTTTTGTGATATGTTTGACTGTGGATGTGCTATTTTTATACCATTCATAGTTTATTGTGAAAGTATTGACATTCCGTATGCTAGTTTTAATACGAATGTTTATGTTATGTTTAAACCTTTTCATATGGGAATGCATTGGACTTAATAAGTGACGGGTGGAGCCCGCTATAGCTCCTCGATGCATCGGTAGGTCTCATGAGACAAACTAGTGTCTTGGCACAAGGCCTTGACAAAATCTTATTTGTAGTCTTGGCAGGAGGCCTTGGCTATGTGGTTATGATAGTCTGGCATTATGCATTCCAACATTATGAAAGTGGTTATTGATTTTTGCATGTGATTATTCGATTAGTAGAATATCCATGTGAATAAGTAAATGGTATTATTTCATTTTATTTATGCCATACCATGTTGAAATTCAAGTTTAAAAGGCTTTTGTTTTAGTTATACATTGCCTTAAATGTTTATTCTTATTTATGAAAGTTTCCGCTATATTGTTATCCTTACTGGGCATTTGAGCTCACCCCTTTTCTATGTTTTATTTTTCCCAGGATGTGAAGAAGTAAGTTAGGAATGACCTGCAGGGATTTTATGAGGGGTTAATAGTGTGGATTGTGGAAACATTATGTTGTTGTATTAGTTTTTCATTTTATAATGTAATGTAAAAATTATGAATATATCTAGTGTTTCCAAGGCTACTAAACCAATCGGTCTTTCGAGATTTGATCTTTCTTGTGATCATGCCAATGTTATGTAATTAATACACCGACTCTGGGTAGCTGGGGTCGGGGCGTTACAGTTGGTATCAGAGGAAGTTTAGTACAAACCTTGGAAGCTAGATTTAGATAAACTCTGATTAGAGCACATAGACCTAAGATGAACTTTGAGGATTAGTATAGAAGAACTTCCTAGAATTTTGGTATTGTAGATATTTTGTGAGTTTTCCGAGCAATACATCCCTGTCTGGATACGAGCAGGTAGAGGCGGCTCTGGCACAGATGTACCTAGGGGTAAAACCCGAAAACACCGCTTTGAGCTAGACTCGAACGGGAACTGGTGCACTACAACGGGCCTTGCTGCACTCTTGGTTACGACACTCCCGGGGGATATGCTTAGGATAACTCTCACTATCTTTACAAATCATTATGAAGGGTTTATGAGTATATACTTCCTCAAAGAAAACATTTTTATGATTATGGATTATATCCATAAATAGTTCAATTTATGTTAAGTGTTTTATAAGTATGGGATTATGTATTTCGATTCATAAACTGATCTAGTTTATGCCATTGTTTAGAAATGGCGCCTAGTGGAAGAAATGGAAACCGTATCAATGCACGCACTCCATGTAGGGATTTCCCTCCTGCTCAAGATAATTATAGTGGGGCTGGTGATGCAACTGGTGCTGATCAGTTAATCACCGTACTGGGACAACTTACTCAGGTTATGAATAATAACCTTACCCGTATGGAGCACCCTGATCCGCAGCGTGGAGGATCAATGTTAGATCGATTCATGAGACAACAACCACCAACGTTCAATGGGAGTACAAATCCCTTAGTAGCTGAGCAATGAATATTTTACCTAGAGAAAATATTTCAGGCTTTGGGGAGTAGTGAAAGGGAAAAAGTTACCATGGCAGTTTACCGCCTCACTGGAGATGCTGATCAATGGTGGTCATTGATTCAAAACATGAAGGAAGATGATGAAGTATCAAACATGGAATGGAGGGAGTTCAATGATCTGTTTTTAGAAAAATAATTTCCTCGCGACCATCGAGCAGATATGGAAAGACAATTTCTGAGTCTGAGACAAAAGGAGGATGAGAATGTCACAAAGTATGAGGCTAACTTTACAAGGTTAGCGAGGTATGCTGGTGATTATATTCGCAACCCAAGAAGTAAGATTTATCGTTTCTTTGATGGGTTAAAACCATTTCTCCATCGAGCATTAGTCTCACAATCCTTTTCGTCGTACGAAGACATTGTCTCATGTGCTATCAAGACCGAAAAAAGAATTCTCTAAGTCTTATGACTTTAAAGTGAAGCAAGAGAAGAAGAGACCTGCTGATCAATCTGGGAATGGAAATAAGGGGAAGAAGGGAAAGGTTGAATATCCATCTTGTGGTAAATGCGGGAAGAAACATCCTGGTACTTGCTTGAAGGGAATGGGAGTCTGTTACAAGTGTGGTGAAAAAGGCCACCAAGCTCATGATTGCAAGGGGAAGAAGGAAGCTATCAACGTTCAGTGCTACAATTGCAGGGAGATGGGGCATTATGCAAATGCATGTCCTAAGCGTCAGGAGAACTTACCTCAGAAAAGGCCAAGGGATCAAGGCCAGGCTTATGCTATCACTACTGCTGAGGTAGATGCTCCGAAAGACGTGGTGGCAGGTAATTTAATGGTTTCCTCAAGTTTAGCAAATGCATTATTTGATTCTGGATCATCGCATTGTTTCATATCTTCCCAGTTTGCTAAGAAAATTAGATATTTCCAATTTTATTTAATAAGGGAGTTGTCAGTTAAAACTCCTAAGGGAAGTATCGTTGCAACAAAGTTTTGTGAATCAGTCCCCATTAGAGCACATAAATTTTCTTTATCTGCTGATTTCATCGTCATACCTATGATTGAGTTTGATATAATCCTCGGTATGGACTGGCTTTCTGACTATGATGCAAAGATTTATTGTAAGAAGAAAGAGGTTACGATTCTTGATGATAATGATAAGGAGCACCTTATTTTTAGAGCAGAATCGTCACCACCTAATTCTTATTTAGATCCACCCCCAGAAGTTCAACTAAATTCAATTATTGGGGAGGAAGAGAATGAAATAACTGTCGGTGAGGAAAGGAATGTTCAAATAGAGGATGTACCTGTTGTGAAAGAATTTGTAGATGTATTTTCGGAAGATTTACCTGGACATCCTCCAGAACGAGAAGTTGAGTTTTCTATTGATTTTATTCCTGGATCAAGGCCTATATCGAAGACCCCTTATAGAATGGCCACTGTAGAGTTAGTCGAACTAAAGAAACAACTAGAGGAATTGAGTAATAAGGGATTTATTCGCCCTAGTGTTTCTCCATGGGGATCCCCTGTTCTTTTTGTTAAAAAGAAAGATGGATCTATGAGGTTATGTATCGACTACAGGGAGATCAATGCTATAACGGTAAAGAACAAGTATCCCCTACCTCGTATTGATGATTTATTTGACCAACTGCATGGAGCTCAATACTTTTCAAAGATTGACCTTCGATCTGGATACCATCAGTTGTTTGTGAAGAAGGAAGACATTCCGAAAACAGCATTTCGAACCAGGTACGGGCATTACGAGTTTACTGTAATGCCGTTTGGATTAACTAATGCACCCTCTGTATTCATGGATCTAATGAATAGAGTTTTCAAGGAGTATCTCTATGAATTTGTGGTGGTATTTATTGATGATATTCTGGTATACTCCAAAACCTACGAAGATCATGAAAATCACTTGCGTATTATCTTGAAGACTCTGAGGAGGCATGAATTATATGGGAAGTTTAGCAAGTGTGAATTCTGGCTTCAGGAGATTTCTTTTCTTGGCCATATTGTCTCTAAAGATGGAATCTCTGTTGATCCTTCTAAGTCCAAGGCAATCCAAGAATGGCCAGCACCTACGAGTATAACTGAGGTACGTAGTTTTATTGGTTTGGCAGGTTATTATCGACGTTTCGTCCAGAATTTTGCCCGATTGGCTAACCCATTAACGAAGCTCACACGTAAAGGGGTTAAATTTGTTTGGACAAAAGAGTGTGAAGAATGTTTCGAAGAACTGAAGAGAAGATTAGTCAATGCTCCTATATTGACTCTACCATCGGAGAATGATGGGTTCGTTATTTATAGTGATGCATCAAAGAAAGGACTTGGTTGTGTCCTTATGTAGAATGATAGAGTTATTGCCTATGCATCACGACAGTTGAAAATTCATGAACAAAACTATCCTACTCATGATCTCGAGTTAGCAGCAGTGATCTTTGCTTTGAAGATATGGAGGCACTACCTCTATGGTGAAAAATGTGAGATTTATACTGATCACAAGAGTTTGAAGTATATTTTCTCACAAAAAGAACTCAACATGAGGCAAAGGAGATGGCTTAAATTACTCAAGGATTATGATTGTACGATACACTACCACCCGGGGAAGGCAAACAAGGTGGCAGATGCTTTGAGTAGAAAAGACCATGGAGTTTTGAACAATATGAGAATTGAAAGGGATCCAATTTTCATGGATCTAGTGAAGATGGACATGGGAATAACCAGGGAAAGTGAAACATCAATGCTTTTTCAAATGGTTGCCAAACCATCTTTACTAGAAAGGATTAAGAGTTCTCAGACCAATGATGAAGAATTTCAGAAGAAGATTAAAGCTGTGAATGATGGGAGATTGAGAGACTTTCTGTATGAAGATGGAATTTTGAAATTCGGGAAGAGACTTTGTGTTCCCGATTTACCTGATCTAAAAAGGGAATTGCTGGATGACGCTCATAGTTCCAATTTCTCTATACACCCTGGGAGCACCAAAATGTATAGAGATTTGAAGGAACATTTTTGGTGGGACAAAATGAAGAGGTAGATTGCTGATTTTGTGTCAAGATGTATGGTTTGTTAACAAGTGAAAGCTGGAAGGAAACAGCCTGGAGGAGTCATGCAACCTCTTCCCATACCGGAGTGGAAATGGGACAATATTACAATGGACTTTGTCATGGGGCTACCAAAGACTCCTAGAAGGAACGATGCAATATGGGTTATTGTTGATCGTCTTACCAAGTCAGCACATTTTCTTGCTATAAGAGAAGATCTACCCCTGGAACGTCTAGCAAGACTATACATTAATGAAGTTGTGAGACTTCATGGAGTACCCCTATCGATTGTTTCTGATCGTGATCCCCGTTTTACTTCAAGATTTTGGAAAAGTCTTCAGAAATCCCTGGATACTGAACTTCATTTGAGCACTGCTTACCACCCTCAGATAGACGGACAATCAGAACGGACTATTCAAACCTTAGAAGACATGTTGAGATCTTGCTCACTTGACTTTCAGGGTATGTGGGATCAATATTTACCTCTGGTAGAATTTTCCTATAACAATAGCTTCCATTCGAGTATTCAGATGGCACCATATGAAGCGTTATACGGAAAGAGATGTCGTACACCAACCTGTTGGGATGACGTCGGTGAAAGAAAACTTGTAGGCCCAGAACTGGTGGAGGAAACGGTGGAAAAGGTGAAGGTAATCCAAAATCACATTAAAGCAGCTCAAAGTAGGCAGAAGAGCTATGCCGATAATCGAAGGAAGGATTTGGAATTTCAAGTCGGTGATCATGTTTTCCTGAAGGTATCTCCGTGGAAGGGAGTCATACGTTTTGGTAAGAAAGGTAAATTGAGTCCCAGGTACATCGGACCTTTCGAAATTCTAGAACGAATTGGGGCTGTAGCTTACCGATTGGCAATGCCGCCATGTCTCTCCAAAGTTCACGATGTGTTCCACGTATCTCTGTTGAGGAAATACATGCCTGACCCAACACATGTACTCACCTATGAAGATTTAGAAATGGAACCCGATCTGTCTTATTGCGAAGAGCCCATCAATATTCTCGATACGAGAGAACAAGTGCTGAGAAACCGGACGACACGTCTGGTAAAAGTTTTGTGGAGGAATCATAAGATGGAAGAGGCAACGTGGGAACCCGAGGAACTTATGATGAAGAACCACCTGAGTATTTTTATGCTGTAATACCTTAGAAATTGCGAGGACGCAATTATTTGAAGGAGGGGAGAATGTAACACCCCAAGCTTCCACGGTACGTTTCCCTTCGAATAATGCGATAGCGTGTGTTGTACGCAACCTCGAGTTCTAACACACACCACAACTAATTAAACTAGCCGTTGTGAATAGTAATACCTAATTTTTGAAATTATATATATTTTATATTTGAAAATGGACTTCATTTTTGGACTTGGAATATCGAATTTAGCCTAAGGTGAAATTTTGGTACTTTTCGGATAACTTTCATATTTTGATGAATAGTGAAAATTACTAAATTTTAATTAAAAACAACTTTTTTAATCAAAATAATTAATAGTGATAAATTATGAATTTGAGTGGTTTAAAAGTATATTTAGAATATATTTTTACCATTTAATATAATTTTGGTCATTGGACATAATTTTACTATTAAACCGAACATAAAAGAGTGTCAATCTTTTGATAGTTATTATCTCTTAAAAACACGCTTTTTGTTTTGACAGCGGGAATTAATTTTAAATTAATTTCTGCCACTTTTGTGTTTTGAATTTAGGAAAATGGATTCCATATTTGGAATCAGGATGTTCAAATTGTGTAAATAGGTAACTTTTATTTTTAGACATTTTGAATAATTACTGCGGTAAATATTTTATTTACCATGGTTAAGGGTAAATCCGGTAAATAAGGGTTAAAACAAATAATATTATAATAATACTAAATTACCCTAAAACGTGTCTTAACCCTATTGGTTGATACATGGTCGACCATGGGAATCTTTGGGTCTATTTTGGGACCCCATGGATCCACTTGTAAGTGATAATGACACTTTATTTTAATTAAGTTAAAATGAATACAAAAATGACACAAGCATATAATTTTTAGAAGAACAATTTTTACATAGGGTTATACATGTTGGATTTTCTATTTTAAATATTCATTAGAAATCTAAAAAGATTTCCTACATAATGATATTTTATTTATAATTTTTAGACATTAAATAATTTATTTTATTTATGACACAATGATGATGCAGTAATTACTAAAATAGTGAAAATTTAAAATAATTGATATTATAAATACCCAAATAAATATAATATGAAACTTTTAATGAATTAAACAAATTTTCTAGGCTAATATGATATATTAGGATTGAGTTAATGGACTTTGTTCGAAGTAATCAATCTGTTATGAGTTTCAAAAAAATCAACTATTGAATAGTGTCAAAATTGACATAAAAGAGTTCTTAAAACAAATATTATATTATTAATTGATATTAAATTCCTAAAAATATAAGGTTCGGCCAAGAGACTTATATTATGATAGGTTAATCATTAATGGACCACTTGGGGGTCTCTTGGATGTATATAGTAAGTTTATTAACCATATTATATAAAAATACAAAGAGACATTGTAAAAGTGAAACTAATTAACTTAGAGTTAATACTTAAAGATAAGGTTAATATAAGTACCCAAACCTGTCTAAATTCTATTGGTTGAGTGGTTTTCGACCTATCCCCACCTTAACCTTTGAATAATCAACTTTGGAGCCATTAGAAACCGAATATGAATTTATTATAAATTAATATTTCTAGCTTTTCCAAAGGTGTCCCTCACCCCTCTTATAAAAGGGCACTCCTCCTTCTCATTTCTTCACACCTTCAAAGCCTTTTAGTTCGGCCAAACTCTGCCCAAATAATCTCCCAACATCCCTCACTACAACCTAGAGGCCTTAGTTTGATCAGAAAGGCAACCTAAGGAGCCCTTTTGATCAAATCAAAAGGAAGAACCCGAAGAAGAGGTAATGATTTCACCACCCTTTTCTAAGTTCATTTCTTCTTCCACTTCTTCTTCCTTTGTTCTTACCATTCTAAAATAATAACTCCAGTATCTCACATATACTGTGATGTTATTATAAGTATGGTACAACTATATTCAGTATTCTATCCACCCTTTGAATAACATGTCACCATACGTGCGTACGTACGGCTTACCGTCTCCACGTCGTGGTGTAATTGTTATTCAATATAATATTATTTGGATGGGTATAATAATGATGTGTAACTCATGTAAATAATAAATATAACATGTTAATGATTCTGTATATATGATATACCATTCATTTATATATTATTTTAATATCAAAAGAATGATATTGTCGCTCGTGCGTACGTACGGACTACCGTCTCCACGAACGCGATGAGATTCATTCTCCATCGTATCCATTCAAGTATAATTATCATTTTATGATTTAAAAATGATGTTTAAGGACTTGATATCATTCTGGATATGAATAAGATACAACAAACATGGCTTATGTAACAAAACATATACAAGAAAATGAGTAAGTTAACACCTGAAACGATGATAATTCTAAGATATTATTAATAAATCAATGTTAAAAGATCATATATGATATCATATTAATATATATGATTCTTGTATAATTTAATAACAATTATTTCACCATTATACAGGAGGTTAACCTACCCCAACCAAGGAAAAGTACAAGGTAAGGGTTATTTCACAATCTCTTCATTATCCGAGGTTGTTTATACGTAATAATCTACTGAGATATCTTTATCATCCACATCCATGTTTCTTAAAAATGTATTTCAAAACATTTTTACTATTTACAAGAATATGGGTTAAAGTCATTTATACCATTGTTTGACTTTTTATTAGAGGTTTATAAAGGAATCTTTCCGTCGTTTTCAAAACAAGGTCCTTTTTAACCTTTTCGACAGAATTGAGGTAAGAATGTTTTTTTAACTTATACGGCGGGTGCAGTTATTTTACGCCGTTATAAAATCTTCAAAGCATTCCTTAGAAGCTTATAAGAATATTTTCAAAGAAAATGTTTTATTTTATATGGAACTTAAATGATTTCAAAATAAAAGGAGATATTTCTTTAAAAAGAATTTTGATTTCATCTATGTCAACATCCTTTGATGGATTTTAAGATTATTTGAAGTTGATTTATTATGATACAAAACTTCTATATTGTATTGAAGGTTTTGTGATATGTTTGACTGTGGATGTGCTATTTTTATACCATTCATAGTTTATTGTGAAAGTATTGACATTTCGTATGCTAGTTTTAATACGAATGTTTATGTTATGTTTAAACCTTTTCATATGGGAATGCATTGGACTTAATATGTGACGGGTGGAGCCCGCTATAGCTCCTCGATGCATCGGTAGGTCTCATTAGACAAACTAGTGTCTTTGCACAAGGCCTTGACAAAATCCTATTTGTAGTCTTGGCACGAGGCCTTGGCTATGTGGTTATGATAGTCTGGCATTATGCATTCCAACATTATGAAAGTGGTTATTGATTTTTGCATGTGATTATTTGATTAGTAGAATATCCATGTGAATAAGTAAATGGCATTATTTCATTTTATTTATGCCATACCATGTTGAAATTCAAGTTTAAAAGGCTTTTGTTTTAGTTATACATTACCTTAAATGTTTATTCTTATTTATGAAAGTTTCCGCTATATTGTTATCCTTACTGGGCATTTAAGCTCACCCGTTTTCTATGTTTTATTTTTCCCAGGATGTGAAGAAGTAAGTTATGAATGACCTGCAGGGATTTTATGAGGGGTTAATAGTGTGGATTGTGGAAACATTATGTTGTTGTATTAGTTTTTCATTTTATGATGTAATGTAAAACTTATGAATATATCTAGTGTTTCCAAGGCTACTAAACCAATCGGTCTTTCGAGATTTGATATTTCTTGTGATCATGCCAATGTTATGTAATTAATGCACCGACTCTGGGTAGCTGGGGTCGGGGTGTTACAAAGATTATAATAGTTTCAAAATTCTATTTAATATTATAGATATTTTATGATTACATCAAATTTCTGGATAATTCATCAAGAAACATTATTTATAGAGTTATGTATCAGTAATTATTATCATCATAAGATAGATGGTCATTCTAGGAATACCATTTAAATACAAGAGGATATATTTAGATCTTTTTCTATATATTTCACTTTTGGTTGGTAGCAACACCATCCTCCATCAATGTAATATAAAAACACTATAATTCATTCAAGATTTCAAATGGATCCTCAAGACACCTTATATGAAATGTTGTATAGAACACTGATATTATGGGGTTGAAGTTGAAGAGAAAAATATATTAATACCTATGATAGAAAAAGAAATATAATATATGTTTATAAATATTAAAAAACACATCAGGGTGGCTCAGAGTAAACATAAGAGTTTTGCTGGAAATCATTAGTGATATTTGGAATTCAATTATGGTGAAAAGGTATTCCTATTAATTTATCCTTGTATGAATTTTATGAGATTTACAATGTAGGAAAATTTGAGCCCTAGGTATATTGTTCTTGTTGATATTATTTATTGAGTAGATCTTATATCATATCAATTTTCATTCCGACCAATATTCTATCAATTTCATGATGTGTATCATGGATCTATGTGGAGGAAATACATACCTGATCCTGCAATTTGTTTTTTTAAAAACCATCATTCATTTAAATTAAAACATACCATTATTTTTTAATTTTATATTAATTTTACCAGAATATATTTTAATTATAAAAAATATAATTAATTACCTAGGAATATTAATTATACCTAATTTTTATACAATTTCATTTTTGGACTTGGAAAATACACTTTTAAAAATTATTTCTTTATTAAAAATGTTATATTATTTTAATAAATAAAATTAATAATTATTAAATAATTATTTTAATGAATTATATTGGTTATATATTAAATAATTTTTTTAAAAATTTATTTACTATATTTTTCAAGGTAATTAACTCAAATAAATTATTTTTAATGCTTAATAATAATTTTTATAAAAATATGATTTCATTTCAACTTACATACTTATTTAAAATTAAATTCTCCTTCTAATAGAATTGAATCACTTAGAATGGGTTCCATATTTTTAGTCCGTAAAATTAATGTAATCTATTAGGGTCAACATTATATTTTCATATATTCAATAGTATAAATATAAAAATTTTATTAATAGTGTTACAGTTAAAACAGGTTTACCTAGGGGTTTAAAATAACAGATATGTATATGATTCACACCCACACATAAAAAATTATAATTATTTAAATATATTTCAAAAATATATTATCTTAATATCTAATCATGTTAAATTTTGATCAAATTTATCATCAATGTTTCCATATATCATTGAAATAGTTTAATAAATTCAATGTGTGTCCATCACCTCCCTTATAGAAAGAATCATATTCTCTTCCCATATTCACACTATTTGAGCCATTTAATTTGGAAAATATCTACTTTAAAATGCCTTATAATCCGTTACATTAACCCACGTATTTTATTATTTTTATAATACCAATATTTAACGGATTAATGAGTAGTCCAGAGGTGGTATCTCTAAGAGTTTTCTTATATCATAACCAAGCTCTTCTAATAACATTTATTGTTCTACTTCCAATAAATATGTTACATCAGTCAAAATATTACGGATCTAGTATAATCAATATACAAAGATGTTTTTAAATTGATATAACCTCATATTACCACACAATATTAATCAAATGGTATATGAATGTATCACATGTGCATACGTGTGAAATACCGCCTCCACGTAGTGATATAATTCATTTTCCATTCTAATATTTTTTACGTGATTACTATGAAATATATAATTTATATATATATTATATATATAATATATTAATTATTAAATATAGTTGAAATAATTTCTAATTTTCATTCATTCAATCCATTATGAAATAGAAACCTCAACTATGGATATATACAAATGTCCCTCTCCACATAGTGAGTTAATTCATCATTCATCACCTCATCATGTGAATTATTCTAAATATCTATATAATTTATATATATGATATATATATATCATGATTTAAATTATTTATATGAATAAACCAAGTTAAAATTTCACAAACCCTAAATTTTTTACCAAAACATACTTGAAACTTGAAGTAGTTAACACTTGATTGGTAGTGACATATGGAAATTATTAATGAATTGGTGATACGATGTTACAAGTAAATCAATTATGGAATTATATGAATAATTTTAGATATTTTATATAACTAAAAATAAATAAATTTATTATACATGATCCAAGAGAAATTTTGAGTCATGACTGACTTAATGTAACAATTTTAAGATACCATCCATTTTTATGAAAATTTATTATGGTTAAATATTAATAATCAAGAAATTATATAATCTATATCTCAAAAATCATATTTATTTTCATATAATATATTTATTTCTATATGTTTCATGTATTAATTTCATTTTCCACTATTTATGTAATCAAGATAATAAAGTATTGTTTTTAATAAAAACATACCTTATTCAATCTTCATCGGGGACTATTATCTTTCATGACCATATTTTCTGTAAAATGTTTTCCATTAATTTTTTTCTATTCATGAATCATTTTATAAATTTATATTGTAATATATTTTAATTATAATATTATATTTTAGAAGGATCATTATTTTTTTTAAACATGTTACTATTGAATTTTTACTAGAAATTTGAAAGGAATTTTTGTTTTGACCTAAACTGTACGAATGAAATTAACAGCCATAATGAATAAACTTTTAAATAAATATAAATATATAAGTTTATTTTTTTTAAATAATATTATTTCATTAATATTTTTGGAAAATATTTATATTTTAAATAATTTAATTCAAATAAGAATGATTATTTTCCACATGAAATGTTTATGTGATCTTTAAAACGTATTTTTTTCAATAGTATCATCCTTTGATGTTTCAAATTATTTACTAGGGATATGATCCTATCATAAAATAATATTTGTTTTTCATGTTTTGTGGTAATGATGAAAACATGTTTAATAAAAATTTATCCCTTACATGTGTAAGGATTTAATGATATATTTAATATTTTATGATCTTGTGGAAAAAAGAATTGTTTTAATTATAGGAATTATAGGACCATAATTACACAAGAATAAAATTCGTTGTGAATAGTGGGATATATAATGATATTATACATAATGTAATAAAGAGTGAACCCATTTTAGTAAGGGACTTTGTCTAGTAAGATATTATTGTGAGTAAACCTTCAGTAATAAAATTATGGAATGAGGAGTGAACCCAATCCACAATCACATTCATATTAGTGATAATTGACTAAAAATTATTCTCTATTGGTATGTATATTTCATAAACATATGTATTGTGGATATGATATGTTCACATTAATTATTTCTAATAATTCCACACTATGATGTATTATCATTTTATAATGATAAAACATTATACCATGTTTCATGAATTTGATCTACAAATTGATCAGTAGTATTTTATAATGTTAAGTTCATGTTCACATGCCATTATTCATATATTATTATAAATTATGGTCAGTGATTAATATACCTCATTTTCACCATTATTGATAATCTGAATTCACCATTTATTAAGTTTCACTTCCATAGGTTATGAGAGAGGTTTTATGAATGTAATGTATATGAAAGGTTCTAGTTGTTATAACATTTATCATAAATGATGTAGATCATTTATGTACATATTGTTTATGTATCCATGATTCCTAAGATACTAAACCATTATGGTTCTTGAATAATTCATATTGATATGAAATGGTTATTTCCACTAATAATATCTAGTGTTTATGTATAAAATGTATGAATCCACATAAAACATGATTTAGTATACATTCATTTAACCCTTACATCCTCTTCCTATTAAACTAATGTTTTGGAGATGTTGTGGTATTTTCAGAGTCTAATTCACATAAAAAATGTACACAGGAGAATGAATCTGGAATATTAATAATTTTATGCCTTATAATTTTTGAAGGGTTTCAATTTTATGTGTGGTTTTTTCATTTTAATTATTTCTATGATTTTTTATGTTTAATTATTTTTGTTATGGTGTTTTTTTAATTTAATTAATTTTCATAAGGAATGGAATAATTAAATTTTTTATAATATATAGTTGGTTATTTTGTTTCATTGATTGAAGATTTTGATGTTCTATGGTGTTACAAATTTCTTTAGTTAATACTCACTATCCATTCTTGTTGTGTTGTTCTTTATCGAGCAATGTGCATGGTCAATAATGTTTCTATAACAGAACGATGAATTGAATTCATTCTTGGTTTATCAGGTCAATATGTAGGGTATATAATTATTGATGTTTCTATTTTTCAGGGTGATTTTGTATTTTTTTCAGTAGTGTTATTTTGGTCGTTTTATAGTTTTTAGATTAATGACATTATTTTTAAGAGGGTCTCCATAATGTCGTGGTATTTTTTTATTTTATTAAGTTATTATTCTCACAAGATTTAGGTGTTTCCTTTTTTAAATAATTATTATAATGGATAAATATTGTTTAATAATGTGATTAAAGGATAGAATAATTGTAAAATATATGGCTATGCAGTTTCATTGGGGTGATTTTATATTGTTAGCTTCATAAAAAATATAATAATTTACTTTTTATTAATATTATATTATACATTTTACCTCATTTCCAATTTTATTCTGAATAATGTGTTTGATAAAATCTTAAATCTCTTAAAAACAATAGTTCATAGTGGCACTATCAAGAAATTAAAACTCATTAAAAATAAAATAATGTAATATTTAGTTCATCCTTATATTATAATTTTTCACATTAACATGAGTTTAAAATTATTGTATAAGAAGTTAATTTGATCCCTAAAATTTCTTACTTTTGGGGGGAATTTGGATAAAATTAGTAGAAATTAAAAGATCTAGTAAATATTTAATATTTGGATTCTTTAATAAACCTCAAAATATGGTTATTTATAGAGAAATATAGTAGTTTTAATGATAATTTTGGAATCCATATATGTGATTCAATTAGATAATGAAGGGATGAACCATTGACCCCATTTATAAAATATTTACAAACAAATTTCACTCAACCATTACTACATGTGAAAATAAGCAGTCTTCTCTCTTAAAAATAATCACTTCATTACTCATATTAATAAATAAAATGTCAGTAACCATGAAAAATTTGATTTTTATGAGGTTTAACATAAATTTTGAAACTATTTCATTAGTATGACTATTACATTGAGTCATAAAAATCCATCATTATGCTAATATAAATTATTACAATGTAATATCAATATTTTAAACCATTTTTAATGTTGAAGTCTCCATAATTTAGTTAATGTGTTCCCATAAAAATAAAATGATTCTAAAAAATCATACTTTGAAAGATTCTTATATGGTATAAAATTTGAAAAAATAATTTATTTGAACATCCAATGGTAGCATGATAATGTCCTTCACAATATTAGATAAATTTTATTTTCCCAACCACACACGATTATTATTCACATTATTCAGCACATTTATTAAAATAAATATTTCAAATTCAACTATAATTTATATGGTTATAACACAATTTTCTTCAATAATAATCTTATTTTTTTATTTTAATATAAAAATATAGAAACAATACCTATACATTCCTCTAAAACAATATAAAACAGTTTCCTGATCATTTAATGAATATCATCATATAAGGATAGTTTTTATATATAATAATTAGTTATCATTCAGAAATGAAATATTTAATCCATATGTATCTTAGATAATGTTATTTATAACTCCTAAGACTAATTAAATGAATATTTTAATTATATATATTATAATCACTTTGAAATAAAAAAATAAAACCAATGATTTTACTGATAATCATCAAATATGACAATTTCCCATTATATGACAATCAAGTACTTGTAATAAAATTTATAAATTTATTAGGGTTTTATAAGTGTAATTATGTATCCATTAGAAATTCATCATGAACATATTTACCCACTGTTAGAAATATGTTGGTTATTTTCCTAATTTACATCCACTATTTACCGCATATGGATCTCCATGTGCCACACACACCCAAGATTATTCTCCAAACCCCTCCTCGCAACAAAAAATGTCTCCCAAATGACATTAAGTATAAAATAAAAACTATAAACTTATTAAACATAATAAATGAAGTATATTGTGTAATTATTGATAAAAAATATCATATTTTATCATTAATCATAATAATTTGTCTTGGATTATATGTTTACTAGATTTCCATTAAATCATTAAATTTCATATGATTTATTCAACACTTTACCACATATTATTACTTCATTTACTTTTTATATTGACAATATGTAACGTTCTATTCAACAAAACATTTTATACCATCATCCTTTTATTTTATGTCATCACATAATATTTGACCAGATTTTCATGGATCTTTAGATTAACGAAACTCAAAATGTATTTTTTATTTAGTTAAAAAATAATGGTTATAATGAATAAAATATGTCATCAATAATTATTACTAGTTGTAAATGGGAAATTATAAAAAATTTCATCTACTCGGATAACTATTATGTTATAACCATTAATCAAACTTTGAATAATATATCATCAATTTATATATTTCTTTGTTGATGTTAATTTAAACACTTGAATAAATAATTAAATCATGATTATTATTAAAATTTACTTAGATATAATAGTCTCAATTATAGAACATATAACATTACATTTAATTAGTTTCCATATAAATATTAACATTAAAATGATATAAACATGTCTATTAAAACTAAAAACATTTTAAATTAAGAAAATTATAAAATTATGTTCATTAAAAAAATGATCAACTCAATATTTATAACCTAAATTTAAATATTATATTTCAAATAAATTATAAAATTTATAGACTCGCTACTAATAACAGTATATGTGTTAGGAAATAAGGATTTTTATGTGTTAAATATAGATGAATTTAATATTGTTCCCATGTATGGATCCATCGAGTGGAATCTATTGTCAACAATATCATATAAAAACCCCAAAAATAATTATAATGACTTATTTATATATTATAAATAAAAATGTTTGTGTGTAAATAAATAATTCTATAACCATGTTTGAGATTATATTTATTAACAACATATTTGTAGAAGGTGTAAAACTCAAATTTGATCATATTAATCATATAATTATGTGAGTGAATTTATTTTCCGCTAAATGTTTAGATAAGAATTATTCTCAAACAATACAATTTTTATAAATATTTTTTAATTTCATTAAGACCATTATCCAAAAAATACATAAAAAAATGAATAACTAAAAATAATTTATCTATACTAATATATATATATGATAATATTAATCATGTTATCTTACAAAAAAACATTTCGTGATCAATCTTGAATGTATTTACTTAAGAACAATTACACAGTGAAAAATTTTCATATATTTATATCTTATATTTAAATTTATTTATAAATTTTTTTCACTTTTATAAAACATATTACATTGTATTTTATTATTTCAATTTACATAAAATGAGGAAATTTCATAAGACTTTTTTAAATGTATAAATAATTGAAAAAAAATTACAACCCTGAAAAATAAGTTGATGCACTTTTCGATTTTTATCATAAATAATGAAGATAACACGATTTGTATAAAAAATGCAAAATATCCACCATATTATTAGATGGTTTTAGGTTATTTATATTAAAATAAGTAAATGATATCTTGTAAATTTGTATATTATATATTTATTAAAAGAGTTTATAATATATTTATTTTTTCATTAAAATTATACATCAAAATAGTTCTAATTTTCAACAGTAAATAGATTATTCATAAAAATAATTATAAATATAAACAAAAAATATATGAACATATTCCTAATTGAAATATAATTGTTATCTTGTATCTTCATCTCATTTATGGTTTAATTTTTTTATATCATAAATGATTAAAAAACATTATTATATTTATTTCATTTTATATTGAATATATAGAGTTACATTGTGAAACATATCCTAGTATGTAATTATTTATTTAGTAAATTTCCAATTTCACCTCCCTTCATTATATTTAACCACACCATATATATGACCAATTGAAGTTCCAATAATAATATAAAAATTTTACAAGAGTCACTTCAAATTCAAATCATCTACCATATGTTTCATCCTACAACACATTTCACATTATCAAAAATAATTTCAACTCTAACATGTAAGTATATATTCAAAAATAATTTGTTCCATATTTATAATAACAAAATATCATATTCAATACCAATATTAAATAAAACATTACTATTCTTAAATATTATTTAATAATCAACATCTCAACAAAAAATTCATATACTATTAAAAATATTAAAACATTTTATGATATTTGAAAATAATGACAATGAGCTACCACAATATTCACTGATGATAGACACTAAAATATCAACAACATAACATTATATTTATATCTTATACAAATTATTATTAATATATCCTAAAATAATTGAAATGCTTTGATAATTTATAATTAACACATTGGTTTTAAAACCCTTGTTTTCTAGTTTATTTAATGATGAGAATAATGGAAACAAATTATTTATTAATTTTTGGATTACATTGAAATGGTATAAAATTATTGTTATTTTAATTATAAATTATTATTTTGGGGTTATGTGATTATTATTTTTAAATTATTACATGCAATAAAGAAGTAATTCATGTTTATTAATTTTTTGGATGTATAATTTGGCATGGAGTCCTGGACTGTTTTATAATATTTAAGTCAAAAATTAATGGGGATTATTTTGAAGTATATTCTATTGAGAAATAAATTTAAAAAAATTATTATATATTAAATTTAGAAGTATTTTTATAATTTATGATGGTAAAAGTAAAGATTTTATATAATTTTAAAGTATTTATAAAGTGACCTGAACTATGTTTCATAGAATTTGAATATTATTCATCATAATTCATTGTTATTTTTGTGTATTGTTTCCATGGGTTATGAATGAGAGAGTAAAAATTAGTTAATTGAGTAAATAAATATGGTGTAATTTATGAGAGATGATATATTGGAGAAATAAGGGGGTATATTCATTAAATATTTACATTCCAATGGCAATTCAATGTAAAATTATGGATTAATAGTTGATTAGTTAGATGGAATTATATATATATATATATATATTAAAAAATTATTATTACTTATAACCTATTTTATTATTTTGTGGTGAAGGTGTAAAATTTTATGATGTGATATATGGAATCTAATTAATGGTGGGTGAATTGTAAGATAATTTTGGTGTGTAGAATATTTTATTACATTCAATAAAAGTTTAATGTTTTTGAGGGAATGAATATTCAAAAAAACACCTAGGATTTATGTTCTTATGAATTTTATATTAAATTTATAATTTTTTTCCATTTAATATTTCACTTTTTCATGAATTCATTTTTAGTAATAAAAAAATAAATTTTGGAATTAAAAATGATTATGAATTTATTGATATTTTCTATTTTATCAATCTAATAGAAAGATTAATTTAAATTAAATATTCATAAATAAAAAATGGATGAAATTAAATAGATTTTCATGATTAATGATGTGAAATTTCTATTCACCGTGTGAGATATTCAAGAGAGGATTTAAAGGATTGATGTAGAAGCTAAAAGAGGAATCATAATAGAAGGAACTGGACATCAAACATTAAAATCATGATAAAGAAATTCATAGAGGGAATACTGATCATTCTAGGACATGATATGAGGCCATGAAAAATCCTCTATAAGAAGAGGAATAAACCATCATTGTGTGAAAGCTATGTTCACATTATGAACATAGTCAATGAGAAAATTGAATGTTCAAAATTATGATGTTTTTATTTGGATTCTGTCGACTCGCTTAAGAACTCTCTGGATTGACCCAAAAAATATTAATGGTTTTCTTTTTTTAATAAAATAAACTCTTTATATGAACCATTGAATATAAATAATAGATGAAGCTATTGTAACAAATGGATAATATAATACATCCTTGATAACAATTTTCATTCACTAAAGAGTTTTCCAATAGGGTACTTCGACCATTCATTAGGATTAATTTTCATCACTTATCTCTATTACTCCCATTATCTCATGTTTATTTTAAGGGGGTAACTCTTTTATTTTTTCCAAGTAATATGTTAATGGGAGATTTTGTAAGTGAGGTTTTATTTTCTATCTCATATATTATGTTGGGTTGTAGACTCTCTTTTAAATTTTAATATACTCCATATTATTAACTGATAACTATTTTCTTATGAATATGGAATCTATATGCCATTTCATAACTAATTATAATAAATAAATCATCCATATTTTCTTATTTTTTGTTAATTATGTTTAAATAAAGTATCACGTCACCTGACCCATTACTGAACCACAATATCTAACTATGAAATAGTGAAATTTATGAGTAATAGTGAAAGTGACATGCGTAAGAACATTTCAATCTCAGCCACTAACAATATTATGAATGAATTAATTTCACTACTATTTAGTAACACATCATATGAAAATTAAAAATCTTACCATATATTTTTAATTGGTTTAAAAAAATATTTACCTTTCACACTCATTTTCAACAATAATGTTCTTTGAAATTTTTTTCTTAAAATCTACTAAAAACCAATCTCATGGGTTAAACTGGAACTCTCCAAATAATATATATTATTAGTTATCTATAATAGTTTTATTTTTTACAAAATATTATATTTAATTTTCCCAATGTCAAATATTGACGCCATGTGGGTGATAAATTTTATTAATTCATTACCAGTGATAGATTCCAACTAATTATAGTATAGTTAATTTTTTTATGATACTTATTATTGATTTATATTCCATTTTTTTACCGGGTGTTATCATACATTAATTTTAGATTCAATATTTTATGGAAAACCACGGTACCCATGAAAAAGGATTCGAGGTGGTTCAGTTCAACACTGAATTAGTGATTGGTATATGGAAGAACATGATTGAAGAAACTAAAACCATAGATAGGGATTAACAAAGAGACTATGGTCCATGAAGTATTAAAGAAATATATATATATATATATATAGTTCCATGACCTCTTGAGGATTATAAGAGGACTTAAAATAACAGAATGTAGTTGATCATCTTTGTACCACTAATTGCAACCAATAATTTCATGATCAACACTATTGTAATTAAGATGATCTAAACCACATTTAAATTATTATGGCTTCCACATGATGATCTAAATGAATATATTTTATGTTTCCTTGATCTCTAAAATAATATTCAAATCCTAAATGTTTCACGGTACATGATAAGATTTGGTTTATTTATATTTTCATTAAGATCGATATAATGAGAATGTATTCAAATAATTCCACCTCATTACATCATGAAATGTGATGTGTTAGAAAGTATAGAGATTATGTGTTCTCTTTATGAGACTTTGTAATATTTCTATATATATTTATAGAGTTAGGATCTAAGATGGAATGCAATTCCCAGTCCTGGTGAGACATTATTAAATTATACAAACATATTAAGAGTTTTTCCACTATGAATGTGATAGAAAAGTGATATATCTTAAATAGTATCTCAGATCAAAATTCTGATGCCACATTTGATTCTACAACATGGTGTTTACACTAGGCAGGACATAAAGTTTTTCATCATGGGACTTCTTCGAGAAAAGTCTCCCAGGGGAAAATCATAAATAATATAATTAATCATAAGTGATTTATCAAGAACACTAAATCAAATAACATTCAAATGGGGACATATATTGAAAATATGAGACCTCTATTGAATTAAAAATGGGGGGTTCTCCTAAAAACAATATAAAATAAAAGGGTGTGGTAAATTTTGATTCTTGCTGAGAGGGACTTATGTAAAATAGAAGATTAAGAATTTGAATTATGGTTAGCGCATAATTCGTTCTCTCTCTCTCTCTCTCTAAAATGTGTATGTCCTCTATTTATCTATCTCTTCCATTTTTTCGGTATGAGGTAATATCGAGAACTAAACCTTGGAGGATCAAAGTAGTATCACACAAAATGCTTCGGTAATGCTTAACGAACGAATCGAGGTTGGATTTGTTCAAATTATAAGATCTAATTCAGGTTTTAAATTGAAAATCTATGTTGTTTCCTTGTTCCATCATTTTAATTATCATCATTGATAGCCAAATAAACAGGACCATCAATAATTCTTGTAAAACCATTTAATTCATCATGTTAATAGACCATTTTTCTGGTTTTTCAACATTTATTTTTTGGAAACGTCACATCTTCAACAGATAGTCATGTCGAAGCTGATGTTGTAAAGATCCCATCAAATGGATTCCAAAGTCAGTTTTTGAATAATTTTTAGGCAATCAGTGTGGTTTCCAATAGCACTATCAATGTAAGGTTGATCGGCAGTAGTGGAAGACAATGTCCATGAAGGGTGCTACTTTAGAGAGGCCACACAGGTGAGGTCGAAGCTGGGTCTAGCGCTAGTGCGGCAGGGCGTGCGATGGAGTTCAGGCGGGTGTCTGAGGTGGTTGGGGTAAGGGAGGTAGGGAGTGGGTTAGAGAAAAAACACATATGGGGCATAGAAGAATAGAATCTAGAAGAACCATTTTGATCAATTTGGCCAGGTAATTGGGGTGAAACAAGTGGCCGATGACTAGAAGGAAGTAACCCGCATGGCATGGGTCACACGTTGACACAGAGTAGATGAGGCCTTGAGGCGGTCGACTACCAATGAGGAAGGGGCTGTTGTAGGATATAATGAGTTAGTGGAATTGATATAGACTAGAGGAAAGTGGGTCATGGGATGGTGGAATAGGATGGGGCCAGCCAGAACAAGACGGCCCAGGTAGAGGGATCTGGACTGTTTGGGCCGGACTGGCCTAAATAGGTCTGAAGCACCATCAAATGCCCTTATTTCCCAAACAGTGCATCTGATTGATGTGTCTTCTATGACCACAATTCTCTATCATGGAGATGTATATTTATAGAATTGTCACAGACTTTTAATACATGATTTCATTTCTCATTATCATGAAATAATTAAGTTTAATATTAACAATTTATGTATTATAAATTGGGGTTCATGTATCAGACCTATCTTTTATACAAGACATCTGATTAATATGTGTCAGCCATTAATGACCCTGTATCTTTTTCTCACCATTAAATACTAATTTGGGGTTTTTATCCCACTGAATGATTGTGGGACCCATGATTACTGGTTCACACCTATTGTGGTGAAATGATTCATTTTCAACTATTATTTTGTTGGACAAATGAGTAGTCAATATCATGTGTTTTTATAAAAGGATTATGACTGAATGATATTTATAATTTCTTTCAAGACCGAGGAATGGGATCCATGGGATTAAATTCGATCGAAATGCGACAATTTCTGACTTTTCTATTGGATGGCCATTTGGGGAAAATTAATTGTATATCGTTCATGTTTTTTCAAAAGGATCACAATGGTGTGTTTAGTTTGGATATATGGAGCCTTCATAATAATCACATTAAATGTGGAATCAGGAAAGTATTATCAGTGGAAGATCCTCTTGATTTGTCTGAAGAGAGCCTGCAACTTGTGTCAGCTTCGAATCTTGTGAGAGTGGAGAAGATGTATGAAGGGATCTAGTCAAATGTTCTGGAATCGTTTGAGGTGGTGTGCCAGCCTAGTTATGCTTTTGGACATCTGAATCAATGAAAATTATCATGCTCTTGTCATCCATTTGACTAGGTGTTTTATGTAATCTGTGATTAGGAGGCACATCTATGGGTACTTGTTCATATTTTAGTTCCAAAATATGGTTAGGTACACGACCGAGAAATGTGGTAGGTAACACTTCATGTGGCCCCCACACTCACCATGTACTACGTTAAGCATCTTATATATCTCACGTCTCTTTCATTTAGACTCGGTTTATAGCATTCTTGTCTACTATTCTTAGTTTTTTTCATGTAGAACGTGATGGTTCCCTTTGTAATGGACTACAAGTTTCGATGCGTGATGAATCGAGTCTGACACCTATCTGGGTGGAACCCGATGAATGCATTAGTTTTTATTTTCTTAGAGGTTCCATCCAATAGGGATGGCTAGTGGGTACCCTCTGTGACTTCTATCAGAGTATAATTACCTGACATATTAGTTTGTGGGTAAATTTTTTAACTTCTATCATAGTGGAATCCCCATAATGTATTAGGGTGTGGGTAGCCTCTACGCCTTCTATTATAGTGGAATTCCTTTGATGTATCAAGGAGTGGGAAGCCTCTGTGACTTATATCATAGTGGAATACCCCTGAAATATCAGGTTGTGGGTAGCCTCTTTGGCTTTTATCAAAGTCGAATCCCCATAATGTATTAGGGAATGAGTATCCTCTACTTTGGTTTTATAACTCATCGGTGAGGCATGACAATGACATTTTGTCAAAGTACCTTTATACTCTCAAGAAAAAGGGAATCTTTTCCCACCACGAGACGTCCTTGTGACGTGTCGAAATTTTTTGAGGGGGAGATAGTTCCATATAAAGCAGTTAATATCATAGCGTGGTGATTGAGTCCCCTTGACCTGTAGTTTAGATCAGATGTGTGTGGTGATAGGCATCGATGGTTACATCTAGAACTATTGGCTACGGAATTTCATGGGTTGATATGTGAGATGGAGATCCCATTACACTCTCATTTGGGTTTCTTTATGGAGCATATATATTATATTTCTAGTACCCATTCCTTGGGTTTTTGGATACTATTCTTCTAGGAGATTCAATGACTAGTGGGTTATGCCATGTGCTTTCTGTTTCTATCTTCTCGAGGATGGATGAGTCTACTATCCATATTTATATAGTGAGGACTCGATGATATGTTCATATTCTCCCCATTTCTAGCTCCTTAGGTTTGTTCATTCTTACTTCACTCTATTTTTTTGGATGAGCTACAATACATTTTGTATAGCTTGTTCTATATACTTCTCCACGCTTTAGTACATCTTTTTATTCTACCTAGATCCTTGTGTGCATCCTACTTAGTATTTTTATACTCACCCATGCTGGGTATTTTCCCACCCTTAGTTTTCCCTTGATGATGAAGAACAATTTGATCAAGAAATAATTGGTGCATAGGGATATATGGTTAATAAACCACATTCGGTGGTTGTATCTAGGGATTTAAGAGTGAGACTCTCCCAAATATTTTACATTTTCACTTGGTTCCGGGTTGTGTCACTTTTCTAGTTGGGAATGAATCTTTCCCATTTTCATTCTATTTAATTTTCTATACATTTATTGTTTAGAAGTTTATGAATGTTTGGTTTCCCTTTTATAGATGTATTGTATCTTCTATTCATTTTCCCTCTACAATTTTTAATTGAGTTTTTATATGAATTTGTACAAATTATTAGGAAAAGGAATCTCGATTTTGTTTTGACCTCATCACTAGTCCCCACAGCCTGGCATATAGTAGTGGGAATTTGGTAGTTATGACTCAAGCCTCGACAAGAGTCATGTCATGACACAAATAAACATATTAACCAAATTAATTCCCCTAAAATTATAAGGAAATTTTTTCTCAAACATTATGATCATTAATCAATGTGAATATGAATCAGTCTATACTACAAGGGAAATATTATAATATTTAATTAAAAAATTCCAACATAAAATATTTGAAATGTGGTTTCTATTTCACTAATTTTTTAGAGGTTTGTTGTAGGGTAGTAGTTCAATTTTGTATATTAGAGAATACATCGAATAGTTGAAGAAGGCACAAGAATAAAGCTACATTCTCCAAGATAGTATATAATGTATCATTTATAAAATGTTTTTCTGAATGGGCACAAATTATATGTGTTTGCATGATAGATAAAAATAAAAAAAAGATATTTTCTTAAATAATAGAGATGAAAAAATAGACACCATGATGTGCTAGTAACATCCCCATGGTATATACATTGATAAGTTAAACTATGATGAATTTATTTGTAATGAATAATTATCCAGATTGGTATCTTAAACAATATCTAAAACAAGGATATCAATATACAGGAAAACAATTTCAAAAAGCATTGAAAAGACCCTCTATCTGGATGCAAAGCCACACATTGGACAAAAACATAGTTATATTCATGTTTACGACTAGGGAAACCATCATTGAACTGATTCAATACTCAAGATACCAAATAGTGGCTACCCATGAGTTGAAAGATTAATGAGGAGACCAAAATTAAGCATAATAAAAACTAAAGACACAATTTAGATACATTTTAGACCATATTATGAAAAATACTTATAGGAAACCCAAAATATTAACAATGAAGAAATATAATTTCCAAAACTATGAGAAGTGGTAAAAACAAAAGAATACCATAATCCATGTAGTATATAAAAATAATATAAATAAAGTAAGGTACATGATAATTTATTAGTGGAGGAAGTAAAAGTATAATTATCTCCATACAATATAAAATGTTTATTTCTATAAAGTCTGAATCAATAATGATTCAACGCATAGTCATATTTGTTTATTATGAATATTGTAAAATTAAACATTAACTATCATTTTTGAAAATTCATGGAAAACATGAAAACATTCATGAAATTCATGAAAGATATCATGTCATAGAAGAATTGGATAGAGGAGATAGTTATAATGCCACTCATATTGATGTGTTCTCCTATAATTTCAATAGTTCCCTTGAATAAATTACCCAATTAAGGTAGATTTTTAATTATAATTATTTTTTATTCTAATTATTTTTGGAGGTCATTGTGTGATTTAGTTTTAGTGGGAACATTATTTCATTCAACACATTCAATACCCTAAAACATAAAGATATTAAAACCAAAATTGTAATATTAAAAGTGGAAAATTCAATAGTAATATATACAGAAGGGATCATTAAATAAATTTCAGACATTATTAATATTTTTTACTTCTCAATTGATTATATCATGTTTGAAATAGATGAAGAGAGGACACCAATTATTATGGGAAGACTGCAATTTGAAACTGGAAGTGCGTTGATTATTTTATAGAACAACGAGATATGGTTGAGAAATATCTGTGACCATGTAAGTTTTTAAATACACCAGGAAATGAAAAAAAATTAATTGAAAGACAAATATATGGACTAGGATGTCATACACATTCTAGAGAAAGTTTTATTCCATACTATAAAGAAATATGAATAACAATATAGGAAGAAAAAAGGATTCTAATGGAAAATATTGCTTATGATGGATGAATAGATGAAAAATACTTTATTATTAATATTTAATAGGTTTGGATATTCCATAATCTTGATTATGGTTTTTATTGTCTGATAAACTAATGGTGGACTGATCTAATGGATGTAGAGATATTGTTTTCCATTAGAAGTGTGAATCTAATCTTATTATAAGAAAAGGGTCCTATATATGTTTTAAAGACTTAACAATGACCATTTTTTATTCAATATAGATAAAATCATTCCAATACCCCATCACATGTGAAAAATAACCAAGGTCAAGATAGTGAAACTAAAATAAATTTCATCATGGTTTCAACCATATTTGTTTAGTAAATTCTTTTTCTTTTAGGTGTAGTCTCTATCCCATAAATAATTTGTATATTCCATAAAATTTGAATACAAATTTACATGTCTATATTCATTCCTATGATCAAAATGAATTTACAAGAATCCAATATGAAGGAAACAAAAGAGTCACATTACCTAAAATTTATATTCAATAATCCAAAGATGTGTCTTGAGACCCACCTATACTTGCAATCGTACTTAGGCTCATATAATCCATGACTATCCTTTTTGGATAATATCCACATTATAAAATTTATTATACTTTCCTATACTACTCTATGATGTTTTAACAATTTAAAAAAATATCAATGTGGGGGATATTTGTCTATATTGAATAGTATTTTAATATTGAAACAAATTATTTTTATATGAATTGGGCATATAGTTTTTAATTTAATTTTTTATAATTCATTTCACACCTACATATAAAAATTAAAATAAATAAAATAATATACAAAATGATTATTCCTCTGTAAATTTAATTGAAACACATTTCTTGAGGAATTTTCATATTATAACTATTATAAATAGAAACATTAGAATTTTATTTATGAATTGGGGGTGTATGTGATAATTGTTTTGAGAAATTTTATTGAAGTAAATAATAGAAAAAATTCCAAAGGGTTCATCATTCATTATATTTCATTTATTCATAACCTTTATTTGGGTTTTTGGAAAATGCTGAGAGGTCATTTATAAAGGGAGTAGCATCATTGAGATACTTTTTCATTTAATGTAATAAAATTTATAGATTACACTCCTTTTGATCATTATTTATTTATAAATAATTTAAAAGTTAACCCAAAATACTCGGAGTCTCTATATCCAAATATTGATGTCCATATTATTATATATTTTATTTTCTCTTGATGATGGAAAAATTAGATTGGTTTCATTAACATGGTAAGAACATGATATTATGTAGGAGGAGTATTCCATTTAAATTTTTACATTTTGTGATTATTGAAAATAATTAAATGTAATTTTATTTACAAGAATCATTCATATTACTAATTAATAGATAAATACAAAGGTAATAAATAAGAATCATGGTCATTTAAAATAGGAAAACTAAAAAACATGATTAACCGAATTCATTAAATTTTGAGGAGTTGATAAACTTTTTCTTATGTGGTGATTGAGTATTTAGTTACCAAATCAATTTTATTATTTTATTTCCATTTTGTTTAAGTCAGAGTAAGGTCAAAGTCATATGTTGTATATTGAGATGTTATTCTGCCAGACTAGCCTGAATTAAAATGTGAGGTGATTTGATATCAAAATTTCATGCAAAAAAATTAGATTTAAAATACCTAGACTTTGGAGAAATATTAATGATTTGTTCCATAACATTTTGTCTTTTATCAATTTTATGGAATAAATAATTTCAAATATATTTGGAGAAAAATATTAATTAGGTGATAAAATTGAATAGCTAATCAGGGTTTGTGATGAGAGAGTTGTATTCCTAGTATGAGAAGTTTTAGATAAGAGTTTATAATATGGAATTCAATTTTTAAGTGTAAAATAAGAACATTGATATTAGTAGGCCACATTAATATAGTGATAGAAACATTCACAACACTGATCATAAGGATTAAAATATGTGTTTTGAGGGAATGAAAAATAATCACAGATAAAGGGCATGATCTATCATGTTGTGAACGATATATTCATGCTTCCAATTAGGTTATGGGGAAAATAAATGTTCTTCATTTTGAATATTTTCACTTGGATTCATGTTTACTCTATCAAAGACTCACGAGGATGAATTAACATAAATAGTGTAAATGTTTATTTAATTAATTCGACATCAAAGATGGATTTATGCTTATAAATAAGATATGATTTTGTCATTTTAAAGGGAGAACAAAATATATAACAATTTAAGAAGTTATTACACTTTGGATTCATCCCCCAAGAAAGTCTGACCAATATTAATAATTTATTTTCATAAACCTCTATCCATCTAACACACACTAATGACAAGTATGAATGTGTAAATCACTATTTGTTCAAATAAATTTATGTAATGGTGATTGTGTTATTGATGGGTTAAATTATATCTACTTTTTTATGTTGGGATGTGAAATAACATTTCAATTTCAGTCTGTTTCATCTTCTCATTTAATGAGTACTAAAGTATGATGTCATCTTTGGTCTGTATCACTTGGCGTCGGCTCAGGATATCGGCCCTGTCTCATATCTCGGCGTTGTCTCGAGCGTATGCATAGCTTGGAGTTGGCGTGGCTCGGCCAGGAATCGGCACGGCCCAGTGTCGCCTCTGAAGTGCTTCGGGCTTTGTCATCCAGTTTGGCTTGGCATAGGCTCCGAAGCGGCTCAGAGGGGGGAGTACCGTTTCTGGTTTTGGATTTGGATACTGCTACGGCTCTTTCACAGGTTTTATTTCAGTGGTTTTACAATTGGTTTTGATAGATTTAAATGTTACAGATCTATTGGCTTGCATTGTGGATTTCACGGGTTCGGTCCTCCCCTCCCGCTCTCCCTCACTTTTCGTGGATTATCTCAACGGATGTGGTGGTGATGGGAGTCTCATGGAGCGTGGGGGATCATCCGGAATGAGATTGGATTGCTTGTATGTGATGAATACTACTGTTTAGCATTCAGGTGGTTGGATAAGCATTAGAGGAGATGTGAATCACATGTTTGGTTTTGGTGTATTTTGTCTACTATGTTAAAGGCTCGGGGTTGGTGCATCTTCTGGTTGAATATGGAATAATTGGAATGGATTTTGATATTGCCCACTATTGGGTGATTCAAGCTCCTGATAAAGATTTTCAATATGAATGATGGTGTGGATGATTTTGTATATTGAATGAGGCTTTTAGTTTTCCATTATGGTGTTTGATGTTTGTTACTATGTTATGTATGGTTTACCACTTTTCATCAAAAGTTTTTTTGGTTTCTCACTTTTTCCTCAAAGTGTTTGGAATATAAAAATATCAACTTTCAGTTAATATACATTCTTCCCTCTCATTCCCTTTAATCTCATTCTTGGACATAATATTCCTAATATCTACTAAAAATCTACCTAATGTGATCAAACTCAGACATTATTCTTACTACATATAATATTTTATATTTGGTAGGTTGAGTTCATATAAATTATTACAAATGATTATCCTTGTAGTAAAAAAATATTTAATTTTGTAGACCACATTTTTTATGGGACATTATAAATTATATTAGTGGTAATTTAACAATCTATAAAATTTCCCCTATATCCCTCCTTTATCTATACTTAAATTCCAATGATTTTATTGGGTTGAAAAAAATTATCATGGATGTTATAAAAATCACTATAGGGAAGACACTCTTGAAAATATATATTCATTGTTTCATTCCAAAATGTAATAGGATATGTAAAATTAACATAAACCAAATCAAACTTCTCTAAACCGAGGGTTTGACCCATATATCATAAATTTATATTTATGGTAATTTATTTTTATCTAAATCAGTAGTTTTTATTAACATAAATCTAAATTGAATTTTTTTTATAATTTATGAAATATCATCATTATAGTATATATAGATATATTTTATGATGTTTTATGGGAATATGTACTTTTATGGATGATTATATAATTGATAGTTTTATTGCATAAAAGTTTATAAACCATAAAATCCATTGAAAATATAGATTATTTACATTGAAAATTTTGAGAAACTAATATCATAAGGGATTTATATCGATATATATTTTATATAAACATTACTATATATTATTTTTTGGTTTTAATATGAGTCTTAAAAATAATTTTTATTTACAATTTTTTTTGAAATTATTATTAATCAACTATTATAATGTGAAGAATTATAGAAGAAAAATTAAAGAGATCAAAATCCAAATTGAATGGGTCCAAAACATGACACCACATTCCTTTTTATTTTTACTATATAAATTGAGGTTAATATGTTAATGATATATGATTTAGTTTATAAATAATTATTCACATAATGACAATTTCAGTGACAAAAAATAAGAAATATCATGCCTAGAATATGGGTATCTTATGTTGGATTATTTTTATTTCATTAACATCAACAAAGCCTTATGAAAAGTAAAATTCTAATGAAATGGGATGCTTTTTGTTGGATTAAGGAAAATGGAGTGTCTCTATTTATTTTGATGAAATTTAAATTTTTGATTAAATCATTTAAAAAATTGGCAGTTTTCCGAAAAAAAACATTTTATTGAGTAATGTGTTTTAAAGATAATTAAAAACTAAGAGTTTATTTTATTGTTATTAATCTTCAAAATATTATTGTAGTAATAAAAGGATATTCTCTGATTTGAAATCATTGTTTTTTAAAAGGTTTATAATATATTAATTTTACAATAAATAATTTTTTTTGATTTGATATTGTTGATTACTGTAATGGACCATATGGTTTTATGTTGTTAATTACATATGGAATTTAATTTTTTTTCCTTCATGGATGTTTTTTTAGAACGATGATTTTTTAAGAATCGCAACTTTTAAATATCCATAAATTTTGTTTTTTATAACAGAAAACCCTTAGTTGGTTGTATGATGTTTTGGGAAGAATCATAGAAGGTTAAGGTGGTCAGTTTTGCTGAAAAATCTACAGTATCATCCCACTATTGATATGAAAGGGTTTTCGTGTAATTAATGTGTTTCAATGGTAGTCCCATACATGTGAATTTTATCTAGAGAACAAGGTTAATGAAATGAATGTTTTGTAGGATTTTTTAAAAAATAAAAATCATGGTGGATTAGATCCCTTCTGCAATTTACGGTTGAGATGAAATGATTGACGAGAGTCATATGACTAAAACGTCACTATATCTTTGTAATGTCCTCCCCTTGATATAAGGCGCATCCAATTGTCATTTTATAGATATCCAAGGTGTATTGTTCCAATATATACCTCTGCTAGTTTCAATTTAATTTTGATCAATTTGGTATATAGTTTTTTTTTATTTCTTTAGATCATGTTATAATTAATATATTTTTATGTTGATATTTATTTCCATCCATAGCGGTCATCGTGGTAAAATATCTTATGTTTTTATAAATCAGTTTTTTTTAATTAGTTTCAGTGACGGTATATCTCTATTTATGTTTTACTAGGTTTATTACCGAAATTGTCCATTATAATGGGTTTATGATTTGGTTATTCGTTTTAGAATAAGTTTATGTGGGTATTAGTAGAAGAAAAAAACATTATTTCATGGTGTAAGAAATAGAACGGTTCTCATAACTAGGGATCATGGGTGAGGCTTAATTTGATT
This sequence comes from Viscum album, assembly GCA_963277665.1. Taxonomy (NCBI): domain Eukaryota; kingdom Viridiplantae; phylum Streptophyta; class Magnoliopsida; order Santalales; family Viscaceae; genus Viscum; species Viscum album. The sequence continues at coordinate 34,845,596 of OY728150.1, read as the reverse complement.
ATATGACACTCAATAGTGCTCAATGGGGGGTTAAATCAGTGTTCAAGATAGGTGGACCCTTGATGAAAATTTCATATACCTATTATATATGATTAAATAGTGTACTATGTTTCCATGTGAATTGGTTGATAGATAAATTACATTTTTTTGTAGACATAATTATTGGAAACATTCGGCCTCTTATGATTAGGTTAACATCTACTTAAATCATGTGGGAATTGGGATAACATGGTGACTACATCGCATTGGGGATAAGGCTAGGTTGAGATGATGAGATACCAATAAGAGTTCTTACTATTTCATATGTGGTTTGTGTAACATAATATGATTTCCAATGGTTGGATTGGATTGTTCAGGATTTTTTCCATGGTAAGATATGTGAGATGGTCGTACGTCCCACACCTAAAGTGTGGAAACCACTTTATGGTTGTATAAGGCCAATTTATTTTTATTAGAAGAATGATTCTTTCAGGGAAATGATATATTTGATAGTGATAGATTCCACTAAATTATGGGTTGAGATATCTCCCTTAATTGATGTGAAATGAGACCCTAATATGGGTTGTGTGAATTTTCAATGAATTGGAATTGAGTTTCAAATTGTTTTCTTCAGTGGTCACTTAGGATGTCCCATGTGAAGTTTTATGAGAAGTGAAATGGGTTTGTTAAGTTGGGACAAGAAAATTTTTATCAATTGGATGATCATTCAGGAAATTATGTCACTGATGGGTGAGGAGTGTGAGATGGCATGGATTAGTAGAGATCTATACAGGTCCATAGGACGTGTTTTAAATAATTACAAAGGGTTATAGGCCATTTTTGTTGTTTATGTGTGCTTCTAGGACAATGCCTTATGAGGTTTCCATTTGTGCACTTATTTTGACATCACCGAAGCATGTGGGGATTATTCTTTGTTCTTTATGTGACTTCTGCCAAGCCTACATGGATGTATTAGTTTTCTCTATGTGACCTCCTTATGTCATATGGTATGATTTCATGTACATTATGTGACCTCCAAAGAGTGACCAGGATGGTTCGATGTGCTTTATGTGACCACCATAAAACCAATGTGGATTTGTTGGTGTGCTTGATGTGACATACCAAAAGAATCTAGGGATGGGTCATCATGGATGTTGGACAATTTTCTAAGAGGTTTGGGTTATAGTAGTATATCCCTGGGGATGAGTTAGGTTAGTGGATAATTTGAGATGAGAAATATGGATCCAACCTTGAGAGACTAATTTGTGGGTCAAGATATGGATGTAAACCATAATTAGTTCCTTCTTGTAATGGGTGGATGATAGAACATTTCCCTACCCTAATTTATTAGGTACGAGTTGTGCAGCATAATAGTTGTATGAGTTGGGTAATAAAACTGATGGAATTCTAGAATCATATTGAAGTAGGATTGATCGTGTTCTATTTTTTGTTAGTTAGGACATAGTTACTGTATTTTCATCATGTCATGGTGACATCATTATAAAATTATGTCTAAGAAATATTTGTGAAATATTTGTTTATTTTTCTTATAAATACAATTATATGTTGGTATTTTCTAGAATTATTTAGTGACACCGTATTGATTTATTTTTATCACACACTTCAAGGGAACCCCTTTTTTCATGTAGACCTTATGCTTATATTTACGATTATTATAGGTTTTTTAGTGGCGTGGTTTGTCTCAAATTAGTGGGTGTATAGAGAATGAGTATATATAGGCTTTATAATCGCAGTATGGCTAGTGTTCATTTTTTTTAAATTTTTAATATTATGTTTTCTTCAATGAAAATCAATTTTTTATGAATGTGGGTATTTATGCTATATCCCATTTGATATATCAGTAATGATTACTTTATTATACATAAATTTATTATGTGTTGGGATATTTTTTGTTACTTTACACTACTAGATGAATTTTGGTCAATAGAATAGCCTTATCACACATTGATTTGTCCCCCATCTCTAGTAAAATACCTCTAATTTGTGATGTGTGCTCGTATGGTTTGTGACACTCTAGCTCAAATTATGGTTCTAGATTTATTAATCACATATTTGTATCAAAAAAACTTGTTTGTGGAAGGATGGTGTAACAATGGGTTATTATATATTGTTTTCTTAATATTTGGGAAGATGTAAGATAGGTGGTCTTGGAATTTATCAATTATTTTATTATAACATTTACAAGGAAGTTGTGACACCATTATAGTGGTTTGTAATGACTACCAGGGATAAATGAGTACGGTTTTTGATTTATGTTGTTATGGATGTGATTTTTATTTAATATGCTTTGATTATCAATATTGTTATATAACTTTTTCCCTCCTCGACCATCATCCTAAGTAAAATGTTCATGCGTAATATTTTCTATACAGGACACACATAACATATGAATTATTGTGTATGTTTGGATTTACTTATGATTAAATTTAATTATTTAATATGTAAACAAGAACATTTTTGTAATTTTTCAATATAAAATATTTCTGTAATTCTATTCAACTAAATCAGAAATAATTTATTTTGATTGTGGTTCATGTGGATTTAGTTGCGGTATGTTACCTAGTGATGATGGTGATGTGGTCCATTTTATAAGGGATTTATAGAGAAACATAGTGTATAAATTCAAGAAAATGATGTACTAATGATGACCTGATGATGGTATGGTATTCCTAAGGAGCGACTTGAGGAAATGAACATGTCTCTTGAAGGATGTAGAAACCTGATAGTTTGAAAATTGGAGTAGTTACATAAAATATCAACAATTTCCTATATAGAATTTTCACATATAGGTTCTTGTTGGAATTATACTTCCATGAACTAAGTATATAAGTGGGATCCCTTTTGAGTGTTGAGAAAAGACATGTGGATAATTGTTTTTGAATCAATGTTCATTTAGAGGGTAATATTTGATGAATGATTGGTATTTGGTAATCAGGGTATATTTTCATGTGTCATGGTGGGATTGTGCGTATGTACTCATTATTTTGAATGATACATGTATGGAAGGTTATCATGTATTTAGTGGTGTCATGATCTTATTCCATATAATTCTGGATGGAGTTGTCTTGTATATACGGAATTATAATAGGGCTTAATGTATGATACTATGATTGTTTAGATGTGACTCATGGCAGAATGAGTCTGATGATGCGTTCTTGTGTTGTATGAGAGTTTTCAACCATTGGTATTAAATAAAGTCATATAGATTTTTGGAAAAACCCTATTAGAGGATTCTTGTTATATCACACTTCCTCAGATGGGGAGTGATTATTGGTATAGATTATCATAGAAAATTATATATGTATGAGGTGAGGTGAATGTTGATTAGAAATATTGTTTTTTGAGTGAAAAAATGTGAATCAATCATATGTGGGTCTACTAAAAAATAATCTGGTTATGGATGATCCCGAGTAGTGTTGTGTTGGTTCTGGTTTTGGGTCACTCTAAAAGAATGGTGACCATTATATTTGGTGACACAATCATGGGAATAGAATAGTGGGATTTTGTACATAATATTTATGTTAAGATGGATCCATGCTGTGGGAATGTATTCTTGTTGGCCCTCAACGAGGGGAGTAATATAAATTATTTTGTTGGGAGTACACCATTAGTTTATGGATTCATTTTCACATATATTTCATGATGATTACCTCCATAATAAAAAAATAGTGAAAACAGGGATTTGAGATTGGGTGTCAATTAGTGTTCATGATAGTGTTATAGTATGATTTTTATTGTGACATATAGTAAATACATGTTTAAAGGAATGAATCATGGGTATGGTGAAAAGTCATTTAATTTTTGTATCTATTAATAATGATACTACTATAGTGGGAAACATCGTATAGTTCACATGTTAATGATCTCAGTGATGGAAGGTTCGTGGGTTTTGGGAGTCTACATGGTGGATAATAGAGATGATACTAAGATATCAATGTGTGATAATATCTAAGGAGATTTGGTTCCATTTAAAATACAATATTCAAGATTCATATTTAGTTTTGTTATGGTTCGATGCATTAGCATGAATATTAGGCCAGATTTTGTGTTATTTAATTGTTTAAAGGATCTGTGTTGTGAGGGTTCTCGGGTGAGATTATGATGGATGATGAATGTTGTTAGCGATCCAAAACTAAAATTAAAGTTGATTTTGGGTTTAGAAATTGGTGTGGGAGTATAGTTGATATGATGATCCAGCTGTGTGTTAGGCCATTGTGATCGTGTTTTATGAAGTAATATGTCTGTGGGTGAGGCTGAGTGGTTTATGAAATACATTTAGCCAGAGAAGTTTTAATAGGAGTTCTTGTGTTTACTTGTAAGAAGTGTGGGGGATATCGCATAAGGACTATTTTTTGGGTCATTTTAGAAGGGTCATCAAACTAATACAGGTATGTTTTCAATAAATTTTTTATATGGAGGGGAGAAACATTTATTGGAATTTTATATTGTGAGTAGATTAATATGGTTGGGTGAAGCATAATACTTTGTATGAATATGTTAGAGACAATGTGTTGTATTGGTAAAGATGGGTTTGGTGAGTGACATTTCTAATTTGGAAGTGTTGGCTATTAGGGGGCTCATCCCTTAGTAAATAGAGAATGTAGAGTTTGGGTTTTTGTATTGCAATCATATTTTTTAGTTTACAATAAAATTAAATTAAATATCATTGAATTAATTATCGGTATAAGTCATCAGACAAGGATAATAATATAAATAGATTCTCATGGGAGAGGAGAATCATTTATTTGGAGTTTACAATGAAATGAATTATTATAAAGTGTACATTTCTGAGAGAATTTTAAATTTTTGTGTAGTTGTAGTTTGTTTTAAAAATTGTGGTTCACAATAATAAATAAAATAGTTAGATAAAAATAAATTATATTTTATATAAGGATCAAAGATCAATTGATTATATGGGTTCTCAATAAATCATCAAAGAAGGATAAAGTGACCGGGCTCCAGAAAAACAATAGTAACTACCCATTGATAGTGTGAATGGGTGTTAAAAGTGTTAGTGGGTGTATTGACATATCCCAGCCCAAAGGATTTCAAGGTGGGAACAATCTTCAGAGTACATAAGGATTATAGGTTGTTTTATAATAATAATGTATGTTGTCTGAAACCCCTCGCATATCTTGTTTTATGTTGAGTAGGTGCACACAGGGAGATCCATAAATCTCGTTCTTCCCTATATCTTCCGTACTTCTTCTTTCTTCCTCCTGATCAGGGGTTATTCTAAGTGTTATTTCATGGTGATAGTCGTTGTGTTCTTCTTTAATATGTCTCTAATATGTTTCCTCAAATTTCTATACAATTTGGTGTAACATCCCAGGTAAATAATGAATAAAACATTTTCATATTTATTAATATTTACGAATTAAATATTAATTTAAATTAGAAGGGGTTTCTACGTTCGATAGCATACTCGATACGCAACGATGAGTTTATTGGAAAACTTACGTTGTACACTAGTATTATAAAAATATTATTTTAAATGGTATTTAACATGTAGCCATTTTATTGGCGGGAATGGATAGAAATAACTAAAATATGATTATATATGTTTTTTAAATGTTTTTACATTTATCCAATAAAGGATAATGGCTTAAAATACGGAAAGAAATCTATTTTAGGCATTTATACCCTAATGGTTCACTTATCACCTTTGGATGGTGAACCATCATTAAATATAGTTTTGATCACTCTTATATATTCTATTGGACTAAATATAACTCTTCTTTAGAATTGGGACAACAAAATTTACTTTGTGTAAATTTTTGGTATTTTTCCGATAAAGTTCATTTTTTAATGAATAGTGTAAAATGTTGTATTTTTAATTCTAAAACTCGTTTTAATCTAATTTATTTATATGATTATATTATCATTTGAATTGTGTTTAAAGTTAAATTAGAATATATTTTTACCATTTAATCCAATAGTGGTCATTGGAATTAATTTCACTTTGAAATCAGACTTAAACTAGTGTCAATCTTTTTGTATTTATTTTTTCATAAAAACACGCTATTTGTCATGACAGCGGGAATTAATTATTAATTTAATTAATGTGACTTATATGTTTTGAAATTTTTAAAATAGACTTAATTTTTGAATTCATAATATCAAATATAGCTTAGAGTGAATTTTTGGTATTTTTCTGAAAAACTTCAATTTTTGATGAATAGTGAAACCACTAAGTGGTACTTAAAAAACCGATTTTTCGTTTAAATGAAATTTTACCACCTCTGTGTTTTGAATTTCAAAAATCCAACATACATGGTTTTCATTAAGAAGTAAAATGTGGTTCCATGAGATTAAAATAATTTTTTGGTGAATAGTAACTTATTAAGTTTTTAATCGCGATTAGAGGTAATTAGTGCAATTTAAGGAAAAAATGATATTATAATAAAATGAAAATACCTAGACACATGTCCTACCCTAATTTTATGTGTCATGGACGACCAAGACAAGCCATGGGTCAACTTGGGGACCCCATGGAGCCACTTTTGTTGGGAAATGACATAAATAACTTTTTATTTAATGTTAAAGTAAAAATGACACAAACATGAGATGTTTTACTAACAAATTTTTAAATGGGGTTATACATGTCAGATTTTTGACTATAAATATTAATTATAAATATAAAAATACTTCCTACATCAGGAATGTTTTTTTATAATTTTTAGACATTAAATAAATAAAATTATTTATGACATCATGATGATGCAGCGATTACCTCATTAATAAAGGATTTAAATAAAATGGAAACATAATGTAAAATCTATGACCTAAACATGTCCAAAACCTATTGGATGGGTGGATTTAGAACCCTTATCACCTTACCCTAGAAACAAATCAATGTGGGACCATTAAAATCCGAAACGCATTCTAAAATAATGTAACATTTTCTTACTTTCCAAGAGTGCCCCTCCTCAACTCTTATAAAAGGCCCCCACCTCTACCTCCGTACCCACACTCCCAAAGCCTTTGCCTCGGCCAACCCCTGCCCATTTTGTCTCTCCAGTTCCCTCTCATAATCTTTGAAGCCTCACATTGGGCAGAAGTCTTCCCAAGGATGTCTTTGAGCTCAAACCAAAGGGAGTTACCAGATTTTAAGGTAATGTCTTAACTTGAGTCCTTTTGTTTTATTTTGCTTCTCCAACCCCCTAAACTCTTTTTATTAATTTATTTTGTAACAACTCCAGTATCATAAATATACTTGGATGTGGTTATAATAATTATTCTATCTACAATTACAGACACCTACATCTAATGGTTAAAGAACATACTGTTTCCGTGGATGGCGAATTTTGGCCTCCCGAAACGATGATTGTTCAACATTATTTTAACACCTTCACTAGTGGCCATTAAGATGACACTATATTTATATATGATATATAATATGTTTATGTTTTCCTTAAGATTCAGTATTTTTCGTTTTGGTAATACCATTATGGTTTCCATTATGGGTAAATGTGATATCTTCATTTAAGGAAGTGCGGACTACCACCCACTCAAAGTGATGTGATTCGTTAATAACATATGTGGGACGTGTAAAGGATGGATTTTAAGTTATTATATATGATGTTATACTGGATTTATAATATACCTATATATAATTATTATTCCATTCCATAAAAATATGAAATAGAAATGAAAGTAGCGTTCATGCGTACATACGCCTTACCGTCTCCATGAACGGTGCATTTCATTTCTTATCCCCAAATGTAATGTACGATTATAAGTACATGTATATAATGGATATATATGATGAATGATACATCTTAATGATGAATATAATTATGTAATGAATATATACATACCTCTCATTTAGTTTTAATTCCATTAATATGACAAAGAAATGAAAGTAGCGTTCATTCGTACGTACGACTTACCGTCTCCATGAACGGTGCATTTCATTTCTCACATATAAATGATTATATAATATTATAAATACATGTATATTCTGGATATATATGATATATATGATATCCAAATCAGGAATGTCATTCTGGATACAAATATCATTTGACCACATGAACAACATGTAATTGTAAGAAATCCACTTTCGACTTAAGAACCAAATATCGACAAAACAAAAATTATTAACTTAAATGGTTACATAATGTTTATAACATGGAAATAAGTGATATAAAAGGAATAATGAACATTAAAATGGTTCTTAAGAAAATAGAAATTAACTCATGTTTATTATTCAGGACGTTAAAGAACGATCGAGTCAAGTCGGACCCGAAGTAAGGGAACTTCTTAACCCGGTTTCCATTCTTTGGGTTAATCTCCTACTTTCAAATTATGTCATGATATTATTATGTCATATCTGGTATTTATACTTTATTTATGTGTAAATATAATGAATACACATAATATATCTATTTTATTTAAAAAATTATCTTTGTAAGGGACTTCGTCTCAGTCTCCTTTCATTGAGGCATATTTCGTTTCATACACAACTTTATTTTATACGGTGTATAAACCCCTTTGACTTTTACTTTTATACAAAAGGAATATTCTTTTACGAATCATTTTACTAAACGAAAAAAAGGAATGTTTTTTTAACGTACGCGGTGAAAATGTCAGTTTCCGCCGCCGCGAGTATTATTTGGTCTTTGGCTTCCACAACAAGCCGTAATGTTTTTAAAATAAAATAAATACTATATACTCTATTATGTATTTTGGTATTGAAAATTGTTTTGATAAAGGATTATTTTATGTCAATATATTTAAATGATATATTTTTATTGAAATGTGGAAATTTTATCATTCCTTTATATTGGTTTTATGTTTTATGATTTTATATTGGTACTTGGACATTTGACGGGTGGTTACGTGATAACCCATATGACGGGTGGTGCCGTGAATACCAGGACGGGTGGTTACGTTATAACCTCCAATGCATTGCGTATGGAATTTGGCCATATGGCTATTCCATTAAGTATGTATGGAAGTTGGCCGTATGGCTATTCCATTAAGTGATATGTATTGAAGTCGACCATATGGTTATTCCACTTAAGTATGTTTATGTCCCAAGTTACCTTTATATGTTATGTGTTCTTTATATGGGTTTTATGGTAATCCATTGGTTACAAAAAGGTATGTAATGATATTTTGTTCAGTGAAGAGTTTTTACTACTTCATGAAGGTGAAGGTATTACTTTGATAAAGTTATACATGATTTACTTGATGTTTGAAAAACTAACAGTTTTCATTCATTGTGTATCCCTTACTGAGCTTTTTATGCTCACCCCATGTTTTTTTTGAAATGTTTTTCACAGGACTTAATATGGAATAGGGTCAAGGATGGGATCAAGGGAAATTCATTCTATATAAAACATGGAACTTGACATGATTCTTTTTAAGAGTTTTTATTTTATGGAATCTTATTAGAAGTGTCTACTTTGTAATATTTTGAGATGTAATAGTTATGTCTTAATTCTCTAAAACTACAAACCTGAAAAGATCCTCATTTTGAATTATTCATTTAATTCAATATTAAGTAATGTTTAAGGCTGGGGCCTTATAGTTGTTATCAATGGTCAGTTTAGACAACTTTAGTAGTTAGAAAATTTTTAAATTATAAGTTAATTTATGGTATGATTGAAATGATATAGCATTTATAGATTACCATGTTGCTTCGCCTAAGATATTTCTGCGTTTAGAATGTATTTCCGTAGAGGAAACAAAGCAGTTCTGTTGGGACGACATCAGGAGGAAGACAACCTTCTAAATCAGCAACCTGAGATGGTCGGAATTGGAACAGAACAGTTTGTTGCAGTGATGGCACAATTGACTCAGGCTATAAATGGTGGTGGTATCCATGCACGAGATCAGCCAGACCAACTGCAGAGGAACATGTCAGTGGTGGAACATTTCATGAGGCAACATCCCCCATCATTCAGAGGATCATCTGACCCCGTGCAAGCTGAAGGGTGGATTAATGTACTGGAGAATATTTTTGATGTCATGGGGTGTTCAGAACATCAAAAGGTTAGTCTTGCTATTTACCGTTTTGAAGGTGAAGCTGATCAGTGGTGGTCGATGGTGAAAAATATCAGGGATAGTGATGAGATTGAGGATCTTTACTGGGATGAATTCAAAGGTATGTTTCTTGAGAAATATTTTCCTAATGTGGTTCATCTTTGGATGGAAAAACAGTTCCTAGAGTTGAGCAAGAGGATGATTCAGTGGATACTTATGAAGCAATGTTCACTCGATTGGGAAGGTATGCTCCAAACTTCATAGGAGATCTTGATAGTAAAATAAACTGTTTTTACTCAGGGTTAAAGCCAAAGTATCGAAGGTCTTTAGCTTCTCGTGAGTTCAAAACTTATGAAAAACTTGTTCGATGTGCGGAGAAGGTGGAAATGGAGTTTTCCAATGATCAGGTGTTCTATGAAAAACAACAGAATAAGAGGTCTAGTTGGGAGGCAAAGGGGAATAATTAACCAAAGAAGCAAGGAGGTAAGAAAACCAAATATCCATCGTATGTAAAGTGTGGTAAAATGCATCCTGGAGAATGTTTATCCAAGTCTGGTAAGTGCTTTCGGTGTGGTACGTCTGGTCATATTGGTCGTAACTATAAGGAAGATGATCATGTAGGCAATGAAAAGCCAGCGGTAAGATGTTTTATGTGTAATGAAAGGGGTCATTATGAAAATGATTTTCTAAAGAAGAACTCAACTGGGGGAAAGCAACCAGACTACAAGTAGAAAGGGGTGGTGAAATCCTTTGCAACAACTTCAGCAGATGTTGGGCCATCGAATGAAGTAGTATCAGGTACACTATTTGTTTGTTCAGATTATGCCAGTGTTTTGTTTGATTCAGGGTCTACACACTCTTTCATTTCTGAGAATTTTTCTAGTAAATTGGAAATTCCATCTCAAGATATGAATCCTGAACTTATGGTAAAAACACCCGGAGGGAACGTTGTGACAAAAAGGAATTATAAGAACCTTCCTATCCTTGTGTGTGGAAAGAATCTACCAGCAAACCTTATTGTTTTGCTTCTAGTAGAGTTTGATGTTATTTTGGGCATGGATTGGCTTTCTGTTTATCATGCTAATATTGACTACATAGCTAAAATGATTTCTTTTCAGAAAGATTTTCAGTTTGTGTACAAGAATGAACCCTTGATTTTTATAACATATCAGGAAGTTGAGAAACTAGTAAAATATGGAAATGAATGTTACCTTGCACATATTATAGAAAATAAAATAATTGTTCAGATTAATGATGTGCCAGTGGTAAATGAGTATCTTGATGTTTTTACTAATGAGTTTCCTAGTATTATTCATGATCGGGAAGTTGAATTTACTATTGACTTAGTTCCTGATTCTAAGCCGATTTCAAAACCCCCTTATCGAATGGATCAAGTTGAACTTTTAGAGTTAAAGAAGAAATTGCAGGAGTTATTAGATAAAGGTTTCTTTCGACCTAACACATCACCATGGGGTTCTCCTGTCTTGTTTGTTAAAAAGAAATATGGCTCATTGAGACTTTGCATTGATTATAGAGCCTTGAATAATATTATTGTTAAGAACAAGTATCCTTTTCCTCATATCAATGATTTGTTTGATCAGCTCCATGGAGCTCAGTATTTTTCAAAGATTGAATTGAGGTCGGTGTACCATCAGTTGAAAGTAAAATAAGCAGATGTTCTGAAGACTGTGTTCCATACTAGATATGGCCATTATGAATTTGTAGTTATGTCTTTTGGGTTATCTAATGCACCTGCTGTATTCATGGACCTTATGAAAAGAATTTTCCATGAGTTCATGGATAAGTTTGTGGTTGTTTTCATCGATGATATTTTGGTGTTTTCTAAAAGTAAAGAGGAGCATGAAAGTCATTTAAGGGTTATCTTGAAAACCTTAAAAGAAAAGAAACTATATGGAAAATTCAGCAAGTGTGAGTTTTGGTTACAACAAATTTCTTTCCTGGGTAAAATTGTTTCAAAAGATGGCATAACTGTTGATCCTTCTAAAACAAAAGTTGTTGAAGAATGGCCAAGACCCACAAATTTAACCGAGATCCGTAGTTTTCTTGGTTTGGTAGGTTACTACCGAAGGTTTGTTGAAAATTTTCACGGTTATCTAGTCCAATGACTATGCTAACTCGGAAGGGTGTTATGTTTATCTGGACAAAGGAATGTGATGATTGTTTTCAGGAGTTGAAAAGAAGATTGGTGAATGCTCCAGTTTTGGCATTTTCTTCCAGGAATGGTGAGTTTGTTATATACAGTGATGCTTGTTGAAGGGACTTGGCTATGTCCTTATGCAGAATGATCAGGTAATTGCTTATGCTTCACGTCAGTTGAAAACTCATGAGGTAAATTACCCTACACATGATTTGGAATTAGCTGCTGTTGTTTTTGCTTTAAAATTTTGGAGTTATCATTTGTATAGAGTATAATGTGAAATATATACTGATCACAAAAGTTTAAAGTATATATTCACTCAGAAATAATTGAACATGAGACAAAGGAGATTTCTGGAATTAATCAAGGATTATGATTGTACAATTCACTACCATCCGGGAAAAGCAAATAAAGTGGCGGATGCTCTGAGTCAAAAAATTAATGCTTCATTAACCATTATACATTTGGAACGAGATCCTTTAGTTTTTGATTTGATGAAATTTGGAATAGAAGTTATTGGTGTAGGATGTCTTTTTGTTTTGTTTCAGGTATCAGTGAGATCATCTCTATCAGACAGAATCAAGCAAGTACAGAAGCAAGATAGTGAGTTGCAGAAAAAGGTAGAGATGGTTCAGAAAGGTAAGTTTCATGAATTCAACATTGATAGTGATTGTGTTTTGAGATTTGGGAAGAGATTGTGTGTGCCTTGTGATTCAAAGTTGAAGAGAGAGTTGTTATGTGAAGCTCATAGTTCTCCGTTTTCAGTTCATCCTGGTAGTACTAAGATGTACAGAGATCTGCAAGAGTATTACTGGTGGGATGGAATGAAAAGAGATATTGTTGATTTTAATATTAAGTGTTTGACTTGTCAGCCGGTTAAATCAGAGCAAAAGTTACTGAAAGGGATGGTTCAGCCTTTACCAGTGCTAGAGTGGAAATGGGAGAATGTATCCATGGACTTTGTTGTGGGATTACCGAAGACATCTAGAGGTTCACTTCTAACTTTTGGAAAGGCCTTCAGAAGTCGTTGGGTACTAAATTAAATTTTAGTATAGCTTTTCATCCGCAATCAGATGGGCAGTCAGAACGAAAAATTAAGTCCTTGGAGGATATGCTACGAGCATGTTTGATGGATTATCAGGGAATTTGGGACCAACATCTTTCTTTGGTTGAGTTTTCTTATAATAAAAGTTTTCATTCTTGTATATAGATGGCACCATTTGAGGAATTATTTGGGATGAGGTGTCGAACTCCATCATTTCGGGATGAAGTGGGTGAAAGGAAGCTGATGGGACCAGAATTGGTAGAAGAGATGGCAGAAAAAGATCAGTTGATTCAGAAACACATGAGAACAGCTCAAAGCAGACAGAAGAGTTATGTGGATAACCGGAGGAAGGATCTATCTTTCGAGGTAGATGATTATGTTTTTCTCATGGTTTCTCCATGGAAAAGTGTGATGAGATTTGGTAAGAATGGAAAGCTGAGTCCAAGGTTCATTGGACCATATGAAATTCTGGAGAGAATTGGATCAGTTTCTTACCGAGTGGCTTTACCTCCGAATTTATCTCAGGTACACAATGTTTTTCATATTTTGATGTTGAGGAAGTATATGCCAGATCCATCTCATGTTTTGAGTCTATAGGTAGTTCACTTGGAAGAAAACCAATCTTATTATGAAAAACCGGTCTAGATTCTTGACCAAAGAGAGAAAGTATTGTGAAATAAGGTAATTCACCAAGTAAAGGTTTTGTGGAAAAAACATATGGAAAAATAGGAAACGTGGGAATCTCAAAATGCTATGAGGGATAAATACCGCAACTTATTTTGATAAGTGAATAAAATTGCGAGGATGTAATTCCCAAAAGGGGGGAAGGATGTAACATCCCAGGTAAATAATGAATAAAACATTTTCATATTTATTAATATTTATGAATTAAATATTAATTTTAATTAGAAGAGGTTTCTATGTTCGATAGCATACTCGATACGCAACGATTAGTTTCTTTGAAAACTTACATCGTACACTAGTAATATAATAATATTATTTTAAATGGTAGTTAACATATAGCTGTTGTATTTGCGTGAGTGGATAGAAATAACTAAAATATGATTATATATGTTTTTTAAATGTTTTTACATTTATCCAATAAAAGATAAAGGCTTAAAATACGGAAAGAATTCAATTTTAGGCATTTATACCCTAAAGGTTCACTTATCACCTTTGGATGGAGAACCATCATTAAATATAGTTTTGATCACTCTTATACATTATATTGGACCAAATATAACTCTTCTTTAGAATCGGGACATCAAAATTTACTTTTTGTAAATTTTTTGGTATTTTTCCGATAATGTTCATTTTTTAATGAATAGTGTAAACTGTTGTATTTTTAATTCAAAAACTCTTTTTAATCTAATTTATTTATATGATTATATTATCTTTTGAATTAGGTTTAAAGTGAAATTAGAATATATTTTTACCATTTAATTCAATAGTGGTCGTTGGAATAAATTTCAATTTGAAATCGGACTTAAACTAGTGTCAATCTTTTGATATTTATTGTTTCATAAAAACACGCTATTTGTCATGACAATAGGAATTAATTATTAAATTAATTAATGTGACTTATATGTTTTGAATTTTGTAAAATAGACTTCATTTTTGAATTCGGAATATCAAATATAGCTTAGGGTGAAATTTTGGTATTTTTCTAAAAAACTTAAATTTTTGATGAATAGTGAAACCACTAAGTGGTACTAAAAAAATGATTTTTCGTTTAAATCAAATTTTACCACCTCTGTGTTTTTAATTTAAACAATCCGACATACATGGTTTTCATTAAGAAGTAAAATGCGGTTCAATGATATTAAAACAATTTTTTGGTGAATAGTAACTTATTAAGTTTTTAATCACGATTAGAGGTAATTAATGCAATTTAAGGCAAAAATGTTATTATAATAAAATGAAAATAACTAGAAACATGTCTTACCATTATTTAATGTGTCATGGCCGACCAAGACAAGACATGGGTCATCTTTTGGACCCCATGGAGCCACTTTGCTTGGGAAATGACATAAATAACTTTTTATTTAATGTTAAAGTAAAAATGACACAAACATGAGTTGTTTTACTAAAACAATTTTTACAAGGGGTTATACAAGTCATCATTTTGATTATAAATATTCATTAGAAAGATAAAACGATTTTCTACATCATGCTATTTGTTTTATAATTTTGAGACATTAAATAAATTAAATTATTTATGACATCATGATGATGCAGCGATTACCTCATTAATAAAGGATTTAAATAAAATGGAAACATAATTTAAAACCTATGACCTAAACATGTCCAAAACATATTGGATGGGTGTATTTCGAACCCCTATCACCATATCCTCGAAACACATCAAATTGGGACCATTAAAATCCGAAACTCATTCTAAAATAATGTAACATTTTCTTACTTTCCAAGAGTGCACCTCCTCTCGTCTTATAAAAGGCCCCCACCTCTACCTCCTTACCAACACTCCCAAAGCCTTTGGCTCGGACAAACCCTTCCCATTTAGTCTCAACACTTCCCTCTCGTACTCCTTGAAGCCTCACTTTGGGCAGAAGTCTTCCCAAGGAATCCTTTGAGCTCAAACCAAAGGGAGTTACCCGATTTTAAGGTAATGTCTTCACTTGAGTCCTTTTGTTTTATTTTGATTCTCCAACCCCCTAAACTCTTTTTATTCATTTATTTTGTAACAAATCTAGTATCATAAATATACTAGGATGTGTTTATAAGAAGTATTCGATCTACACTTACACACACCTACATCTAATGGTTAAATAACATACTGTTTCAGTGGATGGCGAATTTCGGCTTCCCGAAACGATGATTGTTCAACATTCTTTTAACACCTTCAAAGGTGGGCATTAAGATGACACTATATTTATATATGATATATAATATGTTTATGTTTTACTTAATCTTCTGTATTTTTCATTTTGGGCCTACCTTTATGGTTTCCATTATGGGTAAACGCGATATCTTCATTTAAGGAAGTGCGGACTACCGCCCCCTCAAAGTGATTTGATTCGTTAATACCATATGTGGGACATGTAAAGGATGGATTTAAAGTTTTTATATACGATGTTATACTAGAGTTATAATATACCTCTATATCATTATTATTACATTCCATAAAAATATGAAATAGAAATGAAAGTAGCGTTCATGCGTACCTACAGCTTACCGTCTCCATGAACGGTGCATTTCATTTCATATCCCCAAATGTAATGAACTATTATAAGTACATGTATATAATGGATATATATGATGAATGATACATCTAAATGATGAATATAATTCTGGAATTAAAATAAACATATCTCTCATTTAGTTTTAATTCCATTAATATGACAAAGAAATGAAAGTAGCGTTCATGCGTACGTACGGCTTACCGTCTCCATGAACGGTGCATTTCATTTCGTACCTCTAAATGATTATGTAATATTATAAATACATGTATATTCTAGATATATATGATATATATGATATCCAAATAAGGAATTTCATTCTAGATATAAAGAAACTTTGACCACATGAACAACATGTAATTGTAAGAAGTCCACTTTAGACTTAAGAACCAAATATCGACAAAACAAACATTATTAACTTAAATTGTTACATAATGTTTATAACATGGAAATAAGTGATATAAAAGGAATAATGTACTTGAAAATGGTTCTTATGAAAATATAAATTTACTCAAGTTTATTATTCATGACGTTAAAGAACGATCGAGTCAAGTCGGACCCGAGGTAAGGGAACTTCTTAACCCGATTTCCATTCTTTGGGTTAATCTCCTACTTTCAAATTATGTCATGATATTATAATCTCCTATTTGGTATTTATAATTTATTTATGTGTAAATATAGTGAATACACATAATATATCTATTTTATTTAAAAAATGATCTTTGTAATGGACTTCGTCTCAATCTCCTTTCATTGAGGCATATTTCGTTTTATACACAACTTTCTTTTATACGGTGTATAAACCCCTTTGACATTTACTTTTATACAAAAGGAATATTTTTTACGAAACGTTTTACTAAATGACAAAAAGGAATGTTTTTTTTAACGTACGCGGTGACAACGACCTTTTCCACTGCCGCGAGTATTATTTGGTCTTTGGCTTCCACAACAAGCCGTAATGATTTTAAAATAAAGTAAATACCATATACTCTTTTATGTATTTTGGTATTGAAAATTGATTTGATAAAGGATTCTATTATTTCAATATAATTAAATGATATATTGTGATTGAAGTGTGGAAATTTTATCATTCCTTTATATTGGTTTTATGTTTTATGATTTTATATTGGTACTTGGACATTTGACGGGTGGTTACGTGATAAACCATATGACGGGTGGTGTCGTGAATACCAGGATGGGTGGTTACATTATAACCTCCAATGCATTGGGTATGGAAGTCGGCCGTATGGCTATTCCATTTAGTATGTATGGAAGTTGGCCGTATGGATATTCCATGATATGTGTGGAAGTCGACCGTATGGTTATTCCACTTAAGTATGTTTATGTCCCAAGTTACATTTATATGTTATGTGTTATTTATATGGGTTTTATGGTAATCCATTGGTTAAAGAAAAGGTATGTAATGATATTTTATTCAGTGAAGAGTTTTTACTACTTCCTGAAGGTGAAGGTATTACTTTGACAAAGTAATACACTGTTTACTTGATGTTTAAAAAACTAACAGTTTTCGTTCTTTGTGTATCCCTTACTGAGATGTTTTATGCTCACCCCAAGTTTTTTTGAAATGGTTTTCACAGAACTTAATGTGGAATAGGTTCAAGGATGGGATCAAGGGAAAGTAATTCTATATAAAACATGGAACTAGACATGTTTCTTTTTAAGAGTTTTTATTTTATGGAATCCTAGTAGAAGTGTCTAATTTGTAATCTTTTGAGATGTAATAGTTATGTCCTAATTCTCTAAAACTCTAAACCTGAAAATATCCTCAATGTGAATTATTCATTTAATTCTGTATTAAGTAATGTTTATGGCCGGGGCCTTATATTTGGTGTAGTTTTGTTTTAGGTTTCGATACATATTCAACAAAATCATGGGTGAATATTCTTATATTGTTGGGATTAAATCTCTGCTTATGTAGAAGACATTATGAGATATTCTATGCATATTGGTGGAAGATGTTTCATTGAAGACATGTCATCCTGTTGAATTTCCAAGGTGTTATAAATAAATTGGACAAAACTGGTCATTATAAGGGGTTTGAGAAATGTGGATTTACCATGTCCTCTATATGGTTGCATCTCATGAGTAGTATACACCCCATTGATCATGGTTTTATCAAGAATATCCTGCCTTGTACCTGAGAGTTAGGATGAGACACCATTTTCTTAGGTGAGGATAAATAAAGCTCAGTGAGGGTAAACTCCATGTTCTATGTAGGAAGACAGTTGAATAGAATCCCATATATTTGTTATGTACGAGTGTTCTTTTTTATGCATACATCATAGGACAGGGGTGATGGATATTAATTTAGATATAGTGAAAGATAAATATACGATGGTTTTAGATTTCTTATGTTGGAGTTATGTGCTACATAACACTTGGGTGAATCAAGGATTACCAATGACTATGAATCAAATTGGAATGTTATTGGGTCAGATGATGAGACACATGTAAAAGGTCATAGAAAGCATGATGTGATGTGGGTTGGCTACGATTTTTTTCCAAGGGAATTACATGTAGTTTTGGGATGTTTAGTCCAAGTAACTTACGATGAGGAAGTTGTACTCCATACTCCAATTGAGTGACACCATCTTATGGGTAGTTTGAGATAATGGAACAGTTATTTATAGGTTAATACCATTGGGAAAATGCGAGTTGTGATGGCTAGGTACTCCTTTGATGGATGGGATGAACGATATCTGTTATTATAGGTGAAACATGACCCATTTTTTTGGTCATGGTTATTTTTGGAACATGGAATATGATTTTATGTTGTTTAGAGAATAGATGTTTGGACGGTCCCTTAGTTGAGGGATTAGGAGTTTCCAAGGTTTTGAAAGGCTATATCAAACTCTGTGATATGATATGGAGGAAACGTTATATAATTATTAGAATGATTTTTGATGAGTGTGAGCTATTTTATGTTGATCAGAGATAGATATGAACCTAGAGGAATGTAGAATTCCCTTATAGGCATGATAAGATGCACTATGATATGAGAGGCCAACTTGGGGATAAACCTATATGGGAATGATATTGATAGTGGTATAAAAAGTTGTGGGATATATTATTTATTCGTTTGGGTGCTTCTATTTTTTATAAGATTATTCCATCTATGGTTTTGGCCCATGATATTGATGTCTCCTACCGAAATACTACGTTTGTGGGTTTTTGTTCTTGGTGTGACCTCCTTGGAGCCTACATGGAAGGGTTGATGTGAAATATATAAATTGAATTGACTTTATATGGTTATAAAAGTTAACCTATAATGAGGGAATATGTCATGGGGCGATGTGATATATAGCCCATGGACACTAACTTGAGGGATGATGAATCATGATGAAATGTGGATGCTTGATTCTTCATAGTTCCTCTGTGTAATGGTTCAACATTTTGACACCTATCCGCCTAATGTACATGGTTATAGTTTTGGAAGAATTATTATGGAATAATAGGGGTGAGAGGATGATATAAATTCCAAAATGACACTAAATTAGGTCTGATCACGTGATGTGTTGTCATGTTTTTTATATGCTGACCTGAACCATGAGGAGATATGGTGGCTTGGAGATTACACTAATTTTAAGGAACTTTTATAAAATGTTTATTTATATTCCCCATGCATACACATATGTGATGTAGTATACTAGGGGAACATGGTGACACCTTATTAATATGTATTTCTACCACCCTTCATGGGAACCATCATTCATGTACTGGTATTATATCAACATTTAGGTTCTTGATAGGTGGTGTAGTCATGCATTCTTTCATAAATCAGTGAGTATGTGTTGAATTTGTGTGTAGAGGTCCAGAGATTTTACATCTACCAATGTATTAGTAATATTTTTAGTTATGTTTACTGTGTTTATTTATGGGGTAACTAATGTGTGCATTATTTGATTGTGGGTATGTATATTCACTTCCATTTAGTATAGTACTGTTTTTATTTGATTGTGCATATTTTTGTAATATTTCATGGACATTTTGGTTATTTATTTGTTTTTGTATTCATAAATGAGTTCATATTATAATCATGCATGTATTAGGCCCTCACCTCTATTTGGAAGTCTCGGGTGTATATATAGGAATTCATTAGTTATACAAATCTCAAACTCAAGTGGTGATTCCAGGATAAGACACTACAATTAGCATTGTATGTATTGAAGTTTTTTAGACAAGATAATTTTTCATATTCATTGGATACATCCAACCAAACTCTTACTCACTCATGATTAGTAAAATTTTGTAGATATATAGAAATAACTGGTCATGGTTTATACAGGTACATTTTCTCTTAATTAATTTATAGATTTTCATATATATACATTAGATATATTTAATAAGGTTTTCATGGATTCGATTAGAACCAAATTTGTTTATTATATTTTGATCATAAGATGACTTAATAGTTTATCATATGATTCATTTTGTGAAATTTATTATTATTTAAACCATTATTTTAATTATATTTTTTAAAATGTTATTTCATTACCATCTATTTTTAATTTTTTGTTTAATTTATCTTTGGTGCATTACTTTTATAATAGTTTATTTGTATCCTGTGGAAAATGTTTCCAACTCTTGATGATTTGGGTAATGTTCTTGAGAAAACATGTCAATCATATGTTTCAAGATTAGGTTCCATGGTATCGGGTGTAACAAATGGTATAATAACATTTTTTTATGTTTACTCTCAGTATATTTGGAAAGAATATAGACTATGATGTTTGGAATTCAAAATTTACATAAAATGGTGTATATAAAATTTTTATGGAAAACCTCAAGTTAATGGGAAGTATAGAGTAATAAAAATGCTCATATTGACGTTTTACAATATTTTTATTTGTTCCATGTTAATCCACGAATAGTTAATATATGATTGTGTTTATAAAACATTATAGACATGGTATGAAAATTAATTACATTTATATTATTTTAATATAAAATGATTTCCCTATAAAAATTATTTTCATCATCTATATAATATATGGGTTTGGATAATGATTTGAAACAATTAGTGTAATAACATATTTTAATTTTTTTGATTAACAGATAATAAATTTTTTAAAAATAATAGATATGTCGGAATCTACCTAGGCATTATATGTAATGAAATTTTTATCTGGATGATCAATTTTTTAATTGTTTTATTTCAATTGGATTATTAAATATATATTAGAATTGTGATACCTAAATGAGTTATTGATAGAAATATATGACAACCAATTGGGTCTTATTTATTTATCCTTATTTTCTGAGAACATTTGTAAAAAAACTATCTATTATTTTATAGATTAGATTACCATGATAGTTGGTGGGAGATAACTAGGAATCAATGATTTAAAACCAAAATACATCATCATTTATTGGTGATGTTAAAACAGTATTAATAGAATCATACATGGAGAAGATCAATTTTTCACTACTATTTTAATGTATGTTAAATATCATGATGGAAGAATTTTTAATCCATTTTTTAGAAAGATCATCTCTAAAATAATTATTGATGGTTATGGAAACTAAAATAAACCAGGAACTTTATTTGAAGTTTTTTTGTATGATTTTTAATGGAATGAATTTTTCATTGGATTTAATTTGGGTGGTGTATAAAGAGTTTTTTTAGTTTTAATTAAAAAGTATTACATTTATGTAGTATGTAAAAGTGTTTTTTGATCTTAGTTGGTATTCATTTGATTTATTGATTAATGAAAATGTTAATTCCAAAAGGATCATTGTGTGGTTGTGACCATATGTATGGTCAAGAATTATGTGGTATAGGTTCCCTACTTATATAGAGTTGGTTATTATGTGATATGTAGAAGAGGTGGTTGTGATAGAATTAAATAATTTTATTTCTTTTCTTCCTCAATATTTTTTGGTATTAAATGGTTTAAGTTTTTATAAGAGGAAGTGGAATGTTTTTAATGGGTTTTTCCAAACTAATTCACAGTAATCTATTAATTTAATACATTAATATAGTTCTTTAAATGTAGAAATGTGGAATATTCCATGTAAAAGTTCCCTTACAATACTCTTTTATATTTCTATTATGCGAGTATAGATCATTTGAATAATTATTATGGGATACTAACACAGGAAATCAATAGTAGAGTACAATTGTAGGGATCAAGGATGCTGATTGAAAAACTATACTAGGTTGAGTTATGGACTCTGGAAATAGTGTGTCATATTACTAAAATGATATATTAATAGTTTAAAGTATTAATGGAAATCCACTAATAGTTGATTATTCCTCAATGGAACCAGTGACTGATACATGAAATTTTAGTTGTGAGGTACCCTTTTGATTTTTAATATATATTTTTATGTTATTTCTTATTATAAAATAATATTAATTTATATATTCAATAATGGTTTACCAATTGGGATTACAAGTGTATTTTTTTCAATTTTAGATGAAGATTTACACTATATTATGTTAGTGGATTGAAAAATGGGTTAGGTGTCCACTAAAATTAACAACGATGGGTAACATAGAATAATAGAGGGACTTTTCATTATGAAAGATGGAAATATATAATGTCATTTTCATGAAGGATTAACATAATATACACACATATAAAATCAACAACTTTAATTTAATTTTAATTTTATGGTATGAACATTAGTGATTCACTCTTTGATCAAATAATTTGATATTAATGCTAGTAAGTAGAGTCTAATAGTAATTGATTGGGATAAATATCTTGTTAATCCAAGTGTATAACAATTTAATAAATATATTAATGGATATGACCTTCAATTCTAATATTTGTGGGTTAATATGCATGTATTTTCCTATGTGATCTTTTTATACTACCATATTGTTGAGATGTGGAATCTTGTATTGACATAGTGATTGGAATAATATAAATTTATTTACCTATACATCATATGAGACAAGTAGATAAAAAATAATTGATGTAATAGAAATATTTTATAAATATGAAGTTATTTATTTCATTTAATATTTCTCCTTTGGAAACACCAACTCAATTTTAAATGAAATTGTTAATAGTTTTTATTTATAAATTTACCAATTAAATCTAAATGAAGTGGAAGTATATAATAAATATCTCAAAACCCAAACTGATAATCTATTTTAATATCTAAATAGATCATGTATGTTTTCTATGATGAATCATCGATTGAAATATCATAAAAATTATAAACTAAAAGAAAATTTCAAAAACAAAATTTCAATGTTGTTATTTTCATCATACGTTTTTCTGCTTAAATTTTATAATTAATAATGTTCCATCAATAGTTATAGTATGTATAAACCTTATTTTATAAATTATATACTGCCTATCAAAGAATATTTATTTAAAATATTCAAATGTTCTAATTAATTACTGTGCGCCATAGGAAACACCAAGAAATTGTTTACAAAACGATAATTGAGTATAAGTTGTATTAAATGTTTTACAAATTTTAATTTTGGAAAAAAAGATGAAATATAATCCTGTGAAATTATTTATAATAATGGGTTGTATTTTGTTCTCAAGATTATGAGCATGTCGGTCTTCTAGGAGATAATTAGAATTTTCTTTTAGATATCGAGTTTTATAGGTTTAGTTAGATATTAACAATGATTCATTAAATAATTTTTAAGATTATTTTGTCTCTTTATTTAATTGATTCTGATTGAAGAAAAGTATTAATAAAGTTTATAATGAAAGTATCATTTGTTAAATTAAATAATATATATACTTAATCTCATATTTTTATTCTTCCTGTATCATGTTTTTGTTAGGATGTTTATTGTGACATAGAATGTTTGATTTGACATTGTTTTTTCAGGTAAAGGGTAAAATTATTTCCATTTGGGTTTAAGAAATGGAGTCTTCACAAAAATAAATAACCAAAACAATATTAGTAGATAGCTAATATTTTCTACTGTTTGATGACATACATTTACAAACATTTTGGGGAAATATTTGATATATATATGGTACAAGAGTAAAAATATGTTTTCCAAAAACATGATCTCAACCTCAGATAACAAAAAAGTATAGAGTATCTTGTAACTTTTTATTTCTATCTTAGTAGTAAATATTGAATGGATATTAAAAAGGAAATACTTTAAAAGGTTGGGTCCTACACAAATAGTAAATTAAGTTTGTGAGAAATAGAAGTTAATGGGGTTTTTGGATAAGTTTAATATGGGGGTATAGTAAATATTGGATAGTGTGTTCTTACCTAGTGATAATGTATTATCCACCGTGGAGGCACACGTGAAATAGAAATAGTTATGAGATAATGATTTTATGATTATTTTAAATTCTATATAAACAATGATATATGTAGTGATGAACTACATTTAGTACTTTATTTCAGATATTAAATAGAAGTTTGTATGGAACTGGGTGATTTTTTTTAAATGTTTTTAGCACTCTCTATTGGTAGTGGATCTGATATATAAAATAATTTATCTTTGATATTAAACACTAATTATTGTTGTTACAAATAGATAAATATGTGGCTAATTTTATTTCATGGTGTTATATTTTTCAAATGATAATAGAAAAAAACCACTACCAATGGAGATACTGAAGTATTTACTTATTACCACATGAAAATGGGATTAAATATCAATTTATTTATTTATTGTATTTTGAATATCACCATAATAACAAGAGATTGTTTGGTTTGAGGAAAAATGAATCATTAAAATGAATCATTTTGAAGTTCCAAGATGTGTGACAAACACTGGGGGGTTAATAGGAGGGCTATATTTATAGAATTTACTCTCTCATTAAATTTTTAATACCCTGACCACAGTAACCCAGAGCTGGTGCGTTATTTTAATACATTGGTAGGATTACAAGGAATCATGTCCTTAAAGACTGCTCATTTTAGCAGTCTTGGAAAATAGATTACGTACAATATCGTTATATTACACTTTCTAACATAAAACACACAAAAAACTCCATTGAGAATGCCATTATTCGCTATAGCTTAGCCCTGTATATCAATCATAATACACTTCCTGGAATCCCAGGAAAATAAAACATAAGAAAGGGGTGAGCTCAGATTCCCAGTAAGGATAAATAATTTAGCATAAGCGATTAGCATTTAAGGAAATATGAGTGATAAAAACAACGGCCTTTTTAAACATAAACATGAATATAATATGAAAAAAATAAAACGTTACCATATAAACATGCACATGGATATTCTACTAGTTGAATAATCACATGTAATAACTAATTTAATAATGAGGGAATGCATGATGCTGGACATCATTACCACATAGTAAAGGCCTTGTGTCAACACTACAAATAAAAGTTTTGTGAAGGGCTTGTTCCAAGACACAAGTTTGTCTCATGAGACCTACCGATACATCAAGGATCTATAGCGGGCTCCACTCGTCACTTACATAGTCCACTACATTCCTCATATGAAAATGTTGAAACATAACCTAAACATTTGTATTAAAATTAGCATACGATATGTCAACACATTAACCATAAACCATGAATGGTGTAAAAAAATAACATCCATAGTCCGATATATCATAACTCATTCAATATAATATGGAAGATTGTATTATAATAAATCAACCTCAATCAATAATAATATCCAGAAAAGGATGATGACATAGTTGAAAATTATGAGTAAAACATTTTGAGAAAAATATACTTTTTGTAAAATCATTTAAAAGTCACATGTTTATAATGGAATAAATTTAAAATAACTTTTTGAATCAATGTGTCCCATACCACTTTGAATATTTTGTAAATATATATCATTTCAAAACATTCATGTCCATATAAATAAATCCTTAAAATCATATTGAAAACAAGGAAAATAATTAAAAATATTTTGAAATATAAATCTTTAAAACATTTAAAATTGTGAATTTGATAAAGGATACCTTCCAAAAATCCTTACAATATTCATTTTGAAAACATTATTATGAAAAATGGACATGGATGATAAAAATGTCCCAGTAAATACTTACACATAAACAATCTCAGATAATAATGAGATTGATGAATTAACCCATACCTTGAACTTTCCTTTAGTCGAGGGCACATTTAACCTCCTGTATAAAGATCTTAGTATGTTATTAAATTATAAAAGAACCATATTAATATTTATGATATCATACATGATTCATTTATGACTTTATACTACCCATATAAAATTAATTTCCTTATAAAATTAACATTTCGGGTAATAATCACTTTCTTTAGCGTACGTCTTTTAACTTGTTACTATTGATTGTATCCCTTAGATCAAGATTTAAATACCTCTAGATTATAAAACATTATTTATATATCATATATTTTTAGAATATAAATATGTATAATAGACATATATATGAAATGAAAAACACAGTTTATGGAGACGGTAGTCCGTACGTAGGCATAAACGATGTTTCCATTTTCATAGCGTATTGAACGGAACTAAGTGAATAGGATATATGTAAGTAAATATATATATATATATATTATCAATATTATTTAATATATTAAATACTTATTAGTAATATATATTTTTATAATCATCTATGAATGGTGAATGTGGAAATGAATCTCATCGCATCGTGGAGACGGTAATCTGTACGTACGAACAAGAGACAATATAATTTACTTAAAGGTGTGGAATTGGATGGTATATTAATTTTAAAAAGACATTATAATTTTATTTTAATTATTTATATAAATATTACTCATCATTATATCCATCCAAATAACATAGTGTTGAATAAAAAATTACACCATGACGTGGAGACAGTAAGCTGTAGGCACGCACGCATGGTGACATTATCATTAATAAGATTGATAGAATAATGAATATAGTTATGACATATTTATAATAACATCAATGTATATATAATATTCTAGGGTTATTATTTTATAATTGAAACAAAAAATAAAGAGTAAGTGGAAGAATAAGAGAAATTGAAAGAGTGTGGTGAAATCATTACCTCTTCTTCAGGTTCTTCCTTTTGATTTGATCACAACGGCTTCTTAAGTTGGCTTTCTGACCAAAGGAAGGCCTCTAGGATGAAGGTAGGAGAGTTTTGAGGATATTTGGGCAGAGGTTGGCTGATCCAAATGGCTTTGTAGGTGTGAATTTTAGTGAAGGGTAAGCACCCTTTTATAAGAGGGGTGTGGGGCACCTTAGAAAAAACATAAACTATTATTTTATAATAAATTAATTTTCGGTTTATAATGGCTAATAAATTAATTATTTAAAATATAAGGTGTTTATGGTTCGAAAAAAAATCATCCAATATGTCTTAGATAGGTTTAGTTTACCATATTAACCTTAACTTTTAGATTTAACTCTTAGTTAAATAGTTTGACATTTACCATGTCTATTTGTATTTTTATATTAAATGGTTAATAAACATTCTATAAAATGCCAATCTAACCCCAATTGATTCATTAATGTCATATATATTATTAGATATTATTTTTACCAAACCATAGATTTTTAGGACTATTATATCAATTAATAATATTATATTTGTTTTAAAAACTATTTTATGTCAATTTTGACACTCTTGGGTATTTGTTTTTTGATAGAATTATAAAAACCTGATTACATTAAAACAAATACATTGAATCAATCATAATATTTCATATTCACCTAGAAAATTCATGGATGTCAGAAAACAGTTGAAATTATATTTATTTTAATATTTATATTACCATTTATTTGATTCATTCATTAATAAGGTAATGAATGCATCATCATTGTGTCATTAATAATGTTCATTATTTAAAATCTAAAAATTATAAATAAACTACCATTATGTATAAAATATTTTTATCTTTATTATTAATATTTATAGTCGAATTTATCTTATGTATAACCCTATATGAAAAAAATTATTTATTAAAATTTGATTTTAACTCTTTTAAATATTCTTTAAATAAAATAATGATAAATGCCTTAATCTAATCCATGTAGACGTAAAGAAACATATTTTATTCCAAAGGTTTTTTTGGTCTAATTACACTTATCCAATAGAATTAGGACATGTGTTAGGATAATAATAATATCATTTTTACCCTTAATTACCCTATTTACTTTTAACCGTGGTAAATAAAAGTAAAATGTTATAATTCACCAAAAATTATTTTTATCTTATTGAACCACATTTTACTCTTTTTTATTAACCGTTTCTCTCGGTTTTTCAAAATTCAACTCATAGAAGTGGTAAAATTATGTTTTATGTAAATATGCAAATGCTCCTCGGAGGTGGGTAAAATACATTAAAAAGTTCGATAAAATTTATGTATACCTAAAATTATTATAAACTGGATCCAATGAATTACATTGAATTTATATAGGTATTATGTATCTATTTTTAGATAAAATAAATTTAAATAAAATAAATAATTATTTAAATATAAACTCGGTTATAAACAATAACTTAGTGCTTTTCATTATTCATTAAAAATTGAATGTTTTCATAAAAATATATAAAATTCACCCTAAGTGAATTTTTATATTCCGAATTCAAAAATGAATTATATTTTACAAGTTTCTAAAAATATATGTTGCATGAATTAATTTAAAATTAATTCCAGTTGTTAAAACCAAGAAGCGGATTTTATAGAAATAATAACTATCAAAAGATTGACATGTGTTTATGTCCAATTTCAATGTGAAATTATTTACAATGGCCATCATTGGATTAAATGGTAATAATATAATCTAATTATACTTCAAAACCATTTAAATTTATAATAAAACACTATAAATTATTTTGATTAAAAAAGTTATTTTCAGTTAAAACATAGTATATTTCACAATTCACCCAAATATGAAAGTTATCAGAAAAACACCAAAAATTTATTAAAACTAAATTAATATATCCCGATTATAAAGAAGAATTTTATTTTGTGAAATTTAATATATAAAAGTTTCAAATATCAGATTTAAAAAGGGTTTTCAATTAAAAAGTGGTAAAATTTCAATTTTTAAAAAATACTTCTTTTATCTGAAAAAATGTATTTGTTCTTACATAATGTCTGAGAACCTCATAATATGGATTCTAAAATTATAAGTATTATATAAAGTTCAAAATTCAGTTAATACTATTCATAACCGCTTTTGAATGTCTAGTTTGGTAAGTCGTGGTGTGCTTGAATTCTTTGTTGCGTGTAGTGAAAGTTATTGAATGACATTGAAGAAATAACATACTATGAAATATTGGGGTATTACATTCTTCCCTCCTTCAATAAATTGTTTCCTCATAATTTGAAATTGTTCTTTGAAAATAAAAGGTTGAAAATAGAAAAAAACCTTTGTGGGAAAACCCACATCGAAAATTGGGTTAATAAAAATTAGTCTTAATGAGAGGAAATATATATATATATAAACACACTTGACAAGTAGAGTTTCATCATTCAACTAATTCATACCTAAAACTCTTCTTTCACTTCAAATGATTTCAAAAAAAAATATATTTAACCAAAATCATATAAGGGTACCAAAAATAATGAATTTATAATTCATTTGTCAGACTATTTAAAAAAAATAAATTATACAAACTAGTACATCACGTAGTCCAGTCATAGTTGATGCACCTTTTTCACTCTTCAGTTGTGGGTTAAATTCTCGCGGCCTTGCCAGACGTGACTAGTTATCACCCGACCTCTCGGTTGTCCTTTTTATAAAAATACAAAAATAACCTTAACAATAGTACCCATTTGCAAACATAATCTATTACAACCTTTAGACTTATCCAAAATAATAACATCCAAACTCTCAGTCCAAAATTTATAAGGAAGTTAAACACAATGAAGATCCTTTTCTACATATAATAACAATTTAACACCTTCATCATTTATTCTTTTAAAACACCGCAAAATCAGGAATTACAATAAAACCTTATTGATTTTATTCATGCTCACTTATTCCTTATAGTATACTAGATATACTCCATCTATCCAAAAATGATGTAATCTACAACAATTATGGAATATACAAATCATTAATCATTTTTAAAGAAGTCAATAATATTCAATATAATTTATCCAAATCAACCATCTCTTATTCTAAAATCACTACCTCATTATCATGACCATATTAAGGATTACCTTTCCTTCAACCATGTATTGTCCAAAACGATTAGCTTACTATTAAGTCATATTTCATAGAACCAAATAATCTCAAATCCTCAATAAAATAGTACTGTAGTACAATACTTATTTATCTCCATAATTCATGTAACAAGTATACTGTTGATACAACACTGAAATTAAATAATTCTATAATAACAACATAAGAACACTAGTCATTCCTCTTCCTCTGAGGTAGTATCATAACTTCATTATTATCCAATAACATCATTTTCAGTATACTCGTATGAATGAGACATTAATTCGCATAGTGTCTCAACACTTTGCAGATGAAGCATTTTTCATTTGAAAATATTTCTTACCCTTCCAATCACGTACTTGGTTTCCTTTTTCTCCAAACATATAAAAAAATCTCATTCCATTCAATCATTCACCAAGGTGATTCTTTCCACATTTATCACATATGGGAAAATCCTTCTTTTCCCCTAACATTTATCCATCTTTCTCTCTTCCATCCATTTCTTCTCTTGCTTCCCTTCAAAGCCATAGGACGTAGAGAATTCATTGCAAGATACTATTTATTAATATGTTGAGAATAAATGGGAGACTATTTCTTTTCTAAATTTTGGATTAATACCATGAAATATATGATCCTTCTTACACTTTGGATCATATGTATTGTTGGGTTTCACATTCCTTCTACTGGGTGCCAGTTGTATACAATGGCATACACTAGGCCATTTTATGAATTGAAAAGTATAATTCTAAACTTGGAAAGTACCTAACGTAAATCAAACAATGTATTGATATAATCCATAATCATAAAAAATATTTTGTTTGAAGAGGTATATACTTGTATATCCTTTATTATGATTTTTAAGTAAAATGAAAATTATCCTAAGAATATCCCCTGGGAGTGTCGTAACCAAGAGTGCAGCAAGGCCCGTTATTATGCACAAGTTCACGTTTGAGTCTAGATCAGTGTGGTGTTTTTGATTTTTACCCCTAGGTACATCTGTGCCAGAGCCTCCTCAACCTACTCATATCTAGACATGGATTTAATTTCATGGAAAACTTAGAAAATCTCTACATTACCAAAATTCTATGAAGATCTTCTATACTAATCCTCAAAGTCTATCATTGGGTAATGTGCTCTATTTAGATTTTATCTAAATCTAGATTCCAAGGTTATTTCTAAACTTTTTATGATACCAACTGTAACGCCCCGACCCTAGTTACCCAGAGCTGGTGCATTATTTTAATACATTGGCACGATTACAAGGAATTCACTCCCAAAAGACCGACCAGTTTGGCAGTCTTGGAAAATAGATTATGTACATGGACGTTACAATACACTTTCTATCATAGAACTCAAATAAAATAATCCTTTGAGAATTCCATTATCCACATTAGATTAACACTGTATATAAATCATAATACACTTCTTATAATCCTGGGAAAATAAAACATAAGAATGTGGTGAGCTCAGAATCCCAGTAAGGGTAAATAATTTAGCGGAAGCTCTAATATTTTAAGACAAGATGAGTGATAAAAAAAATCCTTTTTAAAAATAAACATGAACATAATAAAAAAAATAAATCAAACATTACCATATAAACATGAACATGGATATTCTACTAGTCGAATAATCACTTGTAATAACTAATTTTTTAATGAGGGAATGCCTAACACCTGACATCATTACCACAAGGTCAAGGCCTTGCTCCAATAATACAAATAAATGTTTTTTCAAAGACTTATTCCAAGACACTAGTTTGTCTCATGTGACCTACTAATGCATCGAGGAGCTATAGCCAGCTCCTCCCATCACTTAGTAAGTCCACGACATTTCTCATATGACAAAGTTGAAACATAACTTAAACATTCATATTAAAACAAGAACACGAAATGTCAGTACATTTACCATAAACCATGAATGGTATAAAAATATAACATCCATAATCAAACATATTATAACTCATTAAATACAATATGGAAGATTTTATTATAATAAATCAACCTCAATCGAAAATAATATCCAGTAAACGATGCTGACATAGTTGAAAATGACGAGAAAAGTTTTTTGACAGAAATATACCTTTTGTAAAATCATTTAAAAGTCCCACATTTATAAAGGATGAAATTTAAAAGATATTTTTGAATCAAAGTGTCCCATAACACTTTGAAACATTTGAAAAGAATTATCATTTCAAAACATTCATGTCCATATAAATAAATCCTTAATACCATTTTAAAAACATGGACATTAATTAAAAAGATTATGAAATAAATTCATTAAAAAATTTAAAATTATGATATTGATAAATAGTACCTTCCAAAAATCCTTAAAATATTCATTTTTAAATCATTTTTATGAAAAATGGACATGGATGATAAAAATTTCCCAGTAAATACTTACACATAAACAATCTCGGATAATAATGAGATTGAGTAATTAACCCATACCTTGCACATTCCTTTAGTCAAGGGTACATTTAACCTCCTGTATGATGATCTTAGTTTGTTATTAAATTATACCAGAACCATATTAATATTAATGGTATAATACATGATTCATTAATGACTTTATACTACCCATATAATAATAATTTCCATGTAAAATTAACATTTCGGGTAATAATCGCTTTCTTTATCGTACATGTTTTAACTTGTTACTCTTGATTGTATCACATAGATCAAGATTTAAATACTTTCATAATATAAAACATGATATATATATCATATATATTTATAATATAAATATGTATAATAGACATATATATGAAATTAAAAACACCTTTTATGGAGACGCTAGTCCCATATGTAGGCTTAAACGATGTTTTCGTTTTCATATCGGATTGAACAGAAATAAGTGAATAAGATATATGTAAATAAATAAATATATATATATATATACAGTATCATTATTATATCATATATTAAATACTTATTAGTAATATATATTTTTATAATCGTCTATGAATGGGTAATGTGGAAATGAATCTCATCACGTCGTAGAGACGGTAATTCGTGCGTACGCACAAGCGACAATATAATTTCCTTAAAGGTGTGGAATTGGATGGTTTATTGATTTAAAAAATACATTAGCATGTTAATTTCATTATTTATATACATATTACTCATCATTATATCCATCCAAATAACATAGTGTAGAATATCAAACTACACCAAGCATGGAGACGGTAAGTCATACATATGCACGCATGGTGACATTATCATTAATAAGATGGATAGAATAATGAATATATTTGTGCCATATTTATAATAACATCAAAATATATAGAAGATACTGGATTATTTATTTTATAATGGACAAAACAAATAATAAGTAAGTGGAAGAATAAGAGAACTTGAAAGATGGTGGTGAAATCAATACCTCTTCTTCGGATTCCTCCTTTTGATTTGATCAAAAGGGATTCGTAGGTTGGACTTATAACCAAATGAATACCTCTAGGATGAAGGTAGGATATATGGGAGGATATTTAAGTAGAGTTTGGCCAAGAAAAATGGTTTTGGAGGTCTAAATTTGAGTGAAGGGGAAGTGCCCTTTTATAAGAAGGGTGAGGGGCACCTTAGAAAAAACTTAAAATATTATTTTATAATAAATTCATTTTTGGTTTTTTATGGCTAAATAATAAATTATTTAAAATTTAAGGTGGGTATGGGTCTAAAAAACTCAACCAATTGGTTTTAGACAGGTTTAAGTTACCATATTAACCCTAACTTTTAGATTTAACTCTTAGTTAAATAGTTTTACATTTACCATGCCTCTTTGTATTTTTATATTATATGGTTAATAAACTTACTATAAAATACCAATATAACCCCAATTGGTTAATTAATCTCATTGATATTATTATATATGTCTTTTGATCAAGCCTAAGATATTTAGAACTATTATATCAATTAATAATATAATATTTGTTTTAAAAACAATTTTATGTCAATTTTGACAGTCTCTGGTATTTGTTTTTTGAAAAAATATAAACGGCATGATTAATTAAAAAAATACATTTAATGAATCCTAATATTTCATATTATCCTAGATAATTTGTGTAGTTCATAAAAATGTTGAAATTATATTTAGTTTAATATTTATAATACCATTTATTTGATTCTTTCATTAATAAGGTAATTTTTGGATCATCATTGTTTCAATAGTAACCTTAATTATATACTCTCTAAAAATTATAAATAAAATACCATTATGTAGGAAATATTTTTATCTTTCTAATGAATATTTATAGTCTAATTCATCTTATCTATAACCCTATATTTAAAAACATTTTGTTATTAAACTTTGATTTTAACTCTTTTAACTCTTCTTTAAATAAATTAATAATAAATGTCTTAATTTAATCCAAGTGGACCTAAAGGGACTTATTTTATTCCTAATGTTGTTTTTGGACTAATTAAACTTATCCAATAGAATTAGTACAAGTTTTAGGATAATAATAATATCATTTTTACCCCTAATTACCCTATTTACTTTTAACCGTGGTAAATAAAAGTAAAAAGTTATTATTCACCAAATAATATTTTTATCTAATTGAACAACATTTTACTCCTTGATATTAACTGTTTCTCTTGGATTTTCATAATACAAATCATAGAATTGGTATAATTATTTTTTATGTAAATTTAAAAATCCTCATAGGAGGTGTGTAAAAGACTATAAAAAGATCGATAATATATATATATATATATATATAAAGTATTATAAACTGACTCCAATAAATTACATTGAATTTATATAGTTATTACGGATCTATTTTGACCTAAAATAAATCTAAATAAAATAAATATTTATTTAAATATAAATTTGGTTTTAAACAATAACTCAGTGCTTTTCACTATTCGTAAACAATTGAAAGTTTTCAAAAAAATATCAAAAATTCACCCTAAGCTAATTTTGAAATTCCAAATTCAAAATTGAATTCTATTTTACCAATTTCTAAACATATAAGTTGCATTAACTAATTTAAAAATAATTCCAGTTGTTAAAACCAAGAAGCGTATTTTTAAGAAATAATAACTATCAAAAGATTGACACTTGTTTATGGCCAATTTCAAAGTAAAATTACATACAATGACCATCATTAGATTAAATGGTAAAAATACAATATAATTTTACTTCCAAACCATTAAAATGTAAAATTCAACACTATAAATTATTTTGATTAAAAAATTTGTTTTCATTTAAAATATAGTATTTTTCACTATTCATCCAAATATGAAAGTTATAAGAAAAACACCAATTTTTTTTTAAAACTAAATTATTATGTTCCGATTCTAGTGAAGAAGTTTATTTTTTCAAATTGAATATATAAAAGTTTCAAATATAGGATTAAAAATGGGTTTTCCATTAAAAGGTGGTAAAATTGAATTTTTTGAAAAATACTTCTTTTATATGAAAAAAATTATTTGCTCTTACATTATGTCTGAGAAACTCATAATATGGATACTAAAATCATAAAGATTATATAAAGTTCAAATTTCAGTTAATACAATTCATAACTGCTTTTGAATGGCTAGTTTAGTAAGTCGTGGTGCGCTTGAACTCAGTGTTGTGTGTAGTGCAAGTTATTGAATTACTTTGAGGAATTAACGTACTATGATATATGGGGGCGTTACAATCTTCACTCCTTCAATAAATTGCATCCTTGCAATTTGAAATTGTTCTTCGAAAATAAAAGGTTGAAAATAGAAAAAAAACCTTTAGGGAAAACCCACATCGGAAACTGTGTTAATAAAATATAGTCTTAATAAGAGGAAAAAAAGTTTATATATTTATATACTTGACAAGTAGAGTTTCAACCTTTAACTAATTCCAACCACAAACTCATCTTTCACTCCAAATGATTTCAAGAAAAAATCTATTTAACCCAATCGTATAAGGTTACAAAAATAATGAATTTATAAGTCATTTGTTAGACTATTTAAATAAACTAAATTATACAAACCAGTACATCACATATTCCAGTCATAGGTGATACATCATTGTCTCTCTTCGGTTGCGGGTTTAAGCTGTGCGGCCTTTCCAGACGCAACTAGTTATCACTCGACCTCTGGGTTCTCCTTTTTATAAAAATCCAAAAATAAACATAACATTAATATCAAATTTCAAACAAAATCCATTCCAACTATTAGAATTATCCAAAATACCAATATGAAAACTCTCAGTCTAAAATTTATAAGGATGTTAAACACAATGAAGATCCTTTTTTACAGATAATAATAAGTGAACGCCTTCATTATGCATTCTTTTAAAACACCACAAAAACCGGATTTAACATAAAACCTTATTGATTAAATTCATGTCCCCTTATTCCTTATAGTATATTGGATATACTCCTTCTATCCAAAATAGTTGTAAACTCCAACCATGATGGAATATACAAATCATTAATAATTTTTAAGGTAGTTAATAATATTCAATATAATTTGGCCAAATCAACTATCTTCTATTCCAAAATCACTACCATATTATCAGGACCATATTAAGGATTACCTTTCCTTCAACAATGTATTTTATAAAAATAGTAGCTTACTATTATGTCACATTTCGTAGAACCATATAATCTCAAATCCTCAATAAAATAGTACTGTAGTACAATCCTTATTTATCTCCATAATTCATGTAACCAGTATACTGTTGATACAACACTCAAATGAAATAATTCTATAATAATAACATAAGAAAAATAGTCATTCCTCTTCATTTGAGGTAGTATTAGAACTTGATTATTATCCAATAACATAATTTGCAGTATACTCGAATGAATGGGACATTGATTCACGTAGTGTCTCAACGCTTTTCAGATGGAACATTTTACATTTGAAAATTTTTCTTACCCTTCCAATCATGTACTTGATGTCCTTTTTCTCCGCACTTATAAACAACTCCCATTCCATTGAAGCAATCACCAAGGTGATTCTTTCCACATTTATCACATATAGGAAAATCCTTCTTTTCCCCCTCCCCTTTATCCATCTTTCTCTCTTCCATCCATTTCTTCTCTTTCTTCCCTTCAAAGACATAGGACATAGAGAATTCATTACAAGATACTAATTTTTCATAGGTTGAGACTAAATGGGAAAATATTTCCCTTCTAAATGATGGATTAATACCATGAAAGAAATGATCCTTCTTATGCTTTGGATCATACGTATTGTTGGAGTTCACATTCCTTCTACTGGGCGCCATTTATATACAATGGCATACACTAGGCTAGTTTTTGAATTACAATGGATAATTCCAAACATGTAAAATACTTAATATAAATCGAACAGTTTATGGATATAATCCATAATCATAAAAAATATTTTCTTTTAAGAGGTATATACTTGGATATCCTTCATAATGATATATAAAGAAAATGAGAATTATTCTAACTATATCCCCCTAGAGTGTCGTAACCAAGAGTGCAGCAAGGCCCATTGTCGTGTACATGTTTCCGTTCGAGTCTAGCTCAAAGTAGTGTTTTTGAGTTTTACCCCAAAGTACATCTGTGCCAGAGCCGCCTCTACCTACTCGTATCCATTCATGTAAGTATTTTCTTGGAAATATGACAAAATCTTTACATTACCAAAATTCTATGAAGTTCTTCTATACTAATCCTCAAAGTCTATCATAGGGTAATGTTCTCTAATTAGAGTTTATCTAAATCTATTTTCCAAGGTTATTACTAAATATTTTCTGAAACCAACTGTATCGCCCTGACCCCAGTTACCCAGAGCTGGTGCATTATTTTAATACATTGGCACAATTACAAGGAATCAAATCCCGAAAGACCGATTAGTTTAGAAGTCTTGGAAAATAGATTACGTACATGGACGTTACATTACACTTTCTAACATACAACTCAAATAAAATAATCCTTTGAGAATGCCATTAACCCCATTATATTAACCTTGAATATCAATCATAATACACTTCTTGGAATCCTGGTAAAATGAAACATAAGAAAGTGGTGATCTCAGAATCCTAGAAAGGGTAAATAATTTAGTAGAAACTCTAATCTTTTAAAGAAAGATGAGTGATAAAAACAAAATCCTTTTTAAACATAAATATGAACAGAATATGAAAATTAACATTACCATATAAACATGCACATGGATATTCTACTAGTCGAATAATCACATGTAATGACTAATTTCTTAACGAGGTAATACCAAACGCCTGACATCATTACCACATGGTCAAGGCCTTGTTCCAAAAATACAAATAATTTTTTTTCAAGGCATTGTTCCAATACACTAGTTTGTCTCATGAGACCTACCGATGCATATAGGAGCTATAGAAGGCTCCACTTGTAACTTACTAAGTCCACTGCATTCCTCATATGAAAAAGATGAAACATAACATAAAAATTCGTATTAAAACCAGCATACAAAATGTCAATACATTAACCATAAACCATGAATGGTATAAAAATAGAACATCCACAGTCAAACATATCATAAATCATTCAATACAATATAAGAGACTGTATTATAATAAATCAACCTCAATCCAAAATAATATCCAGTAAACGATGCTGACATATTTGAAAATGATGAGTAAAACTTTATGAAAGAAATATAATTTTTGTAAAATCATTTAAATGTCACACATTTATAAAGGATGAAATTTAAAATAGATTTTTGAATCAATGTGTCCCATACCACATTGAAACTTTTGAAAAGAATTATCATTTCAAAACATTCATGTCCATATAAATAAATCCTTAATACCATTTTGAAAACGTGGACATTAATTAAAATTATTTTGAAATATAAATATTTAAAACATTTTAAATTATGATCTTGATAATGAGTACCTTCCAAAAATCATTAAACTATTCATTTTGAAATCATTTTTATGAAAAATGGAAATGGATGATAAAAATGTCCCAGTAAATACCTACACATAAACAATCTCAGATAATAATGAGATTGAGGAATTAACCCATACCTTGAACTGACCTTTAGTCAATGGTACATTTTACCACCTGTATGAAGATATTAGTATGTTATTAAATTATTCCAGAACAATATCAATTTTTTGATATCATACATGATTCATTTATGACTTTATACTATCCATATAATGATAATTTCCTTTTAAAATTAACATTTCTGGTAATAATCTCTTTCTTTATCGTACGTGTTTTAACTTGTTACTCTTGATTGTATCACTTAGATCAAGATTTAAATACTTCCAGAAAATAAAAAATGATTTATATATCATATATATTTATAATATAAAATTTTATAATAGACATATATATGAAATGAAAAACACAGTCTATGGAGACGCCAGTCCGTACGTAGGGATAAATGATGTTTCTGTTTTCATATAGTATTGAACGGAACTAAGTGAATAAGATATATGTATGTAAATATATATATATATATATATATATATATCGAGTATCATTACTATGTCATATATTACATACTTATTAGTAATATATTATTTTATAATCGTCGATGAATGGTGAATGTGGAAATGAATCTAATCGCGTCGTGGAGACGGTAATCCGTACGTACGCATGAGTGACAATATCATTTTTATAAAGGTTTGGAATTGGATGGTATATTAATTTTAAAGATAAATTATCATGTTACGTTCATTATTTATATACATATTACTCATCGTTATATCCATCCAAATAACATAGTGTTGAACATAAAATTACACCATGCATGGAGACGGTAAGTCGTACGTACGCGTGCATGGTGACATTATCTTTAATAAGATGGATAGAATAATGAATATAGTTGTACCATATTTATAATAACATCACAGTATATAGAATATACTAGATTTACTATTTTATAATGGAAAAAACATAGAATGAGTAAGTGGAAGATTAAGAGAACTTGAAAGAGGGTGGTGAAATCATTACCTCTTCTTCAGGTTCTTCATTTTGATTTGATAAAAAGGGCTTCCTAGGTTGGATTTATGACAAAATGAAGCCCTCTAGGATGATGTTAGGATAGTTTGGAGAATATATAGGCAGAGGTTGGCCGAGAAAAATGGCTTTGGAGGTGTGAATGTGAGTAAAGGGGAATTGCCATTTTATAAGAGGGGTGAGGGCACCTTAATAAAAACGTAAAATATTATTTTATAATAAAATCATTTTTGTTTTATAATGGATCCAAAATTATTTATTTAAAATAAAAGGTGGTTATGGGTCGATGAAATTCAATCAATAGGTTTTAGACAGGTTTATGTTACCATATTAACCATTACATTTAGATTTAACTCTTAGTTAAATAGTTTTACATTTACCATTCCTCTTTGTATTTTTATATTATATAGTTACTAAACTTACTATAAAATTAAAATCTAACCCCAATTGGTTAATTAATGTCATTTATATTATTATATATTTCTTTTTACTGAACCAAATATTTTTATAACATTTATATATCGATTAATAATATAATATTTGTTTTAAAAACAAGTTTATGTCAATTTTGACAATCTTTGGTATTTGTTTTTTGATAAACTAATAAGAGCCTGATTAATTCAAAAAATAACATTTAATCAATCCAAATATTTCATATTATTCTAGAAAATTCCTGGATTTCATAAAAACATTGAAATTATATTTAGTATAATATTTATAATACCATTTATTTGATTCTTTCATTCGTAAGGTAATTATTGCAACAACATTGTGTCACTAATAAATTTAATTATATAATCTCTAAAAATTATAAATAAAGAACCATTATTTAGGGAATATATTTATCTTTCTAATGAATATTTATAGTCTAATATATATTATCTATAACCCTATATTTAAAATGTTTTATTTATTAAACTTTGATTTTAACTCTTTCAACTCTTCTTTAAATAAAATAATAATAAATGCCTTAATCTAATCCAAGTGGACCTAAAAGGTCATATTTTATTCTTAATGTTGTTTTTTGTGTAATTACACTTAAACAATAGAATTAGGAAATGTTTTAGGATAATAATAATGTAATTTTTACCCTTAATTACCCTATTTACTTTTAACCATGGTAAATAAATGTAAAAAGTTACTATTCCCCAAAAAATATTTTTATCTCAATGAACCGCATTTTACTCCTTGATATAAACCATGTATCTCAAATTTTCAAAATTAAAATCACAGAAGTGGTAGAATTATGTTTTATGTAAATTTGCAAATGCTCCTAAGAGGTGGGTAAAAGACTATAAAAAGTTCGATAAAATATATATATCTAAAATTATTATAAACTGACTCCAATGAATTACATTGAATTTATATAGTTATTATGTATCTATTTTGACCTAAAATATATTTAAATAAAAGAAATAATTATATATATATAAAGTCGGGTTTAAACAATAACTCAGTTCATTTCACTATTCATAAACAATTGAAATTTTTCAGAAAAATATGAAACATTCACCCTAAGATAATTTCTATATTCCGAATGAAAAAATGAATTCTATTTTAAAAATTTCTATACATATAAGTTTCATTAATTAATTTAAAATTAATTCCAGTTCTTAAAACCAAGAAGCGTATTTTTAAGAAAAAATTACTATCAAAAAATTGGCACATGTTTATGTCCAATTTTGAAGTGAAATTACATACAATGACCATCATTGGATTAAATGGTAAAAATATAATCTAATGATACTTCCAAACCATTAAAATTTATAATTCAACATTATAAATTATTTTGATTAAAAAAGTTGTTTTCAGTTAAAATATAGTATTTTTCATTATTCACCCAAATATGAATGTTATCAGAAAAACACCAAAAATTTATTAAAACTAAATTATTATCTTCTAATTATAATGAAGATGTTTATTTTGTCAAATTAAATATATAAAAGTTTCAAATATTGGATTTAAAATTGGTTTTCCATTAAAAGGCTGTAAAATTGAATTTTATGAACAATACTTATTTAATCTGAAAAAAAATTATTTGTTCTTTCATTTTGTCTGAGAAACTCATAATATAGATTAAAAATTAATAATGACTATATAAAGTTCAAAATTCAGTTAATACAGTTAATTACTTCTTTTGAACGGCTAGTTTGGTAAGTTTTAGTGCACTTTAAATTAGTGTTTCATGTAGTGCATGTTTTTGAATTATTTGAAGAAATAATGTACGATGAAATCATGGGGTGTTACAATATTCCCTCCTTCAATAAATTGAATCATCATAATTTGAAATTGTTCTTCGAAAAAAAAGGTTGAAAATAGAAAAAATACATTGTGGGAAAACCCACATAAGAAACCGTTTTAATAAAATTTAGTCTTAATTAGAGGGAAAAAAATTTATATATTTATATACTAGAGAAGTAGAGTTTCATCCTTAAACTAATTCCTACCACAAACTCATCTTTCGCTACAAATGATTTCAAGAAAAAATCTATTTAACCAAATCGTATAAGGTTCCAAAAATAATTTATTATAAGTCATTTGTAAGACTATTTAAAAAATATAAATTATTAAAACCGGTACATCACATAGTCCAGTCGTAGGTGATACTCCTTTGTAGCTCTTCGGTTGCGGGTTCAAGTCTCACGGCCTTTCCGGATGCGACTAGTTATCACCCGACCTAAGGGTTGTCCTTTTTATAACAATCCAAAAATAACCTTAACAATAGTATCCAATTTCAAACATAATCCATTCAAACCTCTAGACTAATCCAAAATACTTATATCCAAACTCTCAGTCCAAAATTTATAAGGAAGTTAAACACAATGAAGATCCTTTTTTCCAGGTAATAACTAATGAACGCCTTCATCATGTATTGTTTTTAAACACCACAACAATTTGAATTACCATAATACCTTATTTATTACATTAATGCTCCTTTATTACTTATAGAATACTAGATATACTCCTTCTATCCAAAAAATTTGTAAACTCCAACAATGATGGAATATACCAATCATTAATCAGTTTCAAGGAAGTCAAGAATATTCAATATAATTTATCCAAATCAACTATCTCTTATTCCAAAATCACTACCTCATTATCAGAACCATATTAAGGATTACCTTTTCTTCAACCATGAATTTTCCAAAAGGAGTAGCTTGATATTAAGTCACTTTTCTTAGAAGAATATAATCTCAAATCCTCAATAAAATAGTACTGCAGTACAATTCATATTTATCTCCATAATTCATGTAACCAGTATACTGTTGATACAACCCTCAAATGAAATAATTATATAATAACATCATATGAACACAAGTCATTCCTCTTCATCTGAGGTATTATAATAACTTCACTATTATCCAATAACATCATTTGTGTTGTACTCTTATGAATGGGACATTGACTCGCATAGTGTCTCCACGCCTTGCAGATAAAGCATTTTACAATTGTAAACTTTTTCTTACCCTTGCAATAACGTACATGGTGTCCTTTTTCTGAAAACTTATAACAAACTCTCATTCCTTTGAAAGATTTACCAAGGAGGTTCTTTCCACATTTATCACATATGGGAAAATCCTTCTTTTCCCTCTTCTCTATATCCATATTTCTCTCTTCCATCCCTTTCTTCTATTTCTTCCCTTCAAAGCCATAGGACTTAGAGAATTATTTACATGATACTATTTCTTCATATGTTGAGAATACATTGTACACTATTTCCCTTCTAAATATTAGACTAATACCATGAAAGATATGATCCTTCTTACTCTTTGGATCATATGTTTTGTTGGAGTTCACATTCATTCTACTAGGTGCCACTTCAATACAATGGGATACACTAGGCTAGTTTATGAATTGCAATGGATAATTCCAAACATGTAAAATATCTAACGTAAATCGAACAGATAATGGATTTAATCCATAATCATCAAAAAATAACTTCTTTATGGAGGTATATACTTTTAT
This sequence comes from Viscum album, assembly GCA_963277665.1. Classification (NCBI taxonomy): domain Eukaryota; kingdom Viridiplantae; phylum Streptophyta; class Magnoliopsida; order Santalales; family Viscaceae; genus Viscum; species Viscum album. The sequence goes on along the minus strand of OY728150.1, from coordinate 34,801,239 downwards.
ATCCTTCATAATTATTTGTAATGAAAATGAGAATCATTCTAAGAATATCTCCTTGGAGTGTCATAACTAAGAGTGCACTAAGGCCTATTTTCATGCACCAGTTCCAATTCGAGTCTAGATCAAAGTGGTTTTTTCGTGTTTTACCACTAGGTACATCTATTCCATAGCTGACCCTACCTGCTCGTATCCAGACATGGATGTATTTGCATGGGAAACATAAAAAATATCCACATTACCAAAATTCTAGGAAGTTCTTCTATACTAATCCTCAAAGTCTATCACAGGGTAATGTTATCTAATAAGAGTTTATCTAAATCTAGTTTACAAGGTTATTGCTAAACTTCCACCAATATAAACTGTAACGCCCTGACACCAGTTACCTAGAGCTGGTGAATTATTTTAATACATTTTCATGATTTCAAAAAATGAAGTCCTGAAAGACCGATCAGTTTTGCAGTATTGGAAAATAGATTACATACATGGACGTTAAATCACCATTTCTAACAAACAACACAAAAATAATCCTTTCAGAAAGCCATTTTTTCCTTTATCTTAACCTTGAATATCAATCATAATACACTTCTTGGAATCCTTGTAAAATAAAATAGAAGAATGGGGTGAGCTCAGATGCCCAGTAAGGGTAAATAATTTAGCAGATGCTCTAAGAGTTTAAGGAAAGATGAGTGATAAAAACAATACTGTTTTTCAACATAACCTTGAAAATAATATGAAAAAATAAATAAATCAAACATTACCATACAAACATGCACATGTATACTCTACTAGTCGAATAATCGCATGTAATAACTAATTTCATAATGAGGGAATTCCTAATATTGGACATCATTACCACATAGTCACGACCTAGTTCTAAGACTACATATAATATTTTTGTCAAGTCCTTCATTGAAGACACTAGTTTGTCTCATTAGACCTATCGATTCATCGAGGAGATATTTCAGGCTCCACCCATCACTTATTAAGTCCACTGCATTCCTCATATGAAAAAAGTTGAAACATAACCTAAAAATTCGTATTAAAAATAGAATACGAAATGTCAATACATTAACCATAAATCATGAATGGTATAAAAATATAACATCCATAGTCAAACATATCGTAACTCATTCAATAAAATATGGAATATTGTATTATAATAAATCAACCTCAATCAAAAATAATATCCAGTAAAGGATGCCGACATAGTTGAAAATGATGAGTAAAAGTTTTTGAGAGAAATATACTTTTTGTAAAATCATGTAAAAGTCACACATTTATAAAGGGATAAATTTAAAATAGATTTTTGAATCAATTTTTCCCATACAACTTTGAATCTTTATAAAATAATTATCATTTCAAAACATTCAGGTCCATATAAATAAATCCTTAAAATCATTTTGAAAACATGGACATTAATTAAAAAGATTTGGAAATATAAATCATTAAAACATTTAAAATAATGATCTTGATAAAGAGTACCTTCCAAAAATCCTCAAAATATTCATTTTGAAATCATTTTATGAAAAATTGACAAGGATGATAAAATTTTCCCAGTAAATTTTTACACATAAACAATCTCGGATAATAATGAGATTGAGGAATTTACACTTACCATGAACTTTCCTTTAGTCAAGGTTACTTTTAACCTCCATTATGAAGATCATAGTATGTTATTAAATTATACCAGAACCATATTAATATTTATGATATCATACATGATTCATTTTTTGACTTTATACTACCCATTTAAAAATAATTTCCATGTAAAATTAACATTTCGGGTAATAATCGATTTCTTTCTCATACATGTTTTAAATTGTTACTCTTGATTGTATCACTTAAATAAATATTTAAATACTTCAAGAATATAAAACATGATTTATATATCATATATATTTAGAATATAAATATTTTGAAAACACATACATGAGAAATGAAAAACACCGTTTATGGAGACGGTAGTCCGTACATCGGCATAAACGATGTTTCCGTTTTCATATCGTATTGAACAGAACTATGTGAATAAGATATATGTAATTACATATATATATATATATATATATTAGAATTATTATTTCATATATTACATACTTATTATTAATGTATATTTTTATAATTGTCGATGAATGGTGAATGTGGAAATGAATCTCATCGCGTCGTGGAGACGGTAATCTGTACGTATGGACGAGCGACAATATCATTTCCTGAAAGGTGTGGAATTAGATGGTATATTAATTTAAAAGAGACATTAGAATGTTATTTTCATTATTTACATACATATTTCTCATCATTATATCCATCCAAATAACATAGTGTTGACTAACAAATTACACCACAACATGGAGATGGTAAGCTGTACGTACGCACGCATGGTGAAATTATCATTAATAAGATGGATAGAATAATGAATATAGATGTGCCATATTTATAATAACATCACATTATATATAAGATTCTAGAGTAATTATTTTATAATAGAAACAAAAAAGAAAGAGTAAGTGGATGAATAAATGAACTTGAACGAGGGTGGTGAAATCATTACCTTTTCTTCGGGTTCTTCATTTTGATTTGGTCAAAAGGGCTTTCTAGGATTGCATTCTGACCAAATGAAGGCATCTAGGATGAAGTTAGGATAGTTGGGAGGTTATTTGGGTAGTGTTTGTGCGATCCAAATGGCTTTGGAGGTGTAGATATTAGTGAAGGGGAAGTGTCATTTTATAAGAGGGGTGAGGGGCACCTTAGGAAAAACATCAAATATTATTTTCTAATAAATTAATTTTCGGTTTCCAATGGCTCCAAAATTAATTATTTAAAATATAAGGTGGTTATGGGTCGAAAAAAACTCAACCAATTGGTTTTAGACAGGTTTAGGTAACCATATTAACCATAACTTTATGATTTAACTCTTAGTTAAATAGTTTGACATTTACCATGTCTCTTTGTATTTTTATATTATATGGTTAATAAACATACTATAAAATGCCAATATAAACCCTAATGGTTCATTAATGTCATATATATTATTATATATTTATTTTGACCTAACCTTATATTTTTAGGACTATCATATAAATTAATAATATAAAATTTGTTTTAAAAACTATTTTAGGTCAATTTTGACACTTTTTGGTATCTATTTTTTAATAGAATAATAAAAGAATTATTAATTCATAAAAATACATTGAATCAATCCGAATATTATATATTCAACTAGAAAATTCGTGGTTGTTAGAAAAATGTTGATATTATATTTATTTAAATATTTATAATACCATTTATTTAATTCTTTCATTAATAAGGTAATTACTGAATCATCATTGTGTCATTAATAAATTTAATTATTTAATCTATAAAAATTATAAATAAAATACAATTATGTAGGAAATCCTTTTATCTTAGTAATTAATATTTTTAGTCGAATTTATCTTATGTATAACCCTATATTGAAAAAGTTTTAGTTATTAATCTTTAATTTTAACTTTTTTAACACTTCTTTAAATAAAATAATAATAAATGGCTTAATGTAATCCAATTGGACCTAAAGGGTCATATTTTATTCCTATGGTTGTTTTTGGTTTGATTACACTTATTCAATAGAATTGGGAGATGTGTTATGATAATTATAATATCATTTTTACCCTTAATTACCCTATTTACTTTTAACCGTGGTAAAGAAAACTAAAAAATTACAATTAACCAAAATTTATTTTTATCTTATAGAACAAAATTTTACTCCTTGATATTAACCTTGTCTCTTGTAGTTTATAAATTAAACTTAATGAAGTGGTAAAATTAGGTTTTATGTAAATTTGCAAATGCTCCTAAGAGGTGGGTAAAAGAAGGTAAAAAGTTCGAATAAATTTTTATATATCTAAAATTATTATAAACTGAATCTAATTAATTACATTGAATTTATGTATTTATTATATATCTATATTGACCTAAAATAAATTTAAATAATATAATAATTAATTAAATATAATTTCATTTTTAAACAATAACTCAGTGCTTTTCACTATTCATCAAAAATTGAATGTTTTCAGAAAAATATCAAATATTCACCCTAAGATAATTTTCATATTCCGAATTCAAAAATGAATTTTATTTTAAAAATTTATATACATAGATTATTCATTAATTAATTTAAAATTAATTCCAGTTGTTAAAACTAAGAAGCGTATTTTTAAGAAATAATAAATAATAAAAGATTGACACTTGTTTATGTCCAATTTCAAAGTGAAATTACATACAATGACCATCATTTAATTAAATGGTAAAAATATAATCTAATTATACTTCCAAACCCATAAAAGTTATAATTCAACATTATAAATTATTTTTATTTAAAATGTTGTTCTCAGATAAAATATAGTATTTTCACTATTCACCGATATATAAAAGTTACCAGAAAAACATCAACAATTTATTAAAACTAAATAATTATGTCCCAATTCTATTGAAGATGTTTATTCTGAAAAATTGAATATATAAAAGTTTCAATTATTGGATTTAAAACAAGTTTTCCATAAAAAAGTGTAAAATTTTATTTTTTGAAAAATACTTATTTTATCTAAAAAAAGTATTTGTTCTTACATTATGTATGAAAAAACTCATAATATGGATTAAAGTTTTTTTAGGATTATATAAAGATTAAAATTAAGTTAATAATATTCATAAACACTTTTTAACGGCTAGTTTGGTAAGTCGTGGTGCGCTTGAACTCTATGTTGCGTGTAGTGCAAGTTATTGAATTACATTGAAGAAATAACAAACTGTGAAATCTTGGTGTGTTACAAAATTCTCACATAAATATTTTTATAGTTTCCATATTTTCCAAATTTATAAATCTCAACCACAATTTTTTTGAATAATTAAGAAATTAATTCTGATAACATAATATTTACAAGTCTATCATATTGTAGGTGACTATTTATTTACCCTAGAGACTCTTATAGGCTCATAAAAATTCTCTATAATAACTAGTGAGTATAAATGATACACCTACAATTAGTCCCATTATATATCATGTATATAAATTATAGTAACTCCAAATAATTATAACTTTTCCCATGAAACTGATCCGAAAAAATTTATGAAAAATTCTTAATAGATCATTGAATGTTCTTCCGAAAATTCACGATCCAATATACTATGTCTAGGGGAGTCATAATTTATTATAGAATAACATCATTTGGTTCAACTAAAATCACTTCACCTTTAATTAATTCTCAATCCATTGAACATGGATCTTCACCTATGAAAATTAATCTGTCTGATTCATCACATTCGTAAACTTCATTCCACTAATTAAAACAGATACTCATGTACATGGTAGCTTATTCTCCACTGAAAAGAGAATTTTTTTTATCCTAACAGTTATCAATCATCATTTCATCTGGTCTTAGTCTTGTATCAATTTATTGTATTTTTAATATAGTGAATCATTCCTCTTTCTGATGTGAATAGTTTTCATAAATTTTTTACTCACACCTCTTTATATAGGATTTCTAATGAGTAAATAATACAGGAACATAAAATTATTCCAACTCCACACAAAATCATATATTGTATTATACTAATCATGTATACTTCACTATAAATATCCAAAAAATTGTACATTATTCTTTATCATTCCTATGTACGAACCCTTTGATCAAACCTCCTTAGCCTTGCTAAATAATCAAATATTTATGGATCAGATCAACATCATCATTATAAATGACATTAAAAAGTTTATATACATCAATATAGAATTATTTCTGGAAAATTATTGTCTAAATAAATTTTTATTTAACTCTACATCGATTTATTAATCCTATGACTAACATATATCATGTAGAAATTGTGTGGATGACATGACATGGTACACTTTTCCTTATTTTTTTCACATGTATCCTATTTTTAATTGATTCACATATGTTTTTCTGGAATAATTTTCACTTTTATCTTGGTTCTATCAAACCTAAAAATTATATGGTTCTTGGTTTACAAACTCATTATTGTACAAATTCTCGACATCTTTCATCTAATGACATTGCATTTTTCTCATGATTCTCAATCTTCTAATGGAACTTTGAAAAATCATATTGAATTTTAAAAATCATATTGTCAGATTCAATAGACAACCACTATATTTGATTGATACATACCTTATTCCTATGATTGGTTTGATTGTGTCAATTTTATATTAGATAGAACATTGATTTGTCTTTGGCATCCTAAAATCATTGATTAGTACAACGTCATCAATCTACAACTGATAAAAATACCGGAAATTTCAATACAATGGGACTTCATATATTCTGGTTGATAATTTAAAAACACTCTAGTTAACTTATATTAATACCAGTATAACTAAAAAATATAATTCTTATTCATCTGTATAAAATTGGTCTAACATTAGATCAATTTATATCTTGTATCAAAATATTAATCTATATGGAATTTTCAAAAAACAGTTTTTCTTATATTTATGAATGATTTTCAATCACATTGAATGATATTTTTTGTTGAACTCATACAATTGGACACCATTCAATTCTATCGAATCATGTAAAGACCTCAAACGAAGTAGCTAATAGTCAATGGTTAATATTTAATTTTGTATTTTTTCATGATAAAATCAATCAAATCCCTAAGGAATTAATAGTTTAGTAGTATTGATAATCTGGATATATATATGAGTTTTTTATTACATTTTAAAACATGAAACACAACATTTTTAAATTAAGAAACATCTTTAAACTCGTTCAATGATCCCTTATAAATATGGAATGGAAAGGGAAAAAATATGGGTGAGATCAGATTCCCTATAAGAGTTATGTAAAGAGGAAGATATCATGAATTATTTATTATAATCAGTTTGTAATAATCAATATATCTATCTAAATATGTGAACACATCAGAAATTTAATCCATAACATGACTGGAATACTATAAATGGCATGGTAAATAACAAAACACACATTCCTATTAATAATTATCAGTATCCAAAAATGCATCTAAGGATTATAACAATGCAATAATCTTATGGATAATAATAACTAAATTCTTAATGAATGAAATGCTTAATATTTTAATTCATGATATCAGACATCATGATTTCAATACTATCAAAACCTATCACATGATGTCTTAAAACTATGAGTAAAACCCCCTATAATTTTATCTTGCTAATTTTCTTTATGAATGAATCAATAAATTGAGGGGCTATATAATTATGGGTTTCACTGCTCATAGAATTTCCAACACATTCCTCTTATATCAAATTATTTATTTAATTCACAATGAATATGCCATTTTGATAAATGTTTATATTTATTAATAAAGATTAAATATTAATATTTCCATAGTAAATAAAATAACATTAAATGTAAAACACCATATGTTGAAATGATATACGGTTTAATAAATTTGAAAATTTAGGATAAATATAATTGATATATAAGATAAACGTAATTTCCAATGATCACAAGAAAGTTAATATTTCTAGGGAAAGATAATGATTAAATCAATTAATAAAAAAATATAATTTCAACACATTCCCTAGTACAACTTAACATAATACATCCACAAAATAATTAAGGATGGAATTTTTACCACATAAACCACTTGAGTATATGTAAAATAAATGGTTATTGTCATTAATGACTAGAAATTCCATAAAAATATCTTGAATGATAATTATATAAAATTAACATTCAAATTTGAAATAAACATAAAAAATATAAATTTTCATAATACTAGTAAGAAAAATTTATTTTAAAATAATCTTATAAACAAGTAGAAAAATTTGAAAAGAATAAGTGGACATGACAGTGGAAAGGTAACATTCATGCCAGGTATTTTAAAAAAACGATTCCATTGATATTTTTGTAAGAAAAGTGAAATGTATCTTGTTTTCAAAATTAAAGGAATATTTATTTTAAAATAAAATGTAAAAGTACAATTATGGTTAAAATTTATTTTAATGAATCACTGTATAACATTTTTTGAATATATTTTTGGAATTAAAGGATTCAAAAGAAAAAGGATTGGTGATGGAATATGAAAATGATTTCAAAAAATCTAAGAAATAGTTATCAATATTTTTAATTACCGAAGATATGGAAATAATACTATTACATGAAAAAAACATGATCAATTAAAGGTGAAATAAATAAATTTTTTTAATAAAATTCTCATATAATTTCATTCAATGAAAATTCAATTACAAACAATCCCAATTAAAATAATATTGAAACACAAATCTCATTCAACATTGGTAGAAATTGAATCGTAATTACCATGAAAGGAATAAAATAAAATTATAAATTAGATACCATGAATGTAAAGATTATAATTATTTAACATATAAATTGATAATTAGATAAACCTCATCAAATAATAAAGCTTAATAAAAAACAATTGTCGGAAATAAATTGATTGTAAATAAGAAACCCATATAATGATCAATACATTTATGTGAGAATTATTCAATGAATCGATTATGTATATAAAATTTAAATACACATAAAATAGTATAAATATTTTAGAAAATAATTAAATTTCATTACACACATAATCTTTTAATATCAAAAACAACGAAGATGTAATGTAATACAATGAAACGAAAATGTGTAATGAAATAATTAACCAAATGGTAATTATAAATTCAAATTCCCATCAATGAAATAAATATATTACTAACTAAAAGGTCCATGAATTATGGGGTATTTAGGATAAAAAAATTAAAATGGTAATTATATAAACCATATAAAAGAATTTATATGTTACATTACTATATGCCTTAGTGAAAGGACTGATACAAAATTATATACATTCTGTTTCCTTTTGGTTGAACACACTTTAAAAAAATTAATGTATTTATGAAAGTTACTAATTTATATTAAATATTTATTGATGTTTTCAACAATGTATAAGATACTATTAAAACATATTCACATCTAATTGTTAAAAAATATTTATTATTATTATTCTTATTTCGGGTGTTAATTTCCTTGTTTTCTCATGACCATTTGTCATGAATGTTACTGTTCATTTGTATAAGATATATCTAAATCACAAAAAGGTGATATTAATGTTATAAATATTATTTTGACTTAATGGATTAATTTTTAAACTCATTCTATAGAGTCATACATGAAAAATGAGTCTCGTCATTGTAACGAGATTATAGGTCATACGTACTCACTAGAGAAGATATAATTACATTTTTGGATTGAAGGATTGGGAATTGGTTGATATATTATTATTTAAAAATTAATATAATTTCATATATATTATATAAATTTATTATTTCATCCATTATGACTTACCATATCATTAAATGATGTAAACCAATTGCATCGATTTACAAGGAGGTAGTCCATCTTGTACACGAGTGATGGATTTGTTTTCAATTTTACAGAGGTTGATATGGAGAGATAATATTAGATAATCATAATAATATATTAGTATATAGTGTATAATTTTTATTTTATTATAATTTCTAAAATATAGTAAAATTCAGAGAAGTAATAATTCATAAGAAATATCTTAGTGAAGACAATTACCTTCATATTGAAGAACCTCATTTGGGTATCCTGTTAAGGAATCGTTGTTTAAACTATTGTGAAGATAAAAAAAATGCAGTATATGAATAGGATATTGGGGTGATATTTGGGTAGTTTTTGAAAAAAAATGGATTGATAGGTCGGAATATGTGAGGGGAGGGAGGTACCTTTTGTAATTAATGGATAGGAAACAGACAAATTTCTTCAAAATAATAAATAATACCCACATGTTTTACATTATAAAATGCCCTAAAGTTGGTCATTATCGAACCATATATGTGATAAGATATAAACATCAACATAAAAGAGTACGTATTCATGTTTTAGGTCAGGTTAATTCTTATATTCCAAGTTTGACCCCCAGTGAAACCATTTTAACCATAATAGAAACAATTAATGTTTATAGTTTTTAATATTATTTATCAAAAAATTAAATTCAATATATCATATAATATTAATTATTTTGATTCTAAATATATAATTAATTTAAATAAATTCAGTTGATTGAATTGGAATATTTTACATTAAATATCGACCAAAAAACATGTCGAAAAACATGTTTTCATGAAATGAAATTTACTAGGATATTAGAGTATTATATTAACTATATGAATTTTAATCACCATGATATAGATTTAAATTTATATATTTAGATATATAATAAATAAATTTCATTTCAGTAATTAATAAGTAAATATTATTTTAATTGACTAAAATGGAGTAATATTATGCATTTAAAGACAATCTTCAAAAAAATGTGTTTAAAGCGTAAAAATAAACATATATCAAAATAGAGAATAACGATGATTCAAATAGAATTAATGTATTTTAAAATATAATTAAAATATAATTTTGTTAAATTATAAATCCAATTAGTATCTTTATGTGACATTATGATTATTTATATTAATGAAAATAAATAATTGTATATAAGAAATATTTATTTATTATTAGTCGTACAAAAATAAAACAAATTAGAAAAATTCTAAAAATACACCCAAAGATAATTTTGATATTCTAATTTCAAAAACAAATATTAATTTTATAATTTAAATTTATAAAAGTTATTTAAATTTATTATACTTCTGAATAAAAAATTAAAAATAAAACTAGTTATTGATGACTATTCTTTATTAATCAAAACATTAATCTGTTAAAATATTTACTGATTATTTATTATGAATATAACAATAAATTTTAATTTATTAGGATCTCTCAATCATTATATTTTATAGTTATTTTAACTATATTGACACCCTATAATCATATTTCTTGGTTATAATTTTAAAATTTAAATAATCTCTCATGGTTTGTTTAGGCTGGGTGTTGCATGGCATATATGCTCTGAAAACAATTTGATTCTTTTAATATAATACAGTGTTAAAAATCATTTTTCCAACATCATCAAATTTTATATTCAAAACATTTCCTCATGTATCATCAATCCTTATAAATAAAATAACTTCTCTATATTTTTAGAAACATATACAAACTCATATAGGATAATGTGAATTTTAATGAAAATGGGAACATGAAGATCTGAAAATCATATTCAATCTTAAAAGGAATGACTCATAAAATGTTAAATGAATCATTCATAACCTCTTTCATCACATAAAACGAAAATTCCCTTCACAATTCTAACTAATATTTCATTCATGAAGCATAACAAAACTACAATAATTTATACTGGAAATAAATACAAAACATCTTATAAACATAACCCACCAAATTGTCAATATCCTTCTAGACATGATAGAAACATTCATAACCTTATTATTATTATCTCATTACTAAATCATTTCTCAAACTAATAACATTGTAATCGAGCATTTATATTAACTACTCTATTGGATAAATAAAAGTTTTTTATGAAATGGTATCCTTAAATGATAAGAAATTTTGTATCAATGATAATATAAAAATTCCACCAATATTTTTATCTCTTTTTTTTATAACACCAACATAAAATTAAGAAACTTTTATCATATGGTCTTTAAAATTTTATCAACCATTAAAAAAACATAAAAATTATTTTTGGTGTTCCGGTTTTCTTATAAAATTTATAATTTCATTGGTTGAGGTTGAATAGTTAGTTTCAGCCTCAACTACTAAATATTTCCCATGAAATATGTTTGGTGGAAAAATCATTAATTTGAAACATTTTTAAAAAATAGACATGCCTAACATCTGTACAAATTTTTTTCTCTTTTGTGAAATGAATCATGATATCAATGTTCTTGAATCAAGATTTTCTAAATAAATTGTTTAAAGATAAATGGAACATTTATTATCATAAAAAATCTTTTTAATAGTTTAATAACATTTCATATCATATCTCATAGAATAATTTTTATTCACATAGACTGTATACAATATTAGGTTGAGAAAACATTTTCTGATTCCACTATGATCAAAGAAAGAGACCATTGATTCATACTATGATTAATAATAAAACATTCTCTGATAAATAATGTTTCTCTTATGGTCTATTATCTATCATTTGAATATTCAACCCTATCGACATCAATGAACCCAATAATGTTTATCTAATTAATTAATAAATACAACAAGTCATAATATGAGGTTACTTTAATATACCTAATTATTATTTTATAATAAAACATATGTGACTCCTTTGGATCAATCTGATATCCATCACATAGAATAACAAAATTTAAAATTTATGGTCATACAACACTTTGATAGAGTAATTTTCCAATAATATTTCAAATGTTTTTTGATTTTCACATTTATTAGCCTTATCATAAAACAACTACATGAAAACAGAGATAGGTGTCGTAAATGTTATTAAACTTTATATACTAATAATTTATAGAAATTATTTAGTATACATTTCTAGTGATCAGAATATGTATCTTCCCTTTTTTAAACATTTAATCCCTGATTGAAATTTATATTTATTGAATTGAAATTTAAAAAATATTTTTATTTTTATTAATAAATTCATATAATGTTATATTCATGTATCATACAAACATTATCTCATCAAAAAAAATAATGAAAATTAGTGTACCTATAATAATATCTTCTACAAAACACGTTTCTATAACACTTTTATTTATAAATGTTTTATATCAACTGGTAACTATCATGTTGGGTATACCAAGATTGACATGCCTTTTTTAACCTGTAAAATTCCTCTATCAATTTGTACACCATAGTTCAATCATGATCATGTATGAACCCACTGGATTCCAAATATAAAAATATTCTACAATTTTTCCATTTATGATAAAAGACGTAAAATTCATCTAATATAATTTTTATTATTAATATGTAGAAACTACCAAAAATATTCAAATAGTTTCATGTATCACAATAGTGGATATTATATTTAAAATCAATACCTTCAATCTGTGGGTATCCATTGAAAAAATTATAACTTTGTTTATTGAAACTTTTCAATGTTTATTGATCATATTAATGAACACCAACTTTATTCATATGACATTATTTCCTATTATATGTAGAAAAATATCCCATGAGTCATTTTTTCCTGTTTGATGTAATTATTCATTCATATCATATAACTACTATTTATGTTCAACTTCCAAGAGATTGAATATGGTTTCACTTTTAGGATAAGTGACATATGATTATACATCCAAAATTTTCTCATTTTAATATTTGAAACTTCTAAATTATCAAAAATGATATCATATTCAACTTGTTATTTTTTAAATTTAAGAACATTATAATTTTTTTATTTTCATTCATTATTAATTGACTGCTCTAAATCAACATGTACATATTTATGCTTGAGTCAATCTTCCTTATCATTATCTCATTTTAAATTCAACATTGTATCTTCAATATATTTATCATGATAATCTTAAAAAACATATTAGGTAACATGTATTATTTTCAAATACATCCACATCATAAGAATAAAACAAATTCTCTAGTTGTTTATTCAAACACATGAAATTTATTCCAACAATTTAATATCCCTTGAATATTAATTGTTTTAATTTTTCATCAAAAATTCTAGGTTTGGTATTATGTTTCTTATTTGGAAAGGACTCCAAAATACTTTTAAATATTTCAGTATTTTCATTTTCATAAACTACATTCCACAGCGAGTTATTTTGTTTTCCAATATCAACAAATAGTTATTTTTAAAATGATAAATTGTACATATAAAGTACCTCAAGTTGAATGTAGAATTCTTCTATACAGTGAGAAAGTTTCATCCCATTTAAACTAATCTTCAATTTTATCTATTTGGGTCTATATTATTATGGGAACTTTTGGGAATTTTCTAATGGTGTTTGATTCTAGGTTTCATTGGGTAGGACTCTAAAAAGTGACTTACCAACTACATTCCATTTTATGTCATTTGCTTTAGGATATATATAGATAGTTCTTTTTTAAAACAAAATTGAAATATACGAACATCCATAAAGACTCTTATTTAGGTATCACAATCATTAAATTGGTTTTCTGAGTGAATTCATCAATGAATGTAATAATTTAAAAATCACATTTTTTATTGATGTCTCACTTGAACATAAAGGTCATTGTATACGAGATCACGTGGTATAGAAGATTGGATTTAAGAATTCTTATTTTTTTACTGACCATACATCCATTTATGAATGTTTTACAAATAACAACATATTCCCCATTAAAATGTTGTATGTTTCTTAAAACATCGTGATTATAGATTTTGATCATACACTTCTATCCATGGTTCTCAAGTCATCAATTCCATGACATTTTTTCATCCGCAACACTTATGTAGAGTGAGTGATAGAGATGTCAAATACAGAATAGATAATAGATGGTTCTTTATCCCTTAGTAGAAACTTTTACATTTTTAAAAAATAGGATGTATCAAGAGTATTTTTAAAGATTAATTATATAGCATCATCAAAATGTTCTTTTACAGTCATTAAATGGCACTTGTGACCATAAATATAAAAACATCGAACAATTTCCATTTCTAATATTCAATCATAGTTTGTTCATATTCCATTAATTTTTAGTGAACTATCATTTATGAAAGAAAATTCTCCACCACCACATTCATTAATATCATTTAGGATCATTATATCCTCCATCAATAGAGGAATAACAACATTCAAAAATCTAAGGTTTCCCCTTTTCTATCATTTATAGTAGTCTAAAATAATAACATTCTTATCATTTTTTATTTCATGATTCATTTAATTTCATATCATAAGAATGATATCACTGATGACTTTTTATATATTATTCAACATAGGGAATTAATTTTTCCATACCTTCATCAAAATTTATCTAAGTAATCAAATCAAATTTTCATTTGGAACTTTTTTAATTCATTAAGGCATTTCTCTTCATTCCTCCAAAAACATAAGAATGTGACTACATTTTCATCCAATTTTTTCCATATTAGTTCATACATATTTATATTTATAGACATTATTTCCCAAATATTATGTTTCTAAATCATATAAAAACCACAAAAAATAATAATATCCATTAAATTTTGATAATTATTAGAAATATAATCTTTTACTGTGATGATTTTGTTGAGTAATGACACATATTTGTATATTTGTAACCACATTTCATGGGAAACCAATATTATGAAGGTTATTTAAAACATCTGTTTAAGTGTTTTGAATTTCACATCCTTTCTCAACCTATGATTTCCCAAAAAAAAATTAACACCTCATTGTCAATATAATGAAATGAAATTTCATATTCAGTTGGAGTAGATTTCACCACATTCATGGGATGAGTATTCTAATATATTGAATGGTTTTTTGTTTAAATTTGAATAGATATTAAAAATATCATTCAAATTTATAATGAATAATTATACCTCAAAAAATTACCACTATGTTTTACAAATCTCATTTTCATTATTATAAAGTTTCTTAATAAGAACATCCACCATATTTCATTTTTATGCAACTTTCAGCTTGAAAATTTTAATTTCCTAAATGCACACATCATAATTTTGAATAAAATTTTAATTTACTATATATTATTAATAACATCCTTTCTCTAGAATCACAATATCATTCTTCATATTTTTTATCAAGACATGCCACATGTTCTGATCTCACTTGATATCCATGATCGGTTTAATTACCTTATTCTGCTTCATTGTTTTAATTATCATCCTTTTTCTTAGCATAAACTATGAAATTTATGATCATATTAATATTTTAATACTCTAAAAAACTATTACCAAAATATTCATACTCAAATTTGATACCCAATATACATCTTCTATATTTTCTTGTACACTTTTTCATTATATTAGTGGACTTATTAGCTTCATCAGATGTCTTTCTCCACTAATTCTACATTTGGTTTTCTTTACAATGAAAATGATAATATCCAATATTCTTCTAGTTAAATCCATAGAATTTTTTTAATGTATCACTTCTCAAAAATATTATGTGGGAGTTGCCTTCTTCAGATTGCTCTATATTTCCTTCAATTTTTTGTCATAATTGATAAGATTCTAGTTTTTTACTTCTGCATCAACTTATTTATCTCTTAATTCACTAAGATCGCTATCTCATTTTCATGATTCAAAATTTTCACCATCTTCATTTATTTAATATCATTTTATTAATTAATATTTTTTTAAATGTTGGGGATTCCTATATCTAATATTCTATAATAATTTTTTCAAATTATTTTGAGAAAAATATTTCTTATATTATAAGGTATAAATTTTAGGATCAAACCTATCTATAATGTTCCTCGTGAGTTTTATATAATGACCCAGAAATTATGTATATATTTTTTTATTATATGTAATTATTATAAAACTGTGAAAATTAAAGTCACCTGATTCCGTGTCCTGGAGATCCCATAACTAATTTTTGAACATTTTTATGTCATGTTTAGTCAATGTGCGAGTAGGTATTTCTATATTACGAACTGATTTTTAGATTGAAAATCCAAGGGCAACAGTGAATTGGTAGTTCCGAGATTCCCTTAGGCGAATATTAACATCCACTAGAAATGTTTATATAAAAAAGTTAATTTTTTGACATTTGAGAAGAAAATAATAATAAAATAACTATTTGAGTTATTTTATTCTCTTATAACAATTTAGAGATAGATGGCGGGACCAAAGTGTAATGTCGGGATTTAAATAAGAGTCATTTGAGGAAATGATCTTCTCACTGTGTAACATCAATGCTTGTGGTTTAATTTATTCATTGATTCGGATTCATTAATGAATCATAGTAATGATCCAATGTTGGGGTAATTTTATTTTATTTAATCAAACCATTGAAAAGGGATTTTGGAACCTACCAGAGGAACCACTGTAAAAATACTCATGACGTCACCCTTTAATGAAGTATAGTGGTCAATCGTCGACTGTTGGAGAACTCGTAACAGACTTAGATGAATGAATTAGAATGTGGAACCCTTTCATCATCTGCAATGGAATCCACCGAATATAGGTAGGGGGTTTAATTTTTTATGTGTTTAAAAGATTATCCTTCACCATTCATTAATAATATGAAGATCATGGATCAACTAACTAACGGGTTGATCTGTGATTCATTCGTCCATACTGGTGGTTGTTGCGGGAAACAGATTTTGGTTAATCCTTATCATGAGTTGAATGATGCCTTCCAATATTTTTTTACTAATGAAGAGGGTATGGGATGAACAAAAAAATCCATGGACCCTATGCCAAACTTGTTCTTGGTGCGTTCTTCGAGATGGATCTACTAACTTATCAGCAATGGGATTTCGAGGTCCACAAAGTGAAGGCATCATCTAGGGAGGTCCATAGGCACAGACGTGACAAATAAAAGACCACCAGAGCACGTACGATAGTCCGTTGAATATTATGTCTTGCCACCAGTGATAGTGGTGGCTGTAGTTGTGAAACATGGAGGTGTCGACCACATGCCGGTCGGATGGCGGTGTGCCACGGAGGAGGAAACAACATCCATCAAGCTATCGTGGAGGAGGTGTTACGGCTCATACTACAGCATTACGCGGACCCATGCCCGTGGGTCCCACCTTTGACCGGTCCACATGGACAAGTCAAATAAAGTGGCTCTAGGACAGTGCCACTATTGGAGGAACCGAATGGACTACATCTATTTGAGGGAGGGGGGAACACAGACCCCACCTAGGGGGCGGGCTGCGTCCAGTCGTGTGGGTCGGTCCGGTGTTGTGGCCCAACTTATCGGACCGGTCTACGCCAGGCAAGTTCAGGCCAAGCCCAGTGGGTTGGGTTGGCTCAGGTTGGGTCGGATCAGAGCGTACTGGGTTGGTTAGATCCATCTAGGGTGGACCGGACTCAGACCCAATTTCACCTAGTTTCTTTTAAAATGCCATAACATTTAAACTTGACATCTATTGGATGAACCGTCTATGTTGCTGGCACCCTTATGACGAGGTGGTACTTTTGATATACTCCACTAGTGTTTTGGAGAATGATGGAGTATGTATTGGTTGGATTGAACTCAAATCCAACTGGGCCCTCGATATTAAAATGCATATAACATACAAGACGAGCGTCTGATTGGTGCGCTGTCTATTGCGTTGGAACCCTTATGACATGTTGGTTCTCTTGGATACATCTTAATGGGACTTCATGTAAATTGAGTTATGTCCAATGTATTTAGAAGAAGAATATATGGACCTAAATCGCACCAAGTGCGGGAATCCTGTGGCTGGATGTCATGTGAAGAGCGACCCATTGTATATCGGCATCATAGAGACCCTGTGTGGATCACCAGTAGCACGGCCCTATGAGGACCAGCCTTTGAGAGTCCCATCATGGATAAACAAACATACGCCCCTATGTGTATCGATGACTTACGACCCTGTGTGGATCATCAAATTACGACCCTATGTGGATCAGTAGTAGATTGACCTGACGATGACCATCCTAAGAGTGACCCATCATGGATCTGTGACTTACGACCTTGTGTGGATCAATGAATTACGAACTTGTATGGATCGACAACTTATGACCATTTTTGTATCTGTGATTTGAAACCCTGTGTGGATCGTCAAAATAATGACTTCTTCATTGTTCATTAGGGTAACATCCCAACAGAATAATATTAATTAGCTTTATGAATAATCATCGTTATTCATGTTCCTTATGTTTTATATGTGATGTCAGTTGTCTTTTACTTTGTACTTTTTGATTGAGATCATGCCTTGTGGTTTTTCCTTTTTGATGTTCTGGGAGACTTTTAGGGGTCTCGGGGTCCCTACTGTGTATTTTTATACTCAATATTGCACAGGATTTTCCCAAACCTTGTTGTGTCTTATAAAGACGATAGATAGCTTTGACCATGATTTGGGAGCCAAGACTAGTCTGTTTCTGGAGGTGACCAGTTGATGTAGAGATCAGTAGTGATGATATGTACCTACACATTAAGTTGGATCTTTGGTGGATGACCTTAGGAGATGGTTTCCATTTTCGATGTACATTCATTTAGATGGGTTTTTTTACTATAAAATTTTGATTTAGTTCACACATTTACTTACAACAGTTATACTACAAGATTTTCTCTTATTGTGTACCTAGTATATGTGTATTCTGTTTTAAAGGAAATGCCTTCCCATTTTAGGGATATTCCTTTCAAGTGCTAGTCTCCAACGCATGGCCAATGGAAGGCGGGTTTGGGGAAGTCACTGAACGAGCCCTGGGGAAAGGGTCATGAAAAAGTTGTATCATAGCAGTCGGTTCTTCTGAAGAACTAATAATCTGATATTTTCAATGGGGCAATATTGTTAAGTGTTTTTAGTACAGTTTTTAGTTTGGGGAGTATAGTGTTGGTGCGGCGATTGACGTATCCATACACCAGGACCCTGAGTTCAGATTTCCGACTCGATACACAAAAACATTGTTCTCATGTATTTTTGAAATATTTTTATTTAGATCTCTTTTGATTCATCTTAACAGGTATTACTTATTGAACGTGGCATATCTTTTTCCTTATAGGATTCCACCACGTAGACAGCCAACAAGGATTCTATTTAGAGATCACGATGACGACCCACCGAGTGATGAGACATTGGTGCTTGGCACTCTAACAGCGATAGTACCTTCAGGTGGTGGACCAAAAACACCACTACTCATAGGGCTTCAGTTTCCACTAGTCCCACAAGAAGATAGTGCACACCGCCATAATGCACTACACGAGTCCTAGTGGTGGAGGACTCATAGATTTCAAGGATACATTGATCCACCTGCATCTAAGGACTAGCTAGAGGTTTTTGCTAGAGGCTTCCACCTAGTTGGGACACCAGCAGACCAGATGGTGATCCAATATGCTAGTATTTTTAAGGGAACAACAGGGTGATGGTGGATCCAGACTCTCATGTTGTATGATGAGGTGACCCCCACCTTGTTGTACTTCGAGGGACTCTATATGGAAGTTTTTGTTCCAGCGACTCTATGATCTGTGTGTATAAAAGAGATCCTCCACTTACAGAAGGGCATCCATACAGTAGACCAGTACTCAGAGAGATTCACTGACCTCTCCTGCTACTCCAACGACATGGTTCAAGTCCCATTCTTCCAAACCCACACCTTTTATCGGGGTCTCCAATGAAAAATTAGAACATTGATGATATCTCTCAACATACCGACACAGGATGGAGGGCTAGAGCTAGCACTTCTTATTGATATCTTCCAAGATGAGTAGGGAATGATACCTCTAGACACCACCAGATGACACATAGAGAGTCATTTATAGTAGGTTGTCAACGGATGACATAGATTCGCATGTGGGACAGTCCTTCTGGGGAAGACCCTAGGATGTTGGTTCAGAGGTGCGGAGCTCACATGATAGAGGATAGAATACTTTCTTACTCATGCGGTGGGTAAGGTCACATGGCTCATGATTGCCCATCCCACTGCACCGATGATTAGCAGATAGTTAAGGGAATATCTATTTAGAGGAATATATTCAAGTAGGGAGGTCCACAGGGTCGAGGATGTGGAAGAGGAGCTGGCCATGCAGTAGGTGTTGGGTGACAATTTGAGGTCTGAGCGCCACCACCTTCCGGTGGTCCACCCTGACCTCACGGAGCAGGTGGATAGGGATGAGCTCAACTTTATGAAGCTGAGGAATATGATTATAGTGCTCCGGAGATGATTTGGGGTACGATATGTGCCTACTCCACCATAGATTCAGTTCTTATAGACATAGGTTCTAGTCACTCTATTATTTCCATAGCTCTCGTTCGGAACATGGAAATTCTGGTGGAACCATTGGCTCGATTCTTATGATTATTGACTCTTATAAGAGAGGATTTGAAAATTACGCACTAGTTACAGTATTGTGAGCTTACTCTAGATGGTGAAGGCTTTGGATGGGATCTCCGAGTACAGGGTTCGGGCCTTTTGATTTCATCTTTGGTATGTACTGTTTCTCCATGGTCCATAATCAGATCGCCTATTTTAGGCTCAAAGTATTTTATTTCCACGGGGATGGGGCAAGGTTTTCCTTCAACAAAAAAAGGGACCCTTTGTATCTTAGTATGGAATTTCTTGTAGGAGGGTTCAATCGATCACTAATCAGTTAGCTATCCATACCCTCAGAGCAGTCGATGTGAGGAGGCAAAGTTATCCTGTAGTGGATGATCTGTATGTTGATGCCTTTCTTGAGGATGTTCCAGGGCTATCTATTCGCAGAGAGGTATAATTCTACCTTGAAACATACCATGGGACAATACCAATATCTAAACTAGCATATCAGATGGCTCTGGAAGATCTTTGTGATTTGAGGGTACAAATGGAGGACATGTAGGAGAAGGGGTTCATAAGGCCCAATGTATCTCCATGGGAATCCCCCCTTTTCTTTTCCAAGAAGAGAAATATGAGTTTGAGTATTTCATTATACTATCGGCACCTGAACCATGTGACTGTGAATAACAAGTATCCACTCCCAATGATTGATGATCTCTTCAATGAGCTGAAGGGAGCTCGGTGGTTTTCAAAGATTGACCTCGGATCAGGCGGTTATCAGCTCAGGGTACGAGATGAGGATTACCGAAGATGGACTTCATATGCCGGTACGACCACTATGAGTTACTGGTGATGCCTTTTGGCATTACCAATGACCCAGATGTGTTATTTCGACTCATTAACAGGATCTTCCAGCCTTACCATGATCGATTCATGGTGGTCTTTCTTGAAGGCATCTTTGTGCAATCAATGTCGTAGGAGGAGTACACTACTCATCTTCAGATAGTTATGGATAAAATTCAAGTGCACCGGCTTTATGGTAAGCTATTAAAGTACCGGTTCTGGATACAAGAGGTCCACTTTCATGGAAACATTATCTCAAAGCCCAGAGTTGCAGTGGATCCGATGATGATAAGGGCAGTTCTTTCATGGGATCCACTCAAGAGTTAGACTGAGGTGCGGAGTTTACTAGGGTTGGCTGGGTACTACCGAAGATTTGTACATAACTTTTCCTGAGTAGTAGCACCATTTTCAGCTATGAAAAAGATGGGAAAACTTTTCCTGCGGAAATAGAGATTCAATTAGAGTTTCTAGGAGCTGAGGCGGAGACTGACAAGTGCCCCCATATTGAGGCTACCTTAAGAGGGAATTGGGTATGATATCTACTGCGACACATTAGGGAACAGACTTGTATTTTTCCTAATGTAGGAGCGAGCTACGAATTCCTACAGCTTACAATAGTTGAGAAATCACGAGAACAACTATGCTACACATGACATGGAGTTAGAAACAATGGTATTTTCCTTGAAGATGTAGAGGTACTACTTGATCGGTGAACGGTATATTGTATACTCTTATCACAAGAGTCTTAGGTGTATATTATCATAGTGGGACCTGATCTTGAGATAGTGGAGATGACTATAGTTCTTCTAGGACTATGACATTGAGATAGTCTACATTCCACGTAAGGGGAACGTTGTGGAAAACACACTCAACAAGAGGTCTGATTTACAGTTACTGAGTGAGGGTACCAAGAAGCTAGCCACGTTGTTGTTATCATTCATAAATAGTGATGAAGCAGCTTACCTCTAGTCTATGATATTCACTTCTCCAATCCATTAGTGATTCAGGGAGGCACAACTTGGGGACATTGTTTGTAAGACCTTACTTGCTCAGATATCATTAGGACAGGCTCCTGAAGGATTTTATGCAGTTGAGGATCATTTCATCCTTCTCAAAGGACGCACCATGGTACCAGTGACGCTACGAGAGAAGGATTTGAGGGATTTCCACTAATCCCCTTTTGCGGTACATCCTGGTTTGGAGAATATGTAACAAGTCCTCCATCGTTAGTACTGGTGGCTAGGGATGAAGAAATTTGTGGCAGGGTCTGTGTCATGCTTCCTCACTTGTCAGTAAGTGAAGGCCCAACATCAGCTTCTACCATGCTTAGCACAACCACATGAGGTTCCATAATAGAAGTGGGATGACATCTCTAGGGACTTCGTGATAGGGATACCATGTATTTCCAGGGGCCAAGAATCCTTCAGGGTGATTGTAGACCGACTAAACATGTCGGCCCACTTCCTACCCATCTAATAGAAGGGTGTCATAGAGGGATTGTGACATATATACGTATATGAGATAGTAGCGCTTCACGAGGCTCCATCGATGATTGTTTAGAACTATGATTGTCGTTTTACATCCTGGTTGTGGAAGGGATATAGGAGGCATTTGGGACTCAACTACACTTGGGAACTGCCTATCACCCTCAGACATATGGTCAGACAGAGCGGACCATACAGACCCAAGAGTACGTGTTTCATGCTTGCATCCATGATTTTGTCCATAATTGGGAGAACCACCTACCACTGGTGGATTTCGAATAAAACAATAGTTATCACTCCACCATCAGCATGGAACCATTTGATACATTCTACGGTAGACCTTATAGGTCACCTATAAGCTGGAAAGTCCCCGGGAAGTTAACACTTTTGGGTCAAAAGTCTGTATGGGATACCTCTGAGAAGGTGTAGATCATCCATGAGAGGATGAAGAATGCACAAAGATGGCATAATTCTTATGACTATCGGAGATGGAGACCCTTAGAGTTCATGGTGGGCGGCCATGTCTTTCTTTGGGTCTCACCCTGACGAGGGTTGCAGATATTTGGACATGGAGGAAAGCTATCTTCAAGGTTCATCTACCCTTTCCAGATCCTCAGGTGAGTTGGTGAGGTGGCATACCACCTATCTCTTCCCCCATAGATGCACAAGCTTCATAATGTTAAACATGTGTGGCAGATTTGGAGATACGTGCATGATTTGTCTCACTTCATCGATATGAGCGAGATGGACATTGATGACGGGGCTATGTTCATAGAGTTCTTAGTGGAAACAGAGGATCGACTATACTGGGTCCAATATGGGCGGATGATAACTTTGGTATGAGTTCGGTAGAAGCACAAGAACCTCCAAGAGAGCACGTGGGAGTGGGAGGCTCATATTCGTGTTCATTTCCCCATTTTTTTCGTGGCCTTTGTTGTGGATTTCATGGATGTATTTCCCTAAGTTGGGTAGAATTTAATGACCTGAAAATTTTGTTTAATTTTTTTAATTATATGGAATTATTATGAGACCGTGAAAATTTACGAAATTTTATTCTGTGGCCTGTAGAGCCTGTAACCAATTTTTGAACATTTTAAGTTACATTCAGTAAACGTGAGAGTTTAGATTTCTATCCATTGAACTGGTTCTCAAATTGAAAATTTGAGGTAACCGTTGAATTCACAGTGTCGGGATTCACATAGGTGAAGCTTAACATTGACTGGAAAGGGTCAGATAGAGAAGTTGATTTTTGGACTTTTAAGAAAATATTATTACAAAATAACTCTCTATGTTATTTTATTCTCTTCTAACTATTGAGTGAAGGATGGAGGGACTGCATTGTAACATCATGCATCAAATAAGAGACATTAAAGGACATGATCCTCTCGTTGTGTAACCAAAACACTTGTTGTTTAATTGGTTCATTAAATAAAATTCATTAATGAGTCATAATATTAAACCAACATGGGGGTTAATTTAATTTATTTAATCAAACCATTGGAATGGGAGTTGGGAAACCATGATATTACGGTTTGAAAATATGCCAACGAAGTCCCCTTACAACAAGGATGGTTTATTGATCGAAGACCGTTGTTGAACTCAGAACGTTGTTCAAAGAACGATTTAAAAAACTGAACCCTTTCTTCACCTACAACGAAATCCAAAAATTCTAGTAATGGGGTTAATTGTTTATGCATTTACAATATTTCACTTCAAATTTATTGAGTAATATGGAGATTTTAGATCATTCGAATAAAGGGTTGATCTGTGATTCATTCATTCTTACCGGTGGCTGTTGCGGGAAATTGATTTGGGATAATCATTATATTGAGTTTAATGATCCCTTCACTTGTTTTAGAACTATCTCGTAGCTTGAAAGTCGAACCAAACAAGGCTTGGACCCTCTTCGAAAGTTGTTCTTGTTGCGTCCTTTGAGGGGGATTAAAAAACAAATCAATAATGTGATTTCGAGGGCCACACAGTAAAGGTGGCAGCCCAGGAGGCCCATAGGCACAGAAGAAATGAAGAATGGACCATTGGAGCACATCCGATGGTCTGGTGAATACTCACTCGAGCCACCGGCCGCGTGCTGGTCTGACGGTGGCGAACCACATAGGAGGAGTCATGGCTCTGACCATGACGAGAGATGGCACTACGCCCATGGGTCCTACCTTTTACCTATCCACGTAGACCGGTAAGATGAAGTCGTGCAAGGATGGCACCGCTATCGTAGGAACCAAACAGACTGCATCTCTTAGGAGGGGGTGGGGGATGCGAACCCCACCCATTTGGCGGGCCTCGCCCAACCATCAGGCTGGGCTGGTCTCGCGACCCGGCAAGCTGCGCCTAGTCGGGTGGGCCGTGTTGGGCCCAGCTAGTTCGGGCTGGACCTAGAAGGTGATTTAAAACCCAGGATGGGTAGGCTCGGGTCGATTCAGACTGGGTCAGGAAAGTTTGGACGGGTCGGACCGGACCCAGACCCAATTTGACCCAGTTTTTCTTTAAGGGCCATAACTTCTAAACTAGACACCCATTTTAAGAACCGTCTACAATGATAGAACCCTTAAGGAGAGGCATTCATTTTTATATACATCGCAAGGGTTTTGGAGAACACTGATGTATGCTTATGTTGGATCAAAGATGAATCCAATAGGGCCCTCGGTACTAAAATACCAATATTTACTAATCTGGTGTCCGATTAAAGCACCTTCTATTTCGATGAAATATTATGAAATGTAGGTTCTTCATGTTACTTCTTCATGGGACTTTTTGGAAGTTGCGGTAAGACTGATGGCTTGTGGAGAATAATATTTGAAACTCAAGTGCACCATGTGCGGGAATCCTGTGGATAGTTGTCAGGTGAAGAGTGACCCATTGTGGATCGACATCAAAGTGACCCTGTGTGGATTGACAGTAGCGCGACCTGATAAATACCATACTTAGATCATCCCATCGTGGATCAATTATTTAAAACCCTGTGTGGATTAACAATCTACGACCCTGTGTGGATCAATGAGTTATGACCCAGTGTGGATCGGTAGTTGCATGATCTGATGTGGACCATCCAAAGAGTGGTCCGTCATTGATCAACATCTTAAGACACTGTATAGATAAATGACTTAAAAACCTGTGTGGATCAATGACTTTCAACACTGTGTGGATATGTGATTGATGACCCTATGTTTATCGACAATGGAACTACTACATCGTGGTTCAACATTCAATCATCTCAACAGAATAAGACGATTTAGCTTTACAACTAATCCCCATTATTCATATTATTTATGTTTTATACTTGGTGTGGGATGTATTTTACATTGTTCTTTGTGATTGAGATCATTCTTTGTGGTTTTTCCTTTGTGTAATTTTGGGAGACGTTTTGGAATCTCAGGGTCCTTCTTGGGTGTTGTTATACTCACCCCTAAAGGGATTCTCCTGCACATTGTTATGTCCTTTGAAGACAACAAACAGATTTGACCGAGACATCGGAGCTAGGACTAGACGGTATAAAGAGGTAACATGTTTATGTGGAGAGTATCTTTAACAAGATTTACCTACCCTTCATGAAGGATCCCAGGTGGACGAACTCATGAGCTATTTTTCCTTTTTTATACTTTCTTTTAGTTGGGGTTGTATACTGGCTTGTTATGCATCAGTTCACACATATACATTCAGTAGTTATACTATGTGGTTTTCTTTTATTGTGTACCTGGTCTATGTATTTTCAGGTTCAAAGGTAATGACCTCAAATTTTAGGGATATGCCTTTCTGGTTGTAGTCTCCAACCCATGGCATATGGATTACGGGTTTGGGGTTGTCATGGAACGGGCCCCAGTGGATAGGTCAAGATATTTTATTACTATTCTAGAATCTCCCAAGATATCACAAGGTCCTATGATTCTACGGAAAATTTATTTAACTATGTTGAAGTAATAATCAATAAATTCATCATCTACCATTATGATTTTTTCCAACATGCTTATCTATAATTGTATCTTTTATATGATTAATATGATTTTCCCTTAACGATTCAATCATGTTTTCCAATGATAAATTAACATACATGAGACCTATCACCTTCAGATAAACATTTTTTGATATTGAAATGAGAATAGAATTTTTATATTTCCTATCGACCTCAATATATATATTTTTCAAGTAAAATTATTAGGAGCATCTTTCTAAATGGGTGGAAATAATACAAAATACGCTTCAATAACCCCCGTTCAAAGGGACATAATATAGGGTATCATTTTTTTCAATGACGATAATTATTCTCAAAAAGTTTGGAATAAATAATTAATTAACTATATTGAGATAATCCATGATAATAAAGTAAAGGATCTTTTACAGGGGGCCTGAAATAATTGATATCTATTGAAGTTTCCAGAAGTGTGAGAGCCCCTGAAAATGGGGGTTAAATATATGGTGATATGTTATAGATACTTCTCTATTATAATTAACCCAGTGAACTTGTTAGAGTATATATCCTTTAAAATCATATAAATATCAACCCCAAATTATATGAAATATTTGGAAAGTAAATAATGGAACAAATGTTTTACAAGGTTCTCCCCATGTTTCGAAGACTACATCCTTCACATAGTGACTGCCATTAGTCCATGGAAATTAACTATAATATAAAGTGAGTAAAATTTATCCAAATCCAATTATAATCATTCTATATCTATATATTAAATTATATTGACCCCCATATGTTAAATATATTTCTTTTCAATATTTTACAAAACATGAAAACATAATTATCTTCATATTTCATATGACTTTTTTCTAGAAATTATCCATTTGATTTAATTCTTCCAGTATGAGTCAATTTGGTTTGTTTGGCCTTCAAAAGATATAAATCATTCTAGCATTCCCCAAATATCTACCCCTAGGATCAGTTATCATTATTATGAATAAAAACATTTTCTATTTAGTTGATCCATTTCTAATGATTCTTATTAGTAAACCACTTTCAAGTAATTATTAATATTACACCTATTCTTGGTAGCATCTTCTACATCAAACATGAGATACCTCTGTTTGAACACCAAATAGAAAAAAAATTACTTCTGAACATAGTCTACTAACTTTTTGTTATATTTATTCAATAGTTATTCGGATCTCTTTATCTTTTGAATATTAATTATACAAGTTTTACTTACATCCATTTAAATAGGAATTCACTCAAGAGAAAATCATTAAAAGTAAATGTTTTTCCAACATATCCCAAACTAAAATATTTTTTTTCTCTTTTTCATATTAATTTTTTTGAAACCTGTCACAAATTATTGAGAATTGTTAATAAATATCCCTTTCTTCAAACATAATTATTACTTTTAAACAAAAATAACATCAATTGCTTATCTCAAAATCATCATTATAATGGATTGTACAATGTTTATAAAAGCATCCTTAAAAATAAAATCTTAAAAATGTTTTTAAGATTAATTCATTATGTTCCAATAAATTTTGTAAATATTCCTGTAACATAATTCTTTTTGAATGACATGGTTCATTTGAAACATTCAAGTACCCTCAAACTGTTTTCTTATGACTTTCACATGACTCATACGTTTGATGGATTCACATATTTTTGACTAGATGTCTTTTTACTCTTATCCCTATATTGATACACGTCATATTTATATAGTTATTATGATTCAAATATATTTCGGTACATATTCATGGAATCATTTTTCTAATGACATAATTTTTTTATATGATTTACATCTATCCTATAGAACATTAATAATCAATGTTGACATGATAAAATCATATTTTCAGATTAATTAATCAACTATTATCTCCAACGGATTCACTTACTTTTCCAATGACCAATAGGACAATATTAATTTTCAATCATATATATATAATCTTCATCTTAGTATTTATACTATAATTTACACATATAACCTAATTAATATCCAATTGATGAATCTTTATAAAAATTTTATATTATGGTGCATCATAAAATAATCTCGATCAGTTGGGATCACTCTGGTGACTTTATATGTTCATTAATCTTACTGGAATATTTTTTTTCATTATCTAGAAAACCATTTTCTAACCAGTAATCTTTATATACAGAGTAGAAAAATTTTCATCTTCCTAGACTCAAAATATAATCATTATTCTTTGAATATTTTCATTCAAATACGATCACTTAAAAAGAATATTTGTAATTTCATCGTACCATTATCCTTCATTCGTTTCAATGTAGTTATTTTCCCAACATCAATACATCATATATTCAATAATGATCTACATGTAACATGAATAATTCATCAAAAAATATCTTCTCCATAATTTTACAAACTCGTATAATTGGATATCGGAAAATGAGAAACATCATGAAATTAGGCACTTGAATACTAACAAAGAATTATATGATGTATAATGATTGTATCATAACATTCTGAATGAATCATTCTTAACCTCCATTGAAATAATATAAGAAATCATTCTTAATAACTGTAATAAATATTTATTACCTAAGATAAAAAAACATTCAAAACAAGATATGGCTATTAAAAATATAAAACCAATTAAAAAATCATGCAATGAATTAACATATTTCATAACAATAATTGAAAATATATATCTGATAAACGTTGTAAGAATTATATTAAGGAAAATATTAGAAATCACAGAGATTTGTAGTCAATTGTATTAGATTAGTATATTAAGATGATACCTAGTTTGTATAATGGACTCAATTTTTGAGGATACATTTATGGATGAGTGTATCATAACACCCTCAGAAAAAATAAAAGATATAATTAACTAATGAAACACTAAAGGATATTATTCGACCATGTTTTTTTGATATTGGAAATATGAAAAAATAATTTATCATTAGTAGAGGATAATGACATGGATCATACCATATGAGGACCCTAACTATATATCAAATAACCCTGTTATAATTCAATAATATTTAAATATTTTTAAATAGCATTGAAGGTTTGGATATTTTTAATTAAGGAATAATTTATCCTCTTCAATTAATAAAATAGAGTCCATTCTAGATTAAGTTAAAATTATAAGACAACCAATTGATATGACGAACATATCAAAAATTCGAAATATGAAAAATATTAAAAGGGGGAAAACATTTATGAAAGAAGTTCCTATTTTACTCATATAAATTATATGTTAATCTCTCTATGTGAATATAGGACCATATAAATTACTATATTCTTAATAGATAAAAAAATTAATATATATAAAATGGCCAATAACTCTATAAATAAACCAAATAAATATAGTGACGTGCTAAAAACAAATCCTACCAAATAGGGATTTTAATTCTCTAACTCATCATCGAGACTGAACTTACAAAATCAACACCCACACCAAGACAATATATAATTTTTTCAAATAGTTAAATACACATATATTAAAAACTAAAATGTACAAAGTAAATCAATATATCTAGTTCTAATTACATTTATGATGTGTGAACTAAGACCCCATGGGAACTACATATGATCTCAAATCGCATATGTAACAATTAGTTTTATGCATCAAAATGTGAATAAATGTTTATATATATAATGGGTAATATTTTTTTAAAAAATAGTCAAAATTTTATACAAATATCAAATATATCAAATCATGTATTAACAATAACATTATTAAGTTACTCTCTTTAATAATATAGACTTGACCAATATATAACAACTTTGAGAATCCCTTGGATGCTTGATTGGAAACTACATTCTCTTATTCATACCAAATGAGGATAATTCACATATTTTTGGTATAAATCCTATGTAAAAAGAGATAATGAACCTTTGAAGCATACTATATCCTGTTAGTTAGTAACAAATAGGGAAAATATGTTGTAAAAGGGATTTTATAATAAAAAATTAGGGAATATCAAGTACTTATGAAGCTATGTATATAAATATAATGTACAATGGGACCTGCATATCTTCATATATAGTAGTTGTGCCCATACAATCCCATTATGGAATAATAAAAACCTATTCACAATGAAAATGTTGTTAGTATACAAATACATATATGGTTTCTGTAAAATATATAGATCATGGTTACATGGTAGTGTCTTTACCATAGACCTATTGGTGTTACACATGCCTCCCCATACTTGAAGTAGTCATACAATAGAAAGTTCCTTAGGTGGTATAATGAGGAGACTATACCAACATATTAAAGTGAAATAATAGTGGAAATAATTCCAATATCATACAATGATGAATATTTAATATAGACTACATGGAAAGTTCTAATATATTTAACTATCCGTTATTTATTCAAAATGATGGTTATACAATGTCTGACAGTCATACATATCAAATGGATCCCTCATGGGTGGATAAAATATATCTAAATCCAGAAACTAACATAATATTAAGATATTCTTAAATCCAAAAAATATATTCTATAAAACCTAAATTTTTCATTAATTAATTTAGTTTTGAATAAGTTAAATTTTTTCGATAAATTGTTTTACTCACTACACCATGTTTTAATAAACAATAAGAAATTGTTAAGATTATAATTTAAACATGACGGTAATTACCTAGTAGATAAAAATAATGGAATAAATATTAATAGCCACATGATAAATATTAATTATAATGGTTTTTAATAAAGAAAATATAATTATAAAAGCGATCTTAAATTTTATCAGTTTTTATATGTTCTGAAATACTATTTTTTCAAAAAAAGGTGTTTATTTCCTTTTGTGAACAATAATAAAATTAATTCATGATAATTCCTAAAAACTAATTTTAGAAAAATAAAGATCATTTAAGAATAATCATTCCAAAATTACGTTGGTGGGAAATCTTTGGGACTTTTTGAAATGATTATTTTTTATAAATAGTGAAAATACTAGTTTTTATTAAGAATTGTCAATATTTAAATCATTTTCAATATATAAATTTATTTTAATATGAATTTAAATGTAAAATTAGTTTAATGATATATATAATAATCCTACCTAGTCTATTATGGTAATTTTATAACAAATTTGAATATAAAATAATTGTAATCTTTTGAAAATGTTTCTCTTTGAAAACCCACTTTCTCATAGCATCTATGTGACTAATTTTAAATAATGATTTTTCAATTAAGTGAATGGAATTTAAAAAAATGGATTTAGTATTTTTAATAGGAATAATAGATGTCATATATTATGGTAAAATTAAAAATTTCCCATAATAAATTGTGAAAATATAAAAATAATTTATCGGTGTTTGTGTAAAAATGAGTTTAGTGGGGAGTTAAAAAATATGATAATGTTTAAAATGTATATATAAAAAGTAAAATACCTATTTTATAGAAATATATTAATATTATAATTCCCATGTAATAATAAATTTAATTTGTTTATGCTTCTGTTATGGGAATGAATTTTTTAATTTGGAATCCTTTGGGAAATTTACAATTAGTTTCAAAATGGGTTACATTCCAAAACTTATAAAATAATATCACCACTCTGAATTTTGTCAAACAAATAATACAACATATTCAATAAAATCTCTACCAAATACCTCATCGAAATCCTTATTAATTTTCTTTAGATATTAATCCTACTACAAGACCAACATTAAGGTCCTTATTAACAAATCCAAAAAGAGTTACTTTTCAGCAAAGGTATTCATCTTCCCTTATGTCCGTATTTTTATTTCATAATTTTACAAATTAAATTAAATCTTAATTTTATAATAGAATAACATCTGTATATATTATATAATTATATTTTATTATGTTAATTTCATTTCCAATATCCATCTCCGTTTCGGTTAAGTGGGAAATGAAATTATCAATCTTATATAAGGTGGTCTAATGCACTAGAAAATGTTATAGTTTTTGTTTCATCACATTAATATAATGATGTATAAAATTATGAAAATAACATATTTATATGATATATATTACATTAATATAGTACTAGAATTATTATATCAAATATACCTTCATGCATTTCATTCTGTGGTGGATATGATAATGTCGCTCGTGTGTATTGAAGGTTACAGCCATACGAAGCTATGTTATTCGTTTTCTCCTAAAATTTACATGGAATATTGTAAATAAAAATCTAATCAATAAAAATTCTATATATTATATAATAATTAATATGTAAATATAAAATATCATTTAACATTATTTTTCAATCCGTAGATAAAATGGAAACAACATTCATGCATTTGTACGACTTATAGTCCCCATGAATGGTGTATTTCATTGTATATCTCTAAAATAAATGGATTAATATAAATAAATTTATAAATAATATATATATACATATTATCACTCTTAAAATTCTATATATTATGGAACGACTATCAAAGTGATATGATAAATAATAAAAAAATAAAAACATAGATTACAAAAAGAAGTTATTTACCAAAACATGGATATAACATAGAATTGTTAACGAGTGGATAACAAAAGGACAATAATAAATAATATTTACTATGATATATATATATATGGTAATATATTTATACCAAACTAGTATTTTTTAGATATGAGTTTTGAATGTGGACGATGAAACTCGAGACATAATGTATGTGATTTTTTCTTTATTCTTCTTGAGATATATGTTCTGTTATCCATATACCTTATTTAATGAGGTATATATAAAGACCCATCGTAATTTAATATAATTAATTAATTTATTATTATTTTATTTTACATTTCATATTTGAAAAAATTATTTCAAAAATATTTTATGATTTTTTATTTTTATAAATTATCTTTCAAAAGAATGTTAATTTCCTCACGAAAGATTCTACATTATTTATCTTTTAAAATTAGTTTCTATATAAGATGAATTACATTGGTGTAACTTATGGTATACAAGGGATATATACCAATGATACCATCCTTGTTATTTCGTTCAATGGATTAAGATGAAGTTGTCAAAACCTGACCGTACCCGGGCTCGAGCTGCAACTACCCCAAACCCGCCTCCATAGGCCAGGGGCTGGCGACCAGTGCCGAAGGCACGATAACTCGGGGAGGCCTTTGCCTAAATACCTATACACAAACACACACAACACAATCAATGTAAAAGTGCAGAGTAAATAAAAAGACAACTAAAGAGAAAGGGAAACTGCTATATATTAACTACAAAGTGCATCAACCTCTAACCATACAAAGCAAGTGCTGGAAGTAACTGAAAAAGACAAAAGGAAAAAAAACATGCCCAACCATAAAAGTGGCACAACCAAGAAACAGGTAATCAAAATGAAAACTACAGGAAGGGTCCCCCACCTGGAACCCGACTCCGACCACCACACGATGTCCCAGCTCCCGAACTCCTAAGCTCCTCTGAAGTCACGCTCTACCTATCCGTCATCTGCAAGGGCACACCAAGTGTGGGAAAAGTCCATGCAGGGGTGAGTATACAAATACTCAGTAGGATACCCCAAAGGCTTGAGGGGGCAAAAAAGGAGGTACTGAAGGGTGAGCAGTAGAGTGAACATGATAAAGCAACTTAGTACAACAGAGAGTCTAGCTCAACACAACAAGAGGAAAGAAGGTAGACACGTCCAACAACTAGGAGCTGGAAACGGTGAGAAGATGAACTTCTCGTCGATTCTTCGCTACCTATAGCCGGAGAGTAGACTCATCCAACCATGAGAAACTAGACACGGAAAGCATGTGGCATACCCCGCGCGTCTACGCCTCTCCTGGAAGGAGAGTAAACAAACCCAAGAAGTGGGTACTAGAACATGGTATATACAAATCCATATGCTTTGTCAAGAAGCCAGAATAAGACCGTAAGGTGATCTTCATCCCGTAGCTCATCCCAAGAAATGTGAGTCTCCAATAGTCCCAGAAGTAACACCATCGATGCCCAGCATCCCGCACATCTGCCCCGAACTACAAGTCAAGGGCTCAATCACTGCACCTCGACACTATCCGCTTTGGGCGGCACTGACTCGCCCGCACGGTTTTATAATGCGTCACAAGAACGTGTCCCAGTGGGTAAAGTGCCTCTCATACATGAGAGTTCTAGTGAAAGTCAAACCACACCTCGTCACTGCCCTGTAGTCGAGAGGTCTTCTCAAAGTCAAGCCATCACAACACTGACCCATATGATCAAGGGTATTGCTCCGGTAATCATGGAGGAAAACCGAAGACTATCCTAGTAGAAAGGACTGAGCCTAGAATTCCAACGGGTGTCCCACTGCCTAGCCCTGCTGGAGGGTAATTCATAATATGATATCTAGTGGCCCACTTCTCAGCTCTGTAGGAAGGTAAACCATAATAAATCATCTGCCAACCCACTGCCCAGCCCCGCTGGAGGGTAGACCTTAATACATCATCAGGTGAACCACTTCCCAGCCCCGCTGGAGGGTAGACCTAAAATAAGTCGACAGGCGACCCACTTCCCCAGCCTTTCTGGAGGGTAGACCTGGAACTAGACGACGAACGACCCACTGCCCAGCCCTGCTGGAGGGTAGACTCTAAGAGTTTGTCGGGTGACCCACTGGCCAGTCTCTTCTGGAGGGTAGACCCTAATAGCGTCGGTTGACCCACTGCCCAGTCTCTGCTGGAGGGTAAATCCTAGAAGTCCGTGAGCAACCCACTGCCCAGCCTTGTTGGAGGGTAAACCCGAAGAAGTCTATGAGTAACCCACTACCCAGCCCCGCTGGAGGCTAAAACTCAGAACTGCTCTGGCCATCTCTACAGGAGGTTACACCACTGGCCAACCGAACCCAGAGTGGGTATCGTGCAACCACCCAACTTCAGAACAACTCACCCGAAAGGGGTTCAGCACATGTTCCATCATTGGGTGTCACTAGCACCGCTATCGGCCAAACCATCGAGAACGAAACCAGGGGGAGACCACTCAACCCTACTGGTCAAACAAACGAGCACAAAGCCAGGGGAAACTCCACCATGCTAGTCAAGTAGAAGAGCACAGAGGGACCCTGTACATCGTGAGAGGTCAAAGTACTCAAAGTAGAACTAGACACGCACCTGGGGCCTACACAACATGTGGCCCCATGTTAACCCCAACGAAGCGCACAAACATCTCAGGTACAATCCGCAAGTACCTCCAAGCACTCCCGTATGCTCCCAGAGAATACCTCACTTTCATCCCACTTGCTATCGTACACCCAGCACCCAACGTCAACGCGAAGGCATGTCGTAACATCTCCAGCTTGCCGCCTCAACGACTGCGGCAGGGCCAACCACATCTATTAAAGCATTACTTCACTCACATGGGAGTGCATGCGATCACACACCAAGGGTCCTCTACAAACACAGTAGAAGAACCTCCCCCGGGGCACCTTCACATTTCAACATTTAATAAGATCACATAAAAGGCTTTGCTTGCATGAATAGATCACACAATTGTAATCCTCGCGGAAAAAAACAAAATATGGACTATTCACTTTTCCAAAACAGTCGCCTGGTGATAAAGATGGAAAAACAAAGTCGACGCCCAAACGACCCCCATGGTCCCCGCACCATCATGCCGAATTAGAGTGGGTGGATTGCACCATTGCAATTCCCTTGGAAAAACATCCAGAATTGACTAATCGCATGCCCTGAATAGACGCCTGATGAGAAAGTCGCTAAAAGACGCTCGTAGCTCAAAGGACGGGTCATGGGGCCCACACCTCAACTCCAATTTCGGCACCTGAAACCTCTCTAGAAAACTCTTCCTCGATTCCAGGTTCGCAACACCACTAATGCCACCCAATTCAAACATCAGATGTGTCTGCGCCGTCCAAAACAAGAAACCTCGGAAAAGGCGCTAAACCAAATGATGGTGTGTCGCGCTTCCGAGGCTGTTGTCTCGGGGATTAAAATCACCCAAAACCACCTCAAAATGTTCACCTCAGTTTAAGGGACGCGTCGCCGCAGACGGTGCCCCAAACGGATGCCCTTCGGATGATTTATGATTTATAAACCATTTTCATAATAATAATATTATTATTATTATTATTATTAATATTATTATTATAAACTTTTTATTTTTTTAAATTTTTTTTATTTTTTTAAAGGGTTCCACGGACCGGCACTGGTTGGTCGGCTGCCTTCCATGCGGATACCCACCGCTGGTGGCTCTCTGTCTCCCGAGCGGGGTCGCGCTCCGTGACCCCGGATGCCACGTCAACCAGCCGGTGCTCCCTCTCCGAGCCCCCAGCGGGCGCCGTCGCCGCCCGGTCCGCCTCCAGTGGCTCGCGGCCATCCCGCCTCATCTAACTGCCAGCGCCTCCTGCAGAGGAGTCACTCGCGCCACCGCCTCCGTTGATTCCCGGACCACCCTGCATCGAGCCGCCGCCGCCTGAAGATGTCGCTCGAGCCGAGCCTCCGCAGAGGCTGCCCTCTTAGAAACTGCTCGCGCCGCCGTCCAGCTCGCCGGAGCACATAACAAAAACGCAGGACGAACACCAAAACGTGTTGATCTTCGACGGAGCACTCCGGTCACCTCGGTGCTCGGATTTTCGATCTGAAATAGATGACGGAAAGATTATAAAAACTACTATGCAACTATAGGAATTGTTCAAAGATTAAACATCAAATCGTTGCATAAAATTGAATTCAAAGGGCGGTTTAGAAATGAAAATGAAATGGAAACCTCTTACCTCGCTGGGCTTTTCTCGGAGATTCGTGTCGATCCGCCGGCATCACCGTACCTCACCAGAGTCGCCTCGCCGAACTGCCTCACCTGAGTCGCCTCGCCAGATATGGAGGAGGAGAGGGGAGAAGGTTTTTCTAGGGGTTTCAATGGAGAGGAAGTGGAGGAGGGTAGAGTTTAAATAAATAAACTCTTTAATTAAAAGTCTCGACCCCTAAAACATCCACATCCGAACCCTCTGGAGCGGTCAAGATGAAGCTCCGCCTAGGGTAAACACCACCTCCCGAGCACAACAACGATCTCTGAATTTTAATCCGAGACCCTGTTTGAAAGTTAATAAACATAGCGCTCGATGCTGCCGAATTATGAAAACGCCCCTAGGGCCATTTTTCAGTGACGGCCCGCGCCCGTGAAACTTATACCTCTTATAGGGTAAACGGCACATTCTGAACTCAACGGTGCCCTCGGTTTTCAAATCCAGGACACCGTTTAAGAGATACTTGTGTTTCACCATAAAAACATATAAAGTAATTAATAAATTTATCCGTTTAACGTTCCGAAAGCGAGCGAGGGGTCCAAACATCCTGCGCCGACATGTTTTATGTCATTCCTATGGTAAACACCCCATTCCGGACCCATCCGTACACTCGGATGTCTGATCCAAAACATAGTTTAGGAGTTATCCCACTTATTTTGTGTTTCCAGTGTGAACACAATGAAAATTTAATTTTGGCCACTCCGGGCCTCGGAATCACACACCGTCTGAAAGCACTGCTCTGGAATATCAAAAAGAATATTACAAAGTCTTTTGCGGAACAAATTGGGTTCTTACACCATTCCCTCCTTCAATATTTTCGTCCCCGAAAAGCAAAACTAGGGAGCAACATAGTGTACTAATCCCACACCCGGCTCTTCTGTACCCAGAAGAACACTCGCACAGCTCTGCGCCACCACACACAGACCAAAGGAGTGATCTGTTCATGTGAGGTCGGACTTTGCCGAAGTCGTGCACCCACTCCAGACTTTGGGGTTAGGGAAAGGTGGTAGGGAACCTCCCCATCCCTTTGCACGGTTTCAAATGGCCCGAAGGCTCTCAGGGGTAGCTCACCTCCCTGACCAAACCCTTATGTCGCATACCGCGACTGGAATCACCGCCCGCACCTGGAACAAGGCCTGGTGATTCCCTCCTTCATAATATCCATATGGTGAAACACCCAAGGATATCTGGTCCCACAAGATTCCACAGTCGATGTCTCACAGCCAAGGCTCTCTTACAAGGTCGAATGGCGAAGGAGTCGACACCATCGACTAAAGAAAAATGGACCCACACCTTTTACCTTACCAACACAGGGTTACACC
This sequence comes from Viscum album, assembly GCA_963277665.1. NCBI lineage: Eukaryota > Viridiplantae > Streptophyta > Magnoliopsida > Santalales > Viscaceae > Viscum > Viscum album. The sequence continues at coordinate 34,762,200 of OY728150.1, read as the reverse complement.
CGACGCCCTGCGTCACCCTGGTAACAACTCAATCAAGGAGCAGGGAGGAAAGAATTCCACACACATAGTCTTTCAATTATACTACAAAAAGTAGAACAGCTATAGAGAATACCTCTTACCACCACATGCTCTGTAGGATCGTAGACATCCAAAGCTCGTGGTTGTCCGCGGTTCCAACTATCAGCTCCCGGAGCCTGATGTGGACCACCTAGTGGTGATGGGAAGTCCTCGTAATGTCATCTCCCACTACCGGCTCCTCCCAATCCTCTACTAGCACCACCTCTCTGGGTACTACTCAGATCACGCGCTGCCTCCATTGTGGTGGTGCACCTGCTGCCTTCCTGAAGCTCTCTACATGTCGGGTCGGGCAGTCCCATGCCAGGTGACCTCGCTCGTCACAAGCATAACAATGAATCTCTCTGGGCCGCACTGGTTCCCTTCGGCACGACTGTGGTGTACGACCATGCCCCTGAGTCCGGTTGTCAGAAAGCCACCCGCGTCGAGGTTCTGTTTGCCGACGCCCGCTAGCTGCGGCTGACGTCTCGGATCCAACGTGCCTGCTGCCACAACCAACTCTAGAACATGACAGGAATCTCTCTGTCACCAGCACCTACTCGAGTACCCTGTCATATGTGGAAATGCCCAAGGGTACTATGACAGCACGAATCTCTCGGCGGAGACCCTTCTCAAACATCCAGGCGTGGAAGTTATCATCGTGGACTAAGTCCAGGTAAAAGCATGCACAGTCTGTGAAACTATTTGCATACTCGGCCACCGTCATCCCTCCCTTCTGAAAATACAGGAGCTCTTAAATCCAAAAGGATCATAATCGGAGGGGAAAAACTCTTCACGGAACAACAACTGAAATTCACCCCATGAAAGTGACGACTCGTCAAGAAACTGAGCCACCAGACTCCTCCAATGCCAAGCTGCTCTACGAAAATGATTGGCTACCATAGCCACTCTCTGATCTGCCGACGTCTGCACAAGCCTGAAGAGGCGGACCACTGTCTCTAGCCCAACCTCTGCTGCTAGATGATCTGGCTCACCACAGAACCTCAGCGATCTGTGCTGCTGGAACTCACGGAGTGTGCTCAAGCTCAACCTGCTCTGTTAAAGCTGTCTGCTACTCAACGGGTGGGGGTGTTACTACCGGCCCACCCAAAGAAAAAAGATCGCATTATGGATCCTGGACTGAGGCCTCGTAGCTCACAGGGTCTTCATCATGTACCCAAGAAGGTATCTTGGATGGCTGTCTTCACTGAGACATCCTGAATATAATCAAGGAGTGCCGTAGTCAGATGAGAATATATGTATATACCAATAACAACGATGGGGAGATGACTGAAGAAGGAAAGTAAAACACTCAATCCTTTGTGATTAAAATACCAATTTTCCCTGCAAAAAATGACTCAGCATGCTGAGTCGACAAGAGGGTTATCAGGGTCCCGGTGAATGGATACGTCGGCCGCCGCACCATCACTGGACTCCCTGGCCTGAGAGCTGTTCTCGAGACACGTTAACACTATTGCCATAAATCCCAACCAATTACTCTTTTAGGGACATCCGCACAATGTCCCAAGGAATGAACCAGCTCTGATACCACCTTTTTCATGACCCGACCCTACCCGGGCTCGAGCTGCAACTACCCCAAGACCGCCTCCAAAGGCCAGGGGCTAGCGACCAGCGTCGAAGGAACGATAACTCAGGGAGGCCTTTGCCGATGTACCTGTACACAAACACATATAGCACACTCAATGCAAAAGTGCAGAGTAAATGAAAAGTCAAGTAAAGAGAAAGGGAAACTACAATATATAAACCACAAAGTGCGTTGACCTCTAACCGTACAAAGCATGTGCTAAAAGTAACTGAAAATGAAAAATGGAAAAACACGCACCCAACCAAAAAAGTGCCACAACCCGGAAATGGGTAAACAAAAAGAAATAGCTGGAAGGGTCCCCCACCTGGAACCCGTCTCCGACCACCACACATGGTCCAAGCTCCCGAACTCCTAATCTCCTCTCAAGTCACGCTCCACCTACCGTCGTCTGCATGGTCACACCAAGTGAGGGTAAATCCCAAGTAGGGGTGAGTATATAAATACTCAGTAGGATACCCCAAAGGCTCAAGGGAGCCACAAAGGAGGTACCTAAGGGTGAGCACTAGAGTGAACAGGAAAAAGAAACGGAGTACAATAGAGAGTGCAGCTCAACCAAACAAGTGGAAAGAATGTAGACCCATCCAGGGCCAAGGAGATGGAAATTGTGAGAAGATGAACATCCCGTTGAGTATTCACTACCGATAGCAGGAGAGTAGACTTTTCCAACCACGAGAAGCTAGACACGGAAAGCACGTGGCATACCTCACACGTCTTCGCCTCTCCTGGAAGGAGAGTAACCAAACCTAAGGAGTGGGTACCGGAACATGGTATATACAAATCCATATGCTCTGTCAAGAAGCCCGAACAAGACCGTAAGGGGATCTCAATCCCATATCTCAGCCCAAGAAATGTGAGTCGCCAACAGTCCCAGAAGTAACTCCATTGGTGCCCTGTATCCCACACGTCTGCCCCGAACTACAAGTCAAGGGCTCAATTACTGTACCTCGACACTATCCGCTTTGGGTGGCACTGACTAACTCGCATGGTTTTAGATCGTGTCACAAGAACGCGTCTCAGTGGGGAATTTTCCCCTCGTACTTGAGAGTTCTAGGGAAAGTCAAACCCACCTCATCACAGCCCTGCAGTCGAGAGGTCTTCTCAAAGTCAAGACGTCACTACACTGACCCATATGTTCAAGGGTCCTGCTCTGGTAATCATGGAGGAAAGCCACAGACTAGCCTAGTAGAAAGGACTGAGCCTGGAATACCAATGAGTGTCCCACTGTCCAGTCCTGCTGGAGGGTAATTCATAATATGATATCGGGTGACCCACTACCCAGCTCTGCTGGAGGGTAAACCATAATACATCATCAAGCGACCCACTGCCCAGCCCCGCTGGAGGGTATACATTAATACATCATCAGCCGACCCACTGCATAGCCCTACTGAAGGGTAGACTTGAAATAAGTCGACAGGCGACCCACTGCCCAGCCCTGCTGGATGGTAAACCTGGAACTAGACGACAGACAACCCACTGCCCAGCCCTGGTGGAGGGTAGACCCTAAGAGGTCGTCATGTAACCCACTGCCCAGTCTCAGCTCAAGGTTAGACCCTAATAATGTCGGGTGACCCGCTGCCCAGTCTCTGGTGGAGGGTAAACCCTAGAAGTCAGTGAGCAACCAACTGCCCAGCCTTGCTGGAGGGTAAACCCGAAGAAGTCGATGAGTAACCCACTGCCCAGCCCCGCTGGAGGGTAAAACTCTGAACTGCTCTGTCCATCTCTACTGGAGGGTACACCACTGGCCAACCGAACATGGAGTGGGTATCGCGCAACCACCTAACTCCAGAACAGCTCAACCAAAAGGGGTTCAACGCATGTTTCATCACTGGGTGTCACTAGCACCGCTACTGGCTGATCCATCGAGAATGAAACCAGGTGGAGACCACTCACCCCTACTGTTCAAACAAACGAGCATAGAGCCAGGGATAAAACTCCACCCTACTGGTCAAACAAACGAGCACAGAGGGACCCTCTACGTCGGGAGAGGTCAAAGTACGCAAATCAGAACTCGGCACACACCTGGGGCCCACACAATGTTTGGACCCAAGTTAACACCAACCAAGAGCCCGAACGTCTCAGGTACAAACCACATGTACCTCCAAGCGCTCCCGTATACTCCCAGAGAATACCTCACTTTCAGCCAACTGGCTATCGTACACCCGGAACACAACGTCAACGCGAAGGCATGACGTAACATCTCCAACTTACCACCTCAATGACTGGGGCACTGCCAACCACATCTATTCAAGCATTACTTCACTCACACGGGAGTGCACGCGATCACACGCCAAGGGTCCACTATAAACACAGTAGAAGAATCGCCCCCACTACACCTTCACATTTCCACATTTAATAAGATCGTGTAAAAGGATCCACTCGCCTAAACATATCACACCGTTGTAATCCTTGCGGAAAAACACACAAGATGGACTACTCACTTGTCCAAAACGGTCGCCCGGTGATAAAGATGGAAAAACACCGTCGACACCCAAACGACACTCATGGGCCCCGCAACATCATGCCAAATTAGAGCAGGTGGATTGTACCATTGTAATCCCCTTGGAAAAACATCCATAATCGACTGCTCGAACGCCCCGAACGGATGCCCGGTGAGAATGTCGCTAAAAGCTGCTCGCAGCTTAAAGGACGGGTCGTGGGGCCCACACCTCAACTCCGGTTTCGGCACCCGAAACCTCCCTGGAAAACTCTACCTCGACGCCAGGGTCGAAACACCACTGACGACGCCCAATTCAAACATCGTATGTGTCCGCGTCGTCCAAAACAAGAATCCCCGGATAAAGCGCTCAACCTCTTTACGGCGTGTTGCGCTTCCGAGGCCCCTGTCTCGGGGATTAAAATCACCCGAAACCACCTCAAAATGTTTGTCTCAGTTTAAGGGACTTTTCTCCAAAGATGGTGCCTTAAACGGATGCCTTGCGGATGATTTATGATTTATAAACCATTTCCATAATAATAATAATAGTATAATTATTATTATTATTTTTATAAACTTATTATTATTATTATTTTTAAGGGTTCCACCGACCGGTGCTGGCCAGTCGGCTGCCTTCCACACAGAAACCCGCCGCTGGCGAGTCTCTGTCTCCCGAGCGGGGTCGTGTGCCACGACCCCGGCTGCCGCGTCAATAGGCTGGCACAGCTGGGCGGTGCTCCCGCTCCAAGCCCCCAGCAGGCGCCATCGCCGCCTGATCCGCCTCCAATGGCTAGCGGTCGTCCCGCCTCAGCCAACTGCCGGCGCCGCCTACAGAGGACTCGCCCGCGCCACCACCTCCGCTGATGCCCGAACCACCCTGCACCGAGCCGCCACCGCCTGAAGATCCCGGTTGAGCCAAGCCTCTGCCGAGGTTGCCCGCTGAGAAACTGCCCGCACCGCCGCCCAACTCGCCGGAGCACCCAAAAAAACGCAGGACGAACACCAAAACCCGTTGATCTTCGGCGGAGCACTACGGTCGCCTCGGAGCTCGGATTTTCAATCCGAAACCTGAGACATGAATATTAAAAAAACTACAACGCAACTACAGGAGTTTTTCGAAGATTAAACATCAAATCGATGGAGAAAATTGAATTCAAAGGGCGGTTTGGAAATGAAAATGCAACGAAAACCTCCTACCTCACTGGGCTTCGCCCGAAGCTTCGTGTCGATCCGCCAGCATCACCGCACCTCGCCGGAGTCACCTCACCGGACCGCCTCGCTGGAGATGGAGGAGGATAGGGGAGAGGGTTTCGCCAGGGGGTTCAATGGGGAGGAAGGGGAGGAGGGGATAGTTTAAATAAATAAACTCTTTAATTAAAAGTCCCGACCCCTAAAACACCCGCGTCCAAACCCTCTGGCGCAGTCCAGATTATGCTCCCCCAAGGGTAAACACCACCTCCCAAGCACAACTGCGGGTTTAGAATTTTAATCCAAGACCCCGTTCGAATGTTATTAAACTTAGTGCCGGAGGCCGCCAAATTACGAAAACGCCCCTCGGGCCCCGTGCCCGTGAAACAGATACATCTTCTAGAGTAAAAAGCACATTCTGAACTCAACGGTGCCCTTGGTTTTCCAATCCGAGCCACCTTTTAGGAGATACTTGTGTTTCACCATAAAACGAATAAATTAATTAATTAATTTATCCATTTAACGTTCCGAAAGTGAGAGAGGGGTCCAAACATCCCGGGCTGAATGTTTTATGTCGTTACTATTGTAAAAACCCCATTCTGGACCCAAACGTACACTCGGATCTCTGATCTGAAGCACCTTTTAGGAGTTATCCCACTTATTTGGCATTTCTAGTGTGAACACACTGAAAATTTAATTCCGGCCACATCGGGGCTCGTAATCGAACGCCGTTTGAAAGCGCTGCTCTGGAATATCATAAAAAATATTCCAAAGTCTTCTGCAGAAAAAACTAGGTTCTTACAGAAATGATGTTCTTAAAACCTATTTCTCTTCCACGAGTTATTTAGATACCCATATTTTACTTATAATACTTCAGAATATTTCGAGATATATTTTTAGAGCCAAGTACTAAGATGGAGTGTGATTCAAATTCATAGTGGGAGCATAATTAATTTAATAAAAATATTAAATATATTTTATATTATATGAATAAAATTATAATAAATATGGGATAACTCTTAAATAGGAAAGTATATCAAAAACAATGAAGCCATATATATGTTTGGAAATAATAGTTTTCGTAAGGAGCATCCTAAATTTGGTTGGTGTGGGGTGTTTGGATATAGAGAATGTTGATGTGTGAATTTAGAATATTTGAATAATTAAATTTTTTATTTAATTAAACCAACTTGACATAATTTTCTCTTTAAATTCATTATTATAAAAGGATCTCCATGGTATGCTATATAACCCTAGGATCCTTGAGTGTAATTCCTTATATCTCCTATTGGAAAATAAGATTTAGACAATGTTGAAACAAAAAATTCAGGATAATCATGATGTTGTAAATTAAATGAATCTTCTTCATTGTTAGTAAGTGCATTATTTATAAAAATGATCCTATATCCAGGTATAAATCATCAATTTTTTGATACATCCTGTATTGGTTAAATTGATTGAGAATGATCAATTCTATCACATTGTTCATCATCAATTGAAAATAATTATATGCACAAGTATTATAGTTTTTTATAATCAGTTTGACACCAAAATATCAGTATTTTTCAACAATTGAAAAAAAATCATGGATAATAATCATTTAGCATTATTTTCTTGTTCTTTTCCCCTTATATTCTTCAAGTTCATAAATGTTTGACATATAGGGTCTTGGTTTGGTGTCACTAGTGTGGAAAATTTCTAATTAGACCCCTAAAATTATGGAAGATTGTCATTTGATTGGTAATTCAGTGAATCGAGGATGAATGATGATTAATCAAGAGATATGGGTGATGATTTCATTGATTCGGGATATGAGACCTTGAATTCACGACATGGGAAACCAATGAGGCACACAATGCATGCGATGGACCCCATGGATGAATCAAATTTTTATTACTGACTAACAGCTTGCTGCAAATGATGATCAGAGGGTTCCACTTAAACATTAATTTGTATGGATGTGATAACAGAGAAGGTGAAGACAGGTTTGGAGTTATAGAGAACATTTTTTAAAATATGTGAAAATAAATACTACACATTGTTTAGTTCTGAAGAACAAAAATTTAGTAGTTTGGTTCTTGATGTGGATATAGTATTTTCACAGAGTTAAATATAAAACACATTGTTGAGGGACAACACTCCATGTAACCCTATCAAACTGAATTTTTATTTATTGTGGAGGCACACCTAGGATTCCATGTCTCCCACATGATGTGTTTGGATGAAATCACATCGTGTACTATAATAAGTATATGAGCTTGAGAAAGTTCCACATGTGATTTGATGTTTAAGTCCTTACATTTCATGTACCAGTGTACATACACACAAGCAATGTACATGGACTCAACCAGGGGAATGAGTATGGGCCTTGGTGACCGAGGAATTTTGTGTAGTCCACCAAAAAAATATTCCATGCTACACAATTACAAATCCCTGTACCAGTAGGTATACAGATAAGAATTAGTGTACAACCACATGCCATATGGCCCCCCTAACACGTTTTGTACCCCTTCTAACTTTTTGAGGAACCTTTAGTCTTTCACAACATCTTTTTTTGGAATCATATTTTGGAAGGTGAAAATCTTATCTTGTGTACTTTTCCAGGTAGAATTTGATGGTGAGAATAATAATGGATCTTGAGATATGATGAGATATGTTCTAGGTTCGAAGTTTATTTATAAAATGATCAGTATTGTTAGTGATCATAAAATATCATTAGAGTGGTACCACCTGATGGATTTGGGTGTGCGTCCTCTATTTACTAAGTGGTAACCCCTAATGGAATTAGGGTATGGTTCCCCTATATACTTAGTGGTACCCCTGTAGAATTGTGGTGGATGTTCTCTATCTACTAATTGGTACACCTCCTATGGAATTATGGAGGTCTTCTGTATACCGAGTGGTAGACCCTAGGAAATTAGTGTGAGGGTCCAAAATATATAGATTGGAACACCCCTTATGGTACTAGGGTATGTGACCTATCTCTATTTAGATCCCCACACACATTCTAGGGAGAGGGTACTCTACCCACCATGTTTTATCACTATCAAATAGAAAATACTTCCTCCTTACACTGAGTAGAACCCCCTTACGGGATTAGGTATATGGGTCCTTTCCTATGATATTGTGGCCCCTCTTATGTGCAGTATAATGAAAAAGAATGGTCCCCCACATAGTCAATTATTTGGACATAAAATAGAGATGATGGCCATCATTGATGTATCCATGAACCTTTTTGAACTCTTTTCATGGACTATGTTTTGAGATGTAGATCCTTGTTCTCTCTCAACTGGGATTCATTATTTTTTGAGAATTTGTATATATATATTATATCCATTTCATTGGATGTTTTTACTCTATTTCTATGGGTTGTTATGTATATTTTATATTATTATGGTGTCTCTTTCTAGTCACCCTTTAGATTTGTGGTTATCCTAAAAGGTATGTATATACTCACCCTTCCATGCGATTTTGAAATACATGTTGTGCCTTATGCAGATGCCAGATAGGTCATAAGTGAATATGGAGTAGTATAGGGATATACTTGTGAATTTGGCCATGTATGTTGGTAGGATCATTGAGATTCAAGGTTAGGATCTCAAATCATTTATCATTCCATGTTTTTCATATTGGGGAATCATTCTAGTTGTGTGTCTATTTTTCCCCTTTACTTTTCAATTTAAAATGACGTAATATTATACCGTCTTGAGGTTTATTTTACATTCATGGTTATACACTAGAAGATAAATAATTTATTTTTAATCGTTAACTAAATTTTATCTATATGGATGGGTGTGTGTGACCAACTGCATTAGGAAAATACATCATATATTAGTTATACCATTCCACAATTGTTTCTAGATGTTGAACTATAGAGGATATATTGGAGTAGTTCTGGAATGAGCCTCACTATGTTAGGTCATGAAATATTTTTATCTGATGAGTTTATTATTTTGGAAGGTGATTGGTGTAGTCCACATATGAGTATTCTTTAGGACATATGGAATATGTCTCAATGTGATTCATGTGCAGCCTACTAGCCCAGGATTCTAGTGTTTCCACAACATCCAATTTATACATTAATTAATACCTTGTATTCATAATTTTAGACTCAACAGACTGAAAAATTGGATGAAATGAATATTGATACATGCATAAAACATGATTTATTATCATGAATATCCTTTTCAATTCCTCTCACCATTGTATATATATTACCATCTGACCATGGAACATCTTGATTAAATTGTTAAGATTCCTCTACATCAAACTCCATCCAGGTTAGTAGTTCTGGATTGTGACAATGATCTAAATAGTAATGCAGCCTCAGTTCGAGGTGTATCCAAAAATATTCTTCATCTAGGTGGATAGGTAGAAGCACCCCGACCTATTAAGAATTATATCATACTGATATAGTTGATTGAGGATTCACATAGTATTTGTACACTCCATGAGTTTCCATAATGAAGGCCACTGAGTTTCCATGGGGAACTATCTCCCTATGAAGTGGAGAATGTTTTAGAGATTATGGTCAATGAATTTAGGATTAGTTATAAACTGAATGAGGTTGTGTTAATATTTATAGCTAGCCTATTTCATCCAGAATTTGGGCACTGGTGAGGTGTAGATACACTGATGTATGATGAGTCGACACACTCATTTATGAATTCTAGAAACTATTTTGTGAGGATTAAATCCCCTCATACAGGTGATCAGTTCAAATTTAAGATATTATAGAGAAGAAATATAGAGTAATGATAGTTTTAATGTATTTTAATGAGGTTTATATACCTTATGCAGCACTCCCTCATCAATATTTTGGATAGATAAATTCATCACATATGTTTGAGTATAGTCTCTATAGATATATATATGCAAGTGAAGTTACATTGCGAATTACCACCAATGATGGGGTGTTGGATGAGGCAGCAGTGACTGAGAGATTCCTTTCTTAGGTATTCTACGTAGTTGTCTCTTCCATTGGTAATTTTTGGGGTTATTCGCTTGAGTGACTATAGGATTTCGGTACACTAGATCTCATTACCAAATACCTACCCATGAATAGAGCTATGAACATATTTTTTTGGCATATGGATCATTAATTGGACAAGGGTAGCTCATAGATGGGGTGTTTCTATGCATTTTATGGGTGATATTTCATGGCATGTGATTTACAGACCATATGTAATGGTGAGGGAAGGAAGATAGAAGATGCACAACTATCGGAGAGATAACACCATGATCCCAGATCTACCAGGTGTGGGAAGGGTGGACCTCATGGAGGTGGAGTTGTAAGTGGAGTAGGTAGAGAAGTGGGAGGATGCATTTTATGGTGGTGGATGATTTTATGAGTGAATTATAGAACCCCAACTAGGTGGCCCATTTCAGGATTAGTAATCTAACTATTGGGTCCACAGGAAACTACTAGGGATGGATAACTATGAACTAGTGGTTCTTGAGATCAATAGAGGTACCATCTATCTTTATGCAACACTTTATTCAGTATAAGTAGAAAAAAGTGTGAGTCATTAATTCTTCTATTTACACCTGGTGTGAGATATTGAACTCACTTTCATTGGCATAATAGATTTGTTTGGTGTTTTTTTTATGGGGAAACTTTCTTCTATATATTTTATATTTTGGAAGTGTGATATATCACTTTATGGGGATAGGTTCTTATAGAACATTTTTTTCATCATGATGGCCTCTTATAATATAATCTTTGGTTAGGATTTGTTGACTATGGTTTTTTCACAATTTTAATGTAACCATAGATGTTTCATATACCAATTCAATGATAAGAAAAGATTTTATTTTGTGTGAGAGAGAGATATCATGGAAGGAAGAGTGGATCTTTAAAGGAGGAGATTGTTTTGCATCACCCATAAATTTATTATGTTATCCCTTTTGTGGAACATGATCTTCCAGAATCTAGATTCCTTGTTGGTTGGAGGATTTTATAGATATCTACCTTAAGGATGTTTTGATAGCGCCTCTATTGATTGAGATGGATTTTGGAATTTAATTGAATCATGGAACCATTCATATATCGTTAGAGGAATGTCAGATGGCCCCTTCCCAGAAATGGGAGTTGTAGATATAGTTGAGGAAATTTTAGAGAAGATTTTTATCAGGCCCAGTGTGTCCCCCATGGGTGTCTCTAGTGTTGTAATAAAGGTGGATAATATATTGTAGAATTTTTTTGATTATCATCGTCTAATCTATATCAAGATAATGAAATGGTACCCCATGACAGGAATTGGTGTCCTTGTTGACTATTTATAGGATGCAAGATGGTTTTTGATGATTGTTCTCTGGTCCGGATACAATCAGTTTAGAGTTTTTTTGGATGATATTTGAAGTTATAATTCTAATATCTCTATGGATAATCTTTTTTCTAGGTAATTCCATATTGTGTGATGAATTCCCCCCGCTGTGTTTATGGATATGATGAACTATATCTTACATTAATATTTTTTTTTGTTGACTACACAGATGACATACTCATATACTCTGCATCATAGCAGGATCATGTAGAGCCCTTGGTGATGACCCATGATTTTTTGAGCCCCAGAGTTATGGTAAAATCATTAGGTTTCTATTTTGGTTTCCTGAGGTCCACTTTCTGTGGAATGGAATATATATGAATGATTTATCTATATTCCCATAGAATATTGATGTAGTGATTTTTTGGGTGAAACTGAAGAGAAATTCAATGGTGCGGAGTTATATTGTCCTAGAAGGGTACTATCGAAGATTTTTTTGTAAACCTCTCTATGATTTTTGACACTTTGATCACCCTGATATGTAAAGGGAATCCTTTTTTATGGACTAAGATGTTCTATAGAGCCTTTGAGGAGTTGAGGATGAGGCTAACAAGTTCCCCTATATTGAGAGTACATGAGGAGGTTGTGTAGTGTGTAATTTATTCTGAAGCCTCATGAGCTGGGATTAGCTATGTGCTGAATTAGTGATGGGAATTTATCGGATATGGTCCGAGTTAGTAGATACCATAGAAGATAGACTATTTTACTCATGGCATTGATCTAGTTGTGGTACTCCCATCTCTATGGATGTCAAGGAAATATCTTCTGGGAGATCACATTGTTTTATAACTCAGACTATAAATGACTCATGTATGTATTCATATAGAGATACATGAACCAGATACATAGGTTCTAGATAGAGTTACTATAAGAATATGACTTTGAGATAGTTCATAGTCTGGGTACAGGTAATGTCGTTTATAATTCCCTTAGAAGAAAATCATGAACTAGTTTGGTGTAGGTGGCATCTGAGTAGTTGGATTCCATACATATGGATCTGGTTTAGAAAGAGGGCACAAATTTTATTCAGTCAATGGTTCTAAATCCTCAACCACTCCATCATTTGAAATATTTCTATCTAGGATATATCGACTGTGAGGTCATTGATGTCTAGATATCCTTAGGATATTCACTATATGGATTTTTTGATGCGTGAAATCACGTAATCCTTTTAAATGATGGAATGCTTCCCTTATCATCATGATATAGGGGATGATGAAAGAGATAACAACTTATCCTATGGCTAAATTAGTCCCATGGTGTCTCACTTTTCATGATATGACAGATGGAAACTAGGATCCTACAAGTTTATTGCAGCCACTTGTGATCTCGTAGTGGAAATGGGAAGGTATATCCCTTGACCTTGTGATAGGACATAAAATGATAGAGATATTCCATTATTCCATCTATATAATAGTTAATTGACCCACAATGTTCATTAGCCCCCTTTCTAATTGGGAAAGGTGTTCGATGGAGGTTTTGGGGCTGTTGTACACAATGGATATTTGTTTCCTTCATGTGGTTCCCTTGACCATTGTCTCTAACCGTTATGTATGATTCACATCACAGTTTTGGAGAGTCCTTCTAGAGGAATTCAAGAATAATGGGATGATTAGTATAGCCTTTCCCCCCAAAAAAGATGGGTAGACTGAGAATAGAATCCCTCTATTGGATGATATGTTGAGGACTAGAACCATAGACATTGTCCAGAGTGGGGATGTAACATCCCAGGTAAATAATGAATAAAACATTTCAATATTTATTAATATTTATGAATTAAATATTATTTTTACTTTAAAGGGGTTGCTATGTTCGATAGCGTACCCGATACTCAACAAAGAGTTTCTTGGAAATCTTACGTTGCACACTAGTAATAAAATAATATTATTTTATATGGTAGTTAACACATAGTCGTTGTATTGGCGGGAATGGATATAAATAACTAAAATATGATTATATATGTTTTTAAATGTTTTTACATTTATCCAATAAATGATAAAGGCTTAAAATACGAAAAGAATTCAATTTTAGGCTTTTATACACTAATTTTCACTAAAGGTTCACTTATCGCCTTTTGATGGTGAACTATCATTAAATATAGTTTTGTTCACTTTTATACATTATATTGGACCAAATAAAACTCTTCTTTAGAATTGGGACATCAAAATTTACTTTGTGTAAATTTTTGGTATCTTTCCGATAAAGTTCATTTTAATGAATAGTGTAAAATGTTGTATTTTAATTCAAAACCTCTTTTTAATCTAATTTATTTATATGATTATATTATATTTTGAATTGGTTTTAAAGTGAAATTAGAATATATTTTTACCATTTAATCCTATGGTGGTCATTGGAATCAATTTCACTTTGAAATTGGACTTAAACTAGTGTCAATCTTTTGATACTTATTGTTTCATAAAAACACGCTATTTGTCATGACAGCGGGAATTAATTATTAAATTATTTAATGTAACATATATGATTTTAATTTTGTAAAATAGACATCATTTTTGAATTCAGAATATCAAATATATCTTACGGTGAAGTTTTGGTATTTTTCTGAAAAACTTCAACTTTTGATGAATAGTGAAACCACTAAGTGATAGTTAAAGAAACTGATTTTTTGGATAAATGAAACATTGTCACTTTTGTGATTTGATTTTCAAAAAATTGACATACATGGTTTTCATTAAGAAGTAAAATTTGGTTCAATGAGGATAAAATAATTTTTTAGTGAATAGTAACTTTTATTTTTTTAATCGCGATTAGAGGTAATTAGTGTAGTTTAAGGTAAAAATATTGTTTTAATAATATGAGATGAGCTTGACACATGTCCTAACTTCATTGGATGTGTCATGGCCGCCAATACAATCCATGGGTCAACTTGGGGATCCCATAGAGCCACTTTGGTTGGGAAATGTCATAAATAGCTTTTTATTTAATGTTAAAGTAAAAATGACACAAACATGAAATGTTTTACTAAAACAATTTTTACATGGGGTTATACAAGTCAGATGTTTTACTATAAATATTAATTAGAAAGATAAAACGATTTCCTACATTATGATATTTGTTTTATAATTTTTAGACATTTAATATATTAAATTATTTATGACATCATGATGATGCAGCGATTACCTCATTAATAAAGGATTTAAATAAAATGAATGGATAATGTAAAATCTATGACCTACACATGTCCAAAACCTATTGGATGTGTATATTTCAAACCCGTATCACCTTATCCTATAATTATATCAATGTGGGACCATTAAAATCAGAAACACATTCTAAAATAAATTAACATTTCCATTCTTTCCAAGAGTGCCCCTCCTCTCCTCTTATAAAAGGCCCCCACCTCTACCTCATTACCCGCACTTCCAAAGCCTTTGTATCGTCCAAACCCGGCCGATTTTGTCTCTCCACATCCCTCTCATACTCCTTGAATTCTCACTTTGGGAATATGTCTTCCCAAGGAGGCATTTGAGCTCAAACCGAAGGGAGTTACATGATTTTAAGGTAATGTATTCACTTGAGTCCTTTTGTTTTATTTTGCTTCTACAACCCCCTAAAATAATTTTATTCGTTTATTTTGTAACAACTACAGTATATTCAATATACTAGGATGTTTTTATAAGAAATATTCTAGCTAAACTTACACACACCTACATCTAATGGTTAAAGAACATACAGATTCCGTGGATGGCGAATTTATGCCTCCCGAAACGATGATTGTTCAACATTCATTTGACACCTTCAAAGGTGGCCATTAAGATGTCACTATATTTATATATTATATATAATATGTTTATGTTTTCTTTAAGCTTCTGTATTTTTCATTTATGGCATACCTTTATGGCTTCCATTATGGGTATACGCGTTATCTTAATTTAAGGAAGTGCGGACTACCGCCCCCTCAAAGTGATTTGATTTGTTAATGCCATATGTGGGATGTATAAAGGATGTAATTAATGATTTTATATATGATATTATACTGGGATTATAATATACCATTATATCATTATGATTACATTCCATAAAATATGAAATAGAAATGAAAGCAGCGTTCATGCGTACGTACGACTTATCGTCTACAAGAACTGTGCATTTCAATTCTTATCCCCAAATGAAATGTACTATTATAAGTACATATATATAATGGATATATGTGATTTATGTTACATCTAAATGATTATGTGATATTATGAATAAATTTATATTCTAGATATATATGATATATATGATATCCAAATCAGGAATGTCATTCTGGATATAAAGAACCTTTGACCACACAAACAACATGTAATTGTAAGAAGTCCCCTTTCGACTTAAGAACCAAATATTGACCAAACAAAAATTATTAACTTAAGTGATTAAATAATGTTTATAACATGGAAATAAGTGATATAAAAGGAATAATAATCTTGAAAAAGGTTCTTATGCAAGTAGAAATTAACTCACGTTTATTACTCAGGACATTAAAGAATGATCGAGTCAAGTAGGACCCGAGGTAAGGGACTTCGTCTCCATCTCCTTTCATTGAGGCATATTTTTGTTTTATACACCACTCTTTTTAATACGGTGTATAAACCCCTTTGACTTTTACGTTTATTCAAAAGGAGTCTTTTTATACGAAGCGTTTTACTAAATGACAAAAGGGAATGTTTTTGTCGTACGTATGTGGTGACAACAACTTCTCTGCCGCCGTGAGTATTATTTGGTCTTTGGATTCCTCAACAAGCAATAATGTTTTCAAAATAAAATAAATACCATATACACTTTTATGTATTTTGGTATTGAAAATGGTTTAAAGGATTCTATTATGTCAATATATTTAAATGATATATTGTGATTGAAATGTGGAAATGTTATCATTCCATTATATTGGTTTTATGTTTTATGATTTTATATTGGTACTTGGACATTTGGCGGGTGGTTACATGATAAACCATATGACGGGTGGTGCTGTGAATACCAGGACGGGTGGTTACGTTATAACCTCTAATGCATTGGGTGTGGAAGTCAGTCGTATGGCTATTCCATTAGGTATGTATAGAAGTTGTCCGAATGGCTATTCCATTAAGTGATATGTGTGGATGTTGACCATATGGTTATTCCACTTAAGTATGTTTATGTCCCAAGTTACCTTTATATGTTATGTGATATTGTTATGGGTTTTATGGTAATATTTTGGATACAAAAGGGTATGTAATGATCTTTTATTTAGTGAATAGTATTTACTACTTCATGAAGGTGAAAAGTATTACATTGATAAATTATATATGGTTTACTTGTTGTTTTGATAAACTACCTGTTTTCAATCTTTGTGTATCCCTTACTGACCTTTTTATGCTCACCCCAAGTTTTTTTGAAATGTTTTTCACAGGACCTAATGTGGAATAGGGTCAAGGATGGGATCAAGGGAAAGTCATGCTATATAAAACATGGAACTCGACATGTTTCTTTTTAAGAGTTTTTTTTTCTATGGAAACTTAGTAGAAGTGTCTAATTTGTAATATTTTGAGATGTATAGTTATGTTCTAATTCTATAAAACTCTAAACCTGAAAATATCCTCAATGTGAGTTATTCATTTATTTCAATATTAAGTAAGGTATAAGGTCGGGGCCTTATAGTTGGTATCAGTGGTTGGTTTAGACAACTTTAGGAATTAGAAAATTGTTAAATTATAAGTTAATTTATGGTATGATTGAAATGATATAGCATTTAAATATTACCATGTTGCTTCGCCTAAGATATTTATGTGTTCAGAATGGTTTTCCGCAGAGGAAACAAAGTAGCTATGTTCGGACGACATCAGGAGGAAGAAAACCTTCCAAATCAGCAACCTGAGATGGTCAGTTTCGGAACTAATGAATTTGTTGTAGTGATGGAACAGTTGACTCAGGCTATAAATGGTGGTGGTATACATGCATGAGATTAGTCAGATCAACCGCAGAGGAACATTTCAGTGGTGGAACATTTCATGAGGCAACATCCCCCATCATTCAGAGGATCATCAGACCCCAAGAAAGCTGATGGGTGGCTTAAAGCACTGGAGAAGATTCTTGATGTCATGGGGTGTTCAGAACATCAAAAGGTTAGTCTTGATGTTTACTGTTTTGAAGGTAAAGCTGATCAGTGGCGGTCGATTGTGAAAAATATCAGGGATAGTGATGAGATTGAGGATCTTCACTGGGACGAATTCAAAGGTATGTTTCTTGAGAAATATTTTCCTATGGTGGTTCGTCTTAGGATGGAAAAACAGTTCCTAGAGTTGAGGTAGGAGGATGATTCAGTGGCTGCTTATGAAGCAAAGTTCACTCGTTTGGCAAGGTATGCTCCAAACTTCATACGAGATCTTGATAGTAAAATAAACCATTTTTACTCAGGTTTAAAGCCAAAGTATCGAAGGACTTTAGCTTCTCGTGAGTTCAAAATTTATGAAAAACTTGTTTGATATGAGGAGAAGGTGGAAATGGAGTTTGCCGATGATCAGGTGTTCTATGACAAACAACAGAATAAGAGGTCCAGTTGGCAGGAAAAGGGGAAGAATTCATCAAATAAGCAAGGATGCAAGAAAACCAAATATCCATCCTGTGAGAAGTGTTTTAAAATGAATTCTGAAGAATGTTTATCCAAGTCTAGTAAGTGCTTTCAGTGTGGTTAGTCTGGTCATATTGCTCGTAACTGTAAGGAAGATGATCAAGAAGGCAATGAAAAGCCAGCGGTAAGAAGTTTTAAGTGTAATGAAATGGGTCATTATGTAAATGAGTGTCTAACAAAGAACTCAACTGGGGGAAATCAGCCAGACTACAAGCAGAAAGGGGTGGTGAAATCTTTTGCAACAACCTCAACAGATGTTGGGCCATCGAATGAAGTGGTATCAGGTACACTGTTTGTTTTTTCATATTATGCCAATGTGTTGTTTGATTCAGGGTCTACACACTCTTTCATTTCTGAGAAGTTTTCTAGTAAATTGGAAATTCCATCTCAAGATACGAATCCTGAACATATTGTAAAAACACCTGGAGGGAACGTTGAGACAAAAAGGAATTATAAGAACCTTCCTATCCTTATGTGTGGACAGAATCTACCAGAAAACCTTATTGTTTTGCCTCTAGTAGAGTTTAATGTTATTTTGGGCATGGATTGGATTTCTATTTATCATGCTAAGATTGACTGCAGAGCTAAAATGGTTTCTTTTCAGAAAGATTTTTAGTTTTTGTACAAGAATGAACCCTTGATTTTGATAACATATCAGGAAGTTGAGAAACTAGCAAAAGATGGAAATAAATGTTACCTTGCAATATTGTTGAAAATAAAGGAACTATTCAGATTAATGATTTCCCCGTGGTAAATGAGTATCTTGATGTTTTTCCTGATGAGTTTCCTGGTATTATTCATGATCGGGAAGTTGAATTTACTGTTGACTTTGTTCCTGATTCTAAGACAATTTCAAAACCCCCTTATCGAATGGCTCAAGTTGAACATTTAGAGTTAAATAAGCAATTCCAAGAGTTATTAGATAAAGGTTTCATTCGACCTAGCACATCACCATGGGGTGCTCCTGTCTTGTTTGTTAAAAAGAAATATGGCTCAATGAGATGTTGCATTGATTATAGATCCTTGAATAATATCACTGTTAAGAACAAATATCTTTTGCCTCATATCGATGATTTGTTTGATCAGCTCCAGGGAGCATAGTGTTTTTCAAAGATTGACCTGAGATCGGGGTACCATCAGCTGAAGGTAAAGGATGCAGACGTTCCAAGGACTGTGTTTCATACAAGATATGGCCATTATGAATTTGTAGTAATGCCTTTTGGGCTAACCGATGCACCTACTATATTTATGGTCTTAATGAATATAATTTTCCATGAGTTCTTGGATAAGTTTGTGGTGGTTTTCATTGATGATATTTTGGTGTTTTCTAAAAGTAAAGAGGAGCATGAAAGTCATTTAAGGGTTATCTTGCAAACCTTAAAAGAAAAGAAACTATATGGAAAATTCAGCAAGTGTGAGTTTTGGTTACAAAAAATTTCATTCCTGGGACACATTGTTTCAAAAGATGGCATAACTGTTGATCCTGCTAAAACAAAAGTTGTTGAAGAATTTCCAATACTCACAAATGTAACCGAGATCCGTAGTTTTCTTGGTTTGGCAGGTTACTACAGAAGGTTTGTTGAAATGTTTTCACGATTATCTAGTCTAATGACTAAGATAACTCGGAAGGGTGTTAAGTTTATCTAGACAAAAGAATGTGATGATTGTTTTCAGGAATTAAAAAGAATATTGGTGAATGCTCCAGTTTTGGCACTTCCTTGAATGGTGAGATTGTTATCTACTGTGATGCTTCATTGAAAGGACTTGGTTGTGTCCTAATGCAGAATGATCAAGTAATGTCTTATGCTTTATGACAGTTGAAAACCCATGAGGTAAATTACCCTACACATGATTTGTAATTAACTGTTCTTCTTTACGCTTTAAAATTTTGGAGGGATCATTTGTATGGAGTAAAGTGTGAAATATATACTGATCACAAAAGTTTAAATTATATATTCCCTCAGAAAGAATCGAACATGAGGCAGAGGAGATGGCTGGAATTAATCAAGGATTCTGATTATACAATTCACTACCATCCAGGAAAAGAAAATAAAGTGGTCGATCCTTTGAGTCGAAAAATTAATGCTTCATTAACCATGCTACGTTTGGAATGAAATCCTTTGGTTTCTGATTTGAATAACATTGGCATAGAAGTTGTTGGTGCAGGAAGTTCTTCTGTTTTGTTTCAGGTATTAGTGAGATCATCCCTATCAGACAGAATTAAGCAAGTATAGAGGGAAGACATCGAGTTGCAGAAAAAGGTAGAGCTGGATCAGATGGGTATGTATCCTGAATTCAACATTGATAATGATTTTGTATTGAGGTTTGGGAAGAGATTATGTGTGCCTTGTGATTCATAGTTTAAGAATGAGTTATTATGTGAGGCTCATAGTTCCCCATTTTCAGTTTATCCTGGTAGTACTAAGATGTACAGAGATCTACGGGAGTATTACTGGTGGGATGGAATGAAAAGGGATATTGCTAATTTTACTGTGAAGTGTTTGACTTGTCAGCAGGTTAAGGCAGAGCGGCAGTTACCGAAAGGGATTCTTCAGACTTTACCGGTGCCATAGTGGAAATGGGAAAACATATCCATGGACATTGTTGTGGGATTACTGAGGACATCTCAAGGTAATAATGAAATATGGGTTATTGTTGATCGCTTGACTAAATCTTCTCATTTCCTTGCTATACGAGATAATTTTTCCCTAGATCAACTTTCCCGTTTGTATATTAAAGAGATAGTCAGGTTACATGCAGTTTGTCTCTCCATTGTGTCCGATCATGATCCCAGGCTTACTTCTAAATTTTGGAAAGGCCTTTAGAAGTCGTTGGGTACTGAATTAAATTTTAGTACAGCTTTTCATCCTCAATCAGATATGCAGTCAGAATGAACCATTCTGACCTTGGAGGATATGCTATGAGCTTGTTCGATGGATTATCAGGGAAGTTGGGACCAACATCTTTCTTTGGTTGAGTTTTCTTATAATAACAGTTTTCATTCCAATATACAGATGACACCATTTGAGGCATTATAGGGGAAGCGGTGTCGAACACCAGCATTTTGGGATGAAGTGGGTGAAAGGAAGCTGATGGGACCAGAATTGGTAGAAGAGATGGCAGAAAAAGTTCGGTTGATTCAGAAACACATGAGAACAGCTCAGAGCAGGCAGAAGAGTTATGCAGATAACCGGAGGAAGGATTTATCTTTCGAAGTAGGTGATCATGTTTTTCTCAAGGTTTCTCCATGGAAATGTGTGATGATATTTGGTAAGAAAGGAAAGCTGAGTCCAAGGATCATTGGACCACATGAAATTCTGGAGAATGTTGGATCAGTTGCTTACTGAGTGGCTTTACCTCCGAGTTTATCTTAGGTACACAATGTTTTTCATGGTTCGATGCTGAGAAGGTACATTCTAGATCCATCTCATGTTTTGAGTCTAGAGGTAGTACAGCTTGAAGATAACATATATTATGAGGAACAACCGGTCCAGATTCTTGACCACAGGGAGAAAGTGTTGATGAATAAGGTGATTCATTAGGTAAAGGATTTGTGGAAAACCCATATGGTTGAAGAGGCAATGTGGTAATCTGAAAATGCTATGAGGGATAAATACCCCCACTTACTTTGATAAGTGAATAAAATTATGAGGACGCAATTCCCAAAAGGGGGAAGGATGTAACATCCCAGGTAAATAATGAATAAAACATTTCAATATTTATTAATATTTATGAATTAAATATTAATTTTACTTTAAAGGGGTTTCTACGTTCGATAGTGTACCCGATACTCAACAAAGAGTTTCATTGAAATCTTACGTTGCACACTAGTAATAAAATAATATTATTTTAAATGGTAGTTAACACATAGCCGTTGTATTGGAGGGAATGGATAGAAATAACTAAAAAATGATTATATATGTTTTCAAATGTTTTTACATTTATCCAATAAAAGATAAAGGCTTAAAATATGAAAAGAATTCAATTTTAGGCTTTTATACCCTAATTATCACTAAAGGTTCACTTATCGACTTTTGATGGCGAACCGTCATTAAATATAGTTTTGGTTACTTTTATACATTCTATTAGACCAAATAGAACTATTCTTTAGAATCAGGACATCAAAATTTACTTTGTGTAAATTTTTGGTATCTTTCCGATAAAGTTCATTTTTTAATAAATAGTGTAAATTGTTGTATTTTAATTCAAAACCTATTTTTAATCTAATTTATTTATATGATTAGATTATCTTTTGACTTTGTTTTAAAGTTAAATTAGAATATAATTTTACCATTTAATCCAATGGTGGTCATTGGAATCAATTTCACTTTGAAATTGGACTTAAACTAGTGTCAATCTTGTGATACTTATTGTTTCATAAAAACACGCTATTTGTCATGACAACGAGAATTAATTATTAAATTAATTAATGTAACATATATGATTTGAATTTTTTAAAATAGACATCATTTTTTATTTCATAATATCAAATATAGCTTAGGGTGAAGTTTTGGTATTTTTCTGAAAAACTTCAATTTTTTTGAATAGTGAAACCACTAAGTGGTAGTTAAAGAAACTGATTTTTAGTTTAAATGAAACATTGTCACTTCTGTGATTTGATTTTCAAAAATCCGACATACATGGTTGTCATTAAGAAGTAAAATGTGGTTCAATGAGATTAAAATAATTTTTTGGTGAATAGTAACTTTTATGTTTTTAATCGCAAGTAGAGGTAATTAGTGTCGTTTAAGTTAAAAATAATGTTTTAATAATATGAGAAGAGCTTGAAACATGTCCTAACCTCATCTGATGTGTCATGGAAGACCAATACAATCAATGGGAAGACTTGGGGACCCCATGGAGCCATAATAACCTAGGATTATTTATTTTAATATTCCCTCTAATGTCCAAAAATTCATTTAGACTATCCATCTGTCTATGAATGGTAATAACTATACAAATGAAATTTCATACAAAGAACATTAAATACTTAATGTGAACAATTATATATAAAACATGAATCCATATCTAAAAAATAATCTATGGGATCTCAAGTAATCTCATAATGTCTCATTGATATAACTTACTCATATAGTAAACTAGAAAATTTTTAATAATACATATGAAATGTGCCACATCCAAGTGTTGATCCATCAATTCAAGAAACTACAACAATTCCCCAGGGTGTCATTGGAAACCCAATTATATAATCCATGTTCACCCAATCCCTTTTCCACTAAAGAATGTGTAACAGTTGTAGGATAATAATTGGGTAATGGTGCTTAGCTTTCACCAACTCGCATATGGACCGCCTCATAAAAAACACACTATATAATTTTTTATCCATTTCCATTAGTATTTATAATTTATTCCATGATAAATCTTAGTCAAAAATGGCTGTGTGTCCCACATTAAGGTATTTTTATTCCTCATCAATTGTGTATGTTGCAACACGGAACCTAAGACATGAGTGTTGATGTAAATAATCCCATTATTTCCAAGGATATAGTCTAGTTGTTGATCCCCACCATATATGTTATCAAATAGCGATTAACACTCTACATAAAATATTTTTTTTACATCATAATATTATAAATTAAATATTTACATTATAATGTAATGTGTTCTATATAATTATTCACAAGAAGCACCAAACGTAATCAATCTATAGAACATTATATAACCATTAAAATATAGCAAATAAATATTTGGGTATAAATAGATGTAACCACATAATTAAATAAATATATATATATATATATAATGATGGTCACTTTTATAATAATTCATTTATTAAATTCATGTAGTTTCTTTTAAATAAACAATTAGAATATTTTTTTTAAAAAATATAATTTTTATAAAATTAGATTTTAAAAGAATTTTATTATAAGATGAAATTGAAAATATATATTGTCTATGAGAAATATATTAAAAATAAGTTAATTGGTAATTGATATCAAATAAGAATGAGAATTATTTAAATTTTAGAAAGTTATTTTCATATAAAAACAATATTTCATTATTTTTTATATTTCCAGTAATATGTTAAATACATTAATTTAATAATTTCACTTAAAAAACATAACTTAAATTTTGTATTTAACATAAAAAAAATTTATTATGAGGCTTTATTGGGTTTTTTCTAAGATAAATTAATTTTAGGTGAATTGTGACAAATGATGTTTATACCAATATTATACCATTGATGTAATTAACATAATCTATGTTTAAAAATAAAACATATAAGACATTTTTTGGGTCCAAAAAATTATTTATGGTATAATATTTTATATAAAGAATCAATTTCATATTTAGAAAACATTTGATTAAAATTTTAAATCTAAACTAATATTTATATTAATAAAAACTATTTACGATCTCTCTCATTTAATTACTTTTCTAATATGTGGAATTTGGTTTCTTATTTATTTTTAATAAACATAATCCTCACATATGTGATAATAATCCAATTTATTTCCTAGAAATCAACAATATTAATAATTTTTTCCTAATTAATTATTATACATAAAAACAATCCTTTTAAAAAAATTCCTAGGTATAATTTTAGATAATATTATAATTAATTTGTATCAAACCAAGAAATTTCAATTAGTAAAATGTTTTACAAATTTTAAATAGAATTTTTTTATTAGTTAATATGGTTATTTTTATTTTTAGTCAAAAAACATACATACTAAGGTTAAAAAAGTATATACCAAGGTCAAGGAAAAATAATTCCATATGAGGTTAACCTTGTGTATTAGACATAAAAGAAATTACTTTTTTAAATATTGATTAAGGTGTTTTGACTAAATCTTATCACCTCTCCATTGTTTTTATCATTTTATTTCACATGCCTTGTGAAACAAGTGTTCTTTTTATATTAAGTTACTTTATTTTAAAAATTACATATCCCTTAACTTACAAAAGTGGAATTCCAATACAACATATAATCAACTCTAAAATTTAGATGTTATTTTTAAAAACTCCCCATTTAATATCCCCTAAATCCTTATTTCACATTTATAAGCCTCTTGCCACAATATGTTTTACTATGTCCCCCATTTCCAATAATTATTGAATGAGAAATTTCAAATACTCAATGTAAGTACTATTCATTATCAAATATTTTTTTCCCTTCTATAATTCTCATATAGAACCATAAAATATGTTAAAAAATATTGAAATATGTTTTATTAAATTACTTATATTTTTTTATTTTAATTGAATAAAAATTTTATACCTTTTTAATTTTCACTTATAAAAAAGAAAACATCTTTCATTGGTATGTATAAACTACAACCTTTATTATGCATGATGATTCATTTTCCTCTACAGTATTATGTGAATGGATTAAAATTGGTATTTTATGAACTAAAAATGTATTGAAAATATTATTTTAAATTTTTATCAATTTATACCTACCATTCGTTCAATGGGATATGAGAAAATAATCAATCTGATTGTGTGGACTACATCCTCCATGAGAAACATGTACTTTATATCATCATAAACATAAACGAATGGTTATAAAAAATATTTAGGAATATTTATGATATAAATTATTTATATATATAATTAATATGGATCTAAATTTATAAGAAAATTGATTATCATTATGAAATAATTTATTTTTACTGTTATTCATCATTAAGAAAAAGCATCATTTCTATTTTTCTCTCAAACCATTGAAATAAATCCCATTAAATGAAATAGGGGATATAAAATAATTAAAAAGTGAAATAAATATATTTTATAATATTTTAATGATTAACCAATAATTAAAAAATGTGGTTCAACTTCGCCGTTATAGAACAAGTTTGAATCATTAATAATTAAAATAAATAATCTTGGAAATATGAAGCAACTACCATATGAATGAATAATGAATTATTATATCCAAATAGTAAACAGGGTTATGAAAATATAAATATGTTTTTAAAATGATTTATTACGAACATGATTTTTATTAAACAATAGTTTAAAGTGCTTTCTCAGATATCAGTAATCAATGTAATGGTTTTTCCTTACCCACATTATTTTTATTTGAGAAATAATAAATATAATTGAATATAATTATTTTTCATTGGGTTATTTTTATAATTATTATATCAAATTTTATTTCAAATTTAATTTTTTTGGAATTACAATTCATTCTTAAGAACTCCTTTCTGAAAAAATGATTCTTCAATGATTGTGGAATTCCTAATAGTTATTTGTCTCAATTTATAATTCCTAAGTGACATTTCACATTATATAGAACCTTTTATTTTACATGGTTACTTATATACCTATGGGATTACACTACCATTATTTTAGAATATTTTGAAACATTTACATGTCCATATACTGATCCATCCATTATTTTTTAACAAAAAATTTACCACCGCAAAAAGGGTGTTTTTGAAATCTATTTTTTAATTGTGTCACAAAACATATCCAAGGCATATACTCATATATGATTCTTATATTTCAAAATTTCTCTACTGTACACTATATTTTATATTTTTCTTTATGAAAATTACTTATTTATATAATAACATATTCTTTGGTGGATTTTGATCCCTTTAAAATATAACATTGTTAAGAATAATTATTTTCCATTATAATGACTTTTTTTCTTTCATTTCCATATTAATATATACTTCTAATGGTTTAATATCTAAATTTCAATCACCAATTTTTTTATCTAGTAATATGCATAGTTATCATTACATATTTTATAAATCAACTTAATTATATTTTTTAAGATACAGGTTTAAAAAAATATATTTTCAGAATATTAAAATATATTTCCCTTTAAAATTAAAATTTTCTCATCCACTAAACATTTACTATGGAATCAATTTTTTTAAATAACATGTATCTGTTATTGGTCTTCTTATTAAATATTTTTTTATAGTTTTCATGTTAACCATTGAAAATGACTTTTGAAAGTGACTCGTAACTTCCAATTTTTAGATCATCATAAAAGATGTCTTAAAAATAATTTATGAGTTAATTTCCATTATCATATTAATGTTAAAAGGGTTTCATCTACATGAGAGGAATTTTTAACATATTACCTCCAATTACCTCTCATTATAGTTTTTATGGTAATTAAACTCATATTAAAAAAAATAAATGTTTATCCTTTTTTACCTGAAAACATTTGATGATATATTAATAGGAAGTTATTGTTCATTAATATCAACATACTTCAAGGTTATTATCTTAAAAATGGGATATTCATTAATGATGTCAAATAATTTATTTATCTTAATGTCCTATGATCATGTAATTCACATTATTATATAGGTAATCTATTGAAATATCATATGTTTATTATTCCATTAATTATTTCAACTAATTAAATTGGAATGTTGGTAATGTATTTTATTTTTATTTATTTTCATCATTTGATGAATTAATTTCACTTAATTAGTAAGCATTTTCACCAAAAATTATATTTTACTCAATGTATTGATAGACCGTACGATATAATGTGCTATGGGTATTTGATGTATTCCATACAAATTATCTATTAACACTTGAAATGAGGAATTAGAGATATGTATATGATTCTTTTTCATGAGGCCATGATGGTAGGAAATTAAATTTCATAATTATTCATCCATTCAATATAATATTATTTATTTTATTATAAATATTATTTATATTTCAATTCATGGATATATTTGAAACTAAATGACTGGTTATATAAAATTATTTGATTATCATTTATTCTTTCTATATTATTTATTCCAATATTATCTTATGATATCACCCATTGTACATGTTCAATTATACAGTGGTTGAGCACACACTTATAATTATTCCTTTTCCACATGTTAAGAATAAGGATGATACATATGATATATCTAAAGAGATATCACTGGTAGATAATTTTATTGGAGTTTCTGATGAAATATTGTTGAATAAGGATTAAATTATATGATTAGATAAATTTCAAATTGTTGAGAATGGTAAGATTTTTTCTACATGAAATATTTTTAATATCCCTCTAAAACTATAAATAATAGCGTTCATTTTTGTTTAAGTGACTAAATAAGTATTATTTGTATTTAAACAATTAATTTTTATGTTTGGATCTCATAATTTGAACTCAAAATAGATATTTAATGAATGTGTTTATTCACATTGAATTTCAGGGATGTGTTTTTGAAGAATCAAGGTTGCCTCTATTTTATCCTACGAAGAAGTGAAGAGGAAATTGATAATGATCTAAGGTTTTCATGACAATAGTAGTCCCAAGCATAAAAATTCATCTCACCAAAGTGTTTTATCACCCTCAACTCGATTATAGTCTCCCTTAAAACTTGAGTCTATTTCTTTTTTCTTAATCAATCTACAAACTCATCTCCCTTACTATGGGTGAATTATAGAACAAAATAAAATAAAAATAAGTAGTTTTCATGAATTAATTGATGAAGGATTATATCCAACTATAAAAAGATATATTTCAGGATCATGTGGTCATTATAAACCATAAATCCCTCCCCATTCATGTAAAGTATTGAACACATCATTGAATTTATTACTATTTCAACTTCAAGGTTGTGTATATGGTTTTTTTGATCATGTGACCAAAACTACAAAGAAATTTATGAATCCACACAAACACCCTAAATTGACAATACAGCTAGCCCAACTCCCTATGGGTCACAATACATTGTATACAAATTAATAAGCATATATAAAACCTTGATTGGAGTTGTAGAAAGTTTACACTTTAGATATTGAAAAACACTCTCAGAACACTCAAACCTGATACAATTAAATACCATTTTTTATTACTACCATTGGACCTAATAAATCGGGAATGTCATATATAATCATATTATAATTACTAGATTAACCCAAAAGAATTTCAATCTCAAAAAAATTATTCAGACATTCCATTAAAAACCACTAGAAACATTATATCTTCCATAGATTCCACATCATTAGATATAATATTAACCAAGAAGTGTAACTGTTTGACCCAAAAGTAAAATTTCAAGAGTTTTTCATATTGATGATTATACCAAAGTGTTCGAAAAATATTCTTTATATTTTTCATTCTATTATCCTTAAACATGTAGTATATTATAATATCATTAAACAAATGACTATTAGGGTTTATAAATATGGGTGGAAAACATAATTTATTATGGAATGAAACACCATTGGCATAATATTCAAAATTGATAATATGACAAAATAATCTTATAGACCATGCATTTTATTAAATTTAGATTAAGTATGTTTTATGATCTCACCATTAGTTGGATATAACATGATCTCAAATCAATTATAAAGATTATTGAGGATCCCTTTAGCTAAAATAAGGTCAATTAAACAAGGAACATTATACTGGTTTATAACTATCTATTGTATTAGTTTATGATAACCTGTATATATATTAATGGATCCATATACATTCTTATATAAAATTATGTATGAACCCCAAGGGGATATTCATGGTTGTATAAATCATGTTAGCCTCCCGGTCCTTGAACTAAGCCTTAAACTCTAGTATAATTATGGGAACCATCCTATAAAAAATGGAAATATTATTTTGACCAAGAAAGAACATTATAATAAACATGATTTTTTCCTTGCGTGGAAACCCTATGAAAAATTTGGGAAATATTCATTTGGATTCATTCACCATTATATGAAATAATTAATGTTGTATTCCCATATCATCAATTAAAATAACATAATCATGGTCGGTAATACTACCCTACTACTACTGATTAGGTCTTGTACAACCCATCAAAAGAGACCACTCTCCAAAATGAAAACAAATAAAACTCTCAAAATATGATGTTTTTGACTCTTTCATAGGGGTACATCCTCCATTCATGTTTTTATTCATTTATGGTTTAATTTTTGATCGTATTCCTACTACCCAATGTTTGGAAACATTCATAAAATTCCTAGTGATGTCCTCTCCATGATTGAAATGGGATGATGGGATGTTGGTTCTAATTTCCATGGATTTCTGTTTGGAATTTGTTTCATATTATTTGTATCTCTTATAGATTTGGACATTTTTGTGTAACTCATTTCAAGTGAAATATATTTTAGGAATCTCAATAATTAGCATTCTTCTATCTAGACATTCCAATAGGTCTTGATAGAGAATAGGCCATCAGTCATGGGAGTAGTCACGTTGAGCATCACTAGCATGATTTTCCATTGAAACATCAGTCACCTATTTTCTTCCGCACAAGAAGAAATATCAAGGCTGGTAACCTAAGGAATCCTATATCGATTGATGGTTATCTTTTTCTGGAGACATGTTTTCTGAGGCTTTCCTCAGGAATCCCATGTTTAACATAGGATAAGTTGTGAGATTAATTTCCTATAGAGATGGAGTGAGAATGATCAAAATTCCATAGGGAGGTAGATCAACAAATTGGTTCCCTACATGGGAACACATGGATGGTTTAACATATGGATGATTTATAATTCCTATGGAGACATACATTGGATGGTGTGTCTCATAAATAGAAGGTTTCACACCATGAAGGGTGATTTGGACATGGATATAGGTGGATCAGAGAGGGTTCACCCTTATCGTGGGGAACAAAGGAGTACCATTGGTTGGGATTGGAACTCAAGGGGCCATTCTATATAACCTTTTTTGGAAATGGTTCAAAACCCATGTAGTTAAATGTGGTTTGTGTGTGGAATACACATGATAGCTACTTTGAGGACACTAGGAGTATTTAGTAGGTCAATAGGGGTTTATGAGTAGGAATGACCTAGATGGATGGCATGATCTCACAATGATAAGATTGAGGTGATGGAATGACTTTTTGGTTTGTTGTGATTGAACCACAATGATTTTTACTACATATCCCAGGTAGTTGGTGCTCAAATTAAATGTAGTTCTAAATCCCAATGAATTTTAATTCCATACAGTGAGGATGAGGGTGAAGTTACATGAAATGTATGGAATGGAAAAGATGTATGAAGTTTTAGGCATGAACTAGAAAGTGGTTTTCTACGTATCCCAGTTGGTTGGGAATCAATGTTCCCATAGTTTTGAATTGGATTATTTGGGATTAAAGATGAGGAGGAATCCAATTGATTATATGATGTGGGGATTATACATGAAAGCAACCGAGTGGTCCAAAAAGAGATATGGTCATCCTGGAGAGTGTCATGATCATACCAGAGATAGGAATCGGTGGAGGTCGAGATGGATGTGAATGAAGGGATTGATTATTTTTTAGGCTTATTACATATCCCAATTAGTTGGGAATCAATGTATGTATTGTTAAGAACAATGTGGGACTTACTTGTAGTAGTATCCTATGATGTTAGAAACATGGGATTACTCTATGGGGGATATTCGTTGTAGGTGGGGAACAATGTCACAGTTAATACTAACCTCTAATACCAAGTGATTTATTCTCGGGGTGTGAAATAAGAGGACATAGTAGACTATGAGATAGTGTCATGAAAGATGCATTAGTGAGAGACGGTATGGGAATTGTACATAGAAGATTCACCGTGAGGATGATATTCAATGTGAGGAGGATCTAATTCCATGTTACTAAGATCTTACTACCATGGATATGAGTGGGCGTGTAAAATTAATGATGTGTGTCACCCTAGGGGAATTAAATTGGTGGTGATATAGTTTTATATCATGCAATGAGGATGATCGTGCTTGGAATTTTTATGTCCTACAACATGGATGGGGGGAACTCATTCATTACCCCCCTGTACTTGTATAACTGTTTCCATCTACCCATGAGGATGAAAAATCAATAGAAATTCTAGATGTTGATTCTGTGGAAGAAGTGGTCACTCATGAGGTCCACGTTAATATCTGTATGCCAAAAAAAAGAAGGACAATTAGTATACCTATGCCAAAAAGTAATAGGTAAGGACACACAATAAAGGAACCCTTCTAAGGGTCCACGAAATCACAATTTTTAAGTCTACAGGGTCATACAAAAGGAGTTATTGAGAAGTAGATTATCACTAAGAACGAATTTGTGATGATGGGGTCTTTGTGATGAATATGTTCTTCATGAATGAAATGGATTCATGAAGAATGGTGACCTTGACTCAACATGAATTAATGATAATGAAAGTGGGATATTTGTGAAGAATGAGTGCTTTGAAAAACCTAAAATTCCTCTAAGGGAATTCTTATTCCATGAATGGCGTCGACCTTCATGAAATGAATCCCTACCACATGTGGAGGTGATGAGGAACAAGGGAGGGGTAATTTAATGATGTTGTACTATCATGGGTGATTCATTTGTAATTTAGGTTCATGATGCTCAGGGGATTTTGGATTTATTAGATTGGATTTAGAATTGTAAGGTCGGTCATCCCATTGAGGTAGGGTGGGGAAAATATTTAATGGCAACAACGAGTCATGAATCTAGGAGGTTTGCTGGGAAGAAAAGTGGAATCGGAAAAATTTCATGACTCTATCAGACTGATGAAGCTATCTATCAAATACTATGGTGTGGATGTGGAGGGTCTCCGACAAGTGAGAGTCCCATAATATCCTGTCACACTGATGGGTTGGAGGAGACCTATGTTAATTTTCATTTCGATTTAGAACATTTGGATGATTATAGGTCCATTTGAGATGTTATCCCACCTAGAACAGTTGTGGCCATCCTTAAATTTTATTAGGGAATGAATTTTATCACCCAAAACAACCCCCATTAGGTTGTGATCTTGTGGGGAAAGTAGGGTTGGATTATGATGGTGATTCACCAAAAATCATCGTCGGTCACGATGTTGGCTCATGAAGGAGGGTTCATGATGCACATGCATGTGGAAGCTGCTACAAATTACAGTCAGCCGCACAACAATAATTAGAATGTGAGGGGACCATAGTCGTACTAGTTATCCACAAATCCACTTAACTAATCTCACTTTTTTAAGATTCTTAACACAAAAAATGTATCATTGAGAAATGTGTTACTTGATCCCATGATCTGTGAATTCTTTCTAAATAATTGTGGCATTGCAATCTACCATTACTCCATGATTAGTACAGATTACCTCTAGGCTCTATGATTTTGGTTCTCTGTGAACATACATCGCATGTGATATTCATTTAAATGCCCCTAAAATAACCTAATACATAAATCTATTGTCCACTCAAGAAGCACGTAAGGAGGACCTTGCAGATGATGCCTGAAAGGAAGAGATGGAAAATAATATCATGAACTGGGAGTATATTAGGAGCCACTATGACCATAAAAAATTGCTAGAACTGTTTTATGATGTTCAGAAGGACTATCATTTATGAATGATATTTTTGTTGTATGGATTTTGTCTGAGGGATGATTTATTCATCCTATTAGTAATTGGGGATGATTTGGAATAGTAGTTTATAGGTACACTTGGGATGTTCCTGGGGAACATGGCTACTGATGACCACATTTAGAAGGATCACCCAACCATCATAGCTATATGAATTTATAAACATGCCAATGAACTCGATGTAAGGGAACTGAAAGATAATAATTATCCACTGAAATATAATACAATTATCAAGGAAGACCTAGGAATCCCAAACAGTGGGTGGAATGATTCTTGAATTATATGTCAAGGCAAGAACTTCACTGAGAAATTGCCCTAGGAAAATAGGGTATGTGCTCCCTATGAAGTGTTTGAAGCCTAGATGAGGTGAGTGGCGATCAATGAATATTCAAGGTAATTTAGTTATTTTTCCACTAACCATGAAATAACATTCCTTATATGAAAATTATATGGCCCATAGGCACCAACACATTTCAAAATCATCATGGGGAGGTCGACATCGACCACTTGGATCTCCATCATAACATCAGAATCCCGATTTAGGGGGATATGTATGATAAGGTACTCATTTTAGAGAATGATTTTGAGGATACAGAGAATTTTCCAAATTTGGAATTGGTGATACTAGATCTGGTGTCGAGAACAACCTAAGATAAGTAGGGGATGAAGGAATTCCATTTCAAGTGGTGGATTTTCCAAATTCTGAACTTCACTGCTGATGAGCCTACTAAGGGGGAAGTGGTGTAAAATAAATTATTGGAATGGAGACACACCTGTCCAGGAATTCGCAAGAGAGTCAAGGATGGCTCTTACAAGATGATGTTGGATGGTAAAAATAGTACTTTTGGGGGTGCAACATCATTACTAATCCTCAAATAATATATAGTTTGGCTTGTTTCATATAGGAACTTATCAATAGATGGAATCTTCTTGTGATATATCTACACTTGTTGGCGTGATGGAGTACATTATTCTTAGTAGTAATGAGAGGAAAATGTAGCATGTCATCCTTGATATCCTAGTGCTAGAAAAGTTGTATAAGGTGATCTTACATATTAGTGAGGGGAAGATTCCATTACACTTTTATGGGCCAATCCAATTCATTTACGGCTAGGTGGAGGAGCATATGGAAGGATATGAGTATCCACACCCAATCTCCCCCCTCAAGATGAACATAAGGACTAAAATTGTAAATTTCATCAAAAGCATACTATTCATGACTGCCTTGATGGCGATGCTGAGTGAAGTTTTGAGGGAAGATCAATTCACTTTTCACTTGTTCCCTCTACCGACAGGTTTATTACCAGTTACCACATGATAATCAAAGATCAGTGGTCATATCTCTTGGAATTTCTAGGTGGAGTGCTAGAGGAATGGGTGTAATTAGAGTTGATCTGGGAACCATACATACAACACAGATTCGTGAGTCAGTTTAGGGTCCTGTAGTGGATGACACTAAAGCTATACAAGTAAGAACAACATGAATACCTCTGATGCATGATGAGGAAGCTCTAGATCATGGTTACATGGAAAGACAAAAATATATTTAATGTGTTAGAGCCTTCAAAAGTTTACAATTGTCTAGTATATTTATAAGCATTTATTTGGTGGTATACCTATTAGGGAGAAATGATAAATGAGTAGACCATATGGTTCAATGAAGGAGTGGGGAATTTACCTAGGGTCTAAGGCTGAAGGGTAGATAGAGATTGTTGTAGGGGAAGGGATAGACAACATAATGGTGATAAATATGAATTAGTGGAGACAATGATTTGAGGACCTAAAATGACCATAGATGAAGGAAGACGAGAAGCAGCACTAGGTCCAGCCCTCCCAACCAAGAAATCTCTGGAGGTAGCGGAGCCACCAAGGTGGTTCGGTATTGTGAATTTTTAAGTCATCGAGAAATGACAATTCGATGTGGATATTTTTGTGGATTCCATTTTCCCGATGGATTGGGATTCTTAGGACATCAAAATATAGTTCATCAACACATGTAGTTAGTGGTATCATCTGAACAAGAATGTGATACATCTGTTCAGGATCAACTATTACAAGGACTGCTTTTTCACATCTCAGGAATATGGGGGTACAATTCATGATGGGATTGGAGGACATAGTACATTGTAAGGGCACTACACATCCAATGATAGATTGGGTAAGGGTGCTAAAAGATATGACATCTCCCCATAATCTTTCGGTAGATGAGATCAAAGATCTCTTTCCCATTATCGATGAATCAGATGGATCCTAAGGGGACTCTTCTAATGAAGGGTTCCCCTAGGAGGATGGATATGTTGTAGAATATGCAGATGAATTCACTGAATCATGTGAGGGGAGTTTCAACTTATTCCCATATGATTTTACTTACTCATGCTTTGTCTAGGATCCCAATCTAAATTCTACTTTTTATTAGAGAAACTTATTTAAGCGACCAAAATCGATGGGGATGGAGGTGGAACAACAACTATGGTGGAATGCGCTCCCGATCCTGTGACAGGGGAAGAAGCGGTTGTAGGGTTAACCATATATAAAGAAGTCGATGTAGCCACCTAGGAATCCCTAGAGCCCCCAATCATTTATGGGGACCATGTCATGAAATTCAAACATTGACAACCCAATATCACGCAGTTCCATCACTCTACATCCATAAAATTATTTCATTATAGATACAAATATATTGTTGTTCCATCGGGTTTCTTGACATGTTTTCTATGTGACCATTTATTAGTGTGACGATCTCTCTCCTATGGAAATTAAAAATGAGATCTAGGATCACTTTTCCAATAGGGGTTTTAATAAATGTGGATCTAGCCTCTTCATCAAATCTAGACACGAACACTAGTGACTAGTCAGTCGTGGATACTGGTGACACTATGGGTGGGGAAATACTTGGGTCTGGAAAGGAGAACATTGTCAAGGTAGGGTCAAGTGAAGATGACCAACTTCGTGACATGGATCCCAGAAAATCTAGAAAAAAATAGAGTAGGATTATACTCTTTTACTATTTACTTTGTATTTGGAGTATGAACCTGCAGATCCAGAAGAGATAGATTTATCTAATTCAGATGCAGCTGAGGAGAGTCACATGGTCCAACGTAGGGAATTTAAGTGTATCATGCTTATCATTTTCATCAACCAAAAGACATGATGGGTGAGCTATATGGATTTAATTCACCACTGGCTATGTTGTCTCTATGCTGAAGGGGAGGACGCCCAAGTTATCCATTTATAAATCCATGACTATCTTTCTAATAAGATGAGGGAAAGAAGTCGAACCTTGGATATCGCTTGGTGACATAAAATGTCAGGTAACAACTAAATGAAACAGAAGCACAAACAAGAGATCTAGTGACTATATGAATTGAATCAAAAGAATTCTTTCTTAGATACCACTCAATCAGAACATGTCATATGATTAAGGGTCCATCTATCAAAATCCCATAAGTTGCGGAGGTCAAATTCATGTCAATTGGTTGATCTCTATGCCAATGTAATATGGGCACAAATTAGGGTTGATGCACTCCATGCTATAATAGATGAAGAGGAAATTATCCTCAGGTGAATGTAGATGATCCTAGAGACGATTTTTCAAATGAGTGGTTTAGTTAAGGAGATCCATTGAATGGGAATATCTATAAGGAGACCCTTCCATTACTCATGTTAGGCTTAGAAATGTGGATGCCCCACTAATGTACCAGTCCTTTTATTCATTGATATATTTTTTTTCATGGACACATTATTCACTTGATTTATTTAACGATCATTGATAATATATGTGTAAAAACAAATCACTAATCCCCATTCTATAATGGGTCATTCCCTATGTTAGAAACATGGGAAAAAACATAATTGTTCAATTTGTATGAGACATCCAGATAACCTTAAGGAACTCGAGGTCTTTTATTATTTATTGGACAATGAAAGTGTTCGGGATGAGAGAGGTTGTGAGTGGGAAAAAGGCTCTTGGAGAATCAAACATGGTTATCTCAATGTACCCTAATGAAAAAAGGATAACACCAAATGAAATTGAATACATCCGAACAAAGGGGAATTGAATGTGTGAATCATGATTACGCAATATTCAGAACCCAGTAGGAGAGGCATCATGATATACGAAAATTGTTGTCCATGTAAAAAACATATTTTTCATATTTCATAGCGTGAAATAGGGATAAAAAATGAGGGTTGACCACTGACCATGTTTTAAATACAAGACATGTATCAAAATGTTGTATTATGTCTTTCAGAAAGATGGTTCAGGATGGTAGGTGAGATGAAGTGGCATGACCATACCATTAGGGGTTATCTTTAGAAATGAATAGGGATGATGATCTGAATGACTGGGACATAAAGCACAGATATGAGGTGATAAGATATGTGAAGGGTTCTCAACACTCTTATAATTACACCAATGCAGAATAAAGAACATCAGGGTAAGCATACTGGTTTGGAAAAAGATCAAACTTGTAATCTAGGGGAGAAACATCTTAGATGGTGAATGATAATAGAAATGTTAGCACTATGGTAAATGACCATCAGTTGGGGAGTACACCTCATGTGATGGCATGGGATACCTTTATGTTTTACATTATGCAAATGAGGATGATAGACACACAATTTAATATCAAAAATCAAGGAAAGTACATTGTATAATTGACATTTCTGTGATTAGGATGAATATCAAAGTATAACTTCATGCGACAGGGATGATGCAGATATTTCAAGGTCATACTTACTAAAAATGGACAATTGTTTATAGTTATGGTTTATGTACTAAGAAGGTCTATTACTATGAAATTTTAATGGAATATGGGAACTGTTATCAATGTGAACATGCCAAAGAGGGTGACATGTCACATAGGTATCAAGGAACAGATGAGATGAAGTCATATGGGATGTGAGGAGAGATAATCTCAAAGTGACTCGAATCAGATTACCACCACCACACCGCATATCCGAGTGAGGATTCTCATTTATGATCATTTAGTTTGGACCAAGGATACCTTGTGTGTCTTGACCACATCAGTACCCACTATACCCTAATTCCTAAGCCCACATGATCCATGCTTTGTTTGGGAAACGAGAAATGGTAGAATGGGTTTTACCTAACATGTTGTATGACACATTAAGAGTGAAACCAAGAGTGGAATCCCACCATAATACATGATCATGGAAAAGTGGTATGTGGATACCTTTAAGGTCTGGTTGAAGAGGATACTGGTAGGTAAGGGCTAACAATTAATCTTGATTGAGATTCAGGGATGATAACCATACAAATATATAGTGGGGAGAGGAGTTGAAGGATAATTTGATGGCCAAATTTGAAACACTGGATCAACTATTTGTTTCTTGAGATCATATAGGGAATTTACCTAGTGTAGTAATTGTTCCAATGATGGAATGAGACCATCACACTTAGTTGGTCCATTTGAATATGAAAGATGGTGGAAATCTGAATCTAGAGAGACATGAAGTGTGGAATGGGAGTATCAAGGAGTGATAATGAAACAGAGAATTCATAGAGTATTTAGTGTCATAATGCAGGGTCAATGGCGTGAAATTTAATGTCATTTTACATGGACTATAATAGGAGTTTTTATTCAAGGGGTACACATATATAACACAAGGGATAGAACCCAATTTGAATGGGGTCCATAGAAGGCCAACATACCCCATATATTTTGTATGATGAACTAAATACAGTTTAAGGTCATAGGTCATGAACTGAAATCAAGGCTAAGGGGTCGGGGTTATGAACGAGTCTGTGGATGGGCTGAAAGACACACTTTTAAAGTGTTTATATTTATCCCATGATTATGGGATTCATGGTACATGTAGTTGTGAAATGTATTGTGACAAGAATCTAACACTATAGGGAAATCCTCTATGGGGAGGGAAATTAGTAATTTTATAGTCATCACAAGGAATCAGGACATTGTTTAGGGAATAACTGGAGTTTAACATCTTGTGTTAAGGATGATGGTTCTCATTTTAAGGTTGTAGAATTCATGCCATGATTTATGGTATCTGTGATGGGTTTTCATTATGAGGTGTCATTAAATACCTCACATTAATGAGGCCAAGAGCCCTAACACTGCACAAATCATCCTAAAATAGGCTTCCATATCATTTAGAGTCGGGATTATTAGACTATAGGATCCTCATTTAGGGTCATGGAGATAAGACATTGTTGAGAAGGCTCCCCAAAATATGCAAGTGGTGAGCAGAAGAGTAATTAATCTGAAGTGAAAGGCGACCTAGGGAGGCTTGAGGATGCAATAAATTTTACCACATTGTCCTCCTTTAAAAATGATTGTAAAGACATCAATATGGAAAATATGAAATGAAAATATAATGTGATTGAGAACTGGAGGCCCATGATCCATATATGAGGCCTAAGGGACATGAAAAATGGGGAAGTGAACATTTGTCTGGGCCTAAAGATAATGTGATTATGCGTTACTATGTATCCCATGATGATGGGAATCAATCCAAATTGTCATCGAGGATCCTATTTAGTTAAACCTCCTATGGAAAGGATGTTTGTTACTCAATGTGAATGTGTATGAATTTGGTGCATGTATCCGGAACTAGTGAATTGGGTGTTACTACATATCTCATGAGGATTGGAATCAAGACAAATGTAGTATTTGAAAATAAATCTCCCTATATAGGTATGACCCATTCACAAAGAGCTATATTTTCTTATTTTTTATTGTTTTTATAGTGGTTTGACTTGAATAGAAAACTCCATTGATCTTATGTATGTTTTTTAGGAAATAATCCAGCCATACAATGTTCATAATACGTGGCATTGTGGATGACCAGTATAAAGGTGATGTCCTCTCCAGAAAGGATACCGCAATGTTCTGTCATTTTTCTTCATGCGAACATAATGTTGATTCCTATGTTTTAGGTCAGGTGACATGGAAGGTCCAATTATTTTATCATCATGTGGTAAAGGCACCAGATTCTATATTAATTAATGTCATGAAACATGGATTATGATTATAACACAATTTATCATCATGTGAATAGGATATTGGGGGAGAGGAGTATTTCCAATGGGGAGTTCATGGTGTGACAATCATAAATTGATTATAATTAGGACCACATAATCCCACTTCATACCACACAACCCAAGGGAAACACTGGCCAAGAAACCATAAGATTGAATTTATTACTAGTCCCGGGAATAAAATTTATGGGAAATTCAATATTTCCCAAAAGAATAGGAATAAATCCATCCACATTTCTCGGAAATGGTATCGTAGATGACTGCTGTTGTAAGATTTATCCACACAAACGTGAAAAATATGATGGAACTGTGTAGTTTAAATTCATTAAATCATGGAATCTGTAGTTCATAGTCTACGTTCATATAATTTAGACCATTGAATCTATGATTATGGTCATAGATTTTGTACCATAATTGTTGTGCATCTATGATGTACATTTGAAACATGTATGGGTGAAGAAACCAAATGTGAATGTCCATAGAGGCCCAATTTCACACGGCACATTTATAATATAACTTGCATAAAAATTAATTTTGTGATTCTAGGACTATAAGGGAAGGGATTATCTGAAATAAATGTCATGTGTAGCACAAAAGGAACTACCTAATGTGTGTGGGGCCATTGGAGGACCACAGCTCCAAACATATATTCAAGGAAAACCCACACCTAGATTAATGTCATACATATTTGAATTGGGTTCCTTGTTTAACATCATGTGATTGCAACACTGCTATTTACCTTTTAAGGCCATGTGAAATGGATCATCAATTATTTTCAGATTAACGTCATTCATCTAGGACTTTTTACGTCTCTTATTTAAGGTCATATAATTCGTACCATTAGGTGTGCTCCACAAGAGAAAATATGTATCATTATGATGTGATAAACCCAATGTGAATAAGGGGAGTGAAGGATCATCGCCACACCATATATTATTATGTAAACATGAATATCACATAGATTCATGTTGCTTATACTATATGCTCCTAGTTTAAGGTATTTGGGTTTTAATCATAGCAGTTTTGTGACTCCACCATGTGACTACAAATCATGCCAAGACTCTCAAGCCAAATTGAGTCATGCTCGATATGAGAAATATGGATTGGTTCTAAGAATTCCCTTATCATATGGAAGCACACAACTAGGGTAAGGGAATCCCAGGTGGGAAAGTCCTAATGATACTGAAATTGATACTCAACACAAGTAGGTGCACTGATGTATAACGAATAGGGAGTTTTGGTTCTAATAACATATAGGGGGTGGGGGTTGAAAATAGGTAAATATAGGCTTCTGAGGTTCTTATCCTGAAAGGGGTTATTTATGGGTATAGAACACTATTGAAAAATTAAAAATACGTTATCTAGAACAAAACCACAAAAGTATGGGGCATGAAAATTCATAATTGACTACTGGCCTTATTTGAAAAAATTGATAAATGATTTTATTCCAGAGGTAAATTAAGTCATTGGAATATTATCAGAGGTGATCCAATGATGGAATGATAATAACATCTTTAAGTGTTTTTTTAGGATATCCAAGATGGTGGGAATATTAACACAAAAAGGCTCGAAGTTGGATAATAGATCTGATAACTGTCCATGTGGGACCTAAAACTTTAGGTTTCACGCCCACGTGTATCAGAGCATGATCGTGGAAGGAACCAACTGGATGTAGAGTGTTGAGCCCTCTGGAAGATTGCTGATTTCATGTTTATAACTGATGTTTTAATAATCACAAATCATCACAAATCATTGATGCTTAATCTGGTTTGATGTCTCATAAACATAATTCCAATCTATGAATGAATCAGTTATCATGCTTTTAACTATGCTTATTGACTTACAAAGTATGTTGGAAGTCTTCTGGATTCAACAGATATCAGAGTCACCGATCCATCAGACTCACCAATCCATTAGACTCACCGATCAATCAGAGTCACTGATCCATCAGACTCACCGATCCATCAGACTCACCGATCCATCAGACTCACCGATCCATCAGACTCACCGATCAATCAGAGTCACCGATCCATCAGACTCACCGATCCATCAGACTCACCGATCCATTAGACTCACCGATCAATCAGACTCATCGATCCATCAGACTCACCGATCAATCAGACTCACTGATCCATCAGACTCACCGATCAATCAGACTCACCGATCCATCAGAGTCACCGATCCAAGGACTCACCGATGCAAATGAGTCACCGATGCAAATGAGCCACCGATGCAAATGAGTCACCGATGCAAATGAGTCACCGGTGCAAATGCGTCACCGATCCAAGGACTCACCGATGAAAATGACTCACCGATCAGATGACAGACCGATGCTGATCAAAATGACTCACCGATCAGATGACAGACCGATGCTGATCTATCTGAGTCACCGATCATTACTCTAATGATGATGACCTACCGATCTCTTGAACAGTCATAAACAACTGTTTGAATTTCTTTATCTTTATCTTTATTTATTCTAACCAACGGTCATATTAGTTATATTTTAATACCCTGACAATTAATTAATAAAGGTTGTCGGATGTCAGGAAACCGTACCTCGTACCTGCGGAAAGGAAACCTTTTTGTCCTACGGAGCACGTGATGTAAATACAAGGAGACTCTGCTGAAGAGTGTGAAGCGTAGTAGAGAAAAGTGAAGAAGAGAAAAACGAAGAAGAGAGAGACAACACACACAGAGACAAGGAAGCATACGACATACTCAAGAAGAGCTCTGTGCATACAAGAAGAACCAAGCAAGACAGAATCATATATACAATCAAGCCTACTCAAGAAGAGTGGTGTGCATACAATAGAATATTGAAGAGCTTAATCGACTACATTCCACTGCCTGTGAACCTGAAGCATACGACACTCTGCTTCTCAAACAAAATCGAGAAGAGGACTCAGAATCACTTCTGATTAATTCCAAAACGAGTCCAGTGCTACACTGAAATCACTAGAGCCATTTCTAAACTCTACATCTCTGCTCTGTGATTTATTTATTCTACATTTTGAGCAGTGTGTGTTATCTGTTGTATTAAACACACACACTGACTCCTGTACTTTCACTGGAGGATCTATAAATCCTCAGCAAACCTTTTACACTTCACTTCCCCCTGTGGATAGTGGTAGAGGTCTTGTGACCTGGACAGCTGGCTGTTGTTGTTTGTTTTTCCCACGTATAACTGTGGTAGAGGTCTTGTGACCTGGACAGTGTGTTCACTGTTGTTAACCCCGATCCAGGGTGTGGATCACTTTTATATAAACTTTTGAGAGGACTAAGTCTCGGCTTGAGACTGAAACTCTTGGTTACTTCTCTGTGTTTACAGTTACTCTATATCCATACTATACATATTTTATTTCATATTCCGCTGCTATTACTTTGAAATATAATCTATCTTCAAAGCTACTTTGATAATTAAATTCGCAAGTGTTTATATTTATTATAAATCAGTAAATTAGTTTCAAAAGTTAATTTAATCATAAGATTAAGTTAACTGAGAACTAATCAATCTTTGAGAAGCTAATTGAACCTTTATAATCTATATAAATTCACTACAGTTTAATTTGTTTTTGAAATTGGGGGATTTTATTAGAAACTGTTTTTAACAGAAAATTTTAATTGGAACTCAATTCACCCCCCTCTTGAGTGTCCACTCCGACCAACACTTGGTATCAGAGGAACGCCGCCCCGTCGATCACCTTCCCGTCGATCCGAGCCACGAGCAGGGTGCAGAGAGGATAGAACATAACACAAAGGAAAAACAAATTTGATATATATATTCGTGCTGCTCCAGCGGACCCTTCCCATTATCTTTCTCCCATTATATATATCTTTCTCCCATTATATATATCTTTCTCCCATTATATATATCTTTCTCCCCCTTTGGGATAATCAAAAAGGAGAGAAAACAGATAAGGGAAAAGAGAAGCAGGGTGCAGAGAGGATAGAACATAACACA
This sequence comes from Viscum album, assembly GCA_963277665.1. NCBI lineage: Eukaryota > Viridiplantae > Streptophyta > Magnoliopsida > Santalales > Viscaceae > Viscum > Viscum album. The sequence goes on along the minus strand of OY728150.1, from coordinate 34,717,709 downwards.
AAGGAAAAACAAATTTGATAATGTCACAGAAAAAGATAAGCAATACATAGATCACCCCATCAAAAACAATACATGGCTATTTGTTGGGATACAAAGGGGCTTTCCCTTTATCCTTTGGATCAATGGTAGGTAAGGTATAAGGCTTGGAGGCAGGCTGTGGTTCACGGAGCTGGAGTGGCGGCAGGACAACTCTGGTAGGTGCAGTTGGAGGTGTCACAGAGGGTTGTTGAGAAGGAGCTGGAGCTGGATGAGAAGCTTTCTGAGAGACTGGCCGCAACTGAGATAGAGCTTGGGCAACAGACAGCTGATTCGGAGCGACATCAGAGGCACTGAGAGGTTCAGAAGTAGGGAGTACAATTGCAGTGGCCTGTGCATCCATGTAAGGCTTCAACAGATGAATGAAGTCCTGAATGACTTCTGCTCCATACTTCATAGCTTTTTCAAAATCATCCTTGTTTTCCATGAACTGTGCCAAGGAAGGGACAAAATCTTGCAATTGGCGAACTTGAGTGTTGAAGGCCTGAGTGACTGGAGGTAATTTCAGATTCTCTGCCAAGACTTGGAAGTTTGCAGCCATCTCATGTTTTGTATAAATCTTGGAGAAGTAAGTATCAACTTTTTCCTTGATCTCTTGCAGGGCATTCTTAGCATCTGCTGAATATACTAAGGTCATCTTATGACTATTATCACAGAGATCTTTCATCTTCCTCAATGATTCTAAGTCAAGAATTTGTCTTACAGCAGCTAGCTCTGCATGCAAAACTTCTCTGAGAGCTTCTATCTCACGGGTAGTGATTTTGGTTACCTTTCCTGTACTGGCTTGGCCGACTATATGAGTTAGTTCAGCTTTCAACTTCATCAGGTCAGACTTGTTGAGATGTTCAATCAGATTTCTCAAAACATCCATCATACCAGAGATGGTTGATCTGAACTCATTTGATAGAGAAAGTAAGCTAACTTGGATATCCTTCAATGTTTGAGTCAAAGAGGTTATGTGCCTACCAACAAATTCACCAGTAGCAGTCAAGTCTGGCTTGAGAACATCTGAGACTGCAGTTGAAAAAGCTTTCAAGGAATTTTCAGAAACTTGCAGAGATACTTGATGAAGGGCATTGGAAAGTTCTTCTCTGACTATATCTCTCATAGTGGTTAGCAATTCAGTCTTGAACTTATCAAGATCAGCTCGAGAGATTTCAGAACCAGGTAAATTCACATGTACAGGATCAACAGTAGGAATAGACCTTGCTTCTCTTGGAAGGTTCCTTTTCACAGCTGCAGCAGATTCTGGCAATTCGTCTTCTTCTTCAGAATATTCTAAGCCCAAAACAGCATATCCAGGGTAGTCATCCCAAACAGCAGCACACAGGGTGTAGTTGGGTTTTTCATAGCTTGTTGTTCCACTAATTTTTGATGAGTCAGCTTTGTCACTGATATGGATTTCTGGTACTGACTGAGGTTGTTCTACTTGATCTTCAGCAAGACCATCCACTGGTCTGTTAACACCATCAACAGCAGCTTCAACATCATCAGCATCATCATCATCATCACCATGATTGTCATCAGCATCACCTTGCTCATTATTACTCTGCTCAGAGGCTTCACTGTGATATTCCTCAGTATCAGAATCTTCTTCATCATCAAGAATAGGTTCAGACTCTGGTAGGGTTAAGGGTAGACTAGCAGGTCCAAATTCTATTCTTTTCTTGGGGCTAGCAGTGTCTGGATCACTCCTATCATCAGGGGAAGACACACTTCCTTCTTCAGTTGCAGCTTTTTCTTGTTCATCATCATCAGAATAAATTGGTTCCTCATCTGGTTTTAATCCAGGATCTCTCAAATCCTTTGGCCTCTTTCCATGATTTATGGGATTGTAGGCTTCATACAACTTATCTTCATCTGCAACCCAGCACTTATTCCATGGATTCCAATTGATTTTCATCCTCTTGCAGATCTCTTTGTTGAGACAGAAGGTACGCTCTGTTTCAACAACTTCATCATCTTCATCAACACATTCCAGATTCTGGAGCATAGTAGATATCATTTTTGAATAAAACAACGCTGTGGCTTTCTTGGAAGGTTTCAGCATACTAGCTATGTGGACCATCACATATCTACACAGGTTTATCTTTTCATGGGTTTTGAGCAGAAACAATAGAAAAACATGTTGATACTTAACAGCAGCAAAATCTCCTCTTCGAGGGCAAAGTTGGTGCTGAATAAACTTGAATAGGAGTCTGCTTTCACCATCTAATTCTGAAGCTGTGATTCTCCTCAATTCTCTGTTTCCAGTTAGAAGCTCTAGCGCTAGCTCATAAGAAAAATAGTCAGTGACTGGGGGTATATTGCCAGCATAGTCCTCATATCGACCTTCATGAGGTACGTTTAAACATTCAGCCCACTACTTAGATGAGAAAGATATTTTCTTTCCTTTTACAACAGACGACATCCTAGCAGCTTCCACACCATCAAGCGTGATTTTCAGGTTCATGTAAAACTCATGTACTAGCTTTGGATAATCTATTCGGGCGTTGTCTGAAAACCTGTCTATCCATCCTTGCGATTTAAGAACTTGTAGCAACAGGGACTTACTTGAAAGAAGTCACGCCGAGTTTACTTCTTTTTCTACAGCTATAATCCGAGCTTCCAGGTTCGGATTTACTGAGCGTTGAGAGGTACTGCTCGACTCGCCTCGAGCACGCTTTGAAGGTACAGGGCTATCTGGTCCTTTGCTCGGTCTCTTTTGCTAAGCCATTCGAGGATTTTGGAGAGGCAGGAGTTCGAAGGTTCGAAGGTTCGAAGCAGAGGGGAAGAGAGGTTGAGAGGTTCGGCGGGAAATGAAAGGTCAAAGGTTTAGGGAAGATAAATAGCCGCGTATCATTTATTTTATCATTTAGGGTTCCCATAAAAAGTAATTTACTAATTAATAAAACGTATTTTTAAAAAAAAATCGGTTTGACAGAACAGTTTGATAGATCGGTTCCACAGATCGGTTTCACGGATCAGTTTCACAGATCAGTTTCACAGATCAGTTTCCCAGATCAGTTTCACAGATCAGTTTCACAGATCAGTTTCACATATCACTTTCACAGATCAGTTTCACAGATCAGTCATACACAATTCATGTTTAATAAATTTCATTCTTTCAGAGCATAAGGTCTTTGTGAAGATGTCAGCTAATTGATTTTCAGAACTAACAAATTCTAGAGAAATATCACCCTTCTGGTAATGATCTCTTAGAAAGTGATGTCTGACATCAATGTGCTTAGTTCTAGAGTGAGACACAGGGTTCTTGGATAAGTTGATTGCACTAGTGTTGTCACAGTTAATTGAAACATGTTTAAGATCAAATCCATAATCCAATAGAGTGTGTTTCATCCACAAAATTTGTGCACAGAAACTTCCAGCAGCCATGTATTCTGCCTCGGCAGTAGACAATGCAACTGAATTCTGTTTCTTACTACACCATGATACTAGGGATTTTCCAAGCAAATGACATGTTCCTGATGTGCTTTTTCTATCTAACTTACAACCAGCAAAGTCAGCATCTGAATAACTCATTAACTCAAAGGATTGTCCTTTTGGGTAAAACAAACCTAAATTTATAGTATACTTAAGATACTTAAAAATCCGTTTAACAGCTAATAAGTGTGATTCTTTAGGATTAGCTTGAAATCTAGCACACATACACACACTGAACATAATATCTGGTCGACTAGCAGTAAGATAAAGTAAGCTTCCAATCATACCTCTGTAATTGGTTTGATCAACTGGTTTCCCAGTTTCATCAACATCCAATTTACAGGTGGTACTTATAGGTGTATTACTTTCCTTAATACTATCCAATCCAAAACGTTTTAAAAGATCCTTTGTATATTTACTTTGATTTAAAATAATACCATTTTTAGTTTGAAAGATTTGAAATCCAAGAAAATACTTAAGCTCTCCCATTAAGCTAATTTCAAATTCATTTTGCATAACCTTTGAAAAATCAATACATAAGGAGTTTTTAGAAGATCCAAAAATAATATCATCAACATATATTTGTACAACTAAAACATCTTTAGAAATTATTTTAATGAAAAGAGTTGGATCAGCAATCCCTTTAGTAAAACCTTTTGAAATAAGGAAATTGCTAAGTCTATCATACCAAGCTCTTGGAGCTTGTTTCAAACCATATAAAGCTTTAGAAAGTTTAAAAACATGATTTGGAAAATGGGGATTAGTAAATCCAGGTGGTTGTTCTACAAAAACATCTTCAATTATAAAACCATTTAGAAATGCACTTTTAACATCCATTTGATATAATTTGAAATCCAGATGTGCAGCATATGCAAGTAAGATCCTAATGGCTTCTAGTCTAGCTACAGGTGCAAAAGTTTCCTCATAGTCTATACCTTCTTCTTGACTATATCCTTGTGCAACTAGTCTAGCTTTGTTTCTGACTATATTTCCAGATTCATCTACTTTATTTCTAAACACCCATTTTGTTCCTATTGTCAATGTGTCCTTAGGTCTGTCGACTAATTCCCAGACTTTGTTTCTTTCAAACTGATTTAATTCTTCTTGCATAGCCATTACCCAAAATTCATCATTGATAGCATCATTGATATTTTTAGGTTCTGACTGTGAAAGAAAAGCTTGATGTTCAACCTGTTTTCTTAGAGAAGCTCTAGTTTGTGTTCCTCTATCTAGATTTCCTACAACAGCATCTAAGGGATGATTCTTTAGAGTCCTAGATGGTCTTGAAAAGATAGGGCTAGAAATTTCAGGTTCATCTAGAGATTGAGGTTCAACAGAAGCAGATTCTGGAGAATGTCCAGAACTGGATGCTTTTATAACAGGTTCTTTAGATTTATCATTAAGGTCCAGAATAGACAAATCTTCTTCAAGATTCCCAAGAGAGGTTTTAGGCTCATGTGGATCAGTTTCATCAAATTTTATGTGAACAGATTCTTCCAAACATTTGGTTCTTTTATTGAAAACTCTATAGGCTTTACTAGAGATAGAGTAACCTAGGAAAATTCCTTCATCACTCTTGGATGCAAATTTATCCAGATTATCTTTAGTATTCAGAATAAAGACTTTGCAGCCAAAAACTTTGAAGTTCTTTACCTTAGGTTTCCTATGGTTCCACAACTCATAAGGGGTTTTCTTTAGAACAGGTCTGATCAAGACTCTATTAATGACATAACAAGCTGTATTAACAGCTTCAGCCCAAAAGTAAATTGGCAGGTCATATTCATTGAGCATGGTTCTAGCAATTTCTTGCAGGGTTCTGTTTCTTCTTTCTACTACACCATTCTGTTGGGGTGTCCTAGGGGAAGAAAAGTTATGAGAATAGCCATTGAGTGAGCAGTAAGATTCAAAATCTTGATTTTCAAACTCACGACCATGATCACTTCTTAGGGTCTTAATCATGAGTCCACTAAGATTTTCTACAGACTTGGAGTATTTAACAAAGTAAGAACAAGCTTCACTTTTGTGAGCTAGAAAATATACCCAAGTATATCTAGAAAAGTCATCTACAAGAACATAGACATAGTGCTTCCCATTTAAACTAGAAACTCTTGATGGTCCAAACAAATCCATGTGAACCAGTTCAAGTGGTTGAGAAGTTGAAACTTCTTTCTTTGATTTAAAAGAAACTTTGTGTTGTTTTCCCTTTTGACAGGGATTACAAACTTTGTCTGCTGGAAATTCATGTTTGGGTAAGTCTCTAACCAAGTTCTTCCTAGAAAGTTTTCTAAGTGAGTGCACATTGCAGTGTCCTAATCTTCTGTGCCAAAGCCAAGACTCTTTATGAAAAGCATTTAAACAAGCAATGTTCTGTTTAGCTAAAGAATCTAAATCAACATCATAAACATTTTCACTTCTTAAAGCAGAAAATACTAAAACATTTTTAGAGTTAAAAACATTGCAAGAATCATTTTCAAATCTAACATGAAAACCATCATCACATAACTGAGAAATGCTTAACAGGTTATATTTAAGTCCATCAACAAATAAAACTTTACATATCAAAATTGAATCCGTGATACCAATCTGGCCTAGGCCGATGATTTTTCCTTTAGAGTTATCACCAAAAGTGACAAATCCTCCATCAACTTTTATTAAGCTCTTGAAGCAAGAATAATCTCCAGTCATGTGTCTTGAGCACCCACTGTCTAAATACCATATCTTCTTGTAACAGCTCTTCAAGCAGGTCTCCTACAAAACAGATTTAGATGGAAGATGATTTTGGTACCCAGATCTTCTTGGGTCCAGACAGGTTAGCCAATAACACTTTAGGTACCCATATTTGTCTAATGGGTCTCATATAATTTGTAGAAATAACATCCTTTGAAAGATAAACCTTATTAGATTCATAACTATGAATATAACTGGTTGAGGCATAAGAAGTTCCAGAATTAACTATCTTCTATCCAGATTTAGGAAGGAATCTAGTTTTGGAAACTTTCCTTTGTCCAGGTTGGTATCCTATACCAGTAGTGTATCTAGGTGCAACTTTCTTTCCTAGAATTTGTGTTAGAGCATTTTTACCATTGGTGAACTTCTCTAAGTCTTTCTTGAGTTGCTCATTAGACAATTTTAGTTCAGTATTTTCTTTAAGCAGCTGAGCATTCTTTTCTACTTCTATATCCAGATCAGATTTATGCTTAACACTTAAAGCATACTATTTCTTTAGACCTTTATATTTATCTTTAATCTCATTACATGTTTCTTCTAGCATGTCACAGTATTCAAACAATTCAGATTTTGACATGTTTTCTGAGTCAGAATCTTCTCCAGAATAGTATGACTTAAAAGCAGGAGTCTCTGATGTTACCTCAGAAGTGTTTGTCATGAAACACATGTTGGCCCGATTCTTTTCAGAGTCTGAAGATTCAGCTTCACTTGTGCTATCTTCTGAAGCACTCCAAGTAGCCTTGATGGCCTTCTTGTACTTGTTATTCATGTATTCATATTTCTTTTTATACTTCAGCTTTGGATAGTCGGCTTTAATGTGTCCTTTCCTCTTACACTCATAGCAGACAACATCATCTGATTTGTCGTTCTTCTTCCAATCCTTTTTCCATTTGCCTTGTTGGTCATACTTTCCCTTGTAATTTGGTTTCCTAAAGAATTTCTTTTTCCTATAGAACTTTTTGAATCTCCTGGCTATTTGAGCCATCTCATCATCACTGTCAGAATCATTCTCACTTTCCTCACTGCTTGAACTTTCATTGATAGCTTGAAGCTTTTCCTTATCCTTATTCTTTGAGGTTGTAGTCTTGAAGGCAATAGACTTCCTTTTAGGTTCATCATCTTCTTCTTTATTTAATTTAAGCTCTTCTTCATACATCATCAGCTTACCAATTAATTCCTTGACAGGTAGAGCAGCAATGTCACCGGATTCTCTAATGGAGACAGAGGTTCCTCTCCATCTTTCAGGTAGACATCTCAAAATTCTCATAATTTGTTCCTTTGCTGGAACATCCTTTCCCAGAGAGGTCATTGTGTTGACAATTTCATTGAACCTGAGATACATATCAGAAATGGGTTCATCAGGCTTCATCTTAAAATTATCATACTTAATAGTATAGGTATTCAATCTCATCTCCTTAACATTAGTTGTTCCTTCATGAGAAACAGCTAAGGTATCCCAAATTTCATATGCAGTTTTACATGCAGAAATTCTATTAAACTCTTCATCTCCTAGAGCACAGTACAGAGCATTCATAGATTTACAATTGTTATTGTAAGCAGTCTTTGTAGGTTCATCCCAATTAGATCTAGCAGTAGTGGGAATTTTGTATTCAGATTCAATAGCAGTCCAAATATCAAAACCTATGCTTTCTAGATGAATTTTCATTTTCAGTTTCCACTGAGCATAATTAGTTCCATTGAAAAAAGGTGGCCGGTTAGTAGCAGCACCATCAAGTCTATTATCCATGATATTACAAAAAATAATTTTAAAGAGATAAAAATTTAGAAATAACAGAAATTTTAAGAACTTTAAAATACAACTAAAATCACAGGTCAAAAGCAGAGCACTTTTAGAAAGTATTTAATTCCTCTGATACCAAGTGTTGGTCGGAGTGGACACTCAAGAGGGGGGTGAATTGAGTTCCAATTAAAATTTTCTGTTAAAAACAGTTTCTAATAAAATCCCCCAATTTCAAAAACAAATTAAACTGTAGTGAATTTATATAGATTATAAAGGTTCAATTAGCTTCTCAAAGATTGATTAGTTCTCAGTTAACTTAATCTTATGATTAAATTAACTTTTGAAACTAATTTACTGATTTATAATAAATATAAACACTTGCGAATTTAATTATCAAAGTAGCTTTGAAGATAGATTATATTTCAAAGTAATAGTAGCGGAATATGAAATAAAATATGTATAGTATGGATATAGAGTAACTGTAAACACAGAGAAGTAACCAAGAGGTTCAGTCTCAAGCCAAGACTTAGTCCTCTCAAAAGTTTATATAAAAGTGATCCACACCCTGGATCGGGGTTAACAACAGTAAACACACTGTCCAGGTCACAAGACCTCTACCACAGTTCTACGTGGGAAAAACAAACAACAGCAGCCAGCTGTCCAGGTCACAAGACCTCTACCACTATCCACAGTGGGAAGTGAAGTGTAAAAGGTTTGCTGAGGATTTACAGATCCTCCAGTGAAAGTACAGGAGTCAGTGTGTGTGTTTAATACAGCAGATAACACACACTGCTCAAAATGTAGAATAAATAAATCACAGAGCAGAGATGTAGAGTTTAGAAATGGCTCTAGTGATTTCAGTGTAGCACTGGACTCGTTTTGGAATTAATCAGAAGTGATTCTGAGTCCTCTTCTCGATTTTGTTTAAGAAGCAGAGTGTCGTATGCTTCAGGTTCACAGGCAGTGGAATGTAGTCGATGAAGCTCTTCAATATTCTATTGTATGCACACCACTCTTCTTGAGTAGGCTTGATTGTATATATGATTCTGTCTTGCTTGGTTCTTCTTGTATGCACAGAGCTCTTCTTGAGTATTTCGTATGCTTCCTTGTCTCTGTGTGTGTTGTCTCTCTCTTCTTCGTTTTTCTCTTCTTCACTTTTCTCTACTACGCTTCACACTCTTCAGCAGAGTCTCCCTGTATTTACATCACGTGCTCCGTAGGACAAAAAGGTTTTCTTTTCCGCAGGTACGAGGTACGGTTTCCTGACATCCGACAACCTTTATTAATTAATTGTCAGGTTATTAAAATATAACTAATATGACCGTTGGTTAGAATAAATAAAGATAAAGATAAAGAAATTCAAACAGTTGTTTATGACTGTTCAAGAGATCGGTAGGTCATCAGCATTAGAGTAATGATCGGTGACTCAGATAGATCAGCATCGGTCTGTCATCTGATCGGTGAGTCATTTTGATCAGCATCGGTCTGTCATCTGATCGGTGAGTCATTTGCATCGGTGAGTCCTTGGATCGGTGACTCATTTGCATCGGTGACTCATTTGCATCGGTGACTCATTTGCGTCGGTGGCTCATTTGCATCAGTGACTCATTTGCATCGGTGAGTCCTTGGATCGGTGACTCTGATGGATCGGTGAGTCTGATTGATCGGTGAGTTTGATGGATCGGTGAGTCTGATTGATCGGTGAGTCTGATGGATCGGTGAGTCTGATTGATCGGTGAGTCTAATGGATCGGTGAGTCTGATGGATCGGTGAGTCTGATGGATCGGTGACTCTGATTGATCGGTGAGTCTGATGGATCGGTGAGTCTGATGGATCGGTGAGTCTGATGGATCGGTGACTCTGATTGATCGGTGAGTCTAATGGATCGGTGAGTCTGATGGATCGGTGACTCTGATATCTGTTGAATCCAGAAGACTTCCAACATACTTTGTAAGTCAATAAGCATAGTTAAAAGCATGATAACTGATTCATTCATAGATTGGAATTATGTTTATGAGACATCAAACCAGATTAAGCATCAATGAGTTGTGATGATTTGTGATTATTAAAACATCAGTTATAAACATGAAATCAGCAATCTTCCAGAGGGCTCAACATAGAGTAATCGACCTTTATCCCACAAATATTTTATGGTTATATTTCATGGACCATACGATCTTACTTTAATATCCTAGAGCTTAGACTAGTCCTTGTTGTTTAACATTGTTTGGTGAAGATGATGATTGTATCACACTTTATATTCATGTGACTAGGACAATGATGAATGGTGTTTTTTAAATGGGAAGTATATAGTGTGGTAGTTATATCCTTATGTTAATTCATTCAATATATTCCCCATCCATGCTACACACTTGTGAGAAAAAAACAATGTTTAGAGTCTTGATGTTTGGACTCAACTGCATAGTTTAATATTGTATTCCTAGAATGAATTAGAATTTTTAAAGGTTGTGCATAAATAATCATAAATTGTGTGTAGTTTAACATCATGTTACCATGATTCTTGTTCTACGTAGTTTATAGTCATACAAATCAGACTATATGGTTCATAGATCAATTTCATATAATTTGGAATGATTATTGTCACAAAGACTAATTTTATTAGATTAAGACGTTGTACAACACGTTAACATAATCTAACCAAGATGGTGGTATTTGTCGATTTTAATTTGATGCAACTTAGAAAAATGATGTTATGAATTTTAATATCATGAAACTAGGATGTTAGAATTGAAACATTTGTGATGAAAAGCTCGAGGAAACTTGAATTTGTTGGATGAGTGATGCACTCCCCATCTCTGGTGTCCAAAGAGTATACACTATTGGATAGAACATGTAAAAGATTCTTAGGATCTAATATGGTGGCTTCCTATCAGGTATCATTGGAATCCATATATCTAGTAATGTGCCACATTGAAAAAAGGAATGAAGAATAATATTCGTGTTAAAATCCTAGGAAATATTATTATCGTACCCCTCAAGATTTTGCGCAGATCGGAGCCCATTCTCAATGAGGAATTCAATTTTAGATTATTGAATATTTGCTAGATTTTATAATTTCTTCGGATCATAAATATCTATTCCATGAAAAGTTATTTGAATCTCAATGGTATGAAATTCCTCCATTCCATACACCAGGGAATATGGTGTCACCTAGGTGGAACTGTGGTTCGTCATCCGATAATACCAGAGGGTGATAAAGATCATGTTCATAGAAATTTTAATATTTTGGTCAACCATCTTCTTGATAATTTTGTTGAGTGTTTTTTGGAATGAATCGATCTATCTATTCACATGCACATGGTATTAGGAAGAATGGATGGATCAGAATTTGAACTAGGTGTACAACTTATTTAGATTGAAGGTTCGTATGTTGGTTTCATTCTCTCTAATAATATAGTGATTGAATTAAAATAAATAAATTATGTGGGAGCTCATGTATTCTATCTATGATCAAGACTTTAATTCCTTTAGATGAATCCCCTCATCCGTGTTGGAAATGAAATCCATTGCGGTCAGAATGAGCCTTGACTAGCGAGTTGTTTTTGGTGGATGTGTTCCCACGACGTCGACCCACCAGACTCTAAAGGTTCATGAAATAAAATTATTATTAAGGGTACATAGTGGTCATTTCTTTATTTTGGCATGAATATGAAATATATAGAACCTATTGAATCACTATATTCAATCATTGATTATGTTGCGCTGGAAATAGCCCATTCTTACAATCTAATGGGAGAGTCTAAACCTTGCCTGATGATAAGCACAAGAGCAGGTATGAACATCCTGCCTTACCTAAGGAATGTTGTATCAATGAAACAGAGGATAATTCAATAAAAAACGTTTTTATTGAGTCTAATCAAGGCTAGGACTACTATAGAGGGTGAACTACAATGATCATCGATGGATTTCTTCACACCCAGCTCTGTGTAGTGGAAAAGATCCATGATGGTGATACAAGATGAATGGATTCTCACAATAAGAGGTCCCTTTAGCTGCATGAGGATTAGGAGTTCTCAATATGGAGGAATAATAAGTTATATTATTTACCTTCGTGTACTCATCACCATTTTAACATTAATGGGAGATGACACATTGATGAGCCACATGGATGAACATGTCATCTTCATGAGGCTCAGCAATGGAGACAACTAGATGGGATAAGGAAAAATCTTGACCAATTTGTGACATAGTAACATGAGTTACCTATGTTCAAGAAGGAATATAGTCTACTAGTCGATGAGTGTACTCCAATAATGGAATAAATTTTAGTTACCTGATGATGTAGTAACATTTTATCTAAATGATGAGTAATTTATATTCTCCATTGATGTGAAGGTAGGGAACATTAATCTTGGCATACATATCGATACCACTGATGAGAGACTAATAATAGGCCTCATTTTTTGGGCATCCTTATGAAAGTAGGAATGAGTAATCTAGAATATCCTGTGTAGACTTGAAGAAGACAATCCCAAATAAAAATCTATTGAGTCTAGGATCATTTATCATTATACAAGTTGCACATTGGGATGAAATATTAAAACACATATACCAAAATGGTATAGCCTAGTACACTGAGATTATGTCCTTTTCAATGATTTCATGATAGAGAAATTTCCATGTGGGGGAATAATGGGAGTCTAGATGTTTTTCCAAAATCCTGAACCATGACATCCTTCTATATAATGAATTTGATGATTAAATACTAAATGATAAATTCTATAAGTGATAGAGGACATGTAAACATAGGCTACTTTAAGATAAACTTTAGAGGATCCACACAGGACACAAATTGTATCTCGTGATGCATAATATAGTGTCGTAGCTTCTTCACTTCAAAGACAAACATGATACAACTCTTCTCAATGTGATAGTATCTAGACTCCATGTCAAAGTGAATTTGAATGAGAGATTATAAAATTTTATCTATCCCATTTTTCTCTTCTATGTGATAAGGGAGACACTGTATCATTTTATATAGGCCACATAAAGGAGGAATGACTTACTATAGATGGGTGGAATCAGAACCAGAGACTGTAGAAGGTACTTTATGATATCCCTGAATGTGGTATGGCACTATTCCTCCCACTGATAGATTGTACCATTCCACATGATCCATGAAAATGGATTAGAATTTCCATCTAGATTAATGATTAATTAGTGTTTGTAAGCAATGTGGAAATTTATACCTCATAGCTCTCAGAGATTTCTCAGATGAGGCAACTGACTAATGTCCATGATCTTTTTTGGGTCAATCTTGAGGCCTCTGTATCTAAAAATAAAACTGATTTAACATTCCTGAGGTAACAATAAAAGTAAACTTCAAGGGTTTCATGTTTAACATTTAGGAGTAGAGGAAACCGAACACATGTTCAAGATCTATGCAATGGTACTGATGATGGATGGTTTTGACCACAAAATAATTGATGTAGAATTCCACAAGAATCCTTCTGATCAATTAAAATTGTGTTTCATAGCAAGCTGATAGGTGGATTCCACATTGTTATCACTAACAGGACTTACCTGATAGTATAAGTTGACTTGCAGTTCTTGGAAGGTGGTATAATCATCATCCTACAGGTTTATCCAGATATTATTGAACCTATAATAACAATCCATGAAATAAATATCATAGAACCCTATAGTGGCATCAATACACAATTAAGTTATCGAAAGAGGAAAATAATCATTCAGAGAATGGAAGTTGAGATCCAAGAAGTCGATATAGAAATTTATCTTCCCATTATTATTTTAGATATGGAAAATGATGGTGATCCACATGGGGTACCTAACTTCATTGATGATGTTGGATTTGAATAATGTTTCAACATCAGCCTCAACCATGAAACCATGAGATGGGTGCATCTTTCTACGAGGTTTCCTGAACGGCGATGGCTTGTTGGGAGACCAAGGTGCTGGATGGTGACTTGATGATCTACTCCTGAAATCTCATCATAAATCCAAGAAAACACATCATGATTTTCTTTATGAAATCCTAATACTAATGTTTTTCCTCAGTGGGAATGTTTGTGCTAACCACCTTTGGCCTCAGATATTTCTCGTCTGAAGATTCACATGAACCAGCTCATCAATGGTGATGGAGACACCTTATTCAAATGTAGGAGGGGTGTCTTTGATATCTTTTCCATTGTCAAAAGTAGGGGAATCTATAGGAGGAGATGGTTTATAAAAGACAACTAATTCTGTAGGAACACGATTTACCACATTGGGGGATGTTGACTCCTCATTAGGGAACTCCTTCTCTTCTGAAAGAATGGTTATCACATTTGTTGACTAGATTTGATCAAGCCTTTGACTGAGGTGTCAACACATAATATGAAGGAAGTGGGGATGGTTAAGCTTGTTGAAGATCATCTCAGCTCAGAATAATAGGAATGTATAAGATATAGCAGAATCCATAACGTGGACATTCCAATACCTGATAGGAGTTGGGGGTTCTAGTATCACTTAAGCCTGTCTTTTTTATAATTAAGAGTTAATCTGCTGACATTCCTCATATTTGGGGACACATAATCCCCTCCTCTTAGAAATTAATAATATGTTTCATAGGTATGTCATTGTGTCATCCATCATACGAATCATGAGGTTGAAAATGTCATCCAATTCCTTACATGGGTCATCCACAATGGTATCATACTCAACCTCATTTTCTAAACCCATATGTCCTTGATATTATAGTATTTAGCATCCAAATAGAAGGCTTAACAAGAGGCAAAGGGATATGAATATCCTTGGTGAAATACCACATGACTTTTGAGGGGTTACATGAGGCATGGGTGATATGAGGAGGTAACAAATTCATGCATATGGAGCCACGGTTCACCCATAAATGAAATATATCTTGTATCCTATAGGGAGACCATGAAATCAATGCTTTCAAAAATTCTATTGAAAATTGTCTTCAAGTGTATTATATCCCACAAATTCTAATCTAACAAATCATTACCCTATATCATCTGGTCATAAGGACTAAGATCTTCCTCAAAGAATCCTATATTATGGTGTATCCGAGATTGGATAAGTTTGATCATGGAACCTATGTAAACTAGAAAAATTCTAACATGCATGCCATTAAACTGGATGGTGAGGTATGGTGGTATGATGTGACCCTATATGGTGGAAACATCATCTTCTCCAGAGAATTATATGATGGCTTGGCATTCTTATCACTAGAATTCCTCATCAGAGAAGGCCCCTTAGAATTCTACCTCCTTTTCAAAATTGATGGGGTTCCACAATGATTCTACGAGGGATTATTGAGTGTCTTCAGATAGATAGTGGTAATCGAGGATCGATAGATTTCCCAGAATATTGGTTAGGTGCTTCATCACATCATACATCCATGTCAGGCACAAATTTATGCAGGTAGTGTTTTCTCTTTGGTAGAAGGTATGATGGGTGTTACTGGTTGAACAAATGGATTATGATGAGTGCTGGAAATTTACTAATAATCATAAAATAAACCATGATAGATCATTGTTGTTTGACATTCATATGAATGAGGCCTGACCATAGGTAGAAAAGACTGGTTATTATAAGGCCAAATCATATATTCCTAGACCATAAAAACAATCTACAGCATTAGTGAATATGAGATGTCGATCATAGTGACTTTTGTTGATGATCACTTTGTAGATCATGTTTCATAGTATTAGTAGATTTTAGGGTTTTGTTTGAAGCACTATCCTTGTAATCTGAATGATTCTCAGAACCTCGTCTCCTTCGATGATGGTGTTGAATAGGGAAATTCTGTGGGATCTCTTGTTACTCATCATCATTGGGTATCATATAGTGGTCCACTAGCTCAATGGTATTCCCAGGGGAATCATCCTAGTGATAAAAAAGAATAATCCAATACATGGAAAACTTTGGGGGAGATTCCCACATGTGGATGCATGAAATTGTCGAGAGTGCGGGATGACATCGACACCAGTGGACAATTTGACTGTCCCTTCCATCGCTGGTGCCCGATTTTCTAAGAGATAGAAGACAATTATGTCAATGACACTGATTCATATTCCATAGATATAGGAGGTTCAGTTTCTTAAGGTGGTTTAGGATGTTTCAAATAATCATGGATGAAAACTTTGGAATGAGTGACTACTCTACAAATCAACTAGTCATAATATTTCTGAGTCCCGCGATTGGATACCTACTTCCAGTCAACATCATTGTCGTAGCCGATATTTATAGAGATGCATACTACTAGTGCTAGGGTAGGTCCTTAAATTACCACATTGTTATCTACCTGGTTATGGATCCAATAATTAAAAACATATCATCACTTGAAGGTATTAAAAATGATCATTGTATAACATATGTAGTCAGGGTGATCGGTGAGATTAGCCTCCTGACGATTCCTTCATTCTAGAATATTTAAATTTCTTTGATATAGGGAATATTAAAAAAACATGGAATCTAAGACTCATTGAATGACTGGGTATCAATTTTTTAGTTCACGATGGGTGCTATGGGAACCAGGACCTGATGATGTGCTATAACCTAATGAGGGACCAGAGAATGATTCTCTATCATAGGTTGTGGTGCTGCATTACGAGGTAGTGCCTACCGATTCTACTCTGAGCGATGATGATCATGAGGTAAGGCATAATGCTAATTTCCTCAGTGAGGTATTAGATGGGGTTCTACTAGTAATAACTACAGTGTCTTGGGGGGCCTCTATCTGTGCGATGGGAGCAGTCTACGCATTAAAGGATATCCTTGCATGATATTGATTGGGTAACTAATACACCTATATATCATGCTAAAAGGATCATTATAAGTATTGGTAATGGTCTGAGAATTCATAGAAACAACCGGAGATGTTTTGAGTGATTGGGGAGGGGACCAACACAGTCTTAATGTTCCCCCACACATCTTCAGTAGCTGATATTGAGTCAATGACATATAAAGTGAATACCTAGGGCCATTTCACTAGGCGATGAAGTCAGCGAGACTCTAATCCTATATTTTATTGAATTTTAAGACAATGGTGGTTCTAGTATAACACGTGGTGGAGATGAATGGGTATAGAATGTACCTACAAAGATCATCCCAACTAGAAATGGACAAGAAGGGTAGCTAGTTGTACCAAATGAACATTGTCCCTTCCAATGTGTACACAAAATATTGGATCGTGGTGGCCTCTTTCAATTCTAGAGTTCCCAAAATGGGTCCAAATCATGATATGAATTAGAATAGATTTTTCAACATGTTTCCCATTGTTCTTAAGGGTAAAAATAAATATTTATGATGTCCTGGAGTTCTCTCATATCAACTAACCACACTAGATCGGGATTTTCATAATGTGGTATTTCCTCCTATCGTGTAATGACCGAAACATTTATTACTGAAAATTACACTTTATCTACCTAAACGACTTAATATGTAAAAATGTTATATAAAACATATAAACTTCCTTGGATTTATATTTTTTGGATTTCAAAATACTGTTGAGAATTGATAACATTGCTAATATAGTTGTTTAATAATGATTACATGATTAATATAAAATATAGGGTTTTAACAAATCCAATATACTCAGTTGAAGGAAGTGATGGCCTCATACAATATAATTTCTCTATACGAATCCCATTTTTTTGAGATTGGAAAGAAGGTATCGTCAATGGGATTCTCTCTAGACCAAGCCCAAGCTGAGATTCACCAAGTTCAGCTTGAAGGGAACTGCCTACGGGATAAGTGGAAGTTAATAGAGATTACCATTAGGGAGATGTTATCCGAGTCACCCCAAGAGTCTGTCCCCATCACGTACAATACCCTTAGGTCTTATGCAGTTGTTATAAGGGATTATGTAAAAATACCCTATCACTATTATTAGGTTCATTAGTTTTGTATACAATAAATAATATACACTCAATTTATTATTATTACATGGTAATTGTTTTTTAAAGCGCAAATAATATTTTTAATTAATATTCAATTAAGAAATATATTTTGATGAATTAATTGATTTTTTAATTAAATAATATTTTAAAAAAATATTATTACTATATTAATTTTTTTAAATATAAATGATAATATAATTTTTATGAATATAATTTTAATTTATTAAGGTTTGAAAGATGATTTTGTGAAAACCCATGAATTTTCGATAAATGTCGGTCTTTATTTTAAAAGGTGAAAATACACATATTTAGAAAATTAGTCAGATAAAATGAATATTATTTTTTGAATCAGTACATCGAAATTATACAATAGGAAATGTTTCCTAATTTTCTGAGATAGTTGAATTTTGGGGTAAAAATTAGATATTGTTCAAATATATAAGGTATTTTATGATATCATAATGACCCAATTGTGAGGTATTAAAATAAAAAAAATTGGATTTTCAGGAGATATATGTTTTACCTATAAAATGAAGTTATTTTATGTTTGTTTATTTATTTTACATAGCCTTAGTGTACCCTCCAAGACATATAAAACATCTTATCTTTTTAAAATGATTTCCTTAAGAGTGTGACTCACCAATATATAAGAAAGCCTAATATTTTAATAATTTATTCCATTGGCCATATCAAATAATTTTTTCTTATTAACATTGGAAAAATCCTTGGTAAAAAATAATGGCATGGTTTGTGGGTTTGATTAGAATAATGGGTGGTGTCCAAAACCTAAATAATAATAAATTCCCTCTCCTTTCCTATATAAACCCACTCAATCTCCCATTACTATTAACTCAAACCATTTTGATCATGACCAAACCATGACCTAAACTCTATATATTCCTTCTAATGAGCCCCCATCTCCCAATAATCCCCTCTCAAGACTCTCCCAAGCCTTTGGGATTACACTTCCAAGTAAGGGATTTCATCCTTTCTAATTTTTCTCCAAATTTCATTATGTGGTTAGGATATTTTATTTTCAATTAAAAATTTTTGGTTATGATTTATCACATTTAATATACTTAACCCTTTATGTTTTAATAGTGATATACCCCTTTGTCTCTCATTAATGCATCCCATGTGCACCCATTACCATCCGGAAATTCTGTTAGGAATTTCTCTCTCCCCATTTACTTTTAAGAAATTCTTTTTTTATTATGAATCTAAAACTCAATAAATATGTTAGGAAATTTACCTAAACTAACCCCTTACTATCCATTTCATTTACATATGATGAGATAACCCTTTCTCTCCCATCATCCATTTTTATGAATTCTTACGTCCAACTGTTATGCTACCGAAATTGCACCGCGATTTTCCATGACAAAGTCATCGTGTAGTGAATACCATGCCCATTTATATATAAAGGTATTCCCCTTTATGAAAATTTAATTATAGATCATAGAGTTTCATGTATTAATTCCACATTCCTTTATCTTGTAATAAAGGATGATTTTTAATGAATCTATGTTGTATTATCTTTGTGGCACACATATGCATGAAATTAAATGATTAAGAAGGGTGTGCCCTGATAGCACTACAATGAATTGGGTAAAAAATTATCATGATACATCATTTGAAATTAGTGTTGAATCATGCTAATTCAAGGGAAATTATGATTTACTAAATCCTAATTCTAGTTCAATAAGGTTTTACTCAGGCTCTATGTGCAATGAGCCTTGGCTCATGCTAATATCATGTTAAAAGTTATTTTTAACATTTCCATGTTATGATTATAATGCAATATCATGCCATTATATTCATGTTTCTCTTATGATCAATTGATATTCCTATTTCCTAAAATGTATTGTATTTTTCATGTTATTCCTTTTTTTACTCCCTTACTAGGCTTTATAGCTCATCCTTTTCACTTGTATGTCCTCATCTTATCCCATGAAATGATATGTACGAAGGAATGTTGTGGTCACTTAAATGATGTTTTCAATATATATGTTGTATTTTTATGTATTATATTGTTAGGGAATTTACCTAATTTCCCAAGACAGTAGACCCATCGATCCTAAACGTTTTCTTAAGTGCAATTTCATGCAATAAATCATTTTAAGTGTGTAATAAAGAGAAGAGTTGTTATATGTCACTTCTCATGGGCTTCAAGGAAGGAAGTGGGAGTAGCTATCAGAACATCTAGGTTTGGGTTTCTTATCATGAAAATGATTAATATCCACAAAGGAATTGATAGTATCATCCACATTATATGAAGCCTTAGTGGCTCATGGAGCGGCTGGGTGAGTGGGTGGTGGAGCTTCCTATGGAGCATCCAGTGGAGGGGTTGGATCAGGATCCCTATGGAGGTTATCATGGTTCTCATGAGGATTGAGAGACACATACCATTCTTTCAATCCATATAATCCAGTCTCTACCCTATTTGGGTGCACAAGATCATTAAAATTGATTGGATGTAACTATTCAATAAGGACCTATGGATTCCTCTACTACCTTAGAGGATGAGGGGTAGTAGTGTGCCTTAAATCACTATAATACGGGCACTTCCCATCAAAGAGATCCACGAAGAACATAACAATGAGAATACTATGATCTTCAATATGATGGAGGATGGAGGTTGTGGCGAGATAAACCTATGTCTCTTTTGCAACATCATAGGGATCATGTGGTATAAATTCCACCACCTATCCTTTATCATTTATGGTATTATTACTGATGGGAAATTAAACTGAGGGTTCTCTAACGCAGTTGTACTACCTTTTTTAGAGAGTAATGACACATGCAAGGTCTACAAGATGTTGTGCTACTCCACAGAGTGGGTTATTTCCATCATATCATATGATGGTGTCCCTATATCTAATAATATCATGGAAAATCATGTTCACTATGATGGTGTATCAAGTCATATCCTTGATGTTTCAAGTAAATTTAGGCTATTAGAGGATATTACTAATGTAGAGATTAGTGTACTACCTACAGCCCTAAATCTGCACAAGAGAGTTTTCCTCCTCAATAATTATGTGGATCACCATGAAGTTATGAAGGCATCATTGTTGAAGAATCCAGTCTAGCTGAGTGAAATAAGGTACTAGGCCCTAGTATGTGCTTCCAGAAAAATCATGTCACCCTATTGTTTGATGTCCTTAAAATGCTCACGGATATTTTTATAGGCTGCTTGATGATCATGATGGAAGAAACACATTTCCTAGATGGATCAAAAAAATAATGTAACCTCATATTTGGAGAGGACCTCCAAAATACTGAATTTAAGAACTAAATTCGACCAAAACATCTCATAAAACTAATCTAATGTGAGGTTGTCATAAAATATTAACTTCTTGGAAGAAGGACCTAGATCCTGGCCACCCAAGTCTATGATTAGTGTTGGATGATAAAATGGAAACAAAAATTATGTGGACTTTTTTGGTGACAGATTGTCCGGTGGAGAGATTACTACATGTACTAACTAATCATTGTACAATGGTTAATCTCTTAGAGGTGGAATAGACCACATAATCACATCTATATAGTATGATGTTCCATCCACTTCATTATGTATGAGGGAAGAAGAAGTCTTCTGCATATTCATTAGGTTTTCATGGTCTATCATATCTCAGAAATATTATTTATTATCTTGTGTAGAGGTAGGTAATGAAGTTGGGGTTATCCAGAATGACTTCACTTAGAGACCCTGGAAAGGATCCAATTCTTCCTCTACATGCATAAACCTATGATGGAATTCTGAGTTTTGGTTCATCTAACCATCAAGGATGATTAATTTCACCTTCTGGGGTCATGCCTCAGAATATTTTGTAGAAAACTGGGGGGAAATATCCCTAATTGAGTAAACCTCGGCTTCATATTTTTAGAGTCAAATGGGATCAATAATTACTTGGTGCATCTCAATGTTATTATTTCAGTGGTGATGGTTTTCCCTTCATCCACGAGATGGATCCTCAAGGGGAGGAACTTTTTGCTACATGTTGATTACATGGGGAGGATTAATGCTATGATTTTTTCAGATTTGGGAATAACCTATGTATCAGTCATCACTAGAGTGGGGAGGAAATCAAATCTGGTTGCGGGCGGTGTGAGGTGGACCTTATCATGGAGTGTTGTTGATTTATAATGGATGGTCTATTATTTTATTAGATGAAGTGTGACGAGGGGCCTCACACAAATCAACTGGGACATGGGGGGTCCTCCATGAGAGGAAACATGTGTACAAAGAGGAACTCAATACTAATTTCTGGACACACAGGTAGGAACTATATGGTGGTGTATGATGGTGCATGGAAGGACCTCCACTTGAGCTAATGGAAACATGGGTAGGAAGTCCATGTTAGTTTCCTACGGAATGGGGGGTACTTCCATGATGGTTGGATGTGATATCATGAGGATGACCGCTATACTTACCAATGGTGATGTGGGGAGGTCCCCCACTTTGATCATAGATAGAGTAAGGAGGAACTTATCTTAAGTTGTGAATGGTGTGATGATGACCTTCATGTTGAGAGTCATTCACATGGGGGAGGTCCTATGTATCGGGAACCATAAACATGGGGGGATCTGAGCTGGATGTCAATGAAGTGGAGTGGACCTCTTCTTTGGTCGATGCTGGGAACATGGGGATGGCCCCTGTGATTGGTGATAGAGAAGAGAAAAGATCCACACTATATGGAGATGGAATGTGGAGGGTCACTATATTGGACCTCATCATCACAGGTTAGACCACAATGACTTTCGGTTGTGCCAATGATGGAAAGAGTTAAACCGACCAGCAGACAATATTGTTGTGGTCTAGATTCTAACGAGGGGATGATGGGTCCCTACTCTGTAGTGGAAGGGATATGGTGAAACACATCGATGGTACAATGGGTTGCGTGTTCCTTGGAAGATAATACCTCATAATGGAAATCCTCCTGATCCTGAGCTCGACATTGGAATTGGGTAATCAGGGCTGGGGTAGACATAGAAGAGGCATAGACCACCTACTCATTGGCTTGAGGGACTAGTCATTTGTGGGACTATGAGAGCTTGGTGGGATGCCTCATATGTGATTCCCATTTGGTGGTAATTTTCAAGGCGTCCTGAGCATCCCTTACCTCCTCAAGATAGGGGTAATGTGAAAAAAAATTCTCCAGTGAGAGCCTCCTAAAGAGTTTGGTTGTTGGAGTGGGGAGGAGTGTCTCCTTGCATAAACCATGGGTGTGGGGATGTTGAAGAGGTATAGAATCCTCTAGTTCTTTATAGATCATGTAAATTGTGGGAATTTCCCCCTCTTTCTCATATAATTATATGAGTTTTTTCATCACCATCCTCTTGATGATTTCTGAGGTTGATATGGGGCATGGGTGTCAGGTTTTCGTTGTCACGGATGTTGTTGTGGCACTAATGGAGTCATGTGGGGTATCCGAATTATTTTTTCTCTTGTACCTACTTCTACAGTTTGGGTTGATTGGATTCTTGTATCATGGTTCAATAAAATAATATATATTAAACTACTAGTATGGATTTCAATAATGTAATTTCTAATGCCCAAGAATCAACCAATCATCCAAGGATGGAGAGAGAGATCCATATTGATGATTTCGTAGACCAAATATCCCATTGATTAACTTCCCCACCTATATGTTAGTTCTAAATTATGCCCTCTATTTTATTGGAAAGACCATGCACATGATTTTGGGATCTGGTGACATTCTCATCTATGGGTTTAATGAATGATACTAATCCTTATGTTCCATAGATGAGTTTCATGTTGGGCTCACCATTTTGGTTTATGATTAATTCACCATCGTGTATACACATTTCATGTAATTTTTTTCTTATGACTGTATGGTTCCCAATAGTGCCTCATTCCAAAGGAATGTGGTGGTCATGAAATTCTCAATGATGTCGGATCCTTGACATATATGGGATGATTTTGTAATGCACTGACCCTAGTTACCCTGTGTCAAGTAATTATTACATATCATTTCCATGATCACAAGTGATCAAATCCCTAAAGGCTGATAAGTTAATATCCTTGGAATTACTAGATACATTCATATGTTTTATATTAAATTATAAATTGAAAAACAACAAAAATATTTTCTCAATTGACAACATTCATACCCCTTAGACTATACATGCAAGTCAGTCATAATATACTTCTTCGCATCCTAGGAAAAATAAACATAAGAATGGGGTGATCCAAAATGCCTAGTAAGAGTAAGAAAAATAGAAGAACATAACATAAACATTAGGCTTGGTGAATAATTAAAAACACATGCCTTTATAAATAATAAACATGAACACATTAAGGGAATAATATGAGATGAATAAATAATTCCCTATTATATCATAGTAATGGGTATTCTACGAGTCTAATAACCACATGAGCCATGATTATTATTTTAATAAGGAGGTAATGTATAATACAGGACATTTTGTTCCAATTTGTCAAGGCCTCAGACTAGACGTCAAAAATTGATTAAGGACCCAACCAAAACTATATATCAATTTGGGAAAGCCCACTACCAATTCCATGTATAATTGTCTCATGATACCTACCAATGCATCGAGGAGCTATAGCGTGCTCCAACCGTCACTTACTAAGTCCCATACATTCCTAATATGAAAATATTAATACATAACATACACATTTATATTAAAACTAGAATACGAGATGTCAATACATTAACCATAAACTATGAATAGTATAAAAAAACACATCCACAGTCAAACATAGCTTAACTAATTCGATATAATATTTAAGATTATATTATAATAAATTAACCTCAATAAAGAACAATATCTAGTAAATAATGTTAACATAGTTGAAAATGATCAGTAAAAATTTTTGAGAGAAATATACCTTTTTATAAAATAATTTAAAATCCACACATTAATAAAGGAAGGAATTTAAACTAGTTCTTGGATCATAGTGTCCCATACCACTTTGAATATTTTTAAAGCAATTAACTTTTTAAAACAATCATCTCTATATAAACAAATCCATAAAACCATGTTGAAAACATAGACATTAATGAAAATGATTTAAAAGGATAAATATTTATGATAATAAAAATGATGTTTTTGTTAAAGGGTACCTCAATAGAATAATTTTGAAATGTATTTTTTGAAACATGGACATGGATAATAAATTTTTCCCAAAAAATACTCACACATAAAAAATCTCTGATAATAATGAGGTTGAGGAATTAACAATTACCTTATACTTTTCCTTGGACGAGGTTACATAAACCTCTAATATAATAGTTAAATAATTGTTATTAAATTATAAAATAACTTGATACAAAAATATTCTTTCATATATGATCTTATTATATTGTTTTGTTAATAATATTTTAGTAGTATCATTGTTTCGGGTGTTAAAAGATTCATTTTCCTTTTAATGATTTATTATGCAAGCCAATTTTGTAATGGGTAGGATGTATTTGATTCATATAAAGAATAATATTATGTTCTTAAACATTATTTTTAATAATAAAAAAATAATTATTCTTGATTTTTTATGATGGGGAAAGAATCTCATCGCGTTCGTGGAGACGGTAATCCGTACGTACGCATGAACGCAACTTCCATTTCATTTTTTTATTTTAAAAGTAATGAAAACCAGGTGATACATTGGTATATTATTATTACATTGTAATATATTATTTAATATACATTAATTAAGTTCATTAACACCATATTTTATATATTCCATGTATGGTATGAATGAGTCATATCACTTTGAGGGGGCAGTAGTCCACACTTCCTCAAATGAAATTATCGTATATATAAAACATGAAACAAATAAAGGTATGATATAAAAGGTAATTAAATAATCCTAAAGATGAAATAAAGATCATAAATATCATATATAATTACAGTTTCATCATAATTTTCACCATAAGTGGTGGTATTTTAAGATTGAACAAACATCGTTTCGTGTGGCAGCAGTTCACCATCCACATAAACATTATGTTTTATACCCATTAGATGGAGCTGTGTGTAATTTTAGTTCAAATATTTCTCATAAAAAACATATTATATTGAGGATACTGGAGTTGTTATAAAATAATAGAATAAATAGTGTTTAGGGAGTTGGAGAAGTAAAGTAAAAGAAAAGAACTTAAGAGGAGGTGCTACCTTTTAATCGTGTAACTTTCTTTGGTTTGATCCAAAAGGATACATTGAGGTGCCTTATGCCTAAGTTAAGACTTCTAAGGTGAAAAAAGGGATGTAGGGAGATTAATTGGGAAGCATTTTTATGATCCATGGGGCTTGATAGGTGTGAAAAATGAGTTATATTTGAGGGAGTTTTATAAGTGGGGGAGGGGCTCTTTAAGAATGTTTGAAAATATTATTTTATTTTATAATGATTTTCGGTTTCTAAAGGTCCAAAACTCATTAATTTAAAAGATAAGATGACTCATGTTAGGAAGAAAATCATCCAATTAGAATTGTACAGGTTATGGATATTTTTTTAAATTTTATAATCTCATTTATTTAAATTATTCATTAATGAGGTAAACATTGCATCATTATTGTGTAACAAATAATTTTATTTATTTGATTTCTAAATATTATAAAACAAATACTAAAATGTAGAAAATATTTTTAGCATACAAATTAATATTTTTAGTTTAATAGATAAATTATATAACCCATCATAAAAATTGTTTTACTAAAATATATAGCTTTATGTCATTTTTGTTTTTACTTCACATTATTAAATATAAAGTTTCATTTTCACTCTTAAGTGGAACTATGGGGTACCCAAATTGACCCATGAATTCCCATGTTTATACAGGTATCAAAAAAAAGGAATAGGACACACGTTATGGTAATTTAATATTATTATAATATTATTATTACCCTTTTTCCAGATTTACCATTTAACTATGGTAAATAAACGATTTACCGAAGTAATTATTCATAAACTATAAAAATAAATGTTACCTATTTACACAATTTTCACCTCTTGATTCCAATTATGGAATCCTTTTTTCCTAATTCAAAAGAAATAATTGGAAGAAATTAATTTTAAATTAATTTTCGTTGTCAAAACAAAACGCGTGTTCTTCAGAAATAATAACTATCAAATGTTTGAAACTTGTTTATATATAGTTGAAATGATAAATTTAATAAAATGACCTAAATTATATTAAATTATAAAATTATATTATAATCATACTTAAAACCCATTCAAATATATAATTTAATACTATAAATTATTTTGATTACATAAATTGTATTTAATTAAAATTTTATATTTTTCACTATTCATTAAAAAATGAAGGTTTTCAGAAAAGTACCAAAAATTTACCCTAATCTATTTTTGATAGTCAAAATCAAAAAAATGATATCCATTTTGAAAAATAAAATTTATATAATTTCAAAAAGTGGGTATTACTATTCATAACGGCTAGTTTTATTGGTCGTGGTGTGTTAGAATCTTGAAGTCGCGTATAGTGCAATCTATTTCATTATTAAAAGTGAATCGTACAGTGGAAGCTTGGGGTTTTACCTTCTTCCCTCCTTCAAATAATTTTATTCATCAAAATTTCTATAATACTACTACACAAAAAATTTGTGTAGTTTATCATAATAAGTTCCTTGGGTTCCCACGTGGCATCTTCTATCTAATGATCTCACTATCGAACTTTTACCAGACGGGTCATCTTGTTTCTCAAAAATTATTCTCTAGTATAAAAAATATTGATAGTCTCTTCATAATAAGAAATATTGGGTTCCAGCTCTATTTATTCATAGTTGAGTACATGTGTTGGGTTTGGCATTCTTTTTCTCAACAATGATACGTGGAACACATCATGTACTTTGGAGAGACTAGGCTGGATTACCAAATGGTAAGATACTACCCCAATTCTTTCTATAATTTCGAATTTTATAATTTACATGGGAATTAATTTACCCTTATTACTGAAACATATAAAACCCTTCCATGGAGATAACATCATGAAATCATGATCTCCTACTTAAAAAAAAATCCTTCCATCGGTAATCAGAATAGTTATTTTCCCTAAGTTGATCTTCTTTGATAAGGGTTTGGATAATAGTCACCATTACTATTGTTTCTTTAATGAGTTCTGGGCCTATGGTCTTTCATTCACCAACATCATCACAAAAATTTGGTGTGCAACATCTCTTCCCATATAACGCTTCATATGGTGCCATCTGAATACTTGAATAGAATACATTGTTATACGAAAAATCTACCAAAGGTAAATACTGATCCAAAATGCCTTGAAAGTCAATTGAGAAATAAGTCAACATGTCTTATAAGGATTGAATTGTACATTCTGACTGTCCATCAGTTTGAGGGTGGTTGGCAGTGCTAAAACGAAGTTCAGTATCCAGGGCTTTCTGAAGACTTTTCCATAATCCAGATGTAACATGGGGATCATGATCATAAAAAATCGATAGGGGTACTCTAGGGAGTCTTACAACTTCATAATAATATATTCTTTCTAAAGGTTCAAGAGGTAAATCCTCTCTTATAGAAAGAAAATGTGATGACATGGTAAGATGATCAATGATGACCCATATTACATCATTCCTTATAGGGGTCCTTAGTAGTCCCATGATGAAGTCCATCATAATATCAATCCATTTCCACTCAGGTATGGGAAGAGGTTTCATGACTCCTCTAGGATGTTGTCTTCCAAACTTGACCTATTGACAAACCATTCATCTTGACACATAATCAGAAATCTCCCTCTTCATGTTGTCCCACCAAAAATGATCCTTTAAATCACTATACATCTTAGTGCTATCAGGGTGTATTGAGAAATTGGAGCAATGAGAATCATCCATCAATTCCCTTTTTATATCATGTATATTAGGAACACAAATTCACTTCCCAAATTTCAAAATGCCATCTTCATATACGACTGCAATCAATCTCCCATTATTCACATATTTAATCTTCTTTTGAAACTCCTCATCATCATACTGAGGACTCTTTATCCTTTATAGTAAAGATGGGTTATCAAACATTTGAAAAAGTATTGATGTTTCACCTTCCAGGATTATTACCATATCTATCTTTACTAGATACATGAAAATAGGATCCCTTTCAACTCTCATATTATTTAGAACTCCCGGATCCTTTTTGATTAAAGCATCTTCCACCTTATTTTCCTTCCCCTGGTGGTAGTTTATAGTACAAACATAATCATTGAGTAGTTTAAGCCATCTCCTTTTCCTCATGTGGTGTTCATTCTACGTGAAAGTATACTTCCAACGATTGTGATTGGTATATGACTCTAATTATTCACTATATATATAATGTCTCGATATCTTCAAATCAAATATTACAGCTTATAACTCAAGATTGGAAGTAGGGTAGTTTTGCTCATTAATTTTTAGCTTTGGTGATGCATAGGAAATAACCCAATCATTCTGCATAAGGACACTACCAAGTCCTTTCTGTGATGGATCACTATAAATTACAAATCCACCATTCCCCTATGGTAGAGTCAATATAGTAGCATTGACTAATATTATCTTAATTTCTTCAAAAAAATCCTCATTGTCATTTTTCCAAAAAAAAATTAACCCCTTTACATGTGTTCTTCGTTAATGGGTTAGAAAAATGCGCAAAATACAGGACGAAATGTCAGTAATAACCTGTTAAACCAATAAAACTACGTACCTCAGTTATACTGGTCGGTGCTGGCCATTCTTGGATTGCCTTGATCTTTGAAGGATCAACAGAGATTCTATCCTTTGAGACAATATGGCTAAGAAAAAAATTCTCCTAAATCCAGAATTCACACTTGCTAAACATCATATATATTTAATTTCTTCTAATAGTATTTAGAATAATGCGCAAGTAATTTTCCTGATCTTCACAGCTTTAGGAGTAAACCAAGATAACATAAATAAATATCACTAAAGTCATCACTATATTCCACGAAAACTGTATTCATTATATCCTTGAAAATATAGGGTGCATTAGTTAGTCCAAAAGCCATTACAGTAAACTTGTAATGCCCATACCCGGTTCGAAATGATGACTTTAAAATGTCTTCCTTCTTCACACACAACTGATGGTATCCAGATCGAAGGTCAATCTTTGAAAAATATTGAGCTCTATGAATTTTATTGAATAAATCATCAATGAGAGGTAAGAGATACTTGTTCTTTACTGTTATAACATTGATCTCCCTGTATACAATGCACAACCTCATAGATCCATCTGTATTATTAACAAAAAGGACAGCGGCACCACATGGAGAAACACTCGGGAGAATAAATCCATTATTTGTCAATTCCTCTAATTGATTCATTAGTTCCACTAATTCCAAAGTGGCCATTCTATAAGGGGTCTTTGATATGGGCCTTGAACTAGGAATTAAATCAATAGAAAACCTAATATCTCATTCTATAGGATTTCCAGGTAAATACTCTGGAAACACATCAACATATTCTTTCACAATAGGTACGTCCTCTAATTGAACATTATTTCCCTCACCCATAGTTATTTAATTCTCTTCCTCCATAATAATTTAATTATCAGGGCTACTAGGGGTGGATCTAGATAAGAATCTAGTGTGGAATTTTCTTCTCTAAAGATAAGGTAATCCTTATCATCATCGAAAATTCTAACCTCCTTCTTATTACAATTAATTTTCACTTCATGGTCTGAAATCCTGCCCATACTGAGGATTATATCAAATTCAATCATTGGTATGATCATGATATCAGTTGTTAAAGAACTTTTATATTCCATAATGGGGACTTATTCACAAAACATTGTTGCAATGATACTTCCCTTAGGAGTTTTCATAGATAAAACCTTTCTTAATTGAAATTGGAAATATATAATTTTCATAGAAAACTGGGAATATATGAAACAATGAGATAATCCATAATCAAATAAATAATTGGCTGAACATGATGATACAATTAAATTACCTTCCCCCACAAATTTTGGAGCTTTAACCTTAGTAGTAGTGATCGCATAATCTTGTCTTTGATCCCTTGTCCTTTTCTAAGGTAAGATTCCATGACGCTTTGGACACTAATTTTCATAATACCCCTTTTATAGACAACTATAGAATTCAACATTGATAGCCTCTTTCTTCCCCTTTAAATCATGAGCTTGGTGGCCTTTTTCACCACACATCTAACAAACTCCCATTCCCTTCAGGCATGTACCGAGGCGTGTCTTCCCAAATTTACTGCAGGAAATATATTCAACTTTTCCCTTATTTCCATTTATTTCCACTTTTAGAGTGTTCAACAGATCTCTTCTTCTCTTGCTTTTCTTTAAAGTCACAAGACACCAAGAATTCCTTTTCTTTTTAGATTGTACATGAGACAATATCTTCAAATCATTAGAATGAATGTGAGACTAATGCTCGATGGAGAAATAGTTTTAACCCATCTACGAATCGATCAATCCTACTCCTTGGGTTATGTATATAATCTATTTCATGCATTTCTATCCTTGTAATTTTAGCCTCATATTTTGCGACATTATCATCCTCCATTTTCCATTGACTCATATCATGTATTTCCATATCTTCTCGATGGTCATGAGGAAATTATTATTCTAAGAAAATATCTTTAAACTCCTTCCATTCCATGTTTGATACTTCTTCATCTTCTTTTGTGTTTCGAATTAATGAAAATCATTGATTTGCATCTCCCTTGAGGCCATAAACAGCCATGAAAACTTTTTCTGTTTTGCTACTCCCCAATGCATGAATCATTTTCACTAAGGAACTTGAATGTTTCTCATCTACAAATGGATTTATTGTCCAATTGAATGATGGTGGCTATTGAATCACGAAACGGTCTAACATTGATCCTTTGCATTATGGATCAGGGTACTCCATACAGGTAAAGTTATTATTCATAACCAGAGTGAGTTGTCCCAATATAGTGATATTCTAATTAGAACCAGCTTCATCACCATCTCCACTATAATTATATTTAGTAGGAGGTCATAGATTTCATGCATTGATATGGTTTCTATTCCTTCCAATATGCACCATTTACAAACAATGGCATGCAATACATTATTTTATGAATCACAATACATAATTCCAAAATTGTTAAACACTTGGGTAGTTTATGGATATAAGTTATAATTATAAAAATTATTTCATTGAGGAGGTATATAATCATAAATAATTCATAATGGTTTATAAAGAAAATGTTATTTATCTTAAGTATATCCCTCGGGAGTGTCGTAACCAAGAGTGCAGCAAGGCCCATTGTCATGTACCAGGATACCTTGATCCCTGGCCAAAACTCTATGTTTGAGTTTTCACTCCTAGGTACATCTGTTCTAGAGCCGGCTCTACAAGCTCATTTCCAGAAATGGATGTATTTCTTGGAAAATACCAAAAATATCTACAGTACCAAAATTCTAGGATGTTCTTCTATACTAATCATCAAAGTCTATCTTAGGGTAATGTGTTCAAATCAGATTTTTTCTAAATCTAGTTTCCAAAGGTTTTAATAAACTTTCATTGATAAAAATTGTAACGCCACATCCCTAGTTACCTAGAGTCGGTGCATTACTACAAAACATTGGCATTATCATAAGGGACCTAATCCTGAATGACTGATCAGTTTAGTATCCTTGGATGTACTAGATACATTCATAAGTTTTACTTTACATTATAAAATAAAAAACAACAACAATATTATCTCCATCGACCACATTCATATCCATTAGAATATCTCTATAGTTCAGTCATAATATAATTCTTCGCATCCTGGGAAAATAAATCATAAGAAAGGTGTGATATCATACCCTCAGTAAGAGTAATCAATACAACAGAAGATAACATAATCATTAGGCATGATGAATAATTTAAAACACATGCCTTTACAAATAATAAACATAAAAACTTTATGGAAGGAATATAAGATGAGTAAATAATTCCATAATAAAATATATCCCTGGGTATTCTACTAGTCAAATAACCACACGAACAATCAATATTATTTTCATAATGAGGGAATGTATAATGTGGGACATTCTGGAACAATTTTTCAAGGCCATGGCTAAGATGTATAAAAACGATTAAGGCCTCATCAAAACTATATGTCAATTTTGGAAAGGCCTTAGCCAATTCCACTTCTAAATGTCTCACGAGACCTACTGATGCATCTAAGGGTTATAGCGGGCTCCACCCGTCACTTATTAAGTCAAATACATTCCTCATATGAAACGGTTGAAACATAATATTAATGACTGTATTAAAAATAGCATAGGAAATGTCAATAAATTAACCAAAAACCATGACTGGTATAAAAAGAGCACATCCACATCCAAACTATGCATAACTCATTCAATACAATATAGAAGATTATACTATAATATATCAACTTCAATCAAGAATAATATCTAGTAAAGGATGCTAACATAGTTGAAAATGATCAGTAAATTTTTTTGATAGAAATATTACTTTTTGTGAAATAATTTAAAAGACACTCATTTATAAAGGAATTCATTTAAAATATATTTTGATTCAAAGTGTCTCAAACTAGTTTGAAACTATTGAAAGGAATTTACTTTTTAAAACAATCATGTCCATATAAATAAATACATAAAACCATTTTGAAAACATCGACATTAACGATAAATATTTAGAAGAATAAAAATTTAAGACATTTGAAATGATGTTTTAGATAAAGAGTCCCATAAAAGAATCATTTTTAAATTCCTTGTATGAAACATTGACATGAATAATAAATATATCCCAGAAATACTCATACATAAACAATCTCAAATAATCATTAGATTGAGGAATAAACCCTTACCTTGCACTTTTCCTTGGTTGAGGGTATGTTAACCTCTTTTATAATAGTTAAATCATTTTTATATAAATATATAATATATACATATATAAATATGATATCATATATGATCTTCTAAGTTTTCTTTGTTAATAATATTTTAGTATTATCATTGTTTCAAGGTGTGAATTGATTCATTTTCCTTTATATGTTTTGTTATGTAAGCCATGTCTTTCAGGGATATTATGTATTTGATTCATATCCATAATTATATTAAGTTCTTAAACATTATTTTTAATAATCCAAAGAAAATTTTTCTTAAATGGTTAAGATGGGGAAAGAATCTCATCGCGTTCGTGCAAGCGGTAATCCGTAGGTACGCGTGAACGCTACTTCCATTTCATTTTTTTATTTTAAAATGAATGAAAAAAATGATACATAAGTATATTATTATTCCAGTATAATATAATATTTTATATACGTTATTTATGTTCATTAACAACATTCTTTATATATTCCATTTATGGTATGAACGAGTTGTATCCCTTTGAGGGGGAAATAGTCCGCACTTCTTCAAAAGAAATTATCATATATATATAGAACATCAAATGAATAAAGGTATGATATAAATTCGAATTATAGAAGATTATAGATAAAATAAATATCATATTTAATGAAATTCCATCATAATGGCCACTATAAGAGGAGGTAGTAGAATATTGAACAATTTTCGTTTCCTGAGGTAGTAGTTCACCATCCAAAAAACATTATGTTCTATACCCATTAGATAGAGTTGTGTTTAAGTGTACTTCAAATCCTACTCAAAACAAAAAAGCAGTATATTGAGGATACTTGTGCTATTATAAAATAAAGTAATAAAGAGATTTTGTGGGGGTTGGGGAAGTAAAATAAAAGAAAATAATTTAAGAGGAGATGTCACCTTTAAATCAGGTAACTTCCTTTGGTTTAAACCCAATGTCTTCCCTGAAGAGACTTCTGCCTATGTTAAGGCTTCTAAGAGGAATAGAAGGATGTGGGGAGAATAATTTGGAAGAGTTTGGACAAGCCAATTTTCTTGAGTGGTGTGTGAAATGAGTTATAGGTGAGATATTTTTATAAGGGGGATGAGGGGCTATATAGGTATGTTTGAATATATTATTTTATTATATAATTATTTTCAGTTTCTAAAAGTCCAAAACTCATTAACGTCAAAGATTGTATTAATCATATTAGAAATAAAATCATCAAATAATAATTGGGCTGGTTTTTTATATTGTTTTATATTTTATAATCTCATTTATTTAAATTATTCATTAATGAGTTAACCATTGAATCATTATTATGTCATAAATACTTTTATATATTTGATGTCTAAAAATTATAAAAAAATACCATGATGTGGGAAATATTTTTATATTTCAAATGAATATTTTACGTAGAAGAGATAACTTTTATAACCACATGTAAAATGTTTTTTACTAAAAGATAAGTGTTTCTGGAATTGTTGTCTTTACTTTAGATTAATTAATATAAAGTGTCATTATCACTCTCAAGTGGCTCTATGAGGACCCATAATAATTCCATAGATTCCCATGGTCAGACATGTATCGAACAATTGTAATAGTGTAACACCCCGAGCTTCCACGATACGCTTCTCATTCAATAATGCAATAGCTTGCATTGTACGCAACTTCGTGTTCTAAAACACCGCGACTAATCAAAGTAGCCGTTATGAATAGTAATAAACACTTTTTAAAATTATAGAAATTTTATATTTCAAAATGGACTTCATTTTTGTATTCGTAATTTCGAAATTAGCCTATGTTGAATTTTTGGTATTTTTCTAAGAACTTCTAATTTTTTATGAATAGTGAAAATTACTTAAAAACAACTTTTTTAATCAATATAATTTATAGTGATAAATTATACTATTTAGTGGTTTTAAAGTATAATTAGAATATATTTTTACCATTTTATCCAATTGTGGTCATTAGAATTAATTTAACATTGAAATTGGACATAAACAATTGCCAATCTTTTGATATAAATTGTTTCTTAAAAACACGCAATTTGTTGTAACAGTGGGAATTAATTATAAAATTAATTAATGAAACTTATATGTTTGGAATTTTGTAAAATAGATATCATTTTTGAATTCGGAATATCAATTATAGCTTAGGGTGAAATTATGGCCTTATTCTGAAAAACTTCAATTTTTTATGAATAGTGAAACCACTAAGTGGTTGTTAAAAACTGATTTTTCGTTAAAATGAAATATTACCACTTCTGTGATTTGAATTTCAAAAATCCGACATACATGGTTGTCATTAAGAAGTAAAATGTGGTTCAATGAGATTAAAATAATTTTTTGGTGAATAGTAACTTTTAAGTTCTTAATCACGATTAGAGGTAATTAGTGTAGTTTAAGGTAAAAATAATGTTTTAATAATATGAGATGAGCTTGACACTTGTTCTACTCCTATTGGATGAGTAATGGACGACCAAGACAACCCATGGGTCAACTTTGGGACCCCATAGAGCCACTTTGGTTGGAAAATGATATTAATATATATTTATTTAATGTTAAAATTAAATTGACACAAACATGAGTTGTTTTACTAAAACAGTTTTTAAGTAGGGTTACACAAGTCCAAATTTTTACTATAAATATTCATTAGAAAGCTGAAAATATTTCCTACATCATAGTAGTTTTTTTATAATTTTTAGACAATAAATAAATTAAATTATTTATGACATCATTATGATGCAGCGATGGCCTCATTATTTAACGATTTTAATAAAATGAAAGGATAATGTAAAATCCAAGGCATAAACTTGTACAAAGACTATTGGATTGGTAGATTGCGAACCCTTATCACCTTAGCCACGAATTATATAAGTGTGGGACATTTAGAATCCGAAAATCATTGTATAATAATGTAACATTTCAATATTTCCAAAAGAGCCCCTCCTCTCCTCTTATAAAAGGCCCCCACCTCTACCACCTCATTCACACTTTCAAGCCATTTGGTTCGGCCAAACTCTGCCCAAATACTCTCCCAACTTCTATCCCTTCATCCTAGAAGCTTTACGTTAGTCAGAAAGCCATCCTAAGGAGTCCTTTTGATCAAATCAAAAGGAAGACCCCGAAGAAGAGGTAATATTTTCATCACCCTCTTTCAAGTTTCTTTCTTCTTCCACTCCCTCTTTGATTATTATTTCAATTATAAAATTATAACTCCAGTATCTTCTATATACTGTGATGTTATTATAAATATGGAACAACCATATTCAGTATTCTACCCATCATTTGAATGACATGTCACCATACGCGCGTACGTACGGCTTACCGTCTCCACATCGTGGTGTAATTGTTATTCAATATATTATTATTTAGATGGGTATAATAATGATATGTAATTCATGAAAATAATAAATATAACATGATAATGATTCTGTATATATGATATACTATCCAATTATATATTATTTTAATATCAAAATAATGATATTGTCGCTCGTGCGTACGTACGGACTACCGTCTCCACGAACGCGATGAGATTCATTCTCCGTCGTATCCATTCAAGTATAATTATCGTTTGATGATTTACAAATAATGTTTAAGGGCATGATATCATTCTGGATATGAATAAGATACAACCTATCCATGAAAAACAAGACTTACGTATCAAAACATATAAAAGAAAACGAGTAAGTGAACACCCGAAACAACGATAAATCTAAGATATTGTTAACAAAGCAATGTTAAAAGATCATATATGATATCATATGAATGTATATGATTCTTTTATAATTTAATAACAATTATTTCACCATTATACAGGAGGTTAACCTACCCCAACCAAGGAAAAGAACAAGGTAAGGGTTTACTTCACAACCTCTTCATTATCCAAGGTTGTTTATACATAAATATCTACTGGGACCTCGTTATCATCCACATCCATGTTTCTTAAAAATGACTTTCAAAACATTTTTACTATTAAATGGAAAATGGGTTAAAGTCATTTATTCCCTTATACATTTTTGAAAGGAATCTTACCGTCGTTTTCCAAACAATGTACTCTTTGACCTTTTTGGCAAATTTAAGGTAAGAATGTTTTTTTTAACTTATACGGCGGGTGCGGCTATTTTCCGCCATTATAACTTCATCGAAGCTTCCCTTACAAGCTTATAATAATATTTTCAAAGTAAATGTATTATTTTATAATTATGGGACTTTTAAATGATTTCAAAAAAGAGAGATATTTCTCTCAAATAGCTTAGATTTCATCCATGTCAACATCCTTTGATGGGTTTTAAGTTTATTTGAAATTGATTTATGATACAAAACTTCCATTGAGAATTTTGTGAAACATTTGACTGTGGATGTGTTATTTTTGTACCATCCATATTTTATGGAGAAACTTTTGAAATTTCGTATGCTAGTTTTAATACAAATATTTATGTTATGTTTAGACTTATTCATATGAGGAATGTATTGGACTTAATAAGTGACAGGTGGAGCCCGCGATAGCTCCTCTATGCATCGGTAGGTCTCATGAGAAAACTAGACGTGGAATTGGCCGAGGCCCTTTCCCAATTTGATTTATGGTTTTGGCCGTGGCCTTAATCATTTTAGACGTCTTGGATGAGGCCTTGACAAAATGTTTCAAAATGTCTGGCATTATGCATTCCCTCATTATGAAAGTGGTTATTGATATTTCATGTGATTATTCGTCTAGTAGAATACCCATGTGAGTAAGTAATGGCATTATTTTATTTTACTTTTGCCATATTATGCTGAAGTTCAAGTTCAATAAGGCTTTTGTTTTTGTTATACATTTCCTTAAATGCTTATGTTTTCTTATAAAATTTTCCGCTATATTGTTATCCTTACGGAGCATTTGAGCTCACCCCTTTCAATGTTTTATTTTTCCCAGGATGTGAAGAGGTGTATTATGACTGACTTGCAAGAATAGTCAGTGAGGATATGAGTGTGGACTAGGGAGACCATGTTATTGTAGTTTTATTTTTTATGATGTAATGTAATGTTTATGAATGTATCTAGTGTTTCCAATGATACTAAACTAATCGGTCATTCGAGACTTGATCTTTTGTGATAATGCAAATGTTACGAAGTAATGCACCGACTCTGGGTTGCTGGGGTCGTGGCGTTACAGTTGGTATCAGAGGCAGTTTAGTACTAAACTTGGAAGATAAATTTAGATAAACTCTGATTAGAGCACATAGCCCAAACATAGACTTTGAGGATTAGTATAGAAGAATTCCCTAAAATTTTGTTATTGTAGAGATTTTGTGAGTTTTCCGAGCAATAAATCTCTGTCTGGATACGAGCAGGTAGAGGCTGCTCTGCCATAGATGTACCTAGGGGTAAAACCTGAAAACACCGCTTTGAGCTAGACTCGAATGAGAACTGGTGCACGACAACGGGCCTTGCTGCACTCTTGGTTACGACACTCCCGGGGGATATGCTTAGGATAATTCTCATTTTCTTTACAAACCACTATGAACGGTTATGAGTATATACTTCCTCAAATAAAACATTTTTATGATTATGGATTATATCCATAAATAGTTCAATTTATGTTAAGTATTTTACAAGAATGGAATTATGTATTTTGATTCATAAATTAATCTAGTTTATGCCATTGTTTAGAAATGGCGCCTAGTGGAAGGAATGGAAACCGTATCAATGCACGCACTCCGTGTAGGGATTTCCCTCCTGCTCAAGATAATTATTGTGGATCTGGAGATACAACTGGTGCTGATCAACTTATTACCATACTGGGACAACTCACTCAAGTTATGAATAATAACCTAACTCGTATGGATCACCCTGATCCACAACATGGAGGATCAATTTTAGACCGCTTCATGACGCAACAACCACCAACATTTAATGGGGGTTCAAATCCGTTAGTAGCTGAGCAATGGATAAACTCCTTAGAGAAAATATTCCATGCCTTGGGGAGTAGTGAAAGGGAGAAGGTTGTCATGGCAGTTTACCGCCTCACTGGAGATGCCGATCAGTGGTGGTCGCTGATTCAAAACACAAAGGAAGTTGATGACATATCGAATATGGAATGGAGGGAGTTCAAAGAGCTTTTCTTAGAAAAATACTTTCCTCGTGACCATCGAGCAGATATGGAAAGGCAATTTCTGAGTCTGAGGCAGAAGGAGGATGAGAATGTCGCAAAGTATGAGGCTAACTTTACAAGGTTAGAAAGGCATGCTGCCGATTATATACGTAACCCAAGGAGTAAGATTGATCGTTTCTTTGATGGGTTAAAACCATTTCTCCATCGAGCTTTAGTATCACAATCCTTCTCATCATACAAAGATATTGTCTCGTGTGCTATCAAGACAGAAAAGGAATTCTCTAAGTCTTATGACAACAAAGTAAAGCAAGAGAAGAAGAGAACGATGGAACAAGAGACAGATAAAGGGAAAAAGGGAAAGAAGGATTTTCCATTATGTGATAATTGTGGGAAGAATCACCCTGGTACTTGCCTAAAAGGAATGGGAGTTTGTTATAAATGTGGAGAAAAGGGTCACCAGGCTCGTGATTGCAAGGGAAAGAAAGAGGCTATCAAAGTTGAATGTTACAATTGTAGATAAATGGGTCATTATGCAAATGAATGTCCGAAGCGTCAGAGAAACTTACCTCAGAAAAGTCCAAGGGATCAAGGACAATCTTATGATGTTACTACAGTTGAAGCAGAATAACTAATGTATTGGTGCTTTTGGACTCATGGATTATATTCTGGTTATTAGAATAATGTGATATATATATAAGGATTGTACTGCAGTACATGTTGATTTCAGTAAGGATTTAATATGATGAAGGTAATTATATTTTTAGTATGTGACAATAAGAGAAACTTTACTCTGTTTGGGGAATCTGATAAATTGATTTTGGAATTAAGAGACCTTTTAGAGAAAGTCTGGACAGAGGTATTTTGGATAACTATAAAGGTTGGAGTGGATTAAGTTGATCTTTGGATAGTATTGATCAAGGTTAAAAAATTTATGAAGGTTATTTTTTGAATATTATGATACTATAGTTTTAAGAAAAGGACAACCTGCAGGGTGGGGCATAACCCGTCGCGTCGGAAAAAGCTGCAGGAATCGAACCCACAATCATAGTGCTACAGGACTTTATTTCCAACCACTAGCCTACAGGAAGTCCCTGGTTATTACAAAATAATTTTACTAATCTAAATGGTATGTGTTAACATTTTGAACCTTATACAATTAGTATAAGTATAATATTTTTGAGTTCTATTATCTTTTTGAGTGAAAGATGAGTTGAAGGTTGAAACTCTAATTGTCAAGCATAAATATATATAAACCTATCTCTTATTCAATGAATAAATTAATTCTTAAACTTTAGTAAAGGGATATTAAAACAAAAAAATGTGTTATCCTAATACCTTATGTCTTGTTGAACTGATGATATTTTAAATCAACATAGATTGAAGGCTTTAAGGCCCTCAATTTGACAGTTGATTGTTATTGA
The DNA here is from genome assembly GCA_963277665.1 of Viscum album. Lineage (NCBI taxonomy): Eukaryota > Viridiplantae > Streptophyta > Magnoliopsida > Santalales > Viscaceae > Viscum > Viscum album. Next base: position 34,676,560 of record OY728150.1, on the reverse strand, counting down.
TGACCTCAATCACTCCCTACAAATATTTACGTTTTTCCTCCAATTATATGTCTCTAATTGCCACCAATGTTCTCCTAATCGAGATCATAATTAGGTGGTGACTTTTTCATTTCTTTTTCCCTCTTACTAAGGCTAAATTTTATTAATCTTATTTCCGATGTGGGTTTTCCTCAAAGGTATTTTCTCTTTTCAACCTTTTATTTTCAAAGAAAAATTTCAAATTTCGAGGACGCAATTTATTGATGAAGGGAGAATGTAACACCCCGAGCTTCCACGATACGCTTCTCATTCAATAATGCAATAGCTTTCATTGTACGCAACTTCGAGTTCTAAAACACCGCGACTAATCAAAGTAGCCATTATGAATAATAATAACCACTTTTTAAAAATATAGAAATTTTATATTTCAAAATGGACTTCATTTTTGTATTCTTAATATCGAAATTAGCCTATGTTGATTTTTTGGTATTTTTCTAAGAACTTCTAATTTTTTATGAATAGTGAAAAATACTTAAAAACAACTTTTTTAATCAAAATAATTTATAGTGATAAATTATACTATTTAGTGGTTTTAAAGTATAATTAGAATATATTTTTACCTTTTTATCCAATAGTGGTCATTAGAATTAATTTAACATTGAAATTGGACATAAACAATTGCCAATCTTTTGATATAAATTGTTTCTTAAAAACACGTTATTTGTTGTAACAGCGGGAATTAATTATAAAATTAATTAATGCAACTTATATGTTTGGAATTTTTTAAAATAGACATCATTTTTGAATTCGGAATATCAATTATAGCTAAGGGTGAAATTTTGGCCTTATTCTGAAAAACTTCAATTTTTTATGAATAGTGAAACCACTAAGTGGTTGTTAAAAACTGATTTTTCGTTAAAATGAAATATTACCACTTCTATGATTTGATTTTCAAAAATCCGACATACATGGTTGTCATTAAGATGTAAAATGTGGTTCAATGAGATTAAAATAATTTTTTGGTGAATAGTAACTTTTAAGTTCTTAATCACGATTAGAGGTAATTAGTGTAGATTAAGGTAAAAATAATGTTTTAATAATATGAGATGAGCTTGACACTTGTCCTACTTCTATTGGATGAGTCATGGACGACCAAGAAAACCCATGGGTCAACTTGGGGACCCCATGGAGCCACTTTGGTTGGAAAATGACATTAATATATATTTATTTAATGTTAAAATTAAATTGACACAAACATGAGTTGTTTTACTAAACCAGTTTTTAAGTGGGGGTAGACAAGTCCAAATTTTGACTATAAATATTCATTATAAATCTAAAAAGATTTCCTACATCATAGTAGTTTTTTTATAATTTTTAGACATTAAATAAATTAAATTAGTTATGACATCATTATGATGCTGTGATGCCCTCATTATTTAACGAATTTAATAAAATGAAAAGATAATGTAAAAACCAAGGCTTACACTTGTCCAAAGACTATTGGATGGGTATATTTCGAACCCTTATCACCTTATCCACTAATTATATAAGTGTGGGAACTTTATAATCTGAAAAGAATTTTATAATAATGTAACATTTCAATCGTTCCAAAAGAGCCCCTCCTCTCCTCTTATAAAAGGCCCCCACCTCTACCACCTCATTCACACTTTCAAGCCATTTGGTTCGGCCAACCTCTGCCCAAATACTCTCCCAACTTCTATCCCTTCATCCTAGAAGCTTTAATTTAGTCATAAAGCCATCCTAAGGAGTCATTTTGATCAAATCAAAAGGAAGAACCCGAAGACGAGGTAACATTTTCATCACCCTCTTTCAAGTTTCTTTCTTCTTCCACTCCCTCATTGTTTATTATTTCAATTCTAAAATTATAACTCCAGTATCATCTATATACTGTAATGTTATTATAAATATGGAACAACCATATTCAGTATTCTACCCATCATTTGAATGACATGTCACCATACGTGCGTACGTACGGCTTACCGTCTCCACGTCGTCGTGTAATTGTTAATCAATATATTATTATTTAGATGGGTATAATAATGATATGTAATTCATGTAAATAATAAATATAACATGATAATGATTCTGTATATATGATATACTATCCAATTATATATTATTTTAATATCAAAATAATGATATTGTCGCTCGTGCGTACGTACGGACTACCGTCTCCACGAACGCGATGAGATTCATTCTCCGTCGTATCCATTCAAGTATAATTATCAGTTGATGATTTAAAAATAATGTTTAAGGGCATGATATCATTCTGGATATGAATAAGATACAACCTATCCATGAAAAACACGACTTACGTAACAAAACATATAAAAGAAAACGAGTAAGTTAACACCCGAAACAACGATAAATCTAAGATATTGTTAACAAAGCAATGTTCAAAGATCATATATGATATCATATGAATGTATATGATTCTTGTATAATTTAATAACAATTATTTCACCATTATACAGGAGGTTAACCTACCCCAACCAAGGAAAATAACAAGGTAAGGGTTTACTTCAGAACCTCTTCATTATCCAAGGTTGTTTATACATAATTATCTACTGGGACCTCGTTATCATCCACATCCATGTTTCTTAAAAATTTATTTCAAAAAAATTTTAATATTAAATGGAAAATGGGTTAAAGTCATTTATACCCTTATACGTTTTTTAAAGGAATCTTACCGTCGTTTTCCAAACAATGTACTCTTTGACCTTTTTGACAAATTTATGGTAAGAATGTTTTTTTAACTTATACGGCGGGTGTGGCTATTTTCCGCCATTATAACTTCGTCGAATCATCCCTTACAAGCTTATAATAATATTTTCAAAGTAAATGTATTATTTTATAATTATGGGACTTTTAAATGATTTCAAAAAAGAGAGATATTTCTCTCAAATAGCTTTGATTTCATCCATGTCAAAATCCTTTGATGGGTTTTATGTTTATTTGAAATTGATTTATGATACAAAACTTCCATTGAGAATTTTTTGAAACATTTGACTGTGGATGTGTTATTATTATACCATCCATAGTTTATGGAGAAACTATTGACATTTCGTATGCTATTTTTAATACGAATATTTATGTTATGTTTAGACCTATTCATATGAGGAATGTATTGGACTTAATAAGTGACGGGTGGAGCCCGCTATAGCTCCTCGATGCATCGGTAGGTCTAATGAGACAACTATACGTGGAATTGGCCGAGGCCCTTTCCTAATTTGATTTATGGTTTTGGCCGAGGCCTTAATCATTTTAGACGTCTTGGCCGAGGCCTTGACAAAATGTTTCAGAATGTCTGGCATTATACATTTCCTCATTATGAAAGTGGTTATTGATATTTCATGTGATTATTCGTCTAGTAGATTATCCATGTGAGTATGTAATTGCATTATTTTATTTTACTTTTGCCATATTATGCTGAAGTTCAAGTTCAATAAGGCTTTTGTTTTAGTTATACATTGCCTTAAATGATTGTGTTTTCTTACGAAAGTTTCCGCTATATTGTTATCCTTACGGAGCATTTGAGCTCACCCCTTTCAATGTTTTATTTTTACCAGGATGTGAAGAGGTGTATTATGACTGACTTGCAAGAATAGTCAGTGAGGATATGAGTGTGGACTAGGGAGACCATGTTATTGTAGTTTTCATTTTTATGATGTAATGTAATGTTCATGAATGTATCTAGTGTTTCAAAGGCTACTAAACTAATCAGTCTTTCGAGACTTGATATTTTGTGATCATTCCAATGTTACGTAGTAATGCACCGACTTTGGGTAGCTGGTGTCGGGGCGTTACAAATAGGACATATTTTTGTGTAATTTAATATTATTATAATATTATTTTTTTACAATTATTTACTGGATTTAACTTTTAACCATGGTAAAGAAATATTTACCGAAGTAATTATTCATAATGTATAAAAATAAAAGTAAACTACTTAAAAAATTTGGATCTCATGATTCCAAATATGGAATCCATTTTTCCAAATTCAAGACAAATAAGTGGATGAAATTAATTCCCATTGACAAAAAAAGAATCGTGTTTTTAAGAAATAATAACTATTAAGAGATTGAGACATGGTTATGTCCAGTATATATGTGAAATTACATCCAATGAACTAAATTATATTAAATGATAAAAATATAATCCAATGATACTTAAAAACCATTCAAATTTTTAATTTAACGCTATAAATTATAACGAATAAAAAAGTAGTTTTTAATTAAAATTTAATATTTTTCACTATTCATCATAAATTGATGTTTTTCAGAATAGTAAAAAAAATCACCCTAATCTAATTTTGATATAACAAATCCAAAAAAGAAGTCTATTTTGAAATATAAAATTTATAAACTATCAAAAAGTGTGTATTACTATTCATAACATCTAATTTTATTGGTCGTGGTGTGTTAGAATATTGAAGTTGCATACATTATAATATATTGCATTATTAAAAGGGATACATACCATGGAAGATTGGGGTGATACAGATTGGATGTCGGTTCCACCTTCCATGGATTTATCTGTGGAACTCCTCTCCTTGTTCGGGTCTCCCTCAGAGATTATGACATGTTCATGAAACTCAATACTAATATCATATATTTGTGGATTCTATTTAATTACCCTTATTCAATCTAGACACTCCAGGGGATCTTGATGGGGCTACATCAATTGGTTAGGGGAGTAGTCATGTTGGGTATCAGTGGCATGTCGAGATGCTGTAATATTGGTCACCTATTTTCGTCATGTTATGGGGGCTTCACAAAGGAGTAGAACCTAAGGTATACCATGTTGAATATGGGGTTTCTTAAGATAATTTCTTTTCTTCTGAGTAATCACTTAATCATCCCATTTTTAACATGGTGTAGGCCGAATGTTTAATATCTTCTAAAGAAGGACTGAAATTTTTTATAATTCCCTATTGGGGAAGATCAACGAACCACATCAATAGGAGGAAAAACCATAATTTTTTCTAGATTCATGGGTCATAACAACAATGGAGATAGGATAAGGATGGTGTGAGTTAAAAAGAGATGGTGTCACTCCATGAATGATGATGTGTAAACCATTGGAAGTAGACTAGATAGAATTCACAACTATGAGGGGGCCCCATGGTTTATCATCATTGGGATTGAACCTCATGGAGAAATAAAACATACCATGTTTATAATAAAAGGATCAAAACCCATATAGTTGCTTGTGTATGTTACTGGGATTATGTATGTGATCTTCCTGAATTCTACTAGGATCAGCGACATGGTTAATGGGGGAATAGTTGTAGGAACTATGATGACTTATGGAATTATCTAGTTATGATATGAATGAGGTCATGAAGTGAATTATGTGTTTTTTAGGCCTGAATCCCATAGAGGTTTCCTTGGTATCACTATTTTTTCGGAATCACAGTCCATGTAGTTTTTTAGCCCCATATAGTTTATCATCATATGGGGATTAGAGTGAACAGACTTGAAAATTATGGAATAGACGATAAGGTTGAAGTTTCAGGATTGAACTTCATGTAATTTTCCTACATATCCCATATGGTTGAGAATTAAAGTCCATGTAGTTTGGAATTGGGGTATTAGGGATTTCACTTGAGGAGGAGGCCCATATAGGATATGGTGTGGTCCTTATGCTTGAACGATTCCTAGTGGACCTCAAAGAGATAAGGTCTTCCAAGAGAGGGAGAATATAATACCGGTTTTATGGTCTGGAGGAGATTAGTAGGGATTCTGATGAAGGGAATGATCCTTAAGGAGTCTTCGAACATATCCCAATTGGTTGGGAATCAAATACTACATAGTTTTGTATAGTTAGTGGATTTTAGTAGAAGTATCCCATGAATGTGAAAACTAGGGAATACTCCATGAGGGATTCCCATATGTGGTGGAGAAAAGTGGCATACCAACTTCTAACCACTATTCCCATTTGATTCATGATTTTTCAGAGAAACACGAGGAAGTAGTAGACCATGCAGTCGAGTCATGAAAGATGTGTTAACGATGGATGGTGTGGGGGACTATGAGTTGAATCTTCACTGTGAGAATATCATTCCATGTGATGAGGATCAAATTATATGTGGAGAAGATCTAACTACCTTGGAGATGAGTGGGTGTGGAAACGTTTTGAGGCATGGAACCCCATTGGTATTAGATGGGGTGAGTCAATAGTTTATTATATTGTGGTGTGGATACTGGTGTTGGGCTATTTTACATCTTGTAGCACATATGAGGGGAACTAAATCTTTACCCCTTTGACCTATATAACTATTTTCCTTTGACACATGGAATTATGATACACCGTTAATGCTCGGTGGTGCGGTTTTGGAGGCTTTTTCACTCATGATGTCCATGATAGCATCCTTATGCCAAAATAAAGGATGGTTAGAGAACATATTCCCTAAAATAATAGGTTAGGACACATAATTTTAGAAATAATTTGAGCAACAATGAAATAACAATGCACAAGCCTTGAGGGATTCAAAGAAGTGGTTATCATCGTGAAGAGGCTCTCATTGATAAGGGCTTTGAAAAGATTAGTTGGTTCATTAGGAACAAGAGATTCATGAAGGAAATTGAATCAAAAAGGATGGTGACCCTACATCGACATGACGTCCGGATTGGGAATGTGGCTGCTTTATGAAGAATGAGTGATATCAAAACCTCAAATTACTCAAAGGGACTCCTTCTTCCATGAAGGTAATTTTCTTTCACAAAATTCATCCACACCATACATGGAGGTAATTCGGAACCATGGAAGGGTCATTTCATGAATCTCTAGTACCTTGTGTGATTTATTTGGATGTTGGGTTCACGGTGCTTAGGAGCTTCATGATTTGGGAGACTTGAAATTGAAAGGTCGGTGTAGCCATTCATTTGAGGTGGTGTGAGATTAAAATTTATAATAAATGGGGAGTTTTTCTGCTCAATGCCACATTGAGATGAAAAGTGGGATCTGTGAAATGTTTTGGTTCCATCGAGCTAGTGATGTTTTCCATCAAATTCCTTAGTATGGTCATGGAGGGCATCAGACTCACAGGCTTCCCAAAAGAGTTTTAAACACTCTGGGTACGGAAGAGACTTCCATGAAGGTTCATAGTGATTTAGACCCTTTGGATGATTTTGGGGCAACGTGAGTAGGGATTCCATTGAAAATGGCTATGATACTCCTAACATATCCCTAGGTATTCATTTAATAAAAAACAGATGTGATGGAAACCCTTTGATGGAAAAATTTTGAGTGGGATTAGAAGGGTTCTAACCTAGGAAACCTATGTATCAAATCAAAATCATTCATATATAATATAAAAAGTCATTAGGAAAACTGTAAAAACTAACCACAATGGTACACTCATTAAATTCGCGAATTAACTGAGATTACACTCCCAATTATGCCCTAATACATATCACCCCATTTTATGTACAACATGGGTAACTCCAGTAAACAAAAAAATTGTGAAACTATGAAATAATATGAATCTTCTATATCTAAAAGTGCATAAACTGACATAGAATAAACAAATATCATACCTTGAACTATATAAGATCAAACAACCATATTAATGGGGATGGGGTGATCATTATGTAATTGGAATAGACCTCAACCCTAAGTCTCTAACTGACTCCCTTGAGTTTCTCTGACATGAAAACATTTCCACCCTAGCTATGGGAACCACATTCTATATAATGACTATAATAGTTGGATCATCTATGTCAACTGTCATATAGGGTGTATTTAAGCTAACTCGATAACACACAAAAATTTATGGATCCTATGACACTAGAAATCTTGTGAAATCTCTTGATGAACATATTTTGGAAAATTTTACTTGAACACCAATGGTACTCTACTGTAAGTCAGTCACACAAATATAGGATGTTTCTATTTTTACAACACTAACGTAATCATAAATAGGATCCCCCAAACTACCCTTTTCATTGATTTCTTAGAGAAATCCATCAAAACAATTATTAATGTTTTCTAATTACCCAATATCGTCTCGTGCAGCTCAATCCATCTACCCATAACATCAGGAATAATGTAGTTTCCTCTTTATAATGAGGTTCATATTTACCACTAGTAAAATGATCTGTTGGTGAAAAAAATTTACATAAACTCAAATCATATAACATGATTTGTCCCCAAAAATTATTCTCCCTCACCACCTCATCCTTTGTCACTATAATAGAGAACAACTGTAAATACCTATAATAATACTCCCTAGACATTTCATCTAGTATGGTATAGAAAAATAAACAATCAATAAACCTACTATAAAATAAATTATATGTCATCCCATCATACTTTTCATCAAGGAACAAGACATACCACCATTGCTTCACTAGTCCTAAAATCATAAATATTGTGAGATTCAACCTACTTAATAAAAGTTTCTAAAGATGTTCAATTATAATATTTATATACTCTACCCAAAAAATATCTACACATGGACCAACCACCACTATGAATAACGGAAAATGTAGATTCATACAATATCTAGTGGGTTTTGATATCATCGGGTTAGCTCTTAGAGACTATCACTTTATCGACTGAACAAAAAAACATTCTCCCTATGTTGAGTATATGTTGCCCTACCTAGCTTTATTAGAGGATATAAAACAAATTCATTAGGGTAGTTATCTTAACCACACACTTGATGCTGAACTAGTGGACTGTGTGGAAGAATTTATCTATAATTAGGACAGGATCCTCATGATATGTTACCATAATTTTTATTGATATCATAGTCAATGTAACATATGTACAATCATCCCACCATGTTATTTTCATCATATAATATCATAATAACATTATAATCTAGGTTCAATCACTACAAGCATGTACCCATACATAGGTTTATCACCATATATTCATAAGAATTAAATCATATATATAGGATCCACATTATAGGGATTTTATATTTTAATTTTTTTTAAATTTTTTCATAATTAATTCTCAATTTAATGTATTTTCATTTACAATATTTAGTGGAAAACACATTGTAGGATCTAATTGGAATTTTATTTAAATGATTCCATATTATAATAAAAATAACAATAATGTAATATGATTTTAACAAAAATAAGAATAAGTTGATTAATATATTACCATAAATTTATATTGAAAATAATCATATATATTGTAGTAAACACATGAAAAAACCGACTCTATTTTATAAGAAAATTAATCAATATTTTTAAATCATTAAAACATCAAATAATTCTATGAGCCTAATATTGTGAATGAATAGACAAACTCATTACATCCCGAACTAGCGTTAAAAATCATATAGATCCTAAATTTCAAAATCATGTGTTTCACATGAGGTCAAATATGACAATTGAAAAAATAGAACATGAAACAACAATGTCGTCAAAAAACAACATGAACCTTCCTCATACATGGGTATGTTACTCTCACTAAGGAGTTTTCTATCAAGATCTTATAATTCCCCATATCATTTCATAAAAAAAATAGTCCCAAAAAATAAGGTTCAATGATCCAAATTTGTATCATATATATCCCGCAACCACTTAGTAATGCTCAAGTCTGAGAGAAAGGTAACCTCATGTGTTCTTCCCTATAGCCTAGAGGATAGTAACAAGTAGAAAATTTCTATAGTTTTATATCTGGGATACTACAAAGGCTTATGATAGTGATAAAATGGAGGAAATAATACCAACATCTGATATCATATTAATAATGAACATAAACATCATGAAAAGTTTCAATAAATAAACATAACCCATGATACACAAATATGATTGTTAAAAATTTTCATTATATAATATATAAAAAAGGGATACCCTATAGGTATATCACATTTATCATAACCTAAAATGGAAAAATATTTAGGAAATTGAAAATCCCAAAGTAATTGCTAATTATAACATAGTCTCCCATCCCATTTTCTATTCTATCCAATATTTTTCATCAATCATATGACTACTTCCCTTATCCTTACTTACAACCATGAATTATACTAATATAACAATAGTAACCTCATTAGGGTCTGGGTATGACTTATTAAGACCCTAAAAATTAAATTTTTAAGAATATCCAATCTATTTATATAGTGAATGTTGACGTTCATACTAAATTGAATGAAATTAAAAAAATAAACCATCGTCGATCCACACATTCTATAGTGACACATGGAATCCACTATATATATATTATCTATTTCTAGATGTATATCATCATAATATTACATATAAAGGGAAAAATATTGAATTATTTTTCTACTATCTAATCCCTTTTAATTTAGTAGGATCAATGGGGAATATAAGGAATATGTACGATGTATTCAGATTAGAAAGGTTCAAGGTTGACGTTAAGGACAATATCCAAGTCATTCAAAATCATTGGTCTCCCTAAAAACTCAAAGAGAATTCAAACTCATTTTAGACCATCTGGATCACTTTAAAATCAGAAGTGATTTACCACGGAATTAAATATCAATTGGCTCAATGTTAAATCCATGGATCATGTACAGGCCATTATAAATAAAATATAATCAATTATTAATTTCATTATTTTAATTTTTTCATGACTCACATAATAATAACAAATAAAATATCCTTGAAAACATCCTAGGAAAACCAGAAAAAATACTTTCTCATTTATGTAATTCCATAGCACCCTTAGGGTGGTCCTATAAAATTACTATTTAATTTATTTGGACAAGAACACCTCACATGGTACCTAATGATTTAGTTTACATTAATCAATAGATAAATAACCACCTATAGGGTCGTTTCATTATAAAATTAGGGATACAAAACATTTATTTATAAATTATTTTGAGATCATAGTTTTCAGGTATTCCAGAACGTCCCAAGTTGTATCTGGATAATTAGACATTGAGGGATATCCTTAAGTCCAACTAGCATACAGACATAATCATATACTAATCAGATATTGAAATATTATTCTAAACCAAATAGAGGAAATAATTGAAGAAAAAACATCCAAACATAATTTTCAAATAGACAGAAATATTTTGAGACATCAAGATAGTGAAGGAATAAAAATAATCAAAAATAGGGGAAGTTAGGAAATCATATAGGTCACAACTACAATGATCGATGATTGTTTAATCCATTATTTTTTCGAGAAATCACGAAAAACATTTGATGTAGGAGAACAGAAAATTATGATGGTTTTATGGTTAAAAAATTAGGCAAAATCAGAGCCAAATCATTTTAATATAATAATTGGACAATTGTAAAAACTCACATTTTAATTGGGGAAGATAGGACTAACTAATATGTTTCTTACAAGGGCCATATTCTGGTGTCCCTCCATTTGGTCTATCCCAAACCGCGAATAAGAGATCAGAAAATCAAAGCTCCTCCTCCCATAAATCAGTGCATTACATATGGGGCCACACCCCTTCATCATTGCTATCTCTATGACATGGAGGTCTTTATGCTCTAGCTAAAATAGCCATCCAAGACTGACCTTTTTATGGTCGTACTCAACACTTTACTCAAAGATGTTCTATGGTGGAACCACCCAATAGAAAAGGTACATGTCATATCAAGAAATAATTTTTATCCCCAATAACATCATCATAATGGTCACCATGAGGTCCATCAAATCATTCAATGAAGGTGTTTTGGTCTCCCTGTTCCCCCTAGGGGGACCCCATTATCACCAAAATCAGAATATGAGGGTAGATATCACCATTATCAAGGAAACATGGATGGGTATGAATAAAAATAAACATTTTAGACCCAAAAATTATTATATTCATTTTATTTTCACATATGTAAAACCCTATTACAACACTATAAGATCCAAAAAATGGATATTAGTGTTATAAACTGTAACATTAAATATATTGAAACCAATAAATAGTGGATATTGTAATGATCCTCTACGATTAGGAAGATTACATAGAGTATCAACATGTTGTTTTCATTCCCACACAATGGTATAAAGTCTTGAAATAGCCCACAACCACCTCTTAGGCCATTAAGAACCATTAATAGGAAACTTCTAGTTCGAGAAACATCTCTTTATCATCCCTAACTCTCCATATCCAATTCCATAATGAATTATACAAAAAAAAATGTATCAATAATAATTTAAATTTTTATGTACTAAAGAGTAATAATAGAGTTTTATTATTCTTATCAACTAAATAAAAATAGTCCTAATATATATTTCCTTGTATATTAAACATAACTAAAAAGATCAAACATATTTAATATGTATCATGGAAACAAAAAAATTAACAATTTAATCATTTATACAATACTAACCACAATACAAACATTAAAAAAATTAACTATTTTAAAAAAAATCAAATAATATAAGGGAACAAATTATAACATCGATATAATTATAGAATATTAATGTATTTAAACAAAAACAAAAAATGACAACCAATTCATATAAGTTATATAAAAATAAGGAATAAGTCATGGAGAAACCAATAACCAACAAATATTAGTAAAAATAAAAACACCGAAAACTTTTTCACATAATATTTGTAAGACCAAAAAATAAAAAAACAGTGAATTATCATGGAAAAAAAGGAATACCCATGAAAAATATTAATAATGTTTAATAAATTACTTACCAAAAAATATTGAATAATGATGGAATATAATATAATGTTAATATCACTTATGTTTTCTATATCTGAGAAATGTATGCTTTATATAATAAACCGCTTTCATCTTTAAATAACATGTATTTTTTGTAATATTAAAATATGATTTATTAATAAATAAAAGATAATAAAAAATATTTTATTTATAAATAATAGATTTCATGATAAAATGATATTTTATGACATTATTTCATACATAATAATTTATCAATGTAAATGTAACTGATTTTTGTAAAACTACTGTTTTCATTAAAAAGAATTTAGTTATTTCAAAAATTATTAATGCCACTAATTATACTATTTTACAATGCCAAAACCATGTTCAAAGGTACATGTTTAACTCTTTATCCATGTAAATAATGTAGAATGACAAGGTCAATAACTAATTTGGTTCACTATTTATATGACATCAAAACATATATATATCATCATGGAACCCATGAATATTACTATACAATAGAAATTTATCAATAATCTAAAAACAATTATGAAAATATTTGAGATGTATAGAAGGAACCATTTGAAGTGATCATGTATTCTCAAAATAATAATACAAATCAAATATTATAACATGCCATGAGTCAAAAAACCCATCTTTGTATATCTCAATGTCTTTTAAACATGTCTCTTAAACATATAATCTTTAATCATGTAATTAGAAGATAATAAGTAAAATTATATCCATATAACAATATATCATTTTAATTAATGTTAGAAAAATACAATAGTTATACACGGTCAATTTCTATTATACCAAATAAGAATCCAATAACCAAAAAAATAATTTATTTATGGTTAATTCTAATTTTACCGATAAATATGTTTCTCATGATAACATGCAAATTTGAAATCATGAATTAGATAGACTAAAACATCTTATAAAATTCATATAATCATTCCATGGAAAAACGTACTAGTAATTAAATTAAATTAACTATTTAAACACCATTTAGTACCCAAAAAATAGATTTTTAAGCATTTTTTTAGTTGTGTAAAATTATTGGTAGGTACTCCACCCCAAAAAATTATTAAAGTCACTTTAATAGTTAACAATAACAATAAATTTAATATTTTTGAAATCATACACAATATTAATGATCCAAAAAGAGAATTCAAAAATTATATATCCAAAATCAATTTCCAATTATTTATAAATAATTCAATTCTATAATTCATGATTCCTAATAAAATATTAACCTTAAAAATTATCTATGTTCCCAAAACAGAATAAATTAAATTTACGAAATCCTAAAATTTAGAAAAACTATATTTTCAACTAGAAAACAATTTATAGGGAATATTATAAATTTACTAATCAAAATCTAAAAACACCTAACGGTATTCTAATGACCCACGTTATCAATCATTATATACATAATAGATAATTACTAGTTTCATTTAATGATCTTACCATAATATTATGTAATTATATTGATATTCCCTAATTCAAGAATAAAATTTATTGAAAAGTATAGGTGCATACTTTTCCTTGAAAATTAAAAACATGTAAAAACAACATGTATTTTTGGAACGATGAAAAATATGATGGAGTGGAGGAGATGTCAGAATCGAAACTTTCCTCTTATTGCATCATTTCTACCCTATGAAAGTCCCTCTTTATTTTTATTGATTTTATCCCTTTACCCCCATTGATAGCCTCTATCCCTATAACATTATTATTATTGATATATTGATGATTATAATAACATTTTTTATATTTATCATAACATATTAATAATGGTTCTGATAATAATTAAAAATATGTATATCATAATATAGTATTAATATAACTATTATTAATAATAAAAATATAGTACTACATAAAAATAGTAATGAAAAATAATTCATATAAATAATATGATATAATAAAATTATAATTATACGAGTAAGAAATATATATATTAATATCATGTCCTGTGTAGTAATAATATTAACAAACATATATTTTATAATATAATAATGATAACTATAATACAACATATGTATACTATAACATTATTTCAATGAGCATATAAATCTCAACATATATATATGTTAATGTTATTTATATATGTAAATATATATTTACTTATTTTTCACCTATGAAAACCATATTTATATCAAAATTATAAACATTTCATTTTTACTAAATTATTTCACCATCACCCAGAATACATCATTGGCACAATTAATATATAATATATAATAACTCAAGGCACCGAGATCCATACCCATGATATATCAAGGGTGAAAGAAAACAGTTTCAAAACATTCAATCCATACGAATCACAAAAATCACTAAAGGTGTCTTGCTTTACAAATAACCATCTCGAGGCCCTTCATGATCATGAACTCCATGAAGTAGTGATGGATGCCTCTGCGATTCTGTAGATCTCCTTGATTGTTGTTATGTGATGAAAGAAGCCTCTAGGATTATCAAAAGCTCTTTCAACACCACAATATATTGACAGACAGCTCTTTGAGTACAACAAGTTCTGTGAATGCCGCAAAGAAGTGATTGGTGCTTCCACGAGTCTGAAGAGCTCCACAAATGACCCGTAGTAGTGATGGAATGCTCCTTGATTTCGGAGAATCCACCATCATTTGTGAATATACATTTCATTCATAGTTATCCTATAATCATCATGATACCTAGTGATTATAAATATACATCCCACGCTTACCACAATAGATTTCTACCCTATCATTTTGCCTTTAGAGATCCAATTTTTCGATGGTCCCATTACTCTCTGAACCAGTTTGATAATTCTTCACCCAAGGTATTTGAGCATCATGAACATCCATTCTATTGGTTCTGATTTTCCTCCAATTAATGTGGGTATTCCCATCATGAATCAACATAATCATCACATTCGTTGGAGTCCCTTTTGGGTATTCAAGACTTTGCAGACCATTCCTCTTTCACGATGCACCCTCCAAAAAACTAATAGACTCAACACCATCATTAAGTCTATGTTATATGCAAATAACCTTATGTTATGGGGAACTTTTTTTCAATTATTCTCAATGAAATTTTCTTCTTGAAGCTTGTCCTCTTTGGGAAGCACCAAAGATCTACAAATCCAATCTTAAGGAGGCCTACTTATTCTCAATCACCTCTCTCGTGTGGCCCTCCAGGCTTGTACGTACGATTTCATGATTCCTTGTGTGGTGTTTCTTGTTGGGTTGTTATAAACCAATATTCTTCTCATCGGTATGCTAATAGATATTGCTTCTTCCCATAATTACGCTAATATAGACCACTTGATTGACCACTTATTTACCTCACACTCATAAAACATTGATTGTTACTTCCCATCCCCATGTGTGGGTTGGTACAAGTAATGTATGTCCAAGGGATGTGGATTGATTCATCATCGTCTAAGTTGTAGGACATTAAACTACGAAGGATGTACATCCTTAATAAATGACATAAAACTGTGTTTTTTTCATGCATGGAAGGTTTGAGAGGACTAGAGAGAATATAGGCACTCGATCCCTAACGTATATCTATCCCATTGGGATTTGTATCCATGTGTGCCTCAAGATGTCTGCACGTAATCCCCAATCCATATATGCAGGCCTCCCTTCAAGAGTAAGTCCTAATCTTCATCTCCCTTGGACACAATCCAATTGAAATCCTCACAACATCCCTTGTGGCTACAACATTAATGACACAATATTTAGGTATAATATTACCTCTAGTCTCTCACACCAATCATGACTCACATGGTCATAGAGTAACAATGAAAATGACATACTCTTTGTTCCCTAGGCATGCGTAGGCCACATGACCCATAGTGACCTACATGAACTTTGATCTCTGTATTCTAAATTAGGTACATAGGAAGCTTCTCTGAGGTTCAAAACCCTCACTCCCAACAATCCATTTTTTCGGACTACATCATGTTGGATCAATCATTCTGCATGACATAAACATGAATTATCCAAACTACATGTGTTTTGATCACATTCAAGTACTTAAGAAGCCACTATTAGGTTCAATGAAAAACAATATCAATATTCGGTGCTCCAATCATGGGATTTTCCCTCCTGGTGTGACATATTAACATTTTTTAACACATATCGTAGTTCAATCCACTTGATATGTCTTGAACCATCCTTGTGGGAAGGTAACCATATATAAGCCCTAAATTTCTCCAAACTCCACTATAAACTTATTCCCCTCTTGTGATGGTATTCTAACCATGTTTAATCCACTGGCATGTTGTTGGGTAGAAATACATTGTGTACACCTCAATTATATGACTCCATCCTAAACTATGTATACAATGATTACCATCCACTACAATATGCTGGAAACCTAAATGAGGTTTAATCCTAGCACCATAATCATCACATTGGTTCCATCTTCATTATTCCTACTATTCCATAGATTCTTCCTCCATGTCCATACTGATTCATACATTGGCTATCAAATCTCTGTTAGATCATTCCATCCAAACAAATACTATTTCTAACAGCACCAGGGCTACTAAACATGCATAATCCCCACACATATTATCCATCAACTACGACTGACGCACTGGAGAAATGCTTCAATCCATGTGTAATCCTTAAAGAACCCTTTAAACTACTTGGGGTTTGATCACTTTTTTATGAAAATTATGTAGAATGGATCCCTTAGGATCAATCCCATCCAATAGTAAACCATCGTGTCCCACTCATTGTGTCCCACCTTCCATGATCATCCCTTAGTGGTGTCCAGATCATCCTTCACAGCGTTAAATATCCCCTTTATGGGGCACCCCACTCTCGGGTCCGTCCTTACTGGACATTCTAATCCACTGAACCTTAAATCCGTCTATGTACTCCCTTCTAGGTATTTACTTATCTGGACCACTTTCTTAGCTGTTCTAATCAGTATTATACATTTCTTGAAGACATTAAACTCATGTAATGCCTCGTGTTAACCATGGGAGGCTGAGGAAAACCGTGGGGTAATTCCTATATCATAAGATACCCCATGATCAACATCAGAAGCCTCAAGTTTCAATGACATTGAGAATCCATATAACATTGAATAATACAGGTGTTCTAGTGTTTCAGCATTGAGGAATACCATCGATGTATAGTGTGACTACTCTCTTGACCGAATGATGTTGTTCTTACTTGAACCATGTGAATTTCATGAAAAAAGAAGTGTATATTAAAAAAGTCCATAATGATATGGAATAGGGAAAAATATTCATGAACAACATATTAATCTCTAAGGGAGATATAAACTAGGTGATTAGTTCTAAGGAGGAATCCATGGAAGGAGGAACCGACATACCATCATCCCATTTCAATCACGGAGAAGACATTGTTGAAGAAACAATAAATTCCATCCACATTTAGAAAGTGAGAATGCAGAGCACAATGAACCATTAGGGAGTGTCAAAATGCCTTAGGAGGCACACCCTGATGGAAATCAATGAAAATGAAAATGGTGAACCCATTGTGAAACCTTTTTTTCATCCATTGGAATTATCCTTGTTGGCCATTAGATCATAGGTTGTGCTCGAACACCATGCTAATCCATTACCAAAATAGTGAACTCAAAGTGAATACTTTATCCTTAAATTTTGGGGATTATAATAAATAGATACATCTACATATTTGAGTGTCATCGGATCCAGATATCTGACAAAATTTCCTAGCTAGAAAATAGTAGGCGTAGCGTGAAACTCCCCAGGATTCGGTTCAGTTAATCTCTGAACATTATGGTTTGTGTGACTATTTTTATGGATCTTTCTCCCCATACGTGGATCCAATCTATGGAACTATCAACGTTGATCATTTTTTCCAACCATGGATGACTGAACATCACTGGGGAATTCAATATTTATTTCTTAATATATTTATCGATGGCTGAATATTACTTCCATATAGGACCCAAGATTCAACTATCAGAAAACAATCATTAAACCAAAAAAATCAGGGGAAGGAGTGAGTATACTATATAATTTTTGAATGGATCCACCTCCACCAGAACATCATCCACTACCACAGATGTTGAGCACCCATGCACCATATCACTATTTGAAACCGTTCAAAGGATGGTGATGTACATTCTTGTTCGATGGTTTGAAAAGGAGGGGGACATTCCCATGAGGTGTATGGCTGGCTTGGACCTAGAGGCTCATATTCAACATCATCACGACCACCCCAAGGGCTATATAGGAATCCACTTCTCCCTACCCCATCCTCCACCATTTCGAGAGCCTCTCCTCAGAATACACCCATGACTCATTCCCCTACACCAATGACTTAACGGACGTCAGAGTCAACCAGACACCTTATACCACATGGGAACTTTGGATGATGGCTCAAACTATGCGTCACCAATGGAACTGATCACCATCCCTTTAGGCCAATGAATAGGTGGTTTACACTGCTGCGCTAACAGCTACAATCCAGCTGATCTAATTCCAACATTGGACATAAGATATGGAAGACACCCATCTAGGAATGTCATATTCTAAAGCTTTAATGGACCATTACACCATCTACATAAAACATTATTTTCCTATTATGACAGATTAGGGGATATTCTAAAATCAATCAGGATCGATACCCCATCTATCATGTTGGAAGACCGGTATGGTAGTTCAGGTCACTGGAATGGTTAGCAGCCATCTTGGGATAAACCGTTACAATGGGATTCAGTACGAATGTCCTCTCCATACCATCATCAGTTAGAGAAGAGTAAATCTGGTCTCCTGAAATCATCATGTAGATCCTTCCCATGTTACCAGCATCATTCCATGTGGAAGTCCTCCCCTTCTTGTTGATACCCAACATGGATGTCCTACCCATGAATAAGATCCTAGGTATGAAAATTTTCCCATATCATGGGTTATCAACAAGAAGGACCTCTTTGCATCATCACCATCTATAGTGGAGGTAATCCTTAGATCAATACTGATAAGGGTGAAGTTCCTCCTTTATTTTCCCCCTATTATCATGGAGGTCCTGCCCCATATTTTAGCATGCTCCCATGGAGGTCCTCCCAACTCCAACACTCCTTACAATGGAGGTCCTTGCCACCCAATATGAAATAGAATTGGAGGTCCTCCTTGTGTTCCATTCGACAAATTCCTAGGTGTTTTACTCCCCCCATATAACCAATGTGCAGGTCCTCCTAACATCAATGAAAATGTATGTGAAATTCCTCCAAATATAATCGATATACCTGGGCCTAAAGAACCATCTTGGGGTACAAGGGAGAATAATAACAATGGGAGAAAGGACTCTGAGAAAACTCATTTCATCATCAACCATGTCTTCTTTTTATATACTAAAGTAGAGTAAGATTCCATGATGGATCCTTCATCCCTATCCACTGCATTAGGGTTTGGGACAAGAACCTGGTGTGTGAGCTTCTTCCGCCCGAAAAGCACGACACACCAGATCCCTGAGTCCTTCTATAGGTGCATGCCGGAGGAGGAAGTTCAAGCTCCATTCTATGTTATTGTCATGTTTTTCATATCTATCGTCACCAGTATCATTATTCACCTCGGCACAAGGTCACAAAGAGTTGTTATAGGGCATGTAAGATATTGAGAAGTGGTTATATTCTCCACAAACAACTGCCTTCTTCACGCATGAAGTGGTCATCAACACCCCATCATATAGGGACATGATGATGTCGTCAGTACCATCCTAGGAATATGTCCTAACCTGTCATGGATTTAAAGCCTGTGAATCATTCTCTCCATCAACTAGTTTGATGCCTTAATGGTCTATATCAGTGCCATTTTTGGTTCCTTGGCAGCCCCAAGTATGAGAATGGGGAAACCAAGAGTATGAACCCAATGTTGAGCGAAGACGTATGTGTGACATTATCATGGACAACCAATTACATGATATGTTCATGTAGATTGAGACTCAAAACATTGAAATTCCAAAATCTCTCACCCAGGATGACGTCATGTGATTTTTCAAACCATCATGGTGACCAACACTCATCTCTGAAATTAAGAGTTGTTTTATCTAAATAGTCAGGTGAAATTTGAATATATAACCCACAGTCTCCCATGGTAGACATAATAGTGTTCCCTATGGAATGGCACCCAACATTTCTTGATATTCCACGAACTCTTCAACAAGGATGTGTTCATAGCTTCCCTGTTATCCATAAAATTATCAATGGCGCATATTTATACTTTCAAAAATAATGATGAGGGCAGAATGAAACTCTCAAGATCAGACTGATCCAGCGATATGTAGAATTTCAAGGTGACATTGGGGAAATTCCACCAGGTTTATTCATGGTAAATATGGTCAATATGGGCACACTAAAGCAGAAAAAACCAAATTAGTGTATGAAGAGGATAAACCTCCCCTTGGGGAAACAAACTGTCTAATAGAACTCCTATGCATTATCAATCACCAGTAAAAGAAAATTCATGACCTTCCAGTTCCCTCTGATTCATTACACATGGGTAGAGACCCTAATAAGTGTAAAGGACTATTTGGGGATTATAAGCCATTAGAACCATCTGGATTAGTGTAGAAGTCAACGTATGACCCTGAGAAGGCTGCATTTCACCAGTATCATGGAAATTCGAAGTTGCTGATTAATATGGTTCTTGCTATGAGTCTTGCATGATGATGTCAAGACAATGGTGAACCATTGTACGTCCTTTTCCACCCTCTACTAGGATTACATGGGCAGCCACATGTTCTTCGTGCTGTGTTTCATCTTGTTGATCTCAAAAATCAAGAACATATAGACATGTTAGAGGTTGATGTTTTCAGAAATTGGAAGTGGTATACATCACCAAATCCAAAATACTATGTGAAAACCCTCCTTATGACCAAACACAATTTGTTACCCTTGTTGTTCCTTAGGCTCATCCAGCCACTCCACAACCCTCCCCAATTGCTCCATGATCCATTTGGACTACCTACCATGTTGAAGATATCGAAAAATCAATAGTGGTTATGATCCTTGCATAGAATAGGACTTTTGTTAGGAGGATTCAACAGCCACACACATTGCCTGTATCGAGGAACTCAAAACACGCCAGTTGGTGATCCCATCTTATGGAAAGCTGTATCATTCATTGGTATATTATATTCTCTAACTCATTGATTATAGAAACCCTAAATTTCCCCTTTCAAAGTGTTGGGTGACCCACAGTAGCATCTGACTCGCTTTACTTCATGGTGTGGACCCATATGGGGAACTCCTGCGCTGTTGGATGCTACCATGCTCCAGTGTTTCATACAGAAATTGGAAGTTCATGTGTTCTTCTCTTAACCCCAGTTACCCATTGGGTCAATTGATTTTTTTAAGGCCTTTGCAAGAATTCTCTATATAATTCCATATCCACAACAAGTATGACTAGCATTGATGACCTCTTGATGTCAAAAAACTATCACGGTGAGCGATTCATAGAATTGGTCACCAGGTGGAAGGGCCACACTTATCCACTCACTATACCACTGACTAAGTAATAGTTTATGATGATGTATGTGCGGAATATAAAGACTAAATTTCCTCCCTCTCTCGTCATTCATAACATCCCAAGTGAGAGACGGGTTTTTATGACAAGGGTTAGCACCTTGAGGAGCCCTTGAAGAAATCCAAGAAAGAAAAGTGGTTTCCTCCCACAACTCCTTCAAAGAGGTCATCCCTGGATGAAATTATTGTCATTTCACATGTAGAGGACCCAATGATAATATATGTATTATTGATATAACCATATCAACAACGTTTCTAAGGAAATCAACCTCGGTCCTAGCCATTTTTTCAGCATCGTCCACAGTAGAATCAGTAAGAGCCTCCTCGGAAGGGACCACCTCCTAGGTGAGATAATCAAATTCCCAAAACTAATTAGGAAAAAAACCCTCTTTGGAATATGATTTCATAGTTCCTTTACCAGACTGAAGAAACTAAATCAAATATTTTGATGAATCACAGGTCCCCGGTAATTTCTGAGGTGCCTTCGATCAGGCAATCCCGATGTTAACAGATTGTAGGAGGAACTAAGAGGATGATACCAATAATCACCCCATATACTACCCCTATCATAAATTACTTGGATATACACTCAATAAATTCTATGTGTTCAAGGAATGGATCCAAGTCCATGTTGACAACAATATATTAAGGTTGGGTCCTAATCCGACAATGGTGGGTTGTTTTTCATCAAAGGATGATAGTGATATCAAAGGTGAATTACAGCAGATCTCCAACCATGTGTCATAGAATTATGAGGATTGGTTAGCCCTTAAATAATTCACTCATTCCCATGGTGTCATTCGTTCCAGATTGATTATACTTGATATTACCAAATTTTTAAAATCTCCTCACATTGTTACTTCTGCGTCCACATCTCAGTATTATTCATCATAGATGATCATGTGATAATAGCACATGAGGATGAAGAGGCCCTCTCTAATACCAAAATGAATCCATACTCTCGATGAATTCATGACCCTTGAGATATGGATCACCTAGATAATTCTCCATTTCGTAGATAATTCCTCGAAGGATGATTATGAGTATGCCTCATCAAATACCACCAAATTGATGGACCCATACATGGTACCTAATATTGAAGAGTGTCAGGAAGGTCCTCACAATGTTCATGTTTGATGAAATCGTTAGCAATTCCATTGATATGTAAAACGTCAGAATTATTTAGCTGATTAGTCCTATTAGGATGTGCGTGCTAACGAGACAAGAAAGTAGGATCACAGAAGAGTTGAACATGTGTAGTCCTCTCATCCCATCCTCTCAGATTCCTTGTCGCCACCATTTCTGAATCTCGACTAGGCAAAGACCCTATGACTAAACTATGTTCAGACACGCTCAACCATTTCTAGACCCCATCCATCTGATAGTAAATTGTGGGTCATTTTTTATGGCTCGGAAAGGGAGAGGCATGATATCCCTAGCACCACCCAAAATTCTGTAGTTAGACTAATAGTTCTCATTATATCCCCAACCAAATAGAATCTTCCTTTTGGAATAAATGTACACCAACCACCAAAGTATGTTGTTTTTAGGTTCCTTTTAATCATTTCGGAAATGATCTCAATCCTTGAGGATCTCTTCCTGTACAAAGATATGTTTTAAGACCTCACAGATGACTTGAAAATCCTCATCTAGTTGAAAAAATACGTAGTTGTCATGGATTCATTCCATGCTATGGAAGTCCATCAAACAGAATACCAATCCATAGTCCTGTTTTAAGGATAATATGAAGGATCCACTATATAGGAGAATATCTACCAACTAACCAGTTTATGTTAATGGATGTCCACATTTTCTATATCGACACAGGTTTTGGGATCAATCTCATCCTGACCTGGATTCTCTATAGGTGAGGACTGTCTGAAGTATATCTAAGTCCCTGTGACCTAAAACATCAGAGGTTATTATTGGATATAGAGGAATTCATGTGGAATGATTCACCTGAAGACCCATTTTGGTGGCCTGATTGCAACCACTTAATTGATTATCATCTCGCAGGACACCACCTATAATGACTTTCTATGTAGACCTAATCCCAATATGTGAGCAGACGTTCCATCCTCATATCACCAATGCCTCAAGTACTCACTTAATGGTCAACTGGGCATACTACATGGTGATAAAAATCTATGTTCCATTTTATATACTATTATTTAGATGATGAATATTATAAGAGTAAGTATAAGGAATTTCAAAACAATGAGATTGAACATACTACTTCTTCATCCAAACCATGGACAGATTTGAAAGATGCATTCATCCTTTCGATTAATCAGTTCGAGGCTACAGCCCAAAATTTGTAAAGTACTTTTTTTTCTTTGGAAGGAGTTTGAAACACAATTGTAGCTATAATAATCATCATAATATTTTCTCATATTCCTATACAATTATGCTTAGGTTGTTACCATAACCCCTTACCCATATTAGGTTTTTATATGTTCACCATATTGATACATTTTTATTCCATAACATCAAATTCTACTAAGATTGTATGATTCAACATAGGCTGATTGAAAACAACTACTTTTTCAATATTAGTCATGAGTCCCTTGGTCATAGGCCTGATGGAATCATATGGACTATATTTGTTGCAATGATTTCAATAGTACATGAGTATCCTGATGAATATGCCACCACCAATCAATCTAGAAATAGCGTTCCTCTAGGTTAAGTCAACCGAAGACAATTTATCTAATCAATTATCCTTCTACCATAAGCAATGAAGATAATTTGCAGGATAAATCTCTCACATTTGAAGATGGTGTATCTACGACCATGATTACCTGGTACATGTGAATCTTGGAACTAACATGTATCCATGGCTGAAGTTCATTAATGCAACTATACCTACTGAGGAACAACAATAGTATGTGGACATATTGAAGCAACATCATGACGTTTTTTCCAAGAGTTATGAAGAGATTCTAGGATTGGACCCTGAGGACTACTTTTACCACCATGGTCTCCCAACAAGTCATCGTAGGTTCGAATGGCCTCCTAAGAGGATTCACCCCTCCCACAGTTCCATGTTCAATGTTGTAATTGATAATATCATCAAAGAAAACATCATCAAAGAAGTCCAGTAACCAAGATGGATGGACAAAATTGTCCCTATTAGGAAGAATAAGGGTCATACTAGAATATTCAAAGACATATTGGATATCAACCATCATATTCCAAAGGATTATTTTCCCCTTCCATAGATAGAGCTGTTGAATGACGCAACTACTGTATTTCAACAGATCTCCATTATGGGTGGATATTATGGGTATAACCAAATTTGGATGGCCCTAGAGGATGAGGATAAAACTACATTTAGGGAAACATAATTAACCTTTTGTTACTAGGAAATACCTTTTGATTAGTAGTATGTTTGATCCATATGTCAGCATGTTACGAAATGAATATTCAAGAATATCCCAGGGTCATTGGTGGAATACTACATGGACAATCTGGATGTCAAATCCCACCAGCATTAGGACCATCTCAGAAATCTCGATAAAGTGTTCGGCTTCCTCTGCTCGTCTAATATGAAGATGAACCCTTTGAAGTGTTCCTTTGAGGACACCTATGGAATTTTTCGCAGCATAGTCTTTGGATAAAATGCAATCATGATCGTCCCTGAGAATATTATTCCATCAGTAAGATCCCTCCATCGAGCATCCTTTGGAAGCTTCATAATTTTCTAGTCCACTAGGCTATATATGATGATTGATCATGAATCTGGATAGAAAGTGTAGTAACGTTTCTAGAATCATGATGAAATGTGTACATTACCAATGGAATAACGAGTTCTAGGATGCTTGTGAATAGATCATGAAATATCTTCTACAAACTCTGGTTCGGATGCCACCTGTCTCCGAAAAGCCTCTATTAAACTATCTGACCACCAAAGAATGATCCATAAACATCCTTATCCCCTAAATTTTAATGATGGAATAGATAACAATTTTTTTTATCACAACAACACTCTCATTGACTCAGAATCCATGTATTCCTCTATAAAGAAGAACCTCTTCCTTTAGGTTTTCACTGTAAAATATTTGTAGCTTTATCAACAACATCAAGAGATATAGTTGTTGTCTCATGTGGATGTGAAAAAATATATTTTGATCCTCCATATGTTTACGTGTCTTCTAGTCTAGTGTGATGTGATCCTTCATCTGTTTGACGTCGGGTTCATTCCGCATAAGGCAGTTAAGGGTTAGGTGCTAGAAAACATCCTTGTCACCCATCCGCCCCCACAGAGTATTCCATGGATCATTACATTCTAGTAGAGGCCATGCTCTCAGTGGATCTGACTATGTCATTTTGGTAGATCCAATTTTAAGGCACATCCCAATGTCTTACCAGCAGAAGGATAAATGATCCCAGACTCAACATAGTAGACTTGGTTATCATCATTACAATACCTACAAAGGCTTCCCTACTTTATTAATTTTTGCCGTCAAAATATTTCACCATGAATGAGGAAGATTATCATTCTCTCCTCATTGGTCCTAAGCTGGCCCTCTAGATTTATGTTCCCCATATACACATGATGGGGTACTCAAAAATACTTTTCAAGATTATCAACAGTGACTACGTCATCTGGAAGCCAGAGGTTATACACCAATTTTAACACTCTCTAGTTGATGTCCTAATTACCTTCACAACAAGAGGTCACTCATGTTCACAAGTCATAGAATAGTCGAGCTTCTTAATTTCCAAGATGTTCTAAATCTCGGCTAAAGCCTAAATAGGGAGACCTATTTATCCCTATGGAACATTGAAGGGTCATCACTCTCATATCCATGGATGATGATGAGAACCAATAGGCAATCCATCTTACCATATTTTCCTAAAAAAAATTACAGATCCCACTGACGTGGAATAAGAAACCAAGATTTCAAAAAATCCTCTTCTCGACTATCTCCATCATGGAAATATCCTAATATAAAGAGTTGAATGTGAGCTAATATGTTGGTGTGTAATGAAGTTCACACACCATAGTGGTCATATCCGTAAACAGATCCTATAGAACCATGTGTTTATTTGAATTATACTCTATTTTATCTATGGATATGATATTATGTATGTTAAGTAGGAATGACATTTTGTCTCCTGGGGATCCCATCAGGTCAGATCGAATCTCTCTCACCAGATTTTGATGTCATGCATTATTTGGCCCAGTATGGTCTATTATTGCATCTAATTCACCAAGATGTTCCATGCATGTCATATTCATGCCAACATTGTGCATCGACCACCATAGGGCCTATAAATAACCAAATATTCTTAACACATTGTATTATAGGTGCTTGATATCTTAGGACCTTATCCCCCAGTGATGTCTTTCTAACACAGGTTAATTTTGAATAGGATGGATTTATTCTCCAAATGGGGTAATGAGATCCTACATAAGGATGTGAAGACCTATTCCATCATTGAGTTTGTGAGCTCCAATAGCATCAATAGTTTCAGTCTTCCCCGTGTTTTTTTCACCGATAACAACCCCAATTTCTAAGCAGATTAGATGTGTAAATTGTATTCCAAGTACAATATTTGGTCCAAGCACACTACTTTCCACCATGCATATGGAAATGTAAAAATAGTGATATTAAATAAGACGTTATCCAAAATTCTGTAGATGATAGTGTAAAAAATTAAGAAAATATGGCTTGAATATCATCCCAATTCCATCTGGGATTATTAGACGATGACTAGAAAAAGCACCCAAGTTTCCCAATATTCCCTCATGTACGGAACATAGACAGTCATGAAAATCAAGATTCAGTTCCCATCACTCAATATGGATATCTAAAATCAACATAAATTAGAAAGAGTATACAAATTATATGTTGATGAACTGAAAGACCTCGACAAGAACTGGCGTGGAACATTACACAATCTGGAGAGGAACAAAAATAAGATATCTAGAGATTTGAAAATTAATGTTCATCTCCTCTACTTCCTCCTATGTGATGTGGTGTTGGATCTATGGATTTAAATGATACCTAGTATGAAGAAACCCCTATTGGAGCCTAAAATGGAGGAACCTTACATCAATTGGAAGGTTTATCCCAACATTTCATACTATTTGGTCACTATGGATAGAGATCAAATTATTCCCCCACCAATTGCATCATCCTAAAAAATACATCGAATGACAACCCATTAATACTGGGTTACATGACTTTAAAATTACCAGCACCATCATCATTCATGATAGTAAACTACAGAATATCATCCTTACCACATTATGTTCAACTACATGGCATTCACGAACTAGCCATGTCATGATTCCAATACCTATGGGATATATTGGCATACCCAATAATTTTGACTTTGGGTCCAGCCCCAGGCTCCATAGATCTTATCTTCCATTATCCAACATTTTTCCTAGTTTCCTAGGATCACATGGTGTCGTATGAGACCCCTTTAGTCCTTATATATGTCGAGTTTACAATATCCACACCATGTACTTCCCCCTGAGGGACCTGCCCTTCCACCACCATCCTTACTGCATAACATTAAATTTCTTGTAATTAATGAACTATGTGTGACTTTATTCCTATCCTCATGGGATAAAAAGGTATTCCACAACCATTCTCATATAGTCTAAATACAAATCCTTCTATTTTGTTTCCCAAGGCCTATGCTTTGTTTTGGAGTGTGTGGTGTAGTGTTGATACATCCTTGGTCCTCATTCACATTAGGCTATGATAGCCACACCATGTGCCTCCCTTGGAATCAATTTCTCATTGTATTATCATTAAAAAATTTATTTTAACTGAAAAAAATTAAACAAAAATTTGTGTCTTGATTCCCATCCTCTTGGGATACATTGTGACGCCCAGACATTTTGACTTCGGGCCTAGTAGTAGCACTGCCATTTCACCCATTTCTTTTTATAATCTTTCTTGCTTCAGATTAAAAGGTGAAGGCCCATTTAACATACAAGATATTAAACTATATCATCCTAAATGACGTTATACATTCATTTCATCATAGTCTCATGATGATAAAATTTGTGGTTCCTTGATGTCTTCATGTGAGAGGGAATCTTCTTTCTTGCCTCTTGGCTTATGTTCTTCCCAGGAGTAAGTGGCATGTTTGATACATACTTGATTCTCATTCACACCAAACTATTATGAATTCTCCATGTCTCCCCCATGAATATAACACATTATCTACACACCCTCTTTTTGTCATAAAACTATACAAGATTCGAGAACTACATGTTTCTTTTTTCCCATCTTAATGGGATATGTAGGAATGGCTGATAATTTTATCATTGAGGCCATCCCCAAGTTTTTAACCCTATTTTATCCCTCCTACTCATCTCTTGGAATTGGATCATTACCATTACATGTCCAAGGTCCCTCTTTAGGCCACTTTCCTAAGATAAGTGGTTTGAATCACCCTATTTAGTATGCCTCAGAAGTGCACTCAAATGAATTGTGACATAGGACTGGAGTGCGGGATTTTGTATGAAAATTAATTCATTCTGTAATTATGCTTAATGTGTCCCATTAAATTTTCCTTAATCATCATTCAAATATAATGGTAACCCCCTAATTATATGGATGATCAACTTCATGGCTCACCTGCCTTCCTCGGCCAAAACCCCTGATGAAATTCAATCAACATTTCGAGATAAGTCCTCCTTATCGAATTTGGACAGCAGTCGAACCTCATTTATTTGATCCCATACTATGTCAAATGGCATTGATAATATGTTTCTAATAAGGTAAAAAATTATCATCCATCATTATAAAACACTCATTATGTCCCAAATATCATAAACTTTGACTCATCTCTTTTCACATCCTTATGTCTGAGAGGAAATTTAGCACCCTTTGTGTTACCCCATTGAGCACCTTTACAGAGTGAGTAGGATGATCAGCATCATTGGAATGTTCATAACCCAAATTATTTTCCCCCTTTTCTGTGTTCCAATGTGTTCTACATACCCTCTCCACCTGTTATTTCCCACAGTGAGTGATGATCATGTGGGCCTAGGGGTCTTGGCTATAGTTTTACATTAATGGAAGAATTGCACCATATTATGGACCAAACTATATTACCTTACACAAGGAGGCTATATAATGAGCTCATGGAATTTAACAGAGAATTCGGGCCCAAGAACCATGACTTTAATCTATAGTGTCCACTCTCTGGAACATGTGGGTGCTGTTTATCATATTGTTCCTCATTGATGTCGGGTTTCTCCACGGAACCACACTACCCATTACTGCTTTGGAATGGTCCAATAGCCATGACCATAAACTAGGATCATATGTCAAAAGTTCATGATATTAATCTAAGAATCCATGTCCAAGCCTTATGACTTCATACTATGCATGTGTTTCCCGATTGGAATATGTGGTGTGGTGGTGTGGATCTTCCTTGTCATCATTCAAACAAGGTTACCTCATGTCACCATGCTACTCATTTACTCCTCATGGAAACCCCATTATATGGAATGAGACCTATGACCATAATCTAAGAACCCTACTATCTTTGTATCATGACTATAAACTATGTACCTGTTCTATTCCAACAATTCTTTTAATGGAATGGGTTTCAAGAACTATGTGTGGCTTGATTCCTGGCCTCACAGGATACACAGTGAAATCTAGACATCTTTTTCATAGGCGTAGATACAAAATCATAATCCTTTCCCCCTATTGGATCATGTTTTCTCCTCGGGAGTGGGTTCCCCATGTGTGGTGTGGTTGAGACCTATATGGACCTTATTCGTGTCGGGTTGCCTCATGGAACCACACTACAGACAGCCCCTCTTATGGTCAGAACTCTACCACCCTAAACTATGTTTTTTAGCTTCCTAGTAAACATCATGGAAAAAATGAAAATCAATATTGACTTCCTTGCTTGATAGGATATCTCCCACATCAGTTTTTTTGATTATGTGGTAGTGCAAATCAATTGTGTTGGAATCTAAATGTAAATTATTTCATTCATTTTCATTAAAAAAATGTCCTTTTATTCACTATTTGACAATATTTGTCATCTGATGGGACCCCCTAACGGTATGGATGCTCAGCCGCAAAGCTCACCTACAGTCCTGGGCCAACACCTCCGAAGAATTTCGAATGAAATTCTATGATATGTCCTCTTTTTCGAATATGGTTAGTTGTCGAACCAATTTTGTTTGTTCCCATCCCAGGTCACATGTGATGGATATAATGTTTCAAAATTGATCAAAACTTATCCTCCATCATTACACCATTCCATTTTATCCCAAATATTAGACATAATGACTCACAGTTTCCTTCCCACCAATGCTCTTGTGGATATTCAATACCATTGGTGTTGTCCCTCTGTGAATCTATAAATGTTGAGTAGGAATGTAAGCATGGATCAATTTTATCTCCTGACATTTCCTTTTCAATTTTTTCTATTATCATAAAATAAGAGATGCCTAGAATCACTACTTTTTTCCACACTGAGTGTGTCTACTGAGGGATTAACAGTCTTTGTAGTGTCATACCAATGTAAAGGTGTTGTTAAAAATTATGGTCTGAGTTCTACGACCTTAAACTAATATCTCTTTCATCTGAGTAGTGTGACATTATAATACATTTCTTTATCGCACATGAAGTTAAAATATTGAATCCTTATCATATGATGTCAAAATGCATGGTTTGGTTCTTGAATATGACGTTAAATTATAGAATCATCATCTGGGACGCATGAAGAAAAACGAAAAATCCTTTCAGTGTTCTTATTTGATAGGAAATTACCTTTGGAACTTTTTGTCCACCAAGAAACATTTCATGAAATACAGATGGCTTAAAACCTGTAGTGACACCCATAAATTTTTTTCATCATGGTTTAGTCGGTCAAAATAATCCCATAAACAATATTACAATGAAGAAATATCTAATTCCGCATTTCTCTATTCATGGATTAGTCTTTCATGGTTAAATTGTATTTCATAACTACACATGGCTTGATTCCAATAATTATAGGATACATAGTGAAACCTGAATCATCGATCATGGGTCATTCCACAACATTTCTTCCCATTATCATGTCTAACTATCATCCTTACCACAATATGATAAACTTCATATAATTTAACAACTACAGTCAGCTTGATTTTGTCCCTTGTAGGATTGATCATGTGGTCTAGCATGCCAAATTATTTGTCTAGTTTTTACTATATTTTATATAATATATAGGGAACCCTAGGTTGTCTCTCGACCGAGCCTTATATCATAAATTTAAAAAAATAGAGTTTTGACTATGAAAAATTGGAATGGGATTGTTTGAAATTTGGTTTTTTATTTTTAAGATGGAATCATATTAAAGATTGCGATATAGAAAGCATAAATTGACAGATCCGATTAAGTGTAATCATCCTGGGGAATATCATGATGATAATCCTTAATCACTTCATTAGATAGGGTTATGATATTTTAATAACTTGTTTTTTACACATAGGACCATATTGTTACTGAGTTTAAACTATGATAACTCTTACTGTTTAGTCAGAAAAACACAATGATTCACCATATACCACATATGATTTCCTAATTTGTGTTCCACTTAATAACTGAAACACACCGAGGTAGAAAATGAAGAACTCAATGTACTATCGATGTTTGTATGTTATTTAAATGTGTTAACTTTATATTAAATACATGTCTGTGGTAGTATTTATGTTTGTTCAATTAACGAATAATAACTAAAATAACACCATAATTTAAAGGGTCAGAAAAAGTGATGAACAGTGTGTGAAACATCACATGAAAGGGTTCCCCAAACCCAATAGTTTGAGTTTTAGTATGAAATACCAGTATATTAATCAATTAAATAAGAAAATATAATGAATTAAAACAACATAAAGCCTATAATAAAAAATATAATTCAAAATAATTCAAACATGAAGCTCATGATTACATCATGTTCCTCCCCAGTGATCCCAATGAGTTTAGAAGTCCATGGTAGAGGAGGAAGAAGGAGATGTTGATGAAGAAATTCTCCTAAATTCTATAACCTCTATTTATGATTATAGGACTCCATTAGGTCTTCATAATGGTATATCCTAGCCTCATGGTGGAACTACCAAATGAGGTACCTAATGTGCTAATTTATAGGAAAAATGGGATGTTGTATTACACACCTAATTTTGAGAATCCACTAGCTCTATGGTTCTCTATGGCCAGAAGGCCTTCAATAAAATTGGATGAAATCGAAAAAAATTGGTTTTTAGACATATTTTTCCCCACTACATGTTAGATTTTGTGGCCATATATTATATATAAAAAGATATATTGCTAAAATACAGAGGCAATCAATTCAATCTTTGAAAATTCATTATACTGGATAGATTTTTTCATTTGGCCCTTCATACATGTTGTATTCCACAGAGTTATGTATATAATCACAAATGTTCATCACATTTCAATGCTCGGTTTTCGTGTAAAATCCAAAACGTCGTACATGAATTCATGGAATTCTATGAAGTTTGTACCATTTTCCTTCAACATCATTGTGCACTCTCCAAATCACATCCACCTTCAATGAAATCCTCAACACAAGTGAAATTACACTTTCTAAGCATGATAATAATGAAATTATTTAATATATAATGGAGATCAATTTTTCATAATTTTAATTTTCAATACAAAAGCAGTTTAAAATAGTGGGGTAAGGGTGGAAATTAAGAGTGAATTGCATTGTGATCATAACCCCCAAACTAAATCATTTGCATTCCTGGGAATATATACAGTTACAAAATTATTCATGTATATAATCCCAACATCATGGTGAATTAACATTAAATGAAATGTGTATTCATATAGGAAATGTGATCAATGAAAAAAATCACACTATGGAGTTATTTTGAGTGATCATGGAAAAACAAGTCTTATAAATTGTACTTGAATGAAATTATAAGAGAAGAATTATATAGATATGATAAAGGAATTAAAAATTTAATTATTCCACTAACTATCCATGTGTGAGTTTTAAAACCATTTAATGCTATTATTTCCACTTTCGGTCTTGTAAATATTGGTTATTTTGACATTCTTCAACATTTAATATTTAGTCCATCAAACCTTTACTACATCCTTTGAAATAAAATTTCAAAACCAACTCACTTAACCATTAAAAAAATTAAAAAAATATGTTCTCAAATAAGATATCTCTATATTTTGTACATTTCATCACTATACTCATTTATGAATATTTTTTCTAGATGTTGAACATGGACCAAATACCACATGCATCACATGACCCCTGTTTGATCTTCTCATGACACTAATTGTAATAGTTATAATAAGATCAATGTACAAGGAAGAGTGGCTTATTACCTTCCCATAAAAACCCATATTTTTTGATGTTCTTTTAATTTTTTTTATATTAGTTATTTTTAGGAAATAGAAATAGTCAGATAATTGGAAAACAAAAAATGACAATTTTGTACAACAATGAAACCGATCGAATAAGGAAGGAATATATGAATAATTGATTTTATAAAGCTGATAAATATTAACAAAATTTATATTTAATTTATATTAAGTAATAAATTTTCACATTTCATGGTATTTTGAAAAATATATGTGTTGATATTAAGTGACACAATTTTCCATAAAATACTCATAGAAAGGGTACATCTAATCTCAAATGTTTCGACGAGATACAACTATTTATATCATCAACAAAAAACCAATTTACTAAAAATCACAACCCAATGATAAAATCATACTCCAAAACACATTTAATCGTTTATAAAAATTAAATATATAAAATAAAAATGAAATAGGGAAATTCATAATGAATTTTCAATAACCACCCTAAATAAGCGGTGATCATTTTCCAGGATAAAGTCAGCATGGAAATATAAAATTCTTGCCCAAATGTGAGGGGGCGGGAGGGGGAAAGTGAAAATAAAATCTAGTACACCAAAAAGAGAAAAAAACAAGGTTGATGAAAATTCATTACTAACTTAGGAATATACTCATCCCCCACACCTAAAGCAAGCAATGTCCTCAAAATAATAAAAGAGGATGTGGGATGCATAGATAAAACATGGTGGCCTTTACTAATATGTTACTTCTTAAAAGTGGATTTCCTCTATCAGAAGCTTTGTAAAGTCCAAATAAAATTATTAAATTATCTTCCCAATGACTATAAAACTTCAATCACTCTTCTTATGAAAACATGTACTGCACCAATAGGGTACACATTAGTAATAGTATAAGGATTGATCCATCACAAAAAAAAACATATATGTGAATAGATTCAATATTGAAATGTAACTAAGAACCTTATTACTTATATGAAACATATTTTGATGAATCATCCCATCATTAACAACCTTTTTCTTCTTTTTATATATTTAAGAGTATTCTTATGAATCACTCCAAATTACGTAGAACTCCAGAATGTGAAACTTCTTAATCTCAAATTCATATGAAATATTTATATTACATTTTTTAATAGCCCAATATTAATGTTGGTCTACCTCTAACAGGAGGTGAAAATCCATACAAAACATAATAATATATGGTGATATTATGATTGGTGTCATTAAATTTGTAGGTTATGCCAAAAGTGCATCATCCAAGGGAAAACTCTAATCTTTCCAAGTAGGTTGTACTATTTTTTCACGATTCACATAACATCCCAATTTGATATATTTTATTGTCTGTTAGTTTGGGGCTGATATTCATTGGAGAATTTTTTAAAAAACCCCATAATCAATGAAATTTTTTCATGTTGTGATTGAAAAAAATGTGAACGATGATAACTAATGATGAATCTTGGAAATCCAAACATACTGATAATTTATGTCCTCACAAAATAAATAACCACTCATGAATCATTAGTCCGGGTATACCTTTCTTCCACCAATTTAGATTCAATTTTCATAAATAACTCTATATTCAAAAATAGAAATAAATCAGGAAAATTCCACATGATGTCAATGCCCCATGCATCGAGAATCTCACAAAATAACATAGTTTGTCATGGAATTCCATTTTTCTTGGAGATAATCCCTCAGAATTTACATTAGGTACATGAATTAAAAAAACCGATGGGACTCTATATAAAATGATTTCCAATAAATTCTTTAGTCAAGAACATTCCAATTAGTTATTTGAGATCAAAATTGTCCCCCATAAGAATAATTTTGGAAGAAGGTCAAAACAAAGGTGAAATCATTGCTAGGGACAACTTATGAAAAAACCATTCACTAAAATTTCTCAAAAAATATCAGCCATCCTAAATGTAGCATTGTGAATCATGGATAAGTATCTAAGACTATGACGTTGTAAAATCGGTGTGGACCCTCGATGTTTCTAGAAAATTCACAGTATTTGTATAATAAGGGGTATGGTCAATGACATCACAATGGTTCACATAAGGGAATAATTTCATAATAGAGAGGGATGAGTCAGCATGGTTGTCCACTGGCAAGGAAATCCTACTAGTTTAGTCATATAAATTTTTTCACTTTTCTCTTTTCATTAATGTCTAGTAAAAACTCTTGGAGTAAGAGCTTCCACCAAATGAGGTAGGTAATTCATTCATATTTCATTATGAGAAATCAAAGGGGAGCGTTATCCGAAGACATAATGAATTTTTACCCGATAAGATATGAATCAAAATTTTCCATGGAAAACACAATATAAAGGACATATTTTTAATTGGTGGTGTAGTATTCCATGGAAGGGTCTATGGTACATGAGTTAGACACAATGAAAATATGAGACATCTAAAAACATAGTGATAAAAAAATCACCACTGTAATTTTAGAGGCATCACACAGAAGTTCAAAGGGGAGATCCCACCGTGGTTGTTGGATGATTGGATGTGAGGTGAGATTACTTTTTAGTTAATTGATGGAATGCTCAAAAAATTTACCAAAAGGCAATTCAGTATCCTTTTAAAAAAAAATCTAGGAATGGTATGTGGGATATTACTAAATTCTTTAATGAATCGATGGTAAAAACTACCTGAAACAAGAAAGATCGAACATCAAGAAAAAAATGTAGATATAGAAGGGTTGAGATTAATTCATTTTTTGATTTATCATATTGAATTACCTCATTTTAAATAAAATTAACAACAATAATACCTGACTCTACCATTAAATGAATGCTATCTTAATTTAATTCGATAAAGTTTTCAATGTAATAATGGAGGACGAAACCTAGTTCTACCAAACGGTCATCAATGGAGCTACCATAAACCATGAAATCATCCATAAAGACTTCTATAAAATTCTCATGGTACTCATAAAAAATAGTCAACCTACATCAGTAAAAATTACCACGAGTACTACATTGACCAAAAGTCATCCTTATGTTAGAAAATGTGCCAAATGGATAGGTAAATGTTTCCTTTTCATGAAACATATGGGCTATATTTATTTTTAAATAACTCGGATACCCATCAAGGAAACAATTGTGGGACTTATGAGCTAATATTTCTAGAATTTTTTAATGGAAAGTTAATGTAAATTGGTCCTTTCTCATGGATTGTTTTAGTCTATGGTTGTCACTACAGACTTACAACTATTTGACACATGTGTTGGAAACAAATCATTCGGTTAATTTGATACAATAGTTATTCCTATTTTTTAGAAAAAATGTACACTTGGATAACACATTTTCTATTAGATATAGAATAAATGATCCCAGTAGCAGGTAAATTACTGACTTACAATTTTACCTCTTTAAGGAGATTTGGATTTAACCAGCGTTGAGATTGCCTTATGGTAATAACCTCAACATATAAATGTATATGGTGCATAAAAAAATATTGGTTAATCTTGGGAATATCATTCAATTCCCATCTAATTTTATTTTTACACTCTCGAAAAAGGTTGAGTATTATTTATTCTAGTAATTGAGAGAGGTTATTTGAAATAATGATGGTAAGTTGGTCAATAAACTCATGATAGTATAATTTTAAGTTATATGTACGCGGTTTTAATTACAACACTGATGTGTTTTGTATAGAGGGAGGGGTTTTAGGGGGATTTATGACCATAAAAATGTCTATCTACTCATGTCTATTCTCTATGCAAAGCGAATGTATGGAAATGATAATTACAAAATCATCGACGATCAGGTGTACCTCAGAATGAAAACACTAACCAATTAAATAACAAAATTGACACATTTATGAAACCAAACAACACACAAAACATGAATCAAAACTCAAAGCATCCATGGTTGAGGAAGAGTAAAATGAATCCAAGTACGGGTTGAGGAGAGAATTGGTTATTTTTTTTATTTTATAGATAACTTCAATTAAATAGTTAGGATGAGTGGAGTGCTCTTAAACAAGTTGTTTCATAATTCATGAATGATAAAACATACATTTTCACCACCAAACTCCAGGTAAAATGAACCATTATCACCATTGATGTTTTTCCTAGTCATTTTAAGGAACAATCTCCTAGGTATGAGCTGATCATTTTCATGGTTTCATGTATATTCCATATCATGAATGTTGAAATCGGTGAGGAATATGTGATTCATCACACATATGAGGACATCCCAGATCACTCTGGATTAGTTTATTTTGATCGAGTGGGCTTGCTGAATTATGATTCTGTTTCGATGAATCTCTCTAACATACAGGGAAGTGTACAGAGATTAAGGTATTATATCAATTAATGCTCTTAAATATAAAATATAATTTGAAAATAATGTATATCCTATGGTTCAAGGTATCCTAAATGTTCATACATCCTTATATTTGGTTGTAATTATTTGCGAATCATGGATGATACATTCCCTCCAATTTTGACTCTCTCATTCTTTTTGAGTCATCATCTATCGGTGTAATGATTTTTATGATATTTTTCATATGGAGGTATTTTTTCACTAAATACCATAATGTAATTATAACTGTTACCTTATTAAATGTATCCAATATATCATTATCAATATCATAATCAAAATTATTATTTAATTTAGAGAGTATTTGGGGGAATTGAAGAGGAATGGATTGTTCAGTGGAATCCTCAATGACAATTTGTTTACACTATTGTCTTTTTTCGTTACATGAAACATTTGAGGGTTGGGAAAGAGAGTTCTCAAAAGGGGAAATACATATTGGTTATAATAATTGGATGATGAAAATACATTATCAATAATATGTGTGATTGAGCAAAAATTACCTTTTTTATTAGTAATAGGCTTTGATGGTTGTTGCCCCTAACCTTAAATCTTAATCTCTCTAATGATGTTTTCAAAATTTCCCACATGAGTTCGTAGGTCTTGAATTGCCGATTGTGTTGTATGTCAGAACTAGAGGTTCTAGGAAACCAATTCCATACCCATATCCTTGAGTGGGGGATCAAATTTGGGGGGGGTTGTTTTGAGATGTTGAAGGATTAGAGGGATTCATACCCAGGACTTGTTGATACCGGTTCTGTTTAGTGTAGCTCGAGTTACCTACTCATTGGTAATCTAGTTGTGATATCCATCTGGGGTTTGGATTTGGTCAAAATGGTTCTTGACTGAAGGATTGTTCTTAGTGAAATACACTCCTAGAAAATACTATTGAACAATATTCAAATGAATCCAAAAGATACAAGAACCTGTTAGAAAAATGATTATTTCTGTTCAAATACCACAATGAAATGGAATGGAATATGAGAATGTGTTACCATTTAGTAGAGATAATTTTCATATATATTTATTCATCTCATCATGTTTATTATCTACCATTTGAAGGGATGAATTAAATACATCATTAACTCCTAAGGTTTGTGCAATTGGTCATGTACCAAATTATTGTGCATTTTGAGCCATGTTGACTATTAAGTCCTAAGTAGAAAAATGTGTTTTTTAAATTAGGGAACCATGAGATATAAAATCTATATTTCAATGATACATGGGGAAATATTCCTAATATATGTATTGAATTAGAAATTATTAATAAATTTGTTGGGTCGTAAACATGATCATTGTATTTTGAATCACTCCCAATATAAATGTAGGGTCCCTCCTTATGATTTCTTAGTTCCACAGATTTCATTTCTAACTAATTCAGTTTAGGAGGAGGTGAAGAACATATCTATAAAATGTATTTTAGGGTCATTCCATCTCCCAATTATGGTAGGCATATTTTATGGTCAGTCTTTAGGTGGACCATCTAGGGAGAAATATATGGCCCTAAACTTTATGAGGTCATCAGACACATTTTTGCGTTTCATTGTGGAAAAGGTATGTGAAAATCCAAGATATTTTTGTGACATTCCACAACAGTAAGAACATTATTTTCATTAAGTATTTGGATGAGTCCTAATATCATCTCAAAGTTTGAAACTTCCCAAGGATATTAAATGTGCATATCTTAGTACTCCACATATGGGGTATTGTGTTCTTTAAGAGTTTGGTTATTCGTATCCATGTTTTCTCGAGTTTGATTTCATTATATTTTTTATTGGTTTGAAATAAATTGAAGTTCCAAAACGGTCTCCATAGTGTAACTATATTTTCTTATAATTTATGACCTAATTTGCGAGTGATGATTCTTTTTAATTTCTGCGTCAAAATAAACTAGTTTTTCTTTTTCTGATCGTGTCATGAAAATAAGTTGTGATGTTTTGTTTTGTATGTTTTCATAATTTTATGATTGAATATGTGTAAAATAAAATCACATAAGAAGCCAAGAAAAAATAAAATAAAATCAAATGTTATAGTAAATAATTATAGTGTGAGAGTGGAAAAGAGAGAGGAATAAACACACAAAAATAAACAAACAAAATAATAATAATAATAGGGATAGGGGGAATGGAAGGATTAATAATAATGAAGAAACGTAAATAAATAAAATGAAAGAAAGAGAAAAAATTGTCTTGGATCCCAAGAAAAACTACCAAAATTTGTTCTCGTGGTAGCACGCGTCAAATTATTTATTTAGTTTTTTAGAGAACTTCAATAGTGTAGTAGGAACCATATGTCGTCTCTCGACATATACTTAGATCATTTTTAAAAAAAAGTGTTTTGATTATGAAAAGTGGGAATATAATTATATGTAATTTTGGGGTTTTATTTATCATGGATGCATATAAAATTCATCTATATAAGAAAGAAGAAATTGACAGATTCAATTAATCTTTATCTATGTTGGGATCTCATGATGATCATCATTCATAGATTCCAGATATTTGGTTTTGATATTTTAATCCATTGTTTGTAACACGAAGAACAGGAATTTTACTATTTTTAATATCGTATTCCTCACAGGGTTCTATCCAAAACACTAAATGATTCACTGTATTCAACTAATGATTGGATGATTTGGTTTTGACTTCATAACCAAAAATCACTGAGGCAACACATGAAGAACTCGATTCACTGTCCATGTTTTTATATTATTTAAATTTGTTACCAGGCAATTAATGTACATGGACATGTATATGTTTATTTGAGTTAAATTGACCAATATAAACCACACAAACAAAACAATAGAAATGGTGAAGAAAATGGGATGAATGGTGTGTGAAACATTACCTAAAAAGGTACCCCAAAAAACGTTCATTTGTGTTTGTGTATGATGCACCAGGATATAACTCAGTTAAATAAGAATATAGGTTGAATAAAAACAACAAAAATTATTGAATTAAAATTATAATACAAAATAATATAAACATGATGCTCATGATTTGATGATGTTCATCCTTAGGTAATCAGAAGGAGTTTAGAAATCCATGGAAGTGGAGGAAGAAAGAGATGTTGATGTAGAAATTATAATAGAATAAAAAACCTCTAGTGAAAATGATAGGAATCCATTGGGAAAAAAAATGGCAGAACCTTTCCTCTTGGTTAAACTCCAAAACGGGCTGCCGAAGGTCCCAATTTATAGGCAAACTGGGAGGTGGTTTTGGGCACCATGATTTCATGAATCCACATGGCCCATAGTATTAGTAATCTATAAAGTCTTAAATAAATTTTGAAAAATCCCAAAAATTGTTTTCAAACACATTTTCTATCTCCATGTCAAAATTTTAATCTAAATTATGGATCTTCTCAAAAACATTCATCCCATTTTGTGGAAAAGGATTAGAAGAAGAAGAAAAATAGTGGACGTGTGTTATTGGGAGTCCAAGTATTTTGACCCATTTTCCTCCACATTATTGTGGGCTCTCAGAATCACCTCCACCTTCAATAAAATCATCAAAAAAGTGAAATTTCCATTTTTAATAGTGAAAATTCTAAAATTACTTCATCCATGATGAAGTGAATTTTCTTAAAAATATTTAGTTTTCAATATAAACCCAAATTAGAATATTGGAGTATGGGTGGAAATTAATAGTGAATCATAGTGCAATCAGGGATACGTACTGACACCCAGAAAAGTGGTCTCGCCACTATCCATTGGTTCATCAACCCTTTTTTAAACTCTTCCTATTTGAGTGTGTATGCAGCA
The DNA here is from genome assembly GCA_963277665.1 of Viscum album. NCBI lineage: Eukaryota > Viridiplantae > Streptophyta > Magnoliopsida > Santalales > Viscaceae > Viscum > Viscum album. Next base: position 34,634,039 of record OY728150.1, on the reverse strand, counting down.
TGTGATCCCCCTCTAGACTCCAGTAACATTGGGTTCTATTTGTTTGTGTTTTATATACCCTAAGAAAAGTCTCATTTCGATAGTCCATGAAACACGACATTAAATTTTTGTTCAGGTTTCATGTTTTATGACATTAATATATTTGAAAAAACTTATTCATATGATGTTAAACTATTCCATGAACAGTCCTCACTATATGATGTAAAAATAAACTTTCATTTTCCTCAACTAAAAGACATAAAATTGTAATGAATCTAATCCCTCATCTGAGAGGATTACATTGTAGTGTATGTTTTGATCTTTGTTCTGGTGAACACACCTTCATTGGTTTTCTCTCAGTAGAGGTGGTGTTATTTTATGATATTTGGAATCCATTCAATCATTTTTTCCCTCTACCTCGTTCTTTGTGTGCCCCTTATTTTATCCTTCATCCTATACCACATATAAAGGGACACCCTGACATAATGGTCTCATTCTACATTAGCTTACCTTCCATTTTCAGCCAATGCCCTAGAAGATTTTGGATGACATTCTGATTTCAGCCCTAACGTTTTTAATACGGTCAGTGGTTGGCCCTCATTTTTTTGTTTCTATTTATGGCTAACCCAATGCATATGTTGTGTCCTGAATAAGGTAGATTTTATATCCTCCATTTTCATGTAATCCTCATTGTGGTCCATATTTTGGGCATGTGAATCACAGATTCTTCATAGGATGAACATAACTAGTAAGTGATGTCCCATTCCTCTGTGAATTTTCTTCCCTTGAGGAAATCCCAATTATCAGTCCACCCTTCCTTCGGGTTCCTTAAAGACAACATAGTGTGACATTGCATTAGAGATTCCTATGGTTGAAATTCACTCCCATCAACATCCATGAAGACGGTATTAAAGGAAATATGTGGTGATAGGAATATGGTTCTTCCAGCTATGGTCATCAGTAGCTCAAAACAACTAGTATTGATAAGACATTCTCATGAACCAGTATGTTAATTCATCACTACTTGCTTTGGGGATAATATTTTCTTCACTCATATAAAAGTTGTACAACATAATACTATTCAATAGGGGGTAATACTTTTTACCTTCCAACAATTATTCCACCAAAGACTCACGGTCGGAATGACTCCACACACATTCCACAAGAAGAATATTATTTATTATATCCTCTCTTAGAGAAACATATGTGAGGACCTTCTAAGAAGCTTATTGTTTAAAAATTTGTTCCAACACATTGTTAGTTTTTTCTTCTATGTTCATGAATATTGTTCCTAGAACACATTCACGGGGCACAAAATCGAAAAGCCTAGGAGGCCTCAACATTCTTCATGGAGAAACAAATGATCAAAATGAATTGGTTCACTATGTACAGTTCATGTATCATAGATCTAAAGAACTGAGTTCGTAAAGGGATTTCATGGGGGTGATGGAGATTCACAATTAGAGATATCAAGAATAGGTCCACAGAGGTCAGATGAAAAAATAATGTTGGCATTCACACTGGAATCATAGTCTATAGACTGACATGATTCCCAACACCCTCAGCTACCATGATCTTCATGAAGTTATAACATTGTGCTCCGCACACCCTCATCCTGAGACTTCATTATGATCTACAAGTTTTTTAGTGATGTACACTCAGTATCTGACCCTCCTTTTTCCCTAGGCTCACATTTTGTGTGGCGTAATTTGTTGGTGCCGAGAGTTGGACCCAAGATAGATCAAGGATGGAAAAAACGGGTTGGAAAACATAATCTTCTTACAAAGAATAAAAATCATTAAAGGGGGTCTTCGTCATGAAGATAAGTCGCTAAGAACTTTACCACCGTGAAAGACGCGATGTAGGGGAGGATGCCTCCATGAGTCTGACGAGCTCCAAGAACACTGAGAAGTAGTGACAGATGCCTCTAAGAGTCCGAAGATATATTTTAACGCTGCGATGTGGCGACAAATTCCACCGCAAGACCTACGAGCTCCATGAACACCATTATGTAGTGACAGAATACTCCACTTGCCTAGTAGATTCATTACCATTAATGAAGATGAATTTCTTTTGTGGATATCATTTGAGAATATTGATACTCGGTTCTTGTATATTTGTGGGTCACCCCACCCCAAAGGATCACTACAAAAAACATTCAACTTTTGATCTCCCATTTTGTGAAGCTCCCCATGCTCCTCTATCTAGTAAGAAAATGATTATCACAATGTATTTGAGAATAACAAACCAGATTTCCCATGTTCCTGATTTAGCTCCACTTCATGTTTGGATTACCTTCATGAATCCACACAACCATCACGATGGTTGGGCACTAGGTACTTTTTTGAGGATTCAAACTTTGTGAAACACCCTCCAGACACATGTAGACTCCAAAAATCAACATGTTCACCATGCATTGTGATGTACCTTCCTTCATAGAAACCCTTTTGTACAAGATTCACGATGCACCATCCTTCGTGAAGATCATACTCTTAGAAAAGCACTAGTTCTTCATGAATCCAATCCAAAGGAGGACTTATGCTTCAGAAACATATCTCTTGTGAATCCATCTAGATTCATACATACTGATTTCTTGATTTCTCGTGTGGTGTCTCATGTGGTGTTACTCTAACTTATACATCATTGCATTGGTACGCGAATAGATATTTCTTTCTTCACATAGCTACACTAACATAGACCCCCCGATTGACCCCTATTCCACCTTGCACCCGTATGCAATTTCTTGTTCCTTACCTTCAACACGTCTGGTTTGGTTCTGGTAATGTAATACAAGGGATGAGGAGTGAGTGTTCATCGTTTAAGTTGAATGAATTCCAATTTTGAAGCTCCTACATCCTCAATTTGTGATGTTAAACTGTGTCTTGCACATGCATGGTAGTTTTTAGAGGACCAGAAAGTGGATGGGCACTGAAGCCCTCTCATCTCTCACTCCCATTGGTATTTTTCTCAATATTCACCTTGTATGGTCTCCACATAATCCTCCTACCACTTCATTGAATCTCCATTCCATTTTAAGTCTCAATCTCAATCTACATAGGCTACTTGCCATGTGTGAACCCCATTCCATCCCTTGTGGCCACAACATTTGCAGCATGATCTTCGGTTCTAATATTTCCACTTTCCACTCACACTAACCATGAAAAACATGTTATAAAACAAATAGTGATTGTGACATCGTCTTTTGGACACTTGCCCTGTGTATTCCACATCCCCCTTACCAATCCACATGGCCTTTGATCCATTTATTTTAAACAAGGTGCATCAGAATCCTCTCCAACGTTCAATCCCCTCACTCCACACAATCCATCTGTTCCCACTATTTCACATCGTTTCACTCGTCCTACTTGACATTAAACTACATGCTTTGAACTATTAAGGTTTTTTTCCTTTTAGGGTATGTATTCAAAACCAATGGAAAAATATATTGATACCTTATAGGGACATACCATCTGGGTGTGACATCTTCCCCTTTTAGGACACATCTCCCAGATCTATCCACACGAGATGTATTGATCCATCCATGTGGCCATCTAACCATGCATATTACCCAAATTTATCCATAATCCTCCAACCAAGAGTGCCCCTATAATGATGGGTCGCTAAATATGAAAAATCCCTTAGAATATCTCCAGGTCACTATCTATTGTGTATTCCATAATTATCTAATTCCATCCTGAAATACATGGTCTTTCATTTCCATCGACTATGATACGTAGGAATCCACCCTGAGGTTGAACACCAGAGCTATCATTTTATCATAGGTTACATATCATTTATTACATCCATTCCAATGACACTTCTCCCATATCCATACTGATTCTTACTCTAGTCATCACTTCTCAGTGAGATTATTTTTTCCATAACATTGGTGATCCTAGAATCACCAGGTCAACTAACCATAAATAATCCCCACAAATCATATTCACCATCCTAGATTGACCCTCTTGTGATGAGCCACTATCCATATGTAGTCCCCCAATCACCCTTTGATATATGTGGGTTTTGATCCCTGTATTTTACCTAGGGTTTGTAGGAAACCTCCGTTAGGTTCAATCATAGCCAATGGTAAACCTTAGTTTCCTCCTCATTGGGACCAACCAATCTTGATCATACCTCAGTCGTGTGTAGATCATCCATCATTTTTTGACATATCCCCTTTATTGGGAACACGGCTATGGGGTCTGTCCTCAATTGGAATTCTGATCCACTCATCCATTAAAACGTTTAGGTGATCCCTCCTAGGGCTGTATGAGTTTGATCCACTTTCATATGTGTTTTGATCATTATTTTCTATCTCCACAAGAGACAATTCAATTGGAATTCCCCATGTAAAAAATGGGAATCCCTGGAAAACCTCATAGGCATACCTTCGGCAGAAGGTAACCTGTGATTGACAAGGGAAGCCTCGAGGTTCCTTGCCCTGGAGAATCCCTATGATCTGGAAGAATACATGTGTTACAATGATTCTAAATCCATACATGCCATCAATGTAGAGCATGAAAAATCTATAATTTAATGTTTCTGCACCAACATGAACCTTTCGAATGTCCTGATTGAGGCATCATAATTAACTTATGTCTACAATGGTATGCAACCAGGAACAAGTTTCCTAAAAAAAGTCTTGATCTCTAAGTGAGTAAGGAAGTAGGTGTCAAAATATGAGGTGGAATAAACGGAATGATGAACTGACATCTCATCATTCCATTTCGATTAAAGAGAATAAATAACTAAAGTAGCGATTAATGATTCTCGCATTTGGAATGATGGAATGTGGGGAATATTGCACCACTAACGAGCATCAACACACATTAGGAGACATGACCTGGTGTAAAGCATTAGAATACATAACCTATATTAAATATATATTTTTATGGAATGGTTCTTATCCACTACAAATACATAATCCTTATCATCAATATTTTTCTTAGATAATATAAATTTAATTTTAATTATTTATTTTACAATTTTTGAAAAACTCCACTGTAATGATAAAAAAAGACATTGATATCTACCATGTACATGGTACATGTTCATGGAGTACGACGTTCACTCCCTAGACCACCCCCTATATGAAAATCCAACTGAGTTCTTGGTAAACCATTATCGAGTACCGAGTGGACACTAACATTTTTATACATATCACCAACCCCCACACCTTCACCTATTTATTCAATTACCATACTCAATCAAATATTCTGAACATCTTAATCAGCCAAAAGTATCATTCCCTCATTCTAAACTCAAAATATCAAATATTATTTGGTTTTAATAATATAATTTTTAATATTAAAATAATTATTTAAAATTAATTAACATATTTTGTGCACATGTCATAAAATATAATTTTTTTAGAAAAAAATTTTATTTTTCACTAATACCTATGGAATATTTTAAATAATTATAGAGTTGATCATGTAAGTCCAAATTATGATATATCATGACTAGATAATGGAAAATTATTGGACATTTTTTGGTCTAAGGGATGATAGAAAATGATAAATTGAATTGAAACTATATTATTTTATCTCCTATAGGGTTGAATTACTATAATATAGATTTTGACAATATCTGAAATTTCATAATGGAAATTATGTGTTATTGAAATTGTCTCATGGTTTGGGACACTAAAGGACATGAAATTAAATAATGTTTATGCCATGGTGTGTGGATCCATTTAAGATATTGGTAATGATATGTGATGTTGAAAATGAATTGGAATTTCCTCCCAATTAAGAGATAGTTAAAATTATTATTTTCCATTTCATATCCATAAAAATATATTTTTCTAATGACACAAATGTTCGGATTTATGGAATTTTTTGATCTTGAACTAGATGTGTCGTAAAATGAATGAAAAAAAAATAAAATATTAAATTTGAATGAAAATGTTATCAAAGGATATAAAATTCCTTTGAATAGAGTCACATGGAAATAGAGTATGATTCACGAGGAGACATGGAAAATAGATTGTCACATAAATAATTATATTAACAACTTTGAAAAAATAAAGTTACTCAATGAATCTTTAAAGATGGAAATTATTTTTGAGGGAAAGTGTTAAGACTTATGTTTCACAGAATATTAAATGGTCAGGATAATTCATTTCATTAATTTATAGAATTGTGGTTTACATGTAAATGTAAAAAAAATTATTTTCTCAATTGGTATGTTTATTTAATGTAATGAAATTAGTAATGTAAAAAGTTTGTGTAACATAGAAATTTATTTCATTGAGATAATTTTTTTTGGATTTTTTTTACAAGATGGGTTGAATTATATTCATATGTTTTTTATAATGATGTATTCTAAATCAATTTAGGGAAATTATTTTTATCCTGATATATGGAATCACTATTTGATAAATGATGTTGTTATGGATTATTAGAATTAATAATAAATAACTTTGCAAAATTAGATTATTTAAGGAAATTAATCTTTTTAAAAATATTTTATTCCCGGATATATTATAACATTAATATAGTATATTCAAATTCTTTCCCATTTCTTATTATACTTAGAGAAAATTGAAATTAACAAAATGATTAATTATGTTGAAATTATGAGAGAGATGATACTGTTTTAGAGAAAATAGGTCCCTGAATCATTACATTATAAGTTTCCAATTGAGATTCCTTGTAAATTATAGAAGAAATAAATAAATTCTTATCTATATTATTTGGAAATTATGGCCCATTACTCACATTGATAGAAATTTATGGTATAAAAATTGGTGATGAGATTGATGGATGTTGATGAATTTTGGAAGAATTGAACATAGCATTAAGGAACACAGAATAAATTAATCTCTTTATTTTATTTATATAATTTATTGTTTCTAGAGATGTCTATAACACAAGAAATATATATTTTAAATGTTAACATGAATATGGTGTTAAAATTTGAGTTTTATGAGATTAAACGTATGTTATATCATGATAGTGTGAGGTTTATACCATTCACTGATAATTTTTTCCAATAAATATCATTCCTCTATACTTAAATACTAGGTTGTTACATATTGAAATTCTAAGCCTAGTAGGAATAATGAAACTCATTGGAGGTCATCAATTCATGTACTTATAGTTTCATGTGGTCATGCCAATATGAAACGAGTTATGAGAAATGTTTATAAATTACACCAAAATTCATTAAATGAGGTTTTGAAAATTAGTTTTTGAGAAAAGATTTATGAATAATTTTATGAAAATAAATAGATATTTTCATTAAAGGATCTTCAATTTGATATTTTTTTGAGATTTATATAATTTTCATCTATTTATGTTTATTGTTTTTACCTTTTATGAGTTTAGATATCTTTTGATACATTTTTAGATTCATTATATATTGTATGATTTTATCACATGGATTTTTTTGACATCATGACATTGATTAAATATATTATTTTTATATAAATTATCTTTGTTAAAGTTACTAGGTAAAATTAAAATTATCATATATAATTTAATGTGGGTATATTATATATTTTCACAATATTAATATATATATTTATAATTGGTTATATTGATAACAAGTTTTGAAACTTTTAAACAGTAAGAGTGGTAATGTGGATACATATAGTGTGTGCATTAAGATGATAAATGGTCAAATGTATTGGGTTAAAAATGTTATAACTCACTATTATTTATTCTAAGGTAGATATTGTGGGGTTAATGTGTTCATGGGTGTGGAATTAGTTTTAATAAAGGCACTACAGGAATGAAAATTATGATTATTTTGTGGGTGAGTAGTGAATCATGTCTGAGTGGTGGCTAACTAGAATAATATTTTTTTTCTTTATAATATATAATTCATTAGAATAATTATAATTTTCATCAAATTAATTTTTTTTACATGAATTAGAAAAATGTGGGGAATCATGTGATTTTATAGAAATGGGTAGTTTTCAGAAAGGAATTAGAAAAACATAAATTTCTCTAATAATGATATTTTATAAGTGAAAACATGGTTTCAAATGAAATTAGAAATATGGATTTCATTTAACGATGTTTTACAAAAAAATAATTGTTTAATAAAAAATCATATGAATGGATTTGATAATACTGTTATTTGAATGGTTTTGGTTAAATCATTATTTTTTGGAAAAATAATTTTTGAATTTACATTATTGATTATATTAGAATTTTCATAATTCTTCAATAATGGAAATTTATTTGTGTTTTTGGTTAAATCCAGTAGATTTTAAACTCCCCCTGACAAGATAATATTAATGGGAACTTTGGTATACATGTCAACTATATTGGATGTGATATAGGAAAATGAAATGAATGCAAATTCATTATTGGAGAGATAAAATAAACTATTTATTTATTGTCGAAAGAGTTGGTGGCCTAAAGTTAAATAAAACTTATTTATCTCTAGGAGTCACATTGGAGAGATGGATTTTTATCTAGTTGTTATTTTTATTTAATTAATTTTTTCTTGCAATGTACGTTTTATTGTTTTTAGAAATGGGGTTATTCGTCACAAAAAATATTATCTTTTATAGTCAATTTTTTTAGACAAATCCATTGGAAAATGGTAAATTTTTATCCAATGAAAAATGATTAAACATTAATTCAATATAGGTAATGTACATGAGTCTAGTAAAATTCTTATTCTGGACATTTTATTTAGACCCCTAAAATGTGTGTGATAACCCCAACTCTAGTAGCACAGACATGGCGTCTACTTTATTAAATTGAATTGAGTAAAAAGAATCTAATCTTGAAGGACCAATCTATTAACCGGTATTGAAAAAATACATAAATACATGGTTCCCTTTTTAAAATAGGTAATAAAATATAAATCATAATAAATGAAAATGATATTCATCCTTTATAGACATGCATATATCGCTTCTTTATATCATGGGGAAAGGGAACAAAATATCATTAAGCACCAAAAATATTTATTGGTTATGTGAAAAGGATGTTATCAAGATAATATAATTCATAAAAATATGTAAATATAAATAATTGAAATATCATTCTATTTATTGACAAATATAGCATGACATGAATCCATGAATAATATCAACACAATAATATGATATATATTAATAATAACTGAATTCATAATGATGGAAACAAGTATTAATGGATTTCATGATCTCAAACATCTTGATATCTCTACCATCATATAATTTACCAACAATAGTTGAAAAACTATGGTTATGGTTTAAATACCCTAATCACGATGTACATGGAAATCAAATTAAATTTATATAATAATTAATAAATTACACAAATAGACACCCAAAGAACATTTTAGTTTACTGTATTTGGAAACTGTGAAACATAATCAGCCAGTTCCGAAAAAATAAACATTTAATTCTGTATTTTCTATCAGAACTATTTCCCCATTTGGACACATGTTACCTAATACCCCTCTTCATATCAAAGAGAAAAGAATCATAAAAAATGTGAGATAAAATGCCCAGTAAGTGTAAAAATTGAAAATAACCCAAAAAACATAAACATAAAAATTTTAAAAACAAGAAATTAACTTTTGGAAATCATACCACATATATCAAATATCAAAATATTGAGTCATGAATTATATTTTTGTAAATCATAAGGAATAAATCATAAATTTAGTAGATCCATGAGAAAATATCATTAGCATAAAACATGGAATTGTGAAAAACACATAAGCATAGAAAATTATTTTCATATTACACATGTCTCATTTCATAGACCATTATAGTGTACAAAATCCATTATTGAAATGGGTTTACTTTTTATTTGTTCCCATTGTTACTAAACCAAAATAACATTCCATTCAATCCCAATATTTCTGAACAATATTTACTTGTTGTTCTAGGCATGTATATAATATGAGATATTAAACACTACAAAATGCATTGGATGGTGATAAATTTCACACCCATTTTATAGTGAAATAATTCTTATGTGTTACACAATAAAATAAATCATTCATCATAAAATAATTATTGAAATGGGTCACATTAAACATTATTCCATCATAACATAATCCCTATAAAACAAATGGACTTAATAAGTATAATTCCATCATAAACCCAATCAGAACATAGGAACAATAAGTATATTATACTCGAAACATAACCATATGAGATAATTACCATCATGGATGGAAAATAATTTTGATATAACATTTTAAATTAATCTAATAGAAAAGCAGGTTATCTCTATGGTTTAAAACCATGGCTATAGACATTAAAATTGTGGCTATAGGTAATAGACATTGTTTAATCGGTCGTGGCTACTATTGGAATCGGTATAAGAAAATTCCTATAGCCATTGTTCTAAACATTGGAAATAGGTTTACATATATGGTTTACAACTATGGCTGTAAAAACCACCACACAGACAAAAATCCACGGTTTTAAACCGTAGCTATAGGCTCCATATTATAGAGAAAAAATTTGGAACCCTACAACCATTTAAAACCCACATAATGATATAAAAATACACCACTGCCACTCTTTTTTGTCCTAAATAAAACAAATAGGATACCATTCAGATAAAATATAGATAAATAATTAAAATAAAAATTGAATGATAATGAATGTATTATAAATTTCCATATCTAGAATAAAATAGATAACATCAGGAGATCCACTAGAATAAACATTGATTAGATCCATGCCTTTCAATGCATCCCCGCTATCATTCCCAGAGTAAAAATCACTTATGAAACATCATCTGAATAACATTTCCTTCTAAATAAGAGTTCTAGTTTTATTAGTGAAACAAATCCATTTTTTTGTCATAAGATCTGTATGAACATGTTATAGATATTAATATCAAGATTTAATATTTTCTATTCCATCTATTGGAATATCAAGTGAACAATGATATTGCCTACTATAAGATTATACGCACAAAAGATAATCTAGTGTGGGAACTACAAATACGAGGTAAATTAAAGAGTTAGTCCTAGGATACTACCTTCTAGGTTCATCATCATTTGGAGAGTTTCGAGGAAAAGATTCCCCACACCCCATGCACCCTCCCCCTGCCCCTTGTAATAGAACCTAGCACCACCTACCCCCTTCCCCTCCTATACATCCCATGCACCACCTGAACACCCCTTGCACCCTACACCTTCCCTTCACAACAAAACTCAGAAAACCCTCCAACACACCCCATGAACACCCCCTACACACCCCCTGTACCATCCCTCTACACCTTGTAATAGAACCCATCACTCCCCTTCCCCCTTTAACCTTATAACATGACCTAGCACAACCCCCCTGCACATACACCAAATGCACACACTACACCCCCTTCACACCCCCTGCACCCTCCCCCTACCCCTTATAATAGAACCATACACAACCCCTTCCAATAGAAACATAACTCAGCACACACCCTCCCCTATACCCTACTCACCCCCTTCCCCCAACCACTCCTCATCATACCCCCATACAACCCTTGCACCCCTTTCACCATCCCTTACACCCTGCAATAGAACCCATCACACCCCTACCATTGTACCCAGTGCACACCACACACCATCTCCATGAACACCCCTCTTCACACCACATTAACCCCCTAAACACCCCCATGCCCCCCCCCCATTCACACCCACCATGCACACCCCCAACAACCTCTACCACCTCTTGAAACAGAACATAGCACTCCACCATACCACCTCTTATACACACCCCTACACTTTGAACACCCCACGAACCCTATACAGACCCCCTGCACACCCCATGCACCCATGTACACCCAATGTACCCCTACCCCCTCCACCCACCTCTAGCAATAGAGCCCAACACACCCCCTCCCCATGCAAACCCCATTCCTGATGCACACCCCATGAACCCCCATGAACACACACTAAAGCCTCCCCTAACCCTTATAACAGAACCCATCACACACCCTCCCACTTCCCTTAGCACGACAATTCCCCATGCCCCTGAACCCCCTAGGTATTCACCTTAGACGTCTTACCAGTTGACGACAAACTATGATCTTTTTTAGGTTAGTTATTATAAGAATGATTATCATCATGGACTAACAAACAATAGGTTGATAGATCAAAATTCCATGGTCATTGTTTGGATTCGATACTTATATAGAAATAATTGAGGCTCTATATACTAGTTTCAATGGAAATAGGTATATTCATAATGGTAATTAGAGACCTCTTTAAATATGAAATCTCATTTAATAAAATTCATTTTGATATTTCACTACCTATGTGAACGTAATATGTTCATTGTTTAAAGGTAACTAACAAATTTATAGGCTATTTAAGGAGATACTATGATACATAAAGTTCATTAACGACCTATATAAAGCTCACATTAAAGAAAAATAGGCTATATCAAGGTTATTCATCACCCATATTTATTCCATTTGAATCTCCTACAATCATTAAGATTTTTTTAATGGACCTATAATGAGAATAGAAGGTCCATATTATATTAATTTTTGAATTGATTTTTCAAGGTGTAGTGGATTATAATTTTTTTTATTTCATGATATGCATTTTATTTAATATCTAATAAAAGAGGATAATGTTACCTGAACATGATATATGTCAAGATACATGTATCATTTCTCAAATAGAATAGTAAAAATCAATCTCTATCCTTATGGTCATGTACTAATCGTTCTGTTTTCCAAGGTATATATTGATTCAAATAATCAAATAAAATGACATCATAGTATCATTTTATTAGCCCATAAACTTCAAAGCTATATATTCTTCTTAAATTAATCCTTGATAAATATAGTGGTTATTATAAAACCAATTTTTATAATAATCAATGAATTTGGGAAACATGTTTAAAAAAATAAATTAAGCAATTATAGAATTAAAATTAAAGGGTTATGTAGAGGGATCCTACCTAATCATTAAGGAATGATTGGATTGATAAAGACAACTCGAATGTTCCTTTTTTCCACTTGCATGCATTGGAAATTTCAGAAATATATGAGGACACCTAGCCCCTATGTGCATGTTTTTATGGAAAATATGCATAAGGGGGTCCTTACATATATGTTTATACTTGCATATACCCCATTACAGTTACACATGTTCTCATTTTTCATATATATATATAAGCACACCAAGCCCCAATATATATATTAATACTTCCATGAGTGAATATATAATATTAGGGAACAAATATCTTCACAGGACTAACCATGCATACACATATAAGCATTCATCAAAGACGACTCCAATCCACATAATCAAAATCCAAAATGCACTACCAAAATATAAGGAATCAAAAAACCACAAAAGCTCTAATTAAAATTTGGTCATGAATAAACATGGAATAATCCTCACCCAAATCCAATGTCGAACTCACTATCTTCGATGGTGATGTATAGAACCAGCCTCATCATAAGAAAACACCAATAATAAAATAGTGGGAAAATAAATAATACATAGAAACATCTAATATATATGATATCGGTTTGTCAATTTTCCTTGATAAATGATCAATGAATAAATAACGAATAATGAAAATAATAATATTTAGATTGATATGTACAACCCAATACTAAATAACCTGATCATTAATAAAGGATTTGTGTTCATATTCAATTATATTCTGAGTTGAAAAATACTTTTTTAATTTAGAATTATATCAAATTCAATTTTTCAATTTCCCTCATAATCCCGGCCATTTCAACATGGGGCACCCAAAAACTTATGAATTCCATTTTTATATGCTCAACATTTGTCTTTTATAGAATATCCTTTATAAAAACACATTTTTCACATCAATTAATTGGTAATTCCCCATAAAAGACTAGCATTCACATTCACACCTTAGTGTAATGATAGTATTTTCTCAGTCAACGTGATTTTTTATCACTGAGGTACCTATAAAATAAAATAAATCACCATAAAATTCAACAATTCTAGTATATGATGTGATGGACCAGTGGAATCTTTTACACTAATTAAAACATGGGCAATGCCAAATGCTAAAAGTAACTCACTCAGGAAATAACATGATTCACGATAAGGTCCATCCCAAGAACATTTCGAGGAAGAATACTAAAGAAAAAATAAAAAATAATCCTAGAAATTCATGTTTCCAAAACCAAATGAATGATTCATAGAACACCAAGGGGAAAATTTTAAATGCACCAATTAATCAAAAAAAAGACATGCCAAAACATTGACTTTCAAAAATCAATCATTCTTGTTATCAAAATATATTACATAAGGACTCAAAACTATTTTTAGAAACAATTTTTTCAAAACCATGGCACATTGAACCCATCTTATCCCCCATGCACACTCTACACACACCCAAAACAACCCCAATACAACTCCTCCCCCTCTACTGCACAATTCCTACTGCCTACACACAGTCCCTCCATCCCCCAAAAGTTTCTTACCCCATGAACACATGCCATCCACCCCCTGCCCACACACCCTACTCCTTGCACCCTGCACACCCCCTGTACACACTCCCTCCACACCGTACAGACATCCCATACCCCTGAACCCTGAACATCCCCCTAGAAACACCCACAACACACCCCCAACACGCAACCCGTGGACACCCATCCTCCCCCTCCACCCACTCTAATGTACACATAATTCCCCCTACCTACACACACACCCTCCACCCCCTTACTAGTTCACCATACACCATGTACACCCCATGAACACACTCTAACATCCCATGCACCCTTACCCCCTACACACACACACCCATATACCCCTTCCACCTGTGCCTACCATTGCACACACCTATCACACCCTCTCCACAATCTAAAATAAACCACATAAAAAAACTAAATTCAATGATTAAAATATCCTAAGGGAAATAATGTATGAGAACTATAGAGGAATAGTAATTGTTTAAAATGGGCCTTTATCCAACCATATAAGTAACAGTAATACAACATATAGTTTAATGAACTGATCTGTTTCCCATCATTGCATTTTATGATGATTTATTCACTATTCGTTTTTCATTTAATATCAGCCATATTTGTCTAATATATGATTGGTGATGTAAGTGATAATTGACAGTTTATTCAATGAAAGTGTCCATTTGAAATTGGGTACACTATTTGAGATTTATTTCATGAGATTTCAAGCCTTGGGAGTGGATGTTTAGGTATCCCTTCTTAAGGACCAAATATGGATATTCAGTCGGCTTGAGGGATGAATTCCTCATGTAATGAGTTAAAATATAATAGTAACTTCATATTAACACTAAGTTACAAAATATTAACTCAATGAAGACCCAATAGTAACATTCAGTTAAATAAGGAATGAAATAGTAACTGATATCATATGTAAGAATACTATTGTAATACATAATATAATCTATAAATATTCACAATTTATATACTATTAAATTTAATCATACCTAAAAGGAACCTATGGTTTTTAGTGGGAATTAAGAATTGTGTCTATCATACATAGTACTTGCTTTCTGAATCCCTTTTAATAACTCTATTAAGAGTATTACATACATGGAATCCCAATACATCCTTAGTGGTGCCCCTTGGATTATCCCATTTAGGTGGAGTAAGTGAAATATTGAAGTCCATGTGTTATTTAATTATTCCATATGGGTAAGGACTTTGGTGATGAATTAAATATAAAATATAGTTTGAATTATTGGTCCTAATAACTTGATATTTATTTACTAATAGAAGAAAATTAACAATTAAATGGTAAAATATAAAATTTTGTAACACCATAACCCCCACTCAGGTTGTCTCTAGTTACAACAAGACGTATCAAAGAATAAAGGTTATCTTCTTATTAAATGAAAAATATATATTTTGTGTAAATTTTAAAAATGTATATAGATTTACAAAGGAAGTATCATATATTTAATTGGAATGAATTTTTCATATTGGAAAAAGTTATTCATGTTATATTTTGACGAATATAATGGAATTCTTTATCATGTTTTATGTGATGGGAATTTATTTGATATTTAGTATGGTGTTTTTTATGAGATCGACCAAACAAATATTCAAATTGATGACAATTCTAATATGGTATTGAAAAAGTCTTTAGAATAAGATGTTTTTGAAATTTTAGATCACTATAGGCTTTCTAAAGACAAGTAAATAAAGTAAAAAAGAATTTTATGGTAAATAATCTATCTTAAAGAAGGGAGGATAGGTTGTTTCTAAATACAATAATTCAATTAATGAGAACATTCATTCGTATAAAATTAAAATAAAGAAGCTCAAGAAGAGGGACACTACGAAATCTGATACTCCAATCTGTTTAAAAAAAATGAGCCATTGTTCATATATGTTTCTAACCATATAAAAGATGCTTCACAAAAATCTAAAAATACATATTCTATATCACTTCAAAATATTAATGATGAGTAGACCATATCTTGTGGTCAATCTAGAAATTTATAGTATAACCGAAAAGGGAAAATTAATTTATTGGAAAATGAATTGAACGTTTTGAAATCTTAAGGATAAATGAATTGCGATCTCATGGACGAATTTTGGTATTCCTTTTAAAATATGGGGGAAAATTCAGTGAAAATGTGATATTATTGAGTCACATATTCATTAATTATATCATGTTAATGAGGATAAAACATGAGACATCCATTATCTTCTATAAGGAACTACATGAGGGACCAATTAAGATAACATAATTTGAATGGAATTATCAAATTTATAATTTTGATGGGTAACTAGAGGAGTAGGAGATATAGATTAAGAATCTATTGTATGATCTTAAAATCATAATAAGGATTAAAAAAATGATGAAATTTATTTTAAAACAATAACTAATAGTATGAAGAACAATAATATGGTTTCTATAAAAATTTAGTCTATATGTAGTATAACTCATGTAAGAGGAAATCAAAAAACATATATTGGCGAAGTGATATTATTGTGGAAGTAATAAAACCTATATGATTGTGTATAAGTGATAAAGGAAGATCAACTATATCGAGATGTCTATTGCAACCATATTTTAACCAAACAACACATCTTAAGGTACAATTTTCAATAGATTTTTTATATTTTTTTTAATAATGATCATTTTAAATTAAATATAGAATCCAATGAGATGGGGATATTTGGTTAAGAATCTCTATTATAATAACTAGAAGTATTCATGAATGTAATAATGAAAAATATATTTTACAAAAAAAAATTTATGGTTAAGGATAGATACAAAAAATGAAATTAGAATGAGTGTCCAGGTTATATTGTACATCCTGGTCACAACAACCCTTGTGGATAGAATATAAGGTCATTGGAAGAAGAACATATGATATAGAATGAACATCACTAGAGAATAACAAGTTTTATTTCTTAAAAAAATTCATTGAAGAAAACAATTTGATGAAATGGCCAAGATGGCGCACCCTCCACGTCCTTCCTGGGGATAAAATAAGTAGTCTTGGAAATATATTTTTCATGTCTAGATTTATGTCATGATAAAAAGGATATTTATTTCATCAAACATAAAAAGAAAAAATTATCGAAGGAATATATATTATGTACTAATAAATCTTAAGAAAATATGTTGGTTTCATTGGAGATTAGGCAAGAGACATGTCTAACTAGACTCATACAGATCAATATAAAGCATAATTGGTGGTAAAACTCTCCCATTGTTCTTTATTTTTTCAAAATTTTGGTCTATTGTTTTGATGCCTTACACACACATGATGTATTATTATTTCCTTATATCATAACAAATCAGATTTCTTATAATATCCCAAATATATTATAATGAGACATATATATGTATGTATCTTATAAAAGACCATATATATTACGATGTTTCATAAAATATGATACTTATCACTTTTTCTCCTTACACTCAAAATTCCATAATTCATAAAATTAATTTTGGGCTTCTCTAAAACAAACCTAATCCTTATCAAACTACTAAAATAAATTCAGAATATCTTCAAATAATTTTACGTTTATGAAATTAATTCCAAACTCATCCATGTTGTCTCCAATGAACATTAAAACATATTAGAAAATCAATTTAGGTATTTCATGTAGATAAATACATTCTCATAGAATACATAACTTCATCAATCAAAATACAACATCCAAGGGTGTTTTGATCTCTGATTGTATTGTCCTTCATTCTCAATACAACCTTGATAGATTCTATACTATACTAGAACACTATTCTCAAATATTTTAAACAATTTTAACATTAGAATTAAACATAAAGAATATTTAAAACAAGAATATTCATTAATCTATAAAAACATATATGGATCGCACCTTCATCCCTATTGGGACATATCTCAATCTATCATACATAATCTCAAGGACATACATATTGAAACATAATAACAACAAATATAACCAACAAAAGGAATTGGAAATATTATTTTAGGTATAAATTTTTTTTCTAACAATGAGATAAAATTTATGGAATACAAGTAAATTTAGATTGAAAATAATAACATGTTGTATTTAGTGTTTCTTTTTGTGGATAAAAAATTCATAGTTACAAAGTATAGTTTCTATAATAATATCAATGAAAAAATAGAGATATCATAAAATACTTTACAAAAATACAATGAAACCAAAAATAAAAAATCCTTAATTAATATTAGTCCAAAGAATAAAAATGGAAATAACCATACCTAATTCCAATGTTGAACTAAATGTCTTCGCTGCAGGTGGATTGAACCAATCTCATCACAAGAAACAACCTATATGAAAATAATTGGAAAGAAGTGAAATTTAATGAATTCTATGATATACATGATCGGTGTGTCAAATGTACACTTTAAATGATACATGACTCTATAACCAATAATGAATACAGTATATTCAGGTTGTTATGTACATTCAAATATTAAATATCAGGATCATTATTAAAGACATTTTTTTCAAATTATTTCCATTGTTATTTAATACATACACCATGGATTGAGCTATATAAACTCATTCAAGAAAACACTAAACCATACCAAATTGAAAATATTTGCAGACAATATTTGGATTGGTTTCATAATAATAAATAAAAATAATGAAATAGTGGAAACTAATTGGGAATAAAATATTTTTTCTCCAATGATAGACTACCATGAACGGGGAAATAAGTAGTTTTATATCAAAAGAAATCCAAAAAAATAAATTTTAAATAAATTACCATCTAACATTCAATTTATCAAAACAGAGATACAACCGGCACCAATATAAAATCATATACATGTACCCACCAAATACATGGAGTCTAACAATAATGAATGGTATATGTAGGGTGTCAGAAAAGTTTCATAGTTATATTACATTGAATAGTCATTTTATATCTTTTTCCAAACATTTTATACATGCATTTTTGAAATAATATATAGAAATAAACTATTTAAATTTAAAAAACAACACATGGTCATTATCTAATTCGTTATTTTTAAATCATGTTGTGTATATACATAAATATCTTCATTTGAAAAACTTTAAAAAACTCACTTAATTAATGGAAAACAACCATTGAATTCAAATAACCTTCCAAAATTCCATTTCAATAACAGTTTTAAATATTATAAGAAATAAATTTTTGTAATGCAGTAAATAAATAGGTATCTTAAAAAATAGGGAAAATTAATAAACACAGGTAAACACCAATTGAGTTTTGTACCATAGTCACTATAAAATAATGTTAATTGTTAGAAACACGTACTAGGAAATGGAATAAATTGATGCTGTAAAATAAAAATAGATAATATAATGTAGTAAATATCATTGTATATAGTGGATGAAAATAGAAGAAAATCATTATTAAAGATTTGTTTCAATGAAAATTCTTGGTAATGTATTTCTTATATCATATGTAACATTCCTAGATTTTAGTTAGACTATCTAAGAAGTACTCAGGAATTATGAACATTCATACTATCAAATAACATCTTAATATATAACAACAAGGTATCACTTTAAAAGATTTACCTAGTGGACTTATCTCTAGATTGATTAATTCCATGAATTGAATGATCCTAATAAGTATATAAACATGACTAGAATAGCTATAATTTATCCATGTCCTACATAGATACCCAATGAATCTATAAAGTTGTCTATTGGATGTGGGGAATCATTTAATAACACATATAAAAAATATATAAAGTATAATTCATATCAAGGCATCAAAATATATATATTTTATCCCTTACAAATTCAACATTTTTATGAAAAACACATTTTCATTCTAGATATTATAAAATCAATATCACATTCAATTCATAAAATATATATGCTCTTATAGAACATAATATCATGGGAATTAAACCAAAGGTATAACTAATTAAATGAAAAATATGTTTAAAAAACATCAAATAGGCCTTTGGTTTTCAAGTTAATATCACAACAATTTTGATTCATTATAAAAAATATTATGAAGGATTATTTAACATAAAAAACTCATTGAAATCAGTAGAAACATAACATCAATATAACAAGCCCTAATATCATATTTTTACATTAACACACGATCATTTAATAAACATATCGAATAACATAAACCGAAATTATATATGAGAAAAATATAAACATATCAAAAAATAGCATACAATTATAATGGAAATGAAATAATAATGGGTTTAGAAAACCCAAGAGTCACATGGTTTCCAATGAATATGAAATAGCATTGATTCACCCACCAAGATCATGTGAAAATGGAATGAGACCAGTGAATACTGGTTGAATAGAACCGAAGAAGTAATCTGAATACCCTCGATAGTAAGAAAAATAAGGTGTTATCGAAATCTCAATCTAGAATTCATAAGACATTGACCAATTATCAATGTGAGAACTAATCAGGACTCAATCAGGTCAAATGAAGCCTCTAATATGAACAAAACCCTAGTTGAATGGAGAACCTAGAAAAATCATATTATATGGGTACCTTAGGGTTTGTTCAAACTCACAACGAAGCATCAATACTGAATCTATAGGGAGGTGGGGAGGCCACATCATAACTCCATTGGTTGGGAGGTGGGCTGGATTTGGTAAAGACACATCGAAAGAGGAAGATGAACTCCAGCGGGATGTTGGGGATATCATGTAATCCGAGGAGGATCATCCCAAGGTGTGTGGTCACGTCGGAGGAGTTGAATGGTGGGAGTTTTGGTGGAAACACTAATTGAGGAGTGTCATATGGAGTGGAGAAGAATGGGAGGGAGCGGCGATCATGAGAAGGTAGGCAAGAAAGGGGGTGGGGATCGTTATTGCACTGGCTGGAAAAGGGTGGGGATCACGAGCACATATAATGAAATATGGGTAATAACGCGAATATTTTTTGACCCGTGTCCATACCATCACCTATATCAATTTTTTTAAACTGTGGCTATATAAGTGTGTCTATATCCTCAATTTCGAGTAATGTTAATTATTAATGAAAATATCATTTTTTCCATAATAAAACATTTTCTTTTATCAAAATTATGAACAATTGAAAAAGAAATATATTTATTTCAAAATAAAAATCAAATTTTTTATATGGGTATTTACGGAAATAATGAATTATTAAAACGTAAAACTCCATTCTTGAGATATATGTTAAAAACCAATTTCTATAACATTACTTGGAAAAGATAAAAAGTACAAAGTAAAGAAAATGAAAAAATATTACTTTAATATCGTTTAATAAAAATTAACCAATGGGTATAATTGAATCAAAATAATTTTAGAAGAATAGAATAAATATTTTTTAATAAAAAATTATGAAATATGGACATGGATGATTAATATACCCCAATAAATACATATGTATAAACAACCTCAGATAATAATGAGATTGAAAAATTCTCCCTTACATACTTATAATCAGTCAAATCATACACATATCAAAATAAATAATTTTATTGGAATATTTAAATATAATTACCATCATAATAAGTTCCATAAAAACATTCATGGTCAACATACACACCACAAAAAATAAACGGTTGTGAATAAGTTATATTTCCCATGGAAATAAATTTGATACAAAATAATCCATTACATTAGGTCTCATATCCATTGTACCTATGTGAACCTCTGATATAATGATTTAAATAATATAATTGGTTTACTCCATAATCATGATCATAATATATGATCATATTATCATCTGTTTGTTACTAACATTTCATTATTACTTAATATTCAAATACTATCTATTTTTTGTTCTTATGCATGCCCTGTCGAATATGTTCAAGTTCTCCTTATAGGGTAATAGTTATGTAACTAAAAAATTGATATTAAAAAAATATAAAAATATTTATTCATTTTGTGCATTAATATAATCATGCTTTAATGGTTATGTTGTAGAAAAAATCTCATCGTATCACGGTGATAGTAGATAGTACATACGCATGAGTGATGATATAATTATGGTAATAGTGAAATGGTAATGAAGTGGATAGAATAAATGTTTTCATAAAATCCATATCATGGTTAAATAATCATATATTGTTTTTATTTCAATCATTATGTCCATACAAGTATGTTGGTGACTAAAAACAGATTACACCACATTGTGGAGATGGTAATCTGTACATATGAACGCGTGGTGATTTTATTTTCATTGGATGGATATTAGGTGGAATATGGTTATTAAATAACCATAATAACATCTTAGAATATAATTTATACTCTAGTTATAACTTTATAAATGAAAAAAATCATGAAAAGGAAGTATAATATGAAATAATTTGAACAAATTGGTATAGAGGATTACCTCTTCTTCGACGTGCTCTCTAAAAATAAACTATTAAAGCCCCTATAGATAGTATTTTTATAAGACCATAGCCACTATATTGTAATCGGGGAAGTTTAAAATGGAAATCGGTATGATATGACTAAGTAGGAAGGAACCAAGTGATGTGAACAGGTTAGGGTGGAGGTTCCTTTTTATAATTGAGGCTGAGGGGAACTTTTGGAATCATCTAATGTATAATTTTTTAATTAAATTAAAACACATTAAAACGCCTCAAAATGAATTAATTTAGAATTTTTTATGAGATAAGGTTGTAATATCTTTAACTAATAAATTTTAGACATGTTTTGATTTCCATTTAAACCTTATCATTTTAATTTATCACTTAATTGTTAAATATCATTTTAAATAGTGTAACAAATATCTCAATTTTAAAAGAGTGAAAATTTAACTTATTTTATTTCAATTAAAAATAAATAAATTATATTTCATAGTTTAGACCAGTTAATATTTATTATATATTTTAATAGTGTTTTATGATTTTTAAAAAATTTAATAAAACCTATTTGTGACAAAACAATAATGTTCTCAATTGTATCAATATTTAATTCATGGATTTTTAAATATAAATATAAATATAAATATTATTTTATCCTATAATAATATATTTTATTATATATTTATGGGAATAAGGTTGTTTATAAAATTCATTGGATATATTATGTATCCCAAATAATGTTTATTTTAATATTTTAGTAACTATTTCACTATTTCAAATAATATAATAATTTCAACATCTGTTTTGTGTAATTATTTAATAAATGTTTTTTTGAATAAATATTTTAAAACATTCCTATTATGAGGATAAGTCTAAAATATTTAAGAATAATACTTTTAGTCAAATATATCTTCAGAAAAATCCATCATTAAATATCATATACTTAATAATACATGAATGTGACAAGTTTAGCGTCACATTAAATAAAATAATATAATTGTCCTAATCACTTCTATTAAGATCCAAATGGTCAGTATATTATCCATTGGATGGTTATGGTCATGATATACTTGGTAAATTATATTTGTTCAATTTTTGTGTTATTTAATGGTTATTATCATTTTCGTAAATATTTGTTTATTGATTTTTCATCAATTAAATAATTTCTCCATCACCAATATATAAACCTTTAAGGTAATTATTTATTTCCTAATTATTACAAATAAACATCCATGATAATATAAATGTTTTATCTTTCAAATGAGTATTCATCATAAAGTAATTTTTTATTCAAAGATGTGAATGCATAAGTAAATAAAAAAAGACAAAAATAGGCGAAACTAGACAAGCTGACCCACTCCTAGGGGGGCTTGCAGTAATGGAGGCCAATGGAATCCCCTCTAATAAAATTCACCCATTTGGGGCTTCAGGATAGTCCAAGTATGAACCCACACATTTTATGAGCCGGTGAAATCCAGTGCTTCCAGATAGGCCACTACTTTATTCCCTTCCCTCTATGTGTGTGAAACTTTCATATTTTCGGAAAGGATGCTTTTACACATCCCGATGATATATTGAATCGCCCAAGGCGGGTTTCCCCTGTCTTGTAAAGAATTGTGAACAATCAATGAGTCTGTTTCCACTTCCGTAATAACTAAGATCGTATGACAACATAGCCTCACCCCTGTGAGCATTACCAGGGCTTCTGCCGTCAACTAAGAGCCATGTCCAAGCTTTGCTGTAAATTCCATGAAGACAGACCCGCTAGTGTCGCACATCACCCCACCACCATGTATAGTGCCTAAATCACAACACCCATATGTGTTTAGATTCATGACATTTTGTGGGGGATTCCAGTGAGCCCTATTGTTCCTTCCCATGCTGTGGGTGTCAAACCTTTACCTCGTGCAGAACCGACTCATCGAAGGGGCTTCATTCCAGTTTTGCATCACCCTGGGTGGATCAACTAACAGGTTCCTCATCCAAAGGATGATCATAGCTGCCGACATATTTCCCCCTTCATGACTCATTCTGTTCTTCGCACTCCACAGACTCCAGCAAATTACCTGAAGAAGAACTGTTCGGGCCAGCCTCTCTGGTCCAACTCCCCCGACCCATGGTACTATTTCTCAAAAAATTGAATATTAACCATACTTCTCCAAGAAAAGGCATTGAATTCCCCAAAATAAAACCATACCACACATTCCCTTTCGCTTTTGAAAAACATATGGTTCAATATCACTTCACATCAAGATTTACAGCACACTCACATGGATGAAATATTAACACCATATCTCTTGATATTATAATTAGTTGGAACTGCACCATTCCATATCCTCCAAGTTAGAAAGTTGAATTTGGTAGGGATGTTCTTAACCCAGGTGATTTCATCCCATTCGTTCGCATGAGTCTGAGTGTATGAGGAACAATGATAATTTTTAGACGAGATAAATACTGAGGGAGACGGTGTGAACACATATCTTTTGGGGTCCGGTGTGAGCTCAATGAGATCAAAAAACTCCCATTGATCCTTATTCAATGCCGCTTTTATGAACGAGGTGAACCTACTATCTTCTCAAAATGAAATAGTGGTAGGAGGGCACCATGTGAAGCCTAAACGTTCACTGTAGTAGTTCTGATACCATAACGATAGGTTCCCTCTCCCCACAATCCAACAGGACAGTGTTAGATGGTCATCAATAAGGGGGACCATTACCTTACCAAGTGGTGAGTATTGTTCCTCTGTTGTATTATGATATCCTGAGCCAATGGTGTTCATGTTTAGCCCCCATAGCGAGCGTTGCCCTAGAATATTCAAAGCGAGCTTTGCATGCATATAGTGTAGGGTATTTCTAAGACAACGAACATCATTACAACCCTCTCTAACCGGTTGCACCATCTTGTGCCAAGAAAGGCAATGTTTTTTACCTTCAGAAAACAAATCCCAAATAAACATGGCCAGAAGCCTGTCATAGTTCTCGATAACTGTTTTTGGGTCTCTAATCATGAACAATTCATGAACTGGGTTAGCAAGCAGCACGCTGTTGACCCACATGATCCAGCCCCCAAAGGAGGGAAACATGTTCTTCTAATTAAGAACATGTTCATTGATCTTTCTGAGGAGGGGATCAAAGTCATGAATGTGAACTATTCCAGGCAAGATGTGAAATCTCAAATAATCCATAGGGAAAACCCCCCGCTACATGCCCTACATGTTTCTCATAGAAGAGATACGCTAGGAGGAACATCCAATGGAGATGAAGAAACTGCTCTTATTATTATTAATGTTTTTTCCAATCCAATGGAATTATCCCCCCAACACTCAATTAAATCCTCGAATGGAATGGTTCGAGGCATTAAAGAAAAGTACAGTATTATCGGATAACATAAGGTGGGACACCGCTGGAGCCTTCAACATCCTTCTATAAGGAAAAATTTTACCCTTACCAATGCTTCTATGGATGATTTTGATCAAAACATTGTAAACTAGGATGAAAAAACTCAGAGATATCTGGTTCCCTTTCCTTAGGCCCCGAGTTGGTTTAAAAAACCCATATGATTTCCCCAAAAAATAAACTGAAAGCCATGTAGTGTTAAAGCACAGAAAAATACGATCAATGTTTCAAGTATTAAATCCCATACCTTCCATAACCTTATTGAATAATCCCCATTCCATATAGTCATAATCCTTTTTAATATCCACCTTGATGGCCATATTAGATCCATGAGTTTTGAAATTGATGTCCCTGAGCATCTCCTGTGCCAGAGCAACTGCCTCCTGAATTGATTGACCATTGAAAAACCATGCTCCTCTTAAGACCACCACGGAATGAGAGGGGTTATTCTAGAGTTGATAATACTATACATGATTTTTTAGGGGTATTACACATGAAAATTGGATGATAATGTGAAATATAGTGATGATATTGGTTTTAGGAAGCAGAACAAGTGTAGTGGCAGATGAAACACGTGGCATGCAACCACCTGAAGTAGTCCCCAATAGATTTAATTAATCCTCCTTTCACAATATCCCAGTATGAACTTCAAAAGGATCCTGGGAAACTGTTTGGTCCCATTGCGCTATCATGATTTAGGTTCATTAATGCTTCCAATTCCTCATTCTCGTTGGGTTTGTCCCCCAAGATGTCATTATCCCGACGAGTCACGTGATTGGAAACCACTTCAAGAAACACTATGGCCTCCGAGGGGTACCCGTTGATCATGCATTAATTGGGGCCAGCGACGAGTTCTGGGAATAAGGAATTGGCCACGCTTCCAATGACATCCATGTCTTCTGTAATAGAGCAATCCTCTAACATGATGTTAGGATTAACCAGCCTTTTCTTCTCCTTAATGAAAGTGTGGAAGAAAGTGGTGTTTCTACCACCTTCTTTAAGAAACTTAATCCATGACCCTTCCCTGGACAATAGTTCCTATTTAACCAGAAAGTGTTTCATATGGTCCTTTTTTTCCCAAGGCACGTCAAAGGCATGGTCATCCCAAGTTTCCTTCCAATGGTTCTCGAGGCATTCGACTTCTTTCATGGTTGCCTCTAACTCCCCATCATGTGAAATGATATCATTAGACCACGTTTGGAACCTCTATTTCAACCTCCTCAGCTTATTATGATGAGTAGTCAACTTATCGCACTCAAAGGGCTCCTCCCATGAGACACTAAAAAGATCTTGCTAGCCCATACTGATGGTCCATGCCTCACTATACCAAAACCTCTCCTGGAGATCCTTCATAGAGGACATAGATACCAAAAGCGGTGAATGATTAGAGATACCTCATACCAGGTGAATCACTTTTGTATTGTTGAAAGAAGATATGGCATTCATGTTAGCCAGGGAGCAGTCCATGCAACTCTACGAGTAGTAATTCCCCTATGGTTGTTCCACCATGTAAACTTGTCACCCACATATCTGGGATTCAGGATCCCCTTCACAGCCATGAACCGGTTAAAATCCTGGCTAGCTATTATGTGAAATGGTCCCATGCCCTCCCTCTCCCCCGGGTCCGCCATAATATTGTAGTCCCCCCCCCCAAGATCCACGAGAAGGCCCCTGGGTCAAACCTACTCTGGTCATCCCATAGAAATTATCTTTGTATATGATCGAAGCTCCTGTACTCAAAGGACAAGAA
This sequence comes from Viscum album, assembly GCA_963277665.1. Classification (NCBI taxonomy): domain Eukaryota; kingdom Viridiplantae; phylum Streptophyta; class Magnoliopsida; order Santalales; family Viscaceae; genus Viscum; species Viscum album. The sequence continues at coordinate 34,606,252 of OY728150.1, read as the reverse complement.
AACACCAGGTGAACTTGACTCATCGTGACTGTAATGAACTGGTTACCGGCTAGAACCATATCCATAGTGTAATGACGATGCCAAAAAATGCAGATATGAATCATAATGGGATTACCATTTAAGAAGCATTACATTTTGAGATATTTGGAACACTCCCCGATTCGGTTGGGCTGTTGTTTGTGTTCAAGCACTACAACAACAGTAGCCATGTGCATTGAAATATCATAAGTGAGAAAATTTGACTTCACCCAAGCGCTAATTCACCATGAATTCCATATTAGTGACATAATCATTGACGGAATAGTGTCCTAGGAATGGCACCAGAACTCATAGCCTGCTCAAAGAGGATAGTGCTCCTTACCTTCGGCATCCTAGATTTAGACCTGGTGCAAATCCCTAACATCGCTGTGATTGTTGAGCCTATATTGTCATCAAGAAGGTCTTTACCCGGGTCTATATGCGATGTTGTGGAATCTCTCCTTTGGAGATGGATCATGGGGGGAGATCCATCTGATGGAGTCGATGATGAAATCTTCTCATGGGGTGAGGACAGCTCCTTGATAACCTTCCCCGTAGCTTGGGGGAAAATAGATCCCTTGCATTATCAATAGTACAGATCACCGAGAGCACTACGACCCAGAGAGACTATTCCATAGGCCCCGCAGATTGGGTTACCTATTCAAGATCCAACCGCCAAACATGGGACCCATCCGAGTGCAGTAACCATGACCGCACTGAAAAAGAGTGGCATGTCTGGAGAGAATGAGATGGCCTTGTAAGAGAGGTTACTATTCCCCAACATGTCATAGTAGGAGCTCCGTTCACGGGGTGCTGAGGAAGATCTAGTCCCATCCTCAATTAGGTGGATGTGTGGTCGGAGACGTAAGTCTTATCCACCACATGAACCACCTCTGGAGGAGTTGGAGACACCAAAACGTCCCTGGGACGCCGCCCCGCCTCCACCCTAGGGGAGCAGTGACGTCTGTTCTGCCTTTGGCGCCATGAAACCTAAAATGAATGTCCCTATAGATGGGAATGAGATAAATAAATGTGGAAGATAGGGTAAGAGATTTCCTGAAACCAACAGAAAGAGTCCGCATCCTGAAGCTCAATCTAATCTGACACATACCTAGAAAGGTCCGATTCGACACAAATATGAGCAACTAATGTAGACAAGACAATATAAGTTCTGAGATCCATGCAAAATAATCCGCCAAGAGAGTCCCCTATTTCTCTGAGAAAACCTTCAATCTTGAAGGGCTGCGGCAAGCCAGGAAGTCCACGCCAGATCGCTGCTGCTGAACTCTCCATACCTTTGTGCACATCCAAGGACCCCCTTGAAAGGCTGAAGTGACAACGCCCCATGGAACATGGGGCCATGAACCAAGCACGGATAAAATCAGCCTCCGAGGCTAGCATGATATAGAAGGCCTGCATGTGGAGCACTGAAGTCCTGTAGGGACCACTCCCAATTTGGGAGTGATAGGTGGAGTCTCCTTTGACGGACCCAGCCGAAGAATTCACCAAGGTGGGTGGCCTTCATGGACCTCCTGCATGCAGTGTGAGGAGACTTCTCAGGGGTAGATGAACCTACCCCAACAACCAAAGATGTTTTGGGTTTTTCCCTCTTTGTTTAAACGGGATCCAATCCCATGTATTGTAAGAGGTGTATGTGGTGTAACCTATGATTGTATCCTCCGTGATTATCCAGAGAGAAGGGAATAGAGAAGAGGCCACGTTAAATCCTGTATTTGTTCCGTTTCTGTGTGTTTGAGGTACCACGAACCTCCATTGCACCCCAACAAGTGGTATCAAAGGGGATTTGGAGCGAACAGAGGAGAAATGGCGTGGCGAGGGTGAATTTTTCCGGTGGCCTGAAAATTGAAAGTGTTCAGAAATATTTTTCGAGGCCAGATCCATGAATTGGACGGCGAGACGAATCCAACGGCGCAAGCAGCGATAAAAATGTAGTTGAAACAAGCCCGGTAGGCTTGGTCAATGTTCGGTCAAACCCGTGGGTGAACCGTAATCCGGTGTCGGAGAAGACGACACAGCTCACGCCGCCGGCGACAATTCCGGCGGGTTCCGGCAGGAATTCCGTCGTGCCACGTCAGCGAGCGATCTGGACCGTTGAACATATGTTGACCATATCTCGGTCAATTGGTGTCCGATTTCAGTGATCTAGGAGTCGATTCCAACTATTGCGACCGTTCTGAACGCATCAGTACAGTTAGTTTTTGAAAATTCACACTCTATAAGGTGGTGATTATGAGGTGAAGCATCGACGGTGGTGATCGCTTATTGCGACAATGATGATGACGAGTGGAGGAGCCCTACTAAGATTTGATATCGAGAAGTTCAATGATCTAAATAATATCAGCTTGTGGCAAAGCACGGTGAAGGATATTTTGGTGCAACAGGGCATGATCAGACCGTTGATCGGAGAAATTCCTGAGACAACTAGTGCCAATGATTGGGAAGAGCTCAAGATGCGGGTCGTCAGCACAATTCGGCTATGTCTGGAGAATGAGGTAAAGTACTCAGTGTTGGATGAGACATCACCGAAGGAGATCTGGAAGAAGTTGGAGCAGCGGTATATGGCGAAGTCGCTCACCAAAAAATTATTCCTGAAGAAGAAATTGTACCAGTTGAGAATGGACGAGGGAATGAATTTGTTGGATCAGACCAACGAATTCAACAAGATCCTAACACAGTTATTGGGGATTGATCTGAAGGATAGAGAGGAAGATAAAGAGCTTTCGCTTTTGTCATCACTTCCAAGCTCATTTGATGGGCTTGTGTCTACATTTATCATGGGGAAGGAGACATTGAAGCTGGACGAGGTGATGGCATCACTTCAAGATTCAGAGGCATTCTGAAAACCCACGACACATTCAAGACAGAAAATCATGGTGATTGGAGATGATCAACATGGGAGGAGCCGACATCGACAGTCAGGAGGTAAATAATGGCGGGAAACATCCAGGGGGTGTGATCCTATCAAAATGATGTGTTTCTGGTGTGAGAAGAAGGGTCACTATAAAAGTGATTGTGGAGAATGCAAAAGGTACGTTGCTGGGAAGAAGAAAGTTGAAGAGGTGGATGTGAACATCACAGGATTATCAGCAGATGATGAAATCTGCATGACAACGTGAAGCATGCACTCAGATGATTGAGTTGAACGGGGAGAAGTGCAATGTCAATACTGCAAAAGATACGGGCACATGAAGTGGGAATGCTGATTTCTGATAAGGAAGAATGAGTGGGCTCAAAATCCAAAAGAAGACAGATGGGTTCTAGATTCGGGGAGCTCGACACACAAATGTACGATGAGAGGTGCATTTGATAATTTTTAGCAGGTACGAGACTTGGTGAGACTTGGTGATGGGTCAACATGCGTGTTTCGAGGAGTCGGGATGGTGAAATTGAAGACGCCCGATGGAGGAGTTCGTAAACTGGCTGACGTGAAATTCGTTACGATGATGAGGCAGAACTTGATATCATTGAGCAGACTCGATGCGAGAGGGTTCAAGATTTCCATAGCAGGTGGAGTGGTGGAAGTATCATGTGGGGATGCTGTGATGTTTACTGGAAAGGAGTCCCAAGGGTTGTATCATTTGATGGGGACCGCAATCAGCCTGAGATCGAGTGAAGATGGTGAAAGTGCCACGTCATCTGGCGTGAAGAAGCGTGTTCGATTTTCTGATGAAGTTTTCAACACCTGCAAGGAGACTACAGGTCAAGTTTCTACCAAAAATTGGTCATGAGGGAGAGATTTGTAGGGACCACTCCCAATTTGGGAGTGATTAGTGGATTCTCCTTTGACGGCAAACTACCCAGGCGGCTGGAGAAGAATTCACCACGGTGGGAAGCCTTCATGAACCTCTTGCATGCAGCGTGAGGAGACTTCTCAGGGGTAGATGAACCTACCCCACCAACCAAATATGTTTTGGGGTTTTTCCTCTCTATTTAAACGGGATCCAATCCCATGTATTGTAAGAGGTGTATGTGGTGTAACCTGTGATTGTATCCTCCGTGATTATCCGGAGATAAGGGAATAGAGAAGCGGCCATGTTAAATATTGTGTTTGTTCCCTTTCTGTGTGTTTGAGGTACCACGCACCTCCGCTGCACCCAAACAAGTCCACAATGGCTCTTGGAGAACCATGAGGAGACCCAACACTGGAAAACTATGAGATACGGCTTAGCAGACCCGAAACATGTTACCAAAGTCTATTGAAATCAAGCCCTTTCCTCTTCAAACGCCGACATGAGGATATCCATGAAAACCTGGTGGCACTCCCACGATTCCTTTTCTTCCCATACATTGACCACCAGGAAGCATCCAAGATTCGTTGTCGAGATCCAAAGGACATCCCGAATGGTCCCGCCAACACCCTTTTCCAGAAGAGGGGGACCAGAAGCCCTGCCAGAAGCACCAAGAACCTCGGTATCTAGTGATGGTACTCCGACCAAACACGCCAGTACAGAAGACCCCTAAGAGGAAAGAACCCCAGGTGGAATGCCGGAAACGGATGCCTGTGTCCGAATGGAGAAGTCGGGGTATAACGGGCTCGAGTATAGGCTAGAGGAAGATCTGGGATCAAACACCACCGAGGCTGAAAATGATGGCAAGGACTAGTAGGACGTGACGGGTAGTAGATTTTGGCAAAGAGGTGACACGTTCCGCGCATACTCTAAATTCAAAACCATTCGGGAAATACCTTTACCATAGGGCCCTATGGAAGTCCAAATGAGTATTAATAATCTTATTTATCTTCTGTATAACCATATATTAAAATTTCAGAAAGACATATTGTATTTTTCATTAAATAAATTATATTAAATTTTCTAATATCATCCTAGTGGATTCCAAAGGGTATTATTTAGACAAAAGGATGGTTTAAGTCGAAAATAAATCATAAAATAATAACAACAAAACCGTTAATGTAATTACATATTAGTATATTTACCAGTAATTACCATATTTATATTTTTACCGTATTAAAAAAATTACTGAAGATACTACTCATAATTTCAAAAAACCTAAGAAATATGTAACTACCCAAACTTTTATTAATATTTGTTTCAATTTTTTTTTATTTATTTAATGATCAACAAAACTATATTCATTAATTCAAAAAGTGGGCATAATTAAAAGAGACTATTTGGTTCCAACTATTATATGACTATTAGTCAATATGACCATTGAAAACATAACTCTTAATAGTACAATTATTGTATATAAATACAAGTGATCTTGGTTAATTAATATAGAATGAAGATTTGATGGCCTCATCCAGTAGACTCGGGTCGTTCGATGCCCATCTGACGGAACCTGCGAAGGAGATAGCACCACTAAGCTTTGATCTGGACCAAGCCCAAGCCAAACATCATCATATGAATCTTGAATAGAATCGCTTATGGGAGAAGTTCAAGTTGATAAAAGTCACCACTCGGGCAATGTTAGCTGAGCCGCACCAGGATTCTATCACCTTAGCACACCTTAAACTTACGTCATACGCTTTTGTTATAAGGGACTATGTTACAAGACCTTAGTTTCATTGTGTAACAAATAAAATTGTTATTTCTTTTTATGGTAATGTTTTTGAATTTCAAATGTCCAGATAAATATTGGTTATATATTATTGATAAATTTTGGAACAAAATGATATTTTAAAATATTTATGTAAACCTTAAATAATTAACAATGTGTCAAGTTTTTCTGAAAATGGTCTTCTACAATTGTGTTCAGTAAGACATTTAGAGTCTAATATGATCAGCTTAATTTTTGTTGAATTGTAAAATATGAATAGTAATTTTATGCTTATGAATATTAATGTGACCAAATGGAATATTAGACTCACTTAATAAGGTATTAATATAATTTAGTCCCCGTGATTAGGTAATGTAATTCAATAAAATAAGTAAATAACTTTTTTAGAAATTATTAGTTAAGTAATAGTTTTTTCAGGTGAATTGTGTATTAGTTTAAAAATTAAATTAAAAATATATAGAAATTTATTTTCTTAAAATGAAGTTAATTTTTGAAATCTGAGCATCGAAATTAGGTTAATGTGAATTTTTGGGATTTTTCTGAAACTGTTGAAATTTCGATGAATAGTAAAAATACTGTTTTGAGTTTTTGGTGATTAATGACATCATCAAGGATGTAATAATTATGTAATAATTCTGGTTTACTTATAAATAGTAAGATATTATATGAGGTTTCCCATGTGGCCAATACCATGGGAACGCCCATGGTTTTTTCAATACCACAGATGAGGTGTCCCTTGAAAATTAATAATTTATTCCCTCATTTTCCTATAAATACCAAGACACTCCATCATTTGTTTCATTCCAAAATCCAATTAAGTGAATATATGGTATCTTTAAATCACAAGGAGTACTCCCAAGGTTCCCTCAAGCCTCAAAAGGTCCCAACCTTCATGATTTTGAAATAAATCATCAAGGTAAGTGAAACTGTCACCCTCCTTCTTTAAGTCTTGACTTCCTTTATGTTATGTCTTATAGTTCCATTTTTTTATGTGAGGGATTGTTCATCCATATCCTCATTACTATCAATTTCATTTACAATTGAGTATATACCCTTTCCACTATAATCAATTAATTTTCACAATTTTTAAGTGATGTCGTTAGGCTGCCAAATTTTGGTAAAAGAAATCACATCTTCTCTTTTGTCTCATGTTTCCTTTTCATGTGGTATGTCATTGAAATTTACATACCATGTTCTTATTTAGATGTAATTATATCTTTATAATTTATTATGAGTTTTTTATGAGTTTTTTATCCTTGTACCCAGTATTTTTTAATCTTTTCTAAAACTATTTTACATAGTCCTTATGCTGCAGAATTTTAGTCTCAACATCTCTCTCATTTTGCTCAAGAAATTCTCTTGTATTACATAAGTAGATACAATAATATATTTCATTTCTAGGAGTATTAATCAATACATAAAATTTATCTATTTGATTCTGTAATTGACATACATATAAACCTCACTCCCTTTCCGTGGGTTATAAATGACATAATGATCATATTTTTAAGTACTTTTTAAACGTCACGATTTTGACATGAAACCCATTTCATTGATTCTTTTTGTGTTATTTATGAAATGTTATATTATTATCTATGTGGAAGAAATGAAAATAAATACATATTAAGGGTACTCCCTGATAGTTCTCCAATGCATTGGTTATTGAATATAATCTCTAGAGATGATACGTTTAATGATACCTTGGTGAATAAACATGTTAATTTTTATGACACCTTGGGGATGAACCTTGGTGGTATGTTCATGAATGTCTAAATGGAATGTCGTAGCCAAAAATTCAAGTTATGTTTGAAGTTATTTTCATTATGATATTCTTATTCTTTCATTTACCTTATCTATATATTTTTATCATGTTCGTATTGATATCATAAGTAAACTGATTCCCTTGTTTACCCTTACTGGGCCTTCAACTCAATCTTTCCTTGGATGTATGTCTCCAGGTTGTGAGATGTAGTAATTGAGCATACGATGAATATATTATGAACCCTTCCTAGTGGATTAGAATAATGTTTTCTGTTTTTTTAGGTTTTGTGTTCCTAATTTCCAAGACACTGGATAGTAAAGATCCTCTGCTTGTAAAATGTAATGAATAGTTATGTAATAAAAAGGCAGGATGACATAGTTGGAATCAGGGGATAGTTTAGTTATTTATTGAAATTATGATATGAAAACATTAAGAAGAACCATAAAAAAATTTAAATCTAGGAAAACTTCTATGTATTTTAGCGAGTATTGAGTATGTGGTTTATCAAAAAAATTCATCCCAGTCTGGATACGAGCATGTAGAGGCAGCTCTGGCATAGATTTACATAAGGTAAAACCCGAAAACACCGCATTGAGCTAGACTCAAATAGGAACTGCTGCATGACAATGATTCTTGCTGAAATCATGGTTATGACACTCTTGGGGTATATTTTTGGTTAATCACAAGCTTTTTATGAATCATTATGAATGAATTATAGATAAAGATAATTGTTTAAGCATGAATTTTTAAGACATAAAATCCTTTATAGTTAAAATATTCTTAAATGAAAATTTTTTCTCACTAAGGTTTTATTCTGTTAGAAAATGACATGTAATAGGAGGAACAATGCAAATGGTGACCGGAATGGACTATGTACTTATGACCCTTTGATGGAAACCAGAATAGAGACATTACTGAGAATGATGAACCAACAGACTCTGGTTATGGAGAATAACTTGAATCAAGATGAGAGACCGACCTCACTGCGAAGGGAAAAACATTCGGTTGAGTTCTTTCTAGGTCAACGACCACCATACTTTAGTGAATCGGATGACCCATTGATTTTTGATAAGTGGATCAGCTCCATCGAGAAGATCTTTTATGTTCTCCTCTGTTCAGAGCAAGAGAAGGTCACACTAGCTTTCAATCACTTAGAAGGAGAAGCTAATCAGAGGTGGGAACTGATTAAAACCACAAGGAAAGGAGTGTAAGTAGAAGCTATGGCGTATGAAGAGTTCAAGGGGATATTTTCCAGTAAGCATTTCCCTCGTTCCATGAGTAAAAGAATAGAGTATGAGTTTATTTATCTCAATCATAAGGAGAATGAATCTATCGGAAGCTATGAGGTGAACTTCACCTGGCATTCACGTTACACCTATAGCTTTGTCATGGATCCAGATAGAAAGATTGATAGATTTTTCTATGGGCTGAGACCTCATTTTCTGAAGATTATAGCCAATAGAGACTATAATATTTATGAGGAGATCATATAGAGTGCGATGAAAGTCAACCTGGAGATTGGGGAGATGTAATGGTTTCATAAATCAAATTACAGGAAGAGATCGATGGAGCACAGTTTAAGGAGGACCTTGGATCAAGGAAGAGGAGGCAAGCAAGTGCAATATCCCCCATGTAATAAATGTGGGAAGAATAATTTGGGGAACTTCCTTCATGTGAGCGGGAAATGTTACATGTGTGGAAGATAAGGCCATATTGTGGGGAATTGTCAAAGTGAGGTGAAACCTCAACTTCAAAACAATAAAGACAAGGGAAAGTTGGTGCATTCCCTACCTGATGTTTAGTATTTTAATTGTGGACAACTTAGGCACTTTTCCAATCTCTTTCCAAATCCGAGGGCAGTTGAGTGGAACACCCATCAACCTCAGCAAAGGCCAAGGGAGAAAGGAGGTGCTTTTTCTATCACGAAAGATGAATTTGAAGCTCTGAATGATGTGGTAGTAGATACTCTTATTGTCCTCTAAAATCTATCGAGTAATTTGTTCGATTCTAGTCCAAAGAAACTCTTTATTTCCTCGATGTTTACAATGAATTAAGAATCAACCCCTGATTTTCTAAAAGTTGAGTTATTAGTCAAGACTCTGGGTGGGACTATCCAAAGCATCATCAGTGTTTTGAAACTCTAGTATTTACTTTAGTGAGAACAATATTATCAATAATATAGTATTCATTCCCATTATGGAATTCAACATTATACTAGGGATGGACTGTCTCTCAAAGTATAATGCCAAGATCAAATGAAAAAGCAAGGAAATCTCAGTAGACTTGAATTGAAAACCCATAGTTCTCTTCCAATGAGATATATCTCAACCTGATCATTGTTTATTAGAACCTCCTATATCCATATTTGTGGAGTGGATCAGTGAAGAATAATAAGGAGATGAGAGTTTAAGGATAAAAAATGTCCCAATCATCTAGGAATATGTTGGCATATTTCCTAAGGAGTTTCCAGGACCTCCCCCACAAAGGGAGTTAGATTACTCCATTGAACATGTACCTGGACCTAATTCAATATCAAATACCCCCTATAGGATAGGAAATGTTTAGTTATATGAATTAAGGAAACAACTACAAGATCTTTTGGAGAAGGGGTTTATCTGACTGAGTGTGTCTCCTTCTGGAGCACCAGTTATATTTGTAAAGAAGAGAGATGGATCGATGTGGCTATGCATTGATTATAGAGAACATAATGGGATCACAATGAAGAAAAAAATACCCCCTTCAAAGAGCTGATGACTTATTTGACCAACTTTGTGGTGATCAATTCTTCACTAAGATTGATCTTAGATCTTGTTATCATCAATTGAGGGTGAAGAAAGATGATATTACAAAAAATGATTTCTAATCAAGATATGGGAATTTTGAGTTTATTATTATACCATTCACACTGACTAATGCACCTAATATTATTATGGATCTGATGAATAGTGTCTTTAAGGACTACCTTTATAACTTTGTGTTATTTTTATTCATGATATTTTGATATTTTCCAAAATTTGGGAGGAGCATGAAGATCATATAAGGGTTATTTTAAAAATGCTATGGAAGGAGAGGATTTTTGGAATGTTCAGAAAATGTGAATTCTGGTTACAAAAAGATTCTTTCTTAGGGAACATTGTTAACAATGAAGGAATCCCAGATGAACCTACAAAGACAAAAGTTTTAGATGATTGGCCTCAACCTAAAACAATAAATGAGATTAAAATTTTCCATGGATTAGAAGGATATTATAGGAAGTTTGTGAAAAAAAATTCAAAAAATTCTAATATATTAACCAAGTTATGTTGAAAAGGGTTCAAGTTCATCCGGACAAAGGAGTGTGAGGAAATTTTCAATGATATGAAGAAGAGATTGTTTACTGCACTCATGTTAACTCTACCTTCATGTGGAGAAGGATTCGTTATTTTTAGCTATGCATCTCTCAAAGGGATTGGGAGTGTCCTCATGTAAAATGACAAAGTCATTGCATATGTATCTCGATAGTTGAACACTCATGAGAAGAACTATCATATGCATGATCAAGAGCTGGCTGCAGTCGTTTTTTCTCTGAAGATATGAAGGCACGATCTTTATTGGAAAAAATGTGTTATATATATAGACCATCAATGTTTGAAGTATAGTTTCACACAAAAGTAAGTGAAAATGAGATAAAGGATATGGTTGGAGCTTCTTAAAGCTTATGATTGTTAAAATAATTATCCTCCTGGATGAGAAAACAAAGTCATTGAGGCATTAAGTAGGAAAGACCCGGTTGTTCTTTCTATGATGAGGATTCAAAGAGATCCCTTGATTAATGACCTAGTAAAATTGGACATTGGAATTATATGTGAAGGGACATCATTAACCCTTGCCCAAATTATTTCTCAACAATCATTACTAGAGATGATAAAGAATGATCAGAAAGAAGATCCTTTATTACAGAAGAAGTTTGAGGCTACAAAGGATGAGAAGTTTCTTGAGTTTAATATTGATCAAGAAGGTGTACTGAAATTTCATACAAGAAAATGTGTTCCATATATTCCCGAAATAAAGAAGGAGTTGAAGGTTGAAGCTCAAAGCTCTACATTCTCTATGCATCCTAGAAGGAAAAAAATGAATAGGGACCTTTGTGATCATTTTTGGTGGGATAATAATAAAAGAGAGATTGCTGACAACACATAAAGGTGGCTGGTATGTCCACAGGTGATGGCAGAGCGACAACTTCCTAATGGGGTATTACAACCACTACCCATACCAGCATGGAAGTGGGACAATTTCACTATGTGCTTCATCATTAGTTCTCGAGAACTTCTAAAAGAAATAATGTGATGTGGGTTATTTCGGACCGTCTCACCAAGACTGCCCATTTTATCTCCATTCGGGAAGATTTGTGCCTTGATCAACTTGCAAGGATTTATGATAAGGACGTGGTAAGATTGCATGGAGTTAAACTTTCTATAGAATCTGATCATGATCCAAGGATCACATTAAAATTCTGGAGAAGTCTTCAACATTATCTGAGAAATGAATTGAATTTCAGTAAGGCCTATAATCCCTAAACCAATGGCCAATCTGAAAAGACTATTCAAACACTTGAGGACATGTTGATAACATGCTCAATGAAATTTAATGGAGTATGTGATCAACATCTACCCTTAGTTGAGTTCTCTTACAACAATAGTTTTCACTCGAGCATTCAAATCCCACCATAAGAAGCTCTATATGGGAAGTGATATAGAAACCATACTTCTTGGGATAAAGCTAGTGAGAGAAATCTTCTTGAGCCTGATCTTGTGAAATAGATTATAGAAAAAGTCCATGCGATCCAACAACACATTAAGGCTTCTCTGAGTCGAAAAAAGAGCTATGCCGACAACCATCAAAGGGAAATAGAGTTTGATGTTGGTGACAAGGACATTCTTCGAAATTTAACTTGGAAGATAGTCATGAGGTTTGGGAATAAACGGAAGCTCATACATAAGTACATTGACCCCTATGAAATCCTTGATCGCGTTGGAGCAGTGGCCTATCAGCTTGCATGTCCTCCAAATCTAGCACAAGTTAATGATGTATTCCACGTATCCCTCTTGAGGAAGTAAATACGAGACCCTTAACATGAACTATACCCAAAGGTGGTAAAACTGGAACATGACCACTCTTATGAGGACCAGACGGTGGATATCTTATATCGTAGAGACAAGGTTCTACGCTTAAAGACTACCCACCTTGATAAGGTGCTATGGAGGAAAAATAAATGTGAAGAATCCATGTGGGAACTAGAGGAGTTTATAAGGTATAAGTACCTACACATTTTGTTTCCAGAGGGTACGAGTTAAAATTTATGGAATGGAGTTTCTTAAGGGGGGAAAAATGTAACGACCTGAACTTTTATTAATATTTCTTTCCAATTAGTGTGTAATTTATTTTATGCTCAACAAAATAATATTCTTTAATTAATGAAGTGTGTATAATTAAATGAGGCTATTTTGGTTTGACTGTTATATGATCGTTGGTCAATATTATCATTGGAAACTACACTCATAACATTGAAATTATTTTTTATAAATACATGTGATCCTAGTTAATTAATACAGAAAGAAGATTTGATGGCCTCATCCTATAGACTCAGGTCATTCAATGCCCATCTGATGGAACATGGGAAGGAGGTAACACCACTGGGCTTTGCTCTGGACCAATCCCAAACTGAACTTCATCATGTGAATCTTGAATGGAATCTCCTACAGGAGAAGTTCAAGCTAATAGAAGTCACCACTCAGGCAATGTTGCCCGAGCCGCCCCAAAATTCTATCACGGTAGCACACCTTACACTTAGGTCTTATAATGGGGTTATAAGGGGCTATGTAACAAGACTGTAGCTACTTTGTGAAATCATGTTTTATAAATAAAATTGTTTTTTCTTATTCTGGCAAGGTTTGTGAATTTTAAATGTCCGGATAAATATAGGATGTATATTATTGATGAATTTTGAAAAAAACGATATTATAAAATATTTATGTAAACCTTAAATAATTAATAATCTGTACTGTTTTTCAAAAAATGTCCTTCTACAGTTTTGTTCAGTAAGAAATTTAGAGTCTAATAAGATCAACATTTTATTTCATGAATAGTAAATTATGAATAGTAATTTTACTCTTATGAATAGTAATGTGACCAAATGGAATAGTAAACTCACTTAATAAAGAATTAATATAATTTCATCACTTTTATTAGGTAATGTGATTCAATAAAATATGTAAACAACAGTTTGAGAAATTATTAGTTAAGTATTAGTTTTTTTTGGGTGAATAGTGAATGTATTTAAAAATTAAATTAAAAATATTTAGAAAATTATTTTCATAAAATTGAGTACATTTTTGAATTTAGGGCATCAATATTAGGTTAAGTGGAATTTTGTGGATTTTTCTGAAATAATTGAAGTTTCAGTGAATAGTAAAAATACAGTTTTGAGTTTATGGTGTTTAATGACATCATTAAAGATGTAATAATTATGTAATAATTATAGTATTCTAATGAATAGTAATATATTCTATGAGTCATCCCATGTGGACAATACCATGAGAAAATACCATGGGAAATCCCATGGTTTGTCTGATACCACTAATGAGGTGTCCCTTCGAAATTAATAATGCATTCCCTCACTTTTCCTTTAAATACCAAGCCACTCCATCATTTGTTTAATTTAAAAGTCCCCCTCAATGAATATCCAGTCTCTTTACCCTGGATGTAGTCCTACCATGGTTCCCTCAATCCTCCCAAGGTCTTTAACTTCATGCTTTTGAAGTTACTCTTTAAGGTAAGGGAATCATTCACCTTCTTTTTAAAGTCATGACTTCCTTTATGTTATGTTTTATAATTCTATATTATTTTGTGTGGGATTGTTATTATATATATTCATTACCTTCCATTTCATGTCCAATTGATGAGTGACCCTTTCCACTTGCATCAGTTTATCTTCTGTATTTTTAAGTGACGTCGTTATGTTGCCGAAATGTTTGTAAAAGAAATCGTATCTTCTTTTTCCTCTTAAGTTCCCTTTTCTGTGGTATGTCATTAAATTTTTCATATAATGTTCTTATTTACATGTTATTATGTCTTTACACTGTATTATTAGTTATTTATGAGTGGTTTACCTCTGTACCATTTTGTTTAAATTTTTTCTAGAACTATGTTTTATAGCAGTTACGCTACAGAAGTTTTGTCTCAAAATATCTCTCTTTTTTCTCAAGTAATTATCTTGTATTATTTATGTGGATACCCAAATATATTTTCATTTCTAGGAGTATTAATAAATACATAAAATCTATCTATTTGATTCTGGAATTGACATATATATAACCCTCACTCTATTTCCATGTGTCATAAATGACATAATGTCCTTATTTTTATGTAGTTTTTAAACGTCACAAATTTGACATGAAACCCATTTCTTTGATTCAATTTGGGTAATTTATGGAATTTTTTATTATGATCTATGTGGATCACATGTATATAAAGACATATGAAGGTTCTTTCTAATGTCACTCGATTTCATTGGGTAAAAATTTAATATCTAGAGATGATAAGTATAACGATACCTTGGTGAATAACCTTGGTAATTCGTATGACACCTTAGGGATGAACCTTGGTGATATGTTCATGAATTTCTAAATTAAATTTTGTAGCCACATAGTAAAGTTATGTTTCATGTAATTTTCATTATGATATTTCTATTATTTTATTTCTCTTGTCATTATGTTTTTATCAACTTTCTATTGATATCACATGAACACTGATTCCCTTGTTTATCCTTACTCGGCCTTCAGCTCACCCTTTCATTGGATGTATGTCTCAAGGTTTTGAGATGTAGTAATTTTACTTAATAGGAACATATAATGAAGCATTAAAATTGTATTAGAAGAATGTTTTATGTTTTTTCATGTCTTTTTGTTCCTGATTTCCAAGACACTAGACTTTAAAGATCGTCTTTTAGTAAAATGAAATGAAAAGTTATGTAACAAAAGGCCAGATGCCGTAAAATATATATAAATAATTTGGATGTATTGATACCAATAATGGATCCAATTTTTTGAAATAAAATTCATGGAATTTAATATAATTAATTTTAAAAAAAATCCCTTTTTGGAAGGAAAAACGAAGTCTAAAAGTTAAAATATTGCAAAATATTGAACTGTGTTTACTTCAAAATTAAATTTCTTTTTAATGGAAATGAAAAATAGTATATATAATCATAAATATTTATTGTATTTATAATTTAATCTCATTAAGTAATATAATTTAACTATATAAATTATTTCGATGAAAAAATTTATTTTAGATTAAAATTTATTGTATTTTTATTATTAATCAAATCCTGAAAGTTATCAAAAAAATGTAGAAAATTAATCCAATGTAAATTCTAATTCTCATTTCTAGTTAACATGATTATGTTATTAAATAAAATAAATAAATGTAAAAAAACTATCTTTAAAATGGGTGGGCGATCAAAAGGAGAAAAACCTATATTTTTTTAAATTACTTCTTTTATTCGAAAAAATTGAAATTTTTCTTATATCATGTCTACAAAACTTATAAGTTGAATTTTAATAATTGGATTGAATATATTAAAAATATTTTTCATTATTAAAATCCATCATGAGTGATTCTATTATTTTACAAAATCACCTATATGAATTCAAATGGGTTTTAAGGAAAACATTTCCTTTTATTTAAAAAGTGTTTTATTTTCATTTATAATTAATTGATGAGTAAATTATTATTTTTATATACATTTTTAAATCATATTTTTAAAATTTAGCTAATAATTTTCATACACATAATGATAATTCCATAGTTATAAGTTAATATAATAATATTTATCTATTCTCTTAAACCTGGTTTTGCATGAAATGAATTCTATCGAAAGGAATTTAAATTATGTGTAACGAAATCCAAAAATAGTGTACCATATAACACATTCTTATATGGTTTTGCATGTAGCACAAACTTAACATCGTTTATCTTTCAACACGATACATAAAAAAAATTCTATATCAAAAAACTCTCAGGGTGTTTCATTTTACCCACGTAAAATGAATTTCTCCACTGATATTTGTCTAAGTTATAATAGTTTTAATACATGATTTTTTTTATAGAAAATGAAACTGTAAAAAAGAAATGAAACATTCTTCTAAGATGGAATAGTTGGGATAGAAATGTTTTTCAAAATAAAATCATAAATATCTCTCTATATAAGACAATATAGGTGACGATTAGGCATAAAGGAAGAGTGTAAATAACAATAGATATTGATAAAGATCACTGATCAGAAGAATGGTGATGATTGAATGAAGGTTAAAAATTACAAAACTATTAAATAAAGAAGTAGGAAATTGTTCAATTATATCCTCAAAAATGATGATAATAAGACACCATTTCACAATATGATCCCATTTTCTCACTACGGGAAAAATGGGCATTTGCGACGGGTTATTTGCGATGGGGATAAATCCTGTCGCAAATAGTCCTGTTAGAAACTTATTTGCGACCCGTTAGCTTTTCCCGTCGCAAAAGGACTGGTGCGCTTTGCGTGCCAAATCGCGGGAAAGTTATTTGCGACGGGCGTTACCGCCGGTCACAAATAACCGGCGACGGTAAAAGATATTTGCGACGGGAATATACCCCTGTCGCAAATAGTACGTCGGCAGGTTATTATTTGCGACGGGACCCGTCGCAAATAACTTTTTAACTGTTGACCGTAATCAATGCGGGCTAAGGTTTTTGCGACGGGTATCCCATCGCAAATAGACTCGTCGCAAATAATCTAACCTATAAATACCCCCCATCCGTTTTTTTCATTCTTTTTCAAAATCGATCTTCTACTTCTCTCAAAACTCTATTTTTAGAGTTCAGCGTTTCTTGAGTATAATTTTTTTTTCCGGAGTTGATATTGAAGTTTTCAACAACGATCAGAGATCATCCTCAGATCAATTTTAAAGGTATTTATGTTCATTTTAATTTCATATTTATTTTAAATTTTTTATTAGTTTCAATTATTCTTAATTAGTTGTAATTTAATTATGTTTACATTGTTTTGTTTCTTAATAAATTTAAATTATTAGTATTCATTGTTCATAGTTAATGGTAATTAGGAATAATTAGTAATAATTACCAATAATTAAGAATAAATACTAATAATTAGTAATAAATACCAATAATTAGTAATAATTAGTAATAATTAATAATAATCACCAATAATTAGTAATAATTAGTAATAATTAGTAATAATTACCCATAATTAGTAATAATTACCAATAATGAGTAATAATTAACAATAATTAGTAATAATTACCAATAATTAGTAATAATTATTAATAATTATTAATAATTACCAATAATTACCAATAATTAGTAATAATTAACAATAATTAGTAATAATTACCAATAATTAGTAATAATTACCAATAATTAGTAATAATTACCAATAATTTGTAATAATTACCAATAATTCGTAATAATTAGTAATAATTAGTAATAATTAGTAATAATTAGTAATAATTAGTAATAATTTGTAATAATTAGTAATAATTTGTAATAATTACCAATAATTAGTAATAATTACCAATAATTCGTAATAATTACCAATAATTAGTAATAATTAACAATAATTAATAATAACTACCAATAATTAGTAATAATTACCAATAATTAGTAATAATTACCAATAATTAGTAATAATTACCAATAATTCGTAATAATTACCAATAATTAGTAATAATTAGTAATAATTAGTAATAATTAGTAATAATTAGTAATAAGTCGCAATAATTACTAATAATTAGTAATAATTACCAATAATTAGTAATAATTACCAATAATTACCAATAATTAGTAATAATTAGTAATAATTAGTAATAATTACCAATAATTACCAATAATTAGTAATAATTACCAATAATTAGTAATAATTACCAATAATTAGTAATAATTACCAATAATTGGTAATAATTACTAATAATTAGTAATAATTACCAATAATTAGTAATAATTAACAATAATTAGTAATAATTAGTAATAATTAGTAATAATTACCAATAATTAGTAATAATTAGTAATAATTACCAATAATTAGTAATAATTACCAATAATTAGTAATAATTACCAATAATTAGTAATAATTAGTAATAATTACCAATAATTATCCATAATTAGTAATAATTACCAATAATTACCCATAATTAGTAATAATTACGAATAATTACCAATAATTGGTAATAATTAGTAATAATTACCAATAATTAGTAATAATTAGAAATAATTACCAATAATTACAACTAATTAGTAATAATTAATAATAATTACCAATAATTAGTAATAGTTAGTAATAATTTCCATTAATTAGTAATAATTAGTAATAATTAGTAATAATTCGTAATAATTAGTAATAATTAGTAATAATTAGTAATAATTACCAATAATTAGTAATAATTAGAAATAATTAGTAATAATTAGTAATATTTAGTAATATTTAGTAATGATTAGTAATGATTAGTAATAATTATTAATAATTAGTAATAATTCGTAATAATTACCAACAATTAGAAATAATTACCAATAATTAGTAATAATTACCAATAATTAGTAATAATTACAAATAATTAGTAATAATTACCAATAATTAATAATAATTACCAATAATTAGTAATAATTAGTAATAATTAGTAATAATTACCAATAATTACCAATAATTAGTAATAATTACCAATAATTAGTAATAATTACCAATAATTAGTAATAATTAGTAATAATTAGAAATAATTAGTAATAATTAGTAATAATTAGTAATAATTAGTAATAATTACCAATAATTAGTAATAATTACCAATATTTAGTAATAATGACCAATAATTAGTAATAATTACCAATAATTAGTAATAATTACCAATAATTAGTAATAATTGCCAATAATTAGTAATAATTACCAATAATTAGTAATAATTAGTATAATTACCAATAATTTGTAATAATTACCAATAATTAGTAATAAATACCAATAAATACCAATAATTAGTAATAATTAGTAATAATTAGTAATAATTAGTAATAATTAGTAATAATTACTAATAATTAGTAATACTTTCCAATAATTAATAGTAATTACCAATAATTAGTAATAATTAGTAATAATTACCAGTAATTAGTAATAATTACCAATAATTAGTAATAATTACCAATAATTAGTAATAATTACCAATAATTAGTAATAATTAGTAATAATTAGTAATATTTTCCAATAATTACCAATATTTTCCAATATTTACCAATATTTACCAATATTTACCAATATTTTCCAATATTTTCCAATATTTACCAATATTTACCAATATTGTCCAATATTTTCCAATATTTTCCTATATTTACCAATATTTTCCAATATTTACCAATATTTACCAATAATTACCAATATTTACCAATATTTACCAATATTTACCAATATTTACCAATATTTACCAATATTTACAAATATTTACCAATATTTACCAATAATTACCAATATTTAACAATAATTACCAATATTTACCAATAATTAGAAATAATTACCAATAATTAGGAATAATTACCAATTATTTGGAATAATTACCAATAATTTGGAATAATTACCAATAATTAGGAATAATTACCAATAATTAGGAATAATAACATTATTACATTATTTGTATATTTTATTAGTAATATTAAAATAATATAATTTTCTATATTATATACAATTCTCTTTTCATCTGTGTGTTTTCTGTTTCCACATGTAATATTTGCATTCTTTTTCAAAATTATTAACCTACTCGCCAATGGAGAGGTGAAAGTGAATGCAAATATTACATGTGGAGACAGAATGTTAAACACACGGATGAAAGGAGAATTGTATATAATATAAAAAATTATATTATTTTAATATTAATAATAAAATATACTAATAATGTAATAATGTTATTATTATATAATTAATATTTATGAAAAAATTATATTAGTATTATTATAAAAATCAAGATAATATTAAAATTATTAATATTTGTAACAGGTTTTGCTTTATTCTCAACATATTCAATCATTGCTTGACTGTTTTTTCTAATAAATTATTCAAAACAAGTAATTCTTTTATATTTTATAGAAAAATATGGAACAACGAGGTCATCAACAGTCATTATTAGATGACCGCATATGGATAAATCAACATAGAAATCCAAACGGTTCTGGTTTAAATCCAGTATATATAGAGGGTGTGGAGACATTTTTATCATTTGCGGCATTAAATCCAGAATTTTTTTCAGAAGGCAAAATAATATGCCCTTGAAGAAAATGTGCATTAAGAACATTTGACACCTTTGATAAAGTGGGTGGACATCTCTTACGTTTTGGTTTTCAACCAGATTATGTTTTTTGGTATCAACACGGTGAATGCAGTTCCAGAGTAGGTGATACCAACTTGATTCCGGATCCATCCCGGTTTCCAGATTTAGTACATGATGTCGTAGGTTCATCTGTTCAACATACAGAAACTCCGGCTGATATAGATTCAAATCCTGAGTTGGCACCGTCTGAATTTTATGAGTTTTTGAGGTCTGTTGAGGATGCATTATATCTTGGCTGCAAGATGAGCAGATTAGAAGCAGTTGAAAAATTTAGGGCTATCAAATCTGATAAAGGAATGTCAAACACCTGTTTTGACCAAATATTTACTTTGCATAAAACACTGTTACCCGAAGGAAATGTTTTGCCTGCAAATTACTATGAGAGTAAGAGGCTGGTTCAAAATTTGGGACTTATTTGTCAGAAGATTCATGTATGTTCAGATGACTGCATTTTATATTCTGGGGAAAAAGAGTCATTGGATAGTTGTCCCACATGTGGGCAATTGAGATATAAAGAAGGGAAACATGGGAAGTCTGGCTTGATTCCTGTAAAACAGTTGAGATATTTTCCGCTTACATCCAGACTTCAACGTTTATTCATGTCCAAGAATACAGCGACAATGATGTCATGGCATAAAGAGAATATTTCAACTGATAAAAGCTTGAATCATCCAGCAGATGGTGATTAATGGAAACATTTTGATAGAGTGCATCCATCCTTTGCTTTAGAAGCTAGAAATGTTCGACTGGGCCTTTCCACTGATGGTTTCTATCCGTTTGGATCTTATGATAGTCAATATTCATGTTGGCCTGTGTTTTTAACTCCGTACAATTTACCTCCATTGATGTTGATGAAGGAGCCATATATCTTTTTGAATTTACTAATTCCAGGACATCTGAAGAAAAATATTGATGTTTATTTGAAACTATTGAGTGATGCATTAAGTTTATTGTGGAGTACTGGTGTCAGTATATATGATGTTGCAACGAAACAGAATTTAATACTGAGAGCAGCATTGATGTGGACAATTAGTGACTTCCCGGTTTATGGGATGTTATCTGACTGGAGTACACATGGTCAGAAATCATGTCCTTACTGTATGGGAGAGAACAAATCATTTATGCTCATTCATGGAAAGAAACCTTGTTATTTTGACTATCATTGCATATTTCTTCCAGCTGATCATCATTTTCGCAGAAACAGATCTCATTTCAGAAAAGGAACAATTGAAAGGGATGGACCTCAAAAAATGCTATCAGGTTCAGAGTTAAAATCGGTTTTATTTTCATTACCTCCCAGCACTTTTGGTCCCACAATAATCCAACAGAAAATTTCTGGTTTTGGGAAAGAACACAATTGGATTAAACGTAGCATATTTTGGGCAGCGCTATTTTGCGCAACTATTTCTCTCATCCGTGGACTACATGGGAGCAGATTCCCATTGATGTGCAGTAGGCCATGTTCGGCCATTGGTTGGTACGTACGTAAATAAATAATTAATATTTTGAAAATTATTTCATTTTTATTATTATTATAGTAATTAAAATAATTTATTAATAATTTATTATTTTTATTTGTGAATTATAATTATATTTTTATATTAATTAAAATCATTTATTAATATTTTATTATTTTTTATTTTTTAATTATTATTGGATTATTATTATATTAATGAAAATAATTTATTAATAATTTTTTTTTATTTTTTTTATAGTATTTGCGATGGGATACTATGCCCGTCGCAAATAGTATTATTAATATATTCATTAAAATAATTTATTTATAGTTTTTATTTTTTTAAAATAGTAATTGCGACGGGGCCCGTCGCAATTACTATTTTAAAAGTTTTTTACAAATATACGGAGTAATATTTGCGACAGGAAAGATCCCCATCACAAATAATGTCTTTAGCGATGGGCCTGTAGCAAATAATTGTTGTTGCGACGCCGTTTTCCGCGACGGGCCATTTGTGATGGGCCCCCGTCGCAAATGCCCCGTCACAAATACCTGTTTTTCTAGTAATGTATGAATGTAGCAGAAATTGCATGATAAGGTATACTTACCTGTTTTGGGTGCAATCTCACCCTTGGTCATGGCTGGAACAATTTCCCCTTTAGCTCTTAACCAATGAAATGAAGTTTCATTTTTCATTTTTGAAGTGTTAGTAGATATTGTGATACAGAAAGCGAATGATATGTAATTACATCTATTTTTATCACAAAAAAAAGTTTATCATAAGTTATTTAATATGCATATGACAACATTTAGTGAGATAATACTTTATTCTAACAAACATAATCCAATGATTTACATAAGCATTACATAAATTGATAACCTTATAATACATATAAAATCTGAATCCCATATCATTAGAAATTGGTTCACTAAATTATATTAACATATACCCCCATATATCTTTTGTTATCTCTTTTTCGTCACATTCCAATCATGTGAGATCATTCATCGTGTATTCTTGAGTCTTGGTCATAAACAGAATTAGTATATATCATTATTGAAAACATGCATGTTTTATTATTAAAAAACATATTGGATAAATTACTTAAGGAACAAATTGTTTTATACACCATTAATGAAATCATAACCCCTTAAAAACAAATCCATAACCAGTTCACAAGAAACTATTATCATCCAATTCACTAATTCTTATCCATGAAATATTAATCCAAACATAGTTAACTTATTATAAAGGATATATCGAGGGTTATCTTTCACTTAATGATGTGTTCTCCAAATATATCACCTTAAACTTAAATCACATTTCTTTCTCTTCATCAACATTCAACATATCCTTTACAACCCTTAATGAAAAATATATACTGAAAAGAATTACATATTTTATGATTCATATAAAATAATCATTGAATTATAAAACATATAAAATTCAATAATACAATATTTTTCTTAAAAAATTACATAAGATCCATCATCATAGTATTTCATAAAATATTAATCATGTATTACGGTTCCATAACCTTAATCTAATCAAGAATATAAGGTTTAAAGTAAAACAAAATGATAGAACATCCCATTCATTTCACATGTCGTTTATAATTTCGTTATCATCAATAGTATAACCAATAGTCGTACCACCTTCATGATTCTGTTCATATGATCTCCACTTAGGAAATCTATTTTCACCATTCCTGTACTTTACACTGCTAAAACATTCAATTTAAATATGTCCTATCTAGTTATAGCTATTGACTATCACCATACAAAACAATGTGTGAAACTATTATCATAGATGAAAATCACATATCAGATGGAACAAACTTAAAATATTTCAATCTATGAAAGTATAGGTTTAATACTAGGTTATTCATTATTTTTACCAAAATTCTATGATAGTATGATATAGTTAGACTAAAACTTTGGGACATCTGAAGACATACATTAAAAACATCTATTGGGATCACACTAAATATTTTGCATCCTAGTTTCCAAAGGTTTTCTAAACCTTCTCTCATGTACATACTATAAATATCCTAATCTTGACATAACCATAAATTACATTACTTTTTCAGAATACATAATACATGACTCAAAAAGATGCCCAAAGACCATATCATTTTAGTGTCTTTGGAAAATGATAATCATAAACAACTAGTTCATAAAAACATATAAATGTTATCTAGTGTTTCCTTTATAAGAACAATCCATTTTTGGATATATCTTACTCAATACACTTCTTGATATCCTAGGGAAAAGAAACATGGAAAGGGGTGAGATATAATTCTTAGTAAGGGTAACCATGGAAAATATCAAATAATAGATAAATATAAGAATATAAAAACATGAAAATAACTTCGGAAAATCATACCATATATCAAATATCAAAATCAGGATTCATGATATATATCATGGTAGGTGATAAGGAATAAACAATAAATGAAGAAGAGCGATGAGAAAATAGCATTGACATAAAATATAGAATTATGGAAAACACATAAGCATACAAAAAATCAAATATTCACAAAGGAACATTTAGAGACCCTTATAGTGTACAAAGTCCATTATTGAACTGAGTTTACCTATTATTCCACCCATGTATTATTGAACTAGATTTACATGTAATTCCAGTACTGTATTATTGAACCAGATTTAATTTTAGTTTCATTCATTCTATATAATGATATTTAAATATTTACCCAATACATTGTAGGAAGATATAGGTCCCATAAATCTCATAATGAAATCATTATTATGTGTTCTATAATCACTTAAATCATTCATCACAAACGAAGGAATAAAATTAGTTTCTTTGAACATCATTGAATAATAACATAATCTATGTTAAAGAAATAGATTTCATAAATATAATTAAATAATAAACACAATAAAATAGTATTAAAGAAAAATATATTACAATTGAAACATAACCATATTAGATAATTCCATCTTAGGTGGAAAATAATTTTGATATCACACATGAAATGAATTTTTGAGGAAAATATCTTTTCTTCTTAAAACACATTTTCTACACTCAAAATGTGGCATAATTTTAAAAGAAAAGTATTTATTTGAAAATTAACATGAATTACTGTAATGGAAGCATCATGGAAATAATCAATTATGAAAACATAAAAATTTGTACATGTCGTATAAGATAAAAACATATTCTCCTCGTACTTTATTTGGAATAGTCAAAAAGTACCTCATATAAAAAAATTAAAAGGGATTCCTTTAATACTGTTAAAAAAATTCGCAAATTGGTAAAATTGACTATAAGTAATTTTAGTATAATTGAAAGAATATTTTGGAATACGTAATTGGGACACATGGACATGGATGATAAATATACCCCAGTAAATAATTACATATAAACAATCTCAGATATTAATGGGATTGAGAAATTATCCCTTCCCTATTCATAATAATTTGAATCATATTCCTTATAAAATAAAGAAACTTGTACACATTTGTAAATATCATAAACATCATAATAAGATTTGTAAAAGCATTCATGGGTAGCATAAACACCACACAAAATAAATAGGCGTTGTATTGGGTATTTTTCCCAGACAACAAAATGTGAGTAAAAGTAATCCCTTACTTTAGGTATGATATCTGTTGTATGTATCCAAACCATGTGTATAATGATTTAAATAATTTCATTGATTTATTCCAGAATCAAAATCAGCATATAAGGTCATATTATCATCTATTTGTTAGTATTATTTCATTTTTACTCGTTATTCAGGGATTAACTACATTATTTTCTTATTCTTGTGTTGTCAAATAATTTCTAGTTCTCCTTATTTTTTCATATTTATATAATTTAAAAAAAGATATTATAATAATATAAACCATGTTTATTAATTCTATTCTTTTATATATCCCTGATTTAATCGATAACTTGTCTAATTTATCACATCTTATCGTTGAGATAGTAGGTTATACGTACACATGAGGGACGATATCATTCCGATAACTGTGAAATGGTATGGAAGTGGAAGAGATATATGTTCTTATAGAATCCATATAATTTTATAATAATCATATATAGTTATTATTTCCAACTTTATGTTTATCCTAGTAATATGGTGGTGGATGAAACATTGCACCATGGTGTGGAGACGGTAAGTCATACGTACACACACGTGGTGATTTTGTTTTTAATAGGATGGACAAATGGTGGAATATAGATGTCAAATAACCATAATAAAATCTAATTATAAAATTTATATTCTATTTATTACTTTATAATGGATACAACTCATGATGAGTATGTAGAAAACGAAGTAATTTGAAAGAATCAGTATAAGAGATTACCTCTTCTTTTATGTGCTCCCTCAAAATCTCCTCTTACATGCACTAAAGTTGGCCTTTTGAGAAATGAAAAATATATAACATGTTACAAGGGAAATTTATAATGTAAATTTTCAGGTTATGGCTGATAATGTTGACTAAAAGTGAAGTTAATAGGTGAGGGAGTATGTTATATTTTATAATTGCTGGGATGGGGACTTTTGGAATATCCAAAAGTATTTATTTATAACAATATAAAACCACATAAAAACCTCAATAATAAATTAATTTATAATATTAGATGATATAATATTTTAATATCATTACAAAATAAGTTATTTACAAGTTTTGTATCGATTTATACCTTATCATTTTAATTAAGCACTTAGTTATTCTATTTCATTTTAATTTTGGTTACATATATTTCAATATTAAAAGGGTGTAATATTTACATATTTTATGTTAATTAAATAAAAACTAAATATTTTATAAAGTTTTTGACCATATAATATTTATGATATATTTTTTAAAAAAATTATGATTTTTGAATAGTTTAATAATTTATTATTTTGAAAGATAAAAAATAGTGTCAATTTTGAAAATATTCAATTCTCAGATTTCTAAAAATATCCACATACGATTTTATTAATTAACAAAATATTTTATGATATAACTATAATATCACAATATTATAAAAAATTAATTGGATATAATTATTATCCCAAATTATATTGATTTCAATAATTTTAATAACATTAATTTCATATTACATATAATCAAATTATTTCCACATCAAACTTGTGTAATTATATAATAATTTTGTTATTCAATCAATACTAAAAATAAAATAATATGTTGGAGATAAATCTAATATATTTAAGAATAATAGCTATAGTATAATATATATTCTAGAAAATACATCATTAAGAACATTATAATTATTAAAACATGAATGTGATAATTTTACGATCAATTTAAATAAAATAATATAAATGTCATAATCTCTAATATAAGACTCTAAAGGGTCTATATATCAACCCATGGATGATTATGGTCTTTATATACTCTACCAATAATATTTGGTCATGTTTTTGTTTGTTTTAATAGTTATCATTATTTTAATAAAATATAGTTTATTTATTTTTCATCAAATTAAATACTTTTTTCATTATCAATATATATTCTTTTAGGGTAATTTTTTATTTCCTAAAAATTACAATTAAATTAAAATGTTAAAGAAAAAATTATATATTTCAAGTGAGTATTATGAATATAATTTATATTATGTATAACCTTATATAAAAATTGATTTATTTATAACAATTTTAGTAAGACATATTGTACATTTCATTAAATAAAATATATTAAATGTTCTAAAATCATCCAAGTAGCATCTAGAGGGAATCATTTCTACCCAAAGATTGTTTAAAATGATAAAAAGTTATCCAATCACATTAGGACAAGTGTTTTAGTAATTTTATAACATTATATCTATCCTTAATTACTCCATTTTACTTTTTACAATATTAATAAATATCACTAATGTTACTATCCCTGATACAAAAAAATAAAATAATGCTATTTACATAATTTTTAATTACTGATTATAAATATGGAATCAATTTTTAAAAATTAAAAACACATATGTTACATTAATTAAGTGAATATTAATATTGTTTTTGGAATAAAAATTTGTTTTAAAAGTCTAATCATTACAAAATATTGAAATGTTTTTACATCAAAATTCAATGTAAAATTAATGACAACGACATAAATTATATTTAATAATAAAATAATATTATATTTATACTTTAAAACCATTCTATAATATAATTTATCTCTATATATTATTTCAATGAAAACATTGTTTTCAATAAAAATATATTGTATTTTTAATATTCTCCAAAACATGGAAATTATGATAAAATATAAAAAATTAATCTAAAGTTAATTTTTATATCCCAATTATAAATAAAATGTGTATTTTGTTATACAGAATATATAAATGTGTCAAAAACAATATTTAAAATGTGTTCACCATCAAAAGGTTGAAAAACTGTATTTTTTGAAATCTACTTTCATTCAAAATAATAATAATTTATTCTTATCTCATATCTATAAAACATATAAGAAGAATTTTAAACATTCAATTGAATAAATAAACTTATATTTTTAATTAATAATATCCATGTAGGGTGGTCTTATTATTTTATAAACTCACCTATATGAATATAACTAGTTTTTTAAGAAAAATATTTACTTTTATTTAATAAGGTTTTTATTTTCATTTATAATTATTTATCATAAAATAATTAATTATATATACATATGTAAATCATATTTTCCTAATTTTGTTAATAATATTAATAATCACTATTATAATTCATAGGTTATCAGGCAACATAATAATATTTAGTAGTTCACTTAAACATTCTTTTATGTGAAATAAATTCTATCAAAACGACTTGAAATTATGTTCAAAACAAGCCAAGAATAGTGTTTCATATACTATAAGATAAGTTGTTGTTTCATGTAGCATTAACATAAATTTTGGTATTGTAAATCATGATACATTAAAAAAATTACCACAAAACAATTATAGGGTTTTACATATGGACATATATAGTTTTTCAAATTGATTTGTTTCACAATCCCTATTGATACATCGAGGGGATATATAATTTTGGGACCCACCCATCCTTGAATGTCCAATGCATTCCTAATTTTTTAACGATAAATATAATTCATGTACAATATTTTTTTATCATTATATTTACAAATCGTGTAATGAATAAAAATTATTAATAATTCCCCAATAAATTAGATAAGGATTAATGTAAAACCCCATAAGTTGAAATGTTATACATTTTAGAAAAAAAGAATATCCTTGATACATAGAATATGTATGTTTATATGAAACGCGATTTCCAATAAATATGATAATAAATACATCAAACCTTCATATATACACTATAATAATGAAATTAGGATAATAATAATAATGAAATATGTCTTAATGAAGGAAACTTGAGATGGAATCCCCAAATAATTGTAATAACATGTATATAATATTTAATAAATGAAATAAAATTCTATGAAAAATGTATATCCAAATAGTAAAATCTGAAATAAAACAAATATAAATTATGGGATACTTCTCACAATATCTTGGCATGAAATTATCAGTAAAGAATTTAAATAACCTAGTGAATGGAAATTTAGTTAAGAAACCACGTACATGTTGTTTCCTATTAGTTGAATGTACTTAAAATTCTTATATATATATATTTAAATTTATTATAATTATATTAAAAATTATATACATATCTATAATATCATATATTATCCTTTTATAATATTTTATCACCGACTTATTACTGGTATATTTTTTTTGGTGTTAATTACTTTGTTCTGATTCAATATTTCTCATCCTTGACATTGATTATGGTTAAATAATCTGAAATTTTTTATTGACTATATAAATATCATTTATATTCAATATATATATATATATAAACATTCATCTAAAAAATATAGAGAAATAAAAATAAATTACACTATTCATACATATATCAGGCGATACATACATAAGAACAATATTTATACACTTTAACAAATAAAATGAATGAAAGGTAAATAATAATTAATATTTATATATTCATAAATAAATAATATATATAATATATATTCATTAAATCTATCCAAATTACTATCCATGTAAATCATAAATGAAATACGTATCACATCGCTTCATGAAGATGGTTGTCCACGCGTACGCAAAAAAATGTTATCATTACCAAATGAATTGAAATGTATGAAGTTATAAATGATATAATAAATACAGAAGCATATTTAAGAGAATAATATAATATTTATTCATTATTTATAGATATATAACAATCCATTTAAATTGTGGATAAAAAATAATTTGACTACTATATGGAGAAGAAAATTTGTACATATGAATGAGTGATGTTTTCAATTTTCATTGAAAAGTTAAGAGATAGAATTCAGTTTAATATAACAATAAAAATATATTTACATATTTTTATATGTTTTTATTATAGGGTTTTTACATACATTAAGTATAAATATAAGAATAAATAAACATTAAATATTTCGTAAATATGATTACCTCTTATTCAGTAGAATTCATTTAGATGACTTCTCAAGGGACTTAGGGTTGGTATTTTGGATGGGATATAAACTATAGAACATTACTAAGGATGTATAAAAGATTATCTATATGTTTTTTCAATATAAAATGTTCAATGTGATGTAAATAAGATAGAGGATATGTGTCCTTTTATAATAGTGGGGCGGGGCATTCGTTTAATTTCATAATGTTTTAAGTTGACATAAATTATATTTCTTGTAAAGTTTTATCAGATTGATCTAATTAAAATATATAATGATGTTGGGTTTTAATTCTCTCATCAATTTTGTTGAAATTTATTATTTTTGTTTTCACGCAAATCATATATTTTTAACTCTTTTTTTATCCATTTGACAATTACCACAATACTAAAAAAATTTACCCTTTAGGGGTTAATAATGTAAATATAAAATTAAAAAAACCTATAAATAGATAAGGGTTAATTCTATGAACCATGTAACAACCCAAGATTTTATAAAAATATATTCTTTTTAATTTTATTAAAGTCTTGTGTTGTACGCTACACCAAAAGGAGCTTGCACAACACGCATCCTTGACTTGCCTTGCATTACACGCAATCACGACCTTCCTCGATAGCGTGTGTAATACGCAATACCGAGTTTCACTAAACAACGATATGCTATTAAAATATTATTAAAACTAGCCATTATGAATAGTAATAACCACTTTTTAAAACTCTGTAAATCTTATTTTTCAAAATGAACTTCATTTTTGGATTCGGAGTATCGAATTTAGCCTAAGGTGAAATTTTGGTACTTTTCAGATAACTTTCATATTCTGATGAATAGTGAAAATTACTAAATTATAATTAAAAACAACTTTTTTAATCGAAATAATTAATAGTGATAAATTATTAATTTGTGTGGTTTTAAAGTATATTTAGAATATATTTTTAAAATTTAATACAATGTTGGTCATTGGATGTAATTTCACATTTAAACCAGACATAATCAAGTGTCAATCTTTTGATAGATATTGTTTCTTAAAAACACGCTATTTGTTTTAACAGCGGGATTTAATTATAAAATTAATTAATGCAAATTCTATGATATGAATTTGGTAAAATAGACTTAATTTTTGAATTCGGAATATGAAATATAGCTTAGGATGAAATTTTTGCATTGTTCTGAAAAACATCAATTTTTGATGAATAGTGAAACTACTAAGTGGTAGTTAAAAAAAATTAATTTCTTCATAAATCTTAAATTTACCGCTTCTATGAATGGAATTTCAAAAATCCGAGAGACACGGTTGATGTCAGTAAGTAAAATGTCGTTCAATGAGATGAAAATAATTTTTAGTGAATAGTAACTTTTTACTTTTTTTACCACGATTAATAGTAAATAGGGTAACTAAGGGTAAATATGATATTACTATTACCCTAACACATGTCCTAATTCTATTGGATAAGTGTAATTCGACCAAAAACAACCTTATGAATATAATATGACCATTTCGGTCCACTTGGATTAGATTATGACATTTAATATTATATTATTTAATGAATAGTTAAAATAGTTAAAATCAAAGTTTAATAACTAAAACATTTTTAATATGGGGTTATACATAAGATAAATTCGACTATAAATATTCATTAGAAATCTAAAAAGATTTACTACATAATGATATTTTATTTATAATTTTTAGACTTTAAATAAATTAATTTATTTATGACACAACGATGATGCAGTAATTACCCTTTTAAGGAAATATTAACATAATTGATGTTATAAATGCTCAAATGAATGTAATTTGGGACTTTTTATGACTTAAACTAATTTTCTAGGTTACTATGATATATTAGTGTTGATTTAATCAACTTGGTTCGAACATATAATTCTGTTATGACTTTCACAAAAATCATATATCAAATAGTGTCAAAATTGACACAAAATAGTTTTTAAATCAAATATTATATTATTAATTGTTATTTTATTCATAAAAATATAAGGTTCGGCCAAATGACTTAGATAAAGATATATTTATTAATAATATACAATTTGGGGTTCGTTAGGCATGTTATATTAAGTGTATTAACCATATAGTGAAAGAAAACAAAAAGACACGGTAAAAGTTAAATTATTTAACTTAGAGTTAAAACTAATTGATAAGGTTAACATAATAACCTAAACTTGTCTAAATCCTATTGGTTGATAGGATTTCGACTCATCCCCACTTTATCTTCGAAATAAGACCCTTTGGAACCATTATAAACTGATTTTGACTTTAATATAAAATAATATTTTGAGATATTCCTAAGGTGCCCCTCTCCTCCCTTATAAAAGGACACCTCCTCCCCCTCCTCCTCACACCAATTTGAGAACTCAAGCTCGGCCAACCCCTGCCAAAATCTCTTCTCCACTTCCCTAGAAAC
This sequence comes from Viscum album, assembly GCA_963277665.1. Lineage (NCBI taxonomy): Eukaryota > Viridiplantae > Streptophyta > Magnoliopsida > Santalales > Viscaceae > Viscum > Viscum album. Next base: position 34,573,213 of record OY728150.1, on the reverse strand, counting down.
ATCCTAGAGGTTCTGGTCTTCCTCAAAGACCAATTTTAGTTCCCTAAGTGGAGGTCTCAAAGAGGCGCTTCAAAGAAGAGGAGCTTCGGACACATACAAAGCTAATCGGACCTAAGGTAAGGGAAATATCACAATCTCATTTTTATCAGAGATTGTTTATACTTTGGTATTTACTGGGGTGTATTTTATCATCCACATCCATGTTCCCTCAATATGTACTATTGTTTCCATCCACTTACAATAGTTTAAATCCAATTTCACCCTTCGGTGAGTTTTTAGTAAAGAATATGAAAGGAATCTTTTGTTTTTTTTCGTACGAGGTACATTTTGACAAAAGTACAAAGAATATTTTTTTTAACTTATACGGCACGAACGGATTTTTACTGTTTTATAAAGCCTTATTTTCATGAAGCTTCCTCTAAAAGATTTCATGACTATTTTCAATAAAATCTCTTTCTTTTAAAATTTCATGATGTTTTGTGAAAAGAAATTGATTTTGAAGAAGAAAGGATATTTTCCTCAAGAATTCAATTCAAGTGTTTTATCAAAATTATTTTCTATCTAAGATAATAAAGGGTTCTGTTTCTATCCATATTTTTACATTGATTTTACTATGTTGTGATGGAATTATGTTTATGAATTCCTTTATCTTATATGAATGGTTTTATGATGTCATGTTGTTTAAGAATCCCATTTTTATTACATGGGTTACGCTATGATGTATGGTTTATGATTATGTGGCACACATAAGAAAGGATTCATTATAAGATGGGTGGGACCTATATCTCCCTCCAATGCATTGGGTAAAGATTTTATATCTCATGAGATAGACATGGCTGAAATGGTAGGTTATACCGGTTCAGTGAAACAGGACTGAAACGAGGGTTACTCGATTCAGAAAGGGACTTTGTCCACTAAGATAGTCTTGGCAATTAGTCTTGACTAACAAGAAATTATTCTCTATGATTATGCGTGTATGCCACAAAGTTTCATGTTTTAAGTTATGATTATTGGGATTACTTTTTCACTGCCATGATTTATCCCATGATTATGAAATTATGCTCTCTTTTGCAGGTTATGATTTCCAAAATGTTATGTTCTTATGAATATGATGTGATTGATATTTACTTTGTTTACCCTTACTGAGCATTTGAGCTCACCCTTTTATGTTTTCTTTTCCCCAGGATATAAAGAAAGGTTTTAGGTAAAAAAAGGAAGATCTTTATGGGAGATTTTGAAGATCTTTCACCAGGATTAGAAGATTATAGTCTGAGTTTCCAAAGACACTAAACTGTTACGTTCCTTGTGTTTGTGTTTTTTTGTTATGTACTATGTATTCCGCAAATGTAATGTAATGTCCATGTACGTCAAGATACGGGTCTCTACAAACCACATCCAATTAACATGGAAAAATATAATATTTTTATAAATTTAAATTATTTATTATAATATTATTTGTTATAAAATATCATTAATTTCATTTTTATTAGAATTCATTTAATTAGAATTTAAATACATCAGTAAAACAAGTTAATTTGAATATAATATTTGAAAACATCCATAAAATTCTATAAAAATAATAAAATATTATCAAAACCCATATTTCAATCAAATTATATCATATTTAGTATTTTTATAATCATTTATTTTATTTTTCTATTACTTTAATATATACTATATTACCATTGAAAAAATAGTTGAGTTCGTTATTAAAATACTAAATAATAAGAATTAGTTAACATTATGAATATAATTTTAGTAATAAATTAAACATTATGATTCGTACAAAACTTTGTTTTATCTCTATATGAACACATAATTGATATTTAAAACAAAGAGAATAGTATTTTCTAACATTCTCTGATTCGAATATAATGTTTTTAATTATCATAGAAAAATTTAAATTATAAAATTCTTTTTATATCCTCATCTGATAAGAGTCGAATTATGTTCATTAAATAAGAAATACAATGAATAATTATTCGCTTTTCACTTAGTTTGAACATTATTTAAATTGATATATATTTTACTAACAAGATAATTTTTACCGGGGTTACAATTCGCATTCTATAAAAATAAAATTATCCTATTTAAAATAGTTGGACCTTTATATTCCAATAATTTAATCCATCTTCAATATTAATTTTCAATAATCGGAATAATATAATATAATTTTTAAATGAAAAATGCTATGAAAAAATGTTTTTCAGAAAATGGATTTCTATGTTATTTATTTAGTTCAAAATTATATCATATAAATTATTCCAATGAACATATAAGGATTTTTAAAAATAATAATGAATCTTTTTTACCTTTAAATAAGTTATAAAATAGGTTTTTAGTAAATTTTTAAAAATTTATAGAATTTTCAATAAAAAGGAACAATGTTTCTCTATTTGATGAAAAATAAAACATTCCATAAAAATTCCAAAAATTTCCCTATTATAATTTTCATATTATTATTTAGAAAATAATTTTTATTCCATGAGATACATTATTTAAAAGTGGAAAAAAAATTTATACTATTTTCTCCTAACAAAATATTGATTTTTGAATAAATAGTTTTTTTAAATAATATATTTTCTATTAATAATTGAGTGATTAGTAATTATAAAATTTTATTTACTTGGAATTATATATATATATATATTTAATAAATATGTTAATAATACACATACATACCAATTTAATGGATATGTTATAATAATAATGTTTATATAATAATATATATTACTTCATTTAAGCTCGTTGTTTAGGATTGTATATGCAATAAAACAAAATGTTCAATTAAAAATTTTCAGGATATTACATTCTTCCCTCATTCAAAAATTATGTCCTCAAAATTTTCATAGATACTTCTTACTAAATAAATTAGTATGTTACTTCTTTATAAAATCCTTGATTTCTAATTTTTTCCTAGATTTTTTAATTCTCCATAGTACCATTACCAGTCAAGTCATGTAATTCCCAATACTTTCTCTGTATTTTGATGAAATTGGATAGCCTCTCAAAAGTATAATATATCATTTTCCATTTTTATTACAATATAGGTGGGAAGATGCATTAGTTTTGGAATATACATCCATTAGAAAGAAATACAGAACACTTAATGTAATTTAGAGAGCATTGGGGATATTTTTAATTGGTAATCCACTACAACGATTCATTGTATAATTTTGAATAGACTAGTTTGCATAGACCTAATTTTTCCATTATTATAGATACTTATTATACCCTTACAGTGATATACATTCAAGGGAACATGATCCCTCACTTGAAAACAAAAATATTTTCTTCAGTTATCGGTATAACTATTTCTCTATCATTGTGCTTCTTAATATGATATAGGATAAACTTCACCTTTGTCTATATCTCCTCAACAAGACATGGACCCATATGTTCTCTATAACCATCACTACTGAAAAGATGATCTTTCCCAACACTTCTATACCAACGGTTTGTAAAAATCGTTGGTATAGCTACCCTTTCCCAACGGTTCACCTAAACCGTTGGGAAAGGGTCTGTTTTGAGCCTCTTTCCCAACAGTTCACCAAAACCGTTGGGAAAGAGTGACCTTTCCCAATGGTTTTGGTGAACCATTGGGAAAGGGTGTGGGAATTGAGACCTTTCCCAACGGTTCACCAAAACCGTTGGGAAAGGGTGTGAGAATTGAGCCTCTTTCCCAACGGTTCACCAAAATCGTTGGGAAAGGGTGTGAGAATTGATCCTCTTTCACAACGGTTTTGGTGAACCGTTGGTAAAGGTCACCCACGAATTCAACCTTCGCCCAAAATGAATTCAACCCACTCTAACCTTTCCCAACGGTTTTCAAAACCGTTGGGAAAAACCACCCACAAATTAAAGGGATATCCCAACGGTTTTGAAAACCGTTGGGATAGGTTCTTTAATTTTTCCCAGATCTACTAACGGAGAACATTATATAAATCAAAATTTTAAATAATTATGATAATACTTATATATATTTATGAAATTATGTTTACAAAAGTGATGTTAGCTTAGTGGTTAAGTCGTTCGATTATAAACGAGGGGTCCTGGGATCAAATCCCAGCGGATGTTTTATTTTTGGAATTTATATACCAACGGTTCCATTACCGTTGGTATAGATTTCTTATTACCTATACCAACGGTTTTCGGAAAACCGTTGCTATAGACCTATCCCAACGGCTTACTTGGCTACGGTTCTTCAAACTGTTGGTATAGGCTATACCAGCGGTTTGGAGGCCTATACCAACGGTTCCAAACCGTTGGTAAAGGTTAGTTTTCCAGTAGTGAATCTTCTTCCCAAAACGTTTTTGTACAAAATCTCTTACTATATAAATATTTTCACAGATCCATTTTTATACTTGAATAATTTTTTTTTGAAAACTCCACCTATAGTAGAAAATGTTTCCACATAACCTGACTATTGAGTGTTCTTGAACTCATCATATCTTCTATATTTTGAATAGAACATTCATATTTTCTATTAGTTTGAGGGTGACAGACTAATCTAAAATAATGATTAGTATCCAGATAATTTTTAGAAAGTATCCATAATTTTAATGAAAATCATTCATCATGATCTGAAAATATTAAAATACGTTCACAAGGATGTCATAAAAAGTATTTATTATGAATCCGTATAATGTTATCAAGTAGTAAATATTATTTTTAGTGAATAAATGTTCATAATTGGAATTATGTCTAATAATAACCCATAGTTCATTATTCATTATTATAGTATTTATTAATAGAATGAAAAATTATACCAGAATAACATTCCATTTCCGTTATGGAATATATAGAGGTTGTATGAATCCTATATTTTTTTATCAGATCCTTAAATCATTAAAAAACCATAACATATTTACCCATCATCATGAATTTCCCACAACATATATTATCAAAAAAAATGTTCCTTCAAATCACCATAAATATTTGAGGTACTAGCTGTCATAGAAAAATATTAGTTGTGAAGAAAATCTAGTAATCCCATTTTAAACATATGTATATATGTACCACATAATCTCTTTTGAATTTTCAAAATACCATCATTATTTATGTATTTTTCCAGTTTCCCATTTTTATCAACAAACATTTTCTTTTCAATTTTCTCATCATCAGGTTTAGAAATTTTTACATTTTCAAATATAAATATTTTTTAAACCATTTGAGAGAAATAATGACGCCTCTCATACCTTAATATTTCTAATAACCATATATATTAAATCCATGAATATTGGATCTATCTCATCCATATTTTTGGATAGAACATCATGATTATTCATCATTAAAGAAATAAATACCTTATTTTCCTTCCATATATTGTAATGTATCATAAATTCATAATAAAAAAGTATCTAAAGCCATATATTCTTCCTCTTATAGATATATTTTACATGAAAATATATATTTAACTCTCTTATGATCTTTTAATATCTCACATCCTTTACTACGAAGAAAATTTCCCAAAATATTGAATGAAATGTTTATAGATTCCTTCACAATATCATGAGTTGTACAACTATGTTCATGAGCCCTTAATTGCCTTCATGTATATTCAACAACTGTGTAATTATTCATATGTTTACATAAAATTTACATCTTTGATGAAACAATATATATCACATATCTGTAATTTATTAACTATATCATCAAAATTTGATAATTAACCAATACCATCTTTAATTCCAGAAAACATTCTATAAATTATTTTTCTAGAGAAACTCATCCACTTCTCTTGTATGCTTAGTTAATAGGTTATCAAATTTGGAAAAGTTTTAATAAAATAACCAATATTAAACATCCAATCAAATAAAATTGTGTACCCTGGTTATGGTTTTTATGTATAAAATTATATACATATTTTTTTATTTATAGGATAAAATGAGTTTATATATTTGGATATAGTAAGGCAATGTAAACAGGAATTCTGAATCCATAATTAAATTTTTTTAAATATTCCAAATTATTATTTTATTTTAATAGAATCAATAATGATCTATAAATGATTATCAAGTTACATATAACATTTATAATACAATATTATATAATCAATAATTACCACAAAACATTTATCAGTATATTTATTTATATTAATTTTGAATATATCCCTGAGAAGAAGGGTGAATTACTCCACAAAAATAGAGTTACAATAAAATTTTAATATATATAACTCATTCTGGAAGATTTCATCATAAAATATTATTTCTCTAATAACAATTGGGGATACCCAAAACGATGGTTATCTTTTAAAAAATATTTATCTCTATGAATTTTATCGAATAAGTCTCTAATGTGAGGAATATAATATGTCTTATTTTTCATAAAAGAAGCTATTTTCCTATATTCAATCTAGAGCCTCATAAATCTTTCTTGATTCATAATAGAGAGAATAATGTATCACCAAGGTGGAGTAATGGGGTGTATAAATAATTTTTTACACAAATATTGTAGTTCATTATTCAAGTACACCAATTATATAATGATTTTTAAATAGAGTGTATTTTTCATTTTTCTTACATCATGGATTAAAGAAATTGACGAATCAACATCACATTTTGGTGTATCTTTAGGTATTTTTTTAAGAAATCAATTAATGTATTCCCATGAAATAAGTAAATGCTAAATTTAATTATTATCATTTCCATAAATAGTGTTTTTATACTATTCTTTTACAACAATATCATTGAGAAATTCTACTAGGGGTGAATCTTTATATGAATCAGGTGAGGAATTCTCCCCTATAATGGTAAAAAATTAATTCTCCTAAACAAAAATCACAATTTCCATATATTTTTATTAAAACCTTTTACTATATTTTGAATGAAAATCCATACCATGTATTATGTAAAAATCTACCATAGGTATAATAATTAGGTCTATAAATAGTTCTTGTCTATTTTTCGTAACAAGAACAAAATGAAACATAATTTTTATAGTGAGACATCCCCTATGAGATCTGACTAATTACTCTCATCTAATGATTGTCGAGAGATATATAATATTATTAAAAAATATGGAAGATAATAAAGATTATAAATTAAAAAAATCAAATATATCATTAAAAACATTTGAGGCTATTACAAATGTACCTTCAAACACATCATTTGGAACTCTAACATCAGCTAAAATTATCACATAGACTTGGAATTCTATCGTCAAAATATTATATGATATTTTAGAATGAAAAATGGGATATTGGATTAAGTAATTACCCATAAATAGATAATTTAAACTATAGATATCATCGACTTATTTCTTCCCCTTATATTCATCATCCATACGGCCCGTATCACCACATTTTTTAACAACATCCCATGTCGTTCAATAATTTCTATGATTTTTATACCCATAAGTTTCACATAATGGTAATTGAATTTTTATTCTATTATTCCTTGACACTTTACCTTTTTTATGGTTCTCATCCACCTTTTTATGGTTCTCATCCAACAACTTCTTTTCTATTAATTCATTAATGATATTGGACCATGAAAATAGAATAACTATTTTGATGTTACATCATCATATATAATTATATGATCAGAAATATTATCAAAACAGTGTCGTTATGAGGCATGTATTAAGGCCTTAAATTAAATTGTCAATATTTATCTCTAGATTACATATATAATCATTAGTATACTTGGATAGTCTTGTAAAGGTATACTCATACTTCAAAACACTTTTCTCCCATTTTTTATTTATGATGTGAAACTTTCCCTTTATTTAATTTCATTTCTCATGAGGAAAATATTTATCAAATAATATTTCATTAAAAGATACCCATTGGATATGTTCTAATTCTTCATCCCCTCTAATATTATGGATCAATGGACACCATTGATCAGAATCAACTGTGTTAAAATACACTTCATGCATAACCTTTTCACGTTAACTATATCTTATGGATATGAATACATTTTCGAGAGAATTAATCCATTAGTCATATACCAACATATTAGTAGTTCCATTAAAAATGGAGGCATATAGGAGATTAAATAATTCAATATAGGTTTATCGGGCCATGAAAATTATATTTTTCCTTATGTTGAAGGTTAATAGATATAAAATATGACTTATTTCCTAATATGTTCATGATCTGATCACCACCAACAAAAATTTTATTGGATTTCTCAGTAGGGAAATCACTACATTGATTAGGGGTATTCATTATCTTTTTTTAAGAACCATCACTGAACATTATAACACAATTATATTTCTCATGATAATATTTAATATTGATCCATAAAATAAAAAACAATCTTATATTTTACCAAATACTAAAATTCATTACTAAAATTCTCAAGTTAGCTATAAAATATGAATTAATGTTGGGTGTTCGGAACTCTTGGAAATGACCTAGGTTGCAACGGATAATGAAACAGTCAATACCCTATCCAAGGGGGAGTGGGGAACCCATTCATTTCATTATGGGATCCTTCCATTACCTTCATCCCATTCTCCGACCATGATTCTTTTCTAACATTCCTCAACATCATTGCTAGCCTAAAAGTGCTAAATATATTTAGTGGATATCTTTATCTAGTGATTTAGAGATCAGAGTTTATATATGCCTCAACTCTCATGAACCTGAACATCGTGGCTCGTATAATTTTTTATTTACCTTTGGCTGATTATTTCAGTAGGTTCATGTTCAAATCATTAGTATAAATAATATGTTGACTATTTTTATTCTCGACAAACAACATATCATGATACATTTTCCTTCTATGGATGATTAGATTACTACTATGAATAGAAATCCACAATGTTGTAACATATACAATATATTCCTCTATTGATGGAAATATTATCTTCATATTAATCATAATCCACCATTTACAATGTTGTGGGTACATTTTCTAGAACTCTCTATTCCTTTCCAAAAATCCATCGATCGTATGTATACTATGGATTATAGTATAATGTTTTATGTGTTTGAATAGTATAACAAACACTCTCTTCCACCATATATACTCATATTTGTGTTGAAGTAAGATTTTAAAGATAATCATTTGAGTTTATTTTTAAGAATTTTGGTGAATAATTTCATTGAAAATAAGAGGTAGTGTTCATGTCTTGAATGAATTAATTTTCTTCTTGAATGTATCTTGGCAGCACAGTTTGATCATGTATCATTGGTCATAGGAACATCAAACTCTATTAGTATTCTCCTATGGTCTTTTTGTTCTAGATTAAATAGTATATTCCATTCTATTTAGTAAATGATGATACTTATTAATACAGATCCAATCCTAATAGATATGTTTTCCAATTATAGGCATGAATTGTTTGATTTCATGTCAATAGAGAATATCCTATGGGGGCATGTTCCAATACCTACAACAAAACCTATTTAATTTTAGGAAATATTTAATTATAGAGTTAGGGTAACTTTTAATGAGCTCAGGGAAAAATCTTTTTGCAGGGATGATGGTTTTAATAGTAATATGAATTATAGGGTGCATTGTGCGACTCATGATTTCCATAGATTGAATATGGTATTGACTATTACGATGTGGTCTCCTAGCCAACTTCACCCATCAATCCCATTTTAATGAGACATAGAATTGTCTTTTATATAGAATATATTGTCAATGTTGGGTTATGGTGACCCTACACCACTCATTGGAGTAGATGGTTAGGAGGTATGTATTAATGGGAAAAAAATTATTGGAGGAAGATTGTATGAGAGTGAAGCTAAAATTATTATAACTCTGAAACCTGGTAATTGTAGTGAAGGGAAGAATAACTAGCTAAATAGTTCATTTAGAATTATTCAAATAAGGAAGGAATAATTTTTTTGATTTATAGGTTTTTTCCAGTATGTGTGGAGGGTGTAGAGACAAAGGGACTAATCAAATATTCCCACACCTATAATTATATGGTTATCTAGAAATGTAAAATAACATCAAAAGAGATCAATTGTTTCTATAGAATCTCCATAGGTAAATTTCATGGAAATATTCCAGTATAAAATTGGAGGTATTTCTCTCATTATACCAAATGGCTGTGACTCTATGGACCCTAGAATTCATATGTATATAGAAACATCTCAATTTTATGAGGCCATTGAAACACATTTAGGCAGAGAAATATTCATTGATCAAAACCTAGAAACAATATTCAGAACTACTATGTTTTTAGAGAATGAGTCAATTAACATAGATAACATAAAGTAGATTCTTCAATATTCTAATTATGTTATGCAGGATGATTTCATCCCGATCAAGGTATTAATAGAGGATTCCCACAAAATGTTTAAATTACCGATTTGAGTTGACTTCAATAAAGAGGAAAAATATTGGATTGATAAAGATAATAATGTTTTGATATGTAGAATAAACGAGGAAAATAATATTTGAGGAACATGTATGAAACTAGGAGAAGATGTAATAACACTTTGGAGATCTCTTGAAGGACAATCCATTTATAAAAGTGACCTCTATTGAAGGACGATTGTACAACATAATAATTATAAACATTTTGTGATTTTCAGGAATGAAATGATTACCTAGGATGTGGTTTGATGATTTTATATATCCTTACATTATATGGGATCCCCTTTACACTTATAATTTATTCTAAAATAAATATTTCCAATTGGTGAGACATTTTAACAATGTTTATTTAAAATCCAGTTCCCACAATTATTACTAAAAATTACTCTAACACTAATTGTAAAAATACTAAATCTAGTAACCCATATATATTGTCTAATTTATTACATCAGAATAGTTAAATGGAATATAATCCTGAGGTATCAACTATTTTTTTATTATTTCAGAACCCCATATATATATATACATGATCCCCTAATTTCATTGAAAATAAAATATAATATAGAATAAAACAAAATAATCTCCATCCTTGAAACTCTTTTATATATTTATTATTCATATAATTGTAAAAAGAAAAAAAGGAAAGGTGATATAATATTTTCATTAAGAATGACATATATTATCATATATATATATAGTAAATAAGGAGTAATCAACATGGAATGGTAAATAACAAAAAACACATTCCATTTTGTTAAAAATTGGGCACAAAATTAATCCATGAATAATATCAATGGAATAATCACATGGATAATAATAATAACTAAATTTCTAGTGAATTAAATCAATACTATTGGAAATAATTTTATCATTAATCATAATATCTCAACCATTAAGACCATGTACCTAGAAAATTTAAAAACTATTGTTACATAACCGTTTAATTTAGGAAATTAATTTGTTTCATGGGACCTATAAATGAATCAAAGGGACATATAATTCTTATAAAAAAACATCACAAAATGTAAATTTAATTACTTAAATATATATTGATAAATTTAATATAGGAATTATAGAAATTAACAAAATAATTCTTATAGAGTTATTAGTCATTAGTATCATTAATTCTCCAATCAATCCAATAACATTGAATTTGATAAATTGGTATATGTTTTAGGTAGTAAGAACAAGAATGATAAAATGAAAATTGATATTTAATGAAAATATAAGGTCATATAAAAATGATAATAAACTAATCAATGGGTAGTATAGATTCCATATAAAATAATTTGGATTTTAATATTAAAATATTCTTTAATGAATGAAAATGGAGATGAAATCCACTTACAAAGGACATACTAGTTATGTGTGAAATAACAAATTAAGTAATAATGTGTGAAATTAATAAATACATGCAAAACAAATGTATATAAAACATATATAAATTTAACATTACTTATCACATTATCTTGGAATGTCATAATCCATGAATAAGTGGTATAACCCAATGAAAGGAAATTGAGTTATCAAACCCCTTGCCTCGAATTTCCTCATTGTTGAATGTGGTTTAAAATCATGTATAATAAATTTATATTTGTTTTATATAATTAAAATAACAATATTAATATCCATAATATCATATATAGTCCATCTATTAAATTGTATCACCCAATTGTTAACAATCTTTGGATGTTATTAATATTTTTAGTTTTAATTACTACAATTTTAATGTCTTTTTTGATTTCCTAGTTCTATTCCTCATACATTTAATATGGTTAAATAACCTCCATAATTTTATTCATGATGTAGATATAATATAAATTCAATATAATGTTATTTATTTTCATCTATAAAATAATGAAAATTATAAATGAACTAAACTATTCAAGGAGACGACAAGCCTCATGTACAAATGAACGTTGTTTTAGCATTTCAACATATTGAAAAAATAAAAAAAAAATTAATCCTTCATGAATTATTGTTATATATTATATATCATATATATTAATTGAATATATCCTTATCACAATCCATTCAATGAATAAATCAAAAACTAATCACTATGCTTCGTTGAAGATATAGTTAACATGTACGCGCAAACAAAATTATCATTTTCAAAGGGATTTAAATTTAATAAGATATATATGATATTATAATTCAAGAATAATATTTATGTAATAAATAATATTCATTAATAATTTAAGTCTTTATGACCATCAATGTAATGTTGTGAAGAAATATTCATTACACCGCTAGATGGAAACAATATATTGTATGTACACAGGACAAATGTTTTGGCTATTCGATGAATATAAAGTAGAATGAATATGATTATATCATAAAAATAATGAAATATATTTATATTTATGATAATTTATTTATATTTTATGATGCGTACAACAATTTAATAGGATTTAGGATAAGAATAAAAATTGAAAGAGTTGTAAAGGCAATTAACTCTTCATCAATAAACTTCATTTAGATATATTCTTAAGTGACATGGGAATTTTTCATCTGTAACTTGTATAACAAATTGAAAATGAATAAGGATATTTATAATAGTAATGGTAAATGGTTGGTTAACCTAGACGAATCATTGTGGTGTAAATATGAGAAAGGATATGTGTCATTTTGTAAGTGAATTGAGGGGAAATCATGTTATTTCAAAAAGTATTATATTAATATAAATTTTATTTCATGTAAAAATTGGTCTTAATTTATATATTTAAAATATATAATAATTATGACTCTAAAAAATATTATTCAATAAAATCAAGACATGTTTTAGTTTTGATTTCAACCATACCATTTATATTTAACCCCACGTTATCCCTTTTGATAATTACCAAAATACTAAGGGTTTCTACAATTATAGGTTTAATAATGACACTATAAAGTGAATAATTACCTTAAATTGACCATGGATTAGGTTTAAAATCACATCCTAATAAATTTTATAATGATAAGTTTTCTATAAATTTTAGATCATTTAATAAAATTTTATTTTTATAAAATATCATTATTGTCCTTTTAAACAATATTCATTTAACGTGACATTAATTACATTAAAAAAATTATAGTTAGAATATACTATATTAAAATAACCCTAATATTTCATATAAACCAATATAATTTATAGGAGACCTTAATTAATTCAAATTATATCAGTTTTATTATTTATAAAATGATTTAGTTTATTTTTATTTTAATTTAATAAAAACGACATCGGTGTTTGAGAAGAACATAATGACATTATATAATCACTAAATAAATTACTGTAATATATCCAATTCTATTATTTTGAATATGAACACTAATATTATTCCATGTGTTGATTTTATCACTATGTAGACATATATGAGTTATTTAAAACTAATAGAGTGACATTATGTTACTTCATTTGACTCAAATATTATATTTTACTTTTTCATTAACATGTGTAAATTAAAAAATTCAATTTCATGGATATGGAGATAAATTTTTTATTTTATTCATCGAATATGAATTTTGATGAAAATTTATGACCTTATTACATATTTTCAACATAGATTTAACTAATCTAACTATGTTCATTGTAATACTTTTCAAAAAAATTACAATTCATGATAGTCAATAATAAAAGTGTATTGTTTACCATATCTCAAAATCTTAATTATAAATATGGAACCCATTTTTTGTGATTCAATTTCAATAATTTTTAAAAATTAATTTAAGAATAAAATGCAGAATGTAATGGAAAATATATTTTCATAAAATTCCTTAAAATTTTACATTTGTATTTTTAATAAATTAATTCATAAAATTAAATAAACATAATTTAATTTTAAAATTTACTAATTAGATAATATTACATTAAGTAATTTTTAAATATAATTGGTCTTTGTAAATGTTTGAAATAAAAATATTTTTTTCAATAAAAATAAGTATTTAGGATTTTTTAAAGAAAAATTGAACTTTTCATAAAAATACCAATAACTAAATCTAAGATAATTTTTAAAATTAAATATGAAAGTTAATTTTAATTTATAAATAATCTAAAATTTTCAAAAAAATCAATAAATTTAACATTTGATGAAAATATATTTTTGAGGATTAAAATCACTACTAAAAGTTTCAAGATTATTTTATAAGATTAATTATATATTTATAACTTCTTATAGATTTCATATATTTTTAATTCAAATAATACCAGTAATATTAATTTCCTTGTGATAATGGTAATATGAAAAAATAATATATTGTTTCGCATTTATGATTAGTGGTGTACGGTGTATACACTAAAAGAAAATATGTTCTTTTAAAAAATACTAGGAAACACCATTAGGTGTTAAATAGAAAATTTACAATATTTTATTCATAATATATCAATATTATTAATTTTTTCACACATTATCATTCTTAATATATGGTTTATAATTCTTAAAACACTAAAAAATACATGTACTGTTATAAATTTCTTTGTTTTTTCGTCACCTTGAAAATAACATTCATGATTATGTGAAACTAAATCCTACAAAACTACTAAAGTATCCATTATTTTATCTTTTAGAAAGAATAATTTAATACATTACAATAATTTAAAACATTTAATGTCAAATAGTAAAAGCTACTATTAATTTTATCAAGAATAACCAATTAAACCATATATAATAAAAATAAAATAAATATTTCGAATTTACAGTATAATGATGAAATAATTTAAAAAAAATCACTATTATATATATTAATAAATATATCCACAATTTCATACATCGAATATATATCATACTTCATGTATTAATGAGTTACCATCCCTGAAAAGAAATTACTAACATACCACCACACTAATTAAAATATCAAAATTGTTATATGAAAAAACCTACATACAATGATATAACTCCTCAACAGATACATTAACCAATTTCAAACAAGTATCATGCCGTAAAATGTTATTATAGTTCCATAAATCACAAAAAATATGAAATTTTGAATTATTTTATTCATTAGTTTTTTTCCTCAAAAACATACAACTATATCATAAATTATTCAAAAAATTAGAAATACCAAACAATTAGAGGACCAAGAACAATAAAATAAAATAATGATTTACTTCTTCAATAGAGTTTAAATTCTTAAAAATATTTTTAATAAGGACTAAAAACACTTTTTCTAGTTATCCAACCCATACGAGAACCATGATATCTGATCTGTGGTCATCACATGGCCTTAAGTGTCCTCCCCGATCAGCAAACGCTAGAACCTAGTACAAAATGATAATAAATGATTAAATGTATTGGTTTTCTGTAATAATAATATCAAAATATATATTAAATAAAATTTTCATAAAATCAAAAATAGATTCTTTAAAATATTTGTCTAGAAATTTATTGTTGTGGAAGTAAATATCCAACTATATATACATAAAAGTAAAATAAGAATGGTAAAAATTGTTCCTCTATCGATATTAAAAATTCTATATCAGATATGTGAATGAACACCAACATGTATCTTCTTATCAATAGATCATACAACCCATAAATAATTAAAAAATATTTCTTTCATTTTTTTCATAACATCAAACAATTACATTTTACATTGAGGAATTAATATAGGGTGTGTAAAATATTTTGTTATTAGATATCCAAGGATCCATCATTTGAATTAACATAGATTATATATCTAAATCAAATATATATATATATATATCATTTTAATGAAATCCATAGCTTTGGAAACAAAAAATATTTTAGAGATAATCTCATTGAATAATGTAACACTCTCATAATTACAACCCAATATTTTTTCAAAATGTGGTTATTCATATTTGGATTTCAATTATCCTTTGTAACTCATAAATAATCAAATTATTCCATCATTAAATAAAATTTTACATAAACATATAATTATATTAGAAAAACTGGGTAACCATCTCCTATAATAAACTATTCTATATATACACATAATCATTATGTCAGCATTAATGAATAAGTATCCACCCAAGTGTTTACATTTATTTTATATAAAATCCATCTCATGGAAATTATTTTTTTACTATAAAAAATTCTTATTCCTCCCCATTTCAACATTGGTATTCTCACTAATAATTTATGGGACATTTTTTGGTTGTAATAACATTTGTTATTATGTATAATCCTATTTTTGGAAGGTTAGACGCTAATTTAATTGGATATTGGAAGTAGTTTTTTGGAATTTGAATCAAATAAAAGATATTTTTTATGTATTTAGTATATATAAAATGATGTTTTAATTTAGTCATTATAGGTTTAAAATACTAAGGGTGAAATTTTAGGTGTCCGATAAAGATTCGATATTGAAGTTAACATCCATTAGATACTTTATAAAATGTCACTGGGAACCCAAAATAGAAACATTTGGGGTAATCCAATAGGATTTAACATATGAAAAACCAATGGTCAATATCTATTTTTTTTAATGTGAATAAATTTTATTTTTCATTTTGTAATAATTAAATCCCCTTAGGATTCTCTTAATCTAGATATTTGTAGAAGGGGGAGGATGCTCCCCTCTCTTTCATTTATTGTAATCCTCCTATTAGATCCTGATATTTATGTACTTTTTCTTTATATATAATTGAGGTAATCTCTTTCCCTCATATTATCTATTATCCCTTTCCACCTTTATCTTTATATTTCTGATATATAGGTTATGGATTAGATAAATATTTTCTTACTACATGCTGGAATTAATTCACCTCATGGGGTTTAAATATATAGCAGGAAATAAGAGTATTGAAAGGGGTGAACATACATATTTTCTCATCATTGTTGTTGAGGTATATTATAAAATGAAATTATTTATGAATTTAGTCAAAATTAGATTATATTTAGTATTGATTTAAGTTACAAAATTATGTAATTTTTGTATGGTGGGATTTAGTGTCATACAAAAGTGGGAAACACATTGTTCCTCATCGATTAAGCATCATAATGTCTCAAAGTTATTATTTTCTAATTAGAAGGATCAGGTGGCAAGAAATCATGCTCCAAAACAAATTATTGAATGGTTAAGGTTTCAAGGAAAGAAATAATATTTTGTTTACAAAGATGGGTGTACACATCACCACAAGAATGTTATTCATCCAAAATAGAATAGAAAACAAGAACCACAAAAGACCATCCCGAGTTGGACCCCATAATTTCCCTCTTGAAATGTGTATTAGAAACCTGATTTGATTATCTGTAGACATGAGAAACATCAAGCCAAAGATTATCTACAATCCAAATGTAATAAATCAAGGAAGGAAACAACTTCCATGGAATTTTTATGGGGAGACTTCTAAGGATTTCCACTACCATACGTGAATCAAATTCCATCCATAGAGCACCCCCAAACAAGTTGGTCATCATTCATAATCGAATTGATCAAATCCCATTATTTAGCGTCAATCTCATTCACATTCCCTATGATGTTATTTGAACAACCATTAATGAGGTCTCAATAAGTGAGGGAGAGTCCATCGCAACCTGATATTCCTAATGAACAAAAATTCACCCTGTTCACATTGACTATCAGCCATTTTTGGAATTGATGGTATCCATCTAACTGACTTTGTAAATAATGGAGTTTTAACCTATCCATTATCACCAAGTGATTTCAGAATGAACAGATCATAAAAAAAATACTTGATTGATATTTTTTTAAATTATAGAGGTAGTCATAACACTCATTTTAATTGAATTAATTCTATCATACAATGATATGGAATAATTCTATAAGTTCAGAGAACTCATTTCCCTCCATTAAATATTTATTTTATCGGCTAAAGAAGATAACACGAGGGAATGATCCTTGCCGTTGCATCTATATCCGATAATGTATTTCATTAGCTGCACAAAACTATCAAAAAAAATATCATCCAATGATATCTCGAATATAATTCCACATTTTATATGTGAAACAATAAAAAACAAACAAATGATCAATTATTTTATCTCAATTAAGGTAAATATAGTAGTTTAAGACCTTAATAATCCCTATATGTTGAAAAAGTTAGTTGAAGGTAAACATCTATCTACATAATCTATAGAGAATAATAAAATTATTATCTGGTATCTTGGGAGTTCTATAGAACATCAGCCAAGAGTTATTTGTGGATGATCCATCACTCTTGGGCCTATATCACAACAAGGGGTTGAAATTACCTATTAATGTGGTCTTGGATATGAAAATATCCCTATATTTATACTCATATTTATCAATCACCTTGCTGAAATGGGGTGTAAACAACTCATGTTTGCTGATATTTAACTTTATATCATAAATTGAATGTTGTTTTAGAGACTCAGCAATGTCCACATCATCTTTGATTAGTCTTTAAATCCATGTTGGTCTCCATTAGTTATGAGTTTAATTATTGAATACCATCCACATGGAACATTGTATTAATCCATTGTAAAAATTTATAATAACTACCCAAATTGATGAGGGTCTGTATATAGAATATCCATTATGATTTTTATTAAAAAATATACAAGATGTAAATTACATTGAACAGTCATTTCAAGTGATGAATTTACAAATGATTTTTTATAAAGCGCATCACTGAAGATCCTGTGGTCATTTTCCCTTTCATCACATCGACACAGTTTGACACTATTTTTCTATGCTTCTGTAGTACTCTTCCTCTCCAAAATGGAACAAATCCAAATTTTTTTTGAATCAAAATATGAAACTTTTTTATAAGGGTGATTGGCCTACTATGAAAAATCATAAACAAGAATAGATGTGGCCAAAGAAATAACCAGATAGACACTCTATTATTAATATATAGATTTCACTTTCCATGTTTCTTTTTGCTCGAAAATTCTAGAGAAATTGTTTTCTATACAACATGTTATAACATTATACCAAAAGAGGGGAACTCCAAGACAGATAAAGTGGATATATCCTATATTAACACTGTGATTTCAAGACACCCTATTTTTTGGATATGGGAACCCCTACTCCAAATAACACATAGGACATATCCCAATTAATCACCTATGAAACATCTTATTCATCATTCCCAAAAATTGTTTATATATATGAGATTTTGGTTTTTTATGTATTCCAAAAAATAATATTTTCATCAACATATAATACATGTGAGGGTGAAGGATGTATGTTTATGACCTATACATTATAGTATAATACATCATGGACAAGGTAATTAAAAAATGTAATCAACTAACCCTTAACAGCAGATAAGTGATAACAAGAGAGTGGGTCCTCTTATCTCACCCCTATAGAGAATTCAAGAAATCTGCAAGGTGAACCATTATGAATAATATTGAGCATGAAATTCCAGAGGATATAATTATCCAAGATTATAAATTCATTATAAAACCAATGATTTCTTATTATAGAAAAATAGAATTTCCATTGTAAGTATCAAAGTAATTGGAAAAATCATACTTATGGGCCAGGTTCCCACCCTTCACGTTCTTCCTCATGGTATTAAAATAATTAGGATGTAGTGTGAAGCCAATTATGGACATTCCTTCTATGAACAAATCAAAACTGAATATTTGTAATAAAAATATTTGTAATACCTACCAATATAAAATCCACGATATTTCTGATCACCATTAGAATTGAGTTCATAATAACCACATGTCTAAACTCAATAATATCCCCATCAGTATCCATAGTTGTAATTAGATAAATAAAGTTGGAATTCAATACATATAGAATATATTCATGGTTCAAAATTTTATAACAACATTATTAATCTTAGAGTAAACAATGTAAAAGTTAAACAAAATGAATTTTTTGGAAAATCCACCAGGACCTACAATAATGTCATTATTCAGAAAAAATAGAGCTTCATGATTTATTTTTGAATAGGTTCTTGAATAATTATTCTGTTTTGGAAATCATTATCATTAAGGCTTATATTTTTAAACATTTTTCAGTGTTTTAATCCCCTTTATCCATCTATATATCTTAAAAATATCTTCTCACATAATTAGGAGGTTCATTATAATATTTGAATAACTTACCATTTATATTGAGAGTTGTGAGCCCATTTCAATCCCTCAAAACCATATTCATGCAATGAAATAACCTTCAATTCCTGTCTTCATCTACCATCCACAAGATGTTAAATTCATTTCATGAATCATTTTCATATATAAGAAAGATGTCATAATTTTTGGAAATGTCTTGAATATTATCCCAAGAAGGCACATCTGGATTTATATTGGTCCTTTGGCAACGAACAAGATGATTTTTTGAATCATTATTATCAACATAAATTTTTTAGATTGATGTTTTCCTTCATTCCATAATCCTTGATTTGAACATATTGAAATTATTATACAGAACATGGAATGTGATTCCAATGAAATAAAAATTAGATGAATCCATTATTACATCCATACAACCAAGTATAAATATCCCTGAATTGTTAAACCTAAAAAATAAATAAAGTGACATTTATTTGTTTTAAAAAATATCCATCAATAGAGGAGTCTGATAGGAGTGAATAATTGGTATATTGATTCCAACAATATTAATATTTTCATTCCAATCATCAACCTATACAAAACATATGTCCAGGTAGGTGGTACATCTCCTAGTAAGGGTGAACCTACTTTAGGTTTAGTCATCTTCTATAATAGGAACATAAACTATGGAACATTTGTCAATAGAAGAAGATAATTCAAAATATTTTAGACTACAAATATTAATTATAGTCTTTTCCTCAGGTCTTGATATATTATTAAAGTCACAAATAATTACACAAAATTTCACCATGTTGTCAGATAATCATTCCATTCCCCCTCTAATGTTATATTTATCTTGTATAAAGATTAAATGCATAATTAAAAGTGAGATAGATGTAATCCCCATTCAAAAAAACATAAACAATGATTGAATGGTTATATTGGGAACATGAGTTCATAGATACACATTCACTCTTTAGAACCCAATGGGAGTCTATAAAAACATCATACTAATTGTGAAAAAAACAATAACTAGTGTAATCCCACTTAAAGGCTTTCAAACTATAAAATACCAATTTTTACTTTTGAATATTTGACAAGGATGGGTTTTTTGCAACAATAATGTGACTAATGGAATTGACCATGAGATAGATTCCAATCCCTTTAAAATTTCAAAAAATGATTTTCAATGACAAAGAGACCTGAGCCTGTTTCAGGGCCCATCCTATTAATTCTTAATCAATTGGATATTTTTCAGATTACCTTTTTTCTTCATTCCATTGGATGTTATAGGTGACACAGAACCACAAGTATTGGATAGAGAAGATGAATCAGAGATTTGAAAACTATAATTACAAGGAATAGTATGTAGGTCACTGGAAATTAATGTTTTCTCTTCATGAGGTAGGTCAATATTTAGCCCTTCAAAAAATGTAGCACATAAAGGGGTGGATTTATATAAGGATTAAATTGTCACCGGAACAACCAATATAGGGGTCATTATTATTGCACCTTTATATGGTGGAGCCTATGTGAAAGGATTTTTTTTATTATTATTACCATCATGGGGTAAGCCTATACCCTATCCCAATATTAAGGGAATAATCCTACTCTACCTAGAATGGAAATCATCATTAAATTAATAATCTCAAAAGAAAAAGATGTAGTCATATGTGGTTCATAGGGGACAATATCAGCTTGATCAGTTGAATGGTGGTCGCTACCCTAATGACCATTATAGAAAATTAAAATATAGTATGGACAACAAGCATGTTAGAAACTTTGTTATAATTATCCTATGGGAAGCTTGTGGCCATACCATTTTCCAATAAAATATTGGATGAAACCACCTTCTTTGATTCATACAGAATGCATTGTTTTATGAAGATATCTTCCACAGACTCTCTATTAGGAATAAAAAACATCACAACTTCTTCCTTGTTATTGTTTTAAATTAATGATAAAACATCATTCAATTATATAGGCTTAATCACAAAGGCGGTTAGATCAAAATAGTCACTCACATCATTCACATGAATAGAATCTTTTGGATCATATGCAAAAGTGGGGCCATTATTATATTGTATAGAATTAAAATAATGGAATTCAAGAGAAATGATTTTTTATTTAACTTTACTCCTATTACAGTTACAATCATTATATCCTCTTACCTAATAAGATCTCCATATATTATATCTATTTCATTTAGATATGAGATGTCCAAAGATGTCACAACTATAATAGAATCTTAGATTCCTCACATATTTTATATCCATGTTTATACTATCACACATAATTTTCATAGAAACATCTTAAACCAAAATGGAATCTATATAAACATTGATAAGGATTCTGGCAAAAGGACCAAACCTAGGATTTTCTCCTCATCTATCCATACTTATAGGATTTCCAATAGTGGATGAAATATACTAGAGTACACATGGATTCTAATATATCCAATTTATTTATCATATTCGAATATACACCTTAGAATGAGTTTTTCTGAGATTATTAGGATACATTTTTCCCTCAAATTCATGAATATGAAGAAATCCATGCTTCCGATATACGGATCCTAGGATCCATGTACTCTATGTGAACTAATACGAGGGAAATAAAACATTGTAATAACAACTCTCTTATGTCTTTAATCCCCTATTAATCAATTCCCAATATTTATATGATTATTTGTGTTTGTTCAATGAATCTCCAAAGCATCACCCCTTTAATGAAAAAGTCCCACTCAATAATTGAGTATTAATAAAAGGTGTAGAGATTCTACCATTATTGGTGTTTATATGGAAAAATTGTGATCTACATGCTATTGGTTATTTATACAAGTGTGGGACATAGTGACTGGGCTTGAATAGTCACAACCCAACCTTAACCAAGTCTCAATATGAAACTACCCCAAGCCTGACACTATAGGATAGGGGTGGATACAAGCACCAAAAGGAATATCATAAATGGGTTGAATTTTTCAAATGTACCTATATGAACACACCTAATCATATCAATGCATATGTGAAGATAAATAACAATAAAATGATTTAATAGATACAATAAAAAACAACCATGTAAACCTATATGATATAAAAGAGCATGACAATTAAAATTTAAATAGAAACATGACGCAACATGAAACAACTAGAATGTAAAAGTTATGTGAGAGGCCAAATCCTTGTCTCCATTCTTGACCACTACACTCGATCTAATGCACAAAGTATCCCTAAGATCCCATGTAGTCACCACCAACATATTCATCTTCTACAAAATACATCACACATGAAAGTGAAGCTTGTTCATGGGTGAGTATATACAAACCTAGTCAGAATCCTCCAAATATTAAGAGGATTAGTAAGACACATAATAAAAATGGAATGGTAGTATAAAAAACATTCAAAAATAAAGTGAGAAAAAAATACAACACATGGATAAGGATATATATATATATATGATCAATTAAAATATCCCAAATGATAGATAATGGGATCTCCATCTAAAAACCTTTCCCATAAAATGATTTCCAATAGTTACAAAATATTCATAAACAATAAACATCATCTCATATATCTCCCCTATATAAAACATCAAATTGAATGCACACCTCGACATTATGTCACACTGTATAGTGGAAACAATATATTGTTAGAGGACTCATGACCTGATACTTTAGGATGGTTCCACTTAGTATATAGAAAGATGATCAATGGCCTAACTTCATAGGAGGGTTCCCAATAGATGGTCAAGGACACATTCACTATCTCTATAGGATGTTTCCACACAGATCGATAGTGGACCCATGGCTAGACTGAATGGAGGGTGCACCACTAGGTTTCAGTAGAGGACCAATCCCCAATCAAGGATGGAGGGTGACACTCTAGTGGTCCATGACCCATTCTGTAAGCACAAAGTGGGTTA
The DNA here is from genome assembly GCA_963277665.1 of Viscum album. Taxonomy (NCBI): domain Eukaryota; kingdom Viridiplantae; phylum Streptophyta; class Magnoliopsida; order Santalales; family Viscaceae; genus Viscum; species Viscum album. Next base: position 34,549,062 of record OY728150.1, on the reverse strand, counting down.
CTATTTATAGCATATACAATGTAGGTCAAAAATCTGTCAAGGTAACATTGCTGCATTTTTTTGTTGATTGTGTTTTTTGAAAAAGTAGGTTTCCATTGTGAATTGTCAAGTTCTAGATAATTTGTTGAAACCCCATCTTGGCAACAAACCATGAAAAAGTAATCGATGATCTATAGGCGGTACAAAAAGCGCAGATACATGGTGGCTCTATTTTCCAGTGTTTTCCAAATTTTTGGGGTCCAAAATTTAGAGTGTGGGGAGAATAATAAAATATTTATTTCCTTGATGATCTCATTAACATATGGAAAAGAAATTATTTTCACGAATATGGGCTTCTTGATGTGAATTTGATGAAAAAAAAATTGATGGTGTTTTTCGCGAATACGATGAGCTTCACGAATGGTAGAGTTGAATAGCATTACGGCCGAAAAGGGAATTGCGACTGCAGCTTCACAAAGAAGAAATGAAGTAATTGACAGAATTCTCCATGATTTCGACAATCTAAGGGATCAAAAAGTTTTGTGGTACTTTGCGATATAGAGAGAATATGGGCGGAAAGTTTGGAGCTTTGCGAATTTAGATGATGTTCTGCTGACTTCGCGTGGAGGGTCCGAGGATCGGTGGAATCGCCTATAAATAGACCTCGACCCCCTCGAGATAAGTAAAGGGTTTTGTGAAGATAAAATTTGTTTCTCTCAGATCGCAAAGGTGGTTCGCGAAGTCACTATGTTTCGTAAAGGAAGGAGCTTCCCTGCGGCTAATTTCGCTTCGCGAAAGTGGTTCGCTATGCATTGGCTCAGTGAGATTCGCGAAGGAAGTATCATCTGTGATGACATGAGCTCCACGACTGCGTAATCATTGTGATGTCTTCAGATATGTGAAAAGTCAGGGACTTCATGAAGGCTTGTTTGAGCTTCATGAAATTGGGAGAATTTCGATGTAGGGTGCTTTGCGAAGGTACATCCCAAAGGTTGTTACTCAGTGTTCAGGGGAAAATGGGTATTCATCGGTGGATGAAATTTGGACATCAGAAAATAAACAACATACATTAGAGGATGCATTATTTAGTGGTAATGAAGAGACCTATAGGTTAATAAACTATGATTGGATCCTCTGAAGAAGTAGTGAGCTCACTTCAGTTGAGAGAGCAGTGAGTTCTCAAATTCTGAGTGGTTGTAAACAAAGAGGGAAAGTGATATGCTTCGAAGTTGTTAACAACTATGCGCTTATAGTGGAATCAGTATATTGGAACACTACCAGTGTATGCTCCATGGATATAGCCCAGGGAGGGTGGACCAAGTAAAAATTGATATTTCATGTGTATGCTTTAAGGTTTATTCATACTCTGTTATGGGAAGGAGAGAGGGAAGAGGGTTTTGTCTAACATCAGAACAAGATCGAAAGGGGAATTAGTTTTAATCTGTCATACCTTGATTCAACCCCCTCTTAGTGTATCTATCCTAGTTGAGCTAACATAGAGGACCCATTAATGGTAGGGGGTTCCACACAAATATTCATTCAATTAACCATGCCCTACCCAGTATGGGGGTTCCACATGAAGAGAAGATAGAGGAACCATGCCCAGTCGAATTAGAGAGTGAAACTCCATAGATAGGTATAAGACCCATTCCTCACCCCAATTGTAGGGTGCCTCTCAAGATTCCTTTAGTGATCCTGCATGATCACTTCCATCTTCGAGCATCTCCTAAATAACAATAACGCACAAAACAATTCATACAATATCTCAAAATCTACTATGGAGGAAACAATCATGTTATATGTGAAAATACTCAATATAGATTATGTGGATGTTAATATCCAAGTCCAAAAAAATGATATATGAGAGGATTAAGGTTCATAAAAAGAAAAAGGGGTACAAAACACATGGGGGGCCCACACGGCATGTGTTACTGTTCCATGTCCTAGTCATGTCCCTACATTTATATGACTTGATGATAATGTAACAATATATGCCATGTAGAGGGAATACATGGTGTGTCCAATTAACCAGGGGTGCATACCATGTGTTGTGGATGTCTCCCTACAGGTACACGACTCACTGCCCATGTAAACATACATGGATTGTAGAGGGTCTATATAGTGTTTCCAAGCAACGAGGGGTCTTTCCAATTCTATCTAGTCCTTTCCATGTTTTATTCTCATGCTTGTTGACTAACGTACATGGTTTTTCCTTCCACATGGGGTTCCCCTCGTGTACCATGCCATGACTATGTACATTAGCACATTTTGTTTTCATTTCCATGACTGGGCCCATACACTCCCAGAATACATGATGAGTTATCCATCAAAAATTCACACACCTTGTTTGGAATGACATGTGGTAGTTCCACATAGTGTGTGATACATTAATTTCATGAAACCCGTACCACTGTAGCAAAGTACCCACATGTTTTGTGTTATTTGGACTACACATCAAGTAGTTTTTTAGTAATCCCAATCTATTCCTGCACATCTAGATTTGGATTCATCAATTTGAATACAGCACCATATCCTCTTAAAATGTTATATTTTTCCATTTTTTTGTCATATCCATCCACTTAGTGGCCAAAAATCAAATCTTGTCATGGTTCATTTCTTTTGGAATGAACAACATGCATAACTCATTAAATGTGTCCATCAGTTTGGATTACGATCATTCAATCCATCACCTATAAATCAAAATAATCTCAAATTCACTCTGGATTTGGCATCCCGTTCAACATATATTATTACACAACAAATACTGGGATCAATACAACTTGGTGCCACCCAGAATCATCGATCCCTAGACCCTTATCCAAATGTTAAAGAAGGTGATGAATTACGGAGATACAAATCACCTCAAAAAGGTTGAATCAAATATTACCAATAATATTTATCCAATAATAAAAAATATGGATGTCTATTGTAATAAAACTAAATAATCATATTAAATTAGCCTATATGGACATTCCATGGTTCAATTTGAAAAAATAAAAGGAGAGGAATTGATAATGCTCAATTGATTTAATAAAAAATATAGTAATACAACCTACCCAGAGATGGGATCATTTTTGTCAATGTACGTTCTCTCCATTGATTGAGATGAGTCATTTCATTCATAATAATTTTACCTACAACGATTTGGAGTCTCTTCCTCATATAACTTGATTCACTAGTGGAAGAAGAAGAATAACTCTTTCAATAATTGCATGATTTATGCGGCTATACCAAGAGAATTTCCATATAAGTGTATATATTAAAATTTAGATTAGGAAATTTTTTTTAAAATGAAATAGTTTTCTTTAAATTAAATGATCCCACCAGTAGTTTCTAATTTTAAACTCCCTAACCCGACCAATTTTGGGTCACACCTAGGGTAAAAAAACATCTTATAAACTCAATAATGGTTTTATATTTCTGATATGTGATTCTATTAAATAGTTATACCATTTTAATCAAGATAATTCATGTGCGCAACCTAAAATATGATTAATATATTTATAAAATTAATGTCGACTACACCGTGGCTACAAAATTAAATGCACTCAGTTCCTAGTTCAGAATATATAAATATAAATTTTATAATGTATTTACAAGTGAAAAAGTGGGTCTAAACATGATTACCTACTTCAATATTATAATCATTTAAAATAAAAACAACAGGAAAATCATGGTTTATTGTGCCTGCATATTTCCTTCCTAGTTAAATGAGCTACCCTCCATGTTCTCTTGCATCCACAACATACAAACCAATTGGGTGGTTTATCCACATAGGTTCATCTTATAAGGATACTCAAATAAAATGTAGTTCTCTTCAAAGGTATTTTTTTCTTGATTTCTAGATCATCCAAGTAAGAAATGGGCTTAAGGTCAGGCATGTATCTCCTTAGCTAGGACTTGTGGTTGAATTCAGTCCACTATCTAGAATTGGGAGTTGGGAGAGGTGGTACGAAACCTATCCAACCCTCTACGAAATCTCATAATTATTTACAATCCTCAAGGATAACTTCAATCATTGGTTTGACATTCACAAAACTCATCGTGGGGATAGTCTCGAGAAAATGTAATCTCCCGTATTAAACTCCAAGGTCCTATTATTGAGATAATTGTAATATTTATTCTTTCCTTGAGCTATACTCATCTGATCATGTATGAAATGATACTTCTTCTTCATCACCTGCACCAACTCTGTACCAATAAAAGATGATGCACTGATCACTATACAACATAACGATGTCTTGCAAGGTCTACCATACATGGCCTTGAATGTTTCCATTATGATAGTAGATTATTTTCTATTTTTGATCAAAAAATAAACAAAGGGAATGTGATCAACCCATCTCCACCCAATGTCTAACACTCGATCCCTTGACATATCTTCCAACACCTAAATAGTGCACTTCGACTTCCCATATTTATTAGGGTGAAGAGTTCTAATCATCCATATATGGGTTCTAAAACCATCCTGAATGCCTATCCACAACCATGACATGAACTAAAAATCATGGTCAGTGACTATAGTTGAGATAACACAAATATTGTTAACAATATCTCTTTCATATATCTACCCAAAACTCTCCCCTGAACTTTACACCTAGATTGTAAGGATGTGGGATGAATTCATGAATCAATCAACTATCATCAATATGGAATCATGAAACTTCACATTATATGGAATACCTTTCACAATTTCTATGGACATGTCATCCAACATCCCTTTGCATTCTCAAGGAGATGTAATAAACCTACCCGAACATGGTTCTCAGACTTTAACTACTAATTGGTGAGGCACCCAGAGATGAAATCAGCCAAATTATATCTCATAATAGTATTCAAAAATTACCAATAAAGGTCTATATACATCTTCCCCAGATTGTTATGTACAGATAAAAGATATGTATGGAACTCTAGAATCACCTCCTCCCGTATCATGACTGAGAACACCATTCATCCCTAGAAAATTATGATCTAATTAACTATATTAGAACATCAATCTATTGAATATAATATGGATATATTATCATGAATGTAATCACAATCGATGTATAACAAATGGGACTCACCCACCCACTCTATGAGTTGAGGATTCAACCCCATTTAATCAATAAAATATGTGCCATTCTGGTCCACCAGTGTTAGTTGTAAGGAATCCAACAGCCTGGAAGCCTCCAAAACAAAAAGATCCTATGAATTCCAACTAAGGGTATCTTCTACCACATTTAAATTAGCTATAGTATCGACTATATCAAATCCATACTTTTCATGGGACTTCAACCATAACTTCTTTATCACGTTCAATTCTATATGTCTAAAAAGATACATGAGACTCTTATGGTATATGTAAACCACAATGTTCTACTCTATAAAATATTTCCTCCACATCTATAAAGTGAATACTACTTTTGATATATCCAAATCATGTGTCACGTTGTTCTGCTCATGTGGTCTCAACAAAATTGAACCATATACAACAACATCCTACAACTACATCATCATACATTCAATCCAATCACTTAGGGTCTGATAAAACACTATGTAAACAATTCCCTCTTCATGTAGACTCATCAAAGGAGAAATTATCATCCTCATCCTCAACTCTTATAAGGTTCTATTAAAGAGATTAATATAGGTAAAACGCTTCTCTTTCCATGTCAGAGTATTCAAAGGGTATGATATCATGGATAATTCTCTAAGAAACCTCCAATAAAATTCATTAAAACCAGAAAAATACACACCTGTGACTCAACGTTTGTGGATCCCATGAAAAAATGACATCTACATTTACTGGATCCATATCTAAACAATGAATAGAAATTAAATTACATATAATGTGAATATTATTAATCTAGAACTGAAAAATCAAGGTATTACCATGAATATGTTTCTCCCAATGAAAATATATGACAATCCTCAAGTGCTCTGCATTGTCCCCGAATATCATAGAGTATATGAGTATGAATTCAATGATGAAAAAAAGATACTAGTCCATGTATGGTTGGTGAAGCTGGACCATCAATTATATAAACATGGTAGTGGATTTCAACTTACCAAAAGGATCCATGGGAACTCATAGTTTCCATAGTGGTCCAAAATTCCGTATTTAGAATATCTACCTCTCGAACCCTAAAATGGTGGAAACCAAAACCAAGAACTGTCTTTGAGAAAAATATCACTCCACACAACATATCAAATAGGTCATTAATCATTGTAATTGTGTGATTCATATTTATTATTTCCTGGATCAGTAGATGATAATCCACCCAAATATACAATCTCCCATATAACATTTTCACGAACAATAATGAAGATACCTAGGGAAACAGACTAGGCATGATGAAATATTTCTCTAAAAGTTCCTCTAATAGAAACCACAACTTATGGAGCTCATAAAGGGATATTAGATATGCCAAAAAACATATCAGATTGGTCCTAGGATGCTTGTTAATAAGAAACTCCATATCCCACCTTAGAGGTAGTCTAGTAATGTCCTTGGGATGGAGGTTCCATAAAATCTCTAACAATATAAGGAATGGAGAATCCCAAAGATCCTATAACTCTAGTGGATACACTCTCCATCTAATGGGTGATGGACTATAGTGTCCTGCATAAAAAACCCTCTCATCCACCGTGAGATATATCTCACCCATAAAAGAGAGTCTTGTCACATCATTGGAAGTCATCTGACCATTATGCAATGACATTGAATATATTCTTGGGCGTAGGTTAAAAAGACCATACCCAAGATGATGTCATCGGGTTAAATTGTGAATACCAAAATGTCCCATTTTAACCTCACTCCACATAGTGATATCTCACACTATTGTAAAATAAACAAATTTGAACATGTGTTTCTAATAGGAAAATCAAGATGAATTTTCTATGTTAAAGCCTATACTAGGAGATGCATATCTCACATCTGGAGTATAGAGATGAATTAAAAATTCTCACTAATGTATAATAATACCATATAAAGAATTTAATAAACACATATAATTATTATAATCATATCATGCACTACTTAGATTTATACCTCCTTAGCATGCAGTAGTCTACGACCCCGATAGCTAGCTCCTTGAGTCAATGGTGGGACACCGGGTGGTGGTTGTGGAATTATCAAACAATGTTAGTCACCATCCATATCTCCTCCTCCTATAGATCCAATTGATCCTATACATTCTCCACCTCCGTAAGAGCCTCCCTTCCCTCTCATGGGGGATTTATGATCATGATGCTATCTTTGACATGGTGGTCTATCAACTATCTTTTTTTGCACCTCAGTCTATCTAGTTGGGATGTTAACTGCCATGTGACCTTTCCTGTTATATGAATAGAATCTAACCTCTGTAGGATGAACTTGTATAGAAGAAAAGTATCGTAATACATTCATATTGAATCATTTTGGATAACTAATCATGACATTATAAAAAATTATGCCCATGGATTATACTAGTTTTGTGATTTTGGAAACATAGAACAAAGTATTCCATTTGGACGAAATATCTTCAGTTTACCCAATAAAGATATTACACATTAATAATCCTACTTAAAACACTTCTTCATAACAAGGGGAAATGAAACATAAGAATGGTTGGACATATATGATGAGTATGTTTAATGATAAAGGAGATATATAATCATAAAATGGAAATTATTGTATCATAACATTAGAAGATCATACCATACATATCAAAGATCATAAACATGATTCATGGCATACTTATTGTAAATTCTTAATATAGGAATTATAAGGAAATAAAATAAAATTGTTCATTAGAAAAAATAAATGGAAAATCGAATAGGATTGTGGTATGCACATCATCTTATGAGGTTGTGAAATTTTATAAATAGAAACAGGTTGATCCATTATGTTAATTTTGTGAAATAATGCCCCATACATTCTTGTAGACACAAAACTAGGTCAATACATAACATTTTTAATATGTAACTGTGTTCGCACATATCATTGTGAAAATGTAATTAGGTTCAAAAATAAACTTATGGACAAGAAATTAGCTATAAACATAACATTATGAACATGTAATCATGTTTGAAGATAACATTTTAACCATCTAATCAGGTTTGAACATAATATTATGGAACTTGTACTAGGTCAATTAATAAAATATTGAACATGTAATCGGGCTCACTCATTACTGGCTAATCCTCTTGGGTGAGACAAACCAACATCCCTACTGGAATCCCATTCCTTTTACCACAACAGGTCTACACTCATTGAAATCAATATATATATACTCAAATATATAAATATTTACAAAATTTATTGGATATATATAGAGTTCCCACCCATCCCATAATAAAACCATGCTTTCCTGTTCGAAAAAATATAATAACATATTCATCATTTCATGACCCATAAAGAGAGGTGGTTTTCATAAACATCTTATCATAACCCATTAAATGAAATGGGTATCATAATAATTTTATCATTTCATAAATATTTAAAATATATAGTCTTTATAATCATTTTATTCTATAATTTCCCTAGAAAGGAATTGATTTTCATATGCATTTTATCATAGTATAACAAATGGAATAACAATGGGTTTTATATGAATCATTTCATTATAAATGTAAACCATTACAAGAAATAATAATAATGGTATCCTCATATCATATCACTAATAAAGAATAAAATATAACAACAAATTTCCATATATATGGATTTTTTGTGAATAATTTTAAAAATTTATTTTGTAAAATATCATTTCCTATTTTAAAAATTCTTTTTTAAAACATAAAACATTTTGATTTTTTTTAATTTAATGTATCCTTTGAAAATTATAATTTATGATTTTTAAATAATTTGAAACAATTTTATAATAATAATAAATGGTTAAAATATTTTCCCTCTAAAATATGTTTAAAATAATATAAAAATTATTTTTGAAAACAATTTTCTAAAATATGGTTTTTGAATAACACATATTTTCGGCCGAAGAATGAGATAATATTATAATTTATTAAAAACATTTTTTTAATTATCATAATTACCAAAAAATGAAAAAAATATACCATTACAAATATATATCATGAATTATCAAAGGAGATGAATGATCAAGAGAATTATTGAGATATGGATCATATGATTTCATTAATATATGTATAATAATAAATAATCTCGATAAGTGATGATATTGTAGAAATAAACATTTTCTAATTTTGTATCATCTAAATGAAATAAAAATTAAATAATAACAACACATTAAGATTGAAAGAATATGAAAATACAATTATTAATGATACATCCTGTCCAAGTGTAGTATATGAACATAATAAACAAATAAAAGTGTAAAACATTACATGTGTCTGAAAGAAGGGAAATTGAGACCAAATTACCTTAATTAGTGGGTCCCAATTGAACTATAAACCTCATGAATTATAGATCATAAAATTTATTTTTAAATATACATAAATATAAGGATAATAATTATATATACATTTTTTCTCAGTATATACACCCGAAAAAACTAATGAGTAGTGAATAATGTGCATGTTACAAAGAAATAAAAGTGAGATAAGAAAACCCATAACTACATGAGTAACTTTTAAATCATGATCCCCATGAAAATATTTCATTAAATGAAACATTTAATAACACTAATTAAATTAAATTCATGATATTTCATTTCCTATAGGATTATATACAACCCCTAAAAAATATTTTGGAATATGACAAGTATCTCACAAATATAGAAAGTGTGATGAAATCCCATTACCTTAATTATTGGCTATAATAATACTTACTAAAACAACATGTATAATAAATATATTTTCTTTATAAATATATCATTGAAACATAATGATATATATAATACCATATGTGATTTAATTATGAATTTATATTACCCAATTAAAAACAATTTCATGATAATGTGATGTTTTAGATCATAACCGGTTTGATTTTTGTAAATGTTTTAACTCTTTGCTCTAGTTATATTAGTTAGATAATTATTTAATAATTTATATAATTCCAAACATGATATTAATAAAACATATAATAATTATATAAATATTTATAATAATCTATGAAATATAAAAAAGGAAATGAAATACATCTTTCATGGAGATGGTATGTAGTACGTACACATGAGCATTGTTTCCAATTTAATGTCATACTGAAATAAATTAAATTAATTGGTGTGTATATATTAAAATTTTACTATATTTACTATTTAATAAATATAATATCTGTTTAATAATTTCATCATTAATACATTTAATTTAATATGTGAATGAATCACATTGTTTTAAGTATGTGATAGTCCACACATTGACAAAAAATGTTACTATATTCCTAAAAAAATTGAAATAAAAAATGTACATGTTATATAATAATTAATATATAATGATGATATCATAAATATCATATAATTTATATAAATATATTATTTCCATCATTATTTATAACATTGAGTGTTTGAAAAGGAAGAACGAATGACATCGTTTCGTCAGACGGTAGTCCATCATATACATGAAAGGTGATTGTGTATCCCATTGGATAAAAGTTTGTGTAGGTTTTGGTATAACCATTAACATAAAAAAAACTTGGTATATTTATTTTATTGAGTATATTATATAATATTTATATAATAATAGTTAATTTTGGGGAAAAATAAATAAAACAAATGTGTTCATTGAATAATATAACAACCTTTTCATGGAACTCCTTTTAGTTTTCACCATAGGACTTCGATGGTTTTTTTTCAAAATCTAGTATTATAGGTTAATATTATATATTTATAGAGAATATTTATGCAGGTATTGTATGAGAAACATTTCATGAGAGTGGTTAATATGTTATGGGGATGAGTACCTTCATCTAGTAGAGGAGAAGTGGAATTCTTTTAAATAAAAAAAGCTAAACACTATTGATTAGTATCCATTACATAATGTACCACTAATAATGCAAATTTATTTTGAAAAAATAAGTTAATTTTTCTATATATTTCTAATCAATAGTCTATTTACATGTGTTTATGTCATTTGGTTCCTTAATATTAATGCTTATGCATTAAGTAAACTAGTTTTTACTTTAATCATTGTAATTAATATTAATTACATTCATTAATATTTTGATTTAAAAAAAACAATTTTACCATTATATAAATAAATTATTATGATTACAAATATTGGATCCATATTAACATAATTTAATAATTTAATTTTCCAAAATTAATTTAAAATAATCCCGCAGATGGGGTGAAACATTGAGTTTTTAAACTGAAACTATTCAAAAGCTTGATATTATTTATATCCCATTTCAATGTGAAATTGATTAATATTAACTAAATAGTATTAATATATTTATAATTTTCTTAAATAGAATTTAAATCCAATTTAAAATGTAATTTAACTATTAAAATAAATTATAGGAAAAATCATTCTTCAATTAAAAATATAATTTTTCACTATTCATAAAAAATATAACTTCTCATAAAAATAAATTCAATTCAGCTATTTGTTTGATATTATTTTTGAAATTTCATTTCATATATAATTTATAAAATTGTAGAAAATTATTTTTATAATAATTCTTCCACTAAATGATGGTATCATTTCCTTTTTGAGTAGCATAATTCTTTATGACCAAAACATGATTTTTTATTTAATGTCTATCAAACTTATTAGATGATTATAATTTTTTATGAATTTATAATATGTAAATTTCATTAGGATCTCAAATTAATAATGATTAAAATAAATTATTATGATTAATTACATTGAGGGGAAAAAAATTCTTTTATATTCAGTTGGTATTTATTTTCATTTAAACTTAAATGATAAAATCATAATTCATTTTTTAAACATGTGAAATCCATAGTTTCATAATTTATTTAATGATATTAATATCTATCATTCCATTAGATATGTGGAAATTGTAAAAATATTTTAATAATATTATTGTGGTTCGGTAAATCTCAGTATTGCATTTAATGCAAGCCATTGAAGGAACTCACCATTGTTTTGTAACACAATACCAACATAGTGTATTATTTACTAAAAATATTATAATATTGGAATTTATCACAATATAATCTTAGTGTAATGCATAAATAAATCTTACTTGGTTGTAGCATTCAATGCGGTCCATCAAAGAATTTTAATTTTTTCAAAAAATAACAATACATTAAAACATAAGGGGTTATATTTAACCCCCTAAAAATGTGTTTCTCCCTAAAAATTCATAGGTGTTATAAAAGGATTAATAATTTAATGTTACATTAGTAGATACCCAACTAATAAAAATTAATATTAAACTTATATAAAAATAAAAGGCTGGAAACATAATGACTACACAAATTTACTCATAGATATGTTTCCATATTGATGAAAATAGTTGGAAATCGAAAATTTGGACATGGGAGAAAACCATAAATATTTATATGGAGTACTAGATATCAATAAACATAATAATTTGGGTGGTCCATATAAAGATAAAAATAAAAAACCCATAAATCTACGATGATCTACGAGACTGTTTAGGTCATTGAAAATGGAGGTACTTGTATAAATTTTTTGATTCATGATCCACATCATGATGTAGATGAAATTTCATAAGAATACTGACATAAATGATTTGATAACAATATAACCCTTAGGTTAGGCCTTAATTAGTTTCATAATTATTTATTTCTCTATGAAATGATTTTTAGTTCTTTATTCGTAAATAACTTATAGATCATGAGATCCATAAGTAGAATGATATGTCATTCCATCTGTATTTAGTAAACATCAGAGAAAAATTGTCTGTGAAAGTTATCCAATTTTCATAATTTCACAAGTTGTGGGATCATTAAATTAATCAATAAAACCTCCTATAATGTTTACCTTAAACTATTATATAAATGGTTAACCTTATACCCTTTCAAAAAGATGAAAATCATAATTTTTATAAAGAAGGACACAAAATTTATCAAAATCAACTTAACATTATTACCCATATATCATAAATTCATACTTCATTTTCAAATACCAACTTTCAAATACCTTAGACATGTATCCGATTAGGACATGGTAATAACATGAATTACAATAACCACTTATTGGGAACATGCATTCTCTATTATTGAAATTATTATTGGATTTATTCCAAAAATTTAATAATTTCTTAATATACTTCTATGCTAACATAAACACTTTTTGATGAAATCCTTTGTTTTTTATGATTTCAATAAGATAATCCATTTTACCTTATCCATATCAATATCCTCATTATCCAAGCTAAGAACAATCTTTCTCAACATCAAAACACATTAAGGGTTACCTTACCTTAATCAAAATATAACCTTTTCATTAAATAAATATTTTAGGTCATTTGAAGAATACAGTATATAATTTAAAATACATTAATGAAATCATATACTTTACTATTCATATAACATAATATTTTAATTACAATACAAATAAACTTCAATCATCCAGGTTTATTCGTAATCATTTACTAAGGAATAATCATCTTATTAGATTATACGAATTTCATATTATGCGAAATATGAATTAGGTATTAAGGTTACTCAACCTAAATTTAATCATGATTATTATTTTTAATGTAAAAAATACTGATAGAACATCTTATACCTTTCACCTTTCATTCAGACTCTCTTTATCATTGGTACTATATCTAATACTCATATCACATTCACAAATATCATTATAATATCTCCAAATAGGATATTGATTTCTATAATGACCATACATTAAACAAATAATACATTAAATGTTAACCCATTTCCTTCTAGTTCTCACCATTCACTAACACTAGAAATCAAAGTGTGATGCACACATATCATAGTGGAAAACTGATAATCATGAAAATAACTAATAAAATGTGTATATAATGAAAAATATTTCATTAATCAATGAAAACATAGTTTTATCTAAGGTTATTAATTGTCATCATATTGTTAAATCATTCATAATGGTTCACAATGATTTTTTTCAATTATCAATGAATATACCATGGGAGAGTCAAACCATGTGCGTAGTGAGGCCCATTGTCATGCAGCAATTCCTGATTGAGTTTAGCTCAATATGGTATTTTGGGGTTATTACCCCTATATAAAACTATTCCAGTGCCAAGAAAAATTATATAATTCATAGATAGATTTAATTTCTTTGAAACCACTATTTTAATACTTCACCAAAATTCCATTGATGTTTCCTAAATATTGACACATCCATATACTTATCCCTAGATACATACATAGTTATATCCTTAGAAATATTTTTAGGAATGACACTAAATATTTCTCATCCTACTAACCAAAGGATGAAAACACCACTCTTTTCATTACAACTATAGCGTCCCAGGATCACCATTCACGTATATTACATCATTATAGATGAATATTCAACACAGTATAAAAGTACAAGCTGGAAGACTGTAATAGTTTGGTCTGTTTGTAAACATGGAATAAATTCTTCTAATTTTGTGAAAGATATTCAACATCTACTATATTAATATTCCACATTATTACTCAAACATAAAACATTTCTTCGTAATGGGTGGAAAGGAAACATAATAGAGGGTGATCTAATATGATAATTAAGAATAAAAACAAAGGATATAAATAATCATAACATGGATATAAGTGTTTGAGAAAATGATCATAGAATTATAAGGTCATAACCTACATACCATGATCATTATCTAGAGTCATGGAATAATTATTATAAATTCGTAATACATGAATTATTAGGAAATAAAATAACATGAGTCATGAGGGGATAGAATTGTTATAAGACATGTGGTTTTATAATACACGTCATCTTATAACATTTCGAACATGTATAAATGGAAATAGATTGACCCATTATTTTAAGGAGATGAAATAATTCCCCTAAATAATCATATGGACATGGAACTAGGTCTACACATAACATTATGAACATGTAATCAGGTCAACACATTAAAATGTGAATGTAAAGACACGTAAAATTCAAGGGAAATTTTTTCTTAATTTTCTTTGAGATTTTACAAGAACGCAGTTTCTGACGGCGTCTGATTCCGAGGCCCGGTGAGCCCAGAAACAATTTCCAATGTTTAGCTCGGGTATGTTCAGTGAACGAATGAGCATGTTTTTCTATCTTTTGAACCGGTACTCAGAATTGAAATCTGAGGACACTGATGAACTTGCAGCGCCGGTATTTTTTTAAGAGGACTTTTACCGTAGTTATGTTTTCTTGGGAGAAGAAGATAAATTTTGTGGTTTAAGTAAGAAATAAATAAAATTGTGAACAATTTTATTTTTGTTCACCAAGGGAGTTAAATTCTACCATGGGAAGTTATTGGTGGGACCCACAACCACCCAACTTCCCATGTGTGGATATGTTGGAGGTGGGGCCCAAACGAGACCCTAACCCCCTTTGATCTTCCCATAACCCCCTTGACCTCCCATAACTCACTTCCCTCTTTAATTATGTAACTCCACTTTAACTTATGTGACTCTTCCTCTTCCCTCCTCCTCTTTCACTTTAACTTTTGCGAACTCCATGTTTAATTAATGAAACCTACACAATTAATGAATAATGTTATTCAAATTTTGAATGGATTGGAAGATTAATTAAAATAAGGTGGATTCTTATTTTAATAGGGTTGTCTTTTGTTTGGTGGGGAGAACCCTTTTGAGAGAGAGCTTAATGAAGGAAGAGGGGTTTTCCTCCATTGTTGAATATCACCGAAACCTCCAGCGAAGAACGACAAACCCTTTAACGAAGAACGAGGATGCACCCTCTATCCTCTTCTTCATGCGACAAGAGAGGAGACGTCGATTCTTCTTCGGGTGAACTTCTACAACGACGGAAGCGACGAACACCAATGACTATCGTCACTCTCTATTCCTTCTTCGCAACGCCGTTCTATAGTTACATTCGACTTCCGCGACTCGACGACGTGCGATGTCTTTTTGAGGTAGGGGTTTTTATATATGATTGAATTTGTTATATTGATTCTTCATATCTTAAATTCATGATGATGATGACCAAATGAACATGGAAATCGTCCCGCACATAAACCATTCTCCTTTTCTTTTTATTCTTCACGTGTTCTTCGTGTGTTCTTCAATGCCAAATATTTATTGACGCTGGAAACACGAAGTTTTGTTGAGCACAATATATGGATGAGAAGCCCTCGACGCAAGGATCACAAATATGAGATCGTTTAATTTTTCGGGATTGGAACGAAGTCACAATTGCTCGCAGAAGGAGGCGTCCAAATATTTATTCATGATGTAAACTCAATGTTTCCCTGAGCGTGACATACAGACACAAAGATCTCGACCCGAGGATCCTGAATATGCGTTTGTATCTTTTTTCCGAGTTAAATCGATGTCGGAATGGAGTGCGGAAGGAAGAGGCCGCTGGTGCAGGTCATGGGGAGAAGTCGTGTGAGGAAGCAGGTGATGCGCGAGCGGGCGCATCAGGGTTTTACGGTGAAGACAGTAGTGGTAGGGAAGGCTAAAGGCAGCCGCAATTGTTTTGGCGAATGCAGCGGGTGTGAGAGGTTGGCCGCTGGGTTCGCAGGAGAGGCGGCATGAAATCGTGAATGAATAAGTTATGTGATTGGAGAGAGAAGATGGAATTGAAAGGATATTAAATAAAAACAAAATAAATGGAAAATGAATGCCCACATAGAAGCTTCATGTAGAAAATGAATTCCCATGGATTGATTGAATTTTTGAGTTAAGGAAAAACAAACAAATAAGTAATGATAATAATAAATTATTGTTATTATTACTTTGGTTGATAAAACACTTTTTATGTCGTAACTTCTTCGTGCGAACTTGGTTTCATGATCCATCTGCGGTCGTGTGACCCTGACTTCGAGAAGGAATTTATGAGTCCAATATTTGATGTCTTTTTCGGGATTTTGGATCGGGTACCCGAAGCGCTCGGAAAAATAATAGATTTAATACTATTATTAAATCTTGAACCCACCATAACTCATGCGTGCGACGTCCGATTGGATTTCCGTCAGTGGTGATATAATCCCGTCATTAATACAATCGATTCAAGTATAATGTTGGATACTAAATTCTAGTTCGTGGTCCGGGGCCACGAAACACCGAATAATAATAATATTATGATTATTACGAGATCTTGTATCAGACATATCTCTCTCATACGGTATCGTAATGACGAACCGTCTACGACATTGTGACCCTACAATTATGACGGATGTTTAAAGAATAATTTTGGATATTGAAGTCGAGGTTTAGGCGCCGCCCCCACGAGGCCCGGTTCGCGCAAAATGCAGTGAAATGAAACTTTTTCACCGGCTATCCGTTTGGGACCAATGGGTAGTCTATCTTGTTTGTTTTTCTGTATGGATCGCAATGGTGTGACCGGTTTGGTTAACCGCTGTCATTTGAAGTAAGACTGGGTTGGATCGAACATGAATCCAACCAGGCCTTCGGAGCGGAAACGCTTATAACTTGAGCTCCGGACGTCTGATTGACGTGCCGTCGACATTGTTGGATTCCTCTTGATGAGAAGGTTATTTTGGTATAATTATCCTGAGGTTTGGATGCTGTTGGAATATGGCCGGGTTGGATTGTACCCGAAATCCAACAGGACCCCTGGAACAGAAAAGCTGATAACTTTCAGACTGGATGTCTGTTTGACGAACCGTCAGTGGAATTGGTGATCTTGTTGAGAATCGGTCCCTATGAGTATACCCTATGAGAGTTCAGGTTACAGTTGAGATACAGCTAGGTTGGTTCTCACACGAAACCAACCGGGCCCCTTCTACGAAAAGGCTAATAACTCACAGACCAGGTGTTCGATTGACGCGCCGTCTATTGCATTGAGACCCCTATGATGAGGAGGTCCTTTGAGATAATTATTCGTGGGACATTGAGATACTTAGATTATCGACCTGTAGCTCATGGATCGGACCCTCCTGGAGATGAGAATTCGGAGTACAGAGACCGTGTAACCGACTGAGACCTGATGACTGCTTGATCGACTCAACATGGAGTGAGTCGACTAGCCCAGTGGACGGAGCACTACATTGTTGGGTGAAAAACCATGGCAGACGGAGTAATACCTTTGTGACAGTGCAGACCCACGGTACTCGTCCGGAGAGTACCTCTACAGGCTATTAGGGGGTGTGCACTACTATGTTTGGGTGGAATACCCCGACGGGAAGCACTATTGTGTTTGGGTGGCTGGCCCGTGGTACTCGACAGGAGGAGTACCTCAGTAGTCTTAGATTAGTGAGTAGTACCTCAGAGTCATGACAAGACCACTGTACACTTCAGAGACGGGGCTCTTCAGCAGTTATGGTTTTGATAATGAAAATCCTGGTTTGAGAAAAGTCTATGATCTTTGTGTTTACCTCATGATTGAGATGAGTTACTTGATAACTTAGGTATAAGTATGGGATTATACCTAAGTAAAGGTTATCTATTGAGATCCTTGTTTGTGGTTATCCTTGTTGGATTTAGTGAGACCTTGAGGGTCTCGGGGTCCCTACTGAGTATCGTATACTCACCCCTGCACGGACTATGCCCGCACCTCGTTGTGTTGGTTGAAGATGATGGGCAGCGCTGACAGAGGCCAAGTGTTCGAGGACTGGACGATACCCGGAGGTGGACCTCACGACGAGTCAGTATCAGTAGGTGGACTTCACGGTGAGACGATACTCAGAGGAGGTTAAAGGGAAGGAGCATTGTGGAGGCTATCTGTACCTACCTTTCAGGTAGGATCCATGGTAGACGATCCAGGAACTGTGCTATATGTACCTACCCTTCAGGTAGGATCCGAGGAGGAAGACCCAAGAGCTGCTTCCTTTCTTCCAGCTGTTATCTTTTATGTTGTACTTTTGTTCAGTTGTAGTTGTACATTCAGTTGGGTTTGTATTTTGGCCCATTTACTTTTCAGCACTTTCTTTTGTACTTAGTGTTTTAATTCCGCTTGTACTCTGTGGTGTTTAGTTTACTTTTTTTAATGGCAATGCCTTCCCAGTTATTGGGATTTATGCCTTTGGTGCTAGTCGCCAGCCCCTGGCCTATGGAAGGTGGGCTTGGGGTAGTCATGGCACGGGCCCCAAGGACGGGTCGTGACAAATTGGTATCAGAGGAGTTCTGTTCTACCGCAGAACTAAGGACTCTGATCTTTTTCTATGTGAATCAATAGTGTTAAGGGTACCGATTGTGGTCTTCAGTTCAGAGAGTCCTGTGTTGGTGCAGTGACTGATGTATCCGTACACCAGGACCATGACTACTGATTTCCGACTTTGGACAGGAAAACACTGATTACGTGTGTGTTTCCAAAGTATTTAAGTCATATCAAACCAAGTCAGCTCACCAGGTATAAATGTTCACCGTGTCGCATCTGTTCAGGATGTCTCCACACAGACAGTCAGTTGGAGTTCCGAGAGAGTACTCGATGACGGCCCACCAAGCGGCGAGGCTCTGGTGCGTGGCCCTTTTTACTATGTTGACACCCTCGGGTGGTGTACCAGCAGCACCATAACCTGATGGGCAGCAGATGCCACCAGCCACACTAGCGAACTGTGAACGCTGGCAGAGCGTGATGCACGAGTTCCAGCAGCAGCGGCCTCCGAGGTTACGAGGCGAGGAAAATTCCCAGACAGCAGAGGAGTGGCTGGAGGCGATTTCTAGAGTTTTCCACCTTGTTGAGGCACCAGTGGTGTGGATGGTGGGCTTGGCTACTAGTGTTTTCCAGTGAGTGACCATGAGGATGTTCCGCATAGAGATGAGGCTTCAGTACGTGGATTGATGACTGAGATAGTGCCTTAGGGTAGTGTATCAGCTATACATCACTACATGTTGGTCTAAAGTTACAACCGGCAGTACCGATAGGTGACACATGTAGGCTTACTTCCTTACACGTGTTCTAACATCAGATACCCTCAAGTTTCGAGGCGATCCCGACTCACAGGCGGCTGAATACTGTCTTGAGGAAGTGGCTAAAAGTTATCTTGAGCTTATACAGCTTCGGCAGGACGACGAGTCGATAGCTGAGTATTCATCGAGGCGTACTGATCGTTATTATTACTTGATGACTGTGATATGATCAGTTCTTTAGAGCTCGGACCTTAGAGCGAGGTGTGTTTAAAGGATATCTGAGTAAGCACTCTTTTTCTCTATGCATTCCTATTTATGTTAGGGTACTATAAAGAACCTTTGTGGTTGAATGTTCTTTGGATAATCGGTTTTAGCCAGTAAATGATAGTAGTGGGAAGATGCGAACTGTTTCCAGTCTCTGAGACTTGGGCGTGCAAATGTTTAAAAAAGAGGAAATATTAAGGACGGATAAACCTGCAGTGTAGCAGACATGGAGGGTAGGGAAAGAGAGTAGCTGCATGCGGTCAAGGAGTGTGACCCAATGGCTCTATGAATGATTCGAGGGACAGTCTTTGTCCACTACTAGCTGCCGTAGTAACATACTTTGATACGAATCATTCCTTCCTTCCACGAATCTTGTCCCAGACCTAGAGTTTCCGGTTAAAACAGTAGACTTGACCCTCACGTCTGGAGATACCTTGTGAGGAGACTCGATAATCACACTTACACCGACCGTGTGATCTGACCCACAAGGTGAGAGTTTTGGTTGGAATATCTTGGTGGCAGGATCGAGGCCTTACGATGTTGGTCTTGGTATATATTGGATCCACAATTCATACATGGATTGACGGTATTAGGAAAATGTCGGGATGGGTTTTCCTTGGTCGGCGAAAAGGAAACCCCAGGCAGCACAAGATAAACTCATGCATGGGGGGGGTGTAGCCGATCATTCTTTGGTCGGCCAACCTTACCCTCGTGGCAGCAAGAGTTTTGAGATTCAGTTCTAATCAGGAAAGGGAGTCCTATAGAGTTTGAGGATGGTGAGCACATTCTTATACGGGTCTCACCTCGACGAGGTTTACAGAGATGTAGCCGAGGCGGTGAGATATCTCCGAGGTTTAACAGAACTTTATAGGTCCCCAGCAGGGTAGGCGAGGTGGTTTACTGCTTCATCTTTCCACCTCAGTTGCACCGGGTGCATGAAATCTTCCACATACCTCGGCTGAGGAGATACGTGCAAGATCCTTCACAGATCATCGACCTCAGGGAGTTGGACGTCAATGACAGGGCGACATGCACGAAGGTTCTAGTGGAGATTGAGGATCGACAGGAGCGGATCATACGAGGATGGTTGATTCCTTGGGTGCATTTTCACTGGCAGTATGAGAACCTCCAGGTGAGAACATGGGAGTGAAAGGCTCAGATGTGTTCTCAGTACCGCTTTTGTATCCCTAGTTTGTGTTAAAGATTTACGAGGACGTAAAGACCTGAGGTGGGCGTAATGTAAAGACCCGTAAAAATCAAGGAAAATTTATTCTTAATTTTATTTGGTATTTTACAAGAATGCAGTTTCTGACGGCGTCTGATTCCGAGGCCTGGTGAGCCCGGAATCAATTTCCGAAGATTAGCTCAGGTACATTCAGAGAACGAACGAGCGGGTTTTTCTATATTTTGAACCGGTACTCGGAATTGAAATCTGAGGACATTGATGAACTCGCAGTACCAGTATTTTCTTAAGAGGAATTTTACTGTAGGTGCGTTTTCGTGGGAGAAGAAGTTAAATTTTGGGGTTTAAGGAAGAAATAAATAAAATTTTGATCAATTTTATTTTTGTTAACCAAGGGAGTTAAATTATACCATGGGAAGTTGTTGGTGGGACCCACAACCACCAAACATCCCATGTCTGGATATGTGGGAGGTGGGGCCCACACGAGAACCTACCCCCCTTGATCTTCCCATAACCCCCTTGACCTCCAATAACTCACTTCCCTCTTTAATTTTGTAACTCCACTTTAACTTATGTGACTCTTCCTCTTCCCTCTTCCTCTTTCACTTTCACTTTTGCCAACTCCATGTTTAATTTATGAAACCTACACAATTAATGAATTAAGATATTAAAATTTTGAATGGCTTGGAAGATTAATTAAAATAAGGTGGATTCTTATTTTAATAGGGTTGGCTTTTGATTAGTGGGGAGAACCCTCTTGAGAGAAAGAATTATGATGGAAGAGGGGTTTTCCTCTATCATTGAAGAACACTGAAACCTCCGGCGAAGAACGACACACCCTTCCACGAAGAACGATGACGCACCCTCTATACTCTTCTTCATGCAACAAGAGTGGAGATGCTGATTCTTCATCGGGTCCACTTCTACAACGACAGAAGCGATGCACACCAACGACCGTCATCACTCTCTATTCCTTATTCGCAATGTCGGTCTACCGCGATGTTCTACTTTCGCGACTCGATGACGTGTGACGTCTTATCGAGGTAGGTTTTTTATATGATTGAATTCGTTTTATTGATTCTTCATATCTTAAATTCATGATGATGATGACCAAATGAACATGGACATCATCCCGAACATAAACCATTCTCCTTTTCTTTTTATTCTTCACATGTTCTTCACGTGTTCTTCAATGCAAAATATTTATTGACGCCGGAAACATGAAGTTTTGTTGAGAGCAATATATGGATGCAAATCCCTCGATGCAAGGATAAAAAATATGCGATCGTTTAATTTTTCTGGATTGGAACAAAGTCCCAATGGCTCGTGGAAGGAGGCGTCCAAATATTTATTGATGCTGGAAACTCAATGTTTCCCTGAGCACGACATATGGAGACGAAGATCTCAACCCGAGGATCATGAATATGCGTTCGTATCTTTTTTTCGAGTTAAATCAATGTCGGAATGGAGTGCGGATGGCATAGGCCGCTAGTGCAGGTCGTGGGGAGAAGTCGTGTGAGGAAGTAGGTGATGCGGGAGCGGGAGCATTAGGGTTTTATGGTGAAGACAACAGTGGCGGGGCAGGCTGAAGGCAGCCGCGACAGTTCTGGCGAATACAGCGGGTGCGAGAGGTTGGCTGCTGGGTTCGCAGGAGAGGCGGCGTGAAATCGTGAATGAATAAATTATGTGATTGGAGAGAGAAGATGGAATTGAACGGATATAAAATAAAAACAAAATAAATTGAAAATGAATGCCCATGTGGAAGCCACATGTAGAAAATGAATGCCCATGCATTGATTGAATTTTTGAGTTAAGTAAAAACAAATAAATAAGTAATAAAAATAATAAAATATTGTTATTATAACTTTGGTTGATAAAACACTTTTTATGCCGTAAATCTTCGTGCGACCTCGGTTTCATGAACCGTCTGTGGCAGTGTGACCCTGACTTCGAGACGGAATTTATGAGTCCAATATTGGATGTCTTTTTCGGGTTTCTGGATCAGGTACCCGAAGCGCTAGGAAAAATAATAGATTTAATATTATTATTAAATCTTCGACCCACCATAACTCATGCGTGCGACGTCCGATTGGCTTGTCATCAGTGGTGATATAATCCCGTCATTAATATGGTCGATTCAAGTCTAATGTTGGATACTAAATTCTAGTTCGTGGTCTGAGACCAAGAAACACCGATTATTATTATTATTGTTATTATTATTACGGGATCTTGTATCGGACATATCTCTCTCATACGGTATCGGAATGACGAACCGTCTGCGACATTGCGACCCTGGAATTACAACGGATGTTTCAAGACTAATTTTGGATATTTAAGTAGAGGTTGAGGCGCGACCCCAACGAGGCCCGGTTCACGCATGATGCAGTGAAATGCATCTTTTTCACCGGCTATCCGTTTGGTACCAATGGGTAGTCCATCTTGTGTGTTTTTCCGTATGGATCACAATGGTGTGACCGGTTTGGTAAATCGGTGTCATTTGAAGTACGACTGGGTTGGATCGAACATGAATCCAACCAGGCCCTTAGAGCGGAAACACTTATAACTTGAGCTCCGGACGTCCGATTGACGTGTCGTCGACATTGTTGGATTCCTCTTGATGAGACGGTTCTTTTGGTATACTTCGCCTAAGGTTTGGACGCTGTTGGAATATGGCCGGGTTGGATTGTACACGAAATCCAACTGGGCCCCTGGAACGGAAAAGCTGATAACTTTCAGACTGGACATTCGTTTGATGAACCGTATGCGGAGTTGGTGATCATGTTGACAATCGGTCCCTATGAGTATACCCTATGAGAGTTCGAGGTACAGTTGAGATACGACCGAGTTGGTTCGCACACGAAACCAACTGGGCCCCTGGGACGAAAAGGCTAATAACTCACTGACCGGGTGTCTGATTGACGGGCCGTCTGTTGCGTTGAGACCCCTTTGAAGAGGAGGTCCTTTGAGATAATTCTTCATGGGACTTTGAGATACTTGGAGTATAGACCTGTAGCTCATGTAGCGGACCCTCCTGGAGATGAGAGTTCAGAGTACGGAGACCGTGTAGCTGGCTGAGACATGACGACCGCTTGACTGACTCAACTTAGATTGAGTCGACTGGCCCAGTGGACGGAGCACTACATTGTTGGGTTCAGACCCATGGCGGATGGTGTGAAACCTGTGTGATAGTGCAGACCCATGGTACTCGTCCGGAGAGTACCTCTGTAGGCTATTAGGGGATGTGCAATACTGTTTTTGGGTGGCATACCCCGGTGGGAAGCACTAATGTGTTTGGGTGGCTGGCCCACGGTACTCGACAGGAGGAGTACCTCAGCAGTCTTAGGTTAGTGAGTAGTATCTCAGAGTCGTGACAGGACCACTCTACACTATAGAGACGGGGCTCTTCAGTAGTTACGGTTTCGATAATGAAAATCCTGGTTTGAGCTGAGTCTATGATCTTTGTGTTTACCTCATGATTTAGATGGGTTACTTGATAACTTAGGTATAAATATGGGCTTATACCTAAGTAAAGGTTATCTGTTGAGATCCTTCTTTGTGGTTATTCTTGTTTGATTTAGTGAGACCTTGAAGGTTTTGGGGTCCCTACTAAGTATCGTATACTCACCTCTGCACGGGCTTTTCCCGCACCTCGTTGTGTTGGTTTCAGATGACGGGCAGCGCTGACAGACGCCGAGTGTTCGAGGACTGGATGATACCCGGAGGTGGACCTCACGACGAGTCAGTATCAGGAGGTGGACTTCACGACGAGACGATACTCGGAGGAGGTTGATGGGAAAGAGCGTTGTGGAGGCTATCTGTACCTACCCTTCAGGTAGAATCCATGGTGGACGATCCCGGAGCTGCGCTATCTGTACCTACCCTTCAGGTAGGATCCGAGGAGGACGACCCAGGAGCTGCTGTAATGACCCGAAATTTTGAATAAATCATGTTTCCTAATTTTGTGTGTTACTTTATTTTATTTTTATACTCAACAAAAATGTTTCATTTGATAACATGAGTATAATTAAAATGAGACCATTGGGTTTTGACTGTTATATGACCATTGGTAAATATGACCGCTGGAAACTAAATGTTTTGATTATTGTATCTAAATACAAGTAATCTTTGATAATTAATATAGAAAGAAGATTAGATGGCCTCACCCAGTAGTCTTGGACCGATCGAAGCCCATCTAACAGAACTTGGTAAGGAGGTAGCACCAATGGGCTTTTCTCTGGACCAAACCCAAGCTTAACTTCATCGTGTGATGCTAGAACGGGATCGCCTTTTTGAGAAGTTCAAACTGATAGAAATTACTACTCGTGTGATGTCGGCCGAGCCTCCCTCAGATTCTCTCACCTTAGCACACCTTACACTTAGGTCCTATGCTGGTGTGATAAGGGGCTATGTAAGGAGACCGTAACTTCCTTGTGTAATCCTTTGTTTTAAATAAAAATGGGGATTTAATCTTATAGTGATGTTTATGACTTTTCAAATATCCGGATAAATATAGTATGCATATTTTTGGTGAATTTTAGAGAAAGGATATTTTAAAAAAATGTTTATGTAAACCTCAAATAAGTAAAAATGTGTAATGATTTCAAAAAATGGTCTTCTACAATGATGTTCAGTATGAAATTTAGAGTCTAATAAGATCAACTCAATTTTTGATGAATAGTAAATTATGAATAGTGATTTAATGCTTAGTATTAGTAATGTGACCAAATGGATTAGTAATCTCACTTAATGAAAGTATTAATATAATCTAGGCACCTTGATTAAGTAATGTGATTCAATAAAATGGTTAATTAACGGTTTCATAAATTAGTATTCAAGTAATAGTTTATTTGGTTGAATAGTGTTTTTTAATTAAAAATTAAATTAAAAATATTTAGAAAATTATTTTTATAAAATGGATTTAATTTTTGAACTCAGAGCATCGATATTATGTTATGGAAAATTTTGGGGTTTTTTCTGAAAAAAATGAATATTTGGTGAATAGTGTATTTATTTAAAAAAATAAATTAAAAATATTTTGAAAAATATTTTTATAAAATGGAGTTCATTTTTGAAGTTAGAGCATTGATATTTGTTTAAGGTGTAATTTTGGGATTTTTCTGAAAAAGTTGAATTTTCAGTGAATAGTAAAAATACAGTTTTAGGGTTTCGGTCTGTTTAATGACATCATGACTGTGTCATGATGATATCATGAGATATTTTGTGGGTTTTCTGACCAAAGGTGATGAATTATTGTATTGGGGGCCTCATGTGGCCTAACTTCATGGGAAATATCTTGGGAGAGCACATGGTTTTGAGAAACCCAGTTATAAGGTGTCCCTTGGCCATTAATGCTTGATCCCCTCACTTTCCCTATAAATACCAAGAAATTATCTCATCATTTGGACTAAAAAATCATTCTCAACGAAGTTCTAATCTCCTTACCTCCAAAAGAGTCCTCCCAAGGTTCCCCCAATCCATCAAGGTCCAAACCATTGAGTTTTAAGAGTTACGTTTTAAGGTAAGGGATCTGACCTCTCTCCTTCTTTTCAAGTAATCTCTTTTATGTCATTCCTTTTATGATCCATGTTCTTATGTTAGGGGATGATATTTTATATTCATTATACTTTAGATTTAATTTTAATATGATTAGAGACCCCCTCTTACTCTCATCATTTCATTTTATGAATGTTTAAGTGGCGCCGTTAGGCTGCCAAATTTGTTGTAACCGATTTTTCACCTTTCTCATTTTCAAGTTCTATTTTCTTGTCAAGTCTTTCAAGTTCCTTTTTATTATGTTGGGGTATGATCTCTATATCTATCATACTGATCTTTTATGGTCATATAATTAGAGACCCAATTTGATCTCTTCAATTCAGTATTTTGAAGTTTTAAGTGGTTCTGTTAGGCCGCCGAATTTTTAAGGGATTCTTTCACTCTTCTTGTTTTCAAGATCTATTTTCATGTCAAGTATTTCAAGTTCATTTTGTATTATGTTGGGGTATGATCTCTATATCTATCATACTGAACCCTTATGTTCATATGATTAGAGACCCTATTTTGATCTTGTCAATTCATTTTTGGTTGAAGTTTAAGTGACGCTGTTAGGCTGCTGATTTTTTAAGGGATTCGTTCGCCTTTATCATTTTTCAAAGATCTAATTTCATGTCAAGTATTTCAAGTTACTTTTGTATTATGTTGGGATATTATCTCTATATCTATCATACTGATCTTTTATTTTCACATGATGTGAGACCCTATTTGATCTCGTCAATTCATTTTTGTTGAAGTTTAAGTGATGTCGTTGGGCTGCCGAATTTTCATAAGAGAAATCTTATTTTTTTTCTTCCATTCATGTTCTTCATTTCATTTGGTGTATCTTTAAAATTTCATTACTATGTTCTAAAATCGTTTATATTCTGTCCCTCTACTATTTTATGGGTCATTTATGATTGTTTGACCCATGTCCCCACTCATTTCAATGTTTTCTAAAACCTCGTAACATAGCCGTTATGCTGTAGAATTTCCGTCTCAAAATGTCTCTCTCACTTTCTACCGTTCTTTTATTTTATTAAGTTAATACTCAAATATATTTCTTCTAAATGGGTATTCACATATATACCAAAATTTTCTATTTTAAATTCTGGGATTTATATACATGAGACCCATCTTCCTTATCTATGGGTTTTAAAGTGGCGTAAAGATCATGTCTATAAAGCAGTTTTTAAAATGTTAGGATTATGAAATGAAAACCATTTATTTTATGATATATGGGTTATTTATGAAATGTTTTATGATGATATATGTGGATGATATGATAATAAATGAAAATTTAAGGGTGATCCCTGATAGAGCTCCAATGCATTGGGTAATGATGTAACCACTAGAGATTACAATTTTCACGATATCATGGTGAATAACAATGGTAATTTTCAAATGACACCTTAGGGATGGAACTTGGTGATATGTTCATTATTGTCTATGTTAAATGATGTAGCCACATCTTCAAGTTATGGAAAATGTTATTTTTATTATGATATGCCTCATGTTTTCTTTCTCATTCCTTAAAGTTATTTTCATGACATTGTTGATGTATCTCAAGTTTACATGTTAAATGTTTTCCCTTGTTTCCCTTACTGGGCCTTCTGCTCACCCTTTCTTTTGATGTATGTCCCCAGGTTATGAGATGAAGTAATGAACCTAGGATGAACAAAAGGATAATCCTTTCAAGTGTTTAAGAATAATGTTTTTTTTTGTTTCATGTATTAAGTTACTAGTTTCCAAGACACTAAACCTTTAAGATCCTCGGTTTTGTATAATGTAATGAAAGTTTATGTGACAAAAAAAGTGGGATGCTATAGTTGGTATCAAAGGATTGTTTAGTTATTTGTGGAAATTAAGACATGGAAACATTAGGAAGAAGCCTATAGAAATGTTTATATATAGGAAATCTTACTGTTATTTTGGTGAGTATTGAGTCATGGGTTGCCAAGAAAATACATCGCTGTCTGGATACGAGCAGGTAGAGATGGCTCTGGCACAGATGTACATAGGGGTAAAACCCAAAAACACTTTTTTGAGCTAGAATCAAACGGGAACTGGTACATGATAACGGGCCTTGCTGCACTCTTGGTTACAACACTCCTGGGGGATATGCTTTGGAAAATTCATAAGCTTAGTATGAACCATTTTTAAAGGAACAATGATAAAATAATATAAAGATTAACATAAGAATATATGGTCATGGATAACCTAGATGGGAACCTAGGGGATCACAAGTTAGGGTATACTATTCTTCTACAAGTTATCCTTATATTCTTTAGGTTCCTTGTCATGATTATTGGCTAAGTATTTAAGCCCCTAATTATACTTTCTTTTCTTAGTTAATGGTGGGAAATGGAAGAACATGTCCCAACAAAAAATGTGATAGGAAATGCGACGATTGTCGTATTAATATGACAGAAATGATTAGGGGATTAAAATATGGTTATTATTTAGGAAGACCTTCACTATTTTGGGGACCCTATATGATCTAGGTAAATAGATTACTATGGTATTTTCAATGAGGAGTAAGGTTGACTTATATATTGAAGAATCGATGAATTTAAGGTGGACTGATTGTAATTTAGGTTACTTATGGGAATGATTAACCTATATTGGTTAAAATATGTTTTGGTTAGCTACTTTTGTTATAAGATGTTAGGAGTGCTTGATGTTGTTTGGAGATGAACAATGAAGCTTATTTTGGATGACTATGTTATCAAATCCTTCTTGTATTTGGGTTTCAATCTTAGTTTTATTTATTTTAATGAATCTTAAGGACCGTTATTTATGGAATGGTCTATGATGAACTTTGAGTAGTACCATGGAACTTTGAATATTTAAATGTATTTTCCATTCCTATGGGATTCTTTCTTTTTGAAGAGTTGTTTTACCTTAACCATTCTGTTTTTGGGATAATGTTTAAAGATAGAAGAAATAGACAGTTAATATTTTGTGGATTATGTGACTCTCTAGAAGATGATTCTTTTGTTTTGAAGAGACCAAGTAGTTTTTAATGCTCATCGTTTGGAGAAAAGATTAGTTTTTGTAGAATCTTATTAAAGGATGAAACTCTACATGAAGGTAGGTATATTTCCTTATTTTTTGTTCTATGTAGTAAATGAATTCCTCAATATTATGAAAAGAATCATAAAACAAAAATGTTGTTGGTTTATGTTTCCTACTAGGTAATCAAAGACTATTTACACACATCATAAGTTTCGGATTTTCTCACGGTTAACTTTCTCCTAATCATGTTTTCTATCACTCTCCCTTAGAACGTGACCCTTGGTTTTTTCCTCCATGTCCACGTTTTCCTACATGGGATCCTAGTATGGGTAAACTTGGGTGACCTTTGTACTTCGCTTTCTTTCTTTTAAAGTAATAGTGTTACTGACTCCTTTTCTGATGTGGTACTTTCAATGAAATTTCAAAACCAAATTTTAAAAATTGTGAGGACGCACTTTCTTAAGGGGGAAGATTTTAACGACCTGAAACTTTGAAAAAATATTGTTTCCTAATTTTGTGAGTTATTTAATTTTATTTTTATACTCAACAAAAATGTTTCATTTGATACCATGAGTATAATTAAAATGAGACCGTTGGGTTTTGACTGTTATATGACCATTGGTCAATATGACCACTGGAAACTAAACGTTTTGATTATTGTCTCTAAATACAAATAATCTTGGTTAATTAATATAGAAAGAAGATTCGATGGCCTCACCCAGTAGTCTTGGACCGATCGAAGCCCATCAAACAGAACTTGGGAAGGAGGTAGCACCATTGGGCTTTTCTCTGGACCAAACGCAAGCTAAACTTCATCGTGTGAAGCTAGAACGGGATAGCCTTCACGAGAAGTTCAAACTGATAGAAATTACTACTCGTGCGATGTTGGCCGAGCCTCCCTCAGATTCTATCACCTTAGCACACCTTACACTTTGGTCCTATGCTGGTGTGATAAGGGGCTATGTAAGGAGACCGTAACTACCTTGTGTAATCCATTTTTTTAAATTAAAATTGGGATTTCTTCTTATGATGATGTTTATTACTTTTCAAATGTCCGGATAAATATAGTATGCATATTTTTGGTGAATTTTAGAGAAAGGATATTTTAAAAAAATGTTTATGTAAACCTTAAACAACTAAAAATGTGCAATGATTTTCAAAAAATGGTCTTCTACAATGATGTTCCGTACGAAATTTAGAGTCTAATAAGATCAACTTAATTTTTGATGAATAGTAAATTATGAATAGTTATTTTTTTCTTAGGATTAGTAATGTGACTAAATGGATTAGTAATATCACTTAAAGAAAGTATTAATATAATCTAGGCACCTTGATTAAGTAATGTGATTCAATAAAATGGTTAAATAACGGTTTCATAAATTAATATTCAAGTATTTGTTTTTTCAGGTTAATAGTGTTTTTAATTAAAAATTAAATTAAAAATATTTAGAAAATTATTTTTATAAAATGGATTTCATTTTTGAACTTAGAGCATCGATATTATGTTAAGGTAAATTTTCGGGTTTTTTCTGAAAAAAATGAATTTTCGGTGAATAGTGTATTTATTTAAAAAAAATAAATTAAAAATATTTAGAAAATTATTTTTATAAAATGGAGTTCATTTTTATATAAGATCATTGATATTTGGTTAAGGTGAAATTTTGGGATTCTTCTGAGAAAGTTGAATTTTTAGTGAATAGTAAAAATACAGTTTTAGGGTTTCGGTATGTTTAATGACATCATAACTGTGTCATGATGATGTCATGAGATATTTTGAGGGTTGACCGACAAAAGGTAATGAATTATTGTATTGGGGGCCCCATGTGGCCTAACTTCATGGGAAATATCTTGGGAGAGCACATGGTTTTGAGAAACCCACTTATGAGGTGTCCCTTGGCCATGAACGCCTTGTCCTCTCACATTCCTTATAAATACCAAGACATTATCTCATCCTTTGGACTCAAAAATCATTCTCAACGAAGTTACGGTCTCCTTACCTCCCAAGGAGTCCTCCCAAGGTTCCCCCAAGCCCTCAAGGTCCAAACCTTTGAGTTTTAAGAGTTACGTTTTAAGGTAAGGGATCCGACCTCTCTCTTTCTTTTTAAGTAATCTCATTTATGTCATTCCTTTTATGATCCATGTTCTTCTGTTGGATAATTTTGTTTTATATTCATTATAATGTACTTTTTATGTTCATATGATGAGATACCCCCTCTTACTCTCATCATTTCATTTTATGAATGTTTAAGTGGCGACGTTAGGCTGCTGAATTTTTTGTAATAGATTCTTTCACCCTTCTCAATTTCAAGTTCTATTTTCGTGTCAAGTATTTCAAGATACTTTTTATTATGTTGGGGTATGATCTCTATATCTATCATACTGATTTTTTATGATCATATGTTGAGAGATCCCATTTAATCCCTTCAATTCAGTATTTTAAAGTATTAAGGGGCGCCGTTAGGCTGCCGAATTTTTAAGGGATTCTTTCACCCTTCTTGTTTTGAAGTTCTATTTTCATGTCAACTATTTCTTGTTCCTTTTTTATTATGTTGGGGTATGGTCTCTATATCTATCATACTGAACCCTTATGTTCAGATTATTAGAGAACCTATTTTGATCTTGTCAATTCATTTTTGGTTGAAGTTTATGTGACGCCGTTAGGCTGCCGAATTTTTAAGGGATTCGTTCGCCTTTCTCATTTTTTAAAGATCTACTTTCATGTCAAGTATTTAAAGTTCCTTTTTTATTTTGTTGAGGTATTATTTCTATATCTATCTTACTGATCTTTTATGTTCACATGATGTGAGACCCCATTTTATATCGTCAATTCATTTTTTTTGAAGTTTAAGTGATGTCGTTGGGCTGCTGAATTTTCATAAGAGAAATATTTTTTTTTCTTCCTTTCATGTTCTTCATTTCATATGGTATATATTTCAAATTTCATTACCATGTTATCAAATCCTTTATATTCTTCCCCTCTACTGTTTTATTGGACATTTATGATTGTTTGACCCATGTCCCCTCTCTTTTTAATGTTTTCAAAAACCTCGTAACATAGCCGTTATGCTGCGGAATTTTCGTCTCAAAATGTCTCTCTCTTTTCTAAAGTTCTTTTATTTTATTAAGTGAATACTAAAATCAATTTATTCTAAATGGGTATTCACATATATACCAAAATTTTCTATTTTTAATTATGGGATTTACATACATGAAACCCACCTTCCTTTTCTGTGGGTTTTAAAGTGACGTAAAGATCATGTCTGTAAAGCAGTTTTTATGACGTTATGATTATGAAATGAAAACCATTTATTTTATGCTATATGGGTTATTTAGGAAATTTTTGATGTTGATATATGTGGCTGACATGATAATTAAGGCAAATTTAAGGGTGTGCCCTGATAGCGCTCCAATGCATTGGGTAATGATGTAACCACTAGAGATTACAAATTTCATGATATCTTGGTGAATAACCTTGGTAATTTTAAAATGAAACCTTGGGGA
Organism: Viscum album; assembly: GCA_963277665.1. Lineage (NCBI taxonomy): Eukaryota > Viridiplantae > Streptophyta > Magnoliopsida > Santalales > Viscaceae > Viscum > Viscum album. Next base: position 34,515,753 of record OY728150.1, on the reverse strand, counting down.
TGGACCTTGGTGATATGTTCATGATTTTCTATGTTAAATGATGTAGCCACATCTTCAATTTATGGAAAATGTTATTTTTATTATGATATGCCTCATGATTTCTTTCTCATGCCTTAAAGTTCTTTTCATGACATTGTTGTTGTATCTCAAGTTCGCATGTTAAATGTTTCCCCTTGTTTCCCTTACTGGGCCTTCTGCTCACCCTTTCTTTTGATGTATGTCCCTAGATTATGAGATGCAGTAATGAACCTAGGATGAACATAAGGAGAAGCCTTTCAAGTGTTTAAGAAGAATGTTTTTTTTGTTTCATGTATTAAGTTCCTGGTTTCCAAGACACTAAACCATAAAGATCCTCATTTTTGTATAATGTAATGAAAGTTTATGTGACAAAAAAAGCAGGATGCTATAGCTGCTTCCTTTCTTCCAGATGTTGTCTTTTCTGTTGTAATTTCGATCAGTTATAGTTGTACTTTCAGTTGGGTTTGTATTCTAGCCCATTTACTTTTCAGCAATTTCTTTTGTACTTAGTGTTTTACTTCCGCTTGTACTCTGTGGTGTTTAGTTTACTTTTTTTAAAGGCAATGCCTTCCCAGTTATCAGGATTTACGACTTTGGTGCTAGTCACCAGCCCCTGGCCTATGGAAGGCGGGCATGGGGTAGTCACGGCACGGGCCCCAAGGATGGGTCGTGATAGTGAATATATAATTAGGTTCATTTATAAGCTTATAGACATGAAACTAGCTCCATGAATAACATTTCTCAAATGTAATCAGGTTATTTGGTAACATTGTGGATATGTATTTTGGTTTATTTATAATCTTATTTTCCTGAAACTAGTTCTATTCATAAAATTGTGATCATGTAATCAGGTTCATGCATTTGTGGGTACACCTCTTGGGTAGGACACACCACCATTCCCAGTGGTGTCTCATTGCTTTTACTTTACCGGTTATCTACTTATTCCATACAGAATATACCATTGGATATAAAAATATTTATCCAATTAATTTAGGGTGATATAGGTCCAACCCTTCACAAAATGATAGCACACTTTCATATTGCATAAGATAATAGAAAATACATTATTTCATGACCCATAAAAAGTGATTGGTTTTGTAAGCATAATATTATAACCGATGATATGAAATGGTAATCATAAACATTAAATAATATAATAACCTAATGAAAATATGATGGTTTGAAAATAATTTCATCATAGAATAACCCATGAAAGGATGAAATTTTAATAATCCTTTTATCTTTGTTTAACATGTTGAAAATGTCTCTTCTTCTTCATGTATCTCCCTTTGGTTTACACTAATGGACTTCATTGGTTTTCATTAATCCCAAAGTGAATCTTATATTTTTATTGTATTAATGTTTTGAGCATAATTGGGTAGGTTTTTAATGATCCGGAAGGATTAAATGGTTTGAATAAGTGTTGGGGTGAGTGCCTATATATATTGGAGGAGGAGTTACATTCTTGTAAATTCAAACAGGTAAAAACCATTGAGAGGGATACCTTACATAATATTCCAAAAATTCTGTACATTTAATATAAAATATTGTAAAGGGTCTAAATATTCCCAAAATATTGGGGTTTCACAAGTTTCTATGTCATTGTTTCCCTTAAGATTATTGTTCAATGACTATGTAAACTCATTTTTACCTCAATCATTCTAATTAATTTTAATCATATTTAGAAAAAAGCATATAAAGTTATTTTTAATCATAATAAATATTATAAATTATTATTATAAAAAATATTGAATAAAATTTTACATAATTAATTCATATATATGGATGAGGTTAATTTAAAATAATCTCGTAGAGAGGTTGAAACAATGAAATTTTAAACTGTAAATATTCAAATATTTTAAATGATTTTATATCCAATTTCAATGTTAAATTGATTATAATTACCTGAATGGTGTTAACATATTTATAATTGATATAAATATAGATTAATTCCAATTTAATATATAATTTTATGATATAAATATATTATAAAAAATGAAATTTTTATTTAAAAGTTTGGGGTTTTCAATATTAATAAAAAAATTAAATATCATAAAAATACCCAAAAATAAACCAAAGTAAATTTAGATATTACTATTTAAAGATGAATTTTATTTTTTAAAATAATGATTATAAATGTTTCAAAATGTATTTTTATCAATTTTTTTCTAATAAATGATGGTAAAATAGTCTTTTAGACTAATGCAACTCTTTATGAATAAAACTAGATTTGTCTTTATTTTATGCCTATAAAAAATTTTAAATGAATTTAAAATAAAAATTGAATTTAAAATATAAAGATTATATTAATATATCTCATTAATAGTGATTACTATAATTTATTAAAATAATCTCCTTTGTTGTCATAAAACACTTCCTTTATATTCAATTAGTTTTTATATTCAATTATAATTAATTGATAACTATAAAAATCATTTCGTGAACATGTGTAAAACATATATCGATAATTTAGTTAATATTATAAATATATACCATTCCAATTACTAGTTTAGAACTATAAAAATATTTTTTTAAGTATTATAGTTCGTTAAAACTCATTATTTCAAGTAACACAGACTATCGAAAGAACTCGGAATTGTGTGTAGTATAATCCAAACATATTTTTATGTGTACCTAAAGATAATATAAGTGATTTATGTAAATAAATCTAATAATTTACAATTAATTACACCAGATAATGTTAAATTATTTTTAAATTTTAAATCACTAAAACTTGGGGTGTTACACAAGGTCTGCTATGATACCCCTGACCTTGTGCCCAATACTAATATTATGAAAAATTGTTACACTGGTATATTTTCAAATGAAATATTCTAGAAGATTTAGATAACTTTGATCTGCAATTCCTAGTTATATATCTAGCTTCTTGGAACCCATTTAACAGGAATATCTCTTTCACAATTTCACATTCTAGCACCCCAACATATTTGGGAGGTAATAGTAGAACCATGTTGGCATTGATCTCTATGCGGAGTCCATACTAATATTTTTTTCTCAGAATTATCAATGACCAAATCATGTCAACGGAGAACCATGTAAGGTCTATGAACCTCTAAAAATACTCATCCAATATTATCCTTCCCCTAAACAGCTATTGATAATCCCAAATTTAAAAAGAGCACAAAAATTAGGGGTAATACTCCTCATGATAAACTTTTGTAAGTCTGTGTATGTGAGTGTAATATAATCAGGAAGATGGGTTACAAGAATCCACTAGGGCCTAACAGCTCTATAGAAAAGGCTAGTGACTGGAGAAATAAACTAATATATAGGTGTCTGGATATGCTTGAATATAAAAGCCACCGATTCTAGAAATACTCCGCTACCTATGTATCAAGATTGCCATCGAACCTATGTGGCCCCCCGTTCATGAACAAGTTGAGTTCTCTATGAATATTCCCGTCACCAATCACCCATATATTAACATCTACTACTAAACATGTGGTGTTGATCTACCTATCCACCTGGAGGAAAGATTTCATAGGATATACCCTAAATTGAATCCTCATCAATAATTATATATTCATTATGATATATTACTACTATCATTGATTTCATTCATCGTGGAGGCATCTCAAATTTTTTAATTAAGTTGTATCATGATGATATGATCATATATATATTTATACAATGAGGGGATTGATAATGATGAATAGTTGGAGACTCAATCCAACATGATGAATATACCATTCATCTCTACAACCAATGCATCTATATGTTGTGTATATAGTCAGGTAGTCAAGGTCCTCGTGAATGAATATGTTGGCTAATCATAAAATAATTATGTTACTTAGTCTAAGACCCTCCAATGAGACACATTTACACTATTTCCCTACACACCCCAAAAAAATAATCATAAGAGGATTACTCAAAATACATCACAAGGAATAAACACATATACCAATATGTACTGACCCGGCCCTAACCAGGGTCATGTTGTAACTACCCCAAGTCTACATCCATAGGATATGGGTTGTGACAAGTGAAAAAAAGAAAATCTAAATTTGGAGTTCTATTCCTAATGTACATGAATGAACACACTCGACCATGATTATAATTAATTTCATAGGAATTAAAAATAAAAAAAATGGAACAACTAGATTATAATCACAACATAATAATTTCTAGGGTGTATAATAGTAAAACTGTGAAATTTTAATAATAATTAAAAAATACATGCTAACCTAGATAGATGTTTTGTCCTATAAAAATTGAAACTAAATATTTTGAGAGAGTTCAACTCTGGATCACCATGATTTGACCACCATACATTGTCCAATAAATCCAGTGTCCCCATTCTTCAATATAGTTACTACTAACCATCCCTAATTCTACATAAGACACAACATGTTCAAGAAAATCCCACATAGGGGTGATTTTATATAGACCAAGTGGGTTCCCCAAAATATGAAGGGGGAGAATCAAGTTACATGATAGTAATAGAAAAGACACTAGAATGAAATACCAAAATAAATAACATAAATGGAATTCAACACACACACACACATATATTATTAATACAAGGAAACCCAAAATACAGATAAGTGCATCCACATATCATATCCTAGTCCAGAATCAATGTTTCAATAGTTCTAGAATGTCCATCAATGATGCCCATCATTTCATTCATCTTCCTAGATGAAAAAATCTATTTCAAGGCACACATCAGGAATATTCCATATAGATGAGGGGAAACAATCTTTATATAGAGGACCCAAGACTTGTTACAATAAATTGGTTCCACAAAATACATATCAAGAGGATTCATCCACCTACTTTATATGTGGGTTCCAATTTTATGGTCTAGATCCCTTTCCATGTCTCCATGATAGGGTTCTTCTACTGTAGATATATGAACCATGGCTATCCTTTTTATAAGGTTCCACTCTTGCTGTTATTAAGGGACCAATCCCCAATCCCAGCTGGACAATTCTACTCTAGTAGTATAAGATCTAGAAAATTCCTAATAGGAGGGTTCCATTTATATATAGGATAGAGGATCAATGCATTTCCCAACGTGATGGTAACACTCCCATAGTTAGTTGAAGACCCATTCCCTGCCCTGCAGCAGGGTTCCACATGAATAGTAGATAATGTGCTCATGCCCAGCCTGGATGGAGGGTTACACTCTATAGATAGGTAGATCACCCTATTTATATCCTAGTTGGAGGGTACGATTCTAGAAACCTTTGGTGATCCTGTGTGATCCCTTTCATCAACTAGCATATACTAAATAAGTATCAATCCGGAATAATCTCGCATCAAATCTCAAAATTCACTATAGAGGCCACCATCATGTTCTATAAGGAAGAAAACTATGGATAGCCTACTCGCATGCCAAAATAAATGTTCAAATGAAGGATATATATGTGGTTAAAATTTACTCAAATTAAATCTTGGGGTACACAATGTTTGAGGGGACCCACACAACATGTTTTCCCACTCCACGACCAAGATATGTCCCTACAGGTACATGGATCACTTTTCATGTAACTGTACATGGTCTGTGGATGATATACAAGACGTGTATATTCCACCCATGGTCCTACCCAAAATATCAACATGTTTTTTTCATTCCATTTTTCTATGTACATTGGTACACAATGTGTCCTTCAACATAAGTTTCCACCCATGACTAGGGCTATGCCTATGTACTCCGAAACAAGGAGTGTGCATGCTTGCGCTTTGGCTCCTTTACACTTGGTGTATATGCCAGTTGTTTAATTTAAATTAACATAGTGTGTGGGTGTCTAACATATCATGCGATACTTGTAATTATGTGAAACCCTAGTCACTACAAACAAGGCCACACACACCACATGTTCTTAGGACATCACAAAAAGTATTCATATTTTTCTAATAAATTGAGATACACACCTTTAGGTTTAGATCTAGATTCTTTATTTTGTATGTATCATTTTATACTACAAAAAATTGAAGATCTTTCTGTTTTTCATCATTTCCATCAATCTGTTGACTAGAAATCAATTATGTGTTTGGTTCAACACTTCTTACAAGCACTGCTCATGTATCCCATTGAACACCTCCTTTGGATTTTATTTTTATCATATTATCCCTCAAATGAATCTAAAAATCACCCAAAATACACTATTGATTCATTATTCCATTTTCTATACATGATTTCTAAATGAGTTTGGTGGTCTGATCCGGATCGGTACCACCCAATGATCTCAATCCAAGGGCCCGTAGCAAAATTACAATGAATGTGAAGAACCAAATGTAGAAAAATCACCACAAAAAATGTTTAATAAAACATTGGTAAATATTTTCTATATAATGATAATAACTGTGGATTTCTATTTTGAAACAATATAGTGATAAAATTAAATAAGTACATACACAATTTCCATGTATCAATCATGACATTTAAAATGAGAATAATTTATCATGCTCAGTCTATTTAATCAATTGGTAAACCATGAATTCATGAGTCCTACAGGGATATTGTTTTTTTGAATAAGTTGATTTAAAATGATTTATATGAGTTGTTGAATTAAATAATATTTGATTTCATTCAATTTAGAGTGTTGTAATCATCTAATTTGATTCACCAACAGAATTAGAGAAAGAAAGCTATAAATTCTACATGGTTTTATATGGATAAAATTGAATAATATTTATATTGGTATATTTATATTAATTTGGATTATGTAAATTAATTTAAAATAAAAAAATTTGATTTATTACTTTAACTAAACACACCCTCCAATGGGAATAATTTTCGAACACCCTGCATCGATGCATATTAGGTCTCACCTAGGGACAACATCGTGTTCTGGAATCAATTTTCATCTGTTATCTTTGTTCTGAGATACTATTTAATATTTATACAATTATATTTAATAAAATCTACATGCATTATATAAAATATATAAAATATATTTATAATTTTAAATATGGACACAGTGGGTCTCATACTCGCACACTGTAACATTTCCTAGCTTTCAAAATATAAGTGGAAATACGTCAAAGCATTATAATGAAAAAATAGAACCTCTACATTTAATTTCAGAGGTAGTGATTATTTAGTGATAGAAAACTTGACTAGGATTCAATACCAATCGGACGTGATGTATAGCATGACCTTAGGGTTCAAGTTAAACTCAATAATCAAGATTACATTTAATATGATTCATATGAACTATTTAATTTTCACACTATATTTTTATACATACTCAAGATGTTTTGTCTATATTGGTGGAGTAGGAACATTGTGCTGGATATGTAGGAATAATACAATATACTAGCCAACTGATAATATATTTTTACAACATTATGATGTAATATGACTAATTCCCATTCTACTAGGATTCATGTATGTTGTGATCATGTTCATTTTACATAATTATTGTGAATAACACATGTATTAGATTTTAGGGATGAATTTGTTTCCATAGGGTTATCTGATCATATTGTGAAAACCACTCCTTAAGGTGAATCATTATATTGTGCATAAAGATTGTCGTAATCTACATTTTTTCTTATGAGTAGCTTTAGATAAGTCTAGTGGATTACATATAGAAGGGTGTGAGAGTTTATATATATATATATTTTTATGTGGTTTTGATTCCTTCACCAATTGATCATTTTGTATTATGATATTTCTACATAGTTGATCATTTTTACTTAGGTCCTTCATAAATTTCCCTTTTAGTTTTTTTTTCGTCTGATGGTTTATGTTGATCATTGGACCCTCTTTTATTTCCAATTATTTTATTTCTCGATACAATCAAAATTTTCATGGAGATTTCATAATTAATTAATGAAAATATAAAGTGATTAATGATTTGTTATGTAAGTATCAATTGAGTGAGTAATGATTGATTTTGTAGGATACCTCTTGGTGATGGAATCGATTGAGATAAGGATGACTCCACAGAATACATAAATGAACATGAGGGTATAAAATTACATAGTTAATGGAATGTTTGACATAACCTATTTTGGGTAATATTAATTGTTTCCTAAATGTGTGTTTCATTACAATTTTTTTTCACAACCATGAATGGGATTAGTTTTTAGTGGGTTGAGTAAAAGTAGCCTTATACTTTCCCATGAATCTAGTTCATCTCAAACTCAAATTGTGTTAAGGTATGTATTGGATTCCTACTTGGTTATTGGACCGACCCCTACCTAAATACATGACATGAATTTTGATGTATATTAGTATAATATCAGGTTTCATTTTATATATTCTTATCCTAGGGTTGGACATGTGTCACTGCATATGAAATGTGGGAGAAGTAAATGGATCAGTATGAGGTTTCTAGTGATTTGGGCTAGAGTCCAGTTTGAATATTCATTTTTTCATGTGTATTAGTTATTGTGTCATTATTTTTAATAATTTATGATATATATTTTATAGTTTTGGACTATTCTGTTGTTATATATTTTTATATAAAACTAATTTTTTTATATAATGAATTTTAAGAGACAAATTATTGTTACTAGTTTTAAATATATATATTTTTTCTATTCAAAATATAGACATGTTAAAAAATATTTATAGACATTGACATTAAACTTATGGGATTTTTGGGAATAGTCTCCAAACATATCACATAAGAACATGATATTAATAGTAACCCTCCATATAATGGGACATTGAACCAAAGTTAATGTAATGATACCACATAAAAACACTATTGAGGTATAATTAATCAATGAAAATAAAAAATTACAAATTTTTCAAAAAAAAAGGATCCAACAGAAGTCTATAAAATCCATTATTATAAATATATATATGATATATAATAAAAAAGGATTCATTCAAAAATTAGTCTTAATATGAATTACCCACTAATGAAATTTAATAATACATATATTATTTCTAAAAAAATCATTTTTTGAAAAAAACATCATGATATATTAAATCTAAAATCTTGATTTTAACCAATATATTTTTTTTAAGAAATATGCTTCCATGATTTAAAAAACAAATATAAGATCAAATAATTATTTGATAAATCCAAAAATAAAATTTTAATTCAAAAGAACATTAATAAAACACATCAATAGATCAAGATCATTATATAAAAGAATATAATATAAGTAATTTAAACAATAATTCCATAATTTACAAAAAAAATATCATTCAATTATTTACATGATCCTAATTTTCAATTAATAATATTAGAACATAAATATAATAGTAATTATATTCATTATCCAAGATTTAGGATTCTCATATACTTGATATGATTCACTATTATAGATTTCCTAAAAGTTAGAGAAGTTAGAGAAATTGGCAGTCCCCACAACCTAATAGATCCACCATCTTTTCCTTATATCGGGTCTCCATCGTCAGACTGATTATGATAATTTTCACATTTATTCACATATATTCTAAAAAAATAAAGGATTTTATCATATTCTATTTAATGACATTTAACATTAATAATGTTTTTCAACTAATTAAATTTCCTTAATTAAAAATAAATCTTACATTTTCCCCAATTCATATATGTGTACCCATAAAGTTAGTTAATTGTGTTTCTAAAAATGTATGACATAATATCTTCTAAATCCCATCATGATCAATTAACAAAAATAATAATTTAACATAGGTCTAACCATATGATACATACTATCCAACATTAGACTCATTAGGTTAGTTAACATGAATACTTGGTAGTGTGTCTGACCATTTTTGAACAAACTAATTATCTAAAAATGAGTATTTTCAATATACAATTCACTAATACTAAAACAAATGGGTTACTATATGTTAATTAGGATCACACTGCACTATATGTGTGTGATATTGGATCACGTATTCTCAATGCTATGATCACGGACCTATCCACCCTCCTTCATATACATTTTATGAATCATTAAGGACACTAAAATGCAAGGGGATGTCTCAAGGGGTTATTATGATATATATGTTGAATATATTTCATTAAAATTAAATCATAAATTTAAATAAAAAATTATTTTATTATTATTTTTAAATGTTCTATATATTATTATTTAATACACAATATTTTTTATTTCACTTTAGTTATATTTTTTAACAAACTAAATTTGATATTATCAACAAGAAAATAAAAGTGATTAAATTTAAAAATGATAACTTTTAATATATTTTCAAAAAATATATAAAAAAAAATAAGATCCTTAAACCTATGGGAAATATGGAAAATTAGTCATTCATTTTGACTATGGATTATGTCACATCCAAATAATTTCATTGATTCCTGTTAAATTTTTTTTACTCTAGTTCAATCCTATAAAATTTATGTAAACCATAATTTATATAAATAAATTGTATTTTTTCCTCTCAATTGGATCTATTGAAGATAATGTTTTCAAAAACTATTTATAAATAAAAAATTTTATATGATAATTGTATTTAGTATCTTCCTCATGTCATGTATATCATTAAATAACTCTATTAATAGTGTTTTTATTTATTAGGAATGATAGTATTTTTAGTTCTATGGTTTATAAAATAAAAATAGAAAAAAATATTTAGATATTGAACTCATAAACAAAAAATATAAATATAAAACATTATGAACAAGTAGAAAAACCATTTAACCATACATATGTAATACATAGGAATAAAATGATGCAAAAACTACATAATATGTGATAATATTGTAAAATATATTTATGTTAGGTATATAAATTTTACCTACATGAAGAATTTATAATAATATTTCAGTCATAAATAATGTAAGAATTATATCTACTTAATAATTATTTTTATTTTTAATATATCAAAAATAATCATATGGTAAAAAAATAAAATAAAATATAAATTCTATTAAATATGATGAATATATTTATAAATAATAATAAGGAATTATAAAATCACAAGAAAAAATTAATTTGTTCATCTAGAAACTAAAATAAATTTATATAGTTTAACATAACTGTTTATATGATATTTATTCCTTAGAACCAGCCAAAACCTATTGTTTTAATAGAATTAATCAATTAAAAATGGACCTACTATGTCAATTTTAATCTTTTTAACAATTGAATGATATATGGAGTCAATAGGATTATATACAATCAGGGTTTATTTTAAAGATACTTTTCAACATTCTATGATAATTGCCTAATAAAACCATAATCTAACACATATTTCAAATCAACTATAAAATGAAATAAATATTTAATTGTAAAGTAGTTTTATTAATTTGAAAAACTATTTTTCGTGTAATATATGTGATTTTTGATAATTATCATTTCAACATATAATAAATATTTTTCATGATCAATATTGAGATCACAATACATAATTTTCCCATCACTATAATGTGAAATTTAAAAACATTAATGAAAAATTAATATTAAAATAAAACAATCATGACGGTTAATGTATGAAATTATTAAGTAGAATTTTTTTTAAAAAAATTCAATTTAATAAGAAAAATAAAATTATATATATAACCCTCTAAAATATCAAAACATGATATTGTCTATAATATATTTAAATTGGGATATATGATATGTGGTATCTATTAATATTATAGGAATGAAATTTATTACATACCTATTTAATAAATTTATAAAACAGTTTTACAGACACATACATATTATCTTGCATCATGTAATTCAGTGTAACCTAAAACACTTCTTTCGTAATCATTAATCACAAATATAAATATTATTTATCATTATGATTTACCTTAGGTTATCTTTGTAATACATAAAATTATATGAATACATGTTTCTTTATGAAGTAACCACACCATGAAAACCCTACATTAATATGAATATGGACTTAAACATTTATAAATGAATAAATAATTACATTTTATGGATAATTGTATATTTATACCATCAAGGTAACCTGTGTTGTTTTATTTATTAATTATAATATATCAAAACTTCTCAAGCCTTTTATTTTTGTATTATAGGTTTCTGAGTTATTAAGAAATTTATAGAGGAGGAAAAAGGTATATAGAGATGATAATTTATCTACAAGGGGAGTGTTATGGTATCGTCTGGTGTTTTACTATATAAAGAGTGGGATGTTAGTGAGGGTCATGTTTCTAATTAGTTATCCACAACTATAAGTGTCATGTAATGGCACCATGTTTTAGGTCATGGACAGAGGTGGGTTTCATTTTTCTTGGATATGGTTTTGGGTTGAAACCTACATTTTTTATTCACATAAATGACGATGAAACCCCCTTTTCAATGGGGTGACCACCATTAGATATATCAAATTATGTTTGGTTATGATTTATTTATATAAGTGTCATACTTAGGATTCATGTTGCAATTTTCAGAGGATACATTAATTCATCCCATTATAGTGTGACAATATCCTATCATGTTTTGATTCCCTTATATTCTCATTTTAATAGATATTTATAAAACCCTTGAAATTATTATTATTATATCCTTAATTTTCTATAATAATTAGATTAACATGTGTTCCTCTATGGAGCCATTTGATCTCCTTTTACTTTTGTTACCGGTAGTATTAGATATGGTAAGTATTGACCTAATGAAAATAATAAATGGTGTAATTGAATTGAAGGGAAAAATTAATAAATAATTAGATATGTGATCTATTATCATTGATTGGGTTTAATGATGTTGCTAATGATTTGTGTGCTGCTGTGATATTTATAAAAAGTTTGTTATTTAATTATTAGAGTAAACAATTATAAAATATTATTCCTATAAATATGGAAATTAAATGGTTTCTAGAAAAATATATAAAGTTGTTAATGATTATTTTTTAGCGTTACTGATTCTTATAAAAATAATGAAAAGGGATGATTTTTATTATATTTTTATGTCACTTTCTCTTTTAGTTTATATCAATTTATATGATTCCATTTTTTATATGAGTAGTTTGAAATTGTGGGGTTGGGTTCAGTGTTTATAGTTATGAGTTACATGGGATATAGATTATTATTGATGTGGAAATAAGAATAATGGTTGTTGGTGTGTTATTGTAGGGATGTTGGGATAGGATTGTAGGAAATGTGGAAATTTATGTCTTGGTTAACTAATGTGGGTGTTTTTATACGATGTTTGAGGAGGATTTAGTGGATTTTGGTTCATAATTGTGGTGATATGTTACATTTTCCATGTAGAAATGGAATATAACTTTTATGGACAAATATTGTTACATGAGTGGGTTGTAATTCCATTATTTAATCCTATTAATGAAATATCATTGATTAATAATGAATAGTTTATTGAATAAATGTATGTATTTTTTAGATAATGATTATTTTTCATGAAATATGGAAATGAATTACATAATGGAAGTCACATGGATAGTGAACTATAAATTTGAAATGGGAAACAATATGATTAAATGATATGATCATGAATGATTTTATAGTTGTTATAATTGTGTATGTGGGGATGGTTTGTGTTGTAGAGATAGAAGTGGTTTCAAGAAAATTTAAGTAATGATGTAGTAGTTTTTATAGGAGTGGAAATGTTATTTTTTATAAACTCTTTTGTTGGGTTGTGTGAGGCTATTTGTGTGTGTGTGCATGCATACGTGTGTTATAGTTTTGAATTATTTTCTTATATACCCCACAAGAGTCTGATAACCTTATTATCCCACAAATGTTTTTTAGGTTTCCATGTTTTCCCCAACATAAATGCTTGAGAGGGAATAGATGGATTACTAATCTATCTTCGCCATTATCTCTCATAATATAGCATAATTTATGCTTGACATAATTAATAGTGAATCTTATTAGAGGTATAATGTTTTATATATTTTTATGATGATGTGATGTGTTGGGATGTTATTATGACGTGGTAGAGTATGTTGAACATAGTGGGGGTTTTTTATGGTTTAAGGATGGAAATATACTGATTTCCTTGATGTCTAAAATAGTTTATTCTGCTGTGGATATATGCTTGTGGTTCTGGAATGAGGTATGACATGAGGTGTGGTATGAGATGACGATATTTTGGTTATGATTGTGGTGTGGGATGTGGATATATGGTTATATGGAAGTAATGAGAGAACCACGACATTTTTCTTTGGAGCATGAGAATGAAAAACTAGTGGGCATGTGTTTGTTAGGTGCATTAATGAAATATTATCATGATATGATGTTATTATTCATATATGAAATAGTGGGCAAGATAGGGTTGGTATGGTTGGATGTTTTATTACCTTTGTAGGAATTTTTTTTCTTTTTTGTTTATTTATTTAGCCATTAGAATATTTCATACACATTTTCGTGAGAGATGTTTAGGTTGATACCACAAAGTATACAAGTATCATCACTTATATATATATAAATAAGTTATTCAAGATTCATGTAAAAACATATAGACTGATCTAGAAATTACAATCATATGGTTTGGAGTAGTTTATGGGGTTTCTACCTTAGGGATTTCATTTTGTAATTTCTTTTTATAGACTTTTAAATTAATTAAATTTACATAAATTGTGGAATTGTGGGATTTATTTTATAATTTTTCATTTATTTATGGTTTTAAATATATATAAATATATATTTCTTGGACAATGAGGGAAATGAATCAAATTAGAGTGATTTGACACCTCAGTTCTATTTTCTAACCCATGGCCTGCTTGAGAGGGGAATCTAGGGTCACTCTCACCATAAATATAGGACGATAATGGATTTTAAATAGAGGTATATCATTAAATTAAGAGTATATTATTATTAACCAATTATATAGTAATTTATTATTCTATGAAAACAACATTAGTATACAATAAATATTTTACCATATTATGCAATGGAATTGTTTATAAATAGCATTAAGGAGTTTCAAAAACTTGATTGTAAAAAATAAATTGAATCTTATTTTTATTCTATAACATGTCGGTTTCATGAAGAGAATACTATTATAAATTAAGAAAAAATAGAATTTATATTTGATTATTATATATATTTGAAGCTCTAGAAAAAACCATTTTATAAACATGGAAATATCCCTTTGAATAAGGAATGAAAACCTTTAGGAAGGGATAAGATTATACTATATATAAGTAAACACAATTAAATAAATAATTATTTTTTATATCATATATAATTATACCAAAAAACCAATGCATGATTCATAATTTATAATATAGATAATTTAGTGTACCAAATTGTATGAACAGATAAACCCATAAGATTAGAATCCAATTTGTGTTGATCCACATTTTATAATACACAAAGATAAAAAATCCAGAAAATAATGGATAAAAATGAAATATTAGAATATTTGGTTTATTAATACTCTTATTGTCCACCAATGTTCTCAATCCTAGAGATGGTAACAGTTATAAGTGATTTATAAATTGGAACAATGGGGATTAGATCAATGATTTCATGTTGTCGCTCTAAAATGATAAAACCATATATGATCACATTAAATGTGGGATAAAAAGTAATTATGTTCTATATATGGAATAAAATTGGTTATCTAGTAAAATATCACCCATTTTATAAAAAATCATAAAAATAAACACAACATATCTGTATGTATATCAATCTGTATTAATATAAAACAATGAAGCAATGAAATAATGTTTTGAAAAATAGTATAAACATTAAATTCAAATGTTTATCGCTTTAAATATCCAATCAAAAAAATCAATAAAAAAATTACATCAACGGTTGATACTCCAACTATAACTAACCATCCATTTGATGAGTTCTTGCTAATAAAAAAGGAGATAATTGGGATAGTTTATAAATTCTATTAGGTAAAAAGTTTCAAAAAAATAGGAAAAAAATAATAAACTAGATAATAATCATTAACTAATATAACTCACTATAGTGACCTAATTCTCCTAGTATTTATAGTTTTTGTACTTATATTGGTTCCATATTTATATTTATGATCTCTTATAGGTAATGATTGTATGTTTCAGGGTTAGTTAAAGGGGATTCATGGAGTTTGTAAGAAATCATCTATCACAGGAGCTCCTTCTATAACATGTTCGAGTCAGAGGAGGATTTTGTTCATGTTTGGAGAAAAGTACCTACAGGATTTGGGTGGTGGTGTTTCAACATAACCCCTATGGTCCCTTGATGATCACAATGGAAAGGAATATTCCCGTGATATGGTTTGGTTGGGTCTCCCTAGGCTTCCCTTTCCTTTTCAAAATATTGTGTTTATAAAGGTAATAGCGGATTATCTTGCGGGGTTTTTTTGTACATGGAAGATCATACCTTATCTTTGGAAGACATCTTATTCCCTCAGTTCTATGTTGATTTTGATCTTCCCCTACCGATTCCTGAGAGGATCTATTTGAAGGACTTGGACTTGTTGGAATGGGACCAGGAAATCTTGTTCCATGTTTCCCCCTAGTTTTGTTCCTATTGCCGCCTTTAAGTCCACTCCAGGCTGTCATGAAGATACATGAAAAAGGTTGGCCTCTCCATAATATTAAGGCTCCCTCTGGTGGATGGCCTCCTCATCCCTAGATGGGGGGATCTGAGTCTTTCCTTCCCAATAGATAAAAGCTGATATGGTGGATGTTCATACCCCCCATGGCATTGCAAAGAGAATGGATATGACATATTGCATGTCTACAAGTGTGCTTTCCAGATACATGGATCATGTTGCTATCAAGCCCAGGGACCCCTATTCAAGATTTTCGGCCCTCACTATATCCTTGCATAGGCCCTTCCCATTTCTTGTTGTAGGTTTTCTGGCCAACTAGTTCTTAGATTTTCTTCTATCCGCTCTGGACAGTGGAGTGTTTCTTTAGTCTATTGTGGAGGCCCTTCCTATAGCCTTTGTCGAGCTAGAGGATGCAGGCTGCCACATCTGTTGTCTTCCCTTCATAGAGGCCAGTCATGAACAGGGTTCCAGCATAGTCTCAGACATGGTTTTAGGCATTGTTTCTACTGAGGTTCTAGAACTGATTTCTTCATCCTTATTCTCATCTCTAGGGATGTTAGGAATAGTCCATGTGGAAGTTCCTTCTACAGTTTATCCATAATTCAAAATTTCATTTGATCAGAGGCAAGGTATTTGAATCTGGGCAAGGATGGGATAGGTAAGGGGAGGCTCTTCCTCCCTCTCAATGAAGACTTTCAAGCCTGGGGCTAAAGTCAGTATCATCTTCATTTAAATGTTATCCATGATCATATGGAATTATTGTAGCCAGGGTGCATGGGTGAAGACCTACTTCATCGCTTCTGAAGTTAAGAAACACAATTCCTCAATAGTAACAGTTCTTTAACACAAACATAAACTAGCTAAACTAAGGGAGTACATCTGCTATGTTACAATCCATGTATCCATGCATGCTCTCTCCATAAACTGCTTTATTTGGATCTTTTGGAACAAGGTGGTCTCACTGGATTTGATTAGCATAGGTGATCAATTCATTAATTTAAAATTCTATAAGGGTTTAGAGATATTCTTCATTTCCTTTGTGTACGGTATATGTGATCCTCATCTCAGAAAGAGCACGTGGGTTGAGCTTGTTTACTTTTATCCAGATAATATTTGTTGCGTTGTGGTGGGGACTTCAATATCATCCTTGAGATGGGGGAGAATAAAGGGTGGGGTGGCATCACTCAATAGACAAGCTTGGATTATGCGAGATTCATGGAGGGCTCAGGTATGATCGACCAGGGATACTCAAGAACATGCTACACTTGGTATAAAACTATAAGGGAGGCAGGGGTAGTTGGATTATGCTTGACAGGTGCCTGGAAAATAATAATTCTATCAACATGTTTCCAAATGCTAAGGTACAACATCTTGCCAGAGGAATACCAGACCACTCTCTGTTACTGGTTTCTCTTCCCCCTAGGTTGGATTTCTCGAAGAATTTTAGGTTTAATCAATAGTTGTATCAAAACCCTGGTAACAGTAGACCATGATGATGGTGTGGGGTGAGACGACCCACAAGCATACCTCGCTTTCCATTCATAATAAACTCCATCAACTCAAACTCAGGCTTGAGGAGTGGGCTACACGAATCCCTCCATTTTACCAAGAGATGGATACTTTGAAGCATTGCATATTTGATTAGGAATACATCATGGAGTATTTATAGAGTTAATAAATCATTGATGATCTTGTTTCCAAAAAGTATTTCTAGGTTAAGATGATTTTTAAATAAGAGACAACGGCTCGGGAGATATCTCGGGTGAGATGGGTGCGTGAATGGGACAAAAAATAACATTTTTCAGACATGCATCCATGATAGGAGACACATGATAAAAACCAATATTCAACTCTAGTAAGACACTTATACTAAAGATAGGGAAATTTCAGGGAGCATGGAGATGTATGTAATTATGGATCTCCTCGTGGTCCCTAACTTGGTGATAGACAGAGGTTACACAAGTAGAAATACGGCTCTCAGGGAGGCGATTCCCAATATGGTTTCCAGCCTGGACAATGAGAGCATGGAGGTGATCCTAGAGGAGGAAAAGATTCACATGGTGTTAATGAAGATGAATCATGAGAGTGCGCCCGAACCAGATAGCTTTCCTTGCACATTTTATATAGGAATGTGGTACATGGTGTAGGGGGGATGTAATCAAAGAAATTGAAGACTATTTCCACATAGGGAGTCTGCCTCGGGTAGCAAGTGCTACTTCTATGTTTCTCATCCCAAAGTTCATGGAACCTTATTCTCTATCTCTCTATAGGCCAGTGGGTCTTTGTACTTTTCCTTACAAGATACTCGTGAGCGTGACTAACCTGAAGTTTTCACTACTCCTCTCATGATGTATATCTACTGAGATAAATTGTTCCATTCATAGTAAATCCAATCAGGGAGAAATTTCCCTTTCCTAGGGGATGATGTGGGATGTTAACTTCAAAACCCACATCTATAACTTGGGGATAAAACTGGACATGGAAAAATCGTAGGATTCGATCGAGTGGAGATTTATCAAAATATTTATCTTAGCCATGAGGTTCTTCACCCGGGGTGGTGGTCCTCCTTTTCTAGAGTTTCTGTTCTATATGGTTCTCGTTAGCTTTCTTGGGTAATAGTTAGAGTTTATTTAAGGAAACTAGGGGCATTCAGCATTACAACCTGATATCTCCTAGATTATGTTTCCTGGCTTAGGACTCTCTTAGTCACCTTATCAAAGGAGGTGTATCAAGAGGAGATACCATTCCCTTTAAAAGAATGATGAATATTCAAATGACCTATCATTTATTTTTTGCCAATGACATGGTTATTATCGTTAATGGGGACATGGGTTCTATTAAAGGAATCAAAATAATATGGGATGAGTACTGTTTTTGGAGTGGTAATGTTATCAAAAGATTAGAGAGACATTTCTTTGTCTCTCACAGGTGTTCTCCCATGAAGGTCTCCTGTCTATGTAACTTCCTTGATATGAACTGTGAATCGTTCCCCATGGAGTACCTGGGATCACCTGTTTCTTCATTTATGATTATTGTTCATGGCATTGATCAAATTGTGAACAAGATCACAAGCTACATGTTGAACTAAAAGAACCGTATCCTCTCGTTTGGAGGGCACATTCCCCTGGTCAATAACATCCTGTCATCAATCCATGTTCATGTGATGGAATATTTCTACTTGTCTCTTGGTTTTATAAAAATGATTGAAAAGGAGATTTGTAGTTTTATCAGGGGTGAAGAGTCTAAAGGAAAGAGGAACCAGGTCTTATGGGATAAGATTTCATGACCCATTCATGATGGGGAGATTAGCGCGTCGAATCTATAAAGACCACTCCATTTCATGCATGAAAATCTAGCATGGGATATTCTTGAGGGACACACTCGCTAGGGAATGACCATGTCAAAGATTTTCAGTAGTTCTGGGGAGGTTGTGAGGGAGTACTATTATACCTTCAAGTCGATCATATCCCCTCTTCTTCATACACTCCAACAGAACTCCTGCTAGTTGGTTGGCGCTGGGGATATCTCTTTCTAAAACTATAATTGGATAGACATAGTTTGTGGTTACCCTGGTTGTCTTGCTCCATTGATCACAGTGAAGGAAGAGAGTCTCTATCCTAGATTCAAGAAGGCTGTCCTGGATGGAAACAAATTGGGGATCTTAAATTCCATTTTGTTAAAGTAGGAGCCTCAAAATGAAACTTTACTCTTTCTTCCTCAGGTTTATTTTCCTCCAGGGATTTTCGTTGGATAGCCTCTATACGGAACATTCAGGATAGATGGAATGGAGTGCTATGGTGCAAAAAAACTATAGATAAATGTATCATTTTGATATGGTGCATCAGGAATCATGACATAGTCACAGACAATAACATCAAGAAGGTGGGGATCAGTTTGATTCAAGGTTCCATTTTTTTTAGCACAAGGTAGGAGGATAGATCTCAACATATTTTCTTTGAAGTGAATATGGAGCAGGAAGTGTGGTCTAGGTTCTATGTCCAAACACCGTTTTCCTTGAGGGATCTCAGGGATGATCGTTTTTAGTTAAGATGGTTTCAGGGATGACATAATCTGTTATGGAACGTTTGGCTTGGATATTGATTTTTAATGTGAGTATCTGGAGTCTTTGTCACGCTAGGAATCAGGCATGATTCGAGGTCCAAACTCTTTCGTTGGGGTCATCATGGTGTGGACCCAATTTTTACTAATGGATATGGTTTCTCTCAACTCAAACTAGTGTGAGGATCCTACATTAAGGTTTCTCCAGGTCAGGGACTCAACCTTGTCTCCCTCTCTCGACCACTTGTAGGGGAGGTGGGTTTGTTGGCATTCTCCCATATGAGGCCCCAATCTAAATTGTGACTAGTCATGTATGATTTTCGCCATGAATGGACGGTGAGTTGTTCGTGGTCTGGGTGTAATGTTTTTCTGGAATAATCTTCATTCTATGGGGATGGAACCTCTATCCAGGCTGAGGCTAACACGATTCACACTGGGATTACCCTTTTCATGTGGAAAAACCTTAACATAACTTAGGTGCAGACCAAATCTATGATCCTTCATGATTCCCTACTCGGTAAAGGTTCGTCACCCTGGGATATTGAATATGCTGATCGTAAATGGTGAGTTCTTCTAGGAGACAAAATCTGGGTAACTCATACTTCGGGCGAGGGAAATAGGGTGGCAGATCATTCGGCCTCTTTGGCAGACCATATCACTTTTAGTACTGCTCTTCTTAGAAATAACATCCTGAAGCCAGAGTGCATGATTTTAGTTATAGGGTTTGCCCTCAATTTTCATTATTTCAGACCCCCTTATTTGGTTTCTTGTTGTACTCTATTTTGAATAAAAATATAACATTGATGGATAGATTGTATAATATAAAATTTTTCATCATTTTTTATTAGTTTTTTGTAAAAAGAGTTTCGTTCTGTCATGAGGCTAGTGTTGTAATAATTTTATATTACTCTTTATTGGTGTGAATAATCTATAGTACTATGATTTTGATAATGTTGAATGACAGCTTATACTGCACCATAAAGGTATTGAACATGTGGTTTTTTATTTCAAAGATTAGTGTGGTTAGATAACAGATTGTTGCATTGTGTTATAATTTTTATTTGTTTAATCTAGATTGAGGAGAAGTGGGGGTTTCACTATTATATTATGGGGTTCGATCATATTGATATGGTAGACACTATTGCACTGTGATCTTATTTGCATGTATGGATTTTAATTTTCATTAACCATTAGGATTTAAATAAATTATTTCCTTGTATTTAGTGTACCAGTTATACATAAATTGTATACTTATTATTTTATATTTAACACAAGTGTTTATATTTACCTATGATGAAATATAAATTCAAGAACGTACACAAATTATCCTTTATTACCCCAACAAAAATCAAACCCAGGGCATATTATGGGTATACCTGATTCCCATTGTTATTATTTTGGTGGATCATAGACCATTTTCTTGAATTGTTGTAATTTTGTGACCAAACATTTTTGGGTAGGTACATAAAATTTTAGTGATCATTTAATATCATTTCCTTACCAACATTACCCTATAGTTATGGAATATTTTGTATCGATATGAGGATTGAACTGGTTCATTTAAATTAATTATACAATTTAAAATTTGAAAAAAATTATTTCGGTTGAGAGTTGAGATATAGGTAATAGAGATGATAAAATTGAAATTAATTAAACGTTGGAATACTTTATTAAGAATGATTTAATTTTATTCAGTGTTATTTCTCTGTTATTGATGAATGATATTATTAGTTAGTTTGTGTGTATACATTTTCAAAAATTTATGTTGTTTTTTATGTGTCAAATCAGGTTGAAATTAAATACATTGTTACAATTATAATGGTGAATAGTAATGAGAATATGTAATTTATTATTTATTTTCTATTGTATTTTTATATTAGTAAAAGGGAAATATGTAAAATAGTATTATTTTTCATGGGATTGAATGAATTTTTATTTTTTATTACATAGTGGTAGGTAGTTATTTTAATATTAATATATGATATAATTACATTTCTATTCATCTATTTATCCTTATTGTGGATAGATTTTCATTGTAATGAAGGAAGAAATGGATTTATGACTTTTATGGGTGATGAAGAGAGGTTGATGTTGCTATTTGAGATATTTTCTGGGGAATTATGATTGATTATTGAATAGATAAAATGACATATGGAAATAGTTTATGATGTTTTAATTATGGGATTAAAATAATTAATGAATCCATGAATTATTTAAAAGTATTAAATAATTTTGAAAATACGGAAGTGGAATTGCTTATGAGAAATAATAGTGTCACACCATGACCATCATACAATAATTCTTTAATTTATAAATTTATATCAATTTGGGTTTTGGAGGTATGAGTCTTCAAATTTGGCAATTTGGTATAATTTTATGAATTTTTTCATTTCACATTGTTTGGTCACATTGTTAGCCACACCATGTAATACCCAACCAAGTTATTTTGTTACCATGATAGAGGGGTTTTCATGGTCGGTGCATGTTTTATCAAACTATGAAACAAATATGTTTGTGATGCCAGTGTTTACAATTTGGGGTTCACAGTAGGTGAATGATTTCATAAAATGTGTGACAAAACCATGTTTGTCATCTAAACCATTAATTTTATTATTCTACCATTAACATAAAAAATTAAATTGTAGTATTTGTAATAATATTAATATTAATACAAAACCTTATGTAATTCCTACCTTACACCTGAGTCACCCATCCCCCCTCCCCCTAGGTCATGATGCATCCCAAAACCAGGCACCCATCCCTTCATGATCATCCCACCAATTCTTTATCAATTATTCCTCTAAATTGGACTGTTATTGGTCCATGTAATGGTTTCTATCATTTTTACTCCTCCTTCTCCACCCTATTCTTTGTTTTTTTCTCTCCCTCTCTTTTTACCACATAAGGTTAAACACTAGGTAGGTTTAGCTTCTGAAATCATGTGATTATAGGTTTCTAGGGTGTCTAAAATATATCTCAAACTACCTTGAATATGTGTTTGAGGTTTTCAATTTCACCATAATTGATTTAGGTAGGTTTTACCCATTATTGGATCTTCAATTAAAAAATAAACAATATGTTGATTTTTTATTAATATATTATTTTTTCAACAACAACATTTATTTTTATGAATTTCTAAGGAATAATTTATGCTTCCACTTATTTTCTATATATTATCCATTTATTTTTTTCTATTAAATAAAAATTTCTTCTTTTTCTTATAATATCACTTTATGGGTTTTTAATATAGAATTGGGTTTTGATTATCTTTACAGTATTTTATAATTTTTTTGAATTATCCAAGGTATTTAATTGAAAAATAATTTTTATTTTAAATTGGGTTAACTATTAATTATCTTTATAATTAGTTTATGTCATTTACTTATAATTATTATACACATACATATATTTATATACATTATTGAACATATTTTCACAATGGTGTGGGGATATGATCATTCCAAAGAGAGAACCACACACAGACACAAACATATATATATATATATATATCTATGTAGTCATAAGAATTTAAAATAGTGGAGTAAAATAAAATAAATTAGAAGTTTTTGAAAATTTTTTGGTATATGATGTTTATTAAAAAATACATGAGAATATACACACACAAAAACACACACACACACAAACAAAAAAAAACACACACACACACACATATATGCATACAAATCCACATGGAATCTTGTGGATTTTTGAAAGAAGATATATATATATATATCACTAAATTTTTGTTTTTGTGTTTTAAATTATTTATAATCACCATGCGAATGAAATATTAATTAATTTAGAAATTGTTTTTAGACTCGGTATCATACAAGACATTAAATTAATTTCATAATAAATGGAATATGTATAGTTCCCAATTTTTAAATCATTTTTTGTAAAATTAAGTGAACACCATTTTAATAATAAAATATTATCTTATCTATTGGAATCTGATTGTGAATGATTTTTATGTTAGTATGAATCTATGAAATGATCATTTCGTTGGTATTTGTAGGGAGGTGAGGTGATGATATATGTTTTCTTATAATTGTTGTTTGATTGAGTATTGGTTTTTATACTACACCCATATGTATTTTAGTTATGTTAATGGTACATGAGAACCCCAATAACACAGTACGGTTTACTAGAAAATGTATACTATGTGTTGTAATTATCATTGGAATGTCATGAATTTGGATGGATATTTATGGTTCCATAAATGATAGTATAATGATCCTGGTATTAATTTCCCTAAAATTCTTTCCCTTAGGGTTTCATGTAGTGATTTCTTACAAATAATGACAATTATGTGGTTCCATTTGAAAATTTAACTTACTAATTTTCCTTTTTCATGTTTGAAATAATAAAAAATCAAGTCCCATTACTTTTATACATTATTTTTCACTTGAAGGTAGATCCATTATATTAGTTATCATATTATGTTTGATTAACGTTTCCCATTTTTACATTAACTACTATTTTATTCACATTCTATTGATGGCATATGGTAATCCATATTTTTGGAACTATAAATAAAATCAAAAGATATTACGAAACTAATGGTATAACATTATTTTTAATAATTTTTCTAAAATTTATACAATAATAATGTATTTTCAGAATATCATGATAAAGGATTTATCATTAATGTGTAAGATTGTGTCAAGGAGGGTGGTGGACTAATAAAATTGTATTATGAACACCTATATTATTTATGTCATAGGTTTGGTTATTAATTAATCTCAGTATGCTTGATGTTCTAGTTTTCATTGAGAGTAACCCCAGGTTATAGGGTATATTCCTTTCAGATATTCAATTTTTTTTTACTTTATAACATAATCATTCTTGGAATTTTTGTACTTTCTATAGAAAAATTGTATATATAATTTTTTGTGGATGGAGCAAAGGAATCTGAATTACTTTTAAATTTGTCTTTTAATTACATGGGAGAGAGACAGAGTGTGGGTGGAATGTTTTTATATTTTCATTTTAAAAAGTTTGTTATGTTAAAGGTACATAAATTGTTATTTTTTAAATATATGATTATT
Source organism: Viscum album (assembly GCA_963277665.1). Lineage (NCBI taxonomy): Eukaryota > Viridiplantae > Streptophyta > Magnoliopsida > Santalales > Viscaceae > Viscum > Viscum album. The sequence continues at coordinate 34,490,275 of OY728150.1, read as the reverse complement.
TTTTCTAATATTGATGTTTGGATTTTATATGAGTAATGATTGATTTGAATTAAATTTTCTAGTTCTTAGTTAGTTAATGTTTATGGGAAAAATCATTACTACTTAGTGTTTTATTTGTTCTTATGTTCTTTTCAACACCTAGGGGTGATCATGAAAGCACCTCAAGGATGTTGTGGGATAGATCATGTATTTGAAAGTGAGACTGCATATGATGGTTCATGATAAAATGCTATCAAGGAACTTTCATCTAAGTTAGGAACAATTAATTAATGTGACCTTGTAATTTGGGATGAATTTTATATTAAAAATAGGATTGTCATATATTGGGAGGTTATTCATGGGTAAGTGTATACTCAAAACCTCTTGAGTATAAATTTTCGTCACCTAGGTAAATTGGGATTTGAATTATAAATTTGAGGTTTGCTTTGGTTTTTTTGTTGGATTTAAATTCTGAACAAATGTCATTATGATTTTTAGTGGTTTTATGGGATTAATTGAGGTGTTTTACATCGATAACTATGAAATGTTAGTGGAATAGAAGATTTTGTTATATTTAATAGTCTATCAATCCTTGTGGATCCAATGTCGATAGTTCCATGAAACTCTGTATATTTGTATCATGATTAGACCATGAACTGTCAAACCATCTAATCCAACAAAAAACGACCATTATGCCATAAATAATTTTAATATTATGGTTAAATTAGGTTTCATATTTCTTGTAGGTATTATGTTGATATATTATGGTTTCTTTTCAACGACGGTTTAGTATAATTTTTTATATGGTAAAATTGACTCTTTAAATAATTGAAGGGGGTTTAATTTAAAACAAAATCAATTATATTTTATATTTAGAGACTCATGAGGAGTTCTCAAAAATAACATGCAAGGTTTAAATGTGATTCCAAATTCTAATTTTACTAAAATGAAGAGGTAATTTATGGTATTTCTTTGAATATAATCATGATTAGGTTTTAAAGAAAATTAAACCCAATTTTTTTTATATTTAAAAATCAAATAAATAATTTAAAAATGGGCTTGATACGAATTCAAATGATTTGAAAATGGGAATTTTATGTTTTTCAGAATTGAGGTGTAATGTAATAATGTGGAATTAATTAGATCTAAATCATTGAAAATTTGAACGTATTGGGTAAAAAATGGTTTTTAGATATGTTTCAATGATTTTGAAATTAAAATTAATATTTTTTGAATGATTTAAAAGGTAAAATTAATGGTTTATCATGTATTCTGTTTTATTTTGGATGTGATTGTGATTTGTGTAATGGTTTTTGTATTGAAAATTTGAAATATATTTTTTGTGTATGTAAATGAGTTATCAATTTTTTAATTGGGTGAGATAGAATATGTTTATTGAAAAGTGAAAAAATTTAACACTAATGGTTATATATTAAGGATTTTGTTTTGTTTAGAATGGATTTTTTTTCATTTTTTTATCATGATGTGGTTTATAGTATTTTTGGATTCAGTTTTTTAATTTTTTTCATATTCCATTGAGAAAATAATATAGTGTTTTAAAATCTAGGATATATTTTATTATGGATTCATGATCAATTTTTTCTTAAACTAGACTTTTTTTGGGTTTTTATTGGGGTTAATCATTGATTTTTCAAACGATTTTAGATACATTTATGTTATATCCATGAATCATGAATGGGGACATGCCTATTATGGATCCTATGTGATTATGGTTTGGGAGTGGTAATATTTTGATGTAAAATAAATGTAAAACCCCTCCTATATTATTCAAGTAAAAAGGAATGACTCTATAACAATTAAATTTATCATTGTTCTAGTTTGAGTTTAATTATTATAGAAATATCCATACTTGGTAATTCAAATTTGAGGTCCTTGGTTACCATTATTTTATTTGGAACACCATATTGGATCCTATTTCATTTTAAGACTAATTATCAGAATTTATTCCTAGTTTCCATCATTCATTTTTTAATACATGTGGATACGAGAGTGAAGGTGGATGCCATTTCATGAAATAATTAGCCTGTTATTTAGGCCAAGGTAATCATTGGGAGTGGTTTGATGTAAATGTTGGGGAGTTATCTGTAATTTACTATTAATTTTTTTTAAACATTATTCCACCCACTTATTATATTGGTATTTTTTTCTGATCGAAGGGCCAATAATTCAGATAATAAGTATTCTTTTCTATCTATTGTTTTGATGATATTTGATATTGGGTTATTCATGATTACATATTATTGGTAATTTGAGTTGTTTTTTAATGTATTTATATTATGGTTTCCATTTCATTTCAATAAACCCTTATGATGAACTCTAAAATATTTATAATATAAAATCTGGGTTTCCAGCCCTTCTTCATTTTTATCAATGGCATCGGGTGTGACATATATACTTAAGGACATTCTGAATTGTGATATTTGTGTTCATGTTCGAGTTAGTTGTTTGGGTGGTTTATTTTTTTAGTCAATGTTTCTTTGTTGTGTCTCCCATTATATGTTGGATTGATATCTATGGTATTAATGGATCATCATGTGGATAACTATTACACCCCAACCATTATTTTATAATAATTTTATACATTTCTTTCTAGATCGAGTGTTCCAAGACATTTTATTTTAAAATCTGTAAAATTTTTATGAATTTATTCATGTTAAATGGTTATGTTGTATCGTTTAAAAAAACATTGTTCCCAAATCATGTGATTGTTTTTGTCTTCATGATTGAGGTATTTTACATGGTTGGAAAATAATTTATCAAAACATGTGACTTACTAGTGTGAGAACCCAGTAAGGGGTGAATGGTTGGTGCACGGTATGGTAAACAATGAACCTATACCTTCAGAGTCCGTTTTCCAATTAAAAAATTATTTTCCCAATTATATACTTATTAAAATTAAATAATAATGGAAGAAACAAAAACTAAATCCCCTCTCCTGATTCACTCCTCCCTATCCCCCTCTCTATATGTTCCAACAAACCCCAACAATCGACCACACCTTCCACTCATAAAACTCCCCACTATTTTTTAGCCATTTATCCTCTAATTTGTTTTTTGATTGGTTCTGGTGAGGTATTCCCTCATTCCATGGAATTCGTCTCTCCTTTATTATATCTCTTCATCCCACCCTCTATTTTTCCAATAATATATGTTTAACAAAAGTTGGGGTGTTCTTCTAATTTATTTTTATAATGTATTCATAATGTATGAGGTATCCATACCATGTTTCCCAAACACACATTCTAGGGTTTTGACATCACCAAATTTGATTTAGGTAGTTCCTAACCATTATTTGATATTAAATTATATAACTATCCTTTTCATTCTCTCTAAATTTATAGTCTAATTGTTTAACAGTAATATTTAATATATTTCTCAATTTTATAAGGACGAAATTATTTTTTGTCTTGGTTATCAATATATAATATCTTTTGTTTTCTATTCGTATAATACCTAGATCTTATCTAAATGTATGGTCCCATTTAAATTGTATCAAAATACCATTTTTCTTTGATGGAGTGTTAATGAAATAAAATGAGGTCACATTAGTGTCTTGTTTTTTCAGGGATCATTTCATCGATTTTTATGGAGGAAGAACATGGTGAAAAGATGTATCAAAATTTCCACTAAAAATCCCCCAAACAATGATGTTTTTAAATAAGGGGTTCCAGTTTTATTAAATCAATTTATTTGGTTAAAAAATGGTGAAAGTTAAAAATATATTGGAAAGTTATATTATACTTTTTCTTCATGATTTTTATAATCATGCGCCTAACTATGTGAGGTAATGTTTATAGATAGTAGGGTGTCATAGTTGGGAAAATTTTTATCTAAACATGAAATGGATAATTTGCATGAATTACACTAAAATGTCGTTATAAAAATAAACACTTTTATCATATTTTGTCAAATTTTTTTAAGCTTTGCACAGCCATGTGATCCCCTCCTCCAATCAATTAATCTTCAGGGATATCCTCTTCACTATCATAGATTATTATTTCATTTGAGATGTTTGAATATTTTTTTTAATATATGAATTGGGAATACTCCATTCTTTTTTTCCATTTTATATGTTGTTCTTACTGTGTAAGTATTTTATATAATATTTTCTAGGATTTTATTTTTCACATTTTATTCAATTTATGATCAATTATAGTCCATTATTTGATGATTGATGGCCCTATAAAATATAGTGGTTGTTATTAAAGTTGTCCTTTATCAATTTTCCAAATTGATAGTCAATTTGAAAAATGATTCTAATCTATTCTTCCATTATTATTTAATAAAATAATAATTAGAATATGATTTTCTTTTAAAATGACTCAACAATCTCATAAAGGATACGAATCAACCCATGGTGAATATAAATTTGGCCATGTCCACCTTTTTTGGGTGAGCCAGATTTTTATAAATAATGATTCATAAAAAATAGAACTCCATATACCGCCTTATTCATAAAAATATAATATGGTTCTGATGATTTTTATTTGAAAATAAAATAGATTTTCGAAATGTATAATAAATGGATTTTTTTAAATATATCCATGGGACAAAGAGTATTTAAATTGAATAAATATTTATTTATGGGGATATAAAATGAACGGGATTGTCGAGATGAGCTCCATGGAATCCAAGTATCTTGTGTTCCTAAATAAATGACAATGTTAGTATGATTTCCTAGGATTATGAATGATTCGTGATATTAAATGAATTGGAATTTAGTGATGAGATCCTTGGATTATAGATGAGTTATGATTCTATAAAGATGGTTGGATGAGATCCATTGTTCTTTTTTAGAGAAAGTAATAGGATTTTCCAGATCTACTCTATGGATTTAGCATGATTCAATATGATTGAGAAATATGTAACCAGAATTTGGATTCTAAATGATATTTTATATTTTCAATTATAGGATGCATAACCATATTCTATGTGGTTACTATGTTTTACACAGTCATCGAGACATGCTCATAGAAAAATTGGAAATGTTGAAGCTGGCAGGATTGACCTGGTGTCATCATAGAGACCATGGATTGAGGTTTTTGTATTTAATTTTATTTATTTAATTATTTTTATTTTGACTATTTATGATATAAAACTACATTCAAAATATTTTCTCAACCATGATATAATTTTAACCACCATTGGTTATGGCCAAATGAGTCATACTCAGACCCTTCTTAGGCTAAATTTCAGTTCCTTACAGTCCTTCAACAATGTTGGGGTATATAATGAAATAGAGGATATGACATATTTTTAATCAATCCTATGTTGTATTTTAGAGACAGGTAACATCTAATACTCATGACTCGTCATATTTTGTCCATTTCTGTCTCCTTTTGTTATTTATTTTTTATTTTAGGGATTTTGTTTCTTACATTAACTTGTATCAGTCTCGTATTGGAATACTGGGAATTTTATTATAGAATTGTTTTTCTTTTTTACATATTATATTTATTTATAAATACTTTATTAATTTATGTGGGTTGGATGTTATTCCATTGTTTTCATTTGTGTTGGAAACTCTGATCAGAAGAGAATAACATTCCCACAATAACCTCACGAGCCCTCACTTGTAGACAAAAACTCCTAATGTCTGGGGAGGCAAACTTGTGGACATGCTAAGCATCAGCATAGAGAATCGGTTCAGTGGATTTTAGTGATTGGAATTAGAAATTGGTATAATAGATTTTATTTTTCAAAAAATTTAGGAATGGTGCATAGAAAAATATGAGGTGTCATGGTTCGGTGAACAGATCATGCTTCTGAGTAGCTAACCCATGTATAGGAAAAAATCTATATTTCCATAGAATAGAACATATTTTTTCTCTTAGTTTTTTTACGACTGATTAATTTACACAATGAGTGGTGTATTTGGGTCTGATTTTATTGATTTATGATGTTTTCGCTCTCAGTTCAATGTGAAAATATGCATGTGTTCAGGAATCATTATTATTCATAATGATTCATTATTTAATAATTCTTCAATGTTATCCATTATATAGTAATGGTACTAGGGTTATATATTTAAATTTTCTATATAAATTTATATAGTACTGTCATAATAATTAATATGGGATATTTATATTGTTCCTCCTATAAATGGGTAAAGAATTTATATTTATTACCTGAATATATTAATAATTTTTTATTATAATTAATTGGTGATATAATCACAACTTAAAAGGAGTTTTAATCTATAACAAATTTTCAATAATCACAATAAAAACATGTTTGTTAAAGAAACCTCTTAAATTATTAAATTTAAATTTTAAAATGGTGAAACACAAAAATGGATGATATTAATTAGTAATTTGTTTTTCCCAGTAATTAAATTCGAAAGATAGGTGTAGGGAATGAGTGGAGTTAAATGCAGTCAATGATATGTGGTTTATATAATCATTGGGTTTTATCGATATTTATACATTCCATAAATTCCATTAACAAAAATGATTTTAATTTTTTTATTGGATACATGTACTTGAAAGTGTTTTAAAATTACACTATATTGTACCCTAATTGAGCTATTGGAAGGTGCCAATGTGTATACCCTTGAGGGTTCCACGACATTTCCTCCTCCTATTTCTAGAGGGTGTGGGTGAGCATGCTCCAAATGGTGCATGTTTATGTTCTCCTATTTTGTAGGGTTTGGTTATGAATGACTATATTTTAGCATGTCTGCTGAGAGTAGTACTAGAATATTTAGTGGGAGGGTACTCAGATTATTCTTTAAATTTATGAGCTGTCTCGGGGATTTATCTCTAGCATTCAATACTATTTCACGGTTATGGTGCCCCCTATGAATAATAAATATTTATCAACCCAATATTAATTATCTTCATGAATCTTAAGACCCATACATATAAAATGTGACTGATAGTAGGGTATATGTTGAGTGGATCATAGAGGATATAGTGGGAAATATTAGTTTTGGATGAGAATGAAATCTAAATGTCTCACAATGAAATTAAAACATGCTTCTTTAATAAATTCTTCTTGGTGACCCTAAGGTATAATATGTAGAGTGAATTCATGCCATATATTATGGTAGCATTTTTGTTAGTGAGTATTTCGACATCTACAAAAACGTATAGTGCTCTAATCATACAAAAGAAGAGTAAGAGGCTATGTGAGTGAGATAGTTTGATTATGGGTTGAGGTATGAGATATGTGAGAATGTTGACACATTCTGGCTTTCCATTTATTCTATGGTGGAGAACCCAACCCGTATCTCTGAGTGTAACAAGATAATGCTAACGGTTTCAGTGAAGGAATCCCCTATATTTAACGAATGTTGGTAATCAGGCAGTGAGAATCATCTTCATGAAAAAACTCCCTAGGATAGAAATTAGAAGGGAATTTAGGATGTAAATTCACAATAATTACCCATGTATTGTCAATGGGGACACATTCTACATAAGTGTGACCTAGTACACATTGAATATTGAACAAATGGTGAGATTTGTAACCTTCAGATATTATAAAGGATAATATAGAAGATATAATGTGACCAATGACCCAAAATAGTACATGGTTGTTGTTTTGATTCAATATGACATTGGAAGCCATGTAGTCAGTGATCTATAAGATAGTCTAGGTGAGGTTGAGGACATAGAGTGCAGGTTTAGCAGTTTCATTTTTACTAGGATGTACTGGAAACGGAAGTCATGTAGGATCTCAATACTAAGGTTCAGGTGAGTTATACATAGTGAATCATACTCCAATAGATCAAGATGTCATGCAATTTATAGTACAATGGAGGATATAAGAGGCCCCAAATATAGAATATAATTTTTCTTTTCATGTAGGTTCTTTGAACTCCTTTATATTGGTTAATTTCATGTTTGGAATAGGAATTCCCATGGAGTACTATTGCACAATTATGTCTATTAGAACCCAATTGAGAGTGTTGTCATATCATATCATCCATTCTTCATACTGTTTCATACATATCATAGGTTATCATTCCTGATGGGATTTATTCATCTCATAAAAATAGTTTTTGACCTAATCCTCATTATCGATTTGATAACACCATATCAATATCATATTGAATATTATAGGTTGTGGGTGATGTTCAAGTCTCATGATGGTAATCAGCACGAGCATATTAGAGAATTGAATTTATATACACCTTTTGTAGGACTATACATATAGTATCTGGGGTGAGGTAAGCACAATATTGATTCGTTAAAATTTGATGATAGAGGAAAAATATTTCATATTTCTTCCTTTAGTGGATCATCTTTAAATGTTTCTGAGAGGAATTCACCGGGCTAACACTTGAAAGGGAAATTGTGTCCATGATTGAGATTATTATAAGAGTGTAATCTCTTTTTATTCCAACATATATGGTCACATTGGTAGATATTCTAGAATTATATATATAGATAGAGAACATAGAGTCCCTGGGGTTCATCAAGTCGAGTACCACCCATTTGGGCTCTAGATCCATTTTTCTAGAATGGTTGATGGTTACCTATATTCATGTGTGGATTACAATAATATATTCAAAATTATGGTAAATAACAGATAATAAATTCCATGGATGGAATGAGTTTTTTTATAGTTATTATGAACTTGGGGTTTTTTAATAGATGATTTCAGGTTTGGATATCCCAAGGCAAGTATGAGACCATAATACATACCATGTACCGCTTGCAGAAGTGGATATATATATTATCAATAAATTATAATTCCATTATTATTAAATAACTAATAGGAAATTATTTTGTACCTTATTAGTAATGAATTCTACCCATACATGGATTCATTAATGGTTGTCACTATAAACAAAATTCTTGTGTACAAAATGACTGAAGTGGAATATTCTCAATAATTAATTTTGGTTATAAAAACATTGAAGGAGAATCAAATTTCTTCTATACTCTCCATGTTTTGTTTTTTTATGTAATAAGTTCACTTCCAAAAGATTGTTATCATTGATTTGGGTTTTTAGTTTAATGTAGAGAAATTTTGAGTTCTGTTATATTTGGAGAAGGTGAAGAATGTGTCTAACAAAAATTGTTTCTTGGGTTGGAAAGGATACTACATAAGGTTTATTAATGATCTATGTCATATTGCAACAGCTTTAAGGATCCTATCTAGGTCGAGGATAATGTTTTTATGTTATTTATTATGTGAGGATGTCTTAGGGTATTTAAAGAATAGACTATATATAGAACATATCCATACCCTACCTAATTCCAATACAGAGTATATAGTGTATTGTGATTCATCAATGATTAGTCTTCATCACTTTTTGATGCAATGAGGTCATGTTCTGTCTTATGGGTCTTAATAGCTGATTCCACATAAATATTACTACCTGCCACTGACCTGAAGGTAGTATAAATAGGGAATTGTCTAAGGTGATAGAGATACTAACTGTTGGGTGAGACATTCATAGTGTTTAAATACAATAAATACAATAAATACATATAATCATAGTATAGTTAAATTAATTCATAATTAATATGGGATGAATATATGAAATCCTTTTCATTTGAGTATGAATATATCCATGGTAATAGCAACATCATTTTTGATGCATTAATTCATATGAATTGGGATCATTTTATTTGAAATTCTTGGAGTGAATGGTGGTTGATGGATCTCATTACTGAGACACAATTTTTATTTTATGATTATTAGGGGAAGAAATATCTCAAATTCTTTTTTATTGGTTCATCACTTATGAATCCGATTAATAAAAATATGTTATATAACTTTGAGTGACTAGATTTTACTGATAGAATTTATGGTTAAGTCTCTCCATAAAACTAGTTTCCTGATGAATATGAGATCCTAAATGTTCTTACATGAGTCTTGGTTCTTACAAACTTGTGAGATGGGATTATGATATATTTTCATTAATATATATATGTGGTTCACCATTATATATCAAAAATGTGTTCAGATTTGTGAGTACATTACTTCTTTCACGAAATAAAGAAGGTGATCCTGGGTTTCTTCATGAGGATTTCCACCTATCAACCGATGATGTATGAACATCAGTGGCATAATATTATCCTTTAGTAATATTTGATTCATTGGTTTATGTTTAATGAATTTTAAATGTATTTTGTGACTGGTCAGCTTAAGATACCTGAGGGGAATAAAACTATGTGAATGGATTCTAATTTCATAAACATGGACACATAATTATTTCCTATATTTTTGATCATCTAAATGTATGTTATGAGAAAAGATTATGTCTGTCTGTTTGTGATATTAATATATATTACTCAATTAACATTCTCGTAAATAGAAATTCATTTCACTCCAATCGTTTGGTAGGGAACAATCAATACTCTAGGTACACATGTTCTATTGAGAACGTTCTACCACACACAGACTGAACTGAAGTCACAATGAAATATAAATGTCATAGAGGACAAGATGTGATCATGTATCCTTGATTATAGGGATCGAGGGAGAAATAAAAAGGCCTCCGTATAATTTTTATACATTAACTACTACTATGGGACCACTCAAATAGAACCATATGAGGCTTTTTAAGTGATACAATGTTGATATCCCATATGTTTGATATATATGGGTGAGGATTCATTGATCATAAGAAGCATCATATGGGAGATAGTTGAACATGACCAGTTGACTCATATGTGGATGATGCCGAAAATAATGAAGAAAAACATATTTTTTTACAGTAGCATAACTATCCTCTTGAGTTAGGGATAGGTGAATGGGTATTTATTTCATGTGTCATCTAGATTGGGACACTTTCATATATAGAGGTAGGGGAAAATATCTCCCATGAACGGCTATCTATTTGAGATTGTGGAAAGGCTTGTCATATTGTCGTACCAACTAGATCATCCACAATGGTTTATTTATATCCATGAATGGGTTCATGTATCGTTTTTTAAAATTTTATTTTAATGTTCATTTCATTATTTTGATTCTAACTATATAAATATCATATAATACGTGTCCTTTGAGGATAATCTGTTTTTTATTGAATATCATTGTGAGAAAAAACTCTGAGGTATGCGAGTTATTGTAGATCCTGTGTTGTGGAAAAAAATATTTCCCTAAGAGGAAACATGGGAGAGTGAATCATATATTCTAACTCAATTTACACATCATTTAACAATGGATACATGTGAGATGTGATGGTGAATATCAAGGATGGGTTTTTTTTATGGTGAGGAAATTGTAAGACTATGCACTTCTGATAAGTTATGTTCCCATTTATTTTTGGATGAAATCCCATTTTTTAATTAAATGTGTTTCTAAAGTGAAGGGGATGTCTTGGGAATGTATCAGTGGTTCATGGATAAATTATCAATATTTTTTGCTGGTAGAATACTGTCCATAGATTGTGCTAAACATGCACCCCATCTATTTGGGTTATAAAGAAGGGGTGTGCATTTTGTTACTCCCTAAGAAGGGTTCATTAATATAGTGCAAGACCTGAAAGTGTTCACAGAGTTGTCTCACATAGTATTTTCATGTATTTTCTTTTTTTTCACCTATGTTTTTCAATCTAGGGAGTCTCTAGTTAGTAGTGTGGCCTAATGGGGGCATGGTATAACCTACAGTGCAACTATATGAGGCCCCTTATGAAAATGGATTTTTTTTAAAAATTCCCGTAAGACAATAACACCATTTTATCTGATTATATCCTTATTTTTAGTTAATTTTTCTACATCATTATGTCTCCCTAATACACTCTTCCAATCATGAGGGATCTCCACTATTCCATGTTTGATTTTTCTTCCATTTAAGGATTCTTCTTCATTAATGTTAATAAAATATTTATCCTTCCACTATTATTCTATATTATCATTGTATATTTATTCTCATATTTAGGGATATCATACCCTATTTTCTAGTTATTATTTGGTATTATCTCTTTATTATTAATAATATCTACTAAAAGGATAATATTCGATGAGTGAATATCATCTAACCTAAGGCAGGTTTTTTTGAGTTAACCCTATTGGGTAAACAATTTTGATATTTTATGACATGTATGTCTCTATTCTAATATCCCATCCAATTTTCCAAGAAGCCAAATCTTAATAATTGTTTCTTTAAAATGATATTATAAGCCCATAAAGACCATGAAAAAACCCAAATTGAATTTAAATTGGGACCTGGTCCCCCATTTTGGGTGGGCATGGATTGATTCACTTATGCTTCATACTAAATAGGCATCCATGTGGTGTCTTATACATGATAATATACTATGGGTGTTATCTTTATGAGTTTAAAATTAATTGGAATGTTTTAAATGGATAATAATTTGAATGTTCTTTATTTTTTAAATAGAATTGATGCCATATAAATGGATTATGTGGTAATATATTATCTTAACTAAATTAATGTGAATATCTATATAGTCACATTGGATTCCAAGGGACTCATGATCCTAAATAAATGATTATGTCATTATGCACTACATCTATTATGAGAGACACAAAATATTAATTAAATGGGAATTTTATGAGGATCTCATTGGACTCTTGATGTCTCAAATTTCTATATAAGTAATAATGCTGGAATGAGCTATTTGGATTCTTTTGTTCATACAAATTACAAATTCAAGTATTAACTATATGGATTCTATATGATACCAAATGATTTAGAATGATTGAAATTGTAGTTCGATTTTACAGTATATATGATATTGCGAATGTCGAGATGTGCCAATGTATGTCGTTTTTATCTATGTGTCAACATGGATCCCCTGTATCAACTTTGTGGTATAAAATTATATTTATTTAATTATTTTTTTGAATATTTAACACAAAGTGTTTCATATTCTATAACCACTAACAACTGAATATCTTTTCAGCACCATTGATGGTTTCCAACTGATTCATACTCACACCTTACATGTTCATCTAGTTTTTTTCAAGCAGTGTTTGTGGATAAAATATAATATATGTGTATGTTACCTTTTTTGGACACTTTATTAGTGTTTTGGATGTATTTACATGACCCATTGGGGCCCACCTAGATAGTAATAACCTGATTGAGGCACCCAAAGCTCACCTCCAATAGAAGAGTACCTCTAGTAGGAAATTATGAAATGTAAGGAATTATCCCTTGTATATATACTCACACACACATCCCTATCGATGATTGATGGGCGGTGGGTACAACATTATAGAGAGATAAATTATCACTAATTTGGGGAATTCAGTATCTATCAGATAGAAATATATGGGGGAACATCACCATAGAGAGCTACAATGGAGTACAACTCCTACAAATACTACGATTATCACACTTGATCATTGTCACATACTATGAAGAATTGAAATATTTTTGCACCTATAATCCCATCACGTCGTATCTCTTATATTGAAAAGAAGGCCACCATCATGTTCTACATGGTAAACTACTCAAGATATGGTACACCTAGGCCCCAATATGAGTCCAAAATAATAATTTTTCTATGGAAGAAATCTCAAAGGCAAGTATATGGAATCTAATGTTGGGCTTCAAAGTGTGTATCATGAATAAAAATCATTGTCCGGTCACCCATGGTCATCGTTTTGGTAGAAAATTACATAGTGTGTATGTAGGGTCACAAGACTTGTGATCTCTTCTATAGACATGGGAGTTTCCTCAATATCACATGACTTGGATGTCCATGAAAATCTACACAACATTTTCATTCAGAACAAGTAATTTCTTGGTATCTTGGGGCATTTTTATGCCCTCCCATCCCATACATATGAACGCTTGATTATTCCAATTTATCTATCCATGCCCATGCCCATGTACACTTGGGGTCATGACATATACAAAAACATGACCATGTCACACTTAATTGGTGTTTATACCAATGTATTCAGCCACATGGAAATGTCACACTAGACATTGTGCATTGCAACTACAAATCGTGTATTCCATATATCTCAATCATCAATGAAAGACAAGAACACATATAGTGTTCTCATTAACTTCATGTTTTTATTAGATTTTTTAAATGATAAACACTCATAAACCTTCCAAAAAACTATTTCTCAACTATTAGGTATATACCTCCCCCTTGGAGTCTGTAAAAGTAATATAATTGACCTAAAACCAATATGAAACACATATACATGTATTGGGGAATACACAAATAAAAATTCCTTGTACTTGGATTAAACACTAAAGATTAACATCCTAAAATATTCCTAAGAGTTACAACACCTCATTATGACCTTGTTCACCATCAAGGAAGAAGAACTGCAACACATAATCTAATGCTTGATTCTTCCATCATTTATGGTAAAACTATCAAACTCTCTCATTCTTGAAAACCAAAAATAAGGGGTGTTGTACCCATTTTTTCTTTATTAACTAAAATAAATTATTTAATTAGTTATCATCTATGCCAACAGTCGCCTTCCACCAAACTCTAGACATTAAAAAAATTATAACTAGGGAAAACCCTACATCCCAAAAACATACAAGGTATCATATTTCACATATATGGGCCCCATAATGGGAAATCCATTTATTCTTATTTAATTATTTATAGTGATTTAATATATATTTATATTTTTATATATTAATTATGTGGTCCAATGACTCCCAAACACAATGCCTACCTGAGGAAATTATTTTGAATTATATATATATAATGAAAATAACCGACCAAATAAATGTCATTAAAATATCTGATAATTCAATTATTTTAAACCAAAATATTAGAATATATGAAATATGTTGGTTTTCTTAAGTCTACATCATGATCCAATGATATCAGAAGGTCTCATGGTCCCTCCAAGATCGTGAAAGAACATGAACAAATAGATTTTCTTTTCCACGTAAGATCTTCTCATATTTAACCTCAATCACTAATAGATAACCCATCAAGGGGGATCCATAATCATTTTCCACCAAACTACAATAAATATTCCCTATGGTCTAGGAATGCATCAAATCAGTTGAGACACATGGAAGTTTTCATAAAGATGATCCCACTACATGGTTAAGGCCAAAAGGTAGGAAACATCGCCATCCCTCTATTATATTTGAAGTGTCCTTATTATTCGTTGACATATCATTCATCCCATGTTAAATCTCAATAATACTCATCTTGGGGAGAATTTTAAGAAAACATAGACATCCTTCTAAAATTACCAAATATAATGTCAGTGATCTATATAACATTTTTATTAGATCCAGGTTTTCCTCAAATTCATATAGGTCACCTGTGCCTTTTAAGTCATTCCCTTCACTAGCTCTGACCAAACAAGAGACATTCCATCATTTTATATCCTAAAATATGGTGAAAAATACGGTATCCCATACCATTCCTCAAAAGGCATGATGTAAAAAGTGTAATTATTGAAATAGAAATCTACCAAGGGAATTTGATCCTCCAAACTCTATCTAAATTCCATAACACATTCTCTGAATAAAACCTCCATCACCTTGTGGTTAACTTGAGTTTTCCTTCTACCTGGGGGGAAAATTTCATTCTCATTTTTAATTTTGTACCAAAATCCTATTGAAATACTCCCAATAGTCATTCCATGAACCATGAATCACGGTCCTGGACAAATGTCGTTGATTCCCCATGAGGTCTGACTATATCCCATAAATACAACTACCCTTTACTCTCAACTGTAATATGCTCCTAGATTAAATGAAAGTGTGTCGACCTCATGAGTCGTTGATTAATCCACCATATAGTGTTATTTCCTCTCATTTATGTCATGATCTCCATCACTAAAATCATCAATATTTCATCATAACTACACTCTAGGGTCAGTAGAGGCTTATTACATCCTTTTAGGATCTACATTTAATCATTTACCTACTGGAATATAAACTACCAAGAAACATAAATAGAAATGTTATTACTCAAGTTAGGAAAAAACACTACCACTGAAGGTCCTTGTATATCTTCCCAACATTAGGACGTATTAAAAAGTGGAAATTAAGAAACTCCATCAAGGCCTCCTCCCACTAACTGACTGGAACCCCCAACCATCCCTATAAATGGAAAAAATCTACTCTCCATTTGGAAATCTATTTGGTTCATCTCATGGGGATATATAGCTATATAGACCCTTATAGTTGATGTCTCTGAACTGTGACTCTCACACATATTGAAAAATTTGTAGTGTCACCACCATAATCTGAAGATCTATTTCACCCCACTCCTCCACTTGGGACAGCTACTACAATTTCGACTGTATAGATACCATATCCAACAATCAAGAATGTAATATAGTACTCAAGAAATATTATATAACATTTCACTTAAAAAATATAATATATAACGTTTATAAAAGTCATATAGTTAATCCAAAAAACTCTCATACCGCAAGTAGAGATCACTATGAGTGACACAACACCTGAGGCTATGGTGGCCTATGAAAAAAAAAATCTCTTCCAGAAGATATCACATCAACATATGAAATATGATGTATTCCCCTACCAAGACATAGTTATTCATGTAATCCTACTAATTATTGTCCCAAGCACCACAACAAATTAAAATATTATACTGTCATCATTTTTTACATACATAGGATATTATCTTCAAAAACATTGGAGAAACCTGTGAACATGAATCCTTCATCTGAAATTCCCAACATTGGATCACTATCCATGATCTTATTCATCTCCATGAAATATCCATCGTTGCTTTGGAAAATAAAATGAAAGGACTTCATTTATCTAGGAAATGAAATATGGTATTTTGATGGAAAAATTAGCCATAAACATATTGTATGACAAAACCAAACCATGAAATTTCACCACCACTCCACAACCCTAGGTGGATCAAAATGAAACACTACATAAAGTGTCCTGAACCATCCATAGGGGACTCATGTTATCCATATTTGAATTTGAGAACACAATGATGTCGTCAATGAAGAATACAATAAAATTATATAATAAGGGTTGAAGGACCATGTTTAAATGTATCATTAAAATTTAGGCCGAATTAAACATTCCAAAGGGTATAACTAAGAAATCATTACAGCTACAGTGTGGCTAGTAATCCACCTAATATATAACTTCCTCTTACAATTAGAGCTGGGGAAAACCTTTCTTGATGAAAAAATATGAGAACTACTTTTCCTATAATCATTGTTGAGAATTTTTTGATACATAGGTTGGAGAATATTGCCTGAGTTGCCTAGTTTAGGTGAAATTATTCAATGATCAACCTTTATCCCTCATCTACCTCTAAGGTGAATAAAACTATTCTTACATATAGAACACACTAGATCTAACTAATCCCATAATCTATAAATTCCCAAATTAAACCCTTGGAAATTATTTCTACATGGGGCCATCCCACATTCTGGAGTAGATTCCATTCCATCCCTGTAGTAGGTCTATATTGGAAAAAAATATCCATTGGTGATTTAATCTTGGTAACTCCTTTAGGATGGAGTCCACATAATCCATCATCATCACATGAAATTGAATGCTCATAGTACCTTCTACTTCAAGTTATATACTATCAAACCTATAAAAATAATTTGTTTCCTCCAACACATGATCTTTTATTTCTTAACCTATGATTCCATTCCATCCAACAAGTACTATTTCCTCGTTATATATCTGGAAAACTATTAAACATTCTGGTAATAGTCATGATGGGAATGGAATTTATGAATCTATTCCATACAAAGGAAAACATAGTATGGCTGCCCGATATTCTATAGAATGTTTCATTATGAATATATATCTTCTCATAGAGTTAGGTAACAATATCAGGGGATGTGTGTGATCATTGATCCACCTCTTCTAAAGGGAATGGATAACCATAATACCTTAGCTAACCCAATCCATAGAACACTAAAATTGTGCTAAACCTGTGCATATAATCATATTGATCAGTTGGACCCATAAAACTCTCATTATTTCCTTGATCTTACATCTTGTTCAATAGTGGAAGATCTCAATGATTATCAATAGGTTTTATCACTTTTTCAGTCCCTATTAGAGGAAAAACCATGTTAATGGGTCCATGATCCAAGGCCTTATCACATAACTAGTCATTCCCATGAACTCTTCGCAAGGTCCTTATTTAATGTCACCACACATATATCAAAAGAGTTATCTAGACATACCAATATTAATGATACTAATAGTAGTGGTGAATCAATAAGGGAATGCAATTCTAATTATCCAACCATGATTGATACATGTAGCATTGGTTACTTATAACCAATTTATTAGCCTATTGAGTTAACTATCAAGTACTTAGAGTCATGCTGTATGGATAAGCCAACGACCACAATAACACTAGGTTCCCTAACCTAAGATCGACACTTGAGACACTATAATAATGTTCCACAAAAATCCCAATCCAAACCTCACATCATATTCAAACTCTAATGTATCTCCTTAGTGAAAACCCTCATTTAACAAATATTTTTCACATCTTGAAAAACTAGGGCCCACCTTGCCTATGGTATGAAAATTGAGGGAATATAATACCATCTCTAATATGTTTGGGGCCCGAAAAATTTGTCAAGTACGAAATGATAAAATGGTAGGCCATAGTCTATGTACAGATACTCACACACACATCCATCGATATAAAATAGTTTAGATATATAATAAAAAATATAATATATAGAGTGTAAATATGAATGCAATAACTTATAGGAAAACATTCATGTAAAATAGTTTAATGAGGTAAAACACATTCCCAACCTCAAATTTAGGGTTGGGGAGATAAATTGAAAACTATAAGAAGGGAAATACTTGAGGGAGTCAAGATAACATATTAGTGGCTGACAGTTGAACAATTACAATTCCAAGAGCCACTATACTCCACCAAAAAAGGTTAACCAATATCACCAATGATGATTCTGTCATATACATAAGACACAACACATGAGGGAATAACCCATATATGTGTGATTATGTACATACTCAGCAAGTGCCCCAAAATAAAAAAAAACAATATATGAGAGGGTAGTCAACTAAAAACTATGAAGGCATGTCAATCTATATATAAGACTTAACCATAATAGTCTAGATATTAACAAAATAATCCCACGTAAAGAAACAAAGGAGATAATTACTTCTATATCATATCTATTAAGGAAGACTCATATTTCATCTCTAAAGGTTGCGTCTAATTCCTGTCACCCCATTTAACATTTCTAGAATCCATGTTGAGATCCCAAACCTCACCACTTTTCTCAAGAATTGAGGGGTATTATATATGACTGATAGTTCGTGTAACCGCAAAAGATATGGAGTGGTGAGATTTCTATTATAGACTATTTTTTCCATTGGAGGGAGAAATATATCCACGCAATTAATCCATTGTAATATCATACGATTTATATTGTTGGGTATCACTCCTCACTACAGCGATCCAGATCTGATGGATAACTAACTCCAGAGAATTCTCCCTTATAAAGATCTATTATGGGGGAGTAATACTCTATACCTAGAGGACCTGTGTCCATAATGGGGGAGATTCATATCTAACTTGAAGAAAGATATATGGTACCCATTACCTAGATATTTACAAGGGATTTCCAACCCCAATAACACTATGATGACCAGTCCCAATTATTATCACTAGATAAGCATATCTGGAAGGATCATCTCATAATCATTATTAAGAATCATATCTATGATAATAACATAAAGACAAATATTACATAATACATGAAAAATATTCATTATATGATTATAATGGGCCCCATGAGTTGTTTGAAGAAATATATATATGTGGAAGAAGCCTCTGCTGGAGGTCCATGCAGTGTCCTACTTGGGCACACGATCTGTCTCATGAAGACAAATCCTATACATGTATCCTCATGATACTCAATGTTTATGAAAATTAAACACTATGTACATATGGTAACAATGTTTCTGACCTCACATGGACACTTGGGAACATCCTATATAGCATAGATGTTGGCAATCCATGAACATTTATAAGTTGGGAATATTCATTAAATGATGGGTCTTTGTACCCTAGGGAATGCTTGTGTCATCCTAGCAAGAGTCCGTGTACTCTATTCCATGCTCATGTACCATTCTATTCTGATTACCATGTACACATGTGGTGTGTCTGGGTACTATAACACAACCATTCCCCCATACAATGGGTGTCTGCCTATGTAGTCAGCAACATGAATATTTCCCACTATTCAGAATATACTATGAGTACACGACATTTAGTCCCCAAATGTATTTCGTAACCTAATGAGAAGAACACAATACAAGTTCTCCTATAGTATATTCTATGTTATTTGGATTTCCAAATAGTAAATCATAGGGAACCTCCAGCAGACCTAGTTGTCCCTAGATTACACATAGATCGACCCCATAAGGTCCTTAAGAATATTAAAATGGCATAAATATCTTTACGAAAGACATATAATGGTAACAACACATGAAAAACATAAATACACATACTTAATGGAATAAAAGATGAAGTTTCAGGTTGAATGTAACACCTAGATGTTTTTACACCGCGGTCAGGTCGTGATCACCATCATGGATGGAGTCCGACATCACCTCCTCTCTTCCTCTATTCATCCTCCATACAAGAGAGAATCAATTTCCTCTCACATTCATGGTAACCAATGGAAAGGGTTATTCTATGAATTTTTAATTAATTTTCTAAATTTATTTATTTAATTAATTATTTAATCTTTTAATGGTATCCTTCCATCGAAAGACCAATGTTGACCGACATTATTTCAGGCATAGGTTAAAACATGTGTCCTGAAGAAAACCAAGGTCCCATAAGTCCCATTTGATGTACAAATCTATCGAAAACCCAATTATTCCAATGATATTTTTGAACATGGTAAAATATATATTAATATTTTTAATATATTAATTTATATGTCCTATGATGGAAAATAATAGTGCTAAATCAAAAGAAAAATATTATAATATATATATATATAATTATCTAAATAATGTAACCAATAAATCTATTGCCATTACAGTGATGGATCTTGGAGAATTTGATTGAGGTATTACTCAGGCCTCTTGGAAGTTTGTGTACTCTCCCATATTTATATCAATGTAATTACCTTATTTTAATCATGCCTTAAATTATAAAAAAATTAAGAAACACAATGCCACATCATTCTTAAATTAACTACCATGTTACCTCTAATAATAAATTTTCCACTTTTTGTGTTTTGAATTTCAAAAATCTGACCTACAGAGTTGCGATCATTAATCTTTTTGGAGTCCGATAGGGAAAACATAATTTTTGGTGAATAGTAACCTACACATATGATTAGTAACATACCTTTATGAATATTAGTATGACCCTTATGAATATTAAATCATCCCAAATAAAAGTAACCTTACTCTAGAATGAATAACTAAATTTTAGGCATTTTATAATTGACAACTTGACCATAATAAAAATATTGCAATTTTTTAAAGTCATAAATAAATAAATATAATTAATTAATTAATTTCAAGAAATTTTATTTTCCTAAAATGATTTCATAAATTAAAAATTCAATGTATTTTGTTGTTATGATAATTTCATAATAACTTAAATTATTTTTTAAAGCATTATGAAATCCATTTTAATTTTAAAATCTATATTTTTCAATTAGATTATTATTTTTTAAAAAAATTACATTAATCATATAAATAAAATTATTTTTGAAAATTAGACAGTATTTTTGGATTTTAGACGTTGAAAAAAGGCTATTGTGATTTCATGGGATTTTTCTTAAATACAGGAATATTTTTATGTATAGTAAAATACGATAAATAAAAAATGAGTTGAAATATTGAATTATAGAGTAATGGGTGATGTTATGATGATTTAAGAACATATGGTTCGGATTCACATGATAAAAGTACTATAATGACTCCTGGAAGACTCACTATTACTTTTCTTGTGGAGAAATTATAAATTAGTGATTATTATATTGAGAAAACCCATCTACCCTCCACTATAAATACAACCCTTCCCACCCCCATTTCCTCACACATATAAAGCTTCAAGACTTGTCTAATCTCTTCCGTAAAATATTCCAAAGCCCCCCCCCCACACGTACAAGATATTATGGTCTCTTCAAAATACCATGTTTAGATTCCATATGGAGTATTTCAAGAGGATGATTGAAGAGGTAATTCCCCTCTCTCACAATTCCTTTAATTTCCTTTCAATTTCAAGTTCGTTTCATAATATATCCCCACAAGTCCTCATAAAAATGTTATGGTAACTATAGTATCATAAATATAATGTAATTTTAATTTTACTTGTGGGATTATATATCATCCAATCCCCTTATCCAATTCCTTTAATTTTTGAAATGAAAACATCATTTGTGAGGTGTCAATTTATCAACTCCCAGAACGACATGATTTTTTTCCTTTACCTTCTTTAGATCTGGTAATGAAACAATTATATTATTGAAAAATATTATATTATATGTATTATATTCTATTTAATGGTCTGCAACTAATTTATATACATGTTACTAAACGATTAAACAAAACAATTTTGATGTGGTCGAAAAACATTCTTAATTAACTGAAATGATTATCATTAAAATCCTATATAATGTTTGATCAATATGGTATATAATATAATTATATATAATATCATTTAATATCATTTAATATCATTAATAAAATGAAATATTAGTTCTGGTAGTTTGTGCATGTTCTACGCGAACTTCTATTTATGAGTACACATGAACTTCCCAAGGAAACCATAAAAACGAACATTCATAGAAAATGTATTTAAACTATATAACTCATACAAAGGCCCATAAAATAACTTAATTAAACCTTAATGACCATATTATTGTAAAACGGTTCTTTATTTGTTAATTAATGAATATAATGAGCTTATATAAGATATTAATGGGAAGAAAACATTCAGATACATGGTAAGGGGTAATTCTCGAATGCAACATTCTTTCTTTGGGTTCTCCCTCTTTCACTCCAATTATGGTATGTAAACTCCTTAAAACTCATTTTATCATCATTATATTAATTTTTTGGGAAATAAAGGGTTTATAATATGGTTTATTTCAAACAAATTATTTTAGAAATTAATATTATTTCAAAAACACATATTTTAATTCTCAGTCAAGGTTGAAGGTTCTATCAAGTATGATATAACATATTTTTTTGTGAACCCTAAAATTATGAATGTGTTATTTTGAAATGAATCCCATTCCTCTCCATGTGTTATTTATTTTAATTTTTTATATTTTTACTATGTGTAAATCATGATAATGAGAATGTTATGATGCGACGGGTGCACCTGAAATTATATAGCAGAAAATGGATGTTATGATGTGACAAGTGAGCCTAAAATTACAAATCACTCAAATGAAGTGGTTAATGTGATGAATATCATGAGTTAATGTGAAATGATATTTGAACATTATTCTATATTTTTTCACATCTATGTGTGGTATATGACCACTAAGCCATGCCTTTTCATTTTTATGCATTGCCACATTTCATGTCTTTTATTAATGTTCCTTCTCATGATTATGATGATGATGTTATAATTATTTTCAACCCATGATATATTGTTCCCTTATTTTGATTTTATCTCACCCCTTTTGGATGTATATCCTTAGGTTACTACATGTACTATAGTGAGTTCAAGTGCCGAAAAGAATCTAGAGAAAAAGGAATTAAATAAATGTTTATGCATGATGTAGTAAATATTATGTTTGGTCCTAGTTTTCCAAGGGCACTAAAACTATAGATCCTCATGGTGTAATACTATTTTTTTTTTATATTTATAACAATTTAATAGTAATGTATGAAAAGGTTGGGTCTCTTTAGTTGGTATCAAATGTAAGGTTTAATTAATTGGAGAATTATGATTCGTGATCCGAAGAGAAAAACTATTGCAAGAAAATAAGTACAAATATGCAAAAAAATAATCTTTACATAGATATAAAATAAGTTATAATTTCATTTTAAATGTACAAATGAATATGTTATTCATGAATTTTTGACTTATGTTTTGTTTGGACCTTTTCAATTTTAGAAAATGGTGGAAACCATGAGAAACCAGGACAACAACTCATGCAAGGGACAACTCAAAAATTTACCAAATGACATCCCCAATGATTTGGGAGGTGGAGTTAAAAAATTCATTGGAATGATTACCCAAATATATATGGTTATTAATAAACCAGAATAATGGTGAACATCCTCCTGCACAAAATAGGGAGAAACTGGATATCGATAATATTTTGTGACAACGATCACCGACGTTTAGTGGATCTTCAATCCACTAGTTAAATAACAGTGGGTAAACTCCATGGTGAAGATCATTGATATGCTACACTGTTATAAGATGGAGAAGATTTCCCTAGCCATTTACGTTTTATATGGAGAGGCCGATCAATAGTGGGTATTGATTAAGAAAACCATGCTAAGAGATGAAATAGAAGAGGTGGAATGGGATGAATTTTAGATCATGTTTCTTCACATGTATTTCCTAAAAACTCTTCGTTCAAGTATGGATAGATATTTCAATGAAATCAAGAAGAAAGAAGGAGAATATGTCACAACCTACGAAGTGAATTTTACATTCCTTTCATGGTACGCTTAGTGATTTGTTATGAAAAATGAATGAAAAAATAATATATTCTTTAGTGGATTAAAACCACATCTCATAAATCCTCTAGTAATTAAGGACATTGGCAATTATGAATCATTTGTTCAGTGAGCCCTCAAAGGGGAGATGGAGTTTTGATAATGGTCCCATGGATAGGGTGATAAAAACAAAATATTGTGTTTCATCTCATAGGATATAATGATAAAGTTGGGCAAAAAACTCAATGACCCACATGCCAAAAATTTTAGAAGTTTCATCATGGGAACTACCTAAAAGGGAAGGGGAAAAGTTTCTATTTTGGTAAAGAAGGAAACCATGCTCAATAGTGTTGAAAAGAGATAATAATGATGGAGAATGTAAGGGAAGAATGGAGAGAACCACCCATGGTCCAACGCTATAACTGTAGGGATCAAGGGAAATATAAAAACAATGCACTAAAACTTGAGTCCTTGATGCTAGTCAGCATTAGCAGCCACAAAAACCAAAGGAACAATAAATGGATTATGCCATCACTACTGAAATTGTGGAGAATGATAATGAAGTAATACTAGGTACACATCCTATTCACTCAATAATTTATAAAGTATTATTTGATTCTAGTTCAACACATTCCTTTATATCATTCATGTTATCTGGAACTATATAATCACAACCCCGATGCGATGATGTAAGGATATCTCTAAAAACACCAAGTGAGGAAATCATTGCATCCCATGTGTTTGATTCTACTACTTTTAGAGTTTGTGTGACAATTCATCCAGCAAATATCATAATACGTCCCTTGGTTGAATTTTATCATATAATGGGAATTGATTAGATCTCGTTATATAGAGCACATATCTTCTGTTTGGAAGAGGAAATATCTTTTCATATTCTGAACCATCCCATGCTTCTCTACAAATGCATGGAAGATCCTGAATCTTCTTGAAAACCATTCAACGCTGTGGGTGTTGATACCCTATAAAAAATAATGCCTCTGTCAAATGGGTGAATCAAAGGAAAGTTCCGACCTTTTGGAAATACCCATCATGAGGGACTACAATGAGATATTTCCTAGAGAGTTACCCAGAATTCACTTAGATCATGAGGTAGAGTTATCTATAGAACTCATACACGGATCTAATCCTATCTCAATGTGTCCCTATAGGATGGATCCTAAAAAACCATTAGAGTTAAAGATGTATCTACAAGTGCATTTGGACAAGGGGTTCATACACCCTAGTGCATCACTTTGGGGTGTGACGGTGCTCTTTGTGAAGAAGAAGGATGGAAAAATGTGGCTCTGTATAGATTATCTGGAACTCAAAAAGATCACCATAAATAAAAATTATCCACTTCCACAGATTTATGACTTGTTCGATCAGTTAATAGCATATCAATACTTCTCAATGGTGGATCTTTTTTTTGAATATCATCAGCTAAAGGTGATGAAGGATGATTTTCAGAAGACTGCCTTTCGTACATGGATTGGGTACTATTATATTCTGGTGATGCCCTTCGGACAAACTAATTAACCAGAAACCATCATAGTATTTATTAATAGAGTCTTTATACATTACCTCAAAAAATTATTTGGTACTGTTTATTGATGATATTCTCATAAACTCTTTGTTCCTGAAGAAACATAAAGAACATTTAAGATTTGTGTGGTAGATATTGAAAATGGAGAAGTTGTATCCCATGTTTAGAAAGTTTTCCTTTTGGATGATGAAAGTCACGTTCTTATGACATGTGATCACATGGGAGGGAATTTCTATGGACCCTTCAAAAACAATGGTGATTTAGGAATAGACCAGGCCCTCTATTGTCATAGAAATACATAGTTATCTTGGATTAGCTTGGTACTATAAACGTTTTGTGAGAAATTTCATAGTATTTTAAGCCTGATAACTATGATTACATGGAAATATGAAAAGTATTAATTGATGGAATAATGGGAAGGAAGCTTCAAAGAGCTAAATAGAAGGCTGATCATTGCCCCTATACTCACACAACGTAAAATTGGATAAATTTTTGTGATATAAAGTGATTATTCAATGACATGTTTGTGTTGCATAAAATTGAAAAATGAAAATAGTGATGAACTAAACCTAAAAAATGTGAAGATAAAAGAGAAGAAATACCAGACGCCTGATATATAGATGGATGCCGTGATTTTTTCTTGAAGATCTTGGGGAACTACCTTTATGGTGAGAAGTGTCACAGATACACCGACCACAAGAGCTTAATGTTTATATTCAAAAAAGGAAGATCAACATGAGTCAAAGGAGATGGTAAAAGATAATCATGGATTACGATTTCTCTATTCACTATCATCCTGGAAAGGTGGACAAGGTTGCTGATGCTCTAAGAAGAAAAGAACCTACTACTTTATCAATGTTATGGATTGAGAAAGGCCATATCTTCATGGATATGAAAATTATGGATTTGGAAATCATTAAGGAAGATGATACATCATACCTTTCCCAAATGATTATGTAGATTTCTATCCAAATGAATATTAAAGAAGCCTAAAGAAAAGATAAGGATTTAAAAAAAGGTGAATGATGTAAATGAAGGGATGATGCAAGAATTCTATATTAATGATGGCGGTGTTATTTGGTTTCAATTGTGGATTTCTGTGCCTTTTTCACCTATGATAAATAAGTATCTATTAGAAGATACACATAGCTCAACATTCTTTATCCATCTTGTTAGCACCATGATATATCGAGATCTCTAAGAACACTTCTGGTGGGACAACATGAATAAGGTTATTTCGGAATATATATCATGGTGCTTGGTATGCCAGAAAGATAACGAAGAATGACAAATTTCCAAAGGGATGATGCATCCATTACCTATTCCCATGTGGAAATGGGAGAATGTCACTATATAAATTATCACAGGTCTCCCGAAGAAGTCCATGAGAAATAATTAGATATGGGTTGTTTTTTACCGACTCACCAAGACTACCCACTTTATCACTAATCGGGAATATATCTCACTTTAAAAACATGAAAATATATATGTTAAGGATGTGGTGAGACTACATGGTCTTACAATATCGATTTTCTCTAACCATGATCCATGGTTAACATCTATATTATGGAAGATTCTTCAACATTCTTTGATTACTGAATTAAATTTCAGCACTGACTACCACCACCAAACTGATGGCCAATCTGAAAAAACTATTCATACACATCAAGACATGATAAGAGAATGATCATTAGAATTCAATGCTGTATGGGGTCAAAATTTCCCATTTGACGAGTTCTCATACAATAATAGCTTCCACTCAAGTATTCAGATTGCTCGATATAATTTTTTGAATAGAATGTTATTTAGAACTCCAACCTGTTGGGGAGAAGTTTGAGAATGAAAGCCGCTTGGACCTGATCATGTAAAAAAGATGATAAATAAGGTTCATGTCATCTGGAAACACATGAAAGATACTCAAAGTCACCAAATGATCTATGATGAAAATCATTTAAGGGACTTGGATTTTGATATTGCAGATAATGTCTACCTTCGAATATCACACTAGAAGTGAGTCATGATATTTTGAAATAAAGGGATGCTAAGCCAAAGATACATTTCCCCCATTGATATTCTAGACTACATAGGATCTATGGTCTATCAGCATGCACATCCCCTGTATATAGCTTTATTTAATGATGTGTTTCACTTATTCCTCCAAAATAAGTACATACTAGATCCCTCACATGTACTCAACTCAGAGTTAGTACAGCTGGAAGATGATCTCTCTTAGGAGGAGAAGCTAGTAAAGTTTACTATCCAGAGAGATAAGGTTCTACACAACATGAAAAAGAACCTTGTCAATGTCTTTTGTTGGAACCATACATTTTATTAAGCAACATGATATCCAAAGGAGGCGATGAAGGAGAATTGGCCTAACCTATTTATGTAAAACAAAATTTCGAGGGTGAAATTTCATAAGGGGGGAGGAATGTAACAACCCAAGAGATTTATAAATGGAATTCCCTTCCTATAATCCTTACATAAAGTATATAAAAATTATAAAACACAATTCCACATAATTCTTAAATGAACTACTATGTGACATTTAAACATAAATTTTCCAGTTTTGTGTTTTTAATTTTAAAAATATGACATACACGGTTGCGATCAGTACAGTGTTTAGAGTCTGATATGACACACATAATTTTTGTTTAATAATAACACACCCTTATGAATATTAACCTAACCTTATGAATAATATTTTGAATCATGTGCATATTAAATCATGAAAAATAATAGTAACCTCACTCTTGAATGATTAAATTAAATTTAGGCATATTATAAGTGAAAATTTGACCATAGAAAATATATTTCTTTTTTTCACGTCAAAAATAAATTTTTATAATTAATTAACTAATTTAAAATAAACTTTATTTTCCTAAAATTATTTCATAAATTAAATTTTTTATGTCTTATTGGTTTTATGATAATTTTCTAAGAACTTATGTAATATTTTAATGCATTATGAAATCCATTTTAATTTTAAAATCTATATTTTTCATGTAGATTATGAAATTAATTAAAAATAAATTAAACATATTTATAAAATAAATTTAGAAAAATACACAAAAATTTTAGAATCTACATGTCAAAAAATGGTTAATGTGAACTTTTGGTAATTTTCTAAAATACATCAATTTGTTATGAATAGTATAATATAATAATATTCATAATAAGTTGAGATCATGAATTATAGAGTCATGTGTGATGTTATACTCATTTAAGAACATATGTTTTAGATTATAATGATAAAATTACTATAATTAGTAATTTAAGACTCACTATTACTTGTCGTTTGGAGAAATAATAAATTAATGAATGTTATATTGAGAAAACCCATATCTCGTCCAGTAAAAATACCACCCTTCACACCCTCATTTTCTCACTCCTCTGGAGCATCAGTACATGACTAAAATCTACCATAAAATATTCCCTCGACCCTCCGCCACATCTAAGAGATTATGGTCTCATCAATATACAAAGCCTAGGTTCCATAACGAGGATCTCAAAAGGTAGATTCAAGAGGTAATTTCTCTCTCTCTATTCCTTTAATTTCATTTAAATTTCACATTATGTTCTTAATCTATACCCACCTATCTTCATCCAAATAGTATGGTTACTATATTATCATTAATATAATAGAATATTATGATAATAATTGGATTATATATAATCCAATCCCCTTGTCATATTCTTTTTATTTTAGAATGGAAAAGGGTGTTTGTGCGGTGTTAATTTTTCACCTTCATGAATGGAATGTTATATTTTTTCCTTTACCACATTTAGATCTATTAATGAAACCATTTTTATTGTTTAACCAAACTATATTTTATGTATTATGTACTATTTAATTTTATTTAACCAACTTATGCACATATTACTAAATGATTTAACCAAACAAGTTTGTTGTGGTCAAAAAACCGCCCAAAATAACCCAAACGATTACAATTAAATTCTTATATAATTATTCATCCACATGATATATAATTTAATTCATTATAAGATAATATATATTCATGTAATATCATTAATAACATGAAATATTAGTTCTGTATGTTTATACATGTTCTACATGACCTTACATTTTGGAATACATGTGAAACACTCAGGGAAACCACAAAAATGAACATTCACAAACAATGTATTTAGTCTATATAACTCATTAAAAGGACCATAAAATAACTTAATGAAACCATAATTAATCATATTAATGTAAAAGACATTTTTTAATTGTAAATTAATTAATATAATGTGGTTATATATGACATTAATATGAATAAAGCATTCAAATACATGGTAAGCGGAAATTCCCAATACCAACATTCTTTCTTTTGGATCTCCCTCTTTCACTCCATTTTTGATATAGTCTCCCCATAAAAAATCATTTTTTCAACATTATAATATATTTTATATGATATAATCCACAAGGGGTTGATTCAAATAATTATTTTCCAAATGAAATCTTCTATCTAAAACCCACCTTTTACTTCTCACTCAAGGATGGTGGTTCTTATATCAAGTATGGTATTCCCTCTTTCTTTTTGGAACCCAATGTTTATGAATGTATTCATATGAGACTAAAACCATTACATTCCCTAGGTTATTTATTTTTACTTTTGATATATTTTCTATTTGGAATAAATGATAATGAAAATGTTATAATGTGATGGGTGCGCCCAGAAATATAAAGTGCTCTAATGCATTGGGTAAAGTAATTAATCTAATGATTTAAAAGTTAAATGATGTGTGAGAAAAATTCTATATTTTCTCACAAATTTTTGTGTTATATGAATACTAAGACATGATTTTACATTTTTATGCCTTGCCACATTTCATCTATTTTATTAATGTTTCATATTCTGATTTTGATGATGTTGTTATGATTATTCTCATCCCATGAGAAAATTTTCTATAACTAGGATTTTAGATCACCCCTTTTTGATGTATATCCTCATGTGACTACATGTACTATGGATAGTACAAGTGCCAATAAAAATCTAGAGAAGAAATAATTAAATAAAATTTTATTCTTGATGATTTAAATGTTATGCTTTGTCCTAGTTTTCCAAAGACACTAAACCTATGGATCTTAATAGTGTTATTCTATTATGTTGTTTATCATTATATTGATGTAACAGTAATGTAAGAAAATTTAGGGTCTCTATATTTTGATTTTTTTTTCTCTACCTTATTTTTTTGGTAATTTTTAAGAATAATATTTATAACTCTGATTTCCATGATGCAACTATGGCTATACATATCATTTAGTTATAACATCAGTTATCTGTTTACTTGTCACCTAATTAATTATTTGTTTTATTTTTTTATATTGGTTTTATGATATCACATTTATTTATAAATATTTTAATCACTTTAATCTTGAGTAAATAGTCAATCCCATGTAATCTCATGACCCCTCAAAATAATTTGGTATCCTATAGTTGAAATTGATGGGCTCTTGTGTCCATGTGACATACCTTTCAAGAGCATGAGTTTAGTGGATTTAAAGACATATCATTACAATATTTTGTATAAATATGTTATTCAATATCCTTATTTGTTTATTGTATCTGAAGAGAAATTATAGAGATACATGTTTCCCGAAAATAAATGTAACATTTTTAGATGAATATTAATTATAATAAAAAACACACCTATGTACTGTAGTGGTTTTTTTTATTTGGAGATCAGATGCTCTATATTATTATTTAAATGTATAACTTTAATATATCCCAAAATAATTTTCCTATTATATAATATTTATTGACATACACTATATTAAAAATAACATAATAACACGGGGAATGAAAATTTATGAAAGGGTGAGCACTATCTCACCCTGACCTCATATACTCATATATTTTATCTTTTTAATAGTCTTAGTTATTTTGGATGATGTCCAAAATTAGTGTCTTGTAATATTTTTTTTATTGGTGGATTTTATTTTATTCTAATCCTATTAATGGTTATCATGTGTGTTATTGTGATAAAATGTCTAGGTGGAGAGTTTATGACACCCACAATGTTACTATATTGTGTTTAAATAATTCAAGGATCACTTGGTGGGATTCTCAAGTGTTTGTGGTGACATTTGAGGGTATTTGGACAATTTTTTAGGTCACAATGTTTTATCATGGGTTCCAAAACCGAGCAACATAAACTTCAAATGCTGCATAATATTTCCAAAAGCCTTCACATTTTTTGTTCATGGTATACAAAACCGTGTAGCAAAACCATGTGGCCCATTAATAGCTTAATAAAGTTTAACCTAAATGTGTGATTTAGTTCATTCCACCACCCATCTGAATCACTATCAATTGGATATCAAGTAGTGGTCTCCCCCCTTCATTATCCATCATTATTTTCCACTTTTAAGGATATTTCACAGTAATGGTTAGTTATTCTTCATGGTTTATTCATCAAACACTTCCCATTACTCCTATCTTTGATTATATCTCTCAATTTATTTGTTTTATTTGGGATTTATTCCCATGTAAGATCCAAATTATCTAGGGGTTATGTTTTATATGAATTTATTCATATCTAGGGTGTGTTGATGATCTGTGATTCTCATTTCACTCATCCCTTGATGATCTATTCAATTCAAAGACCGGTATGGTTGGTGTTTCCATGTTATTCCTTTCCAATGAATTTATATTGATTCTTGACCCATTTTTAAATTTTATAAAATTTATATGAACCTATATGATACACTTTTTATAATTATTTCGATTCTTTGAAGTTTCTAGTTTTTTTAAAAAAAATAGAGTTTGACATGTTTCTTGGTTTATTCCCATGTGTATTTTTACGTTAGGTGTTTGATTAAATTTCAACATCATTTTAAGGGTGAAGTTGGATGGTTGAGTGAGGTTTCCCCCATTTATTGTTTTAATGGAATTAGATAATGTTATAGGTTTTATATGTGTGAAACAGGGTGTTTTATTTTAGACTATTTTGGATCTTGTTTTTAAAAGTGAGATATTGGTTTGTGAACTTGTGTTGTATTTTATAAATGAGTAAAATTGAAGGATTTTTGTTGAATGAAAAATGTGTTTTTATGAAATTGAGTATCAAATTTTTTGACTTGTTTTATATTGTTCCATTGGATGAATTCACAACCATGGGTGCATTAGGTGCACACATGGATGTGCACTCAAGTGAATATGGAACTCTTGAGATAGTCCCCCTCAAGAGTAACTCTTCTCCACTTTCTCTCATTTTTATTAATATAGTTTCATGTTTTGTAAAATGGGGTATGTTGTACTTGTTTCTTTTTAATGTTATTCCAAATTTCTTCTTGATGTATTTTCTTAGATGATGATGAAAAATTATATGGTGAGTGGTTAGAAAATATAAGGCCCTTAAGCATTTTAGGAGTGTGCATGTGAATGTTGGATGATATGGAACCTTTTGGAATTCTATGAATGAGTGTTGGATTATTGTCTTTTTAAATCTCATTTGACACCTCCATATATTATTGTGTGTTTTAACGTGGAATTAAAATGCAATTGAGAACCCATTTTTGGGGAATGCTTATTATAAAGGCCAGTTTAGCCACATTATCATGAAGATGGTGTTTGATTTTGTTTTGGAAATGGTTTCTAATTTTTTTGGTAAATGGTTCAATTTTGTGAAGCTAAAGGCCTGGTTGGAAATTTGAATGGGTTATTTTGAAAAACCCACATAAGTTAGTTCTCCTTTCTAGTTGTTTAATTTTAAGGTGAGAGGGTCCTCAGTATAGGACTTCCTTCATATTGTAATTATTTTATTGAAAGATAATAACCATGAGGTGGATGGAGGTGTTGATAGATTGTGTGGTGTGTTTGTTTATATATGTGTGATGTTTTTTTAATTTCATAGAACTCCCCTGGTGAAATATAACATGGGAACCTTGAAAATAAAATATGTTTACTAAGAATGATTGTTTCACTAGTCCAGTTTATTATGATTTATAGGGGCCCATAGTTAGTAGATAATTGGGTTTTTTTACTTTGGGATTAGGATCCTCAAGAAGGCTAGGTAGGGTGATGGTTTGGTGTTACGGAGTTAGGACGTCATTGAGTAGGGAATTCCTTCTGGATATGTCACATCTGTAGAATGTTCTATTTCTCCACTATGTTCCTAGGATTTCCTATGTTTTCTCGTTACAATCACTATTAGTACAATTACCATTATAATGTGGAATCATAACTTTGGAATTAGTTTTGGTGATTGTTTTAAAAAATTTGAGGGTGTGGATATTAATAATAATTTTGATGTAAATGTTTAAAAGAGAAGGCTCACGTCCCTTTTTCTCATCCTATCTTGTTTTATATTATATGGGCAATGAATTCGAATTATTGGTTTTAAAAATGAAATTTTTATGTGAATACACAATCTTTTTAAATGTAGTTTAAAAATGAATTGTTGGTTTTCCTTGGTAATGGAAGATACATGTTTTATAAGTTGGTTGCCTTCTATGCTTGTTTAGATCCCTCCCAACTTGTACCTCTCATTTTCCGTAGACCTGATTAGTATTGCAGTTCATATTGAAGTTCCAGTTTTTTGGTTCAAGACGAATATTGGAGATGTTGGGTCTTCTGGTTGGAGGTGACCTAGAGGTCACATTGAGATCTGGTTGTTGTAGTTCACCATGTTTTGGGTTCTAGTTGTTTTATTCAAATGTATTATGTGACTGAATATATTTATATTTATTCTATGAGATTCAGTTTATTTATATAGTCATGGTTGTTTATTTTGGTCTGAAATTGTCCCCTCTTGTATGTTTTTGTGCCCAAAACTAGTTTACAACCTAAGTGGATCAGGAACCCCCTTCATGAAATGCTGTAGATGACCTTAATTGACCGATTTAGGGTCAAATCGGGTTAGTTTGGGAAATAATTCTATTAGCTTAAGTTCATGATATTTTGGTTGATTGGTAGAAGAAGATTCGGACTATCAAGACTCGAAAGGTATTGAAGGAATGGTTTCATAAACCCTTGATCATTCTGAAGCTCGAGTTTCAAGGGGTACTCCGGGTTTTGAGTCTTCTGTTCATTTTTGGATTGAGGAAAGACAATGGAGGTGATCCAGTGTCACATCATGAGATCAAATGGGGTAGTGACCCATGTAGAGTGTGTGTACATGGTTTATGTTCCTCCATGTTGTTGAAGTTTACTTGGGGTGTTTTTTACAACCGCATCGTCGTGACAAGCAAGACTACTAGTTCCTTATTCTAGTAGATTTATGTAAGTTGTGATTTATCTTTTTTCGTTGGGTGTAAGTGTGTTTTAAAAAAAATGGGTTTTAAGGATGTTGTTTTATTTATAATGTAATTAAATTAGTAAAATTAGATTTAAAATTGAAGGATATTTATATTGAATGAAGGTGCATATTAATTATTATTAAAGGATTGGGTTGGTGTGGTCCTTGGACCTCTTTATGGAAGGTCACAGGTTCATACTCTATATATGGAAAGTGTGTGGAGGCAATTTTTCATTGATAATGTGGCTGTAAATGGATGGACACACATGTGGTGATTCATAGGTTTTCATGGGTGAGTATTTAAAATATAACGGTTTTTAAATTGGGTTTTCCTTGAGAAGAGGATTCTATATTGTGAAAAAATGGAATTGATATTTGATAATTTGTGTTAGGATAAGTCATTTCATGAATTTAAATGAAAAATGGTGATTTTGAAAATGTTTGTTTTGGTTCGGTTAGTAATATTTTTGATTATTGGGCTAGTTTTCTCGAATTGTAGTTCACTTTTTTTTATTTTTCTTGGTGCTGGTTTTAGTCTTGTGTTCCTTATGTTGTTTAGAGAAAATTTACCAGAAAGGTCCCTAAAGATTCCAATGATTAATACCCAGGTTCTTGTTCTTTTATAGTGTTATATGTCCTTCAAGGTGGCAGAGGATCATTAGAGGCAATGGTGTGGTTTTTAAAATGAAGAGAGGATTTTACGGTTATTGGGAAATCCCACAGTTGTTAACGTTCATGCCACCACGCGTTTGTTCAAGGAACTAGTTTTGGACTTGTGGAGTTTTGATGTCTCGTCATCATTGGAGTTTAGGGGTGTGGTTGGTAGTGGTCATCTTTCATGGGGGTTCCCCATTTTTTAGAGGATGCATTCTATAGGATCCTATTTGTAAAATGATGTCCTCCTTGGCATTGATATGTTGTTCGTCATATATATTTCTGGTGTTCCATTTCTATGGATAGTTCGTGCATTCCAAGTCGTCTTGTCACATCCCTCTAATTTCTTGACATTGTTGTTGTCGTTTGGATCATCGATGGATATTTATTATGTAGATTCATTTGATGAAGATGTTCTAACTAGTGGATGCTAGTTCCTAACTATGAGGCATGATATGCTTCAGCATCAGAGCCATATCCCCATGTATCGGGGTGAATCTCATACACATTTAGGAGTTGAAAAGGGTCTGTGGAACCTTGGTTTAGGTCATGTTTTATGCTTTGGGATGAAAATATCTAATGTTTTATTGTTATTGTCTATCTTAATGGGTAGGTTCGTCATTTTCATGTAATGGTGTGGTGGGATTTATCTATTCTAATTTCAGTTATTTTTACCTTTTGGAAGTAGTTTCTAAAATGTTTTGTTTTTTATAGGATTTTGGTCCTCAGTTGTGTCCATTCTATTTTTGGTTTCTTATGTGCCCATTTGGAGATGTTTGGATGTTGTTAGATAGTTAGATGATTATCTGGTTCCCCATCTAGTTTGGGTTTTTTTTATGTTTTTTCTCGTTTTGGTGATCACCCATGCGTAGAGGGTTTTAGGTTATTGTAGGCTATTTAAGATATTTTTCTTTTCTATTATAAAGAGTTTTTGGGTTTCCAGTTTGTCGGGATTCTCTGTAGTAAGATTATTTTTTACATTATGTTGATTTTGGTTGGGTTGGATTCCCAATAACATAGTTTTTTGAGACATTTGTATCGATCTATACATATTGATCTCTATGGTTTGGTCCAGTTCTTGTGGGAAAACATATGTTTGTTATGGTCGGGAGTTCCCTCATTACCCCCAATGGGTGGTGTATTGGGATTTTAAGATTTTAGTGATAGTTGGGCTCTTTTTGTGGGGGGGAACCCTCTGGTGTTCACCCTTAATCACGGGCTTTGGGTCCATTCTGAATTAGTTGTGTGTGACCCATGGAGAGTAAGTTCATCTTGAGATTCCCATTTTTCCTTGATTATTTTTGGGAATGGATTCTAGTTTTGGTTAACTGTAGACATAGTGACATTGTAGGGGAAAAAAGTGTCCTTGGTTGGGATAATTTTCCCCATCTTACCTCATATACTCCTTTATTTTAAACTTTTCATAGTTTTGGATCTATTAGTTTAGGTTATTCTTGATTTTCCAACAAAAGTTGTTGTGTTTTTGTGCTTTTGATTTTATTCTAATCCTATTCATGGTGATCGTGAGTGTTATTCGGATAAAATGGATTGGTAGAGATTTTGTGACACCCAACGTGTCACTGTATTTTATTTATATCATTCTACGATCAATTGGTGGACTTCTGTAGTGTTTGGGAAATCATTTGAGGGTTTTTGGAAAAAAATTCACGGCATGTTGTTTGACCATGATTTTCCCAAATTGTGCTACTTAAACATTCAATGTTGTAGAATTTTTTTAGTATCCTTCGAACAATATTCACACGTTTTACAAAACCGTACAGCAAAACATGTATCCCCTCACAAACATAATAATTTTAAAGATTAACCTATAATTTAGGTAATTTCACCTCCCATTTGAATCCATATCCATTGAATATAGACCATAGGGAACCCCCCTTCATTACATATTATTTTATTCCATTTATTAGGATATTTCTTATCAAAGGATAATGAATATTCATGGTTTTGTCATCAAAGACTTCCCTTTCCTCTTCTCTTGTATTCCCTATCTATATTTCATGGTTTTCATTGGGGTTTCCTCCCACATCAAAACCATAAAAGCTTGATATAATGTTTTCTATGACATTATTGATGTTTAGGGTGTGTGGATAATCTGCAAGGATATATGATCTATTCTCTTTATGTTCAATTCCATTCTCACACTTGTAATTATGTGTTACCTTGTTTTTCATTTCCAATGAATTTCATTTGATACATGATGCCTTTGTTAAATTTATAACTAATCTATTAAACTATTTGATACTATTTTTATATTTTTAGGATGCATTTATGCTCTATGATTATGTAAGAAATTGACTTTGACTTGTTTCTGGGTTCATAACCTTGTGTATTTGTGCCTAAGGTGTTCGATAAAATTCCATATTAATTTTAAGGGTGAAATTAGATGTTTGAGTGATTTTTTCCCCATTGAAATGATTTTTAAATAAATTTAGATAATTTCTCAAGGTTTACATATTTGAAACATGGTGTACTCATTTATTGTGGTTTGGAACATTTTTTTAAAAGTGATCTCATAGTTTTTGAACCTGTGTTGTATTTTGTAAATGAGTAAAATGGATGGATTTGAGTTGAATTAAAACTGTAGTTTTATATAAAATGAGTATTTAATGTTTTTATTGGATTCATATTGTTCCATTGAAGGAAGTAACATCCATTGGTGTACTAGGTACACACATGGATGTGTAATCAAGTGAAGATTGCACACTAGAGAGAGTCCCCCTTAAGAGTACATCTTCTCCACTTTCTCCTATTATCCTCAAAATACGTTCTTGTTTTTGAAAATGGGAGAAGT
The DNA here is from genome assembly GCA_963277665.1 of Viscum album. Classification (NCBI taxonomy): domain Eukaryota; kingdom Viridiplantae; phylum Streptophyta; class Magnoliopsida; order Santalales; family Viscaceae; genus Viscum; species Viscum album. The sequence continues at coordinate 34,451,492 of OY728150.1, read as the reverse complement.
TGTTATTATTATGATTCAAAATTTATTCCAAATGTGTTCCACATGGGTTGGCCCATTTTTCCTTGAAACATGCATGGGTTAGTGGTTGTAAAAGCTATGTCCCATTCAAATATTGATGTGTCTATGGGTAAAATTTGGAAGGTATGACATGATTTGAATTATTTAAAAGAGATTTGGCTTTCAGTGTTTGAAATTTCTGTTTGGAACTTCAATATATTGTGTGTGTTTTACAATGCCTTTAAAATGCAATTGGACACCCATTTTTAGTGAATGCTTTATCTAATGGCATGTTTGGCAGCAGTAACATAAATATGGGGCTTGATGTTGATTTGGAAATGTATTGGTAAATGGTATAATGTTGTTAAGATAATGGACCGATTGTAAATTTTTAATGGATATTTGGAAAACCCTTCTTGAGTTAGGTATATTGTAGAGTCAGTTAATTGGGAGATGTGAGGTTCCTTAGTATAGTAACTCCTTCATATAGTAATTAATTTTGGGAAGGAACTAACCTTGTGGTGGTTGGGGTGATTCCAAATTTTGTGGTGTGTTTGGTTATATATTGGGAATGTTGTTTGAATTATATGGAACAATATCCTGCGAAACATAACATGGGAACCTAGCATAGAAAAGTGTTTTATTGAGAATGATTGGTGTAGTGGTCTAGGTTTTTGTACTAGATAAGGGTCCATAAAATTTCGATACTTGGGTTTATTTCTATGGGATCTGTAACGCCCCGACCCCAGTTACCCAGAGTCGGTGCATTATTAAATAACATTGGAATGATCACAAGAAAGATCAAATCTCGAAAGACCGATTGGTTTAGTAGTATTGGAAACACTAGATATATTCATAAGTCTTACATTACATCATAAAATGAAAAACTACTACAACAACATATTGTCTCCATAATCCACACTCATATCCCCACATAATATCCCTGCAGGTCATTCATAATTTACTTCATCACTTCCTGGGAAAAATAAAACATAGAAAAGGGGTGAGCTCAAATGCCCAGTAAGGATAAAAATATAGCGGAAACTTTCATAAATAAGAATAAACATTTAAGGCAATGTATAACTAAAAAAAAGCCTTTCAAACTTGAACTTTTAACATAGTATGGCATAAATAAAATGAAATAATGCCATTTACTTATTCACATGGTTATTCTACTAATCGAATAATCACATGCAAAATCAATAACCACTTTCATAATGATGGAATGCATAATGCCAGACTATCCTAACCACATAGCCAAGGCCTCGTTCCAAGACTACAAATAAGATTTTGTCAAGGCCTTGTGCCAAGACACTAGTTTGTCTCATGAGACCTACCGATGCATCGAGGAGCTATAGCGGGCTCCACCCGTCACATATTAAGTCCAATGCATTCCCATATGAAAAGGTTTAAACATAACATAAACATTCGTATTAAAACTAGAATACGAAATATCAATACTTTCACCATAAACCATGAATGGTATAAAAATAGAACATGCACAGTCAAACAAATCACAAAACCTTCAATATAATATAGAAGTTTTGTATCATAACAAATCAACATTAAATAAGCGTAAAATCCATCAAAGGATGTTGACATAGATGAAATCAAAATTCTTTTTAAAGAAATATCTCTTTTTATTTTGAAATCATTTAAGATCCATATAAAATAAAACATTTTCTTTGAAAATATTCTTATAATCTTGTAAGGGAAGCTTTGAAAATTTTATAACGGCGGAAAATAACCGCACCCGCCGTATATGTTAAAAAAAACATTCTTACCTTAATTCTGTCGAAAAGGTTAAAAAGGACCTTGTTTTGAAAATTACGGAAAGATTCCTTTATAAACCACTTATAAAAGTCAAAAGGTTATAAATGACATTAACTCATATTCTAGTAAATAGTAAAAATGTTTTGAAATACATTTTTAAGAAACATGGATGTGGATGATAAAGAGATCTCAGTAGATTATTACGTATAAACAACCTCGGATAATGAAGAGATTGTGAAATAACCCTTACCTTGTACTTTTCCTTGGTTGAGGTAGGTTAACCTCCTGTATAATGGTTAAATAATTGTTATTAAATTATACAAGAATCATATATATTAATATGATATCATATATGATCTTTTAACATTGATTTGTTTATAATATCTTAGAATTATCGTTGTTTCGGGTGTTAACTTACTCATTTTATATTATATGTTTTGTTACATAAGCCATGTTTGTTGTATCTTATTCATATCCAGAATGATATCATTTCTAAATCATCAAATGATAATTATACTTTAATGGATACGATGGAGAATGAATCTCATCGCGTTCGTGGAGACGGTAGTCCGTACGTACGCACGAGCGACAATATCATTCTTTTGATATTAAAATAATATATAAATGGATGGTATATCATATATACAGAATCATTAACATGTTATATTTATTATTAAATGAGTTACACATCATTATTATACCCATCCAAATAATAATATATTGAATAACAATTACACCACGATGTGGAGACGGTAAGCCGTACATACGCACATATGGTGACATGTTATTCAAAGGGTGGATAGAATGATAAATATGGTTGTACCATATTTATAATAATATCAAAGTATATATAAGATATTGTAGTTATTATTTTAGAATGGTAATAACGATGAAAGAAGAAGTGGAAGAAGAAAGGAACTTGAAAAGGGGTGGTGAAAACATTACCTCTTCTTCGGGTTCTTCCTTTTGATTTGGTCAAAAGGGCTCCTTAGGTTGGCTTTCTGATCACACTAAGGCCTCTAGGTTGTAGTGAGGGAAGTTGGGATAGTATTTGGGCAGAGTTTGGCCGAACCAAAAGGCTTTGAAGGTGTGAAGAAATGAGAAGGAGGAGTGCCCTTTTATAAGAGGGGTGAGGGGCACTTTTGGAAAAGCTAGAAATATTAATTTATAATAAATTCATATTCGGTTTCTAATGGCTCCAAAGTTGATTATTCAAAGGTTAAGGTGGGGATAGGTCGAAAACCACTCAACCAATATAATTAAGACAGGTTTGGATACTTATATTAACCTTATCATTAAGTATTAACTCTAAGTTAATTAGTTTCACTTTTACAATGTCTCTTTGTATTTCTATATAATATGGTTAATAAAATTACTATATACATCCGAGAGACCCCCCAAGTGGTCCATTAATGATGAAACTATCATGATATAAGTCTCTTGGCCGACCCTTAGATTTTTAGGAATTTAATATCAATTAATAATATAATATTTGTTTTAAGAACTCTTTTATGTCAATTTGGACACTATTCAATAGTTGATTTTTATGAAACTTATAACCGATTTATTACTTCGAAAAAAGTCAATTAAATCAATCCTAATATATCATTTTATCCTATAAAATTAGTTTAATTCATTAAAAGTTTCATATTATATTTATTTGTGTATTTATAATATCAATTAGTTTAATTTTTCACTATTATAGTAATTAATTCATCATCATTGTGTCATAAATAAAATAAATTATTTAATGTCTAAAAATTATAAATAAAATATCATTATATATGAAAGCTTTTTATCTTTCTAATGAATATTTATAATCTAAAATCCAACATATATAACCTTATGTAAATATTGTTTTGCTAAAAGATATATGCTTGTGTCATTTTTGTATTCATTTTAACTTAAATAAAATAAAGTGTCCTTATCACCTACAAGTGGAACCATGTGGTCCCAAAATCTACCCAAAGATGCCTATGGTCGAACATGTATCAAAAAATAAGGCTAGGACATGTTTTAGGGTAATTTAGTATTATTATAATATTATTTGTTAACCCTTATTTACCGGATTTACACTTAACCATGGTAAATAAAATATTTACCGTAGTAATTATTCAAAATGTCTAAAAATAAAAGTTACCTATTTACACAATTTGAACATCCTGATTCCAAATATGGAATCCATTTTTCTAAATTCAAAACACAGAAGTGGAAGAAATTAATTTAAAATTAATTCCCACTGTCAAAACAAAAAACGTGTTTTTAAGAGATAATAACTATCAAAAGATTGACACTTGTTTATGTTCGGTTTAATTGTAAAATTATGTCCAATGACCAAAATTATATTAAATGGTAAATATATTCTAAATATACTTTAAAACCACTCAAATTCGTAATTTATCAATATTAATTATTTTTATTAAAAAAGTTGTTTTTAATTAAAATTTAGTAATTTTCACTATTCATCAAAATATGAAAGTTATCCGAAATGTACCAAAATTTCACCTTAGGCTAAATTCGATATTCCGAATCCAAAAATGAAGTCCATTTTGAAATATAAAATATATATAATTTCAAAAAGTAGGTATTACTATTCATAACGGCTAGTTTGATTGGTTATGGTGTGTTAGAACTCGGTGTTGCGTACAACACACGCTATCACATTATTCAAAGAGAAGCGTACCGTAGAAGCTTGGGGTGTTACATTCTCCCCTCCTTCAAATAATTTCGTCCTCGAAATTTCTAGAATACTTATCACATGAAAAGACTCGGGTGGTTCTTCATCATAAGTTTTTCGGGTTCCCACGTTGCCTCCTCCATCTTATGGTTTCTCCACAAAACTTTTACCAGACGCGCCGTCCGGTTTCTCAGAACTTGTTCTCTTGTATCAAGAATCCTGATGGGCTCTTCGCAATAAGACAGATCGGGGTCCAGTTCTAATTCCTCGTAACTGAGTACATACATTGGGTCAGGCATGTATTTCCTCATCAGAGATACGTGGAACACATCGTGAACTTTGGAGAGACTTGGCGGCATTGCCAATCGGTAAGCTACAACCCCAATTCGTTCTAGAATTTCAAAAGGTCCGATGTACCTGGGACTCAATTTACCTTTCTTACCAAAACGTATGACTCCCTTCCATGGAGATACCTTCAGAAAAACATGATCACCGACTTGAAATTCCAAATCCTTCCTTCGATTATGGGCAAAGCTCTTCTGCCTACTTTGAGCTGCTCTGATGTGATTTTGGATTACCTTCACCTTTTCCATCGTTTCCTCCGCCAGTTCTGGACCTACAAGTTTTCTTTCACCAACGTCATCCCAACAGGTTGGTGTACGAAATCTCTTTCTGTATAACGCTTCATATGGTGCCATCTGAATACTCGAATGGAAGCTATTGTTATAGGAAAATTCTACCAGAGGTAAATATTGATCCCACATACCTTGAAAGTCATGTAAGAAAGATCTCAACATGTCTTCTAAGGATTGAATAGTCCGTTCTGATTCTCCGTCTGTCTGAGGGTGGTAAGCAGTGCTCAAATGATGTTCAGTATCAAGGGATTTCTGAAGACTTTTCCAGAATCTTGAAGTAAAACGGGGATCATGATCAGAAACAATCAATAGGGGTACTCCATGAAGTCTCACAACATCATTAATATATAGTCTTGCTTGACGTTCCAGGGGTAGATCTTCTCTTATAGCAAGAAAATGTGCTGACTTGGTAAAACGATCAAAAATAACCCATATTTCATCATTCCTTCTAGGAGTCTTTGGTAGCCCCATGATAAAGTCCATCGTAATATTGTCCCATTTCCACTCCGGTATGGGAAGAGGTTGCATGACTCCTCCAGGTTGTTGCCTTCCAGCTTTCACTTGCTGACCAACCATACATCTTGACACAAAATCAGCAATCTCCCTCTTCATGTTGTCCCACCAAAAATGTTCCTTCAAATCTCTATACATTTTGGTGATCCCAGGGTGTATAGAGAAATTGGAACTATGAGCATCATCCAACAATTCCCTTTTTAGATCAGGTATATTGGGAACACAAAGTCTCTTCCCAAATTTCAAAATTCCATCTTCATACACAAAGTCTCTCAATGTCCCATAATTCACAGCTTTAATATTCTTTTGAAATTCTTCATCATCGGTCTGAGTACTGTTAATCCTTTCTATTAAAGATGGTTTGGCAAAAATTTGAAAAAGAAATGATGTTTCGCCTTCCCTGGTTATTCCCATGTCCATCTTCACTAGATCCATGAAAATTGGATCCCTTTCAATTCTCATATTGTTCAAAACTCCATGGTCTTTTCTACTCAAAGCACCTGCCACCTTGTTTGCTTTCCCGGGTGGTAGTGTATCGTGCAATCATAATCCTTGAGTAATTCAAGCCATCTCCTTTGCCTCATGTTGAGTTCTTTTTGTGAGAAAATATACTTCAAACTCTTGTGATCAGTATAAATCTCACATTTTTCACCATAGAGGTAGTGCCTCCATATCTTCCAAGAAAAGATCACAGCTGCTAACTCAAGATCATGTGTAGGATAGTTTTGTTCATGAATTTTCAACTGTCGTGATGCATAGGCAATAACTCTATCATTCTGCATAAGGACACAACCAAGTCCTTTCTTCGATGCATCACCATAAATAACGAATCCATCATTCCCCGATGGTAGAGTCAATATAGGAGCATTGACTAATCTGTTCTTCAGTTATTCGAAACATTCTTCACACTCTTTTGTCCAAACAAATTTAACCCCTTTACGTGTGAGCTTCGTTAATGGGTTAGCCAATCGGGAAAAATTCTGGACGAAACGTCGATAATAACCTACCAAACCAATAAAATTGCGTACCTCAGTTATACTCGTAGGTGCTGGCCATTCTTGGATTGCCTTGGTCTTAGAAGGATCAACAGAGATTCCATCTTTAGAGAAAATATGGCCATGAAAAGAAATCTCCTGAAGCTAGAATTCACACTTGCTAAACTTCCCATATAATTCATGCCTCCTCAGAGTCTTCAAGATAATGCGCATGTGATTTTCATGATCTTCGTAGGTTTTGGAGTATACCAAGATATCATCAATAAATACCACCACAAATTCATCGAGATACTCCTTGAAAACTCTATTCATCAGATCCATGAATACAGAGGGTGCATTAGTCAATCCAAAAGGCATTACAGTAAACTCGTAATGCCCGTACATGGTTCGAAATGCTGTCTTTGGAATGTCTTCCTTCTTTACACACAACTGATGGTATCCAGATCGAAGGCCAATCTCTGAAAAGTATTGAGCTCCATGCAGTTGGTCAAATAAATCATCAATGTGAGGTAGGGGATAATTGTTCTTTATCGTTATAGCATTGATCTCCCTGTAGTCGATACATAACCTCATTAATCCATCATTCTTTTTAACAAAAAGAACAGGGGCTCCCCATGGAGAAACACTATGGCGAATAAATCTTTTATTACTCAACTCCTCTAGTTGTTTCTTTAGTTCGACTAACTCTACAGTGGCCATTCAATAAGGGGTCTTCGATATAGGCCTTGATCCAGGAATTAAATCAATGGAAAACTCAACTTCTCGTTCTGGAGGATGTCCAGGTAAATCTTCCGGAAATACATCTACAAATTCATTCACAATAGGTAAATACTCTATTTGAACATTCCTTTCCTAACCCATAGTTATTTCATTCTCTTCCTCCAAAATAATTGAATTAAGTTGAGCTACTGGGGGTGGATCTAAATAAGAATTAGGTGGTGACGATTCTGCTCTAAAGATGACGTGTTCCTTATCATTATCATCAAGAATCGTAACCTCTTTCTTCTTACAATAAATCTTCGCATCATAGTCCGAAAGACAGTCCATACCGAGGATTATATCAAACTCAATCATAGGTATGACAATGAGATCAGTAGATAAAGAACATTTATGTGCTCTAATGGGGACTGATTCGCAAAACTTTGTTGCAATGATACATCCCTTAGGAGTTTTAACTGACAACTCCCTTGTTAAATCAAATTGGAAATATCTAATTTTCTTAGCAAACTGGGACGATATGAAACAATGTGATGATCCAGAATCAAATAATGAATTTTCTAAACTTGATGAAACCATTAAATTACCTGCCACCACGTCTTTCGGAGCTTCTACCTCAGCAGTAGTGATAGCATAAGCTTGGCCTTGATACCTTGGCATTTTCTGAGGTAAGTTCCCTTGACTCTTAGGACATTCATTTTCATAATGCCCCATCTCCCTGCAATTGTAGCACTGAACATTGGTAGCATCCTTCTTCCCCTTGCAATCATGAGCTTGGTGGCCTTTTTCACCACACTTGTAACAGACTCCCATTCCCTTCAAGCAAGTACCATGGTGTTTCTTCCCGCATTTACCACATGATGGATATTCAACCTTTCCCTTCTTCCCTTTATTTCCATTCCTAGATTGATCAGCAGGTCTCTTCTTCTCTTGCTTTTCTTTTAAGTCATACGACTTAGAGAATTCCTTTTCGGTCTTGATAGCACATGAGACAATGTCTTCGTATGACGAGAAGGATTGTGAGACTAATGCTCGACGGAGAAATGGTTTTAACCCATCAAAGAAACGATCAATTCTACTTCTTTGGTTACGTATATAATCACCAGCGTACCTTGATAACCTTGTAAAGTTAGCCTCATACTTTGTGACATTCTGATCCTCCTTCTGTCTCAGACTTAGAAATTGTCTTTCCATATCTGCTCGATGGTCGCGAGGAAAGTATTTTTCTAAAAACAGATCTTTGAACTCCCTCCATTCCATATTTGATACTTCATCATCTTCCTTCGTATTTTGAATAAATGACCACCATTGATTAGCATCTCCAGTGAGGCGGTAAACTGCCATGATAACTTTTTCCCTTTCACTGCTCCCCATAGCCTGAAATATTTTCTCTAGGGAAAATATCCATTGGTCAGCTACTAAGGGATTTGTACTCCCATTGAACGTTGGTGGTTGTTGCCTCATGAATCGATCTAACATCGATCCTCCACGCTGCGGATCAGGGTGCTCCATACGGGTAAGGTTATTATTCATAACCTGAGTAAGTTGTCCCAGTATGGTGATTAGGTGATCGGCACCAGTTGCATCACCAGCTCCACTATAATTATCTTGAGCAGGAGGGCAATCCCTACATGGAGTGCGTGCATTGATACTGTTTCCATTTCTTCCACTAGGCACCATTTCTAAACAATGGCATAAACTAGATCAGTACACTTAACATAAATTAAACTATTTATGGATACAATCCATAATCATAAGAATGTTTTCTTTGAGGAAGTATATACTCATAATCCCTTCAAAATTATTTGTAAAGAAAATGAGAGTTATCCTAAGCATATCCCCTGGGAGTGTCGTAACCAAGAGTGTAGCAAGGCCCGTTGTCGTGCACCAGTTCCCGTTCGAGTCTAGCTCAAAGCTGTGTTTTTTGGGTTTTACCCCTAGGTACATATGTGCCAGAGCCGCCTCTACCTGCTCGTATCCAGACAAGGATGTATTTCTTGGAAAACTAACATAATCTATACAATACCAAAATTCTAGGAAGTTCTTCTATACTAATCCTCAATGTTCATATTAGGTCTACGTGCTCTAATCAGAGTTTATCTAAATCTAGCTTCCAAGGTTTGTACTAAAATTCCTCTGATACCAACTGTAACGCCCCGACCCCAGTTACCCAGAGTCGGTGCATTATTACATAACATTGGCATGATCACAAGAAAGATCAAATCTCGAAAGACCGATTGGTTAAGTAGTCTTGGAAACACTAGATATATTCATAAGTCTTACATTACATCATAAAATGAAAAACTACTACAACAACATATTGTCTCCATAATCCACACTCATATCCCCACATAATATCCCTGCAGGTCATTCATAATTTACTTCTTCACTTCCTGGGAAAAATAAAACATAGAAAAGGGGTGAGCTCAAATTCCCTGTAAGGATAACAATATAGCAGAAACTTTCATAAATAAGAATAAACATTTAAGGCAATGTATAACTAAAACAAAAGCCTTTAAAACATGAACTTTTAACATAGTATGGCATAAATAAAATGAAATAATTCCATTTACTTATTCACATGGTTATTCTACTAATCGAATAATCACATGCAAAATCAATAACCACATTCATAATGATGGAATGCATAATGCCAGACTATCATAACCACATAGCCAAGGCCTCGTGCCAAGACTACAAATAAGATTTTGTCAAGGCCTTGTGCCAAGACACTAGTTTGTCTCATGAGACGTACCGATGCATCGAGGAGCTATAGCGGGCTCCACCTGTCACATATTAAGTCCAATGCATTCCCATATGAAAAGATTTAAACATAACATAAACATTCATATTAAAACTAGCATACGAAATGTCAATACTTTCACCATAAACCATGAATGGTATAAAAATATAACATCCACAGTCAAACAAATCACAAAACCTTCAATATAATATATAAGTTTTTTATCATAACAAATCAACTTTAAATAAGCGTAAAATCCATCAAAGGTTGTTAACATAGATGAAATCAAAATTCTTTTTAAAGAAATATCTCTTTTTATTTTGAAATCATTTAATATCCATATAAAATAAAACATTTTCTTTGAAAATATTCTTATCAGCTTGTAAGGGAAGCTTTGAAAATTTTATAATGGCGGAAAATAACCGCACCCGCCGTATAAGTTAAAAAAAACATTCTTACCTTAATTATGTCGAAAAGGTTAAAAAGGACCTTGTTTTGAAAATTACGAAAATATTCCTTTATAAACCACTTATAAAAGTCAAAAAGGGTATAAATGACTTTAACTCATATTCTAGTAAATACTAAAAATGTTTTGAAATACATTTTTAAGAAACATGGATGTGGATGATAAAGAGATCCCAGTAGATTATTACGTATAAACAAGCTCGGATAATGAAGAGATTGTGAAATAACCCTTACATTGTACTTTTCCTTGGTTGGGGTAGGTTATCCTCCTGTATAATGGTGAAATAAATGTTATTAAATTATACAAGAATCATATATATTAATATGATATCATATATGATCTTTTAACATTGATTTGTTAATAATATCATAGAATTATCGTCGTTTCGGGTGTTAACTTACTCATTTTCTTGTTTATGTTTTGTTACATAAGCCATGTTTGTTGTATCTTATTCATATCCAGAATGATATCATTTCTAAATCATCAAATGATAATTATACTTTAATGGATACGATGGAGAATGAATCTCATCGCGTTCGTGGAGAAGGTAGTCTGTACGTACGCACGAGCGACAATATCATTCTTTTGATATTAAAATAATATATAAATGGATGGTATATCATATATAAAAAATCATTAACATGTTATATTTATTATTTACATGAGTTACACATCATTATTATACCCATCCAAATAATAATATATTGAATAACAATTACACCACGACGTGGAGACGGTAAGCCGTACGTATGCACATATGGTGACATGTTATTCAAAGGGTGGATAGAATACTAAATATGGTTGTACCATATTTATAATAAAATCACAGTATATATAAGATACTGGAGTTATTATTTTAGAATGATAATAACAAAGAAAGAAGAAGTGGAAGAAGAAAGGAACTTGAAAAGGGGTGGTGAAAACATTACCTCTTCTTCGGGTTCTTCCTTTTGATTTGGTCAAAAGGGCTCCTTAGGTTGGATTTATGATCACACTAATGCCTCTAGGTTGTAGTGAGGGAAGTTGGGAGAATATTTGGGCAGAGTTTGGCAGAACCAAAAGGCTTTTAAGGTGTGAATAAATGAGAAGGAGGAGTTCCCTTTTATAAGAGGGGTGAGGGGAACCTTTGGAAAAGCTAGAAACATTAATTTATAATAAATTCATATTCGGTTTCTAATGGCTCCAAAGTTGATTATTCAAAGGTTAAGGTGGGTATATGTCGAAAACCACTCAACCAATAGAATTTAGACAGGTTTGGGTACTTATATTAACCTTATCGTTAAGTATTAACTCTAAGTTAATTAGTTTCACTTTTACAATGTCTCTTTGTATTTTTATATAATATGGTTAATAAACATACTATATACATCCAAGAGACCCCCAAGTGGTCCATTAATGATGAACCTATCATGATATAAGTCTCTTGGAAGAACCTTGTATTTTTAGGAATTTAATATCAATTAATAATATAATATTTGTTTTAAGAACTCTTTTATGTCAATTTTGACACTATTCAATAGATGATTTTTTTGAAACTCATAACAGATTGATTACTTCGAAAAAAGTCAATTAAATCAATCCTAATATATCATATTATCCTAGGAAAATAGTTTAATTCATTAAAAGTTTCATATTATATTTATTTGGGTATTTATAATATCAATTATTTTAATTTTTCACTATTATAGTAATTAATTCATCATCATTGTGTCATAAATAAATTAAATTATTTAATGTATAAAAATTATAAATAAAATATCATTATATAGGAAATCGTTTTATATTTATAATGAATATTTATAATCTAAAATCCAACATATATAACCTTATGTAAATATTGTTTTTCTAAAAGATATATGCTTGTGTCATTTTTGTATTTATTTTAACTTAATTAAAATAAAGTGTCCCTATCATCTACAAGTGGCACCATGGGGTCCCAAAATCGACCCAAAGATGACTATGGTCGAACATGTATCAACCAATAAGGCTAGGACACGTTTTAGGTTAATTTAGTACTATTATAATATTATTTTTTATCCCTTATTTACCGGATTTACCCTTAACCATGGTAAATAAAATATTTACCGCAGTAATTATTCAAATTGTTTAAAAATAAAAGTTACCTATTTACACAATTTGAACATACTGATTCCAAATATGGAATCCATTTTTCTAAATTCAAAACACAGAAGTGGCAGAAATTGATTTAAAATTAATTCCCGCTGTCAAAACAAAAAGCGTGTTTTTAAGAGATAATAACTATCAAAAGATTGACACTTGTTTATGTTCGGTTTAATTGTAAAATTATGTCCAATGAACAAAATTATATTAAATGGTAAATATATTCTAAATATACTTTAAAACCACTCAAATTCATAATTTATCACTATTAATTATTTTGATTAAAAAAGTTGTTTTTAATTAAAATTTAGTAATTTTCACTATTCATCAAAATATGAAAGTTATCCGAAATGTACCAAAATTTCACCTTAGGCTAAATTCGATATTACGAATCCTAAAATGAAGTCCATTTTGAAATATAAAATATATATAATTTCAAAAAGTAGGTATTACTATTCATAACGGCTAGTTTGATTGGTTATGGTGTGTTAGAACTCGGTGTTGCGTACAACACACGCTATCACATTATTCAAAGAAAAGCGTAACGTAGAAGCTTGGGGTGTTACAGGATCGGTCCCCTCGACTAGGCTTAGTTGGGAAACTATCGGGTATTAGGTCGTTTTGATGTCATTGAGTTGGTAATGCCTTCGAGATGAGACACAAGTATAATATGTTCTTTATCTTCTCAGAGATCCTGGGATTTCCCATATTTTCTCATTAATATAACTATGTGTACCATTTATATTTTTCTGTGGAATAAAAAACATGTACTTGATTTTGGTGTTTTTTAATAATTCTGAGTGTGTGGATATTCCAAAATAATTTTAATTTAAATGTCTGAAAGAGTAGGTTCACATAACTTTTCTTCCATGTACCTCATTTTATATTATATAGTAAATTTCTTGTGATTGTTGGTTTTACAAATGAAATGATCATGTGAAAACCATAGCTTTATAAATATAGTTCCAAGTTGAATAATTAGATTGCTTTGTTAAAGGATGATACTTGGATTATTTGGAAGATTCCTACTGATCATGCTTGGCTCACACCCTACTAGCACCTCTCAGTGTTAGTAGACCAAATATATTTTAAAGGGTCTATTCTGGTTTATGTTTTTTAGTTCGATTTGGCTCATGGATCTATTTCGTCTGGTGGTTGGAGGTGAATCAATAGGTCACATGGAGATCTAGTCGGTGTAGTTCAGGTTTTTTTGTTTCCAATTTGTTCTCTTTAACTGTACTATTTAATATAATCTATTTATATTTTTTGTTTGACATTTAGTTTATTTACCTAGTCCTTATTGTTACTTTTTGGATGAAATCATTCCATCTTGTATGTTTTGATTCTAGAATCTAATTTCAATAAAGTGTGGGTGGGGAACGCCCTTCGGTCCATTCCAAGTAATGGCTCAATTGACCGATTCAGGTCAACCTGGGTTGGTTGGTGACAAGAAAAAATACTCTGTAAGAGTAAAAAATGGAGATACATTAGCATAAAAAGAGCATAAGGGAATTGGAAAATGAGCATAAAATTTGACAAACAAACCCTTTAAAAAAATATCATAATCTATAGTCATGGAATAAATATTTGACGGTCGTAATACATGTGAATGATCCATTAGTGAATAACATTGGAATAATACATAGTATTGTAGAGTAAATATTATCATAGAAACTTATCTCCATAATATTCTATGTTAACAAACATTGAAATTATAATGGAATGAGTTCACTAAAAAATCATAGTAATCAAGGTTTTCGCCCAAAATCATCATAGAAGAAAAATTCCCTTAAGAAATACTGTTAACTAGACATTCAAGCCTTATTTATATGGTTAGATATAATTCAATACCTAATGAATTCTCGGGAGATATATATCCCACCCATCACAGAATGAATGTCAAACATATTTGTTCCGTTGGATCATAAAACATTCATCATATAAAAATCCATGAACTGAGATGTGTTTCATAGAAATTTCATTATAACAACAAATGTGGAAAATTTAAGGATTTCATAATAATTTCATCATTTAAACATATTATATCATATTAAAAGATATAGTTTTCAAACAAAATTATTATTTTATAACACGTGGAAGGGAATAGGTTTTTATAAACATCTTTTCATCATAACTGTAAAACATCCTGAAAATGAATAATAATTTTATCCTTATATACTATCCTTATTAAATTATAAGATTCAAAAAATAATGTCATAATAGAAATAAAATTATCTTATAAAAATTCTTGGAGAATTTCTTAATGGAATGAAATCTATGACTTGAAATAAAATTATTAAAACATAAAAAAATTTCAAAATCATTTTCCTGGAAAATAACCCTTAGTATATATAATATAATATTTAGGTATCATTTAAAAAATTTATTTACAAATTTTTCTTTTTGAACGTCACATTTTAAATAAACTTTAATTAGGAAATACCATTATTTTAATATAATCTTGAACAATTATTAAGGAATAATTGAAAAAATTAAAACATTCCATTGGTAAAATATTAGTTCCAATTTTAAAAACACTTTCTAAAACATAAATATAATCAATATCCTTTTCTATGAAAATATCCTTGATAACATATAATGGAATCATTAAAAATAATTATAAAAATTTATTGATGAAAATATCTATTCAATGGAAATGAATTTTTAAAACAAATAATTTATAAAATATTTATGGAATCATTTTTTAATATATCATTGAAAACATATAAAGGAATCTTTAATAATATTTTAAAAATTTCTCTAGGAAAGTAATTTTCCAAACAATTAAATCAATAAAATATTTTTTAAATAATTTTAATAGATAATAAAAAGGAAATTTTAAAATATAAACAAAATATCAAATAATAGTGATGGTGTGGTCACGTTCCATTCAAACCATACGTACTAAAATATATATTTTATTCACATTTTCACTAAAACCCAAACATGAAATTTTTGGAAAATATATTTTGATTCCTTTCAAAATTAAAAAAAAACATTTATGTATGGTCAAAGATTTATTTAAAAAATAATTTTAATGTTGTTATAATGATATTTTAAATTACATTTAGAATATATGGTTTCAATGGGAATAGGGTTTTCAACCGAATTGATTAATTGATATGAATTTTCTTAAAAACAATATACATAAATATTGAGTACATAATGAAAATATAAAAGGTGAAAAATATATTATTGTTACATAACCATATGATAATAAAATAATTAATTTCTTGCGAGATAGTTTAAAATATTTCATTACTGTTAGTATAATCCTAAATAATCACCTTAAACGATGATTTTCAACCCAAAACTCTTACCACTATAGTAACTTTGAACCACAGTCTATATGAAATAATAAAATTAAATGAATCTTATAATAAATTAAAAAAATAATAATCATGGTATATCATGTAAAATAAGATATATATATACCATAAAAAATAAAGGTTCATAACAAAACATATGTATCAAGGAACGCAAATTGAGACAAAAATCACTTACAACTTTGGTAACATTTGACATGTAAATACCATGAAAGTGAGATACAAAAATTGATATGTAAATATAAATAATTTGTAGTAGAAGAACAATAAAATAAATTCATCGCAAATATATATAAGAAATAAAAAATAGATAGCGAATTTGGAATGTGTCTCATGTAAGTAAAAAGTGAGTCATAAATCCATTAACACTTTAGTAATAATCTTAATTGTAGTACCAAATAAAGAATAATATAAAATGAAACCATAAATATCATGAAACTATGAAAATTAGTGATATTAAATATCGAATGGAAATTATATACGACACACAAATGAAATGAGTGCTGAATTTATATATGTCTCTAGAAATGAATGATAGACTATAAATTCCTAACATTAAGTCTGGAATTCCATCATACACATTAGATACACCATTGAAAAAAATAAATTTATTTCAAATACAATTAAAAACCATAATTATATATAATTCAATTTACTATTTAATTATCCCCATTTATTACCAATATTTTAATAGTTTCTTGTTAAAATCATATTTCAGCTAATTATAGATTTGTTGGTCATTTATGTTTTGATTTGTTATATTTTTTCTTACTACATATAGAATTCTTCCAAAATCTCTATAATAAAATCCATGACATAAAAATAACATATATTTAATATATATGTATTTATAATTATCCTCAAAAGTTGTATATAGAAAATGAAATAAACATTTCAGGTAGAATGTTGGTTGTATGAACGGATGAACATGAATTCCACATTCATGATATATATAATGAAATAATGTTAAAAAATATATTAAACATAAAGAATAATTTCTATTTTATAAATATAATTTTTTTTACATAATCCCATTCTTTTGACCTTCTATGTAATGAGTGCAAGAATTACATTGTTTTTTGACGCAGTAGTCCTCTGTACACATGACGAAATTATCGTATTACCGCATAATGGAAAGTGAGAAGTTATTTGTGATATAATGATATAGTAAGTATCATAATATTATAAATATAGTATATAATTTTTTAATATATCATTATATCCTTCCATGAGAGGTGTGATGGGGAAAAAGAATGACATTGGCTCACGAGGAGTCCATCGTAAACACGATCTCGGGTTTCCTTTTCCATTTGATAGGAGTGGAGTGGGATGCATGTTATTATACTAACATAATAAATTCCTAATTTCTTTTATGTATATTTTTAATTATATTGGATGTTTTGTTATATATTAATGTTTCTAAATAGAATAATGAACAAAGAAGAATCTAGGTGAAGGAAATTTCCTTTTCATAGAAAACCCACCTTTGGATTTCCTATTAAAGACCAATTTGATGGTTAGTTGGGAGGACTATCAGACCTAGAACATGGATCGAGATAATATTTTGATATTTTTTCTAGGGTTATCTGAATAGGATTCCTTGGTATGGTTTAATAAGTTAAATGTGGTGGGGGAATTTTATAATTTTGGGAAACAAACCCACATTAAATCTAATTGAATATTTATAAAAAGAATCCCAAATAATATAATAATTCCAAATAAATAGTAAAACAATGAACATATATTATAACATGTGAAGGATGAGATTCAAATATTTCAATATAATTATAATTTGACAAGTGTAAGGGTCATTGTAACCCTTATCGTTTTATCTTAACACCCTGATAAACCCATTTTTACATTAATTATGATACATTATTAATATTTTTACTATTATAGAAAATTAATTTTACTTTATTGGATGATATGTATTTTTATGATTTAAAATATGGAATCCATTTTTTAAAATTAATTTAAATTAACTAGAAAATCATAATTATATAGTAATCTAACAGATGTGATAAGCCTGTTTTCAAAGATAAACTGTTCAAAAGTTTAAAATGATTTTTATATAAACATTCAATATGAAATTGATTCCAATGTACTAAATTTGATAAATATATATATTATAGAACTAATTTTTCTTTTAAAATATTTTTTTAAAATTTAATTCTTGAAAATAAACTTAATTCAGAATGAAAATCAAAATTTTAACTATTCATTGAAAAAATTGCCTACTAAGAAAATTCTCAGATATTCACCGAAAGTGAATTTTTAAATTCCAATTTCAAAAATTTAATTTAGTTTCTAAAATAAATTTTATTAATTTTTAAAATGTTAATTTCAAAATAAGTGTGGAATTGGCATCAAAACATCTTTTTAAGAAAACCTAGATGTTTACCATATATTTAAATGTATTCATATCTCTCATGTAAAAAAATAAGGACAGTGTTAAATTTTTTTTTAAATATATAATATATAAATATCTTTAAAATAATTAACCAGTAGTGATTTATTTAAATTATTAACATAATATAAAAATTTGGGAATACAACTAGTTTTCTAGAAAATGATTTCCTTTATTATTAAATTGTCCTCATTTTGATTTTAAAATAATTTTTACTATAGAATTCATTTTATTCAATTTTTTATAGAATATATTTTCATACCTTAGTTAATCATACTAATACGCAGCATTACAATTTAAATATGATAAATTTCATGTTAAATAATAATATTTTAATAGTATGCAACATTTTGTTTAAAAATAATGTCATATATAATAATAACTATACTCTATGTTTCGAGTAAAAATATATAAAACAATAATTTTATTTCCAAAACATATGTCATCCAGATTTAAAGGGTGTTATTTTCTACCCTCCCCCCCAACTGAATTTACCCCTCAAAATTCATCACTTTGGTACCCAAAATTGAAGATAATTATGCCTTATAGCATCTTTAGGGTCCCTTGTAGCTTCCAAAAATAGGTTTCGTCCTCAAAAAACAACAATGATATGGATGGTCTTATTTTGGGGAACATTATCTATATCAAAAATTATCTCTTTATATTTTTCTTCATTGGAATTATCTGGATCCTGTTGCATAACCTATGTGTTCAGAACATTTTATGGATCAAGTATATTGATCCTTATGGAAAAAAACATGGAACACATCATGAACCTACTAGAGGATTATTAGAAGTTCCAAATGAAAAGATATTTTCCTGATATGATAAATTATTTCTAATGGGATGATCTACTTATAGCAATTTTTTCCCATTGTTCTTCAACTAGGAAATTAATAGAAACCCATTATCATCAACATCATGTTCTAGGTCACATTTATGATTATCCACATATCCATTAAGTCAATTTTTTGTTACCCATATGCAATGTTAAATTTATATAACCTATTATAATTTTTTTAGCTAGATAATTTCTTAATATCATTCATTATGAAACTTCAATCTAGTACATTGTACCTCTACACATATTTCCATAATGTTATTCATTGGGAGCCTTCTGAAATCTTGAGTGAATGATATTATTGTAAGAAAACTAATCAATGGAAAGGTGTTGATACAAAACACCATCAAAATCCATATAAAATCTCATTAATTATCCTATAGGGTTTTAATTGGCCTCCCAGACTGACCATCTGACTGAGGATGATACATAGTGATAAAACTAAACTCTATATCAATATATTTGTGGAGAATTCAACAAAACATAAAGGTAAACATTGGATACCAATCAGATACATTCAATGTCGTACTCCATGAAATCCTACCACTTATTTATTGAATATTATGGTGAAAATATATTGAGATAAATTATATATGTCAACAATGAAGTGTGTGGTCTTTATAAGGTGATCAGCTACGACCCGCATTTACCTCAACATCAGATACAATAGAAACCCTATAGGATTATAGTTCCATTAATATAATGTACACAAATAATAAACTCATTCAACATAAAAACATTTTCACTAAAAATTATACAAAACCAATGTGTTTTATTACTATTAATATCTCTTAAAATATCTATGATATTGATAAATCCCCTTCAAATAAAACCTCAAAAGGGTTGTCAATGTCCTTGAACCCATGATCGACCTTAAAGTAATAAATAATAAATGATATATATATATCGTATGTTAATGTTAATGTAGGGATATAAACTTACAAATGTTAATTGCCACATAATCCATTATATAAGCTCGTATCTTATATAAAAACATTTTCATTAGAATATTGGGGTTTTCCTTGAATCGACTGAACATAAAATTTTACTTCACTACTACAAATTCTATGTAGGGGGGATAATAACTTCTCAAAATCAATGTAGGGGGAGATAATAACATCCCAAAATCACATTAAATTTCTCCAATGTACGAATAATATGTTTTTAATAGGGATCATTCATACCATATCAATCATGATATTTCAAACTAATGTGAGGAGTAAAATTTTACATAATCATAATTATTCATTTCATCCTTTATTATTTCAGAAGAATTACTTTTCCATTTTATTCAAGGTTATTGTGTGTTATTATCCACAATATCAATTAAATTAGGGAAATGATTTGATTGATAGAAAACTCTATGATCTTGAAACACTGAAGTTTAATTTTTTCATTAGTTGATTCCCTATTATCCTATATTTCATTTACCAGAACATTGATATCATTTGAAAATTCATGATTTTATAACCCACCTTATTTACATTTAAATTACCTCATAGTCCCTTTCAAGTAATTACCTTGATGCTTCATCCCATATTTATGGCACATAGATAGATGAGATTTAATTCCACCAATTTTTTTTTCTTCAAACTCAATCCTTCCTTTCTTATAAAAACAACTGGAATTTGGATAATACATATTTTATAGATATACCTTCAGTGAACATTAAAGAACTTCATCCTAGATATTAACGTATCTTATATACAAGGCATTTCAAAAATGTTCTTTTATCCCAAAATATAATTGATCAATTGTTTTCTCAGTGATGATGATTAAACCAAAATTTTACCTATCATGTCTTGTACATTATCTTCATAGGAACTAATAGATTTATCATATTTTCTATTAACCTCAAGGTATAACTTATTAATAATTATTAATATAATACATGTGGTGTACTTGTAAAGAAATATTCACTAAAAAGCTTCCCATTCCAAGAATTCAAATTCTTCATATTCAATATAGTTATTAATAGGATTCCACCACTCATTATTTCTCCTATAAAAACTTAAAAAAAAATTCATGCATTGAAAATTTAAAATTGAAAATTATATTTTATTTGGTATTGATTCATATCATAATATATATTGGATCATTAGAACCACCAAAATAATCTGAATCTTTCCTCTTTAAGGACTGAATATAAATGTGTTTCCTCATATGGTATTTTCTATGTTCATTAGGTTTCATGGTTTGAGAAAGGTGCCTGATAATAGTAATAAGATATTTCATTCTATATGCCAGAAAATTTAATTTCGTTGAAGAAAAATCAATGCACCATCCATCATGTTCAAAATTGGAATGGTTCCCTTGGGTTCATGAAATTAAATATAAATATAAATAATTATGTGAGAAACAAAAATCATAGTGGAAAACCATATTATAATAAAAAATAATTTATACATTGTCTAAATCATGATAACATATTTTCAATTAATGACACCACAGGCTTAAACTTCATAAAAAAATAATCATTAATTAAATCTTTTACAATGGTTTGTAATGAGTTTGTGAATTTGAAAATAATAAACCTTGAATGATTCAAAACACATTTATATTAAGGCCCATTTTCATGCACCTTGTGATGAGAGAGTCTAGCTCAATTAAACCTTTTTTGGATTTTATACCCCTAGGTACCAATGTGTCCGAGCTAAATAAACTTTTTGTATCCAGAGAGGGATTTAATTACATAGAAACCACTTTCATTATACCTTTCAATAAATTGAGGAAATTTACTTTATATTAACACATCCTTAGACTTATCCTTATACACAACTTTATGGTTCTAACTAATTTTGTGTCATCTAGGATTTACATGTTTAAATAAATTATTCCTATAAAACTAAAAGTAGTGACTAGGCATCTCATATATAAATATTACATGTTTATAGATGAATATTCCTGACATTACAAAAATATATGCAAGAAAACCTTATTGGTTTAGTGTAATTTAAGGCAACATATAATATCTTTTTGTCCATGAAATATATTCATTATCTCCCATTAATAGTTTTTAATTATATACTCTCTATATACATAGTATATTTGAAATGATTCATCATAATATTGGGAAATGAATCATAAGAAAGGGTTATCCCATATGATCATTACTGGTAAATAAGTGAGATATATAAGAATAAGATGAGAATAAGGGTATGGAATCTGGATAATAATATTTTAAAACCATTACCTATTTAGATATTGTCATAATCTTGATTTTTGAAATAAATATAAGCATTTCATATGAAATTAATAGTAAGGGAATCAAAGAACATGGTTCATGATAACATAACATTAAAATTAGAGATAGAATTATGGATTGCACATACTCATAGATATTTATTTCGTTAGTAGTAAAGGATGGAATCAAATTATATCATAGTGGGATATTTTCACTCCACAAATAATCATAGTGGTTAGTGTCCACTACGAAGACCATCGAAGAAGACAAAGACCCTTAATGAACTGAGTTCACTACCCATTCGATACATCTGTATCTCATTAGATATATATATTTACCTAATGCATTGGAGAGAGAGATAGGTCACACCATTCACATAATTAAACAATATATATTTGTACAATAAGATCATAAACATTTATACTACCATAACCAATTAAATTAAATGTTTTTCATAAACATTTTTTAATATCATAACCTTTCAAAAAGAAACAATTTTAATGATCATTTTCTCATTTCATCATAGTATAACTAATGAAAAGAAGTGTGTTTCATCAAAATTTTATAATGGAATAACATATGGAAGATAAACTAATCTCCTAAAAATATAGAAATAATAAACATAAAATGGTAAAAAACAGAATCAAAATGGTATCCTTGGATCATATCCTCAGAAAATTGTAATTAGAATCAAAAAATATCATCATCGATGGAATTTGTTTTAAATATCACTTCTAGTTTTTGTTGAGGAAAAAATATTCCAACTTGAATAAAACATTTTCAAACATAAAAAAATTTAAAAACATTATTTCAAAATAAATATTAAAATAAATACATAATGTTTTGGAAATCATTTGATATATATCATTAGGAAAAAAAAATTTCTATGAAAATAAATTTTCCAAAAAAAATCAACACAATTCTATAAATAATCTTCTATTATAATATCCATTAATACATTTAAATAAGGATTTAAAAACAATTTAATACATTTCATAAGGAAAATCTCCATTCTTATATTAAATAAAAACATTTTAAAACCCAAAAAATTTTCAAAATAATTTAAATTTGGAAATAATTTTTGAAACATATAAAGTAAGTATTAAAATTCATTTAAAACATTTTTTAGTGAAATTTGTTTTTCAGAATAAATCATTAAAATAAAAGTTTAATAAAATAATTCTCAAATTCTCTTTTATATAAAATACAATTGAAAATAAATAATAAAATATTTTATAATATATTAAATTAATTATTGGGGAAAATAAAAATTTATTTAAAATAACTTTTTAAAACTTTAAATTAATAAAAATATTAAATAATTTTATTTAAAAAAACATGAAATATTATAATGGAATATTCAAAGAAAATAATGATCACGATGGAAGAAATGTGCATTTATTTCATACATGTTAAAATAAATATTACTTTCACATTTTATGTAAAATATAAGTGAGAATTCTTTTGAAAGTGACATGTAGATTCCATTCAATGTTTATTTGAAAAAATTAAACAATTGTTAAATATTTATTTTAAAAATCATTTGATTCATTTACAAAAATTTTTAGATAACATTTTTTTTGAATAATAAGGTTTTTCGACTAAAGAGAGGAACCAAAATGTTTTCTTCTTAAATACCTTATTTTGAACTCTTTAGTAGATAAGGAGATGAAAATAAAGGAAACATTTACTATCATGCCATAATAATATGATAATAAAACATGTGTGTTTTGTTATGGATAGATCATAATAATTCATCATTAGAAGTAAAAACCTATGCAATGTCGTCAAACAACCATATTGAACACAGAACACACCCCACATTACTAACTTTGAATCATACTCCCCATCCATCAATGAAATTACATGAAATATAGAATAACAAATAAATTAATATATTTAAGATATTACTTGTAAAAGGGTATTTATAATAACCTCATTACATAATTTTTTATTATAACATAATATGTGTCTCATAGAAAGATAATTGAGACATAAATACCTTACCTATTTGGTTTCTATTGAACCATAAACTCCTTGAAAGAGAGGTCATAAAATGGAAATGTAAATAAATATATAATTCAGTAAACTAACATTAAATTCAATCATTTGATGTATATAAACCATAGAAAAGAAGTAGTCATTGAATATGGAATGTGTCTCATAGAAGTAAAAAAAGTGAGATGAAAATCCCTTATGGATTTAGTATTTCATTGGATCATATGACTAAATAAAAAATAAAGAAAATGAAACAATAAATATCCTATAAATGTATAATCTTGAAATAACATTTCAATGTGTTAGCATATACACTGGTAAAAAAGAAACAATTCTATAATTCTCATATTTCTTATAGAAGTATAAAATAGACTAGAAATCCATTACCATAGTTATAGAAACCCTTAAGACAAGATTGAACCTCATTTATAATAAAAATAATTTTTTATAAATCTATTTCAATACAATAATTATATATTTCATACCATAAATGATTTAATTACAACTATTTATTACACATTTAGTATGAATTCCTTTTTAAAATAAAAATTCATGTAATAATATATTTGTTTTTCCAATAAGTTTTGAATATTTATTTTTCGTCCTCCTACATTGATCTTTGGACATAATATCCATAATAATAAAATATAATATAAATATCCTATATACAGAGTATATATTTATTTATAGTAATATATAAAGTTTGATATATAAAATGAAATACATTGTTCTTGGAGACGATAGGTCATACGTATTAATGAACATTGTTTCCATTTTATCGATGGTTTGAAATAAAACATTTAACAAAATATTTCCATTACTTATCATTATTATGTTGTATATATCAAATATTTTCATTAAAATCATCCATAGTTCAACCCATGTAAGTTGTAAATTAATCCCATCGCTTCATGAGACATTAGTCCACTACACACACAAGTGACATTGCCATATTCCCAAAGAAAGGAATGTAAGATGTTATATATGATATAAAAATTTAAAGAATTTAATTATATCATACATATAAAATATAGATACTTTTTTTCATAATTATATGTTTTCGTGAGAGGTGGTAATGGAAAAATGAATGACATTGGTTAATGAGGTCGTAGTCCACCAGAAACTAGATCAATGGTTTCATTTTCCATTTGATAGATTTGTAGTATGATATATGTTATGAAATTAACTAAATAACAACTTATTATATAGGAAATAATATTTTTATAATAATTAAATTGGGAATAAAAAACATATGTGGGAAAATGGATAATAAAGGTGCTTAGTGAAGACAATTACTTCCTTAGAAGTACCTCGTTTAGATCTCATTTTAAGGACCCTAGTGGTGGTCTTTTGGGAAGAGCAAAATCTCTAGTACATGGATAAGGATCTTGGTGAGGGATTTTATGATGGATTCTATAATCAATATGTCTTGATATTTGTGATGATGTGGAGCTTTATGGTGTCCTTTTTTATGTGGGGGAAAGGAACCCACTGGGTAACTATGACATTTCCTAAAAGAACCCCATATAATTATTTCATTTCAAAGAAAAAAGAATAAAATGATAGGATATTCCATATTTGGAATTATATAATTTTAATTAGTTCATAAAATATCAATTTTACAATTGATGGTATATTTTTAAACCACGTAATCTTAGTTTAAAAACATGGTAATCCGATTTTTACCATAGACATTGTAAATAATATTTATCATTGTTACTGTTTTTTAGGGTAACAAAAGTTACTCTATTAGATAATATAAATAATTATTATTCTAAATTTATAACCCATTTTTCAAATTCCATTCAAATTGTTGGAAAATTAAATATTAAATTAGTCCATCAAATGCGATGAGAAAGAGGGTTTCCAAATATAAAATTTTAAAAAGACTAAAATTAATTTATATTAAAATAAAATATAATAATGATTCAAATGAACTTTTTTATAAGAGTTGATATATTGTTTAACAAATTTTTATTTTGATGCCCTTAGAATATTTTTTATGTTTTTAATAGATTTAAATGAAATGAAATTATTAAATAAAAACTAGTATTTTTACCCATTCATAGAAAAAAGCAATTTATTAGAAAATTATCAACAATTTATCCAGAGATAAATATTAAATGATGACTTAAAAAATGAGATTTCTTTAAAAAAAAAATTATTTCTAAAATTCTCAAAAATTAGTCTTATGAAAAATTTGTAAGGTGAGAAAAATGATTTTAAGGAAAAAGAATTTGAGTAGGTACTTGGATCTATTATTATATATAATCTACAATACAAAAATGATACTTGTTAAAACATTTCAATGAATGTATTATATATATTAATTTCAACAAAGTCATTCAATTAAATGTATTTATTTAATTTCCTTTGATAAAATGTATTCTTGTGGATATGACTAGTTTTCCAAAAATGATTTCTTTTTATTTTCAATTAGTTCTCTTATTGATTTAAATTATATGGTAATAAAATAATTGATTTTATATACATGTTTAAATAATATATTTTAGTAATTTATAAAATATTATTAAGACCCTCTACCACAATGGAAATGATATTACATTCACATTAAATAACAATATTTAAATAGTATTTCAGGTTTCATTTAAAATTCATGTTTTGTATAATTCAGGACAAATTCATACATATATATTAGAAAAAATAATAAAAATATTTAATTTATTAGAAAAAAGGAGCCAAAATCACAAGGTGTTACAGAAATTGGGTTTTTTAATATCTAATGGGTTTTTATAATCATTATATGACATATACTTGGGATTTTATTGTGTTAACAACCTATTTTCTTATATATTTATTTTTAATTATCTTTTAAATAAATTAATGTTATTTAGTTGTAATTCCTACACAAACTAACCCTATATATATAGATACATTATAGCACATATTCACACAGTTGTTTAGTGGATATTTTTATTCGGTTGAAAGTGTATGTGTGAGTATATCTATAGCTATGTACATATAAATTAATCCATTAAACTTTTTGAATAATATAAATTAGAGATTATTCAAATACATTTTTCGGTATATTATTTTTCTTATTATATACATGATAATGCATATATATATTTGTGTGTATATATTCCTATGTGTATAAATAGACATGGTTGCATCTGAATTTTCGAAACAATTTATATATATATATATATATATATCTGTGTGTGTGTGTGTGTGTTTAATTATATTTGGGGACAATGAGAAGGGAATACAAAATGAATGAAAATTTTTCTTCAAACACGATTTCAAATAGGTAATTAAGTGAATGAAAAAATAAATATTCTAGGCTTGTTCGAAACATTTTAAATCCATTCAAAGAATAAAATTCCCCATAATAAAATCCCTGAAATTTAATTTATATGATGGAATATTATTTTTTATGAATTTAAATTTCCCAGGATTCTATGAAAAATGATTCATATTGGTACTGCATGGAGGTGAGGTGATGGTGAATTTTTTATTAGAATTTTTATGTGATTGATTTTTCGTTTTGTTACAACACCTAACTTATTTATTAATTTTATCATAAGGGAAAATAAAAAAAGGGATATTTTGGTGGGATGAATAGTAATAGTATGTTTGTAATTGGAATAGACTACCTAGTAAGATCTCACAACAATTATAAATCGACTACATGATAATGACATGGATTTTTTTGCAACTATAAAATTGGTTTAATCATTTATAGTGGCTCGTTCACAGGAACTACTTTTATGGTCTGTTCACTAAGAGTAAAAGTATCAGGGGATGATAAGATGTAATATTAGTTTCCTTATGGTTTCTCAGAAATTTTTCAATTATTTACCCCTAAATCAGTGTTAGAAAATTAATATGTTATTTTAAAAGGATTCATTTATCAATGTTAAAGTAATAAAAATTATGTTTCATTTACTATACAATTATATTTTTTCTCACATGAAGTTACATACAAGAAGCTCACCTATTGAGTTGTATCAATGCTTTAATTTTTTACATTTACTCATATGTCGTTCACGTTATATTGATAACCTATAATAATCTTTATTTTTTAGCATGAAATTTTTTTTCATATGTTATAGAAACTAGTGGTATGAATGTATTTGAATTTTTTTCATAAATAGATGAAAATATATTCTAATTTATTTATTTTTAGTGTAACATGATCATGGATATTAAATTTAAGGGTAAAATTGTGGCAAGGATGACAGTGGACAATAGGGTATTTTTTTAATACTTAGTTATATGTAATTTTTTTTATCTCATTCTATTCTTCATCACCCTAAATGTTATTGATGTTCTAGTATTGATGGAGAACAAACTCATGTCATATGGGATTGTCTGTTAATGTATGAAAATTGTATTATTTTTTCCCCTATTGAAATAGACATGTATTTCATTTACTTATTTTAACAGATAGTGGTTAGTGATAAATAATATTCACTAATGAAAAGTCATATAGAGGAAAATTTTAGTTTATATTTACATTACAAGGTAGGGGAAATGAGTTAGTATAGTGTTTTCTTATTCCTCTTAATCCTATTTGTTTTGTTTAGATTTATTATATTATTATTGTTTTATTTTATGCTTATTTATTTCTAGAATGGATGTATGGCCTACGGATGGGTTGTGCCTGATTTTTTATGCTTTTTTTCTATTTATTTAATTATAATATTTTGGTAAATGGAATTCCAATTTTCTTTTATATCAATTCATAGGATCTTATCTCCAACCAATGGTGATTGGGATTGTTCTCAGTGGATGTCGTGGGCTGGATTGGGGCTATAAAATAGGGACGACATGGGATGGTTCATTACATATAGAAGTTAGAAATAAATGAATAATAATGAATATAATATAGGAGGTAATTGAGATATGTTTAATTAATAATAATATGTAATTTGAGAAGTTTTATATTATGTGGTGTTGTTTTAGTATGGTCATGTTGTGGTTGGTATATATTTTTGTTATTGGTGGTAGTGGTTTTTGAGAAATATGTCATCTATAGATGGTTTTAGTCATATATGAATTTCCAAAAAAGGTAGTACATTATGATGGACTTAAATTATATACTCTAATATGTTTTTATTATTATTTCTTAATAATAACCATCTTAGTAGGGGTTACATTGTTGATTCATGTATGATGTTTTGGGTTCAAGGTATAGATATAATATATAGGATGCAAATAATACAGATAGATAACTACTCCACAATATCCGCACTCCCTTTAAGATAGGGTAAATGTATTAATAATATGATATATTTATATTTATTTTGTGATGATGTGATATTTTGATACCTGATTTCGAGACAATATTTGGGTTATGTGGTTGATATTTTTATAGTTATGAGTGAATAAGGATAATTTCCTTGGTGATGTGTATTAATATCAACATGGTACGGGGTGTTGATTATGTGATATAGATGTTCGATGTAGATTTTAATTTGGTATATGGTATGTTATTATGTTATTTGAAATGTGATTGTGATTTAGTTATTTGGTATTTGATTATTTTGATTTAGAAGGAAAGATAATTCTAGGATGTATGTTTTTGGGTCATGAGGGTGAAATGTTTAGCGGGGAATTGTTTGTGTTGTACTATCTAACTATATTAACATGATTATTATGGTACTATACATTCATTTATATTTTGTGTAAGGGTTTTTATGAGTATAGTTGGTAGTTGATCTAATAAATGTTATGATCTGGCTTAGATATTTATTCTATAATAATATAATATGATTTTTCAATACATACAGAAATGATTATTTATAGGATCCTAATATTTTTATTAATATCTTTAACAGTATCTTATTTATGAAATTTTTACAAATTTTTAGGATTTCATTGGAGACGAATAAGGACATGACTATCACATGAAATAGAGTTGTCTAGTGTTAATAGAGTCACAACATTATAAGTTGAGTTGTTTTATGTATTCATTTAAATAATATTTTTTCATCACGTTAAATATATTATGGGATTCGTAATATTCTATACTATATGGAGTTTACGGGTTGTTATTATTATTGTTCATGATATTTACGCGGGTAATGATTCCCATTTTGTGGGGTTTATAACACTGATACTAATAGATAATAATTATATTATTAAAGAAATCATATTCATAATTTTCCATGGAGGGGTTATAATGGAATTGATTCATGAAAATATGTTTCCATATATTTTATTGAGAATCAAGATAGACATTGGAGGTATTTGTTAGTTTGGAAAATAATATTTTAGTTGGAAATATGTTTTATTCGATCATAACATTGGTATAAGAATGAAATATCAGATAATATAAAACCATATATACTTTAACGCATGGAATAAAATAATGTTGAATACAAAAATTGTTACTTTATAATAATATCAATTTTTAATCCTTGGAATCTAATATAATTATTTATTTTTATGATGTGTATAAAATTTCGGTGTTTTTTTATAAAATGGTTAATGTGTTGTTCAGTCTAAGGTTTTGTGTTAGCTAACACCGAAATTGATTTTCCATCTATTAACTATATTTATATTTATATACTTATATTTTTAATAGTTTTATGCTTCCTATAGAAAACAAGATGTTGTTGTACCATAATTTCATGACAAAAAGAAAATACTGGATTACGTAGATTCACAGAACAATTTAGCTTTAGATAATTATAGAACATAGAAAAAATTATAACTAATAAATCCCAGGTATTTATCATATGGTGTATATTTTTATAGTAAATAAGAAACTAGTCAATCAATAAAAATTTTAAATATATTACACAAATTATCCACTCAAGATATTCATCTAGACCTATCCTATGGAACACTTTTAATCATAACATGGGAAAATGGAAAGATATGTTGGGCGGTATCAAATTATCAATAAGGTAAAATGTATATCAAATGATATCAATGAATAATCAGGGAATGAATAATACTATAGAGAATAGTAGGTTATTAAAAAATTATATTTGATGAATCATGAGATGGAGACAAATCCATGGTATGTAATATATAAAACATAATGATAATAATAGTTAATTTCATAGTAATGTAATTCATATTGAAAAAAATTTCTAGCCCTTTAACTTGGAAAACATTTCAAATAAAGGTCATTTGTAAATAAATTTTCTTCCTTTCAAGAATAATTCTATGTTATCAAAATAAATTGTCGGGAATACACCAAATAACCTTTGAAGTATGACTCTGGAGACATATTGATGAATTGAGTAGATATTGTGTTCCTACCCAACACTAATTATGTCAAATGTATTCTTTATATGAGAAAATAATGAAAATATAAAATACATAACTATTATTCCTTTGCAATCAACAAAAATATATAATCAAATAGAAACTCTACATACTCTTTTCATTCACCCAAACAATATGTACATTAGTTTTCTGTGTAAGTATTCTTCTAAATAATACCATATGGGGTATAGTGTAAACTATTAAGTAAAATATTTCTCTAAATATATCATTACATGTGTTTCTTGGTTAATTACCTTCGATAAATGGGTTAACAAATATTTTATTCACAGAGGAATGGAATTGGATGAATAATAATTCCTATACACAGTAGAAGATTAGGTAAGATAAAAAAATAAGGTATTCTCCATGTTGACAATCCCCAAAGATAACATAGTATGAGAGATGTTATATTTTAATCCAAAAAATATAACTCCTAAGGTGTTAAATACATTTCAATATAAACTGGATAGTGAAAGTGAAATAATAAGAGTGTATTAATAAATATTTTGTAAGAATCCCATAAAAATAAGATGTTATGAGTGACTTTTAAAACCATTTTAAAAAGATCATATTATAATTATACCAACTTAATTTAAAATAATATTCAATAATGTATCCTTAGAAATAAAAAATGGTTATGAAAAATAAATATCATATGGAATATATAATATTTGATTTTAAAACGATTGGAAAAACATTCGGTACATAACATTACCATGAATGAAAACAATCTTCATCAAAATGAACGAAAAACATCATTTTATAATAAATTAATGAGAAACAGAAAGCTAAATGAGATAAAACATAATTGGGTTTCTGTATAATAATTATAAAATTGGGTAGAATGTAAATATGGAAAAATAGGGGAACCATTCCAAAAGTGGATGATAATTATTCTCAACAATGATCTAATTTTGGAATAAGAAATTAATTGATGTATAATAATTGAATTAAAATCTTTTTTCTCCCCATATAGAATGATAAATTACCATTAAATAAAATCAAAGGGTGGAACTCGCTGATCTTTGAAGAAAAAAGTTCTGAAAAAGGATAATAACCCATAAAAGCAATTTGAGTCAACAAGGACCATTAAATATTTGTTGGCATATTAATTGAAATACCGAGAAATATTGGCGATGATATGGATTTTAAAATCCATTAAATTTAATGATAAATATGATCAAATGAAATTAGAGTCCAATATATACGTTAAAAAGGGTAAACATGGTGAATACGAATCAGATTATAATGAAAAAATGACATAAAAACATAGAAATTATAAAAATTCAATTTAATTATCATGATAGAAATAATTTTAAATAAATAATTAAATACCATGAATACGGATAGGATCATAATTTAAAATATAAAAGGGGTGTAAGATAAACCATACAATTGACAACATGGTGTATAATAGGAAATATGTACCGAAGATTGAAAATTGAAAATGAAAATCCTGAATTCTAGTCTTGATTTCCATTATAATGAATAGTATAATTTTCTTTTTTAAAAACCTTATTATGAAACGTTTACTCCTATATTAAATTTTCTATCATCTAATTATAATCATATTTTATTTAGTAATATAATATTTGTTTCTTTTGAAGGATATATTTGGGTTTTTTGTCAATTTCTATAAAACATCCTTAGCTAATTGGCTATGGTAAATATTTGTTTTAAAATAAATCAATATTTTATATAATAATATTTATATATTTTTATAATTATTATCCTAACAGAAAATGTGAGTTGTTTATTTGGATTCTCCAAATTTACTCGAATTAAGAAAGTTTCCTTGTTATGTTCTTCTAAGATAGTAAAATTTTCATTGACCTTATAATCTTAATATCTATTATGGAATGTGGAATATTATCTTTACAGGAAATTAATAGTTCTATATATATAATTTGTAAGTTATAAATAAATTTTTCAATTCATAAATTTAAGTCAGTCTTTTAAGGTGAAATATATTGTTCAGTGGATGTAGTTGTCTACATTTACACACAAAAGATACTATCATATTAAATTCATCGTGAATTCAGTAGATAATAAAATAATTATAAGAACAATAATTATGTTATAAAAATTATAATACTTCATTAAATAAATTTATCAAATATTAAC
This sequence comes from Viscum album, assembly GCA_963277665.1. Lineage (NCBI taxonomy): Eukaryota > Viridiplantae > Streptophyta > Magnoliopsida > Santalales > Viscaceae > Viscum > Viscum album. The sequence continues at coordinate 34,417,730 of OY728150.1, read as the reverse complement.
GGTTGTTACGAAGAGTATAACACACCACTCATGGATTCCATTAACCTCTTGTATGCATGATTACATCTACATTTTCAAATGATTTTAGAGGAAGTTGGAAAAGATGTTTTACATTTGAATAATAAAATTATGGGAATCAATAATAATATTTTTACGGTAATTTCAAGGATTCTAGTTGATTTTATGTGGATATGAAGGAAATAACTAAAAGGATATAATTGATAATATTACCTCTTCATTTGGATGTTCTCGCTTGGGATGCACCCTTAGGATCTGTTGATCGGTCTTTTGGAAAGAACACAGATAATTGGATGCTAGGATATGATTGATGAGAGACAAAAAAATATTATTATTATATATATGGATTTCTAATGGTTGGATAAATTTGGTGGATTTTATCACCTTTCATAATTGAATAAAAATTCAATTTTGAAAATATTAATTTCTGTTTCATTGATGAAATCACTAAATTCAAGGGTGAATGTATCAAAAGTGGGAAATAATAATGGATGGGAGTGATATAAGTATCATAAATCTTCTACAAATGATTTTATAATAAATTTTAACTTGTTACAATTCATTCACCAATATAATTTTACATTTCACATATTTATTGTTACATTAGAAACTATTTTTTACACAATTAATTTATATTTTAATAAAACATTATATGTTTCCCCACTGATTTTTTATATTCTTGAAATAAATCTAAAATTTTTATTAGAGATAATATATATATATATATATATATATATGAAAATATTATCATATTATTCAAATAAAATACATCAATTTAATTAATAAAATGAAAATTATAAAACATTAATAAAAAAAATATTTCAAAAATATTATTTCTCCTTTATTAGGATCGTTAACATTAATATTAGTAATCATATATTTATGCAAAAAATATATTCTATCCATAAAACAAAATTTTAAAATTTTTATATAAAACATTATTTCCATTTTTTATCATTAATTTCCGTAAGTGTTGAAAAAAAAATTAATATAAACTAAAAAAATTGTTTTTAGAGTAAAATATAGCTTAGGTTTCCAAAATGTTGAACATGTATTTCATAAACACAAAATAAACTAATGGCATATGTTAATCAATAAATATAACATTGATCATGAAAACTTCCTTATAATTTACTTTGTGATACTTACTTCTTGATGTAGTTAGAAACAATATGGTTTTAGAAAAGACTATATATTTTTTCTTATTCCTAAAAATCAATTATTTCATAAATAATCCAATAAATTAATCCAATGATAATTTTAAAAATATAGAATAAAAAATGATGTTATTTTTTCAAAAAATAATATCCAAAATTTAAGAATTTCACATTTAAATAAAATATAAATATTTAATGGAAACAAATATTAATTAGGAAATAAATATTTAAAATATTAATTATTCTTATTCATATTTATTATAAATTAATAATAAAATTTACTATTAAATTTTTATTAATATAAATAATATATTTTTACCATAAAATATGTAGTATCGTAAATGTAAGAATAAAAGAAGGAAATTTATATAAATGTTGCATCATAAATCATAAATTATTCTAATTAAATATTTATCAAAATATCTTAATTTAATCAATGATATAATATTAATATTGGACTTTAGTTTTATTTAGACATTTATTTTATCATTTTATTACTATTTTATAATTTACCATGTCTATGACTACCTTTAAATGGTTCTAATTAGTTTAGTGTTTCTTTTTGGCTTGGTGCTTCATATGCATGATGTTGGAGAACACATTATTTTAGTAAAGATAATATCATTTAAATTGTGATAGTGTTTTATTCCCCTCCTAAATTAAACTCTATTATCATAAAATTTTATTATTACCTACTAAAATAATATATAAGTTTATATAATGTTAATTATTAATCAGTCTTTATGTTTTATGAGATACAAGCGATTCAATATTTAGGAATAATGGGTAACATTTCATTTCCTTCCAAATATACATATATTATGATTCCGAACCATTTATTCCAAATATCGATCTATATCAAATCATTAGGAGTTTCTACAGACTTACATTCCACATTATAATTTTCATGAACCTCTTTTGAACTAAATTTTTAAATTAAAATGATTATGATAATATATAATATGATCAAAGTGATAGATAATATTAATATGAATTAAAAATTCTAATATATTTTCTCAAATGAAAAATTAATTTTATCCTATTATACTTTCATTTCACACTTGGTTCATTGTCTAATTTACTTATTTCAATTTAAGTTTATTTTCACTATGTTCCCCAATTCACCTTATCTTAATAACTAAATGTTATTAAAAAATAAATTATTCTGAATCATTAGAAAGGATTGTTTGAATCTAAAATTCCATTCCACTATAAGTGTTTATCCATATGTATAGTGGTTGGACAACTCATCTTGAACATTGTAAAGATCAAGTTAATATAGGACTATCATTTTTTAGGGTTCTCTCTTATGGTTATATCGGTTCCACAACTACCTCCACATAGAAATATTGATAAAATATGTAATTAATGGTAAAACAAATGGTCTCTCTTTCACTAATATTTCATAACAATAACCTGTAATTATACTAGTTTCTATGGTTTCCTCTAATCTTCCCTCATATATCTCCTGAAGAATATAAAATATCATATATTCCCTCAACTAACTTAATGGGTTATCTATTCCTATGAAATTATGAGAAAATATAACATATAGACCATTAATTTATACATAGAAAAAGCATAATCCAAAAATCCATCTAAAAAATATTTCATAAAAACAATAGAATCTCAAACCTAACAGTCCCATAATTAAATGGCATAAAAAATTATTTCATTACACACATTCCCAAGAAAATTTATATTTAAAACTCTAGAGAATTAGGAAACTATTATCTAATATATACCATGTCTTTATCATCTTGAGTAATTTTATAAAATAAAATTGAAACTAATTAATACATAATAATTGTGAAACATCTCCCACAAATTCTGTACACATGTTATTCTTTTTAAAATATTATATGAAATAATTTTAACCATAACCTAGGGAAATAAAAACATAAGAAATGTCAACTAAAATTATTAGTTGGGTAATATGTGTACCTGAAGATATCATAGCATACAAATTTCATGAATAATACGGATGCAAATAAATAATATCAAATAATCACTTATAAATTATCATATGAGAATGAATGAAATCCATGATTAACAATTTGTAAAAAAAATAATGATAATATTAACAGATTTCATGGGGATGTATTGTGTAATATAAATCATTTAAAGGACATGTTACAAGAAACTACATACCATAAAGGATATGTTCAATTCCATTATCTTAATGTCAAGACCTTATCCAATACATCTAAAAATCGGTTGGCACACACTAAATAGTATGGTTAGTTTGAATTATGAGACATAAGGATTCATCAACAATCTAATTTGGGCCCCATCCATAAAAAATTATAACACCCTCTAATTCTATGCAATGATAAATTTTGAATATGGTAAATTTATTTAATATCTTACAGTCTACATAAACATTATTCCTAAAAAGGACACTATGTTCGATTGAATATAGAACATGCAACCCTGTGATTTAATGAATTGTGAAATATTCTTATTAAAATATGGCAGTTATAAAATTTCCATGAAATATGAAAATATTAATAGGATCAATGTCATTAAAAATGTTTATATTTCCTATAAAATAAAAATTATTTGATTAATTTTAACAAATAAGTACTTCGTTTATATAAAAAAAATTATTATTCAAAAATAATTTCAGATAAATTTTTGTGGAAATATTATAATTATTTTCTGGAACATTATTATATTTTATTTGGAAAAATTAATATCATTTTTTATTTTAGAATATCAAAACTATACATGGGAAATTCTTTTAATTGCTGGAAAGGATTGATTTTTCATTGAATTATGAGCAATATGTCATTTTATTGAAAAAAATATTTTTATTTAAAACATTTAAAAGGTCTCATTTTGATTTAAAAATAAATTTAATGAAATATTAACTCTTTAATTTCATTAGTAATACAATTAGATCTATTTGAATAATTTTTTATTTAATTTATTATAAAAAAAATTTATACTGAAAAACTAATTTTTCAAAAACACATTGTTTCTTTTCATTTTTCATTTAATTATTAAATTAATTTCATCCACTAAAAAGAATTTAATAAATAAAAATAGATTTTATAATTTTAGTCATGTGGTCCAAATTTAGTAAAACATTGCCTTTTATTTTTTTCCAGAATGATTAGTAACAATAATAAATTGTTTTAACATTGTATAAGGTAAATCATTTACTTAATATTAAAGTAAAAATGATAAAGACTAAAAATGACAGTTAAACTTGATATAATTTAATTGGATGAGTCTATTTCATCCATAATCTCCAATATTTGGTCATAATAAAATTTGATTCCTTTTGGATGATATTATAATCTTTATAATATATTATTTTTATAAAAGTAAAAAATACCACACAATAGTGTTTAATAAATATAATATTTTTAAGAGAGGTATAACAAGGTAATATATTTGGTTAAAAATATTATTTTAAAAAATGTATTTTACCTTACCATGGAAAATTATTTTACCTTTTGTGGACAAATAATTCCATTAAATTCTTTCACAACAGTGAATGAGTAATTTTTAATTAATGGAAAAATAAATTAAATGATATTAATATTATTAAAAGTAGATTAATATAATTTAATTATTTTTATAGGAGAATAATCTAGAAAAAATGACATATTATAGAGGTTTGTATTCTTTTAATTCCAAATCCATTATTTTCATTGTGTTATTAAATGCAAACTAAAATTTTAATTTTAAAACTAAAATTAATTATGTTTTATGAATATAATATATTATTATATGAATTAAAAACCATAATAATAATATATACCAAAAAATTATTGGGATATGGTTAATTAAATATTAAATTATCCATTTATGGGTCTATTTTCATTTTATATTAGTATTATTTCCCCTTAGAGAGTAAACATTTTTAACATTATGGTAACTATCAAAAGGCATAATGGGGTGTTAAAACTAAAATGTAAAGGTGAAAACATATCCAACACATATCCAAATAATATTTAAATTTTTTTGTTTACTTAGATTCTCATTATATTAAAATTAAATAAATTATTAGTTATTTTAACATGATAAAAATTTATATTTTTTTAATATTATAAGAAATTCCAAGATTCCCACTGCCCTCAATAATAAAGAGGAACCCCTTCCTTCAATTAATTACCCCACATTGAGTCAAATAGTTCAAAAAACCTCCAATTACAATTATAAATATAATCATAAATGTTACTTAGATTATTTATCTTCAAAATTATGATCATTATGTTCCTTTAGAAGAGATATAATGGAAGCCTCCAAATAAGAGCCATTCATCTTTACCAGCTCATTCATGATTATTTCTTCTTCTAATACCTATTCATGAGTTGTAAAGATCCTAAAATAATATCTCTAGTATCATAGTTATACATAGATATTATTTTAACTTTGAAAAAAACATATTCAATATCTTTTAGAACCTATGTAAAGAGGAAACATTGCTCCTTCTTACATGTGTCTTATTATCTCAATGTAGCGGTGTAATTTTTATTCCATCGCAAAATTATATGGATTGACATAAAGTTGTATTTAATGAATATTATATATATATATATATATATTATAATTATATAAGGGTGTCTTATATTTTTCATACTTCTTTCACCACAACCATTGAAAAATGAAAATTTCCTTCATGCGTACGTATGGTCTTGCATATCCATGAACAACATAACTTATTTTTCTATCCCGGTAATTAAAGAAGACTCTAAATATATTTCAATATTATACATATACCATGAATCATATTTTTTATATTATGTGACCATAAAAATGTACAAGGACCGTAACTAAAAAATAAAAACATATATGACAAAAGACACAGTTGTCTCCCTATACAATAGTTTAATGAATAATTATTAATAAAATGGTCAAAATGATTATAAGTAAATTTTATAATATATATATATCTGAGTATAGTTCTTTAATATATTTATTGAATATTTGTATTTATTATATATTATGTTTTAACATGCATGAAAGAATACTGACCTGAGGTATTGTATTATTTCAAAATATTTTCACTATTAAGCAATGTTTATGTATATGTCCTTAATAGGGAATATTTTTTATTTTAAAAAAAGTTATTATAATTGCCTTTAATTTTAAAAATAAGTTATAAAATTATGAAAAGGTTATTTCCCTCAATAAATTTTCAATGTTCATTTCAAATTATATTCATCTATGACATTAGCCTTTTTTTGAATCTCTTGTTTTGGAATTAATCTAATGATGTTATTCACCAAATTTCATTGTAAGGGTTTTGATCAATTAGGTTTTATAAAATACTGAAATTCCATACATCGAGTTCTTCCAATATTTAATGTTAATGATTTTGAGGAATGTTTATTATGATTTATTAATCATGTGAGGAACCAATTGGACATTATAACTAATAGTAAAATCTAGAAATAGATACTCAATTAATATTTAGGTATCACGAGATGATTTAAATTGTGTTTTGATGAATTACATACACATTTATTTTATGATATCTTAGCCAAGGCCTTAATGGTATGTTTCAAATGATTGACATTATACACTATCTCATTATGAGATTAATTGTTGATTTCTATTTGATTATTCTATTAGTTATAATACTCAGGGATAATTTTAAAGATCCTGTGATTATTTATATTGATTCATTTGATCATCCATTATTCATTCAATATTATGCATGAGTTTATGTTTAAATGGAATGTGTAGAAGTTTTTTACCTTTATATACTAATTATCATTATTTATTCATGATATATATTTTTATAAATGCATCCATACCATGCATATTAACTCACCCCATTCTTATGTTTAATTTTCACCAGTATACCAAGAAGTGTTTTAGTATTTTCATGGAAGAATATACTGAGGGGAATAGTTGAATTATCAAATAAAATAATATGGGGTATTATATGTTTTTAAATAAAAATAGATTTTAAAGAATGTATATAGTGTACCAAGATTACAATAAGAATCATTCCTTTGGGATATGATTTCATCTATCTACAGCCAATAAAAAAAATAACAACAATCTATAGGCTAATGGGGTCTGGGAATTTGTAGGTGGCATCAAACAATGTTTTGTAGAGTCCTTAGGAATTACTATTAGTAAAACATATATCTGGGGAAAAAACCATATGAAATACATTATGTATAATTCTATGTTTTGGATAACAACCTAAAATGTTTTATGGTTTGTGATGATTTGGTTTTCATTGCAATACATCCCTGTATATATTCTACAATTTGGTGTGGTTTGGGATAAAATGTACATCGAGGTAATAACATTGAATAAGGCATGTCAATCATGAGTCTATGATTATATAGTAAATGATAAGGGGTCTTACTAAACTCCCAGTTTGACAGACCTAGGGGATATTCTCATATTTCTTGAATTTTGTTTTAAAAATTATGAAATATTATACAATATTTAAATGATTTATATAATTTTTCAAAGAACACATGATTATGAATTCGAGAATATACATGTATAAACTTTAAGATTTATCATATTTATTTCATTAGTTTTTGGTATTATACATTATATTTCATTTTTTATCATCTAATATAGTGTATTTAATACTTTATAAATGGATAATATTGGAAGAAATTAGAACCATATTAGTCCATGTACTCCACTTAGGGATTATCCTCCGATGATAAATAATGAAGAAGAAATTCGAGATGCAGTTATAATAGATCAAATTATTACCATATTGGGTCAGATGAGTGGATTTCATGGTAGAAAAATTAGAAATGTGGATCATCCTAATGATCTATCATCCAGTGTAACAATGATAGTATAATTTACATGCCAGCCACCTATACAATAAAATGGGACTACAAATACTGTTATAGTTGAGAAGTGGATTCATTCCTTATAAATAAATTTTCTAACTCTAATAAATAATAAATGAGAGAATGTTTTTTTAAATATTTATCATGTATTAAGAAATTAGGATCAAAAGTGTTAATTGATTAAAATGTCAAAAATGAGGAGGAACTATTATGCATTGAATGGTTGGATTTTAAGAAATGTTTCTTTTATTTTTCCCCTCATTATGAATGGTAATATATAGAGAGAAAATCATGAGTATAGGACAATAAAAAGAATAAAATGTTTCTATGTTTGAAGAAAAAAGTTTAATGTTATAAAGGTATGTTATGGAGTATTTATGTAATCAAAAGAAAAATTGTTACCATTTATTTTTTGGGTGTATGAAAATTATTTTAGGGGAACTAATTTCCCTTACTTACTCAAAATTACTTCTTTATTATTAAAACACTTTTGTGGAAAAAGTGAGAAACAAAAAAAGTAAACTGGACAACTAGAACACACAGAGAAATCATCCGGCCCTGCCCCACCCTAGAAATTGTGCCATGATGAGAAGCCTCCAGTGATGCCGGACCCCTCAACAGACAGTCCCGGGCAGAGATGCACAGGCACAGATCCGATGGAAACACCATACCCTCTCAACATCCCAATCCAAAAGGCCTTCACTGATGTAGACTTCATGCACTGATCCTTTTTCGGAGTAGGTCCAAGAAGAATGCTAGAAACGATAAAAAATGCACCACAAATTCAAAAAAAAGGGATCCCAGAGTTGCATAGCCCACACAAGCATTACCCTTGAGCCAACAAACCTAAGACAAAAACATAAACAGAGGATATCAAGATGAACATGATGTTACCGAAATCAGTTTCTTTAAATAAATTCCACAATAAGGAATCCATCTTTAAATCATCTCCTTCTAATATCAGTGTCTCAAACTCTAAATCCAGCTGGTCCCAAGACTGAATATACTCCTCGACACAAATCTTTATTAGGTTGAAACCTCTAACCAAATTTGAGTCCTATTTGTCAATCCATTAATATTTACCCTCATTGAGTGGCTCCTCAAGAGACTGCCCCATCATTTTAGATGCCTCCTCCTCGGTTGTGTTGAGAAATAATCTCTGTTATATAACATGTCCTTCAGAACTTAACAGAAGGACCATGGTATTATCATACTTTACCTTACACTTCTGGTGCCTCAAGGTCTCTGTGTCCATCTTCTTGGTGCTCATTTTCATTATAGAGCGGGTCTCTATAGGAGGAGGTAGTGAGGAGTAGTCCTTCCTCCCTTTCCTTCTCCTGGAGTTCCTATCACATTTTTGACAAGATTCCTCATCTTCCGAGTGAGAATGTTCAATAACATTGTTAGCCAACACATTGACCTTGACATCCATGCTTGGAATAGTGGGATCAGAACTCAAATCAGCCTCTAGTAGGCCTTCCAACATGTTGCATAATGTAACCATCATACAAAGTGAACTAGAGTCCCCCTTCTTCCCACCCCCACTTGTAACAGGCATATCCCGATCAGCCCCTTGCCTCCCCTTACTGACATCACCACTTCCCTTCAATGACTTATCACCAACCAATCCAGACAAATCCACAAGCTCATGGCCCGATGAGCGATCCAACACCTAGTTTCCATTTTTCCACTCAGCTTCCACCTAAACCTCCACATGTTGGGATTTCCAATCTTCATCCTTCACCCTACATATTGAAGGACCCATGAGATCGCCCCTCAACCTGTTGAACACATCCGACACATTCAGATTAATCCATTGAGCCACTGTTCTAGTGCTGATGAGACCCATCCCCACCACATTGCAATCCACTAACTCTCTCAGAGGACATTCCTCCTCAACTAGCCTCTATGATAGAGGTCCCCCAACTCTATTCTCAACACCCACGTCCTGCTGTCTGGAGTTCGTAACCTCACATACCACTGGATCCTTGCCCTTGCCACTATCCACCATCTGATTCGCGACCTTCCCAACCTTGTGCCATGCTTACCTTGAATGGAATCCAAATCTCTTACCTTCCATCGATGAAGACCGTTGTTGAAAAATATCCGAGAAATGCCCCAGCCTCTTACTTGAAGAACAAAAGTCTGTCCAATCCTCAAAGAGAACTCGTTTTTAAACCTATATTCCTCAACAATCGTAATCCAGAAAAAATCTATGGGGACCTTCGACACATACATCTCAAAACATATCCTTGAATAAATAGGATGGAAAATTGCTACCGTTTGGCTATTCGAATCAAGGTATTTTCCGAGGAGGTTACCGAGCATCTTGATGATTGAGGTATTTTGAAACTGTAATTGAATCTTCAGAAAACTATCCCAAATCACAGCAGAAGGCAGGTCTCGGTTCATGTGGAATTCAAACGACCAATGGAACATGAAAAAGCAAATCCCATTGCAGATATAGGGTTCCCTTGACCAGGTAAGGACAATATCCTCCTCTGATGAAAAATGGATCATCATATGCTTGTTATCGAGAAATCATACCATAGCCCGCTCCTTGAGGTCCCAAGTGTCGATGATAAACCTGTCAAAGGAATCAACCGACGGTCTTCGCTGCTTAAAACATGCAACCAGAGTGAGCTTCAGAAGAGCATAAGATTAAGAGAACTCTGAATTCGAAATTTGGAGATTCAGGCAACCCTTGATGAGTTTCGAGACCTTCGGGCATAATTTAATTTTTAGAAAAGAAGGAAGAAGATCAGGATTTGAGAATGATCGCAATGAATGCATTTCATTTTCGAGGAAAGATCCCTCCCCTGATAGAGAGGGAGTGATCCTTGCATCCACCGCCTCCGTCACCGATGTAGATGATACATCCTAGGGTTCCCGTGTGAGCCCTCACCCAACAATCTCACTAATATCACTAACATTATCATTATACAAGGAAATAGTATCATGTGGTATTGAGTGATAAAAGGAATTATCCAAGTCTTATGACTTCAAAAGGAATAAAGAGTAGAAGATTATGGTATAGGAAAAAATCATTAAGCTATAGAAGGGATAGATGTATTTTACCACATGTTATAATTTTTGAAAAAACACCATTGTACAAGATTTAAGGGAATGGGTTTTTTCATAATGTTTTGATCTAGAGGATATAGGAAATTTCAATGAAATGATTGTAAATAAATCTCCAATCATCATTGTTTTAACATTAAGGATATTGGAAACTAAGCCAATTAATTACATAAGAATAAAGGGAATCTATCAAAAATAATCAATGATATCAAGGTCAATCATATAATATTACTACAACCTAATTTGAATGATTAAATTAATTGCATTTTTATATTAAATAATTATGTTGTAGAAATAATATTTCTATAATATTTTGTTTAATTGGATCATTAAATGTATAAATTTTTTAATAAATTAGATTTTATTTATGGATTTTAATGAATATGTTAAATTTTTGGAAACTATGAAATGTAAATTGTGGTAACATGGTATTTTTTTGAATATGGGAAGGATAACTCATAGTGTGTTAATGGTGTTGAGTTAATATTGTTTAGTTGGTATAAAGATAATATTGTAAATGAATGACTAAATGATATAGAATTGGGACCATGAAAATTGATATAGATTTTATTTATAATTGTTTTCACTTTTCATAATATGATATTTCAAAACGAGAGAGATAATCTTATTAATAAATCTTGGTGCCAATAAGTTTTTATGGTAATTTCTATGTTTTAGTAGAATATATGATCAATTTATTAAAATTAGCCTTATATGATAGAAATATATACATTATGTTATTTGGGGAACTAATGTTAAGAATAAATATAGTGAAATTATTTATTGATTTTGAATATGTTGAGAAAAAACTTAGAACACCCTTAATTATATTTTTTTTGCAATGGACTTTGTTGGTCTTTGGGTGTTATTGGATAACTTCTGAAAATAATGTTTTTTTAGTAAATATTAAGAGGATGAAAGAATGAATTATAAACTATATGATTTATTAATAAGTGTTTCATGAATAAAAAATTATAACCATTTCCTAGTGATTTTTTTTGTGTGGAAATAGATCAAAACACAACTATAGGATGAGGGCTTTCTTATAACCTGGAAAGAAAATAAGTAATATTATTTTCATGAGTTATTTATATGGACATTAAAAGAATAACTCTAAATTATGAAAATGACATTAAAATGAAATTTTTTTTGATTTAATCTATAAACCAGGAAATCAAAATAATTTTATCCCAGCATAGATTTACATTTTGTAGTGGTAAAATTTATCATGACCATGTTATCTATCAGTCTCTATTAATTATTGTGTTTTAATTTCATCATCCAAGTCCACATTTCTAGTTTTAATTGATGTTATCCATTTTGGAAACCATGTACTATGGTGATTCTCTTAATTATATATAAAAATTTTAATATGATTTTTTATTAACTTTATTTATGATTTTGGATTTCCACAATGGAATTTTCAAATGAAAAACCCTTTAGTTCTCTCCAAAAGTACAATTGCATAAGAAACATTAATTTAAGGGGGTATAATGTAACACCACAATATTTTATAGTATTATTCTTTTTGTAAAAATATATATTTTTGGATAGCTTGTTGTGCACAAAAACATGAAATTTTAAAATAAAACTATGTTCTATAGCTTATATAACATTAAACTTTGCGATTCAATGAATAGTGAAATATTGTATTTTAAATATGACCATTTTGACATAAATATTAAATTAGATAATTATAATTTCATCAAATTTATAATTAAATATTTAAATTTCATAATCCTATAAAATATATTTATTAATTGTTGGGAATTAAGCACTAAATGTTTATTAAAATCAATTTATTCTTCAAAAATATGTTTTCTTCAGAAATGATTTTTATTACTTTTTGATGAGGAATTATTAAATTTTTTAATTAAATAAATAGGTAAATTATTTGATGAAATTTTTATAATTATTACAATTAAAAAATTAATATTATCATAGGGTGATTTTTTGGTATTTTTCAGAAAATCATGATTTTCCTATCAATACTAAAAATTGATGGTTTTTATTGAAAATTGTTTTTTACTATTTAAAACCCTAAATTCATATTAGAATGTGTTAAAATGAAAATTTGATTTTTAATATGATTAAATGGACTATAAATTTCATTATTATAATTTTTATGATTTAATTTATTATAAAAAATTCTACATAATATTTTTTTGAAATATTGTTATTCATTTAATTTTTCATTTTAATTTTAAATTATTTTAAGAAACATATATTAATTGAATATTTACAAATAAATTTAATATTTTGAATCAATGGTTAAAAATTAAAAAAAATACCCTTTTATATCCTTTATTATGAATAATAACCATAGTAAATTTTGTTACCCCGATAAAGGGTAAATCAAGAAATCTGGTTTAAGAATAAGATTAGAAAATCTTAAAAATGATTCAAACACTTTTCATAATTTCACTTGACGATTACATTTCCTTCATACCGATCGAATATTCGGTTATATGGAATTTTTTTCCATTTGATTGAAATTATGACATTTATAGTATTTTTTGTGGTGAAAATTTAAAAATGTCACACTCTTATTTTTAATAAATATTATATTTTTAATTGAGGTGTAAACACATAATATTTTATGGTTAAAATTATTATTTCTAACAATAAATTATTTATTTTTTAGTGGTAATTTATTATTAATTATTAATATATAAATAGTTAACACAAATTCCCTGAAAAGGATTAAAGGGAAATTATTTAATTAATAGAAAAATAAAAAAAGAATATTACAATTGATAAAAGTAATATAATATGAAATAATTAATGTGAATCAAGAATTTTACAGTTAAAAATTACATATTATAAAAAATTTATTCAATTTATTTTAATTTTTTTATTTATGTAATTTAAGTCAAACTAAATGAATAGTTCTAAAATTGAAATTAGTTATATTTTTTCAAAATATTATTTTATTAAATGTATTAAAATTTCGAAAAATAATATCATAAAAAATAATAATGTTATATGGATGTTGATATCTACCATGGTCAATTGTTTTTTAGATTTTAATTTTATTTTAATATAATTAACCCTTAGAGAGTACACAATTTTAATATTTAGGTAACTTTTAATGGAGTAAATTTGGGGTTTAAATTATATGTAAGGGTTAAAACACATATAAATCGTATGAAAATTTTATTTTATGAAATTATATAGACATATCCTCACCTTATAATCTAATTTTAGTAATTGTTATCCATTTTTCATGATAAATAATTTATATTAATTTAATTTTTTATGAAATTTCAATAATAATCCTCTCCTCATTCATAAAAGGGAACCCCTTATTTCACTTACATACACCACATTGAATCATATAGCTCTTCCAAACACTGCCCTTTCCTCTTATAAATATAATCACCCATTTTTTTGAGGTTTTTACCTTCCTAAATATAAATCCTATGTCAATTTTAAAAGATATCTAAAGGAATTCCATCGAAGAACAGTTAATCATCTTCACAAACTCATTTATGTTTGATTCTTATTCAAAATCATATTCATGTTATGTATCCATACATAAATAATAAATCTAATATTGAAAATTTATTCTTATTTAATTATTTTTATGTAAATCCACATCCAATATCTGTTTCATCCTATTTAAATCGAAAACATCATTCTTGCATAAATATGTCTTGTCATCTCGACAAAGTGGTGTTATTGATTTTTCATCTTCACATTACTTGAATGGTTATAACTATAACACTAATGAATATATATGATATATATTAATTAATTATTATTCATGTAAGGATAATTATTTTTTACCATTCTTTAATTACATTGATTGAATAATTAATACAATGTTCGTGTGTATATATGACCTAACGTCTCCATGAATAGTGTAACACATTTTTATGTATGTATTTATATATTTGTGTATATATTTATATATATTAAATATAGATTATATTTATATCACTAAATCTATTCTATATATGAGGCAGCATAATAAATGTAAAAGGACCATAACTACTAAATAATATCCTACATGAAAAATTAAGGAGTTGTCACCCAGAAAAATGATTTAATAAATAATTATTAATGACTAGGTGATGCTATATTTTTATTATATTATAGTATATATATTATTATAGTTTTATAATAAATTTATAATAAATCTATATTTATTTTAAAAGAGGTTTGAACAAGTATAAATGCATTAGAACCATTGGAAATGGTTTATATCATTGTTTCACTATTGTTTGGGCTTATTTATTTTTAAGACTCTATAATGAATATTTATATTCTTTATCTATGTTTTCAAAATCTGTTTTCAAATAAGTTTTCTCTATTATGATATGATTTTTAATGCTATTTTTACCAATATATTACATTAATAATTTTTTTAAAAGAAATATTCTTGTTGTTGTCAAATGAGGTTCTTTTTAATTTTTATAAAAAAGTATGAATGAAATTCTTATTATCCTATATAGCATGAATTAAATCTCCCCTAATCATTACAAATATATTATTTTATGATGTATTTAAATTTTTACATGGTCATTTTCCAATAAAATATATAACATTATAATTTCACATCTTTATAAAAATAATATATATCAAAATGAAAATAGAAATTTCTGAAATAGTATTTTAATTATAGTTTTAATGTGTTATCATCAATGACCTAACCCTTTTTTAATCAAATTTTGAGGATATAATCTAATGATAGTATTCACCATATTTATTTTTAGGGTATATGATCAACCTAAATGGGGAAATTATTGATATTCTATATGACTAGTTCTTCTGATATGTAGAGTTACTGATTTTATGGCATGTTGGTTATGTTTTATTATTCATATGAGGAATTTATTAGACATAGTAAGTGACAATAAATGTTTTCTATAGCCCCTTGATGCATTGGTAGGTCTCTTGAGACAAACTATATTGGGTTTTGTCTGCTGCCATACCAAGTTATTTGTATATGTTTATAAACATTCCTCAATGATATAATTCATTTGTTCGACATGATGAATTCCATCAGTATGAGATTAGTTATTGATGTCCATGTGACTATTAGATCAGTTTGAATATCTATAGACAATTTTTAGGATCATGTGAATATTTATATGGAATTACATGTTCATCTTTTATTTCTACCATATTATGATCAAGTTGGTATTTAAATTGCACATATCTTGTATATTTAACATTTTATATTTATTAGGCTTATTTATTTATTATATCTAATATTATAAACATACACTTAATAAGTATATGATCTATCCCATTTATTATGTTTTATTTTTCTTAGCCAAGGGATCCATACCTTTAGTGGAGGTATTCTCTTGTTTACATTTCTGTTTAAAACACATAATTTTATTAATAAAAGATTATATAAATATATGAGGGGAATTGAGGGTGTTGCATGTGTTCGGGATGTGATAGTGGGATAAATGAGTAAAATCAGTGCACATTGCATGTTTGGAACACAATTAGAGTTAATTATTGGAGTTCATTCCCTAGAACCAAAATCCTTTGTACTTTATAATAACTTATATTCATGGTATTATATTAATGCATTACTTATCACATCATGATTTTTCATATGTAAGGAATTGTATGTGATAATTTACTATGATTAAATGTAACACTAAAAAGTCACAGCAGATCCCTACTATGATGATAACCCGGAATTTCTATGACATTATTCATGAATATACGTTCTACAGCAAGATGATATCATATGAGGGAATGAAACTATATAGGCTATCAGGGGTGGAGACGCATAGGACTTTGAGTAACCTTCTCATGGTGTACATCGATGGTAATTTCTATGAAGATATTATGAGAATGAGACCCAACGATAGGAAATCCAGATTTATTTGGGTGATTAGATGTTCCTATCAGAAGATGTATTTATTGTACCTCGGACATTAAGATTAATATTCATGAGTATTATTACTCACATAATAAGATGTATTCATGAAAACCTTGAGGAAATATGTTCTCAGTGAGGTAAGATATGTTTTGTTCATCATGAGTAATATAGAATTAATGAATAACTTGAGAATGGAATTTCCCATCTATTTTTAATGGATGTTAATGACTTAATACTTTTTATGGAAATGATATACCCTGAATAAATTTATGGCCATGTTGTTCTATAGGCATGTTCAATTTCCTAGATTTTAAGGAAGGGGAAAATGAGCACATGGGATGATGACACTAGCATTAAAGCGGCTGGATTAAAGATATCAATAAAAAGGGATTCAAATACATTGTAAAATTTTGTATCTGGTGAAATGACGTTGTGGAATTAATTTCCTTCTTTATGGGTGCCTTAGCATGTTGTTAGATGCTAAACTTGTACATTAGCCATCTCCACCAAATTCCACTGAGAATGTTTCCTAGAGGGTCACACACTTAGTTTACATTTATCACAGTAAAATATTAAATTGTTTATTATTCAATTTGATGAATAAAGATTATTCTTGATTTTGGTTTAATAATTATTCGTGGATTAACGATATTATTTATTCTAAAAAATTTTATTATAAAGAATATATATTATGGGGGAATATATAATATATATTTATTTCCTATTTATTTAATTTAATATTTATATATCTATTGTGGAATAAGGCTCTAACATTTATTTGAAAAATAAAAAGACATTATTCAAGGTCTGACAAATATGGGTGATGATTGGAAGACTGAGTTCAAGGGTACGATGAGAAAAATTAATATTTAATATTATTGTTATTTATAATATTTAATTATTATTCTAATTTTGGGAATATTTCATGAAATAATAATAATAATACTATTTTTTTGACATGGGGCTATTCTAGGATTAATTAATTAATTCATGAAACTTTTTTAATTTTGATATTTTAACCCTAGTGATATAAAAACCCAATTATGATTATTTTATGGTAAACACATCCAATAAAATCATCATTCAGAACAAATAAGTGAAAATATATAAATCCTATAGAGTTCATCCCAATCGAAGAATGATCTCAGGAACGAGAGAGATCCCCCTCCAACAGATCAAAGGGAATGATTTGGAAAAAGTTCTCAAGGAGATCAATGGAAGATATCAGAAGCACAAGGATATTTTGTGCTTGCACCCAAAGACTCCATTAGTGATGTCTGGATATGTTTGGAGAGCGTGTGAATAACCATTAGAAGAATTCTAATCATCAATTTTTCAATTCAATGGTAGATCACTATAGATATTTTTTCTAATTGTAGCAATGAAGAAAGAATAACCATTGAGTTAATTATTATTAAATTATATTAATTATAATAATGTGTTTATCTCCTCTCTCTTGGTTCCTATTTATTATTCATTTCCTGTTCTTTGATTCAAATCCATCAATCAATACATTCATCAACACCTGATAAAATATAAATAATTTATAATGGAAAAAATTAAAATATGGCTACCACCCCTCCCACACATCTACTGGGCCTGAAATAGAAAGGTGCTACCGAAGGAAGAACTTAATGGTTTATGATTATTAAGTATTGTTGATGATTTAATCATTCATAATTTAGATTTTAAATTTTATTTTAATTATTATTTAAATCTGAATTAGAAGTTTAATTTCTTCCACTATAATTTCTCATAAATCAAATAGAAACAACCAATTTTATGATTAAAATAAAAATGGGGATCTCATTTGGAGGTTCTAAAGATCTTGGTCATACAACACGAGACTCCACGCCATTTAATATGCATTACACCTCATGTACTAATGTTCAATGAATCATGTTTGATTCCAAAACAAATTTATAATTTTTTATTGATTATGGAATTAATTAAACTATTAATGCACCACATGTTGACCAGGATTAGAAAGATCAAGGTAAGTCACACTACACAACGTGTGGCCCATTAGAGGAAACATGTAGTCCCTTTGAGTCAGGGGTCGGGTTATGTATTCCATACATGCCCTACCCAACCAACAATCATGTAACACTGAGTAAGAATGGCATGTGGCCCACTGGACACACCATGTATTACAATATTTTAGAATTACACCATAAATACCGAGTCCCTAGGTGGGTACTCTGGACAAATGGTGAAAGGTGTATACATAGTGTAGATCGAATCCACATTCCATATAATATTACCAAATTAATCATTTTTAAAATTTATGTATTTTACTATGTAAACATTTAGATATGTACTTTCAAATGGTTGTAATGATTTCACACACAATGTGATTGATTTTAAGATACATAAATAATTATATGTTTAATTAATATGTGTGCAATTTTAAAGATCAACTTGTCACGTTTGATTTATATTATTGTTATTATTTTACATGCATTAAAGCATGAGAAATTATCTAAAAATTGTGTAATCATTTTAATCATCTATGATGTACACTTCACGAATGTATATGATATGTCGTGCATGATATATATCACAAAGATTTTTTATACAAGTATAATACATGTTGCGTAGATTTTGAAGGGTACTCACTGGGTTACCTCCAATGTAAAAGTTATGTACAGAATTAATTTTAAATGAATTCATTTAACATGTTTAAAATTATATACTATAATAATCTCAATGAAATTCAGATAAGGAATAAGATAAAAGGATTGATTAAATAGAGATAATAATAAATTGATTTGAGCACTAATTATCTTAAATTAAAATGATTAATAATTGAATTATAATTTAACTTAATTCTAAATTTTTTTTCAAGCTAGTGGATGATGACAAGCTTCACCAGACATTTGTATGTGATTGGTTTTGTTTTAATTTATTATTAAATTAAATTGTTGTTGTGTGTTCCTTTTCTCATCATTAATATGATGGGAATGCATTACCATGGTTTCTTTTATGAAATTCCCCTTTTACCCCTCACATGTCTGTGAGTAAAAGAATATGTAGTTGATGGAATTCCCTTTCTATTGTATACGGTTAATGTTCAGTGATGAGGCAAAACCATTCCAAGGAGATACCAAGGCGGACAGGTGGAATGATGTAAACATGATCATAATTGGTTCATGGTGTTTCTCCACTAGGTCAGCAGATATTTTATAAATCACCTTATAATTTAACCATTGGAACAAGATCATGACCATACCCTTTATTTTATTATTTAGTTTCATGGTTATTTCTTTATGGATGTTTTTTTGTGATCACATAATTAATGAATTAAGAATCCTGAAATATGGACCAAAAAATATGATGAATTATGCGTAAATATTATCTAAGATATGATAAATCACGTATGTAATCCCACTTAATATTGGAAATAATGTTATAAAGATAATAATTTTCAATTTATGTAGAATGGATAAAATCCCTCATTAAAATATTAAGTCGATAAAGCCTTACATTACTTCGGATAGAATCGAGCCATAGTTCAATGTGCTTGACCAGCCAAAGTTGGGGTTCTACTAATTATTTGGGAATTCTAAAATGAGGTATTAGGTTTAATTGACATTGATCACGTCAAAACTTAAGGAAATCCTAAATTTAGGATTTCAGGATTTAGGAGTGCACTCAATCGATCAGGGAATAGTGAGATAAAAAATTTTGAATTTGGAATGACTACCAAAAACCTTTCATGTTTCTTAACCAACCAAATATGTGTTAATGAGAAAGGGAATTTGGACCCTTTCTACATTAATTTTCAAGAGATAAGATATTATAAAGATAATGGTGTGGGATATTGGGTTTCGGTAAAATAGTGGGAGAATAAAAAATATATTATTTATTTATTTTTATAAACTTATCAAATATATTACAAAATATATACATATATTATTTTTATAAACATAATTAAAATGGAATAAAAAATTTCACAGTGATCCATACTTGAGAATGAAACCCTTCTCAGTGGAATGATTTTCCTATAATGGAAAAAGAATTTACAAGTCACCCTTCATTATCAAAGGAAATTATATGTGTTGGAAGAACCATTAACAGTTTCCCATAGAAATGAGTCATGTGATTAAGACATATATATCTATGAGAATCATTTTCACGATGCAACATATATTAGGTTCTTCTTGATATAGTCCATGTACAATGTGATCTTGATGAAACATGAGGATATGGATGCATATAGTATTGTGTCTCCCCTTTGGGATCTCTATCAAAATAATGAAGGACAATTGAGGTATGTGATCTCTTATTATTTTTTACCACTATGCTTGGAGAGTCCCTTTCAACTGGGCCACCTGTAGTTAATCTTATTGGTTAAATTGAATGTTTGGGCATTAAATGGATTACATTCCTGGATGAGTTGTATACAAATATCATACTATCATAACTTCTCAATACCTTCACTAGTTTAATTGTGGATTATAATATAAGAAATATTTATAAGAGTCTATCATTCCTCTTTAGTTTAAATTTCAATGTGGATAATGAAATCGTAATAATAAACTGATGGTCATTATGGTGAATAAGAAGAGGAAGGACATGGAATTGTTTCCAAAGACATGTAAATAGTATAATTCTCTCAAGCCCTATACCAAAAAGAAGAAGAATATCCAGAGGCTGTGAAGTAATAAAAGAGGAATTATGTTTTGCATGTGTAAAGCCAGGGCACATTAAGAATAACTAGACCCAAAATCCTGGTGAACCTAATGGTGTGTTCGTTATTTAGTGTAATCATTCCATATCTACACATTGGGTATTAGATAGATCTTTTGGTTCTTACATATGTATCAAAATATTGGAACAAACTATATTCTAAAATATTTATATTAGAGAGTTGGATCTGCGAGCAAAAAATGGTGTGAGGCTTTCTTTTCTTTCCATTGGTGACTACAACCATTAATTATAAACGAGAATGATTTTAGTTTTACATGATTGTTATTACATACCTACTCTTACCAAAAACATATTTTTTTATCACCTTTAAGTACATATGGATTTATTTTCATGTTTGGAAATAAGAGTTTCATTATATATAAGTAAAATAGAAGTTGTGGTATGGAATATTTAAATAATGGTTAGTATGTATTAAATTATGGTAACCATGTTTTGGAAATTGATAACGAATCAAGTTCACATGACTCATATAAAACCCAATTTTGGAATCATTATATTAGTAATTTAAATGAAAAAATTTGCCACAAATTAGTGAAGATGGATATTTAGACTCTTCTAATATAGATCCACTTGATAGATGTCATGCTTTTTTAATTTGGAAAATGACCAAACCACAAATTCGTGCACAGGGTGAAAGGGACACAATGATTCTAGGATTGAGAAACACTTATGTGCCAGGACCATTTCATTTAGAAGATATAGTTGTATATTATTACTTCATAAATATTAATCATGACTTAAGTATATATGATTATATCTACATAATGAGGTATAAGTCCATGTCCTTCGAGAAATTCAGGGAATTATAGAATTCTGTATATAATAGTCCTAGTTGGAAGATAAATTTGGTTCATTCAGATCATGTTGGAGAATATATTAACCAAGTGTTCATTGACATTATCACGGCGTTTGGGATTAAATATCAAATCACTCCACATTATACGACATAGTGGAATGATGTTAGTGAACGAATAAACAAGACCTTATTGGACATCGTATGTTCGATGACGAGTGAAGAAGATATTCCATTATCATTTTGAGTATATTCAATACAAACTGTGTCAAACTCATTAAAATGAGTTCCAATTAAAGTGGATAATGAAATTCCATCCAGGTTATGGAGTGTAAAGAAACCAATTTTATTACATAAATATTGAGGGAGTTGTGATAACTTAGTTAATACCTTCTTAGTACACAAACTTTCACCCTAGGGCATTAAGTGTATATTTTTAGGGTATCCCAAGGAAACACAGGGATACAACCTATACAACCCCTCAATCAAGAATGTGACTATCACCTGACACACACAAATTATTGAGAGGGATAACATCCTAAAAAGGATAGCATGACCATGATTGGAATTGATAGAGTTGATGGCCAAGATTAATAGGAGTTATTACATGAAAAAGTTCCACATGTCCTCATTGAATAAGTAGTTCCAAAAACACAAGTACTACATATGTGTGTAGGAGATGTATGTTTACTATAGAGATACGTTTTTCTGGTCACTGAGGATGATTACTCATTATTGAGGAGAAATGATGAACCTCTCTCATACATGGAGGATGTAGAGAGCTCAGAAGCTCTAATTTGGTTAGAAACTATGAATTATGAGATAGATTCCATTTATCATAACCATGTATGGGTTCGGGTCAAAGAGATAGTTGATGTAATTCCTATTGGGTGTAAATAGGTATTCAAGAGAAAACTGGACATGAATGGTAAATTTAGTACCTATAAAACAAGGCTAGTGGATATAGGTTTTAAATGGCGTCATGTAACTTAATGTGATGATACATTATCACTATTTTCTATGTTAAAATCCATAAGAATCATTCATTCCATAGGTTCCGTCCATTATTATGAGATTTGGTTGATGGATGTAAAAAAATCAATCCATAATGGGAACCTGTAGGAAGATCTCTATATGACACAACCGAAAGAGTTAATAAAACAAGGTAATTCAAAAATGGGTTAAAAGTTGGAGAGATCCATTTATGGAATGAACCAACCATCCAGTTCAAGGAATATTCAATAAAATGAAGCCATAATAGAATTTGGTTTCATTAAAAATTAATGTGAGGAATATTCTTACAAAATAATTAATGGGAATGCAGTCATTATCATAGTAGTGTATGCTGTTGACATATTACATATTGGAAATGACATTCCAGTCAAATAGTTAGTTAAGGACCGGTTGAACAAGTGATTCTCCATGAAGGACATAGGTGAAGAATCCTATATTTTAGAGAATAAGATCATTCATCAAAGATAAAATAGGCTTCTTGAATTGGAAAAAACTACATATATTGACCATATCCTAAAGATATTTATTATAGAATAATCTTAGAGGTGATAAGTTCTATTGTCGCATGGAATACATGATTCTAAAAAAGTGTGTCCCTAGACACAAAAGGTTAAATATAAAATGAGTAAGATCTCATGAGGTTCATTGATAAGATAAATCATGTATGACATGTTTTTACTAGACATGATATTCCCTATGAATTATTCATGGTATTCATAAATTAGGTAGATCTAGGAGAACAAAATTGGACTTCAGGTAAGACTATCCTTATGTATCTGAGATGAACTAAGGATATGTTCCAAGTGTTTGATGGGGAGGATGAACTTTTCATCAGAGGGTATGCTGAAGCTGGTTTTTAGATTGATTTGAATGATTTGATGTCACAATCAGGATATGTATTCTATCTCAAAGGATGATCTTTGAGCTAAAAGTGGTCAAAACAGCCAGTTATATCTGATTCTATAGTGGATTGTGAGATTATTGTGGATTCTGATTCATCCATGTGAGCCATATGGATTCAGAAATTATTCCTGGAACATTTTGTGGTTATCATATGTAACGACCCTATCAGCTAGTATTGTGATAACACTACATTATTGGATCTTGAAAAAATATCGAATGTCAAATCAAAAAACAAAGCACATTCTATAGATGTATCACCACTTGAGGGATTTTTATCATATAGGTTAATTTGTAGATAGTAGATTACCCACAAAAGAGAATCTTGAGGAACCATCGACTAAAGCCCCATCATAGTAGAAACATGAATATCATGTGAGATATAGTGGACTAATGGTTGTTAGTAGTTGGATGTAGTTTAAGTGGTTTTCATCTAGAGTTAGTTCCCAAGAAACAAATTCTTTTCTAAATTATGATAACCTATATTCATGGTTTCGAATATTAATAAATTCAATTTCACATCATGATTGTTAATATGTATGGAATTTATTTGATGATGTCCTAAGAGTAACTATAACTCTAAAAGGTCATAGAAAATCTCCACTATGATGAGAAATCAAATGTTCTATAACACTATTCATGAATATATGTTCTATAGGCAGATGATATCATTTGAGGGACACAAATGATGTGGAATATTAGTGACCGATACTTATAGTACATTGAGGAACTTTATCATGGTGTAATCCATTGGTATTATATATGATGATATTATGAGAATGTTTCATGATTATAGGTAATCCAAAATTATAAGTGTAGTTGGATATTCTTATATTAAGACATGTGAATTGGTCGATAAACATTAAAATTATTATTAATGAGTATTATGACTTGCAGAGTTAAATGTATTGATGAAAACCATGAAAATATATGTTCACATTGATGTATAATATTTTGGGTGTGTCACCAGTAATACAGAATTAATGAATAATACGAGAAATGATTGATTCCTTATGTTCTATAACTAAAGACAATGTCTTAGTCTCGTTGAAGGAACTGATACAACCTATATAAATCGATGTCCATGGTGTTCTATAGGCATGTTGAATTATCAGGAAGATAAAGAAAAAGAAATCAAGCACATAGGTTGATAACCCTTGCATGCAACACTTATGTTTAGAGATATGGATACAAAGGGATTATATTAGATACTAAACATTTATATCAGGTGACATGTCTTTGTAACATTAACTTCTCTCTATATGGGTTATTTGGCATGTTTCTAGACGTTAACCTTGGAACATAGGATGCTCCGCCTAATTCAATTGATAAAGTGGCATATACGGTCACACAAAAAGTGTATCCAGTATCTCAGGTAAATAATACATTTATTATTATTTAAAATGTTGAATAATGATTATTACAAGGTATAGTTTAATAATTATTCATGGATTCCTAATCACATTTATTCTAAAACTAGTTATTCTAGAGAATATATACTGTGTGTGGAATATTTATAAAATATTTATTTTCTCTTTATTGAATATAACATTTATGTATTTTTTTAGTGAAATATGACGTGACATATATTTAATTAATAAATTGACATTATTCGTTGTCTAATGAATATATTGATGGATTGGAATACCGAGTTCAAGGGTCCGATGAGAAATAATAATGTTGAATATTATTTTATAAAATAATATTTAATTATAATTCGTATGTTAGGAGTGTGTCATGATATATTATTACTATTATTATTATTATTTCACATGGCGTTTCACTGGGATTAATAAAATAAGGGAGATTGTGCTATTATGATATTTTAACCCAAATGATATAAATTCCACTTTATGAATACTTTATCATAACCCTATAGATGAACAAAATGTCTACAATTAATTATAGAAAAGCACTCAAGATTAGAGAGTTAATTCCTTTC
Source organism: Viscum album (assembly GCA_963277665.1). Taxonomy (NCBI): domain Eukaryota; kingdom Viridiplantae; phylum Streptophyta; class Magnoliopsida; order Santalales; family Viscaceae; genus Viscum; species Viscum album. The sequence goes on along the minus strand of OY728150.1, from coordinate 34,391,473 downwards.
CATGAACTCTCTCATGAATGGGAGAGATCCTCTACCACTGGATCCTGCAGAATACATTGGAATTGGTGGCCAAAATGATCATAGGAGGAAACCACAAGCAATTGGATCTTCCCTCATAGCACCCAGAGACTCATTTGGTGACATTTGGAGATTCATGGAGCATGTGTATATTACCTCTAGAGGAATCTTATACATTGATTATACAATTAAATGGTGGAGTAATATAGATCTATTTCTTGATGAATCAATGAAAAAAGAATAAACTTGGTGGTAGTTATTATTTAATTAAATTAGTTATAAGAAATATGGGTTGAACTCCTAAATCATGGTTCCTATTTAATAAAACATTCATGTACTTTGATTAGAATATATTGATCACCGAATTTATCATTTATTGATCATATATGAATCATTAATAATGGAAATAAATAAAAGGTGGGTGCCACCCCTCCCACACTTCTAATACACTTCGATGCTACGTTTGTTGTTTTCCATGTAAAAGGAGACCATGCATCCAAACCCATAGGATAGAGATAACCTCAAATCCACCACATGGGCATTGAAACCGTTAGGGTAGCCTAGAAATGCCATGTTTCCCAACCCACACCTTGGACAGAAGATGGAACATCGGCACCACATGGATTTTCAAATTGTGCAGGTTTAATTGGGAGACCTTATGACCTACCTTCCTCATAGATATGGGATCTACAAGGTTGGTGAATAGTTTAGAAAACTATACTGCCATCCCATGAACCTTTTAAAAATAGCGAAAACTCCAATTTGCCCACCTAGGGTTTTTAGAAATATAACATGATTATCACCATAATTTCTCCCTACAATAGCTATGATACAATCTTCCTCCTACCAATTTTACCATGGTGAAATCTTATTCTATTGATAGAATTTTTGAGTTCATTTTGGGATGAATTAACGTTCCATGTGATTCTTACACCTAACTTATTCTCTTTAATGGTTGAGGCATTGTATAACCATTCATATTATTCCAAAGACCTAAAACTGTCTTTTCCAAAAATAATCTACATTGGGGATTTAATGTTTGTTTGATTTCTCCTAAAATTCTATGTTTATAGAATTATTTTCTAATAACAAGAGGTTGGTGGTCTAAAAGTTATATCCCATAATCTTGATGTTTTTTGTGAATGTGGTTTTGTTAATGTACTATCCATATTTCCATATTGCTTATATGGTAGGAGAGGATAATTGTGTAACTTGAAAGATAATTTTAACCCCTCATGACACCCTTCAGATATGTTGAGGTTGGGTAGGCTGGGTTCAATCTCATCTATGTGGGTTTCCACTCTTATACAAATAAAAATGGGTGGTTAAATAAGTAGCTTAAGTGTTTGTGAAATAGGAATTGTGATAATTATCCTACGAATGTTAAATTGAATAGTTCATGTGATAAAACTATTGATATTTTTTTAGATCATTATGATTGAATAAAGGCAAATTTGGCCTAACATGAATGTTTTAAAGGAGTCACAAAATGTAAATGGTAAATGTGTTAAATGGTTAAAGAATATTTCTTATATGAAAAAGTGTTGTGAGTTGGGTATTTGTATGAGGTTCTAATCCCATAGACCTAGAAATAATTAGATTCCAGGACCTAAAAATGAATTTCATGTGCTATGGTGTTAGATTAATGATCTATTTCTCTAACGAATGCACATGATGTGAATACATAGAATAATTCTCCAAGGTATGTTTTTGTATTATTTTGTGAAATTATTATACATGTGATGTATGGAACCTGAAACCAATTATGTGTTTCTTTGTTTAACCTCATAGGTAGATGACTGTTTGATGAATAAGGGAAATATATGTATCTAATGATGAAAGTGGATAATATAAATATTGTTAATTTATGGAAACTGGTTTATGTTTTTTTTCACGTTGATTAAAAAAATTCATAAAATATTTATAATGGATATTTCATATGCACCATTGGATGTGTCATATTGAGCTTTAATCACACACTTCTTGGGCCACCATTCTGTTACTGAATATAATTCATGGTTACATGTCAAAAGAAAGGATGGGACCTTTGATCGCTTATTGATTTTGGGATTAGGGATTTAAAAATATGATGGTAATATACTTGGTATGGGGACCATATTTTTGAAATCATCATAATGTCTTTATTTTGGGTTTCCTTTACACATGATACTATATGACATGACATGGAATATTTACTATTTTGTTGGGGGATGTACCTAGTTTCGATAAAAACATTTGGTCATGAATTATTCAATTTTATATTTATTTAAGTATTTATTATTTTCTATATTGTAGATTACTCTTATAGAGTGGTGATTTTATTCCCACATGTTTCATGACACCCTCGCTGCAAGTCAGTAGTGTCTGGAATACATAGAGGGGGGTCTGAGTTCATGTGGAAGACTATCTCGGGGCACTGGATATGGTAGCACCGTGGCTAGGGAATTAAAAAGTTGTATCTAAACATTTTATTTTCTATTATTTATTTTTTATGTTGATGGTGGTAAAGAAACTAGTATATTTTTTTGTGGTAATGATATTGTGTTTTAGAGTATCTAACACATTTATGGGGGTACCTGTTACCCATTGTAAGATACTTTATCTTGATGTCCCCCATTATAGTTGGAAGTTATTTCACCCTGGGTGATGAACATGTTTTGTGGTGTTACTATTTTGTGATATTTAATTTTGTCTCCTAGAATTGCATGAATTTTGTATATGCATACATATTTTTAGGAACTATGTGATATATGTCTCATGTATCATGTTAGGAACATATGTGAAAATATGTTATGGTCAGGTATGGGAATGGGAAATGAATTTTAAATTCGATTTTGTTTTTTTTGAGAAAATGTTGCTAATCTATATTTTATAATTGAATAAAGAATTGAAATATATTTTTATCATGGTTTAAATAGTTTCTAATTAAGAAAATATTTTTTTAATGGTTATTCCATTAAAAAGTGAGTCTAGAGAAAGGAATGTAATTATGTAGGTTTCATGTTATCATGTGTCAAGAATGGACAAAGGTAGCTACGGTTGATAGTAGAAATCATGTAGTGTTTATATCCATTTGTGATAGTGCATATAGGGTGTTTTTCATGTATTATATGGGATCCCTATTATAAAAAAATTTGTTGGAACATTGTGACATGGGTTTTTCATTATATAGAGATGTTTCCCCAATGAAATATACCAATTCGACAACAAATGGTTATACTAGAGAATTCTCCTCTGATAAAGGAGAGGGAAGACTAATTGGTTTAGTCTAATAGAGGAATTAATTTGTTCTAAAAGGACAATGATTGTTTTATGTAGATGATGGAATGAGTCCCAGGGTGGGATGTGATAATTTTTTATGTGACTATATAGTTTCAGCTATAGAAACTTCTAAAATTTTCTTGATGTGGATGAAATAAGGCAACCAAGTTCAATATCAAGTATATCATTATGGTTTTGAATCCCATAGTGACTCCTCCTTCAAATATGGTGATGTTGTAATCTTATATTTTTTGAGTATAGGTGAAGTGATAGTGAGATATTATATAAAAAACTGAGCATGAGGATCTTGTGCAGTGGAAATATGTCCATTGAATGTTTCTAGAAAATTTATATCTCTATAAAATTATAAAAGAAAGTGATATCCACTTTATCATGTTGACCTAGGGGAGCATGTATATGATGGATTATGTTGTCCACTTCACTTATTTTTAACGCTTTGTTCTATAATTGGTAGGGTATGAAGAAGATATGATGAGACATTTTTATGATGTAATTAGATATAAAATCAAGTCCTAAGAGAATATATTCCAATTAATGATATATATTGAAGAATTTGATTAGGATATCCATATATAATGATACCTAATGGAGGCTAATATTGGGGAGAATGTGGTTTATGTATGGTGTACCGTTTTTACGACTTTAGATAGTAGGATGCTCAATTTTGAGTTTTCCCCCAAGGAGGTGGTAGGAAGATTACTTAGGGGAGAGGAGTGTCCTCTCAGGGTAGTGATCTAATGTTTTTCAATCAGTGCAGTATGTAGAGAAACAGGCATGATTAGTGCCCCTAACTAACATAGTAGATACATATTTTGATTTGTACCAGATGTAACAATTGGGGTGATAGATATGGTACTTCATGAGAAGTGTATCCATACCAGTATGTTAGTATTTCACCAACAACATAGATCGGGTCCAAGGGTAGAGGGGTAGATTATATCTATGTTGATCATCCATCACAAGATATTAGAAATCCAATAACATCGACTGTTCTAGGTATGATTAATATATATTTTTCACAATGTGGTGATTTATTTTAATTAGTGGCCTCAAATTCTTTTATATCTACTAGATTTGTGAATCTGTTGGTTCTATCAGTGGAGCACATACGTTGGGTTATGACGGTTGACACACCATTGGGATTATCTGAAGATGCTAGCTAATAATGTAAGTAGTGTTCCCTCATGTGTTATGTGAACCATTTTTGTTGGGATTTTTTTGTGATAAATATTTCACATTTTGACCTAATATTTGTGTTGAATTGGAAATTGTTGTATCAATCACAAATTTATTGTTACCCCGCAAGGGGAATGTTCATGTATCTTGAAGATGATAGTTTTTTCATCTTGGGGAATGTGATATCCAGGAGGGTCTTATAGTTTTAGTTGGATAGTATTTTTTTGAGCTCACCTACCAATTGGAATTTCATGAACTTGATGATTATGGAGTATAGTATGGTGGCATTCATCCTATAGTGGATCAGTTCCAGGAAGTGTTTCCAATGTATTTATTGAGGTTTCCACCAAAGGGAGATGTTTAGGTCATGATGAAGTTAGAACATGGAGAAGATGAATTATCCGTCCCACCTTACATGAGGGAACCAATAGATATTCCATAGTTTGAGAAACCTCTGAAGGAGATGGAGGGTAAGGGTTATATCCATCCATGTATGTCACCATGGGGTTCTGTAGTCTTGTTTTTTAAGAAATCAAATGAATCATTTCAATTTTTCATGAATCAAAGGAACTTAAATATGAATACAGTTAAAAACTAGTATCATATTCTACATATCAACGATAATTTTGAACAAAATATTGTTTATTTCATTCTATGAAAGATAAATTTTATGTAATTATGTCATCAACAGAGGGTGAGACCTTTTGATATACCATAGACCACATTTAGAAGAAGGTATATGTTGTTTTAGTTCCTCATTATGTTTGTGGAGTTCATGAAAGTTCCATAGGTGTTTATCGAAATAATTAATGAAATCATTCTTCCATTCATGGATTAGTATGTAGATATTTTGTGCTAAAAATCATGTTGTATTCCCAATGCCATGAAGATCAGGGCAAACGTCTTTATATCACCCTGAGTATGCTAAGAGAGAAAAATATATATAATATGATATCAATATGATATTTCATTATTAACAAGGTATATTTCCTTGGTCACATCCTTTCAATGGACGTGTATTAGTGGACACCAAGAAGGTTTATGTAGTTGTATCATGGGAGCATCTCAATAAGTTATTTTTATATCAAATGATTTCTGGTTTTAACAGTCTATGAATGAAATATCATCAGGGAATTTTAAAAATTTTCATAACCACATTCAGAATTTACAAGAAGGGTATCAATTCTCAATGGTCCGAACCTAGAAAACCAATATTCTAAATATGAATAATCACTTGACCACTTTATAAATTTTTAATTTACCAAATCTGAGTATGGATTATAATTTGTTTATTTAATCTAGGATTATACATGGGGGAGTGTTAATGTACGGGGATCCAGTTATCGCTTATGGATCACAATAATTTAGAAAACATGAATGGAACATCATATACATGATTTAAAATTTTTTGTAGTGGTTTATTCATTAAAATGTGGGTATTATTAGATGATGGATGAATGTTTTTTGTGTATACATACAATAAATGACTTCTGTAAATACCCTACCAATGCGATTTCTATTATTGAAATCAGAGATGGGTTATGTAAACGAAATATTATTATTATGAGATAGCCTATATATTTGTTTAGGGAAACAATTTTTTAGAGGGTCTGAGTTATAAGAAACAAAATCGGGCGGTTTTGTAGTCTAGTTTTGAGTGGATGATGATGGACTTGTTTTTTGAGAAGCACATAATGGTTCATGAGTTCCATGGGTAGATGTCTCTTGTATCCATGTCATTTGAGTCCAAATTTTGATATATATATATATATATCATGGATAGTCCATATAAGGATTAAATGTATTTAGCCTTGATGGATGGACATGATGGTAGGTAGTCACCATTCAACATTACTATTGATAAATATGAGGTCGATTATGTTGGTGGTCATGATGTTGTTCCCATATGTACGTGAGAGGATATGATTCATGAATTCCATGTTACAAAGTGGTAGGTCCATATTAGGTTAACATTAAATGTTTATGATTTCCATATATAGTATTGGTGTCTGTGGATAAAGAAAGAGGATGCATGTTTCATGATGTGATGCAACACCTATCAGTAGGTGAAGTCCAATAATTAATGAATATGTGGAATGATACATCCATTTATCATTCCATAATGTATTTGGGATGGCATCACCTTGAAATGGTGTTATTATTTAAAAGGAAAACAAGGAAGAGTGATATCATATGGGTCATTATGGATCATTTGACAAAGGTATCACATTGTTTATCGATTTGAGAGACTTTTACCAAGGTCTAATTGTGAGACTTATATATACATGAGATAGTATAGTTTTATCGAGTTACATGAAATTTTCTTTCATATAAGGATTAATTATTTAATTTTATGTTATGGAAAGTGATATAGAAGGCTCTTGGTACCCAAGTGTTTTTATGTGCATCTTTTCACCCACATATAGACAGAAAACTGGGAGGGTACTAATTAAGAGTTAGAAGACATAATGAGGTAATTTTCCCTGAATTTTAGTTAATATTTGTAAAATTCCATACTTATCATTGACTTCACATATAACAACGGTCATCAAGTCGTTATTTAGACGTAATCATATAAGTCACTCAATGGTATGCTATGTTAATATCGATTGGGATGGATGGAAGGTGGTGATTCTGAGTTGTGGTGGCTGAGTTTTGTGTTATATGCATCTGAGTAGGTCTATAGAATTTGAAAATTTATAGATACGACTCAATGTAGGGATAAGTTATGTGTTCGTAGATGTTGTTAACACATTAACTTTATAGTGGGTGGTCGGGTGTTCCTTGGGGTGTCTCCAGGGGTGGTTCACTGACAAATTTGGAGAAATGGAAAGTTGTATCCCATGTAATTGGGGCTGTTTAAGATTGTTGAGATCATCATACTGGTGGAATATTGACTTAGACTTGTAAAATAGTAATTTTTAATTCACGTTTTCGTTCATGTGTCACATATTCGATCATATCACCCAGACCATTATCATATGTTTTATGCGGAGGATGACTAGTTTTATGTTAAAACTTTTTTTAAAGAGCATCTGGTTCATATTTTGGATAATATTGGGAATATATTTTGGGAAAAGACTATGTTGTTGGCCAAAGTGTTCTGGTATCATGGAAATTTCTCTAAGGATTCAAGAAAGAGTGATTCTGATATGCAGTCTTATTAGCCCAATACATTGACCATGGAATCAGTATGATTATTGGGAGTATATGTCATGGACAAAATAATTATTTCATAAGAACAATATAAAATAAATTTCATTTTGTGAAATTAAAATTCCCAAATATGATAGTTATATATTAAAATAATCAGAAACACAAAATGGGCAACATTTTATTATGAAAATTACTTTCTAAAATATTATCTATTCATAGTCTTATTTATTATCAATATCTAATGAAAAATGGTGTGAACATATTATTAATATCAATGATATATTTTATCCTTATATATTTGGATTCACAAAATTATATCAATAATGTCTAATTTTTATAAAGGTTGCCTTTTAATGCCTAAATTAGTCAAAATAATCATTTAGATACATAAGTAAAATTTCATAAATTATTTATAATAACAATAACCTTTATTTTTTTCACATATATTTCATATTTCAGTTACCACTATTTTAGATACTAATTTTACTATTACATTTCAATGGTTATATACTATTTTTTAATTCATCATGGTTTAGTGTTATATGTGGAGAAATATTCTGAAGATAATAGGTATCAAATGAATATGTAATTTAAAATCACAGGCTGTTACATACACCCATAAATAAATTATTTCTTCCAAATTTTATATATCACATATTAATAATAATACTTAATGGTATATAAAGATAATTAATACCCACGATATAATTTATATGAGATACATACCATTCATTATTAGGGAAGAATGCACACCATATATTTTACATCATAATAGAAATTAAATAGTATTCATAGTAATTTATTAACCATTTTCCCCATAAATATGTATTAGTCTTTTTAGAGTCAAACATCATACAGTTTCAATGTCATGATTTTATTTCTAACAAAATATTCAAATCATAATTATTATGATATTATATTATAAAATTAGAATACATTTTCATATGAATATGAAATATATTTAAAAATATGTTTTCAAAAATTTCTCCATCATTTCGACCAATAATATATTCATTTCACACTTGGTTTAAACTGTAATTATATTTGTATAAACAAGGTTATCTTATTTTTAATTCTCTTATAATTCTGAACTCAATCTATTAATTTAATTAGGAATTAAATCTTTTATAATATATCACAAATAGATTGGGAATTTTAAAAAACATATCCTATTAGAGTGTTCATATAGTTGTATAGTATTTGGACTACACATCATGAACCAATAAAACATTGAGTTATTACTAAATCCGCATTTTTTAGGATGTTTACCCCTAGGAGAATCTATTCCACATCCATATACAATTTATAGTATATAAACATGGATTTGATTTCAAAGAAACCACATAATCCTTACATCGGTATAATTTTTCGGATATAATATTATACTACAATGAATCTCAAGGGTTTCTGATAGTATAAAATCCCCAAAATAAGAAATATAATGAATAATACCTCAACTAACCTGAACCGTTATCTATACCATTTAAATTATGATCAAACATAACTTATAAAACCTTAATGTTTCCCCATCTAAGATATATAAACCTTTCATTGATACAATATATTTTTTTAAGACGTATACTTCCCAAAATAATATAACCTAAAAATAATATATCATTATATACATTCTCAATAACATTTAGGTATAAGTATTTAATGAATTTGGAAAAATATTAACTAATAAAGGAAATGAATTTCTCATCCAATGGATTCCTTTACAATGAGAAACATATTAATCTATAAGATATATTCAACATCTCCTAGAAATTCTCCAAACATGATATTCTTGTAGACTTATTATGTTCCATACATTTCATCATAACCTATGGAAATAGAAATATAAGAAGGGTGACATCAAACCATTTTAAAGTGAAAAATATATACCAGTAGCTATCCTGGAATAAAAAAGGAATGGAGAATATGGTAGGAAATAAATGAAAAATATAATTGAAACATTTATGATCATATGGGAATCTGATTAATATGTTGCTAAAAATATACCTAAACAAATAGATAATAAAAAAATTATTTCATGGAGATGGAATGAAAAATTGTGGACATATCCAAGTATTGTAGTAACTCATTACACACTATTATAACCTTCTTACTAGTCATATATTTTTTATGAATGTTTCCAAGACATATACACAAATGGACAGGGAAAAATAAAATACCTTAGGTGATTAGCATCCTGATAACTATTGTTGCATTAATGGTATTTTAGGGTCCCCTAATCATAATTAATAAATATAGTTAATAATTACTATTATGTAATTAAGAGATTATACAATACATAAAAATTATTACACTATAATCAATAATAATTTGTATTTGAATTTAAATTATATGGATTTTGAATATTTCCAAAATTAATAAAAAGAATAGCTTTCTACATAATAATCCCACAATCTTACACCATATAATGTAATGGATATATGTTTATATAAATAATTTATCCAAATTTATAAATTTAATGTTTTCAAATTTAATTCTGTTCAATCATATGAATAAAAAATGAATTCCCAGAGGAGAGGAAGGCACTGTAGCTGCTGTGGGTGATGTAGTAATGATGAGAACTATAGAAATAACAGAAAATGTAGAAACATCGAGCACTATAGAGGCGGTATGACACAATAGCGGCTGTAGGGGCACTATAACAGTGAAGGGTACTGTGCGGTATAGTAGCAAGAGATAACTATAGCAGTACAACTCATAGAATGGGCCTTTGAAAAAATATTTGGGCCTACATGACATTTAATGAGCTAAATTCCAATTTGGGCTTTGGGTTATGCAATGGGTCTCCATCTACCTAGTTAAAAGAGGACTCTTATTTTCTTTAATAATAAATGTGGCTTTTCCCGAAAAATTTAAAAAAATTAAAAAAGTTAAATGAGTTTGACATCATCATAACACCCTATGAAAATAACAATATTAAAGGATTTATAAGATAATCCATTCCTTATAACATATAAGGTGGTAAAAAATTTTAATATAAATAGGAAAATTTATGTTAAATCATAAATTATATTTAATTAAACATCACTAACAATTACATAAAAAGTGGATTTTATGTGTTAATTTTAAAATGATTTTTTATAATATGAATTAACCAATTTTAAAATCATTAAATTTATAATTAATCTTCAATACTGAATCCTTTAAAAGAAAAAAATTTAAGAAAAAATAATGTAGAGTATATTACAAAAAAAAATCATTTTCAATGGATGGAAAACCTTTCAACACATTAGAAAAATTTATCGGCTACCCAAATTGTAAAAACAATAAAACAAATTAATTTCGAAATTATTAAAATGGAAATGTAATTTTAACATTTTATAAAATATAATTTTGTGTCCCATTAATAATGATAACATTTTGAAGATACGAAATTAAGAGAAAGTAGTCAAAAACACCGCTAAAGAGGAATGCAATTATTATAAAAATGATATAATTTTTGTGAAAGACATTAATCATGGAAAAATAGTTGAATTAAAACATGATTATCTAATATATAGTAATATAATGTAACATTTAATAACATCTTATGAGGTAAGAAACTATGCATGGAATAAATAAGTTAAACAATTATCATTTTCCCTCTATTGTGGGAGTTGAGTTAACAAAGGCCTTTATTAAATTGGGGTAATTTGTATCGAATATAATGAAATATAGATTTTTTAATGGAAATATAAATCCCATATATTGAATGACTATTATGAAAATATAAATACATTTCTAATATATACATAAAAAACATAAATATGTTTTGAATATGAATCATATATCAATGACGTAAATATTGGATTAAAAACCCATACGATATTTTAAACATTTGAATAAAAACCATTAAAGGATATAATTTCAAATAAATTATTAAATAATATAAATAATTATTTCCTTAGAATATAAAATATTATAGGGTTAGTGGATAGATTATATAAAATAAAACACATTTTAGAATAATTAATATGTTCATAGGGATAAAAATTGATATAAGAAGCCCTCACCTCATGGCATGATTCATTTTGTACATAAATCTATCATCCTAAAAATCAAAATAAACTTAATAATAACATATTAAGTACTTTTTACACATATATCTAATTTTATATTGTGTATTTATTATTATATTTTATTTATATATGATTTTTTTGGTTATGGTGATTACTTGAGGTAATACTATTTAAAAAAACAATTTGAATATTTACTATGGTGAAAATTGTTGTAAAATATATTCTTAATATAAATAATGGTTGTGTTTTATGTATTTTTTATAACATTATAAAAAATATATATTTTTAAGGTTTTCCTAAAATTAACTCAAATTATAATAGGTTTTATTATATTATCATTTAATGTGGTTAAATTTATGATGATCGTTTGTCATTAATATAACATATGAAATTTCCAATATTATCTTTATATAATATTAATAGTTCCATTAATATAATTTTTATACATTAAGTAAAAATTTAATATTGGACATATTATGAATTAACGGAAACTGAAATACAATAATTCATAGAGGGAGTACTCCTCGTGTACACACAGACAACACCCGCATTTTTCATAGAAAATGAGGTCTGTATAAAATAAAAATATCATCAATTTAATAATTAAAAAATTTATTTTAATTTTTTTTATTTATATAACTATTTTTATTATCTATGAATGTTTGTTTTGAAAATTAATAAACTCTTTTTATATATGTGGTAATCCTCATGTATGCAAGATGATGTCATTGGTTTCTAGATTTTTTTATAGGAAGGTAGAAAATGGATATTAAATTAGTATAATTACATTTAACAATATTAAATGTATTGATCTTATCACACATTATTGGATTTTAGTGGATTATATGTGGTAGAGTATGAAAATTAATAAGGGAGTTCATCTGAGAACATTACATACTCCTTTAGATGATATCAATAGAGTAACATTAAGGATCCTTAGATTGGTGTTTTTATAGGAAAAAAGAATTCATGGATGTGTATGGATGTTTTAATAGATAACATGGTAGAGTTATAGTATATCCAATGATTTTGAATTTGTGGATAAATGTGGTGTAATTGGACACCTTTTATAAGTGAAGAAAATGGATCTTTAGAAAATATCCATTAATTATTAAATGGTGAATGGATGGTATTCTGTATTGAATGGATAAAAAGTGGGAAATATTGAATTTAAGAATGATATAAAATTTATAAATTCAATACCACTAATTATTAAATATTTTTTTATGACGTTTTAGGTCTTTTCCTAATATATATTTTTCATTTTAACATTTTTCTTTTTTACCGTTGTAACCAAGTTTACCCAAGTTATTTATATTTTATATAAAATATAAGGAAACATATATTTTCTAAATTTCGATATTGTGGACCAAAATTTATTCTCCATAAAATTTAACTCTATTTTTAAATCAGTTTACATTATTGGATAAAAATTACATAATAAATATTAAAACAATTTATTGAAAATGACTCTTTCACCATTATAAATATAATTAACATAAAACCTAGTAATTAATGTTTTTCACAAAAAAATTAAATTTAAATTTTAAAATAATATGAATATGGTTATCTAAAATATAGAACGAATTTATTATATTTAAATAATATGTGTATTTTCCCAACCCCAGTATACTGGAGTTTGTGGTTACTTTTAGACATTTTCATTAGATATAATGAATCTCATCCTTATGGATTTAATAATATTATAGATCTATAAAAATATATTCATATTTTAAATTTTAATTATTATTTATAATAAAAGTGATTTTATTTTATAAATCCATTATTCCTATAAATATATCCCTTAATATCAATAAAAACACTACCTAGAATATGAGGAAAAGGCAAATATAGGAAAGAAGGTAACTTAGATTCTCATTATGGGTATGTTTATAAGAGAATGAACACATAAAAAAGGAATTATATGTATTTCAATGAAAATAACAGAAACACATTCCATTATTCAATAACATGATCATCATTTAGAATGAATAATCTATGAAAAAATAACTCTAAGTAAATAGTAACACAAGATTGAAACATAATGATGAATTTTCTAAAAAAATCAAATAATCAACTAGAATATCAATAAACAAATACATAAAGATGGATCTCATAATGTGGATCATCAAAAACATACTATCAAGAAAATTTTCCAAGATTTCAAATATCATTGATCCATGTGCTATGAAATCTATATAAATGGGAAAATCCTTATCAACGATAAAATCTTTCTTATATCAAGAGACCTGTCAAAGCATTTGGGGATATAGTGTTCCCCTCCTATAATTTTCTATGTGAGTTGAATTTACTATATAAAATTGGTGTAACGTAATTAATATAAATATAAAAATTAAAAACGATCGTATGAAACAAATACCCTAATCAATATACATAATAATAAACTATCTAGGATAATATGAATGGTATACAAGCTGTACATCCCCTGCCAGAATGGTTATTAAAAAATAAAAATAAAACAATATTGATTCTGTCAAATCAACATATCCTGATTGGATCATAATTAAAATAATGGGTTTATTTTGTAGATGAATACAAATTCTCGGAAGAGATCCTAAAACAAAATCAGAAAAATAAACATTGAATCTTGAAAACAAAATTTCTAAAAACTATTTACCAAACATTTGGAAAATAATTTTCCTTGAATAAAACATTTTAAATATTGAAAAATAATCATTTAAATATTAATTGGGTCTGATGGTTCACAGCTTTCTTCTTTTTGTACACATTAAAAGAACGATTCTTTTAACATTTAATGTAAAATCCAAATAGAATTGTTTTTTAACATAACATAAATATTAATTACAGAAAAATTTAAACAAAAAAAAAGGGAAAAGATTCCCTTTAGAAATTATTTTTAAACGGGTAAAAACATTATTGTAAACATTTTAATAAAATATTTATTTTGATGAAAAAGTTTTTCCTACCGAAGAGAGAGATAGACTCGGATTTTCTTAAAAACATTTCCCTAATACCCTTAAGCAACGAAGGGTGTAATAATGGTAGTATTTCATGGTAATGTTAATGAATAACCATTGGAATTTAAAATATGATAATTATTATATATTAGTTTCATTTAATTCCCCTAAAGAATATGTATACATAAATAATCTAGAATAATGAAAAGATAGTGAAATAAACCTTTACCAATATTGAATCTTCTGAATCATAAGCCCCATAAACGAAATAACATAAAATATTAACTTAATACCATGAGGATAAATTAATTAATTAAATAAATTATTAATGGGGAATTATATAAACCACATAAAGGTAATAAGTTATGAAATGGCATATGCCTCATATAAGTAAGAGTGAGACGAGAAACCCTTACCTCATGTCTGATTTCCTTCATACATGTGTGTAACTATTTTATAAAGGTTTAAATAATTTTATAAATTTAATAATGAATTATAAACATATTTATATTATCATGTAAAATCCACTTAAAAATTTTGACAACCAATTTTTTATTAATATTTCCTTACTTTTATTTTTTCAGGATTTAATTTCATTTATTTCTCATGTACATTTTTTCAAGAATGTTATATTTATTGTGAAAATTATATATATATATAAATGTATATCAATAATTATAAAACTATTAAATATATAATATTTACATATCATATTCTTTTTTAGTAAAATTATTCAATTTTGGATAGGGATAATGAATCACATTGTTCTATTGATATGATAGGTCGTACGCACACATGAGCAGCAATGTTTGTCCCATAATGAGTAAAATGGTAAAGAAGTGGGTGACATATTAATTTTACATAATAAATATATTTCTATATTCAAAATATATATTTAATTATTTTATCATTATTTCATTTCATTTATAGTGTAAGTTAAAAATGATTCACATCACTTTGTGAGTAGGTAGTATGTCTTACACATGAGCAATATTATTATATTTGAAATAAAATGGAACATAAAAATGGTATATCAGATATTATAATTATTGAAGTATAACAATATCATAAATATCATATAAATGTGCTAAATCCATTATTATATATATCCTTGAATGGTGGTGATGGAAAACAAACTACATCGGTTCGCAAGATGGTAGTCCAATGTACACTCGATAGATGATTTCATTTACCATTTTATGGAAGTGGAGTGTGATAAATATTATTACATAGAATATAAAACTACATAAATCTGGTTATAATTATTTTATTATATTCTAAATTTTAAGATTTAATAAAATGTGGAAAAATAAGAATGAAAATCAAATATCTTTGTTTAGATAATTACTTTCTAAAAGAGATACCTCTATAGGATCTCCTCTTAAGTAACCAAGGGATACTTATTTGGGAGGAATATAAGTTCTATAATATGTATAAAGATTTTAGGTAAATTATGGGGTATGTTTTTTAAGATTAAAATGTCTTAGTAGATGAGTAGAAGTGAAGGCAAAGGGTTCCCTTTTATAACTGAGGTCAGTGGCACATGTGAATTTTTTAAAAGAAATTATATAACCATGTTTCTAAAATATTAAAAATTTTATATAAAAGATTTTTATTAAACATTAAAAATTATATATTCTAAATAAGTAAATTAAATATATTTTAGTTAACTATTTTAGTATTTTTATCTCTATTATTTTTAGCTTATCCTTGTGTAAATCAGTTTGTACCTTAACCACAATAAATAAAATATAATTCCTTTAATATTAATTATTATAAAAATTTAATATTTGGTCATTAAATAATATAAATTATTATTATTAAAATTATTTAATACATTTTTTTAATTCCATTCACATTAGGGGAAACTTTTATTTCAAATTAACCCTGTAGAAGTGATAAAAAATATGGTATTTAACGATAAAATGTCAAAATGATTTAAATTTTCATTATCAAAATTAAATAATAAAATTAATAAAATAAACTAATTTATATAAAAAGATATGTAATTGAACTAAATTTTCTTTATTACCAATTTAATACATAATTTTACTTCATAAATGTTTTAAATGATAATGTTTTTTCATATAAATTGCAGTAATATTCAATATATAATAAAAAATGCCAAAAAATCCAAAAAAATCACCCAAAGATAATTCTGAAAACACGATTTAAATTTTTACATTAATTTTTTAAGATAATTTTTATATATGTGGTGATAATTATTAATATGTTTTGAGTGCAGAGCATGATGGAACTGTCATTTTGAAAAAATGAATAATTTAAAAAAATTCTTTTTCTTTTAAATAGTTCTAATTTTATGTATAATCAATTGATTTCAATTTTATTTATTTTATTCTTATTCAAGTGACATAATTTTTGAAATTTATCTAGTAAAATTCATACACAATAATTTAATGGATATATTATAAAGGGAATGTTTTAAGAATATTATTTTAATCATGTATCGTGTTTCATTTAATCCTAGCATAATATGAATTTTATGATATCGAATAATGGATGTTATTTAAAAATAAATGTTTTTGAAAGTATCATAGTGTTATATTCCCTTATATTCATGATTTTTCTTGTTAGAAACACTATTGAATATGATTCTAATATTTTAAAAAAGTGTGATGTTACATTCAAACACTTAAATTATCTATATCCTTGTAATTTTATATTAATCGTGGTTTGAAATGGTTTTTCATTTTAAAATACTTCCATTGAAATCCTCCATTATAAAATATTTTAATAAAACATCATATTAATTGGATAGAAATGAGAAGTAAAATTTCATATAGAATAGAACATATTTATGTCTCTATGTATGAGAACATTGGTGGGAAGTGAATATATTGAAACAGATGAAAATCAAAAATAATTATATAGAATGTTAGAGGTATAAGGACTTGGCCTTAAAAATTACACAATCTTGATTTAATTTAATAATTCACATTAAAGATATTTTCATGTTTAGAGTTTTGGATAATTAGGCCATTTCTATTACATAACATTTCAAAAATTACAAAGTAGAAACTTCTAATCAGTATCCATTGTTTTCATAAAATAAAATAACAAAAAAACATGTCTAGTTACATGTTTTAGACAGCATGGATTTTTTTTAATACCATCCCTGACCCTATTATTCTTTTAGACATGTAAAAAACATTTAAAAAAATTGTGTGAGCATAAATAGATCATTATGGATTATAAAATAATGAAAGGAAACATTAACCCATCAATAAATACAAATCAATGAAACCATACTTCTCAATCATAACATACCTCATGAAATCATAAGATTTATGAATAACAAATAGAAATCATAAATAATAAAGGTAAATCAAGGCATCCATATCATATATACATTATATCTATCACAACTACATAGGGAGTTGCATTTAGAATACCCATCACAGTATATTCCCTAAATATATTAAGATTAAGATTCATGTTTACCTCTGTGACCTTACCCAGTGCATTGGAGAGTTAACTCAGGCTCACCGAGCCTAAGATTATCATGGAACAAACCATATACGTAAACAATTATCATTAATAATAATATATTCATAACACTTAAAACAAGAATAATGGAAATATATAATTTTTACATTGCAATCACAATATATCCTTTCAAGATATTGACATAATCAATTCATTATCAAACTATTTTCAAACCCATTTAAAAATTTCATAAAGAGATATTTGGAATCAAAGTGTACCATAAGACATTGAAAAATTTAAATAAATTATAATTTGACAATATTAATTTCAATATAAATAAATCCAAAAAAATACCATTTTGAAATCATGTATATTAATTAGAAATATTTAGAAGAATAAATATTTCAAACATTTAAAAAGATATTCTAGTTAAAGAGTTTTTAACAAAATGAGAGATGCATGAATACAAATAATTGATGAATAAAATTTAATAAAAACATTATAATATCATGAAATAAATATATTCACGATAAAATATTTCAAAGGATAGTATATACACCATATAAGAGTGAATTTGAGCATAAAAACAATGTAGTCTCAATTGAATGTAAATTGACACGAAAGCCATTATAAAAATAGTATACATAGATTAAGGATAGATAAATTAAATAATCATGTTTGAATAATATAAATACACTCAATGTGATGTTATATTCAATGTAAATCAATTAGATGAGATTCACACATGTTCTCTTTAAGATAGAACCAATGACTTTGATGTTTACCACAACAAATGGAAACAGAGTTAAAATTACACATATCAAGTTCATATTGTTGTCTTGAGAATTTATAAGTGGATTGATTATGTGAATCAAAATTATTTCCAAAACTATTGGAGTGGAAATTGAAACATAAATTAATAAAAAGTGATTCCACACATAATCATAGCATTACATAATTACGAATTAAAAGATTAACCCAAGGAATAGATATTGGGTTCAAAAGTTCTCTTATCGGTTTGGTAACATACAAAACACACACAACATGAAACAAGGATAATAAAATTAAGATGTAAATAAATATATATTAATGTATATTACTCAAATAATTCAATAATAGGAAGTACATACACCACAAAAATGAAATAGTGGAAAATATTGCATGAAACTCTCAGGAATAAAAAGTTTGATGAAAACCCCTTAACACATTGTAATCAATCCAGACATATGAAGAAAAGGTAATAGACACAAAAATAATTAAAAAATACCATGAATATAAATCTAATCATGATAATATTTATCAAATGGATGTGCACAATAAGCGACATGAAATAAATAAGTGGTGAACAATTGAAATCTAACGAAATTAAAAGTGAGATAAGAAACCCCTTACCTCATGTCCAAAATGACTTGTTTGTTCCTTTTTATTCATAAATAATACACTTAAGTTAATTTTTAATTGATTAAGAACCCTTTTAAAGTTTAATATTCCTTTTATATCACTTATTACCCTGATATTACACTAGTTAATTATTTGAGATTGTATTCGACATTTTGTTGATGTTCGGAACTTGAGTCAAAAATGAACTTGTTATAATTAAAATTTCTCTATGTAGTCAAAAGTACATTATCTACATAATTATATTCATGATTTTTATATCATATATATCATATATCTCTAGAATATATATGTATTTACAATAGTACATAACATTTGGAGATACGAAATTAAATTCATCCTTCATGGAGACAGTAAGCCGTACATACATATAAACGCTACTTCCATTTCTATTTCATATTTCAATGGACTGAAAACATAATGATACATATTTAAATTATAATTAAAGTATAATATAATATATAATTTCATTAACCCCATACTTTATACATCCCACATATTGTATGAAGGATTCATATTACTTTTAGGGGGTGGTAGTCCGCACTTCCTCAAATAAAGTCATCACATTTACCCATACTGGACACCCTAAAAGTAAGACATAAATTGAAAATATAGAATAATAAAGTAAAATTAAAAATAATATATAATATATATAAATATATTTCCATCATAACGGCCACCATGAGCAGTGGTTGGAGATATTTGAACAATCATCATTTCGTTAGGCAGTAGTTCATCGTCCACATAAATTGTATGTCATTTACCCATTAGATGGAGGTGTGTGTAGGTTTAGTAAGAATAATTCCCCTAAAAACAACCTTATATATTTAGGATACAAGTTTTATTATAAAATAAAATAATAAAATGTTTTAGGGGGTTATAGAATTAAAATAAAGTAACCGAACATTAGAGAAAATGTAACCTTAAAATCGGGATACTCCCTTTAGTTTGAACCAAAACGATTTATTGAAGTGCCTTCTGACTAAAGTAAGGCTTCTAGGTGTAATATGTGGATGTTGGTATCTTAGTGGGGAATATTTTTTATGTTCCATGGGTCTTGAGAAGTGTGTGAAATAAGTTAGTATTGAGGGATTTTTTATAAGGAGGAGAAGGGGCTCTTTATAATAGCGTGAAAGTATTATTTTATTATATAATTCATTTAGGTTTATAATGGCCCAAAAAACATTACTATAGAATATAATAATTCTCATGGTTTAAATAAGAATCATCCAATAAATATTTATTAGGTTTTGGATATTATTTTAATCATTTTACTCTTATTTATTTAAATCATTTATTAAGGAGGTAAACACTGCATCAATATTGTGTAAAAAATAATTTAATTTATATGATGTCTAAAAATTATAAAAAAACTACCATGATATAGGAAATTGTTTTATCTTTCCAAATGATAATTATAGTTTAAAGGATAACTTATATAACCATAGGTAAAATTTTATTTACAAAAATATATATGTTTGTGTAATTTTATCATTTAGTTATGGTTAATTAAAATAAAGCGTCATTATCACTCTTAAGTGGCTCCGTGGGGTCCCAAAATTGCCCAAAGTTTTCCCATGGTTTTCCATGAATCGTAAAATAAGGTTAGGACAAGTGTTATGGTAATTTTTTATTATTATAATTTTCTTTTTACCTTTAATTAACCTATTTATCTTTAACCATGATAAATAAATGTAAAAGGTTTTTATTCACCAAAAATTATTTTCATCCTATTAAACAAAATTTAACATAATAATAATAACCATGTATGTTGGATTTTAAAATTCAATTAATTGATGTTCTAAAATGTCATCTAAATGAAAAATTTAGTTTTTTAACAACCACTCAGGGTTTTCACTATTCGTCAAAAATTAAAGGTGTTCATAAATATACCAAAACATTGGCCTGGGCTATATTTTATAATCCAAATTCAAAAATGATTTCTATTTTACCAAATTTAAAACATATAATTTTCCTTATTTAATTGAAAACTAAATCCAGTTTTCAAAACAAAAAGTGTTTTTTATGAGATAATAACAATCAAAAGATTAACACTTTATTATGCCCACTTTCAAAGTAAAATTTCTTCCAATGACCAGAATTGAATTAATTGGTGAAAATATAATCTAATTAAAATTTAAAAACATTTTAAAAAAATCTATCCATATAAATAATTTATAATTAAAGGCAGTTTTAAATTAAAATACAGTAATTTTTATTATTCATTAAAAATGATATTTTTCAGAAAAATAAAAAAAATTTAGCCAAAGAAAATTTTGATGTCCCAATTATAAAGAAAAATTTTATCTTTCCAAATATAGAATATAAAAGTGACCAAAACTAGATTTAAATAGGTTTATCCATCAAAAAGAGGTAAATCAACCTTTTACAGAATATTAGAGTATTTATGCTTAAAATTGGATTCTTTGTTATTTTAAGCCACTAAAATATATTAGATAAATGTAAAAACATTTAAAAACATGTATAATGATTTTTTTGTTAGTTCTTATAATTCTCTACATTACAACAGTTAAGCGTTAATTACCATTTAAAATAATAAATTAATTATATTATTTTTAGTACAACTCAATGTTGTGTGCAACGTATGATTTCAAAGAAACTCATTGTTACGTATCTAGTAAACCATTGAACATATCATCACCTTTGAAGTAAAATTATTATTTAATTCATAAATATTAATAAAAATATAAAATTTATAATCTTTATTTACCTGGGATGTTACATCGTTCCACCCTTTTGGGAATTAAATTCTCGCAATTTTAAAATTGGGCGTAGAAACTTCATTGAAAGACCCACATATGAAAAAGAGTCAATAGAAATATAACTTTAAAATAACGGGAGAGAAGTATAAAGAAACCCCAAGATAAAAAATACTAGGATTCCATAAAAAATGGATATAGAAGAAAAAAAATTTATCATAGATTAATAGAGAGTGGTAGAGAACTTCATCGCGGAATGATAACCAACAAAAGACCATAAATTTGCGGTTGGATAAAAGTTTGATGATAAAAGAGATCTAATAACTTTTTTTTCTTCAATATCCTTTTCATAGAGTTGAATAATTTATTTAATGACTAGATTATAATCTTCAGTAAAATTTTCTTAATTGTCATTTAGAGTGTCATCCTTTAATAAAATTTTACAACAAACTCATCATTTCTCAAAACGGTAAGTATTCAAGATGAGTTGGTCACACCTTAAGTGCTAGAATAAACTTCTAGAGTATAACATAATCGAAAAAATAACTATATATTTCACATTCCATTAGACATCAACCTATACTAAAACTGGTCAGTACAAGATCAGATAATCCCCAAAAGTATAACCAATTGAAGAAAATACTACACTTAATCTCAAAAAATTCAACAAATAGTACCCAAATTTAATCAAAGTCCATTAAATATACAATTTTACTTAAAATGCATCAAATTAATCCAAACTAATATTGAATCCCAAATTCAAAATGATTAGATCACATTGTCTTCGAAAAAAATAATTACCTTTATCTCCATAAAAATTGACTACTCTTGAGGTCTCATACTGAAGTGTAATTAAACTAATCACATATTCTCTATAATAGATTAATCATTTCCATAAATATCCCAAATCACCTTATATCGCAAATAAAAACATATATTCATCCAAAATAATATTTCAACCATTAATCCACAAATTTTATCTCATACCTCGCATTTTCATCCCATAAAGAAATAACCTATCATTGCTTCAAAAAAAGATCATATAAACCCCTAAGCTTATCATTTTGTACACATAATAAAAGATATATATTTCTTTAATAACATTTTCACATAACAAAATTCATGGTTTCACATTATAGATAATTTCTTCCAATGTAATCCCATCATTAATAGATCCTTAATAATTTTAAGGATTTCATCTTCCTAAAATGCACAATAACTATTGAATCCATTATATATATACTTTTGACTCATTCAACATTCTTCATGATCCATTATCCATTATTTTACAACATATTCCATAATACATCATTCCTAAAAAAAGTCATTAATCATATCTTAAGATTCAATAATTTCATAACATCATCTAAGAAATAATTCATACCTTTCATTGGTCGTTGTCAGTTTCCTCATCTTCAATTGGAGTAAAATTAGGAATTGGTAAACATATATTTATATGATAATTCTCATACCATTCACGAACCTTCTTCGTATGGAATCTATTTGTATAATGGACATGAGAACCGCATTTAAAACATTCAATTGATCCTTCATAAATAAATTCTTTCCCTTCCCTAGAGCCAACTAGACCCTTCCATTTTCCATGGAAGGTTCCTGCTACATGACATTCAATACCACATTTAGAGAGTCTTCCCATCCCATTGAAGCATTTCCATTAGTGTTTATTACCACATCCTTGACATGTATGTTTTTGAATATACATACCTTTATGCCTACTACCTAAACATCTATAGGGATTTGTTTCATTCATATACAATGCCTTATAAAAATCTGCATGGTTCAGGTTTTCAATCATGACTCCATATAGTGTTTTGAGAATAACTGCAAAATTTCTCATTGCAGCTTCTATTTCAGTCAGTTCCTCATTCAAAAAACCATCACAGTTCTTTTCACATCCACTATTACTTTGGTTC
This sequence comes from Viscum album, assembly GCA_963277665.1. Lineage (NCBI taxonomy): Eukaryota > Viridiplantae > Streptophyta > Magnoliopsida > Santalales > Viscaceae > Viscum > Viscum album. The sequence continues at coordinate 34,367,390 of OY728150.1, read as the reverse complement.
CTGCTAGATCCAACCATTTACTAAAACAAAAATGGTATGTGTGAGTATTTTAGTAAAATCATCATATAATATCTTATGATGAAGGAAAATACTAAGATATATTTATTCATGTTATCTTAAACTCATTAACATTATCTAAAATAACTATGACTCTTTCTAAAATCCTAACAACTTTAGTATTGTCACTTATGCTTAAATAACACCCTAACCACTAAAGTTATCTAAACTTACCTATAATACCAACTATAAGTACCCTGCCTTAAAAATTACATAATCTTTAATTAAGTTAATAAACCACAATGGGGATCTTTTTAGGTTTATAGTTTTAGTGAATTAGGGCATATCCATTACATTACATTTCAAAAATTACAATGTAGACACTTCTACTCAGTTTCTATTCTTTTTATAAAATAAAATCTCTAAAAACATGTTTAGTTCCATGTTTTAGAAATCATTACTCTTCATTGATCACATCCTTGACCTTATTCATCTTTATGTCATGTGAAATAAATTTCAAAACATGGGGTGATCATAAAAAGCTCAGCGAGGGTTATAAAATAATGGAAGGAAACATTAACCCATCAATAAATACAAATCAACGAAGTCATACATTTCCATCACAACATACATCATGAAATCATAAGATTTATTAACAAACAATAAAAATAATAAATAAAAATGGAAACTCGTGGCATCCATATCATACCTACATTGTAGCTATCATAGATACATAGGGAGTTACTTTTTGAATACCCATCAAAGAATATTCTAAAAATATCTTATGAGAAACATTCACGTTTACCTCTATCATGTTACCCAATGCATTGCAGAGCTATCTCAGGCTCACACGCCATAGGTTTCTCACAAAACCACCCGTATATGTAAATAATTCCCAATCCCTGTATCATATTCAAAACACATAAAACAATCATAAATGAAGATAACATTTCCAAATTGAAATCACAATATAACCTTTCATGATATTGACACAATCAATGCTTTATCAAACCATTTTCACAACAATTTAAAACATTTGATAAATAGATTTAGGGAATCAATGTGTCCAATATAAATTTGAATCGTTAAAATGAATTATAATATGAAAACATTAATGTATATATAAATAAATCTTAAATGTTTTTAAAAACATGGACATTAATTAAAAATATTTAGAGGAATAATTATTTAATACATTTAAAATGATATTATCGTGAAAGAGTTTTTAACAAAATGAGAGATGCTTGAATACTATTAATTGAGGAATAACATTTAATTCAAAATTTATAATATGATTATAAGAAATAGATTCATGATATAATATGTCAAAGGACAATATATACACCATATAAGAGTGAATTGGTTCATAACAACAATGTAGTCTCAATGGAATGTAATTTGAGACGAAATCCATTATAAAAATAGTATCCTTAGATTAAGGATAAATAAATTACATAATAATGTGTGATAAATATAAATCCACATAATATGAATGGATATTCAATGTAAATCAATCAGGGGAAATTCCCACATATTCTTTTTAAGATAAAACCAATGACTTGGATGTTTAACTCAATGAATGGAAATTGATTTAAAATTACTTTTATCGAGTCCATATCAAAGTCTTGAGAATTTATCATTCGTGTGATTGTGTGTATAAAAATTATATCCAAAAAAAGGTTAATGTAAATTACATTATAAATAAATAAAAATTGATTCCAAATATAATCATATCATGACATAATTAAGAATTAGATGATTAACCCAAGAAATGGAAATTGGGTTAAAAAGGTCTCTTACCGGTTTTGTAACATACAAAACAAACACCATTTGAAAGAAGGATCATACCATGAAGATGTAGATACCAATAAATAAATTTATATAAAAATAATAATACAATCATGGGATGTAAATACAACGCACAAAATGAAATAGTGGCAAATATAGCATGAATCTCATGGGTATAAAAAGTGAGATGAAAACCCCTTACCACATTGTAATCAATCAAATTTTATCACCAAAAGTTAATATACATAAAATGAATCACATATTTACATTAATATAAATATAAACATGAAAATATATATCAAATGTATGTACACAATACACCACATTCAATATATATGTAGTGAAAAATGGAAATCTCACAGAATGAAAAGTGAGATAAGAAACCCCTTACCTCGTGTCCAAATTGACTTGTTTGTTCCTTGTTCTTCCCGAATAATAAACAAAAGTTAATTTATATTTGATTAAGAACATTTTCAAGTTTATTATTCCTTTTATAACACTTATTACCTTTATATAACAATTAGTTAATTATTTGAGTTCGTATTGGACATTTTGACGATGTTCGGAACTTGAGTAAAAAATGTGCATGTTATAAATACAATTTGACCATGTGGTCAAAATTCCATTATATCCTGAATTATATTCATGATTTAGGAATAATATATATTATATATATCCATTATAAATATTTAAGTATATCATTACATATTATTTGGAGATAAGAAATGAAATGTACCATTCATGGAGATGGAAAGACGTACGTACGCTAGAACGCTACTTTGATTTCTATTTCATATTTTTATGGAATGAAAACATAATGATAGATAATTAAATTATAATTCCAGTATAAAATCATATATAATTTCATTAACTCTATCCTTTATATGTCCCACATATGGTATGAATGAGTCATATCACTTTGAGGGGGCGGTAGTCTGCACATCCTCAAATGAAATTATAGCATTTACCCATAATGGAAACCATAAAGGGATAATACAAATGAAAAATATAGAAAAATAAAGAAAAACTAAACAAAATATATATTATATATAAATATAGTTCCATCATAATTTCCACCATGTGATGTGGTAGGAGATATTTGATCAATCATCGTATCGTGAGGCAGTAGTTCGTCGTCCACAAAAAAATATATTCATTACCCATTAGATATAGGTGTGTGTAGTTGTAGTTCGAATAAATCACATTAAAAACATATTATATTGAGGGCACAAGTTTTGTTAAAAAAGAAAAGAATAAAAACAGTTTTAGTGGTTGGAGAAGTAAAATAAAATAAAAGATCATAAGAGAAAACATTACGTTAAAATCAGGTAACTCCTATTAGTTTGAACCAAAAAGATGTCTTGATGTGCCTTCATCCTATTCTATGGCTTATAGGTGTCATTGATGGATGTAGGGAGAATAATGTGGTAGATTTTTGTCTAGACAAGGGATTGATATGTGTGAGGAATGTGTTAAAAGTGATGGATTTTTATAAGGGGGGAAGGGGATCTTTAAGAAAGTGTGAATGTACTATTTTATTATATAATAAATTTCGGTTTCTAAAGGTAATAAACACATTAAGGTCGAACATTAGATGACTCATGGTGGAAATAAAATAATCCAATAATAATTGGACAGGTTTTGGATATTATTTTAAGCTTCAAAATCTTATTTATTTTTATAATTTATTTATGAGGTAAACACTGCATCATTATTTTGTCTTAAATAATTCAATTTATATGATGTTTGAAAATTATAAAAAAATACCATGATATATGGAATATCTTTATATTTTAAAATAATATTTTAGTCGAAAATATAACTTATATAACCCTATGTAAACATTGATTTACTAAATCATATTTGTTTATGTCATTTTTGCCTTCACTATATGTTAATTAAAATAAAGTGTCATTGTCACTCCTAAGTGGGTCCATGGGATCCATATATCGACCGAAGGATGACAATGGTCAGACATGACTCATCGAATAAGGTTAATACATGTGTTTATGTAATTTTATATTATTATAATATTAATTTTACCTTTAATTACTGTATTTACCATTAACCGCAAAAAATAAAAGTCAAAAGATACTAATCAAAAAAAATAATTTTCTTCTTATTGATCCAAATTTTAATTTTTAAAAATAACCATGAATGTTGGATTTTATAAATTAAATTCACCGAAGTGGTAAATTTTCATTTAAATGAAAAATTCGGTTTTTTAACTACCAATAAGTTTTTTCGTTAATCATAAAAAATTGAAGGTTTTCATAAAATACCAAATATTCTGCCTAATCTATAATTAATATCACAAATTCAAAAATTATTTCTATTTTACCCAATTCATAACATATAATTTTCCTTAATTAATTTAAAATGAATTTCTGTTGTCAAAATCAAAAGCATGTTTTTATGAAAATAATAACTATGAAAATTTTGACACTGGTTTATGCGAAAATTCAAAGTGGAATTTCTTTCAATGACCAGTATTTGATTAAATGTTAAAAATATAATCTAATTACACCTTAAACGTATTTTAAAAGAAAAAATAACCATATAAATATGTTATATTAAAAAGATTTTTGAAATTAAAATACAGTATTTTTCATTGTTCATTAAAAAATGAATTTTATCAGAAAAATACAAAAAATATACCCAAAGTAAATTTTAATATCCCTATTCTAAAAAAGAATTTTATTTTATCAAATATAACATATAAAAGTGACCAAAAATATAATTAAATAGGGTTCTATACCAAAATGCTGTCAATCTACCTATTAATGAATTTTAGAGTATTTATGCTTAAAATCAGATTCATTCTTATTTTAAGGTTGTAAATTTTATTGGATAAATGTAAAAACATCTCACAATGATGTATAATAATTTTTTAGTTTGTTATCTTCAATATCTCCATTAAAATGGCTAGGTATTAAATACTATTTAAAATAATAATAATAATATTTTATTTTTCAGTACAACTCAATGTTGTGTGCAATGTAAGATTTCAAAGAAAATAGTTTTTGTGTATCAGGTACTCCATCAAACATATAATTCCCTTTAAAATAGAATTAATATTTAATTTACTAATATTAATAAATATGAAAAATTTATATTTTTTATTCACCTAAGATGTTACAAGAGGTCATTGATCAAAATAAATTGAATGATAAAAGAAATAATATTGGCATAAAAAATATAAATATGTATAATTAAGATGACCCACAGTTAAATATTAATGAACCTATTAAGAAATAAATTTTTTTCAATAACATTTTCCTAGAGGCGAGGAATTATTTTACTTTTTATAATAATACTAAAAAAATACATACCTTATATGTATTTTTCAGAAGAACAAATTCATCTATTGGTTGTTCTTTGATCAATTTAAAATTCATAACATACTCTACTAAATAAATATACAAATGGGTTTTTTTTGATAAATGAACTAAAATTCACTCTTACCAGAACATAATATCTTTAATTGGTTTATAAATATTTAATTTGATCTCTATATATTATTATAACACAACGGATAGTAAGGGTTATTAAATAGGTATAAATATTCATATGTCGAAGTAATACATTAATATGTACAACCACATCCAAATCCTAAAAAATTACATTTTATAAATGCTGAACCATAATATCCATCCAGGAGATTATGCTCCAAAACATTATAAATAAGTTCACTGAATTAGAAAAATGAACTCATCATTACCCCACCCCCAAACATAAAGTATCATTTCATCGTCTCATAATAAAAATGTGAATTCCATTACCATGTATTCTCTTTAAACATAGTAATATAATTAATTTCCATTTTAATAAATAAAATGTATTATTTTTTTCATAAAAAATAAAGTACTAGATATATCCTTAAATCCAAAAGTGTTTTCCTCTCCATCAATGGTACTATAATACACTTTTCTAAAAAATCATTAATCAGTTCCAAGGAAGGCAGTATTATCCAATTTATGATATCCATATCAATCATCACTCGATCCCAACAATATTATATCAATCACATGGTAATAATAAGGGTTTTCTTCCATTCAATAATGTGTTTTTTTCATGAAGTTCATTATTACACAAAATCATTTTTCTTACCTATCAACACTGTTTAGCATATGCTTTCAAATATTTAATAAAATGTTATATCAGTAAAATCCTTATATATTTCATAATACTTAAAACTAGGATATCCTTGATAAAATAATAAAATTACATAATTTCTAATCCAAACTATAACAGATTAATCATTTCTCTTTATTTATGTTAGTATAATAATCATGAACATGAACCATTACATAATTATCATCTGTATTTCACTGAAGCTGGCAGAATTTATTTTTATAATTTCCCATAACATTATAGTTGAATATTTGAACATTAAAAATATTTTTTACATTGCGCACACAGGCATGGTAGCCTTTCTAACCAGTGTTATACCAAGTCCTCATTTCATTCCATCAGATACTATTGTGTTTTATTTTTATAATTATCATATGTGGAAGAACCAATCGTTCTCCACATCCATGCAATTTTATTTTCATCTGTTATTATCTTCTTCACTAATACCCCTCAAATTCATAATTAATGGATTATTATTTATACATCTTCTTATAATATTATAGTATGTCCTCATATTATGATAATGTTTCCTAGAATTTCTCTCATCAAAATATTTTCTTAATCCCACCAAATGGGTGATCATTCATACAATTTGGATTATGTTCATTGATGTGGTTCTAATTTCGTCTAAAATGTTACATTTTTAAATTATGTAACACACTTGGATATAAAATTTCATTAGGAAACACAATTTATATTAAAAAACTAGTGAAATAGATAACTTAAATTTAAACATTTTTGAATAGATAATGTTATTATCATAAAAATGGTTTCTTGGGGTATATCAATAATTAAAAAATATTTATAATGGTGGGTAAAGAAACTATAAATTATACTAAGATTATATATATATATATTGTTAAACCATGTGAGCACTATTCTTATTATCTTTCCCATAGTGATGATCTGGTAAATATTGATTCACCCTTTTTTGAATAATCCCCTAGATACATTTTTTTATTACTATGTGCACTTGTTGTGTCTATAATTGGGTTTATGTCTATGAATTCCAATATAATATCTTTCAAATAAAAAAATTAGTATGTTATTTTTAACTTATCCTCAATGTTTATCATAGTATTATATTCTCTAATATATGTTTTCCTAAATCGATTTCTTAATGATTATACTAAACTTCGTATGATATAAACTGTAGCGCATCCAACCCCAATAGAATGAATATGTTTTTTACTTTGTACATTAGAATAATATACACATAATCACATCCCAAAATAATTAATTTTTTCAAAGTATTAGTAAACTACAAACCTATATGAAATTATTATTACATTTCAATACATAATATAAACAATGTATTTTCTTAAAAAAACATAGTTAGTCCCTAAATTGTATCCATTCATATCAACAAAAAATCATCCTGATATCCAAGAGAAAATATTACATAATAATTTAGTGAGATTATATTCTTAGTAATCATTAGAATATAATGGAATCAATGAATAAATGATGAATAATCAATATAGAAGTGTAATTAAGTCAAAAACCTGCTATTTAGTCAATAACCTAATCATAACAAAGAAGGAATAAATTATAATAAAAAATATCATTTAAATAATCACATGATCATGAAACATAACAATTGATATTAAATATAAGTAAATAATACCTTTGAGAATCAATAAATGAATTCATAATTATGTAATGAATAATTTTTGGAATCTAAAACATATCATGAAGCCTAAAAATAGATATTCTATAAAATTGAATAATAAAACATACATTCATGAAATAAAATCATAATTATCGAATTAATTATTATGGTAATATAAAAAATATCATCAAACCATATGACAAGACATATAATATCATCGTTAACGTTTAACATGATATCTATATAAATTGGTAAGGCCTCAGTCAAAACCCAATATAATGTTTCTCATGATACTCATTGATGCATTAGGGGATATAAATGGAATATCCCATCACATACCTTGTCTTATTCATTATTCATTGCAATGTGGTGAATCATAATCATTTTATACATTTTTATTGAAAACTAATAATATGAAATATTGTAAATTACCCTAATCAATAAATTTAATCATAAAACGTCCATAGTTATATTAATGGAATGAAATTGGTTCGACTAAAGTCATAACTGATAATAAATCATCTAGATATAGAATAATAAGGGTATTAATAAAAAATTTCCATATTGGATCACAAGTTCAATGACGGATTAATTCCATTGAGTAATATAAATTCCATGAAAATATCCTCAAAATCATTTTTGAGAAAAAATACCTTTCCCTTTTGAAAATCACATTTTATAATAGAAAATTTAAAAAAAAATCAAAATAATTTCTTTTGAAAATAACCTTCTAAAAAATGTTAAATAAGTATGAATGAAATTATTATTTATGCTATACAAGTTAAAATAAATATTTCATTAACAATTTTAGTAAAATAAAAATGATAATTTTATTGAATATTACATGAAGATTCCATTTGAAAAAACTAAAATTAAAAATGGGTAATTTTTTTAATAATTATTTTTGAAAAAGATATAAATGTTTTCTAAAAAGTTTTTATATATCATTTTTTTCATTAAGGACTTCCAAATAAAGGGAGAATAATTATGTATTTTCATGAAAACATTTTCTTCATTTTTTTCAAAAAAGTGTAAAATATTACTATTACATGAAAAAGTTCACTAATAATTGTATGTGAATAAAATAGATAGATTTTATGATATAAATAATAACTAATTCCCATATGAGGATGTAAATATAATCAATAACATCTAATTTTGAGTTTGTGAAATAAATATTTAGGGCTTCAGTTATATCAGCATCATAATCCCCATTAAAGAAGTGACATCAAATGAAACATCAAATGAAACATCCTATCTTTTATCAAAGGTAACTACCATTAATCATCTGGATTAAATTCCATAAAATGACATTAATTATGATGTATAAAAGGTTAAAGGAGGTATCAAGTGTGTTTGGGTCTCCTTCAGAGCCCAAAACCCGTCCATTGGGAAGAAAAGATAGGGTCACATGGTTAAAAGAAAGTGTGCCACACATCCTGCATGGTTACACTAAACTTTATGGTTATAAACAATGGAGTGTATGGGGTCATTTGTTTTTTCAAAAATCATGCGGAAATAGATTCATTCCCATGTGGCTTGTTGTTGGTTTTGGGTAGTAAAATTTAGCACAATTGTTTAATGGTTAGATGAACTGTGTGCCGAAGGGTGTGGGATTCCACTTAAAGTTGTGGATTGGCGCATAGTTTGGGAATAGTTGGTCCAAATCTGTGCCCATTTTTGGTTGGGGAAATTAAAAAAACCCATCTATAATTATTTTCAACCCTTCATATTATTTTATGTCATCTTGTAGTGGGTTTTCCCCACCCCCTTTGTGCACGGATCTCCTCACCCTCACTTAATAGACTTTGAGAAATCTTTCTATACCTGAGATTGAATCCTTCATCTTCGATAGAAATCTAAATCCCATGGTACTATCTTCCTTCATATCTCTTGTATTCCAGTGTTCCTCCTTTATCCATTGATCTATTTTGGTGGATATATTTTTCTGTATTTTTGAAATGTTTTATTATTTCATTGTATTATCATATTCTAGTTTGATTTAGGCATCATTAACAGATGAATGGGGTGATACTACATCTTGTTAGGTGGTTTATTACATTCTAATTCATTTTTGCTCTTTATAATTAATGTATCATGGTTCTTCATTCCAGACCCTTTCATCTTTTCCTCAAATTTGTTAAATTAATTAATTTAATTGGAATAAGAAATCTATTGTGAACCAAACATGTCACAAAACCCATTGGGGTTCATTCAACATGCTATTGGATACCCCATTATATGTTACCACCTTCCATGGAATATTCTCATATGCCTTTAATTGACAAAATCCCTTTGTGTGTCCCTTAGATAAATTTTCTAAATAATATTTTTTCATTGAGATAATTTTTAAACCATGAGTTAGACCCACTTTGAATGCCAATGAATAATTTTTATTGATTGTTAATATGATTTATTGTATGATTCATTTCATCACATTCATAATACACTATTTTCTTCATATTTGTTCTTGTTTCATATCCTCTGGTGGTTGTGCCATACGTTCCATGGCACATTGACTTGTGAATGGTCTTATTCCTTATCACTTGTATGTCGTGGTTTTTGTGTATGATTTATATTCCATTATTTAGACACAATTAATATGCTAATGACTTTTGAATAGTTCTTTATTCCACCTATGATGGCTTAAATTATATAATTTTGTATAGCTTATAGTACTAGTTTTTTCTATGTATTTAGATGAAAAGTGATTATAGAGATGCCATTTCATGTTTTGATATATTATATTTATGTCATGGATCACTTAATATGTATCGGCTAGAGAAAAAAGTTTCTAATTATGGACACCATCTATGGACTCTCAATGCCCAGTTGAGTATATTTAACACTATGGGAGTTATATTTTTTATTTCTTATATACGATCTATCAAGGTGGGTTTACATAAACTTGCAAGTGAAACCATTTATCTAGGGGGTGGGGGGACGAGGATGGACCCATAGGAATGATGGCTACATGATGCCTCGGGTGATACTAGGTCCCCTATGTGAGATACATGGTATGGAATTAGAGTCACCATTCCCTGAATAATATATGGGACTCCATATGGGTTTCTTTAGATGGACATAGTTGGATTGGTTATTTTGTAGAATCCTATAGAGACCATTTGTATTTTGTTTGGATCAACTTGGACGAGGTCAGTACTCCACCCATGGATTTGACGGGCTGAATTCTTGTTATATATCTGTTGTTTATTATTTTTATTAGTGGATAATTTTTTAAATACATCTAAATAAGACCCCAATCCGAAGAATATTCATTGGGGTATGACTTCCTCAGTTTCTGTGTTAAAATTATCATTGTATACATATTATAACATTCACATGTTCCTATTGTCAGTCATCAAACATAGGTTGGAGTAGATTGTATCATTTGGGTGTCCATTTTTTAACCCAGACAGAGGTGATTAAATTTTAATATTTTTTATTTCTCTGCATTTATCATTATGGAAAACTGTTATTTATTTATAGTATGAAATGGATTGGCCTAGAAATTGTTGATGGAGGCCTACTAAGATTGTATATCAAACACTTCTTGGGATTCCCTTGGAACCAAATAAGATTTTATGATCTCAGGTATGGATAAATGTAAGCATGTGACTTTTGATGCCCGATTAATTTAAAACATTTGGATGGGTATTTGGATAGCGGACTAAGCCTATTCTTGAGATTGTTTTTGTATAATATTTTTAATTTTTTGTATTTTTCTATAGAATATTGTATATGCATGTATCTATTTATCACATGTACTTGCATTTTGTATAGAAACATGACATACCACTACTATCATTTTATATTTGTTGTTCTTATAATTACCCCATAATTTATCTAATATATTCTACTTGGATTATAAATTTTATCATTCACTACTTTATGATTATTATTTATACTTCTTCTATTTATTATCTATTATTTACATTTGTTTATACTATGAGATATGAGGCTATTGTATCCCCAAGAAAACACCCTAGTCCCTCATTGCTATTCTGCAACATGTAGTTTTTGTGGAGGTGTTCCTGAGGTCTTATGGGCAGCCATCTTTTGGCATTGTTGAGTGAAAACTACGGCGTGATTCTACAATGTGGTATCAAAGTTCTTTTATTAATTTTTTCTTAATTTTCTGGTTTCTAGTGGATACTAAGACATTATTATTTGAAAATTTTCTTATGTTGTAGGTAGCTGATACATGTATTTGGGAAACCCAAATTATCTAGTTTAGGAAATTTAACTTATTGATTATGCCATTTATTCAGGATATAACATCACCATTGGGTGAAATAATTTATTTATGTCGTTATAATATAGGCATTGTTTAATTGATGGTTTCTATTAATTATTCCTAATGATATGATGGCATACCAATGAATGAATCATACTAGTCACCATAAGAATTAAAATTTCATGCATTATGCCATTCCATAAATACTTTCATCATGCATTGCCAAATTTTTCATGTGATTTCTAATTTTTTCTATTATTATTGTTCCATATATATCTTCATATTTTATAATTGTAGAACTTTTAAAATTCAACTAGCAATGATATGTTAATGTTTAGATTATGCGGATGTCAATTTCAACTCATGAGGTGTATGGGCCCTTATGAATTTAAATTTTGACCCAACTAATTTAGTAAAAGTAAAATGGTGATTAAATGTGAATAGGAATAATAAAAAAACCCACAAAAAAAATTAAATTACTACCTTATATGAGAATTTAAGACCATGACAATGATCTGACCATCTTATTGGGATGTATACTATGTCTCCTATGATAATTTTATACATTTTCCATCTAATTTAAGCCTATATCTAGGATAAGGCTATCAGTTATATCATGTTTCAGGGAGTTCAGATACATTCCTTTCCTTATAATTTTCCTTACCCACTTTACATATATATTATAAACCCTATCTTAATTGTGAACATAGAAATTTAGATTTATGCCAACATGATGAACTCATGTTTTATACAAAGAGAGTAGTGATGATCATACTCTGAAGGTGGCATGATCTAAGTCCTCCATGGTACCTCATATAGATCCATATGATAAACCTTCCCTTGATCTTCCACTAGGCTCCAATACCCAGTTTTATCATAGATTTTTGATGTCTATGCAGTTTTTTTCTGTGCTCCTCGGCCTACACCTACTATAGAAAATCTGACTATAGACTTTCGATAGTATCATCCTACCACCATATTATGGGATGAATGACCTCTTGTTTAATATTCAAGGGTAGAATTTGTGGAAAATTTCATCTGTCATCTTGAAATTCCTATAATGATTAGGGTTACTCTTGTAACCAACAATTTACGTGACTCTGCCATGCACTAGTGGTACATCATATCATAGTCATAGCACTATAGAGGAATGGTAAGGGAAGCCTTCTAGTGTTATTTCTACAATAAAATATTACAACATACTTTGTGTGAGTTTCATTCTATGTATTTCATTTACATTCAATGTGGTATTAAAAATATTATTGTGTATTCATCTTGCATCCCTGATAGTATGTGTTTCACAATATCTTTCACTGATTATGAGTTGATGACAATGTAGTTATTCGAGGATAATATTGGGAATGCTTTCCAATCTAAATTTAATGTAGTCTGGTTTATTACATTTTCCAACATAGTGATCCATGCCCTAGTTATAGTACTAGATCTCATTGAATATCACAATGTTATTAAAAACAGTTCAGTTCTGAGGCTGGTTGATGGTTCTTCTGGAAGTACAAAGAGATGTTTTCTATGTGCATATGGGGGAGGTTCTACACAGGTGACACATACTAATAGCTATATATTTAATCACCACCATGGAAGACTAGGACATAAGATCCCCAGTGCATGACGAACCCAATTGAGTGTCAAAATTGCTGCAGGAGTTTTCACATTCAGTGCTTAATCCATTCATTTCATCCAACATCTAGTGAGAGTGGATCCATACTAATAACTATCTCAGGTACACGATCTATGACTCTACATCATTCTAGGATTTATTCTTCTACCATCTAATTAGGATGAGGTGATAGTGTCCAAGGCTGAGGAAATTAGGCCATGAAACAACAACATCAACAAAGTGGATATGCTATGTCGAGTTTGGAGACATCTCAAGGTAATGGTTCAAGAAATATTTATGCAGTATAGAATAAACTATAGGTGTAGAATCTTGGTCTATATACAATACAAGGTAGTATTCTAGAATCATCTACCTTTTTCTATTCCTTTTTCGATATAGTTTCATCAGATTATTTTATATCATTCGTGGTTTTCTAAAGTCTAGGCCTTAAAATTGAGTACTTCTTTGTCATCATGTCTCTTAAAACATAACATGGAGAGAGAAAATATACAATACACCTGTTTTAGTAGTGACACCTTTAGATAGATGGGTTCAATTTATTATAGATTTTATTTATCCTCGAGATGACCAACCTCCAAATAATTCACGATATGGTATGCCTTATGCCTTATCATTCACAAATATATTGTTATCATTATTATGTTTCTGTCACATCTACCTATGAGAAAAATAATATGCATAAGGAGGAAAAGAATATATAAGATAGAAGAGATTGACTCAATCATATTGGCCTTGGTAGATTGTTATTTTTGTTGAATAGTCTATTTATGAATGAGTACGGAATGAAATTAGTATCAATCCCAAATTTATTGGATCAGATCGAGGACATCTTCCTAAATAAATTCTCTAACTTAAATCATGTGAGGGTGGTTGAGTCCACCATAGTGCTAGATCTCAGTGTGGAACCCATATTTATTATTCAATATAAGAGGGAAAATAAAAATCCCAAGGAATATAGAATGAATCTTGGTGATCTTATGCTGAAGGGTTTTATCAAACCTAAAACATCCCAATGGGGTTCACCAGACCTTTTCACCATGAAGACACATAGTACCTTTATATTGGTCATGGATTACTAAAAATTGAATCAGAGTACATTGAATATTAGGTATCCATTTCATTATTATGGAGACCTCTTCGGCCTAATCTAAGAAGAAACAATTTTATCCATGTTCGATTTGAGGTTGAGAAACCATAAGATTAATGTAGGCCATAAAATATACAATTTACAATGTTTTGGGGAATGTATGACCTGATCGAGTATCTAATTATATCAATTTTTCTAACAAATGTAGTAGAAGCCTTCTTATCCTCAATGAATTGATTTTTTTCACCCATATATGGATTCTTTTGTGGTGGTTTTCATAGAACAAATCATTCTGTACTCATGAACTAGGAAAGACTATTCCCATCATCTTGTGATCGTTCAACATTCACTAAGAGAGAACTAATTTAATGTTAATTACATTAAATACCACTTTTGGAAGAAATAAAGATTCACCTCTTAGGTCATATCATATATGAGGTAGGTGTACCCTTTGAACTAGTGAATATGAGAACCATGGTGTCCTAGGAGAATCCCTATAAGGTGTTCAACAAATGTAGATTCTTTGGTATGAATGAATATTATATGTGATTCAATCATGACATCTTCTACCTCGAATCACATCATATGGAACTAACAAAAACTGTGTGAGGTTCTTATGGTCATAATATTATGAGACATATTTTCATGAGTTAAAGGAAAGACCCACCCCAACATAGATACTAATTCAATTAGAGCCAGGAAGGTGTTATACAATATATTATGATGCTATTGAAATCTGGTTCAGTTCAATAATAATTCAATGTTATCGAGTCTTGGTATATTATTACTTCCATATTTGGATTCATGAATAGAATTGCGCAAGTAATGACCTTGTTACAGCGGTTGTTGCCCAATCTCTATGCTTTTGGAAGTACTATTTTTTATGCGAGATATTCTTCATGTCAACAAGACATTAGAGTTTGAAATACATATACTAAAAATTACAATTAAATATGAGGCATTTATGTTTAGTGAAATACCATTAGTACTCGGACATTGATCATTCATAGACACTCGGAAATGGAAATTTAGTCGCTGATACATTTAGGTGTAAAACATAGAAAAAATCCATCAAGGTGTCCGATGGTGAGTGGAAACTGATGGCTCTATTTTTTCGAGATGCACATGGATGTTATTTATTATCATGAGAAATATGTTCTATAATATCTAAAAGTAACACCATCCCTCCTTGAGTGAGTCTATATAAGGTTGTTGTCTGATTTCAAGGGCCCTGTTTTGAGGGAGAGCGTTACAAGTGATAACCCTACTTATGGTATTGTTGTCAATGGTAGTGAGACCATACCATTTCTTGTATGATAATCGGTGCTTTCAGATATACTATAAATGATAATGGGGGAATTAAATTAATATATTTGGGTAGTTTACCCTAGGATTAAAATGATGTCAAGGGATATTTATCATCAGTATTGGTGGCTATGTATGAAGAGCCAGAAAGTAGGATTATTAATCTATGCTCCACCTATCTGTAGGTAAAGGCAAACAAACATTGACTGGGTGGAATTATATATACTCTAAAAATTCATTATTGTAAATGGAATTATTTCACTATGAGTTTCATGATGGGGATACTGAGATCTCATTGATGCAATGATGATGTATGGTTTATTGGTACTAGGTAGAATGAGGTTTCACTAATTCTATAGATCCAGGAGACCTTCTCTATTTTTGAGCTTGGAAGGATTTACTTCCAATGGATAGTTTTACTCCATGTGGTTTTTCATTCTATAGTTCTTAAATGATATCACTTCATTAAATCATTTTTATGAAATGGTTGAAAAAGGAACTAGGGTCAGTGCTCTTGAGTAGTGCATATCACACGTAAACCCGCAGGTAGTGAAATCAGATGATTTGGTAGGTAGATGATATTATTCGGGATAATATCTTAAAATTTAGTGGTTAATGGTAAATTAAAATTACTGTGGTTGATTTTTTCAACAACAATAGCTTATTGGAAACAATTACATTTTACTTGTAAGATAACCTATATAGTAGGAAATTTCATTTCACCCCTATGATGGTTTGTGGTAGGTGAGGCATCTCAATTCGAACTACATCTCATTCAAGGTAGATTAGAGAAAGACCAGTTGATTTTGAATTGTATGACTATAACTAAGTTTGGGTAGAAATCACATACCAATTTTCTCTACAGACATATGGATTTCGAGATGGGGAATTATTTATTTCTTCATGTTTTTCCTAGATTTGGACGCAAACAAATTAGGAGTCATGTCAAGTTGTAAGATTGATACAGAAGCCTTTGAGGAATTAGAGTGGTTTTGGATGGTAGCCTATCAGTTGTTGTAACCTAACTGGTACCATTCTATTCATGATGTCTACATATCACATCTTATTTTGTATCATGCTGACCCGTATCTTTCATTAGATCCCGAAAATTGTGATCCGGAGATGGATGCATCCTTCAAGGAGCATATAATATGTATCATTGGACTTAGTAAAAAAGGCTCCCTAAGGTAAGTCCATTCCACTGTTCTCGGTGCAACAATTGAACTAATGAATACAATATGAGACATGGTATCAACAAGACGATGTAAATTCATAGTGGTCAAAACTCTTCTCAGATGACATGCTACTACCCTATGATGGGAAACATGTGGAAGAGTTATCATAAGAAGAGTATATTGTAACACCCCAATATTTTCTCAAATGAATGTATTGTTAAATTTAATTCTTAATTTCATAATCCAACAATAATTATGATGAATAAAATGTTAAAGGTGATCTTAGGTGTTGTAGTACTCATTCGAAGCCTGGAAACCCAAAATGGTAATAAAATATTGAGCCACAAGGTTAGGAGATACCATGCAGCCCAACTAGCATAAGTACCATAAATAGAAAGGCAAAATATAGTTGAGTGCAAGGAAATACACGGGTTTTATAAAACCACTAACCCTAGGAAGACACTTCAATGTCCAACTACTAGTCTGGGGAAGTGGAATTGTCAACGGTTTTCACATGGTAAGATAAACTAGGTGTCTAACCATATGGGATTCCATTTTAAAATAGTATCTTAGCACACAATTGGGCAATGGTTTGGCCAATCTTGTATCCAAACCGTGCAAGCTTGTTTTTCAGGTGAAATTACAAATAGTAATCTATTTAATGATTTCAAATCATTCTTCTTCATTTATCTCCTCCTCCAATGGGGGGTTTCATCCCCCTTCATTTGAAGATCTCTTATTCTCCTCTAAATATGGTATAAGAGATCTTCCATTACTTGTGTTTTAATCCCTTTCCATCAGAAGCATATGAAGACAATTGATATTACATCCATTTTAAACACTTATATTCCAAGGTTCCTCCTCTATCCAATGCACAATTGTGGTGATACACATTTGATTCACTATTTTTTGGGTATTTGATGATTTATTCTTTTTCTCCCATTCTAGGACGATTCAACCTGAAAAATGGATTAGTATTTTTTTACTACATTGAGGTTGGTGGTTATGTCATTTCACCCTCATTTCACCACATCTTAATTAATGTATCATGGTGCCACTCACCTAAAAAAACCGTCAATGCCTAAAATTTGATAAAAAAATAAATTGAAGTTTTTTACCTTGACCCTCATCACCCTAACGAGAAGATAAACACATTGTGGGTATTTCTACTTACCATTTACCACCATATTGCGAGTTCCCACCATCCATGTCTTATTTTATCATGCATTAATTTTTTTTTAAAAATGTGGGTGTGTGTGTTTCCCTTGGCTAAATGCCTTAAATTGAATTTTACATTGAGAGTAATTTTCAACCATGAGTTAGGCCCACATAAAATGTAAATTTTTAATGTTTATATACTATTCATATACATCATTCCATGATTAATTACATTACATTTATAATATGTCATCTTCCTTATATTTGATCTTGTTTTCGATCGTCATGTGGTTTTTCCTATTGTTCCATTTCCCATTGCCTTGTGAAAAATCTTATGACATGTCACCCACACCTAGTTCCTTGTGTGTATGATTTATATACCATTTTTCACACTACGATTATTCCAATACCTTGTGAAAAGTTCCTCATGACATGTTTGACGACCTGATTTTTATTAATGTGGTTAGCTAGATGGTATGTGTTTTTTCTATGTCTTTTGATGACATTTATTATATAGATGCAATTAAATGTGGAGATATGTGTTCTTATTGTCGTGGATTAGTTGCTATGGGAAAAGAGAGAACATGGTCCCTGAAAATAGGATTCCAAGGAAAGACTCTACATGATCAGTTTGATATATTTGATGCACCAGGGGTGATACTTTTCCATTCTAAGTACTGGATATCTAAGAATTTTTATTTATCCCCATGAGTGCCATTGGTTCCTTATGGAAGCAACCGATGATGGAACCATTATCAATATATCTCTATATGCGTTAGGTGATTCCCATTCCCCTATGTGATATACTTGGTACCAGATCTGAGTTTTCATGCCTTGAGGTATACAAGGGTGGTTGTATGGGATGCCTTGGATGGACTCAATGGAATTTGATATACATAAGACTCATGTAGAAGCCCTTGAGGATCAGTATATATTTACTTTGATGGCGCTGAGACTCCACCAATAGATTTTTTGGGATGAGTTCTTATGCTATATGTGTGGTTTCTTATTTGTATTGGATTACGCTTTTATAATAACATGTAAATGAGACTTCAAGCCAAAGAACACGATAATGGGTATGCATTCCTCATTTTCCTTATTTAAGTGGCCCTTGCATACATAATATTACTTGAAATGTACCTTTATTTAGACATACATCATAGGACGATGTTTTTAGTATCAGTCATGTGTTAATTTATTAATCCGGACTCACGTGTTTTTTTTAATTTCTTATTTCTCTTTTTTATAATTTTCCTAAAAATGTAATGTATATATTGAATAAATGGGTTTTCATTGACACCATGGTTGTAGGCCTATAGAAACTATATCTGAAAACCGGATTTGTCGAAGCATGGCACATAAGAAAACTTTACTATCATAGGTATCGATAAATGAAATCTTGTAATTACTAATGCATGATTCATTTACATCATCAGGATTGAGATTGGGGAAAAGGACCAAGCCTATTATTGAGAATGTTATTGTATATTTTTTTAGTATTTTTTGGATTTTTTTATAGAATATAAGAAATGCATATCCCCCCTATTCACATGTAATCTCATTTTTTGGCTCATGAAATACCATTACAATAATTTTTTATCTATTATAGTTTAATTCCTTCTCCAGATACCTAATTTATTATTCTTGGTTTATTTATATTATCATTCACTATTGTTTCATTTTTATTTGTTCATAAGTTATTAATTATATATTGATTACCACTTTACATAATTTTATATATAAGGTAATAATATACCCACTAACACATCCATGGAACTCGCTACTAGTAAGTGGACTCAGACTTTTGGGGTGGCATGCTTTAGGTCTTGTGGCTGACCATATTAGGGAACATCTAAGTAGAAAATTGGGATGGAAACAACATTAATTACCATAAAAATTAAAAGATTAATTATATAACAAGTTAAATAATTAGTATATACATCACAAAAAATAAATTATTAGTCAATATGACATATGTATCACAGATGTAATTGTGTAATGATGTATGTAAGAACATAGTTTTTCAATCAGGTATGGATCATTAAAATTTGCGTCTAATTATTTATTTTGGACCTAATTTGGACTCATAATGAGTTATAAAAGGACTCTGGGGTTTTCAAGTCCTGTTCATATCCCAAAACCCATCATATTTCTGAAACATGGACATGTCGCACAGTTATAGTAAACCGCCGGTAGTGTGCATTGATAGATCTAATCATGCGGATGGTATGCAATTTTTGGACGGAGCCATCATTCTTTTTAGGTGCATGGTTTCCCTAACCATGTGGCCTAATTTATTTAGTACCACTTTTTCCTAGGTGCATATATAGGGCATGAACATTGTTTTTCAAACTCTGCAGACAAATTGTGCACATGCTAAATTTTGGGTAATTTTACCATTTATCCTTAATGATCTTTTTAACTAGATCATCTTCCATAATATGTTTACTAGCAGGATTATCCTCATTTCCACTCATATTTTATTATATTTAAAGTCTAAGATGGGGATCATGAAATATCCTTCATCCAAGATCAAAAAGAGTTTTCGTTCTCCATGTTGGATGTGCAACGGTAAGTACTCGAGTTTGTTTGATCCTTTCGTCTTCACTCATACTCTTGACGTAGTTATCAAGTTCTGATAATTTTATAATTTTTATCATATATTGTTTATTATAAATTGAATTATAGGATGATATCTACGAATGGTCTTCATACAAGACTAATGTGGGCGTTCTATAACTCATCCATCATGTTCGTTGATTTTGGAATTGTCAATTCGGTCCCACTGATTTCATCAAGTGTTGTTTATGGAATTTATATATCATTTTAAAACTTATTATAATAATATGGTTATGATCTTACCATTTTTCATTACACCTATAACTCCATCCATCCCATGTTGGATGTTTTTCAATAATTGTTGTTTTACTGGTTTGATGTTTTTGAGCCTCTGTTCGGGTGCACATTGGATTCGCCATCCTAAGGGTATGAATTTCATTATTAAATGCATTGATTAATATATTTAATTGTATAATGGAATTTATACTGTATTCCCACCACTTGAGCCTCCTTATATAAGTGATTCAATTTGATAAATCAATGATAAGTGGAAATTGGAATGTATACTAAGTATATGGCATGGAATTTTAAATATAATTTAATAATTGGTTGACTGTTCATGGAACCCCTTAAATTGTTAAGTAAATTTATTTGAGTGAACCATGATTATTGAAAATTCATTAAATGGATTAAATGAAAGGGTTTCATTCTACATGGCCTCATCACACTAATGAAAGCCAAGGCTTGACCCAAATGGACTTATTGATAATTTATTAATTGAGTAATGTGTTTCATGATACTTTTCCTTATCATAGTAATGAAATGCAAGGATTGAACCATATGAAATATTATATAGATTTATTATCAACTAGTAGTGGTCTAACTCGAGCTCAGCTTGTATTTTTATCACGTAATGCCTTGATCAATCAAGAACCCCATTATAATTCAAATACACAAATTTCTTAGATGTGAACACACCTAGAACCAAATATTTATCTAATCAAGGATTCCTATTATGACACCATATGATCCCATCTATAGTATTGTAGTATTCCTTGGATTCAAACCTTGGATCCAATATTGAAAATTTGGTTACATAGGTAATAACCATAGTACCTAGTCACTTGATAGAATCGTTTTCCCTTGGGAGATCACCTTGTATTTGGTAGAAATATTAATGTGGAATTCCATGGAATATAATCCTTGGATTACACTATTAACCTTATCCAAAATAGAGTTACTACTTAGTTGGTGTCCCTTGAAGTCTACATTGCCTTGGTTATAACCTAGGAACATTATTACAAAAAATATTAGTATAGGTTTCCTTCTTACACCATGGAATCTTAATGATTTTAAACATGTGACATATTTTTAAACCTGTAACAATAAAATATTGAACTTGTTACATGTTCAGACACCATCTGAAAGCCGAATAATGTACTCGGGTATTTAGTTACATTGTATTTCCTTACTTTATATATGCATGCTTTCATACAGTTACTTTTAAATTACACAGAAAAGATGTTATAGCCACTATTGGTTCTGGTCCACTGAGATTTATCTCACACCAACAGTGGGTGTCATTTGGTACATGGGGATGATTACATGAATGCATGTGTATATAAATGGAATCATAAGGCTACAAACTCTATTACATTTTTTAGGATGGATCATGATATTAGATGACTGATATAGAT
The DNA here is from genome assembly GCA_963277665.1 of Viscum album. NCBI lineage: Eukaryota > Viridiplantae > Streptophyta > Magnoliopsida > Santalales > Viscaceae > Viscum > Viscum album. Next base: position 34,345,002 of record OY728150.1, on the reverse strand, counting down.
CATCAATTGCTTGGGATAGTATTTTTATTTTATTTATTCTTTTGTGGAACATGTTACCCATGCGGTCTTGCATCCATGTTTTTATATTTTCTAGTGACCTGAAATATCATCTTCCTTTTTCGGATGCTTATTTTTTATTCCAGCTATTTCAATTATTTCTTTTATTGCCTCTATTTTTCATTATGCCTTATGGCTACTTATATTGCATCCACTATTTACCTATGTTTTTATTTTTCAATTGTGCTACACTTTTGTAATGATGTAATAGTCTCCCCACAGTCACACTGTAAGCCCTCACTGCTAGTCGGAGACCTATGGTGTTTTGGTAGATATGCCTGAGGCCATGTGGCCTATCAATATTGGGGCCACTATTAAGTGTCATCTAGGTCTGGGACATCAAAAATTGGAATCATAAGGGATTATTTTATTTTGATATATTTAGTGACAATAGTGAGGGTATTAGAAACACTTGGGACTTGGTTATAAGTCATGCTTGGGTGTCACGAACCCATGTTTCGGGTAAAATACATGTAACCCAAAATATAATTGGGGTTCTGTTTTTTCTATTATAGTTGAAATTTTTCCAACATTGTGTTATTCACTTGATGTGTAGTGTCATGTATTATTATTAGGATTTTGAGTATATTTTATAATTTTCCCAATGACATGAGGTAAAGGATTATTTTTACATGCATCACTATTGGAACCACGAATTTTCCTGTCATTGATATTACCATTCCATACAGGTGCATTTAACATCATAATATTGTTTTATATTCCTAAGATTGTTGGATAAGTCTTTGATAGTTATCTTATTCCTATATTAATCTTTGTTATGATTTATTGATTGCATGTATCAATTCATGAGGCATATGTGCCTTCATGGGTTAAGATGTATAATTTACACTGTGAAACCTGTATTCTATAAATAATGGGAGTCATTTTTAGGGATAAGGTTTATTGGAACTGATTCAAAGAGAATGGATTTCAATAATAATGTGAAACATGACATCTAAAATGAAATGGTTGCACATGCTTTTCCCACATTATCACATTTATTAAAGATCAACAAGTCAACCTGGCATTTAAAGGAAAACTGAAATGAAACTAATACATGATCAATAATCGATACCCAGCTATATAAGCAGGTATTTGAGATAGTATACCATGGGTATTTAGTTTTTCCTTTTTTAGTGTCAATATTGATGCTCTCAATCTACATAAATATTATTCTAAGGATTGTTCTTGTACTTTTTAGACCAATTCTACCGTGACGTCCTCTTACCATATTCCAGGATTGTGGTGATGATCATACTCTAGATGTGGTGGTCCATGAATCATCAGTTTTAACTCCAGGAGTGCCACTCAAGAAACCACCTTATTTAAATAACATAGGCACTAATTACAATTTCCATTATATTTTCCTACATCTCATGCAGTCCATGAATGGTGCTCCACGAGTTACAAATATGAATTCCAATATGACTCATGAGTTTGAGTGGCATGGTCCACCTAATTTATCTAATGATTGTGGTCCATTAGACACAATGTCTTGGATAGATGCCACACTGTATATCTTTTATCATCTGTATATTACTCCAGAGTGACGGGTCATGCTTTCCACATACGTGATTCATGATTTGACTAATCCCTAGTGGGTTTCGATTACCCAAGATGGTTTTCATTAGGACATGTTATGGTTTGATCTCTTGAATACCTTATGTATTTTGTTCTTTCAAAATACATATAGTGATGACAGTGCTTGAGAGTTTATTCGTCTCAAGAATGGTTCTATGTCAATTAAGGTATAATCGAAGTGTTTCCCTCAGTTATAATGCTTTTCACTTCTTTTTGTTGGTGATAAGATTTCACATTCTTAAAGGTTAGAGGACGGGATTCTGTACAACTTCCACATACATGTGAATTTCATTTTCTAGCCTTCATTTTTTGAAATACTAAATCAGGATCTTATCAATGAGCATAACCAGATGGACAACAATAGTACAAGACATAGAGGATTAGTGCCGCATCAGGACAGTGTTACTTTCATGGGTAGGAAGCATTCCCTCGATTTTATTATTTGGGTAGTGACAACCAGTGCTCCAATTATGATTACTCTAGGTGGTTTCATTAGGGTGTATGATGGGGGGAACCTGAAGAATCATTGTGATAGAGACCCAATGGAGTGTCATTTTTTGGTTATATAGGGAATATGTAGTGTTTCTAAAGGATCATTCCACCATCTTCATGTGTAAAATAAACAACACCAGCTCCACCATTTATAAATCTTTCAATTTCACCATGTTAGGAATGGTGTTGGAATATCACCAGATGTTCTTGTCGTGGAGGGGGTCATGGTCATGGTAGTACGACCCCTGATCCCCAGTGGTGCCAATAGAGATGTTTTGATTTTGGTTGTCTATATATTACAGATGGATGTGGATCGGTCTATTTGGATGCACTATAGCTAATACTTGAGGATCAAGCTGAAATACCATCTATAGTACTAGATATTACTCTAGTGGATTCAACCATCATATCTAATTTTTTTGATATTGGTTCTTTTAAAACATTTGTCTCTGTGTCTATCATGGAATGTCTCAGATTAGAGATACAATATTTCGGTGGTGAAAGGACATATATAAACCGTTAAGAGTAAATTCAATGGGAATATTCCAACATAGAAATGTTTTTCCTGGTGATTTTTTGGATTGACACTTGAGATAGAGGTAGTGTGTACAATATATGTTGTTCTAGGATATAATATAGGGTTCATTCATCTATATTAGAAGGATCCTTCTGAGCTACATGAGCTCAATCAGTAGTTTTTTGGATTTAGAGTCCAAAATATTTCTAAGGCCCAGTACACCCTCTTGGGGTTCACTCCTGATTTTCTCATTGAATGTTGATGGAACCATATATCTATATGTGAAATACAATAAGATGAACATAAATACATTCATGAACTAATATCCACTACATTGTGAAAGGAATCTCTTCATCTATCTCTAACGAGCTCGTGAATTCTCTATGATAGACCTAAGGTCATGATATCACCAAGTGTTAGTAAGGCCACCAGAAACACCTTTTAAATATTTTATAGAAACATTGGTCTGTATGAGTAACTTATTATTTTTTCTGGACACATGAATGTGCCTCTTATTTTCACAGCTCTAATGAATAGGGTTTTACATCACTATATCAATTCGTTTGTCATGGCCTTTTTTGGACAACATCTTGGTGTATTCTCACACTTGTGAAAACCATGTCAATCATCTTGAGATCATACTGATTACAATGATAGACCATCAACATTAAGCTTATATTTCTATGTAAAAATTTTTTATCAAAAAAGTTATCTTATAGGGTTAGGTTTTATTGTAATTAAGTTCATACTTTGACCCATAAAAAGTTAATGATGTAGTTTCTTGGGATTACTCCAAGAAAGTGTTTGATATACTGATTTTATTGGGGATGGATGGATATTAAATGAGCTTAATACATGATTTATGAGTCCTTTCTTCACGTATCAAAATTCTTACAAATATGGGTATTAAGTTCTGGTGGTCTGAAGCTTGAATGGAGGTCATTTACATGATAAATGTTAGGCTTGTCCTTGCACCTATTTTGATTCTACTAGAGACATGAATAGGATATACCATCTTCTATAATTCATCTGGAATAAACCTTGGAACAATGATGATGCACGAGGAAAATGTTTTCATGTATGAATCTCAACATTTGAGGCACCATGAATGAAACTACCCAACGTATGACCTTGAGCAATCAATAGTTTTTCATTCCATAAATTACAGGAGACCCTATCATGTAGGTGATCTCTTTGTGGTTTACAAAGACCAAAATATCTTTAAATATATCTTCAAAATAAGTGAATTCACCCTCATAAAATCTATATGGGTAGAATATCTACACTCCTTCGATTTTGAGTTTTGATATATGCCTGGGAAGGGCAATGTATTTGCAGATTTGATGAGTCAGAAAACTAAAGAACATATGATACAGGAAGCCAATGATGAATGAACGTTAATGGAAAATAGGTTTTAGCCATATATGGAGTATTATTAATGTCATTAACATAATTACATCATATCCTTGATTGTTCTATCTTCTCCAATTGACAAGGTAAAGGGTAGAAAATTTTTAGATCCTAAGGGCTTGGTGGACCGTGAGAGTATATCAGGAGAATACCCACCTCCAAATTTTCTAGGGATAGAGGCAATATCTTATGTATTTAGGGACATGTCTAGGTTCCTTCAAATATCAAAGTGGAGTTAATAGAGTCCCATGATTCTTAGTGGGAATCTCAATTAAGAATATCTAAAAATGTATCAAGATATGCGACTCCAGTATTGGTGGACCGAGATGAAATGTCTGATAGCATGATTTACAACTATGTGTTCCATCTATCAGCAAGTGAATATCGTGAAACAGAGACATGAAGGTTTGTTACAGCTACATGTAGTCCCAAAATGGAAATGGGATGATGTTTCCATGGACATTGGAGTTTGTTCACTGAGGTCTCCTAGAGGTAGAGATAATGTATGGTTTGACATTTACAGTCTGAAGAAAGTGTCTCACTTCATTCGTATTAGGGAGACATTATCTGTTAATGATCTTGGAAAACTTCATTTCCACAAAAAAAATAAAACTAAACAGGGTCCCTCATACAATCATTTCATAGATGGATGTTTGTAACATGAAATGATTCTATAAGGGATTGCAGAAGTATAAGGTAACACAGGTTCTTATATGTATTACTTTTCACCCTAAAACCAATGTAAAAGTGTAATGGAGTATATGATCTAAGAATGTGTCCTTGAGTTTGGCCATTCATTGGAGAAACTTATCCCTCTCATTTAGTTCTCCTATAATAATATATTTCAGGTGACAATTTATATGGATCCTTTTGAGGCCTTATGTTGTAGAACATTTCGTTCATCCATGTTCTTTCTAGAGGAAGGTGAGAGAGCCCCACTAGTTCCCAGAATCATTCATCATACTTTGGTGAAGATTCAGCATATCAGAAATCATATGACAAATGATATATCAATATATAAGTCTAGTGATGATTTGTTTCGATAACCTCTACAGTTCTAGGATGGGGATAGTGTTTTCTTGTGGGTATTGACTTGGGTATTGCATAGATAGTTATGGACGAAATGGATGATTTTCCCTCATTATGTAGGTCTGTTTGAGATTATATAGAGTGTATGTATTGTAGTCTTTTAGTTTATATTACTGTAGAGGCACCATTCCATGAAAAACATCATCCATGATTCAAAGATTCACCAATATCATGTAGAACCATATCTTAATTTTTATCCTATGGAATTTGAGTTAGTTGAATATGCTACTATTGAGGAGTATCTAGTAAACATCATTGAATAGATAACAAAGGCTCACAGATGATGTTTTTCCCTCTAGTACGGTTACTATGGAAGCATGACCGCATGTTGAATGACACATTGGAATGGAATGATGAAAAACATTCCAAGTGTACAAAGTTATTTTTAGATAGTGTTTCACCACAATAAAAGGTGAACTCAGGGATGGGTTCTTTTATAGGGGGGAAGACTTTATATACCTTGTTTTTTAATCATAAATTTATCATTTAAATTTTGGTCTAATTATTTTGTTTTGGAACTAATTTGGATTTCTAATTATTAGAAAATTTATCATCAGAGTTCAGGGCTTCTTCAAAGCTTCAAAGAAATATTTTTTTGAAAAGTGTCATCATCGCATTGTTAGAGTAAATCATACAGGTAGGGCGCCCAGTTATATCTAACCATGTGGATGGTATGAATTTCCAGGAAAAAACATCTAGCATGGTTTCCACGTGGTTTCCCTAACAATGTGGGAAAACCATGTGAGTGGCCCATAATACCAGTTACTTGTGCCTGGTTTTGGTACGGGTTGTCAAACCCTAAAGACAAATAATACACATGCAAAATTTTGGGTAATTTTACCATTTTACTATTAATGGTCCATTCAGTATAGCCTTCTTTTGTAATCATATTTTTAAAGGAATAACCTAATTTCTAATCATTTTTTAGAATTTATATGGAAAAAGATAGGTACCCAGATATCTCTATCGTATAGGAACTGATCAAGATTCTATTAATCTTGTTTTATGAGGGATGTTATGCACGGGAGCATGTTAAATTCCTTCTTATATATTTATCTCGACCTAACTAATAATGTTTGTGTATTTTTTCATTTTTTCTAGATCAACTCCATTTGAAGATAAATCATAGGTAGAAGTTTGAGGAGGAGGGTCTTGCAAGCATATGGTGGGTTATCTACAACTCATCCCCCATGTTCGTTGATTTTAGAATTGTCGTGTGGGTTGCACCAATTTCATCGGGTTCCTTTTATGGAATTTATATGTCTTCATTATAATCATTATAATTGTATTATTATGATATTATGAAATATATTATTTTTTTCACTGGTTACACCCTCAAATCCTTCCATATCACATTGGATATAATGCCAAATTTCTCGTTTTTATGTTATGACATGTTTGAGCCTCCTTTTGGGTGTGTCTTTCCTGATCATCCTAAGGGTAAGATTTTCTATATTAAATTCCATAATTTATATTATCAATTGAATAAGGGAATGTACCACATATTATCAACACTTTACCCACCTATGTTATGTGCTTTATATTGATAAATCAATGAAAAATCGAAATTTGAAAGTATACTAAGTATATAAATCGAGCTTTTATAATATTATTTAATAAATTTTTTCTAGTATATAGCACCCATTACCATGATAGTGGAAGGTAGCAGATAGAAACTTGAATATTGAAAATTCCTTAAATTAACTAAATGAAAGGGGTTACATTTTACTTGGCCTCGTCACTATAACGAAATGAAAGGCTTGATACAAATGGACTTATTGATAAATTATGAATTGATTAAACAGTTTCATGGTACTTTACAATATCACACTAATCAATGGAATGGATTGAACCAAATTAAATATTATTTTATTTTATTATCATATAAGAGTGCCTTGACTCAATATCACCTTGGATTCTTATCAGGGGTTGTCTTGAGTACTACAGAAAACCATTTTCATTCAAAGATATGAATTGCTTAGTTTAACACCCACCTATGAAATGATCATTGAATATTCGTTGATTCTTGATATGAAACCATATAATCCATCACATTGTATTGCAAGATTCTTTAGATACACACCTTGGATCGATATTTGATATGTACGTTCCATGGTTAAAACCCATAGGGCATGGTCACTGCATAGTTCCATATTACCTTTGGAGATCACCTTGGATTCATTATACATCTTATTATGGAATTCCTTGTAATTTACTCCTTGCAATACACTCTTAACATTAGCTAGGATATAGTTACTACTAATTTAGTGACTTATATGGTCTGTATTACCATGGTTATTACCGTAGAACATCAGTAAAAAATATTATTACAGGTTTCCTTGTTGAAAAATCCAATCCTCACAATTTTCAACATTTGAATTATTTATAAACCAATATCAATCAAATAATTAACTGGTTACATGATGAGACACCATTTGAGGGTTGATGAAGTTACCTCAGTACTTAGTTATAACCGACTTATTTACATTATATATGAATTCTTGAACACTTCTACATTTCCATTACATGTACCATATGATATAGACAACATTGGTTACGGCCCACAAGGATTTATCTTAGACCCTCTCTGAGTGTCATTTGGTACCCGATGATGATTAAATGAACGTATGTTTTGATAAATGGAAGAATAATAATTTAATCATATTACTTTGTTTTTTAGAGTGGATATTGATAGTAGATGACTGATTCTATGCTCGAGAAGCTTAGGATCGACTTTTGATTTACATTATTCTTTTGTTGAACAGGTTACACCTACTATCTTGTATCTATGTTTTCATATTATTTAGTTACATGCTGTTTAATCGTCGGTTGTCATATGATACTATGTTATTATAGTTATTTATGTTATTTCCATTGTTGTCTATTTTTTTATCATATATCTACTTATATTACATCCTCTATTTACTTGTATATATATTTATCCCCTAAACGATACTTTAGTAAAGAGGGAATTCTCTCCCCATAGACACACCATAGGCCCCCGCATCTAGTCAGCATCCTCAAGAATATTTGTAGTTGAGCTTGAGACCATGTGGCCCTCTGGACATAGGGCGCCTATTATGTGGCATCCTGGTCTGGGACATCACAATATACCATTACATCATGTATTATTTCCTTCCTAAGTATCCATACCTCCTATATAATGGTTTTAATAATAGTATTAATTTATAATAGAACCATAATCATATATATAATATTATATATAATAAAGTTACAACATCATTTAATAAATATTTTAATAATATTTCATTCTTTTCATTATTTTGTGTTTTTATTTGCTTGTTTTCTCATGTAGGTTTCATCGTGTAACATTTTATTCTTGTTAATATAATATATATATATAATCTAAAAAATTATAATATTGATATAAATAATTTTTTACATAGTATATAGTGTTTTATTTCCATTTAAGAATGTAGTTCAGGGAAATTTAATCACATTACTTCATTGAGACAATAGGTCATACATATAGACAAGTGACGATTTCATTCCCTTAACAAGTGAAATTGAGAGGAAGTGGGTCATAAAATAATTTTAAAAAAACAAATATATCTCATAGATATCACATATATTTATTAATATTACCTTTATTAAATTCCATGTGTGGAATAAGTTAAAAACGTTTCATATCTGTTCGTGAGGTTGTAATACAATGAACACATGAGTGATCTCATTATATTTGAAAATGAATGGAACATAAAATTTTATTTGTGATATAAAAATTATATATTTAAAAAAATATCATAAATATAATCTAAATTTGTAAAATATATCATTGTATCTTGCCTTAATATTGTTGTTAGAAAATGAACTACACCACTTCATAAGTGGGTAGTCCTTTATACATAGAATCCATGATTTGGTTTATCATTTGATGGATGTGGAGACAGATAAATATTATCACATAAAATTAACAACACCATAGTATGTGAATTATACTACTATTATTATATTAATTAGTTAATACATAATTTAATCTGTGAAAAATAATGAAAATTATAAATATATTTTCTGATAATTAGTTCCTCGAATTGAAACATCAGTTGGACTTCATCTTAAAAACCATATGAACTGTATTTCAGTTGGAAACCAAGAACTATAATTTGTTAAATGATGTTTGGAAGATATATTTGTAATTATTTTCAATCAAATAGTCAGGGGGTTATAGAAAAATGACGGTGGGATATCCCTTTTATATTTGAGGTGAGTGGAACACTTGTAATATTTGTAATGTAAAATGAATTCCTAAATTTTTCACATGAAAATGGGTCAAAAATTAATTATTATAGAGACATAGACATTATAGGGCCTAAATATTTCCATAAAATAGATTTGATTCATTTTTTAGGTCATTTTAACACATATTTTTTTAGTTTATCCCCCAAGTGTATCATTGTTTCCCTTAATTGTGGTAGATAATTTTTACTATTCATTATGGTAAAAAACTAAGTTGAACATATTAGATAAAAGTTATTATCCTAATTCCATATAAGGATTTTATTTAATATTCCATTCAAATATGTTTTAAATATTAATTTAGTATCAATCCCACATGTGTGATGAGAAAACGAGTTTTTATATAGAAAATTGTCAACACATTACAATTTTTTTTATCCAAATTCAATATGGAAAATATAAAAATGAAATAAATTATATATATATGTATTGATTTTACATTTAATTTTTTTTAAAATATAACTTAACTTTATAAATAATTTAAATGGAAAGGAATTTTTCAATTAAAATTCAATAACTTTCTCTATATATAATAATATATAATACATCATAAATATAAAAAACCACCCTAAGTTAATTTATATATTTCAATTTCAATTTTTTTATTTTTAATTTCATGTTTCTAAAATTTAAAATTATTTAATAAATTTTATTCCTGAAAAGCACCAAAGAACAAGATTTTAGAAAAATATATTTATTTTAAAGAAACATTACATTTTATTTTATGCTGTTCTAATTACATATCTAATATATAGAAATTTATGTTATTTATTGTATAGATGTGTAAACCATGTAATGTTTATAATTTATATAGTACTATTCATACCCATGAAATTTAATTCTATCTTATAATTATAATGTTTAAATGATAATATTTTAATAGAGTATTGTATTTCATTCAAATATGATGTTGTGTGCGTTGCAACAAATCCATGTGATTGTATTTATTTAAAACTAAATATATCATGATGTCTCAGTATGTTAAATTATATTATAATATTAGTGTTTCATTTCATACATGATATCAAATGTGATGTTTATATTTTATAATCCTAGGGTGTAACACTATAGGTTATAAAATTGAATTTTTCTTATACAATAATAAAACCAGTTTTTAGAGAATAATGATACATAGGATTACAAACTAGGGAACAATATTTTTATAAAAAATTATTTCAGAGTAATTTCACTTTGGAAATATATTTTTCATCATGAAAATTAGTTTAAAAGTTATTTGTTTTTATTTACGTTTTTTATGTAGTCCAAAATGATACGTTTTTTGTAAAAAATTTATTTTTCACTATTCAACTAAAAATGGAATATTTTATAAAATTTTAAAACAATACTCTTACAATAATAATGAAATTATGGACTTAACAATGAGTTTAATTTTTTTCAAAATGAATTATAATATTGGAAAATTTATCTTTTAAATAAATTACATAAATATATAATGAAATTCCTTTTTATGGGAAAATATTTTCTAAATATATTAAATATTTTCATTAATTATATATTATAATGTACTCCTAAAATATTTAATTTTCATGTTATTCATATTAATAGTATATTTTATTTTCATTATAATTTATATCAAAAAATTAAGTTCGTAAAAAACAAGTTTTGAGAAGGGTTTAATTTTAAGGAATAAATGAATCATAATTATAAAATAGGTACACTAGTATAATTTTATCATCGTAATAGTTTTAATAATCAAAATTATATATATATATATATATATTACATTAATATTTTACCATAATTGTTATCTTCTGAATCTTTGATTATATTTTAAAAGTTAAATATTTTTCCATGTTTAATTGTAATTTGGTGTTGTGTATAAAGTGATATATATTAAACATTAGGATTAAAAGGAAAATATTATTTACAATAACTTGGTGTTACATTTCATGTGTTATTATATTTTAAAATATAATAATCCACTAGTGTTTAAATGAAAATATATTATGAAATTATTTTCATGGAATGAAAATATTTAAAGAAAAATCAAATCCATTACATTATTGGAACTCATTTAGTAAAAATATGATTTTTACTGAATTCTGTTATTAGGGTAATAACCATCTTGTGTCCATGATGATATAACATATGTTGACAAGTGATAAAAACATTATGAATGATAAGATGGATTTTTTCGAACTCATTTATTCATATTTCTAGAAAATGTAAATACCAAGTGTAAATTTGAATTTTTATTATGATTCTGATACTTGTTGTATAATCTTAGAAATTCATCATGATTGAATCATTCAATATAAAACTAAATTATTTTAGATGTGTAGTATATTATTATCCTATTTGATATATCTGATTTATTAGTAAAATTTTTTTTAATAATATGTGTAATGTAATCATTGTATTTTTGATAGGTTTATCCACATGAAAAATATGTTCTCGGGTTTTTAAGATTGTTATTTGGATTGTTGACAAAGAATTATGAAAATCATGACATGTAAAATTTTAATCTAGAGTGTGTGAATTGCTTATAATATTCTATAATTATTAAAAATTTATATTTTTAACTATTTTTTTATTTATTCTTTAATAGAAAAATAATATTTATGAAAAATGTTTATGTTAGGATCATGATCACCAACATTTGAAATTATGGAATTTTATAAATAGTAGTGTTTTCTTATATATATAATTTCATCAGAATATTCTTATAGTTTTTGAATAATAATTAAGTAAAATTTATAATAAACTATGTTTTTTTTCTTATTTTGTGGTTTTATTTTTTAAAAATATATTAAAATAATTTCCCCTAATATACATTTTTGGGAAAGGGAAATTTTGAGTATATTTGTTTTAATTAGAAATTTTAAATTTTGAGTATGTTGTTTTCAAAAAAATTATTAGTAATATGAATTAATATTTATTCTTTAATATTTATTTCATTTAATGTTGGAAAATTATGATATTTAATTATGAATTATTTTTCACAAGATGAATAAAATGATATGATTTGTTGTATCCTAGGAAGGTATTGATCACGAGTTTATTTTAAATGAAATTATTTTATCTGTTTTTTATAATCCATGTTTTGGGGAAATGAAGAAGTTTTTTTAATTTTATTATGTTAATTGTACTATTTTTTGGTGGTGTAAGTGTAATGGTTCATTACTATTATAATAGATAAATGTGTTCATTGATAGTAAAGATGATGGGGTTTTCATGGATGTTAAACTGATTGGATGAGAAATGGAATTGAATTTAATGTATTTTTTACTTTTCACATTGCTTCCCTTATATTTATGTGTGATTTAATTACATGAATTAAACTCATTGATTTTTTATGTTTTGGGAGAGGAACTAAATCTAGAGAATCAATTAGATATTAAGATCAAACCCATATGTATGATTCAGGGGATCAAGTACATTTGAGTTTTCAAATATAGGGATTAGTGATGAAAATTAAGGGATTATAAGATCCATCATTTGAAGAATATATAGATGGGTTTGAATTTGTAAATCATTTGTTATAGAATTTGGATTTATTTTTAGATTTCATATAAATGGAATTACATTAGAATATTTCGTGATTATAGCAGAATATGAATCATGGTTATCTTGTTGTTGTTTCTTGTGAATTGTTTCTTGAATTATTGAAGGCATGATTTTCATCATAAGTTATGAATGATCAATGTGTCAAAAGTAATAAAAGGATTCATTAAGGATAATATAGAGTGAATCATCTTGGAATACACTTATAGGAATATATTAGTCAATTTATATGTAAATAATCTTATAAAATTATACGATCAGGAAATTTTAGGTTTCACATAATGTTAAAAACTTTGATGTCTAGCTTATTCTCTTTATTTAGGGACTAGTACGCAAGTGAGGTATAAAAATAAAAAATAATCCTTTTCCTTAGAAAGAATAACAACATTTAATATCCTTAATGTTATTACAAGGGATACATTTAATTCTATAAATAAATATAATTAAATATAGTGAAAAAAGGGTAGGGTAACCCGTATTATAGAGGGTGAAACTTCAGGATTTAGGCGAGGGTAGCTTAAAATATATTGTAATATGGGAATTCATTTTTAATTTTCTCATATGGTTTGACATCGATAGTATTCATTCCTGTTTATTCATGTTGTTAATTAGTTTTTGTGTTTTTTTTGTCATACTATATAATAATAACAAATTGGGTGGTTAGTCATGGTGGAATCTGATTTATATTTATTATTGGATAGTGTTATTCATCAGTAACATTATTCATTTCATAACCAAACGTTTTAAAATATAATTATAAATTTAATGTATTTATGAATGAAATATTTTAATTGTTTTTCCTAAAATGGTTTTGTAACTAAATTATTTTCCCTATTTTCCAAGAATATTTAGTATAACTATAATTTATTTTAAAATTTAAGCAATATTTTCATATTTTCATGGACAATAATTTGTTTTTGAAAATTGATTAAAAATTTTGAGATTCATACTACGTTTTTAATTAATAGATGATATATATTGAAACATATATTTATAAAGTTATCCTAGTAATTTTATTATGAAATAATTAAATGATGGTAATGAGGTATATTTTAAAATGAGAGACACCCTCTGTGGGTGGGGATTTACTATATTTACCAATTGATTGTTTTACTTAATCAATTCCCATATTGATGAATCTTATTACTTAGTTAGACGAAACTAGTTTTCAACTAGTCTATTATCACAGCCAGGCCAAATACTAAGGCATATAAAGAATGTAAATTACATGATAGAAATTGAGGATTTTCATGATTCACCCACACTGGGAAACATCCTAGGAGAATATAATGGATATTAACTGATATACAAATAATATAATATCTCAATTATCATGTGGAAGTAATGGTCACTCCAAAATACGGCCAACAACCATTATATTATTTTGGAATTTCATATTACTCACCCAAATTTCACTCTCGTTTCCTCTATTTTCACTCAGTATTCAAAGGTGGGTCTTCATTATTTATATAAATAATTATTTTTTATCAACAATTAGAAATATTTTTCAGTGAATCATGATTCTAGATGTTATTACCTATTGAATAAGACTTTTTGTGCTCATAATTAAACGCAACATGTAAGAAACACCATATGATTAGACTTGATGCAATTTATTTCAACTATCATCATAGTACTAATATAATATTCAAGAATAATGATAAACCGTGAATTTTATTTTTCTTCAATAATCCAACATTACTTAAGACAATTGGATATTCGAGTGATGATCCATATACATTGGACATTTTCTTACGAAAATATATATATTGTTGATGTTATTTAGAGAGAAATTTTTTTTTATTATTTTATCCAAGAGACTCAAATATTTATTATATTCCATCATATTCTCCATTGATACACCAAAGGTGATAGAAAAACATCACAAATATCAAGAACATCATTATTAATAAATTTAGTTCAATTAATTATTTGATATATAGAAGCCCATTATTTTATTTTTACTAAAATTTGTTTAAAATTTTCATTCACATCTCTATTATCCATTAATAATCATGTACAGATAAGACATATTCTATATCCAAATAAATTTTAAAATAAATTTCAAATTTCAAATTTCAAACCAAAATTCAACTTTTTCCGCTTCGTCCCCATCAATAATTCCTTCTGAGGATAAAAATATACCATTTATCTCTATTTAAAATTTTCTAATTCGATTTGAAACCTATAGGAATCATAAAAAAGGATAATTCATTGAATTTCACCAAAGTAAACATATCTCATTTAAATTAGTCCGTCATACAATATATATTTATGTAAATTCCAATTTTAGTGTCGACATCAGTTACTTCTCCAAGATAAACACCATAAACTCTTTAAAATACTTAAAATCATACTCATTTCAATCATTCGACAAACTGTTTAAGGACAACCCATTTTTTTCATATACCAATCTATGATGTATATGGGATTTGGGTTATGTCAATTAGGAAATAAGTTCCTCCATGATTATATTTCTATTTTATGTATTTAAAATGATATTTGATATCAAAAACAACTTTTCTGTTGGAATAGAGGTTCCCTAAATACCCATCATGATTACTCATTCATATTAATCACTTTAGTATAATAAATAATATTTTTTTTGTTTTTATGTAGAATATTTTCAAACTAAAACACAAATCTAAAATTTTATTTTCTGATTTATTTCTCAATTAATAGAAAAATTTGACAACTATGCTATAGTTAATTTATTGAAATATATCCAACTAAACATTACACATCTTATAGTCATTAATGATTTCAAAATATAATTAAAAACTCATTTTTCTATAAAACAATATTCAATTTTGGTAATTAGGTCCATCTAACTCTGAAAAAACATCTATTTTACCAATTTCAAATTAACCTCTTCATTTCGATATTTCTCTAATAATTTTCTAAAAATTAACAATCATTAATACAATAACAAAATATTTTAATCTAACCATCTATATTTACATGAACACAAAAAGATCATAAATTCTTTCAAATATTTATAACTTTCACTTTCATGCTTTTGAAACACATTTCAACATGGAATGTGTAAAGACCCAAATACCATTATCCCAGAACATGTGACTTAAATTATTATATTGGCATATGATACATGAAATCACATCCCAAAAGACTATATTATTTAATAATCATGGTAAAAAATTTACATATTGGAAATTTAAATTGCTCATTAAACTTAAATTTAATGAATAATTTTCTTTTAGAAAATGATTATTCCACTTATCCTAACCTGGCATATCAATCCTAATAAACTTATTAAAAACCTGAGGAAAGTAAATCATAAGAAATGTGTGAGATGAAATTCTTAATAAGGGTGGAGAACATCAGAAGATATGATGATTGAATGAGTATAATTACCATTTTATAGTATATTAATGGGAACACGTTTCACTTAAATAATTGGATAAAAAATCAATTTGGAAAGGTAAAAATCAAAGTACACTATCCATTTATCAAATAAAATAAGAGTGAAATGCATCTATAAATTTCATCATAGTGAAAATACTATGAATTACCGATGAATGAAACTTATAATTATTATAAATAATTTATATGAAACATGATGCACTACCGTTAAGACCTTTTACAAAATAGCATAAACTATATTGGTAAAACCCATTTAATTTTTCCATTGTTATTGATCCTATAAGACAATTATGCATCAATGAGATTTTCTATTTATGACACCACCTATTAATTCATGTATAAATAATTCCTCATATATCATAATGATATATTAAATTAATTAATAGTTATAAAATATCAATATATATATATTTATTTATTAATAGATACATATTAGACATAATTTATCTAGTAAATCAAAAAAAATCAAATTAAATATCATATTAAAAAATGGAATACAGTTTAGAAAATAAGAAAATTAATAGATTATTTTTATAAAATATAAATACAACTAAAATCTTAAAATACACATATGATAATAAAAATTCATTTTAAAAATATAATTATAATCAATGTGAAATTTGTTTATCCCAATGAATAAAAATTTAGTTATGAAATGCCATACCACTTGTAGTAGTCAAATCGTATGCTCTTTAAAAAAACATTTTATGAAATGTAATTGGGGAAAATAAATTCATCTTAGAATATGTTAATGGGGGTAGTTTATATAACACAAAAAATAAATAAGTGTGAATAAATCATATATCCAATAAGAATAAAAGCGAGACAAAAACACTTACCTTGCACTTTGATGTAGCTAAACCTGATTGAAATTCATGTATAATGGTTTAAATAATGTTATTATTTTGTATTACAACAAGAACCATATTAATATTTACGTTATCATATATGATTATAATATATCATGTTATCACTTGATGTTTAATAATATTTCAGTATTACCCTCGTTTTGGGTGATTGCAACATCTTTTTCCTAAACATGATTCCTCATGAATGTCTTGGCTCTTTTGATTAGGATATATATAAATAGTATAAGGAATTATATTAATGTAAAATAGATAATATTAATCATTAAATTCTATTTTATAATTATTCTAGAATGTTTACCACAGAAAATTAATCACATTGCCTCATGGAGACTGTTGAACTTATGTACTCATGAGCGATAATATCATTATATTATTGCGAGAAAATGTAAGGAATCATGTGATATATTAATTATACATAATAAATATCATGTCATAATTATCATATATATTTATTATTTACATCATTATATCCCTCCATTTAATTTGGTTTCGAAAAAGAATTACACCAAGGTGTGGGGATGGTAAGTCATACGCACGATCATATGATGCATTCATTTTTTATAGGATGGATAAAATGTGGGATGTAGTTATCCAATAATCATAATAAAATATCATAATATATATAATTTTTAATTTATTAATTTTTAATTTTGATAACACATACAGATTATATTGGAGAAGAATTGAATTAGAATTATTTGGTAAAAGTGATTTCCTCTTTTTTCGAAGACTTCCTTTTGAACTCTTATCAAGAGTTATAAGGAAGATATTTTTGGATGACCAGGACCTATTGAGATCTTATGAGGATTTTTGGAATAGACTTGGTCAAGTTTTGGTTAAGATATAAGCCTCAAGGTGGTGAAACGAAATGAAACAAGGAGTGACCTTTTATTATTTATATGAGAGGCACCCTTGGAAATCCTCAAAATACCTAATTTTTGTTATATAAATTTCTATAAAAATACCACCAAATTACCAAGGATTCGAATATAAGATGACAAAAATATTTATTATCATAATCAAATTATATTTTTATATGTTTTTTTGTTTTCAAAATTATCATTTTGACATACCTATGTTAACCTGATAAATTTATAATTATGGTAACAATTTATTTAATCGTAAAAGGTCGTAATTTTTTTACCTATAAAATGTAAATTCAAAAAATTATGAATAATTAATGATAGTTTCAATGAAATAATAGTCACTTTTTAATGTATTTATCTGATTTTTAAAAAAATTATAAAATATTATTTTGATAAAATATCATTATTTCAATTTTGACACTATTTATTACATTGACCTTGTTAAAAACAAGATACCAAGATAACAAGAACCAATATATTTCATACACCAAAAATATTTCATCATTAACCATAAAATTACATGATAACATTAATAAATTCAAATTATATTTTTAAAATATTTTTAATATCATTTTTTGTATTTTTTCATCAATACAATAATTAGTGCATCATTATTATATAATTATTTAATTTATTTATTTATTCACTAAAAATTAAAAATAAATAACATTATTTATGTATATATTATGATTAAAAATAATATTTATATTTGAATGTATATTCTGAAATGCACAATATTAAAAATAATATAATCATTAAAATTTGAATGGGAAATCATTGTCTTTTCATTAAATAAAACATTTTAAACATCATAACCTTATCCAAATGGAACCAAATGTAATAAATAAATTTATATCATGAAATTTTAATTTTTTATTTAAAAATTTACCATTGTATTCCATAATAAATTTTTCTTGTAACATTGTGGGCTAAAGAGATATTTCCGACAAAAAATTCAACATTTGGAGACTTTCTGTTATTTAAATAATATTGAAATCATTTTCAGGGAAAAGTGCATATTAAATAAATACAATTATAATATTAGGTGTTAAAGGAGGAATATAAATAATCTAATAAAAATTTATGATGTTTTAGGGTAATTTTCCATGGTTCACCATATTATTTTTACTGTAAATTACATAATTTACCTATTATCATGGTAATACAAATTACCAAGGTAACTATTCATTTTGTAAAAAATATATTTCTTAAAAATATATTTCTTAAAATAATAAAGTATAATGAGGATTTAAATGAAGTAAAATATAATTTTAATAACTAAGTATAATTTATGATAGACATGGATTCTATTTTAATTATAAATTTACTTTAAATTTAATGAAATTAACAGTTTTATAAAAATTAATATGTTTACTAATCACTGTAAAATAAATATATTCTGATAAAAATAAATTATACCTAAGATAATTTTGACATCCATATGTTAAATTATTCTTTATTTTATTCAATAAAATTTATAAAATTATAAATTTTTTGTTTTAGTGCATGTAATCCATTAAAAGTTTGAAAACATCCTTTAGAAAAATATTACATTTTGTATAAAGTTTGATTCATTTTATATCTTCTTCATATAAAATATTTCTGATGACTGTTAAAATATTTTTATACATTATATAATATATAAATTTCATAATATGTTAAATACTATTCATTACTTCCAATTTAATGGCCATATAATAAAAATAACACTTTATTGTTCGTTGAAGATGGGTATTGAATGAAATGTAAACTAACGAAGATATTGAATTTATAAAAATGAATATTTTAAAATCATTTTGTGTTAAATTTTCCCCTCCCTTAAAAAATAATGTCTTCAAACATAGAAATTTTTATTCAAAAAAATAAAATGTAGTTACATAGAAATTCCATTGTGGCAAACCCACATCAAAAATATGATTAATTAAAAATCCTCTTAATAAGAGGGAAAGGGAAATGTCAAGTTCACCAAAAAATTAATATTTGGAATATGATAACATTACAGTTATGTAAAAACATGGGAGTGGAATAAAAATGAAAATATCAACTTATAATGGATTGTGATAGAAAACATTATTATTAGGATGTTAACAACCAAAAAATTGAAAACCCATGATTGGATAAAATGCCTTTGATTTATCAGTATGATATTTAAAGGGATAATGATTTTGTTCCAATGTTTGTTTACTAGAGTTGAGATATTAATTAACAACATTAATAACGTAATGAAGAAAATAAAATTACTTTATTTAGCTCTGTGTTATAATCATAATATAATCCTTTGGATGTGCTCTGATCAATTTTCACTTCAACTCTTACACTAGGATGTGAATATTTAAGAATAATTTTTTAGGCATGAATAAATTTAATGAATCATATGATCCACAAGTCATTCCTTTAGCCACTAAATATTCACTTGTTACAAAATTGTTAGAAAATGTTATCCAGTATAACAATTCATACAATAACCTCAAACTATAATATAAAAATTTCAACATAATCCATTACACATGTAATTATCCTTTACACTCAACCAATATACATCTATCAAAATTAAAAATAAAAAATAGTTATAAAGAAGGACAATAAATATCCAAATTGAAATTTATATTATACAGTGGAAAAAAATAATGTAGCACTTATTTTGACATATCAAATAGATGAATATCGTGATCACATTAAAACATTACCCAAAAAATAAATTTTTCCAAAAAATAAATCTTTCATATATAAATAAAATTATATTTTTAATTCCATTGACCAAGAAATTACTAACTGTTATCATTTCATTATCATTGGAACATATTTATGGTTTTATTCTAGACCATCAATTTTTCTATAGGATCATATTGGAATAGAATAACTTATCTTGGTTACTGGTAATATTCATCATAGGATTCAAAATCCATAAATAAGAAGTACTACAACACACTCCTTATAAATATTAGGATTATTCTAACCAGATAGTCATTAATAAAATACTAAATTCAAATAAATCATGACACTAGAACAGTAAATAAACCATACCTCTTGAAGTGCCCGGATAAGTGTGATCACTGAGAGGGGGATGGGGTGAATCGGTGATCCTTTTTATCTTTTTACTAATTTATTCTTTATTAATTAAACCACTATGGCTTGTTAAGTCCTCGATCCACTCTTCTTGTATCTCTCAGCCTTTCCTCGAGTGATACAGTAAATGTAAAGGCACAGGACAAAAGGATTTACAAGGTTCAAATCCAAAGGCCTACGTCCTTGCCATGTTGGATAAACACCCCAACAGTGTTTATCCACTATAATTCAGTTAGTAATTACAATGGTCGATACAGAGTCACACTTTATCTCTCCTGATTCCCACACGAGGGTCTTTATACTGCATCCCACACTGTCACCAGAGTCCCACTGGCCTGCTTCAGCTTCCACTGAAGACTTCTCCTCCCTGAGTCTCACAAGGGGGTCTTCTCCGGGATCCTCGAGGCACACGAGTATCTCTTCTTCTTTAAGCTCTTCAAGAGTCTTCAACATCCTTGAGTGAGGTCTGTTGGCCTTGCTCACTTCTTCTGATCACTTGTGGTGATCATGGCTCATCTTCTTTGCTCAGGCTTTGTCTCCTTCTCCTAAGGATGATCCAGCCTCTGTCTTCAAGAATCTTGATGGGGAAATATTTTCTTGCACTGAGTATGCCCACTCAATCATCTTGGTCTTCTCAACTACTGAAAACTCATATAAATGATGTCTTTAACTTCAGTCTGGCTTCAGTCTCTTTTCAAATAAACTTCTTGCACTGAGAGCATGGAATCTCTGAATCTTCATGCAATGTTTTCATGGCATATCAATATTCATGCATGACATGCATGGAATATCAAATATCTTTTAAAGACTTTGTTATTGGACTTCTCAAATTCACACACACAAATGATTCTTTATTTAGGTGCTCATGTCCGTGCAATAATGCATGCACTATCATTTTCTTCATAGTGTGATAAAACCCCCAATGGGTGTAAACTCTCTTTGCACACACACCTTCTTCTTTTCATTTGTTCTTTCCTTATTCTTCAAAGTGTGAACACTCCACTTGTGCACACACTATGTAATTGGAATCTTCACTAGTTTAGCACACTCAAACCATAGGGCCTTGTCCATGCACCCTTCACCCACACGTGTGCTCCTTTGGGCCACCTTTTCTTTTATGCACACACGACCTTCCTTATCTTGTACACTTAAAGAATATTTTGGCCTTCTTGTTTCATTGCACACACACACAACGAAGGTTTGTTGTGGCCTTCCTCTCCACTTTTCACACACACATACAAACCCAGGTATGTTTTTTGGCCTTTCTTCTCTTCAGCACCACTTCAAAGGAGGGCACGCAAGGATGCGGCCAACTCCTGTCTTCAACCGCGCAGGGTGCGGCAGCTTCTACCGCCAAGGTGGCACGAAAACTCCTTATCTAGTGCAGGTAAAGAATCTCCCTCTTACTACATAGGTGGCGTAGTGGCTTCCTCCTGTCGTGCAAGTTCGCGGGCATAGAGGGCGCGCGGGGTGCGTCCACTTGCTACCGTGCAATTGTTGCAGGCAGCGGGCGTGAAAGATCACGCGGCTCAGCTTCTTCCCTGTTGCGCAAGTGGAGTGCGTAAGGAGGCCTCCTCGTTAATTATTTTGCACAAGGGTAGCACAAGAGGAACTCTCGGAGCCTCGGGTGGCTCCGGGCTGTTTTGCAGCCCAAGTGGTGCGAGGATCTTAACTTCGTGTTGCTCTGAGCTTCGCGGATCTTCTCTCATACAATAAGCAAAAGAATCTCTTCTCCTCGGGCTATTTCATTTATAGGCAAGGGTGTTCAAGATCTATCCATGAATCGTCTGAGATTCATTCCATTGAATAACTGATATATTCTGTTCTTTACAAAAACATTCAACCTGCGTTTCAGATATTCAGCGTATCTCGAGTGTTTTGTGGGATCCTTTCATCGTGTATGGATTCAAGATCGTATGCCCGATTCTTGTGCATGAATCTCGCATGGTTCCACGTGGCCTCGGCAACTCCGTTTTCCTCAGCTGAGTTCAAATTCTTTATCTTGTTGCATGCATGCAACTTTTAACACATGCATGTGTTCGTGAAGGGGAGACGAACACAACGGAGGCCTTCACTTCGTTAGAGGCGGCCAGGAGCTCCTTCTACCTTGCTTGGGTGACTCTGGTTCACAGGAGGCGTCGCAGGGTGACTCTCAGCTGGTAAGAGGTTAAAGAAAACCCCACGGTCATTGGATCGGCGTTTAATAATTGTCGACGGCAAGGATTATAACACAGCGCCGCAGATGAGATGGACGGCAGCGATCAGACACGCGATCGGATGAGCGGCCAGGATTTCCTCGGCATTTGAAAAACACATCCCACATCGAAACGCACCGCAGTTCTTGCGCGGTTTGACAAACAGCTCCTGCCACCCTTACACCAGATTACTCCTCTCCCCCCTCCAGTGTCACCCTGCACCGGTTCTCCTACGAGCGCGCTCTATCGCCCACTATGCTTCTCCGAGAACGCTCTAGCGCCCACTATGCTCCTCCACAGGCACGCCCTTGGTGCCCACGCTGCACGGGCTTGACCTCCGCTTGGTTCGGGCTTACACACGGCCCGACCTCCTGCGGGATGGCTCTGCCTAGGCCTCCTCATGGGTGTCGTCGACACCTTGTGGTCCCTCATGTGCCTTGGTTTGAAGCTTCGGTAGCTAGCTCGTAGGCATGCCCCATTTTTTACATAAGCTCCACTTGTATACTTGGTTAAACTAAGGAACAAATCTACATCAAGCCATTCTCCTATTCTTATTTAGAATACCTCATCTCCTCTTTAATTGTTATTCTCTACTTAAGAGGGAAATCTAGATGGTTCTTCTCAACCGTTTCTCTTGAATCAAATATTTCTTCAGTTTTCTTCAATGATCCAATCAGAGATGAGGTTGGAGCATCTTCAAATCTTAATGCCCCAAGAGATAGTTCATTCACAAATTGACACTCCTTGTCAGCCACTCAATCCATGACACCTTATTGACAAAAAATGCAATACAGTGCACAATAATATCCCCCTTTGTATTTGTTGTCAATATCACTAGAGCACATAATAATGGGTCAATATATGTGCCAAAATTCACTGTACATGTGAGATCATTCTTAGGATTCAAGGGTTTGAAATTTTTCAGACATATCAATGAATTTCTAAATCTTGCACATACTTCACCAAACACATTAGAATGTTCAGGCGCAAAGATAAAGCTCCCCCTTTCATCCATTTGACTTCAATCAATTACTCCACCTTGATTAACATGTTAAATACATTTAAGAAACAAGGGATGAAAGTGTGATTGGAATACCTTCATTTTTCAAAAGATGATATGAATCTCAAAATATCATCTTATACAGATTGGATACCCCTCAAGGGGTGTACTCCATTCTGTCCATACCATTCTCAATTTGAGAGTGATCATCATATTCAATTCCCAGAAATGTAAGAACATGTATATACCATTGATTAGTGAATAAGATAGAACCTCCTTGGTTTATCAGTTGGAACTACTAGGTTGAGAAGATTCTCTTAACAGAGATGTTCCACTTTATCCATTCTTCACACTTGCAGATTTGATCTTCAATGATGTTTGTGCTGCTATGGATTTAACACCTCTTCAACCTCTATGTGAGTGACTCCTCCCTTTCTGAGTGCCTTCTGAGCACTAGAATCTCTTGGTGCAATTATCATTCTCTTGAAGAATTATTTTTGAGCTGGAATGAGTGTCATGCATTTATTACTAATTTGACTATCTTTATTTCACATCACACACAAAACTTCATATTCATGTGAAATCTTTTGTTTTCCTTTTGCACGCGATTTGGCATGCGTATTTACTTCCTTTCTCGTTCTTTCCAAATCTTTTGGCCAGATTATTAATATGTCATTTGGAAGTGAGGCTTCATACTTGGATGTTCCACATGGTTCCTTTGATTCTTTTATGTTACCTTTATTAGGCAACTTATTTTCTATCAATACCTTCTTCTTCTTCTGGATTGATTGTCCTGTTGAGTGTACTTTTCTTCTGTTTAGTTCCATGGCTTGTTTACAAAGATCCATGTTATGAAATTTCTTTCCATAGTAGAATCATTTTTTCTTGGTGATCCTTCTGGATGAATCACCCTTCTTGGATTTGGAAACCAAGGACTTCTCTTTCTTTTTCAAAATATCCGTGGGACCATTTTCAACTTTCTTCTGCTGGCTTCCCAATGATTCTTCTTCTTTATTATCCAGTTTGACAACTAGGCCCCGCCCACCAGTTGCCCCACAAACACGTGGGCCCCACCCTCGGTCTCACCCATGTGCCCGAACGGGTTATCTGACTAATGATAGTCCGCACATGCAAACCCAAGTCCTTTCCAGTGTGTTTTGTCCTCACTGACACACACCCTAAGAAATTTCCCAAGAGGTCACACATGCTGATCACTAGTCCAGGCCAAGCAAGCATAACAGTGGAGTTCTAATCAGGTAGGCTCCTGAAAAGGAAGGTGCACCTTATTGACATGATTCATATCATTTAGTCATTTAACACTTTATCATTTGAGGATGTTACAATCACCCCCCTTTAGAGCACAACGCCCTTGTTGTGGGCCCTACATCTCAACCCAGGCAGTGCACTGCACTTAAGGATGTGTACCAGCTCTGAAACCAAATGTGACAACTGGGCCCCGCCCACCTGTTGCCCCACAGACACGTGGGCCCCACCCTTGGTCTCACCCACATTCCCGAACGGGTTATGTGACTAATGATAGTCCCCACAGGCCAACACATGTCCATTCTAGTGTGTTTTGTCCTCACTCACACACCCCATGAGAAAATTCCCAGGAGGTCACCCATCCTGATCACTACTCCAGGCTATGAATGCTTAACTGTGGAGTTCTAATCAGGTGCACTCTCGAAAATGAAGGTACATCTTATTGACATGAGTCAAATCATTTAGTCATTTAACCCTTTATCATTTGGGGATGTTACAGACAGGTTCTATGATCTTCTCTTCTTTTCAGCTTTGGAAACATTTGGAGATATGTATGTATCATTCTTTTGACCACTTATGCATACACCCCAGATGTTATCAAATATTTTAAATCTGTTTGCAGTAAAAAGATGTTTATGGAATTGTGGATGTTGCTTCTTCTTCTATGGCTTACTCCCCCTAGGAATGGGATTCCTTTGTGCTTTTGCATTTAGAGGATTATACCAACAATCCATTGCACAATGACCATACCTGTTGAAGCACCAACGTTGACCTACAAATCTTTTCTTCTTGACTTCTTCTGACTGTTGGATCTTTCTCTTGAAGTGTTGTGTTGTTTCAGGAGAGCTCTCTTTCTTCATCTTCTTCATCCATAATTTCTTAGATTTATTCTTCCATCCTGCACTTTTTGTGGAAACACATTTAGAATAATGAGTAAAAAATGGGATGGATGGTGCCTTCTTCATAGTAGATGTTTCCCTTTCATTAGAGGATGTCTTTCTTTTCGAATCATCCTTCTCAATGCACACTTGAGTGGCAAAATTTCTACTTCCAACTGACTGGGAGGTTTTGGCTTTGGGTAATTGCTGATTTTTCAATATCACCTCTAGTTCTAAGCATTTCATGTTCAGAGTGTTATTCTCATCCTCAACAAATCTTAGCCTTCCTTCCCAATTCTCTTTCAGTTGTTTTATCTGGTCTTCATGCTCCTTCTTCATTTATTGCAATGAATTGTCAAACTCCATTACCCTTTTTACTTTTTCTTCTAGTTGAGAATCTTAGAAAACCCTTGAAACTCTGTGCCTCTTTTCTAGTGCATGGAAAACATATTTAAACAATATATCAATGAATTCTTTCTCACAAATGCTTCTTTGTAGTTCTTCATTGACATCATCAATTCATTCTCTGCAGAGGGATATGGTTTCATCTTTAGCCTTCACCAGCTTTGTGAGAGTGTTGGTTATGCCAACCCTTCTTGCCAATTGATCTTCCATAGAATTGGCTTCTTCTTCTAGTTGTAATTTTTCTTCTTGAAGATCATGGATACTTGTAGAAATACACATTGACACTCTCTTGGGGATTGTATTCCGAAGATATTTGAGTGCATTTAGAAGATCATTGATTGTTCCATCATCATCATAGCTAGAGCAGGCTTTATCAGAAGAGTAATAAAGGAATTGTCATCTATTGTGACTTTCACATTTCCTTCAATATAAGGTGTTTCTCTATTAGTAGAAAACTTCTTCTTCATCCTCTTGGCATGTTTCTTCTTTCTATTTTTCTGAGTCTTGGAAGATATCTCCATTTGAGGGTGCTCGCTCATTTCCACAAATCTGAACTTCATAAAGACTCCCTTGGATCTTTTAGAGGGAACATCCCTCTGATACCAATTGAAGTGCCCGGATCAATGTGAGAACTGAGAGGGGTAGGGGGTGAATCAGGGATCCTTTTTAACTTTTTACTAATTGATTCTTTATCAATTAAACCTATATGGATTTTTAATCCCTATATCTACTATTCTTGTATCTCTCATCCTTTCCTTGAGTGATGAAGTAAATGTAAAGGAACATGACACAGGGATTTACAAGGTTCGGCTCCAAAGGCCTACGTCCTTGCCATGTTGGTTAAACGCCCCAACATGGTTTCTCTACTATAATTCGGTTAGTAATTAAAATGGTTGATACAGAGTCACACTGTATCTCTCCTAAGTCCCACAGTAGGGTCTTTATACTGAATTCCACATTGTCACCAGAGTCCCATTGGCCTGCTTTAGCTTCCACCGAAGACATCTCCTCCCTGAGTCTCACAGGGGGTCTTCTCCTAGCTCCTCAAGTCACACGAGTAGCTCTTATTCTATAAGCTCTTCAAGAGTCTTCAACAGCCTTGAGTAAGGTCTGTTGGCCTTTCTCACTTTTTCTCATCACTTGTGGTGATCATGACTCCTCTTCTTTGCTCAGGCTTTGTCTCCTTCTGCTAAGCATGATACGGCCTCTGTCTTCAAGAATCTTGATGGGGAAATATGTTCTTGCACTGAGTACGGCCACTCAATCTTCTTGGTCTTCTCAACTACTAAAAAATCAGATAAATGATGTCTTTAACTTCAGTTCGTCTTCATCATCTTTTCCAATAAACTTCATTCACTGAGAGCATGGCATCTCTGAATCATCATGCAATGTTTTCATGGTATCTCAATATTTATGCCTGACTTTCTTGGAATCTCAAATATCGTTAAAATACTATGTTATTGGACTTATAAAATGCACACACACAAATGCTTATTTATTTTCCTGTATATGTGCATGAAAGAATGCATTCACTCCCCTTTTCTTCTTGGTGTGATAAAACCCCCAAGGGGTGTAAACTGTTTCTGCACACACACCTTCTTCAATTCCATTGTTCTTTCCTTCTTCTTCAATGTGTTCACACTCCTCTTGTGCACACACTAAGGCAATGTCCTCTTCACTAGTTTAGCACACTCAAACCGTAGGGCCTCGGGCATGCACCCTTCACCCACACATGTGCTCCTTTGGGCCACCTTTTCTTTTATTGACACACGACCTTCCTTCTCATGTACACTTAAAGAATTCTTCAGCCTTTTTGTTTCTTTGAACACACACACAACCAAGGAGTGTTGTGGCCTTCCTCTCCAAATTGCACAGACACACAAATCCACGTATGTGTTGTAGCCTTTTTCCTCTTCAGAACCACATCAAAGGAGGGCACGCAAGGATGCGGCCGACTCCTTTCTTCAACCGCATAGGGTGCAGCAGCTTCTACCGCACAGGAGGCGCGGAAACTCCTTCTACTGCGTAGGTGCGGTAGCTCACTCCTCCCGCACGGGTGTCAAGGTGGTATCCTCCTACCGCGCAAGTTCGTGGGCACAGAGGGCGCGCGGGATGCGGCCACTTTCTATCGCACAAGTGTTGCGGGCAGCGGGCGTGCAAGGTCACATGGCTCAGCTTATTCCTTGTTGCGCAAGGGGAGTGCGCAGGGAGGCCTCCACCTTACTTCTTTCGCGCAGGGGTAGAACGAAAGGAACTCTCAGAGCCTCGGGTGGCTCGGGGCTATTCTGCGGTGCAAGTGATGCGAGGAGCTTAACTACGCGTTGCTAAGAGCCTCACAGATCTTATATTAGGCGATCAGCAAAATGATCTCTTCTCCTCAGGCTCTTTCTTTTATAGGCAAGGGTGTTCAAGATCCATCCAAGAATCATCCGAGATTCATTCCTTTGAATAACCGAGATCTTCGGTTCATTAAAAAACATTCATCTCGTGTTTAAGATATGTCGTGTATCTCGGGTTTTTCGTGGGATCCATTCTTCGTGTAAGAATTCAAGATCGTATGCCCGATTCTTGTGCATTAATATCGCATAGTTCCATGTGGCCTCGACAACTCCGTTTTCCTCAGCCAAGTTCAGAATTCTTTATCTCGTTGCTTGCATGCGACTTTTAACACATGCATGTGTTCATGAAGGGGAGAAAAATACAACGGAGGCCTTCACTTCTTCAGAGACGGCCGATAGCTCCTTCTGCCTTGATTGGGTGACTCTGGTTCGTGGGAGGCGTCGTGGGATGACCCTCAGCCGGAGGGAGGTTGAATACAACCCCACGGCCGTTGGATCCACGTTTAATGAGCACGGATGGCCAAGATTATAACGCAACGCCGTGGATGAGATGGACGGTAGTGATTAGACATGCGATCGGATAAGCGTCCTGGATTTCCTCCGTGTTTTAAAAACTCATCCCACATCGAAACGCGCCGTGGTTCTTGTGCGGTTTAACAAACAGCGCTCGCTGCCCTTACACCAGATTACTCCTCACCCCCCTCCGATGTCGCCCCGCACCGGTTCTCCTGCGGGCGTGCTGTAGCGCCTACTATGCTTCTCTGAGAGTGCTCTAGCACCCAATATGCTCCTCCATGGGTGCGCCCTTGGCACCCCCGCTGCATGGGCTTGAACTCCGCGTGGCTCGGGCTTTCATACAACCTTGCCTCCTACGGGCTGGCTCTGCCTAGGACTCCTCAGGGGCACGGTCGACACCTTGTGGTCCCGTATGTGCCTTGGGATGAAGCTTGGGTAGATAGCTCATGGGCAAGCCCCATTTTTTACATAAGCTCCACTTGAATACTTGGTTAAACCAAGGAACAAGTATACTTCAATCCATTATCCTCTTCTTCTTTAGAATTACTCATCTCCTCTTCAACATTTATTCTCTCCTTAGGAGGGAATTCTCGAAGGTTCATCTTCATCCATTGCTCTTAAATCAAATATTTCTTCAGTTTTCATCAATGATCCAATCAAAGATGAGGTTGGATCATATTCAAATCCCCATGCACCAAGAGGCAGTGCATGGTCTTCTTCATACCACTTCATCCACTTAGTAGTTGTTGATGGTTCTCCTTTCATTCCTCATCCACTTAGTGATTGTGGATTGATCTTCTTTATCGCCTCATGAATTGTGAAGATAATGCATGGACTTATAACAATGTTCTGACATTGTATCTTCTTGATACAAGTTCATTGAACTTAATATTAGATCTACAATCATCTGATTTATTATGGAAAATGTTTCAACCATTAACTCCTATGCCACTTAGTGATTAACCTAATTGACATGCTTCTTGGTATCATGGTCAGTCTCCAGTCATCACCATCACCATCACTTCCTTTTTCATTATAATATTGACACTCCTTGTTATCCATTCAATCCTTGACACCTTATTGACAACATCACCATCACCATCACTTAATTTTTCTTTCACATATTGACACTCCTTGTCATCCACTCAATCCTTGACACCTTATTGACAACAAATGCAACACAGTGCACAACACTACTTAATTAGTTTAATAAAATAAACTTTTCCATGATCTACTATCATTTATTAAGGCTTATACCTTGGATAAATGGGGAATTATCTTTCAAGGTGACCCATATCATTTCAGTCGGGGGATCAAACACTAGAAAATTCTTTCCTTCCATTGATATCTTGATCGTGTTGTCCATTGTATCTACACTTGAACTCAAATTTTTTTATTATTAAGAATATACCGAGGTTTTTCCTTCAATAATTATCACATTTTAGAAAATCCTTTGTTCCCTTAATCACTTTTTCCCATATTTTTTCAAGTTGTACTATTCTTCCCTTTCATCCTTTTGAAGCAATAATACTCAATAAAATTTCCCTATCTTTTTTAAACATGATATTATGTAGTAATAAAATTATAATGATTAGGAGAGTATATCCCTTTGATGGATTGTTTTAAACGCATAAAATAGGTTATCAATATTAATCTTTAGACCATGTGTATTGGTGAGGTTCACTTTAATTCTTATTTGTACCATTTCTATATGACAACATACACTAGATTAGGTCACATCATCATTAAACATAATGTATAATCACAAAAGTAGTTAAAACTTTATGCATAGATAATCTCATAATCATAAAAATGGTTTCTTTGAGACATTCGTTTATACTTATCCTCTATTAATATCATAGGATTGTGGTCCCCAATCCATAATTTCCCTAATACCAACTATAATTTCCCCATCAATAGTATATTATAGTTGGTTCCCTTATTACATTTGGATAAGATAAAAGTTGTCACATCCAAAAGCACTACATTGTGTTGTTGTCTTGGTAAAATGGATCGGTTTTTTAAAATAAAATAAAATTTTCAATAGATAATATAAAAAATCGTTTCTTTGAGAACACCATTACTCCCCTTAACATAATTCTATATATAAATAAAAATGTATTTCATTGAAACCAAAGGAGAATAAGACCTATGAATTGGGTGAGATCAATTGATCATTAAGGGAGAATTATAGTGGAATAATTATTGAATAAATAAGTATAATTAACATGGTAATGTAATTAAGTGAGAACACATCCCATTTAAATAACCAGATAAACTAAAACCAATATCCATTGTAAATAATTATGCACACATTCCATTTAATTAACAAACTAATAATGAAATAAGTTTATAGGAATTTTTATACATTAAATCCTATGGATTATGAATGAACTAAATGATTAATTATTGGATGACATATATTTATCACATGAACTGCACCCTTCAAGACCTTTTATAAGACTATCTAAACATTATGGGTAAATATTTTATTTTTTCAAACTTTAATCATCTCTTTAGAATACTAATACTTTGAGGGGATTTTAAATATATGATCCCCACATACTATCTCATGTCCGAAGAATTTAATGTATATTAAAATGAACAATATAATTCATTAATTAGTTTTCCATATGAACAGTTCTCTATATTGTGTAAAATATATAGATTTAACATAATTTAAATTTTAATTCAAATAAAATTAAAATTAAACACTTTTTTAAAAATTTCTTTATGGTTTACGAAATAATAAAATGAATCAATTATATATATAATTTATAATTAAAAAACAACTAAAAAAATATGATAATCAAAGGTCATTTCTCACATAACCTTATAATCAATGATATAGATGTTTAACCCAATGAATGAAAATTGAGTTCAAAAATACATTTCCACTTATAATATGTCGAATATAATTCTCCCTAAAAATAACATTTGACCAAACTCTAAATATCATGATAATAAATAATTTAATGATATTAAATTTAAAATGGTTGGTATATACACCACAAAAAAGAAACAACTGGTGAATAAAGCAGATGTACTATATAAATAAAAAAGAGATGAATTACCCTTAACTTCTTCTTTCCTTTATTTTGATGTGCATAAAATTCCTACATAATGTTATAAATAATTTTATTAATTTATAATAGAATTATATTTATATTTATGTTATTATATATGATCCTCTTATATTATCTTACAACTCGTTTGTTAATAATAGTTCATTACTAGTCCTGTTTCGGGTGTCAACTACTTCACTTTCTAGTGCATGTTTTTTTAATGAATATACCATTCAATGTTTAAAGTCTATAGATTCATAATTTAAATAATAATATTAATTTTATAAATATCCTATTTAATCCTTAAATATAGTTTCATAATCCTTATTTAGTTTTGACCATTGAAAATGAATTTCATCGCGTAATAGATATGGTTGGTTGTATGTAAGCATGAGGGGCGATATCATTCCCTTTATTTGGTAAAAAGGTAAGGACGAAAGAGATATATTAATTATACATAGTCAATATAGTGTCATAATTAAAATATATATCTATTATATCCACCATTATATTCTTCTAAATAAGGTTTTTATGAAAATTAATTACACAATTACATGGAGATGATAAGTCAAACATACCAATGCATGGTGCTTTCATTTTTCATAGGATGGATAAAAGGTGGAATATTATTTTCACAAAATAATAATAACACATCATAATATATATATTAATGTATTTATAAATTTTTCCTTGAAATAAAAAATGACGACAAAGTATAAGAATAAATTTTCTTGAATAAGTTAGTAAAAATGATTAACTCTTCTTCGGCAGACTTCCTTAGGGCCTCTCCCCAAGGGATCAGTGGTTGGTCTTTATAGAAGACAATGTCCTCTTGAAAATTTATAGGAATATTTGGAATAGAAAAGGGCATGGTTATGTCAAACAATAAGGATAATGGTGGATAAATTAAATAAATGTATTCCATTTACAATTGAGGTGACTATCACCCATGGAAATCCTGAAAATATTAAAATTTAATCAAAATATTTATGATCCAAATACCACCAAATGTACATGGATCTGAATATAATATGATATATATTTTCAATCTCATATTTATGTTTAAATAATTTTTTTTGTAGTGTGGAATGGGTTTCCATCTCATACTTAATCTGTTAAAAAAAATTAATTGTCGTAAAACATTATTTAATAAGGAAATGTTGTCATTTTTAATTATTAAATTTAAATTGTACCATAAATGATTCATTTTTGACATATTTGAAAAACTAATAATCAATAAATATTCCTTATAAAATTGTATTTATTTATAAACAATTTAGTAATATATTATTTTGATATGATATCATTAATGTCAATCATGAAACTATTATTTACTCTGACATTATGATAAACAATATAACAATATAACATTGAACCAAAAAATTTAATACCCCGATAATGTATTAGAAAATTTTCAAAATATTCCAGAAGAACCGCAATTATTTAAAATTATATTTATACTAATATTTATGATATCATTTATTTGATTGTTTCATTTATAAAATAATTATTTCATCTTCATCGTATATTTATTTAAGTTATTTTTTTCTCCACTAAAAAATTAATATATAATACAATGATATTGATAAAACCCTTACAATTAACAATAATATATATAGGGAAAATATGTTCTGAATAAAACCATGTTATAAATAATATAGTTATTAAACTATGAATCTTACATATTTGTCTTTTCATTAAATTAAATTTTATAAATAACATAACCTCATTCCAATGGCCCCAAAATTTCGTAAATAAATTTATATCAAAAAAATAAACGTATTATGTTCAAAATGGACACATAAATTCGTTTATAACCTTCCTTTCTTTCAAATATGGACATGTAAGAAATATTTAAGGCCATAAATGTGATATTTTCTGACTTTCATTAATTTTAATTTTATCAAAGTCATTTCCATGGAATAGTGTTTATCAAATTACTAAAATTTTAGCTGTTTCTGTTAAGGGTTAAATATAAATCATCCATTAATTTTTTGAATGTTTTATGGTAATTCTTTAATCCTTATCATATTTTTGTACCATAAATTAAATTATTTACCCTTTTGTGGTAATAAAAAGGTACAAGTGTTACTATTCATTTTTGTTAAAAATGAAAGTGAATGATTTACTAAATTTTGAAATTGTGATTACAAATATATGAACCATATTTTCTAATTCAACCATAGAAGTGGCAGAAATAAATTTAAAATTATATCCGTAAAACAAAACAAAAAATAGTTATCTTGAAAATGCATTTTTAAAGACCATAATGTACATATACCAAAAAAGGTATAATGATTATTAAAATGAAATAAAAGATATTATTGATAACTAATCTGTATTTATTTTACATTGGGACCAAATTAAAATCGTCACTAGTCTTTTTAATATATGTAAATTGATAATTGTTTACAAATAAATATTTTTCACTACTCACTAGAAATGAAATATTTTA
Organism: Viscum album; assembly: GCA_963277665.1. NCBI lineage: Eukaryota > Viridiplantae > Streptophyta > Magnoliopsida > Santalales > Viscaceae > Viscum > Viscum album. The sequence continues at coordinate 34,309,773 of OY728150.1, read as the reverse complement.
AAAAATACAAAAAATTCACCATAAACATAATATTTAAATTAAATTTTAATAAATGAAGTTTATTTATTACAATATAATTCATAATTGTGTAAAATTTAGTTAAAAAAAGATTTCTATTCGAAGGAGACAAAAATCACTTTAAAATATATATATCTTTAATGCATAAAATTTGATTCACTGTTATGATATGCTTATAAAATAATTTTGATAAATATTAAAATATAATATTGAATTTAAAATATATAAATTCCATAAGTTGTTTAATAATAATAATTATTGCCAATTTAACTTTGTGGTTATAACAAATATATTTCATTGTTCATTTCAGATGAGTACTGAATGCAACATATGATATCGATGATATTGAATTTAAAAATTGGAATAAAATAATATCATGTGGTGTTGTAGAAATGAATATAATTCATTTTCAAACTAAATCTATAACAACAAATCATGACATCTAAGACACCATGATACTCATTCTTACTAATAGTTTATACATTCAACATGGATTAAAACATATCACCATGTCATTATTAGTTAAAATATTACTATGATCCTTTTCTTTACCTATCAATTCTCCTACAATAATTTTTATTCCTTTCATAAATATATATATCTTTAAGATAAAAATAAAGACATCATGTATTGAAAATAATAAATATAAAAACAATTCAATTGTTTTCCATTATTCCAATATATTTATATCATTATTATAAATACTATAACATCTTCTTCCATCATAATCATCTTGATTTGGCATCATCTTCCCTGAGAAAAAAATAAATAAATTCCAAACTCATGAATTGTCTTTTATGATTTACTTCATCCAGATTCCATTATCAGTCCATATTAATACACTCTCATTACATTATTTCCATTTTCACTAGTTGTAATGCAGTGGCACTATGTATTGCTTCTAATAATATTCACAAGGATATGCTTCATTGTTAATTGTCTCCCATGAATTTTATTTAAATGAATCATTATTATGTCCATTTATTAGTAATTATGTCTTTTCCATATGTATTTAATCTTTTTGACCAATATAATGATATTTATACATATAACACTTTATATATATATTCTATTTTCTTTTTATATTCAATATACCTTTTCTCTCTCCTATATATCCACCATAAATTTTAAATAATAATAAACATTAATTTTTTAAAAATCTAAATACGATTGAATAATTATAAACATTATCACTCTTTGGAAACTATTAATATCTCTCCATGAATCCATTCATCATATTCAGTTTCATTTAGATTTAATTGTTTTTCTATAAAAAATTTATTTTCATTGAATAATCTTCTATCTCATTTTCAATGAAATAATAATGTTGTAATTATTGATAAAAAGATATTTTTTAGTGATTATTGAGACGTTATTATGGAAGGATATGATATGTGTAGAAGAAAACAAGTGGATGTGATTTTTTTGTTTTTTGAATATAAATCATGATCAAGATTAGTTGTTTCAATATATTTCAATTTAGATTACGGTTTCCCACTGTTTTTAAATGATTAGATGAATAATAAACCATTTTAGAGGCCAATGAGTGGTATTTAATATTTTTTTAATGTAATAGTGATATCATGACACCAATAGCAGTTACCTTAAAACTGTGAATCTTATTTTAGAAAATAAAACTTCATAATTTTTATGATAATTGGTGTTGATAATATTGTTTTGCCAAATTATGTTCTTTCTAGTTTGGAGAAGGTTATGGAAATTAAATTAACTATTGTATTGAGTTTTGACAAATCTATATACACATAATTATGGTTGTAATTTATTATTTTCTCTGTTGATTGATGTTTTATGCGAAGACTTCTTGTTTGATAATATATTACATAAAATTTATATGGTCATTAAATATAAAAAAACATGTGTATCTCCTTGATGTAATATATTGATAAACTCATTTGAATACATTACATTAATCAAATTATTGAGTGTCGATTGTGATAGAGTTTAACCATACCAAGATCTTGTGAAATTTAATCATTAGTTTATGATCTTTTATTTCCAATAAGTTTCACAAGGGGATTATAGCAATTCACATTATTATACTACAGATATCATATATAATATAATTTTACTGTTCATATCATCTCATTTAATTGAGTTCTTTTAGTATAAATTTTTATTTCATAGTTTATTTTTCTATTATCATCCAATATTAGAGTGTAATCATGTAAATATCTTAGATTATATTATAAATATTCAATTTATAATCTTACATGAATGAATTTATCGGTATCCTAGAACATGTTGTATTTATAATTTATTATATTGAATTGATTTTAGGAAGTGCAAGTAGTGTCATACGACATGTTTAGAGTCAAAAAATTTTATGAAATTTGACTCACTACAGATTATATATATTGAATAGGTTTTTTGGACAGTTCATTTGGATACCTTATTACAGTTCAATAATCAAGGATGTTATTATTTTTATAAGTTATACCTTCTGATAGGTTTACACTTGATGAATTTTCTACATGAGAATATTAACATTTATTAGGTTTTCAAACAACATGGTAATTTTGGTTGAATGTGATGAATTTCATAACTAGCAGTATATTGGTAATTAAATACTCTATGTGGTATTCAATTTTTTATTCAATGCTATTATATTTTTTTAGTTCCCTATTATTTTTATTTTATACTAAATTATAACATTTATCAGCTTAGATTATATATTCTCATAATTTATTTTCACTATTTCCACTTTTTTTGGAAACTTTTCTTTAGGTATTATATTTTATAACAAAATAAATAATTTAGTCGAAAAAAGTTTAAATATGGTTTTCTTTAATTTTAATCTCGTAATATAGTTTCTTATTTTTTTTAACTTGAAAAACATTTGATAACAAAATTATATCTCTTCATTAGTCTATTTTTCAAGATAAAAATTATCTCTTATGTTGATGATTTTTTACAAAATGTATAATTTTTTATTTACGCTAATTTCGTTATGTATAGACATTTTTCATACGACACGAATTTCAATAAGGACTATTGAGAATTTGATACCTAGTCATCCATAGATCATAAATTTTAGACATTATAAGTTCTATATGGATATAATAAAATCCAATGATATCAATATTATATTAGACAATTTTCAAAATATGATTATATTTTAAAAAATTATAGATAATGAATTATTAATGATAACTAATGAATATGGGATAGAGTATTATTAGAACTATAAATTCATAAATACTTTTCTATGCACATTGAATTTAAATATCTTCCTTCAAATTTCATTACTTGGAATAGAGGATGGTGTAATGACCCCCATATTCACCCTGAAGGAACCCGAATCGTCGTGTCAGGTATGTTTTTATTTTTCTGGTCATTTTTGAGAAAAATAAGAAAATATAGAAATTTTCAAAGTACATGCTATGTAATTTATAAGTACACACAGTGTAATTTGATGCAGCGCCAGATTGTGTGTTGGCCATGTCTGGGACACACACATAGTGTGTAGGGGAGATGTGGATGCTTCTTAAAGAAGAGTACGGAAAGGCGAAATACACGTCGTATACCCCAGAAGTACAGGACATGTAGTTTCTTTTTTTTCATTAAACGGACTGGGGTCGCGCCTAATTGACGATAACACCTTCTTCTCTAGGTTCCTCGACCGAGAGCGACACGTACGGCCATGAACATCCTCCGAGCCCCCGAACCTCCGTCTGTTTTCCGAATCGATCGCCATTGATTGCGTTGGAACCACAACGATGAGCTATTCTTTCTTCTTGAGTCTCATTCCATGATTCTCCCTCATTCTCAAGATATCACGGGTTGAACAATTTGTTCTTTTCATAGATATACGTTGTTCCAAGGAGAATCAAGCCTCGTGGCCTATGTATATTGATCTTCTAGCATCAAGGCAGGTGGTTTGTGCATTACCGTTCAAAATCATTGAGTTTTATTTGAAATTCCACCAATAATCTTGAACGGGGTATTGCATGTTTACCGTTTTGGCCCTGTTGTTTTTCCTTCCATGCTTGTATGCTTGTGTAGATGTCATTTGATCCTTTTTGTGGATAATTTCTTTGGTTGGATGTTTTTCCCATGCCTTGTTCTTGTTACGACCTTTGGGTCTTGTTAGACTTTGGCCATTATACCTGTTTTCTGTGCCTTGTGACTCTAGGATGGAATGATAATCTTTCCATGCTTGTTTTTCTTTAGACTGGTTATCTAAGTAGCTCTATAGGTGTACTTTGGCCTTATAAAAATATTATTCACTGACTTGCACGAGACCATGAAAACATGGTGCTATAGACTACAAGGGATAGACCGAGTGATCTTCCTAGAGAGTCTAGGATATTATAGACAACAGGAGGGTAAACCGAGTGAGCTTCCATAGAGATTTTTGAACATTATAGACTACAGGGGATAGACCGAGTGAGCTTCCCAGAGAGTCTTGGATATTATAGACTACCAGAGGGTAGACTGAGTGAGCTTCCTCAGAGAGTCTTTACTTTGTTTGAAACTCTTTAAAACCATTCCATGCTAGAGAAGGAATTGACTGAGTGAGCTTCCTTGGAGAGTTTGTGATAGACTAGATACTATAGGAGGAATTGACCGAGTGAGCTTCCTCAGAATGTTTGTTGACCTTAGGGCTATAAGATGGTTAGACCGCATGATATTCCTCAGAGAGTCCCTGACTACCCTAGATTATAAGGAGAATTTACCGAGAAAGCTTCCCTAGAGAGTCATATAATTTCATATGACCAAACTAGAGGGGTTAGGATGAGTGCACTCCCTAGAGGGTTGTTGGTATTTCTTGGATAGGACTAGATAGGTTGGTTGTGAGTACTTCCCAGAGGGGTTCCTGTTGTGGTTAGTTTTTTGCTTCTCTATTGGTTGTTGTCATGTGGATTGATTACTATTTTATATCATCCTATTACTGATTAACGTTTACTGCCTTTTGTTTACTGTTACTATTTACAGATTACTGCACTATTACCTTCCATATACTCATTGACTGTAAGGCACATATCTTTGGGTGGTTGCCTACTGGGATTAGTCTCACACCCTATTTGGGTCATGATTTTTGGCCAAACAGACTATGTTGTTGCAGGTATAGACAAGGGAAAGTGCCCTTTGACTTTTAGAACTTGATTGCTTTGGAGCAGGAGAGAATGGGACCAAGCTGAGTCTTACGATGCTGAGGAGATGCTTGTTTACTTTTCTTTTGTACATTGGATTATTATTGTGTTCTTCATTGTGACTTGTTTGAATACTTTCTTAGATATATGTATCATGAATCATTTCATATATACATGTGTGATCCAGCTGTTTATTGTTTTAGTCATCCGCTGTTTATTGTTGTTGGATATTTACTGCTTCTACTATTTTCTTCTTTGTTTAATTCAGCTATGTACTCTTCCAATGAGGGAATAGTTTCCCCACTATCACACCAAAGGCCCTCAATACTAGTCTAAAGCCTTTGTCATTTGGGGAAATGCGCTTAAGTCCATGTGACCAACCGGGTGCGGGGCACCTCGGGGTAGATTTCGGAACTAAGATGTTAAAAACATGTATAAAAGGATATTGGTTTCTCTTGACTTTCTATTTGGAGCCTTTATCTAGGGATAGGACAAATTTGGTACTTGGTAATATTTTGTGCCCATCAATAGCTAACTTGTGTACTGGGAAAACCCAATCTACCTCGTTTATTACCAATTTCTGTTTTGAGATTTTCCGATTGATATGATTTCACCTAGAGTGATTCACATGCCTTGTGTTGTTATTGTTGTGATATTGCGGTTCTATTTCTGTCTCATCCTGATGAGATTAGTGTATGTCATCTCATGCATCATATAGGTACTTATTAGAAATCACATACCATGCATTTTTTCTAGGCCATCTCAGGTGCACTAGCGATTGCATGTTGTTGTGATAGACGTTGTGTAGATTATGCATTCCGTTATGATAGATGCTTTGATAGAATCCCTACTGTTGGATAGAGAAATTGTTTGTATTGTACCTTTACATAAATGAATGCCAAATTATTATTCTTGAGTTGTTATGGGCCCTCATGAATCGTAGAATGGTGGATAATTTACTTGTTTCCCTTGTATTTGATATGTAGGAGATGTCGAACTTCGATTCGCAGGGAGTATGGGCCCTCACAAATCAGAATTATGAACCTCCATGTTTTTATGTGTTTTCTGTCCTTCAGAGCAGTTTCTGAGCTAATTCCTGAATAAACCCAAAGTACACGGCCTGTACTTGACAACACGCCATATTGTTTTAAACCGTGTCACGGAATGTGTGAGAAAAAACATAGGGTGGTGAAAACGTTATCAGGAACACACCGTGTACGGTCGTGACACGCCATGTAGTAGTGAGCTGTTTAACCGGCCATGTCACTAACAACACGAGTCAGGGAAGCTCATGTCATACACGCTGTGTTTGGTAAGAACACGCCATGTAGCCTTGTTCTATGTACTCGACCATGTCACAAACAACATGTGTCGGTGTTATCTCTCCTATACATGCCGTGTTTGTTCGGAACACGCCGTGTAATAGTCATCCGTGTAACCGGCCGTGTAACTAACAACATGGGTCACTGAGGCTTGTCTAGTTCACAGCGTGTCCTTAGAGAACACACTATGTAGTCTAGAGTTAACAAGACCGTGTGAGTTAGTCGTGTAAAGAGACTTGGGCATGGGAATGGAGTTCAAGTACACACTGTGTGTGGGGACAACAAGCCGTGTAGTTGGGGGTGTTACACGACCAGAGGTGGTAGAGTACACGCCCATGTAAATTGCTTTTGAGGACACACCGTGAAGTTTTATACATGTCGTGTATCCATGCTGTTTAAATCTTAAATTTTTCTTCTCCTGTTTCTGTCTTGTACTCTTGTGTTCTCAGTCTTTGATATTCCTGATCTAAGGTGTGCTTTTGTTCTTTCAGAGCTATTCCTCTAAGACGTTCTCCGGTTGTACGCCAGCTGGAAGATGGTGATCAGACACCAGAGATGGCTGATTCGAATAATCTTGCAGATCCTCCTGCTGTTCCAGCCTTGGAACCAACAGTAATGAACATTGCAGGCTCCGATGCGTAGTTCGAAGATGACTTCCTAAGGATGATGAAGACCTTTCAACAAGCGCCGCCTCCTACCCCGTCGATAGTCGAGCTGATGCGGGTTTTCCAGTAGCAGCATCCTCCTACTTTCATAGGGGGTGGAGGACCACAATCTACAGAGTTGTGGTTTGAGGCCAAGCTGATTATCTTAAAGCACCAGGAAAAACCTCCAGAGAAAAGCATAAAGCTTGCTACTTATATGCTCTGAGACAACGCCAAGAGGTGGTGGGAGGTGATCTCACAGTCCGAGATCCAACCGAGTATGACTTGGGATGAGTTCCAGCGCATCTTCTACGATTACTATTATCCATAGACATTGAGGTCCGAACGAGCCCAAGAGTTTATGATTCTTGATCAGGGTACTCTTTCTATTATGGAGAACACATCTTACTTTACTGAGCTGCAGCGCTTCACGCCGATTCCAGCAGGTGATGAGTTGGTCCTTTCTAGGAAGTATGAGGATGGTCTCAAGCATGAAATCTGCTCCCAGATGAATATCTTCAGGATGACTTCGATCAACTCTATCATCAACTAGGCGATGATCACTGAGCGCAATCTGAGGGAAGTGAGCCTGTACGGTTCGACATCCAGAGTCGGTGTTCATCCTACTGATAGTAGGAAGCGTCGCATAGAGTCTGCTTGAGGAGATCAGAATAGGCAGAATGCATCATCGGTCAGCCAGGTAGTATGATAGCAGTGTGGTAGGAGTGGGAATACTAGGCCTCAGTGCCAGAGAGACCCTATGGAGTACTGATCTTGAGGCAAGATGGGCCATCATTAGCGTTTTTGTCAGATATTCTCACCTACAACTGGTGGTAGGGGTTCTTCTATGACCCCGCGTTCAGGTGATGTATCGCCAGTTTCTCACCAGTCTGTAAACTGGTGTTCTTCTGGCCATTCGGGCCGAGGTGGAGGTTGAGGTCATGGTGGCCAGTCACCAGGTTACCAACGATAGCAGAGTGGATCAGCTCAGAGTGGTCAGCCAGTGGTGCAGGGCTGTGGTCCAGGACTGACTTTCGCTGTGGAGAAGACCCATCAGTAGCAGAATCCCGAACCTTTTACAGTTCTAGGTACGATCTTAGTAGCCTCATTTTTATCTTCATCCCTTTTCCATGATGGTTCTTCGCATACCTTTATCTTTGTTGCTGTTGTGGAGTGCCTTGGGATCTGTATCTTTTCTTCTGCCGATATATTGACTCTTGATACACCATTGGGAACGAGGATGTCTAGCATAAGTCAGTGCAGAGAGTTCCCTCTTGAGGTTGCAGGGTGTCACTTCTTATGGGGCCTCTATGTCCAAGAGATGACAGGCTATGATGTCATTCTTGGAATGGACTGGTTAGTTCCCTTCCACACAGTCGTCGATTTCTATTATCGCAGGGTGAGTTTTGTATCACCAAAGGGTGATTATTTTCTTCATAGAGGGGAGTGGGATGTCCAGGCGGGTAGAAATGGACTAGAGCATCATGGGATATGAGGAGTTACAACCCATATTTCCAGTGTTGATCTAGATGACCAGGGGACTTCATCGTTAGACTTTCCCCTAGTGGTGGATTGTTTCAGGGATGTCTTTCCATAGGAATTTTCAGGTGTTCCTCTGGTGCGTGTGGTATAATTTTCGATTGAGATCATGCCAGGGGAGGCACCGGTACCCATTCCTCTTTATAGGATGGCTACAACTGAGTTGCAGGAGCTCATGAAGCAGTTGGATGAGTTGATGGAAAATAGTTTCATCCGACCTGATACTTCTCCTTGTGGTTCACCTGTACTTTTTGTGAAGAGGATCACGACACCCTTAGGCTTTTTGTGGATTATTGGAAGCTAAACTATTTAATGGTCAAGAACTGATATCCCTTTCTGAGGATCTATGAACTCTTTGATCAGCTTCGAGGAGCCCGGGTGTTCTCGAAGATAGTTTTGAGGTCCGGTTATAATCAGATGTGCATTAGACCATCAGATATAACTCTTACAGCCTTCAAGAACATTAATGTTCTATACCCGTATATGTTAATGTCGTTCGATGTCACGAACGCCCCAATGGTTTTATGGAACTGATGAACTGAGTGTTCCATCCATACATGGACTCTTTCGTGGTGGTCGTCGTGGATGATATCTTGGTGTAATCTAACACTCGACACGACCTTGCTACCAATATTGAGATCATTCTGAGTACACTGAGAGAACATCAGTTATATGCTACGCTCTCGAAATGCCACTTTTGGATGGATCATATTCACTTCGTGGGTCATGTTATCTCATAGACAGAAGTATCTGTAGACATATAGAATGTGAGAGATGTAGTATCCTAGGAGTAGCAGAAGAATTTCTATGAGGTGCAGAGTTTTCTAGGGCTAGCTGGATATTAATGTTTATTCATACAGGACTTTTCATACCTCGAAGCACCCTTGACAGGTGTGAACAAGAAAGGGGTGAAGTTCTTATGGTCAGATTCTTGTGAGTCATCCTTTCAGGAGCTAAAAGGGAGGTTGATGTCAGCACCGATACTAGTCTTGCCAGATCTGAGAAAGAGATATACAGTCTTTTGTCATGCTTCCGGTGTCATATTGGGATCCGTGCTTATGAAGGAAGATGGAGTCATTGCGTACGAGTCTCGGCAGTTGAGGTCACACGAGAGGAACTCCCCAACACAAGATCTGGAGTTGGAAGTTGTTGTTCATGCCTTACGTTGTTGGAGACATTATCTTATGGGAGAGCACATTGTGGTTTTTACCAACCAAAATAGTCTCAAGTAAATCATTACTATGTTTGATATAAATATGAGACATCACAAGTGGGTTGAGTATCTATAGTCCTTCACCTTTGAGCATTCCTATATGTCGGGAAAGGGCAACGTAGTGGCAGACGCATAGAGTTGGAGAACTCAGATTCCGGTATTTCAGGAGGCCAACAATGGGTGGCAGCTTATGGCTATGTTCTCTGAGATGCACTTGGGGTGCATGACAGACAGGGAAAGACTTTTCTTTCTTTTGTAGTTCCTACCTCAACTATTCTTGATCAGGTACGGATGAGGTAGAAATTAGACTCAGAAGGCCTAGTCTTGCATGAGAGTGTGTCAGAGGAGGACTCTCTTCCTAGATGGAAAGTGGGAGAGGATGAAATATTGCATTTCTAGGGATTTGTATGGGTGCCAGTAGACATACGTGAGGAGCTGATGCATGATTTTTATTCATCATTTTGGGTTGTTCATCCTGGCATCACAAAGATGTATCGCTATCTTCTTCGCCAGTACTGGTCTCCAGGTATGAAGAGAGATTCTACTGGGTTCATCATGAAATGTGTTAATTTTCAGCAGGTGAAAGAGAGGCATCAACGAACAACATGGCTTTTACAGTAGTTACCCATTCCCGAGTTGAAGTGGAATGATGTCGCGATGGACTTCGTGATTTGGTTACCGAGGTCACCTTGAGGGAGTGATTTTTTTTGGGTTTTCATTCATAGGATTTTGAAGGATTCTCACTTCTTGACGATCAAGGAGACCATCAGTGTTGGTGAGATGTGGAGGTTGTACATCCGAGAGATTGTATGTCTTCATGGAGTTCCACACTCCATTGTTTTAGACAGGGATGTGCATTTTACTTCTCGGTTCTGGAAGGGGATTTCGAAGGCTTTGGGTATACATGTACTTTTGAGTACATCATACCATCCCCAGAAAGATGACCGGTCTGAGTGTACGATCCAAGTGCTTGAGGATACTCTCTGAGCTAGCATTATATACTTTGGAGGTTCTTAGGAGAAGCTTATTCCTCTTGTGGAGTTTGCCGATAACAAAATATTTCAGGCGACTATTCTGATGGCACCTTATGAGGCTTTGTATGGTAGGCCATGCCAATCACCTTTATGCTGGCTAGATGTAGGATAGGCAGCTTTGCTGGGACCTCATCTTATTCAGGACACCTCAGAGAATATACTGTTGATTTGAAAGAGGATGGATAAAACACAGTCTCAACAGAATTCTTATCCTGATCAGCGGAGATGACCTCTAGAGTTCAAGGTTCGGGATCAGTTTTTCCTACATGTCTCACTGAGGATGGGACAGAAGAGGATTCAAAGATAGGGTAAAATTTCACGGTGGTACGTCGGGCCGTTTGAGGCATTAGAGAGAGTTGGACCGGCTGCCTATCGGTTGAAGTTACCTCAGAGGTACCAGGCTTTGCACGATGTGTTCCACGTTTCTCAGCTCCGATGTTACTTTTCAGACCTATCTCATGTCTTTCAACCCGAGGAGGTTGACCTTGAGGTGGATGCATTGTTTGAGGAGCATCCTATCCAGATTTTCGATCATAGTACGAAGGTTCTCTGTGGCCAGTTTGTTCCTCTGGTATGGGTGCTATGGTTTCATGGGTGAGTACAGGATGAGTCCTGGGAGAGGGAGGCTGATGTATGATCATAGTGGCCATAGCTATTTGGGGTTTGTTCTTCTACTCCTCACTAGGGAAATTCAAAGATGAATTTATTTAAGGGGGAAAGTTTTTAAGAACCTGAATCTTTGTTTTAGGAAATTTTTCGTTTTCTGGTCGTTTTTGGAAAAAATAGGAAAATCTTAAAATTTTCGAAGTACACTACATGTACTTTATAAGTACACGCCATGTATTTTGATGCAGCGCCAGATCGTGTGCTGGCCGTGTCCGGGCCACCCACACAGTATGTAGGGGCGATGTGGAGGCTTCTTAAAGCGGAGTACGGGAATGCAAAGTACATGCCATTTTCCCCATAAGTACACACCATTTAGTTTTTTTTCATTTAACGGACCGAAGTCGCGCTTAATCGATGAAAACACCTTTTTATCTTGGTTCCTCGACCGAGAGTGTCCTGTACGACCACAAACAGCCTTCGATCCCCTGATCCTCCATCTGTTTTCTGAATCAATTACTGTTGATTGTGTTGGAACCACAATGGAGAGCTCTTCCTTCTTCTTGAGCCTCATTTCCTAATTCTCCCTCTTTCTCAAGATATCATGGGTTGATCATTTTGTGGGTTTTCGTAGATCAACCCCGTTCTAAGGAGAATCTAGCCTCATGGTCAAAGTATATTGATCTCCTATCATCAAGGTAGGTGGTTTGTGCCTTACTGTTAGAAGTATCTGAGTTTTAGGTGAAACTTCCACCAGTACCCGTGAATAAGGTAATGTGTGTTTAGCATTTTGTCCCTGTTGTTTTTCCTCCCATGCTTGTATGCTTGTGTAGAAGTAATTTGATCATGTTTGTGGATAATTACAATTTTTGGATGTTTTCCCATGCCTTGTTATTGTTATGACCTTTGGGTCTTCTAAGACTTTGGTTATTATACCTATTTTCCACGCCTTGTGACTGTAGGATGGAATGATAATCTTTCCATGCTTGTTTTTCTGTATATTGGTTAGCCAAGTAGCTCTATAGGTGTACTTTGTCCTTATAGCATTATTATGCACTGACTAGAACAGGACATTGAGAACCTGATGCTATAGACTATAATGGATAGACCGAGTGATCATCCCAGAGATTATTGGATATTATATAGTACAGGAGGGTAGACCGAGTGAGATTCCTCAGAGTCTTGGACATTATATACTACATGGGATAAACCGAGTGAGCTTCCCAGAGTGTATTGGATATTATAGACTACAAGAGGGTTGACCGAGTGAGCTTCCTCAAAGAGTCTTTACTTTGTTTGAATCTCATTAAATCCTTTCCAGGCTAGTGAAGGAATTGACTGAGTGAGCCTCCTTAGAAATTCTATGATAGACCTGAGACTATAGGAGAAATTGACTGAGTGAGCTTCCTCACAGAGTTTCTAGACCTTGGGGATATAAGAGGGTTAGACAGCATGATCTTACTAAGAGGGTCCCTGACTACCCTAGACTATAAGGGGAATTGACCGAGCGAGCTTCCCCAGAGAGTCTTATAACTTCGTATTACCAAACCAGAGGGGTTAAGCTATGTGCACTTCCCAGAGGGTTGTTTTTATTTCATGGATAGGACAAGAGGGGTTGGATATGAGTACTTCCCACAGGGGTTCCTGTTGTGGTCAGAAGTTTTCTTCTCTGCTACTTGTTGTTCTGTTGATTGATTACTTTTTTATATCATCCTGTTACTACTTGCGGATTACTGCATGCTGTTTACTGTTACTGTTTACTGCTTACTGTACTATTTCCTGCCATATACTCACTGACTGTAAGGCACATATCTTCTAGTGGTTTCCTACTAGGATTAGTCTCACACCCTGTTTGGGACTTTTTTGGGCCCAAACAAACTATGTTGTTGTAGGTATAGACAAGGGAAAGCACCCTTCGACTTCTGGTAGTTGATTGCTTTGGAGCAGGAGAGCATGGGACCAAGCTGAGGCTTGTGATGCTGGGGAGTTTCTTGCATGCTTCTATTTTGTACTTTGGATTAGTATTAGGTTCAGAATTGTGACTTCTTTGGCGGATTTCCTATACATATTTATCATGCATCATTTCATATATACATGTGTGCTCTAGTTGTTTATTGTTTTCGTCTTCTGTTGTTTTTTGTTGTTTGATATTTACTGCTTTTTCTATTGTTTGCTTTATTTACTGCCGCTATGTACTTTTCCAATGAGGGCATAGATTCCCCACTATCACACCCATGGCCCTCACTACTAGATGGCAGCCTCTGGCATTTGGGGAAATGCGCTTGAGGCCATGTGACCAACCGACTACTAGGAGCCTCTAAGTGGATTCTGGAATTGGGATGTTACAGACCCAAAGTCTGTAGTGGCATTATTACATTGGTACTACACAAAAGGAATCAAATCCTATTGGACATAATAGTTTAGAAGTTTTTGAAATCTAAATACATACATGTATTGCACATTATAGTTGAAGACAAAAAATAAATTAAATAGTTTTATTTTAGAAAAATATTATTCCATATACAATATCATTAAATAAAAATCATTGTACATAGATCAAAATATTATGAAAAATAAACTTATAAAAAATGCGAACCTAGATTATTATTAAGGGTATTAATAAAAATATGATCTAATAAGGAATGAATAATATAGAATGAATTAATGATGGTAAAATAATAAAAAAATAAATAACCAGATGAGTTAGAAACACATATATGGATATCAAAAATATTATAATAATAACATTCACATCAATAACTTATTTAATATAGATGGAATATATAATTTCATATCTCTAAAACATATCACCGAGGCCTTGTTCTAACAAAATATAAATAAATGAACAACCATCATAAAAAAATATTGTGTCTCATGATACCTACTAATACATTGAGGGGCTATGTAAATCAAATACCTACCCCAGTAAATTATTCCAATTAATTAATCAAGTGTATAAACAAAACAACATAATCATGAGGCCTAAAAAATCAATAAATTCCCATATTAGAAGAACTAACATAAGGAATATTAATACCTTCCCCAGCCAAGATGATTATGAACAATACAGTGAAATAAATTGGATGGTATCATAATATTATAACTATATTAAATACTATGATTCATCAAATTATGTTCACATAGATGATACCATTTTAAAAAAATCAGTAGATAATTTCATTTAGAAAATATGATTTTTAATATTTCAATAACACTGTTAAAATAACCCAAATATTAAAGCAAATATTTTATATAAAAATAAATATTTATTAATGAAGCTTAATTTTTAATTCAGTGGTTGGTCATGATGGTAGTAATTTTTTTTTCATGCAGTAGATGTTAAAAATATGAATCACACTATAGTAAAATGGTGAAAAATGACCTTGTTTGGAAAATTATCAGAATATGAATTTAAAAAAATGTCAATATAAAAATGGGTAAATTTTTTTTAATAGTTCATTACATAATTTTAAAATCATAATTGTATATATTTTAACGAAACTATGGACATGGAAGAGAGATTCCCAACCGTGGAGAAAAACATGGTTTGTTTTCCTTTATTGTTTTTATGATATTATGTACCTGAATAGATTAAAATTAAAGGAAACATATAATTAATAAAAATAAAAATAATGTAGGAAACAATATTTTTTTAATATATAAATATAAGATAATATCCCATGTAGAGACTTAATTATAAATAATTTTGAATAATAATGAGATTATGAAATAATAACTTACATCATGTTTGAAATTCTTATAATTTATGTACACTTCATATAAAAAAATAAAAAATTATAATTCATATATTATTGAACAATGATCATATATATCATTTAGTATATTATTTACATTTATGTCTTTTACCACCAGTCTATTAAAAATTCTTTATTAAAATCATTTTATGGGTTAATAATTACTCAGTTTTTTATATATCTTATTGTTCTATAATTTCTGTCATTATAATTTATTAATGGTTACATTTTATACTAAAATTTAATAATGATGTAAATATCATATATATTAATTATATTGATATACAGTGACTTTATTAAAGTTTAGAGTTTTGAAAAAAGGACTTACACCATTTTTAGAGGGAGTAGGTTGTACATATGCATGAACTATTTTTTAAATTTTTGATGGATAGAGTGGATGTAAAGTAAATAATAATTTCAATTAAAAAAATTGTTACTATAAGATAAAAATTCAATATATTCATTAAATCTACATTTATTAAAACCTAAGTCCAAGTTAAATGAAAAACAAATCACATCACTTCGTAGAGATGGTAGTCCACACATACGCACATGAAAAATTATCTTTTTTCAATGGATTTGAGGGTAATAAGTTATATGTGACATTATAATCACATAATTATATGTATTTAAAAATTATCATATATATATATATTATATTTTGGATTATATCTATCTATGAGAGGGAGTGATATAAGATAAATTACATCAGTTCGCAGGGTGGTAGTTCCTCGTACAGATGATCGACTGATAACATTCCAATTTTATTTAAGAGGAGATGGATATAGGATATTACATTATACAATTAAAATAAAATTATATGGGATATACGTTTTTATTATTTATTCATATTTGAAGAATATTTTATGGAGGTAGATGGTGAAATAGGACGAAAAATTCATGGTTATAAACTATATCTCTTCTTCAGAAAAACAATTTAGGATTATATAAAAACCAACATAGGATGGTATTATAGTCAAATAATGTACTATTTTTATTGGATAAGGATGTAAGGAATATATTTTTTAGGCATTGGATAAATAATTTTTTTGAAGCATGATGAAAACAAATTAATTAGTTCCATTTTTAAGAGGGGGAACTCTTGGAATTTACAAAAGTATTAAAATACAATAACTTAATAATTATTTTACAATGGTAAAAAATTGTAATATTAAAAATTAAAATGAAATTAATATTAAATTCTGTAATAAAATAAAAAATTTCCATGATATATTATTTTGTAACCCATATTTTTTCAATCCATTTTAACCTGTGTGTACTATTACTATATTATGTGTGTTTTGAATATTTAGTTGATAATAAAGTTCCAATAAAATGAGAAGAACCCCAAAAATAGATCAAGGTTTTTTTAAAAATAATTAGTAATTAAATATTTTTATGATAATATTTTTAGGAATGATAAAACATTTAATAAAACATTTTTTATTATGAAATAACAATCATGTCATTTTTTATCTATTCATTTAATTTTACATTGAAAAAAATATGATAAGAAATTAAATTAGAATAAATATCATGAAAAACACACTAACATTAAATATATATAAATAATTTTTTTAATTCATTAGTTTATTAATAATATATTATTTTTAATAATTGTAAAATCATTTTTTTCATTATTATATATAATTATTGCATTGGTATTGTGTAAGAATTTAAAGTAAATATATCATTAATATAAATTAAAAATGACATCGCATGATAAAAAATAATTATAAATAAAAAATCATACATTAAATATTTAAATATTTTATTTTTAACCCTATAAAAATATTATATTTATAAAAATAATAAAGATTTACATTTTTGTATTTTCATTACATAAAGTATTATAAATGTCAAAATCATGTCTATATTAGAAAAAGGTAATATATTTTATTTTTGGGGTACTGTTATAGAAATATAAACATAAAATATAAATCATTCATTATTTAGTGTCACATTTTAGTAATTGTCAAATTATTTTTACCATTAATTAACTCATTTTACCTCTACCATGATGACAAATATTTAATACAGTTACTATTCATAATGAATGAAAATAAAAGTCAAATATTTATTAATTTTTAACCCCATGATTGATATTATGGAAACAATTGTACAATTCAATGAAATTGAACTTTCAATATTAAATTTAATATTAAATCTAAAAAAATTGGTGAATACATTTTTTCCAAAAATATTCATTTTTTTTTTCAAGCAATAGATGATCTTATATTAACTCTTTTTAAAAAAATTCATTATAAGAATTTAATTTAATATAATGAGATATATAATATATATATATATATATTATTTTAATGTTTCTATATTATGAGTTATTTTAGTTAATTAAAATTGATATACTTTAAGCACTTAATTTTTTTTAAAATAACTGTGTTTTTAAGAAAATATTTAACTTTGTAAAAAAATAATTAAAATTAATGATTCATGTGAAAATAATTATATTAATAAAAAATAGTTTATTATATAGTTTAATAAAAAATTAAAATATAATGGGACCTTTATATTAATTTATTTAATTGACAGAAATGAAAATATAAAAAAATAGGAAACTTTTATGATTAGTGGATAAATCAATTATTTTAGGAAAAACTGAAAATAATTCACCACAGTTAAATTTAGTACTATGATTTAAAAAAATGAATCCCATTATGTAAAATAAATTTCATAAATGTGCCATAAATTAATTATAATATTTTACCACAAAAATCACTAAAAATAAATTTTCAAGGGAAATTATTTTTTTAAGAATAAAATGACATCATTTGGAAGTTACTGATTAATTTTTTTAATTTATAAATATAATTAAATTAAGTGTTTTATTGATATGTATTTCATAACTAAATTAATTGTATTATAACCCTCCAATTTAATTAATTATTTATAACTGCCTTATAAAAATATTTCATGGTTCATTTGGTCTTGGTGTTTCATGTCATATGTCTATTAATCATAGTTTTCTAAATAAAATTCTTTGGGTACTAAATTCTCCCAACCCTTCTTCAATAAATTTTATATAAATAATTTGAAACATTTTATAGTAATAAAATGTTTTATATTTGAAAATACTATTTTCTAAATCCAACATCGTAAAAAGGGTTAATAAAATTTCTACTTAATAAGTGATAAAGGGAAGTGCGAAGGTCGTATGGAATAATAGAGAACTTGGATTCCAAGTATAAAATCATTAGTGAATGTAAATATATAAACATATAGGATAAAACAAAAATATAATGAATAATATAAATTTTTGTATAACATGATGCAGAGAATTTTAGAGATTAAAAAACTATAAATATGTGATTGGTAAAAAGAAAGTTGATTTATCATAAATAAAAATATTTGTATAATAGCATTATTTGAATATTTGATTCCCAATTTTGAGGGATTCATTTACTATCATGATAAATAAATAATATAATTAATTGGTATATATTTTTTAATAATAATAATTTCATCATATTTTATGCTTTGTCATTTTTCAATTTAATACCTACTCTAAGAAAATAATATCAAAGAAGAATATTTTCCCCAAAGCACTAATATTAACTTTTAACATATTACAAGATCCATTAAAGAGTGAAAAATCATAATGTATCATAAAATATTTATGAAATCCAAAATGGTTAACACATGTTATCTAATATAATAAATTACTCTCCAAAACCTCAACTCAAATATAAAAATTTCAATCTCAATACATTCCATAAGTATTTATCATTAACACACATCTAAAAAACATATGACCTTATTATGAAATAAAAAATACAAAAATATATTAATTAAATTTAAAGGGTAATCATATCATTAATCCCACAAATATTATAATTACCTCATAATGTCCCATAACATATATTTTAGTACCTGAATCACTATAAAAATTTAATTAAAAGATTATTTATTCCAAAATTAACAAAATTTTTATTCAAGAAATAAAATCAATATTACAAACAACATTCAATGAATCAGAAAATGTAGTGAATTACAAAATAATTTAAACAATAAATAAAGAATCATCTTCACGGAAAAAAATAAAATATATATATTACACCATTAAAGTATATCATATCCTTATTCAAATTAAACATTATTAATTAATCGTCAAGAAAATAATATGTTTTATATTTCCCCTATCTTTAGTTTTCCATTAAACATCACATTACTATTAAATAATGTCTCTAATTAATCAGTACAATTTGTCATATTTCATAAATTACTTAATGAAAACTATATTGGAGCAATACCCAAATGTTAGATGATTTTTATAACCAAATTATCATTTATGAAGCACTACTAAATCATATCTATAAAAAACTAATACATGAACACTATATTAATTCCACTTTGATGATTTTCATATCATAGTTCATTACATGTTATAGGAGAAACCCCTTAGGATTAGGGTATTGACTCTGATAATTCACATTTTCTGAACAGAAAATACATTTAACTCTTCTAAAATTTGTTACTTTATGTTATTTATTTCCCCACAAAAAACATATTAACAATCAATTGAGACATCCCCCGGGTTGTATCTTTATAAATTGTTGTCATGAAGGAAATTGAGTCTTTTTTACACCATGGTCTCCACTATCTAATCCATCGACCATTTTCTTATTTAGGGAGCCTGAGAGCTGGTTAAGGTGAATGTTTTTAATCATATATCATGATATATTTTTTACGCAGAATGAGAATACCATAATCTAAAATCACCATCCATGTTATTTTCTCATAATCACTAAATTTACCATCACATGGAGTGTTAACATCATAAATTATGGTTCCATCCATCGACTAAACCCAAAATTAATATTATACGAAACAATAAACATTATGGATGAAAATAATCATATAAATTAGTTATCAGGATATATAAATTCTGACGTCATCTTTTCGATCTATGAATACATAGGTTTAGACTATATAAATCATTATAATCAAATATTGAAATTCTTTAAAATGGTTTATAATGAAAATATGTGTTATCAAAGAATTTTCCCCAAGTCAAACATTCTAGGTGCGTAGTAAGGGTATTATCACCGTTCAACATAATTAGGGATAAGATATACTCAAACTGACTTCATTGTTGATATTACCCCAAGATGCATCTATGTTAATACCAAATCCATATATATTATACATAAAGGTATGTATTTCTAGTAAAATCACATACTCTCAACCTTACTAATGAATTATGATGTTATCCTATAATTAAAATTAATCTAAAGGTCATTCATGATGTTATATTTCCTGGTCTATGATTTCAAAAATCCATTTCCCTAGGTTTCTAGTAATCTTCCCTTGATACAAACATCAAGGACCCCATTCCTAATAGCACATATTTGGTGGTTACATTATTACATGGTTACTAGAAACTATGAATTAAATCCATAAAGAAACAATAGCTTAATAGTATTATAAAACAAGACAAATACTTGAATTTAAAATAATATTTGAAGGAATAAAATGAAGCATAGTATTTTATTTTACAAACACCATGATTACATATAAAATATCCCTATATATATATATATATATTATATGATTCATGTAATCATGTGATAAGGAAACATAATAACATGGTGAGATCATATGAATTCTAAGGGAATGAATATAACAAAAGCTAATAAGGCATGAATAGTTTTGAAAGAACAAATTATGTTTCAATAATTACATATAAGAATTTACATAAGAAATAAAATCCTTGATGGGATATCATAACTATTACAATAATCACATGGACATTATTAACTAATATCAGATTGATGAAATTGGAAAATATCACATATCTGAAACATACAATTGAGGCCTTTGGATAAGAAATGTTACTTAAATAAGAATGATATCCTACCAAACCCTAATGTAGTTTGTCTCATGAGGACTATTGATTCATCAATGGGATGTATAATTACAGTCATTACACATAAAATAATAATTTCAATAAATTTATATTAGGAATAAGATAGAAAACACAATCAGTATGTCTTAAAATCAAAAACTCTTTATAGTATAAGAATTAGAACCTAGAATAACAAGATATTACCCATTATAGATGACCATAAGCATCTTTAATAATATGATGGATGGTATCATAATAGTATGACCTCAATAATTTCTAATATTTAATAAATTTGATGATAGAGATGAAAATATATTCAAAATAAGAATATAAAATTTCTTTTAAAAAATAAACATTTTCACTTTGAAATAACTTATTAAATATATAACATTTCCCACATATTATAGAAAAAATATTATTTTTAAATATAAATTTAAACATGTAAATTATTCTTCAAAATTTTGATTAGTCCTGAAACTGGTAAATAACATTCATGTTATATAAGATAAAACCCATTCCATTCACATTTTTTAATAAGATCAAAAATTACGTCGTTCAAATAAATAAAAGATGAATAATATTTCTAAAAAATGATAATTTTACTCATTGGTAAATATATAATATTTGAAATAAATTATGTTAAAAAATATTTTTATTCATTTATGGAAGATATGGTCATAGAATACGGATTCTTAACAATGTATAAAAATAAGGTTTGTTTTCTATAAAATATATTATTTCAGTACAAACAGTACATAGAGGAATAAATTTAAATGAATAATCGTACTCATATAAATAATTAGATTTTATGAAATTGAATTTATTTTAATATAGAAATATAAAATAATTCCTCTAGTAGTGACTTAATCATTAAAAATCACAAATAATATTGTGATTGTTTATTAAACCCTTACATAATGTTTATGTTAAATAAAATATGTTTGACCCTACATTATAATAAATTTATATTTTTTATAAATATATTATGGAATAATAGTAATATATATCATTCTATATATGTTTTACATTTAATATTTTATCTCACATCTAAAAACTGTTCATTGTTAAAAACATTTGTTCTCAGAAATAACTACCTTTTTTATATGTTTTGGTATGGAAGTATGGGTCATTATACATTGATCATGTTTCCATAATCAATATATTATAATAATGATATAAATATTATAAATATTAACTATTTATATATTTATTTTAATTTATAAAATTTATAGATATTAAAATAAAATAAACTGTTCATGGAGATGGTAGACTGTATATACACAGTAACACTGTAATAATTTAATGAATGATCGAATGGAAGAAAACTAAATAGTAATTCACACATATTAAATAATTATTATACTATATAAATCATATATATTCATTAAATCCATGATTATTTCCATAAATTTGAAAATAAATTTAAAATGTTATCGCATTTCTCGATGGAGGTGATAATCTACACGTACACATGAGCGACATTGTCATTTGATAATGTATTGAATGGTAAGAAGGTAAATTGGATTTTATGATTGAAAAATTATTAACATGTCATAAATATCACATATATTTATATATATTAAATAAATTAGTGTATACATCTATGAGAGGGTGTGATGGAAAAATAATTACCTCGATTTGTGAGGCGAAAGTTTTTCATAGACACAGATAATTATTTCACATACCATTTGACTAAAGAGGGGATATATATAAGTTATTACATTGAAATAATAAATTATAATTATAATTTTCATATTATTGTCATTATTCAATCATATTAAATTACTATTATTTGGAGGTAAAATAATAAATAAAAAATGCATTGTTAAGAACTACATCTCTTATTTAAAGAAACTCTTTATTCTTATACCTAAAGAATTACTAGGGTGTTTTTATGAAAAAAATCAGGTAATTTATGTCATTTTGAGGTATATAATAATGGTATTTGGGAATTATTATTTTTTATCCAAATTATTTTTATGTGCGAAGAAAAGAGCATAAGAGGTGGCCTTCTATAAGAAAGAAGAGGGGTACACTTGGAAGTTTAAAAGATATTAAATTTATATAAATTTTTTATTTTATTTCTGTATATAAAATGTGTTAATATTATAAGAGAAGATTATATTTATTTGATATTATCTCATTGAATAAATATTATAAAATTTTCAATAATTGTTTCACCCTTATCTTTAGGGTTTAAACTGTTTTAATCCTTTTTTACAGTTATGACGGTACTAATGTTCAAAAACATTGGTCGTCAAGAAAGATCATATAAATGTATAACTACTAAATTAATGTAAAATTGTATATATTATCCACCATGTCACATTTATATGTCCGAGTATAGGATTTTTTGAATCTTATATTTTTTTAATTAAATGATATTTATTAAAAAATAACCGGAATGAAATTTTTTTTTTGAACTATTCATTTAATTTGATCTTGAAAACAAAATGACCACAATAAAATTAAAATATGTTTTAGTAAAACATCACTAAAATTTTATAATTATCTAAATATTTGGAAATATAGTAATTTATTCAAATTTTAGTTCATTTATAATTTTTAAAATCAATTATCTTATTTTCATTTTGAATAAATTGCTCTTGTGTCAGGATTACATATGTATTTAATGAAACTATTTAATTAGAAAAAATTATAAACAAATTTCCTTGATGAGAAGAATACTATTTTAATAATCCATTTATAATAAAATATATGTAATTTTATTCCCTGTTAATAAATATTATAGTTATTATTATGAATAATCTGATATTTTTGGTTTTTCATTACCTAATGTATTATAATGGTCGCAGTCAAATCCATAAAACAAAAAATTCCATATATTATAATTTTATATGATTAGGAATGATATACATGCAACAAATATAAATAAGGAATGTGTTATGGATTCTTTTTATTATTTATAAAATTATTTTTACCCATGATTAAATAATTTTACTTTTACCTTGGTAATAAATAGTTACTAAGGTTAGAAATCATAATGAAAAAAATTATTGTCTCCTAATTACAATACTTTGACCTTTGGAATATAAATACAAAATCTATTTCCAGGATTCAACGAATGATAGTGAATGAATTTAATATAATATTAAACA
Source organism: Viscum album (assembly GCA_963277665.1). Classification (NCBI taxonomy): domain Eukaryota; kingdom Viridiplantae; phylum Streptophyta; class Magnoliopsida; order Santalales; family Viscaceae; genus Viscum; species Viscum album. The sequence goes on along the minus strand of OY728150.1, from coordinate 34,285,549 downwards.
AGGAAAAAATGACAAAAATGGTTTCTTAGAAAAATACATTTTTAAGAAATAGATGATCTTATATTAACTATATGACTACAATCAATAATTATAAAAATTTAAATTCATATAAAAAAAATTATAATAATCTAATTTGAATTAAATAATTTATTATTATTCGTAATTTTAATTAATTAAAATGGATAACCATTACACACTTAAAAACTGTTTTTCATATATATGTGTTATTAGGAATAAAAAGAAACCTATAAAATATTCATAAAATTACCAATTAAAAATAATATAATTTTATTTAAAAAAATATAGATAAAAAGTAATGTTAATATAAAATAGATAATATAATTCTTCGTTTGAATTAATTTATGGAATTAAAAGTTTGTATTTCAAAAAAATAGAAAATTTCATTATTCAATGATAAATTTAAGATTTCAAAGAAATATGAAAATATCACACCCTGATAAATATGAAAAGATAATTTAAAAAATAAACTAATTTTATCAAATAAATATTCCAAATTTCACTGAAAATAATTTTTAAATTTTTTTCACATAATGTAATAAAAATCATTTTTGAAGATAGTGAAATTTTTGAAGAACAAATTGACTTCTTTAAAAATTTACTTCTTATTTTCTAATAATTCATCAATAAATTTAAATTTATTAAGTAATTATATTTTTTTCATAAAATGTTCAATTCATTTCATAATTTGAAATTTAAAATCTAGGTTGTAATGGTCATATAATAATATTTCTGGGTATGTTTGAGGCCAATGTGATGTGACTTATAAGTTAATGAATTAAAATTTCTTTCTAAAATTTTTAAGGTGTTAAAAAAGGAATATAGAAATGATATAAATTAATAATTTTGTATATTTCAAGGTACTTGATAATTAGAAGGATATATTGGTAGTTGATTATCTGACTTATTAGTTAATGCATATGAAATCATTGGTACCAATGAAAAAACATTTTATAATGATAGTAAATGGCCTTCAATATCATGGTGTGAAGAACTTATTGGATAATAAAATTATTCATAAAATAGTTGATAATCATCATAAGGATTAATAAAAAAAGAGGGTAGTTATAGATTCTTTTAAAAAACGTTGAAATAAATGTATTGATGATTTCATTAGTACATTTATACAATATAAAATCCTCTAAAAGATAGATGATGAAAAATAGAAATGAAAGAATTGATTTGTGTTGTCTTCAACTTTTCGTTCTCAGGAAACAAATCTACTACATTGAAGATTTGTTTTAAAAAATAATCCTAGGATAGAAATTATTAATATAGTAAAGGATAAATTCTATATAATGTTACATGAATGCATACTATTAACAAAATAAGTTCTTAAGTTATGATTATTGAAAGAAAAAAACATGAGAAAAAAGATACCCAAAAACTAATTTTATGAGTGCAGGAAAACACACAATATCGAAACTGATTATCCTATGATGAATAAGTTAAATAATTATTGGAAATCATTAAGGTGTAATGAGATAATGCATTTTACAGTTACAAAGGACACATTAAGAGAAAATAGTGATCCATCATCTTCAAATGACATTGATTATTATAAAAATTGAGAAACATTGAAAAACATAATATTTAATGATAAACAAATTCTAAATGAGATTTTATATACATTAAAAGTAATTTAAAGATATTATTAAATTTTTTCTATTAACTAAAAAAATATTTCAGTTTGGATGGTGATAATAGTTCAGCTTCATAAAATATGTGTAGAATAGTCCGTCATTAAACAGGATGAATTGATATATGAATTTCTAATAAAAGTAACAATAAAGATGAATAATAACCTTTAATCATCTAATAAAATACATTTAAAGATTAAAAAATTTTTAAACATAATTTTTAAAAATCTAACCATATATTTGATTTGGATGTGAGATAAAATTATTTTTTTACTCATAATGATTAAAAGTAAATAGATAAAATAAATTATAAAATAAATAATCAGAATAAGGTTTTATATAATATTAAATTCATTAGGGGTAATTTTGATAATCTTTGAAATAAAATATGAAAATATTAAGAATAGGTTGTATGTCTATAATGTCATATTTTTAGTAAAATTAATTTATTCGAAAACATTAACTTCTTAGTACTATATATTTAACAGGTGGTCATTGGAAAATTGTTTTTCCAAAAGTTCAATATCTTATAGATAATAAGGCTTATGTTTCTAGAGATATCAATAAAATGAAACATAATTGGGATAGACAGATGTGGGAAACTATGGTTTTATTTTCTAAAATTAATAGACCCAATAATATTTCTGTATCCAAATATTGTCTTTTATTATTTTAGGAACATATGATGAGTATTAATACATGGAAAATATATTAAATAAAAATTATGTCTCATATAACATTAATTTAGTAAAATAACAATACTCGGAAATATAAAATGATGAGGGATAATGAATCAATTATTAATTCAATTAACATGAAATAATTATTAGTATTTTTGATGTTGGTCTATTGAGATAATCATTATTTTCTAATCTAATTTGTGTTTAAAAATACTGTAGGAACATCATTTAAATAACGCTAAATTTTTATATAGGGTAATATATAAACATTTTTAATGATAAATGTAATCATTAAAATTTATAAGTAGGTCACATGTTATTATTTCATTGGTTAGATATTGTTTACACTAATGAACAAGAAGATCTTAGTAGTCAGAACATACATTAATTTTCATGTTGGAATAAATGTCTTATATTTGGTTAAAATATTAGGAATCTATAATGTTATGAAAATATCTAGAATTTATAATAAAGAACTACTTTGTGTTTTATTTTCACATATGTTTTATTAATCTAGAGTTTATAATCCATTTGAAAATGGAATGAAATATAGGATGAGTTTTAAGACAATCAACAAATTCATGAGGTTGGAACCATTAATGATCGTGCACATAGATCATTTTCCCATACATTAATTTTATTTATCATAAAATAATATTATATATTAGCCCTAGTAAACGATTAATAAAGGTTTACGTGGTTTAATTTTCATTAAAATAATTAACATGTGCTCACATTTTTTGAAAATTTAATTTTTAAATCAAAATGGGGAATATATATAAATTATTACTATATAGAGTGATCATGGGGGATAGTTTTAAATTTGGTATTTTAATAAAATTAGTGAGACTGATATTTAATTTAAATGATTATCACTAATATCTATTCAATAAAAAATTATTGTAGAATGAAGGAATTGAACATTTCATGAAATTATATAGAAATTAACATATCAGAAGTTAAACTAACATTATTTAGAAATTTTTATGGTAACTTAATATATGTTAATTATTTGAAAGAGGGGTATAATAATTACATTTTACCTATAAATAAATTTATATTTTGAAATCATTCTATGATAATATTATTGATGATGAAAATCAATCGCTTAGAACTGGAAGAACATTTAAAAATAAAAATGATAATTTCATGTCCCATTATCAATTGAAACCTTAAGAATAACATAACACAATGAGTGATATGTGTTTTATAGTTTCTATCTAAAAGATATGAATCAGTTTAAATGATATATTTTTTTGAACATGTTTGAACATGCGATGTGTATTTTTTATATACGAGTAAAATGGTTTTTAAAAAATAAGTGTGATAAAAATTGAATAATAGTATAGAATAATGATAGAATATTATATTAGGGTTATACCCTAGAATATAGAATTGATTATGGAGAGAATGTTTCTCAAATATATTTGATCATGTTAATCTAAATAATATAAGATTTCACAACTCACATTGTCGTTATCTATTTCAAATTGAATTTAAAGGGTTACATCCTTAAAAAATATCATTCGGAGGATATTTATATTGAATAACACTTTGAGGGTAATGAAATATGCTTTATTGAACATGTATATGAGATTTATAATGAACTATAAAAACATAAAAAAAAATATGAGATAATAATTTAATAGTTTTTTTATTATTGATTAGAAAATTATTGATGTAATGATAGTTGCAACACATTTACCGAAAAACAATTTATATACACCTCCTGTATTCATATTTATATCTACCTTATTATAAATTTACAAATAATGAAAATACTCAAAAAATGTTTTTTTTAACTTTTATAGAGTGATATGATATGATCTTAATGGGTAGTCATTATTTGTTTTTTGAAAATTACAAGGATAATGGAAGGATCAATCAACACTCAATATAAGAATATATGATTTTTAGTCAAAATTTTCAGTTTTGAAAAAAAAAATCTAATTTTAGAACTCTAGTTGGTACTTATTATAATGGTATCCATAGTGAATATGGAAGACTTATAGATTAAAAAATATTTAGAGGGATGATAAAAAGATTAATTATAATGAAAACATATAAATTATACATTATTTATTATGTATGCATCTGTGCAAGTTTCCATGATAATTCAATGGAATATTATACTAAGGAAGTTAACATAATTATTTTTTAATAAAGATACTCTATAATTTATTTTATCATATTTGTTTTGAATTTATTTTATAATTAAGTGTTATTTTGATTCTAACATACATGGTCAAATAATGGATAAATATAACATTGTGAAGATTTTTTTGTTCACCTGAATTCATTTCATGGAAGAACAAAAAGAATCATTCAGTGTTACTTTTGATGAATAATGATGGATATATGGAAGTTGGATGTTTTTATGCAATGGTTTTAGGACTTTATAACACTCACAAAATTTGTTCTGAGTTCTGCTCAATCACTAGTAGAAGAATGGCATTTAACGTCGAGTTTTTAGAAATTCTGATGTAAATTTTTCACTAATGTTGAAGCCGCCGACGTACAAAATATGACTTTTGATGTATATTTTTGTAAAATTGTGTTAAAAAGTAGTTACATTTTTTAGTGTTTATTTTGTAAAAAAATCAAGGATAAAAAACCATTTTCTGTAATTTTTTACGTGGGTTTAATTAAAACGTGACACTAAAAAGATAATAAAATGTTTAGATGAATCATTTTTTAAAAAAAGGACGCCATAAATAAAAAATAATATTTTGGCATTTCATTTTACAAAATGTGACACTAGAAATCAATGTTTTTTATTATATGTTTAGATAATTTCTTAAGATTCTATTTTACTAGTCATAGAGATAAAACATAGTTACATATCAAAAGTTATGGGTGTTGGAAGTTGAACATATTAATGTTTCTATTGATAAAACTAACTTCTATGAAAACATGATAAACATGATTTAAAATTACATAAACCAATGAAAACAAAGTAAACCTAATATTTAAATCATATTTTAATGTTTTTAGGACTTCAGTCATAAGGATATGTTGTTTATCATCATATCTCTTGATTTTATTGTTGAACTCATGCAGAAATGAAAACAACGATCAGTAATTAAATTCTCACCATGTTTGGTAAATCAAACTCAAATGTTTTATATTGGTAACTAGATCATAAGAATATATCATCTTTATATACAAGTTAATTGAGTTCTTCGGAAATGATGGAAAATAATAACAATAAAATAAATTATTAGAAAAGATAAAGAGTTTAAATCAACGATTAAAACCATGTTGAAAACATTATTGAATAATAGAGGAAAAAAATGATTAACCAAGTAGAAAAAATATTTATATATAGTATTCAAAAATAATTTCAATAGTGTTGTATGATAATGTGTGATGTATTTTAAAACACTATACATGTTTTGTCAAAAAATCGATATACTTATCCCGTATATTGGAGAATACTATTGGGCATTAGTTTTGATTAAAATAGATGAAAAATAAGACTTACTTTGGCCTTTTGGGATCATTTTTTAAATAAAACAATGTAAAACTGTTTAAAAATTTTCTTTTTATGTTTTTTTTATAAGCACCAATTCCAAAAAGTAAAAAAAAATTGGTTTAAATTTTTAAATAAAATTATATGAAAGAAAAAAATGGTATTGGTTTTTACAAAAAACAATTCCAAAAATATTCTTTTTATAATGATTTAGATCATTTACAAAGATTCGATTTGACTGGTCATTGAGCTAAAACAGAGTTACAAATTAAACTATATAGTCGTTGAAAATTTTCCTTCATTATTCTTCTCTTACTAGAGATCAACATCTGAAATCCATAATATTTAAACTACAACTCTGTTTTTCCCCATGACTATTCAAATAGATGCTAATGAACTTATCTAAAACAAAATAATGAAATATAATTATTGGAATTATTATTCTTTAAAAACCAATTCCCAAAATAATTGTATTTTAATTTGGGTTGTATGTTTTTAATGAAACCAAATCCAAAAATATGTTTTTTCTTTTTGGTATCTGTTCTTAAAAAAACAAATCCAAAAAATACTAAAAAAACTATTCGTCAGTTTATAATATAATAGGTTAAAATTTTCTTCATTAAAAAAATCCCTCTAATATTTAATATATGAAGAATTGTGTTAGAAAATGCATTATCTCGTTTTCTTAGAGTCTAATGAATTAATCATGCGTGAGGCTAATGGATTCCAAACACAACATCCTTCGGGATCATAATGAAAAATGAAAAACTATTCTCATGTATATTATAACTCAAATATTTCACGAACATATTTTCATTAAAACATTAAATTTTATAATTTTAAATTGATGTTATGTATCATCAATGCAAAGTGATTATAAGTTTTTCATTTTCTTTTACATTATCATAACATTGAAAAACATCTCAATAAAGGTAGAGTATATTCGAATATATAATTTTGAAATTTTTCAAGAAGTTATATTATATTATCAAATGATCAAAAATTGAAACAATATCTTCGAGATATATTAGTATATAATTATCCTTATGTGAATTTTATTTATTTTACAACATTTTTTTCTTTCAACCAATATGTTAAAGAACCATGTTATAAATTCTATTATCTAAATATGAATTTTGTAACCTATCTATTGAAGTTGTAGATATTAATGGGAATAAAAAATTATAAAAAATATTTATAAATGATTTATATAATGTAAATACATTGATAAATATGTACACAATTTTCAGTAAGATCATTTTATTCCATCAACAATATATGTTTTTAAAAGATCAATTTTATTCATTTTTATGAGAAATTATTAAAATTAATTTATACCACGTATATATTTATATTTATATTAGATTTTATAAAAAATATTTAATTTTTTAATCATCAAATATAAATTATTTTAGGGTTATATATTTGTATTTTTATTAAGAGATTTATTTTACCACGAATAGTTAAAATTGCTGATTTTGTACAATTTTTGTTTAATTTAATTAAAGAGACTCATACATAATTTAATTTAATATGAAATTAATATTAGTCACATTTATTTACATGTAATAAAATTTATCACATATTAATTAGATTTATACTTTATTTAGGTATTAGTTGATTTTTGGGCATAAAATCACAATTTTCTAAAAAGTATTTTGATGTCTGAAAAGTAATATAATATTAATTAATTAATGAATTAAATATTTATTAATTATGTTATAGAAATTAACAGATTATATATTCAGTATAACTCTTTTATATTCAATTTTAATTTTTACTAATCGTTGAATTAGAATACATCCATTTTTTTCATAAAAAGGTTTATATCTAAAAAAATCATTCATTGCATTTTTCATCCTTATTTTAAAATTAATTTCTTACACCTAAAAAATTATAAAATTAAAATGTATTAAATATTTGGAATCAAAATATAATATAATATTATTTGTTTAATTTATTTTCTGGGTCATTATGACTTCCACACATGGTAAATATTTGTCACCTTTGTAAAGATAAAATGTGTAAAATAGGTATAAAACCATGGGGGTAAGAATTTAACATAACACTAACACATTGATCTATAATATTTTATGAGGGGAAATACACATAAAAAAAATCAATATTGGCATGGTTTTACCAAAAACTATGGATATAGGCTTTAGGTAAGAGGCTATAGGCACATTTCTAAACAATCATGGCATTAGAAAACACCTATAGCAATAGTTCTTGTAAACGAAATATTTTGATTTCCCTCACAAGAGTCGTAAAAAAATATCATTGGTGGATGGAATGAAAAAAAATTATACTATTTGAGGGCTATATTTATGGTTTATAAATACAATATATATAGATATATATACCAATAATAGTCCATAATGTAGAGGTAAAGCAAGTGGTTTGAAATAGAGTATGTTTAGGGCACAAATATTAATAGGAATATTTTTCATAATGCATCTTACCATGATATCACAATTAGAGATGTACCTAAACATATATTCACGGTTTTCCACCATGTAAATAGGGAAATTTCCATGATTGAAAATTGATATGGAAATTTGCACAGTTCTGAAACATTGGAAATGGTCTCTATCAATTGTGGATAATCATGGGTATATGTCTACTAACATGGTGAAAACACATGGTTATTTCCCTTAAAATCATTTTTACAGATGAAAATATTTAAATACCAATATGATCCATGATGAGTTGGACTATTACTTTTATCTATAGTCACATGTTGTACCTCTAAAAACACTATTCTTTCACACTAGAAATGGATGATTTTTTATATTCAATCAATGTTACGATTAAAGTTTTATATAATTTATTTTAAAATAATCTATTGAAATTGGGAACCCAATATTGACATTAGTGAAGATAAGAAATAATTTATTCATATTGAATTATTTGGGTCCCTGAATTTAATTTCTATTGTACGAAGGTATCATTCACGTTTTATTTGAAAAAATATCACTAAAATATCATTATTTATTATCTAACTGATAAAATTACTAAAAACCAATTTGTTACATTATTACAAGGTATAATTATTTCCACTTAATTCATGTATTTTTATAAAAACCATTTCATATTTTATTTTGGTTCATATATTAAATGTAATTTCTACCACCTGTATAAATCAAATAAGGTAAAATATATTTGAAATTTTGAATCCAAATTTCCAAATTTTATTAGTAGGAAACTATTATTTTTAGTCATATAATTACGTTTTCATGATTAAAAAGTGAAATTATTTTGGTTTAGGTAAAATTTTGTTTATATTTTTATTACATGAATATAAAGCATAAAATGTATTAAAAAATTCCCAGATTTGGTATTTTAAATTTATTTAAACCCTATATAATATTAACCAATACTTTGTTGTTCCAAGGATCCACTTGAAATTATTAACATAAATATATTATTTTTTATTTTTTTGTAAATTCTTGTTTATTCCTTTCATCCACTATAAAATAATACCATCTATCCTCTCTTATAAAAACAATATGGTCCCTATGTACCATCCAATACCTTCCAGAATACCTTAGTAATTTACTTACCCACATCATAGATCATATGTTCTATTTAAAATACCATCACTTCACAGATTAAGGATCAATCCAATAGTGTATTTTCAATGAAGTGGTAAAACTATTAACCGAGTACATTCAATTTTATTTATTCTTCCAAAATGGTAAACTTTATTATCAATTCAAAAAAAAATTAATTAATTATATAATATAGAAATAAATATTTTTATAATACTATAATAACCATTTTCACTACCATTCATACAATGTATAAGGAAAACATTTCATGTTCATACGTACACCTTACAATTTCCACAAATTGGTGTAACTCATAGTTCATCAAATTTTTACATGGATGGTCATAGATACAGAAGTAATGGAAATATTTGATATTGAGTAAATAATTATGGGCTTGTAAATTAAATATATCATTTAACTTTTAACTAATCCACTCTTAAAAATTATAATGTCAACCGTGGGTACGTTTAGACTACAACCTACACAAATCGATGAGAATAATTTTTCATGAATACCATTCAAGAATGATTAAAAATATTTATATAATTAATATATATTATGTTCATATCATGAATAAAACTCTAGTGAATTTGGAACCGTGATATAGATTAAAGGATAAAAAACTAGATTGAAACCTATATGAAAAATAGGATGGTTAACACTAGAAAATAATGATGTTAATAAATAATTTTAAAAAAAATGAATTGAAACCATAAAATTGGACAATGAAATATATAATAAGTATATATATGATCATTTTATAGAACCAAACTAAAATTATATTTTGTATACATGAGGTTAAAGACAATTATGAAACAATTTAGACCAAAGGTAAAGGTAACCCGCCTCACTTTTTTTAACAGACCTATTACATATTCATGACATATTTATTTCATGTGATGTATATAATACCCATATCATTTATTATGCCTGATATATATCAATATATAAATGTAATTTAATGATCCATTTAACTTTATTTCCTTTAGGGGGGTTATGGTTCCGATGTTACCAAAGTGATATGGGTTTATTTAACAATCCCATCATTATTTGGTAAATTTTATGTTTACGTCTATTTTGATGCAATTATCTGATAATTATATCATAAACAAATAGAGTTTTATACTTATCAAGTTATTTCTATGTTTTTCAAGTAATATTTTCATTTTTATCTTTTTTCGTAATTAAAATACCTAAAAACTGATTTAATTGGAACCAGAATATGTTTTCTACTTTTTCATGAATATTTTTCTTCCATATATATATTTTCATTGATATGTTTCTCATAATAATCTTACTATTCTAATATTATTTATTAAATTCATTTTTATGAATTTTTTTCTTTTATCAAAATATTTAAATAATAGAATTTTTTATATTCACAACAGGTCATTTTTTACTAAATGTTTTTTATTAAATAATTGTTTTAATGAAAAATGATTTAATAAAATTTACCACCATCATGAATACAATTTAAATTAAATATTATTTAAAATAATAAATGGTTACATGCAATAAAAATTGGCTTCAAATAATTTTTAAATTTTCTGAGTTTAAAATAATTGATTTCAATATGAAAATTATATTTTTTCATGATGTCTTCTTGTGTTTTTTGGGTTTATTATCATATATTTCAATATCCATATATTAATATTTTAATAGGATATTTTCTCATGATACCATCCAATATATTTCACAACATGGTTTATGCTCATCTTGAATGGGGGAAATCGTTCATTTTTTATATATGTTCTTCCAATATATACAATTATTGATTATTAAGGTATGTTGGTTTAGAGGTATTGTAATAAGATTAATAAATTTAATATGTTATGCGAGATATGGTGACCTATATTACATATCTCCTTGGTTAATTGATAAGTTTTTTGATATAAAACATGTTGTGTAATTTCCTATGTCCTTACCCATTTATGTAATTTGTCTAGGAATAATGCCTCAATGGTAAGTTTTTATTGTATGTAATTATTTGTTTCATTATTATAAATAGAGTTACTAATTTCCAACTGATTATTCAAATAGTTTTTATATCCATCGATATGTTAAAATCTAATTCTTTTATTTATATGTAATTATCTGAGAATAATTTATTCATACCATATTATTTATGCTTTAATCATTCAATGATCTCTTCCATTTTATATTTTCCCTTTCCATTCACTTAATATCACCATTTTCTTATATTATTTCCTAGGATGTTATGATTTTTACTCTGAGTGATATTAAATAATATTCTAGAGAGAATGATAATGTTACCAATAAAAAACTATGTGTCAATTTATTTTTTCAAGTGAAATGTTTTATTAAATAATTTATCTTTTTTTACTTGGACAGCTAAAATATTTTTCCCATTATGATGTGAGCACTTGTATCTAACGATAATGTAAAAATATAACCACCAACCCATGGATAATATGGTTAGAGACTCAATATTTTTTTTATCAATGGACAATTTTTGGAGAACATTGGAACTAAATTGTCGAAATCATATATTTGAAAATAAATCCCTATTTGTAACTTTGAGGATATATATTCTTATTGTATAATATCCTAATATTTTTAATATATATTTTATATGGTTTTATTTAAAATAAATCCTTGTATAGATACTATAACTGGATTTCATTCTGGAAGATAAGTATATTATGTTAATAACATAAAAAGGTGTTCTCCAAGTATATCATATGTATCATTCTGGTATATGGTGATCGCACCCTTACTAACTCACCAAGTTTTACAGTCTCAGTGGATATTATTAAATTGATTCGTATTTTTATTTTATTTCAATATGATGAATGAGAGTATAGAACCTGTAGAATCCTATTATATTCCATATCTATATTAGATAAAAATAAAGTTTAATTGGCAGATGAGTATATGGTTGATTATAAGATTAATTGCATGTATACCACATCTGATATTTTTTATGGTGGGAGTTTAAGATATATATGTTTATTTTTAGAATAAATTTATTAGAAGAAAAACATTGGTTTAGTATGTTTTTTAGTGAAAATGTTTTTGGGTAATAATGATTTTATATTTCTTGTATATAAGATTAATTTTAGTGATAACCATTGGGGTTAATATGATATCTACCATTGAGGTAATTATGGACAATTGGGATCAACGTTTCTTCATCATGGGAATATATTTTTAACTTATAGATAACCATGGTATTGAATGTTACAAGGTGACTAAGAGATTATTTTTATTTTTTACTAATTGAACTATATTGGGAACATTATATGTTTTAGGTAAACATAACATTGGGAATAAAAATTGAATTTATTTATAGAATAAATATATTTTCATTGAGGATTTATTATTACTCGGTGAATGAGTTTTCATGTTTTATGTATATATTTGATCATGGTATTCAATTTTTTTCAGGAGACAGTATGAGGACCTTTATTATCTCTGGCATATATTTTAAAAATTAGCGTGAAAAAATATATGATCAATTATTTTGGATATTTTCATTTTGAATTTGATCATAAATTTGTGAAGGTGTCTTAACGTTAAATACATGTGGAATAGATTATGTTTAATTTTGTGTCTTTACCTTATTGTTTTGGTGATGACTATATTAAATATATCTATATTAGAATACAAGTTCAAACTAGTTTTTTGGTAAGTATCTTTATTTAGGTGAAATGACTTTTCATTTTTCTATAGATCTTATAACCAATTAAATGATAATTTTTTTGCTTCATAAATATAAATGTCATATTGAATGTTCATTTAATAGAGGAAGATGTGAAGTGTAAATTTCTAAAAACACAACATAAGGATGGAATTTTTCCTATGAAATGAAAACATATAAATTGTGAAAATTTTCTAGTATTGTCTATCTTAATTATAAAATAATCCCTCATCATTATGAAAAGGATTTTGAAATAAACATATTATTATTTTACCTTAATTTACGATTAATGGATAGTTTCTCAATGCCTCGATGATTTATGGGCTGTGGTCATTAACTTTCTCATGATCATGTTCTATATCACCCTGAATTTTTACTTATGAATTACGTTCTCATCGATATCTATATTTTATCATCATTCCAGTGTCATCCTTATTTGGGACCACAATAATATTTTTCTTGTCTCCCACCAAATGATGATGAAAAAATCCATAAAATATGAAATACCTGAATATTGACATTATTTCCCGTGAAAATAAAAGGAATAATAGGTCGATAAAACTCACTGATCGCGTGAATCACAAGAAGAGTTATGATCATTATAACATTAGAGGGACATGAAAAGGATCCAAATACATCACATAACAAGATTAATATACCATGAATCACCTTTGAAAAGTAATTATACTCTTGTGAAGGCACCCCAGACAAATTGTGTTCATTTGGCATCTGTGAGACCCATATCCAACCAATAGTAATAAGGTAGGCTCATAAATACCCATAATAAAATACATAGAAATTAGGGAGGAAAATTTCTTAATGGTGGGAGGTTCGTGTTGTTGTAAATCTCATTTTACTAACCCATGAAGCTAATAAGGCACTGTTGAAGCCCTGGAGACATGTTAGTGTGGTCCCGTAAGACCACGGTGGCATGTCACCCCTCCAAGCGAAGGGCATAAACCATGGAAAACCATTCTCTTATCTACAACCCCCATTCACTCCAAAAATATGTAGAAACTTTTTCTCCATGATTATATTTACACATCACACTATTGCCTTTTTTGATCCCATGGTGAATCACTGATAGGGATAATGACTATCCTCAATAAACAACAAGCAAACTCCTGAGACACCAATCCCTTATAAAAAATGAGAAAAAATATGTGGAAATGGATGGATCCTCTGGTAGTAAAATAATCACATGAAGAAATTTCATACAGTTTTCAAGACACCTAAATCCCCTAGAGACATGTGACTATTAAAATATGAAGGGTTCCACACATGTCTAAGATGTCTGAGACTCCACCTTCAGCACCATAAGAAAAAAGGGTTTTCTATGAAATTATTATGACTCACCACAGATCCCTTTTTTAGATGATGAATCACCAGTGGGGTGAGTGATTTACACCGACAAAACTCAAGAAAGATCACCATGTCTCCAAGTCTTCTAAAAAGAAGATAATTAAATAAAATTGAAAAAAAGGTAACCACATGAGGTTGTAAAATTTATGAGATGACTTGTACACTCTATTAGATCTCACAAAATCAACTCGACATGCCAACTTAATATCACCTAATGCCCCAATAATTCAATATTTTACACAAAAAATGTCCCAAAAAAATTTCATAATATAACATGTTGGTCTTTCAACAGATTCTATGATCTCACATTGGCACTTAGACATATCATCCATCAATATGGAAGTCACTTTTCGTTCCCACATAATTAAGAAGGACACCATTAATTGGATAAAATAAAAATGGGGGTGTTGAGGGGATGAACTCATGGCCACTCATAAAATATGTGACACCTCCAGAATGGCCTATGAAAAGGCCAGGTGATACTTCTTAACATAAAATCCCTTACCAAACTCCAACCTGGATTTGCGATATATGAACCACATGATGTGGTGAATAATTTGTGTGTTGAGGCTTATAAATCCCTAATCCCATCATAAAAATATTAAACTTTTGATCCTCACATTGGTGCACTCAAGAT
This sequence comes from Viscum album, assembly GCA_963277665.1. Taxonomy (NCBI): domain Eukaryota; kingdom Viridiplantae; phylum Streptophyta; class Magnoliopsida; order Santalales; family Viscaceae; genus Viscum; species Viscum album. Next base: position 34,270,528 of record OY728150.1, on the reverse strand, counting down.
TCATTGTGTGTATCTCAAATAAGATGATCTCATGATCATAAATATATTATAATAGGTAAAATCTAGGAAACCACCTAAGTAGATTATGTGTCTTTCATATTCACTTCGCATGAACACTCATAGATAATGCATAAGAAATTGGGTGTCTTATGAGAAGAACATCCCAAATACCTGATCAGTCACACTAAACATAAATAAATTCAAAATAAATAAATATATGTAATATTCAATAAAATACTAGAAAAAAGACTAAAATGATTGTAGACATATGCAAAGATATTATATGAAGATCCTCATGCCCTTTTTATTAACCATCCATGGCATGGGATAACACCAGGATATGTCACCAAGATCCTAAGATATTCCTTTGGTATGCTATATGGATTATGATAAATCCATAGAAAATGTCATAGAATTTCATTAACGTCCCTACAAGTATGTAAACTAAGTCTCACAGAACCCTTCATGCTCGCAATCCAATCCTCACGATGACCTTTGGACATGTTTCCCAAATAATGTGGAGGCACAATTGTCTATCATATATGTTTTAAATGAAATAAATATATGTCAACTATCTCTATTGACATCCTTCAGACAAGCCATCCAGATCTCATGACACCCTTTAGGAATGTCACCTAGAACTAGTGACAACCCCCAAACATGTCACCTAGCTTTCGTAATGACACCATGAAAATTCAACCAGGGCATGTTGTGCCCTCCTGACAAGTCACATTGACTCTTGCGACACCCTGCATGAATGATATCCATATTTGATGATGACACTAAATTAAGTCTTCTAAATCATATAACTCCCTCAAAATGTCTCAGCCAATAACATCTGATGGCTTCCAGGTTCAACTAACAAGGTATTGCAATGTCCTCAGGAAATGTCATCCTTGATTTTGTTATGACCTCAAGGCATTCCATCCAGAATATGACACATACAATTGAAATATCAACTATTTCATTGGATTTTGTTTAGAAATTTTATGAAGATATTATATTACATGTCTTGTAGACAATCAAGTCATGTCAGATAGAAAATCAATGCATGTTAATAATAAATCCAAGCTTGGAAAAGTAGGAGATCCCAGATATGATAACCATGTTCATCATACATCTTAGGGAAACCTTATTGTGTAAGCCTCAATCTGTAGCACAATATGATATGTTTTTCATAGAAAAGGAATCCTTAGTAATAAATCCCTGACTTAATGTACTACGGTAACTCTAATTCCTACCATAACTAGGATACGTATGAGACTTTCCGAAGGCTCGATCCACATATCAAACATCAAAGGAATATCCCATTGTGAAATCCTTCCATCAATAAGAAATGACATTGATTATTTTATATCCCTTATTTCTCACACCAATCATAGCTTGTGCTGTCTTAGTGAGTTGTAAGGATTGCATCACTCACACCATATGCCTCTAAAAAGATAAGGACGACATCTATGTGTATTCCCCGATTAGTGGAATAATAAGACATGTATTGAATATAAGGGAAACATCGGTTTGTAATCCACAACTTAAAAAACTATGAGAAATCTGATTCTTTCCATAACAAGGATATAAAGGATGCCTTCATATGGCCCAAGCTAAAATGGGAATCTACTTTTGTGTACATCCCTCCATGTTTCTAACTTGCTAAACATCGGGACACAATCTATCCCATGGTCTGACCAGCAAATTGAAAAGTCAGTGAACTATGATGACTCTAATTCCTACCCTAATATGGACATGTATGATGCCTTCTAATGGTCGGAGCTCTATATTTAGAATCCCATGTTCTATGACATCATTTAAGACCTATGTCTATATAAAATGTAGCCAGTTAATTGTTATAGATTTTTTATCAACCCAATCATAGCTATCCTGAACATAGGGATTTAAAATGTTCACTTTGTCGGCATCATAAAATATCCACTAGATTGGTAATCAACTGTGTGTGATCAATGATATGCGGCATGATATAACTACCCAACATACAAGGGTACATACATTAAGGAAAGTCCAATGTTTGTGAGTGAACAACAATAACACTAATTCATGTGATTACCATGATATGTAGGAGTCATCCCTGAGGTTGGAGCTCAATACTGGGTTCCCATGTGCCCAAACATATTTCATTTCTATATGACATTAAACAAAATAAGTTTTGATGAACTACTTCATTTTTTATTCTGGATATAAAACTAGATATGTTGGACGCCTCATATTGGATCAACCTAATCCTTGAAATATTAACCACCTCTTTGGACAGAAAAAAATATTATATTTCCTAGTTACAAAATGATAATATATAAGAAACTACCCAGAAAAGGGAAATGGATGAGGAACCTTATATACATACATACATATTTACCAACAAGACTCTCCCTCCCTTTTCATATAAATATATTTACCCTATTTTTCTTAATTTATGGTTACTATTATATTATCGATATTAGGAATAGATTCTAAAACATATATTAAATTTATATGAGACTCTCGATTTAGGAAAAAATTAAACTCTAATGGGTGTGATGAGCCTGACCTCCCATCGACTCGACCAAATTGTGTTATTAATCATTATTTTGAATGAAACCCCAAATGATAGAATGCCTTTGGAAAGCAGGTCTATACCTAGTGATGTATGTGGTAAGCATTGGGATTTTCTATGAAAGATTAACAAATGGTCAGTCAAATGTGAATAATTTTGTATAACATTTTACCCTAATAACAATAAAACCAGTTGATAAAACCCAACCGCATATTTCCAATGAAAATATGATGATTCCAATTTGAAAATATCAAATAGTAAGATGACCATTGGAATGATACATATCTCTTATGACTGATCCAATGTATTCATGCTTCTTATAAAAAATGTCCTTCCTCAATCTGAGAATTCCATGAAAGTAGAATGGAAGTATCAGGAATAAAAGGATAATTATGTTCCCAATGCATATATGATGGATCAAAAATCATTCCTAAAATGTTTCACTGATCAATAACATTATTAATCATTATTTTCATGACTACATGTATAGGTCTAATTATAAACACATTGATTTGAGATAGTGTCTTATTCCAGTGCTTGTTCTAGTAAATCAGCTACAACCATAACCCATGAGGACCTCATAATAACCTGACCAATTCAAAAATAATTAGTACAGTGTGGAGAATGTAATGGTCTAATATTTCCACCAAAATGGTATGATCTTGGCCTTCAAAGCTTCCCATTAATGCCTTCATGTACTGAAACTGATGTTTTGGCATCATGCAATGAAATCTGCACTAAATCCATTATCCATCATTTCCATAGAAAACCACTTCATATATATATCCCCAGAGTGTATAAATCACTACCGTTAATATCATATGAAGGTGGATAATGGAAAAAATCATGGCTCCCTTATATTTCAAGGGCTAATCAGGATGTCTCATGTCATCCTTTTTTTCCCAGCACCATTCCACTTGTACCCATCAGTCGCCTATTAAATGTGCCACCTGACACTCTACCACCTCTGATGCACATGCGTGAGAAACAAGGAAGAAACATCTTTCACAGAAGGATCAGGATAATTCTTGGTGGGATCATATCCCATCTCCCATTGATGTCATCTACCATCTAATTCCAATAATATATGATGAGTATGCTCACATCCTTTGTCAATAAGAACATGTATGTGGTTATATTATCACAATAGACATGGGAGATATCAATATCCCTATCCATATTCATTAATCCCTTTGGAATATTTTTATGGAACAAGGAGTAAAAAATTTGGATCATATTCCCTCTTTAATCGATGATTTAATTCATTATATAGTGGAGATGGAAATATTTAAGGCTTATATCATTGTTCACACTTTTCTAATATTCCATTGCATCTTAACAATAGTTGAAGAACTCTGACCTCATATCCTAGAACTTGTACAAATATAGGGACATGTGCATATTTATATCCACATAGATAGGGTAGATCAAAACTATGATAGTTATGAACAAGTGTTTTATATGGAGTAAGCACACATTATTTCTCTAATCCAGAAAGACTATCAAAATGTAATGGTAAAGGATGAGTTGTCAGATTGGGATCATTATTCAGTTACAACTAGGGATCACATGGTGAGTATGACACATGCCTCGGGATAGGGGCACTTTCTTTTCAAAAAATTATGGAGGAATATTCCAAAGGACCATGATCAGTTTCATATCCCTAATCATGTCGGGTCTCAAAAAGTGTAAGGGTAACATGCCACAAGATATTTTGATATTCCAATTGATGAAGACTGTTGGTATAATCCAATGTCGTAGGATAAGCCTCATAACCCCATTTTGGCCTTGTCTCATCATATAGAATGTAATATTCCATAAAAATGCTCATATTTTAATCAGTTAATCTTCCTATCACATTCTAGTAGATTATGGAATATTGGTGAATATTGTTACTTCCACTTATAAAAAACTACACCAGCATCAATATGAGTCATTACATGATGTGGCTCTTATACCTTCTCCAAATCTGTAGTTCCATTAGCATATTCTAACAGGGAATAAACATTTTATTCATGATTATATTCCTATTATAAATATGGGTAATCATGTGATAGTGGTATGTTCCTTAGGTTGGGATCGCATCCCTTCCAAAAAGACCTCATATATACTCCAAATGATCTGAACCAGACTCATATCCCCATTCTCACCGAGACTCGCAAAGTGATATTGACACACACCTCGAGATATGATCATATTTCTATCTACATATAATAATACCATTAACATATTCCAGAATATACTTATAATAAATATCATAATTCTGCAGAACTATAGAGTTATAAACAAGTTCAGATAAACATCATATAGTAGGATCATATGGATGCAAAATTTTAGAAGGTAGTTCAGAATATTTTTACCACAACCCAGTTTTAAACCCATATCCATACTCCACTCAATGAATATTTCATTGAGTTTGTTCAAGGAAAATTCACAGCATCAAAAGGGTCTGTAAAATCTTAAACTAAATCAGAAGCATATAATTTCAATTATAGTACTCCTCATTGTAGTGTGGAGATGAATCACATGGACTCCACTCCTGACATTCATCATGCTCAACCCTCGAATGGTGATATTTTTTTTAGACATGGAAATAATACCTTATACCATAATATTACAAACATATAAGTGTTTATAACTCAAACACTTTAAAAAAGAGAGGTTCTTGAAATAATAGTTTAAACTATAAATAGTTTTCTATTAAAATATATTAGCAATTCACTCCAGTCAGTAGGTGACCCCAAGAAGCATCTTATTTGGTCTGATAGGATGGAGGCATATATGTATGATTAAATGGATGAAAACATTGATATATGGATAGAGTTATCCAGAAAAAAACCTCTACATAATGTTTTTCCATCATTCCACTTCTGTCTTTTTGATTCCAGACAACCTAGAAAAGGAGTTCATGCCTTATTTATACCAAAACATGTTGATGTATCAATAGGGATTGAAGACTAGAAACCTCCTTTTACATGATATGATGGACATCCTTACACCATCAAGGTACTTTTTTACAAAAAAACATGGATACTATATCCATGGAAATAGATCTGAAACATGAAAAAATGGTGAAATATGCATCACCTAATCCACCATTACATCACAACACATTGGAATTGAAACGGGAAGACATTTCATGTATCCATATTAATGGATGGGGAGAGTACGTATGATTATTATTTAACTCACTTCTAGGATTAAATAACCCTTTGATATAGCATCCTGTAATGTCATATCCTCCGACGAGATTAGGGGACTCTGTAACACTCGGGTTAGAAGGTCACTATAACATAATTCTCACAAGTCAATAGTGCCAAGTCCTAAAAAATAGAGTAAGATGATATAAAAGAAGTCTTTGAAGAGTTTCCTGAAACCAACAAAAATTCATTTCAGACAAGGAATCCAAGTTTTCAATCAACCTAACATAATTATGTATAATATAGATCTTTTTACAGGTTTACATTGCATCCATGTCCTACATGAGCACAACTACACCATATCAAATAGGCCATAGTAGTAGCTATAACAACAACCTTCCAGGATCATACCCAAATCACTAGTCTGGATGAATATCTACCACCACCTCCATATATCCGATCAATAATTTCCAAATTTATTTAGGGTTTTTCATCAGTAGCTACAAAAAACTATAACCCACAAGGCTAGGTGCAGTTATATATCAATTTTTATGACCAGTTTAACATCCTCTAATAGGTTTATAAGTAAATCAATGGGTATTCCAGATCTACCCCATATTGTTGGGATTGAGGAATTTATAGATCAATTTATATCATATGAATTATCAAATACATTCTAGAAATCATCAAATCCTCCACATTAGGATCATTCAATGTCAATTGTGGCCCTGAATAACCACTTGACCATAGCTGTAGGGGAACATTCATTATCCTCATCCCCAGAGACAAAATAATTGTTATCTAGGTTGGGAAATAAATTTCAATGACCATCATCCCATATGGTCATCCCATGGTAAGAAAAATCTCTACCATTCATGGCCCATTTGGAAATCATGACAAACAAAATCCATCATTTTCATTACCCATAGGCATAGATATAAGGGTCATATGGTGAATGTGATCATACCCCATCGGGTTCGTCAGAAAAAACATCCCAATATAGAAATGCATTTGATGAATGACCCAAATATAGGTTGTAGAGAACCATCTTATTACCTTGACTGTAATGGGACAAACACTATTTATTGAAAACCTCTCTAACTGTGATCACTATTAATAGAAAAAATATGTTGGATCAAGATGAAGATGTATATTTCAAAAACATAAAAAATAGTCCCTAAGGGGATGATTATTTGGATGCACCAAATATGGTTTCACACACCCAGAACCAATGAAGGCTCCAAAATATGAAACCTATAAATGTCTAGTTACCACCTCTCTAGAATAACCCATCCAAAGATAAAGGGAATGATGTGGCTACAACCAAATAACAGCCATGAAGAATGGAGGTTAATTACATGGATGAATAGTATTCACTATATAAAATTGACATACAAACATTCAAAAAGTACAATGAGGAGCCTCTTGAGGGTAATATTACCACATTGTATCATAATTAGGATGAGGCGAACATTGTACCTACCATAGACGACCCCCTAAAAAGTGGTATCTATGATTTAGAACAACTAAGGATCTTGGAAGGAATTTTACATAATTAATAAAGTTTTAAATCATCATGAAATCCATATATTACGATGAAAGTCTCTCCATCTATAGGATAAAAATGATTTCTTTGAATAGGTTATGCATCAGTGGGAGATGAAGATGTGGCCACCCCACAAAGCCTCACCCACTCCCTCTATATGGACAATGGCTCAAATGGAAATATGTATTGATTTATGAAATTCCATGAAGCCACTTTTTAATCAAATGGAATGCATTGTAAGGGGACATGAACCTGTACAACCTATGAAGAATACATATCAGGAATGGATTGATGATACTTTTCCTAAAATTTGTTTTTGATAATCTAAAATTATCCTCCTTGCATGATGGGTAAGACCCATAATAGTATATCACACACTTGATAACACTATGTGGGAAGAATATGGGCCCTTTAGATCAATATGAGAAACAATATGCTGTTTTTTATAATGAATCTGATAGAGACAACCATTGTTTTTTACAAAACCCTTCCAGCATGATCTATTTCTGGATGGGAAGCCCTTCATCATCAATTCATTTATCAGTTCATCTCAACATTGAGGGAAACAAAAATTATCAACCAAATGAACTGAATTAAATGAGAAAATCATAGTTTTCTAAAAATCATTTCCATAGGAAAGTGTTTAATATACACTCTCTCCATCCATCTATCATTGGAATAGAAGCTGGAACACTGTTATGAAAATATCTAGGATGAGTTTCATATTAATATGATCCTAATAAATTATTTGGGTGGGTTTTTTGAGTTTGAAGAAGAAAACCTATCATTTGGAAGACATAAATTAGTGGACCTTATCTAAATCATGATTCAGTTATTCAACGTATTGGAAAATTATCATCAAAGAAAAAATCTTTTGTTGTTAACCTCAAACCAGTATCAATGACCATTCAACTACCTAGGAATATTATAATTCTTTTAGCACATCTTGTCATGAAAAATAAAAAAAGTCCATTGTCCAAATGAACAATGTAATAATTGTATCCCAAGATTTTTGTAATAGTTGAACAAATACTAATCTCTCTGAAATGAAGTAGTTCCTAGTACGTTCATAAGAACCATATAAAATAAACATCTCAAGATTCCATAGACTAGGAGGCCTAATGGAGAAACCTAACTGACTATTCCAAATACATCCTTTTCAATTGATGTATGTTTTGTAATATATTGGATTACAACATTTTCAATGATTTACATAAATTCATCAATGATTTGAGACAAGTTGGGTTGCATAACTCTACAAAGAAGGTTTCTTACATAACTGTAACCAACTTATATCATAATAGCGATTAGGTATAAGCTCTATCCATGTGATAATTGAATTTGTACAATTGAATGACTCAGTGAATAGTTTAAGGAGATAATTCTAGCATAGGAGCATAGCTATAGAAACCCACAATATCCCCACTTCCCAAGAAGGTGACATAAAATATTTCCTCATAAGGTGGAAATAATGACTGGATACATGAAGAGACATAATAGGATAAGTCATACCCTAATCGAATGCAATCCCAGAATCTTGTAGATTTATTATATGTAACATTTGAAGCATGAGAATTATCCCACCAAATAGAACCCTTGTCAAACCAATATTTAATACTTGTTTATGTGAAATAGATAAACATACATGATGCCTTCTCTAAAGATGAATATAACCCCTAGTATGTGTTCCCCACACAAACTAGGGAAAAGAAGGTTGCATGCAGAGTAAATGTGGATATGCTGGATAGAACATGCGTTCTTAGACCTAATATGTCAGTAATGTCCCTACATAGGAAATATAACCTAGTAATACCCATGGGAAAGTAGTCCATAAATCCTAGAAAAGACATGATGGTGTCTCAGAACCCACTAGAGGTCATTTGTACCTAGTTTCCTTGCATTACCTCTAAGAAGGCATGCGATTTTATGATCATCATAGGTGATGACTATGTTATACATTACCCATTCCAATGGAAGTAGATTCACACATGACCTATCCTCATGCCCAAGAACCATCTACCCTTAATTCCTTATGTCCTAATCCACATTTCTATAATAAAACCCACCATAGGAAGCATCATCTTCTACCATCAATATAAATCATTCAAAAATAAATTGCAGTTTTTTAACTAATCACTCAACCTGAATGCACACCATTTTTCAAAATAACTTAGAGAGGCACTTGTTTGATCTCATAATAGACCAGAAGAGTTTGAGAAAAAATTCACTTATATCGAGGTATATAAAATGGATACCATTCTAGCAGATTTCCATGTGGGCAACACTTTCACAAAATATAACTAGGAATAGGTTTCCAGTGAAAAATTAAAATCTATATGTTTGGGGAAGACTTCATAATGTTGATATCCGAAGGGCTCTGACTGAAAATGGTTCTAAAATTATTCTCATCCCGATACGAACACTTCAATGTTTGTGATATATACAGTGTGAATTTTCTCCCACAAATATGGACATTCAAGGGTATGACAAGCGTGTCCAATGAGTTCTTGGGAAGATCAAATTCAATACCCATATTGTGGATCTCACACCAGATGATGACATTATGGTTATCCATCAAGATACTTCAATTAGTGTCCAACTCTAAAGTCCATTTATCCAGAAGAACACTTTTGTGCCATTAAAATTTCATCAATGTCTGAAATACCCCATTGATGGAAAATTAAATAAACTATGTAGCGACAGTTCCCCTATTGATACATCTGAAGCCACATATTCTAAAGAAGGTTTCTATGAATAGGGACACAAAAAAAATTGTTTATGACGATATAAGATTTTCATCACCGAACGGCTTAGGGACCACCCATGAAAATCCTTGTAGTAAGATATATAGTGACTATGGTCTCCCCATAAATCTTGTTGATGAAATAAAACTGGTCAAAGAGGTATAATTTCTTTACATCCCCAATGATAACAAAAAAAATCATCTCTGAAATCTATCTACAATAAATATGTTAGTACAGGATGATAATGTCTTTTCACATGGTCTCTCTCACTTAGACAAAGATAGATAATACCCCAGTTTTTTCTATCTATCTTAGAATGAATCCAAAGACTCAAAGGTCATAAAATTAGTGAATTAACAAAGGAAAAACCCTCATACATTCGAGTAAGGTATCTCTAGCACCATTTATGGGATAAGGCAGTTAAATTAAAGAATAAAACGAGTCACACAGGAAACAATAGTTAGTGTTTTCATTCCCATCAATGAGAAAGAGACATGAGTTTTATATCTAATTAATCACTAATATTTGGTCGCTTGGAACTATATGAAAATACTCGAACTATATGTTGATGCAGATATGAACCAACTAATCTTACCTAATGAACATCAAGGAATAAAGAACGAATCCAAGAGGATGGACCCCTCATATTCTACTAATTAAATGGCAGAAGATGAAAAATTTAGTGAAAACTTTCTCAAAGTATTGAAATACCCAATTTGGCTTGCCAATATTGTCCCCATCTAGAAAAAGAATAGGCATAATAGGGTATGTATCAATTTCAGAGACCTTAATAAGAATTTACCAAAGGGAATCCTCCCATTAACAATCCTAGGAATCATTATTGAAGAACATAGTGGAATATAAGACCTTTCCTTAATATATGGGTATTTTGGGTACAATAAAATAAATATGTCTCATAAAGATGAAGATAAAACATCCTTTAGAGAACCCCAAAAGATATTTTTCTATCAGGTCCTTCCCAAAGGAATAAAAAATACTGGTCCCACTTATGTACACTCTATGCATCATATATTAAATCAATTATTAGGATGGATAATTTAATTTTAAGTTGGAAAACTTGTTTTAAAATCCAAAAAGTGATGTTATCACTTTAATGATGATCAAATTTTCATCTACAATATTCAACCACACAATTCATAGACAAATCTGATGAAATTAACTTTCTAGATAACATCATGGAAGTTCCTTGGAAAAGTGGTATGCCACCATGACCATGAGGTCAACCTAGAGATGGCTAGAGCTATTTTATCAATGTCACCCCCCAAAAATCTCAAATAACTAAGGGTAATCTAAGGGAACCTCACCTACGTTAGGAGATTTGTATCCAAATTTTCCATCGAATCATCCCCTCATACTAGGATAATGATTACCGGAATTTCCAAACTATGGGATATGAACTTCATAGAAGCCATTGAATGTTTCATGTGGTATGTACTTTCCCACCAGTCCTGATTCCACTAGTGGAATGAAATCCAACCATATTATATATAGCCACCATGGGATTTCCATTTAATACCCTCCTTGCACAAAAGTGTGATGCGGGGACTGAGACCAATCTTTATTACCTCAATCAAAATATTACTTGGTACTAAGACATGATACATGGATATAGAGATGAACTACCTCACACACATCTTTGTAGTATAGAACTAGAGGAATTACATGGTGCACCTAAAATTCCATCTGGTCATTTAAATTTATTGACTCGCGTATATTAGTGGCCACCGCATGATAACAGGAAATATGGCCAGATGGGTGTTCAATATATAATAATATGACATCCAATTTATTTCACATCATGAATTTGAAGGGAAACCATTTGTTGGTTTCTACATCAAATATCACACCCCAAAATATCGACCAGTATATACTAAACTCCGAGATGATGTGGTTTCAAACACATATGAAAATCCACGTGCATGGGTGATGTATGTTCATGTAAAATTCTTAATTATTTTTCGAAAATGATGGAAAATATGAAGATCAATAGTATTGGAATAGGTATATTATAATTTCTCCGAAAAATAAATTTTCCCTAATCTTTTTCACTCTATTAAGGCTGATAAACTATTGAGAAGGAATACCATGCCATCATCTATGTTATAGATCTTGACCTACAATATAATATATGAAACTTTAGTGTCAAAGGGGAATTAGAACTAGTGAAGAAGAATATCAACCAAAAATATTCCCTCAAAAATGAAGAATTATACCTTTTAAATAGTTAAGTTGGGGGAATAATTGAAAAACTACCTTTTTATCCCACATTGCATCCTTTTCCCATATCACAGAATGATCGTGCTGATGCATTGGCTAATGCAGTCATAATCCTATAATACCCTGATCAGGAGAAAGTAATCATCCATATAACTTACCGAAAAATGTACATGTCTATCATAATTTGTGATATATATGAAATTATTTAGTTCAAATTTCCATGTATCAAGATGAACTGATATCCACCCACATATGAATAGATACCATAATTGGATCTCTCCAAAATTGTACTCTCATGACATACTGAGCCGTAAGGGAATAGATATATCATTGTGCAATGAAAATTACGAAATAGGAATAAACAAATGGTGAAAATACATCTATAATAGAGGAGTCTATGGAATCATCTTGAGATGCATAGTGTAAGGGAAGATTCGCACCAGCATGGAAGAAGTCCATGCAGGCTCCTACAGTTCTCATCAGTCTATGACTAGTCTCTCCCACCAAATCATGATCCTGGGTTACTATGGGAAAACCATGATATGGGATTATGTGGATTTTACAATTAAATTCAATCCATTTTATTCCCATGAAAACTTCATCCATAAATCCACATAACTACTAAATATATCTAAATAGTCATTACCATTTATTGGGGGAATGTATTTCATGAGATGGTATCCCCCATCCATAGCTATGTAGTTAAAGTACAACATTACTACCACTAAATTATTCTTCAAATGAGCTGACTAAATACACACCATGGTAGTTCGGATGAAGAATTTCATCAACATAATAAAGTCACATATCTTCACTATGTTTGTGGTCCCTCACACAAATATGATGAATAACGAAACGAACATATGATCTTTGGAATTGTTGAAATTATACAAGGAGTACATCATCGAGTTAAATAACTCATCCCAATATTGAATAATAGTAAATGGAAAAAAAGAATCCATAAAAATTACATTATTATATGTACTAAAAATGGTGAGTAAATAAAATAAGTCATGGATGGGTTAATGTGTCCATGTTTTATGGGCCTTCTATAAAACCAAATTCATTTCTAAACACGAAACGTTGTAGTAATTTGGGTATGGGACCATGGTAGAATTTATTATTGAAGTCCATTTCATATATATTCTATTTTCAATTTGAAAACAATTTTTGAATTATGAGATATCAAAAAAGATTTTGGATGAGATAAAACAGCTCAATGTGAACTGTTTTCATACATTGAACAACATTAATGTACATTAGAATCAGATCTCAGGGCCTTCAATAAAAATTTCTGTCTCTCTTCATTCCTCCATGTATAGTTGTTAATTTCTGTTAACACCCCCATGATACTAGGGAAGAATCATCCAAAGATGGAACCCAAATGGTAAATGAATTTTATCATACATAAGCTCTATCAAAATGGAACATACTAATTGAACACAATGGATTGGGATAAAATCACACTCCTACTAATGTGAGATTTAAAAATATTTATTTTTTATAGCTATCATCATGTTCTAGGTCATGGAACCAATACAATAAACTTCACAATGTCTTACATCTAAAACACATGATGTTCAACATTATAGATTTGTCCCATTTGTATGATATTAAACTACTCAAAGGAATCCTAATAGTATGACATTAATCATTACATGTAGTTAAATAACAAATGAAACTAATATGCAATGAGAACGTCCCCACCAGATGACATCAATCTTAATGGAACCCCCAATGGTTCATCTTTATTCATATCTAGTTACCCATGTCCAATCAGATGGCCATTAACTTGTACATAATCTAATTTCATCAACACATAATGTAAAATTGTATGGTGTTGTCCTGGTTATATTACAATAAAATTGACAGTGTAATTCCACATGTATAAAATTAATTTATGAAAGAATGTATTAACTACATGATGTTAAACTATGTGGAATAGATCCTTACCACATGATATTAATCTATATGGAATATGTCCTCACCTCATGATAGTAATATGATTGAGAATCATCATCTATCTAATGACTCGTCACACACAATCTAGATCTTTTATTAAGAAAGGTGATACTATCCCTCCCCAAATGATTGTTTGCTCCACATAAGGAATATAAACATCAATGAAATACATGTGGCTTGATTCATACCATCATAGGATACATATCAATTATTAAACCTCTAATCTTGGGACCAATAACAATATTCCTTTTCTATAATGTATGGTGATCCTCATCCTTACCACACGACGTTAAACTACATGATTGATGTTCATACTGCAAGATATAAAACTACATAGATCCAAAATAGTCATCCTCTTCCATCTCGAGTCACCCATTTCCTTACCACATTATGTTAAAATGAAAAAATGACTTCCTTTCAATATGACATTAAATTTCATGGGCTTCAATAAATATTTATAGCTTGAATCTCATTAAAATTATATACATAACGATGCCATGATCTTATATCGTGGTCAAATAACTAAATGATAAAAAAATTCTCCAATCCTATCCTTAATCACCTCTATATGGTGAGATGAATCATTATTGTTACTTTTTCACAGACTATGAATATCTTATATGATATTAGGAATTTTGGAAAGGGTGACCATTAACAAACAAGGAATATCAGGTCAATCTTGGTTTAACATGGTCTAAGATGCAAGACCGTGAAAGTCACATTTTTTATTCCTCAATAGATACATTATACTGAATAGATGATTTCCCTTGCATGACATAAAGTTTATTATTCTCCTAAACCACACATGAGATGAACATTATCATTGGTGTGGTCTCCCACAAAACATCTACTCTAGAACTATTTTTGACTTAATTCAATTCATCGTTGGATTCATAGTGATTCCCAGGAATCCAACCCAATGTATAATAATAAAATATATGAAACCCCCACCATGTGTATGTGTCCGACCTGTAAAATGATCTATATTTCTAAATACATGTATCTTTATTCTTGTCATTATAGGATACATAATGATTCAAGGATCTCAAATACATGGCCTATAAATAAAAATAAATAGAATCAATGCCGACTTTTTAATACGTTTTAGAGCTACATAGAGAGTTTCCCATTTAGGAACTATGTGTGGCTTGATTCCTATAATCACATGATATGTAGTATTGATCTAATTTCCAATCCTGTACCAGCTATAAAAACAGATAAACACCTTAGATTTATAGGTTTTGTTTCATAAAACATCATTTTGTGTTGGTTTGAGTCTGATATACATGTGGCATGCTTGTGAATGTAATATATATTGCAAAATTTTTAATGTCGGTTCCCACTTCATTACTACATGGCAATTAAAATAAAAAGAAATTTCATAGTTGCATGTCAATAATATTATAAAAATTCTTCTTTATCACATGATATTAAACTAAAATGAATTGTTTTTACTACAGGATGATAAACATTACTAAATTTTGTATGTCCTTTTGATATGATCCTAAAATGGGATTAGCATCATCCATTATCATTCCTCATCAATGTACCAAAAGAGCCTTACCACGGTAATCCGGGCTAAGGGGTGATTCTACCATCTATTACGCTCATCTATTCATAAATCACATTTCATGTCTTGCGCACCATAGATTTCCAAATACCATTCATTAACCTTGGAATGAAAATGAGATATCATTATTTTACCATTATATCAGTTCATGGGGGTTCAAAGCAACCAACAAGAAAAATCATTATACTGTAAGGAGGGAACTGTATTCCTTTTGAACTGTACATGACCTTGGTAGAACTCAAAAACTCAGTGTGTTTTAGCATATCCTGGATAAGATTGTCTCATATCATTTCACATGACATGAGAACCTCAATCCGTGACTAAAAATATTATTTATCTCTTGGTAATACGGATTTTGGTGTACTCTAATATTGGGAATCCAAATTGGTGTCTTGTGTATAATCCCCCATATTAGGTCCATATTTTTAATGACATTAAACTACTAGAAATTTTGTGAGATTTGTATGATCAAAACCTCTATCCTATAATGGTCCAATTCTCAAAACCATAATATTCCACTGAATGAGACCCACAATGTTTTAGGTTGAAATACCAAAAAATTTGGCAAGATAGAAATTCAATTCATTTATTGCTAAATACATAATATCTAGTGTTTATGAAAAACTTAGCGTGAAAAGAACAATTGTGTAATGCTCATAGCGTCAACACTGTATCCCTGGTAAAAACTATGTTTATATCACTCGACCACTTGGTTCAAGAAAATGTTAATTTTTTTCATATCTCCTCAACATACAAATATATTCTCCAAGTGGTGACACAAATATTTTGTTTATACAACCCTCATTGGTTATTACACATTCCATTAATCAAACAACTTGATTTGAGAACCCTAGATTATAGAAAATATTCAATGGACCTTAGAATAGGATATAATGATTATGGGGACTCTATGTTTGACTAAGGATGTTTGTATATAGATCATTCATATGCACCTTTGGTCATCAAAACACTTCATCAATATGAAAAATGGGATTTCTGATCCATGGGATCCCTGACATCACCACAACAAAACTCAAAAACTCAGTGTGTTTGGGGATATTCCCATTATGACTATCCCATATCAACCTCATGACATGATCACTAGGAATGATCATTTTTAAACCCCTACTAGACTATAATAGAGTATTAAACATCCATGATGTTATATCAACGTGTTTTGTTACATTTTCTAGAAGATGTAATGAGGCACTCCATTCTAGAATAATTGATATCCCACCCCCTTGATTCGAGACAATAGGGAATATGGATTCTGCTACACAATTATGCTTTGAACTAACCTAGGGTGAAAAAATTGTTCTTGGATAGATTTCATCCACACCATGCTCATCATATATTATTTTTTGGACAGAATAATATTTAATGGACCTATAAAATATGTGGAGATCATCTTTTATTCACTATGGTACTGACACATAGGGTTTTGACCAACTAACTAAAGGAATCACCTCTTTAATGGAAATGAACAATGAACCTCTCAAGACATGGAAACACTATGGATGAACCTGTAATCTTAAAGTTTTATGTGTCATCCCTGATATGTCATCCCCATACCACATTCATCAATATAGAATTATGGGTCAAGACATAAATTTCCCATATTCAAACTATCCACGTACCCTAGAATCCCTAGTATTTATCATTCAACAAATATTCCCCAAAATATCTTCCTTGAACATTGGAAAAGAGTGGAGAAACATCTGTTTGATAATTATACTCATGCATAAAGAGATTTTCTTACCGATTAGGGGCATAAACTCAATGCAAAAAATGTTCTATAATTTTAGTGTGCATTAGAACCAAAATTGTAGAACTCAACATCCTTTCATGTTCGGGGTAATTTGTTGAATGTTAACACCATATAATATGATAATTTATCAAGTATAAGAAATAATACATCAAAATACATGTAATCCTTAGGAATAAGATAAAAGAAGCTAAAAACATATTTAGAAGGTTTTAGTTAAAACACCATAAAATAAAATGATAAAAGTTTCAAGCAAAAAGTCCATATCTACAATGACATAAATTAGGACATAAATTATCATAAACTAATATGAAAAATGGACAGAAGAAAAAAACCCTAATGTAAAACACAACATTTATTTAAATTGAAACAATGGAAAATATTATAAGGACCACCATAAAAAATTTTCAAAATAATCATGTTACACTCGCCAATCTTGATGACATCAGATGAACACAGATTAATCTCCATGTGATATATAACATCTACTCAATTATAAATTCCTTAAATATGTAAAATCTATATAACATGAACAAAAACATAAATGGGGATCCTTATGATATGTGGGAATTCATTATAACTTCTCAAAAATAATTTATTATTATATAAATATTTATATCAAGACATTTAGATTTATTTGTTATTACATAATAGATGGCTATCATTAGAAATATATCGAACATAGAATCAATGGTGTTTCATAGACGTCATGAAAGAATTAAAACTTGATAGAAACATGAAAGTTTAAACAATTAATATAATTTATATCATAAACAAGGAGGAATACCCACAATATTAGAATACATTTAAATGATCAGAATAAAATAAGAATTGAATGAAAAAATTGGATGAGTATGAAAGAGTGTGGTGGGATGTTTCAATTGAACATTGATATTCCATCCACCCCACCTCTTCTTCTTCTACAAGAAGGCAAAGAGTCTCAACTAAAGTAGTCAGATCCTCAACAATATTTTTTATCAGTTTCTAATGAGGATGATTATTATAAAATATCATACATATGGAGATAAATTATTTAATCATATATCTATATCAGTATGCTCTAGGGATCCATTTGATCATGAAAAATAATAAACTAGTGAATCTCCTCCATTTCATCCAAATCCTCCGTCATATGTTCGATATGGGGAGCCTCATATTCATGATCATGTAACCCCTTGTCATTAGTGTCCAAATATATCTGATTTTTTATAATTTTTTACAAGATATAATATATGTTTTTGAGATCAAACACATTCACTGCCCAAGTTATCAAATAGATAATTAATTTTTCTCTTTAGTCAGGAAACATTTAAAAATTGTCCTCATTAATCAATGAAAGAATTAGCTAATAGAACAGTATACTCCATGTCTAAACATCTAAGATTGATGGGATGGGAATGAAAAAATGGGGAAAAG
The DNA here is from genome assembly GCA_963277665.1 of Viscum album. Classification (NCBI taxonomy): domain Eukaryota; kingdom Viridiplantae; phylum Streptophyta; class Magnoliopsida; order Santalales; family Viscaceae; genus Viscum; species Viscum album. Next base: position 34,251,602 of record OY728150.1, on the reverse strand, counting down.
TTGGATTAATAGGAAATTAAATTGTAAATTATTCACTATATATCCTCCCCCAATAGAGGCATCACCCATTGTTTGTTATAATATACATATTTCTTTAATATATTTTGTCCTACTATTTGGATATTCACCCCTAGGATGACGGAACTCCCTCAAATTCTCACTGAAATTATAAATCATGTCCATCATTTCTACAAAAATAGGGGTTAGTGAGTAAAATGGTTTTCCACATGGGAACTGGTTGGCATAGAACACCACATGATTAAGATGCCACACATGCCTTGGTATAATCTTGAAAATGAATTAAATGAGGGTTAGTATTATATGAATGATCATAGTATTGGTGTCTTGTGATGCTTACACCATACAAAACTGGAGTATGATCTATGGTTGTCTCTCTCTTGGCATAATGACTGAGTGAAGAGGTGAAACCATTTGGGTGAAAAAAAACATAAGATACAATTGATAAGGTGTATAGGATGCATATATGATTCGCTCGCCCATCCAGGCTATAATAACCCTAACCCCAAGGGAGATATTTTATATCCTTTCATCAATATATCTACTTCCATTGTCAATTATTGGAATAGTCAGCATAGTATAAGGTGTGAAATCAAATATATCAGATCGACTATACTAATAATTAACCTCATTAGATCATAGTGACATGTCCCCAACCATAGATATTTTTAGCAACCTAGGATGAGATATGGTACTAGGGATCTAGGTGGAAGTTTAGTACTCATACTAATGTAAATGATCTCCTATCGAACCAAATAAAATCTAGAAAAGACCATTTATCTTATAGGGGATTCTTCCTTGATGAATGTAGTCCATGATTTAGTAGTGTAATTCATGGGGCAGAACCACTAGATTATGGTGTCACCACTAAACTAGTCTCACTGCCACCACCAGCCTACTGGCCCAGATTAATTAATGCATGTCCCAAACAAGGAAACGACACTAGTTAATGAACATGGCATGAATATTAATACAATACAGCTTAGGTAGATCGATGGATTCACTTTGTATCCCCTTGATGTATGATTCTTGACTTCCAAAATGGCCCAATACAAACTGAAAATGTCACAACCCTACCGAGAAGATAAACCCTAGTGGTTTGTAGAAGCTAACATTGAACTACTACGATAGACGAAAATGATGATCCAATATTTAAAAGAGACAAATCATTGTATAGTAATCTCCATTCTTAGAACCCCTATCAGGATGATGATAATGTCCATTGCTAATATTGGATTCTATATGCGGTCATCCCTGTCATTAATTATAGGAAGGAACTCATCATGCATCTCTCTATGTGTGGATACCCTCATTTTTGGTAGATATCACACAGGCTGATTCCCACCTCTCCATGGGACAAGTGAAAAAATTAGTTTCTAGGACACCAATGGATGACCAGTTCATGGATAAGATCATGCTATTGATAAAAAAATTGGGATATCCAAACTATTATAAAATGTGGATGGAATATAACTTGTCTGGAAACTATAAGAATTTTTTCATTATAATGAATGTCCAAGCCCATTCATCGTAAATGTTACACCCATGACATAGATCCAATTTCAAGATCCATATGTTATCCTAGTTTCTCTATGAAGAGATGAATATACTCAATTTGATCTGTGTTGTTGTATGGTGTGAAAATTCATTGCTATTTGGACCCATAGTACATTTTTCCATCATATTAGAAAACCACTAGGATTGAGATATGACTATTTATCCATCCTACATAGATTTTGTCTAAATATATTCAAGAGATGTCCACACTAAAAAAGATGGATTATTTTATTACAATGAAGGAATTTTGACATTATTCAGCAAGCTAAACCCATATTGGGGAATATGGTGTGATGAGGGAAAATAATAGATCTTGGTTGGAAGACGGAATTTTAGAACCATTTTATCAAAATTCTTGCTATACTGGGGGGTCATAATTACGTTCCAAGAAATCAAGGCCCATTAATTATATAGATTTGATAATCGATGAAGCGATTCAGAATCCAACTAAACAAAAGTAAGTTGCATATGATATGAAAATAAAAATAAAATCTTGATAAAGGAAATAAATAAAATTCATTCATCTTTATGTGCATTGAATGAATCACTATTTTATTCATGGGTTGTTTAAAATAGTTTTATATATCTTAATTTTTGAAGATCTCATAGATCATATAATCCTGAAAAACATCATGAAGTAATCTGATCCCTTATAATACTAATGATTTTGGGACCTTGACATGGTTATGCAAGCCTCAAATTAGTTGAAAGGGAAAATGTGATCAAGCTATTTGATCAGGTAAAACATTTAAATGATGTTTTGGATCCCTATGGACAAGATCAAGTAATTAAAAAAAATTTAGATCATAGTTGATTCGTAAAAATGGAAAGGAAAAATATATCTTGTGGAGTAATTATCATGGGAAGGTCTCATGAATGGATAACATGATCTGTTCTTGCAGTAGGGTCTTGAGAAGGTGTTGTGCAAGAGAGTAAGGTTAAAAGATCTATTGGAAGTGAGGTAATCAAAGAATGAACTTATGTCCTCACCCCTATTTATAGGATATTTTTATGTACTCCAAACATCAATAGTTTGAAAACGTTTCACCCAATATATAGACTGGAAATTTCATCATTGCATAAGGACGGAATTTAATTTCCTCATAAGTGAGATCTTGTCCCTGCAGACAATGCTAATGAGGGGGGTACTTGTTGATGACCACCAATTGAGAAAAATAAAATTCAAAAAGGAACAAAACCCAGTATATGGGTATTATTTTCTCTATATATAAAAAATGAAATGGAGGACAAAATTAGAGAATCGCGTGATCATCCAAAAGGAACGCAATCACAATACCCTTATAACGAAACTATATGGAGATATGTGTAATAAATCTTATTTTCCATTGTGTTTTTGGAAAATGTCTTGGAATATTCCAAGACTAGGAGTTGAGGTTACATGTGATTCCAATACGTGGTGTTCCCGAAATAGTTCAATGAGTATTTTTATGTTTTCAATATCATGTGTGAGTTTATTTTCTGAAAAAGTGGAATATATATTAGACTGGTGCCTGGATTAAAAATCTGAGGGTACACCTGCATTTAAGATAGTAGGTTTACCATATAAATGACATAGCTTTATTCGGTGTGGTTCTCTAGTGAGACAACCCAAAAAGGCATAATAGTAAATTAAAATTAAATATTTTATTTTATTTTTTAAATACCTATAAATCATAAATGAAGACTCGGACTAAAAATATAAGACCACCATTGAGATTTTAATGGTTTGTTTTCCATAGGTGGAAGCTAACATTGGCCAACGTGGGTCAACTTTTGAAGGTAGTTTTTTTGGGATGTAATAGTAAATAAAATAATTAAATAAAAATTATTTTATTTTGAAATCATATTACTAATAAACGGTAACTCATATTGGTAACCCAAGAGTACTATTCATATCTTGAGGGTGTGATTTCCTTGTGTGGGGCCTAACCTCAACCGACGAGGGTCAAGGGTAATAGATAATTTTTGGTCATTTCAAATTATAATAAAATAAACATCAATAAATGTTTATTTTATTTCCTGTAACATTTTGAAATGATGCAACAACACTACGACACCATGACAAAGTAATTGTTTCATTTTATAAATGAAACAACATGGTGATTCTTTAATAGAGTGAAACAATGATGCTGAAACTTATTTCTTAATTTAATAGCTTTATATAGATACCAGATCATATTGAAATTCCCGAAGAAATTCCTTGGAAGCTCTGGAATAGAAAAGGTTTTTGTGAAGCCTCTTGGTGGAGAATGAAAATAGGTGACGAATGATGATGGAACAAAGATCATAAATTGTGGATCAAGGATCAAGGATTGGGGGTCAATGATGGGTGACCATGCAACTACATTCTTCACCATTGACCGATCCAGTCCTTGAGGTAGGGGTTTCATTTGTATCTGATTTCCATTATCCCATTATTATTTAAAATGAAAAAATATGAATCAACCAACGAAAAAGTTTATCCACGGTATTATCCTTCTTGCGGGATGGGTGTCTAGTTGCAGGGATTAATTCAGGAATTATATATTTGTGATTTTTAATTCAATCATTGTGATCCTATTAACAAGAATGAATTCGGGATGACATGAAAAATGACATGAACAAGTTCTTTTGGTGTTAATATGTTTATCCTTCCCCTCTAACCCTCATCATTCTCTTCATTCTTCGTGAGTATTTGATTGGATTGATTTTCCTGACTTCGATCCACGGTGAAACAATTTTGAGGTTGAGAATCTGAAACCACAGTAAAACCACAGAGGTGATATGGAATCCACAACGTGAGACAATGTAGTTGATGGAGAGAACATGCCAGGAGAATGGCCACCAGCATGGTAGCCGGCGGTGGTGGTGCACTATGGTCCAACAAGACTGCGATAGTGGATTGAACCATGGGTGATGGAACAAGCGACCGCTGGCTCGATGGTCGGTAGTGGACGGGCTTGTGGCGTCATGGCCACATGCAGCATGTGAGATCCACGACCACGCATGCCATAGAGGAGGGACGCAGCTCACCACATCTGCGTCAGAAGAATGAATCACCGCTTTACTGCAGGTGGTGATGGTCATAAAGAACAGGTGCATAGACATAAGACTAGCCACTTTAGTAGGGGAGGGGTGCATCTAACTACCCACATCCAGTGCCTGTGGGATGGCCCACATATGGAAGGTCGAGATGGAGAAAACCGCTACCTCTCGACTACCCAGCGGTCTAGACCTGTGGCCATGTAGACCCACCGGGCTAGGCTAACCAAGTCGGGCTGGTTCGATAGACCCTGGGTTGGACCTGACCTAGACCAAAATGACCCCTTTTTATTTAAACGCCTATAACTATGAAATTGTGTTTTTATTTGATGGCCTATTTTCGGAGTGCATACCCTTATGACAAGGTGGTAATTTTTAGTTAATCTAACTATGAATCAATATATTTTTGTGTACAACCTATTGGCTCAAGGTGTAGGTGCTCTCGGAACGATGGTTCTGAATTAAGAAACCTGCAATTGACTGCGACCTAAAATGGTTTTCTTATCAAGAATGCGTGTCTTAACTATAATGTGTGTCATACCTAGACTGTGTCTCATACATAGATTGTGTGTATTACTTGGATTTGTGTCCTTCATAGTACGATTTGGTACTCCCATATGCCACTAGGGTGTGGGTCATCTAGACTTTGACGGTGCTCTCTGTGTTACCGACACTCTGTGTGTTTCCTATACTTCGTCTGTTATCTAAAATTCATTTGTTACAGACACACAGTTTGTTACCTACACTCCATGTGTTACTATTTGAGTGTACTGCGAATTCTTTGGAAAATCCTCTTTAAATTCCATAAAAGTATACATGGTGTAAGAAGACAATAGTGGCTCTCATGGTTGTGATATCGAGACTCTATGTCTTGGAGAGATCAAATGTCTAATGGAAATGCCATAACTTATCGATAATAAGTGTTCTAATCAATAATTTTGGTAATATTATTTGACATTATTACATTCAAATTGCTTGTGGAGTGATCACTAGTACAAAAACTATTTTTAATGTCTCCTTTTTTCACGTCGATTTTTTAGAACGGATGTGAAAATATCAAAAAATCAATTTCTCTTCGCTGATTTTTCACGTCGATTATATAAGAACCAACGTGAAAAATCCATTTAATGTAATTTTTCATGTCAGTTATTATATAACTGATGTGAAAAATCAATGTACAGAACTATTCCACATTGGTTATTAAATAAAATATGTGAAAAATCCATTTCCATGAAATGATATTAAAATTTTCACTTATTTTTCACATCGTTTATTATAAAACCAATGTGAAAAATCGATTTTCATGACTTTTTCACATCAGTTATTAAATAACTTACGTTAAAAAAAAATTTCACATCATTTATTCAATAATAGACGTGAAAAATCTTTACAATCATGTAGTACATTTCCCAGGATTTAATTTGATAGCTCACAAAGCTCAAAGAGAGATACAGATTAAAAGTTATGGACTTCATAAAGTGATCATATCTAAACTATGTCTTAGGGAAGGCCACCTTCTCAAGGCCATAAAATTGAATCTGTAACTCCGTTTGAGCTCCATGACTTGTGAAATTAAATCTTCAGAAATTAACTGCATTTTTTGAAAATGGATTTCACATTTTTTATGAAATAACCTACGTGAAAGATTACTTTTAACAACTTTTATTAAATAACCAACATAAAAAAGTCATAAGAATTAATTTTTCATGGCATTTATTTAATAACCAACATGAAAAAGTGATGAAGATTTATTTTTCACTTCAGTTTTATAAAAACTATTGTGAAAAATAAGTGAAAATTTGAAAATCGTTTCACTGCCATTATCAAAAAACTCATGTGAAAGATAATTTTAATAACGTACGAACACGAAATTTCAATTTTCTTATATCGTGGCATAAAAATGTTGAATTGACTCCTAAAATTTTTAATATCGCATTTTCTATTATCATCTCAATTATATGTTTCTATTATACACATGTCCTAATATAAAGATCATTTATTTCAACCATTATCATTCCCCCCAACTCGACTTTTTTTATCTTTAATGTGAAACAATTATTTCATCTTTCCGCGATCTCTTCAAGGTATATTTAATCATTTATCCATGATTTATGGTTTTTATAATTTTTTTTATTAATTTATATACCATTTAATGATTATTTCATTCAACAATCATCGTTCCACTGATTCAGCTTGTTTGATCTTCCATGTGAACACACTATTTCATATTTCCACGATCTCGTCAAGGTATTTGTAATTATTTTCCCATGATTTATATTTAATATGACTAGTTTTCTTAATTGATATACTATTTAACAATTATTATTTTATTATAATGATGGGTAATTATTTATATCATGGTAAAACTAAAAATCCTTTTACAGATTCAAAAATTCCATCTATGATGAAGCTACAGTTGGCTCAATCAATCTTTCCTCGAATTGTTTTTAAACTTAAAATGGTCATAACTTTTGATCCGTAACTCCATTGTGCTCTAAAACATATCAAATCAATGATTAGAAAATTATCTATATTATTGTAAACATTATTTACATTATCTAACAAAACCCGACGTTAAAAATGACTTTTAAAGTCAGTTTTTTCAAAACCCCAAGTAAAAAATGTTGTTTTAATTCCATTTCCAGACGGTATTGCACATCGGTTTTTAAAAAACAGACATTAATAACCATAAACCACATTGTTTTAAATTGTTTATTTAATAACCGACGTAAAAACATATTTTTAACATCGCTCGCAATTACGTCCCCTAATAATCGATGTTAAAAAGAAAAAAAACCAACATAATGAATAGTTTTTAAACTAGTAGATATCTCCCATAATCGAGCATTCTAAAAATGGGACCATATACCTGGAAGTAGATGAGCCACTGAGCCTTAGAATCCATTACAATTATACATGTATATTCTTTTTATATGTGTTGTTTACATATTCATTTGTAGATCTAACTGTATTTTCTCAGTGGTGTTTACTTTGTGGTCTTTTACGGTGTATTGCATGGTGCCCTATTTAGTATTGGATTACTATCCCCTTCATGGTATTTTCCTGCACATGTCATGTCTTATGTAGTTGATCGATACATTAATGGATTCTTTAGTGGATTGTGGAAATGGGGTGCTTAGACTGACCATACAGATGAGGTTCTCTTATGTGGCTTCAGACAACTGTTCTTTACCTACCCATCTGGTAGGATTACTGCGAAGGAATTCCAAATACATGAACTATTACTTTTCTTTTTGTTGGGCTTGTATTTTGGCCCATTTACCTTCATTTTTCATCCGGAAAACCTTGTATTTGTTTACAAAGTTTTTTCACTTTGAAGAATCTATGGATTGGAGTTGTGTGCATGTGTATGGGTACTTCGGAAAATTACTCACATATAATTGGGATATGCCTACACAGTGCCAGTCTCTAGCACCTGGCCTATGGGAGTCCGGCATAGGGTAGTCGTGGTGTATGCCCTAGGGGATGGGTCATGATAGAGTGGTATCTTTGTAGGAATGTTATACATTAAGAACCTAGATTCTATGATTTTGGATTTGGTCAACAATGTTATGTTTTGCTGATTTCATATTTTAGAAAGGGAATCTAGTATTGGTGAATCGGCTGATGTATCCATACACCAAGACCCTGAATTTTGTTTTTTGACTCAGTCCATGAAAAAACTATTTGTGGGAAAATTTGATGGTTCATATATCATATTGTAATGAGTTGTGTTTTCCACATTCTTCTTGATTCATATCACTATGTATAATATATTGGCTGTGGTACATCTTGTTTTGTTTCAAGATCCTTCCATGTATACTTCCTGTCATTGTTCCAAATCATGATCACATGGATGATCCATGGCGTGACAAGATATAAGTATAAGAATTTTAACTAGAGATAGAACCTCTGGGTGGTGTAGCGGCTTTACTACAACCTCTAGATAACACACGGAACCCATAGTACTATTTAATGAGATTCGAGGGCCTAGCGCCCTTCATGATTTCATTGATAGAGAACCCATAGGTTTTGAGGTGATCCCAACGTTCTGTTGGGTGAGGACTATCTGGAGGTGGTGATCATGTTGTCCATACATTTAGGACACCATTAGATCAGATGGCAGTCATAGTGGTGAAAAATTTAGGTGGATCAACAGTGCGATGGGATTTTTTAGATTACCTGACCTTATGATGAGGTGACTTTTCCATGGATATCTGTTGAGAGCCATTCTCGGATAAGTTTCTCTCACCATAAACACTAAAGGTATACATTTGAAATATCTTCTAAAACTTTAGCAGGATGACATGTTTGTAACTGTGTATTCATCTATTCATACAAACCATTCCAGGTACTTGATGAATATGATATGATAGGTACATTAAGGCTCGGAAGATTGAGAAAGGTGTTCTTAGGGGAATCTGAGTGACTGTTAATAATTTGGGAATTCCTACATATTCTAGGGGTCTAGAGTGAACCATTCTGGTTGACATTCCATTGGCTGAACAGTTATCGCTAGTGGATGTCAGTAACAGTCAAGCAAGAGAAGATTCCTCAGGAGAAGGAAGTTGTTGTTGGTCATAGAGACTTGGGTGTGTGAGATGTTCCAAGAGTTGGCCCAAGGATAGGGGATCTACATAACATGACTCATATGGTGTTTCCAGGTAGCCTGGAGTGAGGCAGTTATTTTCATGAAAACATAGTGGAAATATGAGCAAGGATTTCCTAAACCCGTTGTGTTGCTGATTAAGAAATGGTAGATGGACCACCAAAGTAGAGACATTGACATGAATAGATGGATATATAGGGAAGAGAAAGGGGAAGAGGAGCTGATAGAGTAGTAGTTGGTGGTATAAATTTTTACATGATACCAAAACCACCCATTGTGTTCCTCACCAAGATCATAGAGTTGAAGGACATGGGATGGGGAATCTTCAGGTGGTCAAGTTATATGAAAATTTTCTCCCGGAATGATTCGAGGTGTGATCATTGTTTACTCGTATATTTTGTATAAATAATCATAGGTTTTAATCACTCTTCCATGTCCCAAATCTTGTTTAAGACCTAGATTTTATTTTTAAATCATTAACATGGACCGTATCTTTGGAGTTACCTTTGGGAGGAGACTCGATAATCACACTTATGCCGATAGTGTGATAATACCATTGAGGTGAGAGTTTCAGTGGGAACCTCTTGGTGGCAGTGTCTAGGCATTACGACACCATTATTGTTATGGATTGGTTATCAAAATTCCATTAAAAATTGACTATTTTAGGAAAAACGGGTGTGGTATGCCCACGACAATGGAATGTGGTTTTCTATTTTTAGGGAAAAAGAAAACTCAGGCAGCGCAAGATAGACTCATGTATAAGATGGATTAGTTGACCACTCTTTAGTCGTTTAGACTTACCCTTGGCACAATGATTGTAATAAGTTTTCAATTACCAAGAATTGGGGCAGATTATGAGGATGTCCTCCCTGAAGAAGTTACATTTTTACCTCCATGTAGGGAGATATACTTATGCATTATTCTACACATTCATATGGAAGTGATATGAGAATCATTATATTAGATGGAAATCGTAGATATTCATTGGTTAATGGTGCAGGTGGAGCACTTGAAGTGGAGGTGATTATTATGACCCATTCTTTGATGATATGTGTAGATTACAAGTACATTAACCTAGTTACTATGGAGAATGAGTATCCACTACTAAAGGAACGATGAATACATTAAATAGATAAAAGGATAACCCTTTCACATGTATGAAAAGGTTCCTACATGCTTCTTATAAGTAAAGGCATAGTATAAAGAGTGTTGTGATATTGAGTTTTCCAGAGGAGGGAGTCGATTACGTATTGTTCTGTGATGCACAAGGACAAAATTTTATTGTGGCCCGATGCAGAGGAAATAAGTGATTTCATGTGTTTCGCATCAGTTTAGACCAAATTAGTAGAAATACATATCATGTGATGTTGAGTTGGAAATGTTAGTATTCAGATTAAAAATGTGTAGACACTACCTGATGGTCGTCCGGTTTATCATCTACTCACACCACAAAACTATTATGTACATCATCTATCACAGGGTTCTAAACATGAGGGTAAAATGTTGTGTAGTGTTACTCAAGGAAAATGACATGGAGAGACTCTCTAATCATAGTTTGGGAAATGTGGTGGAAAATGATCTCAGTAAGAGATCCAGTTCGTAGTTACTGAATGAGGAAATAGAGTAGTTTGACTCATTACTATTATCCTTTATATATATTGTTGATTAACCTTACCTCTATTTGGTGGTTGTCACCCCTACACTCTAATAGTTAATCAGGTAGGTGCAACTCAGTGACACCGAGAGTGAGACATAATGTACTAAGTTTTCCATAGGGAATTACCCTGATGGAAATTCGAATGGTGAGGAGAATTTCATTCTTTTATGTAGATGCATAGTCGTAGCAGTGGATGCTTTGAGTGGTGATATGCCTCATGATATTCATGTGGATTACAAGGAAGATACTGGGGATGATGGAAAAGGTTAACTTTGGAATTTTCTTTTGATATGAAAGTCAATAACTTAATTTAATAAGTTTCATTTTTTTCAACTCAATTCGTTGAGCCCCTATGCTTATAAAGAGGTTTTCATTCCATCTGTGGGGTTCTAAGAATGGAGTGAGGAATGATAATGACATACCACATGATGGTATTACCACACATATCTAGGGAAAATGATACTATCTGGGTGATAGTGGACCAACACAAAAACATGGTCACTTCTTAGCTGTTCTGGAGTCGAGTTCAGCAGAGAGATTGGGATGCCTCTACATGCATGAGATAGCTCGAAACTGCAAAATCCCATTGAAAATTGTTTATTATAGGGATGGTTACATTGTATCCTAATCAAATAAATGAATGATATGTTGGAGAAGACCATCCATGGGGAGTTTATACATGTAGTATGTTCTTGGTGGAATCATGAGATTCATTGGAATATCACATGGGTACGGGAGGCTCTGGTTCATCCCCATACCCTCATCTGTTTTTGTATTTCCTGATATGAATATATGGGACATAATTCCTTAAGGTTTGGAGAATGTAATTATTCAGATTTTCCCTGTTTTATTTTTAGAAATTTTTTTGGAAACTTCCAGGACTAAATACTAAGACGACATGCGACTCTAAAGCCTACTGTCCCCAGAATGGTTCGACCAAAAAATTATGTTTTTAATAGCGGGCATGTGTCATTTTCCTATAAAAGTGGAATGAATCTTAAATGTGTTCCAATATCAAAAAAATCTATTGGAATCATTGCATTCAGTATAGAGGGATTACCATATGTTTCACATATCTTTTTTCGGCACGAGTCTCCAGTGTGAAAACTAGAAAAGGGCATATGAGTAAAAAAAATTAAATAAAATTATTTTATTTTTCAAATCATTATAACCCATAATGGGTGACATTGATTGGAAATATGGGACCACAGTTGAGTTTTTAATTGTGTGTTTTCCTTAGGAGAAGCCTAACATTGGCCAGTGCGAGTCAACTATGTAAAGTAATAATTAGTGTGTATCCGTAAATAAAATAAATAAATAAAAAATATTTTATATTAAAATCCTATAACTCATATAAGGTAACATTAATTGAAAATTAGAGAGTATCGTTGAGGTCATGCGGGTGTTCATTCATTAGGCATATCCTAACCTCGACCAACAGAGGTCAAGTGTAGAAGTAGATTATTGGATGTTTTAAAAGATAATAAAATAATATTTGGAAGAATTTTGTTTTATTTATTTCAATGTTTCTAAGAGATGTAGCTACACTACGACGCCATGAAAAATAATAGGTTTCCATTCAAAAATGAAATAGTGTGACGACATTTCCACACAACGAAACAACATTTCCAAAATCTGTTTCTTTGTTTAATAGATTGACATGGACATAGGAATAGATTGAAAATCCTAGAGAAATTATAGGGAATCTCTGGAAATGAAAAGGAATCGGAAAGGACTATCACTGAAAAATGACAAGTTGTGATGAATTCCAATGCTTCACAGATCACGAATTGCAAATCAAGGACTAAGGATCTGGGATCGACGAACGAAGGTGTTGAAACTCCGTTCTTCACCAACTACAGATCCAATACATGAGGTGGATGTTTCATTTCTAAATGATTTCCTCACTCAAATTATTCATTGAAATTATGAACACGGATTAACCAATGAAGAGGTTAATATGTGGGTCGATCGTTCTTGTGAGATTGATGTCTTGTTGGACAGACGAATTTGTGAATTAGATCATTGGGATATTTTATTATTTCTCCATGAATCTACTAACAATAACGAATTATGGACTATAAAAATGATATGGATCTGTTCGTTGGGTGTTAATTAGATTCACCTTCCCACCTCGTCCTTATATTTTTGTTTGATTCATTGTGCAATAACCCCATGCCTGATAATCTGACAATGTAGAAACCCCGTAGAAGAGTGACGACAGGTGTAGTGCGATAGGAGGCTTCCAGTGGAGAGGCCAGGGTAGGTGAACGGCTGTAGGCATGGGATTAGGTGGCGGTGGCATGCTGAAATCCTGTGGAATTGTGGCAGTGGAGAGAGATATGGTATATGACCACGGGTGGGGTCGCAGGTGGCCATTAACTTGACCAAAGACATCGGAAGGGCCCACTATGGTGCAGATATGGGAGGCATGCGGGATTCGTGGCTTGACGGAGGGACACCGCTTGCCGGAGTTACGTTACATGGATGAATAGTGGATTTTCATTATTTGGTAATGGATACATGGACTGGCCCCTTACAATGAGGACTAGAATTGTAGATCGTGGATCATCCACTTTGAACAGGGTGAAGTGCGGCTAGCTGGTCACGTCCAATGCTGGTGGACCCTCCCATATGCAAAGTGTCGGGCTGGAGAAAACAGGGCCTCCCCTGGTGGCCTAGTGGGGTGGAACCATGGTCTAGCAGACCCACCTAGTCTGGCCAGTAGTTCGGGTCAGGCCCAGCTTTGGTGGGTTGAGTCGGCGGACCATCAGACGAGTTGGACCGACCAAGTCGGAATGGACCCAGACCAAACTGATCCCCTTTTAATTAAACACCCATAACTCTCAAATCGTGTATCCATTTGATGAGACGGTTGCTGTGTTGTGACCCTCTTTATGATGTAATCTTTTAGAGATACTATATTTGAGTTTCTACGGATTATGGAATATTTCATAGCGGCTCGAGCTATAGGAGCTCGTGGAATAAGCATGCTAAGGATGGAATTCGGCAGTTTTCTTCAACCTAGATTGTGTGTCTTAGCTAGAACGTGGGTCCTACCAAGGATTTGGGTGTTACCTAGAGTGTGTCTTACATATAATATGTGTGTTATCTAGACTATGTAGGTACTTCCCTATCAAACTAGGGACATGTCCTCTAGTACTTGGTGACACTTTGTGTTTTATCGACACTCTGTGTGTTACCAAAACGCTATGCGTTATCTACACTCCATGTGTTTCAAAAACACTCTATGATACCTACACTATGTGTGTTACTCATTGTGGGTATTGTTGATTCTGTTTAAAATCATGTTCATGTACCATAGACCTATACTTGGTGTAATCTAACACTAGTGACTCAAATGAATCTGATATAGAGAATCTGTGTCTTAGAGAAAACAAATGTCTTAGGGAAACTCAATCATGTCTTGTGAACATGTGTTATATTCAATATTTTGGTATAACTATTCTACATTCATACCTTCATATAGCTCTAGGAGTGATATCTCCTAGAATCAAGCATGTTATGAACATGACCATATGGATGGTAGTGGATGAGGCCTTAGTCTTTGAATCCTTTACGAGTATACATGTATGTTCTTGTTATATGCATTCATGAAATATAACTGTATTGAGAAGAACATATCTTTGTAGTGGTTTTTCCATTATGGACATTTATATTGTGTATTGGGATTCCCTACAGGGTATTCTTTTACTAACCCCCATGTAGGATTTTCCAGAACGCGTCGTGTCTTATACAGACAATCAACGCATTGATAGAGCCCTTAGATGAGTATGTCCAGATGGTTGTTTGACATAATCGATGGATGAGGTGTGATTCTATGGCTTTATAAAAAATTGTCTATACGTACCCTTTATACAGGGTGTTGTGTGGCGGATTTCCATAGATTTTTACATTTCTTTCCTATTCATTGGGATTGTATTCTGGCCCCGTTTACCATTTGTTTTCTTCTAGAGTAACTTGTGTTTTTTTAATTTATGTGTTCGCATTCAGTCATCTATGGAATGGATTTGTATGAGTGTGTATATGTACATAGGTAAATTCATCGCATATGTTTGGGATATTCATAATCTTCGATAGTCTATAGCCCCTGGCTTATGTGAGGTGGGCTTGGGGAAGCCACGACATGGGCCCCAGGGGTAGAGTCATGACAATATTCAAAGCACATAACCATTGGGAAATAAATCAATCCCAGTTCAGAAATTCCTTATGATCTTTTGAGAGTTTCTCATACAATCAATGATCACCCAAAAAATTCCAAATGATCACCGTAGGCCACAGGAATCATCAGACAGAAAGCGCCTGACCATCCACCCAAAAATCATTAAAAAATAGAAATAAGAATATCGGAATGGCCAGAGTGTCATTTAGTAAAAAAACACAACTGATGCACCCTTGCTGCTTGTGAGACCATATAGAGTCCGTAGTGATATGTCCTCCTAGTCATGAAAGACCTCATTGGCATGTCACCCAATCACATGATGGGATTCATCCTTATAGATGTATTCTTTTTATCCCCCTTTGTCTCCAAAAATAAGAAGAATTTTTTTTACATGATAATGACCTCACATCACTATAAGTAAATTTTTTGATCATGTGATGCATCACCTATGGGTAGATTGATTGTACATGACCGAACTCATGAAAACATATCATACACGAGACCCTTTTAAATTACAAAATAAAATAACGTGGGGAAAATTAGGGAGCCTCTTAAAATCATATAACTCAAAAAAACCCACCATAGTTCAAAATACACCAAAATTCCATGGAGACATGTCACCCACACAAATTTAATGTATTCAGACATGTCCAATTTCAACGTCACAACCCTTTATACTCAGTAAAGAAAAAAAGATATGGGATTGTGAGTAAAGTGACTGTGCATCACCATTGGACCCTTAGGTGGTCACACAATGCATCAACAATGGGGTGAGTGATTTTTTTAAATACACATATAAACATCAAAAGTTTCCAAATCATTCAATCAATAATTTAAAGAAATAAATGTTAAGATATTTGAGCCTCTTGAAGTCATAATATTTTAGAGATGTGCGCTTGTGCTCCACATGAGCTCAACAAATCCATTCATCATGAAAACATGATCTCGTGAGAGCCCCTAGAAAATCCATTCTTCTAATAAAAAATGTCCTATAAAAGTGTAATATGATCATGTGAAGGCCTTTAGACAAGAATCCATAACTCTTGATGGCCCATGGGAATATCGGCCTCACAATATTGAAGTCTTTTTGGATGTCCACATTATTAAGAAGCCAACATTAATTGGCTATAATATTATAAAAGTGGAATTTTCATGATAATCTCATGGTAATTGAAAATAAAATGAAAACACCAGAATGACTACGTAATTACATTATGGAAATACATGAAATAAAATAACTCCACTGACTCCAGCTTGGATTTACGTGATACGTGCTGTGCGAGGTGGGGAATAATTATGGTGGTGTGGTCTGTAAACCCCCAAACCTAGATTAAAAAAAATTGGATACCTAATCAAGCATAGTTAGGTATATAGTGTGAATTTATTCGAGTAGGTGATCTCATGATCAGAATGTCGTTTTAGTAGGTAAAATTAATGGAACCAACTAAGCAAATCAACTGACGTGAATAAAAACTTAGTGTGATCACGCAATGATTAAGAAAAGACATCAGGTATATTATGTGAAGAACATACCAAATACATGATCCATCAACTGATAAAAACAAATGTAACAAAGAAAAAAATAAATAATATGAAATAAACTTCTGGAACAAAGAATAAAAAGATGGGATACTTATGCAAATAACATATATGCTAATCCCTATGTGTTTTACATAAAACGACCAGATGATGTGACAACACAAGTAAATGTCACCCATTTCATGTGAGGCTCCTATTGTATACTATAAAGATAAAGATATATGCAATATATATGTCATAACAAGTCATATGGCTCCATCCGGGAATGCCACCCATGCCTTGTGAAACCCTCCAGGCCTACCATCCAAACCTCACAAGGACAACGAGACATGTATCCCAAATCATAGGGTTACACTAGTCTATATCATCTTTATCTCGTGATGGAATCTAGACATGTCAATTGTCTCCCACAAAATCCTCAAAACAAGCTATCCAGATCTCATGACACCCCCAGAAATCCAATTGGTTCTTGTGATGTCCCTTATACATGTCATCTGGATTTTTGGATGACAATAAGAAAATCCATCAAGGACATGATGAACTATACATATATGTCACATTGACTCTTCAAAAACCCACCATGTTTGACAACCATCATTCATGATGACATTGGGGAATTTAAGCTATATAATGTGATGACCTACACAAATATCATCTAATATCATGTGATAGATTCCAGGATCAACCATCCTGGTATTTCAATATCCCCTAGAAAAATAATCCATTTTCAAGAAATTTTATCAAAACAAGAAATCAAGATTATGAGATGTCCCCCGGAAAAGTCAACTAGGTCATTCGTATATCTTTGAGAATGTCATTTAAATATTCACGAACTTTTCAATTAGACAGTCAATGAATGTTGAGAAGAGAAGCAGTCTAGGACAAGACGATGTCCAAGAACTTGATAAATTTCTCCACCTACATATAAGGGAAACCTTAGTGTGTAATCTCTGATCTGTACCACAATATAATATATCTTATATATAAAGGTATTTTTAGTGTGTAATTCTAGATGTTACATACTACATGGACATTAATGCATACCACATGAAGGATATGTAGGACACCTTTCTAAAGATTGAGCACCATATCAAACCTCCAAAGGGAATTCCTAGTGTGTAATTCTCACATCCATAGTCAATGAAACTAATTACTTTCTATCCCTTGTTTCTCACAATGAGAATAGATCACCTTAGAATATTGAGTTTAAATGATCACAACATTCAATTCATAAGCCTATTTAAAAACAAGGGAAACAACATTGTGTAATACCCAATCAGTGGAATAATGTGATATGTACCACATATATGGGAAGACTATTTTTGTGAGCCCTAACATAAAAAACATTGGAAAGTATAATTCTGTTCACAACTAGGTTATGTATGACACCTTAATATTGCTCGAGATCAATTTGGAATCCACATCAATGGTTTTCCATCCATGTATTTAACATTCCTACCATTAGGACCCAATATCTACAATGGTATGATCATAATTCCTCATCTACTGGTGGATTAAGAATTCACTTAAATAATATGACTCTGATTCATACCATAATTAAGATATGTAGAACACCTTAAAACATCTTGATCTCTATATTAATAAACCGATGGTTTATCCCAACATGTAATCCCCACTTCCATATGCAGTGGTGATGATTTTTTAATCTATTGTTTCTCACACTATGAACATATCATGTTGGGTTAGGGAGTTTAAATGATCAATTCATTAGAATCATAAAATATCCAGAAGATTGTGAAACCTAAAAGTGTTAGCACTGATTAGTCATAGGATATGACTACCCTTCTTAAAGGGGGTATCGACCTTAGGGAAAACATCATGGGTGTGGATGACCTATGATAACTATAATTCCTTACATAAAAAAGATATATAGGATGCCTTATCAAGGTTCGATTTCAATAACTAGTTCCCAATTTCCCACATATACTTCATTTCCATATGTTTTTAAACTTCACAATTTGTAATTAACTATAAGTTTATTTATTCCTGTAATTAAATCAGGATTCTAGGACAACTCATAATTCCTAAATCCCATCCTTGATATATATATTACATCCCTGGATAGCAAAAGAATCTAGAGAGCCTGGTTTTATAGCTTCAACTAATAATTAGATATCCACTTATGTTAAATGGATGAATAAACTAAAATATAAAAAAAATTATTCACTATAGAAACCCCCATTTCATTTCATATAAATATATTTAACACATAATTGTTTTTAGGGTATGTTTTCATGTATCGGGATTATGAAGATATACAAGAACATATATTAAATCTAAAAGAGAGTCCGTAATTATGAATCACTTCCCCACAAAATGGTGTTATGAGCACAACCTTCCATCCTCTCAACTAATGTGAGTTTCAAAGTGTCAATTGGTATGTGTCCCCAACTGACCGTCCCCCTTTGGAAATCATGTCAATATATAAATATGTATTTAATAATCATTAGGATCTTCAATGAGTAATTATAAAATTTTGGGATAGATGTGAATGATATTACAGAACATTGAACCCCCCTCACCCCTCATAATAATCCCACAAGAAAACAATCCATAATCATATTTATGATGAAGCAATGTTATTTTTTGTAACATTTACGTTTTGACACATTCCATTTCAAATAATGTTTATTATCCCATTATATAATGCAGGTTTTTAAAGAAGTATTTTTATATTGAATCACTGATGAATTAGATAAAATTATAAGGGGAACATTTATTTAAAGTAGTAGAATGTAACACAATGAAGCTTTATAATGTATTTTTATATAAATTTTTTTATTTATTTGATTTCATTATTTATATATAACAATGATTTTAAACAAACCATGAATGAAATATTATTATTTAAACATGAAAATTGAAAAAAGTTATTAAAATTATAAGAATAAATTTGAATAAAAAAATTAAAAAAAATTAATAAAGGTTTTATATAATTTTAATTCCTTGATAAATAAGTATTTAGATATTTGTATAATCATTTTATAAGAATAAAATAAATTTTCATCAAAAAGGTTATTTATTTATTTTTTTTGAAAATATTATAATTATTTTTGGGATCCTCTAAAAAATTAATTTCATTATTATTATATCATTTTTTAAATCATCATATCAAAATTTTATCAGTTTTAAATTTTTATATTTTTTGAAAAGATTAATTTTTATAGAATATTGAGAAATACCAATCGTATTTAAAATCATAAATTATTTTTATTGAAATATTTTCGTAATTATTTTATTTTTATATAAAATTATCCAAATTCACCTTTAATTATGTGATTACATATAAATTTGGAAAAGGGAAGTCAAATACTCCCATAAATTTGGTAAATTAATAGAAAAGAAATGATTGACGAATTGAAAGAAAAATATATAAAATTGAAAAAACGGAATATGAAAGGGATTGACTGTGAAGGGAAAATATACTTTATGTACCACCACTCCACAATGTGGTCTGAGTCATAAAACTTCTGTGAACTAAATGGTTAACATGTAGTAGATAACGTTGCTTGTCATCCATGAATGATGTCCTTCCCCAAATAGTGGTGGTGAAAATATCCCAATGTACCATTTCCTAGGGACTCATTTAGTTCACAGTTGAGGTTAAGTGAATGGAATCTAGCTAATGATATATTTCACAAGGAAAATGAGGTGATTTCTATATTCGTGAACCGCAACCCCCGCAGGCCTCTACAGACCGAGTCATCCATTGGTCGGGTGATTCATTCGTGGGATTCCGTAAAAGGTGTCGTGCGACCCACCAACCCCATTCTTTCATTCTTCTATACAATGACCAAGTGGGGGATTGCTGAAAGGACTGCAAAAAACATTGACACCCTAACCAACCAGATATCAGAGTTTTGAAGGCATAATAGAGGAAGAACACCACAGAAGACAAACACATTTGATGATTCCCCATAGCTAATTCCCACCACATTCCATGAAAGATGAAAATATAATAAGAATTTACAGACTGAAAAAATAAATTCCTTCGTGGATGAATTTCTAGTGAATCACAGGAACATTTCTCATTTTTAAAAATCTACACACCATGTAGTAAAATACTATGCAGGAGGAACCAGGAACCACATAGAAAATTTCTACGCTAATAGAACTCATTTCCATTTACGAGTACACAATGAGGCCATAACATTGTCCAGAAGACCACCACAGTATGAGATCGGGACTCAACCCTGTTTTGAAATGTGCTATGAATAAAGAACCTAGTTTCTCAAAGACAAATGCTAGGAAGACCATGTATAGGCCCACGTACAATCACAGTACATGGTTAACTCCCCCACATGCATGAAAAGAGGTATTTGTGGGCATTCCTTCCTCCAACATCAATAACCTCCTTATGTTTTTCACCCATCACCCATAACCCCTATGAAAAAAAGTCCAATGGAATTAGGCTAAATCCCTTTCCATTGTCAATTGACCAGTTTGATAGAACCATCGGGCACATCATCTTTCCATTTGGAGTTTACACACCCATGGAATGAAAAGTCACATAGGTAATCCCCATAATTGTACAGACCCCCAAAATGACCATATGTTTACATTCCCATGGTAAACTAGAGTCCAATCATGGGATCCTGACATAATCCTTCCTATTCTAGGGATTAAGGGTAATCATTGTATTTTCACTTCCATGAGAGCCAATGATAAATGAAGTATATCACACTTTCATTTAAATTTGATGAGCAATTACACTTCTCCCCTTTCCCTAAACTGATATCAGTGCATCCCTTTTGGAGTAATACCTCTTTGATGGTAGGAGGTGATCCTCTCATCATGACCTCTCCCGCTCTCATTATCCTCCTTTTCCGTTAGGGGAGAAGGAAAAGCATGTGGGTTTCCGGATATATATTTTCCTCATGTTTCCCACACACAGAATGTTTCACATATGATTAGAGGTTTAATATGATCATGTTGTCCACAATATCCTGAAATTGAATTATAATAACTCTAAATACCACCATAACATGGATATGAAAGAATCCTTCTAATGTCCATGTAGCTACATCATATCATACATGAAGGGAGATGTCATTCCCCCCATCAAATGGGCCTTGTCCTTGGTGTAAGCCCCAAAAAACGAACTATGATAAATTTGATTCCTTCCCCAAACAGTATCAGTAGGAAGCATATCTAAGGCCTGATCTCAATGGGGTCCTATCAAAGGGTTAACCCCAATCATGACCCTAATGTAATCATAGACTCCTTTTCGGAACATGTCCCTACGCCAAATAAAAAAGGGCCTTATCCCCCGATGTAAGCCCAAAATCATTCTTTTTTTTGGGAATCTTCCTTGCATTGGCCCCATATTTCCAAAATATGTGGGATTTCATTCCCTATTGACTAGGATATATAGGATTCATCTTTTAGGTCCATACCCTACACCTGACATACCATGTTGTTTTTCGGGTCGTATCCTCAGTAGGGTCACCTTCACTCGGAATAATATTTCTCTTCTGGGCTCCTTGGTCTCCTTCAGTGTAAGCCCTACAACAAATATTTATTGTGAACATTCCACGTAGACATACTTTCCACCTTATGTTAAAAGGCATGTATGTGTCCTCTTCATAGGATGTTAGATGGTTATGGGTCTACTTAAGTGGCACTAAACTACGTGGGATCTGATTCCTCTCAAAATGATATGTAGGAAGCCCATGTTATTGGTTCGACAATTATATCGGAAAATTTTCTGTCCCCCATGATTTCGATAAACATCAAAGAGCCTCATCATATGGATTAAAACTGTATTGTGTAAGTAAACTGTGAAGGAATTCCATATCCATCAATAAAAGTCTAAAATTAATGTAGAACCATGGATACAAATAGATGATTCTAGACCCACATTTATTTATGATTGATCAGGAATCATAGTTGTAATCCATGAACACGTTCTTGGGGAAGAACCAATGATTCGAAAACTTATGAACAATTCTTAAATCAAAAGGAGAGTACAAGAATAGGTAATAATTTCCCCCAAAAAGGTGTGATGAGACCAATTTCACATCCTCTCAATCAATGTGATTCCTTAAGTGATTTTGGCCAAATCATCAAGCAACAAGAACATACCATTGGAAAGAAGGTCCATGAATCATGGATTAAAGGGTTATTGGGTGTTTTGGATTCATGAATAAACCCATTGGAGACCATAAATGGATGTTGTACGTGAGATATAGTTATTTCATATATTCTTAACCCCCTACAGTCGCCCACTAGGACTCCTCAACTATGACTCCTCTTTTTAATATAACATGGATAATCCACCCCAGTCCTTGATTAATGATTTTCATCCTTGGGTACAACTACGTTCCTCAGGTCAAAAACAATTTTGAACCCAATGTGAATCCTTAATAAAGGTGGTTGGTTATCCCACCTCATTCCCCTTTCACATCTAAAAGAAAGAGGGCCAATCATGATAATAAATAATGAATGTGGTTATGAGACGACACATTAACATGGTTTTTTTGGGTTAATTTTTCATATATATTGTATGGAAATCCATAGAAAAACCTTCAATACATTGTAATGTCACATGATTTCTCATACACACAAGTTCACAACTGCATAGAAAAATGGGTACTCAATGAAAAATCGGACACCACTGCCCACCTAGTGTTTTTAATGCTTAGTTTCAAATGTGTTGATTAAGGAGTACAATAATTACAGTAATATCCCCAATGTGGACGTATATTGGCAAGCCCTCCATTCTATAAAACACTTCCAGTCTCCCATGAAATGGAGAGCAACCGTCCAAAACTAGGAAACACCACATGTCATCCACTACCGTTTCGGGAGCTTATCCCCAGAACGTGACAATGAGTACCTCCCTTATCACAGGGAGGTAGATTAAGTTGACACTAATGAATTTATCCTAGATTATTATTTTTCTTACACAAGAGACTTTTCTCAAAGATGTCATTATAAACAACATTCAACCTAGTATCCTTATTCTCAAGACGGTATCCCATTGAGGGCCCCTAATAAAGTCCATTGAACATAGCCCCCTTGAGAATTCCACCAAGGGAGATGAACATATAATAGTAGTAGGTCATCACCTAGGTTCATAAGGAGGATATCCACTATTAACACAAGCTGTCATGCTACGGGAAGGTATAAACTCATACCCCTATTTTGATGACCACCACATATATAATGTAGCACATTACGAGTAGGAAAAAATTCCCTCCAATGCCCGCTAGTGATGCCACTCAAATTGAGATTAATGCTTTAGGTAGATGCAAATCCCTACTGATACGCAAGAATCTCTTCATGTAAATAGGGTGGCCAACTATGGGTATTTTCAAAACACTTCCAATGTACATGATGCCCACAAATCAAATACAATGGAAATAATTTTTGATTAGACTCAAATTTATATTAATGCATACCATGTATATCATCCGAATTGGGTGGAAAGCTGTAGGCAAGTGCACATCCCTGTCAATTAATATTAATCCCACCAATCATATACAGTGGAAATATAATATGAAAAAATTTAAATTCTAGCTAATGTATACCACTTCCATCATCCAAATAGAGTAGCATGTTATAAGAATGCACAAATCCATATTGATGAATATAAATCCCAATGGTAAAATATTGTGTCAATCTATGAGAAGATTCAAATTTCTACTTACCATAATGACCCCCCCCCCATAAAAAACTGGTGGATAGGAAATATAAGTAGAGCCAAATTACTATGGTTTCATATCTAGATCATGAGAACAATATAGTGTTAACATAGAAGTGGAAAATTCCTACTTCCAAATATTAAGCTTCTCATTTAAAATGTATTGAAAATAGTGAAAAAAATCGGCATATCATAGATATAAACTAGGGTTACACTCATTCCACTTCCCCAAAATAGGAGAACTGTACGTGGTAAATAGAAAAAAAATACTGGTGAAGGCACAAACTCCTTCCCCGACATCAGAATGAGAATATATACCCATTCTAGCAAAATATGATTCTCAAAATATCATAGAAATGATGGAGGGTTAGATATAGATTATATATCATATCCTCATGACCAAAAAAAATTTAATTGTGTCTCTAGAAAAATAATGAATTTGGGCCAACTAATTCATCTCCACAAAAGGGTAACTCATCCACACAAAAAAAGATAGTAACTCCAGAGCAGCCCTGGATATCTATTTCAGTCCTTGAGGGTCGACGACTATATTCCACGATACAAGGATGACCATATCAGGAATAAAAACTCATTCCAAAGATGGGACATCGGTTCAACGTGGTGGTCACTCTAGGGTAGGTATATATCCATTCCTGAACACAAGATGTATTTCAACATATTCTAACAGCATCACAAGAATCCCTCAAATAGTATCCCATACTTGTTGTCCATTACCAACAGTAGGTGGCCCTAGTTTCATAAATGTGAGACAAAAAATGAAATTTTATAATGGAAACTAAAAACTGAAGATCACATTCCGGATTCTGAACTGCTGGGAGTCGTATTTTAGGATTCCATTAAAAATATATCAATAGATGATCAAGATCCCATCGATCCATTAACAAGTTATTTAAGTGGAAGTAGTAGATACGATGTTCCTCTTAACAATTTTGTTACCATCAACTCTGAATGTCTTCCCTAGAGGACCCATGGGGGATTACCCTGTGAGAAAGAAACAATCGATAATGAGGAAATATCTCTTTATGAGTTTCATGATAGTCCCCCAACCAGAATATAATCCAACAATAATGTCCTCCACTTGTTGTTTTCCACCCAAATGGTCCTCCCAAGTGTATACACTATATAAACACTCTTGGAAATTGGACGTCACATTATGATGGAAGCCCTATCCATGATGGAATCCACTGAAAATGACCTCACCACAAAAAAACTAAGAAACAAGAAGGTTCTCCCCTTGTATATGTATATCTTGAAGTCCCTCTATAGGATGCACATAGAAAATATTCACCCATCATCAAGATATATTCATATGATGGTAGTCCACTCCATGATGGAAGTGTTCACAAACTACCTCCCCGTAATGATAAAAAAACAACAAAAAGGTCCTCTCAATATTTTTGTCCAACATAAAGGACCTCCATATGGTATACGCCATTGAAAATATCACTACATCCAGACACTATACCATGAGTGTATTTCTCACTACTACAACATCAAATACGAAGGTCCTCCCCGCATTCAAAATTCACACCAATCAGAAGGCCCTCCTCATACCAAATCAAATAAGAGAAAGAAATCATATTGTGAGGATATCAGAATGATGGGTTAGATATTCTAGAAAATCATTCAATGACATGAGGCATTCATTCTCAGTTAGATGATGGCCCAAGTCCAGACACATCTTCTGAAACAATTCTGTATAGCTCTTATATTAATGATGTTCATACTATCCTTAATACACATGATAAAACCATCAGAAGGAATTAAAGTTCGGAACACAAAGTAGAGGATTCTCTAGCGGAGGATAAAAACTTCATGTTTCTTTTTAGGGGAAAACCGGCCAGGGATGTCATACAAGTTATGTTCTAACACACAACTACCTCTTAGTTCGATATACTGAGAGTGTATTACAAGGAATGTGTACAAACAAATATTCTAAACAGATGTACAATTCTTCACCCGCTAATAGAAAATTATTTACCACATGACAGGTACTTGTACAATGACAATATATTAGGGTAATTATCCACAAAATTGACATAGCTGCTCTTTCTTCTTCACAATGGCCATAGTGTGAGAGTCAAAAGAAAAATCTTTAAGTGGTATTCCTCCAATCCCTACACAAGATGCATTACCATACAGGTGACACAACATCTAGATTTCATATACGAGGTTGGGGAGACCATGGAGTATGTCACATTGCCTAACTTATCATATAGAAGACCCCATTGGTAATGACATTTTAGAATTTAATTATCCCCAAGTGGGATTCAAATGGGATTCATGAATTGGAAAGATGTAATGCTTGAACAGAACTACCCTTGAATAAAACTCCAAAGAGTCATCACTGAAAATATTGATCTATTGATGAACTCCCAATGTAAGTAACTGAGAACATTTAGAACGTACCTTTCCTAAGGGAAGAAAATACTCAATAAATTCTCGTCTCCTTGGAAGAAAATAATTCTTGTGTAGATATAGAACAATGTCTATATCATGATCAAATGAAAATGCATGAGATAAAAAAATTTTAAATAACATCAGCATCTACCACATTATGAGGTCTACACCAGCATGTTGGGATGGGAAAATTTTTAACATAAAATTCCCCTATAAGACAAAATTAACAATGATGATGTACAATGTCCAAAGAATGAGAGAAACCCCATCCTATAGGGAAGAGGGTATTTTTTCCTCATCCACATGACCAATAGATGTCATTCCTTTCCTACATGGGGAGAATAATGAATTGAGAGGTTACCCATTCAGTCCAACCTCATGACTCATTTCCCCCAGAAAGGAGATGTACGACCCATTCATGTTAGGGTTTCATTCGATTTAAATTTCATTATGAAACCCTAACATGACCACTATAATGGAATGGAACGATCTAATAAAGGAAAAAATTATCTATTCTACCATTCGACACCCGGTACGGAACCCACAATGAATTATGTATCAGTGAACATCGTGGATGTCAATCCCATAGATCTCACTAAAAATAATATAGTAGATGATGTTTTGAGAGAAGACGGTTCCCTCCCAGATGTGGTCCACACCGATCCTAAAGGTTTTCATACCTGAAACCAACGAGTCACCCTATTTTTGAGTTCACTCTCAACAAATCTATAATTACCTCCTTTGGAAATTTATAACAATCATAAGATTAATCGAATCCTCTCACAAGACCCACCACCTCCTCTACATGAGATATCATCCCCTTACTCGTGTGGAGAGATTCGCTGAGTATAAAAAATAAGTGAATGATATACGGAAACTCAATGCCAAACTTCTCAAATAGTTCTAGCCTATAAGATATGTTCCTCATGAAGGGAATCATCACACACTTCTAAAAGAGGTTCCTCTTCTACAATTTATCATCCCAACAAATGATGTAATAATGAAAAGATCATTCAAAGAATCATAGGGACCATGAGTCTACCTAAGCATAATTCAGATAGGATAATATGAATTTCTTAAATTGGGTGAAAAACTAGAAATAATTAACTAAAATACAGGTGGAATGCCCCCGGTCGTGTATGAAACCTCAAATGCCTACAACATCGCTTCGACCAATTTTCCCCCTACTGTTCCATTCCATGCTTAGGGAGAACTAGCCACATATCATGGGTTCCGGAATTAAATTGAGTAATTGGTAGCTTTATTGGAATCCAGGGAAGGTGGATGTACCCTCGATACAACTAGAATAGAATCCATTACTAGACTGGGTAAGAAATTATCCAACCACCGCCAAATTTTGGGAACCCTGTATTCCCAGTGTTCAATAGATTAGGGGACCTATAAAAACATATTATGTACTACACAACATTCTATGACCCCATGATGGGGACCCCAGAGAAACAAGAAGTAGTTAAAATCATATGATTCATGTGAAATCTTCAAGGATAACCCTTATAATGGTATACATATTTTCCATCTAATTTGATAATATTCTAGAAGGACCTCTGAAGGCAATTCCTTCTCCAGTATAGTTCATTATTTCTAAAAATAATATTCAGTGAACATTTGAACCAAAAGAAGAGGATAATAAAATAATTTTAGAATTCATATACTTATGGAAAGGTCTAACATACTCCTTGAACTGACCACTCCCCTATGATGAGATTCGTTCTATGTGCATCGACTATCTCCATGATAATTTGTGAACACCAATCATCATAGTGAAGTTTACATGTTGGTTTTGATATTTCTCTACCATTTCCTATAGAATAGAGTATTCCTTTCCAAATACTAATCTCAAGTCCCATGAAACCCCATCATACTCAAGAAAATGGGTGAGAATAGATGAAGTGGCTTCTGTTATGCTTAAGCCACCTGATGCACCAAATCCAGATACAAGTCCATCACCAAACATTGTTCGCACACCTAGAAGTCAATAGCTTCCCCACAACAACCTGACGGGTTAAGGGGTCTAAATTAAATTAATTTGAGTAGTTAAGAAAGAAGGTATACTTTTTCTATGATGATCTTGTTCATGGATACTTTGTATCATCCTTGAATTTTAGATATTTTTTGGCAACTAGAGCCGAATATGGATGATGAAGTAGGTCTCGATGAACGGATATATTATTTCCCCTTCCACCAGATACTTGAACAAACCATTAAATATTTTTTTTCACTGATACCTCTTAAAGGGAATGATATATTATAGGAATGTCAATTTGGGACCACCACCAGCACATGTGCATATGTTTCAACCACTATCCTAGATGAAGGAGAGTGGAAAATAGTCATTAGAAAATTGGAGTAGAAGTTCAATATTTGAATGAATCAAGAAATTGACAACAAAGAATATGAAATACTCAAATAGTTGTTCAAAAAATCTACAATTTTTTCAATAGATCATTCTATAAACCAGCCCACATTCTCGATCCCATAACCATCAAATGGCCAAGAAAATCAAGTGAACGAAGGAGGACCAGAACCAAATCCAATGTAGTCATTGATACTCTCAGATTTCATGCTAGTGGAACTGAAGACATGGTACTGCCCCGCCAGACATCACCATGAGTACCATCCTTCTAAACAGCACCACGTGCACAACACCTAGAAATGAAACCATGAAAAACGACCCATCAAACATCAACACGAGCATTGCCCCACCAAACATCACCACGAGAACCACCAGGTCAAACAGAATGATGGGAACTACCCCACCAAATAGAACCATCAGAATAAGTTGATCATGAAGACTCTTCATTATATGAGGAACTGATCTTCATATCGATTAATTTCATTCATTTAATGGACCCCTTATACGATGAAAAATATGGGTATGAACCCGAGTGACCCTCAACAACTGAGGAGATAGATAAAGAGATCGTTGGATCTAAGGATACCTAGGAAGATGCATCCAAGATGAAAATAAAGCATCCAGTCAATCTCCATATCAAACATTAAACATTAACGAAATCTATTGAAGAACCCTTTAGCGAACCCCACATAGATGAGAAAATTAACCATCCCCATAGAAGCCACTCTGGCTTGATCATCTTGGAATATCCATCAATAGAATACAAGATATCTATACACTCATGGCCTATAGGTACACCGTCTCTGAAAAATTCCCAAAATAAATAAGCCTCACTAGTTCTTATCCAAGGAACCATCCCATCATCATCATTTTTCAATCCAATAAAGTGATTATGAAATAGAATACACTAGTTGGGAAGTGAAAAAAATTAGATTAGAAAAATTTTATTATGAAGAAGTTAACCTCGGTACCATCCAGGATATCAATTCTAGATGAATTGAATCTATCGAATGAAATCATGGATGTAGTCATAGAACCTTTTATAAGTCCAAAGGAGCTTGATGTTGATGTGAGAGCTGCTGATGTCTATCAGATAGAGACCTATCCTATATAATCAGACTCGATAATCTCTGAAATAGATCATGATTAAGATTCCACTATGTAGTGACGCATCAAAAACATATATGTTTTTGGTAGGATAAATGATTTGGGAGTCAGTAATTTATGCATTAACAATGGTTTTTGAGTAACTGTCATCCCATTGTAGACACTTTTCTAGTTGGGATGAACTAAGGATAACCTGATGGCCGATTATACAACTCTTTTGCTCTATGAACAAATTGAGTAGAATCATTTGGGCCAAATGGAGATCAAAAACTAGTTTGGAAACCTCATATCCGACTCATAATTCCATGTAGTCATGAAAAATACAGCCTTGACCGTTCTTCTAGGAAGGCCCTATTTGCATCATCATGTGAAAATTACCTAATCATACCACCAATGCATCAAATATTTCCTTAATGAGAAGATTGAGGCATTCCACAATAATAAATCCCCATTAAATTCCAACGAGTCACACTATATTGATGTAGGGTTCTATGAGGTGATGAGGATGAAAAACTCAGTAGATAAAATTGATTGGTTCGTCACCCCAAATTGTTCAAAAATAGTTCCTGATAGTCCCATCATGTATATCAGTGAGGAATGCGTACTACCCATAAATCAAATCAGATGCACACATCCATTTTTTTAAAGCATGATCTATAGTCCTTATGATTCAATCATTGCTACCAAGCCTGACATTGTTGAAAGATCCACTGATCCCCAATAAGATGGTGAATAATTGAATAAAAATTACATTTAACTAGACTCAGAGCTCCATAATGTCCATACCATTATTATTGGGGAAAAATGGGAAGAAAGAAACCTTCCATCCCTCCCTCCATCTCCTCTAGAAGATTCCTCACTGTCAGTCAGGCTAGAAGAAGTCCCCTCGGCCTTCAAATGCAATGATGGGGAATTTTATCTAAAGGTTGAAGAGATCATAATAAGAATTGTATCCCCAATAGAAGAAGTGGAATATGAAGAGGATGAAGAATATGAAGAAGAATAAGACCTCGGGGATGCCCATTCAACATTCAAGGAGGGTTTCTCTAACACTATAGATGAACTCAGGAAAATAAAACTAGGTACTGAAGAGGACCCAAGAGCCAATTTGATTTGTAAGACCATATTATCTAAATAAAAATAGGTATGAAACTAATTCATAATGAATAATAAATATTTATTCACCTAGAAATATATAGAAATTCAAGGACTCAATCCTGAGGTGTTAACTCACCACCAAGTCCTACCACGAGACCATCGTGGTAACAAGCAAGCCGTAAGAAGAAAACAATCAACACATGCCACCAAAATAGAGGATGCAGTTGATATTATCATCATAGAAACCTTAATTTGGGATGTCTAATATCCTATACGGATGTCCAATATTTAACACATAAAACAAATAACATAGAAATCATAGTTTTTATAGGCTTTAGTGACATCATTCTTCACTACCGGAAAGACAAATTCCTGGTCCCGATAACAAAACTACTACTCAATGAAAACTATTGATACTAGGCTCAATCATTCATGGAGAACTATTCAGGATATAATCAAATATAAATGGCCCAAGAATATGGGGAATAAACCACCTTTAGGTTTCCCTAGGGAGTATTTTTCTACATTGTAAATCCCTTTTGGGTGAAAATGTCGGAGCCACATAACAATCATCCATCCATTTATGAATTAAACAATTCATGGGTTATTTCATAGAATTTTATATTGATGACATATTTGTTAAAAAATGAAAATGTTCATACCACGTGACTGATCCATAAAAAATAATCAACAAATTACAAAAGGGAAAATTTAAAATGAACCCCCTAAAAGGGTCTTTTAGCTTTACCTTATTGAAATTCATCGTATTGATTGTACACCATTATGGCATCAATAGTGACCATTAAAATTCAAATGATATCATTAGTAAGTCACCTCCTCACAACCTAAAAATGTTGAGACTATTTTAAGGAAACATGTACTACATTCGATATTTCATATCCCCCCTTATTGTAAAATGGTTTCCTTTCACTAGGATGATGAAAACATGGTGTCATACCATTAGAAGGATGAATATTAGGATGAATTTAACAATATTATAAATATCATGAAGTACCACCTGTAAAAATTCCATATATCAATGGAAGACCACTCATTCTATATGTGACTGCTTTAGAATAGTCACTTGGCCCATATCTCACATAAAATAATGATGTTGGTAGTGAAAATAGTACTTATTTTCTTATTCGGACCATGATCGATGCTAAGAATCATTTTTCAAATATCTAGAAGGGCTACCTAGATTTATTATTTATAGACCATAACTTGTGGAGTTATCTGTTTCCCTACATGGTATATTTTTTCTCTCGATGTAACCTACTCAGTTATATTCTCAGCTGTCCAATCTTAATTGGATGCATACCATGGTGGGCAGTCATCCTATCATAATTCGACAAATGGTTCATGGCTATGAAATCTATAAATGTCCAGAAAGGATAGATTTCATAAAAGAACACCCTTCAGATGAAGAAACACAAATGGATGATGAACTACCAATTGAGGAATTTCTATCTATAAAAAAATTCCCAAACATGAGAGAAGTATTTTGATGGTGCACCCAAAAGTCTAATATGAAAATAGATAGACCAAGACAAGATAAAATAAGTAGGGTTGGGAGTCATACCCACATCTCTAGAAAATGAAGTCACGCCTTACTCCTTCTTACTGTCATAGTGGTGAAAAAAATAAAAAGCAATGAATCAAGCTCTCATTGCATGCCTATAGATCTCATTTCAAGTACTAGTAAAACACATAAAGATTAAAGGTGAATCGGGTAT
Organism: Viscum album; assembly: GCA_963277665.1. NCBI lineage: Eukaryota > Viridiplantae > Streptophyta > Magnoliopsida > Santalales > Viscaceae > Viscum > Viscum album. The sequence goes on along the minus strand of OY728150.1, from coordinate 34,218,616 downwards.
AGTCACAAATAAATTCAATGGTAACTATGCTATCAAGAAGAGGGATCTAATTCCCTTATTTGAAAACGTCTGAGGGTTAATGGAGGAATTTATTTCAGAACCTACATTAACACTAATATTATTATCAAAAAATGCACAAGATAATGCATTAAAAAATATATCCACATTCATGGCTAACCCATACTGGGATGAGATGGTCATCAACATTTCCTAGCATCATATGTTCTTACCATTCATCCAATCAAAGATACAAGAAATCAATGAGATTAAGAATGCCACTGAGCTGTATGTTTCCACCACCGGCTAGATCACTACCATAGAATATTACCTTTAAAAGTTATAACTCCCACTATATAGATATAAAATCGAGAAAATATAGAGAGGGGAAATAAGAATAGTAATGTCCGATGGAAGACGTCATAAAATGTTCATTTAGAAGTAGGACATTGATGTGATCCTTCTCAAACTAATTGATAGAGAAGAGATTGTCCTAGTCAAGAAAGAAGTGAATTCTATATAATATGGTGCACAACAACTAGGATCAAACTATCCCATAAAATTAAATGGCTTGAATAATATTGACCGGCTATGATATTGGATAATCTTCATTCACAAAAAAGATTTATTTCTATCAGGTTCATGCCTATTTCATCCACCAGCCCCAGGAGTTACTTCACACAACCAGGTACTCCTATCCATTTTCCATATGGTCAATAGACATCATAGGATACCATCCTCCCAAAATAGGAAATAAATTCATGTATATTATAATAACGACCAACTTATTTTCCAAATGGGGAGAAGCTTCACCCCTCAATGAGGTTCGAGAAAGAAGCATTGTCATCTTTGTGGATGAAAATGACATCAGCCTATTTTAAGTCCCCCAAATAAAACTAACTAACATTGACACTCGTTTATAGTCTACTGAATTGGGGAAATTATATCAGTATTATAGTATAAAAGCCAGTCATCATGCTACCATGAGCTAGCAAACTGATAGACAGAGGCCTTCAATAGGACTTTGTGCAATATACTCCGTAATATTGTAGAATGTGGAAACAAATCATGGCTAGACAAGATACTCCTTGTTGATGGGAATATTGAACCACGACCCATATCACCACTAATGAATCCTTTTATGAGTTGGAATACAAGAAATAATGTGGTTAAACCTATTGATGTCCAACTACCCTCGCATTTTCATCTATGATCAAAAGTCCACAGACAACAAATCCAAACAAAAACATGATGAGTTTGATAGATTGGATGAGAAATAATTGTAAGCCCTACCCCATTTAGATTTCTACCAAAACTAAATTACACGGGCCTTTAAGAAAATTGATTGCCTTCAGTCCTTGAAGGATAAATGGTGTTAGTCTGATGAAACCTGATGATACTCGAAAAGAAATCTAAAAAATTAGAACCAAATTGGATGGACCATACGTTATACACAAGGTATACTTCAACTGAGCATATTAAATAATTTAAATGAATGACCATCTTACCACAACTACCACCAATTCGTGGTTCCTAATGAAATTCATTGCGGAATCATATAATGTTCATCGTAGCTACAATACGTTAAACTACATAGCACCATATACATCCATGTTGTACAAATTTAAACTTCATAGAGTAAATTCCAGCATCTAATGATATTAAACAACTTGTAACTTTTTCCCTAATAACTATATATGGTTTGATACCTATTGTCATTGGATACATAGTGACACCGAGATTCCACATCTTGTTCCAACCACCATCCAATGAAAATTCCCAATAAATATGTGTTATACCGGTGTAGAGGGCACTCAAAAAAAAATATATATATTTATTCCCATGTTTCAATGGAATACGTTGACATTACTTGACCTAATGACTTGGTCCATGTACTACATGAAACAAATACCTCTGATGTACCCTTAATTACCTCTATATTGCAACTGTATCCATTTATCTTCCTTGTTTCTCACACCGATCATTGGTCATTTGAGCTTAGGAATTGCATTATGAACTTCACCAACCCAAATAGAGAGTAACAGAAAATCATAGGCCCCACACGTTAAAAGAATGATTTACAAATCTCCCTCTATGTTCATGGGTTGAACTTGAAGAAATAGTTTTCCCAATGAAATGTGTATTGATTTATTTCTTCCCTTATAGGATACTTCTTGACACCAAAATTCCACATATCCATCTAGACACCAAGAAACAACCCTATGTATAATTTGGATTACCATAGGGGAAATTCATAGAACTACATCAGATTCTCATCCTCATAAGGAGATGTAGTGGCACCCAGATCTCCATATCTGGTCCTAAAAGTATCAAAATTCAAAAATGTAAATTCCCATACTATTTGATATGTAATCCCTAGTTGGATGAATACACCTATACTACCCGTTGGTTTTACATCAAGAAAAACTCACTTGGGAATATGGGTCTTTCATGTAATTCCCCTCATGGTTAAGATGTATCAATCCGCAATATGGTTTCCATGGTCCTAGTAGTACGACCTTAAAAGGAATGATATGGTTAACAACTCAATAATGGGGGATTCCAAAGTCCTAACCGCAAGATGCTAAACTACATCATACCTCTATAAATACATGTATATTGATTAATATTTTCATAGGATACATAGTGATGCCCATATAATACATCTTGGTCGAACTACCTTTAAAAAAATTCCCTTCTACCTATGTAGGACCATGTCGTGGTCAGAAGTCAAATTTCTCGAACTACATATGGAATGCTTCATATTTTCATAAGATACATAGTGATGCTAAAATTTCATATCATAGGTCCCGAGGTGAAAAATCAAACAACAAAAAGAAAAGGAAAATGTCCCCAATATCTTGCATATAAATGAAAATCTATGTGGGAGAGTCCAAATCACGATTCCTACATCAAGGATTTTTCATTGATCATTACCTCCATATACATTTAACATATATGTAGGGGATTCACTATTTCAAAAATAACCATGGTTTGGATATTTCTGGTGTACTCATATATATCTTCTTAATCCATAAAAACCATAAATAGGGAAATCTTGCATTCCCATAGACATCAATGGACATTAGAGATGGATGTTTTGTGTCTTATGTAATTATTTGTTTTACTATGAACACAATTCCCTGACACATATTCATATTTTACCTACAAAAACTAAAAGTTAAAAAAGAAAAAATCCCTCCTCATGATAGGATTTTACTAATTTCGTACACCCAACGACATCCAAGACATGTATCAGTTCCCCCAATCCGTGAGATCCAAGTGAAATGGTTTAAACTTTCTCCCCCCTTAAATCTAAGCTATTCCAGATTATCCTAGACTGATTATCCCATACATTGTCATGATTTTAATTTCAATTATTCCCTACAAAATGATGATAAACTATACATCCAACATCCTTACCACTAGTACTAAAACAAGATGGATCCATAACATCCATCTCCATTCATGTAAAGTCACCTAAGTCATTGTCTCATGATGTTAAACTTCATGTTCAATTCATAATTATGTATTTATTGATTACATTACTCATAGTAAATGTAGAGACTCATGGACATCTGTCCTAGTTCATCATTGATAGAGTAAAACATGTTTCTTTCCCCAATTGTTTTTGGGCCCGACCTACAAGGGTGGGATCTCTATTTAAAATAACTATGTTATGCTTGATTACCAATCATATGCGATATGTAGGGACACCAAAACCCTATGACCATGTCCCAAATATGGAACACCTAAAGATACCCCCCCCATTATGTCAAAATAAGGAACCCCTAGTCGGTTCCAAGTGCGGGGCCATATCCAGAGTAAGAAAGTGCCTGCTTTTCATGTTGTTTCATCATGAGATACTTTTCCTAATTTTATATTCCCAATAGCTCATAAAGAACATATCATTTCTACCATATCAGAGTCCTCATATCCATGGGTTGAAAATTCCTTCAAAGTCACATATTGGACTTTTTTTAGAATCCTGAACCTGTTATACTTCATTTAATCCTGGATTTTTTATCAATTTTCTTATCACGTGACATTAAAATTGCATGATGTATGATACCTAACGATCACCCTTGGGTTCAGAGAGATCAAACTGTATTTTTTTCAATGATCCTATCTGTGAATAAGATCCACATAAGGAGAAATCTTAAGAAAAATACATACTGACACCTGAGACTTAAATCCCTAGTCTAGATGTGAAGTAAAACTTCCCCATCTTCCTTGCACATAGTTCAAACCTATATATGTAGACTCCTTACATCAATGTTTGGAGAGCATCGGTACAAACATCAGAGAAATTCTTAATGGTTATTACCACTTCATGTTCAAGAAACCACTTTTTAACAAACCATACTCGGTTTAAAGAATGTTCTGAGTCACCATATTCATCGATGGACATCGGAAATGGAAGGTCAGTGTCTTGCAAACACCTTTTTCTTGACTATTCCACAATTCCCTGATAACTCTGCATTTGTTTTCAAAAAACATTTCATTCAACCCAAGGAAAACACATTTTCAGGACATGCCTCTCCTTCCTCAGTACACCACTATGAAATTTACATTCCACCTCTCTACAAAGTTTTGGAATCCAAAAAGACTACAATGTACACCTTCACTCCTAATTTATGCCTAGAAATGACAGAACTATCCTAGTAAGAGTACAATGAAAAACAAACTATAGTTTATCCCCTTGGTTAGAGAAAAATGAATTTCAATAATAATTATCAAATTTACTAAATGTATAATGGTTAACTACACCATGATTTGACATTCAATTAAACATTCCAATTACATGTTGTAGGGGTCTTTAATTCATGATCATAATTGATAAAAATTCCATCATACTTTTCAAACACCACACCACCAACAAGCCACCCATGGTGGTTTTGATAGGTCTAAATTTCCAATAAATCACTTGGATATCTACAATGGTAGTATAATGTCATGCAGACAAATTTGTTTTACAACGAACATAATTCCATGGAGGATCTTCATATGTTTATGACAAAAAAGCCTTATCGACCAAAGGAAAATTCTTTATCCGGATAGGGTTTTCCAAATTCTGCATGCCCCAAGGCTCCCATTCCCCATATCATGACTCATATCTAAGACATATAACTAGGAAATAAAAATATTGGGTCAATAAAAATACATAATCCATGTTTGGAATGTATTGGGACATCCTTAGTACAAAAACAACAATTGGGTTCCTCACCCCATAAGTCATGGTCTAGGTTGTTCGAACTAAAACATCAGTCATAATCAATGATATTTGACCTAAAATATAAGCAATGATGGTCTTTCTTGAATGATGTTAAACATCCCATTAAAAAAATATGAGACCAAGCACGATGAAAACCTATAAAGGGAACCCTAGATAAAATCAAGTACAAGCACATTAAACCTATGATACAAAGGGTTTAGGAAAAACATTGACCAATCAAATATAAAAAAGAAACAATTCTTTTTTGGTTTAACACCTTCATGTGTTGCCTATGAATAATGCAAGTTAGACCTGTTGATCCTCCATCATAATGAGATTAGGTAAAAATTTGGTTTATAATGGGAAAATAAATAAATCATTTAGGGTCTTTCAGGTGACCCTATATATAGTTAACTTTCTCTCTCTGAGTAACATGGATCACGAAAATTTTAGAGTATTATTTGATTCAAATATCGCATATTATTACCTAAATTGTAATCCAGTTGAAATTATTATTTCAAATGTGATTAATCATAATTGATTGACACATGTAGAAAAGGAATAGATGATGAACTGGAAAGAAAAATGAATTCATTTGAATAAATGAAAATGGTTCCACATCCACATTCATGAGTATCTCCTCAAAGATAGAATAAATGGAATCATTGGGATAGAAAAAACCAAAAAATTAAAATGAGGCATGATTATCTCATTCTCACATATTGATAATTCTATGACATGAGCCATCAATAGATTGTTCCAATGATGTTCTCAGTGTCCATTCATCTTCAAATTCGTGGCATTCTTATTTCATAGTGGATATTAGATCTCACTCGTTCAATTTTATAAATTCAATAGTCAAAATTTTATGTCAATTTCCCCTTTTTCATGGCCACATGAGCGTCATACTCCCAGAACTCCCCTATCTGGGAAATCACATAGTCATGAGAATTTACCTCCAAAACTTTACTTATTGAAACTCTTTAGTAATACCCTGAAATCTCTTTATTTGGTGATGTGAGGCATTAAACAGATATAGGTTTCCTTCAGGAGAAGCTAGATGATGTTGAGTTACAATATTTTGGTACGTGAGGGGGTGCAGGTATTGGTAGTCAAAGCGTCCTGAACCCAATCCGATAAACAGTCACTGGAGGGTTTCCTCTTCATCATAAAATTCTAGTAGATTAGTTTCATTAGTAATAGTATATATTTTATTCCAAACATTTTTTCATATGGTTCGATGTCTCCTGGAGGCATTTGAACAAAAGTGTTTTTACCCTTTCACAATTGGTATGTAGTTAAGGAATGATATCAGGAAATATGGGGCTTCCCTAGGCAGGGTCATCCATGTGGGGGAACTTTATGGCTCTATAAATGGTTCAATATATAAAAGTAATATTAGGGGTGTAATTTGAATTTAGGGATACCCAATGATGTTGCACATTGGCTGGCTTCGATAGGACCATAGACCATATAATTCAGATATAGTGGGGTTGAGTAACCCCCCATAGATATGGTTTTCATAGAAGAATTCCCCTATATATGCATGTGAAGATAGATGGAGTGAATTCTAGAAATAGACATGGAGGGATACATTGTAGTCGACGTGGTTGAAATGGGACCAAAAGAAATATTATGGATTTTTCATCCCTCTTAAGGATATATCATGTATTCCATAACAGTAGCAAGACACCCACTATTGGGAATAATCAAATGATAAGTTTGTAGTGGTCGTTGTGTGATGAATAATGACTCAAATTCTAGAGTAATCCACTTCACAATTATCTAGAGTTGGTGAAGGATTACTATATGAGATTCCTCCTTGACCTGGGTTATTCCGGGGTATGTGACTCACTTCAGATATTTGAATTCACTAGATAACCTATATGAAGAATATGGTTTTATGATATTTGTTCTATCTACATGAGAAGTCAATATTCCATCCCAAAATGTGATGATGTAAGAATATGTTTCTAGATAACCTTGTTCATCGTCTTCTACTACCCCATGAGGCATGTGGTATGGTAGAATAGTATAATACGATATATAACTTATCAAATAAATTATTTTTTCAATAATTAATGACATTGTGAAAATTCTTGTGATGTTGAGTATAGCTGGATGGAGATCATAATTAAGAATCATAATGGTATGTCAATATTCATATAAGGGGTGGTTCTCTTCTATCCAGCAATATTAAAATTAAAAATTACATAAAATACAATGTGGGGGCATTCCTTCTTATATCTCCCACATATGTTTTTAAATGAGTGAAAGATTAGGGATAACCAAATTAATGTGTTTTCCATCTACTAGTGTGTCTTACATCATTAATGTAAAAACATGGATGCCTATGTTACCAATGTTGGAAGGGAACAACCACTAAATTAATAACATTTAAATAAAATTGGCCAATCTATTATCAGTAGATACATATGTTTGGAACTCATAATACCAGGTGGTGTATCGACATTTCTCAAGGGTTTCATAGTAATATCAAAGAATGATCTGTGATTGTTGAGTATGATGTTTTTATCTACAAAAGACTATCTCCCCTAGCCCATTCACCTACATGAATAACCCATTCCAATAATAAAATGAAACAAGTGAGTGATCATGAAGTCATTGACTGAGTTGTCTCTTCTCCTTGATCTAAAAATCCTTCTCTAGTGGAGATACTTGCTCAACATATTCCTTTGTATTTTCCATAGTTAAAAAATTCACCATACATATCTCTCAGAATGGGAAGTCCCCATATGTGGTATATATCCCATACACTGGTCCCCACATCACAATGGAACAAATGAATGGTGTTTGTACTTTAATAGTTGTGGATGAGATGTTCAAGAAGTATCTCGCCCAGAGATTAAATGTCGAATTGGTTGACCCACACCTATTGGTATAGGTTGATTTATTATAGTAGTGCAGAGGCTCCCATGTAGTTTCAATGAATGTAGAATACCCAGGTCCACTCAAAAGAAATGCACCCTCAATAATGTAAGTCCCATTTCAGAGCTCCATACTCCAATAGGATTGTTTTGTGAAAGATTGATGGTAGACGAATTGACATAGACAATTAATTTGGAAGATATGGTATGGTGGCATAAATTGATCTACATCCCCGTAGAACCTTCCAAAAGAAACATTTATTCTTGATCGAACTCTCAAGACTTCATAAGACGAATAACAAAGATGCATTGGTCAATTGTTAGAATGGGGGTTATCCTGAAAAAAACATAAAAAGTGGATACTGATTAGACAATGGGTAGGCCATGAGCTCATGTTAAAGAAGAACCTTCAGAGTGTTCTCTGGAGGAGTAATGTGAGACTGGAGATTGACTCCAACATTCTCTACCGTAGATATTATTATTTTAGTCACATTCTTTGAGATGATAGCACGAACCATTTATTTTATAGGGTTACAAAAAAATAACCATAAAAAATTGGCAAAGTAATAAATAGAAGTGCACATATTTAAGGAACTTGATACAAATGGTCTACAAGAATTACTGTCTGTGAACCGTTAGTCCCTAGAAATCATCATACATGAAACGATAGTTTATAGAATCTAGAAATATAATATCCAGAGAAGATTTGGATAGAAAACTAATTGTTCATAGAAGAGGAATGTCACACAATGTCCCTCTCTACATAGAAATTCAAACTCTCCAACTGATGGTTTAATTTTCGATTTCCATATTCAATGTATAGTATATGGATGAAGGAGGACATGAGGCTTTTTCAGTACATGGAATCCAGTAAGATAGATATTCGTGGGAGCATAGAACTTGTAGAAAAAATGATAAAAGATATATGAGTTGTGTGGTTGGGGGATTTAAGTAGGCATGGTACCCTTCTACAGGTATACACATATACAGAAAACAAATTTATGTTAGGACTGGTTTCCACAAAATAATATCCTCTTCTTTATCCAGATGGAATACCATTCTAATGGGTGGAAATTTTTGGGTCCAAAAAATATGGAAAAGTGAGGTAAAATAGTCCCTAAAATTTGGAAATGAAATAGAAATTAAATGATTGAAGAACTGAATAAAAATTATTTAAAATACAAAAAATAGCAAAACAACTAATTTTACTATGAATGAAAAATATCCTTCAAAGACCACCTCTATGTATGTCAGTCCATGCTGTGAACCATTCTAAAACCAATTGATTCACAGGAAGTAGATGACATTGTTGGTGCCACAAAAATGATGTCATTTGAAATATAGAGTCAGCGAAACTCCCCTTGTATACCAATTTTGTGAGGACTCGGTCAGTTCTTGGGAGAGGAAAAGTGAATGGTGTCCCACAAACAATGTTGTTTGTGGGACTGAGGTGGGGATTTTTGACGTCGAGAACCACAAACCCTACGGGACTCTACTAATTGAGTTATCCACGTGTCGTGTGATTATTCCATGGGCTTCCATAAAATTTGTTGTGCGACCCACCAACCCTTCTCTTTAATTACTCTATAAAAGGACCCATAGTGGTAATGATGAAAGGAATTTGAAAATACTTGATGGATCAAGATAACGAATTTTAGAGTTTCAAGGGAAATAATGTATAAGAGAACCGCAAAATATGGACACTTTTGAATATTACATATAGGTAATGCCCCCAGTGTACCATGAAATACGAAAATAAAATAATTATCGACAAACCGTTAACCTAACTTTTTTCATGGATGAATTTCCCATGAAGCACCAGAACAATTCACCTTCTTCAAAATCATCACCCCATGTAGAAAAATACGATTCATGTGGAACCATACACCATGTTGAAAAAATATACAAGTATGGATCTCAGTCCCATGTACCACCATGGTACACAGTCATAGCTTAATCCCAGTTACCACCAAGTTACACATCTGGGACTCAATCCCACATAGAAAAGTGCTATATTGATGGAACTTGGTTCCGCACAGTAAAATGATACATAGACCACATCTAGGACAACTTACCATCATATTACATGGCCAAATCCCCCACCGACAAAGAATTTCCCAATGTAGGAGAAACCCCATCTCACATTAGAAAATGGTATACCAAATGGGTAATTCTCAGGATTTTCTTCATATGGCTCCAATAACTTCCTTCCTCTTCCATGGAATCACCCCTATACCCTCCACACACTAGTCTAATGAAATTTTTCCAGTGCCCCTTCTAGATCCATAAAACTTTTATGGTAGAACCATAACACATATCAACACACCCTTTTATGTTTACATAACCATGGTATGTTGAGTCAGGTTGGTAATCCTCAAAATGGTGAGGACACCATGAATATCCATATGTTTACATTCTCATGGTAACCCGAGTTCCAACCATAGAATACTGATTTTAACCTCCCCATTCTAGTTATTAACGTTAATAACTGGAATTTCCCTTCCCTGAGAGACCATGATTTGTGAAGGTGATCACACATGAGTTTCCTTTTTCTGAGGAACATTGACTCTCGAATTACCCTGAACCAATATTATGGAATACCTTTAGAAGTAAGCCCCCATTTATGGTAGGATGTGGTCCACTCATCCTAGACTCTTCCACCATCATTCACCACCATTCCATTAATGTAGAAGGGAAATAATGTGATTTTATGGATCTATGATTTCATATTTTTTCCCATATCGGGCAGGACTCACATGGTCTTAATATTTAATGATGAGCACATCGTCCAAACCATCTAGAAATTGAACTACATGAACTTTGAATCCCACCATAATTGAGATATGTAGGAAGCCATCCTAATCCTGGATCATTATACCATCTCATACATGAAATGAGATGTCATGTCCCCCAAAAATGGTTCACCTACCAGGGGAAGCCATACATAATGATATACGAGAACTCTAATACATTCCCCAAATAAGATATGTAGGATACTTGTCTATGGGCTTAGCTCAAGGAGATCCTTATCATGGGAGAACCCTTATCTGGACACCCCAAGTCATCATGGCCTCCTTTAATGTATAAGTCCTATCTCCTACTAAAAAAGGACCTTCTCTAATGATGTATCCCTAAATCCTGACTCCATTATGGGATGCCTCCATGCATTGGCCCAATAATTAAAACAATTTTGGATTTGATTCCTAGTAAACTAGGATAAGTAGGAATACTCTTTTAGGTATAAACATGACACCCATCTCACAATAATTTTTTTCAGGACATATTACCAGTTGGTTCGCCGTCACACTGATGACTATGTCCCTTCTATGTACATTGGGCCTCCTCGACGTAAGTCCCAAAAAAATATTGAATAGGAACCGTCTATACAAACATCATTGCCCAATGATGCTAACCTACATGGATGGGTGCTCATCATGTGACCATAAAAGGTGATGTGTCTAAGTAAGTGGCATTGAAATACGTGGGATCTGATTCTTCTCATGAGGATACATAGGATGCCCATATAATGGGTTTGACCCTGACATTGGAACAATTCATATACCCATGGTTTATAATAAACTATATAGAGCATCATAATATTCCTTAAACGTGATTTTTCCATATAAATAATGAAGGAATTACTAATCCATCCACAATAGGGTAACATTAATAGAGAACCTTGGATACATATAGATGATTCTAGACCCAAATGTATTTATGATTGATCTTGCAGCCCAGGGATAATATGTGGACACATGCTTGGGAAAGAACAAATGATTCGAAAAATATTAACATTTCATAAATCTATATGAGAGTCAAGAAATATCAAATAATTCTCCAACAAATGGATGTGATGAGAATGACTTCCATCCTCTTGACCAATGTGAGTCTTGAATTGTCGTTGGCCAAAACCTCATCCAAAGAAAGCTTGCCTTTAGAAATTAGTTCAATGATTCATAGATTAAAGGGTCGTTTTGTGGTTCTTGATCTTCAAATAAACATGTTGGAGTCAATCTGAGGACGTTGTACATGCCGTGGTGTGATTTCACAAACACTTAACCCGATATAATCACATGTCATGACCCCTAAACTACGGTAAGTCCTCTGTAATGTTAAAAGGATATAATACCCTAGTATATGATGTACCATTTCATTCCATGGTTACGATGATGCGATTTGGGATAAATAAATTATAAATAATATAAATAATTATATTAGAATTATCAATCTACTTTATTTAGTAATAATTTCATTTTTGTGCTTCAAAAAACCCTTTTTAAAAAATCTATTCACAATGTGATTCTATCTTAAGTTATCTAATAAATATACAAAAAATAAGGATTATAATGAAATGTGTATATTATATAACTAATAAATGAATTTCACATTCTTTTTATAGGTTTTACAAGACATATATTATTAATAAATCCATTTTTATACTTAAAAATGCTTCGATTAAATAGTTTTATTTTTTTTATTTGAAAACAATATTACGATATTTATATAAATTTAATATTGTAAAATTTATTCTTTATTTACAATTATAATTATTAATATAATTTGAAAATTTTACCCTAGTTTTTTCACTTTAAATAGTAATTTTGTAAAATATAAATCTTGATGATTAGGGTAAACCATGTAAATCAAGGTCACAATAGTGGGTTAAGAATTTAAAATAACCATAACACCTCCATTAATGATAATATATAAGTTTTTTTTGACCAAATCTATTTTTACGGAAAAAATATCTATTTTAAAACATTATTATGAAATTTTGATCCCACACATGACTTCTATGAAAATAATTTGTATTTTATTTAAATTGAAAAAATATTTTTTGGTATTTGAATTTAATGGTATAAATATAATATTACATTCATATTAACTTCCTCCGAATGAAATATAATAGTCCGTTTTTATTATTTAACCAATAAACTTTTTTTAAATATAATATATCAATTTATTTCAATGTAAAATTATTTTTACTCTCAAATCAATTGTTTTCCTATAAAATATTTTCTCTATTTTTTTATATTAAATGTAATTTTAATCATATAAAGAAATTAAATCTGATAATATATGTCATAAATATTGAATCATCATGTTCTGTTTTTAGAATTACCTTTTTATATTTTCTCAAATAATTATCTTATCATGGTAACAGTTTAAATTATCATGGATATAGTTAAAATTGGTTTAATGTGGTTTTTTTAGAATATATGGATTAAATATTATAAAAAAATGTAAAATGTTATTATTTGAGTTTATTTCAACCTTGTATCATATTATATTTAAATATGGGGTCACATTATTCCATGTGACATGATTATGATAAATTAATTGTTTTGCCTTTTAAGAAATTAATTTACTATCATTCCCCTCCCCTATCAAATGATATGAAATCTCATCTATTATACACAATTCATGATCCATATAGCTTAAAAAGTCTTCTTGATAATAAATACTTATATTACATTCCCAAATCCTACAGTTTTATTAAAATTCATAAGACCATCCATTAAAAAAATAACATGTAATAAAAAAGTGGATTCTCAATGAAGCAGTATAACTCTTAATAGAGTGGATTTAAATTTATTTCTAAATAAACAACCAATAAATCCATTTTATAAAAAAATTTATTTTCATATAATTGTATTATATAATTTACATTCTAAAACATCCACTCATTAAAAAAAAATAATGTCACTCATGGCAACATGTACACTACCACATCCACGAAGAGATATTATTAATTATTCATTTATCCCATTAAAGAATGATTATAAATATTTATATAATGAATATATGGGATTTTCATATCATGATTAAATTTAATTATGTTTTCAAAACATTGTAATGACAAACAAAAAAAATCAACCAAACTGAAACATTTTTGAAAAACATGATAGTTACCACTCCATAAATGCCGATTTTAATAATTAATTATTAACAATAAAGTATTTAATTGTTATATGTGGATTAATTTTTATATAATAATATTTTATATTGTTATTTTATATAATTTTTATAAATTTAAATATTATATACAACAGTTTGAAGGAACTTAAGACTAAATTTATACTTGAGGTAATCATATCTTATATAACTTATTTCTGTGACACATATGCCATATTCACAACTCAATTCACTCATATGGTGTATATAATTGACCTTTTATATGTTATATCAATAATTTATTTATATTAATGTTAATTAATGTATAATTTTGCATTATTTCATTCATAGGTGTTATGATTTAAATAATATAATAATATGAAACAAACAACATGTCTCAAAAGAATATAAATGGTAACAGTTATTTAATTCACTATTATTACATAAATAACTCCAATTTATTTTCAAAAACATTTGACTCCTATTTTATATTTCATATCATAGGTATTCTAATGAATTGTATGTTTATGAAAAGAGATTATAAATTTATATACTTTACATTTATAAATTTTTATGCATTTAACATCGCTTACTGCATGTTGATTTTCATCAATTACCTATTCCAATATTCAAAAATTCTAAAGGTAGAGAATTATTTTATTTTTAACAGTTATTTCAATATAAATGATTCTTAAATGGAGAAAATGTAAATTTCATTGGGAATTATGGTTTCGTTGAAAGTTATAACGATGAAATTATATATATAAAAACATTAAAAATTGTTTATTTACATTAATTTTTATTCCTCGAATATTATTATTTTACAATGATTTTTCACTGTTCGGTTGTAGTTCACATTCAAAGAGGGGTATAATTTATATATTTCTATGGGAAAATGTTTTTTTATTTTTTTATTTTGTGGGAATGTTTGGATATTCCTATTTTAAAGCATTACCTTTTTATGGGGATAATTATACAATTTGAATGAATTATTTTAAAGTATATATATTAAATATTTTTTTAGATTTATTGATTCTAATAATATTTTTAACAATTTTTAATTTTTTGTATATTTTATATATAGGAAATATTTTATTAAATTTTTTGAGAGTTTTGTGATAAAGTTCTTGTCTAACATAGAATTTTGTTAGTGTATATTTATTTTAAAAAAGTTGGATATTGTTGAAAAAATTCAATGTTCTATAATTGTTAACATTAAAAGGATAGAATAAATTTAATTAACATGTTCATTTAACATGGTGTTTTTTTGTTTGAGTATTATATTAAATATTTTTTTATGATTATATATTTTTTGATCATATGATTCATGGAGCTCAAATAGTCATTAAATATACTAGAATATGCATATAATTGTGGTGGTGTGTAGATAATAACTCGTCAAAATATAGAACATTCATTAGAAGTTCCAGTGTTTTGTTTCCTAAATTTCAAACCATACATAGATAACTTAGAACTTCACCATTGTAGTTTTTTTACGACATCATCTATAAATTAAACAATGTTCTTCGATGAATGAATGTTACTATAAAAAGATGTGATATTATGTATTACTTCTTATGTTTCTATCCACCCAATTATTTGATAACTTTTGATTTTACTTATTATTTTAGTTTTGTTTTTTTAAGGATATTTCAATGAAAGTTATTCATATAATGCTCTTATATTATATTATAATTTATTAATGTAAAATCCTATAAGATCTAGGAGGTTATTCGAATGTAACCTATTATCTTATAAATATAATATATTGATGGCATTAAGGGAAATGGATGTTAATAAATTTTTGGGAGCATGGGTTTTAACTCATGCTCTGAGCCTTTCTGGGTAAATTAATGACATTAAGGGAAATGGATGTTATAACATCTAATATGTTCATAGTTGATAATTTTTATGGGATATGACTTGTAGTATATCAGATATATTAAGTAGTATATCAAGGGTAGATCATATGGAATCTTATGACAGGGAAACAATTGATTAGTTTTACATTATTATCACCATATTTACTGACAGTTCTATAGTTAATGAAGATTGTGTTGGAGTTTGGTAGATTAGATAACTATACAGAAAAACAATTAATAGTTGTTTAAAAGATATAAATTTAATGATTATACTTTTTTATGTAATAATATCTTTTGAGTGGTATTCATATTATTTTTTGATACTGTTATAATTTTTTACGATTCCATGAAATTTTTTTCTATTAGGTTATTACTTTTAATATTTTAGTGTGTATCATATGATAATTTATCTTCTAATGTTATTTTATTTTTATCAATTATATTAATTATAACTATTATTTTATAATAATTAAATACTTTAGTGGGAAAACTACAATTCTTATTTTGATTATATATTACACCTCTCTTGTATTTCCATATTATCTATTTAATTGGTATGGAAGATTCTAGTACACCATGTTATAATATAGATCATGGTATATGTTGTCTCCACTTTGTTAAATAACTTATGAGGGGGTGAATAAGGTAATAGAATAATAAAATAATCAACCTTGTGATTTTTTTCATCATTTCAAACAACAGACTATTCTCATATTCCTGTCGTAATATATGATAGAGGTGAAAGAGTTAAAGAGACAAAAAAATGATAGTTATTTCACCCAAAAGGGGATTATGAAAGTAGAAATAAATAATTATGTTTCAATGTATGAACAAATCTAAGAGAAATTATTTTTTTAAATTATATTAGTGGAAAATCTTACTTCTTTGGTTTAGATCCATCTATAATTTGAGAACCCATTTCTCTATACAATAACATTATCGTAATGTTCCACCAAGAGAGAGTTTCGAGATTCTGAGTGGAAATTGTTTAGGACATTTTATGTGTGTCAGGAAACTCTTATTTCTTCTAAATAATGACTATTAATTTACAATAATATCAATAATATTTTATTGAGTTTTTTATAAACACATTTTCTGCATTAATTTTGTTCACGTAAAAATAATATCTCAAATTTTTTTAGACAAAATAATGTATTTAATAATATTTTTTTAAATAAAATGAATTATTGAATTAAATTTTTTATTGAAAATGTATATTTTTATAATTGGTATTCACTTAATTGAAAATTAACGAAACCTATGCTCGTAAAAAATGATTCCTATGAGAAATAATTGTTTTTTCTTAATTCTCTTCACGAATGACATATGTTTGTGTAGTGTTACTTGAAAAAAATCACATAGATATTATCTAATTCGTATTCATACACTATATTTCATTATAGATACTTGTATATTTGTAGTAAAATATTGATCCTTTATAAAACTCCAATATTAGAATATATATTGATTCGTGTAGCCTCACGACATCACACGTATTTTCAACTTAATGAAAAATTCTTATTTCAAGAAACATTCAGGTTCACCCAACATCATTATTCACAAAACATCATAATTTAAACAACATAAATTTTAAAAAAATTGTAATACTCTACTGACTTAAAACGTACAAGGAGGAAAAAATCCCAACTCTAACCAATTATATAATCCACCTATAAATGAATACATCATGAATTACCGCTCTTTTTCATTGTCTTAAAATAATACCAAAGAATTAGTGATATAATTTTTTGTGATCCTTTCCTATAATATCACACTTCATTATGGATTATAAATCTTCAAAATTCTTATACATATTTTTGAAAATATTTTCCATGTTCTATATAAAATAAAACAAACTCTCTACAATAATAGATTAAAATATAAAGAGTTTTCATCACATTATTTAATCCAAAATGAGTTAATATTGGTGTTAAAATGTTTAAATCATGAAATTATATTTAATGAATCACTTTGTTAAATTTTTATTTTACAAATTGTTTTAATCTAGATTTAACTTCACCATATGTTCTCCAAACAAAAGTAGATTCTTCATCACCACAGGTAACTATGATACCCATAATTCATTATTTGATGATATCTATACCTCTATTAGAAAATCTCATAATATAATAAGGATTTATAAATCTCATCTCCACAAATTTAATGAATAATATTTCACCATCTTCACTGAAAAATGAAAAGGTAACAATATTGTCAGATGAAAAAGTAAATAAAAATCCAAAATACATAAGGAAATCCATAACATACATGAGGGAGTTTTGGTATTATATCCATACTATTTATTTGAAACTTGATTTTAATTTTTATTTTCTGTCAGTGAGGAATATGAGTTTTACTGAGATTATTATAATATGAATTTTTCACAATTGATTCCAATAAGAGAAAACAATTCACCTCCCATATCATGAATTTCATACTTCATCCCCAATAATTTCACGCATGCTTATGATTATAAAATATTTTTATCTCTCATTGTAATCATATAAATTCAATCATGTTTAATTCTTGGAGAAGAAACAAAAAATACACCTATATAACATGAACCAACAGATATTGAAATTCTGGAATTAACTAAATAAACATTATAGATAAATATTTATCTCAAAAATTACGTCTATTTTGTTTCACTATAGATAAATCTAAAATAAAAACCAAAACATTGATATAATTTTATATTCCATTCACAATGAACATGTCTATTTCTATAGGATTAAGTAGGGACACTATATCCTGGTATGTGGGAAAAAATAAATTTAGGTCCTGTTATTTTTAATAACAATTGAAATTGAATTATCACCTTATATTTCATGACATTGATCAATTTGACATTATTATCCCATGAAAACATCACTTGGGTTGAAATTCGTGTATTCATTTCCTTGGAATCCTTTATTCCATTTTTTATAATGTCATTTCATATTTTAATTAAGTGATAAATGTTACATTCCTTTTATGACATGTGATCATAGATAAAATTTCTATTCTATAATAGTCATTATTTCAATCTCATAGTTAATGAACTCTATGAAATTAATTTGGGGTACCATATTGGATATACTATAGATTATTTCATTATAAATTACTATTACAATTATTCTTTGATCACCCCTTATTGATATAGAGATTAAAATAAACTCCACCATTCTATAAAATATTAATCGTCAAGTAAAAATATACACTAGAATACTAAGATCTATGTTCTTCATACATGTCATTAAGTTTCATCTTCATGCAACAAAATTTATTTTCATCTTCTTTCATAAGGAATATATCTACATTCTCAAATTGTACCCTTTCATCATGTAAATCATTTAAAAACACATATTTTACATCGATATAAAAAACCATATATTTCATTTTCCCAGCTATCAATAACAATAATTTAATAGCTTCCAACCTTCCCACATTAAAAAATTAATCAATATTTATATACTACTAACTTGTTTCTATTCCATTCACATAAAGAGAACCTTGTTTAAAATCATTATTTTATTTATTTATTCAGTTTTTATATATAACAATATATAGTCTTGATGATATTATCATAGACTGGAATCAAAAAAATACCATGTATCTTATTTATATTAATTTTCACATTTTCTCCATTTTCTAATTAAACGAAATGCCAATTTTTAAAATCCTATTATAACAATTTTGGATATACCTGAGATAAGAGTGACTTTTTTTGTGGAAACATAATTCTCATCATATTCATTTTTTCATATCTGGTCTCTATTGATAACTGTATAATCAATTTCATCAATATTAGTAATATCTTTTATAGTTACTATTATAATATTATTATTATTATCATCATCAATGTCTTTTTCATAATTACAATTTCACCATATTCTCTGTCACAGGTTCTCAACTCCTCATCAGCAGATTCTTAAAAGTGCTCACTATTTTATTGATGATTATATTTATTTAAAAGTATATTGATGTCTTGGATTTCATAAATATTTTTAAAGATATTCTATGGAACATTTTTATGCTTTTTCATGGATAATTAGCCAAAATAAGTCTTATCATTCCCATAATACTCAAACAATATATGATTATCCTAATTGAGAATAAATCACTTTCTTATAAATGTTAAAATTATATAAAGGTCATATTATTATTATACCACATATCATATGAAGTCCTTTCCTCTACCAGACACGACAGAGATCTATTAATAATATGTCGTAATATCAACATTCCATCCTTAAAAAATATATAGGTCATTCTCTATAACAATTGTCCAGGAAATGTTTTTCAAGATTTGGTTTCTCCTCTTAGCTATATTGTTATATTGATAATTACTCACTATTTAGACTTTTTTTCTTCTCACATGTTTCTCAAGATAATACTCCACTAGATGATGGAAAACACATATTAATTATTTATTTCCAATTTATTAGTTTTATTAGTACGATTCATTTCATCCTTCATCTAATAATATGTCATAAAATTTAATAACTCATACATGATTGTGATATCCGATATATATTCCATATTACAATAATCATAAAAGAAAATCATATAAAATTTCATACTATAAATATTTCATGGTGATATCTATCCACACATATAAACATGAACCAAACTTGATACTTTATAAGTCATTGGTATTTAGGGTTCTATTTAAATTGAATAATCTTCACTTATTTTAAAATTATCTCATGTATTAAAATAATCATGTATCGATCTAAGGATATCATGTCCTTAAATATTTCAAAAACAAAAATGTGTATTTTTTCCATATAATGATTTATTTTTAAGGACACAACCTATTTTATTCCACTATTTATTTAAATAATACATCATTTTATCCACCGATGACATAGGTATTCATCTTTTTGGACAGACCATGAATTCTATGTGAATTTTCATATTCCATTACAATACAAGTATTCCTTGTAAAACATATTTCTTGACAGGAGTATAATAGTTTAATTATTATTATAATGCTATAACCAATTCATTTAACTAAAAATACCTTTATATGTCTCCTAACTTTTCATTAAATATTTCATTTTGTAAATAAAAAATTGATTTCATCCCTCATCATTTCCAAATATAGAATCCAAATTATGGTTTAATTGATTACGGTGACAATATATTTAGTCCTTTCTAAATAGTAAGTGAATCCAATTTCAATGATATGTATAAGGGAATAATATGATCTTTTTAGAGAAATATCTATAGTCACTACATTATTAACTATTTTTTCTAAATAGGTTTTACTTCACACATAGTGATGATTGGTGTATTATATTATTTAATGAATATGATGGATCAAATATATATTTCAAATATACAAATTATTTTTCATTTTTACCTCAATTACATTTTCCTTGATCTGTAGTGTACGACATCCTTAGAACTTCAATAACACTTTCATCTACATTTTTCATGAGAATTCCAAATCAATACGACAATATCCACCACACAAAAAATAGAATCCATTAAAAACATACCTAGAATATTGAACCTTCCATATTAACTTTCATTTATATTTTTCCCTATAGAGAAAAACTTATACCAAATATCCCATTTTAAAAAATATTTATATTCAATATAAAAAATTTCAAAATTATTTGAAGACATCAATCTTTTTCCATCACCTAGTCTACACCAGGTTCTTTATGATTTATCTATTTCATACCAAGAATCAATAATATATTATCGTCACAAATTCTGTTTTATCATATAATGATAATTTCATCCTAAATTGTTTTACTGAATTTCAACAAACCCTTAATACTGTTAGTAATAACATAAATCATCCTAACTACTCATCATCATTTTTCATCTACTCAACTTCATTATAAAAGATTTTTACACTTTTTTTTTGATCATTTTATGTTCTTCATTAAATTTTTAATTCTATACTTACTAATGTTCCCTATAGAGTCTTACTTCATGAACCACAACAATGTATTTTTTCAATGAACCCTACAAACTTCATTAACTTCTGTAGATGTATATACACATAATTTTATATCGACTCTAAACTCTACCATTACATTATCACCATCAATATCTGCTATTGTTTCGGATTGTAATAAATAGATACAAGATTATATTTATAGAGGTCTATAAAATCGATAATTTATTCCATTTATATTTTTTCTGAATTATTATATTATTGTAAAATTAGGTAATTTTTCTTGAAGAATATTAATATTTTACTCCTCCTATCTATCACAATAATTTGAGATATCATCCTTAGAACAACTTTTTAAAACTCATCATCGACTTGATATATATTATGTATATTTTATAATAGGTGACCAACCCTTCCACATTGAATGAATATGTGTGGAATTATCCTTTTGGACTTCCTTTTTGACCTTTTTAGACAGAAGTAATTTAAAGAAAAAAGATAATAAATAAACTCATATTCATAATAATTCTACTCAGTGATCTTCTTCATTTCATTCAATTCCACATTCATAGAGTTCCCATTTTCAGTAGAATCATTACTGTCATTCCTATTCACATATGAAATGACAGTATTTTCAATTATATTGAATGAAAATTCATCATTGAATTTTCCATTAACATTGCAATCTTTTTTATTAAACCGATGTGGAAAACTATTCAAAATATGTTTTGTGAACATCAAATATTTGAGTATTTCATTGAGTCTATATATATCCTCAAAAATCACTTTACCTAATCAAATAATATAACAATAGCTTCATTATATTAAATTCTCACGTCCCAATACTTGTTCAAAAGAAAATGCAATTTATCTTATCAATACTTTTAGTCAACATTATAGATATTTGATAACTATTCATATAAGTTGAGTAAGGATTTACATGAAATCACATCCATGATGATTAAATCATCATTGTATATACCTATCTCATTAATCACCTTATTGTCAGTATATAACTACTCATGTTCTCTTTTAGATAGTAATCCACTGTACATACTAGGTAAGATCCCATAAAGTAATATTTTCAAATAATTCAATCATAACATAACATCTTTGTACTTTAGATGGTATCATTTGAAAATTTTATAGATATTCTAAATGACACACATAGAGTTTTCACGGAGTTTTAGACATCATATATTCATAATATTGATATATTATAAACATTAAAAACAATTAAGGACATGTTAGAATAATTTAGAATATATTATATTAATTCTTGAATGGATTTTTAGAAAGAGAATCTAGGACTAATGTTGATTTTATATTTTTTCTATTACCTTTTGAATGAAAGAAGTTTCATTCGAATCTGTTTCTGTGAGGGTGGACAGTTGAGGGTAGATTAAATAGTGAAATTATGTTTTACCTATTTAATTATTATCTTACTAATTGGTCATCCACAAAAAATTATCTTCTTAAATACACACTATTGAATCTTATCGGGTGTTCCACCCAATATAGTAAATGTCTTGATTGGAGATCCCATAGTGTGGAGCATAGGAGGATGATATTTTGGTTGGGGATGAATCCTGAATTTGTTGGAGATCACCCATGTCATCGATGAAACAACACATACATCTACTTAATTTGTGTTCGATTAAGTTCTTACATAGGAATTATATTTTATATAATATATTACCAATTATCATATCATTTTGATTAAATATTAATTCTTATTGATTTGAATCCCTCATCAATATTGGATTTTTTGAGTTAATTCCTATCTTTCTATGAAATTATTATTCAAAATTTATAATATTGGTATTTCTAAACTACCCATTTATTCATCAATTGTAATCTTTCAATGATGGAAAATGCATTCATGAATACCTCATATTAATCAATTATTATGGTTTATTGATTTATCCTTACCTTTTAAATATTTTCATCACTAGAAAACTTTTATCCACTACTTAGACTATCACATGTAGGTTTCAGGTGCAATGTAAGCCCATGACGGGTGTGTACCCAACATTGTAAATTTCCATGATCGATGATTAATCTGGGATAAATCTCATGATAACAACCAGAATCCACATAATTTTATCAATGCTAAAATACAAAAGAGTGTAACTAGAACTGAGGTGAGAGGATAAAAATATTTTGTTTAGAATTAATTTAAATTAATTATAGAATTACCTCAAAGGTGATTATTTTTTTGTTGATGTGTTTGACCATGGATCCATGGTGAAGGTTTTATATGATGTAAAATCCATTGATAGTATACCTCTAAGGGTGATCCACATGTTCTCCACATATCTCCAAATGTTGATGAAGGAATCTTCAGGTGCTAGCATGAAAGATCCTTGCAGATACGATGTATTCTTTCGATCACCTTGAGAACCACATCCAAATCATTCCATGTGATCTCATGGAGGAGGATCTCTCTCATTATTGAGAGAGTTATTTTAGAGAAAATAGTTTCCTTGGCTTAAGTGCTTTTCACATAAAATTTTGTATACACAACGATTGGTTAGCGAGTGGAATGACTCCATGGATAATTGGAGAATAATAACACAATGGGGAATTTAGTTCCCTAAGTAATAATAAATAATTAGCATAAGTTTCATTACTTATTTTATTATTCAACGTGAAACCCCAATGACATATAATAATAGAAATAGTATTATTTCCATGACATGTTCATAAATTTAAATTTATATTATATTGTTATTTTACCAAATATAATTAATATTATCTCTTACCTGACCCATAACTTGTTATTAAAAACCTCCTCAATATTCACCATATATTGAATACTGACTATTTATTTATTAAAAAAATATTACTTAATTATTAATTGATAAATAAATATTCCATCTAAAATATATTATCTCGAATAATTAGTTACCAGATAAATGTGACTAGTTATACATGAATAATTATTGAATTATAACCACTAATAATATTGATTTAACTTGTTAAATAAATAATATATTATTTAACTGAGATAAAGGATACACATAGTGTGTGACCCTCTAGGAATCTTTCTCGTTCACAATAGGCAGGCTTAACTGAAGTCCAAGATTACTGTTTAGCACTAGGTCATGGAACCCAATAGCATGAAGTTGATGTTGCAATGAAATATCACCGTATATGAATGCATACCATGTAATATAATCCCTTGGTCTTGATATCTACAATCAATTAGGTTTTATGCACGTTCCGTCAACGTATGTGCTCGATTTCTCATGCATTGACTTCCAGGAATTTGACATTCCTATGGAACACTGTGGATTTGGATTTATTAAGGATATATCATTTCCATAAAAGGAAACGAGATATCTACTTTTGTAGAAGTGAAAAATCATTTCTATCATCATTATTTAATGTGATATTACTCAGGATGATCCCATCATGTTCTACCTCACTAAGAACATCTGTTTTCATGGCTTTCATCGGTGCATTAAATTGGGTTAGTAATTATGCCCACTTATAGTAAACTAAATGTATAAAGATCAATACACACGTCTTCATATAAGAATAGTCAATGACAGTTATAAATACGGATTTCCTTCTGAAGGTTATTGTTCTCATTATATCATCATGGATATTACTAAGGTCACACACCTTGAGAAGGTGCCTAAGAGATTTGTGAGTCCACACCCCTGATATCCTATACTATTTTCCAACAAATGATATCATCCATCCCTAGATCATATATTCAAGAATAGTTTCATGGAATATTTGGGTTCTCCTCATACCAGGGATCACCTATGACCTTTTACTAGGAAATATATTTATAGGAAATTATCACATACTATATCACAAATAATAACAATCATATTGTGATAAGAAGTTTATTAATGTGAATAAAATGAAGATAGTATTATCATAATGTAGAATGAAGTTGTTTTCCAAGGCACCGACTAAAATAGAATCTCACTTGTACTAGAGCCTACTTCTAACAACATTTAGTCTACTACCTCTCACATTATATTCATTATTCTAATGATATATGCCTTTAGTCAAGGGGTTCAATGTGTTCTCTTTCATGGACACTCTTCTCACTACAAATTCAACCATATGATATAAATCCTTAACATTTGATACATTCAAAGTATGTTATTTGTCTGTCGATGTGACCTTGGCTCCATATTAAGTTCCACCGCTACAGTACTATCATAATACAATGTAACGGGATCCATACTGATAGGTACAACATCAATATACAAGACAATGTTTTGAATCCAAACAACTTCTTTAGCTGCATTAGAATCCTTAATATTTTCAAACTCCACTATCGAATCAACAACAACAAGATACTTCAAATTCTCCAACACATAGATCCTCTGTTAAGATAGAAATAATATCATAATTGTGACATCATATCATTATGATCTATCTGAAAACTAGAATCAACATACCCTTTGTTGACAAGCTGATCATATCCTCCAGACACTAGGAACATATCCTAAGTTCATATAAGATACTTAAGGATAGACTTGACATCAGTACGATGCTATTATTCAGGATCTTCTTTGATATCATCCTACCAAGCTCAGTGCATATTAAACATTATGTCTAGTAAATAACATGGAATACATGATAGATCATATCGATGAAGCATATATAATCATACTCATCCTATCATTCTCATGTTTTTTCTAGGGACACATTTTCATGGAATGATGTATACCATGAGACACTGGAACCAATCCTCTCATGATTTATTCCATATTAATTCTCTTTAGTATCTGGTCAATGAATATACTTTGATTTTGTCTATAAAGCCTCAAGGATTTATCTCAAATGATATTGATCCCCAGAATGTAGGCTACTTCGCCAAAGTCCTTCGTGGATAAGGACTTGTTCAAGAAGTCTGTGACATACTCCAAGATTATTATGTCATTTCCAAAAAGCAATATTTTTTCAAAATACACCACTTGGATAAAAAATGAATTCCCATTAAACTACATTTAAACCAATGGCTCAAAGTCATTCTTAATGAATCCAAATTTTCTTAAGGATTTATTAAAATGGATTTTCCAAGACATGGATTCCATGTATAATCCATAAATGGATCTCTACAACCTATATACTCTTTTAGACTCACCTATTGTCTCAAACCCTTCTGTTTATGTCATAATGATATCTGGATGATGGTTCCTAGTGTGGAATGTAGTGTTCACTTCCATTTTACAAATATCATAGTCATGGAATGCTGGTATGGAATGTAAGATTATTATGTAATTAAACATGGAAACTAGTGAAAAGGTTTCATCATAGTCCATTCCATGACACTGTTTAAAACCATTATCCACTAGCCATTATTTGCAGGTACTATATTTAATTTCCATTTCCAGTTTCTTCTTGAAACCCAATTTACACCCAACATGATTTACATCAACTGGTGCATCAAATAGAAGCCATAGTTGGTTCAGATACAAGGAATATATCTATGAATTCTTTTCTCCTACCCATCGTGATTATATTTATCTTTATACTTATTCCTTTTAGGATATAGGATAATCATTTTACAATAATAATAAGTCACCATACTTAGTTACAATGAATCCATATATCCTTGGTTTCCTTACCTCTATTGTACACCTATGGAATACTTGTGTTTAGGAACTACCTCTTCCATGGGGACATGTGAAACATGTCCCTATACCAACTCCTATGTATCTTGAGCATTAACATCATCAATTTAAATCATTCAACCATGATCCCTTTTGAGGATATTATCTCTCTCAAAAAGTTGACATGTTTTCAAATAGTCACTTTCATGTCTAACAGTTTGTATAGGTAATATCCATTTTTTTCTTTGGAACACCTTATAATAATACACTTCATTCACCTAGTTACTATTTTTTCATGTGAATGAATTAACAAATGCCTCGCATCCCCATAGACATTTATTTCACAAAGTGGGTTTCAATCAACTCCATAACTTAAAAGGGAATCCCATTATTTTCCATATTTGGAACATGGTTCAATGTAAATGTCATAGTTTGACATGAATATACACAAAAGCATAATAGATGATCTATATGACTTATAACGACCCATACTTTACATACATTGTTAATACTTCAACATTGAAGCATACTTATTACAACATATAACAAAACCACGAAAGGACCGTATAGGTATAGTGTCTTTAGAAAATGGGAAACATAAACAACTGGTTCATAAAGCGTCTACACTGTCTCCCATTTATTTCATCATATCTATAGTCCCTTTTGGAATATATTACTTAATAACCTTCTTCATGACCTGTGGAAAGAAATAATTCAAAAGGGTGAGCTCAAATGCTCAGTAAATGTAAACAAAATAAATATCAATCACATCATTTTCATAATAACATAAATTTTGGAAATCTTAACCTGCAAAAGAGAGCATAATTTCATAACATGGGATAAATCATAGTAGTGAAATGGAATCCAAATAATCAAAACATAAAACATGAAAATTTGTGGCATACACACATAATCATAGAGAATCATTTCTTATTAGTCAAGACTCATTTCCAATACTATCTTAGTGGACAAAGTCCATTTCTGAACCGAGTTCACTCCTCGTTTCAGTCATGTTTCACTAAACTGGTATAACCTACCCTTCCAGCCATGTCTATCTCATGAGATATAAAATCTGTACCCAATTCATTGGAGTGAGATATAGGTCCCACCCATCTCATAATGATACCATTCTTATTTGTGCCACAAAATCATAAATCATACATCATTGCATAGCCCATGTAATAAAAAATGGGAATCATAAACATTGGGACATCATAAAACAATTCATATAAGATTAAGGAATTCCTAAAAATATTTCCATCACAACATAATAAAATCAATGTAAAATAGGGATATAAACAGAACCCTTTATTATCTTATATGGAAAATAATTTTGATAAAACACTTGATCTCCATTCTTGAGGAAAATATCCTTTCTACTTCAAAAACAATTTTCCTTTCATCACATGTCATACAATTCTAAACTAAAATAAGTTGATTAAAAATAAACTTGAATACTTTTAAAGTAATATTCTTGGAAATAATTTTTTAAAATCCATTCATGTCGTATAGGTTAAAAAACATTCTTCTCGTACTTTTGTCGGAAAAGTAAAAAAAGTACCTTGTACGAAAAACGCCAAAAGATTCCTTTCATATCTTTTACTAAAAACTCACTGAAGGGTAAAATTGGATATACACTATTGTAGAAGGATATAAATATTACATATTGAGGAAACATGGATGTGGATGATAAAATACACCCCAGTAAATACTAACGTATAAACAATCTCGGATAAAATGAGATTGTGATATTTTCCCTTACCTTATGTCCGATTTGCTTCGTAAGTGTCCGAACCTCCTGTATAATGATTTAAATAATGTTATTGACGTATTCGATAATCATAATTATTGTTCTGATATCATATATGGTCATATTTTTATCTTCTTATTAGTAATATTTCATTACTACTTGTTATTTGGGTGTTTATTACTTTTTGTTCTTATGCGTGTTTTGTTGAATAAATTATTCTTCTTCTCTTTAGGTTATAGATACCTCATTTCCAGAATGGTATTATTGTAATATATATCATATTAATTCATTAAATTAACTTATATAATCATTATGAAATTAAGATCATGTAGAACGAGTCGCATCACATCGTGGAGACAGTATTCCGTACGTACACACGAGTGATGATATCATTCCTATGATCGTGGAATTGTATTGGATTGTATGTATACTATTTCAGAATCAATATCACTTTATAATAGTCATATATAGTCATTATTTACACCATTATACCCATTCAAGTGAGGTGGTGACGGAAAATAGATTACACCACGGCGTGGAGATGGTATTCCGTACGTACGCACGCGCGGTGATTTCTTTTTCCTTATGATTGATACATGGTTAAATAGGGTTGTTTCATACTTATAATAACATATCAGTATATGAGTGATACTGATGTTATTAATTCATAATGAAACAACTAAATAAGATGAAGTGGAAGAAGAAATAAAGATGAATGAATCGGTAACGGAATTACCTCTTCTTTGAAGTGCTTCTTTGAGACCTCCTTTTAGGGAACTAAAATAGTTCTTTGAGGAAGACCATAATTTCTAGGATGCTTATAGGGAAGTGGAGAGGAGAAATTGGTAGGGGTTGTCCGAGCTTGAAGGCTCAACATGGTTTTATGAAGAGCGGGAGGAGGTGCCCTTTAATAAGGGAGGAGAGGGGCACCTTTGGAAGAACAAAAAATATTATTTTATTATAAAGTCAAATTCGGTTTTTAATTGCTCCAAATTGATATATATCGAAGCTAAGGTGGTTAGGGGTCTAAATACTCTCATACAATAGAATTTAGACAAGCTTAGGTATCAATTTTAACCTTATCATTTATATTTAACTTTATGATAGATAATTTAACTTTTACCGTGTATTCTTGATTTCTTACACTATAAGGTTAATAAACTTACCATATCAAGCCAAACGAACCCCAAGTTGTTTATTATTAATATATATAACCTTATCTAAGTCATTTTTTCTAAACCTTAGATTTTTAGGAATAAAATAACAATTAGTAATATAATATTTGTTTTAAAAACTATTTTATGTCAATTTTGACAATATTTATTAATTGATTGTTGTGAAAATCATAACAGAATGATTAGTTCGAACAGAGTTACTTAAATCAATACTAACATGTCATATTAACCTATAGAATTAGTGTAATTCATAAGAAGTATCAAATTAAATTTATTTGGGTATTTATAACATCAATTATGTCAATATTTCATTAATAAGATAATTACTGCATCATAATTGTGTCATAAATAAATTAAATTGTTTAATGTCTAAAAATTCAAAATAAAATTCCATTATGTAGGAAATATTTTTATCTTTATAATGAATATTTATAGTCTAATTTATCTTGTTTATAACCCCATATTAAAAATTATTGACTTATTAAACTTTGATTTTAACTATTTTGACCCTTCTTTAAATAAATTAATAATAATTGTCCTAATCTAATCCAAGTGGGACTAAATGGTCATATTTTATTCCTAAGGTTGTTTTGGGTCGAATTAAACTTGTCCAATAGAATTTGGACATGTGTTAGGGTAATAATAATATCATTTTTACCCTTAATTACCCTATTTACTTTTAACTGTGGTAAAAAAAGTAAAAAGTTAATATTTACCAAATAAATTATTTTTATCTCATTGAACCAAATTTTACATACTGACATCAACCATGTCTCTCGGAATTTCAAAATTCCACTCACAGAAGTGGTAAAATTAAGTTTTATGAAAAATTCAGTTTTTAACTACCACTTAGTGGTTTCACAATTCATCAAAGATTGAATGTTTTCAGAAAAATACCAAAATTTCACCCTAGTGTAATTTCGATATTCCAAATCCAAAAATGAAGTCCATTTTGAAAAATAAAATTTATACAATTTCAAAAAGTGGTTATTATTATTCATAACGACTAGTTTTAATAATATTTTAATAGCATATCATTGTTTAGTGAAACTCGGTATTGCGTACGACACAAGCTATCGAGGAAGGCCGTGGTTGCGTGTAAAGCAAGCCAAGCTAGTGTTGTGTGTAGTGAGTGATTCCTTTGATGATTTATATAACATAAAAACAAAATCTTTCACATAAAATTCTTGGGTGTTATATTCTACCCCCCTTAAAATGAATTTCGCCCTCGAAATTCGTCACTCTGTAACAAACAGATGAGGATACCTCTCCCTCATCATATCCTCAAGCTCCCATGTAGCTTCTTCTAATTGGTGGTTCCTCCATAAAACATTCACCAAGCGAGTGGTCTTGTTTTGTAGGACTTTTTCACTATGATCCAGAATCTTTATCGGTTATTCTTCATAAGAAAGATCATGCTCCAGCGATACAACTTCTGAGTAGAGTACATGTGAAGGATCAGGTATGTACATTCTCAGGAGAGATACATGGAACACATCGTGTACTTGAGAGAGATTCGGTGGAAGCGCCAATCGGTAAGCTACCTTCCCAACACGATCCAGTATTTCTAAAGGACCGATATATCTAGGGCTCAACCTCCCCTTCATTCCAAATCTCATGACTCTCTTCCAGGGAGATATTCGTAAGAACACTTTATCACCCACTTCAAACTCTAGGTCTTTTCTTCGGTTGTCGGTATAACTTTTCTGTCGACTCTGAGCTGCTCTTATGTGTTGTTGAATAGATCTGACCTTTTCTGCCATTTCATCAATGAGATCAGGTCCTAATAGCATTCTTTCCACAACTTCATCCCAGCAAGTTGGAGTCCTACATTTCTTTCCATAGAGAGCTTCATAAGGATCCATCTGAATACTAGAGTGAAAGCTATTATTATAAGAAAATTCCACCAAAGGTAGGTGTTGATCCCAACCACCTTTCAAATCCATAGAGAAAGCTCTCAACATATCTTCTAGAGTTTGAATTGTTCTCTCAGACTGACCGTCTGTCTGAGGATGATAAGCAGTGCTGAAACTCAACTCTGTATCCAGAGTATGCTGAAGACTTCACCAGAACTTCGAGGTAAATCTCGGATCCCGATCAGATATAATAGAAAGTGGTACTCCATGCAATATTACCACATCCTTTATATATATCCCGACAAGATGATCCAAAGAGAAATCCTCTCTAATAGAAATAAAGTGTACAGACTTGGTAAGACGATCAACTATGACCTAGATAGCATTATTGCCTTTGGATGTTTTAGGAAGTCCTGTGACAAAGTCCATAGTTATGTTTTCCCATTTCCATTCGGGTATGGGTAATGGTTGTAACATCCCCTTAGACTTCTGTCTCTCAGCTTTAACTTGCTGACAAACCAAGCATCGAGAGACATATTCGGCAACATCTCTTTTCATGCCATCCCACCAGAATTACTCTTTAAGGTCCCTATACATCTTCGTGCTTCCAGGATGAATAGAGAATGATGAACTGTGAGCCTCATCCAGCATCTCCTTCTTTAATTCCGGGATGGGAGGAACACAAATCTGATTCCTGAACTTTATTATCCCATCACAATCAAGGTTGAATTCAGGAACATTTCTCACCTTCTTTTGTAACTTGACATCTTCTTTTTGTGCCTCTTTAATCTTCACATGTATATATGGTTGAACATTCATTTGAGAAAGATAAGATTTTCCCCTTCCATTATAATTCCAAGATCCATCCTTTGTAAATCCATTAATATTGGATCTTTTGTGATCCTCATCATGGATAAACTGGCATAGTCTTATCGATGTAATGCATCTGCCATCTTGTTTGCTTTCCCAGGGTGGTAATGGATTGAGCAGTCATAATCCTTAATCATCTCAAACCATCTTCTTTGGAGCATATTCAGCTCCTTTTGTGTGAAAATATACTTTAAACTTTTATGATCAGTATAAATATCACACCTTTCACCATAAAGATAATGCCTCCAAATCTTTAATGAAAAGATTACCGCAGCTAACTCCAAATCATGTGTTGGGTAACCTTTATCATGGATTTTCAACTGTCATGAGGCATAAGCTATCACCATATAATTTTTCATAATAACACGGCCCAATCCCTTCTTGGATGCATCACTATAGATCACAAACCTTTCTCCACTACCAGACAGTGTGAGCACAGGTGCACTGGATAACCTTCTTTTCAACTCCTTGAAATTCTCTTCACATTCCTCCGTCCAGACAAACTTAACTCCTTTACGAGTCAACTTGGTGAGTGGATTAGATAATCGTGAAAAATCATTCAAAAAACATCGATAATATGAAGCCAAACCAAGAATACTTCGGATCTCAGTTACTATTGTTGGTCTCGACCATCTTTCGATAACCTCTGTTTTTGCTGGATCCACAGATATCCCCTCTTTTGAGATTATGTGACCCAAAAATGAAACTTTTTGAAGCCAAAATTCACACTTGGTAAATTTGGCATAAAGCTTCTCCTTTCTCAGGGTCTTCAATAAAATTCTCAAGTGAACTTCATGTTCTTCCTTACTCTTTGAATAAAAAAGAATATCGTCTATAAAGACTACCACAAATTGATCAAGATAGTCTCTAAAGACTCTATTTATCAGATCCATGAAGATAGAAGGGGAATTAGTAAGACCAAATGGCATCACTATAAATTCATAGTGTCCATACCTTGTACGGAAAGCCGTCTTTGGTATATCCTCCCTTTTGACCCTGAATTGATGATACCCTGAACGAAGATCAATCTTGGAAAAGTATAGAGCTCCGCGTAGTTGGTCAAATAAGTCATCAATGCATGGGAGAGGATATTTGTTCTTTATAGGGATCTTGTTACGTTCTCGATAATCAATACAGAGTCTCATTGATCCATCTTTCTTCTTAACAAACAGAACAGGTGCTCCCCAAGGTGATGCACTAGGGCGTATGAACCCCTTATCAAGATTCTCTTAGAGTTCCTTCTTCAATTCCTACAACTCAATTGGGTCCATTCTATAAGGTGTCTTTGAAATAGGTAAAGCACCGGGTACAAGTTCTATTGAAAACTCAACTTCACGATTTTGTGGAAGACCTGGTAATTCCTCCGGAAAGACATCATCACACTCCTGTACAATTGGCATATTCTTCATCGTGAGTTTCTCACCAACCATTTGAGATAAATAACCTTCATTTAGTGGAATTAGGACCCATAAGATGGAAAGAATTTCCACTGGAAGGTTATGTTCATCCTTGCATTGATAGAAGATCATAGATTGATCTGGAATATGAAATGTGACTTCCCTTCTTTGGCAATTGATATGAGCTCCATATAAAGAAAGCCAATCCATGCCAAGAATTACGTCAAATTCCACTATAGGAAGGATCACATGATTTGCAGGAAGCACTTTCCCACAAACATCCATCGGAGAAGAATTACAAACTTTTGATGTGACTGTTGTGCCATTAGGTGTTGTCACAGCTAACTCAACATCTAATTGTTGAGGTAATACGGTGATACCCTTAGAAAATTCTTCAGAAATAAAAGAGTGGGTGGATCCAGAATCAAATAAAACATTTTCTACTTTAGAGTGGATGGTAAGTATATCTTTCACCACATCGTTATCATACTCAACATCGCTGATAGAAATTGCATGTGACTTTCCTTTGTATTTAGCCTTAAGAGTTTGTTGACGTCGACAATCCTCATCAACCATTGGATTAGGGCATTTATTGTCATAATGTCCCATCTCCTTTCACTTGAAACATTGAAGTGTAGTAGGTTCATTCTGTGTATCTCTTCCTTTCTTTGCATCATTAGACATCTTCTTCCCATCATCGCAGAATTCAAATGCCCGATGACCTTCCTTTCCACATTTGAAACATTTACTTGTCCCTTTAAGACAACTCCCTCGATGTTTCTTTTCACACTTTGAGCATAAGGGAAAGATCATCTTCTTTTTAGTGTGCTCTTTAGATTTTCCTTTGAATTCCATTTTACTCTTCTTATCAAACCCATATGACTGATGGGTTACTCCAATCTCCATCTCAACTTTGAGAGCACATCGAATGATTTCCTATTAGCTATTGAAGTCCCTTTATGGCTAACTGTAACACCCCGAGCTTACACAATACGCTTCTCATTCAATAATGCAATAGCTTGCATTTTACACAACTTCGAGTTCTAAAACACTGCGACTAATCATAGTAGCCGTTATGAATAGTAATAACCACTTTTTAAAATTATAGAAATTTTATATTTCAAAATGGACTTCATTTTTGGATTCAGAATATCGAAATTAGCCTATGTTGAATTTTTGGTATTTTTCTGAGAACTTCTAATTTTTTATGAATAGTGAAAAATACTTAAAAACAACTTTGTTTAATCAAAATAATTTATAGTGATAAATTATACTATTTAGTGGTTTTAAAGTATAATTAGAATATATTCTTACCAATTTATCCAATGGTGGTCATTAGAATTAATTTAACATTGAAATTGGACATAAACAATTGCCAATCTTTTGATATAAATTGTTTCTTAAAAACACGCTATTTGTTGTGATAGTGGGAATTAACTATAAAATTAATTAATGCAACTTATATATTTTAAATTTTGTAAAATAGACATCATTTTTGAATTCGGAATATCAATTATAGCTTAGGGTGAAATTTTGGCATTGTTCTGAAAAACTTCGTTTTTTGATGAATAGTGAAACCACTAAGTGGTAGTTAAATAACTGATTTTTCGTTTAAATGAAATATTACCACTTCATTGATTTGATTATCAAAAATCCGACATACATGGTTGTCATTAAGAAGTAAAATGTGGTTCAATGAGATTAAAATAATTTTTGGTGAATAGTAACTTTTAAGTTCTTAATCGCGATTAGAGGTAATTAGTGTAGTTTAAGGTAAAAATAATGTTTTAATAATATGAGATGAGATTGACACATGTCCTACCCTCATTGGATGTGCC
The DNA here is from genome assembly GCA_963277665.1 of Viscum album. Classification (NCBI taxonomy): domain Eukaryota; kingdom Viridiplantae; phylum Streptophyta; class Magnoliopsida; order Santalales; family Viscaceae; genus Viscum; species Viscum album. Next base: position 34,182,392 of record OY728150.1, on the reverse strand, counting down.
ATGGCCGACCAAGACAACCCATGGGTCAACTTGGGGACCCCATGGATCCACTTTTGATGGAAAATGACATTAATATATATTTATTTAATGTTAAAGTAAAAAATGACACAAACATGAAATGTTTTACTAAAACACTTTTTATATTGGGTTATAAAAGTCATAATTTTTACTATAAATAGTCATTGGAAAGATAAAAATATTTCCTACATCATAGTATTTTTTTTATAATTTTTAGACATTAAATAAATAAAATTATTTATGACATCATGATGATGCAGCGATGACCTCATTATTTAACGATTTAAATAAAATGGAATGATAATGTAAAATCCAAAGCGTACACTTGTCAAAAACCTATTGGATGAGTATATTGCGAACCCTTATCATCTTATCCTAGAATTATATAAGTGTGGGACCTCTAAAATCCGAAACGCATTTTATAATAAAGTGACTTTTCTTTACTTTCCAAGAATGCCCCTCCTCTCCACTTATAAAAGGCCCCCACCTCTCCCACCTCATTTACAATTTCAAGCCATTTGGCTTGGCCAAACTGTGCCCAAATACTCTCCCAACTTCCCCCTCTTACTTATAGAAGCCTCACATTGGGCAGAACTCTTCCCAAGGAAGCCTCTGGCTCAAATAAAAAAGAGTTACCTGATTTTGAGGTAATGTCTTCTCTAATGTTGTTTTGTTTTATTTTTCTTCTCCAACCCCCTATACTATTTTTATTCATTTCTTTTGTAACAACACCAGTATCCTCAATATACTAGGATGTTTTTATAAGAAGGATTCGAGATACACTTACACACACCTACATCTAATGGTTAAAGAACATACGGTTTCTGTGGATGGCGAATTTCTGCCTCACGAAACGATGATTGTTCAACACTCATATAACACCTTCAAAGGTGGCCATTAAGATGTCACTATTTTTATATATGATATATAATATGTTTATGTTTTACTTATTCTTCTGTATTTCTCATTTATGGCATACTATATGATTTCCATTATAAGTAAAACGCAATAATTTCATTTTAGGAAGTGCGGGCTACCGCCCCCTCAAAGTGATTTGAATCGTTAATGCCATATGTGGGATGTATAAAGGATGGAGTAAATGTTATTATACACTATATTATACTGGAAGTATATTATACATTTATATCATTATGATTTCCTTCAATTAAATACTAAATAGAAATGAAAGTAGCGTTCATGCGTACGTACGGCTTACTGTCTCCATGAACGGTGCATTTCATTTCTTACCTCTAAATGTTACGTAATATTATAAATGAATGTATATACTGGATATATATGATATATATGACATATAAATCATGAATATTATTCTGGAGATAATGGATATTCTACCATATAAACAACTTGTAATTATAAGAAGTTTATTGTTGACTCAAGTACCAAAGATCGACAAAACGACCGTTATTAACTTAAATAATTACATCATGTTCATAACATTGTAATAAGTGATATAAAAAGGATAATGAAATTAAAAATGGTTCTTAATAAGGTATATATTAACTCTAGTTTATTATTCAGGAGGTTAAAGAACGGTTGATTCAAGTAAGACACGAGGTAAGGGAACTTCTTAACCCAACTTCCATTCTTTGGGTTAATCTCCTACTTTCAAATTATGTCATGATATTATTATGTACTATTTTATATTTTTAATTTCTTTATGTGTACCTATAGTGAATACACATAATAGATCTATTTTATTTTAAAAATGATCTATTAAGGACTTCGTCTCAATCCCCTTTCATTGAGGAATATTTGGTTTTATACACAACCTTCTTTTATACGGTGTATAAACCCCTTTGAATTTTACGTTTATTCAAAAGGAATATTTTTTATATGAAGCGTTTTTCTAAACAACAAAAGGGAATGTTTTTCATTCCGTACTTATGCGGCGACAACGACTTCTCCGCCGCCGTGACCATTATTTGAGTTCCGACCTTCTCTACAAGCCATCATTTTTTTTAATGAAAAATAAATACAAAGTTTTAACTTTCTTTTATTTTGGTATTGAAAATGGGTTTGAAAGAGTTTTTATTATATCAATATGTTGTATTGATATCTTGTGATTGAAATTTGGAAATGTCATGTTTCATTTATGCATGTTTTATCTGATACGATTATGTTATGGTTTCTGATATATTTAAGCCTATTCATATGAGGAATGTATAGGACTTAATAAGTGACGGGTGGAGCCCGCTATTGCTCCTCGATGCATCAGTAGGTCTCACGAGACAACTAGACGTGGAATTGGCCGAGGCCCTTTCCCAATTTGTTTTATGGTTTTGGCCGAGGCCTTAATCATTTTAGACGTCTTGGCCGAGGCCTTGAAAAAATGTTTCAGAATGTCTGGCATTATACATTCCCTCATTATGAATGTGGTTATTGATATTGCATGTGATTATTAGACTAGTAGAATATCCATGTGAGTAAGTAAATGGCATTATCTCATTTTATTTTTGCCATATTATGCTAATGTTCAAGTTTAAAAAGGCTTTTGTTTTAGTTATACATTGCCTTAAATGTTAATGTTTATTTATGAAAGCTTCCGCTATATTGTTATCCTTATTGAGCATCTGCGCTCACCCCTTTCAATGTTTTAATATTTTTCCAGGATGTGAAGAAGTATTTTATTAATGACCTGCAGGGGTAGTCAGAAAGGGATATGAGTGTGGACTATGAAGACTTTGTTATTAGTTTTTCACTTTATGATGTAATGTAATGTTTTTGAATGTATCTAGTGTTTCCAAGGCTACTAAACTAATCGGTCTTTGGAGACTTGATCTTTTGTGATCATGCCAATGTTACGAAGTAATTCACCGACTTTGGGTAGCTAGGGTCGGGGCATTACAGTTGGTATCAGAGGAAGTGTAGTACTAACCTTGGAAGCTAGATTTAGATAAACTCTGATTAGAGCACATAGCCCGAAGATAGACATTAAGGATTAGTATAGAAGAACTTCTTAGAATTTCGGTATTATAGAGATTTTGTGAGTTCTCCGAGCAATACATCCCTGTCTGGATATGAGCAGGTAGAGGCGGATCTGGCACAGATGTACCTAGGGGTAAAACCCGAAAACACTGCTTTGAGCTAGACTCGAACGGGAACTGGTGCACGACAACTGGCCTTGATGCACTCTTGGTTACGACACTCCCGGGGGATATGCTTAGGATAATTCTCGTTTTCTTTACAAACCACTATGAACGGTTATAAGTATATACATCCTCAAATAAAACCTTTTTAGGATTATGGATTATATCCATAAATAGTTCAATTTATGTTAAGTATTTTACAAGTATGGAATTATGTATTTTGATTCATAAACTAATCTAGTTTATGACATTGTTTAGAAATGGCGCCTAGTGGAAGGAATGGAAACCGTATCAATGCACGCACTCTGTGTAGCAATTTCCCTCCTGCTCAAGATAATTATTGTGGATCTGGAGATACAACTGGTGCTGATCAACTTATTACCATACTGGGACAACTCACTCAAGTTATGAATAATAACCTTACTCGTATGGATCACCCTGATCCACAACGTGGAGGATCAATGTTAGACCGCTTCATGAGGCAACAACCACCAAAATTTAATGGGGGTACAAATCCGTTAGTAGCTGAGCAATGGATAAACTCCTTAGAGAAAATATTCCATGCCTTGGGGAGTAGCGAAAGGGAGAAGGTTGTCATGGCAGTTTACGGCCTCACTGGAGATGCCGATCAGTGGTGGTCGCTGATTCAAAACACAAAGGAAGATGATGACGTATCGAATATGGAATGGAGGGAGTTCAAAGAGCTTTTCTTAGAAAAATACTTTCCTCATGACCATCGAGCAGATATGGAAAGGCAATTTCTGTGTCTGAGGCAGAAGTAGGAAGAAAATGTCGCAAAGTATGAGGCTAACTTTACAAGGTTAGCGAGGCATGCTACCGATTATATACGTAACCCAAAGAGTAAGATTGATCGTTTCTTTGATGGGTTAAAACCATTTCTCTGTCGAGCTTTAGTATCACAATCCGTCTCATCATACGAAGATATTGTCTCGTGTGCTATCAAGACAGAAAAGGAATTCTCTAAGTCTTATGACAACAAAGTAAAGCAAGAGAAGAAGAGAATGGTGGAACAAGAGACAGATAAAGGGAAAAAGGGAAAGAGGTATTTTCCATTATGTGATAATTGTGGGAAGAATCACCCTGGTACTTGCCTAAAAGGAATGCGAGTTTGTTATAAATGTGGGGAAAAGGGTCACCAGGCTTGTGATTGCAAGGGAAAGAAAGAGGCTATCAAAGTTGAATGCTACAATTGTAGATAAATGGTTCATTATGAAAATGAATGTCCTAAGCATCAGGGAAACTTACCTCAGAAAAGGCCAAGGGATCAAGGACAATCTTATGCTGTTACTACAGTTGAAGCAGAATAACTAATGTATTGGTGCTTTTGGACTCATGGATCATATTCTGGTTATTAGAATAATGTGATATATATATAAGGATCGTACTGATGTACTTGTTGATTTCAGTAAGGTTTTAATATGATGAAGGTAATTATATTTTTAGTATGTGACAATAAGAGAAACTTTACTTTGTTTGGGGAATCTGATAAATTGATTTTGGAATTAAGAGACCTTTTAGAGAAAGTCTGGACAGAGGTATTTTGGATAACTATAAAGGTTGGAGTGGATTAAGTTGATCTTTGGATAGTATTGTTTTAAGGTTAAAAAATTTATGAAGATTATTTTTTGAATATTATAATACTATAGTTTTAGGAAAAGGACAACCTGCAGGGTGGGGCATAACCCGTCGCGTCGGACAAAGCTGCAGGAATCGAACCCACAATCATAGTTCGGCAGGCCTTTATTTCCTACCACTATCCAACAGGAAGTCCCTAGTTATTACAAAATAATTTTACTAATCTAAATGGTATGTGTTAACATTTGGGACCTTATACAATTAGGATAAGTATAATATTTTTGAGTTTTATTATCTTTTGAGTGAAAGATGAGTTGAAGGTTGAAACTCTAATTGTCAAGCATAAATATATATATACCTATCTCTTATTCAATGAATACATTAATTCTTCAACTTTAGTAAAGGGATATTAAAACAAAAAATGTGTTATCCTAATACCTTATGTCTTGTTGAACTGATGATATTTTAAATCAACATAGATTTAAGGCTTTGAGGCCCTCAATTTGACAGTTGATTGTGATTGATGACCTCAACCACTCCCTACAAATATTTACGTTTTTCCTCCAATTATATTTCTATAATTGCCACCAATGTTCTCCTAATCGAGCTCATAATTGGGTGGTGACTTTTTCATTTCCCTTTCCCTCTTATTAAGGCTAAATTTTATTAATCTTATTTCCGATGTGGGTTTTCCACAAAGGTATTTTCTATTTTCAACCTTTTATTTTCCAAGAAAAATTTCAAATTGCGAGGACGCAATTTATTGAAGGAGGGGAGAATGTAACACCCTAAGCTTCCACAATACGCTTCTCATTCAATAATGCAATAGCTTGCATTGTACGCAACTTCGAGTTCTAAAACACCGCGACTAATCATAGTAGCCGTTATGAATAGTAATAACCACTTTTTAAAATTATAGAAACTTTATATTTCAAATTGGACTTCATTTTTGGATTCGGAATATCAAAATTTGCATATGTTGAATTTTTGGTATTTTTCTGAGAATTTCTAATTTTTTATGAATAGTGAAAAATACTTAAAAACAACTTTGTTTAATCAAAATAATTTATAGTGATAAATTATACTATTTAGTGGTTTTAAAGTATAATTATAATATATTTTTACCATTTTATCCAATGGTGGTCATTAGAATTAATTTAACAATGAAATTGGACATAAACAATTGCCAATCTTTTGATATAAATTGTTTCTTAAAAACACGCTATTTGTTGTGACAGCGGGAATTAATTATAAAATTAATTAATTCAACTTATATATTTGGAATTTTGTAAAATAGAAATCATTTTTGAATTCAGAATATCAATTATAGCTTAGGGTGAAATTTTGGCATTGTTCTGAAAAACTTCATTTTTTGATGAATAGTGAAACCACTAAGTGGTAGTTAAATAACTGGTTTTTCGTTTAAATGAAATATTACCACTTCTGTGATTTGATTTTCAAAAATCCGACATACATGGTTGTCATTAAGAAGTAAAATGTGGTTCAATGAGATTAAAATAATTTTTGGTGAATAGTAACTTTTAAGTTCTTAATCGCGATTAGAGGTAATTAGTGTAGTTTAAGGTAAAAATAATGTTTTAATAATATGAGATGAGCTTGAAACATGTCCTACCCTCATTGTATGTGCCATGGAAGACCAAGAAAACCCATGGGTCAACTTGGGGACCCCATGGAGCCACTTTGGTTGGAAAATGACATTAATATATATTTATTTAATGTTAAAGTAAAAAATGTCACAAACATGAAATGGTTTACTAAAACAATTTTTATATGGGGTTATAAAAGTCATATGTTTTACTATAAATAGTCATTGGAAAGATAAAAAGATTTCCTACATCATAGTAGTTATTTTATAATTTTTAGACATTAAATAAATTAAATTATTTATGACATCATGATGATGTAGCGATGACCTCATTATTTAACGATTTAAATAAAATGGAAATATAATGTAAAATCCAAAGCGTACACTTGTCAAAAACCTATTGGATGAGTATATTAAGAACCCTTATCATCTTATCCTCGAATTATATAAGTGTGGGACCTCTAAAATCCGAAACTCATTTTATAATAAAGTGACTTTTCTTTACTTTCCAACAGTGCCCCTCCTCTCCACTTTTAAAAGCCCCCCCCCCCTCTCCCACCTCCTTTACAATTTCAAGCCATTTGGCTCGGCCAAACTCTGCCCAAATACTCTCCCAACTTCCCCCTCTTACTTATAGAAGCCTCACTTTGTGCAGAACTCTTACCAAGGAAGCCTTTGGCTCAAATAAAAAAGAGTTACCCGATTTTGAGGTAATGTCTTCTCTAATGTTGTTTTGTTTTATTTTTCTTCTCCAACCCCCTATAATTTTTTTATTCATTTATTTTGTAACAACACCAGTATCCTCAGTATACTAGGATGTTGTTATAAGAAGTATTCGATCTACACTTACACACACCTACATCTAATGGTTAAAGAACATACGGTTTCTGTGGATGGCGAATTTCTGCCTCACGAAACGATGATTGTTCAACACTCATATAACACCTTCAAAGGTGGACATTAAGATGTCACTATTTTTATATATGATATATAATATGTTTATGTTTTACTTATTTTTCTCTATTTCTCATTTATGTCATACTTTATGATTTCCATTATGAGTAAAACGCGATAATTTCATTTTAGGAAGTGCGGACTACCGCCCCCTCAAAGTGATTTGAATCGTTAATGCCATATGTGGGATGTATAAAGGATGGAGTAAATGTTATTATACACTATATTATACTGGAATTATATTATAAATTTATATCATTGTCATTTAATTCAATTAAATACTAAATAGAAATGAAAGTAGCGTTCATGCGTACGTACGGCTTACCGTCTCCATGAACGGTGCATTTCATTTCTTACCTCTAAATGTTACGTAATATTATAAATGAAAGTATATACTAGATATATATGATATATATGACATATAAATCATGAATATAATTCTGGAGATAATGGATATTCTACCACATAAACAACATGTAATTATAAGAAGTTTATTGTTGACTCAAGTACCAAAGATCGACAAAATGACCGTTATTAACTTAAATAATTACATCATGTTCATAACATTGTAATAAGTGATATAAAAAGGATAATGAAATTAAAAATGGTTCTTAATAAGGTATATATTAACTCTAGTTTATTATTCAGGAGGTTAAAGAACGGTTGAGTCAAGTCAGACACGAGGTAAGGGAACTTCTTAACCCAACTTCCATTCTTTGGGTTAATCTCCTAATTTCAAATTATGTCATGATATTATTATGTCCTATTTTGTATTTTTAATTTCTTTATGTGTACCTATAGTGAATACACATAATAGATCTATTTTATTTTAAAAATTATCTATTACGGAATTTGTCTCAATCCCCTTTCATTGAGGCATATTTGGTTTTATACCCATCCTTCTTTTATACGGTGTATAAACCCCTTTGACTTTTACGTTTATTCAAAAGGAATCTTTTTTATACGAAGCATTTTGCTAAACAACAAAAGGGAATGTTTTTCATTCCGTACTTATGTGGCGACAACGACTTCTCCTCCGCCGTGACCATTATTTGAGTTCCGACCTTCTCTATAAGCCATCATTTTTTTTAATGAAAAATAAATACAAAGTTTTAAATTTCTTTTATTTTGGTATTGAAAATGGTTTTGAAAGAGTTTTTATTATATCAATATGTTGTATTGATATCTTGTGATTGAAATGTGGAAATTTTATGTTTCCTTTATGCATGTTTTATGTGATACTATTATGTTATGATTTATGATATATTTAAACCTATTCATATGAGGAATGTATTGGACTTAATAAGTGACGGGTGGAACCCGCTATAGCTCCTCGATTCATCGGTAGGTCTCATGAGACAACTAGACATGGAATTGGCCGAGGCCCTTTCCCAATTTGATTTATGGTTTTGGATGAGGCCTTAATCATTTTAGACGTCTTGGCCGAGGCCTTGACAAAATGTTTCAGAATGTCTGGCATTATACATTCCCTCATTATGAATGTGGTTATTGATATTGCATGTGATTATTAGACTAGTAGAATATCCATGTGAGTAAGTAAATGGCATTATCTCATTTTATTTTTGCCATATTATGTTGAAGTTCAAGTTTAAAAAGGCTTTTGTTTTAGTTATACATTGCCTTAAATGTTAATGTTTATTTATGAAAGCTTCCGCTATATTGTTATCCTTATTGAGCATCTGAGCTCACCTCTTTCAATGTTTTAATATTTTTCCAGGATGTGAAGAAGTATTTTATGAATGACCTGCAGGGGTAGTAAGAAAGGGATATGAGTGTGGACTATGAAGACTTTGTTATTAGTTTTTCACTTTATGATGTAATGTAATGTTTTTGAATGTATCTAGTGTTTCCAAGGCTACTAAACTAATCGGTCTTTCGAGACTTGATCTTTTGTGATCATGCCAATGTTACGAAGTAATGCACCGACTTTGGGTAGCTGGGGTCGGGGCGTTACAGTTGGTATCAGAGGAAGTTTAGTACTAACCTTGGAAGCTAGATTTAGATAAACTCTGATTAGAGCACATAGCCCGAAGATAGACTTTAAGGATTAGTACAGAAGAACTTCCTATAATTTCGGTATTATAGAGATTTTGTGAGTTTTCCGAGCAATACATACATGTCTAGATATGAGCAGGTAGAGGCGGCTCTGGCACAGATGTACCTAGGGGCAAAACCCGAAAACACCGCTTTGAGCTAGACTCGAACGGGAACTAGTGCACGACAACTGGCCTTGCTGCACTCTTGGTTACGACACTCCCGGGGGATATGCTTAGGATAATTCTCGTTTTCTTTACAAACCACTATGAACGGTTATAAGTATATACATCCTCAAATAAAACCTTTTTATGATTATGGATTATATCCATAAATAGTTCAATTTATGTTAAGTATTTTACATTGTGGAATTATGTATTTTGATTCATAAACTAATCTAGTTTATGACATTGTTTAGAAATGGCGCGTAGTGGAAGGAATGGAAACCATATCAATGCACGAACTCCGTGTAGGGATTTCCCTCCTTCTCAAGATAATTATTGTGGATCTGGAGATACAACTGGTGCTGATCAACTTATTACCATACTGGGACAACTCACTCAAGTTATGAATAATAACCTTACTCGTATGGATCACCCTGATCCACAACGTGGAGGATCAATGTTAGACCGCTTCATGAGGCAACAACCACCAACATTTAATGGGGGTACAAATCCGTTAGTAGCTGAGAAATGGATAAACTCCTTAGAGAAAATATTCCATGCCTTGGGGAGTAGCGAAAGGGAGAAGGTTGTCATGGCAGTTTACCGCCTCACTGGAGATGCCGATCAGTGGTGGTCGCTGATTCAAAACAAAAAGGAAGATGATGACGTATCGAATATGGAATGGAGGGAGTTAAAAGAGATTTTCATAGAAAAATACTTTCCTCATGACCATCGAGCAGATATGGAAAGGCAATTTCTGAGTCTGAGGCAGAAGTAGGATGAGAATGTCGCAAAGTATGAGGCTAACTTTACAAGGTTAGCGAGGCATGCAGCCAATTATATACGTAACCCAAAGAGTAATATTGATCATTTCTTTGATGGGTTAAAACCATTTCTCTGTCGAGCTTTAGTATCACAATCCTTCTCATCATACGAAGATATTTTCTCGTGTGCTATCAAGACAGAAAAGGAATTCTCTAAGTCTTATGACAACAAAGTAAAGAAAGAGAAGAAGAGAACGGTGGAACAAGAGACAGATAAAGGGAAAAAGGGAAAGAGGGATTTTCCATTATGTGATAATTGTGGGAATAATCACCTTGGTACTTGCCTAAAAGGAATGCGTGTTTGTTATAAATGTGGGGAAAAGGGTCACCAGGCTTGTGATTGCAAGGGAAAGAAAGAGGCTATCAAAGTTGAATGCTTCAATTGTAGAGAAATGGTTCATTATGAAAATCAATGTCCTAAGCATCAGGGAAACTTACCTCAGAAAAGGCCAAGGGATCAAGGATAATCTTATGTTGTTACTACAGTTGAAGCAGAATAACTAATGTATTGGTGCTTTTGGACTCATGGATTATATTCTGGTTATTAGAATAATGTGATATATATATAAGGATTGTACTGCTGTAATTGTTGATTTCAGTAAGGTTTTAATATTATGAAGGTAATTATATTTTTAGTATGTGACAATAAGAGAAACATTACTTTGTTTGGGGAATCTGATAAATTGATTTTGGAATTAAGAGACCTTTTAGAGAAAGTCTGGACAGAGGTATTTTGGATAACTATAAAGGTTGGAGTGGATTAAGTTGATCTTTGGATAGTATTGTTTAAGGTTAAAAAATTTATGAAGATTATTTTTTGAATATTATAATACTATAGTTTTAGGAAAAGGACAACCTGCAGGGTGGGGCATAACCTGTCGCGTCGGACAAAGCTGCAGGAATCGAACCCACAATCATAGTTCGACAGGCCTTTATTTCCTACCACTAGCCTACAGGAAGTCCCTGGTTATTACAAAATAATTTTACTAATCTAAATGGAATGTGTTAAAATTTGGAACCATATACAATTAGGATAAGTATAATATTTTTGAGTTCTATTATCTTTTGAGTGAAAGATGAGTTGAAGGTTGAAACTCTAATTGTCAAGCATAAATATATATATACCTATCTCTTATTCAATGAATAAATTAATTCTTCAACTTTAGTAAAGGGATATTAAAACAAAAAATGTGTTATCCTAATACCTTATGTCCTGTTGAACTGATGATATTTTAAATCAACATAGATTGAAGGCTTTGAGGCCCTCAATTTGACAGTTGATTGTGATTGATGACCTCAACCACTCCCTACAAATATTTACGTTTTTCCTCCAATTATATGTCTATAATTTCCACCAATGTTCTCTTAATCGAGATCATAATTGGGTGGTGACTTTTTCATTTCCCTTTCCCTCTTATTAAGGATAAATTTTATTAATCTTATTTCCGATGTGGGTTTTCCACAAAGGTATTTTCTATTATCAAACTTTTATTTTCCAAGAAAAATTTCAAATTGCGAGGACGCAATTTATTGAAGGAGGGGAGAATGTAACACCCCGAGCTTCCACAATACGCTTCTCATTTAATAATGCAATAGCTTGCATTGTACGCAACTTCGAGTTCTAAAACACCGCGACTAATCATAGTAGCAGTTATGAATAGTAATAACATCTTTTTAAAATTATAGAAATTTTATATTTCAAATTGGACTTCATTTTTGGATTCGGAATATCGAAATTAGCATATGTTGAATTTTTGGTATTTTTCTGAGAATTTCTAATTTTTTATGAATAGTGAAAAATACTTAAAAACAACTTTGTTTAATAAAAATAATTTATAGTGATAAATTATACTATTTAGTGGTTTTAAAGTATAATTAGAATATATTTTTACCATTTTATCCAATGGTGGTCATTAGAATTAATTTAACATTGAAATTGGACATAAACAATTGCCAATCTTTTGATATAAATTGTTTCTTAAAAACACGCTATTTGTTGTGACAGCGGGAATTAATTATAAAATTAATTTATTCAACTTATATATTTGGAATTTTTTAAAATAGAAATCATTTTTGAATTCATAATATCAATTATAGCTTAGGGTTGAAATTTTGCCATTGTTCTGAAAAACTTCATTTTTTGATGAATAGTGAAACCACTAAGTGGTAGTTAAATAACTGATTTTTCGTTTAAATGAAATATTACCACTTCTGTGATTTGATTTTCAAAAATCCTACATACATGGTTGTCATTAAGAAGTAAAATGTGGTTCAATGAGATTAAAATAAGTTTTTGTGAATAGTAACTTTTAAGTTCTTAATCGCGATTAGAGGTAATTAGTGTAGTTTAAGGTAAAAATAATGTTTTAATAATATGAGATGAGCTTGACACATGTCCTACCCTCATTTTATGTGCCATGGACGACCAAGAAAACCCATGGGTCAACTTGGGGACCCCATGGAGCCACTTTGGTTGGAAAATGACATTAATATATATTTATTTAATGTTAAAGTAAAAAATGACACAAACATGATATGTTTTACTAAAAAAATATTTGTATGGGGTTATAAAAGTCATATTTTTGAGTATAAATAGTTATTGGAAAGATACAAATATTTCCTACATCATAGTAGTTTTTTTATAATTTTTAGACATTAAATAAATTAAATTATTTATGACATCATGATGATGTAGCGATGACCTCATTATTTAACTATTTAAATAAAATGGAAATATAATGTAAAATCCAAAGCGTACACTTGTCAAAAACCTATTGGATGAGTAGATTTAGAACCCTTATCATCTTATCCTCGAATTATATAAGTGTGGGACCTCTAAAATCCGAAACTCATTTTATAATAAAGTGACTTTTCTTTACATTCCAAGAGTGCCCCTCCTCTCCACTTATAAAAGGCCCCCACCTCTCCCACCTCATTTACACTTTCAAGCCATTTTGCTCGGCCGAAATCTGCCCAAATACTCTCCCAACTTCCCCATCTTACTCCTAGAAGCCTCACTTTGGGCAGAACCCTTCCCAAGGAAGCCTTTGGCTCAAATCAAAAAGAGGTACCCGATTTTGAGGTAATGTCTTCTCTAATGTTGTTTTGTTTTATTTTTCTTCTCCAACCCCCTAAACTCTTTTTATTCATTTTTTTGTAACAACACCAGTATACTCAATATACTAGGATGTTTGCATAAGAATGATTCTAGCTACACTTACACACACCTACATATAATGGTTAAAGAACATACAGTTTCTGTGGATGGCGAATTTCTGCCTCACGAAACGATGATTGTTCAACACTCATATAACACCTTCAATGGTGGCCATTAAGATGTCACTATTTTTATATATGATATATAATATGTTTATGTTTTACTTATGCTTCTGTATTTCTCATTTATGGAATACTTTATGATTTCCATTATGAGTAAAACACGATAATTTCATTTTAGGAAGTGCGGACTACCGCCCCCTCAAAGTGATTTGAATCGTTAATGCCATATGTGGGATGTATAAAGGATGGAGTAAATGGTATTATACACTATATTATACTGGAATTATATTATACATTTATATCATTATGATTTCATTCAATTAAATACGAAATATAAAAGAAATTAGCGTTCATGCGTACGTACGGCTTACCGTCTCCATGAACGGTGCATTTCATTTATTACCTCTAAATGTTATGTAATATTATAAATGAATGTATATATTGGATATATATGATATATATGACATCTAAATAATGAATATAATTCTGGAGATAATGGATATTCTACCACATAAACAACTTGTAATTATAAGATGTTTATTGATGACTCAAGTACCAAAGATCGACAAAACGACCGTTATTAACATAAATAATTACATAATGTTCATAACATTGTAATAAGTGATATAAAAAGGATAATGAAATTAAAAATGGTTCTTAATAAGGTATATATTAACTCTATTTTATTATTCAGGAGGTTAAAGAACGATTGAGTCAATTCAGACACGAGGTAAGGGAACTTCTTAACCCAACTTCCATTCTTTGGGTTAATCTCCTACTTTCAAATTATGTCATGATATTATTCTGTCCTATTTTGTATTTTTACTTTATCTATGTGAACCTATAGTGAATACAAATAATAAATCTATTTTATTTTAAAATTTATCTTTTAAGGACTTCATCTCAATCCCCTTTCATTGAGGCATATTTGGTTTTATACACAATCTTTTTTATACGGTGTATAAACCCCTTTGACTTTTACGTTTATTCAAAAGGAATCTTTTTTATACAAAGCGTTTTGCTAAACAACAAAAGGGAATGTTTTTCTTTCTATACATATGCGGCGACAATGACTTCTCCGCCGCCGTGACCATTATTTGTGTTTCGGCTTCCTCTACAGGCCATCATTTTTTTTAATGAAAAATAAATACAAAGTTTTAACTTTCTTTTATTTTGGTATTGAAAATGGTTTTGAAAGCGTTCTTATTATATCAATATGTTGTATTGATATCTTTTGATTGAAATGTGGAAATGTTATGTTTCCTTTATGCATGTTTTATGTGATACGATTATGTTATGGTTTATGATATATTTAAACATATTCATATGAGGAATGTATTGGACTTAATAAGTGACGGGTGGAGCCCGCTATAGCTCCTCGATGCATCGGTAGGTCTCATGAGACAACTAGACGTGGAATTGGCTGAGGCCCTTTCCCAATTTGATTTATGGTTTTGGCCGAGGCCTTAATCATTTTAGACGTCTTGGCCGAGGCCTTGACAAAATGTTTCAGAATGTCTGGAATTATACATTCCCTCATTATGAAAGTGGTTATTGATATTGCATGTGATTATTCGACTAGTAGAATATCCATGTGAGTAAGTAATGGCATTATCTCATTTTATTTTTGGCATATTATGCTGAAGTTCAAGTTTAAAAAGGATTTTGTTTTAGTTATACATTGCCTTAAATGTTAATGTCTATTTATGAAAGCTTCCGCTATATTGTTATCCTTAGTGAGCATCTGAGCTCACCCCTTTCAATGTTTTAATATTTTTCCAGGATGTGAAGAAGTATTTTATGAATGACCTGCAGGGGTAGTCAGAAAGGGATATGAGTGTGGAATATGAAGACTTTGTTATTAGTTTTTCACTTAATGATGTAATGTAACGTTTTTGAATGTATCTAGTGTTTCCAAGGATACTAATCTAATCCGTATTTAGAGACATGATCTTTTGTGATCATGCCAATGTTACGAAGTAATGCACCGACTCTGGGTAGCTGGGGTCGGGGCGTTACACTAACGCCCTTCAAAGACTTGGTTTTAAGCCACTAAAGAATCGATCGATCTTACTCTCAGGTTGGATAATAATACCAGAAGTGTACCTTGCAAGTCTTGTAAAATTTTCTTCATAGGTAACAACAGATTCATCATCCTTTTGCTTAAGTTCAAGAAACTCTTTCTCCATCTTTGTTCGGAGAATACGTGGGAAGTACTAATTGAAATATAAGTTCTTGAACTCATCCCATTCCATGGACTCAATTTCATCCCTTTGCCTCGTATTATTAATAATATTCCACCATTGATCAGCATCACCTTCCAAACAATACACTGCTAATATGACTTTATCATGCTCAGAACATTGAAGAAATGAAAATATCTTTTCAGTAGTACTAATCCATTGTTCAGCAACTAATGGATCAGTAGACCCGCTGAATGATGGTGGATGCTGTCTCATGAAGGATTCAACAGAATGTTGCTCCTTCCTTTTCTCGTTTGGAAGTCCTGCATGATTCATACCTTGAGAAAGTTGTGTGAGCATGGCTACATGATTTTTCATTCCATCTCCCATAACGTTTGGTTGCTCAGGGGGACAATGATTGCATTGCCCGTCGCATTCCGCATTAACACGGTTCCTTCGGGTTCCACCCATTGACTAAAACCAAGAATAATAGTGTGAGAAACACTAATTATAATAGGAAAACCACATAATCAAGAATAAAATTTCACACTTAAGGTCTTATCCTAGGTTATTCATGGCCATTTCTAAAACACTAATATTGTGTTCTATGCTTAGACTTCTCCTTAGGGTTCTTACTAAGGATTTCACATCCTAGTTTCCAAAGGATGACTATAACTTTCCTTTGATACCAAATATAATGACCCATATGTTACATCCATTGTTAATACTTCAAAATTGTAGCATACTTATTACAACATATAAAAAAACCATGAAAGGACCGTATAAGTATAATGTCTTTAGAAACTGGGAAACATAAACAACTGGTTCATAAAGCGTCTACACTATCTCCCATTTATTTCATCATATCTATAGTCCCTTTTGGCATATCTTACTTAATAAACTTTTTCCTAACCTGGGGAAAGAAAACATACAAAAGGGTGAGCTCAAATTCTCAGTAAAGGTAAACAAAATAATTATCAATCACATCATATTCATAAGAACATAACTTTTGGAAATCTTAACATACAAAAGAGAGCATAATTTCATAACATGGGAGAAATCATAGTAGTGAAATGGAATCCCAATAATCATAACATAAAACCTGAATATTTGTGGCATACACACATAATCATAGAGAATCATTTCTTATTAGTCAAGACTCATTTACAAGACTATCTTAGTGGACAATGTCCATTTCTGAACCGAGTTCACTCCTCGTTTCAGTCCTGTTTCACTGAACCGGTATAACCTACCGTTCTAGCCATGTCTATCTCTTGAGATATAAAATCTTTAACCAATGAATTGTAGGGAGATATAGGTCCCACCGATCTCATAATTATACCATTCTTATGTGTGCCAAAAAATCATAAATCATAAATCATTGCATAACCCATGTAATAAAAATGGAATCTTAAACATCGAGACATCATAAAAAAATTCATATTAGATAAAGTAATTCATAAAAATATTTACATAACAACATAATAAAATCAATGTAAAATAGGGATAGAAACAGAACCCTTTATTATCTTAGATGGAAAATAATTTTGATAAAACACTTGAACTCCATTCTTCAGGAAAATATCCTTTCTACTTCAAAAACAAATTTCCTTTCTTAACATGTCATACAATTCTAAACTTAAAGAAGTTGATTAAAAATAAACATGAAAACATTTAAAGTAATATCCTTGGAAATATTTTTTTTAAAATACATTAATGCTGTATAAGTTAATAAAACATTTTTCTCATACTTTTGTCAGAAATGTTAAAAAAAGTACCTTGTACGAAAAACAACAAAAGATTCCTTTCATATCTTTTAATAAAAACTCACTGAAGGGTAAAATTGGATATAAACTATTGTAGAAGGATATAAATATTACATATTGGGGAAACATGGATGTGGATGATAAAATACACCCCATTAAATACTAACATATAAACAATCTCGAATAAAATGAGATTCTGATATTTTCCCTTACCTTAGGTCTGATTTGCTTCGTATGTGTCTGAACCTCCTGTATAATGATTTAAATAATGTTATTGACATATTATAGAATCATACATATTGTTATGATATCATATATGGTCATATAATTAGCTTCTTATTAGTAATATTTCCTTACTACTTGTTATTCGAGTGTTTATTACTTTTTGTTCTTATGCGTGTTTTGTCGAATAAATTATTATTCTTCTCTTTAGGTTATAGATACCTCATTTCCATAATGGTATTAGTGTAATATATATCATATTAGTTCATTCAATTCACTTATATAATCATTATGAAATGAAGATCATGTAGAACAAGTCGCATCACATCATGGAGACGGTATTCCGTACGCACGCACGAGTGATGATATCGTTCCTATGATCATGGAATTGTATTGGAGTGTATGTATAATATTTTATAATAAATATCACTTTATAATAGTCATATATAGTCATTATTTACACCATTATACTCAATCAAGTAAGGTGGTGGTGGAAAATAGATTACACCACGGTGTGGAGATGGTATTCCGTACGTACGCACACGCGGTGATTTCTTTTTCCGTCGGATGGATAGATGGTGAAATAGGGTTGTTTCATACTTATAATAACATATACGTATATGATTGATAATGATGTTATTACTTCATAATGAAACAACCAATGAAGAAGAAGTGTAAGAAGAAATAAAGATGAAAGAATCAGTAATAGACATTACCTCTTCTTTGAAGTGCTTCTTTGAGACCTCCTTTTAGGGAACTAAAATAGGTCTTTGAAGAAGACCAGAACCTCTAGGATTTTTCTAGATAAGTGTAGAGGATAAATTGGTAGGGTTTGGATGAGCATGAAGCCTCAAACCGGTGTAAGGAAGAGGGGGGTGAGGTGCCCTTTTATAAGGGAGGAGAGGGGCACCTTTGGAATAACTAGAAATATTATTTTATTATAAAGTCAAATTGGGTTTTTAATAGATCCAAATTGATATATATAGAATATATGGTGGGTAGGGGTCTAAAGAATCTCATCCAATAGAATTTAGACATGTTTAGGTATCAATTTTAACCTTATCATTTAGATTTAACTTTAAGTTAGATAATTTAACATTTACCGTGTCTTCGTGTTTGCTTACACTATAAGGTTTATAAACATACCATATCAAGCCAAACGAACCCCAAGTTGTTTATTATTAATATATATAACCTTATATAAGTCATTTTGCCGAACCATAGATTTTTAGGGATAAAATAACAATTAGTAATATAAAATTTGTTTTAAAAACTATTTTATGTCAATTTTGACACTATTTAGTAATTGATTTTTGTGAAAATCATAACAGAATGATTAGTTCGAACCATGTTACTTAAATCAATACTAACATGTCATAGTAACCTATAAAATTAGTTTAATTCATAAAAAGTCTCAAATTACATTTATTTGGGTATTTATAACATCAATTATGTCAATATTTCATTAATAAGATAATTACTGCATCATCATTGTGTCATAAATAAATTAAATTATTTAATGTCTAAAAATTACAAATAAAATACCATTATGTAGGAAATATTTTTAGATTTATAATTAATATTTATAGTCGAATTTATCTTATGTATAACCCCATATTAAAAATTATTTACTTACTAAACTTTGATTTTATCTATTTTAACCCTTCTTTAAATAAATTAATAATAAATGTCCTAATCTAATCCAAGTGGGACTAAATGGTCATAGTTTATTCCTTAGGTTGTTTTGTGTCGAATTACACTTGTCCAATAGAATTAAGACATGTTTTAGGGTAATAATAATATCATTTTTACCCTTAATTACCCTATTTACTTTTAACCGTGGTAAAAAAAAGTAAAAAGTTACTATTCACCAAAAAATTATTTTCATCTCATTGAACCATATTTTACTTATTGACAACAACCATGTCTCTCATATTTTTGAAATTCCACTCACAGAAGCGGTAAAATTAATTTTTATGAAAAATTCAGTTTTCTAACTACCACGAAGTAGTTTCACTATTCATCAAAAATTGAAAGTTTTCAGAAAAATACCAATATTTCACCCTAGGGTAATTTCGATATTCCGAATGAAAAAATGAAGTTCATTTTGAAAAATAAAAATTATAAAATTTAAAAAAGTGGTTATTATTATTCATAACGGCTAGTTTTAATAATATTTTAATAGCATATCATTGCTTAGTGAAACTCGGTATTGCGTACGACACAAGCTATCGAGGAAGGTCGCAGTTGTGTGTAAAGCAAGCCAAGCTAGTGTTATGTGTAGTGAAAGATTCCTTTGATGATTTATATAACATAAAAACAAAATATTTCACATAAAATTCTCGGGTGTTACATGACTCATCATCAACCTTACCATTTTCAATATGGCACAATTATGTCTTTCAATAACACCATTCCAATATGGTGTATATGGTATATTGTGAGATAGAATTAAAAACTCCCATAATAGGTTGACGAACTAGTGGTTAATATATCTCCACATCGATACAATCAAAGCTTCATTATATTCGTACCATAATGATTCTCTAAATCATTCTTTAACACCATGAATTTCTCAAAGGACTCAAACTTATACCTCATTATGTAGTCAAATCCATCATCACTCAATTCATCAGAAAAAGTAATAATTTATGAATATCCACCTCTAGATTATATTGGAAATGGTCCACAGACATCATTGTGTACCAACCTTAGAAACTTTGTGCCCCTTTCACCCTATCCCAATAATGGTGGTTTGTTCATTTTCCCATGCAAAAAAGTGAGACATAAATGAAGTGGTTTTAGCTCATATGAGTCTAAATGAAAACATTGATATAGTTTTCTCAAACTCTTATCATTTACATGACCGAGACGGTGATTCCACAACTAGGTGTTGAATGAGTCACGCGATCATGGTTCATCTTAAATTGGAAATAATTCCATCTAGTTATTTTTTCTGTATAGACCGTTATTTATATGTGCCATACTATAACAAATATTGTCCTTATAAAAGAAACAACATTTATTTCCGAACATGTAAATATATCCATCTATATCTTCACATAGTGTAGAAATATTGTTTTTAGTAACACTAGTCACATAATAACATCCATGTAAAACCAAAATCATTCATGTTGTCAAAGTGAGGTGGTGGTCACCAATGGCTAGAGTGACCAACCTTAGACCTTTGGAAGCTTAAAGATCCACCTCTCCACTGAATTTTTTTTGAAATTATTTGGTTCATACATTTGAATACATATTTCAGCACCAAAAGATGTATTTAATACCCAATGTGTTTAAATGGAAATATTCCATTTGATAACTAATATACATTTGGATTCCTCTTTCTTACGGGTGAACTTCCTCTTCCATTTTCCTGACTTTCCATATGAAAAGAATACTACCTCCTTTTTCATTACCTACATATGGATCTTCTTCTTCACATTTGAATGGTTCTCAGGAGCATTAGTCTATTAATAAATCCTAAGCCCATTTTCATTGTCCTTCTTCTTGAAATTCACCTTATGGTCTGTAGGGTTTTCACTCCCCATATCCTTCTGAGTTTGGAGAATCAAGGTAAGAATATCAGAAAGTCTCTTCTAATTATTAATCATATTATAATTCACAATAAAACTAGTGATGGAATTAGGCTGCACTGATAGTATTAGATCTGTTTTCAACTCATTAGGTAATTTAATCCCAATGATGTCTAAAAAATCATTATATTAAATACGCATGACTACATGTTGTCCATCTTGTGAAAATTATGTAATCATAGTAGTGAACAAGTAGTTGTAGATCCCATACGTCTCTTGTCTCTAAATCTCTTTATAGAGTTCCCGAAGGTGAGACATCTTTCAATAATCATCCATTTCTTTATGTTTCTTCAGGTGTTCATTAGTCATGGATGATGGATGAGTCACTGAACATCCATAAATTAATTTATATGTTCCTCATACTTAGAGAGTTCCCCATCACTCCCTCCACTTCCAAGAGAAACTGTTAAAGGCTCTTCTAGCACATAATGTTTCCCCTCATGGCGAAGGATAACCTGAAGGAAACATTTACACTCCTAGAAATTAGTACCAGTAAGATGGTTTTCCTTCTCAGGTACGGATCATAACGATATGTTTGATGTCATTTTTATTGTTGTTTCTAAAAATTTATATGCATACATTTTTAGTACATTATCTTGATAAATACACAGTATAACTTTCATATAATTGCAATGATTAATTAGCGATGCATTATCATCGCAAATGAATTTTTGGGATGCGTGTCCATCACAAACAGAACCTCGAAGAAGAAGGTGTATCAAATATATTAATTTGTGATGGTCCATCATAGAAAATATTTTTTTGTGATGGATATATAGTCTGTCATAAAAAGAGAAAAAATATTATTAATAGCCTTTATGTGCTAGCTCGTCACAAAAACCTTTTTTGAGAAAGATAAATAATCTGTTACAAATAACCCAGAAAAAAGAAATAATTATATTATTTATTAATAAATAAAATTAAAATTATTTAAAAATAATTAAGAAATATTTTAAAAAATTAAATCACACATAGAAAGATACAACATTTCAAATAAAATATGTCTATCATACCAAATTAAGAAGCATAGATGAAACCCCCAGAAATCAACAATCGGCATTAGGTGGAGGAGGATAAATGGATAGGCCAGGGGGAGTAAAATCCATACCAACACCATTCGCAAGTAGACACATATACTATATAATCTCCTCATCTCTCAGATGATGCTTAACATGCTCATCCTATGTCTTCCTATGAATATTCAATATCATCTCATCCTGAGCTCTGAACCTCTCTTCTTAATGTAAAACCGATGGTCATGTTGATGACACCTAACAATGACCACCCATCTCACTCACTGATTCCATCATATAAGTACCATAATAACTCTTTGGTTTCATTCAAGAACATATACCAATCAATCAACCGTTATTGACACCATATGAAGTTTCTTGTTTCCAAGCCCCTCACTGAAACCTAAAGTAGTAGTGAAATATTGTTCATCCTCCACTTGACTCTCCCATGAATGATAAGTCCCAAAATCATATTTTTGAATTATATATAATTACAAATTAGAATAACAATAAAATTAATATTGATGAAATTGTTCAACAAAATCTGTAACCAAAATATGACACTATGGTTTTCCTAAAACTTTCCCTATACGGGGATCAAAATACACCTTCTTATAAATGTGAAACTCTATAATAGATGGGTGAGTAGCGGCCTATATATTATAATAAAAATTTAATAGTTATAATAATGATACATTAAAAAATAATATCACGTACTATATATCATCGATGTTTTCTAAATGTACGACTCCTAGCCCTATGGTTGACCTCTTTCTTCCCTCGACATAGACATCCAGCTACTCGTATCCGTATTTAATTCAATCTTAGCTAGACTGAGCACAACCCATGACTATAATAATTTGGAGAAAATAAATTCTATAAGAAAATTTAAAAAATATATTAGTAATTAAATAAATTTTGAAAACTATATATTATTTAATAACATAGAATCTAGTGGTCGAACATCTGGTCACGCACGTTGATGGGTACCATGTCCCATGACACCCATGGCTCAAAAAAATAATTTCTCAAAATCACACAAACCTGGCCAACAACTAAATGAAAAAACTGTGAAAATAGAAACAATTTTATAATAATAAAATTATTATAAAAATTAATACACTTAATAGATATGAACTAAATTTATTGTTAAAAAATTAAACATACCTCTCTAAATGTGGGTCAAAATTAGTAAATAATCATCTTTCTGTAATAGGAAAAGTAATCAGTAGTCGAGAATGATTGTGCCCCCTCCTAGTTAGCACACCTACCTGAGGAGGAATACCTAAATCAGGATCTTCATCAGGAAGTATGGAATCAATCATGGAATGTAATAAATCATCATGAGGATCACCTCCATCCATCTGAAACTAATATTATCACAACTATGAAATTGTTAAAAAAGATATGATATAAAAATAACCAATGAATGCATGATAAAAATAAAGTTACCTATGAATGATTATTAATAAAATTAGGAAATGTAAAAGAAATTATAATATTAGTATATGATAATTACCTGTAACTAAATAAGTTAATATAAAACATCAATCATCAACTTCATCACAATTTTCATCAAAATCAATATCTTGATCCTCAACATAATCATTGTAAACTTCTATATGAATCTCACTTTCATCTTCCCTTATTTATTCATCGACATTATGAATATCTTCGACACTTAACTGAGGGGTTTCGTACTCAATATTTATATCCCATCAGGTAATAGATATATAAATGGATGTTTCTTGAAAAATAACAATATGTTTCACTTCAACAGAGACATTTTCATTTTCAAAAAACTAATTGTTATGTGATTTCATTTTTATCACAGTCCACCAGTCCTTAAAATCACTCAATATATCATAGTAATTTGCAAAGTAATCTTGATGTGCTCGATGTGAAAACATAAATGGTTCATTTGATGCATGAAGACTATTATATTTAATGTCAATTACTCCATGTAGTGGATGAACATGAAACCCCTAACCAGAATCAAACCAATGAAATTTAAACAATGTATCATAATTTAATCCCTGATAACATAACTAAATTATTTCATCGTGTATACCATAAAATTAAGCATCAAATTCCTTTTGATGGTATCCTTTCAAACTAACACTAATATTAATTGATTTCATTGAGTCACCATATATTCATTTATGGAATAGAAATCCAATAACAACATACCCATTATAGATTTTATCAATTTTGATGGAGAGTTTTTGAGAACACATAATCGACTATAAATATTATTTTCATGTTGTGTTACCTATAAACAATAAAATTTTTTGTTAATTGATATCATTGAAAATTTGATTTATTATTCCATCAGAAAAAACATTATTTACCACTATTTGAAACTAGTATGAATTTTTTTTCCGACGTTACTCAAGAGACACAAGAAAAAAACACCATATTAGGGGAGTGTTTTTAGAGGGGGTTTTACAAAACCCCCTTTATAATCATAAAACATAGAGGGGGTTTAAACCCACCTCTAAATTTATTTTAGTATTTCGTTTTGTAATATTTGTTTGGATTTTAGAGGATGTTGTGTCAAAACCAATGCTAATTTAATAATTAGTGGCCTTATATCTTCGGTTGGATTTCACCGACAGTATATTTATATACAACTCATTTGGTTATTAGAGTATATATATATTACATGGAATTTTTTTAAATGAAATTGCGAGGGTTGAAAACACCCTATAATCACTTAAATTGGATGATGTTAATGAACTCTATTTAATCACATTAATTAAGGGGTTTTTTCAACCCCTTCTACATTATAAAAATAAACGGGGTTGTGAAAGCTCTCTAATTTATAACATTAGAAGGGGTTTTAAACAACCTATAATATATGACATGGGGTTCATGGGTTTCCACTAATCCGTTTGAATAGAGAGACTTATTATTTTTATTTATTTATTAATAAAATCATATAAATTTAATTTTTACAATATATATGTGTGCGCGCACGTGTGTGTGTTACACAAACACATTATATAAATGTATTTAAATGCATTATAAACAAATATATAAATAAAATATATAAATACATCAAATAAATATTTAATCTTATAAACATAAGTGTGTACATATATAAATATCAGTATCATAAAATCAATGTAATTAGAAATATATTTATTCAAATATATTAAATTTATAAGTTGTTTTATGAATAAAATACATTTATATTATGATTTAAATTATAAAATATTATATTAAATAAATTCTATTGTATATATATGTATAAATATATTTATATTATATTATGTATAAAAATAAATATAATATATTAAAAATTAAATACAAATATACATTTATATCTTATTTATTTTTATTATATATATTATATTAAAAACAATTCATTGTATATTAATTTATATATACATTATAATTAATATATATATATATATTTATGTATACCATGTAAATAAATATTGAATTTTGTAAATATATATATCATTTAATTATACTATATATTTTCCAATTATATGAAGGTATTAAATTTTATTTATATGTATACATAAATATAGTTGAATAATTTCATGGGAAGTTGTGTATCAATTTAGATGTATAAATTGTATTTCATATATTATTAATTATATATAATATAAATGATTAAAGATTTTATTTAAATATATACAAAAATGTAATTTATTTAAAAACTATATCATATAAAAACCCATTCTTATAGTTTTTATAATTTATATTATTATAATAAAAAATATATTTTAAAATAACATGTTTATGTTTTTATATTATATATAAATAATATTATATGATATAAAATTTATAAAAATAAATATAAATTAATGTATACGATATTATACTTTTATATTTATTTAAATACCTATATAATAATGTACATAATATTATATAATTATATTTATTGAAGTAAATAAATATTAATTTAAATAGTATTAAATAAACCTATTGAAATATGGATTATATAAATATTATTATAAATTATATTTCATAAAATGTTAAACATATATGATGTACATATTAATTATATATAATAAAAAATTTATTATATATAACATTATATAAATATTTGAAAAAAATTTATTTCAAATATAAGATTTAAATAAATTGTATTTCATATAATATTAATTATATATAACATTAATATACGTATAAATACTATATCATAAAAATTTATTTTATATAATATTAATTATATATTAATTATATATAATATTATATAATTTATAAAAATAAATATATATTAATGTACATAATAATAAATATATGTTTTTTAATAAATTATAAAAATATATTTTTAAAGAAATTATATAAAAATATTAAATAAAAACATGTATATAAATATTATAAATAAGAAAGTTCATAATATATAAATTTGAATTTCAGTATATAAATAATTTACATTAATATAATTATAAATATATGTATATATACATAACCTAAATATTATTATAAAATATATTTAATAAAATGATTGAAAATACACTTAGAAAATATATAGATTATATATATATGTAATAATTTAATATAAAATAGATGTATGACAACCTAAATAAATAAATAAGTAATATAAAAATGTATATATATATATATATATAATTGTGTTATATCGTATATATTTATTTGTATTTAAATATTTATACAAATATTATTTATGTAAATAACATTTAATGTAATCCACTAGAGGGAACATGCGAGGAATTGATTGGGAGGAGGGGCGTGCCAGCGGAATTGAATAGTGGAGGTCACATGAGAGGGACTAGATGTAGTGGGGGAGACCCCGCGGGAAACTGGAGATGGGGAGGCTGGGTGTGGGAGGAACATGATGTGGGGAGGGGAGTGCAGGTTTCAAATAATACACAATATTTTAATATTTTGTTTGTGGTAGTTTTCGAAACCTCCTCAAATATAGTTCTCAATTAGAGGGGTTTAAAACCCCACTCTAATGTGTGTCTCTATTATAGGCAGTTTCAGAATACACCTCTAATATTTACCTCACAACTAAATTAGGGGATGTTTACAACCGCCTCTAAAATGAGATCATAAATAGAGTGAGTTTTAACCCCCGAAAATCTAACACCTTCCTATAAAATTAGAGGGGGTTGAATCCCCATCTAATATAACTGCTTATAGTTGTGAGATACCTTACCACTGCTTAATGTAATCCACTAGTAAAACAATGAGGCATGCTCATTAGCAGTGGTTTTGGTTAACCGCCTCCAAAATTGATAGAATGGGTTATAACTCCGTCTAATCTAAAAAACAACAACTTTTAACCGGGGTATTTTTTTGTACTGAGAGGAAGATGTAATCTTTTGAAATTGATTTTTTATATGCTCATCATATAGTCAACAAATTTTTTAATGTAAATAAATAGACCTTTTATAAATATTTAACAAAATAAAAAAATAGTACATACTACACAAATCGTGTAATTTCTTCAAAATTCAAAAGAACATCGGTATGAGCTCTATTTAGTTCTTTATCTGTAATACATCACTCATGATAACCACTAAAACCAACCTCCGAATAATTAAAAAATGAAAAATAATGGTCTGTGACCTCATCAACATTTGTCTCATTGTGACCCATCTTAGTATATTTTGAATGATATTCTGACTGAAAAATATAAAGAGTGGAAATTTGAAATTACCTCCTGCAAACTGTGATTCTGTAATCGACTTTTCAACTGATTATTTTTTATGTACATTACTTTTTACTTTTTACATATATATTTCAAACAGATACATCAACAAGAATTATAACATCCATACACTTTTGTCTTCATCTACAAAATGCAATATTAATTATTCCATGTAATCAAAGACTCTCGGTGTGAATATTTTCTACAATTTACATAATATTAAAAACAAATTTTCATAGGGAATTAAAATGCATTATAATACAGTGTTTCCACAAAAATATCTTGGAAAAAAATGTATTCCCATAAACATGTCCCAAATTGAAGAATTCGATAGCCCTCAAATACCAACAGGCATTAATCATTCAATTATGACATGAAAATCATGACATTTAAACTCGATAATATGCCCATTTGTGAGGAAATGAGAGAAATTAGACTCATAACCATATAGTAATCTCAAATCATTAATCCATTGATAGAATAATAATTGGTTCTCTTTTTAATGAGAGTTAGCTATTTGGGATTTATTAATTTATGTGATTTTTATATTCGAATCATTCTAGTTTAGAACGTATGCAATTATATGCAAGATCTAACATTGCCTTTACATGACTTTTGGACTTACCATGAGTCTCCAACACAGTATAAAACACGTTATAAAAAATATTCTTATCAATATGAATTATATTTAACATGTGATGAACCAATAAATCAGACCAATATGAAAGGTCCCAAAAAATTATACTCTTTACCCAATTATGATATCTCCAGAAACCATTAATCTTTGGCTCATTTATGGTTGGTATAAATGTAACTTGTGGTAATCCAGAAACAATATATTATACATGATTACATGAGAGCACTTCTAGAGGTGGGATTCTTTAAATTTGACCTATTTTAAAATTAATTATGTTTCATTGATATGGTTGATCCATAGGAAGATATCTCTGATGAAAATCAAAAAAACAAACCTTTCTCCCATTACAAAGTATAATGTCTTTGTTCTCAACCATACAATATTGACATGATTTTAGACCATGTGTGCTCTATCTAGATAACATACCATACAATGTAAACTAACTAATCATCCATATTAATGCAACTTTCAATATAAAATTATGATCCATAGTTATATCAAATGTAGTCACACTGTTGTTCTATAAAGAAATTAACACATCAATTAGTGTTTTAAAATAAACATCAATATTATTTGTTGGTTTTCCTAGAATTAACATCATTATATATATATATATATAGTTCCTTCATCAACATAGAATGAGGAATGATGTAAGGAGTAATGAAAATAGACCAATCAAGAATAATGACTTTTGTTAGGAATAAATGGAGAGAGACCATCAGTAGAGTGGTCCACCCATATGTTACATGTTTTTGTAGAAAAAGTAGAATTTTTATGATAAAATTTTTTCCTTGAGTAACCATCAAATTACCAATTTATGATATATGTGATAGAAATATTTTATGTACACTATTTCAGAAATCCATCTATGCTATGAGACAAAAAGAAACGTTTTATATGATGAGTAAATGGAAAATATATCAATTGTTACACATGAACTATAGAATTTCATTATTGCGCCTCTTCATACCTCGATTCCCCACATTTTGGAAAATTAACCAATTATTCATATTCACCAAAATATAAGATGGAGTCAATTGAAAATTCATGGATCTTCTGATAACATAGACCCAAAATATGAAGCAACTTCTTACTCTCATAGAAACATATAGCGAATGTATATCCATCATGAAACAATGACATAACCAGAGATAACATCTGATTGAAACTACTAATTGACATTACAAAATATGATTTAATAGTCATAATATCTGTAACTGCTTCTTGTTCTCTCATCTAGATTCCCAAATATAAGGCATCCTTAGTGGATTTTATCAAATTTTAAAAATATGAAGGTTCATATTTAGGATTTAAAATTTCATTTTGAGTTTTTATTTCAGGACTAAATGGACCTAGTGCGTCATGTATTAAATTCATAAAAAATGGATTTGGAATAAATTTTTTTTTATTTTCTACTGAATTGTTTTCACCATGTTGATAACAAACAATTTAATATTTCAGAAACCGTAATGAAATAAAGGAATTCTAGCATTGTCCAATGTTTAAAATGTCTTAGGACCACATTTCTGACATGGACAATTAATTAGACCTACAGAAACAAAATCAAAATTCAACGGTGAAAATAATATAAAGGCATCAATACCTTCAATTTAGACAAGATTCAAACCATGTCCATTTGGGTTTTTACGATTATATATCCATTAAATATCATGTAATAAATACTGGTGGCTACTTATGGAGTCCATAGTTTTCAAAAAAAAAACAATAAAAACAAAAATGATTCTTAAAGATCATTTTGATTAATTGAAAATTTATATTACATTTTAACATCTGGAAATATTCCATATGGAGTATGATCAGAGTGAGGCATTGGGTTAGCACTGGGTTAAAGGCCCCATATAGGCTCTATGTATATAAAATAACAATATTAAATATACAATATAATACACAATCTATTTTTTGTATGTAATAAAATTTATATAAAACTTTTTCTCATATGAGACGCAATTTAATTTTTAAGACACACAATTTTTTTGTAAATTTTTCATTTTGTTTATAAATTATTATTATTATTTTCTAATCATTGGTAATATTAAAAATATATTATTAATAATGACTCATTGATTGTCAAATATTATATATTATTTAAAATAATATTATATGTTTACTAATTAAAAATTTTTACCAATTTTTAATAAGCCATATAATTGTTATATTTTTTTAAATAATCTTACTAAAAAATATCCTAATTATTATTAAATATGTTTTTAATAATGAATTACTATTTTAATTTTTTAATTTTGTTCATTATACAAAATTATTACTGTTTTTAATATAAATAACTTCTATATATGAAATTTTATTAAAAAAATTAATTTAATTAATTTTCACATCATTCTTGAAAACACCAATTTATACTTATTTCAAACATTATATATATATAACAGTAAAACAAATCAATTTACATCAAATTAATTTTACATGTTTATTAATGAAATTAAAATATCAAATCTATATACATACAAACATGCAAACACATGGAAAAAATTGCATATATGTTGTTAGTTTTTCAAATTATTTATAATATTTTGCAATTTACAATAATATTTTCTATCTATTATTAATATTAAGTAAATAATGATTTATATATTTATATATTTAAAAATTTTCAAATTAACATAAATATTCTACAAATATTCTGACAACATTCTTTGAACCAGTAAAAATATTAGATTTATATATTAATAGATATAAAAAAATATTTAATAAATATTAATATTATTGACTAATTAATTAGTAATTATTATAAATTATGCTATATGGTTATTAATTATTTAGGTCATTAATAATTGATATATATATGTATATCACAATTTTTTAATTAATATAAATACAAAAAATATATGCTGATTCTTTTTATACAAATATTCATATGAAATCTGTATATATTTATATTAACCCTTATATGTATTTGTCAAATAATTTCAAATACCTTTATATATATATTACATGATTTTATATTGAAATATATTTTTACATGTTTTTTAAAAGAAATATATATTTCGAATAAAAATATATACGTATATATATATTAAAAACCATAGAAATTTTTTAAAACATTTATATACGTTTGTCTATATATCATATACATGATACAAATTTATAAAACGTATATATATATATATATATCTATATTTTAATATACATACCTGTATGTATGTATATATATATATTTTAAAAACATTACACAGTGATTCATATATATATATATATATAATAAATAATATTCATTTTTTTTAAATTGTTTATTGATGTATTCAAAGAATTTATTTTCTTACATATATTGATATAAATTTTATTTATTTAAACATAATATATTATTTATATGAGTTTATATAAAAAACATTATAAATTAATAAAAATATATAAAATATATTTTGTCAATTTTTTTAATAGATCCACATAACAAATTTTTATATATATATACACACATACATAAATACATAAATATATGTATATATATATATAAATAACACATACCATAAACATATTTATAAAATAATTTATATATATGTAAACACATTTTAATATATATATATACGCACAAACATATATCAAAATTAACATGATACACAATCATATATATATACACAAATATAAACAAAAAACAAATATAAATAAAAATTATAATAAATTACCAGAATTCCTAAAAATATTATAAGATAATTTATATGAGTTAGATTAAAATTAAAACAAAGATTAATATAGTTACATCACTCCTAAATATCAAATAAATCATGAAAATTAGATAATATTTTGTACTTAGGGTGTAACCGCACCAATATATTTGACATTCAACCCAAAAGCCCCAAAAAACCAGATTACAATCATAATATAAATTAATGCAATATCACCTTTGAAAAATATCAAATATAGCATGAAACATTGGAAAAATTTAAACCTAGGGACCAAACTAGTAAATTTATCATTGAACCAAAATACATTAAAACAATTGACCAAAAACATTAGAGGAGACCGTACGTTGAAGATGTGAGCAGGAATCATCCAATAAAAGGATGAATAGAGACCCATGAAGAGGAGGGAAAATGGCCGGCCATAGGGTTAGTTATGGTAGAGAGAGGAGGAATAAATAAAAGAGTGGATGAAGAAAAGGAGGCCACACAAGGTATTAAAATGACAGGGTTTTTTTCATTGGCTTATTTGCGATGCAATTAATGACATCGCTAATAGTTTTTCAAGATGATTATTTACGATAGACACTTTGATCCATAAAAAATAATCCATATGCTAGGGGAATTTTTGACAAACAAAAAAATATGTAACAAATTTCCTTAATGATTCATTTTCCTGTTGGGATGTGAGAATGCATGTCAAAAACAACTACGATAGATTATTCATTTTTTCATAATAAACCATTATTTGGTACAATCTATTTAGTCGATCACAAATAAAAAAAGAAAACCCACTATTGTTTATGGTTCTTTTGGCCGTTGCTAATGGCGCTTTGCTAATATATTAAATTCTAGTAGTGATATAGACATATAAATAAATTAATATTTATTATTCTCCATCTATTTTTTTTTGAAACCCAATAGCCCTCACAATTGGCTTTAGAATATCTTGTTCCTTGAACAATCTTGCAGCAAGGATCCATATTTTCCTTCACATTACCCCAAATAGGGTTGGTCAAGGAAATTGAAAGGTTTTGGGTAGTCATTTCAACTTCCAACTACATTAACTCATATCTCATTGATAGGTTGAGTGGACTCCCCAATTCTAAAATCCATAAATTTGGTTTTTCATAACCTTTTCCTCTCAATTACACCATTTCATACTAGGGAAGTCAACCCATTATGTAATCTATGTTATGTTAATCCAAAACATCAAATTATAATTCTTTGATAATTGAAATCACCCCCACTAGGGTTGGCCAGGCACATTGAACTATGTTTTGATTCAAACTGTTTTAATGGACGGCTACAATGACATAATATTTAATATAGGGATTTTATCCTTTATGTGAATATTTCCACTTATTATCTTTTCTCAAGATTGTTAGTAGTAAGGGGGATATACTATAGTTATTAACCATCTATAAATAATGTTTATGCATTGACATTTTTATTTCTGTTCCATCTTGTAGGTTTATTTGTTCATTATTATGAGATGACATCAAACATCAATAATGAATAACCATACATTTGATAGAAATAAATAAAGAGTATGTTCATGATATTTAATACTGGTTAGTTAATCTAGTTGTTGATAAAATAACCATGACCTATGGGGGAAACACCATGACCCGTGTAAGGTTTGTGTTTACAACATTCCACACGTCCACCTTTGTATCTGCTTTGATTAGTTTCACCTCGACCCCTAACGTCAATTTCCTTCACTAGATTTGGAGCTCCATCCATTACATATGATTTTAAATCACATGCATGCGAGGGTTAAAATGGGGTTAACATAAAAGAAATCATGGGAATGTATGCCCTGTATATTAATTACGTTTAGTAATGCATTCCAACAATTTATATTTAATAAAAAAATTCATGGGGAACCAATCACATACAAAGTTATGGTCTAGATCATTATCATCCACATACATCCAACAAGTTATTAATTTAATAAAATTAGATTTAAATTATTTTTTTGTTCTTAGTAAGATAAATTATTCTTCAATCGATTATTCATTTTTTAAATTAATCAATAATTTTTCTCTTAATTCTTTTCTGAATGTCCTTTATCTTCTCCTCCATAACATTGTAAATGACTTGTTCCTTGGAGGAAACCCAGTGAATACCTATCCAAAACCTACCACCATATATTTATACTTGTATATATATTATTATTTTTGACATGTAGAATGCATAAAGAATTATAATTTTTACACAATTCATACATGATATGAAGATATTTGATCATTACACAAATGTTAATTATATATATATATATATCAAACACATATCAGATGTTATGTCATATGTTTATTCCCACATGAAGGTACATGTATCAAGCATTTAAATTATATAATAATAAATTTTTAAATCTGCGTAAAATAGAACCAAGGCACTGCATGTCGATTAGACTACACGACATGTACCCTCCTCACCACCCAACCAAAGTAAATGGTTGGGGAAACAGTGTTAGAGGTGTACTTCATAAATTCTCAGATTACACATCATGTCCAATTGGACACAATTTGTGTAGACTCTATTATTTGTGTTCACCGGTTGGGCAAGACATGTAGGGGATAATCGACATTGCCTAGAATTGAAGGGACTACACGCCGTGTCCAGAGGGCCACCC
Organism: Viscum album; assembly: GCA_963277665.1. Taxonomy (NCBI): domain Eukaryota; kingdom Viridiplantae; phylum Streptophyta; class Magnoliopsida; order Santalales; family Viscaceae; genus Viscum; species Viscum album. The sequence continues at coordinate 34,147,446 of OY728150.1, read as the reverse complement.
ACAATGTAGACTTCAGCTGACTGTGTGACATTTTATCCTGGTCAACACATGGTATAAGAATTAAATATACTATGTGTCATTAATCCCCACATCTTGATTAATTTACGAATTAATCCGGCCACGTTGAACACAACTACATGGTGTGTAATCATAATTACACGACGTGAGTCGAAGATTACATGATGTGTAATTCTGAATACATGGCATGTACTATCATGTTACCTAGGCATAATCATCAGTGAATCCTGATGGGGTCCTCAATTCAATATTAACAATAAAATTATTCACATCGGTTAAATCTGTTTAAAACAATAAAAACGGAATAGATAGAAAAGTTCTGATTACATGAACGATTGGACATGAATTGAAAAACAAAATTATTAACACATAAAACACAACATAATTATTTAAATAATTATAATCTAAAATAGGACCCCTATAATACAACTTTTAGGTTCTACGCATAGAAGATGCATGGGTTGGGTGGGTACCCCACATTAAAAATTACTATGATTGATGATTAATCTAGAATAAAAAAGGAAATAAAATCCAATATCCACGAAATTGAATCAATGATTAAATAAAATAGAAAGAACACAGAAAAAGGGGAGAGGATTGATATATTTTGTTTATAATTAATTTAATTTAATTAAATAATTTCATCCAATGTGATTCTTCCATTGTTTATTCATTCGACCATAAGACTAAGATGTGGGTTCGTTGTGATATAGAATTCAAGGAAATGTTTCTTCTAGTAGTGATCCACACATGCTACATATATCTCTGGATGTTCTTGAAGGAGTATTTGGGTGCTATCCTGGAATTTCATTGTGCTTGTGATGTCCGTCGTTGATAACCATGAGAAGCCCTTCCAAAGAGTTATCCTTGATCTAGTTGAGGAGGATCTCTCTCGTTCTTGAGAGCATTCGGGGAGAGGGATGATTACAGAAGACTTGGTATCTTTTCTCCAAGGATGTTTTGATGACAATGATCGGTTAGCTTATGGAATAACCCCATGGTTAATTAGAGAATAATAATATGATGATGAATTTAATTCATCTTTTAATAATATTTATTTTGCACAATTTTTGTTCCATATTTCTTCACTAATGTAAAACCCCCATGTCAAATAATAATAGCAAGGCTATTATTTCCAGGACATGTTCTTAACTTGTATGTTATATTTTAATATTTTTTTTAAAAAATAATATTTAAAATTATTTCTCTCTAGACCCATAAATTACCCCTCAAAACCCCCCTCAATGTTTTCTATTCCTAAAACAATGAATATTTATTTATTAAATAAATACAATATCATTATTAGTTGATAAATAAACATTTTATTTGTAACACATTCTCTTGAATAACTAGCGAAGAAATAAATGAGATCAAGAATATTTAGGTAATTATCAAACCATAATCAGGAATAATATTTGTTCAAATTATTTAATAAATAATATATTATTCAAATGAGATACTGGTTACACTTAGTGTCTGACCATCTAGGACTCTTTGTTGTTTTCATTAGGCGATCTTGCATAAATTCCAAGGTTACTATTTATCCACAATTCAAGGAACCCAATAGAATGTATTTTATGTCATAATGACATGTCACCTCATACAATTTATTACCATGTAATATAATCCCATTTTTCCTGATATCTCTAATCAAGCAGTTTTTATGCATGTTCCATCAACCCATGTTTTCAATTTATCATTCATTGAATTCCCAAAATTAAACATGGCTAAGGAACACCATGGATATGGATTTAGATAGGCTATATCATTTCCACCAAAGGACATGATATATATACATCCATAGAAGGGAATATCATTTCTCGCATTATTCATTAATGTAGTATTACTTTTGATGCACCCAATATATACAATATCACCACTATCATCGGTCGCCAAGGTTCTCATCAATACATCTTAGTGCGTGAGTCATAATACCCATTAATATAAATATTGATTTCTAGGGACCAATAAACACATCCGCAGATAAGAACATACAGTGAAACATATAAATGATTTTTCTCATACTGGTGGTTCTTGTTCTTATAATATCCTCTTAGATATTTCCAAGGTCACACACCATGAGAAGCTGCCTCAATGTGTCACAAGTTCCCACCCATGATAGCTTGTATCAATTGTTACCCTTCAAATGATATCATCTGGCCATAAAACATATATTCAAGAATAGTTTCATCCAACTTCATGGTTCTCTATATAGAAATCATCTACTATGACCTTTTAGTACGATATCTATTCTTTGGACACATTCACAGACTATGTCACACAAAACAACAATCAGGATACGACACAGAGTTTACTAATATTCATCCAATGAATACATGTCTATCATAAAGTACAAAGAAGTTGGTTACTAGGGGACCAACTCAAACATCACTGTGGACTAATATGAATTACAAGAATTTTTATTAGGTTTTATTAAATTTATGGAATAAACCACAATGAATGAGTCCGGAAGAATCATCAATTTCTGATAGTGGTAGAATATATGTGGGTACTGTGACTAGATTTATGATATTAGAGGCATTTAAAAGTTTTGATGTTCATGTAGAATGGAGAATATTTGATAAATGACCGTGAATCAAATGATTCAATAATATAAATTGGTTTTAAATGATGTTGGATCATCAAATTATTTGTTTGTTAGATGTTCATGGCCAATTGACATCAAAATTGAAGGAACTGATGATAGATTCAGAGACACATTAATGTTATGATGTATTTAGAGATTAACGGATTTTTTCCATGTAGTTGGGTTGAACACACATTGTGTGTCTCATTGATGCATTATTATGCCTCTTTGTTACAATTAAATATCACATGTCTTATGGAATATCCACACTACATGTTAACTTATCCATTTAGCATGATTTTTATCGTAGTTATATGATCAAGATCCCAAGTGGTCTCACATGCTATGTGGAGGGTCCACACACCATGTAACCACAATGGAATATGACATAGGTAGTAAGGTATTTACATTTCACTAAAACTGGACCAACACGATATGTTAGTCATCTTCCATTATATGCAGTTTTTATTTTTCAATCTATGTTGAATGTAATCACAGCTAATGGTTTTAGATAAAGGGTGAAACCACGTATACCCCCATGAACAAATTTTTTATCGTTTTTTTACTTTACATAGAATGTTTCAGTTCTCATTTATATTTAGGTCCCCCTATAGGATTCCATGGTAGTTTCACATTTCTCACATGATAGTGTTAGGTATCCAACCCTAATACTAATGCTACATAATCCCTTGTCGAAATGTCAAATATGTATAGGGTTTGGTATCCCCCTATGGGTATGGGGTTCTGATCCTATATCCCCTATAATATTTAGGTTCATGTATCTCACAAATTTATGTAGTATTGTAATACCAACATATAACATATTATATATGGATTCATGTATCCCCCTATGACTATTGTGTAACCCTCTATGTGTAATATGAAATTTGTCTTCTTATGGGTCTTTCAGAGAGGACATTCATGATATATATATATATATATACGCAAGTATCCATACATTATCTGTGTTATCATGTATCAAATCTTATATTGAGGACAATTTATTCGATAAACATCTAATGGTGATGGTGTGTGGAAGTTCTTAGAGGATGTAGTTTTGGACAATGGTTAGACATTATAAATTTTAATATTGGGAGATTATTATTTCTACTTTGTATATTTTTCATACATTAATATTGTGGGGAAAATATTTTTCCTTTTATTTGTTTTATGTATCTGCACACTCTATACCTTTTTTGGAATGATTATATAATAATTTATTAATCTAGTTTCCATTTTTTTCATTATCATTTAATTTATATATTTGTGTGTGCACGTGTATGAAAATTCATTATTATACGACGTCTCGTGATAATCATATACATACTCAGTGAAAATCACAAGCCCCAACCATTTGGGTTCATTATTGGAGTGGCACTCTTTTTTTATTGTGGGGCTAGGTCTGTCCCTATTAGATCTGGTCATGTTAGAGTGGCATCAAAGTTTGGGTTTTCTTAAGAAATAGTGTTTATAAATAATAGATGAGTGTATAGTTTTAGATTTAGGGAAATGGTGTAAAAGATTCATGGGAATGAATCCTGGTCAAGACACCATGATGATGGGGTTGTGGATGATGTATCCATACACTATGTCTCTGATAATCTATGTGTCAACTTGGTGTAGAGAGATAATAGGTTTATAGAAATATTTAGTTGGGGAATCATATAGTAATGTGTTGTGGCTTCGATGTTGTAATTTATTTTTCTCCTTGGATATACTCTTTTGAACATGGTAGATCATGAAAATTATAGGATTCCCCCTAGAAGACATCCCATATAGAACTTGCGGGAGGATCTCAAAGATGAATAACATTGTTTTGAGGCCTTGGTGTAAGTTCATGTTCACAAGTAGATTCCTTTGCATGGATATGGTGAAATAATTCCACCAATTGACATGTAATATGATGTACCTATAGAAGCATAGAAATTAAATTTTCCCCATGATGGAAATTGGGTCATCCAAGTAGCTTATAATTAAAATGGTTACATGATAAACAGGAAGCCTATTACATTGGATACCCATGTTCTGGGGAAACTCAGACCCACATGATTTAGAGGATTTGATATGGATGATTTTCCGAGTGTTCTATCTAGTTTAATCTACTTATGACCAGATGGTAGTAGTTTTAGAAAATATTATCTCTTTTATGGTAGCATGGTTATGGGGTATATTAAATAAAATTTATAATGAAATGCTTATTCCATAGACTGGGTTGGATATCCTCTTCTCATAAGAATAATTCTTGATGACTCTCAGTATAGTGTGCATCCAATAGATCAGTATGCATTAGTTTTTAATCATTCCCATGGATGATTATACTTCATGATTGGATAACCTCACATGATAATCACTTGACATGTTTGGGAAGGGGTAAATATAAAGAAAAAAAATTTGTAGAAGAATTCACCGATATAAAAATTCTGGAGATGTACCTCTTTGAATTAACACCTATGCTATGGTGCATGGATATTCCCTAGTTGTGGATAAATAATTAACATAGTAGCCACCCCAAAATAGGTCTATGTAGAAGTCACTTACGAGGAGAGACCTTAACAGTAGATGTACAGTGCCATGCTATGGGAATAATATTCCTTATACTATCTGAGGTGATATCTTAGAATGGAGGATTAGTGAATGATTGTTTTGATGGGGAATTTAGTCAATCATGATAAATGAATTTATTTTATTTTTTCTAGAAGGTTTATAATTAATGGGAATGTCCAACCCATCGTGTATCATATGAGGAAGAGGAAATAGATGAATGACCTTGTCATTGACAATTATGTAATATGGGTCATGGTTGGGGAGGTCAAGAAGATCATTTAAGTATTGATTATGGTATATGATCCAAAGGATTTGTAGGAGGTTGTCATCATTATGAGATGATACAACCATTACCACTTCCAAGTGGTCCATTCAATGCTCATAGAATTTGTATCCATGGGTGTAGACAACTATTCTATGTCGATTCATTTGACATAGAGGCTCCCAACATGATTTTAGGTATGATATATGTATTTTCTACCTTATAATATATTTTTGTATACATGGGTGTATGTTGATCCTTCTATTCAATTATCCCCTAATATTGAGATGGTGATTTTAATAGAGCCTCTAACCCACCCCCTATGAATATAGAATATTAATGGAGGAGATTCCATGAAAAAAAAATTATATAGGGAACATGAATTGACACTTTGAGGGGATAATTTCTCATGGAGTATCTTTACAGTTTGGAGGATTATTTATGATTTTATTATATTTATAGACTATCTATAATTATACTATTAGTATGTCGATCGATTCTAAGGGATAATGTTGTGTACTCAGTGTAGCATCCCAGGTTAATAAAAAATATGAAATATTCATATTTATTATTTTTTTGAATTAAATACTAATTTTTCTTTAAAGGGGATTCTATGTTAGATGCAGTACTCGATACACAATAATGGGTTCAATTGAAAACTTTTGTTGGACACAATGTTGAGTTATACTGAGAAATACTAATATAATATTATTTTTATAAATGGTTGTTAATTATTATCCATATTAATTGAAGGAATGAACAGAACTATATACAATATGATTATACTTGTTTTTGAATTTTTTTACATTTATCCAATAAAACTTAGAGCCTTAAAATAAGAAAGAATCTTATTTTAAGGATAAATACTCTAATATTATTTAAAAGGTCAATTTAACACCTTTTGATGGATAAACCATTTTAAACCTATAATTTTACTTTTATATGTTCTATTCTAAAAAATTAGATCTCTTCTTCAGAATTGGTTCATCAAAATTTAAATTGGGTAAATTTTTGGTATTTTTCTTAAAAATGTAATACAGTAATGAATAGTGAATAATACAACATTTTAATTTTAAACTTCATTTTAATATACAATATTTATATGTTTAAATTTTATTTTTAATTGGTTTTAAGGTTTAATTAGATTATATTTTACCACTTAATCCAATTTTTGTCCTTGGGAGTAATTTTATATTGAAATTGGACATAAATAAGTAGAAATCACTTGATAGTTATTATATCTTAATACCATGTATTTTATATTGACAACAAGAAATTATTTAAAATTAATATCCACCACTTATGTGTTTTTAATTTTAAAAAAATTTCATATTTGGAATCAGGAGGTCCAAATTGTGTAAATAGGTAACTTTATATTTAGACATTATGAATAATTACTTCAGTAAAAATTTTATATACCATTGTAAAATGATTAATATTGTAAATAAAGGTTTTAAATAATATTATAATAATAGTAAATTACCCTTACACATGTACTAACCCTATTTGATGAGATATTTCTAATGAAGGTCATAGTTGTGTCGATTTTGGGACAACATGGAGCCACTAATGACTGATAATGACACTTTATGTTTATTAATTAAAAGTAAATGAAAAAATTACATAAACATATATATTTTAGTAAATCAATTTTTACCTTCAGTTATATAATTTATATCTTCGCCTATAAATATTAATTTGAAATTAAAAAATATTTCATACATCATGGTATTTTATTTATATTATTTATACATATATTAGATAAATGTTTCTACAATGCAATTATTATGCAGTGATTACTTTGTTAATGAATTATTTAAATAAAGGATATTATAAAATTTACATAAACTATTTTAAACATGTCCAATTATTATTGAATGATTTTATTTCCAACAACATTCATCTTAACTTGGAATTCAATGAGTTTTGGACCTTTTGAAACTGAAAATATGTTAATAATAAAATAATATTTTCAAACATTCTTAAAGAGCTCCCCCTCTCCCTTATAGATATCCATCACCTCTGACCCATTAATCACATCTCTCAATCCCCTTCTCTCATCCAAAATCATTTCAAATAAACTGCTAACATCACTATCCCCATCATATAATCCTTCCTCTATGTATAAGAATCTTCATGAAATCCTTTTGGTTCAAATAAAAGGGAGTTACCAAATTTAAAGGTAATGTCTTCCCTCCAATTCTGTTCTTTTATTTTACCTCCCCACTTCCTATTCTATTCATATTATTTGTTTACATAAATACATCAGAAACTTTAAAATACCAGGTTATTTTTATGAGAGTTATTATAAATACACTTACACACACATCCATCAAATGGGTACATAACATATTGTTTCTCTGGATGGAGAACTACTGCCTCACGAAATGATGATTGTTCATTCATATCCTAACACCTCTTATGGTTACCATTAATATGGAACTATATTTATATGTGATTTATAGAATAATTATATTGTCTCTATCTTTCATTATGTTTCATTTATAGTATTCCTTTATGGTTTCCAAACTGGTTCAATACATTAATTTCATTTAAGGAAGTTCACACTACCTCCCCCTCAATGTGATATGACTCATTCATGAAATTCATTGAATGTCTAAAGGATGAAGTTGCTGAAATTATATATAATATTATACTTTAATTATTATATACCAATGTATCATTACGTTTTCATTCATTTAAATAATAAATATAAATGAAAGTAGCATTAATGCGTACATAAAACTTACTGTCTCTATGAATGGTGAATTTCATTTCTTATCTTCCAATGTTATGTACTATTATATATACATAATTATTCTATTGATTTATGAATGAACGAGTCAAGTCGGACACTAGGTAAGGGAATTCATCTCAATATACCTTCATTAAGACATATTTTCATTTATACCTGACTTTATTTTATATAGTATATAAAAACCTTTGACTTATTATTTAATTCAAATGAAATATTTTTCTATGAAGCGCTATATTAAATTAAAAAAAGGAATGTTATTTTAACGTACGTGGTGACAATTCCCTTTCTACTGTCACGAGTATTATTTTATATTTTTCTTCCTTAACAAGATGGAGAATTTTTTTAAAGGAAGATAAAAACCATATACCATTTTTACATATTTTCGTATTGATGTTTTTTATAATGAATTGATTTTTTCAATAACATGAAATGATATATTGGGATTGTAATGTGGAAATATTATCTTTCCATTATGCATGATTCTTTGTTATGGTACTTTAGCCTTGTTTAAGTATACGGGTGGTTCCATGATAATCCTAGGGAGGGTGATCCAGAGATAGCTCTCTAATGCATTTGCATATGTGATAAAGGTAATCATTAATGCTTCTTCTAAGAGTTTTAGGGAATATACTGTGATGGGTATTCCAGACGTTAGTCCATATATAGCTTTGGATGCTACTATGTAAGTATAATAATTGATTCCACATGATAGCTTTATGACTTATGATTTCTAGGTATATTCATAAATCATATTATTTCATGATGTATGTCAAATATATTACGTTTGGTTTTTATTGATGGACTAATGTTTTATTTTGTTACATTATAATCTATACTGAGTTTTTTATTCACATACCACATTTTTTATATGTTTTTCACAAGACATAAATATGGACAGGGTCAAATATGGGATCATGGAAAAGTCATGATGTAAAAAATATAGAACTAGATATGAGTCTTTTTTCAAGAGATTTTATTTTATGAAAAAATGGATATTATGTATAACTGTCTACTTTATAATATTTGAGATGTAATGTAATAGTTATGGCCTCATTCTTTAAAACTCTAAAAAGTGAAAAAAAAATCCTCAATATGAATTACTAACTTAATTTATGATTATGTAATGTTTAAGGTCGGGTCCTTATAGTTGGTATTTGAGGTCAATTTAGACTAAATTAAGAGATAAGATATTATTAAATTATTATCCATAAATTAATTTATGGTATGATTGAAATGATATATCATTTATATATTACCATGTTTCTTTCCCTAGGATATTTCTGTGTTCAGAATATATTTCTCCATAAGAAACTAGGTAGCTATGATTGGACGACATCAGGAGGAAGAAAACCTTCCAAATCAGCAATATAATATAGTCAAAATTGGAATAGAACAGTTTTTTGTAGCGATGGAATAATTTAATCAGTCTATAAATGGTGGTAGTATCCATTCATGAGATTATCCAGAACAACCACAGTGGAACATGTCAGTAGTAGAGCATTTCATGAGGAAACATCCCCATCATTCAGAAGATCATCTGACCATGTGCTAGCTGAATTGTGGATTATTGAACTGGGGAAGATTTTTTATGTCATGGGGTTTTCAGAAAATCAAAATGTTAGTATTTTTGTTTATTGTTTTGAAACTGAAGTTGATTAGTGGAATTCGATGGTAAAAAATATCACAGATTGTGAGGTGATTGATTATATTTATTGCGATGAATTCAATAGTATGTCTCTTATTAAATATTTTCATAAAGTGGTTATTATTAGGATGGATAAACAATTCCATGAATTGAGGTAGGAGGATGACTCAGTGGCTACTTATGAAGCAAAATTCACTAGACTGGCAAGGTATGCTCCAAATTTCATATGATATTTTGATATTGAAATCAACCATTTTTACTCAGGATTAATGCCAATGTATCAAAGGGATTTAACTTCTTGTGAGTTCAATGTTATTAAAAAAATGTTCAATGTGAAGAGAATTTGGAAATAGATATTGTTGATGATTAGGTGTTCTTTGAAAAACAACAGATTAAGAGGATGAGGTGGTAGACGAAAGGAAAAAACTCTTCAAAAAATTCTAATGGTATGAAACGTAAGTTTACAGTTTGTGAATGTTGTGGTAAAAATCCAACTAGGGATTGTCTTTTTAGATCTATAAATATCTAATGATGTCGTAAAATTTGACATAAGGCTTGTAATTTCATTGAACAATATCAGGGTAATGGTAAGAAAAAATCTGATATATAGTCATTAAAATGTGTAATTAATTGGGTTATTATGAAAATGAGTGCCCACCAAATAACTCAACTGACCAAAATCAACCGGACTACATTCATAATGGGGTGTTGAAATCCTTTGAACTACTTCAGCAGATGTTGAGTCATCGAATGATGTAGTATCTAGTACACTTTTTTATTCAGATTATGTCGAGGTCTTGTTTGATTTAGGGTAACAAACACTTTATTTTCTAAGATAATTTCTTGAAAAATTGGAATACTATCTTATGTTATGAATCTTGAACTTATGGTAGAAACACAAGTTATAAATTTTGAGAGAAAAATAAATTATAAGAACCTTCATGTCCTTGTGTGTGGAAAGAATTTACCATCAAACCTTATTTGTATTCCTCTATCAGAGTTTGATGTTATATTGGGTATGGATGGGTTTTCTGTTTACCATGCTATGATTGAATTCATAGTAAAAGAGGTTTATTTTTAGAATTACTTTCATTTTGAGTACAATAATGAAGCCTTATGTTTGATAACATATTGAAAACTATAAATCTAGAAAAATATGGAAATAAATGTTACCTTGAATACATTGTTATCAACAAAGGACCTATTCAGAAAAATCACATGTAAGTGGTAAATGATAATATTGATGTTTTTTCTGATTAGTTTCCCAGTAAAATACCTAATCAGGAAGTTAAATTTAATATTGACTTAGTTCTTGATTCTAATCCAATTTAAAACCCCCTTGTTGAATAAGTAAATTTGAACATATAGTGTTAATGAAGCAATTGCTGGAGTTGATAGATGAAGGTTTCATTTGACCTTGAACATCACCATTGGGTTCTCATGGCTAGTTTCTTAAAAATAGATATGGTTCAATGATGCTTTTAATAGATAATAGAGCCTTGAATAATATCATTATTAAAAACAAGTATCATTTTCCTCATATCGATGAATTGTTTGATCAGCTATAGGGAACTTAGTATTTTTCAAAGATTGATGTGAGGTCAAGGTATCATTAGTTGAAAGTAAAGGAAGCAGACATTCCAAAGTCTATTTTTCGTACTAGATATTTCCATTATGAATTTCATGTGTTAACTTTTGGGTTCACAAAGGCACCTGCTATATTCATGGGTCTTATTAATATAATTTTTCATGACATCCTAGAAAGCTTTTTGGTTGTGTTCATTGATGATAGTTTGGTTTATTCAAAAGAAAAGAGGATCATGAAATCCATATAAGGGTTTTCATGAAATACTTAAAAGATAAGAAACTGTATGGGAAATTCATCATGTGTGAGTTTTGGTTAAAAAAATTTTATTCCATGGCCATATTGTTTAAAAAAATGGTATAACTCTTGACCATGATAATACAAAATTTGTTAAAGAATGAAAATTACCTACCAATATCATATAGATCCGTATTTTTCCTGGTTTAGTAGGTTTTTACAGGATGTTTGTTGAAAGGTTATCATGATTATATAGCCCAATGAATTAGTTAACTCGAAAAGGTACTAAGTTCGTTTGGACAAAACAATATGATGATTGTTTTAGGAATTGAAAATAATATTGGTGAAAGCTCCAATTTTGGAACCACCTTCATGAAATAGTGAATATGTTATCTACAGTGATGCATCATTGAAAGGACCTGGTAGTGTTCTACTGCATAATGATTATGTAATTTCTACTTCTTCATTTTAGTTGAAACCTCATGAGTTAAATTACATTACACATGATATTGAATTAACTTATGTTGATTTTTTCTTTTAAAATATGTAGTCATCATCTGTATGGAGTAAAATTTGAAATTTATGATGACCAAAAAAATTTGAACTATATATTTTATTACAATTTATTGAACATGAGACATAGGATATGGTTGGAATTAATCTAGGATCATTATTTAACAATACATTACCATCCAGGAAAGGAAAATAAAGTGTCTAATGATTTTAGTTGAAAGTGTAATGCTACATTAACCATGTTATGTTTGGAAGAAGATACTTATTAATGATTCTATGAACATTGGAATAGAAGATGTTTGTGTAAGAAATTCATCTATTTTGTTTCAGGTGGCAGTGAAATCATCTCTATTAGAGTGAATTAAGAAATCACAGAAGTAAGACAATGAGTTATAGAAAAATATATAGTTGGTTCATAAGGTTGATTTACCTGAATTTAATATTGATAATAAATGTGTTTTGAGGTTTGGGAAGAGAATTTGTGTTTTTTGTGAATCACGATTAAAGAAGGAGTTATTTGTGAAGATCATAGTTCTCTGTTTTCAGATTCTCCTTGCAGTAATGAGATGTAAAAATATCTTCAGCAGTATTACTACTGGGATGGAATGAAAATAGATAATGTTGAATTTTATGTTATGTGTTTGAATTGTAAACTAGTTAAAGTAGAGTTAAAATTTCCGAAAGGAATTCTTCTACCTTTACGAGTTCTAGATTGGAAATGGGAAAATATATCCATGGACTTCATTGTGGGATTACCAAAAAAATCTCGAGGTAACAATGCAATCTGGGTTATTATTATTCTATTGACTAAATCTGTTCATTACCTTCCTATTTGAGATACTTTCTGTGTAGATCAACATTCTCAGTTGTATATTAAAGATATTGTTAGGTAGCGTGGAGTTCCCCTCTCCAATGTATCTGATCATGATCACAGGCTTACTTCTAACTTTTTAGAAGGCCTTCTGAATGAATTGGTTACTAAATCAATGTTATTACATCCTTCCATCATTAATCTATTTGGTAGTCAGAATGGAAAATTTAGACATTGGAAGGTATGATATGTGCTTTATCCATGTATTACAAGGGAAGTTGGGACCAACATATTTCTTTTGTTGAATTTTCATATAATAACAGTTTTCATTCTATTGTACAAATGGCACCATTTGTGGCATTGTATGGAAAGAGATGTCTAACTCCCGCTTCATGGGATGAAGTACGTTAAATGAAACTGATGGGACCAGAATTAGGAGAAGAGATGGTAGAAATAGTTCAAATGATTTAGAATTACCAGAAAATAGTTCAAAGTAAGCTAAAATGATTTGTGGATTATCAAAGGAATGATCTTTCATTTGAGGTAGGTGATCATGTCTTTCTCAATGTTTGTCCAAGAAAAAGTGTAATGTTTTTTGTAAGGAAGGGAAAGTGGAGTTCGATGTTCGTTGGACCCTATCAAATTCTGGTGAATGTTGTATCTATTGCATACAATGTTTCATTACCTCCAATTTTATCCCAGGTACATAATGTTTTTCATATTTAAATATTGAGAATGTATTTTCCAAATTTATATCATGTTTTGATCCCATAGGTAGTTTAGTTATAAGACAATATATCTTATGATGAACAATGAGACTAGATTATTGACCAAAGAGAGAAACCGTTGCATAATAAGGTAATCCATTGGATAATGGTTTTTTGAAAAAAATCATATGGTTGAAGATTAAATGGGTGAATCATAAAATTATTTGAGGGATAAATACCCCCATTTATTTGGTATGTGAATAAAATTTCAATGATGAAATTTCCAAACGGGGGGAAGGATGTTACATTCCATGTAAATAAAGAATATGAAAATTTCATATTTATTAATATTTTTGAATTAAAGTTTAATTTTACATTAAAGGGGATGCTATGTCTGATGGTGTACCTAATACACAACAATATGATTCTTTGAAAACGTGTATTGCACAGAACTTTGAGTTATAATAGTAAATATTAATATAAAATTATTATTTTAAATGGTAGTAAATGCCTGGATTTTGTAATGGATGTAATCAATACAACTACCTAAAATATGATTATATATGTTTGTTAAATGTTTTTACATTTATCTAATAAATTATAGAGGCTTAAAATAAGAAAGAATCTGACTTTATGCTTAGATACACTAAAAATCTATAAAAGGTTGTTTTACCACCTTTGGATGGAGAACCCTTTTTAAATCTATATTTTTGTCCCTTTTATAGGATATACTTGAAAAAATAAAATTCTTCTTTAGAATCTGGACATCAAAATTTTCTTTTGGTAAATATTTGGTATTTTTCTAATAATGTTAATTTTTGTAATGAATAGTAAAAAATAAGGAATTTTAATTCAAAACCGACTTTACATATACTTTATTTATATTGATAGATTATATTTTTAATTAGTTTTAATGTGTAATTAGATTATATTTGACCAATTAATCCAATTTTTTTCATTGGGAGTAATTTAAAATTGAAATTGTACATGAACATGTTTCAATATATTGATAGTTATTTTTCGTAAAAAGACTCTTTTTGTTTTGAAAATGAGAATTAATTTTAAATTAATATATGCCACTTATATGTTTTGAATTTGGAAAAATGGATTCAATATTTTGAATCAGGAGTTCTAAATTGTGTTAATAGGTAAATTTTATTTTTAGACATTTTAAATATTTACTTCAGTAGATATTTTATTGACAATGGTTATAGGGTAAATCAGGTAAATAAGGGTAAAAAATAATATTATAACAATATTAAATTAACCTTAAAAATATATTAATACTATTATATGATATAATTATTAATAATGGCATGAATGGGTCATTTTATGGCCACATGGAGGCATTTAAGAGCAATAATGAGAAATTATATTAAAGAATTTAAAATAAAGGCAAAAATGACATAAACATATAAATTTTTGTAAATCAAATTTCATATGAAGTTATATAATTTGTCTCTTCAATAATAAATACTAATTTTAAATCTATAAATATTTACCACATCATGGTATTTTATTTATAATTTTTAGTCATAAAATAAATAAAATTATTTATGACACAATGATGATGATGTGACTAACATATTAAGGAATAATTTAAATAAATAAGAATAAATAATTTAAAAATGCTATCCAAAAATTGTTCAATTATTATTGGATGATTTTATTTCTAAAAATAGTAATCTTATCTTCTAATTTAATGATTTTCTAACTTTTTTGAATCAAAAAGAAGTTTATAATAAAATATTATTTTCAAACATTCATAAATAGCCCCTCCTCCCCCTTATAAAAATCCATCACCTATAACCCATTAATCACACCTCTAAATCCCCATGGATCATCCCAAATATGCATATATAAAATCCCAACATTCATCCACCCCTCCTAGAATACTTACATTAGGAAAAAGTCACTTCCATAAAGCCTTTTTAGAAACAAAAAGGAGATACCCGATTTAATGGAAATGTATTCCATCATGTTGTATTCTTTTATATTAATTCTCCACATCACATGTCCTTATTTTTATTTTTTAAAATAAAAACACCAGTATCCTCAGTATAATAGGTTGTTGTTATGGGAAATAATCTACTTACATGTATACACAGCTCCATCTAATGGGTATTGAACAGACGGTTTCTATGGATGACAAACTACTGCCTCACGAAACGATGATTGTTCAATATATTCCGACCACCTCTTATAGTGGCCGATTAGATGAAACTATATTTATATGTGATATAAATTATATTTATATTTTCTCTATAATTTATAATCTTTAATTTATATTATACATTTATGGTTTCCATAATGGGTAAATACGATAATAAAATTTGAGAAAGTGCGGGATACCGCCCTCTCAATGTTATATGACCCGTTCATGGCATAAGTGGTATGTATAAAGGATAGTGTCTCTGAAATTTTATATGATATTATTTTGGAATTCTAATGTACCGATGTATCATTATGTTTTCATTCTATTAAATAATAAATAGTAATTACATCATTGTTCATGCGTACGTACGGCTTACTGTATCCCTGAACGGTGCATTTCATTTCATATATCACAATGTAATTTACTATTTTAAATATATATATATACTGGACATATATGATATATATGATATATAAGTCATGAATATCATTCTGGAGATAAATGGACTTTTTACCACAGGGAAAACCTTTAATTCTAGGAAGTTCATTTTTGACTCAAGTACCAAATATCAAAAAAATGACCATTAAAAACATAAATAATTATGTAATGTTTATAAAGTGGTATAAAGTTATATAAATGGGAAAATATACTCGAAAAAAGTTCATAAGAAATAATAAACTTACTTTATTTTATTATTTAGTAGATAAATGACCGAACAAGTCATGTCAGACATGAGGTAAGGGACTTCGTCTCAATCTCTTTTCATTAAGGCATATTTTGATTTATACATGACTTTCATTTATACGGTGTATAAAACCATTTTAATTTTAATATCACAAAAACGGAATCCTTTTCTATAAAGTGTTACACTAAAAGGAAAAAATAATTTTTTTAACATAGGTGGTGAAAACGTCCATTCCGCTACCACGAGTATTATTAGATCTTTAGCATCCTTAACAAGCCATAATGTTTTTTTAAAAGGAAAATAAATACCAAAAACCCTTTTTACATTTTTTTAAAGTGTTCTCGATATAGCATTGATTATTTAAATATATTTAAATGATATATTTTGATTACAATGTGGAGTTTTTATCTTTCAATTATGATTTTTTTAGTTTTATAGTTCTTTGGAATTGTTTGCGTAGACGGGTGGTTCCATGATACTCCTAGGGCGGTTGAGCTCGAGATTTCTCGCAATTTCATTCGGTAACATGAAAAAGGTAAACATTAATATTTCTCCTAATATTGTTATGGAATATACAATGATGGGTATTCCGGACGTAACACCCTTTGTAGCTGTAAAATCTACAATGTAAGTATGATAATGGATTTCCCAAGTTACATTTATGATTTATGATTTCTATGTGTTATTCATAAATATTATTATTTCTTGAGTTATGTTAATGATCCTATGTTTTCTATGTATTGGTGAATTAATATTTTCTTTCTTTATTTTACAATCATTACTGAGCATTTTCTGCTCATCCCATTTTTTAACAAGTTTTTTATAGAACTTAAAAATGAATATGGTCAAGGATGGGATTGAGGAAAGGTAATTATTTCTAAAAATGGAAGTGGAAATAACTCTTTTTTTCATGGGTTTTTATTTTATGAAAAAATTAATTTGTGTGTAAGTGTTTACTTGGTAATATTTAAGATGTAATGTAAGAGTTATAATATAATTCCCTAAAACTCTAAACTAGAAAATATCCTAAATGTGAATTATTAACTTAATTAATGATTTTGTAATGTTTAAGGGAGGGTCCATATAATCAGTGTAAAATTTAAATATGTTTCCTCACTTTTGAGAAGGAATTCTACTCAAATAAATATAGCTTCACGTGTAGGAGAGTTCAACTATTTTTCAGGAAGTCAGTATATCTTTAGAAGACCCTAATAGAATAAAATATGAGAAAAGATTAATTCTTTTGGTTGATATTATCAAATATTTATTCCCTATATGTCTGTAATTTTGGATCCCTTCACTTTATTATCCTCAAAGGGGTATCCTCCCACCTGATTGAAAAATCATCAGAAGGCCTTTGGAGGGTTGTTGAATATTTGAACATGTTATCCCATCTCAATGTCTCCTAATTATATGGATGAGTATGCTATGTTTTATAAATATTATGGACTCATATTTGTATATTCATTGATGTAGAGTTGTAAATTGATTAGTCATGGATCCAAGAAGTAAATACTGAAAAATTAAATCATGGAAACCAATTAATTGAGCCAGTGATTGTGTTTTTCACCCTGAAGGCTTGGTGAAAAACAAATCTTAGTTAATGGTTTATTATTAATTTTTATCACATAAAACATATTTATGTATTAATGTAGATAGATCTCCACTAGAAATTGAATAAATTACAACATTTTCTCTATAATTATGATTATAAGATAGTATGTACTTTATGTATTGGAAATATGGTGAGATATTCTCTAAGAATAAGTCTTCATCCATGTTTCTCAATGAAGAATTAAGGAAATTTACCATGTTTAAGTAATCCCTAGTGGACACTATAGGAGAATAATAACTCGGATTAATGGTTGTGACTAATATTATTATTTATTATGAGAGGGATGCATAACATGGAGGTATGGATTTTATGGTATTCTTTGATTAAATATTCACATGACTTATTCTTGGGGGATTATCTAAAGGTAGGGAGAACCTCATCCTCTTATAAGGATGAATGTTGATTTTAGTCACACTTCCAATGTAGGTAAAAATAAATATCCATAAATATTCCATATCGAGAGTCTCAAAGATGTATATTTGTCATTAATGGATTTTTTAGTGGAAAAGGATAATGAAAAATGTAATAGATTTTATCTACTGATGCCTTGCCTATGAGGTTCTTTAGGTCAAGGATCAGGTCCAAGTGGTTTTTCCTAGAACTTCATGTATCAAAATATAATTTTAAGGATATATACAAGGATTTGGTGATTGGATATAGGTGAACAGTGAGAGGCCATGATGTTACAATGGTAATAATATATTAAATCCCACCATTTTTCTCATCCACTTCTTTAAGAACTATTGTTCAGTAGAAATCATTAGTTAAATGTATGTATAAGAGACCATCACACTTCATGTTGTTCCCCAAATTATTTTCCTAAAATGTGATTTTAATTTCATATATCATCTTTGGAGATGTTTTTATGATCTTTTGTAGACCCAGTTATAGATGATCTTGTTATTCATCCTTGATTCGTATGGCCAAATATAGAAGACCATTCAGATATTAGAGGAATGTTTGTGATAATACATGTTAGACATTGGAACAAACAAGGAGGATCACCTACACATATTTTAACTTTAATATAACAATGGTTATCTGAGTAATATTATTATTGAGACATTAAAGGAAATACATGGAAAACCATTTAGGTGACCATGTTGTTTTTGGGATCTAGGGGAATCAATTCTTATGGGGTCAGATTTATTATCAGAGACGATGGATAATGTGAACTTATGTAGGAACTAATGAGGATTTCATAGAGAAATCAAAATTATAACATGGTCCAATGATAGATTCCTATGGATTTAAAATATTAAAACCACTTGTTCATGAAGGTCGCACCTCAGTGCGGTTAGTTGGTATTTTCCAAAGTGTAATTGTATCTTGGAGGATCATTAATACAATAAATTTGCCTTTAAAGTTCATTGATAAATACCACGTGATCAAGAAGGTATCACCACCATATTCTCATTGAGTACATTACATATTCTATGTGTCATAGATGAAGATATATATTCATGATCCATCACATTTTATGTATTGGGGGTGAGTTGGACATTGAGGACAGATAAATATTTTTGTAGTACCTGGTGGTGATCAATGATTGACATAGTAGGATCCATCATGGGCTGAAAATTTCACATGTATGTGTTTTATAGAAGAACATGATTTTTAGATATAAAGTGGTGGAATGATAACATTGAGGACGTATCAATATTTTTAGTGTACCTTTTAGGGTTTAAAGAATGAAATGATAAGATCCTTCATGGGTGGAAAAATTCACTTTTATGTGTTTTATGGAAGAACATGAATCTTTCAGAGATAAATTGGGGGTAGGATAACTATATTCTAGGATTAGTACCCTATCCTATTTGAGTACGTCTGACTATTCATAGTGAAAGACCCTTAATGTGGGTACAATGTAATATCTCTAATTTTTTTATTAGACCCTTTGAAAATTTTAAATAATAACTTTGGATCTATTAATGGATTTTCCAAGTGGATTTGGTTATTTTATATCACTAGTAATGATAACTAACAATAAAAAATATATATTAACTCACATGTGTGATTATTTTGAAAATAATGGATCCATTGATGATGTGGTGGAGGTTGATTTTACTATTAATGATGGAGAATTAGAAGGAATTTGTGGTATATTTGATGATTCATTACCATTGTGATGTATCTATAGAAAACTAAATTATGATTCCTGTATTTTGAAAGAACACATTTCATGTGTCACATTGATGAAACTCAAGGTTTTCCATATTGAATAAATAAGGTCACATCATTTGGTCAATCCATATCCCATGTGACCATAGATGACCATCCTGGTGTTTATATATAAGGCACACTCATACAAATAATAGTAATATCACACACCATGTGGAGGGGCCAAACAACATGGTAATTTACTGCGATTAGACACCACTGTCTAGATACATACTAGGTACTAAACCAAGACTCACGCAATATGTAACACATCTCACACATCATAATATTTCTCTTTTTCACATCATGTTTAATGGATAAATATAGAACTATTTTTGAATTGGGGTGAAAAAATATATACCACCTTGGACATATCATTTATACTTTATTCACATTCACTAAGACCTCCAAGTAGTCCGTTCTTATTTGGGATATGCGTAGTTTGTGAAGTTAAAGTCTCTAATCCACATGATTGGGTCTACTATCGCACTGTTATACCTAATCTGTTTTATTTCATATATACAGTTCAAATATATATAATTTTAAATATTAAACCATGTGATATGTTTCACAATAATGTATCTATTTTATGAGGTAGGGTAAGTTATCATTCTACCTCCATCTGAGTATGTAACCCCCTCCTATGATTCGATGCCAATATATGTTGGTATAACCCCATTGACCAAGTCCCAATAATCTATCTATGGAATAAATTCACTAATATATAGTGCCTTATAGTGAGGTGTGTCTTAACTTCATTCATTTATATAGAGGTGTTGCAGATGTATTTTCAATCGTACCAGTTTCTAGATTCACATGATGATCGATGTTTGTATAGCTATCTACGAGGTATGCGACCTAACTAGATGATTTTTTCCTTTTAAGATTATTTATCTTATTCAACGACATGATCTCATTATTTATTTTGGAAACATCAATACTATTTATATAAAAATGTGTTAACTTGAGTTTTAAATTTTTTTTTATGAAGAATGTATTTTTTGTAACAGAAATATATGAAAACACAATATGGTTTTAAGAATTGGTAATATACATATATGTTATAGACTATATCCATCATATTTAGAAGGAAAATAAATATTACTAGTATACTCAATTATAGATAATTAAATATGCTATTTTCGTTATATTGTAAAATATTTCTACCAATATTTTTAAAAATGAATCCATTATTTTTGGAATATGCCCACTATTATTTGTACAAATATTCCCTATAAATTGATCAAAAATATCAATATTCAAAAATTAACTATGGAAACACAAGATGAAAACTAAAAAAAATACAATAACCTGAAGTCTGCAACAACCTATGACATCATGTAGTTATGATTATATTTTTGTTTTAAGTGTTTACTATGAGCTTCATAATGTGATAATTTATTATAAACCATACAAAATTTCTATTTTATTTTTTATTTTATTTATCCTTGATGATTGGGGGATTTCAAGTAATTTAATAGACAATAATTACATATCATTCATGTTTTAATAAATTGGTAGATAAGAAGATTGTGCTCAGATCCTTCCTTCATGTGTAAGTGATCTACGACCGAAATCCTGGTGTTAAGGAATTCCATGGATATGAAGATATAAATTCTGATTTGTATCAAATAAAGAATAATGTGTGGAATGTTTTAATTTTTTGATACCATGGATCCACCTTACACTTTGGTTGAAAAGTCATGTTTTAATATATCATTTAGTGGAGTATTTAGTTCACCACACCATAATCTAAACATTTATTTAGAATTTATTATATTTTTTTATTACCATCAATTTATGTTATATAATTTTAAATTTTTTTAACTAATATTAAATTTCATTATCCTTAGACAAACTCCTTTCAATTGTGATTACTATATTTCGTTTTTTTCCATATTTCCTCTACTAAACATTAAAGTTATTGTTATGTTATAAATCTGACTCACTAAGAATATATGGTTTGATTGAAACATTAAATATTTCAAAGAAAAATTCCCCCACTTAAATATTACCAATATTTTCATAGGAAATAAAAATATAGGTTTTCACCATTCCTTACCCTGTTGATTATGTTTTTGAGAACGTTGTTCTGATTCATTAAATCATATAGTTTATAGATTGTCCTAATAAGATGTGTTAAATCACTTATGCATGCGATATACAGATCAATTTATTTTATTAGGAAAAGGAATATTTTTTTGGTGAATTTCTAGGATTACTATTTGTGGGTGGATTTTTGTGGTTCTTGGATATTTTTATAGAAGTATCATTGTGACACATTTGAATTTTTATATTGGGGATAATGTTATTACTAATTATTAGATTGGACATAATTTTCTGTTGATAATTTTATATTATATCCATATTAATTAGGTTATGTGTTTTCTCACTCTAATCTATGTTGTTATTGGTTAGTGATGAATTCAACATTCCATTTACCAATATTTCTCATTCTCCTAGGATGTTTGGAGATGTTTCTATGTGTACAAGTTTCTCAGGATAAAGAATTTCATGTGTCTGGAATGCCTATTCAATGATACTCACCAACCTATGACCTATTGTATGTGGTAATGGTGTTATACTCCCGTCATATCTATAGACCATATGTTGAACATGTGGATCGGGTTGTCACCATATATATAAAATATAATGTTGAATCAAATACTTCTAATGATTTTTGTCCCATTAATGATCCGAGCCAAATTGTAAATATCTACTACCATGGATTTCACTATGGTGATAAATTCAAGGAAACGAATTTTCAGATCTAATACCATCTGTTGGAATCACTAGGATATATACCATATGGGTGGGTGGGGATAAATTAAGATAAAACTCGTTAAAATTATCCCATTGTAATATTATATTTTTAGGGTGAAAAATATTATTCTCTTATTTTAATCACATTAATATATGATGAAAATGAAGGCATGTAAGATACACAAAAAAATACATTATTTATGAAAACTAGTTGAATCCAATGAGAATAAAATGGAACTATTCTAATATACCAAAACACTAAAACATAATTTCATTTATAATGTTTCATATCGACTCATTTCCCCCATTGTTTTTGTCCATTCTCAATTAGGGAACTCACTACTATCTCAACCAATGTATACTCATAGTTCCTTTAGAAGAAACAAAAATCATAAGAAATAAGAATTTTTAACATTATTTGAGTGATATAAAAATCCTATATAATAGAAATCAGAACTAATAATTTATCAGACAATTTATATTCAATTTCATTGATTTCCCAAAAAAACCCTTTTGTGTGGAACTGATATTTTTGTCAAACACATTTGTATAACCTTTTTTCATGGAAATAAAAAACAAGACAGCTTTCCCACTTCATGAAACATTCATATTTCATAAAAATGTTTTATTTCTGACAACATTAACCTTCATAAAACATCAAAATTTGTTTAACATAAGTTTTTCCACAAAACTAAACAATTTTCTTTTGACTTAAAATTTTCATGACAGCCTTATGACATACTTATAAAATCTCATGAAACCACCTCTTCTTGAATGAAACAGGTCTTAAACACACTAGAAAATTTTCATCATTATTTATTAAAAGAATAGCTTAAATGTTGAAATTTTCATCTTGGATGAATTTTTCCAAAAATATGATATGGAAATATGGAGATAATTTCTAAAATTTGAGTCATAGTTAATAATTTTCCCCCTAAACGTTTTTAGGATCTTACATTCTATTGTAATTCCTAGGTTGTATGGTGTATCTATTTATAATTTTTTTGAATTTCATCATACACGGTATGTTAGAATATTGTCCATGATTTATAAGGTTCCATAATTTTACAAATAATGGACAATATTTTTAGAATTGAAATAGAAAAGACTGTCATGGGGTGAAAAAATGTTTTCAATTTTTTATTTCTACAAAAAATGAGGTGAATTATTCATTTGGTGTAAAATACTTAAATGATTACATATGTTAGGAGTATATAGTCCACGAAATTGAACAATAAATATTGGGAGAAATTATTGTCAATCATTAAATTATATTAGAGAAAATTCCATGATAGAAGGTATATTGAGACATCTTTAAATGAATTATTGGTTTTTAGACTAATAAACATGATACATTTTTGGTAAAGCTTTTATCAAATGTCAAATTATGAAAATTGTATACAATATGTTTGGTGGAATTCTATTATCATTGATATGGTGTATAACACATCTTGGTGAAGAGACATGAATATTTGGTGAGAATATTTTTCTAAATTTCATATAGATCCAATTCTGTAAATATATTGGTGACTCAAGGGACATTCATACTCGATCTATAACATCTATAATCACATAAATGTTTACTAAGAGATATTAAGTGATCTCAAGGCACAAGAGTAATACTGTGAAGTAATGAGGGATATAAAGATAGTTATTATATTTAAATTTAATTTTAAATTATTAATAATCATGAATGAATGTATTTATTTATTGTGATTTCTATAAGATTCTAAAATATAAAAAATATTTTATCGAAAATATGGAGAGGTGACAAATTTCTGTAATTTATGTAGAATAAAAAGGAATATTTTAAATAAGAGAAATTAAAATAATTAGTATAATAACTAAAAATCAATGGAAATTTGATAGAGTTTAAGACACTATTAATATTGGAAAACTAATTATAAGTCTTTTATTTTGTATGGGAGTATATTAAATTATATTCTTTTATTTTACTTCTCTACACCCTATTATAATAATATTATTTGTTAACATAAAAACAAAACTATCCTCAATATACTAGGTTATTTTTATGAGAGTTATTTGAACTACACTTATACACACCTCCATCAAATGGTTATAGAACATACTGTTTTTCTGGATGGCGAACTACTGCCTCACGAAACGATGATTGTACAATATTTTCCTAAAACATCTTATATTGTCCATTAATATCGAACTATATTTATATGTGATATATATAATAATTATATTTTCTCTATGATTCATTATATTTCATTTATAGTATTCATGTATGGTTTCCATAATGGTAAAATACGATAATTTGATTTGAGGATGTTCGTACTACCACCCCCTCAAAGTGATATGAGTCATTCATGATATACATGGAATTTATAAATGATGGAGTTTCTGAAATTATTTATGATATTATAATTTATTTATAATATACATATGTATCATTACGTTTTCATTCGTTTAAATAAGAAAGAGAAATGAAAGTAGCGTTAATGCGTACATAAAACTTACCATCTCTATGAATAGTTCATTTCATTTCATATCTTCCAATGTTATGTACTATTATATATAAATAAATATATGAGATATATATGATATATATGATATCAAAATCATGAATATCATTCTAGAGATAGTGGAATTTTGACTGCATGGACAATTTTTAATTATAGGATGTCAATTTTTAACTCAAGTATCGAATATAAAAAAATGACTGTTATTAACTAAAATGATCATTTAATGTTTATAACATGGTAATAAGTAATATTAAATGAATAATAAACATGAAAAAGGTTATTAAGAAAGTATAAATTAACTTTATTAATTTATTCTAGAGATTAATGAACAAACGAATCAAGTTGGACCCAAGGTAAGGGACTTCGTCTAAATCGCCATTCATTGAGGCATATTTTGATTTATACATGACTCTATTTTATAAAGTGTATAAACCCCTTTAACATTTCCTTTCATTAAAATGAAATAATTTTCTACGAAGTGTTCTAATAAATGACCAAAATGAATGTTTTTTAACGTACGTGGTGACAAAGACTATTCCGCTGCCTCGAGTATTGTTTTATCTTTTTCTTCCTTATCAATCAATATTAATTTTTAAAGGAATATAAATACCATATACCATTTTTACGTATTTTGGTACTGATTTTTTTGATAAAACATTTATTTTATCAATAACATGAAATGATATATTGGGATTTCAATGTGGAAATGTTGTCTTTCCATTATGCTTGTTTTATGTGTTATAGTTCGTTGGCATTTTTTACGTATACAGGTGGTTACGTGATAAACCTATGGAGGGTGATCCAGAGATATATCTCTAATACATTGGGTAATGTGATAGGGGTAATCATTAATGATTATCCTAAGAGTTTTAGGAAATATAGTGTGATGGGTATTCCATACGTAAGTCCCTATGTAGCTTTGAAAGCTATAATGTATGTATGATAATGGATTCCACATGATAGATTTATGACTTATGATTTCTATGTGTATTCATAAATCATATTATTTCATGATGTATGTAAAATATCTTATGCTTGGTTTCTATTGGTGGACTAATGCTTTCTTTCTTTACATTATAATCCCTACTGAGCTCTTTATGCTCATCCCACATTTTTGATTTTTTTGAGTGGACATAAAAATGGATAGGGTACAAGATGGGATTAAGGAAAAGTAATGATGTAAAAAACATGGAACTAGATATGTCTCTTTTTTTCAAGAGTTTTTATTTTATATAAAAATGGATACTAAGTATAAGTGTCTACGTTGTAATATTTGAGATGTAATTTAATAGTTAAGTGCTCATTATCTAAAACTCTAAACCTGAAAATATCTTTAATGTGAATTATTAACTTCATTTAAGATTATGTATTGTTTAAAGGTGGGTCCTTATAGTTGGTATAAGAGTTCAGCTTAGAATACATTAATAGTTGGGATATTGTTAAATTAAAATCCATTAATTAATTTATGGTATGATTGAAATGACATATCATTTACAGATTACCATGTTTCTTAAACCATGATTTTTTTCTTCAAAATGGTTTTCTGCATTGGAAAATGGGTAGATAATATTGGAGAAAATCATGTTGAAGACAACCTTACAAATCAGCAATCTAAGATAGTCAGAATCGGAACTGGACAGTTTTTTGTAGGGATGGCACAATTGAATCAGGAAATAAATGTTGGTAGTCCCCATGAATGATATGATCCAGATCAACCATAGTGGAACATGTCAGTAGTGTAACATTTCATGAGGCAAAATCCTCCATCATTCAAAAGATCATCTGACCTTGTGCTGGATGAATGCTGGATTAATGAACTGGGGAAGCTTTTTTAGGTCACATGGTGTTCAGAACATCAAAAGGATAGTATTGTTGTTTATCGTTTTGAAGGTGATGTTGATAAGTGGAGGTCAATGGTGAAAAATATCAGGGATAATGAGGCAATTGATTCTATTTATTA
Organism: Viscum album; assembly: GCA_963277665.1. Lineage (NCBI taxonomy): Eukaryota > Viridiplantae > Streptophyta > Magnoliopsida > Santalales > Viscaceae > Viscum > Viscum album. Next base: position 34,119,949 of record OY728150.1, on the reverse strand, counting down.
GGACAAATTCAATAGTATGTATTTTAATAAATATTTTCATAATCTGGTTCTTATTAGGATGGATAAAAAATTCCAAGAATTGAGGTAGGAGGATGAGTCAATGGCTACTTAAGAAGCAAAATTCACTAGACTAGAAAGGTATCCTCCAAATTTCATACAATATTTAGATAGTAAAATGAACCATTTTTACTTAGGATTAATGCCAATGTATCAAAGGTCTTTAGATTCGCATGAGTTCATGGTTATAAAAAACTTGTTCGATGTGTGGAGAATGTGGAATTGGAGTTTGCTGATTATTAGGTGTTCTTTAACAAACAACAGAATAAGAGGACAATGTGGTAGATGAAAGTGAAGAAATCCTCAAAAAATACTATTTGTAAGAAACTTATGTTTATAGTTGGTGAATATTGTTGTAAAAATCACACTAGGGAATTCCATTTGAGTTCAATTAATATCTACTGATTTCCTAAAAAGAGACATAAGGATCACAATTTCATAGAAAAATATTAGGGTAAAGGTAATAAAAAATCTGATTTATAGCCAGTGAAATGTGTTAAGTGTAATTAAATGGGTCATTATGCAAATGAGTGTCCAAAAAATAACTCAACCAAAGGAAATAAACCAGACTACAAGCATATAGGGGTGTTGAAATACATTGAACAACTTCAATAGATTTTGATCCATCGAATGATGTAGTATCAGGTACAATTTTTTTATTTAGATTATGTCGTGGTATTGTTTGATTTAGAGTCTACACACTCATTCTTTTCAAAGATGATTTCTTGTAATGTTGGATGTCCATCTTATGTAATGAATCCTGAACGTATGGTAAAAAAAGGGGGAAATTTTGAGACAAAAATAAATTATATGAACCTTCATGTGCTTGTGTATGGAAAGAATTTACCATCAAACCTTATTTTTTTTCCTCTTGTAGAGTTTGATGTTATAATGGGTATGGATTGGCTTTCTATTTACAATGCTATGATTGAATGAATTGTTAAAGAGGTTTAGTTTTAGAATGAATTTCATTGTGGGTAAAAGAAAGAACTCTTACATTTGATAACATATCAAGAAGCTAAAAAACTAGGAACATACGGAAATAAATGTTACTATGAACATATTGTCAAAAACAAAGGACATGTTCAGATAGATGCTGTGTCAATGGTAAATGATAATTTTGATGTTTTTCCTGATGAGTTTCCCTATATAATTCCTAATCAGGAAGTTGAATTTACTATTGAATTAGTTTCTGATTCTAATTTAATTTGAAACCCTTTTTCAAAGAAGCAAAATTGAACTTATAGAGGTAAAGAATCATATGCAGGAGTTGTTAGATGAAGGTTTCATTTGACCTAGCACATCACCATTGGGTTCTCTTGGCTTTTTTGTTAAAAATAAATATGGTTCAATGAGGCTTTTCATTGATTATAGATCCTTGAATAATATCGCTATTAATAACAAGTATCATTCTACTCATATCGATGAGTTTTTTGATCAGCTCTAGGGAACTCAGTATTTTTCAAAGATCGACATGAGGTTGGGGTGCCATCAGGTGATATTAAAGGAAGTAGACATTCCAAAGTCTGTTTTTTGTACTAGATATGACCATTATGATTTTTTTTGTTTTTCCTTTTGGGTTAACTGTGGCACCTACTATTTTCATGGATCTTTTTAATAGAACTTTATGTGACATCCAAGATAAGTTTTTCGTTCTGTCCATTGATGATATTTTGGTTTATTCCATAAGAAAATCAGATCATGAAAATCATTTAAAGGCTTTCTTTAAAACCCTAAATGAGAAGAAGTTATATCGGGAATTCATCATGTTTGAGTTTTGGTTTAAAAAAATTCTATTCCTTGGTCATATCATTTAAAAAAATGGCATAATTCTTGACCATGCTATAAAAATGTTGTTGAAGAATAAAATAGACCAACCAATATCATAGAGATCCGTATTTTTCTTGGTTTAGTAGGTTATTACAGGATGTTTGTTGAATATTTATCATGATTATCTAGCCCTTTGACTTAGTTAACACGAAAAGGTACTATGTTCATTTGGACAAAAGAATGTGATTATTGTTTTCAGGAATTGAAAACAATATTGGTGAATGATCAAGTTTTCACACCACCTTCAATAAATGGTGAATATGTTTTCTAAAGTGATGCATCATTGGAAGGACCTGGTAGTGTTCTACTGCATAATGATTAGGTAATTTGTTCTTCTTCACGTCAGTTGAAACCTCATGAGTTAAATTACACTACACCTGATTTTGAATTAGCTGCAGTTTTTTTTTTCTTTTATAATCTGGAGTCATCATCTGTATGGAGTAAAAAGTGAAATATATACTAACCAAAAAAAATTTAAGTAAATATTTCAATAGAAATTACTGAACATGAGATGTAGTATATGGTTGAAATTAATCAAGGATCAGGATTTCATGATACATTACCATCTGGGAAAGGCAAATAAAGTGTCAAATGATTTGAGTCAAATGAGTAATGCTACATTAAACATGTTACATTTTGAACAATATACATTATTAATGATTTGATGAAAATTGGAATAGAATATGTTGGTGTAGGAAATTCATCTGTTTTGTTTCAGGTGCGAGTAAAATCATCTCTTTCAAAGTGAATTATGCAATCGCAGAAGGAAGATAGTGAGTTATAGAAAAATATAGATTTGGTTTAGATGGTTGAGTTACCTAAATTCAATATTGATAATGATTGTGTTTTGAGGTTTGGAAAAAATTATGTGTTTGTTTTAAATCACAGTTAAATAAAGAGTTATTTGTGATGCTCATAGTTATTTGTTTTAAGATCATCCAAGCAGTACTATGATGTAAAAAGATCTTCAGCAGCATTACTACTAAGATGGAATGAAAATAGATATTGTTGAATTTACTGTGAAGTGTTTGACATGTCAACAGGTTAATGTAGAGCTGCAATTACCAAAATGGATGCTTCTACCTTTACGAGTTTCACAGTGGAAATGGGAAAATATATCCATGTACTTTATTGTGGGATTACCAAAAACATCTCGAGGTGACAATGCAATCTGAGTTATTGTTATTATATTGACTAAATATACTCATTACCTTCCTATTAGAGATACTTTTTATGTAGATCTACATTCACAGTTGTATGTTAATGATATAGTTATGTTTCATGGAGTTCCCCTCTCCATTTTATATGATCATAATCCCAGGGTTACTTATAACATTTTGGAAGACCTACAGAAGGAATTGGGTACTGAATTAATTTTAGAACATCTTTCCATCCTCAATCAGATTAGAAGTCAGAAAGAAAAATTCAGACATTGGATGATATGCTACATGCTTTCCCCATGGATTACCTAGGATGTTGGGACCAAAATATTTCATCTGTTTAATTTTCATATAATAACAGTTTTCATTCTAGTGTAGAAATGGAACCATTTGAGGCATTGTACGGAAGGAGATGTCGATCTCCAGCTTCAGGGGATGAAGTAGGTGAAATGAAATTTATTGGACTTTAATTGGGAGACGAGATGGTAGAAAATTTTCAAATGGTTCAGAATTACATAAGAACAGTTCAAAGTAAGCATAAATGTTATGCGGATTATCAAAATAAGGAGATTTCATTTGAGGTAGGTGATCATGTATTTCTCAATGTTTCTCCAAGAAAAAGTGTGATGTATTTTGGAAATAAGGGAAATATAGGTCCGAGGTTCATTGGAACGTATGAAATCTTGGAGAATGTAGGATCCATAGCATACAAAGATTCATTACCTCCATGTTTATCCCAGGTACATAATGTTTTCCAAGATTAAATTTTGAGAATGTATTTTCCATATTCATCTCATGTTTTGTGCCTAGAGATAGTTTAGTTGGAAGAGAATCTATCTTATGATGAACAACCAGACCAAGTTATTAACCAAAGAGAGAAATTGTTTCAAAATATGTTATTCCAATGGGTAAAGGATTCGTAAAAAATCATATGGTTGAAGAGACAATATGGGAATCATAAAATTATATGAGGGATAAATACCCCGATTTGTTTTCTATGTGAATAAAACTTCGACGATACAATTTTCAAAATGGGGGAAGGATGTCACATCTCGTGTTAATATAGAATATGAAATTTTCATAGTTATTAATATTTGTGAATTAAATATTAATTTTAAATTAAAGTGGATGTTATGCCTAATGGCGTACCTTGTACTCAACAACAAGTTTCTTTAAAAATGTGTGTTGCACCGAACGTTGAGTTATAATTAGAAATATTAATATAATATTATTATTTTAAATGGTAGTTAGTGCTTTGTTGTAGTAATGGATGTAATGAATAGAAATAACTAAAATATTATTATACACGTTTGCTAAATGATTTTACATTTATACAACAAATTTTAGAGGATTAAAATAAGAAAGAATCTGACATTAAGCATAAATACTCTAATGTTCTTTAAAAGGTTGTTTTACCACCATTAGATGGAGAACCCTTTTTAAATAGATTTTTTCCCTTTTATTGGATCTACATGAAAAAATTAAATTTTTCCTTAGAATCGGGACATCAAAAATTTTCTTTTGGTAAATATTTAGTATTTTCTAATAAAGTTAATTTGGTATTGAGTTAGAAAAAATACAAAAATGAAATTCAAAATTGAATTTTCATATAAATTATTTATATTTATAGATTATATTATTAATTATATTTATAGTTTAATTAGTTTATATTTTTAAAAATTAATTTAATTTTGATCATTTGGAGTAATTTCAATTTGAAATTATACATGAATAGGTTTCATTCATTCGATAGTTTTTATTTCTGGAAAACACTCTTTTTGTTTTGACAACGAGAAATAATTTTAAATTAATTTATGCCTCTTATATGTTTTGAATTTTAAAAAATGGATTCAATATTTGGAATCAGCAGGTCCAAATTCATTAAATAGGAAAATTTTATTTTTAAACATTTCGAATATTTACTTTAGTAGATATTTTTATCACCATGGTTAATGAGTAAGTCAAGTAAATAAGGGTAAAAAAATAATATTATTATTAAATTACCCTTACACTTATCTTAATATTATTATATGATTTATTTCCTACTATGTTAATCCATGGGTGATTTTATTACCACATGGAGCCATTTATAAGTGATAATGACACATAATATTAAATAATTTAATGTAAAAGAAAAAAATTACATAAACATATATATTTTAGTAAATCAATTTTTATAAGGAGTAATATAACTTATATCTTCAACTATAAATACTATTGTGAAAGCTAAAACTATTTCCTACATCATGGTATTTTATTTATAATTTTTAGACATCAAATAAAATAAATTATTTATGACACATTGATGATGATGTGATTAACTTATTAAGGAATGATTTAAATAAATAACATTATAAAATTTAAAAAAACTTCCAAATCCTTTTAAATTATTATTTGATTATTTTATTTCTAACAAGAGTCATCTTATTGTCTAATTTAATGTGTTTTGGACTTTTTTAAACCGAAAATCAATTTATAATAAAATATTATTTTCAAACATTCTTCAATAGCCCCTCCTCCCCATTAAAAAAATCCATCACCTCTATCCCATTAATCACACCTCTAAATCCCCATGGCTCATTGCAACTATTCATAAATAAGATCCCACATTCTTCTATCCCCACTAGAATCATTCCTCAAGAAAAAATTCACTTCCATAGAGCCTTTTCTCAAACAAAATGGAGTTACACGATTTAATGAAAATGTATTCCCTCATGTTAAATCCTTTTATATTAATTCTGCACTACATATGCTCTTATTTTAATTTTTATTACATAACCAAACTAGTATCCAGAATATAACAGGTTTTTTTTATGGGGAATAATCGAAATACACTTATACAGACCACCATCTAATGGGTATAGAAAATTCGGTTTCTGTGGACGACAAACTACATCCTCACAAAATGATGATTGTTCAATATACTATGACAACCTGTTATAGTGGTCATTTAGATTGAACTATATTTATATATGATATATATTATATTTATTTCCTCTGTATAATTTTTTATTTCTCATTTATAGCATACATTTATGGTTTCCATAATGCGTATATATGATAATTTCGTTTGAGAAAGTGCGGACTACCGCACTCTTAATGTTATACGACCCATTCATGCCATACGTGGAATGTATACAGGATAGAGCCACTGATATTTTATATGATATTATATTCTAATTATAATATACCTATGTATCATTATGTTTTCATTCAATTAAATACTAAATATAAATTAAAGCAGCATTCATGCGTACGTATGACATACCATCTCCATGAACGGTGCATTTCATTTCATATCTCACTATGTTATTTACTATTATAAATACATATATATTCTAGAAATATATGATATATATGATATCGAAATCATGAATATGATTCTGGAGATAATGGAATTTTGACCACATGGTCAACTTTTAATTATAGGATGTTCATTTTTGTCTCAAGTACCAAATATCGACAAAATGACCGTTAATAACATAAATGATTATGTAATGTTTATAATGTGGTAATATGTAATATAAAAGGAAAAATAAACTTGAAAATAGTTATGAAACAAGTAAAAATTATCTTTGGATTATTATTCATAAGAATAAAGAATGAATGAGTCATGTCGGACACGAGGTAAGGGACTTTGTATCAATATCCTTTCATTGAGGCATATTATAATTTATACATGACATTCACTTATATGGTGTATAAAACCCTTTTCATTTTAATTTCACTAAAATGGAATCATTTTCTACAAAGTGTTACACTAAATGAAAAATAGGATATTTTTTTAACATACGTGGTGAAAACGTCCTTTCAGCCACCACGAGTATAATTTGATCCTTTACATCCATAACAAGCCATAGTATTTTTTTTAAAAGTAAAATAAATACCACATAAATGTTGACATATTTTGTTTTTGAAAATCATCTTGAGAAGTCATTGATTATATAAATATCGTGAAATAATATATTTTTATTTCAATGTGGAATTGTTATCTATCCATTATGCTTGTTTTAAGTAATACAGTTCTTGGGCATTGTTGACGTATACGGGTGGTTCTGTGATAAACCAAGGGAGTGTGAGCTCGAGATAGCTCTGGATTTCATTGGGTAACGTGATGAAGGTAAATGTTGATATTTCACATAATATTTTTATGTAATATAATGTGATGGGTATTCTTGATGTAACATCCTATGTAACTGTAAAAGCTACAATGTAATTATGATAATGGATTGCCCAAGTTAACTATATGATTTAGGATTTCTATGTGTTATTCATAAATCTGATGATTTCTTGAGTTATGTTAATGATCATAGTCTTTCTATGTATTGATGGACTAATTTATTCTTTCATTATTTTATAATCATTACAGATCTTTTTATGCTCATCCCATGTTTTTGAAAAGTTTTTTACAGGAATTAAAAATGAATAGGTTCAAGGATGGGATCGATGAAAAGTAATTCTTTCTAAAACATGAATGTAGAAATGACTCATTTTTTCATGGTTTTTTATTTTATGAAAAAATTAATACTGAGTATAAGTTACTTTCTAATATTCGACATTTAATGTAATATTTATAACATAATTCTCTAAAAATATAAACTGGAAAATAACTTCAATGTGAATAATTAACTTAATTCAAGAGTTTTTAATTTTTAAGGGCTGGTCCTTATACTCAATGTAAAATTTAAATATTTTTCCTCACTTTTGAAAATGAATTCCACTCAGAGAAATCAAGATTCTATGTAGGAGAGTTCAACTATTTTCTGGGAAGTCGGTCAATCCTTAAAATCACCCATTATAATAAAAGAGGAGAAACTATTAATTATTTTAGGTTGATATTATCAAATATTCATTCCCTATTTATCCATAATTTTGGATCCCTTGACTTCATTAACCTCAAAGGGGTATCCTCTCACCTAATTGAAAAAGCATCAGACGACTTTTGGGGAGATATTGAATATTTGAACAAGTTCTCCCACAACAATGTATCCCAAATATATGGATAAGAATGTTGCGTTTTACATCTCCTATGGAGTCATATTTGGATATTCATGGATATAGTGTTGTAAATTGATTAGTCAAGGATCCAAGAAGTTAATACCCAAAAATTAAAGCATGGAAACCTATTAATTGAGATTTTGATTCTATTTTTCACCCTGAAGGCTTTGTTAAATACACATCTTATTAAATGGTTTTTTTTAATTATTATCACATAATACTTATTTATGCATTCACATAGACAGATCACTACTATACATAGAATAAATTTCAATAATTACTCTATAATTATGACTAAAAGATAGTATGTACAGTATGTAATGAAAATATGGTGAGATATTCTCCAATATGTAGTCTTCTTCCATGTTTCTCAATGAAGCCTTGGAGCAACTGACCATGTTGAAGTTATCCCTAGTGGACACTATAAGAGAATAATTAATCTGATTGATTGTTGTGACTAATATTATTATTCAATTTGAGAGGGATGCATAACCTGGATTTATGGATTTTAAGGTATACCTTGATTAATTATTCACATGACATTTTGTTAAGGTATTATCTAAAGGTAGGGAGAACAACATCCTCGTATAAGGATGTTGTTTTTAGTCGCACATCCAATGTTGTCAAAAATAAATTTCCATAAATCATCCATATCGATAGTTTTAAATATGTATCTGAGTCTTTAATGGATGTTTTGGTGGAAAAGGATAAAGAAAAGTGTTATAGATTTTATCTATTGATGCCTTACCAATGAGGTTCTAGAGGTCGAGGATCAGGTCCAAGTGGGTTTGTCATAGAACATCATGTATCAAAATATAATTATAATGTTATATACAAGGATTTTGTGATGGGATATAGGTGAATAGTGAGAGGCCATGATGTTACATTGGTCATAATAGAATAAATCCCAATGTTTTTTATCTTCCACTTATTAAAGAACTGTTGATCAGTAGAAATCATTGGATAATTGTATGTATATGATACCATCACACATTATGTTGTTCCCCAAATTATTTTCATTAAATGTGATTTTAATTTCATATATCATCTTTGGAGAGGTTTTTATGATCATTTATATACCTAGTTATAGATGATCCTGTCATTCATCCCTAATGCGGATGGCCAGACGGAATAGGCCATTCAGATTTTAGAGTACTGTTTGTGAGAATAGAAGTTAGAAATTGGAACAAACATGTAAGATCACCTAAACATATTTTAACTTCAATATAAAAATCGTTACCACTATAATATTAGTATGGATACCATAAAGGAAATATATGGGTGACCTTTTAGGTAACCACGATGTTTTTCGGAGCTAGGGTAATCAATTATTATGGGGTCATATTTAGTATGAGAGATGATGGATAAAGTGAAATTATGTAGGAGCTAATAAGGATTTCCTAGAGACATAAAAATTACAACATGGTCTAATAATAGATTCCTATGGAGTTCAAATATTATGACCACTTGTTCATGAAGGTCACACCTCATTGCGGTTGGGTGGTACATTCAAGTGTTTAATTGTAGAGACCCAAAGCATGACATACATAAACATTACATTACTCTTTTAGAATATCTAATACATAAAAAAAATAGAAACCAAAGGACTGTAGTAGTTTAGTGTCTTTGGAAACGTGGAATATAAACTTCTAATCATGTTGAAAGATCTTCAACATCTCACATAACGATCTTCCCCTTTTTGTTTCCGTACCTAAAACCTTTGTTTTAATCCTGGGAGAAATGAAAACTTAAAATGGGTGAGCTCAAATGCTCAGTATGGGTAATCTTGGAGAAAATAAAACAAACCATATATATTTGAACATCAAAACATGAACATAATATTTAAACATCAAAATCTTGAGCAATGAAAAAAAACATGGCAGTACGTAAGGCATAGGTCATAAAGAAACATTAATCATGATAAAATAGCATGGGAATAAAACATGTAATTGTGGAAAACCATTAATCACATGTTATGATTTCCATAGTAGCCAAGGCATTGCTTCTAAGACCATCTTAGTGGACAAAGTCCCTTTCTGAATCGAGTTCACTCCTCGTTCTAGTCCTGTATTAATGAACCGGTTCAACTTGCTGTTCTAGTAATGTCTATCTCATGATATATGAATCTTTACCAAATGCATTGGAGGGAGATATAGGTCCCACCCATGTCATAATGAAATCATTCTTACTTGTGCCACAACATAAACATAAGTGATTCATCATAACCCAAAGAATAAAATGGTTTTCATAAACATAATATCATCATCACATAACCTATATAAAACAAATGGATATCATTTCATCATACGAAAAGTGAAAACATTTAAATCATAGAGACATTATACTTGAAACATACAAATATGATCTAATTTTATCTTAGATGTATAATAGTTTTGACAAAACACTTGAACTCCATTCATGAGGAAAATATATTTTCTTCTTCAAAATCATTTTCCTTTCACAAAATGACATGCAATTTTAAAAGAAAGGATTTTATTGAAAATAATAATTAAGACCTGTAGAGTAATCGTCATTGAAATAAGTCCTTATGAAACCGTAAAAATATATTCATGCCGTAAACGTTAAAACAAACATTCTTCTCGTACTTTTTCCGGAAAAGTCAAAAAGTACCTCATATGGTAAAAAAAATAATGATTCCTTACATAACATGTAGTAAAAGTAAAAAATGGGTAAAAAGGACTTTACACCTACATGAGACCATTTATAAAACAGAACATGGATGATAACAAAAACCCCAGTAAATACTTATGAATAAACAATCTCGGATAAGAGCGAGATTGGAATAGTTATCCCTTATCTTAGGCCCGATATGCTTCGTACGTATTCGAACATTCTGTATAATGATTTAAATAATGAAATTGAATTATTATAGAATCATATTCATTGTTATTATATCATATATGGTTCACTTATGTCTTTATATTACCCGTTCTTTTGTAAATTCCATGTTAAAGCAGCATTTTGGGTAAAATCGTTTCATTTATCGTACATGTTTCTACTTGTTGATCTTGATATTATTAATTATATATTGATTTACATAATTCATGAATTTAAAACATGATTATATATAACATATATTCATCGAATACATATATATATATGATAGATCAATAAATGGAATGAAATACACCGTTCATGGAGAGGGTAGGTTGTACGTACGCATGAATGCTGTTTTTGTTTCCTTATTGAATTGAATATAATTAAGTAGATGACATACACATATATATATATACATAACTCCAGTATCATTATTATGTCATATATTTAATTATTATTCATTATATATACTTTATAATCATTCATGAATGGTTAACATGGAGAATGAATCTCATCATGTTGTGGAGACGGTAGTCCGTACTACGCACGAGCGATGATATCATTCCCATGATCGTGGAATTGTATTGAAGTGTATGTATAATATTTCAGAATCAATATCAGTTTACAATAATCTTATATAGTTATTTATTTACACCATTATACCCATCCTAGTAAGGTGGTGGTCGAAAACAGATTATACCACGACGTGGAGACGGTATTCCGTACGTACGTACGTGCAGTGATTTCGTTTTCCGTAGGATGGATTGAAGGTTAAATAGTGTTGTTTCATATTTATAATAATATACCAGTATATTATTGATACTTATTTTATTACTTCATAATAAAACAACTAAATAATAGGAATTAGAAGAACAAATAAATTTGAAAGAATCGGTAATGGATATTACCTCTTCTTCAAGATGCCTCTTTGAAACCTCATCGTAGGGCACTAAAATTTGTCTTTGAAGAAGATCATGACCTCTAGAATATATATAAGTAAGTATATAAGGGAAATGGGAGGGGGATGGCCGATCCTGAAGGCTCAATGTTGTGTAAAGATGAGAGGGAGGATGTGCCCTTTTATAATGGAGGAGAGGGGTACCTTTGGAAATCTTAAAAATATTAATTTATAATAAATATAACCCCACTTAAAAACTTCAAAAAATGACTCATATTAAAATATTAGATAAGATAGGGTTTTAAGATCATCATCCAATAAAATTTAGACATGTAGGAAATTTATTATAAACTCTATCAACTTGATTTATCCTTTTTAATCTATTAAATTTTATTTGTGGTAATAAGGTTATAAATTTTAAATTGTTATAAATAATTACTTATGTGCTGTGAATTATCCATAATTAAATAATTTATGACATTTTAGACTATATAAATTTCACTTTATAATTTTTAAATATTTTGGTGATTTTTAAACTATTTAATAATATGTTCTGTTTATAAAATAACAATAGTGTCAATTTTGAAACTATTCATTTATTTGAATTTAAATTAATTCCACACAGAGGATATATTCAAACTACAATATTTAATAGGTTCCTAAATGTCATAGTAATCTAGAAAATTAGTGTAGAACATTAAATAGATCAAATAATATTTATTTTACTATTTGTAAAACAATTTATTTGATATTTATCTTAATAAACTAATTACTACAAAACTTTTGTATAATTATTAAAAATACTTATTTGTTGCATAAAAAATAAAAAAAATACTAGGATGAAGATAAATCTTATATATTTCATTAGAATACATTTATTCAGATTTAACTTCTAAAACACCCAAATTGTAAAATGTTATATTTATTAAATTATGAAGGTGACAACTTTGACATCATACAAAATAAAATAATATAAGTGTCATAATCACATTTATAAGACTCCAAACGGTCATATATTCGGTCCTGAAATGGTTATGGTGTATATATACACTACCAATAAGTTTTGGTCAGGTTTTTGAGCACTTTAATATGTATTACTATTTCAATAAAAACAATGTTATTGATTTTTTTACTAAATAAATAATTTCTACATCATTAATGTATAAACTAATAAAGTAATTAAATAACTCTTAAAAATTACAAATAAATCACGATGATAAAAAATTCATTTTAGCTTTCAAATGAGTATTTATAAAAGAATTTATATTCTGTATATAGTTATATTAAAAATACTTTAATTTTTAATGTTTGAGTGAGACATATTTCACGTTCCTTTAAATAAAATAAACTAAAGGTCTTAATAACCTTTAAGTGGGATCTAATGGATTCCATTTCGACAAATATATGGCCTAAGACGAAATATAATCATCCAATTGTATTAATACAAGTGTTAGGGTAATTTCATAATATTATATTTAACCTTAGTTACACGATTTACCTTTTACTATGGTAAATAAAATTTACCGTAGTTACTATTCATAATGCCCAACAATAAAAAGTAGTATATTAATATAAATTGGATTCACTGATTCCAAATATGGAATCCATTTTTCCAAATTCAACACACAGAAGTTTCATAAATTAAATTAAAATTAATCCTGTTGTCGAAAGAAAATGGGTTTTAGTTTAAAACATTCCAAAAGATTGAATTGATTTAACCTATGAATTCAATGTAAAATCAATGTTAATGACATAAATTATATTAAATGGTAAAAATCTATTCTATTTATACTTTAAATCCATTAAATATTATCTTTTAACCAGATAAATTGTTACGATGAAAAAAGTTGTTTTTAATTAAAATATAGCGTGTTTTTACTATTCATTAAAATATAAAAGTTATTAGAATAATATGAAAATTTTGTCCAAGGTAAAATTTTATATCCTGATTCCAAAGAATAATTTTATTTTTTAAAATTGAACTTATTAACATGTCAAAAACTAGATTTAATGTGGGTGCGCCATCAAAAGGCGCCAAAACTTCATTTTTTGAAAAATACTTTTTTTACCCGAAAAATTTATTTTTTTCTCATACCATGTTCTAGAAAATGAGTAAGATTAATAATAATGTTATAAAATTCAAATTTTAGTTAATACTATTCATAACGGATATTTCGTGATAATATTATAACCATATTTCAATGATTAGTGAAACTCAGTATTGCGTACAACACACGCTATCGAGGAAGGTCGCCATTGCATGTAATGCAAGCCAGGTCAGGGTTCCGTGTTGTGAAATCTCCCTTTGGTTTTCCATATAACATAATCCAAAACTTATTTCATTTACACTTTAAACAAAATATGTACTTAATTTTGCGTAGAATAATTTCTACAAAACGAACTTGAAATTGTGTGTAACACGAGCCAAGAATAGTGTTGTGTATACTGCAAGCTAATACGGTGTCACTTATAGTGCAATATAATCTTGGTGTAGCGTACAGTATAAGATATAAAAGATATTAAAAACAATATATCTTATAAAATCTCGGGGAGTTACATTCTACCCCCTTAAAATGAATTTCTCCCTCGAAATTCGTTGGAGTTATACATGGTTTACTACTCGAAAGTTTTAATAGAAACCCACATCGTAAAAAGGAATACTAAAACGTCATTTTAAAAAGGAAATTTATAATCATAACGGTCACCCAAAGTAACTCAACACTAGGTTTCCACATAGGACAACATAGGTGAAAATATGGATATGGATGAGATTTCGAACCATCATGTTCTGATGGAGAGTGTTAGGGAACATAGCTATGAAAAAGCCTTCAATCACAAAGCCATAAATTTGTGATGATTTAAGGTATCATCTATTTCATCGGATATGAGGACATTAGGACAACATTTTTGGTTTTCAAAATCATTCCCTTAAATTTTAAGAATAATTAATAGAAATACATACTTGATTTTTGTAAAATCTCATTGTTGTTTGTGCCTTGATAAAATTCCACATTATCTCTTTAAGAAATAAAGTTGAATTTGTCATCTGTGAAGTGTTAGCATATCAAGTGATAGAATGGTAGGTCATTCCATCTGTCTCAAACAAAAGGTTAGCAAAAGCTATCAAATATACATAGGTCTATATATGTTGAGGTTAATCATATATGATTCCAAAAATGGACTTATACTTCATCTATCATACCACTTAATATAATAAAACTAGTTTCTAATAACCAGGGACTTCCTGTTGGAAAGTGGTAGGTGATAAAGGCATGTCGCACTTTGGTTGTGGGTTCGATTCCCACAGCCATGTCTGACGCGACGAGTTGTCGCCCGTCTTGTAGGTAGTCCTTTTTCTAAAACTACATCATTATAACATTCCATCAATAATATAGAAAAATGTTCTAGCCTTAAACAATACTAAATTATGTCTAATATAATCCATTTCAAATATTTAGGCTTATCCAAAATACTTCTTTCCAAGCTCATAGTATAAAGAAAACACTTACTTGAAATGTCATCTACCGAGCATGTTAATACCAACATTTATCCCCGATAAATCTTGTTGGTCACATTCCAATCATGTGAATACATAGTCATGTATTCTCTTGAAAAATGAATACCCATTGAACCTTAGGGAAAACATGAATGCTCTCAGAAGAAAACTCTTTCCACATACAAAAATACAAAAATTTATATATACTCAAACCATGATATAACTTTATCCATATATCAGTGATGAGTTCATTTCATTTTCTCTTTAGTCCTTTATTATTCACATATCATCTTCTTTCCAAAAATATCTTAATAACCTTTCGTGGTCACTAGTACCATTCAACATATACATTCAAATAATTTAGGAAAAACAATAGTTAAACAATACTTAGACGTTTCTTTATTCTATAGTACCATTAAATTACCTATACAACATTACTCTTGATAAACATGTAATCATTCCACTACCTTCATAAACCATTGACTGATCATGAAAAATTCTTTTCTCTCACATATCATTTGTAGTTTCTTCATCATCATCAATATAAATACTACCCATAAGACCATGCTAATTCTCTTCATGAGATTTTCCCTTAGGGCATTGGTTTTCATAATGATTGTACATTCCACATTTAAAACATTTAACGGTTGTTGATGTCTTAGAAATACCATTATCCTTGTCCATGGTGTTAACTGAACCTTTTAATTTGCAATTACTGCATTGGTGTCCTTCTTTTCCAAACCCAAAAAATCATCCAGTTCCTTTGAAACATTCTCCTTGATGTCTCTTCCCACATGATTCACATGAGGAAAATTGAACTTTAATTCCTCTGTGATCATCATGCAACTCCTTATTTCTCTTATTAGCTGAGTCAGGAAACTTACAAAAGTTGAGATTATTGATCATATTATGAGATTGCTGATTAGGCATAAAAACAATGGTTCGCCTTCCAAATCCCATTTCATTTTCTTGATCATGAAGAATATCATTCCATTTTCCATTGTATCCTCCATTATCGTGAATCTTCCTTTTTCCAGCCATTTTCTAAAACCCAAAAAAATAGAGTGAGAGGAAAAAATCATAATCAAGGGAGAGTACCTTCAATATCTTACATCTAGGTTTATTTCTAATATTGTCACAGTAATTATAGGAATATAACCTATACTTATAATTATCCTTTGAGACATCCCTAGACATACCTTAGAAATATCTCTCGGGATTTCACTAAAGTTGTCGCATCCTAGTTTCCAAAGGATAACTAAACCTTCCCTCTGATACCAAATGTGGAGACCCAAAGCTTGACGTACATAGACATTACATTACTCTTGCGGAATATATAATACATAACAAAAATAGACACCAAAGGACCGTAAAATTTTAGTTTCTTTAGAAACTTGGAATATAAACTTCTAATCATGTTGAAAGATCTTCAACCATCCGCCATAACAATCATCTCATTTGTGTTTCCGTACCTAAAACCTTTATTTTAATCCTGGGGGAAAAGAAAACATAAAAAGTCTGAGCTCAAATTCTCATTAAGATTAATCATGGAGAAAATAAAACAAACCATATATATGTGAACTTCAAAACATGAACATAATATTTAAACATCAAAATCTTGAGCAATGACATAAAACATGGCAGTACGTAAGTAATAGATCATAATTAAACATTAATCATGATAAAATAGCATGGGAATAAAACATGTAATTTTGGAAAACCATTAAGCACATGTTATGATTTCCATAGTAGCCAAGGCATTGCAGCCAAGACCATCTTAGTTGACAAAGTCTTTTTTCTGAATCGAGTTCACTCCTCGTTCCAGTCCTGTATTACTGAACCGGTTTAAGTTACCGTTCCAGCCATGTCTATATCATGAGATATAAATCATTATCCAATTCATTGGAGGGAGATATAGGTCCCACCCATCTCATAATAAAATCATTCTTACTTATGCCACAACATAAACATAAATCATTCATCAAAACACAAAGAATAAAATGGGTCTCATAAACATCATCCCATGATCACATAATCCATATAAAACAAATGGATGTCATTTAATCATAAGAAAAGTGAAAACATGTAAATCACAGAGACATTATACTTGAAACATACACATATGAAATAATTTAATCTTAGATGTAAAATAGTTTTGAGAAAACACTTGAACTCCTTTTGTGAGGAAAATATCCTTTCTTCATCATAATCAATTTCCGTTCAAAAAATGACATGAAATTTTAAAATAAATGATTTTTTTGAAAATAATAATGAAAAACTATATAGTAATATTCGTTGAAATAAGTTTTTATGAAACTGTAAAATTCTATTCATTCCGTATAAGTTAAAACATACATTCTTCTCGTACATTTGCCTGAAAAGTCAAAAAGTACCTCGAATGGTAAACAAAATAATGATTCCATGCATAGCATGTATTAAAAGTAAAAAATGGGTAAAAATTCCTTTAAACATACATGAAACCATTTATAAAACAGGGACATGGATGATAACAAAAACCCTAGTAAATACTTACGAATAAATAATCTCGCATAAGAGCGAGATTGGAATAGTTATCCCTTACCTTACGTCTGATATGCTTCATACGTATCCTAAACTCCTTTATAATGATATATATAATTTCATTGACTTATTAAAGAATCATATTCATTTTTATGATATCATATATGGTCACTTATGACTTTATATTACCCGGTCTTTTGTAAATTCCATGTTAAAGCATCGTTTTGGGTAAAATCGTTTCATTTATCGTACATGTTTCTACTTATAGTTCATGATATTATTAATTATATCTTGATTTAAATAATTCCTGAATGTAAAAAATTATTATATATAATATATATTCAGAGAGTACATATATATATGACATATCGATAAAAGGAATGAAATACACCGTTCATGGAGAAGGTGGGTCGTACGTACGCATGAACGCTGTTTTCGTTTCCTAATTGAATTGAATGGAATTAAGTAGATGATATAAATAAATATATATATCCATAAATCCAGTATCATTATTATGTCATATATTTCATTATTATTCATTATATATACTTTAAAATCATTCAAGAATGGTTAACATGGAGAATGAATCTCATCACGTCGTGGAGACGGTAGTCCGTACCTACGCACGAGTGATGATATCATTGCCATGATCGTGGAATTGTATTGAAGTTTATGTATAATATTTCAGAATCGATATCAGTTTACAATAATCATATATAGTTATTCATTTACACCATTATACCCATCCTAGAAAGGTGGTGGTCAAAATCAGATTACACCACGGTGTGGAGACGGCATTCCGTACGTATGCACGTGCGGTGATTTCGTTTTCCGTAGGATGGATAGAAGGTGAAATAGGGTTGTTTCATATTCATAAAAACATAACATTATATGAGTGATACTTATTTTTTTACTTCATTATGAAAAAACTAAAGAAGAGGAAGTAGAAGAAGAAATAAATTTGAAAGAATCGGTAACGGATATTACCTCTTCTTCGACACGCCTCTTTGAAACATCCTCTTAGGGCAATAAAATTTGCCTTTTAAGAAGACCAAGACCTCTATAATATTTCTTTTGAAGTTGAGAAGGGAAATGGGCAGGGGTTGGCCGATCTTGAAGGCTCAAAGATGTGTAAAGATGAGAGGGAGGAAGTTCCCTTTTATAAGGGAGGAGAGGGGAACCTTTGGAAATCTTAAAAATATTAATTTATAATAAATCTAACCCCACTTAAAAACCAACAAAAATGACTCATATTCGAATATTAGATGATATAGTGTTGTAATATAATCAACCAACAAAATTTAGACATGTAGGGAATTTATTTTAAACATTATCAACTTGATTTATCCTTATTTAATCTATTAAATTTTATTTGTGGTAATACGATTCTAAATTTTAAATTGTTATAAATTAGTTTTTATCTGCTGTGAATTACCCAAAATTAGATAATTTATAAAATTTTAGAATATATAAATTTCAATTTATAATTTTTAAATATTTTTGTGATTTTTAAACAATTTAATAATATGTTATTTTTATAAAATAACAATAGTGTCAATTATGACACTATTCATTTATTTGAATTCAAATTAAATCCACACAGAGGATATATTCAAACTAAAATAATTATTATGTTCCTAACATGTCATAGTAGTTTATAAAAATAGTGGGGAACATTAAATAGTTCATATAATATTTATTTTACTATTTGTAAAACCATTTATTTGATATTTATCTTAATAAAATAATTACTACAACACTTTTGTATAATTATTAAATATACTTATTTGTTGAATAAAAATTAAAAATAAAATAATATGATGAATATAAATCTTATAGAATTCATAGGAATACATTTAGTCAGATTTATCTTCTAAAACACACAAATTTTAAAATGTTATATTTATTAAATTATGAAGGTGTCAACTTTGACATCCTATAAAATAAAATAATATAAGTGTCATAATCACATTAATAAGACTCCCAATGGTCATATAATCGGTAATTTAATTATTATGGTGTATATATACACTACTAATAAGTTTTGGTCAGGTTTTTGATCCCTTTAATATGTATTACTATTTCAATAAAAACAATATTATTGATTTTTTTACTAAATAAATAATTTCTGCATCATTTATATATAAACTAATAAGGTATTTAAATAACTCATAAAAATTACAAAAAAATTACCATGATAAAGAAAAAAATTCATATTTCAAATGAGTATTTATAACCGAATTTATATTTTTTATATCCTTATATTAAAAATACTCTAATTATTAAAGTTTGAGTGAGACATATTTCACTTTCCTTTAAATAAATTAAACTAAAGGTCTTAATCACCTCCAAGTGGGTTCTAATGGATTCCATTTCGACCAAAATATGACATAGGACGAAATATAATCATCCAATTATATTAATACAAGTTTTAGCGTAATTTTATAATATTATATTTACCCTTAATTACCCAATTTACCTTTTACTATGGGAAATAAATTTTACCGTAGTTACTATTCATAATGCCCAAAAATAAAAAGTAGTCTATTAATATAATTTGGACCCACTGATTCCGAATATGGAATCCATTTTTCCAAATTCAATACATAGAAGTTCCAAAAATTAAATTAAATTTAACCCTGTTGTCGAAAGAAAATGAGATTTAGTTTAAAACATTACAAAAGATTGAATTGATTTAACCTATGAATTCAATGTAAAATAAATGCTAATGACATATATTATATTAAATGTTAAAAATATATTCTATTTTTACTTTAAAACCATTCAATATTATAATTTAACCACATTAATTATTACGATGAAAAAAAGTTGTTTTTTATTAAAATATTTTGTGTTTTTACTATTCATTAAAATATGAAAGTTATCTGAATAATATGAAAAATTTACCCAAGGTTAAATTTTATATCATTATTCCAAATAATAATTTTATTTTATAAAATTGAACTTATCAAAATGTCAAAAACTAGATTTAATGTGGGTGCGTCATCAAAAGGCGGCAAAACTGCATTTTTTGAAAAATACTTATTTTACCTGAAAAATTTATTTTATTTTCATACCATGTTCTAGAAAATGTGTAAGATGAAAACTAATGTCATAAAATTCAAAATGTAGTTAATAATATTCATAACAGATAGTTCGTGATAATATTATAACCATATCATTGTATAGTGAAACCCGATATTGCGTACAACACACGCTATCGAGGAAGGTCGTGATTATGTGTAATGCAAGCCAGGTCAAGGTTGTGTGTAGTGAAATCATTCTTTTATGTTTCATATAACATACTTTAAATCTTATTTCATTTATAATTAAAAAAAATCTATACTTAATGTCGCGTAGAATAATTTATACAAAACGAACATGAAATTGTGTGTAACACGAGCCAAGAATAGTGTTGCGTATACTACAAGCTAATACGGTGTCACGTATAGAACAAGATAATCTTGGTGAATCATATAGTAGATGATATTAAAGAGATTAAAAAGAATATATCTTATAAAATCTCAGGGTGTTACATTAATTATATTGTGGAGGATCCTTAATACAATAAATTGGCCTTTGAAGTTCATTGATAAATACCATAGGATCTTGAAGGCATCACCACCATATTTTCATTGAGTACATTACATATTCTATGTGTCATCGATGATGATATATATTCATTATCCATCAAATATTATGGATTGGGGGTGAGTTCGACATTGAGGAGAAATCAATATTTTCAGAGTATAAGGTGGTTATCAAAGATTGAAATGGTAGGATCCATCAAAGGTGGAAAATTTCACATGTATGGTTTTTATAGAAGAACATGATTTTTTAGTGATAAAGTGGTGGTAGGATATCATTGAGGACATGTCAATATTTTTAGAGTACGAAGTTGGGTTCAATGAATGACATGATAAAATCCTTCATGGGTGGAAACATTCGCATTAATGTGTTTTATGGAAGAATATGAATCATTAAAAGATAAATTGAAGGTAGGATAATTATATAATAGGATTAGTATCCAATCCTATTTGAGTACTTACTACTATTCATGGTGAAAGACCTTTAATGTTGGGATAATTTAATATCTCTACTTTTGTGATTAGACCCCTTTTCAAATGTTAAATAATATATTTTCATCTATTAATGGATTTTACATAGGGTTTTGGTTATTTTATATCACTAGTAATGATAACTAACTATAAAAAATATATTAACTCACAAGTGTCATTATTTTGAAAATAATGGATCCTTTGATTATGTGGTGGTGTATATGTTTCTGTTTATAGTGGAAAAGATGAAGGGATTGGTTGTAGATATAATGATTCATTTCCTTTGTGACGTATCTATAGAAAAAAATTATGTTTCCTATATTTTGTAACAACACATTTCATGTCTCTCATTGATGAATCATATGGTTTTCTATCTTGAATTTAAAATGTCACTTCATTTGGTGAAGCCATGTTCCATGTGACTCAATAAGACCAGCCTGGTGTTTTTATATAAGGTACACTCATAAAAATAATATTAATATCACACACCATGTGGAGGGGACAGCATACATGCTAATTTAGTTTGATTAGACTTCATCATCTAGGTACATACATGGTACTAAACCAAGACCCACACAATGTGTAACCCATATAAAACATCATAATATTTCTCTTTTTCACATCATGTTTAATGGATGTATATAGACCTATTTTTGACTTGAGGTGAAAACATATATACCCCCTTGGACATTTCATGTATACTCTATTCACATTCATTAATACCTCTAAGTAGTTCGTTATTGTTAGGGGTATGTGTAGTTAGCGACGTTAGAGTCTCTAATCCACTTGAGTGGGTCTAGTATCCCACTATACTACCTAATATTTTATGTTTCTTATCTACAATTTAATTATGTATAATGTAAAGTACCCCCTGTGATATGTGTCAAAATAATGAATCTACTTCATGAGGTAGGGTAAGTTATCATTCTACCTTCATCCGAGTATGTAACCCCATCTTATGATACAATACAAATATATGTGGGTATAACCCCATTGACTAAGTCCCAATAATCTATCTATGTCTTAAATTCTCAAATATATAGGTTATTATAGTGAGATGTGTCTTAACATCATGCATTTCCATAGAGGTGTGGCAGATGTATTTTCAATGGTACCATTTTCTAGATTCACATGATGATCGATGTTTGTATATCTATCTATGAGGTCTGAGAGATAACTAGATGATTAAAGTCCTTTTATGGTTATATTTCTGATTCAAGGACATGATCTCCTTAAATATTTTTTAATATGAAATACTATTTATTAAAAAATGAGTTAACTTGAGTTTTATTTTTTTTATTTTTTTAGGAAGAATGTATTATTTGTAACAGAAATATAAGAAAACAAAATATAATTTTACGAAATGGTAATATAAGTATATGTTATAGAATATATCCATCTAATTTAGGAGGAAAATAATGATTACTAGTATACTAAATTATAGATAATGAAATATGAGATTTTCGTTAGATGAAATAATATTTCAACTAATATTTTTATTAATGAATCCATTATTTTTGGAATATTCCCACTACTATTTATTTAAATATTTCCTATTAATTTATCTAAATTCTCAATATTCAAAATTTAACTATGGAAACACATGTTGAAAAATCAAAAAATTACAATAACATGAAGTCTTCAACAACCTATGACTTCATGTACTTATGATTATATTTTTGTTTTAAGTGTTGACTATGAGCTACATAGTGTGATAATTTATTATAAACCATATAGAATTTATATTTTATTTTTTCTTTTATTGATCCTTGATGACTGGGGGACTTCAAGAAATGTAATATAGGGTAATTACATATCATTCATGTTTTAATAACTTTGTGGATAAGTATATTGATCTCAGATCCTTCCATCTCGTGTTAGTGATCTATGACTGAAATCCTCAAGTTATAGAATTCCATGAATATGAAGATATAAATTCTGATTTGTCTCAAATAAGTAATTATTTATGGAATGTTTTAATTTTTTGATACCATGGATATGATTTATATATTGACCTTACAATTTGGTTGAAATGTTCAGTTTTAATATATCATTTGATGGTGTATTTAGTTTACAACACTATAATCCATACATTTATTTAGAATTCATTATATTTTTTTTTAATTTCTAAAGATTTATATTCTCTATTTTTAATTTTTATTTAACTAAAATTAAATTTTATTATACTTAGAAAAACTTCTTTCAATTGTGATTACTATATTTCATTTTATTCATATTTCCTCTACTAACCATTTAATTTATTGTTTTGTTATAAATTTGACTCACTAAGAATATTTGGGTTGATAGAAACGATAAAATTTTCAAAAAATATAATTCCCCCCTCTTAAATATTACCAACATTTTTCATTGGGAATAAACATACAGTTTTTCAGTATTCCATACCCTCTTGATTATTTTTTTGAGAACGCAGTTCTGATTCGTTAAATCATACAGGTTCTAGAGTGTCTTACTAAGATGTGTTAAATCAATTATACATGTGATATACCAATTTATTTCTTTTATTATGAAAAGGAATATTTGTTTGATGAATTTCTAGGTTTACTATGTGTGGGTTGATTGTAGTGGTTCTTGGAAATTTTGGTAGAAGTATCAATGTCAGACATTTGAATTTGTATTTTGGGGATAATGTTTTTACAAATTATTAGATTGGACCTACTTTTCAGTTGATAATTTTATATTATCCCCTAATTAATTAAGTTATGTGTTTTTCACTCTAATATATGTTGTTATTGGTTAGTGATGAATTCAATATTCCATTATTATGTATTTTTAATTCTCCTAGGATGTATAGAGACGACTCTATGTGTATAGGTTTCTCAGGAGAAATCCTCCCATGTGTCTGAAATGACTATTCAATGCTACTCACTATTCCCAGGCCCATTGGATGTGGGATTGGTGTTGTACTCCCATCATATCTATATAACATATGTTGAAAAAGTGGATCAGGTTGTGCCCATATAGATCAAATATAATGTTGAATCTAATTCTTCTATATATTTTTATCCCATTAATGATATGAATCACATTGTCAATATCTACTACCATGGCTTTCACTATAGTGATAAATTCTAGGTAATGAATTTTATGATCTAATACAATGTGTTTGACTCACTAGGTTTAATACCCTTTGGGTGGGTGGGGATGAATTAAGATAAAACTAGTTAAAACAATCCCACTGTAATTTTATATTTTTAGAGTAAAAAATAGTATTCTCGCCTTTTAATCACATTAATATATGATGGAAGTGAAAGCATGTAAGATACAAGAAAACTAAATTGTTTGTGAAAACTAGCTTAATCCAATGAGAATAAAATGGAACTATTCTAATGTACCAGAACACTAAAACGCACTATTGTTTATAATGTTTGATGTGGACTCATTTCCCCATTAGTTTTTGACCATTCACAAATAGGGAACTCACTACTATCTCAACCAATGTATACTCATAGTTCCTTTAAAAGAAACGAAAATCATAAGAAATAAACATTTTTACCATTATTTGAGTGATATAAATATATTAACTCATAAAAATGATGAATACTAATTTATCAATTAATTTATAGCCAATTTCATTGATTTTCACAAAAACCCCTTTTGTGTAGAACTAATATTTCTGTAAAACCCATTTTTATAACTTTTTTCCCCAAAATAAAGAACCATACAGCTGTCTTACTTCATGAAACATTCATATTTCCTAAACATTTTTTTATGTCTAAATGATTTATACGTCATAAAACATCAAATTTTGTTTAACATCATTTTTGTCACAAAACTACACAATTTTCTTTTGACTTAAAATTCTCATGAAAACCTTATTACATACTCATAAAATCTAAAGAAACCACCTCTTCTTGAATGAAAAAGGTCTTAAGCACTGTAGAACATTTTCATCATAATTTATCAAAAATAATAGCATAAAATATTAAATTTCCATCTTTGTTGAATTTTTCCAACAATACGAAATTTAAATTGGGAGATAATTTCTAAAATTAGAGTTATAGTTAATAATTTTCCCCTTAAATTTTTTTAGGTTCATACATTATATGGTCAGGCCTAGGTTGGATGGTGTATCTATTTATAAATTTTTAGAATTTCCCATACATGGTAGGTTATACAATTATGCATGATTCATATGCTTCCATAATTTTACAAATAATGAATGATATTTATAGAATTGAAATAGAAAATACCATGATGGGGTGAAAAAATGTTTTCCATTTTTTATTTCAACAAATAATTAAGAGAATTACTCATTTGCTGTTAAATAATTAAATGATTACATATGTTAGGAGTAAGGAGTTCCATTAAATTGAACAATAATTAGTGTGAGATATTCATGTCGATCATTAAAGGGTATTAGATAAAATTCCATGACACAAGTTATACTGAGGGATAATTCAATGAATTCTTGGTTTTTAGACTACAAAGAAGGATACTTTTTGGTAATGTTTATATGCAGTGTCAAATACTAAAAAATTTTTACAACATGTTTGGTGGAAATATATTTTCATAGATATGGTGTATAACACATCTTCGTGAAGAGACATGAATATTTGTTGAGAATATTTTTCTAAATATCAAATAGATCGAATTATGTACATATTTTGGTGACTCAAGGTACATTCATACTAAAAATATAACATCTATAATCACATAAATGTTTAGTAAGAGATATTAAGTGATCTCAAGGCACAAAAGTAATAATGTGAAGAAATGAGGTATATGAAGATTTATATTAGTTTGAAATTTAATTTTAAATTAGAACTAACCATGAATAAATATATTTATTTTTTGTGATTTATATAAGTTTCTAAAATATAAAAAATATTGGGTAGAAAAGAGGGAGAGGTGAAATTTTTCTATAATTGAAGTAGAATAATAAAGTAAATATGAATTAAGAGAAATTACAAGAATTAGTATAATAATTAAAAATCATTGGTATTTTGATGTACATTAAGACACTAATAAGGCTGGAAAACAAATTATATATCTTTTATTTTGTATGGGAGTATAATAAACAATACAAGAGAAAATTTTTAAATAATTTTATCAAAATTCTCCCATGCTCATTTGTATTCTTTATTATGAAATTAGTTGACTGCATTCTATTGGGTGAATCCTGATCATGCAATGCACTAGCTACATGTTTTGAATAGTGAACCTTCAAAATTTATTTTTCATACTCATTGTGGTCATTAATGTGGGAATAAATAATCTATTATTTAATTTAATATGTCATGGTGGTTGTTTAAAAAAAATAAATTAACAAGAATTTAATTCACTAATTCAACCCCCATCAGTGAATTCCTGCAATAATATGATTGTTTTGAAGTTTTAACTGAAATAATTAACATATGTTACAATTTTTGGTCATAATGTTACTACTATTAATATGGTTAATCTTATTCAATGTACATAAAGGGGATTCCATCTTTTGAAGGAAAAACTTTACTATAATATGAAATATTTAATGTTTCCATATTTATTATCTATTAGCATATATGTTTAAAATACTACATTAAATTTATTTATTTTATGTAATAAATTTTATTATTTAACAATATTTGATAGAAATATATTAGAGAATAATGATAATTCTTAGAATTTTATTTTTTATCATATTTAAAGATGGGATATCTCATGTTAAAATTTATCAAGATGGTTATGGAATATGAGTTAAGTAAGAAAATGTCCATAAATTAATGAAAAATGGAGCATAAAAAACTAAAATTTAGGATATTGATGAATGGATACCTTATGATGGATGATAAATAAACTATAAAACATTTAATCAGTATAGTGAATGATTTTTTGAGAAGAATCAAATGGATTTGAGAAAAGATAGATTTTTTAATGTTTTTCATGTATATATTAGGCAATCCATAAGATATGGTTGAATGAAAAATTTTGGTACTTAAATAACATCATATAGGTATAATTCATTTCGATTATTTATAGATAATCATTATTTCATATGAGATACATGAGGAAATTGTTATAAAAAAGAACAATAAGGATGAAAATAATGATTTTTAAATCATCAAAGTAGAAAAATGTTAATAATGAGTCTTTTATTGAATAATAATAAGATTCATAATAATAAGATTAATATGATGAAGTTAAAATTAATAAACTTTTTCCCCTTATTTATATAGGTGTAGTTATTGTAAATGGAATATGAAACAAAAATGCTTCAAGTGGGTATCCATTGGACATTTTTTAGAAAAATATAAAATGTTGAAAGATGATGTTAGTGATGATTCATATTAAAGGATAAAAAGAACCTCCAAAAAGAAGGATACATATTTTCAAAAACAATGGTTTTATTCAAAATGGATGTGTAATAATTTATCTAAATATTAGAAGATAAATGTTTTACCAAGTAATAAGATGGTAATCATAGTGAGGAAAAAGAGTATTTTTATACATTAATTTTTTTATGAATAAATATTAATTTCAAAATTAAATTATGAAGAGATAATAAGTGATGATATTACTAGTGTTTAAAGTGAGGGATGAATAATAAATAGAACTTATGATAAATATATAATTAATATAATATCATTCAAACATCTCAAAAATTTTGGTGGATAAAAAAATTAAATAAATTAAATGAATGTTCAAGGAAATATTATGCATATAATATTGATAATTATTCATGGATATCAATGTAGATTATATAATTCAATAACATTATTGTGAGAAAAATGTATTAAATATAAAATTGATGAAAGGATTAATGTGAGGGAGAATGATACTGGGAATTTACAATTGAAAGTGATCAATGAAGGAAATGATTTTGGAAACTATAAATCCAACATGTAGAATACTGTATGAAATACAGACGAATGATCAAAGAATATAGATGTGAAAGATCATGAAGATTCACAAAATATTATGGAATGATTTTACAAACAACTATAAAAATAGAATGATAAAAAAAACCACATTTAAGTTTCAAATGAATGATTGGGTGAAATTCAGAGGTCAATAAAGTAAAATTTAATGAATAAATATGATTCATAAAAATAAAGAAATTTTAGGAACAATAACATGAATATAAAACCTACTATATATAGTTATTTAGAAATTCCATGAAATATTCTTCGTTCAATGAAGAATTTTTTGGAATTGTTGAAAATGTTTTTTCTAAAACAATTACAAACATAAAGATCAATATTGGTAATAAATGTAGGTAACAACATTGAGACAAAAGAATTTGGAGCTAAATACAAATTCCATGGTTATTTTTTTAACTATAGGGGATTTGAGAACCTGAAAATATATCATTGAAATGTTTAGAAATTTTTTATAAGACAATAAAGATTATGTGGAAATGTTTTAGGGGAATTAATCATACAAAAAAGAAAATATTTCAGATGAATTGTATTCTATGAATGTTTAGAATAAATTTAGAAAACGTGTAAAAGTTTTTAGAATATATTATTAACCGGGTGACATTGAAAAATATTGTATAAGTATCCTACGAGACCAATTAAGTATAAATTTCTAACCAATGAATTATTATAATAATAAGGTTATAGGAAAGGATTATTTTTTTATTGTTGAAGTATCACTTAATTCATATAAATTAAAAAGACTATAGATTCCATATAATTGATTTTCTTTAAACATGTTAGGTGACTTAATGGGTTTAAAGGATATTTTAAAGTAAAATTATGGATCACTATACTTTATAAATATGGGTCTCTAAAATTATAATGGGTCATATTAGATGTTATATGAATTTATTAGATAATTTCCATTGAAATGTTATATTTTTATGGGATAAAAAATAAGCTATTAAATATATAATACCTATGTGGTGAAGGAAAATAAATTATTTTATATTATTAATAGTTCTTGGTAAAATTACTAAAATATGGCTGTTTATCAATTAGATAATGAATAAGGGGAGTATTATTTTAATTTTTTGATGCTAATATTCATGTCACCAAAACATAATGTAGGAAAATAAATTATGTAATTGAAGTCTTTTTAAACATTTTAAAAGGAACATAAGAATGATTACATGATGAGATTGTGAAAATTTTGTTCCTTCTCTAATGAAATAGAGAAAATGTATTTTTTATACATGTCAAATGGAAGTTTTTTTACATTCTATATAATAATAATGAAAATAAAACATCCCATCAATTAGAGAACTATAATTTATGCATTTATAGGAATATAAGATAGCAATGTGATAGTGAATATAATTATTTTATTTTATTTTTTTAATAAAATTACTCATATCTGTTGCATTATGTGTATGATGATCAATCCAAAGGCTCTAAATGTTTTTTATTTGATTAGAATGAGTGTTAAAAATAATATTGGATTCTCCATGAAAGTTATCAACATCGAGAATTATAAATAATTCAATATTGAAAAATTTGAATAAATATTGAGAATAATGTTATTAACCATGATCATAGTTCACCATACCCATCATAATAAAACAATTTTTCAAAATTAAAGAATATAGATTTTGAAGATATTTATCTTTCCATTATGATCATGCATAATACATCTATATAATTCTATTGACCGTATATTAGAGAAATAGTTCACATTCAAAATAGATATTTGTATAAATAAAATTGTTATAATTATATACATAACATATGTTATAAAAAAGAATCAATTATAAAATATTTCATGTTTTTTGGAATAACATCAACAATGATATTACATGGTGAAAATATCAAAAAGTTTTAATAGATTGGAGTTGGTCAAATCTTCCAGGGTTATGAATATAATTGTAGAGGATACCATTTTTCAAATGATGCTACTTGGAATATTTTAGTCATTAACAATTTAAAGGTTATGTAAAACTCATCAAATGAAAACACCCCCAAAAAATAATCTTCTAGATATAATGATGAAGTAGTTTTATTTTATATATCGTGTGAATATTTTGAGAATAAGGAATATTAAAATTAGTTATTCCTTGATGAAAATGGCTCAAATATCTACAATTATCAGTAAAACATATATTATATCATCCATGTCTAAAAACGTCAGTTCAAAAAAATAATATCTTTTCAAAACATGGAATAAATTATTGGAAATGATGAACTTTTATGAAAACAACACAACCCACATTTTTTTCAAATTAATGTAATATATGTGAAAGAGAACTTGAAGCATCAATATTGGTTTCGTTATAATAATGATTAATATTATGAAATGAAGATGAATATAACAAGGAAGTTGGGACCCAATCTATCATACATTAATATTGTAAGAACCAACTTGTTTTTTTTGAAATGAGATGCATGAAAACAATGATGTTAAAATATATAAGCAAATAAATTTTTTCAATTGGTTCCCATAGGATTATGTAATTGATTTTCACAAGACACTAAAAGCAATATCTAAACTACAAAACATTTGAATATATATTTTTATTTCATCACAACGACCAAACTAGATATTAAAAAATTTTGTCAAGGAAATCATTATTAATAAAGGGTTGTATTTGGAAGTGTATAGTTATAAAATATGCAGTTTCCTTTTTAAAAAATATTAATGTTATCTATATAGGTAATATAAAGCTTTATATTGGTTAAAAAAGGACCCAATAAAATTTTTATAGAGGTATGTTATTTTTTAATGATTATGAGGATAAATAAAGTAAGAGCATTAAAAACCACTATATTAAAGATGCTTAAGAGGTTTCACTTATTATTATTTTTTATTATTTTGATATAGTATTTCATGAACAATTAGAAGGATATTGTGGAATGTTTTATTTATAGGGGAATATGTTGTTGGGAATGTTTATTTTATGATAAATGAGGAAATTGTTTAGGCATACAATTTTTTCAATAGGAAGATAAAATATTACGTTATAAAAAGAATTATTCTATATAAAGTTTATTAGTATTTTTCAATAATTGTCAAATATAGTGACAAGGTTTTCATAAATATGTATTAAATATCATTAGATAAATTTATCCTATACTATAAAAATGAAACCCAGGGACAGTAATGGTTTTGATTCATTAGAAACTTGTATATAAAGACAATATTTCAATAAAATAGCATCATTATCATCCACTTAATTATTGATATCATGAAACGTTATTAAAAACATAATACATGAAAAATTACATAATATCATTGGTAATGGATCATAAAAAGGGCTAGATTTAATATTAGTATGTGTATTTTGGGAGATATCGATGGTCACATAAACATAACATCAGAAAATCTACATGATAATATGATGATAACATTTTAAAATCAACATCCTACATATTATAGATCATATTTCATGATCATTTAGTAAATCATTTATTTCCATAATACGTAAATCACAAATATATCAAACAACACGATCTATGATAATTTTACATTGGTATGAATTATATGTTTGTGTAATAAACATATTTGAAGAAAATAAATACCATAGAAGGAAAGGTTCACTACTAAGACAATAATAGTGGATTGGGTTTACCCCCCATTATATAGTCATGGTTCACTCTTATGACTACCCTAAAGGATATAATCCCTTACATAACTAGATTCACTCCCATTTCCAGGAATTTTTATCTCATGTGATATCCATCATTATCGAATCCATTGGAGGGTTGTATAATTCCATTCACACTCATTTACTAATTAACATCAAAATTGCATTTGTTGCAATAAAATATAACATTCATCATATCATTACCCAAATAAATAAAATATATTTCATAAACATTTCATTATAATATTACCCTGGAAATGAAACATATTCATAAATAGTTGATTATTTTTATAGATCATAACCCATGGAAACGAAATATGTTTCTTAAAATTCCAAAAATCATATGAATTATTCACAAATAGATATTATTAGTATCGTACCATGGGATAATATCTCTTATAAATCATAATAATCATCAATGTATGTAATCATAGATGAACAATTCCTTAAAATGGTGACATAGAACATTTCTTGAGAAAAATATGCCTTTAACTCTGAAATAACATATTCAAAATATAAAAATTTCACAAATATTAAAGAAAACAATATCTTTTAAAATAACCAAGTTAAAAAATTAAAGGAATTATCAATGAATTGAGAAGTCATGAGAGTCAAATATTCCATTATTCTATATAAGTTAAAAGAAAATATTCCTTTCACTCTTTTCAAAATAAAATAAAAAAATTACATCATTCAGAAAAGGAAACAATATTTAGTTTAAATCAATTTTTAAAATTTAATTAATGGCTAAATATGAAAATAAATTATAATAGGTATATAATAAAAAAATTAGATTTTTTTTATAAAACATGGATTTGGAATGAAAAAAATTTGAAAAAAGGGAAATAAGATTTTCATTTAACTAAAATATTCCATTGATGTATTGAGTAAATAAAGAGATGAAACTGGGTTGAAAACCTGAAATATATATTAAAAATCAAAGGATAAGAAAATTTAGGAGTCTCTTGAGATATAGATAAAAAATTTATCTTAGTAAACATAATTAAAAAACCCAATAAACAATGAGATTAGAACATAACTATTATACCACTTTAGTATCATTTTAATCATATGACCCCTCAATGAATAAATTAAAATGAAAAATTAATTGTAGTTAAAATAAATTGATTCATTATATAACATGTCAAAGTGGTTTTATATACACCACAATAAATAAATGAGTTGTCAATATGGAATATGTCTCCCAAAAATAACTATGAGACTATAAATTGTGCTTTCATAAGTTGAACATGATTCATAATTGATCCAAAAAAACATTTAACAAAATTGAATTTAATATATTAATATAGTAGTCTCAGGTACACAATTATAATATCATATATTAACATATGCTGACATTTCAATACCCATTTTTTAATAAACCCTTATTAAACGCATAATTTCTAACTATTTTTTCATTTTTAATGAGAATCATTATTAAATATACCATTTAGTGGTATTTTGATCAAGGATGTACTATATATAAAAATTAATCATGATATATTTATTATTAATTATTTATATATATGGATTAATCTATAAAATTTTGAGATATAAAATTGAATTACACTTTTAATTTAGATGGATGGTTGTACGTATGCATGACCATTGTTTAAAATTTTCAAAGGATTGAAATAAATAGTGGTAAATGATAATTAATCTTACTATAATTATTATTATATCATATATATGATATATATTATTAAAATTCATTCTTTTTTACTCTATATGAATAGTGTAAATGAAGAAAAAATCAGATCACTTGATGGTAGTTGTGGTCCACACATAGACATGGGAGAAGTTATTATATTATAATAGATAGGATGGTAAAAAGGTATATGTGATATTTTTTTCAAAAAAATATTTATTCCATATTTATCATATATAAAAATTAATTTAATAAAAAAACTATCTATGATATATGGTGTTTGAAAATTAATTACACCTCTATATAGAGACCGTAGGAAATGAGGATGTTTCTATTTTCCAACGGATTAAAAAGAGGTAGAAAATGGTTATTAAATAATGATAATAACATATCGTTATATTTATTTTTGGGAATTATTATTTTAGGAAGGGTATTATAGATTTATTGGGTTTATAAGTTGATATAAATTTCAAAATGTCGGTAAACAGGATTACATTTTCTTTGATAGACTTCATTGACATATACTCTTAATGGGACTAGGTTTGGTATATTATTAAGATAATAACTAATAGAAATTTAACAAGAATTTATAGAATAAAATTTCATAAGGTTTGGTATATATTTATCACTCAGTGTGGTGTAAATATAATTGATAAGGGTTATCCTTTTATAATGGAGGGAAATGACACACATAGAATTACAAAAAATAATAAAATATAATTCATTAATTATCATGAAAAACCACTTAAAATTTGATATATATTAGTATAAAACATGATACGATATAAATATAATCAAATTAAAAATCTAGATAGGTTTTTGATTCATTTTAATCCTTTCATTTAGGTTCTACCACTTAGATAAAAAATATTAATCTTAACTGTGTTATAGAATTTATTAATATTAAATGGTTATAATTTTACTTATGACATAATAATTATCTTTTAGATAGTTAAGTGATGAAATTTCTCCAGAATTACCATCTTAACTATCACATAATTATATTTAAATAATTCAATAAAATAATATTTAACAGATAATATGATTATTTCACTTTTTGAAAATATTCATTTAAATTGACATTGATGAAAACATGAAAGAAATAGAATTAACATAAAACATTTTAACATGTCTATAGTATGATTTATATATATATATAATTGAACATTTTTATTCAGATAAATTGAATTAATTGTAATATTTTCAATAATATTTACTTTATATTCCTTGTAATTGAATAAATAGAGTGTTAGTGTTGCATAAGAATTTATCAAAACTATTCAATTAACAAAAAATTGTATTAAATTATTGTTAAAATAATGTGGTTATTAATTTAAAGAATTCATTATAACTAATATTTTCCTTTTTTTATCCGTATTGAAAAATTTCAAATAAATTAAAATCAATAGAGTGACATTTTTTAATTATTTATTTTTTAAATAATTTTAAATCTCATATCCAAAGATAAGTATCACATTATGGACATATATTTGATATTTTTATTCTAATGTATAAACCATAGTCATGAAATAGGATATTGAAGCGTGATTTAGATAAATTATAAATCTTTATCCCAAAGTGTTAACCCAATTTCTCCCACTTTACATTTACCGAATTGGTTAAAATTTATTATCATTACTATTCATATAGACTACAAATAAAATGGACCTATTTAGAAAATTTATGAACCATTATTTAAGTTATGTGATACATTTATTCAATTTCAATTTCGATATCTGTACGAAAATAATTTATTTTAAAAATGAATAATGTTGTATAATACAATTTTTTAGAAAACAAAATTTGTTAGTTTAAAATTTTTGATGACAAATATACTATAAAATTTATTCTCAAGTACTTAATTAGACATATCCTTTTTTATGAGAATTAATATTATATTTAATAAATATATATATAGATATTGTATTTTAATAAAACAAAAATAATGTTTTCAATAATAGTCAGTATTTTAAATGATTATTAAAGAACGAATATTTTCAGAAACATCCCAATAGAATATATTATGATAATTTTGATATGAAAAGTTTTTTTAAAAAAAATATTTTTTAAAAATAAATTAGATAAATGGTTCAACAATTATTTCTATTATTCACTGAAGAAATCATCTTTTTTAGAAACATTATTTCAACAAACAAATCAATACCAAACACTAAAGGCCCAATTCCTATGGATTTATTAATACATATTTTTTAAGAGAATATTATATTTTTGTATGTACTTATATTTTTACCCTATAATTCAACAAATAAGTTAAAAATGTCACATGAAATACTATTTAGGGATTTTTAGCCTCACTATTGTATGTTTTATACACTCTAGAACATAGGGTTCTTTTTTAAATATCATGGGGTTACATTCATTACTAGATTCAATAAAAAAACTATCACTGAAAAAAAAATTAATAAGTAAAAAATAGTAAATAATGTTTGATATTGAAATATTTTGAAGCGAATTAAAAGTTCTTCATACTTGAATGATTCAATTATTGACCTTATATTTGTTTTTAAATTATGATCCCAGAATCAAAGTACAAGAAAAAATCTCATTTCATTACCTGAAGGGGAATTGTTAGGTATATTAACGTAATTATGTAACATTTATTATAATATGTTAAAAATTTAAGTCAACATATTTTTGGATATATATTTTTTGATTAGTCTAGAATCATTGATGAGAGAACATCAAAAAAAGTTATAGTTTTCTTTTTTAGAAATACTTTTATATCTTTTAGGAAGAAGAAAATATGTTTGATGACCTTACGTAATGATAATGTAGATTATGTTGCTTCCAATCAAGCTATATCCGAATTTATGTGGGTTATAACTCAATTGGAAGAAATAAATATATTTGTTACATTTCATCTTATTGAATGTGGGATAACTAAAGTGATAAATTTATTGATAATTTTTATTCCTCATTGAAATTACAATAACATAGATATAAATTATCAAGTCATCATATAAAATTTAGTAGAAAATTCTTTGAATATGTATTTTATTTCAATATAGGAGAAAGTTAAATATGTTTAATCCAAACCAATATAAAATGATACATTTAAAAGATTGATTTTGAATATGGAAGTTCAACATAATTCCTCAGTATAAGGTAATAACATTCCATTCATATTCCCACTTATTATTTGGATTGTTGTATTAACAGTGGGATAATTTCATTATAAATTTATCATTATGATTATTTCATAATATTTTTGTAATGGTGGGGATAATTTTTTAGTATAGAAATTCAGAAATATGTATTTGAACTAATGTGGAAGTGATTCATTATTTTAGGGTATCATTTATTTAAAGACTTTTTAAAAGGGGTATATGTGATGAATGTTTGTAAATAGTTGAATACTGTTCTGTCACTATGTTTTCTAGAAAAATGTTCTACACAGATTCAAGGAATCATTCTTATAAGTGAAATATATTTTCTTATATGATGAGTTTTTATGAAGAGATAATGTTATCAAGTGTTTTTAATGGCTTGGAAGAAGTTTACGAGATTATAAATTACAAATAGTATAGTACTACATTTCAACATTCTTAGTTCTTAATAAGATATATTTTATGAATATATTTTTAAATTTAATTACTATTTATATTTTTTCATGTGGAAACAATCATCAACATAGATACATAATAAATTTCTTGTGTTAATATAAATTTGAGATCCTAGACACTGATATTTTCAATGTGGGATGTACAACACACACAGGTTAATATTCACTTATTGGGATAATGATGTTTCACACATCCTTGTATCGATTATTTCATATACACCACCTTGACACCTCTATCACTGTATTTAGTCTTATCCCTATGAAGAGACACTAAAAATCACTATTTTATCCACATGGGAATCTTGAGCTTGATCCAAAATTCAATGTTGTTTAATGGGATCACAATGAATCGTGTTTTGAGCTTCATATGTCCTCTTAAGGATTTAATAGAATATGAACAATCCCACCATGGTAAATTTGCAGTGCTGGGGATGCCACTAATGAATCAAAATCCACTATTCTATAGTGATGGTTATGAATCATAGTGGCCAATAGAGAATGAAGTTAAGAATAATCGTTAAACTATGGACACTTGATAACATCTTATGGACGAAAATTCTAATATACATAACCATTACTTCCCTACAACAACATGGGGAAGTGTGATTTAGAAATAGTGAATTTTTCTATGCAAAGAAGAATAATTAGTTTTGGAGGTGTCACTAAGATGTGGAGGGTTTTAAAATGGTTGAAACAAGGGTTATAAAAAATAAATAACAACGTCATGGAAAACTAGGATAATTCAAAATCATGTAAATAGAGGGAATTATATGAGGATATTGTGAAGATGGATATCTAATAAGACAACATGGTGCAAAAATTGGTAGTAGCTAATAAATAGATGGATGGATTTATTGTCATGGAAAATAACACTATGATATTGGGTATGCATGTTATGAAAGGATACTCCACTGAGATATTAGCCATGATTTAGGGTTTTATCAACATAAAATTTAAAATCCAAATCCACCTAGGGTCATAGAAATTTTAATGTGAGTTTCAGGGATTGTTATGAATAAACACCATATAGGGGGACTCACCTAAAATAGAGGATATAAATAATTCACTAAATTAAATGATGAAATAAATGAATATGATTTTTTGGAGTTTTTAATAGATATATTTGACTAACTCCACCAAATATCATAAAAATATTGAAAACAATTAAAATGGTGAAAAGGATTCATTAAAATATTGTGTTTTTTATTAGAGAATAGAAGGTCCAATAATGAATCAATAAGTTATATGAATCATTGAAAATTTATAAAAATAGAAAAGGTGCTACCTATAAATAGGGTCCTGATAATGTTTTGTAAGGGATGTATGGACAAAACCAAAGGGACCCCAGATTCATATTCTATATAGCATGAGGTGGTTCCACTACTAACATAGGATTATAACGTTGGATGCTTTTATGATATCCCTATCGAACATCTGATATAAGAGTAGAGGAAGAAGGTTGTCATCAACCATGATACTGTATAATTAAGAATTTCAATTTTCATACTTTCATCCTATAAATTTGAATTCCTATTTTTTTATGAAATAAAATAATGATTGTCTTCTTTATAACTTAAAAATTAAATTTAGACCTAACCTTCCTTTACCCCTTCCTCGGTTTCTAAATAATCATGTTTATGGGAGAGGTAATTAGAGGTTATGAGTTGTGGGATGGAGTATTTTTTATGAAAAGGATGTTGGTTTTTAGGTTTTAAAATTTCAATTTAAAATTAACTTTTAATTTATTCCATAATATCATTCTCTTACTTTCTAGTTATATATAAACTCATAAGAGAAGATATCGATCCTATGTGTGGGAATTGGGGGAGTGCGAGTAGACCGTTACTTGACCTTTTATTTAGAAGATTAAGCATAATTAATATGAATTAGACATCAGAATCCATAAGAGAGGTTATGGATTATTTATTGAGTTATTTTTTGATTTTTTAATGTAAAAATATATTCCAGAAGAATTTTCATGGTAAAATAATTGGATGTATTTCATGAGTTAAACTATCCATGAAATAGTTATTCCATTTTCTGGTTCACAGTTTAATCTTTGAGTCAGTAAAACAAAAATCTATCATGTATTTTTGGTGATTTTAATTTTAGTAAAGTGTTGTGAACAAAATAACTATTCATGTATTGTAACACCATTCCTATTTTTATCGATCACATTCTCCCATTATGCAATGATCTACTAATTAGTGTATTTGGGTTACAAAAAAAATTGTTTTTTTATACCCCCTAGAGAATTAATGACTGTTTTTGGGTGATGCCAATACTGGACATATTTATGGGGATGAGGCATAAATAAATTCAATAGTTAAACAAGTTTTTATCTCTACCAGTTTTATATTTAAAAATATTTTATTTGGTTAATTATATTTTTATTCTTTTCACATAGTCAGTGTTTTTTTGGTTCATAATCTAAGGAAAAATCTTGAAGGAAGGAACACATAAACATGATGATCCAATTTTTAACCCTCTCAAATAGAATTGATTAAATAAAAAGGGAAATTAAAATCCAATAATGGTATATCCATGACATGCCAGGGGAACCCCATATGTACCCATGTCTACAAGGGGAACTGCTCAGTATTGAATTCCAATTTAACGAGTGATTAAAACTACTAGAGATCATGACCATGGTAGCTAAGGTATAAAATAAAATACTAAATCCTCATGCCAATTTTTAATTTACCATATATAAAACCATTATATATGTTGTTTAGGAGAAGAATTATTACAAAGAAGATGTCCTAAAAATTGAAGATGATGATGAATGAGGGACGTTAGATAATGAATTATGTGATGACATGCATTAAATTGTATAGGAAGAACATCTAGAATGATCTGAACAATAAGGCCCTCCAACATTAAGTGTGGATCATCCCACATAAAAATAAGCAGTAGGCTTTCAAGTTTTTAAAGAATTTATTTTATTTCTCTTATTCTAAATGTTTTTTGGATTATAGTTACCCCATCTGGATGAAAGGGTTAATATAGAACAACCCTCTAATGGTAATATAGAATACTAATATGAGTATAAAAGTATTAGGGAAGTCGATATATATATTAACACCATATATATCATTGAATATAATCCTCGTGTTTAAGAATAAGAAAGAGTGGTTGATAAAATTTGGATATCTATGCATAATTTATATAACATACATCACCAAAATACAAAATAGAAGATTTGTACCTTATTTGGACAACACAAGAGAATTTATTCTAGGAATTGGAGTTGTCAAATTCTTGGTACCTCAATCTACAAGGACATGAATAGTATTCAAGAATGATTAATAATAAAATTGATGCACTAAATTCACAATAAAGACAAAATAGTTTCAATATGAGAAACTTTTATCAATACACTACATCGATTATATGGTCCATTAGGAAGGGTCAAGTAAAATGGCACTAAAAACATTGTGGGAGGATTCCGGATGTTTTAGTTATTTTAGTTATTATATTAGGATTTTAATTTAGATATAGGGAAGCCTCCAACTAT
Source organism: Viscum album (assembly GCA_963277665.1). Lineage (NCBI taxonomy): Eukaryota > Viridiplantae > Streptophyta > Magnoliopsida > Santalales > Viscaceae > Viscum > Viscum album. Next base: position 34,078,845 of record OY728150.1, on the reverse strand, counting down.
CAATTATAAAAATAACTTTTATAGACATTATATTTTAATTATTTTCATGTACATAGTAGGTTTATGAATAAAAAATATTGTAGGAAAAAAATGAAAATATATTCATGACAAGAGGTGTAAGGTTTACGTTTTTTTATATACAATCAATCTGTTTTGTTTTTAAATATATATTTAATGTTTTAGTAAAAAAAATTACTCCCCAAAATTTATATTCGTGTTTTGAATTTTAATTAATTTTACATAGGAATGTAGAAAACCCCAAGAATAATTTTTTTAGTTCAAATGGTGATCTAAATTAATGTGTATGATAGGGAATTGAATAATTAATAGTGAAAAATAAGAACACTAAATAAACTATTCATATTAGTCACATATTGATAAAAAAAATCAATCATTCTTGCATTAAAATTAAATGTCTTGTTTTGATTAATTTTTTTTATGATATCATGCATGAGTGAGTGACATAAAATTTCATTCTCTCATTTCTAAGTGGTTAGTAAAAAACTATTTTCCAATATGTATTACCAAATTTCATGAGAGAATGTGCGATATGTCAGCTTATAGAGTATGAATTTAAGTGTACTATTAGTGATGCTTCATAAAAATCAAATAACAGATAATTGTTGAATTCAGTTTGATTTAGAATTTATCCTTGGGAGCTACCTAAAATTATTCCTTACTTTTCCCTTTAAAGAAAATGCTTTATTTTTTATAGGAGTATCCGCATTTCAATCTAATTTTTCTACTCCTACACATAACCTTTTTTAATTATTTTTAATGTTCGTCTTTGGGGGATAAGGATTTCATGGAAAAATATATATTATTATTTAATAGAATATATAATGGGTGTCTAAATTTATTTTGGGAATAATTTTAATGATTTATTCAGTTGTTATAATGTGTACTGCATAAAAACAATAAAAAATGAATTTGAATGAGTTATGGAGAGTCACAAATTATTATCACAAAGACAATTATTTTTTATCATTTTGGGTTGGGTGGTAAACATGACATTTTTCCTAGATCCATTTTAAAAAAAAACTAAAAATTTGAAAATGATAATAAAATATAGTGGAACTAAATCGTTATACTTTGTTAAATTCATATACACCCATTGGTATTGGGATATGAAAATATGTTCTTTCTAAAAGGATAATTTTGTTGAATTTAATTTTTATTATCATTCTTAACAGTAAGAGATAAATATAAATTTCAAAGATTAATTATTAATTTATCAATTTCCTTCCAGCCCTTAACCTTAGAATAATTTAATCAATTTTCATCTTCCTCTTGTTGGTAGATTTATTTTTATCAACTTAGTGGGAATGTAGATCATTTTCATATTCTTAAGTTTGGAACATAATAATATGTAAAGAGAAAAAAAATAACATTTGAATTTTTCCTTATGTAATGAGAAAATAAAAATAATTGGCGAGGTAGATAATTAATTACAATGTTAATAATAATGAAATAATGAATTTATAGGAAGTAATTAGAGGTCCCATTAGTTTTTCTTAGGAATTCCAAATACATTTTTCCTAGTGAGGGGTTGAAATAAATTTCTTTATGTGAATCATGGAATTATGTCTCTACCATAGATGAATTATTATTCCATTAATTATGAGATTATGTTCATTGAATGGGGGATTATTTTTTATTCTATAGCAGTGATATATGTTTGAGTATATGCATTGTATATGTGTTGTGGATTTAGTGAGTTCGATATATTACCTATGTTTTTAATTTTGAATTTTAAATTGATAATTGTAATTTTATTTTAGTTTTATCATGAATTATATAATTAATAGTATTCATTTCTACTTATTGTGATTATTTGAAATTAATTTTTCCAATTAAAATTAGATTAAAAAAATTAAAACTTATTTCACTATTTTTTTATTATGATTATTTTGTGATTGTGATGTGTAGGAAATGGGGGATTAGCCAAAAAAAGTGGTCCATAAATGGTCAACCATCATCCAAGGAGGACAAGAAACTTGTAGGCCCAAAAAGGGACATCCATCAATGCCCATCAATTGGAATGCCCTAAATTTGGGGTGATACCCTATGTGGCTAAAAACAACAGAACTAGAGTTTTCATATTGGAGTGGGAACTACAGTGTGGTTGTTAGGATCACACAACAACGTGATGAAAGCTTCAATATCATGGGGAGTCTTTCAGTGCTATTGAGAATACTTCTACACTAGTACATCTTGATTATGAGTTAATGGGATTCATCAAAATAAATAGTGTATCCCAAAAAAGTAGTTTTTTATGATGGATACAAAATTAACCAGGTTACTGTGAACTTATATGGACGACACTTTTTTCCAAGCCATGAATTATCTTTGTCCTATACACCATGTTTACACCTCTAATGCAAAACATAATAAGACCACCTTGATAAGCCATGGAATAACACCATGTGATCCTCCATGAAATCATGAGAAGAATATGATATGCAATTTTGAGACATGGAATCACCTTTAGAACATTTTATGACCACTATAAAGATTGAAAAGAAGAATTATAAAATCATCATGGAAAATAATAATAGATATGGATGGTACTAGTGAATTGGGTTCCACTATGTTACACCCATGTACATAAGCTTTAGTGGATAAGTGATATAAAACTACCGAATAAGCACCATAGTATTTCCTCCTGGCAGTTCCATATCAATGAAATGGAGGATATCATACACCATTGTGTCACCACTATAATTAAGAGATGTTCAATTTCACAATAGTGTATTTTTTACGAGAAAAAGATAATTGCGACATATAGAACGAAATACACTCTGGTGGGTTTTGAAAATGGTATAAATTAGGGTTTTTAGACTGAAATGTCTACCACTTGGAAAAAAAGGATACACTAAAACCATGTAAATCGTGAAAATTGAGGAGGACACTATGCCGTGGGATCTAGACTCTGATGTGAATGTTCCAAAATTGAAAATAATATATAAATGGTTGAAATGGAGATATTTACAAGGAAAAAACTACTACAGTGTAGGAAATGTAGGTCATAAAAGGCTGTGATGTAGAGATATTGGCCCTGACATAGGGTTTTATCGAATCAAATTTAAAAATCATTATCTCATCGAGCTATCAAAAAGATACTTTTGAGTTTTTAAAATTATAATAACGAAACAAAATATATAGGGGAATCAACTAAAAAGGGAGCAGCAAATCACTCTGTAAAATATAGGAATAAATGCCCATGTACGATGTTTTTGGTGTTTTCAATATATTTTTTTGACCAACTTATCCATCTCCCATTAACTGCATAAGAAAAATTCAATCAAACTAAATGGGTCAATTTTCATATGATATTCTGGATGAGATAATAATAGTTCATTGATAAAAATAGAAGTGAAATAATAAGTTTTATAATTAAACAAAATATAGAGTAGGTGATTCATATAAATAGGATCTCGGTGATGTTGTTAAAGGTATGGATACCCAGCCTTAGAGAGAAATAGAATTAATATTCTATATAACTGGTGGAAGTCCAATACTGACATTGGATGATAAAATAATAGGATATTTGAATATATCTATCCATTATTAAACATGATAGTGCAGGAAGAAAATCCTCATTAACATGAATTCTGCACAATTTTGACTATTATTTTCTAGATTTTTCATTTAATCTTAAAATTGATAATTCATATTTTTAATGTGAAAGAAAATCATGCATGTATTATTATTTTTACGAAATATTTTTAAATAATACCTTCTATTAACTCTTCATATGTTTGTAAATATTTATGTTTTTATAGTGGGGATGAGTGTCATAGAGTTATTGGAGGGGTGAGTTTGATGAAAAGGGTGTATATTAACCTTTTCAATTTCAAAATCTAATTTATAATTACAATGTGTGTTACATTTTAATATCATTATCTTAGAGTATAGTCATAGTGAAACTCCTTGGGGAAGTAATAAATCATAATTGATGGATGTGAGGGAGAGATAGCCTACCAATAATTCCCCTTATCTCTAAGAGGTTAAACATCATCCACCTGAATTGGTTATTGGAAACCATAACAGACGAGCTGGCTAATTTAGATAATTTTTGTTGAGGTTGAGAATAAAAAATATTTAGCTAATTAATTCTCATGGTTAATGAATTTGATTATTTAATGAGTTAAACTATCCATAAATTAAATTTCTATATATTTAATTCTTATGGTTATCTTTAATCTAGTCCAACCAAAATCTATGAGGTAATTTTGGAAATTTAATTTTTGTAAATTTGAAAAACAGTGAAACTATAAAATCCTTATAACAAATTTCCTCATGGGATCAATCTCATCCTTCCACTATTATATACACTTGTAGAATGTTTTTTTAATAACTATAATTTGTTTCTAATACACATGGTATGATTAATGATTCATTTGGGTGATGAAAAAATTGAAACCATTATCGATAATGAGGCAAGTATAAATTCAATTTTTTAACAAGTCCTTATTCAGCCTGATTTTTAGATTATGTTTTTTCATTTTTGTTCTTTCTTTGTAGAACCCCAAAATATAATATCCTATTCATGGTGGTTTCTTTATCACATTGTCATATGATACATGGAATCACATCTCGAAGGCCAAATAGTTGCTATTCTTGGTAAACAAGATACATGATTGAAATTCAATTTACATTTCAAAACACAAAACACAAAAATAATTTTGTTTTTGAATTACATAAATCTCTTTATAATTTCCCAACATATCAATCACAAAACACTTCCTCAAATCTAGAATAAAATACAAAACAATAAAGGGGTGATCTTATATGCTTATTAAGGGAAGTGTATAATTAAATATATGAATAATTAATTAATAATCAATATATAATTGTAATAACATAAACACATTTGATTAATTCAATAACTTGAGAATAATATGGTATTAATAAATTGTTATAAAATAATTCTATATAAATAATAACATCGAATGAAACATAACCATGAATATTATAACTAAATTAATATACAAATGTAATATCAAAAATTTGATTAAAAAGGATGGAATGCATAATGATTGAAAACTAAAAAAATCATCGAGTCCTTATTCCAATAAATATAATATTGATGATCCCTTGTTCTAATAACTTACATATAAATGGGTAATGCCTTTTTCAGAACACAATTTATTATATTAGATGATACATACCAATGCATCAAGGTGTGATAGTGGGCCCCACCCATAACTCAATATTCCCATTCATTACTTATATGAAATGGGTGAAACATAACTAACATAAAATTTCATATTCAAAAACTGATAAAAAATTTAAATACTTATCCCAATACATAAATATAAGCATAAAATATACAATTAAAATTTTTGAATTGTAAAAAAATTGTACACCCCCAAAATGGCAGATCATAACTCATCTAGGGTAATAAAAAGTATGGTAAAACTATAATATATACAAATAGTACTCAAATAATAATGTATGTTTTATGTCGTTGATGAATATAACTACTCTAAAAATACTATAAAAAAGAATAAGGAAAATAACATGATTATTTTGAAAGTATCCTTTCAAAATAAATAGTTAAAAATAATTGAAAATAGTATTTATGGATTTAAAATTTTGAAATCATGTAAATTAATATTCAAATAATTGAATTGTCCAGATTGATGAAATTTGTTTTCATCAATTATATGTTGAATCAATGATTCTGTTCATATTTTTGGAAAAATCCAAATAGTAATTATTTTGAAAAATAAATGATTATTCATTTCAAAAAAATTATTAACCAGTCGACATTGGTAAAAATTACTTAAATAAATATTGTTTATAATGTTAATAAATATTTTAATCATTTTTATATAACATATGGTTTATTGTAAAATCATTTTTGATCTATCAATGAAATAAATTCAATTTTGATTAAAAACATTTTCGTAAACATTTTATTTTTCAAATAGTGGGAATATTTTATTATTACATAAACAATTCCATGAATAAATAGTATCTAATAAAATATATTTATTTTAATATATAACTATAAAATAATTCAACCATGGGAGACTTAAAAAACAATCCTAAATAATGATGTGAGTGTGTAATAAACCCTCACCACATTGGTAGATTCAAAATCACAATCCTCAGGAATGAAATAATTTTAATGGAAAAATTAAATAAAATTAATGTAAATTAATTAATGATATAACAAATAAAATTTATGTAAATACAAAATAAAAAAAATAATGGGTGAATATGGATTATGTTTAATGAATGTAAAAACGAGATAAGAAAGCTTTACAATGAGTATAAATTATCACATATGTTATTTATATTCATAACTAATAAAAATATGTTAATTACCTACCTTCATAATATCATATTTTAATTTTATTATTCATTTAATTTTAATAAATTCCATTTATTATATGATTACTTAATATATTAATTTCACAACAGATCATTCGATGATATTGTGAAAATGTGTAAAAATTGACAATGGTAGGTTCATTGTGGCCAAATTGGACGTTATGTAAACATGTCCAAAATAATAAGTATGAAATAATTAACATATTTATAGATAAATTATACTTTTAATTCAAATTTTAATACATGGGTATGAAAGATGAACTACATTACAATGATTGAGATGGAACGTTGTTTATACTCATGAGTAAAGTTTCCATTTTTCAATTATCATCAAGAAAAAATATTAAGTAATATAATATATTTTCATAATGATAATAATATCATAAATAACATTATATTTACTTAAATATACTTATATATATCATTCATATTTTTTGTTGATGAGATTTGATTCGCATTGCATCATGATGGTGGTAGTCCACACATCCACAAATGACATTATCATTATTAAATGTATGAAATAAAATGATATACTATATTTTATGAATTATAAATAAATCATTAATATAATATTTATTTAATTTATATAACAAAGTTTTATTAAAATCATCCTTATTACATTAAATGGGAAGAATTAGTGAAAGACATATCACATGACTTTGCGAGGTGGTAGTCCCCCATACCCAAGAGAGACATTATCATATCCAATACAGAATTGATAATATATATATATATATGATATAATGACACAATAGGTATACATATTCTATAAATATAATATATATAAACATTTAACCCATCATAATACCCAATTGTGAGTGGTAGTAATGGAAAAATGAATAACAGCAGTTCACAAGGCATTTGTCTATCGTACACTCGAGTGATGATTTTGGAACAAATTTAATAGTTTTTTTGATGGTGGAAAGGGATTTTCATAAAATTATAATGACTATGTCTATTTATGACATTTATTTTACTATATTTTTTTATTTTAATAAAAATTTATGGATGTGGAGGAAGAAATAGACAAAAATTATCGTTGAAGAACATTACCTCTTCTTATTATAACCATCATAGGTTTTGACCAAAATCCTTCCAAGGAATAATTTATGCCAAAAATATGGATTCCAGTATAAGTGTATGGATGTTGAAATGTAATTTTTCGGAAATTTGTCTATTCCAAAATGGTTTAAGGTGTGAAGAAGAGAGGATAGGGAGTAGCGTTTTATAAGGAAGGTTAGTGGCGCACATGTAATTTCTGGAAACAAAAATTTGTAACTACATTTTGCCCCTGAAAAAAGAGTCCAAAATGGATTCTTCATAATAAATATAAATTATAGTATCTAAATGTGGACATAAATTTTATTATATATTGTTTTTTAGCTCATTTTGAATATTATATCTTTATATTAACCTCATTAATATGTATGATTAACATACTAAATATATTTTTTCCAATTTTTTCAATATGTTTTGGTAAAAAGATAAGTTGAAATTAGAAGATAATATATATTATATGATTTATTAATATGGAATAAATTTTTATAATTTTCATTCAATGAAGTTCCAATATTTAATTTAAATTAATCACATAGAGTTAATGAGAAAGTGAATTTTGAGTTATAAAATTTTTAAAAGATTGAAATGTTTTTATATAAAAAACAATATTAAAATGATTCCAATGACTAAAATTATATTAATATATATATAATTGATTTAATTTTACATTAATTACATTTTAATATATATATATATTATAACATTACATAGAAATTAAACAAAAATTCAATTTTCAATTATCAGTCAATTTTTTCACTAGTCATCAATATAATAATCATTAGAGAAAAATAAAAAAATAACACTCAGATAATTTAAATATTTTGATTTTAAAATTGAATTTTATTTAATTTTAACATAAATTATCTCAATATGGTAAAAAAAATTAAAATTAGGTTTGCAATGCGCAACTAAACAACCTTTTAAAAAAATTATGTTTTCATGAAACATTTTTTCATTTCATGTTATTATAATTTTTTCTATAACAAATAGTTATATAGTTTATTTATTTTATAAATGTCTAAAGAATATATTTTTATAATTTAGTTTCTTATATTTTTACCATCCTATTTAATGGCTAGGTTATAATTGTAATTTTTAACTGATAATATCTTAATATAGTATCGTGTATAATTTAAACTGAATGTTAGATTTATTTCAATAGAGTAAATAGAATGAATTTATTTAAAAATTCTTACAATTTAACATATTATAATTTTATATTAAGATCTATTAACGGTGTTCCATTTCATATGCACTATCGAATATGATGTTCGTATAATGAAATATCATGGTGTGACACCCCCCCCCCCCCCCACCTGCCTAAATAAATTTATTACTCTCAATTTAATCTTGATATCAGAAATCAAGAGTTTCACATTTCAAAATATTTTTATTTAAATTCAAAATCAAGAGAAGGGTTGATAAATTATCTTATTAATATGATATAAGAGAAGTTAAATGGTCATATATAATAACACGCATATAGATTTCAATATAAGATAACATTAGGGGAATGTAATGATATAAATATAGAAGAAAAGTAACCATAATTATAGACAGTGATAGAGGTTCTTAATCATAGGAAAGTGAATGATAAATGTAATTTTAAGGACCTAAACAGTATTATAAACTATGATTTAAAATTCCATTAGTTTAACATAAATGAAGATATTATTATTGAATTTTCTTTGAATATAATTTTCTAAGAGATGATTATTTCCATTACCATATTTGATAATAATGTATTAAAATATACTTACATGATATATATTTAAATCATAGGCATGGTTTCATATTTGTATCTTCATCGATCAATTCAAACTTCATTTTCAACCCCATGAAATGAATAGCCATAATATTTTTTTATGTATCAAGACAAATGTGTAGATCATTAGAATGCCATGTGATTCCTCCAGTCTCCATATATTTTCCTTGAACAAAATAGTTGGAATTCATTATTTGATAACACCAAAACTTCATCATAATTCATTTGATATATAATTAATTTATGACACTTCTAATATATGTATTTTCTGAATTCAATATCTACAAACAATTTGAAGGAATGTAACTAAAACAACATTATATTGCACATAATATAAAGAGAATGTTAATATAACATTCGAAATTGGGGAATGCCTTGTTCATAATAAAACACTAATAAAAGAACAAATTATTTGAAATATAATATATTAGATTGTATAATATATTCTATAAATTAAAACTTATATTAAACTACAAAAAGGATAATATAAACCATCAAACTAGTAACAAATTTCATTGTAACAAACATGAACCATTAAACATATCATTTTTATAAAAACATTGTTAACTTATTAAGGTTTTTCCTCCCCTAGATGTGTGTTTTCAAAATGTTTCAACTTATCACTAAATAGTGTTTCTTTATCATCTTTACCATTCAACATATTATCTCAAATCCCTTAAGAAATAGTAATATATTAAAATTATTATACATATCAATATTCATATAACCAGAATATCACAAAATAAAATACTCATATAACATCAATCTTGAATCCAAACATTATAACATTTATCATTTCACATCATATATTGAAATAGAATAATATTTACCTTGTACCCTTATCAAATTTTTAGGTACATTTCCTTAATATAAGGGGTATTAATTTTCATAGTACTCCATCTCCTTATAGTTGAGTAGTGAACATTGAAAATTTAATTATTAATCATGGTTTCCTTTAATTCCACACATTTATAAAATATCATTCCCTTATGTAAAGTACCATTTAGTTTCTCTACATAAATATAACATGTGGGATAACCTTATTTCACTTCTACCCATTATTTAATTTTTTATCTATCATTTTATTCTTATATTGATTACATTTGGAGCCTTAATACTTAAATAATTAATAATTTGACTTCCTTGAACAAGATTCATGGGTCACATATAATTATAATATTTATAAGTGTATTTCCCTTCAAAACATTTTCTTAATCCATTCAATGAAATGAAAATTCTTAATATTTTGATTATTTTCATTGAAACAGTTTCAATTTGATCCACTATGTTCAATTTATAAATTATTGCATACACTATTTTAGAATATATAATTATAATACACAGTGATAAATACCAAAACTAGTAAAAGTATTCAAAAATTTTAAATATGTTTTTCATATGTAATCGAATTGGCATAAAAATTGTTTTATTGGGTATAACATTTTTCCAATTCCTTCATAAGGTTTGTAAGTAAAATGATAATTATCAAAAGAATGTCCCTTGGAAGTATCATACTAGGGGTTGCGAAAGGCCCATTTTGGTAAAGTTGTTTATGACTATGTCACAACCAATGAACCATTTTAGATTAATTACCCATAGTTATATCTGTTCTAGAACTACATGCATATGAAATATTTATACATAGATGTATTTATTAAAAGGATAAAATAATATCTTCCTTAGAAAAAATATTTTATTTTATTATATAAAAATCCTAAAATTATAACATAGGGTTAGGTTCCTTAATATATGAGTTTATTAATCTAGTTTCCATTATTTTTTTCAAAACCTCTCTCACATATGAACTGCAACACCTATTACTAATGTATCATGAAGTCAATGATTTCTTAATTACATTGGAATATGATATATGGGATCAGATCCTGATAGAAAAAATAGTTTAGTAGTCCGGGTAAACTAGATACATATATGAATTTAACATTAAATTATAAGTCATAAAATAACTAAATAAATTTAATTGGTAATTATATTATTCCCCCACTAGAGTACCCCTTCACATCAATAAGAAAACACATCAACGTGTTTTGGGGAAAATAAAACCTAAGAAAGAGGTGAGCTCAGATGCCCTGTAAGAGTATGTGTATAGGTAAATCTATGTATAAATAAGATTTAATCAATATTTAAATGCAAATAACTGATACATATGGTATTTTATCATTAACATGAGAATCCCATGATAGGAATTAATGATGATAAAATAATTAGACATAAATAATCATATGATCAAGAAACATAAGAATGTATATTCTAAAAAATCGATTAATCACATGAAATACCAATAAAATAATTCCTAATGATAGAATGAATAATGTTGGAAATTTAAAATATATAATCAAAAACGTTTTTGATGAAATATAATATTGTCATGGCCTTGTTCGAAGACATCTAAATAAACAATGAAGGTTTAGGCCAATACCCAATCTAGATTGTTGCAAGAGACATACCAATGCATCGTTGGGATATAGTTTTCCTTTCCCATAACTTACTAAGAATAATTAATTCCTAATAGTAAATTGTTGAAAAATAATCTTCATAAACATCTATATTGAAATAATAATATACTCAATGTCAATACATACCCCAATAAATTATTGTAATCATAAACTATAACGAGCTGACCTTTTTAATAATTTTCAATTCCTTTTTTTGTGTGTTATTTTATTTTATACTCATCAAAACTTTTTAATTTAATGAAATGAGTACAATTAAAATGAGACTGTTGGGTTTCGACTGTTGTATGATAGTTGGTCAATATGACCGTTGGAAACTAAATGTTGTGATAGTTTTCTAATAATACAAGTGATCTTGGTTAATTAATACTGATAGAAGATTCGATGGCCTCATCTAGTATTATTAGGCCAATCGAATCCAATCTAACAGAACATGGGAAGGAGGTAGCACCTTTGGGCATTTCTCTAGACCAAACCCAATCAAAACATCATCGTGTGAAGTTGGAATGAAATCTCATTTGGGAGAAGTTCAAGTTGATAGAAATCACCACTCGGAAAATGATGTTCGAGCCACCACAATATTCTATAAAATTATCACACCTTACACTTAGGTCCTATGCTGGTGTTATAAGAGGTTATGTAACGAGACAGTAACTGCCTTGTGTAATTAATTGAGATAAATAAAATTGTGATTGCTTCTTATGGTTAAGTTTGTGAATATTCAAATGACCGGATAAATATTGGATGTATTTTAATAATGAATTTTGAAAAAAGGATATTTTAAATTATTTATGTATATCATAAATAATTAATAATGTGTAATGATTTTAAAAAAATGATCTTCTACAGTTTTGTTCATTAAGAAGTTTAGAGTCTAATAAGATCAACATATTTTTTGATAAATAGTGATTTTACGCTTATGATTTTTAATGTGAAAAAATGGATTAATTAACCTCTCTTAGGAAATTATTAATATAATTTAGGATCCTTTATTAAGTAATATGATTCCATAAAATAGGTTAACAATGGTTTCATAAATTATTGTTTAAGTATTAATATTTTCATTTGAATAGTGTTTTTTATTTATAAATTAAATTAAAAATATTTAGAAAATTAATTTTATAAAATGGATTTCATTTTTGGAATTAGAGCATTGATATTAGGTTATGGTTATTTTTTGGGATTTTTCTGAAAAATTTTATTTTTCAATGAATAGTGAAAATACAATTTTTAGTCTTGGGTGTTTAATGAAATCATTAAAGGTGTAATAATTATGTAATAATTCTGGGTCCTAATTAATGGTAATATATGGTATTAGGTGTCCCATGTGGAAATTACCATAGGAAAATACCATGGGAAAGCACATGGTTTTTTCAATACCACTGATGAGGTGTCCCTTAGACATTAATGATTTGTTCCCTCACTTCTCCAAATATACTATACCTTTCCCTCATTAATTTCACTCCCAAATCCACAAAAACGATTTTATGGTCTCTTTACCTCTTAAGGATTCCTCCCAAGAATCCCTCAAGCCTTCCAAGGTCCTGACCTTCAAGATTTCAAAGTTACTTTTTAATGCAAGGGATCCTTTCACCCACCTCTTTAATGTCATGACTTCCTATATATTGTGTCTTCTAGTTTCCATATCATTATGTTGAGTATATTTTCTTATATGTTCTAATTACTTTACATTTCATGTTTAATTGTTGATATAACCTTTTAACACTCATAAATCTGTTTTATGAATTTTTATGTGACGTTGTTAGGCTGCTGAATTTGTCATAAATGAAATCACATCTTCTCTTATCTTTCAAGTTTCCTTTTTTTTGTTATGTCATTAAAATATCCATAAAATGTTCTTATCTCCATGTTATTCTGTAATTTGTATTGTAATATGAATTATTTATGAGTGGGTTACCCTTGGGACCTGACTTTTTATTATTTTTTTAAGAACATGTTATACAGCAGTTATGTTGCAGAAATTTCATCTCAAAATTTCTCTCTTTCTCTCAAGAAATTATCTTGTTTTATATATGTGAGTATCCATACATATTTCATTTATATAAGTTTTAATAGTTACAAAAATCTGATATATTTGATTCTGGAATTGACATACATGTAACCCTTACTCACTTTACATGGGTTATAAAGGACATAATGATCTTATTATTAAGTACTTTTTAAAATGGCATGATTTTGAAATGAATCTCATTTCATATATTCTCTATGGGTTATTTATGAAATGTTTGATTATTATCTTTTTGGATCACATGAATGTAAATACATATTAATAGTGTTCCCTGATATCTCTCTAATGCATTGGGTAATGAAATAATCTCTAGAGGTGACAAGTTTTACGATACCTTGGTGAATAACCTTGGTAATTTTTATGACACCTTGGGGATGAACCTTGGTGATATTTTCATTATTGTCTAAATGAAATATTGTAGCCACATATTCAGGTGATGTTACTATTTCTTTTAATTATGACATTCCTATACTTCCACTTCTCATGTATTTATGTTTTTATTCATGTTCTTACTGTTAACACAAGTAAGATGATTCCCTTGTTTACCCTTACTGGGCATTCAACTCACCCTTTCCTTTGATTTATGTCTCCAGGATAGGAGATGTTGTAATTGTACAGCAGATGATCTTATGATGAAGCCTTACTAGAGTATTATAAGAATGTTTTATGATGATTTCATGTTTTATGTCCCTGATTTTGAAGACACTAGATATTAATGATTATCTGTGTGTAAAATGTAATGAATAGTTATGTAATAAAAAGGCAGGGTTCCACAGTTAGTTTCAAAGGATTGTTTAGTTATTTATGGAAATTATGCTATTAAAACTTTATAAGAACACTATTGAAATGATTAAATATAAGATAACTTTATATAATTATGGTGATTATTGATTAAATGGTTTATCAAACAAATACATCCCTCTCTGGATACGAGAAGGTAGAGGCGGCTCTGGCATATATGTACATACAGATAAAACCTGAAAACACCTCTTTGAGCTATAATCGAATGGGAACTGGTTCACGACAAAGAACCATGCTGCACTCTTGGTTACGACACTCCCAGGTTATATGTTTGTTTTCTCTCAAGTTTATATGAATCGTTATGAAGTAATTATAGAGAAACGTAATTCGTTAAGCATGAAGTTTTAAGATATAAAATCCTTTATAGTTGAAATATTTGTAAATGATATAAGTTTCTCACTATGGATTTATTCTTTTAGAAAATGGTGGTAAATATGAGGAATTATTCAAATGGTGACCACAATGGACCATGCGTTGACGGCCATCCAAAGGAATCCGGAATGGAAACATCCATGCGATTGATGAACCAACTGACTCAAGTTATAGGAAATAACTTGAATCAAGTAGAGAGACCAATCTCACCGTGATGGGAACAAAATACTATTGAGTCATTTATGTGTCATAAACCACCAATTTTGTGTGGATCAACGGACCCATTGATTACAGAATAGTGGATCATCTCTATAGAGAATATCTTTTCTGTGCTACTTTGTTCTGCACAAGAGAAGGTCACCCAGGCTGTCTATCGCTTGGAATGAGAAGATGATCGGTGGTTGGAGCTGATAAAAAATAGGAGGCAAATCTTGGAAGTTGAATATATGGGGTGGGAAGAGTTCAAAGGAATATTTTTCAGTAAGTATTTCCCTCGTTCCATGAGGATAAGAATAGAGAAGGAGTTTTTCGAGCTGAAGCATAACGAGAACGAATATGTAGGAAATTATGAGATGAAATTCACCCGACATTCACGATATACCTCTAGCATTGTCATGGATACAAATAGTAAGGTCAATATATTCATCAGTGGACTAAGACCTTATCTATTAAATAATCTAGCCAACCGAGACTATGATATCTACGGGGAGATCATGAAGAGTGTAATGAAAGTCGAGCTAGAGTTTGGTGAGAGACATTGGTATCATAAATTCAATAACAAGAAGAGATCAATGGAGGCATGCATAGGGATGACTTGTGATCAAGGAAGAGGAGGAAAAACAAGTACAAATTCCAACATGTAATAAATGTGGGAAGAAGCATTTGGGGAACTACTTTCTTGAGAGTGGGTAGTATTAATAGTGTCGTAGAGATGTCCACATTACCAGGAATTGTAAAAGTGAGGTGAAACCAGAACTTCCAAATACTAACGACAAGGGGAAGATGGTACAGGCCCAACCTGATGTCTAGTGCTTCAAGTGTGGACAACGTTGGCACATTTCCAATCAATGACCAAATCCGAGAGTAGTGGAGGGGAACGAACATCATCCTCACCCAAGGCCAAGGGATCAATTTATTGATTTTTATATCACGAAAACTGAATTTGATCCTCCGAATGATGTGGTAGCAGGTACTCTTGTTGTCCTATTAAGGCATGGAAATACATTGTTTGATCCTGGTTCTACACATTCCTTTATTTCCACCATTTTTTCAATGAATATTTATTCAACCCCCGATTATCTAAATGTAGACTTATTAGTCATGACTCTTGGTGGGACTATCCGTGCATCGTCAGTGTTTATAAACACTAGTATTTACTTTACTGAGAAAAGTCTTATAAAAAATCTAGTAGTCATTCCCATGCTAGAATTCAACATTATAATAGGGATAGACTGTCTCTCAAAGTATAATGCTAAGATAAATTTTAGAAGCAAGTAAATATCTATTTTCTTGAATGGAAAACCTACAGTTATCTTCCAAGGAGAGATATCTCACCTAGATCCTTGCTAAAAGAACCCCATATATCTTTCTTTATGGAGTTGTTCGGTGAAGAGGAAGAAGGATATGAGAGTTTAAGGATAGAAAATATATCCATCATCTTGGAATATGTTGATGTATTTCCTGAGGAGTTACGCAGACCTCCAGTAGAAATAGAGGTAGAGTTCTCTATTGAACTTATACCCAGATCACATCCGATATCAAAGATGCCGTACAAGATGGAAAATGTGGATTTGGAGGAATTACATAAACAACTCCAAAATCATTTAGAGAACGGGTTTATTTGACCAGGTGTGTCTCCTTGTGAAGAACTTGTTCTCTTTGTGAAAAAAGAAGGATGTATCAATGTAGCTATGCATCGATTATAGAGAAATGAATGGGGTCATGGTGAAGAACAAATATCCTCTTCCATGAATTGATGACCTATTTGGCCAACTTCAAGTGTATAAATTCTTCTTTAAGATTGATATTTGATATGGATACCATATATTGATGGTGAAGAAATAAAATATTACAAAACTGCCTTCCTATAATGATATGGTCATTAAGAGTTTCTTGTTATTCCCTTCAGACTGACTAATGCACCTGCTATTTTTTTGTATTTGATGAATAGTGTCTTTAAGGAAGACATTGATAACATATTGGTAGTTTTAATGATGATAATCTGATATATTCAAAAAGTCGTGAGGAGCATGAGGATCATCTAAGGGATATATTAAAAATTCTGCGGAAGGAGAGGCTTTTGGGAACTTCAGTAAATGTGAATTTTTTTACAAAAAAGTTGCTTTATTGGGGCGCATTGTAACCAATGAAGGAATCATAGTCGACCCTACAAAGAGAAAAGTTGCAGAGGAGTGACCTCAACCTACAAAAAAACTAAGATTAGTAGTTTCCTTGGATTAACAGGATATTATAGGTAGTTTGTGAAAAACATTTCATGACTTTCTAATCCATAAACCAAGCTAACTCCAAAAGGGGTCAAGTTTATGTATGAAAAGGAGTGTGATGAATGTTTCCATGAGATAAATAAAATATTGGTTACTACACCCATGTTAACTCTACCCTCAAGTGGATAAGGATTTGTTATTTTTATAAATGCATCTCGGAAAGGACATGGGTGAGTCCTCATGCGAAATGACACAGTCATTGCATATGCATATCGACAGTTGAAGACTCATGATTGGAATTATCATATGCATGATCTGGAGCTGCCTGCAGTCGTTTTTTCTCTCAAAATATGGAGCCACTATCTTTATAGAGATAATTATGATATATATAAAAACTAACAAGGTTTAAAGTATATTTTCACACTACAAGAATTTAACATCACACAAAGGAGATGGTTGGAACTTCTTAAATACTGTGATTATTCAATTCCTTCTCATCCTAGAAGAGAAAACAAAGTTACTGATGCATTAAGTAGGAAAGACCCAATTGTCCATTCCATGATGAGAATTCAAAGAGATCCTTAAATTAATGACCTAGTATAGCTGGTCTTGAGAATTATATGGGAAGGGACATCATAAACCCAAACCCAAATTATTTCTCAACCGTCATTACTAGAGAAGGTCAAGAACGCAAAAAAAAAATAAGTTCTTTTTTTACAGAAGAAGTTTGAGTCTATAAAGGATGGGAAGTTTTCTAAGTTCATTTATGATCAACAAGATGTACTGAAATTACATAGAACACTATGTGTTCCATATATTCTAGAAATAACGAAGGAGCTGATGGATGAATTTCATAGCTCTGCATTCTCTATAAACCCTAGAAGCACAAAAATGTATAGGGACCTTTGTGATCATTTTTGGTTGGATAATATGAAAAGGGAGATTGCAGACTACACATCAAGGTGCTAGGTATGTCAGCAAGTGAAGGCAGAATGACAACTTCGTAAAGGGGTGTTGCAACCACTACCCATACCACCATGGAAGTGGGACAATATCACTATGGACTTCGTTAGTAGTCTCCTGAGAACTTTGGAAGGAAACTATGTGATATCGGTTATTGTGGTCCGTCTCACCAAGACTACCCATTTTATCTCTATTTAGTAAGATTTCTCTCCTGATCAACTTTCCATGATTTTCATGAAGGAAGTGGTAATACTTCATGGAGTTCCACTTTCTATCATATCTGATCGTGATCCAAGGTTCACATCAAAATTATGGGGAATACATCAACATGCTCTTTACATTGAATTGAATTTTAGTACGGCCTATGACCCCCAAGATGATGGAAAATCTGAAAGGTCTAT
Organism: Viscum album; assembly: GCA_963277665.1. Lineage (NCBI taxonomy): Eukaryota > Viridiplantae > Streptophyta > Magnoliopsida > Santalales > Viscaceae > Viscum > Viscum album. The sequence continues at coordinate 34,060,195 of OY728150.1, read as the reverse complement.
TCAAACACTTGAGGATATACTGAGAACATAATCAATGGAATATAATGGTGGATGGGATAAACACCTCCCTTTAGTTTAGTTCTCTTACGACAACATCTTCCAATCGAGCATTCAAATGGCACCCTCTGAATCTATATATGGGATGCCTTGTAGAACACCTACTTTTTTGGGATAAATATGATGACATAATTCTCCTTGGGCCTAATCTTGTGCAAGAGATGACATAAAAAGTCCTTACCATCCAACAACACATCGTGGTTTCTTAGAGTTAGAAAAATATCTATGCTGAAAACCGTCGAAGGGACTTGGAGTTTGATGTCAGTGACATGGTCTTTCTTCAAATTTCACCTTGGAAGAGTGTCATGGAGTTTGGGAATAAAGGGATTCTCATCCATCAGTACACTATCCCCTATGAAATCCTTGATCTCATGGGATCAGTGGCCTATTGGCCTACACATCCTCCAAATATAGCATATGTTCATGATGTCATCAATGCATCCCTCTTGAGGAAGTACATACCTGTCCCTTTACATGTACTATACCCATAGGTGGTACAACTAGAACATGAAATCTCTTATGTGGAGAAACTAGTGGAGAGACAAGGTTCTACGTTACAAGACAACCCACCTTGTTATGGTGTTGTGGAGGAATGAAAAATATTAAGAATCCACGTGGGAACTAGAGGAGTCTATGAGGCAGAAGTACCCACACCATTTCACTTCTGAGGGTATGAGTTAAAAATTTCGGGAATGAAATTTCTTAAGGGGGGAAGAATGTAACAATCCGAACTTATTAATAATTTTCTTTTCCTTTTTTCTGTTATTTTATTTTATACTCAACAATACTGTTTAGTTTAATGAAATGAGTATAATTAAAATGAGACATTTGGGTTTCGACTATTATATGATTGTTGGTCAATGTGACTGTTGGAAACTAAATGTTGTGATTGTTGTCTATAATTAAAAGTGATCCTGGTTAATAAATACAGAAAAGAAGATTTGATGGCCTCATCCATTAGTCTCGGGCCAATCGAAGCCCATCTGATGGAACTTAGCAATGAGGTAGCACCTTTGGGATTTGCACTAGACAATACCCAAGCTGAATATCATCATGTGAAGCTACAACAGAATAACCTTCAGTAGAAGTTCAAGCTGATTGAAATCAACACTCAAGAAATGTTGGTCGAGACACCCCGATATTCTATCACCATAGCACACCTTACACTTAGGTCCTATGCTTATATTATAAGGGGATATGTAACGAGACCATAACTGCCTAGTGTAATCTTTTGAGATAAATAAAATTCTGATTTCTTCTTAGGGTGAAGTTTGTGAATTTTCAAATATCTGGATTAATATAGGATGTATATTATTGATGAATTTTGAAAAAATGATATTTCAATATATTTATGTAAATGTTAAATAATTAATAATGTGTAATGATTTTCAAAAAATGGTCTTTTATAGTTGTGTTCAATAAGAAATTTAGAGTCTAATAAGATGAACGTGATTTATGGTGAATTGTAAATTTTTAATAGTGATTTTACACTTATGATTAGTAATCTAAACAAATTAATTATGTATCATCACATAAGAAAGTATTAATATAATTTTTTCACCTTTATTTAGTAATGTGATTCAAATAAATTGGTAAATAATGGTTTCAAGAAACAATTGGTTAAGTATTAGTATTTTCAAGTGAATAGTGTTTTTATTTAATAATTAAATTAAATATATTTAGAAAAATTATTGTTATAAAATGGAGTTCATTTTTGAATTCATATCATCGATATTAGTTTATGGTGATTTTTGTGGATTTTTTCTGAAAAAGTTGAATTTTTGGGAATTGTGAAAATACAATTTTTAGTCTCGGCTGTTTAATGACATCATTAAGGATGTAATAATTATGTAATAATTATGGTCGACATATTGATGGTAATATAAGGTATTTAGTGTCCCATGTGGACAATTACATTGTCAAATACCATGGTAAATCCCATGGTTTTTCCAATACCACCGATGATGTGACCCTTGTCCATTAATGATTGGTTCCCTCACTTCTCCTATACATACCAAGTGTTTCCCTCATCAATTTCATTCCAGAATCCTCACTAATGATGTTATTTTCTTTTTATTTCCAATTAGTTATCCCAAGGTTCCCTTAATCCTTCCATGGTCCAGACCTTCATGCTTTCGATGTTACTTTTTAGGGTAAGGGATCCTTTAACCCTCCTCTTTTAAGTCATGAATTCATTTATGTTGTGTATTATTTCTTACATCTATTTATGTTGGGAATATATTATTATATGTTCTAATTACTATTAATTTCATGTGTACTTTTTGAGATACCATTTCCGCTCCCATCATTTTTTTTTTGAATTTTTACGTGACGCTGTTACGCTGCCAAATTTCTCGTAAAAGAAATCACATCATCTATTTTCTTTCAAGTTTCCTTTTCTTGTGGTATGTCACTAAAATATACATACCATGATCTTATCTCCATTTTATTCTTTATTTTATTGTAATATGAGTTATTTATGAGTAGTTTAACCTTGTTCCCTCTATTTTTATTATTTTATAAAAACATGTTATATAGTTGTTATACTCCAGAATTTTCATCTCAAATTTTCTATCAATTTCTCTCAAGAAATTATATTGTTTAATATATGTGAACACCCATACCAATTTAGTTTCAATGGGTGTTCATTGTTACAAAAATGGGATATATTTGTTTCTGGAATTTAGATACAAGTAACCCTCACTCCCTTTCCATGGGTTATAAAGGACATAATGATCTTATTTTTATGTACTTTTTAAAACGTCATGATTTTGAAATGCAACCCATTTCATTTATTTTCCATGGGTTATTTATGAAATGTTTGATAATGATCTGTGTGGCTCTCATGATAGTGAAGACATATTAAGGATGCGCCATGATATCTCTCTAATGCATTGGGTAAGGAATTAATCTCTAGAGATGACATGTTTCATGATACCTTGGTGAATTAGCTTGGTAAATTTCATGACACCTTTGGGATGGAACATGGTGATATGTTTATGAATTTATAAAAAAATGTTGTAGCCACATATTCAATTAATTTTCAATGTTCTTTTCATTATGATATGCCTCTACTTCAATTTCTCTTGTCTTTATATTTTTATTCATGTTCTTATTGTTAGCACAAGTAAACTGATTCCCTTTTTTACCCTTACTGGGCCTTCAGCTCAGCCTTTCCTTTGATATATGTCTCTAGGATATGAGATGCAGTAATTTTACATAGGATAAAATTATTATGAAGCCTTAAAAGTGGAATATAAGTATTTATTATGTTGTTTTCATGTTTTATGTCCCTGATTTCCAAGACACTAGACATTAAAGATCCTATGTATGTAAAATGAAATGAGATTTTTTGTAACAAAAAGGCGGGATGCCATATAAACCATCCCGTTTAAAATGGTTAATTGTAATAAAATTGTACATCCTATGTCAAACTTGTCATTAAACATCCAAAATAATAGAATATATGGTATCATTATAATATATATTTATAGTAGAATAATTACTATATAGGGTTGATGGGGTTGATAAATAATAATATAACAAAATATCATTAAAAACACAATTGAGGAAAATAAACTTTTAATATTTGAATTCACATTTAAAAAAAACAACAGAAATCATTTTGAAAATATTTTTAAATGAAACACATTTAAGAAATTTAAATAATGGTATAGACAATTTACTGGTAATGACTACATAAAATTCCTTCATATAGTATATGTGAAAACAAATATTTCATTTATATTTTCAATGTTATACAAATAGGCATTGTTTTGAATATGACATGAAGATTCAATTAAAAAAATAAATGGTTAATTTTTAAAAAAAAATCATTTTGAAAATATAAAAAAAACTAAAACATTTTTATAAAACATTGATTTTTATATAAAATAATTTCTTAGTGAAGAGAGAAATAAATAATGATCTTTGAAAAAACATTTAATTAATAATTTAAATTTTTAAAAAAGTGGAAAATAAGAACTATTAAATTAAAATGTTCATTAATGAGCATATGATAAGAAAATATATTGACTTTGAGATATTAATTTAAATAATTCTCTAAAGGGGGACATAAATTAAAGTAATCAAGAATAATGATGATATTTTGATATGAACCATTATTTCATTAGTATAATTTCAATTATAAGTCCCATGAATGAAACAAATTAATGAAAATTTTAAATACCATGATGATATATGAATACATGATATAGTATACAAAAAGTTCATTATATACACCACACAAAATCAATAAGTACTGATTATGGTGTATGTCTCACAGAAGTAAATGTGAGATGAGAAACCATTACCTTGAGTCTAACATATACCATAAAATATTTATATTTATGAATAAAAAATATCTATTTATTATTTAATTTCATAATAACCTTTTTTTAAATATATTATTCCTATTGTATAACTTATTACAATTTCATATTTGATTACCTAGTAATCAATTTTTACTTCAGATGTTTTGACAATACTTTGAAAATGTGTCAAAATGAATTCGATAGTCTTACTATTTCCCAAGAGGTCATTATATGAACACAACCTGAATAATAACCATGAAGAAATTATCATATTTATAAATAAATTATACTTTTAATACCAATCATAATTTACATTTATGAGAAATTAACTATATTTCAATAATGGAGATGGTAGGTCATATATATGCATTCGTTACATTTATATTATTCTATGATCATTATGGAAAGAAGTTATGTAATATTTAATAATTAAATAATAATTATTCTTATTTTATATGTTTTAATTAAATTTTACTTGTGTGTCAGAAATGAAATTGTTAGGTTGACTATGGCCAAGGAGGTAATTATTTAAACATAACGAGTATAATTATCATAAAATAATTATTATATTTATAAATAAATTATTATTTTAATTCCAAAAAATTAATATGGTTATTATAATTGAACTATGTTATAATGATATACATGGTTGGTCATACGTACACATGAATAATGTGTCCAATTTTTCCAGGATCATTTTAGAAATATGTTATGTAATATTTGATATTTATTGAATTATAAAAGATTTAATATATATAATATTATTTCTTTAAATATATTTCTATATGTCATCCACTTTTTGTGGTGATTAAAAGAGATTCATATCCCTTCGTGAAGGCGTTATTCCATACATACAATAACAATGGTATCATTTTTATGTGAGTGAAAATATAAGAAATAAAATGATATATTATCTTTTTTGGATGATAAGTGTATTACTAATATCAATATAATGACATTTATAACAAATATATTCACTAAAATGATCTTTATCACCTTCCATGTAAGGAATTAGATAAAAGTGAATCACATCGCTTCGTGAGGAAAATGTTCATTGTACACATGAGCGACATTATCATATCACCAATAAAATGGAATATAAAACAAATATGATAGAATGACTACATAGGTTTAATTATTCAATAAATTATATATATATATATATATATATTATATCTATCAGCATACCCATCCTTGATTAGTGGTTATGGAAAAATTAATTACATCGGTTCATGAGGTGGTATTCCTACATTTACATAAATTAGGATTTCATAACCCAGATGATGGAGGTGTAAATGGTTGTATGCAGTGAAAAGAAAATAAAACATAATAATATGTAATATAATTTTTCATTTATATAACATTATCTTAATAATAATTTATGTAGGTGGTGGAATAAATAAAATAAAAACACATTGTTTGGAATTTTACCTCCTCTCATACCACATATTTATGATTATTATTAACATATTCATATAATGGATTTATAACCAAAAAATGATTTAAGGATGAGTTTAGGGATATTGGTAATTTATTTTTATAGTTATGTTCTGAACAAAAATGGATTCATACTTTGAGGAATAAAGGAAATGGGGAGGCCTCTTATAAGCGAGTTGAGTGGAACACTTTAAATTTTTTGAAAGAAAACAATATAGCCACCTTTAAACATTCCAAAAGGGTCTAAATAGATTATTAAAGAGAATAAAAATTGATATGGTCGAATTATTTTAATAAAATATATTTTCTATAATTTTTTATTTCAATTTAACCGCTATCATTTTAGTTTAACCCCGTGGTAAGTTTATATATACCTTAATAACAACAAATATTTTTGAATTATTTTTACTGTTAATTTTGGAATGAAATTAATTCTACATTATTGAGAAAAATATATTATGATGATTCTAAATATGTAATAAATATTTTAAAATTACATTCATATTTTTTTTAAAATTTAAATTAAAATTAATCTCATATATGAGATGAGAAAGAAGGTTTTCAAAGAAAAATGTTCAAAAATATACAATATTACTATTTCAAGATTCAATAAGAGGATGATAAAACTGACTTCAATTGGAGCGATAAATATTTATTTTTTAAAATATTAATTTAAAAAAAATATTTTTTTATTATTATAAATATTTTATAAAAAATGAATGTTTCAATTAAAATTTAGTATTTTTCAGTACTCATTAAAAATGAAGCATTTAAGAAAACTCCAAAAAAATCTCGAATTATATATATTTAATTTAGATTTAGAAAAAAAATTGTTTTCACAAATATATTTTATAATTATAGAAAAAATTATTTCTAAATTATGTGTACAATGCACAACTAAAGAGCCTTTTATAAAAAAAACCTTTTTAATGATTCTTTTTCTTTTCAAATGGTTATATTGTTAAATCTTTTTAATAAGTATCAATTTAATTTATGTTTGAAATGTTTAATCCTTATTGATTTCATAATTTATTTTGTACTATTTGTTCATAAAAATGTAATGGCTAGGTTATAAGGGTAATTTATAAATAATAATAATTTGACATAGTACCACGTTTCATAAAAACGTGATGTTATTTACATTGAATGTTATTGAATGGATTGAATTTATATAAAAAAGAATACATTATATTGTATTGGGATTTTATATTACCTTATACTCTTTTTTATGTTTCATTCACATAATTGAATATGATGATCCAATTTTAAAATCCCATTGTGATACATTCTACCAATTTAAATAGATTGTGTCCTCAAAATTTAATATCAATCTCATTAATAAAGTGTTTTGATATAAAAATACCCAACTTAAAATCCACCATTATGAGAAGGGCTTGTAAAACATCATATCAATATAGTAAAAGGTATTACAAAGGTTATACATAATATCTCAATAATTATTTCTTATATGGGATAAGATTTGTGGCAAATGAAAACACATATGGAAGAGACTAATAATTCCCAAGAATTAATTTGGAGTTTTATAGATCATTGAACACAGGTATGTTAGTGATCCATGGAAGTTTAATGATAACAAAAACATAAATATATGATTTTTTAATGGCCTATTTAACTCATCGAATATCAATTCAATAGGAATACATTATTTTCAAGACCGATTTTCCAATGTTGAGGACTTATTTTACTATCGAAGAATATAAAAAAGTATAAATAAATGATATATGTCTATTTAATATGCACATTTTCATCCATTGGATGTGCTTTGATAAATTTTCAATTATTCTCCACCTCCATGAAATTAATATCCAAAAAATATTTTCCCTTGAATTATTAAAATTAACTTTTAACAGATTATAATATATATAATAGAATGATATGTCATTCCATTTATATCTACTTATTATTATAGAAAATTTGTTATTACTGTTATCCAATATAAATATATATTCCCATTTTAAGAAATAAATTAATATCTAAAAACATCAACCAATGTTAAGCTAAAACCATTTGTTAAATGGTTAACCGTAAGAGCCACCGCAAAATATTAAAATAAAAAAACCGAGAAAGAAGGCCAACAAATATCATAAATGAAGTTATCATTAACCGTAAAAAAATATTAACTATCTCTTAATAATTTCATTCAAAACATATGTATACATGCCTCCTGTATTTTTTTATATATTGTAATTTCCTAATTTTTGATTAATCCTTATTGAAAATATTCATGATTCTTTATTACATAAATAAATCCTAGAATATTTGATAAATTTCGTAAATAAATTTTTTTACCTCCATCAAGGATACCACAAACCAATTTTTCTACAAATCATTAATTATAACCATGGTAGTTAGTACCATAAATTTTACTATATCCATATTATAAATCTCATTATTCCAATATCATTTTCTCAACATCAAAATGATATTATCAGTTATCTTTTAGTCAATCAATTGTTTTCCAAGTTGTTATAACTTCTACTGAAAAATTTTTAGTAGACATTGGTACCATTCAATATATTCACTAAAATACTTTAATAAATATTACATTAGTAAAATACTTATACATATTAGGATTCTTATAACCATAATATCATTGAAAAAATACCCCGATAATATAACTCATGATTCCAAACAAAATCCAATTAACAATTCAACTTCCTCTATAGTAATAGCATAATATTTAGATTGGTCCCTTAGATAATATGGTGGTATATTAACTTGATTCTTGTGGAATTCATTTAAATATTTCCACATGTCCTTATTATGGAATAATTTTGCAATTTATTATTGTTTCTTAGTAAACAAGTCATGATCAAGGTTGTATTTTCTTCCAATCATGAAGAAAAATAATTTTTCATTTAATAATTTTCCAAGGTGATTCATGCATTAAGTATCACATGATGAAAAATAATTCTATCCATTTTTCCCTTTATTCACCTTTTTCACTACCATAATATTCTTATCGTAATTACCATACAATGCATAATAATATATAATTAATTATATTTCTAATTATAACAACATATTATGTCCTCATTTAAAGATAATATTTAGAATATTATTTCCCATTGAAATATTGTCTTAAGCACAACAAAAAACGATAATTAACACTATTTGCATTAAATGTATTGATGTGACTATAATTATAGATTATTGGATCCATTTATAACTAATTTAATAAACTTTGTCATATCATATTATAATGAAACATAATGTAATATCCCAAAACTAAATAAACATTTAACAATAAATGATTTTTATTATATAATATCTTAATAATAAAAATAGTATATTTGGTAATGATTTAAAATCATAATATTATTTTAAAATCATTCCAAATGGGTTGTCAAAAAATATATGAATTGAACCAAGAATATAAACAGGCAGAATGAAATCTGGTGCACAGTAAGGAATTTTTTCATGCACCAGGTGACAATCGGGTGAAGCCCAACTCACTCGGTTTGTCATTGTTACTCCTAGGTACATTTGTGCAAGAGCCACACCTACACATATTCAGATAGGGATATATTGTCAAGGAAAAATTTATTTATCAATTTCATAACAATTCATTAGGATTTTATACTGTACATATACTCAAATTATATAATATGGTTATGTTTTACAATTTACATATTCTGAAATCTACTTCATTAGGTTCCTAATAAACATACATAGGCACCAGTTATATCACCCTAACCACAGTATCCTGGATATTTTTTCTACTCTATTAAATTTTCATAAGATACATTGAATTATATCCTGCAGGATGAAGTATTATAGTAGTAATGCTAAACTAGATGCATATTTAAAATTCACATCTTATTTTTAAACATAAAAAAATAATTTTTTTGATAATTCCATTATTCCTCATTATGTATCCATTCATATAAATCCCATAACACATACCCGTATCATGGTGAAAATAAATCATATGAAATGGGTGATCTCATATGCTCGACAATGGCTAGCATAAACTAGAATATATGAACAAATTATGCATAATAAAATTCGAATCATGAATAATTAGAAAACATGTCATTAAATAAATGACATCAGAATAATATTGAAGGAATAAATAATGATATAATAATTACATATAAATATTCACTTTTTCTTGGACCATAACAATAGATATTAAAATTAAAAAAATAAACAGATTGGATTCCAAAAAATAAACTCACAATGATGGATTACATAATGCTAGACATATAAAGAATTACAGTGATTCTTGGTTCCAAATCAACTAACACCATATACTCCTTCTACTAATACATATATATAAATTAGTACACCCTTTGAAAAATCATAATCTAGTTTTTTCTCATGATACTTACCATTGCATCATGTTGCTATTGTGGGCCCACAAATTATTAACTGTGTCGAATATGTTTTTCATACGAAATGGGTGAATATAATCTACATAAAAACAATATTTAATCTGAATTCTATTTTTAAACACATTCGCTAATTAATAAACATAATAATAAACCATCAATAGTAATGTGAATGGTATCAACATAGTATAACTATGGTCAAATTTATCATAAAATATATATGAAAATAATATATATGGTTTCTTTGGTTTATATCCTCATTAAATATTTTGAAGCATCAAATTATTACTTCTTAAATGGGAAATTATTTTAAAACATCACTTAGAACATTCAAAATTTGTTATAAATTTTTTAGTAAATCATTTTAAAAATCTTATAACATTGTTAAAACATTTTTATCAATCATTGTTTTAAATGAAATAATTTTTTTGACTAAATGGAGAGATAATGATATAATTTCAAAAAGAAATATTCTTAATAATTTTAAGTAAAAATGCTGGTAAAAAATGTAACTCTAAATTAAAAAATATCAACAATAATTAGAGGAGAATAAAATTTACTTATTTTGTGATATAAATATCAAATAATTCATCCATGGGAGAGTTAGACAAAAACATTATCCGATGATGATGAGATTTGGAAATAAAACCTAACAACATTTTCACATTTTTATCATAAAACCTAATAAGTAAATAAAATTAATGTAAAGATTAAAAATGAAAAATATTAATTAATTCAAAATATAACAAACAAAAGGGATGTATATACACCACAAAAATGACTTATGTGGTGACTATGCTGTATTTATCACATACTTTAATGTGAGTTGATAAACTATTAACATGAGTTTGATTCATTATGTGAGTTATTTAAGTTAATTAATAATAATCATATTTTAATTATTTTCTTTCTTAATTTCTATTTTAATGTATATTATTACTTTTATTTCCCATATTATATTATTATATATGATTAATTAATAAAATTTGATTAAATTTTAATATTCAAGGATATTTTTATTATGTGTCAAAAATGACATTAGTAGGTTTTATTTGGTAAGAGTGTTCAATATTTAAATATATCATGAATATTAATCCTAAGATAATTATCATGATATGTGTTTCCTATTTTACCTTTCTTCAAAAGGGGTTCATTGTATTTTTTGTTATCAAAAAAGTTGACTTGACCCTTAACCACTAAATAATATATATATATATATAAGTAGATTATAATTTCAGAAGAAATCATGAATTATAGTTATGAAAAATGAATTTTGTTACAATCATGGAGAAATTTGGATATATGTACGCATGAGTAATGATTCCATTTTTTAATGACCATTATAGAAATATTCTATGTAATATTTAATCATTAAATAATTATAATAATATTATAAATACATTATATATTCTTTTAACATACTTATATATACTATCCAGGTGGTTTATTGATGTAAATAGAGTAACATCGCTTTGTGAAGGTGGTAATCCAATAGTACATGAATGATGTCATCCTATTTTTATAAGGGAAAATGTTAGAAATAAAATTATAAAATATCTTTTCTGGATGATAAATACTTAATTAGTATCATAATTATTAAATTTATTTGACATATATTCATTGAATGAATCCTTATAACCTTCTATGTAAATCCTTAGTGGAAACAAATCACATTGCTTCGCGAGGTGGTAGTCCACCATAAAAAAGAGTTGTATTATTTTATCCATGAATTAAGGAAATATAAAATGATATATATATATGATATAATTAGTATAGAGGAATAATTACATTAAATATATAATAATATATACTTTATATTCATCATCATATGCAATAGTGATAGGTTGTAATGGAAAAAATTATTGTGATCGATTCACAAAGCGGTAGTTTACAATGCACACGAATAGTGATTTCATAACCCAAATGATAGATATGGGGATAGTTTTATGTAATGAAACTAGAATAAATAAATATAATTATATGTAATATATTGAATCTATTTTTTAATAATGGTTTAGTACTAATTTAGGGAGGTGGAGGAAGAAATAAAAAATACACAGTTCATATTTTTACATCTTCTCACACTATATATTTATGATTATAAAAGAAGTATTTATAAAATTATTTATTAGAAAAAAAATATTTTATATTGATGGGAATGAGTATGGAATTAATATGGGCTAGTATTAAACTAAAATATGGTTTTATGTAATGTGGAAGAGAGGAATATGGGTGGATATTATAGGTGAGTTTAGTGGAACACATGTTAATATTGAAATGGAAAATGTGTACTAACATCATTCACTTGGCATGACGGTAAAATTTGGATTATTATTTATAATTATACATTATAAGGTCTAAATAGTTCCAAAAAATTTCTTTTATTGAATCTTTTAGGTCAATTTAAACAATATCTTTTTATTTTATCCATAGGTAAATCATTTTTACCTTAAAAATAGTAAATCATTTTTACCATTTTTAATATTAATTATTATATCAAATTTATATAACCATAACAGATATTATAAAATATTATTATTTAAAATATGTATTATTTTTTAAAATTTACAATTCACATTTGTGTAAATTAATAATTTAAAATTAATCCCACAATTGTGAAGCGAATGTTAAATTTCAATGAGAAAATGTTTAAATGTTTTTAAAAAATGGTATCATTATTAAAAATGGAAATTATTCCAAGGAAAAATCCATTAAAAATATTGGAATTAATTTTTGATGTAGTAAAATTGATAAGATATCAATAAATAAAATATTATACATTTAACACATTTACAATTAAAATGGTATTGAATTTCATCATTTAACTCATGGGTAAACAATCATTTTTGTTAATCAAAAAATAAAAGAATGTTCTAGAAAAAAATTAAACCAATATATGTGTCATCCATAGAACATTTCGTTTCCTCAAGATAAATATATTGATACAAATTTTTAATATAACATCATAGAATTATAATTATTATGTCACATATTGATATCTTACATGATCTGATTTTATAAAATATTCATAAAACATCATTTACAAATTATCTTTCATCAATATATTATAATTATATTTTATTAACCATTTAATAATTATTATTGATAATATACTTTTTTATATCCAAGGGAGTATTTATTGAGTAAAATATAGTTTTATAAAATTAATTTATTTAAAGGCACATTTTTATTGCATAATAAGTAAAACCTGAGATTCTAAAATAATTGTTGTTTCCTCTTTATTCGGATGTCATATTATTTTATAATTGGATAATATCACATGAAAAGTACCTAATAACACATAATATTCCTAATAATTCCATATATACATTCATGTTTCCATGATAGCACATATTTTTCTCAAAAAGAATTCGGTATCACTTAATTATGATTAGTACCACTTCGATACATCATGTTAAACGTCCCTCCACTTATGGATTCTGTAAAACATCTTTAATAACACTAAATATCTCATATTAAATTAATTTTTGATCAAGATATTATATTATACCAGAAAACTCCATACCCACAATGAATTACCACTAATCCTCAAGGCCAAGTCATGTACTCATCTCATTCTAAAGGATACTCACAGCACGGACCATATTTCCACCATATTTTTTATCCCTTCCAAGAAAAATAAAAACAATATAACAAATGGGAAATGTGTAAATCCAAAATATATCAAATAAGATAATGTAGTTTTCTTATTGAACCGTCCTATTTTTTTATATCTCTGTATAATCCTTTATATTTTTACTCTAATGAATAACAACACAGATTGATTATTAATCCTATTTTTGAGTATTCATACAAATATTTTCCATTTTCATGGAATTTATCTCTTAGATTAATTGTATACATAGTAACCTAAATTATTTATTCATATTTATTCTTTTATATAATATATCCCACTCCACTAACACAAGATTCTACATGGTTTCCATTCTTTACCATATGAAGTGATAATATTTCGTTCACATCATATTGACAACCATAAAAAATACTCTTTATTATTATTTTATACCTGTTATTTATTCTTCCCCTTTTAGGAGAAATTTTTTCGTCTAGAAATTGTTGTTTTTTTATACACCATTCATTGATGTCCATCCTCATCTTTCATCAAAACCATAAATTATTCTTAGGAAAAAAAATATGTATGTTCCTTATTTTATTATATCATTCATTTTATAGTAGAAATATATTCCTTTAATTTTAAAAATTCTTTTATCTTATGTAAATAACTATCCATATGAAAAAATTTATTGGATAAAGTAATCTCTTTATAAATCCATCCATTACAATTGGATTCCAAAGATATTTTTGATCATACATTTTGTGTTCAATTATAAAAAATATATTCACACTATTATTCTCTAATAATTATAGCTTCATTAATTATTTTCATCTCATTACCATCTAGATTCATTACGAAGAAATCATTACTTTTATAATTATTACTCATAGTATGAAGATATGAGTCAGTCATTTTAATAATTATATCTTTCATACTGAAAAAGAATTTGAAAATGAAAAATAGTGAATTATTCATTATAATAATTGATTTCAATTAATTATTACTTTGTTCTATCATTGTAATCACTATTTATGTAAAACATTTATCCCTTGTATGGATTCTATTTTATTTCACCAAATATACTATGTGAATAGAATTATTTTATTGTAAATTTTTATGTGTTACAATTCAATTCTCAGTGTTTGAATCTATTACCATCCACTACATGTGTCACATTAATTTTTTATCGAATATTATGGTATCTACACATCTATTGTATTTATCTAAGAGCCAATGTGATATTAATATTTTTAGATACACATTAAATATTATATTAAATTTAGCAACATAGTCTATTTTATATAAATAATTTTGGATAACAATCTATTTTTAAACTCTCTTCATATGTTTTCTATTATTAGGCTTCTTATTTTTAAAAAAGTAGTACATTTGAAACTTATATGGAACATATTTGGTTTCTTCACATGAATAAATAAACTAATTCATATATCTTAGAACAGTTCAACTACAATACAATTCTTCTAACTTCATCATCATATCATTAAAAGTCTTACCCTTAGTTAACTCATTGAATAAAACCTCTTCTACAAACGTCATTATGATCTTCTCATGTCGTTTATAAATATAAAAATTTTATTAAAAAATGTAAACAATAATTTTATATGACATCAAAAAACAAATAAAATTTACAAAATATCATATGCGGCTCAAAATTATAACTCTTGGTAAGAAATTAAAACTATTTAATTTTTAAAAATATTCTATTAAAAATATAATACCTACCAATAGAAGTTATATCTTTAATAATAATTAACTGTTTTAAATTTTTATATTTAAGATGTAATCCAAAATATAATGCATTGAATCTGATAACATTTGAGTTAACCCGAGATACACTATGAAAGGGGGTGAATATTGGTGCTACCTATTTCATAAATTCATTAACTCAATATCCTCTTCAAAGAATTGTTTTCCTAATTTCCATGATCTAGTGTGTTTCCTATTAATTTTCTCTACCACACATAATAATAAATCATATAAATTAATTAATTCATTGAATATACACAGTTTATTTAACTGGTTCACCCAAACAAGGATATATTAAATAATAATACACCAACAATAAACAAATTCACAATTAATCAATTAAATTAATAATCGTCTGGATCGATATTTGTTTATGCTCACCCCATAGTAAGGATGACTATATTTACTTTTTAAGTATTCACTCATCACTCCCTCAAGGTCCACTCCCTATTCTTCTCTTTCCACTCACATAATTATGGTGGACTTTCTATGTATATCTACAAGATTATCTTTCCATAATATACATCTAAAAATGATGTACTATACATCATAATTCCAAATATCAAAATCCACATAATTACATATTCATCTAGGATACAATAACGTTGTATTCAATAAACTAGCTTAAAAAATATTTGATATAATGTATTCTGATGATTTATAAAGTATATATAGGATCATTTAAGAAAATATTTACTCCAAAATATTTTTTGTATTAAAAAAAATTAATATTCAGTTAACCCATTGTAGGGTCCCGAAAAATCCGAAAAGGAGAATGATGATCCCCTTTAACTCAAGGGAGATTCTACCTAATTCCCTCTCAAAGGATTGGGGAAAATGTTGAAAATACTCAAGGATGGGGAAGGATGAACCGGTCCGCATACCGGTCTAATGTTAACAACACACGACCGGGTTCTGCAAAGTGTCCCTCCTCTGTGGACTGTCGTCGTTCGCGAAACCGAGGCGAAGACCCTCCGTGGTCACGAGGCAGGACATGTGCCAACCTGGTTCACCATTCTGGACTACCCCAGCTGCGAGCCGCATCAACCGGCCTGAACCTCCTCCGTTGTCATTCACGAGATGGAGGCGGAGATCATCCGCGGGTGCGAAGTAGGATGGGTGGCAATCCGGTTCACCGTCATGAACCGCCCGGGCCGCGAACCACGTCGATCGGCCCGAGCTGCATCTGCTATCATTCGTGGAATGGAGGCAGAACCCTCTACGGCCACAAAGCACTCCCCTCATTCAATTCACGGGGGGGGGGGGGGGGGGGGGCAGAGAGCGTTCAGTGCCGACCGTGAGTCGCGGATTGACCAAGTCAGCCGTAAACTGGGTTTTCGGTCATGGGCCTCCGCAAAAGGTGTCGTGTGACCATAGATACATATCTTTTTCCACTTTATAAAAGGAAAGAAATGGTGGAAGAGGAAGTGGATTTGGAGGATTGGGGGGAAGAATTCATAGGAGATTGATCATATTCGGGTGGAAGTATTTCGAAGAAAGGCTTAGGATTTCGCCAACAGCGAAGTTCCAGTTCACGAACCAGAGCAGGTATGAACCTTGGAACGAATTAATAAGGAACCTAAAACACATAATAACTTATTGAACTGCAAACCAAAAATAATATAAAAATAGATGACCGCGAACGATGGCCCCTACGCGGATGCACTCCCCGCGGACTAGGGTTTTTATGCCTCTTTTCCGATCCGTCGCACCGCATAGTACCCTCATATGTGGGCGAAACCCTGACCAATGAACCCCCAACCGACAACACCCTTGGCCGCCGCTGCTTTCATGGAACCCTCCACATACTGCCCAGGTAGGCGAATCGAACCCAAAGCCGTGAACCCTCATGGTTCTCATGATGCCAATCAATCCGCTGACCCTCCTGGTTTGTGGATGACCTCTTAGTTCGCGGAACACCTTGGTTTGTGGATGGCCTCTCAGTCCGCGGACCACCCTAGTTCACGGATGGCTTATCCAGCCGTGTAGCACCTCCCTATGAAAAGGGCGCCACCCATCATACACTCGTGTGGCCTTTCAAGACCTTCGGAGTTACAATTCCCCGAGCCAGATACAATCCTTCAAATTCCAATCCGGACTGATCCCCTGTGACGCCCTCATTAGCCTACTCATCGGCCCTGAGCTGAGACCTCCACCAGAGCCACTAGATCCATATGATGTAACCTTTGGGCATATCAGCGTGCCCTTTTGAGTTCACAGACCCACATTAAGTGAAGGCGAAGGGGTTTCCCCGACCCTTGCGCGGATTCTCAAAGCATGCTTGGGTTCACATACCCATGGTAATGTGGGGTCCGAGCCTAAGATCCCCATTTCTGCCTATACTAGCTAGGATAAGGGATTTCATGCTTTGTTGGTTGGGCACTTCTCCCCTCCCTAGAGAGGGGGAGGCATACCAGTCAGATGGAAGATGTCCCCATGCACCTCCGTACTTCCCCACCAACTCGATCAATGAGGGACATAGTGGAGAAGGGTGCTGGTCCATCCATCATTGGGGCCAAATCCCTATCCCGGAGGGCATTTTCATCTTGGGAATCCATCTCGAAGTAAGCACCAACCTAATGGGATGCTCTATAAGTAAGCCTCACTCCACTTCTCACGGACTCACCTTTCGCGATGTGATCGGCTGGTCCATGCTGCCTCTTGTTTCTCACACCGAGAATGACTCACGTGGTCTTAGAGTAAGCATCGACCATGACATACTCTTATGGGCCTCCTCAGAGTTTAATCCCCAATCCATTACTATGGGTATCCTTAGAGTGTAAGCCCCACTCTTTTGAACTACGAGGACTTTGATCCCTGTTTCCTAGGTAGGGTACGTAGGAAGCCTCCAAGAGGTTCAAGCCCAATCACCATTAGACCCCCGGGTCCACATTCCATCCTTTTCTCCAAAACCCCTGAATGAACTATGAAGAATTTGATCCATGTCTCCTGAGTAGGGTATGTAGGAAGCCTCTCAAAGGATCAATCCCACCACTTGGTAGTTTTGACAACCTTCACGTCAGTTCACCTTCGTCCCGCATGGTGTTAAACTGTACATTCGAACAATGTAGACATTGATCCCTACCTCCTAGGTAGGGTATGTAGGAAGCATCCATGAGGTTCAATCCCAACAACTGGTCAATCTGACTATCTTCATGTTGGTTCACCACACCACTCCTAGTGCCGCCTCAGTGAGTCCAGACTCCTCGGGGTCATTAATCCAACGATGGATGGTAAACCTCAGGCATAAATGATTCTGAGTCCCTGCGTTCAGGTGACCATTGCCAACCAGGAGAAATCTGTGGATACTATTCTTGGGTATAATCCAAAGATTCCTGAACATATGAATAGGTCTTAAATCTATAAGAGAGTCCCAGAATAGGCAACAATTCCACCCAAAAGGGTGCGATGATCCCAACTTCTAATCCTCTTGACCAATGTGATTTCTTAAGCATCGCTGGCCAAACCACCTGGAGGACGCCTACCTTTGGAAATAAAGTCCACGTATCATTGGATACGTTACCGTTGGGCATTTCGAAATGAATACCGGTGTACCAGACATTAGAAATCATGTTGGGCTCATCCTTCAGTGAGATCGACAGTCGGGCAAGTTGGTCCTCCATATCCTCGAAGGGAAATGGATCGAAACAAAAAATGATGAACCTGACATGAATCTTTAACCAAGAATGATAGATTCAACCTAATCCCACCTTTTTCCCCGTTATTATCCTAAAAAGGGCCAAGAAAGGTCATTAGTTACGCATGGGATCATGAGATGCTGCTTTGACGGGTTTTTTATTTGTATTTGTTGAAATGTTTTATAAGTACCTTCAGAAATCAATTCGATCTAATGGCATCGCAAAGGAATTCACAAGCGCGTGCTTCCAACAACCTAAGGACTGGACATCCTCACCTACGGAGGACCCCATCACCCACCTAGCGTCTTCAACGATGGGTTTTAGACGCGCTTATTTGAGAGTACCACCTGAACGGTACTCTGCCATTAATGGAGGTGGCCATGAAAACCCTCCAATCTTCTAGAACTCGCCGGTCGCCTGCCCCGCAGCAGCCACAGAAGCAGATCCAGACGACCCCTGTTGCCATCTCAAACCGTTTTTAGAGACTATCCCCAGAACAAGACAATGCGTACCTCCCATATCTTAGGGAGGTGGATGGGGTCGGCACTGAGGACTTCATCCCTGCCGAATGGGGGATCCGCTCCAAGGCCCCCTCCGGAAGGAATCATCATGGTCACGCCGTGACTCAACATCCTCGCGCTGTGGAGGATGTCTCCCAAAGGATTCAAGTCCATGCTCCCCGAGCTCCGGCCCCTAGGAGCACCCAAAGAGGGCAGCAGACGTACAATCAAGGATCGGTCATCACCCTGGTCCCCAAGGAGGAGCTCCACTACCCATCCACAGACAAGTATCGCGAATAGGCACATACACCTGTTTTCTCCCCCCGAGCCTACCATCCAGACATGGAAGCATCATACGAGCCAGCGCGCATCCCCGTCGAGCTCCATCAAGCCCGTCTCTCATGCAGGATGACACTTTTCCGGCATGCACCTCTCCCTACCCAGGGCCGTGAAGCCCACCAGCTTGACGTGGTGGCGACCCAGCGCCTTCAGGAATAGCTCCAAGAAGATGCTCTTGATGCCCGCCATCCTGATATGGTGGTGATCAGAAAAGCCTGCCACCCATATGTGGTGGCAATTAATAGGCGAGCATGTCTCCCCACCAACAAAGGCCACCGACTCGATACAGTGGGAAACCAATATATGCAGGGCTAGTTCCTTTTGGATGCAAGTAATGTCCGCCATCCTGATGTGGTGGAAAATGGAGAGATAAACTGGCGTATCTCGGCATAGGGGAAGATTCGTTCACCTGCCCCGACACAAGATAATTTTCAATACCGACTGACCACTGGAGGACCGGATCTGAATATTCCTACTATGATATCTGAATGTGCCTTAATACCCGTTCCAACCAAATATTTCTCTCTACATATCCTGGCAATGATGGAGGAGCATGTATCGTTCCTAGATCATATATTTTAGACTTGGAAGAATGTAATTGCATCAGCGTCAACAACAAGGACTTGGGACCATGAGCCCATCTCCCCAATTGAGGCGACTAATCTAAGAGAAAAGATAGCCGCCTCAAAGAAGATCTTCATCCCTACTTGTGCCCCGGAGGATCGCCCTCTGTATTTTGCGATGCAAGGGTAGCCGGATCGAGCAACTTCACTCGTTCCAACTTGGGGACACACGTCCATCACGGTGGGTGCTCCATAGTAGGGGTATATCCCTGTTAAAAGTAAATATGTTCGTCGATGTATCTCGGCAACATCGCGGGACCCAGTTAGATAGGGACCCAAAGGTGAAGGTTGTTTTCAATAGCAAACAGTCCCCACTACTCGCAAGAGAGCACCCCGAATGCGCCGAAGGCAGCTGGAAAATAAAGAGCGGTTTCATGACTCTGCTCTGCTGGAAGCTGGGGTTCCCAATGCCGCTAAGCTCACATCACAGGCTCAGAACCCTGCCCACCCATGGGAGCAGGTGGGGGCTTCCCCCACAGGCATATACTTTTCGATCATGAGAGATCCTATTTTGATGCGAGTCACAGAAACCCTCCATGTGACTAGAAGATCGAGCCGCAAGAAGGCCCTCCATTTGCTGTCGTCCACCCTGAAGGTCCCCCCTGGGGTATATACTGCAAGCACTCTCCATGCAGGGAGACCACATATTATGATAGTATTCCTCACTATCATAGTCCCAACTATGGAGGCCCTCCCCGCAGTGACATCTCATCACGACAAGAAGGCCCTCCCCTTGTCATGGCCTACCCGGAAGGTCCTCCCCAGGGGTTATGTTGCAGCGACACTCCGCGCAGCCAGGCATCATATCACGGTGGTAGTACTCACCACCCTGATAATGGAGGTCCTCCCCATGGAGACGTCAAGAAACAAAAAGTTTCTCCCCTCTTTATGGTACATTCTGGAGGCCTTACCTAGGGTGTATCCCGCAGATATTCTCCCTGTGACAGTTATAATGGTAGTCCTCGCCATTACCACAGCTGTGATGGTAATCCTCGCCACCACGGCCGCAATTGCGAAGGTCCTCCCGGCATGGGCCCCAAGCAACAAGATGGTCCTCCCCATGTCGTAGTGTATCCTGAAATTCCTCCCCATGATGCACATCGAACGTCACGCCATGATGTTCATCCACACCATGATGGCAGTTGTTGTAAAGGCCATCCCCGTAACAACGCTATGCACCCAGAAGTTCCTCCCCTTGCTGCAACACACCTTGGAGGTCCTCCCTAGGGTGTGCACTGTAATATATCTCTATATAGTAAAGCATCAAGCAGTAATGGTAGTACTCTCCATTACGACCGCCATTGTAGAGGTCCTCCCTGCGTTGAAATATCACATCGACATGAAGGTCCTCCCCCTTCCAAATCAAGCACAGAAAAGCCCTCGTATTCCAAGCCACTCAGAAGAATGGTATTAAGTGTGTCAGATTCCGAGTAAGTCCCTAACGACGCCCTTATCTGATCAGGGGACGGTCTAGGGCCACATTCATCTTTTGAACCACCTTGGAATCACCCACATGAAAATTCAATACCTACTGGTCCCACTTCCTCTGACCACACTATTAGTGAGCACCTCAGTTGGGCTGACTAGGTAGAGGAATCACTAGTGGAGGAGTATGCCGATATGCTGCGCAAGAGGAAACAAATGGAAAAAAATGATATACTAGTCATGTTTTGGCCCACGTCCACCCCTCAGTTCGACATACCCAGAGAGTTGTCGGATGAATGTGTGGACAACATCCGCTCCAATATATGGACGGCCCTCCACCGACTGAAACTGATATTTCTACCCTATGACGGGTATGTAGACCATGTCAAGACGATATGAGAACTCCTACGTCACGTCGACCTGGAGGCTCTTCCTTCAGCATGGCGACAGCGCCCCAAGAAACTTAAAGGAAACATGGAGATAGCCTGCCTTCGTGCATTGCACGAGTTGTGTCACCTCATCGGTGACGCTCCAATGGGAGTCCATATTAGGGGATGGGGAGAACATGGCACTCTGCATTTTACTCTGCTCCCCTCCTAGAAGAACTCGTTCGGCATGGTGTCTTGCAAACTCTTCACATCAAGACGACAATCAGGTGTTCTCCCTATTCCGGAAAGACATCAAACCCAATAGAGTCAGGCCTTGAGTATGTCCCAGAAGCGTCAGCCCCGGTGGGAACAAGACATTCAAGAACACCTGAAGCAGTTCATCGAGAGCATACAACATGCCTCTTGCCTAATAGAGGATAATCAGGGGTCATTGTCTGCCTCCCCAGAAGGGATTGATACCTAGGAGAACTCAGCATCAAACCCATTTCACCCCTGAATGGGGGAACCAAAGATCAGGCAGGTAGCGATAGACGCAGCCACTGCCGCAATCCAGGTCAACCCCAGCCTGCAGGTCTGGGGGCATTTTTAACAACAAATACCCCCATAAGACCAATAAAAATGGAAGGAAACTCAACATCCAATGAACGGAGCCAACCCCATCCCTGAAGGCTGGGGGCATTTTTACCTCCACAATAACAACCTCCTGTATGAGAATTAGTGTTCTCTCGTATAGGGAGGACAGTCAGAAGAGGAGGTTCCAATCCTATCCCGTCATTTGAATCATCATCCCCTCTGAGAAGAAGGCATATCGTTAGATCACATCAAAGAACTCTCTGTGTCACCCTTCGTCAAGGGGTCCAAAGGACATCTCGGGACATGAAAAGGAAGGCCAGTAAGAGACGCGGGAGATCCTCTTCCCATTTGGAAGATGACATCTTCTCCACCCTGCAATATTTATCCATCAACTCCATTGAGGCTAACCTCATGGGTGACGTTGGATTTGATACAAATCTAAATGGATCGGGAGATGATGGTTCCGGTCAGGCTGTGACTGAAAATGAACCCCCAAGTGTGCACACATGGAACCAGAGGTCTTCCCTAAATTTGGTGACCCTGGCAGATTATATGCCCTCAAATCACAAGAGGAGCAGTCTACAATGTGGAAAAAGTTAGTCCCGATCCTGGCAGATTATATTCCCTCGAATTTGGAACCGCAGGCACCGACCCACCAAACGACACCATCAAGGACAACCGACCAGGTTGACCTGTCAAAGGATGAAGATCCAATATTTGGTTCTATTAAAGTCATCCATCTTATGGAATCATTCCCTGACGAAGGGTATGGTTATGTACCCGAGTTCCCAGCACGAGGAGCTGGGGGGGAGGAATCGCAGAGGTAGGGGATACCAGAGGAGGCACAACCGCGGCCGAAACCAACCCTACGGTTGGACCCCCACCCAAACCGTTAATATCACCGAAACCCATGGGAGAGACCTTCAATGGAATTAGCAAGAAAAAGAATTCCCCTCTGCTTCCACAAGCATCCACTCTTGCCCTATTTTTCTGCGATACCCACTAGAGGAGGAGAAAGTCTCTGGCAGCCTAGTGCGCACAAACAAACCCTCTGGGCCAAGTACTCAAAATGCAGAAACACCATCGACATATGAACTCGTTGCCGGTCCCTCCTCGTCAAATGCTCCATCCCCCAAAGCACCTGCTAAGAATCTCCCATCAATGGAGAAGCGTCTGCTACTGGAGTAGAAATACGGTATCCTTATGTAGCTGGCATCGGTACCAGCCAAGATGTCGATCCTGGATTCCCTGAGTTTGTCAGTAGACCTTAGGGAGGCGATAATAGAAGCTGTGATAATCCCCCAGGAGTTTCAATCCAAGGTAGCCACCGCCGAGATTTACCGGATAGAGACTGGCCCAACTAAATGCAATGCGGTGATTTCATTCACCGATCAGGATAAAGATGCCATCATTCAAGGAAATATCAAGCCACTATATGTGTCTAGAACACTGAATGGTATTGAGATCCAAAAAGTCTTTATAGACAATGGCTCAAGAGTTGACCTCCTTCCCCTATGGACACTCCATAAGTTAGGCTACAATGAGGATGATCTAATTCCCTCAGCCACAACTATGTTGGGTTACAACAAGAATGAGCAGAAGCCAATTGGACAAATTAAGCTAAGGACCCATTTTGGTGTCCTGGTAGCCTACACAGAATTCCTGGTGGTCTGGAAGAGCAAAACATTCAATTCCCTACTGGGAAGGTCATGGATCCATAAGCACATGGCTATTCCTTCATCCTACCACCGGTGTATCAAGTACTACGTCGAGGGACAAAGTGGAACATTGCACACTGACAAGGCCCCTATCCAGATCTCTGAGTCACATTACATTGATGTTGGGTTCTATGAGAAAATGAAAAAGAAGCCTTTTGTTGATGGTGTTGACTGGATCCCCACTCCAAAGGGCCTGGAGATGGATCCTGATGACCCCCTAAGGCAGCTTGGTGGAGATGATGTCCTTCCCATCAACCATGTTGAGAGTAGGAGTTCAAGTCCACACATGCACTCAGATGTCCTCATGACATCAGCCAAAACGGATGAGTGTGACAATGTGGGAATGTCCACTGACTATCAATCTGGGGATGAAAACTTAAGTAATGATGCTCACGACACCTCACCTCTGGACTCCCTAGAACCTGCACTGGGAGCTCTCTCCTCATCGGGTCAAGAAGAAGAGGATTTGGGAGAAGAAGAGGGGGAAGATCTCAGGGATTCACCTCCTGCATTTGAGGATGGTATCTCCACCATGGTGGATGAGCTCAGTTAAATAAACCTGGGTACCGAGGAAGACCCGAGGCCGACTCCCATTAGTGCATCCATGTCTCTCAAAGAGCACGAGGTATATACCACCTTCTTAAGGAAACATCGAGATGTGTTTCCCCGGAATTACATGGAAATGCTGGGACTTGATCCCGAAGTGGTAACACACCACCTAGGGTTGTCAGAAGACCATCGAGGCTATAAACATACCTCCAGAAGGACACATCCCTAACATACTGCCAAAATAGTGGCTGAAGTCGATAAGATCATTATAGCAGGCTTCATTCGGGATGTCTACTATCCCATATGGTTGGAAAACATTTTCCCTGTCAAGAAAAAGAACGAGCACATCCGCGTCTTCATTGATTTCAGAGATCTCAATCAGCATTTTCCTAAAGATGACTTACCGGTCCCAATCACTGAGTTATTAATCGAGGCAACGGCTGGGTATGAGGCTATGTCCTTCATGGATGGCTATTACTGCTATAACCAAATCAGTATGGCCTGAGAAGAAGAATAATCCACTGCCTTCAGTGCCTCTCAAGGGGTATTTTGTAACACCCCAAGCTTCTACGGTACGTTTCCCTTCGAATAATGTGATAGCGTGTGTTGTACGCAACACCGAGTTCTAACACACACCACAACTAATTAAACTAGCCGTTGTGAATAGTAATACCTACTTTTTGAAATCATATATATTCTATATTTCAAAATGGACTTCATTTTTGGATTCGGAATATCAAAAATAGCCTAGGGTGAAATTTTGGTACATTTCGGATAACTTTCATATTTTGATGAATAGTGAAAATTTCTAAATTTTAATTAAAAACAACTTTTTTTAATCAAAATAAGTAATAGTGATAAATTATGAATTTGAGTGGTTTTAAAGTATATTTAGAATATATTTTTACCATTTAATATAATGTTGGTCATTGGACATAATTTTACAATTAAACCGAACATAAACAAGTGTCAATCTTTTGGTAGTTATTATCTCTTAAAAACACGCTTTTTGTTTTGACAGCGGGAATTAATTTTAAATTAATTTCTGCCACTTCTGTGTTTTGAATTTAGAAAAATGGATTCCATATTTGGAATCAGGATGTTCAAATTGTGTAAATAGGTAACTTTTATTTTTAGACATTTTGAATAATTACTGCGGTAAATATTTTATTTACCATGGTTAAGGGTAAATCCGGTAAATAAGGGTTAAAAAAATAATATTATAATAATACTAAATTACCCTAAAACGTGTCTTAACCCTATTGGTTGATACATAGTCGACCATGGGCATCTTTGGGTCTATTTTGGGACCCCATGGATCCACTTGTAAGTGATAATGACACTTTATTTTAATTAAGTCAAAATGAATACAAAAATGACACAAGCATATATCTTTTAGAACAACAATTTTTACATAGGGTTATACATGTTGGATTTTCGATTATAAATATTCAATAGAAAGATAAAACGATTTCCTACATAATGATATTTTATTTATAATTTTTAGACATTAAATAAGTTATTTTAGTTATGACACAATGATGATGCAATAATTACTATAATAGTGAAAAATTAAAATAATTGATATTATAAATACCCAAATAAATATAATATGAAACTTTTAATGAATTAAACTAATTTTATAGGCTAATATGATATATTAGGATTGATTTAATGGACTTTGTTCGAAGTAATCAATCTGTTATGAGTTTCACAAAAATCAACTATTGAATAGTGTCAAAATTGACATAAATGAGTTCTTAAAACAAATATTATATTATTAATTGATATTAAATTCCTAAAAATCTAAGGTTCGGCCAAGAGACTTATATTATGATAGGTTAATCATTAATGGACCACTTGGGGGTCGCTTGGATGTATATAGTAAGTTTATTAACCATATTATATAAAAATACAAAGAGACATTGTAAAAGTGAAACTAATTAACTTAGAGTTAATACTTAAAGATAAGGTTAATATAAGTACCCAAACCTGTCTAAATTCTATTGGATGAGTTGTTTTCGACCTATCCCCACCTCATCCTTTGAATAGTCAACTTTGGAGCCTTTTGAAACCGAATATGAATTTATTATAAATTAATATTTCTAGCTTTTCCAAAGGTGCCCCTCACCCCTCTTATAAAAGGGCACTCCTCCTTCTCTTTTCCTCACACCTCTCAAGCCACTTGGCTCGTCCAAACTCTGCCCAACTAAGCTCCCCACATCCCTCTCCTCCTCCTTGAAGCTTCCCCTTAGGCAGAAAGCATTTCAAGAAGTCCTTTGGTTCCAACCAAAGTGAGTTACCTAAATTAAAGGAGGTTAACCTACCCCAACAAAGGAAAAGTACAAGGTAAGGGTTATTTCACAATCTCTTCTTTATCCGAGGTTGTTTATACGTAATAATCTACTGGGATCTCGTTATCATCCACATCCATGTTTCTTCAAAATGTATTTCAAAACATTTTTACTATTTACAAGAATATGGGTTAAAGTCATTTATACCCTTATTTGACTTTTTATAAGAGGTTTATAAAGGAATATTTCCGTCGTTTTCAAAACAAGGTCCTTTTTAACCTTTTCGACAGAATTGAGGTAAGAATGTTTTTTTTAACTTATATGGTGGGTGCGGTTATTTTACGCCGTTATAAAATCTTCAAAGCTTTCCTTACAAGCTTATAAGAATATTTTCAAAGAAAATGTTTTATTTTATATGGATCTTAAATGATTTCAAAATAAAAGGAGATATTTCTTTAAAAAGAATTTTGATTTCATCTATGTCAACATCCTTTGATGTATTTTAAGATTATTTGAAGTTGATTTATTATGATACAAAACTTCTATATTGTATTGAAGGTTTTGTGATATGTTTGACTGTGGATGTGCTATTTTTATACCATTCATAGTTTATTGTGAAAGTATTGACATTTCGTAAGCTAGTTTTAATACGAATGCTTATGTTATGTTTAAACCTTTTCATATGGGAATGCATTGGACTTAATAAGTGACGGGTGGAGCCCGCTATAGCTCCTCGATGCATCGGTAGGTCTCATGAGACAAACTAGTGTCTTGGCACAAGGCCTTGACAAAATCTTATTTGTAGTCTTGGCACGAGGCCTTGGCTATGTGGTTATGATAGTCTGGCATTATGCATTCCAACATTATGAAAGTGGTTATTTATTTTTGCATGTGATGATTCGATTAGTAGAATATCCATGTGAATAAGTAAATGGCATTATTTCATTTTATTTATGCCATACCATGTTGAAAGTTAATATTTAAAAGGCTTTTGTTTTAGTTATACATTGCCTTAAATGTTTATTCTTATTGATGAAAGTTTCCGCTATATTTCTATCCTTACTGGGCATTTGAGCTCACCCCTTTTCTATGTTTTATTTTTCCCAGGATGTGAAGAAGTAAGTTATGAATGACCTGCAGGGATTTTATGAGGGGTTAATAGTGTGGATTGTGGAAACATTATGTTGTTGTAGTAGTTTTTCACTTTATGATGTAATGTAAAACTTATGAATATATCTAGTGTTTCCAAGGCTACTAAACCAATCGGTCTTTCGAGATTTGATCTATCTTGTGATCACGCCAATTTTACGAAGTAATGCACCGACTCTGGGCAACTGGGGTCGGGGCGTTACAGTTGGTATCAGAGGAAGTTTAGTACAAACCTTGGAAGCTAGATTTAGATAAACTCTGATTAGAGCACATAGACCTAAGATGAACTTTGAGGATTAGTATAGAAGAACTTCCTAGAATTTTGGTATTGTAGAGACTTTGTGAGTTTTCCGAGCAATACATCCCTGTCTGGATACGAGCAGGTAGAGGCGGCTCTGGCACAGATTTACCTAGGGGTAAAACCCGAAAACACCGCTTTGAGCTAGACTCGAACGGGAACTGGTTCACGACAACGGGCCTTGCTGCACTCTTGGTTACGACACTCCCGGGGGATATGCTTAGGATAACTCTCACTTTCTTTAAAAATCATTATGAAGGGTTTATGAGTATATACTTCCTCAAAGAAAACATTATTATGATTATGGATTATATCCATAAATAGATCAATTTATGTTAAGTGTTTTATAAGTATGGGATTATGTATTTTGATTCATAAACTGATCTAGTTTATGCCATTGTTTAGAAATGGCGCCTAGTGGAAGAAATGGAAACCGTATCAATGTGCGCACTCCATGTAGGGATTGCCCTCCTGCTCAAGATAATTATAGTGGGGCTGGTGATGCAACTGGTGCCGATCAGCTAATCACCGTACTGGGACAACTTACTCAGGTTATGAATAATAACCTTACCCGTATGGAGCACCCTGATCCGCAGCGTGGAGGATCAATGTTAGATCGATTCATGAGACAACAACCACCAACGTTCAATGGGAGTACAAATCCCTTAGTAGCTGAGCAATGGATATTTTCCCTAGAGAAAATATTTCAGGCTTTGGGGAGTAGTGAAAGGGAAAAAGTTACCATGGCAGTTTACCGCCTCACTGGAGATGCTGATCAATGGTGGTAATTGATTCAAAATACGAAGGAAGATGATGAAGTATCAAATATGGAATGGAGGGAGTTCAAAGATCTGTTTTTAGAAAAATACTTTCCTCGCGACCATCGAGCAGATATGGAAAGGCAATTTCTGAGTCTGGGACAAAAGGAGGATGAGAGTGTCACAAAGTATGAGGCTAACTTTACAAGGTTAGCGAGGTATGCTGGAGATTATATTCGCAACCCAAGAAGTAAGATTGATCGTTTCTTTGATGGGTTAAAACCATTTCTCCGTCGAGCATTAGTCTCACAATCTTTTTCATCGTACGAAGACATTGTCTCATGTGCTATCAAGACCGAAAAGGAATTCTCTAAGTCTTATGACTTTAAAGCAAATCAAGAGAAGAAGAGACCTGCTGATCAATCTGGGAATGGAAATAAGGGGAAGAAGGGAAAGGTTGAATATCCATCTTGTGGTAAGTGCGGGAAGAAACACCCCGGTGCTTGCCTGAAGGGAATGGGAGTCTGTTACAAGTGTGGTGAAAAAGGCCACCAAGCTCATGATTGCAAGGGGAAGAAGGAAGCTACCAACGTTCAGTGCTACAATTGCAGGGAGATGGGGCATTATGCAAATGCATGTCCTAAGCGTCAGGAGAACTTACCTCAGAAAAGGCCAAGGGATCAAGGCCAGGCTTATGCTATCACTACTGCTGAGGTAGAAGCTCCGAAAGACGTGGTGGCAGGTAATTTAATGGTTTCCTCAAGTTTAGCAAATGAATTATTTGATTCTGGATCATCGCATTGTTTCATATCTTCCCAGTTTGCTAAGAAAATTAGATATTTCCAATTTGATTTAATAAGGGAGTTGTCAGTTAAAACTCCTAAGGGAAGTATCGTTGCAACAAAGTTTTGCGAATCAGTCCCCATTAGAGCACATAAATTTTCTTTATCTGCTGATCTCATCGTCATACCTATGATTGAGTTTGATATAATCCTTGGTATGGACTGGCTTTCGGACTATGATGCGAAGATTTATTGTAAGAAGAAAGAGGTTACGATTCTTGATGATAATGATAAGGAACACCTTATTTTTAGAGCAGAATCGTCACCACCTAATTCTTATTTAGATCCACCCCCAGTAGTTCAACTTAATTCAATTATTGGGGAGGAAGAGAATGAAATAACTGTCGGTGAGGAAAGGAATGTTCAAATAGAGGATGTACCTGTTGTGAAAGAGTTTGTAGATGTATTTCCGGAAGATTTACCTGGACATCCTCCAGAACGAGAAGTAGAGTTTTCCATTGATTTGATTCCTGGATCAAGGCCTATATCGAAGACCCCTTATAGAATGGCTACTGTAGAGTTAGTCGAACTAAAGAAACAACTAGAGGAATTGAGTAATAAGGGATTTATTCGCCCTAGTGTTTCTCCATGGGGAGCCCCTGTTCTTTTTGTTAAAAAGAAAGATGGATCTATGAGGTTATGTATCGACTACAGGGAGATCAATGCTATAACGATAAAGAACAAGTATCCCCTACCTCGTATTGATGATTTATTTGACCAACTGCATAGATCTCAATACTTTTCAAAGATTGACCTTCGATCTGGATACCATCAGTTGTGTGTAAAGAAGGAAGACATTCCAAAGACAGCATTTCGAACCAGGTACGGGCATTACGAGTTTACTGTAATGCCGTTTGGATTGACTAATGCACCCTCTGTATTCATGGATCTGATGAATAGAGTTTTCAAGGAGTATCTCGATGAATTTGTGGTGGTATTTATTGATGATATCTTGGTATACTCCAAAACCTACGAAGATCATGAAAATCACTTGCGCATTATCTTGAAGACTCTGAGGAGGCATGAATTATATGGAAAGTTTAGCAAGTGTGAATTCTGGCTTCAGGATATTTCTTTTCTTGGCCATATTGTCTCTAAAGATGGAATCTCTGTTGATCCTTCTAAGACCAAGGCAATCCAAGAATGGCCAGCACCTACGAGTATAACTGAGGTACGTAGTTTTATTGGTTTGGCAGGTTATTATCGACGTTTCGTCCAGAATTTTGCCCGATTGGCTAACCCATTAACGAAGCTCACACGTAAAGGGGTTAAATTTGTTTGGACAAAAGAGTGTGAAGAATGTTTCGAAGAACTGAATAGAAGATTAGTCAATGCTCCTATATTGACTCTACCATCGGGGAATGATGGGTTCGTTATTTATAGTGATGCATCAAAGAAAGGACTTGGCTGTGTCCTTATGCAGAATGATAGAGTTATTGCCTATGCATCACGACAGTTGAAAATTCATGAACAAAACTATCCTACTCATGATCTCGAGTTAGCAGCAGTGATCTTTGCTTTGAAGATATGGAGGCACTACCTCTATGGTGAAAAATGTGAGATTTATACTGATCACAAGAGTTTGAAGTATATTTTCTCACAAAAAGAACTCAACATGAGGCAAAGGAGATGGCTTGAATTACTCAAGGATTATGATTGTACGATACACTACCACCCAGGGAAGGCAAACAAGGTGGCAGATGCTTTGAGTAGAAAAGACCATGGAGTTTTGAACAATATGAGAATTGAAAGGGATCCAATTTTCATGGAGCTAGTGAAGATGGACATGGGAATAACCAGGAAAGATGAAACATCAATGCTTTTTCAAATGGTTGCCAAACCATCTTTACTAGAAAGGATTAAGAGTTCCCAGACCGATGATGAAGAATTTCAGAAGAAGATTAAAGCTGTGAATGATGGGAGATTGAGAGACTTTGTGTATGAAGATGGAATTTTGAAATTTGGGAAGAGACTTTGTGTTCCCAATATACCTGATCTAAAAAGGGAATTGCTGGATGATGCTCATAGTTCCAATTTCTCTATACACCCTGGGAGCACCAAAATGTATAGAGATTTGAAGGAACATTTTTGGTGGGACAACATGAAGAGGGAGATTGCTGATTTTGTGTCAAGATGTATGGTTTGTCAACAAGTGAAAGCTGGAAGGCAACAGCCTGGAGGAGTCATGCAACCTCTTCCCATACTGGAGTGGAAATGGGACAATATTACAATGGACTTTGTCATGGGGCTACCAAAGACTCCTAGAAGGAACGATGCAATATGGGTTATTGTTGATCGTCTTACCAAGTCAGCACATTTTCTTGCTATAAGAGAAGATCTACCCCTGGAACGTCTAGCAAGACTATACATTAATGAAGTTGTGAGACTTCATGGAGTACCCCTATCGATTGTTTCTGATCGTGATCCCCGTTTTACTTCAAGATTTTGGAAAAGTCTTCAGAAATCCCTGGATACTGAACTTCATTTGAGCACTGCTTACCACCCTCAGACAGACGGACAATCAGAACGGACTATTCAAACCTTAGAAGACATGTTGAGATCTTGCTCACTTGATTTTCAGGGTATGTGGGATCAATATTTACCTCTGGTAGAATTTTCCTATAACAATAGCTTCCATTCGAGTATTCAGATGGCACCATATGAAGCGTTATACGGAAAGAGATGTCGTACACCAACCTGTTGGGATGACGTCGGTGAAAGAAAACTTGTAGGTCTAGAACTGGTGGAGGAAATGATGGAAAAGGTAAAGGTAATCCAAAATCACATCAAAGCAGCTCAAAGTAGGCAGAAGAGCTATGCCGATAATCGAAGGAAGGATTTGGAATTTCAAGTCGGTGATCATGTTTTCCTAAAGGTATCTCCGTGGAAGGGAGTCATACGTTTTGGTAAGAAAGGTAAATTGAGTCACAGGTACATCGGACCTTTCGAAATTCTAGAACGAATTGGGGCTGTAGCTTACCGATTGGCAATGCCGCCAAGTCTCTCCAAAGTTCACAATGTGTTCCACGTATCTCTGTTGAGGAAATACATGCCTGACCCAACGCATGTACTCACCTATGAGGAATTAGAACTGGAACCCGATCTTTCCTATGGCGAAGAGCCCATCAAGATTCTTGATACGAGAGAACAAGTACTGAGAAACCGGACGACGCGTCTGGTAAAAGTTTTGTGGAGAAATCATAAGATGGAAGAGGCAACGTGGGAACCCGAGGAACTTATGATGAAGAACCACCCGAGTCTTTTTATGCAGTAATACCCTAGAAATTTCGAGGACACAATTATTTGAAGGAGGGGAGAATGTAACACCCCAAGCTTCTACGGTACGTTTCCCTTCGAATAATGTGATAGCGTGTGTTGTACGCAACACCGAGTTCTAACACACACCACAACTAATTAAACTAGCCGTTGTGAATAGTAATACCTACTTTTTGAAATCATATATATTCTATATTTCAAAATGGACTTCATTTTTGGATTCGGAATATCAAAATTAGCCTAGGGTGAAATTTTGGTACATTTCAGATAACTTTCATATTTTGATGAATAGTGAAAATTTCTAAATTTTAATTAAAAACAACTTTTTTTAATCAAAATAAGTAATAGTGATAAATTATGAATTTGAGTGGTTTTAAAGTATATTTAGAATATATTTTTACCATTTAATATAATGTTGGTCATTGGACATAATTTTACAATTAAACCGAACATAAACAAGTGTCAATCTTTTGGTAGTTATTATCTCTTAAAAACACGCTTTTTGTTTTGACAGCGGGAATTAATTTTAAATTAATTTCTGCCACTTCTGTGTTTTGAATTTAGAAAAATGGATTCCATATTTGGAATCAGGATGTTCAAATTGTGTAAATAGGTAACTTTTATTTTTAGACATTTTGAATAATTACTGCGGTAAATATTTTATTTACCATGGTTAAGGGTAAATCCGGTAAATAAGGGTTAAAAAAATAATATTATAATAATACTAAATTACCCTAAAACGTGTCTTAACCCTATTGGTTGATACATAGTCGACCATGGGCATCTTTGGGTCTATTTTGGGACCCCATGGATCCACTTGTAAGTGATAATGACACTTTATTTTAATTAAGTCAAAATGAATACAAAAATGACACAAGCATATATCTTTTAGAACAACAATTTTTACATAGGGTTATACATGTTGGATTTTCGATTATAAATATTCAATAGAAAGATAAAAAGATTTCCTACATAATGATATTTTATTTATAATTTTTAGACATTAAATAAGTTATTTTAGTTATGACACAATGATGATGCAGTAATTACTATAATAGTGAAAAATTAAAATAATTGATATTATAAATACCCAAATAAATATAATATGAAACTTTTAATGAATTAAACTAATTTTCTAGGCTAATATGATATATTAGTATTGATTTAATGGACTTTGTTCGAAGTAATCAATCTGTTATGAGTTTCACAAAAATCAACTATTGAATAGTGTCAAAATTGACATAAAAGAGTTCTTAAAACAAATATTATATTATTAATTGATATTAAATTCCTAAAAATCTAAGGTTCGGCCAAGAGACTTATATTATGATAGGTTAATCATTAATGGACCACTTGGGGGTCTCTTGGATGTATATAGTAAGTTTATTAACCATATTATATAAAAATACAAAGAGACATTGTAAAAGTGAAACTAATTAACTTAGAGTTAATACTTAAAGATAAGGTTAATATAAGTACCCAAACCTGTCTAAATTCTATTGGATGAGTTGTTTTCGACCTATCCCCACCTCATCCTTTGAATAGTCAACTTTGGAGCCTTTTGAAACCGAATATGAATTTATTATAAATTAATATTTCTAGCTTTTCCAAAGGTGCCCCTCACCCCTCTTATAAAAGGGCACTCCTCCTTCTCTTTTCCTCACACCTCTCAAGCCACTTGGCTCGTCCAAACTCTGCCCAACTAAGCTCCCCACATCCCTCTCCTCCTCCTTGAAGCTTCCCCTTAGGCAGAAAGCATTTCAAGAAGTCCTTTGGTTCCAACCAAAGTGAGTTACCTAAATTAAAGGAGGTTAACCTACCCCAACAAAGGAAAAGTACAAGGTAAGGGTTATTTCACAATCTCTTCTTTATCCGAGGTTGTTTATACGTAATAATCTACTGGGATCTCATTATCATCCACATCCATTTTTCTTCAAAATGTATTTCAAAACATTTTTACTATTTACAAGAATATGGGTTAAAGTCATTTATACCCTTATTTAACTTTTTATAAGAGGTTTATAAAGGAATCTTTCCGTCGTTTTCAAAACAAGGTCCTTTTTAACCTTTTCGACAGAATTGAGGTAAGAATGTTTTTTTTAACTTATACGGTGGGTGCGGTTATTTTACGCCGTTATAAAATCTTCAAAGCTTTCCTTACAAGCTTATAAGAATATTTTCAAAGAAAATGTTTTATTTTATATGGATCTTAAATGATTTCAAAATAAAAGGAGATATTTCTTTAAAATGAATTTTGATTTCATCTATGTCAACATCCTTTGATGTATTTTAAGATTATTTGAAGTTGATTTATTATGATACAAAACTTCTATATTGTATTGAAGGTTTTGTGATATGTTTGACTGTGGATGTGCTATTTTTATACCATTCATAGTTTATTGTGAAAGTATTGACATTTCGTATGCTAGTTTTAAAACGAATGCTTATGTTATGTTTAAACCTTTTCATATGGGAATGCATTGGACTTAATAAGTGACGGGTGGAGCCCGCTATAGCTCCTCGATGCATCGGTAGGTCTCATGAGACAAACTAGTGTCTTGGCACAAGGCCTTGACAAAATCTTATTTGTAGTCTTGGCACGAGGCCTTGGCTATGTGGTTATGATAGTCTGGCATTATGCATTCCAACATTATGAAAGTGGTTATTTATTTTTGCATGTGATGATTCGATTAGTAGAATATCCATGTGAATAAGTAAATGGCATTATTTCATTTTATTTATGCCATACCATGTTGAAAGTTAATATTTAAAAGGCTTTTGTTTTAGTTATACATTGCCTTAAATGTTTATTCTTATTGATGAAAGTTTCCGCTATATTGTTATCCTTACTGGGCATTTGAGCTCACCCCTTTTCTATGTTTTATTTTTCCCAGGATGTGAAGAAGTAAGTTATGAATGACCTGCAGGGATTTTATGAGGGGTTAATAGTGTGGATTGTGGAAACATTATGTTGTTGTAGTAGTTTTTCACTTTATGATGTAATGTAAAACTTATGAATATATCTAGTGTTTCCAAGGCTACTAAACCAATCGGTCTTTCGAGATTTGATCTATCTTGTGATCACGCCAATGTTACGAAGTAATGCACCGACTCTGGGCAACTGGGGTCGGGGCGTTACATATTTTGTTACAGGGTCATGCCCTTTGGTCTCAAGAACGCTGGCGCCACATATCAGTGTGTCATTCAACTGATCTTTAAACCATTCCTGGGGAAATTCATTGAATGTTATGTGGATGACCTGGTTTTCAAGTCCAGACAGTGCTCGGATCACCTGTCGGACCATGGGACCGTCTTCAACAAAATCTGACAGCAAATCTTGACGATGAACCCCTTGAAATGTGCCATTAGGGTTACCTTAGAGAAATTCCTTGGCTTCGTTGTATGCCACTGCGGCATTGAAGTCGACCTTGAGAATACAAAGTCAATCCATGGATTGCCACCTCCCTCAAATCTCATTGAGTTTAGGGGATTCCAAGGACATCTAGCCTATATTAGGTGATTCATATCCGACCTGGAAGGCACGTGTTTTCCCTTTACCATGTTAATGAAGATGGGGGTCACGTACTAATGGATAGATGACTTCCAAGAGGCGTTCGACAGCCAGAAGAAGTACCTCTTAAGCCCACCAGTTCTCATGCCCCCGGTCAAATCAAGGCCTCTTATCCTATACATGAGGGCCCTAGAACGGTTATTGGGAGCCTTCCTCGCACAAAATAATGACAACGGATGCAAAAATAGTCTATATTACCTCAGTCAAACCATGATTGATGCTGAGAATCGATACTCAAATATTGATGTTGACGCTCCTTTCGTCACAGAATCTAAAGATCGGAAAAGGGGAATATCCGAGCTCAAAGTGATTCAACCTTTGAAGAAAATATCAAAAATCGACAAAGGCATGAACAAAGGATCAAAAGCAACTGCACCGCGCAAGTTATAGCACTGTCGTGCAAGCCCACTTGCGCGACCTAATTGATAACCTCCCAGTAACCGCCTGGGGTCTTCTTCTACCTAAAAATAGACCCTGTGGGCCCCCTATTCGAGAGGATCTTTTTCCAGAAACTCGGATTGAAGCTCCCGACGCCCAAGTCTCTTCGCAAAGCTTCCGAAACACTTCTAAGGTAATTTCTTACCTAGAACAAAATATCTAAAGGGAGGAAGTAAAGCCTATGTGTTCAAAATCATCAACACTTGCGCGCCTGAGTGGTCAGCCCTTAAGGGTAGTGGTCACACTTGCGCGCCACCTTATTCCTTCGATAGAACTTGCGCGTCCCTTTTCAGGAAGAACCTCAAGAGGATTCTAAAGGATTTAATAAAGAGTCGCTCAAGTATTTCAATGCTGGTTGACCATCGCGCACGTACCCCACATGTCGCACAGGTATACCTGCGCGACCAATACTTGCACGCCGCCGCAGTACCTGCGCGCCTTCCAAGACTTGTGCTCCCCTTCCTTTTTGGGTGCCTTTTTTGCCCATTTCACCCCTCTTAAGCCATTACAACTTTTCTTTTCAAGATTCATTCTTTAAGACACTCTCCAAATCCATTTATGTCATGATTTCTGGATTTTACTTCCTTATCTGAAAGGAATTCGGTGGAATATCTCTCAAAACCTAGTGATTTACATATCTTTATGTCACTAAAGATTGAGAGTTCATTTATTCAACCTCATCTTTTAAGATGAGAGAATCCTTAATTTGGGTCTCCTTTTCAGGAATAATCCCCAGTCCTAAGTCCTCCAAACTTGGGCATCCTCCTCAGGAGTAAGCCCCAAATTCTTAAAATTCCCAAATCTGGGCATCCTTTTCAGGAGTAAGCCCCAAACCATAATCTCATAACCTGGGTCTCCTTTTCAGGAATAAGTCCCAATTATAATCTTGGCATCCTTTTCAAGAGTAATCCCCAAGTCCCCTAACCTGGGCCTCCTTTTCAGGAATAAGTCCCAGTCATAATTATGGGCATCCTCTTTAGAAGTTAGCCCCAAGTCCCTTAATTTCTCTTTAACCAGTCCTAATTTTTTTTTGATCTGGGATTCCATCTCAGGAGTAAAACCCAGTTATCAATCCTCTCCTAATTTGGGTTTCCTTTTCAGGAATAAGTCCCAAGTTAGAGTAGTCAAATCTCCATGAAGCACATATACCTTTATGGACCCTATTCCTGGATTTTCTCCCTAAAAGTAAATCCTAAACCTTCATCAATCTGGGCAGTCATACATACATAATCCCCAAACCATTTCTTATGATTTCATCTTTCATGGCACAATTGTCTAATTTTCAGCAATACCTCTTGTTTCTCACACCGAGCATGACTCACGTGAGCTTAGAGTGTAAAAGTAATTATGACATCCTTCTTTGATCCATCAATCATAAACGTCATACTCACTTACTCAAACTACGTGGGTTCTAATTCTTTTTCCAAAATAAAGGATACGTAGGTAGCCCATTTATGGGTTCGATCCCAACTCTGAAATAATTCATGTCCTTCTGAATGACAATAAACATCAAGTGCCCCACTGAGTGGCTTTAAAACCAGCCTAGTCATCATAATGACCAAGAGACTATTATATAAATTTTTTTAATGATTCCACTGACCAAGAATCTCTAAATAAATATAGATGATTCTCTATTGATGAATAAACTCGAATACATATAAAAGATTCTCTAAAATTTCTTACATATTTAATCATTGATTGTTAAACTGAAGGAAAGATCATTTTATACTTGGTAATGTAATAAGGATTCATGACCACAACTTCAATCTATAAAGAGAGTCCCGGAATAGGCAATAATTCCCCTCAAAAAGGTGTGATGAGTCCGACCTCCCATCCTCTCGACCAATGCAAATTCCTAAGCCTCATCAGTCCACAAGCTAATGAGCGCCTACCTTTGGAAAGTAGGTCCAAACAGATGTGGAATCATTGGATGTTTCCGGTTCTACGAACAAACCCTCAAGAAACCGATCGGAACGTTTGAATCTCCCATTCAGGAGGTCATCCCCGAATTCCGACGGAAACAAAAATGGTGAACCCGACGTGAAACCTTAACCAAGTTAAAATGATGTTTTACCTATTTGTTAAGCCCCTATTTAAAACTCAATAAGAGGGCTAACAAAATCAATCATTGACATGTGTGCTCATCGAAAGGATGAAGTGGCTGAATTTTATCTTGATTACGTCAGTTATATCAAATAGGCACTCTTTTCCAAGATCTTCTGTATTTCCATAATGGCTGCTCTCAAATTAAAATATGTGAATACTGCTGCTGCAAATACCACTGCTGCTATTCCTACTGGATCATCATCCGCTCTGAGGATGACATCACCTACTCCGCATCTTCAATGCTAGGTATCAAATGCGCTGGTTAAGGAGTACCGTCAACACGGTACCATCCCAACTCTGGAGGTTTCCCGACAGGCCCTCCAAGTGAATAACTCACACAGGTCGTCCGGACAACGATGACCAGTGATCAAGAGGCAGGCGATGCTGACTACCGTCTCCAACCGTTTCGGGTCGTTATCCTCGGATCACAATTTCCATTCACTCCCTTACTCTAAGAATGTGAATGAGCAGGTCCCTCAGGGCCTTAATTCAAAAAGACAGGAGTCCTTCCCGAGGGCTCCCATCAACAATCGCCGCCAGACTCGTGCGGCAGTGCGCCCTCAACATGATGAGGATACCGACTCCAGGCATTCAGCTCAGGTTCCTCGAACCCGAGCAGGCAAGAAGAACCGCCAGAGACGGAATTTGGTTAACAATGGGCAGTTTTTCTTCCCTGCCATCTCCGGAGAAGTCCACCAACCTAAATTGGTGGCGAACAACGAGCAGTAACACACACCTGTCCGTTTTAATTCCGATGTCCAGCAGACTCGTCTGGAAGCATCACGCCAATCCCGCCAGGCAATTCCGGCGGAGTACTATACGCAAGAACATACACATGCTTATACATCATTAGTTAGTTAGCATGCTCGCCTGACTACATATGTTGGATCTCGTCAACCGTGTTTGGTGAAGTGTAATCAGTAGGCACATACACCTGCTAGTACTAATCAAGCTTAACAACAGTCTCGCTTGGTAGCGCACGGAGAAGTCATTCGGAAAGCTCCGACGACAAATAGGAGGCAGACTCAACTCTCTGCCTCCACACTTGAGTACTGTCAGGATTCACTGACAGGAAAAGGAGGATAGGAGCAGGCACATACTCCTACTCCAAGCCCGGAATGGACGTATATCCCCGTTTTGGCGGCTGAAGTCACCAAACATATTTTGTCAATGGTGAAAGAGCAGAAGCAAATTCCTGCTCATATTCTGGATGCTTGCCAGGATATCAGAACAGCTTCAGCATCATCTCAGGGACAGACACATAAATCTATCCCTAGAAATGGAGTGACAAATCAACGATTCACTCCAGAACAGACACACACATCTGTTCCAGTCCAAGAGGGTTATGGGGCATACTCCCCCATATCATACGGACAACCAAGTCAGGCAGATACACCTGATTTGAGTGGAGATCGACAGCCTAACCTGACCATATTTCCTGATCAGGCACATACACCTCCTCAGAGTAACCACTTTCGTCAACAAGTGGTTTCCAAAGCGAGTAAGAAGGCATCTAAGAAAAAGATCCACCCAGAACAATCAGGAGATCAAAGGCCAATCTGCAACAAGGCTTCGCTCGATACTGGAGTTCTTGAATCTCTCAGACATTTATCTGTTGGAATTCAAGATTCTACTCCCTCAGTTCCCAATAACGGGAACATTAATTCCAAAAGTCTTCAATAGACACTTCCTCATTAAGGCTTGCTTCATGATAATTCGGTCAATCTTGAAGTTTCTTCTTCAGATGAGAGCCACATGAACCCTCTGTGTGGTCAGAAGACCAAGGAGAAAGAGATCTCATCTTTTGCTGTAACCCATTATGGTGGTCCTCCCCATGATGATGAATTTCACTGCGAAATTCCTCTCCGCAGTAGTGATTCACATTGCCTGGAAAATAATCTAGTGGACAATGTAGTGCCGAGAAAGCCCTCCTATCTTGAGGCACTTGCAATTGCGAAACCAGTCATGTCTGATGCTTTATCACTAGAAAGGGAAATACTTTCTCAATCAGAAGACAGCCCAGGGTGTAGGTCATTCTCCGAACCAACCCTAAGTCATACATCTTCTAGTTTGATCAATGATCTCTCTACCAATCTTGTTGAATCCGATGAAGCAACAAGGAAACACCAACTCTGGTCAAAACAGGTAGACGAATCTTCATTTAATGATAAATAGGAAATGCTGAACATGAGAAAAAAACTGGCAAAAAGTGAGGTACCAGTCATGTTTTGGCCTTTGGCTGACTCCCAGTATGACATTCCAAAGATGTTGACGGAAGATGGAGTCCATGATATTCGTCTCAACATATGGAAAACTCTTTGTCAATTAAAGAAGAAGTTATTATCTTATGATGAATATGAAAATCATCTTAAGATAATAGAAGGGCTACAACGTCAGATTGATTTGGCATCTCTATCAGTCTCTCGGTATCCGAAGGCTGAAAAGCAACAGAGAAACCTTCAACGTTCATGCCTTGGCGCACTAATAAAATTGCGTCAGTTAATTACCAATGCTCCATCTGATGTTCATATCAGAGGATGGGGTGTTCACAGAGCACTACATTTCACAGTGCTTTCCAGTCAGCAAAGCCCGCCGAAAATGGTCTCATGCAATGTTATTGCCCATGGCCGGCCACAGTAAATGAGCTTTGTTCATAATCAAAAGCTTGCTCAAGAATAGGCTTCAACTAGTTCCTCTCAAAATCAAGCATATAAAGAACAAGTTGTTGAATTGATCCTACATCAAGCAGGCGAGAATATTTCACAAGCCTCTTGTACGGAGCTAACACATCATCAAATGACAGAAGTTTCAGAAATCATCCAACGGTCTGTTGAACCAGGTGATAAAAGTGGATACAGGCTAATGCATCCAGCTAATTTACGAACTAAGATTCGCAAGATCAAGAGATATTTTAAGAAGGTCTCAAACATAGCATTTCAAGACCCACCCCATCTTGTCAGACTGGGGACTCCTTTAACCCAACACTCAGAGTCAACAAATGGGATTCATGGAGTTGAGCAGAAGCAGCAGGAACATCCCAAGTTCTCAAGACTGGGGACTCTTTCAAATCATCAATCCCCTTCTTAGAGAATATCGGTCTTTTCTCTATTGGGGAAGAATCCACAAGAGGAATGAAGGGCCAAATTATCAGGAGATTCCCTCCAAGTTATAGCTTGTCAAGAAGTTCCTAAAAGATTAAATCAACAAAAGGCAATGTCTCAACAAAGACATGAAAGAAGACAATATCACAGAAATGTTGATAGAAGGGATTAAATGCATTATACATCAATCAATGTCATCAATGCCGTTGTTGCTAATCCACCAGTGGAGACTCACTCAGGGGACTCAGATGAAGAGTGTCCTGCTCAAGAAAATGTACGCGCCGATACAAATGAAGAAGGTGTGCGTACACGAAGTCAAAGGATTACTCAAAACCTTGGTAATCCACTTCCTTCTCTCCAAAAAGTATCCAACAAAGGGAGGGGAAATAATCATGTTACATATCCTTCCTCTGGAGAAGGTCAATCGCTCTCGTTAGAGAAAAGGTTTGCACAACAAGAGGAAGAAATGAAAGAATTAAGAAGGTTGAATGCAGAACTACTTCAGAGTAGTCTTCTTCTTAAGAATGCTGAAGTCCAACAGCCGAAAAAATTTGTTGTAACTACTGAGATGGATCAGGAATATCCTCCTTTATCAGTACACCCTCAGAGGTCTAATCCTACGGGTCAAACGCAACAACGGTTGGCAGTGCTACCATCAGTTGCAGCACCAATCACCACGTCTGTCCAACCTCCATTCGTTGCACCTACCCAAGACCAAATTCAACCTGATGTTTCTCAAATGTTAATAACTACTATTGAGTCATTAACATCCCGGTTAGAAACTATGGAAGGGAAATAGGCGCAAGTTCAACCAGAAAATAAAGTTTACCCTGAATGGGTAGATTCAATTTCTCCTCCATCTAGTTTTGGAAACCCTGTTTTCCTTACTTTCAATGGATCATGCGACCCTGAACAACATTTGACGCATTACGTGTCTTATTTTGATCCTATGATGGGAACTCCAGAGCAGCAAGAAGTAGTGAAACTCATATGCTTCATGCGAACCTTGCAAGGACCAGCTTTTGTCTGGTATACAAGCTTGCAATCCCGGTCAATCATCGGATGGGAGGATCTTCGTCAAAAATCCCTTCTTCAGTTCAGCTCAACTTTGCCAAAAATAACAGTTTTCGATCTTACAAACTGCAAGCAAAGGGAGAATGAATGAGTCTCTGATTTCAATCGCTCAACAGATTGAAGATTCCCTTATACAGGCTAAGGTTAAATCTCGTGTAATTCCATCAGCTCCAGGAAGGAGAATGGTTAAAGCAGAAACTGCTACAGTTATGCTTAAATAAGCACCTGTACCTATTTCTACTTCAAAACCTTCATCTTCTCGAAGGGCTCCACCTCCTGAACGCCAAAAACAAAGGAAGTTTCTTCCAAATGATCAAAGAGATCTATGACGAAAACAATTTGAGGATTTGAAGAGTAAAACATACTCTTTCTGAAGTGGGCAAGTTCCTGGTTACTTCATTTCAGCTCAGGAAAATAATTTGGTTCAATTACCAGTGCCCAAGAAGCCAAACAAGGAAGGAGATGAAGACTGTCCCAATTATTTTCCCTTTCATCAAATGTTGGGGCATCCCATCCAGG
The DNA here is from genome assembly GCA_963277665.1 of Viscum album. Lineage (NCBI taxonomy): Eukaryota > Viridiplantae > Streptophyta > Magnoliopsida > Santalales > Viscaceae > Viscum > Viscum album. The sequence goes on along the minus strand of OY728150.1, from coordinate 34,015,509 downwards.
AGTGTTTTGTCTTTAAAGACCTCCTGCAAAATATGGTCTACTTGGGACAAGTCAAGTTGAAAGGTTCTTCAACTCAGATTGCATGTATTAATGCTACAGTTCCAGAGGAGTAAGGTGAATGGCAAGAAGTCAAAAGCAGAAATGCACAGAAGTATGATGATTGGATGCTCAGAAAGACAATCAACCGGACTCATGCCATTTTGCGAACACAATTAAGGAAACCAATTGTGTCTTTTTCCATGAATATTGCGGTAAAACCCTCTTTGTCAGAGGGAAAATCCCCATAGAAACGGTTTGATTCAAAGAAGAAAAAAGAATCAGAAGAAGATGAGTATGTGTCAAAGCCTAAATTGTCTTTGACTCTGGCAGACTTTATGCCATCTAATTCAAAACCACGGGCACCGCCCCTTCAAACGGCACAACCTAAACAGGCTAGTCAGGCAGAGTCTTTATTAGACGAAGAGTTAATCTTCGGTTCTGTTAATATGAATCAATTAACAGATCCGTATTCTAGTCGTAATTTCAATTTTGATGAGCCTTAATTCCCTGTATCAAATAAGGGAATCTGAGGAAGTTCCCGAGGTTCAGGATATAGGGGAAGACGTGGATCTTTCCGAAGCCACTACTCCAATTCTACCCCTGCTAGCACTGTGTATGTAGCAGAAACTCGTGGTAGAGCCCTTCAGCGAACTCAAAAAGAACAAGCAGGTTCTTCTGCTAATAGCCAACTCAGTCTTGGAACAGTTATTTTAGAAGACCGATTTAAGGTTCCATATTCTTTATCTCAGCAAGTAAATGGATCTAATCGGTCTATTCTTCCAAAACCAAGGATATTTCCAACTTCTATTCAAATACAAGATGCATCAACTTCCAAAGCATCTGCTTCCAAGGTACCTGCTAAACCGCATATTCCTATTGGGAAATGCAGACCTTTAGATCAAAAGTATGATATATTGAAACACTTATCCCAAGTACCAGCGAAGTTATCAATTTTGGATGCTTTTAATCTGTCAAAAGATCTTCGGGAATCACTAATCGAAGCTTTGTCAAGTCCTCCGGAGTTTGAAGCTGAAATTGTTGCAGCTGAAGTCTATCACATAGAGAATAATCCTACAGAATGCCATGTAGTGATATCTTTTACTGATAAAGATGATGATGATGTTGTGCATGGGCACATAAAACCTTTGTACTTATTTGGAAAAGTCAATGGTGTAGATATCCGAAGAGCTTTCATTGACAATGGTTTAGGAGTCAACCTCATGCCCATTCGTACACTTCGTCGATTGGGCCTCACAGAATCTGATTTATCTCCTTCTACCTTGATGTTACAAGGATATGATAAAAATGAACAAGAACCACTGGGCGAAGTTACACTCAGAACTTAGTTTGGAGATCTTGTATCCAATTCGGATTTCATGATTGTTGATCAAGACTTAGCTTTCAACGTCTTGCTTGGAAGACCCTGGCTACATCAGCATGCAGCTATTCCTTCATCATACCATCAAAGTCTCAAATACTATTTCAATGGTCAAGTATGAACATTGTATGGTGATAAGACCCCGTTCAAGACATGTGAGTCTCAATACATTGAGGCGGAATTTTATCACATGAAGGGAAGATAAAAATCTACAATGAAGGAAATTACCAAAGTTAATGCTCCATATGGTTTGGAGAAAATTCCAATAAATCCATTTACACATGTGAGTATAGATTATGTGTTAACTATCAGTCAAATTGAAAAAATAGTCCCAAATCAAAATACTCATATGGAAAGATCCATAATGTCAATTACGGCAATTGAGCCAGACAACATGGAAGAAATTTTTAACCTACCAAACAGTGATCAAAGCACAAGTGGTGATGTCTTCATTTCATCTGCTGAAATACAATAGGTCTATACTTCTCCAATCAGGCCAGAAGAATATATAACAACATCGGAGGTGAATAATGATGTCAATTATCAATCCATCATCTCCTCTTTATTTCCCAAAGAAGGACCTTTATCATCAATAAGGTCGGAAATGGAAGCTTCTTCTTCAAAATGTGCAAATTTTGACATCTCTTCTGATCATGAAAATTTCGTTTTGTCATCTACTATGCAAGTAGAAACGGAAGAAATAACACATAATGAAGAGGAAGAGGAAGATCTTATAGATGCTCCTCCAGCATTTGAAGAAGGTATCTCTACCACTGTGGATGAACTCAGAGAAATAAATCTGGGTACAGAGAAAGATCCACGCCCCAATTTAATTAGTGCGGCCATGACCTTTGAAGAGCATGAGATTTATATTTCTTTTATAAAGAAAAATAAAAATATTTTCGCTTGGAACTATACAGAAATGCCTAGTCTTGATCCTGATATTGCTACTCATCATTTGGGTTTACCAAAAGAACATCAAGGATTTAAGCATGCTGCGAGAAGAACACACCCAACTTATGCTTCCAAAATTAAAGCTGAAGTGGATAAGCTGATCAAAGATAATTTCTTCAGAGAAGTTCAGTATCCCATGTGGTTGGATAATATTGTCCCTGTAAAGAAGAAGAACAGACAAATTAGGGTTTTCATCGATTTCAGAGATCCTAATCGGTATTGTCCTAAAGACGATTTCCCGGTTCCAATTATATAACTCTTAATTGATGCAACCGCTGGCTATGAAGTACTTTCCTTCAAGGATTGATATTCCAGATATAATCAGATCTGAATGGACCCAGAAGATGAGGAATCTATAGCCTTCAGAGCCCCTCAAGGTGTGTTTTGTTACCGGGTGATGCCCTTTGGTTTAATGAATACAGGTGAAACATATCAACGTGCCATGAATCGTATCTTAAAACCTTTCTTAGGGAAGTTTGTTGAATGCTATGTAGAAGATTTGGTGGTTAAATCCAAACAATGTTCTAATCACATGGCTGATTTGGAAGTCATATTCCACAAGCTTCGACTACATAATTTGAAGATGAACTCCTTAAAATGTGCTTTTGGGGAAACCTCGGGAAAATTCCTCAGCTTTGTTGTACGCCATCGTGGTATTGAAGTCGATCCTAAGAAAAACAAATCAATCCTTGGTATGTCACCTCCTCAGAATTTGAAAGAATTAAGAGGACTTCAAGGACACTTAGCCTATATTCGGCGTTTCATCGCCAATTTGGCAGGCAAAAGTTTACCCTTTACCAAATTATTGAAAAAAGTAGTCACTTACCAGTGGATTGAAAAATGTCAAGAAGCATTTGATGTTCTCAAGAAATACCTCTTGAGTCCACCAGTACTCATGCCACCTTTTGAAGGTAGACCACTTATCCTCTATGTGACAGCTCTAGAGCGATCATTGGGTGCCTTTATCGTTCAAAAGAATGATGGTGGGAATGAAAATTGCCTCTACTATCTCAGTAGAACTATGCTTGAAGCAGAAACCCGGTATTCAAGTATTGAGAAGTGCTGCCTGGAATTAATCTTTGCAGTTCAGAAACTGAGACACTACCTGCAACATCACGAGGTCCAATTGTTATCTCGCAATAATCCACACAAATTCATCCTTAGTCGTCCAATGCTTACAGGACGTCTAGCAAGGTGGGCAGTTATTTTGCAGCAGTTCGACATTCAGTATGTATCTCAAAAGGCAATAAAGGGCCAAGCTCTGGATGATTTCCTGGCTAAGCATCCTTCAGTGGAAGACACATCTTCAGATATTTAACTCCCTAATGAGGAAGTTTTTTCTATTCAAGAGTGTCCTCAAACATGGGAAATGTATTTTGATGGTGCTTCGAGAAGTCCAATAGGGAAGAAAATGGAAAATCCTAAATTCAACAAAGTTGGTTTAGGAATTGTAATCATTTCAACAGATAAGGCATTGTTACCTTATTACATTTTATTGTGGGAAGGTGGTACCAATAATGAAGCCGAATACCAAGCTCTTATCACAGGCTTGGAGTTAGCGCTCCAAGAACAAGTGAATCACTTAAAGGTGAAAGTTGATTTAGACCTGGTAATAAAACAAGTCACTGGGGATTATGCCATCAAGAAAGAAGAGTTAATCCCTTTGTATGATTACGTCAGAAAGTTAATGGCCGAATTCCCTTCAGAACCGACATTTTCTTATGTCCCAAGATCACAAAATGCTCAAGCTGATGCACTGGTCAATATAGCCACAGCTTTAGCAGATCCAAATCGGGACGAGACAACCATCATTATTGCCCACCATCATGCAATTTCACCTTATGTTCAAGCCAGAACAGAGGAAATTAATGAAATTAGTCCCATTCCTGAACCGTATGGTCATACTACAGGATGGATGTCACCTATCAGGGAATACCTTCAAAATGGAACACTTCCACCTTATAGAGCCGAGAAAGAACAAATCCGGCGATGTGTGGTCAATTTTACTCTTTATGATGGCCCAAACCACCATGAGAAAATTCTCTACAAACGTGGTTTTGATGGAGTTCTCTTCAGATGCATTGATGGTGAAGAGACAACGGCTGTCATGAAAGAAGTGCATGCAGGAGTCTGTGGTGCCCACCAGTCTGGACATAGATTTTTTGATCAAATTCGAAGTCTTGGATACTTTTGGCCTTCAATGATACAAGATTGTGTTGATTTCACATAGAAGTGTCATTCATGTCAAGTACATGCCAACTTCTTTCATCAACCTCCAGAGTTGTTTCATACAGCTAAATACTCATGGCCATTTGCCACATGGGGAATGGATGTGGTGGGACCTTACCATTCAGCTACGGCCAAGCAGTTTAAGTACATTCTTAATGCTACTGATTTCTTTTCCAAATGGGAAGAGGTAGTACCTCTCAAAGAAGTCAGTTCTAAATGCATTGTTATCTTCATCAAGTCTAACATCGTTACTATATTTGGTGTCCCTCATACCATTTTGACGGACAACGACACCAACTTCTGTTCTTCTGAGGTGAAGAAATTGTATCAAGAATACAACATTAAATCCAACCATTCATCTCAGTATCATGCAGAGGCCAATTGCCAAATAGAAGCCTTTAACAAGACTCTTTCAAATATACTGCAAAATATGGTTGATAAAGATAAGAGGTCATGGCCTGATAAACTCTTTCATGCTTTATGGGCTTATCGGACTACCACCTGCAATGCAACGCGGTCAACTCCATATTCGTTGGTATATGGAACAGAAGCAGTCTTGCCAATTAAAGTTCAATTTCCCTCACTCAGAGTAGCCATTTGTGATCAGTTATCTACATATGAGCAATCCCAAAAGCGATTGAATGAATTGGAACAGTTATATGAGAAAAGATTGGGCACTTTGCACCACTTGGAAATCTATCAGAATCGAATAGCACGAGCTTTTAACAAAAAAGTTTGTCTTCGTTCATTCATTCAGGGAGAATTTGTATTGGTTCTCAGAACACCAATGATACCAGGAAGAAGCCTCCCAAGCTTGAACCAAAATGGGAAGGACCTTATTCAATACATAAGGTCTAATCCAATAGAGCTTATTCATTAATCTCAATGGATGGAGAACTCATCACGACTCCAACCAATGCCAGATTTCTGAAGAAATATTTTGTATAAACACAAAATATGGTCCCCAGAACCATGATTCTTACAATTGGTTCATACAGCAATGGTCCAGTATGACCTTAAACTGCAACTTCGTCCAACATGACGTTAAACTGTAGAAAAGAAGATTTCCCTGCAACATGACACTAAACTGTGTAGCACCAGTTCGTCCTTGCTATATGACGTTAAACTATACAGCAATGGTCCAGTATGACCTTAAACTGTAACTTTGTCCAACATGATGTTAAAATGTAGAAAAGAAGATGTCCCCGCAACATGACACTAAACTGTGCAGCACCAGTTCGTCCTTTCTATATGACGTTAAACTATACAGCAATGGTCCTGTATGACTTTAAACTGCAACTTCTTCCCACACGACGTTAAACTATGAAAACGTTCCCTAAACGGTCCATGCATATGACCCTAAACTCTTTGCAAGTCCCTTACGTCCAGCAAGATGTTAAACTGTGACGTCCTAACTATATGACGCTAAACTATATAAAAGTCCCTGATGTCCGGAAAGACGTTAAACTATATAATCATCAAAGGTCCTCTATTACCTTAAACTAAACCACCGTCCAGCATGACATTAAACTGCACCATCCAAGGTCCATGCATATGACCTTAAACTATTCACACTTTCTTCCAGCATGACGTTAAACTGTGGGAAAAAAATCCCCAATGCGTCCAACATGACGAAAATGGTGTGTTATTTTGTCCATACTGCATGACATTAAACTACGCAGTCCCTCATTCGTCCAACATGACGTTAAACTCTATTGTCCCCATCATCCTAAGTACATGACGCTAAACTGTACAGAAAATTCATGATACGTCCTACATGACATTAAACTGTATTTTGTCCCTACTACATGACACTAAACTGCGCAGCACCAATAGTCCTAACTGCAAGACTTTAACCTGCATAGTCCCTTTATATGTCCTACATGACATTAAACTATGCATTTTTATGGTTGTTGTTACCTCTTGTTTCTCACACCAAGTATGACTCACGTGAGCTTAGAGAAAACCTCAACCGTAACACTCTCTTTGGGCGGCTAACCAAGTATAAGTCCCAAAAACATTTTTTTTATTTTAGATCGTTGTCCCCAAGAACAACTTGATCATTAATTCATTCTTTAATTTAACTACACGGACTTTGATCCTTGCCCTGCAGGCAGGGTTAGTAGGCAACCTCCCAGGGTTCAATCCCAAAAAACAATCTCTTCACATCGGTTCACCACCATCTCATTTGATGTTGATTCGTGAAACCGCCCCTAGAATCAATATCTTTACATTGATTCACATTCGTCCTTGTTATATGACGTTAAACTATGCAACACTTTTGTCCGGTACGACAATAAACTACAATACTCTTTGATTTCCTCATTTGAGAGAGAACTATTATTGACATTGATTTTTTCAATCATGATTCATTTCAAAAGACTATGTGCATACATGGTAATGCCTAAACTTTTTATCTCGGGTTAAACCATCATTGCACTAAAGTCCCCTTTCACCCTTCACATGTACGAACCAAATTTGTACAAAGGGTAGTTCTAGAACTACGTGGGCTTGATTCCCATCCTTATGGGATATGTAGGAACGTTCGAGTATCCCTCGAATCCAGCCCCAGGTCTTTTTGGGCCTAACCCCAAATTTCACATTCAGTCCCTTGGCTGAAATGTCCTCATGAAAACACACACTTTGTATTCATTATTATGGTCCGAACTCTATGACCCTAATCTAAGATCTCTTATATTTTCGTCCTGCATGACGTTAAACCGCATTTCAAGAACTACGTATGGCTTGATTCTCATTCTTATGAGATACGTAGTGAAGTCCAAAATTTCAATTCAGGACCCAGCCACAACATGATTATGGTTATCATTGACCTATGTATCTCTATATACATTGGACAATACCCATCTTTATGTGTTATAATCCTAACCTTAAATATTTTCATATCTTCATAACCCTTTTCATGACTTTTTAGTCACAAAAAAGTCAAACATCTTAGAATTCTTTTGCCTGACTATGCAGCACATGCCCATAGGTGGCCTTGCATAAACAGTCCACATAACAGACTTTTCAGCTGAATGATGCTATTTATTTGACCATGCAGCCAATGCCCTTAGGTGGCCCTGCATAATTCAACCCCCTAACGGGTTTTGTTAAATAATAGTAACTTCATTCTTGGAAACTACTTCTTCTAATGCCTTTTAGCTCTTTTTCATATCATTCCTCAGATTAAAATATTCTTAAGCCATAGTTTACATTTTTTCTCTCATACTTGAGTATGGTAATATGTTTTCAGATAAATTTTCAAGGAATTGAATCAATGTTAATCCATTTTGGTCAAATCTATTTCGACCTTAAACATTAGCCCCTTTATTTCCGGCATGCATGACTTTAAACTGCCCACAAAAGACAAAGGAACTCTGAATAAAAGTCAAGTTCCAGCTCACTAAATATACATTTTTGTATGATTTAGGTAATATTGAGAAATTAAAAGGATCAAAGTTTGTAGGTTTATTTGTAATAATCCTAGTAAAAATCCAACTATGCTTACTAATCCCATTGGCATAAGTAAATTTGAAGCAGGTAGTGAAATAATGCAGGTACAAATGATTGAAGATGAAAGTGTTTTTCATTGATACACAAGAGTTAGAAGGACATCCACAGACTGGAGTCTCTTCTCTTTTTCAAGAATTACAAGAGGCTTTCAACATAACACTTCATTTGATTTACGGCATCCTGATCTTAATCAGCGACCACCTAGAATTAATTCATTCAACTGGATACAATAAGAGATGCAGTGATACCAGCTCTTCTTGGAACAATTGTAAAAGGACGTTCTTGAGTGCGGTTTGAGAAAATTTTCTGCTGATCAAACAGTGACTCTATTTCTATCCAAGAGACATGGAAGATGGATACATGGATTTGAGAATGGTGCATTGGAAGTAAAGAGCCATTTGGAGAGAGTACTCTTTTCAGATATTGCTCTAATACCATGTTTGTCTTCTCTCCACCAACCGGTAGTGGAAAACATTTCAACCCATGGGTTAGCCATTTTCATATCTGCAAGGAAATAACATGGAGGAAGAATTTGAAAGTTCAAACCATTGTTGTTGCTCTTAATGCACAACATAACCGAAATGAAGGAGTAGCAGCGCAGCTGCATTTCAGGTGAATAGTTCTTTTCATCTGGAACATTGAATCCTTGCAGGTGACCATGACCACATAGAGACAGGTAGATGCTATGTGGGAAATTAAGATGATATTTCTTCAAGTACATACCCAAATCTGGGAGAGTGTTGTCGCAGATATCATAGTAATCGTGGCCAATGATGTTCATCATGTCATCAATCTGCTTGCTCGCCCGTTCATCAGACGTTTTAATTCCCTTAGGAGTCATTTAATATGCCCAAAAGTTGAATAGATTAAACTCTTAAATGGGTTTATTGTTTTCATAAAATTTGTGAAAGATTTCGAAAAAATGGCTAAGGCATTAAGGCGCGCAAGTCTAAAAAATGGCGCGCAAGTATTCATGTTCTGCGCTAGTTTTCGACGCGCAAGTATAAACCGCGCAAGTATAAATTCCTTTACAGTAGCGCGACATCAAGGAAAACACTAGAAAACAGAGCAACCTGCGTGGCTCAGGTGACCTACGCGGCGAGAGCTCGAGAAATTCGGGATCAGATGCTATACACGGCCAAAATCCATGTATTTATAGGCCAGGAGGCCTATCTGCGCGCCGTATACAGGGCGCTCAAAGCCTGCGCGACGCAAACTTACGCGCCACCCTCTATGCCCTGAAGACTTGCGCGCCCCCTTTTCCTTTGAATGTATTCGATTTCCTCAGAGTCAAATCCTCATTTCTCTCTGGATCCAACTCTGAGGGGGGACTTTTGTTGATGCTCCTTTCGTTACAGAATCTAAAGATCAGAAAAGGGGAATATCTGAGCTCAAAGTGATTCAACCTTTGAATAAAATATCAAAAATCGACAAAGGCATGAACAAAGAATCAAAAGCAACTGCACCGCGCATGTTATAGCACTGTCGCGCAAGCCCACTTGCGCGACGCCCTTATGGTCGCGCAAGTGACTTGCACGATCTAATTGATAACCTCCCGGTAACCGCCTGGGGTCTTCTCCTGCCTATAAATAGACCCTGTGGGCCCCCCATTCGAGAGGATCTTTTTCCAGAAACTCAGATTGAAGCTCCCGACGCCCAAGTCTATTCGCAATGCTTCCGGAACACATCTAAGGTAATTTCTTATCTAGAACGGAAGATCTAAAGGGAGGAAGTAAAGCCTATGTGTTGAAACTCATCAACACTTGCGTGCCTGAGTGGTCATCCCTTAAGGGAAGTGGTCACACTTGTGCGCCGCCTTATTCCTTTGATAGAACTTGCGCGTCCCTTTTCTGGAAGAACGTCAAGAGGATTCTAAAGTCTTTAATAAAGAGTCGCTCAAGTATTTCAATGCTGGTTGACCATCGCGCAAGTACCCCATGTGTCGCGCAGGTATACCTGCGCGACCAATACTTGCCCGCCACCGCAGTACCTGCGCGCCTTCCAAGACTTGGGCGCCCCTTCCATTTTGGGTGCCTTTCTTTCCCATTTCACCCCTCTTAAGACATTAAACCTTTTCTTTTCAAGATTCAGTCTTTAAGACACTCTCCAAATCCATTTATGGCATTATTTCTTGATTTTACTTCCTTATCTGAAAGGAATTCGGTGGAATATCTCTCAAAACCTAGTGATTTACATATATTTATGTCACTAAAGATTGAGAGTTCATTCATTCAACCTCATCCTTTAATATGAGAGAATACTTAACTTGTGTCTCCTTTTCAGGAATAATCCCCAGTCCTAAGTCCTCCAAACTTGGGCATCCTCCTCAGGAGTAAGCCCCAAATTCTTAAAATTCCCAAATCCGGGCATCCTTTTCAGGAGTATGCCCCAAAACATAATCTCATAACCGGGGTCTCCTTTTCAGGAATATGTCCCAGTTATAATCTTGGGCTTCCTTTTCAAGAGTAAGCCCCAAGTCCCCTAACCTGGGCCTCCTTTTCAGGAATAAGTCCCAGTCATAATTATGGGCATCCTCTTTAGAAGTAAGCCCCAAGTCCCTTAATTTCTCTTTAACCAGTCCTAATTTTCGTTTGATCTGGGATTCCTTCTCAGGAGTAAACCCCAGTTATCAAGACTCTCCTAATTTGGGTTTCCTTTTCATGAATAAGTCCCAAGTTAGAGTATTCAAATCTCTATGAAGCACATATACCTTTATGGACCCTGTTCCTGGATTTTCTCCATAAAAATAAATCCTAAAACTTCATCTATCTGGGCAGTCATACATACATAAGCCCCAAACCATTTCTTATAATTGCATCTTTCATGGCACAATTGTCTAATTTTTATCAATACCTCTTGTTTCTCACACCAAGCATGAGTCACGTGAGCTTAGAGTGTAAAAGTAATTATGACATCCTTCTTTGAGCCATCAATCATAAACGTCATACTTCCTTACTCGAACTACGTGGGTTCTGATTCCTTTTCCAAAATAAGGGATACATAGGTAGCCCATTTATGGGTTCGATCCCAACTCTGAAAGAATTCATGTCCTTCTGAATGACAATAAACGTCATGTGCCCCACTGAGTGGCTTTAAAACCAGCCTAGTCATCATAATGACCAAGAGACTTTTATATAAATGTTTTGAAGGATACTATTGACCAAGAATCTCTAAATAAATATAGAAGATTCTCTATTCATGAATAACCTCGAATACATATAAAATACACTCTAAAATTTCTTACATATTTAATCATTGATTGTTAAACTGAAGGAAAGCTCATTTTATACTTGGTAATGTAATAAGGATTCATGAACACAACATAAATCTATAAAAAGAGTCTCGGAATAGACAATAATTCCCCTCAAAAAGTTGTGATGAGTCCGACCTCCAATCCTCTCGACCAATTCAATTTCCTAAGCCTCATCAGTCCACAAGCTAATTAGCGCCTACCTTTGGAAAGTAGGTCCAAACAGATGTGGAATCATTGGATGTTTCCGGTTCTACGAACAAACCTGCTAGAAACCGATCGGAACGTTTGAATCTCCCATTCATAAGGTCATCCCCAAATTCCGAGGGAAACAATCGAGAAGAGTTGTTTGGCCTTGGTCTTCGCAGTTCAGAAGCTGCGACATTATTTGCAGCATCATGAAGCCCATTTGATCTCGCGGAGTAACCCTCTCAAGTACATCCTCATCCACCCAATGCTAACCAGAAGCCTATCCTGATGGGAGGTCATTCTGAAATAGTTTGACATCCGGTTTGGGCCTCAGAAAGCCATCAAGGGCCAGACATTAGTAGAATTTCTGGTAGAGCACCCTTCAACAGGTACCACTGCATCGGACGCCAAACTACCTGATGAAGACATATTCTCCGATCAAGAGGAGTTCCTAGCAAGGGAAATTTACTTCGATGGTGCATCCCAAAGCCCAACTGGTAAGTGGAAGGAGGATCCAAAATTCAACAAAGTGGGTTAGGGGATAATACTCGTGTCCCCAGAAAAGGCAGTCTTACCATATTCCTTACTCCGGTTAGAGGGATGTACAAACAATGAAGCAGAATATCATTCTCTCATTGTAGGCCTGGAGCTCGCACTCTAGGAACAGGTACAACAACTTAAGTTAAAATTTGACTCAGAGCTGGTCATCAAGCAAGTCAATGGTTACTATTCTATTAAAAAGGAGGAGTTGATCCCCCTGTTTGACCATGTTCAAGGTTTAATGGAGGAATTATCCACAGAACCAACATTGACCTATATTCTGCAGTCTCAGATTGCTCAGGATTATGCATTAGAAAACGTGGCCACAGCCCTAACTGACCCAGACTGGGATGATACGGTTATCATTATTGCTCACCGTCGAATGGTATTGCTGTTTTTTCATGCTATGATGGAAGAAATCCATGAAGTCAATCTTGTCCCTGAGCAATATGATCCTGCCACAAGCTGGATGACCCCCATTGTAAACTACCTTCAACTAGGAGAATATCCATCAGACAAGGGTGAACGAGAGAAAATACAGATAAGGGCAATCAACCTTTTCCTATATAGTGGTGCAGGTCCGCAAGAGGTTCTCTACAAATCAGGACATGACGGAGTGCTCCTCAGATGCATTGATGGAGAAGAAACTGCTGCCGTAATGAATGAAGTACATGCCAGGGCATGTGGAGCACATCAACAGGGGACCAAGATTTCCCATCAGGTTCGAAGTCTTGGGTGTTACTGGCCCACAGTGGCATAAGATTGCGAGTGTTTTACCGCAAAATGCCACTCATGCTAGATTCCTGCCAACTTCATACACCAACCCCCGATGTTACATCATCTATCCAAGTACTCCTGGCCATTTTTAGTCTGGGGGATGGACATCATGGGACCATATCCTCCCGCCACGGCCAAACAAAAAAAGTATATCCTCACAGAAACCATATTATTTTAGCTGCACCCCTTAATAATGTTAGGGCACGAAGTATTGTCAGCTTGGTGAAGACCAATATCATCAACAAATTTATTGTCCCTCATATTATTCTGATGGATCACCGCACCAACTTCTGCTATGTGGAATAGGAGAAACTATACCACGAGTATGGTATGAAGGCTAACCACTCATCCCGCTACCATGCAGCTACCGATGGATAGATAGAGGCTTTCAACAAGACCATGTCCAACGTTCTCCAGAAAATTGTGGACAAAGACAAAAATTCGTGGCTGGATAAACTCCTTCATGCGTTGTGGGCATATTGAACCCTAGTCCACAATTCTACTCGGGCTACTCTGTACTCGTTAGTATACGGAACGGAAGCATTCCTGCCCATCAAGCTCAAATTTCCCTTGCTCCAGGTTACTATTTGTGATCAGTTATCCGATGATGAGAAATCATAAAAGTGACTGGGTGAATTGGAACCGCTAGATGAGAAACGGTTGCACACTTTGCACCATTTGAAATTGTATCAGAACCGGATTAAATAAGATTTCAATAAAAGGTCCATCTTCTATCTTTCCCGGAAGGATAATTGGTGTTGTTCCTCCGGACCTCAATGATACCCGGGAAGAAGCCTCCAATGTTGGAGCCTAAGTGGGAGGGGTCGTATGTTATACACAAGGTCTAATCCAATGGACAATATGTCATGATCTCCATGGACGGGTAGTTCACTACTTCTCCTACAAACGTGAGATTCCTGAAGAAATATTTTGTATAGAAACCAAAAGTAGTACATTTTCCTACCTGCACGATGATAAACTTCATGTGTAAAAAAAGGATCATCTGAGTGATCGTACATCGATTCATTGTTTTATTCCACCCTTACATCGCTGTTTTAAAATATTTTTGTAATGAATATTCCAAATATAATAATAAATTTTAATTTATGTTTAAATCATTTAATTAATGTTAATCAACATTATAATGGTAAATGTTACTTGTTATTATTATTTTAATGTAGGTGGAGGTGATTTGGAGGGCCCTGGATGAAGTGGAAGAAAAATGGTCCAAATTTGCATGGATCCATGTACATATGTCCACTGTTTTACATAGGAAAAACAATAAGTGCATCCCAATGGGCTGATATTTTGTGGACATGTCCACAATTTAATAGGATACATTTCATATTAAGGAACCCAATCCTGATTCGGCTTCTATGGGGACCATCCGAACTGATCTGTGCAAGACACCGAATTTGGACAAAGTCAAATGTGGTGTTTTGTATTTTATCAATATCTTGTGATGTAGTTGTCCAAATGGTGCCAAACATTCGGTGGATATATTCAAGAGTTTGGGAAGAATATTTTCTATTTTCTCCAAAGTGAGATAAGGTAGTTGGAAGACAGAAATGCATGGTACAAGTGGATTGATGAAATCTGTGTGCCTAAAACCACCTTCCAATTTTCTTATAAAAGGGCACCAAGGGAACCTCATTTGCAAGTTCGGACAAGAGGTAGGGTGCTGCCATTTTGGATTCCCCAAGGAGTCTCATCAACATACGTAGATGTTTTTTAGGATATGGGAAGTGCTACTTCAACATCTTCTTCTTCTTCCTATCTCATGGGTTTCTAAACCTCTTGTGATCACCTGGGGAGGAATGTGATGTAATCCCGAACTTCAAGGTTGTATTATTTTGAATGATCTTTTTAGTTATGGTTTGTATGTTGTCTTTCCACATCCTATATTTTTATTTAATTGAGTTATATACTGGTATGTTATACTCAACAAAAATGATCATGTTTGGGGGTACCCTTTCATGTGATGTTTCACAAACCGATCATCCCCTTTTCTTCCCTCATTCAATTGCGGTATTTGTGTGGTTCATATTGGTCAATTGAACTCACATAAGCACTGTCAAGATCATGAACATTTATTTCATGATATCACAATGAAATAACATACAAACCTGGACAACAAATCGAATTCTTCATGTCTTTCCTTGGTGAGTTTCTGTTATGATGTCGAACACAAATCACCCAATCATCGGTGGTGTCTACTGAATCGTTATGTGTTTTCGACTGAACCCTAGGAGGTATCCTAGTATAAACTCAGTAACATTCTGGTTATAAGTGTTACAAACCATGGATTAAAAGATCATAACCTCATCCCTTGAATCGATGAAGGATGAGAATCATGACACTTCCCCAGGTTGATCACGTTTAATCAATCTTGTTCAATTCTACTTTGTTTTATCACATTCATTTCCTATTTTCGTCATTTATCATAAAACCCCCAAGTTTTAAAAAACCCAATTCAACTTCTACATCCATAATCATAACCTTATTTTGAAGTTATTGATCTAAGGCTTCATCGAAATACGACCTAGTGTTCCTACTATACTACAAAATTATAGTAAAAACTTAACCTCTAATTTGACGGGCTTGACAACGCGATCAAATTTTGGCGCCGTTTCGGGGGACCCAAGAGTATTTTTTTCTTTATTTACATTTATTTATTTATTTTACTTCTTAATTAGTACTCCTTTAAATACCCACACCCCCATTTTATTGTTTTTGTTTTGGATGTTGTCTTTATTTTTGGTTTTTTGTGCTTTATTTATCTCTCTCTATCTCTCTTATTCTCCATATCCCTCTATAATTCTATTTTACAACATTATAATCTCTTTTCACCCTTCTTAAGTGATTTTATCCTCATTAAAAAAAACTACACAAATTATTTTGATGACCCAATCTGGTAAAGATACACTACTTGAATTTGACCCAGAAATTGAAAAGTCACTTCACACACAAATCAAGGCATCTAGAGAAGGTCAATCAAGTAAAATTTAGGAACCCCTGTTGGAACCTAAAGTGGTCCTAAACCAATAAAAAATTGAACCCAATCAAACCCAAGAAAACATGGCTGCAAATAACCGAACATTAAAAGAACTTACCACCACTGATGTGGAGTACCAACATGCGTACATCCAACATCCTGAGGAAGCAGCCAACTTTGAGATGAGATCAGGTCTCATCCACCTCCTTCCAATATTCCTTGGTCTTCCTAGTGAGGACCCTCACAGAAATCTCAATGAATTTCACATATTGTGCTCTACCATGAAACCCCAAAATGTGTCTAAGGACATAATCATGTTTAGGGCCTTCCCTTTCTCCATTTATGGTGTATCCAATGATTGGTTATACTATTTGCCTACAACAATTGGGGGCTGGAATGACCAAAAAAGACTTTTTTCTGGAGAATTTCTTCCCTGCCACCCGAACAGCTTCAATTAGGAAAGAAATATGTGGAATTTGGCATTCACAAGGAGAGACCCTTCATGAATACTGGGAGAGATTCAAAAGACATTGCTCAAGCTTCCCCCCACCACCAGACTATTGAACAACTTTTAATTCAATACTTCTATGAGGGACTTATCCCCATGGATCGTGGAATTATTGATGATACAGCTGGTGGTGCCCTTATTGATAAAACAACTTCCGCCCCTCGTGACTTAATATACAACATGGATCTAAATGCACAACAATTTGGTACCCAAGATATTTCACCAACACGAGGGGTTCATGAGGTAAGTCATTCAGCCCTAGAAGAAAATGTAGACACTAAAATTGATGAGATGCATACCTTTCTACGGAAATTAGATCAAGCACAAGGTAACTCACACTCTACTTATATTCCATTACATTGTGGGATTTGTTCTAATAACACTCATTTTTTTGACCAGTGCCCACAACATCAAGATTCATCTGAGTCTTGTGCAACTGTGTTCCCAAGGCGTTCATTCCAACAAGAACCTCCCTACAAGCAAGAACAATTCAAGCTAAATCCAAATCCATGGTGGCATGGATAACCCAAATACCAACAAAAAGGAAACTCAAGCTACCCCAAGAAGAATTGGTATCAACAAGGACAAGGTATGCAACCTTCTTATCCTTCAACTTCTCAAAACTATCATCCTCCTCCTCCCAAATCATAACCAAGCCTCGAGGACATGGTGAAACAAATGGAAACCCAGAACCTCCAGTTCCAACTGACCAGACAATTATAAATTCAAGATTTGCGAACTCAAGTGGGAAAATTGGAAAACACAATCTGCGAGCTTATGATGCAAGGGTCTGGAAAAATACCATCCCAACCCATAGCCAATACGAAGGACAACAGTAATGTATGTGTAATTACACTTCGTAGTGGTAAAGAAGCTTCTCCTTCTACTGATTCTACTCAAAAGGTATGTCACCCTATTGAAAACAATCTTTCTCCACCCATGAAGGATTCCAATTAAGAAAATAAAAATAAAAATGGCAATAAAATTATCATTAAGGATTCCCATGAACAATAAATTCCTCTTCCTTTCCCTCAAAGACTATGTAAAGATAAGAAAAACTTTGATAATGATATTGAAAATGAAATAATGGATACATTTAAAAAAGTTCAAGTTAATATCCAATTATTTGACGCAGTCAAGGAAATTCCCCAATATGAAAATTTCTTAAAGAACCTTTAACCCATAGATGAAGGCTGATGGGGAATGAGAGAGTCAACATGGGTAGGAATGTCTCGGCATTGATTCAACCAGGAATTCCAACCAAATTCAAGGATCCAGGAACATTCACTATACCGTGTACCATAGGGGAGACCTTCTATTCTGATGCTATGCTAGATTTATGTGCTTCCATTAATGTAATGCCTCACTCTGTGTATACTTCCCTAAAGGTTGGAGAGCTTCAACCAAAAGGCATTGTTGTGAAACTTTCCAACCAGAGTACAACAAATCCAAAAGGACTAATTGAGGATGTCCTTGTTAGAGTGTAGAATCTCATCTTCCCCACTGATTTCTACATTCTTGAGATGGAAGATACCTGAAACCTAGGACACACTCCTCTCATACTTGGGAGGCCATTCATCAAAACAGCAAAGACAATCATCAATGTTCACAATGGTACATTTTCCTTGAAATTTGGTGGAGAAAAGGTATTTTTTTAACATCCATGAGGCTATGAAACACCCCATTGAAGAGCACTCCACTCTTCCTGTCTACTCGATGGAAGTGACCTCAAACGATGCAGACACACACAATTATCTCCCCAACCCAAACTCTGATTAATTTTTGTTTTCTTCACCCTTGAATTATTTGATTTTTGATTCATGTTTTGAGTGTTGTGTGGGTTCTGAAAAGTTTAAATTTTGTGCTTTAATTGATTAGTGTGTTCATTCTGAGGTACCCATGACCGTCGATGATTATGCAAATCTCATTTCTATAGATTCTCTATCATCAGAGAATAAACATGAGTAGATAGACAGTTTAATGGACCTCACTCCCCCTAAATCCCCTCCCTCAATCCAAAAACCAACGATGTTGGAGCATAAAAAACTTCCTTCTAATTTAAAATATACATATATTGAGGGTATTGACCAATTGTCCGTCATTATTGCCAATAACCTCTCTCCACAAAAGGAATCGAAACTGCTCAAACTTTTGAGAGAGTGTAAAAACGAAATAGGATGGACATTGGCAGATATTCCCAGGATTAGCCCAACTATTTTTTTGGACCATATACTTTTGGATGATGAGGCTAATCCCGTAAGACAATCTCAATGCCAGTTTAATCCCACTCTCCTTGAAGTGGAAAAATTGGAAATCAGTAAAGTACTTGTTGCGGGGATCATTTATCCTATATCTGATAGTAAATGGGTTAGCCCACTGCAAATTGTGCCTAGAAAAACAGGAATAACAGTTGTTTCAAATGAAAGGAATGAGTTGGTTCCAACAGGTGTGCAAAACAGTTGGCGAGTCTGTATTGACTACCGTCGACTGAATCAAGCCACGCGGAAGGACCACCTTCGATTAACTTTCATTGACCAAATGTTAGAACGATTGGATGGCAATTTCCATTATTCTTTCCATGATGGCTATTCGGGTTATTTCAAAATCCATATATCCGCTAAGGACCAAGAAAAGACAACATTTACCTGTCTATTTGGCACATTTTCATACAGAAGGATGCCATTCGGTCTGTGTAATGCTCCTGGTACTTTGCAGAAATGTATGTTGAGTATTTATTCTGAGTACCTTTAGAGTTTTATGGAAGTATTTATGGATGATTTCACGGTATATGGATCTTCTTTTTATGATTGTTTGGAACACCTAGGTTATGTCCTCCACCGTTGCATTGATAACGATCTTGTTTTCAATTATGAGAAATGCCATTTTACGGTTGAGCGGGGGATAGTTCTTGAGAATGTTGTATCAAATAAGGGAATTCAAGTTGATAAATCTAAAATTGAATTAATTTCAACCCTTCCATTTCCAAAATGTGTTCTTGAGGTGCGATCATTCTTGGGTCATGCTGGTTTTTACCGCCGATTCATTAAAGACTTTAGTAGGATCGCACTTCCCTTATCTCGGTTATTACCAAAGGATTATGAATTTGTTTTTGATAGAAATTGTTTGGATTCATTCAATTACTTGAAAACGAGTCTCACATCACCTCCCATAATCCAACCACCATGGTGGGATCTCCCCTTCGAGCTTATGTGTGATGACTCTAACTTTGCAGTTGGGGCAGTTTTATCAAAAAGGGTTGAGAAGGCTCCTCATGTCATTGCATATGCCTCACGTACCCTTGACCTTGCCCAGGTAATCTACCCAAGCACAGAAAAAGAACTCCTTTATATTGTTTTTTCCTTGGAAAAATTTTGTTCATATCTTCTTGGGTCAAAAGTGATTGTGTTCTTTGATCATGCTGCCCTTCATTTCCTCCTAAAGAAACATGAAGCCAAACCCCACTTCATTCGATGGATACTCCTCCTCCTGGAGTTTGACCTTGAGATTAGAGATAAGAGAGGGGTGGATAATGTGGTAGTGGACCACATTAGTAGTATTTCCCCACCATTGGACCATCATGTTGACCCACCCCTACCCATTAGAGAATTATTCCCTCATGAGAACCTTTGTGATGTTGTGGACCTTACCCCTTTGTATGCGGACATTGTGAATTTTCTAGCAACATCTAGGGTCTACACTGATTTTAGCACTTCACAATCCTAGAGACTTAAACATGATTCTCGGTGGTACATTTGGGATGACCCATATTTGTGGAGGATCTGTAGTGACCAGGTTGTTCGTAGGTGTGTCCCTGACCATGATTTCACCTCTATTTTGACCTTTAGCCACACCTTAGCATGTGGGGGCCACTTTGGATATCAATGTACAGATCGTAAGGTCCATGACTCAGGACTTTATGGGCCAACATTGAATAGGGATGCCCAAAGAATTTTCAAGTCACGTATTCGTTTTCAATTCACAAGGAATATCTCCAAGAGGAATGAAATTCCCCAACAACCAATGTTATTTTGTGAGATGATTGATACATGGTGCATTGAAATCATGGGGCCTTTTCCAAATTCATTGGGATTTGTATACATATTATTGTCTGTTGACTATGTATCTAAATGGGTGGAAGAAAGGGCCACCAGGACCGATGACTCTCGAGTGGTTGTTGATTTTGTGAGGTCCCAAATTTTCAGTAGGTTTGAATTACCAAGATTCATCATTACTGATCAGGGTTCACATTTTTGCAATCGCAACATGAAAATTTTTATTCATAAGTATGTGGTTGATCATAACGTATCCACTACATATCACCCCCAAACTAATGGAAAAGCATAAATATCAAATCTAGACGTTAAACGAATCATGGAAAAAACGGTACAACCCAATAGGAATGATTGGAGTTTGCGCTTGGATGATGCACTTTGGGCGTACCGTACAGCTTTTAAAACCCAAATCGAAATGTCACCATTCAAAATTGTGTTTGGGAAGGCTTGTCACCTCCAAATGGAGGTAGAACACCGTGCATATTGGGCTATTAAACAATGTAATATGAACCTGTCAGATGCAGGTGAGCAATGAAAGCTACAGATTCATGAGTTTGAAGAAATTTGACTTGATGCATATGAAAAATCCAGAATCTATAAAGAGAAGACAAAGGCTATTCATGATAGCATTATTCACCAGCAAAAGCTACATATTGGTGAGAAGGTCCTCATGTACAATTCCAGGCTTATGATCTACCCAGGTAAGCTTCGTTCCCGATGGATCGGTCCTTATACTGTTACTAATGTTTACCCTTTTGGTGAAATACATATTTTGCATGAGCAGAGTGAACGAAGTCTTACCATCAATGGGTAGCGACTTAAAAACTTATATGAGGAATTTCCAAAAATTCCGGTGGAGGAAATCCACCTTCTAGATGCATCATACCAATAAAACACACCAGGTTTTATCCTTCCGTCTCACATTCTCAATTATTTCAGTGAGGACACTGCATACACTAGGTGTGTGGGGTGGGGGGGGGAGGTTGATACATTCCTGGGTTAGTTAGGAATTTTCATTATTTTCTCCTTTTGTTTTCCTTTTTGGCCTTCTTTATGGTATTTTCATTTTTCCCCATCAATAATTTCGAGGTTCCATGATTTGGTGACCATAAAGTGGGGAATGTAAAAATACCATAATGAAGGCTAAAAAGAATATTTTTTTGAATTTAACATCAGGGAGTGATTTTTAGTGAATTGGTTTTCTATCAATGATATAAAAGGCCGTATCAATGTGAAACGTTTGAGATGATTGATGCCCATTGTGTGAGTATTTTTTGGGAAAAATGTGTCACTAATATCTACACAAGTTTTTGCACCAGACCACAAAGTGTGAATATTTCTTACTTAATATAAGGTAAATAAATGTTGGGTTAATATTTTTCAGCTTTAAATGATATTTCCATATGTTAGTTCCTTATCTGATCTGTTTCATTGTTGTACCAGATTGACCTATGCATGTGTACCAAATGTAAGACTATTGTTCGCCCTCAAAAAAAAATTGTTCTGTCTTGGGCAGGTCAAACACCACTCGTCATCAAACTTTTATCTTGTTATAACTATTACAATTACTATTGTGAGGAGGTCAAACAAGGGTTGAGAGATGAGTATGAGATTTGTTTCAATTGAAACTTCAAAAAAATATTTATAATAAATGAGGGGAGTGATGAAATCTGAAAAATATGGGGATATCTAGGTCGGGAACTTATGGTTTGACTTCTGGTAATTCTTAAATGAGTGGGTCTTGAAATATGATTGCAAATGATGTAGGATAGGTTCGGTGAAAAAATCATTTAAGCTGAAATATGTTAAAATAACATATATTTATTGGATAGAAAGTGTAAAGAAGAGCATGGAATGGTTTTCAAACACACATGGAGAGTTAGTTTCATGGTTTACTTTTGAATTCCTTGATCAATTGGGTATCATGAATCTTTTTTAATTTCGCTATGATATGATTTTTGAGACCTCTTTTTCTATTTTCACTAGGAAGAACTCCTTCGTGTGGTTCGTGCATTAATCACTTTACTTTAAATAAAATTTCCTCAAATGATAAATCTTCAGGATGTTGGAAATATATATATATATATATTTATCATTGTATTGGGATATGTGAATTTTCCAAGGAGTGCAAATGTTTAGGTGTGGGGGTGTGATCGTGCCACGATTCACTGTTTTATTCCACCCTTACACCGCTGTTTTAAACTAGTTTTGTAATTAACATACCAAATATAATAATAAATTTCACTTTATGTTTGAATCATTTAATTAATTTTAATCAACATTATAATGGGGACTGTTACTTGTTTTTATTATTTCAATGTCGGTGCAAGTGAATTGGAGGGCCCTTGATGAAGTGGAAAAAATGGGCCAAAATTGAATTGATCCATGGACATATGTCCACTTTTTTGCACAGTACACGAAATCCGTGCATCCAATTGGGCTACTATTTTGTGTACCCGTCCAAACATCAATACCCTACATTTAATATTAAGGAACCCAATCCAGATTCGGCTTCTATGGGGAACATCCAAACTGATCTCTCCACGCCACCGAATTTGGACCAAGTCAAATGTGGTGTTCTGTATTTTATCAATATCTTGAGATTTATTTGTCCAAATGGTTCCAAACATTCTTTGGAGACAATCAAGGGTTAGGGCTACAAACTTTCTATTTTCTCCAAAACGTGATAATGCTGTCTGATGACCGAAACACGTGGTACAATTCGATTGATGAAATCTGTGTGCCTAAAACCACCTTCCAATTTTCCTATAAAAGGACACCAAGGGAACCTCATTTGCAAGTTCGGCCAAGAGGAAAGGTGCTTCCATTTTAGAGTCTCCAAGGAGTCTTATCAACATCTCTAAAAGTTCTAGAGGCTATGGGAAGTGCTACTTCAACATAATTTTCATCTTCCTCTCCAATGGGTTTCTAAACCCCTTGTGATCACCCGGGGAGGAATGTGATGTAATCCCGAGCATCAAAGTTTCATTATTCTGAATGATCTTTTTAATTCCAGGTTTTATGTAGTTCTTCCTCATCCTATATTTTTATTTAATTGGGTTATATACTATTATGTTATACTCAACTCAAATGATCATGTTTGGGGGTACCCTTTCTTGTGATGTTTCACAAACCGTTCATCCCCTTTTCTTCCCTCATTTAATTGTGGTATTTGTGTGGTTCATATTTGCCAATTGAACTCACATAAGAACATCCAAGATCTTGCACATTTATGTCATGTTATCACAATGAAATAACATACACACCTGTACAACACATAGAATTCTTCATGTGTTTCCTTGGTGAGTTTCAGTTATGATGTCGAACACAAATCACCCAATCATGGGTGGTGTCCGGTGAATCGCTATTTGTTTTTGACTGAACCCTAGGAGTTATCCCAGTATAAACTCATTATCATTCAGGTTCTAGGTGTTACAAACCAGAGATTAAAAGATCATAACCACATCCCTTGAAGCGATGAAGGATGAGTATCAAGAGACTTCCCCAGGTTGATCACGTTTAATCAATCATGTTAATATCTACTTTGTTTTATCGCTTTGATTTCCTATTTTCGTCATTAATCCTAAAACCCCCAAGTTTTAAAAAACCCTAATTCACCTTCTACTTCCATAATCAGAACATTGTTTTTGAAATTAGTGATCTAATGCTCCATCGAGAGACGACCTAGGGTTCCTGCAATACTGCAGAAATTCTAGTAAAAACATAACCTCTAATTTGACGTGCTCGACAACGCGATCACCGAGCTGCATGAAGATAAAATGCCAAGCGCTCAATGGTGAAAAACTCTATGAACTTAAACAATAAGTATTTCTTCCTCACTGCATGATGTTAAACTACACGGAAAAGATGTCTTAAAAATTCCCCCCCCCCGTGTATGGACCATACCTGCACGGGGTGTATCACCATTCAGAGAACTATGTGCGGCTTGATTCCTACCCTTGTAGGACACGTAGTGACGCCAGGGTTCCCCAGCCTGGCCCAGCCACTCCCGAACAAAAGTTAAAAATGCCTGATTTCCCCTGTGTATGGTCTAGACCTACACGGGGTGTATTTTTTATGTCCTCTCCACACGATGCTAAACTGCATGAATACTGAAAGTTAAGAGTACCCCCTTCCCCACATGTATGGACCAAGATTGCATGTGGTGTATCACTCTGGTAGAGAACTACGTGTGGCTTGATTCCTGCCCTCACAGGATACGTAGCGACGTCTGGATCCTCTATCCTGGCCCAAACACTCCCAAATGAAAATAATGTTAAAAATCCCCTTTTGCCTCGTCTACGGACCAGACCTGCATGGGGTGTATCGACATTTAGAGAACTATGTAAGGATTGATTCCTTCCCTTGCAAGATACATAGCGACACTGGGATTCCCGATCCTAGAACAACCACTTCTAAAAAAATTCTCCTTTCCCCCATCTGCAGACCAGACCTGCACGGGGTGTATCATCTTTCAGAGAACTATGTGTGGCATGATTCCTGCCCTCGCAAGATATGTAGTGACGTCAAAATTCCACACCCTGACCTAACCACCTCAAATAAGAAAAAAAATCCCTTTTCCCCCGTGTATAGACCAGACCTGCACGGGGTGTATACTTCATCCTCACCACATGACGTTAAACTGTACGGACTTCGTCCTCACTGCATGATGTTAAACTGCATAGACTTCGTCGTGACCCACCAAAGACATATGGCGAATTGAGATGGAGATACACCTTGCACCATTGAATACATCATCTCCAAACATCAAACTCCATGACTCAGACAATTATGGATCTTCATAACCGTTCATGGCCATCGGAAGTGGAAATTCATCGTCTCAGGGACACCATTTTATGCCTATGCATACCTTTCCCTCTGCGGCTTTGCATATTGATATCCCCTACCTCGTTTAACAAAGGCATGATTTCCTCAGGTGATACTTCTCCTAGCTCCATATGCTTACCGGCCTCAGAGCACCCACTTCACATCTCTCGATCCAAAAATTTAGGGAGAAATGTTTTACAAGTTCATTCCCCTTTTCATATCCAAATGTTTCCAGGGTACCCCCTACCCGGTTAGCCTATGTATCTGCCGGTGGATCACATAGCGACCTACATCAATAAACATCAAGCTAGTGCTAGGCTACTTTGACTCGATGGAAAATGGCAGAGAATATGTTTCTTGTATGCCCAAACACCATTATCCCCATGTGTCGAACTATATACTGTGAGCAATCGCGGATTTTCATAATCATTCATGGCCATCCGAAGTGGAATTTCATCGACCCAGGGACACCTTTTCATGACTATGTATACCATGCCTTAGGTGGCTCTGCATATTGATAGCCCCTGGCCCGTCTACCAAAGGCAAGAATTCCTGGGGCAGTACTCTTACTAGCTCTGTATGCTTACAGACCTCAGAGACCCCACACCAGACCTCCTGATCCTAGAAAACATAAAGTTACAGTTTACGACATTCATCCCCCACCCTGTTCAGAGCACATCAGAGCATGTTAACTCAGTTATCCTTCGAGTGACTACAGCAATGGTCACCTCATTGTCCAAGCCTGATGACCTCTAATCTAGGAGTAATTTGTCCTTACCGCACGACGATAAAATGCAAGGAGTGAAGGTGCACCCACGCGCACAAGATAAATCAGCACAGGGAGCTCACTAATCATTAACAGCAACCAGAGATGATTATACGCGACATGTCTAGACATTTTCTTACCAAATGACAAACTTCATGGCCCAGAAAATTGCGGATCCTCATAACCACTCACGACCATCATAAGTGGAAAGGTATAGACCTGTGGACACCTTTTCATGACTATTCATACCATTACCTCTGCGGCTCTGAATATTGATAGCCCCATGACCGTCTACCAAAGGAAATATTTCCACGAGCGGTACTCTTCCTAGCTCCGTATGCTTACTGGCCTTAGAGCCCCCATATCATCTCCACTGATCCAAGAAGCCCTGGAACCAGAATTTACACCATCAACCCCTCTCCACGTCTTGGACATTCTGAGAAATTCAAGCCCAGTTGCATTCTGATCAAGAGCGGCCTTTACAACTATGTCCTTACCGCATGGTGTTAAACTGTATGGAACGTCTTGGAAACTTGGATTAAGGCTACAAAGACCAAGAATTAATCATCTAGTGGAATTCCTCCAAAAAAATATTTTTCATTGGTTTAATAATGCCCTTCATCCTTATCGCACGATGTTAAACTGTGTGACCAGTCATCCTTTCTACACAACGTTAAACTTCAAATCATTGGAAAAGGAAAGACAAATGCCCCATGTCCTAGCTGCATGAAGTTAAACTGCACATCATCCTTTAATAATGCCCCTCTTCCTTACCGCATGATGTTAAACTACATGGTAAATCATATCATGGGTTCAGTAAGGAACATAGGCTTTTCTCTGTCCTTCAGTGCACGAGTCAGACCTGTACAAGCCATCGTCTCACACCTGCGTGAGAATGGATTACATCACCCATTCTCGGGAAGTTCAGTTTAGATTTTTATCCCATATCTAGGCACCCTCTCAACATAAACCATACTTTGTAATTAGAGAAAAAAGCTGAACTCTCATAAGCCACCCATGGTGGTCCCAAATCTCAACTTCCCTGAAGTTTCTTGGCTATCGGGAGAATACATTCATGGACCAAAGGACACCTTTGCATGACTATGATACCATTCCCTCAGCGGATCTACATATTTATAGCCCCTGACCCATCTACCAAAGGCATGATTTCCTTGGGAAATGCTTCTCTCTGTACGCCTCTTGGACTCTGAGCCCCCATGTCTATCTCGGGATTCGGAAACCCACCGAGCTACAGTGTACCAACCTCTTTCACAATCCTTCCTGAATATGGAAGAATGTGTTTGACGAGATAACTGAGAACCAGGATAATTCGTTCCATTTTAATGATGTCCCAGCAGGTTGACTTTAAACTGCACCAAGCTTCAACCATCCCTTATGATAACAAAATGCCTAAGAAAGTGGTCTCCCGACCACGCTCCTGAGGAGTACAGATGTTCCCAAAACCCTTTCAGATTTCACATTCCCTTTCTGATCCACCCATTGTGGTTTTCATAATTTTCCAAGCCACCCATCGTGGTTTCCATGAGCTGGACTTCCATGATGTTCCTGGTCCATCAGAAAAGGAAAGTTATTGACTTAAGGACACCTTTGTACGACTATGCATATAGTTCCATCAGCGGCTCTGCATATCGATCACCCCTATCCTATCTACCAAAGTAATGATCTCCTTAGACAATGCTCTTCCAACCCCTATATGCTGACGTGGCTCCCATGCCTAGTGACATTCCCTGCATGTCATTAAAATGTAAACATGTTCTCCCTACATGCGTCTGAAGGGTATTGAGACATCTTTCAATCAGCTAAACCCCATTGGGGCCCTCGCCCCCCCATGTCTGGTCAAAGTTGTTCGACCTAAAACATCGGTAATGATAGTCATGTCAGTGGGACTTTGAACCACTCACAAAAAAAGAGGCGCAAAGCCTTTTAGCCCTAAACCTGAAAAGGGAGACCTAGGAAAAAGCCAGGTTATACATGCTGGGTCCACACCAAATGGGCCCAGGAAAAATTATGGTATTATCAAGAAAAGTCAAAATGTTTTTGGGGATTCTCTATAGAACCCCATCAATAGTCAAACAATGCTTGAGAGATCCAAAAAACTAGGCAAAAAAATTAGAGCTTGTTATCATTTTCCGGATTAATGGTCAGTTCTGATTCAGTAGGTTGTTAATCAGCCAACAATTGCTCCAGTAATAACCAAATTCCAAATAAGGGGAGAAATCAACATAGATTGTATTCTATTGAACAAAAGGGGAGGGCATCCATAAGATGGGGCCTCTCCCTCACAGTAACAGAAGAGATAGAACAAAGTGTCCAGTAATGGCTCTAACAGTTAAAAAGGAGCATGGATTTCTCTCTCCGTTAGATCCACAACTGAGCAGCGAAGGTTATCGCATGTCTGCTCCAGCATAGCTTTCTCCTTGGCCTCAACTTCGGCCACCGAGCGAATTTGGTTCACTGACATTTGGAGATCATTTATCCCTTTTCTAGTGGCTTCAAGGTTACCAGTCATAGTCGACATATGATCCCTTATCATCGCTACTCGAGTTTTTCATTCCTGCGGCTCTGCGGACATGGGGGCTGCCTGATCTCGAGAGATCGCCTCTTGTGTTACTAGCTGATGTAGCTTCGTCATGGTCTCCTCCAAGGCTCGGGCCCAATAATGAGAAACATCGAGATGAGAAAGTTTTCATTCACTAGCAGCATCTTCCTCACATGCCATAACAACCTGGCAGGCGAAAAGGTGAAACTGCCGATAGTCCATGCCACTGGACCACAAACATAGGAAGAGTTGTCATAGGGCTTCAGTTTTAGTTTCCATCTCAGCAAGAGGAGTTTCGACAACAATCTCACAAATCCAAGGCCAGACCCACCTTTGAACTGTTCGGTGGTCTACCATGGAATTATGATCTTTGGTGTCCTCGCCCGGCAGAACAGAATCGAAGTCTGGCATTGCAACTAGCGCAGACATGTGCTCACTAGAAGTTGGTTCTGAAGCTGGAATGTCTGGAACCTCTAACCCTAGTTCAGGCTTGGTGATCAAGTTGCTAAGCCTGGTATAGACTGGAAAATATTCCGATATTGTGTCTCTAGGACCTGAAACAATAGGGTCGTCATTATCAACGTCCAAGAAGGATGAACCCGTCAAAACTTCGTCCACCACAGGGCTGGGATAGGAAAATACCCTAAGTCGCATTGATAAATGATCCATCAGCTGATACTCCCTTAGAGCTGATGAGGAAGGTGTGGTGGATGCAATAGCCACATTACCTCCTGATTTGGGAACCTGCCAGATAGCCTTCCCTAGGATCCCATCAGGATACTGTTATACCCACATTTTTGCATACTCCACGGAAAGGTAGGAAGCCGCCCCCATGACAGGTAGGGTAATGCTTGTGTCAAATCCCTCCCATGTCAGCAACAGCCACCATTCAATAAGTATGGACGGGTGCGGTCCTTGAGCCTGAGGAGGGGGAGGGAAACATGGACTTGCATGCACCCAAACTGGCGAGAAAAACAATACGAGACATAGAACTCGCACAGATAAACCCCGTCTATCCGCACAGACAGAAAACCGTCCTGTAGAGAGATCTTGTAATAATTCTCCTCCTGGTTCCCCTAGTAGTTGTCAACAATGACACTAGAAGGGGTGTGGTTGGGAGTGAAAGAAAACTGGGATAAGTCACTCAGAATCTCGAGGACTTCACTAGAACTGATGGACTTCAAGAGAACTCCAGCTATATCTATCAGGGTAGGCCGAAAGGTAGGAAGAGGTATAGCCATGTTGTGACGGTACTCATAACAGCGACAATGATCCGGTATCCAGCCATAATAAAATTGAAATGGACCACTCAGACGAAAGGGTGACCCGCCCTTCTGCATGTGACCTAGCAGTTCATAAATACGATCCAATGTGGGCATGGCCAAATTCAACGGGCGACCCTCTTCCAGCTCGACTGCCATCATCTGGGTGCACGCCCTGACGCCAGGATTGATGTCCTGAGAAGGGAATATCCACCCACTCAAAAACATAGCAAATAGACCTGCCAACCTGAGCATGGGAGGCACACTAGGGAGCACCTTGTAACCTCATGAAATGTAGTCACCCACCTCTAGAACAACCCAGTAGGAACCTGGGATGGATCGTGACTGTTGAGAAGGATGAGTCCTGGGGCGCTTGGTCTTCGGCACAGGACCAGTGGTGTTCAGAAAAAACCCTACCCAGGTGCTATAGGGAATAAGAGAGTGGGCACGCAAGGCCAGACCTAGTAAATACTCCACTATAACCATCATATCCCTCACCAACGAAGGAAAATTTTCAATGTTGTCCCATGATTCAGGAGTGGGAAGGAACTCGCCATACATCTCACCGATAATCGGGAGTCCTCCAGATTGGTTGATGTCCTATAGACTAATGCCAACTTCACCATGGGAAAGGTAGAAAGTATTAGGGCTTGAAGACCAGCGACTGAGCAGGTTAGTCAGGATCAAGGATGGTGGGTAAATTGAAAATTGGGAAGCCCACACTGCATAGTACAAATCGACTACTTCCAGCGACTCGTGAGATTCCTGACAATGTTGATGAACCCAAAAGGCACAGGCCCAGTCGTTTGAGAAAATCCCACCAGACTGAATATCCCACTTCTGAATCCACCCCACATCGGTATCTACATGAGCATGGTTGATAATAGAAGGGTAACTCTTGAAGCAGCTTCCTCTGAAACGTTTAGGGATTGCTGATCACTTTGGGTCCAATGAGAGCCTCTCGAAATGTTGGTGTCTTTCTGTTCAGAGTCAGAAACCATCTCCCCCGATTGCGTAAGGTTCGCTTGAATACACATTGAAAATTCTTCCTTGAATGGAGAAGGAAGACCTGGGAAAGTGGGGGTAATAGGGACGTCATCTTGAAGACCGAATCCATAAAGCGGAAGGAGATTTGATAACAGATAGTCTAGGAGCTCAGAAGGGAGCAAGTCTTTGAAAACACCATCATCGGGAGTAATGGATCGACTGGGGTCCCCCTTGATGCTCTCCTCTATTTGAATCATAGCTGGACATCTCCCTAAACCAATTGGGAGAGGCTCGACAGTAGGTCTAGGTGCAGGGTGAGGGGGAACCAGGTTTTCTCCCTGTATCAAGAAGACCACGAAAATGGTTAGTCTAGAATAATAAAATATGGAAACAAATAGCAGATATATGGCTAAGGATCAGTTGAGGAGCCTTCATAGCATAGTCCACGGGGAGGTCTTGAAGGATGGTTCGCGATGACTGTATCCCGTGGACCAGCCCTTTGCGAAAGTAATTCACGACACTCTGGCCCACGGTGCGTTGTCCATAAAACTGTGAACCAGGTTTTTCCATGGAAGTTCAATCCCAAATTGAAGTGGTTAAGTTCGAAAGACTTAGATATTTTTAAAGACTAGATGTTTTTAGTCTGCAGAGTATCGAAATCGTGGAGAAAAGAAACCGCGGAGCACCAAAACCGTGAAGCGATTTCCTCCGTGGCCATTCGTGACATACTTTTTGATTAATTAGAAATTCTAGTTCATGGATAGGTTGTTGGTCCATGGATAAAGAATGGCGTGAATGAGAAATGGTTTGCAGATATACCAGCCCGTTCACAAACGAAGCGTTTCGCAAAGAAACAAGCACACTGAGGCAGAAAAGCGAAGGATCGCTGGTATTCGCGAAGAATTCGGTAGAAGACAAATTAAGTGACCTCCATATTTATAGACGTGGTCCCATAATGGGTCCACATCCCTACGGCAACCCATCCGAGTATCAGGACCACTTTGCGTCGGAATAGTCTCCTCTTCATTCTAATCTGACCCCATTCTGATAGGGGGAATTTGTAGGGTCCTGAAAAATCCGCAAAGGAGAATGACGATCCCCTTTAACTCAAGGGAGATTCTACCCAATTCCCCCTCAAAGGATTAGGGAAAATGTGGAGAATACTCAAGGATGGAAAAGGACGAACTGGTCCACGGACCGGTCTAATGTAAACAACGCATGGCCAGTTCCGCAAAGCGTCCCTCCTCCACGAACCGTCGTCATTCACGATACAGAGGTGGAGACCCTCCGCAGTCGTGAGGCGGGATAGGCACCAACCCAGTTCACAATTCCGGACCACCCCAGCCGCGATCTGTGTGAACCGGCCCCAATCGCCTCCACTCTCATTCGAGAAATGGTGGCGGAGATCCTCCACGGGCACGAAGCAGGATGGGCACCAATCTGGTTCACCGTCATGAACCGCCCCAGCCACATCCATTGTCTTTCGCAGAATGGAGGTGGAACCCTCCACGGCAGCGAAGCACTCCCCGTGTTCGGTTTGGAGGGGGGCGCTCAGTTCCCACCTCGAGTTGCGGATTGACCAAGTCAGCTGTAAACCGGGTTTTCGGTCGTTGGCCTCCGCAAAAGGAGTCGTGTGACCACAGATACATCTCTTTCCCCACTATATAAAAAGAGAATGAGCGGGGAAGGGGAAGAGGATTCAGAGGATTTTGGGGATGAATTCGGAGGAGATTGATCAGATTCGGGTGGAAGGATTTCGCAAACAGCGAAGATCTAGTTCGTGAACCAGAGTAGGTATGAACCTGGTAACGAATTAATAAGGAACTGAAAATGCATAATAATTTGGTGAACCCTGAACCAAAAATGACATAAAAAGTGAAGATCGCGAACCATATCCCCTCCATGGATGCACTCCCCATGAACAAGTGTGATTATGCCTCTTTTCCGATCCGCCGCACCGCATAGAACCCTCCTACGCGGGTGAAGCCCCGACCGACGAACCCCCGACCGGAGATGCCCTTGGCTGCCGCGGCTCGCATGGAACCCTCCGCATACCACCCTAGTGTGTGGATTGAACCCGAAGCCACGAACCCTCCTGGTTCGTGGGATGCCAATCAATCCACAGATCATCCTGGTTCGCGGATGGCCTCTCAGTCCGCGGACCACCCTGGTTTTCGGACGACCTCTCAGTCCGCGGACCACCCTGGATCACGGACGGCTTCTCCAGCCACGTAGAACCTCCCTACACGAAGGTATCCACACCTCATACACTTGTGTGGACATCCAAAACCTTCAGAGTCCTCGTTCCCCGAACCAGATAAAATCTTTCCAATTCTATTCCGGCCTGATCCCCCGTGACTCCCTCATTAGCCTACTCATATACCCCGAGACAAGGCCTCCACCAGATCCACCAGATTCGTATGATGTAACCAATAGGCATATTAGCTCCCCCATTTGAGTTCACATACCCACGACAAGCGAAGGCGAAGGGTTTGCCCCGACCCTTGGGCAGATTCTCGAAGCATGCCTTGGTTTACATTCCCACGATAATGCGGGATCCGAGCCTGAGAGCCACCTTTCTACCACTACTCGCCAGGATAAGGGATTTAACACATCTGTGGTCGGTAACTTCTCCACTCCCCAGAGAGGCGGTAGCATACACATCAGAAGGAAGCTATCCCCATGCACCTTCGTACTTCCCCACCAATTCGACCAATGAGGGATGTAGTGGGGAAGGGTTCTGCTCCATCCTTCTTTGGGTCTAAATCCCTCTCCTGGTGGGCTTTATCACCTTGGGCATCCATCTTGGAGTAAGACCCAACCTAATTAGCCACTCTATATGTAATCCCCACTCCACTTCTCAAGGATGCACCTTTCGCGACGTGATCGTCTTGTCCCTGCTGCCTCTTGTTTCTCACACTGAGCATGACTCACGTGGGATTCGAGTAAGCGTCGACCATGACATCCTCTTATGGGCCTCCACAAAGTGTATGCCCCAATCCATTACTATGGCTGACCTAAAAGCGTAATCCCAACTCTTGTGAACTACAACGACTTTGTTCCCATCCTCCTAGGTATGGTACGTAAAAATCCTGAAATAGGTTCAAGCCCAATCACCATCGGACCCCCGGGTCCACATTCACATTGGTTCTCCGACACCCCTGAATGAACTACGAGGAAATTGATCCCTGTATCCTGATCAGGTTATGTAGGAAGCCTCTTAGCGGTTCAAGCCCA
The DNA here is from genome assembly GCA_963277665.1 of Viscum album. NCBI lineage: Eukaryota > Viridiplantae > Streptophyta > Magnoliopsida > Santalales > Viscaceae > Viscum > Viscum album. The sequence continues at coordinate 33,981,446 of OY728150.1, read as the reverse complement.
CAACCCGGTTGTTCCGAAAACCTTAACATCAGTTCACCTTCGTCCCATATGACATTAAATTGTACATTCGAACTACGTGGACTTTGATCCCTGCCTCCTAGGTAGGGTATATAGGAAGCCTCCATGAGGCTCAAGACCAAAAACTGGTCGATCTGACTATCTTCATGTCGGTTCACCGCACCACTCCTAGTTCCACCTCAGTGAGTTCGGACTCGTCGGGGTCATTAATCCAATGAGGGATGGTAAACCTCGGGCATAAATGATTTTGAGTCCCTGCGTTCAGCTGACCATTGCCAACCAGAAGAAATCTGTGGTACAATTCTTGGGTATAAACCAAAGATTCTTGAATATATGAATATGTCTTAAATCTATAATAGAGTCCTAGAACAAGAAATAATTCCCCCCAAAAAGGGTGTGATGAGCCCGACTTCCCATCCTCTCGACCAATGTGAGTTCTTAAGCATCGTTGGCCAAACCACCTGGAAGACGCGTGCCTTTAGAAAGCAGGTCCACATATCATTGGATATGGAACAGTTGGGCATTTCGAAATGAAGACCGGTGTACCCGACATTATCAATAAAGCGGGGCTCAACCATCTGTGAGATCGATAGTTGGGCATGTTGGTCATCCAACTCCTTGAAGGGAAACAGATCGAAACACCCACATAGATATATCAACTAAAATCCATAACCAATTAACCTTATATTTATAAACTAGATATATCAATTATGTAATTTCTAGAGACTATTCTTCATATTATTTTTTATATAGAATCTGATATCCATTTTTATTTTTATTTTTATATAAAAAGACATTAAATTTGAACAATAAAAATTAGGAAATAATAATACCTTCCTCTACAAAAATATATATCTATTTATAATACTCTATATAGGGATACTTAATATTTATTTATCTAAAATATGGTTATGTATTTATATTATATTCTACCCATTATCAGCACCAAATTCATCTATTATATCCAAATACTGTTTTAAATTCATTAAAAATGAAACTTTGAAAAGACTTTTCATATCATCATTCTCATCACCATCAATTGGATCTTTTAGAATTCATATCTATTATTTATTTATATTAATCAATTATTGGTTGATCTAAAAATTATTTTAGTCATAAAAAATTTTAATTTAAAATTTTAATACATTTCTTCATTTCACCTGAAAATTGAACCCCTGGGATATTAATAATTCTAAAAAATCTAATGTTGTTTTCCATATTAGTAAATCATCAATGATTCATTGAATAATTAATTATATATTTTGTGAATCTGTTTTTTTTCATTAAAAAAACCTTTTCAAGACCAACTATATGTGTTGTGGTCCAAACCATAGAGGGGATTGTTTTTTGAAATACCTCATGAAATGGATATCTCTATTCTATGATATTTGATTCATCTTATTTAAGTGAAAAATAACATCAAACAAACATAATATCATGGAATATAGGATATATAAAATCATGTATTAATTATTAATTTGTACATGTACCATTAATCATAAAAAAACAAAAAAAAATCACACCTTACATCTTATATAAATATTTTCAAACCCATATTACATGAAATATGTTCATTTCAAAGTTATCTTCTAGTTTATAGAATAAAATTTTCCAACACAATATGCATAATGTATTTTAGTATGGCTAACTAATAATTACACTTCTTCAAAAAATTCATGATTTACAATCATTTCCAAAATTCCTTTTACTATCTAAATAGATTTAACTATATAAATTTGTATATTTCTAGACTGGTATGAACATCAATGATTTAATTTTATAAAATTTATAATACGAATCAATGTTTTTTAATTAATTTTATGATCATAGAAATACATTTCACATTCACCCATTGTTTTACATGTTTTTTCTTACATATTAAATTGAATTAAAAATATATGGATCTTCATTATAAAGAGGCTAAAAATTCAATTAAAAATTCTAAAACTCATTTCAAAACAACATAGACTAGTATATAATTTCAATCCGTAAATTCTAGCTGACATCATGACATCCAAAACACCAAAAACTCATTCATTCTCACCATTTCAAAAATTTACACTATGTATTCTATATCACCACAATGTTTCGATTTCCAGCACCACCATCTTCAAATTAAATATCATTATACTATCCATTAATTTTTTTAAATTATTATATCTATTTATATAATAAAAAAATACTAGAAAAAAACGCAAAATTATTAACCAAAAACATAATAAAAACAATTTCATTTCTATCCCACAATTCTAATATCTCTATATCTTCTAAAAAATAATCTCTATCATTTCACCAACATAATCAAATAGACTACAAATTATATTATTAATTAAACAAGAAATTAATTCAACAATTGTTAAGATATCTATAATCTTTTCCATTTCATAATCCCTATTTTAATTTGTGATAAGGATATCTGATCATGTCATCTCCATACTCGCCGATAAAAATATATTGACTCAATGACTTACTTCTCATTCTCATCACCAGTATATCATTATTAGCTTCATATATTCCAACAAATTTTTATAACATAATAAATAAACATATACTTGTGTCACTTAAAGTTATCTCAATAGATTTCCATATAATACATCTTTATCATTCTAGGTCAATATAATATACCACCATATAAAAATTAATTTCATTTTGTTTTCCCTTTACATGTTTTTTGATCATATATAATGACCATTAATTACCAACAAACATCACTATCAATTTTCATCAAATCCAATAACTGATTCATGTTTTGAAATAAGTTGTGAGGAATATTTTTTCAATTTATATAAGAATTATTATTCTATATCATGTTTTAGTATTTTTAATAAATGGAATAATATTTGATTGATATATTGCATAATAATTAGTTTGTAAAGCATATTTTATTTGTGTGGGTTAGTTTTGGAGTGTATTTATTGTTTTGGGGGTGTTCAGTGTGTGTTTACATAGTTATTAATTTTTTATATTTGTTTTATGTAGTTTTTGAAGTGTGTTGAGAGAATAGAACATTTATAGTCTGAATGGATCATATCAATGGTGTCTACTTTATTTGAGAGTTTTCTATTTTAGTAGTTATTTTTTAAGAGTTACATTATCTTATTTTAAATTTATTCTCAAGGATGAGAGTTATATCAAAAGAATGTAATTTAGAGTAAAGTATTTAATTTGGATCACTACATTGTATTGTTGTACTGAAATGATAAATCTATGAGGTTAATAATAGAACAAGATAGAAATTTAAACATGATGAACAAATCATGCCATTAAAAGGGGAATTTAGGAATTAATATTTTGACAACAGTAATTGAGAAATCTGATATTAAAAATATCATTATGATTCAGATGGTTAGAATGTGAGGAGTGGGGCTTCACCATGATTTATAATCCATTATATTATTGAGATTCTAGTTCTAGGGATGCAAAGTCAGTTGCACCATTATTTTGGTATTACAATATCAGGGATTATGTGGTGACATATAGATCATGGACATGATTTTTCAATTTGTAAATAATTATTTTATTTCTATCATAGCACATTTCCTTACACCATGATATTTTTATGTTTATCAATATTTAATGAGAGATATAGGGATTGCATCATGTATTTATGTTTTTGAATAGTGTGTTGTGATGAAATTAATTTCAATGTTATCTTTGGTTGATACTAAAATTTAATTATATAAAATATTCAAAACTATATTTTTGTTGACCCTATGGAGTTCCTTTAGAATCAGGGAGATCATTCAGAAATAGATGGTTTAATAAGAAACCATTTCAACATGATTGTATTTGAAATCGAATAAAATGATTTAAAGTGATTGTATTGGATATGGTTTTTATTGTTTTTTATCAATACATAAATCATTTTTAAAATAACATAAAATAAATATTATTATTTTACAAAATGGTTTTTATGAATTTTAATTGTGGTTGAAATTATTCTAGATGTGTTTCAATGATTTTTGGTAAATTGGAAAATTCCTCAATACATAATGTTCGAACTATGCTTAGGAGACTAGGACATAGAAAATTGGAAAGGAACTCACTAAAAAGGTTCTACATATATAATATTTTTCATATATAGGATTTTATCTATTATGTGTTGAGTATACTAGGTTTTAAAAATAGTATTCTATTTCATTTGTAATTCTCTCTATATGTAATATTTTCTAAACATAAAATTTTTACTACATAATATTTTATATGGGATGTGTTATGTTGTAATATTGGTTGAGTATTTTATGTTTATGGTTTTACATATTTAATATTTTCCAAACATAATATTTTATCTATGGTATGTAAGGTTTTTATCATTAATAAATAATTATTTCTAATTCATTAGGATTTTTGTTTGATATGAAATGTCTCTTATATTTCTAAAACATGTGTATGATGGAATAGAAAAGCAGTTTAAAACTAAGTACTTTGAAATGAAATCATTAGCATCCAGAAATCATAAAGAGGATCTATGATCATTAAAAGGAATAAAAAAACTGTATGATGAATATATATTTTTTGGATGTTCTGAGGGATCATATTTCAATGATTAATGGTTGATAAGTAGTTCTTGATCAGTAATTGTCTTAATTAAAAATTTTAAAGTATAATTTTAAGAGAAAAATCATAATATTACCCGATATTATATTCATTTTTGGTCAAAAAAATATTTTATTTTATTAAAAATAATTAGTAAATAAATATTATAAATTTGTTTAAGGGGAATAACAAGATGTTTCACTAACAATTAAAATATTCTAATGTGATTTTGGGATGAGGGTACGAAATGTACACCAACAGAAACATTTTGTTATTTGAAATGAATATCTAGTTGGTTGTTTATATTAAAATTTTTTATCTTTTTTATATGGGATCACTTTATAAAATTACAGAGACATTTTTTATCATGATTTTAGGAATAAATTAAATTCTTAAAATTTTACATGTTCATTCTTTTGTATAATATGGCCATGAGTTTTACCAAATCATAATAACGGTATAGATGTTTATTTTATAAGGTGAAACCTAAAAATTTTGATTTTTCCTATTGTCTTTGTTTTTTTACATGTGTCATATTGATCTTTTAATCCACTTATAAAAGATTTTATTTTTATTATGAAACTCATTATTTGAATCCAATTCACCTATTTACAACCCCGATAAAATTGTATTGATCCAATGGGTTTGTTTTAATTGTAATAATAGATAAATGTTTTCCACCAAATAAATTATTTTTTAGAGTAATAAGTGATCTTTTTTCCTCTGGGTAAGAAAGGACTAGCTCAAAGTTGTTTTATAAACATTGGATAAAAATAATTTGGGGACCAATAATGGGATTCACACTTTAAATATGAAACTTTATTATATAATAAATGATATGTTTCTTCTATTCTTATTATAGACCAATATGATTGTATAAGGGAATGGTACTAATGGTTTTACACCAAATTTTTATGGTGTTTCAAAAAAAAGTTGATGGATTTTTTTTAAAATGATGTCCATTTTTAAAATTATGTTTTTTCAACTATTTTTGAAAAGGATTTCCGAATGTCATTGGGATTAAAACATTGAATAGAATGTGGGATAAATTATAAAGAATATATGAAGGTAAGGAAAATGTTGATAAAGATAAATGAAAAATTTATATTTTTTAATAACGATATATCAATATGAATGAAAAACAACTTGTACACAACTTCTTCAATTGAGTTAATGAAATTATGAGCTCCATCGGTGGTGTTTTTGAAATTTTAGATGATTATATGGTGTTTTCTAAGATGCTATGTATTTTCACTAGCAATTTTTGATGAAAATTTCTTATCACATGAATATCATGATCTATATACACATATATAATATTATTTTAAAACTATTTTTAATTTCTATGAATTATAGAAGGTAATTTGGATCATGAAGAAGAGAAATAACGGTACCAATATTTCCTATAATTCTTTGAATAATGGAAAGCATATAAAATAAATTAATGATGATGATGAATTATCTTTAAATATAGAAGATATCAAAATAAAAATTTTAAAAAGCAGGTAATTTATTTCTAAAATTTAGAAAAGTTGAATATAAAATATTAATGAAAATTTTCCCTTAGAATGTTTCCTGTGTAGAGTTGTTTGAAATTTGAACAAAAAATTACAAAGATAAAAGGTGAATAGGATTTTGGAGAAGAGGATTGAAATCATAGGATATACTAAATGAATAAGGGTTCTAAATTTAAACAAAAATATATTTTTTCAAATGTGGATGGTAAGAAATTATTTAAATCCATGATGAGAAATTATTTATCAAAATTTGATGATTATAATATATTTTATGATCAATAGGATGTTGATATTTTAAGAAAAGTTAATAAAAATGTATAATTTCTAAATTGAATAAGGAGTTTTTTACTAGTGATGAATTTAGTGATTATGGAAGTGGGGAGGAAATAGAAATAGTGTTCATGTTGAAAATATAAATCACATAATTTCTTTCAAATATATCCAAATTAGATAATGAAGTTTTTTTAAGAGATATATTATTGCAACCCAAACTTCTCTTACATTACTAATATTCATTATAAATATAGAAAATATAATAGTATTACACTACAAAGCTCCAAAGGTTTAGTGACTTGGGGAAACTAGGGATAAACATATCATTTACAACATCAAAATAAAACATTTATTTTGTTCATTCATCTATAGCTTCTTATTGTCCCTTGAAAACTACATAGTACACATAATCACTTAAGGATATGCATAAAAAAGGTGGGAGTTAAAATCCCAGTATGGGGATATATAAGAACAATATAACATGGTGTGATAATAATCATAATATCTTCATCAAAAATCATGTGATGAAACATTATATAAAGGCATGGAATATATCATGCATTAAAGTGAAATATCATGTCTTACTGGTCATATACCGCAAATAGTTATGAACAAATATAGAATAATTTCCATAAATAATTTCAAATTAACTCATGATATTCATCACTATAACCAATGTATTGAAGAATTATATAATTCTATGTGCAACTATCACATTCCAACATTCATATTGCGCTACAAAATTCCGGGCGCACCCATCACATCATAAATATTTCATTAGAAGACATTCCAGATAGAACATATATCAATAATGAACATAAACAAAAATTTAAATTAATTGGATTAAACAAAAAATATCAATTCATAAAAATTTGGTTTCCAAAATATTGGGCCAATAACAAACTTCATATATGAACTATCAAACATGAGTTATAAGTAAATGGAATGCTCTTGAAATAAGAGTTCTTTTGGAAAAAATTTTATTTGAAATGAACTCTAGAGGAAAACATTTATATCCCTAAAAAGGAAATAAAATGATGCAAAAATGATTTTTAATGAGTAACCATATCAAAAATTTAGTAATAGAGGGAGAACCCCAAGAAATAATGTTTGGTTCGTCAATTACCCCTTACCATGTATCTGGACACTTTCATCACTTTAATGTCCCATATAATGGACTTATATTCATTAATTATAAATAAAGAAACTCTTATACATGAATATCATTTACTAAAGTTTCATTATGTTCTATAATGTTCATTTTCATGATTTATAAATCATAAATTCATTGTTCGAGAATGATCATTTTTATAGTTTTTCGGAACGGTTCACTTGTATTAATTAATGGAAGCTCATTTAAAATGTGGATAACCATACATAATTGTAATTATATGATTTTAATGATGTTATAAAACATTAAATTATCTTATAAATAATTTCATCAACTACCATGATGATTAATAGTTAGATAATAATTTAATGTTGATCATTTGGTGTTAATTCAGGCAGTTTTTCGACCATAAAAAAACAGGTTTTCGTTAATAATTTAAAAACTATGAACTTAATATGGTTGATAAACATTAAATAAGATATGAAACATATAATATAATCTGTTTCAACCAAAATCATTGTTTCATGACCAGATATAAAGGTGGTAATGGAAATAATACATGTCATTCTTAAAGGTGGTAAATTAATACCGCACGAACAACATTTTCATTTCCAAAATAAAAAAATGTGAAGGGGGTTGGATGATATATTGTCCCATTAGTATCATAAAATTAAATTATATTTGATATAATGGAGTTACCATTTAATGTTGACAAGGATAGGTGGAATAATTTAAGAAAAGAACATGAAATTTAAAGGGAATTAAAGAAAAAGTTTGTAACACTCCAAGCTTCCACGGTATGCTTCTCTTTGAATAACACAATAGCGTGTGTTGTACACAACTTCGAGTTATAATGCACACTACAACCAATAAAACTAGCCATTATGAATATTAATACCCACATTCTGAAATTTTATAAATTTTACCTTTAAAAATGGACTTCATTTTTGGATTAAGAATATCAAAATTAACCAAGATTGAATTTTTCGTATTTTTCTGAAAAAATTCAATTTTTGATGAATACTGAAATAATACTGAGTTATAGTTTGAAACAGAATTTTATTTTAATAATTATTTATTTTATTTAAATTAATTTTAGGTCAAAATAAATACATAATATATATATATACGTTCAATGTAATTCAATGGAGTCATTTTATAATAATTTTATATATATAAATATTTTATTGACCTTTTCACCGTCTTTTACCCATCTCCTAGGAGAATTCGCAAAATAAAATAGAATATAATTTTACCTCTTATGTGAGTGGAATTTAAAAAATCCAAGATACATGGTTAATATCAAGGAGTAAAATTTTGTTCAATAAGATAAAAATTATTTTTGGTGAAGAGTAATTTTTACTTTTATTTACCACTGTTAAAAGTAAATAGGGAAATTAAGGGTAAAAATGATTTTATAATTACCCTTACAGAAGTCCTAATTCAATTGGATAAGGATAATCTGACCAATAAAAACATTAGGAATAAAATATGAACCTCTTTGGTCCACTTGGATTAGATTAGGACACTTATTATTATTTTATTTAAAGAAGAGTCAAAATAGTTAAAATCAATGTTTAATAACTAAAACATTATTAATATAGGGTTATACATAAGATAAATTCAATTATAATGCATTATAAAGATAAAAATATTTCCTAACTAATGGTATTTTATTTACAATTTTTAGACATTAAATAATTTAATTTATTTATGACACATTGATGATGCATTAATTACCCAATTAATGAAATATTAAAATAATTGATATTATAAATATCCAAATAAATATAATTTGAAACTTTTTATGAATTCCAATAATTTTACTGGTTAATAAGACTTATTAGGGTTGGTTAAATGAGTTTTGTTTTTGAAGAAATAATGTTGTTATGAATAAAAAAACAAAATACCAAAGAGTGTCAAAATTGATATAAAAGAGTTTTTAAAACAAATATAATATTATTAATATATATTATATTCTAAAAATCTATTTTTCGGCCAAAGGACATATATAAATATAGGTGTATCATTAATTAACCACTTGGGTTTCACGTGGAAGTATATAGTATGTTTTTTAAACATTAATATAAAAATACAAAGAGGCATGGTAAATGTCAAACTATTTAACTAAGAGTTAAATCTAAATGATAAAGTTAATATATTGACCCAAACCTATCTAAAACCTATTGGTTGAGTGTTTTTCGAACCATCCCCACCTTTTCATTTAAATAATCTTTTTCTGATCCATTAGAAACCGAATATGATTTTATTATAAAATAATATTAATTTCTTTTCCTAAGGTGCCCCTCACCTCTCTTATAATAGGGAACTCCCCCTTCTCTATCTTATTCACAACATCAAAGCCATTTGGCTTAGCCAAAATCTTCCCAAATATCCTATATCATTCCATAAATTCATCTTATTGGCCTTCCTTTTGTTAGAAAGGAAACTTAAGGAGCACTTTTGATCAAATCCAAAGGAAGAACCCAGAGAAGAGGTAATAATTTCACCACCATCTTTCAAGTTCATTTCTTTTTCCACTTCTTCATTTATTGTTATTTACATTATAAAATAATAACTCCAATATCTTCTATAAACTATGATGTTATTATAAATATGTTACAACCATATTCATTATTCTATCCATCCTTTGAATGACATGTTACCATACCTGTGTACGTACGAATTACAGTCTCCACGTCGTGGTGAAATTGTTATTCAATAAATTATTATATGGATGGGTATAATAATGATGTAAATAATAAATATAACATGATAATTATTATGTATATATGATATAAAATCCATTTATATATTAATTTAATATCAAAATAATGATATTATCTGTCGTGCATACGTACGGATTACCATCTCCATGAAGGCGATGAGATTCATTCCCCATCGTATCCATTCAAGACATATTTTCATTAAATGATTAAAAATAATGTTGAAAGACTTGATATCATTCTGGATATTAATAATATACATCCCATCCATATCAAAAATGACTGACATTACAAATAATATAAAGGAAAACTAATCTGTAAACACCTGAAACGACGATAATACTATGATATTATTAACAAAACAGTGTTAATAGATCATATATGAAATCATATTAATGTATATGATTCTTGTATAATTTAATAACAATTATTTCACCATTATATAGGAGGTTAACCTACCCTCTACCAAGGAAATGTACAAGGTTATGGTTTATTTCACCCTCACTTCATTATCTGATATTGTTTTTACGTAATTATCTACTGGGACCTATTTATCATCCACATCCATGTTTCTTAATAATTTATTTCAGAACATTATTAATATTTTATTGAGTGTGGTATAAAGTCATTTATAACCTTGTTTGACCCTTTATAAGATGTTTATAAAGTATTCTTTCGTCATTTTCCAAACAAATTCCTTTTTAATTTTTCGATAGAATCAAGGTAGGAATGACTTTTTTTAACATATATGGTGGGTCCGACTACTTTCCACTGTTATAAAATCATCGATGATTATCTTAAAAGCTTATAAGAATATTTTCAAATTAAACGTTTTCTTTTATAAATATGTGACTTTTAAATGATTTAAAAAAAGAGATATTTCCCTCAAATAGATTTGATTTCATCTATGTCAACATCCTTTGAGGTATTTTAACCTTATTTGAAGTTGATTTATTATGATGAAAATCTTCTGGATTGTATTGATGGTTTTGTGATATGTCTGCCTGTGGATGTGTCATTTTTATACCATTCATGGTTTTTGGATAAATTTATTGACATTTCATATGCTAGTTTTAATACGAATGATTATGTTATGATTAAACATGTTCATATGAGGAATGCATTAGACTTAGTAAGTGACGAGTGGACCATGCTATAGCTCCTCGATGCATCAATAGGTCTCATGGGACAAACTAGTGTGTTGGCATAAGGCCTTTACAAAATCTTATTTGTAGTTTTGGCATAATGCCTTGACTATGTGGTTATGATAGTCTGGAATTATGCATTCCTTCATTATGAAAGTGGTTATTGATATTTCATGTGAATATTCAACTAGTAGAATATCCATGTGAATAAGTAAATGGAATTATTTCATTTCATTTTTTCCATGTTATATTGATGATAATGTTTAAAAGGATTTTGTTTTAGTTATACATTTCCTTAAATGTTTATGCTTATTTATGAAAGTTTCTGATATATTGTTGTCCTTACTGATCATCTCATCTCACCCCTTTATATGTTTTATTTTTTCCCAGATGTGAAGAAGTATTTTATGATAGACTTACAGGGATAGTCTGAAGGGATATGAGTTTGGATTATGGATACTATGTTGCTGTAGTTTTAACATTATGATGTAATGTAACCCTTATGAATGTATCTAGTGTTTCCAAGTCTAATAAACTAATCAGTCTTTCGAGACTTGATATTTTGTGATCATTTCAATGTTATGTAATAAGGCACCGACTCTAGGTAACTGGGGTCGGGGAGTTACATTTGGAATCAGAGAAAGTTTACTACGAACCTTGGAAGCAATATTTAGATAAACTCTGATTATAGCACATAGCACTATGATAGATTTTGAGGATTAGTATAGAAGAACATCCTAGAATTTTGGTATTGTAGAGATTTTGTGAGTTTTCTGAGCTATATATCCCTTTCTGGATACGAGCAGGTAGAGGTGGCTCTGGCACAGATGTACATAGGGGTGAAACCTGAAAACACCGCTTTAATCTAGACTCGAACGAGACCTGCTAAACAACAACGGGTCTTGCTGCACTCTTGGTAATGACACTCCCATGGGATATGATTAGGAAAATTCTGATTTTCATTACAAAACATTTTGTAGGGTTAATGAGTATATATTTCCTCAACGAAATCATCTTTTATGATTATGGATTATATCCATAAACTGTTCAATTAATGTTAAGTGTTTTACATGTTTGGATATATGTATTGCGATTCACAAACTAATATATTTTATGCCATTGTTTAGAAATGGAACCTATTGGATGGAATGGAAACCATATCCATGCACAAACTCCATGTAGGGATTGACCTCCTACTCATGATAATTATTGTAGAGCTGGTGATACAACTGGTGCTGATCAGCTAATCAACATACTTGGACAACTCACTCAGGTTATGAATAATAACCTTACCCATATGGATCACCCTGATCCACAGTGTTGAGGATAAACGATAGATCGCTTCATAAGGAAAGAACCACCAACATTCAATGGGGGTACAAATTCACTAGTAGCTGAGAAATGGATAAATTCCTTAGAGAAAATATTCCATGCCTTGGGGAGTAGCGAAAGGGAAAAAGTTTTCATGGGAGTTTACCGCCTCACTGGAGATGCTGATCAATGGTGGTCATTGATTCAAAACGCGAAGGGAGATGATGAAGTATCAAATATGGAATTTATGGATTTTCAAGATATTTTTGTATAAAAATACTTTCCTCGTGACCATCGAGTAGATATGGAAAGGAAATTTCATAGTCTCAGTCAAAAGGAGGACAAGAATGTTGAAAAGTATGATTCTAACAATACAAGGTTAGAAAGGCATGCTGCAGATTATATTTGTTAACCACGAAGTAATATTGATCATTTCTTTTATGGGTTAAAACCATTTCTCCATCATGTATTATTCTCACAATCTTTCTCGTCAAACAAAGATATTGTCTCATGTGCTATCAACACAGAAAAGAAATTATCTAAGTTTTATGACTTTAAAGAAAATATATAAAAGAAGAGTTCTACTAATCACTCTGGAAATGGAAATAAGGGGATGTAGGAAAAATTTGAATATCAATCCTATAATAAATGTGGGTTGAAACACCCCGGTACATTCTTGAAGGGAATGGGAGTCTGTTTCAACTGTGGTGAAAAGGCCACCAAGCTCGTGATTGTAAGGGGAAGAAGGAATCTACCGATGTTCAATGCTAAAATGGCAAAGAGATCGTACATTATGAAAATGAATATCCCATGATTCCGGGAAACTTTATCAAAAAAGGACAAGGGATCAAGGCCAAGCTTATGTTATCACTACTGCAGAGGTAGAATCTCCCAAAGACGTGGTGGCAGGTAATTTAATGGTTTCCTCAAGTTTAGAAAATTCTTTATTTGTTTCTAGATCATCTCATTGTTCTATATCTTCTCAGTTTGCTAAGAAAATTATATATTTTCTATTTTATTTGACAAGGTAGTTGTTAGTAAAAACTCCTAATGGAACTATAATTGCTACAAGGTTCTGTGAATCTGTTCCCATTAGGGAATATAAATGATCTTTATCTACTGATCTGATTTTCATACCCATGTTTGAATATGATATAATCCTGGGTATGTATTATCTTTCAGACATGATGAAAAAAAATTGTAAGAAGGAGGAGGTTACTATTTTTGATGACGATGATAAAGATAACCTTATCTATAGAGCAGAATCGTCACCACCTAATTCGTATCTAGATCCACCCTCAGTAGATCAACTAAATTTAATTTTTAGGGAATAAGAGAATGAAATGTCTGTGGGTGATGAAATTTGTGATCAAATAGAGTATGTACCTATTGTTAGATAATATGTTGATATATTTCCATAAGATTTACTAGTACATCCTCCAAAACGAGAAATTGGGTTTTCCATTGAATTAATTCCTGGTTCGAGGCCCTTATCGAAGACCCCTTATAGAATGGCCACATTAGAATTAGTGGAACTATACAAAAAATTGAGGAATTGAGTAATAAGAAATTTATTCACCCTAGTGTTTCTCCACATGGAGCCCATGTCCTTTTTGTGAAGAAGAAAGATGGATCTATGAGATTGTGCATTGACTACAGGGAGATCAATGCTATAACAAGAAAGAGCATGTATCCCCTACCGCACATTGATGATTTATTCGACCAACATCATAGATATCAATACTTTTCCATGATTTACCTTTGATTTGGATATCATCAGTTGTGTGTGAAGAAAGATGAAATTCCGAATACAACAATTTGAACTAGGTAAGAGCATTATGAGTTTACATTAATGCCTTTTGGGATAGCTAATGCACCCTCTGTTTTCATGGATCTAATGAACAGAGTTTTCAAGGAATATTTTTATGACTTTCTATTGGTACATATTGATGAAATATTGGTATACTTCAAAAGGCACGAAGATCATGAAAATCACTTGGACATTATTCTAAAGACTCTGAGAAGACAAGAATTATATGAGAAGTTTATCAAGTGTGAATTCAGGCATCAAGAGATTTTTGTTCATGTTCATATTGTCTCTAAGGATGGAATCTCAGTTGATCCTTTTAAGACAAGAGCAATTCAAGAATGGAAATCACCAACGAGTATTACCAAGGTATGTAGTTTTATTGGTTTAGTAGGTTATTATCGACGTTTCGTCAATAATTTTGCTCAGTTGGATAACCCATTAACAAATCTCACACGTAAAAGGGTTAAATTTGATTGGACAAAAGAGTGTGAAGAATTTTTTAAAGAACTAAAGATAAGATTAGTCAATGCACATATTTTAACTCTACCATTGGGGAATGATCGATTTGTTATTTATAGTGATGCATCGAAGAAAGGACATGGTTGTGTCCTTATGCAGAATGATAGAGTTATTGCCTATGCATCACAATAGCTGAAAATTCATGAAAAAAACTATCCTACTCATGATCTTTCGTTAGCTGTGGAAATATTTCCCTTGAAGATATTGAGACATTATCTCTATGGTGAAAAATGTGAGATATATACCGATAATAAGAGTTTGAAGTATATTTTCTCACAGAAAGAACTCAACATGAGGCCAAGGAGATGTCTTGAGCTACTCAAGGATTATGATTGCATGATACACTACCACATGGGGAAGGAAAATAAGGTGTCAGATTCTTTGAGCATAAATGATCATGGAGTTTTGACCAAGATGAGAGATGAAATGGATCCTATTTCATGGATATAGTAATGATGGATATGGGAATAACCATGGAAGGTGAAACATCAATGATTTTTCAAATGGTTTGCAAACCATCTTTACTAGAAAGGATTAAAAGTTCTCAGGCTGATGATGAGTTGTTTAAAAATAATATTAAAGATGTGAATGATGGGAGATTGAGTGACTTTGTTTATGAAGATGGAATTTTGAAATTTGGAAAGATACTTTGTGTTCCCGATATACCTGGTCTAAAAAGTGAATTGTTGGATGATTCTAATATTTCCAATTTCCCTATACAACCTAGTAGCACTAAGATGTATAGAGATTTGAAGGAACATTTTTGGTGGAACAACATGGAGAGGGAGATTGGTGATTTTGTGTCAAGATTTAGGGTTTTTCAACAATTGAAAACTAGAAGGAAAAAGCCTGGAGGATTAATGCAACCTCTTCCTATACATGAGTTGAAATGGGATAACATTATGATGGACATAGTCATAGGAATACCAAAGACTCCAAGAAGTAACGATGCAAAATGTGTCATTGTTGATCGTCTTTCCAAGTCAGCAAATTTTCATGCTATAAGAGAAGATTTACCATTTGATCATCTGGAAAGTCTATATATTAATGAAGTAGTGAGACTTCATGGAGTACCTCTCTTTATTGTTTCTGATCATGATCAACGTTTTACTTCAAGATTCCGGAAAAGTCTTCAGAAATCCCTGGATACTGAACTTTTTTTGAGCACTTCCTACCACCCCAAAACTGATGGACAATCAGAACGAACTATTAAAACCTTAGAAGACATGTTGAGATCCTGCTCACATGACTTTTAGGGTATGTGGGATCAATATTAACCCTTGGTAGAATGTTTCTATAACAATAGCGTCCATTCATGTATTTAGATGGAACAATATGAATAATTCTATGGAAAAAGATGTTTCACACCAACCTGTTGGGATGATGTTGGTGAAAGAAATCTTGTAGGCCCAGAACTGGTGGAGGAAACAATGTAAAAGGTTAAGGTAATCCAAAACCACATCAAAGCAACTCAAAGTTGACAGAAGATCCCTGCCGATAACCAAAGGAAGGATTTTGAATTTCAGGTAGGAGATCATGTTTTCTTTAAGGTATCTCCATGGAAGGGTGTTATACGTTTTGATAAGAAGGGAAAATTGAGTCCAAGGTGCATCAGACCTTTCAAAATTCTAGAATGAATTGGGGCTGTAGCTTATCATTGGGAAATCCTGCCAAATCGCTCCCAAGTTCGCGATGAGTTCCACGTATCACTGTTGAGATAATACATGCATGACCCAATGCATGTTCTCAACTATGAGGAATTAGAACTGGAACCCGATCTGTCTTATTGAAAAGTGCTCATCAGGATTCTTGATACCAGAGAAAAAGTGCTGAGAAACCGGACGGCTTGTCTAGTAAAAGTTCTATGGAGAAACCATAAGATGGAAGAGAAAACGTGGGAACCCGAGGAACTTATGATTAAGAACCACCAGAGTCTTTTTATGCAGTCATATTCTAGAAATTTCAAGGATGAAATTATTTTAAGGAGGAAGTAATGTAACAACACCCCAAGCTTCCATGGTATGCTTCTCTTTGAGTAATATAAAAGCGTGTGTTGTACGCATCTTCGAGTTCTAACACACACCAAAACAAATCAAACAAGATGTTACAAATAGTAATACCCAATTTTTCAAATTTTATGAATTTTATCGTTCAAAATGGACTTCATTTTTGGATTTGGAATACTGAAATTAGACTAGGGTGATTTTTTTGTATTTTTCTGAAAACATTCAATTATTGAGGAATATTGAAAAAACACTAATTTATAGTTTACAACCAAATTTTTATTTAAATAATTATTTGTATTATTTAAATATAGATTTGGTCAAAATATTTACATAATACATATATAAGTTCAATTTAATTCATTGGATTTAGTTTATAATAATTTTAGATATATAAACATTTTATTGAACTTTTCACCGTCTTTTACCCATCTCCTATGAGAATTTTCTAATTCACATAAAACAAAATTTTTCCGCTTCTGTGAGTGGAATTTCAAAAATCCAAAAGACACTGTTAATATCAAGGATGAAAATTTGGTTCAATAAAATAAAAATAATTGTTGGTGAATAGTATCATATTACTTTTATTTACCACGGTTAAAAGTATATAGGTTAATTAAGGGTAAAAAGGATATTATTATTACCCTAAACCAAGTCCTAATTCTATTGGATAAGTATAATTATACCAAAAACAACCTTATAAATAAAATATGAATCTCTTTGGTTCACTTGGATTAGATTAGGACACTTATTTTTATTTTATTTAAAGAAGAGTTAAAAAAGTTAAAACCAATGTTTAATAACTAAAACATTTTTAATATAGGGTAATACATAAGATAAATTTGATAATAAATATTACATAGAAATCTAAATCGATTTCCTAGATAATGGTATTTTATTTATAATTTTTAGCCATTAAATAATTTAATTTATTTATGACACAATGGTGATCAAGTAATTACCTAAACAATGAAATACTAAA
The DNA here is from genome assembly GCA_963277665.1 of Viscum album. Taxonomy (NCBI): domain Eukaryota; kingdom Viridiplantae; phylum Streptophyta; class Magnoliopsida; order Santalales; family Viscaceae; genus Viscum; species Viscum album. Next base: position 33,963,495 of record OY728150.1, on the reverse strand, counting down.
ATAATTGATATTATAAATATCCAAATAAATGTAATTTGATAATTTTAATTAATTCCACTAATTACATAGGTTAATAAGACAAAATAGGGTTGGTTATATGAATTTTTTTTGAAGTAATAATGCTGTTTTGAATTTAGAAAAAAAAACAAAATGCCAAATAATGTCAAATTTCACAAAAAAGAGTTTTTAAAACAAATATAATATTATTAATTGATATTCTATTCTTAAAAATCTAAGGTTCAGAAAAAGGACTTATATAATGATAGGTGTATAATTAATGAAGCACTTGGGCTTCACTTAGAAGTATATAGTATGTTTATTAACCATATATTATAAAAATACAAAGAGACATGGTTAATGATAAACTATTTAACTAAGAGTAAAATCTAAAAGATAATGATAATATAGTGACCCAAACCCATCTAAAACCTATTGGATGAGTGGTTTTAGACCCATCCCCATCTTATACTTTAAATAATCCATTTTTGAGCCATTATAAATTGAAAATGAATTTATTAGAAAATAATATTTCTAGCTTTTCCAAAGGATCCCCTCACCCCTCTTATAAAAGTGCACCCCAACTTCTCTCTAATTCACACATTGAAAACCCTTTGGCTCCTCTAAAAATACCTCAATCATCCAATAGGCCTTTATTTATTTATAAAGCTATCTTATGGAGCCATTTTGATCAAATAGATTGGAAGAACCTGATAAAGAGGTAATAATTTCACCACCCTCTTTCAAGTTCTTTTATTCTTCCACTTCTTCTATATTTCTTATTTACATTCAAAAATAATAACTATAGTATCTTCTATATATTTTTATGTTATTATAAATATGGTACATCGATATTCATTATTCTATCCATCCTTTTAATGACATGTCACCATACGTGCATATGTAAAGATTACCGTCTCCACGTCGTGGTGTAATTGTTATTCAATACATTAATATTTGGATGGGTATAATAATGATGTAAATAATAAATATAACATGATAATTATTCTTTATATATGATATTCTATCCAATTATATATTATTTTAATATGAAAAGAATGATATTATCGCTTGTGTATACGTACGGATTACCATCTCCACGAACGCGATAAGATTCATTCCACATCGTATCCATTCAAGACTAATTTTCATTAGATGATTAAATATAATGTTTAAAGACTTTATATAATTCTGGATATGAATAAGATAGAACCCATCCATAACAAATATGGCTCACATAACAATGAATATAAAGGAAAACAAATCTGTTACCTCCCGAAATGACGATAATACTAAGATATTATTAACAAATCAATTTTAAAAGATCATATATGATATCATATTAATGTATATGATTCTTTTATAATTTAATAACAATTATTTAACCATTATACAAGAGGTTAACCTACCCTCAACCATGGAAAAGTAGAAGATAAGAGTTTATTTCACAATCTCTTCATTATTCGAGGTTGTTTTTACGTAATTATCTACTGAGACCTATTTATCATCCACATCTATGTTTCTTAAAAATGTATTTCAAAAAAAATTACTATTTTATAGAATATGGAATAAATTAATTTATACCCTTTTTTGAATTTTTATAAGATGTTTATATAAGAATATTTCTATCATTTTCCAAACAAGGTCCTTTTTAACCTTTTCGATAGAATTATGTTAAGAATGTCTTTTTTAAACTTATACGGAGGGTGAGGCTATTTTTTGCCATTATAAAATCGTTGAAGCATCCATTAAATGTTTATAATAATATTTTCAAATTAATTATTTTCTTTTATAAATATGTGAGTTTTTATTTATTTAAAAAAAGAGATATTTCTCTCAAATAGTTTTGATTTCATATATGATAACATCCTTCGATGGATTTTAAGCTTATTTCAAGTTGATTTATTATGATACAAAACATCCATATTGTATTGATGGTTTTGTGATATGTATGACTATGGATGTGTTATTTTTATACAATTTATGGTTTATGGAGAAATGAATTGGCATTTTGTATGATAGTTTTAATATGAATGTGTATGTTATGTTTAAACATGTTCATATGAGGAATGCATTGGACTTTGTAAGTGATGGGGGGAGCCCTCTATAGCACCTTGATGCATCTGTAGGTCTAATGAGACAAACTAGTGTCTTGGAACAAGGCCTTGACAAAATATTATTAGTACTCTTTGCACAAGGCTTTGACTATGTGCTTATGATAGTCTGGAATTATGAATTCCATCATTATTAAAGTTGTTATTCATATTTCATGTGATTATTTGACGAGTAGAATATCCATGTGAATAAGTAAATGGCATTATTTCAATTTTTCCATGTTATTATAAAGTTCATGATTAAAATGCTTTTGTTTTAGATATACATTGCCTTAAATGTTTATGCTTATTTAGAAATGTTTTCGCTATATTGTTATCCTTTATAAGAATCTGAGCTCACCCCTTTTATGTTTTATTTTTCCCAGGATGTTTACGAGTATTTTATGACTGACCTGTAGGGACAATCTAAGGGGAAATGAGTGTGGACTACAGAGACTATGTTGTTGTAGTTTTCAACTTATTATATAATGTAAGACTTATGAATGTATATAGGGTTAAAAAGTCTACTAAACTAATAGGTCTTTTGAGACATGGCATTTTGTGATCATGCCAATGTTATGTAATAATGCACCGACCTTGGGTAACTGGGGTCGGGGTGTTACAAAGAGAGACATGGAAAATACCACTTGAATTCTCCTCTTGAGATCTTCCTCAATGAAGCTATGCATGGTATTTTGATGAGAAAATAAGCTCTTTGACATGGGGTAGGGGCTAGGGAAGATGTTTGGACATATTTTAATGAAGGATATAATCTTAAGTAGTGTGAAGAAATTAGTGTTTGATGGGTGGTATTTAAAGTGTAGGGGAGAGGGATTTTCACAGTATTTTAATCTTTAGTTTATTAATTTCCCCCATGATAAGAAATATTTATGATTTCATGACCAAGAATAGAAAATAGGGAATGTTTTTTCTAGATTTGGGTGCTTACATCACTTGTGATGTCAGGAATAGTGGATATAAATTATAATGTATTTATGAAGTAAATTAATGTATATTACTATTCACCAAAAATCATGTATTTCAGAAAAAATAAAAAAAAATAAGACTAATAATTTTTCGACATGTAGAATCCAAAAATAATGTCTATTTTTCAAAAATATTTTTATATATATGATTAATTTATTTTTTAATTAGAATCATAATTTACTTGAAAAATATCATTTTTAAAAATTAAAACAGATTTTACAACGCTTTCACAAATTACATAATGTCTTATAAAATTATATTAAACCCATAATAATTAAAAATTCTAATTTATTAACTCATTTTAGGAACATAATATTGCTTTTAAATTATTTATTTAATTAAAATTATTTATTTATGAATTAAACAGAATTCAAATACTTTTAATAAGGTCAAATTGTCACTTCTAAGAAGCCTAAATTTTATTTAATCATTCATGGGTAAGGTTACTATTATTTGGGATGATTTAATATTCATAAGGGTCATATTACTATTCATACAGGTATGTTACTATTCATAAGGGTAGGTTAATATTCACCAAAAATTGTGTTTGTCCAATCGGGATCCAAACATCTTACTAATCGAAACTATATATGTCAATGGTTCAAAATTAAAAGCATAGATGTGAAAAAATTATGATTAATAGTAACATAATATTTATTATAATTATATTTCCTTATGAATACTAATTTTATTATACTATAAGGCATACTATGAGAAGGTAATTCCATTAATAAAACTATGGGTCATTGCGTATATTCAATATTCAATAGGAAATGATTATATTAATATTGAAATTATGTTAAATATGACAAATGAGATTGATCACTTGATGATGTTTCTTGTAAGAGAGAATGATTGGAAATATGGTAAGAAATATAATATTAAATAAAAAGTGAAATATTTTGATTTTTTCATCATAAATATTTTTGTATTGAAAACGAATTGAAATAATTTATGTTCATCTTCAAAAAATCTATGAATGAATACAACGAATGCTAAAAATTGATGAATTTGGAAAGGATTTATGTTTTAAATAATGAATAATTGTAGGATTTTTAATTATTATAAGATTTATAGTTTTAAAAGAGACATAAATTGTTTGCTGATAGGGAATATTCAATGTCAAAAATGATGAAATTAAATTCTATGGAAACAGAATATGAATATCAAATGTATGTAAACACAAATAAATTTAAATTTAATGTAGAAACTATTGTAAATGTTGAATTTAAAAATTTAAAAGTTGATACTATATTGTATAGTATCTTGTTTGGTGTCTACCAATAAGTAGGTTTAAAAAATGTTTGAAATATAATGGTCAAATGTTGGATGGTATTCATGTTTGAGATTCTCGAAACAAGCAGTTTTCCGTGGAAAGTATTAATTATATATACCCTAAATGAATTGTGGAGGCACATATAAATTAGAAATGATTTTTATAATTATAAATATTTATATAATCTTGTCAAAATTTGTAGCAAAATTTTTTTGGTTGATTTAACCCACTCAAATAATAAAAATTTAGAAACATTCATGAAATTTTTGATGCAATGTAGATAAAATTTATTTTTCCATGGACTGAAATGTTTGGAATGTGTGACCAATTCGGTTATATTAATGAATAACATGTCTCCATTTTTTCAACCCAATTTGGTATAAATGTTTTAACTGAAAATAATCATAATATGAAATAAAAAAAGAAATGTAAAAGCACTAGTTGTTTGAATAACTCACAACGAATCAGAAAATAATGATAATAAATTTTTTTAGTATATTTTCATCATGAAATATAAGATATTTAATTCTATTGATGAATATTTGATTTCAATGAATGGATAGGTTTCCTTTATAAATTATTTTTCACTTAAAACAAATGTATTTGTATCATTAGTGACTGTAAATTATATGTTTTTGTCAAAAAAATTATTTTATGATAATGGATTGGAACACAACTAATTTAGTGTGTATCAACTATATAATAAACAATGAAAAGTGGTGTTTTATATGGATAGGTTATTATTTAAAGTGTTTAATGATATATTTGAATTGCCTATTTGATAGTGAACATGGGGAAACTTGTTTCTGGTTGGTAATGATGAAAATTCATTTTACTTGACATTAAAAGTGGAAAATAAACATGGAATTGAAAGATTTGAATTCATGGCCAACATAGCATGAACCATATTATAAAAATATATATTGTTAATGAAATTCCTATTTCTATGGGTGAAATAAAATATATTTTCACTACATGAAAAAAATGGGAATATTTTTCATTATTTACACAAGAATGTAGAGATTCAAATATCCCACATGCTGAAGTTCATTAATTAAAATAGTTTTTAGAATGTGTGTTTCTAATCAATAAATGGTGATAATACTTTTTTATAATTTATATATTAATTATCTCATATCTAATTAATTATATTCATGAATTATTTTTCGGTGTATTAGGATTTGTTTGTGAATTACCAAGGTAGTGACGATAAATATTCTGGTTTACATTAAAATATGATTTCACAAACATCAACACACAATATAATATAAAAAATTATAAAATATATTTACAAGTAATATATTCATAATAATCATAGTCTGTTATATACCCCATGATAAAATGGGTTCATTGATTGATTGAACCCAATTTCTTTGGAGAAGTATCATAGTATATTTATGGAGAATTATATACCAAATTGTTGTTAGAGATAAAAAAATTGGTATATGATTTCATATTTAAAACCATTATTTATATCATCAAAATTATTATATGAATTGATAAATTAAGTATTATAACAATTCATTATGCTTAAAATACTTATTGGTTTTTGGAGTCCCTTGTATTTTCAATAAGAAATGTGAGATCCTTGCAAAGTTTGAGTATAAAGGATATAATGGTATCAACCTTTTAAACCTATTAATTGAGAAATATGACACTATTATAGTAAATATTCATGTAATAGTGTGGATACTATTGATGAAAAGGTTATGAAATACTCAAATAATAAAATTTCAATTCATGAAGAATATTTCATTAGTGATTATTATTAAAAAAAAATTAATTGAGAAACGAGGTGTTGTTTCTTAGAATACTGATAATTAATGAGAATTATAGATTCAAGATATTTATTCAATAATTTGAAATGATAAATAATTATTTATGTAAACTCATATATGGTATATAATTTAGTTATATGTCTTAAATACAATTAGACAATAAGGAAATATTGTTCAAACAAGAAGAACATTGAGGAGAACAATACATTTTTTATTATTTTCTAGGTTTAACCAATGGAAGTGAAATAGGATTCGGATCATAAAAACTTGATCAATTAAATGAATAAAATGTTATATCAGATTGATAATAATTTTACATTGATGTTCTTACCTACTCCAGTAAGAGATAAATTTATTTGAGCAATGTTGGTGTTATGAAATAGGCTATAATGAATGATGAGAAGTGATTAGAAACAAGGAATGACTTGTATCGTACTCGTAGGTTTATGGAATTTACTTTTTGTAGAACTTATCATTAGTTACTATGATATTGAAAAATAATATATTTATTATAATTTATTCACAAAATTGGAACATGATATTTGAAATGGTTAAAAAGTAAAATATTTTGAAGGGTGATATTTAAGTGAAAGTGTACATTAAAAACACTAATAGTTTCATTATTGGATAAGATGAAATATATTTTACCGAAAATTTTTTATCTATATGGGATAAACAATTGCATATAGCATGATCTTCCTAGTTATAAACGTTCTTGATGTGACTAAATTTTAACAAGGGAAGTGTTGTCAAAAACCATGATAATTAAGGAAAAAAATACATATCCCTTATAGTTTAAATATATGTTGATGAAATTACCTTTACTATAAATGATGATGTTGTGTACAAAATTTCTCATTAAAGTAAAAAAACATGTTTTATTGTGCATGTTTTGAGAGGTTATTTACTTTTATATGATAGAACATTCTAATGAAGATGATCATGTCATTCATTATAATTTGAAATATTCCAAAGAACATTATAAAGAAGTATAACATTGAATATTAAAATCTTTAATCTACAACAATTTCTTATAGAATCAAGGGATATAAGGATAAAAATTAAAATGAATGTAACGCCCCGACGCCAGTTACCCAGAGTCGGTGCATTATTACATAACATTGGAATGATCACAAGAAAGATCAAATCTCGAAAGACCGATTGGTTTAGTAGTCTTGGAAACACTAGATATATACATAAGTCTTACATTACATCATAAAATGAAAAACTACTACAACAACATATTGTCTCCATAATCCACACTCATATCCCCACATAATATCCCTGCAGGTCATTCATAATTTACTTCTTCACTTCCTGGGAAAAATAAAACATAGAAAAGGGGTGAGCTCAAATGCCCAGTAAGGATAACAATATAACGGAAACTTTCATAAATAAAAATAAACATTTAAGGCAATGTATAACTAAAACAAAAGCCTTTCAAACTTGAACTTTTAACATAGTATGGCATAAATAAAATGAAATAATTCCATTTACTTATTCACATGGTTATTCTACTAATCGAATAATCACATGCAAAATCAATAACCACTTTCATAATGATGGAATGCATAATGCCAGACTATCATAACCACATAGCCAAGGCCTCGTGCCAAGACTACAAATAAGATTTTGTCAAGGCCTTGTTCCAAGACACTAGTTTGTCTCATGAGACCTACCGATGCATCGAGGAGCTATAACAGGCTCCACCCATCACATATTAAGTCCAATGCATTCCCATATGAAAAGGTTTAAACATAACATAAACATCCGTATTAAAACTAGCATACGAAATGTCAATACTTTCACCATAAACCATGAATGGTATAAAAATAGAACGTCCACAGTCAAACAAATCACAAAACCTATAATTTTGTATCATAACAAATCAACTTTAAATAAGCGTAAAATCCATCAAAGGATGTTGACATAGATGAAATCAAAATTATTTTTAAAGAAATATCTCTTTTTATTTTAAAATCATTTAAGATCCATATAAAATAAAACATTTTCTTTGAAAATATTCTTATAAGCTTGTAAGGGAAGCTTTGATGATTTTATAATGGCGGAAAATAGCCGCACCCGCCGTATAAGTTAAAAAAACATTCTTACCTTAATTCCGTCGAAAAGGTTAAAAAGGACCTTGTTTTGAAAAAGACGGAAAGATTCCTTTATAAACCACTTATAAAAGTCAAAAAGGGTATAAATGACTTTAACTCATATTCTAGTAAATAGTAAAAATGTTTTGAAATACATTTTTAAGAAACATGGATGTGGATGATAAAGAGATCCCAGTAGATTATTACGTATAAAAAACCTCAGATAATGAAGAGATTGTGAAATAACCGTTACCTTGTACTTTTCCTTGGTTGGGGTAGGTTAACCTCTTGTATAATGGTGAAATAATTGTTATTAAATTATACAAGAATCATATATATTAATATGATATCATATATGATCTTTTCACATTGATTTGTTAATAATATCTTAGAATTATTGTCGTTTCGGGTGTTAACTTACTCATTTTCTTTTAAATGTTTTGTTAAATAAGCCATGTTTTTTGTATCTTATTCATATCTAGAATGATATCATTTCTAAATCATCAAATGATAATTATACTTTAATGGATATGATGGAGAATGAATCGCATCGCGTTCGTGGAGACGGTAGTCCGTACGTACGCACGAGCGACAATATCATTCTTTTGATATTAAAATAATATATAAATGGATGGTATATCATATATACAGAATTATTAACATGTTATATTTATTATTTACATGATTTACACATCATTATTATACCCATCCAAATAATAATATATTGAATAACAATTACACCACGACGTGGAGACGGTAAGCCGTACGTACGCACTTATGGTGACATGTTATTCAAAGGGTGGATATAATACTAAATATGGTTGTACAATATTTATAATATCATCACAGTATATATAAGATACTAGAGTTATTATTTTATAATGGTAATAACAAAGAAAGAAGAAGTGGAAGAAGAAAGGAACTTGAAAAGGGGTGGTGAAAACATTACCTCTTCTTCGGGTTCTTCCTTTTGATTTGGTCAAAAGGGCACCTTAGGTTGGCTTTCTGATCACACTAAGGCCTCTAGGTTGTAGTGAGGGAAGTTGGGAGAGTATTTGGGTATATTTTGTCCGATCCAAAAGGCTTTGAAGGTGTGAAGAAATGAGAAGGAGGAGTGCCCTTTTATAAGAGGGGTGAGGGGCACCTTTGGAAAATCTAGAAATATTAGTTTATAATAAATTCATATTCGGTTTCTAATGGATCCAAAGTTGATTTTTTAAATGTTAAGGTGGGGATGGGTCGAAAAAAACTCGACCAATAGAATTTAGACAGGTTTGGGTTCTTATATTAACCTTATCATTAAGTGTTAACTCAAACTTAATTAGTTTCACTTTTATAATGTCTCTTTGTATTTTTATATAATATGGTTAAAAAACATACTATATATATCCAAGAGACCCCCAAGTTGTCCCTTAATGATGAAACTATCATGATATATGTCCCTTGGCCGAACCTTAGATTTTTAGGAATTTAATATCAATTAATAATATAATATTTGTTTTAAGAACTCTTTTATGTCAATTTTGAGACTATTCAATAGTTGATTATTGTGAAACTCATAACAGATTGATTACTTCGAACAAAGTCAATTAAATGAATACTAATATATCATATTATCCTAGAAAATTAGTTTAATTCATTAAAAGTTTCATATTATATTTATTTGGGTATTTATAATATCAATTATTTTAATTTTTCACTATTATAGTAATTAACTCATCATCATTGTGTCATAAATAAATTAAATTATTTAATGTTTAAAAATTATAAATCAAATAAAATTATGTAGGAAATATTTTTATCTTTCTAATGAATATTTATAATCTAAAATCCAACATATATAACCTTATGTAAATATTGTTTTTCTAAAAGATATATGCTTGTGTCATTTTTGTATTCATTTTAACTTAATTAAAATAACGTGTCCTTATCACCAACAAGTGGCACCATGGGGTCCCCAAATCGACCCAAAGATGCCTATGGTCGAACATGTATCAACCAATAAGGCCAGGACACATTTTAGGGTAATTTAGTATTATTATAATATTATTTTTTAACCCTTATTTATAGGATTTACCCTTAACCATGGTAAATAAAATATTTACCGCAGTAATTATTCAAAATGTCTAAAAATAAAAGTTACCTGTTTACTCAATTTGAACATCCTGATTCCAAATATGGAATCCATTTTTCTAAATTCAAAACATAGAAGTGGCAGAAATTAATTTAAAATTAATTCCCTCTGTCAAAACAAAAAGCGTGTTTTTAAGAGATAATAACTATCAAAAGATTGACACGTGTTTGCGTTCGGTTTAATTGTAAAATTATGTCCAATGACCAAAATTATATTAAATGGTAAAAATATATTATAAATATACTTTAAAACCACTCAAATTCATAATTTATCACTATTAATTATTTTGATTAAAAAAGTTGTTTTTAATTAAAATTTAGTAATTTTCACTTTTCATCAAAATATGAAAGTTATCTGAAATGTACCAAAATTTCACCTTAGGCTAAATTCGATATTCTGAATCCAAAAAATGAAGTCCATTTTGAAATATAAAATATATATAATTTCAAAAAGTAGGTATTACTATTCATAACGGCTAGTTTGATTGGTTATGGTGTGTTAGAACTCGGTGTTGCGTACAACACACGCTATCGCATTATTCAAAGAGAAGCGTACCGTAGAAGCTTGGGGTGTTACATTCTCCCCTCCTTCAAATAATTTCGTCCCCGAAATTTCTAGAATACTTATCACATGAAAAGACTCGGGTGGTTATTCATCATAAGTTCCTTGGGTTCCCACGTTGCCTCCTCCATCTTATGGTTTCTCCACAAAACTTTTACCAGACACGTCGTCCGGTTTCTCAGTACTTGTTCTCTCGTATCAAGAATCCTGACGGGCTCTTCGCAATAAGACAGATCGGGTTCCAATTCTAATTCCTCATAGGTGAGTACATGCGTTGGGTCAGGCATGTATTTCCTCAACAGAGATACGTGGAACACATCATGAACTTTAGAGAGACTTGGCGGCATTGCCAATCGGTCAGCTACAGCCCCAATTCATTCTAGAATTTTGAAAGGTCCGATGTACCTAGGACTCAATTTACCTTTCTTACCAAAACGTATGACTCCCTTCCATGGAGATACCTTCAGAAAAACATGATCACCGACTTGAAATTCCAAATCCTTCCTTCGATTATCGGCATAGATCTTCTGCCTACTTTGAGCTTCTCTGATGTGATTTTGGATTACCTTCACCTTTTCCATCGTTTCCTCCACCAGTTCTGGACCTACAAGTTTTCTTTCACCGACGTCATCCCAACAGGTTGGTGTACGACATCTCTTTCCATATAACGCTTCATATGGTTCCATCTGAATACTCGAATGGAAGCTATTGTTATAGGAAAATTCTACCAGAGGTAAATATTGATCCCACATACCCTGAAAGTCAAGTTAGCAAGATCTCAACATGTCTTCTAAGGTTTGAATAGTTCGTTCTGATTGTCCATCTGTCTGAGGGTGGTAAGCAGTGCTCAAAAGAAGTTCAGTATCCAGGGATTTCTGAAGGCTTTTCCAAAATCTTGAAGTAAAACGGGGATCACGATCAGAAACAATCGGTAGGGCTACTCCATGAAGTCTCACAACTTCATTAATATATAGTCTTTCTAGACGTTCCAGGGGTAGATCTTCTCTTATAGCAAGAAAATGTGCTGACTTGGTAAGACGATCAACAATAACCCATATTTCATCGTTCCATCTAAGAGTCTTTGGTAGCCCCATGACAAAGTCCATCGTAATATTGTCCCATTTCCACTCCGGTATGGGAAGAGGTTTCATGACTCCTCCTTGCTGTTGCCTTCCACCTTTCACTTGTTGACAAACCATAAATCTTGACACAAAATCAGAAATCTCCCTCTTCATGTTGTCCCACCAAAAATGTTCCTTCAAATCTCTATACATTTTGGTGCTCCCATGGTGTATAGAGAAATTGGAACTATGAGCATCATCCAGCAATTCCCTTTTTAGATCAGGTATATCGGGAACACAAAGTCTCTTCCCAAATTTCAAAATTCCATCTTCATACACAAAGTCTCTCAATCTCCCATCATTCACAGATTTAATCTTCTTTTGAAATTCTTCATCATCGGTCTGAGAACTCTTAATCCTTTCTAGTAAAGATGGTTTGGAAACCATTTGAAAAATCATTGATGTTTCACCTTCCCTGGTTATTCCCATGTCCATCTTCACTAGATCCAAGAAAATTGGATCCCTTTCAATTCTCATATTGTTCAAAACTCCGTGGTCTTTTCTACTCAAAGCATCTGCCACCTTGTTTGCTTTCCCCGGGTGGTAGTGTATCGTGCAATCATAATCCTTGAGTAATTCAAGCCATCTCCTTTGCCTCATGTTGAGTTCTTTTTGTGAGAAAATATACTTCAAACTCTTGTGATCAGTATAAATCTCACATTTTTCACCATAGAGGTAGTGCCTCCATATATTCAAAGCAAAGATCACAGCTGCTAACTCAAGATCATGAGTATGATAGTTTTGTTCATAAATTTTCAACTGTCGTGATGCATAGGAAATAACTCTATTATTCTGCATAAGGACACAACCAAGTCCTTTCTTCGATGCATCACTATAAATAACGAACCCATCATTCCCCGATGGTAGAGTCAATATAAGAGCATTGACTAATCCTTTCTTCAGTTCTTTGAAACATTTTTCACACTCTTTTGTCCAAACAAATTTAACCCCTTTACGTGTGAGCTTCGTTAATGGGTTAGCCAATCGGGCAAAATTCTGGACAAAATGTCGATAATAACCTGCCAAACCAATAAAACTGCGTACCTCAGTTATACTCGTAGGTGCTGGCCATTCTTGGATTGCCTTGGTCGTAGAAGGATCAACAGAGATTCCATCTTTAGAGACAATATGGCCAAGAAATGAAATCTCCTGAAGCCAGAATTCACACTTGCTAAACTTCCCATATAATTCATGCCTCCTCAGAGTCTTCAAGATAATGAGCAAGTGATTTTCATGATCTTCGTAGGTTTTGGAGTATACCAGGATATCATCAATAAATACCACCACAAGTTCATCGAGATACTCCTTGAAAACTCTATTCATCAGATCCATGAATACAGAGCGTGCATTAGTCAATCCAAAAGGCATTACAGTAAACTCGTAATGCCCGTACCTAGTTCGAAATGTTGTCTTCGTAATGTCTTCCTTCTTTACACACAACTGATGGTATCCAGATCGAAGGTCAATCATTGAAAAGAATTGAGCTCCTTGTAGTTGGTCAAATAAATCATCAATACGAGGTAGGGGATACTTGTTCTTTATCATTATAGCATTGATCTCCCTGTAGTCGATACATAACCTCGTAGATCCATCTTTCTTTTTAACAAAAAGAACAGGGGCTCCCCATGGAGAAACACTAGGGCGAATAAATCCTTTATTACTCAATTCCTCTAGTTGTTTCTTTAGTTCGACTAACTCTACAGTACCCATTCTGTAAGGGGTATTCGATATAGGCCTTGATCCAGGAATTAAATCAATGGAAAACTCAACTTCTCGTTCTGGAGGATGTCCAGGTAAATCTTCTGGAAATACATCTACAAATTCATTCACAATAGGTACATCCTCTATTTGAACATTCCTTTCCTCACCCACAGTTATTTCATTCTCTTCATCCCCAATAATTGAATTAAGTTGAGCTACTGGGGGTGGATCTAAATAGGAATTAGGTGGTGCCGATTCTTCTCTAAAGATGAGGTGTTCCTTATCATTATCATCAAGAATCGTAACCTCTTTCTTCTTAAAATAATATTCACATCATAGTTCGAAAGCCAGTCCATACCGAGGATTATATCAAACTCAATCATAGGTATGACGATGATATCAGCATATAAAGAACATTTATGTGCTCTAATGGGGACTGATTCACAAAAATTTGTTGCAATGATACTTCCCTTAGGAGTTTTAACGGACAACTCCCTTATTAAATCAAATTGGAAATATCTAATTTTCTTAGCAAACTGGGATGATATGAAACAATGTGATGATCCAGAATCAAATAATGCAATTGCTAAACTTGAGGAAACCATTAAATTACCAGCCACCATGTCTTTCGGAGCTTCTACCTCAGCAGTAGTGATAGCATAAGATTGGCCTTGATCCCTTGGCCTTTTCTGAGGTAAGTTCTCCTGGCGCATAGGACATGCATTTGCATAATGCCCCATCTCCCTGCAATTATAGCACTGAACGTTGGTAGCTTCCTTCTTCCCCTTGAAATCACGAGCTTGGTGGCCTTTTTCACCACACTTGTAACAAACTCCCATTCCCTTCAAGCAAGTACCGGGGTGTTTCTTCCCACATTTACCACAGGATGGATATTCAAACTTTCCCTTCTTCCCCTTATTTCCATTAGCAGATTGATCAGCAGGTCTCTTCTTCTCTTGCTTTACTTTAAAGTCATAAGACTTAGAGAATTCCTTTTCGGTCTTGATAGCACATGAGACAATGTCTTCGTATGACGAGAAGGATTGTGAGACTAATGCTCGACGGAGAAATGGTTTTAACCCATCAATGAAATGATCAATCTTACTTCTTTGGTTACGTATATAATCACCAGCGTACCTTGCTAACCTTGTAAAGTTAGCCTCATACTTTGTGACATTCTCATCCTCCTTCTGTCTCAGACTTAGAAATTGCCTTTCCATATCTGCTCGATGGTCGCGAGGAAAGTATTTTTCTAAAAATAGATCTTTGAACTCCCTCCATTCCATATTTGATACTTCATCATCTTCCTTCGTATTTTGAATCAATGACCACCATTGATCAGCATCTCCAGTGAGGCGGTAAACTGCCATGAGAACCTTTTCCCTTTCACTGCTCCCCAAAGCTTGAAATATTTTCTCTTGGGAAAATATCCACTACTCAGCTACTAAGGGATTTGTACTCCCATTGAACGTTGGTGGTTGTTGCCTCATGAATCGATCTAACATTTATCCTCCACGCTGCAGATCAGGGTGCTCCATATGGGTAAGGTTATTATTCATAACTTGAGTAAGTTGTCCCAGTATGGTAATTAGCTGATCGACACCAGTTGCATCACCAGATCCACTATAATTATCTTGAGCAGGAGGGAAATCCCTGCATGGTGTGCATGCATTGATACGGTTTCCATTTCTTCCACTAGGCGCCATTTCTAAACAATGGCATAAACTAGATCAGTACACTTAACATAAATTGAACTATTTATGGATATAATCTATAATCATAAAAATGTTTTCTTTGAGGAAGTATGTACTCATAAACCCTTCATAATGATTTGTAAATAAAATGAGAGTTATCCTAAGCATATCCCCCGGGAGTGTCGTAACCAAGAGTGCAGCAAGGCCCGTTGTCGTGCACCAGTTCCCGTTCGAGTCTAGCTCAAAGCGGTGTTTTCGGGTTTTACCCATAGGTACATCTGTGCCAGAGCCGCCTCTACCCGCTCATATACAGACATGGATGTATTTCTCGGAAAACTCACAAAATCTCTACAATACCAAAATTCTAGGATGTTCTTCTATACTAATCCTCAAAGTTCATCATAGGTCTACGTGCTCTAATCAGAGTTTATCTAAATCTAGATTCCAAGGTTTGTACTAAACATCCTCTGATACCAACTGTAACGCCCTGACCCCAGTTACCCAGAGTCGGTGCATTATTACACAACATTGGCATGATCACAAGAAAGATCAAATCTCGAAAGACCGATTGGTTTAGTAGTCTTGGAAACACTGGATATATTCATAAGTCTTACATTACATCATAAAATGAAAAACTACTACAACAACGTATTGTCTCCATAATCCACACTCATATCCCCACATAATATCCCTGCAGGTCATTCATAATTTACTTCTTCACTTCCTGGGAAAAATAAAACATAGAAAAGGGGTGAGCTCAAATGCCCAGTAAGGATAACAATATAGCGGAAACTTTCATAAATAAGAATAAACATTTAAGGCAATGTATAACAAAAACAAAACCCTTTCAAAATTTAAATTATAACATAGTATGGCATAAATAAAATAAAATAATGCCATTTACTTATTCACATGGTTATTCTACTAATCGAATAATCACATGCAAAATCAATAACCACTTTCATAATGATGGAATGCATAATGCCAGACTATCATAACCACATAGCCAAGGACTCGTGCCAAGACTAGAAATAAGATTTTGTCAAGGCCTTGTGCCAAGACACTAGATTGTCTCATGAGACCTACCGATGCATCGAGGAGCTATAGCGGGCTCTACCTGTCACATATTAAGTCCAATGCATTCCCATATGAAAAGGTTTAAACATAACCTAAACATCCGTATTAAAAATAGCATACGAAATGTCAATAATTTCACCATAAACCATGAATGGTATAAAAATAGAACATCCACAGTCAAACAAATCACAAAACCTATAATTTTGTATCATAACAAATCAACTTTAAATAAGCGTAAAATACTTCAAAGGATGTTGACATAGATGAAATCAAAATTCTTTTTAAAGAAATATCTCTTTTTATTTTGAAATCATTTAAGATCCATATAAAATAAAACATTTTCTTTGAAAATATTCTTATAATCTTGTAAGGGAAGCTTTGAAGATTTTATAATGGCGGAAAATAGCCGCACCCGCCGTATAAGTTAAAAAAACATTCTTACCTTAATTCTGTCGAAAAGGTTAAAAAGGACCTTGTTTTGAAAACGACGGAAATATTCCTTTACAAACCACTTATAAAAGTCAAAAAGGGTATAAATGACTTTAACTCATATTCTAGTAAATAGTAAAAATGTTTTGAAATACATTTTTAAGAAACATGGATGTGGATGATAAAGAGATCCCAGTAGATTATTACGTATAAACAACCTTGGATAATGAAGAGATTGTGAAATAACCATTACGTTGTACATTTCCTTGGTTGGGGTAGGTTAACCTCCTGTATAATGGTGAAATAATTGTTATTAAATTATAGAAGAATCATATATATTAATATGATATCATATATGATCTTTTCACATTGATATGTTAATAATATCTTAGAATTATCGTCGTTTCGGGTGTTAACTTACTCATTTTCTTTTATATGTTTTGTTACATAAGCCATGTTTGTTGTATCTTATTCATATCCAGAATTATATCATTTCTAAATCATCAAATGATAATTATACTTTAATGGATACGATGGAGAATGAATCTCATCGCGTTCGTGGAGACGGTAGTCCGTACGTACGCACGAGCGACAATATCATTGTTTTGATATTAAAATAATATATAAATGGATGGTATATCATATATACAGAATCATTAACATGTTATATTTATTATTTTAATGAGTTACACATCATTATTGTACCCATCCAAATAATAATATATTGAATAACAATTACACCACGACATGGAGACGGTAAGCCGTACGTACGCACATATGGTGACATGTTATTCAAAGGGTTGATAGAATACTAAATATGGTTGTACCATATTTATAATAACATCATAGTATATATAAGATACTGGAGTTATTATTTTAGAATGGTAATAACAAAGAAAGAATAAGTGTAAGAAGAAAGGAACTTGAAAAGGGGTGGTGAAAACATTACCTCTTTTTCGGGTTCTTCCTTTTGATTTGGTCAAAAGGGCTCCTTAGGTTGGCTTTCGGATCACACTAAGGCCTCTAGGTTGTAGTGAGGGAAGTTGGGAGAGTATTGGGTCAGAGTTTGGCCGAACCAAAAGGCATTGAATGTGTGAAGAAATGAGAAGGAGGAGTGCCCTTTTATAAGAGGGCTGAGGGGCACCTTTGGAAAAGCTAGAAATATTAGTTTATAATAAATTCATATTCCTTTTCTAATGGATCCAAAGTTTATTTTTTAAATGTTAAGGTGGTTATGGGTCGAAAAAAACTCAACCAATAGAATTTAGACAGGTTTGTGTACTTATATTAACCTTATCTTTAAGTATTAACTCTAAGTTAATTAGTTTCACTTTTACAATGTCTCTTTGTATTTTTATATAATATGGTTAAACAACATACTATATATATCCAAGAGACCCCCAAGTGGTCCATTAATTATGAACCTATCATTATATAAGTCTCTTGGCCGAACCTTATATTTTTAGGAATTTAATATCAATTAATAATATAATATTTCTTTTTAGAACTCTTTTATGTCAATTTTGACACTATTCAATAGTTGATTTTTTTGAAAATCATAAAAGATTGATTACTTCGAAAAAAGTCCATTAAATCAATCCTAATATATCATATTATCCTATAAAATTAGTTTAATTTATTAAAAGTTTCATATTATATTTATTTTGGTATTTATAATATCAATTATTTTAATTTTTCACAATTATAGTAATCAACTCATCATCATTGTGTCATAAATAAATTATATTATTTAATGTCTAAAAATTATAAATAAAATATCATTATGTAGGAAATCCTTTTTTATTTCTAATGAATATTTATAATCTAAATTACAACATATATAACCTTATGTAAATATTGTTTTTCTATAAGATATATGTTTGTGTCATTTTTGTATTCATTTTAACTTGATTAAAATAAAGTGTCCTTATCACCTACAAGTGGCACCATGGGGTCCCCAAATCGACCCAAAGATGCCTATGGTCGAACATTTATCTACCAATAAGTCTAGGACACGTTTAAGGGTAATTTAGTATTATTATAATATTATTTTTTAACCCTTATTTACATGATTTACCCTGAACCATGGTAAATAAAATATTACCGCAGTAATTATTCAAAATGTCTAAAAATAAAAGTTACCTATTTACACAATTTGAACATCCTGATTGCAATATGGAATCCATTTTTCTAAATTCAAAACACAGAAGTGGCAGAAATTAATTTAAAATTAATTCCCACTGTCAAAACAAAAAGCGTGTTTTTAAGAGATAATAACTATCAAAAGATTGACACTTGTTTATGTTTGGTTTAATTGTAAAATTATGTCCAATGACCAAAATTATATTAAATGGTAAAAATATATTCTAAATATACTTTAAAACCACTCAAATTCATAATTTATCACTATTAATTATTTTGATTAAAAAAGTTGTTTTTAATTAAAATTTAGTAATTTTCACTATTATTCAAAATATGAAAGTTATCCGAATTGTACCAAAATTTCACCTTAGGCTAAATTCGACATTCCGAATCCAAAAATGAAGTCCATTGTGAAATATAAAATATATATAATTTCAAAAAGTAGGTATTACTATTCATAACCGCTAGTTTGATTGGTTATGGTGTGTTAGAACTCGGTGTTGCGTACAACACACGCTATCACATTATTCAAAGAGAAGCGTACCGTAGAAGCTTGGGGTGTTACAATGAAGCTAATTAATTATAATTAAAGAAGATAATTGAGAACATTATTTACATGAAAAAATTAATACGATATATATAAAATGACCTTACATTATTTTCCATATATCATAGTACAAAAAAGTATTATTAATTCATTTTTTTAAATAAATTTCCAAATTATATTAAAATAATAATTTATTATAGATTTAAATATAAAGACAAGGGAATTCCTAATCTCTATAGAAATAAAGATGATGATTTTTTCAGAAAATGTTTATTGTAAAAGATCAACCTCTGATGGAATTTTCCTTTTAGGAGAATGGTGTGTATTTTCGAATAGAGAGAAGCAACGTTCAATGAACATGAGTACTTATTAAGGTTAAATATGTCTTATTAACTCAAGAAAGAACCAAATTGTTCTGAATAAATACTCTATTGTATGATCTCATGGTGGATTCCATTTTTTCATCAGTAGTGGGATGGGATGATCAATGTACCACTAATATATCAAAAAAACATAATTCCTCAGTATTGATCAATATAGATTGATATATAATATAACATTATCAATGAATTGGTAGAATTTATTTCGTAAGATATTGTTTATTCCATAAAAAGGAATAATGTAGATATGTTCTCTAATCCACTACAAACGGAATCATTTCATAGTTTTAGGTGGAATTTCAGAATTTACCCACCTTACTCATAAAGCTATGGTATATGCAATAAATCACCTAATTAATTATTATATTTCTATTAGTGTATAAAGTGGGGATTAAGTAATAATTAAATTTAATGTAATCCATCCTTTTAATTATAAATTTAGTGAAAAAAATGTAGAGGAGAATGTAATGACATGTTTTTGACCTAATCGGGTAGAGATATCCAATTACAGTGAAAATATGTTTATGTATAAATTTTAAATGTTGTAATTAGAGATATTTATATGGATCTATAATTATTTTAAATATCCCAATATGTGTTTTAACAATTTATATAATAACATGTTATAAACAAGTTCCAAGAAGTACATTGGGAAGTGAAATATGTTTTATTGTATGAATTCAATCACATTCGATATCAAAGAATGTGAATATATGGATGTAAGAAAAATTAATGGAAATCATGATATTATTATTAAATATTCCTATATAAAACACCATTTTAACTCACATAAGATTAGAATCGTTAAATTATGATACATATATTCGTGTGGTTAGTTTGAATTCTGATTTACCTTCATTGGTTGTCAATTAAATCAAAAGGGATACATTTTTTAGATCCAGATGTGATTATGTATGGTATTGAGATGTGGATTTTTTTTACCTTAGTAATTTTTTTGATACCATAAATGATGTTACTAAAATTATGAGTAAAAAAATAATATATCTCCTTTTGATTATTTTTTATATGGCAGAATAATATTTCAAGAGAAATGATTGCATATGTTTTTTGGTACTCTTTTTTTCATGAAATAAATCATTTTAAATCCAAAATATAAAAAATTTCATTATGTTGGGAGGTGGTATTTTAGAAATTATATATAAATATCAATTAATTATAGTGTTTTTTGGAAGAACTATTTAACCTTTGGAAACAAATCAATATGTAAGGGTCACTTTGTGCTACGCCAACTGAGTCATGAAAAATTGGAAATGTCCTCAATAAATATAGTTCTTTTTTACAATGTATTATATATATATAAATATATATTATTTTATACAAAGTTTGGAGAGTAACACCCCAAGATTTTATGATAATTATTATTTTTAATTTATTTGATATCATGTGTTTTATGCTACACCAAGATTATCTTGTTCTATACACAACACCGTATTAGCTTGCAGTATACGCAACACTATTCTTGGATTGTGTTACACACAATTTCATGTTTGTTTGATAGTAGTCATTATATGAAAAATTGAGTGTATATATATATATTCAATGTATAAATGAAATATGGTTGGATTATGTTATAAATAAACAACAAAGGAGTCTTTCACAACACACAACCCTGACGTGGATTGCATTACACACAATCATAACCTTCCTCTATAGCGTGTGTAGTACGCAATACCGGGTTTCACTAAACAATGATATATTGTTATAATATTATTATGGACTATCCGTTATGAATATTATTAACTAAATCTTGAATTTTATAACATTATTATTCATCTTACATATTTTATAGATCATGGTATGAGAACAAAATAAATTTTTCGGGTAAAATAAGTATTTTTTAAAAAATGCAGTTTTTCCACCTTTTGATGGAACACCCACTTTAAATCTAGTTTTTGACATGGTTATAAGTTCAATTTGAAAAAAATAAAATTCTTTCTTTTAATCAGGATTTAAAAATTTAATTTGGATAAATGATTCATATTTTTCTGATAACATTCATATTTTGATGAATTGTAAAAACACACTATATTTTAATTAAAAACTACTTTTTTCATCGCAATACTTTATATGGATAGATTATATTTTTATGTGGTTTTAAAGTGTAATTAGAATATATTTTCACCATTTAATCCAATTCTGGTCATTGGAATTAATTTCACTTTGAAATTGGACATAAACAAGTGATGATCTTTTGACAGTTACTGTTTCTTAAAAACACGCTATTTGTTTTGATAATTGGAATTACTTTTAAAATTAATTAATGCAACTTAAATGTTTTGAATTTGGAAAACTAGACATCATTTTTGAATTCGGAATATCAAATATATCTTATGCTGATGTTTTTGTATTTTTCTGAAAAACTTCAATTTTTGATGAATAGTGAAAACACTGTGTTTTTTGTTAAAACCGACATTTTATTTAAATAATCTGTTATTTGATTTAAATTAATTTTAGGTAAAAATATATACATAATACTTATATAAGTTCAATGATATTAATTTGAATAATTTTATAAGAATTTTATATTTATAAAAAACTGTATTGAACTTTTCACTGTCTTTTACCCACCTCCTAGAAGCTTTTGCAATTGTTCATAAAACATAATTTTACCGCTTCTGTGAGTTGAATTTTGAAAATCTAATAGACACGCTTAATATCAAGGAGTAAAATTTTGTTCAATTAGATATAAATAATTTTCGGTGAATAGTAACTTTTTACTTTTATTTTCCTCGGTTAAAGGTAAATATGGTAATTCAAGGTTAAAAGAATATTATAATAATTCAAAATTACCTTAACACTTGTCCAACACTTATTGGACGAGTAATGGTTGACCATGGGCATCCTTGGGTCGATTATGGGACCCCATGTAGCCACTTATGAAAGACAATGACACACTAAATTAATTAATTTAATGTAAAGACAAAATTGGCATTAACAAAAATCCTTTAGTATTTAATTTTTATAAGGGGATATATAAATTATCTTTTTGACTATAATTATTCATTGGGAATCAAAAATTATTTCCTACATGTTGGTATTTTTTTATAATTTTTAGACATCAAATAAAGTAAATTATTTATGACACAATAATGATGCAGTATTTACCTCATTAATAAATGATTTAAATAAATACTATTATAATGATTAAAATATTATCCAATCCCTATCAAATTCCTATTGGATGATTTTATTTCAAATATGAATCCTCTTATATTCGAAATTAATTTGTTTTGGACCTCTTGAAACCGAAGAATAGTTTATAATAAAATAATGTTTTCACACTTTCCTAAAGAGACCCTCCTCTCCCTTATAAAAGAAGTCCACTTCTATGAAATTCATCACAACTCTCAAGCCTTTTGGCTCATCCAAAATCTGCCCAAATAATCTCCCTACATCCCTATCCTCACCCTATAAGCCTCACATTAGACAGAAGTCACTTCAATAAGTCCTTTTGGTTCAAACCAAAGGAAGTTACCCAAATTAAAGGTAATAGTTTCTCTTAAGTTGTTTTCATTTATTATACTTATCCAACCCCTAAACACTTTTAATCCGTTCTTTTGAAACAACACCAGTATCCTCAAAGAACTAGTATGTTGTTATGAGAAGTATAATAACTACACTTACACACACATCCATCTAATGGTTGAGGAACATAATTTTTCTGTGGATGGAAAACTAACGCCTCATGAAACGATGATCGTTCGATTTTCTCCTACCGCCTCTCATGGTGGAAATTATGATGGAACTGTATTTATATATGATATATATTATGTTTATGATTTCTTTATGCTTATTTACATCCCAATTATATCAATCCATTATGGTTTTTATAGTCGGTAAATATGATAATCTCATTTGAGGAAGTGCGGACTACCTCCCACTCAAAGTGATGTGATTCGTTAATGCCTTATGTGGGATGTATAAAGGATTTAGTTAATGATATTATATATGATATTATACTGGAATTATAATATACCTATGTATCATTATTTTTTAAATTCATTAAAATATGAAATAGAAATGAAAGAAGCATTCAAGTGTACGTACGACTTACCGTCTCCATGAACGGTGCATTTCATTTCTTACCTCAATATGTTATGTACTATTATAAATACATGTTTATGCTGGATATATATAATGAATATATATATGATATATAAATCACGATTTACATTCTTCAAGTAAGTAAATCATGATATAATTAATAATAACATCAATAACAACAAGTCCAAACACGTACGATAAATAAGATGATTTTACCCAAAATGTTGCTTTAACATGGGATTTACAAAATAACGGGATATATAAAGTCATAACTGGACCATATATGATATCATAACTATGAATATAATTCCTTAATAAGTCAATGACATTATTTAAGTCATTATACAGGAGGTTCGGATACGTACGAAGCATATCGGACCTAAGGTAAGGGATACCTCTTCCAATCTCGTTTTTATTTGAGATTGATTATTCATAAGTATTTACTACGGTTATTGTTATCATCCATGTCCATGTTTTCTAGAAATGTTTTCATATATGTTTAAAGTGATTTTCATCCATTTTTACTTTTACAACATGGTATTTAAGAAATCTTTTGTCATACGAGATACTTTTTTGATTATCCAGCAAAAGTACGAGAAGAATGTTTTTTTAACTTATACGGCGTGAATGGATTTTTACGGTTTCATAATGCCTCATTTTCATGAAGATTACTATACAATATTGAATAATTATTTTCAACATAACCATTTTCTTTTAAAATTTCATGAAATTTTGTGAAAAGAAATTGATTTTTATGAAGAAAGGATATTTTCCTCAAGAATTAATTCCATGTGCTTTATCAAAACCATTATCCATCTAAGATGACATTATTTCATATGTGTATGTTTCAATTATAATATATCTATGATTTCCATGGTTTCACTTTTCTTATTATGACTTGATATCCATTTCATTTATATGGATTATGAGATGATGGGATGATGTTTATGAAACCCATTTTTATTCTTTCCGTTATGATGAATGGTTTATGTTTATGGTGTGGTACAAGTAAGAATGATTTCATTATGAGATGGGTGGGACCTATATCTCCCACCAATACATTGGGTAAAGATTTATATCTCATGAGATAGATATTTCTAGAACGGAAAGTAAATCTGGTTCAGTAATAAAAAGATGGAACGGAAAGTAAACCCGATTCAGTGGGGGACTTTGTCCACTAATATGGTCTTGGTAGCAATGACTTGGCTACTATGGAAATCATGAAATGTGCTTAATGGTTTCCACAATGAAAAGTTTTATTCACATGATATTTTATCTGGATTAATGTTTCTTTATGATCTATTCCTTGTATATTTCCATGTTTTATGTCATTGCTCAAGATCTTGATGTTTAAACATTATGTTCATGTTTTTAAGTTCAAATATATATGATTTGTTTTATTTTATCCATGCTTACCCTTACTGAGCATTTGATATCATAATTTATATGTTTTCTTTTCCTCATGATTTAAAGAATTTTTTTAGGTAAAAAACCAAAAGGGGAAATCTTTATTGGAGATGTTGAAGATCTTTCACCACGATTAGAAGATTACGTTACGAGTTTCCAAAGAAACTAAACTATTACTGTCCTTATGTGTCTGATTTTGTTATGTATTAAGTATTCCACAAAAGTAATGTAATGTCTATGTCCGTCAAGCTTCGGGTCTCTACAGTTGGTATCAGAGGAAAGGTTCAGTTAACCTTTGGAAACTAGGACGCGAAAACATTAGAGAGATCCCTAGAGATATTTATAGGGTATGTCTAGGGATGTCCCAAAGGTTAAGTATAAATATAGGCTATAGTCCTAGAATTAAGGTAACGATATTATAATTAAACCTAAGATGTTAGACGTCGATGGTACTCCCCCTTGATTATGTCAGTTTCCTTGTATGATTTTTTCCTCTCATAGAATTCTTTTTGTGTTTTAGTTAATGGAGGGAACCAGAAGGAATTCAGTTAACATTGAAACCAATGGACATATTGGTGACTATGAGAAATGAAATTGCGTAATGCCTATAGAGAATGATATTGTGATTATTCCAAATTAGTCATCGCGATATATGATTAACACGGTGAAATTTAGTGGTATTCCTAATCCATCAAATAAGAGGTAGATATAATTTTATTCATGTTCGCATGTTGAGGAGCATAAATAATGGAAGATTTAGATTTCTAAAGAAGGGAAGAAGAACCTTGATGAATACATCAAATGGAGGGGAAGATGTTAGCTGTGTGGAGAGAAGGGTCATAGAGTTACCGATTGTTATGGTGTTCAATGTCTTATTTGTGGAGAACATGGGCATTAGCCAACTCAATGCCCTGACCAAAAAGGTTACTTATTAATCAAGGATGGACTTATTCCATGACAATCACTGAAGAGGATGAATTAAAGTGTTTATGTATTGGTATGAAAGAATAATTTTTTTGAGGTACTTTTATTGTATAATGGAATATCTATGTATTGGTTAATTGTGGTTTTCAATAAGAATATGGTACTAGTAACCATGAAAAGTGATTAAAATATTTTTGGAAAGTAGATGATATGTGCATAATTAATGTATAAGGTGAAAATAATATGTTTGACAATATTCATGAGATCATGACTAATATAAGGACAAAGTTATTTCATGGTTTGAGTATATAGATATTTTGAATTTTGGTATGTGGAAAGAGTTTCCTTTTGATAGAATTCAAGTTTTCACTAAGGTTCTATAGTAATTTCTGTTTCAAGAGAACACATGATTATGGAATTCAAATGTTTGGAATGTGACCAACAAGATATATCATATGATAAATGATGTTATTCACGTTCTTGTTATGTGACCATTCCTGTAATCATTTCTTGTATACTATGAGATTCGAAAAATGAATTTTGGATAAGTCTAAAGATTGGAAAGGGTTATTTCGGACATCAGATAGTATTGTTTAAGGCCAGAACTTTTTTCAAAACTATTTCTGTAATGTTATAATATTGTAGTTTTAGAAAAAGGAAAACCTGTAGAACGGGTGACAACCCGTCGCATCGAACAAGGCTGTGGGAATCGAACCCACAATCAATGTGTGACAAGTCTTTATCACCTACCACTGGCCTACAGAAAGTCCCTGGTTAGTAGAAACTAGTTTTATTTTATTAAGCAGTATGATAGATGAAGTATAAGTCAATTTTTTGAATCATATATGATTAACCTCACCATACATGCACTTATGTATTCGATAACTTTTGTTAACATTTTCTTTGAGACAAATGGAATGACCCATCATTCTATCACATTATCTGCTAAAACTTCAAGAATGACAAATTCAACTTCATTTCTTTAAGAGATGAAGTGGAAATTGTTCAAGGCACAAACAACAGTGAGAATGTAAAGAAATAAAGTAATTATTTCTTCTAATTCAAATTCTTCATCTTCATGAAATGATATTGAAAACAAAATGTTGTCCTAGTGCTCATATATCTGATGAATTAGATGGTACCTTAGATCATCCCAAATATATGGCTTCGTGATTGGGGTTTTTTTTTCATATCCATGTTCTCTACCACTCTCAATCAGAACTTGATGGTTAGATTTTTCTTCCATATCCATATTTTCACCTTTGTTCTCCTATATGGAAACCCAGTGATTAGTTAATTTGGGTAAATGGTACATTTCATAGTTTAGTTTTTAAAGATAGGTTTTGGTATTCCCTTTTAATGATGTGGGTTTTTATTAAATGAACTTTCAAGTATTAAACCATTTATAACCTTGATGAATTTCGAGGTCCAAATTCATTTTAAGGGGGTAGAATGTAACACGCCGAGATTTTATGATAAGTATTATTTTTAATTTATTTAATGTCATGTTTTTTATGCTACCCCAAGATTATCTTCTGCGATACACAACACCATATTATCTTGCAGTATACGCAACACTAATCTTGGATTGTGTTACACACAATTTCAGGTTCATTTGATAGTAGTCAATCTATGAAAAATTGAGTGTGTATATATATATATATTCAATTTATAAATGAAATATGGCTAGATTCTGCTATAACGAAACAACAAAGGAGTATTTCACAACACACACCCTTGACGTGGCTTACATTACACATAATCACAACCTACCTCGATAGAGTGTGTAGTACGCAATACCAGGTTTCACTAAACAATGATATATTGTTATAATATTATTATAGACTAGCCGTTATGAATAGTATTAACTACATTTTTAATTTTATAACATTAATATTCATCTTACATATTTTCTAGAACATTGTATTAGAACAAAATAATTTTTTTTGGTAAAATTAGTATTTTTCAAAAAATACAGTTTTGCTGCCTTTTGATGGTGCACCCACATTAAATCTAGTTTTTTAAATGTTTATAAGTTCAATTTGAAAAAATATAATTCTTCCTTGGAATAAAGTTATAATTATTTAATTTGGATAAATTTTTCATATTATTCTGATAACTTTCTTATTTTGATGAATAGTAAAAACACGCTACATTTTAATTAAAAACAACTTTTTTCATCACAATAATTTATTTGAATAGATTATCTTTTTAATTGGTCTTAAAGTTTAATTAGAATATATTCTTATCATTTAATCTAGTGTTGGTCATTGGAATTAATTTCACTTTAAATTGGACATAAACAAGTGATGATCTTTTGATAGTTATTGTTTCTTAAAAACACGCTATTTGTTTTGATAACGGGAATTACTTTTAAAATTAATTAATGCAAATTCTATGTTTTGTATTTTGAAAACTAGACATAAATTTTGAATTCGGAATATAAAATATAGCTTAGGCTGAATTTTTGGTATTTTTCTGAAAAACATCAATTTTTGATGAATAGTGAAAACACTGAGTTTTTGGTTAAAACTGACTTTTTATTTAAATAAACAATTATTTGATTTAAATTTATTTTAGGTAAAAATAGATACATAATACTTATATAAGTTAGATGAAATTCATAGGAATCATTTTATAATAATTTTAGAATTATAATCAATTGTACTGAACTTTCACCGTCTTTTACCCACCTCCTAGGAGCTTTTGAAATTGTTCATAAAACATAATTTTACCGCTTCTTTGAGTTGAATTTATAAAATCCTATAGACACGGTTAATATGAAGGAGGAAAATTTGGTTCAATTAGATAAAAATAAATTTTGATGAATAGTAACTTTTTACTTTTATTTACCACGGTTAAAGTTAAATTGGGCAATTCAAGGATAAAAGAATATTATAATAATTCAAATTTACCTTTACACTTGTCAAAAACTTATTGGATGAGTAATGGCCGACCATGGGCATCCTTGGGTAGATTTTGGGACCCCATGTAGCCACTTATGAAAGACAATGACACATTAGATTAATTAATTTAATGTAAAGACAAAATTGGCATTAACAAAAATCCTTTAGTAATTAATATTTATAAGGGGCTATATAAATTATATTTTCAACTATAAATATTCATTGGAAATATAAAACGATTTCCTACATGTTGGATTTTTTTTAATTTTTAGACATCAAATAAATTAAATTATTTATGACACAATAATGATACAGTATTTACCTCATTAATAAATGATTTAAATAAATAAGATTATAATGAATAAAATATTATCCAAAACCTGTCCAATTCCTATTAAATGATTTTATTTCTAATATGAGTCATCTTATCTTCGCCATTAATATGTTTTGGACCTCTTGAAAATGAATATAGTTTATAACAAAATAATGTTTTCACACTTTCCTAAAAAGCCCATCCTCTCCCTTTTAAAAGGAGACCACTTCTATGCAATTCCTCACACCTCTCAAGCCTTTTGGCTAGTCCAAACTCTTCCCATAGAATCTCCCTACATCCCTCTCCTCCCAAAGAATCCTTAAATTAGGTAGAAGGCACTTCAAGAATTCCTTTTGGTTCAAACCAAATGAAGTTAACCAAATTAAATGTAATAGTTTCTCTTAAGTTGTTTACTTTTATTCTAATTCTCCAACCCCTAAACACTTTTAATCCTTTCTTTTGTAACAACACATGTATCCTAAAAATACTAGTATTTTGTTATGATATGTATTATAACAAAACATACACACACCTCCATCTAATGGATGAAGAACATAATGTTTATGAGGATTGCAAACTAACTCCTCATGAAACGATGATTGTTTGATTTTCTCCTACCGCCTCTCATAGTGTCCACTATAATGGAAATGTATTTATATATGATATATATTATTTTTGTGATTTTATTATGCTTATTTAATTCCCAATTATATCAAGACTTTATGTTTTCCATAGTCGGTAAATATGATAATCTCATTTGAGGAAGTGCAGACAACCGCCCCTTCAAAGTGATGTGATTCGTTAATGCCTTATGTGGGATGTATAAAGGATGTAGTTAATGATATTATATATGATATTATACTAGAA
This sequence comes from Viscum album, assembly GCA_963277665.1. Taxonomy (NCBI): domain Eukaryota; kingdom Viridiplantae; phylum Streptophyta; class Magnoliopsida; order Santalales; family Viscaceae; genus Viscum; species Viscum album. Next base: position 33,932,997 of record OY728150.1, on the reverse strand, counting down.
TTATAATATACCTATGTATCATTATTATTTAATTCCATTAAAATAAGAAATATAAATGAATGTAGCGTTCATGTGTACGTACGGCTTACCGTCTTCATGAACGGTGCATTTCATTTCTTATCTCAATATGTTATGTACTATTATAAATACATGTATATTATGGATATATATAATGAATATATATATGATATTTAAATCATTATTTACATTCTTGAAGTATTTAAATCATGATATAAGTAATAATAACATCAACACCAATAAGTCCAGACACGTACAATAAATAAGATGATTTTACCCAAAACGTTGCTTTAACATGATATTTACAAAAGAACGGTTAATATAAAGTCATAATTGATCCATATATGATATCATAAAAATGAATATGATTCTTTAATAAGTCAATGGAATTATTTAAATCATTATATAGGATGTTTGGATACATACGAAGCATATCGGACTTAAGGTAAGGGATACCTTTTCCAATATCGTTTTTATCCAAGATTGTTTATTCGTAAGTATTCACTGGGGTTATTTTTATCATCCATGTCCATGTTTTCTAAAAATGTTCTGAGGTATGTTTAGAGTCTTTTTCATCCATTTTTACTTTTACTACATGGTATGTAAGGAATCTTTTGTGGTACGATATACTTTTTTGACTTTCCGGAAAAAGTACGAGAAGAATGTTTTTTTGACTTATACGGCGTGAACAGATTTTTACAGTTTCATAATGCCTAATTTTCATTAAGCTTACTATAAAATATTGAATGATTATTTTCATCAAAACCCTTTTATTTGAAAAGTTCAAGGCATTTCGTGAAAAGATGATTATTTTTACGAAGAGAAGATATTTTCCTCAAGAATTCTTTCCAAGTGTTTTATCAAACCCATTTTCCAACTAAGATGAAATTATTTCATATGTGTATGTTTCAAGTATAATATCTCTATGAATTACATGGTTTCACTTTTCTTATTATTAAATTATAACCATTTCATTTATAAGGATTATGTGATGATGGGATGATGTTTATGAAACCCATTTTTATTCATTGGGTTATGATGAATGATTTATGATTATATTATGGCACAAGTAAGAATGATTTCATTATGAGATGGGTGGGACCTTTATCTTCGTCCAATTAATTGGGTAATGATTTATATCTCATGAGATAGACATGGCTAGAATGGAAGGTAAATCCGGTTCAGTATTACAGGGTTGGAATGACAAGTAAACCTGATTCAGTAAGGGACTTTGTTAACTAAGATGGTCTTGGTAGCAATGTCTTGGATACTATGGAAATCATGACATGTTATTAATGGTTGACACAATTACATGTTTTATTCCCATGCTGTTTTATCATGATTAATGTTTCTTTATAATCTATGCCTTATGTATTGCCATGTTTTATGTTATTGCTAAAGATCTTGATGTTTAAACATTATGTTCATGTTTTTACATTCAAATGTATAATATTTGTTTTATTTTATCCATGCTTACCCTTTTTGATCAATGGAGCTCACTATTTATATGTTTTCTTTTCCCCAGGATTTAAAGAAAGGTTTTAGGTAATAAAACCAAAAGGGGAAGATCTTTATGGGAGATGTTGAAGATATTTCACCACGATTTGAAGATTACGTTCCGAGTTTCCAAAGACACTAAACTATTACGGTCCTTGTGTGTCTGTTTTTTTTATGTATTAAGTATTCCGAAAATGTAATGTAATTTCCATGTATGCAACGCTTTGGGTCTCTACATGGAGAATATTGGGTGTAAAAATTATTGAGTTAATTCATATATATAGTTTTATATAAATAATGTTTTTCAAATAAAGGATTTTCTAAATATTTGATTTTATATATTATGTATTGTGATTATTTGCGATTAAAAATTGGAAACATTTTTATCACATAATGTTTTAAAGTCTTATGGATTTATATGTCTATGATTTTATATATGATATGTATGGTTTTTATCTTCAATTCATAATTATTTCTTACATATAAAATTTTCTCTTGAAAAAGTATGATTTCTTAATTTTCAGAAAATTTAGTGTGGTTGGCTAGATAGAAAGTTGAAAAATACCTACATGAAAAACTCATATTTGTGATAACACATAAAGGAGATAAAATATCTTATAAGGTATTAAAAAAATTCATGGTGATTGAAAATTCAAATATGATCCATTGGATCATATTAAAATGAAAATATATTTAGAAGTAGTTAATTGTAGTTACTTTATTGAATTTAAAATTTAAAATTTTAATCCAAAGAGATAAGTTAAGTATTGATACTGGGGCTTAAATGTCATTCATCAGAAAAACAATTTTAGATAAATGAAGATAATAAATAAAATAATAATAATATTTAATTATTGAAGAATAACATGTATTAGGTTCACTCCTCATTTATGTATTACAATGTGATTGTATTATGTGCGAAATAAATAGAATAATAACAATGGGTTGACGTTATTAGTTTTTTGTTTATACCAGTAATTAAAAATATTTTTTGTTCTGAATAACATTACACAAGTTGAAAGAAATATTTTTGTATCATGGGTTTGAGTATAAACTCATATTTTTTATCTAACATGATGATTATAGTGTATCATAAGATCACAAGCATTACTAGATCACACTGTCGATATAGTTGATTGTTTTGGGAGGCTACCCTTGTAAAAATATGATATAGATAATGTTTTTTGTTCTTTTTTGTTGAAATTGATCAATCAATTCACCTTAATATGTGGTCAAGTTTGTTTTTAATGAAACATAACTAGTTATGTTCTACCACAAATTCACCCCACCATTTAGCTAATTATCTCCAATCATGTAGTTCATCATCATCCATCATTATTATATTTATTTTAATAGGTATTAACCCTCGATATTTTGTTATATTGAGACATTATTTTTCAGTGGACTAGTTTACCATACTTTATTGGTCCATGAAACTTTATATAAGTTAATTATTTTACATCTTTCAAGAATTTACTAAAATTATCTTCAATACTATTTTATACCAACAAACTCTAGGAATACAATGACTCATATTCTGTATACATTTTCCTTATCTTTATAGATCATGTTCCATTACCATTAATGATTGATCAGTAGTGATAATTTTTTTTTGAGGAGAAATTATAAGTATGGGGATGTTTAATCATCATTTTCTTCACTTCCTTGTTCTGTGATTGTTAAACCATTGGGTGAGACAATGAATTGAGAAATTAACATATTTATTTTTTGTAAACTGCTGGAATTTTTAATTTTTAGTTATCATTGGTTAAATATTAGGGATTGTATTGATGAATATAATAAACCAAACATGAATAAATTTCTTTAATAGTATATTATTCATGATTTCCAAATGATTTTCATGTTATAATTTATTTATATTATAGGGTTTTAAATGTAAAATGTTATGGTGATTTATATTTTTATTGGTGTTTTAAATCATGATAAGTTTTTATAAGGAACCAAATGATGGTAATGGGAATGATGAATCAGAATATAGAATTTTTATTTTAGGGTTGTTTAATTATATCAGTAAAGAGTAATTATGGAAGATATTCTTATTGTATTGAATTTAGACTGTGTTCATTGTGTTGGTACTTGATATTATTAAGGTTTTTATGGGGTTTTTATGAGTGTGTTGTTATGTGTTGAATTTTTTGTTGTTTGATTCATTGGTGATAGTAAAAAATCATGAATGATTTTTGTGGAAAGACTACAAGGTCCCTTTTAAATATCATATCTTACCAAAGTCCATGGGTTTAGACAAATCAATGGATTTTATTAATATCTATTAAAGTGACATGATCATGACACATTATGCAGTCTACATTGTTGCGCTAAAAATTTTCTACAATAATATAATGTCTAATGATAATATTATGGAATGTATATTTGAAATGGGTCTTCATGAAGATATATGATCCCATGTTTTCAGGTTAAATATGAAATATTATGTTGATGGAAGAGATAGAGCATTGATGGGCGAGCTCAAATATCATGGTAATCTAGGATTCATGGGAGTAATTTTTTCTACAACTATATGTTTTATGAGTTCCATTAAAAAAAGAAGAAGCATGATTAGTATCATAGTGCATATTGACAGTAGTTGTTTTCTAGACCTATTGTATTTCCTGGTAGTGGGCCTTAACATTCACCTATTTTGCCATGGTTGGGTATTCAAAATGAGTTTTCATTGAATCAACCATGATCTATATTTTATACAGAAATTTTGGAATCTTTTAGAAATTTTGATATATATTTCATAACTTATGTAGTGGAATGATATCATCATAACCTAAAAGGACAGTGGTGAAAGCATAAGAATCAAGAATATGGGGTTTCTATCAAGAATCATTTAGAAAAATTATTCTTCACATAATGGATGAATCTCCGGAGGAAGTTATATAGGTCTAGTGACTATGATGAGGACCTTCACTATAGATTCATCCTTATTGAATTTTTTATTTCATAAAAGTATATCTCACTCATTCATATAGACCCACGTTTTTTAATTCTTAACCATTCTTATGGGTCTTTAATCATATGTGATAAAAATTAATACACCTATCAGAATTTATAGAGGGAAGGATATCATGTGATTTCTATTTAAAAATGGATGATCATACATGGAATTTTCTAGACCTAAATATGAAATATCGTAAAATCATTTTCAATATGGATTAACTAATAGATATCCATTCCCATATTTACTGTTATATATGATGGGTTACCATTAAAACACATTAATGGGAATTACTTTTCGTTTAGTTAAAATGGGACATGATATTGAATAGATAATGTCATACTTATTAAAACTTGTATAGGGTAATATTGTTTTGTACATTTTTACTTGTAGTTAGAATCATTGAGTTACTATATCTATCCAGTTTACATCAAGTTTTCAAAAAAAATCCTTCCAATTTCCCAAGTTTTTTATTTCTATTATAGATTGATTTTTCAATTGATTTATTACTTGGTTCCATGACAGTGCATATTCCTTCTTAACATATGTAACTAAAAGAGAACAATTATTTGAAGATAGAGAAGCATAATTTAATTGAAAAACTACTCATATACCTTAGTGTGTCCCCTTGGTTTCCCCCATTTATCATTACAAATAATGTTGATGGTGAAAATCAACTATGTATTTCTTTATAGAAACTCATCAATGTTATGATAAATTAAATGTTTCCATTGTCTGAGAAAGATGATATGTTTGTTTAGTTGAAAGTGGAAAACTAGGGTTTGAAAATTGATCTATAGTCTAGTTACCACCAATTACAAATTAATGAATTTGTAATCATGATAACGACCATAAAGAGTAGATATGTTAATTTAGAGTATCTTGTAATGATTTTTTCTATCCAATTCACTATTTGTTTTTATGGTGTCAGTGAGAATGATATTCCATGAGTATTTCCTCAATATTTTCATAGTATTTTTGGATGCTTGTCTATTTTCCAATTAAAATAATGTCAATCTGTCTTATCAATTGAACATTTTGCTGTATATTTTGATATTGCAGCAACTCTATGAAAATTTCTAGAATTGTTTTTTATTTATTTAGGATGTGATGTTCCCTATATATGTGGTCTTTTAACATGGTATTTTTGTTTATCAAGATAAGGTTTATGATGTTATAATATTTGAGAAACCACGTAATGATTTTATGATTATTAATTTCTTGGAAATATGTTGTTATTAAATTAAATATTTCATGGATTTCTTAATGTTATATTCTCTAATGACCACTCTCTGAGAGAAAGGATAGAGGTTTTTTGTGATGATATGTTCTAGATATATTTATTTGAGAAATAATTTATTTTTACATATTCACCGATGATGTTTCTTCTGTAGGCCAGATAGGGAAATGTGGTATGTAATGGTGTATAAGGGTCAGGTATTGGTTGTTTTTATATACAGTGTTATAACTTCATTAGATATGTCATTAGACATCTTAGGCAATACAAGAAGAGTTATCAAACACATGACCTCAAATTTCTAGGCATGATTCCTTCTTTTAATGGTTACTTGCATTAAATTTTCTAAAAATGGTTTACCATTCATTCTGATCACAAAATCCTGAGTTATTTCAGGTTTAAAAAAATATTAGAATATTAATCATAGTATTTGGGTAGATTATCTGTACTCATTGTATTTTTACATTTACTATAACATGGGAAAGATTAAATATCATCACTAATGTTTTTGGAGATATATTCTGACCAAGGATATGAATGTATTAATATAATAGTGTAATTTTATGTTTCAATTTTCTCAGTTTGACTTGGAATTAGAATAAAATGAATCGGGGGAATTTTTAACAATTTTTCAGTTGAACTCCCCTGTTCTTTATATGATCCCTTATTATTATCTTCATGATGATGCATTTTAAGGAATTAGAGTCTCTATTTGTAGTGGGCAAACCATCACTGATTGGTCATTCTCTGTAGAGGGTACTCATTATTTTAAGAATTCATTTGACAATCCTTATTCTATAAGGACTAATGTGATGGGAGAATATCATAGATCTTAGTGGATAGTAAACCTAGTACCATGAATATGTTCTGTAATATAAAACATTGTTATGTATTAATGTGCATGAGACCAGATATAAATTAATTTGTTTCACATTGATATACATTCCAACAGGTCATTGAAGATCACAAAAAAATAATGGCTTTTAATTTTCTCCATCCAGTGATGACTTGGAAGTGGGATGAGATATATATTGACTTCATGGTGGTATTTACTCATACCCCTCTATAGTAGAATTCAATACAATTATTGATCGATCATTTTAACCAATATGATTAATTTATAACCATCATGAATGTTACCAAAGTCGAGGACATGGGGATAATGTATGTATAAATGGTTTTCAGGTTTGATGGTGTTAATTTGTGATAATCTCTAATAGGTATACATAGTAATATTCTAGTTTTTTGAGAGGCCTCTAGTAATGAATGTGATCTTAAGTCATCATGATAATAACATATCATCAATTGAAGGATGCCAAAAAAAAAATTATAAATATATTTTGGAACATATTCTATATGCGTATATCCTTCATTTTAGTGGATATTTGAATATACTCTAGGTTCATGTGGTTTGTTACCTAAAAACATATACCATTCATCTATTCATATGAATCCCTTTGAGTATTTTTATGGATTCTCATGCAAAACACTATTTATTTTGGTGATGATTGGTTAAAATTACTTAGTGGGACCATGTTTGTTCCCATATATGACAACTACATCTTAGATGATTCGTCATATAATAGAAACTACATATACCCAATATAAATATAATGTTTATTGTCTTTGAGAACCATTGATGATTTTGGTTTGTGGTAAGGTTTTCTTAGAAGGTTTCACCTACGTTGTGTCACCAATGTCTTTGGAAACTGGAAAATATTGCACCATGTGTTGTGGGATGTTTTGAAGTTGTTGATAATGTGAATAAATTATTTTACCCTTTAGAATATCCACCACATTTAATGATTATAAATAATGTATTCCATGTATTGTATTTTTGAAAGTATCTTTCCAGCCCATATAATCTATTCATCTGGGAGGATCTTGATGTTTTTTCTGAATTATTTTTGAGTGAGCATCCTTTGAGGATTTTTGATTCTATGAATAAATATCCTTGTGAGTGGATGAAACCTTTGGTCAATGTGCTATGGTATCATGACAATAATTCACATGAGAAATGAAAGGATGGAACACTAATGATATATTACTAGCCTGATCATTTTGACATTATTCATTCTTAACAATCCTTCAGGGGATATAATATTATTTTGTGTTCGTGGTTGTAAAATCAAATATAATTATTTTAGGAATAATTTCACCCATGTATGATATAATTTTTGTTGGGTTATATTTCAAGGTGATTTGGGAGGAACTAGGAAAATTTTAGAATTCAATTGTTCCTTTCTTTATTTGAAAACTATTATAGAAAAAATAGTTTTTTATAGAAAATAGGGAACCCTATTAGAATACACTTGAAGGGTGAACAATGTTTTTCTAAACCATGTCTCCGACTATCACGAACTAGCCCGGGTACCCTAGAAACCCGATAACAGAGCCATCCCTAACATAGCCCGAAGTGCGTTCCGGATCCCCACGGGTCGGTGAATAGCACCTGGCATCCCACAACATGCATGTGGGAATGATTTTTTCACAAGAATGTAGAAGCAAAAGAAACAAGAAAGTATGCATAACAAATAGAAACTCTACTGGAAGTAATGTAACATAATACAAAGTGGCACAAAAAGCCCAATGTACTACAACCTAAGAACTAAAAAGGGAAAAACAGTCCCAAAGTCCCTAAGGACACAACTCACCAAGACCATAGATCAACAACTAGATCCACCTCAAAGATATCTCTTGCCTTTGCTCGATCCTTGAAGAAGAAAGTCTTCAAAAACCCGAAGGAAGAAGTAGGGTGTGAGCATAATCACAGTAGGATACCACAAAATATTCCATAACAGATGAAAATTTTATATTATCCAAAGAAAAGCATTCAATTTTCAAATAAACAGGTTTGTCAATTCAAATCATATTCTAACAAAATATTCTATACAATTTCAAATGATGGAAATAAATATTTTTAAGCAAAGGATTTACAAATGATGTAATATTTCTAAAACAATGGATTATGTAAAACATTTATGTAAAACATTTTATATAAATTCAAAAGTCATGTATGCAGTTCAAAAGAAATGGAATTCTTTTATATCTCAAATATAAATAAACAAGCGGGCAACATGGTCATCTTCCAAAAGGTGTAATAGTATAAACCAGTTATATGATTCTGCACTCTCTATGTGAACTCAGAAAAATGTGTATATACACGTCCCTATGAAAATGGAAAAAGGAGACTCAACACCAACCCATCGAGGATTTGACCTAATGAAAGTATGTTTTAGAACGCTGTTGTAGTGTTGAGTGTATCCATATAACTCACTAACTACTTAAGGCTTGCATACACTCTTACATGATGGGCGAACTGTTTTAAGAATTCTTAAAATACGATCAATCCCATTCTTCCATTTCAAAACTGCTAATTTCATTCCATTTTTAACCAAAATAGGTTTTATTCAAAATTTGCCTTTTCACAAGATAAAAACACTAGGTTTCTATAAAAAAATTTAATCCATTTTCACCAGTTTGAAATCCAATCAAAACCAATTCCATCATCACATAATTTATTTTCACAATTAAATTCCAAAATTTAATTGAAGTTATTTCCATTATATCAAAAATTTAAATTGAAAAATTTAAATCATCAAATGCCATAAACACACCCAATTAAATGGAATTGGAGTTTTCCAAATTTCCTTGCCAAAACTTTTTCAATTATCTCGATTCATTGGAATTTAGTTTTTATAAATTTAATTGAAATCAAATTTAATCAATTGAATTTAGGTCAAAAATTGAAATAAATCAAATAAATAAAATTATAATCAATTTAGTAAGTCGGAATGGAACCACCTACCTCGATGGTTTTGAATAAAACCACAACGGTCGAGAATGCTCAAGAAAACCGGGTTGCTCCTTCAAGAACCCGCCTTAGATCTCTTCTCATAGCAAGATCAAGACCAAATCTCCTCATATTTTGTACCACACAGTTAGATCTACCCATAATAGGCATAGATCTAAGAAACCAAGAGAATGGGAGAAGTAGATCTAAGTAGATCTATGAAACCAATCAAGAACGATGAAGAACGATCACAAAACTCAAGAATCTGGATTAGATTTACCAAGAGAAGCCATTGGATCGCCTCCCGAATGATGGGATAACCTTATCTAATCTTAGGATAAGACAAATACTAAGTTAGGCCCCCCTTGGAGGAAAGAAGAGTCCCATAGATGCAAACACGAGTGGAATCCACAATTTAAGGATCTCATTTATCTGGCTACATGGTTAGTTCGCACGGTTTGACAAACCGTGCGCTAGTCGTGCGTTAGCTACAACCTTGGCCACCATTCGTGCATGGTTTGGCCGCATGGTTAGAAAAACCATGCGATGCCTGTGCGGAAGTCACTCTCTCCAAGACCAACTATGAACGGTTTGGCCACACAGTTTAGACAACCTGTGTGCCACTCGTTCGACTTCCCCTTTACCTCAAAACATCATTAATGTTCTCCAAACTCTCCCATTCGTCACTACACCAAAACAGAGGTACATAGAAACATAAAAAGTACTTTAAAACATAATGTGATGTTACATCCTCCCCGCAAAATGATATTTATATCCCCAGAAATCCTATAAAGAAACCTCCACATCAAAAAATGAGGCCACTGATCTCTTAATAGTGCCTCCCTTTCCCACGTCTTCGGAGAATCAAAACCATGATGCCAAAGTACACAGACCGGAGATATCGTTCTCCCACGAAGTACCTTGGTCTCAGAATCAACAACATGAATGGTCATTCAGTAATAGATAAATCTATTTCAATCTCAAGATCACTCCATATCACAACCTAAGATAGATTTGAGAGATACTTGAACAACTACAATACATGGAACACATTATGTATCAACATCGGTTACGTGGATAGAGTTTGACGATAAGCAACTTTCCCTATAAGAACAATAACCTCGAATAGTCCCAAAATTTGAGGATCAAGATTCCCTTGCATCCCAAGACGTTGATGACCTAATTGGGTTGAAACGTTCAAGAACACCTGGTCACCAAATGAGATCTGTAAAGGTTTACGGCTATGATCACCATAAGGTATTTGACGACCCTATGTTGACAACATTATCTGATGAATCAACTGGATGTTAGTCATAGTCTCTTGGACCAAACATGGTCCTACCAATGAACTTTCACCAATCACCAACCAAAATAAAGGAGATTTACAAGGACAACCATACAATGCCTCAAAAGGATCCATTTTGATCGCAGAATGTTAACTGTTGTTATAAGAATACTCAACCAGCCCCAGATGATCATCCCAAGATCCACCAAAGTTGAGAACACATGCGCAGAGCATATTCTCAAGGATATGAATAGCTCTCTCTGTCTGGAAATCTGACTGTGGATGGTAGGCCATGCTCAAACAGACCTGAGATCCTAGTAACTCATGAAGGCCTCTCCAAAAGTGATAATTGAATCGAGGGTCCCTATTAGAGACTATAACATATGGAACTCCATGAAAATGAACAACTTCATTCACATAGATATTTTCCAACACCTAAACTTTGGTTGTATCTCGAATAGGTATAAAGTGATCCGACTTGGAAAGCCTATTGATCACAACCCATATCGCATTCTTCTTTATATGGGTTTGGGAAAACCCACCCACAAAGTCCATAGATATTTCATCCCACTTCCATGTAGGGAATGGAAGTGGTTGAAGAAAACACAAATCTTTCTGGTGCTCGACTATCACCTGCTGTCATGTATAGAAACGAGATAAAACTCACCAATGTCCCATCTCATACCTGGCCACCAGAACGATCACTGCATATCATAGAACATATTCATGGTTCCCGAGAGTACAGCCCACTGAGAGTTTTGGATGCCCCCATCACATCCTTCCTTTCCGATAACAGCACAATGTAACGGTTTCAATAACATAGAACACCCTATTTTTAGAATGACCATTGAGTGTCGGTCTCCCCACCATAAAGAGAGTCCCTAATGCCGTGGAATTCGTCATCCAGTTGCTGTTCTTGAATAATTAACTCGAGAATAGCAGAAGTCAACTAAACACTGGCTATAGAAACTTCATTCACCTTGCACTAAACTTCAATATGAAACTAAGAAAAAATTGCCATCAAACTCCACTATTCTGAAGATTTTTTCATAGCATATGATTGAAGTTTACTGCTTAATTCATATGAAACTACATTCCCTTTTCCCAGGGTATAGGAAATTTCAAAGTAGAATGATTGCGGGTACTCCACCCAACAGCTTTGGCACATATTCAAATCATTCTGAGAGAAGACATAACTCAATCTCTTGTCGTCTGAATACAAAATAATCTTTTCTCTATAAAGGTAATGTCTCCAAAAATTAAGTCTGTGCATTATAGCTGCAATTTCAAGGTCATGGGTAGGATAGTTTTTCTCATGAGGCTTAAGATGATGAGACCCATAGGCAACAACATGATTACCCTACTTGAGGACACATCCCATACCTAAACCCGATGCATCACAGAAGACCACCTAATGTATCCCAGCCTTATGAAGAGTTAACACTGGCACAGTAGTCAAAAGACGCTTTAGCTCAACAAAAGAACTCTGACATTTACCATTCCAGGAAAACATCACTCCCTTTAGAGATAGAGCAGCCATTGGAGAAGCTATCTTTGTGAAGTCATTAACAAACCGGCGATAATATCCTACTAAGCCAAAAATACACCGAACCTCAAAAACATTTTGTGATCATTCCTATGTCATAACGGCCTTCAACTTCTCAGGATCAACAAATATTCCTTTTTCAGACACGACATGTCCCAAAAATTTCAAATCCTTAATCCATAAATTGAACTTTGAAAGCATGGAATAAAGTCGGTGATTCCTTAGAAGACTCGGAACTGTCCATAGATGATGTACATGATCCTCCTCAGACATGGAGTAGGAAATAATTTCATCCACAAAGACTACCATGAAAGTATCTAGATACTGATGGAAAACCTTGTTCATCAATGGCATGAAAACTGGAGGAGCATTTGTTAGGCCGGAGTGCAAAACAAGGTACTCATAATGGCCATACCTAATCCAAAAAGCGGTCTTATGAATGTCAGATTAATTTATCCTCAAATGATGCTAATCTGATCAAAGATCAATTTTTGAAAACAATTACCCTCTTTCAATTGATCAAACAAATCATCAATTAATGGTAATTAATATTTCTCCATTAGCATAACTCGATTGAGCTTTCGATAATCAACACATAAGCAAAGAGAACCATCAACCTTCTTGGAGAAGAGAATCGGTGCTTCCCAAGGTGACACACTCGGGCATATAAATCCTTTCTCAAGAAGATCGTATAACTGAGACTTCAGTTCTTTTAGTTCAGCTGGATCCATTCGGTATGAGGGAATAGAAACCGGTTGAGTACCAGACATTAAGTCAATAGAGAAATCAACCTCCCTTACTGGTGAAAAACCAGAGAAGTCAAAAGGAAACACATCGGGAAACTCAGTGAAGACTGTAGGAAGATCACCACACATTGAATCTCTCTCTATATCAAAAAATCACTGATATAACATTCCCCAACTCTGAATAAGAGGGTCCAGCTTTGCTTGACCTTGGGTCCCATTCTCCTTGAAAAACAAGAGGCACACCACTGGGTGTAGTAATATCCATCACATAAAATAAAAGTTCCATAGGTAGAATAAGCAAATTAACAAGATGGGTTGAAATAAACGAGTGAGATTTACCAATATCAAAAAGATTTGTCACTAAAGATGAAGCTATAGTAATGGTACCTATCACAGTTGCAGGACATGTATCAGTTACCTCTGGTGACTCTTCCACTGCGTGAAGAAGCTTCGTTCTGGATGCCTGTGGCTAGAACCCATTTGTACTTGAAGAATTTGATTTCCCCATAGTTTCTGTAGGTGTTGATGATCTTGTTCCACCACGTGGAGTAGTGTAGTGATGGGAGAATCTCTGTATGTTTTCTAAACATTTGAAGGAGATAGAGTTCTTGGGTGCCTCCGTACAAACCCTCTTAGAATGTCCTGGCTTTCCACACTGATAGCAAGTCAATGAATCCCCTATCGTTACTACTGAAGGTCTAGAATGACTCTATTGTCGATAATTGCCATGAGAAACATCACGATTCCATTTTCCATTAAAGGAACAAACACTACCACTAGGAGGAGAAAGAACTCCTTCAACCCTGACTTTCCTACCAAGTCCTTCTCAACAGTCATCACCCTATCCAGCACATCATCATAAGTGGGTAGCTTCAGTAAGAAAACCTGAGAACATATATCTGATCGAAGTCCCAACATGAATTCTTGTGCCTTCATCCTCTCAATGGATACAATCTCCGGTGCAAACTGTACCATCTCATAAATGCGATTTGAGTACACAGCTATGGTTTTGTTGGCCTGCTCAAGCTTTAAAAACACCACAGCCTTGGCCAACAACATTCATTCTGGATAGAACTAGATAGTAAAAAGAGCAATAAAGTATTTCCATTTCAATCCATCATGTTTCTTAGCCATCACCATTGTGCCCCACCATCTCCTACTTCACCCCTCCAGCACGAAGTTGGCACACTTTACCTTGATCTCATCAGGTGTCTCCAAGAACCCAAATAGACATTCAATATTATTCAACCATTCCTCATCATGTTGAGGATCAGTGGTGCCTTTGAAAACTGGTGTCTTCTTGCATATTAAATCTGGAGAATGACTTCGTAGAACATCACTATGCGGTTCTATAGCTGGAGTCTGAACAGGAACTGGAGGCGGCGCCTGTCCTAGATCTTGGATAGTGTGAACAATCTCCTCATCCAGACTCGAATCCACAATAGGACTCACTTGCTGAGATTCAGCAGTAGCCTCTTTTTGGATCATTTTCTTACATCTTCTTGGAGGAATGTTGCAATAGATCATAAAAAGACAATTGATTAACACTCAAACAGAGTAACAAGGAAAAATATTCATAATAGAACTGAATAACAAGATTTTGATTCCACTCTATCCAAATCAAAATAGGGAAAATACTAGAACTAAACCATAAGTCGTATTTCCCTAACCAACCTTGGGGACATAAGGTTCATTGTGGTGAGAGTTGGCTAGGCACTCAATACCAATTACCTTATAAGTTGAGACCAGAATACTCAAATGCATACCATCATCAAGGTAAGAAGCATAACCTCCTTTGTTACCACTTTGTCACGAACGAGCACGGGTACACTGTTAACCTAATAACCGAGCCAACCCTAACATAGCCTGAAGGGCATTCCCAATCCCCACGGGTCGGCAACTAGCACCTGGAATCACACAACATGCAAGTGGGAATGATTTTTCCACAAGAATGCGGAAGAAAAATAAACAAGACAGTATGCAGAACAAAAAGAAACTCCACTGGAAGTAAAGTACCAGAATAAAAAGAGGCACAAAAAGCCCTAAGTACTACAACCTAAGTACTAAAAAAGAAAAATATTCCCACATTCCCTAAGCACACAACTCACCAATACTAGAGATCAAAAACTAGATCCACCTCAAAGAGATCCCTTTCCTTTTCTCGATCATGGAAGAAGAATGTCTACAATCACCCGAAGTCAAAAGTCAGGTGTCAGCCTACGCCCTATATGATACCACAAAAGATTCCGTAATAGATACCAAATATAGATTATCCAAAGAAAAGAATTCAAATTTCAAATAAATACGTTTTGAAATTCAAATCATATTCTAACAAAATATGCCATACATTTGAAAAATGGTGGAAATAATTAGTTTTAAGAAAAGGCTTTACAAATGATGGAAAATTTCTAAAACAATGTCTTAATTATAACATTTATATAAAATAGTTTATATAAATTCAGAAGGAATCTAAGCAGTAGAAAAGCATTGGCATACATTTATATCTCAAACATAAATAATCAAGTGAGCAATATGGTCCTCTGCCAAATGATACGATAGTTTTAAACAGTTATAGGATTCTGAACTCTCTCTGTGAACTCAGAAAAATGTGTATACACAAGTCCGTATGACACTGGCCAAATGATACTCGTCACCAACCCATTGGGGATGTGACCTTCCACAATTATGTTTCAGAATGTTGTCATAGTGTAGAGTGTATCCAAATAAAATACTAACTACCTAAGGCTGGCATGCACTCTAACATGATGGGCAAACTATTTTAAGAAAGATTAAAATACGATCAATCCCATTCATCCATTTCAAAAGTGACAATTTTATTCCATTTAAAACAAAAATAGGTTTTATTCAAAACGTGCCTTTTTCACAAAATAACACCACAGGGTTTCTATCAAATCATTTTAATCCATTTTCACCAGTATGAAATCTATTAAAAACCAATTCCATCATCACGTGGTTTATTTTCACAATTAAATTAAAAAAGATAACTGAATTCATTTCCATCAAATCCAAAATTTAAATTGAACAATTTAAATCATCATATTCCATTAACACACACAATTCAATGGAATTGGGGTTTTCCAAATTTCCATGCCAAACTCATTTCAAATATCTCGATTCACTGGAATCTAGTTTTTTTAATTTAATTGAATGAAAATGTGAGAAATTAAATTTAGATCAACAATTGAAATAAATCAAGCTAATACAGTGATATTCAATTTGTTAAGAGTGAATGGAACCACCTTCCTTGAAGTTTTTGACTAAAACCACAACGGTCGAGAACGGTCAAGAAAACTGGGTTTCTCCTTCAAGAACCTGCCATAGACCTCTTATCCTAGCAAGATCAAGATCAAATCTCATCCAATTTGGTACCACAAAATTAGATCTACCAATAACAGGTGTAGATCTATGAAACCGAGAGAAGAGGATAAGTAGATCTAAGTATATCTATGAAACCGTTCAAGAACAATGAAGAGAGATCACATACCTCAAGAATCCGGCTTCGATTCACCAAGAGAAGCCTTTGGATAACCTCCAGAATGATGGGAGAACTGTCTCTTACCTTTGGAGATGAAAAATCCTGAGATATGGCTGCTTAGGAGAAAAAACTAGGCATTTAGAGGCAAAAACAAGGGAGATCCACAATTTAAGGATCTCATTTAAGTGGTCGCATGGTTAGTTCACACGGTTGGAGAAACTGTGTGTTAGATACTGCCTTGGCCTCCCTTCTCGTATGGTTTGGTCATATAGTTAGACAAATTTTTTCCTACCCAGGTGAAAGTTACTCTCTCCAAGACCATGTATGCACGGTTTTCCCGCATGGTTTAGACAACCGATGCGCCACCCGTGCGACTTCCCCTTTTCCTCAAAACATAATTAATGTTCTACTTAATCTCCCATTCATCACTACTTCAAAACAGAGGTACATAGAGACATCAAAAGTACCTAAAAACGTAATGTGATGTCACAATGACCCTGTTAATTCTTCACCCCATGTAAAATGATGAATTAATAGTTAGTCCATGGTATGTATCTCCATATGTCCAAACCATGCACCCCAAATAGAATACCATTAATATCACATGGTTAGGTTCACAATTTTTATAACAATGCGGCCCTCCCTAAGAAAATGTTGATTCTATTTTTAATTCAACTAAATTATATTTAAAAAATATCATAATCATATATTAGGAGGATAGTCACCCCTATTATGACATTATAATATTTTTACACCATCATGGGATCTAAAAGAAGAATTTTATGATCCTCCAACCTCCTCTTTTGGTGAATCAAAATTGCCGGTGGAGGATTTTATCCCTTTATGGTAATTGGGTATCCTATATTGTGGTTTCATCTAATATTATATTATTTATATCAAATTGATTAATAGATCATTGAAAAGATAATGGTTTTAAAATACCATTTTATAGATCCTAATTTTAGATCTAATTCATAGAACATATTCACCTTAGAACATCATTGGTATTCCCATTAGTGGTGTTGATCATTATATTTCTGAAATTTTAAATTATATTTTTCCATTTGATATGTTTCATAGAATTGAAATACTGATTTTTTTCTTATATGTTTTAAATATAATTATTTAATTTATAAACTGATGATATTAAATTATTTTATTATGAAATTCAATATTGAATTGATTTTTAGAAAACCCCCCAATTTAAATAGAGTACAAATTTTATAATGAATTCTTAAAATGATATATTGATTATTTATAAAATTTATTTGATGTTGTAATTGATGAAATGATGTGATATGTTTCTTATGAAGATAACTAAATTTAAATGATGAATACACATGACTGGTTATCGATTTTAAATTAACGAAATGATGAATAACCATTCTTTTGGTTTTGAAATTGAATTGGCCTACTAAAAATTAATATTAGAAAATTAAATTTTAAATGATTAATGATTTGAAATGAAATAATTTTTCATTTACATAATGAAAAATTGAGTGTAGGTTATCCTTAGTAGGTAGTGGGTTCTTTGGGACAGGTATACAATGATCTTGATCACCTAGAAACGGATTAACAATGATAACTATAAGAAAAAACCATGTTTTACATGATTATACCAGATTGGATGTCAATGAGCCCTATTCAACATGATCCTAAGGGATATTTTCACACATTATTATCTATGATCAATTATGTTAGAATTTAGATGATCCTAGAGGAAAAACATTTATTGTTATTCATGTAAAATAACCATAGTTCTTGTTGTTTCTAATTTGATTGTATTTACCATATATTCCATAATTTTTTAGTTCATGATAAATTATTAATATAAATTTTTTAATAAATTTTTCATATTTAAACAACGTTAAAAATATTTTACATCGGCTTATAATGACTAATTTTTTTTTCAATATGAATATTGAGAATTATAAATTAAAATATTTTTTTAACAAATTATTGGTTTATTATTATGGAATATATTTGGGAATATATAGTGAGACCCTACTGGGCCATATTGCTCACAGCAATCCATTTCCCTTGGGAATTTGTAGATTTTCATATTCTATGTTAGAAGAAATTTAAAAATGCAAAATAGAGGTGGTGGATTTTCTTAATCCGCATGCTTGTGAAGTGATGACGGGGACATGTAGTGACAAGGTCCACATAGTACCCAATATTTTGAGTCATTTTTTTTGTTTGTTGATAGTATTTTGGGTTGTTGGTTCATTGATGTTTTTATCTTTCTAATTGATTATTGTTTTAATTATTTTGTTTATGTTACTTTTCCCTTGAGGAGTGTTGATAAAATTACATGTCATATTCTTAAAATCCATTGATAAATGAAAATATCATTCAATCCTTATTCATTAATATATTCCAGATACTAGTCACCAGACCATCGGAATTGTGAATAACATTAGGGGTATTTCAATACATGCTCAATTATCAAGGTAATAAGGTATTCGATAGTTCTTCACAATTAATATGTTATTTTATTGGAAAAATCAAGGTATTAGAAGTGATGTAAATTTTTGTAGTTGTTTTAATGGATGCATAGATTGTAATGTTAATAGTGTAACAAAATAATAACATATAATCTTCATTCCCATTTGAAAAAATTTATATCAAAGGAATGGGTTAAAAATATTTACTATATGAAGATTGATCATCATGGAAAATTGGGAAATCCAAAAAATGATAAAGAAAATTTAATATTTTTTTCAATGTTCATCATAAAACCAAAAATAATGTCTTATTATATTGAATATTATGTGGTAAAAAGTGTTTGGAATCACCTTATTAATGTGGTAAAATTTATTTTCTATCAATGATATATATTGTATATTTTTAAATATTATTTAAATCAAAAGAAATAGAAAAATAAAAGATTTGAAACATTAATATAACAATGATCCTTGCCTATAACTTACATATCAGTTGATCTATTAATTAATTTATTTTGTTATCTTCTCCTAACGTTGAGTTGTAATGAAATTTAAATAATAAAATTATTACTTTGGTAATATGAATCCTATAAATCTCAAAAATAAAACAGATAAAAATACCATCCATATCACTAATTATTTGTAAGAAAATAAAAATCATTTTTTATGTTGTAAAATTCTTAATTCAATGATTATATCATTAATAAGTTAAATAAAAAACATTATTACAAGTAAAAATGAATTAATATGGGGAATTGTTTCCTATAAAATTATGTATAGATATATTTATATTTATTCCAAATGATGGTTTGAATGTATGCATGATTCAAAAAGATTAAATAAGATAAAGTATTAAAAATTATGTTATATCTAATGTGAAAATTTTATTTTTTAAAACATTGTTAAGAAGGCCAAATCTAGAAAAATGTTTATCTGACCAATTATTTTTAGCTATTATGGATAATTATCATTTAATCATCATCCTAAAAAATGTATCTTATTAATTATCTTTATCAAGTGGAGGGAATGTATAAAAGAAAAATATGTTCTGGTCTCTATAAAAAAACTTTCAAACCCTAATTTTTACATATGGTGGGATAGATTATTTACTACAACTGTTAATATTTATAATTATTTAGTGCATATTTGTATGTATATTTTTATTCAACTTTTATTTAATTTTTTGTTTGTATATTAAAAAAATTATAGTTTCATAAAAATAATAAGTACATAGACATGATAATTATGTGGTAGATATGGTAAATAATTAAAAATATTTCTGAAATCTCAATTTAGATTATAAATTTATTATTTAATGAAAATGAAAACAAAAATTAATTAAAAATTTATATAATTTGATTACAAATTTATATGTTATTGGTTCTTTTAATTCATTGTATAAAACCATAACATTGTTGGATAAGTTTGTATGACTTATATATTTTCATATCAATTCCAAATTTTCTAGTTATTCATTCATTTTCCGATGATGATTATTTTCAATGAAATATGTTTTAATTAATAATTAATGAATTCTTCACTATTTAATGTTTTTTTAGGATTGTGCAATTATCATATGATAACAATTTTATTCATTTGCTGGGTAATTTTATGTTTATATAATATGGATTAATTTATTAAATATTCAATGATTCATTTAAAATAAAATTTAATCATTTCCATTTAATTATATTTTGGGTTTTTTATTTTATGGAAATAGTAACAAACAACTTTAGTTTATTATGGTGGTGCTTGTAAGATTGTATACAAGTTTTGTAATGTTGAGTTAGTGGAAATAAAATTCATATTTTTAATTAAAATTGATGACTAAAACAAAAAAAGATATTTTCTTTGGAATGAAAACTAAAAATATTCAGTAATTTTTTAAATTATCTACCAAATATATTTATAAACAACCATAAGGAAAAAAATAAATGTTCATAAAATATCATAAAAGCGAAATAAATACTAGAAAAAAATTAAATGACATTATAACCAAGCAAAATAGATGTAAAATGTAATAAAATTGAAATGTATATTTAAGAGAATAATCATTTGGAAAAGTCAAATATATATTTTTCAGATAACTAAAAAACTTAATCCTAGAATAATTATGTAATTTGTCCATCAGGGTCTCCAAGCACTATATCACTCACCTCATACCAAAAAAGTATTCTCTAATGATTCCATATTATGGTATTTTTTCCCTTTTCTAGAAATGCCAATAAATTGGAAACATTGAATATATGAATGATTTTCCATAATTCAGAGACATAAACCACGAATTAATTATTGATGATCCATTAAAACACCTTCCATGGGCTGATAATCATTGTCTTTATATTGTTATAAATTCAAACATGAATAATTATTTCGGATTTTACACCATGACATTATCTTTATTTTCAAATATTGATGGATTTCTTTTCTTTTCTTCTTCATCCTTATACCATTAATTTTATATTTTATTATTATTATTCTAATCATTATATAATTATTCAATTAGGTAAAACACATCTTCTGTCCTAATTCTATAACAATATATTATGGACATGATAATGTCTTTGATAATTTCATTTACGAGTTCTCTGGCACATGACATCAAAAGATTGTTTTCCTATCATTCAATAGAGCTAATTATTCAGTATTTATTTATTTGGTTAAATAATGAAATCCCACTAATTGGGGTGATAACCCCACAACACATGAATTTTAAATACATGTGTTTGGTCAATTACTAAATTCTACCCATCTTTTTAAGGAATAAATTCAATTATAAACTATAAGTGTGGAATATCCCCAATAATGATTTCATCAATAATGGATGAGGAACCACATGTATTGAATCAATCTAATAGAATTTGATACATCTTGATGATATATCTCTTACTTGAAAATTAAATTAAACACATGGGATTCATTAGTGGTTTATTACATGGGATAAAGTATTTTATTTTGGATAAACGATCTACTAAGAAAAAAAAATTATCAATTATTTAATGTTTATAAGGTTTCCCATGAACCAACCAAAAGGATATATCTTCACATAGATACTCAAGAATGGTTAATAGTATGTATAAGATTGTATTTATGGTATTATAATTATTAATTTTTAAGATATAGAATTTATGGCTCTAAATAAATATGTATTATTGGGGATGTGACAAAAAACCATATTTCCCAGAAGTTCTATAGTTTTATTATTCTAAAAATAAAATAAATGATGATGATTACTTGAAACATCCTCTCGTACTAAACCCTGTGGAATAAAAATGCTGTCCATGTTGAAAGGAAATCCATTCTGAATAAATAAGGGACTTATATTGCTATCATGATAACATTTAACTCATTCATAAATCATATAATTATCATCATAATAATTTTAATTACAATAATTAAACCATATTTTTTCCTCTCAGAAATTTATATTTATATGATATTTTTTATAGAATGATTTAGATACCTAATACTTCTAAAAAATATTTATATGTAATCATAGATTTGAACTATTGAAATTATGATATCCACCAAGAATGAATTTGATATATATTCATATAAATTTAAATATATTTCATTAACATGTAATAATTATATAGTATAAACTCTTGATAATTATATAGTATAAACTCTTGATAACATGGATTGGGAATACAATAACATAGGTAAGAAAAGAGCTAAAATATTAGTCTTGTAGTGGAATTACTCCCTAAACTCATTGTAACCTAATGATTAGGATTATAGGTAATTTATTTTAAAAGTATAATACTATTATTTTTCCAAATTCCTTGTTCAAGTTTTAGGTTGACTGAGGGATGTGAGAGGGGTATTTTGTCCAACCATCACCTCATCATCATCCCCATATCCATAATTATATGTGGTGGTTATTATTGGGATTGTATAGTGATTATAGGTTATTTATATTCCATTAACTACTATTTATAGTTTTCATTTAAATTCCCTCTGATTTGGTGTGATCTAGCTGTGGATTTGCTATAGATTTCACCATAGTATGGTGAAATAAGGTGAGGAAAATGGGTTTTATTCATGTCAGGGATAAAGGATATCATCAGATAATTATTTCACATAATTTATTTTTTTATTAGAGGTATTTGAATATTTAATTTTTAGGTATTTTTATAAGATTTAATGAAATTAGAAATTGGTTAGGTGTCAAATGATATGGATTTTTAATGTAATTGTGTATATGTTATTCCCTGGACATTCCTAGTGAGGTTTTTGATAGTTTTAGTGAAGAAGTAATACATGGTAATTTTTATTGGAAGATAACTCTTTTGTTTAAATTGAATAATTAATTACAAAAATTTCTAATTATTTATTTAAATATTATGGAATTGTATAGGATCTCAGCTGGGTATATGAGCATATACGGGGGTCTGTTCAGAATTGACTAACGATGATAAGGTCGTGGAGGAGATGGTAACACATTAATCATGGTATGTCCTCTATATAATAAAAAAACACTATAGTTCATTACTCGCGATAGTTCTTTATAGTATGTTATAATGGGATCCGGAAATTATGATGGGGACCAAGAGATCCCAAGATAAATATTTAAAATGGATTTGAGCCTCTACGGATCAAAATAACAATTCTATAGAAGAATGGGAAAATTTGAATGAAAAATATACTTTTTCTCTTAGTATAAATAGTTTTAGTTGATCATAGGAGTGGTTACAGGTATTTTTGGATGCTTTTTTAAGATGAGGGTACACTAGGATGGTCTCCTAGGACTACTTATCCAATAATAAAGGGCTTAGGACTAATGATGGTGGGTGGGATGGTCTTCTGTATCATAATTGGTAAGGAAACCCGTTTTGAGGGTGGATTGTGAATCATTTTTCCCTATATGTTGGATGATTACTCTGAAACAATTAGTGCTTTTATGGACATGGTATTCCCCAAGATAAATGTATAATAAAATTTACAAATAGAGATGTGAATTGGAAATGTATGGGACTTGGAATGTATTAGATGGATTTAGATGAAGTTATCCATAAGGATTGGTTTCAGGTAGCCTAGAATGGTAAATTATTAGTAAGTGAGTACCATGATGATAATTTTGTTATAAATATTGATTCATTGGTTGAATATATACTATTGGCCGGGGGAATAATTTGATGTATTGGCTATCGAATAGTTATAATGAGTAAAAAATAAGAAGGGTCTATGGAACCTTGTGATTTACCTTTTGGGAAGCATGAAAACATCAATGGGTTCAATTTTTTGTGTTATTGTGGATGATATTTTCATATGATATAGGAATATGAGCCTTGATGGGAACTGGACCATGTTATAGGATATATGGATAGGTCTCTTGTGACAACTGACCTAAGAAAATCTAGTTATCTTGTGGGGGTAATTTGTGTTCCTTTTTTCTGTCTCAAGAATTCTTCTAGTTGTTTGATGCCAGATGATCAGGATATATTTTTATATGAAACAGGTGGTGGACCATGATTAACTATTCAACATTTTCTATTGGGATTTGGTTGTGTACTTTAGTGATCCCTAGCCTACAAATAATAGTGGGATCTATGATGTTCATTAACTATTTAGAGAGGTTGGGTTTATATTATGATGTGTTCCCTAACCTCCATCATTGGGAAGTGGTTGGTTATAATGATGTACACCCTCCCAAGAATTGGTGAGTAGTGATATGGTTCATCAGTATAACCTTATGTATAAGGAAATGGGTTGGTATATATTTCTTTAATCCTTCCCTAGTGAGGTTATGGGGTTCATATTATAAATTTCAGCCTTATTTAATAGAAATAGGACATTGTACTATTCATTATAGCTTTCACCATGAAGGATTGGATTATGTTTGTGATAAGCAGTTTAACCACAGTTTTCAATCATGGTTGGGAATGATTCCATTAAATTAACAGATTCAAGGATGGGTAAAAATCTAGAAGGGTTAGATTTCATAAGGGTATAGTTTAAACAAGATTAATCGGTGTGTGTGGATGTGGTGGTGGCCTGAGTTTGATTATATAATATGCCAATGTGGGCTAATTCATGTCTTGTGGTTACCTAGTTTACACATTATTACAAGATATTCTTGTTTATTTTAATTTATTTACATCCATGTGTATACCCACATATGATAGTGTATATTTGGGGAACATGGTGAAACCCTACTAAGATACATTGTTCAGACCCCGAACATGCGCGTTGGTGCATTTGAAGACTTTATTCCTTCTTTAAAATTGAGAACACAATTTGTAGCTGATCAAGATGGAGTAGCTCAAAAGGTATAGATAATTGTGTTGAGGAAAGGATCAAGTATTCTAGTATATCATTTTTTAATTTTTCATTTTATATTCTTGATCACCATGAAGGGAGGCTTCAGATTTATAATTTATAACATTAATATTATTATTTATTATAAGACGATTCTTGATTATTAATTTATGCATACTCTAATTATTATTGTGTCTGATTTTATTCATTAAAATATTATTTTACTCTAATTTTAGTTCATTGTCTCCGATTTATGTTATTTAGTCCCTAAAAACTTTTCAGTAGCTTATATCACAAGCAGAGTAAACCTTGAGGCCATATAGCCCTCTAAATAAAAAATGTACTGTGATAGGGGTTTACAACTGGTATTAATACTCATATTTTATCCTTACTATTTGTGTTATTATAGATATGTAATGTTCTTGTTTAATACATTATGATGGAACCTGAACTAGAACATCATAAATACTCTTTTTTAGTGGGAAATTATAGTTAGCAGGGTTTTTAGATTGTTTTTTATTGTTTTTATAGTTGAAATTTATTCAAGATGATTCATTTACTAGATATTTTATTTTTATGGGTTTCATCTATATTCATATTTGAATGAGGAACATTTACATGAAAAATATTTGGAATGTATAAATCATGTTAAAAATGTGTTATATTGTGGGGTTGATTTTTATGAGGATTGTGGTTCCTGTTTGTAAAGGGTTAATAGTAAATTATATGGAATTTACGTAGACAAATTCATGATGAAATAAGAATTATACTAATTAGGGTTTTCACCCAAGACTAGTTTAATGATGGAAGGACATGTAGATACTACAATGAGGAATTTTTCAGTGACAGTTAGTCATTCCCTTTATTTAAATGATATATAGTGAAACTTTTTGGGTCAATATCGGAATTATATGCATAAGTGATGGAAGCATTTATTGTTAATAAAAATCATTATATATTTTAGTGATGACCTACAGATAAGAATATGTTTTCTCGAGGATATTGATACAATATAGATGGTATATTTAAGGCATTTGGAAATGATTTTGGTTCGGTAAATAGGATGAACCAACTTTTCTTTTTGGTATCAAGATTGTGTTTATATGAATGGATTTATTCGATTCTAACCCATTTTTATTTTTAGTGTTATTATATGTGGCATAAAATAATCATATATTAATGATTAAAGGTTTTTAATTAACATCTGATTAACAGATGACAATGTTTTAGGATGTAGCATGAGCGTGACACCATGGGCATATTGGGTATACATCATTGATGATTAATTCTAATTAGATGATATTGATGTGTGAGAAGGTTAATTTATTTTGGTCATGTGTGTGATATTATGATGCATTAAATGTGATTCATGGGATATTGAATTTAGGCTTGTTATTGTGTTTCACAAAAATGTACACCTATTGAGTTTGTGTGAGGTTAAGTTATATTATAGGAGAGTACCTATAATAAGATTTTTTGGTGGTACAATCTTACTTACGAAGTGGTGGGATAGGATTGGAATATATTTTCATTGAATTTTATCTAGATATAGTTGATTTTTTTAAAATTTGTGCATTTTTTAAAATTTGGTTAGAGTATTGGTAAATAAATTCTTGTGGGATGAGGAGTTATGTGATTGATAGAATATTTTTGGATGTAGTGGCTCATTTTTTGAGGATAGGGTAAGAGGTTTCACCTCTGTAATATATGTTGATATCATTGATGGATTATGTCAAAGGATAACAGGATGTGTGATTGTGGATTGGGAGGGGTGACACATGTTAAATGATTTTTTATGTTGGGCATTACTATAGAATATATATTTAAGGTAAGACACATGGTGGATATCACACCATTGAAAAGTTAAGCATTAAAACTGAAGTATTGAGAAATTTTCGTTATCATTTTTCGATTACATTCCAAGTTAGTAGGTAATGGGTAGAAATATCTCATTTCATTGTTTAACTGTTATGATTGTGGTGGTAAAATCACGTTATTATGTGTGGTAATTAATAAGATATATCTATGATGAGTTTGTTTTTTACGGTTTAGTGGATTGACTATAACAACATTCTCATGGCAGGAACATCATACAAAACATAAAGGTATTATCCTAATATTCATAGGATTGTGAATATTATGAGACTAAGAAGAAGATGACCAAGATGAATTCATGATATTTTTTTTAAGATCAAATGTGACTAGATTCCTAACCAATTTTAATGGAGAGTAAATAAAATTTTGAATTTTGGTAAAAATATCAAAATATAAAATTATTTTTCAATTATTTATTAGATAATGTATATTCTATGGTAGTGAATTTATCCTAGAAATTTCAATAATTCTATTTGAAATGTTTCACAATAATAATAAATAACGTTAATTTCAATTCATTCCATCTCCCACCCAAAATAAGATTAAATAAACATGATTAATAAAATAGAAAAAATTAATAATTATTTCTAATCAAATATAGAATAAATAAAATATAAGATGAAACACCGTTAAATATTCTCTATCAAGCCCAATCCTCAATCAAAATTCCATTCATTCAATCTACTACATCAAGAACATCTTCGTGTCTCTCATCGAGTCCAACCCATTAACAAGACTATTAATGGATTCAATTATTAAATTTCCGTGTTAATGTTTTTAAATTGAAAATGTTCACCAGCTCCCAACACCAATATTATAGATCTCACCCTATGTTGAATTGATAGTCTCCACACAGTCTAGGTTACTATTGATCATCTTACTCATTTTAATTCAACTGGAATAATTCTATGAATTTGTAGGATAAATTTGATCATGATTTATCTATTAGAATGAATGGAATGCATTTGAGGATGCCATTTTATTTCAATTTATCCATATCATTCTTAGTATATCTCTCTCTATAATTATTTTTGAAATGGGAGATGTGGGATTATGTTGAAATTGATTTTCATTGGTGTCATCTCTAATAAATAAATATTAAAAAAACTATAAATTGTGTCTTACTAGGCCAACTGGATGACGTAACCACTTCAAGGATATTGTCTTCTGCACTAATCTAATGTTTTATACCCCAAGAAGAATCATACATGGGTTGGAAGTCATACAAAAATGGCAATGTTGTATGGGGATGTTGTGAAGTCATGAACTAAGATGATAATCTTGATATTTGAACAATTCAATAGTCATTCGACATTGGGAAAATCTATACATGGATTCTTAAAATTCATACATGGAATAGAAAAAATGTGTTTTGGGAACAAGATATTTCCAAAATATTATAAATTTCAAATATTCACCAAATAATATTAAATTTTGTATCAAAAATATTTTTATAAAATAAAATCATGGAAATTAAGAAAAATTATTCCAAAAATTGAAAAAAAATTAAAAAACATAAAATTTAACAATTAAATAAAAAAACATAATAATATGACTTTTATAAAAATATATGAAAATTAAATATGAAAATAATTTCAATTAAGCACTCATTTTAATAGTTTTCAAAAAAAAATTGTAGAATAAAAATTTATAATCAAAATGTATGTAGGGTCCTGAAAAATCAGCAAAGGAAAATGAGAATCCCCTTTAATACAAGGGAGATTGTACAGAATTTCCCCCCAATGAATTGAGGAAAAGTGTGGAGAATACTCAAAGAATGGCACAAGGTGAACAGGTCCGCAGAACGGTCCACTGATAACGGTATGTTGCAGGTTCCGCGAAGTAACCCCCTTCGCGGACCGCAGTCGTTCGCGGAATAGAGGCGGGGATCCTCCGTAGGTGCGAAGTAGGATGGGCGTTGACCTGGTCCCCCATCCCAAACCTCCCCAGCCGCGAACTACATCAACCTTCCTGGGCCACATCAGTTGTCGTTCGTTGAATGGAGGTGGAACACTACATGGCCGCGAAGCACTCCCCGAGCTAGTTCGGTTCGCGGGGGGAGGTGCATCCAATGCCCCCCGCGAGTTACGGATTGACCAAGTCATACGTAAACCGAGTTTTCTAGTCAAGGGCCTCCAGAAAAGGTTCCTCATGACCACAGATAACTCTCTTTCCCAAATCAATAAAAGGAAATGGAACGGGGAGAGTAGGGGGAGATCGATCAGATTCGGGTGGAAGGGTTTTGAAGAAAGGAGCTTAGGATTTCGCAAACATCGATGTTCTAGTTCATGAACCAAAATAGGTATGAAGCTGGAAACAAATTAATAAGGATTTGAAAATGCATAACAACTTAGTGAACCATGAACATAAAATAACAAAGAAAGGAAGACCGCGGACCATGGCCCCTCTACGGATACACTCAACATAGACCAGGGAGTCTATGCCCCTTTTTCCGATCCGTCGCACCGCGTAGCACCCTCCTACGCGGGCGAAGCCCCAACCGACGAACCTCTAACCCGCGTCGCCATTGTTCGCCGCTGCTCGTGTGGACCCCTCCGCGTACCAACCTAGTATGTGGGCCAAACCCGAAGCTGCGAACCACCCTGGTTCACGGGATGCCCATCAGTCCGCGGGCCACACTGGTTCGCGGAAGGCCTCTCCAGCCAAGTAGAACCTCCCTATGTGAAGGGCACCACCCCTCATACACCCATGTAGATCGCCAAA
Organism: Viscum album; assembly: GCA_963277665.1. Classification (NCBI taxonomy): domain Eukaryota; kingdom Viridiplantae; phylum Streptophyta; class Magnoliopsida; order Santalales; family Viscaceae; genus Viscum; species Viscum album. The sequence goes on along the minus strand of OY728150.1, from coordinate 33,903,110 downwards.
TCGTTCAGAGGTCCCATTCCCCGAGCCAGATAAAATCTTTCTAATCCGGCTTGATCCTCCACAACCCCCTCATTTTCTCATTCATCGGCCCTGAGATGAGGCCTCCACCAAAGCAACTGGACCTGTGTAATATAACTTTCAGGCGCATCAATACGCTGTTTTGAGTTCACATACCCACAGTAAGAGAGGGCTAAAAAGTTTCTCCAGCCCTTGACCGGATTCCCGAAGCATACCTGGGTTCACATTCCCACGGTAATGTGGATTCCGGGACCGGGAGTCCCCTTTTATCCCCTCCACCTGTTAGGACTAGGGAAATTACCCCCTCCCCAGGGAGTGGAAGACTACCCATCGGAAGGAAGCACCCATTCACCTCTATACATCCCCACGGTCATGGCCATGTAAGGGCATAGTGGGGAAGGGTGCTGCTTCATTCTTCATTGGGGCCAAGTCCCATTCTTGATGGGCTTTGTCACCTTCGGCTGCTCCATGCGTAAGCCACACTCCACTTCCCACAGACGCACATTTCGTGATGCAATCGTCTGGTCCCTTCTTATTCTTGTTTCTCACACCGAGCATGAGTCTCGTGGACTTATAGTAAGCATCGACCATGACAACCTCTCCCGGGCAGCCTAGATCGTAAGCCGCATACCTACCCAAACTATGTGAACATTGATCCCTGTTCCTAGGCCCAGTACGGAGGAATCCTCCCTGAGGTTCAAGCCCAACAATCGGTAATTTCAACCCCCCCCCCTACTTCAGTTTACCCACACCCTGTGCAACCTAGAGTGTAAGCGCCATACCAAACCAAACTACGTGAATTCTGATTCCTCTCGTAGGGATACATAGGAGGCCCGTACCATAGGTTCAACCCAAACGGTCAAGTCGTTATCTGTCCCCCTGGATGAAAATAAACTCTAGAGGTTCTGGTTATGAGGCTTTACACCAGTTCCATATCAATGAGTATGGACTCCTCGGGGTCATTAATCCAACGAGGGATGGTAAACATCGGGCAGGAATTATTCTGAACCCCTGTATCCAGATGACCATTGCCAACCTGTAGTAATCTATGGATACTATGCTTGGGTATAATCCAAGGAATTGTGAACATATGAATACATCTTAAATCTATAAGAGAGTCCCAGAACAAGCAATAATTCCCCCCAAAAGGGTGCGATGATCCAGAATTCCCTTCATCTCAACCAATGTGAGTTCTTAATCATCGTTGTTCAAACCACCTAGCGAGCACCTGCCTTTGGAAAGCATGTCCACGTATTGCTGGATATGGAACTGTTGGGCGTTTCGAGGTGAAAATGGTTCACCTAATATAAGTGATTATGTAGAACCCAATCATCCCTAAACAACCATTGGGTCGCGTATGTTTCTACCCCATGATCCCTTCATGCGCCGTGAGACAAATAATGATGAACCCAACGTGAATCATTAACCAAGCATGACAGATTTAACATAATCCCACTCTGTACCCACTTATACTCACAAGGTGGGCCATGAAAGGTCATTAATTACCCATGGGATCATGAGATGCTACTTTGATATGTTTTTTATGTGTATTTGTTAAAATATTTTACAAGTACCAAACATGACTCCCTTCGATCCAATGTCTTCACGGAGGAACTCATAGGTGCCCAATTCAAGCTACACAATGACAAGACATCCTCACCAATGGAGGACCCCATCACCTACCCAGCATCTTCAATGCTGGGTCTCAGATGCGCTGATCCGAGATTACCACTTGAATGGTACTCTCTCGATGGTAGAAGCGGCCATGCACGCCCTCCAATCTACCACGACCCGCCAGTTGCCTGCCCAGAAGCGGTTGCAGAAGAAGATCTAGACGGCTCCTATTTCCGTCTAAAACCGTTTCGGGAGTCTACCCCAGAACAAGACAATGCGTACCTCCCTTATCATGGGGAGATAGATGAGGTCGACGTTGAGGACTTCATCCCTGTTGAATGGGGGTTCCGCTCCAAGGCCCATGTCGGATGACATCATCATGGTCACGCCACAACTCAACATACTCACGTTAAGGAGGATGTCTCCCCAAGGATCCAGGCCCACGCTCCCCAAGCTCCGACCCCTCACACCACCTGACAAGGGCAGAAAATGCCCAACCAGGGACCGGTCATCACCTGTGTCCCTGAGAAGGAGATCAGCTACCCAGTCACAGAGACGTATCACGAGCAGGAACATACACTTGTTCGCTCCTCCAAAGCCCGCCGTCCTGATATGGAGGCATCATATGAGCAGGCGCGCATTCCCGCCGAGCACCATCAAGCATGTCACTTACGCAGGATGACACCTACCCAGCAGGAACCTTTCCGTGCCCAGGGATGTGAAACCCACCATCTAGACATGGTGGAGACCCAGCACCTACAGGACCATCTCCTAGAAGATTCTCCAGACGCATACCATCCTAATGTGGCGGCGATCAATAAAGTTCACCATCCAGATGTGGCGGAAATTAATAGGCGGGCACGTCTCCCTACCTACAATGGCCACTGACTCGATACGGTGGGAAACCAACATATGCAGGGCCAGCTCCCTATGTATGAAAGTAATGTCGACCAACCCGATGTGGCGGTAAATAGAGAGATAAACCGGTATATCCCAGAAAAGGGGAAGACTCGTTCACCTGCCCCGACATAAGAGAATTGTCAGTACCCACTGACCCATGGAGAACCAAAGCAGGATATTCCTCCTCTGATACCGGAATGGGCCTTCATACCCATTCCAGCCAAAGATGTCTCTCTGCATATCCAGGCAATGATGGAAGATCATGTATGGATCCTAGATCATATCTTGCAGACTTGCCAGAATATAATTGCATCAGCGAGAATAGTAAGGACTCAGGCCCATGAGCCCATATCCCCAATTGAGGTGACTAATCTAAGAGACGAGATAGCCGCCTCAGAATAGATCTGCATCCTCGATTCCACCCAGGAGGGTCGTCAGCCATATTCTGAGACACAAGGGAATTCGGGTCGAGTAGCTTCACTTGCTCTAACTGGGGGACACCCGTCCATCACGGTGGATGCTCCAGATAATGCATTTATCCCTTCTAAAATTCGAGATGTTCATTGGAATATCCCGACAGCATCACGAAACCCAATTAGAAAGGGAACAAAAGGTGAAGGACGTTATCAAAAGCAGACGGTCCCCAATGCCTACAAGAAAGCACCCCGAATGCACCGATGGTAGCTGAAAAATAAAGAGGGGGTTCATGACTTTGCTCTGCAGAATGCTGGGGTTCCCAATTCCGCTAAGCACATATCGAAGGCTCAAAACCCTACCCACCAATTACCATATTATGGAAGTGGCAGTAGAAGTTGTGAAGGTCCTCCCCTCAATGTCACTACCAGCAGACCTGAAGGTCCTCCCCAGAGCAGCTGCGGGGTCCTCCCCATAGGCATATAACGATCGATCACAAGAGCTTCTCTTTTGATGCGAGTCACAACAGCCCTCCACGTGTCCAGAAGATTGGGCAGCAAGAAGGCCCTCCACTTTCTGTGGTCCACCCCGAAAGTCCTCCCCGGGGTATACACTGAAAACACTCTCTATGCAGTGGGACCACATATTATGGTAGTAGTCCCCACTATCATAGTCGCAACTGTGGAGGCCCTCCCCACATTGACGTCTCATCGCGACAAGAAGGCCCTACCCTTGTCGTGGATTACCCTGAAGGTCCTCCCCACCGGTTACATTTCAATGACACTCTGCACAGCCAGGCATCAGATAACAGTGTTAGTCCTCTCCACCCTTATAACGGAGGTCCTCCCAGTAGTGAAGTCATGAAATGATAATTCCCTCCCCTTGTTGTGGTACATTCTGAAGGCCCCCCCCCCAGGGTGTACCCTGCAGATATTCTCCCTTCGGCAGCTGTAATGGTAGTCCTCGCCATTGCAGCAGCTGTGATGGTAGTCCTCTCCACCACGACTTCCATTGCGAAGGTCCTCCCCACAGTGTCCCCATTCAACAAGAAGGTCCTTCCCTTTTCATAGTGTGTCTTGAAGGTCCTCCCCAGGATGCACATAGAATGTCAAACCATGATGGTCATTCTCACCATGATGGTTGTTGTTGAGAAGGACCTCCCTGTAACAACACTACATATGTAACACCCCAAGATTTCATAGTGTGTTATTTCTTCAAAATAATTCAATAACTTGCACTACACGCAACACTGAGTTCAATTGCACCATGACTTACCAAAAAAAATCCATTAAAAGAGGTCATGAATAGTATTAACTAAATTTTAAACTTTATATAATCCTTATAATTTTAGAATCCATATTATGAGTTTCTTAGTCATAATGCAAGAACAGATTCATTTTCAGTATTGCACTTTTATCAACTTTTGATAGTGAAACCTTTTTAAATACAATATTTTAAACTTTTTGACTAAATGGAGACATCAAAAAAATTTAAAATGAAACATCCCAAGCTTCCATGGTACGCTTTCCTTTGAATAAAACAGTAGCGTGTGTTGTACGCAACTTCGAGTTCTAACACACCGTAACCAATCAAACTAGCTGTTATGAATAGTAATACCTACTTTTTGAAATTATATATATTTTATATTTTAAAATGGACTTCATTTTTGGATTCGGAATATCAAATTTAGCCTAAGGTGAAATTTTGGTACTTTTCTGATAACTTTCATATTTTGATGAATAGTGAAAATTACTAAATTTTAATTAAAAAAAACTTTTTTAATCAAAATAATTAATAGTGATAAATTATGAATTTGAGTGGTTTTAAAGTATATTTAGAATATATTTTTACTATTTAATATAATGTCGGTCATTGGACATAATTTTACAATTAAACCGAACATAAACAAGTGTCAATCTTTTGGTAGTTATTATCTCTTAAAAACACGCTTTTTGTTTTGACAACGGGAATTAATTTTAAATTAATTTCTGCCACTTCTGTGTTTTGAATTTAGAAAAATGGATTCCATATTTGGAATCAGGATGTTCAAATTGTGTAAATAGGTAACTTTTATTTTTATACATTTTGAATAATTACTGCGGTAAATATTTTATTTACCATGGTTAAGGGTAAATCCGGTAAATAAGGGTTAAAAAATAATATTATAATAATACTAAATTACCCTAAAACGTGTCTTAACCCTATTGGTTGATACATGGTCGACCATGGGCATCTTTGTGTCAATTTTGGGACCCCATGGATCCACTTGTAAGTGATAATGACACTTTATTTTAATTAAGTCAAAATGAATACAAAAATGACACAAGCATATATCTTTTAGCAAAACAATTGTTACATAGAGTTATATAAGTTGGATTTAAGATTATAAATATTCATTAGAAAGATAAAAAGATTTACTACATAATTATATTTTATTTATAATTTTTAGACATTAAATAATTTATTTTATTTATGACACAATGATGATGCAGTAATTACTATAATAGTGAAAAATTAAAATAATTGATATTATAAATACCCAAATAAATATAATATGAAACTTTTAATGCATTAAACTAATTTTCTAGGATAATATGATATATTAGGATTGATTTAATTGACTTTGTTCGAAGTAATCAATCTGTTATGAGTTTCACAAAAAATCAACTATTGAATAGTGTCAAAATTGACATAAAAGAGTTCTTAAAACAAATATTATATTATTAATTGATATTAAATTCCTAAAAATCTAAGGTTCGGCCAAGAGACTTATATTATGATAGGTTAATCATTAATGTATCACTTTGGGGTCTCTTGTATGTATATGGTAAGTCTATTAACCATATAATATAAAAATACAAAGAGACATTGTAAAAGTGAAACTAATTAACTTAGAGTTAATACTTAAAGATAAGGTTAATATAAGTACCCAAACCTGTCTAAATTCTATTGGATGAGTTGTTTTCGACCTATCCCCACCTCATCCTTTGAATAGTCAACTTTGGATCCTCTGTAAACCGAATATGAATTTATTATAAATTAATATTTCTAACTTTTCCAAAGGTGCCCCTCACCCCTCTTATAAAAGGGCACTCCTCCTTCTCATTTCATCACACCTTCAGAGCCTTTTGGTTCGGCCAAAATCTGCCCAAATACTCTCCCAACATCCCTCACTACAACCTAGAGGCCTTAGTTCGATCAGAAAGCCAACCTAAGGAGCCCTTTTGATCAAATCAAAAGGAAGAACCCGAAGAAGAGGTAATGATTTCACCACCCTTTTCTAAGTTCATTTCTTCTTCCACTTCTTCTTCCTTTGTTCTTACCATTCTGAAATAATAACTCCAGTATCTCACATATACTGTGATGTTATTATAAATATGGTACAATCATATTCAGTATTCAATCCACCCTTTGAATAACATGTCACCATACGTGCGTACGTACGGCTTACCGTCTCCACGTCGTGGTGTAATTGTTATTCAATATAATATTATTTGGATGGGTATAATAATGATGTGTAACTCATGTAAATAATAAATATAACATGTTAATGATTCTGTATATATGATATACCATCCATTTATATATTATTTTAATATCAAAAGAATGATATTGTCGCTCGTGCGTACGTACGGACTACCGTCTCCACGAACGCGATAAGATTCATTCTCCATCGTATCCATTCAAGTATAATTATCATTTGATGATTTAAAAATGATGTTTAAGGACTGTATATCATTCTGGATATGAATAAGATACAACAACCATGGATTATGTAACAAAACATATAAAAGAAAATGAGTAAGTTAACTCCCGAAACGACGATAATTCTAAGATATTATTAACAAATCAATGTTAAAAGATCATATATGATATCATATTAATATATATGATTCTTGTATAATTTAATAACAACTATTTCACCATTATACAGGAGGTTAACCTACCCCAACCAAGGAAAAGTACAAGGTAAGGGTTATTTCACAATCTCTTCATTATCCGAGGTTGTATATACGTAATAATCTACTGGGATCTCTTTATCATCCACATCCATGTTTTCTTAAAAATGTATTTCAAAACATTTTTACTATTTACAAGAATATGGGTTAAAGTCATTTATACCCTTGTTTTACTTTTTATAAGAGGTTTATAAAGGAATCTTTCCGTCGTTTTCAGAACAATGTCCTTTTTAACCTTTTCGACAGAATTGAGGTAAGAATGTTTTTTTTAACTTATACGGCGGGTGCGGTTATTTTCCGCCGTTATAAAATCGTCGAAGCTTTCCATACAAGCTTATAAGAATATTTTCAAAGAAAATGTTTTATTTTATATGGATCTTAAATGATTTCAAAATAAAAGGAGATACTTCTTTAAAAAGAATTTTCATTTCATCTAGGTCAACATCCTTTGATGGATTTTAAGATTATTTGAAGTTGATTTATTATGATACAAAACTTCTATATTGTATTGAAGGTTTTGTGATATGTTTTACTATGGATGTGCTATTTTTATACCATTCATAGTTTATGGTGAAATTATTGACATTTCGTATGCTAGTTTTAATACGAATGTTTATGTTATGTTTAAACCTTTTCATATGGGAATGCATTGGACTTAATAAGTGACGGGTGGAGCCCGCTATAGATCCTCGATGCATCGGTAGGTCTCATGAGACAAACTAGTGTCTTGGCACAAGGCCTTGACAAAATCTTATTTGTAGTCTTGGCACGAGGCCTTGGCTATGTGGTTATGATAGTCTGGCATTATGCATTCCAACATTATGAAAGTGGTTATTTATTTTTGCATGTGATTATTCGATTAGTGGAATATCCATGTGAATAAGTAAATGGCATTATTTCATTTTATTTATGCCATACCATGTTGAAAGTTCATGTTTAAAAGGCTTTTGTTTTAGTTATACATTGCCTTAAATGTTTATTCTTATTGATGAAAGTTTCCGCTATATTGTTATCCTTACTGGGTATTTGAGCTCACCCCTTTTGTATGTTTTATTTTTCCCAGGAAGTGAAGATGTAAGTTATGAATGACCTACAGGGATATTATGAGGGGATTGTAGTGTGGACTGTGGAAACATTATGTTGTTGTAGTAGTTTTTGATTTTATGATGTAATGTAAAACTTATGAATATATCTAGTGATTCCAAGGCTACTAAACTAATCGGTCTTTCGGGATTTGATCTTTCTTGTGATCATGCCAATGTTATGTAATAATGCACCGACTCTGGGTAGCTGGGGTCGGGGCGTTACAACATAGCCAAAAGGTCCTCGCCTTGCTGCGACATGCCTTGGAGGTCCTCCCTAGTGTATGCATTGCAAATTTCCTCTATGCAGTGAGTCGTCAAGAAGTAATGGTAGTCCTCGCCATTGCGGCCGCAATTGCAAAGGTCCTCCCCACAATGACATATCATATCAAGAGGAAGGTCCTCCCCCTGCTAAATCAAGCATAGAAAATCCCTCGTATGATGAGGCACTCAGAAGGATGGGATCAAGCTTGTCAGATTCCCAGCTTGTCGCTAACGACACCCTTCTTCAATCAGGGGGCGTTCCAGGGCCATGTTCATCTTCTGAACCACATCGGGATCGTCCACAGGATAATTCGATACATACTGGTCCCACTGCCTCTAACCACACTATCAGTGGGAATCTCAGTTGGGCTGAACAGGTAGAGGAATCACTAGAGGAGGAGTATGCCGACATGTTGCACCAGAGGAAATGACTGGCCAGGGATGATATACTGGTTATGTTTTCTCTCACGACCACCTCTCAATTCGACATACCCAGAAAGTTGTCGGAAGAATGCATGCACGACATCTGCTACAATATATGGACAACCCTCCACTGGATGAAATCAAGCTTCCTCCCCTAAGACAGGTATTTAGACCATGTCATGATAATAGGAGACCTCCTGCATCACATCGACCTAGAAGCTCTTCCTTCAGTGCGACAACAGTGACCTGATAGGCGTAAAAGAAACATGGAGATAGCCTGCCTCCGTGCGCTGCACCAGCTACGCCGCCTCATCGGTGACGCCCCAACGGGAGTTTATATCAGGGAATGGGGGAACATGGGGCTCTAAATTTCACTCCGCTCCCTGCACAGAAGAACCCGTTCGGAATGGGGTCTTGAAACGTCATCATGTCAAGACAACAATTGAGTGGGGTCCCTGCTCAAGAGAGACAACACAACCAACAGATACAAGGCTTGAGTAAGTCCTAGAAGCGTCAGGCCCAACTGGAACAAGCCATCCAAGGACTCCTGAATCAGTCCACCAAGAGCATACAACAGGCCTCTTTCCTAAGAGAGTCCAATCAGTGGTCATTTCCTACCTCCCTAGAAGGGATTGATTCACATAAGAACTCGACACCAAACCCAGTTCACCCCCAAATGGGGGCACGCAAGATCATGCAGGTAGCGATAGCAACATCCATTTCCGCAATCCAGGGTCAACCCCAGCCCACAGGGATGGGGACATTGTTAACAACAAATGCCCCTATAAGGCCAATAAAATCGGGAAGAGACTCAACGTCTGAGGAACGGAGCCAAACCCAGCCCTCAGGGATGGGGGCATTTTCAACTCCTCAACAACAACCTCCCCCACGAGAATTAGTATTCTATCATATTGGGAGGACAGTCAGAATATAATTTTCTACCCTATCCCATTGTTTGAATCATTATCTCATCCAAAAGGGAGGTGTACTGTGAGGTCGCATCAAAGAACTCTTCGCGTCACCTTTCGATAAAGAGTCCAAAGGCGATCCTAGGACATAAAAGGTAAGATCAGTAAAAGACGTGGGATATACTCTTACTATTTAGAAGTTAACATCTTCTCTACCCCGCGATATGCATCCATCAACACCATAGAGGTTAACCCCACAGGTAACACTAATGATGGTGCAAATCCGGATGGATCGGGAGATGATGGTTCCGTTCAGGCTGTGAATCACAACGAACCACCATTTGTGCACACCTGAAACCAGAGGGTCTCCCTAAATATGGCCTCCCCTATAGCTAGCCTTCCTCCACTCACCCTGCGAGCTCCCAATAAGTATAAGAACAAATGACTGGTTACCCTTAACATGCCTCTTTCTCTCGAAAAAAGAGATCCACTTATGCTTGAAGAAAGGTTCGCTCGAAAGGAAGAGGAAATGAAGGAATTGAGGTGGATCAACACCGAGCTACTCCAGAGGAACCACCTTATTGAAAGCGTATCCCATGAAGAGTCACACCTTGCACTCCCAGTATATGCACCTCAAAGATAATGGATTTCCCCAGAAAATGAAGCACGGTCAGGGCTCCTGCCCAATTAGGTGCTCAGCCCATCCAACTACCTAAATGTGGATTCGGATGAATACCAAGACTTCCTTCCACTCAAGAAGAAACCATAGAGAGTACGTCTAAACCCTATGAAGGTGTCACAAATGGCACATGCACCCCTGGTGCCAACCAAGATGGATCCTCAAGAAATTCCTCGTGCTACACCTGCCCAGGACCGGGCCTTACAAGATGTAAACCAGGGTCTCACCAACAACATTGAGGCACTAACTGCTCGATTAGAAGCGATGGAAGGTCGATGCGCTCTGATGCTGCCAGAGAAGAAGCCCTAATCAGATTGGGTGACCAACACACCACCTCCACCAAATTTTGGGATCCTTGTATTTCCTATTTTCAATGGATCAGGAGATCTGGAAAACCATTTGATGCACTATGTGTCTTATTAAGACACTATTATGGGAACTCCAGAACATCAGGAAGCAGTGAAACTCAAATGCTTCATATGGACCTTGTAAGGATCTTCCTTCATCTGGTATACGAGTCTACCAACTCATCAAATAAAAAGCTTGGAAGTCCTTTGGAAGCATTTCCTATTCCACTTCACCTCAACATTTCCTAAAACAATGTTCATCGACCTCATGAACTGCAAACAGAGGGAGAAAGATAGGGTCTTAGATTTCATCGCTAGATGGAAAGGTCTGACCTACTCTCTGAACTGGCCAATGCTTCAAGATGAGATTATTTCCATATGCATCGATAATATTTGAGATGAGATGTGAACACTGCTCATACTAGCGGAGTGCACCAATGGATTCCGACATCTCTCCTCCATTGCCCAGAGAATTGAAGACTTCGTGCAGTAGACTAATCGGAAGTCCCGAATAGCCTCACATGCTCCTGCAAAGAGCGTATCCATTACTGAAGCATCCTCTGTCACGCTCAAACCAGCCTCTGTGCCCACTCCATTGCTCAGGCCTCCACCCAATCATCAAGGCCCCCCTATATATTATTGGCTGCCTCCACTTACGTGGGATGATCAGAGAGGATCGAATCAGAAGCAGTTAGAGGAATGAAGACAAAATGTATACTCGTTCTGAGAGGACCAAGTTTTCAGCTACTTCATCACCTCCATGAATTTCAATTTTCTCCACCTCCCAGAGCCAAGGAAACTTGAAGAAGTCAGCCACAATTTCATGATATATTACTATCCCTACCATCGAATGTTGGGGCACATTATTCAGGAATGCTTCATCTTAATAGACCTCTTGCAAAGGATGGTAGAATCCGGGTAGGTCGAGCTTGGACTACCCCCAGCACATGTGACATATATTTCTACCACTAACTCAAAAAATGGGGAGGGGTGGAAGGAAGACACCAGCAAGAAGGGGAATAAGTTTGATGACTGGATGACTCAGAATACTATTAATTGATCCCATAGAATACTCCGATATCAACTACAGCAGCCGATGTTGCCGCCAACAGCCCCTGATGCCGCACAGCCGACAATATAGGCCTCAAAACCCTCCACGAGATGGTCATCCAGGCGTAATCAAAAAGAGAATAAACAAGTGCAAGTGGAGCAGTCCATAACGAGGTCGAAGTTAGCGCCGACACTGTCGGAATTTATGCCCCCCAAACATAGCGCTACGGGCACCGACCTACCAAATGACACCATCAAGGACAACCGTCTGGCCTGACCTATTAGAGGATGAGGTGCCAATCATTAGTTCCATCAATGTCATTCATCTAAGATAATAATTTCTTGATGAAGGGTATGGTTATGAACATGAGTTACCAATGCAATTGGCTGGGAGGGGGAATCGCAGAGGTAGGGGATACTAGGGGAGGTGAAGTCGAGGCCGAAATCAACTCTATGGTTGGACCTCAAGCCAAACCATAAATATCGTGGAAACCTATTGGAGAGCCCTTAAACAGACTAAACATGAGAAAAAATTTCCATCTACCTCCACAAGCTGCAACTCTAGCCCCATTATTCTGCGTTACCCATCAGATGAGGAACAAGCATCTTTCTACCTAGTGCGCACAAACAGATCGGCCGGTCTGAATCCCCAAAACGTGGGAACACCATTAACATCTGACCGCATGGACAGTCCTTCCTCATCACATATTCCAACTCCCAAGCTTCCTACTAAGACTCCCCCGCCGGCAGAGATGTGTTGGCTGCTGGAATAGAAATATGACATCCTTAACCATCTAGCGTCGTTACCAGCCAAACTGTTGATCCTGGATGCCCTAAGTTTGTCAGCAGACCTCAAGGTGGAACTTATATAAACCTTGCTCAGCCACCAAGAGTTTCAAGCCGAGGAAGTTTCTTCCAAGATTTATTAATTGGTGACTGGCCTGACTAAATTCAATATGGTGATTTCCTTCACCGATCAGGATGAAGATGTCGTCCTACAAGGACATATCAAACCAATATATGTGTTTGGCACACTAAATGAGGTTGTGATCCATAAATTCTTTATTCACAATGGCTCTGGAGTAAACCTCCTTCCCCTGCGAACACTCCGTAAGCTGGGCTACAATGAGAATGAACTAGTACCCTCAACCACAACTCTGTTAAGTTGTGACAAGAGTGAAGAGAAGCCAATGGGGAAAATCAAGCTAAAAACCCATTTTGGTGACCTTGTGTCCGACTCGGAATTCATAGTGGTCCAACAGAACATAGCATTCAATGCCCTACTGGGAAGGTCATGGCTCTATAAGCACATGGTTGTTCATTCATCCTACCACCAGTGTATTAAGTACTACATCAATGGGAAAAGTTGGAAATTTCAAGCCGATAAGGCCCCTTTTGATCTCTCCGAGTCACACTACATTGATGCCAGATTCTATGAGCAAAAGAAGAAGAAGCCATCGCTCGATGGTATTGACTAGATCCCCACTCTAAATGGTCTAGAAATGGTTCCTCATGACCCCCTCAGTTGGGTTGGAAGAGACTACGTACTACCCATCAAACATGTTGAGAGCAAGGGTTGAAGTCTAGACACGCACTCAGCTGTCATCATGACTTCATCCATAATGACCGAGCGTGAAAATGCAGAAATGACCGCTAACCCTCAATTTGGGGATGAGTACCTGAGCGAGGACACCCACAATGCCTCATCTCCAGACTCCCAAGAACCCATTCTAGAAACTCTCCCCCTGTCAGATCAAGAAGATGAGGATTCGGGAGATGAAGAGGAGGAAGATCTCATAGATGCACCTCCCGAATTTGAGGAAGGTATCTCCACCATGATGGATGATCTCAGGGGAAAAAACCTTGGTAGCGAGAAGTCCCTATGACCACTCTTGTTAGTGCATCCATGTCCCCCGAGGGGACGAGGTATATACCTCTTTACTAAAGTAACACCGGGATGTTTTTTCCTGGAATTACACGGAAATGTCGGGACTCGATCTCAATGTGGAGACACATCTCCTAGGACTACCAGAAGACCACTTGGGCTATAAATAGGATGCCCGAAGGACACACCCTACGCATGCTGCCAATATAGAGGCTAAAGTTAATAAGATCATTAAAGAAGACTTCATTCGGGAGGTCCAATACCCCATCTAGTTGGCCAAAATCATCCCTGTCAAGAAAAAGAATGGAAAAATCAGCATCAGCATTGATTTCAAGGATCTCAATCAACATTGTCCAAAATATGATTTCCCAGTCCCGATCACCGAGTTATTAATCGATGCAATGACAGGTTACGAGGCTCTATCCTTCATGGAAGACTATTCTGGGAATAATCATATCAGGATGGCCCGAGAAGATGAAGAATCCACTGCCTTCAGGTCCCCTCAAAGTGTATCATGTTACAGGGTTGTGCCCTTTGGTCTCAAGAATTTTGGCGCCACATATCAGTGTACCATGCATCGTATCTTTAAACCATTCCAGGGGCGATTTGTCGAATGCTACTTGGATGACTTGGTTGTCAAATCAAGATAGTGCTCAGATCACCTGTCAGACCATGAAACCATCTTCAACAAACTTCGGTAGCATATCCTGAAGATGAACCCATTGAAATGGGCTTCCGGGGTAACCTCATGGAAATTCCTTGGCTTCGTTGTACGCCATCGTTGCATTGAAGACAACTCTGAAAAGACAAAGTCTATCCTCGACCTTCCACCTCCCCGCAATCTCACCTTGTTGAAGGGATTCCATGGACACCTGGCCTATATCAGGCGGTTCATAACAAACCTGGCAGGAAAATGTTTTCCCCTTACCAGGTTAATGAAGAAGGGCATCACGTACCAATGGACAGATGACTTGAAAGAGGCGTTAGATAGCTTAAATAAGTACCTCTTAATCTCACCGGTGCTCATGCCCCCGGTTGAAGGAATACCTCTCATCCTATATGTGATATCCCTAGACAGTCACCGAGAGCCTTCCTTGCGCAGAAAAATGACACCGACAGTTAAAATAGTATCTATTACCTCATCCAAAACATGATCGATGCTAAAAATTGATAGTGAATCATCGAGAAGAGTTGTTTGGCCTTCGCCTTCTTAGTTCAAAAAATTGTGACATTATTTGTAGCATCTTAAAGTCCATTTAGTCTCACATAGTAAGCCACTCAAGTATATCCTTAGTCGCCCAATGATGACCGGGTTCCTGTCCCGATGGGCAGTCATCCTCCAACAATTTGAAATCGGGTTTGTGCCTCAGAATGCTGTCATGGGCTAGGCATTAGAAGATTTTCTGGCGGAGCACCCTTCAATAGGGACCAACGCATAGGACACCGAGATAACTAATGAAGACCTATTCTCGGTTCAAGAGGATTTCCCAGCATGGGAAATGTAATTCGACGATGCATCCTGAAGCCCAACCGAGAAGAGGATAGAAGACACCATGTTTAACAAGGTGGGTTTGGGGATAATAGTCATGTCCCTGGAAAAGGCATTCTTTCCAAATTCCTTCCTCCTTTCATAAGGATCCAAGAAAAATGAAGAGAACTACCAAGACTTCATTGCAGTATTGGAGCTCACACATTAGGTAGAAGTACAACACCTTAAGGTGAAAGGTGACTCAGAACTGTTCATCAAGTAATTCAATGGTGACTGTGATCTTAAAAGGGAGGAGCTGATTCCCCTATTTGACCATGTCTGAGGGTTAATGGAAGAATTCTCCACAGAACCAATATTTACCTATATTCCTCGGTCTCAGAATGCACAAGCTGACACATTAGCTAATGCGGCCACAACCCTAGATGACCCAGACTTGGATGAAATAGTTATCAGTATTCCTCATAGTCAAATGGCCTTGCCGTTTGCTCAAACTAAGATGGAAGAAATTAAATAATTCAGTCCTACCCCTGAGCCATATGCTCCCGCCACCGGCTAGATGAACCCCATTTCAATCTACCATCAACAGGGAGAATCCCCATCAGACAGGGTTGAACGAGAGCAAATACGGAGAATGGAAATCAATTTTGTCCTATATAGCAGCTCGGGTCAGCAAGAGGTCCTCCACAAATGAGGCCTCGATGGAATCCTCCTCAAATGCATTGATGGAGAAGAAACTGTTGCCGGCATGACTGAAGTACATTTCATAGTATGTGGGGAACATCAGCCGGGACCCAAACTTTGCCATCAGGTTTGAAGGCTTGGGTACTATTGGCCCACAGTGGCACGAGATTGCGAGCACTTTACCGCAAAATCCCACCCATTCCAAATTCATTCCAACTTCATACACAAACCCCAAGAGTTACTTCATCAGGCCATGTACTCCTGGACATTTGTTGTCTGGGGAGTGGACGTTTTGGGACCATATCCTCCTGCCACAGCCAAAAAACAGATGTATATCCTCACAACAACTGACTTCTTTTCCAAATGGGCAGAAGGTGTACCCCTTAAGGAAGTCGGGGAAAGAAACATTTTCAGATTTGTGAAAACCAATATAATAACCCGATTTGGTGTCCCTCATACCATACTGACAGATAATGGCACCATCTTCTGTTCTACCGAATTGTATAAACTATACCAAGAATATGGTATCAAGGTTAACCACTCATCCCGCTAAAACGCAGCATCCAATAGACAGATAGAGGCTTTTGACAAGACCATGTCCAACAATCTCCAGAAAATGGAGGAAAAAGAAAAGAAATTGTGGCCAGATAAAGTATTTTATACATTCTGGGCTTATCGAACCACGATCTGCACAGCTACTCGTGCTACTTTGTACTCATTATTATACGGAACAAAAGCGGTCATTCCCATTGAGCCCCAATTACCCTCACTCCCTGTTTCTGTTTGTGATCAAATATCCAATGATGAGCAATCATAAATGAGGATAGGTGAATTTGAACAGCTAGACGAAAACCGGTTTCACACTTTCCACCATATGGAAGTATATCAGAACCGGATAGCACATGCCATCAGTAAAAATGTTCGTATTCGGTCTTTCATGGAAGGAGAATTGGTATTGGTCCTCCAGAACCCAATGATACCCAGAAAGAAACATACAAAGCTGGAGCCCATGTGAAAGGGACCATATGTTATACAAAAAGTTCTACTCTAACGGATCATATGCTCTAATCTACATGGATGGGCAGTTCACTACCGCTCCTACAAATTCGAGATTCGTGAAGAAGTATTTCGTGTAAAAATAAAAAGCAGTTATCGTCTGAGATACAAGATGTCAAACTGCCATGAACCCAATGGTACAAACTCTATGACCATAAACAAAGAGTATTTCTTCCTCACCGGCATAACTAAAAGCAGTTATCGTCCAAGCTACACGACGTTAAAATTCTAAGCATCCAACGGTCTAAAATCTATGACCATAAACTAAGCATATTTAATCCTCACCTACATAACTAAAAGAAGTTATCATCTGAGCTGTAGGACGTTAAACTACCAAACATTGAATGGTCCAAACTCTATGACCATAAACTAAGAGTATTTTGTCCTCACCAGCATAACTAATTGTAGTTATTGTTCGAGCTGCAGGACGTTAAACTACCAAGAACCCAATGGTCGGAACTCTATGACCATAAAATAAGCGTATTTATTCCTCACTAGCATAACTAAATGTAGTTACCGTCCTTGCCGTAAGACGTTAAACTACCAAGAACCCAACGGTCCAAACTCTAAGACCATAAACTAAGAGTATTTCATCCTCACCGGCATCACTAAAAGTTTTTATCATCTGATCTGTTAGACGTTGAACATCCAAGTACCCAATGGTTCATACTATATTACCATAAACTAAGAGTATTTCTTCCTCACCGCCTGACGTTAAACTACACGGATCTCAGAGAACTACTTACGTCTTTATTCCAACCCTCGCAGAATACGTAGCGACGCTGGGATCCCATATCCTGGCCCATCCACTCCAAAATGGAATAAAATCAAAAAATATATTTCCCCTTCCCCCGTGTCCGGACCAGCCCTGCACGGGGTGTACATCATTCAGAGAACTATGTACGGCTTGATTTCTGCCTTCGCAGGATACGTAGTGATGCCAGGGTTCCCCATCCTAGACCAGCCACCCACGAATAAAAGAAAAAAATGCCCTCTCCCCCAATGTACAGACCAGTCCTGCACAGGGTGTATTCCTCATCCTTACCACACGACGTAAACTGTATGGATATGGATACAGAAAAAATGCCCCTTCTCCCCCATGTACGGACAAGACCTACACAGGGTGTATTTTCTTTTAGATAACTACGTGAGGCTTGATTCCTTCCATCACATGATACGCAGTGACGCCAGAATTCCACACCCTGGCCTAGACACCTGAAATGAAGCTAGAAAAACCCCATTCCTGTGTACGGACCATACCCACACAGGGTGTATTCCCCAAAAGAACTTTGTGAGGCTTGATTTCTGCCCTCGTGGGATACGTAGTGACGCCAGAGTTCCCCATTCTGGCCCAGCCATTAAACAATTCTCTCTCCCCCGTGTACGGACCTAACCTGCATTTGGTGTATTTTTCAACCTCACCGCATGATGATAAACATCACGGATTTCAAATAACTATGTGAGCCCTTATTCCATACCTTGAGGGATATGTAGTGACACCAGAGTCCCACACCCTGGCCCAGCCGTCCCCAAACGAAAGTCAGAAATGGCTTTTCTCCTATGTATGAACTAACCCTGTGCGGGGTGTACCTCATTTAGGGAACTACATGAGGCTTGATTCCTGCCCTCGTGGAATATGTAGTGACTCTAGGGTTCCCCATCCGATCCCATCCATTCAAAATAAATGCTCTATCCCCCCGTGTACGGACCAGACCGGGACGGGGTGTATTCTTTGTCCTCACCGCATGATGTTAAACTGCATGGATTTTAATGAACTATGTTAGACTTGATTCCTACCCTTTCCGGATACATAGTGAAGCTAGGGTCCCCCACCCTGGCCCAGCCGTCCCCAAAAAAATTCAGAAATGGCCTTTTCGCCAGTGTACGGACTAACCCTGCGTGGGGTGTACCTCTTTTAGGGAACTATGCGTGGCTTGATTCTTTCCCTCACATGATTTGTAATGACGTTAGGGTTTCCCATCCTAGCCCAGCCATTCCGAAATGATTTTTTAAAAAAAAAAAATTCCTTCTTCTCCCTTGTATGGACCAGATCTGCCCGGGGTGTATTCCTCGTTTTCATTACATGACGTTAAAATTGTATGGACTTCATCCTCACCGCATGAGTCTAAAACTGCACTGACTTCATCGAAACCCACCCAAGATATATGGAGAAATAATATGGAAATACTCCTTGTGAATTTGGATGGATCCTCTCCATACATCAGACTCCATGAACCAGATAATATTTTATCTTCATAACCATTCACGGCCATCGAAAGTGGAATGTTATCGACCAGGGGACACCATTGCATGACTATGCATTCCATTCCCTCAGAAGATCTGCATATTGATATCCCCTGGCCCGTCTACCAAAGGCATGATTTCCTCAGGTGATACTCTTCCTAGCTCTGTACGCTTACCGGCCTCAGAAGGACCATATCATATCTCTTGATGCAGAAATTTATGGCGCAGTGGTTTGAAAGTTCGTCCCCCTTTTCACATACAAACATTGACATGGTATCCCTACCTAGTTAGCCTATGTATACTCCCGTGGTTCACAAGACGACCTGAATCTATGAACATCAAGCATGGGCTAGGAAACATTGACTCAACGGACAATTGCAGTGAAGATGTTTCTTGTATGCTCGGAAACCATTATACCTCATGTCGAACTCTGTACTGTGAGCAATATCAGATTTTAATAATCATTCATGGCCATCAGAAGTGGAAAGTCATAGACCTAGGGACACCTTTTCATGACTATGCATACCATTCCCTCAGCGAAACTTCGTATTGATAGCCCCTAGACCATGAACCAAAGGCAAGATTTCCTTGGGTGGTACTCTTCCAAGCTCCGTACGCTTACTAGCCTCAGAGCCCCCTCACCACATCTCTTGATTCGGGAAACCTCAGAGTTACAGTTTACAACCTCCATCCTCCACCCTGTTCAGAGTATATTATAGCCTGGTAACTCAGTTATCCTTCGATTGAGTGCAGCAATAGACACCCAATAGTCTGACCACAATGACAGCTAAACTAGGAGTACTTCATCCTTACCGGATGCCGTTAAACTACATGGAGTGAATTTACACCCCCGCACGCAAGATAAATCCACACAAGGAGCTCCCTATGCTTTAACAGCAACTGAGGCCGAATATGCCTGACATGTCCAGATATTTTCTTACCAAATGACAGACAACGTGACCCGGACAATCGAAAATCCACATAACCATTCACGTCCATCGTAAGTGGAATTTTATCAAATTGTAGACACATTTTCATGACTATGCATACCTTTCCCTCAGTGGCTCTGCATATTGATAGCCCCTGGCCCATCTACCAAATGCATGATTTCCTCGGGTGGTACTATTCTTAGCTCCGTACGCTTACTGGCCTCAGATCCCCCATATCATTTCTCCTGATCCAAGAAGCCCCGGAACCACAATTTAGACCATCAACCCCTTTCCATGCTTTGGACATGCCGAGAAATTCAAGCCTAGTAACATTTTAATCAAGAGCAGCCTTTACAACTACATCCTTACTGCATGACGTCAAAACGACATAGAAAACATCTTGGCTACTGGCATAATGCTGCCAAGATCAAGCATTAAACATCCAGGGAAATGCCTCTAACTACAAGAATTTTCAGTAGTTTAAAAATGCCCCATTTCCTCACTTCATGATGTTAAACTGTACAAAATCGGCAAAACAATTCCCCTCGTCCTCACTGCATGACGTTAAACTGCACAACATCCTTTAATAATGCTCCTTGTCTTTACCACAAGATGGTAAACTACATGGAAGCTGTCCTTGCCACATGACTTTAAACTGCACGGTCAAACCTGTCATAGGTTTAGTAAGGATCATAGGCTTTTCTCTATCCCTGATTACACGGTTCAGACCTGAACAAACCACCGTCTCGCACCAACATGAGAAGGAATGACTTCATCCATTCTAGGGAAATTTATCCTAGATGTTTCCCCAGTAACCAGGAACCCTCTCCTCATAAACCAGACTTTGTACTCAAAAAAATCCGATCTCTCATAAACCATCCCTGGTGGTACCAAATCTCAAACTTCCTTGAAGTTTTCTAGCTATCGGGATAATGAAATCATTTACCTAAGGACACATTTTCATGACTATGCATACCACTCCCTTAGCGGCAATGCATATTGATATTCCCTGGCTCGTCTACCAAAGGAAATATTTACTTAGGAAATTCTTTTCTCTATTCTCCTCATGTCCTTTGAGCCCCCATATATATCTCGGGATTCAAAAACCTTCTGAGAAGCAGCTTACCAACCTATTTAATAATCCTTCCTGAATATAGTGGAACGTCTCTGACGAGATTACCGAGTACTCGGAGAATCCATTCCACATTTAAGAATGTCTCAGCTGCATGAATTTATACTATGCCAAGCCCCAATCATCCTCTTCCCTTACTAAATTTGTAGGACAGGAACCCTAGGTCGACACTCCAGATTGATACAGATGTTCTCAAACCCTTTCAGATGTCGCATACCCTTTCTGAGCCACCCCTAGTGGTTTTCATAAATCTCCAAGCCACCCATGGTGGTTTCCATAAGTTGGAATTACATGAAGTCCTCAGGCCATCATAAATAGAGATTCATTGATTTAAGGACACCTTTGCATGACTATGCATGTCATTCCCTTAGAGGCTCTGCATATGGATCTCCCCAGGCCTGTCTACCAAAGGAAATATTTCCTTTGGTGATGCTCTTCCAACCTCTGCATGCCGATATGGCTCCCATGCCTTGATAGATGCCCTGTATGTCGTTCAAATCTAAACATTTTCTCCCCATGTGATTTTTAATGTTATTGAGACATATTTTAATCAAAAAAACATCATTGGGGCCCTCGCCCCACTATATCTAGACAAAGCTATTTGACCAAAAACTTCAGTAATGATTGTCTTGTCGGTGGGACTTTAAACTACTCACAAAAAGAGACACAAAGCCTGTTAGGCCAAAAACCAGAAAAGGGTGACCTAAGCAATAGTTGGGCCATAATCACTGGATCCACACCAAATAGGCCCAAGAAAAATTAGGCTATTAACAGGAAATACAAAATTCTTGTGGGGTTTTTCTACAAAACCGTATAAATAATCAAACTATGCTCGCTGGATCCAATGGTCCATGAAAAAGAGAGTTTGTTTCTATTTTCCTGAATTATGATTAATTCTGATTTAGTGAGTTGTT
The DNA here is from genome assembly GCA_963277665.1 of Viscum album. Taxonomy (NCBI): domain Eukaryota; kingdom Viridiplantae; phylum Streptophyta; class Magnoliopsida; order Santalales; family Viscaceae; genus Viscum; species Viscum album. Next base: position 33,881,122 of record OY728150.1, on the reverse strand, counting down.
ATTTATTCAACAATTGTTCTATTAACAAAAAAATTTAACAGCAAAAAAAATATTGACATATATTGTATTCCATTTGAACTAAAAGTGAGGACGTCCACAAGATGAGGCCTCTCCCTCACATAAATAAAAAAAAGGGGTAAGCGAAACAGAGTGTACAAGAATGGCTCGACCGTCACAAAGGATCCTGGCTCACTCTCTCCATCAGGTCACCATGCGGCAGAGGATGTTGTGAGTCTGCTCCAGCACGACCTTCTCCCCGGCCTCAACCTTGGCCACTGAACAATTATTAACCACTGTGTTTTGGAGATCGTTGATCCCTTTCCTAGTGGCTTCAAGGTTACCAGTCAGAGTTGACAACTGATCCCTCATCATGGCTACTCGTACGTCACATTTATGATACTCGGTAGATATGGAGGCCACCTTATCTCGAGTGTTCACCTCATGTGCTATCAGCTTATGCAGATCTATCATGGCTTCCTCCATGGATTGGGTCCCAAAATGAGAGGCAGTGAGTTGAGGAAGTTTGCATTCATTAGTAGAAACTTCCTCACAGGCTATGACAACCTAGAGAGCGAGAAAATGAAACTTTCGATAGACAAATCCACATATCCTCAAACCCAGGAAGAGTTTTCCGAGAGCTTCAGTTTTAGTTTCCATCTCATCCAGAGGCGTTTCGACAACAATCTCGCAAATTCGGGACCATGCCCACCTGCACACTGCTTGGTGGTCCACCATGACCCGAGGATATTTGGTATCCTCTCTAGATAGCACGGGAACGAAGTCTAGCATTGCGATCAACGCAAACATGTGCACGCTTGAAGATAGTTTTGAAGCTGGTAGGTCCGAAGCTTCTAACCCCGGTTCGGGATTGGGAATCAAGTTTCTAAGTCTGGTATCGGATGGAAAAACTTCAGGAATTGTCTCTCTAGGACCCGAGGCCATAGGGTCATCCTTATCCTCGTCCAAGAGGGTGGGGTCCCTCAAAACTTCGCCCGTAGAGGGGCTGGGAGAGGAAAATCCCCTGAGTCACTTTGACCAACGAGCCATTAATTGGTCCTCCCTTAGAGCCGATGAGGAAGGTTTGGTAGGTGCAGCATCCGCAACGACTCCTGATTTGGGAACCTACATGACAGCCTTCCCCAGGATCCCATCGGGATAATGTTTTACCCACATTCTTGCATACTCCAAGGATAGGCTAGAAGACACTCCTATGCCAGGCAAGGGAATTATTGTGTCATATCTCTCCCACATCATCATCGACCACCATTGACAGAGAGTGGCCGAGTGCATTCCTTGAGTTTGAGGAGGGGGAAGGGAAACATGGATTTTCAAACACCCAAACTTGTGGGAAAAACTATGAGGGAATATAACTCGCACAGAGAAACCCCGTCAATCTTCGCTGAAAAAAACCCATCCTATAGTGAAATCATATAAGAACGATCCTCAAGGCTCCCCCTATGGTTGTCAACCATGACATCAGAAGGGGTGGCGTAGGGAGCGAAATCAAACAGGGACAAGTCACTCATAAGCATGACGACTTCATCTGAACTGAGGGTCTTCACCCAGTGACCGCTCCGCCATAACCAGCAGATCCCTCGCCAACAGAGACATGTGTTCGACGTCGTCCCATGCATCAGGAGTGGAAAACAAACTTGGCATACATCTCACCAATGATGGGAATCCCTCATAATTGGTAGATTTCACGTAAACTAATGCCAACTTCACCTTAGGCAAGGTGAAAAGTTTTAGTGCTTGGACACCAGTGACTGAGCACGTTAGGCAGGATCAAAGATGGTGGGTAAATAAAAAACTGGGAGGCCCACACTGCGGAGTACATATTGACTGCTTTCAGTGACTGGGGAGATTCCTGGTAATGATGATGGTCCCAAAAGGCCCATGCCCATTCATTTGGGAAACTCCCTCCAGACCGAAGATCCAACATAGGAATCCACCCCGTGTTAGGATCCACTCAAGCAAGGTAGATAATAGAGGGATAATTCCAGAAGACAACTTCTTGAGAGAAGTCTTAAGTGCACTGATCACTTTGGGTCCAAACAGAGCCTCTCAAAATGAAAGTGACTTTCAGATCAGAATCAGAGATCATCTCCCCCAATGAGGAAAGGTTCGCTAGAATACAATTTGGTGACACTTCCAAGAAAGGAGACAGAAGACCTAAGAATGTAGGGGGGATAGGGACATTGTCTTTAAGACTGAAGTCATAAAGAGGATGTATATTTTATAGTGTATAACCCAAGAGCTAAGGGGAGAGCAAGTCCTTCAAGACACCATCGTTGGGAATGATGGATATACTAGGTTTCTCTTTGATGATCTCCTCTCTACGGATCATACCTAGACGTCTCCCTGAACTAATCAGAAGAGGCTCTACAGCAGGCCTGGTTGTAGGGTGACGGGGAACCCTGATTTATACCTACATTATAAAAACCAGGCAAATGGTTAGTCCGAAATAAAAAAATCTGGACAAAAATAACAAGTATTTGACAAAGGAATCTCTCAAAGAGCCTTCATGATGAGTTCCGTGAGCAGGCCTCAAAATGTGGTTCGTAATGACTGCATTCCGTGAACCAGCCCTACGCAGAAGAAGTCCACGGTACTATTGCCCGGATACTTTTATCTAGAAAACCAAGACCCAGGTTGCTTCGTGGAATTATAATCCTGGATTTAAATAGTTAGGTTCGAAAGACCAAATAAATATTCAATTTCTGGAAGATTTTAACCCGCGGACCATCAAAACCGTGGAGCGAGTTCCTACGTGGCCCATCTTGACATACATTTTAATAAATTAAAAGTGTTAGATCATAGATGGTAGATTGGTCCACAGGTGAAGTATGGCATGAACGAGGAATGGTTCGTGGAAGAGGTAGCTGGTTCGTGGATGAGGTGTTCCGCAAAGGAACGAGTACACAGAGACAAAAAGCAATAGATTTCTGGTTTCATGAAGAATCCAGTAAAAGAAAAAGGAAGGGCCCCATATTTATAGGCGTGGTCCCCTACCGGTTCCACTCCCCTACCGCAATCCATCCAGGTTTCAGAACCACTCTACATCGGAATGGCCTCTTCTTCGTTCCTATTGGACCCCATTCCAATGGGGTGTATTTGTGGAGTCCTGAAAAATCCGCAAAGGAAAATGAGAATACCCTTTAATCTAAGGGAGATTCTACCAAATTCCCCCCCCCCCAATGAATTGGGGAAAATTGTGGAGAATACTCAAAGTATGGCATAAGAAAAACCGGTCCGCAGACCGGTCCAATAATAACGGTATGCAGTCGGTTTCACGAAGCACCCCCCACCGTGGACCGTTGTCGTTCCCTGAACAGAGGCCGTGATCCTCCGCGGGGTTGATGCAGGACAGGAGCCAACCCGGTCAACCATCACAAACTTCCCCAACTGTGAACCACACCAACCGGCCCAGGCCACATCTGGTGTCGTTCGCGGAATATAGGCGGAACCATGCGCGACCGCAAAGCACTCCCCGAGCTAGTTCGGTTCACGGGGGGAGGTGTGTTCAATGACCCCCGCGAGTTTCTAATTGACTACGTTATTCGTAAATCGGGTTTTCAGTCATGGGACTCCACAAAAGCTGTTGCACGGCCAGAGATACATATTTTTCCCCACTATATAAAAGGAGATGGAGTGGGGAGAGTAGGGGGGAGATCAATCATATTCGGGTGGAAGGGTTTTGATGGAAGGAGATTTGGATTTTGCAAACAGCGATGTTCTAATTCGTGAACCAGAACAGTTGTGAAGTTAGAAGCAAATTAATAAGGAATCGAAAATGCATTAAAACTTGGTGAACCATGAACTTAAAATAACAGAGAAAGGAAGACTGCGAACCATGGCCCCTCCACAAATGCACTCCCCGCGGACCAGGGAGTCTATGCCCCTTTTCCGATCTGTCGCACCACGTAGAACCCTCCTGTGCAGGAGAATCCCCGCACAAAAAACCTCCGACCGGCATTGCCATTTGGCCGCCACTGCTCTCGTGGACCCCTCCACGTACTATCCTGGTACGCGGGCCGAACATGATGCCATGAAACTCCCTAGTCCGCGGGATTCCCAGCAGTCTGCAGACCACCCTGGTTCGGGAACGACCTCTCCAGCCGCACATCACCTCCCTAAGCGAAGGGTGCCACCCCTCATACAACCGTGTGGCCCACAAAATCCTTCAGAGTTCCCCTTCCCCAATCCAGATAAAATCCTTCCAATCCGTCATGATCCTCCGCAACCCCCTCATTGTCCCATTCATCAGCCCCGAGTCGAGGCCTCCACCAGAGCCACCAGACCCATGTGATATAACTTTCAGGTGCATCCGCGCGCCGTTTTGAGTTCACATAGCCATAGTAAGAGAGGGGGAAGGGGTTTCTCTGGCCCATGAGCAGATTCCCAAAGCATTCCTATGTTCACACTCCCACGGTATTATAGAGTCTGGGCCTGGGGGGCCCTTTTCTGGCCCTCCACTTGTTAGCACTTGGGCACTTCTCCCCTCCCCGGGGAGTGGCAGACTACCCATCATAAGGAAGCACCCATGCACCTCCATACTACCCCATGTCCCTGGCCAAGGAAGGGCGTATTCGAGAAGGGTGATGCTCCATTATTCTTTGGGGCCAATCCCTTTCCCGATGGGATTTTTCACATTCGGGATGCTCCATGAATAAGCCCCACTCCACTTCCCACAAACGCACCTTTCGCGCCGTGATAATCTGGTCCCTACTACCTCTTGTTTCTCACACCAAGCATGACTCACGTCGGATTAGAGTAAGCATCAACCATGACATCCTCTACCGGGCATCCTAGAGCGTAAGCCCCATACCTACCCAAACTACGTGGACTTTGATCCATGTCTCCTAGGTAGAGTACGTAGGAAGCCTCCCCGAGGTTCGAGCCCAACAATCAGTCATTTCCCCCCCCCTTATGTCAGTTTACCCACACCCTAGGCAGCCTAGAGTGTATGTCCCATACCAAACCGAACTACACGAATTCGGATTCCTCTCGCAGGGATACATAGGAGGATCGTACAATGGGTTCTACCCAAATTCTCATGTCATAATATGTCCCCCTAGATGAAAATAAACTCTATAGTTCCTGGTTACGAGGCTTTACACCAGTGTCGTCTCAATGAGTCCAGACTCCTCGGGGTCATTAATCCAACAAGGGATGGTAATCCTCGGGCATGAATGATTCTGAACCCCTGCGTCCAGGTGACAATTTCCAACCAGGAGTAATCTATTGATACTATGCCCGAGTATAAACCAAAGATTCGCAAACATATTAATAATTATTAAATCTATAAAAGAGTCCCATAATAGACACTAATTACCCCCAAAAGACTGCGATGAGCCCGACTTCCCATCCTCTCGACCAATGTGAGTTCTTAAGAATCTCTGGTCAAACCACCTTGCAAATTCCTGCCTTTGTAAAGAAGGTCCACGTATTGTTGAACATCGTACCATTGGGCGTTTTGTGACAAAAACAGTGCACCCAATATTAGTGATAAACAGAACCCAATATTCCCTAATCAACCGTCAAGTAGCGCACGTTTCTCCCCCGCGATCTCGTCCTGTGCCACAAGACAATGTATAATATTATAAATAATATAATTAAAGAACACTTCATCCTAAAATTATGTATTTAAAAAAATTAAAAAATTATTTAAATAAACCCACATAATATTACAACCTACATAATGAAATTATAGTGCTCATGAAAACAATTTATATTCAATTAAAGTACTTAATCTCCAAAAATGGTTTAATTTCCATTCAATTAAATAAGCTATTTTTGAACAATATTTCCACATGAATAATTTCATGTTAAAAATATGTGATTTCTCTTATAAAAAATTATTTTATTAAAAATATTGTTTGAAATTGTACAAATATGATTAGATATAATAAAACATGGAGTAAATTTGAAAAACATTAAATTGAATGAAAATAAAATTATAAACTACTCTTAATCTCATTGGTAATTAGATAGAAATATTTTGTAACATTAAAAAATTATACATAAATTGATTTAAGATTGATTTTAATTATTAAAAATATGAATTCATTACTCATCTAAATTTTTTTCATTAAGATAAAAACAATAAAATTGCTTTAGGAGTTCATTTTTTACACTTTGGAATGAAATTTATATCATTTTACTGTCATCCAGATGTTTAAATCCTATTAAAATGATAAAATATATTATATTGTATTTCCAAAAGAAAATTTATAATATAGATAAATGAAAAAATTCTACATGATTTAATCTATTGATAAATATGACAGACTGAACACTCAAATAATCTTAATATCATTTCATTCATAACAAATTAGAACCACATAAATGGTAAATAGATACTTGAAAAAAAATTAATCATGATTTAGGGTAATTTAAAATCTGTGAAATAAATTTTAGCTGATTTTAAATCTCTTCCACCACACATAAATCACTATATTTTACCCAATATTGAAACTCAATATGAAAGGAAACGTAAAATTGTTCCATTAAAAAACAATTCACATTTAATGGAAATAAATTTTTTTTAATGGTAATAATGTAATTTAAATACAGTACTGCATCAATAAGGATTGGTATGTCAAAAAATATTTTAAAATTTTAATTGGTCTTTTATTTTCAAAGATTTATTATTTTTTAAAAAAATAAATCAATTTCATGTTTTTAATTTATTGTAACATTATACATCATGTTTCAAAATACATTGTTACATTTTCAAGAAGTTAATGAACTATTTAAGGTTCTACTATTTTTTTAAGACCAACTAAAAAATGTTCTCAATGAAAATTAATTAATAAATCACAACATATTTTAATGAAAAAGTCATCATAATGTTATCATTATAATTCAACATCAGTCAGCCTTTAGAAATTCTATTTTTCAATACAGATCTTCCACACATAGTTCTTACCAATGATCAAAATTTATGAAATTATGTAATAACATTTCATCATTGTGGATTTATCATAGAATCACCCAGTTGAATGTAGGAATATCAAATTTAAGAAATATTAAAAAGAATGATCTGCTTATGTTTGATGCTTTTTTGACTATGTCAAAAATTTCACTCCAATAAAACATCAATATTACACTTATATTATCCCACTAAATCATATAAGTGAGAAAAAATCAACCATATAATATAGGAATTGATAATAATACATTGATACCAATAAAAATATTAGTCAGGTTATTAAATATAAATGTAACTTTATATTATATCATTCCAATAGTTTAGATCTTACACCAAAAAAAATAATCATGAACTCATAATAATCAAGGGATTAGTTTATTTTGGGAATAGCTATATAATAAAATTACATTAAATAAATATAACCATTTCTCCATAATTGAGCAACAATAAAACACCTTATTGACATAAAATAGTTCTACTCAACTTCTTAACCTTGTGAATGTAAACATAAGAATAACAAGAGATCAAAGGAATACTTAGGGAAAACATATCAACCCATCATAATAGTATGATAATACAAATTTGATGAAACATGGATAGGGATTAATATTTTTTGAGAAAATATTGGATTCAAATGTTGTAATTGTATAACTTTTTCAATCATTAATGAATGTTATATTGGAACCTAATTCCATAAAAAATTCATAATATTTGCATAATAGTATTAATATAGTTAAAATCATATATCAATAATCATGAATAATGTTTAAATAACCTTATAAATAAACATATACTAGATGTGTTGAAAAAATAGAAGAAATGGTAATCATAACATTGAGACCAAACCTAATAAATTTCACACATTATGTTTTGAAAAAACACATCTTGTCTATAAATTTTAATGTGATAAAACAATATTATTATTTGGAACCATATCATGAAACATAAATAATTAAGATATGAATTTAAGGCCTATATATAACCTCACCCATAAATATATATTCATATATGCTGTAGAATATGCCATTCGTTTATCATATAATAATACCCATTGAATGTGAATGGGTTTCATATCATTTACAGATAGTATATCATAAAATTATATCAACATTAAATTTATTGATACCAAATGTTAGATCCCGGTTTTTGGAAAGGTATGTTTTGTTGTGTTTTGGGTTGAAAACTTTTGCTTTTGGGGCTTTAGAAGGTGTCTTGGAAGTGTGAGAGGCCTTGGGGGTGTTCCGGGGGCTCGGGGAATGGAAGAAGGGAAGTCTATGCAAAGTAGACCAAGGCACACGGCCTACGCACGGTCAGCAATACCGTGCGGCCTGCCCAGACTAATCCATGCGACCCTCCATCCTCTGGATAGAATTGAGCACACAGTTTGTGCATAGTTTTCCAAACCGTGCAGCTAAATCGTGCGACTCTGCCTCCTTTGGATAGTGGCATGCGCACGGTTTTCCAAACCGTGCGGCTAAACCGTGTGGCCACTTAATGTTGGAAAATTTACGAAATTTCCACTCCGGGATTTATAACCCCAACTCAGTATTTTCCACTCCTCCTCCCCTCTTAACCCTAGCACCGAACATGGCCGACCAAAGATTCCCAAGGGTGGTTCTCCTTCAATTATTTTCCGTTTTGGATGCTGTTGGTTGCAGATCATTGCTCCGGGTATGTCTAATCCTCTCTAGCCCTCTCTTATTGGGATTAGGGCTTTTGGTTTCTATCATATTGTTCTGAAACCATAAAACCATATATTTTGGGTCCGTTCTAGGTTGAAGCTCCAAGGGTTGGTCGAATCAAGGTCTAAGGACTCGATTGAGGGTGCGTTCAACCGCAGTTACGAGGTAGGTGGTCTACAAGTTATATCCCAAGGTTATAGGGGTTTATGTGCATGTATACTTGTGTTCTTGTTTTCTCTTGGTTATGTTTTGATATCCTTGGCTTGTTTGGTAATAATGGTTTGTGAAATCGGTAATAGGAACCCTCACGGTCCCCATGGGATGTGATGGGATGGACTTGACCTAATTGGGGCCATCCATGGGATGTGTCGGCTTCTCCTGGGCTTAAGGAAGGTGATATAACAAGTGACCTTGTTGTGATTAAGGGTAGAGACCTTAATGAGTATGTTGGCATGAATGGTTGAACTTGGAATGGAAGTTAGGTTATGCAACTAGACTTGGTAAAAACCGGAGGGTTAACTGGAATGGGTTAAATTGATGATTCATGGGATTGACTTAATGTGTTAAATGAGTTAATTTGTAAACATATTTAATGACCATAATTGGATGGATTATGGGTCATGTGTTGAATTCTTAGTGAGATAATCATCACACACGGGAATTGGTTGAATGATTAATTGATGTTAAATGGTGGTGTGTTAATGGGTTAAGGCATGATGTGAATTCCCGTATGGTTGGTTGTGAATGATTTGTCCAAGGGACAATGGTATTAATGGTTGATGGTTACTTATATAAGCATGTTCACATGGCTTGGTAGTGTGGGGTATGACTTGGGGATCTATTCCCACAGGTTGAGTGATGACTGGGGATATAGACTCCACCCTAAATGCACGGTTTAGGAAAGGGGACTGATGATCTATTCTCCTAATGGATGAATCCAACCGAACTGAGGCTTTGAGGTGATGATATGGTTGCTATGAGGGATTTAGTCCTAGTGAGATAGGATAATGACGTGTTTACACTCTTGCATGTGATTTTTGGCCTTAGACCCATGTAACATAATGTATTTGATTAACCCATGGAAATGTGATGAAATGGTAAGTGATGATAATTGGTGTGAAATGAATGGTAATAGAAGTGGTAATGGATTTGGCTCTGAATTGGTTAATAGATCCATAAATAATTACTTGGCATTTATAATTCAGTTTTCTTTTGCATGCACTACCTGTTTATACTGGATATTTTGTAGACACAGTTGGTGGTGGCCTACTAAGTAGTACTCAAACCCTGCTCGGGCCGCTGTCAGGTACCCGAGCAGACTTCATGTTTTTAGGTCAAGAGAAGGGAAAGGGTCCTTTCTAGATAGTCGAGTGGATATGGGTAGCACTTGGTGGAGGATCCGGACCTGGAGTGGGGACCATTTTTGGGATTTTGGCCGTTGTATTTATTTTGGGATTTTGTACACTTTCCAATTTTAGTCTGACATGGCATATTTATTGTTAGGATTAGTTATTATACACCCTTCTTGTTTATTGGTTATTATTTCCTCTATTTGGTGGTTCTGTTGTGGCTTACACTGATAAATAGAGGGTATAGTCTCCCCACATGGCTATATAGACCCCGGCTGCTAGTCGGAAAACTTTGGCATACAGGGAGGCACGCTTAAGGTCATGTAATCTCCCATCTTAGAGCACCAGTTTAGTGGCTTCCGGGGCAGGGACATTACAAAGTGGTATCAGAGGATGTCTTTCTTCCCCTTCTCTAAGGTCTTGTTATTTGGGATTGGTATCCAAGGGTTAGGACATGTTGGGCCTTGGTAATGAGCTCGTGCTTTGGAGTAGCTAACCCAGGTATGGGGGAAACCCATGTCACCTAGGGTGGGAATTGTTGTTTTTGGGTTTGTGTTGTTACAATTGATGATGTTTCACCGTTGGGTGATGCACATGTGGTTTGATGTGACTGTTTTATGATATTTGGCTTGTTGCCTTAACGGCATGAGGAATTGCATTCATGCATCATTATAGGCACCTAGGGAGATAGGTGAAATGCATTGTGTTAGGAACACACACGGGGAGGGTGTGTGAGGCAAGAAAAGTAGAATGCATCATGCATTTCATGAAATCAATAAATGATGAGACGAATGGAATAAAACAAGTGGGGGAATGAAAGGGAAGAAAATGATATATTTCGTGACCGATTTAAAGTTTTGGGTTGAGATAAATTGCAAGGGTTTATTCGGTGTCCAAATGAAAAAGGGTTTCATAATAACGGTAAAATTGATAATGAACTTTGCCTAATGAAAGGTGTAATTGTGTTAAAATGACGATTTTAACTTTTTGTGAAATGGTAAATGTGCCTAAGAGAAAAGGATAATGTTGTGAAAGATGAATTGGTTTGAAGATGTGTTGATAAAAGACTTTTGATTGAGTAAGTTGGTTACCCATATTGACCATGAATGTGGTAGGGGTGGTAGGGGTGGTGTTCTAAGTGTGATGATTGTCATTGGGGTAAAGAATGAAGCATGGTTTGTTTAAGGATTGATAGTGTGGGATCTTTCCATTTGTGTTTAAATTCTTTCGATCATTCTTTCAAAGTGCCGGGTGAATGACAAATTCAGAATGTGAACATTTGAAAGAAAATGTCGGTATCCTTGGTGTTGTCGGTTATCCCCTTGTATGCATGGGTTGGGGCCATGAGAGTTCCCTAGTAGAGATTTTGTCCTTGGATTGTGAGGCCTTCCCGGTCATGATATGACCTGGGTGGTGTGTTTAGGGAGTTGGTATCGTTCAACCTTCAAGGTTACCTATGAGAGAAGTAGGACAAGGCTTCTAGTGCTTTTGGGTGTGTGTCACACCTATGGATGTTTTGGACCGTAAAAGCGGGACATCGAGTGTTGTGTGGTGCAGTATTGTGACATAGGGATAAGTGGGATGGTTGGTGGTCTAGTTATGACTCGTTCATTAATAAGGTCACCCTAGTGTTTGTGATAAGGGGTAAGGTTTTTTTCGAAATGTTGTATTTCTTGAATGCATGATTCACCTTTTTGAGTGAGGATTAATGGAGGTCTAGAATTTTTTTGAATAGTAAAGACAACGGTGGCTAAAGTATGGTTATATAATCCTGCTCGATGGTGACACCCGAGGCAAGGGTAGGTCATGTGGCTGAACTTGTGTGTATTAATGGGTTGGTTGTGCAGCGATGGTGGATCCGGCTTCGTGATCACACCTGAGTGGTGATGGTTAAGTTTTGATGTGTCCCGTTCAGCAGGGAATCCTGAGATTCCTAGAAGGTTATAGTGTCCCATATCTTGACATCAGAAACATGTAACTTGGTTGTGGTGTTCCTCGATAAATTCTTAGTGTACCTCAGTTAGTGATGAGCATGCCCAACATCTTGACATCGTCCAGGGTATGTTGAGATTCTCTGGCTCTCACCAAGAGACATGAAGGTGTTTTTTGGATGAGGTACATCGTGGAGTTTACACACAAGGAAACGATGTGTGTGGAGTTTGATGATGGGATGTGCACCCTTGATGGCTTATGGTGGGGACCTCGGGATGGGTCAAATGTTGAAAATGCCTCGGGTTCTGTTCATGGAGGCCAAGAACGGGCACTAGGTGATGTTCGTTTCCTTGTTTTGGGAACAAAAAAAGGCTGGATGGCCATTTCTATGTTTGGGGTTCGGTTTGTGATCAGTTTTAAGATGCGGTGGTTGGAATCCCTCATGGTGAGAAAAGGTAACAACACTCCTAAGGTGGGGAGTGATAAATCATCCTTGAATGTGGAAAAGAGAACATCAAGATGGCGTAGTGGCACCGGGGTATCAATGAGGAACCGATGAGGTGTGTTTCAGGTTCCTTGGAGAGGCATGTGGGACTTGGATGTGCTGACAAATTATCCAAGTCTTGGCTTGAGATCAGGGTGGTCCATGGTGAAGCTTGTGAGTTTTGTGCTTAATCATGGGAGGATGTGGTTGGATTTGATAATAGGTTGTGGAAAGAGATGTTGAGGTCTTATAACTCCAACGGAGATTGGGGTTAAACCTAGGTCAATCGTCCCTGGGTGGTTTTAGGATGTCGTGAAGTTGGGAAAACCTTTGTCATGTGATGTGGTGTCATACAAAGGTTGATTTTGATGACAGTTTGGTGGGTGATAAATCTGTGATAATGAATTCTACTGGAATTCGGGAAATGACCTCAGTGGGTGTTCTGGGGAAAGCTAGTCAAAGGTGGTCCGACCTGAGATGATAAAATTGAATGGGTGAGGTGAGAGTGACCACTTACAGGATTATGTTGTAATGAAAAACACCTTTCGAAGCAATGTTGATCCAAAGTGAGGTCATGATGATCTTAGTCCTCGAATGGATGTTGTATGAATGTATTCCCAATGGTTGTGAAGGTGTGGCTGGATGCCAAGGCAGGGTAATGCTCCTCTAGATTCTTGGGTGTGGTAAGTTAGAACGTGTTAGGAAATGGGAAGGTTGGGTTGAGATCTGGTGGTCCTTCGTCGATGGAGGAGGTTCCATGTAACTGGAAATCGGGGAGAGAACCATACCGGATTAATGGTCAGTTGATGACATGACCAATGTTTCGGGTTAGAAGGACTCGAGTGGTCACCATTCGGGTATGTTGGCCCTGGTAGATAGCATTGGCATGGTTTAACTGGTTATGTAGCTGAGAGTTTTGTTTTGCATTGGGTGTATAGTTGTGGGGTGAGATCTTCAAGAATTGTTGTTGGTAGGGTCATGTGTTTTCCTCTGGGTGATATCAAGTTGGGTCACCATTAGAGTTGGGTAAATAGAAAATGAGCCCAAGTGATATGGGGTCATGAGTTTACAGAGGATCGGGCAGGTGAGGTGACGATTGGTTTCCCCAAGACAATGGGATGTTGTGTGATATGTTTGCTTGTGTTGTGAGTTAGGTGTTTCCACCTATGTTTTCCCCATGAAGTTCTCGTAGTATGAACAGTTGAATTCGATAAATCCTTGAGGAATTTTTCATCTTGTGTTGATCTTGTGGTGAGGAAGGCTAGTGGGGAAAGTTTGTGCTCTTGATTCGTGTTCGGTAGTAATTGTGAAGTACAACAAAAACATGGAAAGTGGGAAGTGCATCTTGGTTTGACAAAAATGTACTGTGATCTCCGAAGGTAGTTTTGGTGACCTGGAATGTAGAAGGAAGTTGCGGGCTTTTTGGCACGGTGCCTTACCTGTCAGCAGGTGAAGGCCGAGCATCAATGCCCAGGTGGTTTGTTGCATCCATTGCCCATTCCAGAATGGAAGTGGGATGATGTAAAAATGGATTTTGTTGTGGGTCTTCTGAGAACTCCAAGGATAAATGATGAAATTTTGGTGGTTGGGGATTAGTTAACAAAAGTGGCTCATTTATTACCGATTCAGGTGACCTTTATAGTTGACCAGTTGGGTGAGCTGCATGTTCGGGAAATAGTGCAGTTACATGGGGTGTCGCGGACCATAGTTTCGGACAGAGTTACGTGATTCACATCGCATTTCTGGCAAGGGTTGTAGAAGGCGATTGGTACACAAGTGTTTTTGAGTAAGGCTTTCCACCCGCAGACGGACGAGCAGTCGGAGCGTACAATCCAAGTGTTGGAAGACATGTTCGGAGCTTGTTTCTTGGACTTTTGTGGTTCTTGGGAGAGGCACCGATCATTTGTTGAGTTTACCTACAATAATATTTTTCAGGCTACAATTAAGATGGCACCTTTTGAAGAGATTTATGGGAGACCATGTAGATCTCCATTATGTTGGCTAGTGGCCGGTGAATCTGAGTTGTTGGGGCCAGGTCTCGTGCAGGAGACTTCAGAGAGAGTCATGTTGATCTGGAAGCAGATGGCTACGGCTCATAGTAGGTAGAAGTCGTATGTAGATCTAAGGCGTAGACCTCTTGACTTTGGGGTGGGTGATAATGTATTCCTTCAGGTGTCTCCAAGGATGGGTCACCGTCAGATTAGAAAGCAGGGCAAGTTGGCGCCCAGGTCTGTGGGACCTTTTGAGATAGTGGAGAGGATCGGACCAGTGGCTTACTGATTGGATCTTCCATAGAAGTATGGGGGGATGAATGATGTGTTTCATGTGTCACAGCTTCTACAGTATCACCCTAACCCATCTCATGTTGTTGACATTGAGGATGTAGAGGTTGAGGTTGATGCGTTCTTTGAGGAGCATCCAGTTCTTGTGGTGGATCATAGTGAAAAGGTATTGAGAGGCAAGGTTATGCCATTAGTGCGAGTACTATGGAAGCATGGGAAAGTTCAAGAAGAAACATGGGATCGGGAATCAGATATGCAGGCTCAGGGGCCCGAAATCTTCTCTTCGGTGGAGCAATGAGGCTTGTAAACTCGACTCGAGGACGAGCCATTATAAGGTGGGGAGGTTGTAAGATCCCGGTTTTTGGAAATGTATGTTTGGTTGTGTTTTGGGTTGGAACCTTTTTATTTGGGGGCTTTAAAAGGTGTCTTGGAAGTGTGAGAGGCCTTGGGGGTGTTCCAGGGGCTCGGGGCATAAAAGAATGGAAGTCTAGGAAAAGCAGACCAAGGCGCACAGCCTGCGCACGGTCAGCCAAACCGTGCGGCCTGCCCAAACTAAGCCATGCGACCCTCCCTCCTCTGGACAGAAGAGAGCGCACGGTTTGCGAACAGTTTCCCAAACCGTGCAGCTAAAATGTGCAACACCCCCTCCTTCGGGCAGTTGCCTGCTCAGGGTTTTCCATACCATGCGGCTAAATCGTGCGGCCACATAATGTTGGAAAATTTAAGAAATTATCACTCCGGGCTTTATAACACCAACTCGGGATTTTCCTTTGCTCCTCCCCTCTTAACCCTAGTGACGAACATGGTCGACCCAAGCTTCCCAAGGGTGGTTCTACTTCGATTTTAGGCCATTTTGGACACCGTTTGTTGCGGATTGAAGCTCCGGGTAAGTCTAATCCTCTCCACCCTCTCTTCTTCAGATTAGGGCCTTTGGTTTCTCTCACCTTGTTCTCAAACCCTAAAATCCTTTATTTTGGGTGAGTTCTTGGTTGAAGCTCCAAGGGTTGGTCAAATCGAGGTCTAAGGACACGATTGAGGGTGCGTTCAACCGCGATTACAAGGTAGGTGGTCTACAAGTTATATGCCATGGTTATAGGGGTTTATGTGCATGTTTGCTTGTGTTCATGTTTTACCTTGGTTATGTTTTGATAACCTTTGTTGTTTGGTAATGATGGTGTGTGAAATGTGTAATGGGAACCCTCACGATCCCCATGGGAAGTGTTGGGATTGACTTGACCTAATTGGGGCCATCCATGGGATGTTCCAGCTTCTCCCATGCATAGGGAATGTGATTGAACAAGTGGACTTGTTGTGATTAAGGGTAGATACCATAATGAATATGTTGTCATGAATGGTTGAACATGGAATATAATTTAGGTGATGCGCCTAGACTTGGTAATAATCAGAGGGTTAACTAGAATGGGTTGTTTCATAGGATTGAATGAATGTATTAAATGGGTTAATGTTTAAACTTATTTAATGACCATAATTGGATGGATTATGGGTCAAGTGTTGAATGCTTAGTGATTTAATCATAACACATGGGAATTGGGTGAATGTTTAATTGATGTTTAATAGTGGTGTGTTATTGGGTTAAGGCATGATGTGAATTCCCGTATGGTTGGTTGTGAATGATTAGTCCAAGGGAAAATGTTATTGATGGTTGATGGTTACTAATATAGGCATGTGCACATGGCTTGGTAGTGTGGGGTATGACTTGAGGATCTACTCCCATGGGTTGAGTGAATACTGAGGCTCTAAACTCCACCCTAAATGCGTGGGTTAGGAAAGGGGACTGATGATGTATTCTCCTAACGGTTGCATCCACCTGGACTGAGGCTTCGAGGTGAGGATATGGTTGTTGTGAGGGAGTTAGTCCTAGTGAGATAGGATAATGATGTCTTTACCCTCTGTCCTGTGATTGTGGGCCTTAGACCCATGTAACATAATGTATGTGATTAACCCATGGAAATGTGATGAAGTGGTAAGTGATTATAATTGTTGTGAAATGAATGGTAATGGAAGTTGTAATGGATTTGGCTCTGAATTGTTTAATGGAACCTTAAATAATTACTTCGCATTTATCATTCATTTTATATTTTTCATGCACTACCAATTTATATTGGATATTTTTTAGACACCGTTGGTGGTGGCCTACTGAGTTGTACTCACACCCTGCTCGGGCCACTATCAGGTACCTGAGTAGACTTCATGTTTGCAGGTTAGGAGAAGGGAAAGGGTCCTTGCTAGATAGTCGAGTGGATATGGGTAGCACTTTTTGGAGGATCCAGACATGGAGTCAAGACCATTTTGGGGATTTCTACTGTTTTCTTTATTTTTGGCTTTTGTACACATTTCACTTGTAGTATGATATGGAATATTTATTTTTGGGATTGGTTGTTATACATGTTTATTGTTTATAGGTTATTGTTCCACTATTTGGTTATTCTGTTGTGGCTTACTATGATAAATATGGGGTATAGTCTCCCCACTTGACTACATAGACCCCCACTGCTAGTCGGAATCCTTTGGCCTACGGGGAGGCACTCTTATGGTCATGTAACCACCTGGCTCGGAGCACCATTTTAGTGTCTTTTGGGACAGGGACGTTACACCAAAAATATAATCAACGAAAAGTAATATCTAAAAAAAATAATTTATAATGTGACTCAAAAAACAGTAATCCAATTGTGGAAGGAATTTTTTAGACAAACTAGAAAATTCAAGAAAGGAATAATGGTTTATTTATTGAAATAGTTTTATAATTTTCATAAAGTGAACAGGATATGAGAGAAATAAAAATTTCATTTTTAAGGAATTAAAATGAAGACTCATTCAATACTAATTTTGAAATAAATGTAAAAAATTATTCATCAAAAATTAATAATTTTTTTGAGGGTAAATGTAGAGCGTAAGATAAAAGATGTTATTGCGAAATGAAAGCACCTTTCAAAACATTAAAATTATCTTAATTTATAGTCGCATCATAAAATGTTAACTAACACTTCACCATATAATATGATAACTAAAAATTTAATTTACCATGAATATATATATATATATTATATTAAATGTATAACATTGGAGGGAGGAAATAATATGGACAAGTAAGGGAAAAAATTATAGTTGGGAGGATGTGAATTATTATAAATAATTTCATATTTTAAAAGCGACCGAAATATGTAAAGAGGAGAGTCACTAATGTAAATAATTGTTTTCCTTGAATAGTAGAGTCAATATAATTTTGGATATAGAAATTGCATCATTTTTTAAGCATAATGTATTATAGTTGAGAATGATATTTCATGAATAAAAAAATGGAATCAAATTCACTGATAAATAATTATATTTTACAACAACATCATTAAAGGTAATTTTACTACCTATATTATAAATAGAGAAAAATATACATCTTCTTATAAAACCTTATTAAAATCCATTAACGTGTATTATCTATAATTACAATTATTTATTAAAAAATATTTTTCTTATTATAGTTTATTTTTATCATCTCATGTTAGATGCTTTCATCATTTCATACCTTCTATAAATTGTTGATGTCTATCATAATTCTTTGATAATTATTTCATTTTTCCTTGATTATTAAAAATAATTGAATTTACTCTTTATAATTATTTATTATGTTATAATTTAATTCATTTTTAATTTTTTTTAGGATTTCTTATGATAATATCAGTCATGAGATTGTTTTGGTAAAAAAATTTAAAAAATATTGGTATTCTAGTAATAAATTAAATATTTTAAGAAACATTATAAAACCCTAATTATTGTATAAATATTATTTTTTTCAAAAATAAAATCATATAAACCTCCAACTAGGGTTACTATTGGAAATTAATCATACTTTTCCGCAAAGGAGGAATTCTGTACGTATATAAGGATGATGTTTTCATTGTACACAAAATAAAAATTATGTATTAAATGATTCTAAATTTAAGAATATTAATGACAATATAAATATAATATTTGTTTTATTAAATAACCCTTTAATCAATATATTTAAGTTATTGATGAAAATTATAAAATATTATTCACATAGACTATAGTTTGAATGTAACAATAATTTTTTTTTCATTTTTTAGTAGGAAAATTCAATATTATATAATTTATATTACATTAATATAAAACCATTTTATTATATTAATAATAAAAATTTAATTATTTTTAAATGGCTAAACATATGTATTAGAAGATGTTGAAGATGTCGAAATGGAAGAATGATTATATAGTTGAAATTAATTATAAAGAAGAATTTGAATTTTTCATTGAAACTATCTTATTTTAGAAGGAATTTAGAAAATATGATGGGATAAAAACCTCAAGAGTTTTAGAGAGGATTATTTTCCTATGAAATTAGACATAGTATATTAGAATGTTATAATTATTTTGTATAATTTATGGGGTGGTGATAGGATCCTTTTATAAGTGGAAGCAATTTAATTATTTGTAAATATATTGTTTTAATACAAAAAAGAAATCATTTTCAATAAAGAAAATGTATACAAAATGTACAATAATAATAGCAGGTATAATTTATGTTTAAACAAGCCCACGACCACTCATTTAATGACATGTTTATAAATTTATTTACGTCGTTTACCCTTACAGTTATCATTTTTAGCATTTTTTATTTTAACACGGTAACTAATTTCAATATAACTAATTATTTATAAATCATATAATATAGCTTATTAAAATAAGTGAACATTTTGATTAAAATAATGAAATTAATTTTATTATATAAAAGTTATATATTTCACAAAATATTAATTCTATAATAATAGATGTGTGACACATTTAGAAGAGTTTTTAGAGATTTATATTTTCAAGAATAAAAATTATGATAGTAAAAAATTATCATTGTTTTTAATATGATTGTTATTATTATTATTAGAAAAAGAATATGTATGTTTATTTTATGTAAATACAAAACTTAATTATACATTTTGTGTAATTAATTAAATGAAAATAATAAGAATATTTTTTTTAGAATAAATTATTTATTTAGTTCAAGATTTATAAACATAGGTTTTCTAAATTTATAATAGTATATTTTAATTAATAAAATTAATCCATAAATAATTTTCTGGATAAGAAGAATGTTTTTAAAATTTTTATGTAATAATTATTCATGATAAAGTAATAAACAAGATGATATTTGTGAAAACAGTATTTTCACTATTCACATAAAAATCATAAATTTTAGAAAATTTCTAATAATTCATCCTAATATAATACATACATGATTAATTTACAAAAAACCCCATTTTATAAAAAATCTTCTAATTATTATAAATTTAACTTTTAAATCCAAATATAATTTTTGTTTTAAACCAATTTTTTACAAAATATTTGTCTTTAAAATAATTAATTATTTTTAATATTTGTAGTAATTAAATATGTTGTCTTGTATATTTTTTCAAAAATAACAAAATTTAAATAATACATCAAATGTAAAAAATTTAACGTATTAAGAAAAGATAATATAATATATAGAAAAATTAAATTTTTATAAATATATCTTAAACTATTTTATTTCTAATTAATTATGATTGATTATTTATGTAATAAGCATTAATTAAATTTCAAAAACATATTTTTTTGAATAATTATTATTTAATAAATTATATAGAAATTTAAAATTTATAAAATAAAGGTGATATTTATATTATTCTATCATTGACATAAAAATCCCCTTAAAACCTCTACCAAATACATAAGGGTAATATAAGTAGTGGTTGATGTCGTAGGTAGTGGTACAACTATCATTGATTTTATAGAGACTTGATTAAGGATAATCTTCTCTAATTAATAATTTTACTCAATACAAATATGATATATTTAATCTTATTCTTGGACTATTGATTACTGAGGAGAAGCTACCACACATAAAATCTCTGATAAATGAGTTTCAAAAGGAATAATTATTCTACCCAAGTCCATTTCTTTACCATTCCAGGATTTATTTTAGATATTTTGTTACGAGTATTTATATCCTATAAATCAATGGTTATGTTACAACCATAATATAATCCCATAGACTATATAAGTTAATCGAGCATATATAAATATCAGATATCCTTAAATAATTCATCTTTTTATAGTTTAATATATTTATAATATTTACAATTATATCCCATATATACATTTGTGGAATATGATTTATGATCATCACAGTAACCCATGAACATAAAGATTATGGGTTTGTAGTGTTTTAATTTACTTACTTATTTATTCAACATATTCTTTTCTTAATGTTATGTCATATTTTATTCTCATTCAATGTAATATTTTGTACTTAATAAAATCTATAATGATTTGTTTTAGTTTGATGTTCCGTGTGAAACTAGATGTTAAACATGGAATTCATTTAAAGGGAAAAGAATACTAAAATTTTGTGGTGTTACTTTATCCACATTTAAATAACATAATTCCCCATAAATTTAATTATCACCTATTAATGAAAACATTAATGGTATCTTAAATATATATCTAAACCATGAAGCAATTTATATAGAATATCTACCTCACAGTCATTGCAAACATATATTTTTTTCTTGGATTGGATTATCAATAATATTTTTTATACAAACATTTATTATAAGTATATATCATGATTGTTTATCACTACTCCAATATTTATTTTCCTTGAGATTTATAGTTATCCTTTGAATGATATATGATCATATTTTTTTTTATGTAATGTGATTCTCCTTCTATGAAAATTTAAATGATGTATATGGAGAAAAAAATACATATACATATTAATATATTGTTTATATTAAAGATTATTTAATAAAATTTAAATTAATAAGATTCCCATAAACATTAGATTGGGATATAATAGTCATATAAATTAATGTTTTATTCAATGTTTAATTCATAAGGGGGTGATTTAATGCTCTTAGAGAAAATTCTAAAAATAATAGTTTTCCTACAAACAAATTCCAATAATAAATTTATAACTCAGAATTAAATTTAAGTGTGTATTAATTATCATTATCCAATACATCAATTTCCATAAAATATACACATATTTATTCCCTTACTCTAATGATTCTTTTGTAACCTTATCATCCATGAATGCCAATGAATTATTCAATTGACTACATTAGTGCCCAAGTCTCTCATACTTAAGTCATCTAACTATACATGATTCCTTATAATGAAATTTATTTACCTCCATCTTATTTAAATAACTCTTCATTTTCATTCAAAAATCATTTTTTATATCCAAATTTCTAAAAAAAATAAAACATAATATAGTTCCTTTAGGACATTTCCAACTATGATTTTTCCCACATCCATGATATATAGAAAGTTTAATCATCTTTCCTCTATGTATATATCCCAATTTATGAAATGAAACTTAATCCTTATTTTTATTGTCATGATGAAAATTATACAAGGATTTCAATCCAAATTTGTGATATTTGGTTATCATGGCTTCTCACTCTTGGTCTCATCTATTTTATTTATTCATTCAGGTGATCACTTCATTATCCATATCACCCATTATTAACTATATTCATCATATTTCAATAAATTAACTCAAATATTGGAAAATCAAGTATAATAATGTCCGACTCAATATTAATATAAAAAGGAAAATTTTTGACATTAAAATCATAAATGCAAAATGAAATATGTAACCTAACATATTAATTTCTAGGATTAAATCTAGGATTTCCATTGAAAATATCCCATTATGTTCCCTTACCAAAAAATAATCTAATCCTATACAATGATACATAAAAATAATGTTAATAACTAATTCTTATCCCCTAGTAGTGTCAAACTATGTGTTCATTTATTACTATTTTTCATTCACAATTTGAAGTTAGAGTTAAAAGCCAACTGGTCTTCTTGTGGTTATAACCCTATGATTCATCTATTACATGGAATACAACTTCTCTTTTATATACAAATAAGGACATAATTTATATAAAACCACATAATCCAAACATTTAAAAAATTTCAGGATGGTATACAATACATACAATTATATATTGGGTTTTAAATATTGTTCTCTCACCATAATTGCTAAATATGACTAAACTAATTATGAAAAATAATTAAAACCAACTATGATACAAACTGTAGTGACCCTAGATAAATATGTATTTAAATATCATCATTTAAATAAATTCAACATTATATATCACAATTAATATAATGACACTAAGAATCAATGATTTGTTGTCATTGGGGATGAAATATATGACAAACTTAATTAAAATACTTGGGATCATTTCTCTACAATTGACCAAAAATATACCGCCATCTAGACTACCGATAGGACATAATGACATTAATAACTTGTGGAACATACACATTATAAGGGTGTGATCTCAAATTCAATGTACGTGTAAAATTATCAATGAATCATAATTTTTTCAGAATAAACATGTCATAAAACATATAAGCCATAAATATATTAAAAAATATAATAGGATCATATGTTGTAATCATATAGTTTATTTGATCATTAAAACTCACTTAGTAGGAGAATAAGACTAATAAAATATCATCAAGGAATAAAAATATATATCATATATTATAATAATACAACAATAATCTAGAATCATTGGATAAAAATACAAGGAATGACAGTATCATAGAAGTGTGGCCCAAAATTAGAATAAGTATTCACAACATTATGAGAAAACCTTATATATCTCATGCAATACATTTTAAATATACCCATAATGACTTGGAATTATAAATTGAGAATACAAAATCTGGTTCATAATACATTATATCACGAGATAATAATCCATAAACAATGAATTAGAGAGATATATTGGGCCCCATCCATAATATTCAAAATTTATGTTTTCCATAAGATAACATTAATTCATCGTATCACTAATACACTTGAATAATAAATTTGATTCATGTCATTTATAAACATTATCAAATAACATGATATCAAAAGTTAATCAGTTAATACCAAAATTCTAATTCCCCAAAATAAATATTATATAAATAAATTTCCAAGAGATCAAAAATATATACCTCTAAATTTTTTAAATCATTTATTTAAACTAATTATGATAAATGAAAAATATAAAGTATTATTTAGAAGAAATATCTTATCATTTTCATAAAGGGAGAGGTAATGAGTCATTTTTGAAAATATAATTTTTTTCGAATTGAAATAAATGCACCTTGATTCATTATTTGTAAATAATTTTCAATTAGAGGACCTTGAAAATTCGTACAGTTTATCAAGAAAAAAAGTGGAGTTGAAGAAAAAATATATTATCTAGAAATAAATATCCATTACAAAATTTTGAAAAATACCTTTATTGATACCGAAATAATAAAAATGATTAGTAAAAACTTACCAAAAAAATTGTTAAATATAAATAATAATTTCTCATGAAATAAAAAATAAATTATCTAAAACTAAATAAGTACAAATTTTTAGGGATTAAAAACAAACATGAATGATAAAATAATATTCTTTTGCTGGATGTGACATATTCTTAAAAAATATTATTCTAAAATAAAAGGAAATACATAAATGTAGAATAATGAATTGTTGTGAGAAATAATTTTCTATAATTAAAATAGGAAGAATATTTTTATAGGGAAATTGTGGAATATGATAAACTTATCAGATTATCATAGACAATGAAGGTGTAATACTTAGTATGAGGAATTTAAGGCATTGAAAAACACTTATCATTGGTGTCATTTTAAAAGAAGGTGATTTAACTCCATTTATAAAAAATATAAACATATTAATACATTATTTCACAACCTTACTCTTATTTATTTCAAATTATTGTCTTCAATTATAACAAATTATTCTATATTTAGTAGTTATTTATGGTTTATTTTCATATTGGATGTTAGTAATTTTGATAGTTTCATGAATGAGTTAAAATGATGAGGTTGATCCCCATTATCTAATACTATGTTAAGAAATGACATATAAATATATGATTTCTAATGATTTATAATTTTTTAATTTCTTAAAATGATATTTTAAGTCGCGATTTTTGAACAAAGGATTAGTGAAGAGCTTTTTCAGTAATCTTCTAGAAAAAAATTTGATATATTAATAATAATATAAATATTAATATAACTGTTAAAACATTAAAACTCCCTACAAAAATATAAAATCTATAAAATAATTCTTATAATAAGCAATGTAGAGTATTGACGATGAATTAAATATTCTCTGTCATTGAGATAGTAGTCCCCACATAAACATTAACGACATTTTCATTTTCCATTGAATGGTAATAAATTAGTAAATTACTTGAATTTAAAAAACATTATTAAATTATAAAGATTATAATTATTCCTGAAATTAATGTTTCTAACCATACATATATTTATGGGATAAAAAATATAACATGTAATACATGGAGGGAGTAGTATTATTGTAACATGAATAAAGATTTTTTCCATAATAAATGAGTATAGTATATACATGTTATTTAAAAAACATAATTTTTTAATTATATTAATAATTATTATTCCATTATATTATAATGGGTGGAAAATATTTCAGAATATGTAGAAGAATAAAAAAATTAAAGAATTATTATAGAGATTATAATACTTATGTATAAGAATTTTAATTTCTTCTTATAATAATTCATTATTTATAAGGGATTTAGGATATATATTTGGAATATAATCTCAACAAAATGGAAATATATTATTTTAGATTTTAATTATTCATATATGGGGAAACAATTTATTTTTTTGTGCATAATATAATGGGTGGTGGGAGGAACTCTTTTTAAGAGTAGGGAATTGATTATTGTTAATATAATTGTTTAATATTAAATGGAAATATTTTCAAAATTTAATAAAGATCTAAAGTGGACAATAATGTATAGAAATATAATTTAAGGTTTTAAGAGACCTCAAAAAATATTTTAAGGTATATTTTAACATGTTTTTGTTTTTTTCAACTATATTTATCCCCTTATCCATTTCAAATTCTACCTAAGAAACTAATATTTACCTAATTAATTCATTTTATATATATAAAAAAAAATATAAATCATTATACAATTAATAAATTATAATTAAAAATATTATATTTCATTTTAATAAATATATTTCTTAAATTGGAAAAAAAATCAAATCTAAAATAATAAATGTATAATTCACTAAAAAAACTTGTTATAGAAATTATTTTTAATCATAAAATTTTTATCAGAAAAAACTATGAAAGATTTTTATTTGAAAAACAATAATTTGGTTATTAATAAAAAACTAGTGCATTGTGGATTTCATTTCAATCCAAAATTTCATTCTTCCATGTGAATACATAATTGAAATAAAAGACTATAAATAGTTTTTTAGATTAAAATATTACTTATGTTCCAAAAATTAAAACTACGTTTTCTAAATTTATTATTGTATATTATAATGAATAATTTTACTCATTAACTATTTTTATTAAATTTTATGGATATAAAATCATATAAAATAAAAATATATAATTCTACATATGATCTCTATATAAGACCTATGGGTAAGATAAGCTGTGGCGGTTATCGATGGTGTAAAGTTAGCTTCCATGCATCTCATAGTGATTTATTTGATCATGAACTTCACCTACAAATGATTTATATCAGTCTACACTTTTCATATTTTACTAATGGATGGTCTTGGGAATAGTTTTTGAGAATAAAAATTAATTCCGTATTTAGATAAAATCAGAATAATTAGTATGAATTTTACTAATTGATTTCATTTCATTCCCTTTTTATATATAATTTGTATTTTGGTTATTTTATTTATATATTTTGGTTCAATGGTTATGTTGAAATGATCAGGAAATCAAAATGGAAATAAAAGATGAACACACATATATAATAGTCATTTAACATAAAATCATTCATAATTTTTTTTAATATATATATTATATTCATTATAATATAAATTATATCCATCATTTAAATTAAATTTATAAATTTTTTAAAAAACATGTTGATATTGAATATATGTTCATTTCCATTTTATTTAATTGTTGATTTATTCCACTTTTTCATTTCATAATGTTATTTAATATTGGATTCTCATGAGGAATTTATCATTATTTGTAAATATTCTATCTCAATAAAATATATAAAGGTTTTTTTAACTCTATATTGTTGTAAAACAAAATATTTTATATAATATAAATTTATTGTAAAATTAATAGCAATAATTTATTTTATAGATATATTAATGGTTACAAATTTTAAATATAACTAGAAATAATTGATTGTAACCTAATGACATTTTTTCAGATACATGTACTATCTAGCTATAACACACCAATATTAAATATTAAATATTTTGTTTTAATTAAATCCTAATGAGTTCTATACAATTTGACACACTCCAAATTATACCAAAATGTAATGTGAAATACTATAGACTTCTAAAATTTTCCAATATAATTGGTGGGTAACAACAGATGATACTGAATTATGAAATATATTTATAAAAAAATTATTATCAATTCCAATGAATTGGTAAGATAAATAATTGTAAGTAGCCTTTCCCAAGAAATTTCAAGTTCTCAACATGACTATGTTTTTCCAAACATATTTTAACTAACTTATCAAATATCCAATTATATTTTTCTAATTACTATATAAATACATAAGTATGTTGTTTATAATGGTTTTATTTATACTAGGGTAATAACTAATAAACATGTTTTCCCTTCTCAATTAATATAATTGAAATTTCCATTCATGTGTTGTATGGGTTGCCACCTCTATGAAGAGATGAACTCCGTTTTTATATTACCATCTTCATTTTATTATGATATGGTATAAATTGATAAATAAATGTGAAATAAATAATATAATTAGGATTATTAAGAGGAAGTTATAATATTCCAAATTTTCCTCTCATTCTTTGAGAAATAAAAATGATAACATTGTATTATGTAGGATTCTAACTGTAGTTCCACCGGTTTCTAGTATGTAACCCTTTAATGATGCTTTCAATGGTTATAAAGTTAAGGGTGACGTATAGGAGAGTCGGCAGAACTTAGATTGATGTTTTGGGGGCGAAAGGGATGTCGAACGGGCGGCACACATTTTGTCTAAACGTGTCGCCAAGCCGTGGGAAGTTGGTATTGGAGGTGGTAGTGTAACACCCCGAGAATTTATAAGATATATTATTTTTAATTTATTTTATTTCCTATATTATACAATACACCAAGATTAGATTTTACTCTATGCAACACCGTATTTTATTGCAGTATACGCAACCCGATTCATGGCTCATGTTACACATAATTTCAAATTCATTTTGGGGAAATTATTCTACGCAACATTATGTATAGACTTTGTTTAATGTATAAATGATATATGTTTTGAGTATGTTATACGAAACACCAAACAGAGCATTCACTACATGCACCTTAGACTTGGCTTTCATTACACGCAATCAAGACCTTCCTCGATAGCGTCTGTAGTACGAAATACCGCGTTTCACGAAACGAGATATTATTATAATATTATTATGAACTAGACATTATGAATAGTTATACCCACTTTTCAAAATTGTATAAATTTCATCTTTCAAAATGGACTTCATTTTTGGATTCGTAATAACGATATTAGCCTAGGGTGAAGTTTTGGTATTTTTATGAAAACTATTATTTTTTGATGAATAGTGAAAACACTGGGATACTATTTAAAAACAGACTTTTTTATTTAAATAATTTTTTATTTTATTTAAATTTATTTTTGGTAAAAATTGATACATAATTCCAATATAATTTCAATGAAATTCATTCGAGTCATTTTATAATAAATTTAGATATATAAAAAGATTATTGAACATTTCACCGTCTTTTACCCACCTCCCAAGAGAATTTGGAATTTTACATAAAACATACTTTTACCGCTTCTGTGAGTGGAATTTCGAAAATCCGAGGGAAAAGGTTTATATAAAGGAGTAAAATTTGGTTCAATAAGATAAAAATAATTTTTGGTGACTAATAAATTTTTACTATTATTTACCACCATTAAAAGTAAATTGGGTAATTAAGGGTAAAAATGATATTTTTATTACTCTAACACATGTCCTAATTCTTTTGTATAGGTATAACTCACCCAAAAAAACCTTTTTAATATAATATTACACTTTAGGTCCACTTGGATTATATTAGGACACTAATTATAATTTTATTTAAAAAAGAGTTAAAAGAGTTAAAATCAACGTTTAATAACTAATTTTTTTTAATATAGGGTTATACAAAAGATAAATTCGACTAAAAATATTATTTATAAATCTAAAAATATTTCCAATATAATGATATTTTATTTATAATTTTTATAAATTATATAATGTATGTTATTTAAGATACACTGATGATGCATTAATTACCTTATTAATGAAATATTAACATAATTGCTGTCATAAATACCTTAATAAATGTAATTTGAGACATTTTATAAATTCCAATAATTTTTAGGTTAATGTAACATGTTATTATTGATTTAATTGAATTTTTTAGAATTAATCATTTTGGTATGATTTTCACAAAAATCAATTACCAAATAGTATCAAAATTGACATAAAATAGTTTTTTAAAACAAATATTATAATATTAATTTCTATTATATTTATAAAAATATAATGTTCGGCCAAATGACTTAGATAAGGTTATATATATTAATAAATATCCAATTGGGGTTCTTTTGGTTTGTTATAGTAAGTTTATTAACCATATAGTGTAAGAAAACAAGAAAACACGATAATAGTTAAATTATTTATCTTATAGTTAATTCTAAATGATAAGTTTAAAATAGTAACCTAAAATTATCTAAAACCTATTGTTTGAGAGGATTTAGACCCTTCCCCACTTAAGCTTCGAAATAAATCAATTTTGAACTATTATAAACTGAATATGACTTTATTATAAAATAATATTTTATGTTTTGCCTAAGGTGCCCCTCTCCTCCATTATAAAAAGGTACCACCTCCCTCTTCTCTTTAAAAACTTTTGATCATTAAAGCTTGTAAAAACCCTGACCAGTTCCCTTCTCAACTTCACTAAAAACATTATGGAGGTTCTGGTCTCCTCAAATGACCAACTCTAGTGCCTTAAGATGAATCTTAAAAGAGGTGCGTCGAAGAAGAGGTAATCTCTTCTACCGATTCTTTCAAGTTTCCTTCATCTTCAACATATTATTATTTCTTTGTTTAATCATAAATTAAAAACATCAGTATCACTAATATACTGATATGTTATAATAAATATTAAACAACCCAATTTCACCTTCTATCCATCAAAAAAAAAATGAAATCATAGCGCATGCGTACGTACGGAATATCGTCTCCACGCCGTGGTGTAATCTGTTTTTCCACCACCACCTTACCGGGATGGGTATAATGGTGTAAAGAATAACTATATATTGTTATTATATCATCATACTGAATCTGAGATATTATATCATCAATTCAATTTAATACTTATGGGAACGATATCATCACTCGTGCGTACGTACAGATTACCATCTCCACAACGTGATGAGATTCATTCTCCATGTTAACCACTCAAGAATGATTATAAAGTATATATAATGAGTAATAATGTAATTTATGACATGATAAAGCTACTGGATTTATTAATATATATATATATATATATATATATATTGCATCTACTTACTTCCATTCAAGTCAACAAGGAAAAGAAAACAACGTTCATGCGTACGTACGACCTACCGTCTCCATGAACGGTGTATTTCATTTCATTTATCTATCTATTATATATATATATTGAATATATATGATATATAAATCATGATTTATATTCTGTAAGTAATTAAATCATGATATAAGTAATAATAATATAAATAACAACAAGTCCAAACACGTACGATAAATAAAATGATTTTACCCAAAACGCTGCTTTAACATGGAATTTACAAAAGAAAGGGTAATATAATGTCATAAGTGAACCATTTTTGATATCATAACAATGAATATGATTCTTTAATAAGTCAATGACATTATTTAAGTCATTATACAAGACGTTTAGATACATACGAAACATATCAGACCTAAGGTAAGGGATAATTATTTCAATCTCATTCTTATCCGAGATTGTTTATTCGTAATTATTTACTGGGGATATGTTTATCATCCATGTCGATTTGTTCTCAAAATGTTTTCATAAAATATTTACTTTTATTAAATGTATGTTTAAATTCATGTTTACCCTTTTATTACTTTTACCACATCGTATGGAAGGAATCTTTCTTTTGTTTACCATACGAGGAACTTTTTGACTTTTCCAGCAAAAGTACAAGAAGAATGTTTTTTAACTTATATGGAATGAATAGATTTTTTGTGGTTTCATAACTCCTAATTTACATGAAGATTCCTCTACAATATTTAATTATTAATTTCAAAAAAATCCTTTTGTTTTAAAATTCCAGGGCATTTTGTGAAAAGAAAATGATTTTGAAGATGAAAGGATATTTTCCTCAAGAATTCAATTCAACTGTTTTATCAAAAATATTTCTCATCTAAGATTAAATTATTCAGTATGATTATGTTTCAAGTATAATTCCTCTATGATTTACATGGTTTCACTTTTTTATGATGAAATTATATCCATTTGTTTTATATGGATTATGTTATAATGGGATGATGTTTATGAAACCCATTTTACTCATTGGGTTATGATGAATGATTTATGTTTATTTTGTGGCACACGTAAGAATGATTTCATTACGATATGGGTGGGAGCTATATCTCCCTCCAATGCATTGGGTAAATATTTATATCTCATGAGATAGACATGGATGGAATGGTAAGTTAATCCGGTTCAGTGTTACAGCAACAGAATGAGGGGTGAAATCAGTTCAGAAAGGCACTTTTCCCACTAAGATGGACTTAGTAGCAATGCATTGGCTACTATTGAAATCATATAATGTGATTAATGGTTTGAAACAATTAAATGTTTTATTATCATACAATTTTATCATGATTGATGTCCCTTTGTGATATATTACTTACGTATTATAATGACCCAAACTTTACACACATTGTTATTACTTCATAATTGAATCACACTTATTACAACATATAAAAAATCCAGGAAAGGACCGTATAGGTATAGAGTCTTTAGAAACTGGGAAACATAAACAACTGGTTCATAAAGCATCTACTTTGCCTCCCATTTATTTCATCATATCTAGAGTCCCTTTTGGCATATCCTACTTAATAACCTTCTTCCTGACCCGGGGGAATAAAACATAAAAAAGGGTGAGCTCAAATGATCAGTAAGGGTAAACAAAAGAAATATCAATCACATCCTATACATAAGAACATAACTTTTGGAAATCATAACCTGCAAAAGAGATCATAATTTCATAACATGGGATAAATCATAGTAGTGAAATGTAATCTAAATAATCATAACATAAAACATGAAACTTTGTGGGATACACACATAATCATAGAGAATCATTTCTTATTAGTCAAGACTCATTTCCAAGACTACCTTAGTGGACAAAGTCCATTTCTGAACCGAGTTCACTCCTCGTTTTAGTCCTGTTCCAATGAACTGGTTTAACCTGTCGTTCCAGCCATGTCTATCTCATGAGATATGAAATCTTTACCCAATGCATTGGAGGGAGATATAGGTCCCACCCATCTCATAATGATACCATTCTTATGTGTGCCAAAAAATCATAACTCATACATCATTGCATAACCCATGTAAAAAAATTGGATTCTTAATCAACATGACATCATAAAACAATTTATATAAGATAAATGAATTCATAAAAATAATTCCATCACAACATAATTAAATCAATGTAATAATACAGATAGAAACAGAACCCTATATTATCTTATATGGAAAATAATTTTGATAAAACACTTAAACTCCATTCTTGAGGAAAATATCCTTTCTACTTCAAAAACATTTTCCATTCTTAACATGTCATACAATTTTAAACTAAAAGATGTTGATTAAAAATAAACTTGAAAAAATGTAAGGGAATCTTCGTGGAAATAATGTTATAAAAATCCATTGATGCCGTATAAGATAAAAAAACATTCTTCGTGTACTTTTGTCGGAAAAGTCAAAAAGTACCTCGTACGAAAAACGACAAAAGATTCTTTTCATATCATTTACTAAAAGCTCACCGAAGGGTAAAATTGGATATAAAAAAATATAGGTGGATGGAAACAA
Source organism: Viscum album (assembly GCA_963277665.1). NCBI lineage: Eukaryota > Viridiplantae > Streptophyta > Magnoliopsida > Santalales > Viscaceae > Viscum > Viscum album. The sequence goes on along the minus strand of OY728150.1, from coordinate 33,848,242 downwards.
TATTACATATTGAGGAAACATAGATGTGGATGATAAAATACACCCCAGTAAATACAAAAGTATAAACAATCTCAGATAAAATGAGATTGTAATATTTTCCCTTACCATAGGTCTGATTTGCTTCGTACGTGTCTGAACCTCTTGTATAATAATTTAAATAATGTTATTGACTTATTCCAGAATCATACGTATTTTTATGATATCATATATGGTCATATTATTAGCTTCTTATTAGTAATACTTCATTACTATTTGTTATTCGGGTGTTTATTACTTTTTGTTCTTATGCGTGTTTTGTCGAATAAATTATTTTTTTAGGTTATAGATACCTCATTTCCAGAATGGTATTAGTATAATATATATCATATTCATTCATTCAATTAATTTAAATACTCATTATTCAATGAAGATCATGTAGAACGAGTCGCATCACATCGTGGAGACAATATTTCGTATGTACGCATGAGCGATGATATCATTCCCATGATCGTGGAATTGTATTGGAGTGTATGTATACTATTTTAGAATCAATTCCACTATACAATAATCATATTTATTTATTTATTTTCACCATTTTACCCATCCATGCAAGGTGGTGATGGAAAATAGATTACACCACGGCGTGGAGACAGTATTCCGTACGTACGCACGCACAATGATTTCGTTTTCTGTGGGATGGATAGATGGTGAAATATGATTGTTTCATAAATATAATCACATATAAGTATATTAGTGATACTGATGTTATTAATTCATAATGAAACAACTAAATAAGAAGAAGTGGAAGAAGAAATAAAGTTGAAATAATTGGTAACAGACATTACCTCTTCTTTGAAGCACCTCTTTGAGACCTCCTCTTAGGGCACTACAATTGGTCTTTGAAAAAGACCAGGACCTCTAAGATGTTTCTAGAGAATTTGGGAAGTGAAATGGGCAGGGATTTTCTGAGCTTGAAGGCTCAAATGGGTGTGAGGAGGTGAGGCATGAGGTTCCCTTTTATAAGGGAGGAGAGGGGCACCTTTGGAAATATAAGAAATATTTGTTTTTATTAAATCCCATCCCCACATAAAAACTTCCCAAATGACTAATATCCGAAAATTAGATGATATATGGTTGTAATCGCATCAAAAAATAAACTTTAAACATTTTAGGAATTCATTTTAGACATTATCAACTTGATTTATCCTTATTTATCAATTTTATTTTATTTGTGGTAATAATATTCTAAATTTTAAATTATTATAAATATTTACATATGTGTTGTGAATTTTCCATATTTGACATATTATGATATTGTAGACCATATGAATTTTAATTTATGATTTTTAAATATTTTTTTAATTTTTAAGAAATATTAAAATATGTTTTTTTTATAAAATAACAATACTGTCAATTTTGACACTATTCATTTATTTGAATTTAAATAAAATATATAAAGATGATATGTCCAAACTAAAAGCTTTAATAAATTCATAAAATGTCATCTGTATCTATTAAATTGTTGGAGCGCATTAAATAGTTCATATAATATGTATTTTAATATTTTTAAAACCATTTATTTGATATTTTATTTAATAAAATAATTTCAACATCACTATTGTGTCATAATTAATGATAATTATTTAATCCCTAAAAATTATAAATAAATTCCTATGATGTAGATAATTGTATTGTATTTCAGGAGACTATTAATGTTTGAAGATTCATTAAGTTCATCACTAAATTAAAATTATTATAATTATAAGATTTAAGAAAGTGACATGTTGTCACATTCTTTGGTTTTAATAATAATTAAATTATTTTCATGGACAAAAGTCCATTAATTGAATCTAATACGACCCTTAGCTGATATGGTTCAACCTTTAGTCATCCAATAGGATTTTGGCAAGTGTTAGGGTAATTTTATAATCATATATTTACCCTTAATTACCTGATTTACCTTTATCTATGGTAAATAAAAATTATCCTAGTTACTATTCATAATGCCCAAAAATAAAAAGTAGCCTATTAAAATAATTTGGACCCACTAATTACAAATATGGAATCCATTTTACAAAATTCAAATCATATAATCTGTAGTAATTAATTTAAAATACATCTTGTTGTTAAGAATACGGGTTTTAGAAGTTAAAACATTGCCAAAGATTAAAATGTTTTTAACTATGAATTCAATGTGAAATTAATGATAATGACATACATTATATTAAATGGTAAAAATATATTCTATTAATACTTTAAAACCATTAAATATTATAATTTAACCATATAAATTATCTCAATGGAAAAAGTTGTTTTTAATTAAAAAATAGCGTATTTTTACTATTCATCAAAATATGAAAGTTATCAGAAAAATATAAAAAATTTATCCAAAGTAAATTTTTATATCCTGATTCAAAAGAAGAATATTATTTTGTCAAATTGGATTTATAAACCTATCAAAAACTAGATTTAATGTGGGTGCTCCATAAGAAGGCTGCAAAACTGCATTTTTTTGAAAAATACTTATTTTACCCGAAAATATTTATTTTGTTCTCTTACCAAGTTCTAGAAAATTTGTAAGATGACTAATAAAATTTCAAAATGTAGTTAATACTATAACTACTTGTTCATAATAATATATCGTTGTTTAGTGAAACCTGGTATTGCGTACTACACATGCTATCCAGGAAGGTCGTGATTGCGTGTAATGCAGGCCAAGTCCGTATTGTGTACTGTGAAAGATTTCGTTGGTGTTGCATATAACATAAGACATTAAAAAAAATATTTCTCATAAAATCTCATGGTGTTACATTCTACCCCCCTTAAAATGATTTTCTCCCTCAAAATTCATAACTTTGTAACAAAAAGATGAGGATACCTCACTCTCATCATATCCTCAAGATCCCATGTAGCTTCTTCTAATTGGTGGTTCCTCCATAAAACTTTCACCAATCGAGTGGTCTTGTTTCGTAGGAATTTTTCGCTATGATCCAGAATCTCTATCGGATGTTCTTCATAAGAAAGATCTTTCTCTAATGGTACAACTTCTGAGTTGAGTACATGTGAAGGATCAGGTGTGTACTTTCTCAGGAGAGATAATGGAACACATCGTGAACTTGAGAGAGATTCGGTGGAAGCACCAATCGGTAAGATACCTTTCCAACACGATCCAGTATTTCGAAAAGACTGATATATCTAGGGCTCAACTTCCCCTTCTTTCCAAATCTCATGACCCTCTTCCATGGAGATATTCGTAAGAACACATTATCACCCACTTCAATCTCTAGGTCTTTTCTTCGTTTTTCGGCAAAAATTTTCTTTCGACTCTGAGCTTCTCTTATGTTTTGTTAAATAGATCGGACCTTTTCTGACATCTCATCAACAAGATCAGGTCCTAATAGCTTTCTTTCCCCAACTTCATCCCAGCAAGATAGAGTCCTTCATTTATTTCTATAGAGAACTTCATAAGAAGCCATCTGAATACTTGAGTGAAAACTATTATTATAAGAAAATTCCACCAAATGTAGGTGTTAATCCCGACCACCTTTGAAATCCATAGAGCAAGCTCTCATCATATATTCTAGAGTTTGAATTGTTCTCTCAGACTGACCGTCTGTCTGAGGATGATAAGCAGTGCTGAAAATCAACTCTGTATCCAGAGTATACTGAAGACTTCACCAGAACTTCGAGTTAAATCTCAGATCCCGATCAGATATAATAGAAAGTGGTACTCCATGAAATCTTACCACTTCCTTTACATATTTCCTTGCAAGCTGATCTAGAGAGAAATCCCCTCTAATATCAATGAAGTGTGCAGACTTTGTAAGACGATCAACTATGACTCAGATAGCATTATTGCCTTTGGATGTTTTAGGAAGTCCTGTGGCAAAGTCCATTGTGATGGTTTCCCATTTCCATTTTTGTATGGGTAATGGTTATATCATCCCCTTAGACTTTTGTCTCTCATCTTTAACTTGATGAAAAACCAATCATCGAGAGACATATTCAACAGTATCTCTTTTCATGTCATCCCACCAGAAGTACTCTTTCAGGTCCCTATACATCTTTGTTCTTACAGGATGAATAGAGAATAAAGAGCTATGAGCCTCATCCAGCATCTCCTTATTTAATTCGGGGATGGGAGGAGTAGAAATCTGATTCCTAAACTTTATTATCCCATCACAATCAAGGTTGAATTCAGGAATATTTCTCACCATCTTTTTTAACTCTAATTATTATTTCTATGCCTCTTTAATCTTCACATGTATATATGGTTGAACATTCATTTGAGAAAGATACGATTTCCCCACTTCCATTATAATTCCAAGATCCATCCTTTGTAAATCCATAAATATTGGAACTTTTGTGATCCTCATCATGGATAAGCTAGCATGGTCATGTCGACTTAATGCATCTGCCACCTTTTTGCTTTCCCAGGGTGGTAATGAATTGAGCCGTCGTAATATTTAATCAACTCCAACCATCTTCTTTGGCGCATGTTCAGCTCCTTTTGTGTGATAATATACTTTAAACATATATGATCAGTATAAATATCACACCTTTCTCCATAAAGATAAAGCCTCCAAATCTTTAAGGCAAAGATTACCACAGCTAACTCCAAATCATGTGTTGGGTAATATTGCTCATGGATTTTCAACTGTCATGAGGCATAAGCTATCACCATATCAATATTTCATAAGAAAACACCGCAATCCCCTCTTGGATGCATAACTGTTGATCACAAACCTTTCTCCACTACAAGGTAGTGTGAGCACAGGTGCACTGGATAACCTTCTTTTCAACTCCTTGAAATTCTCTTCACATTACTCAATCCAAACAAACTTAACTCCTTTCTGAGTCAACTTGGTGAGTGGATTAGATAATCGTGAAAAATCATTCATAAAACGTCGATAATATCCAGCCAAAACAATAAAACATCGGATCTCAGTTACTGTTGTTGGTCTCAACCATCTTTCGATAACCTCTCTTTTTGCTGGATCCAAAGATATCCCCTCTTTTGAGATTATGTGACCCAAAAATGAATCTTTTTGAAGCCAAAATTATCACATGGTAAATTTGGCATAAATCTTCTCCTTTCTCAGGGTCTTCAATATAATTCTCAAGTGATCTTCATGTTCTTCCTTTCTCTTTGAATAGACAAGAATGTTGTCAATAAAGACTACCAGAAACTGATCAATATAGTCTCTAAAAACTCTATTCATCAGATCCATGAAGATAGCAGGGGCATTAGTAAGACCAAATGGCATCACTATAAATTCATAGTGTCCATACCTCATACAGAAAGCCGCCTTTGGTATATCCTTTCTTTTGACCCTTAATTGATGATATCCTGAATGAAGATCAATCTTGGAAAAGTATTGAGATCTGCGTAGTTGATCAAATAATTTATCAATGCGTGGGAGAGGATATTTGTTCTTGATAGTGATCTTGTTATGTTCTAAATAATCAATGCAGAGACTCATTGATCCATCTTTCTTCTTAATAAATAGAATAGGTTCTCCCCAAGGTGACGCACTAGGGCGTATGAATCCTTTATCAAGATTCTCTTGGAGTTGCTTCTTCAATTCCTGCAACTCAATTGGGTCCATTCTATAAGGTGTCTTTGAAATAGGCAAAGCACCAGGTACGAGTTCTATTGAAAACTCAACTTCACAATTTGGTGGAAGACCCAACAATTCCTTCGGAAAGACATCTTCAAACTCCCGTACAATGGTCATATTCTTAATCGTGAGTTTCTCTCCAGCCATTTGAGATAAATAACCCTCATTTAGTGGAATTAAGACCCATAAGATGGAAGAAATTTCCACTGGAACGTTATGTTTATCCATGCATCGATAGACGATCATAGATTGATCTGGAATATGAAATGTGACTTCACTTCTTTGGAAATTGATATGATCTCCATATAGAGAAAGCCAATCCATTCCAAGAATCACATAAAATTCCACTATAGGAAGGATCACATGATTTGTAGGAAGAACTTTCCCACAAACTTCAATCAGAGAAGAATTGTAAACTTTTGATGCGACTGTTGTGCCATTAGTAGTTGTCACAACTAACTCAACATCGAATTTTTGAGGTAATACGGTGATACCCTTAGAAAAATCTTCAGAAATAAACGAGTGGGTGGATCCGGAATCAAATAAAACATTTTCTACTTTAGAGTGGATGGTATGGGTCCCTTTCACCACATCATTATCGTACTCCACATCACTGATAGAAATTGCATGTGACTTTTCTTTTGTCTTTATCCTTAAGTGTTTGTTGATGTCGACCATCATAATCAACCCATGTATTTGGGCATTGATTGGCATAATGCACCATCTCCTTGCACTTGAAACATTGAAGTGTAGTAGGTTCATTCTGTGTATCCCTTCTTTTGTTTGCATCATTAGACAACTTCTTCCCATCATTTTAGCATTCAAATTCCTGATGACCTTCCTTTCCACATTTGAAACATTTACTTGTCCCTTTAAGACAACTCCCTCCATGTTTCTTTCCACACTTTGAGCATAAGGGAAAGCTCATCAGCTTTTCAGTGTGCTCTTTAGATATTCCTTTGAATTCCATTTTCCTCTTCTTATCAAACCCATATGACTGATGGGTTACTCCAATCTCCATATCAACTTTGAGAGCACATCGAATGATTTCCTCATAGCTATTAATGTCCCTTATGGCTAAGGACCTTCAAAGACTTGGTTTTAAGCCACTAAAGAATCGATCGATCTTACTCTCTGGTTGGATAATAATACCAGAAGCGTACCGTGCGAATCTTGTAAAAATTTATTCATAGGTACCAACAGATTCATCATCCTTTTGATTTATTTCAAGAAACTCCTTCTCCATCTTTGTTCGGAGAATATGAGGGAAGTACTTATTGAAAAATAAGTTCTTCAACTCGTCCCATTCCATAGACTCAATTTCATCCCTTTGCCTCACATTCTTAATAAGATTCCACCATTGATCAGCATCTCCTTCCAAACGATACACTGCTAGGATGACTTTATCATGTTTAGAACATTGAAGAACTGAAAATATCTTTCCAGTAGTAATAATCCATTGTTCAGCAACTAATGGATCAGTAGACCCGTTGAATGAATGTGGAAGCTGCCTCATGAAGGATTCAATAGAATGTTGCTCCTTACTTTGCACGTTTGGATTTCCGGCATGATTCATAGCTTGAGAAAGATGTGTGAGCATGGCTAAAAGATTTTTCATTCCATCTCCCATAATGTTTGGTTGCTCAGGGGTACATTCATTACATTTCCCGTCGCATTTCGCATTAACACGGTTCCTTTGGGTTCGAGCCATTGATTAAAACAAAAGAAGAATAGTGTGAGAAACACTAATTATAATATGAAAACCACATAATCAAGAATAAAATTTCACCCTTATGGTCTTATCATTGGTTATTCATGGCCATTTCTAAAACATTAAAATTGTGTTCTATGTTGAGACTTATCCTTAGGGTTCTTACTAATGCTTTCACATCCTAGTTTCCAAAGGTTGACTATACCTTTCCTATGATACCAACTATAACGACCCATACTTTACATACATTGTTATTAATTTAGAATTAAAGCACACTTATTACAACATATATAAAAACCAGGAAAGGACCGTATAGGTATAAAGTCTTTAGAAACTGGGAAACATAAAAAACTGGTTCATAAAGTATCTACTTCGCCTCCCATTTATTTCATCATATCTAGAGTCTCTTTTGGCATATCCTACTTAATAACCTCATTCCTGAACTGGGGAAATAAAATATACAAAAGGGTGAGCTCAAATTCTCAGAAAGGGTAAACAAAAGAAATATCAATCACATCATATACACAAGAACATAACTTTTGGAAATCTTAACCTGCAAAAGAGATCATAATTTCATAACATGGGATAAATCATAGTAGTGAAATGTAATCACAATAATCATGACATAAAACATTAAACTTTGTGGAATACAAACATAATCATAGAGAATAATTTCTTATTATTCAAGACTCATTTCCAAGACTATCTTAGTGGACAAAGTCCATTTCTGAACCGAGTTCACTCCTCGTTTCAGTCCTGTTTCACTGAACCGGTTTAACCTGTCGTTATAGCCATATCTATCTCATGAGATATAAAATCTTTACCCAATGCATTGGAGGGAGATCTAGGTCCCACCAATATCATAATTATACCATTATTATGTGTGCCACAAAATCATAAATCATACATAATTGCATAACCCATTTAAAAAAATGGGATTCTTAATCAACATGACATCATAAAACAATTCATATAAGATAAAGGAATTCATAAAAATAATTACATCACAACATAATAAAATAAATGTAATAATAGGGATAGAAATAGAACTGTATATTATCTTAGATGGAAAATAATTTTGATAAAACACTTGAACACCATTCTTGAGGAAAATATCCTTTCTACTTCAAAAATATTTCCCTATCATAATATGTCATAAAATTTTAAACTAAAAGAATTAGATTAAAAATAAACTTGAAAACTTGTAAGGGAATATTATTGGAAATAATTTTTTTAAAATCCATTCATGCCATAAAATTAAAAAAAACATTTTTCTCGTACTTTTGTCAGAAAAGTCAAAAAATACCTCGTACGAAAAACGACAAAAGATTCCTTTAATATCTTTTAATAAAAACTCACCGAAGGGTAAAATTGGATTTAAGCAACTGTAGGTGGATGGAAACGATATTACATATTGAGGAAACATGGATGTGGATGATAAAATACACCCCAGTAAATACCAAAGTATAAACAATCTCGGATAAAATGAGATTGTGATATTTTCCCTTACCTTAGGTCTGATTTTCTTCGTAAGTGTCTGAACCTCCTGTATAATGATTTAAATAATTTAATTGACTTATTAAATAATCATAAATATTTTTATGATATCATATATGGTCATATTCCTAGATTCTTATTAGTAATATTTTATTACTATTTGTTATTCGGGTGTTTATTACTTTTTGTTCTTATGCGTGTTTTGTCGAATAAATTGTTATTTTCTATTTAGGTTATAGATAACTCATTTCCAGAATGGTATTAGTGTAATATATATCATATTATTTCATTCAATTCATTTATATAATCATTATTCAATGAATATCATGTAGAACGAGTCGCATCACATCGTGCAGACGGTATTCCATACGTACGCACGAGTAATGATATCGTTCCCATGATCGTGGAATTGTATTGGAGTGCATGTATACTATTTCAGAATAAATACCACTTTACAATAATCATATATAGACATTTATTTTCACCATTATACCCATCCATGTAATGTGGTGATGGAAAATATATTACACCACGACGTGGAGACGGTATTCCGTATGTACGCACGCGCGATGATTTCGTTTTCTGTAGGATTGATAAATGGTGAAATAGGGTCGTTTAATACTTATAATAACATATCAGTATATGATTTATACTGATTTTATTAATTCTTAATGAAAAAACTAAATATAAAGAAATGGAAGAAGAAATAAAGTTGAAAGAATTGGTAACGGACATTACCTCTTCTTTGAAGCGCCTCTTTGAGACCTCCTCTTAGGGCACTACAATTGGACTTTGAAGAAGACCAGAACCTCTAGAATTTTTCTAGGGAAGTGGGGAAATGTAATGGGCAGGGATTGGCCTAGCGTGAATGCTCAAATTGGTGTGAGGAGGAGAGGGAGGAGGTTCCCTTTTATAAGGGAGGAGAAGGGCACCTTTGGAAATATAAGAAATATTAGTTTATATTAAATCCCATCCCCACATAAAAACTTCCAAAATGACTCATATCTAAATTATAGATGAGATAGGGTTGTAATATAATCAACCAATAAAATTTAGACATGTCCGGAATTTATTTTAATCATTATCAACTTGATTTATCCTTATTTATCAATTTAATTTTATTTGTGGTAATAATATTCTAAATTTTAAATTATTATAAATAATTACATATGTGTGGTGAATTTTCTATAACTTGACACTTCATGAAATTATGGACAATATAAATTTTAATTTATAATTTCTAAATAATTTTGTTATTTTTAATCAATTTTATAATATGTTATTTTTATAAAATAACAATAGTGTCAATTTTGACACTATTCATTTATTTGAATTTAAATAAAATATATACAGAAGATATGTTCGAACTAAAAGTATTAATAGATTAATAATATCTCATATGTATCTTGAAAAATAGTGGAGCACATTAAATAGTTCATATAATATTTATTTTAATATTTTTAAAACGATTTATTTAATATTTTAATTAATAAAAAATTTCAACATCACCATTGTGTCATAATTAATGATAATTATTTAATCCCTAAAATTATAATTAAATTCCTATGATGTAGATAACTATATTAGATTTCTGTAGACTATTCATGTTCGAGGTTTCATTAAGTTTATCACAAAATTAAAATTATTATACTTATCATATTTAAGAAAGTGACATGTTGTCACATTCATTGGTTTTAATAATAATTAAATTAGTTTCATGGGAAAAATTACATTAAATGAATCAAATCTGACCCTTAGGTGATATGGGTCGCCTTTTTGTCATCCAATTGGATTTTGACATGTGTTAGGGTAATTTATAATCTTATATTTACCCTTAATTACCCGATTTACCTTTAACTATGATAAATAAAATTTAACGTAGTTACTATTCATAATGCCCAAAAATAAAAAGTAGCCTATTAACATAATTTTAATCCACTAATTCCAAATATGGAATCCATTTTTCAAAATTCAACACATATAAGTTGCAGTAATTAATTTAAAATAAATCTCGTTGTTAAGAAAACGGGTTTTAGAAGTTAAAACATTGCCAATGATTAAAATGTTTTTACCTATGAATTCAATGTGGAATTAGTGCTAATGACATACATTATATTAAATGGTAAAAATATATTCTATTTTTATTTTAAAACAATTCAATATTATAATTTAACCATATAAATTATCTCAATTGAAAAAGTTGTTTTTAATAAAAAATTAGCGTATTTTTACTATTCATCAAAATATGATAGTTATCAGAAAAATATAAAAAATTTATCCAAAGTAATATTTTATATCCTGATTCAAAAGAAGAATATTATTTTGTCAAATTGTACTTAGAAATGTGTCAAAAACTATATTTAATGTGGGTGCGCCATCAAAAGGCGGCAAAACTGCATTTTTTTGAAAAATACATATTTTACCAGAAATATTTAGTTTGTTCTCTTACCATGTTCTAGAAAATGTGTAAGATGAATAATAAAATATCAAAATGTAGTTAATAATATAACATCTATTTCATAAAAATATATCATTTTTTAGTGAAACCCTGTATTGTGTACTACACACGCTATCGAGGAAGGTCGTGATTGCGTGTAATGAAATCCAAGTCCGTATTGTGTGGTGTTAAAGATTCCGTTGGTGTTTCATATAACATAAGACATTAAAATAAATATTTATAAAAAAATATTAGGGTGTTACACTTACTTCAAGGATTTATTTCTTTTCTCATGAATTTAATGTTTAAATTTTATGTTCATGTTTTTCCATTCAAATGTTTATGGATTGTTTAATGTTCTCTATGTTTACCCTTACTGAGCATTTGAGCTCACCCTTTTTTTATGTTTTCTTTTCCCCAGGATTTAAATAATGGTTTTAGGTACGAAAACAAAAGGGGATGATCTTTATTGAAGATGTTGAAGATCATTCACCATGACTAGAATATTATATGCCGAGTTTCCAAAGACACTAAACTATTATGGGTATTGTCTGTCTGTTTTTGTTATGTATTATATATTCTGAAAATTAATGTAATTTCCATGTACGTCAGGCTATGGGCCTCTACAGTTGGTATCAGATGAAATTTATATTCAACCATTGGAAACTAGGATGCGATAACCTTTGTGAGATCCCTATAGATATTTCTAAGGTATGTCTAGGGATGTCTCTAAGGTTAGGTATAAGTATAGGTTATGGTCCCATAATTATGATAAAGATCATGAATAACCATGGATTAAACCTATGATGTTATAGATTGAATGTAATACCTTTTTATTATGTTGTTTTCCTAGCATGATTTTTTCCTCTAACACTATTCTTTTTGGGTTTTAGACGATGGATGGAACCTGAAGGAACCGTGTTTATCAATGTAATGGGCAATGCAATGATTGTACTCCTGATCAAACCAATGTTATGGAATATGGAGTGAAAAATCTTATTTCTATACTAACATAAGAAATGAATCATTCTGGACTTCCTAACGAGCATAGAAGGGAACAATATTCTATTGAGTCCTTCATGAGGCAACACCCACCATATTTCAATGGGTCTTCTAATCCACTTTTTGCTGAAAAATGGATCAGTACCATTGAAAATATATTTTCCATACTTCGCTGTTCAGAACACGAAAAAGTCATTTTAGTTGTTTACCATTTAGAAGATGAAGCAGACCAATGGTGGACTCTAATTAAGAATATAAGCCCCATGATGAAATTGAATCCATGGAATGGAACAAGTTCAAAAACATGTTTTTCAATAAGTACTTCCCTTGTGTTCTTTAAACCAAGATGGAGAAGGAGTTCCTTGAGCTTAAAAAAAAGGATGATGAATCTGTTGGTATATACAATGCAAATTTTACAAGGCTTGCAAGGTATGCATTTGGCTTTATCATCCAACCTAAAAGTAAAGTTGATCGATTATTCAGTGGCTTAAAACCAAGTCTTTGAAGTGAATTAGCTATAAGAGACTTCAGTAGCTATGAAGAAATTTTGTGTTGTGCTATCAAGGTAGAAATGTATGTTGGTGTTACCTATCCATCTCATGGTTTTGAAAAGAAATGAAAGATGGAGTTCAAGGGGAAATCTCAGAACAATGGTGAAAAGAAGATGAATGTTTCTTTATGCTCAAAGTGTGGAAAGAAGAATGGTGGAGATTGCCAAAAATGTACATGAAAATGATTTAAGTGTTGAAAAGAAGGTCATCGAGCAGTTGAGTGTCGAAGTAATGGGAAAAAGGTGGCTATTGATGTGAATAGAGAAAAGTCTACAGAGAATGCTCCACTAACACTTCAATTCTTCAAGTGCAAGGAAATAGGGAATTATGTTAATCAATTGCCTAATCCAAGGGTTAATGATGATCGTCATGAGAAACCACTTAAGGAAAAGGACAAAGGGAAGTCGCATGTGATCACTATTGGTGATGTTGAATATGAAAACAATGTGGTGGAATGATTAAGTGTTTATGTAATGGGATTCCAAAATAATGTTGTATATAGTATCGTGGAATGTTGGAATATTTATGTATTAGTCTATTGTGTTTTCAATAATTTTATGGTACCGGTATCCATGGAAAGTGATTGAGATATTTTTGGAAGGATGACGATATGTGCATAATGAATGGATAAGGAGAAAATAATTTTTTTGATAGTATTCTTGAGCTCATTATTGATATAAGGACTAAGTGATATCATGGTTTGAATATATAGAATTTCTGGGATTTTGGTAAGTTGAATGTGTTAACTTTTAACTGCATTCATGTTTTCACTAATGTTCAATGGGTATTCATTTTTCAAGAGAATAAATGATTAAGGCATTCGAATGTTTGGAATGTGACCAAAAAGACATATATTATGATATATGGGGATAAATGGCCGTATTTACATGCTTGGTAGTTGACCTCTCTATTATAATTTATCGTATACTGTTAGTTTTGGTAATCCTAAAGATTAGAATAAATAAAGTTAGACGTCAGATATTAATGTTTACGGCTAGAAATTTTTTATAGTATTTTTGGAATGTTATAATAGTATTGTTTTTGAAAAAGGAAAACTCGTAGGATGGACGACAACCCATCGCGTCGGACATGGATGCGGGAATCGAACCCATAACCGATGTGAAACAAGCCTTTATCTCCTACCAATGGCCTATAAGAAGTCCCTAGTTAGTATAAATTAGTTTCAATTTTTTATGTGGTATGATATACGAAGTATACGTCCATTTTAGGAACCATATACGATTAATCTCACCATATATGGACTTATGTATATTACTTTTGCTACACTTATGTCTGAGATAGATGGAATGACCTATCATTCTATCGCATGATCTACTAATACTTCATGGAAGAAAAATTATACTTCATTTGTTTAAGAGATGAATTTGAAATTGTTCAAGGCCCGAACAATAATAAGAATGTATCAAAATCATGTAGGTATTTATTTTAATTCAAAATTTCATCAACATTAGGGAAATGATCTTGAAAACCAAAAATGTTTTCCTAGTGCTCTCATATTTGATGAATCAGATGGTACCTTAGATCATCACAAATTTATGGCTTTGTGATTGTTGAATTTTTCATAGCCATGTTCTCTACCACACTCTATCAGAAATTGATTGTTAGATTTCTCTTACATACCCATATTTTCAGCTATATTTTCCTCTGTGGAAACCCAGTGATGAGTTACTTTGGGTATCCATTATGTTTCTAACGTTCCTTTTTAAAATGATGTTTTAGTATTCCTTTTTACGATGTGGGTTTCAATGAAAAAAAACATTCAAGTAGAAAACCATTTATAACCCTGATAAATTTCGAGGGAGAAATTCATTTTAAGGGGGGTAGAATGTAACACCCTGAGATTTTATGAGGTATATTATTTTTAATTTCTTTGATTTCTTCTATTATACACTACACCAAGATTATCTTGTACTATATTCAACACCGTATCAACTTTCAATATATGAAACACTATTCTTGGCTCGTGTTATACACAATTTCAAATTTGTTTTGTGGAAAATTATTCTACGCAACATTATGTATAGATTTTGTTTAATGTATAAATGAAATAAGTTTTGACTATGTTATAAGCAGCACCAAACATAGATTTCACTACACACATCCTTGACTTGGCTTGCATTACACGCAATCAAGACCATCATCTATAGCGTGTGTAGTACGCAATACCGAGTTTCACTAAATGAGATATTATTATAATATTATTATGAACAACCCGTTATGAATAGTAATACCCACTTTTTAAAATTTTATATATTTTATCATTCAAAATGGCCTTAATTTTTGGATTCATTATATCGAAATTAGTCTAGGGTGAATTTTTGTTATTTTTCTGAGAACATTTATTTTTTGATGAATAGTGAAAACACTGGGTTACTATTTAAAAACCGAATTTTTTATTTAAATAATTTTTTATTTTATTTTAATTTATTTTAGGCCAAAATTGATATATAATACCAATATAAGTTCAATTTATTTCATTGAAGTCATTTTATAATAATTTTAGATATATAAAAAGTTTATTGAAGATTTCACTGTCTTTTATCCACCTCCTATTAGAATTTGAAAATTTACATAAAACATAATTTTACCACTTCTATTAGTGGAATTTCAAAAATCCAACATACATATTTAATATCAAGGAGTAAAATGTTGTTCAATTAGATAAAAATAATTTTTGGTAAATAGTAACTTTTACTTTTATTTACCACGGTTAAATATAAATAGGGTAATTAAGGGTAAAAATGGCATTATTATTACCCTAACACATGTCCTAATTCTGTTGGATAATTATAATTCGACCAAAAAACACCTCGGGAATATAATATTACCCTTTAGGTCCTCTTGGATTAGATTAGGACACTTATTATTATTTTATTTAAAAAAGAGTTAAAAGAGTTAAAATCAATGTTTAATAACTAAAACATGTTTAATATAGGGTTATATATAAGATAAATTCGACTATAAATATTATTTAGAAATATAAAAAGATTTACGACATAATTATATTTTATTTATAATTTCTAGATATTAAATAATGTATGTTATTTAAGACACAATGATGATGTAGTAATTACCTTATTAATGAAATATTAACATAATTGTTATTATAAATACCCAAATAAATGTGATTTGAGACTTTTTATAAATTAAAATATTTTCTTAGGATAATAGGACATTATAGTATTAATTTAATTAATGTTTTTCTAATTAATCATTCTTTTATGATTTTCACAACAATCAATTACCAAATAGTGTCAAAATTGACATAAAATAGTTTTTATAACAAATAATATATTATTAATTACGTTTCTATTCCTAAAAATATATGGTTTGGCCAAATGACTTAGATAAGGTTATATATATTAATAAGAAACCATTTGGGGTTTTTTTGGCTTCTTATAGTAAGTTTATTAACCATATAGTGTAAGAAAACAAGAAGACACAGTAAAAGTTCAATTATTTAACTTAGAGTTAAATCTAATAGATAAGGTTAAAATAGTAATCTAAACTTGTCTAAAACCTCTTGGTTGAGATTATTTCGACCCATACCCACATTATCTTATAATTAAATCAATTTGGAGCTATTATAAAACTAATAATACATTATTAAAAAAATAATATTTTAAGTTTTTCCTAAGGAGCCCCTCTCCTCCCTTATAAAAATAAACCTCCTCCCTCTTCTCTTTAAACAATTTTGAGCATTCACGATCATCCATACCCTATGAATTTCCCCTATAAAATTTTCTAGAAACATTATGGAGGTTTTGGTCTCCTCAAAAGACCAACTCTAGTGCCTTAAGAGGAAGCTTAAAAGATGTACGACGAAGAAGAGGTAATCTCTTCCACCGATTCATTCAAGTTTCATTCTTCTTAAACTGCTTCTTATATTTTTGTTTAATAATAAATAAATAACATATGTATCACTAATATACTTATATGTTATTATAAATATGAAAAAACCCTATTTTACCTTCTATCCATCTTACGAAAAACGAAATCACCGCGCGTGTGTACGTATGGATTACCATCTCCACGCTGTGGTGTAATCTGTTTTTCCACCACCACCTTACATGGATGGGTATAATGGGGTAAATAATAACTATATATAGTTATTAAAACATCATAATGATTCTTATATATTATATCATCAATTAAATTCAATAATTATGGAAACGATGTCATCGCTTGTTCGTACGTACGGATTACCGTCTCCACGATGCGATGACATTCATTCTCCATGTTAACCACTCAAGAATGATTATAAAGTATATATAATGAATAATAATGTAATATATGACATGATAAACCTACGGTATTTTTGAATATATATATATATGTGTCATCTACATACTTCCATTCAAGTCAATAAGAAAAAGAAAACAGTGTTCATGCGTACGTACGACCTACAGTCTCCATGAACGGTGTATTTCATTTCATTTATCTATCTATTATATATATATACTGAATATATATTATATATAAATCATTATTTACATTCTTGAAGTAATTAAATCATGATATAAGTAATAATAATATCAAGAACAACAAGTCCAAACACGTACGAAAAATAAAACTGTTTTACCCAAAACACCGCTTTAACATGGAATTTACAAATGAACGGGTAATATAAAGTCATAAGTGAACCATTTATGATATCATAACAATGAATATGATTCTTTAATAAGTCAATGAAATTATTTAAATCATTATATAGGAGGTTCAGATACATACGAAGCATATCAGACATAACGTAATGGAAAATTATTTCAATCTCATTCTTATCTGAGATTGTTTATTCATAAGTATTTACTGGGGTTATGTTTATCATCCATGTCCATATGTTCTCAAAATGTATTCATAAAATGTTTACATTACTTCCAGGTATGTTTAATGTCATTTTTACACTTTTTTGACTTTTACCACATCGTATAAAAGGAATCATTCTTTTGTTTACCATACGAGGAACTTTTCGACTTTTCTGGAAAAAGTATGAGAAGAATGTTTTTTTACCTTATGTGGCATGAACAGATTTTTTATGGTTTCATAACGCCTAATTTACATGAAGATTAATCTACAATATTTCATTACTATTTTCAAAAAAATCATTTTATTTTAAAATTTCATGGTACTTTTGGAAAATCAAATGATTTTGAAGAAGAAAGAATATTTTCCTCAAGAATTCTTTTCAAGTGTTTTAACAAAACTAATTAACATATAAGATGACATTATTCAGTATGATTATGTTTCAAGTATATTGTCTCTATGATTTCAATGGTTTCACTTTTCATATGATTAAACGATATCCATTTGTTTTATATGGATTATGTTATGATGGAATGATGTTTCTGAAACCCATTTTACTCTTTGGGTTATGATGAATGATTTATGTTTTTGTTGTGGATAATGTAAGAATGATTTCATTATTAGATTAGTGGGACCAATATCTCCCTCTAATTCATTGGGTAATGATTTATATATCATGATATAGACATGGCTATAACGGTAAGTTAACCCGGTTCAGTGTTGCAGGACTGGAACGAGGAGTGAACTCGGTTCAAAAAGGGACTTTGTCCACTAAGATGGTCTTGGCAGCAATGCCTTGGCTACTATAGAAATATTATCATATTCTTAATGGTTTTTCGCAATTACATGTTTTATTATCATGAAATGTTATCATGATTGATGTTCCTTTTTGATATATTCCTTACGTAATTCCAAGATTTATGTCTTTGCTCTTGATTTTGATGTTTAGATTTTATGTTCACGATTTTGCATTCAAATGTTTATGGATTGTTTTATGTTCTCTATGTTTACCCTTAGTGAGAATTTGAGCTCATCCTTTTTTGTATGTTTTATTTTCCCCAGGATTTAAAGAATGGTTTTAGGTAAGAAAACAAAAGGTTAAGATCATTATGGGAGATGTTGAAGATCTTTCACCACGATTAGATGATTATATTCTGATTTTCCATAGAAATTAAACTATTACGGTCCGTGTGTGTATGTTTTTGTTATGTATTATGTATTCCAAAAAATTAATTTAATATCCATGTACGCCAGGCTATGGGCCTCAACATGTAGAATCCACATGAGCGGCGAATGGTTTGTCTAACAGTGCGGAAAAACCATGTGAGAAGGGTGGCTGAGGCAGTAGCTAACACACGATTAGCGCACGGGTTGTCAAACCGTGCGAACTAACCCTGCAACCACTTAAACATAATCCTATAAAAGTGGATCTCATACGTTTTTGCCTCTAAGTGGCTTGTTTTTCCTCCTAAGTGGCCCAAACTCGATATTTTGGTTCTCCTAAGGCCATAGAGGTTTCTCCCATCGTTCCAGAGGCGACCTGAAGGCTTATCTTGACGAATCGAAGCCGGATTCTTGAGGTATGTGATCGTTCTTGTTTGGTTTCTAGGATCTACTTAGATCTACTTATTGTATTCTCTCAGTTTCTTAGATCTACACCCGTTATGGGTTGATATAAGTGTGTGGATGCCAAACATCATTAGTTTTGGTCTTGTTTGTGTTAGGAGAAGATATCTAAGTATGATCCTTTATGAATCGGCTCAGTTGTATTGTGCATTCTCCGTTAATTAGGGTTTTTGTCAAAACCATTGAGGTAGGAGGCTTTTATCATGAATGTTCTTATTATAATTGATTGGGATAATTTTAAATAGGTTTATTTGAATGGAATTTATTGTGAAAATCATGGAATACATCTTTTTTATAAATGATTTATGGTTTAGTGAAATTGTGAAATCTTGGTGATTTTTTGTGCAATGTGATTTGGATTCATAAATTTAAAATAATGATTTTAAATTGTAGAATTTCTGGAATTGTATATGGTTTTATGAAAGATGGGTTTTTAATAAAAAGGGTGTTTTATTGAAATGGTGTGGTATTGAAATGGCTTTGTTGGAATTAGTTTATTCTTTTGTTTTCAATAAAAGCATAGTTTTATTTAAATGGTTTGAATTGGTAGAAGACACTTGGTTTTGATTGAAACTGTTTTAAATAAAATGGTTTTTATTTATAGGATGGTTTTGGTAGGATTTTTGGGAATATGTGGGGTGTGTTCATAAAGCATATACGGTGCTTGGTTGAAAGATAACCTTGTTCTCGGTTCCAAAGGATATGTTTTTCGGATACACTTCTAGAATATTGGAAATCTCATTGTCATGGGTTTAGCTAATTAAAGGAGCATGACATGCATTGTAGAGGAATTAATTAACACTAGGATTTCATATCTCATTGTGAGTAATGAGTAATGATTTTGTGCATGGTGAGAATTTTTAAAAAAATTAGAAAATGTTTTCAAGTGATTGATGAAAACATGATATTTGATGTATATTGAAAATGGGTTGATTTTCAAAAAGCATTTTGAATGTTTTCAAAAATGTTTGACCATGGGAAAATGGTTTTTTTTTTGAAAATAATGTTGTGATAGATGATGGGATAGAATTTGAATGCTAATCCATCATTTGATAGAGAGTGAGATTGATGGATTCTGTTGTTGGCTTAGAAAATTGCACCCAGTAGGCGTCATCTGAACCAACCCGAAGAAGCTGCGGAGAATGTGGTCGCACCAAAACCACGTGTGAACTAATAGCTGGTTCAAAGTATTCTCCAGGAATTTCATGCTATGGATACGGGGAACCAAATGAATGAACCAAGGCATGTGGATCATACCATCCAGTTCATGAAGAAAAAACTACTGAGCTTTCAGGGTGGTGCTGAAATCGAAAAGTTAGAGGTGTGGCAAAGTAGGATGAATTGTATCTTCGATTTCATCGGCACACCATCAAAGAACAAGGTCAGGCGGGAGACCTATATGCTTTAGGATCTTTCAAGTCAATTGTGGGATTTATCAGTGCATTCTAAATTGGGTGAAGGCCTTACCTAGGATGATTTTGAAGATTTTTTCAACAAAAAATTCTATCCTCACATGTTCAAGATCTAGAAAATGACGGACTTCTTCATCCTAAAACATGAAGGTCTCTCTTTCACAGAGTATGCGGCTAAATTCATTAATTTAGTCCGTTTTCACCAAAAGTTGTGGAAAGTGTGTCGTTGAAGGCACGCATCTTCGAATTGGGGCTAAGGCAGGAGATTCGATCGAAGATTGCGGTGCAATGTATTAAAAAATATACAGATATGGTTTACGGCGAAACTATTGCTGAACGTGATATACTGGGATCGATGGGAGGAGGCATGATGATACCTATGGGAAGTAGTGGGAACTCAACCATTGGGAACAAGAGGAAAAGTCACATCTATTTCCACGGTGCAAGTGGAAATTAGAACCAGACGACGAGATCAGTGAACCTTCCTCCATGACCTCAGAGAAAAGTAGGTTGCTTTCAATGTGGTTCGATTGACCACATAAAGTGAGTGTGTATGGTGCAACCTAGAGAATGTCATGCCTTTAACTATATGGGACATCCTCCGTGCTATTGTTGCAGTGCTCCTAGGTCGGGTGCTCGGAACACTTCTCTGGCGTCGCAAGCATCATATGATTTGATAGGACATGGATAGAAGAATCTCTCTCATCAACATAACAAAGCTAGACATGGTGATTCTCGAAATACCATCACTCCTCAACTGTGGAAATCATAACAAGGCATCAAGGAGAAATGTTTGGTGATGATGAAATTGCATGAAGCTGAGCAAATAGTGGTCGTTGATTAGGCTGGATTATCTATAGTGAGAGGTCTGATTCTTTTGAATTCTATAATTTTGCAAGGTTTGTTTGATACTGGTGATTCACATTCCATCATTGCTTCTCCTGTTGTTGATATCCTATGTTTAAAACAGGAAATTATGCCTTATGTTTTGAAACTAAAAACTCTTATTGCTAAAAGGGAACGTCAAACCATTATTTATAGAGAATATGCTATAATTTTTGATGGAGTTGAGTAAAAATGTGACTTCTCGATGTTGGACATGGATGTGTTTGACGTAATCCTGGGTATGGATTGGTTGACAATGCTTAAGGCTCACATCGACTATTATAAGAGAATGGTTAGTTTCATGACTTAGGACGTCATCAACCATCTGTTCAGAGGAGAGAGGATGGTAAAGAAAGATGAAAATAGCTTGTTTGAACCAATGGTGGGAAGGATCTCTTACCAACTAGAAGTGTTGACTTTCTCATCAATGGAAGAGAACGAGATAGATAGTTTTCCAGCTATGGTGGATCAATTTCCAGATTTATTTCCCAATATCTTCTCTAGGTTACCACCTCTAAGGGAAGTGGAGTTTATGATTGATCTACCTCGGGGGACCAGTACTATTTCCATTCTATCTTATACTATGACACCAACACAGTTACGGGAATTGAATGTGCAGTTAGTGGAGCTGGAAAGAAAGGGTTTCATTCGACCAAGTACTTCTCCATGGGGAGAACCGAGGTTGTTTGTGAAGAAGGTATTTAGAACTCTTCGGATGTGTGTTGATTATCATATTCTTAACCAAGATATGATAAAGAACAGATATCTACTTCTACGCATCGATGATATGTTCGATCAATGAAGGGGAGATTAGTGGATCTCCAAGATTGACTTGCGATCAGGATATCAGCAATTGCGAGCTCGAAAGGAGGATATTAAAAATTCCGCTTTCCGAAGTTGATATGGCCACAAAGAATATGTAGTCATTTATTTTGGTCTAACGAATGAACCAGCGGTCTTTATGGATTTGATGAATCAGATATTTCAGTGATATCTGTATTCTTTTTTTGTGGTGTTTGTGGATGATATCATGGTGTATTAAAAGACAAGGGCTGATCATGGGGAGCACGTGGGAAAAATGTTACAAATATTGATAGATCATTTTTTGTATGCCAAATTATGAATGTGTGATTTTGGGATACAGGATGTATGTTTCCTTGGCCATGTCGTTTCCACGAAAGGTATTTCAGTCGATCCTGAAAAGATAGATGTTTCTATCTCTTGGAAACCACTGGAGAATTTGTTTGAGATACATAGTTTTCTTGATCTATCTGGTTACTGTCGACGTATTTCACGTGATTTCTCATGACTAGCATCACCAATGGTAGATCTTAAAAAGAATAATTCTCCATTTCAATGGAAAGAAGAATGTTAGAAGTATTTCTAGGAGCTGAAGGTTCTCCTTACATCAACACCTATCTTAATCTTTAATGAATATGGGAAGGGGTATGTGGGGTATTGTGATTCTTCGGGAACAGGGTTGGGTTGTGTCCTCATGCAAAGAGACCATGTGGTTTCATATGGCTAAAGGAAATTGAGGGTGCATGGAAAAAATTACCCAACACATGATTTGGAGTTGGCTTCAGTCGTCCATGCTATGAAAACATGGAGACATTATCTCTTTGGTGAGAAATTTACATTGTTTACTGATCACAAAATCATGTGAAACATTATCTCACATTGATATTTGAATCTGAGGCAATGGAGGTGGATGGAGTATCTCTAAATGCTTGACTTTAACTTGATGTATACACTTGGAAAAGAAAATTCGGTGGAAGATGAATTGATTAGAAAGTCATAGGCTCAGCTAGCGAAATAAGCTTCAGATGAATGGTAGTAGATGTCGACCTTAGCCGACATGCATGTGGAATGTGAAGACCGAGGTGATGTTGCTATTTTCTTTTTAGCTACACTCGTTCTTGATTTAGTAAAGATAATCAAAGAAGCAGAAACATTTGATGTAGAATGTCTAGTTGTAAGTTTAAAACTCAATGGTGGGGAGACAATTGATGGATGGAAACTTGATGGGGGTTCAGTTTTGTGTTTCAGAGATCTGACAGTTGTACCTATGGTTTGTCAGGAACAACTCCTTCATGCTTATCACCATTCAAGATGGGATTTTCATCCAGGTACACAGAAGACGTATAAGGAGTTGAAGGCACAGTTTTAGTGGACCAATAAGAAAAGGAAAGTGGTTGAGTTCGTCTCACAGTGATTAATATATCAGTAGGTACAAGAAGAGAATTAGAGAACAGTTGGTATGTTAAAATCATTACCTATCCCAGTGTGGAAATGGGATCAAATAGCAATGGATTTTGTTACAAGTCTTCTATGAACGGTTAGGATACACGATGACATTTGGGTGATAGTGGATAGTCTAACCAAGTCGGCCCATTTCATCCCTATTTGTGAAACTCATACGATGAAAGATCATTAAAAAATCTATATTTGAGAAGTGGTAAAGATTCATGGTGTAAAAGTGTATATTGTCTCAGATAGAGATCTGAGGTTCACATCTCAGTTTTAGAAATCATTACAGCAATCCCTTGGGACTGAGTTGATGATGAGCACGACTTATCATCCTCAGATGGATGAGAAATCTGAGCGGATGATAAAAATGTTGGAAGACATGTTGCGGGCTTGTGTAACGGATTTTAGTGGCTCCTGGGATGAGAATATACTCTTAGTGTAGTTATCATACAATAACAGCTATCAAGCCTCGATAAGCATGGATCCATTTAAAGCATTGTATGGGTATCCTTGTCGTTCTCCACTATGTTGGGTGGAAACGGGTGAAACTTCACTAGTCGGGCCAAGCCGTGTCGAAGAGACAACATGGAAGATCCAGTTGATTAGAAAGAGGATGGAGATGTCTTAGAGTCTTCATAAATCTTATGCAGATCTCCGTCGAAAACCATTGTCATTCGTTGTGGGTGATCATGTCTTCTTGAGGATCTCTCCATGGCTTGGAAATCATCGTTTTAGGAAGAAGGGAAAGTTATATCCTACATACATTGGACATTTTGAGATACTGGAATGGGTTGGAGTGGTGGAATATCGGTTGGAATTACCACCACGATTCAGTTTGGTGCATAATGTGTTCCATGTATCTCAGTTGAAAAAGTATCAGCCTGATCCTCACCATGTGATCTGATGGGATCACGTTGACCTAGAGACGAATGCTTCATTGATACATATCCTGGTATGGATTGTGGATAGGCAATGGAATGTCTTTCATGGAAAAATCATCGGTCTAGATCGGGTTTTATGGCAGCATGGTCAGATTCAAGAAGAGACTTGGGAATGTGAATGGGAAATGAAAGAGCAATGGCCAGAACTCTTTCAACTGGCTGAAGGTTTTCTTCTTCCAAGGACGGAAAGACCAATGGTGGGGAGAATGTAGTACCTATGGTTTCGGGTATGTAACCCTTTCTTGATGATTTCAATGGTTATAATGTCAAGGGTCACATATGGGAGAGTCGAGAAAACTTGGAATGATGTTCTGGGGAAAAAATGTAAGCCGCACGGGCGACGCACAGTTTGTCTAAACCGTGCGGCCAAACTGTGCGGAGTTGGTATTGGAGGAAGTATCTTCCACATGGGCGGCACATAATTTTTCTCACCGTGTGGCCGAACCATGCGAGAAGGGTGGCTGAGGTAGTAGCTAACACACGGTTAGCGCATGGTTTGTCAAACCGTGCGAACTAACCGTGCTGCCACTTAAACGTGATCCTATAAAAGTGGATCCCACATGTTTTTGCAATTAAGTAGCTCGTTTTTCATCCTAAGCGGCCCTAACTCTGGATTTTGGTTCTCCTATGGTCAAAGAGGTGTCTCCCATCATTTTGGAGGTGATCCAAAGGATTCTCTTGCTGAATCGAAGGCGGATTCTTGAGGTATGTGATCGTTCTTGTTTGGTTTCTCAGATCTACTTAGATCTACTTCTCCTCTTCTCTCAGCTTATTAGATCTATGCTCGTTATGGGTAGATCTAAGTTTTTGGATGCCAAACATGATTCGTTTTGTCCTTGTTTGTGTTAGGAGAATAGATCTAATGAGGATCCTTGGGGAATCCTCCCGGTTTTCTTGTGCTTTCACTGTTTGTTAGGGTTTTCGTCAAAACCTTTGAGGTAGGAGGCTTCTCTCTCGACTCCTATTATTTGAATTTATTGTCTTAGTTTGAAATTGGGTTATTTGAATTGAATTGATTGTGAAAATCATGGAATAATTCTTCTTTATAAATTATTTTTGGTTTAGTGAAATTGTGAAATCTTGGTGATTTGTTGTGCAAAGTGTTTTGGATTCTTGAATTTAAAATTATAATTTTAAATTGTAGAATTGATGGAATTTTAAATGGTTTTATGAAAGATGGGTTTCCAATAAAAAGGGCATTTTATTGAAATGGTTTGGTATTGAAATGTCTTTATTGGAATTAATTTATTCTTTGGTTTTAAATAATAGAACAGTTTTATTGAAATGGTTTGAATTGGTTGAACACACTTGGTTTTGATGGAAATTTTTTTCAATAAAAGGTGTTTTATTAAAGGGATGTTTTGGGAATGATTTTTGGGAATATGTGGTGTGTGTTCATAATGCATATATGGGGCTTGGTTGAAAGATGACCTTGTTCTTGGTTCCAAAGGGATAATGGCACATGGAAATACGAATCTTGGTTGAAAGATGACCTTGTGCTCGGTGCCAAAGGGATAATGGGACATGGGAAGACATTACCTTTTAATGACTTGGTAGATCGACAAGAAACCACTAATGAGTATGGAACTGTCATAACATAGAATGCATGGTTTATTTCACGGGTTTGGGAAATGGTTGGGTATGCCAAAAAGGAATGTTTTGAAATTGTTCTAAATATTGTTTATGTATTCTTCTAGAAAAATAACGTGCTGGAAAATTGGTTTTAAATTGCTCCTGGAATGCCTTTGGTTATGAATGTTTTTGAAAACTTGTTTATATTTAGTTATAAACTGCTTTTTAGAAAATGTTTTATATAAACTGCATTTATATAAATGTGGCTAACTCGTATATCTTAGTGGTATGAGTAGGGATGTCATTGGGGAAAACCTACTAAGTTTTATACTCACCCCAACATTGGAACATTGGTGATTTTTCTGATGTCATATTCCGAAACACAGGTAATGGTAAGACATCTCATTAATAGAGGTTCATGGTGATGCTTGGGAGTTGCAGTGGTGCTTGATGTATGGAGCTCAGTGTGGAGATGTGGATTGTTTCATGAATTGTTTTGTGTCTTTTGTTTAGTCTTCCGCTTGGTACTCTAATGTTGTGTCGGTTATTAATTGGTTTGTGGAAGAGTGTAGTTCTCTTTTGGTAATGCATGAGTTTATTGTTTCATTAACATGTATTATATAGTGGTTGTTAGTGATGTTTTGGTTGTCTTATTTCTCAGAGGGTAAATCATCCCCCAATTCACTGAAACCCTTCGGCATTCATTTCCAGCCTTTGGTGCCTTGGGAATGTCACTTAAGGCCTAGTAATGACTTTTTGCACTCTAACGCCATTGAGAATTGGCGGGTCATTACACTAACTCTAAAACGTAAAGTATCATGCTTTTAATAATGTTTCATTATTGTTCATTAGGCCCCACTAAAATCTGTTTTTACAAAATATAATTAAATAAATATTATATTATATTATGCTTCTTTAAAAATGGTATTATTCCCAAAAGAAAAAACTTTGGTGATCTTAATCAACCCTTAATTTAGGTGTGTTCAAGTTTGGGTTGGTCTATACACCTACATGAATAATGTTATCAAATGATATTATTGATTAATATGAGAATATAAATACTTGAAATATATGATATAAATAAATAAAATTGCTTCATAAATTATAGAATTAATCTTTATCTCATTAATTATGATACCAATGTTTATTATGAAAAATAATTAAAAAATGATCATCCTTAATTTTTTATTTAAGGATCATAACTAAGATTATCATATAATTTAATAATAAAATTAATAAAATTTATATAAAAATAATTTATTTAACCTTTTAGGATATGTGAGTAATGAAATTTGTGGGAAAATGAAAAACAACACAACTATTATGAAACTATTTCAAAACAATCAGGATTTCTCAGACATAATATTGAAAATAGATAATAAATTACAAATATAAATGTATAGAATATTTATAAATGAAGCTTATAAAATATTATAGATATTAAAAATGTTATGAAATTGGTTATTAGTATAGTACTATTTTATTTTATAGAACGTTAGAAAACATTTTTGCTAATCGTATTTAAAGGTACATGTATTTTCTATTTCAATATTCTATTAATAACTTACAAACTAACTTATAGAAATGCTCTCATTAAAATATTGATATATCCTACCTGAATAATACACATTATTCTATTTCCACTTAACTTTACATTCTTATATAATTATTCTTTATAACCTTAGTGTCATATGATTATTACCTAAATGATTTTGTTTCTATTAGGGGTTCTTTGTCTCAGATATAAATTCCTTGAGACAAGACTTTTCAATCATCCATGTTCCTATTTTTGGGATTATTTACTACCCCAATAATGTTTTATATCATTATTCAATCATTGTTCCTTATATTTAATGATCAATTGGGAATTATATCCCTTTTAGGTTTTTGATTTTAACGTTTCTGTAGTTGTAGGTAATATTTGCCTTTATTTTTATTTCCATCATACAAGATTGATAGTTCACCCAATATTTTATTTTATATGTTGTTTTTAATACCCTATTTTCATAATATAAAATTAATACCTTTAAATTTCATAGTATTCTGATAATGTATTTTTTATTCCTATATTATAATTACTGTATGAGTTTTTTATCTATAATTTTCATTATAAAGATATATCTCTCTGACAGTTCTTTTTGTGTGTGTATATATTAGTAATAGTACACCATAGAAATCCCATCATATTATTATAGTTTTTAGGGTTTAACTCATGAAAATAGATCAATTCCATTTTCTTTCACAACCATTATTTTTTTACTGGAATAATTTTTCATCCAAGTTTTTTCTTTGTGAACACTGTATATTTTCATCCCTTTAGTGGATGGTGGTTTAAAAGATGAAATATGTTAATTGATTTTGAAATTTATTGACTTAACCATATACACATATATCCATATAGGGTTATTTTTAGTTCTGAATACATAGAATGATATTCAATTTAATGGTTATATAAATATTGAAAATTCATAAATTTACTATTCTAATATGAATATGTATGAATCTTGAAAGAATATAAAATATGAAATTATTATCTTATTCATTACATCATAAAATTAATGTATTGTAATTAATAATTGATGGAAATGGCTTGAAATAACCCATATATACATTAATATCTCTCATTAGACTATATATATTGCAGTTTTTTTTTGTGTATTCCTACCCATAATAGAATATTTTCTAAATATAAGTCTATGATGGTAAGATCATGATATTCAAATTCCTGATTTTTTTGATTAGAAAATTACATTAGATATCTAAAACTATTAATTTCATTACTGAGGAATTAGTTATTTTTATCCATGGATTTATTTGTTTATATAATAACCATGTATATATTATGATCACAGTTTCATTGGATTATGGAATTATTTTTACTATCTATTCATGAAATATTATTTATTCTGACATTGTTCGCATTTATGAGATTTTATTATTATCTCTTATTTTTACCATTAGTGGGTGGTTTAGGTTACCCATTCTTATGTTTCTATTTCCACATGTTATGATTATATTTACAATACAAGGCATATATCACAAAATAGCTTTTGTAAGGAATTTTGTGGGTGATGTTGAAGAATTATTATGGATTACATAGTTAATAATATATTTTAAACAAATATTTATTTTATGATATATACATTATAATTTTTAGTTTATG
Source organism: Viscum album (assembly GCA_963277665.1). Lineage (NCBI taxonomy): Eukaryota > Viridiplantae > Streptophyta > Magnoliopsida > Santalales > Viscaceae > Viscum > Viscum album. The sequence continues at coordinate 33,818,771 of OY728150.1, read as the reverse complement.
GTTTTCCCTAACTCACTACAAATATAAGACTAAAAATTCTGGTTAATGTATGTAAAAGAATATTTTTGGGTGAAATTTTAATTAGTGATGGCCAAAATTAGTTGGATTTGGTTCGCTTCAATGCCAGTTTGAAAAATAATGTTTTTATTCACCTGAAATTCAAAACATTTGGTTCTGAGGCTTTACACTAGTCATTAAAATTGGTACATATTCAATGATTTTAATTAATCAGGACTATAGAATAATTTATATTCATAGTATGAGAATTGTAGCTATATGATTACCCTACAGTCATGGCTCTCAAATAATGATAATAATAATCCCAAAATACCAATGAAACTGAGTTTCGAACCCTCGAGAAATATGATATTACATAGAGTACATAATCACTAAACTAGGGTTTATTTTTTAATAAATGTGTATATTTTTATATATTTATATATATATATATTAGAATTATGAAAATTGTGAATGCTTGTTAGCCACAAAAACATAAGATAGTTGTTTTGAAAACCACAAAAATATGTACATATTATAGTTATGATTTTTAGAAATCAAATCTATAGGTAATATATTATAAAATCAATACAATAAAATCCAACTATAGTTACATTATGAATAAACCAAGACCGTAGTCATATATGGTCATGTTTTTGAATAAAACGACAATGAAACAAGACTATAGTTAAATTTTATTATAGTTTTCATAAATTTCAGGGTGTTACATGAGGAGCGTACAATGAAAGTCCAAGAAATTATGATTCTGTGAGAAATAATTTATGGTGAAATTAGGTGAATTGAATGTGGTATGGATAAAAAATTATGTAAAAACATTATTGAAATGCTAAAACAATAAGTAATATTTTGAAAAACAATTTGTTTCCTCGTAAGAACCCATATTTAGAGTATTCAACAACAAATCCATCCTAATATTTAACCATAATCAATGGGTAGATACATTATATTATAGGTTTAACATTTATTATGAAATATTAACAAATAAATAGAATTTCCTAAGTATTCCCCACCTATACCTATTATTAAATATTTCCAAAATTCCAAAAAAATGCAGGCCATACCATACAATCTATCCGTAATTGAAAAATTGAAACCTCGCCATCAGTTATAAAAAGGGATTAAAAACACAAAAATATATTAAATCATCACAAATACAAAAATATATACATAGAATCTAATATATTTTCAAAAATTCTAATACATGTGAAATAAAATTACATCATATGAACCATTTTTTGAAAATAAACAAAAAGGCGCATAAACGTTAACCGACATAGTTGTCTCCAAACTGAAAAAATAAAATAATACATTGATGTTATAATTTCAAAATCTATCAATTAACTCAAATTAATTTAATTTATAACATATAGGTTATATTTCATTCTGAAAAACATAATTTAGAAGATGTTTTAATCATATTGGAGTGCCGAAAAGTTCTACAATATCAAGACTTGACTGATCATTTTCCATTGTTTTTGAGTTAATTATACACTGAATCTCATATGAGGAACATAAATATTTAATATCATATAACATAGGATGATTTATTGTTAAATAAAAATCTATTTTTGGTTCATTAGGTTGGGTTTTCTCAGAAACATGTTGGTTTTAGTGTTCCCTAATAGCCATATTGATACTATTAAAACAATATCATTATTTGCGATTAATCACTTCCTTACCCTCCATAACAGTTTAAAAAAATATTTTATAAAGTGTAATTTGTCATGAAAATTATTATCTGGATTAAAATATAATAATTTTTAATATAGATTATTTATTTATTGGATTTAGGATTATTTATATTTGAGGTCTATCAGTATCGTTCCATATTTCATCAAAATATACATATATATATAACCATATTGAATAGTGTTCAAATCAATTAACATATGTGATTTTTAAAAACATAAAAACAATACTGATCATCACCGTCATGAGAACCCCTGGTTTCCACTAGATTCATTTTTATAGATTCACTAGTAGTTTGGAATTTCCAGACAAATAATATTGGATCATTATTTGTCGAACTCCACTTAAAGGTCTAATGAATGAATGGAAAAATTAAGGTTATATACTTTTAATTATATTCCATCTACACTTAAAATTATTTGGATAATTTATATAATATCCACCTATAAATAAATAGATGTGCATTCCAGTTTTCATTAACCCAATTAAAAAACAACAATTAAGGAATAAGGATGATATTTTCCCCTATGTCACATAAACAATTTTTTCCTCATTTTATAAAATTAAATATTGAATGAGAAGGAATTCATGGTCTTATAATATTGGAAATTAAATAATTTAAAAGACATCATTTTATTCATATATTATATATATAGTTCTTATCTCTTCAAATTTCAATTAATAATCCAAACACATCTTGATTAATTTCACAAAATATGATATTTTTTAAGAACATTACAAAGGGGATATTCATGTTGAAACTATTGAAAATATAATAAAAATTGAGATATTCTAATTTAGCATATGTATTGTTGTTCATCTGATGTAAGGGAATATGTGGGTAAAATTAATGTGAAATAGGTTTATCCAATTTACTTCCTTAGGTATAACCTTATTCTTTCTATACATGATCATTTCCCATGTAATATTCATTTTCCATATCTATTTCATTTGAGGAGTATTCATTCATATTAATCCAGATATTATGAAACTATTCTATAATTTTTAAGGATTATTATTATGAAATTTTATTTATACTTTTGTTCATCATCCCTAGGATCTATATAATAATTTCTTTTCCTTTTTAGATTACTTCTTATTTGGATAATCACGATGTTTTCATTGGGGTTAAAATATCTTACAACATGAATATTTTCTTTTCCCTACCACAAGGGTCCCTTTTTTCAAACTCATATATAGATATATGTTTATATATTGTTCAACATAGATTAATGTGTAGACATGTGAATGGTTATATCATCCGTATTACTAGATTTTTATTAGACCATTGTTTTAAGTATTTTCTTGAGTATCAATTTTATTTTTATTTCTAAACTAGAGTACTTATCCCAATATTTAATTTGATATGGTTGTCTCAGTTATGATGTGAATACATGTGAATCATATTTTTAATTGAAGTTTTTCCATTAGATGATAAGTTACAGTTATTTTTTACCCATTGTTAATTTCCTTGGGAATGGTTCACTACTAAAAATATTTTAACCGATAATGTCTAAAAATTAGGAACATTCATTATATCAAATGGGTAGTAAAAAATTAGTCCATTTTTTCTTCATATATTTACATATTCTATAATGGATTCATTAATTAATATCTTAAATAACAAGACCATGAGTAAAAATGTTACAATATTTAACATAATAATTATTCCTATGAATTTTTCATTTTCTATAACAATTATTTTTTGAGTTTTGTGTTATGTAGTTATATTTTGTTTTATTTTATCATATATTATATCAAAACAATCAGCATAAAAATACTAGTCTAATATAGTTTTTCAATAGGGTGTGAGATAGTAATATAACAACCCCATTAGAATATAGGTAGTATGTTTGTGGGTTTAAACATTCCTTAAAAGTGCTCAAAATATATCCCAAGTATCAGGAACCATTTGTCCCTTTTTTGAACAAAACCCTTTATTGGGTGTCTCACCTTGAATCTCAGATTCCAAGAATGAAAAATCATATCACATAAATTGATACATTTTTCTCTTGCAAAAAACAATTTTCATCTATGTGTTAGAACTAAAATATAAAGACCCTAAATAATTCCAATGAATCCTCATTATGTAGTCAATAAAAATATATTGACAAAATGTGTTAGATTTTTTATTTAATTTTTTTAGAACTTTTGCTAAATGTAAAAGTGATTAGTTACACAAAAATATAAGATTTTTAAATACGTATTTATATTTCTCTCGGTAAGATGATTCCTTATGTTAAGTGGGATATGGTTTTCATTATGATTATCAAAATTATATATTTCTAGTTGTTTCCATTTGAGTTTTTATATTCTTTTTAAGGGAACCAAAATGTTTATAAATCTTTTGATGAAAAAAATTAGACTCATATTTAGATGATTCCCTTGTGTGTGTGTGTGTTTATAGATTCACCAAGAAATAGTTAATATTAATTATATAAGAAAACATGGATTGTTTTATAATTTTTTTACCAAATTATATTTTTTTGTTTGATCTCATGTGACTACCTATGGAATTGAAATAATTTTTTATTGTGGTCTATTTAATAATGTAATATTTTTAAAAAACACCAAATTATTAATTTAAACTGGTTAGAACGATTCAACAATACAGAATAATGCTTTATGGGATCCAAAATCTGAGAAAAAATTGAAAAGTCACTATGGATAATGATGAAGGTGGAAGGAAGTGGAAAGCGATTTAAATAGTTAGTGATGAAAAAAATATGACTAAAAGATAATAAAAACATTATAAGGGTAAAAATTGAACATAATTTGGGAAAATAGTTATATAATGATTCCAAAAACATGTTTTCTATTACGTCAAAATGTATCATAATAGTTTTTAATGGTTGTTAATGTAGTTGTTTAAAATTCCTAGTTGTCACCTGGTGGTCAACCATTCCCAATGAACACTCCCAAGAACTGATATATTTATTAAAAACATAGTAATTGCAGACTAATTTAATGAATATGAAAAACTACTTCCATTTATAATTATAGTACATCAGTTGAATATCTCAAGGGGAATTATTCCATACCATTTACTTATTCTCTAGTGAAATGGTGTAAATATTATGGACATAAGGAATAGAAAATGAGAATAATTGATAAAAAATCATTATCTCCTAATAAACCCTTAATAATTAATCAATTTGGGTGTATAGATATTAAATTTACACCTTCTATGAATTATATTTAATAATAAATTCACTTTTCAATTATACATTATAAAAATAAAAAAATATTGATACTATTATAGGAAGATAAATAAAACACGACGCCAAATAAAATATGAATAAAAAACAGGGTTCCATTCAATTCATTCTAGTCCCCATAATTTTTTACTACTAATTTTCAAATAAAACATCAAAAATACACAGTAGGTTCATCTCTACTAAAATAGAAATAAAAAATATGATGATGTAGGGAAAGATCTTCTTTATCAACCATAATCTGCATTCTATCCCAAATTACAATGAATTCCATCCTCAAAAACTTCCCCATATATATCATCTTACCTTGATCTATCTCATATTTAATGATGGATACCTCTATATATATTTTTACATTTCATTTTTTAAATATAAATTGTGTGAAAAAACCAAGAAACATGATCATTTTCAACACATTGAGATAAACTATTGTCTTTAGGGAGAATGGGTTACTATTTATAATCATTATCATTATTAATCAATTTTAACACAACTAATAATTTAATATTTCCACATTATATTGAATATTCTATTGAATTCATAATCAATGTTTTGAGACACCATTATTTTTTTATATTTATCCATCTAGAGGTGAGGATCTCTCCATCATTAATATTTTTTTTAAATAGGATACTGAGAGATGACATGGAAGTTAATCTACAACATCCTTATCTCAGAGTCATTATGATTGGCAATATAAATATAATTTTTTGTAAATATATCCATATTTTGTACATGATATTGGGAAACATTCTCACATGAAAATGTAATTTCGTATTCACTACGAGAAACATTTAATGGATTGGAATTCATATGTGGATGCCAAAGTCATATAGGGATTTTATGAAGTATTATATTCCCATTTAAAACATGATATTTTTATAACAAAAAATTTCATTAATGATTATGAAAAATTCATATGGATATTTATAAATAGTATATGAATATGGGTAAAAGAGTCTTACGGGAATGCGCCTTTTCTATTTTTTTGAAATATCAAAATTATATAAATTTTATTAAAATTTTATTCTCATAAAATATGTAAAATAAAATAAATTTACATTCAAACTATTATTTATATGACCAAGAAAATAAATTACAATTACATAAAAATGTATATTTCAATGAAATAATTAAAAAACAACAAGATAATTTTTCATAAAATATATGATAATTAAATGAGAGACCAATTATTAAATTAAATACCGTGAATAATAAATTTCATGAAAATGTTCATAGGATCACAAATTCTACTAAAATAAATAACCTTAATCAATATAAAATAAATTAAATAATATTTTGTTATCTAAATATTGATATTTCAAATGAATAAGTTGAAAAATGTATTAAAATTTGGTCAAATCATTGCATCGTGACATGTAGGGTGGTTGGAAATGACATAATATAAGGGGTGTGTCATTTCATAGATCATTAGGGGTACAAAACAGTTCATATTGCCCTAGGTTATTATAGGACTCGTGTTGGGAGAGGTTTGAAGGATTCATTAAAATCGTTTAGGTCCATAGGTAATGGTTCTTGCATCCCTATATTCTTGGACAAGGGATGGCCCTTGTTCTGTATTTGTTTCACCATAATCTAGGACGTGTCATAGATTAATGGAAATATTATTATTGATTTTCCCACAACAACATGGAGGCCTCTACCCATTACCATGTTGTAATTGTTTTATTTCTGTGAGAGAATGCTAGTAATTGACCTATTTTTCCCTTATGTATTAGTTCAACCATGAATCTTGATATAGACATTTTATTCAACCCTCCACCGTCATATTCCTACCATTTTCATCCATTTATGTTGGGAAGTTATTTTTGGTACTTTCAATGATTATCGGTGGATTATCCGCTTCCAAAAATTGTTATTTTATCTTTTCAAGTACTATTATTTGGTGTGAATCATTTTTGAGTTTTTGAACTCATCCAAAGAGAGTCTGTTTGAATCAAGAAATGAGGAAGAATATTTTTTATGAAACTTCAATTTGAAATCTCATGATTATTATCACACAATGTTACTCATCTGTTCTTGGTAGGAATGATTCCTATTTAATTTTTCTATATTAATTGAATAAATTTTGTTAAATTTTGTATTTTTTATGTGTGAAATTATTGGTATTTTTCAGTGATATTGTCAGGGGTATGACATGGAACTTTAGGTTACGAGAGGAAATGGTTTTGTTGAATCAAAAAATTCATAATGTGTTTTTTTGTGAATGTGACTTTTTTTACATGAATTTTTATTTATTTTGATGTTGTGGTATGAGATTGGGGCTAGGTTGGAGGTACGATCTTAGACAAGGGTTAGATGATCCTGGGAATGGAAGATCTATGAATGGAGTAATCAAAGATTTTTTGATTAGGTGGGACTTCACTATAATATAAAATCACATTATTGTGTATGCATGAGTGTGATTTATTTTGATATTTTATTGGACTGGGTCATTGTGATGCGGATAGTGATTTCCCTAGAGAAATATATAGGATTGATAGGATCCTCCATGGGTTGGAATATGGGCTCTTTAGAACATTTTTTTATTTTGGATAACCCAATGACCGTATCACAAATGGGAAATAGATTTAATTGAGGTTATGGGAGTCTCTGGGTGTAAATTAAGCTTGGGATTATATGAAGGTATCTTTGGCTGGTTGTGTATGGATAATATTGAAATAATTATTGGATAAGTCATAGTGATTATGCGGGATATGGTCATACAACTCATTCAAGGTAATAAACACCCACTTGTGGGTGGATTTAGTATATTTTTATTTAATGATTGGGATTAGTTCTTTGATTCCAATAATGGTATGATTTAGAGGGGTTTCCTCTAGGTATTGGTCAGGATTGATTTAATAAGGGTGAAGTGATATAGACCTAGTATGGTAAGGGGGATGTGTTAAAATACATTGAATTAGGTTTTACATGGGTAATTGTGGGAGATAGATTAGGATGGTATATGTTTAGTAGGATCAGAATGTAATCAAGATTTTGATTAGGTTTTCAAAAATCATCCTGATGATATTTTTGAATCAAACCTAAAAGCTCGTGGAACACTATAGGGTATTTGTAATTTCTTTTATCAACATAATATAAATTTTATGGGCTTTGGGGAACCTATAAGATACCATTATGGGTGAGATGAGAATGTTGAATTGTTCCTCGTGATGTGTTGTTGTGTCTCGGATAGTATATGAAGACTGGTTAATGAGGATAAAAGGGTAGGGAGTTGATCTGTGGGATACACAGATAGGTCCTTAGTGAATAGATCTATGGTATGATATTTTGTTATTTTGTAATGGGATTCATGCCTAGTATTTTATTTCATGTGTGTTGTCAGCGTTTTGCGGCCATATGTGACATATATATTCCATTATGGAATATTTGATGGACATAGATTAATTATGTAATATTCCAATAGGGATTCGGTTGGGTATATTTATTGTCCGCTCCCCATCGACGTAATTTTTTGGGATCTGTGATCTATAGACTCATCTATAAGAAGTTGGGTCAGGTGTTAGGATGTGTACACTTTGTTGTAATAGTAAATAGTGGTTGGGTATTATGATGTGCACACTACCCTAAATCAATGGGTAGTGGTCTAGTATTTTAATGTGAATCCTTCCTTGAATCTATTGGTCATTTTAAATTTCTGATATCTTCCCTAAAATAAATTGGTGCATTGTGGTTGGATAAATTTTGTCTGACCATCACAATGGGGGAAGAGGTTGAGATTTATTCATATCATCCTTCCATGAAAGGATTTTGGATTTGGTATAATTATGATTGGAATTACCATAGAGTAATTGTTCTTGGTAATTTTTAGTGTTTTCATCCCAATGTGGAATGGATTGAGTACCTGACATGTGACCAACCATCAACTATTACGTGTTTGTCAAGAATGGTAATGTGAGATAAATGGATTCCAGCATTGGCCAAAATCAGGTATTGTAAAGACCCGAAGCTTATCGTACATGGACTTTACATTACTTTTGCGGAATACTTAGTACATTACAAAAACACACACACAAGGACCGTAATAGTTTAGTGTCTTTGGAAACTCGGACTATAATCTTCTAATCGTGGTGAAAGATCTTCAACATCTCCCATAAAGATCTTCCTTTTTTTTTACCTAAAACCTTTCTTTATATCCTGGGGAAAAGAAAACATTAAAGGGTGAGCTCAAATGCTCAGTAAGGCTAAACAAAAGAAATATCAATCACATCATTTCTATAAGAAAATAACATTTTGGAAATCATAACCTGCAAAAGAGAGCATAATTTCATAACATGGGATAAATCATGGCAGTGAAATGTAATCACAATAATCATAACATAAAACATGGAACTTTGTGGCATACACACATAATCATAGAGAATCATTTCTTGTTAGTCAAGACTCATTGCCAAGACTATCTTAGTGGACAATGTCCCTTTCTGAATCGAGTAATCCTCGTTTCAGTCCTGTTTCACTGAACCGGTATAACCTACCATTCCAGCCATGTCTATCTCATGAGATATAAAATCTTTACCCAATGCATTGGAGGGAGATATAGGTCCCACCCATCTTATAATGAATCCTTTCTTATGTGTGCCACATAATCATAAAACATACATCATCGCATAACACATGAAACAAAAATGGGATTCTTGAAACATCATGACATCATAAATCATATCATATAAGATAAAGGAATTCATAAAAATAATTCCATCACAACATGATCAAATCAATGTAATAATAGGGATAAAAACAGAACCCTTTATTATCTTAGATGGAAAATAATTTTGAAAATCACTTGAACTCCATTCTTGAGGAAAATATCCTTTCTACTTCAAAAACATTTTTCCTTTCATAACATGTCATACGACTTTAAAATAAAAGAAGTTGATTAAAAATAAAATTGATAACTTGTAAAGGAAGCTTCTTGGAAATAATTTTTTAAAAATCCATCCATGCCGTATAAGTTAAAAAAAACATTCTTCGTACTTTTGTCGGAAAAGTCAAAAAGTACCTCGTACGAAAAACGACAAAAGATTCCTTTCATATTCTTTACTAAAAACTCACCGAAGGGTAAAAATGGGTTTAAACAATTGTAGGTGGATGGAAATAATATTACATATTTATGAAACATGGATGTGGATGATAAAATACACCCCAGTAAATACTTACGAATAAACAATCTCGGATAAAAATGAGATTGTGATATTTCCCTTACCTTAGGTCCGACTTGCTTTGTAAGTGTCCGAACCTCCTGTATAATGATTTAAATCATGTTATTGACTTATTACAGAATCATATTCATTGTTATGATATCATATATGGTTCACTTATGACATTATATTACCCGTTCTTTTGTAAATTCTATGTTAAAGAAGCGTTTTGGGTAAAATCGTTTCATTTATCGTAGGTGTTTTGACTTGTTGTTCTTGACATCATTATTACTTATATCATGATTTACTTACTTCCAGAATATAAAATATGATTTATATATCATATATATTCAGTATATATATATATATATATAATAGGTAGATAAATAAAATGAAAAACACCGTTCATGGAGACGGTAGTCCGTACGTACGCATGAACGCTGTTTTCCTTTCCTTATTGTCTTGAAATGGAAGTAAGTAGATGACATACATATGTATATATATACATAAATCCAGTAGCTTTATAATGTCATATATTTCATTATTATTTCTTATATATACATTATAATCATTCTTAAATGGTTAACATGGAGAATGAATCTCATCGCGTCGTGGAGACGGTATTCCGTACGTACGCACGAGCGATGATATCATTTCTATAAATATTGAATTGAATTGGAGTGGATTATACAATATATCAGAATCAATATGATGTTTTAATAACTATGTATAGTTATTCTTTACACCATTATACCCATTCATGTAAGGTGGTGGTGGAAAATAGATTACACCACGGCGTGGAGACGGTATTCCGTACGTACGCACGCGCGGTGATTTCTTTTTCCGTAGGATGGATAGATGGTGAAATAGGGTTGTTTCATACTTATAATAACATATCAGTATATGAGTGATACTGATTTTATTACTTCATAATGAAACAACCTAATAAGAAGAAGTGGAAGAAGAAATAAAGATGAAAGAATTGGTAACGGTAATTACCTCTTCTTTGAAGTGCCTCTTTGAGACCTCCTCTTAGGGCACTAAAATTGGTCTTGGAGGAAGACCAGAACCTCTAGGATGTTGCTAGGGAAGTGGAGAGGAGAAATTGGCAGGGGTTGGCCGAGCTTGAGTGCTCAAATTGGTGTGAGGAGGAGGGGGAGGAGGTGTCCTTTTATAGGGGAGGAGAGGGGCACCTTAGGAATATCTCAAAATATTATTTTATATTAAAGTCAAAATCGGTTTATAATGGTTCCAAAGGGTCTTATTTCGAAGCTAAAGTGGGGATGGGTCGAAATCCTATCAACCAATAGGATTTAGACAAGTTTAGGGTATTATTTTAACCTTATCAATTAGATTTAACTCTAAGTTAAATAATTTAACTTTTACCGTGTCTTTTTGTTTTCTTTCACTATATGGTTAATAAACATACTATAACATGCCAAACGAACCCCAAATTGTATATTATTAATACATATATCCTTATCTAAGTCATTTGGCCGAACCTTAGATTTTTAGGAATAAAACAACAATTAATAATATAATATTTTATTTAAAAACTATTTTGTGTCAATTTTGACACTATTTGATATATGATTTTTGTGAAAGTCATAACAGAATTATATGTTAGAACCAAGTTGATTAAATCAACACTAATATATCATAGTAACCTAGAAAATTAGTGGAATCCATAAAAAGTCTTAAATTACATTCATTTGAGCATTTATAATATCAATTATGTTAATATTTCCTTAAAAGGGTAATTACTGCATCATCGTTGTGTCATAAATAAATTAATTTATTTAAAGTCTAAAAATTATAAATAAACTACCATCATATAGGAAATCTTTTTAGCTTTCTAATGAATTTTTAAAATAGAATTTATCTTATGTATAACCCCATATTATAAATGATTTACTTATTAAACTTTGATTTTAACTATTTTAACCCTTCTTTAAATAAATTAATAATAAATGTCCTAATCTAATCCAAGTGGGCCTAAATGGTCATATTTTATTCCTAAGTTTGTTTTTGGTCGAATTACACTTGTCCAATAGAATTAGGACATGTGTTAGGGTAATATTAATATCATATTTACCCTTAGTTACCCTATTTACTATTAACCGTGGTAAAAAAAGTAAAAAGTTACTATTCACCAAAGAATTATTTTCATCTCATTGAACCACATTTTAGTCCTTGATATTAACCGTGTCTCTCGGATTTTCGAAATTCCATTCACAGAAGCGGTAAAATTATGTTTTATGCAAAATTCAGTTTTTAACCTACCACTTAGTAGTTTCACTATTCATCAAAAATTGATGTTTTTCAGAACAATGCCAAAATTTCATCCCAAGCTATATTTCATATTCCGAATTCAAAAATGAAGTATATTTTATCAAATTCATAACATAAAAGTTGCATTAATTAATTTTATAATTAAATCCCGCTATTAAAACAAATAGCGTGTTTTTAAGAAACAATATCTATCAAAAGATTGACACTTGTTTATGTCTAGTTTAAATGTGAAATTACATCCAATGACCAACATTGTATTAAATTGTAAAAATATATTCTAAATATACTTTAAAACCACTCAAATTAATAATTTATCACTATTAATTATTTCGATTAAAAAAGTTGTTTTTAATTATAATTTAGTAATTTTCACTATTCATCAGAATATGAAAGTTATCCGAAAAGTACCAAAATTTCACCTTAGGCTAAATTCGATACTCCGAATCCAAGAATGAAGTTCATTTTGAAAAATAAGATTTACAGAATTTTAAAAAGTGGTTATTACTATTCATAACGGCTAGTTTTAATAATATATTAATAGCACGTCGTTGTTTAGTGAAACTCGGTATTGCGTATTACACACGCTATCGAGGAAGGTCGCGACTGCGTGTAATGCAAGGCAAGACAAGGATGCGTGTTGTGCAAGCTCCTTTTGGTGTAGCGTACAACACAAGACATTAATAAAATTAAAAATAATATTTCTTTATAAAATCTTGGGCTGTTACATTCTACCCCCCTTAAAATGAATTTCGCCCTCGAAATTCGTCGGGGTTATAAATGGTTTACTATTCGAAAGTTTCTTTAATAGAAACCCACATCGTAAAAAGGAATATCAAAACCAATCTTTAAAAACAAAAGTATGAAACGTAACGGTTACCCAAATAAACTAATCATTGGGTTTCCACATAGGTGAAAATATGGATATGGAAGAGAAATCTAACCATCATGTTCTGATGGAGAGTGGTAGAGAACATGGCTATGGAAAAGCCAGTAATCACAAATCCATAGATTTGTGATGATATAAGGTACCATCTGATTCATCAGGTATAAGATCACTAGGACAACATTTTTGGTTTTCAAGATCATTTCCCCTAAAGTTGAAAATTTGAATTAGAATAAATACTTACTTTATTTTGGTACAATCTCACTGTTGTTCGTGCCTTGAACAATTTCCACTTCATCTCTTAAATAAATGAAGTTGAATTTGTTCTTCGTGAAGTGTTAGCAGATCATGTGATAGAATGACGGGTCATTCCATCTGTCTCAAACAAAAGGTTAGCAAAAATTATATGCATAAATCGATCTATAGTGAGATTAATCATATATGGTTCCTAAAATGGACTTATACTTCATATATCATACTGCTTAATATAATAAAACTAGTTTCTACTAAACAGGGACTTCCTGTAGGTCAGTGGTAGGCGATAAAGGCCAGTCGCACTTCGGTTGTGGGTTCGATTCCTACAGCCTTGTCCGAAGCGATGGGCTGTCGCCCGTCCTGCAGGTTGTCCTTTTTTCTAAAACTACATTACTATAACATCCCATCAATAATATCGAAAAAAAAACTTCTATCCTTAAACAATAATCACTTATGTCCAACATAATCCATTTCAATCTTTAGGCTTATCCATAATACTGCAGTCCACTCTCATAACATAGTGAAAATGATTACCAGAGATTTAATACCATTGTTGATCCCCATATATCATAAGATATGTTTTGTTGGTCACATTCTAAACATTCAAAGTCCTTAATCATGTATTCTCTTGAATACCTTAGTGAAAACATGAATGCAGTTAAAAGTTAACACTTTCCACATACCAAAATCCTCAAAATTCTATATACTCAATCCATGATATCACTTAGTCCTTATATCAATCATGAGCTCATGAATACTATCAAACATTTAATTTTCTCCTTATCCCTTCATTATGCGCATATCATCTACATTCCAAAAATATCTGAATAACCTTTCATGGATACTGGTAACATTAATCATACACTTTCAAAACACAAGGAAAGACAACAGTGTAACAATCCATAGATGTCTCTTTATTCCAAAATTACACATGATAAACATGTAATCATTCCACTACATTCTCAAACCATTGACCGAGATTCAAAAATTCTTTCATCTCACATATCATTTGTAGTCTCTTCATCATCATCCACATAAATACTACCCATATGACCATACTGATTCTCTTCATGAGTCTTTCCCTTAGGGCATTTGTTTGCATAATGCCCATACATTCCACATTTAAAACACTTAACCATTTTTGATGTCGTAGCAATACCACTATCCTCATCCATGGTGTTAACCGACCCTTTTCCTTTGCACTTACTTGCTTTGTGTCCTTCTATTCCACACCCAAAGCATCTTCCAGTTCCCTTGAAACATTCTCCTTGATGCCTCTTCCCACATGATTTACATAGGGGAAATTGAACTTTCTTTCCTCTATGATCATCATGGAACTCCATCTTTCTCTTATTAGTCGAGTTAGGAAACTTAAGAAATTTTACTTTATTGATCATGTTGTGAGATTGCTGATTCGGCATAATAATGATGTTTGGACATCCAAATCCCATTTCATTTGGTTGCTCATGAAGAATATCATTCCATTGTCCATCATATCCTCCATTATTGTGAATCATCTTGTTTCCAGCCATTTTCTAAAACCCAAACAGAATAGTGTTAGATGCAAAAATCGTAATAAAGGGGGAGTAACTTAAATATCTATCATCTTTGGTTTAATCTAATATCGTTACCATAGTTCTAGAACTATATCCTATACATATACTTATCCTTAGGGGCATCCCTAGAACTACCTTAGAAATATCTCTAGGGATCTTACTAACGTTTTCGCATCCTAGTTTCCAAAGGTTGACTAAACCTTTCCTCTGATACCAACTGTAAAGACCCGAAGCTTATCGTACATGGACTTTACATTACTTTTGCGGAATACTTAGTACATTACAAAAACACACACACAAGGACCGTAATAGTTTAGTGTCTTTGGAAAATCGGACTATAATCTTCTAATCGTGGTGAAAGATCTTCAACATCTCCCATAAAGATCTTCCTTTTTTTTTACCTAAAACCTTTCTTTATATCCTGGGGAAAAGAAAACATAAAAGGGTGAGCTCAAATGCTCAGTAAGGCTAAACAAAAGAAATATCAATCACATCATTTCTATAAGAAAATAACATTTTGGAAATCATAACCTGCAAAAGAGAGCATAATTTCATAACATGGGATAAATCATGGCAGTGAAATGTAATCACAATAATCATAACATAAAACATGGAACTTTGTGGCATACACACATAATCATAGAGAATCATTTCTTGTTAGTCAAGACTCATTTCCAAGACTATCTTAGTGGACAAAGTCCCTTTCTGAATCGAGTAATCCTCGTTTCAGTCCTGTTTCACTGAACCGGTATAACCTACCATTCCAGCCATGTCTATCTCATGAGATATAAAATCTTTACCCAATGCATTGGAGGGAGATATAGGTACCACCCATCTTATAATGAATCCTTTCTTATGTGTGCCACATAATCATAAAACATACATCATCGCATAACACATGAAACAAAAATGGGATTCTTGAAACATCATGACATCATAAATCAATTCATATAAGATAAAGGAATTCATAAAAATAATTCCATCACAACATGATCAAATCAATGTAATAATAGGGATAAAAACAGAACCCTTTATTATCTTAGATGGAAAATAATTTTGAAAATCACTTGAACTCCATTCTTGAGGAAAATATCCTTTCTACTTCAAAAACATTTTTCCTTTCATAACATGTCATACGACTTTAAAATAAAAGAAGTTGATTAAAAATAAAATTGATAACTTGTAAAGGAAGCTTCTTGGAAATAATTTTTTAAAAATCCATCCATGCCGTATAAGTTAAAAAAAACATTCTTCGTACTTTTGTCGGAAAAGTCAAAAAGTACCTCGTACGAAAAACGACAAAAGATTCCTTTCATATTCTTTACTAAAAACTCACCGAAGGGTAAAAATGGGTTTAAACAATTGTAGGTGGATGGAAATAATATTACATATTTATGAAACATGGATGTGGATGATAAAATACACCCCAGTAAATACTTACGAATAAACAATCTCGGATAAAAATGAGATTGTGATATTTCCCTTACCTTAGGTCCGACTTGCTTTGTAAGTGTCCGAACCTCCTGTATAATGATTTAAATCATGTTATTGACTTATTACAGAATCATATTCATTGTTATGATATCATATATGGTTCACTTATGACATTATATTACCCGTTCTTTTGTAAATTCTATGTTAAAGAAGCGTTTTGGGTAAAATCGTTTCATTTATCGTAGGTGTTTTGACTTGTTGTTCTTGACATCATTATTACTTATATCATTATTTACTTACTTCCAGAATATAAAATATGATTTATATATCATATATATTCAGTATATATATATATATATAATAGGTAGATAAATAAAATGAAAAACACCGTTCATGGAGACGGTAGTCCGTACGTACGCATGAACGCTGTTTTCCTTTCCCTATTGTCTTGAAATGGAAGTAAGTAGATGACATACATATGTATATATATACATAAATCCAGTAGCTTTATAATGTCATATATTTCATTATTATTTCTTATATATACATTATAATCATTCTTAAATGGTTAACATGGAGAATGAATCTCATCGCGTCGTGGAGACGGTATTCCGTACGTACGCACGAGCGATGATATCATTTCTATAAATATTGAATTGAATTGGAGTGGATTATACAATATATCAGAATCAATATGATTTTTTAATAACTATGTATAGTTATTCTTTACACCATTATACCCATTCATGTAAGGTGGTGGTGGAAAATAGATTACACCACGGCGTGGAGACGGTATTCCGTACGTACGCACGCGCGGTGATTTCTTTTTCCGTAGGATGGATAGATGGTGAAATAGGGTTGTTTCATACTTATAATAACATATCGGTATATGAGTGATACTGATGTTATTACTTCATAATGAAACAACCTAATAAGAAGAAGTGGAAGAAGAAATAAAGATGAAAGAATTGGTAACGGTAATTACCTCTTCTTTGAAGTGCCTCTTTGAGACCTCCTCTTAGGGCACTAAAATTGGTGTTGGAGGAAGACCAGAACCTCTAGGATGTTTCTAGGGAAGTGGAGAGGAGAAATTGGCAGGGGTTGGCCGAGCTTGAGTGCTCAAATTGGTGTGAGGAGGAGGGGGAGGAGGTGTCCTTTTATAGGGGAGGAGAGGGGCACCTTAGGAATATCTCAAAATATTATTTTATATTAAAGTCAAAATCGGTTTATAATGGTTCCAAAGGGTCTTATTTCGAAGCTAAAGTGGGGATGGGTCGAAATCCTATCAACCAATAGGATTTAGACAAGTTTAGGGTATTATTTTAACCTTATCAATTAGATTTAACTCTAAGTTAAATAATTTAACTTTTACCGTGTCTTTTTGTTTTCTTTCACTATATGGTTAATAAACATACTATAACATGCCAAACGAACCCCAAATTGTATATTATTAATACATATATCCTTATCTAAGTCATTTGGCCGAACCTTAGATTTTTAGGAATAAAACAACAATTAATAATATAATATTTGATTTAAAAACTATTTTGTGTCAATTTTGACACTATTTGATATATGATTTTTGTGAAAGTCATAAAAGAATTATATGTTAGAACCAAGTTGATTAAATCAACACTAATATATCATAGTAACCTATAAAATTAGTGGAATCCATAAAAAGTCTTAAATTACATTCATTTGAGCATTTATAATATCAATTATGTTAATATTTCCTTAAAAGGGTAATTACTGCATCATCGTTGTGTCATAAATAAATTAATTTATTTAAAGTCTAAAAATTATAAATAAAATACCATCATATAGGAAATCTTTTTAGCTTTCTAATGAATATTTACAATCGAATTTATCTTATGTATAACCCCATATTATAAATGATTTACTTATTAAACTTTGATTTTAACTATTTTAACCCTTCTTTAAATAAATTAATAATAAATGTCCTAATCTAATCCAAGTGGGCCTAAATGGTCATATTTTATTCCTAAGTTTGTTTTTGGTCGAATTACACTTGTCCAATAGAATTAGGACATGTGTTAGGGTAATATTAATATCATATTTACCCTTAGTTACCCTATTTACTATTAACCGTGGTAAAAAAAGTAAAAAGTTACTATTCACCAAAGAATTATTTTCATCTCATTGAACCACATTTTAGTCCTTGATATTAACCGTGTCTCTCGGATTTTCGAAATTCCATTCACAGAAGCGGTAAAATTAAGTTTTATGCAAAATTCAGTTTTTAACCTACCACTTAGTAGTTTCACTATTCATCAAAAATTGATGTTTTTCAGAACAATGCCAAAATTTCATCCCAAGCTATATTTCATATTCCGAATTCAAAAATGAAGTATATTTTACCAAATTCATAACATAAAAGTTGCATTAATTAATTTTATAATTAAATCCCGCTATTAAAACAAATAGCGTGTTTTTAAGAAACAATATCTATCAAAAGATTGACACTTGTTTATGTCTAGTTTAAATGTGAAATTACATCCAATGACCAACATTGTATTAAATTGTAAAAATATATTCTAAATATACTTTAAAACCACTCAAATTAATAATTTATCACTATTAATTATTTCGATTAAAAAAGTTGTTTTTAATTATAATTTAGTAATTTTCACTATTCATCAGAATATGAAAGTTATCCGAAAAGTACCAAAATTTCACCTTAGGCTAAATTCGATACTCCGAATCCAAGAATGAAGTTCATTTTGAAAAATAAGATTTACAGAATTTTAAAAAGTGGTTATTACTATTCATAACGGCTAGTTTTAATAATATATTAATAGCACGTCGTTGTTTAGTGAAACTCGGTATTGCGTATTACACACGCTATCGTGGAAGGTCGCGATTGCGTGTAATGCAAGGCAAGACAAGGATGCGTGTTGTGCAAGCTCCTTTTGGTGTAGCGTACAACACAAGACATTAATAAAATTAAAAATAATATTTCTTTATAAAATCTTGGGCTGTTACAGGTATGTATTGGTTTCATAGAATCCTAATTAGAACATGTTTACATATTATGCGCATGTGTGTCAGTGGAATGAGATGGATTCCAATATATAATGAATAATGTTTGGTATAGTAATGGCCCGTTAGCCCCGGTGGCCCAATATGCATGTTTATTTTTTCCAATTTAATTCCTCATGCATACACACTTATACTAGAATATTTTATTGAATATTTTTGATACCCTACTGATATTCATTTCATAGACCCTACATAGGAACATTGGTGCATGTAAAGACATTGTTTCAATATTCAGTTTGAGAAAAGGATGTGTAGTGGATCATGTTGGGGTAGCTCAATGAGTGTTACCGATTGGGAATAAGTGAGAATTTGGGAAGAAGTAAATTCATTTACGTATTTTGTTCATTATTAATTTTATATTTTTTATTAAACATATAGTGGTTTGGGGATGTATTTATATGACCTCCACATTTCCTTTAGATAAAACATGAATCTAATTTTTTCATTTATTTATACTCATATTATTACTATTAAAGGGTTTTTGATATTTATATTTTTTTAATATTTTGATTCTATTTAAATTTCTCCCCACCATATAATATCATCTAGGTCTAATAGTCAGAAACCAATATCATATGGGACCCTCTATCTAAGGAGGTTTTCTAGGAAAGGGTTTTATATAAATTATTTTGTTGTACATATAATATAATTGTTAAAACTAGTGGTGAAATTATTTATATCGGTATATGAGTATGATAAATCAATATCACTACTAAACCATTTATATTTTTAGTAGAATTAATGTTTTTTAGTGGTTAAATTTTTTAAAAATATGAAAGAAGGACTGCACAGTGCATGTTCAACACTATAAAGGCTCATACAGTCACATGGTTAGGTTATAGAATAAGGTACAAATTTTTGACAAACTACTAGTTGGAATATGTTGTCATCTATTGATATATTATATCCTAATAAAGTTTTGATACATTCCCATGGAGTTTTATTGTTTTTTAAAATTAATTAGGGTATTTAAATTTGTATCAGACATTATTAGATATGTAATGAAATAAGGTATATGATATATTACAATATCCTTTGAGTCATACTATTTGATAATCATGAGATACATATAGAAAACGATGATATTTTCATATGATAATGGTATCATGATGCAATGAATTTATTTTATCATAATGAACAGAATGAATTATGATATATCATACATGGGATGTCACTACATGGTCACAAACATGTATTCCTACAAGGTTTCATCAGTTTAGAATCGATAAGATTGATTTATTCATGGGATGAGAAATGATTTCTAACATTCAAATGGTCTAACTGCAATGAGTAGTAATGTGCACCTTACATTAGATTACATTCAATGAATTTTCTCTATGGATAACATTATTTAATGAATATATTATAAAAAATATATTTTAATGTTTTTCACAGTAGATTTAAATAAGGAGGGATAAATATCCCTTTTAAATATTCAAACTATACTAAAAAGGTAAATTTAAATTAAAATGATTCTTAATCAAAAAAAACGGATAGCTTGATAAATTACATATTATGATAATTTATAAATATAATATAAATTAAATAGTTGATATAAATTTAAATTAATAATATAAAGGAAAATATAAGTGTTATGTAATTATTTTTATCAATACTAAATGATGAAATGTGGTAATTTAAAGATAAGGGAAGGTCAATTTATTTGGAGTTCAGTAATATCCTGATGTATTCTTTTATGACTCCACCACTAAAATTTAGAGGTATATAATATTAAACTCTTGATCTTTGTAGTGATCAAGAATCATTTCCCTCAATAGTGTGGTTTACGAGAACCCTATTGATATTTTATGGTATCCAAGGGATATGTCCCTCATTTATGTGATAGTGTGAAATTGTTGAATAAGTTTTCAATAATGTGATGATAAGGGGGTTTTATTATAAAATTCCTTACAAAATATACTCAAAAATATCATTTAGTAAAATTTTATAAATTGGTATCTTTCACATGAGATAATGGGTGATATATATTGAGATATTAGGAAATTTTAACAGAAATTTGAGAGGATCTAGAATTTTCCATTTCCATTTTTTCTAATCCATTAATGTGTAATTTACACCCATTAAAATATACACTAAAAATATTTGGAATCAAAATTTTCAGTGATCATATTTTAAAAATCATCCTTCCTTTGAGAAATGGGTCTTAAATTTTCTTTTTAAATTATTTTAACGTAATCAAGATCAAAGGATGATCTCTTTTTGATGGATTCTAATACATATTCAAATGCTCTTATTCTTGATGAAATGTAATATTCTTATTGAAAAATGTATATCCTTCATTATTAGTTGTATTATTTACCCTATTTTGAAAATGGTTACGCATTATTGTATTTCAATAGATGAACCTAAAGATAAGTGGACTCATGATGATGTTAAAAACCATGATCTTAATAGAAAAGAAATGAATGGCTTACACTATGGTCTTTATAAAAATTAGTTTAATCATTTTTCTTAAGGTAAAATAGATAATTAAATATTGAAATTGAATGAAATACCACACAAAGACATTTATAACATTAAAAACATTATTTTTTATATGTTTAGAAATTTTTCAATATTATTTTTTATGAAACAAAATAAATAAATTATTATATTTTTCATTATTTAAAAATATTTTCAATGATATAATTTCAATTAGTTATGATTTGTCTATAGAAAACCTAGTTAAAAATGATCTAGGTGTTTCAATGAAGTTGGGACCCAAAGCCACAATCATACAATAATCTCTTCAAATGATGAAAATGGAGGCCTAAGAGAGAATCATATTCCAAATGACATATAAATTTAAAATGAAGATATAATATGAAAAGGAGTGTAATAAAATCAAATATATAATGAGAACATTCCCATTTAATGCTAAAAATTATGAATAAATTTTACGTATAGTTCAAACCAATTCTAGAACAATTATGACCATGGGCCAATTATTTAAGAAAAAGAACTATCCTATATCATCATAAACCATATCACTGTGTCTGAGATAGAATTCCACAACACCTCATGTGTGCATCCCTATATTCGAGATGATGCTGAATAGTATATAGTTTTAATTGGAACCATGGTTAAACTATAACCTCCTTCAGAGAGAACATGAAAAATAAATTAATGATGTATAACAATGAAAAATATAATAAAAAATATCATAGTACAAGAAAAAATTGAACTAAAAATAAAAAACAAATAGATAAAGAAGTGGAATGAATGTATAGTGTACAAGGAATATGATAAAATAAATAGATAAATAGTTTATCCTATAATTCCAAACATGGTATACTACTATCTTGTTACACCTTTACTCAACCATCCACCATGAGGAAAATTCCCATGGATGAAAAGACTAATTATAATGGATATTAAGAGTATGAAATCTAGCCATAGAGATAGTGTATCAATATCATTGGATTATCATTGAACCTTGTATAAATTAAACATAGAATTCTAATTTCATCATGTACAACATGCAACTCAGCATAACATTAGGCATTTATCATGATACTCAATAGTTCATTGGGCATCAAATAACACGATACATGGAATAACACTAGGCATGGAGCATGTTTCATGTTATATCACAAGGAAATCACATAACATTATACGCATGATAATAATATGCATCAAGGGTGCAACTCGACTATTCACTGGGCATCAAGTAACATGGGACATAGCATCTATGCCTTGAGTACTTACTCAACATGTCAAGTGTATGGAAATATTGTATCTCCACCCAATTCACAGTTCCATAGAAACAATGCATTCATGTCAAACTCACACTCCTAATAATGGGAAAATCCAATCATGATAGTCCACCTATATTGGACACTAATAATGATACCTTCAAATGTAGGGTAACATACTACAAGTTAGATCATATAACAAATGCATGGTTTCACATAACATCATCCATATTAGTAGTGATAATGAAAAACATTTGATCATCATCAATAATGGTATAATATGTTACACATGTATAGAAATATAAATA
Organism: Viscum album; assembly: GCA_963277665.1. Classification (NCBI taxonomy): domain Eukaryota; kingdom Viridiplantae; phylum Streptophyta; class Magnoliopsida; order Santalales; family Viscaceae; genus Viscum; species Viscum album. The sequence continues at coordinate 33,795,204 of OY728150.1, read as the reverse complement.
GCATGATAATGGGACCCACAACTATATATTCACTTTCTGACATCCGGATGTGGGTGACACTAAGAATTTCTCCAAGCTAATGGGCCACATGGAATCAAGCGCACCTCCACATATTTTAGTGGCTTCCAGCTAGAAGAGATGGTTCATGTTTGGAATAATGGGGATACCATAACATTAGAATCAAAGTAGGGAATTGGTAAAATGAACAGATAAATAGAAAAATCATAATAATAAATTAAAATAGAAAGGGAAAACATACAATACTAATAATTATCCGACATCTAAAATGTCCATAATCATATAGAAATTGATTAAATGTTAGATATCAATCAAAAGTATATTGGATGACATAATAGTAGTCATGAAGTACAATTATTATAACAAAAAGAAAAAAATGATTAAATCTATATCACTAATATAATCATGAGACATAGCTCGGTCTGATGATTCATCACCCCCACACTATAAACAAGTTAACAATTATCAATTGAATGCTTTTACATATACATACTTATATTCAAATAATCTTCCAGGGTACCTTCGGAATCCTGAATAGGGTGTGAGTTAAAATATATAGGCTACTAAAAATAGTGTCTGTAAATACCCTATTTTTGAATCTAATAGGAATAGGGTGAATATAAAATATATGAAAATATGTAATAAAAATATTAAAGGGTATGGATTTGGTTACTGAAGGATTTTAGGCTGACACAACCAACTTCTTCTTGTACCAAATAATATTTGAAAACATAACCATATAAATACACACACACACACATATATATATATATTATGTTTGTAGTGATGTTTTAAATTATAAATATTGCTAATAATAGTTGCTTGGACTTGAGTCATAACTCTAGCATCACTGAGTTATATCATGAATCTCACAAGTGTCATTAGAATCCATGCCCATTCTATCAAGAATAATAGATTCCATGCACATATCATAATAGTAGGGTTACCATACCCAAATCATATGTTTTAAAGATCTCCATGAACATTATTCATAATTCATAAGGGAATCTATGGTAATTTATCCTAAAATCGATGGCTCTTCATGCCTAGATGTCTGATGTTATACTAACAGTACAAATGTTTCTCATACATGATTAAGGGATTACATTCCAAAATAATAATAGAAATAAGATTCAATGGATCTAGTAAGATTCAGTAGATATTTCATAGTTCATATGAAATCTTCTTTAAAAGGGAATAACCATTGATATATTAAAACATATGATTTTTTCAACACACAAACATTCCATTTAATTCTATATGATTTGATAAGTGTGTTATTGGTTCTACACCACAAAAAGTATCCATTTATCATATAAGTAATCACAATTTATAAGTAAAACTAGACACATTGAATTGTGTTATTATAATATAACTATGAAATCTAAATAGGCAATAGATTGAACCAAAAAATGGTGGATCTCAATGAATATGGTGTCCCCAAATTACACTTGGGATCTAATAAAGGAATTAGATTCTAGAAGAGGTTAACTAAATTAAGGCATATTCATTTTAGGTGAAATTTATTGTGAAACCAACAGGCATTGCGATGGAACATAATATAAAGCTTCATGAATTTATGGGATAAATACTATACCATTTAACTTATGAATGTATAATAGATATATTCTAATATTGACCTTAGGGATAGTCTAGATTAGAAGAAAATGAAAAAAAATAGACAAATGACCTAATAATATGGAATAAATTCCTACAAAAAATAGAATTTATCAATAGAATGAAAAGAATTAAAGGTGCTTAAGGAGTGGATCTCATACCATGAGTTGTCCAACGAGATGTTCAATTGTCGAATTAGAGTATAGATGGATGATTTATATATGATCCTAGCTTTATGGGAGGAGGTTCTTCTTTGGGAGATAAAAATAACCCCATATATATTTGATTAATTTAATGTGAAATAAGTTTTAGGTTGTAATACCTTATGAAAAATTGGTAAATGTTTCCTAAATTTGGTGAGTCATATAGTTTGGCTACATGGTTATGTAATCCAAATTCAAACCATATGTTACCTAATTTCCAATGAGGGGGCCATATGGTTCATGCACAGAGTTTGGGGAACACAATGCAAACCGTGTGTTTTTCATCAACTAACAATTATAGTTTACTTTTATGATCATGTAACCTAATTTTCACAATTAGTAAAATTTTTCATCCCCCAAATTATCACTGAAACTCACCACACAGTTATGGGAAACAATGTAAAATGGGTGGAAAAGATTCAACTAAACATTAGACCTATTTTATTCTCCCAATGGTTGATCTTCTAGGATCCAAACAAGTCTTTGAAACCATCATTTACTCTATAAGATCACTGGGCATTCATTTTATGAGAAAACCAATTAATTTAACAAAAAATAAATGGATCCATGCCTCATAGAAATACTCGATTATTACAACCTTCCCACTTAATGGAGCTTATCCTTGTGATAACCTTCCAAGGAGTTATTATATTTCCTGGAAAAAAAAATATATCTAATGATCAAGTTTGTCATCCTTCCACTCCCACGTATCATTACTTACACAACTAATATTTTCAAAAAACCCACACCAATGTGATATACTGGACATAGAGAGCCTTCATTATCAGGTTAAATATACGTATGGGATAATCCTTAAAAGAATCATCAACATCTAAATCAACATTTGTAGGATCAAAATTATAACATGGTTCATGATGATAATGATGAAGTTGTGAAATAGTCAAAACATCATGTATAGAGTGGCACCACTAAGGTAATAGAAACATATATGATACTTGAATTACTATATCCACTATATCAAAATGTCATGAAAATGAGGTGAAATATTCTATTACCTCTATATCCATTTACCCATATCTCGACGATATTTGATTGAAAAAAATCCCCAATCCAAAATTCAAGTCGTCTTTGACAAATACTGTCATATGATTTTTGTCTTGATTGAGAATTATTTATATGATTTATGATCTACGAAATATATTATGTGGTATCCTAAATGATATGACTTCCACATATGGAATCCTCTCATACATCAAATTAGCATAGGGATTAAGGACATTACCAAAAATGTAATTCCATAGAGGAAAAAGTATGTATCATTAGATGAAAGATGTTATTATAGTCGAATTTAAAAATATGGTTATTATTCTCCCATGAACCTTTGAAAATGATCAAATCATGTCCACCTACACTTGTATAGTCTTTTTCGACCCACCATCTGTCTGAGGGTGAAAAGATATACCCAAAAGAATATGTTCACCCAAATACATATATAAGCCTATAACATATCTGCAATGTGAAATGAGTATTCCTATATTTAAAATTTTATGAGGGACCCTTTGTAATTTCATAATCCCATAGACATACATTCTTCCTAGGTCATAAAATCAAAAATCCTCTTGGATATAATGGAAGTGGGATACCTTTGTCAGTCGGTCCATGATAATCCAGAATACATCACTGCCTTGAGGAGATCTTAGTAAAACAACATCAAAATATATTATGACATCTTCCAATTTTCATTATGAAATTGGTAATGAATTTAAGATGATATAAGGTCACCAGTTCTCAAAATTATCCTGATGAAAATTAGAACACATAGTGATAAAACATACTGTTTGACATTTCATCCCTTACCACCCATACTAAAGACACATATCAAAATAAATATTAGAGATACTAGGGGTAACATAAAACAAATAATACTGTGGCTCATGAATTATCTCCTCTATCATCTCTTCATTATATCATATATCCCCATTTTATACATTTGGAGTCATCCTTATCAACAGAAAAATTTAGAGATGGGTCCTCACTTGAAATACTTTTCCATAGGAAAAACCCTTCAAGGTATGAAAACTGCCTCCTCTTCTCTCAATATCTCTATATTTGAAGAGGCCACTGATATGGATTCAATTATATAGTATCCATGAAATTCCAAAACCACTATGTGTATCTCAGAAAAAAGGGCCAAATGTTTTCACTCGCTAATATCCTCATAAACTACCTTTGTCTTAGTCCCTTGGCATATATCATTGGAAATAGATTTTCACATCCATAGAATATAGGAAATCTCAAAGTCAATCAAATTATGTATTCAAAAGACCTTTATTTTCTAGGATTTAAGTTACACATTGTAGATATCTATTTGAGTCTATTTTGTTCTATAAAAATGAAGAAATGCTCTCCCAAATGGTAATTCTTCCAACAATGAAAGGCGTGAACAATAAATACCTACACAAGATCATGTGTCAAGTAATTCCACCCATCAGGATTCTCCTTACATGAACTATACAAAATGAATTGACCATCCTATATCATATAATTCATATATTGAGACCTGATTCATCACATTACAAAATATAGCTTATTCTCAACTGGAGAAAAATTACGGATTAGTGCTGAACTGATCCTTCCTTTTAACTTCTAAATGGAAATATCATAGGATTTTTACCATATAATCTTCATACCCTTTATATTAAAGATCATAATAGGTGTTTTTTAGTTTAATAATTCCTATATGAAAGTATGGTAATAACTTCATGTCCCAAAAAAATTGTATGTAAAGGTCATTTTTTGGATGCTTCTAGGTAACTACAACACTCACCTTATCTGGTTCAATTGATACTCCTTACTCGAAGATAATATGACCCAACAAGGGATACTTATTGAATTATAAGTTATATTAACTGAGGTTTATATATATTTGGGGCTCTTTCAGTGTATTAAGATTGATCATAGAGTGTATTTCTTGGTCACTCCAAGTATTAGAGTACAACATGATGTCATCTGTGAAGACCACCAGGAATGAATAAAAAAACAGATGGAAAATATAATTCATAAAATCAATGAAAATTGATGTGGTATTCATGATATAGAATGACATAACCATAAACTCATATAGATTTTACTAACTATGGGAATTCATATATTGAATATATGATGTTCTATCACACACATAATGATACACTCATCTCAAATTGTTCTTTGAGGACACCCATGATCCTTTGTGTCAGTATAAGAGAAAATCAATTTCGTGTAAGGGAAACCTGTTCTTCATAATATAATGATTAATCTTTTTTTAATCCACAAAATTCATAAGGGATTCAGTCATAATCATGGGAAAAAGGACCAGTGGGCCCATATTATAAGTATCGGGCCATATAAATCCCATGGACCTTGAATCATCTAAGAAACAACAGAGATTATTAAACTCTATATTATTTATTTTGTAAGGATGAATGAACATCAGTGAATCTATAGGAACTCCCTTGATAGAAGAAGATACTTGTCTCAAAGGAAGCATTCCATAAAATTCATCGGGGAAACATTGATAAAATTGTCTACTACAAGAGTCAATTATGTGGGATTTAATTCATGTTCATTTATATAAATGATAGCAGTCTAGGAAGTCACTCCACCTATCCTAATATTATATAGACTAGCTCCACCTCCTTATACATCACAGTCACCCTTTTGAGGATAACTAGAAATATTTAGTGTTATGAACGAAACCCTACGAAGATAATAATCCACAGAGGTTTGATAGGGAACATACTGGTCGATGTGGATAATTACATAAAATCCCATCATCTTGAAGACAAATATATCCCTTAAGAAACTATATAATCCATACTTTATGGGTAATTCCTTTACTTTTCTAATACTCTATGTGTATATACCCAATATATGTTTAAATTTTCATCATTCAATATAAATAATTAATATCATGCCTGATCCATTCCACAACAACCTCAATGATAAAACAATGTGAACAACCTATATAAAAAATTTATAATAAATAGTAAATACTACTAGAATAATTACTCAACCTATATATTTCATAGAAAATTTCAATCTCATATAGAATACAATGAATAAAACTAGCATGATCCAAACACTGTGTTGCAACCTTCTTGCATTGTGTGAGTACTCTCTATTGGAACTCTACATGTAGAGCATTAATATCTCAACTATAACCTCATCCACTAGATATATCATCATTAGTACTACATATTAGTACATTGATCTGTTCTCATAATACATCTCCTAAATGAGAAGCTTTTATGGATATCCATTCCATCTTAGAGCTGAAGCATGTACGGTCGTGGGTTGTGGTAGCTTGGTTGGTGCATATCCTCTTGGTATTAGTTTTTCAATTTAATTTCAATTATTTATTATGGAAATAAATTATATTTTTAGTACATTTTTTAGGATGAATTGTCATTTTCCTTCTAAATGTTTTACTCATACCCAACTTTGAAATTTTAGTGCGCTTGTAGATTTCATGGCTAGAGATCTGATGAAGGGAAAGGGCCCAATGGAGGACGACCGATCAATGGCGCATGGAGAAAAGGTATATTGGGATTGGAACTGGGGAACGAAAAATAATAGTTTTAATTTACTTATTGTTTTCTTTACTGCTTACTTGATTGTTCTCACTTCTTTTGGATCTATTACAATATTTTTATGTCATCTATAATTTCCACATTTTTACTCTAATTTATTATATTGTGGTTTGATTATCTGATCCTATATTATGGTACAGGGGTATAGTATCCCCAATTTTCCACTTGACACACTCAATTTATTTCATAAACCTCTTTCATATGATGAGGAACACATGAGGACATGTAGAATTACGACTCATACCCAGTGATTCGGGTTGGGATGTTACAAAATGACATGGCACACATTGGGATGCCCTATAAAAATGATGAAGATACCCCAACTTACCATGCCCTGAACTCTCACTGAATTCTCTAAAGAATGGTTTATTAGTATTCACATTCATTCCACAATAATGTAATACCATGTTACTATCATTGGGTTTCCCCTGGATTCCCCTACTCACATATTCAGTCTCAAAGTGTTTCTTCTGAATGCTACTCAAACCCAGACCATGTCTCGGTTTTGAACCTCCCTTTCTCAAATAGTCTACTTATTTTAGGTTCATCTCCATGATGATAGATTATATTACTGTATAACACATGGTATTCAACCAGAAAACATTCCCATAATATCGAATAGTATAATATGCCCATCCTAAAATCATCTCTGTTTATCTAGATCAACTTGGTTATAGATAGAAATAAAGAAAAAAATCATTGTAAAATTACATTTCTAGTCCATAATGGTCATAAAACTCTTCATCAGGTTCCGGAAATCCCAATAATGATTATACAGTAGAGTCAAAGTGAATAAATAATCGTTGAATTAATATTGGAAATCCATGAAAATTTCTTCACAGCACTTACGTTACTATTTCAGACTATCACACCAGTGTTTGGAGGATCCACAAATCATTTAAGTAGTGAACATCACCCTAATCACATGAGGTTTTTTAATATGATCAAATAAGTAATGTACTACTTCAATAAATAACTCAATAAATTGGGCTCCAAAATCTCATGAAAATCAAGGAGGATTATATTATTGGGACTCCCAAATCAACACTCCAATATACGGGGTTGATCAGAGAGATCCTTATATAGTCTGCATAAGCAACAAAAAATACAATCGAAATGAAGCATCATTTTCAACATTATGGGTAATATGTGGTATCACGGTTGGAAATACAAGAGGTATCACTAGAGGATTAGGTCCCACCATAGCTGAAGCATGATTTTTACCACCCTCCCATAAAAAATAGAATATTTAATGGTAGCATAGAACTACAATTTCCAAATTCTCACCTTGATAGGATTTTATCAATGATAACAACATATTTATATAAATAAGACAGGTACAATCCTTCCAATATAAAATCAACAACCCTATATATACTATAGGATACATGACTCGATGATAGGAACAATTAAAAACAACTTAAGAGAGGTTACCTACTACCCACTTGTAATGTCCGTTCTAGGTAATGATCTACATTAAAGGTCCAAGGACTAAGTATAAATAGTGAAAATTCTAGTTTATAGATGAAATGATCGTTTAAAATGATATTGGAGTGCCTATTTAATGGTGATCATTTAATTATAGAAAATATTTTTACATAATTTCATTAAAATTTATATAAACTTTCTATTTAAAAGGATAAACTATATCGATCACCACTTCTAATTTATAAGGCCACATACACCATATATATTGTTTTTTGGGCCCCATGGAATCATGCACCCCTATCCCATCCAAGGTAGTTTGGACATTCCAAATATATGGTTTATCTACTCCTAGTCACAACTCATTACTAAATTAATTAAAGTCCTATTATCCTATCAAATATTACCAAATGAAAAAAACTAAATCTTCTCTAATACAAGATTGTGACTTATTGACTGGGGTTCCACTAAGAATTTCCCTAAGCTGGTGGGCCACATTGAATCATGCACCCATGTCCTAATTCTAGAGACCACTGACTAGAAGAAAGGGTAAAAGTTGGTATACAGGGCACAATATACCCTCATGATCAATGTCTCTCACTAGTAAAAAGAAGATATAAATAGACAAAGGATAATAAAAAACTGACACTGGATGGTCAAACGTCCCAAAGTAATAAATAAACCACATAAACAATATCAAGTTTCATATACAATCTAATGTAATATAATTTATGTTTAAAAAAGTAAATAGGTAGATATAGAAGCATGAAGTCATTAAAATACCTATAATGAAGAGAAAAAAATGAAAAAATGTATATCTATAATAGAATAATAATCCATATCATGGACATGTTATTCCCATCTATCATTCTATAAAGACATTATGTATCAGCAACCAGGTGACATCCCCAATCCCGACCCACATCCACATAGTATCCTCATGTTCTATCGGCCTCCCATATAGGGTGTGGGATAAACTCAGTTGTACACCACCACTGGCGTTTATAAATACTCATTGAGTTCATATAATATGATTCATGTGTAGATATATCTTATGATTAGAAAAAATAGAAAAAATGGAGTTATATCTGGTTTTTGAAGGATACTAGGCTGTCACATCCTACTCCCTACAATATTAGATAATCTATGAACACGTTACCATATATACATATATACAACATGTATAAAAATTGAAATATACATAAATATATATGGATATTTATTCCTGAATAGAATTGAGGCATAACTCGTGTATCCATGTGTAGTGGAATAAATATCAATTGTGTTAATGGATTCCATTCCTTGTATCACAAGAATAAGGGATGTCATCCATGTGTCATAATAGTAGGGTCACCATGCCCGAGTCATAGACTGTAAGTTTATCCATGCCCGTTCATAAAATTTTATAAGGGTATCCAAGTATAATTTTCATATAATATATGGTCCGTCCAAACCAGGATTCATAATTCATTGGGACTATATTCCCATATCTCATAAAATAGTAAGGGATTCAGTGCAAAATTTATAATAGTAATAAAAACCAATGTATTTAGTAAGGACCAAAGGATAATTCACATTTCATTAAAAATCATATATAATAAGGGTATAACTATATTTCAATTCAAACATGTGACATGGATTTTCCACTCACATCCCTTATAATTTAGTCGAATTTTATGAGTTTGTTATCTATGATTCTCCCAAAATATTACCCATTTTCAGTTATGGAATCAAATATTATAATTAAAACCAAACAAACTAAATGATGTTGTGGTTATATAATAATGAATGATAAATAGAAAATAGGTATCACACAATATGGTTTAACATGTTGAGGACAATGACCTATAATGTTGGGTAGAATATATTAAATTCAATAGATCCTTGAAGAGGGAAAATAATTTATGAAAAATATGTTTCTGGAGGAACACTCAGTGAAAATTGTGTGTAGTACAAAGTTACATAATATAACGCACCATGTCTTTAATGGATAAAGAATGGATAATTGACATTATGCATTTAAAGGACCACTCATCTAGAAATGACATTTGTATTTTTCTATATCGTACGAATATGAAAAAATAGATTAACTCCCTTAAAATAAGACGTATGTGCCTTCACGAAAATAGCATCACCAATAAAAATACAGACCAAGATAGTTTCATAAAGAGTGTGGCACATATTGAGAGCCATCCAACCAGATGATCGAATATGGAATATGAGTCCAAACGGAATATTTTTCTAGAAATATAGATATACATGCGGAGGAGCATCTATGGAATAGAAAATAAACCCCTTTTTTGTGGTGAATAAAATGGAGATAAGTATTTAGATAAAATAAATTAAGAGAAAAATGATAAAATGGACCAAAATTAAGGGGTCAAATGGTTTGGCCACACGGTTCACTAAATCATCCACCAGCTAAGCATCAACTACTATCCAATGAGAAGAGCTAAAGGTTCTTGAACAAGGTTTGAAAAATTTTACACAACACATTGAATAGTTTTAATAACCATGTGGCCAAATGGTTTCTCCCATCAATTAGGTTTTGAGGCTAAAATAATGATCCAAACTCCCCTGTTTCCTCTATATCCACACTAGGCATTCATTTCATGGTTAAAAACATGGATTTTAATGAAAAATTAAAAAATCTATACCTCATAGAAAAACTAGGTTCTTAAGAACTAACATATGATATCTGTCAAGTATATTTAAGAGATTATGATAATATAGGTATCATATGAAATTAAGAGAACAGTTATTATGTATCATGAAAAAATTCCTTAGTTACAACAGTTAAACATCTGATAATAATCAAAATATGTCTTCCATGATATCTAAAAATACATATGATTTAATTCAATAGACATGGTATCATGGATTTATGTCACAATCCATACAACAATAGGGTTAATGATGTACTTGTAATCTAATGAACTCAGATGTGTGAAATCCTTCGTTATTTGTGACTAGACATGAAGCCAATACATTAGGACCAACATATCCATTGAAACATTTTTAATTTATTAAAGATAATATATTAAATTTATTAAGAATCAATCCTAAATAATTTATTAATAATTACTATTATTCATTAAACCCGGTGAACTAAATATTATTCACCCACATTGGAAAACTTTATATATCATGATAATAAACATACATAAAAACCAAAGGTTAGAGATCACATGACCACATACACACAACTACATGAAATTATAATAAATCATTCTTATAAATTTTTTCTATAGATAAAAAAAACATTGAATCCAATTTAAATGTCATCCACACAAGGTATGTAATTTTATATCTTACGTGGAATGATTATTTCAAAATCAGGGTTAACATCTAAGTTAAATTCCATCATTGAATAATAAAATCATTCTCGTTTAGTAAAATTTTATAAATATCCAAATCTTTGATATTTAATTCATATTAAATTAAGGAAAAAATTAAATCATAATAAATTACCTCACTAACATAAAAAATAATGTCATTAATAAATTTTTACTCTTCAAGATGAAGAAAAATAGAGAGAAGGTACGCCAATCCGATCAATAGTGTCTTGAAAAAAAGCCTAATAACAAGGTCTAACATGTCCCTTCACACATTTACAATTTATTAGGAATCAATTATATAAATAATTAAGATTCAAGATTCAATAAGTTATTATGTATTATTATTATTCCTGACACAAAATGAACAAATGGTTGTTTTTCAACGGTAGAAAACTATACCTCATTCTAATAAATGTTTATTTAATGTGTTGAGATTATGAGTCATCCAACCCACTCCCACATGAATTCATAATTGAGAACAATTATCAATTTTTTTCGACACATAAATTATAACATGATAACATGGGTATACAAGAGACAAAAAAGGTAAATAACATATTATATTAGGTGAAACAATGATGTGAAGATAAGGGTTGAGTTTAGGGTTAAATTTCACCAATGAATCATAGGATAATTCCCATTGGAAATGATATATAATTATTATCATCATCGACATTTAAAATTTTAAATATGAAGCGCCAAATAAAATATAAAAAAATAACCACAATTCCATTAAAAACGTATTCATGGATAAATTTTTATTTGACATGAAAAATCCAAAGAAACTAACCACACATCAATTTGATAAAAATTTCACGAGTTATTTGAAGAAATATTTTTGTAAAAAAAGAATATAAGAGAGGGGTATAGAGAGATAAAGGGGAATGATATTATGATTTAAATCCGAAATTTTATATGAAATATCCAAAAACCCAATATCAATCTTTTATCACCATCTATTATGGATTTAATTTATTTCCACATGTAATAATTCTTCTCTCATCTCAGAACTCAATGCACTAACCCATCCATTATTTCCTAAATACTCATTTTAAACACATTAATTTATTCTATAAATATATATTTTGCACCTCCCATTGATATATGAAGATTTAAATATATATATATATATATATATATATATATATATTACCCATATATATAAACATAATATATAAGTATATATGAATCCACATATACACCCACAAATGTTCTTATATACTTATATATTTTTATCTCATCAATATATTTATATAAAAAAATTTACTTTTCCATTAAAAATATTACTACAAATTTAATAATAATAATAAAAAAAATATTTTAATATTATTATTAAATATATTTAATTAATACTATCATAAATATTTTACAAATAACATTCATTGAAAGACATAAATTTGAGTACCCTAATTTATTTTGGGTTTCAATTGAAAATTGAATACACAATACTTAATTCTACACCTTTTTGGAATTACAAAATTTAACGAATCAAATATGAAGATTTATATAGGTTTTGATTTAGTGACCAGTCAAACTAGATGTAGGGAGTGAGGGGTGGAATATAAATAGTGAAACTAGTTTTTAATATTTTAAAAAATATATTTAAATATAATTCAAAATAAATTACCATCATTTGTAATCTAACAAAATGCCCAAAAGACACAAAATAAATTATGTTTCTATATAAAGGGAATTGTTTTCAAATTAACTAGATTTATTATTGCTCGTTTATGATGTTTCCAACTATAATGAGAATATAATAGTGGCACTTTCAAACTAGTTGGAAAATCAGTCGTCTCATTAAGTATTATGAAGAATAACATGGTTCCACATTCTACATCTAAAATAGAATTCATAGACAAAACAAGTTGTTGATCCCGCATATTTTGGATAAAACACAACCTCTTAGACTATGTGTTTATATATTAACATATACCTATTAAATTTGACATCAATAGTTCTATTAATGTTGAAATGTTTTTATCTATAACTCTCGTATGAAACATGTTGACCTTAGTTGAAATTTATTAAGATATAGCTTCCAAAAATGTGATAACATTTTGGAATTTGTTTGGATATAGTTTCATATAATTGATAAATTCATGAATTCCCTTCCACATTATTATTTTTATTTTAATACAAATGTGTTAGGAATATTTCTGTTGTTATGATCTTCATTAGAATATGTCTACCCAAGAAAAAATTTAAAAATAATTTTTTGAGATCTTTATTAATTCATTATATGTTGGCTAAAATCCCTCTACTTTAAATGTTCCCCCATTTTAGGTGGATTCATATCTATTTATATAATAATTATTCATTAATATAGACTTTTATTTTATGATTATATTTTAAAAACCACAATAAAATATACCTCATTTTAAATATTGTGATGTAAACTTTTTAAAACAAGGATTTTTTATATATTTTTATAAAACATTGATTATTAATGTAAATATGTTAATTAAATTAATTTCCCAAAAAATATATATTAAGTTATGTATAATATTTTCTATTTTTATGAGAATATTATCCTTAAATTAAAATTAATTATTGGTAAAATTTTTATATATTCATGCCTCTCTCGCAATATATTTTGAGTGGACATCATCACATTGAAAATCAGTATTTTCTCTCAATGTATAGTGTCACATCGATGTAACGTCTTCAATAATTTTCACTGATGAAATCAATAAATGGAGTTAATACCATTCATTAATGAAATAAGAATTTCAATAATGCTATGTACATTTTTTTATTTCCTTCTATTTATCATCCATATATTTCTTAATTTTTTAAGGAAATTCACAGACCTAATCCAACTTTCAAACTATTTAAACCTATATTTATCCTTTATGTTGAGTACTATCAATGATTTAATTATATAATTGAAAACTATATTTTTTCCATGATCACCATTTCATTATACATATTTAAGGATATGTCACCACTTTGTAGGATATAATTATCTCTTTATGAACAATGATCATAAGATAAGTGTAATAACCTTTGTCTTATGACAGATTATATTTAATAATATTTGATCCCCATAAAGCATAAGATATCTAAGAATCAATATTGAGGTTTTTAAAATTAAGGTACACACGTTTTATGTTTGGTCTAATATCCATATTGAATCTATTGAAGGATGATCGTGCATTTTATTCTATTATTCTTCTTGGAAAGTTCATTACATGAGCACCCAAATCGCCCTAGCTTGAATAGATTCATTTTCAACCAAGGGAAAATAAATATAACCCAATATTTCATGACACATATTGTGTTGGATTGAGTATTGTTGTAATAATTTATGTCAAATTACCATTCACATCCAATTACCAGTAGACATGCATATATCTCTATAATTTAATATATGGTATTATCATAAAATTATTGAGTTAATAATGCACTCCCATAAGATATTGATGCCTCATACTTATTTATACAACTAACTATATAATGTTAATTATGTGGAATCATATTTAGGAAGAGTCCATGGAATACATCCTTACAGATCTTGTACTCAAATATTCCTCCATTAGTAATAAATATGACTGTCTTTTTTAAACTGAATAAATTATTTTGTTGAGGATCTTCAATTCCATACTTAATTGTTAACACAAGTCACAAAATCACTTAAAACTCATAAACCTACTCCTTAGATTAACCTTTTGGGACAAAAATTCAATATTCAACAATCAAATAATAATTTAGAACTTCTTGAGCCTCAATCTACTCCACAAATATATTCAGATTAACTTTTTCATAGATTAGAAATATTTTGGAGGGGTATCCATTTTGATGAATGAAATAACAATTACCACCAATTTTTAAAGCATATTAATAATCATTGTTATTATTTTTTGGACATTTCCAGACGAATTATGGATTCCCATAACTAAAATAACATTACATTTGACACTAGTGTTTCTATTTCAAGGATTAATTTAAGGTTCCATTTATTCCCACTATGGAATGTTTCGATACCATATTAAGGAAGGTCATATGGAAACAATGTATCAAGTGATGAAATGAGTGAAACAAGGCTAAAGTGGAACTTTAACAACTAACTTTGTTGGTCATTTTATAGTATCTTATATAGAATAGATTATTATGAATTTTCATGGTTCATGAATAGATAGAGTAATTCCATAAATTTAATTATTCATATGGTGATATTTTTTCTCTCATAAGTTATTTTTTGTAGTTAGTTTGGAGTAATCATTTATATACGGAGAAATATAATCTGGGACTATCTGGTAATTATGAGATTTTTTGAAAAATTTTCTAAGTGCAGTTATATAATAGAAATTAAGAATTCATATAATCCTTCATTAATAGCGATGTATTGATGATATCCATTCATTAAAAGAAATTATTATTTTTGAATTTCTCTCATCATGAGTTTTCCTCTTTCATAGATTTAATATGATATATATAACCATCGTTATAAAATAAAAAAAATATAAATACATCTATATGAACTAATAAAATAATTCCTCAATATTGTTGTTATAAAAAAATTATTGAAATATTCATTGATTTTGGTATATTTTTATTTTATCTTAAGGGAATCATGCGTTTTATCAGATTCTATGTTAGACCCCATCATTGTCGAATATACAGGACCAGTAGTGTCAACATTTCTTTTAGTATATAAATTGATGATGGGAGCATGTGTGATCTAGAATGGCTATCTTCTTTA
This sequence comes from Viscum album, assembly GCA_963277665.1. Lineage (NCBI taxonomy): Eukaryota > Viridiplantae > Streptophyta > Magnoliopsida > Santalales > Viscaceae > Viscum > Viscum album. The sequence continues at coordinate 33,779,309 of OY728150.1, read as the reverse complement.
AAAATACGAATGAGGTGGTATATTAAATGGTGCATGTTTGATGCCTTTAATATAAATGGATAAATACATGGTATATAAAACCTCATTTTTCACGTCAAGTATCCCTAACTCCTATTGAACATGATCTCAAAGGTGCTGGTGCAAAGAATTATTTTTTTTGGAAGTTGATATGTATATAAAACTCACTAATGTTGTCCTCTTTGTTTGTGATGAACCTTGATAGAGAAAGTGGTGTGTATTATGATGTTTTGAAAAAAAATTGGTTATATAATAAACTGAATCCTTATGATACCACCTAATGTAGTTATAGTGGGGCCAAAATCGATTGTTTCAAGAGGAATTGATACAGAGCATACAAGTAATGAATTTATATGAAGTGGTTAACACATGGAATGTAAATTGGTGAACATTTTCGGATGATAAATTCTCAAAGTATTAATTTTTTTTAACAGATAGGCCTTTTGAAAAAGGATGGTCCAAAAATGTTTTCAAACTTTTTAAATTTATCTCACCAAATACAATTTAACAAAATTGTTATTCTTAAAGTCATTCCGTACAAATAACATGTATTGACTTATGTATCACATGAACCATTAACTAATTAATCACTACTAATAGGAATAATTGAAAATAGTATAATAAAATATGTAAGTGATTAATTATAGATCAACTCAATCTTCTTGGAGTTATAGAAAAACTAAATTTTACACGATTGATTATAAATTATGGCCTCATGGATATGGATATAAATTATAATTATTTTTTAAATTTCATTCAAACTATAATAGTTAATTTAGTGGTTTCATGATCATATAAGATTGTTCTATATTATTCTTTCACTGATTCCCCTCCTCAGAAGGATGTGAAAGAGTGCAGTGATCTCACAAAGCATTCTTATAAATAGATTTGGGTTGGTGACTTGATAAATGTGTATCTACGTAGATATATGAGAGGCATTACCCTTACTATAAATGTAAAATCATTAAATAAAACTATATTTTATAACCCAAACCAATCATATTGTCAGGGGAAGAACCAGAATGTAAGTAACCATAGGTGACAACATTTAATCACCATTGGATTGAAATAAAATAAAAGGGTATTTGAAGAAGATAGAGGTATGGGTTACCCATGCACATAATAAAAATTGTAATGGACTAGTCAATGAGATATAATGAACATGACATATTATAAAAAATAAATATAACTTCACTAACCTAGGATATTAGAACCATAATAACGAACAAAATATCAAAATAGAAAACAATTAGTATACATCAAAGAAATACAAAAAATATATTGAGATACAAAGAACTAATGTGGCACCATGATAGAATATAAATAAATATAACACTAGGATAAAACTAGAAAAAATTACATGAAGGTTGTATCAGAGTGCTCCACTAGTTTATTAAGATACTTGTCCCTTGTCAATATGATTGTAAACAACATTTAAATATGTAGTGGTTTATAAATATATGGGTTTGGTATATTTACTCAAGGCGAAATCCCCAATAAATCTAACTCACACCACTATGATAACAAAAAGATAGTTCACATATGTTATAAAAATGTTTTTGAAATATAAAACAATCATGCAAGAAAAAATTTTATAAACTACGATAAAACTCACACCATGATAGGAGTTCATGCCAAGAACACATACCCATTAAAATCTAAAACCAAAATTAAGCCTTGTCAAATAAATACTACAGAAAAACAAAAACTACCAAGGGGTACATTTCCAACCAGACTCAAATCGTTACATGGTGGTAAATTAAATTTATTAAAAAACTGACCTTCCAACCAAGCCTTTCCCAAAGAGTTTATTTCCATGTGAATCACGAATTCAAGAACCAATTTCCATTATATGTTCTCAAACCCATAATAGTTTTTGAAATTAATTTATCATTTAATTATTTATCAAATTCATAATTGATGAACACTATAACACAATGGTCTATAATCTATTAATAATATGAACTAACAAGGGTTATGCATAAAAACACCTTATATTTTAATGAAAAGGCCCTCATGTTATATGACTATTTTTTGGGATAGAATCCAATAACCTCAAAATAATTCATCTAGAAAAAAACATGTAACAATATCTTATATTTGTACCCTCTTTCTCATTTATTCATTTAATCATAGAGTAGTCGCATCAAAACATTTCCCAAACCAAAGATCTTTTAATGATAGCCTTAGTCTTAGGTTCCCATCAATATATAATAAAAAAATATTAATGTAAATGATGAAATGAAATTCATACACTCTACTTACAAGGTTTCATAATATTTGATCTATTGAAATTTTCCTATATATATGATTGGTTCATAAATATACCTTAGAGAGTGATTAGTGTTTGGAGGAGGAGTGAAAAAAATTCAGAATCAATGTGATCCATAATGAAAAATAATAGATGTAACCATCAATATCCAAAACATAAGAGAATATATCACATCATGATTATTTGAGACCAACATAAACTCAAAAAGTTTATCATCCACAACATACAATACCTGAATCTCCTTCATGGAGAGAAGCAAATGTTTAAATTTTTAATAGGGATTAATTATGTGAATCACTTAATATAATTTGAATTGATTTCTAGTTTCAATACCTCATCTGAATTCCTCTTATGATATAAATAAATAATTAATAAAATTAAATGAAAAATAGAAACATTCCTCAACCTAAGGGTGTAAGCGTTTTTCAAATAATTAGAATTTATTTCCATAAAATGTTTAAGGTTATCCGTTTTTTGGAAAATTAATGACAATTTCTTTATCATTTGTTTCTCTAATTACTAATAGTCTACACTCATCCAAACATGTTTCTATAATACCCTAACCCGTAAGGTTCAACGTCCATGAATGACCATGTATTTCCTATCGAGAATGTTAATATTGTTGTGAATGAATTTTGTGTCAGTCATGGGAGTCACATGATACCATCTAATTACATAGTAATTACATGAATTATACTTGGTTAATTTCGATACATGGAAATCTATATTAATTTAAATAAATATTTTGTTAAAGATATCGAATATGAAACATTTGAAATTCCATCAATAATTGAAATGTTTCAGTAAAAAGTCGTGTCAACTTCAATTTATTTCCCAAAAAGTGATTCCCCAACATCAATAAAACTCTCACGGATACATGATCAGATAAATAAAAATACAATGGTGAAAAATGATGATCAAAATAGGATTTTCAATGTATTTTAGATATCTACACCATTTTCATAATCATCAATATCTTTATAGTACTCTTAAACACAAGACATGTTCCAGTTGGTAAATTTTACCCAATTTTGATCCATTATATTAGATAATGATAAGGACTTTCATGAAGTTCCTTATATCGGTGGAAATGTTTCGTGGATTCATAAATTTTGTTTTATGAAAATTCCACTTAATGCATATAGTCCTCCTACAAAACACTAAAGTCCGTCACACAAGATATTATCATACCATATAATTATAGAGTCATTCCTATTTGGCTATCATTTAGGGACGATAGGTTGTCCTCATGGTCAAAATGGTTCCAAGGGATTACTAAAAGGACCTACAAAACCATGAATTGAATCCTAGGTCTTTGTCTAAAATATATTGAATTATTATACCATGAAATTTTAACTCTAACAAGAAATTAATATTTTTTGTTTTACTATCGTATTAATCTATAAAATTAGGATAAATGTCTCAACATCATGAATTAATACACTAACAAAACAATATCATCTTTCCATTCAGTTTGGTATATACCAATAACAATGACTATATGAAACAAATCTCATATCGATATTTGAATAGGAAACTACTAAAACATGTCATATTTTCATTGATGTTCAAACACAAATTGTTGAAAAGTGATACACTATAAAACATACACATCCACTTCCCTATTCATACATGACCATAAAAATGATCCTTAATTGAATTGTACATTTTATGTGTACCAGTGTGGATTTATCAACATAAATATTGATTACAATGAAGTAGATTCCCATGGAATGTTAAAGGAACCACAATCTGGTCCTAGGAACAACACAAAATTAGAGTGTATTTTATAACCATCAATGGTCTCCCCACTATTATGTTTTAAATTAAATTTAAAACTAGTAATGTTTACCTCTTGATCCTCTATGACAAATTCATCAAATCCATTTTAACAATAATTATAATGAAATAGGTTGCGTTTTTTATTCAGGAAATTTCATGTGCATATTAGTAATCACTTCTTCAGTTTCCACTATCCTCAAATATATAAAACCACATAATTATACAATGTTTTGATTAATAAATATATACCAAAATTCCATTCATGGGTTTATACATCAGTCAAACAAAAAAATCTAAAAATATTCTATCCAGCATCATTGTATCATGTTTAGGAAATATTGTGAATTAATATGTTTTTGGATTTTTAGAACTGTGAAGATATTGAACATATCACCAAATGGATTGTTGAACTATTTTTATATTTTATGGACCACTAGACTAGTCCTAGATCAAGGGTTCGAATGTTCTTCTCCTGTATCCTTTATTTTCATTATCGATAAACTATTATTTGATTTTCTTACAAGAGAATAAAAGCTAATAATGATCCTAGAGCATCAAAAATATAAACATATCTATCTACTAGATCAAGATATATTATAATGATGGAAAATTAATTTTATTATTTGAGTTTGTTTAGTGAATTATGAAAATCAAGAGTGAAATAGAATGAAACACCCTTAAATGATAGTGTTTTCATGGGAGAGGTGAGTTGTGATTTGTTTTAGAAAAGGAGACCAAAATACACAATTAATCCTAATAAATTTCATATATTTGATCAATTCTAATGATATTTATATGAAATGATAAAATAAATCATCTCAGGATCAACCTATAAAATGTTTTTACTATTTTTAAAAAATGAGAACGATATATATATATATAAGTAATAAATATTTAATTTGGAAAAAATGTTGTCTCATAATGTACATATTATGATATATAAGGTCAATTCATGATCATATTTAATGAAAGAATAAATTAAGGTGTCATAAAAAAATAAAATGATGAATTAATATAGGTATCTATGAAATATTTTATTCTTTATTAACATGTAATGTTCTATTACATTAGTGAGTCTAAAAAGAAATAGTTAGTATTCTAATTGGACAAAAATCTTAACAAACCTATTTTTAAATATCATATATCTTGAATTAATGCTGGGGTCGACGTGATCTATGAAAAACATTGGAGAAAAACATAGTTCACATAAATTTATGAAACGAGTCTCAAATTATTTTAAGAGATTATTATTTTGATATATTGATCTATTAAACTAAAGATATTAAAGAAAAATACAATGTATACCATCCACCTTCTTAACAGAAATAATCAAAGATTCACATAGTGATGTAATTTCTCAAGTAAAATCCTTACATTCAGATTCATCCAATTATACATTCATCTATCACAACTCTATTGGTGAAAATTTATATGATAAGAGAAAAATTGGATTCATTCATGGGAGTAGATTGAAATAAAATTACGGTTCCCTATTTTGTGATAGACTAGATAATATATTTGGAAAAAATCAAGAGATTGATATATTGTAGTAGGAGAATTTCTATCAGTGACTCAATCAATAGACCCCTAGGTTATCACTAGAAATTATAAAAATCATTTTCTCATACACCATTACTAATGGTCTAGCTCTGCATATATTTATGACATAATCACCTCTTAATAACTAAAACACTCCCTTATGAGTTAAAAAAGTGATTTATACAAATAAAAACCTATACAATCCTTGAATTCTACTATCAAATCCATTCCTATAATAAAAATTATGGTTCACATATCATGAATAGTAAGGTCCCAATAAAAGTTGTACAATTAAAATTTAGTGAAACAAGAATAACATATCAAATATATACACTATCACTAACCATGATGTGTCTTTATACTCATAATGTGAATAATTATTCAAGTGGGTAAATCAAATTGTTCCCCCACCCATGATGAAATAAATTAATTACATGCACCAATGTGAAACAAAATATACAATTTTGAAGCATGTAGAAAAATGCGTTACACTGTCAAGGGACCTACATACTTTATTGGCAAGGCTATATTTGATCGAGATTTTTTACTATACCCCAACTAATTATTACCTCCTTGTTGTGGCGGTTCCAAATGTGTTTTTAGGGTATTATTTGAATCCCCTTGAGTACCTATATTTTGAGGGTTAGAACTAGTCGGAAGAGATTGTTCTAGAAGAGAAATAGAAACCTGTGATATTTAAAAACCACTACCACCAATTGAATTTGTGAGATCATTGCTGAAACACTTAATATTTCCCTTTTGACCATAATCATGATATTTTGGAGGAGGTTTCATGAATTTCATATTCATATTTTCCAAAAAAGGGTTTGATTTTTTTTGCTTACTAGTACACATAATGAAATAAATTGATTTAGTGGAATAATTCATTGCAACTCTGCTTGAATTAGAGTGGTTGTCCCTTAGGTGATTATTTCCTACACTATAGTTCTCACACATGTTTAGGAGGGAAAATGTGTTCACACAAATTACATGACCAGTAATGGAGTTTTCATCCAACGGTTCTTTTTTCATTATGTTTGTTTTCTCCTCAATGTAGAACATCATATCCCATTAATAAATACAAGATCATAGTCCATCATCAAAAATTCGTTCTTTGATATATTCTCTATGTACCACATTAGTGAGAAATGAGAAAAGTACGTAAACTTGTTGTAATATAACATAAATTAATGTTTTCCTTTAATCATTTATTATAATGTTTTGGTTCCCAACAAATGAAATAAACATGGGTACAATTAGTTATGAAAAAATACAAAAAATCATCCTAAATGATGATTTGGTCTACATTATCTTGAACATCTTGTTCAATCCTTTATTATTACATATCCTAAATCATTTACATAAAATTATTCACGTTTATTTCCACCGTTTTAAAGACCCCAATTTTCCATGGAAATTGTTTTTCATAAATACCTGGGAATTTTATGTTTCCGCCGTTTCTGACGATGTGAGATTCCGAGGCTCGGAGTGCCCAGATTGATCCGTCGATGTTTTGTTATGATTAAATTAATGCTCATATACAGGTTTCCTGAAAAAGTTGAATAACTCATAAAAGGATACTCTGATCATAAATATGAGGCCACTGTTGCACTCAGGATGGCTAGTTTAGCCTAGGCGTGACTTAAGTTTAGTCGGCATGGGCCTCCTGGGAGAGAACCTGAAAATGGAATAACTGTAAATAAAATAATTAAATAATGTTATTTTAATTTTCAAATGCTTATAACTCACAAACAGTAACTCGGATTAAAAATCTGAGACCACCGCTGAACTCGTGAGGGTAAGATTTCTTTATGAAGATACTAACTTGGGTCGGCGAGGGCCACCAAATAATGTTAGTTTTTGGCCGCAAATAAAATAATTAAGTGAACATAATTTTTTTGTAAAATTGTTCACTTTCAAACAGTAACTCGGATTGGAAATCTGAGGGTACCGTTGGGTTCGTTGGGCTGTGTTTCACCTAGGCTAAGACTAATGTTGACTGTAGTGGGTTGAGGGTGGCTTTTAATAATTTTCTGAATTTTTTTTAGGTACATTTAGTATACGAGCTAGCGGTGTTTCATAACATTTGAACAGGTGCTCAGAATTGAAATCGTAGGGTAACGTTGAACTCGTGACGCCGGTATTCGCTTATGGAGACCTTCACCTTGACCGCAGTGGTTCGAGGGAGAAAGATAGATTTTTGTTTTTTCGTTAAAAAATATAAATAAAATAAAATAATCTTTTAATTTATTTTTAACAAAGAAACCACCCATGTGTATGTTGTGGTGGTGGGGACCACCCGATCCTAAACCCCCCGAATTAAATTTCTAGAGGTGGGGACCACCCGATCCTCTTAAACTCCACTTTAAGGGGAGATAACCATTGGTATTCTCCAATTTAATGGTTCCACCTCCCATTAATTAATTATGTCAATTAATTAAGCCTAGCCAACGATTAAATTGTTGAGACACAACAGTTTGGATACTTTTCTTTTTTGGAGGATTTTGGTCGGTGAAGGAGAAAAAGAGTTCTTGGAAAACTAATCTCCAACGAAGAACACACCATCTCCAACAAAGAGCGAGGATGATGCTCGAGCCTGAGATCGACGATGTGTGATGGGCACAATATACAACGACATCTTCGAATTCTTCCTCATGTCAACGAACAACAAACTCGAGGTAGGGGGATTTGAGTTATTTTAAATATGAGATTAAACCTCTATTCTTCGTCATTCAAATTTCTGGATTGGTTGTGGAAAATGTTATCGGCATGGTGGGGAGGGTTCAGATAGCACGAACACGGCCCGACCCTCCCCCTTTAGTTGGTCATGTTTGTTGCCAATGAAGGAACGGACCACGGTGAACAACATTGGCTGGTGACGGGCTGGCCACGAAAGAAACTGGCGGCGCAAAGGCCACCGGGTCACAAAGAGGGCAGGGCAACACCTCGCTATGCAGAAGAGTGTTGCTGCCATGACGTTCCAAGGCAGAGGCACGTAGAGGGCAACAGGATACCACAACCATGGTGGGCCGTGGTGGAGGTGTGCAGTGTCGTCGCGCCGCACCGGTGGTGCAGGACCGCGACCAGGGTGGGTCGTGCCGGGAGAGCAGGGGCGGGGTGCTGTCGCGCCGCGTTGGAGAAGACTCGTGGCCTAAGTCTGCTGTGGAAATGGGAGGGTGGCCGACTAAGTCAGCTGCTGATGTACACTACATAGGAGGGGCCCTTCTAGTCCTATGGTTACAAAGGCCGGCGACATGCACCGGCCGTTACGAACAAAAGGGGGCACCCCCCACACCCCCCCACGACATGGCTCGCAGGGCTATGCAGCCGGCTCACCACGGCTAGCCGGACAGCAGGGCTGGGTAACACGGCCAGTCGGCCCGGGCCACACGGCCAGCCGGGCCTGGCCACATGACCAACTGGGTTGGGCCACGCGGGCCACCACCAGGCCATGCGGGCTGCTGGGCCAGGCCACCCTTCGGGTCGGGCCGACTGTTCGGGTCGGGCCATCTCATTCATTCAGGCCGCTTCCTCGGACCAGGTCAGATCCGTGGACTGGGTCGGACACCGGTATAGACTGGGTTGGGCCGGGTCGGTCTGACTAGGTCGAACCGGACCCATACCCATTTGGCCAATTTACACCTTTGTGACCCTTACATGGGTTATGAGTGTCCGATTGATGAACTGATTGCGGCAATGGAAGACTTGGAGTGGGACGTTTCTTTTGGTATATCCCACTTGAGGTTTGAATTCAATTGGGATATGTCCGGGTTGGTTTGTACCTAAGAACCAACCAGACCCCTGGAACAGAAATGCCAACAACTGAAAGACCAGGCGTCCGATTGATACGTTGTTTGTCGCGTTGGGTTCCTTATGATGAGATGGAACTATGAGATACATCAACTAGAGACTTCGTGGTAGTTGATGTATCAAAACATCACTCAAGGAGTGGACAATCATGGAATCGAGCATTCTATATGCGGAAACCCTATGGCTAGCTGCGACTGAGATGATAAGATCCTACGTGGTTTTAATAGAGTACCAGGATCCTCTGTGGGTTCGACAGTGATGACACTGTACAAGGATCCTCTATGGGTTCGACATCAATTATATTGTACCAGGATCCTCCGTGGGTTCGACAGCGACTGTACTAGACTAGGATCCTCTGTGGGTTCGATAATGATGACTTCTGTACTAGGATCCTCCATGGGTTCGACAGTGCTGATACGTTTTTGAGATCCTACGTGGGTTCGACAGACGATATGATTCAGAGGCTACATCTAATCATCTCTACCCCTCTTCATGATTTTTATACCTGTGTGAGATGATTCTTGTCTTTCAGTTGTTATCATCGAGATGATTGACTTTAATTCCATTGTGGAATGGGTTGTGCTTGTGCTCGAGTGTTGGAGTCGGACAGTGATTGGTAACTTAGGTATATATATTGGCATATACCTATGTGGGGATGGTTGATACTTCGTGATTATTTCTTACTACTATGGTTTATCCTTAGTGGATTCTGGTAGACCTTCCTAGGTTTCGGGGTCCCCTACTGAATATTGTTATTCTCACCCATGCACGGTATTTGCCTGCACCTTGTTGTTTTTGGTGAAGACGACGTTCAGTAGTGATCGAGGCAGAGGGTGATAGATGGGAGGCTGCTCGGATATGGACAAGACAAGACATACTGCATGGAGGAGTTGTTCGATATCAGTACCTACCCTTTAAGTAGGAATCCCTGGTGGACGATCCAGGAGCTATTTTTCCCTTTTTACTTGTACTTGTACTTGTTGTTCAGTTGAGTTTGTATACTAGCCCACATATATTCAGCACACCATTCTATTCTATATTAGTTCTTATTTCTTTTACTACTTGTGTTCAGACTGTGTGTGTGGCAGGTGGGGTAGTCACGACACGAGCCCCGAGTATGGGTCAGGACAAATTGGTATCATAGGAGTCGGTTCTATAGCAGATCTTAAGACACTTATCTGTCTTACTGTGAAGCAATAGTGTTATGAGTATTGAGTGTGGTTTTCAATCTAGGGAGTCCAGTGTTGGTGCAGTGGCCAACGTATCCATACACAAGGACCTTGACTTCTGATTTCTGACTCAGTGCATGAAAACACTTATTACAAGTGCATTTTAAAGAGTCTTCTTTGTGAACTCTTTGAGTTAGATCACCAGGTATAACTTATTGAATTTGGAAGACCAGTTCTTTTTCAGGATGCTACTACATAGACAGCTATCTTGGGATTCCAAGAGAGTACACGATGATTTCCCACCATGCGACGAGGCTCCGGTCTAGGGCCCTCTTTCTATGTTGGCACCCTCAGGTGGTGTACCGGCAGCACCACCACATGTAGGGTAGTAGATATCCTCGGTCGTACTAGTGGACAATGCACACCGACTGAGCACGTTTTACGAGATCCAGCAGCAGATTCTTATAAGGTTTCAAGGTGAGACATATTCCCACGTACCTGAGGGATAGATGGAGGTTATTGCTTGAGATTCCTGCCTTGTTGAGACACTAATAGAGCATATGTTGATATTGGATACTAATCCTTTTCAGTGAGTGACCATAATGAGGGTCCGTATATTGATGATGTTTTGGTACATGGACAATTTTCTAAGATGGAACCTTCAGGAAAAGTGCCATTTATACCACTGCCTGTTGGTCAGCAGACTGTACCAGTAGTACCAGTAGAGGAAACTTGTAGGCTTAGTTCCTTACATGTGTTTCAGAACCAGATGTCCCTCAAATTATGAGGTGAGCCCGACCCACATGTGATTGAGGACTGACCTGAGGAGGTGGATGAGAGTTCTTTAGAGCTTATAAAGTTTCAGAATAATTATATATTGATAGTTGAGTATTCATCGAGCCATACTGACCATTCCTTGTACTCGATGAATACGATACGAATAGTGATTTAGAGCTCAAAACTCTAAGTGATTTGTGTTTAAGGACATATGATTTGTCGCTTTTAACTCTATGAATTACTACTTATGTGTTTGTTCTAGAGAGAACCTTTGTGGTTGAATGGTCTTTGGATGAGCGGATACAGCCAGTGAATGTTAGCAGTGGAAAGCTGCGAAATGGTGCCTGTCTCAGAGACTTGGGCGTGTGTGATGTTTCAGGAAGATTAAGTGTTAAGGACAGGTGAATATGTAAGGAAATAAATTTGTAAGTGGAGTTAGGAGAGCAGCATGAGGTGGTGTACATTTCGACATGTTACAACCACCCACCATGCAGTCCCCGTCAGGCTCAGAGAGCTGGAGGGAAGGGGAAGAGAGTAGCTTCATGCGATCAAGGAGTGTGAACCAAGGGCTCTAGGAATAATTTGAGGTATGATTTGTGTCTACTTATAGATTTTGTATCAATAGACATAGATACGAATCATTCATTCCTTCCATGAATCTTGTCCTAGACTTAGAGTTTCCGGTTAATCCATTGACCTGACCCTCACGTCTGGAGATACCTTTGGTTGGTGACTCGATAATCACCCATACGCTGATGGTGTGATCTAACCCTTAAGGTGAGAATTTTTATTGGAACCACTTGGTGGCAGTGTCAAGGACTTATGACATTTGTTTCAGTATAGACTGGGCAACCAAGGTTCATAACCATATTTATTGTATTTGGCAAAAAAGTTTTGTTTTATCTACAATGTTTGGATGAGGTTTTCCTTAGTCGATGAATAAAAAACTCAGGCAGCACATGTTAAACTCATACATATCAGGGTATCACAAATCACTCTTAAATCGGCCATCCTTACCCTCGTAGCAGCAGGAAATCTGTGTTTTATGTTCTATACATGAGTGACAATACAAGGGGACATCTTTTCAAAAGATGTTTCTAGGATTACCCCCCCCCCCTCCCAAGGGAGGAGGGACGTCTGCTTTGGATGGATACTACCAAAAGTTCGTTCCAGACTTCTATAGATTTGCAGCACCACTATCAGCCTTGAAAAAGAAGTAGAAACACTTCATGTGGTAGGAGAGATGCCATCAGAGCTTTCGGGTGTTGAGGAAGAGGCTGACTAGTGCACCCATATTGAGGCTACCGGAGGAGGGCGTTGGGAACGTAGTCTATAGTGATGCATCAAGGACCGGACTTGTGTGTGTCTTGGTGTAGGAGCAAGTAGTGAATGCTTATGGTTCTCAAGAGTTGAGATAGCATGAGCAGAACTACGCTACCCATGACTAGGACTTAGCAGCAGTGGTCTTCGCCTTGAAGATGTGGCGGCACTATCTCATGGGAGAATATTTTACACTCTACTCTAACCACCAGAGTCTCAGGTATATCTTCATCCTAAAGGACATGAAATAGAGACAGTGGCATTTTCTTGAGTTCCTCCAGGACTATGACTTTGAAATATACTATACTCTATGGAAGGGGAACGTTGTAGCAGATTCTCTCTGCATGACATCAGGCATTCAGCTTCTCGGAGAGGCGAAGATGTAGCTGGCCACGTTGCAGATATATTTTTTGGATCAGGATGGAGTAGCCTTTCTACAGTCTCTCACAGTCACTCCTCTACTTCTTCAATGAGTCAGGGAGGAACAGTGTGAGACATTGACTGTGAGATACAATGTGCTCAGATATCCATAGGGAAGGCACCTGATGGATTTTATGAAGGTGGGGAGCGCATCATTCCTTTTAGAGGATGTAACATGGTACCATTTTCTCTTCAGGAAGAATTGTTGAGGGAGTTCAACATGTCTCCTCCAGTGGTACATCTAGGAGTGGTGATGATGTACAGGGACCTCCGACGACAGCATTGATGGACAAGAATGATGAAAGTAGTGAGAGAGTTTCTCTCCAGATGCCTCATTTGTCAAGAAATGAAGGAGAAACAATAGGTACCAGAAGGCTTGTTTCATCCTTTGGAGGTCACAGAGTGGAAGTAGGATCAGATATCCATGGACTTCATGATGGTTCTTCCATGTACATTTAGAAGATGGAGACCTCTGCAGTTCTAGTATGGCGACCACATATTTCTACGGGTCTCACCTCGATGAGATCTACGGAGTTCTGGCCGAGGTAGAATGCTATCTCTGAGGTTCATCAGACCTTTCGAGGTCCTCAGCAGAGTTGGCTAGGTGTCTTACCGCTTTTCTCTTTCACCTCAGTTTCACCAAGTGCATGATGTCTTCCAGGAATCCCAGCTGAGAAGATAGGTTCACGACCCTTCCCACATCATTGTCCATGGGGAGCTGGATGTCGACGATGGGGAGACATTCACAGAGGTTCCAATAGAGATTTAGGATCGAAAATAGAGGGTCCTAAGTGGACGGTCGATAAATCTAAAGCGCATTTGTTGGTAGCATATAATCCTCCAGGAAGGCACATTGGAACAGGAGTCTCAGATGCATGCTCAGTACCCCCATTTGTTCCCTTAGTTCGAGTTGTAGCTTATGGGGACATAAATCCCTATGGTAGGGAGAATATAATGACCTGAAATTTCTGGAGAATTTTTTTTCATAAATACTTGTGAATTTTTAAAGTCCGTAGTTTCTGAGAGAACGCGATTCTGAGGCCCAGAGTTCCTAGAATGATCTGTCGAAGTTTTGTTAAGCATAAATTAATGTGCATATGCAATTTTCTTGAAATGGTGGAATAACAATTAAACGGTTACTCGGATGAAAAATATGAGGCCACCATGGCACTAAGGATGGCGAGTTCGCCCTAGGCATGACTTAAGTTTAGTCGGCGCGGGCCTCCTATGAGAAAACCCGAAAATGGCATAACCGTAAATAAAATAATTAAATAAAGTTATTTTATTTTTCAAATTCTTATAACTCACAAAAGGTAACATAGATTCAAAATCTGAGACCATCGCTGAACTCGTGATGGTAAGATTTATTTAAGCAGATTCTAACATGGGTCGGCATGTGCCACCGTAGAATGTTAGTTTTTGGATGAAAATATAATAATTAAGTGACAATTATTTCATTTTAAAATTCATAACTTTTAAACAGTAACACATATTGGAAATCAAAGGTATCGTTGGGCTCGTTGGGGTAATTTTCTCCTAGGAAGAGCCTAACCTCAACCGCAGTGGGTCGAGGGTGGTTGTTAATAATTTTCAGAATTTTGTTTCGGTTATGTTCAGTAAACATGTGGGCGATGTTTCATAACTTTTGAACCGGTGCTCGGAATTGAAATCGAGGGAACTGTTGAACTCGCAAAGTTTTTATTCTCTTATGGGGACCTTCACCTTGAACGTAGTGGGTTGAGGGTGAAATATAGATTTTCGGTTTTTGTGAAAATAGAAATAAAATAAAATAATCTTTTATTTTATTTTTATCCTTGAAACCTCCCATGTGTAGGTTGTGGTGGTGGGGACCACCTGATCCTAAACCCACCAGTTACATTTCTAGAGGTGGGGACCACCTGAACCTCTTAAACTCCCTTTTAAGGGGAGATAACCATTGGTATTCCCCAATTTAATTGTGCCACATCCCATTAATTAATTCTATCAATTAATTAAGCCCAGCCAATGATTAAATTGTTGAGACAAAACAATTTGGTGACATTTTCTTTTTGGGAGGATTTGGGTTGGTGAAGGAGAAAGGGTTTTCTTGGAGAACTACTCTCTAATGAAGAACACACCATCTCCAATGGAGAGCGAGGACGACGCTCGAGCTCGCGATAGGCGTCATGTGACAGGCGCAAAGTACGACGACATCTTCGAGTTATTTCTCGCAAAAATGAACAATGAACTCAAGGTAGGGTGATTTGACTTATATTAAATATTTGATTAAACATATGTTCTTCATCGTTCAAATTTCTGGATTGGTGTGCCAAGTGTTATCTCCATGACGAGGAGGGTTCAGACCCCACGAATACAGCCCGACCCTCCCCCTTTGGTTGGTCTTCTTTGTTGACGAAGGAGGAACGGACCGCGGCGAACAACGACGGCCGGCGACGGGCCAGCCGCGAAAGAAACCGTTAGCGCAACGACAATCGGGTCACTATGAGGGGATGCCACCACCTCGCAAAATGGAGGAGAGCCGCGACCACGATGGTCCAGGACGGAGGCACGTGACGCCATCGTGCCGGTCGGAGGGTAGCAAAAGGATGTGACCAAGGCGTGTCGTGGTGGGATAGCAGGGGCACAACACAGTCGCGCCCTACCGAAGAAGAAATACAACCTAAGGCCGCGGTGGACATGGGAGGGTGGTCGGCAGAGCCTTCTGTCGTTGTGCGCTTCATAGGCGGGACCCTTCGGGTCCCATGGTTACAAGTTCCGATGACATGCATAGACCGTTACGAACAAAGGGTGGGAATGACACCCCCCCCACACCATGGCGTGGCCCGCCAGGCCACACGGCCTGCCCGCCACGGCCGCCCGGCCCGACCACACGGCCAACCAGGCTGAGCCGCACAGCTTTCCGGGCCGGGCCACACAGCCATCTAGGTTGGTCCTCACGGCCAGTTGGGCTGGGCCACATGGCCAACCGGCCCCTGCCACACCGGCAGCCGGGCCAGGCCACACGGCCAGCTGGGCTGGGCCTCGCTGGCCGCCACCAGGCCACGCGGGCCGTCGGGCCGGGCCACCCCTTGGAGTCGGGCCTCCTCTTCATGTCTGGTCATCCCCTCGAATCAGGACACTTCCTCAAACCGCATCGGATCTGTGGATCGGGTCAGACTCTGGTAGAGACCGAGTCGGGCCGGGTCACTCGGAATCGGTTAGACCAGACCTGGTCCTGTTTGGCCAATCTACACCTTTTCGCCACACACTTGGGCTACGGGTGTCCGATTGACAAACCGCCTGCGGAGATGGAAGTCATGGCGTGAGACGGTTGTTTTGGCATATCCCACTTGAGGTTTGGATGCAGTTGGTGTATGGTTGGGTTGGTTTGAACCTAAAAACCAGCTGGGCCCCTCAGTTGGAAATGTCAATAACTCACAAACTGGGCGTCTGATTGACGTTTCGTATCTCACGTTTTGTTCCTTATGATGAGATGGAACTATGGGATAAATCATCTTGGGACCTCATGGTAGTTGATTTATAGACACTTGGATCAAGGAGCAGACCCTCCCAGAATCGAGTGTGCCGTGTGCAGAAACCCTATAGAAGGCTGCGAATGAGATGATAGGATCCTACATGGACTTACTACTATAACATGATCCTCCATGGGATCGACAATGGAGACACTGTACCCGGATCCTCCGTTGGTTCGACATTGACGATACTGTATCAGGATCCTCCGTGGATTCGACATCGATGATACTGGACCAGGATCCTCCTTGGGTTCAACAGTGATGACTTCTGTACTAGGATCCTCCATTGGTTCGACGGCGCTGATTCTGTTTTAAGCTCCTACATGGTTTTGATATAGGATATGATTTAGAGGCTACATCTAATCATCTATACCCCATCTTCTTGAGTTTTATACCCGTGTGAGCTGAGTCTTATCTTTCGGTTGTTATCATCGAGATGATTGACTTTACTTCCTTTGTGGAATGGTTATGATTGGGATCGAGTGCTGGAGTCAAACTGTGATTGTTAACTTAGGTATATGTTTGGGTATATACCTACGTAGGGATGGTTTATACATCGTTATTTCATTTTACTTCTGTGGTTTATAATTACTGGAATATGGGAGACCATCGGGGGTCTCAGGGTCCCCTTCTGAGTATTGTTATACTCACCCTGGCACGGGCTTCACCCGCACCTTGTTGTGTTCTGTGCAGTTGACAGTCAGCAGTGATCAAGGAAGAGGGTGACGGACAAGAGGCTTCTCGGAGCTGGACAAGTCAACACGTACCACAAGGATGAGTTGCTCGAGATCTGTACCTACCCTTGAGGTAGGAATCCCTGGTGGGCGATCCAGGAGCTGTTTTACCGTTTTTACTTGTAGTTCTAGTTGTTGTTCATTTGGGTTTGTATACTGGCCCAATTACTTTCACCACACCATTCTTTTCTATACAAGTAATTATTGCTTCTACATATTGTGTTCAGACTGTGTGTGTTACAGGTTTAAAGGAAATGCCTTCACTTATATCAGGAATTCACCTTTGGTGCTAGTCGCCTGCCCCTGACCTATGGAAGGCAGGCTCGGGGTAGGCACGACATGGGCCCCGAGGACGGGTCATGACAACTATGGTTCCTATGAAATAAAAGATTATATTCATTTTCCTAGTCCATGCGTCCACTTACCAAAGTCATATGTGACCCTAAATGATTTGTGAGTTCTACCTTTTTAATTTTTATGAGAAATCGATATTTCATGGTTCCTCGGGTCTATTGTTTTTAAAGGTAGAAAAATTTTATTGATAAATGAGGGGGGGTTACACAAGTATAAAGTAAATAATTTTGATAACATCCTGAGCATAATATAGGATTAATTCAGAAGGGAGTTCATCCATTCAATGTAAGTAGTGAGCAATACCATGTTTGGTAAGCCCATCAGCGATCCTATTGGCTTCGTGGTAGGCGTGAGTGGCGATGATGTTCATCCCAATGAGACAATTCAAACAGTCCGTCCAGCGGGTAGTAATAGGCCATGCAAGGTGAATGGTACCATTCCAGATGGCCTTAATGATTGTAGTAGAGTCGCTCTCAATCCAGATGTTGTTCGAACCGTGTGATCGGGAAAAGGTGATGGCCTAGATGACACCCATCATCTCAGCTTCCAAAGTAGTGGAGGAACCACAAGAGCCAAATAAGCATCCAATAATCTGGTCCAGGTGATTTCTGAACAAGGCACCAAAACCCGCTGGACCCAGGTGTCCTTTGGGGGCTCCATCCACATTGATTTTAATCAATCTCAGAGGGGGGGGGGGGTAGCCAAAACACATTAAGAGTAGAGTGGGGGAGAGGGTAGATCTCCTCCACCCCAACACGTCTAAGGATCCCGATGTCACAGACATAATTGTTGCATTGAGCATTTTGAATAGAGGACACTTCTCGAATAACCATGAGAATTCATGTTTTTCCTGAATTAATTTTATAATAATTATTGCATAGAATTATGTAATTTCTACTGTACCAGACAATATGAAGAAGTTCTGCAGCCGTCGCCACCAAATGGTTTTTGATTTTCTTAGATGTAGAAAACTCCATG
Organism: Viscum album; assembly: GCA_963277665.1. NCBI lineage: Eukaryota > Viridiplantae > Streptophyta > Magnoliopsida > Santalales > Viscaceae > Viscum > Viscum album. The sequence goes on along the minus strand of OY728150.1, from coordinate 33,760,624 downwards.
AAATTCTGAATATGAATGTTAATGGTATCATAAATCATCCATCTACACTCAAAAATGTCAAGAATATAATGCCAGGGAGCAGATGTTGTATCACAGGAGAGAAATATATAATTTATCTCCTCTCTATGCTGATTTCACGTAAAACATTTAGAACAAAGAGTAATCTCGAACATTTGTAAGCAGTTATCAGTAGGAATTCTTTTATGGGAAATCATCCAGATTAAACTGAATCTTGAGGGTTTTATCTAGTCTTTGTTGAATTTATCAAGCCAGGGGTGATTATTGTCATCATTGTTGAAGATTAATTTATAGTAGCCTTTGGAGTTATGAATTACAGTGTGCGTAGGTTCCCAAATAAGTAAATCATTAGTATTAGTGAAATGATAATCATTGACAATTTGAGTGATATTCTCAGGGAGATCAAGGTTATGCATATGAATAATCAAGTCAATTGAATCATGGAGATGGAGAGGGGGTGGTTGTTATCCGTTAAGGTGATCAGGGGAACACCTGTTCAATTATCAAACCAAAAATTCAAGTTGGAATCCATAGTGGAAATCCTTCTAGAATAAAACATAATAGACATGAAGGTACTTTTGATGGAGGGCCATATGTCATGTGAAAGATGTGGTTCTAGGGGGATGTCAAATTCCAATTCTTGATTCTGGACTCAGATTAGTAGAACCCACATTGATAAGGTGATTTAATGACTAATATAGATTTATAACACTTATGTATCTAAAAATCCCTAGTGGAATGATATTTAACGTAAATTGGTTATCATAAAATTTTTATTCATAAAATCATGTCCTGAAACATCATATCTCCACACCTACTATCATTATGAATGACCTATACCAAAATGGTACCAACTTTAATAGCATGAAACTACACATTGGATTCATAAGGACCATATTTCCAATAATCATAGGTGAAATCCCACAGACACCAATGGATAGAAATAAATTCCAAATGCATAACAAGATCATTCTCAGATTATTTTACCATACACATAATACAATATATAATAGAAAACATATATAGACATAATGAACATGATATATGATGAAAAATAAATAAAAATACAATGAAATAAGATAAATGAACCATACTAAATTTCAAAATAATAAAATAGATATTATTACATATAAATCATTTGAAGACATGAAAACACCAAGAGAAATCATGCATTGATGTGGAACCATGATTGAATCCCCTAATAGACATATCAATTCTATAAATCCATAAATAACAATATAGAAACGTCATGGAGCTCCATTAGTAAATTAAGAGACTAATAAATTACAAATATCAAGGTAAAAAATATATTTATATCACTGGGACACATATTAAAGGGGTTAGTATATGGACATAATAGGTAATCCACGTGACATCATACACACACCACTACGATGAGAAAATTTCCTCTAATATTTCATATAAAAAAAATTAAAAATATAAAATAACATGAAAGATATACATATTTATAGGAAGTTATAAAACTCACACCATTAAGGTATCTCCTATCATGAGCACATACTCAAGCAACTCACATGCCCAAAACATGTCCAATCAAAGAGATCCCACTCAATATCCCATACTCATGACTAGTACTCATCTTTCCACACCCAAGACCATTATTTGTGGAAAATTCTTTTGAGTCCAAAATTGACTCCTCATCCATTTAATACCCAATGAGGCCCTTTTTACATGCATAATGTGTTAATACACCCATTTGAATTCCACAATATGACACTAAAAATAATATTTTAATTGAATTTCTCATTTATGAAATTTATCAAACATGTTTTGGGAGAATTTGACACCCCATAGTTTCAAAATCACATAAACATGGATAACAATCATCAGTTTATCATTATGAAAAACAAAAGTGATATCATTTAAAACCAAAAAATATGTTTTTATACAATATAGAGAGGGAAATTTTTCACCAAAACCAAACTCACTAACCTTGATGAATGTTATATAGTCTCATATATTTGGTCCCTACATCTCAATAATTCAATGAATCATAGGTAAGTCCCATAAAAATAATTTCAAACCATATATCATAGTTTGAAAATTCCATTATAATTCACCACATGAGATAGAGTGAAAATATATAAATTAATAAAAATAAATGAGATTATTACATTTAATTTTATAAGATTCACACTCACAGGTACATTTACATGAGTCTCATGAATGAATAGGATCACCAAAATAACCAAGAGAGGGACTAATGTTTGAGGAGAAAATAGAAAAGAACAAACAAAACCAAAGGTCACATGAATAAAAATGACTACCTAAAACTCACCTTTTTCATCGGATGAAATTAGTGTTCTAGCATTTAATATTTGATATAGCCATATATGCCAAAATTATAATAGCGACAACTTACACGATATAAAATCCATTCACATTTTGAAATAAATGTTCAAACTGTGAATAGGTATTCAAAACAAGAATATCCCAAAGAATACATATTTTAGTTATATTTTCACTTCCCCCAACCAACTCCTCTGAAAATCTAACTCAACCATTGCAGAATAAAAAAACAACAAAATATGTTAATGTAACGAAAAGAGGGGGAATCAAAAATATAATACCCATGATTTTTTTCAATATAAATTAATTATATACTATCAAAAAGAAAACATGAATCCATTAAATAATATATAATGGAAAATCCTATTCATAAAATGAACCACTAACAACCCAATCTATCAACAAAACTCGAAGCCTCATTCTGAAACAAACAAAATATGATGAGTTGAGAAGTAGATACTCAATAGGTTCATATATTTAAATTCATAAATTAAATAATAAATCAAATATATTAAATAATCATGTTTGAAAACAATGATATTAATAATTAATAATCAAATTCAACTTCATAGACATAGAATTTATGTTATTTCATGGAAGGCCAAACTAATCCTCAAATTATCATTCCATAACCACTATCACATAAGTATGATTTTGAAAAACAATAATTAAATAATTAAAACCAAAAAATACCTCCAATACTATGAAATAAATTATATATATTTTAAATATGTGATAAATAAAAATATAAATAAAATAGTTCACAAAATTATAAACTTAATGGATTGTGGGGACGATATGATGACACATTATAATTGTTTAAATAATTTCTGCATTAAAGATTACCAATAACAAAAATATTCATACTACCACCAAATTTATATATGAACTATTAACTACCTTATTTATCATACAAATGTATTCCCTAACATGAAATATACATTTATTTTTAATATTTTATAAGTAGAGTAATATATAATATAATTCAATCCAAATATGCCACTTACTCATATCATACCAAATTCACTTATTTAATTATTGATCCATCTTAAGTCACCATTATTCAACCATTATATATTTATATATGAGAAATGATTAATTTTTAAGAAAACAAATCACATAAAAAATGATATCTTATTAGCATGGAAGATATATTCATTCAGTAAAAACCATATATTTTAAAAACAAAACTATATTCTATTGTGTATATGACATGAAACACCAATCCTAAAAAAACCAAGTAATATTATTATATAATATGATTGATCAATAATATCCATTAAATTGGAAGGGAATAATATTATGATTTCATTTATGAAATAATTATAATTTTCTTTCTCAATGAAAAATTTATTGATAAATTCATTGTATATAAGTAATAAAATTATAGTAAAGACTTTTTATGTTTAAAAAATATTTTATTCTGAAAGATAAATTTTAATAAATTTTATAAGGGAACATTATAACTAATTTTTAGAAATTTTTAAAACTGATTATGAGAATAAAAATTATATCATTTTGTAAATAAGAAGATTTAAATTAGAAATGGTATTTTTTGGGATTTCTATGAGAAGATTTTTCTTCCAATGAATCTTTAAAAAATAAATTATTAGAAGATGTATTTGATTTTTAGTATTTAAATATTAAATAAATATTTTGGTTTAGTTTCAAAATAATATTAGTACCATTAGATTAAACATAATATAATTATGGTCTTTGGAATGAATTTTATACATGAATTTGGAATAAAAACATTCTTTATATTTAAACTGTTTTCATTGGGATTTTTCTGATAAAACTAATATATAGAACATATATAATTTTTATCTTCAAAATTTGTATTCCAATTTTGTATAAGTAGATCCATATTTGGTAAAGATGAATATTATTTTTTCATTATGAATTAGTAACCATAGTAAATAATTATCACCACAGTAAGGGTAAATTAGTTAATAAAGGATAATAAATACTTTTAGATGAATAAAAATGGATATAACATGTTATTGTATTCTAGTATAAGAGTGTGTTTCATCCTTGTACATCTATGGTTAGAAAAATGTTAATATAGTGACAAGTAATTAATTTTCAAATTTTAATTTTTATATAAAATATATTGTAAAAAATGTCCCTTTTGTATTCGTAATGTCAATAATATTTTCATATATGGTAAAAGAAATCTAATGTGAGATTATTAATACTTATATTAATGATAAATAATTTTTTATCATTTTAATTTCTTTTTAAATTTTATGGATGGAATAATTCCAATAAATTCTTATGTAACTCCAATAGATACTTTAATAAATTTTAAATTTTAAATAACTGATATTAAAAATTTTAAAAGTAATATAGTGTGAATTAATTATATAGTCTCATGAATTATTCTCAAATAATTAACATATTATAAATAATTTAATTGATTATATTCGAATTTATTTTTTTAATCTATTTTTTAAAGTGAAACTAAATTAACAGATCAAAAAATGAAATAAATGTTATTTTAATAAATGATTTAATTTTATCATTTGTGGTCCCTTTATTGGAAAATTATCCATTGATAATATATATACTGACCCATAAATTGTAAAAAACATTACTACCATTATCATTTTAAAAAAATGGTTAATGTGTGTTAAAACAAAGAGATAAGGGTAAAATCAAAATATAAACATGTCCAAAATTATAGGTTGAATCTACTTCAACCCATATCCATAAAAAATATTACTTATATTACTTTTTATCATACCCCCAAAGAAAAATAATTTATATTATGTTAATAATTTATGTACTTCCAAGAGTGCATCTTTTCTCACATACAATATGGAGCCACCAATCCAAATTTTTTAATACCTCAAAAGAAATTAAATTTTGTAATTAAATCCTGAAATATTTTCACGTAATATATATATTATATTGGGATTAATAATATCATTTGAGGTTTTAAGATGAAAAAGGCGTTTTTTAAAGAAGTCATATATCTTTTAACCAAATGTTTAATTTTCATAATTTATGCTACCTCCATAATATTTTCCCCAACCATACTATGATAATAATAAAAATTATATTATATATTCTTATTTTTTAACCTGAATTTAATTGTCATTATCTATATTAAATGTTTTCAAATAGAAAATGAAATTGTTTATCTTGTGTACAGTGGAATACCACATCGAAAACCGATAGAATTATTTTTCCATCACCACCAAAAGAAAATAGTTGTATTGATATATATATATATATAATATAAGATATTAATGACATATATTTCATTTTTTAAATATAAATCTCATATAATTTATTAGTATTTATTCAATTATAATTGATAACATCATTCAATCGCGTGTTTCAATTACTACATCTATGACGAAATGTGATGCTTTTCTATAACCACACTATATTAATACTAGTTTTTTTATATTTAAAGGAATAATATGATTTTTTCATGAAATATTAAAAATTCTTTAAATACTAAATAATATATAGATTCTTTCAATATTGATCATTGAAAAATGAAAACATTATTCATTCAGATGAATGAAGAAAAGTCTCTACGATTGAAATTTTGGTTTATTTTTCATTAACATATTTCATGTTTTCTTTAAAAGTAATTTTTTAACAAAAATTATAATTAATTCTTGTTAATTATTTTTGAATGTTTGGATTAAAAAACTCATTATCCATTGTCATCCTACCAATGTATTTTGGGATATATGACTCAAATATCATCAAAAAAATGTACATGAAGGTAATTAGTTTTAATATATCTTTGTAATAATTAATATAAATCAAATAATAAAATTAAATTTTTTATTAAGAATATAAATAAATCACATTTGTTTATTTTTAGGATGATACGAAATATATGTGGTGAGTCGAAGTAGAGGTGGGGGATCTCCTTGAACCATTCAATCATAAACTAACTTTATAATTCTATTAAATTATATGTATTTATTATATATTATATATACCTCTCTCTGATATATATTACTATATTATTATCCCTTAATTTTATGGGGAAATACATTTTTTATATTTATTTATGAAATTAATTTTTTTATGAAATTTCCATGGTCTATGATATATGGATTTATTTTTAACACAATTATTTACAAGGGTGACTATTATGATTTTTAAATATAATTGAATTACATTTAGGTAAAAACATATTCACCAATATATTATTATGGGTAGCCCATATATTAAATTAATTCATTGGGTAATGCATTTTTATAATGATAAATCGTAAATGGGATTAGCAGGTTATCCAAATCAATGATGAGACTCTTCCCACAATGTGATGTTATCTAAGAAGTAAGTGTTGACGTATAATTTTGTCTTGTTTTTTGTTGATAAAACATTTTCTATGTTTCTAGTATCTTATAATATCATATTGTTTATGTTATGGTCCCATGTGATTACTCTTGAACCTTATCTGTTATGATAATTATGTTATACTTGGGACTCACAAGTTATTCTTCCTTATCAGATTTATTACCTTATATGGTTTTTAGCTAACCCATTTTATATACATATTCTCTTGGTTAACAATTCAATATTTAGGAGATCAAATGGATTTAGGATCTAAATATATATATATATATTTATTTATTTAAATAAGGATTTTTTTTCACCATTACGATTTATGTATAATTTAAATCATTGTTTCATATTTATTTTTTTGTTTATGTTTTAAGACATGTCGTAATATCTTTAAAAATCCTAGATTAACTAAAGTTTGTTTCGAAGGAAGGTATAATTTTTTTGAGGATTTAGTTTAGAATACATTGGTGTGAACCCTTGAGGTAACTCTGTGTATTATAAAATTACCATTTATAACCTAGAATGAAAACCATAGACATATATGATTGGAAATATCTAAAATTTATACCAATTATGCTTATAATTGGTTAAAGAGTCATTTTTAATAAATCCATTTGGTGTTGTAGTGATTTAATGTTAATATAATTGACGCCGATATGCATGTTAAATGGAAGTGGTTAATGAACAAGATACACGTTGATGATTGTGGAGAAATGATTAAAGGTTTGTTAAATACACTTATTAAATAATTTATGATAACTTTTGATATCCTATTTCTTAGTTTTACCATATTTGGAACTTGTAAATAATTGATCGATAAATTCAATGTGAAATAAGAACTAGTTGTGTTAAATAGTTACGGTATTTGTACAGCCTGAGATTTTATATTTCTTCTAATATCCATGTCCCTATTCATTTTATACATTAAATCTTGTTGTTTGTGAAGGATGAATGAATATATTTAGGTCTGAGAGACCATTTCTTTGATTTTTCTTTCTTATTGTGATGTGCTTTGGATACGAGACGTGTCATATATAGTGTAAAGAGGCATGCATCTGATGTGAGCCTGAGAAGGCTGAGATTGGAGGGATGTTGTGGTACTTGGGGATGTTAGGCCCGAGTTGTGGTAGTATTTTATAACTACAGTGTTGAGATGCATCCTTTTATTCATGTTCTATCAGGTAGGGAATCGATTATTATGGACTAGGTTGATGTTAGGATAACTCGTTGATGTGGATGTTGAATGCCTATTGAATCTGTTATTTGTTTTTATTTTATAGTTTAACCACTTCTTGAGGAAGATTGTTTTTCTTAATATCCTTCCAAAAGGGGTGATGATGTCTGGGATATGCAATGTGATTTTCATGATTAGGTTACAAGTATGGATGGATCTACTCTACTTCTATAGGTGGAAAAGACACGATGGGTACCTCATCTACTCATCATGTAGAGCCCAATGTGTTAGTATCATTGATTTTTTTTATAATACTGAGAAAATTGAAAATATGGAAACATGGAATGTGGTAATGTTCTTGAATAGATGAATAATTTAAGTTTAAAACATGGGGTTAGAGATTTATAGGATGCATCATTTGGGTTAAATTTTTTAGAAACCATGGACTCATATTTCATATGCCCGGAGGGAAAGGATATTTGTTGAAAAACTAGTATAATGGAATATGTAAAATGATGATTGTTAATTAATAGTTAAACAATTAATTTCCATAATTTAAAACTGATAAAAAGGGATAATGTAACTTAATGTATTGTTTTTAATGGTAATGTGATTATAGGAAATCTAGTATTTGAAGTGGAAATTGGTAGTCCAAAAGATGTTAGCTGCATTTGATTCTAAGACAAGGCTAATACAATAGTGTGGTTATGATATATATTATATCTTATGATTTTGCCTATATAATCTAATCCACCCTATCGATTACAGAAACAGAGACCTCAGGGATTCATATCCCAAGGGAGTGTTTTTTCTAACATCCTATTGGGAGGGTTGATGATTAACTAACCCCATTGAACATGCTCTCTTCTATTGGTAGTTACTTGTTGTTGTATACACGTCGGTTAGTTTTCCACATATATGTGTGTAGAGTGGCATAATATCTTGTGGTTAATTCACAAAAATATATTTTCTACATATATTCCTTAGGGATTCAATAGGTACATCGTGTATGGGTTGGGATGGCTTCAGGATCCTTACTCAGTGTACGAGATGTGATGGATTGAGGTATAATACCATACGTTTGATATATGTTATACTAGAAATGGTGGCTCTTGGAAGATACCTGGTCACTTAGGATATGTGGATGTGGTGGGTGTGTTTCATGAGGTTCATTTTTCTATGATTTGCCTAGTTATCTTTAGGATAGCATTTTTAGAGAGATATGGTTAGGACATGTGACATTGGGGAAGAGCGGAAATCCAGTGGGGAATTGGCAGCAGGGTACCCTTGATATTCATTATTATATTATGTACTCTAGTATGTGGTACCTGGTGAGAGTATCCATGGTGAGGTTTGGAACATAGTATACCACTTTATGTGATGAGTGAGTTTCACTTGTTGTTCATAGTAATTTAGCTTACATTTAATACTTTATCATGGTAGGCTCCAGATAAGATTCTACTCACTATATTTTTATACTTAGAAAAAGGATATTTAATATTTTTCTGGACATTTGGATAAGTTTAGAGATCATCCTGGTAACTACTAGTTTTTTGGGTGCATTAGTTTTTTGGACAGTATGGTCATTTTCATCCTTACTTCATTTGGTACATAAAATTTTCCATTCCAGTTTTAGTAGTATTTTCATGAAATTATATATGTGTACTTGGGTTTTATATTATATTTTCGTATGGTAAGGAGTAGGTTTGTTTATGTATTATCTATCTCATTTTCATGTATTATCTTTTAGGTCAATTTCTCTCATTTACCAATTTACTATAACATCGATGCTAGTCCCCAACTCGGGGCCTACTGGACAAGGAACTCAAGGGATCACTATATCAGTTCTCCCATTACTGGAAAAGGTGGGTTACACATTGAGGGGAGGGATATTGACACAATGGGTATGAGAAAAGTGGATAGTAAATTTGGTCCCTTAAGTTTAATGTTGATTCCTTTTTATGCTCAATTTTACCTTTATTATTGTAATTGATTTTAATCTATTTCTCTAATAATTTTGGTCTAAAAATAATTTCATTTTATAGATTATAAATATTATACTGATCATATCTAAGTTTGTTTATTTTTTTAATTAAATTTATAGAAGTGAAAAAATTATGTTTAATGATAATCTCATAGACGTAGAGATAAAGAATGTATTTAATGTTGGAATGTCCAAATGATCATTAATGTTTCATATCTAAATTTAATATTATAATTATTCCAATGAAAAAATTGGATTAATAGATGTATAATCTATATATTTATACTTAAAAAACAACATAATATATAATTTATCTATATAAATTAATTATACAAAAAAGAAATTTGGAAATAAAATGTAAATTTTTTTCAATTCACACAACAGATATGTTTCCCAAAAAAACCTAAAACTTCACCCAAAATTAATTTCAACATTATAAATTCGAATATGATATTTATTTTATAATATTCAATTTCTAAAAGTTTAAAAAATAAATTTTCTTATTTTCCATAGATTAACTAATAAGGATTATCTTTTGAAAAAATAACATTTCCAAACATATAATGACTTTACCAAAAATTATATGGTTTTTTATCATTTTGATTTATATATATAAAAAATATATATATAATATTTAGAAATTAGTTATTAATATTAATATTATTATGTTTAGAGAAAATATCATAACTATTTCATTTATTTAATTATAATAAATAATGTTGTTTCATAGAAACTCACTATTGTGTGCAACGTAAGCCATGTTGGTGTTCCATATAATGAAATCCAAGTAGGGGTTTCATATATCACCAATTATCGAGTGGTATCACATAAAAAATCATAGGATGATGTAGTGAACAAACCAATAATAACTTTGTGCTTTCATATAACACAATCTATATTTAGTGTTTCTTGAAAGGAAAATATCAAAAATATAAAATAAACATGAAATAAAATTTCGCTAAAATCATATTTTGTTAAATTGTTTAATTTATTTAAATTGAATATGAAATTATTTTTCAATTAATTTATCAAAAACTAAAAATATGATTTTTTTATTTATTACTTATTTTTAAAACATATTTGACAAATTATGAACTTAAAAATTTTTATATGTATTTTAATATTTAAAAAATAATTGCAAGGGATATTGAAGATATCACAAGGAAATATCATGGAAACATATGTTATCCTGAATTAATAAACTACACATTGAGGAATGAAGTTACATTTTGGAAAAAAAATTAGAAGAATTTTTATATATACCACAAATAGTGTTATCAACCTACTCAATGTCACCCTCCATGGTCACTTTCCCAGTGATTATGAACTCACTCACCTCTAAATCATATGCACAGTCATACATCCCACGGTGTGATAATACCCCCATTCATGTGACCATGTATTCACATAAATCATATGAAACCTAACTTATTTCCACCTAAATACCTACCATAAGCCACCCAATCCGCTATAAATTGTCTTATCATGGATACATTGGAAGAGATGGATCATTATAATCAATGGATCAACCCATGATCCTAACCCACAAATTGGGGTTTTGGATAATAATTTCCTTATTGGGTAATATCGGTGTTTTTATGATGCCCCTATAGGATTTTGGTTCGCATTTTCACTATTAATATGTGTGTATATATATAATTTAATATTGATTATATAAGTAAAAAAAATATACCTATATTTAAAATGATATTTTTATATAATTCTTTTTCAGATAATTATAAATAATATAAATATACCAAGTAATATGAAAAATACTATTGAATGTATTATTTCTATTTTAAATTTTATTTTAATGAAATTAGTATATATTGTTTATTAACGAGGGAAAACAATTATATAATAATAAAAATATATAATTTTTGAAAAACATATTTATTTTTTCTTATGATACCTATTAGATATAATATTGTTTTTATATATTTATAATATAAAACATATAAATAAAACTAAAAATTCTATAGTTAAATTTAAACAGAAATGTTTCATTGAAAATATCAAGTGAAAATTTCCCCATGAATTTCAAATGAAAATTTTCACTTCAAATTTATAGTTAAAATTTTAACAAAAAATTAATAGGAAAATATATTAATATATAAATAAAAAATGCAATTTTCTTCTAAAAATTTCAATCGTAAAATTCCATTAATAACATCTGCTGTAAATTTTTTGGATTTATAAGTATTTATAAACACATCATAAATCATGATTAAATAAATGATTCTCTTCCTATGTTCCCCAATCAATGAATTTCTACTACACACATTGAATCGAAAATTATAGTTCAAATTAACACATGAAATTACAATGAAGATATATTAATACGAAAATAAAAAATGTCAGACTTCATTAGAAATTTTATTTGAGAATTTACACTAGAAAACATTAATTAAAATTCAAAATAGAAACTTTTTCATCCATGATTGACTTAAATTTTCAATTGAAATTTTAAATGTATATTTGTCAGAAGATGTTTTCATTTTAAATTCTGACTGTAAGGTTTCACTGAAAATTTACAATTAAATTAAAGTGCATGATGAAATATTAAATGAAATCTAAAAAAAAGATACCCATAAAAATTAGAATATACATGAAAATATTAAATTATAAATTCCAAGTGAAAATTTAACTATCTAATTGTTTAACTCTTATATCATAATATATAAGTAATTTTTCATTGACCTTTGTTTTTTACATTTTCGTTGAAAATATTCAAATATATTAATATATACTAAATATATTCAATAAAAATTCATAATAAAAAATTTTACTAAATAAAAATATTCATGTATACATATATGAATAATTACAAATATATATATATGTACAATATTAATTTCATTTGAAAATTTACATTCGAATGTCGGAAAATACCATTTAAATTTTCCATTGAAATTACAAAATAAAACATTATAAATATCTATTGAAAGAAAATATATTGACGCAAGAGTATTACTCAGATGAACAATTTTCATTATTATTAATTTTTCATTACATTTTGAATCTATGGAGCACATATTTCCATTGCCTCTTGTTTCACACTCATTATCATGGATCATAGGATGACCCTCTAGTTATCATCAAATAAATGTTGAAATTTATTATTCTACTATACAAAAATAGGAACTAGAATCATGAAATGGAGAATTATAGTGGAAATTTTAAAATCAAATTATCATCCTAAATATTATATTTGTTTTTATAACAATATTATAACTGATAATATATTAACACACAAATAAGTAATGAAAAATTCTTATGTAAATTTCCCATATTTTTCCATTGGAATTTTCCTTTTAAATCTTCCAATATAAATTTCAAATATATCTTTGATATATATTATATGAATACTATTATATACATGCAAAATTTTGTCCATGGGAATTTATAAAACTGATTTTTATTATATGCATATATAATGTACTTCTCTGAACATTTTCATTGAAAATTTACAATAAAAATTTGAACTATTAATTTCCTCTAAAAAATTAAAGGAAACTTTTCAACATTAATGAACATTGAAAATATTCAATACAAAATTTCCACAAACCATATATTCCTAATATAAATATATAATGTATTTTATGAATGAAAATTTATAGTGAAATTTTCAAAAAAATTAATAAAATCATTCAAAAGTAATTTTAAAAAAAAATAGTTCAAATATATTAATATATAAATAAATATTTTTAGTTTTCAATCAAAATATACGATTGAAATTTACAATTCAAATATGTAGGAAAACTTGTCACAAGAAATTTAATGTTATTGTATTATCACTTATAATTCTAATAATAATATTACTAATACATAAATAAAAAATTAAAATTTTTATTGGGTATTCGTATTAAATGTTTTCACTAAAAATCATCAGTTGAAAATCCCAAAGTTAAATTTTAGTTCATATTTCCATAAAAATTGAACTTTTAAAAATATATTTTTTTATTACGCTAAATATTTTATTTAAAAGAATGTGAGTTTAAATTTTCACTTAAAATATATTAACAAATAAATATAGTATTGAAATTTTGAATTTTTAAATTAATATAAAAATTTCAAATGAATAATTACAAGAAAACATTCTATGGAAAACTATACTCAAAATTTCATGGGAAAACATTAGGTGAACATTTATAGTGAAAATTCAAATGGTTATATATAATGGAGACATCCACTAAAATGTTTACTATAGCCATCCATTGAAAAAATTTAGCTCTAAAATTAACTAAATTTTAAAAAATATATGTATAAATGTAAATTAAAAATGTAAATTTTCCTCAAAAAATTACAATAAGGATTTACACAGGACTATTTTAATTTAAAATTACACTTAAAACATTTAATCCAATCTTGCAACCACAATTTAATGTAATATATTTTTATTTATCTATATTACTAACACCGTAAAAATATATTTATAATTTCTATTTAATAATAACTATTATTAAAATACTATTTAATAAAATAAGTTATTTAATAAAAATTTATTAAATATAAAACATTTTGTTAAAATAATAAATATTAACTTTTGGTTTAACCCTTATTTTATACTTTTTAATCTTACTATGTTATCATGTTCTTTACACATTGCGAGTTAATATAATTACCATATCATGTCAAACGCCTAATAAAAAATACATTGATGACATATTTGTACTTATCTAACCATTTGGAGAAATATAATATTTTTAGGAATTTAATATCATTTAATAATCAATTTTATATTTTATGTTATGAATTATGTGAATTCTGGATACTATTCATACATTTACAAATTCACAACAACTTGATTCATTCAAACAGAAAATCTTCAATCAATAATTACATATAATATTTACCAATATAATTCGTGGATGACATTAATTATTCCATATAAAATTTATTTTAATAATTATAATATCGTTTATTTGAATCCATTATTAATAAAGAAATCACTACATCATCATTGTTTCATAAATAAATTTATTTTTATAAATTATAAAAATTACAAATAAAGTATAACGATGTAGAAAATAACTTTATCTTGTTAATTAATATTTATAGTGGAAGAGATCACTTATATAACCACATATAATTTTTTTTAACAAGAATATACATGTTTATGTTATTTTTATTTTTACATTAAATTTAATATTATATTATGTTATTATCACTCCCAAGTGTCTCCAAAATGCCAAAATATTGGCCAATGGATACAAATTGTCATAAATATCTCATAAAATATTATTAGGAAACGTTTTAGTGTAGTTTTATTTTATTATAAATTAATATTACCCAAATTTACTTGATTTACCCTTTAACTATGGTAAATAAAAAAATAATTGCTGAAATTACTATTCATAATGAAAAAAACTAAATGGTAAAAATATAAAAAATTGTACATTATTATTAAAAATATGGATTATATCTTTTCAAATTAAAAACACAGAAATTTTAGTAATAAATTTAAAATTAATTCTCAATGTCAGAACTAGAAAAAAGTTTTATAATAAGTAAAAACTACTAAAAGATTACCATGTGTTTATGTCCAATTTAAATGTGAAATTGAATAAAGTAAAAAAAACATTAATTGATTGAAATAACTTCTATTTTTTACTTTAAAACTATTAAATAATTTAATTTATGCATATAAATAATCTCTATATAAATATTTGTTTTCAATTATAATTTATCGTATTTTTACTATTCATCAAAACATGATAGGTATAAAGAAAAATATAAAAAATTAATCCAAAGAATATTTTGATGTTTTTATTCTAAATAAGAAGTCTATCTTGTCATATAGAACATATTAAGGTGTTAAAATTTAAATTTAAAAAGGGTTCTCCATTAAAAGATGGTAAAACTGTTTTTTTAGAAAAATAAATATTTTATTTGAAAAAATTGAATTTTTTTGAATATCAAATTTATAAAATATATAAGTTGAATTTACAAAATTTAATTGAATATATATAATATATATTTTTATTAAATAAAAATCCATAAAGAGTTATATGATTTTACAAACACAATTATTCTTTTCCTGTTGGTTTTTATAAATACATCTTTTATATTCAATTGATTTTTATTTACATTTCTAATAATCTTTGTAATAACTGAATAATTATTTAAACAAATGTAATATATTTTCATAATTCAGTTATACTATTCATTCCAGTCATTCCAACATCTATGTTATCATGGTAACTTATAAATAGTTATATTTAGTTTTTCATTTATGGTCTATAGATCATATCATGTACGATATTGAACGTAGTGTTTCTTTAATAAAACTCAGGATGTTACACCTTCCACCTAAGCTATCCAAATTTTAAATCCTACTCATTTTGTATGATATTTTATTCAATTTTCAACTACCAAAATTTCTATTCACTTACCATTCCTTCTATTTCATTATTGATTAACTCCAATAGCATTATGGTCCCTATGTATACATCGATTATTGCTTCATAGATGGGAACACAATATTGACATTCACCCTTTCTGTAAACTCTGCTTTTAGGTTTTGACCTTTTATATCCATCTTCCATAGTTCTAATTCTATTTGTAAATGGTGAATCTATATTTTCATTATGGGTAATTTCATTTTTTGTATTTGGTTGTAATATTTTTATTTTTTAGATTTTGTGTGATCGTGTATTTGACATGCGATGGACCTATTACATAAAAAGTTGTTGACCTATTTCGTTATCAAAGGTAACATAGTTTTTGTGGTTGTTTGGATAATTACATAAAATCATATGGATAATTTTATATAAGAATATTGAGATAATAAGTATAAATTTTTCTGTCTAATATTCCTTAATCCATGTAACCTTTTAAAATTCTTACATTATATAATAATTGGTGTTAAATTCCATATTTTCATGGAAATATCTCTAAATTGTTGATGTTTTAATTGCATTGTTCCATGGTTCATTACATAATTAATTGTTGAAATATTTTTATATATATACAGTGTTGATTCAAATGATATGGTTCTTGATATTAAGGTTATTAGGTGATGTAGAAATAGTTTTCATTAAACATGATGTGGGTTTATACCAGATTCAAAAATGATTCAGGATAGTATGAAAAAGGAAGTGCTGTAACTATATACATTTTACTAATTGTATTTTTCATTTTTGAATAATTTTTACTGTGGGGATTTATTTTGTAGGGGTTCTGAGTATTAGTTTTGTTATTATCGAAATAATATAATGTGGTATCCGAAATAGAGATAGGTTTGATGAGATAGATTAATAAAGCTTACTCAGTATGATATACTCAATACTGATACCATGGTTGAGGAAAATATTTTTCAATATATCGATTCGGAATCACACAATTTGATTCCAGATGTCTGTATGTCAGAACATTGTAGTAAAATTGGACTAGTTATGCTAAACCGTTTATGTGATTATTTATGTAGTTGTAAAATGTTATTTGATGGAGGAATAAGATTTCAATGTGTCGGTTTTGTGTGTAAATGGATTTTATAGTGTGTTTCTCTCAGAATGAGTTTATCAATATGTGTTTCTATCTTCCCATTCATTTGTTCATACAATCATTCATCTATCACATTTTATTCAATGTCATCCATTAGTTAATTTGTCTATCTATTCCTTCACACCCACTCATCATAGTGTCTATTTGAAAAACTTCATCAACATAACATATAGTTTGAAACTCAATGAATAACCAACTGACATGATTACACATTTAACATGTGTGATTTTTATAAAAGGATAAATATCATAGTAATTTAAAAATGATAAATATGTTTTTAATATGATTTAAGGTAAAATAAGTATCATTTATATATATTTAAAATATTTATTAAATTCTGAATCATCATTATATTGGATTTAAGTAAAAGTATTCTTTTGTTGTTTTAAAGATATTTTTTTCTGAGAAGAATACAAAAGTTCATAATGTTTCTCCACTATAATTATTTTTAAAAACCCTAAATAAAGAATGATGTAAACTAAATATTTATATTATATATTTTTAAGTTTGATTATAAATAAATAATATTATAATTAATTAACAATATTATATATAAAATCATCTTCTTATAGAAAAATACACTTCTTAAAACCAGATTTTTTGTCGTCTTTATGTATTTGATTTTATATTAATCATTTCCACTTCAATGAATTTAATTTGGTAAATATTCCTCCACAATATTAATAACATTAATTTAAATTATCTCTTATGTTGAAATTAAATTTTGACTGTAGTTGTTAGTGAAAATATAAAACTAATTATCATAGTTATGTAAAATTGATATTACTTATATGTTAAAATCAAATGATAAGGGTTACAATGTCATAAAAACATGTCTAAAATATAATTTATGAACATATATAGGCCATATCAAGTATAATTACCAAAAATGTTTCATTTTTGAGCCTTTTAAAATGTTCAAAAAGTAGATTCACCATTTTCATTCCTAGAAAATATAATTCTTCTGCTCACCTCACTTATAAAAGGACATCACTCCTTAATAAATGGTATACAAAATCATCATTCAGGTGTATGTTCGACTACCTCCTCCCAAAATGATGTCATGTTTTCGATCATTACCTCTAAATAAATATTCTAATGATTTATTTAATGTATATAGATGATAATTGTAACATATTTATTTTTATAGAGTTATGATATAAAATATACCAATTTACTTTCCATTCCATTGGGGATACAGTAATCTCACTGGTATTTATAGCATACTACCACCTCACATATCATTCTGATTCGTAATTCAGTAACACAATACATGGAAGGTAATATGGATCAATATAATTAATATATTTCATAGAAAAATATTCACTTGTGAAATTATTGGCATATGTGTGGACTATCACTTCCTTGATGGGATGTGACTATTTTTTTTCATAACCACATCATATTTATTGCATTAATTCATATATTTAATAAAATAATTCTATATTTATGATATTATTATATTTATAGGAAGATACAATTATACATAACTTTTTTCCAAAATGATTATTTAAAAATGGAAATGTTTCTCATACCTACGTACAACATATAGTCTCCACAATTGTATCATAGTTCATTTGTCATCATTATATTTCATAGATGGAATTAAAAATATAATTTATTTACAAAAAAGGAAAATTATTTCATGATTATTAATCATTATATCTTGAAATAATGAACTATTTGACCATTATCAACAGGCCGGATACATTTCTAAATAATGAACAAAACACCCTAAAAACATGACTTTTACTTAAGTGATTACATTTTTAAATATCCCATTAAAATGAAATAAAATAAAATATTTAATTATACTGTATTATACCTGTAAAATGTAATTTATAAATCAATTAATTAGTATAACATTATAATAAATGAGTTTCCATTATGTATGAAATAAGTAGGACCATAGGTAAGAATTTTCATATCTTAGACATATTTATATGAGACATATTACATATTCAATGCTTATTTTAATTTTTGTGGTGTGTATACTACACATGAATGTATTTTATTATTAATTTCATGAAAAAAATAGATTTATGAATCCATTTGAGGTTTTATATTTCATAGGGGTTTGATCCAAATGTTTTCAAATCCATTAGGGACTTCATCTTAATTCTTCTTCATTGAGAAATATTTTAATGTTATATACCAAATTTATTTAATATGGTGTATATATTTTCCATTTAAATTTCAATATTAGGAATCCTTCAAAAATAATATTACTATATGTTTAAATTTCAATTTTTTATCTAATAGGATTTAACATTACTATCCCCAAGGGGTAAATGGTTTACTAAAACAATTTCCATTCCTTTGATTACAAATATTCTTTATTAGCTCTCTTATGAAATTAATATGATTTAATTGAACTATAAATTGATTTTTAGGTGTTTATATTATTTTTTTATTTATAATTTTTTACACAAATTATTGGCACGGATCAACACTAAATTTAGTGAAATGATATTAGATTGGGTTAATCATCCCAAAATATTTTCATTTGGAAATAATTTGATGTTATGCACGTAATGTATATTATAAAGGGCATATACTTATCATTTGATATGTAATATCATGAATATCATTATTATTTTAAAAAATAATTTTTGTTTACATGTTTTTATTTCATGGGTCTTATGAATGAAGTGTTACCAAAATAGAAATGGATTTATGTTACAATATCATTTATTTTAAGATTGTCTATGTGTAAGATTACGTTAGAGGAAATTATATGATATTATTTTCTATAACCAAATATATTTTCATGTCCTATCAGTAAAAAAGGAGGTTAGACATTCAATTTAAAATTCCTCTATTATGGATTTGTGAATTATCTAGAATGTTATTTATTATTGATATCGACCTTGAATCATTATTATAGATTGAGAATCTTTTACACCCAAAAAAATATTTTCTAAATTTATTTCAATATGTCACTTTTATAAAGGTAAATTTTCTCCTAAATCTATTTCACATGTTCTATTTTCTTATTTGAAGTAGTTTCAAAAATTAATTTTTTAAAACTTTCTAAATGGATCAACGATGACTCCGTTTTACAAACATTTTTTTCAAAAGAATGTATATTTTTATCATTTACAACATGAATTGATTTTCCTTCTATTATGATGATTAATTTTTTGATAATTATTTTATAATATTCTATTATTACTATGGCATCCCGCCATTTTATAACATAAACTTTCATTACATTACACAAAACTGAGGATCTTTAAGGTCTAGTGTCTTGGAAACCAGGAACATAATACATGAAAACAACATAAAACATTCTTCTTAAACACTTGAAAGGTGTCTCTTTAAGTTCATTCTAGGTTCATTACTGCATCTCATAACCTGGGGACATACATCAAAAGAAAGGGTGAGCAGAAGGCCCAGTAATGGAAAGAAGAGGAACATTTTACATGTGAACTTGGTATACTTCAATAAGGACATGAAAAGAACTTTAAGGCATGAGAAAGGAAATCATGAGGCATTTCATAATAAAAATAAAATTTTCCATAACTTGAAGATGTGGCTACATCATTTAACATAGACAATCATGAACATATCACCAAGGTCCATCCCCAAGGTGTCATTTGAAAATTACCAAGGTTATTCACCAAGGTATCATGAAAATTGTAATCTCTAGTGGTTACATCATTACCCAATGCATTGGAGCGCTATCAGGACGCACCCTTAAATTTGCCTTTATTATCATGTGAACCACATATATAATCATCAAACATTTCATAAATCACCCACATAGTATAAAATAAATGGCTTTCATTTCATAATCGTAACGTTTTAAAAACTGCTTTGAAGACATGATCTTTACGTCACTTTAAACCCACAGAAAGGGAATGCGGGTCTCATGTATGTAAATCCCAGAATTTAAAATGGAAAATTTTGATATATATGTGAATACCCTTGTAGAAATAAGAGCTTTGAGTATTCACTTTATAACATAAAATAATTTTTGAGAAAAGAGAGAGGCATTTTGAGGGGAAACTTCTGCAGCATAACGGCTAAGTTTCGGGGTTTTAGAAAACATTGAAATGAGAGGGGACATGGGTCACCCACTCATAAATGATCCATATAACAGTAGTGTGAAAGAATAAGAAGGACATATGGACATTTTAATGAAATTTTAGGGACATACCATTTGAAATGAAAAACATGGAAGGAAAAAAGATTAGATTTATCTTATGAAAATTCGGCAGCCTTACGGCGTCACTTAACTTCAAAAGAAAATGATTTGACAAGATAAAATAGGGTCCCTAATCATATGATCATAAGAGATTATAATGATAGATATAGAGATCATACCCCAACATAATAAAAAAGAACTTGAAAGACTTGACATGAAAATCGAACTTGAAAAATGAGAAAGGTGAAAGAATCCCTTAAAAATTTGGCAGCCTAACGGCGTCACTTAAACTTTCATAAAACGAAATGATGAGAGTAAGAGGGGATCTCTCATAATATAAACATTAAAGGGAAGTAAGAGGAATATAAAATAACATCCTCTCACATAAAAACATGGAGCAGAAAAGGAATGACATAAAAGAGATTACATGAAAAGAAAGAGAGGGGTCGGATCCCTTACCTTAAAACGTGACTCTTGAAACTCAAAGGATTGGACCTTGAGAGCTTGGGGGAACCTTTGGAGGACTCCTTGGAATTTAAGAAGACAAGAACTTCGTTGGGGGAGAGTTCGGAGTGAAAAATAAGGGAGGAAAGGGTGGGTATTTATAGGGAAAGTGAGGGGACAAAGCATTAATGGCCAAGGGACACCTCACAGGAGCTTTTCTCAAACCCATGTGCTCTCCCTTGGCATTTATCATGGAGTTAGGCCACATGGGGCCCCCAAAACAATAATTCATCACCCTTGGCCGGCCAACCCTCAAAGGATCTCATGACATCATCATGACACCGTTATGATGTCATTAAACATACCGAATCCCTAAAACTGTATTTTTACTATTCACTGAAAATTCATCTTTCTCAGAAAAATCCCAAAATTTAACCTTAACCAAATATCAATGCTCTGATTTCAAAAATGAAGTCATTTTTATAAAAATAATTTTCTAATTATTTTTAATTAAATTTTTAATTTAAAAAACACTATTCATCCGAAAAAACTAATACTTGAATAATAATTTATGAAACCGTTATTTACCCATTTTATTGAATCACATTACTTAATCTAGGTGTCTAAATTATATTAAAACTTTATTTAAATGAGATTACTAATCCATTTAGTCACATTACTAATCCTAAGCGTAAAATCACTATTCATAATTTACTATTCATCAAAAATTATGTTGATCTTATTAGACTCCAAATTCCTTACTGAACACTTTTGTAGAAGACCATTTTTTGAAAATCATTACACATCATTAGTTATTTAGGGTTTACATAAATATTTTAAAATATCCTTTTTTTCGAAATTCATCAATAAAATACATTCTAAAATTATCCGGATATTTGAAATTTCACAAACATCACTAAAGGAAGAGATCTCAATTTATTCACCCGAAAGGACTACACAAGGAAGCTAGGGTCTCGTCACATAGCCCCTTATAACACCGGCACAAGACCTGAGTGTAAGGTGTGCTATGGCGAGAGAATCTGAGGGAGGCTCAGATAACATTGCCCTAGTAGTAATCTCTACTAACTTGAACTTCTCCCACAGGCGTTTCCGTTCAAGCTTGACACGCTGGAGTTCGGCATGGGCTTGGTCCAAAGCGAAGCCCACAGATGCTACCTCCTTCCCAAGCTCTGATAAGTGGGCTTCATAAGGGTTGAGTCTACTGGATGAAGCCATCGACTCCTCTTTCTGCATTAACCATTAACATCTTATTAAATCAATAAGATTAAGTTAATATACTACTCAAAAAAAAAATTGGGTCGTTACATTCTTCCCCCCTTAAGAAATTTCGTCCCCGAAATTTATACTTGAGGCCTAGTCGAAAAGGTGAGGGTACTTTTGCTTCATCATTTCCTCAGGCTCCCAAGTCGCTTCTTCATATTTATGATTCCTCGAAAACACTTTCACAAGGTGGGTAGTCTTGTTTCGTAGGACCTTGTCTCTACGGTCCAAGATCTCCACTGGCTGCTCCTCATAAGAGAGGTCATGTTCCAGTTGTACCACCTTTGGGTTCAGTATATGCGAAGGGTCGGGTATGTACTTCCTCAAGAGAGATACATGGAAGACATTGTGAACTTGAGCTAGGTTCGGTGGAAGTGCTGGAAGATAGGCCACTGCTCCTATGCGATCAAGGATTTCATAGGGGCCAATGTACCTAGGGCTGAGCTTCCCTTTCTTCCCAAACCGCATGACTCTCTTCCATGGAGAGATTCGAAGGAAGACTTTGTCACCAACACCAAACTTCAAGTCTCTTCGTCGATTGTCAGCATAGCTCTTCTGCCGACTCTGAGCAGCTTTTATGTGTTGTTGGATGGCATGAACTTGTTATGTCATTTCTTGCACAAGATCAGGCCCAAGAAGCTTCCTCTCACCAGTTTCATCCCAACAAGTAGGAGTTCTACACCGCTTTCCATACAGAGCTTCATAGGGTGCCATCTGAATACTCGCATTGAAGCTGTTGTTATAGGAGAACTCCACTAATGGGAGGTGTTGATCCCATCCACCTTTAAATTCCATTGAGCATAATCTCAACATATCTTCGAGTGTCTGAATAGTCCTTTCAGATTGGCCATCAGTTTGAGGATGATAGGCTGTACTAAAATTCAATTCAGTATTCAGAGCATGCTGAAGACTTCTCCAGAATTTTGATGTGAATCTTGGGTCACGATCGGATACGATGGATAGTGGTACCCCATGCAGCCTTACCACTTCATTCACGTATATCTTGGCAAGCTGATCCAGAGAGAAATCTTCCCGAATAGAGATAAAATGGGCTGTCTTTGTGAGACGGTCCACAATAACCCATATCGCATTGTTTCCTTTGGATGTTTTCGGGAGACCAGTTACAAAGTCCATGGTGATATTATCCCACTTCCATACTGGTATGGGTAGCGGTTGTAATGCCCCCTTAGGAAGCTGTCTTTCTGCCTTTACTTACTGACACACCAGGCACCTTGTAGTGTAATCGACAATATCCCTCTTCATGTTATCCCACCAATAATGATCACGAAGGTCTCTATACATCTTAGTGCTTCCCGGATGTATAGATAAAGTAGAGCTATGAGCTTCATCCATCAGTTCTTTCATTATCTCCGGAATAGATGGAACACATAGTCTTGTACGAAATTTCAATACACCTTCTTGATCAATATTGAAATCAGGGAACTTCCCATCCTTTACAGCCTCGAACTTCTCCTGCAGCAAAGGATCTTCTTTTTGAGCCTTCTTGATATTCTCTAGTATTGAAGGTTGGGAAATCATTTGGGATAGGGTTGATGATGTCCCTTTCCTTATAATTCCAATGTCCAGTTTTACTAGATCTTTAATCAAGGGATATCCCAGGATCCTCATTGTTGCCAGAACAACAGGATCTTTCCTGCTTAACGCATCCGCGACTTTGTTTTCTCTTCCAGGGTGATAATGAATTGAACAATCATAGTCTTTAATAAGCTCCAACCATCTCCTTTGTCTCATGTTCAATTCTTTCTGAGTGAAAATATACTTTAGACTTTGGTGGTCTGTGTATATATCACATTTCTCCCCATAAAGATAGTGCCTCCATATCTTTAGAGCAAAAACAACTGCCGCCAGCTCTAGATCATGCGTAGGATAATTCTGCTCATTAATCTTCGACTGTCGAGATGCATAAGCAATTACTTTGTCATTTTGCATGAGGACGCTCCGAAGCCCTTTCAGAGATGCATCGCTAAAAATAACGAATCCTTCTCCGATAGAGGGTAGTGTTAACACAGGTGCAGTAACCAATCTCTTCTTCAGCTCTTGGAAACTTTCCTCGCATTCCTTTGTCCAGATGAACTTAACCCCTTTTCGAGTCAACTTGCTTAGTGGATTAGAATGCCGTGAAATGTTTTTCACAAACCTCCTATAATATCCCACTAAACCAAGGAAACTACGAATCTCAGTTACTGTTGTGGGTTGAGGCCACTCCTCCACAACCATTGTCTTTTCAGGGTCAACCGAGATTCCTTCATTGATTACGATGTGCCCCAAGAAAGCCACTTGTTGTAACCAAGACTCACACTTGCTGAACTTCCCAAAGAGCCTCTCCTTCTGTAGAGTTTTCAAAATAACCCTCAGATGATCTTCATTCTCCTCACGACTTTTTGAATATATCAAAATATCATCAATAAAAACTACCACAAAGTTATCAAGGTAGTCCTTAAAGACTCTATTCATCAAATCCATGAAAATAGCAGGAGCATTAGTCAAGTCGAAGGGCATAACAGTAAACTCATAATGCCCATATCTTGATCGGAAGGCAGTCTTTGGAATATCTTCCTTCTTCACCCTCAGTTGATGATAACCAGATCGAAGGTCAATCTTAGAGAAGAATTGAGCCCCACAAAGCTGGTCAAATAAATCATCAATTCTTGGAAGAGGGTATCTGTTCTTCACTGTGATCCCCTTCAGTTCTCTATAATCAATGCATAGCCGCTTTGATCCATCCTTCTTCTTCACAAAGAGAACTGGTGCTCCCCAAGGAGACACACTCGGTCGGATAAACCCCTTCTCCAACAAGTCTTGGAGTTGTTTCTTTAGCTCCTCTAGCTCTACATTTTCCATTCTATATGGATTCTTTGATATCGGTTGAGACCCAGGTACGAGTTCAATGGAGAACTCTACCTCTCTTTCTGGGGGAGGTCCAGGTAACTCCTCAGGAAATACATCCATGTATTCCTGAACAATCGTAACATATTCTATTTGTATGCTCCCTTTCCCTTCTTCCTCATCACCGATTAACTCCATAAAGAAAGCTATTGGAGGTGCTTCTAGATAGGGATCAGTTCGGGATATCTCTCCTCAGAAGAAAACTGTAGGTCGTTCATTCAAAACTACTGAGATTTCCTTACTTCTGCATTTGATCTTAGCATTATAATTTGAGAGCCTGTCCATCCCTAGTATAATGTTGAATTCCATCATGGGAAATGACTACTAGATTTGCGATAAGATTGTGCTCACCAAAGTAAACACTAGAGTCTCTAAACACTGTTGATGCATGGATAATCCCACTTGGAGTCTTGACTGACAACTCTACCTCAAGAAATTCGGGGATTGATTCTATATTCTTTGCAAACTTGGAAGAAATAAAGGAATGCGTCGAACCAGAATCAAATAAAGCACTTGCTAGTTTTGAGAGGACAACAAGAGTACCTACTACCACATTGTTCGGAACTCCAACTTCAGTTGTTGTGATAGCGAAAGCACGACCTTGCTCCCTTGGCCTCTGCTGAGGTTGATGGTTATTCCCCTCCACCGCCCTCGGATTTGGACATTGATTAGCAAAGTGCCCAAGCTGTTCACACTTGAAGCATGTGACTTCGGGTAGGGACAAAACCATCTTTCCTCTGTCGTTAGTGTTGGGAAGTTGAGGCTTCACATCACAACGACAATTCCGAGAAATATGGCCTTCTTTTCCACACCTATAGCACTTGCCACTTCCGATCAAGCAGTTCCCCAGATGCTTCATCCCACATTTATTGCATGTGGCATGTTGCATATGCTTTCCACCTCTTTCCTGATCAAAACTTCTTCCCAGGCTTGGTTCTAGATTTCTCTTCTTATCATTAGATTTGTGAGACCATTGTGTCTCCCCAAACTCTAGTTCAACTTTCATAGCACTTTGAACTATTTGTTCATAGCTATCGTAGTCCCTGTTGGCTAGATTCTTCTGCAGATGTGGTCGTAGTCCACCAAAGAATCTATCAAACTTCCCATTAGGGTCCATGACAAAGATTGAGGTATAGCGGGAAAGCCTTGTGAAGTTCATCTCATAGCTTCCGACAGATTCGTTCTCCTTCTGCTTCAGCTCGAGAAACTCTTTCTCCATTTTCGTTCTCATGGAACGAGGGAAATACTTGTTAAAGAAAATCCCCCGAAATTCTTCCCACTCCATAGCTTCCATCTCTCCTCGTGGCTTCGTGTTTTTGATCAGTGACCACCACTGATCAGCTTCTCCCTCAAGGCGGTAAACAGAAAGGGTGACTTTTTCTTGTTCCGAACAATGATGTACAGAAAAGATCTTTACAATGGAGCTTATCCATTGTTCCGCAACCAATGGGTCAGTAGATCCACTGAATGTTGGCGGTCGTTGACGCATGAAGGACTCAACAGAGTGTTGTTCCCTTCGTGGTGAGGTCGGCCTCTCAGCTTGATTCAAGTTATTACTCATAACTTGAGTCAGTTGGTTCATCATTCGCATGAATGTTTCCATTCCGACTTCCATCGGAGGGCCGTCAGCACATGGTGCATTGAGGTCACCATCGGCACGGTCTCTCCTATTTCCCACCATTTTCTAAAAGAATAAAACCTTAGTGAGAAACTCATTTCATTTATGAATCTTTTAACTAAGACTTCGTGCTTAGACAATTATAGTTCTCTATAATTCCTTCATAATGATTCATAAAAAGCATGTGATTGACCAAACATATCCCCCGGGAGTGTCGTATCCAAGAGTGCAGCAAGGCCCGTTATCGTGCACCAGTTCCCGTTCGAGTCTAGCTCAAAGCGGTGTTTTCGGGTTTTACCCCTATGTACATATGTGCCAGAGCCGCCTCTACCTGCTCGTATACAGACAGGGATGTATTTGTTTGATAGACCACTTACTCAATACTTACCAAAATACTAGGAAGTTTTCCTATATTTAAACTTTTCTATAGAGTTCTTCCTAAAGTTTTAATATCCTAATTTCCACAAATAACTAAACCATCCTTTGATACCAACTATGGCATCCCGCCATTTTATAACATAAACTTTCATTACATTACACAAAACTGAGGATCTTTAAGGTCTAGTGTCTTGGAAACCAGGAACATAATACATGAAAACAACATAAAACATTCTTCTTAAACACTTGAAAGGCGTCTCCTTAAGTTTATTCTAGGTTCATTACTGCATCTCATAACCTAGGGACATACATCAAAAGAAAGGGTGAGCAGAAGGCCCAGTAAGGGAAATAAGAGGAACATTTTACATGTGAACTTGGTATACTTCAATAAGGACATGAAAAGAACTTTAAGACATGAGAAAGGAAATCATGAGGAATTTCATAATAAATATAACATTTTCCATAACATGAAGATGTGGCTACATCATTTAACATAGAAAATAATGAACATATCACCAAGGTCCATCCCCAAGGTGTCATTTGGAAATTACCAAGGTTATTCACCAAGGTATCATGAAAATTGTAATCTCTAGTGGTTACATCATTACCCAATGCATTGGAGCGCTATCAGGGCGTACCCTTAAATTTGCCTTTATTATCATGTGAGCCACATATATCATCATCAAACATTTCATAAATAAACCACATAGCATAAAATAAATGGGTTTCATTTCATAATCATAACGTTTTAAAAACTGCTTTAAAGACATGATCTTTACGTCACTTTAATCCCACGGAAAGGGAAAGCGGGTCTCATGTATGTAAATCCCAGAATTTAAAATGGAACATTTTGATATATATGTGAATACCCTTGTAGAAATAAGAGCTTTTTTATTCACTTTATAACATAAAATAATTTTTGAGAAAAGAGAGAGGCATTTTGAGGGGAAAATTCTGCAGCATAACGGCTAAGTTTCGGGGTTTTAGAAAACATTGAAATGAGAGGGGACATGGGTCACACACTCATAAATGATCCATAAAACAGTAGGGTGAAAGAATAATAAGTAAATATGGACATGGTAATGAAATTTTAGGGACATACCATTTGAAATGAAAAACAAGGAAGGAAAAAAGATTAGATTTCTCTTATGAAAATTCGGCAGCCTTACGGCGTCACTTAACTTCAAAAGAAAATGATTTGACAAGATCAAATAGGGTACCTCATCATATGATCATAAGAGATCAGTATGATAGATATAGAGAACATAACCCAACATAATAAAAAGGAACTTGAAAGACTTTACATGAAAATCGAACTTGAAAAATGAGAAGGGTGAAAGAATCCCTTAAAAATTCGGCAGCCTAACGGCGTCACTTAAACTTTCATAAAACGAAATGATGAGAGTAATAGGGGATCTCTCATCCTATAAACATGAAAGGTCAGTAATAGGAATATAAAATAACATCCTCTCACATAAAAACATGGAGCAGAAAAGGAATGGCATAAAAGATATTACATGAAAAGAAAGAGAGGGGTCGGATCCCTTACCTTAAAACGTGACTCTTGAAACTCAAAGGATTGGACCTTGAGGGCTTGGGGGCACCTTTGGAGGACTCCTTGGAATGTAAGAAGACCCGAAATTCGTTGGGGGAGAGTTGGGAGTGAAAACTAAGGGAGGAAAGGGTGGGTATTTATAGGGAAAGTGAGGGGACAGAGCATTAATGGCCAAGGGACACCTCACATGAGCTTTTCTCAAACCCATGTGCTCTCCCTTGGAATTTATCATGGAGTTAGGCCACATGGGGCCCCCAAAACAATAATTCATCACCCTTGGCCGGCCAACCCTCAAAAGATCTCATGACATCATCATGACACCGTTATGATGTCATTAAACATACCGAATCCCTAAAACTGTATTTTTACTATTCACTGAAAATTCAACTTTCTCAGAAAAATCCCAAAATTTCACCTTAACCAAATATCAATGCTCTGATTTCAAAAATGAAGTCATTTTTATAAAAATAATTTTCTAATTATTTTTAATTAAATTTTTAATTAAAAAACACTATTCATCCGAAAAAACTAATACTTGAATAATAATTTATGAAACCGTTATTTACCCATTTTATTGAATCACATTACTTAATCTAGGTTTCCAAATTATATTAAAACTTTCTTTAAGTGAGATTACTAATCCATTTGGTCACATTACTAATCCTAAGCGTAAAATCACTATTCATAATTTACTATTCATCAAAAATTAAGTTGATCTTATTAGACTCCAAATTCCTTACTGAACACTTTTGTAGAAGACCATTTTTTGAAAATCATTACACATAATTAGTTATTTAGGGTTTACATAAATATTTTAAAATATCCTTTTTTTCAAAATTCATCAATAAAATACATTCTAAAATTATCCGGACATTTGAAATTTCACAAACATCACTAAAGGAAGAAATCTCAATTTATTCACCCGAAAGGACTACACAAGGAAGCTAGGGTCTCGTCACATAGCCCCTTATAACATCGGCATAAGACCTGAGTGTAAGGTGTGCTATGGTGAGAGAATCTGAGGGAGGCTCAGATAACATTGCCCTAGTAGTAATCTCTACTAACTTGAACTTCTCCCACAGGCGTTTCCGTTCAAGCTTGACACGCTGGAGTTCGGCTTGGGCTTGGTCCAAAGCGAAGCCCACAGATGCTACCTCCTTCCCAAGCTCTGATAAGTGGGCTTCATAAGGGTTGAGTCTACTGGATGAAGCCATCGACTCCTCTTTCTGCATTAACCATTAACATCTTATTAAATCAATAAGAGTAAGTTAATATACTACTCAAAAAAAATTGGGTCGTTACAGTTACTTTCTAATATAAGAATTATCAAATAATTTTTTAAATATTTAATTTTTTGATATTTAAATTTAAAAATACAAAACAATATGTTTTCAAGATTGATTTTAATGATATTTTAATATTATTTGAACTAATCAACATAAATAATCATTAATGTTTCATATGACCCAGTAGGGATATATTGTAATAATATCATCATAATTCTTCTCGGGAGGTACAATGATTGTTTCAAAGAGTCTTTTGTGGATTTAATTTATTTTCCACTAGAAAATCATGTTTCAAAGGGGTTATTTTGGAATATGTTTTGTTTCCATATGATAATAGTTTTTCATATAGAATCTTATGGGTTTTGTTTATTTTCCATGAGTTAGTCATGTTTTAAAGAGATTATTATGGTCCCCATTTATTTGCCATGGGGTTATCATGTGTCAATGTGATTGTTATGGAGCCCTTTTATTTTCCAAAGTCTAATCATGTTTAAAAGATATTGTTAGGGATGTCATTTCAAAAATATATTATAATAATGATATGAAAGAAATAATGATAGTTTTTAAAAAATTTATGAAAAATGAGAGATCGATATAGTTTTTTATTTTTATTGGAAATTTTTATATAAATGACCCACCTACATACTTTCAGGTGAGCCTGATATAGCTTTTATGATGGGTGATCCCAAAAATCATAAAATGAATTGTGTAATATTCCTTCTCTTTTGAAGAAAAAAAAGAGTGATTTACCTGAGGGTTTATCATATAGATTTAACTGGTCTCTAGTTTTTTGGACATATATCTATATGGGTTATGAAGATGATGTGTTGAGATACGAACATGTATTATTTTTTTCATACAACAGGGTTTTAATTATTAATTTTATCAATATATAAATCAAATGTATTATGATTGTTAATTCTTATGACTCATAGAATTGTAAAAAATTTATGTCATTCACTATGTTTTTTTATCCATGTTTGTTGGGTCTGATTTTTCTTATGTTAGTCTCCTTTAAGTGGATTATATCATTATAACCCCATTCTAATCTTATTATCATAGATTAAATTCTACTATTAGTGTTTGTATTTACCCTTATAAAAAATTTTATCACCCCTTCATATGTTCCCTTTTACCCAGGTTATTGAGAAATATATAAAATGATTTATTCTTAAAGGGTTTTCTTATTTTTTATGTTATTGACCTAATATAGAATACGCAAGGATGTATATAGTAGAAAAGATACTCCCTAGAATTCATGGGTTTTGTTTTCTTAATTGTTTATCCTAATTATATAAAACACTAATCCTAAAGGCCATTTAGTATGTCTCTTAATAAACATTTTATTTTAATGTATTATGGTTTTGATGGTGATAATTGGGTTACCTTCATCAGCATTAAAGCTAAAAATGTAAATTTTTTGATTTTTTAAACTAGATATGGGAGTGCAGGATTAGGTCTATTATAGTTTGTATCAATATAGTGTTTAGAAAAATATAGATATTAGGATATTCTCTTGTTAGGTTATATTTGAAACCACATTTTCTGTAAAATGTGGGAGGAATTCATATTAATTCATAATTTCAAATATATTTATATATATATTCAATTAAATAAGTTCTAAGCTTCTTCAGTTTTCTTTATTATGATCTCGAGTTATTTGATAAGTTGAAGATGTATTTATGATTGTATTGTGAATTATAGTTTCTTGATTTTCATATCTTCACTAAATGAATTTATTTATAAATTTGGTGGTCTTTAATCTCTTTGATATTCTCTTGATCCATTAATTTACTATTTATTTCACATTCTATATCGATTCTGTGATTTTTGGATTAGTATTGGACTGATTCATTATTCTGAAATTAATTTATAAATTGATACACATTATATAATTTATTTTTATGTATTGTTATTTGAAGGTATACATGTTCGTGATTTTATATAATTATGAGAATTAGTCATAATATTTTCACTTTTAAAATTTTGGATACATTTCATGTGATGGAGATGTACTTTGGCATTTTCATTTTTCATTCATCATCTTAGCTCATTGATCTCTTTTTTTTGAATGACTGAACAACTAAAAATTGGGTATTATTGGTTTTTTGAATCGAAAAGGAACATAACTATTTATTTTTATTTTTTGAAAAATCTATTTGATCTTGTATAAAAGAGTTTATATCATTCTGGTGGCATGATTTCACTATCATTCATGTATTGTAGTACAAGATTATTGGAATTTTTACTTTTAAATGATAACTCTAGGTTGATACTAGATGCTAGATGATTTTACTATTTATTGAGGGATTGTGGAGAGTGATTCTTTTCCCATATTGATACAATTGAATGATTTTTATTTCTCTTATGGTGGACTAATGATGGACATATATATGATAATCCTCATCACATGTTCATTGCTTATGAATCTGTACAAGTCTGTATTGGAGAACACCTCCCCATAAGTATGTGTAAACTAGACTATAACAGTTATATTTTTCATAATTAACATTCATTTTGGAATAATAGGTGTGTGAGGGGTTTTTTTTGGAGAGGACATTATCTACAAAACAAGAAGAACCCTGACAATTAGTTTATATTACACTCTTAAAAATTGTTTTTCCTAAATGATTAGGAATTAATGAAAAACATTAAAGGATTCTACTTAGTGGTACCTGATTCATAAATTGATATGGATCTGACATATGGGATGGATTGAGTGTATTGTGTTACCAGAAGACTATTCTTTCAATTGATGATAGTTACAATGCTCAGATTTAAAGTTCCTTTAGGATGGGCTTGTTTGGATGGGATGTTTATAATTTCTCCTACAATATTATTTAAAGTTTATTTAAACTGTTCAGTTTTTGCATCATCAATACATTTCAGGTGATGGATTATATTATTATATATTTTCAATTTGAATCTAGACTCATAACACATGTATATCGAGTTGTTGAAGGTTTCCATTATTTATATTTATATATTATACTTCGTTCATTTTATTTTGTCTATGCTCATTAATATCTATGTAACATATTTCAATTTCATGATGGTGAAAATTCATTACACCATGGTTTTTATTTATATGTCATACAATCATTAATAATTTTAATAGATATAGGGGTTGGGTGACAATATCACGTATCATTTGTTCTAAAAATTTACATTTTAGAAGGAATATTATTAGGATTAAGTATATGTATGGATTTTTTTTAACATTATTTATGCATTTATATTTTTTGGAGAAACTTTTTAATGTATTGATAAGGGTTTATATTATCTGTAATATTGATTGAATTATTTGGAAATAGGTTTTATCATTTAGATAACCTTGATATTGAAAATTAATTTGTCGACTAAATAATTAAGGTTATATTGGAAGATTATCACTATATTTTTAGACTTTAAGCTGAAATGTATGAGATAAAATTATTTTGAATTATTCCAAAATTTTTATTTATTTTTCATTTATAAAGACATGGGGAATAACCAAATATCATTTTTTTATAATTATGTCCATTAAAAGATTAGTTTAGGGCTTTAGGAATAAAAATATTCAGGTTGACTACTCATTACTTGGATTAAAAGATATTATGGATGTGGAAATTGATAAAAGTAAGAATGTATACTCATCAAGTAATTATAAAACCTTATTCTCATAGTATAAATAGTAATGTAACTACTAAAATCAAGTAAAAGAAATCAGAAAATAATTTTTTCCTATTACTATCTTTTTTAAAATCAACGTCCAATTTTACAACACTTTGGTTAATTTTTTTTGGTTGTTTACATTCTCATGATCATTAAATTTATTGGGATCAATGTTATATTTAACTATATATCATTATTTAAGAATTATTATTTATCTTTTAGATCCATAACATTAGATCCCACCTATATTTTAATAATTGGGAAACTAGTAATGTGTTATTGAAGATAGTTTATATACTTCCCTTTATATCTTATCAAGTGGATGATTTATTAACCATTTTTATGAAGTTCTTTTAAATTCTCTAAAATTTCATTAAAAATATAATTTATAAATTATGTAGCTGGAATTTGTTAAATTCGATAAGATGTAACACAATGTTATTTAAAAGTAATAACATTTAGTATTATAGGGTATCAGAATCTCATCACCGAGCTGAAATATACCATGAAATATATGATCGTTATAACCTAGATTTTAAATTAGTTGGTATTAATAGTAGTATATACTTTATGATAATTTTTTTTGAATAAAAAAGGATAATATTAATGAAGAAGATCAACATCCATACATAAGTAGAGCCATGAAGGGAAATTGTCCAGCCATAACTGGTTGACATCGAAGGGGTCTGAGGCCGCTAGCTGATGGGCCACATTGTTTCCTTCCGTTTTGGTAAAATATAAGGTTCAAGAAGAGAATCCATGGAGAAGCGAGCTAATTTTACTGATGATGAAGCCAAGGGGCTGGAGCCCGACATCGTTGTGGTCAATGGCATTGATGACAGAGAGGTAGTCAGACTCAATGATGACATCTTCACATCCATATTCCGCAGCGAGCATCATGTCTGCAAGGACAGTAGAGGCCTCAGCAACTGCAAGTTCTCAGAAAGCATGATGGGATTTATATTTTGCTTCAATAATCTTCCCCAGATGATTTCGCGCCAGGAGGATGAGAGAAATGGGCCCATCATTGGGGAGAGAAGCGTCTACGTTAATCTTAAGACTCCCTTCCGATGGGGAGGTCCAATGAGGGGGGGGGGCAGGAGGGGGTAACAGCTAGCATGACGTGTCCTTTACGGTCCTGGAAGCCCTCAATCCACGAAGTAGCTCATTCAATCCAGAACTCGGGAGGTTGATGAGCGTGGTGGATGACCGAGTCATTACGAAGAACCTAGATGATCCAGGATAAGGTACAAAAATATCTTGCATCTGACGGTGAAAGAGCAGAACACCAATGCATCAGAAGTTGAGGGAGGTTATAGACATGGTCCGGAAATGCATCTGAACTCAGGCCCCATTTATTCTAGATTTCCTTTTCTCCCAGGCAGTGGATGATGGCATGCCAAGGATTTTTCAGAATATTCAGGCAGAATGGGAAGGATGCAGCACTGGCCATGTGTCGAAAAACCAGGAGGCTCATGGTAGGGAGGGTGCCCGTGCACACCTGCCACCAATAATGGCATTTTTTTGGGGGGGGGGCATAGAGCATCCAAAGTGCTTTCCATGGATATCATAAATATGAATATATTGACAACATCTTAGTATTTTGTTAATCATTTTTTGGTAAATTCTATTTATTCAAAAGATTATTTTCTCTTTAGAAAACGTTTATATTATTTTGTTTAGAAAATATTATAATTAATTCTTTAAAAAATATTAAATTAATTTTTAAAATGAAATTTACTTTCTAATTTATTATATAAAATAAAAATTTGGTAGAAAGCTTTATATTTTAGGAATAATTATATTCTTCATTGAATAGTGTTTGATACATATTTTTATAAAAAATGTCATTTATTTTTAATAAATAAATTAATTTTAAAAAGAATATGTTTATAATTTTATTTCAAGTAGAAAAAATATTATGTAGCTATATTTAGTCAACCTCATTACTTTCAAATAATATTTTTATTATATTAATGTATATATTTATTTTTGGGTCTTAAAATATATTTTAATGAAAATTATTATAATGTGCATAATGTTTCACCGTTATAAATAATTTAAAAACCAATAATGTGGAATGATTTAAATTAAATTTATAATATATAATTATAAATTCGAATTTAAATTAATATAATTATTTTTACTGGTCTTATAGTTAATATAAAACCATCGTTTTCTTAAAAAAATACACTTCTTGATAAACTACATTTTCATCAACTATACAGGTTTAATTTTAAATTAAAATATTCCACCTTGGTAAAATTAATATAGAAAAATTGATTCCATATCTTAATTTTGAATATTTTTTACTACATAGTAATTTCAATATAAATTATTAAAATAATTAATAGCGAAAACAAAAAAATTAATTTCAACAGTTAAGGATAAAATTGGTTTATTATGTGTTAAAATAAAATAATATTAGTGTTAAAATAACCTAAATAAAAGTCTAAAATATATTTTATGGTTATATTTAGACCGTAAGATATATGAGGATCCATAATTGTTCATTTTTATCCTATTTTTATGTGAACAAATTAGTACATAAATTTCTTTTGAAAATGTATAAGTGTGACATTCAACTGACTTATAAAAGGCCACGTCCTATCATATCATGATCATAATATAAAACAACTTTTTTTAGGGCCATACCACAAAATATATCTTACTTAACCCCATAAATATGACAAATATCATTTATATGGATCAAAAAACCATCGTAATAATCATTTTGGGGGTTATCTAATGTGGTTTTCCGAATATTTACTATCATTCTTAACTGAGAATTATAATTGTGTATCTTATTACACCTTATTAAAATGTTAATAATATATAAATATATATTAACATGATAATACATTATATACTTTGGTATTATTATATTAATTTAATGAACTAAATTGTCACCCTCTTTTATCAAATTTGATACAAAATCATCATTTTTGTGTATGGAATACAACTACCTCGCGAAGCAATGTCATTATATTTCCATCATTATCACTGAAATTTCATTATAATAATATAATTAGAGTATATAAATTATAGTTTTATAATAATAATACCTCAATATTTATGATACAACATATAAATTCTTTATTATTATTCGGTGGTGGATACAATATTGTCACTCATGTGTCCGACAGACTACAGTCTCACTAGATGATTTGTTTCAGTTTTCACTAACACATAACATGACAGGGAATAAGGATAATATTTAGTAATATATGTGATATACATGAAATATTTATTATATTCATGTTAATTAATAAAACAAAATATATCATTTTCATTCTTACACTAAAATATGATAAAGTCGATTATGCATACGTATGGACTTATGCCTCAATAAAGCAATGTGACAATATTTTCATACCCACATCACAGTGATGATATTTATATGTTTGTAAAAAAAATATGATACTTATTATATGATGACAATTTTTGAATTTAAAAATAAAACATAACTTCTATCTATAATGATAATAGAAAAATGGAAACTTTACTTATGTGTACAGATGACCAATCATCTCCAAGATTAAAACCTAGATTATTTTCCATAAACATAATCAATGAATGATTTTATTTTTTAAATTTATTTATAA
The DNA here is from genome assembly GCA_963277665.1 of Viscum album. Lineage (NCBI taxonomy): Eukaryota > Viridiplantae > Streptophyta > Magnoliopsida > Santalales > Viscaceae > Viscum > Viscum album. The sequence goes on along the minus strand of OY728150.1, from coordinate 33,722,434 downwards.
TTATCATAAAATTTTAATTCTTTATTAATATATATATATATATTTAAATTTCGACCTCATTGATCATGTTCAACACACCGAAAGTATTTTAAACCAATGAGTTGAAATTCATTAAAACACCCATCTAAGAATTAAATGATTATGTATTTAATCACGTCATTAAAAAGACATGGAAAAATTATTTATGTATTAATTTTTAAATATTTAAATTGTTCTGAATATATTAAATAATTAATAAAATTTTATCATAGAGTAGGTTTGTTCACATAAAACGTATGTCGGACCATATGTAAGGATTTTCGTGTCTCACTTTTTATTCTAAAAGAAATATGCCAGATTAACCACAAATTTTATTATTTGGGGTTTATAAAATGACCTAATAATTAATTTAATGATTATTTTTTTTCATATATTTTTGTATTTTTCAATCCATGGGTTTTTTAACTATCACAGGGTTTTGATATGTAGATTACCAGAGTCATATGGGACATCATCTAAATTTTCCATTATTGATGAATATTATAATGTTATACACCTATTGTATTCTATAATTTTCATATGATGGCCATTTCATAAGAATTATTCTGATGGAAATACATTTTCCTCAAGTAATGGAGTGGTTTGATAGACACTGATCAGGACATCATTTTTATTGAAGGAAATGCAATAATTTAGTCGTTCACGTAGGGTTGACCATTTTTTGTTTCCCCTAAAATGTGACATCATTGGAGAAGTCATTAATTATGAATTTTTTCAAATTGGTTTTTATTGTAATTGGAAACAACCATTGGTTCTATATCTAGGGTCATACTTTCCAAAGGAAAGTGGTCATTATGGATTTTGAACCATGATTCTTAAGAAACCACATTAGTTAATAGGACTGGTTGTTATACTCATCACACCCTGTTGGGGGAATTATTTCCTACATGGATACACTCTTATAGATCTAAGATAGTTCATTAATACTTCATATATTCCCATGTATTATGTGGCTCAACCCAAATTAAGAAACAATTATTAGCATCTATGGAATTAAGAATCATCCACATGTATTTAGGGGAAATCATAAATACAGATATCTCTATGTATCTAAGGTTCTCCATTGATGTTATCCTATTTTATACTAATTAGATATTATTTGGTAATTATTATGAAGATGCTGATTTTATAGCCATGTGGTGTGGAACTTCGAAGATTATGATCTACCAGGTACAAAAATGTCACTATGTAATTTATCATCATCCAGGGGATGGAGGATGTTTTGATATTGGGATCAAACCCATATATGGGATTAATATTAATAATTGTGAAAGGAGTCAGAACCCCTATACTATTGTGTTATCTAATGGGACCTGTCATACATTTTATGCTTTTTTGATAAGTATCCAACCATACAGTTTAATTTCATGTGGTAATGAAATCTAGGTGGAATATTCCTAGTCAATGATTGGTGAGAGATTTATAACTATGTTTCCAAAGGAACATTGATGGGATTTGAAAATCATTTTTGAGTTCGACCCTACTAGGAATGTGGCCGAGATGAACATGGTTGGTTTATGATATTGGGTTTCAACTTCAGGGTGGCTTCCTACATATTGCGATTAGATGAGAATAAAATTCCATGAAGTTCTTTAGGGATGAGCCATGCCTATGGAGGCCCAAATTGGTATGTTCCACATGGGAGTATAGACTATTGATATTATAGGTTACGGGTTACTCATAATAAGTATATACCCTATGAAGGGACTATAAGGGATGTTTTAACTCATAGGGATTTGGGGGATTTACTCGGTGTCTTCTCCTGAAAAGGATACACATATTAAGGGATTTATAATTTGGGATTATTCATTAGGAGGATGCCCACTAATCCCGGTCCACAATAGGGCTTCCTTTGTATCCTGGTAATGGGTGGAATCTGTCACGACCCGTCCTCGGGGCCCGTGCCATGACAACCCCAAGCCCGCCTTCCATATGCCAGGGGCTGGCGACTAGCACCAAGGCGTAAAATCCCAGTAAAAGGGAAGACATTGCCTTTGTAAAGTAAACAAACACCATAGAGTAAGCAACAGAAGAAGTAAACACTATGTAAAAGCTGGTAAAATAGTAAGTGCAGAAAAGTAAGTTGGCCAGTATACAAACCCAAACTGAAAGTAAAGTACAACTCGAAAGGGAAAACAGCAACTGAAAAGTAAAATCGGCTACGCCGAGCTATCCACCGGAAATCCCAACTGAAGGGTGGATACAGATAGCTCCACTGCTCCTCGGGTCTCGACGTCCACTCCGAGTACGTCCCACCCAATGGTCCACCTCCAGGTACCATCCTGATCTGTAAGCCTCAACCACAATCAGCGTGGTCCATCGTCTGCAACCAACACAACGTAGTGCGGGCATATCCCGTGCAGGGGTGAGTATAAGCTACTCAGTAAGGACCCCGAGACCCCCAAAGGTCTCCCAAAATCAACAAAGGATAAACAAAAAGGAAAGATACAACCACGAAGTAACAACTGACACTGCTTAGGTATATGCCCATACATATACCTAAGTCATCAATTCCAATACGCTCCATCCTCCGAGCCCAAGTAAAACCCAGTCCACACAGGAAAGTATATGTATTCTACATAGGAAAGAAACACGTAATCCACACAGGATAGCACAACACAATCCACACAGGAAAGAAAACAGGTTTCAGCTCATAGAGTTATAATTCTTCGAAGACGATAGAGATGATCACTGATCCATCTAAGTCATCGGACCCACAAAGGATAGATAGGTACTAACAGCCGCAAAGACCCACACAGGTCTGGTAGGAAACTAACCCCCGCAAAGACCCACATAAGATCAGACCCACACAGGATCTGTAGGTGCTGGCTCACACAGAACCGCTGAACGCTGACCCACACAGGATCGGACCCACACATGATTGATAGCACTGATCCACATAGGATAGCTGAGTTCTGTAGTCGTCGTCATCGTCGAATCCACTGAGGATCTCTGTACAGTCGTTTTCACAGACACAGTAGCAGTCGCAGCCAGCTCTAGGGTTCCTGTACACAGCAAGCTCGTTCGGGAGGGTCCGCTCCATGAGCCGAGAGGTTGATACATCAACTGACACATAGTCCAGAGTTGATGTATCCAAAGGTTCTGTATCGTCAACAGGAACTCAACATCGCAGACAGCGCGTCGATCGGACGCCCGGTCTAAGAGTTATTGGTTTTTTCGTCCCAGGGGCCCGGTTGGTTTTTAAGGCAAAACCAACCTGACCATACTCCACCTACGTCCAAACTTCGGGCGGAGTATGCAAAAAGAACCGTCTCACTTAGAGGAAAACAACAATGTCGACGGCACGCCAATCGGATATCCGGAGCTCAAGATATGAGCGTTTCCGCTCCGAGGGCCTGGTTGGTTTCGTGTACGAACCAACCTGGCCAAACTCAAAGAATTCTGAAACCTTGAGTGTGATAAACCGCCACGACCGTCTCCTTCCAAGGATCATGTTGCCGCTGATGGCGCGTCGATCGGAGGTCCGTAGCCCGAGTTATGGGCAATTGAACCCAAAAGGTCTAAAAACCGGGGTTTCGGGCTCGGACCGACCCGGCCCGCGACCCCCCCGGTCGGCCCGAACCGGGCCGGGTGCGGCCCGGCGGGGCACAGCGCGCCCAACGCGCTGTCCAGCTCGACCGAAGGCCGAGCCCTTTAGGAAGGGGGGGGGGCGCCTGCCCCCCTTCTGTAACCACAGCCCCCATTTATGGGGGCCGTTTGAAGACAGGCTGGGGGAATTTCATTCCCCTGACTCCTCCCCTTTCGGCCGGCCCGACCTTGTTGGCCGGTTCCTGTTCAATGGGATCGGCGATGGCCGGTCCCCTTCCAGCTCTGACACCGGCGACCCGGTTCGGCCGCCAGTCACCTTGCTCCGCCGCATCCCGGAACCGTCCACGACCCTTGTCGTCCGGCACGGTGCGACGGCACCGCGCCCCTCTGCCGCGGCCCCACTCTGGCCATGGTTTTTTTCAGTGTCTCCGATGCGGCGCGACAGCGTCGCGTCCTTGTATTAATTTGTGTCGCGGCGTAATGGCGCCGTATAATTCTTGCCGCAAAAACCTGCGCGGTGCGACGACACTGCACCTCTTCCATTCAATCCAAGAATTCAACAAGAAAAATTATGGAGGTGGGTCGGCCGTGTTTGGGCAGTCCCCCCCCCCCTTACGTTAATCAATAGTAGACGGTTAAATTTCATGAAAAAATTCAGGAATCAAATCACGAACAAATTAATTAAAAACAATCCCCTACCTCGGTTTCCAGAATGGTGCACGTCAACGAGCCGTGGAAGATGAGCATCGTGGAGGTTGGGTGTCGCGGAAAACGAACGTAGATTCCATTGACGTCGAGGTGCGTCCGAAGAGGAAATGTTGTTGCAGATGTTCTTCGCGTTCTTCGGCAGAGATGTTCTTCGCTAACGAAGGTGTTCTTCGTTGGAGTCTGAGGTGTTCTTCACATTCTTCGTCGAAGTTGAAGAAGAAGAAGACTTCCTCAATCCCTTATCCCTTTCCTCCCAAGTCTCCACCACAAGAAAAACTAACCCCAAAATAAAATAATCCTCCCACTTATTTTATTAAACCAACATAGGTTTTTTTGAATTTCAAGAGTTTGAAAATTCAAAACCCACATTTAACTCACTTAAGTTATTAACATAAGATGTTATAAAATTAATGAGTAGAGATTTATCAAACTTAAATGGGGGGTTTAGAGGGGTAAGGAAAGTGAGGGGTTGGGATCGTGTGGGTCCCACCCTGCCTTATCCTCTAAAGGTTGGTTATCACAAGTGGGTCCCACCCACAACATCCTTACTTAGGATAAAACTACCAAGTGGGAAAAAATAAAAATTGTTAAATTTTTATTTTCAACTACCACAAAAATTAATAACTCCCCTCGTGTAAACGCAACTCTGAAACAGGAGTTCCTAAGAAATTACCGGCGCTGCGGTTCCATCGTTGCCCTCGGAATTCGATTCCGGGCACCGGTTCAAAAGTAGGAAATTTCTGCTCGTTCGTTCACTGAACGTACCCGAGCTAAACTTCGGATAGAAATTCCGGGCACTCCGGGCCTCGGAATCAAGTGCCGTCTAAAACTGCGTTCTTGTAAAATTTGAAAGAAAATTAAGAAAAAATTTTCCTTGAATTTTACGGGTCTTTACATTACTCCCACCTCAGGGATTTACGTCCCCGTAAAGATACATCAAAACTAGGGAAACAAATGTGGGTACTGAGCACGCATCTGAGCCTCTCGCTCCCAAGTGCTCTCTTGGAGGATCCCGTGCTGCCATCTGATGCGCACTAGAGTAATCGACCATCCACGTCGGACCTGCTCTTGTCGATCATCGATCTCAACTTGAACCTCCGTAAAAGTCACCCCATCATCAATGTCAAGCTCCCCATGGTCAATGATATGCGTTGGTTCGTGCACGTATCTCCTAAGCTGATACACGAGGAAGACGTCGTGCACCCGCTGCAACTGAGGTGGTAGAGCCAGGCGATAAGCCACCACCCCAATCCTGTTGATGACCTGGAACGGTCCGATGAAGCACGGAGATAACTTGCCGCCTTGGCCAAATCTCTGTATACCACGTCGAGGTGAGACCCACAAGAAGATGTGTTCGCCATCCTTGAACTCTAGTGGCCTCCGCATCCTGTCGGCATAAGACTTCTGCCGGCTCTGAGCTGTCCTCATCCGCTCCTAGATGACCTGGACCTTCTCTATCGTGGCCTGGACCATCTCCGATCCCACAAGAGCTGACTCCCCAGGGTCTGTCCAGCACAAAGGAGATCTGCAATGTCGGCCGTACAACGCCTCGTATGGTGCCATCCCGATGGTGGAGTGGATCTGTTGTTGTACGCGAACTCCGCTAAGGGTAGGTGGTCCTCCCAGCCACGACCAAAGTCGAGGACACATGCACGGAGCATATCCTCGAGAGTCTGAATGGTCCTCTCTGTCTGACCATCCATCTGAGGGTGAAAGGATGTGGTCAGACGTAGCTGCGTCCCAAATGCCTCCTGCAACCCCTTCCATAGTCGAGAAGTAAAGCGAGAATCTCGATCAGAGATGATAGATGATGGCACACCGTGAAGCCGTACAATATCCTGAACGTAATTTCATCTGAAGCTCTCCACTGAGCCTTACTCTCTGATGGGTAAAAAGTGAGCCGACTTGGTGAGTCGGTCGACAATCACCAAAATGGAGTTGTGACCTCTGGAAGTGCGTGGAAGTCCAGTCACGAAGTCCATAGATATGCTATCCCACTTCCACTCCAGAACCTCCAAGGGCTGTACCAAGCCTGCTGGTATCTGATGCTCAGCCTTCACCTGCTGGCAGGTGAGGCATCGAGAAACAAACCCTGCCACAACCTTCTTCATGCCCGGCCACCAGTGCTGTCGTCTGATATCTTGGTACATCTTCGCCACTCTGGGATGTACCGCCAAAGGAGAAGTGTGAAACACTCTCAGCACATCCTCCCCGTAAAGCAACTGGTACCATGGTACATCCTCTGAAAAGGACGTCGTGCTCTGATCCAAAGGAGAAACCATCAGGTGCCTTTCCTGAGGATATCTATGCACACCGCGTCTCACAATCAGTGTCCCTTCATTGTGCCTCTCTGACCCGCTGCAGTAGTGTAGGAGTGACTGTGAGAGACTGAAGGAAGGCTGCTCCATCTCTATCCACAAAGGATATCTGCAAAGAGGCTAGCTGCTCTGTCGCCTCCTCAAGTAGTTGAATTCCTGTCCTCCTGCTGAGAGCATCGGCTACTACATTCCCCTTCCCATGAGTATAGACTATCTCAAAGTCATAGTCCTGGAGGAACTAGAGCCATCGCTGCTGTCTCAGGTTCAGGTCCTTCTACGAGAAGATGTACCTGAGACTCTGGTGGTCAGAAAAGACTGTAAAACGCTCGCCCATCAGATCGTGTCTCCATGTCTTCAGAGCGAAGACCACTACTGCTAACTCCAGGTCATGGGTAGCATAGTTCTACTCATGCGGCCTCAAATGACGTGATCCATAGGCGATAACTACCCGCTCCTACACCAGTACACAACCGAGTCCCATCCCTGATGCATCACAGTAGACTACGTACCCTACTCCCTCCTCAGGCAACCTCAAGATATGTTTGCTGGTCAATCTCTATCTCAGCTCCTGGAAGCTCTGCTGACATCTGTCTGACCACACGAAGGGTTTCCCCTTCTTCGTCAAAGCTGAGAGTGGTGCCGCAACTCTGGAGATGTCTGGAACAAATCTATGATAGTATCCAACTAGTCCCAAGAAACTCCGCACCTCTGTCACGCTCCTAGGTGGCTCCCAAGCTAACACTGCCTCGATCTTTGCAGGGTCCACTACAACTCCCGCCTCAGAAATGACGTGTCCCAAGAAGTGGAACTCACGTATCCAGAACGGACACTTCGAGAGATTGCTATAAAGCTGGTGCTCTCAGAGTGTGTCTAGTACGACCCGTAAGTGGTAGGCATGCTCCTCCTCAGTCGTCGAGTAAATCAAAATATTGTCTATTAAGACCACGAAAAATCGATCGAGGTATGGCTGAATGATCTTGTTCATGAGGGCCATGAGTACTGCTGGAGCATTGGTTACGCCGAATTTCATAACCAAGAACTCATAGTGGCCATACCGACATCTGAAGGCCGTCTTCTGCATGTCCTCGTTTCGAACTCTGAGTTGATGATAGCCTGACCTGAGGTCTATCATCGAGAACCACCGTGCTCCCTTGAGCTGATCGAAGAGGTCATCAATCATTGGTAGCAGATACTTGTTCCTCACTGTCACCTGGTTCAGGCGACGATAGTCGACACAAAGTCGCAAGCGCCCGTCTGCCTTCTTGGTGAACAAAATCGGGGATGCCGAAGGTGAAACAATGGGTCAGATGAACCCCTTTCCCTGCAAGTCCTCCAACTGTACCCGTAGCTCTCGAAGCTCGGCAGGGGCCATCCAATATGATGGAGTCGATATCGGGGTGGTCCCGGGGTACAGGTCAATATAAAATTCTACCTCTCTACGGGGAGGTAGTCCTGGAACGTCGTCAGGTAAAACGTCAGCAAACTGATCCACCACTGCAGGAAAACCAGGACTCCGCACGTCAACTGCTCCTAGGATGAGGCTAGCCAACTGATAAGTGATGGGTTTTCCTCTCCTCCGCGAAAGTCCATCCTGTGCTGCAAAGAATCCCTTCTCACCAGTGAAGGTGAACCTGCTCCCGTCGGTGCGTACACATTGCACCTTGCGCCTAAAACAGTCAATATGTGCATGGACCGTAGATAACCATTCCATGCCCAAGATGATGTTGTATGGCCTCGACGCCGCTACAAGAAGATCCAAGCCAATTCTCTCGCCTCCTAGAGTAATCTCACACTGCCGGCACCAGTGCGTAATCGTCATGTCTTCACCCGTAGGAGTCTCTAGCCGTAAGGATCGAGCCAACGGATCTGTCGGAATCTCCGAGATTCGAACAAGGGAAGCGGCTATGAAAGAGTGACTCGCTCCTGTGTCTATAAGTATTGCAGCAAGGTTGGATTAGACACAAATAGTACCTCGAATCATCTCGTGTGCGCCGTGTTCGTAGGCCTCTTCTGCCTGGAGCTGTGCCTGTCTTTTCCTACCAGCTCCCTGTGGTCGGGGTGGACCTCCTGGTGGTGGTGGTGGTAAAGCCTCAAAGCGTCGCCCACCACCTGCTGCTCAGCCAGCTCCTCTGCCTTGTCCGCCTGCTACTTGCGGACCGCCACGGTCGACCCTCTGCCTCTGCCTCTGTGGTCCCTCAACCGTCTGCTGCTCCTCAAAACGGCGGGTCGGGTAGTCACGGGCCATGTTGCCCTGCCCGCCGCATGAGTAGCATTGTCTGCCTCTCGAAAGACTGACTCCGCGCTGTGTGCCCCGCTCTGCTGAGCCAGTGTATTGATGTCGTCTGCCTGAGGGTCTTGTCTGCCTGGACCCAAGTGTAATTCGTCGACTTCCTGCTGCAGAAGACTCTGCTACATGCCGCCCTACGGTGGGTCTCAGCGTTGGTGTAGACTCAACAAGAAAGCTCTCGATCAAAAGGGCCCTCTCCAGTACTCCTGTCTGAGTCCGAATGCTTAGGGAGATCAGCGATGCCCTGATCTCGTGTCTCAATCCCTGCTCAAAGGTCCGGTCCCGGAAGAATGTGTCATGTACCATGTCTCTAGAGTAGCGCGAGAGATCAATAAATCCCTCCGAGTACTGGGTGACCGTAATGTTGCCCTGCCGTAGCTGAAGAACCTCCTGGATGCGCACCGCACAGAGGTTGGCTGGGACAAACTCTGAGCGGAAGAGGCTCTCAAAATCTATCCAGAGTAGAGATGCCTCATCGTGAACCTGGAGCATGAAGCGCCACCATTGGCCCGCTGCTGCGTGTAGTAGGCTCACTGCGAGGATCACCATGAGGTCTGCCGGTGTCCTCACTAACCGAAAAACTCGTACCACTACCTCTAGCCAGTCCTTGGTTGCCTGGGGGTCCGTCTCCCCACGGAACCTGGGTGTTCGCTGGCGCTGGAACTCATGCAGTGCACTGAGGCGACATGCATCGCCAGCGGCTGGTGCTGGAAGCATCGGTGGCTCGCCGGGTAGAGCTACCACCGGTGCCACTGCTGACAAAGGGCCCTTCACCGAGGCCTCGTCGCTCGGTGGGCTGTCATCACGCTCGACTCTCGGAACCCTAGCTGGCTGCCATCGTGGGGCCATCCTGAAAAGGAAACAGGTGCGCTACTGTCAGAACAGTATACCTGGTGAGCTGATACAAAGTAATCACAAAGAAAACTTGAAACACACACGCAATCAATGTTTTCGTGCATTAAGTCAGAAATCAGAAGTCAGGGTCCTGGATTACGGATACGTCGGCCGCCGCACCAACACTGGACTCCCTGGACTGATAACCACACCCAATATGCTAAACACTATTGCTTCACATAGAAAAGATCAGAGTCCCATGTTCTACGATAGAACCGAACTCCTCTGATACCAATTTTTCACGACCCGTCCTCGGGGCCTGTGCCGTGACTACCCCAAGCCCACCTTCCATAGTCCAGGGCCTGGCGACTAGCACCAAGGCATAAAATCATGGTAAAAGGGAATGCATTGCCTTTGTAAAGTAAACAAACACCACAGAGTAAGCAACAGAAGAATTAAACACTAAGTAAAAGCTGGTACAATAGTAAGTGAGGAAAAGTAAGTGGGCCAGTATACAAACCCAAACTAAAAGTAAAGTACAACTCAAAAGGGAAAATAGAAACTGAAAAGTAAAAGCCGCTACGCCGAGCTGTCCACCGGAAATCCCACCTGAAGGGTGGGTACAGATAGCTCCACTGCTCCTCAGGTCCCGCCATCCGCTCCGAGTACGTCCCACCCAGTGGTCCACCTCCAGGTACCGTCCTACTCTGTAAGCCTCAACCACCATCAGCGTTGTCCATCGTCTGCAACCAACAAAACGTAGTGCGGGCATAGCCCGTGCAGGGGTGAGTATAAGCTACTCAGTAGGGACCCCGAGACCCTCGAAGGTCTCCCAAAATACACAAAGGATAAACCAAAAGGAAAGATACAATCACGAAGTAACAACCGACACTGCTTAGGTATATTCCCATACATATACCTAAGTCATCAATTCCAATACACTCCATCCTCCAAGCCCAAGTACAACCCGGTCCACACAGGAAAGTATACGTATTCCACACAGGAAAGCAAAACGTAATCCACATAGGATAGCACAACACAATCCATACAAGAAAGCAAACATGTTTCAGCTCACACAGGTATACTTATTCGAAGACGATAGAGATGATCACTGGTCCATATTAGTCGTCGGACCCACAAAGGATCGATAGGTACTAACCGCCGCAAAGACCCACACAGGATCGCTAGAAAACTAACCCCCGCAAAGACCCACACAGGATCGGACCCACACAGGATCTGTAGGCACTGGCTCACATAGAACCGCTGAGCACTGACCCACACAGGATCGGACCCACACAGGATCAGTAGCACTGAACCACATAAGATCGATGAGTGCTATAGTCGTCGCCGTCGAATCCACTGAGGATATCTGTAAAGTCGTCGTCGCGGACACAGTAGTAGTCGCAGCCAGCTCTTGGGTTCCCGCACACAGCAAACTCGTTCGGGAGGGTCCGCTCCAGGAGCTGAGAGGCTGATACATCAACTGACACATAGTACCGAGTTGATGTATCCAAAGGTTCTGTATCATCAACAGGAACTCAACGTCACAGACGGCGTGTCGATCGGATGCCCGGTCTGAGAGTTATTGGCTTTTTCATCCCACGGGCCCGGTTGGTTTTTAAGGCAAAACCATCGCGACCTTATTCCACCTGCGACCAAACCTCGAGCGGAGTATTCCAAAGATCTGTATCATTTAGAGGAAAACAACAAAGTCGACAGCATGTCAATCCTACGTCCAGAGCTCATGATATGAGCGTTTCCGCTCCGAGGGCCCGGTTGGTTTCGTGTACAAACCAACCCGGCCAAACTCAACGTATTCCGAAACCTTGAGTGTGATAAACCATAACGACCGTCTCGTTCCAAGGATCATTTCACCGCTGATGGAACGTCGATCGGAGGTTCGTATCCCGAGTTATGGGCAATTGAAGCCAAACGGTCCGAAAACAGGGGTTTCGGGCCCGAGACCGACCCGGCCCGAGACCCCCCAGTCGGCCCGAACCGGCGCGGCCCGGCCTGGCCGACCGGCCGGGCGGCCGGTCCGGATGGGCACAGCGCGCCCAGCGCGCTGTCCGGCGCGGCCAAAGGCCGAGCCATTTAGGAAGGGGGGGGGGGCGCCTTCCCCCCTTGTGTAACCACGGCCCCCCATTTATGGGGGTCGTTTGAAGACCAGACGGGGGAATTTAATTCCCCCGGCTCCTCCCCTTCCGGCCGGCCCAACCTGGCCAGCCGGTTCCTGATCAACGGGACCGACGATGGCTGGTCCCCTTCCATCTCCGACACCGGTAGCCCGGTTCGGCCGCCGGTCACCTTGCTCTGCCGAAGCCCGGAACCGGCAGCGGCCCTTGTCGTCTGGCGCGGTGCGACGGCACCGCACCCCTCCGTCGCGGCCCCGCTCCGGCCGCGGTGTTTTTCAGTGCCTCCGACGAGGCACGACGGCGTCGCATCCTTGTATTAATTCATGGAGCGGCGCGACGGCGCCGCGTAATTCTTGCCGCAAAAACCTGCGCGGTGCGACGGCACCTCGCCACTTCCATTCAATCCAAGAATTCAACAAGAAAAATTAATGAGGTGGGTCGGCCGTGTTTGTGTGGTCCCCCCCCCCTTATGTTAATCAATAGCAGACGGTTAAATTTCACGAAAAAATTCCAGAATGAAATCACGAACAAATTAATTAAAAACAATCCCCTACCTCGGTTTCGAGAACGGTGCACGTCAACGAGCCACGGAAGACGAGCGTCGTGGAGGTCGGGTGTCACGGAAAATGAACGTCGATTCCATTGACGTAGAGGTGTGTCTGAAGAGGAAACGTCGTTGGATAAGTTCTTCATGTTCTTCGGCGGAGATGTTCTTCGCTAAGGACGGTGTTCTTCGTCGGAGTCCGAGGTGTACTTCACATTCTTCGTCGAAGTTGAAGAAGAAGAAGAATTTGTCAAACCCTTATCCCTTTCATCCCAAGTCTCCACCACAAGAAAAACTTACCGAAAAATAAAATAATCCTCCAACTTATTTTATTAACCCAACATAGGTTTTTTTGAATTTCAAGAGTTTGAAAATTCAAAACCCACATTTAACTCACTTAAGTTTTTAACATAATATGTTATAAAATTAATGAGGAGATAAGTTAGCAAACTTAAATGGGGGGGTTTAGAGGGGTTAGGAAAGTGAGGGGTTGGGCTTGTGTGGGTCCCACCCTACCTTATCCTCTCATGGTTGGTTATCACAAGTGGGTCCCACCCCCAACATCTTTACTTAGGATAAAACTACCAAGTGGGAAAAAATAAAAATTGTTAAATTTTTATTTTCAACTACCACAAAAATTAATAACTCCCCTCGTGTAAAAGCAACTCCGAAACAGGAGTTCTTAAGCAATTACCTGCGCTTTGGTTCCATCGGTGCCCTCAGAATTCGATTCCAGGCACCGGTTCAAAAGTTAGAAATTTCTGCTCGTTCTTTCACTGAGCGTACCCGAGCTAAACTTCGGATTGAAATTCTGGGCACTTCGGGCCTCAGAATCAATTGCCGTCTGAAACCACGTTCTTGTAAAATTCTAGAAAAAATTAAGAAAAAATTTCCCTTGAATTTTATAGGTCTTTACAGAATCAATGATCATATAGTTAAATTTATCGGGTGGATTGTGTGGATGATGTGACTATTACAAACCACAATTCTCAAAGAAGTCATTCTCGGTGTGAGAAACAAGAGGATGGGAAATATTTAAAATACCACAAAATTCGATTCATTTTCTCATGTAAGAGGCAAGGGATACAATGAAAGAGTATATGTCTATGATACTTTTGAATCTAAAATTTACATTGGATATAGGTCCAATGTATGGAAGGAATGGAGGTGAAGGATGTAGAGAGGATAAATTTGGAAACCTCCAATTTGAAAGGATATGGTATTACACTGGATAGTTTCCCTATGATTGGCTCTACACAAGAAGGAGTATCTCATCCCATGTATAAGGTAAATGAATGTGTGATCCTTACCATCTTTACTAGGAACAGTAGGCTTTGGGTCTTAGAGATGATAAGGGGAAGAAAAATTCCTATCCTCAAAATCCTTGAACAGGAACTCTACAACATTTTCAAAATGGTAGGGGTCCATGTGATCATAGATTTCCAGATATCAAGACGCCTCAAGGATCCTTACCCTATGAAATGAAAAATGTAGGATTCCCCTTATTATAGAAACTGAAATCCATCCGGGAGAAAAAATTATGTGCCTTTCAACAATGTCATTTCAATTAGGAGGCCTTACTAGAGGATTCAACATTGCGCCTCTTAAGAAAGGGATCTAGTAGAGGTGAATCCTTTCCATGAGTGTATTTGAAGGAGGCCTTATGAAAATCATGCCCATGATAATGTGTAGGGTGATCCATAGGGGGTCGTTCAAGGGTGCTCTACAAAAGTAGGCTTTGGCGAACTGGTGGCACGTTAGGTGACAAAAAACATGAATGATTACACCTGTTTGCGTATTGTCTCAATATTAAATGATAACCATATGTATTCCCAAAAGGGATTAGAGTAGGTTCCTATTTGAGGAAGGGCGGTTGTTCTAGTTTTCTTAAATCAAGGGGGTTGGGTGAATAATTTGTGCATGTGTTATTTATTTTTATCACTGAATGGACTGAAGTCTCCCTATCCCTCTTTGATGCCCTCTCTTTAGCTGTTAGGAATCTACCCTAGAGGTTTCAGAGGACTTGAGTGATGTAATAGAAAGATCATAGTAGAAATAGACCTTCATAGAAATTTTTCCACGAAATGAATTCCCCAAGAGTCTTTTTACAGAAAAATATGAGTTTTTGGGTGATGGTTACTTGTCAAGGAATTAGGGCAGTGTTATGTGTGTGATTTCCAATGGTGATTAGGGATACCATGGGAGAACCATTTTCATAGGCATTTAAATTCATTATAATTCTTCATCTAACTTTTCATATTCTTTCTAAACCATTTCCCATTATCACTTTTGATCCATCTAATGAAACATAGTGTCGAATAAATTCCACCCTTTGGATTAGATCTGATTGAAGAAACAGGGTCTAATTTTGTTGTAAAAGGTATGAAAAAAATATGGTTTAAATGGGAATCCAAAATTATTTAGTTAGGTATGTCTGCGTCATAGGGTAGTCATAGAGGTTGTCTTTGTCGACAATTAATAGGGCCGTCACATTATTGAAACATCTCACAATTTGGAAATTTGAGATATCTTTATTCAAGTATACCACACATAATTATTTCTTTCTGAAGATTTCATTCAAAATGATACAATATGTATTTGAGAGAGATACTTGCATGTCGAACCTTGAGCGAGACACTTTCTCACTGCAAGACATGTGTCCCAAAATTCCATTGACAATTTTTTTTTATTTCACAAAATTTTCTAAATGAATCTATTATAAAATAAAAATTATATATATTTTCATATTTAAGGGATCAAAGTCGAAATGTAACTACTGAGGAAGTACCTCGTAAGAGAACTGAGTAAATGATGAAGATAATAGGGTATGATTACTACTGCTTTTGTAGTACCACCCAACCTGATCTGGAAGAATATCTGATGTTATATCATATAGCTTTTAGAATATTATTTCTTATCCACATTATTCTTATGATCATTTGCAGTACGATTATATACTGGATTCAAATAATTATCTCAAATTCACTTGGTTTTATAATAATATAAACTTCCCATCCATCTACATTTCTTGATCCAGAAAAATATATTAATGATGGGATGATATCCAGTTCATATTTTATGAATCAAAACCCTTGTTCTGTAGATATTAAACCAAATGTAGTTGAAAAAACCCGTTAATATTATTCATTTATTTTCTGAGATTCACATAAAGATCAATCAAAGTACAGGAAGAAAGTATAGGACTTTTTCCCATGAGGGGGTGTTAATCCCATACGGATGTGGGTGTATTGGGTACGTATTATTGATGTAGAGTTCAAACATGATCCCGAAAGTGTCGGAATTTATGAGGTTTTATTGATAGGGAAGACGTACATATATTTGGAATGAAGATTTTGTGCCAGAACTTTTGAGATGATAGATTTTATAGGAAACATATTTCATTGTGATTCTTGTAGATGTGGGTATGAGTTTTTAGATATCCACGAGATCTTCGGGGACCCAATCCTCAAAGACATGTATGATGAATTGATGCCTACAATGGCTATGTAGAATGATACCAATATGACACAAATTTTAGTGTGTTATCTATTGAAAATATCCATCAAAATAAATAATGAAAATCCTTTCTCCATTGGGGGTATTTATCTTGATATTTTGATGGGAATCTTATAAAATAAGAAGGGGGGAGGCCACAAGTAAATGTGCCCAACGAGTTTTCCGAAGTTGTTAAAGAGAAGAACATAATACACCTTTTGGATGATGCTATAAAAATGAGTGTTTTTCAATTGGGGATATGTGATCAAAACAAAATTACTACCAAGACGCATCTCATAGGTTTTCTGGCTAGGTGGCTCAGTATTTATTGTTTTCTTATCTGTGATTCTGAAGGCACTATAAGGGCTTGATCATTTCATGTGGAGGCCATGTTTGGGAGAGAAAAAATGTGGGTCTTATCCACCCCAATTTGGAATGAATCCATAGGATCGTGTTTCACATTTACATAGGGGAGGCTCCGTTATAAATTGCAGTACCATTCCATGTTTTTTTCAGGAATCACAACCAATTTCAGGACTTATTCTGTGTATAGTGGGATCCATGTACATCAGATAATATTTTGACATTTCATTCAGGATTTATCTAGTATTTCAATACTATACATAAGACGTTATGACATTCAAAAATTATGAAGATTATTTAAGGAGTTACACTTTATTATATAAATTAATCTTCCCACAGTGAATGTTTTTGATGATGGGTGGACCAACCGAGGGATATGTTCATGCATGCTAGCATTAAGTATCACGTGATGGAAACTAGGATCAAAGAAGAAATCATATGTGAGGGATATGATTCTTACCAATTTTCATTCCTACTAAACTTCATGACACTAATTATTGTATCTCTTACATAGTAAGTCAAATTAGAACAAAATCTGAAGGTGGATTGACAGCTAAGTTTTCTTAAATCTAAGGAATTGATAGGGCAGTGATTAATCTACCTAAAGGTGATGTAAAATGAATATTGACTACCTAGTCTATGGAAGCTTGGATTGGATCATACCCTGAATAGTTAATGAATTATTTTTTTCATCGGGTTGGAACAAAGAGGCGATGGAGGAAAGAACATTCCCATTTGGAGGGTGCTTCATCCCCTGTAGAGGTTGAGTCATCAGAATCAAAGATAGAGGATGTCAAGTATCCCAGTTTTCAGAAACTACCTCAAGGAATATATAATATTCCTACCAACTTCAAGAGGGCTCCACCATCATCAACAATTGAGGAATCAACTAGGAGGTCTTTTCGCCATCACTAGGAAGAGAATTGAGTTCCTTTTCCTCATCTATCATCTATCACATCAGCAATTGGGTAGCCCATTAAATCTATGTCTTCATAATCGTCATCATAGTAGGTGGTTATCGTTCCTGTTGAAGTGTTTTTTTCAACAATTGAAATTTTATTCCCTAAACAAGTATAGAACTAGTAAGGTATCGATCCACAAGGAAAGTGGTTATCTTTGTGTTTTCAATAAAATTTTGTAATTATATAGTGAAGCTTTCTGAAATTTAGAATGGATTTTGTTTTCTATTTTGATAAAAATTTGTTGAATTTAAATTTCTAAGTAGATAACTTGAATGATAATGAAAAATGTGGGAATTTGTTTGGATAAAAAATTGGAGAGAAATACATCAGGGTTTTTGATTTTAATTGTTGTAATTAAACCAATTTTCTTATGAGGTTCTGTTGTTCATAATAATTCACATCTCAAGGTTATGATTATAAAACAATCCCCTTGGTCTTGTGAGTCTTGTTTTAATCAATAGAATCATATTTATTTGGTCTGGGAATTGATTTATCTTAATTTTATTAATTGCAATACCTTTTGAGATGATTTAAAACACATAATGGATATGAATGATTTAAATCATAATTTCCTAATGGATCCCTAGATATCCCATTCTTAAGTCGACACGAGATTTGTTCTGAAATTTATAATGAATTAAGAAGGAATTATTAGAACGAAGTATAAACCACATGGTTACAACATCACAAATGATAAATTACAACTCACAATTGTACACAACCCCAAAACATATGTATTTAGATACTCATAGAGTATATAGTAATTTAAGAACATGTATTACATGAATACAACATCTTGAACACTTTGTAGTGGTGGTTGTTGGGAAGGTAGCACAGAATCACCGTCTCTCCTCTCTTCTATCCTCTTCTTGGATGACTCCGGAGTGCTCCTCGTTGGAATAGATTGAAATGGACTAATCTGAATGAATCTAAAACTTGGATGGTCTTTCACCTATTTATAGGTTTTATTAGCACACGGTGTGTGTATTTTACTACTAGTAAATGTGTTTTGGGCATCTTTTCACAGCTGGTAGGTGTGCTAACATGTCATCTTTTACTTTGAACATGATGACACATAGTGGGTGGATGTACATGGAATGCAGCACCACCCCACATGTCATTTAATATTGTTCATCAGCCACCGACCACTTATAAAAGGTCCACACGATATGTGTAGGGTTCGTACATGGCATGGAGTAAATAGTCAGCAACATGGGCATGTAGTCTTACCCATAGCCACCAACCGCTTCTAGAAGGGGATACACAACATGTAGCATGGCACACATGGCATGTAATGATTTCTGGAAACATGGTAATGTACTAGTCCTATCCAATCCGTTTAAGGGTGCTGATACACGACAACATTACTCATGTACATACCATGTTGTTTGTAATTTTTTATTAACTTCCCCTAATTTGTATATTTGGCATTGGAATACATGAAAATCATTATGATCACCAATAAAAATTATTTGAATAATAAAATGATTTAGATTTTGTGAAAAATAAGTTCATATGATTGTTAAAATATATTAAAAAGAAAAAATAAATCAGGTACATCAATCCCTCCAACACTTATTCATTTGACTGTTGTTAAAAAAGATCTCAACATCTAATAAATATAATTCATAGTCTAAAAGAGAAGAATTTAACTAATTAAAACTGTAAAAACAAAAATTATAGCATAATATTTTTAAAGTCACAAACCAAATTTCATTTCCAAATATATTCTAATCATGCCTCATATATAATCTAGATGAAAATTACATACTCTTTCATTCATATTGTTTAAATTTTCATAAAAAACATTCAACTTGATGATTTAACTCACAATATGATACGATAGTAATAAATAATGATTTATTTAATTAGTGTTATTCTCAATCTAAAGTATATGAACTCTATCAATAGTCTTTCAATTTTTCTCATTATCAATTTAAAAATAAAAATAAAAAAAATCATGAGGTCTTTCAATAAGGTTAAAATTTTTTTGAGTCTAAGGGTTCGTAGGTAATGGTAAAAATTATTCTCAGATGGTTGAAAAGGTGGCTGAATTCTAAAACAAATAATGCATGATATTCCATTAGAGTTTTATGACAACGATCTCCCAATCAAGAGCTGTCAAAGTTAAAATTTATATAATACTCCTTTCCCAATATGTGCCCATAAACCAATAATATGTAATTTTGTGACTGGTCCTTCTTTTTCATTTTTCATTTTTTACAAAAAAATCGTGGGACCACAAAGAATGCAATGGATCGTAGGCTCTGGGACCCTTTTACCCATATGAACATGTGAAAAACACCCCTGTACTTATGTTCATTGTTTCTAACTAACATTTACCATGAAAAACCAATGTCCCTCTTTTAGCTCAAGTGAAAAATCATGAAAAATTATAAAATAATTAGGGTAGGAAGGGAAAATAAGTTTGTAATGTGGCTTCCTATAAAGGTATTATATGCTTTATAAGGGTTTACAAAGAACATATGAATGGTTGGTCTCATTTTCAAAGGGACTGAAAGAAAAAAAATGGCTCTATCATTCATATGTGATTCTAAAATCTCAATGTCTTGAAGAGAAAAGATGTAAAATTCTGGTAGTTATGAATATCCCAAGAATCTCTCAAGAAAGAGGGTATAAGAAAGAATATTTCCAAAATGATTACAATAACTTTCATGAATGGAAAATATAAAGGGGTCCATTAGGTTATAAAATTAATAAAAATTAATTAGTCTAATTAATGAAAATGTCTAAGGCACAAAATTCATAATCAAACTATATAAATAACCGATTTATAATTCTTTGGAAATCTAAATAGGAATATAAATTTTAAAATTCACTTTTATGCCCTTATTATTTATATTTATAAATAATCAAATAATTTCCACAATGTAAAATATGTCAACTATTAATGAATTCTCCTAGATTAGTTTAAGGAAATGTCTAGTGTATGTAGAGGCCCTCCCCCACAATTAATACCACACATGGTCCCCCAAGTGAAATATCGATGAAGTGGATGGAAAATGGGAAATAAAGGGGTTTAAAATGGTGGGAAGTAGTGGAAGAGGAAAATCCCATACTAGAGACGAAATATAAATATTGAATGACTCCACCTGGATATAGAGATTCCCATGTCACTCTAGGGTACCGGTGACTATCGATAGAATGAAAAAAACAGTAGACAAAAAAATAGAACATCCCAATCATGGCACAAAACAAATATAAACCTTGAAAATAAATGGGTGATAAACTAGTCATGGGGTCACCTCAAAAGTGGAATCATCTATAATAGGTGGACCAAACAATGAAGATTTGATGATAGTGGTAGAGGCAGCTGGCTCGGGAGCCGTGCTTGGAAGTGGAGTCACAAAAGCTAGAGCCTCTAGAGCAGAACTCGAAGCAGATGGATCTGCAGTGATGCACGGGTCAGTAGCAGGAGTTGTAGTAGTGGGTCCAGTTGTGGAGAGGAGAACTAAATCCATGTTAAGCGATTTAAATGGCGGTGGAGCTGCAGAAGAAGGTTTGGGAGCGGAAGCCGGATTAGGTTATTTGAGAATTAGAATGTCATGATAATAAAGAAGAATCCCCAACAACTGCTCAAGATGGTCTAAAAGACTATCCAGAAGAATTTGGTGCTTCTCCACTAGGGTTGGGCGGTGGGTATATTGGAGATTTCTTGAGGGTTCAGAGGGAGGTGGGGTACTAGATATAGAAGAAGAAGAAGGAAGATAATATAAAGAAATAAGGCCCGAAGTAGTTACGTGGGGTGTGGAAGGGATATCCACAGAAGGATGGGGTGGATCCTAACTAGAAATACCACCAAGAGTAGGTGGGCTATCCCTCTCCCCTGCATGAGAATGGGAATCCTGTACAAGAAAAATAGGATCTCCCTGATGCTCGACCAAATCATGTAGATAAGAATGAGGACGTCTATATGATGGGGATAACTCAAGTTATCATGATGGAGTGATTTCTCAAAAACACCAAAAACATGTGCAATATAGGTGGTATATAACCCACCATTCAGGTTTCCCTGTTGTTTATGGATCATGGAGTGCAAAACAAAGTCCGCTATATAATGGAGGTCAAGGTAGTCATGTCGGATGATATACGTCAAGAGCTCCATGTCCCTCCCAAACACAACACACATATCCTCATGGCGGTGAAGGATGGTGGTGCTAAATCACTAATAGAGAAAGCGAATAAGGGGGGAGGACAAGAATGAGTTTTCAATTCTGTGAGGTGGGGGTGTACCTGTGGTCGGGCCCAACAACCTCCCGCCACATCGTAACAAAATCAGAGCGCTTGGGTTGGGTCAAAGTGGAGAGAATAGCTGGGTGTTAAGATGGGAATAGAAGCCAAAACCTCGACCAAACATGGCCATAATAATTGAAAAAGGTCTTCCCCCTAGCCAGAAATGAACTGGGCGAGTTGTATCTGTGGGCGTTTGCTGGGATGTGGTCCCGTCAAACTCGTAGGAGACCATGAACTCCAAAAATATAATCGTGGTACATAGGAGTACTGACATGGAAAGTATCTAGTAGGTGAGTAAGGACTAGAATCCCCATATGATATAGCCATATTCCAAGGAATTGCGTCACAAAAATGTAAAGGAAGAGACCGCTAAGCTAGATAGTGTGGCGAGAAAATCGCCGCAATCTCTCTGCCGTATGATGGTCCACAAGAATATCCAAGCAGGGATGTAGATGTGGCTAGGTAGTAGCCGGTTCAGGCGGTGGGGGAACAACAGGTGCTGGAGTAGAGGGTTCTGCCACTAAGGTTGAAGATGGAGTAGTGGATAATTGAGCAGGTGCAGATGGCTGGACAAAATGTGGAGGTGCGAGCTCAATCAGGTCCACCGCTAGCATGGATGGAAGATCAAAGGGAGTGGAGCTGGATGATGGAGTAGTTTTAGAGGAGCTATCGGACACATGAAATGGAAATTAAGTCATCTTAATAGGATCCACAGAATAAGGGGCCCCATGAATGGTCAGATTAGTAGACATTGCGGGTGTAGGTGACATCTGGAGAGGAGGTTAGGCATCCAATGCTCGGTGCTGGAAAACTAGGAAATCCAAATCTATCTGCTTAGCCTATAGAAGAAGAACCTAAATGTGAGGAGGTCTATCACCCTCAGTAGTGGAAGAAAGAAACTTCACACTCTTCGAATCATTATCATCCATACCTGAAAAAGAAAATAAAACAAAACAATATAAAAGAAGAAGAAAAATGAAACAAAGAAAATGTAAGAAAACTGATAAAGTAGTAGAAATAAACATGTAGATCTAGGATACACAGTGTGTAATAAGATCTGTGTAAGAACTCATGTACCCTGGATATACATTCCATAAATGAATTAGTCAGGCCAAAATGCAGTACACAACATGTAACCAGGTGTACACACTGTGTACAAAAAAATGGTATGAGTTCTATGTAAAGATCTAGAAATAGATTGACGTGGATAGGGGAAAAAGAAATTTACACACCGTGTGGATGAGAGACATATTGTGTATGTGAATTTGGTGTGAGGGGCGTGTAGATCATCCTAATGGGGTCCTCGTTTGGGTTGGAGGACATGACACATCATGAATAGACATGTCGTATATAGGTACATAGGAAGGGGGTTCTGTCCTGAACAAAGACTGCCATGACCAGATGGCTAGGGGAGGAACTATACATGGCTAGTACAGAACATACACGCAGTGTGTTTTTCACGTAATATGTGTTCTGTGTGGTAAATTGATATGTTGATCGATCCACAAACCACTCTAAATGTTATGAAAACTGGGTAACATAGGGTGAGGAAGAGTGTACCTGGACCGAGGATCATGATGTGGAGTAAATCCATTACTAAAATGCACAAAAATGGTGGATTAGAAATTGAGGGTTTGGAGGGTGTGTGATAGTAGAAAACGGGGAGGAGAGGGGGGTCGTGTGACACAGGATCAAGCCAGGTAGGGAACGACCTTTATAGGTGTGGTACATGACATGTACTAGGACCTACAGGGCGCGTATCACTATTTTTTTAATAAGGAATAAAATATATATATAATATAATTAATATATTAATCTATATAATAATTAATATTAATAATTACAATAAAAAGATGTAACACCCCAAGCTTCTACGGTACGCTTCTCTTTGAATAATGCAATAGCGTGTCTTGTACGCAACATCGAGTTCTAACACACACCACAACCGATCAAACTAGCCCTTATGAATAGTAATGACTATTTTTTAAAATTCTAGAAATTTTCTCTCTCAAAATGGACTTCATTTTTGGATTTTGAGTATCGAATTTATCATAAGGTGAAATTTTGGTACTTTTCGGATAAATTTAATATTTTGATGAATAGTGAAAATTACTACATTTTAATTAAAAACAAGTTTTTGAATAAAAATAATTAAGAGTGATAAATTATGAATCTGAGTGGTTTTAAATTATATTTATAATATATTTTTACCATTTAATACAATGTTGGTCATTGGACATAATTTCACAATTAAACCGAACATAAACAACTATCAATCTTTTGATAGTTATGATATCTCAAAAACACGCTTATTGTTTTGACAGTGGGAATTAATTTTAAATTAATTAATGCCACTTATGTGTTTTGAATTTGGAAAAATTGATTCCATATTTGGAATCAGGATGTTCAAATTTTGTAAATAGGTAACTTTTATTTTTAGACATTTTGAATAATTACTTCGGTAAATATTTTATTTACCATGGTTAAAGGGTAAATCAGGTAAATAAGGGTTAACAAATAATATTATAATAATAACAAATTACCCTCAAACATGTCCTAACCTTATTTATTTATACATGTCCGACCATGGAAATCTTTGGGTCGATTTTAGGACCTCGTGGTGCCACTTGTAAGTGATAGGGACACTTTATTTTAATTAAGTTAAAATGAATAAAAAAATGACACAAGCATATATCTTTGAGAAAAACAATTTTTACATATGGTTATATATGTTGGATTTTTTACTATAAATATTCATTAGAAATATAAAACGATTTACTATATAATGGTATTTTATTTATAATTTTTAGACATTATATAATATAATTTATTTCTGACACAATGGTGATGCAGTAAATACCATAATAGTGAAAAATTAAAATTATTGATATTGTAGATACCCAAATAAATATAATTTGAGACTTTTTATGAATGAAACTAATTTTCTAGGTTAATATGACATGTTAGGAATGATTTAATTAACTTCTTTCGAAGTAATCATTCTGTTATGATTTTTAAAAAATTCAATTTTCGAATAGTGTCAAAATTGATATAAAAGAGTTTTTAAAACAAATATTATATTATTAATTGATATTAAATTCCTAAAAATCTAAGGTTCAGCCAACAGACTTACATCATGATATCTGTATCATTAATGGACCACATGGGAGTCTCTTGGATGTATATAGTATGTTTATTAACCATATAATATGAAAATACAAAGAGACATTGTAAAAGTGAAACTAATTAACTAAGAGTTAATACTTAATGATAAGGTTAATATAGTAACCCAAACCTGTCTAAATTCAATTGGTTGAGTGGTTTTCGACCAATACCCACATTAACCTTTAAATAATACACTTTTTATCCATTAGGAACCGAATATTAATTTATTATAAAATAATATTTCTAACTTTTCCAAAGCTGCCCCTCACCCCTCTTATAAAAGGGCACTCCCCCTTCTCATTAATTCACACCAGCAAAGTCTTCTGGTTCGGCCAATACCTGCCCAAATACTCTTTCAACTTCCCTCACTTAATCCTAGAGGCCTTTCTTTAGTCATAAAGCCAACCTAATTATCCCTTTTGATAAAATTAAAAGGAAGAACCCGAAGAAGAGGTAAGGATTTCACCACCCTTTTTCAAGTTCTTTTCTAATTCCACTTCTTCATTCTTTGTTTTCCCAGTATAAAATAATGAATCTAGTATCTCCTATATACTGTAATATTGTTATAAATATGGTACAACCATATTCAATATTCTATCCATCCTTTGAATGACATGTCACCATACGTGCGTACGTACGACTTACCGTCTCCACGTCGTGGTGTAATTGTTATTCGATAAATTATTTTTTGGATGGGAATAATAATGATATGTAATTCATGTAAATGATAAATATAACCTGATAATGATTATGTATATATGATATACCATCCAATTATATATTATTTTAACATCAAAAGAATGATATTGTCGCTCGTGCGTACGTATGGACTACCGTCTCCACGAACGCGATGAGATTCATTCTCAATCGTATCCATTCAAGTATAATTATCATTTGATGATTTAAAAATAATGTCTAAGGACTTGATATCATTCTGGATATAAATAAGATACAACCTATCCATGAAAATCATGGCTTATGTAACAAAACATATAAAAGAAAACGAGTAAGTTAACATCCGAAACAACGATAATACAAAGATATTATTAACAAATCAATGTTAAAAGATCATATATGATATCATATTAATATATATGATTATTGTATAATTTAGTAAAAATTATTTCACCATTATACAAGAGGTTAACCTACCCCAACCAAGGAAAATTACAAGGTAAGGGTTTATTTCGCAATCTCTTCATTATCCGAGGTTGTTTATACGTAATAATCTTCTGGGAATCTTTATCATCCACATCCATGTTTATTAAAAATGTATTTCAAAACATTTTTACTATGGGTTAAAGTCATTTATACCATTTTTGACTATTATAATTTGTTTATAAAGGAATATTTCCGTCATTTTCCAAACAAGGTCTTTTTTAACCTTTTTGACAGAATTAAGGTAAGAATGTTTTTTTATCTTATACAGCGGGTGCGGCTATTTTCTGCCGTTATAAAATTGTTGAAGCATCCCTTACAAGCTTATAAGAATATTTTCAAATAAAATGTATTATTTTATAAAGATATGACATTGAAATGATTTCAAAATATAAAGAGATATTTCTCTAAAAAGTGTTTTGATTTCATCTATTCCAACATACTTTGATGGATTTTATGCTTATTTGAAGTTAATTTATTATGATACAAAACTTCTATATTGTATTGATGGTTTTGTGATATGTTTGACTGTGTGTGTTTTTTTATACCATTCATGGTTTATGGATGAAGTATTTACATTTCGTATGCTAGTTTTAATACGAATGTTTATGTTATGTTTAAACCTTTTCATATGGGAATGCATTGGACTTAATATGTGACAGGTGAAGCCTGCTATTGCTCCTCGATGAATCGGTAGGTCTCATGAGAAAACTAGTGTATTGGAACAAGGCATTGACAAAATCTTATTTGTAGTCTTGGCACGAGGCCTTGGCTATGTGGTTATGATAGTCTAGCATTATGCATTCAATCATTATGAAAGTGGTTATTGATATTGCATGTGATTATTTGATTAGCAGAATATCCATGGGAATAAGTAAATGGCATTATTTCATTTTATTTTTTCCATACTATGTTGAAGTTCATGTTTGAAAGGCTTTTTTTAGTTATACATTGCCTAAATTTTTTATTCTTATTTATGAAAGATTACGCTATATTGTTATCGTTACTGGGAAATTGAGCTCACCTCTTTTCTATTTTTTATTTTTCCCAGAATGTGAAGAAGTAAATTATGAATGACCTGCATGGATAGTATGAGGGGATAAAAGTGTAGATTATGGAGACTATGTTGTTTTAGTTTTCATTTTAATGATATAATGTAAAACTTTATGAATATATCAAGTGTTTCCAAGGTTACTAAACTAATCATTATTTCGAGATTTGATCTTTCTTTTGATCATACCAATGTTATGTAATCATACACCGACTCTGGGTAACTGGGGTCGAGGCATTACAGTTGGTATCAGAGGAAGTTTAGTACAAACCTTGGAAGCTAGATTTAGATAAACTCTAATTAGAGCACATAGACCTAAGATGGACTTTGAGGATTAGTATTGAAGAACTTCATAGAATTCTGGATACGAGCAGGTAGAGGCGGATCTGGAACAGATGTACCTAGGGGTAAAACCCGAAAACACCGCTTTAAGCTAGACTCGAATGGGAACTGGTGCACGACAACGAGCCTTGCTGCACTCTTGGTTACGACACTCCCGGGGGATATTCTTAGGATAAATCTCATTTTCTTTACAAATTATTATGAAGGGTTTATGAGAATATACTTTCTCAAACAAAACATTTTTATGATTATGGATTATATTTATAAATAGTTCAATTTATGTTAAGTGTTTTATAAGTATGGAATTATATATTTTGATTCATAAACTGATCTTGTTTATGCCATTGTTTAGAAATGGAGCCTAGTGGAAGAAATGGAAACTGTATCAATGCATGCACTCCATGTAGGGATTTCCCTCCTGCTCAAGATAATTATTGTGGAGCTGGTGATGCAATTGGTGCCGATCAGCTAATCACCATACTGGGACAACTCACTCAGGTTATGAATAATAACCTTACCCGTATGGAGCACCCCGATCCGCAGCGTGGAGGATCAATGTTAGATTGATTCATGAGGTAATAACCACCAAAGTTCAATGGGAGTAAAAATCCCTTAGTACCTGAGAAATGGATAAATTCCCTAGAGAAAATATTTCAGTCTTTGGGGGGTAGTGAAAGGGAAAAAATTATCATGGCAGTTTACCGCCTCACTAGAGATGCTGATCAATGGTGGTCATTGATTCAAAACACAAAGGAAGATGATGAAGTCTAAAATATGGAATGGAGGGAGTTCAGAAATCTGTTTTTAGAAAAATACTTTCCTCGTGACTATCAAGCAGATATGGAAAGGCAATTTCTGAGTCTGAGACAAAAGGAGGATGAGAATGTTGAAAAGTATGAGGCTAACTTTACATGGTTAGCAAGGTATTCTAGATATTATATGCGTAACCCAATAAGTAATATTGATCGTTTTGTTGATGGGTTAAAACCATTTCTCCATCGAGCATTAGTCTTACAATCCTTCTCATCATACGAAGTCATTGTCTCATGTGCTATCAAGACAGAAAAGGAATTCTCTAAGTCATATGACTTTAAAGAAAAGAAAGAGAAGAGGAGATCTATTGATCAATATAGGAATGGGAATAAGGGGAATAAGGGAAATGATGAATATCCATCCTATGGTAAATGTGGGAAGTGACACCCCGGTACTTGCTTGAAGGGAATGGGTGTCTGTTACATGTGTGGTGAAAAAGGCCCCCAAGCTCGTCATTTCAAAGTGACTAAGGAAGCTACCAATGTTCAGTGCTTCAATTTCATGGAGATGGGACATTATGAAAATGAATTTCCTAATCGTCAGGGTAAATTACCTCAAAAAAGGCCAAGGGATCAATGCCATGATTTTGTTATCACTACTGCTGAGGTTGAAGCTCCAAAAGACGAGGTGGCAGGTAATTTAATGGTTTCCTCAAGTTTAGAAAATTCATTATTTGATTCTGGATCATCACATTGTTTCATATCTTCCCAGTTTGCTATGAAAATTAGATATTTACAATTTGATTTAACAAGAGAGTTTTCTTTTAAAACTCCTAAGGGAAGTATAATTGCAACAAAGTTTTGTGAATCAGTCCCCATTGGAGCACATAAATGTTCTTTATCTGCTGATCTCATCTTCATACCTATGATTGAGTTTTATATAATCCTTAGTATGGATTGGCTTTCGGACTATGATGCGATGATTTATTGTAAGAAGAAGGAGGTTACGATTTTTGATGATGATGATAAGGAACACCTTATCTTTAGAGCAGAATCATCACCACCTAATTCTTATCTAGATCCACCCCCAGTATCTCAACTAAATTCAATTATTTGGGAGGAAGATAATGAAATGAATATGGGTGAGGAAAGGAATGTTCAAATAGTGGATGTACCTATTGTGAAAGAATATGTAGATGTATTTTTGTAAGATTTACCTAGACATCCTCCAGAACGAGAAGTTGAGTTTTCAATTGATTTAATTCCTGGATCAAGGACTATATCGAAGACCCCGTATAGAATTTCCACTGTAGAATTAGTTGAACTGAAGAAATAACTAGAGTAATTGAGTAATAAGGTATTTATTCACCCTAGTGTTTCTCCATGGTGAGCCCCTATTCTTTTTGTTAAAAAGAAAGATGGATCTATGAGGTTATGTATCGACTATAGGGAGATCAATGCTATAACAATAAAGAACAAGTATCCCATACTTCGCATTGATGATTTATTTGACCAACTGCATGGAGCTCAATTCTTTTCAAAGATTGAACTTCGATCTGGATACCATTAGTTGTTTGTAAAGAAGGAAGAAATTTCAAAGACAGCATTTCGAACCAGGTACGGGCATTAAGAGTTTACAGTAATTCATTTTGGATTGACTAATGAACCCTCTGTATTCATGGATCTGATGAATATAGTTTTCAAGGAATATCTCGATGAATTTTTGGTGGTATTTATTGATGATATCTTGGTATACTCTAAAATATACGAGGATCATGAAAGTCACTCGCGCATTATCCTGAAGACTCTGAGAAGACATGAATTATATGGGAAGTTTAGGAAGTGTGAATTCTGGCTTCATGATATTTCTTTTATTGTCCATATTGTCTCTAAATATGGAATCTCTGTTGATCCTTCTAAGACCAAGGAAATCCAAGAATATCCAGCACCTACGATTATAACTGAGGTACGCAGTTTTATTGGTTTGGGAGGTTATTATTGATGTTTCTTCCAGAATTTAGCCCAATTGGCTAACCCATTTAAAAATCTCACACGTAAAGGGGTTAAATTTGATTGGACAAAAGAGTGTGAATAATTTTTCGAAGAACTGAAGAGAATATTATTCAATGCTCCTATATTGACTTTATCATCGGGGAATGATGGGTTCATTATTTATAGTGATGCATCGAAGAAAGGACTTGGTTGTGTCCTTATGCAGAATGATAGGGTTATTGCCTATGCATCACGACAGTTGAAAATTCATGAGAAAAACTATCTTACTCATGATCTCGAGTTAGCAGCTGTGATCTTTTCTTTGAAGATATGGAGGCACTGCCTCTATGGTGAAAAATGTGAGATTTATACTGATCACAAGAGTTTGAAGTATATTTTCTCACAAATAGAACTCAACATTAGGCAAAGGAGATGGCTTTAATTACTCAAGGATTATGATTACATGATACACTACCACCCAGGGAAGGCAAACAAAGTTGCAGATGCTTTCAGCAGAAAATACCATGGAGTTTTGAACAATATGAGAATTGAAAGGGATCCAATTTTCATGGATCTAGTGAAGATGGACATGGGAATAACCAGGGAAGGTGAAACATCAATGCTTTTTCAAATGGTTTCCAAACCCATTTTACTAGAAATAATTAAGAGTTCTCAGATGATGATGAAGAATTTAAAAAGAAGATTAAAGCGGTGAATGATGGGAGATTGAGAGACTTTGTGTATGAAGATGGAATTTTGATATTCGGGAAGAGACTTTTTGTTCCCGATATACCTGATCTAAAAAGGGAATTGTTGGATGATGCCCATAGTTCTCATTTCTCTATACACCCTGGGAGAACCAAAATGTATAGAGATTTGAAGGAACATTTTTGGTGGGAGAACATGAAGAGGGAGATTGCTGATTCTGGGTCAAGATGTATGGTTTGTAAACAAGTGAAAGCTGGAAGGCAATAGCCTGGAGGAGTCATGCAACCTCTTCCCATACCGGATTGTAAATGAGAGAATATTACGATGGACTTTGTCCTGGGGCTACCAAAGACACCTAGAAGGATTGATGCAATATGGGTCATTGTTGATCGTCTTACCATGTCAGCACATTTTTTTTGCTATAAGAGAAGATCTACCATTGGAACGTCTAGCAAGACTATATCTTGATGAAGTTATGAGACTTCATGGACTACCCCTATCGATTTTTTCTGATCATGATCCCCGTTTTACTTCAAGATTCTGGAAAAGTCTTGAGAAAGCCTTGGATAATGAACTTCATTTGAGCACTACCTACCACCCTCAAACAGATGGACAATCAGAACGAACTATTCAAACCTTAGAAGACATGTTGGGATCCTGCTCACATGACTTTCAGGGTATGTGGTATCAATATTTACCTTTGGTAGAATTTTCCTATAACAATAGCTTCCATTCGAGTATTCTAATGGCACCATATGAAGCGTTATATAGAAATAGATGTCGCACACCAAATTGTTGGGATGACGTTGGTGAAAGAAAACTTGTAGGCCCAGAACTGGTGGAGGAAAAAATGGAATAGGTGAAGGTAATCCAAAATCACATCAATGCAGCTCAATGTAGGCAGAAGAGCTATGTTGATAATCAAAGGAAAGATTTGGAATTTCAAGTCGGTGATCATGTTTTCCTGAAGGTATCACCATGGAAGGGAGTCATACATTTGGGCATGAAAGGTAAATTGTGTCCCAGGTACATCGGACCTTTCGAAATTCTAGATCGAATTGGGGCTGTAGGTTTCCAATTGGCAATGCCGCCAAGTCTCTCCAAAGTTCATGATGTGTTCCACGTATCACTATTGAGGAAATACATGCCTGACCCAATGTATGTACTCACCTATGAGGAATTGGAATTGGAACCCGATCTGTCTTATTGCGAAGATCCCGTCAAGATTCTTGATACGAGAGAACAAGTACTGAGAAACCGGACGACACGTCTGGTAAACGTTTTGTGGAGAAACCATAAGATAGAAGAGGCAACGTGGGAACCCAAGGAACTTATGATGAAGAACCACCCAAGAATTTTCATGAGGTAGTATTCTAGAAATTTTGAGGGAGAAATTATTTACAGGAGGGGAGAATGTAACGCTCCAAGATTCTATGGTACGCTTCTCTTTGAATAATGAAATAGCGTGTGTTGTACGCAACATCGAGTTCTAACACACACCAAAACCGATCAAACTAACCGTTATGAATAGTAATACATACTTTTTAAAATTCTAGAAATTATACCTCTCAAAATGGACTTCATTTTGGGATTCAGAGTATCGAATCTAGCCTAAGGTGAAATTTTCTTACCTTTTAGATAACATTAATATTTTGATGAATAGTGAAAATTACGAAATTTTAATTAAAAACAACATTTTTAATCAAAATAATTAATAGAGATAAATTATGAATTTGAGTGGTTTTAAAGTATATTTAGAATATATTTTTACCATTTAATACAATGTTGGTCATTGGACGTAATTTCACAATTAAAACGAACATAAAAAAGTATCAATCTTTAGATAATTATTATATCATAAAAACACGCATTTTGTTTCGACTGCAGGAATTAATTTTAAATTACATTCTGCCACTTCTGTGTTTTGAATTTGTAAAAATAGATTCCATATTTGGAATCAGGATGTGCAACTTTTTTAAATAGGTAAATTTTATTTTTAGACATTTTGAATAATTACTTCGGTAAATATATTATTTACCATGGTTAAAGGGTAAATCAGGTAAATAAGGGTTAAAAAATAATATTATAATAATAAAAAATTACCCTAAAACATGTCCTAACATTATTTTTGATACCTTTCTGACCATGGGATTCTTTGGGTCGATTTTGGGACCCCATGGTGCCACTTGTTAGTGATAGGGACACATTATTTTAATTAAGTTAAAATAAATACAAAAATTACACAAGCATATATCTTTTAGAAAACCAATTTTTACATAGAGGTATATATGTTAGAGGTTAGACTATAAATATTCATTTGAAAGATAAAAATATTTAATATATAATGGTAGTTTATTTATAATTTTTAGACATTAAATAATTTAATTTATTTATTACACAATGTTGATGCAGTAATTACCATAATAGTGAAAAATTAAAATGATTGATATTGTATATACCCAAATAAATATAATTTGAGACTTTTATGAAATACACTAATTTTATAGGTTAATATGGAATGTTAGTAATGATTTAATTAACTTTTTTCGAAGTAATCATTCTGTTATGAATTTTCCAAAAATCAATTCTTGAATAGTGTCGAAATTGACATAAAAGAGTTTTTAAAACAAATATTACATTATTAATTGATATTAAATTTCTAAAAATTTAAGGATTGGACAAGATACTTCTATCATGATATGTGTATCATTAATGGACCACTTGGGGGGTCTCTTGGATGTATATAGTAAGTATATTAACCATATAATATAAAAATACAAAGAGACATTGTAAAAGTGAAACTAATTAACTACGAGTTAATACTTAATGATAATGTTAATATAGTAACCCAAACCTGTCTAAATTATATTGGTTGAGTGGTTTTCGACCAATCCCCACCTTAACCTTTAAATAATCCACTTTGGACCCATTATAAACCGAATATGAATTTATTATAAAATAATATTTCTAGATTTTCCAAAGGTGCCCCTCACCCCTCTTATAAAAGGGCACTCCCCCTTCTCATTAATTCACACCATCAAAGCCTTTTGGTTCAGCGAAACCCTACCCACATACTCTATGAACTTCACTCACTTCATCCTAGAGGCCTTCATTTAGTCAGAAATCCAACCTAATGAGCCTTTTTGATCAAATCAAAAGAAATAACCCGAAGAAGAGGTAATGATTTCACCACACTTTTTCAAGTTCCTTTCTTCTTCCACTTCTTCTTTATTTGTTTTTACCATTCTAAAATAATGAATCCAGTATCTCCTATATACATTATTATTATTATATATATGGTACAACCATATTCAATATTCTATCCATCCTTTGAATGACATGTCACTATACGTGCGTACGTACGGCTTACCGTCTCCACGTCGTGGTGTAATTGTTATTCAATAAATTATTTTTTGGATGGGAATAATAATGATGTGTAATTCATGTAAATAATAAATATAACATGATAATTAATTTTTATATAAGATATAACATACAATTATATATTATGTTAATATCAAAATAATGATATTTTCGCTCGTGCGTACGTACAGACTATCGTCTCCAGGAACGCGCTAAGATTCATTCCACATCATATCCATTCAAGTATAATTATCATTTGAGGATTTAAAAATAATGTATAAGGACTTGATATCATTATGGATATGAATTAGATACAACCTAACCATGACAAACACGACTTATGTAACAAAACATATAAAAGAAAACAAGTAAGTTAACACCCAAAACAATTATAATACAAAGATATTATTAACAAATCAATGTTAAAAGAACATATATGATATCATATTAATATATATGATTATTTTATAAATTAATAACAATTATTTCACCATTATTTAGGAGGTTAACCTACCCCAACCATGGAAAAGTACCTGGTAAGGATTTATTTCGCAATCTCTTCATTATCCGAGGTTGTTTATACGTAATAATCTACTGATACTTCTTTATCATCGACATCCATGTTTCTTAAATGTATTTCAAAACATTTTTACGATGGGTTAAAGTCATTTATACCCTTGTTGAATTTTATAAGTTGTTTATAAAGGAATCTTTCTGTCAATTTCCTAACAAGGTCCTTTTTACCCTTTTTGACAGAATTAAGGAAAGAATGTTTTTTTAACTTATACGGTGGGTGCGGCTATTTTCCGCCATTTTAAAATCGTTGAAGCTTCCCTTACAAGCTTATAAAAATATTTTCGAATAAATTTTTTTATTTTATAAATATATGACTCTGATATGATTTCAAAATATAAATAGATATTTCTCTAAAATGAGTTTTGATTTCATCTATGTCAACCTCCTTTAATGGATTTTACGATTATTTGAAGTTGATTTATTATGATATAAAACTTATATATTGTATTGAAGGTTTTGTGATATGTTTCACTGTGTATGTGTTATTTTTATACCATTCATGGTTTATGGATGAAGTATTTACATTTCGTATCCTAGTTTTAATACGAATGTTTATGTTATGTTTAACCCTTTTCATATGGGAATGCATTGGACTTAATATGTGACGGGTGGAGCCCGCTATAGCTCCTCGATGCATCGGTAGGTCTCATGAGACAAACCAGTGTATTGGAACAAGGCCTTGACAAAATCTTATTTGTAGTCTTGGCATAAGGCCTTGGCTATGTGGTTATGATAGTCTGGCATTATACATTCCATCATTATGAAAGTGGTTATTGATATTGCATGTGATTATTCAATTAGCAGAATATCCATGGGAATAATTAAATGGAATTATTTCATTTTATTTTTTCCATACTATGTTGATGTTCAAGTTTAAAAGGCATTTGTTTTAGTTATACATTTCCTTAAATGTTTATTCTTATTTATTAATTTTTACACTCTATTATTATCCTTACTGGGCATTTGAGCTCACCCCTTTTCTATGTTTTATTTTTCCCAGGATGTGAAGAAGTAAATTATGAATGACCTGCAGGGATAGTATAAGGGGATAGGAGTATAGGCTATGGAGACTATGTTGTTGTAGTTTTCATTTTTAAGATTTAATGTAAAACTTTATAAATATATCTATTGTTTCCAAGGCTACTAAACTAATCAGTATTTCGAGATTTGATCTTTTTTTTATCATGCCAATGTTATGTAATAATGCACCGACTCTGGGTAACTTGGGTTGGGGCGTTACAAAAGAGAGAAATATATATATATATATATTATACTAAATATAATGATACAAAAATAATGTATTGGGAAATACACTTTGTGTGTTCTAAAATTGGAAAAAGAGAAGTACAAACATTACTCCAGTGCTTGGGGTGAGGTTCGAACCGACGATTGGCGGATCCAAAATAAGGCCCTAAACAAATAAATCAATGGTTGTACTACTACCCAAGTTTATGAATTGTATATAGTCAATTTATATGCCCAATACTGCATGGGATGATGTAAATGCATGACGTTTGGTTTTGAATTAGAATAAAAGGGATGAAGTAGGAAGATTAGATGAGTTCGTACCTTGGTCTTTTGGATCCTTGGCCAAGACTCTGCTAATCTGCCATCTTTACCCACATATATGTTAGTATTTCAAAAATTATTATTATTCTAAAACATGGCATAGATGACTTATATCAAAATTCACAAAGTGTGCTTCTATTAATAATAAAAATGAAGGAAATGGGCTGGTTGTCAGGATTAAAACACGGGTCTTTTGGATTCTGGTATATGACCATATACAGCTAGTCCACATCCGTCATGAGATTTTTTATATTTAACAACATGTATATATTATTTTGAAAATACTGCACACTCGGTTTAAGAATACCTGATTATAAAAAGTTTGAACCTCGTGCCGAAGGTAGGGACAGAGGGATTCGAACCGGTGAAGGCTTGGATAAACTCCAATGAATTAACCATAGTCACAAGCATTACCCCTCGTTCTGATGATATATAATATATATATTTATAAAATTGTGAGTATAAACTGAAATTATTAGTACACATTGTGTATATAGGTGGTAAATGGCATGTAACCTAAGTGTTTCCTCCAAGGATGTTCTTTTTTTGTCTTTGGTTCGACCTACCTACCTATTGTTACCTGAAATTAATGGTAGAGAATTTACCCACAATATCCATTAGGTGATGATAAAGATTTTGTTATTATCCATTCACCTTGAAAGGTTGTCCCTCTTCTCCAACAATTTCCACCGAACCATGGTGGAAAACATTGATCTCTTGATATGGACCTAACCATCAAGACTTCATCGTACATGGGAACAATCTCAGACATGAGTGGAAGAGAAATTAATGATCACAAGATTGAACGGTTTGGCCCGAAATCATTCGGTCACGGATCACTCATCTATTTTATTAGTAAAGTATGGCTCTCTCATACTCCTCTCATTGTATCTCATCAAAGTCACCGAGATATAACACATGCTTATCTTCTTCTACATTTAAATCAAAATTTAGGGACTTAAAGGACCAATATGCATTGTTATCCATCTCTAATAGTAGGTGGCATGGAATCCTATAGACAACGTAGAACAGATACATCCTTGGAGGTGTCTTGAAGGTGGTCTTGTATTCCCATAAGGCATCATTACTCTTTTTGGAAAAATCATTTCTTGAATTTCCCAGTGTTTTCTCTAGGATATGTTTTAGTTCATGATGTGATAATTCCACATACCCACTAGATTTGGGATGATATGTGGATCCCATGTGATGCATCACTCTATACTTGATTAACACTTTATTAATTAAGGTATTATAAAAATGTGTTCCCATATCGTTGATCAATAGCTGAGGAACTCCGAATTTGCTGATGATATGTCTCATTAGAAAGGACAGAACGACCTAGGTTGTGTCATGGCCTCTTTTAGTGGCTTCCACCGACATGGAGAAATATTTCACATAGAAGAGTATGTATGGGTCCCCATTTTATAGTGGAAATGGCCACCGGATGTCAATTCCTAAAACATAGAAGTTTTTGACCTATAATATGGGTGTTGAGGAATTTTGGTACATTATCCCACATTACATGTTCTCTGACATTGACCACACCTGGTAAAAATGTTACAGGAATCCCAGTGCATGATAGGACAAAACAATCTATACTAGAGGATCAATGATATCATATGGTCTATGCCATGATGTCCACTAACTAGGGATGAGTGATATAACTCTAAAACTTGTTGAACATCAATCACCTGGATGCAATGGAAAATCACCCCATCTCCAAATGATCAAAATAATAAAGAGTCTTCCAAGAAGTATTTCTTGACATCGGGTAAAAACTACATCTTCTTCTGGTAAGTGGGATCAAGATTAACTCCTCTTGAAAAATAATTATTTGAAATATCTGCAAACCAAATTCAAGGTGGTCTATTGACCAAGAATAGTTTATCATCAGGTAAATCGTCCCTATTTTCTCTGTCATCCATCTTCTCCAAATGATGATGTTCTAGGGGGTGGCCAACAATTACATTTTCATTGTTCTTCTTGTCGCAGATCTCCAAGTCGAACTCTTCGAGGAGAGTCAACCAAAAGATGATTCATGGATTCACATCCTTCTTGGCTTAGAAAATACTTGCCTTTTGAATGGTCAGTATGTACAATAACATTGGACATCACCAAGTAAGAACAAAACCTATCAAATGAAAACTACACTAAAATAATTTCCTTCTCCGTGGTAGAGTAATTCACCTGTGATCCATTCAAAGTTCTGTTGGGAAAATAAATTCGTCGTATGATGAAATCCAACAATTTCCCAAGGAAATAATCCACTGCACAGTCTCTATCATCACACATGACTTCAAATTTACCCACCCAATTGGCAGTAATCATAACCGCAGATTCAACTAGTCATTGTTTTAGATGATGAAAATATTTGTAACATGTCTTGTCGTACTCAAAGAAGGAATCCTTCAAGACATGATTGGTGAGTGGCTACGTAGTCGTTGAAAAGTCTCAGAAAAACTACCTGTAGAAACTGGAATACTCTAGAAAACTACAAATTCCTCTGATAGAAGTTCAGATGGGTATATTTGAAATGACTTATATCAACCAAGGATAAATTTCTATCCATTTCATAGATATTTTGACCGCCAAGACGATACAAATTTGAACCATAATATGGAATTTTCTTGAGTTTAAAACTACTTCAATTTTCACGGACCCTTCCATAACCAGCTCTATATTCCTCAAAAAAGTGTTGAAGGATTTTCCGTAGACAAAAAATCATCTATAAAGACTTCTAGGATTTGATTACCCATGTCGTGGATGATTTCAAACACACATCCTTGGATAGTGGTAGTAGAGTTTAACATACAAAAATACATCGTTCTATATGCAAACATACCATATGTGCATGTGTAGGTGATCATTTATAGATTTTTAGGGGAAATGGGGAATTGGTTATATCCAGAATAACCGCCAATGATTAATTAAAACTACTCCACATCACATCGTTCTATTATTTGGTCTATAAAGTGTATAGGGAAGTGATATTTTCTAATTAAATCATTTATCTTATGGTAGTCTACATAGACTCTCCAACCTATGATTTTGTGTGTAGTGACAGTGCATTTTTTTGTTGGAGACCATAGTGATAGCACCCCTTTTGGTACCACTTAAAGAGGACTCACCGATGGGCTATCTGAAATGGGGTATATGATTTCTGCATCCATTAATTTTATAATCTTTTTCATAACGACATCATTCATGGGAGGGTTCAGTTGTCATTGAGATATTCTGAGAGGGTTTTTTGCCTTCTCCCAGTAGAACATTATTGGTGCAAATGGTGGGACTAATTCACATCAGATATGTGACTATCCATTCAATGTAATTCTTTTTTTACTTCAGCACCTCCTGAAGTGCGTCCTATTTCTCTTGAGACAGAGCAAAATTAATTATTACTGGAAGTGTTTCTTGATCATCCAAATAACAATATTTTAGAGACTATGGTAAAGGATTTAGCTCAAGTTGAGGTACCTTGAAGAATGTGGACACAATTGGTTTCACCCTTGCTCACATCAAAATGTCTGTAACAAATGTGCATTTACAGTAATGACCAACCTATCCTTCAATAAATTGTAACTCCATGGGTGAATCATTGATATTTGTGAGTTTTGGTTCATCAATAAGAAAAGAAAATACAAGACCATCTTCCTTGCAAATTATGTGCTCTTCCAATTATGTTACTACATAACAATACTCATGTTCCAGTAGTGATGTCTGTTTGACAACATTTTGAATGTTGTATGAGAATCTTTCAATGCCAACTTGGATGACTAGTTCCCCATGGAGGACATCAATCAATGTCATATTAGTAGCCAAAAAATGCCTTCCCATAATACAATTTGCCTCTTGGTCAACCATTGTTCCTATAATAATGATGTTTCCATGGATAATTAACCTTCCAACCTTCACCAGTAAATCTTAGAACAACCCCTTATGATATTTGATCGAGCGATCTGCTAACTAGAAGGCCAATTTGGTGGGTTCGAGATCATTGATCCCCACCATCTTGAATAATTCCAAGGTAATAATGTTGTTGCAGATGCAATGATAGAATGATATTTTCAAAACTCATAGGATCCAATGGTATATGGGATGGTAATGATACCTGGATCTTAGAGTTTTGGACGAAGCAATAGTTTAACCACTGTTTAGAATTCCTTAATTAGTGAAATGGATCCAATGTCCTCCATATTTGTTTTCTTGGAGAGAATTTCTTTCATGAACATAGTGTTTGTTAGAATATGAGTTATTGCTTCTGGGAAAGGAATGCTGATGTGTGGCTTCCATAATAACTCCATGAATTTACCAAACTGGTGGGTTTTATTTCTTTGCTTCATCCAATCTAGATAGGGAAGGGTGAGATCAAAAGTCTTGACCTCCTCTTTTCCCTTAACATGTGATTCCTCCATTTCTTTTGGTGGATCATTTGATGAGGATTGGTCCTTCATTGTGGTCTCTTCCGCTGGAGAGGGTGAAGGTTGAGATATAGTTATATCCTCACATTTATTTGTAGTTTGAGTCAGAGGTAGCTACTTCCCACATCATAATGTGATTTCATGGGACTTGTCTCGTAGGTTTATCCCAGTGTTACCCTATAGTGTACTTGGTTTCCTTGAGAAGAACCAGTGGTCATGTTTCCCAATTTAATTTTCCAGGCCATGAATGGAAGATTCCTAGTTGTGAAATCTTATTTCATTTCATGTTATTAATTTTTTCATCATTTCTTCCATTAATGAGGAGGGTTATTTCTGAGTCGGTTGTTTAGTTTGTGGTGGTTGTGGAAGCCTTGGTGGTTGTGGGTGAGGGTTTTGGTACCCTTGTCGATGGAAGGTCACTTTCTATTTCTGTCTCAGATATGGGTTATGGTACTACATTTTACCATAGCTAGGTAGTCTCTCAGGTAGAGTATTTTGAGGTTGCGGCTGGTACCACATGATCATTTATTCTCACCATTGTTGTTTTTGGTAATGAGGGTACATATTTGGTATTTTCATGTCAGAAACATAGCTCAGTTATCATGTTCAATTGATGGTATTTGACCTAGGATTTCACCAATGATATGGTTGTCACTGCATTCGCGACATGTTGGATGGTTTGTTACTTGAACATGGTATGCGTTCTTCAGGTTTAACGCATCAATATTTTTGGACACTGTATCCAACTGGGCATAGAGAATCATGGTTGTGTCTATTTTGTCCATACCAATATTTTGGGTTACTCTCTTTGATTTACATTATAATCTGTTGGCTGATATTTCTTCTAGGAGGTGAAAGAATTCCTCTAGAGATTTCTCCATTACCGTTCTTCCAGAAGCGACATCCACCACAGATTTGGTTTTCAATGTCAGGACTCCATAGAAGGTTTGTATTTTCATCCAGAGTGGAAGTTCACAGTGGGGAAATTATTGTAGAATCTCCTTGAAGAACTCCCAGGACTCTTATAAGTATTCCAAGTCATGCTACTGTATGTTGTGGATCTCATTATGGAGAGTCACCATCTTCAATGGTGGAATATGTTTAGACAATATGTCCTGGGATAATGCCTCCAGGGTGAGGATATACCATTGATGTAGTCCCTTAATATAGACTTTCACCTTATCCATTAATGAGAATGGGAAGATGTGAAGATAGATGGAATTATCTGACACTCCATGGTAATGGAAGGTGTAATAGATGCAGAGAAAGATTGAGATATGAGAATTTGGGTCTTCACTATGTAGGCGACCTAATTTTGCAGTTTTCTAGAGCAGCTGGTTAATGGAGGTTTTGATATTGATGTGTTGGTCCTTCACCAGTGGTCAGATGATTCCAATATCTTCCCCTTGGATGGGGGGTAGACCATACTCTAAAAGGGTGCCACATGGGTGTAGAGACCCGAAGCTTGACATACATGGACAATACATTACTTTTTCGGAATACATAATACATATAAAAAACATACACACAAGGATCGTAACAGTTTAGTGTCTTTGGAAACTCGGAATATAGACATCTAATCATGTTGAAAGATCTTCAAAATCTCCCATAACGATCTTCCCCTTTTTGTTTTCTTACCTAAAACCTTTCTTTAAATCCTGGGGAAAAGAAAACATATAAAGGGTGAGCTCAAATGCTCAGTAATGGTAATCATGGATAAAATAAAACAAATAATATACATTTGAACTTCAAAACATGAACATACTATCTAAACATCAGAATCGTGAGAAATGACATAAATCATGGAAGTACATAAGGCATAGAACATAAAGAAACATTAATCATGATAAAATAGCATGGTAATTAAACATGTAATTGTGGAAAACCTTTAATCACATGATATGATTTCCATAGTAGCCAAGGCATTACTGCCATGACCATCTTAGTGTACAAAGTCCCTTTCTAAATCGAGTTCACTCCTCGTTTTAGTCCAGTAATATTGAACCAGATTAACATACCATTCCAGCCATGTCTATCTCATGAGATATAAATCTTTACCCAATGCATTGGATGGAGATATAGGTCCCACCCATATCATAATGAAATCATTCTTACTTGTCCCACAATATAAACATACATCATTCATAATAACCCAATAAATAAAATGGGTTTCATAAACATCTTCACATAATCCATATAAATTTAATGGATATCAATTCAAAATAATAAAAGTGAAACCATGTAAATCATAGATACATTATACATGAAACATACACATATGAAATAATGTCATCTTAGATGAAAAATGGTTTTGATAAAACACTTGAAATGAATTCTTGAGGAAAATACCCTTTCTTATTCAAAATAATTTTCTTTTCACAAAATGTCATGAAATTTTAAAAGAATGGGATTTTGTTGAAAATAGTCATGAAATATTGTGGAGGAATCTTCATGAAAATAAGGCTGTATAAAACTGTAAAATTCCTTTCTTTCCGTATAAGATAAAAAAACATTCTTCTCGTACTTTTTCTGGAAAAGTAAAAAAGTACCTCGTAAAAGAAAGATTCCATACATCCCATGTTATAAAAGTAAAAAATCTGTAAAAAGAACATTAAACATACATGAAAACAAATTTATAAAACTTATACATGGATGATAAATATAACCCCAGTAAATACTTACGTATAAGAAATCTCGGATAGAAAACAATTTAGATTGCAACATTATCCCTTACCTTATGTCTGATATGCTTCGTATGTATCCAAACCTCCATTATAATGATTTATATAATGTCATTTAATTATTATTGAATCATATTCATTGTTTTATATTATATATGGTTCACTTAGGTATTTATATTACCCGTTCATTTGTCAATTCCATGTTAAAGTAGTTTTTTGGGTAAAATTGTTTCTTTTATCGTACGTGTTTGGACTTGTTGTTCTTGATATTATTATTACTAATATCATGATTTACATACTTACAGAATGTAAAACATGATTTATATATCATATATATTCAGTATATATATATAATAGATAGATAAATGAAATGAAACGCACTGTTCATGGAGACGGTAGGCCGTACGTACGCATGAACGTTGTTTTCCTTTCTTTTTTGACTCGAATGGAAGTAAGTAGATGACATATATATATATATATATGTATGTATAAATAAATCCAGTAGCTTAATTATTTAATATGTTTCATTATTACTCATTATATATAATTTATAATCATTCTTGAATGGTTAATCATGGAAAATGAATCTCATCGCGTTCGTGGAGACGGTAGTCCGTACGTACGCACTAGCGATGATATCATTCCCATGATCATGGAATTGTATTGAAGAGTATGTATAATATTAATGAATCAATATCAATTTAAAATAACAATATATAGTTATTTATTTACACCATTATACCCTTCCATGTAAGGTGGTGGCGGAAAATAGATTACACCACAGCGTGGAGACGGTATTACGTACGTACGCACGCGCGGTGAGTTCGTTTTCCGTACGATGGATAGATGGTGAAATATGGTTTTTTCATACTTATAATAACATATTAGTATATGAGTGATACTGATGTTATTACTTCATAATGAAACAACTAAATAAGAATAAGTGGAAGAAGAAATAAAGTTGAAAGAATCGGTAACAGACATTACCTCTTCTTTGAAGCGCCTCTTTGAGAACTCATTTTAGGGCACTAAAATTGGTCTTTGAAGAAGACCAGGACCTCTAAGATGCTTATATGGAAGTGGAGAAGAGAATTTTTCAGGGGTTGGCCGAGCTTGAATTCTCAAAGTGGTGTGAGGAAAAGAGGGAGGAGGTGCCCTTTTATAAGGGAGGAGAGGGGCACCTTTGGAAAAGCTAAAAATATTATTTTATTATAAAGTCATATTCGGTTTTTAATAGCTCCAAATTGATTTATTTCTAAGCTAAGGTGCTGAGAGTTCTAAATCTTATCATCCAATAGAA
This sequence comes from Viscum album, assembly GCA_963277665.1. Taxonomy (NCBI): domain Eukaryota; kingdom Viridiplantae; phylum Streptophyta; class Magnoliopsida; order Santalales; family Viscaceae; genus Viscum; species Viscum album. Next base: position 33,677,871 of record OY728150.1, on the reverse strand, counting down.
TTTAGACAAGTTTAGGTATCTATTTTGACCTTATCATTTAGATTTATTTTTAAGTTATATAATTTTACTTTTACCGTGTCTTCTTGTTTTCTTACACTATAAAGTTAATAAACATATTATGACAAGCTAAAAGAACCCCAAGTTGTTTGTTATTAATATATATTACCTTATCTAATTCATTTTGCTAATCAATAGATTTTTAGGAATTAAATAACAATTAATAATATAATATTTGTTTTAAACATTATTTTATATCAATTTTGACACTATTTGGTACTTGATTTCTAAAAAAATCATTAAAACATGATTAGTTAGAAAAATGTTAATTAAATCAATAATAACATGTACTATTAACCTATAAAATTATTAGAATGCATAAAAAGTCTCAAATTACATTTATTTGGGTATTTATAATATCAATTATTTTAATATTTCATTAATAATATAATTACTGCATCATCATTGTGTCATAAATAAATTAAATTATTTAAAGTCTAAAAATTAAAAATAAAATTCCATTATGTAATAAATCCTTTTATATTATCAATGAATATTTATAGTCAAATGTATCTTATGTATAACCCTATATTGAAAATGATTTAGTTATTAAACATTGATTTTGACTATTTTTACCCTTCTTTAAATAAATTAATAATAAATGTCCTAATCTAATTCAAGTGGGCCTGAATGGTCATATTTTAATACTAAGGTTGTTTTTGGTTGAATAACACTTATCTAATATAATTAGGACATGTGTTAGGGTAATAATAATATCATTCTTACCCTTAATTACCCTATTTTACTTTTAACTGTGGTAAAAAAATTAAAAAGTTACTATTCACCAACAATTATTTTCCTCTCATTGAACCACATTTTATTGCTTGATATTAACCGTTTCTCTCGGATTTTTGATATTCAATTCATAGAAGTGGTAAGATTTCATTTAAATGAAAAAGTCAGTTTTTTTAACTACCACTAAGTAGTTTCACTATTCATCGAAAATTGTAGTTTTTCATAAAAAATCCAAAAATTCAGCCTAAGCATTATTTGATATTCCAAATTCAAAATTGATATCTATTTTTCATAATTCAAATCATAGAAGTGTCATTAATTAATTTTAAAATTAATGACCGTTATCAAATCAAATAGCGTGCTTTTTAAGAAACAATAACTATCAAAAGATTGATACTTGTTTATATCCAATTTAAAAGTGAAATTAATTCCAATGACCAACATTGGATTGATTGGTAAAAATATATTCTAATTACACTTTAAACCCAATTAAAAATATAATCTAATCATATAAATTATTGCGATGAAATAAGTTGTTTTTAATTAAAATATAGCGTGCTTTTACTATTCATTAAAATATAAAAGTTATCAGAATAATATGAAAAATTTATCCAAAGTAAATTTTTATATCCTGATTCCAAATAAGTATTTTATTTTGTCAAATTTAACTTATATACATGTCAAAAACATGATTTAAAGTGGGTGCGCCATCAAAAGGCAGCAAAACTACATTTTTTGAAAAATACTTATTTTACTCGAAAAATTGATTTTGTTCTCATACCATATTCTAGAAAATGTGTAAGATGAATAATAATGTTATAAAATTAAAAATTTAGTTGATATTATTCATAACAGTTTGTTCATATAACATATCGTTGTTTAGCGAAACATAGTATTGCGTACAACACACGCTATCGTGGAAGGTCACGATTGCGTGTAATGCTAGCCAAGTCAGGGATGCGTGTTGTGAAATCTCCTTTTGGTGTAGCATACAACACAAGACATTAATGAAATTAAAAAATATTTTTCATAAAATCTCAGGGTGTTACATTCTACCCCCCTTAAAATGAATTTCGCCCTCAAAATTCATCGGGGTTATAAATGGTTTACTACTCGAAAGTTTCTTTAATAGAAACACACATCAAAAAAAGGAATACCAAAACTTAATTTTAAAAACTAAAGTATGAAATGTAACGATTACCCCAAGAAACTCATCACTGGGTTTCCATAAAGGAGAACATTGGTGAAATATGGATATGGAAGAAAAATCTAACCATCAAGTTATGATGGAGAGTGGTAGAGAACATAGCTATGAAAAAACCATCAATCACAAAGCCATAGATTTGTGATGATCAAAGGTACCATCTGATTTATCGGATATAAGGGCACTAGGACAAATTTTTGGTTTTCAAGTTCATTTCCCTAAAGTTGAAGAATTGGAATTAGAATAAATACTTACTTTATTTTGGTACAATCTCACTGTTGTTCATGCCTTGAACAATTTTCACTTCATTTCTTAAAGAATTAAAGTTGAATTTGTTATTTGTGAAGTGTTAGCAGATCATGTGATAGAATGACGAGCCATTCCATTTGTCTCAAACAAAAGGTTAGAAAAAGTTATTAAATATACAAAAGTCGATCTATAGTGAGATCAATCATATATGGTTCCTAAAATGGACTTATACCTCATATATCATACTACTTAATATAATAAAAATAGTTTCTACTAAACAGGGACTTGATATAGGCTAGTGGTAGGCGATAAAGGCCTGTCGCACTTCATTTGTGTCTTCGATTCCCACAGACTTGTCCGGCGCGATGGGTTGTCGCCTGTCTTGCTGGTTGTCAATTTTGTTCTAAAAATACAATACTAACTTATGTCCAACATAATCTATTCCAATATTTAGGATTATCCATAATATTGCAGTCCATTATCATATTATAGTGAAAACGATTACCAGAGATTTCATATAACAAGCATGTTAATACCATCGTTGATCCCCATATATCATAAGATATGTCTTGTTGGTCACATTCCTAACATTCAAAGGCCTTAATCATTTATTCTCTTGAAAAATGAATAGCCATTGAATCTTAGTGAAAACAGGAGTGATGTCAAAAGTTAACTCTTTCCACATACCAAAACCCCAAAATTCTATATACTCAAACCATGATACCACTATTTCCTTATATCAGTCATGAGCTCATGAATACTATCAAACATTTAATATTATCCTTATCCCTTCATTATGCGCATGTCATCTAATTTCCAAAAATATCTGAATAACCTTTCATGGTTACTGGTACCATTCATCATACACTTTCAAAACTTAAGGAAATACAATAGTGTAAAAATCCTTAGATCTCTCCTTATTCCATAGTACCATGAGATTACTTATACAACATTACACTTTATAAACATGTAATCATTCCACTACCTTCTTAATACATTGACCGAGCTTCAACAATTCTTTCATCTCACATATAATTTGAAGTCTCTTCATCATCATCAACATAAATACTACCCATACGACTATACTGATTCTCTTCATGAGACTTTCCCTTTGGGAATTGGTTTGCATAATTCTCGTAAATTCAACATTTAAAACATTTAACCATTTTTCATGTCATAGCAATACCATTATCCTCATCCATGGTTTTAACTGATCCTTTTCCTTTGCACTTACTGGCTCTGTGTCCTTCTTTTCCACACCCAAAGCATCTTCCAGTTCCTTTGAAACATTCTCTTTGATGCCTCTTCCCAAATGATTTACATAGGGGAAATTGAACTTTCTTTCCTCTAGGATCGTCATGAAACTCCATCTTTCTCTTATTATCTAAGTCAGGGAACTTTTCAAATTTGAGTTTATTGTTCATATTATGAGATTGCTGATTCGGCATAATAATGGTGTTTGGACTTCCAAATCCCATTTCAATTGGATGCTCATGAAAAATATCATTCCATTGTCCATCATATCCTCCATTATCATGAATCAACTTGTTTCCAGCCATTTTCTAAAACCAAAAAAGAATAGTGTGTGAGGAAAAAATCATAATAAAGGGGGAGTTAATTCAATTTCAATAATCTTAGGTTTAATCTAATATCATTACCATAATTCTAGGACTATAACATATACTTACACTTAACCATAGGAACATCCCTGGAAATACCTTAGAAATATCTCTAGGGATCTCACTAAAGTTTTTGAATCCTAGTTTCCAAAGGTTTGCAAATCCTTTCCTCTGATACCAACTGTAGAGACCCAAAGCTTGATGTACAAGACAATACAATACTTTTGCAGAATACATAATACATAACAAAAACAGACACACAAGGATCGTAATAGTTTAGTGTCTTTGGAACTCGGAATATAAACATCTAATCATGTTAAAATATCTTCAATATACCCCATAACGATCTTCCCCTTTTTTTTCTTACCTAAAACCTTTATTTAAATCCTGGGGAAAAGAAAACATATAAAGGGTGATCTCAAATGCTCAGTAAGGGTAATCATGGATAAAATAAAACAAATCATAAACATTTGAACATCAAAACAAGAACATAATATTTAAACATAAGAATCTTGAGAAATGACATAAATCATGGCAGTACGTAAGGAATAGATCATAAAGAAACATTAATAATGATAAAATAGCATGGGAATTAAGCATGTAATTGTGGAAAACCATTAATCACATGATATGATTTCCATAGTAGCCAAGGCATTACTGCCATGACCATCTTAGTGGACAAAGTCCCTTTCTAAATCGAGTCCACTCCTCGTTTCAGTCCTATAATACTGAACCAGATTAACATACCGTTCCAGCCATGTCTATCTCAGGAGATATAAATCATTAACCAATGAATTATAGGGATATATAGGTCCCACCCATCTCATAATGAAATCATTTTTACTTGTGCCACAAAATAAACATACATCATTCATAATAACCCAATAAATAAAATGGGTTTCATAAACATCTTCACATAATCCATATAGAAGTAATGGATATAAATTCATAATAATAAAAGTGAAACCATGTAAATCATAGAGACATTATACTTGAAATATAAACATATGAAATAATGTCATCTTAGATGAAAAATGGTTTTGATAAAACACTTGAAATAAATTCTTGAGGAAAATATCCTTTCTTCTTAAAAATCATTTTCTTTTCACAAAATGTCATTCATTTCTAAAAGAAAATTATTTTGTTGAAAATATTCATGAAATATTTTGGAGGAAGCATCATGAAAATAAGTCTATATAAAACCGTAAAATTCCTTTCATGCCGTATAAGTTAAAAAAACAGTATTCTCGTACTTTTGCCGGAAAAGTAAAAAAGTACCTCGTAAAATAAAGATTCCATACATACCATGTAGTAAAAATAAAAAATGGGTAAAAAGGACTTTAAACATACATGAATTTTTTTTATAAAACATAGTCATGGATGATAAATATAACCCCAGTAAATACTTACGTATAAGCAATCTCTGATAGAAAACAATTGAGATTGCAACATTATCCCTTACCTTATGTCTGATATGCTTCGTATGCATCCGAACCTCCAGTATAATGATTTAAATAATGTCATTTACTTATTACAGAATCATATTCATTGTTTTATATCATATATGGTTCACTTAGGTATTTATATTACCCATTCATTTGTCAATTCCATGTTAAAGTAGTGTTTTGGTTAAAATCGTTTCTTTTATCGTACGTGTTTGACTTGTTGTTCTTGATATTATTATTACTTATATCATGATTTACTTACTTCCAAAATGTAAAACATGATTTATATATCATATATATTCAGTATATATATATATATAATATATATATATATATGAAATGAAACACACCGTTCATGGAGACGGTAGGCCGTACGTACGCATGAACGTTGTTTCCTTTATTTTTTGACTTTAATGGAAGTTAGTAGATGAAATATATATATATATATATGTATGTATACATAAATCCAGTAGATTGATTATGTCATATATTTCATTTTTACTACCTATATATACTTTATAATCATTCTTCAATGGTTAATCATGGAAAATGAATCTCATCGCGTTCGTGAGGACGGTAGTCCGTACGTACGCACGAGCGATGATATCATTCCCATGATCATGGAATTATATTTAAGTGTATGTATAATATTAAATAATCAATATCTCTTTACTGTAACCATATATAGTTATTTATTTACACCATTATACCCATCCATGTAAGGTGGTGGCGGAAAATAGATTACACCACGGCGTGGAGACGGTATTCCGTACGTACGCAATCGCGGCGATTTCCCTTTCCGTAGGATGGATAGATGGTGAAATAGGGTTGTTTCATACTTATAATAATATATCAGTATATGAGTGATACTGATTTTATTACTTCATAATGAAATAACTAAAGAAGAAGAAGTGAAAGAAGAAAGAAAGTTGAAAAAATCTGTAATAGACATTACCTCTTCTTTGAAGCGCCTCTTTGAGAACTCCTTTTAGGGCACTAAAATAGGTCTTTGAAGAAGACCAGGACAACTAGGATGTTTCTGTGGAAGTGGAGAAGAGAATTTTGCAGGGTTTGACCGAACATGAATGCTCAAAGTGGTGTGAGGAAATGAGGTAAGAGGTACCCTTTTATAAGGGAGGAGAGGGGCACCTTTGGAAAATCTAAAAATATTACATTATTATAAAGTCATATTCGGTTTTTAATAGCTCAAATTGATTTATTTATAAGATAAGGTGGTTATGGGTCTAAATAAGCACATAAAATATAATTTAGACAAGTTTAGGTATCTATTATAACCTTATCATTTATATTTAACATTAAGTTAAATAATTTTACTTTTACCGTGTCTTCTTGTTTTCTTACACTATAAGGTAATAAACTTACTATAACAAGACCAAATAACCCCAATATGTTTAGTATTAATATCTATAACCTTATATAAGTCATTTTCCCAATCCTTATATTTTTAGGAAAATAATAACAATTAATAATATAATATTTGTTTTAAAAATTATTTTATGTCAATTTTGACACTATTTGGTACTTGATTTTTGTGAAAATCATAACAGCATGATTAGTTCGAATAAATTTACATAAATAAATAATAACAAGTCATATTAACCTAGAAAATTAGTATAATTCATAAAAAGTCTCAAATTACATTTATTTGGGTACTTATAATATCAATTATTTTAATATTTCATTAATTATATGATTACTACATCATCATTGTGTCATAAATAAAATAAATTATTTAAAGTCTAAAAATTACAAATAAACTACCATTATGTAGGAAATATTTTTGTCTTTATAATTAATATTTATAGTCTAATTTATCTTATGTATAACCCTATATTAAAAATAATTTAATTATGAAACATTGATTTTGACTATTTTAACCCTTCTTTAAATAAATTAATAATAAATGTCCTAATCTAATCCAAGTGGGCCTTAATGGTCATATTTTATTACTAAGGTTGTTTTTGGTCGAATAACACTTATCCAATAGGATTAGGACATGTGTTAGGGTAATAATAATATCATTCTTACTCTTAATTACCATATTTACTTTTAACTGTGGTAAAAAAGTAAAAAGTTACTATTCACCAAAAATTATTTTCATCTCATTGAACCACATTTTAGTCCTTAATATTAACTGTGTCTCTTGGATTTTCAAAATTCAGTTCACATAAGTGGTAAAATTTCATTTAAATGAAAAAGTCAGGTTTCTTAACTACCACTAAGTGGTTTCACTGTTAATCGAAAATTGCAGTTTTTCAGAAAATACCAAAAATTCAGCCTAAGAATTATTTGATATTCCAAATTCAAAATTGATGTCTATTTTTCCAAATTCAAAACATAGAAGTGGCATTAATTAATTTTAAATTAATTCCTGTTATCAAAACAAAAAGCGTGTTTTTTAAGAAACAATAACTATCAAAAGATTGATACTTTTTTATATCCAATATAAAAGTGAAATTAATTCCAATGACCGACATTGGATTGTTTGATAAAAATATATTCTAATTACACTTTAACCCCAATTAAAAAGATAATCTAATCATATAAATTATTGCGATGAAATAAGTTGTTTTTAATTAAAATATAGCAAGTTTTTACTATTCATTAAAATATAAAAGTTATTAGAATAATATGACAAATTTATCCAAAGTAGATTTTTCTATCCTGATTCCAAATAAGAATTTTATTTTTTCAAATTGAACTTATATACATGTCAAAAACAAGATTTAAAGTGGATGCGCCATCAAAAGGCAGCAAAACTACATTTTTTGAAAATTACTTATTTTACTCGAAAAATTGATTTTGTTCTCATACAATGTTCTAGAAAATGTGTAAGATGAATAATAATGTTATAAAATTAAAAATTTAGTTCATACTATTCATAATGGTTAGTTCATATAACATATCGTTGTTTAGTGAAACTCAGTATTGCGTACAACACACACTATCGCGGAAGGTCGCGATTGCGTGTAATGCAAAGCCAAGTCAGGGATGCGTGTTGTGGAAGCTCCTTTTGGTGTAGCGTACAAGACAATACATTAATGAAATTAAAAAATATTTTTCATAAAATATTGGGGTGTTACAATGGTGGATGTTTCTCTTGAGTAGTTGGTGGAAAGAAATGTAGGGAATGATCAAAGTATGGCCCCTTACCTGGCTAATGGTATGGAAACTGCTTCAGTTGGAACTGTTGAAGATGATGCGGTCCATACCATGGAACAAGTGGAGTTTTCTCATTCAAGTTGTCTTCTGATCCAAAAGGGTATCCATATCCATAGACAACAGCTGGATCTCCCTCTTTATTATGCATCATGAGATTGTTTTTTTTTCGCTCATCCAGGAGTTCACTACATCGCATCAAAATTGTTTGTTCAATCTCTAGGTCAACTGGAAAAATATCTGATAACTAAGTGCTCTTGGAACGTGTTATGCGACCACTCATAAATTGATGATTCTACACAACAGTTAGCACATAAATCATTAAAGAGGAACAAAAAAATAATAAAAAGATAAATAAGATAAAGAATATAATTTTTATAATTAATGATTTTTATTTTCACTAAAATGTATAAAAACTAGATTCAAATAAATATAACTGTAACTTTGATTACCTCACAACGCTTCCAAAAAAAATTATCATTCATGTCGAAGTGTTGTTTTTCGACAATCCAAATTTTCTTACGCAAATATATATATTACCAGTAATAGAACAATCCAAAGGGAAATGGACCTGTCTTTGTTTTATTGTATCAAATTTGTAATTGATTTTGTGATGTTTTCTGCAATTTCAAATTGATTTTGTTTTGGGTTTTGATAAAAAGTGATTGTATTTCAATATAATAATAAATTACATTAATGATAATGAAAAATAAGGGAATTGGATTATGATGAAAATTTGGATAGAAATGCATCGGAGTTATGGATTTTAAAGGTTGTTATTAAATAAATTTTCTTATGACATTTTGTTGTTCATGATAATTCAAATCTCTTGGATAAGATTATAAATGAACCCCCTTGGTCTAGTGAGTTTTTTTAAATCAATAGTATCCAATTTCATTTGTATGGAAATTCATTTCTCTTAAATTTATTATTTTTAGTCCCTTATGAGATGATTAAAGAAAGAAAATTTTCATTGATGATTTAAATCCTAATTCTATAAAAGATTTTTATAAATCCCATTCTCAGTCTCATACGATATTTCTAGTTATATTTAGAATGAATAAATAAGTAATTATGATGAAAAAGTATAAGAAAACGGTTAGAACATCACAAAATAAAAATTACAACATATAATAGTCCACAGCCCCATGACATAAGGATTTAGATACTCATAGGGTATTTAGTAATTAAAGAAATTATAGTACCTTAATACATCATCTTTCAAGACATAGAGTGAAGGTCATTGAGAAGGTAGTACGTACGAACCTTATCTCCTCTCTTCTCTAAACTTATTGGACATATCTAAAGTGCTTCACCATGAAATACCTTGGAATGGACGAACAAGAATGACTCCTAAATATGGAGGTCCCTTCAACTATTTATAGGTTTTAGTAGTACACGACATGTACCAGAAAGTACACGGTGTGTAATACTAATAAATATATTTCGGCAATATTTTTTCCAATGTTAGGTGAGCCAACATTCCTTCATTGACTTTGAACACAACGCCGCATGGTAGGTTGAAGTTCACATTGTGCAGCACCACCACACACATCATGTAAGTTGGTTCATAGGCCCCCAACTACTTCTTGAAGGTCCACAAAATGTGAGTAGGTGACGTAAATGACGGGTAGTCATCATCCAACAACATGTCCTATAGTCTTTCTATCAGCCACCAAACTCTTTTAGAAGGTGATACATGGTGTGTAACAGTTTCAGTCATCTTGGGTATGTACTTGGGTTGTCCAGTCTATGTCGGGGATTCGATACATTGTGTGTTTCTTAAAATACATGTCGTGTAGTTTGAAATTTTTGATAAACATCTCACAATTTGTGTCTTTGGCATGGAAGTACCTGAAAATCATCAATATGTCCAATAAAAATAATTTGAACTTCAAAATAATTGAAATTTTGTTAATTTTTTTTATTCTCAATAAAATATATGAAAAAATATAAACAAATAGGGTAAATCAGTAGGATAGGATGTTTTCTAAATATATACGGCCAATTTTTGTGAAAATGTGGTAGGACTTTTCTATATATAATTAAACCATGTGGGAGCTCCGATGTGATGAGTTGAATATTCCGGGGATAGGAGATCACTAATCCCCATGTGGTATTTTCTATGAGGGAAATCCTACTAAAGTGGGATTCCATGTTCAGGAGCTTGATATATTCATCTATTAAACCGAATATTGATTCCATACCAGCATATTAGTTAAGGATGTGATAGATCATGGCCCTCTTGAGGGGATCAATCATTAATATTTTGAGGAATGATATGACTTTAATGATCTTGATGATGCATGTTCTGTTCTTCTAAAACTCTTTTCCAAATTACATTTATATTTTATCTAAATCATTATTACTCTGGGAAATTAAATTTTGATTTTCTTCTGGCTAAAAAAAATAAAACGTGGTCCTATCGCCATGGTATAGCCATTCTGACACTCTGATTGGGGCTGTTGAATCACCCCTGAATTCGGAGATGATTATCGATACCGAAATTCCATGGAGGATGAGATGGTGGGAGACTTCCAACCTGTAATACCTATTTCATGGGAGGATGATGCTAGACCCCATTCTATGAATACCATGAAGAATGAAATTATAAGTTTTAAATTTATGGATAAAAGGTTTTTTAGATATGGTAAGTCTTATGGACATCATTAATTTAGGCTTTATCTAGAGAAAGTTATTAATGTTATTATAATTACAGGAACTGCATCCGTTTTATCACATAAGGAAGTTATAAATGATAATTAGAGAAACTAAGAGGTTGATTAATACCATGTTTAGATTCCATCAAATTAAATAACTCTTTTTATTGAAGAGGAATCTATTATATATAATATATCATCTTTTCTTTGTAGTACTCCTATCACTTCTATTGCTAAAGAGGAGGCATCAAGTATATTAGATGTTCTTCACGAGGAGATATATAATAATGAATTACTTCCATTTTTTTAATATTGAATGTTTGTCGTATGAACCATAAAATCATATTTTGAATGATTTTGACCCTACTTCTATCACTATGGAGGCTATTTGGGATTTGAACTTATCGAAGGAGGGTCGTGAAGAAAGAACTCCAAGTGTTCCAACATGTGGGACTAAAATTGGGCATGGGATGTCTATAGAATCCATGATGAATATTGGAATATCATTGTATGAAATAAACGATGACACTAATATTCCTACTTATTTAGAAGAATATTCGGTATTATATAATTAACTAAAAGGATATTAGTAATTTTTTTCTGTCCAATTAATCTTCTTATTATTGATTCCTAAATCATGATTGGTTGGAATACACAACCCCATCCTTGGAAGCTGATATAAGTTCGATCCATGGAGATGGAATGGAAATCACTTCTAAAAACATTTTTGAGAAGGATTCATCTTAGGGGGAGCACGAAACGGTAATCCTTCCAAAGGATCATTTGACAGATCGTAGCCAGTACTAGGGGAATGTCCATCAATAAAGAGAACCAACCCAAACTACGAATTCTAAAAATGCCGAGGAAGAGTCAACTCAAGTCGCTGAATTTTTTTTGGGTAAATAAAACAAGTTATTATTCTCTTACCCCATTATAGATATTATTTTTAAGGTATTATGATTTTAATTCTCTATTTAGGGTTATCAACTTTTGTGGCTATGTCTGTGGGTAAATCTTCTGCATCAGGTCAACCAAAATTTAAGGCAAAGGAAACCATTGTCCAAGAGGAAGCAGAACAAGGCACTACTTTTGAGTGCATTAGTCTTTATATATATCCCTCTAGATGATAATGAATCTATGATGGATCTTGTGTTTTAGAACTCTCTCTGTATTTCACATCACAAGGCTTGGAGATATATACAGAAGACAAACCCTGAGTTTCTCTAAGAGGAACTGCCTTTGAAAATATCATTGATTTCATCTCGTTTCAGCATGTTAGGATATAGTGGATTCTATTAAAATATAGTTCACAATTTGGTGAAGGATATTATCCATAGGCAATTGAATGAATGTAATCTTCCATAAGATCTCATCATATCTAGATCAGTTCATAACATTGATGACTTACAAGCATTATTATCCCAGTCCGAGTCCAATCATAGCATGAAACTGGAAATATTTACCCATAAAATCATGGATAAGGATTTTCAAGTATCACTCCTTCATAAATAATTACTAATAAATCATGGGGATCTCAAAAAACAACACATTTCATTTCAAAAATCCCCAGAATAATGTAAAGAAAATACTATCGTGACTGCTAAGGATGTGCATTATTCGAATGAGGTGACTGAAGCACTACGGATGACTGAACATCAATAGGAAGATGATGGGGCTAATGAGGTCATTAAACAGGTGATGAATTATATTAAATTAAAATTTTAATTTGTGATATAGTGTCCATTTGGGATATGTTTCTCTTGGGGGTTTGTTGCTCATAAATGAATGGAATGTAACTTTTAGTAATCTTCATCTTCATCCCAATATTCTTTATATAGTATTAATTTAAAATTCGAATTTCATTACATTAATTTTTAATATAATATAATCATAATTACCAAGTTAGGGATAGGAATATCTCCAAAATTTTACCTAATCTATAGGTCATAGTGAGAGTAGTTCGACTGTTACTAGGGTAGTATGGAAAATAATACAGACATTTCATATATTCACTATTCAATGAATTATTTTGTCTAAAACATATATAGAATATTTCTAGGAATATGATACTTCAATTTTATTCATGTTTCCCTTTATGAGTTTCAAACCTCTTGAGCATTGTGTATCTTTTTTTGGGCAGTTTAATATCATGAATGTACGACTGATAAAGATATATATTTTTTGGCCGAACAGCCTTGAAAATGATTTTATTTGAAATTATAACCCCAAAAAATATTTTTTTGTAGAATTTTTTGAAATTCTTTAAATACATCCATGGGGAATCAAGATAAAATTTAGTGATCTCCAAATCTGAAACATAGTATTCAAATACTGTAATGCAATCACCTGAGAACGAAATTATAGTTATCTGAAAAAATACATTGTAAGAGATGTTTTATGAAATCCCAACTAGGGAACAGACTACATTCTAAATAGTGGAATCATTAGGATGACATTACTAATATGTGGGAGACTTATGCTATGAGAATTAGGGGTACACACTGCAATGTCAGGTAATGGAGTTTTCAAACATTTTAACTATCATAAACTGATGATCAAAGAATTTTGATGATTTGGATGTATCAAGAACATAATGGATGGATTTGAAAAGGAAGTATGTCATGGAATAAAGTAATCATCCATACAATCACATGCCATGAATGGGAGACCACTTCTATACACATTTTATGTGCGAGGGATTGTACATTTTTTCTAAATATGAATTATGCTATTATTCTATCATATTTAAACTCACATACTAATGAAATTAGGGGATATGTAGTTTAATGTCATGTAGTAAGGACATTATGATGTAAAGTTTAAATTCATGCAGCATGGATATTTTTCGGTGCAATTTAATGTCATGAACCAATTACATAATAATATGTTGTTCAAATTCATTCAGTAAGGACATTATGGGGTATATAATATAATGTATTTAGCATTGAATGAAGGTTTGAATATTCTTTAATCTTGGTAATCTATCAAGAAATGTTATACTACATTTAGGTATGGAAGGATAATATTATAAGATGTGATTTTGGGTTTAATAGATCTGAAGGGTTGTTGGGGAAAATGATTTTGATGTTAGAAGAAGTCTTTCTTGATAAAAAAGTTTCCACTATTTGAAAACACTCTTATGAGGGCTATTTTATGCAAAGCCATATGAGAAACACACTACATAGTCAAATAGTTTCATCCAATGGATGGAAACCCCATTATGTTGGCAACATATGCAAGGCCAAATGGGGCACATACTGCATGGTCAAGAAAAATATCTCTCAATAATTCAGACATTCTGTCCCTAAAATATGATGAAACATTATTGACATTCATATTTTACTAACCACAGTGTTTGGTTTGTGGATAATGTACATAAATATTAAAGCGATATTGCATATCAAAATTTCCAAAAAATTGTGGAAATGGATGCTCTATACGGGTTTGACCAAAATTCATTATGTAAGGTGTGTCTAGTTTTGGGTCATAAAGCTAGGACAATGATATTACATAAATGATGGATGATATGTGTTAAAATGGTCAACGTTTATTACAATCTTCTCTGAACAATTGACAAGTTAATGTGTAAACCATTGTCTTAGACACTTTTAGTTTGATAGAACGTATCTGGGAAAAATAATAATGGATGGACACTAATAGTTGGGTTCTAGTATACCATCACCAAATCTCAAAGGTACAAATGAGGCCACTACAAAAAAAAGTTACCACTATTAGAAAAACCTATGATGATGGTTTTTTATTCATGTATAGCTAGGGCATGTACTACATTGTCAAATAGTGGAATTCTTTTGCTGAAAAACCTATTATGAGGGTTAGATATTCAAGGGTAGCTGCGGAACATAGTACATGGTCATGAAAAAGAGGTCTCTGGTTTTAGATATTTTTCCACAAATAGATGAGAAAATTTATTTATATCCATAGGTATTCTATATACGAAGTATGAAATGTTAAAAGGGGTATTTTTAAATGAATAATGCTTTCATTTGACCAATAGTGGTCATAATTTTGGATTATCTAGCATAGATATGACTCACATGTAGAATGTGTACATATCATCTTATCTTGGTAGGATCTCTAAGGAGACGACCCAAAATAATTGCTCATTCGTATATTTTTTATTGTATATAAGAGAGCAGGAATTTTATTTTACCACATAGATAGGGATATTCCTTATGTCCTAGTATAAAATATGTATCTCAATTGTATAATAGTCAAGACACACATAGTTCTATATTTACCATGGAGTTTGAAGTCATGCGGGGAGTATGTTGGTTATGCAATTTAATAACTTATGGAAAGGACATGGGTGATTCTGATGTTAAAATTAATATTATTTCTTGATCGTGGTCTAATTCACATGTGTCACTACGTATCATGTCAGTGTAAGATTCATGTCACACATAGTTCTAATAGATACGAGTTCATGCGTAAAGGGGGAACTAATATCATATATCCCTAAGTAAATCTTACTAATACATGGGATAGTAGGATATTTTTTATGTTGTGATGTGGTGGGACCCATGGTTGAAGATATGGTCTTCACTACGTATCTCAATGAATTAAGAATCAAGCCAGATGTAGTTCCTAAATAAAGGTCTCTCAGTCTGATTGAATACATAAGTGGAAGATAATTCTGGTTTCATTGAATATTAGTTCATATATTGGATGATAAATCATGTTGAATCTCTTCACATGTTTATGAATCATACATTATAGAAAATATGAATTATTTTCATGTTTTTGTGATTGGGACCATGATTGAGAGTATGGGAATCACTACCTTTCTCGTGTGAGTGAGAATCCATCCAGACGTAGTTCTGGAAGATTTTCCCGATGAATTTGGATCCATAAATAGGGAGTTGAGGATTTTAAATTATAGATAGATTAGGGTATCTGATCCATGTTTCACTCTGTTTCTCACTATAATAAGAATAAAGAAACTTGTTGTTCATATAATTCCATGTTGATTAAGGTAATTCGGTATGGATGAACATGAAATAATATGATGTGATATAAATATTAATGTTGGGAAGAAGAATGAAAGAATGGGTGTCACAACATATCTCATAAGGATGTGAATCAAGCCTCACATGGTCCATGATAGGCTTAGTATACAGATCTAGTTCATGAAGAGGATGTTACTAGGAAATATTTTTTAATCAAAGCTAGACCCAGGTTTGGAGATCTGGGTGTCACATGGTATCTCAATAATACTAGAATCAATTCACACATAGTCGTGGGAGATTTCTTCCCACAATAGTAATACTTTTATGTTTGAAATTGGACTTTTTCAAACATCCAAACGGATGTTTGGGGCTAAAGCATGAAATATAGGTATCATCATGCATCTCATTATAATGAGAATCAAGTCATATGTCTTGGAAATGTTTCATGTGATGATATGGTTCCTGAATGGAAAAAAGGAAGGGAATTTCATTTCCAAAATCATGGATGAACCTAGTATTGGAAATATGTGTGTCACTATGTATCTAATTTGGATAAAAATCAATACTCATGTAGTTATCGAAAATTATCCCTAAGAAATTTTGATTCTTGCACCTATGGGGTAAATGATATTTTATTAAAACATTGATGTTGGAATTGAGTTATGAGATCTGGGTATCACTATATATTTTGTTGGGGAAATAATCAAGCCACACGTTTTTTAGGATAATGTCCCCCTTACAAACTGAGGTTTTATATGGGGAAGGGATCTTTAATAATTTTTAGATATATTACAGAATAATGATTGGGCCTAAGACAAATATTTGTAAAATAATCAAGAAAAATATTTTGGAGTATTTTCAAATATAGGTTTTGTTCATACACCGATAAAATGTTAAATGTTTATTAATGGTCATGGCGGTACAAAGGATTAGAGATCTGGGCATCACAATATATCTCATTAAAAATAAAATCAAGTCAAATATAGTTCCTAGTGAATTGGGCAGTTTATCATGATGCATTGAGGTTATGAGGTCACCTAACATGAATGAAACATTTTTTCTAGACCTGAGATAGATGATATGGGTGTCACTATGTATCTTTATGGGGAAATAATCAAGCCACATGTAGTTCTTGAATTTTATTCCCCATGTAGGTATGATATAAACACATGGAAAAATGGTCCTCAAGTCACACTAGGGAGTTGCATTGAGGTGAGTGAGATTTATGACTGGAAGATACTCATATTTTCGGGGACCACTAGGATATTCTACTCATGGTATCTTGGATATTTCTTAATGTCAACAAAGAGAGACAATAACCATATATATTAAAGTCATGTGGTGAGGAAAACTAGTGCTATACAGTTTAACATCTTACATATTGGACCACATGTCATTCAGTTTATAATCATATAAAATGGATGATGATTCTATGTAGTTTAATGTCATGCAACATGGATGCAAATGCTACTATGCATTTAAAAATTCTTTAACTAAGATGAAAAATGTGTGATTACACATTGTACTTATCTTGGAACCCTGCATTGGTTATAGTTGCAATGATCCCCACATCTATTGATATTAAGGTATAATATCTATTAGAGTGAAAAATAAGTATGGAGTATGTTTCCTCCAACATTGGCTCAAGCATTGAATTCATATTTTCTCGAATCATTTGAGTTCAAAGGACAAATATAATTATCCTTATTGTAATGAACAAGGACGTACATTATTTTTAAAGGCTTGTGCTATCTGATTTTGATAATCATCCATGTTATACAAAGTTTTCCATCTCTTTTCATGTTGTCAAAATATCTCATCCAGTCATTTCTAGGAATTCTCACTTGTGAATGGCTAATCTAAAATGGAAATACATGGTGATGGGAACTAAACCTCAATGGGAAAGACCACTTATTTTTCATATACCAATGATAATGGGGTTACACGTGAAGTAGTACAAGTAGTAATCTGGTAAGACAAAAAGTGATGAAAAATATTATTAGTCCAGTATTTCATATATTTTCATCCATATTCTGTTGTTTTTTAGATAGGTTATTGTTAAAACCCTCTATCAATTTATTGGTTTCTACATTATAGTGGGACGAATGGTTGGATTTGATGTTGTATTCCCGATATAGCTTCTCCACCTCATTAGAATAGAAATTAGTATCATTTTCCATCAAAATGGTATGAGCGCCCCAAAATATATTAATGATATTATATTTTACAAGGATAACAATGATTCGGGACTTGAATTCCTTGAGAGGTATTGCCTCCACAAATATTGAGATGAATAGGTATCAGTAAGGATGTAATTTGGCTCCTTCGCCATTTGTAGATGATATGGTCCAACCTAATCCATTCACCATGTGGAAAATTTATATGTGTTTTTATCCATATGAAGAAACTCTTGGGTAGATGGACAAAATTGGAATGCACTTAGAAGTGATGAAAATTATTAGTGAACTCTATGAAATCCTGCATCATCAAAGGCCATAAGAATCCAAGCCATCAGATTTGATCAGAAAGCCTATACCCTGATTTTTGGGAACCACAAGCTCTTCTATGAACTTCATCTATAACAACAACAGTCTCTTATACATCAACACATCTAATATAGAATCAATAAAATACTTTTTTAGTGGACTTTCTGGTGATTTGGTCCATCCAAAATGGAGAAATTACCCGCTCATCTTCAGATCTACTCACTTACAACCCTATATGGAGGAAGTACACCACCATGGATATACTCCAGGATGAGTTTCATACTTGAAATGATAGGAATATATGGTTCATTAAAGGATCTTATTTTATTGAACTTTTCTTCTCTAATATTATAAATAGGTGAAACCATTAGACGATGGGCAATACTGATGATTGTTTTATCCCAATTTGGATCTGCCAAATTTGTAGCTAAAATTTCCAATGTATCTCTTCGATCATTCAGTGATTGTGTGAAATGAGTAAATGATTGATATATGGGGAATTTTTCCATTAAAATTTGTAAATAATCACACAAGGGAATTATATCTTGCTTTCTGATTGAATAATCCCCCTTGATCTGCTTGATTATCAATTCTAAATCACCCTTCACTTCAAGGTGGATCACTGGTATATGGAGTGCAAATTTCAGGCCTATAATAATAGCATGATATTATTACCCAATATTAGAACCACCGTCTGATAATAGGAAGTAATATAGAAACAATGACTTCTCAAGGGTTATATAAACAGATCACATCCTGAATTTTATAATTTTATGGTCTTCCATTGTCTTCCCTGCTGGACTTCTGGAAGTAGCATCCAAATAAATCTCCCATGTTTTGAGGTATCCTGAATATAGAATATTTCGTCATCATGTAGTTTATTATTTAATGAAATATCCTATACAGATTGGTGGTTAGTGAGGATGTTTGATAAGGATTTTCCTTTCAGTACTTTTTGGGGATGAAACTATATATCTTTTTACTGTAGCACAACTTCCCACTGGGAGAGGCACCCTGTGCACGTAAGATGAATAAGGATATATTTGATTATGTGTTATTGAGTAACCATGTTGATATTTTGGGGTTGTATTTAGTTCCTCGCCTTTGAAATGAAGTTATTAACGCTATGCAGCTTTTGTAAATATATAAATATCATGTCTCTGCATTGAGAACGATTTTACTGAGATAGTAGTGGTTGTTTTCATTCTCTACATCATTCTTCTACGTGTTGAATGCACCCATATATCTCTCTATAATTTTATCGTATATAATGAGTGAATTTCCTTCATTATGTGGCATTAATTCTGGTTGAATAAATAGGTATTTCGTGAGGGCCTCAAAATCATATTGGTTTTCATTGTTCCATTGATAATTGACACCCTTCTTCATCAATTTGGTGAAGGGTAAACACTTCCATGAGAGGTTGGCTATGAAGATCCCAATGTGGGCCATTTATCCTTGATGTCCTCTAACCTCTTTCAAATTTTCTGGAGGTTACATGCCATGGATATAACTATACTTATAAGGATAAACTTCGATTCCATGATGATGTACATTGAAGCATAAATATTTAACTATGGTTACCCTGAAAGAACAATTCAAGGGGTACACCATTAGATTATGTTGATGCAGTTTGTTGAATATGGTTTCTATGTCATCCAAATTATTTTATCATTGTTGGGATTTGGCCACAATATCATCAAAAAAGTATCGAAATTTTTTTTTGAATAAGGGGTTGAATATTTAATGCGCAACACATTGATATGTGTCACCATCATTCTTCATGGAAAATGGAATTAACTAAAAAAAATTAAACATGCAGTTATCTAAAGGATATGGCTTCTTCATATTCTTGGGACATCAAAATTTTATTGTACCTAGAGAAAATATCCATGATATATAGGTCATAATAACCGACCCTTACATCAATCATGAGTTCTGTAATTTGAACCACGAAGTTAACATTGGGAAAATTCTGGTAGAGATCTCTAAAATCAATGAAAAATCTAATTTTCCCATTGTACTTTTTCAAATGGATAATGTTTTCCACCCATTTCGGGTATTTCAACTCTTGGAAAAAATAATTTTTGTTGTGGTTTCCCACTAAAACCTCAATTTTGGAGGAGTTAGTTAGGTTTTTCATCATGTATTCTTTGTTATACCCCCATTGATCATATAAAAACCCCTAATGATGGGTGTCACCACATGGTCATGGTCTGGTATCTCTGTGTGATTCCAGAAAAACACATCCCATTGATTCTTTTTGAAGGAGGTTTATTCATTTTGTCCTTCGGGAGTCAAGGACCCACTAATTAGAGTGAGGTTTGGATTTTCCTTTGTACCCATATTTATTTCACTGTGATCATCCATGATGGTGGAGACACCTTACTAAAATATTGGAGGGGAGTCCCTGAGATCTTTTTCTTCTTCCTCTTCCTCATGATCTATTTTTTTTACCTTTTTCTCGGGGAAAAGATCTTAAAAAAATACCTCCTAAGGTTGATTGGAGTCTCCAGTCAGACATCCAGATGATGAGGCAATCATTTCATGATAACTTGCTAGAATGTAGTATTCATGGGGTCATGAAGGGGAAACAAGGGATTGAGAATGAGTCTCACCACTTTCTCATATAGTTATGATGGATTCTTCATATTCAACTAATAGAACTAGGAATTTTTGAAGCTCAATGGATGGAATGAATACATTTTCATTAAATATTTCATTATCACTCAATGAGTTGATAACATCTTTAACACCATTAGGCCCATGTTTCGTGAATGACATTATGGGGGCTACTGAATGGAAATGTGATTTTTGGCACACCCTTTTAATTTTATTAATAGGAATCATGTAATATATAATGATAATCATGAAAGGGTTAGCTGGTATCATCTCCAAGACATTTTGGGCACCGATTTGGGCGGCCTCATTATCTATTGATTGATTCCCTTCATTATGACAAAATATTACATCATTGTATTGAATTTCATATAATTTTAATGAGCCCTTGTCACCATATAATGTCCAAATATGTCCACTAATAATATATTTAGTGCATTGGTTGTATGATAATGGAATGGCTGTATGCTGATGTATCCAAGGTATTACCATCATAACATTAAAAGGTGTGTCTTTCTGGACCACAATGAACCCTGAGTCAGACACAATAACTCTGAGCTGAGTCCTTAGTGTTACCATGATGAGAGTTTATTTCCCATTCATTTCAAAACCCTAAAACATTAGTTTCAAGGGATACACATGATATTCATTGAGACATAGTTGATGAAGTTTCCAGACTGGTATGAGGTTTAATCCTGAGCCATTCTCAATGAAGGTTCATTGCATATCAATTTCATTTATCCTTATAGATATATACCATAGTCTTATATGTCCTTATCTGATATCATCAAAATTGTGATTGGTGAAGGAAATTATCACATAAAATTATTCATGATCATTTTCTACACGATATTCATCAACAGAAACATCCTCACCTTCATATTCACAAGGTCTTGAAAATTCCATAATATGTGCTTCCTAGAGGTATTTTGACAAACCTAGAGCATGCACGATAGATAACATAGATGAAACATTAGCTATTCTCTTCAAGACATCATATTTTTTGTCCAAATTATATTCCTTCCCCTCATAGAGATACTTGTTTTTAGGTTTCTAGGTAGATGATGTTCACGATGTGGATGGGATGTTCCCTGGGAAAGGAGATTAAATTGTTTATGTCCTTTGAGAATTTGGCTGGCTAGGTCTTCTTACCTAATGAGGATGTGGTTGTGTAACCTCTAATTAGTCTTCCAAGATAATAAATTCATGGTGGACCTAATAATTTATGTTGGAAGAAAAACCTAATCCCTATTGATCTCTTTGTATAGTTTTACCATGGTTTAAATCGTGTAGACTGTTTGAGAATAGGTTTGGTTAACGTGAAGGCTTCTAGTATGACCACGTATTCCCTAGTATCCTCGACCCTGATGAACAATTCTCCCATTTCCCCTATAAATTGTAGGGGGATTAGGTTAATAATTAGAATCATCATTTTAGGATGGAAATTTTAATTAAATAATATTAACAAGACTCAATTCAACACCCCATTTGATAATGATTCTTTCTAGGAGATTGACTCTTGTCATTCCATTTCGTGGGAGAGTGCTCATGATTTTGATATGGTGGGAACGAAATATGCTAAGGTAAAGGACACACTTGTCTTTTACATGAAATCATCTTCTTGTGTATGTTTCTTATACTTCCCTTAGTGTTACTAATTTAAAGATTTCCATTATGTGGACATGGATTTTGATGATTTTGGCATTTCTGTAACAAATGTGGAATGATGCAAAGATGGATATTATTAATGTGTTTCTATAATGAAATGAGTAAAATTGATTATGTCTGACCATCCATTCATCATACAACTGTATATTCATTCTTTTAAATTTTTTCCACTATCCTACATCCTCCGTATTAGTAATAAAAACATAATCTACCAATGATGGAGAATTATTCATTTTCACATTTCCATATTCCACCACATTTTGAATTAGGTACTTGGAATATATGTTTTGGATGATATGCCACAACATTTAATGAAAATAAAAATAATTTTTTAGATCCTCATCACCATAATTATTATCCCTCTTGGGTTTTTGCAACATGAATATGTTGTTTTGAAAATATAGGATGATGTATCCAAGAACATGGTAATTCCCAAAGGAATAGACCTCATTTTGTTCACTCCTAAAATGGTATTCGTCTATGATCTCTTTGATCATATTTATGAGCTAGTTATTTTTGTTAATTTTTGGGAGGTGGATCCCTATGGTTTGATGCATGATTTGAGGTTCGAGTATGTATAAGGGCCTTCTTAATTGTAATAGTAGCAGAAACTTCCACTCTTGTTGTCCTTCCTGGAGCTGATGGGATAATCTGGGACATGGTTTCAGTCTCTGGGATGTATTTTTACAGCTATTGATCAATTGCAGATAGATCCCATAATCATCCAATATATTTCACTAGAATCAATGGTGTTCACAACTAGTCAAGGAGATATGATATTAATCTAAGAATCCAATATTCTTAAGGGATCTGTTGGTTCCATGAATATGTCAAACCTTTCCACCGAGAAATAAAATATAAGACTCATTCATGTTACCATTGTTTTAATTTTTTGAGATAAAATACTGTTTTCTTTTTAAACCTCGAGATGAATAGGAAGAGAACATTTTGATAGATATATTCTTATCCCGTGATCGATTGGGACTAGAAACTCGTATAGTATACAATGGATATACACTGTAATGATTTCAGGAATCATCTATGTCTAACTAATTCTTTCTACTCAGGGGTTCCCATCATGGGATCAAAGTGGCAAATAAAATTCATCAAGTGTTGCTGCAAATCGCCCGATAAATTGAAAATTAGAAAAACAGGATTTCCAATGTTCAGAAGAGAAGGTGTCATATCCACCCATTTTGGGTTTGCCTTCAGTTATGGTTGTACTGGTGCACACCATCCTTCCATGGATACCAATTGAGTCATTAATGACTCAATGGTGTTCATGCATACTTGAGGAATATCTTGGTGATTTGGTACCTGAAATGGTGTGGCTACTAGATCCGGAATAAGTGTGATGACTGGAAGGTCCACTGGTGGCGGAACCATTGGTATCTTCTGTGTGTCACTAATTGAAGAAGGCATGTAAGTATATTCCTGACTATGTTTTGGAAGTTCTCCAAATGGAATGAATTATTGATCATCTATCATTGTTTTCAAATATATTTGGGGTGGATTTCTTACATTGAGTAGATGTTACCTACCACCTTCAGTTGTTTTAGAAAACCCTCTTTATAGAGGTGACCAAACTCGAAGTCTTAGTTGATGGTTTTATACTAGAGAAAATCTAGTTGATACATTTCCTCAGACTAATTCTTCATTCAGTCTTCTCAACTCGCACATTTCCTCCTCTTTATGAGAAACAATTTCCTCTAGAGAAAGGGATTGGAATTCTCTATGGGGAAGGTAAGACATGGTATGACCCTTAAAATTTCTAATTTATGGTTACATTAGAGGAGGTAGACGTGGATTATTTTATGGGATACCAAAATTTTGGGTGATCCTCTTGTTTCCGGAATGCACACCTTATGCATTCATTTTGGGGTGGATAACCTCAGGAACCAGAACACCCTCTTTACAATCCTCTGAATCAGTATTAAGAACTAGAGGGTCATAAATGATGAAATTGATGACATTCATAGTTATTTATTGCATCATAGGAATTCATTTGGTATCTCTATGAGATGACCTTCTTCTGCACCATCCACGAGACCTTGTCCTATTCTTCGAAGGATCCCTTGGGTTGTTTGATAGACAGTTGCCCGAATGGAATCCAAAAAAGTGTTATGTCATGTTCCTTCCACGTGAGTCCAATTGATCACATCTCGGAAAAATATAGAGGATTCAAATTATCGAATAATCCCTATTCAGGAGAAAACTGATTCCTAACAAAGAGAGGATTGTTGGGTTGAAAATGCCCCCATCCATGAAGGTTGGGGCTGTTCCTATTCTACCTTCACAACTCTATGGGCTTCGATGGATTATCATGAGGGTTGTGTTAGAATACTCCCATATCCTAGTGTGGTGGGGTTGTACCCTAATTTTTGTGATTGACATTACCTCATCTACTATTATGGTTTTAGGGATTCTAGTTCAAACAGTAGCCACCTGATACATTCAACACTCACATAAATGACCCATTTTAGATGAAAGTTGTGCTATTTATGAAATTTTCTCAATATGATTATTGTGATCCTCTAAGAAGGATGCATACTCAATTTTTGAATATCCATGACATTAAATTATTTCAATTATATTCTCTTTTCTGGGTTGACATCGTTGAGATTCCATCATGGCATGTTATTGATGATCATATCCCAATTCAGGAACAGATTCCATTTTTTGAATTTGTTTTGGGGAAATAAAATTTCATGAGTCCACATTTTGATGGATTTAATTGATGGAGAGTGCAATTATATTGAATAGTCTTTGTATATCCCATCTTTGGATATGAACACTATATTGGGTATCAGTGATCAACTTTCACAACCTCATTAATGCATTGATGCATCCATGTTGAAGTCCCTACTGTTTCTCAATATGTGGATATCAAGAAGAATGGAGGGATACCAATTAAATTTTCTATTAGAACCCTTATATAACAATGATTTTAGTTTTTACTCATCATAGGGTAATAAAATTTCTTTTAGGTGACAATGATTTTTCCTTATGTTAAGGGATATGTCATGAATACAATCATTTGTCAAAACCTATTGAATGCTATTTTGATAGCTGACTAAACACCATAACATTCCCTATATGGCATCTTTATACATCTATTTCATCATTTTTAGATAATCTTCTTCGTTTTTAACAAGACGTTCCCTGATCTGGTCTATCCAGAGTGGAAGCGTTTCTATTTTAGTACTATAATCAATGGGATATATTGGGTTTTTATCTACTATGTTGGATTGTGAATGACCCCTATTTGGTTCAGTGAATGACCATTGCCTTGGGTTATATTTTGGATGAGAAATTATTCCACCTACCAATCACATGGAAAGAGACGTGACCTTCCTTGTATTATCAATTTCCCCATGATAGTAGGTCTTTCACATAACTACATTCATTTTGAAGAATATTATTTTCAATGTGAATTAATACTATATAGAGAAATTTCTTTGTGATATTAATCATGGTGAGTACCTACATGGTGGATTACAGCTAGGGGGATACCCTCTTGGTCCTTGGTCTCCTGGACACACAGAAGATTTCTGTTTCTCTCTTCAATAGATAGGATCTCAAGATTGACTAATTTTTTACCATGAAGCAAGCCTTCATTGTGAATTGTCTGATTCAGTCCTTCATAATTACTATTACCACTCCCATGTTTTGGAAATGGGAGGGGGGGTAATATCTTCATTTGTAGAATGTAATCATTGTATGGCATCAATAAGACATGTGTATAGTGAAGCCTTCTTGTAGATTGGCTCTTGGTTCTCCAACTGCGCTTGATGAATCTTATTCTTGGATTTCTTCTTACAAGTAGTTGGTCAAACATACATGGATAAGTGTTAATCTTGGGGAGACGTTTGTTCCTTCCATGGAGTGTATATTATAATAGTAAAATTACATCGAATTAGAATTGGTGTATATTCCCGATCCAGTTATCCATACATTATGGGTGGGTTTTCCCCATCACCATCCTCTATGAGAGTAAAGGTATGCGACTGCTCTAGGGTGTTTTGCTGATTTTCCATCCCATTTGTGTAGATAGAGTGATATTTATTTCCCTCAATTATAACTGTTATCATTGTGATGTTATCTTGTAATATTTATAGAATGTGGGTAGAAATTGCCTTCTTCCCTCTTAACATTTCCAAGATATTCACGGTGACTTCAGTGATAAGAATGGTGATAAACGTCAATTCCGCATCTAGAGTAGGTTTAAAAACCTTCTCATGTACTACCATTCCTATAATTGGATACTAATAGTACTCATGTGGAGATATTTGAGTATACCTTATATTTTTAATAGGGACTTTTTGAATGGATTCTCTATGTGATACTAGATGAGCCTAATGGAAGTCCTGAGAAATGATATATGATGTGGGTTCCTACTAATTGTTATCCACCAAACATGGTAGACAGAAATCATTGAGTGTGATCATATGAGCCTTATTGAATGATTGATAGGTGATGGTAGGGTTATGTTATTTCTTAAATTATTCCATCCTATTTTGTTGGAGGTCTTATTTAAATGTCTGTAGATGAGTCTTGTGGCAGGCTCTGTGAAGGTAAAAATGTGTATGTGCGCGCTTGATGTATTCCAACAAACTAGGTTGGTAGGATTCTCCAGATGGAGAAAACATGTGTACATACTCCCTGTTGGTTGGTTTTCTTCCTCAGTATGAAATATTTCATTCCCAGGACAAAGTGTCATGGGATAGAGAGTCCATGGTTACACTCTCGTAATGTTGAGGGCTCACTACCACATGAAATTGGCAGTGATGATTTTTGGATGGTACCATTGGTAAGGACCCATATGTCTTTAGGAAATGTTTTAGGTGAAATCCTGACCCACCTCCCTGTAATATAGGAGGGACTGGTAGTTTAATTTTAGGTATTGCACCAAAAATGGTTGAAGACTGCCATCAGCACAATCTGGTTCAGAACAATTAGTTGACATTGAAAGGATTACTGATGGATATTGTTGACATGGGGGTCATGTTGGGTAGCATCCATGGTTTCTATGGAAACACAATGATGGTACATTCAAACCAAATCATTGAAGACTCAGTTTTTAAGACACTAATTTACTAATGGCGTCCTTCGTACGGATGAGGATCCTGTCTGAGCAGCAACTGGGGTGTTCAATGGGGTAAACATGAATGAAGCCATTGGATTGATTGGATTTATTCTATGTGAGTAAATGTACATTTGAAAAATATAAACAATGAAATTTGGAACAATATTATATTTTTGGATGAATACGTGCATGATTTATTTCCTTGTATGACCCTCGTATCCTTTGAGAATAGAAGGGACCTAACTGGAAGGTGAAACTATAATCATGGTTAATGATTCACATCAGTTTCACCATTTTTCATTTATGATGATAATATATTTTCCTTGTAGAACCGAATGGTCTAAATAAGACTTAACATTACATCCATTTTGTTTATATAAATTCCATAATTTCGTAGTTCACGTAGGGTTTATCATTTTTTT
Organism: Viscum album; assembly: GCA_963277665.1. Lineage (NCBI taxonomy): Eukaryota > Viridiplantae > Streptophyta > Magnoliopsida > Santalales > Viscaceae > Viscum > Viscum album. Next base: position 33,649,474 of record OY728150.1, on the reverse strand, counting down.
ATTCCCACAATAATTTGTCATTGTTAGGGAAATCATTATTTCTAAATGGTTTCAAATTAGTTTTTTCTTAGAATTAGAAAAACCTAATGGTTCTATATCCATAGGGACCTGATTTCAAAAGGCACATGATCATTATAGATTCTGACACATGATGTTTAAGAACTGTAATTGGCCAAGTGGATGGGAGGATAGGATCATCACGCCCTTCTTGGAAGAATTATTTCATAATCCAGGACAAACATATAGATTTGTGATATGTTCAGGAATACTTTAATAATGTATAGTTATGTTGTGGTTCATCCCAAATTGTAAATCAATTAATAGCATGTGTGGAATTTAAATTCATTAGTATGTATTTGAAATTATTCATGAATTGAGATATTTGTAAGTATATGAGGTTCTCCATTAATGGTATCCTATTATATAGTACATAGATATTCGTTTGTCATTATTACGATGATGCTGATTTTCTAGCCACAAAGTGGGGAACACTAAATTTTATAGTCATCAAGGTAGATGAATGTCACTATGGAATTTATCATCATCCCTAGAGATGTAACATTTAATGCTATTGGGATCGAACCCATATATGGGATTCCTACCTGTCCTTGTGAAATGAACCAGAACGCATGTTGTTAAATTTTACTGACAAGGAAATGTCATACCTTTTATGGTCATGTGATAAGGACCCAACCATACTGTTTAAAGTCACGTGGTAAGGATGTCTAGGATGAAAATGCATAGTAAATTTTGGGTGTGGGACTTATTACTATTTATCCCAAGGCACATGTATGAGATATAAACATCCATGTTGAGGTATACCAACTACAGATGTGGACTAGAAGAACATTGTTGGTTTAGGATATTGGGTTTCAATGATAGAGAGGTCTTCTATGTATCTTTTTCTATGGGAATCAAATACAACATATTTCGTTTGTGAGGAACCATGAATCTGGATTACATGAAGGGAATTTCATATAGTAGAGTATGGACCATTGAGATAAAAGGTTAGGGGTCAATACTGAGAATGATATACCCTATGAAAGGACCATGATTGATTTTGTAACTCATGGTGACTTGGGGAATTAACACATGGTTTTCTCTTTAGGAGGTTACCCAAATTAAGGAAATTATGATTGAGATTAATCCTATAGAGGATGAACACTAATCTTGGGCCTGATGTGGGAATCCTACGTATCATATATATTTAAGGAATCAATGTTCTTGTATTATAATCATTTTGATGGATTGAATGGTTATATTGATAATTCAAAACCTCTATTCTCATGTGATTTTTTAATGTATTTAGAAACACGAGGATGTGAAAGATTCAATAACCCACACACTTTTTCTTAATTTTCTATGGAAGATGACGAGGATACGACAAAAGAGGTCATTGCTACGACACTTGCATCTCTTCAATTTACATTATATATGAGTTCAATGTAAGTATGCACTATAGTTGTAGGATTTAGATGGGATCAAGACAACAACATGCTATGTGGATGTACAGGGGCTTAGACCTTGATGGTTTCCCAAAAATTGGTTAAACAGTGGAAGGAGGATCTCATTCTAGGTGTAAGGGAAAATAATGTTTAACCCTTATCCTCCCTGAAGCGAACTAGATGCTTTGGGACATTGAGATGATAAGGGGTTTAAAAATTAATATCCATGGAATCCAATATTGGGAACTCCACAATATTTTCTTTGGGATCAGGTTCCTCATGACTTTCAATTTCAAAATCTAAAGACACCTAGATGATTGTTACCATTTGGTAGTATATGAGTACGATTACAACAACAATATAATTCCAAATCCAAAAGGCAGGCACAATGAAGTTACATTCCCACATATTCTTTTAAATTAAGTGTCCTTTATAGAGGTATCCACATTGTCCCTTTAATTACAGAGATAATGTGAAGGAGAATCATTTCTATAACTAGATTTGAAGGAGGACTTATAAAAGGTTCACTAAGGCTGATGGGCATGGTGAACCAAAGAGGGTCACTCAGGGTTCTCCATGAAAGTAATCCTGGGTGAACTAGTGGAACATTAGCTAATGAACATCCTAGAGGACTAAATGTGGGAGATACATGGCTCATGACTTCAAAGATCTTTTTAGGTATTCCCAGAAGGGAGTAGTGCAACTTCCTATATGAGGAAGGATATTCTCTCTAATCTTATTAAATCAGAGGGGATAAGAGACTAAGTCACATAAGTTGTATTTATTTTTGTCATTAAATTGACTTAAGTCTCACTATCCCACATTTTATTCCCTCTGCTAATGTATTTGGAAACTACAGTGGAGGTTTTGGAGGACTTGAACAAAGTACTAGGGAGATTAGAATAGAAATCGGCCTTTGGGGAAATTAATCGATAAAATTAAAGGCCCCATGGGACTATTTATAGGTAGATGTAAGACATTGAGGAAAGATCTTGGTTGTGCATGCCACGTGGAAAATGAGTTATTGGGCTCTAACGGTGATTGGGGCAACCCTGGGGAACCATTATTTAAGGATTTGTGACACTTTGGAATTTTTTGTGCTACCCTCTCTTCTCTTATTCTATGGAATTTCACTTTGTTAATTTTTCTCAAATGTGATGAAAAAGAGTGTAAAAAAAGTAATATGATGAATAATTCATACATAATGGTATTTTAAGATTCAATTTGATCTATTTTATCCAAGGGGATCTAACATTAATGTCACCAAGTATTAAAGATATTCTTAACTCACTTTCCTTCTTTTGGGTTATAACTCTTCTTTGATGACTCTATTGGCATATGACTATATGTGAATTTATCACTAAACTAATTTATCCATTCTTATAATTTTTTATTTTTTTTATATTTGTTACAAAACATTTTTCAATTTATTAACTCTCAATTCAGTGATATGATCTTTATAAGTGTTAAGCATCCAAAATTTCTTTCTTTGGGAAATATATTGATGTTGTTCACCTAAGATATTTATGAGATATATATACTACCTATTTAACACTTAAGATCATGAATATATTTATTTTTAGGTTAATTCAGTTTTCTTTTAATTTTATTCACTTATGGATCTTGGTAATGAAGAGTTACAAAATTATAAATGGTTTTATGTTACAGTGTCCATTTATTTGGGTTTTTTTGTTTATGTATACTTTGGAGGAAGAGATAAAATATTATTTTATTTAACCACACATATTTTCATCTATTTTGATTATGTATGTGGTTGAAATATATAATTTAATTTTCCTCCATTATTTATTTAATAAATATAAAGAATGATAATTGTAAGTTATACGGATCTAGATACATTATTTTAGATCTAGAATATTTCTCCTCCATATTCATGGTTTCAAAATTGATCTCAATGGTGTTATATTATAATCATAACTGATATTGTGATGATATTGTATATCTTTTTTAACCATATTTACAATTGTTTTAAAATGAAATTACTTAATGCTATAAAATTGGTTCCCATTTAACTCCCTTTAAATATATTTTTATATATATATTTATCATTTAAAACATGAACAAATTTTCCCACCATCATGACCAATTTATTTTTCATACATATTGAATAATGTGAATTTGTTATTTTGAAATATATTTATTTTCAAAATATTTTTTTTTTGTTCAAAAGTAAAAAAAAAATCAATGTAAAAATGGTATTTCCCCTAAAAAGGTTTTTAGTTACATTATAATGGTATTTCAATTCATCAATGAAATAAAAATCATGTTAATTATTCTTTATTGGTCATATTTTATAATTATATAATAAAAATTCATTCTTTGAATTGATTACGAATGTTTCAAATAGGTTATTAGGGAATCATTTCCATTGCCACATGTTAATCATGATTAAAAGAGATTATTAAGGATCAAATTTATTTTCCATGGGTTAATCATGTTTCAAGGAGTTTGGTATAATTAAAATTTCCATTGAATGGGTTATTAATGTTTCATATAAATTTTTATGGAACCCATTTAATATCTATGTGTATGACTTGTTTCAAAAAAATTATAATTGAACCTATTTTTTACATGGGTTAATCAAGTTATAAATTGAATAATTATTTTTATTATGATCAAATTAGAGCTCTACATGTATTAATTATGGCTTTCATATATTTTATGTGTTGGGGTCACTATGTCGGTGTCGTGTGAGCCACATATAACTTATATGATTGGTGCACCAAAATAGTGTTGGGTGAGCTTAATTTAGATTATATGATTGGTTCTCACAGATAACAATATAATGAATTGGCTAATGTTTGTTATATGAAGAAGAAATAATGACAGAGTTACTGATGGGTTTCTCACATGGAATTAACTATGATGTAGTAATTTCATACATAGGTGTAAAATGGGTTACGAAGATGATGTTAAATGATACCATCACATTATATATATAAATAATGTGGGTTTTAATGAGACCTTTGATGAAGAAAAAAATCACATGGATATTTATTATTTATTATTATGAATATTTCCTTTGTTAAATATTTATACCATCCCACATATTTCATTATATAATTCATTTGGGTATGAGTTGTTGTATGTCCTGATCAATCATGTTGATTATGACTTCATAACATTATGATGGTCATATTATCATTGATGACATTAAATTATTAATTCTTATGTATACATTTTCTAATTATTTGAGCTCACCCTAATTATTAATCATTTTCAAAATGTTATCATGAAATAAGTTATCTAAATTACTCTTATAATGGGTTAATATAGATGATGTTGATAACCAAATATGGAATATGATAAATGGGTATTGTGGGAATGAATATCTCTTAAATTATTTGGTGTTGTTTATGTATGACATTATCAATATTATATAAAACTATTATCCACGAATGTAGATCGATATATAAGCAATCCAACATTTCTTTTTTGATGTTTACATTTTGGATGGTTGAAATTTGGTCAACTTAATTGTTATCAATGCTATTAATGTAACGTTTATGATTTTAGCATCAGATTCGATAGTGTGTTTTATGGTCTGTTTTATAAAATCACAAAACACTACATGAGTGAGAAAATTAAGAAATAGTGTTCTCCATTGATATGAAAAACTAGAGGGAAAATCACAATGAAAATTAATGAAAAATTAAAAATGCAATCATGGGAATAATTTTGATGATTGAAATATTCCGTTATCCAAATATATACCATAAACAATAACAAATTTAAATTATAAACTTACATAATAAAATCAACTCATTACATTAATTGTGTGGACAAATAAGAATAATGATATAAATATTTTTCCACACCCCCACTTTAGAATTATTCTACATCATTAAAACATTTCTAGGATTTCTCAATAATTCTAATTTTATATTTAAATATCATTTCACGGGATCCTTGTTTTTTTCTAAAAATCCATTTCAATATAATATTCCACGACTTCTCTATTATTCATTTAAAATATATACCACATTTTAATCATTTCAACTCTATATCTATGAATAACTATACTTAAGGATAGGATTTTGGATGAGATTATACAAACACACCAATAATTAGTTTTTTTGGTTTTCCTTTCTTGAAGAGATATTAAATTATTTATCAGTATATCAATGACATTAATCTTCTCATTCTAATGATATTTTTCACCACTAAATTTATAAAATATATTCTCCCACACTTCTCTCGGCCTATAGTGAATATCATTGGATCAGTGTCAATAAAGGGATGAATATCATATGATATAGCTATTAATTTAGAATGTGAATTCATTAATTCAATGTTTTTGTTTCCAATTTAATATGGAAGAATAGGAACATGATGCAAAAAGATAGATTATGTTTTTATGTTCAATACAAAAAAGTAAACAAGAAGGTAAATTGAAGAATGATGTTTACATTATTTTCGGATGAGAACCAAAGAGGATAATGAACAATATCTATGATCGAACTTGAATCCAATCCCCATTCACCACATCCATAATTTTTTCTATTTAATTTCATATTGAATTAATTAATAAGAAATGAAACTAAAAAACAACATAATTTATTACAATTTTAAAATTTAATAAGTACTAGGATAGTGAAACACCAAAACCCTACCCTTCAGAGACGACCCTAGTATGTGACCCATGATAATGATAATATCTACATGGAACCACTTTTGAAAGATAACAGTGTTGTTTTAAATATCATTAAAAAATTTATAATTCATGTTTTTGTAATTAATTTTTATTCTTTCTCTCTTCAAACCAATCCTGGAAGAACTATAAAAGTAGGTCATTCTATATAATGGATCACTAATTTTTTACATAGAGTAATGAGATCTATAGAATTGATAATAACATACACCCAAAATACTCCAATTAATTTAATGTACAATTTAACAAACCACATGTCATAGAGGTTCACTAAGAGGATAAGAAATCACAATGACCAACAAAAAATTACATTTCCATGGGAGAAAAGTAAGAACAAGAGACCAGTGAATGTGAGATTCATGAAATAATGGATAAACTGAATCAACTCAAAATTTCTTTCCCAATATAGGAAGAAGATGATAAACAACACCCATTATAGTTGAACAGAAATCCAAGCTATATAAACTCAATGAAAGTTTTTAGTACCATGTAGAACAATAATAAGAAAAAGACTATCAGATTTTAGAGAATGATAAACCATAATTGACGTTCATACATAACATGGAAACCAATATAGGGATAGAACTTCAAGATATTAAAGATAAGGTAAATTAATCGATTTTACCACCTAAAAGTATCTTCCCAATGGACTCTAACATTGAAGAGTAATTAAAATATAATATAATTAATATAGGGTCTTGATTAAATAATTATTTCTATGATTTTGTTGATTATCAGCTCTCTTTTGAACCCACTTGTGAATTGAATGAAAAAATAATATATTGGATAGAAACATATGATTATTATGATGATTTAAGATTTAATGAAATCCAATTTGAAGAATAAATTGATGAAATAGTTGGGATACCCACTATTATTGAAGAGGGATTTAGAAAAGAAAACGAACTTGACATTGAGAAATTGTTTCAAGAAAAACAAGATGATAGGACAGTACCTAGAGATATTATTTCATTGTCATTATGGATCCCATTTGTTTCAAATTACAATTTGAATATAGAAGATCCAGTAATAACCAGCTTGATTCCAATTTAATTTCAAGTGTAATGACCCTTTCATAATCAACATATATAAAAAGAAAACATATTATTGGAACTATGGATTTTATTTTTTGTAAATAAAACATAGGTTCTGTGTTTTTTCAATCCTCACATTTAAGATCGGAGTGTTTGATAGCGAATTGATCTTACAGTTCATTATGACTATTATATAAATGTTGGATTTGTTTCCATGTGTTTGTCAAATATTTTGGGTCATAAATCTTGAGGAAGTGGCTAGAATTGTGAAAGGTTGTTTTATAGAATAAATTGATCATCAAAATTTTAATGGAATGGGTTTCACAAATAATTGGTTGAAAATCATGATGATGAGGAGCTTCGAAAATGGTGATGGTGTTATTCACAATTACTACAATAGATCATCATGAGTTCATGATGGTTTGATGGAAATCATTATGACAACATCAAATTTCAATGAAGCATCGAGATTAGAGAACCAAGGATATATTTTGGATTAATCCAGTGAAGTTTCTAGATGTTTTGGATCATCTCTAATTGGAGAAACTTTTAATATAAGGCTACCCCAAAATCATTCACGATAATGATTTAATGGAAAATCCAGAATCGCTCTGATTTTAAGAATCTAGGGGAGATTTATAAATATGGATTTATATGTGAGGATGAGCATCATTAAAAGACTATTTTTTATTGACTGGTAACAATGATTCCATGTATTGGGGGTTTCGTGATGATGGGGTATTCCACGATGGTGTTTTGATATTTTCAAAGACACATTATTTTGGTATGGTCGAGTTCTTTGCAAAGGTAGTTATCTTCGTTAAAGGTAGTATTGAGAATCTAGTTCATAGTTAATAGTGCATTCAAATTTCATCAAATTGGGTATACGATGAAAGTGGTGTGTCATGTTTAGTCAAGGGAAAATAATGTAATTCCCATCAATTGAAGTGACCTTAAATTTGATAAATTGAGTGTGACTACTCTCAAAGCATTGAGTTTATGGGAGTCGAGAGAATTCTTCAGAGGGACTCTATGTGTTATCTCTAAATTAATTAATGGTATTATTCTTATAATAAATATACTATGTATGTACACTTTTATTCAACTACTGGCGATGATTAGTGAATTTTGGTAGGACAGTCACTCATTAAGCATATGATCGTTGGACTAGACTTCAGTGGTGAACTAAGTACAATTATTGTGTTTTCTGCTCATATGTGGTTGTTTATTTAATGAAATTCTCTATCTGAATTGTTTAATAGGATCCTACCAATTTGGGAACATGGTTCGTCATTTTATAAGAAAACGTTGTCTCCCCAATTCACCCCTCCCCTCTCAGGGTGTTCTGGGGTCCATTTTGATAATTTTGGAATATTTTCATACCATAATATCATTTTAGTAAATTTTTTATGATGAGAAGATTGATTTAAATAATTATGGAACTACCAATTAATCAAAATATTTACCATCTTATGATTGAGAAAAATAGGGGGATGAAGATTGTTTGACAATATATTGAAAACACCTCTAGAAGAAGAAACACCAGTGGGTGAAAACATGTAACTTACTTTATGATTGAATTATTTTATGTAAAATAAACATAAAATTAATCGGAATTTGATTACAAGACAAAAAATTTAGTATATTGATATGATAAATATGTTCTATAATATTTCAGTCGCCTTGTTAGAAATGAATGTTCCTGGTCTATTAGAGGGTTTTTCCATGGTACAGATTTCCTCCATAGAATTATTCCTCACGTTGGTTCTTCTTGGAATAGAACTAGTTTCATACTTTGATCATAGATGTATATATTTTCATGATTTCATGGTATATGTATGGTAACATTGGGGTTTGAATCACTATGTCTCAGATGGACATCAAGATTTTATGAGTTTATTTCTACTTTTTCAAGAGGAAAATAATTTTCTAAAGGCATGTTCATTGAAGTTACATTATTTCTGTATGATCATACATCATTTTTATAGATTATTTTTCAAATATTACATGGTTCAAGATCCACCTTCAATTTAATTATTGGGTTTTTTCTAGGTTTACGATTAATAATTTTTTAAAAAATAATTTTTTGTATACTTTTTGGAAAATCTTTTGGAATGTTTATCTTCTCATATCTGCAATCGACATAATTATTAAATCATACACATGAAATCATTCACGTGGTAACCAATTTAACAAAACTTTCCCCAAATTCTATTTGGATCAATATAGTAGTAGAACGTCAATTCAAGAATCCAGTTATTTATAAATCATGGCCTCATTTTTTTATGATCCTTTGTCGGTAAGGTCACCCCTATGATGAATTTCAAATGGTTAACATTGGGAATTACGAAAATGAGATTTTTTTTGAATAATTGTAGAGCGGTTATAATATTAATCAGGTTGGGATATGAATGTATTGGGATCTTCCCAACTGAATAATCAACCATTAGTTGTATTATAGTCTGTGAACTAATTTTAGTTATGGGAAAACACCAACCCACATAAGGTTATTATAATCATATAATATAGTGGGTTGGAAATCAATAATATAATGTTCTCTTAGATGGTATTCATGTTATACTCTCCTATGGATAGGAAATCCCTCCAAGGTGACCCCACCGCTGTAGGAATAATTACTTCTCTAAGGGTGAATGAGGATCCTAGATTTTCATTCAATTTTATGTAGTTTTTATATCATATTTGGAATCCATTTATTATCAGTTCATAAATAACAATGGTCCCAAAATTCATGAATATTTTGATAGGGTTTTGACAGAAAGGGGTCAATCTAGTTTAAGATAAATCCAAATTGATGTGTTGAGTCTTTTGAAAATAATAAAAATAAGGGCGTATAAACTTAATATCTGAATGTGCATCTCGAATATGATAGAATCATAGGGGTACAATTGGCCATCTTATTTTATACCATTAGAGTTATCTTCCTAACCTCTAATGAGGGTAAAGTATTAGTATAATACAAAATGAAGAAGGAATCAAGGGGATATTAAGAAGGTCATGTGATGGAAAACTCTTTTATCTACAATATAATATAAATATTCAATGAGATGTATATGAAGTCTATAAATCTACTACAAAATGGGAAAAATATGTGATTATGGAACGTTTTTTCATTCAGGAAGGAATAATGTGAAAAAAACTTTGGATTTAGGGTACTTTTAAACCCCTTCCATGAAGAAGACAATGAACTATAAAGGGTACTAAGACTTTACAAATACAATTTTTACTAGGTCAGTGGGGAATATTAGTGCCCTCTAGGGAACTATGGACTAAATAATCAAGGACTCTTCAACCTCAATGGTTCCATAAGAATCCAAACCCCCTAGGGATATTGTACAATCATAATTTTGGAACAAGGGAGACTCTATCAAAACCCTAATTCTCAACGATATGATTATTTTAACATTTTGTTCACTCACAAAGACTACAAAAAATAATTAAATAGGGAAATAATTCATGATGTTTCCTTGATAGCGGGGGAGTAGAAATTTCTTGATCTGAGGAGATTTAAAAATAATATTATCCTAGATCATATATAGTGGTACACCTCGCTACATGATATTTTGTTCCCAAATTCTATTCGACTATTTGAAATAGCTTCATATTGGAAATTAAATAGTTTTATTTATATGATTTTATCAATATACATTTACCCACACTAAAAATTTTATATTAGAGATATATCTTGGATGTACTAGGTTGACCCAACTGGGGAGCCTATATATTTATTGATTAATTAATTTTATCTTTTTGGTTGTTGTATTTCTATATTTAATTCTCATTTCTGAGAGGTGTATAACATCTCCACATAAATGTTTTACCAGAAAAATGAAATAAATATTTAATTTAATGTAAATTTTTTAACAAACCCTAACATTATTGAATATTGCGAAGAATCTAAAGCAGAGTATCCACTAGATAATTAATTGGACACAACATCTATGGAATAAGTAGAGGAAAACCAGTAAATTCACCTACCCCAAAAATTATTTTATACACAAAAATATTGAGGGAATGGAAATATATAAATTTATTCATGGGGAAATACAAAAATAAGTAAAACTATATAGCTATGGGAGAATAAAGATTGTGTAGTTCTTATCAAAGATACTCATAACCCAATAGATCGGAGATGATCCCAAGAATTCCTAGATGTTGAAAGTAAAACTGCATCCCAACGTGGGATGGATTTTTGGATATTCTTTACTCCTTCTTCTTGATTGTTCATTTCATTTTTTATTAAAAAAACATTGTGATAAATGTTGTTTTTCTAAAATATTACGCTATACAGAACAAACCTAGTGGACTATATAATGAGTTTATATATATCAATAGGGAATGGATTAACTCAAGACTATCGGATAAATATAGAATATTAGATTGTGTCATTCCTAATATTTTTTATCAGTCGCTACTATTTCATATTCTACTTTCCATGGATAAATTTTTTCATTTGAACCATTGATTGTAGTTTCACTAATTTGTGTGTGGGAGGGGATTAAAGGATAATTAAATTAGATTAAAAATTATTTTTTCTGTAATGGTCTAGAATATATAATTAGATAAATATTAAAAATCATTTTACTATTTTCAGTAACCATTTTATGAAATTTACATGTAAATAAATAAAATAATAAAATATTTAAAAAAATATATACAAAAAACCCAAAAAAAGGAAAATAAATTTTTCTCTATTTTAAAATATTATACATATCCATTTGTATGGTAAATGTTTTATTTTTTAAAAACATTATTCTCCTTGATTGATGCCATGCTTAGTTTGAAAATAACATGGATTAGTAGATACATTTTCTTGTTTTGAAAGTATTATATAAATAAAAATGATTAATAGTCTATCATTATTTTCATGGATGTCTTGTCATAAAGACATTAAATGGAATAAAAGATAAATATTTTTTATAGAATCATAATTATAACATGATGTAAATATGATTTTAAACATAATTTTATGCAATTTACAATTTTTATAAAATGTTAGGGATACAATTAAAAAGAAAACATTATAAGTCCATTGAATATGGAAAAAATGGGAAATTGGGATCCCATAATGAATCTATATTATATTCAAACTATGTGTGTCAATATATCTCTATAAATATTCCAATATGATCTATTAAATAATATTATTAACATATATTTCGGATAATTGTTTCTTAAAAATGAAGCACTCATTCTTCAAAAACAAGTTCATTTTGGTGAGAGGACTGTTAAACCCATTAAAAGGGTAATTCATTTATAAAAAACATCAATTGAGTTGTAGCAATGTAGTAAGAAATTGAAATGTGGCTTATAAAAATTAGGATAACATTTAAAAGGAAAATAATCTTGTTAAAACATATATTCCCTTTAATTCAAATTTAATCGACTCAAATTTCTAAACCAGTTGCTTGATTAGAATTATTTTTCCGTTATATCCATATTAGATGCATGAAAATATAATCATTGGATTAGAATATGTTTTCTATATTCCTTATATTGTTTATTTAAATATATGAGTTATGATTTATTCTTATTTTGAAGAAATTAAATTCATTGATTATATTTTCTGGGAGTGCAATAATTCCATTGTAGCGGGGTTGATAGTTTAAAACTTTAAAAAAATTGTCTTTTATTACTTGATATTACCCAATAATTAAATGAAATATTGGGTAAAACAGTGAATTTTCTTTCAACTTTTAAATCTATAAATTAATTTTAACATGGTTAAAATAATGGGTTCTAATGATATCATTAATTTTTATATAAATTGTGAATCCATAACATTTTTTTTCTGATGATCAATATTATATTCCTATGATTTTAGACCTAAAGTTCAGAAATGGATTTTTTTTAACTACTAATGATTTAATTCATTTTGTTAAATAAAAGATATCCATAAATTATTTTTGATATTTAAAATGATTTTTTTGAATGGGTAATTTGCGAAGAAGTTCTATTTAAATTATTGTAATTTTATATTTTAATTGATTGATTTAAATTAAATTTTAAATTATTCTAGAATAATGTTTATGAATACATAAATTTAGATGCTAATTTATTTATTTATAATAATAGGAAAATTTCTAAACATAACATTTGTCTGATTTTTAGAATTATAAAATAGAAATAGAAATTAAATTGATTATTTGAAATAAATAAAATCAAATATGTGACCATCATGAATATGATCACATGTTAAAAAATGTAGTTTTCATGCACTGGAAAAAAATAAATACACATTGAATACTGAAAGAAATAACTTTCAAACCATCTATATGCCACATTCGACAGTTAAATTCCTTTCCACCAGGAAGCCATAATATCAAAATCTATCAATTGACCGTACTTATAAGGGTTAGTATACATACCATGAGCTTCCACCCATTCAAGTGACTGTGTTTTTTTCTCCCCCAATCTATAACCTATTCTCTTGGATTTTCCATACATAGAATTGGACACCCTCTCCATAACATATTATCTACATCTGGTCAAATTCAATTTGAAAATAGACTTTATTTCATCCTAGTATCACTACTTCTCTAAATTTACAATATTTTCACTCTTCATGATGAATTCCCTCTATCCTACCAGAAATGAGTTTTTGACACACCTCTTCACTGTTGATTCATATCGTTGAAATTCAGAAACATAATTTCATTCTTAGAAAATCATTTATAAATAAAAATCATTATGGTGTGACATAAATTCAAAATTTATAGAATATGTAAAACCTCCATCATCAACATTGGGTAATATATAATTTTTTACTATAATAAGATAATAGGTGATAAGATCACAGGAAAATTTATCGAACAAGTAAGGTTGTGATTATGGGAAGAGTATAGATGTTGTAAAGATTCATATAACAAAATTTATCACCACTAATCAATTCAACATATCATTTTCATCAATTGGGGGAATAAACTCTCCTCACATCACTAAATGTGAGGGAGACTAATTATTATATTATAAATATTTTCCACTCAATCAATTTAGAATTTGTTTCCACTTGCTGACATTAACTAGATTTTCTCTATAATTTAGCTTCTCCATTTTTAATCCAAATTAACTCTGTCGTTATATTTTTTATTATCTTATGGGAATTTACACTTAACTATTTACATCATGATTTTCTCCAATCTATTTTTCACATTATAATATCTTAAATCCCATATCTAAGAAGAAATAACCTAATGGATATGATACTAGGGGATATTTCATAGCCCACTTATTCTTTATTTATTGCATGATTTCCATAATTGATAAAGTAGTGCACTGGAAAAATGATTGTTTATGTTTTTCAACAACTATTTATAATGATATGCTCCACCCTCCAACCCATAAAATCATTTAGCCTCCCTTATCTCTGACTATGGTATATAATATTAGATAATAATAAGGTATAAACAAATTATGGATCATGGTACTGAGACAACGAATGCCTCAATTGAGTGTGCTTGTTTCTTATTCACTTTGTAGAAGATGGAACTATATATGTATGGTGAGAAATCTTTTCTATGTTCAGAACTAAAAATAGATGTAGAAGGGAAATTAATTAATTATATTAATGTGATTATTATAAGAGAACCAAATATGATAATGGATAATTAGTCTGATTGGACCTAGATCTAATCCCCCTTAACAATGATTTATTGTGTTGGTGGTTGTTTTTGTCTTAAATTCAAAAAAAAATACCAACTAAAAAATATATAGATTTTCAAAAAATTAAGATTTTAAAAAAAAATACATAAGTGTTATTCTAGAGAAACTCCAAACACATAGTCCTTGAGAAATAACCCAAGTCATATACTTGGCTAAATTAGGGAATTCGTAAAATCTTATTTGACCAATGTTTGAAGAAAATAGTGCGTTCAGTCTACGTAATTTATGAATTTTGATTCTTCACTATATGTATGATCCAATGATACCATCCACATTTTTTATCGACATGTAATATCATAATATATTATTAATTTCCTTATGAAACATGCTTCATTATACATGTTAATTAAATGTTGAGGAAATCATTAATAATAAATTATTTTTGTATAGATAATAATGGTTTATCATTATATGATGGGTGGGTCTGTTATATCCCTCCAAATGAATTTTGTAATAGAGTAGTATCTTGAAAAAAGTACTAAAGTATACTAGTAATAATGGTCGATCCAATATACTAAGGGATGATGGAAATATATCCCGATCCAAAATTTTTAGGTATTATGTAATAATGCTAATCATATATACAAAGGAATGCTTTTATAATTTATGATCCATTATACAAAGGGATTATGGTCATGCTACATGATCCACACTTATATGGAATATCAGTGATCATTCTTGATCCATTATGTTGTGTGATTCGTCTCGTGATGATTGATTTAAAATTTTATTATATTCTATTATTATATTTATCCATCATTCTTATGTTACAAAAAAGGGTTATGTTATGTTTTCATTGGCTCATGATAATAGTTTTGTTTCAATAACAATGATTAATGATATGAATCATTTTACACCATAAACCTTATGGATTTAGATATATTATTACGGGTATAATTATCTTAATATAAGAATAAGATTATTTTCTCATAAAATTATGTTCACATATTGATGTTTACTCTTATTGAGAATTTGTGTTAACTGCTTAATAGTTTTCAATTTTCTCATGTTATAAATAATGTATTCAATTAGAACAAGATTCATAAGGGTACCATGCAAGAATAAAATTTTGAAATATATTGAATATATTTCATAAAATAATATTTTTATGTTTATTTTTTAATAATATAGTAAACCATTATGGGTTCTTGTTCTGTGTTATCGTGGGATGTATTAAAAGTTATTATAAATTGATTAAATAATTATGTATGTTATGATAAGGTATTCTTAGTTTGTATTAATATAGGGCATGTTATTCTTGTATATTTTTCTATAAATATTATTACTTGAAAACATATAAGAATATATGTTTGACTAAAAGTGATATTGTATTATGATATAGTGTTATAAGTTTATTTTATGGTGTAATTATTTACAACATCTCAAGATTCATTTTCTTATTATATCTGAAGTGCATATATTGATTTTTTGGGTTTGGGTCAAAATATTGAACTTCAAGGAATCGTGTTAGAAATGAATGTGGATGGAAATGTAATTACTTCCCTCCCAGGAAACAAAATGACATTGGAAATATTATTTAAATCCTTGGGGAATTTTTTTCTAAACTCTGTAATGTAATGAATAATAATGAGAACCATGTTGGCCTTTTTAACCCACCATTGATGGATAGGTATTCCACAATGGGTTTAATATTTCAACACCCAACTTAATTTTATGGGACCTCAGATCAACATGTAATTGAAATATATATTATTTTTATTAAGAATATATTTTTAATTTTCCAGTTCTCAATCCATGAGAACATTGTTTTAGTCACTTATTTCCTAGAAATTAAGCATGATCAATTATATACTCTCATCATGAACATGGAAGGGGATATGAATCTACTCTTTTATAAAAGATTTCTTTAATAGTGTACTTCTAAATATGCATCTTACCAATTATATATATATATATATATTAAAGAGGGTATTTCTTGATCTAACATTGAAGGATAATGAATCCATCAGTACCAATGACTAATAAATTACAAATATTTCATGGTATACTTCTAGTTTCATCATTTTAACAAAATTTACAAAAGATTAGTTCAATAATGTATTGAAAAAATTCCCTAAAATCTGTTATCCATAAAAGAAATTAGTATTTTGAATGAAACTATCCATTTTTATCTCAAGGTGAAAATTGATGCTAGAAAATCTATCATTTTCATCAGTTTTCTGGTAAGAAAAATAATACAGAGTTTTAAGGGAAATAAAAAATTTAATCCCATGTTGGGAAAAATTATACAATGATTACATTCCAAATGAGTGGCCAAGTCACATTTTAAATTTATCAAAGGGTAATGATGATTATTTACATGTGTGTGTGCTAATAATCAAACATGTGATTGATGAAGAAATATGAAAAGTTTAAATAAAACAATAGAGAAGAAATGATTTCCAAAAAATTAAAATAAATGATTCATTTGAACTAGGTTTTAGAAAATGTTACATAATACAATAATATAAAAGATAACCTAGATAATAATCCATATAAACATCTGTTTCTAATGTGCAAAAGAAAATACCTATACAATCACATATTCTGAAGTTGTTTATTAAAAATATCTGGTGAAAGGTACACTTATCATCCACTATAGAACTATATATGTATTATTTGATTTCAGACCAACCAAAACATTTATATGTGGAGAATATTCTATGGGTATTACATCATAAAGACAATGGTCAGATATTTCTTTATTAGTTGAAAATCCTAAATGTATTTTTATTTCATCTCAAATATATCGACCATTTCTTATATATGTTTATGATAATTCACATCCTAGAATATTATTTACTCTCACAATATTTTTAACTGATCTGATTTTAGGAATGAATTAGATCTATATATATAATGCACATATCAATATTTTGGAAGGTAAGAAACATTTTATATTCCAAATAAATCTATGGTCATCTAATAATGTGTGGATAAAAACCAATTTCTAATGGAAATTAATTCAATTATTTATGCCTTATTATATATACAAGAGTTTTATTGATCATAATTGGTTGATGAGTAACTATATTTAGAAGATATTATTAACGTTCATAAATATGATGATGTATTTACTAAATTTTTTCTTCATCCATCTTTAAAAATTTGGATGTTTATTTTTCAATATAAATCATACCTAGTGGTATAACAATTTAAAATATCCATATACAGGGGTCATAGTTGAGTTTCTGGAATTGGAGAACGAACAGACGGAATATATTAATAATGGATTTGAATTCCATAGTTCTTCCCTATGGGGTTCACTACTTCTTTTTGTTAAGATGAATGATATCCCAATGAGGCTAATATTTATTATCTATAACATAAGAACATTACGATCAAGAATAAGTATCATCTACCTTTTATTGATGATTATTTGGGTCAAATTCATTGAGATCAATAATTTTTAAAGAGTAAATCTAATATAGATATCATTAATATGAGACCAATATGGGATATACTGAATAAAACCCTTTTTTATGAGGCTGAACACTTTGAATTTCTACAGATTCTATTCAGACTAAACAATGTCCCCAATATCATTATCAATCTAATGAATAGAATCTTTAGACGATACTATGATCAATATTTGGTAATATTTATAGATGATATTATTATATATTCCATGATCATGTAAGATCATGAATATCATTTACAGAGTGTATTGAAAATAAAAAGGAAGGTGAAACAATGTCCCAAATTTAGGAAATATGAATTGTTCAAATATGAAATACCTTTTTTTGGTCATGTAATTACAAGAGTGGGAATATCAGTTGATCCTTCAATGAATGATATTATTTAATAATGGATTAGACCATTCACTATGGTTGAGATATTATGTTTTCTTCAAATTTATGTATATTATCAACACTTATTCAGAAAATTACCATGGTTATCAATTAAATTTTTTAATGTGAATATGAAAGGAGTAAACATCCATTTTATAAATGAACATGAAGAATTATTCAAGGAGCAGAAGAGAAGTTTGTTTAGTTCAACTATAATTACATTACCTTGTATTAGAGA
Organism: Viscum album; assembly: GCA_963277665.1. NCBI lineage: Eukaryota > Viridiplantae > Streptophyta > Magnoliopsida > Santalales > Viscaceae > Viscum > Viscum album. Next base: position 33,630,614 of record OY728150.1, on the reverse strand, counting down.
AGGGTGTGTGATATAAAGTGGTGCTTCCATGAAGGTAATGGTTTATTGTACCACAAAGAATGACTTTGTAGCAGTGTATGCCTCATTCCATTTGAAAATATAAGATAAATATTACAAGACAAATGATTTGTATTTTTTATCGATAAATTATTTCATTGGTAAAAAGTTTATTTTATATAAATTATTAAAGGTGTGATATATATACAAATAAAAAACATGAAGTATGTATTAACATATAATGATTTCCATATTCAGAAATGTCAATTGATATAGTTTATTAATGATTATGACTCCTCAATAAATTACCTCCCTAGAATGGGGGAAAAGGTGTATAATGCTTAGAATCAGAATGAATGTGCTATATTTCCCATAATGGGGAATTAAATTGAATTTATTTTATTTTATTGGAAGAGGATGGGTTTTTAAATTCAGATGGAATGGGAGCAATACTCTCTGTCATAGATGAATTTCCAACCATCCATTTATGTAAAAACAAAATTGGCATTGAAGGATGATTATAAACTAAAAAAGAAGTAATGTAATGTGCTAGTATTACACATTGATAGTTAAGGAATGTTTGGATTCATAAATTTTTTTTATATCTCATCTATAATAGAATTTATTATAGATAAGTTCATTTAAGAACACATGTCATCATTCTTTATCAATCATGGGATTACAAAGATGTATAAATAGTTTAAAGAGAATTTGTAGGGGGACAACATGAATACGGGTATTATGAAGTTTGTATCACGTTACATGGTAAATCATCAAGTATTTGAAAAGTTTAATTAGTTTAAATGGATGATGTTACTATTTTATATACAATAATCTAAATTTTAAAACATCTCCATTGATTTAATTTTTAGAGTTACCAATAAATCTATTGTCCATAAATCAATTTGCGTTGTAGTTGACCACCATATGATTTCATCTCACTTAATTTCAAGAAGTAAACATTTATTACATGACAATTTTACCAGGAATTTTATTTAGGATATCTTAATACTCTATAACATTTCATGTTCAATTTTATAGAATTGGGATTTTAGGTTTACCAGAAATGTTCTCGAGATTTCTCTAGTATGCCTTTTATATGGAGTTGTGATTTATAACTGTATATCACTAAAATAATTTTTTCTAGTATTAAAAAATGATTAAAATATCATAGGATATACTGAAAACAATTTCTATATATATAAAATGAGGTAGATACTAACACCTTCAATATGTATAATATTATTAGAATAATATGTTTTTCTCGAGCTTTATGATAGATCCTAATGTATACATAAATGGAATGATGTGTCAAACTCTTACATGTTTGTATAAAGATGGATAAAAAAGAAATGGTGATTTAAGATATATGTGTAATTTTTAAATAAATTAGATCAATTTAATGACACATCATATAAAATTAGATAGAATAAAAGTGTAATATTGATAACCATCGATTGAGTATATAGTTTGATGTTTGAGAGAATGTATTGTTGTAGATATTTTCTGAGAATGAGGTTGCTATATAGTGATGTAAGGGGATGTTTATCCCCTAATAAATTATACCCATTGATATTCTATATTTATTAAATTTGGTATCTTATCACATGGTGTTTGAAACTAATAGTTCATTGGTGGATAATGCCTTCTATATTTCAATTTTAATTAAGTAAATACCAAAACATTCACAAATAATAAATATATATTTTTATTTCCCAAGTATTATTATTCATAAAATTAACAATCATTATATAATTTTAAATGATAATAAAATGTGTTTCAGAACAAGACCACTCACATATTCAACATTTTAATGTGGAAATACATGTTTGAGGATGCTATCATGGAAACTAAAGATATAATGATGTAGATTAACGCATGTTATTTTCAATAAAGAATTTTAATTTTGAGGGATATATTAATTTTAAGGGTCTATGTTACAACCAATTAGTTTGGAATATATCTCACATTAAAATTAATTAGTAGTATTTGAAATCATTAATTACACACAACATTGAGCCTATATAAACCATAATATATATAATTATTATAAATGATCTTTAGAACTAATTATTTGTTTTCTTGTTATAATATGAGTATTTTGATTAAAAAATATATTTTTCAATGTCTCTCATAATACAAATTATTTAATTAATTTTTATGAAATAAGTACTCAGATTTTAATGATAAGAATAAAATCATTTAAATGATATTTTTTCAAGAATTATATTTTATAAATATTATATTTTTATCACTAATGATAAATAATTGATATTTTATTATTTAAATAAAATAAAATAATCATAAATACATTAAAAATTATGATTTTTAAAATGTGGAGAAAAACACTTGAAGGTAAAAAATATATATATGTAAAAAAATATTTTTATTATACATAATGTATTCTATAAAATAATGATATTAATATTAATTGTGTACTAATTTTAATTAATTGTTTTTGATAATATATTTAGAAAACTAAATTAAAATTCATATGGTCGATTTAGTGAGAATGGAATTACAATAAAATCATTTTGATGCTAAAACATAAATTTTTTTTCTTCTAATCATGGGTTTTAGGGGTTGTGTGCCTAGATTTAAGAATTTGTATCTTCCATTGTTTTAAATTTAATCAGATGAAATTAATTAAATATTTGTAATCATCCTCTAAAAATTTAGTTATATTTCCAATAATAATTTTAGATATAATAAATAGTAACTCACGTAAAAATTATCGAAAAATGGTAAGGGTTAAAATGGGATAAATGGGTTAGACTAGTGGATAAGGATTCTGATATCAAATAACGTTATTTCTATCTAGTTGGTTGAGTTTTGTTATACCTCCTATAACCATAGATGTCAAATTTTTACATTTTTTTCTACATTATAATAAGATGGAAATTTATAATATTCAAATATTCTTAACATTTACAATTGTTCTACTCCCTTCACATATAAAAGCAAACATCATATCCTCAAATGGTCACAAACTTTGGGCACTCCAGATTTTCCAAAAACTAGAAAAATATCATCCCAATATTCCATCTCATGTACTAGAGGTCATTGTCTCACCAAATTACAAACCTAGGAATTCATAAGCTGTAATATAATGGAAAACACTCAAATGTAGTGTAATTTTTTTACTGATATCAATCACATTTAATTTATTAAAATAACTCCTAAAAATAATCTATAAAACTAATAATATAATTAAATAAAAATTACTGAGTTAAATAATTTTATATTAATTTTACATAAATTTTTGTTTACCTTCCATCTAATGGAAGATGAATGTATTTCTCTTGACTATGTGTGGAACACCATCTCCATGAAGAGACATGTTTCATTTGTATTTACTACCTAAAATGATAATTAATATATATATATTTAATGGGTTTATATGATATTAATTATATAATTATGAATCCATAATAATAAATTATTATTTACCTATTTTTCACCCCATTCATTTACAAATGAAAACATCACATGTGCATGCCTATAGAAAACTATCTCGAAGATGTAAGGTAATATATTTTCCATTACTTCTATAACAAGTAATTTATAAAATTTTATATAAAAAATTAATGTTATATATAGGTAGTTATTGATATTCTACAGCTTGATAAAATACAATCATGGTGAGAGGACTGAAATCATTAATATGAAACACACATAAAATATGAAACATTTAACACCTAGAATATTGTTTTGGGTGGGTAATTAATAATAAATAAGTTATTAGAATTATTGGTTGAATAATATCTAGTAATATAAGTATGAATATGATTATTATATATATTTATAATAAATATAAATTTATTTTCATGAATTTCAGATCATGTAAATGATATTGGAATCTTGAGGTATTGTTTTATGTTAGAGTATAGTTTTTATTGGGATAAATTATGTTCAATTACCATGAAGGGAAATTATATGTCATTTTTCTATTACAACCCATATATTTTTTATCATCTACTTATTTTTGTTTGATATTTTAATGTATTAGTACCTAATTTTCTCTCGTAGGTAATCAATAATACCATATGGATATTTTAAGTCTTTTCGTCTTATTTTTTTCTTTTTCATTGGAATATTTTTCCTCTATATACATGTACTTTAAATTATTTAATGGGTTTATTTTTTTATAAATAACTGTTTTGATAAAAAAAATTATAAATCCTTTTAATTTTTTTAAAATGATTAAAAAGAATCATTTTTTTAATTCTTGTTTTATTTATCTTTTGATTTTTTTGTAAATATTAAAAAGAATATTTTCAATTGAATGTATGAAACGATGATGTACTTTCATATTTAATATTCATTATTCATACTGAGGAATCCTTTTCAAAATTCAATTTTATTTAAGATAAAATACTACTCCCATTGTTCTAGTATTTTTTATTTTCCCAAATTCACTATATTAAAATGAATTTTTTTCAATTTTTTAAAATCATATTTCAACTAATTTTATAAAATTATATTTCTTATATGACAACATCCAAAAATGATTTTAATTCTTTTTCAAGGATATTTTATACTGATTCCATCTAGATTATTTATTTTGATTGATTAGGGTTACAAATTCTTGAATACATCTGAACAAATGTTTCATTAAAAAGGATCATTACGTTATAGTGGAATAATGATTGTTTTGTTTTTTGGCATATATATATGGTTAATCATCCTTTTTTTGTTGTTACATTATATTCATTAATTTTATTGTGTAAAACCGTTTATGTCATAATAATTTAATGGGATTATGGTAAAAAAATTTGTTCTAATATACTATGATTTATTCGTAATAATTTCATATGCAATATTATACATGAACATTCCTATCATTCCTGATCTAATACACTACTGGATACTGGTGATAATGGTTGATTTATTCTACTGTGGGATTTTTGTGATACTAACTCGTCGTTTTTGACATGAGGTGCTGGATATGCTTCCTAATAAATTATATTATAGTATTTTTATTGATTTTTGATCCATATTTTAATGATTTCCTATAAAAAAGTTTCTTCCAAATTATTAGGTTATGATCAATGATTATGTTATGTTTTTAAATGATCATGATAATGGCTTTTTATAAATACATGTTCATCTTATTATGTTGATCTTTGAGAAATGATCCTTAAGAATATATGTAATTTTAGTTGTGATTCTATAATGTTAAGAAGAAGACTATATTTTCATACCATTATACTTATATTATGATCACTTATTATCTCGGAATGATATCATCCATTCGATAATTTACTTATAATTGGACCCCACCCTATAATATGTTCCATATTCTCTTGTTATTATTAAATACTTTATATCGGATATGTCTTGGAAGCGTAAAATTTGATGTATTAAATTGGGGATATGTTGAAATAAATAATGAAGTATGGTGATTATGTATCATATCATACCATTATATTTCTCAATAATGTAATGTTATGAATTTTATAGAATATTTATATAAAATAATGTAATATTTATATATTTCATGCTTGGTTTTCCTTATGGATGGAAGCATTGACCTTTATCCAACCCACAATAAACAGTATAAACTCTTTAATCCATGAAATCAAATTATTTAGAAGAAAAAAACTTATATATTCTAAATTGTGTCACAATAATACAAAAAATCATTAGTCTAGAACCTAAAAAACAAATTCCCTTTGATTTAAAAACCCATATCGTTGAATGTTAATAAACACATGTTATGGTTTAATATAATATTTTTAAAAAAATTAATGAACCATGCCATATTTTCTTTAAACATGAGACAATGTGAATTATTTATTGAACATTAATTCTATATATTTTGGTATTCCTTACATGGGATGTCGATATGTGAAATAATTTCAGAATTTTACATTGAAAAGTTAAAACAAATTGTGGAGTATGAGACAAATGGAGTTATTGAGAATATTGAAAATAAAATATAATGAACTTTTCAAAACCACTGTTTAACAATAAAAATCATGTTTATTTTATAAGAATAATGATGACATTAATATATATATTATTATAATATTCTTAGATATTTTTAGTAGATACATTTATTAAGTGAAATGGATTCATTCCTATATTGATAGTAAGATAAATTATAAGATCTATTATATATGGTGGTGGGGATAAATATTATATACATTTATTTATATCATTAATTTTTTATATAAATTTATTGTAAGAGTGGATCATCATATAATTGAACCTGAATAATGATTTAATTTTTTTGAATTATGATATCGAATAATGTTTTTCATGGTGAATTCCTAGTATAGATGAGTTATGGTGGTATAATATCTATAATTTCATGTTTAATGAATATATATAATCTTTTTGTTTTATTGGATGGTCATAAAATAATATTACATCGGTGGTTAGTGGATCTGAGTATGTGTAGGACATCATTTGAGATGGAAGTGGAGTGAGTTTAAGATTTTGGCTAGATTGGGAAAGAGATCATGTGGGTGTCTTTAAAATAATAAAATTTCATTATTTGAGTTTGTTAATTTTTATAAAAATGATCCAATTTATGTTTTAGGTTGTTCAGTAAATTGAATTGAAATAGGAGGGGTACATAACATCTATTTCATACTCGGCGGTGGATCACTTGGAAACTTGTAGGCCTATGTATTCTTTTCTATGAAAATAAAGAAAAAGTTGAATTATTGGTATTTTAAGTTAAACCCCATTTTAGATTTTTATTGAGGTACTCCCAAAATAAAATTCTCATAATATAAAAGTTTTCTATGGAATATTTATTTACTATAGGATATCATTAAGAAACATTTCTATATGTAACTTCTTCAATTTTAATGTTTGATTAGATGATGTTATATGGAAGGATTTTAAAATCACCTATGACTTTTTTATAGTAAAAATAGATATAATAAAAAGGAAAGGCAAATTTATCATACTAATTTATTTTATTATTTATGTGGTGTACTGATGATGGTCATCATTCAATTTATTTTCCATGTTGAATATAAATAAATGATTCAATTCATTATTTCAAATGAATGAGATATATATTTAGGTGATGAATTCATAAACTGTACATGTAATTTACTCAAGCATGACAACATATATATAAATGAAATATCACAAAACTATTGTACTCAAGGGATATATATAGACCCTCTCATCATGATATGGTGTGTGGGAGGAATTTCTCAATCCATTTTGGATGCTTCCATACATAAATAACTATTTTCATACCTTATATACAAGAGGAGGTTCTTGAAATATAGTGGATGGTGGATAATCCTCCTCAAGTACTATAAGAATCAATAAACTGTGGATAGATCCAATGGTGGGATAACATTTATCTTCATCTCATGTGGTCTTCATCTAGTGTGTGAGGTAAATATAGATATGGTCGTAATAGTTCACGGCTTCAGTGTAAGGAACACATACATAATATATTTATTTAATGTTTTTGTAAACCTTCATTTATGTATCATTGTTCTATTGGGTTGGTGTTTATTAAATAAATTATAACTCATCTAACAAGTATTTTTTTGACTACTTTTAAACCTAGATGATCACTTTTCATAGAATTATACCACTCCCCATTCATTCCCTCCCCATGAAATTTTTCATTAATGAATGTTGGTGACTTGGGATGGGTTTATTTCCCCATTTTAAGTATCCCAATTACATTATCCTCTATTATTATTCATTATATTTATCTCTTTATTATGGTGTTATATCCTTAATGGTTATATTTAATATTTCATTCCAATGTGTTGGGATTCCAGGATTGAATGATATTATAGGCCAATGAAGGATGAGCATACCTTATTTCTATCTTTTTAAGATTAATAAAATCACATGGTAAATTCAATTTTCAGGTTTAAATATTTTTTTTAATTTTTATTAAATAATATGAATTCAAATATAAGGATGTTTTCACATATTGGGATATAATGTGATCTATGAATCAATCATAATTTCATGAATGCGATTTTCATGACTATACATCACTCAATCAGTTTTGATCTATTATGAAATTGAGAATTAATTTGGGAATATTAAATATAAAATGTTTCAATTAATTTTATATGTATCATGATTAGTTATAATGTCATGTTTCTATGAATTTTTTTGTGTCCTAGACTTAATGGTTGGTATTAGAAAAATTAAATTGGGAAAAAATATTCATAAAGAGAATAAATGTAATCTAAGGCTCATTATCCATAATTTATGTTATTTATATGAAATTTCATATGTTTTATGATATTCTTGTGGGGTGAGTTAGTGAATATGACCCCAAAAGGTCTAAGGTAAGACCTACATGGGAAGCAAGATGATTGAGGTTTTCTAGACTCATTGTGGGTCCACTAAGGATATTCCATTGTTTCAAATCCACCAAGGGATATATATTTTTACTATAGATGCTTGGTTGGAGATAGGTTGAATATGTGGTTAGTTTTTGATCTTGAGGTATGGATCCACAGACATTGGAATGTATTATTTGGTTGTTTATGACATTTAGTTAGATATATATTATCTTGTTGTGATACTAAACATTATTTATTGAAGAAACCAAATGAGATGAGGATAATCTATGAGGATCTACATATAGATTCAAATCTGTATTATAGAGAATAATAATGAGGGGATGAGATGTGTATTAATGGAAATTCAATTGTTGGAAGACTAGTAAGATAATTTAATAATGATCGGATCAACTAGGTGTTAGATTTTAGTATGGTCTAAAGATGATATTTATTGTCTATGTGAATAATATTTGTGTCATGTTATATGTTAATGGGATAATAACATTAACTAATAACATGTCAAAAGTGTCCAAGAGTGATAATATATGATATATTTGGTATTAGTTTTATTAGTAAAAAGATTCTATATTAAGTCCTATAACCTGAAATGAATATAAATTTTGGGACAAAATAGATATTAATGGTATTATATGATTGACAAAGAATATATAAAAAAATTATAGGAGTGATAACATACTATGGATGGGATATCAGGTTGATTATTAAAAAGTCTCTATATCAAGACCTATTACTTGAAAATGACGAATTATTTCCCAAGTATTATATTACTATAGAGGTGACTAAAAAGTGGGATGGGTTTCACACTATGATTTTTGGTCTATTATGAAAATACGATTGTATATAATACTTTTTATATGAGGGATCAAGCTAGTCATGGGCTAAGTGAGGGGTATGATAGGATGTGTGACACATGAGGGGTGATGGATGAATAGTTGAGGCATATGTGTGAAGGGAAAATGATTATGATTCTACTTATTGTTTATTATATGATATTTCAATTTCTACAAGGGGTGTATGTGATGTTATTAGGCCAACTATTTTGGAATTGTTGATGTAATGATTTGATTATTGATAGTTTATTGTTGGAAAACTGAGTATCCCAATAAGGACTAAGAATAAATTGGTTTTTGGAGGTCAATATAGTATCCTACTTTTTTATTTAGAAAGGAAGGATGTGTTGAGGGGATCCAATTATCTTGATTATGAAATACCATTGATATGATGTAGGAGGAAAATATTGTATCATGATTTCAAATAAGAATATTTTGTTTATTTGGGGAAAACCAAGTGTTTTGATAATGTAAAAGAATATACATGTTGTTAGAGGTAAACCTACTATCCTGATTAAAAAAAATCAAATGTGGGATAATATATTCAAATGTAATATCTCAATGTAATTGGTATGGAAGAGTTGTTGGGTCATAGTATATTATTCTAACGATGATTTGATAGATATGGGATGGTGGAGCCCAATATAGAATCTTGTGATGATGATGATAGGTATGATTGAATGATTATAAAACCCTCAATTTTTGTGATCTTTATAATGAATATTATTTTTTGGGTGTATTATAAATACAATTTAGATGTTTTGAGATAATTATATGATTTTTAGTCCATTCAAACAGAAATTTATAGCTGAATAATGTGAAAATATTGGGTCTAAATTTCTATTTCATACTAAAAACTAGAAAACGACACTATGAGGCTAATAATATATTGTCATTAGGTGATGAATATATAGGTAAGAGGAAGAGGTTTCCTAGGTCTGACCATTAGCTAGTTGTTCTGGTTACACAAAGTATCCATTGTTCATCAAGTGACTGGTGGCTATGCGTTAATAACTATAGGTTTTATTAGGATATTTTTTAATGAGGATAATTAGGGAATTTCATAATGATGTATTTTTTGATTTAGGGTGATATTCCCATTTTAAAATTTATTATCATAAATTTTTCCCAAATTCTCTCTCAACCACATAAATACATCTTTTGATGATTTCCCTTTTATTTCATTCCAAATTGATTATTTTCTACTTCATTTCAACCATGATAATGAGTTAATAATTATTCCTAGAATTTTATTTTAATGTGAAAAGTTTATCATTAATATATACTCTAAATATATTTATTTTATACTGTTTTATGGATTAATTATATCTAATTCTTAAAAGGGGAATTAAGTTTCCATTTCTTTTATAGATAATTATATTAGTACAAGGTATTCAATGTGAACCTTCTTTGTGATTCTAAGTTTATCATAATATATAAAGTGCACGAATTTAATTGTGTTGTGTTTCTTAAGATAAATTAATTTGTAATTAACTAAAAAATTAATGATAAGAAGTAATTATATTTAAATATGATAATTATAGTAGAAACAATTCTATAATGGTGGGTTTAAATGGTTAGGTAATTTGTATTCCATACGAAAAATGTGTTATGTGATTATTTAATGATTTTATTTAGAAGATAGTGATAATAACTGGATTATTTCATTATATTATTTTTGTAATAATGAGAATATTGTGTTTTTAATAATCATTGATTATCTTTAAATGGAAATATATAACGAGATAACCATTAGCGATAAATTGAGTATTGAATATTTAATATATACATTCAATTTTTGTTAGTTCGGTTGGAATATTATAATGAAAAATTTAATGAGAGTTGTAATTAAGTATTGTTTTTTATAATCATTTTTTTGTAGTTTTAAAGATAATTAAATTATGTTCTATATTAATCACACGTGATTAGGTTGAGAAATTGTGTTTGTATTGCTGGTATTTGATGAAATTTCTTCATCAATTATCGATTAATGGATTAAATCATTTATGTGGTTAAACAATGTAATGAATATAATTGTAGTGGTCATATAAGGGTAAAATTGATATGTTTTTCATTAAATTACAACTATATTAGGTGCAAAAAATTAGAGATTTGTTGACTTATTATTTCATTTATCATCCAAAAATATATCATTGTGATTCAATGATGTTATTTCAAATGAAATTAATTTTATGTACATAAATATAAAATTTATTGACCTAAATTTATAAACATTAATGATTGAACACGTGGTTTTAAATTGATGACATGATTTTTAAATAATGTACTTATATAAAGGTATCATAAGATGATTTTATTAGGTATTTTGGTAAGAACTACAATGTGTTGGATGGATGTAAATATTCTCTTCGAATCAATATAAAATAATCATTTGAAATTTTTTTATTACTGATAATGATTTAAAATAATTTGTAAATTGATATTATTTAAGATAAGTATTGGGTTTTTTGAAATCATTGTTTATTTAAAAATAATTATCTTGAATTTAATGAATTAAAAGGAATTTTGTTGGGAATCACATGGTGTGAATTTATTTATAAAAGTTAGTAATCATATTTTTTGTTCATAAATTAGTTAGAACTATTGGTACAATGTTATATCATTTTTTTGGTAAAAAATATAATGATGTGTTTTTGTAAAAATGTAGTACCTAATTTTTTTTATAAATGTATTTCATTAATATATAATATTTTTCATTTATATGGGTCACTATTATTTTTTATTGTTTTTATGTGTTAATGGTTTTATTATAAAAATAATTGGGGTATTTATCTTGTACTAATGTGGTGTGATTTTCTGTAATTTTAATTTAATAAATATTAGGAAGAAGAACAATTTTTTACAAATAATGTACTGAATAAAATATGTCTTCTAGTAAATGTAAAAGTATTGAATTTGAACTATAGTGCTATAAAAGTAGGGAAACATAGGGATGATATTAATTTTTTTTTGAATTATAACTTCATTATAATTTTTGTAGTGGTGATGTATTTCATTTGATATAATAATGTGATGATAATATACATGATGTTGTAAGGATTATTATTTTTAATTAAAATTAATATTAAAATAAATTGTAACATATTTGAATTTTTTTTGGAAATAAATTTGATGGTTTTTTTGTTGAAAACATTTATTATGTTTTGCTATAATATAAAAATTATATTAGTTATAATTTTTTCTATTCCTCCATATTGGATATTTTGATATTATATATGTGTTTGGAAAATATGTTACTTTGAAAATATGGTCATTATTCTATGTAATTATTATTATTACTTCATGTTCCATGTTTTTGGTTGGAAAAAAAGGATGAATACACAAGAGGGGGTAAATTCTATTCCATTGATGACTTGAAAAATTCGAAAGGTCCCAATAGAAATCAATGAAATTATTTCATTATTTCTTAAAAAAATAGATGAAATGTAAAATAAATATAAGAAAGAAAAATACATGTGATGTATTAAGGTTCAGGGAATAAGAATCCCAAAGTCCAATCAATAAAATTTATACTCTAGGTGCCTTGTAATATTAAATAGATGTAACTTTTATCAAGAGATTCCAATAAATTTGTGTAGTCTTTTTGACACATTTAAAATATGGATTTTAATGGGCCTTATGATTCTTTTATAAGAAACTATAATATACATAGCTTTGTATGAGATGTCTACCCTCAACCATGACTGTGTATGATCTTTCGACTCTTTAACTGTGAGTATATTTTGATAATGTGGATGAATACTAATTCAAATCACTATTTTATAACTAAGTAACAAATATAAATCATTACCAATAACACACTATATTAATGTATTCTTCAATGTCAGACATGATTCGTCTAAATAGTAGAAGAGATAAAATATGAATATGATCACATATGTATGTCTTTGTAGTATATATCTGATAAGTATTTATCAAACCAAACAAATTTTAATAAATAAATATTCAAACCAAAATAGCCAATATATTAAAATATATAGGAATTTAAATATGTAAGTCTCTAAATTGTATTTAAATTGGAGGATAGACATTTTTTTAAACACCCATCATTCTATTAGCTATAAAAACTATATCTATTTATCAAAACAGTAAAATTTATTAAGTTAAAAAATATTATAATTATAATTTTATAAAACATGAATATTGGAATTTAAATCATTCAAATAATGTAAAAAATGCCTTATAAATAAAAATTATTTAACATATTGAATATAACACTGGGAATTAGTGTTTAAATATATTTATTTTGATAAATAATTTTAGTGAGGCCATGGTAGAAATCATGAAAATAATACATTATTATAAACACCAATTTTGACTAAGTCAACCATAGGTTTTATCTATTTATATAAACACACACAAAGTAAGGTTGATTATAAAATTTGGGATGATGACTCATGTGTTTGTCCATCAATTTTAGGGTTTCTTCATAGAGAAATTATTTTGATTATTATGTTCATTGCTAATATAGGGTATGAATGTATGGTTTCTTAATAAACACAAGGTTCATAAACCATACATTCTTTTTAAAATTTTGACTATAAACAATGTTTCGAGTTTTCTTATAAACACATATATAATTCCTTAAAGATTGTGAAACCAAATAAAATTCAATGGGTTTATAGTATAAAAATAATTCTCGAGTAAAATAATTATTCATCAAGTTATTATCCAAAAATAAATTAATGTAACTTCATTAGAATCACATATTTGAGTTTTTTTATCATAAAAATAATACATTAATTAACAAATTTTTTTCAATCAACACACAACCAACTCTATCCCTCTTTTTATGATCATTAAAACCATTAATCCAACATTAACATAAAGAGTATTAGAGTAATACCCTATAATTAAAATGAAATAAATGATTCTATTTTTTTATCCAGAGTTGTTAAATAATTGAAAATTAAAGAACTTAATTTCACCTTAATGATGTATGAAGCTGAGATGCATGCTGAATTTTAATATCATGACTCTAGAAAAATAAGAAAAATGTTAAACTGAAAAATATTATATATTAATAGTCTCATTCATGTTTTTATGATTCATGTAATGAGCTATTGGATCCTACTAATTGATTTGTATTACATTAAAACAAGAGAATGAATAAATTAAATAAATAATATAGATACTATGTATTCATGGATAAATCTCACACAATGTATACATATCTTTTGATTAAAACTCAAATAAGGATAATTATAAAATAAATGAATAGAAATTATTGAATTAAAATTTAATATATATATTGTATTTATGTGTTGAATCCAATAAAAACACTGAATATGGGAATAATGTTCTAAAAAGGCCAATAAAATATTATTATGTTCATGAAAAATATTCAATATCAAAAGTATTTTTGTTACTCCTCAAATAAAATAAAACTTTTTGCAAGAAAGTTCAATTTAAAAAGAGTATTTTGAAGAATTTAAAGTTGAAATGATGATCCAAATGAAGAAAATAAAATTTGAAGATGTTAATATTCAAGATCGTGATGAGATAAATGGTTTCAATGTTAAACAATTAACATATTTATCCATTTGTAAAATATATATAATATTCCCAAGGAAAATAAAACTCATGTCGAGAGTTCTAACTGTTGTGAGTAAAAGAATGCATTTTTGCAAAGTAAAGATGATCCATTTATCTTTTCCAAAATACTAGATTCATTTCCTCTATTATATCATATCTAGTAACAATGAACGTTTTCTTGTAAAATATAAATGTTTTCTATTATTTACTCTTTTATTGATCTATAAAAAAGAATGATTTTGAATAGTTTTCAACATCAAATATGAATTAATCTATTTATTAATTTCATTTAAATGTTACTAATGGGAGATAAATTTATTCACCAAAATGTATGGGGAGATATTTATAAATACGAATGTTTTGAGGAATAAATATGTGTAATATGTTAAAATTTTAAAATATATATTAGATAAATTTATTGAAATTTATTCATATATTTATAAAATTTCATTTCTTATTTATTTTTATGTTATAAGTTGTAGTATTGGTTTGTTGATCATTAAAAACATGGGGATTTTTGGGCATGTGTTGATACAATAATTTATTTTATTAGTTTTTTATTTTGATGCTAAAAAACACCAACATTTATGTTTTTAATGGTGTTACATTTGGTGAATGTTAAGATTAATATTACAAGAATAATTATTTTATTATGTAATTTAGTTAAAGTGAATACATTATCAACATCATTGAGGTTTTCTGTGAGCATCAAAAAAATCTATGTAATTAATGTATTTTTTTGTTCAATACATGACCAATACCATGTGTTTTTCTATAATATAGTTTTCAATACATTCCGATTATATAATAAAAATGTATGGATAAGATATATTCTATGTAAATATATCTAAATAAATATTTGATGTTATTTATTTTAATTTGATTTCATATATTAAATTATTAAAATTATTTCTATATATATATATATGAGGACATTATAAACCAGTATATGTTTTGGATCATTGGTTGTATCAGGCCATGATATATTTCTCACAACTAATACAATCACACAAGAGATTCATATAGTTGGATATCTTTTGTATTGGTGTTAGGAGGGACATTTAGTAATATAGATTTAGAGTTTGGGATGATTGTATTGAAACTAAATAATTATAGAGGAGTTAACTAAGAATTTACCTATTGTTTATTTTAAGCTATCATTGGTGTAAATTCTTAATATTCATCTACTAGGATATAATTTTTTATTTGTCTGTTTAAATGACATGTGAGAAATTATAAGGACTATTTTAGATAATTTTTTATGTCTTTTTGATCTTTATTTTCTATTATTTATATTTTATTATGACTACATATGTTTTCTTATGATCATACATTACCTGTTAAATCCCTCCCTATAGGACACACACATACCCCAAATGATGTCTTCCAACATCTTTTGATCAGAAATTTATATAGAGGTGACATGGACTTCTAGCTTGATACGTGAAGTTACAAATATGGGATCAGAGTGGTTTATTTTATGATTTCATGATATTTTAAAAAATGGTTTAATGGAGAATAGATATTTATCATAGAATGAATTCTATTTGGGTGAATCATTCCTACATTACCATTGTGGAATTTTACGTTACCAAGTAAATACAAAATGAAATTTGATGATTTAAATGTGATTCTTATCAATCTATAAATAAAATAGTTCTCTTAGGTCTGTGAAATCTACTAATAAAAAGATTGAATAGTGTGGTGATCAATGATTATTTCTGAGTGTAAGGACATGTTTTATATGTTCCCGTGCATATAAATATACTTAAATTGGGAACTTAATTATGAAATTAAAAATTTCAACTATAAATAAACCAAGAAATGTTTTCATAAACAGATTACTAAAAATTAATTGGTTAAATAAAATCAATTAGATATTCTATATAGTAAACTGTAACTTGTTTACATATTCTTATATTATGAGTCCGTTATTCAAATGAATTTTTATATACTAAATTCAAAAAATTGACCCTCTATTTTAATTATGATATAGAATTTGATAATGAAATTTAACTTTTTATAAAAAGTGTCTTGATTACAAAATTTTTATATTTATATAAAAGATGGGATGTGATTCCATTTATATACACAAGATTTTTAGAAGAAGAAGTAGTTATTATTATTTTATTAGTGTATAATTTGTGAATTCTGAACGTGATTTATTATTGAATTTGTTAATGGGTGATTTATTTTATATAATTGTGATTTATTTTTAAAGGTATTTTAAATAGAAAAATCATATAATGTTTTAAATTGATTGATAATAATGAAGGGGTATTATGAATTAGAACATGATGTATATATTTTTTGTAGAAGGATGATTATTTTAATTTATTATTTGTTTTGAAAGATATACAATGAAATGAACGTTGTTAATATTTACATTATTTTTAAATGAATTATTTATACTTCAATGTGAATTTATGATAATTAAATGAAACCTTTTAGAAATATTCAATAATGGTTGGTTTAAAAATATTTGATGTTCTTAGAGAATAATGACTTGAATTTAATTACATAATAATATTATGTTGAATCATGTATATTATGGGGAAAAGTTTATGTAAGGGTAAAAATTTAGTATGAATATGATCTAAAAGTATTATGTGATAGTAATTGGAATATTTAATTCAAATTAAGGACGATAATAAGGATTAATGGGTATTAAAATTTCCATTAAAAGAATTAATCATCCATCACTTTTTTGGTAATCAGACCCCTTTGAAGAAGGTGATGATAAGAATGATCTCTTATTTATAAAACCCACTACAAATCCCCTAAAAAATATATTGTTTGGATGGTTATAGTATTAGAATAGATATTTGAGATAAAGGGTGATAACCTTTGAGATATTGATAAATGATAATGTCTATTTATGTGGAATGTAAATTTATCTTTTTAGTCCAGTATAAAAATTTTCTAGGGATGTTCGCCCACTTGATCTAAATAATTTAACCAAGAATTTTTATCAATGGTTTCATTGGGTTTTTCTTAAAAATTACAATTGTTTTTCAAATTATTTTATTTTCAGACATTTTGTTTTTAATTCATAATAAATTTTAAAGGGAATATTATTTATGAAGGATTCTAATTCTTATTCACATGACCCTATTTTTTATGGCATAGATTATTACTTTTTGAAAAATAATATGTCAACCATTTTTAGTATTATTAGTCACCATATTTATAAAACTGTTATGTAGGAATATTTTATATCTAATGATCCTAAAGATAAGTGGAATCCATATGATTTTAAAATCATTCATATTTATATATTTTTCATGAATTATTTTTATTATGGTATTTATAAAACTGATATTAATCATGTTTCTACATGTTAAAGCGCGAATGCAATATATAAATTTCATAAAGTCACAAATATTGGAATATGTAATTTGAACAATAGTAAATTGTATAAGCCTAAGGAAATTTTTTGACTCTTTTCTACGCATCAAAATAATTCCAATAATTTTATTTTTACATATGTTACTTTTAAAATTTACAATCACTCTTTGTGATGTTTTTTTATACATTCCATAGTATAAAAAAGATAAATTGTGTCCTTCCAAGTAAGGCATTCAATGTCATAGGAAGACATGAATATATGGATTTTATGAAAATATAGGTTGAATAACTCTTCATATACCTAATTAAAAGTGAAAAAAACTTTACCTATTATGAAAAGAAGTCCAATAAAGCCAAATAATTTACGAAAAAACTTCAATCGAAACAAAAAATGATGACTAATATAAATCTGAAGTTAAAATCCATTCTTAACTCACCATGAACCTGAACAAATCATCCATGAAACATAACTAAAATAGAATTAAAAAAAATGTGGAACTGGAAATGACATAAAATGAATTTATTAAAATGATTGCCATCAATCTTCAATCACCGTCCTATAAAAATAGGATTAAAGAAACAAAACAAGGTAAGGAGGATTTCATTAATATAATTTGGAGTATAAGAGTTGAATCCATGGACTCAACACCATCAACTAATTTATTTTAATCATGAAATGTATTCCTTATAGATCATGTTGATGAATACATTGAGGTTTGTGCCTCTCTTCCTTTTTCTCTATCTACCACTTATTCTCCAAATTCATCTCACTCATCCTATTCTTCTTAATACTCTATTCACCTAAACTATATAGATCTAAAATATGATCATGATCATTCAAAAATTGTTTTTCATCAAATTTATTTATCTTATAATGAAAGTGATAGGAAATAAAAACATGAAATTAATGAGGAATATCATATTCAAGATCAAAATGAGAATCCATTGAATGAAATGAAAAAAATCATCCATTAAAATTAAGAATCAAATTGTTGTTAATAAACAAAAATATACAATTAAATATCTCAAAATTACACTTTCCAAATTTATTTATGGTGTAAAAATGAAAATTAAACTTTTGTATCAGAGGGACATGTAAATGAATAGATTGGTCATGTATTTTCAAGGCATGCATGATCCTAAAACAATATATACAAAAGGCACATTTATAATTTAACTCTCAGAATATAATTTTTGAAATTAATATAAAATAATTGGAAAACTAATTTATAAAAATTATTATAATAGTAAAAGATATTTGAGAAAAGAATGTATTTATCATTCATCCAATATTTCAAAAATAAAACCTCATACTGGATAAATAATGATACATAAATATTTATTAGTCGACATCACCATAACTATGATCATTAGTGTATAAAAACCTTTAGTCGTTTGGATTTTTAGGAAATTTATATTCTATGAACACCACAATAGGAACTATCATACCTTGATTGTAAAATTTCATCACACATGTGTGAAGACCACTTAGAATAAATTCAAATAAATAAACTAGACGGTGTCCACTTCATCGTTCAAAATAACTCTAGGAGTACTATAATTGGTGAAAGTGCCATCATTTTTTCTTAAATGAAATCATATTAAAATGTTTTTTTGTGAATTGTTTGAATCATAATTTTATATGAATTAGTCAACTATGTCATTACAGGTTTTAAGTTTATATTGGATTTTTTTAACACCAATGAAAAACATTTATTTTCAATGTATCATTAAAAAATTATTATATAACAAATTAACAATATCACCCTATACACAATGGGGAATGCTTGAGTGAAAAAGTAAATGAGTCTTTGAATAGAGATATATGTGTTGCGAAATATAACAAACACTCTCTTGTAAAACTAAATATTTTTCAATTTTTTTATATATAAAAAAATTAATTCAAATACAAAATTATTTTTGAATCATTACAACAGATATGAAATAAAAATAATATTTTAATCCTAAAAAATAACTCACTCTTTAAATTTTTTTATCTAATCCATCATGGTTTTTTGGATTATTCTCAAATTATATTTATATGAGGAAAATACTAAATGATTTTATTGTTATTGAAATTACAGTATTCATTATGGCTAATTTTTTATCTCATAATAGGGATGCTTACAAAGCCTTCATAAATTCTTCTATACAAATGAAAATAAAATGGTTTTTAAAATTAAACTAATTTTGTGTGATATTGATGAATAATTAAATAATGTTGATTTTGATGATTTATGTAATTCTAAATGATATAATCATTTATTTAATTTTCCATGGACCACTCAAAAAACTTGGCTAGAGTAGATGTGAAATATAAATATCCAATAAATGACATAAAATATTTTAAATGAATGTAATTTACCAATTATTTATGGATGAGGATATAAAAATTTTAGGATTTCTCATTAATGGGGTTCTCGTGTGACCTATCGAAAAAAGTATATTTATAATGATTGGAAAAATAAAAAATCCAATTTTATATTATATTATATTTTTTGGAAAGGAATATTTTAATATCAACACCAATGAATATCTTTGAAATTTTAATTAATAATACAATCAATGTATATATCACGGATACTCCAAATAATGAAATGAATACTATATATTTAAAAAATTACTATGATTTTGGATAAATCAATATATGATAACTTCATAAAATTTTACAAAATCACTTTCTCACAAAAAGATCAAAATTATGTTTTCATGGAATCCATTCAAGAAAATTATGAAATAAGAACATGAATCTCCACTAAATTCATTAACTAAATATTAAAAAAAATTAAACACCATCCCTATGAAAATTAAAATGTATATATATAAAATTTTACTCATAATATTATATAGGCCCTAAATGAATTTAGTAAAATTATTTTGTTTCTCATTAGAAGACAAAAATATCAATGGTTACCTTAATGATAAGAACGTATTTATTTCCATGTAAGATAAAATAAATTAATTCATAGGAAAAAATGTATGGACACTCTTGGAATGAAAGAATAATAAGCCTACTGAGGGATATAAATGGGTTTTTATAAATATGATATATGAGTTATGTATTACTAATAGAAAAAAATATTAATTATTTTATAAAAATTATTACCAACAAAGAATCAAAAATGGTGAAACCATTGTACCCATCACTCGGTTAATGTATTTTTGAATCTTCTTGGAATTTTCCTCTTATCAGAATTTCAAACAAATTAAAATGAATTTCTAATTATACATTTTAAATGACATAATTAAAAAACATAATTTATTGGAATAAACACATGGTTGTGAATATAATTTTATTATAAATATTTTTTCCAAATTAACAGATCAAATTATGGTCTAAAAAGTACCTTTATGATTCGTATGGGTGAATTTATAACTTTATTTTAAACAGGTTTTTAAAATATGAAAATATTACACAACTGTATTTTTAAAAAACATATCAAATGACTTATTAATCGATAATATTTATTTTGATGATTCAGTTTTCATAACAACCAATGAATCACATCGTTTTGATTTTTTTGAATTAATGATTATGCAATTGGATATTAAGTATTTTGTTGAAGTCATAATCATTATCATTTTTAAAATTTCTCATATAAATGATATCAAATTTCTTATCTAAGGAAAATAAAATAATGAACACTTAAAATAAATTATACGGATCATACAAAAAAATTATTAAGCTCAAGATTACATCATATAATCTAATGTAAAAGGAATCAAATAATCTTTTGAAAAACTAGCTTTATAAAAGTATCATGGGATGTCGACTTCATCGCTCTATGACCTGACATGATATCATGTTTAGTTTTGGATTAAATTATCATTTCAATAAAATACAAATGAATCACATTGTAAATATATCAAAATAATATACTTTTTTTTAAAAGGAACTAAAAATGTTTTTGTATTTTGTCTCAAATAAAATATTTTACAATTACACAGAATTTATAATCACAATTTTTGAAGATTCCAACAAGATAGAAAAAAAGTGTGGTTATTCCCACCATCATAGAAAATTCCACATATATTTGAGTTATATGAATCAGAACAGAATTTAAATTAGATCAACCAAATCAGAATACATAGTTTTAAGGAGTTTTTGTTCCTAATTAATATTGTTAAAGAACACACACTTACATAGTTTACTTACAAATGTCCATATCCATATTATGTGTGAAAAAAATTATTCTATTATTATCTATGAAAATTATATATATAAATCCCACCAAAAAACATTTCACCTTAAGAACCATTTTTAGGTGATCAATTCCAAAAAGGTGATATCTTATTGGAATTTCTTTATATAGAATATTAACTCACATATATTTTCACTTGGCCATTTCCCTTGATCATTTTTATTTTTTTAAAATTGGTATACGAATGCTTCACTCTTGATTCTATTCATTTGACTATGTATAATTTTAGATATTTTTCAATGATTTATTTACTATCTCTTGGATATGACCCCTTTATATAACCTTTTCTATCATTTTAGGTGGATCCCAATATCTGTATTTCTAAAAATTTACCTAATATATATTTTTATTTTGAAATTACAATATTTATTTAACAGAAATTTATCTTATTTTCCAAACATAATGTTATACATCCAAATAAATATTATTCATCTATTTTAAACACAATTTTATTTTTAATTTAATATAATATTTAATTTTTTTTACAAACACATATAAGAAAATGTGCATATAAATTAGTTATTATTTTAAATAAATAGTTTTTATATCTCTGTAAATTGAGGATTAATAAAGAGTAAATATATTTTATATATTTGGGTATCTCAAACAATTTATTTAGAGATTTCTTAAAAAATGAAAATCAAGTGATTCTTTTAAATAGAGGTGTCCATTCAAAGCAACATTTTCAATATATTACCATGTTAAATCAATAAATAGATGTAATACCATTCCTTGAGGAATAAAGTTTCAATGAAAAGTTATGTATCCTATTTCTCATGTTTTTCTCCATTTTTATCCACTTTAAATTTTTTAAATGGGAATTCATCCCCCCATCACATTATTCCATCATCTACGACCCATTAATATTCCTCCCATTGAGTATACTCAATTATTTAATTACATAAGTGATAAATAAAATATTTCTATAATAACCATTTATCCCTATAGAGAAGTAGCTAGAAACCCTTTTATTATGTGATTATCTTTCATTATGAATGATTACCCTATGACTTGTTTAAAATATGTATAGGTAGGAGATATTTAATAGCTTATTTATTAATCCCCATCAAGAATAAACCCTCTACAAATCTGAATGGAGATTATGAATTTTGAGGTATGAAATTATTTTGGTTATTGTATTATGGATATTAAATCAATTGATAAACGATCAGTCATTTCATGATTGTCTTCTACTTTTAAGGATCATTAAATGAAAAAACAAATCACATAATCTTAAAAACATTTTTTCCATTGGGTGGATGAAAAATAATTTAACCCAAACATTCCTGAGTTTTTGTTTTCATAGACTTTTAAAAATCAATTTTAGTTGAACCACCATTATACTACTTTTATCAGATGACATGCATATATCTCTACCACTTTATATATGATATAAATCACTAATACATGAGGAAATTGTTTATAGTTCTATGATCATGGCATCTCTGAAAACATTGATCCAACCAACATTAGGAAGTGAATGCTGAGGAATATTTTTTATGAGGATTCATTGGTATACCTATTTGGAGATTTAGTTCTATTTTTTTAACCATTGATAATCACCTTGGGAAAATTTTCATTAACTAGAATATATTAAGATGTTGAGGATACATTATTTTCTGGTTGGTGGTTATCATATTCCACCACATTACATAAATCTTATAAGAATACTCATTTTTTAAACATTTGAGACAAAAATGAAAAGGTAACATATCACATCATCAATGGAAAATTCTTCTGGTATAAAATCTCTATCAATATTTTCCAGATTCACTTTTCCATAGTTTATAAAATTGTTATAGAGGAGTCTCTCATATTGAATGGAATAAAAATTTCGAAAAAAAATCTAATAAAACGAGTTATTAATATTAGGATTTTTTAATTATTTTGCACTAATTATGGCTCACTGTAACTATTATAATGGTTTGGATAAACCTAGTGTTTCTATTTTGGTGTGTCATTTTAGGATCATTTTCTTCTTATTATAGGATTTGAGAGTATCCTTTATTGGAAGGCCATGAAACATCACAGTACTGAGTGAATGAGGCTGTGAACCAAGTCTATAGTGATACATGAGAATCAACCCTAGTATTTGTTTTTTGTACTCATGTGGACAAGAGAGAGTAATGCGTTGCAAACAGTCTCAAACTGATAGATTAATATCATAAATGTATTAATTCATCTATTGATATATTGTATATCGTAAGTTATCCATTGATTTTTTTAGAATAACTCCATAATATAATGAGAAAAGGTATGTGGGAATTACAATAAATCATGAATATATTGATTAATGAGATGATTGTAGTTATCATGAATAAATTATGTTATCAAATAGACCATTATTTATATCCATATATGTATGAGATTTATTCCATAACAGTAGTGATGGTTTTGGAATTATACTAACCGTGAGTATATACATATAATAACATTAATATGATTTGTATAACATTTATCATTAAATCAAAAAAATAAATATCTTCATGATCTAGTTAAAAAATACATCTATATCGTTGTTAAAAACAAAATTTTTTAGATCAACCCGTAGTTTGAGATGTTTTGAATTTTACATACGAGTTTCAATCTTCCAATCATATTATTTGTCATACCCCATATCCATATAAGGTTCATGAGAATAAATAGAATAATTTATATTAAAATATGTTTCACTGATGGGATCTTGTTTCCAAATCCAAATCCCTTTTTTCCCTAAATAAACCACTTTTTCAATAAGTGGGAACCTCACATTCAAATTCAAAAACATCAAAACATTCTAAAAGAAGAAGTAACACTTCAAACATATGACAATAAAAAAGAACAGCCTCAATCCCATCAAAAAACAATGCATAGAACCATGAACCACCTTTGTAGATTCAAAATTCAAATTGAAACTTTCAAATAGATAACTATTGCACTGCCTCGGTAGGCAGAACCTCAAACCGAGTGAGAAGCAGGAACCTTGAACCGTGCAAGCAACAGGAACACCCCTCTCATCACCACCACAACACAGTTTCAGGTCATGGGCCGGAATCAGTACAACTAGGACAGAATCAACCTCGCCCTTGTTGTAACTCGATGTCGGAAGAAGTTCCCACATACTAGTAAAAACACATAACACCACTGACATCAATACCAATGAAGAACTGAAATCACCTTGGACAGAATCAAAAAAAATCTTTAACTTGCACCGAATGAACCCAGAAAAGGGAGAGGAAAACCACATTCATGCCTCTTGGAACACCCTCCCACTCACACAAACACATCCCAAAGCCACCATAGAATCCATTTCATCCAACCGACCTGGAAAGGATCAAATAACCTGGAATCCAGAGTAGCGTGAGAGTGTACAATATCTTCACAGTGAGCCACGATGAAGGCAGTTCCATCAATCCCATAGAGAACAACATCATTGAACTAGCACAGAAGAAAATCGGAGGCAACACAATTGGATGACCAAACCAGATAATGAAACTTCCGACGAGAACAAACACCCCTAACAATATAGAGAACCAAAAAATTAAAAATGGAATTGGGGATGAATCCCGGAAGAATGATGGGGATGAACCCTAAGAGGAAGAATCACGAACACCTAACCATATTTCCCAAAACCTTTGTGTAACCATCGATCCAACTCTGACCTGAAGAGGAGAGGTGGAACCCTAGGTCAGAGTGGGTCTGGGCGGCCGAGGATGAAACATATTGAAGAAAATCATTGACTCCGATGGGATCTTGTGTGAAATAACGAAACTATGGCTTCACAAACTACTATAGGGGTTGTTAAGTAAATGGCCCATGTTTTTTCCATACAAATAATTGGTCATATTAATGTTCTGAAAACCCACCATTACCTTATCATGTTTTCCTTATACCTATTGAATATCATCTTGATGGTACTTGTTAATGAAATTCTATGTTTTCAGGAATTTGGGAATACTATAAATATCATCGACGTGGGAAACTATTTGATTAATGGTACAAGGTTAGATAAATTTTTCTAGATTGAGATGTTTTCTGGTCAAATAGGTTATAAAATTATGGAAATATTTATGATACTAATTTATGTAGAGGAACAATAAACAAAATCAATCTATTCTTAAGGAATTTTCATGGAACATGGAGAACATGTTTTTAAATGAAGGGTAACGTACGTAGAAAGGACATAGGGGAACAAACACAGAATGAATTTTTTTTTAGAAATATGATTATTATATTTATAAAAAATACAGCATTGACCAAAGGGGTAGCCCAAAAACATGTTTTTTATTGAAAATTTAGCAATAAAATATTTTTTAACGAACTTGATTATTTTTATGGATATTACACACCAATAATTTAGAAAATTCTATGTAGTATGTCAGCCAATGGATCATTAAACACCCATAATAGGATTTATTGTATATTTTATACTAAAATATATTATTAATTTCTTATTTATTAAATCAATTATAACGGTGTAAGAGAAAGAAACTATTTTACATGACTGATTATAAATCAAGGATTCACGTAGATGGCTATATAAAACAACTTATTTTCCCAATATTATTTAATGACCATATAATGACCCAGTATTTTTGTACATAGACATTTCATCATTTTTCTTAATACATTATACATTACATAGTAGAATCCAAAAGACCGTATTACTTTAGTTCCTTTGGACAAATGGAAACATAAACGCTGGTAAATGAGCGAACTATATTATCTCCCACTAGGTTCTCCAATAATATCAACCCTCATAAACATATAATACACAATGCATATCCTCATAAAAAAAATGATAGATCAAATTCCCAATAATATTAAATAAGGGAGATATGAATGTCGAAACATGAGAATAATGGTATGAGAATGATTTCACAACATTAGAATATCATTAACATCATATCAATGATCATAAACCCGATTCATCAAATATATATTATCACTATATAAGAAATGAATAATATATGAAACTAGAGAATAATCAATGAAATCATATCACAAGAATAATACATGGAATTGTTTCATACATATTAATATGTAATACCTCTCTAAGTAAGCCAAGAATAATTGTTATAATATATGAGGTCACTTCATCGGGGCTAATCCTACTCAAAGGGACCCACCACCTTCCCTAGTCATAGTCATTTCCTTGTATGTTATCATGATTCTATATCTTGTCATCATGTATTCAGTTTCATTATCTTAATATAGTGTATCAGGTTTCCCCATATTTCCATAGTGGATTGGGTTTCCCCATAATTCCATAGTGGAAAAAGATTCCCCATCTTTCTATAGTGGATCATGTTTCCCCTCTTATCAAAGTGGATTAGGTTTTATCATCATCCCATAGTATATTATTCACATAAAAACAAATCCCATAATTTTTTCTTGAGATAAAAATCACGAACCAATTAATTGGAGGGAGATATATGTCTCACTCATCACATAATAATATCATAAAAACTTGTTCCACAATATAATAAAACCGTCAAGGTATCATGATATATAAAAGTATATAGGTTTAACAAACACCATTTCAAAACCCCTGATATGAAATATGTTTCATATCATTTTTTCATGTCATTAACTATGAAAAAGTTATAGGATTCATTATCACTTCATCAAAGAATAACACATGAAAAAGAAAGAGGGTTCAATAGACTCTAACACTTTGAAGAGGAATGTTTGTCCCAAACATCATTCTATATAATCACATAAAATTAATTGAATAATATTACTGGTATCGTTTTATTATATCCCTATTAAATATTAAACTATGAACAAGTATTTCATATTCGATAGATAATGATTTAGAAAGATCACGTGGAACATGTCTTCTGTTAAATATCCTTTCATTGAAAATAAATTTCATAAAATCAATTAAAAAATATTTCCCATATATTTAATTATTTATTATTTTGTTTAAATCATTTCATGAGGAAAAAAACTTTCCATTGAATAATTACTTTTAAAATAATGAAAATTTGAAGACTATTTTCCTTGAAAATAACAAGAAACCTCATAAAAAAGCTTTAAAACATTGTAAATAACATTTAACTATTAAAAATAGTGAAAAAATAATAAAAGAAGATTATAAATAATTTAAATACTTTCCATTAATAAAATAAACATTTAATACATATATAGGAATATTTTGGAATCATTTGAAACTATTTCTAAATATAAAATAATTCTTTGAAACCCATTTTTCTTTGAAAAAATTTTTAAAATAAAAAAATTTCTATAATTTTAGGATAAAAATTATCTTTAGAAAAAACAATTTATATTCAAATTAAGAATAATGTAAATTATTTTCAATCATCGGCTATGCCTTTATACTCCATATATTCCCTTTCAACCATTAAACATTAGAAAAGGGGCATGATCAGAAAATGACCAGAATAATTATTTTAAAAACCTTTTTTAAAAAGTTAATACATAGGTAAAAATGTAATTCAAAAATAATATTATTATAGATAAACCTATTTTCAAAACTGATTTTAATAAAACAATGTATTGAATGAATAATTATTTCTAACTAAAAGGAGAAATAATGTAATATTTTCATAAATAATCATTTTCTTAATTGTCTTAAGTACCAAAGAGTGGAAGATGGTACCATTAAATTAATATAAGATGAATAAATATATTTTATTAATATTCATGAAAGATATTGATATATGGATCATTATATTTTAACTATTCAAGAATAATGATAAACAATCTCAATAAATAATTATATTGTATTAATAACTCATTATCAATCCAGTATCATTTAATGATAAAATATTGGAATAATTATAATCACATGAAGCATAACATATCAATAAAATAAATATATTAATTAAATAACTTTTCCACTGAATTATATACACCACATAGGAAAAATAGGTGCATAACATGAGAAGTTTCTAAAAGAAGGAAAATTGGGACAAAATTAACGTACCGATTTGTTAATTTTTGAAACATAGTCCCATTTTAAAAAAATATCATCAAATGGATACTTATGTATGCATTAATTTTATTATATTAATAATATAATAAATCTATTTGAATTATACAGACCACAGAAAAGAAATGTGCATCAAATATGGCATATACCTCAAAGAAAAATAAGTGAGATTAAATTCCATAACATTAAGTCCCCAATTTCCATATACATGTTCAAACCACCTATATAATAAATACTATTTCATTGTAAATATACCATATAACCATATTTTTTAATATCATACCATATATGATTTGGTTATGATTTTATATTCCAATTTATTAATAACTCCCTGATAATTTTATTTTTCATACAATATCTGTTTTTTTTTTCAAATAGGTTTTCGCTTGTTTGTCTGGATCCACTTAATTATATCATGATTTAATTATTTTATAAATATTAATATTTATATAAATATTATATATATTCTAGTGTATATTTATTCATAATAACATTTAATTTATATAAATATGAATTTAATACACCGTTCATAGATATGGTAGGCCATGATTATGCATGAACAATGTTTCCATTTTATTATTTTATTGAATAAATGTAACTAAATGAAAAATATGTATACATATAATAAAATTTTATTAGAATTATTAATCCATATATTAATCATATAATATCATTAAACCAATCCTCAATACATTCCATGAAATGTGTTAACAAATCACTTCACTTTGATGAATTTGTATTCTATACTTAAACAAATGAAATTATCAAATTTAAAAAATATGAATAATGAAGGTATGTATTATATAATAATTCGAAAATCCTAAATCCTATATAAATAGCATATAATATATATAAAAATAGATATTCCATCATTATGTACACCCCTTGAGATATGATAAATGAAAAATCAACTATATCATTTTGTGAGGAGGTAGTTCATTGTACTCTAGAATTGTAAGTTTTTTACCCATAAGATCATAGAGTGTGTATGTTTTGATATAACCCTTATAAAAAAATAAGATATATGTACATTGAGGGTATTTATGTTATTAAATTAATATGTAATAAGGTTAATTTATGGAGTGGTATTGAAATAAAACTAAATTTATCATTGAAGAATGTAGCCACT
Source organism: Viscum album (assembly GCA_963277665.1). Classification (NCBI taxonomy): domain Eukaryota; kingdom Viridiplantae; phylum Streptophyta; class Magnoliopsida; order Santalales; family Viscaceae; genus Viscum; species Viscum album. The sequence continues at coordinate 33,600,306 of OY728150.1, read as the reverse complement.
CTTTCGGGTTACTCCTTTTGGTTTTCACCAGATGAAATACTTGGAACAATTTCTACCAAAATTGTTGAATCAACACTTTTTCGTGGAATTTTTGAGCTTATATGATCAGTTTTTATATGAATAATGGTTCGTTATAGGTTTGAATAAGTTGGATGGTAGAGATTCTATTTACAATATAGGATGAGTTATATTCTATAAAATGGTTTAAAAGGAAATTACAATTACAATATTATTTTAACATTTCGATCCAATTATAAAACCCAATTCAATAAAAAGGGATACTATGTTTAATATAGGGCCATCTAATGGATTTTTAGTATTTGTCAATGTCATTTTTCCATTATTTGTGATATTTGGTTCCCTTTTTAGGTAATTTTTCTATTACTCAATGTTTTTAATTTTAATCAAATTTAATAATTTTTTAAAAAAACTTATTTTACATAGTTATGAATTATATTTTTTTATGATCCCAAATATGGAATTCACAGTTAAAAATTCCATTCATGTAATTTTAAGATATTTATTTAATCTTAATCCTATAGACGGGATGACACTTCATGATTTTAATGTAAAAATGTCCAAAATATTGTAAGTTTTTTTATAAAATTTCAAAATTTAAATTGATTACAATTACAAAAAATTTATTAATAGAGGTATAATGTAAAAAAATATACTTTAAATCCAACCAAAAAATAATTTATCCTTATAATTAATTTAGATAAAAAAGCACTGTTAAATAATTTATTTTATTCACACTGTTGAATTTTTTCGTTTCGATTTCAAAATTTAATTTAATTTTTTCAAATAAAAAATATCAATGTGTCAATATCATATCTAAAATTCATTGTCCACTAAACAACTTTAAAATTAATTTTTATAAAAATAAATTTTTTATTCCTGAAATTATATTTATTCTTATCATATACTTACAAAACCATTTGGATAATTATAAAAAATATTTATTTTATATATAAAATTTAAATTTTATTTAATATATTAGTAAAATTAATTTTTTTAAAATTTTAATTTTAATTGTGTTTTTACGTAGAATAATAGTCTTCTTGGAAAAATAAATTCACTATTTAAACATTCATTTTATATGGAATTATATAAATTGATAATAAAAAGATTAATTTTATATAAATATGTAAATAATATTTTAACTATTTAGGTAACATTATTCAAATCTTCCAGTCTAATAGCTAGGTGGTAGCTATAATAATACTTTAATATTAATATAAATAGTATTTGTAGTTCGGTAAAAACTCATCATTGTGTCTAACACATGATATCGAAGATACACGGTATTACTTGTAAAAAAATAAAAACATAATGTTTTTTGTATCACAATAAAGTATAGTTGTTGTGTACAGTGAACATAAGACAAATGTAGTTCTTTGATATATAAAAAACTATATTCATTGTTGTGTGAAATAATAAAAATTAAAAAATATTAAATTAATTAAAAAAATATTTCAAAAAATCTAAGGGTGTTACATTCTACCCCCTTAAAATAAATTTCTCTCTTGAAATATGTCTAGATTATTAATGGTTTAATAATTCAATGTTTCCATCATAAATACCCACAACATCATGTGAAAAACTAAAACTTACTTTTAAAAAAGAAATTTTGGAAACATGTCAGTTACCAAATGTAACTTGTAACTGGGTTTCCACCTAGGGTGACATTAGTGGAATGTGAAAATATAGACTATAAGAAAATGAATAAATATTTAATAGATTTGATTGATATTATCAATAAATATATTTCGATTTATCAGTTGGATCTTCCGGGTCTCAAAGTCAAAAATTTGTAATAATTTAAAAATCCAATTATAAAGAAACTTTATTATGACAATATATTATTTCTAGATAATTTTTTTAAATTTGGATAATCATTATGAAATTATATACTTGAAAACGTTCATGAAAATATCACACTCTATAGTTCCTTGATCATTATCCACTTCCACACTTTATCAAAAAATGAAGGTGAATTTTTGATTCCTAAAGCACTAACATATCATGTTATCAATAAATAGAACAATGTGTCATTACATATATCATAACAAATTTGTTATCATAATTTATCCAATATGAATAAATCCAGACATGAAGAGATAATAATTTTATTTCTAAAATCTCATCTGAATTTTAGAAAAAACTATGCACTAAATTTTTCTCCTTACAACCCTTCGGAAGATGAAAATCAAACACATTAGAAATAATGTACCAAAATCTTGTTAACATGTATCCATCATATCTGAAACTAGATCTTGGTTGTAACATTCAAAAAATGTGAATAATTATATCATGTATTCTCTTGAAATAAGAAAATAACCTAAATTACCATTCAAACATACTAAAAAAATTCATGTTTCTTAATTCTATTTTTTTATGTATTCATTAGATCCGAAAATTATATAAACTCCATCAAAGATATCCCAAAATACCATATAAATAAATGCAGAATTTGTTTAAAGGTACTTCAAATTATCCTATTCACATATTGATATCCAACATTTCATTATCCAAATACCAATATCCTATCAAGTTGAACATATTAACGTTTATATTTCCCATTAGTAATGGTTTTACCATGAATAACAACATTTCGTAAAATAACTTCACTAGTCCTTGACAACCATTCAACATATTCTGTAATATCCCTAGTAGAAAACCTAACATGAACAATTCTAATAAATTTCACCTATCATATTTAATGAAATGAACTACATAAAAACATATTTTAGTCCATATAATCAATAATCCACTAACAAGGCTACCTTATCAGATTACATTTTACCTTTTTCCATTCACAATTCAACTGTTGTCTAATCATCATTAGAAATATAACAAATACTCATGCCAAATTTCTGATTCATTTCATGATCATTCCACGTGAGACATAGAGTTTCATAATGATAATACATTCAGACAAAAAACATTTATCATTCGATTATTTCTTTGGTAGGCCACAATTAACATCATTATTTCTAATCATACTCTTTATTTTTCCATTGGAGTTAATTCCTTTGTGCCCAATCCCATGGTAAAGACATCTTAATTTTCCACTAAGACATTCACTTGGTTGATTCATTACATATTCTAGACATGTAGCAAACGAAATCATACTTCCACTATCTTCTCGACTACCCAATATCTCTTCGATCTCTTTCATATCTTACATTGGGGAGTCTATGAAATGGTTATGGTACACATTTTTAATCATATTCTATGAAAACTAATTACACATAATGAATATATGTTTCACTCCGGTGATCACAACATTTTCCTATTCAGTATCAAAATATCAATCAACTTCCACATTAAGTTAGTTCCTTATGTTTACCTCTATTGAATAAACTAGAAATCATATTGTGAGAAACAATATTCATGATGGAAACCACATAATTATGAAAAAAACCACTTAATAGATGTATAAATATTGGATTTTAATTTTCTCGACTACGAGACATAAGTTTTATCCTAGAGTTTTTGTAGTCATTTTATACTTAAATTATTCACAATTGTCCATTAATATTTGTGAATTCCCAAATAATATCCCCAGAGATTCTGAAACCAGTTGTAAAGTAACTCCTATTGTCGTGTAGTAGGTTAGGCTCGAGTCAGGTTTAAACACATTTTCTATGTTTTTAAGCCTAGGAGCTTCTTTACTAGAACCACATAACCTTGTAGTATGCCGATATGTATTTAATGATAGGAAACCACTCAATATATCATTTACCAAAATTCAATGACATTTTCCAAAACAATAACTCATCCAATGACTTATCCTTAGAGACACCCCTTGACATATCCAATTGAAATATCTCTAGGTATCTCAATTATGGTTTATCATCCAATTTTCAAATGATGATTATTTATTATATATGGTTCCAACTATAATTAATCAGTATTAATGTACATATACATTTCATAATCTTCATTGAATTATTAAAACACAACACATAAGACACCCAATGACCATATTATATTAGTGCCTCTAGAAATATTCAAAAAAAAAACCTTAGTACATGAGTGAGAAAAAGTATATCTCATTGGGTTCTCCAAAAAAAGATCCCCTTATTGAAATATCATACCTTAAATACATCCTCAGATCCTGGTTAAGAAAAAAATAAAATATGTGAGCTCAGATGCCCAGTAAGGGGTAGAAAGGATGATATATTAGCATAAACAAGATCACATGGGTAAGAAAACATAATCATAACATTAATGATCATACCCTTCATATAAAAGATATTAAGCAACCGTCATTGAATAAATATGATAAGTACGTAAGACATAAATCATTATGTAAATAAAATAATAATCAATGAAAGCATAAAATAATAATAATAAATAAAATTCGTGCATACACATAAGAATTTAATGTCATTCAATATAATTAAAGACACATTTCTATAACTATCATGTTAATTTTTGGGGAATAATCATGTTGGGTAGGACACACCTCCATCCAAAGTCATTGTATAGTTCATATAAGGGATTGGGATTACACATAAAATCTTAGTGGATCATGTTTTCCCATCTTCTTATAGTGGATCAAGTTTCCCCATCTTCCAATAGTGGATCAGGTTTCTCCATCATCCCATAGTGTAATAGGTTTCCCCATATTCCCATAGTAAATCGGGTTTCCCCATTACTCTATAGAGGATTAAGTCCATACTCATCAATTCCAACATTATCCAATGGGATATAATTCATTTACCAACAAATTGGATAGAGATATAGGTCCTATCAGACATGTAATAAAATCAAACATACATGTAAACCAATATAATAAAACCTACAATATATCATGATACATAAAAATAGAAGGTTTTAATAAAAATCGTATAATAAACCATTAAATAAAATGGCTACCATTATATTTTATCATATCATTAATTATGGAAAAGATATTGGTTTCATAAAAAATTCATTAATGAATATCCTGTGAAATGAAATTGGTTTCAAAATCATATAACATATTAAAGGGGAATGACTGTTGAAGTGCATTGTGTTGCATTTGTTGTCAATGAGGCATGAAGTTGTCACTAGAATGAATGGAAGTCAGGGAATGTCAAGATGTGAATGACAAAGGTTGTGATGGTGTTGGTGGTAAAGGAGAATGGCCATGGTACTAAGATGCATGTCACTTAGGAGATTCACTAAGTGGTATTGGAAATTGTGGTTGCAACATTCTCCATGTAAATCTGACGATTGTTGAGCTGATTATTTTGTTGAAGATCCGGAGTCCCGCGGAGCACTCTCTGCCTCGCGAAGCCGAAGCCCCGCGCATCCCACTTGCGCGGCTATTGTTCTCGGTGCCATCTGAGGCCCGAAGGAGTCCCTTTTGCGCATCTCTTGCGCGAAAGAAGTGAAGGGGAGACTCCTGCGCGCTAATCCTTGCGCGGCAGGAAGAACCCAGGGCCGTAGCACTCTGCGCGCCCACGGTTGAAGCCCGAGGTGCTTTGCACCCGAGGTCTTGCACGCCCCTGTGCCGTGATCCTTGCGCGCTCGAAGGCTTGCACACCCGTGGCTTGTGCCTTGCACGTGTGCGCCTTGTGGCTTAAGCCCACCACACCTTGCGCGGCTGCCCCTTGTACCAAGACACCTTGCGCGCCTCCTTTGAGATCAAGGCAGTATACCACACTCATTTTGTGTGTGTGTGAAGTGAAGGAGTTCGGGTTGTGTTTTACACACATTGTGTGTGCCAAAGAAGGCCGAAGCCTTGCGCGGCAGTGGAGAAGAGGAGAAGCACATGGGCAGTGTGTGTGCAAAGTGGACATGAACACACCTTGGCCGAGACTTGCACTCTGTGTGTGCATTTGAAGAAAAGGCAGTAGCCTTGTGTGTGTGCTAAGTGAACAAGGAGACCACAACTAAACCTAAGTTAGTGTGTGTCAAAGAAAGAAGAGGTCATAGCCAAGATTGTGTGTGCAGAGTGCAAATACACCCTACGGGCATTTTTGTGTGCAAGATAAAGTGAAAGGCCAAGTGTGTGCCAAGTGGTTAGAAGACCACACTCATTAAGTGTGTGTATAAAGTGAGCAAGAAGTTGGCCGAAGCCTAGGTGTGTGCACAAGAAGGGAAGAAGGCCATAGGCATTTGTGTGTGCAAAAGAACTAAAAGGCCGAACCTAGTGTGTGCACTAAAAGTGTAAACACCTAGAAGTAAAATAAGGAGTGACCCACACTAAAGTAGAACACACTCTAAGTGTGTAAACAAATTGGTTAAAGTGTGTGAAGGAGAAAGAAGGTGTGTGTGCTATATTTGATTACACCCTTTGTGGGTTTATTGCACCAAGAGAAAGAGGAGAGTGCATGCATGCATGCATGCACGTACACACGTGAAGAAAGCCAAATCAGTGGTATGCATCTGAGACTGGACCAGACTGAAGTTAAAGACATCATTTGTCTGAGTATTCAGTAGTTGGATTGAAGCCAGGTCATCCTCAGAAGAAGGAGATAAATCCTGAGCAAGACGAGAAGACCTGATCAACTGAAGTGATCAGAGGTACCGAGCAAGGCCAGCAGCCTTTATCCCAGGCTGTTGAAGTTACATGAAGAACTTAAAGTGAAGAATAGCTACTCGTGCGACTCGAGGAGCCAAGAGAAGACCCTGTGGGACTCAGGGAGAAGAAGTCTTCAGTGGGATTCTGGAGCAGGCCAGTGGGACTCTGGTAACACTGTGTGAAGCAGTATAAAAACCCTCCTGTGGGACTCAGGAGAGATACAGTGGGACTCTGTATCGACCATTGTAATTTTAACAGGTTATAATGGAGAATCCATGCTTGGAGAGCATGGCAAGGATGTAGGCCTTTGGTGCCGAACCTTGTAAATCCTTGTGTCCTGTGCCTTTTCATTACTGCATTATCCGGGAAAGGTTGAGAGATACAAGAAGAGTGGATCGAGGCTTTAACCAGCCATAGAGGTTTAATTGATTAAGAATCAATTAGTAAAAAGTTTTAAAGGATCACTGATTCACCCCCTCCCCCTCTCAGTGATTCACACTGATCTGGGCACTTCAATTGGTATCAGAGCGAGGTTACCTCTAAAAGATCCAAGGGAGTCTTTATGAAGTGCAGATTTGAGGAAATGAGTGACCAGCCTCAAATGGAGATATCTGCCAAGACTCAGAAAAATAGAAAGAAGAAACAGGCCAAGAAGATGAAGAAAGCCTGTCCTAGCTGTGATGAAGTTGAAACAATGAATGATCTTCAGAGTGCACTCAAATATCTTCAGAAGACAGTTCCCATGGAAGTGGCAAAGTGTATAGCTACAGGCATCCATGATCTTCATGAAGAAAAATCACAGTTAGAAGAAGAAGCCAATGCTATGGAAGATCAGCTGGAAAAAAGGGTTGGCATAACCAACACTCTCAGAAAGCTGGTGAATGCCAAGGATAAAACTGTTTCCCTTTGCAATGAAAGATATGAAGATACCTGTGAAGAATTGCAAAGGAGTTCTTCTGAGAAAGAAATATTTTTGATAATTATCAAAGAAGTGTTCCATGCACTGGAGAAGCTGCACAAAGTCTCAATGATTGTCAGAGATGCTCAACTAGAAGACAAAGTCAAAAGGGTGAAGGAGCATGACAACTCATTGCTTGAAATGAAGCAAGTGCATGAAGACCAGATGAAACAGCTGGAAGAGAAATGGGAAGGAAAGCTAAGAACTGTTGAGGATGAGAAGAACTCCCTCAACATGAAATACTTAGAATTAGAGGTGATATTGAAAAATCAGCAATCACCCAAAGCTGAATCCTCCCAGTCAGCTGAAAGAAGAAATGTTGCTACTCAAGTGAACCTTCAGCAGGATGATTCTAAGAGAAAGACATCCTCCAATAAAAGTGCAACATATTCTAGAAAGAAGGTACCATCCATACCATCTTGTACTCATGCTTCTAAAAGTATTTCTACTAAAAGTGCAGGATGGAAGAATGAATCCAAACAAGTATGGATGAAGACAGTGAAGAAAGAGAGCTCTCCTGAAACAGCACAACAGGTCAAGAAAAGTACCCTACAATCAGAAGGACTGAAAAGGTCAAGATTTGTGGGACAATGCTGGTGTTGTAACAGGTATGGGCACTGTGCAAAGGATTGTTGGTACAATCCACTAAATGTCAAAGCACAAAGGAAGCTCATGCCAAGGGGGAGAAAGCCAGAAGAAAAGAAGCAGCATCCACAGGTCCAGAGACATCTGTTTACTGCAAATAGATTTGGATTACTTGACAACATCTTGGATGATTGCAAAAGTGGTCAACAAAAAGATACATGTCAATCTCCAACTGTATCCAGAGCTCAAAAGAAGAAATGATCACAGAACCTCGATCAAAAAGATTCCTTGGGAAGCAAGAAGAAGAAAGTGGAAAATGCTCCCAAGAAGTGTTTGAGAAATGAAGAGAAGTCCTTGGATTCTAAAACCAAGAAGGGTGAGTCATCCAGAAGGACCACCAAGAAGAAGTGCTTCTACTGTGGAAGGAATGGTCATACCATGGATCTTTGTAAAGAAGCCATGAAATTCAATAGAAGCCAACTGGACTCAAACAGACAATCAATCCAGAAGAAGCAGAAGGGATTGATTGAAAACAAGTTGCCTAAGAGAGGTAGCTTGACAGCATCAAAGGAACCATGTGGAACTTCCAGAACTGGGGCCACTCTTCCAAATGATTTACTTGTCATATGTCCACATCAGTTGCAACTGGCCAGAGAACTACAAAGAGTTGAAGATGAAGCTCTGGCAATTGCTAAAGCAAAAGGGAAGAAGAAGGTTTCACATGAAGATGTTTTGAGAACCACACCAGCACAAACATCATTGAAGATCAAATGTGCAAGTGTGAAGACTGGTGAAAATGGGGCATCTCGGTTGAGAGAATCTTCTCAACCTTGTTGTTCACATTGATGAACCAAGGAGGTTCCATCTTATTCCCTTATACATTGGTATTTACATGTGCTAACATTGTAGGGAATTGAAGATGATGATCATTTCTCAGCTGGAGAATGGTTTGGAAGGAATGGAGTGCACCCCTTGAGGGGGAGCCAATCTGGAGAAGATGGTATTCTAAGATTTAATACTATCTTGAGAAAAGTGAACGTATTCCAATCATACTTTCATCCCTTGTTTCTTAATTGAGTTTATCTTGTCAATTAAGGGGGAGTATGAATTGAAGACAAATGGATGAAAGGGGGAGCTTTATCTTTGCACTGAACTTTCTAATGAGTTTGGTGAAGTATGTGAAGGATTTAGCAATTCATTGATATATCTGAAAAATTTCAAACCCCTGAAGCATGATCTCACATGTACAGTGAATTTTGGACAGCATTGAGTTCCTTGGTTACATCACTCTTGTTTTCTACACCGGGTTAGCCCAAGTAGACTTATAACTGATTTACTAAAGGTTCTTTGCTAAAGAGAACATGTGACATCATCCCTCTCTCAGTGTTTTTCAAGAAAATACTTTTCAAAGGGAGGAAGATATTTTTTTTTAAAAGTGAACCACACCACACCTTTGCATTTGATTGCCAATAAGGGGGAGAAAATATTGGCACACATATTGACCCATTCATATGTGCTGAAGGAGTGTATTGACAACAAATACAAAGGGGGAGATTGAAGTGCATTGTGTTGCATTTGTTGTCAATGAGGCATGAAGTTGTCACTAGAATGAATGGAAGTCAGGGAATGTCAAGATGTGAATGACAAAGGTTGTGATGGTGTTGGTGGTAAAGGAGAATGGCCATGGTACTAAGATGCATGTCACTTAGGATATTCACTAAGTGGTATTGGAAATTGTGGTTGCAACATTCTCCATGTAAATCTGACGATTGTTGAGCTGATTATTTTGTTGAAGATCTGGAGTCCCGCGGAGCACTCTCTGCCTCACGAAGCCGAAGCCCCGCGCATCCCACTTGCGCGGCTATTGTTCTCGGTGCCATCTGAGGCCCGAAGGAGTCCCTTTTGCGCATCTCTTGCGCGAAAGAAGTGAAGGGGAGACTCCTGCGCGCTAATCCTTGCGCGGCAGGAAGAACCCAGGGTCGCGGCACTCTGCGCGCCCACGGTTGAAGCCCGAGGTGCTTTGCACCCGAGGTCTTGCACGCCCCTGTGCCGTGCTCCTTGCGCGCTCGAAGGCTTGCACACCCGTGGCTTGTGCCTTGCACGTGTGCGCCTTGTGGCTTAAGCCCACCACACCTTGCGCGGCTGCCCCTTGTACCAAGACACCTTGCGCGCCTCCTTTGAGATCAAGGCAGTATACCACACTCATTTTGTGTGTGTGTGAAGTGAAGGAGTTCGGGTTGTGTTTTACACACATTGTGTGTGCCAAAGAAGGCCGAAGCCTTGCGCGGCAGTGGAGAAGAGGAGAAGCACATGGGCAGTGTGTGTGCAAAGTGGACATGAACACACCTTGGCCGAGACTTGCACTCTGTGTGTGCATTTGAAGAAAAGGCAGTAGCCTTGTGTGTGTGCTAAGTGAACAAGGAGACCACAACTAAACCTAAGTTAGTGTGTGTCAAAGAAAGAAGAGGTCATAGCCAAGATTGTGTGTGCAAAGTGCAAATACACCCTACGGGCATTTTTGTGTGCAAGATAAAGTGAAAGGCCAAGTGTGTGCCAAGTGGTTAGAAGACCACACTCATTAAGTGTGTGTATAAAGTGAGCAAGAAGTTGGCCGAAGCCTAGGTGTGTGCACAAGAAGGGAAGAAGGCCATAGGCATTTGTGTGTGAAAAAGAACTAAAAGGCCGAACCTAGTGTGTGCACTAAAAGTGTAAACACCTAGAAGTAAAATAAGGAGTGACCCACACTAAATTAGAACACACTCTAAGTGTGTAAACAAATTGGTTAAAGTGTGTGAAGGAGAAAGAATGTGTGTTTGCTATATTTGATTACACCCTTTGTGGGTTTATTGCACCAAGAGAAAGAGGAGAGTGAATGCATGCATGCATGCACGTGCACACGTGAAGAAAGCCAAATCAGTGGTGTGCATCTGAGACTGGACCAGACTGAAGTTAAAGACATCATTTGTCTGAGTATTCAGTAGTTGGAGAGAAGCCAGGTCATCCTCAGAAGAAGGAGATAAATCCTGAGCAAGACGAGAAGACCTGATCAACTGAAGTGATCAGAGGTACCGAGCAAGGCCAGCAGCCTTTATCCCAGGCTGTTGAAGTTACTTGAAGAACTTAAAGTGAAGAATAGCTACTCGTGCGACTCGAGGAGCCAAGAGAAGACCCTGTGGGACTCAGGGAGAAGAAGTCTTCAGTGGGATTCTGGAGCAGGCCAGTGGGACTCTGGTAACACTGTGTGAAGCAGTATAAAAACCCTCCTGTGGGACTCAGGAGAGATACAGTGGGACTCTGTATCGACCATTGTAATTTTAACAGGTTATAATGGAGAATCCATGCTTGGAGAGCATGGCAAGGATGTAGGCCTTTGGTGCCGAACCTTGTAAATCCTTGTGTCCTGTGCCTTTTCATTACTGCATTATCCGGGAAAGGTTGAGAGATACAAGAAGAGTGGATCGAGGCTTTAACCAGCCATAGAGGTTTAATTGATTAAGAATCAATTAGTAAAAAGTTTTAAAGGATCACTGATTCACCCCCTCCCCCTCTCAGTGATTCACACTGATCTGGGCACTTCAACTGTCATAAAAATCAATCCATCTAATCCTAATAAAAAATATTATTAATGGTATTCTTGGATCATATCTATATTAATGTATAAAATATAACCAAATACGTCATTTCTGATGGAGAATTATTTTAAAACATCATTGGGAAAATTTCATAGGTTAAATCAAAGACCACTGAAAATACCATTCCCAAAACAATTTCAAAAATCCTTTTCTTTTGAATAATGTTTTACAATTTAATTTAAATATTTTTTAGAAAGATATCCAATACTCATTGAAAATTTATTTTTTAATAATACATTTTTCGAAGACCGTGTTCCTTTAATATAACCTTGAAAACTTATAAGAATCTTGAAGTCATTTTGAAAATATTTTTCTTCAATAATATATAAAAAAAATATAAAATATGAATTAAAATTATTAAAATTATTTTCTTTAAAAAACCTTTTTCAAACATATATATATTTAATTTAAAATCATTTAAAAGTATTTTTAAACAAACAAATTTTTGAATTTTTTTTCTTTTAAAACCTTGTAAAAATCAAAAAAATTCCACAATATTAGGAAAAATATTTCATTAAAAAATTATACCTGTAAACCTACATAGGAAGAATCATGGAAATATAAATCAACATGGTGGGTAACTCCATACATTTCGATCATTCTTTTCCACCATAAATGTTTTGAAATGTGATGTGATCATAAAAAACCATGAATATTCCATTAAAACCCATATTTTAAAAATGTGATACACGTGGAATGATTTCTTTTAAACATCATAGTATTATGGGATAAAATTTTAATAATTTTTAAAAAAATTGTTTTTTACGAAAAAAAATTTCTACTGAAAGGAGAAATAAATTATATATTCCTAAAAGTATTTTTATTAACTACACAAATTACCAATGAGTGGAAAAATTATACCATTACTTGGATATAACATTAATTACTGTAGTTGAATAAAATACTTTAGATTTATTTAGATATGGATCATATGTTTTTATTAATGGATTCATAATCCGAAAAAACATCGATAAACTTTGAGATTGTAGCAATAACTCCTTATCACATTCATTATATTAATTCAAAATAAAATTTAAAATATAAAATTATATTAATATAAAAAACATTAAAATAATTATATTTATGATATAAAATTTCATTAGAATTATATATACATCTTATAAAAATATAGGTGCATCACATTGCATGTTCCTCAATGATCCAAAATTGAGACAAAATTGCATTATCGATTTGGTAAATTATGAAACATAAACCCCATTAAATTACCATCATAAAATGGATATTTAAATAAAAAAAATTAATTATAAGATTTATATAATTCATATTTGGGAATTTTACATACCTTAAAATTTAAATGACTTTTGAATAGTGCATTTATCACACCAAAATAAAAAGTGAGATGAAATTCATTTACATTATGTATTGAACTTTTTATTATACATTTAGATATCCTGTATAATAAATATAAGTTCATTATAAATCATTCATAAAACTATAATTTTATATATAATAAAATTTATTATTATATTTACTTTATATTGACGATTTATTACAAACTCTATGTTAATATTATGTTTTGGGTAATATCTTCATTATTCCTTATATGTATTGGATTGTTATTATTGATCCTCTTACATCAAGATAGATTTAAGTATTTCTAGAATATAATTTATTATATAAATTAATAAATATTTAGTACATAATTATATATAGTAATCTATTAAATATAGAAACTTAAAATGGAATACAACTTTCATGGAGACAGTAGGCCAGACATAAACATGAACATTGTTTGCGTTTTATTGTCGTGTTGAATAAAAGAATGTAAATGAAATATATATATATATATATAATTTCATTCCATTATAATTATTATTTCATGTATATAATATAATTTTACATAATCCATCTTGATAAATTACAAGTAGAGTCTAAACGAATCACATAGCTTTGAGGAGGCAGGTGTCAACACTTCCCTAAAAAAATTATCTAATTTACAAAAAACTGAAATGATGATGGTACATGTAATATAATAAAATATTGAAGAGTAAATACATCATAAAAATTATATATATAATATATAAAATATTTTCCATCATAATTTCCAACCATTATAGGTAGTAATGTAAAAATAAACAGTACTGTTTTGTTACGCAATAGTTCATTGTACAGAATAATAGCAAGTTCATTTACCATTAGGTGGATGTGTGTGTATGTTTTGGTAGAAACCATAGAATAAAAAATATCAATATATTCTTTAAATTCTATATATTATAATGTAATAATTATAGCACAATAAGTGGATAATGAAATAAAACTAATGTGATCGATGAATATGGTTGCCTCTTTTTTGGGTACAACCTTTTGTGTTTCAGAAAAGGTCATTCTTATATACATTTTATACCAATGTGAATATTATAGGATGAGTTTAGTGATTTTTGGAGAATATATTAGAGGATTTTTTGGTTATCCAAATTGATTTCTATGTGTGAATAAGTGTGAGGGGTGTTTTCCTTTTTATAAAGGACAATGAGTGACATTCTTGTAAATATTTTAAATTGGAATTCAACAAATATTTTTCATTGAAATACCGATCCAGTAATGAATATAATTATATAAAAGGGAGTATATTTTATAAATATGTTTATGAAATGGATTTTGGACATATTTAAATTTAATTTTGGCAATTACGGTTAATGTAAATTCCCTTGCAAAGCTAATTTTTCTTTTAATCGATGTAATTAATTGTAATCACATTCACTAATATTTTTTTTAAGAACTAAGTTGAAATTGTTATAAGATATAAATTATTATAATCTCAAATATAGAATCCATTATTACAAATTTCAATAAAATAATTTTCATTAACTAATTTAAATTTGATCCCACTGATGAGATGACAATAAATGTTTTTAAAGTTGAAATATACAAATGTTTGGATGGGTTTGGTATATAATTTTAAATTTAAATTGATAAAAAAGACATAAATTTTATCCATAGATGAATAATGGATATAATTGAAATTTAAAACCAATAAATTATATAATTTAACCATATGTATATATTATATGAAAAATATCTTTGAATTAAAAATTAGTATTTTTCCCTAGTCATAAAAAATTTAAACATCACATAAAAATAAAAAATCCAAACACTTTTATAATTTTGATTTTCATCAACCATAAGCTAAAATAAATAATATAAACATTTCAAAAAAAATATTTATAGTTGGTTCACCAATAAAAATATGTATAATTACATTTTTTTATAAATAAATCTTTAAATTCATAATTTTTTACCCTATACCTCTCAAATATATTTTATAAGTATCAAAACAATTGAATTAATATAATATATATATATATTATATTAATTATAAATCAAATATTTTTTATTTAAATTATTGAGATAAAATTGTGTTTTTTGTAGAAAAATATTTTTCTTATTAAAGGAATTTCTCATTTTTCAAAGAGTTCATACATTAACTTCTAGTAATTGATAACCAATGGATGGATTTTATATAAATGTCTAAATAATAATTTCACAAATTTTTAAATCATATTCATGAAATCCTTTAGAAGGGAAATTTGGTAAACCCAATAATAATTTGATATTCATATAAATGGTTTTTGTTGTTCGGTAAAAACATGGCATTGTGTTTAATGAAAGCTATCAAATGGACTCAGTATTGTGTGTAATAAACAATACATAGTGTTGTCTATACCACAAGATAATAGAAGTGTTTAAGGTATTATATAAAAGAGAAATATATTTATTTAATTAAAAATCTATATTCATTGTTGCGTAAAATACATAACAATAATATGATTAAATTTAATCGAAAAAACATATTTCACAAAATCTCAGTGTGTTACAAACCAACAGTTCCTTTTAGTTGGTTCATGATTCTAAAAATTAGTGTTATGATCAACTAAAAATGGTACACCTCTTGTAATGGTTTTTATTATGTAATGTTATCCCCCAACGAATTCCACCAGTTGGTTAAAGGGTTGGACAATAAAACCAATTTTTTTACAAAGATTAGAGGTGGAATTATTCTTAATAAAAAATAATAAAAATAATATATTATAATACCCGATCCAAAACAATTTGTTTTTTATGAAATAATGTTTAGCTAACCATAAGTGACATCCCCTTCATACCAATATATAGAATTAAATGCTCTTGAATGAGAAAATATTATTTGATGATTTGAAAATACAAAAAAAAATCAATAGATAAATCAACCTTTCAAAATGAACATGAAGAAAAAAATAAAAAATAGAAAACTAATGTCACAAGATGAAAAAACTACAATAAGGGTCATATTAGGAAACCACAAACCCAAATTTATACATTATATAATTATCCAAGAATACTAAAATAAAAAAATCACCACTGTGGCAGCATAACAAACTCCACATTAAGAAATATCCAAGATCCAACATTAAAAATGGAAATACTACATCATCACGGTGACCCACTATTAAGATATGATACATGTTTTTTATTTATATGAGGATAAACAATGTATACATACAAACCAGGATTCATATGCAATGGGTGAGTGTATTAACACATTAGGAAATCCCTAATACTTCACACTTTCCACAAGGAAAATAACAAGTTTTATATCATTTCATATAAATGTAGAGTGAGAATATTAAACAATCATGAAAGATAAAAAAATGTACAATAATTTATAAAACCCAAATCATGAATGAATTCCATTTCATGTACAAAAAACATGAAACATATATACACATTTTACCTCCTACCAATGTCGTCCCACATAATAGACTAAACATGGAAACAATAGTCATACCTCAGAACTAAAGGAATCACATTGTGGTGAATTATCATAAAAAAATTACTCCTAGACAAATTATAACACTATGAGGACCTTTCAATCTGCATCATAAACATAGACACCAATTTTCATTCAATTTTATCATACCTATAATAGTTTTTTATATCAATTTATTCTTCAATCAATTTATCAAAAACTTAGGGGGAATAACGACAACAAATTTTATTAAGTCTAGTGAATATAGAGAACTATAATATATTTATACAAAAACAAATGGGCTATATTTGTAAACTAAACATGAATGTTCATGTTAATATGGATTGGGAGAGAATCCACCTACCTTAAACCTATTCATCTAGAAGAAACATATAACGATCTCATAGGTAAACCCCTCCTTGCTATTTCAGAAACGAATCCGAAGTTATTATCATCAAAACATATCATAAACCATATATATAGGTATAGAATTTCCAATCTAGGGTTCCTATTAATAGATAATTATAATTTCAATGTGAAAAATTGATATAATTAACAACAATTTCCAATGTTTCATGCATAGAGATATGTTGAAATTGGAATCATGAATAAATACGATCACCAAAATCACCTAGAGAGGGCATTTAATTTGAGGGAGAAATAGAGAATACAGAATATAAATGAATTGTACAAGAATAAAAATTAGTCGATGGATCTATATAATCTCTAAATGTGAGAGAAAATTTTACACCAAGAATCTGTTAGGGAGCCATATATTTCAAAATTTTAGTCATCTCATATTACAAGTACCAACACTCATTCACATTTTGAAATAACTATTCATGTTATGAATAGGGACTATGAAAATGAATTAGATATTTTAGTCAAATTTGAGTTTTATTTTTAGTTGATCCTCTAAACACCTCTTGGGATCTAAAAAAATATTTCATAAAATTTAAGGAAACAATAAAAAATGGTAGAATACTTTAAATAAATAGTGTCACATTCTACCCACAATTGGGATTTCATCCCATGAATTCTTTCAGATATCGGCTCTTTGGAATATTTCTAGTCGTATATATATACTAAGTTTCCATCATTACCATTTTTCTTTTAAAATTCAATCATGATTACTAATGACTAACAACAATGATTGAAAAGACCAGTATAATTCGAGGAATTTTTTTTTAAATTATTTGGGATATTACTAGTACACAGTTTTTGACGACACGTGATTCTGAGGCCTGGTGTGCCTGGAATCAATTTCCGAAGTTTATCTCGGGTATGTTCAGTGAACGAATGAGTGAGTTTTTCTATTATTTGAACCGGTGCTCGGAATTAAAATCTGAGGGCACCAATGGAACCGCAACACCGGTAATTGCTTAAGAGGACCTTTATCGAAGATGCGTTTGCTTGGGAGAAGAAGTTAAATTTTGGGGTTTAAGTGAGAAGTAAATAAAATTATGTACAATTTTATTTTTTTATCGTTGGAAGTTAAAATCTCTCATGGAAAGTTGATGGTGGCGCCCACTACCACCCAACTTCCCATGTGTGTTTATGAGGGAGGTGGGGTCCACACGAGCCCCTATCTTTTCACATTCCATAACCCTTATCGCCTTTGAACTCCCATGACAAGTACATGGCAACTCCCCATTAATTTTTGGGTATCCTTTAATTGTGTAACCCTTCCCTCTCTCTTCTTTAATCTGGCAAACACACCTCTTCAATTAATTGATCTAGTGTTTTGATTTTTTAATTTTTTAAATGCTTGGAAAAGTAAAATAAAATAAGGATAACCTTATTTTATTTTGGGCTAGCTTGTTGTCATAAGGATTAGAGGAGAGAGAGTTGTAGTTTTTGATGAGCTTCATCCTCACGCGAAGAACATATCCAGTTCAATGAAGAACTTTGACTCGCTGGTACTGGTTTTATTCATCCTCTTTTTCCTTTGCGACAAGGAAGGTGATGCCAATGATGAAGGAAATGACGCCAACGTCTGCGGCGCTTGACAACCTCAAATTTCCTTCGAGGCAGGGGTTATCCTCATTCACGTTTAATTTAATGTTCCTCGTTGATTAATTTGGCCTCTTGTTATCAACATAACTGGAGGAGATCGGACCGCACGAACACGACCAATCCTCCTCACATTTTATTTGTTGATCCTAGTTGAACTTTGCGGCAAAGGTGGCGCGGTGTCGTTGCACCGCGTGGAAATGAAAAGGGTCGGGGCCTAAGTGGGCCGCGACGGAGGTGCGCGGCGCCGTCACACAGCGTCGGAGAACCCGAGGGAGGTCATGGCTAGAGAACGCCAAGTCGGAGGGGAGCGGTGTCGTCGCTCCGCACCGATCGTACGGGTGCCATGGCGTAAGGCCCCGGCAGTCTGCACAAGGGGCGGCCGGGCTCGGCTGGCCACCGACCCATCGGGAGGCGGGACCGTGAAGGGTCCTGGGGCAGCTCAATCGGCCGACCATAATAGACGGCCGTTTCCAGAAAACCCGGGGGTTGAAACCCCCAGCTAGCATGTAGGGCGGACCCCTTAGGGTCTTCCGTTTCGGAAACAGGTTGTCAGTGCCCCCCCCCCCCCTCGGAACCCGCTCGGCCACGAGCCGAGTCGTGGCCGACATCTGAGCCGGGCCGGGCCGTGCCCAGCCGCGGGCCGTGCCGCACCAGACGACTGGGCCGCACCCAAGTGGGCCAGACCCGGACCGGGGTCGATTCGACCTAGTTCGGGCAGACCCATGGGGTATTGGGCCGGGTCGGACCGGTCCCAAACCCCCTATTTTTCGGACAGATTCATTCAAACGCCTATATCTTTGTCTACGGACCTCTGATCGATGCACAATCGGTTGTGTTGGGATCCATGGATCGCGACAATCATTTTGGTAGATTACACTAAAGCTTTAGTAAAATTTTGGGTATGTCTGGGTTGGTTCGAACCCGAAACCAACCGGGCACTTGGAGCGGAAATGCTTATAACTTAACGACCGGACGTCTGAATAACGTATCATCGATCACGTTGAATTCAACTTAGTTAGAAGGTTATTTTGGCTTACTCCGATTGAGGTTTGGACGAAGCTAGTGTATGGTCGGATTGGTTTTAACTTAAAAACCAACCGGGCCCCTAGAATGAAAAAGCCAATAAATCTCATACCAGGCATCCGATCGACGCGCTGTCTGTCGCGTTGAGTTCCTGTTGACGAGATGGAACTTTGTGATACATAAAATATGGACTTCATGATAGTTGATGTATTGACCCCCTTGGCTCGTGGATCGGACCCTCCTAGAATCGAGCGTGCTGTGTGCGGGAACCCTAGAACTGGCTGCGACTGCGACGATGATGGCGACTGTACTAGGATCCTACGTATATTCGGCAGTGAGGACGACTATACATGGATCCTACGTGGGTTTGGCAGCGATGAACAATGTACTTGGATCTTACATGTGTTCGGTAGTGAAGGTTTATGTACACGGATCCTACGTGGGTTCAACAGCGATGACTTCTGTACTTGGATCCTACGTGGGTTCGGTAGAGGAGATGATTCAGAAGCTACATCTAATCATCTCCACCCCTCTTCGTGAGTATTATACATATGTGAGCTGAGTCTTGACATTCTAATATTATCTTAGATATGTTTGACTTGCTATCTTGAGTGGATTGGGTTGTGCTTTCCTCTGTGGATTGGGTTGTACTTTCCTGTGTGGACTGGGTTGAACATGGGCTCGAATGTTGGAGCTGAACTGGAATTGATGACTTAAGTATATGTATGGGCATATACCTAAGTAGAGTTGGTTGATACTTCGTTATCGTATCTTTCCTCTATTGATTATCCTTAATAGATTCTGGGAGACCTTTTTTGGCCTCGGGATCCCTACTGAGTATTGTATACTCACCCCTGCACGGGCCTTGCCCGCACTACATTGTGTTGGTTTCAGACGATAGACAACACTGATTGTGGTTGAGGCTTGTAGAGCAGGATGGTACCCAGAGGTGGACTATCAGGCGGAATGTACACGGAGCGGATGGACGGATTTGAGGAGCATAAGAGACCATATGTACCCACCCTTCAAATGTGGTTTACAGAGGACGACTTGGTGGTTGCTGCTTTACTTTTAACCTGTTGTACTTTCTTTTCACAGTTGTACTGTATTTTCAGTTGGGTTAGTATACTGGCCCATTTACTTTCAGCACTTACTTTTTTACTCAGTTTACTTAGTGTTTACTTCAACATCCATACTCTGTGGTGTTTGTTTTATTTTATAATGGCAATTCCTTTCCTTTTATCGGGATTTTAGCCTTTGGTGCTAGTCACCAGCCCCTGACATATGGAAGGTGGGTTTGGGGTAGTCACAGCACGTGCCCCGAGGAAGGGGTGTGACAAATTGGTATCAGAGGATTCAGTTCTACTGTAGAACTCAAGAATCTGATAATTTCTTCTATGTAAATCAATATTGTTAGGGGCATTGAGTGTGGTTATCAGTCCAGGGAGTCCAGTGTTGGTGCGGCGGCCGACGTATCCATACACGAGGATCCTGAATTCTGATTTTCGACTCAATTCACGAAAACATTGATTTCATGTGTGTTTCAAAAGTTTTCATTGTGATTACTTTGTGTCATCTCACCAGGTATACTGTATTAACCATGGCTCACCTGTTTCTTTTCCGGATGGCCCCACGATGACAGCCAGCTAGGGTTTCGAGCTTTGTGTGAGACGACAACCCACCGAATGACGAGGCCTAGGTGCAGGGCCCCATTACAGCGGAGGCACCGGCGGTACCTCTACCCGCCAATCCCCCGATTCCACCAGCCCCAACAGCTGAGAGTGCACGTCGGATTGATGCACTACATGAGTTTTAGCGTTAGAGACTGCCCAGGTTCCGCGGGGAGACAGACCCTCTGGTAGCCGAGGATTGGCTGGAGGATGTTGTTTGAGTCTTTAGATTAGTAGGGACACCAGCTGAGGTCGTGGTGATCCTTGTGGTGAGTCTCCTGCACGCAGAAGTAGGTAGATGGTGGAGACTGATGCTACAGGTGCACGACAAGGCATCTCTTCATTGGTCGGTCTTTGAGAGCCTTTTCTGTAACACCCCGATATTTTATGAGATATATTCTTCTTAAATTCTTTCTTATATTCTGTTTTATTCGACACCATGATTATCTTGAAATATATGCAACACCATATTAGTTAGCAGTATACGCAACACTATTCTTGGATCGTGTTACACACAATTTCAAGTTCGTTTGATAGTAGTTATTCTATGCAACATTGAGTGTGTATATGTATATATATATTCAATGTATAAATGAAATATGGTTGGATTCTGTTATACGAATCAAGAAAGGAGTCTTTCACTACATGCAACCCTGACTTGGCTTGCATTACAATCAATCACAACCTTCCTCGATAGCGTGTGTTGTAGGAAATACCGAGTTTCACTAAAAACGATATGTTATTAAAATATTATATAAACTAGCCATTCTGAATAGTAATAACCACTTTTTGAATTTTATAAATTTTATCATACAAAATGGTCATCAATTTTGATTTGGAATATCCAAATTATCCTTGGGTGAATTTTTGCTATTTTTCTGAAAACATTCCATTTTTGATGAATAGTGAAAACACTAGGTTACTATTTAAAAATGTAATTTTTATTTAAAGAATTATTTATTTAAATTTATTTTAGGTAAAAATTGATACATAATACCGATATAAGTTCAATTTATTTCATTGGGCTCATTTAATAGTAATTTTAGATATATAAAAATTTTATTGAACTTTTCAGCGTCTTTTACCCACCTCCTAAAAGATTTTGAAAATTTAGAGAAAACATAATTTTACCACTTTTTTGAGTGGAATTTTGAAAATCAGAGAGACACGGTTAATATCAAGGTGTAAAAAATGTGGTTCAATAAGATAAGAAAATTTTTTGTGAATATTAACGTTTTACTTTTATTTACCACTGTTAAAAGTAAATAGGGCAATTAAGGGTAGATATGATATTAATATTACCCAAACACATGTCCTAATTCTATTGGATAAGTTTAATTCGACCAAAAACAACCTTACTAATAAAATATTACCCTTTAGGTCCTCTGGGATTTGATTAGGACATTTATTATTATTTTATATAATGAAGAGTTAAAATAGTTAAAATCAAAGTTTAATAACTAAAACATTTTTAATATAGTGTTATTTATAATATAAATTAGACTATAAATATTTATTGGAAAGATAATAATATTTCATACTTAATGGTGTTTTATTTATAATTTTTGAAGATTATATAATTTAATTTATTTAGGACACAATGATGAAGCAGTAATTACCTTATTAATTAAATATTAATATAATTGGTGTTTTAAATAACCAAATAAATGTAATATGATACTTTTTATAAATTCCACTTATTTTTATGGTTAATATGACATGTTAGTGTTGATTAAATTTACGTTTTTCAAACTAATCATGCTGTTATTATTTTCAAAAAAATCAATTACCAAATATTATCAAAATTGACATAAAATAGTTTTTTTAAATATTATATTATTAATTATTATTCTATTCCTAAAAATCTAAGGTTAACCCAAATGAATTTTATAAGGTTATAGATATTAATAGTAAACCACTTGGGGTTCTTTTGGCTTGTTATTGAATTTTTATTAACCATATAGTGTAAGAAAACAAGAAGACACATTAAAAGTTAAATTATTTTACTTATAGTTAAATCTAAATGATAAGGATAAAATAGTAACCTAAACTTGTCTAAAACATATTGGTTGAGGGGATTTAGACCCATCCCCACTTTAGGTTAGAAATAAAATAATTTGGAGCTATTATAAACCAAATATGACTTTATTATAAAATAATATTTTAAGTTTTTACTAAGGTGCCCCTCTCCTCCCTTATAAAAGGTAACCACCTACCTCTATTCATTACACAACTTTGAGCCTTCATTCTCACCCAAACCCATACCATTTCCCTTCTAACCTTCTCTAGAAACATACTAGAGGTCCTGGTATTCTTCAAATACCAATTTTAGTTCCCTAAGAGGAGGTTTCAAAGAGGCATGTCGAAGAAGAGGTAATCTCTTCTACCGATTCTTTCAAGTTTATTTCTTCTTCAACTTCTTCTTCTTTAGTTGTTTCATTATAAAGTAATACCATCAGTATCAGTCATATACTGATATGTTATTATAAATATGAAACAACCCAATTTCACCTTCTATCCATCCTAGGGAAAATGAAATCCCCGCACGTGCGTACTTACGGAATAACCTCTACACGCCGTTGTGTAATCTGTTTTCCACCACTACCTTACATGGATTGGTATAATGGTGCATATATTAACTATGTATATGATTATTATAACATGATACTAAATCATAGATATTCTACAATCCAATCCAATACCATTCAATAATTATGGGAATGATATCATCGCTCGTGCGTACGTACTGATTACCGTCTCCATGATGTGATGAGATTCATTCTCCATTTTAACCATTCAAGAATGATTATAAAGTATATATAATGGATAATAATGAAATATATGACATGATAAAGCTACTGGATTTATGTATATATATATATATTTCAACTACTTACTTCCATACAAATCAATATGTAAAGGAAAGCAGCTTTCATGTGTACGTACGGTCTACCGTCTCCGTGAACGGTGTATTTAATTTCATTTACCTATCTATTATATATACATATATATATATCATGAATATATATGATGTATAAATAATTTTATACATTTTGAAAGTATGTATATAATGAAATAAGTAACAATATCAATAACAACAAATCAAAACACCTACGATAATTGAATCAATTTAACCCAAAACGATGCTTTAACATGGAAGTTACAAAAGAATGGGTAATATAAAGTCATAAGTGAACCTTATATGATATCATAGAAATGAATATAATTCTTTAATAATTCAATTAAATTATTTAAATCATTATACAGGATGTTCAGATACGTACGAAGCATATGAGACCTAAGGTAAGGAATAACTTTTCCAATCACGTTTTTATCTGAGTTGTTTATTCATAAGTATTTACTGGGGTTATATTTATCATCCATGTCCCTATTTTCTAACAATGGATTCATGTATGTTTAAAGTCCGTTTTTACCCATTTTTTTACTTTTAATACATATGTATGGAATCTTTATTTTGTTTACCATATGAGGTTCTTTTTGACTTTTCAGACAAAAGTAAGAGGAGAATTGTTTTTAACTTATACGACATGAATGGATTTTTACGTTTTCATAAAGCCTAATTTTCATGAATCTTGTTATACAAGATTTCATTAATATTTTCAAAAAAATCTTTTTCTTTTAAAATTTCTTGGTATTTTTTGAAAAGAAAATGATTTTGAATAAGAAAGGATATTTTCCTCATGAAATTATTTCAAGTATTTTATCAAAACCAATTTCCATCTAAGATGACATTATTTAATATGTGTATGTTTGAAGTATAATGTCTCTATGATTTACATGGTTTCACTTCACTTATGATGAAATGATATCCATTTGTTTTTTATGGATTATGTTATTATTAGATGATGTGTATGAAACCCATTTTATTCTTTGGGTTATGATGAAGGATTTATGTTTATGTTGTGGAACACGTAAGAATGATTTCAATATGAGATCGATGGGACCTATATCTCTCTCCAATGCATTGGGTATGGATTTATATCTCATGAGATAGAAATGGCTGGAATGGAAAGTTAATCTAGTTCAGTATTACAGGACTGGAATGAGGAGTGAACTCGATTCCGAAAGGGACATTGTCCACTAAGATGGTCTTGGTAGCAATGCCATGGCTACTATGGAAATCATAACATGTGCTTAATGGTTTTACACAATTACATGATTTATTCCCATGCTATTTTATCATGATTTATGTTCCTTTATGATATATGCCTTACGTATATCCATTACTCATGTCATTGCTCAAGATTTTGATGTTTAGATTTGATGTTCACATTTTTGCATTCAAATGTTTATTGATTGTCTTATGTTCTCTATGATTACCCTTACTGAGCATTTGAGCTGACCCTTTTTATGTTTTATTTTCCACAGGATTTAAAGAAAAGTTTTAGGTAAGAAAAAAAGTGTAAGATCTTTAAATGAGATGTTGAGGATCCTTCACCACGATTAGAAGATTATTTTTCCGAGTTTCCAAAGACACTAAACTGCTACGGTCTTTTTGTGTTTGGTTTTGTAATGTATTAAGTAATCTTCCAAATTAATGTAATGTACATGTAAGTTAGGGTAAGGGTATCTACAGTTGTTATCAGAGGAATGGTTTAGTTAACCTTTGGAAACTAGGATTCGAAAACTTTAGTGAGATCCCTAGAGATATTTCTAAGGTATGTTCAGGGATGTCCCAAAGGTTAAGTATAAGTATAGGTTATAGTCCTAGAATTACAGTAACGATCTTAGAATTAATCCTGAGATGTTAGATATTGAAGGTACTCCCCATTTATTATGCTGTATTCCTAGTATGATTTTTTCCACCCACACTATTCTTTTTGGGTTTTAGAAAATGGCTAGAAACATGAAGATTCATGATAATAGAGGATATTATGGACAATGGAATGATATTCTTCATGAGAAACCAAATAAAATTGGATCTGGAATTCCACATATTGTTATTATGCCTAATTAGCGATCTCATAATATGATTAATAATCTCAACTTTGGTAAGTTTACTGAATTATCTAATAAGAGAAAGATGGAGTTTCATGATGATTATAGAGGAATGGAAGTTCAATTTCCCTAATTTAAATCATGTGGGAAGAGGCATCAAGGAGAATGTTTCAATGGAACTGTAAGATTCATTGGGTTTGGAAAAGGACACCAAGACAGTAATTGCAAAGGAAAAGGTTCAGTTAACACTATGGACAAGGACAATAGTATTTCTAAGGCATCAACAATGGTTAAATGTTTTAAATGGGGAATGTATGGGCATTATTCAAACCAATTCCCTAAAGGAAGATGTCAGTAAGAGAATCAGCATGGTCGTATGGGTAGTATTTTTTTGGATGATGATAAAGAGACTACAAATGATATATGAGATGAAAGAAGTTTTGAGGAATAAAATGTTGAAGCTCAGTCAGTGGTTTAAGAATGTAGTGGAATGATTGTATATTTATCAAGAGTTATGTTGTAGACTTAATTTAATGGAACTATGGAATAAAGAATCATCTAAGGATTGTTACATTATTTTTTTTCCTAAAGTATTTGGAAGTATATATTGAATGGAACTGGTAACCATGAAAGGTTATTCATATATTTTTGGAAAGAAGATGATATGCGCATAATGAATGGATAAAGAGATAATGAAATGTTTGATAGTATTAATGAGCTCATGACTGATATAAGGACAAAGTGATTTCATGGATTGAGTATATAGAAATTTTTGGATTTTGGAATGTGGAAAGAGTTAACTTTTTAAAGCATTCATATTTTTAAAAATGATCAATGGGTACTCATTTTTCAAGAGAATACATGATTGAGGTATTCACATATTTGGAATGTGACCAAAAAGATATATCTTATGATATATGGGAGATAAATGATGGTATTCAAATGCTTGGTAGATGACATTTCATGTAATCATTTTCTTTATAATAAGAGCTGGGACCGAAGTATTTTGAATAAGCCAATAGATTTGAATGAATTATTTTAGACATAAGATAGTAGTGTTTAAGGCTAGAAATTTTTTTCAATATTATTGCAGTAATGTTATACTAATGTAGTTTTAGAAAAAGGGACAACCTACAGGACAGAAGAAAACTCATCGCATTGAACAAGGTTGTGATAATCAAACCCACAACTGAAGTTTGACCGACCTTTAGCGCCTACCTCTAGCCTATAGGAAGTCCCTGGTTAGTAGAAACTAGTTTTATTTTATTAAGTGGTATGATAGATTAAATATAAGTCTATTTTAGTAACCATATATGATTAATCTTAGCATAGATGGACTTATGTGTATTTAATAAATTGTGATAATATTTTTTCGATAGAAACAGATGGAATGACGTATTATTCTATCGCATGATCTACTAACACTTCACGAATGACAAATTCAACTTCATTTCTTTAAGAGATGAAGTGTAAATTGTTCAAGGCATGAACAACGGTGAGATTGTACCAAAATCAATTAAGTATTTCTTTTAATTCAACAATTCTTCAACATTAGGGAAACGATATTGAAAACTAAAAATGTTTTCCTAAAACCCTCATACCCGATGAATCAGATGGTACCTTAGATCATCACAAATTTATGGCATTGTGATGTTGGATTTTTCATATCCATGTTCTCTACCACTCTCCATCAAAACATGATGGTAATATTTCTCTTCTATATCCATATTTTCACCTATGTTGTCCTATATTGAAACCAAGTGATGAGTTAGTTTCGGTAACCGTTACGTTTCATACTTTATTTTTTAACATTAAGTTTTGGTATTCCTATTTAAGATGTGGGTTTCTATGAAAGAAACTTTCAAGTAGTAAAACATTTAAAACACCGACGAATTTCAAAGGAGAAATTCATTTTAAGGGGGGTATAATGTAACACCCCGAAATTTTATGGGATATATTCTTCTTAATTTATTTCATATCTTCTGTTGTACGCTACACCATGATTATCTTGCATTAAACGGAACACCGTATTAGCTTGCTTTATACACAACACAATTCTTGGATCGTGTCACACACAATTTCAAGTTCGTTTGAAAGTAGTTATTCTACGTAACATTGAGTGTGTATATAAATATATATATATTCAATGTATAAATGAAATATGGTTGGATTCTATAATACGCAATAAGAATGGTGTCTCGCACTACATGAAACCCTGACTTGGCTTTCATTACACGCAATCACATCCTTCCTCGATAGCATGTGTTGTATGAAATACCGAGTTTCACTAAACAATGATATGTTATTAAAATACTATATAAACTTTCCGTTATGAATATTTATAATAACTTGTTGAATTTTATAAATTTTATCTTCCAAAATGGACTTCATTTTTGGATTTGGAATATCAAAATTAGCCTAGGGTGAATTTTTGGTATTTTTCTAAAAACATTTAATTTTTGACGAATAGTGAAAACACTGGGTTACCATTTAAAAATCTACTTTTTATTTAAATAATTATTTATTTAAATTTATTTCGGGTAAAAATTGATACATAATTCCTATATAAGTTCAATGTAATTCATTGGAGTCATTTTATAATAATTTTAGATATATAAAAATTTTATTGAACTTTTCACCGTCTTTTACCAACCTTCTAGGAGAATTTGAAAAATTACATAAAACTTAATTTTTCCGCTTCTGTGAGTACAATTTCAAAACTCCGAGAGACATGGTTAATATAAAGGAGTAAAATTTGGTTCAATAAGATAATACTAATATTTCGTTAATAGTAACTTTTTACTTTTATTAACCACTATTAAAAGTAAATAGGGTAATTAAGTGTATATATGATATTATTATAACCCTATCACATGTCATAATTCTATTGGGTAAGTTTAATTGGACCAAAACCCACCTTAGGAATAAAATATTACCCTTTAGGTCCACTTTTATTAGATCAGGAAATTTATTATTATTTTATTTCAAGAAGAGTTAAAATAGTTAAAATCAAAGTTTAATAACTAAAACATTTTTAATATAGTGCTATATATAAGATAAATTCGACTATAAATATTTTTAGAAATATAAAAATATTTTATACATAATGGTATTTTATTTATAATTTTTAGAAATTATATAATTTATTTTATTTAAGACATAATGATGATGCAGAAATTACCTTATTACTGAAATATTAACATAATTGATGTTATAAATACCAAAATAAATGTAATATGAGACTTTTTATAAATTAACATTATTTTTAGGTTAATATTACATGTTAGTATTGATTAAATTAAAGTTTTTAGAACTAATCATGATGTTATGAGTTTCAAAAAAATCAATTACCAAATATTGTCAAAATTGACATAAAATAGTATTTTTAAAACATATTATATTATTAATTATTTTTATATTCCTAAAAATATAATGTTCTTCCAAATGACATAGATAAGGTTATATATATTAATAGTGAACCACTTGGGGTTCTTTTGTCTTGTTAGAGTATTTTTATTAACCATATAGTGTAAGAAAACCAGATGACACAGTAAAAGTAAAATTATTTAACTTATAGTTAAATCTAAATGATAAGGTTAAAATAGTAACTTAAACATGTATAAAACCTATTGGTTGAGGGTGTTTTGACCCATAACCACTTTAGATTAGAAATTAATCAATTTGGAGCTATTATAAACCGAATATGACTTTATTATAAAATAATATTTTATGTTTTTCCTATGGTGCCCCTCTCCTCCCTTATAAAAGGGAACCACCTCCCTCTCCTCTTTGCACAACATTGAGCCTTCAAGCTCGGCCAAACCCTGCCCATTTCCCTTCTCAACTTCCCTAGAAACATACTAGAGGTACTGGTCTTCTTCAAAGTACAATTTTAGTGCCCTAGGAGGAGGTTTCAAAGAGGCATGTGGAAGAAGAGGTAATCTCTTCTACCGAATCTTTCATGTTTCTTTCTTCTTAAACTTCTTCTTCTTTAGTTGTTTGTTTATAAAGTAATAACATCAGTATCACTAATATACTTATATGTTATTATAAATATGAAACAACCATATTTAAACTTCTATCCATCCGACGAAAAATGAAATCACCGCGCGTTCGTACGTACGGAATACCATCTCTACATCGTGGTGTAATCTGTTTTCCACCACTATCTTACTTGGATGGGTATAATGGTGAAAATAATAACTATGTATATAATTATTATAACATGATACTAATTCTGAGAGATTCAACCATCCACTCCAATACCATTCAATAATTATGGTAACGATATCATCGCTCGTGCGTACATATGGATTACTGTCTCCACTACGTGATGAGATTCATTATCCATTTTAACCAGTCATGAATGATTATAAAGTATATATAATGGATAATAATGAAATATATGACATGACAAAGCTATTGGATGTAT
Source organism: Viscum album (assembly GCA_963277665.1). Lineage (NCBI taxonomy): Eukaryota > Viridiplantae > Streptophyta > Magnoliopsida > Santalales > Viscaceae > Viscum > Viscum album. The sequence continues at coordinate 33,569,764 of OY728150.1, read as the reverse complement.
GAATATATATATATATATATATTTCAACTACTTACTTCCATTCAAATCAACAAGGAATGGAAAGCAGCGTTCATGCGTACGTATGGTCTACCGTCTCCATGAACGGTGTATTTCATTTGATTTATCTCTATATTATATACATATATATATATCCTGAATTTATATTATATATAAATAATTTTTTAAATTCTTAAAGAAAGTGTATAATTAAATAAGTAACAATATCAAGAACAACAAATTAAAAAACGTACGATAAATAAAACATTTTAACTCCAAACGCTGCTTTAGTATGGAATTTACAAAAGAACGGGTAATATAATGTCATAAGTGAACCTTATTTGATATCATAACAATGAATACGATTCTGTAATAATTCAATGACATTATTTAAATCATTATACAGGAGGTTCGAATACGTATGAAGCATATCAGACCTAAGGTAATGGATAACTTTTCCATTCTCGTTTTAATCCGAGATTGTTTATTCCTAAGTATTTACTAAGTTAAATTTATCATATATGTCCCTATTTTCTAAAAATAGATTCATTTATGTTTAATGTCCTTTTTACCAATTTTGTATTAATTTTACTACATTTGTAAGGAATCTTTCTTTTTTTTACCATATGAGGTACTTTTGGACTTTTCTGAAAAAAGTACGAGGAGAATGTTTTTTTAACTTATATGGCATGAAGAGATTTATACCTATTCATAACACCTAATTTTAAGGAAGCTTACTATACAAGATTTCATGACTATTTTCAAAAAAATCATTTTATTTTAAAATCACATGGCATTTTTTGAAAAGAAAATTATTTTGAATACGAAATGATATTTTCCTCAAGAATTTATTTCAAGTTTTTTATCAAAACCATTTTCCATATATGCTGACATTATTTAATATGTGTATGTTTCATGTATAATGTATCTATGATGTACATGGTCTCACTTCTCTTATGATGAAATAATATCCATTTATTTTATATGGATTATGTTATGATTGGATGATGTGTATGAAACCCATTTTATTCTTTGGGTTTTGATGAATGATTTAGGTTTATGTTGTGGAACACGTAAGAATGATTTCAATATGAGATGGTTGGGACTTATATCTCCCTCCAATGCATTGGGTAAAGATTTATATCTCATGAAATAGACATGGCTGGAACGGAATGTTAATCCGGTTCAGTGTTACAGGACTAGAACTAGGAGTGAACTTGATTCCGAAAGGGACATTGTCCACTTATATGGTCTTGGTAGCAATGACTTGGCTACTATGGAAATCATAACATGTGCTTAATGTTTTTCCACAATTACATGATTTATTCCCATGCTATTTTATCAATATTGGTGTTCCTTTGTGATATATTCCTTATGTACATCCATGATTTATGTCATTTCTCAAGATTTTGATGTTTAGATTTGAGGTTTATATTTTTGCATTCAAATGTCTATTGAATGTCTTATGTTCTCTATGCTTACACATACTGAGCATTTGAGCTCACCCTTTTTATGTTTTATTTTCCCCAGGATATAAAGAAAAGTTTTAGGTAAGAAAACAAAAGGGGAAGATCTTTGTGGGAGATGTTGAAGATCCTTCACCACGATTAGAAGATTATTTTTCCAACTTTCAAAAGACACTAAACTATTACTGTCTTTTGGTGTTTTTTTTGTTATGTATTAAGTATTCTACAAAATTAATGTAATTTCCATGTACGTCAGGGTACGAGTTTATACATTTTCTGCTCGTAGTTCGTTCCAGCCACCCTCCATGTGGTGTGCATTCAAGAGTTTCTACAGCAGTGGCAGGGCATCATGACAGTAGCCCAGTACTCAGCGAGGTTTACCGATCTCTCGCGCGACTCCACAGACATGATACGAGAACCATTCTTCTAGGACCAGACCTTCGAGTAGGGACTGAGGCATGAGATTAGGGCATCGATGATCTCTCTCAGCATTCTGACACAAGCAGGAGTACTGGAGCGAGCCCTTCTTGTGGAGAGATTTCTTATTGAGCCTTCACCAGCAGCGAGACCTACCACAAGGCAGCACATAGAGGAGTATTCTATAGCTGACAGTAGACAGATGTCATAGAGGTCCAAGTGGAACAGACCCTCAGGTGGATGACCTGAGGATACTGGTTCGGAGGTGCGGGGCACATGCAACAGAGCCAGTCATTCGAGAGGCAGATAGTGCTTTGCATGCGGCGGGCAGGGCCACATGGCTCGTGACTACCCGACCTGCCATTCCGAGGAGTAGAAGACGGTTTAGGGACCACCCAGGCAGAGGTAGAGGTCTGACCGTGGCAGTCTGCAGGGATCAGACAGATGAGGTAGAGGAGCTGGCCGAGCAGCAGGTGGTGGACGACACTTCGGGGCTCTACCACCACCACCACCAGGAGGTCCACCCCGACCATAGGGAGATGGAGAGCAGAGGCAGCCTCAGCTTCAGGCAGTGGAGGCCTCTGACCACAGCACACCTTAGATTATTCGAGGTACTATCTGTGTCTACTCCACCCTTGCTGCAGTTCTTATAGACATAGGAGAATGTCATTCTTTCATTTCCACTGCCCTTGTTCAAAGCTCGGAGATTCCTACGGAGCTGTTGGATTGATCCTTATGGCTAAAGACTTCTATGAGAGAAGACTCGACAGTTCGGCACTAGTTCCAGAAGTGTGAGCTTAATCTAGTAGGCGAGACCTTCGGCTGGGATTTTCTTGTAGCGGAGTCGAGGCCTTACGACGTCATCTTGGGAAAGGATTGGTTATCTACAGTTCATGATCAGATCGACTGTGTTAGGCGCAAGGTGCGGTGTGTCCGCACAGATGGGTGTAGGTTCACATTCACTGGTGAGAAGGGAGCCTTTGCAGCGCAGGATGGACTAACGCAGAGGAGAGGAAAGCTGATCACACATCAGTTGGCCAGTCTCATCCTAGGGGCAGTTGACGTGCGGAGTCTGAGTTTTCCTATTGTGGTTTATCAGTATGTGGATGTTTTTGCTGATGACGTTACAGGACCACCTCCTCACAGAGAGGTAGAATTCTATATTGACCTGTATGCCGGGACAACCTCGATATCTACTCCAGTATATCGGATGTCTCCCACTGAGCTTTGAGAGCTACGGGTACAGCTGGAGGACTTGTAGAGAAAGGGATTCATCCGACCTAGTGTTTCACCCTGGGCATCCCCGATTTTGTTCTCCAAGAAGACGGATGAGAGCTTGAGACTGTGTGTTGATTACCGTCACGTGAACCAGGTGACAGTGAAGAACAATTATCCACTTACTAGGATTGACGATCTCTTCGATCAGCTCAAGGGAGTATGATGGTTCTCGAAGATAGACCTCAGGTCAGGCTATCATCAGCTCAGAGTTCAAGATGAGGATGTGAGGAAGATGACCTTCAGGTGTCGGTATGGCCACTATGAGTTCATGGTTATGAATTTGGGTGTAACCAACACTCCATTAGTGATCATGAGTCTCATGAACACGATCTTCCAGCCTTACCTCGATCGATTTATCGTAGTCTTCATCGATGACATATTGATTTACTCGACTACTGAGTAGGAGCATGCCTACCACTCGTGGGTTATACTAGATACACTCCGATAGCACTAGATTTATGGTAAGCTCTCGAAGTGTCAGTTCTGTATTCGAGAGGTCCAATTCTTGGGACAGTTCATCTCTGAGGCGGGATTTGTGGTAGACCCTGCGAAGATCGAGGCAGTGCCAGCATGGGAGCCACCCAGGAGCATGACGGAGCAGCGGAGTTTCCTAGGTCTGGCTGGGTACTATCAGATATTTGTGCTAGGATTCTCCAGCACTGGAGCACCACTTTGAACTTTGAAGAAGAAGGGGAAACCCTTCGTGTGGTCAGATAGATGTTAGCAGAGCTTCCAGTAGCTGAGACAGATATTGACCAGTGCACCCATCCTGAGGCTACCAGAGGAGGGAGTATGGTATGTAGTTTTCTGCGATGAATCAGGGACCGAACTCAAGTCTTTCCTGATGTAGGAGCGGAAGGTGATCACCAATGGATAATGATAGTTGAGGTAGCAAGAGTAGAACTATGCTACCCATGACATAGAGTTAGCAGCTGTGGTCTTCACCTTGAATATGTGGCGACACTATCTGAGAGACGAGCACATTATAATATATTCTGACAAACAGAGTCTCAGGTACATATTCTCACAAAAGGATATGAACATGAGACAATGGTGATGGCTCGAGTTCCTCCAAGACTTTGACTTTGAGATAATCTATACTCCTAGGAAGGGGAATATAGTAGCTGATGCTCTCAGCAGGAGGTCTGGCATTCAGCTACTTGGAGAGGCGACAGAGCAGCTAGCAACGTTGCAGATATCCTTCGTGGATAATGATGGGACATCCTTTCTACAGTCACTCACAGTCACTCCTCCATTACTTCATCGGTTCAGAGAGGCATAGCATGGGGACGTTGACTATGAGACATGATGTGCTCAGATTTCCACAAGGCAGAAACATGATGTATTTTCTATAGGTGGAGAGCACGTCACCCTTTTCAAGGTACTTACTATGGTACGAGTTTCATTACGGGAGGATGTGTTGAGGGATTTTCGCACTTCCCCTATAGCGGTACATACTGGAGTAGCGAAGATATACCAGGACCTCAGATGATAGCACTAGTGGCTTTGTATAAAGAAGGATGTGGGAGAGTTCGTTTCGCGATGCCTCACCTGCCAGAAGGTGAAGGCAGAGCACCAGGTACCAGCAGGCCTGGTACAGTCCTTGGAGGTCCTGGAGTGGAAGTGGGATGGGATATCTATGGATTTCGTGACATGCCTTCAACGTACATCGAGAGGGCACAACTCCATATAATTTATCGTCAACCGACTAACCAAGTCGGCCCACTTTTCACCCATTAGAGAGCAAGGCATAGTGGAGAGCATGGGACACCTCTACGTTCAGAATATCGTACAGCTTAATGGGGTGCCATCATCCATCATCTCCGATCGAGATGCTCACTTTACTTCCCAGCTATGGAAGGGGTTGTAGCTGGCATTTGGGATGTATCTAGGCCTGAGCAGCGCCATTCACCCTATGATGGAAGGTAAGAGAGAGAGAACCAATCAGAATCTTGAGGACATGCTTCGTGCACATGTCCTTGACTTTGTCGCAGCTGTGAGGATCAACTACTTTGGTGGAGTTTGCGTACAACAACAGCTACCACTCCACCATCGAGATGGCACCATACGAGGCATTGTACGTCTGACCTTGCAGATCACCTCTGTGTTGGACAGACCCTGGGGAGTCAACACTTGTAGGACCAGAGATGGTCCAAACCATGATGGAGAAGGTACAAATCATCCAGGAGCAGATGAGGACTTCTCAGAGCCGAAAGAAGTCCATGCTGAAAAGAGGCGGAAACCACTAGAGTTCGAGGATGGCGACCACATTTTCTTATGGGTCTCACTTCGACGTGGATTACAGAGATTTGGCTGGGGTGGCAAGTTATCTTCCTGCTTCATCAAACCATTATAGGTTCTCAGTAGGATAGGCGAGGTGGATTATCGCTTGGCTCTTTCACCTCAGTTGCACCGGGTGCACGACGTCTTCCACGTATATCAGATGAGGAGATACGTGCATGACCCGGCGAATATCATTGATCAGGGGGAGCTGGACATCAATGACGGGGCGACATTTGCGGAGGTCCCAGTGGAGAGAGAGGATCGACTGGAGCGGGTCCTATGTGGATGGTCGATTCCTCTAGTGCACATCTGGTGGCATCACGGGAAACTCCAGGAGTGCACATGGGAGCGGGAGGCTCAGATGCATGCACAGTACCCTCATTTGTTTCCCTTGTTTGTGATTTATCTTTACGGGGACGTAAAGCCCTGAGGTGGGAGTAATTTAATGACCCGTAAATTTCAAGGACAATTTTTTCTTAAATGTTTTGGTATTTTACGAATATGATGTTTCTGACGGCACCTGATTCTGAGGCCCTATGTGTCCAGATCAATTTCTGAAGTTTAGCTCGGGTACGTTCAGTGAATGAATGTGCAGGTTTTTCTATCATTTGAACTGGTGCTCGGAATTGAAATCTGAGGGCACCGATGGAACCACATCACCGGTAATTTCTTAAGAGGACCGTTACCGAAGATGCGTTTTCCTAGGATAAGAAGTTAAATTTTGGTGTTTAAGTGAGAAGTAAAAAAATTTCTGTACAATTTTATTTTTATTATCATTGGAAGTTAAACTCTCTCATGGAAAATTATTGGTGGGTCCCACTACCACCAAACTTCCCATGTGTGGTTATGAGGGAGGTGGGGCCCACACAAGCCCCTATCTTTTCAAATTCCATAACACGTAACTCTTTGAACTCCCATGACAAATACATGGAAACTCCCCATTAAATTTTGGGTATCCTTTAATTGTGTAACCCTTCCCTCTATCTTTCTTTAATCTAGACAACACACCTCTTTAATTAATTGATCTAGTGTTTTGAAATTTTAATTTTTAAAATGCTTGAAAAAATAAAATAAAATAAGGAGAACCTTATTTTATTTTGGGCTAGCTTGTTGTGCTGGGGATTGGAGGAGAGAGAGATCTAGTTTTTTAAGAACTTCATCCTCCCATGAAGAATGACTCCACTTCAATGAAGAATGTCGAATCTGTGGTACCAGTTTTCTTCATACTCTTCTTCATTCGAGACAAGGAAGGAGACGCCAACGACGACGGAAATGACACCAATGCCTGCGGTGCTTGAAAACCACAAACATCCTTCGAGGTAGGGGTTATCCTCGTTCAAGTTTAATTTAACATTCTCGTTGATTAATTTGGCTGCTTGTTATGAACATAACTGGAGGATATCGGACCGCACAAACATGACCGATCCTCCTACCCTTTTATTTGTTGATCCTCATGGAACATTGCGGTGAAGGCAGCGCAGTGCCGTTGCACCGTGAGGAAAATAAATGTCTGCGGCCGAAGCGGCCCGAGGTGGATGTGCGCAGCGCCGTCGCGCCGCCCCAGAGAACTCGTGGGAGGCCACGGTCGGAGCGGGCTGTGGTAGAGGGTTGCGACACCGTCACACCTCGCCAGTTGGACGAGATTCGTGACCTAAGGCCACGGTAGTCTTCAGTAGGGGCGGCCGGGCTCTGCCGGCCGCCGGCGCTCCAGGTGGCGGGACCCCGAAGGGTCCCGTAGCAGCTCAACCGGCCAACCATAATGGTCGGCCGTTTCTAGGAAAACAGAGGGTTGAAACCCCCAGCCAGCGTGTAGGGCGGACCCCTTTGGGTCCACTGTTTTGGAAATATGGGGGCGGTGCCCCACCCCCCTTCACACCCCGTTCGACCGTGATCTGAGCCCCGGCTAGCTTCGAGCGGGGTCGTAGGCCGCGCCCAGGCGGGCCGGGCCGCAGTAGCTGTGCCTGGCCGCGCCATCCGGGCCGGGCCGCGCCAGCCGGGCGGGGCCGCGCCCAAGTGGGCCGGACCCAGACTAGGCTCGGGTCGACCTGGTTTGGGCCCACCCAGGGGGTATTGGGTCGGGTCGAACTGGGCCCAAACCCCCTATTTTTTAGACAGATTCGTTCAAATTCCTATATATTGGGCTACGAACCTCCGAACGACGCACCGTTAGTTGAGTTGGGATCCTTGGATCGAGACCGTAATTTTGGTATATTATAATCAAGATTTTGGTAATGTTAGGGTATGGACGGATTGGTTCGAACCCAAAACCAATCGGGCCCTTGGAGCAGAAACGATTATAACTTAACAACCGGACGTCCGAATGATGTTCTGTCGATAAAGTTGAATTCCACTTAGTGAGACGGTTATTTGGGATTACTACACTTGAGTTTTGGATGCAGCTGGAGTATGGGCCAGTTGGTTATAACCTAAAAACCAATTGGGCCCCTTGGACGAAAAAGCCAATAACTCGCATACCAGGCGTCGGATTGACGCACCGTCTGTCGCGTTGAGTTCCTATTGATGAGACAGAACATTTTTATACAAAAAATATGGACTTCGTGACTATTGATGTATCAACCCCCTTGGCTTGTGGAGCAGACCATCCTAGAATCGAGTGTGCTATGTGCGGGAACCCTAGAGCTCGATATGACTATGACGACAATGGCGACTGTACTGGGATCCTACTTGGGTTTGGTAGCGAGGACGACTGTACTTGGATCCTACATGGGTTCGGCAACGATGACGCATGTACTTGGATCCAACGTGGGTTTGGCAGTGAAGGTTACTGTACTTGGATCCTACGTGGGTTCGGCAGTGACAACTTCTGTACATGGATCCTACATGGGTTCAGTAGAGAAGATGATTTAGAGGCTACATCTAATCATCTGTACCCCTATTCATGAGAAGTATAGCCGTGTGAGATGAGTCTTGACTTTCATACATTATCATCGATATGTTTGACTTTCTATCCTATGAGGATTGGGTTGTGCTTTCCTATGTGGATTTGGTTGTACTTTCCTGTGTGGAATGGGTTGACCTTGGGCTCGGAAGTTGGTGCCGAACTGGAATTGATGACTTAGATATATGTATGGGCATATACCTATGTAGAGTTGGTTGATACTTCATGATCGTATCTTTCCTTTTTTGATAATCCTTCGTGGATTCTGGGAGACCTTCGGGAGTCTCAGGGTCCCTACTGAGTATCGTATACTCACCCCTACACGGGCCATGCCCACAGTACGTTGTGTTGGATGCAGACGACGGACAGCGCTGATCGTGGTTGAGGCTTGTATAGCATAACGGTACCCGGAGGTGGACTATCAGGCGAAACGTACATGGAGCGGATAGAAAGATTTGAGGAGTAGAGGAGACCATCTGTACCCTCCCTTCATATGGGGTTTCTGGAGGACGACTTGGTGGTTGCTGCTTTACTTTTCAGCTGTTTTACTTTCTTTTCATAGTTGTACTATATTTTCAGTTAGGTTTGTATACTGGCCCATTTACTTTCAGCACTTACTTTTGTACTCAGATTACATAGTGTTTACTTCATCGTCCATACATTGTGGTGTTTGTTTTCTTTTATAAAGGAAATTCCTTCCCTTTTATCGATATTTATGCCTTTGGAACTAGTAGCCAGCCCCTTGACTATGGAAGGCAGGCTTGGGGTAGTCACGGCACGGGCATTGAGGACAGGTCGTGACAACAATATTCATCTACCATGCTACAAACTATCATGCATGTCTAGTATATGAATTTCTGTGTGAATAAACATTGTGCCAGGCTAAAGAGTCACATGATGACAACTAATTTCAATGTTAGGAATTTATATTTTACATATTAAATTATTATACAAGGAATTATTTGTGAACCAAATTAAATCATGATTGTATTGATAGATAATAGGAAACATCACAATACCATTCCTGGATTTCAAATGGGTCATCTTACCTAAGTGTCATATTCCATTAATTTAAAAACAATGAGGTCGTAACCTCAATGAAACTCACTAGAATACATGATTTTCCACATGAAAATGATATGTTCCAATGATGATTATATATATTGGATTTATAAGAGGTGTGTACTACCACAACCATTTTATGATAATCTATATATTTATGGTAATATCACTAACAATACATTCCCTAATTAGTATATATTTCCAAATTTCAACCAAAAATTTTGATAATAAAACAATTCAATTTCTTATGTGCAGATATATGTGTAATGTCCCAGATTATATCCATGTATTAATAATTTTAAATATTATATGTAATTATTTTGAGTCTAGTAATTGCGACGGAATGCCATTATGAAGCCCAGAGTGCCCAAAATAAATGATAGAAGTAAAATAAATGATTATATTGATTCTAAGAGCATCTTTCATGAAAATTTTGTTTAAAATTTTAAATTGTTTTAGGATCTGAACTACGAGGGAACCATTGAGTTTAGAGAAGAGACCATACCTTTGGTAGGTCCTAACCCTTAAGGGTTTAGGTTGGCTTCAAAAGAAAATGTTTTGACATTTGAATGGAGATAAAATAAATTAATAGTTTATTTTCTTTTGAAAATTTTAATGATTCAATGATTCAATTTATGGTTTTAAATAACTATGATCCAAGGGTTAGGCTCGCAACCCAGGAAACCTTCATTGAATGACCTGGATATTTTGAAATGAGAAACCCTTAGAGAGCTCTGGACAAACAATGGAGAACAGTCACTCATGTATAATTTCACAACAATGTTATATGATCTTATAGATGGTGAAAGAACATACCACTCTTCATCAATGATCGTGGTATGATTTTTTTTAATTTTTTTCCCCATTATTCAATTTAAATGATGAACATTGATCAACCCACAAACAGGTTGACCCGCAGTTCGATCATTCTTGTGGGAGGATTTGTTTTGCGGGTTTGTTTTGAGTGATTGGTTCATATATTATTTTTTCTACTTGATCCTTCTAATGGGAGAAGATCAACACCATAATGAACAATGGTTGTGGTGCGTTCCTATTTTTGTTATATGAATTTTTCCTCTCCCTTTGACCACACACGTTCTCTGTTCTTTTCAGGATTATGAACAATGGATTATAGCACATCTGTTTCGTAGCACAATGATACCAATTCATTGATCCGACATACTGATGACCCGGAATATTTGTGAAGTTCATGGGAGTAGAAATGTCAAAATGGTTTGGAAGAAATTTTCCTTCAAATGTTGTTCATATGGATGAATGAAATGAGTTTTCGGGGCCAATAGAAGGAATGAAACTATCTAAATTGGATTTCTGATGTTGAGATAAATATGGATCCTTCATTTAGTAGAATTTGAGTGGTCGTATTAAAGGATTTAGTACAACTTGAGGAGTGCCGACAAAGAATATTTGTTTTGGAGATTTCCAAAGAACACAGCGTGTATCCCTAAGAACACAACATGATGGGCGAGATCAGTGGAAACTAAGGTTCCATTCAAAATAAAAGGGTGAAATGTAATGTGACACCTATCACATGACATGAGGGTCATTACATTGGACTCATAGTGTATCTCAGATCCCATATGGACACGTGGTGGAGTACTCGACATGTACTGCACCACATGGCCGGACTATGCTGGGTATGTAGGTTTCCACGTGTACTAGTACATGTGTTGGAAGAAACTGGTTGAATTTGTGTATGTTCACATGGAAAATATAAATAGAGATTCCCCTGTATATTGGGACATAACACATTACACTTTAACACAGAGTGTATGTATTTTTCTACGTGAATTTTCTTTTGGACATGATCCATTGTACACGTGAAGTATCCTGATATAGAGGGAACATCGTGTGACACCTCTAGAGGCCATTAATGTTTTTATACAAGGCTTGATATCCATGTCCACCTTACCTTTTAAAATATTCATTGGAGTAAGTGCCTTATTATCTCATTCACATGACGGTTAGGTATCAGTTCATCCACAGGAGTATGATCCCTTTAGCAGGACATTCATGAACGAGTCAAAGTCCCCCCCCCCCCGAGCGGCATAGAGGTAGATCATATATCCATTCATGATCCATTGTAGAGACAGGAATCGGTGCAAACAATACTACCAAACTTTATTCATCTAATTATCAGGTGAATTTAGATGAGTGGTGGTTTACACCAAGGCCCTGGATGTGATCCATATCAGTGTATAAAGAATTTACCACTAAGGAGTGAGTTCTACCAGAATGATTTTATCATTTCTCTTTTTATACCTATTAGTGCATCTATATATCTAATGAAACTTAACAGGGAACAATAATTCTAGGATGAAAGTCATCAGAACTCTCAGACTCGTGGAGTCTGTTCTCCTAGATGAGTGCATCAGAGAATCATCAGACTGAATCATTAACATGGATATGAGGTCCCTATGACTTACCCCTAGTCTACGGGTTTGGATTATGAGTATATCTAGATGTTTCTCTTATTATATGTTTTCTATAAATATAATTTTTAGTGTTGAATTTACCTCTAAATTATGTATTTATTTGGGGTTTTCACAGTCTCCTATTGTGTATTGTTATAATCACCCCTACACAGGATTTTCGTACACGTGTCGTGTCTAACGCATACAAGAGGCCATTTGACGGAGTGCAGGTCGGAGCAAGACTGGACGAGCTTTTTGAGATTCCCTATTGACTGAGGCGTTACTTTTCCATAAATAAGCATTACAATTACATGTAATTTTCATTTGTTTGTATTTGTATGTATCAACCTATTTATTTTTATGGGCTTGTATTCTGTCATATTTACCATTCCAAACATTAAATTCTTTTTTAATATTTTGGTTGGGTTTAGTTTTATGCATATATTTTGATCCTCAATGTTTTTTTTCATTTTAGTATGTGTGGTCTTGGATATGTTTGCATGTGTACAGTACTTATTAAATTACTCCCATGTCAGTGATATGCATGTCCGGTGCTAGTCACCATCCCCTAGCCTATTAGAGGTGGGATTGGGGAGTCACTGTGAGGGCCCCCACTGGGATGGGTCTTGATAGTGTGGTATCATAGAAGATTATTTCATCATTAAGTAAAAAGATTCTGTGAGTTTTTTTTAGGGGAAACAATGTTAACTGTTTCGAGATCTACATTTATTCTAGGGACTCCAGTGTTTTTGTGGGAAGCCAATGTGTCTTTACAGCCGGACATAGATAACCTACTTTTAGACATAGTACATGAGAACACTAGTTTCATGAAAATAAAAATAATGGTACCTGCATCATATAGGAATGGGATGTGGTTTTCATTTCCTCTTGAGTCATTTACACAGATATACTCATTGACCGTGGTACATATTTTTTCCTTATAGGATTCCTACATGACACATTCCAACTAGGATTCAAGAGCTCTATCATGAGGATGCACCCATCATGGATGAGTATTCTATTTAGGGACCATTTCCCTTGGCATTACCTCTAGGTGGATCACCATCAATGCCATTACAAAAGGAGCATCATGTGATACATGTAGTACCGGAAGATGATGAGAATAAGCTAAGAATGCTCCATGTGTTTCAGAGAGAGAGACCCGTTAGGTTTTGAGGTATGCCTAAATATGAGGTGGATGATGACTAGCTTGAGGAGGTGACTAAATTCATCATTCTAGGGAGGACAAAAACAGGCTATATGGTGATCCTAGGAGAAATTCTTCTTTAGGGTTACATTGGGTGATGGTGGAGTTGGACCACGCAGAATCATAATGAGGCAACACTTTCATGGACAGATATTGACCAGATTATTAGGGAGGAGATATATCTAGTTACACTGTGAGAAAAACATATCCAGAAGCATCTTCCACTCCAGTGGGGTAGATAAATGGTGGATGACTATTCATCTAGTTTTTACAACCTCACTAATTACATGAAAAATATGGTCAGGGATCAGTAACATAGAGTTAAGACCATATATAAAGGTCTACAAATGGACATCCCAACTAGATTCATGCCTCTAGTAATTAAAACTTTTGTTTGGATGATTGAGCAGTATTTAGTTCTCGAGATCTTTTTGTATGAGAAGAGATATCTAAAGGAAGTTTGTAGTAGGCACAAAACAATAGATACATCTAGAGTAGGGATCCAACATCAGGAATAGGGATCGATATGTGCGAGATTTGTTATTCGGTCCACGGACATGGGATCTGTAGTCTAGGGCTCCCATGATGGATCCAATCACCTAAAGGAGAAGCAATTCTACTCATTCCCTCTAAGTGGACATCTCTCTAGAGACTGTTGAAACTGTTTTTCTCCTGATGGGTAGGTGATGGATGAACCACCAATAAAGAGGTAGAGAGTGAAGCAAGAAGACCCACCAGAAAGTGGATGTGGAATAGGATTTGGGAGAGATGAAGGAGTTGGAATACATTTTGAAACTCTTTCACCACCGCCCCTAGGAGGTCCGCACGAGGATTAATGAGATGGGTGAATGGGGTCGGGGCAGCTACATGCAGTCGGGGGATATGACCTAGGCACTCCATGGATGATATGATTTACCATTTGTGTCTTTTATACATTTGATTATATAATTATAGACACATTTTATTTTTATTATTTCCTAGACACATGTCTTGTGTGGAATCATAAGATCCTTTTTGAGATATTGATCCACCCATACACATGGAGACACCAACAGGAGGAGACTCCATGATCATGCATCTTTGATGACTGTGTGATCTTACCCTTAGAGGATTGAATTTTGGTTGGAAAATCTTGTTGTCAGAGTCAATGACATAGGATTCTGTTCATGGAACGGATTTTTTATCTTCGATCCATGCCCACATGGACTACATTAGGTGAAGGGTGCAGTGTGTCTGCAGTGATGGAATAGAATTTTCCTTTGATTGTGAAATGGAGACCCATGAAATATATAAGGGGATCATGCACATGAGAGTTCACCCGATCAACCTTTTGTTGGCTATTATTTCTCCCGGGGAAGAATATGTTATGATCTTTCATTTCCTAGTAGTAATGGGGAAGTATGAGGACACTATTTGAGAAGATGTTCTTGGGTTATCTCCCCTATGGAAGATCAGATTCTCCATTGACTAACACCTATTGACAACAATGATATCCTCACCATAATATCATATGGATACCACCGAGTTGTGTGATTTGAGGGTACAACTAAAGGATTTTTAGAGAACGTTCTTAATGAGACCCATTGTTTTACCCTTGGTAGCCCCAGTTTTTTTCCTTGATGGTAGATGGGAGTTTGAGGTTGTGAGTGGATTACAGATTCACAAATCAGGTGATGGTGTAGAATACGTGTCCACTTGGGGGGATCAGCGACATATTTGATCAGTTTATATGGGAATGATGGTTTTCATAGGTTGAACGTCGATCAGGTTGTCATCATCATTGAGTAAGTGATGAGTATGTGTTGAATGAAACTTTAATATGTTGTTACAGTCTCTAAAAGTACTTCTTGGGGCCCAACGACATTACAATCAACCACATAGTTTTCATGGGAATCATTACACTGATCATACATCCATTAATAGAACGTTTATTTTGATTTCATAATTAATGACACCCTTATGTAAATTTCATCAGAGGAGCAGACAAGACACATGCATATTGTTCTAGATGTACTCTGAGATAACTAGATCTATGTGAAGCTCTCAAATAGCCCATTCTGGACACTTGATATCCACTTTATATAATATTTCATCTCAAATGATGGGGTAGTAGTGGACCCAACCAATATCAAGGAACTGTTAGTATTGGAGCCACCTAGGAGAACTAAGGGGGTGTGAATATTCATTGTTCTAGAATGGTGTTAATGGTGATTAATTCTTGATTTATACAAGATATCACCACTGATAACATCTTTAAATAAAATAGGGAATCCATTATTATGGATAGAGAAGCACCAATAGGCTTTTCAGTAGTTGAGGTATAGTTTGACGAGTGACCAGATCATCAGGTTACCAGAGGAGGGTGTCAAGTAAATTGTTTTTTTCGATTCATCAGGGACCATACATGGTTGTGTCTTGATGCCGGGGGAAGTGGTGATAGCCTATAGATATTTTCATATGAGTCTGTATGAGAATAAAAAATAATCCCATGATCATCAATTGGTTTTGGTAGTTGGCATGTGGAATATGAGGTTACACTACCTATTGGGTGAGCAATTTATTGTCTAATCATACCACAATAACCTCAAGTACGTCTTCTTGAAGATGGATCAAAATATGAGGTAGAGGGAATGGATGTAATTCCTCTAGGATTATTAATTTTATGTCATATATATTTTTGGGATGGGGAACATAGTGGCTGATTCCTTCAATTGGAGATCATGTTTGCAACTACTGAGAAAGGCATCAGAGTAGTTTTCCTCGATACAATTATCCTTCAGGGATAGATATGATTCTGCATTCCATTAGTCAATGGTTGTAACCCCTCCACTCATAGTGTGACTTAGAGAGGTAAATCAATGGTATGTAGATTGTGAGGCTTAATGTGTTCAGTTATCTAAAGGACATGCTCAAGGTGGATATTTGCAAGGTGGGGAGAATTTCGTTCTTTTTAGAGGGAAAACAGCTGTACCAGCGGCATTAATTGAGGAGGTTTTGATGGAGTTTCATAAATATCATTTTTAGATACACCCAGTCATGGATAAAATGAAATAGGTCCCCCTATGTCAGTTCTAAAGGATCACGATGAAGAAATAAGTTGAATAGTTTTGTTCATGATGCATTATGTGCTCGTAGGTGAAGGATTAACACCAAATTCCAGTGGGAAAATCTCACCCTCTAGAGGTTCAGAAGTAGACTTGGGTTGTAATATCAATGGAATTCATTATGGTAATACCATGAATTTATTGGGGGAACAATTCCATTTGGGAGATCATTGACCGACTCACCAAATCAGTCCACTTCCCAACAATCAGGGTAAATAGTTCATCAGAGATCTTGTGATGCCTTCATGTGAAGGAGATTGTTTGGCTTCATGGTATCCCATAGATGATAGTCTCATATTGTGATTATATTTTCACATCCCACTTGTGGAAGGTATAATCAAAGGTGCTTGGGACTCATCTACACTTGATTTGAACATTACATCCCCAAACATATGGTCAGACAGAAAGGATCATTCAGGTTCGGGATGATATTTTATGTCCCGTATCATGGACATTGTTTGCAATTGGGAGGATCAGATACTATTGTAATAGAATTTCTAAAACAAAATCTACTATTCCTCCATAGGTATGGAAATATTTTAGGATTTATATGAGAGACTATACTGGTCATCACATTGCTGGACTCACCCATGAGAGTTAGTATTTATTGTTCTTGGAATGTTGCAATCTACCACCTAGAAGGTGTAGGTCATCCCATAGCAGATGATGTCTGCACAGATCTAGAAGAAATATTATGTTGACAGATGGTGGAGACCTCTGGAGTTCGAGGAAGGAGAAATGTCTTCCTTCGAGTATCACATCGACGAGGGTTGTATAGAATTGGATGGCGTGGGATGTGTTCATCGTGGTTCATCAATCCATTTCAAATATTCCATAATGTTGGAGAGGTAGTGAACTACCATGATATTCCACTGAAGGTGAATAGATACATGATGTCTTCCATGTGTTGTATTTGAGGAGGTACATGCATGATATGTCGCATGTCATCAACTGGGGAGAGCTGGGCATCAAATATGGGATGACCATTATAGAGTACCCCATAGAGATCAAGGATCTGTAGGAGATGATCCTTTGTGGTTGATTGATTCCCCTATTCATGTCTGGTGGAAGAAAAAAATCATTATAAGAGCACATGGGAGTGGGAGGCTCAAATCACTATTCAGTACACACATCTTTTTTAGTAGCCTTATGTTTTTGAATTTTGGGGATGTAAATATATATGGTGTGGATAATGCAACGTCCCCTATTTTTTCCAAGTATTATTATTTTAAAATGTTATATAGAATTATTTTGAGATGAGGATTTGCGAAGATGTTTAATTTTTAGGACCAGATTGATCATAAAATATGTTTTAAATAAATTATAATTTTAAATAGCATGCATGAGTATTTTTTCAGATAAAGAAGAATAAATTTTAAATGGTTACCCAGATAAGAAATATAAAGGCACCATTTCATTCAATGTAGTAACTTTACCTTTGGTGAGTTCTAACCCTAACTAGTTGGGTGAGCTGTAAAAGTTAATTTTTGGACGTTTTAATGGAAATAAAATAAATTAGTAATTTATTTTATTTTAACTATTTTAATAAAGTTCTGTTGAAATTTAGGGATTTAAATAATTAAGATCCTAGGTTTAGGCTCATATCCCTAGAAACCTTCCTTGAATACTTTGGAGCTTCTGAGCGGAGCCACCCTGTTAGAGCTCTCGACGAATGGCAACAAACGATCTACTCATGGATCGTTACGTTCCAAGGACGAAAGATCTCAATGACGATGGATACAAAATAACTCTTCTTCAACGGTCGTGATTTTAAATTATAAAAGAGGATCTACCCATGAACCAGTTGAACCGTAATTCGATCGTTTTTTGGGAGGGAATGATTTGAAGGTTTTTTGGGTAATTGGTTCATATTTATTTTGTTCTGTTTTATCCTACTTGCTAGAGTGGATAATCTCTATTATAAAAAATGTATGAGGTTTCTTACACTTTTATAATATTTATCTTACCTCTCCCTTTGACCCCATACATTCTTCATTCTTTGCGATGTTATGAACGATGGATCATTTTGCTTTCATATCAAAGTGCAACGATCCCAAATCAGATATATGGAACCTTAAAGACCCAGCAGAGGTGTGATAAAGATGGAAACAGAGTAATCAAAATAGTTTGGATGAAATCATTTTTCATATTTTCTTTGTACAAACGATAAAAATGAGTTTTGGAGCTAGTTGAAGGACCGAAAAAAACAGAATCGGATTTGTGTCGGTTAACCAAGCCAGGACATTCAGTTTTGAGGTATTTGAATAGATGGATCAATGGACTAAAGAACACTTGATATACTCTATCGAAAAATAATGGTTTTGGAGAAATCTGATGAATACTAAATTTATCTTGATTAACACTATTTATGGGACTAGCTCTGCAGTGGCTAACATCTGTGGATATAGAGGAGGGTTACATGGCATGTGCCACCTATCAAATGATGTGTGGGTCCTTAAGAGGGACCCGACATGTTTCATATATAACACACAGAAATGGGGTGGAGTACATGGAATGTACTCCACTACATGGCCTGACCAGGATGGCTATGCGTGTTATCATGTGTACCGGTACACGGGTTAGAATATAGGAGTTAAATCCATTTACGGGAAAATGGATAGCATATATAGAGAAGCCACCAGAAAGTAGGACCTGGATTTTTACACTTCTATACACCGTTTATATATTTTTCTACAAGACATGCTCTTTTGACATGGGACATTGTACATGGGATGTACCCGTGGGGAAAAGGACACCACATGTAACACCTTTACACACAATGTAAATTTTTACATGGATTGATCTCCTTGTACACCATAACTATGACATGTTTGGTTGAGTTTAGATTCCCCTTTTCTGGTTCCCATAAATTTCAGGTATTGATTCAACCAATAGGAGTATGATTGCTTCAAAAGGACTCTCTAGAGAGATTCAGTGTCCTTCTAAGAGGCCCAAACTAAGATCATCAATCCATTATTAAACATAGGTAGAGTAATGTATCAGTTAAAAATATCCTTCCATGAATTGATTCCCTACATAGCAGGTGAATATAGATGGGTCGTCTTATAGAACAATCCCCTGGAAGTGATACTCATCCATTTATTGAGATCTTCCCACTTTAGAGAGAGTTTTCCTGGAATGAGTGTATATGTTCTCTATTCAGATCTATCAGTGCATCTATTTATATCATGAAACATACCAAAGAATTGTACATCTCAGACGAATGTCTTCAAAACTATCAAACTCTTGGAGTGAGCTCTCTTGTATGAGTGGTCCGTGGAATCATTAGACTAAATCCTTAGTGTGGGTATGCAGTCCCTGTGACATACCTCTAGACTATAGGTCTAGGATTCTAGTATATCTATATGTTTCACTTGAAATTTGTTTTGTAGACATGTACTGTGTAGAGATGACTATACAATTACTTTTTGTATTGATTTTTGGTTTTATAGGTCTCCAACAGATTATTTATATACCCACTCCTGCACGGATATTTCCTGCACATGTTGTCTCTTGTGCAAAAAATTGTCTATTTGTTGGATTCCATGGGCGAACAAGACCAGAACATGTTTTTTGAGCTCCCTTTCAGGTCAAGGTGTCCCTTTTACATCAATCATATTTCCATGTACCATTTATATAAACAGGTTTGACATTGTAGTTTGTAGACTATTTTTTGGTGGCCCTGTATTGTAGCCTAGTTTCTTTTCCTCAATTTATATTCTATTGTACTATGTTCATTGGGTTTAGTTGTAGTCATGCATTTTGGTCCTTACTGAACTATACGTTTCGTCTTTTTTGGGGTTGGTGATGTCTGTTTTTGTACATCTACATTGAAAATTCCTCATGTGTTAGTGATATGCCTACAATATGTTAACCAGTAGCCCCTGGAATATTGGAAGTGGGATTGGGTAGGTGCAGTGCAGGGAACACTGGGACGTTTCATTGAAATATGTATTTTTTATTGATAAATATTGTATGATGATTAATTTTTTAAATTTATATTCTACTACAATGCCCCCCCAATGTCCA
Source organism: Viscum album (assembly GCA_963277665.1). Classification (NCBI taxonomy): domain Eukaryota; kingdom Viridiplantae; phylum Streptophyta; class Magnoliopsida; order Santalales; family Viscaceae; genus Viscum; species Viscum album. The sequence goes on along the minus strand of OY728150.1, from coordinate 33,549,590 downwards.
TCAAAAAAATCTATGTATATCCTTAAAATTTTGAATCATCCAATCTAATAAGAAATCCATTTGGGGGGTGATATATCAATCTCAATGTCAACATGGTTTTAAGTTCTTTCTGTATGGACTATCATAACAGTTTGTTGGATTTAGGGTCTTTGTTAGATATAATAGAAATTTGTACTCTATGAAATTTGACAACATCATAGATATCAATTATAATGAACTCATCTAGAATAATAATCTCTTGAGGTGGGATAAAATGTTTATAAAACATGAGTCGGTCCACTATCTCCCAAATGGGTTCATGCTTCTAATGTGTATGTGGTATTCCTTTAAAAATTTACATGGTAATATTCTCCCATTTCTATATGAGTGTGGGAAACCACTGTAACATGTGGTCAAATTGTTGATGTTTCAGTATTCATTTGTTGACATTAGAGATAATTTCCAATGAAACTCCCCCACATTAATATTCATACCTAACCATCAAAAATTATCCTTAATTACCTTGTATTTTTGGTGTAATAGGGTGGATTTCCCAACTCAAATGCAGATAATCACTATGTATTTTATATTTGATTGTTTTAGAACTATAATCTAACCCTGAAGGAAAAACACCTAATTTTATTATGTTTTCAAGCCATCATTAGTCTCCCGACCATTAGGGATTGACCAAAAATTAATAAAACAAGTCATATATATTGATCCTCTTTTAATAACACAACAAAATCCACCAATTAGGAGAACTGAATAAAATATCATATCCTCATCCTATTCAACACATTCTAGCTTAATATTAGTAATCACGTCCATCGGTTTCCATTACACTCATGCCTCTCGAACTAATTGATTATGTTAATTTTTAATTAAAGAAATTTATAATTAATTTCTTATCCTGGGTTATGCATTAAATTAATTTCAATCATCTATGTATATTACATCCAGTGAAGTTGTCTCATTTTTTTGCCTCTATATTAAAATATATGTTTCTTGAATTTGTTTTCAATGAACATAATGAGCTTTTACCCAAAGATATAGTGGTTCATTGTTTGAAATTCTTGGAAAACTATATCTTGTTCAAGGTCATGGTATGTATATATCTTATCATGTATCCTTGATTTTCAGGAGCCATTATATATGATTTGGTCTCCTTATTTGATAACACAACACAATATAGATCTATAAGAATAAAAAAATACAACATATCACTCACCTAGTTACTGAACCATTAGAATAGGCCTATAAGTAATTTGATCCTTGAATTCCTTGAATTAAATATGAAAGCCACTAGTACAATACAATGGAAATCATTTCCTTGTCAAATTCATAATGTGATAGGTGAGGTTTGAGAATTCACAAATAAGATTATAAAATACCCTACCAATACTTAGTATTATTATATCATAAGGATATTTTTAGGTTATTTGTAAGAAATAATGGCCTCAATCATCTCATGATAAACCTATATGGAATTTAATGATATGATGTGTCTATAGAATAAATCCTCATACATACAAGATTTACACAATGATTATTTGGAAGAAAATATTTGTCTCACAATTCACTTAGCATGATCTCCATTATACCTTCATTATCATCTTTCTTGTAATAATTCACTAATATTTTTCCAAAATATACCACAATGAATGAATTATGGTATATATAAATGTCATTATTCATTAATTATACATTTCCAATATTATAGAGACCAAATGGCATGTCCATGTAGTTGGAGTGTTTGTAACAACTTATAAAATCTAATTTTTTAATATCCTCCTTCTAGACTCAAATTTAGTGGTGTACTGATCAGTGATAAGTAATATATCACCACATGGATCCATTAAATTTATCAAACAGATCATTATTTAAAAAAATAGGTAAATTTTCATTTTTCATAATTGGATTCATCATATTATAATCCTCAAAAAGAGAATGAATAAAATTTTCATTAATAAAAAAATAAATTTATGTAGTCCATCATGATGTACTTCGTGTTTTGAGAAACAGAAATTCAAATTCTTCTAACTGAACATCCATCTCTTATAGCTCTATTTGTATCAACTATATTATGAGAGTAATATGGGATTAATTCCTAGGATCAGGTGAATTTAAAAATTGTACTTCCCTCTCAAGTGGTAAACCAAATAACTTGTTAGGAAAAAACATCAAGGTATAGATCAACTAGGGATGTAAAATTTATATGTTTGGCTTAATAAATATACCCCAATAAAATTTCTTCCAACTGGTATGATATTGTCTCAACTATAGTTACTAATGGTCCTAATATACTTCCTTCACATCTGATTTATTTAGAATAAATATACCAACCACCTAGAAGATTTAAAAGTCACTTTCTGAGTGTATCATTCATTATGAACATTGAATGATACCTAGAAATTAATTCCCCTATTGATAATGAAGATTATAATAACCTAGATAATAAGAACACATAAAAAATTGACTGAGTCAGTACTGATGGAATTTGAATAACATTTAATCCCTATTCACTCTCATTGCTCGAATGGTGTCTTAAAATCATATTTAATTAATATATACTGTAGGTAAGATAAATTATTTCTCGACATGATAAAAAATAAAATAATTGGGGTTATTAGGGTAAAATCATCAAATTTTAATCACAGAAAATAGAACCATGCACTGTTATGGGACATGAATCCTTGATAGGGATGATCTGCATAGCTACAAAAATGCTTTCAGTATATTCCTTTTAACTAATTCCTACTTCTTTATTTTATGGGTGTTTCTAGATGAGGTGTCAAAGAATTCATAGAATCATCATGAGTAAATCAATTTTGAGGGATTTATCTAGTAGAATAAGATCATTCGGGTTAAGCATTAAAACCCAAGGAAATATAGAAACAACTAACAACTAATAACTTTGGGAAATTATTGATGTAATGCTTGATATAACAATTCTGATTGAAATTCAGATAGTATTGTGAATGATTCATGCCTTCAATATTTATATCATTAAATGTACATAAATGAAAATAAACAGGTTGGTTACTAAGATATATATGGGAAAAAATTATTCTGGGGGTGTGGTTCTATAGTGCTCTACTACCCTCTGAGTAATTTTCCCATGTATTTATGTTCCCTATATTTTTCTACCTACCTACCACTTATAGGAAAACTGTGTTCCCACGATTAACATTACCAACGATGGCATTCCCTACGACCAGAGCCTTTTTCATCATGTTTTTTCTGTTCTAGATGTAGAATTTCACGACTCAATAATGAATGTGTAATTTGACACCAACATGAACATACATTCCATGAGTGATTATAGTGATACTAAATTGGAAAAAAATATAATGTTATCCATATTAGCATGAATATTCCTTAACATATAGTTTTACATCCATTAGTTGGAATAATTTCACTAATTGTGATACTCAAATGGAATGAGGGTATAATCATTTATTAATCAATTTATAAAATTCATCACAAGTGATTACATTTCTGAATTTAGTATGAAAATATTTCTCAGGCCATTATTTTGAAATCCATGATCAAATACACATATATATTAAATTTGATTTCATATTGGATAAATAATAAATATGTGACTCTATTAATCGTCCCATAATATTCTTTTAATTTCTTGAGTTTAGATTTACCCCAAATAATTAATGGGTTCTACCTCTATAATATTATTGAGGGATCTATATGATGTGTTTCCTTAAACTGATGTCATTTTTTACATCAAAAAAATCTTCTATATTGCTTTTGACTAGTTGTTTGTTTGAATGTTGTTCTATGAAATACTAGTTGAAAATAACATCTTCTTGTGGCTTCTAGGGTCTCCTGAATGGTTAAATATTATCAATATTTATTTACAAATACCACACTCTCTTAATTAAAAATTATATCAAAATAATTTTCCATATATCATAACATAGTATGAAATTTAATTAAATTCCTCATGAATGATGTATTCATAGTAGGAATTCTAACACTATTACATGATACTAGACTTTCATCTCTTAAACCCATGATGATAAGGTGATGAAATGGCATATATTTTATAATAACACATACATTTATGTACTAACTCGTTAAGGTATGTTTTTTAAAATATATTTTCTACAAATTTTTAAACATACAATTAATGTCCCAAAACATCATATGTCCACACCTACCATCCTAGAAGATAAAATGTTCCAAAATGATACCAATTGTAACATATCTAACTAATCCAATAACATGATAAATAACATAATGCCACTAACACTATGTCACATCCCATAGAAACCAAATGTATTCAATAATTTTTAGTGGAACAAAATTATAATGAAGGGATTATTTTCTATTAAATAAAATAAATCCATTATTATAAAACTCCAAATGAATTTATGAATATGATACATGATAAATAAATCAACAAAAATTTAAGGACATAAGATATCATAAACAAAATAAATTTTGTAACAATAATACGGACACTGACACGTCTACATTAATTAATGTCTAAAAACACCTAGGAAAAAATAACTAATGTCGCAATAAAAAATTCCTCATTACCATATATCCCTAAAGTTCAACAAAAAAATTTAAAGATTGCAACATCACAATTATCCTATCGTAAAGTATGATACCTATTGACGTACTTTTACAAGAAAAAATGTAACACCCCAGAATTTCATAGTGTGTTATTTCTTAAAAATAATTCAATAACTTGCACTACACGCAACACCGAGTTCAATCACACCATGACGTACAAAAAAACCATTAAAAGAGGTCATGAATAGTATTAACAACATTTTGAACTTTATATAATCCTTATAATTTTAGAATCCCTATTATGAGTTTCTTAGTCATAATGCAAGAACAGATTCATTTTCAGTATTGCACTTTTATCAACTTTAATAGTGAAACCTTTTTAAATAAAATATTTTAAACTATATGAATAAATTGGGACATCAAAAAAAAATTTAAAATGAAACATCCCAAGCTTCTACGGTACGCTTTCCTTTGAATAAAATAGTAGCGTGTGTTGTACGCAACCTTGAGTTTTAACACACGCCACAACCAATTAAACTAGCCGTTATGAATAGTAATAACTAAATTTTGAAATTATATATATTTTATATTTTAAAATGGACTTCATTTTTGGATTTGTAATATCGAATTTAGCCTAAGGTGAAATTTTGGTACTTTTCGGATAACTTTCATATTTTGATGAATAGTGAAAATTACTAAATTTTAATTAAAAACAACTTTTTTAATCAAAATAATTAATAGTGATAAATTATGAATTTCAGTAGTTTTAAAGTATATTTAGAATATATTTTTACCATTTAATATAATGTTGGTCATTGTACATAATTTTACAATTAAACCAAACATAAACAAGTGTCAATCTTTTGATAGTTATTACCTCTTAAAAACACGCTTTTTGTTTTGACAGCGGGAATTAATTTTAAATTAATTTCTGCCACTTCTGTGTTTTGAATTTAGAAAAATGTATTCCATATTTGGAATCAGGATGTCCAAATTGTGTAAATAGGTAACTTTTATTTTTAGACATTTTGAATAATTACTGTGGTAAATATTTTATTTACCATGGTTAAGGGTAAATCCGGTAAATAAGGGTTAAAAAATAATATTTTAATAATACAAAATTAACCTAAAACGTGTCCTAACCTTATTGGTGGACACATACCCGACCATGAGCATCCTTGGGTCAATTTGGGGACCCCTTGGATCCACTTGTATGTGCTAGGGACACTTTATATTAATAAAGTTAAAATAAAAATAAAAATGGCATAAGCTTACATCTTTTAGAAGAACAATTTTTACATAGGGTTATACATGTTGGATTTTCGATTATAAATATTTATTAGAAAGCTAAAAGGCTTTCCTACATAATGATATTTTATTTATAATTTTTAGATATCAAATAATTTAAATTATTAATGACACAATAATGATGCAATGTTTACCTCATTAATAAATCATTTAAATAAATAAGATTATATGATTAAACTATTATCTAAAACCTGTCCAATTCTTATTGGTTGACGTTATTTAGAATATTAGTCATCTTATCTTCTACCTCAATGATTTTTGGACCATTATAAACCGAATATAATTATATTATAAAGTAATACTTTCACTCTTTCCTAAAGAGCCCCTCTTCTCCCTTATAAAAGGAGACCACTTCTACTCATTCCTCACACCTCTCAAGCCACTTGGCTCGTCCAAACTCTGCCCAACTAAGCTCCCCACATCCCTATCCTCCTCCTTGAAGCTTCCCCTTAGGCAGAAAGCATTTCAAGAAGTCTTTTGGTTCCAACCAAAGTGAGTTGCCTAAATTAAAGGTAACGATTTCTCTTAAATTATTTTCATTTATTTTGCTTCTCCAACCCCCAAACTCTTTTTATTTCCTTTCTTTTGTAACAACACCAGTATCCTCAATATACTAGGATGTTGTTATATGAAGGATTCAAACTACACATACACACAACTCCATCTAATGGATGATGAACATAATGTTTCTGTGGATGGCAAACTAACGCCTCACGAAACGATGATTGTTCAAATACATCTTACCGCCTCTCATGGTGGCCATTATGATGGCACTATAATTAAATATGATATTAATGATATATATTTTATATATAAGCTTCTGTAATTCCATTTTATTTCATACCATTATTCGTTTCATGTTGTATATACATACGATAATTTCATTTGAGGAAGTGCGGACTACCGCCCCCTTAAAATGATATGACTCGTTCATACCACACATGGAACGTATAAAGGATGGTGTTAATGAACTTAAGTAACATATATAAAATATTATATTATACTGGAATAGTAATATACATATGTATCATTTGGATTCAATTCTTTTAAAATAAAAATTAAATGGAAGTAGCGTTCGTGCGTACGTACGGACTACCGTCTCCACGAACGCGGTGAGATCCACCCTCCATCGTATCCATTCAAGTCTTATTCTCATTTTAGGGTTAAAAATAATGTTAATATCATTCTGATTATGAATAAGATATAATATATCCATTACAAACATGTCTTACGTAACCAAACATTTAAGAAGAACGAATCGATTATCACCCGAAACGACGATAATACTAAGATATTATTAATAAAGCAATGTTAAAAGAACATATATGATATCATATTAATGTATATGATTCTTGTATAATTTAATAACAATTATTTCACCATTATACTGGAGGTTAACCTACCCCAACCAAGGAAAAGTACAAGGTAAGGGATTTTTCTTATCTCACATTCAATTCCGTGAGATTTCCATTATTCGCCACTAAATTATTGAAAGTGGTGTATTGTGTACTGGCATTTGATATATATTATCATATTCATGTTATTCTGTAAATAATTTGGTGGTTATTAACTTTTGGCCATACGACTCAGTTGATTAACGTGGTAAGGGGTTTTCATCTCACTCCTTATTCCCGTGAGATTCATGCCATATTGCCACCATTACCTTTTGTGTGGTGTATGTACTGCCCATAATTATATCCTTTGTGTAATACAATCTAATTTATGTGTACTTACATATTCATTGTATGATACATCTTTCATGGGTTGTATGTTTCATATGTTACCAAACTGGTAAGGGTTATTTCACAATCTCTTCATTATCCCAGGTTGTTTATACGTAATAATCTACTGGGATCTCGTTATCATCCACATCCATGTTTCTTCAAAATGTATATCAAAACATTTTTAATATTTAAAAGAATATGGGTTAAAGTCATTTATACCTTTTTTTGACTTTTTATAAGAGGTTTATAAGGGAATCATTCCGTCGTTTTCCAAACAAGGTGCTTTTTAACCTTTTCGACAGAATTAAGATAAGAATGTTTTTTTTAACTTATACGGCGGGTGCGGTTATTTTCCGCCGTTATAAAATCGTCAAAGCTTCCCTTAAAAGATTATATGAATATTTTCAAAGAAAATGTTTGATTTTATATGGATCTTAAATTATTTCAATATAAAAGGAGATATTTCTTTAAAAAGAATTTTGATTTCATCTATGTCAACATCCTTTGATGGGTTTTAAGATTATTTGAAGTTGATTTATTATGATACAAAACTTCTATATTGTTTTGAAGGTTTTGTGATATGTTTGACTGTGGATGTGCTATTTTTATACCATTCATAGTTTATGGTGAAAGTATTGACATTTCGTATGCTAGTTCCAATAAGAATGTTTATGTTATATTTAAATCTTTACTTCATATGAATGTGTTGGACAAGTATGTTCCAGGTTGGGGACTGGTTAAAGTAAGCCCTCCAGGTTGGGGACTAGTAAAAGTAAGCCCTCCAGGTTAGGGACTGGTAAAAGTAAGCCGTCCGGGTTGGTGTCCTGTTATTAGAGGCACTCCGGGTTGGTGTCCGGTTATTAGAGGCACTCCGGGTTGGTGTCCGGTTATTAGAGGCACTCCGGGTTGGGTTCCGGTTACAGTTATCCCCAAGGTCTTGGGATGAGGCCTTGAAAAGTAATTAATGTTTAGCATTATGCATTCCAACATTATGAAAGTGGTTATTGATTTTGCATGTGATTATTCGATTAGTAGAATATCCATGTGAATAAGTAAATGGCATTATTTCATTTTATTTATGCCATACCATGTTGAAAGTTCAAGTTTAAAAGGCTTTTGTTTTAGTTATACATTGCCTTAAATGTTTATTCTTATTTATGAAAGTTTCCGCTATATTTTTATCCTTACTGGGCATTTGAGCTCACCCCTTTTCTATGTTTTATTTTTCCCAGGAAGTGAAGAAGTAAATTATGAATGACCTGTAGGGATATTATGAGGGGATTATAGTGTGGACTGTGGAAACATTATGTTGTTGTTGTAGTTTTTCATTTTATGATGTAATGTAAAACTTATGAATATATCTAGTGTTTCCAAGGCTACTAAACCAATCGGTCTTTCGAGATTTGATCTTTCTTGTGATCATGCCAATGTTATGTAATAATGCACCGACTCTAGGGAACTAGGGTCGGGGCGTTATAGTTGGTATCAGAGGAAGTTTAGTACAAACCTTGGAAGCTAGATTTAGATAAACTCTGATTAGAGCACGTAGACCGAAGATGAACTTTGAGGATTAGTATAGAAGAACTTCCTAGAATTTTGGTATTGTAGAGATTTTATGAGTTTTCCGAGCAATACATCCCTGTCTGGATACGAGCAGGTAGAGGCGGCTCTGGCACAGATGTACCTAGGGGTAAAACCCGAAAACACCGCTTTGAGCTAGACTCGAACGGGAACTGGTGCACGACAACGGGCCTTGCTGCACTCTTGGTTACGACACTCCCGGGGGATATGCTTAGGATAACTCTCATTTTCTTTAAAAATCATTATGAAGGGTTTATGAGTATATAATTCCTCAAAGAAAACATTTTTATTATTATGGATTATATCCATAAATAGTTCAATTTATGTTAAGTGTTTTATAAGTATGGGATTATGTATTTTTATTCATAAACTGATCTAGTTTATGCCATTGTTTAGAAATGGCGCCCAGTAGAAGGAATGAGAACTCCATAAATACACAAGATTCAAAGATAAGGAAGGATCATATCTTTCATGGTCTTAAGCTAGAATTTATAAGAGAAATAGTCTCCCATGTATTATCATCATATGAAGAAATAATATCATGTGTTGATAAGATAAGTAAAGAGTTTACTGAGTCCTATGGCTTTGAAGGGAATCAAGATATGAAAAGGATGGAAGAGAGAAAGATGGATAAAGGGAAAAGGGAAAAGAAGAATTTTCCCATATGTGGTAACTGTGGAAAGAAACACCCTGGAACTTTCCTGAAAGGAATGGGAGTTTGTTATAAGTGTGGAGGAAAAGGGCACAAAGTACGTGACTGCAAGGGTAAAAAAATGGTTTTAAATGTACAATGCTTCATTTGCAAGGAGTTTGGACACTACGCGAACCTATGTCCCAGTCATCAGACTATAACGCAAATGATGTTATTGGATAATAATCAAGTTATGATACTACCACAGATGAAGAGGAATGATTAGAGTTCTTATGTTGATTATGTCAATTGAGTGTTGTATCAACAATGTACTTTTTACAATAATCATGGAGTATATAAGGATTGTACTGCAGTACTATTTCATTAAGGACTTGAGATTGTGTGGAACAAATAAAAGTGACTCAATAGCAGGATAAATTTTTGGAAAATATATGGTTGAGAGAATGATAAATCATAATATAGTTCTGATACTGAGGTAGTGATTTTGGAATAATATGTGATTGTTTTGAATAAATTATATTGGATATTCTTGACTACCCTGGAACTGATTAATGATTTGTATATTCCATCATTGTTGGGGTTTAAAACATTTTTGGATTAATGATGTATATCCAGCATTCTATATGGAATAAGGGAGCATGAATGTAATCAATAAGGAATATGGTAATACATGATTAAGGTATTCATATGCTATTACGGGGTAAAAAGGATTTATATTATGTTTACCTTCCTTATTAATGTTAGACTGTGAGTTTGGACAGAAGTATTTTGGATAGTTCTAGTTTGGATTATTTTGGATTGCCATAAAAGGACAACCCGGAGGTCGGGCGGCAACCCGTCGCGTCCGGCAAGGCTGCGAGACTTTAACCCGCAACCGAAGGGCGACAAGGTTGTATCACCTACCACTGGCCCATGATATGTCCTAGATTAAATAATGTAGTTTTTATTAAAAGATCATGTAGATGAATTATAAATTCGTTTATTTTGGAACCCTATACGAATAGTGTAAATAGAATTTTTTTTACATTCTATTATCTTTTAGAGTGAAATATGAGTTTGTGGTAGAAATTTATTAATGGATAAAACACAAATTATAAAGTAAGTATATCTCCTTATGATCTTAGCCAATCTCATAAATAAATTCCTCAACATTAAGAAAAGAAACTTATAACAAAAATGTTTTCCTAGATGATACCTTAAATCATCACTAAATAATGGCTTTGGGATTGTTGGCCTTTTCATAGCCATGTTCTCTACCACTCTCCATCAGATAATTGATGGTTAGATTTTTCTTCCATATCGATATTTTCCTACATGGAACCCTAGTATGTGTTATTTTTGGTAATCTTCATACGTTCGACTCTTTATTATAAATAGAGGCCTCAGTAATTCATTTTTCGATGTAGGATTTCAACTAAGATATTTTGAAACGTCAAAAATGTGTTATCCTAATACCCTATGTTTTGTTGAACCGATGGTATTTCAAATCATCATAGATTGATGAATTTAAGGACCTCAATTATACACTTGTTTGTGATTGATGATCTCAATCACTACCTATAAATATTTACGTTTTTCCTCCAATTATATGTCTCTAATTGCCACCAATGTTCTCCTAATCGAGATCATAATTTGGTGGTGACTCTTTCATTTCTCTTTTCCTCATATTAAGACTAAATTTTAGTAACCTAATTTCCGATGTGGGTTTTCCCACAAAGATATTTTCTATTTTCAACCTTTTATTTTCGAAGAACAATTTCAAATTGCAAGGACGCAATTTATTGAAGGAGGGGAGAATGTAACACCCCAGGATTTCATAGTGTGTTATTTCTTAAAAATAATTCAATAACTTGGACTACACGCAACACCGAGTTCAATCACACCATGACGTACAAAAAAACCATTAAAAGAGGTCATGAATAGTATTAACAACATTTTGAACTTTATATAATCCTTATAATTTTAGAATCCCTATTATGAGTTTCTTAGTCATAATGCAAGAACAGATTCATTTTCAGTATTGCACTTTTATCAACTTTAATAGTGAAACCTTTTTAAATAAAATATTTTAAACTATCTGAATAAATTGGGACATCAAAAAAAAAAATAAAATGAAACATCCCAAGCTTCTACGGTACGCTTTCCTTTGAATAAAATAGTAGCGTGTGTTGTACGCAACCTTGAGTTTTAACACACGCCACAACCAATCAAACTAGCCGTTATGAATAGTAATACCAAAATTTTGAAATTATATATATTTTATATTTTAAAATGGACTTCATTTTTGGATTCGGAATATCTAATTTATCCTAAGGTGAAATTTTGGTACTTTTCGGATAACTTTCATATTTTGATGAATAGTGAAAATTACTAAATTTTAATTAAAACCAACTTTTTTAATCAAAATAATTAATAGTGATAAATTATGAATTTGAGTAGTTTAAAAGTATATTTAGAATATATTTTTACCATTTAATATAATGTTGGTCATTGTACATAATTTTACAATTAAACCAAACATAAACAAGTGTCAATCTTTTGATAGTTATTACCTCTTAAAAACACGCTTTTTGTTTTGACAGCGGAAATTAATTTTAAATTAATTTCTGCCACTTCTGTGTTTTGAATTTAGAAAAATGGATTCCATATTTGGAATCAGGATGTCCAAATTGTGTAAATAGGTAACTTTTATTTTTAGACATTTTGAATAATTACTGTGGTAAATATTTTATTTACCATGGTTAAGGGTAAATCCGGTAAATAAGGGTTAAAAAATAATATTATAATAATACAAAATTAACCTAAAACGTGTCCTAACCCTATTGGTGGACACATACCCGACCATGAGCATCCTTGGGTCAATTTGGGGACCCCTTGGATCCACTTGTATGTGGTAGGGACACTTTATATTAATAAAGTTAAAATAAAAATAAAAATGGCATAAGCTTACATCCTTTAGAAGAACAATTTTTAAATAGGGTTATACATGTTGGATTTTCGATTATAAATATTAATTAGAAAGATAAAAAGATTTCCTACATAATGATATTTTATTTATAATTTTTAGACATCAAATAATTTAAATTATTAATGACACAATAATGATGCAATGTTTACCTCATTAATAAATCATTTAAATAAATAAGATTATAATGATTAAAATATTATCTAAAACCTGTCCAATTCTTATTGGTTGATGTTATTTAGAATATGAGTCATCTTAACTTCGACCTCAATGATTTTTGGACCATTATAAACCGAATATAATTATATTATAAAGTAATACTTTCACTCTTTCCTAAAGAGCCCCTCTTCTCCCTTATAAAAGGAGACCACTTCTACTCATTCCTCACACCTCTCAAGCCACTTGGCTCGTCCGAACTCTGCCCAACTAAGCTCCCCACATCCCCTCCTCCTCCTTGAAGCTTCCCCTTAGGCAGAAATCATTTCAAGAAGTCCTTTGGTTCCAACCAAAGTGAGTTACCTAAATTAAAGGTAACGATTTCTCTTAAATTATTTTCATTTATTTTGCTTCTCCAACCCCCACACTCTTTTTATTTCCTTTCTTTTGTAACAACACCAGTATCCTCAATATACTAGGATGTTGTTATAAGAAGGATTAAAACTACACATACACACAACTCCATCTAATGGATGATGAACATAATGTTTCTGTGGATGGCAAACTAACGCCTCATGAAACGATGATTGTTCAAATACATCTTACCGCCTCTCATGGTGGCCATTATGATGGTACTATAATTAAATATGATATTAATGATATATATTTTATATATAAGCTTCTGTAATTCCATTTTATTTCATACCATTATTTGTTTCATGTTGTATATACATACGATAATTTCATTTGAGGAAGTGCGGACTACCGCCCCCTTAAAATGATATGACTCGTTCATACCACACATGGAACGTATAAAGGATGGTGTTAATGAACTTAAGTAACATATATAAAATATTATATTATACTGGAATAGTAATATACCTATGTATCATTTGGATTCAATTCTTTTAAAATAAAAATTAAATGGAAGTAGCGTTCGTGCGTACGTACGGACTACCGTCTCCACGAACGCGGTGAGATCCATCCTCCATCGTATCCATTCAAGTCTTATTCTCATTTTAGGGTTAAAAATAATGTTAATATAATTCTGATTATGAATAAGATATAATCTATCCATTACAAACATGTCTTACGTAACCAAACATTTAAGAAGAACGAATCGATTATCACCCGAAACGACGATAATACTAAGATATTATTAATAAAGCAATGTTAAAAGAACATATATGATATCAAATTAATGTATATGATTCTTGTATAATTTAATAACAATTATTTCACCATTATACAGGAGGTTAACCTACCCCAACCAAGGAAAAGTACAAGGTAAGGGATTTTTCTTATCTCACATTCAATTCCGTGAGATTTCCATTATTCGCCACTAAATTATTGAAAGTGGTGTATTGTGTACTGGCATTTGATATATATTATCATATTCATGTTATTCTGTAAATAATTTGGTGGTTATTAACTTTTGGCCATACGACTCAGTTGATTAACGTGGTAAGGGGTTTTCATCTCACTCCTTATTCCCGTGAGATTCATGCCATATTGCCACCATTACATTTTGTGTGATGTATGTACTGCCCATAATTATATCCTTTATGTAATACAATCCAATTTATGTGTACTTACATATTCATTGTATGATACCTATTTCATGGGTTGTATGTTTCATAAGTTACCAAACTGGTAAGGGTTATTTCACAATCTCTTCATTATCCGAGGTTGTTTATACGTAATAATCTACTGGGATCTCGTTATCATCCACATCCATGTTTCTTCAAAATGTATTTCAAAACATTTTTAATATTTAAAAGAATATGGGTTAAATTCATTTATACCCTTGTTTGACTTTTTATAAGAGGTTTATAAGGGAATCTTTCCGTCGTTTTCCAAACAAGGTGCTTTTTATCCTTTTCGACAGAATTAAGATAAGAATGTTTTTTTTAACTTATACGGCGGGTGCGGTTATTTTCCGCCGTTATAAAATCGTCAAAGCTTCCCTTAAAAGATTATAAGATTATTTTCAAAGAAAATGTTTGATTTTATATGGATCTTAAATGATTTCAAAATAAAAGGAGATATTTCTTTAAAAAGAATTTTGATTTCATCTATGTCAACATCCTTTGATGGGTTTTAAGATTATTTGAAGTTGATTTATTATGACACAAAACTTCTATATTGTTTTGAAGGTTTTGTGATATGTTTGACCGTGGATGTGCTATTTTTATACCATTCATAGTTTATGGTGAAAGTATTGACATTTCGTATGCTAGTTCCAATAAGAATGTTTATGTTATATTTCAATCTTTACTTCATATGAATGTGTTGAACAAGTATGTTCCAGGTTGGGGACTGGTTAAAGTAAGCCCTCCAGGTTGGGGACTGGTAAAAGTAAGCCCTCCATGTTAGGGACTGGTAAAAGTATGCCCTCCGGGTTGGTGTCCGGTTATTAGAGGCACTCCGGGTTGGTGTCCGGTTATTAGAGGCACTCCGGGTTGGTGTCCGGTTATTAGAGGCACTCCGGGTTGGTGTCCGGTTATTAGAGGCACTCCGGGTTGGGTTCCGGTTACAGTTATCCCCAAGGTCTTGGGACGAGGCCTTGAAAGGTAATTAAATATTACAATTATGCATTCCAACATTATGAAAGTGGTTATTGATTTTGCATGTGATTATTCGATTAGTAGAATATCCATGTGAATAAGTAAATGGCATTATTTCATTTTATTTATGCCATACCATGTTGAAAGTTCAAGTTTAAAAGGCTTTTGTTTTAGTTATACATTGCCCTAAATGTTTATTCTTATTTATGAAAGTTTCCTCTATATTGTTATCCTTACTGGGCATTTGAGCTCACCCCTTTTCTATGTTTTATTTTTCCCAGGAAGTGAAGAAGTAAATTATGAATGACCTGCAGGGATATTATGAGGGGATTATAGTGTGGACTGTGGAAACATTATGTTGTTGTAGTAGTTTTTCATTTTATGATGTAATGTAAAACTTATGAATATATCTAGTGTTTCCAAGGCTACTAAACCAATCGGTCTTTTGAGATTTGATCTTTCTTGTGATCATGCCAATGTTATGTAATAAGGCACCGACTCTAGGCAACTAGGGTCGGGGCGTTACAAAAAAAATTTCTGCAAATTCACCAAGATATATGTGTTTGGGGTGATTATATCAAATTAGTTGTTAATCAACAAAATATATCACAGAAGACACTATAATTAGACAAAGTCAGGTAACATTTCATATAAAATAATATTGAGAAATGTAAAATATTCATAAATGATATACTTAGGTATAGGTAGTGATAACCTTCCACCATGAAGGCATCCCACATCCTGAACACATACCCTTGAAACTCACACAACCAATGAACATCATTTTAATGAAAAACCACTAAATATCCAACACTAATGGTTATTACTCATCCATTTGATCCCAAGAAATCACATGGAAATAAATTTCCCTAAATCCAAAATTCACCCCTCATCAATGTATATCCCAAAAGAGGCCCTTTCCATTTTCAACCTAAAATCATAAATCAATTTCCATTCCTTATTTTCTCAAGCAATGTATATTTTGAATTCAATTTATCATTTTATAAATTTACCAAAAATGCTGTCGGAGAATTTAACATCCCATGGTTTCAAATGCCAAAATTCATGGAGGAGTATCCAAAGCTATCATAAAAAATGATTTTTCTTTTAAAAAATATCATTCATGTTATAGGTAACATTAAATTGAGAGGATACACTGATCTATAACATTTTAATTTCAATTATATTATTTAATATATCACATATTTGTTATATACATATTATTCCGTAAAATCAATTTCAAGGAATTCACTTACAATCATATTAAAATCATATAGCAGGGCATGAAAACCCTATTATACTGTTCTTATCAATTTAGAATAAGAAGGTCCAAATGAGAATAATTACCAATATACTAACCAATAATATCATAGGTTTAATAGTTGAAGATAAATTGAAATCAATCTCCATATGGAATATGATCACCATAATCACCAGGAGTATAAGGACCCAACCTTATTAAATTCCATAATCATTAATTTAGTTAAGAAATCACGTCCTTTCACATTGATGATATTTTTATGTTTAGATATTTATATAAAATGAAAATAACACATTCATGGAATTAAACATTAACACAGAGTGGATACTATAAAATTATTACTCATTTATTCATATGTATAAAACTTTTCAAATAAAAAATGATTTCTTTTAAAGTTATTCATAAATTAAACATTGATTATTATTTTTTCTTACACATCGTAATAATCTATTAAAATATTTTATAAATATTTTATGAGAAAAAAATGTTATTATGGGATTTAAGAATACGGAAAGAGCACATTAGCCTAGGAATGTCTGTAACGTATGAAATCATTTATAAAAAGATATACTTTTCACCCTTAGAAACATACCCTTTGAAACATGGGATTTTCTTGTTATTTCCACATTACATATAGAACATAAACATAAAAAAATATTTATGGTCCATTACATAAATAATCTTGTAACCCTCTTGGTTACCTTACAATTTATGTAACCATTGCAGTTACACTTGGAGTAAGCATGTGACCAACCTAAAACTTTCAAATAACCAATAAATTATAGATAGATATATATAACACCCATCATCATAAAATATTTCCCAAGAACCAGATCATAATAACACAACATGAATTATTTCATAAAAACACGTCTCTGTAATCATGTAATAAAAAATTATAAAAGGTGATTTTAAAATACAAGCCCCTTAAAAATATCATATAATTGAAGATAAACATCATGAAGTTGATGGAATATGTATAAAAACATAAAATATTATTTATTAAACATAATATAAACAAAACCCATTACATAAAAATTTTAATAGAACATAAATATTGAAGTATAAGGTTAACCCAAAAAAAATGGAAATCAGATTAAGAATACCATTACCTTGGTCTGTCTTACATCAAACTCTTTTAAACCTCTAGTATAATGGTTAAAATATTGATACTAATATTATACAATAACATATCAATCTTTATAATACCTTATATGACCATTTCATTACATCATTTCACCCTTTAATTGTTAGTATTTTGTTCCTACCATTGTTTTTGTGTGTTCTTTACATGTTTTCCATGATCAGTTCTAGATGGTTGTTATTGTTGATTGGAAGTGAAACTAAAAAAATGTAATAGAGTTATATTTACATATATACAGAGCCATTAATTATACAATTTATCATTTTGATTTCTATATAAAGACTATTTACAAGTTTAAATATTGATGATATTTGTTTAGGTCATTTTGGGGATACTTTGATCGTGAAGAAGTCATTGTGTTTTAAAAATTAAGAGGATATGTGAAAAATTATATCAGAAACTTATATAAGATTTAATAAATAAATAATAATATGGTTAAACCATAAAAATGTTTTCATGACCAGTCTTGAAGAAATTAAATGAAATTGAAATCTGGTTGTCTATATTATGAGTAAATCAACACATCACGAATGACGTTTTAATTTCATTAATAAGTGGGAAAGGAGAAGAAATGTAATTGTGAGTATTAAAAAACATTATAAAAAAATAATATGTATGATATAGTATTATTCATGCTTCTTAGATAAGGGAAGGTAAGGAAATAAAAAAATATAATGGAATCTCGAAATAAAAGAATAGATGAGAAATCCCTTACAATGATTTGGTAAACAAATGAAGTCGCTTAAAACTTAATAAAATGTTTTGATGAGAGAAAAGGGTAATCTCATAAAAATTACATTATATGGGAATTAAGGGGGATTTGGAATGACCTATACCAACATTAGAAAAATGAAATTTAAAATAATAACATAAAATGAACGAAATGATAGTACATAAAAGAAGATGTTTACCCCATGATCTCTCCTCCTTGAGGTCATCCTTATGGACTTTCGTTTTGGAATTTTGGTGTGATAGACATATCTAGAATGTTGGAAGGATCCGAGGATAGATTATTGGGTAGATGAAAGGTAAGGATCAAGGCTTGAGAGGTGTGGGAGGAATAAGGAAATGAGAGTGGTATTTATAATGGAGGAGAGGAGGCATTTAACATTATTATAACAATTTTTCTCAATACTATTAAAAGTCTTAATTAATGTGATCCAAACTATTAATAATTGAATGAGAGTTCGAACCAAGTGGTCTTACATCGTCCACACATCACCTATGTTGTAGTAAATTAAGAATTTATCATTTATCTTATTTTACACTTCATAAAAAATTCTAGAATTTCAAAAAATTCCCAAAAATTCACCCTAACTATTTCTCAATGTGTAGAATTCTAAAAGGATATGTATTTTTTAAAAATAATTTTCTAAATATTTTTAAGTTAATTTTTATTTAAAGTTATTATTTATTAAAAAAATTACAATTTTATTTCTTTAACTACTTTTATATCACATAGAAAAATTAACCAAGATGTCATTGTATTAAATCCTTAAGAAAATAAAATAATAATACAATTAACTATTCATTTTGTCCATATTACTATTCATATCACTATTGATAAGGGTTTGTTAATATTCACCAAAAATCAAGTTGGTTCTATCAGATTCATTATAAATTAATCAAAGCAATTTTATATGACTCTTTTTTGAAATTAAAATCATAGATGTGGAAAAATTATTATAAAAGGCTAGTTATAAATATATATTTAACACAATGATTCATGAATTTCAATTTATTTTAAAAAACAAGGGGTCTTACTTTATGCCCACAAGCTGAAAATTGCATCCTTGCAATTTCATTTACATATTAATCAAGTTATGTTACATTTCCCTCATAGAATTTATTGACTCCCATGTAGATTTTTCAAACAACAGGTTTCTCCAAAAAACCTAAACATGGGGGATTACATTATTCTGTAACACTTGTTCCCATCAAACAGGAATCAAGATTGGTTTCTCTTCGTAAGAAAGGTACTCCACTAGGTGAAATGTTTCTGGGATCATAACATGAGTTGAATCTGGTACATACTTCCTCAATATAAAAATATAAAAATCATTATGTACCTTAGATAATCTCGGAGGAAAATATACTCAGTGGTAAAGTTGACCAACATTCATTATGATTTCAAAAGGATCGATGAAATGTGTACATAGCTTTGTGTTCTTACCAAAACACATAACACTATTCCAAGGAGATATTTTAAGGAATACATCATTACATACCGTGAAAGATAAGTCTTTCCTTATCTTATCTGCTTAACCTTTCTACCTGCACAGAGTGGTCCTCATGTGCTGGTAGATCATCTTTACTTTCTTTTCCACTTCCTCTACTAATTATATACCCATCAAATGTTTTCACAGACTTCATCCTACAAAGATAGAGTTCAACATAGCTTCCCATTCAATTCCTCATAAGCTAACATTTGTATATTTGAATGAAAACAATTATTATATGAAAACTCAAGTAATGTAAGATGTTGATCTCAACTTCCCTGGTAGTCCATTGAACAATCATAATTAATATCCTCCAATGTCTGAATTGTTCATTCTGATTGCCCATCCGACTGAGGATGAAAAGTTGTAATTAAATTTAATTATGTTCCCAATGACTTCTGATTGACCTTCCATATTTTAGAAGTGATCCTTGTATCCTGATCATATTCAATGGAAAGAGGAACTTCATGTAACCTGACAATCACTATTAGGTACACTTGATAAAGATGATCCAAATTCATTGTATCTTGAATAGAAACCAAATTTTCAGATTCAGTAAGACGATCAACAATAATCCAAATGACATTGTAACCTCAAGAAGTATTTGTTTGTCCCAACACAATGTCCAAAGATATATTCTCTCATTTCTACTCTGGAACCAGAAAAGGATGAAGCATGCCTTTCGGTAACTGTCTCTCTACTTTATCCTATTGACATGTCATTCATTTCATGGTAAAATCATCAATATATATTTTCAATCCAACCCACCAATAATACACCAGAAGTACTCTATATATCATAGATCTACCAAGATGATATAATAATGGAGCATTACGAGCTTCAAGCAAAAAATCATTCTTTAACTGAGAATCAGAAGACACACACAACCTTTTTTTCAAATCATAACACATAATCATTATTAAGTATAAATTATACTAGCATACCCATTATAACAAATTATAGTTATTTCTATAGCTCAGGGTCTTCCATATGTGCTTGCTTAATTCTGTCTAGTAACAATGACTGCATAGATACCTAAAACCAAATAGAGGCATTTCCTATACCGAATACTTATATGAAAAAAATCATCAATTCATTAATCAATGGATCATTTTTGAAACATAACATGGTTAATAATGCATGATATTCTAGAATCAAGGAATCAACAAATTGTTTTTATTTTCCCAGATTTTTATTGATCATGAAATCATAATTCTTTATCAATTCAAGACATATTCCATGTAAAATGTTTAATTTCTTTTGAGTGAATATATAGTTCATACATCTATAGTTAGTATATATTTGAAATTTGTCTCTATATAAATAATTCCTCCAAATTTGCAATGTAAATACTACAAAATCAAATTCTGAATCATGTGTGTCATAAGTTAACTCATGACGTTTTAGTTGTTTTGAAACATATGTAATTACCCGATCAATCTGCATCAAAACACAACCAAGTCCGTTCAATGAAGCATTAATCCAGATGAAAAAGTCTCCATTTTAGGAAGGCAAGTCCAAAACTAGAGTATTAACCAATCTCATCTTTAGTTCCTTTAAAAAACATAACATTCTTAAATCCAAATAAATTTAACCCATTTTCCTATTAAATTGGTTAGAATGCTAGATAAATGTGCAACATTTTTAACAAACCGTCAGTAATAACATTCTAATACAATAAACCTAAGAATATATGTAACATTTTTGGGTCTTGGATATTCATACACCCCCTTTGTTTTTAAAGGATCAATTGTTATTCCATCATTATTTATAATATTCCCAATAATTGAAATATATTTCACCCAAAAATCACACTTTCGGAATTTTCAATACAGTCTATTTTCCATTAGTGTTTGCAAAACAACCCTTAGATGTTTTAATTTAACCTCTTTACTCATAAAAATAAACATAATGTTATCAATAAACATAGAAAAAAATTTATCCAAGAACTCAGGAAATATTCATTTCATAAGAGCCATCAATATATTTGGTTTATTAGTTATCCCATATGGCATAAAAATTAAAAATGTCGAAATCTAGTATGAAAGGTTATTTTCAGGATGTCATCCTCCTTCACCTTCACCTGATGGAATCCATATCTCAAGTCAAACATGGAAAATTATTGAGCTCCATGTAGCAGAAAAAACAAGTCATCAACATGAGTCCATGGATATATGATTTTAACAATGAATTTATTAAAAGTTCAATAATTAATGAAAAGTATCATGGAACAATCCTTCATTTTTGATGAACTAAATAAGAGGACCCCATGGTCATGTGCTAGGAGGAATGATGCCTTTATCAAGAAAATCATGGAATAGATTATTCAATTCAATAAGTTCTATTTGAGACTTACGATATAGGGGTTTTGAAATTGGTTTATAATCAGTAACTAAGTCAATTATGAATTTTACTTCCCTATTTGTTATAGAATAAGATAACTCATTATGAAAACATCATGGTTTTCATTTACCATTGGCACATCATTAATATTTATAGTTCCCTTATTCTCAAAAATATAATAAAAAATTACATTAATTTCCATATTTCAATAGTTTCTTAGAATCCAAAAATATTATCAATTATATAGGTTTATTCTTGTATAAAAACAGAAAATAATTCTAAAAAAACCATTTTATCTCTATTGTCAATCATACCATGATAAACCCAAATACAATACATTCCCAAAATGAAATCATACACTACTATAGGGAAAACAACAAGGAATAGAGGTAATTCATATATACATACAATAATATAAATATTATTATAAATCATATTTTCTATAAATTTCCCCCCTATCAGTTTTAAAGAAATTTTCTGGTCTCATTTTTTCCGGAGATATTTGAAATTTTTTGAGAAAATTTCTCTAAAATGTAGAAATCTATAGACCCCATATCGAAAAAAAAATTTAAAAAAATATGAGTAAAAAAAAGTATCTGATACAACTTCATTGTATAGACTGAAGACTGTTCTCAAAGTCGCAAAGGATATCACAACACCTTTCTCATTATATTTTGGATTATTTTCATCATCCAGTTCTCTCTTTGGGCATACATTTTCATAATGACCAATCTCACAATATTTAAAACATTTAGTTGTTTTATTATCAGGATTTTTCTTATGATCATTTTTATTACAATATTTGGACATATATCAAAACATACCACATTGAAAAAATTTCCTAGTTTTTTTGAGATATTCCCCTAGGTTCTTCTTGCAACAATTTTCACAAAGTAGAAACTAGATTTTTGTACCATCAGATTTATTTAGTTGATTCTTAGGCATCGATTTCCATATAGACCTATTCTTATCTTGGTTTCAAAAAATCACGTTATCAATAAAAATCACCATATCTACCCTCTTAGCACATCAAACATGTTTCTCATAACATTTAAATTCATAGGAGGCCAACTCCATTCGATACCTTCGCTTCAATCCAGAGTAAAAGCAGTTAATCTTTCTATCAAGATCCCGAATAAGATTTGAAGAATACCTCATTTGTCTAGTGAAGTTTTCATAATAAACATCCACTAAATCATACTAAATTTTATTCAATTCAAGGAATTTATTCTCCATCATTTTTTGCACCACATTAGGAAAACAATTCAAGACAAATACTTTTGAATTCATCCCACTCTAAGGCCGCAACATCTTCCCTATCATTGATATTCTTTACCATTTCCCACCACTGATCAAATTCACCTTCAAAATGATAAATGGAATGAGTTAAAATTCTATTATCTTAACATCCCATTACATCGAATATCTTTTCAATGGAATTAATCCATCCATCAGTAGCTACTAGGTCAGAAGATCCATTGAACGTAGGAAGGTGTTGTATCATAAAATGTTCAACTGTTGTCATGTTTTTTTGTGGTACTTATGATTTTTATCTAACATGGATTCCACCATCATTGGATTCATATGTATGTTGAGCCATTACAGTAAAAAACAGCTCATTTCTAATCCCAACAATTTCAGGATGCAGATTCGGAGGGATATCATTATATCGGTGTAACACCCTAGGTAAATAAAGAATATGACATTTTCATATTTATCCATATTTGTGAATAAAATATTAATATGACTTTAAAGGGGACGCTATGCTCGATGGCGTACCCAACACGCAACAACGAGTTTCTTGGGAATCTTACGTTGCACTCTAATAATAAAATAATATTATTTTAAATGGTAGTTAACATGTAGCCGTTGTAATGGCAGGAATGGATAGAAATAACTAAAATATGATTATATATGTTCTTAAATGTTTTTACATTTATACAATAAAAGATAAAGGCTTAAAATACGGAAAGAATTCAATTTTAGGCGTATATGCCCTAGTTTTCACTAAAGGTTCACTTATCACCTTTTGATGGAGAACCGTCATTAAATATAGTTTTGTTCACTCTTAAACATTCTTTTGGACCAAATAAAACTCTTATTAAGAATCGGGACATCAAAATTTACTTTGTGTAAATTTTTGGTATCTTTCCGATAAAGTTCATTTTTTAATGAATAGTGTAAAATGTTGTATTTTAATTCAAAACCACTTTTTAATCTAATTTATTTATATGATTAGATTATATTTTGAATTGGTTTTAATTTGAAATTAGAAAATATTTTTACCATTAAATCCAATAGTGGTCGTTGGAATCAATTTCACTTTGAAATCAGACTTAAACTAGTGTCAATCTTTTGATACTTATTGTTTCATAAAAACACGCTAATTGTCATGACAGCGGGAATTAATTATTAAATTAATTAATGTGACTTATATGTTTTGAATTTTGTAAAACGGACTTCATTTTTGAATTCAGTATATCAAATACAGCTTAGGGTGAATTTTTGGGATTTTTCTGAAAAACTTCAATTTTTGATGAATAGTGAAACCACTAAGTGGTACTTATAAAAACTGATTTTCCGTTTAAATGAAATTTTGCCATCATTGTGTTTTGATTTTCAAAAATCCGATATACATGGTTGTCATTAAGAACTAAAATGTGGTTCAATGAGATTAAAATAATATTTTGGTGAATAGTAACTTATTAAGTTTTTAATCGCGATTAGAGGTAATTAGTGTAGTTTAAGGTAAAAATGATATTATAAGAATGTGAAAACACCATGACACTTGTCCTACACCTATTGGTTGTATCATGGCCGACCAAGAAAAGCTATGGGTCAACTTGGGGACCCCATGGATCCACTTTGGATGGGAAATGACAAAAATAACATTTTATTTAATGTAAAAGTAAAATTGACACAAACATGATATGTTTTACTAAAACAATTTTTAAGTGGGGTTGTACAAGTCATATTTTTTATTATAAATATTAATTGGAAAGATAAAATGATTTCCTACATCATAGTAGTTTTTTTATAATTTTTATACATTAAATAAATTAAATTATTTATGACATAATAATGATGCAGCGATGACATCATTATTTGACGATTAAAATAAAATGGAAAGATAATGTAAAATCTATGAACTACACATGTCCAAAACTTATTGGATGAGTGGATTTCGAAGAATTATCTCCTTATCAAAGAATTATATCAATGTGGGACCTTTGGAAACCGAAACACATTTTCAAATAGAGTAATATTTCTTTACTTTCCAAAAGTACCCCTCCTCCCCTCTTATAAAAAGCCCCCACCTCTACCTCATTTCACACACTCCTCAAGCCTTTGGCTCGGCCAACCCCTGCCCATTTACTTTCTCCACATCCCTCTCCTCATCCTAGAGGATTACCTTTGGGCAGAATCCTTTCAAAGGAAGCCTTTAGGCGCAAATCAAAAGGAGTTACACTTTTAAAGGTAATTCATTCTCTCATGTTCATTTGTTTTATTTTGCTTCTCCAACCCCCTAAACTCTTTTTATTTACTTCTTTTGTAACAACAGAAGTATCTTCAATATACTAGGATTTTCTTATATGATTTATTCGAGCTACACTCTCACACAACTACATCAAATGGTTAAAGAACATACGGTTTCCGTGGATGGTGAAATTCTGCCTCCCGAAACGATGATTATTCAATACTCATTTAACACCTTCAACGGTGGCCATTATGATGTCACTATTTTTATATATGATATATAATATGTTTATTTTTTATTTATGCTTCTGTATTTTTCATTTTTTGTCTTACCTTTATGGTTTCCATTATTGGTATACGCGATATCTTCATTTAAGGAAGTGCGGACTACCGCCCCCTCAAAGTGATTTGATTCGTTAAATACCATATGTGGGATGTATAAAGGATGGAAATATGATATTATATATTATATTATACTGGAATTATAATATACCTTTATATCATTATTATTCCATTCTATAAAATACGAAATTGAAATGAAAGTAGCGTTCATGCGTACGTACGGCTTACCGTCTCCATGAACGGTGCATTTCATTTCTTACCTCTAAATGATTATGTAATGTTATAAATGCATGAATGTACTGGATATATATGAAATATATGATATCTACATAATGAATTAAATTCTGTATATAATAAACATTTGGCCACACGAACAACATGTAATTGTAAGAAGTCCACTTTCGACTTAAGAACCAAATATCGGCAAAACAAATATTATTAACTTAAATGATTACATAATGTTTATGACATGGTAATAAGTGGTATAAAAGTAATAATGAACTTGAAAAAGGTTCTTAAGGAATTAGAAATTTACTCAAGTTTATTATTCAGGAGATTAAAGAACGATCGAGTCAAGTCGGACCCGAGGTAACGGATCCTACTCCTCTCTTTCTTTTTAAGTACACACTTTTATGTCGTTCCTTTTAAAGCTCATCTTTCTTGTTATTGGTATTATATATTATATTAAATTGACTGTAATTATTATGTTCATGTGATGAGAGACCCTATTATCTCTCATCAATCTATTTTGAAAGTTTTAAGTGGCGCCGATAGGCTGCTGAATTTTCGTAAGAGATCTATCCTCTCTCTTTCTCTTTAAGTACTCCCCTTTATGTCACTTCTTTTAAGCTCCTCTTTGTAATGTTGGGGAATGTTCTTTTATATTCCTCTTGCTGTACATTTTATTGTAATGTGATGAGATACCCTATTTGATCTCATCAATCCATATTCGGAAGTATTATGTGGCACCGTTAGGCTGCCGAGTTTTCGTAATGGATTTTTCATCTCACTTTTATTCCCATGAGATTTATGCTACATTTGCCACAAATTCCCTTGAGTGGTGTATGTACTTCCCATTATTCTACTCTTTGTGTAATATACATTTGTTTATGAGTATTTACATCAATTGTCTTTTGTCCTTCTTTCATGTGGTGTATGTTTTGAATGATACCCAAGTCGGTAAGGGAACCTTTCACCCTCCTCTTTTTTAAAAGACTTCTTTTGTTGGGTCTTTTAATTTACATATCGTTATGTTGGGATATGTTCTCATATATCCTTATTGATGTAAATTTTATTTCCAAGTGATGAGATACTCTTTTTATCTATCATCAACTCTTTTTTATGTGATGTTGTTAGGCTGTCAAGGGAACTTTTTAACCCAATTTCGATTTCTTTGCGTTCAACATGTAGTCATTGAATATGTCGTCCATTGAATATGTGTGAATGACCTTTTTACACTTAATATCCACTTATATTGGGTGTATTTATATTTTTCACACATATTTTTGAGATTGATTTGTCCTTAATTTAAGGATACCTTCTTTATAAGGGATTTCATCACATTTGACATTTCTATTGAGGGTTCATTGTTGTTATGCACCAATTCACTCTTATATGGTGTATATACTGTCCTTTGGAGTATTATATCATGCATCCATTTATTCTCATGATATTATAAAGTTTTGAATAAATGTTATTCCTCAACTATTGTATTCAAGTGTCTCTAATTTTGGTAAAACCCCTTTAACCAAAATATCGTTTTAAATGTTTTAATTATTTGTTCTTATTAATATCCATGTTTTCAAAATGGTTTTAAGGATTTATTTATATGGATATTAATGGTTTAAAATTTTAAGCTTCAAGGTGGTATGGGACACTTAGATTCAAAAATATCTTTTTTTAATGTTTTAAATGGTTTTGGAAATGGTTTCTTTTTGAATGGATTCAATATTTCAATATACTAAAATGTTATATTGTGATTGAAATGTGAAAATGTTATGTTTCCTTTATGCATGTTTTATGTGACACATTTATGTTATGGTTCTTGGGAATTGTTATGAAAATGGGTGGTTCCGTGATAAACTAAGGGCGGGTGAGCCCGTTATAGCTCTCCAATGCATTGGGTAACGCGAAGGAGTGAAACGTTAAGGTTTCTCCGAAGAGATTTAGGGAATATATTGTGATGGTTATTCCAAACGTAACCAAGAGGGTTACTCCCCACGTAAGAATGTTATGAATGCCTCAAGTTACCTTTATGTCTTATGTTTTCTATGATTTATTCATGGTTTGATGAGGTATGTTAAAGTGCCTATGTTTTATGGGTAAAGTATGATTTCATTCTTATGTATATATGAACTCATGTTTCCTTTCCATATTTTTATAACCCTTACTGAGCTTTTTATGCTCATCCCAAGTTTTTGAAATGTTTTTCACAGGTCAAGGGAAAGGTACATGATGTGATGATAGTGTCAAGGATGTTTCAAGAAAGAATCCGTGTTATATTTTAAATAGGTTTCCGTTGATGGGAAGAATGAATACTGTCTTTTATGTAACCGCTTTGTTTAAATGTGGAATGTAATGCAAGTTTCATGATCTAATTCTCTTAAACACTAAACCTGAAAATATCCTCAATGTGTAATCTTGTAATAACTCAAGATTAATTAAGGTTTAAGGCTAGGGCCTTATAATCGGTGCCTCTCCTCTTATGCTTTTCAATTTCATCAGCAGACAACCATTCCGAACAAAAAAATCATATTTGAAGTAATATGGTAATATTTAAATGATATTACAATTAAAATTGTCCACATATTAAAAATAAATTTATGGTATTATATTAACATCATCTTATCACCTAAATTTGTCTAAACCATCCTCTGATCCCTGTTATAAGGACCCGACCTTATGACATTACAAAATATTGTATTGAATCAAGAAATTACTCCCTTTCACATTGAGGATCTTTTCACATTTATATATTTATAGAAATTGTACATAAACAATTCATGACATTACACATTATTACAAAGTGGATAACATGAAAACAATAGCCATTTATTCCAATATATAAAACAATTCAAATAAAACATGATTTCATTGAACATTATTCAAACATTTAACATGGATTCCTTCTTTGTATCACACATCCTTATAACCTCTAAATATCATTTATAATCTTTGGATGAGAAAAAAATGCATAGTAAGTGATATAAAAAGAATGATAGAACCCATTAGTCTATGAATACCTGTAACATATGAAATCCTTTTCAAAAATACATACTTGTCACATATATAATCATACCTTTTGAAACATGGGATTTCAATGAGATTTTCAGAAAACATATAGAACATAAATATAACCATTAATGTATCTTTGTGAATTATTTACATAATCCCATAACCCTCTTGGCTACCTTACAATTTCTAACCCCCTTGGCTACCTTAAAATTTGTGTACCTATCATAGTTACACATGGAGTAACCATACGACTAACCTCCAACATACACATACCCAATGAATTGAAGGGATATATAGGTACCATCGATCATCATAAACAATTCCCCAGAACTGTATCATAATAAAAACATGAATAATTTTAAAAAAACATTGCTTTTGTATTTTTTATTACTTAATTTTAAAAGAATATTTTAAAATATAATCCAATTAAAATATCATATAATTAAAGTGAAAAATAATTAAGTGTAAGGAATATGTATATAAAATGAATATAATAATGATTAAATATAATATAAACAAAATCCATCACACAAAAAATTTAATACAACATAAATAATGAAGTAGACGGTTAACTCAAAGAATGGAAATCTGGTTACGAAGTCCCTTACCTTTGGTTTATCTTACATCAAAAACATTTAAACCTCCTGTATAATGGATAAAAGAGTGTTAATAGTATCTTAAAATAACATATACATCTTCATAAAACCATTTAATATAATTTCACTACATCATTTCAGTTTTTAATTGTTAGTATTTTGTTCCTTGTATTGTTTTGGGTGTGTTCTTTACATGTTTTCCGTGATCAGTTAATGATGGATGGTTGTGTCGATTGTAAGTGAAACTACAGAATAATAATTGATAGGTATTTAAATTTTTAAAAAACCATAAATTATACCAATTATTATTTTTAAATCTTACATGATGATTATTCATAACTTAAAACATTATTGATATTTTTTAGGCCATTTTTGCGATTATTCAATCATAATGAACTCGTTTTGTTTTATGAAGTAAAAAAATGTTTGAATAATTATTCTAGAAAATTATATAAGTTAAAATACCTAAATTGTATTATTTTGGAACCATAAAAATAGTTTCATGAGATGTCTTGAATAATGTAAATGAAATTGAAATCACATCGTCCACAGTTTTGGAAAATCGATAATCAGTGATGGCGTTTTAGTTTCTTTAATAAGTTGGAGAGGAGAAGAAATGTAAGATGTGTAAGAATAAATAAAAAATATTTAAGATATTTTATCATTCATTACTCTTGGATAAGGGGAGTTTAGGAAAGAAAAAATTAAATGAATGGAATCTCAAAATAAAATAAAAGTTGAGAAATCCCTTTTGAAAATTTGGCTTCCTAACAGCACCGCACAAAATTTCATAAAACATTTTGAAGATTAAAAATGGGTATCTCATCATTCTTACATAATATGGGAAGTACGGGGGATATGAAAAGACATATTCCAACCTAATCCAAAGGAAGTAAAAAAGAATAACATAAAATGAATGAAAAGAAATAAAACAAAAGAGGGTGTTTACCTCTTGATCTCTTCTCCTTGAGATCCACTTTAACGCCTTTGGTTTTGGTATTTTGGTGATACCAGCATCTTTAAGATGTGAGGTAGATACTTGGGAGTATTATTGGACATAACATAGGTATGGCTCAAGGATTTAGGGGTGTGGGAGGGAGAGGGAAATGAGGGTTGTATTTATAGTGGTAAAGAGGAGGAATTTTACATTATTTTATCCATTGTTATAATATTTTTGCTAATGACTATGAATAGTCTTAATTCATGTTGTCCCAAATATTAATAATGACATGTGAGATCGAAACATGTGGTCTTACATCAGCCTTGAATCAACTATGATGCAGTAAATCATGTAATTAGCATTTATCATATTTTATCATATTTTACTATTCAACACAAAATCTAGAATTTTGGAACATTTACACAAATTTACACTAAATATTTCATGATGTTAAGATTTAAAAAATGATATTCATTTTTTCAAAATATGATTCTAAATATTATTAATTAATATTTTAAAATAAATCATAATTTCTTAAAAAAATCAACAAGTTTATTTCTATAACAGCTTTTATATCACATTAAAAAATTAACCAAGATTTCATTATCATAAAGCCTTAATAAAATAAAATAATAATACAATTTACTATTCATTAGTGTCATATTATTATTCATATCACTATTAATAAGGGTATGTGACTATTCATCCAAAATCACATTGGTTCTCTCAACTCCAAATAACATATTTGACCAGAATTGTATATAACAGTTCTTCAAAATTCAAAATATAGAAGTGGAAACATTAAGTTTATAATATAGTTATAAATATATAATTAAAACAGTGTTTCATGAATTTAAATTTATTTTTAAAAAACAATGGGGGTTACCGGGAGAGGTCCAGTAGTTTGAGGAGAAAATATTGAATACCAATAAAAACCAATGGGAACATGAATGAAAATAGCTGAATAGAACCAACCACAATCATTGAATTAATATACTTTTCCCTAAATATTAAAGATAACCATATATTCCAAAATAGTTATTTCCTCAACTTACATGCCTGAAAACATAATCATGTAGTGAAATAGACTTTAATGATGTGAATAGGGAATGATGATGTGAATCCTAACCTATAGAATGATTTCAATTCAAGATTCACTTCCTCCCCTGAATACCTCCCACTCCATCTTCAAAACACTGAATTCTCAAACTGAAAAAATAACATAACAAATGGTTGTGGGGTGAACACAAGGTACTTAATAGGGTCATATTCGAAAAATGATCAATTAAATAATGAATAAAATATATTAACTACTCATTTTCCTAGATAATAATTCCTTGAAATTATATTTAAATTATATTTCATAGACATGAAATATATAAAATTTCATAGTTGAAAAAACTCGTCCGCAAATTATTACTCCACAACCACTATAACATGATAATAATTTTGAAAACAGTAATTAATAAAAAAATATCTTGAAGAATTATATATATAATATATATATCCATAAAAATAGGTAAATAATAAATAAAATATATTATAAATAAAAAGTTATAAAATTATAAACATAAGGGATTTTGGGAAGTATATAATGAAAAAATATATTATTTTCCTCAATTTCAAAATTATCTATTACCAATAGTAACACTTTTCATAATACTAAATCTTTTACATATCAACAATCACATGTATTTATTTATCATATCATTTTTCCCCAACATTAAACAAAAAATAGATTTTAAATATCTTGGAAATATAATCAAATAAAATATGATTTAAAACCAATATTTCATATTCACATTAATCACCAAATCAACATATTTATTTTTCTTCCCTTTAAAATTCACCAACAACCAATCAATAAAAATTGATATAACTATAATGGACATGTTATATTAATTCAAATTATGTTAAAAATTATATTTTATTCACAAGGAAGATATATTATTTTAATGATCTATCATGATATCCTAGTGATCCTCCATTCCTTATTTTCCACATGCATAATTTTTCATTCACTACACACATGAATAAATGTTTTCTCTTTATTCCAATGTTCTATATCTACTATCAAGAACCCTAATTATTCTTGAAATGAAACCCCTTACATTGTTAACATAATATTTAAAAAACACCCCTACATAAATGATAAAAATAATTTCAATATATAATTATTTTAAATTACTATTGTGCTAAACTTTTATTTTAATTATGAAAACTCTTCATTTTGGAATTTCATTTCATTAATCTGTTTTTAAATTTTTTATTTAAAATATTTTTTCTCTAAATTTTTGCAGAATATTTTCCATTAATTATTTTTTATAACATTATTATTTTTTTCATATTTATAAAAATGTGTTTTCCCAAAAATATTTCTTAATTTATTTTAAAAAATCATTTTTAGATTCCCAATATTTTCAATAATTTCTTTATAGATATTTTATATTATATATTTATGAAAACATGTGAATATTAATTTATGTATAAATATATTTTTTCAATAATTTTTTTCAATATTTATAACCATTATTTCCAAGTTAGATGCCCTACATCTCTCTATTGTTAATATTTAAAATAATGCTTTAAAATAATATAACATATGCTATTGAAAGATAATATAATTTTGAAAAAATATATTGATAAAAGTATATTTTTATAGAAATTTATTTAATAAAACTACAATTATACTTTTCCAAATATAAATTGATAATGGTTGATAAATAAGTTTCAATGAATAATAATTAACACAATAAAGTATTTTTATAGAAATTATAATTCATTAATAAAAATAATATAATAATCTTAAATACATCATTGATGAAATAAGTTTATTTAAACATAACTTATTGATCAAAAAATTCATATAAAAATAATTTAATTCTAAAAATACCATTAATTTGACTCTAATTTTTAAAAATTATTTACAATTTATAATACCAATATTCATAATAATTAAAGTATTAATTATTAATTAGAATGCAATTCCTAAAATCTTACATATTTTGAAATCTAAATTAAAAAATCTCTATACAAATGATGAAATGTAATGTTATATAATGGTCTGGGTCATTACAGTTTATATCACTCAAAATAATCTCATCCATAGAATTAAAATAAATCATTAAAATAGAATCATAATGCGATTATAAGCATTTATTTAAAGATAAATGATATTTTTTATGGGTTTAAAATCAAAGGATTTTACATGCGGGTTCAGGAGTGTGTTAGAGGAAGGTCGGAGGATACAAAAAAGGGAGTACCTATTTTATTCCATTCACGCCTTGGGAAAATATTCATGGTTTGTGACATAGAGACAATTATAGTGCCCCTACCATAGTGGTTCATGATATTAAAGTGGTTTTATACCTTTTAAAAATAGATTATCTGTCATGTTTTTTAGGATAAAAGTTCATATTTGGAGGTTTATTTGGTCAGTGCAACCCATTTTCATCATTCCCTAACCTTTCATTGATTATTTGTAGTTTTTTGTCATTAATTTAGGAATAGTTCTTCTATATCATTACATAATTCATGAATTCATTTTTTGGGCCCTAATTATTTTGGTATCGTTTAAGGGTTACTTTTATGATTCAACCTAGGAATAGGTGGGGTGATTCGTTGTTATTAGGCATCCCAAGATTATGCAGGGATGAATCGGTGTAACAATGTAATAATTATGCATTATTTTATTATAATAAATAAATAATCAATGATGGATTTTATTTAAATCAATAAACCGTTATTATTTCATTTTACCAAACACCTTTTTTGTATTGATTAAGACATGAAATTTCCCTTAGATTTCATTACAAACAACATTGTATTTTTCTTGTATATTATATATTTAGTTTACTATTTAAAATTCTTCTTACGTGTTTTATGGACAAGAGATACGAATTTAGATAATTTTATATATTTTAGTTCAAAAAAGGACTTCATTTTTATAAATAATTTCAAAATTATATTAGGGTGAATGTTTTTTGTTATTCTATGATGTTACATTTTTTATGAATAGTGAAAGATAATGAATTTTAATTGAAAATTCATTTTTATTCTAATTTATATATATAGTGGAATTATATTTTTATAATATTTGAAAGTATATTTAGATAAAATAAAAAAATCAAATTATGTTATATAATTTAATTTAACAATAAAATTTGATATAAAAAAATTTCAATATTTATAATAGTTTCACTTTAACACCCATTTATTTCGTAATATCTATTATATTAATATTAGATTAATTTCATCTCTATATATGAATATAATTTTAAAAAAATAGATTGAATATTTTGAATCATAATAATGTATATGTATAATAATTATAATTTAATTTTTTACCAAAATCATTTATGAAAATAGTTTAAATAAATTACTATGATTAAGAGAAAAACGCATCTACCAAGGGAATAAACATTAGCTTATGGGGCCAAATAAACTAGAAACACATAAGAATTAATTTCTTTTTACATATTTAACCATACAACCTATTTTTTAAATCATGGTTGATTATTTGAGTCACATTATGTAAGGGATACCACCCAATAGTTTTTTTCTTTTGGTATGTACAATAATGTACCTCCACCTCCACTATAGAAGAGAACTCACCAAACTCACTTATTAAGACCAATAAAACCATATTTCTCATCCAAAACCATCCCATATAATTTCCAAAATTACCAATACTAAATATATAATACATTATTTGTGAATAATGCCGACCAATTATGTTTTTTGGTGCAAACCACAAGAAGATACTTGAAGAAGAGGTAACATTCATCAGCAATCATTTTTGTTTTATTTATTCATAAAGACACTTTAATTATATTTATATAAAACATAAAAAATAACCCCAGTATATTAAATATACTTATATGTTTTCAGGATTATTTAATTACCTAAATTTTTACACACTTCCATCAAATTGGGTTATGCTATCATCATATATGTGTACGATGGATGACCACCTCACAAATCGATATCTTTTTTTCTTATATTACCACCTTTCAAGGATGGGAATAAATATGGAATATATATATTTTTTATATATTATATTTTTGATTTATTTATTCCTATTTATTTACATCCTAACATAAACCTTTATGATTTCCATTTTTTAAGAATATGATAACGTCGTTCGTGTGTACGACAGATAACCACCTCATGAAGCGATGTCATTCATTCAAGATTTAGATGGAATGTATAAAAGCTTAGATTGATATAAATATGAGATATATATTACATAATAATAATTATTTTAATATATATATATATATCATTTAATTTTCTATCATTAAATATTATATTGAAATTGAAATTGCATTCATGCATTCGTATGACATGGTGTCTCCGTGAACGATGTATTTCACTTATTATTTCAATATTTTATACATTATAATAAATAAATATATAATTAATAATATATATACATATATATCATGTGTATCCTTCTATATATCATCAAATCATTACCCAATTAAGTGGTCCATGAAAAAAAATTCATAACAAGTATGAAAAATAGAGTGGTTATTACCAGAAACATATCATTGAAATGGAATTGTAATTAAATGGGTAATATAATGTGATATGTAAATAATATATGGTATTATATATATGATTATATTTTACATAATTATAATAAATTATATTTATTTAATAGGATGTTTTAAAAAATATGACAATAGTCAAGATTTATGCTTAGTGGATTTTTAGTCTCACATTTAGTTTTTTTGAGACTTATGCCATATTAAACACATGTTAATTTTATTGGTGTATGAAATTACCTATTACATGTTATATCTTGAAATTATGTAATTTCATGATATTAATTATTTCAATTTATATTATCCTTTCACGAGGATCATGATTCAATAGTCAATGAAGTACTAATGGATTTTTATCTCGCTTTTGACTTTTGTAAGACTAATAATATATTCACTTCCTATTTGGTCAATTGGGTTTTATAAATCCCACAAATGTATTTTTATGACCTATCTACCAATTTATTTATTTAAATATCCATTTTATGATCTCTCTCTCATTGATTTATTGTACAAATGCTACCAAATCGGTAAGGGTATTTTGTTTCTATTTTCCTTCTCTGAGACACGTGTTATATTATTATCCTATATCCCTTTATAGGGATTATATGTTTCAAAATTTACATATTATTTCTGGAATATCAATATTTTAGTTATTTTTAATATTTATTCACTTCTCTTCTTTCATTTAGATTATGATTCAATTTTACCAAAGTGGTAAGGGTTTATTTCTACAATCTCATATTTTATAAAGGTTGTTTATGATTATTCTACCCTTGATAAAATATTATGATCCATATATTAATAATAATAATATGTTTTCTTAACATATACTAATTGTGGATATATTCATGTAATATTACCATTATCCCTCTTTGTTACTTAGGTTAAT
This sequence comes from Viscum album, assembly GCA_963277665.1. Taxonomy (NCBI): domain Eukaryota; kingdom Viridiplantae; phylum Streptophyta; class Magnoliopsida; order Santalales; family Viscaceae; genus Viscum; species Viscum album. The sequence goes on along the minus strand of OY728150.1, from coordinate 33,512,125 downwards.
TAAGACATGTTTTTTCATGAAAATGCTAATTTATTTCTCTCCTTGATTTGAAATTTATTTTAAAACCATGTGTTAAAAAATTGTTTTAAAAAATATTTTTATATTATATATTAATTTCTTTTTCATGTAATATTTTATTAATTATTTTATGTTTTATAATTTATTTTAAATTTTTATCTTAGATTCCATTATATGTTTTCATGATCATTTTCAAAGATAAATGTTCTATGTTTTTTATGATTTAAAAGTGATTTTCAAAATAGGATATCATAATTTTCTCAATAAATGATTAATATTATTATAAAAAATAAAATATTATCTTTTTAATGTGTTTTAAAAAGAAAGGAATTTTTTTAAATGTTGCACATCATAATTTTTTAATGAGTGGTTATTTTTATTATGAAATGTTCCAAAAGATCATCCAAAATAATCATCCATCTAAGATGAAATACTTTTACATATTTTATTCTTTAATGGATATATGATCCATGGAAACCATTCATAATATATATTGAAATAACTATATTTAAGATGAAAAATTGCTTATGAACTAATTTATCTTACATGAGTTAGAATACGATAACATGCTTATGAATCCAGTATCTTTTCACATGTTATAATATGATTAAATGATTATGAAACTTATCTATTTTAAATAGGATATTGTATAATGAAATTTTTATGATACCCATTTAATTTCATGCTTTAAGATATGATGAATGATTATGATCTTTTGGAATACACATGAATCATTAAATTATGTGACTGATGGGACCTATATATCCATCCACTGCATTGGGTAATGATATATGGTATATGAAAATAAAGGGTATACAGGTGGTCATTCCATTCTTGAAACAAGAGGGTACATAAAATTTAATCTAAATCCCTCAAAAATAGGGTACAATGGTGGGGATCCTAAGAAATAAATAATATGGTACATGAAAGGTCACCGAAATAATAAATCTAGATGTTATAGGGAGGTGATAAAATACTCGAAGCATGTAAATGGGTGAATATAAAAAGCATATCATGTTATGAATTCTTGGTAGGTATCACTGATATAATATTTTAAATGATTATTAGTACACCACAAATGCCCAGACATATTTTTATGATATTCTTCACAAATCATTATCTTGATTCTCTAATGATTTATATATTATGATCTTCTAATAATAATTCCATGGATCATATGTATTGTATTTTATAGAATGGGTATGATCCAAAAATATTTATTCACATATTCTCATAACCAAATGATCCTTCTATGCTCACATATATCTTTTTTACCCTAATAGATAATATGAGATCACGCATTCCTATGTATCCTTCCCAAAGGTTATGAATAATTATTTTATGTAGGAGTACTACATTGAATGATAATTATGGGAATCATTTATGATCATTCACCGTGAAAGAATATTGTGTTCCATTATTCCAAATACACTAAACTATTATGGACTTTTGGCATGTACTTTTGTAATACATTGAATATTTATCTACAATGATGTAATATACATGAATGTAAAACCTGATTCACTATATTTGATATCAATTGAATTGTTTATTCAAATTTAGAACTAAGGATGAGAAAACATTTTTGAAATCCTAAGGGGTATTTATAAGTATATCTCTATGTAGGCCTATAATTATATGTATAAGGAAGATTAAATGAATAAGAAAATGTCCTGGAATATTCAAAAAGGATTTAGAGAGTCATTTCCTAGAACTAAAAAGATGTATGGATACTACAAGTGTATTTTTTCCGATCATACATGTACCTAGGAGAATAAACTACCAATAAAATACATTGATCTATAAACAATGAAGAACTATTGCACGACAATCTATATTATTGCACACCTAGTTTGAAACTCAATGGGGAATAGCTTTAAATTTTTATAATCTCTTTAAAAACAATAATAAGGTATTTAATTAAAATATAAATATGAATAACCAAGGATAAACATAAGCTTTGATAGATTAACAATGAAGTAATCCATTTTTAGGCATCCTATAAATTATTTTTCATGAATTTTTTGTTTATACTAATGATCAATGTTAATCACACTATGCTTTTGGTTTTATTCGACTGATGGAGTAAAAAAATAATGTTACAATTGACTCTATTGGGGAATTCAGGGATTAAGAGAAAACAAATTGGATAATGACTTGAGAGAAATATATTGTGATTATTACTAGTTATCTATTGTCATATATGATTAACAATGTGAACATCACTGAGATTCATGAAACATCAAATAAGATGATGATGAATTTCTTATGAAATTTTATATGGTAATGAATATGTATGAAAGAAGAATCGACTTCATTCATGTTAAGAAGGACAAAAGAATAACCTAAAGGAATATATCCAGTTGAGGGGAAGTTTCATTCTATGTCGGAAAGAGTGAAACATATTGACAAATTGTTAAGGATTTTAATGTATTATCTAAACATAAAATTTGAATTACCTAGGTAAATGTCCTGAAAAAATAATTTACTTTTAGACCAAGGAAAGACATATTACATGAAAAAAATTGAACTTGACTGATTGATGAATTTATGTAATTTTATTTATGATTAATGAATTGTAAATATATATATGGATTGTTTGGAAAAAGTTTATCATTTGGAATAAAAAATATAATTTTAGCATCCCACCTTAGATTCCATTTACAGTTCCATGTGACTGTGGGCCACATGACCTCAAGTGTTCCTTCCCATATTCCATACACATCTGTCTTGTAGTGAGGATCTAGGGTGTGTCCCTAAGGAGACTATTCACTCATAGATTTGAGTGGAATACATTAGAATACTATATAGATTCGTAGTTGAAACATAACATTAAATTTTAGCTTAAAAATAGTTAATAGGAGGAAGGTGAATAATAAGTGGATAAAATATGATGATACTCATCATCATCAATTTACTATAAAAAATGAGTGGATGGGGAAAAAGGGATGTAGTAATATACAAAATTCTAAAAAAAAAATAAAAAAGGTGAAAAGAATCTACCACTCACATCTCAAGAATATGATCAACCCCTTTCTCTCACCCTCCATCATAGAAATCAGATCTAAACATTAGAATATACACGCTTCCAATTATGAATACTAGAAACCATGAAGTATATTTTTGTATAAGTGATAGCCAGAGTAGTGTATGAGTTATAATGAGTAGGAAAACATCAAAAATGTCTATATCAATCCCATATATATATATAAATTATTAAGTGTGATAATTAATAACAATTTCAAGACAATAAATAAATAATATATAACCATTAGGTTCTAGATGGGAAACCCTTCTAACTCCACCTTTTTCAGCCTAATATGGATGTCGTTGAATTAATGTAACATTTACAACTATGAAATATGGTAAGATTTGGTTTTTGTAATGTATAATGTGATGAACATCCCCAAGCATCAGATTTATCATGGTGGTCATACACCATGAGTTTTAGATCCAAATTATAATTATTAATTTTAATTAACACATTCTTAAATTATTAAGAGGCACCCTAAGCTATTCTATGAAAGATCAAATGGAATCCAAGTATTGGGATAGGGGTTCTGTGTGTGTCCAATGCCATGGGATTCTATCCAAGGAGAACCAAAAATGAGATCACATGATTCACTCATGGAATGGTGTGAAAACAACTTGATTAAATTGATGAGTTCATCCTTGGTATCACACAAAGGGATCTGATTCTCTCTCAGTGAATGATACACCCATATCACCATAGAACGTGTCTATGTGGTCTCTCATAGGGAACATGTATCACCCATCTGGATGTAAAAAAGGAAAACACACAGTGATCCCATCCCAGAATAATATAGTGACTCCCTCACTATATTTACATATTAATTAAAAAAGAATTATAAGGATATATGAGACAATAAAAGGTTTCCTAATGTCTTTAGCCTTGTATCACCCTCATCTTAAGTGAAAGGTACAATTTGGCTTCTAATGTCGTACAATTCAATATTGAAAACCCATATATAAAAATTATCACCTATTCTAAAGTGTTCAATTATGAAATAAATTTAAGTCTTTTTGTATAATTCATAGGGTAATAACTCCAGGACATAAAATCCTCCAATTTAAATTAATTAATTCATGTCATTAATTATAAGTTAATATCCCTAAAAGGTATTATAGACTCTTTAAGGCGATTGGGAAATTAATCCTCAATGCTCGAGATTGCTCATTGGGGTGACATAAGCCTAGTGGATTAGCCCATGGGGTTGATTTAAATGTTAATAAGGTCATATTAGGCATGTAATGGATTTCAGTTTTATTCATTCAATCATTTATAGGAATCACCAGAAGTTTTAGGAGTGTGGAATAATGACCCAAGATATAGAGTACAATATTACATGGGGAATGAAACTAAACCAATTACCTTGGGCATGTAGAATACTTCTAATCCATTTTCGGCCATTGAATCAGTATAACAAGAGATATATCAATGAGACCATAAAATACTAAAAAAACTAGGGAAATCAAGTCACACATAAATATCACTACAAAGGAGAATTGAAATATGAAAAGTAAATTAGAGGACCTTAGAGAATACCCTATGATTTCTAATGCATATGATGGTTATGTATATAGAGTATAAATGAAGGAGGGATAAAAATCAATAAGTGGGGGATGAGGGGACCTCTTGGATGGCTTCTATTAGGGATAAATTATCAGGGAGAATAATTTTGGGTTTTAACACATTTTTGTTAAAAATTGGTCATTTTCCCTTTAAATAATAGGCCACATCGTTGGGTTTCATGGTTGTCCAAACCATATGACAACAATGTGTATAGTTATGAATTTATTGGGGCTACACATGGGCTATGCACATGGTTTGGATAACCATGTTCTAGCTAATAAAATTCAACAGTAAAAAAGGATAGAACCACCCAAATGGTCTTGTTCATGGGATAAAATGATTGTAGAGAGATAGTTCACCCCTATATCCATTCATCCACACCCCACATGTTTAGGTAAACCATGAAGATTAGGATGAATAGTTCTTCCTAACCATGTGGCCTGGTTTTTTCCCAAAATAAATGGGTCTGGGTCTGGATTAATCTCCAATAACTCCCATGATATCTATTACTCCATTAATTAAAATTACAAGGCTTTTTCCAAGGAATTATTTCTGAAATGAAACTGTTTGTACCACTATGGGAAAACGGGATGTTACAACATTTTCAACGTAAGTTATATCATCACCAATTTTATCTTCTGAGGGTGGTATAATGTCATATATGTTATGATCTGGCCACTAAACACGAACATCGGCTTCGCCCTCTCGTGTCTCTTATAGAATGCATCCACACTAAAATAGATCCCGAGTAGTGGAATGACCATACCTTGGAGATACTTTATTATTCAGTGAATGATATGTATACGATGATCCACAAAGGATAAACCCATCTACTTATTTATATCCTAAGTGTAAAATTAATATGATGGGTATACATGATAACGATGAATTTGTGATATCTTGAAGACGTCATGCATGAAATGTTACCTATAATGTAACTGTAACTAATTGCTGCAAGCTCGACACGCTCCATGATCTCAAAATTCCTGATTTAATGGGTTGAAATAATTCCCTATCCTCAATTCAATGACCTATTCTGATTGAAACTCATATAAATACCTAATTTACCGCCATAAACTCCGTAGTCCAATGATAATTATCGATATAATGATTCTTCCTTTATAGGGATATATCCATCCACATCTAAATCAACTATACTATCTCTGAGGTAACCTAATCAATTTACGGACCTATTATCACTACCTTGACTATCTATATCAAGTATAGTTGTGAATAGACATACCTACTGTAAATGGAATCATATGTATCCATCAGAATAATTTCTGTCAATATGTTATTCTAGTAAAATTCAATAAGATGTTTGTGATTTTCCCAGGACCAATAAAATATAGGACACATGCTTGGTATAAAATGTGAAACCTTGGTTAACCTGTCAATTAACACTCAAACTCCATCACTATCTCAAAGTTATCTCCTCTATCCTCTCATGAAATCCATATTTATTTCATTGAATTTATACTCAGGAATAGATATAGGATGCAGTAGTATTGTTAGACCATGGTTTTCATCCTTTAACTGGTTATAGGTTGTTAGTGAGTGATAAAAAATGAAATATTCCTCTTCATACCTAGCCAGAAATTGTAATGATTCAAGTCTCAGTACATCCTCATAATCCTAGGGCGATATTTACAAATAGAGGCATGATATTCCCTCAATAAATCTATTATTATATTATTATTCACCCTTACACGCCCATATAAGAATTAAAACTCATTCACATAAATGAACCAACCAGTAGATGGGTTCTCACAAGATAATGTTCCCCCCAGGACGAGTCCCTTGGGATATGATAGTTGTATCAACCACACCTAATATAGAATAGAGGATGTCACTACTATAGATGCTAATATTGGATTCCCATGTTTTTCTTGAACCTCTATGTGCATCTCCTAAAATAATGAAATCAAATACCAATCATTATTGTCCTACTAGAAGGCCTCTATCTGAGTCTTTTAGATCATGAATTCAAAAATGACATTTACCTTACCGGTTTTGTAATCATGCTCAAAATTGGATGAATGCATGTATTATACTCACCTACATTGCCTCATATTCATGTCCCTCTATGTGGAGATGTATTTGGGTCCTTTTTGGTTAGTGTAAACAATGAACTAAGCTCCCAGTAGATAATGCCTCTAATATAATTGATAATGTGCCACATCAGCTAGATCTTGGTTGTGTGTATGGTAATTTATGTCATGAAGTCTCTTATGGTTAGAACCATACTGCACAAAACCACCAACCAACCTCATCTAATATCCTATTATAATTTATTAGCATCATAGTTGATAGTAGAACCCCTACCAACATCTATAATAATTAGGTTTGGTAATAAAGTCAGTCAGCCCTTTGGCTCCTGAAAAAAATGTCATAAGCACGAAATAATTGGAACATCATCCCATTTCTCACCATGCCCAAAAGAGGGATTGATAGGTGTGAGACATAATGTTTGTAAAACTTTTAATTTTCATTCGTCACTATTAATATTTGTATGAAAAAACATAATTGGGATGCTCCCAGGAAGCCATGGTGCTCACCATCTGTCTTTGAATAGATACTCTATCAATTGATGTGATGTGACCAAATAAGAAATCCTTAATTATCCAAAACTGGAATTTGAAGTGACTTTCATATAGATGGTCCTATTTTGGGGTATTCAACACTATCTCTCGATGGTTTCCAAGGTCATGTATTGAGCCATAAGACACTAATAATTCATCTTCAAAGACCATCACAAATTAATCAATGTATCCGTGGAAAACCTAATTTATTAGATCATTGAAAAGCACTGGAATGTTTCTTAGGATGAATTACATAACCAGATACAAATACATGTTTAACCTAATCTAGAACATTGTTGTTCATATTTATAATGGTCTCACAAGCACCTAATAGTAGCTCAACCTCAAATTGATATTGTAGAAAGTTTTCACTCCCATGATATGGTTTAAGATGTCATCTATTTGAGGTATAGGATACTCTTTATTTACTTTATGGTGATTTAAACATTGACAATACACACACTAATGTTGGGTACCATCAATGTTATTGGAGAATGGATAGGTAAACCCCATGGCGTTATGATGGGTTAGACATAACCCTTTTTCTCAAGATCTTACAAGGCATTCTTGATATCATGGATCTATATAGGTTTCATCGTATAAAGTGAAATGAAATCTTGTTCCCCATATGGAAAATGCTCAATAGTGGAAGTTCACCTATCTATTAGGATGTATGATGTATAAATCATCAACATATACATTCTGGAAATGTTCAACAATTTTTAGGTTTTTCAACAATATTCATTCCTTTAACAATTGCATTGATACATGCCACACAGGTTTTCACTCTTCATATCCTGTTATACATGGGTAATTCTCGACTAGAATTGATATCCAATTTTCCCTTTTGAATATTAAAACATACATTAGGTTCTTTATAAGACACCTAATAATGGAAATAATCCACATGTGTATGATTTCGAACAAGGAAATCAATATTGAGAATGAGGTTGAAGCTAGAGATCTTGAGGATTAATAATTCCCAAAAAACGGGTTCCTACCTATATAAGGGGGGAACTCTATGCACTAGACATTATCTGATTAATCTCCTAGAAGTTCGTTGAGATTCATCACTCCACTCAAACACTCTATCTCTATGACCAAAATTTCTAAAAAAATTAGTAGATAAAATAGGGTGTGATGTGCTTATATCAATGAGGGAAGAGAGTAATGTAAGGGATACCAAAATGTTTCCTCTAAATGTATATGGTTCAATAATATAGCACTATGGTGTACGATATACAACATAGATATGGACAAACCCAGACCTTAAGATGATGACAGATTGTTGTGATCTTGTGCACATAACAAGTGTGGTGCCTTTGAGGTACGATTTCCCAATCCATGACATTAACAAGTGTCTGATAGTCTCTTATAAGACCAAATCCCAACATAATGATGAGTTGATGACCCTGTACCAGATATAATCATTAAAAAAGATCCCCATATACAAGGAACTAGTGGAAAAGATTAGAAGAAATGTCATAGGCAGCCCATCCTATCGTAATATTGACACTCGATTGAGCCACTCCTATAATGGGACTTTTTATGGACTTTCCTACCACACTGGTTACACATGAAATTACTATATGTTCATGCCACCTGTATGGTACATCCCTTACATGCACCCTCAAAACAACATTTCCTACCACTAGATAGACCACTTCCATTCTAGGAAGTGGAACCTCTCTAGCTCATATTATTGTATTTGATTAGGTCTAACATAAGGATGCCAAAATTGTGTAATATCTCTAGAATTACGGTCAAATTAAATTGGTTCGACTACATTAAGATGAAATACGTGATCCCATCGTCAAACCATATTGCAAAATTAAAATCATCACAGATCATGGTTATTATGAAACATTATAATCCAATAAAGTGAGCTGAATATTTCATCAATGACATTTAACCTTGTAGGTTGAGCATAAAATCTTGAGCATGGTCTAATAACAACATTTGGGGATATAAGAAGTCAAAAAAGGATATATTGAATTCAAACTAGACCGAACACTGATGTAGACCATCCTGAAAAAGGGAATAAAACTAATTAAGGGTGGAGGCAAGAATAATATAAGATGATAGTGTGAAACTCTTATGAAGGGGAATCTCAGTATTCATGTATATGGGAATCATTGCGTAATGTGGTGACTCAAAAACCCGACATCCTCAATCCCTCAATATAGTGTGGGGATGCAACTATTGGAAGTCATGGGCCATATCGTCCATGTTAGGGGTAGGTATGGGAGCACCCTGGACTGATTCCATAATGTTTGAGAAGTTATCACAGAGTTCAGATTATATTCCTAATAAAAGATTTACAGGAAATGAATCATATAGAACAAATAGAGGTACTATCACTGGATTAGGGAAACCCACCTCTAGTTTGTGGTCATCGTGATCCTAATGAAAATCAATGTATTGTCTTCAGGGTGGTATAACTCTGTATTTCCTAGGTAACTCCTCAAATAAGAATTATATTAGAGAAGAAAAATAATTAAGGTTGAAAATTGCACTAGGTATTTCAAAAAAAGAACCATAACACTAATCATACACATTGAACTAGGTCTTTGTGATTATTATGATCATAGAATGTCCAAGAGACATTGACTACTTCCTTTTACATTGGTTGGGTCAGATATAATGTCTTGTACCATACAAAGAGGTTCTAGTATATGATGTTTCAAATAGAATGTACTGATTAAAACACTGTTTACTTTGTATTTAGAATGCACATTTAGAGGAATCCATCATTAATTTAATAAATGAATGAATGATACTCCCTCATATAATTGGTCTGGGGACGAATAATTCCCCAAATAAAAATATAAAAAATTGAATTTAAAAAATGAGTTTTTTCTTCCCCAATGAAATCAGGAAAAATATAATATCACAAAATAGAATAGAAATATCCCATGATAGGTTATTTAGGTTTCCCTTATATATGGGTTATCTAGTACAAAGAATAATCTCATTACTAAATTCTCTTTCTTCATAGTTTCCTATATAAAACTATATATTAATAAAAAATAAATAGTAACTAACACCACTTTGTAGAATATCACCTCGAATACTCTTTAGAGGCACCACATGATGGTGGGCCACAAGAACTCCAGAACACCTCCCCATACGCTAGAGGCTTCCAACTATAATTGAGGTATTAGGTTTTTTAGTGACGATATAACTCCCTCATTGATAAAAGTGGAAGTCATCATTTAAAAATATATATACAAACTAGAAATATAATAATGAAACAAAAGAAAAATTAAAATTAATAGGTAGATGCTTAATAAAAGGTTCATATAATATGATGCTGATTATTATCATTTAACTATATGAAAATGATTTCACTGAGAACGTGGGATGCATGGAAATACCACATTATATACAAAAAAAAGAAAAGAAACTACAATTAATATGTCACATATAGGCTTGCTCCCTTACTGCCACACTCCATTCGAGATATCAGAATCAAACATCATAAGTTTCACACATCCCTCTATTAATACATGAAACCATGAATCATACATGGGAACCAAGGAAGCCCTGAAACGTTTTTTATATATAATTTGTTGGAAACCACCAATTTTTTATAGATCAATACATTACTTTAATATTAAATGACCAGTGTTCCAAAAAAATATTAATTGAAATAAATAAATAAGATATATTAGACTAGGTTCCACTTATGAAACCAATAAAAATATAGTTGCTTTATCCTATGATGGATGTCTCTGAACTGATCTATCCAAGATAAGTGTGAAATATGATAAGAGTTTCTATAAGTAATTTTTCAAAGGATCGACCATCCCCATGCATGAGATATTGCTTGGTTGGCATGTCCAAGGAGTTTTAGTTCAAAATTATTATTTTTAAATCTAATTCATATCATTGTAAATTAATAATAGAAATTCTAATCACATAAAAGGTTCTCCAATTGAATCCCAACTATCTCCCTAGGGAATATAGGTATTTCTAATTACATGGGAGGTTATCTAGATAGTCCCATTAATGAGATCCCATGTGTCGCATCGGATATGGTGTGAACACATCATGAACAAATCTTTGAGTTCAACCCTTGTATCTCATGTATTTTTATATGCCTATTTCATGGAAGGGTAGTTCCATCTAACCACCGAACCCATCCATGGGGTTACACTATAGAATAAATGTAACTTTTTTGGAGGTAAAAATAATAACACTAGACCAGCCCATCCTATACATCATTTTACCATGTGAACATAAAAATTCATTGAAAATAACTGTAAGGCATGATTAGCATGTATGAGTTTTCATTATATTGAAACCAATTTATCTACCTTGACATTGGTGACATAATGATTATCCTACCATGTTCATTCAGTTCAATAAGGAAAAACACATATATTATGATTATTAAATCAAAAAATCAATTTTATTAAGAATTCCATTTAAGGAATAAGGTATAATTCACAAGGGTAAACCACAAGGAAATATATTACTCTTATTTAGATTAATTATTTGAATGTATTTATTATATTGAATCACCCCTCAATGGGTTTATAGAGAATTTAATTAAAATGGAAAATTAAGCCCCAATGTTTGAGTTCACCCATTAGGGTGGCATAAGTCATCGTGATCAACCAAATGGGTTTATTCATCACTTTATAGAGTCATATTAGGCATGGGAGGAAATTCATTAAATTCATTTAAAAATTTATAGGAATCACTGGATGTTTCAATAAGTATCACAATGACAGAAGATGTAGAAGAAAATTAAACATGGGGAAATAAACATGAACAACTACCTTGTAATTTTAGAAGACCACTCAAATTTTTTTGTCCCTTGAATCAATTTAGAATATGAGAAATTGAATATAAGAACAAATTACATTAAAAGAGGAAAAATTTGGTCGCACATAGATTGTGAAATAAGGGATAATAAAAACTTTAAAATTATGGAATATGGTTTTAGTGCTTGCCACTAGATTACAAAGGCATTTGACAATGAGGGATTTGGTGTTCAGGAGAAGAAGGGATCAAAATACATAAGGAGATGAGGGAGAGACCTATCTGGGGGATGATTCTAGAGGTAAATTAAGGAGGGGAATTTTGGGTATTAAGTATTTTAGTGAAAAAATGAGTATTCAACTTTTATTAATATGATTCAAGGTTTTCATTCATGGTTGGCCAAACCGTTCACCTAGTTATACTTAATGGGGGTACCTCACATGACCTAGGGGAATAGTTTTGCTAATAGTGTTTCTTCAGGTTTATGAAACTGTCAAAAATGATAGGACCACCCACATGGTCCATTAAATAGGATTTCATGGTTTTAGAAATACCATGTTCCCATAGCTCTCTTTGGTCACACACCCCCATGGTAAGAAAAACTTAGCAGATTGGGTGTTATAGTTTAACATAACAATGTGGCCTAGTTCGTTTATCCACAATTTAGGGACATGGGATCTATATAGGACATGAATACCCATGTATTCATCATGACTAAATTATGTAACATTATAAGGGTCATACCATGATAGTAATTTCAAAAAGGAATGTTCCATAACACTGAGAAATTTTGGGATTGTATAAGATTTTTGAATGATACCATTGAACAAGAAAAAAGATTTAATGGAATGATTATATTTTATTGAAAACACATGATTAATAGATGGAAACCATTAATATGTTCTTGATGATGAGAAATGGAGTTTATTTTAGATTTTGACACATCTGTTAGGAAAAAATTAATTTAGGTAGTTTGGAGTATCTTCTAAATATATTAATTATTTTTTAACAAATTATTTTATGATATCATGGATGGAATATGAAACATGTTTTGGTAAATGGAAAATAACCAATAAACATTGAAATTAGGAAGCATGAAAGTTTTCAAAAAGGATTTATGTTTATTCTAGTTATTATCATGCTTGAAGAGAATACACAAAGAAGGTATTCACATGGTTGGTTTGTGAAAAAAATGGAACACTTTATCCTATATGGGGTATTAATGTTAATATGATTTTCAAAAATTTAGTGAAATTATTTATAATTTTTGGGATTTTATACATTATAATGGGTTATAATGTTAACTATTTATGGAATGTTTTATGTTAAAATCATAATTATGTTTTAGAGATTAAATTAGTATCTCTCCATATAAGGATTTATACATATTGTATAACCTGGTCTATCCATTTTGTAGTGATGTTAACTAAAAATATGTGGAATGACTTATCATTCTATTTTTGGATCTCATTACATGTTAGTGGTTTTGGAATGAAAATTTAAACATCATTCCATGGAGTCAGTTATAATGTTGGAAATTGATCAACACACTACCATATTGTGAGAATGTAGATATTGGATTGAATGAAATAAAGTAATTATATATTCTTAGGAAAATTCGTCAACTTTAGGAGAACAGTATTAAAAGAAATATTTTTCCTATTTTCATTAATTTGATTATATCAATGAAGAATTAACACATAATTGGGTTATGGTTTTATATAAACTATCATTAAATGGGATACCCACATTTTGGTAATTTGTAATCTTTATCACTCTCTATAATTATTTACTTTTTTCTTCCATGTCCATATCATCGCAAACCACCTATATTCTCTGATGCGGAAGCCTTGTTACATGTTACATCAGGTAATAGTTGTGTTTATAAATTAACTTTTTAATGTGAGTTTCAATATTCATTTATATGATGTGGGATTATATGAAAGATACTTTGATGTATTAAACATTTAACGACCAAAATGAATTTCTGAGGTGAAATTAATTTGAATGGGGGTAGAATGTCACACCCCTAGTTTTTATTAATTTATTTTCATATAAATTTAAATTCATTGATGGTATTAATTGCATGATACACCATGTTAATATTTCCCTACATGAAAAAATGATATTGGATTGTGAAACATGAAACACCAAGCTTATATTTCATTATACATAATAAATGGTTTTTCTTTTGTTTCACACAAGACAATGTCCCATTGATAGCTCTCATAACAGGCAAGACATCGCTTTACCAAATTAAAATATACTATAAATAATACAATTAAAATATTATTATATTTATCACTTAACCATTATAATAACAACTATATATAAAAATTCATAAATTATGAAAATGTAGATTTAAAAGTTTTAAAAAATTAATTCGATGGAAACAAGTTGATTAGAAATCAATGTATGAAATTTTTTAAAATAAAGAAATTGTTTTTCTCAAAATGTATTTTCCTATGAAAAAACATATTTTATTTCAATAAATTAATCATACCACTTTTAAAAAATTAATTTAGTGGGAATAAAATAATATAAATTCTGAAATCAATATAACATTCATCTTATGTTTTTAAAGATAAGAGATAAAAATTAATCCAATTTTAAGCATAAGAATATGTGTTTTTCTAAAGGGTAGATTTTCCACCTTTTAATGGAGAACATTTTTTTAAATCTAAAATTTTTCAATTTTAAATATTTTATTTGAAAAAAAAATTTAATTTTAAAATATTAATAAATAAATTATCTTATAGTGAATTATTTCCCCTTTTCAGATATGATTTTTTATGTATAATGAATAATACATAATTTTTAATGAACTCTCAATTGTCATATAATATATTTATATAATATATTTTATTTTTATATAGATTTATATTATAAATATTTATTTACTACATAAATAAATCCAAATTATGTATTTTTAATAAATTTCAATTTTAAATTGGATATAATATGATTCCCAACCTTTGAACATTTTCACATTAAAAGGGTATTGTTCCATCCCAACTACATGAATATTTTTAATTTATTTAATGTAAATTTTCGGATTTTAATAGGGAAAAATTGATTAAATAATTGTTATCATAATTATTTTTAATTTATAATATGTTAAACATAATTTTTGACCAAAATTATTAGTGAAAACAGTTCATATTAATTTACAGTGATTAGGAGAAAAATTAGTTTACCAAAGGAATAAATATTAACATAAGGGGTCCAATGACATATAAAACTCTATAAAACAAATTATATAGAAATATTTTGATCATATATCTTAATTGAAAAATTATTTCTTCATTATTTTTTGGCTCTTAATCTAAGGTAATCCTCCCAATTGTGTTTATCTGTTGAAATTTACAAGAATGTCACTCCTCCTCCATAATAAAAGGGATATAAACACCCTAACTTTTTCATACCCATCAAAAAAATTTCTCACACATAACCAGACCAATGAATCTCTCAAATGTACAACATTAATACTATAATTCTTTCTTTGGTACAAAATCCATCCAACGAAGACCTTTGCTGCTATCCAAAAGATGATACTTGAAGAAGAGGTAACATTCATCAACATTCATTTTTTCTTCTCAAACACATTAGTTTATTTATATATCAATATTATATAATAACCTCACTGTATTAAAAATAATGATGTTTTTTAAGGGTATGACCCACACCTACACACACATCCATTAAATAGGAAACACAATCATTGATCGTATGTACAGCGGACTACCGCCTTGCTAGATGGTATCATTATTTCTTCCATTACCAAAATTAAATGTTCTGAATAATGATTTTAATGTTTTTAAAATATGATATATATATATATATATATATGATTCAATTATTCAAATGAGATTATTAAAAAACACATATCTTCATTCTTTCTATTTTGAAAGAATGTGATATCATTATTCGTGTGTACGACACACTACCACCTCATTAATGGATGTGATTCGTTCATGATATACATAGAATGTATTAAGGATTTTTTTTATGGACATGTGGTATATATGACATAATAAATTTTCTAAATTGATCATATATATAAAAATAATTTAATTTTATTTGTTAGAATATAAAAAGGAAATTGAAATAGCATTCATGCATATGTATGACCTACCATCACTATGAATATTATATTTCATTTCCAATTTCTCTATTTTATATATTATTATAAATATTCAATAAAATACCCTGAGGTATTATCGATATTTTTTTAATAAATTATATATTCATGTATGTAGAGACCCATATCTTGACGTACATGGAAATTACATTACTTTTGCGAAATAATTAGTACATAACAAAAACACACACACAAGGATCGTAATAGTTTAGTGTCGTTGGAAACTCGGAATATAATCTTCTAATCGTGGTGAAAGATCTTCAACATCTCCCATAAAGATCATCCTTTTTTTACCTAAAACCATTCTTTATATGCTGGGGAAAAGAAAACATAAAAGGGTGAGCTCAAATGCTCAGTAAGGGTAAACAAAAGAAATATCAATCACATCATATTCATAAGAACATAACATTTTGGAAATCTTAACCTGTAAAAGAGATCATAATTTCATAACCTGGGATAACTCATGGCAGTGAAATGTAATCACAATAATCATAACTTAAAACATTAAACTTTGTGGCATACACACATAATCATAGAGAATCATTTCTTGTTAGTCAAGACTCATTGCCAAGACTATCTTAGTGGACAAAGTCCCTTTCTGAACCGAGTCACCCTCGTTTCAGTCCTGTTTCACTGAACTGGTATAACCTACCATTCTAGCCATGTCTATATCATGAGATATAAAATATTTACCCAATGCATTGTAGGGAGATATAGGTCCCACCCATCTCATAATGATACCATTCTTATGTGTGCCACAAAATCATAAACCATACATCATAACATAACCCAGGTAATAAAAATGGGAATCATTAAACATCGTGACATCATAAAACAATTCATATAAGATAGAAGAATTCATAAAAATATTTTCATCACAACATAATAAAATCCATGTAATAATAGGGATAGAAACAGAACCCTTTATTAGATGGAAAATAATTTTGATAAAACACTTGAACTCCATTCTTGAGGAAAATATCCTTTCTGATTCAAAAACACTTTTCCTTTCTTAACATGTCGTACAATTATAAACTAAAAGAAATTGGTTAAAAATAAAATTGAAAACTTTTAAAGGATAATTCTTGGAAATAATGTTTTAAAAATACATTCATGCCGTATAAGTTAAAAAAACATTCTTCGTACTTTTGTCGGAAAAGTCAAAAAGTACCTCGTACGAAAAACGACAAAAGATTCCTTTCATATCATTTACTAAAAACTCACCGAAGGGTAAAATTGGATTTAAACTATTTTAGGTGGATGGAAATAATATTACATATTGAGGAAACATGGATGTGGATGATAAAATACACCCCAGTAAATACCAAAGTATAAACAATCTTGGATAAAAATGAGATTGTGATATTTCCCGTACCTTAGGTCCGACTTTCTTGGTAAGTGTCCGAACCTCCCGTATAATGAATTAAATAATGTTATTGACTTATTCCAGAATCATACTCATTTTTATGATATCATATATGGTCATATTCTTAGCTTCTTAGTAGTAATATTTCATTGCTACTTGTTATTCGGGTGTTTATAACATTTTGTTTTTATACGTGTTTTGTTGAATAAATTCTTATTCTTTTCTTTAGGTTATAGATACCTCATTTCCAGAATGGTATTAGTGTAATATAAATCCTATTCATTCATTCAATTCATTTATATAATCATTATGAAATGAAGATCATGTAGAACGAGTCGCATCACACCATGGAGACGGTATTCCGTACGTACGCACGAGTGATGATATCGTTCCTATGATCGTGGAATTGTATTGAAGTATTTGTATACTATTTCAGAATCAGTATCACTTTATAATAGTCATATATAGTCATTATTTACACCATTATACCCATCCGAGTAAGGTGGTGGTGGAAAATAGATTACACCACGGTGTGGAGACGGTATTCCGTACGTACGCACACGCGGTGATTTCTTTTTCCGTTGGATGGATAGATGGTGAAATAGGGTTGTTTCATACTTATAATAACATATCATTATATGAGTGATACTGATGTTATTACTTCAAAATGAATCAACTAAAGAAGAATAAGTGGAAGAAGAAATAAGGATGAAAGAATCGGTAACGGACATTACCTCTTCTTTAAAGTGGTTCTTTGAGACCTTCTTTTAGGTCACTAAAATTGGTCTCTGAAGAAGACCAGGACCTCTAGGATGTTTCTAGGGAAGTGGAGAGGAGAAAGTGGCAGGGGTGTCCGAGCTTGAAGGCTCAAAGTGGTGTGAGGAAGAGGGGGAGGAGGTGCCCTTTTATAAGGGAGGAGAGGGGCACCTTTGGGAAAACAAAAAATATTATTTTATTATAAAGTCAAGTTCGGTTTTAAATAGCTCCAAATTGAAATATTTAGAAGCTAATGTGAGGGTGGGTCTAAATCCTCTCTTACAATATAATTTAGTCATGTTTAGGTTCCTATTGTAACCTTATCATTTAGATTTAACATTAAGTTAAATAATTTTACTTTTACCGTGTCTTCTTGTGTTCTTACACTATAAGGTCAATAAACTTACTATAAGAAGCCAAACGAACCCCAAGTTGTTTATTATTAATATATATAACCTTATATAAGTCATTTTTCCAATCTTTAGATTTTTAGGAATAAAATAACAATTAATAATATAATATTTGTTTTAAAAACTATTTTATGTCAATTTTGACACTATTTCGTAATTGATTTTTGTGAAAATCATAACAGAATTATTAGTTCGAACCAAGTTAATTTAATCAATAATAACATGTCATATTAACCTAGAAAATTAGTGTAATTCATAAAAAAGTCTCAAATTATATTTATTTGGATATTTATAACATCAATTATATCAATATTTCATTAATAAGATAATTACTGCATCATCATTGTGTCATAAATAAATTAAATTATTTAATGTCTAAAAATTACAAATAAAATTCCATTATGTAGGAAATCTTTTTAGATTTCTAATGAATATTTATAGTCGAATTTATCTTATGTATAACCCAACATTAAAAATGTTTTAGTAAATAACCTTTGATTTTACCTCTTTTAACCCTTCTTTAAATAAATTAATAATAAATGTCCTATTCTAATCCAAGTGGGCCTAAATGGTCATATGTTATACCTAAGTTTGTTTTTGGTCGAATTACACTTGTCCAATAGAATTAGGACATGTGTTAGGGTAATAATAATATCATTTCTACCCTTAATTACCCTATTTACTTTTAACCGTGGTAAAAAAAAGTAAAAAGTTACTATTCACCAAAAAATTATTTTCATCTCATTGAACCACATTCTACTTACTGAAATCAACCGTGTCTCTCGGATTTTTGAAATTCAACTCCCAGAAGCGGTAAAATTAAGTTTTATGAACAATTCAGTTTTTTTTAACTACCACTTAGTGGTTTCACTATTCATCAAAAATTGAACATTTTCAGAAAAATACCAAAAATTAGGCCTAAGCTATATTTGATATTATGAACTCAAAAATGTTTTCTATTTTACCAAATTCAAAACATTTTAGTTGCATTAATTAATTTAAAAATTAATTCTCATCGTCAAAACAAATAGTGTGTTCTTATGAGATAATAACTATCAAAAGATAGACACGTGTTTATGTCTGGTTTAAATGTGAAATTACATCCAATGGCCAACATTGTATTAAATTGTAAAAATATATTCTAAATATACTTTAAACCCACTCAAATTAATAATTTATCACTATTAATTATTTCGATTGAAAAAGTTGTTTTTAATTAAAATTTAGTAATTTTCACTATTCATCAAAATATGAAAGTTATCTGAAAATTACCAAAATTTCACCCTAAGCTAATTTCGATATTCCGGATCCAAAAATGAAGTCCATTTTGAAAAATAAAATTTAAAAAATTTCAAAAAGTGGTTATTGCTATTCATAATGGCTAGTTTTAATAATATTTTAATAGCATATCGTTGTTTAGTGAAACTCAGTATTGCGTACTACACACGCTATCAAGGAAGGTTGCGATTGCGTGTAATGAAAGGCAAGTCAAGGATGTGTGTTGTGTAAGCTCCTTTTGGTGTAGCGTACAACACAAGACATTAATGAAATTAAAAAGAATATTTTTCATAAAATCTTGGGGTGTTACATTCTACCCCCCTTAAAATGAATTTCGCCCTCGAAATTCATCGGGGTTATAAATGGTTTACTATTCCAAACTTTCTTTAATCGAAACCCACATCATAAAAATGAATACCAAAACCAATATTTTAAAACAAAAGTATGTAACGTAATGGTTCCCCAAATTAACTAATCACTGGGTTTCCACATAGGTGAAAATATGGATATGGAAGAAAAATCTAACCATCATGTTCTGATGGAGAGTGGTAGAGAACATGGCTATGGAAAAGCCAACAATCACAAATCCATAAATTTGTGACGATCTAAGGTACCATCTGATTCATCGAATATAAGAGCACTAAGACAACATTTTTGGTTTTCAAGATCATTTCCCTAAAGTTGATGAAATTTGAATTAGAAGAAATACATTCGTGATTTTCGTATAGTCTCACCGTTTTTCGTTCTTTGGACAATTTCCACTTCATATCTTAAAGAAATGAAGTTGAATTTGTCATTCGTGATGTGGTAGCAGATCATGTGATAGAATGACGGGTCATTCCATCTCTTTCAAACCAAAGGATAGCAAAATTTATAAGTCCATCTTATGGTTAATCGTATATGGTTCCAAAAATAAACTTATACTTCATATATCATACCGGTTAATAAAATAAAACTAGTTTCTTCTAACCAGGGACTTCCTGTAGGCCAGTGGTAGGAGATAAAATCCAGTTGCACTTCAGTTGTGGGTTCGATTCCCACAGCCTTGTCCGACGTGATGGGCTATCGCTCGTCCTGCAGGTTGTCCTTTTTCTAAAACTACATTACTATAACATCCCATCAATAATATCAAAAAAAAGTTCTATCCTTAACCAATACTAACTTATGTCCAACATAATCCATTCCAATATTTAGGCTTATCTAAAATACTTCGGTCCACTCTCATAACATAGTGAAAACGATTACCAGAGATTTAATACCATCGTTGATCCCCATATATCATAAGATATGTTTTTTTGGTCACATTCCAAACATTCGAAGTCCTTAATCATGTATTCTCTTGAATACCCATTGAACCTTATTGAAAACATGAGTGCTATTAAAAGTTAACACTTTCCACATACCAAAATCCTCAAAATTCTATATACTCAAACCATGATATCACTTAGTCCTTATATCAATCATGAGCTCATGAATACTGTCAAACATTTCATTTTCTACTTATCCCACCATTATGCGCATATCATCTATATTCCAAAAATATCTGAATATCCTTTAATGGATACTGGTACCATTAATCTTACACTTTCAAAACTCAAGGAAAGACAACAGTGTAACAATCCTTAGATGTCTCTTTATTCCATAGTACCATGAAATTACTTATACAACATTACACATGATAAACATGTAATCATTCCACTACATTCTTAAACCATTGACCGAGCTTCAACAATTCTTTCATCTCACATATCATTTGTAGTCTCATAACCATCATCAACATAAATACTACCCATACGACCATACTGATTCTCTTCATTAGACTTTCCCTTAGGGCATTGGTTTGAATAATGCCCGTACATTCCACATTTAAAACATTTAACCATTGTTGATGTCGTAGCAATACTGTTACACCCCGAGATTCCACAATACGCTTCTCATTCAATAATGCAATAGCTTGCATTGTACGCAACTTCGAGTTCTAAAACACCACGACTAATCAAAGTAGCCGTTATGAATAGTAATAACCACTTTTTAAAATTATAGAAATTTTATATTTCAAAATGGACTTCATTTTTGTATTCGTAATATCGAAATTAGCCTATGTTGAATTTTTGGTATTTTTCTAAGAACTTCTAATTTTTTATGAATAGTGAAAATTACTTAAAAACAACTTTTTTAATCAAAATAATTTATAGTGATAAATTATACTATTTATTGGTTTTAAAGTATAATTAGAATATATTTTTACCATTTTATCCAATGGTGGTCATTAGAATTAATTTAACATTGAAATTGGACATAAACAATTGCCAATCTTTTGATATAAATTGTTTCTTAAAAACACGCTATTTGTTGTAACAGCAGGAATTAATTATAAAATTAATTAATGCAACTTATATGTTTATAATTTTGTAAAATAGACATCATTTTTGAATTCAGAATATCAATTATAGCTTAGGGTGAAATTTTGGCCTTATTCTGAAAAACTTCAATTTTTGATGGATAGTGAAACCACTAAGTGGTTGTTGAAAACTGATTTTTCGTTAAAATGAAATATTACCACTTCAGTGATTTGATTTTCAAAAATCTGACATACATGGTTGTCATTAAGAAGTAAAATGTGGTTCAATGAGATTAAAATAATTTTTTGGTGAATAGTAACTTTTAAGTTCTTAATCACAATTAGAGGTAATTAGTGTAGTTTAAGGTAAAAATAATGTTTTAATAATATGAGATGAGCTTGAAACTTGTCCTACACCTATTGGATGAGTCATTGCCGACCACTACAACCCATGGGTCAACTTGGGGACCCCATGGAGCCACTTTGGTTGGAAAATGACATTAATATATATTTATTTAATGTTAAAATTAAATTGACACAAACATGAGTTGTTTTACTAAAACAGTTTTTAAGTGGGGTTACACAAGTCCAAATTTTGACTATAAATATTCATTAGAAATATAAAAATATTTCCTACATCATAATATTTTTTTTATAATTTTTGGACATTAAATAAATTAAATTATTTATGACATCATTATGATGCAGCGATGACCTCATTATTTAAAGAGTTTAATAAAATGAAAAGATAATGTAAAATGCAAGGCTTACACTTGTCCAAAGACTATTGGATGGGTAGATTGCGAACCCGTATCACCTTAGCCACGAATTATATAAGTGTGGGACCTTTAGAATCATAAAATCATTGTATAATAATGTATCATTTCAATATTTCCAAAAGAGCCCCTCCTCTCCACTTATAAAAGGCCCACACCTCTACCACATCATTCACACTTTCAAGCCATTTGGCTCGGCCAACCTCTGCCCAAATACTCTCCCAACGTTTCCCTCTTACTCCTAGAAGCCTCACTTTGGGAAGAACTCTTCCCAAGGAAGCCTTTGCCTCAGATCAAAAAGTGTTACCCGTTTTAAAGGTAGTGTTTTCTCTTATGTTCTTTTGTTTTATTTTGCTTCTCCAACCCCCTAAACTCTTTTTATTCTTTTATTTTGTAACAACACCAGTATCCTCAATATACTAGGATGTTTTTATAAGATGGATTAGAGCTACACTTACACACACCTACATCTAATGGTTAAAGATCATACTGTTTCTGTGGATGGCGAATTTCTGCCTCACGAAACGATGATTGTTCAAATTCTTTTAACACCTACAATGGTGGCCATTTTGATGACACTATTTTCATATATGATATATATATATTATGTTTATGTTTTCCTTATCCTTCTGTATTTCTCATTTATGGCATACTTTATGATTTCCATTATGGGTAAACGCGATAATTTCATTTTAGGAAGTGCGGACTACCGCCCCCTCAAAGTGATTTGAATCGTTAATGTCATATGTGGGATGTATAATGGATGGAGTAAATGGTATTATACATTATATTATACTGGAATTATATTATACCTGTATATAATTATAACTTCATTCCATTAAATATGAAATATAAATGAAAGTAGCGTTCATGCGTATGTACGGCTTACCGTCTCCATGAATGGTGTATTTCATTTCTTACCTTTAAATGTCATGTAATATTATGAATGAATGTATATACTGGATATATATGAGATATATGATATCTATATCATGAATATAATTCTGGATATAATGGATATTTCACCACATGAACAACTCGTAATTATAAGAAGTCTATTTTTGACTCAAGTACCAAAGATCGACAAAATGACCGTTATTAACTTAAATAATTACATAATGTTCATAACATTGTAAGAAGTGATATAAAAGGGATAATGAACTTGAAAAAGGTTCTTAATAAAGTAGATATTAACTCTAGTTTATTATTCAGGAGGTTAAAGAACAGTCGAATCATGTCGGACAGATGGTAAAGGAACTTCTTAACCCAACTTCCATTCTTTGGGTTAATCTCCTACTTTCACATTATGTCATGATATTATTATGTATTATTTTGTATTTTTACTTTCTTTATGTGTACCTATAGTGAATACACATAATAGATTTATTTTATTTTAAAAATGATCTTTTTAAGGACTTCGTCTCAATCTCCTTTTATTGAGGCATATTTGGTTTTATACACAACTTTCTTTTATACGGTGTATAAACCCCTTTGACTTTTACGTTTATTCAAAAGGAATCTTTTTTATATGAAGCGTTTTGCTAAATGTCAAAAGGGAATGTTTTTCTTTCCGTACTTATGTGGCGACAATGACTTCTCCGCCGCCGTGACCATTATTTGAGTTTCGGCTTCCTCTACAAGCCATCATTTTTTTAATGAAAAATAAATACAAAGTTTTAACATTCTTTTATTTTGGTATTGAAAATGGTTTTGAAAGCGTTTTTATTATATCAATGTGTTGTATTGATATCTTGTGATTAAAATGTGGAAATGTTATGTTTCCTTTATGCATGTTTTATGTGATTTGATTATGTTATGGTTTATGATATGTTTAAACCTATTCATATGAGGAATGTATTGGACTTAATAAGTGACGGGTGGAGCCCGCTATAGCTCCTCGATGCATCGGTAGGTCTCATGAGACAACTAGATGTGGAATTGGCCGAGTCCCTTTCCCAATTTGATTTATGGTTTTGGCCGAGGCCTTAATCATTTTAGACATCTTGGCCGAGGCCTTGACAAAATGTTTCAGAATGTCTGGCATTATACATTCCCTCATTATGAAAGTGGTTATTGATATTGCATGTGATTATTCGACTAGTAGAATATCCATGTGAGTAAGTAAATGGCATTATCTCATTTAATTTTTTCCATATTATGCTGAAGTTCAAGTTTAAAAAGGCTTTTGTTTTAGTTATACATTGCCTTAAATGTTAATGTTTATTTATGAAAGCTTCCGCTATATTGTTATCCTTACTGAGCATCTGAGCTCACCCCTTTCAATGTTTTAATATTTTTCCAGGATGTGAAGAAGTATTTTATGAATGACCTGCAGGGGTAGTCAGAAAGGGATATGAGTGTGGACTATGAAGACTTTGTTATTAGTTTTTCACTTTATGATGCAATGTAACGTTTTTGAATGTATCTAATGTTTCCAAGGCTACTAAACTAATCGGTCTTTCGAGACTCGATCTTTTGTGATCATGCCAATGTTACGAAGTAATGCACCGACTCTGGGTAGCTGGGGTCGGGGCGTTACAGTTGGTATCAAAGGCATTTTAGTACTAACCTTGGAAGCTATATTTAGATAAACTCTGATTAGAGCACATATCCCAACGATAGTCTTTGAGGATTAGTATCGAAGAACTTCCTAGAATTTTGTTATTGTAGAGATTTTGTGAGTTTTCTGAGAAATACATCCATGTCTGGATACGAGCAAGTAGAGGAGGCTCTGGCATAGATGTACCTAGGGGTAAAACCAGAAAACACCGCTTTGAGCTAGACTCGAATGGGAACTGGTGCACGACAACGGGCCTTGCTGCACTCTTGGTTACAACACTCCCGGGGGATATGCTTAGGATAATTCTCATTTTCTTTACAAACCACTATGAACGGTTATGAGTATATACTTCCTCAAATAAAACTTTTTTATGATTATGGATTATATCCATAAATAGTTCAATTTATGTTAAGTATTTTACAAGTATGGAATTATGTATTTTGATTCATAAACTAATCTAGTTTATGCCATTGTTTAGAAATGGCGCCTAGTGGAAGGAATGGAAACCGTATCAATGCACGCACTCCGTGTAGGGATTGCCCTCCTGCTCAAGATAATTATTGTTGATCTGGAGATACAACTGGTCTTGAATAACTTATTACCATACTGGGACAACTCACTCAAGTTATGAATAATAAACTTACTCATATGGATCACCCTGATCCACAACGTGGAGGATCAATGTTAGACCGCTTCATGAGGAAACAACCACCAACATTTAATGGGGGTACAAATCCATTAGTAGCTGAGAAATGGATAAACTCCTCAGAGAAAATATTCCATGCCTTGGGGAGTAGCGAAAGGGAGAAGGTTGTCATGGCAGTTTACCGCCTCACTGGAGATGCCGATCAGTGGTGGTCGCTGATTCAAAACACAGAGGAAGATGATGACATATCGAATATGGAATGGAGGGAGTTCAATGAGATTTTCTTAGAAAAATACTTTCCTCGTGACCATCGAGTAGATATGGAAGGGCAATTTCTGAGTCTGAGGCAGAAGGAGGATGAGAATGTCGCAAAGTATGAGGCTAACATTACAATGTTAGCAAGGAATGCTGCTGATTATATACGTAACCCAAGGAGTAAGATTGATCGTTTCATTGATGGGTTAAAACCATTTCTCCGTCGAGCTTTAGTATCACAATCCTTCTCATCATAAGAAGATATTGTCTTGTGTGCTATCAAGACATAAAAGGAATTCTCTAAGTCTTATGACAACAAAGTAAAGCAAGAGAAGAAGAGAACGGCGGAACAAGAGACAGATAAAGGGAAAAAGGGAATGAAGTATTTTCCATTATGTGATAAATGTGGGAAGAATCACCCTGGTACTTGCCTAAAATAATGGTAGTTTGTTACAAATGTGGAGAAAAAGGTCACCAGGCACGTGATTGCAAGGGAAAGAAAGAGGATATCAATGTTGAATGCTACAATTGTAGGGATATGGGGCATTATGCAAATGAATTTCCAAAGAATCAGGGAAACTTACCTCAGAAAAGGCCAAGGGATCAAGGACAATCTTATGCTGTTACTACAGTTGAAGCGGAATAATTATTGTATTTGTGTTTTTGGACTCAAGAACTAGATTATGGTTATAAGAATAATGTGATATATATAAGGATTGTACTGCAGTACATGTTGTTTTCATTAAGGATTTAATATAATGAAGGTAATCATATTTTTAGTATGTGACAATAAGAGAAACTTTAATTTGTTTGGGGAATCTGAGGTTACAATTGATTTTGGAATTTAGAGACCTTTTAGAGAAAGTCTGGACGAAGGTATTTTGGATAACTATAAAGTTTGGAATGGATTAAGTTGATCTTTGGATAGTATTGTTTAAGGTTAAAACATTTCTGAAGATTATTTTTGGAGTATTATAGTTTTAGGAAAAGGACAACCTCAGGGTGGGCATAACCCGTCATGTCGGACAAAGCTGTAGGAATCGAACCCACAACCATAGTGCGACAGGCCTTTATTTCCTACCACTAGCCTACAGGAAGTCCCTGGTTATTACAAAATAATTTTACTAATCAAAATGGTATGTGTTAACATTTTTAACCTTATAAAATTAGGATAAGTATAATATTTTTGAGTTCTGTTATCTTTTGAGTGAAAGATGAGTTGAAGGTTGAAACTCTAATTGTCAAGCATAAATATATATATACCTATCTCTTATTCAATGAATGAATTAATTCTTAAACATTAGTATAAGAGATATTAAAAAAAATTGTGTTATCCTAATACCTTATGTCTTGTTGAACTGATGATATTTTAAATCAACATAGATTGAAGGCTTTGAGGCCCTCAATTTGACAGTTGATTGTGATTGATGACCTCAATCACTCCCTACAAAAATTTACGTTTTTCCTCAATTATATGTCTCTAATTGACACCAATGTTCTCCTAATCGAGATCATAATTGGGTGGTGACTTTTTCATTTCCCTTTCCCTCTTATTAAGGCTAAATTTTATTAATCTTATTTCTGATGTGGGTTTTCCACAAAGGTATTTTCTATTTTCAACCTTTTATTTTCCAAGAAAAATTTCAAATTGCGAGGATGCAATTTATTGAAGGAGTGGAGAATGTAACACCCCAAGCTTCCACAATACGCTTCTCATTCAATAATGCAATAGCTTGCATTATACGCAACTTCGAGTTCTAAAACACCGCGACTAATCAATGTAGCCGTTATGAAAAGTAATAACCACTTTTTAAATTTATAGAAATTTTATATTTCAAAATGGACTTCATTTTTGTATTCGTAATATCGAAATTAGCCTATGTTGAATTTTTGGTATTTTTCTACGAACTTCTAATTTTTTATGAATAGTGAAAATTACTTAAAAACAACTTTTTTAATAAAAATAAATTATAGTGATAAGTTATACTATTTAGAGGTTTTAAAGTATAATTAGAATATATTTTGACCATTTTATCCAATGGTGGTCATTAGAATTAATTTAACATTGAAATTGGACATAAACAATTGCCAATCTTTTGATATAAATTGTTTCTTAAAAACACGCTATTTGTTGTAACAGCGGAAATTAATTATAAAATTAATTAATGCAACTTATATGTTTGGAATTTTGTAAAATAGGAATCATTTTTGAATTCGGAATATCAATTATAGCTTAGGGTGAAATTTTGGCCTTATTCTGAAAAACTTCAATTTTTGATGAATAGTGAAACCACTAAGTGGTTGTTAAAAACTGATTTTTCATTAAATTGAAATATTACCACTTCTGTGATTTAATTTTCAAAAATCCGACATACATGGTTGTCATTAAGAAGTAAAATATGGTTCAATGAGATTAAAATAATTTTTTGGTGAATAGTAACTTTTAAGTTTTTAATCACGATTAGAGGTAATTAGTGTAGTTTAAGGTAAAAATAATGTTTTAATAATATGAGATGAGCTTGAAACTTATCCTACTCCTATTGGATGAGTTATGGCCGACCAATACAACCCATGGGTCAACTTGGGGACCCCATGGAGCCACATTGGTTGGAAAATGACATTAATATATATTTATTTAATGTTAAAAGTAAATTGACACAAACATGAGTTGTTTTACTAAAACAGTTTTTAAGTGGGGTTACACGAGTCCAAGTTTTGACTATAAATATTCATTAGAAATCTAAAACGATTTCCTACGTCATAATATTTTTTTTATAATTTTTAGACATTAAATAAATTAAATTATTTATGACATCATTATGATGCAACGATGACCTCATTATTTAACGATTTTAACAAAATGAAACGATAATGTAACATCCAAGGCATAAAATTTTCCAAAGACTATTGGATGGGTAGATTTCGATCCCTGATCACCTTACCCACGAATTATATAAGTGTGGGACCTTTAGAATCCGAAAATCATTGTATAATAATGTAACATTTCAATCTTTCCAAAAGAGCCCCTCCTCTCCACTTATAAAAGAACCCCACCTCTACCACATCATTCACACTTTCAAGCCATTTGCCTCTGCCAAACTCTGCCCAAATACTCTCCCAAATTCCCCTCTTACTCCTAGAAGACTCACTTTGGGAAGAACTCTTCCCAAGGAAGCCTTTGCCTCAAATCAAAAAGTGTTACCCGTTTTAATGGTAGTGTTTTCTCTTATGTTCTTTTGTTTTATTTTGCTTCTCCAACCCCCTAAACTCCTTTTATTATTTTATTTTGTAACCACAACAGTATCCTCAATATACTAGGATGTTTTTATAAGAAGTATTCGAGCTACACTTACACACACCTACATCTAATGGTTAAAGAACATACTGTTTCTGTGGATGGTGAATTTCTGCCTCACGAAATGATGATTGTTCAAATTCTTTTAACACCTATAATGGTGGCCATTTTGATGACATTATTTTAATATATGATATATATATTATGTTTATGTTTTCCTTATCCTTCTGTATTTCTCATTTATGGAATACTTTATGATTTCCATTATGGGTAAACGCGATAATTTCATTTTAGGAAGTGCCGACTACCGCCCCCTCAATGTGATTTGAATCGTTAATGTCATATGTGGGATGTATAATGGATGGAGTAAATGGTATTATACATTATATTATACTGGAATTATATTATTCCTTTATATAATTATAACTTCATTCCATTAAATATGAAATAGAAATGAAAGTAGCGTTCATTCGTATGTACGGCTTACCGTCTCCATGAACGGTGCATTTCATTTCTTACCTCTAAATGTCATGTAACATTATGAATGAATGTATATACTGGATATATATGAGATATATGATATCTATATCATGAATATAATTCTGGATATAATGGATATTTCGCCACATGAACAACTCGTAATTATAAGAAGTCTATTTTTGACTCAAGTACCAAAGATCGACAAAA
Organism: Viscum album; assembly: GCA_963277665.1. Taxonomy (NCBI): domain Eukaryota; kingdom Viridiplantae; phylum Streptophyta; class Magnoliopsida; order Santalales; family Viscaceae; genus Viscum; species Viscum album. The sequence goes on along the minus strand of OY728150.1, from coordinate 33,481,650 downwards.
CGACCGTTATTAACTTAAATAATTACATAATGTTCATAACATTGTAATAAGTTATATAAAAGGGATAATGAACTTGAAAAAGGTTCTTAATAAAGTAGATATTAACTCTAGTTTTTTATTCAGGAGGTTAAAGAACGGTCGAATCAAGTCGGACACAAGGTAAGGGAACTTCTTAACACAACTTCCATTCTTTGGGTTAATCTCCTACTTTCAAATTATGTCATGATATTATTATGTATTATTTTGTATTTTTACTTTCGTTATGTGTACCTATAGTGAATAGACATAATAGATCTATTTTATTTTAAAAATGATCTTTTTAAGGACATCGTCTCAATCTCCTTTCATTGAGGCATATTTGGTTTTATACACAACTTTCTTTTATACGGTGTGTAAACCCATTTGACATTTACGTTTATTCAAAAGGAATCTTTTTTATATGAAGCGTTTTGCTAAACGACAAAAGGGAATGTTTTTATTTCCGTACTTATGTGGCGAAAACGACTTCTCCGCCGCCGTGACCATTATTTGAGTTTCGGCTTCCTCTACAAGCCATCATTTTTTTTAATGAAAAATAAATACAAAGTTTTAACATTCTTTTATTTTTGTATTGAAAATGGTTTTGAAAGCATTTTTATTATATCAATGTGTTGTATTGATATCTTATGATTGAAATGTGGAAATGTTATGTTTCCTTTATGCATGTTTTATGTGATTCGATTATGTTATGGTTTATGATATGTTTAAACCTATTCATATGAGAAATGTATTGGACTTAATAAGTGACGGGTGGAGCCCGCTATAGCTCCTCAATGCATCGGTAGGTCTCATGAGACAACTAGACATGGAATTGTCTGAGGCCCTTTCCAAATTTGATTTATGGTTTTGGCCGAGGCCTTAATCATTTTAGACGTCTTGGCCGAGGCCTTGACAAAATGTTTCAGAATGTCTGGCATTATACTTTCCCTCATTATGAAAGTGGTTATTGATATTGCATGTGATTATTCAACTAGTAGAATATCCATGTGAGTAAGTAAATGGCATTATCTCATTTTATTTTTTCCATATTATGCTGAAGTTCAAGTTTAAAAAGGCTTTTGTTTTAGTTATACATTGCCTTAAATGTTAATGATTATTTATGAAAGCTTCCGCTATATTGTTATCCTTACTGAGCATCTGAGCTCACCCCTTTCAATGTTTTAATATTTTTCCAGGATGTGAATAAGTATTTTATGAATGACCTGCAGGGGTAGTCAGAAAGGGATATGAGTGTGGACTATGAAGACTTTGTTATTAGTTTTTCACTTTATGATGTAATGTAACATTTTTGAATGTATCTAGTGTTTCCAAGGCTACTAAACTAATCGGTCTTTCGAGACTTGATCTTTTGTGATCATTCCAATGTTACGAAGTAATGCACCGACTCTGGGTAGCTGGGGTCGGGGCGTTACAAATACCATTATCTTCATCCCTGGTGTTAACTGAACCTTTTCCTTTGCACTTACTGGCTTTGTGTCCTTCTTTTCCACACCCAAAGCATCTTCCAATTCCTTTGAAACATTCTCCTTGATGCCTCTTCCCACATGATTTACATAGGGGAAATTGATCTTTCTTTCCTCTATGATCATCATGAAACTCCATATTTCTCTTATTAGCTGAGTCAGGAAACTTACCAAATTTTACTTTATCGATCATATTATGGGATTGCTGATTCGGCATAATAACGATGTTTGGACTTCCAAATCCCATTTCATTTGGTTGCTCATGAAAAATATCATTCCATTATCCATCATATCCTCCATTATCGTGAATCACCTTGTTTCCAGCCATTTTCTAAAACCCAAAAAGAATAGTGTTAGAGGCAACAATCATAATAAAGGGGGAGTAACTTCAATATCTATCATCTTAGGTTAAATTCTAAGATCATTACTATAGTTTGTATACTTATCCTTAGGGACATCCCTAGACATACCTTAGAAATATATCTCTAGGGATCTCACTAATGTTATCACATCCTAGTTTCCAAAGGTTGACTAAAACTTTCCTCTGATACCAACTGTAGAGACCCGTATCTTGACATACATGGACATTACATTAATTTTTAGGAATACTTAGTACATAACAAAAACACACACACAAGGATCGTAATAGTTTAGTGTCTTTGGAAACTCGGAATATAATCTTCTAATCGTGGTGAAAGATCATCAAAATCTCCCATAAAGATCTTCCTTTTTTACCTAAAACCTTTCTTTATATCCTGGGGAAAAGAAAACATAAAAGGGTGAGCTCAAATGCTCAATAAGGGTAAACAAAAGAAATATCAATCACATCATATTCATAAGAACATAACATTTTGGAAATATTAACCTATAAAAGAGATCATAATTTCATAACCTGGGATAACTCATGGCAGTGAAATGTAATCACAATAATCATAACTTAAAACATTAAACTTTGTGGCATACACACATAATCATAGAGAATCATTTCTTGTTAGTCAAGACTCGTTTTCAAGACTATCTTAGTGGAAAAAGTCCCTTTCTGAACCAAGTCACCCTCGTTTCAGTCCTGTTCCACTGAACCGGTATAACCTACCATTCCAGCCATGTCTATCTCATGAGAAATAAAATCTTTACCCAATGCATTGAAGTGAGATATAGGTCCCACCCATCTCATAATGATACCATTCTTATGTGTGCCACAAAATCATAAACCATACATCATAACATAATCCATGTAATAAAAATGAGAATCTTTAAAAATCGGGACATCATAAAACAATTCATATAAGTTATAAGAATTCATAAAAATATTTTCATCACAACATAATCAAATCCATGTAATAATAGGGATAGAAACAGAACCCTTTATTTGATGGAAAATAATTTTGATAAAACACTTGAACTCCATTCTTGAAGAAAATATCCTTTCTGCTTCAAAAACACTTTTCCTTTCTTAACATGTCGTACAATTATAAACTAAAAGAAGTTGATTAAAAATAAAATTGAAAACTTTTAAAAGATGATTCTTGGAAATAATGTTTTAAAAATATATTCATGCCGTATAAGGTAAAAAAACATTCTTCGTACTTTTGTCGGAAAAGTCAAAAGGTACCTCGTACGAAAAACGACAAAAGATTCCTTTCATATCTTTTACTAAAAACTCACCGAAGGGTAAAATTGGATTTAAAAAATTGTAGGTGGATGGAAATAATATTACATATTGAGGAAACATGGATGTGGATGATAAAATACACCCCAGTAAATACCAAAGTATAAACAATCTCGGATAAAAATGAGATTGTGATATCTCCCTTACCTTAGGTCCGACATGCTTTGTAAGTGTCCGAACCTCTTGTATAATGATTTAAATAATGTTATTGACTTATTCCAGAATTATACTTATTTTTATGATATCATATATGGTCATATTCTTAGCTTCTTAGTAGTAATATTTCATTGCTACTTGTTATTCGGGTGTTTATAACTTTTTGTTCTTATGCGTGTTTTGTCGAATAAATTCTTATTCTTTTCTTTAGGTTATAGATACCTCATTTCCAGGATGGTATTAGTGTAATATATATCATATTTATTCATTAAATTCATTTATATAATCATTATGAAATGAAGATCATGTAGAACGAGTCGCATCACATCGTGGAGACGGTATTCCGTACGCACGCACGAGTGATGATATCGTTCCTATGATTGTGGAATTGTATTGGAGTATATGGATACTATTTCAAAATCAATATCACTTTATAATAGTCATATATAGTCATTATTTAAACCATTATACCCATCCATGTAAGGTGGTGGTGGAAAATAGATTACACCACGACGTGGAGACGGTATTCCGTACGTACGCACGCGCGGTGATTTCTTTTTCCGTAGGATGGATAGATGGTGAAATATGGTTGTTTCATACTTATAATAACATATCAGTATATTAGTGATACTGATGTTATTACTTCATAATGAAACAACTAAATATGAAGAAGTGGAATAAGAAATAAAGATGAAAGAATCGGTAACGGACATTACCTCTTCTTTGAAGTGCTTCTTTGAGACCTTCTTTTAGGGCACTAAAATTGGTATTTGAAGAAGACCAGGACCTCTAGGATGTCTCTAGGGAAGTGGAGAGGATAAAGTGTCAGGGTTTGGCTGATCATGAAGGCTCAAAGTGGTGTGAGGAAGAGGGGGAGGAGGTGCCCTTTTATAAGGGAGGAGAGAGGCACCTTTGGGAAAACTAAAACTATTATTTTATTATAAAGTCATGTTCGGTTTTAAATAGCTCCAAATTGATATATTTCCAATCTAAGGTGGGTATGGGTCTAAATACTCTCATCCAATAGAATTTAGAAAGTTTAGGTTCCTATTTTAACCTTATCATTTAGATTTAACATTAAGTTAAATAATTTTACTTTTACCGTGTCTTCTTGTGTTCTTACACTATATGGTTAATAAACTTACTATAAGAAGTTAAAAGAACCCCAAGTTGTTTATTATTAATATATATAACCTTATCTAAGTCATTTGGCAGAACCTTAGATTTTTAGGAATAAAAAAACAATTAATAATATTATATTTGTTTTAAAAACTATTTTATGTCAATTTTGACACTATTTCGTAATTGATTTTTGTGAAAATCATAACAGAATTATTAGTTCACAAAAATTTAATTAAATAAATAATAACATGTCATATTAACCTATAAAATTAGTGGAATTCATAAAAAGACTCAAAATATATTTATTTGGGTATTTATAACATCAATTATGTCAATATTTCATTAATAATATAATTATTGCATCATCGTTGTGTCATAAATAAATTAAATTATTTAATGTCTAAAAATTACAAATAAACTAACATTATGTAGGAAAGCTTCTTATCTTTCTAATTAATATTTATAGTCGAATTTATCTTATGCATAACCCCACATAAAAAATGTTTTAGTAAATAAACTTTGATTTTATCTCTTTTAACCCTTCTTTAAATAAATTAATAATAAATGTCCTAATCTGATCCAAGTGGGCCTAAATGGTCATATTTTATTCCTAAGTTTGTTTTTGGTCTAATTACACTTGTCCAATATAATTAGGACATGTGTTAGGGTAATAATAATATCATTTCTACCCTTAATTACCCTATTTACTTTTAGTCGTGGTAAAAAAAGTAAAAAGTTACTATTCACCAAAAAAATTATTTTCATCTCACTGAACCACATTTTACTTACTGACATCAACCGTGTCTCTCGGATTTTTGAAATTCCACTCACAGAAGCGGTAAAATTAAGTTTTATGAATAATTCAGGTTTTTTTAACTACCAGTTAGTGGTTTCACTATTCATCAAAAATTGAAAGTTTTCAGAAAAATACCAAAAATTAGGCCTAAGCTATATTTGATATTATGAACTCAAAAATGATTTCTATTTTACCAAATTCAAAACATATCAGTTGCATTAATTAATTTAAAAATTAATTCCCGTCGTCAAAACAAATAGCGTGTTCTTAAGAGATAATAACTATCAAAAGATTGATACTTGTTTATGTCTGGTTTAAATGTGAAATTACATCCAATGACCAACATTGTATTAAATTGAAAAAATATATTCTAAATATACTTTAAAACCACTCAAATTAATAATTTATCACTATTAATTATTTCGATTGAAAAAATTGTTTTTAATTAAAATTTAGTAATTTTCACTTTTCATCAAAATATGAAAGTTATCCGAAAATTACCAAAATTTCACTCTAAGATAATTTCGATATTCCGGATCCAAAAATGAAGTCCATTTTGAAAAATAAAATTTACAAAATTTTAAAAAGTGGTTATTACTAATCATAACGGCTAGTTTTAATAATATTTTAATAGCATATCGTTGTTTAGTGAAACTCGGTATTGCGTACTACACACGCTATCAAGGAAGGTCGCGATTGCGTTTAATGAAAGGAAAGTCAAGGATTCATGTTGTGCAAGCTCCTTTTGGTGTAGCGTACAACACAAGACATTAATGAAATTATAAAAAATATTTTTCATAAAATCTCGGGGTGTTACAATGTATTTCTTGTTATGCACTAAGTCATACATTCCTTTCACATTGAACTAACTCGGAATATGTTACATGATGCCATATTAGCATTTGATACATATAACATTGACTCGTTGTATGTTACACGCAACACCTACTTGGCATATGTTACTGGCAACAAACATTTTCCTACGAAACATCATTTTACTTTTATAATTATTTAAATTAGATATTTATAACATAGTTGTTTAACATAGTAATATGAATAGTAATAAAAAAATTTAAGATATTTATTATTATTTTTTTATAAATTTTAATATTATTAATGAATGATATGATTTTTGGTAAAGTCCTTTTATGTTTAATTATTTTTCCTCAAATTAAAAAGTTTTAATAATAAAATTAATTTTATACACATTTATATATTTGATTTTATAAAATAATAATAATTTTTTAATTATTAATATCAAAATTTTCTTAGGGTGAAATGTTTTTATTTTTCTCATCAATATCTTTTTTTATTAGTAGTGAACAATAATATTATATGTCTAAACATCCTTTTTGTTTAAAAATTTATTAATGTTAAAAAAAGTAAAATTTTTTATGGCCACATTATATATATTATACATATATTAATATAATTTATTTCATTAGAGGCAATTTCCCTTAGAAATTGAATATAACAACTTGATAATATTTTGAACTTCTTTCTACTTTAAAGACTTGTAATTTCATCCCATCTTCCTGATTAGCCTTAATGTTAAACACTATTCCCATGTGAATTGAATTTGTAAAAAATTACATAATCCAATTTAATCAGTATAATATTTAGAGTATAACAAAATCATGATTATTTTTAGAAAAAAATAATTACTAAAAGTGACTAAAATTAATCAGAGTGATTATGGTCAAATAAATCTTTATTACAGGCTAAATCATTATCTTAGATGACCAAATGACCTAGAAACTTTTCCAAAACCCATTTTCTATAATTTATTCATCTACCCACCTTCCATTATTTATTTTTGTTGGATTTTTATGACAATTGATATGTAATAACATGTGTACACCTAACTAGTTTTCAAAATATCCAACTGAGTCATTTTTCATCCATATAATAGGCCACAAACTATCCCAGTTCATCACACCTCTCAATCCTCTAAAGTTAGTCTATTATCTTCCCAATACACCTTCATACATCCCTCCCATACTCCTAGAATACTTCCCTTTGAATGAAGTTAATCTAAGAATGCTTATTGGAACAATCCAAAAGTAGTTTCCTGATTAAGAGTTAACATCTTCCCCCATGCCATTTCTTTAATTTTCATTATCCATCCCCTCAACATTAATTTCTACCATGATTGTATAAAAATGATAGTATCATCAATATACTAGTATTTTTTATTCTATGGTTTTTACCTAAAATTACACAAACCATCATATAATGGATGATGATCATACTGTTTATGAGAACGACAAATTACCACCTCACTAAAGGATGATTGCACGATTTTCCATGCAACATATAATGGTGTAAATTATGATTTAAACATTGTATATTTACTATATGATATTTTTTAACATTATCTTATTTATTCTTTTTACAAAGAATATATGATTGCTTTCCATTTTTTGTAAATATGATAATTTCGTATGAGGAAGTGTGGACTACCGCCCCCTCAAAGAAATATAATTCTTTCATACACTACATGGAGTTTATTAAGGTGGTGATTAGTGATTATATATGATTTATATGAAATCATTTATGTAAATTAATTATTATATAAATATATACATATAACTGTTTTACATTTTTATTTCACAATTATAATTAAACAAAAATAAAGTTGTTTCATACGTACGACATACCGTCAACATGAATGGTGTATTCTATTTGATACTTATACATTGAATATATTTTAATAATAAATGTCATGACCCCATCCCAAAAAAATGTACCCCTCCTCGGTCGGTAATGTAAAAAGGGATATAATGACCCCTGAGTCCCACCTCCCGTAGGCCTCAGGTTTGCAACTAGAACCGAGGGTATAATAAACACACAAATGGGTGGAATTACCCTCTAAGATAACACATGCAGAAGAGAGAGATAAGATAGAAACCAATGAACTCCAACTCAGAACTGGAATATAAAGGAAACCCAAGTACGCGTATGATATAACATGAAAATTACAACAACTAAAAGGGGAAAACTGCAAGTACCCAAAAGAAAGAAAAAACAGCACCAACCACAAACCCGAACTTCTCTAGCAATGCCTATATAGTAGAAACCAGCTTGATCTCTAACCTGCTCCATGTGATCTGAATTAAAGTTTATATATACATAGGGTGAGTATAACAATATACTCAGTATGATCCTCCCCGAAGCCTCTCAGGCAAAAGTATAGAAAGCATGATAAAGCATAGTAAAAGACAATTGAATCTAACTCTTCACCTAAACAGATATACTAAGTTCCCAACCTCACCATGTCTACTCTCACCAAGTAACACATAGAAGAATATATCATATAGTAAAGAATATCAAGGGTAACCCTCTACTACTTCCCCACTGGTTTTCTGCTTTGCCCCAATGTCGCATGTCCTAAGCATCTCTCCCCAAAAAGGCTTTCCCATAGACACCTGGGTGAAGCACCACAATATGCACCTATTACTAAAAAACTACCACGTCCACACAACAAAGTAACCAAGTAATTTCTAGGAGCCACCACAGCTCGCATAACGTGTATCATACGTCGGGTATTATACCTCAAGCCATTACATCCCATATAACGAGTAAGGATCCTCAAGACATCACAACCTATACACGTTACACATATAGTAGTACATAGAAAACTATATACAGAATATATGTATGTGAATAACCACAAGACATTATAGCCCTCTACACACATATATAGGGAAAACTAACCAATGTTCCTGCCAACACCAGAAACTACCTAATGAATAGAGAGGGGCCAAAGGGGGTAGTCCGCCATCCATCCTCCCAACAGAATGTTGGGGAAAACACACCGAGGGCTTATAATACTGGAGGTGTTAGTTTCCCTTACTGAAAGGGTGGGGTAGCGTATTGAAACAAAAAATGTACAGAATATATTATATCTCACAACAACAATATGGTAATTACCTAGTCTTAGACATCACTACATCTAATTCCTCTCAGACTCCGGGCTGCTACTTCTAAGACTATGTATCCTATAAGCACAGAAAAATTTAAAGAGATTTATTAGATTACTTCATTTCCATTTTATCAGTTCCACTATACATTAATTAATTCTTTAAACATTAATTAACCATGAACAATTCCACATTAAATTTCATTAGTATGACACCAAAATTAAACTGTTCCTTCAAAAAATTACAACCTCAACATTATGTTCAGCATCTCCATCCCCATTGGTTAACATCATTTATTCAATTATTCATTAATGAATTACTTTCCCACATTCCCAAGCATTCTAGAAAAAACATTATATGCAACTAAACCCAAGGGGGCTCAACACGGTGAGTTCATGTACTACCCATCGAGTCTTTAACGATTATAAAAATAGCATATAACTATCCATCCTTGAGAAGCTAAACATGGAAAGCATATGGAATACCTCACATGTATTCACCTATTTAGGAAGATGGGTAAGTAAGACCAGCTTCCTTGAGTAGTGGGGAAATCTAAAGCAGATAAACGACCAATAAAAACCACCAAGCATCCAACAATCACATCCATCCAATTCCATCATCCATGCGGTCCTCCTCGACACCCTAATGCATAAATCGATGCATATATCCACTCTAGTAGTCATTTCCTTCCACAACTAGAAGCCTCCATGCCCCCACATATCACAACAGCCATCCAGGATAACATCACAGCACAAGCCGGAGGAAAACAAACACCACATTAATTGGTCTCTTTTCCCTTTAACAAAAAATAGGGTAACTCAAATCCATTTAAGGAATTTTCAAACAATCAGTTCCTTAATCCATATTTAATTAACTTATTTTTTACTCATAGCTTCCAAATTCGGGAAACCTAATCAGTATGCTATCACAAATAATTAAACATTCATACTATGCCAATCCGATTAACATCGAATTACAAATCAAACCAGATTCATTTACATGCCTCTTTATCTTTATCCAACAATTATCAATTAATCCCAATTTGCATTCTTTACTGATTTCCAACAAGAACGAACAGCTTATTAAATCAAGAATAGATATCACACAATCAACCAAAACAAGAGGCAATAACATAAGATCAATATCAATTTATTTATCCAGTCAAAGTATTTATTATGTTAATTCCATTATCATCAAGTGGGATTAAACATGCTAACAATATAGTTTCATGTAAAAGAAAAGATAAAAAATGAATCCCCTACCTCAAATAGTTCCTCACGTTCTTTATCCACACAACTGTTCATGATCCTCCTCTCGCGACAACTTATATCAGAGATTGATCGATATAGCTTGGTTGCATCAAAACAGGTTGGAACCAATCGGAGGAGTAAAGATTGATTGGGAAAATACTATGGGAAGGAATGAAAGGTTATATCATCTCATAGCCGAGAACAAAGAGGAAGAATAAGGGAAGATGGTATCTTATCCCTTTTGTAGATTTAATGGGGCAACAGTTTAAGATACACTTAATTCCCCATTAAAATCGTATTGCATTAACCCACGCGGTTTGACCAAGTTAAAACATCTCGGGCCTTAGGAATAATTAATATAGGATTTATGGGCTTTGAATCAGCCTTATGATTCCTTAAAATAATCCTTTATTAGTATTTTACATCAAAGGAAACATCAATGGGGCAAAACTGTGGGACGATGGAAACACTGTTCACATACTCAAAATTTGGAAAAGGAAAGAAATGGTCACTGTTAGACCTCACTGTTAGAGGTTACCGATAGACCTCACCATTAGAGGTTACCAATAGACCTCACTGTTAGAAGATACCATTGACCACACTATTAGAGGTTACTGATAGACCTCGCCTTTAGAGGTTACCGATAGACCTCACCGTTCTGGAAACAATGTACATTTATCGTTCTAGAAACATTGTACACATACCATTAGAGGTTACTAATAGAGGTTACAGATAGACCTCACCATTCCGGAAACACTTTTCAAGTCTAACGTTAGAAGGTCACCATTTGAAGCTCACCATTCTAGAAATACTATTCATGGTCACTGTTAGAAGGTCACCGTTATAAGGTTACCGTTGTGGAAACACTGTTCATAGAACTGAAAAAAATTGGCAAACTGTTGGGAAAAAGAAACTCTAGCCTCCCAGAACGCCTCAAAAACCATAATTCAACATAGGAATGGGTCGCAGAGGTCTGGGCCATTACATTAGATACATCTCAAAATATTCTCATTCCCGAGAATTCAATACCAACCCAGATGAAAAGAGGGGTCCAAACCACCATCATGTAAGATACCTCTCAGGGGAAAACCACCCTGAGTTGTTCAAAAGCTGAAACAAAACCATGACATCTGAGACCAATGGAACAAACATTAAATATCCAAACAATGTATTTATAACATCACAATAATGGTACATAAAATAAAGGATCAAATAAAACTCAGCACATCAACTAAAAACTGCTCTGTGTACTGGACACGCATCTGGGACTCACATTCCCTGGTACTCTCCTCCATGCCTCCGTGTCACCACAAGACATGAACTAAGGGGATAGAACGCCCACACAACACCTTCTCCTTTCCGTCTTGTATCTTCACAGGTCACTCCTCGAAGGTTGCATCACCATTAACATCGATCTCTCCCCAATCGATGATGTGAGATTCATCATGAAGATAAAGACGGAGCTGTGATACATGGAAAAAATCATGTATCCGACTCATCTGTGGGGGATGTGCTACTCATTACGCCACAGCTCCAACATGGGCTAACAACTTCAAAGGCCAAATAAACCGGGGAGAAAGCTTACTTCCATGACCAAAACCTTACTGCCCATGACGGGGAGTCACCATCAGAAACTTGTGATTCCTAATATTAAACTCTAAGGGCATCCTTCTTTGACCAACATATGATTTCTTGAAATCTAGTGCTGTCTTCATCCTCTTATGAATCACCTGAACCATCTCTGTTGTATTCTTCAGTAGTTCCCATCTGAGAAATTCTGACTCTCTGAACCGTGTCCAGTACAAAGGAGAACGACAAGGCCGGCCAAACAAGGCTTTTAAAGGTTCCATACTGATGGTGGAGTGAAAACTATTGTTATAAGTGGATGCCACCAAGGGTAAGTGCCTTCTCCATGGGCCTCCAAATTCCATAACAAAAAGAGCATAACTTGTCTTCAAGAGTCTATATGGTTCTCTATTTCTGACCATCCGTTTGAGGATAAAACGCAGTGCTAAGGAATAACTAAGAACCAAAAGAATTTTTTAGACCTCTCCACGCCCAAGAGGTAAAGAAAGGATCTCGATCATAAATGATCATCCTAGAGAATCCATTATGTCACATCACCTCTTCTAGATACTTCCTCAACAAGACTTCCACTGAGCTCGACTCCTTGATCGCTATGATCTGTGCCGATTTGGTTAAGTGATCCAATACCACCCAAATAGCATCATGTCCTCCTAGAGATCCATGTAAACCTGTAACAATTCCCATTGAGGTGTCCTCACACTTCCACTAAGGATTCTCTAATGGCTGGAGAAGATCACCTGGTAGACAGTGTCTGACTATAACCATCGGGCAGACTAAACATCGCGACACAAACTCTGCAACCGCACATTTCAGCCCAGGCCACCAAAAATGACTCCTCAAGGCCCGGTACATCTTTGTCACACTAGGATGCACCACTAAAGGCCAATTATGAAACTCTTTGAGAACCATCTCATGCATTGTCATGGGACCAAAAATCCTTCCATGATACAACACTCAGTGTTGTTCATCCTCCATCCAACCATCAGGGGCCTCGCTACAAACAACTCGATCTCTCTAGACCACCACCTCAAGATCCCCCAACTAGGACTCTTTGACCTTTTGTACTAGGGATGACTGTACCATCATCTAAAAAAGACAACCTCTACCCCCAAATTCTCCCATATTAAGATGTAATTATAATAGTTCTTCCATTACTATCTATGAATCACTAGATTTATGCACAACATCCCTACGTGCCTTTCGGCTCAGTGCATCAGCTACAACATTCAATTTTCTAGGTGTATACGATATTTCGAAGTCATATTCCTATAAGAAATCCATGCACTGATGGTATAATATATTCATGACATGCTGGGAAAAAACATTCCTCAAACTCATATGATTAGTGAAAACCACAAAGTGCTTACCAATGAGGTAATGTCTCCACAAGTTCAGGGTAGACACCATGGCTGCCAACTCAAGATCATGAGTGACATAGTTGCGTTCATGGGGATGTAACTGCCGAGACCCATAAGAAACAACTAACCTCTGCTGCATTAGAACACAACCTATCCCCAGATGTGATGCATCGTAGAAAACATCAAAATAGACTCCCTCAGATGGAAGAGAAAGGAATAGAGCACATACTAACTATCTTGGGGGCTGCCCAAGACAAAACTGTTTCTATCTTCAATGGATCCACAACTAATCTTTTTTGAGACACAACATTCCCCAAGAAACGGACTTCTCGAACCCAAAACTCAAACTTCGGCAACATCACAAAAAACTTATGTTGGAGAAGAACTCCCAAAATGGCTCGTATATGCTCTGCATGATCCTCTTAAGTTGTGAGGTACACAAGGATGTCATCGATGAAAACTACTATGAATATTTCCAGGAACTCATGGAACACAGAATTCCTCAATCCCATGAATTCATCTGGGGCATTCATCATGTAGAATCGCATTACAAAGAACTCATAATGCCCATGACGACAACAGAATACAGTCATCAGAATATCCTCACCCTTCACACGCATCTGATGATATCCCGACCGCAAGTCGATCTTTGAGAACCAACTTTCACCCTTCAGTTGATCAAATAAATCATAAATTTGAGGAAGAGGATCGCGATTATTTATTGTCACTTTGTTTAATCCACGATAATTAACACACAACTGCAAACTGTCGCCGACCTTCTTCACGAACCAAACTCCTGCAGCCCATGGTGACACACTTGGATGAACAAAACGACACTGCAACAGACCATCAATCTGTATAAGTAGCTCTCATAACTCAGAAGGGGACATCCTATATGGAGACATAGAGATATGAGATGCTTCTGACTGTATCTCTATCTGAAACTCGATCTCTCATTGAGGGGGTAACACTACATCCTCTTCTGGAAAGACATCAGGCTACTCCTCTACGACCCTAGGAAACGCCAACTGTTGTACCACTGAAGAAGTCAGCATCATCTTAGCAATCATGCATGATAAGGATGGAACGCGCCTACGACCCATCGAAGGATCTCATTCATCACAAACACCACTTACCCTCCATCTGCACTAATGAAGATAACCTTCTTCTTGAGTCAATCCATGATAGACTGCACCGAATAAAAACAATCCATGCCGAGGATGAAATCATATGGTTGTATTCGTAAACAATGGAAATCTACCCAAGAGCAGTGTTTCCCCAACACTAGCTCACAATATCTACATACTTCATAAAAGTCAGCTCAACCTCCAACTGGCGTAGTCAACGCCAAGGGCATTGGAAGCCTCTCTACATCAAGTCCCAATGCATGGACAAGGGTAGGTGATATGAATGAGTGTGTCGCTCCTGAGTCAAACTAGGCATACACCAAGGTATAAAACAAGCCAAGGTTACCTCAAACGACATTTGGCTCGTCTGGAGCTAGAAATGCTAGAGCATGAAGCTGACCACGACATCCTCCATGTCCTCTCTGACCCTGATGATGACCACCACCACATCCGCATTGTACACTTTGAGGATGGGGTGTATCATGGGGTTGTCCACTACCTGACCCATCTACCCTCTGCTGATCTAATGTTGGTGAAACTGGCTGTTACTGCCTCGGATGGAACTACCTCAAAGGAAGAACCTAGAGCATTGCACCTTGTCACACCCCGACAATTTTTATTATAATTTGATTTTATTATTTATTGACCTCGGTTAGCTTTGTCAAGGCGCAGGTTGAGCGCCAGTCTAAAATTTTTATCGTTTAATTGTTTCAGCGGGTGTCAGACCGGTGCACGGACATCACATGGTTGACGGTGACCGCGCGATCGGCCCAAGTGCCTGCACAAATGTTTAATGTTTAAAATAAATAACGTTTAAGTAAATAAAATGAGTTAAGTGGTTAAATAATAATAATTATGATATTATTTCGTAGATAAAAATATTTTTTTATTATTAAAAAAATTGTTAATAATATTATTATCATTGAAATTATCATAGATATAATTATTATGTCATTGTTATTAATATTTTCATTATTTAAAAGAAAATGATTAAAATAAATTGAAAATAGTTTTATAAAATGTTTAATAATAATAATAACAATAATTTATAATATTGTTATTATTATTATTATTGGACTATTATTATTATTATTATTATTTTTCAGATTATTATTATTGTTTTCCATTATCTATTTACTCTTATATTTATTTTATTTTATCTCTTTATCTTTCATTCTTCTTTAATTTTCTTCTTTTCAATGCAGGTGTTCCCCCAACCTCTTCTTCTCCCGTGTGACCTACTCCCTGCTGCACTTCTCCCCAGCCAGCCCTCCTGCTTCTTTTGCACAATAGCTCCTAGCAGCCGGACACAACAGCCTTGTCCAGCGCCTCCTGCTGCCGACTCCCCCTATCCGCAGAGCCCTACGCTCCTGCAGCGCTGGCCAGCGTGCTGCCCCGCTCTGGAACTCTCCCTGCTGAGACTGCGCCTCAACTGCCTGCACCCCCACGTGGTTCTCCTTTTCCAGCAGCCGACTCCCCTGCCTTGATTCTTCTTCTTCAATTTTTTCTTCTCTTCTCCGCGCCTGCAGCCTGCTTGCTCCGCTAGTCGTGGTCCCCTCCTGCCCGACCTCCTGCAGTAGTACTCCGCCCGCCCTGCCTTCGCACCTCAGGCATCCACTGCTTAGTGCCTCCCTGCGCTCCCTTCGTCATGCACGCCTCCACCAGCTCCACCTACTTTGCCGACCCAGTCTCCCCTCAGCCAGGCCTCCACCCCTCATGCATCCCCTGATCAACACCTCCCTGCGCTCCCTTCGGCCTGCATGCCGCCACCAGCCCCGCCTTCTTTGCCGACCCAGTCTTCCGTCTGCCAGGCCTCTACCCCTCATGCAGCCCTAGCAGCCCGTCTCTCCCTCCTACTCCCCTTCCAGCGCACATCCCTCCTGGTTTTTTTTCATGTTATCCACACTCTCCTGTGGCCTTCGGCCTGTACGCACCCTACAACGACCCCTTGGCCTGAACGACGCCGCACAACACCCCTCTTCTCCACTTCCTGAAAAACAGCGCCCGTTGACCCTCATCCTCCCACTGGCAGTCTGTATCGCTAGCCGCTGGCCCTCCTAGAGCAATCTGGTGCCCTAGTTCCCCCTCCTGTCCTCTCTGCTCCACCCTCTACAGCCCCCTGTTGTGATCCAGCCACCATTCCTACTCGCCCGGGATCCCTCACCACCCCTTTCTTGTGTACACCAGCCCCAGCGGTGCTTCCTCGCCTGCGCTCGAGCATCCCGCCGATGACCTTCCTTCCTCAGACCTCCCTGCTCCAACCGATCGGCAGCCCGCAACCCTACCCCCTTGTAGCACTGCCTTACATCGTAGTTGCCCGACACCCTGGATCCCGTCCGCCTCACCCGCGTGTTGCCTGCTACTGCTCAGATCACTAGCACCCTACCCATCTTCCACCTCGAATTGCCGCTGTCCGGCGGCCCTCACCACACCCCCTGGTTAGACCACATCCAACCGTGCTGACGCCCTCCGCTATTCCGGCGCTTTGCACTCTGGTGGTCTTTTTCTAGTCGTGACCCCCTGTTGGTACACCCCTTTTATTTCATGCTCGTTTTATATTTATATTTGATATATATATATATATATCCGCCTTGGGTTGATTAGAGTTGATTTTAATTAAATGTTTTTTTGGGTCGGTTAGACTTTTTAGGACCCGCGCGGGGTGTTTCCGAGTGAGTGCCATCGTCGTGCCTATTTCCGAGTGAGCGTCGTCGTCGCGCCTGGTTTCCGAGCATGTGTCATCGTCGCGCCTTGGTCTTGAGGTAGGTCCCCCACTGAACTTACATTTAAATTTGGAATTTATTAATTTCTTGTTGTTTTATTAATTTTAATAAATTGAAAATAACATAAGATAATTAATTTTTAAATGATTATTTTTTGTAAAAGGTGCCATTTATTTTATACCGAACTCTTGAAATATTTTCTTACCGAGCAGACACCCAGTTGTGAAAGAATCCGTTTTGGCCTTTAAACATAATATATGGAATTTCAAATGTGCTTCTAGTTTTAATGATAAATGATTTCTTTTGAACAAGTGTTTCTGGTTTTCATCAGAAACTAGGTTTTTCTTTAAAATTGGTGAAGGCCTGTTTGGCACTTTAATAAATAAAATTATTTTGGAAAACCCACTGAGGGGCGACTTTTGGTGTGCGTTTATTGTGTGAGCTTTATGTGATGTTTTTTCATAGTGACTGATTTATTTACATTGTGGATGCATCCCTTTTTATTACTTTTGTTGACATGGGAACATGGCATAGTGATTGAATCTTCTGAGAACGATTGCTGCACTAGTTTAGATTATGCTCTGGCTAGTGGTCCCATTGTAGGGGAATACTGAGTTATTGCTGCTATGGGTATTGGGCCCCTAGATTAGGCCATGTAGGGAAATGTTGGGTGTTAGGGCGTTATGACGTCATCGAGTTAGAGCATGCTTTCAGGATGAGTCAGATGTATAGTACATTCTGGATTATTCACGATATCCTAGGTTCGACCAATGTTTCCATTAGTGTGTATTTGTGTGTGGTGGACGATCGAGAGGTCTAGTTCGGTTGCTAGCCTATGTACACCACTTTTACCATTTCCCTTGGTGTGTGTTGTGAGCTATGTGTGGTTTTCCTTTGATTAATAATTGAATTCTAGATTTCTAAACAGTTCGTAGAAAAATGTTTTACTAATGAAATTTATCTATTCCATTCAAAAATTAAACTTTTTTTTAATTAAAAAGGGCAAGGGACTAATAATTGTTTTAGAAATAAAAGTGCATGTGTGTGAAAACCAATATTTTTGTATATTTAGTTCAAACCTGTAATTAGTAAATTTCTTTATTTAAAGGTAGTGCATTGGGAATAGATATCGGGCTAGCCTACTGAGTTTTAATAATCATGCCTATACTTCTTTCCAATTTTTAGTGTTTTTGCAGGTTATAGATTGGGTGAGTTTTCCTTGGGTGATGTTTGTTCGTGGGTTGGAGAGTGACCCACGAGGTCACACGGAGATAGTGGTTGTCTCTTTCGGTTAGTTTTATTTTCTTTTGTTCTTGTTAGTTACTTTACTTTGTTTATTTATTTTGCGCATCTCTGTTTATTTTCTGTTGCTTTAATTATTTATTTTTATTGGGCGAAATCATTCCCACTTGCTCTCTGTTGATGCCCTGGCACTTCTTGCCAGCCCGGGAGGATCGGGAACGCCTCTCGGGTCATGTCGCGGACTCATACTTGTTTTATAAATGAAAGTGTGTGTGTGTGAAAACCAATATTTTTGTATATTTAGTTCAAACCTATAATTGGTAAATTTATTTATTTAATGGTAGTGCATTTGGAGTAGATATCTGGCTATCCTACTGAGTTTTAATACTCACTCCTATAGTTCTTTTTTGTTTTTAGTGTTTGTGCAGGTTACAGCCTGGGTGCGTTCGCCTTGGGTGATGTTTGGTTGTGGGTTGTAGAGTGACCCGTGAGGTCACACAGAGATAGTGGTTGTATTTTTTGGTTAGTTTTATTTTCTTTTTTTTTCTTGTTAGTTACTTTACATTGTTTATTTATTTTGCGCTGCTTTGTTTATTTTCACTTGCTTTAATTATTTATTTTTATTGTGTGAAATCGGTCCCACTTTTTCCCTGTTGATACCCTGGCGCTTGTCACCAGCCCGAGAGGATCGGGAACGCCTCTCGGGTCATGTCGTTGACCAGCTCGGGTGACTGGTTCAGGGTTGACCCGGGTTGGTTCGTGAAAAAATGGTATCACAGGCGGTCAGCTCTTCGTAGACCTCACTTTTCAGAGCGCCCATTGCTATTTGGTATGTTCGATAGAAGGAGATTAAGACTGTCGGGGCTCATGAGGGACGTTACGGGTCAGTGCCTAATCACAACCGCTAGTGATGAGACCTGAGTTACCATGGTTACTCTAGGAGTTGAGTCTCTTATCTTTGGTTTCTTTGGATTGAGGTATGATAATGGAGGCGAATCGGTTCACTTTGCAGACTCACATGGGGTGGTGACCCATGTGGTGTCCAAGTGTCCGGCTCAAGGTCCTCTTAGTGTTATACTTTACCTGGGGAATGGCTCACCACCATGTTGCTGGGTCAGACATATGCACTAGTTTCTCATTATAGTGGGTTATTACTGCTTCTATTTTGTTTTAGTCTCAGTTTATTTGAATGTGCGTTAAAAGTGAAATTGTTTTTTTAATGGAAAAGTTTTTCTTCTAAATAGTTTTTGAAATTGCTATAGTGGGTTTTTAAAGAGAAGGTGTATCGGTTTGGAAAAACTTGGTATGTGTTTGGATTTGGTAAGGAAAAAAAGTGTTTGAAACTTGGAACTCCTTATGGAGGGTCACACGTGCGTGGGTATGTATGGAAAGTGCATGGGGGAACTTGTTCACAGATGATGTGAGAGGGATTGAATGAACGCACATGTGATGGTTCATAAAGTTCCATAGGTGGTTTTTTAAAATTTTAAAGAAATAACAGTTTTGGAAAAGTTATTTCTCCTTGTGTTTTATATGTTTGGATTATGGGCATATTTTTCTTGGCTGGTGTTGTTGCTTTGATTTAGTTTTGTCTTGATTCCAGTTTTGAGGGTGCTTTTGTGTCGTCATGAGTATGCCGCCCAGAAAGCCTCCAAAAGTTGTCAATGAGTTATACTCAGTTCTCAGTTTCTTTTTTGTGTTGCTTTCTTTTTGAGGTAATCTATGTCTGTTAGAGATAGTTGTATTGTTCTAAAAGAAAGTTCATCTTTGGATTGTTGGGAACTCCCAGGATAGTTAAGGTTCATTCCACCCTAGAGTTACTTTAGGGTTCAGATTTGGACTACTAAAGATGAGATGTATCATCGTCATTGGAGTTTTGAGTGTGATTAACGGTGTTCGACATCCATGAAAGTTCCCTACCTGGCATGGAGTGCGGGCCGGTGGAACCTTTCTCCAAGAAACCATCCATGTTGGTACCGGCTCTTAATTCGTTGGACCGCTCTCTTGTGCGCCACTAGTATGGCATGTCTTGACATTCTAATTCATCATGTTGCATCCCTTTGAAAATGTACGACCATCGTGGTTGTTCGAATCATCAAACAGAAGGAGTTAGAGACCAGAAGATGAAAATTTCTTGACTGTGAGGTAGGAGACGCTTCATCCATCAGGGCCCCAGCCACAGGTCTCGGGGTGAATCTCGCGCATAGTCATGAGTTGTAGAGGGTGTGTGGAACCTCGGTCTGGATAATATTTTCAGCATTCGAATGGAAATATCCAAAAAGTTCCCTTGTTCTATTCTCATCGCTTTCGTATGCTCATCCTTTGGCGTGGTGGCGTGATGAGCTCATTTCCCCACAATCCAAGCGGTCTTGTCTACCGTCAGTGTGGTTTTTAAGTTGTTTGGTCACTTTGAACAGTGTGGGCCCATGAATAAACGGACTTGTTCTGTCTTTGAATTGGTCCTAGCTGTGTTCGATAAGGGAATGTTCATTTTGTGAAGTTTATGGGAGGTGTTTAGTTAATTTGTCATCCTCAAGTTGCTGGATTGTTCCGTGACAAAATTTTTATCAAGTCTGAGGTGTGTTTTTCGATAAATGTGGGAAAAATGCATGAGTTTGGTTTGGGAGTTCCCGCGTTTTCCCCCCTGGGGTGGTGTTTTTGAGTTTCTAGGTTTCTGTGTTAGTAATTTTTTTTGGTGGGGAGACCCCTCCCGTGTTCTCCCATATACCTCGGACAATGTTTGTACTCGAGTTGATCGGGTGTTACTGGTGTTGGTAATGGTCACCCCGAGCATCTCAATTTCTTCGGGTTTAGCCTGGGCATGGACTCGAGTTATGATAACTATTGGCTGGGTGACTTTTTGAGGGAAGAAAGTTTTGTGGTGGGGAGAATTGTCACACCTTGACCCTTTTTATTATAATTTTATTTTATTATTTCTTGACCTCAGTTAGCTTTGTCAATGCGCAGGTTGAGCTCCAGTCTAATTTTTTTTTCATTTAATAGTTTCAGCGGGTGTCAGACCGGTGCGCGGACATCACATGGTTGACGGTGACCACGTGATCGGCCCATGTGCTCGCACAAATGTTTAATGTTTAAAATAAACAAGGTTTTATGTAAATAAATCGAGTTAAGTGGTTAAATCATAATAACTATGATATTATTTCATAGATAAAAATATTTTTTTATTATTAAAAAAAATTGTTAATAAGATTATTATCATTGAAATTATCATAGATATAATTATTATGTAGTTGTTATTAATATTGTCATTATTTAAAAGAAAATGAATAAATTAAATTGAAAAGAGTTTTATAAAATGTTTAATAATAATAATAAAAATAATTTATAATATTGTTATTATTATTATTATTGGACTATTATTATTATTATTGTTATTATAAGTCATATTATTATTATTTTTTCCATTATCTATTTACTCTTCTATTTATTTTATTTTATCTTATTATCTTTCATTATTTTTTACTTTTTTTTCCAAGCAGGTGTTCCCCCTACCTCTTCTTCTCCTTCGTGACCCGTTCCCTGATGCACTTCTCCCCAGCCACCCCTCCTGACTCTTTCGCATAGCAGCTCCCAGCAGCCAGACACAGCAGCCTTGTCCAGCGCCTCCTGCTGCCGACTCCCCTTGTCCGCTAAGCCCTACGCTCCTATAGCGCCGACCAGCGCGATGCCCCGCTCTGGCGCTCTCCCTGCTAAGACTGCGCCTCAGCTGCCTACACCCCCACCTGGTTCTCCTTCTCCAGCAGCTGACTCCCTTGCCTCTATTCTTCTTCTTCTTCTTTTTCTTCTCCTCTCTGTGCATGCAGCCTTCCCACTCCACCAGTCGTGGTCCCCTCCTGTCTGGCCTCCTACAGCAGCACTCCACCTGCCATGCCTCCGCCCCTTATGCATCCACTGGTCAGCGCCTCCCAGTGCTACCTTCGGCCTGCACGCCGCCACTAGTCCCGCCTTCTTTGCCGACCCAGTCTCCCTTCCGCCAGGCCCTCGCCCCTCATGCATCCCATGTTCAGTGCCTCCATGCACTCCCTTCGGCCTTCACGCCGCCACCAGCGCAGCCATCTTTCCCGACCCAGTATCCCCTCCTCCGGGACTCCGCCCCTCAGGCAACCCTAGCAGCCCGCCTCTCACTCCTTCTCCCCTTCCAGCGCACAACCCCCCTGGTTTTTTTCCTATTCGTCGCGCCCTCCTGCCGCCTTCGGCCTGCACGCACCCTACAATGACCCCTTGGCCTGCACGACGCCGCACAACACCCCTCTTCTCCACTTCCTGCACAGCAGTGCCCGTCCATCCTCGTCTGACCCCTGGCAGTCTGCATCGCTAGCTGCTGGCCCTACTAGAGTGATCCGGTTCCCTAGTTCCCCCTCCTGCCCTCTCCGTTGCACCCTCTACAGCCCCCTGATGCGATCCAGCCGCCATTCCTGATCCCTCGGGATCCCAAACCACCCCTTCCTTGTGCACACCAGGCCCAGCGGCGCTTCCTCACCTGTGCTCGAGCAGCCCGCTGTCGACCTTCCCTCCTCGGACCTTGATGCTCCAGTCGATCGGCAGCCTGCAACCCTCCCCCCTTGTTGCACTGCCTTACATCGCAGCTGCCCAGCACCCCGGCTCCCGTCCGCCTCACCCGCGTGTTGCCCGCTACTGCTCGGATCACTATCACCCTACCCATCGGTCGCCTCGCATCGCCGCTATCCGGTGGCCCTCACCTCACCCCTGGTCAGACCACATCCAACCGTATGGACGCCTTCCGCTTTTCCGGCGCTATGCACTCTGGTGGTCTTTTTCTAGTCATGACCCGCCATTGGTATACCCCTTTTATTTGATTCTTGTTTTATATTTATATTTGATATATATATATATATCCGACTTGGGTTTATTAGAGTTGTTTTTAATTAAATGTTTTTTTCGGTCGGTTTGACCTTTTAGGGCCCGCGCGGGGTGTTTCCAAGTGAGCATCATCGTCGCACCTATTTCCGAGTGAGTGCCGTCGTCGTGCCTAGTTTCCGATCTTGCGTCGTCATCGCACCTTGGTCTTGAGGTAGGTCCCCCACTGCACTTTCCTTTAAATTTAGAATTTATTAATTGATTGATGGTTTATTAATTTTAATAAATTGAATATAATATAAGATAATTAAGTTTTAAATGATTATTTGTTGAAGAAAGAGCCGTTTATTTTACACCGAACTCTTGAAATATTTTCTTGGCGAGCAGACACCCAGTAGTGAAAGAATCATGTTTGTCATTTAAACATGATTTACGGAATTTCAAATGTGGTTCTGGTTTTAAAGATAAATGATTTATTCTGAACAAGTTTTTCGGGTTATCTTGAGAAACGAGGTTTTTCTTTAAAATTGGTGAAGGCCCGTTTGGCACTTTATTAAAATAAATTATTTTGGAAAACCCACTCAGTGTTGAATTTTGGTGTGCGTTGATTGTGTGGGCTTTATGTGATGTTTTTGCATCGTGACTGATTGATTTACATTGTGGACGCACCCCTTTTTATTACTTGTGTTGACATTTCAACTTGGCATAGTGAGTGAATCTTCTGAGAATGATTTCTACACTAGTTTAGATTACGCACTGGCTAGTGGGCCCATTGCAGGGGAATACTGAGTTATTGCTGCTATGGGGATTGGGCCCCTCGGTTAGGCCATGCAGGGCTATGCCAGGAGTTAAGGCGTTATGACGTCATCGAGTTAGAGCAAGCTTTCAAGATGAGTCAGATGTATAGTATGTTCTGGATTGTTCATGATCTCCTAGGTTTGACCCATGTTTCCTTTAGTGTGTATTTGTGTGTGGTGGACGATCGAGAGGTCTAGTTCGGTTGCTGGCCTATGTCCGCCACTTTTCCCATTTCCCTAGGTTTGTTTTTTGTGCTATGTGTGGTTTTCCTTTGGTTAATAACTGAAGTCTAGATTTAGAAAATGTTCGTAGAAAAATGTTTTAAAATTGAAATGTATCTATTCATTTCAATCATTAAACTTGTTTTTAAATTAAAAAGGGCAAGGGACTGATACTTGTTTTAGAAATGAAAGTGTGTGTGTGTGAAAACCAATATTATTGTATATTTAGTTTAAACCTGTAATTGGTAAAAATCTTTATTTAAAGGTAGGGTGTTGGGAATATATATCGGGCTACCCTACTGAGTTTTAATACTCTCGCCTATAGTTATTTTTTGTTTTTTGTGTTTGTATAGGTTACAACTTGGGTGTGTTTTCCATGGGTGACTTTTGGTCGTGGGTTGGAGAGTGACCCGCGAGGTCACACAGAGATAGCGGTTGTCTCTTTCTCTTAGTTTTATTTTCTTTTGTTCTTGTTAGTTACTTTACATTGTTTTTTTATTTGGTGCTGCTCTATTTATTTTCTGCTACTTTAATTATTTATTTTTATTCAGCGAAATCGTTCCCACTTGCTCTCTGTTGATGCCATGGCACTTGTCGCTAGCCCGGGAGGATCGGGAATGCCTCTCGGGTCATGTCGCGGACCGGCATGAGTGACTGGTTTATGGTTGACCTGGGTTTGTCCGTGACACACCTGGCGCACGATGACTGATCTAAAAGGTCGGTCCCTACCGTTGCTAATGACCATGACCACCACATGAAAAACAAGCACATGATCTCTTGGCATAGGCCTGAGAGTTACTGCCTCTGGAGAAATTAGATGTGAAGGGATGGGACCTACCCCCAGCTAAACGGAAACACTTCTTCCCTAAAAATCGAGAACCCCAGAACACAGCTCTGATTCACGAGGAATCGTGATGATTTCCCTCTTTTGATGATATAGTCCTGGCAAAAGTCTTATCAACAACCTCTTCCCTCGCCAAAACCTCCGGATATGTATTTATCATAAATGGGGTGACCTGACGCTGGATCTCTGGACACAACACCTCCTCGAAATGCCTCATCCTATCCTCCTCATCTGGTAATAGGTCCAAAGAATATCGTAAAAGTTTCCTGAAATAGAATCCAAACTCTCGAACACTGGAGCTCCCATGTCGAAGGGTATGAAGCTCCTGGGGACTAGAGGCCTTCACAGTCGATGAAAGAAACTCGACTCTAAACATGTATCGAAACTCGGCCAATGAGATCGCTAGCTCCTCACAATACCTGATGAACAAGAACCAACAACTCCTCGCTGCTACACACAACATCATCACAACCAAGTACTCCCAGTGCCCCTTACGGGAACGAATCGAAGAAAAGCTGATCTCGACCTCCTCTAACAAGTCTTCCCCGAATTCATCGGAAACTGAGCCCTCATACTTCTGCCGACACTGGCGCTAAATCTCTCGAAGTGTCTTCCTCCAAGTGTCGTCGTCATCAACCTCTACCCTGCAATGATTTACTGGAACAACCTTCTAGACATTTTCTATACAAACCTGTTGAGAACATAGACCTAGATCCATACCTATAAAATAGAAAATCGTTAGAGCTCGTAAACCTGGAATATGGAAGACTCAACATTAATTAATTAATTGTTTTCTTTTATTAATTTTAGGTTAACCTATCCCAAGGTCTACCCATTGAAACACAGTAAAAAGGAAGAATGATGCATGATCCTTTCCTAGGTCTCTACCATGAAACTAGTATCACCTTGTTTAGTACCCATTGTAAACATAAAGGTTCGAACATCCGATCAAAGGGGGATCTAAATGCCTATGTCTGAGACGGTCTGCAGTGTATCCCTCACTTTTTAAACATGAATGAAACCATTTCCCTACCAACCAATGCAACCTCACATGTTCCTAACTCCAAACACCATCCTATCCATCAACCAGACCTCGGATACAACTCTGTCACAACCCCCTCCCCAGAAAGTTTACCCCTCCTGGGTTGAAAATGTGAAAATGGAGATAATGACCCCTGAGTCCCACCTCTAGTAGCCCATGGGTTGGAGACTAGAAACGAGGGTATAATAAACACACAAATGGGAGGCATTACCCTCTAAGTGAACACATGCAGAAGAGAGTGATAAGATATACACCAATCAACTCCATCTCAGAATTGGAATATAAATGATTCCCAATTACACATATGATATGCCATGCGAAGTAATATAACTAAAAGGGGAAAACTGAAAGTACCCAAAAGAATGTAAAAACTACAAAAACCACAAGCCTGAATAGTTGCATCAACCCCAAGCTAGTAGAAACCAGCTTGATCTCCAACCTGCTCCATGTGACCTGAAAAATAGTTTATATATACATAGTGTTAGTATAACAATATACTCAGCAGGATCCTCACCGAAGCCTCTCATGAAAAAGTATTGAAAGCATGCTACAACACATTTATCATAATGTGAAACTAAATCGTCACATAAACAAGTATTATAATGTCCCAACCTCTCCATGGATACTCTCAACAAGTAATGAATACATGAATATATCATATAGTATAGAATATCAAGGGCACCCTACTACTACTTCCCCACTAGTTTGCCACTTTCCCCCAATGTCACCCATCCTGAGCATCTCTCTCAAAAAGGCTTTCCCACACACACCTGGGTGAAGCACCACAATATGCACCTCGTGCAACAAAACCACCACGTTCACACACCAAAGTAACCACGTAGTTTCTGGGATCCACCGCATCTCGCATAACTTGTATCATAAATTTGGTATTATAACTCAATCCATTACAACCCCTTACACCAAGTAAGGATCCTCAAGTCATCACAACCTATACACGTTACACCTATAGTAGTACATAAAAAACTATATCCAAAATATATGGGTCTGAATAACGACAATCCATTACATCCCTCTACACACATATATGGGGAAAACTAACCAATGTTCCTGCCAACACCAGTAACTACCATGAGAAGAGAGTGGGGCCAAAGGGTGTAGTCAGCCATCCATCCTCCCACTGGAATGTTGGCGAAAACACCTCCTAGGGCTCAGAATCCCCGAGGTGTCTGTTTCCCTTACTGACAGGGTGGAGTAGCATATAGAAACACAAAAATTACAGAATATATTATATCTCACAAAGACACTATGGGCATTACCTTGTATTATACACAACTGCAGATAACGCCTCTCAGACTCCGAGTTGCTACTTCTATGACTAGGTATCCTATATGAACACAACCATTTAAAGATCTTTATAAAATTTCTTCATTCACTTTTTATCACTTCCACTATACGGTAAATAATTCATTAAACATTAATTTACCATGATCAATTCCACATTAAATTTCATAAGTATCACACCCAAAGTCAACTATTCCTTCAAAAAATTACAACCTCATCATTATGTTTCTGCATCTCTATCCCCATTTGTTAACACCATTTATTCAATTATTCATTAAAGAATTACATTCCCACATTCCCATGCTTTGTAGAAAAAAAATCAATGCTACTAAACTTAAGGGGGATCCACACATTGAGTAGATTTTATACCCGTCGAGTCTTTTCCACTTATAAAAATAGCATATAAACATCCTTCCTTGAGAAGCTAAATAGGGAAATTATGTGGCATACCCCATGTGTCTTCACCTCTTTAAGAAGATGGGTTTGTAAGAAAAGCTACCTTGACCAGTGGGGAATATTTAAGCAGATAAACAACCAATAAAAATCACCAAGCATCCAACAATCACATCAATCCCATTCCATCATCCCTTGGGTCCTCCCTCACACCCACATGAATAAACAGATGCATCTCGCAAATCTAGGCATCGTCTGCTGCCACGTCCAAAAGCCTCCATGCCCCCACAGATCACCAAAGCCATCCAGGATCACATCACATCACAAGAAGAAGGAAAACCAAAAACACATTAATTAGGCTCTTGTCCCTTTAACAAACAAGAGGGAAACTCATAACCCTTTAAGAAGTTATCAAAAAAAATCAGTTCTTTAATCCATATTGAATTAACATATTTGTTACTCATAGGTTCCAAATTTGGTAAACCTAATTAGTATGCTATCAAAAATAAATAAACAAGATTACTGCGCCAATTTTATTAACATCAAATTAAAACTATAACCATATTCGTTTATATGCCTCTTTATCATTAGTCTAAAATTATCAATTAATCCAAATTTATGTTCCTTACTGATTTCCATCACGAACAAAATGTTAATCAATCATGCATAGATATCACACTATCTATCATAGCATGAGGCAATAACATATGATCGATATCAATTTATTTATCCAATTAAAATATTTATTATGTCAATTCCATTGTCATCCAGTGGGATTAAACATGCTAACAATATAGTATCACGTAATAGAAAAGAGAAGCAACAAATCCCCTACACCAAATAGTTCCTAACGTTCTTTATCCATACAACAGGTCACAATCCTCCTCTCACGACAACTTATATCAAAGATTGATTGATACAACTTGGTTGCATCAAAACAGGACGGAACCAATCTGGGGAGTAAAGTTTGATTGGGAAACTCCTACGAGAAGGATTGAAAGGTTCTAGCGTCTCATAGCCACGAACAAAGAGGAAGAACAAGGGAGGATGATATCTTGTCCCTTTTGCATATTTAATGGGGTGATGGTTTGAGATATGCTTAATTCACCATTAAAATTGTATTGCATTAACCCACGTGGTTTGACCAAGTAAAAAAATCTCTGGCCTTAGGAAAAATTTGTACTGTATTTATGGCCTTTGAATCGGCCTTAAGAGTCCTTAAAATAAGGATTTAAATGTATTTTACATCAAAGGAATGGACAAAGGGGAGAAACAGTAGGACGTTGTAAACACTGTTCGCATATTCAAAATTTGGCAAAGGAATGAAAAGGTCACCATTAGACCTCACCGTTAGAGGTTCCCTATAGACCACACCATTAGAGGTTACAGATAAACCTCACCATTAGAGGTTATCATAGATCTCACCGTTAGAGTTTACCGATAGACCTCAACATTAGAGGTTACCAATATACATCACCATTCTAGAAACACAGTACACCTACCATTCTGGAAACACTGTAATCATACCGTTAGAGGTTACCATTAGAGGTTACCGATAGACCACACCGTTTTGGAAACACTGTTCAATTCTACCATTAGATGGTCACCATTAGAACCTCACCGTTCTGGAAACTATGTTTATGGTCACCGTTACAAGGTCACCATTAGAAGGTTACCGTTCTGGAAACATTGTTCATATAACTGAAAATATTTGGCAAACTGATGGGAAAAAGACACCCTTACCTCCTAGAACACCTCAAAAACCATAATTCAACAAAGGAATGGGCCGGAGAGGACCGGGACATTATAATAAACATATAATATATATAAATGATATTTATTCCATGTTTTATATTATGTAAATGATGATATAATTTATCAATATCAAATATATAAAAGATTAAGACACATGAAATGTATAAATAGAATATTACCCAAGGAAAAACATTAATAAAGGACTGTTATGTTGTCAGTAATATAATGATGTAATTGAATCATATAAGGAATTAAATATTACAATCTAGATCTTTAAAATATTTATAACAAGTATAAATTTTTTATACATGTTTTTTTAATGATTTTGATGAGATATAAGACACTAGGTTATGGGAATTCCTCTATCTTTTTATTTTTGTGAGATACTTGTTATATTCGCCTCTCTTCCCTTTTGTTTGGTGTATTTACTGAACATGATTGTATTCAATGTTTTCAATACCTATCATTGTGGGTATTCATATATTCATTTTTACCTTTATTTCATGGGGTGTCTGGTTCAAAAGTTACCAAATCAGTAAAATGATTTGTCTCAATTTTCCTTCTTTTAGACTCATATTTTGTTATGCACCTATTTTTTCATGGTGTATACACTTTCATTTTACATGTTATATCATTAATTATATGTTTTTAATGATACTTTAATATTTATTTAATTTATTTTTCCTTACATGAATAATATTATCTCATTTTAACAATTTTATAAGAATTTATTGAAACAATATCATCATTGATTAGATTGATTAGGTTTAGGCTTCCATTGATGAGAGAATAGGATCCATCTTCGATAAACAATCATGAAATTCATTATCCTTTATGTATTCAAGATATATAGATGAATTAGTAACATGTTTCTACTTTACAGTACTTAAGATAATGTTTCTAAATAAAATTTGACCATCTCTCTCTCTCCAGTCGAAAATCAATTGTTTTAAAAAACCCTATTTTCCAAAATGTTTTAAAAATATCATTAACTCCGATTTTCAAGAAATGGGATTTAAATTATTTTTAATTCTTTCAATGTTCCATTATATGTCTTCAAATATATATTATTAAAATATGGTTTTTAAGAGGTTTTAATGTTTTAAAATTTAATTTTCAATGAAGAACGGATATTGTCATCAGGAAATATTTTTAAATGATATTTCATAATTATTTTCAATATTAGATAAAATCCTTGGATGTTACTCATTATTTTATGGAAAAATAGTTCAAATTTTCTTTTAAAATATAGTTATCTAAATAAATTATGCATTTATGGAATGCTTTTGAAGAAAAATCTTTCTCCTTCATGAGTTATATTATTCTGAAACACACTTGTTTTAATAGATTATGCTCTGAATGAAATGATTATGAAACATGTCTTTATCCACTGCTTATTATATTATTACATATTTATAATACCCAATTCATTTCATTGTTTTTTATATGAGTATTGATTTTATTGTATCACAAGTATGTATAATTTCATTATGATATGTGTGGGAACTATATCTCCTTACAATGTATTGGGTAAATATTTATATCTGCTAGGATAGAATAAGATGGTTATGGGAATAATACGTGACTAATAAGATTGAACTGGTAGTGAACCATGAATATCAAAATGGAAAGAGGGGTGAAATCATTCATCCATGGTTTCTATGGGAGTGGACCATGACTACTTAGATGGTATGGGGAGTTAAACCATACTACCATGATGGTTTTTGATGTGATTTTTTTCTACATCGGCAATAATATTTTATGCTTCTATGTCTTCCAAAATTACATGTTTTTAATATGATACTCATTAATGTATTATGATAATTATTTTCATATGATTCATATCTTATTAACTCCAAATATTTATTCCTTGATCCATGTTTATGATATTTTATATAAATGGATTGATCATATATTTTCATGATCATGTTCTCATACCATTATTCTAATGATTGTGATTACATGTCTCTCTTGTCTACCCTTACTAGGAATATGAGCTCAACCCTTTTTATGTTTTCATTCCCCGTGATTATAATGGTATGTATTAGGTTTGATGTGTATAAGAAGGGTGGCAGTCTTGAAGAACCTAGTGGGAGATAATGTAGCTCTCTTATATACCATTGTTTTTGTTTCCATGGGTTTAAAGTTATTAGAAATGTTTGTTCTCCATGAATCTATTTTGTGAAATGTTTTATGTATTCCCCAAAAGATAGGTAATGTAAATGTATGTGATGAATTGGTATAAATATATTTAATTAATGTAATGGTTTAGTTAACCTATGGATGCTATGATGAGAATAAATCAGTGATTACTATATGTACATATCTATGTATAAGGAAAAGTATAAAACGTTTCCTTGTAATTTAGTAAATTATAGAGTGAGTGGTTTCCTAGAAATATATACCTATCTTGACACTATAATTTAATGTTGATATTCCATAGATTTACCAAGGGGTAATATCTCTAATAAGATGTTTCGGGACTAACTCGGGGTAATCTCATACACGATAATGGATCTTGCTGGAGACCTGGTTTCAAACACCCAAGGGGTATTCTATGGATATTCACAAACTATTCATGACCAAAATGTACATATTTAGAAATGATTTGGATACAAATAACCTAGTATATTCATAATTTGTCATATATTAAGGAAGGATTCATAACATAGAAATCAAATAAGTTTCTTTTCATTATTATGTGGTTCTTCATTATGATAATTGTATCTTACTCTATACTTTTTGTCTTAGTGAATGGATATAACTTCAAGGAACCACATTAATATTGATTGGAATGGAAAATGAACAGTTTACCTCCTATGAAACCACATTCTATGGGACCAAGAATGAAAAACCTTATAGATATTCTCACATATCTTTCCCATGCTATGAGTCATGATGGACTTCCAAATGAGAAAATGATATAACAACATAATACTGGGTCTTTCATGAGGGAATGTCCAACATCTTTTCTTGGTTATTCAGATCCAATTATTTATGAACAATTGATAAATACTACTGAAAATATATTCTTCGTTCTCTAGTGTTCGAAGCATTAGAGACTCGTTCTAGCTGTCTATCGGTAAGAAGAAGAACTAGAATAGTGGTGGAATGTCATCAATAATACAAGGAAATAATATGATATTAAATCCATGGATTCTAACAAGTTCAAGAAGATATTTTTCAATATTTACATTCCTCATATTCTTCAAACCGTGATAGATAAATAGTTCCCTGATTTAAATAAAATGGATGATGAATCTGTTGGTACCAACAAGAATAATTTCATGAGACTTGGAAGACACATTTTATGAATTATCATCCAACCAAAAGTAAATGTTTATAGGTTTTTCAATGTCTTAAATCCAAGAAATAAAACGTAATTATCCATAATATACATCAAAAGATATGAAGAGATTGTGTTTTGTGCAATAAAGGTTGTCATGGAGGTTTGGGTTATATATCAAAGACACGGTTTTCACAAAAATAGGATGATAATTATGAAAGGAAAATATAAAATACAAAAATAGAATACGTTGAGATTTCCATTATTCTATATGTGTCGGAAGACACATGTAGGACATTTCCTTATGGGTCCTGATAAAATATTTTTGTTTGGAAGGGTATACCATTTGGAATTTCAGTTCCAAGGTGATGGGAAGAAGTTACCTAATGTAGTGAATGAGTGAATAGTGGAACATAATGCACCTTCCATGATTTAGTTTTACTTGCATAAGGATAATGATAAATATATTATCCACTACCCAAACCCAGGATAAGGTTATGTTGATCGATTTCAAAAATGACATATGCTAGGGATAAGGGAGTATCTCATACAATCACTTTTTCTAAGGAGGGGTGTGACAACTGTGTGATGATATGTACACATACCATCCACTAGAGAACTATTATTGTTATATTTGATTCTAGATCTACCCACTATTTCATTTCTAATGAATTTTATATGGTTATTGTGATTCCCCCAAATCAATTAGATGTCGTATTATCCGTGAAAACCCTTAATGGTATGATGATTTCATCTCATGTCTATGACTTATCTATAGATGAAGTTTGGGGGAATATGCTTCCTGAAAACATATCATTCTTCTTTTGGTTTAATTTTTTTTCTTATTAGGAATGGAATAGTTTTATCTATAAAAATCCCACATCAATATTCAAGGATAGGAATTTACTTTTGAAATTTCAAACAATTATATAACCATACATCCGTGTGCTGATAATTATGAACTTCTTTTGGATATTAGATTAACTGTATGGGAATTAATTACCATTCAAAATGGTGGTTTATCAAAAATTGTCGGTAGAGAATTAACATGGATTATAATCCTACTTTTACAGATTCGATGGATGGATTTCTATAATATTTTCTTATTCTACCACATAAAAGAGAACATGAGTTCTCAATAGAAATCATATTTGGTTCCACAAAAATTTCAACATATCTATATAGAATGGATCCGATCGAGTTGGATGAATTGAAGAAAAAAATTCATGAAATCCTTGATAAGGGATTCATTTTTCAAAGAGTGTCACCTTGGGGTCCCCTGATTCTTTTTGTGAAAAAAGAATGATGGTTCAATATGGCTTTGAATTTATTATTGGGAGTAGGCCATTATCAGAATTAAGAACAAGTATCATATTCCCTATATTTAAGACTTGTTCGATTAATATTGTGAAGATCAATATATCCCCAGGAATGACCTTTTTTTGGATTTCATTGGTTGAGGATCAAGAAAGAGGACATACCTAAGACAAAATTACATACAATGTATGGAAACTATGAATTTATAGTTATGAATTTTGATCTTACAAATCCCCCTGCTTTATTTATGGATTTAATTAATTGAGTCTTTAGATATTACCTAGATCTATTTGAGGTTGTCTTTATAGGTGAAATTCATATATATTAAAAGAATACGTAATAACACAAATATAAAAAGAGAATTGTTCTAAACACCCTTTTGATGGAGAATCTATAAGTAAAATTTTCAAAGTGTGAACTTTGGCTGAAATATTATTCAATTTTCGATCACATAATCTCAAGAGATTGTATAACAGTAGATTCATCAAAGATTATGGGTATTTAATGATTGGCTAGACCTACCATAATGACTAATATTTATATAATTCATGGATTAATAGGATATTATACTTTTTTTGTGGGTTATTTGTTATAAATAAGTAAACCTATTATCAAATTAACTCATAAAGCTGTCAAGTACCTCTAGATAGACTACTGTGTGAATAATTTGAAGGAACGGATGAGATGTTTGGTTAGTGCACTTGTGCTCACATTTCCCTTTGGTGGAGAAATTTTTGTAATCATTAGTGGTGTATAAAAGAAGGAATTAGGATATGTTCTTATATAAAATAACATGGCTATATATTATTCGACATGACAGTTGATGATTCATGAAACAAATTTCCCAACTCATGATTTGGAGATAGTATCATTAATTTTTTAGTCAATGATATGGAGTTAATATATATATATGGAGACAATTTTGATATCTATACCAATCATAATAGTCTAAAATAAATTTTCACACAGATGGAGTTCAACATTTAAAAAAGTATATTGTGGAACTAAAAAATTAATATAAATTAAATTTAAATTTACACCCTTGGAAAACGAACACAATGGTTTATTGTTTTTATCAGAAAGATCATGCTATCTTATCAATGATGACAATAAAAAATGATCCAATATTTCTTGATTTTCTAAGGATTGATCTATAAATCCTTATATAAATGGAAAAATATTATCTATCTCAAATTAATATTCAACCCTCTATCAATGTGACGTTCAAGGTGGCACAGAAAAAAGATGTAGAGCTAAAAAATGTCATAAATATTATTGATATTAACCTTGAAAAAGATGAATTAAGGAGGTTCAGGAATCGTGTATGTGTTCCCTCCCTTCTATATTTTAAGCAGGATGTTTTAGTTCATGCACATAATGTTTCATTATATATTCATCATAGATGTATTAAGATATAAATGTACTAGAAATAATACTTATGGTGAGATGGAATGAAGTGAGATAATACAAAGTTTTTATCTTAGTTCTTGGTAGGAAAACAAGATAACACAGGAAGAAAAAATTCAAATTTGATGTTGCATTTATTATCCATACCAAAATTGAAATGGGAGAATATCACTATGGTTTTTTTTACATGAAGACCGGAAAATATTAATGGGTTTAATGCTATATGGGTGGTAGTCGATCACCTTACTAAGTCTGCACAATACATCACTATCAGAGAAACCTTCTCTCTAGAACAGAATTCTAGGATATACATTATGGTAGTGGTAAGGACTGATGGAGTACCACATTACAATGTAGCATATCATGATATAAGCTTCACCTCAATGTTAGGGTAAAGTATTTATTAAGAAGATGATACATAATTGAGTTTCATCACTTCTTATCAACCTTGTATAGAAGTTCAGTTTGAAAGAAATATTCTAACCCTAGAGAATATGTTGATATTTTGTTCACTTTATTTCAATGGTGGTTGGGACCAACACCATCCTCTAGTTGAGATTTCATTAAAAAATATTTCATTATAGAATTCATATGGAATTAAATGAATCCAATTGTGTGAAGAAATTTTGAGCTCTAACATGTTGTGTTGATGTTCGAGAATGAAATCTATAGGGACTTGAGATTGCTGAAGAAATTGTCGAGAAGGATAGAACCATTCAAAATAATATCAAGGAAGGTAAAAGTTGGTACAAAAGTTATGTTGAGAACCATCAAATGATTATATAATTTGAATTTGGTGAAATTAATTTTCTATGAATATCACCTTAGAAGAAGGATATGAGAGTCTTGAAGAAGGGGAATCTCAGACCATGGTATATCGGTCCTTCTGATATTCATGATCATATCAGGATGATAGCATATCACCTGGAACTTACTCCAAATATCTCTCAATTCGATGATGTTTTCCATGTATCTCTCTTGTGGAAGTACATAACTGAACCTTCACATGTACCAAACTCATAGGTCAAACCATTAGATAAGGATATTTCTTTTTAATAACAACCACTTGAAACTCTAGACAAGTAGAGAATATTCTATGAAACAATAGTATACACATTATAAATGTTTTTTTGTAGAAATCACAAGTTAGAGGAAGCTACAAGGGAAATCGTGGTAATGAAAAAGATGAATAATCCTTATTTTTTACCCATGTGAAGAATTTTGAGGGGAAAATATTTTTATGTGGGTGGGGAATGGAACACCCTGAGTTTTTTATGGACCTTTTTTTGAATATATTAAATTTTCATATATGTCATAGAATAAACTAAGTAAAACATTTATTTACTATGAAACCAGATTAGTGTATGTTACATGGAACCAACTTTTCATACATTACATTGAACATCGACTCGATATATGATTCACCCAAAACCGACTAGGCATACATTAAAAGAAAAACTGATGTTTTAATGAAACATCATTTTGATGTTATAATTTTTTAAAAGAGATAATTTTAACATACCAATTAAAAATTGTAATAGTAATAGAAATAGCTATGTTTCAAATACTGTTTTTATTTTTTGTATATAAATAAAACATATTGATAATGAATGCTATGATTCTTGTAATGTTCTATTATGTTTAAGATATTTTTTCCCGAATAAACCAATTTTAAAATTAAAATTAATTTTATACATATGTACAATTAGAATTTGATAAAATAGACATTAGTTTTTAAATTATAATATTTAAATTAGATTAGGGTAAATTTATGTGATTTTTTCGTGAATCATCGCTTTTTAGGAATAGTGAAAAATAATGCTTTTAGATTAACAACTGACTTTTCATTTAAATAATTATTAATTTGTAAATTATATTTAAATTTTCTTAAGGTAATATTAGTTAATTTACATATTCATTAATACCTTTTATGTTATTAATATTAATTTCACTTTGAAATTTTTTATAATAATATAATAAACTATAGAAATTCATTCTACTTTATGACCCAAAATTATATATTATCTTTAGGATTCACATTAATCTTAAATTTACTGCTTCTATGAATTGAATTTCAAAAAAGTAATATAAACCATTGTATGAGGTATAATAGTTAGAGCCTAATAACATAATTATTATTTTTTACTATAATGATAAGTAAATGTGATTGAAATTAATCACGATAATTAAGGACAAATTATGATTAATTTGGGACCAAGAACAAATCTTAGGGGCCCAAATGACCTATCCACTTATCTATAACCAATTGGGGGGAACTTATTCCTACCTAATCCTTAAATTATTTATTGGGTTTGGTTAGAATGAATTTGATTAGGAAGTAACATTTTAATACAAAACTAGTTTTCCAAAATTCCATGTGAGTTTTTTCATTCCCTATAAATGGCCGTAACCTCTCCCACTTCCTCACACCTCTCAACACTTTTATGCTTTTCACTGATCTACCCAATACACTACTAAAAATACATACCTTAATAAAATAATCCT
The DNA here is from genome assembly GCA_963277665.1 of Viscum album. Taxonomy (NCBI): domain Eukaryota; kingdom Viridiplantae; phylum Streptophyta; class Magnoliopsida; order Santalales; family Viscaceae; genus Viscum; species Viscum album. Next base: position 33,443,486 of record OY728150.1, on the reverse strand, counting down.
TTCCTTGGAAATAATGAAATCTATGGATGCCTTTTGGCACAAACCAAATGGATTTTCTCGAATACAAGGTAACATCTTCTCTTATGTTTTTTCTTTTATATTCTTTCACCGCCTCAAGAAATTTCATTTTATCCATTACTGTATAGAAAAACCAGTATTATAAAGTTAATAAAATGTTTTTATGATATGGTTTCATCCTATACTTAAAAAAACCTCCATTTAATTTATGACAGAATTATTGTTTATGTGAACAGTGAACTACCACATCACTAAATGATGATTATTCAATTTCCATTAACGCTTATCCTTATGGGAATTATGATGTAAATTATATTTATATATTTTATATATTATATTTATTATTTAAATAAAATTATTTCTTATTTTATAACACATATCGTTTTTACTTTTTATTTTCTATTAATATGATAATTTAATTAAAGGAAGTGTGGACTACCACCCCCTTAAAGCGATATGATTTTTTGATACATGTAATGTAATTTAAAGAGGATTTTTTAGTGATTATATATGATATATATAATGTAATAAATGTAATTTAATATTTAGACACATTATTTATTTGTGTGTTTATTTTGAAGGAACCCAGAACACCCTGATAGGGGGGGGATGAATCATGGTGTAAAATTTTTCTTTTAAACTGATGGATCGTGAACCCATGTTGGTAAGAACTAGTTAAACCTATCTGAAGTGGAAGAGATGAAAACAAACAATCATATTAAAATCAATGAAACTATAATTTTTCTTGGTTCAGTACTAAGGGATATATCTAAGGATCATATGCATATAGTGTGTCGGTTGTACAAAAAACCACTAATCTTCACATGTTATGGATAACAAGAGTTAAGAAAAATCACTCTATTTTTGAAAAAATACCTTTAAAATTTTTCACGTATAGCACACTTTTTTCCTTTGGATGACATCCAATCACTCCCCCTTTCTCAATATGCTAGATGCAGCATTACACAATATATTGACTTGATGGTCGCTTAAACGTTTTAGCATTAAATTATGAATCCACAAAATTTAATGGATTCTCATCTAAAGTATAATTTTGTTTCACATATGTTTATAAATTTTCCCCACACTAGTAGTTTATAAAATATACTTTTTCAAACTGAGGCACAAAAAATATGGCAAACGATGGAAAACATCACCACCTTCACTATTGCTTTCAGCTTCAACCATATGACCATATTCCATGGAATATCCCTGGTCATCCACTTAATGAATGACATGAAGAACAAACAATAATCCAATATTATCCATGAACATCCTCGGTTCCATCATATTCTACTTTCATTCTTTCAATAAGACAACTAAATTTAAATAGCGTTCATGCGTATGTACGGCTTATTTCCTACATGAATGGTGTATTCCACTTCACACTTATATATTAGATAGATTATTAAAATACCTATATAATATATATACAAGAAATTTATATCATTTTGTACATAATTTATATTGTGATATCATGTATTAATACCAAAGATATAACAAATTAAGAAACATATAAATAATAAAGTGAATATTAAACAAAGTGAAACATTAACATAGTATTGTTAACAAGCGGCTAATATATGGCAGTAATAATAATACATATGGTATTAGATATAAAAATAAGTTTTCGTAAATTGTGTATAATATATTTATATTTATTATACAGGTGGATCTAATGAGAATGGTGAGATTCAGTATACAAGGTAAATGGATTTCATCTCACCTTCTTTTTCCATGAGATGCGTTGAATGATTACCATTTTTTCCTTTTGTGTGGTGTATATAATGGCCAAGATCATATTCTATCATTATTATAATTAAATTTATACGAACTAGAATATCCATTTTATGACATTTTTTCATGGGTTCTATGTTTAAAAACACACCCAAATAGTAAAACAATTTCCCTGGATTTTCGTTATTTGAGACTCATATTTTTTTATTCACCTAAATATTTTTTCACGGTGTATATTCTTAAAGTTTACATGTTATGTCATGAATTTAATTATTTTAATGGTATTTTAAGATTCATTTAACTTCATTATATATCATGGATAATATGATCCCATGTAACTAGGTTATAACATTTTATTAAAACAATTTCATCTCCTTTTGAGATGATTTATGTTTTTTAATTAATTTGATGAATATAATGATCCATCTCTCAATAACACTCATGAGTATCCATTTTATTTATTTATTCTATATATAGCCATGTATTAGTACCATTTTCCACTCCTTGGTATAAATGATAAAGTTTTATGTAAAATTTTACTATCTCTCTATACAGTTAGAAATAAATTGTATTCAAAAACCATATTTTAAAAAAAAAAATCAAAAATATTTTCAAAAGATCGTTGAATCTCATTTTCAAAGAAATTGTTTTTTAAAAATGTTTAATTGGTTTCAAATATTTCATCATATGTTTTTTAATATACTTTCAATTGAAATTTTTTGTAAATGATTTTATTTGTTGAAGTGAAATTTTCAATAAAAAATGATATCCTCCCCAATAAATGTTTTTAAAATATCTTTCATAATTATTTCCCATATAAGATAACATCTATTGTTGTTATAGATTATTTTATAGGTAATCCATTGTATTTTTTAATTCAAAATTTTTATTTTAATGGATTAGGTTTTTAGGTAATGATGTTGAGGAAACCAATTTCTCTTCCACAGGTTACATGATATTGAAACCCACTACTTTCCATGGGTTGTGTTTTTGAAGAAATAATTATAAAACATATATTTTCCATATTTTATGATATGATTTCTTTATTATAATATATTTTTAATTTAATGGGTTATGATATGATTATATTTGATCTTGTGGAACATGTATTTATGATTTCATTTTGAGATTGGTGAGACATATTTCTCCATCCAATGCGTTAGTTAAAGATTTATATCTAATGAGATAGATGATGATGGACATGGGAATGAGTGTTGACTACTAAGATGAAAATTTTAGTGAACCATGTCTATAATGATGTAATGAGGAGTGATGTCAAGAATATATGACAACCATGGGGGTGAAATATGACTACCAAGATGGTATGTGGAGTGATCACATAGTACAAATATGGTTTTGGTCGCGATTCCTTGACAACTATGGAAATCATATCATATGCCTACATGTCGGCCACAACTCTGTGTTTAGTTATTCTATTATTCTTTCATGGACTATGATCATTATTTCATTAGTATTCATGTCTTATGAACTACCAATATTTATTGAATTACTCATTTTGTGGTATTTGATATATATAGTGCGACCTTTTATTTTATTGATCATTCTCTCATAATGTTGTGCTCATGATTATTCTTACATGTCTCCCTTGTTTACCCTTACTGAGCTTCTAAGATCACCCATTTTTATGTTTCCATGCCCCTTGGTTATGATGATAGGTATTATGTTAGATGTGTATAAGAATGGTTCTAGTCATGAAAAACAGTGTGAGAGAAAACGTGTCTTACTTATTTACCCATGTTTTTGTTTCCATGTTTCCAAAGGAACTAGATTATTATTGTATGTATGTGTGTATTTGTGTAATGTTTTATGTATTCCAAAAAGGAATTTGATGTTAATTTTTTTCAAGACTAGGTCTCTATAAATATATATATATAATATAGGATATTTATGTTATGGAAATCATTCTGTAAATGAATAAATCATGATATAATAAGAGGACCCAAAATAAAAAGTCATAACATTCAAGAAAAAACAAAGTTTTTATTACATGAAACATAAATTTCACAAGGAATTGGTATTAAACAGTCAATAATAATTTCATAATTAAATAATATATTGTATTATATAAATGAATATTATTCTTATATATATTTATAATAATATTATATTTTTTATAGTGGAGTTTTGAATAAGTACAATGTGAGTCAAGACTTACGAAAAGGGGATTTCTTGTCCCATTTTTATTTCATCATTAATTATGACTTATTCACCACTCATTTATTTTGGGAGGTGAATATACATCCATATCAATTTTTATATCATGATTGTTATTTCTAGCATGATATTAAATGGTTCAATTTACATTATTCATTCATGAGGAACCTGATTTAAGGTTTACCCATATGGTAAGGGTTTACATGTAACTTGTTTGATTTTTTGATAAAAAAGCTATATTCACCACCTATTTATTATATATTTTATATATATCTCACATGAATTTATTTTAGTATTAATATGATAACATTTATTATTATTTTCATATTTTTATAAGGATATCACTTTCATGGGATTTATAGTTCAAAAGTAACCAAATTGGAAAGGAACTTTTGTCTCAATTTTCCTTCATTGAGAAACATGTTATGTTATGAACATATATAATTTAAAGGTTTATATATATCCTCATTAACATATTATATCATAAATATAATTTTTCAATGATATTGTAAGATTCATGTAATTTTATTCTTCAATGGGGATTAGGATTCAAAGTTACCATGTGGTAAGAGTTTTTTGGTACAATATCATTATTTATTGGTATTAATTATGATTATTCATCAAATGATAAATGATTATTACCCAACTCTAAAGGATAATCATATATTTGTCCTACTTTTTTATTAATGATATTTTTAATTAAGGTTACCATTTTATACTCTTTTTTTACTTATAAAAAATAATAAAATGTTTTTTATGAGTAGATGCATTTATTTTTCCCTTCAGTAGGAAATATGATTGAGAAAAGTTATTCCAAAAATGTTTTTAATGGATCATTTAACCACATTTTTATGGAGAATGATTTTAAAAATGCTTTCTATTTTAAATAGGGTTAAAATGGTTTTCAAATTTCCTGTGATATGTTGTCAATGTTATTTTAAATGAAAAAAATTTAAATTTCTTTTTGATTTAAATGCATTTATAAATGAGTAAAGGGTATTTTTCTCATGAAATGTTTAAAATTAATTTTAAATATTAAAAAATAATATTTCAATGTTATTTTTAATAAAAAATAATCTTAATATTTATTATTTCCAAAAAGTGATTGTAAAAGAAATTTAATTTTCCAAAAGAAATGATCCATGTAATCTTTCAAAAGCATTATCTATCTAATATGTAATTTTTTGTTATTGTTTACTATTTTCTGAGGATATCATATAAGGAAAATAATTATTCTTTCTATGAATTTCTTATATTAAGGGTGAGATGTGTATTTTGAAAACTATTTGTCTTCAATGTGATATACCACTATAAAATTATTAGGAACCCCGTTACATTTCACTAGTTATTCTATTTTAAAATGATTATGAAACCTATGTAATTTACAATGGTTTTGATATAATTAGATGTTTATTATACTTATTTCATTACATGGGTTATAATGAGATTATTATTTATGAGCTTGAGGCACATATATGAATGATTTCATTATATAATGTTTGGGAGGTCTATCTCCCAACAATGAATTGAGTAATGATAAATTTTATATTAGCTCAATGTGTATATGTGTGGTTATCCCAATCCTATAGAAACATGGTACACAAGAGGGAATTAATTGTTTTAATAATGATGTTACATGGTAGGGAATCCATATCCCTTAATATGATGGTACATGGGTTATAGAGACCCGAAGCTTAACGTTCATGGAAATTACATTACTTTTGCGGAATAATTAGTACATAACAAAAACACGCACACAAGGACTGTAATAGTTTAGTGTCTTTGGAAACTCGGAATATAATCTTCTAATCATGGTGAAAGATCTTCAAAATCTCCCATAAAGAACTTTCCTTTTTTTACCTAAAACCTTTCTTTATATCCTGGGGTAAAGAAAACATTAAAGGGTGAGCTCAAATGCTCAGTAAGGGTAAACAAAAGAAATATCAATCACATCATATTCATAAGAACATAACATTTTGGAAATCTTAACCTATAAAAGAGATCATAATATTATAACATGGGATAAATCATAGTAGTGAAATGTTATCCCAATAATCATAACATAAAACATTAAACTTTGTGGCATACACACATAATCATAGAGAATCATTTCTTATTAGTCAGGACTCATTGCCAGGACTATCTTAGTGGACAAAGTCCATTTCTAAACTGAGTTCACTCCTTGTTTCAGTCCTGTTTCAATGAACCGGTTTAACCTTCCGTTCCAGCCATGTCTATCTCATGAGATATAAAATCTTTACCCAATGCATTGGAGGGAGATATAGGTCCCACACATCTCATAATGATACCATTCATATGTGTGCCACAAAATCATAAATCATACAACATTGCATAACCCATGTAATAAAAATGGGATTCTTAAACAACATGACATCATAAAAAAATTCATATAAGATAAAGGAATTCATAAAAATAATTCCTTCACATCATAATCAAATTAATGTAATAATAGGGATAGAAATAGAACCCTATATTATCTTAGATAGAAAATAGTTGTGATAAAACACTTAAACTCCATTCTTGAGGAAAATATCCTTTCTACTCCAAAAACATTTTCCTTTCTTAACATGTCATAAAATTATAAACTATAAGAAGTTTATTAAAAATAAACTTGAAAACTTGTAAAGGAAGATTCTTGGAAATAATGTTTTAAAAATTCATTCATGCCGTATAAGTTAAAAAAACATTCTTCTTGTACTTTTGTCGGAAAATTCAAAAAGTACCTCTTACGAAAAATGACAAAAGATTCCTTTCATATCTTTTACTATAATCTCACCGAATGGTAAAAATGGATTTAAACAATTGTAGTTGGATGTAAATAATATTTCATATTGAGGAAACATGGATGTGGATGAAAAAATACACCCCAGTAAATACCAAAGTATAAACAATCTCAGATAAAAATGAGATTGTGATATTTCCCTTACCTTAGGTCCGATTTTCTTTTTAAGTGTCCGAACCTCCTGTATAATGATTTAAATAATGTCATTGACTTATTCCAGAATCATAATCATTGTTATGATATCGTATATGGTTTACTTATGACTTTATATTACCCATTCTTTTGTAAATTCCATGTTAAAGAGAGTTTTGGGTAAAATCGTTTCATTTGTCGTCCATGTTTTGACTTGTGATTATTCATATGATTACTTAGATCATGATTAATTAATTCCATAAAACATTATTTATATATAATACATATTCAGAAAATAAATATATATAATAGATCAGTAAATGGATAGAAATACACCGTTCATGGAGACGGTAGGCCGTACGTATACATGAACACTGTTTTGGTTTCCTTATTGAGTTGAATTGAATTTACTAGATGACATACATATATATACACATAAATCCAGTATCACTATTATGTCATATATTTCATGATTACTTATTATATATACTTTATGAGAATGAATCTCATCGCGTCGTGGAGACGGTAGTCCGTACGTACGCACGAGCGATGATATCGTTCTCATGATCGTGGGATTGTATTGGAGTGTATGTATACTATTTCAGAATCAATATCACTTTTCAATAATCATATATAGTTATTATTTACACCATTATACCCATCCAAGTAAGGTGGTGGTGGAAAATAGATTACACCACGGCGTGGAGACGGTATTCCGTACGTACGCACGCGCGGTGATTTCATTTTCCGTAGGATGGATAGATAGTGAAATAGGGTTGTTTCATTCTTATAATAAAAAATCAGTATATGAGTGATACTGATGTTATTAATTCATAATGAAAAAAACCTAAGAAGAATAAGTGGAAGAAGAAATAAAGTTGAAAGAATCGGTAACGGACATTACCTCTTCTTTGAAGAACCTCTTTGAGTCCTCCTCTTAGGGAACTAAAATTGGTCTTTGAAGAAGACCAGGACCTCTAGGATGTTTCTAGGGAAGTGGAGAAGATAATGTGGTAGGGTTTGGCCGAGATTGAAGGCTCAATGTGGTGTGAGGAAGTGAGGGAGGAGGTGGCCTTTTATAAAGGAGGAGAGGGGCACCTTTGGAATAACTAAAAATATTATTTTATTATAAAGTCATATTCGGTTTTTAATAGCTCCAAATTGATTTATTTAGAAGCTAAGGTGGTTATGGGTCTAAATACTCTCATCCAATAGAATTTGGACAAGTTTAGCTTACTATTATAACCTTATCATTTAATTTTAACTATAAGTTAGATAATTTTACTTTTACCGTGTCTTTTTGTGTTCTTACACTATAATTTTTATAAACTTACTATAACAAGCCAAACGAACCCCAAGTTGTTTATTATTAATAAATATTACCTTATCTAAGTCATTGGGACTAAACCTAGATTTTTAGAAATAAAATAACAATTAATAATATAATATTTGTTTTAAAAACTATTTTATGTCAATTTTCACAATATTTAGTAATCGATTTTTGTGAAACACATAACAGAATGATTAGTTACAAAAAAGTTACTTACATCAATACTAACATGTCATATTAACCTAGAAAATTAGTTTAATTCATAAAAAGTCTCAAATTACATTTATTTGGGTATTTATAACATCAATTATGTCAATATTTCATTAATAAGATAATTACTGCATCATCGTTGTGTCAGAAACAAATTAAATTATTTAATGTCTCAAAATTAAAAATAAAATACTATTATGTAGGAAATCATTTTATCTTTCTACTGAATATTTATAGTCGAATTTATATTATGTGTAACCCTATATTAAATATTATCTACTAATTAAACTTTGATTTTAACTATTTTAACCCTTCTTCAAATAAATTAATAATAAATGTCCTAATCTAATCCAAGTGGGCCTAAATGGTCATATTTTATTCATAAGGTTTTTTTTGGTCGAATTAAACTTATCCAATATAATTAGGACATGTGTTAGGGTAATAATAATATCATTTTCACCCTTATTTGCCCTATTTACTTTTAACCGTGGTAAAAAAAGTAAAAAGTTACTATTCACCAAAAAATATATTCATCTCATTGAACCAAATTTTACTTACTAACATCCACCATGTCTCTTGGATTAATGAAATTCCACTCACAGAAGCGGTAAAATTACGTTTTATGAAAAATTCATTTTTTACTACCACTTAGTGGTTTCACTATTCATCAAAAAAATGAAAGTTTCCAGAAAAATACCAAAAATTAGGCCTAAGATATATTTGATATTATGAACTAAAAAATGATTTCTATTTTACCAAATTCAAAACATATAAATTGCATTAATTAATTTAAAAATTAATTCTCGTCGTCAAAGAATATAGTGTGTTCTTAAGAGATAATAACTATCAAAATATTGACACCTGTTTATGTCTGGTTTAAATGTGAAATTACATCCAATGAACAACATTGTATTAAATTGTAAAAATATATTCCAAATATACTTTCAAACAACTCTAATTAATAATTTTTCACTATTAATTATTTCGAATAAAAAGGTCGTTTTTAATTAAAATTTAGTAATTTTCACTATTCATCAGAAAATGATAGTCCTCTGAAAAGTACCAAAATTTCACCCTAATCTAATTTTGATATTCCGAATCCAAAAATGAAGTCCATTTTGAAAAATAAAATTTACAAAATTTCAAAAAGTGGTTATTACTATTCATAACAGCTAGTTTTATTAATATTTTAATAGCATATCTTTGTTTAGTGAAACTCGGTATTGCGTACTACACACGCTATCGAGGAAGGTCTTGATTTGCGTGTAATGCAAGGAAAGTCAAGGGTGCGTGTTGTGAAAGCTCTTTGTAGCGTAAAACACAAGACATTAATGAAATTAAAAGAATATTTTTCATAAAATCTTGGGGTGTTACATTCTACCCCCCTTAAAATGAATTTCGCCCTCGAAATTCGTCGGGGTTATAAATGGTTTACTACTCGAAAGATTATTTAATAGAAACCCGAATTGTAAAAAGGAATACCAAAATCAATATTTAAAAACAAAAGTATGAAACATAATGGTTACCCAAATAAACTAATCACTGGGTTTCCACATAGGTGAAAATATGGATATGGAAGAGAAATCTAACCATCATGTTCTGATGGATATGGAAAAGCCAGCAATCACAAAGCCATAAATCTGTGATGATCTAAGGTACCATCTGATTAATCAGATATAAGATCACTAGGACAACATTTTTTGTTTTCAAGATCATTTCCCTAAAGTTGATGAAATTGGAATTAGAAGAAATACTTTCGTGATTTTGGTATAGTCTCACCATTGGTAATTTTTTGGACAATTTACACTTCATCTCATAAAGACAAGAAGTTGAATTTGTCATTCATGATATGTTATCAGATCATGTGATAGAATGATGGGTCATTCCATCTGTCTCAAACAAAAGGTTAGAAAAGTTATCAAAAAATACAGAAGTCCATCTATAGTGAGATGAATCATATACGATTCCAAAAATCAACTTATACTTCATATATCATACCGCGTAATAAAATAAAACTAGTTTCTACTAACCAGGGACTTCCTGTAGGCCAGTGGAAGGTGATAAAGGCCAGTCGCACTTCGGTTGTGGGTTCGATTCCCACAACCTTGTCCGACACGATGGGTTGTCGCCCATCCTGCAGGTTTTCCTTTTTCTAAAACTACATTACTATAATATCTCATAAATAATATCAAAAAAACTTCTATCCTTAAACAATACTAGCATATGTCCAACATAATCCATTACAACCTTTAGGTTTATCCAAAATACTACTGTCCAATCTCATATTATAGTGAAAATGATTACCAAAGAGTTCATATAACTAGCATGTTAATTCCATCGATGATCCCCATATATAATGAGATATGTCGTGTTGGTCACATTCCAAAAATTCGAATGCCTTAATAATTTATTCTCTTGAAAAAAATTGAATAACCATTGAATCTTTGTTAAAACATGTGTGCTATTAAAAGTTAACTCTTTTCACATACCAAAACCTCGAACCATGATATAACTATTTCCTTATATCAGTCATGAGCTCATGAATACTGTAAAACATTTCATTTTCTCTTTTTTCCTTCATCATGCGCATATCATATTTTTTCCAAAAATATCTCAATCACTTTCCATGGTTACCGGTACCATAAAATTATTGAAAACCACAATAGAACAATACATAAATATTCCAATATTCCACGATACTATATACAACATTATTTTGGAATCCCATTACATAAACACTTAATCATTCCACCACATCGTTGTCATATTCATCATTGCCAATAGTGATCACATGTGACTTACCTTTGTCCTTTTCCTTAAATGGTTGCCCATGTCGATCATCACTAACCCTTGGATTAGGGCATTTATTAGCATAATGCCCCATTTCCTAGCACTTTAAGCATTGATGTGTTGGTGGTGCGTTCTTTGTAGTCATTTCTTTATTCACATCATTAGAAACCCTTTTTCCATTACATCAACACTTAGATTCTCGATGACCTTCTTTTCCACACTTAAATCATTTTCTAGTCCCTTTAAGACAATATCCACCATGATTCTTTCCACACATTTATCAGAAGGACACATTCATCTTCTTTTCACCATTATTCTGAGAATTCCCCTTGAACTCCATCTTTCGTTTCTTGTCAAAACCATGAGATGGATATGTAACACCAACTTCCATTTCTACGTTAATAGCACATCACACAATTTCTTCATAGCTACTGAAGTCTCTTAAAGCTAATGCCCTTCAAAGATTTGGTTTTAAGCCACTGAAGAATCGATCAACTTTACTTTCAGGTTGGATGATAAAACAAGATGCATACCTTCCAAGCCTTGTAAAATTCTCTTCGTATATACCAACAGATTCATCATCCTTTTGCATTATTTCATGAAACCCCTTCTCCATCGTTGTTGGAAGAATACGAGGGATGTACTGATTGAAAAATAAGTTCTTGAACTCGTCCCATTCCATGGACTCAATTTCGTCTCTTGCCCTCATATTCTTGATAAGATTCCACCATTGATCAGCATCACCTTCCAAACGATACACTGCTAAGATGACTTTATCATGTTCAGAACATTGAAGAACTGAAAATATCTTTTCAGTGGTACTGATCCATTGTTCAGCAACAACTGGATCAGAAGACCCACTGAAAGAAGGTGGATGTTGCCTCATGAAGGACTCAATAGAATATTGTTCCCTTCCCTGCTCATTTGGAAGTCCAGAATGATTCATAGCTTGTGTAAGTATAGCAATATTATTTTTCACTCCATCTCCTATAACATTTGTTTGTTCATTAGGACAATCACTGCATTATCCATTGTATTGATCAACACGGTTCCTTCGGGTTCCATCCATAATCTAAAACCCAAAAAGAATAGTGTGAGAGGCAAAAATCATGCTAGGGAAAGCAACATAGTAAAGGGGGAGTACCTTCAATATCTAACATCTTAGGTTTAATTATATGATCATTACCGTAATTCTTGGACTATAACCTATACTTATTATTAACCTTAGGGACATCCCTAAACATACCTTAGAAATATCTCTAGGGATCTCACTAAAGTTCTTGTATCCTAGTTTCCAAAGGTTGACTAAACCATTCCTCTGATACCAACTGTAGAGATTCAAAACTTAACATACATGGACATTACAGTATTTTTGTGGAATTCTTAGTACATAACAAAAACACACACACAAGGATCGTAATAGTTTAGTGTCTTTGGAAACTCGGAATATAATAATCTAATCATGGTGAAATATCTTCAACATCTCCCATAAAGATCTTCCCTTTTTTTACCTAAAACCTTTCTTTATATCCTGGGGAAAAGAAAACATAAAAGGGTTAGCTCAAATGCTCAGTAAGGGTAAAAAAAAGAAATATCAATCACATCATATTCATAAGAACATAACATTTTGGAAATCTTAACCTATAAAAGAGATCATAATATCATAACATGGGATAAATCATAATAATGAAATGTTATCCCAATAATCATAACCTAAAACATTAAACTTTTTGTTATACATGCATAATCATAGAGAATCATTTCTTATTAGTCAAGACTCGTTCCAAGACTATCTTAGTAGTCAAAGCCTATTTCTAAACCAAGTTCACTCCACGTTTCAGTCCTGTTTAACTGAACCGGTTTAACCTGCCGTTCCAGCCATGTCTATCTCATGAGATATAAAATCATTACCCAATGCATTGTAGGGAGATATAGGTCTCACACATCTCATAATGATACCATTCATATGTGTGCCACAAAATCATAAATCATACGTCATTGCATAACCCATGTAATAAAAAATGGGATTCTTAAACAACATGACATCATAAAACAATTCATATAAGATAAAGGAATTCATAAAATAATTCCATCACAACATAATCAAATAAATGTAATAATATAGATAGAAACAGAACCCTATATTATCTTAGATGGAAAATAATTGTGATAAAACACTTGAACTCCATTCTTGTGGAAAATATCCTTTCTACTTCAAAAACATTTTCCTTTCTTAACATGTCATACAATTTTAAACTAAAAGAAGTTGATTAAAAATAAACATGAAAACATGTAAAGGAAGCTTCTTGGAAATAATTTTTTAAAAATCCATTCATGCTGTATAAGTTAAAAAACATTTTTCTCGTACTTTTGTCGGAAAAGTCAAAAACTACCTCTTACGAAAAATGACAAAATATTCCTTTATTATCTTTTACTATAAACTCACCAAAGGGTAAAAATGGATTTAAACAATTATAGGTGGATAGAAATAATATTTCATATTGAGGAAACATGGATGTGGATGATAAAATACACCCCAGTAAATACCAATGTATAAACAATCTCGGATAAAAATGAGATTGTGATATTTCCCTTACCATAGGTCCGATTTGCTTTATAAGTGTCCGAACCTCCTGTATAATGATTTAAATAATGTCATTGACTTATTCCAGAATTATACTCATTGTTATGATATCGTATATTGTTCACTTATGACTTTATATTACACGTTCTTTTGTAAATTCCATGTTAAAGAGCGTTTTGGGTAAAATCGTTTCATTTGTCGTCCATGTTTTGACTTGTAATTATTCATATGATTACTTAGATCATGATTACTTAATTCCATAAAACATGATTTATATATAAGATATATTCAGAATATAAATATATATAATAGATCCGTAAATGGATAGAAATACACCGTTCATGCAGACGGTAGGCCGTACGTATGCATGAACGATGTTTTCGTTTCCTTATTGAGTTGAATGGAATTTAGTAGATGACATACGTATATATACACATAAATCAAGTATCACTATTATGTCATATATTTCATGATTACTTATTATATATACTTTATAATCATTCATGAATGGTTAACATGGAGAATGAATCTCATCGTGTCGTGGAGACGGCAGTCCATACGTACGCACGACCGATGATATCATTCTCATGATCGTGGAATTGTATTGGAGTGTATGTATACTATTTCAGAATCTTATTCACTTTACAATAATCATATATAGTTATTATTTACACCATTATACCCATCCATGTAAGGTAGTGGTGGAAAATAGATTACACCACAGTTTGGAGACGGTATTTTGTACGTACGCACGCGCGGTGATTTCATTTTCCGTAGGATGGATAGATGGTGAAATAGGGTTGTTTAATTCTTATAATAAAATATCAGTATATGAGTGATACTTATGTTATTACTTCATAATGAAACAACCTAAGAAGAATAAGTGGAAGAAGAAATAAATTTTAAAGAATGGGTAACGGACATTACCTCTTCTTTGAAGCGCCTCTTTGAGTACTCCACTTAGGGAACTAAAATTGGTCTTTGAAGAAGACCAGGACCTCTAGGATGTTTCTAGGGAAGTGGAGAAGAGAATTTGGCAGGTTTTGGCCGATCTTGAAGGCTCAAAGTGTTCTGAGGAAGAGAGGGAGGAGGTGCCCTTTTATAAGGAAGGAGAGGGGCACCTTTGGAATAACAAAAAATATTATTTTATTATAAAGTCATATTCGGTTTTTAATAGTTCCAAATTGAGTTATTTAAAAGATAAGGTGGGGATGGGTCGAAATACTCTCATCCAATATAATTTGGACAAGTTTAGTTTACTATTTTAACATTATCATTTAGTTTTAACTTTATGATAGATAATTTTACTTTTACCGTGTCTTTTTGTGTTCTTAAACTATATGGTTAATAGACATACTATAACAAGCCAAACGAATACAAAGTTGTTTAGTATTAATATATATTACCTTATCTAAGTCATTTTGCTGAAACCTAGATTTTTAGGAATAAAATAACAATTAATAATATAATATTTGTTTTAAAAACTATTTTATGTCAATTTTCACAATATTTAGTAACTGATTTTTGTGAAACTCATAACAGAATGATTAGTTATAAAAAAGTTACTTACATCAATAATAACATGTCATATTAACCTAGAAAATTAGTGTAACTCATAAAAAGTCTGAAACAACATTTATTTGGGTATTTATAACATCAATTATGTCAATATTTCATTAATAAGATAATTACTACATCATCGTTGTGTCATAAATAAATTAAATTATTTAATGTCTAAAAATTACAAATAAAATACCATTATGTAGGAAATATTTTTAGCTTTCTACTGAATATGAATAGTCGAATTTATCTTATGTGTAACCCTATATTAAATATTATCCACTTATTAAACTTTGATTTTAACTATTTTAACCCTTCTTTAAATAAATTAATAATAAATGTCCTAATCTAATCCATGTGGGCCTAAATGGTCATATTTTATTCCTAAGGTTTTTTTGGGTCGAATTACATTTATCCAATAGAATTAGGACATGTGTTAGGGTAATAATAATATCATTTTCACCCTTAATTACCCTATTTACTTTTAACCGTGGTAAAAAAAGAAAAAGTTACTATTCACCAAAAATTATTTTCATCTCATTCAACCACATTTTACTTACTGACATCAACTGTGTCTCTCGGATTTTTGAAATTTCACTCACAGAAGTGGTAAAATTATGTTTTATGAAAAATTCATTTTTTTAACTACCACTTAGTGGTTTCACTATTCATAAAAAAATGAAAGTTTCCAGAAAAATACCAAAAATTAGGCCTAAGATATGTTTGATAATATGAACTCAAAAATGATGTCTATTTTACCAAATTCAAAACATATCGGTTGCATTAATTAATTTAAAAATTATTTCCCGTCGTCAAAACAAATAGTATGTTCTTAAGAGATAATAACTTTCAAAAGATTGACACCCGTTTATGTCTGGTTTAAATGTGAAATTACGTCCAATGACCAACATTGTATTAAATTGTAAAAATATATTCCATGTATACTTTAAAAAAACTCAAATTAATAATTTATCACTATTAATTATTTCGATTAAAAAGGTTGTTTTTAATTAATATTATTTAATTTTCACTATTCATCAGAAAATGAAAGTCCTCTGAAAAGTACCAAAATTTCACCATAATCTAATTTCGATATTCCAAATCCAAAAATGAATTCCATTTTGAAAAATATAATTTAAAAAATTTCAAAAAGTGGTTATTACTATTCATAACGGCTAGTTTTAATAATATTTTAATAGCGTATCGTTGTTTAGTGAAACTCGGTATTGCGTACTACACACACTATCGAGGAAGGTCGCGATTTGCGTGTAATGCAAGGAAAGTCAAGGGTGTGTGTTGTGCAATATCCTTGTATCATACAACACAAGACATTAATAAAATTAAAAGAATATTTTTCATAAAATCTCAGGGTGTTACATGGGTGGTCATCCGAAGCCCGAAGCAAGTACATGGTTGATTAGAAGTACCCTGACATGTTATGATAGTCACAGTAGGTAGAATTGGTATAGATATTATATGATTGTGTGTGTGAAAAAAAATCCATGTATTATTCATATATTATTCTATTATGGATTATTCTCTTGATTCCCTTATGATACATGTGTTATGATCTTCTAATATTGTTTCCATGACACATGTGTATACTCTTTGATATGTAGGGTATGAACTTAAAATTTAATGCACCAGTTCTAATATAATTATCTATATGTTATTCCTAGGTATCTCATTTTTATAACCCTTATTGAGAATATATGATCACCCTTTATTCTGTTTCCTTTCCCCGTGTTATGAATAAATTTTCAGTAGCTGTTCAAAATTAGGAGAATTTTTTGGGGAATGTTGAATATCATTCAACAAAAATGAAGATTGTGTTCCATTTTTATAAAGAGAATAATCTAATATGGTCCTCCGGAATTTCCTTTTGTAATCTGATTAATATTCATATAAAATGATATAATATCATCATATGTTAATCCTAGGTCTCTGTAATTGGTGTGACTTTACATCCTAGTAGAATGTTTGTTTTTGATGGTGTGTTAGTGACATCCTTAGAGGATGTCAGGATTGGTCAATGGGATGAAAATAAATATTTTTACTAGGTATAATATATATAACCATTACAGATTCAGAGAGTATTCGGTCAATGTTTTTAGATTTTCCCATACATTTAGTATTTGATAATGGGCTTGTCATCATTATAGTTGAATGAGGTGATGTTTGGATTCCCGAAAGGTGCTAAATAATTTATTATCAGGGTCAAGGTGTCTATATTATCACTTGGAGACCTAAAATACATGAATACATCATCAGGTATTGTGCTGGTCATGTTAGTTCTTGACAGTTCAGTGATAATTTTATATTATTTCTTTTTTAATTCCATGAAAACACATATAATGGTGTATATTAGTTGTGCTTGGTGAGACCATAATATGTTTTATGCTAAAAATTGAATGGGAATCTTAGTTCATGTTCATAATATATATTTATAGTTCATATATTTCATGGGATGTGTAGTGGATTTGGTTGGGGAAGCTCAATATTTATGTTGAAATAGGTTGTGTGAGGCATGTGGATGGTAGTAGTGATAGGGTACATATGTTGTAATTTTTACTTTATTTTTTATTGGGGGTTTACTAGGATGGTGATTGTTTTTTTATGTTTGAGAGAATAATATATGTTATTGAATGTTTTTTGATTACATGTACATTGATTTAGATGCATGTTGGTTATTTATCCCTCTTTATTTCTTGGATACCAAGGGAACAATATCAAAAATGAATATTTTAGGACCGCGCTCCTAGTCGGAATCTTATAACATACGGGGAGGCATGTTTGAGTTAATGTGGCTCTCTGGCTCAGATGGGGTCTTGGTGAATTCAAATAAAAGTGTTTTCCAAGTTTAGTTATGTTTTATGATTCGGGTAGATAGTTGGAAGGTGGTAAAGAATTGTGTTAGATCAAGATATGGGTATTTGAATGGTGTTTTTAGAACACATATTCTGATAATAAGTCTTAGTTACTAGGAATGTTGATTTTTCACCTTGAATTTTAATGTAATAATATTATTATTTCAACATAGGAAATACACCTAATGTTCTTTTATTTATGATATATAAGTTTTGTCTCATGGTAAATTATCATGCGGCTCATCAGTAATAATATCATGTTTTTCTCTTGGAACTTTGACATTAGTCCTATGTTCATGCATCATTGTAAGATTATAGGATTCACATGAACTACATGTTTTGGTTTGTGTTTTTTTATAATTATGTTTCTAATATTTAAGGAAACAACGTATACAATGATTTATCACAAATGATTTTACTCTAAATCTAGTAAGATGGACTATGACGTATTTCCTTTTATTGGATTTAAATGTGTATATTACAATGTATGTTTCTCTTGTGATTGTAAAATATTCTATTAATTAATGGATATATGGATAACCAAAGTTGGTATATTTCATTTTTAATGACCTAGTTATTAAAAGATGAGGGAATAATTTCCATAATATGTTATTTTTTAGGCATGCATTTCCTCTACAATGATAAACACTTTTAGTTCATTTGGATATCATATTAGTTATTTATTGTTTCAAAAACATTTTATATGGTTATTTACCTTATAGAATCTTAGTTGAGCTCTGCTTAATTGAACATTGTGGGTATGCTGAAATTGGGAGGGGTTATGTAGAAACACATGTAGAATTCCATATTATATTGGATGTGAAATTCCAGGAAAAAATATGGTATCAAGGATTATTTCATAGAACAACAATTGATGGGTTTCAATCCGAGAAGTTATCATGATGTTTTTTCAGTGACATAGTGGGATATTGGGTAGATTCTCATGGTATCAAAATGATGCACAAATGGTAGGTGACATTGAAACAATTATTAGAATGAGATAGATTCCTTGGGCTATTGGTTGAGTCTGAAATGAATTGTGGAATGGTTAGTAGGTTGATCATGTTAACCAAGATGTAATGGACTCTGGATCAAGGTAGAGTGAGTTACATTGTGTAACACCCAAAGATTCCATGGTACTTATCCCTTAGAAGAATAAAATAACATGCTATGTTGGAAACTTTGAGATTCTAACACACCACGACCAATCAAACTAGCTGTTATGAATAGTAATAATGAATTTTTTAAATTTTTTAACTATTATTTTTCACAATATAATTTATTTTTTGATTCATAATATCAAAATAAGCATAGGGTGATTTTATGGTATTTTTCTGAAAACATTAAATGTTTTATGAACAGTGAAAAACACTATATTATTGTTCAAAGATGACATTTTATTTAAATATTTAATTATTTTATTTAATTTTTTTTTAGGTAAAAATAGATACATAACACCTATATATTTTCAATGTAATTAATTGGAGTTGTTTTATAATAATATTAGATATAAAATAATTTATTGTGAATCTTACTAACTTTTACAAACCTTCTAAGAGACTTTACAAATTTTCATAAATCATAATTTTACAGCTTCTGTGAATTTAATTTCAAAAATATGAGAGACATGATTGATATAGGTACGAAAATGTAGTTCAATAAGATGAAAATAATATTTTGGTAAATAATAAATAATAAATTTTTTTTACTATAGTTAAATGTAAATAGGGTAATTAAAGGAAAAAATGATATTATTATTAACCTAACATTTTTCTTAATTCTATTAGATAAGGGTATTTAGAACAAAACCATCATTTGTAATAAAATACAATCCTTTAGGTCTATATGGAATAGATTAGAACATTTATTATTATTTTTTTAAAGGAGAGTAAGAAGTGTTAAATTCAATGTTTAATAACAAAATAATTTTTAATATAAGGTTAAACATAAGATAAATTAGAATATAAATATTCATTATAAATATAAAAAGAGTTCCTACATAATGATATTTTATTTATAAATTTTAGACATTAAATAATTAAATATATTTATGACAAAATGATGACTTAGTAATTACATTATTAATAAAAAATTAAAATAATTGATATTCTAAATATCACAACAAATGTAAACTGATACTTAAAATTAATGAAACTAATTTAATAGGATACTATGACATGTTACGGGTTATTAAAAGAAATTTTTTTTTGAATTAAGCATGCTTTTATAACATTAACAAAAACAAAATACTAAATAGTGTCAAAATCGACATAGTTGAGTTTTTAAAACAAATACTATCTTATTAAATTAAATAACAGTCCTAAAAATATAAGGGTCATTCAATGGAATTATATAATAATATATATGTAATTAATGAAACACCTGGGGTTCTATTTTCATTTTATAACAATATTATTAACCATATAATATAATAATACAATAATGCATGGTAAATATCATACTATTTAATTAAGAGTTAAATTTAAAAGATAAGGTTAATATGGTGACCTAAACCTATATAAAACCTATTTTTTGAGTGGTTTTAAACCCATACCCACCATATCCTATAAATAAATAATTTTTGAGGCATTATAAACCGAATATTATAGCAAAATAATATAATATTTTAAGCTTTTCCTAAAGTGACCCTCACAACTCTTATAAAATTGCACATCCCCTTCTCTCAAAATCAAACCTAAAAAGCAATTTGGATCTTCCCAAAACCAATAAAATATCTTCCAAACTTCCATCAATTAGACCGAGAGGCTTTACATTGATCATAAAGCCAAGCGATGGAGTCCTTTTTATCAACTCAAAAAGGAAGACATGAAGAAGTAGTAACAATTTTAGCACCCTAATTCCGGTTCATTTCTTCTTCCACTTCCTCTTTCTTCGTTATTACCATACTAAAATAATAAATCCAGTACATTATATATACTGTGATGTTATGATAAATATGGTACAATCATATTCATTATTATGTCCATCCTGTGAATGACATGTCACCATACGTGCGTACTTACGGCTTACCGTCTCCACGTCATGGTGTAGTTTGTTATTCCAACTCTATGTTATTTGGATTGGAATAATAATGAGTATAAATAATGTAAATAATAAATATAACATGTTAATGATCATTTATATCTGATATATTATCCAATTACCTAATATTTCTCCATCATTATAATGATATTTTCGTTCCTGGGTGTATAAGGATTATCATCTCCACGAATGCGATGAGAATCATTCCCCATCATAATCATTCAAGAATCAATTTTATTTTATGATTAAAAATAAATTTTATGAAATTAATATCATTCTAGATTTTAATCAAATACATCCAATCCATAACAATCATTGCTTACGTAATCGATCATATAAAGGAAAACGAATCAGTTAACACCAAAAATGGTGATAGTACTGAAATATTATTAACAAAGCAATATTAAAGGATCACGTATGATATAATATTTATGTAATATTTCTTGTACAATTTAATACAAATTCATTAACTATTATACATGATGTTTACATACCATCAGCAATAGAAAAGTACAATGTATGGGATAATTTCATGATCTCTTTATTATCTGAAGTTGTTTTTATTTAAGTATCTACTGGGACCTCTTTATCATACACATCCATGTTTATAAGAAATGTTTTTCAAAACATTTTTAATATTTACTAGTCAATTCATTAAAGTATTTTATACCCTGGATTTACCTTTTATAAAATGATTTGAATGAATTCTTTCCGCCATTTTCCAAACAAGATACTTTATGTCTTTTTAGACAAATTAAGGTAAGAATATTTTTTTATCTTATACGGCGGGTGAGGATATTCTCCACCGTTATAACACCATGGAAGCATCCCTTACATGTTTATAATAATTCATTCAAAAATATATTATTTCTTTTATAATTATATGACATTTAAATAATTTAAAATAGAAAGAGATATTTCTCTCAAACAGTTTTGATTTCATCTATGTCAACATCCATTAATTGATTTTATACCTGTTTGATGTTGATTTATTATGATAGAAGTATATCATATGGTATTGAAGGTTTTGTGATATGTTTGAAAATGGATGTGTTATTTTTATACCATTCATTGTTTATGAATATTGTTTTGTCATTTCATATGATAGTTTTAATACAAATGCTTATGTTATGTTTAATACTTTTAATATGAGGAATGTGTTGGACATAGTATATAACAGGTGGATCCTGCTATAGATCTTTGATGCATCGGTAGGTCTCATTAGACAATCTAGTGTCTTGGAATAAGGCCATGACAACATCTTATTTTTATTCTTGGAACAAGGCCTTGACTATGTGGTTAACATGTCCGAAATTATGTATTCCATTATTATGTAATTGGATATTGATATTTCATGTGATTATTCGACTATGAAAATATCTATGTGAATAAGTAAATTGAATTATTATATTTATATTTTCCATATAATGATGAATTTTATGTTTAAAAGGCATATGTTTTAGTTTTATACACTTCAATAAATGATTATACTTATTTGAGAAAGTTTCTGCTATATTGTTATCCTTACTGAGAATCTAAGATCCCCCCTTTCAATGTTTTATTTTTCATAGGATGTGAATAATTATATTATGACTGACCTACAAGGATAGTCTAAGGGAAATGAATGTGGTCAAAGGAGATAATTATGTTGTTGTTTTTAATTTTGTAATGTACTGTAAAACTTATGTATGTATCTAGTACTTTCAAGGATACTAAAGTAATCCGTCTTTCTAGACATGATATTTTTGTGATCATTCCAATGTTATGTAAGACTGCACCGACTCTTGGAAACTGGGGTTGGGGAAATATGGTTGGTAACATAGGATGTTTAGTACAAACCTTGGAATCTATATTTATAAAATAATACTAATTACATAACATTACCCTAAGATAGAAATTGAAGATTAGTATAGAATAACTTCCTAGAATTTTGGTAATGCAGTGGTATTGTGTATTTTTCCAGAAATATATCCCTGTCTAGATATGAGCAGGTAGAGGCAGCTCTAGCACATATTTACCTAGGAGTGAAAACTCTAGCAAAGAGTATCGAGCTTGACTCGGGGTGTCCAGGAACCCAACAAAGGGCCATGTTGAACTCTTGTTTGGGACACTCCTGAGGGATATTTTTAGGATAATTGAATTTTTAATTACAAACCATTATGAAGTATTTATGATTATATACCTCTTTGATGATTTTGTTTATTATTTTGGAATATGTCCATAAACTGTTCAATTTATGTTAAGTGTTTCAAATGATCGGAATTATGTAATGTGATTCCTAAACTAATCTATTGTATGGAATTTTTTAGAAAAGGAACATTGTGGAAGGAATAGAAACCATATCAATGCACATAATCAATGTATGGATTTATAACATACTCTAGATAATTATATTGGAGTAGGTGATGAAACTGGTGCTGATCAGCTTATCACCATACAGGTACAGCTCACTTAGGCTATGAATAATAATATTACACGTATGGAGCACCCTGATCCACAACGCAGGGGATCATTTTTAGACCTCTTCATGAGGAAAGAACTAATGAAATTCAATGGGACTACAAATCCATTTGCAGCTGAGCAATGAGTATGTTCCGTAGAAAAATTATTTCGTTCTTTGGGGAGTAGAAAATGAAAAAAATGTCATGGTAGTTTGTAGAATCATAAGAGATTTATATCAATTGTGGTCATTAATTAAAAACACATAGAAGGATTGTGAATTATAAAATATGGAATAGAGGGAGTTTAGAGATATTTTCATAGATAAATAATTTCCTTCTAACTATCGAGTGGATATGGAAAGGAAATTTCTATGTCTGAGGAAAAAGGGGGATGCGAATGTTGAAAAGTATGAGTCTAACTTTACAAGGATTGAAATGCATGCTACATATTATATACATAACCCAAGGAGTAATATTGATCGATACTTTGATGGCTTAAAATCCTTTCTCTTCCAAGAATTAGTCTCACAATCCTTCTCATCATACGAATATATTGTCTCGTGTTCTATCAAGATGGAATAGGAATTCATTAATCTTACAACTTTAAAGAAAAGTAAGAGAAGAATAGATCTTATGAACACTCTAGAAATATAAATAAGGTGATGAATATGAATGTGGAATATCCATCCTATAGTAAATGTGGGAAGAAACACCATAGTACAGTCTTGAATTGAATGGAAGTCTGTTACAAGTGTAGTGAAAAAGGCCACCAATCTCGTGATTGCGAGGGAAAGAAAGATATTTTCAATGGTTAATGCTATAGTTGTAAATAAATGGAGCATTATGAAAATGAATGTCCTAATAATTAGGGAATCTTACCATATAAATGGCCAAGGGATCAAGGCCAAGCTTATTGGATCACTACTACTGAGTTTGAATCTCTGAACGATGTGGTGGCATGTAATTTAGTGGTTTCCTTCAGTTTAGCCAATGATTTATTTGATTCCAGATCATCTCATTGATTCATATCTTCTCAGTTTTCTTAGAATATTTGATATTTACAAGTTGATTTAAAATGGGATTTTTCAGGAAAAAATATTAAGGGAAGTATCCTTGCAATAATGTATTATGAATCAGTTACAATTAGGGAATATAAATGTTCTTTATCCACTGATATCATCGTCATACCCATGATGGAATTTCATATAATCCTCGGTATGGATTGGATTTTGGACCATGATGAATAGAATTATTGTAAGAATACAGAGGTTAAAATTCTTGACGGTGATAAAAACTACGTTATATTTAGATCATAAACATCACCATATGATTTTTATCTAGATCCACCCCCAGAAGCTCTAATAAAATCAATTATTGGGGAGTAAAATAATGAAATTACTATAGGCGAGGAAATGAATGTACAAATAGAGGAAGTACCTATTGTTCAAGAATATGTTGATGTGTTTCCAGAGGATTTACCTGAACATCCTCTAGAATGAGAAATTGAGTTTCCATTGCATTAATTCCTAGTTCAAGGCCCATATCGAATACCCCTTTTAGAATAGCCATTGTGGAATTAGTGGAACTAAATAATCAACTTAATGAATTGAGTAATAAATGATTTATTCTCCATAGTGTTTCTGCATGTGGAGCCAGTATTTTTTTAAGAAGAAATATGGATCTATGAGGATGTCTATTGACTATAGAGCGATCAATGTCATAAATATAAAGAACAAGGATCCCCTACCGCTCATTAATTATTTATTCGACCAACTTAATTGAGCTCAATATATTTCCAGGATTGACCTTTGATCTGGATATCATCAGATGTGTGTGAAGAAGGAAGAAATTCTGAAAACAACATTTCAAACAATATATGGGAACTACGAGTTTATAGTAATTACTTTTTGGATAACAAATGCACCCTCTGTCTTCATTGATATAATGAATATAGTTTTCAAGGAATATCATGATTAATTTTTAGTGGTACTTTTTGATGATATCTTGGTATTCTCAAAATTTTATGAAGTTCATGAAAATTACTTGTGCATTATTCTGAAAACCCTTAGATGAAATGAGTTATATGTGATGTCTAGAATGTGTAAATTATTACTTCAAGAGATTCATTTTCTTGGCCATATTTTCTCTAAGGATGGAAACACTGTTGATCCTTCAAAGACTAAGGAAATCCAAGCCAACAATGACGAGTGTAATTGAGGTACGCGGTTTTATTGGTCTAGTAGGCAATTTTCCGTGCATCATCCAGAATGTTTCCCGATTAGCTAACCCATTAACCAAGAGCACACGTAAAGGGGTTAAATTTTTTTTGGAACAACAGTGTGAAGAATGTTATGAAGAACTAAGGAGAATATTATTCAATTCCCTTATATTGACTAAACCATTGTGGAATGATGGATTTGTTATTTATTGCGATGCTTCAAGGAAAGGACTTGGTGTGCCCTCATGAAGGATGATAGATTTATTGCATAAGCATCATTGAAGAAAAAAATTAATGAGAATAACTATCCTAGTCATGTTCTTGAGTTATAAACATGAATCATTACTTAGAATATTTGGAGAAACTGTCTCTATGGTTAGGAATGTGAGATATATAAAGATCACAAGAGCTTGAAGTATATTTTCACAAAAAAAGAACTCAAAATGAGGCGAAGGATATGGCTCGAGCTACTCAAGGATTATGATCACACTACACACTACCACTCAGTGAAGGAAAATAAGGTGGAAGATGTTTTGAGCAGAAAGGATCGTTGATTATTGAACAAGATGAGAGTTGAAAGGGAACATATCTTCATGGATCTAGTAAAGATGGATATGGGAATAACCATAGAAAGTGAAACAAAAATACTTTTTCAAAATTTTACCAAACCATCTTTACCAGAATGGATAAAAAGTTCACATATGGATGATGATGAGTTCCATGAAATTTAAATCTATAAATATAGGCAGATTGATTGACTTTGGATATGAAGATGGGATTTTCAAATTTGGGAAGACAATTTGTGTTCCTGACATACCTTCTCTACAAAGGGAATTGTTGGATGATTCTCATATCTCTAATTTATCTATACACCCTAGTTTAAATATGATGTTTTGATATTTGAACGAACATTTATAGTGGGACAACATGAGGAGGGAGAATGCTGATTGTGTTTAAAGATATATGGTTTTTCAGCAGGTGAAGGCCGAAAGACAACATCCTAGTGGATTCATGCAACCTTTTCCCATAGCTGAGTGGAAATGGAATGATATTAGAATGGAATTTGTCATTGGAATAACAAATACTCCTAGAAGGAATGATGTAATGTGGGTCATTGTTAATCGTCTTACCTAGTCAACACATTTTATTGTTCTAAGAGATGATTTTCCACGAGAACATTAAAAAAGACTATATATTAATGAAGTTCCAACACTTCATGGAGTACCCCTATAGATTTTTTCTGATCATGATCCCTATTTCACATAATGATTCTTGAAAAGTCTTCATAAGGACTTGGATACTGAACATCATTTGATTGCTGCC
The DNA here is from genome assembly GCA_963277665.1 of Viscum album. Lineage (NCBI taxonomy): Eukaryota > Viridiplantae > Streptophyta > Magnoliopsida > Santalales > Viscaceae > Viscum > Viscum album. The sequence goes on along the minus strand of OY728150.1, from coordinate 33,416,256 downwards.
TGCCTCCCTCAAACTGATGGACAATTAGAACGGGCTATTCAAACTTTAGAAGAAATGCTGAGATCATTTTCTCTTGAATTTCAAGGTATCTGGGATCAATATTTACCTCTGGTGGAATTTTCCTAAAGCAATAGTATCCATTCAAGTATTAATATAACACCATATGTAGCATTATATGGAATGAGATAATGCACACCAACTAGTTGGGATGATATTTGTAAAATAAAACCCATTGTCCCAGAATGTGTTGAGGAATCAATGGAAAAGCCGAATTTTATCCAAAACCACATCAAAGAGGCTTAATGTAGGAAAAAGAGATATTTTAATAAACAAATAAAGGATTTTTAATTTCAAGTAGGTGATCATGTTTTCTTGAAAGTATCCACATGGAAGGGTGTTATATGTTTTTGTAAGAAAGGTAAATTGAGTTCCAGGTAGATCAGACCTTTCAAAAATCTAGAACTAATTGGAGTTGTAGGTTATTGTTTGGAAATGCTGTCAAGTATCTCCTAAGTTCAGGATGTGTTGCACGTATCACTATTGAGAGAATACACTCTAGACCAAACACATGTACTCACCTATGATGAAATATAAATAGAACCTGATCTTTCTTATTGTGAAGAGCCTATCAAGATTCTTGATACCAGAGAACAGGTGTTGAGTAACCGGACAACATGTCTGGAAAATGTTATATGGAGAAACCATAACATGGAAGAGGCAACATGGGAACCCCAGAGACACAATTGATATCATTAAGTATAATTTGGTTCAAGAAGATGAAAATAATTTTCGGAGAATAGTATCTTTTAACATTTATTTACCACGGTTAAAAGTAAATAGGGTAATTAATGGTAAAAATTATACTATTATTTCCCTAACACATGTCCAAATGCTATTGGATAAGTTAATTTCGACCAAAACCATTATTAGGAATAAAATATGATCTTTTAGGTCCACATGGATTATATTAGGACATTCATTATTATTTTATTTAAAGTATATTTAAATGTGTTAAATTTAATATTTAAAAACTAAATCATTTTTAATATTGGGTTACACATAAGATAAATTAGACAATCAATATTCATTAAAAAGGTAAAAAAAATTCATACATAATGGAATTTTATTTATTATCTCTAGAAATTAAGTAATAATGTTTATTTATGACACAATTATGATGCAGTAATTACTTTAGAAATGAAAAAAATAAAATAATCAAAGTTATTAATATAAAAAAATGTATATTGAGACATTTGATAAATTCCACTAATTTTTTTGGTTAATATGACATGATAGGTTGATCCAATGAATTTTTAATTATGTAATCAAGATGTTATAACTTTATCAAAAATAAAATACTAAATAGTGTCAACATTGACATAATTGAGTTTTTAAAACAAATAATATATTATTAAATAATATAATAGACCAAAAAATCTAAATATTGGAAAAAGGACTTATATAATAATATATATGCAATTATTTAACCACTTGGGGTTCACATGGCATTTTATGGTAATTTTATTAACCATTAAATATAATAATACATGAATGGATTGTAAATGTCAAACTATTTAACTAAGACTTAAATCTAAAAGATAATGTCAATATGGTGTCCTAAACCTATCTAAAAACTACTGGTTGAGAATTTTTCGAATCATCCCCACCTTATACTTGAAATAAATCATTTTGGTTCCATTATAAACCTAATATGATGAAATAATAAAATAATATTACAAGCTTTTCCAAAAGTGACTATCACCTCTCTTACAAAATGGCACTTCCCCTTTTCTCAAAATCACACTTCCAAATCCATTTGGCTCGGCCAAAAACTAAAAAAATATCCTTCTAAATATCCTCACATTTATAAAGAGGTCGTACATTGATCAGAAATCCATCCTAAGGAGCCCTTTAAATCAACTCAAAAAAACACCCAAAGAAGAGGTAATAATTTCACCACCCACTTTCTAGGTGGTTTCTTCTTCCACTTCCTATTTCTTTGTTATTACCATAAAAAAATAATAACTCAAGTAAATTATACATACTGTGATGGTATTATAAATTTTTTTAAAATCTTATTCATTATTATATCCATCCTATGAATGACATGTCACTATATGGTCGTATGTACGGCTTACCGACTCCACGTCGTTGTGCAGTTTGTTATTCAAACAAAGAATTTTTCAGATGGGTATAATAATGAGTATAACTAAAATAAATATTAAATATAAAATTTTAATTATTCATTATGTATGATATACCATCCAATTACATACGATTTCTCCATCAATATAATGATATTTTCGTTCATGCGTACGTATAGATTATCGTCTCCACGAACGCGATGAGATTATTTCCCCATTGTAATCATTCAAAAATAATTTTCATTTGATGATTAAAAATAATATTTAAGAACATAATATAATTCTGGTTATGAATCAAATACATCCTATCCATAAAAAAATGTCTTTTGTAACGAGGCATATAAAGGAAAACGAATCAGTTAACACCCAAAACTATGATACTACTGTAATATTATTAACAATGAAATATTAGAGGATTATATATGATATCATATTTTGGTATATAGATTTTTTATAATTTAATAATAATGTTTTAACTATTATACACTAATTTAACAAATCATCGACTTGGGAAATGTACAAGAGAAGGGCTAATTTCACAATCTCTTTATTATCTCATGGTATTTTTACGTAAGTATCTACTATGACCTCTTTTTCATCCACATCCATGTTTTTTAAAACTTTATTTCTAATTGTTGTTAATAATTACTAGATTTTGGGTTAATGTAATTTATAAACTAGTTTTACTTTTTATAAAATGGTTTTAAAGGAATATTTCCATCATTTCCCAAACATGGTAATTTATGACCTTTTCAAAAAATTACTGTAAAATGATTTTATAACTTATACGGTGGGTGCGGTAATTATCTACCGCTATAAAACCATTGAAGCTTCCCTTATAATATTATATAAATAATTTCAAAAATTAATGTTTTCTTTTAGAATTACATGACATTTAATTGATTTCAAAATCGAAAGATATATTTCTCTCAATTAGTTTTGATTTCATCTATGTCAACATCCTTTAATGGAATTTATACATGTTTGAAGTTGATTTATTATGATAAAAATATTCCATATAGTATTGATTGTTTTGTGTTATATTTGATTGTGGATGTGTTTTTTTATACCATTCATGGTTTATGGATAAATTATTGTCATTTTTTATGGTTGTTTTAATATGAATGATTATGTTATATTTAATCGTTTTCATATGAGAAATGCATTGCACATAGTAAGTGACAGGTGGATCCTTCTATATCTCCTCGATGCATCGGTATGTCTAATGAGGAAAACTAGTGTCTTGTCACAAGGTCTTGAAGAATTCTTATTTTTTGTCCTGGCACGAGGCCTTGACTATATGGTTATGATGTCCGGCATTATGCAGTCCATCCTTATGAAATTGGTATTGATATTTCATGTGATTAATCGAGGAGTAGAATATCAATGTGAATAAGGAAATGGTACTATTTTATTTATATTTTCAATATCATTCTGAGGATTATGTTTAAAAGTCTTATGATTTAGTTTTATTCCTTACATTAATTTTTTATGCTTATTTATGAGTGTTTCTGCTATATTTTTATCCATACTGATCATCTGAGCTCACTCATATCTATGTTTTATTTTTACCTGGATGTGAAAAAATATATTATTAATGACCTATAGGGATATTCTATAGGAAATTAATGTGGTTAAAGGAGATATTTTTTTTACTATTTTTCATTTTACAATGTAATGTAAAACATATATATGTATATAGTACTTCAAATTCTACTAAAATAATTATTATTTCAGGAAATCATATTTTGTGATCATTCCAATGTTATGTAATAATTCATCGATATTGGGTAACTGGGGTTAGGGCGTTTCACATTGGGTGATTGGGTTCCATGTGTGTCTGTAGCCATTTGGTTTCAATGTGATCATGTGGGATCATTACTGAGGAAATATGAGTGGTTTCATGGGAAATCAATATACCATACGATGTAGATACTGATGAAGGAGATAATTTTTAGGAAGAATTCTTGATATAAATGGTTATGTTTTTGTTGGTTGTGTGCAGTGTTGGTTGACTTATATATTGGTGAATGAACATTATATGGATCAATTGATAAACATTCCTGTTATTTATGTACCCGAGAAGTGTATCCATGGTGAAGATGTTGAACCGTTATTGTGGGAAATAAGGTTTATGTTTTCAAGTGATTAGGGAGATACCAGTCCATAGTAGACTATGATAACAAAAATTTATTGGTGTACTATAATACATTTAACCCAAGTGGACTCCTTGATATTGAATGATATGAAGGAATGGTATCAGGGGTAAATGAGAGGTGATCATGGATTTGGATGAGTAACACATGTGAGGTTGTGGGACCCAATTAGATGATAACTAAAAGAGGTATATAAATGAATCCATATATAGGAGAGTTACCATAAACAATTGGTTGTCAGTATAGATATAACTCTGATGATCCCGGTGTGAGTAGTGGTGGTATTTTATGTTGAAGCTTGGGTATGATAGAATTGACCAAGTTAAGTAATTGGTTGTAGTAATGGATAAAGTATGGAGATATTAAGAATTTAAATATTATTTCTACAGATAATGATGATAACAATGGTCCAGTGGTATGGAGTATCATATTAATAATGGGTGAATGACCCTCATTTCGGATAAATCATGGTTTTTTTGAGAAAAACTAATACATAGTCCACATGGAATCAATATACTAGTTGATGGTAATATCTGTGGATATCTAGTGTAATAAAATATTTAACATCAAGTTTGGTTTTCATTCGGAGTTGTTATGTTAGCATCAAACTTGCAATGATTCGGGTGGGAATTGATGGTGATTCATGTTGTAAGGCATGATTTATCACATATTTTTGGGGATTAAAAAATGTTTAATCACTTTGTTCACATGGTGGAAAACATTTCTTCAAATTGGTTATGGGTTTAACCGGATATTGATGACATAGTTAATGGGTTGAAGTAGTTTCATTATGGGGCTGTGGTGGGTTGCTCCAATGACTCATGACATGGTCCTATGGGTGAACCTGTTTTATCCCTGGATAAAAGGGGATAATTATATAGATAAAATTATTTAATGTTATTTATGGAAAATAATAAGGAAGAAATGAATGTTAGTTTTGTTCCTTAGGGAACAATAAGGAACATGAACATGGGTGTTGTTATTGGAAATTCCATGTAAATGTTAGTTTTCTTTTGAGAATGTGGCATCATCTAGGGCAAAACATTTTCATAAAACACAATTAAAAGTGTTCGATATAGTGTTTTTATATATTTGGATATGTTGAATGTGGAACTATTTCTATAGTATAATTCATCATATGTATAGCTTCTCATTAGAACACTGGAGTGAGTTCTAGATAGGTTATTCCATTGGTGTGGATAACCATGGATTAGAATCATCCATTAAAAGGGTATCCATAATGTGGGCGGAATAATAATCAATGATTTGAATTGGGGAATGAGACTAAGGAATTTAAAAGTAGATGGGTGTGGTAGGGAACTATAGTAGTATTGGAATTTTGAGAGAGAGAGTGGATCAATTTATGGTGGTTAGTGAATGTTGGAGTTATGTATTTTGTAATAGATTCATTTTTGGCACTCGATGTTGCAACATAATGATTTATTAGAGTTTGATGACATGGATAGTATGGGAGATGAGGCCTTAAGAGTACTAAGATATTTTTAGGTTTAGAAGTGTTATGATGGGAAGATGATAATTACCCACACCATTATGGGTTCTAAAATTGCAAAGGAAGTTTTAATAATCCATATAGTGAGCGATTTTGATTGTGAACTAGGAATCGAAATGGGGTTCCAAACAATTTATAGTCATAAAATGGTTTTTCTGGATAGGGGTCAAATATACTTTATAGATAAAGGGAATTATGGGAAAATAAATGTAACAAATCAGGACTTTAGTTGACATTTATATTTAATGAACTTTCATTATTCAAATAAATTTATAAAAAGACGAGTTAAAAATAAATCCAATATACTATTAAAATTATATCATTTAATGCGATAGTTATAATGTCGATGTTAATATTGTGGTTATGAATATGTTTTACTAATTAATGGAATATTTATAATTTACATAATAAATATAAATTTATTTATAAATCATTAGTAAATTATAATTAAATTTTAAGTAAAGCCATTTAATTTTTGAAAAAAAATTATTTAAAATGGGTCTTCCTATGAATGAATATTATAATTAATTTCTGAATTTTTTTGAAACATTATTTGAATAAATTAATTTCTGTTTTCAATTCATTGTGTTAAAATTATCATAGAAATGTTGTTTATAATTGTTATAAATATTATTTTTTAGTTAATAGTAAAAACAATGATTTTAGTAAAAATATCATTTTACATATATCAAATATTCCATTTTTCTTGAATTTTTTCTCAAAATTACTTAATTAATGATTTGTTATCTATATTCTAATTAATTACATTTTAATCATCCTAATAACTTTTTTTTGGATAAGTACACATTTGGTATTATAAACATATTTTTACAGAAAATTATATTTCATTGTGTTTTGTTAGATTATATTTAAATTAAATACGTGAACTTATATTTGTTTAATTTGGAAAAATGGATTCCATATTACGAATTAGGGGGTCCAAATTTAGTAATTAGATTAATTTTAATTTTCATAAGTAATTATAGTAACTAATGTAATTTTATCACCATTATATGGGTATATCGTGTGATTTAGTTTAAATATAAAATTTTAAGGACTATTAAATAAATCCAAATATTGAATAAATTTTTTTATAGATTTTAATTTCATCCTTAATAATTCATGTTTAGTTATATGATATTTTTAGTTCATTTTGAGGATATTATTACCCTTATATAATTTTATTTTATGAGAATCAAAACATGAGACAATTTTATTTTTAATAACAATAATATTATATTATGGTGTTATACATAAAATATGTGGGAATAAACATTTATTAAATATATTATATTTAATTTAATTAAGGAAACCTATTTTTATTTTTTATGGATGAAAGAATTTCTTAAATGTATTACACAACACTGAAATAGTAATTATAAAATTAATGGTAAATTCAAATAATTGATATTAATAATATTGAATGTATTATAGTTTTAGATACATTATGTGATAAAATTTTGTTTAGAGTATATTGATATATTTGGGATTTATAAAACTATTTTTTTTAATTCATATTATTTTATTGATGTTATAAAATTCAATATAATAGATAGTTTCAAAATTGAAAATAATTATATAATATGAATATAATATTTTATTTTATTAAATATTAAATAATAATATAAATATTAAATAATTAAAAAGTGGGAATTGGTATAAAATATAATCATATGTTTATTTTATGTCCATTGGAATGTAATGTTTTATATAATATTCCCATTATAATACAATATTTTCAGAAATTCCATATGCCCCCCTCAACTCAATTATAAACGGGCCCCTCCTCCACCACTAAATGAAACCTACTTTTACCTTATATCTTAATAATACCCAAAAAATTATCTCTTAAACATATTTAGTAACTTTTTATAGGTGATGGTCTTTCTCAAAGATAAACACTAGATTCCTTTATAGGAGAACAATATGAGTCATTTAAAAGAAATTTAATTTCCCTAAACAATCACTTTCTTTTTATACTGTTAATTACCTCCTAAAAGGATATGATATTTTTCAAAAAATTATAAATTTAGTATCCTTAATATTATGAAATGTTATTATTATAATGAAAATTATATTGTACACTATCGTTCCAATTATAAAAGATGTGAAAGTATCTCCCATTCATACGTATGACATACCAACTCTACGTTGTGATACTAGTTATTTTCCATAACTATCATTTATGTACTATAAATATGATGGAATTAATGTGTATATATGATATTAATGACATAATTATTATTATATAGTGAAAATATAACATATACCTTCTTACATTCCAAAATATTCAAAAATGAAAACATCTCTCACATATACGCGTGGACTACTACCTACCGGGAATAATGTGATTCATTTTTCATTTTTATTTTACATGAATAGTTAGGTGGATAAATATGATGAATAAATATGATATGTATTATATAATAATTTCAAATTTTGGGTGAGTTATTAATTTTTAATCGTTCATTCCAATCTTTATAAAGTCAATACATCATTCATTCATACACATAACCTACCATATGTATGAATGATGTAATAATATTTATTAATATATTTTAATGAATATTTATAAATTTATATAAAATTAATATATATGATATAATAATTATAATAATTTATTTATTATTTATTTTTAATTAATTAAAATTATTTATACACAACAATAAAGACCATTCAAATGATGTAGGACCTATTCTTAGAGATTTGTTTCTCACTTTTTTTTCATGTGGGACACATTCCTTGAACACTATTTATTTATTTTGGGTGGTGTATATACTGAACATGAATTTATTTTATATCTATTATCATGAATATTATAATATTTAAATATACATATATGTGTTTTTGTTTCAAGGGGCTTATGATTATAATGATACCAAAAATGTAAGTGTTTATTTCACAATCTCATCATTATTCTAAACTTTTTATGTCTATTTTGGGAAATATTTCACATCAATATACATGTTTTATAAAAATATAATTTTTTATCATTCTCATAATGTTTTTAATATCATTATTATGCATTTGTAATTCTTTAAAATATTGTTTAAATTGAAAATTTTTGTTTTTTACAAATAAGGTACATTGTGACTTTTTATGAAAATATGGAATAGATTTTTTAAAAACTTTTACATAATTATATGATTTTATAGAAATTATGAAAATGTAATTATTTTAATATTACTATCATTGATTGCAATGTTATTTTATTGGAATCCCTTTTCATCTATAATTTCATGGATTTAAAAATTAATCTTTAAAATGGAATTGTTCTTTTCCTAAGGAATAATTCTATGTGATATTTAAAAATAATCTGCTATAAAAGATTACATTATTTGTTGTTACTTATTCTTTATTACATATATGATCTAATTATATAATCCATATTAATTATATTTATGGTTAATGTTTATGATTTTATTATTTTTATGAATTCCATTTCCTTCAATTAGGTATTTTATAATGGAATATTTTTAAACTCCATTTTTGTGGATTTTGTTATGATGAATGATTTATGATTGTTTGAAACAAAAATTCATGATTTTCATTATGTGATGGGTGGAACCTATATTTACCTCTAATTAATTGTGTATGTATTGAAATATATTGAGGTAAAAAGATCTTTAATAAGATCTGATCCAAGTTCAGTAATGCAATTTGTCCAATATGATAGTGTTTGGAGTGAACCTAGACTTATATGATTGTTTTGGGAGTGACCCATTCGACAATTAAATCCTTGGAGATGATTAATTAACACTAATAAATAAGTTTCTATATGTGGGATAATTCCACACATGATTTAGAAATGGACATATAGTTCATGTCTGAGTTATGATGATTTATCAGTCATATGAATCATTACTTTTTAAATACAACAATTTTATAATAGTAATCGTGTTTTATGATATCTATCATATTATGCATAAAACTTTTAAGTGATTGTCATGATATTAAACCCTTGTAACTAAATTAATAATTCTTAAGATAGAAAATTCATATCTTTTATAAAGACACTTAATATTCACCTTATATCACCCTTATTTATGAATCATTTCCCTATGATATCAGGATAATTATTTGTAGGTTATTCCTAGGAAGAGTACCATAAGGGATGATATTTATGGAAATCATTTTTATAATTTCATAAAATAATTTTTTTGATATCTAAAATAAAAAACAACTATACTTATATGGTTCTCAAGGTTATTATTTTATAATGTGTTGAATATTTATATATTAACATGAAATATTTATATATTAAAATCATATATAATTACATTTTGTATTACAGAAAGTTATAGTAAAACATTGGTGATTATGGTTATAAAACATTGGTGAAGATCCTGGGGAATTGTTTAAATATAGGATAACATATTAATTTTTTTATATGGAACATATTATGTTATTTTCTATAAATTACATCAATGTATGGATACTACAAGTGGATGTGGCTTGTGCACAATTGAACAAAAGGGTAATTACCATGAAAAGGGAACATTGATCTAGACTCAATTTTTACATAGTAGACGAAAATGGTCCTTGTTAAAAAAATATATTGACACTAATGGGTGACATGCATAAGGTTGTTCCTTGTATTAATTTTGAACATTTTTAAATAATTGATTAGATGAAAATCATGTATTGTAATGGCTACACCAAATATGACATACATTGAATAAATATAAATGTTTTCTATATAATATAAATTATTATTTGGTTTCTTACTATTATTATGGTTTGTTGCACTATTATCTTATGTTTAGATAATAACTAGAACCATGAGGATTAAAGATAATGATGAATGTGATAGAAAATTGTAAGATTATAAATTTAAGAAACTAAATGAAATGTGAAATAGAAGGATACAAATTATTTTTATGCATAATTTAAAATATCATAATACTATTGATGATCTCAACTCAGGTGTGATTCCCAACATATATAAAAAAGAAGGAAATATAGGTTTATAATGACTATAGAAGAAAAATGTTCAATTTTAATCCTTTCAATTATGTGGAAACAATCATGGAAAAGGATGGCTCAAATGTGCATGAAGATGTTTTCGGTGTGGAAAATAAGGACATAGATAAATTAATTGATGAGGGAAAGCGATTGGTTCTATTAACACATTGGACTAGAATAATGGTTTCAATAACATATAACTGATAGTTTAATTTTTTAATCATGGAAATTATAGGTGTTTTGAAAATCATTAACCAAGGGGGAAATATTTAGAAAAGGATTAGAATGGTTGAAAAAGTAATGGTTTTCTTATTGATCATGAAGGGAGAATGAATTACATATCAAAGGAAAGTAGTATTATGAAAAAAGTTGACAATAAATGATAAATATATTAAGAAGGGGGTTTCATGATTGAAATTCTTATTTATTGGGATTTTATAATCATGTTGTAATTTTGTTTAAAAAAAATATTGTAGATTATACAAATTATTAATTATTTGTGGATTGTTGCTCTGGTTTTTTTAATGATTTAATATTATATATTTAATGGTTCTAGTAAGATTATATTTTAGTAAAACACATGATTAAGGGAAATGTATCCCTTAATGTGTGTCCAATGTGGATAAAATAATGTATAGTTGGGTTAAATATATGATTAACACAAATGGGACAATACTGGAATCCTTGAAATTTATTTGGGGTTTGATGAAAATGTGATTTCTACTATATTTTATAAATCTTGTTACATTTTTTATTTAAGGTATATATTATGTAGTCTTCAGTTTTGTTGAAAAAAATGATAATTTTTATTTTTGGATGTTTTTTATTTTCTTTATGCCTTATGGTAATTTTGGATTACTACCATATTTCCAAAGAGTACACAAAAAAGGTGTTAACAAATTAGGTATGTGATATTAAAATAATAATTTGGTGTTTATTTTTATATTGATTAAGTAATAGTAGTGACTATCATTATAAATTTTGGGTATTGAATTTTGTTACACATATTATGGAGCAATTTTATGATAAAAATCCAATTTATTTGATTAATATAATCCATGGGATTATTGATGTTTTAGAAGTAAATGTATTTATCCATATTGGTTAACTTATTCTAAATATTTATGTTTTGATTAATTATTAAAAACATTTTAATTACGTTGTTATCATTTTTTTTATTACGTGAGCCTATATAAGATTTTCTTAGGGTGTGAGTAATGATATATTATTCTTGAATATTCATCATTTTTAGAAAAAATGATATTCTGGTGGAATTTCATTCAATGATGAAATTACTCTTTTGATGTATTTATACTTCATTATGTTCCTCGTTTAGATTGTAATAGAATGACTAAAATATAGGAGTGGGATCTTAATATAAAAATATTATCATATAACATTCATTTACAACTAATTGATAGTATTTTAAACTTATGTGGACTACAATTTTGTGATTGTTAACAACATTAAAACCATTCGCTTTATTTTGATCAATGGTTTAGGTACATATATGTTCTTTCATGTCCATATCATTAATTCTAAATCAATTCCATCAATTAGGGAACCCATAATGTGTAATCCCATATGAATTTCATATTTCCTTTTCTCTATTTTTATGAAAGGATTTTAGGAAACCATTTTATGAAGTGTTTTTCTATAAATGAATTTTATAATTTAAAGCCTTTGATTAAATGGAACATGTTAAAATTCTGAGTAAATAATTTATTAAATGGGGGAGAGTTTAACACAACAATAGTTTTATAAGTTATTCAATTATATTTAATTTTATTTATTCGATGTCTTGTGTTACATGGAAAAATATGTTTAAAAAAAATATCATATTTAATTATTTTTATTTAGTTTCACAGTTAGAAACTATCAATTTATTGGGTTGGTATGATTCTTGTAACACCCCATGATTTCATAGTGTGTTATTTCTTCAAAATAATTCAATAACTTGCTCTACACGCAACACCGAGTTCAATCGCACCATGACTAACCAAAAAAAGCCTTTCAAAAGAAGTTATGAATAGTATTAACTAAATTTTAAACTTTATATAATCCTTATACTTTAAGAATCCATATTATGAGTTTCTTTGACATAATGCAAGAACAAATTCATTTTCAGTATTGAACTTTTGCCAACTTTTAATAGTGAACCCTTTTTAAATACAATATTTTAAACTTTTTGACTAAATGGGTACATCAAAAATATAAAATGAAACATCCCAAGCTTCCACGGTACGCTTTCCTTTGAATAATACAGTAGTGTGTGTTGTACGCAACTTCGAGTTTTAACACACACCACAACCGATCAAACTAGCCGTTATGAATAGTAATACCTAATTTTTGAAATTATATATATTTTATATTTCAAAATGGAATTCATTTTTGGATTCGTAATATCGAATTTAGACTAAGGTGAAATTTTGGAACTTTTCGGATAACTTTAATATTTTGATGAATAGTGAAAATTACTAAATTTTAACTAAAAAAAACTTTTTTAATCAAAATAATGAATAGTGATAAATTATGAATTTGAGAGGTTTTAAAGTATATTCAGAATATATTTTTACCATTTAATACAATGTTGGTCATTGGACATAATTTTACAGTTAAACCGGACACAAACAAGTGTCAATCTTTTGATAGTTATTATCTCTTAAAAACACGCTTTTTGTTTTAACAACGGGAATTAATTTTCAATTAGTTTCTGCCACTTCTGTGTTTTGAATTTGAAAAAATGGATTCCATATTCGGAATAAGGATGTTCAAATTTTGTAAATATGTAACATTTATTTTTAGGCATTTTGAATAATTAATGCGGTAAATATTTTATTTACCATGGTTAAGGGTAAATCTGGTAAATAAGGGTTACAAAATAATATTATAATAATACTAAATTACCCTAAAACGAGTCCTAACCTTATGTATTGATACATGTTCGACCATAGGCATCTTTGGGTCGATTTGGGGACCCCATGGAGCCACTTGTAGGTAATAGGGACACTTTATTTTAATTAAGTTAAAATAAGTACAAAAATGACACAAGCATATATCTTTTAAAAAACAATTTTTACATAGGGTTATATATGTTGGATTTTCGACTATAATTATTCATTAGAAAGATAAAAAGATTTAATACATAATGATAATTTATTTATAATTTTTAGACATTAAATAATTGAATTTATTTATGACACAATGATGATGCAGTAATTACCATAATAGTGAACAATTAAAATAATTGATATTATAAATACACAAATAAATATAATTTGTGACTTTTTATGAATTAAAATAATTTTCTAAGTTAATATGACATGTTAGGAATGCTTTAATGAAATATTTTCGAAGTAATAATTCTGTTATGAGTTTCACAAAAATCATTTATTGAATAGTGTCAAAATTGACATAAAAGAGTTTTTAAAACAAATATTATATTTTTAATTGATATTAAATTCCTAAAAATATACGGATGTGCCAAGAGACTTATATAATGATATTTTAATCATTACTGGACCACTTGGGGTTCTCTTGTATGTATAGGGTATATTTATTAACCATATAATATAAAAATACAAAGAGACATTGTAAAAGTGAAACTGATTAACTTAGAGTTAATACTTAAAGACAAGGTTAATATAAGTACCCAAACTGTCTAAATTCTATTGGTTGAGTTTTTGTCGACCCATACCCACCTTAAAATTTTAAAAATAAACTTTGGAGCCATTAGAAACCGAAGATGAATTTATTATAAATTAATATTTCTAGCTTTTCCAAAGGTTCCCCTCACCCCTCTTACAAAAGGGCACTCCTCCCTCTCATTTCGTCACACCCTCAAAGCCTTTTGGTTCATCCAATCCCTACCCAAATACTCTCCCAACTTCCCTCACTAAATCGTAGAGGCCTTAGTTTGATTTGAAAGCCAACCTAATGATCCCTTTTGATCAAATCAAAAGGAAGAACCCGAAGAAGAGGTAATGCTTCCACCACCCCTTTTCAAGTTCCTTTCTTCTTCCACTTATTCTTTATTTGTTATTACCATTATAAAATAATAACTCTAGTATCATATATATAATATTATGTTATTATAAATATGGTACAACCATATTCAGTATTCTATCCACCCTTTGAATAACATGTCACCATACGTGTGTACGTACGACTTATCGTCTCCACGTCGTGGTGTAATTGTTATTCAATATATAATTATTTGGATGGGTATAATAATGATGTGTAACATATGTAAATAATAAATATAACATTTTAATGATTCTGTATATATGATATAACAGCCATTCATATATTATTTTAATATCAAAATATTGATATTTTCGCTTGTGCATACGTACGGACTACCGTCTCCATGAACGCGATGAGATTAATTCTCCATCGTATCCATTCAAGTATAATTATCATTTCATGATTTAAAAATAATGTTAAAAGACTTGATAACATTATGGATATGAATAATATACAACCTATCCGTTACAAAAATGTTTTACATAACAAAACATATAAAATAAAACGAGTAAGTTAACACACGAAACAACGATAATAATAAGATATTATTAACAAAGCAATGTTAAAAGATCATATATGATATCATATGAATGTATATGATTATTGTATAATTTAATAACAATTATTTCACTATTATACAGGAGGTTAACCTACCCCCAACCAAGGAAAATTACAAGGTAAGGGTTATTTCACAATCTCTTCATTATCCGAGGTTGTTTATACGTAATAATATACTGGGATCTCTTTATTATCCACATCCATGTTTCTTAAAAATGTATTTCAAAATATTTTTAATAATTACTAGAATATGAGTTAAATTCATTTATACCCTTTTTGACTTTTATAAGTGGTTTATAAAGGAATCTTTTCGTCATTTTCAAAACAAGGTCCTTTTTAACCTTTTCGACAGAATTAAGGTAAGAATGTTTTTTCACTTATACGGCGGGTGCGGCTATTTTCCGCCATTATAAAATCTTCAAAGCTTCCCTTAAAATCTTATAAGAATATTTTCAAAGAAAATGTTTTATTTTATATGGATCTTAAATGATTTCAAAATAAAAAGAGATATTTCTCTAAAAAGAGTTTTGATTTCATCTATGTCAACATCCTTTGTTGGATTTTACGCTTATGTGAAGTTGATTTATTATGATACAAAACTTCTATGTTGTATTGAAGGTTTTGTGATATGTTTGTCTATGGATGTGATATTTTTATACCATTCATGGTTCATGGTGAAAGTATTTACATTTCATATGCTAGTTTTAATACGAATGTTTATGTTATGTTTAAACCTTTTCATATGGGAATGAATTGGACATAATATGTGACGGGTGGAGCCCGCTATAGCTCCTCGATGCATCGGTAGGTCTCATGAGACAAACTAGTGTCTTGGCACAAGGACTTGGAAATATCTTATTTGTAGTCTTGGCATGAGGCCTTGGCTATGTGGTTATGATAGTCGGGCATTATGCATTCCATCATTATGAAAGTGGTTATTGATATTGCATGTGATTATTCAATTAGTAGAATATCCATGTGAATAAGTAAATGGAATTATTTCATTTTACTTTTACGATAATTTGTTGAAGTTCAAGTTTAAAATTCTTTTGTTTTAGTTATACATTGCCTTGAATGTTTATGCTTATTTTGGAAAATTTCCACTATATTGTTATCCTTACTGGGCATTTGAGCTCACCCCTTTTCTATGTTTTATTTTTCCCAGGATGTGAAGAAGTAAGTTATGAATGACCTGCAGGGATATTATGATGAGATAATTGTGTGGACTATGGAGAAATTATGTTCTTGTAGTAGTTTTTCACTTTAAGATGTAATGTAAAACTTTATGAATATATCTAGTGTTTCCAAGGCTACTAAACTAATATGTCTTTCGAGATTTGATCTTTCTTGTGATCATGCCAATGTTATGTAATAATGCACTGACTCTAGGTAATTGGGGTCAAGGTGTTACAATTATGATTAAATAGTTTATGTGAAAAACATAAACTTTATACTGAAAGTTAATGTATAGGTAAATTATTCATAATTAATCATTTATTTTTTAATAATGTCAATTTATTCTTCAAAAAGATCATTTTCCCCAAAATGGCATTACTTGTGAGTTAATATTATAAATAATTTTTGATATTTTTTAGAAAAATAATTTCGAAAAATTAATTTTTTTTATGAATTCATAATGTGAAAATTACATTATGAATATTTTATTAAAATTTTATGAAAAAATTACGTTTCCAGGGAATAGTTAGAATAACTATTTTAATAGAACATCCATGTTAATTATATTAAAGTGTCCCATTATGATATTAATTTTACCCCATGATTAATAAATTTGAAATAAGTATTGTACCTTATTTTTTTATTGTTATATTTTTGGGATTAAAACACATTTTTTGAAGAAAAACTATTTTCATTGAAATTTTCAAGATTAAATTAAATTTTAATTACTCCAGTTATATGAGTTGAATATTGATAATTTGGTTGCTTATTTTTAATTAGTGTGTAAATGTTTTAAAAAAATTTCCCTTTACTTTTGGATAATTACATATTCTAAATAATAAATTTATTACCCCAATATGCGTAAATCTATGAATTTTTTTAAAATTAAAATCATAAAGAATAATGCATAAAACACACACATATTTAAAATCAATGGGATGCGTGATTCTCATCCATAATACTAAAATATTCTATTATATGATCATTTATGTCATTTTTTGAGATTATTCAACTTATTGTATTTACTTTCATGAAATGACAAATATGTCACACTCATGTTTTAAATAATAATTATTTTAATATATTGTTTTATCCAAATGAGATGTTTCCGAATAATAATTTATTTAAAATATAAAATATATATATTATTTATGTTTTTTTTTAATTTTTATGGAATAAATAATTACTTTGAGGTCTAAAATACTCTGTCATTGTAATTATTCAATTAAAAAAATCAAATAAATGATATTAAAAATAATAAATGTATAATAATTTGAGATAATTAATGTTATCAAAAAATTATATATGTTAAAATGATATATTAAGGATTTATTAATTTATTTTTTGGATTTCAATTATTTTATTGACGTTATTAATGTCAAATGTGAAATATTGTAAAAATTGATAAGAATAATATTTCATAGAAATATTATTTTATTAAATTATTTAGAAGTAGTAATCATCGTAATTAATGGCATAGTGAAAAAGATATGTTGTAAAATTTATCATAAGTTCATTTATCGGATAATTGGAAAGATTTTTCTCTATAATAGTCTTATTCATATTTAATCTTTCAAGAAATTATAGAAGTCCCAAACACCACAATTATAAATATACCCTTCTTCCATAACTTCTCCAAACCACATTGATATTTTAATACAAACCATCCACGAATAAATTTTCTCCATGTCTGACTTAGTCAAATTTTATATATTCTACTAATTCCATGAAACCAATCCAATAGAAAAATAGTGGAGATATAAACGAGTTGTTTCGAAGAAATGGAAATCACACAAACCAATCACTCCATTTTCTACTATTATTTACCTAAAACAATTTATATTTGTCATAAAATATTATATTCAGTATAATAAATATTATGATATTTGTTTGATCATTACAACACTAGTATACACTAACATTCCAATCAAAAAAGAACTGATAGTTTCTCTCATGTGTACGTATGTCTTATCATCTCGATGTAGCGATACAAATAAATTTTTTTCACCATATTTTACAGATTATTAATATGATGGGTTTAATGTTTATAAATTATTTTTATGACTTTATTATTCTTATATAATTAAAACATAATATCCATTGTAGACCCTTCAAAACCATAGGAAAATAATAATGTTGCTTGTGTTTTTGTGTGGACTACCCCCTCCACAAAGTGATGTGATTTATTTTTAAACCCAATTTTACTAGGATGGTTGTTATAAGTATATATAATATAAAAATGAATCTCTAAATATCAATTATTATTATAATTTCTTTCATTACATCATTCAAAAGGTGAATACACCATTCATTCACACATACAACCTAAACTCTCCATGAACAGTGCAATTAATTTTACTATATAATAATTCATATATGATTATTAATAAGTATATAACTAATTTATATGATATAATATAATATAAACTATTATTTTATATATTTATATTATGATTAATTTTATTATATAGAATGCTAATGGGATTAAAATTGAATTGGAACCTATGGTAACTGATTTTTTTCTCACATTTATTATTGTTGGACACATGACATGTACATTATGAATGTGTTTCTATATCCATATCCGGAAAATTATTGGATTTATATATCCATGCATGATTCATAATTTAATAGAGATTATCATTACAATTATAACAACACAATAAGGTTTTATTTCAGAGTCATTTCATTATTCGATATTGTTTATGTTTTTTATGGTGAATAATTCTCATACATGTCCATGTTATCTAAAAAGACTTAAAAAATGTTTTTTACTATTCTAGAAAAATTGAAATCATTTTTAAAATTATTATAATTTTTAATTTTATTTAAAAGGAATATATTTTATATTTTCTAAATGAGGTACTTATTTAATTCCTTAAAAAATACTGAAGGAATTTTATTATCTTATACAGAATGATATAATAATCCCATAATCAAGAAACCTTCATTATTTGATGATTAATTTATAGTTTTCAATGTTTATTTTCATTGAACATTGTTTCATATGAAATTTAATATCAGAAAACATTACGTCAAATTGTAAAGGATATTTTCCTCATGAATTATTCAAACAGATCTTTAAAAATAATTTTCAATCTAAGGTAATATTATTTTATGTTACAAACACAATACTGTGGATTTAATCCTTGTATACCATCTTAATTCTTTCGTTGGATGGTTTATCATTCTGATGGAATGATGTTTTTGAATCACATTTATTTTCACTGAGTTGTGTAATGATGGAATTTTTTATAACACATTTATTTTATGGGTTCTGATATGATGAATTATATATGATTATATAAATCACAAATGTATTATTCTCATTATGTGATTGGTGGGACCTATATCTCACATGAATCTATTTTTAAATATTGATATAGAATGAGATAAATAGGACGAGAATTAACAGTGAACCCAAATTAGTATTGGAATTTTTCAAATATGATTGTCTTGTAAGTGAACGTAGACTAGATTGATTGTTTATAGAGTGAAATCATTCCACTTTTACATCCCTATAAATTATCCTTAACTACTAAAGAAAATATTTTCCTTACTTATAACGATGCCAAGAACATTTATGACCTCAACATATGGTTCATTATAGAGTTATAATGTTTACTCATTCTTATGAATCACGTATTGTGAAATGATAATGTTTTATGCCAAAAAAGATGCATTACGATAATTTTCAGATTGGGTACGATAGATTAATATGGTGGAAATGATCATATATAATTATTATTATTTTATTATTTCATATTATTATGGAATGAAATATCCAATTCTTTCCATTTTTGAGAATATGATATCTCCCATTATAATGGTTCCTTTCACTTAGGTTATCAATATATATTTTAGTATGGTATGTCCATGATGAGTAACAAGAGGGATGATCTTTATGGGTGATGTCGAAGATCATTCATAAAAGAAATAATATTGATTTCTTGTAACACCCCAAGATTTTATAGTGTGTTATTTCTTCAAAACAATTCAATAACTTTCACTACACGCAACACCAAGTTCAATCGCACCATGACTTACCAAACAAGCTGTTCAAAAGAGGTTATTAATAGTGTTAACTAAATTTTAAACTTTATATAATCCTTATAATTTTAGAATCCATATTATGAGGTTCTTAGACATAATGTAAGAACAAATTCATTTTCAGTATTGCACTTTTATCAACTTTTGATAGTGAAACCTTTTTAAATAAAATATTTTAAGCTTTTTGACTAAATGGAGACATCAAAAAATTTAGAATGAAACATCCCAAGCTTCCACGGTACGCTTTCCTTTGAATAAAACAGTTGCGTGTGTTGTACGCAACGTCGAGTTTTAACACACACCACAACCGATCAAACTAGCCGTTATGAATAGTAATACCTAAATTTTGAAATTATATATATTTTATATTTTGAAATGGAATTCATTTTTGGATTCGGAATATCGAATTTAGCCTAAGGTGAAATTTTGGTACTTTTCGGATAACTTTCATATTTTGATGAATAGTGAAAATTACTAAATTTTAATTAAAAACAACTTTTTTAATCAAAATAATTAATAGAGATAAATTATGAATTTGAGTGGTTTTAAAGTATATTTAGAATATATTTTTACAATTTAATATAATGTTGGTCATTAGACATAATTTTACAATTAAACCGAACATAAACAAGTGTCAATCTTTTGATAGTTATTATCTCTTAAAAACACGCTTTTTGTTTTGACAGCGGGAATTAATTTTAAATTAATTTCTGCCACTTCTGTGTTTTGAATTTATAAAAATGGATTCCATATTTGGAATCAGGATGTTCAAATTGTGTAAATAGGTAACTTTTATTTTTAGACATTTTGAATAATTACTGCGGTAAATATTTTATTTACCATGGTTAAGGGTAAATCCGGTAAATAAGGGTTAAAAAATAATATTATAATAATACTAAATTACCCTAAAACGTGTCTTAACCCTATTGGTTGATACATGGTCGACCCTGGGCATCTTTGGGTCTATTTTGGGACCCCATGGATCCACTTGTAAGTGACAATGACACTTTATTTTAATTAAGTTAAAATGAATACAAAAATGACACAAGCATATATCTTTTAGAAAAACAATTGTTACATAGGGTTATATAAGTTGGATTTTAGATTATAAATATTCATTAGAAAGATAAAAATATTTCCTACATAATGATAGTTTATTTATAATTTTTAGACATTAAATAATTTATTTTATTTATGACACAATGATGATGCAGTAATTACTATAATAGTGAAAAATTAAAATAATTGATATTATAAATACCCAAACAAATATAATATGAAACTTTTAATGCATTAAACTAATTTTCTAGGATAATATGATATATTAGGATTGATTTAATTGACTTTTTTAGAAGTAATAAATCTGTTATGAGTTTCACAAAAATCAACTATTGAATAGTGTCAAAATTGACATAAAAGAGTTCTTAAAACAAATATTATATTATTAATTGATATTAAATTCCTAAAAATCTAAGGATCGGCCAAGAGACTTATATCAGGATAGTTTCATCATGAATGGACCACTTGGGGGGTCGCTTGGATGTATATAGTAAGTTTATTAACCATATTATATAAAAATACAAAGAGACATTGTAAAAGTGAAACTAATTAACTTAGAGTTAATACTTAATGATAAGGTTAATATAAGTACCCAAACCTGTATAAATTCTATTGGTTGAGTGGTTTTTATACTATCCCCACCTTAGACTTTGAATAGTCAACTTTGGATCCATTGGAAACCGAATATGAATTTATTATAAATTAATATTTCTAGCTTTTCCAAAGGTGCCCCTCACCCCTCTTATAAAAGGGCACTCCTCCTTCTCATTTCTTCACACCTTCAAAGCCTTTTGGTTCGGCCAAACTCTGCCCAAATACTCTCCCAACATCCTTCAATACAACCTAGAGGCCTTAGTTGGATCAGAAAGCCAACATAAGGAGCCCTTTTGATCAAATCAAAAGGAAGAACCCGAAGAAGAGGTAATGATTTCACCACCCTTCTCCAAGTTCATTTCTTCTTCCACTTCTTCTTCCTTTGTTCTTACCATTCTAAAATAATAACTCCAGTATCTCACATATACTGTGATGTTATTATAAATATGGTACAACCATATTCAGTATTCTATCCACCCTTTGAATAACATGTCACCATACGTGCGTACGTACGGCTTACCGTCTCCACGTCGTGGTGTAATTGTTATTCAATATAATATTATTTGTATGGGTATAATAATGATGTGTAACTCATGTAAATAATAAATATAACATGTTAATGATTCTGTATATATGATATACCATCCATTTATATATTATTTTAATATCAAAAGAATGATATTGTCGCTCGTGCGTACGTACGGACTACCGTCTCCACGAACGCGATGAGATTCATTCTCCATCGTATCCATTCATGTATAATTATCATTTGATGATTTAAAAATGATGTTTAAGGACTTGATATCATTCTGGATATGAATAATATACAACCTATCCTTTAAAAACATGTCTTATGTAACAAATCATATAAAAGAAAACAAGTAAGTTAACACCCGATATAATGATAATACTAAGATATTATTATCAAATCAATATTAAAAGATCATATATTATATCATTTTAATGTATATGATTCATGTATAATTTAATAACAATTATTTCACCATTATATAGGAGGTTAACCTACCCCAACCAAGGAAAATTACAAGGTAAGGGTTTACTTTACAACCTCTTCATTATCCAAGGTTGTTTATACGTAATAATCTACTGGGATCTCTTTATCATCCACATCCATGTTTCTTAAAAATGCATTTCAAAACATTTTTACTATTTACTAGAATATGAGTTAAAGTCATTTATACCCTTTTTGACTTTTATAAGTGGTTTATAAAGGAATCTTTCGGTCGTTTTCAAAACAAGGTCCTTTTTAACCTTTTCGACAGAATTAAGGTAAGAATGTTTTTTTAACTTATACGGCGGGTACGACTATTTTCCGCCGTTATAAAATCTTCAAATATTTCCTTAAAAGCTTATAAGAATATTTTCAAAGAAAATGTTTTATTTTATATGGATCTTAAATTATTTCTAAATAAAAGGAGATATTTCTTTAAAAAGAATTTTGATTTCATCTATGTCAACATCCTTTGATGGATTTTAAGATTATTTGAAGTTGATTTATTATGATACAAAACTTCTATATTGTATTGAAGGTTTTGTGATATGTTTGACTGTGGATGTGCTATTTTTATACCATTCATAGTTTATGGTGAAAGTATTGACATTTCATATGCTAGTTTTAATATGAATGTTTATGTTATGTTTAAACCTTTTCATATGGGAATGCATTGGACTTAATATGTGACGGGTGGAGCCCGCTATAGCTCCTCGATGCATCGGTAGGTCTCATGAGACAAACTAGTGTCTTGGCACAAGGCCTTGACAAAATCTTATTTGTAGTCTTGGCACGAGGCCTTGGCTATGTGGTTATGATAGTCTGGCATTATGCATTCCAACATTATGAAAGTGGTTATTGATTTTTGCATGTGATTATTCGATTAGTAGAATATCCATGTGAATAAGTAAATGGCATTATTTCATTTTATTTATGCCATACCATGTTGAAAGTTCATGTTTTAAAGGCTTTTGTTTTAGTTATACATTTCCTTAAAAGTTTATTCTTATTTATGAACGTTTCCGCTATATTGTTATCCTTACTGGGCATTTGAGCTCACCCCTTTTATATGTTTTATTTTTCCCAGGAAGTGAAGAAGTAAATTATGAATGATCTTCAGGGATATTATGTGGGGATATGAGTGTGGATTATGGAGACATTATGTTGTTGTAGTAGTTTTTCATTTTATGATGTAATGTAAAACCTATGAATATATCTAGTGTTTCCAAGGCTACTAAACCAATCGGTCTTTCGAGATTTGATCTTTCTTGTGATCATGCCAATGTTATGTAGTAATGCACCGACTCTGGGTAGCTGGGGTCGGGGCGTTACAGTTGGTATCAGAGGAAGTTTAGTACAAACCTTGGAAGCTATATTTAGATAAACTCTGATTAGAGCACGTAGACCGAAGATGAACGTTGAGGATTAGTATAGAAGAACTTCCTAGAATTTTGGTGTTGTAGAGATTTTGTGAGTTTTCCGAGCAATACATCCCTGTCTGGATACGAGCAGGTAAAGGTGGCTCTGACACAGATGTACCTAGGGGTAAAACCCGAAAACACCGCTTTGAGCTAGACTCGAACGGGAACTGGTGCACGACAACGGGCCTTGCTGAACTCTTGGTTACGACACTCCCGGGGGATTTGCTTAGGATAATTCTCATTTTCTTTACAAACCATTATGAAGGGTTTATGAGTATATACATCCTCAAAGGATACATTTTTATGATTATGGATTATATCCATAAATAGTTCAATTTATGTTAAGTGTTTTATAAGTATGGGATTATGTATTTGGATTCATAAACTGATCTAGTGTATGCCATTGTTTAGAAATGGCGCCCAGTAGAAGGAATGAGAACTCCAGAAATGCACATGATCCAAAGAGAAGGAAGGATCATATCTTTCATGGTCTTAAGCTAGAATTTATAAGAGAAATAGTCTCCCATGTATTATCATCATATGAAGAAATAATATCATGTGTTGATAAGATAAGTAAAGAGTTTACTGAGTCCTATGGCTTTGAAGGGAAGCAAGAGAAGAAAAGGATGGAAGAGAGAAAGATGGATAAAGGGAAGAGGGAAAAGAAGAATTTTCCCATATGTGGTAACTGTGGAAAGAAACACCCTGGAACTTGCCTGAAAGGAATGGGAGTTTGTTATAAGTGTGGAGGAAAAGGGCACAAAGTACGTGACTGCAAGGGTAAGAAAATGGTTTCAAATGTACAATGCTTCATTTGCAAGGAGTTTGGACACTACGCGAACTTATGTCCCAGTCATCAGACTATGCCGCAAATGATGCTATTGGATAATAATCAAGTTATGATACTACCACAGATGAAGAGGAATGATTAGAGTTCTTATGTTGATTATGTCAATTGAGTGTTGTATCAACAATGTACTTGTTATAATAATTATGGAGTATATAAGGATTGTACTGCAGTACTATTTCATTAAGGACTTGAGATTGTGTGGAACAAAGAAAAGTGACTCAATAGCAGGATAAATTTTTGGAAAATATATGGTTGAGAGAATATAGTTCTGATACTGAGGTAGTGATTTTGGAATAATATGTGATTATTTTGGATAAATTATATTGGATATTCTTGACTACCCTGGAACTGATTAATGATTTGTATATTCCATCATTGTTGGGGTTTAAAACATTTTTGGATTAATGAAGTATATCCAGCTTTCTATATGGAATAAGGGAGCATGAATGTAATCAATAAGGAATATGGTAATTCAGGATGTTTCAGTGTATTAAAAGAATACATGATGAATGTATTCATATTCTATTACGGGGTAAAAAGGTTCTACATTATGTTTACCTTACTTATAAATGTTGGAATGTGAGTTTGGATAGAAGTATTTTGGATAGTTCTAGTTTGGATTATTTTGGATTGCCATAAAAGGACAACCCGGAGGTCGGGAGGCAACCCGTCGCGTCCGGCAAGGCTGCGAGACTTGAACCCGCAACCGAAGGGCGACAAGGGTGTATCACCTACCACTGGCCCACGAGATGTCCTAGATTAAATAATGTAGTTTTTATTAAAAGATCTTGTAGATGAATTATAAATTCGTTTATTTTGGAACCCTATACGAATAGTGTAAATAGAATTTTTTTACATTCTATTATCTTTTAGAGTGAAAGATGAGTTTGTGGTAGAAATTTATTAATGGATAAAACTCTAATTATAAAGTAAGTATATATCCTTATGATCTTAGCCAATCTAATAAATAAATTCCTCAATATTAAGAAAAGCAACTTAGAACAAAAATGTTTTCCTAGATGGTACCTTAAATCATCACTAATTTATGGCTTTTGGATTGTTGGCCTTTTCATAGCCATGTTCTCTACCACTCTCCATTAGATAATTGATGGTTACATTTTCTTCCGTATCCATATTTTCTTACATGGAACCCTAGTATGTGTTATTTTCGGTAATCTTCATACTTTCGACTCTTTATTTTAAATAGAGGCCTCGTTAATTCATTTTTCGATGTGGTATTTCAACTAAGATATTTTGAAACGTCAAAAATGTGTTATCCCAATACCCTATATTTTGTTGAACCGATGGTACTTCAAATCATCATAGATTGATGAGTTTAAGGACCTCAATTATACACTTGTTTGTTATTGATGACCTCAACCACCACCTATAAATATTCACGTTTTTCCTCCAATTATATGTCTCTAATTGCCACCAATGTTCTCCTAATCGATATCATAATTTGGAGGTGACCCTTTGATTTCTCTTTTCCTCATATTAAGACTAAATTTTAGTAACCCAATTTCCGATGTGGGTTTTCCCAGAAATATATTTTCTATTTTAAACCTTTTATTTTCGAAGTATAATTTCAAATTGCGAGGACGCAATTTATTGAAGGAGGGGAGAATGTAACACCCCAAGATTTTATAGTGAGTTATTTCTTCAAAACAATTCAATAACTTTCACTACACGCAACACCAAGTTCAATCGCACCATGACTTACCAAACAAGCTGTTCAAAAGAGGTTATGAATAGTGTTAACTAAATTTTAAACTTTATATAATCCTTATAATTTTAGAATCCATATTATGAGGTTCTTAGACATAATGTAAGAACAAATTCATTTTCAGTATTGCACTTTTATCAACTTTTGATAGTGAAACCTTTTTAAATACAATATTTTAAGCTTTTTGACTAAATGGAGACATCAAAAAATTTAGAATGAAACATCCCAAGCTTCCACGGTACGCTTTCCTTTGAATAAAACAGTAGCGTGTGTTGTACGCAACGTCGAGTTTTAACACACACCACAACCGATCAAACTAGCCGTTATGAATAGTAATACCTAAATTTTGAAATTATATATATTTTATATTTTGAAATGGAATTCATTTTTGGATTCGGAATATCGAATTTAGCCTAAGGTGAAATTTTGGTACTTTTCGGATAACTTTCATATTTTGATGAATAGTGAAAATTACTAAATTTTAATTAAAAACAACTTTTTTAATCAAAATAATTAATAGTGATAAATTATGAATTTGAGTGGTTTTAAAGTATATTTAGAATATATTTTTACAATTTAATATAATGTTGGTCATTAGAAATAATTTTACAATTAAACCGAACATAAACAAGTGTCAATCTTTTGATAGTTATTATCTCTTAAAAACACGCTTTTTGTTTTGACAGCGGGAATTAATTTTAAATTAATTTCTGCCACTTCTGTGTTTTGAAATTATAAAAATGGATTCCATATTTGGAATCAGGATGTTCAAATTGTGTAAATAGGTAACTTTTATTTTTAGACATTTTGAATAATTACTGCGGTAAATATTTTATTTACCATGGTTAAGGGTAAATCCGGTAAATAAGGGTTAAAAAATAATATTATAATAATACTAAATTACCCTAAAACGTGTCTTAACCCTATTGGTTGATACATGGTCGACCATGGGCATCTTTGGGTCTATTTTGGGACCCCATGGATCCACTTGTAAGTGACAATGACACTTTATTTTAATTAAGTTAAAATGAATACAAAAATGACACAAGCATATATCTTTTAGAAAAACAATTGTTACATAGGGTTATATAAGTTGGATTTTAGATTATAAATATTCATTAGAAAGGTAAAAAGATTTCCTAAATAATGATAGTTTATTTATAATTTTTAGACATTAAATAATTTATTTTATTTATGACACAATGATGATGCAGTAATTACTATAATAGTGAAAAATTAAAATAATTGATATTATAAATACCCAAAAAAATATAATATGAAACTTTTAATGAATTAAACTAATTTTCTAGGATAATATGATATATTAGGATTGATTTAATTGACTTTTTTCGAAGTAATCAATCTGTTATGAGTTTCACAAAAATCAACTATTGAATAGTGTCAAAATTGACATAAAAGAGTTCTTAAAACAAATATTATATTATTAATTGATATTAAATTCCTAAAAATCTACGGTTCGGCCAAGAGACTTATATCAGGAGAGTTTAATCATTAATGGACCACTTGGGGGTCGCTTGGATGTATATAGTAAGTTTATTAACCATATTATATAAAAATACAAAGAGACATTGTAAAAGTGAAACTAATTAACTTAGAGTTAATACTTAATGATAAGGTTAATATAAGTACCCAAACCTGTCTAAATTCTATTTGTTGAGTTGTTTTCAACCTATCCCCACCTTATACTTTTAATAGTCAACTTTGGAGCCATTGGAAACCGAATATGAATTTATTATAAATTAATATTTCTAGCTTTTCCAAAGGTGCCCCTCACCCCTCTTATAAAAGGGCACTCCTCCTTCTCATTTCTTCACACCTTCAAAGCCTTTTGGTTCGGCCAAACTCTGCCCAAATACTCTCCAAACATCCCTCACTACAACCTAGAGGCCTTAGAATGATCAGAAAGCCAACCTAAGGAGCCCTTTTGATCAAATCAAAAGGAAGAACCCGAAGAAGAGGTAATGATTTCACCACCCTTCTCCAAGTTCATTTCTTCTTCCACTTCTTCTTCCTTTGTTCTTACCATTCTAAAATAATAACTCCAGTATCTCACATATACTGTGATGTTATTATAAATATGGTACAACCATATTCAGTATTCTATCCACCCTTTGAATAACATGTCACCATACGTGCGTACGTACGGCTTACCGTCTCCACGTCGTGGTGTAATTGTTATTCAATATAATATTATTTGGATGGGTATAATAATGATGTGTAACTCATGTAAATAATAAATATAACATGTTAATGATTCTGTATATATGATATACCATCCATTTATATATTATTTTAATATCAAAAGAATGATATTGTCGCTCGTGCGTACGTACAGACTACCGTCTCCACGAACGCGATGAGATTCATTCTCCATCGTATCCATTCATGTATAATTATCATTTGATGATTTAAAAATGATGTTTAAGGACTTGATATCATTCTGGATATGAATAATATACAACCTATCCTTTACAAACATGTCTTACGTAACAAATCATATGAAAGAAAACAAGTAAGTTAACACCCGATATAATGATAATACTAAGATATTATTATCAAATCAATATTAAAAGATCATATATGATATCATATTAATGTATATGATTCTTGTATAATTTAATAACAATTATTTCACCATTATATAGGAGGTTAACCTACCCCAACCAAGGAAAATTACAAGGTAAGGGTTTACTTTACAACCTCTTCATTATCCAAGGTTGTTTATACGTAATAATCTACTGGGATCTCTTTATCATCCACATCCATGTTTCTTAAAAATGCATTTCAAAACATTTTTACTATTTACTAGAATATGAGTTAAAGTCATTTATACCCTTTTTGACTTTTATAAGTGGTTTATAAAGGAATCTTTCGGTCATTTTCAAAACAAGGTCCTTTTTAACCTTTTCGACAGAATTAAGGTAAGAATGTTTTTTTAACGTATACAGCGGGTACGACTATTTTCCGCCATTATAAAATCTTCAAAGCTTTCCTTAAAAGCTTATAAGAATATTTTCAAAAAAAATGTTTTATTTTATATGGATCTTAAATTATTTCTAAATAAAAGGAGATATTTCTTTAAAAAGAATTTTGATTTCATCTATGTCAACATCCTTTGATGGATTTTAAGATTATTTGAAGTTGATTTATTATGATACAAAACTTCTATATTGTATTGAAGGTTTTGTGATATGTTTGACTGTGGATGTGCTATTTTTATACCATTCATAGTTTATGGTGAAAGTATTGACATTTCATATGCTAGTTTTAATATTAATGTTTATGTTATGTTTAAACCTTTTCATATGGGAATGCATTGGACTTAATATGTGACGGGTGGAGCCCGCTATAGCTCCTCGATGCATCGGTAGGTCTCATGAGACAAACTAGTGTCTTGGCACAAGGCCTTGACAAAATCTTATTTGTAGTCTTGGCATGAGGCCTTGGCTATGTGGTTATGATAGTCTGGCATTATGCATTCCAACATTATGAAAGTGGTTATTGATTTTTGCATGTGATTATTCGATTAGTAGAATATCCATGTGAATAAGTAAATGGAATTATTTCATTTTATTTATGCCATAACATGTTGAAAGTTCATGTTTGAAAGGCTTTTGTTTTAGTTATACATTTCCTTAAAAGTTTATTCTTATTTATGAAAGTTTCCGCTATATTGTTATCTTTACTGGGCATTTGAGCTCACCCCTTTTATATGTTTTATTTTTCCCAGGAAGTGAAGAAGTAAATTATGAATGACCTTCAGGGATATTATGTGGGGATATGAGTGTGGATTATGGAGACATTATGTTGTTGTAGTAGTTTTTCATTTTATGATGTAATGTAAAACCTATGAATATATCTAGTGTTTCCAAGGCTACTAAACCAATCGGTCTTTCGAGATTTGATCTTTCTTGTGATCATGCCAATGTTATGTAGTAATGCACCGACTCTGGGTAGCTGGGGTCGGGGCGTTACATTTCTAATATCATAAGACACAATATATATATGACCCAAGGTATTATATTTTGTATAATGTATTTAATATTCGTATATTAATATATAATATTTATAAATTAAAATCTGGGATCATTACACCAAGAAAATGGATAGAGGGTCATTTCCTAGGAAGTAAATGTTTAAGGATATTCAATCCAAGATGCATGGATTCTTGTAATGAAATACCAAGAAATGGAGTACCCCATAAATGGGTGGTTAATGGTATGAATCATTGGTTCATTTCCTGAAATTGTGCTCTTCTTTTTTAAGAAAGGGTTTAATGCCAAGATATTATGTAGAATACATGGGCGGGAAGGAATATTTGGTTTGTGCTTCCCATATTATCCCACCCCACCTCTACACATGGTTCCATGGTTTTTTGGGTAGTAATATAAGTTGTGGTTCACCTATCATATTTTTTTACTATTTTATTCCCTCAATGAACACTAATCTATCAATTTGTATAGCGTTTTCGTTCCAATTCAATAGGAGCATAGTTGTATCATACGATTCTGAGGGGATTATTTAAATATCTCATAGAGAACATCCCAAGTCATTATCTATATGTTGTTAGAAGTTATTTCAATAATGGTATATTTACTTATGATTTATTATTTGATTTTAATTTATTTTTGGTAAACTAAATCATTTACCCATACATTTAATTTGGGTTATTTTATTATAGGTTCTAGTGCTTGCTGGGAATGGACTACACTATATTGCTAATTGATTTTTTTAGAGGAAGGAGTTGGTGATTGTTTTAGTAATAATACATATTTAATTAAATTTATATAATTAATTATTATTAGTTATAATTAATTATAATTGAAACATGGTGTGAGTTGTCTATCTAGTAGCATATAAGAGGATTGGTTTTCATGGATAAGGCTCACTGGAGATCGATGAGGGGTTAATTCCATGTTTGATATAGGGGCCCATATGACACAAAATAATAAGAATATTTATTTTTTCATTTAAATGTTTACATAGATCATGGGGTTTGGGAACAATTTTTAGGGAAAATAGGTGCCTTGGATAAATAATATTTGAAGGTGTAAGGAATCTTATGCTTGGAACACGTACACATTAGCACATAAATATTTTGGGAACACCATATGATTGTTTTGTTATGGGGAGTGGGTTTCATGTGAGCTATAAAGAGATATATGGGATGTATTAGGTCATTATATGAGTTTTAAGAGTGTCCAAATATAGATTCTTATGGATTTTGGATAGGCATAAGAGATATGGGGTTGAGTGTCAATAGGTGAGACAATCATTCCATATTCAAATGATTAGGAACTCCATCAATATTTTTTGGTGATTCATGATGGGTTCATAGAGTGAGAGGATTCCATTGAGACATGACATAGCAACACCATAGATTTTTTTCCATATTGGGTTACTACATATTAATGCTTAGGTCAGATAGAGAATAAAAACATGTGATGGTCACTATCTAGTAGGAGAAGGAGTATATAAGGGCTTAAAAGGTCGGAGGAGAACATGAAGTCAAATATAGAGGTGTATTCACACAATAGTGTCACCAGCGGGTGAATGGAATGAGAATGTATAAATAAGAAGAGATCAGGAATGAATTAGAGGACCTAGTATATTCCATAAATGGAAATTTATGATGTTATGTGATGAGTTTCTAGTACATTAGTGAATAATTCCCTAACATAAATAAATTATGTAGGTATTTTAAAATGGCCCACACATTGTTATCAACCTTATAACACCCCATATATTCTCTGGGGATGGTCGGTGGGATTGGGGATGCCAAAGGTTTTCAGGGATGGTTTGGCTTTCTTGCGACCTCACCAATGTATACGAGGATGGGTTAGTGGGATGATTGTTCCATATAATATATGGAATCGATTCAAGGAACTTCTCAATTGTGTCTTTGATTATAGATACTAATTAAGATCATGTATTTCATAGTCTTGGGTCAAGTATAATCCTATGGATTCGGTCATTGTACGAAGAATGATGAGAATAATGGACCACTAAATAGTGATTATGAATGGTTCATGTCCTATGAACATATGACTATAAAATGTTTCTGGATATTTTACGTTGAGTTTAAGTATTAGATTCTTCCATTATATGTAAGGAATTGATATGGTTGATCAAATATACATGTGTATTTTTAAATGGTTGAAAATTTGGTGCGAGCAGGGATGGGGTGGCCCTTATTATGACATAATGGCCTAATGGGAATGCATACACCATTTGGTGTGGTGTTGACTTTTTTAGATCATAAATATCTTTAAATTATGTTTCTCTAATTTCATTTCTTCAATCACAGACATGACGATGACACATTATTTAGGGGGTTCCTTGTAGATCATTATAAAGAATTATTATCACACCATGAATTTATATCTCATTTCACGTCAAGACCATATGTTTTCATTTCAATTCAGGTGTAAGAGGTGTAGTTGATTGTGCTCTATCAGCACGATTGGTATGTGAAAATATGTTGTGTGAGGCATAAGGATGATAGTAGATCCATAGTGCATATGTTTTATTCATGGTTAATTTTTGATTTGGGATTTTCTCTATGGGAATTCATTATTACTTATTTAGGACACCATCATATATATTATTGGATGTTTTCTGATTCTAAATAATTCTTTATATGGATGTTATAATTATTGTATTGTTATTTATTTATGTGATATCGAAGGAATAATCTCCCAAATGCATGATTTATGTCATCTCTATTATTTGGAATCCATTAGAATGTGTGAATGTACACATGATTCCATGTGACTCTCCGTCTTAGATACCTTTCAGGTTGTGGAACAACACATATTTCTAAAAAGCACTACTGATAAAATTTTTCAAAATATGAAAAGTTCATTAAACTATAATATCAAAAAATTTATCATCCAATCATTTATAAATAACTAATATTTTCTTTTATATTCACATGGGAATTGGTTGATACTAAGATTAAATTACTATTAGGAAATTTAATAAACAATAATAATTTGATTGTTTGTTGTAAGACCTAATCCTTGATTAACATAACGTTCAATTTTATATTAAAATATTCCTTTGAGTTATTACAATAAAATATTATAAATTTATTGGATGTTTAATACAATTAAACCAAAAATGTGGAAAAATTGGAAACAGATTGCATTAAAAATGCATTAATTAAATTAATGAAATTATAAAAAAGGCATGTTACATAATTTGTAAGAGTGTCCTAAATATATAGATATAAATAATGAGATAAAAATTTTAAATGAAATAGATGGTGAAAAATAATTTTAATTTCAACCACTTAATTAAATTACATGATATTTGTGGAACACTAAATAAATATAATTTTAATACATTAGAATAATTGTTTATTAATATTATAAAATATTTGATAAATAAAAGAGGTAAAATAAATTTATATTCATTTAATGATGACATAATATGTACAAAATTAATGGAATCTATAATATATTTGATAAATATTTGAGATAAAACTAAAAAATATACAGATCATGATTCCTAGGATTCAAAACAAGATTCCTTGAATTTAATGATAATATAACATGAAACTATATAGATGGAAATGTATAATAAAATTTGAAATTAAAAATGATAATCAAAACAAAACATAGAATAGATAAATCTATATTTTGAAAATTTATACTCCAAGAATGTAGGCCTATAGAACCCACTAAAAGATTAATCATTCTAATTTTAATCATATATATTGAATTTTTAGTATATTTCACTAGAATAAATCATGCATACAAAATATTTAATTATTTCAATGATTAATGATAAATTACGAAAAATTATTTTGGGAAACAACAAGGGAACAAAAAATCGCTGGAATAATATAATTTTATTTTTTCAATCTACATTTTATTTGGTGGAGATTGTAAAAAACAATTAAACAAATAATGCACATGTTGGAAATTTTTTATTATCTATTATAAAATTTTATATTTAATATAATATAATCATAAAAATATATTATTTCAATAATTTGTGGAAAATTATAATTCCATGAAAGGGAAAAAAATTATATAGAAGATAAATCTCATTCAATCAATGGAATAGTTATCACATTGAGATAACATGATACCAAAATGTTTCAAATCAATTAAAATCTTTGATCAATTATTCAATGTGAGATAAAAACTTATATATTATCATTAGATCAATTATATTTTCTATGATAATCGAGATTTGGTATCATCTCCCCAGTAATTAAATTCCACATTCATAAAAACCAAATTGTTTTCCTATTTCCCAATTTTATGAAATTAAATGGAATATAAATTAAACTATTTTCATTCCATGTAGTAAAATAATATAATTATTTGTTATATCTATCTAATGGATTTATAAAATATTTTAGTCTATGAATAATTAAAAAAATTCTTTTAATGGATATAATATAATATTTTTAAAAGAAATGGTATTTTTATCATGGAAAATAGATTGATGGTTGGTATGATCAAATCACATAGTGTAATAGTTTCCTTATATGAAATTTAATAGATGTACACCATTACAAAAAAAATCAATTCAGATAGGAAATAAAAACATCTAAATAATGAGGATTGGATGAACACTAACCCAAATTCCATTATAGATAATGTGATTTCTTAGTTTTAAATACATGTTTAATTATCAATTCCCATTTATTCCACTAATAAGATCATCATCAGTTATCTTGGAAAAGATAACAAATAGTAGTGTATTGTGAATGAAATATTAATGTAAATAAATAAAATTATTTATAATATAAATAAAATGATTTAATAGACTATTATAGAAAATCATTTTATCTTATAAAATATAATAATTTCATATATAATTTTTGTTATATCTTCAAGAAAATAGGGAATCTATCAGTGCATTTAGATTCAAGGTATAATTCCATTGATATAAAAATGTATCCCAAAATATGTTATTAGTAGTGTGAAATCATAGAAACACTCTGTAAGAACATTCCATTTCTATTATTCTTAGAGTAAATAAATAAAAATCTTATAGAAAGATAATGTATAAAAATAATATTACTATTATTAATAATATATTATCCATATACAAACATCAGTATTGTATTTTCATTTTCATTATAAATATCATGTTTTTTTATTAATATGCATTTTCATTTTTTATATCTTCAATAAATGATGACCATATATAATTTTTAATATGTAACATGGAATATGTAGTATGGTTAAAAAATTAAATGATGTAAAACTACATTATCCGGATGATATGTAATAAAAAATATAATTTATCAGTTTATATTTTACACATGATATAAATAAATAAAATCATAGAAACATGAAAATGAATAATAAAAATACATAACATCATATAAAATTACTTTTGGATGTGTCCAATTGATAATTTTTTGACGGAATAGATATGTTAAAGGGAAGAATAAATATATTAGAATTTGATATTATTGTAGAATAGAATATGGCCAGAAAATATGCGGAGTATTTTTTTAGTTATATTTCAAAATTTAATATAAAATAGCATTATACATATAAGTAAAATAAGTAATGTAACGTAACTCAAAAAATTAATAAATGTTTTAACAATAGTTGAAAACATTAAACCAAAATTTAAGGAATAACTTATGTGGCCGATAAACAAAATTAGAGATGTTCAAAATTATTGAAAATTATTAATGAATATTTTGAAAGGTGACTAAATGGTGAATTTAAATACATGAATGGTTAAAATTTCTAATAATTTATTTAAATATGAAATTTTTTATTCCTCTTTGAAATAGAATACAAAAAATAAAAATGTAAAAAATTATTAAACCATAAAAAGAAATGAAAATTTATAATATTGAAATATAATGGAAAAGAAAAAAAGATGAGTCTTCAGAAAGACCAATGTGACATAATGTGTGAAACGAGTACCATATAGTGATGTTATCAAACACTATGACGGAGAATATTTAATGTTTTTATCACCAATAGGCAGGCCATGTTAAATAATTTAGTAAGCTCTAATTATTTAAATAATACATAGTTAAATCTAACTGATAATAAACTAAAATGTTTGAGATAATTTGATTATATATATAATTTATAAATTCAACAATGTAAATTTATGGTTTATAAAAACTGAAAAAGGTAACTTTTCATCATTTAATGTTATATTAATGGTATAATTGGGACATTGATATGATAATAATTCCCATGTGAACATAATCCATTATTCCAAAAAATATTCACAATTGAAAAAACATAGATAATTTGGATATGGATTGGATCTAGTGAAACCTTTCTACAGAAATTAAAAAAAAATCACAAAAATATAGAGTAAATAAATTATGATATATATAATAATATATTTGATTTTAAACAATGATTTTTCTTATATTTTTATTTTATCCATATATCATTAGATCTTATGTTTAAAAATATAGCATCGTCAAAATGAAATGAAAAAATACTATACATAGGTTTTTGAATAATATAAGGGTCATAGGGTTTACATTTATTTATTAGTATATAAATAAAAGGTTTCATTATTGTAATATGAATATAGTCATTTTCCAGGATTATTGTTTTCAAAATCGAAAAAAGAAGCACATTTTAGGTGCATAGGTATGATATGGTATAATGTCATCCAAAATTAGTTCTACTATGGAAAATATCCTAAATATTTAAACTTAACATATAATGGTAAATATAACCATGAAATGATAAATGTAATTATGATATGAGATTTGAAAATTGCAAGGTCATGTCATAATATGAAACTGTATTCTTTTAAACAATGATTATTTTCTATTTATAGCTAAATAATTAACCAAAATGTATTCCAAAGTTTTAATAGTGTGTTTTAATATATAATTAAAAATAATATGTATTAAATATTATATGAAAATATTTATTCAGAATTATGTTTTATTTTATTAAAAAAATGTACATAAATGATGAAATATTATGCTAGTATTTTTTCAAAAATAAAATAAATTTATTTGTAATTATGTAACATAACACATATAGACGTTTATATTAATACAGAAAAATTTTTACACACTACTAAATTAAAATTACAAATTATTTTTTCATTTCAATTACTTGAAAAATATTCATATGTTTTTAGGAAATAATATTAATACAAGTGTATTATTTTTTTCATTGTTGAAATGATATGGGAATAATCAAATATAGTTTATTTTGAATGAAATGATATAGAAAAATTCATATAAAATCATTCAAATTATTGAATACAATATTGGATTAATGTATTTATAAATTAGTTAAATGGTGAGTCCTTTCATTATCATTGTCCTCTACATCAAGCATAAATATTATAAATGAGTCAAATTTGATTATAATAGAGAAAAAATTAAAATGAAACAAAAAATCAGATTTCATTACAACTATTACAATAAGATTACTAATAATGATAAAAGATTAAAAAATAATATAAAATAATTTTTTTTTTGAGAAAAATGAAATTTAGATAATGAAAACATATACATAAATACTAGAATGATTGGTAAAAAAAATATATTGTTAAAAATAGAAGAGTAAAAATAAATATCATGTTGTTTCGTTGATAAAAATCATAATATAATATCAAAAACCCTTAAACAATTCAAGGTTATATTTTTAATAAAAATTGTGTTGTTGATATGAAAAAATTCTCCATAAATTGTATGTATATTTATGGGGTGATCACGAGTCATTGAAACCATATTATCTGAGTATCGTAAATTTTGTTAAATATTGGGGTTAAAGGTGGAGGATCTCAATTTTAATCCCCACCTTGAGGCTGATATTAGGGATTTTAGAAGACATTATTGTTTTTTCTAGAGGTGATTATTACAAAACATTTTTACATGAACACTTCAATGGAAATGTAATACTTTATGAAATTAATATTATTAATTGGATTTCATATTAAAAATTATTAAAGAACAATGTTCTGTTGAAAAAATATTAATGGAATTTGTTATGATGAAACTTTAATTTTCATATAAAATCATGTAATAGGTATTTCTATGATGCATAATATGACTTTTGATAGTTAATAAAAAGTTGTTAGATTACATTGAATTTGGGATAGCTATAATAAATATGTAAAAAAATATTTTAAAAGAAAAACAAATTGACAGAAAATAAAACATAACAGTGAAAACATGATGTATAAAAATTTTCAAACATTATTTAAAATGTAGAAAAATTATTTGAATATCATGAATAAACATATTATAGACAAATTTTATTAAACAATAAAGATAATTAATAGAGAAATTTCGTTAAAATATTATAATTTAAATTATATATCAGGTACTTCAAATATATTTAATTATAATATATCATAAAAATATATTGTATTATAGAATTTTTTATAAAGAATTTGAACAAGAGGGGGAATTTATA
The DNA here is from genome assembly GCA_963277665.1 of Viscum album. Lineage (NCBI taxonomy): Eukaryota > Viridiplantae > Streptophyta > Magnoliopsida > Santalales > Viscaceae > Viscum > Viscum album. Next base: position 33,376,596 of record OY728150.1, on the reverse strand, counting down.
TTCGTATTGTAATCTATGAGGCAGTTTAAATGAATAATCAAAAATCTTTATAACAGTCTAAATTTTTTTAATTAAAAATTCATCTAGATGATCCCATTTTTAAAAGCCTACCTTGTTGAGGACATAACAAAAATAACAAAAAAATTATATTAAAGATATAAAGGGAAATATCGGTGTAGCGACCCTGGCCCTAGTATCCCAGAGTCAATGTCTACTTTTTTACATTTCTATAAGCCATAAGTAATCATTCCATAAAGGACTATATATTTTAGTAACTTTGTAATCTTATATACACCATTTAAATTGTCATTACAATTGATATCATAAAATCTAAATATTTTTTAGAATTAAATTATTTATCATGAAATATCCTTACATATAAATCACAAAATAGTACCTTTTATTGTAGGTAGAATAAAAAAAGAAAGGATTCAACTTATATCATTAGAATGGGGAAGCGTAAAAAATGAATTATATGAATTAATAAGAAATTATTAATTTTTCAAGTAAAATAACTGAAACATATTCAATTTAATCAATAGCATTTTCATAACATAGTAGGAATAAATGATGGTCAAATATTTCTATTTAAATAATTACATGATCTTGGAATCAAAATGATGGAAATTATAACTAATCGAAAAATCACATGGAATATCAATCACTAAATTAATAATGATAGAATGCATAATTCCATATATCATAAACATACATCTGAGTCCTTGTACAATGAAATATAAATAAATGTGGAAGGTATAATTTAAAATCCAATATAGTTTGTCTCACAAGACCCATTGTTGCAACAAGGAGTTTTAGTTACCCATTCCTCCCACTTATTAATTCCAATAAATTCATAATATGAAAATCATGAAAAATATTAAACATATAAATTTTGGTTCAAAAAATAATATAATAAATTTAAATACATACCCCAAAAATTAAACACAATCATAAACCATCCATAGTATAATGATTGATGGTAATAAAATGGTATATCCTCTATCAAATTCATCATAAACCATCCTGATAAATAATAAGGGCAATATCAAAAAAATTAATCCTTACTTTATCATATGTAAAATGGATTGATGGTTTCGTTGATAAATAGAAACCCCATGAAAATATCATTAATTTTGAATTGAGAAAAATAAAATTATCATTTTGAAAATCTCATTTTATGAAAAACAAATTAAAAACCTTTAATTTTCATTGATAATAAAATTTTTAAAATAGTAAAATAATCATTCAAACATATATTGATCATGATATTGAAAAATTATATTCATTATATACACATATATATAAGGATTTCATTCAAATTTTTCATAAAACCCATTAATGAAAATTATTTGAAAATAATATGATGATTACCATAATTATTTTATAAATAAGTATAAATGTTAGTAAATTTCATTAATAAATCATTTTAAATAGTTTTTTATTGTTTAATTTTTATATATGGGTTTTGATGAGAAAGGATTTCTGATAGGAGAGAGAAATATCCATATTTTATTAAAATCATTTTATCAATCTTTTTAATATGATGTACTAACAAAATGGTACTATTACATGTAGGTGTTCATGAATAAAGATAGTATAATAATATATACCAATATTAATAAATATAAAACAAATAATTATCATATGAAAAACATAAACAAAATATCTCTTGAATGACACTATGTTTGTAAAATAAACCATTACCACATTTTTATAATTTTAATATTAATCCCAATGAATTATATAACAAACACTTAAACATTAAATTATATTAAAATTAATATATTAATGTAATTAATCAAAAAAGGTTCATTATATAAACAAAAAAAATTAAATAAGTGTTGAATATAGAATAAGTCTCAGGAATGATAATGTGGACATGAAAACCATACCACTTTTTCAAAATCTATTGTATATGTTGGAAACTCATACAAAAAAATATATGTTCATTAGAAATATTTTAAATAATCATAATCATATATCTCATACCATATATGAATCAATTATAGTCTTTTATCTGACTGTTGTTGGAAACTCTGTTAAAATCAACGTTTCAGGTGATAATTGCTTTATTTTTCATATATGTTTTGTTTATGTGATTTAGTCCTTTTAATTTTATCATATTAGAATATTATAAATAATTTGATAATTTATATAAATATTATATATATTAATTATAAATTTATTTATATTAATCATTCGTATTTATAGATGAAAAATTGATTACACTATTTAAGTAGACAGAATATCGTACACACGTATGAACATGGTTTCCATTTTTCATGACAGTTAAAACAAAAGAAAAATAAACAAAATTAAAAATTAACTAATCATTATTATACATCTTAAATATTAATTAAATCTATCATTATTACCATCTTTTAAATAATAAAATGAAAAACATTATATATCACTACATGGAGGTGTTATCCCACACTTACACATGAGTGAAATTAGTATTTAAACATTGACTATAACGTATGAATTTATATGTGATATTTTTTTCAATAATTATTTTTGTATAATTAATACCATGTATATTCATTAAATATTTTCCTTAAATCCTTCTAATTTAAGTGTTATCGAAAACCAATCACCTCTCCTTTTGGGGAAGTAGTGTGACATACTAATCAGTGACATAATCATAACTCTCAAAAAATAGAAAATATTAAGTTATATGTGATAAGATAATTCAAAAATTATAATAATATATTCATTATAATATAAATATGTTAAATATAGCATTTCATCCATATTTAAAATTTGTTGATTAAAATTAAATAACATCATTGGTAAGGCGATTGTCTTTTGTACCCACAGAGGATGATTTCATTAACCATTTGATGGAATATCAGATCATTCTAGGTAATTCCATTGAAATAAAAAATATCACAATATAGAAAATAAATATTTTATTGAATCATCTTGGATTAATAAAAACATAATAACATAGGGATGAAATATAATAAAATTCTTGGTTTGAAATACTAACTTGTCTTCAAATAACTTATTTTGGTTTGCAAACAGATTCTTCTTAGGAAGGTTTCTGAAAACAAAGTATTAGAGTATATAAATAGGGTGTTTCTAAAGTTAATTTTAATAGTATAGTACAAACCAATTGGTTTTTTATTTGGTATTTATTGATGAGAGAGTGTTTCTTTTTATAAGAGAGGTGAATGACACACTTGTAATGAATTAAAATAAAAAGGTTTCCAACAATTTCACAAATAATTAAGGTTCCCAAATTGTCCATTTTGGAATAAATAATAAATAATGTCTCTATATTTCCATATAATGTGTGTATGATAATTTTTTTTGTTTTTTACCCTTTTCGTTATAATTTAACCCTGGTCAAAACATGGTTTTACCAAAACCTTAATAAATAGTTTTTACTATTTTTACTATTCATTGTTGTAAAAAATGAAGTTGGAATAATCAGAATATATAAGTTATTTTTATTATAAATATTTAATCCACTTTTCTAATATTCAATTTACTAGATTTGGAAAATATAATTTATAATTATCTTGAAAGCATGATGATAAATCAAGTACTCAAAGAAAAAATGATCAAAAGGATACAATCTTTTTCTGTCTAAACTCAATATTAAATTGATAATAATGAAATAAATTAGTAAAATTGTAATAAAATTTTACATTAAATGCACTATTATATATATATATATATATATAATAATAAAAATTGATATGTAAAAATCATAATTTTAACTATTCATCGAAAATTGAAACAATTTAGAAAAAACAAAAAACAATAATTATTTGATAATCCTTATATGACAATTTAAAAATTGATGTATAATTTCTCAGATAAATTTTATAAAACGTGGAAAACATTAATTATATTTTATGTGTATAAAACATTACTAAACCACCTTATTGAAAAATTAAAATCTTCATATATAATTTATTTTACTTTCACATGTATCTATATTTATTTCTAATCAATATAGAAACATTATTTTATTTACGTTCAAACCATATTATTTTCATAATATAGTTATTTATATTCATGAAGAAAAACTTAAGGACTAGGTTATTATGGTAATGAATAAATAATTATATTTTAATAGAGGATCTTGTTTTGTTCATAAAAATTTTGGTTTATGTACCAATTTATTATTTAGATTTAATTTCTTTAAAAATAAATGTATTATATTTCCAATTAATTTTATATTTTCAAATAGGAATTTTGTTGTTTATCATTCATGAAAATAAATAATATGATCTAATTTTGTTAATCTTATGGTGTTATATTCCCCTCCCTATAAATAAATGGGGATCATGCTATTTAATATCTATTTCTATAATCAAGGGTTTGGAATTTGAAAATACATTAATTGAAATCCCAAAATTTTAAAATGTATTAAAAAAACATTTCTTATTAATAGAGAATATGAAGTAATAAATAATATGGATTAATACATAAATTTTTCTATAAATATGATAACATATGTGGAATGTGAAGACATGAACATGGAAGAAAAACATAAATAATTATTGGGAGTGATAGAGGTCACTGAACAAAAAAAAGTTAATGGATAATTGAAAGGTAATGTACTTAAAACAATTAATATATAATTATTTGAAATACGACTACTTTAAAATGAATTTAGGTAGTATGATAATATTTTGTTCAAAATGTTTTTTCGAGAATATAGTAATTGTTTTACAGTATAGAATAATAATATATAAATTTGTAATTAATTGATGCATTTTTATTTCATTGTCATGATTATATATTTTGTCTTTAGTATAATCATTTTTCATATCATTTCATACTACATGAAATTAATTTCAAAAAATAATATTTTAACATTAAGTAAAGAAACTAACTATTAAGGGATCATAAGTTCTTTAAAATAGTTACGATCCTTTTTGTTTATAAACATTATGAAAAACTAATATAATAATAACATGATATCAAATATAATAAAATAATCTATAAACCTCAATTTTAACCTCATTTCCCTCATTAATATTTATTTATCAAATTGTGTAACTAAAAACGATGATATATTAACCAGGACATCAAGTAGTTCAATTTTCGGAACTAGACCCTTATTGTACTTTGGTTGTGGGTCTTTGCTCTAAGGCACTGGTGTATGTGATGGGTTTTTACCCAACATGCGTGATTCCCTTTTTCTAAAACCGTATTTATTATATTCCTTTATTTTAACCAAAATTTAATATCCCAAAATTACCTCATCATAAATGATTCGGTAAACATTAAAGAATAAAATTACCCTCATAAAGAACACATTATCATTTCTATTTTATATTTGGAAATATATTAATTGTTATACTCCAACAATCATGTATTTTACAAGAAGTTTATCTTTATACTAAATCATTTATCTTAGTACCATTCATGACCACTTTTGTAATCTTTAAATAATCACTATTGTAGTAAAAACCTATACCTTTTATAACTCTCATAACAATAATATAATTTATTTAAATACTACTATAAAATATTTCATGAATCTATACTAAATAACCTAATTATTTATTCTTCATATATATTAATATAATAATGACCATCTCGATCCCTTAGCATAATTTTGGGATATATTTACTTGAAAATATAGGAAATCGTTTGGTTTATTCTAAATATCTTTACAACTGAAACATTGATGATTGAAAATTTAATTCGTTTCAATGCAAATGAACATTGTAGAATTTATCACCAAAAATTTAGAAAAATCCCATTACCTTTAATAAAGATAAATAATTATTCATGTAACATTTATTACAATTGAAATAATAATTATTTACCTTCATACAATTATAAATTGTTTCCTTTATAATCCTCTTCTTCTACGGCTTCCTGTCAAAGACATAATACTTGTAGAATTATTTATCTGGCATGATATCATATAATATTATGTCTCGGTATGTTGATAATGTATGAGAGACTATTTAATTTTAAAATACTTCCTTATTTCATTAAACAAATGATCATTCATACACATTAGAATACATGAATTGATACAGTTTCAATTCCTAAAACTAGGAAACATTTATAAATAATGGAATAAACTAAATTTGAAAATCACATTATAAAACATAATTCCTAATCCAAAATATAGTAAATAAATTTTAAAAAATGGAAAACATTATTCATAGATAATTTCATAATAATAATAATAGTTTTATGATGATAATTTTATTCTTAACTCATTTACCATTATTTGTAAAATTATGTAATTTTTCCTTTGAATATCCAAAGGGGTGTCAAACAAAGAACATAATAAGTTATGTTTTCATTCACCAGTTGTGGATCAGGCCAACACCAACCTTACCTCTTTATAGTTATTACCCACAGGTACATCTATTACATAACCATATCCACTTGTAGTATATATACTGAGATGTATTTTCTAGGGAAAACCACAAAACCTATTCCTTTTTCAAAACATTATGATCATATTCTATAGTTATACAAAAATAATTTCATAGGTATATATTAACTAATTTATTTTTCCTCAAATATAGTTCCAAATGTATTTATTACACTTCCTCTAAAACCAAATGTACCCACCCAGACCCCAGTAGCCTAGAGCCACTGTCTAATTTTATACATTGGCATAATATAAAAGGAATCACATCTGGAATTACTGAATTGGCTAGTAGTATTGGTAAATTAGATACGTAATTGAAATTATAGTTACAATTGAAGAAAATTAAATAAATATTTTTATTAATAGTTACATTATTATTAATATTTTTCCCATAATATCAATCCCTAAACACATATTGGTATCCTGGGGAGATTAAAATTCAAGAAAGCAGTAATCTCAAATGCTCAGAAGGGGTATGTGTACAATGAATGATATTAATGTATATGATATTATCAATTTGAAAATGAAAAAAACTGAACCACATTTCATTTCATAAATAACATGATCATAATATGGGGGGAATACACGTTGACCAAATAATTCCACATAAAAGATCACCTGATCTTGAAAAAATAACCATGGATATTCACACTAATAGATTAATCGAAAGTAATATCATTATCTAAATAAATAATTATGTAATTCATGCTTCTATGAATTTGAAATATATCATTGTGGCATAATGACAAGACATCTAAATAAATGTGTAAGGCCTTATTTAGGACAAAATGTAGTTTTTCTCATGATACCTATCCATGAATCGAGGGTCTATAATAGTACTTTCACATTAGATAATAAGTCGAATTCATTCCTCTTATGATGTAGGTGAATTATAATCAATAAATACATTCTTATTAAAAATCTATCATATGATATATTAATACTTAATCAAATAAATAAACAAAATCATAAACCAAACATTGTAAAATGGTGAATGGTAATAAAATTATACATTCCAAGTCAAACTGATCATAAAACAACAAAAATAAATTATCTAATCAGTAAAATATATCCTTAGTGGATAAAAATAAAAATATAATTTTGATGTTGATTTTGAATAAAGATATCAAAAAATTTTCCTTCAATCATTTTAGGGAAATATAATCATTACATTTTTAAAATAACCATTATTTAAAAAATTATTTAGAAACAATTTTTGAAAATACATTTCATTAAAATTAATATTTTAATATTATAATATAATGCATAAAAAATTTATTTGTTAGGTAGGTGTAATATTATGTTCATGTTTTACATGTTAAAATAACGAATCTTTTCCCATTTTATGTAAAAACAAAATAGTATTTTTTTAACATGGAAAAAATATTTCGTTGAAAACATTTTGTAAAAAATGATAGAATTGGTAAAATATAAATTTTTGGAAATTTTTTTAATTTTTAAAATCATTATTGAATAAACTTAAAGAAAAATGGGTTGTATGAAAAAGGATTTCTTATAGAAGAGAAAAATAAAGTTACATTTTATTAAAAACATTTTGTCAAACAATTTTATGATCCAATGCTTCAAATATGGTATTATTACATGTGAAAGATAATTATTCTATAGAGGAGAATAATATAAATTTATTTTTATATAAGGATATAAAATAATTCCCCCATGTCAAGGTGAAACAAAAATAATTCTGAATAATGATAAAATATTCATATAAAATCATTCTTCATTTGAAACTACTGAATCGTATGAACCTTGAATGAAATAAGAAAATGAAAATCTAAATACAATTAATATATGTATATTATTTATTTAAGATAAAAATGGACATTATATACACCACATAAATTAATGCAGTGGTGAATATGGCATATGTCTCACAGAAGTAAAAGTGAGATGAGAACCCCTTAAAAATTGTTCAACTTATTTTGTATATATTAGAACCAACTATATAATAAATATATGTGTTTAAAATTATATTAAATAACCATAATCATATATCTCTTACCCAATATGTTTTTATTATTCACTTTTATCACTCATTTATTTGTAATTCTTTGTTAAAATAACAGTATTTTGTGATAATTGCATCATTTTTAATTTCTGTTTTGGAAGGATTTTTTGGTCCTTTTATTTTGATCATGGTTTTTAAAAATAAATATTTTCAATAATTAAATAAATATCATATATATTAATTATTTATTTTTATTTATTAATCCATAAATGAAATTGATTTGAAATAAATTACACCCATCATGGAGACAGTAGGTTATATGTATGAATGATGGAAGCTTCCATTTATTTTTATAGATGTAATGAATGAAAAAATATTACTAATTAAAATTTTAAATATACTTTATTCATGAAGTTTTTTAATAAAATAAATTATTACTAGCATCCATGTAAAAATAAAGTGGAAAACATTTCATATAGAAAAATAAAGGTGGTATTCCACACAAACACATGCAGGATGTTATTGTGTTTAAATGGATTAGTTGGTAAGATGTATAATGTTATATTATATTAATATAATTATGGATAGATAATAACTATCATATGTACTCATTAAAAATTATCACCTTTTTATTCCATGTAATGTGTATGTGAAAAAACGAATCACGTCCCTACAAAAGGAAGTAACTTGCCGTACATGTAAGCAATTATCGTATCCCCTGAGGAATGAAACATTGGAAGGTAAATTTTATATTATATTTCAAAACATTTAATTTTATCATTGTTTTCATATGAATATTATAAATAAATCCTTACGAACATAATTTTATACTGGTTGTGGAAAATGAATAACACCAGTTCACAAGGTGGTACTCTTCCATACCCAAAAATAAAAATTTCATAATCCATATGATGGAATAGGAGATGGATAATGGTCATAAACAAAAAATAATTATATATTACTATATATAAGATAATAATGTTATTATATAATAATATTTTAGTAATAATCAAAGGAGGATAGGAATAAATAAAAAAATACTTGGTTTGGGAGATTACCTCGTATTTTAAAGACTTATTTTGGTTTGAAAAAATAGGATTCACATGAAGGCTCTATGACAAACCGAAAGATTATAGAATTATGTGAGGGAATTAAATAATTTATTTGGGTTTTTATATTCTAAACCAATTTTTTTAATTTTGAATATGAGTGGAGAGGGGTGACCATTTATAAGTGAGTTTAGTGGCACACATGCATGTAATTTTTTAAAATAAAAATGTGTATCCACAATATTTACATTAAATAAGGATTAAAAAATGAGACATTAACAAAGGTAAAAGATTATATATTTAACCTTTTCTAGAAAATGGTGGTATAACATGTTTCTATAAATTTTAAACCTTATCATTTTATATTATCCCCAAAGTAAACCGATTTTTACATTAGTTGTGGTAAATAATTTTTAATGTTTTTACTGTTCATTATTGTGAAAAAATTTATGAAATTATTAGAGAATATAAATTAAAATTTTTCTAAATACGTATTCCATTATTTCATATTCCATTCACGAAACTGAAAAAATATAAATTATTATTAATCCTACATATGGCATGATAAAGATTGTTTTCAAAGAGAAAATGGTCAAATTTTTACAAAGTTATTATTTAAAAATTGAATATGAAATTGACTAAAAAGATATAAATTGGTTAAATTGTAATATAATTGCACTAAGTTTACTTTAAAACCAATTAAAAATATAATTTATCTTTTTAAATAATTTACAAGAATATATGGTTTTTAGTAAAAATATTATTTTTCGTCGTTAATTAATAAATGAAACATTTAAAAATGATCCAAAAATATTCTCCCTAAAATAATTTTTTTATAATGGTTATATATATTTATATTAATTGTTTTCAAATATATTTTATAAAATTGGTAGTAAATAATTTTAAATTATAAGTACAAAGCGTGAGAAAACAACCTTTTAGAAAAATATCGTTTAAAAAAACATTTATTATTCTTTCAAAAAGATTCATATTTTATTTCTATTAAATAATTAACAAATAAATTAATTTTATATCTCATTAAACCATATAAAATTAATAATTTTTATAGTATTATTCATACTCACCAACATAATGGATAGTCTATAATTTTTAATATTAATTTATAATATTTTAATAGATTATTGTGTTTAATTCAAACACAGTGTCACATGCATCGCACGATACTGATGTTATTAAATTAATTTAAAATTAAAATTATTAGAAAAAATATGGATTAAATAAAATATTTTAAGATGGATGTTTGGTATTATAAATTATATTGAATATAATATTCTTATTTTAAGGATATAGGGGTTATAAAATTGGGAACAATTTAAATATTATAAACAATTTTTTTCCTACATTGTGAATCGTGATATGAGTAAAATCTAATAAGGTTTGATAAAAATATGTTAAATACAAAAAATAGGACAACTGATGGTTAAAAGGGAAATTATCGTTTGGGGTTTTTAATATATTCATTTCATATTGTGTATTAGGGATTGTGAAAACATATAAAATAAAAACATATGAGAAATGACTAAATGATTAATAAATTAATAGAATTATAACACCCCTGGTTTCATGTATGTAACAAATTTTTTATTATATTTAATAATGTAATGTATATGTGTGAGGATTGGTATATTTTTGAGAAATTTTGGTGTTATTTGGGGGATGTTTAGGTTTATGGGTTGGGAAACCCATAAAACACCTACAGGAAACCATTCATACTGAAATAACGGCTAAAGGGAAGGTGAACGGGGTGCCGACGGTTTTACCAAACAATTATGATGCCTAAAAAGAAGCGTGATGTGTTTTTCATATATCAAAATGTGATATGTGGAAATGTTGGCACATGGTTTGTTAACGATGTGAGAAAACCCTGAGAGGTATCCCTTACAGTAGAGGTAGAAGCAATATTTGCACAATGTTTTCAAAACTGTTTGACTAAACTATGTGAGGGTCAAAAGTTAGAGCCTTATATTATGGAAATAATGGATATTCACATATAAAGGATTATTTTTTGCCCCAAAATGATCATAAAATATGAATTTTCCCCTTTAATGGTTGTATAACCTATCCCCATTTTATTATAAATGATCAAGAGACATTATTTGGTGAGTTGACACTTAATTATTGTTGTAATACTTTGTTCTTGGTTGTTCTTGACGAAATTTATTTGATCTTCGTTTCCGTTAATATTGGTTTCATTGATATACTCTTGATGTGGTTATATCTAGGGCTTTGGATTCCAAATATATTTAGTTTAGGACTTTTTATTAATAGGGGAAGTGATCTAATGTAAGGATATCAAGATTATACACGGTTTCATTGGTTTTAAAGTTCCCTTCATCATTTTTTCCACAAAAGTTAAGGTTTCTGGCTTTACTCTCAACTCCTATATTTTTAATATAAAGAATTAGATTCAAATTAAATGTTTTTATTGGGAATTGATTGTGTATCTACTATGATATTATTGATAAAAACCCTCTTCAATTATGATTTATGGATTTTTTGAAATAGGTTTTGTTTTCTAAGGTGATTTTCCTATCATTATTTTAAGATGAATATTTTATAATGATGGATTTGTTTTGATTCATAGAAAAAATATTAATAAAAATTTTTTTAAAATAAAAATTGTTTATAATATTTTAAATAAAAGGGTGGTTTTATTGAAATTGTATAGATAATTATTGTGACATGGTTTAGCATAATGGGTGGGTCTGAGTTCATATTTTATTTATGAGGCTTGGTCGTAATTTTACCATCTTCTCAATGCCAGTCATGTAATGGAATGTGTGATTTAATTACCTAGTGACAACATGGTATATTGATGTAAAATCAGTCATGAGGATGGAATTATCATAACAATTAATTAATGGTTGTAAGTGTGGATATTTATAATGGAATGGTTATTCCAAAATTTAAATTGTGAAAAGGATTATTGTAATTTGTTTTGGATGTATACATTAAACAATTTTTTATTTTGAAAACTTTTTTTATCTGGAACTTGTTTAAATTTTTTATAGAATATTTTAGAAATTTTATTATATAAATAGTGTTATTATAAATATTGATAACATGTTTTATCCTACTGAAATTAGTAGCAAAGTTATTTGGAGAAAACTACCTAGTTTAGTTCAAACGCCTAATGTGGATTTTTGGTGTTGTTTTTTTTCTCATATATCAGGACATGGGAAAAGGTAATGTATCATGCATATTTCACAAAAATTCATGACAAATAGGTTGTTTGGTGGACATGGATCATCGGCGTTGTTGTAGAATGGGAGTTATTGTTTACTTTGTTCGTTTTATGATTTTATAGTTTTTTCAAAAAAAATAGTACATTGATATTTTATTCTTCCTCGATGGAACTTTTTTTATATTTGTTTTCATAAAAATGTAATTTTTGAGTTGTCTTTCATTGTATGATACATCATTTATTGGATTTCATGGTTATGGAATTTTTTGGTTGATGTTTATTTCATAAAGGAAAAATCATCCCCCACTAATACTGAATCCCTTTGACATTTGTTAGTTGTATTTAGGCACAAGAGCCTTAGCCCAGTTGGTGAGAACTCGCTAGGTGCATCCAAGAGACTCAAGATCAAATCTGGGTGGAGGCATATTTCCGGGTTACTGTAGCAGGGATTGTAGCAGGCACTATTTGGTACTGTAGTAGCTAGAACTATTCATCCATCTAGGCCTTCGGGCCACCGGTTTGGTCCTCGTGTCCTGCAAGGATTTTGAGCCACCCAAGGACTTCAGGATAGTTGATTATCAAGGCCTTCAAGCCACCATAAGTCCATAGGGACACCCCAAAGCCTTTAGGACACATGAATGCAGGCCCCAGACACACTACAAAAAAAGAGCAGCCCTAGAAGTAGATTCAGAGTAGGTGCACTCACCAGAGCAGAGCCAAATGGATTGATAGAATGAGAGGGTATGGATATGCCATCAGTACCAGCCTGTGCTTGTATGGGAAGACTAGCCATACGGTCATTCAAAGGTGGATAGCAACTATCAAGATGCAGAAGCTGGGGAAGGGCAGTTCCTTGTAGATAGTCTGGTTGAATTCCCTAAGACCTTCGGGCCATGTAATCTCCTAAGCATACGGTCCATGTAATCTCTGAACCTACGAGCCTTGTAAGGGTTCCCCCTCATCCCTTGAAATGAGGGTTATCAAAAATCAACAAAAATGAAGGTGTTCGGGCCATTCAGGTGCAATTATAGTATTTAGCAGCTTGGGGATATCTCTTAAGGCTAATTTTCAATCCTATAGCTTCTGAAGTAAAGGATGGTAATGGAAGACATTAATAATGATATCATTTTTTCTCAGTCCACATATTGTTTGATATAGATGGTATAAGCTTGGTCCGTCCATTGGTGGCCATTTATTCATTAGTCTTTTTGGTTATTGAGTTGAATTGATTATGGTCTATTCATTGAGTTAGGATCATAGAAAGTAGTAATATTATTATAACATGAAATGTTTATCATAAAAGTAAGTAGAAGAAAAATTTATTCAGAACATCAGGTAACCAGAGATTAGGTTACATAAGTGTTTTGGAGGAACTTATAGTTTTTAGAATCCCATTGTCATGGGTTTTCCAATGAGATGATCTTGACATGAATTAGAAGAATGGAATATCATTAGGAATTTATATTTCATTTTCAGTATTCATTTATTATTTGGTTCAATGTTGTTATTTTTTAAAAAAAAATCACATTGAGTTCAATTAATTGATTTTGTAAATGAGCATGATTTGGGAATTTTTAAAATAGTTTTACTTTAATAAGAAATTAATGATTTTTAAAAATTTGTAAGACATAGAAAAAATAATATTTTGCAAAGTAATGTTGTGATACATGATGTGGTAGAATAATAAATTTTAATCCATCATTTCATATAGAGTGATACTTACACTATTTTTTATAAAAAATGTCACTCAGTAGGTATCCTAGAAAAAAAACTGAAGTAGATACAGAAAAGACGGTTTCAAATCAGCCACAATTGAAACAATAGCTGGTTCAAAGTATCATCTAATTGTTTTAGTCTATAGACTTAGGGATTTAGTGGGATGATAAAATCCATGTGGATCATTCAGTCATGATCCGGAAACATATTCCACCCATCATTGTGAGAGATTCAATACTAGGTATGGTGGAGGTATGAATGAATAGGATGGATCATATCTTTAATTTAAACTGTGCACCAAACGAGACAATAGTATTGTTGGAAACATATGTTATATAGGATATTACATTCCAGTGGTAGGATTTAGACATGCAAGATGAAGCGTATCAATTACATTCCAGGGAGTATTTTTATGAATTGGTTAAAAAAAATTTATCCTCAAAAAAACAATATTTCAAGAATTATGAACTTCTTCTACCTCAAGCAAGAAAATAAATCTATCACAGAGTATGCACATAGATTCATGAGTTTGGTGTTCTTTCTTTCAATGGTTTCTACTTGTGCATCCTATAAGGAACACATCACAAAATATGGTACGAGGTAAGAGATTATCTCGAAAATCATCATGTTGTGTATTTCAAACGATATAGTGATGAAAAAAATGAGTGATAATGAATGAAAAATACATCTCATGAGCTATAATGGGAGGGAGTATTATGATTCCCATGAGAACCAGATATAACTATAATGCTGGGTGAAAGAGGAATAGGGAAACCAACATCCATGGTTGGAGAGTGAATCCAAACCAAATAGCTGGATTATTGAATACTTCTCCGGGACCAAAGACAAAAGCATTATGTTTCCCATCAGGTTACTTCAACCTCATAAATAGAGAATGTATGACATCACCAAGAGCATGAAAAAATTTCGAAAATATGGGGAATATTTACCATAATTGTTGTAGTGCTAAATGGTCATGTGCTCAAGACACTACCCAAGTGTCGTAGATGTTTTATGACTCAATGGGATGAGGGTAGTAGAATACCACTCATCTGTAGAATAGTGCTAGCCATGGTGTTTCATGGTTAAAGAGAGTGTCAATCCATTCATTCATGAGCATGTTCTATAACGATTTATTGAGTATAGATGAGATTTTATTTCTCTATACTTCACATGGATGCCTTTGCTATAGTCGTGGATATGAGTTTTATGACAACGTTCAAGGATCTCATAGAATATTTTTGTAGAGTAGTTAGTTATTCGGTTGAGGATAGTGTTGAGAATCTATTTAGAGTAGAAAAGAACATGAATATAGGTGAAAAATTATTTATGGAACCAATAGTAGGAAACATATATTACCAGTTGTCATTGTTTACTTTGGAATCGACAGAAGACATTAAGACTAAATGTTTTCCAATAATCATATATCAGTTTTCAGATGTTTTCTGGAAAATTTATTATGATTGAAACTTGTAATTTATGTGGATTTTATTTTTGATCTCCTAACGGGGAACATTCCTATCTCAAATAAATCTTATGTAATGACATCTACTTTATTAAACGAATATAAAGTGATGTAGTAATAGATTGATAAAATGGTTTCATTCGGTGTAGCACGCCTATGTGAGAAGTACCGGTCCATTTTGTAAAACATGAAGATATCACTGTTAGGATATGTGTGGAATTTCAAAATCTTATCCATGTTACAATAATGATATTATATTCACATCCATGAATAGAAGATAATCTTTATTAACATAGGGGAGCTCATATGTTCTCTAAAATTAACCTCATGTCATGATATAACAGATTTCGATTTCTAAAGGAGGATATTCTGAAGATAGATTTTAGAAGATGATACAAAGATTATGAATATATGTTAATTCCTTTTGGTCATAAAAATTCACTATAGGTATTTATGGAATTGATGAATCGGTTATTTTATATATTTCTGGATTATTGTTTTCAGTTTTTGAAGATGATATATTGGAGTGTTCAAGGACAAGGGCCAAGTATGAGAAACACACAAAGATAGTGTTGGGAATATTGAAATAAAATTAGTTCAATGCCAAATTATGAAGGTGTGATGTTTGGATATAGTAGGAATTCTTTCATGGCAATGTGATTTATGAAATATTTGTTTCTATGGATCTAGAGAAGATAGAAGCTTTAACTCTTGGAAACCGCTGAAGAATGTCTCTGAGATATAAATATTACATGGTCATTATAGTTTTTACTGATGGTTTACGTGTGAATTATCATGACTAGAATTTCATATGAAAAAATTGAAAAATAATACTGTAACATTCCAATGGGATGAGTAATTCCAAAATATTTTTGAAGAGATTAATCTTCCTCTTACATTGGCACATATAATGATATAAACCAAATCAGGACAAGTGTATGTGGAGTATTGTTATTCTTCGAGATTATTTTTCGGATGTAATCTCATGAAAGTAGAACTTTTTTTCTTATAGATAATGATAGTTATGAGCTCATAAGAAGAACTACCCAACACATTATTTGGAGTTAGGAGTTACAATGCATGCATTGAAGACTTTCTGTTATTATATCTTTGTACGGATATTTACAATATTCAGGGTTCATAATATCATGAAACATTTTTTATAACAATGGGATTCGAATATGAAAGAAATGAAAATGTATATAATATCATCAAATGATTGGAATTTGAATTCCAAGGTGAAGTATTGGTTTTATTTCAAGTTTCCTTTCATTTAGTTTGGTAAAGATGGTTAAACAGACAAAGATGTCCAATTCAATTTGTGTCGCTCTAGATCAAAACTCAATGGTTGGGAGAACATTGAGGTATTTATGGTGGATGACAATTTCCATGTGGTGGTTTAGAAAATAGATGGCCATACCTATGGATTGTCTAGAGAATCTTATGCATGCTTACCACCCTTCAATATGGGTTGTTTATCTTGGAATATTGAAAATGTATAATGCATTGAATGAATAGTTCTAGTGGAGTGATATAAAATGATTATTGGATGAGTTTGTTTCAATATGCATAAAAGTTCAGCATGTTGTGTACAAGAATCAATGAAAGAAAGGTATGTATTAGACATTACATATCCTTCTATTGAAATTGGTGTGGATGTACATTGATTTTGTAACAGGTATCCAAGAATGGTTCATAAATATGATTCCATATGAGTGATTTTGGATCAGCTCACAACGTCATCCAATTTCATCCTTATTCATGAAACTCATATGGTGGAGGATTTTCCCGATATCTATATTTGAGAAGTTGTAAAGCATCATGGAGCACATTTTTTATTATATCAAATTGAGATATGAATTTTATTTCTTATTTCAATAAATCCTTATAGAATTCCCTTGGAACATATTTGACAATGAGTATGAAATATCATCGCTAGATAGACATCTAATCTGAAAGGATGCTACAAATTCTAGAATAAATGTTTCATAATTATATAATGGATTTTGGTGGCTCATGGGATGAACACATACCTTACTGGAGTTCCAATATAACAATAACTAACAAACCTTGATAAAAATGGATTATTAGAAGAGTTTTCTTGTTGTATGTTTTTTTCACTACAATCTTTGGTGGAAACAAGTTGGACTTCACTATTTGGGCCAAACCTTGTCTAATAAACAATGAATAAGATTCATTTCATTAGAAAATGGATGGATACAGCTCAGAGTCATCATGAATCATATAAAAATCATTTTTTAATGCCTTTATGATTCATAGTGAGTTATCAAATGTTCTTTAGGATCTATCTAGGGCCTAGACATCGTTTTTTTTTGGAATCATTCCATATTCTCTGGTCAATAAATTTTCATTTTAGAGATAATATAATGGGTTTGTGAGGTATATTATTAGTTGTATTTACCACCATGGTTTAGTGAACTGCATAATGTGTTCCATGTATCCTAATTGAAAAGTTATTAGCCTGATCCTGACCATGTGATTTGGTGGGTTCATATTTAACTAGGACCACATACATTATTGGTGAACATGCTAGTCTAGATTGTGTATAGGAAAGAGAAAGTCATTCAAGGAAGAACATTTGTCTAGTGTGGGTTATTTGGAAACAATGTCATATTTCCAAAGAGTCTGGGGAACATGAAAAGGATATCAAATGGAAATTAATAAAACTCTATCACAACATCGATGGGTTTGTACAAATTGATAATAGAAAGACCAATATTGTGGGAAATTTAGTACACATTTTTATGTAATTAACCATTTTTTCACATATATAAAATATATGGGTGATGATTTGGATAGTTTGAAGAACTTGTACTGTATTTATGGGGATTTTATAAAGGATCATGGTTGGTGATAAGTTTTACAAAACCATGAATACCCTAATAGAAACATTGGAAATTGAAACACGGGAAAATGTAAGGTGCACGAGATGCACACAGTTTATCCAAACTTTTCCGAAGCCATAGAGAAACTATACTATGTTGTGCAAATGATGGATATTGGGATTTGGAATGGTTGTTAAACTTTTTGGTAACTGTGCAATCCAACCATGAGATGTCTTACTTACGGCAGAGGTTAGAGCACAGTTAGCACTTAATTTTCATAATTGTGAGACTAAAATATGTGTGAGTAGAAAGGTAGATCCTTAAATTATGGATCTAATGTATTTACAACTCTATTGGGTTCTTTTTTCCCAAAACAGATTGCACTCTAGATTTCTCTCTCTCAATGGTTGGAGAGCCTGTCCCCATCTAATTTTATGTGATCTGGAGTCATTCCATGGTGCATTGAAGCACGATTCATGTATTAAGACTTTGTTCATGGTATTTTATGATGAATTATTATGGATCTACATCCACTATCTCTCTGTTCATTATATCTATTACAATTGTGGGTTGATATAGGTATTTCAATTGAAGGTATGGTTACATTCCATATTTTTGTCCATAGGGGAAGAGATCTATGGTAGGGTTTGGGATTTTCAACCTAGTTTCATCTATTTCAATGTTAAATTATTCTATTCCACCATAAAACCCAGGGTAAGTTGACTCACCATCGTCTCCTATATTTAGAATAATAAATATTAGATTAAAATCTATTTCTATGATTGATAATTTATTACTTATTCACAGTGATATGATTGTAAAAAAACCTTATTCAGTGAATGTTTCGTGATTTGAGGAAATTGGATGGGTTTTGGAAAGTGATTTTGTTAACATGATTTTAAAATTATTATTTTAAGATGAAGGATTTGTTTTCAATAATGGGAAAAGTATTTCAATAAGAGATTGGATTTATTTAAATAGTTTTTTAATATTTTTTAATAAAATGGTGATTTTATTCAAATTGTTGAAATGATTTTTGTGGCATGGTTTGTCATAATCCGTTGGTGGGAGTTAATATTTTAGTTACGAGGCATGGTTGAAATATGACCTAGTGCTGGGTGCCCATTTTGTAATTTAACATGGAATATAATTACCTAATGATGATTTTTAGATCTATGGGGAACTACTTATGAGATTGGAATAGTCATAATTATTCAAGAATGCTTGGTGTTGAGGATATGTTGAGTGGAAATGTTATGCCAAAATTGAACATGTGAACTAGTTTAATGTATTATTTTTTGTTTCATTTTAACATGTTGTTTTTTTGATAATATATATCATTAGTACTTTTATATATTTGGTTATAAAATATGTTTTATTTTTCATAATATAAAAGTATTTTATATATATATTCCTAACATGTTTTGTCATAGTGGAATGAGTAGGGAATTTATTGGGAAAAGCCTTTTGAGTTTTTGTAATCATCCCTTCGTTAAAACATTGGTTTTATTTTTGATGATGACTATTGGGAAATGGGAAAAGGAAATGTATCACACACATTTAAAAATATTTGATGATAATTTTACTTTTTTTCATGGACATGGAGCATTAATATTGTTGGAGCATGGTAGTTTTAGTTATCTTTGGTCAAATTGTCTTTTGATAGATCTATCTTCATCAGTGTACATTGATATTTTAGTCCTATGATGTGGTACATGGTTTTAATTTTTTTTACATACATGAAATCTATGAGATTTCTTTCATTACATCATGCAGTGGAATTTTTTATGGATAGTTTGTGATGTTGTTTATTTCTTTAAGGGAAAATCATCCATAACCTTTAATGAAACCGTTTAGAATTTATTATCAACCATTATCCTATTGTGCATGTCATTTGAGGCCAAGAATAATTCGTCCACCTTCTCAAGTCAATGAGGAGAAGGAGGGATGTTATAGGAATGATGAAATAGGTTGAAGGTAGAATAATAAAAACAAAGTGATTGAAAATATGTGTAAAAGGGTATCAAAATATATCACTAGATTTTGAGGCATAGGGAATATGAATTTATTATACAATAATACCACAAATGTTTATTACATTTTAATGGTATTAAATTTTAATTTTTAATCATATGGGTCCGAGTTAGTGGATTTTAATTTTGAACATCCATTTTCATCATTTCTGCACATCATGCCTAATTTACACCAATTTAGGCACAATGATTCATCAGATTTTAAGGAATGTAATTCAATATATTTTAATTTTATATTTTGGGAAATGGATCTACACTTAAATATGAACATTTTTTATTCTGGGATCAATAGAAGATTCATAAATAATGATGGGGATATTTGGTGATGAATGGAAACAATTCTAGAGAAGGTAGACTGGACACCAACCCACTGATGAGAACATGTGGCCCACATTTCATTCTCAATGAAGCCCCACATTCATAGGTAGCTAGAAGAAATATATAATAACAAATACTTATTCATTATCCAGTTATAATTCGGCCTCCATGGTGACTATTAAGGTGGCCCAAATAGAATATCAAAATATGGGCCAGAATAAGTGGCCCATAATTTATCCCACTAAATCAGATATAACTCCCACTCCACAACTACAAATGGTACAAACTATTACATACAGTTATGAGACATCTAGATCTCCATTTGCATCCCCTATGTCCCACTATTATTCGTCTATCTGGAAGGTCATTTCAACATGTCTTTTCGGTGGATGCAAGGTGGCTTCCACTTCGGGTCAATGGTGGGAATGAATTTTTACCCCCTTCATTCCACCAAACTAAGGCATAAATTTATATAATAATTGGGAATAAAATGATTGAGTATATGTCTAAGGATTCTCAACTTCCTATTTAAGGCATTCGTTGTGAGGGGGAAGGAATATCTTGTTTTTTATATAATGTTATTATGAAGAAGTTACTTTTAATATTTTTAATTTGAAAGTAAGTTTATTTTTTGTATTTCTGTTTTATTAATCAACATAATTCTATTATATTCATCCTATTTCATGCATTAAAACTTTATAATCACAAAGCACAGTTCTATGTTAGTGTTTTGGTGAATCAATTCACACATATGTGTGAATTTCGTTCACACACACGGATGAATGCTCATTATTTCGGTGGTTTTAATTTCATCAATCCAACTCTTGTAAGCCATATTCTTCCCACCATTGAGAGTATACCATCAATAGTGGGCTAACTTATTAATGGGTCAATCATTGGAATATGTAAAGGCTATATTGAATGTTATTTTATGAATGAATAGTTGTTAATTTGTTAACTAATTTAAGACTTCCATTCTTCAGTTATTTCCACTCTTCATATTCACTATGTCTAATGAAGATAAATCCTAGTACAAAAATCACCATATACCATGGAGAGATCGTTAATTTTGTTCTCTATGGGTGTAGTATATAAGAAATTGAGTTTATATATCCTCAAAAAAGATAATTATTATGGTTGTATTATTTTGAAGAATGGGTTCATCAAAAATTAATAAAAACCAAACTGTCTAAAGAAGTGAAATTATCTCAATCCACCCTGAGCATAATCGTAATATTAACCCATTTTCATTGAATGGAATTCACATAGGTTTCTTAGTGTTATTTAAAACCCTCTTGAATCAAAACCAATTTGTCCACTTAATATCCATAAATCAATCTCATAGGTTATTCATCATATGTATCTTTGTAGGTCTCAGTGGATTCAATAACCCATGCAGGAAAACATAGACCATTCTACCCTCATATCTTGGGTAAATTTGAGAGTGAATAAAATTTTGGGACCGTCACCAGCGACCTTAGTACGATAACTTAGAAACTATCTTTCCTTTATCATTACAATTCTATAATCTCATCCCCAATTTCATTTATATTGAAAACCCTATTGAACAAATCCAAACATAGGGAACCTATCCTTACATTGATCACTCCACACCAAGTGTTATGTACAATGAACATCCTAGTTTCTACTGGTTGGATATTCAAAAACCTATTGGGACACAATTTTTAACTCCTATTCTATAAAAAACATTCCAACTTGTTATGAGTTCCAATACCAACAAGGCAAATCAGAACAACCTCTTATAGAGTTCTAACAATGTAGTTATCATATTTGAATAGATCATCTCTCTCAAAACCATTCACATATTGATCCACATACATCAATTGAGACATTTTTTCAAAAAATGTATAGAATTACTTCTGATGTTTCATCCTTGAGAGTATAACTACAAAGAATTGATACAGTTATGTAACCCACTGCCAGTCAGGTTGTCCGTTCTTCATCATTCATATAGGAATCTTGTTACACAAAAATATCATATTAAAATGCTAAAAAAAATTCTTTTGAACCTAGGATAACTGATGAACAAGAAGTAATAATCAGGGGTCATTAAACCAAGAGTAAATTGATTTCATGTATTCACAAGAGGGAAATTTGACGTCGTGGGTTGACTTTCCCTATTATAGCTCAATTGATTATTTTTCAGAAACATCAATCACTAAAAAATTAGGAAAAATCACAATCATTGAGTCCATACCCATTCCTTACACTGATCATCCAAATTTATGGTTGAATCTCTTATTCAAAATGAACTATTTTTGTTGAGAAATTTGAAAAATGAAACTGGGATGGATTCAAAATCTACACCTATGTGTGAATGTCCTATCAAACATGAGAACAAAATTATTATCCTTCCATTCCCACTCAGGAATCTTTTCATAGGTTATAACCATGACCATTTATTTGGAATACATATTTTTATTTACAAAAAAAATTTAAGAATTATCATTGATGTCTTAGAAAGGACTACATATGTGAATGGATCAATCAATACTGATATTACTTGGAATTTCCAACTCATTATAGAAAATGGTATTTTACATGATAAAATTATAAACAACGAATTAATCTCAACCTATTAGACGTGGAGAAATATGGTATCCTTAAAATATTTAAAATTGGTATTGGGAAAGTTATGGGATCCATGTCAGGCTAATGACGTTAAACAAAGAGCTGCATGGGACACAACTTGTCGTTTTTAGGTTTCCAATAATTTGGTTATTTTAATAAACATTATATAGGATTAGTTGATCATTTTGATATAATTTTATTATTCCTCAAACTGTTGACACGTTTTCTCTTATGATTATGGATGGGAATGAATGCGGGGCACATTATTCATCTGTGTCATGCGGTGTGATCCTTGAGTACTACCTTACCCTGAAATTAAATAGAAGACAATGTATCATCAGTTTGATTTAAATAAAACATAAAATATTGATACTTGGAATTAAATAAATTTTTGTGTTGCTTGTTTTGTCACCTTTTTATTGTTTGTATGGTTCATAGACTATTTTGGGTGATACATATTCAATTAAAGAGGTGCCTAAATCTCCCATGACAACAAAGAGTGATTTGAGAGCACCATAATCATCATTATGAAGCCATCAAGTGAACATGTTCCATTCCCTTTCCACCTCAACCCTCCCCCCACCCACATTCTCCTCCATTTTCTTTTTACAAATCTATAGACAGTTTCATTCTAATTTGGGGCATGTGGAAAAAAAATTGTTAAAAAAACTTTAAAAAATAAGTAAAACACCATTATCATTAATATAACATAATTTTTTCTTACATTAAAACTACACAGTGAATAATTTTTATTTCCATTACTCTTAATTTAATTCATGATTATGTTTACAAGAATTGATTTAGGATGTTTGGATTTCCAATGAGAATTCTCTTCATTTTTATTCTCATCTATTAAATAAAAATGCCAAAATGCATGTCCTCTAGAATATGGGTTACTAATTTGAATTTTTGGGGTCCCATAATAAATAGCATATGCTGGTTTTATTTTTATGAATTATATTAGTATTCAAAAAAAATATGTGTATTGCAATGGATTGATAAAATGTGAGGCTTTCGGCACATGGGGATCATGACACTAGGGTTGTATTCCCCTATGTTTTTCACTCAATCTCAATTTATGGTAACAAGAATTTGTTTTTGATCAAGTTAACTCTATATGATGCCAGAGCCTGTGGGATTCACGTGGTTCTCTAAGGCCTTTGAGCATGGGAGTCATCAGAAAAGTCTTGCTATATGGGTAAATTTGATTTGATGTGATCTAAATTACTATGGAAACATTGCCGAAAAAATGAAAATAATATTTATATTAAATGTGATTCCACCTAGAACTTCCATGATTTCACCCTTGAATGAAAATGAACCCCCTTATATATAGAGATTCACAACACATCATTCCACCTAATTGACTAGGATGAAGTACTATGATGGATTTGATCAAAGGAATGGGATTGGGACTGGGGTGTGATTTGAATGTTATCTTTTGTTAAATTATTTGGATATGTTATAATGATATATTTTTTTGTGGTTTACATTTTGAGCACTATTTTTTAATTTAGGGGATTTATTATCCAACAAAAACACATATTTCAAAAAAATGTTAATGGTATTAAATGTTTATTTTTGATCTTATGTTTTCTAAGTTTGTGGATTTTAATTTTGAACATCCATTTTCATCATTCGTGCACTTGATGACTAATGTACACCAATTTAAGCCCAATGATTCATATGTTTTTATGAAATGTAATTTTCCATATTTTAATTTAATATTTTTGGAAATGGATATAAAATTAGATACAAACATTTTCCATTTAGGGATAAATGACGGATTAATAAATGATGATGAGGATATTTGGTGATGAAAGGAAACAATTTTGGGGAAGGAAAATTGGACACCATCCCACTGATGATAACATGGGCCCCACCATACAAGCTCGATGAAGCCCAAATTTCGTGAGATTCTATAAGATATATCAATGGAAAAATAATAATACTTTAGTATCTAGTGATAATTCATCAACTATAATAGATTTTAAGGTGGCCCAAATAGAATATCAAAATCTGAGTAGAAATCTATGGCCCAGAATGTTTTCCCACAAAATCAGCCATAACACCCAATTAACAACTCTAAATTGGATCGTATTTTACAGGCGGTTAGGTGACACCTGGAAATCCATTTTTGTCTTCTATGGCCCACTACAAATCATCCCTCTATAAGGTCATTTTGATTCATTTATTTGGAGGATGCATGATGGCTTCCACTTCATGTCAAAGAAGGAAATTTATTTTCATCCACTACTTTACACCACCCTATGGTCTAAATTAATTACATAATTGTTCTTAAATTGATTGAGGCCCGGACTAAGGCTTCCCAATATCTTATTTAAGGCGGTGGTGGTGTGGGGGAAGGAATCTCATGTTTTTTTTATGTTATATTATTATGTAAAATATCCTTTGAAATATTTTCAATTTTCAAGTAATGTTTTTATTTATATATTATTAATCAACATATTTCTCTTATATTATTCACATTTAATTAATTAAAACAATATAATAACATATCATAGTAATAAATCAGTGTTTTCGTGAATTATATCACTCGTAGGTGTGAATTGTGTTCACATAAATGGAGGAGTGCTTGTTATTTCTGCGATTTTAATTTTATCAATCCAATTCTTGTGATCCATCTTCCACAGACCATTGAGAGTGAACCATAAATATAGGGATATCCCTTTAATGGGTTTATCGTGGGAATATTCAAAGGATAGACTGAATTGTATTTTATGAAAGAATTTTTGTTAATTGGTTAACTAATTTATGACTTTCATTCTTCAGTTATTTCAAGTATTCATCTTCAATGTGTTTGAGGAAGATAAATTCGAGTACTAAAATCACCATATACCTAGGATAGATCATTAATTTGGTTATATAATTGGGTAAAGGATTATTAATTGAGTTTATATATCCTAAAATTAGAAAATTAAGAAGGTAGTGTTGTTTTGAAGAATGGATTCAACAAGAATTAAGAATACCAAACTTGTATAAAGAAGTAAAATTCATTCAATCTACCCAGAGCATAATCCTGTGATCAAACCATTTTCATTGAATTTGATTCACTTATGTTTCTGAGTTTTCTTTAAATCCATCTAATATAAAAAACAATTTGGCCACTTCATAGCCAAAAATTCATCTCATATGTTGTGTATCTTAGGTATCTTTTTAGGTCTCGGTGGTTTCAAAAACCCAAGATAGACTACACGGACCTTTCAACCTTCATATCATAGGTAAATTTGAGCGGGAATCAAATTTTGGTGTTGTTACTAGGGACTTAAGTAAGTTATCATAGATACCAGATTCCTCTTATCATCCCACATCTCTAATCTCATCCCCCACTTCATTTCTATGGAAAACCCTTTTGAACAAATCCAAACATGTTGAACCTCTCATTACATTGATCACTCCACACCTAGTGCGATGTAAAATTACCATCCAAGTTTATATTAGTGGGATAATCAAAAGCCTATTGAGCCATAATTTTATAACTCCTATTCTCTAAAAAAAATTATGAGTTCCAATCCAAATAAGGGCAATGGGAACATCATCTTGTCAAGTTCCAACAACTTAATTCTCATCATGGAATAGATCATCTATCTCAAGACCTTTCCCATCTTGATCCACATCCATTAATTGAGAAATTATGTCAAAAATGGATTAATTACTTCTAATGTTTCAACCTTGATAATTGAACTACAATGCATTGAAACAGCTATGGAAACCATTCCCAATCACATCGTCTGCTCCTCATCTTTCATAGAGGAATCCTGTCTCACATAAAGATATCATGAATGATAGAGAAATTTCCAATGAACATAGGACACCTAAATAAGATGAAGTAATAGTTGATGGGTATTTAAATCAAGAGGAAATTTAATTTTTTTATTCACAAGAGAGAAATTGGACATTGTGGATTGAGTGTCCCTATTATAGATCCATTAATGATTTGTCAGACACACTAATCACTGAAAAATTAAGAGAAATCACAAACATGGATTCCATACCCATTAATGACACTGATCATTCCAATTTTTTAGTTTAATCAACTATTCAAAATAAACAAATTTTGTTGAGATGTTTTGAAAATGAAACCGAGATAGATTCTAATTCTCCACCTATGTCTGAATGTCCTATCCAACTTGAGCTCAAAATTATTTTCATTCCTTCCTCGCTGAAGTATCCTTTAATAGGGTATATCCTTGACTTTTAAGATGGAATTAATTATTCAATTGACACAAAAAATGTTTGAATAATCATTGATGTCTTAGGAAAGGCTTCAAGAAGAAACTGGATAAACTATTACTGATATTACATGGATTTTCACACTTATTATAGAATACAGATTTGTACATGAATAAAATTATAATGAAAAAATAAATCTCATACAAGTGGATGTGGAGAAATATGGGGTCCATAAAAAATTGAATATTGGTGTTGGGTATGTTATGGGATCCATGTCGGGCTAATGATGTTAAATAAAAGAATTTCATGAGAGGTAACCTGAGGTTTTCATCAATCCAATAATTTTTTTATTTTAAACAACTTTATATAGGATTAGTGGATCATTTTGATATAATGTTATTATAACTCATAAATTTGACCTATTATTATCTTATGAGTATGGATGGGTATGGAAAGGGAGCATTTTATTCATCCATGACATGCGGTGTGATCCCTGAGAACTATCATACCCATAAATTAAAAATAAGACAATGTATCATAGGTTTGATTTAAAAATAATAAAATTGATGAGAATTGGTATTAAATTAATTGTTTTGTTGTTTCTTTTGACTGGTTTGTTCTTGTTTAAATTGTTCATGGACTAATTTGGGTGATACATATTCTATCAAGGGGTTTCCTACATCTCCCATGGGAACAAAGAGTGGTTTGGGAGAACAACTATCATCATTATGAATCCAGTAGGTGAACTTCTTCCATGAACATTAAAACTCATTCCCCCAACCAAATTTCTCCTATCTTCTATTTTTAAGAAACTAGCGACAGTTTCATTCTATGATGGGGGGTTCAGAAAGAAACTTTTTGTTAAAAAAATAAAACAAGAAGTAAAATTACTTATTCATTAATATAAGAACATATTTTCTCACGTTAAATATACATCAAAAATAATTTTTATTTCCTAATTAATAATTTAATTCTTGATTATGTTTAAAAGCATTTATTTTGGTATTTTGTTTATCCAATGAAAATTTTCATCATTTTTATTTTTATATATTAAATCAGAATCCCACAATGCATGTCCTCTAGAATGTGGGGTAATAATTTGAATTATTGGGGTCCTATAAGCAATAGGATAGGCTGGTTTTACTTTTATGAATAATATAAGTATTCAAAAAAATATATAAGAAGATAAATATAAAAACTAAAAAAATTGTGTGTATAGTAATGGATTTATAAAATGAGAGGCTTTCGACACTTGTGGATTGTGACTCTAGAGATTTCTAGCCCTGAGTTTTTCACTCTATCTCTATTTATGGTAATATGATTTTTTTGATAATGTTAACATGAGATGATGCTCATGTAAGTGGGTTCACTTGGTTCCCTATGGCCATTGTGCTTGGGAGTCATCGGCAAAGTCTTGCTACATGGGTTAATTTGATTAGTTGAAATCTCAATTAATATGGCAACATTGAAAAAAAAATAAAAACAATAAAAACAATGATTACTCATATTAGTATTAAATGTGAATCCACCAAGTGCTTCAATAATTTCCCCCTTGAATTAAAATGAACCCCCATATCTATTGTGATTCACAACACATCATTTCACCAAATTTAGTTGGATGAATTATGATGATGTATTTGATCAAAGGAATGGGAATGGGTTATGGATCCACATTTAATATTATCTTGTTTTAAATTATTTTGATAGGTTATAATGATATATTTTTGTGTAGTTTAAATTGTGAGCATTTTTTGTTATAATATGTTAGAAAAATGATTTCAAATATAATCTTCTAATTTTTTGCTCGGTACTAGATAATATAAAGTTGTGGGGTGTGATTACACAATAAAAACACATATGTTAGTAATATTTTAATGGTATTAAATGTTCATTTTTTGATCTTATGGGTCTGAGTTAGTGGATTGTAATTTTGTAGATGGATTTTCATCATAAGGGCACTTCATTCTTAATGTACACTAATTTAGGCCCAATGGTTCATATCATTTTAAGGAATGCAATTTTCCTTATTTTAATTTTCTGTTTTTGTAAATGGATATAAAAATAAATATTAATTTGTTTCATTCAGGGATAAATGGGGGATTCATAAAGTATGATTGG
This sequence comes from Viscum album, assembly GCA_963277665.1. Lineage (NCBI taxonomy): Eukaryota > Viridiplantae > Streptophyta > Magnoliopsida > Santalales > Viscaceae > Viscum > Viscum album. The sequence goes on along the minus strand of OY728150.1, from coordinate 33,346,733 downwards.
GATATTTGGCGATGAAAGGAAATAGTTCTGGAGAAGGAAGACTGGACACCAGCCTACTAATGAGAATTTGGGGGCCCACACTACAGTCCCAATGAAACCAAAATTTTATGGGATGATAGAATACATATATAGAAACAAATAATTATGTGGTCTATAGTGATAATTCGGCCTCTATGGTGGCTATTAATGTTACCCAAAGAGAATATCAAATCCTGGTCCAGAATCAGTGTCCCAGAATTTTATCATACTAAATCAGACATAACCCTCAATACAAAACTCAAAATGGGCCTTAATTTTATATGAGGATATGAAAAATATGTATCTATAGTTTTTTCTTCTATATCCCACTCTATTTTGGCCATGTATAATGTCATTCAGACGCATCTGTTCATTGGATGCAAGTTGGCTTCCACTTCGGGTCAAAGGGGGGAATATATATTTATACACTACTTTCCACCATCCTACGACCTAAATTAATTTAATAATTAGACATACATTGATTGAGGATCAGAATAAGTCTTCCCAATTGCCTATTAATCGATGTGGTGGTTAGGGGGAAGGAATCTCTTGTTTTTTTGATGTAATTTTATTATGCCAAAGTTCCGTTGAAAAGTTTTCAATTGGTATGTAATTTTCTTTTTTTATTTCTATGTTCTTAATAAAAATCTTTCTATTCTATTCATCCCATTTCATTCATTAAAATTATATTATCACAAATCACAGTGATATATTAGTGTTTTGGGGAATTATTTCACACATTGGTGTGAATTTCATTCACACACAAGGAGGAGTTCTCATTATTTCCGCGATTTTAATTTCTTCAATCTAATTCTTGTAATCCATCTTCCAGCCACCATTGAGTATATACCATCAATGGAGGGATAAGATTTTAAGGGATTGATCGTTGGAATATTCAAAGGCTGGATTGAATATTATTTTATGAACGAATTTATGTTAATTGGTTAACTAATTTAAGTCTTCCATTCTTCATTTGTTTCCACTCTCCATCTTCACTGTGTTTGAGGATTCTAAATCCAAGCACTAAAATCACCATATACATTGGAGAGATCATGAATTTGGTTCTTTATATGTGTAGGGGATTAGTAAGTGAGCTTAATTAGACTCAAAACATAAAATGATAAAGGTAGTGTTATTTTGAAGAATGGATTCATTAAGAATTAGTTATACCAAAATTTTATAAAGAAGTCTAATTCATTCAATCCATCCCAATCATAATCTAGAGTTCAAACCAATTTAATTGAATTGATTTCACTTAGGTTTAGTAGTGTTTTTTAAACCATCTAACATAAAAACCATGTTTTCCACTTCATAACAAAAAATACATCTCATTGGTTGTGTATCCTATGTATCATCTTTGGTCTCAGTGGATTTGACAACCCAAACAATACTACAAGGACCGTTATCCCCACATATCCTGTGTAAATTTGAGTGTGAATCATGAATTAATGATTTAGTTTTTTTAATATAAAAATATTCATAGTTATGGAAAAATATAGGGGGGAGGATTTGGTGGTGTTTAGATGGAATCATATTTAGGGTACAAGGAAGTCAAAGAAACATTTTTAGGAATGTGGGGGTGATCTGGGGGATTGGGTAGATATTAGGTGGTAGGAATTCATAGTGTTATGGAGGTGCATATGGATGTAGTGTAATATTAGGAATGGTGTACTAGGCATGTTGAAATCTATGATAGTCAATGAGAGAGGTGTTTGAAGGGAAAAAATTAAAGGAGGAGTTTCATATCAATCAGTTTTCGTTCGTAAATAGAATATTACAGTATTTATGAAAAATCAAACAATCATTCACATTAATTTTTATTAGCATTAAAATGAACTAAAATAAAAGACAAACACCAATAAACATACAAAGGTAATAAGAATGAAAATATGTAGTCAACAAAAATAAAATATCAAATAGGAAATATATAGTAATAAAAAATCTAAATAATTGTAGAATTATATAAATAGAGGTGAACAACAAAAAATTTATCCATAAAACATCACATGGAATCCACAAAAATGAAAACACTAGTAGTAGAGGGCATTGAACACCCACTCCACTATAATGAAATAAATGATGTTGAAAACCCTACTACAATAAATTATATCAAACACACACTATGAATATAACTTATAATTCATGACATGAATATAATCTCATATATTAATATCATTTACCAATAACCAGAAAAATATTAACAATCACAATATAAACACAAAAATGTATAAAAAATTGTTTTTTACAATAAAAACTTTCATAATATAATTTAACGTTTTAATATTATTCCACTAATCAATTTCATAAATAATTATTAATTACCCTTATGTTCTTGAGAACATTATATGTGGGATTATAATTTTATAAAAAGAGTTTCAATGGGAAATAAATGTGTATTTAGAAAATTAGTTTCATCTTTCAAATTGAAATTTTCAGGAAAATTTCTCTTTCACAATAGAAAAATTAATAAATAATAATAATCTAATTTCCTGCATAGTATAGAAGAATAAAAATTTTATGAGATGAAAAAAACATCCTTATTTCAAATATTATAAATAAAATGTAACATGCAAATCTAAAAATGATGTATTATAAAAACTACCACAATTCAAATAGTTTAACTTTCATATAACCGAATTCTTACTACACAAGAAATATTTTAGTAGAAGTATTTTCAAAATACAATTACAGAAATATATTTATATTTTTATAATACACATACATAAAGTCAAAATAAATATACAAATGAAAATATTTAATTGTAAGTGAATAGTCTTAAAGTAATGGCAATGATGGGGTGTAGTGAATATTGGATGGTATGAAAGGACTCATTATACATTCCATGAATAATAATAATTTACTAGAGTAATGTATAATTATATAATAATATTATTATAAAGTGATTAAAGAGTCTTTGTGGCATTGAAAAAATGTAATTAAATCAAGTGATTCTTATAGTAAAATAAAATAATGGGAGATAGTAAAATATATATTACATCATTTATTTTTCAAGACAAATCAAAAAATGTACATAAATAAAATGAATATGTTGATGATTAATATTTTTGGATGAAATATTGTAAAGGTTTTGTGTATTGGTATGTTGAAAATCATATTCCATAACACTAATCAGTAATGAACTGAATTGCTTAGGATAAGAGTACAAAAAATAAAATTTTCATAAAGTGAATGAAGAAAATTTTGTGTTGATGTAAATTTAATTTTTATTGTTATATTTTTATTAAAAATATTTAATTTTAAATATTATAATATCTTCCAGAATAGTCACTTCAGTGATTGTAAAAATAAGAGTGAAATAATGTCTATCCATTGGGAGATTACAACCATCATAGATTGTTGTAAGGGATTAGGAAATGATAAATTTAATGATAAAATAAAACCCAACTAAATTCAGAAAAATATTTAACTAAATCATACCATATGAAATTATAAAAACAAGTAAACCATATCATATAAAAATAAAACAAAAATGAAGATAATATATTGACATAATTAATCCTTACCCAATTAAAATTATAGATTCCAGAGATATGAAATTAATGAAACCATACCTGATGGTGGAAATCAGAGATATATGAGGGATTTGATGAATTATGTTATTGTGGGTTTTATATTTAAGACGGTTAATGGAATTTTTATTCGAGATAATTGGGGTTTATTGAAACACAAATAGATGAAATTGATCGAAGATTGAACAAAAAATCATCATTCAAAAAAACACTAATGCAAGCTAGTCAGAAAGGGTGAGTCATAGAACACTGATTGGTGAGATATGGTGGATATCATAAAATATCATAAGATGATGTTGAATCATTGGGGGAGTCAAGGAGTAGTGGTTATAAAAAATGAGAAAATTTTTATGAGGACAAATATCTGGAGGTAGTGGAATATAGGGGATTGAGGCGGGAGACTAGTTAGGTGGGAGAAGGTTTGTGGAGGTGAGGAAGATAGTGATGGTTATAGAGGTAATTATAAGAGTAAGATATGATATATTAAATCTGACATGTAAAATTTTAGGGGGTGAAAGATAATTATCAAGGATGACCCCATTCTAAAGTGAAATCATGATCTATAGGATTGACATGAGTGAATTGTAGTATAATAAATAATTAGTCACATATATTTATTTAGATTTTAGTCAAAATAAATTATTTTATTTAAATTAGGTTACTAAAAATAAATATAATATTATTTTATATATTATTATATCTTATAAACACAAATACCAAATAATAAAAATAAATCATTACATTTTTATTTAGATTATATACTATGGAGTGTTTCTATATAATACAACCATTGCATGACATGCTCCCACCGGGATCCCTCAAAGGAAAAAAGTGATGGAAGGTAGTGATCCACCAAAACATTCCTCAAATATGTAAATGGTTGGTGACTAATAGTAAAGGTACATATATATTTATTAGTGAAAATTCCCCTAATGAAACAAATACTCAAATAAAACTATATAAAACCATGAAATGTTTTATAACATAAAAATATTAACTATTATAAAATATAAATAAATTAATCATCCAAATAAAAATTCAATGAAAACAAAACTTCTACTCATGACCTCTAATAATCCAGTCCTTAGTCAAAATGTAAATGTCCCATCTAGAAAAAATTACATTACACACTTGGTGGGGTGAGTGTTAGGTTTTCAATATAATCATCCTCTTAAATTTATCAATGATATTTTTATTCAATCATTCTATGTAGAAATGTGTGTAAGGAACAAAAATAAGAAATGATAATAAAAAAAATTCATAGATATATATCATATTAATCTACTTGGAATTCCAAACTCCTCATCAAATGATTAATCCCGAACAATTATTACATAATCATATTTTCTAAAATAATAATAAATTAATAAATTTATTTCACTTCAAAAATTATATAAATAATATATATTTTGAAAATGATATAAATTAAAAGGTAAATAAAAATAAAAATATTAATGGGATCAATTCATAAACTCAATGGATGTTGTAGAGGATATAATATTTATATATAATTATTTCCTTAATTTCAAAATTATCTTATTAAAAATTATACTTTTCCTACTACCACTATATTTCCATTTCATCCATGAAATGTCTATATTCATTATACCATTTTAATCCTGAACATTAAAAATCAATCAACTTAAATATCTCAAAAATAAAATAATATAAAATATGATAAACAGTCAATATGTTTTTTTCACATAACATTGAAAATCATCTAAATTAATTTTCAATCCATCAAATGTCACTAAAAATTATATACATTGATATAAGAGTATTGTAGAATTTATAGTAAGATACATCATGTCAAGAATTATATTTGATTCATAAGGAAGGAATGTTCTTAGAATCAAAAACCATAATCCCAAAATGATATTTCACATCATATTTACCATTATTTAATTGTACAAAAACAAACATCCATTGAATGTGGGTGATGAAATTTATTGAAAGGACATGAATGATCATTATATTTAATTAAATAATACTATGTCAAGGTGAATTATGTAATACCATTGTTGACAGCAAATTTTGGAAATGGTCATAAATGGGAACTGTTAATAAAACCTTGTGCATATTGGGAATCCATGACCAATTTTGAGACGAACATGGGAGGTACGTGCAATATATAAGGTTTGGATGCATGATTTGAAATGGCATGAAAATACTTACACGCCCAATGAGATATCAAAGGGGGCCTTTGTGGCGACCATCTGATAAACAACCATGGGAATGGCGCAAAAGAAGAGTGACTAACATGAAAGAAATCCATATGTGCACAAACTCTTCATCTCGCAATGTGACATGAAATGTTACCTAGATATCCACCTTCGATGTTTCTACCTATAAATAGATGAATAACCTATACCCTCTTGTGATAGTGACAGATGAAGAACCGACACTCTACCGCGTGAAAGACAACACTTCCGAGACCACATGAAATAAATGTCCCCAATGTATAGGATCTTGCATTACATGTCACCCAGGGGTCCTCCTTCTAGTGGGACCACTAGGAATTGATCATCATTCATTTCCATTTAATCTATGTAATTTGTGCTCAGATGATTCCCCTTGCACGTTTGTTTTCCCTCGTGTCGTAACAACCTTGCACACATCGACTCACATTGCACGCGACCACACTATCCTATGTATAGCCTCTAATCTTTCTTGAATCTTACATCCTATGTGAACCCCTACTTATTTTCAACATTTATATTTCTTACCATAATGAACCATGTATGAGCCCCTTTTACAAGAAATGCCCCTATCATGCACCTGCTTCTCCTATACGAACCTACAGGTTTGTAAGATGTGATTTCAAGGACCCTTGGTCTCTTCTTCTTGATGTGTTGTGTTCCCTCATGCTTCTTCTAATAGTTATGATAATGGATATTAATTCATTACAAGGATATGTTAACGTGATACCCTCAATGAATCACTCCACAATTCTATCCCAACACAGCATTGTCGGTGCCTTCCCTTCAAGAAGGGGTAAAGTGTTTCAGTTAGTATAGTCCTAGCAGTGGGGATAGAATCCTCATCCTCCATGCTATGTGAAATTAAAATATAGATAATGATAATTTTTTTGACATGATGTTTAAAACATCTTCTACCAATTATATATACAATGGGTGCCCCATCTCAGTCATTTTCCACTCCTACTAGTCTCCCCAGCACTGAGATCTTCCTCAAATGGAGTGAGATACTCCTTGCATGGAACAAAATATGTACACATGTGAAGGAAACAATCCTGGTGTAAGCCCATATCCTTTATTGTTAGAGATAGAATCCTTTCTCCTCCTCTCTTCTTCTTTGCGCAAGGACTAGAGGTCATATGGGAACAGGGGACTCGATACCCCATCCCACTCCTTTTAGGAATTGACACCATTGGGCCTCAATCTTGTAGTAAGACCCAGTCTCTATCTCAGTGGGCCACTAACAACACATAATACCCATTTCACTCCTCGTGAATTCACATTTTATGGCATTATCATCAGGTATTTGTTGCCTCTTTTTTCTGACACGGACCATGACTCTTGTGGGCTAAGAGTAAGCATCGACCATGGTACCCTATTCGGGTCCCCTTAGTGTGGAAGCCCCCATCTCCCTCAAATGAACTACGTAGACTTCCATCCTTTACACATTCATTTATGGAATCTAGGAATCCTTGATGAGGTTCAAATCCATCATCTATTGGTCCTGAGCACTTCACAATGGTTTACCCTCATCCTGCATGACGTTGAATTGTACTCATTCAAACTACATGTGTTTTGATCCCTTTCTCATTAACAGGGTACTTATGAAGCCTCTATATAGTTCAACCCAAAACATAAGTAAACATTTGTGTCCCCTTTTCTGAGACCCACATCCTTGGTCCATCCCTTAGTAGCATCGGACTGACCCTCTAGAAGCTAACCATGTGTAAGCCCTAACATGTCTCTAGGTTGTTGACCATTGCATACACCGTGACTCCATGCAACATCTTGAACTATGTAGAAAATGAATCCTTACCTATAGGACATGTAGGAAGCCTCCCTTAGGTTCAAGACCAACTCCCTTATCCCATCATGGTCCCTCCCTTGAGCTGTTGTGTTTCGGGAAGGTCCTTCCACAACTAGGAGTTTCCACATCCTTCAAGTCCAATTCATGCATCCATTCTCATGCGCCTCCTTCTTAGGTGTCCCATCTACCCACCAAACTACATGGACATTGATTCCTTTCTAGGAGGATACCTAGGAAACCTCTATAAGGTTCAAGCTCAACATCACCATCATCTTCATGAAAGTACCATCCCCACTCACTCCATTTTTTTACACACCGTAGATATCCATCATGATTCCAACCTAGGATGCCATATCATGGTGAAGTCATGCCATCCATTTGAGAATCTGACCATGAAAAATTCCCACACAATCCATAACCATCACACTAAGAGTCTTACTCTCCTGATGCACTAATAACTATGCATAATCCAAAACATGTCTCTTAGTTATTGTCCTTTATGTACACTCTAGTTCATCACGAATTCGAACTATGTGAGTTTTTATCACTATCATGTAAACATGTTTTGTAGGAGGCCTCAATGAGGGTCAATCCCAGCTCATGGTGAACATTGGTGTCTACCTCGACAGGAACCTAGAATCCTTGAATTTTTCTTCATTGGAAATTTTGATCACTATCTTTTAAAGATGTTATATATGAGTTATCAGATCATTTATTCTATTACATTATTGAGTAAATTAATATTTATTTATTCATTACTTATATGATAATCATATCAAGGAAAAACATCCACATATTACAACAGCTGATATTGATGAATGTCGGAAAAATAATATTTCATACAGGTTTCCAAAATGGGTAACATATATTATTTATGTTCTAACATATAAAATCATTTTTGTACTTATTATATTAATTATTTACAAAAAATTTATTTATCCTAACATGATGATAAAATTGATAATCAATTGTTTGTATTGAGTAACCCACAACAAATAATGGTTAAATATTATAATTCATATGTGTAAATGATTATTGATTTCATACACGTACATATGACAAATAAAAAATAATTAATAGTGGTGTTATATTTTGAGGATTGAATCAAAGATAAATTATATTTTTGAATTATAGTATTCTTGAAGAATTTATTAAACATTGTTATCTAGGATAGAATTAAATAACAATATTTAAATCTCATTGGTTGGATACTGAGAGAGGCTTTAATGGTAATCCAAGCCATGTAATAATTGATATTATATATAAAGAATTCTTCCAGTGAATGAACCATTTTTATTTTCTCATAAGAACATAAAATTTATTATGAAAATTAATGTGCCACGATAAGAGAGTTGGGGGATTAAAAGATGATAATAAAAATTAACTCTTACGAAAATTAGTTTATACAAAGTTAATGTGGTTCTATTAAGGTGCAACGAATTGAAATTTTGTTAAGAGACTAATCAAAATAAATAATTTCCATGAATATACATGATAATAGATGATAAAATTCCAATTTTAGGGGTCGACATTGATGGTGATTTTATATATGTAAGAAATGAATTTTAAATGCAAGTGATGATTAAACAGAAACACCTATGAATATTGATGATGTTGAGGAGGAATATGATGATATTGGCACTTTCACATTCAAATACAACAACAGAGTAGAATATTGGAAAATTGAATGATGGATATATTAAAATATAATACATATCTATATATAATAGTTATTTTCAAATATTTTCTAATAATAGTTATTTCCTGTTTCAAAAATAATTAGTTCTATTTCATGAGATCGAGGGTGTTGATATACCAAGTGATGAGCATGATGTTGGATCGTCTAAACGTCTGATTGATAGCAATGTAGGTAGGAATCAGAGGGTTCATGGTCTTGCGATATTGATGATTTATGACCCTTTCCCCAAGTGATGTCTAAATCTTGGATTCAATCAACGCATGTCATGGTATGTACTCTTGTGTATCGTATTTAGTTTTAATTCATTATCATTAATTTATTTTTATAATAATTGTTTGATTATTATTTATTTTTTATAATATTTTCACATATAACTATTGGATGTTGGAGTTCTATATTAGGAAATTATTTTTTTGGAGCATGGGTTACATGTTATCAGATTCCCATAGATGTTCAACACTACATGTTTGATCATTGTATGGTACACAAATAAAAAATATTTAATTGGAAATTTATTTCATTAATAAATAGATATTATTAATTTTTTTAGGGTTTATGGTATCTCATCTATAAGATCAATTGTGACTCTATTTGTTAGGCATGAGGGGGGTTTATGTGTGATCATTGCTATTAGTTTTTTCATAATATAATGAGAATAGAAGTGATGAAATTATGATTCATAGAGTTTGATGAGTATTTATGGGCCCACCAACCAGATTACATTTAATTTGAGATTTTGGAAGGATTATTTTCACATGGAATGAGTAGTTATTCTTAGAATATATCATTATTAGGTTGAAAACCCAAGGGAGACAGGAAAAGACAAAACGAGCTTGTAGTTGTACATTTAGTATTCATATGGAAAATATGATAAGTACCCTTTATAATTAATTTTTATAAATTTAAATGTATAATGTTTATTTAATATACATATAATGAGTTGAATAACATGATATTATAGAGTTATGGGGTAATAGGGGGATACAGAAAGATCTTGTCAGTAGAGATAATAGTGGTGATGGGCGTTGTATGATTCTAGTCGGTGTACTTTCATTTTGAGTATTAAACGTAACGTGAAATAAATAAATAAATATTTTAAATTGAAATTGAAATTGAATAATTCATATGAGGATAAATCATTTTAGAGACAGATTGAGTTTCAGGTTGAGATTGAGGATCAAACTAGTGAAGCCAAATTTGATGAGGGTCCATGGATGCATGAGACCCGTATCCCTTCTAGAAAGATGAATTTGTTTATATCAGCTATATATTGATGTATGAGAGCTAATGTGGCCCCACTGTTATGTTGGAATGGAACACAATATGATCTCCTGGTATTTCATTACCACATGCTGCACAGAATCAGTAGCATCATTGATCTTAGGGTGATCTTATAGAGAGTATGCATATGCGTAAGGAAGTGCCTTGTCGATAGTAGCATTAACAACATGAGTAGATGTTTTGATGGAAGCTACAACTGCATGACCAGATGCTGGATTCCATTTGGCATTTGAATCATTATTTAAAGGTGAGTTCTTTCCACCAATTCCTCTAACTCTTTAAGAATACCTTCCCTCAAAGTTATGTATTTACTTTTTTTAATAAATTTTTTAATGTAAATTCTTTTTGAAATATTATATATTTATATTTCTATATATTTTCGTTTTTATATTTTTTTCGAATAATGTGGTTTTTATTATTTTAATATTTTTTTAATATTTTTTTCTTCTTTTATTTATTTTTTAGTTAATAAAAATAATTATTATCATTATTATAATATCTATATTTGAGATGCAATTTTTTCATTTTGGTATTTGTGATGGGACCCTATTTCAAATAAGTCAATCTCTAGTAGAGTAACATCTGACTACAACATATCACTAATTTGTTCATGGACATGTGGTCACTACTATACCTTAGGTGCTCCTCCCTGAACTCTGATGGATTTCAACTAGAAGTAGTGTCCTAGAGAGGTACTTTGGGGATGATATATCCCTATATCAGATTTCAAAATCGTATTTGAAAAAAAATGTCTATCAATTATACAACCACCATTTATTATATACATAATTAAAATATTGAAAATGCTATAAGAAATATTTGAAATGATGGGACAAATTATTATAGAATGGTCTCCCACAAAGTATAACATACATATACATATATAAAATGAAATATATAATGAAAATAAAAGTAATACTATGTGAGGCTCCCCAATTTCTGTGATCCTCAAATGGTCAAAAAATCCCAACCCCATAGAGATATATCGCGTCATCATGACAACCCAGAGCTGTATCCCAACATGATCCTAAAATAAGTGAGGGCTACTCAGGTGCCAAAATTTATGTAATTTATATGTATGGTGTTAGTACAACTGAGTAGGACACCACCAAAGGTGTACCTGAATATAACCAGTCTGGGTAATAGTCTATTCATTATTGAATAATGAAAATAGCGTAAAAAGGTTATTTAAAATAAAATAAAATAATAAATAAAAAACACCAAAATTATGTTCTAGTTTGACCCTAGTAATAGTACATACCATCATCATACATGGTAGAGGTGTCTCTAGGAATGTCATAAGGACCATGACTATTATTCTCTCTTGACGGGGGAAAATATACCGAATCTTGTTCCAAACAAGTGGAATTTGGTAGAAATATAACCATATTTTGATCCCCAGCATCCCTTGGGGGAATCATTCATCTCAATTTATCCACAACATGCATCCCCCCTTAGAAACGTTCACCCTGAATTAACTACATAAAAATGGATTCTTGGGGGGAATTATTCACACTAGGTTAATTATAAAAAAATACCCCTAATGATATCGTTCACCCATGGTAAAATATATAAATACTAACTCCACATGGTAGTCTTATTTTACCTAGATTCAATGTTGAAGGTATGAAAGGAAATAATTCATATATTAAAAATTTTATAACATAAAATCAACATTGACGAATGTTTATTGATTTAATATTCAGTTTCAAAAAAAAATTAATTTCCATTATCCAAAGTATTCTAATACAATGTTTCTAAAAATAATTTCCTATAAAATATTTTAAATGAAAATCATCATGACAAAGAGTTATATCAAATCCATTTTCATTTCTTTTTACTGAAAACCAAAACCAATTTATCATTTACCCAATTTTATTAAAATTTTATAGTAAATTTACTATTTCAAATCAAGACATCTTAAATTATCATTTTAATTAACAGTTCCAAGTTATAATAAAAAACATACACAATTTATCTTGAAAATATTGGTGACTATAAAATTAACTTTTACACTAAATGATTCATATAATTAATTTAATGTTAATCCTTCTAAGTATTATTTAACGATTTATTCATTGATGTACATAAAGAGTAAGTTTTATTAAAAACCAATCCAAGGAAATAATAGCACGCACACCCACTCTACAAATCATTAATATAAATTTATATGAGATGATGGTATTATTAGATGGAAAACCTATCTCAAGTTGGAATATTTCCCATTAACTCCAAGGGTCCTGTAGTAACTTTACAGTCCCATTCGAGCCTTGTATCTGCCCATCCAACCACCATCACCCTCCAAGTGTATTATACTAAGTTATTAATAAAAAATGGATCAAAAATTAACATTTTTAAATGATTTAATATGTTATTTCTATTCACGGATAATTATTGAAAACTCAACATTGGACTCGTGAAATCATTACTGGGTAGAAACAAAATCCAAAATCCTATGGAATGTCATCAACCTTATCATGAGATAAATACACAACAAAAATTACAGATTCAATTGTATATTATAGTTAAAATTAATGATAATAATTTTCAATGTAGGAACTATGAAATAAATAAAATATAATTACTAATGGTTTTTTCAGGAAAGCCTCATGGTATATCTCCAAATAATGTAGAAATAATGTACCAAATAATTTTTCTAATTCTACCATGATCCTAGGGAATCGGCATAAATAAGTATTAGGAAATGAAAAAATCATCTTGGTGGGAGGATATGATCAAAGGATAATAGTATGGTGAGGATATTACTATAAAACTCAAGAAAACACCCTTGTTGACCACCCCTTAACCAAATTAGATGTTTTGGATGTACTTGAGGGGAGAAAATATCTTTAAAAATATAATTTGAGCAGACGATGGGGTTTCCCCCTTAAAAGATGGGGAGATTTCCCTTTTCTTCCAATTTTATCCCACACTCTATTGGATATACATACACTGTGATTTCGATGGATATATACTATAACCCATCTAGCCTAATAGGCATATTGTTTATCCCCATATCCTCTAATTAATATTCAATGTCAGTTTAATGCCAAAAAACACATGTTATAGTTGTCAACATATCAATAAATTAAATCAAACCCCTCAATAAAAACACAGCCCAACTATAAATTGTAAATTTATCCCAATAGAAAGGTCAATCTCATCCACACCCGATGTGTTTTACAAATAACCCCACCATAAAACTTATCATATCATAAAATACCTATTTATATTTTGAAATCACACTCAACAAACTCTAGTCATCGAATCCAATCTAATGGTTATTTTCTATCCTCAAAATCCATACATTATCTTAATACACATTACCTACCCCAAGGAAATTAAACCGCAAAAACCCAAGAAAGCATTCATCAACATCATGAAAACACTACAATAATGTTTGTATAATCTCTTCAATCTTCAGATACAATAATTTTTCAATCAAACTCATCATAAGGTCTATGGTTCCCCTCGCTGGACCTATTCCTACTAAGACTAATTTATATACCTTGGCACGTCATCTATTAGAATAAAAAATCAACACTCTCTTCATCGTGAAGATACGAAATATTTCCCATATAACCACCCATGATCAGAAAGAATAAGAATGATTAAATTTTTACACATATTCTCATTTCTAAAACCCATGCCGATAAGTGCATATATCTTCCACCCACCCATGATATGATCATAGTGACTTCCACTTATAATCCATTGGAATCACTGAAAAAACTATTGAATTCCCATTTATTAACCTAATGGGATCCCTAACCTACCATATCTGATTAGATAATAAAATATTCATACCTCAATGAGAAAATTTCTTTTGGAAATAACCATCTTTTTCATCTAAGATGTATTAATGATCAAATACCGTATGCCTTCACACTAGAGTCATCCTTATATCATCTTGATATAACCCCTGCAGACTCATCTTGGAATCTACTATGATTCTATAGTTTAATCCAAAATCGAAAAAAATCATTACCATTACCATCTACAATAGATGTGGCATTCATGACCTAATCACACATGAATAATTTTGAAAAAACATAGGTCCCAATGATAATTCTGAAACTAAAACCATTATAGTTTTGAGATTCACACTTATATTTATTAAGGAATATAGACTATTTACTCTCATTTGTTACCCAAAAACCCACCAAACAAAAAAATAATCCATTATATAGTTCCATGATTTATCATCCACTACACCTTTAGGGTTTCACCACACATGAACAACATCACACATCACATCATAAGAGTGACTATACCATTACATCACTTGTTAAAAATATATCACAACATATAACATTTCATCCATCATTGATCATAATATCTGAACATTGGAAAACCATCTCATATTTGTGTACTAACATGATACATAACTTATCACACAATCATTGTTCACAGATACCCCATTTAACATTCCATTTTTGATTTCGTCACAAATAGGTCCACCAAATAAAACAACTCATTGTGACCTTGACTCCACATATCTTTTAAGGAACCAAGCATAAACCCAACCTATTGTAGTATTATTGAACTAGAATTCACATTTGAGTATCATTTCAGTTTATAGTTTCATAAAATAAGGAAAATATCTAACAATGTACACCTAAAAATTACATGAGGACACTTATACTCAGTATCAATTTTTTTTCTACAAAACACAATCCTTTAAAAATAAAACACGACATATTTTCAAAACACTTCTACACTAATATTAGCACAGAATAGTATTTGTCCTTAAAAATCTTATGAACTATGAAAAACATTTTTAAACATGGGATGAGTATTAAAATCTATGTGCGGGACATAATGTAAGGAATTAAATTGTTAAACACAGAATATTATAATTATATTAAAACATTTTAACAATATTTTACTTTTCACCCATAAAAAATATACTCTTAAGGATGACTCGTGAAATCATATGTTCACTATTAAACAATATATAAATCACATATCATAATGGTAATACATGGGATCCATATCATTCTTAAATTTCATAGTTCATGTCTACATTGATAGTTACCTTCATGGTGACAATTGGAATACCCATCATTATATATTCCATAAATATCTTAGGATAAACCATACCATTTAAATCTGTCACAATACCCAATTCATTAGGAAGTTATCATGGGATCCTCATCCCTATAATTATCCTGGATCAACCTATATTCATAAAAAATTCCCAATAACCATAACACAATCAAAAAACTTATGAAAATAATAATGTGAAAATAACATTTCCACATTCAACTCACATTTTATTTTTACAAATACACACACTCATAAATAAAAACATTTTTTGTAAAAGTAAAATTAGAAATTGTAATGTAAACATAATAACATTTATAGGATTTAAAATAGTTAAATTTTGTTCATGACATATATGAAAAAAACATTACATGTAATTGAAATAATCAATCCATTTTAACCACAATTAAAAAATTTAAAAAGAATATTTTTGAAAAAAATATATATTATACAACATTGAATATTTTTAATGAAATTAAAATTTTAAAATATCCATGTCCATATAAATAAATCCTTAAAATAATATTTATAACATGGAAATTAATTAGATTGATTTATAATAATAAATCCTTAAAACATTTCAATTGTTTTTCAGTTTAAGAGTTCTTTTCCTTGAGTACGACTCCTCACATCCAATATTTATATTATTGGATAATAATTATCATTTAATTTATACATTATTTAGATCATTTTTTTATGTTTTTATATCCTATTACAAAGTTTTAAAAATAAATTATATCTTTATGATTATATTATAGATTTTTTCGACATTTAGTTCTAGAGTCAAAAAAGAACATTGTTTGTTTCAATAGTCTATGTGGTCGTAAGTCCATTATCACCATTACAAAATTTATAACATAATAATCACTTTTATACAATAATTATATTATTAAATAAATTAATTGAATATTTATAATAGAAATGATCAGTGTTACCATCAGGGAGAAGGTATTCCAGACGTATGCATGAGTAACATTTTTATTTATCAACGATCATTACAGAAATAAGGTAATTAAAATTTTATCTTTCCATAAATATAATAAAATAATTAAAATAATTTTATTTATTCAAATATAATTTAATATATCATACAAGTTATGTAGTTATTATAAAAATAACCACATCGCCTCATGGAAGTGATAGTTCACATGTACACAAGAATTACATTATCAGTTTTATGTGCATGGAAATTAAGAATGTAATTGATATATAATTCTTTTATAATGTTAAATATGTCATGAATATAAAATATGAACCCTAACTACATAATTATAACCAGTAATTAAATATTATTATGGAAAATAAATTATATCAGTTCTTGGAGGTGATAGTACACACATTCACACAAACGATTAAGTCTATTCCAATTTATTGGAATCAAAGATGGATTTTTGTGATGATATTAAAAATATCTCAGTATATTTAGGATACGGTAGATATAATATCACAATGGATGGATAATATTTAATGTAAGAGGAAGTTGAAATAAAATTTAAACACTTAAATAAAAACATTACATTTCCATCAGACTTTCACATTTTCTTTACACCTTGACACATATAAGGGGGATGTTCTTCCAAAAATAAGGGCTTTAGAATGTGGGTAGGAATTATAGTAAGAGGAATTTTTAGAGAATGTTTTATCAAAATTGATTTTTATGTCTAATGAATAGAGATTAATGAGTTCCCTTTGGAATGAGAGGGGTGAGGCATTAATAGAATTTTTTAACGTATTAAATTAATATAAATTAATTTTCTAATAAAAATGTGTCAATATTGATTTATTTAAATTATAGGATGCGTATGGGTTAAAATATAATGATTTGATGAAAATTAGACATGTTTTAATGTTATTTTTAATCCTTATCCTTTTGTTTTACCCTTTTAACTCATACCATTTTATAAAGTATTTTACAACTATAGAGTTAAAATGATTACCATTACTTGAAAATCAATCAATGAATGCATCATTAATGATCTTTTTTGACTTATATAAACTAGTTGGATGAATATTGGTTTTTTAATAATATTATAACATTTAATGAAATATTATATATTTGAAAATCGAAATAGTGTCAACCTTAACACTATTCTATAAATGAATTTTGAGAAATAACAAAACAACATGATAACTTTATAAAGACTCTTTTAAATAATCACCAAAATTTAAAAATAAAAAAAAATCAAGGGAGGATTCAATTTTCTAAACCAATATTTAGTATAATATATATAATATCATTTATTTTATTCATTCATTAATTAATAAATTTCATAATAATCATAGTGTCATCTTTTACTTTAATTATTGATTTCCTAAAAATAATCAATAAATTAAAATGATGTTAGTAATTATTTTATATATTTAATTATTATTTATAGTTGAATATATCCCTTATAGAACACCATAATTAAATTTTTATAGTTATGAGAGACATGATTTTGACATTTTCTCTTTACATTAAATAATATTTTATATGTTTCATAATCAGACCCACGTGGATTCCAAAGGCCAAATTTCATCCCATGGATTTATATGGTCTATCATAACTGATAAAATAAGTTTAAAATAAGAGTTAGAGCAGTTTTATAAACATTCAAATATTATTTTATCCTTCAAATACCTAATTTACCATTCACTGTGGAAATAAAAATAGTTACCATGGTTACTATTCATAATGTCCAAAAATAAAAGGGGATTATTTAAAAAAATTGACATTATAATTCCAAATTCATAAAAATGAATTGGTAGATATTAATTAAAAATTAATTTCCTCAACGGAATTAGAAATCATTTGTTTAAAATAAAACATTCAATACATTGCATTGTTCTTATATATGATTTCATTGAGAAATTGAATCAAATTACATAAATAAGATTAAATTATAAATAAATAAATATAATATACAATAAATATAATTAATAGATTAATCTATCTATATAAATAAATTTGATGAAACATTAGTTTTGAATTAAAATGTAATTTTTTTTATATTAATAAAAATATGAATTTTATTTGAAAAATAAAAAAAATTATCTAAAGTAAAATTTTATGTCATGCTTCCAAACCATAAGATTATAATTTTAAATATAATTTATAATATTGAAATAAAATATATTTAAATTTTGGTCTCTGTCATAATGTTTTAATACATCATTTTTAAAAAATAGTCATTTTATAAATAAAAATGATTTTTTTCTTATATCATATGTAGAAAAAATATAATTTAAATTTAAAGAATTTATATTGAATTTCTTATTTAATTAATATAATCCTTAAATATTGATTTTATTATTTTATAAATGTAATGGTACACAATTAAATGGTTTTTTAATAAAAATAAATCTTTTATATTCATTTTATTTTTATTTCAATTTCTAATAACCTTGGAAATCAGTAAATCATTATATAAACATGTGAAAACTATATTTTAATTATTTAGTTAATATTATCCATTCATTTTATTGTAATGGAGAGTTTATTATGGAAACATTTAAATAATAATATTCAGTTTGTTACTTAATCTCGATGTGGCGTATCATGTACGCTATCGATCATATTGTTTCCTTTTAAAAAACATAGGGATGTTACATCCCCACATTTGAAATTGAATCCTTTAAAATTGACTTCATTGTTAGTAACTATGTTATGAATTTTCAAAATACCGTTGTCGCAACCCCATATCGGAGAAAGGATTAATAAAACCGCATCTTTAAAAGAAATAATGGGAAATATGACAATCACCCATGATAACTCATAATATGGTTCTATGTTGGACATCATTTATATGGAAGAGAAAACTAAGGATCACGTTTAGATGTGGTGTAATAGAAATCATTCTTAGTAGAAATTAGACAATAAAAAACCATAAATTTTTGATGGGATATACAATCCTTGATTTCATAATAGGTAAAGTAAATGGAAAACATTTTTTTATGATCCTTTAATTATATTTATGGAATTAAAATACTACATAGAATAAGATCATAAGGAAATATAATTACTTAACAAGTGGAGTTTCATCCTTAAATAAATTTTCATCACAGTATCATCTTTTTTCAAAATGAATTTATCTTTCCTGAATCATCTTATTTAGAATCACATAATGCACAAAATATTAATTATCTATTCATCATTTCATGAAAAATTAAAAAAACAAAAAACTATAGGATGAAATAAGATAGTTCCCCAAATATAATAAAATTTCAAAAAAGATGTACTACTTTTAATCACCAAAATTTAACAATAATATCCATTATTCAACATAGATCATTTAAATATCCTTAAAATTACTCAATAATATTATAAAAAAAAGAAATCCAAAAAATATTTGATAACATAATATCTAAAGAGAAATTTTATCATTTGTCTCCAGAACAGATAAATCACTCTTAATGACACATACAAAAAATTAATTTCGCTAATCACATATTCTACAGGATATGTTAATAATTTCAATAAATAACCCGAAGAACCCTATGTCCACAATAAAACAATATATATTTTCAGAATAAAATTGAACCAGTACACCTTAATACAATTCACATAGTATTTCATTTACCGGAATCTAATAATGTTTTAAAAATATTGAATATTTATAAAAATAATATTAATCACCTAATTCCAAAATAATTTTCCAATATTAGGAATATCCATTAGATAAAACATATGTTCCAAAAATCAAATTATTCTTTATCCATCAACTGGATTAAGTAAACTGAAAAATTCATACCAACGAGGGACTTCACGTAGTCCAATGGTTAGTGATGAACCCTTATCAACCTTTAGTCATAGGTTTGATTCTCATAGTATTATTTGACACAATGTGTTGTCACCCATCCTATGGGTTTTCCTTTTTTCTCAAACTATATAATTCCAAAAATATTATAAATAATTTAAAAACCCAAAACATGATTTTCAAAATTTTTTATCCTATACCATTCCTTTTTCATACCAAAAACTAATAACCCATAAACACTTTAATGGATAAACTCTCAAAAAATACCATCAGTCACCTTAAAATTTCATAACATAAAGCCTCAAAAGGTGTTATAAGATAGTAAAATTATAAAATACCGTAATGTTTTAGACTCATGATGATATCCTTAACTCTTTAAAAAACATCATAATCTTAAATGTTGTTTAAAACTTCATATGATACCAAATATAAGGACTTATCCTTAAACATAACATTTTGTATTTTTTTTTAACTGGAATTCACATTCGAGGATCTGTTCACTTTATATTTTTATGGAATTAGTAAAATATCTTAACAAGTAGGCCCATACATTACATATGGACACTTATAATCTACGTCATTTTTTTCACACCATTGAAAATCCTTTTAAAATAATACATCACTTCTTTTCAAGACACATATTATATATATTCATCAAAAACATCAATTTTTCAAAAAACAAATTTACGAACTATGGGTTTTTTAAAACATTATATGAGAAAAAAAAATCTCATTTATTATTATAAATTAAGGAATGAAACTTTTTCCCCATGAATATTTTAAAAACATGAAAACATTTTATCAATATCATACTTTTAACCCATTAAACAGAAACTCATAACCATACATCATGAAATCAGAATATTACTATTAAACTCCAAGTAAATCATAAATAATAAAGGTATATTTTTGAATAAATATATTTCATACATTGATGCTCCTATGAATGCATATGGAGTAACCTTCACGGTTATGATTAGAAAGCACATCATGGTATATTCCCTAAATTGATTTGGAGAGACCCTAAAATTTAACTATATTTCATTACATAATTAATTTTAGATATCTCACAAGCTCACTCACCCAAAATATATCATAAATCCACCGATATTCTTTAATAATACCCAATAGAGATAGCCTAATCAAAAAATATAATGAATGAATAATGTAAAAAATTACATTTCAACTTTGAAATAACATTTCATTTTTACAAATTCACAATATCATAAATGAAATAAAAATATTTTGAAATATAATTGAAAACTATTTATGTAATCATAAAAACATTATACCTACATAAAATTTATATATTCAGTTCATGAAGCATATATAAAAATAACATTTCAATTTATTGAAATAATCATTCCATTATTTGAAACACAACTAAAAATTTAAAAAAAGAATATATTTGAATCAAATTTACTCATACAAATTTGAATCCTTTGAATGTAAATAAAATTTTGAAACATTAATATACATATAAATACTTCAATAAAAACTTTTTGAATACATGGATGTTAATGAGAAATATTTAAAAGAATACATTATAAAAACATTTAAAATATTGTTTTTTAAAGATTTTGTTACCGTGAGACTGAATCGTCACGTACAAAATCTATATTTCTTAATAATATTTTTAGGATACTTTTAACATTATTTAGAACCTATTTGAAATTATATCAATTATTAAAATATTATAATAATTACTTAATTATTTGTGTTCATATCAAATATTTTCTCAATATTCAGTAGTTGAGTCGAAAATGAACTCAGTGTGTTGTCAATAGTAGATATGGAAAGAATTATATTGTCTATAAAATAATATTCAGGACATAATAAACAACTTTATATATCAATTATAACATTAAATCCTTTCAATAAATATGGATATGAAAAATTAACATCATTAACATCATGGTGATGGTAAGTCTTATGTACACTTGAGTAATGTTTTAAATTTTCAGTGGTTATTATGGAAAGAAGTTAATTAATATTTTATATTTTCCTATTCATTATAATATCAATTAAATCATTTAAATCTTTTAAATATAATTGTATATATCATACAATTTATTTTGCGATTCAAAATGATTCTCTTCGCTTCGTGGACGTTATATATCACACGTATGAACTATCAACAATATTATTAATATGTGAATAGAATGTGAGAAT
This sequence comes from Viscum album, assembly GCA_963277665.1. Lineage (NCBI taxonomy): Eukaryota > Viridiplantae > Streptophyta > Magnoliopsida > Santalales > Viscaceae > Viscum > Viscum album. The sequence goes on along the minus strand of OY728150.1, from coordinate 33,324,246 downwards.
GTAAATGATATATAATTTTATTTTAATGATAAATATGTCAAAAATATAAAATATTTATATTTATATCATCATTATAACCATTATTGAGCGATAGTTATGGAAAATGAATTATATTGGTTCGCAGAGGTGATAGTTCACATGTATGCATGGGCAATTAATTATTTTCCCTTTTGATGGATTATAAGATTGATTTTTGTGATGATATTAACCCAAAAAAATATCAGAATATTGAGGATAAAATTTTTATTATATAAACATGGTTGGAGATGATTTGATGGAAGTGAAAAAAACAATTAAAATAGACACACCTAAATAAAATTTCACCTTTCCTTCTAATGATCACCATTACATAATATCATAACAGCTCTAAGGAGGGTTTTATATAGAAAATAAGGCCTCTCTTATGTGGGGAGTTCTTCGAGTAGATGTTATGGTATGATCTTGTCCAAACTGAATTGGTTTTATAGTGTAAGGAATATAGATGAATGTGTGCCCATTTATAAGAGAGAAGATGGATGCACTTGAAATTGATTAATGTATTCAACTAATATAAATTTCTTTTCTATTCAAACTGGGGCCAAATTGATTTAGATTAAATATATGATAAGTATGGGTTTAAATATAATCCTACATTGAAAATTATAGATGTTGTAATTCTTTTTTCATCTGTATCATTTTGTAGTAACCCTTTTAACTCAAACTATTTTATTATGTAATTTACAGTTTGAGAGATAAAATAATTACCATAACATGGATAACGACCAATGAATGAGTAATTATCGAAATTTATAGGCTTATATAAACTATTGGTGGCATATTGTATTTTTATAAATATTATAGCTTTTAATAAAATATTGAATATTCTAAAATAACAATTGTGACATTTTTGATTCTATTCATTAGTTGAATTTTTAATAATATCATAATTGAAAGATAAGACTGAAACTATAACACCCCAGGTAAATAAAGAATATGACATCTTTATATTTATCCATATTTGTGAATAAAATATTAATATTACATTAAAGGGGATGCTATGCTCGATGGCGTACCCAATACGCAACAATGAGTTTCTTGGGAATCTTACGTTGCACTCTAATAATAAAATTATATTATTTTAAATGGTAGTTAACGCCTAGCCGTTGTAATGGTGGGAATGAACAGAACTAACTAAAAAATGATTATATATGTTTGTCAAATATTTTTACTCTTTACAATAAATGATAGAGGATTATAAATGCAAATGAATTCAGTTTTTAAGCGTAAACATTCTAATATACTTTAAAAGGTCGATTAACTGCCTTTTGATGGCGAACCCCTTTTAAATCCACTTTTTGACAATTTTAAAAGATCTATTTTTCAAAATAATCATATTATTTATAATTGGGACATTGAAATTTACCTTCGGTTAATTTTTGGTATTTTTCTGACAATATTCAATTTTCAATGAATAATGAAAAATACTGCATTTTACATCAAAACTGATTTTTCATATAATTTAATTATATGGTTATATTATATTTTTAATTTGTTTTAAAGTGTAATTAGAATATATTTTTACCATTAAATCCAATAGTGATCGTTGGAATTAATTTCACTTTGAAATCAGACTTAAACTAGTGTCCATCTTTTGATACTTATTGTTTCACAAACACATGTTATTTGCTCTGGCAGCGGGAATTAATTATTAAATTAATTAATGTGAATTATATGATTTGAATTTTTTAAAATATACTTCATTTTTTAATTCAGAATATCAAATATATCTTAGGGTGAATTTTTGGGATTTTTCTGAAAAACTTCAATTTTTGATGAATAGTGAAACCACTAAGTGGTACTTATAAAAACTGATTTTTCCGTTTAAATGAAATTTTTCCATCTTTGTGTTTTGAAATTCAAAAATCTGACATACATGGTTGTCATTAAGAAGTAAAATTTGATTCAATGGGATAAAAATAATTTTTTTGGTGAATAGTAACTTATTAAGTTTTTAATCGCGATTAGAGGTAATTAGTGTAGTTTATGGTAAGAATAATATTTTAATAAAATTAAATGACCTAGACACATGTCCTACCCTCATTATATGTTTCATGGCTGACCAATACAATCCATGGGTCAACTTGGGGACCCCATGGAGCCACTTTGGTTGGGAAATGACATAAATATCTTTTTATTTAATGTTAAAGTAAAAATGACATAAACGTGAGATGTTTTACTAAAACAATTTTTACATGGGGTTATAAAAGTCATATTTTTGACTATAAATATTCATTGGAAATATAAAATTATTTCCTACATCATAGTATTTTTTTATAATTTTTAAACATTAAATAAATTAAATTATTTATGACATCATGATGATGCAGTGATTACCTCATTATTTAACGATTTAAATAAAATGGAAAGATAATAAAATATCTAAGACCTAAACATGTCCAAAACCTATTTTATGAGTGGATTTATAACCCTTATCACCTTATCCTCGAAATACATAAATTTGGGACCTTTAAAATCCGAAACGCTTTTGAAAATAAAGTTACATTTTTTAACTTTACAAGAGTACCCCTCCTCTCCTCTTATAAAAGGCCCCCACCTCTACCTCCTTACCCACACTCCCAAAGCCTTTGGCTCGGACAACCCCTGACCGTTTTGTCTCTCCACTTCCCTATATTACTCCTTAGAAGCCTCACTTTCGGCAGAAGTCTTCCCAAGGAAGCCGTTGAGCTCAAACCAAAGGGAGTTTCCCGATTTTAAGGTAATGTCTTCACTTGTGTCCTTTTGTTTTATTTTTCATCTCCAACCCCCTAAACTCTTTTTATTTATATATTTTGTAACAAATACAGTATCTTCAATATACTAGGTTGTTTTTATAAGAAATATTTGCACTAAACTTACACACACCTACACTTAATGGTTAAAGAACATACTGTTTCCGTGGATGGCTAATTTATGCCTCTGGAAACGATGATTGTTCAACATTCTTCTAACACATTCAAAGGTGGCCATTAAGATGACACTATATTTATATATGATATCTAATATGTTTATTTTTTACTTAAGCTTATGTATTTTTCATTTATGGAGTACCTTTATGGTTTCCATTATGGGTAAACGCAATATCTTCATTTAAGGAAGTGCGGACTACCGCCCCCTCAAAGTGATTTGATTCGTTAATACCATATGTGGTACGTATAAAGGATATATTTAATGATATTATATATGATAAAATACTGGAATTAAAATACTATTATGTATCATTATGTTTTAATTCCATTAAATATGAAATAGAAATGGAAGTAGCGTTCATGCGTACGTACGGCTTACCGTCTCCATGAACGGTACATTTCATTTCTTATCTCAAAATGTTATGTTATATTATAAGTACATATATATAATGGATATATATATAATATATTACATCTAAATTATGGATATAATTCTGGAATTATAACATATATATATCTCTCTCATTTTTTTTAATTCCATTAATATGACAAAAAATGAAAGTAGCGTTCATGCGTGCGTACGACCTACCGTCTCCATGAACGGTGCTTTTTGTTTTTTATCTCCAAATGATATGTAATAGTATAAAATGAATATTTACTCGATATATATGATATTTTAATCATTAATACGATTTTGGAAATTATTTACTTATAACTACATGGGAAATCTTTTTTCAAACAAGTTCATTTTTACTCATGTACTAAACATAGACAAAATCCTCTGATATGAACTAACATTATTAAAAAATTATTATAACATTATAATATGTGATATGAACTGAATAATAATCTCTAATGTAGGTACTTAGGCAATTAGTAATTGACCAAAGTTTATTATTCAGGAATATAAAGAAACGAACAAGACAAGTTGGACTTGAGGTAAGGGATTCAACTCCTCTCTTTCTTTTAAAGTACACTCTTTTATGTCATTCCTTTTAAAGATAATATTTCTTGTTATTGGGATATTCTTTTATATTACTCTTACTGTAATATTTATGTTCATATGATGAGAGACCCAATTTTCTCTCATCAATCCATTTTTGAAGATTTAAGTGGCGCCGTTAGGCTGCCTAGTTTTCGTAAGGGATTTTTCATCTCACTTTTATTCCCGTGAGATTTATGCTACTTTTGCCACAATTTCCTTTGATTGGTGCATGTAATTCCCATTATTATACACATTTTATAGTATAATTTCATTTATGGGTATTCACATCTTCATTGTATGACTGTTCTTCCATGGGGTGTACGTTTCGAAAGTTACCCAAATCGGTAAGGGGACCTTTAACCCTCCACTTTTTAAAAGAATTCTCTTGTTATGTATTTTAATTCACATACTATTATGTTGGGATATGTTCTCTTATATCCTTATTGATGTAAATTTTATGTACAAGTTATGAGATGACCTTTTTATCTCTCATCAACTCATTTTCTGAATTTTGAAGTGATGTCGTTAGGCTGTCGCATTTTACCAAGGGAACTTTTTAACACAATTTCGATTTCTTTGGGTTCAACATGTAGTTATTGAATATGTCATCCTTTGAATATGTGTGAATGACCTTTTATTTTTTTAAACTTAATATCCACTTATATTGGGTGTATTTATATTTGTCACACATAATTTTGAGATTGATTTATCCTTAATTTAAGAATACCTTCTTTATAAGGGATTTCATCACATTTGAAATTTCTATTGAGACTTCATTGTTGTTATGCACCAATTCACTCTTATATGGTGTATATACTTTCCTTTGGAATATTATATCATGAATCCATTTATTCTCATGATATTATAATGTTCTGACTAAATGTTATTCATCAATTATTGTATTCAAGTGTCTCTAATTTTGGTAAAACCCTTTTAACCAAAATATCTCTTTAAATGTTTTAATTATTTGTTCTTATTAATATCCATGTTTTCAAAATGGTTTTATGGATTTATTTATATGGATATTAATGGTTTAAAATTTTAAAAGATTCAAGGTTGTATGGTACGCTTCGATACAAAAATCTCTTTATTAAATGTTTTAAATGGTTTTAGAAATGGTTTCTTTTTGAATGGATTCGTTATTACAATATACTAAAATGTTTTATTGTGATTGAAATGTGGAAACGTTATGTTTCCTTTATGCATGTTTTATGTGATACTTTTATGTCATGGTTCTTGGGCATTGTTATGAAAACGGGTGGTCCCGTGATAAACTAAGGGCTGGTGAGCCCGATATAGCTCTCCAATGCATTGGGTAATGCGAAGGAGTGAAACGTTAAGGTTTCTCTGAAGAGATTTAGGGAGTATACTATGGCGGGTATTCCAAAAGTAACCAAGAGGGTTACTCCCTATGTAAGAATGCTATGAATGCCTCAAGTTACCTTTTATGTCTTATGATTTCTTTGATTTATTCATGATTTGATGAGGTATGTTAAAGTGCCTCTGTTTTATGGGTAATGTATGATTTCATTCTTATGTATATATGAACCCATGTTTCCTTTCCATATTTTTATAACCCTTACTAAGATTTTTATGCTCATCCCATGTTTTTGAAATTTTTTTCACAGGTCAAGGGAATGGTACATGATGTGATGATAGTGTCAAGGATGTGTCAAGAAAGAATCCATGTTTTATTTTAAATATGTTTTCGTTGATGGGAAGAATGAATACTGTCTTTTATGTAACCACTTTGTTTAAATGTGGAATGTAATGAACGTTTCATGATCTAATTATCTAAAACTCTAATCCTGAAAAGATCCTCAATGTGTAATCTTGTAATAACTCAAGATTAAGTAAGGTTTAAGGCTGGGGCCTTATAGAATCAACTCATTTATATCATCCCCAAAATGTGAAATTAATACATAAAAGTTTTTTATGTAATTAATTATGTAAAATTACATGTAATATAATATTTTTAATATCATTTATATTATTCTTTCTTTATTTCTGATATTACTAAATCATCATTATTTCACCATTTATATTAATTATTTTTTTTAAACATTATTAATAAATTATCATAATGTATGAAATATTTTTTTCTCTCCATGTTCTATTTATTGTCTAATATATCAATTATATAACCTCAAATTAAAATTTTATATAGTAATGAGATACAAGATGATGAAATCTTTATGTTTACTTTAAATAAAATATAATAAGATTCACAATCACACCCAAGTGGATGCAAAAGAAAAAAATTTGGCTCAAGGATTTCCTTGGATGGAAATAATTTTAAAAATATCATTAGGATAAGTTTTATGGTTGGTTTATTCTATTTATAATACTAATTAAACCATTAATTACCCGATATATATTTAACCATGGTAATAAAAATAATTACTAATGAATCTATTAATAATATCCAAAAATAAAAGGGAAGTATCTAAATAAATTTGACCCACTGATTCCAAAATATGTAATCCATTTTTTCAAATTATTAATATATAATTCATAGCAATTAATTAATTATTAATCGCATAGATCGAATCTGTAAAAAGGATTTTGAAGTAAAATATTCATAACATCACATAGTTTTTAGATTCAATTTCATTGTGAAATTGATTCCAATGAAAAACAATATGCTACATGATAAAAAAATTATCAAAATATATTTTAAAGAAATATTTAGAGGTTAATATAACAATACAAAAAAATTATATGAAAAAGCAGTTTTAAATTAAAACACAATTTATTTAATTATTCATTAAAATTTAAATTTAATCAGAACATTGCCAAAAAACAATACAAAGTAATATTATATTTCCCACTTCCAAAGAAGACATTTATTTTTTCAAATTTAATTTATAAAAATGAATAAAAATATATTTAAATTGGGACTTCCATCAAATGGTAGTAAAAATGTATTTTTTTTAAATTACTCCATTTATTTTTAAAATTTAATTTATTCTTAAATCAAAACTAGAAGACATATAAGATAAATTTTAAATAATATATTGAATTTTATATTTTAGAAATAATATCCAACATGAGTTATTTTTATTGCTTTATAAAAAAACATAATAAATTTTTTTATACAAACACCCCATTTATATTGAATTGGTTTTTATTTACATTCATAATTATTTTGGTAACAAATACATCATTATATAAACAAGTGTAAACCCTATATACATAATTTTTTTTAATAATTTCCATAATCTCCATTCTAATGGCTATGTAATAACAATAGAATTTTAATATTAATATTTAGTTTTTTTCTTATGCTTGAGGGGGTGTATCATGTACACTATCAAACATAGTGTTTCCTTTAAAAGAATTTGGCTGTTGCAAATCTCACAGTTGACACTACACATTTATATATATTTGAAAGGATAATCTACAAAAAAGTGATGACTAATCCACCCGAGCCACACATTAACAATTCATCGGCAAATAATGATTATGTATTGGTCACAACACCACTCCTAATGTATTCAATATCCTACCACTTTACTCATGCACAATGAAAGTATCACTATAACCATTTGGATATATGGCACACAATATGGTTGATCTCCTGAAAACTATGGAGGAACATTTCAAATTCTCATCAAAAAATAAGGTTCTATTAAAATATAATTATAATAAACCTCTTGTGTCCCTTAGATCACACCAAATTATCATTGTCCTTATATTTTATTGGTTTCACATGAAAACATTGTTCATTTTACAAATATCATATTAAAAATATGTATGTTCACTTTCATACCATCCAAACATAGAAAAACTAAACTTATTCTCCCATGAGTCGTATTCCATCTAGGCTTGGTCAACACGTCTAATCATTAACCATTCTATTCTTCATGTCCATGGTCATCGATGATCCAATACCCACATGCATTTTACATAATCAGAGCATACTAACTTAACCCATTTTTGAAGGATTATGTGTTTATATTCCCATACCACCAAAACACTAATAAATTAATTATGCATATGTGAGTTACATAACATCAAAAATTAGGACCATATTCATAATACAATAGCCCAACAAGCCTCATTATGTTTTGTACCATGCAGACCAAGAGTCCTATAATATTTCATACTATAGGGTGACTAACATCTCACATAGGTTGAAGATCATGTCTCAATACTGAAGCATATTTCCCTTGGAATTCCAATCACAACTCATGAGAAGCACCATAGACATCGTTCTCAACATTGAAAAATCATTCATTCCATGATTCAATTCAAGAAAAAAAAACTCCATGATGTCAATCCTAAACCAAATGCATCAACCATTTTTCAAGGAATTTCTGCATCACTTACACAATTGCATACCAATTGGACCTACCAATGGATAAATGAATCTACTATCCTCATGTTGTGCATTCAGTCACTTCCACAATAACAAGGTCTATGTACATGTATAGACCTACCCTTCCATTACATTAATCTACCAAAGTACTAAAGCATAAGGGTATTCCACTCTAATAATTCACCCTGTAATTTATATGCTTATGTCACACAATAGGATTCACTATCCTTACATTTTTATCACAATCAAATCAACAAATCATGCGACCCTCTAAAATTGATCACTACAGATGGGCCAACACATATTGTGGGTTACTCTTAATAAATAACTATAATCATCCCTCAAAAGTCCAATATAGGTCTATGGTCTCACCCACCATGTGAAAGATTCATCTATCCCCCATAATCCATGGATTATTTGACATAATGTGTTGTAATCATATCAAAACCCATGGAATCATAATTTTAGTACTCCCACTCATGGTTCCCATGTACATTAGATATTGGAATAAATAATTAAAAACCCACTAGTCACTAATCCTCATTTGTCAACCACACACGAAACAACTTCATCAAGAATCCCAAATCTGTATATAGTGTCTAAACATATATCTATTACACCCCAGATGGTCAATAAAATGGAAATAGAGACCATCAACACAATAATTTGGAGTTCCATTCTATGATATAAAGGGAAAACCCCTATAGGTTATTACAAACAATTTAAACAACTAAAACATGATGACATAAACCAAAAATTGTCTTCATGCTGAGAACATTATTCCATTACTGAACTAGAAATTCCATTAATCCTCATTTTTAGAGGACCAATTTCGTTATCACCAAGCGACTAACCTTATATTCAAAATTATTTTCATCAGAAAAGAATGGTTGTGTACAATTCAAGACTCGTGATTAAAATTCCACCAAATAAAGAGATGGTGAAACAATATATTCGACTTAGTTGACACAAAAAATAGTTAGGACTAATTAGGAAATGAATAAAAATCACACAAATGAAGGCATACATGTCAGCTAGAACCATTGACCCAAATCATGATGCATGTAATGCCTCTTTACCCAATATGATTAGAGTCATGTCTTATAATATGAATCTTTCCAATGGTCCGAGATGTAAATATATCAAAAGAATGAAAATAATTTCAACCCTATATAATCCACTCGAGGTGTAAACCATATATAAATTTAAAACTATAAACCATTAATAACAAATCTCCTCCCTAGTAACCTATAATTCCAATTAGAAATGGTGTTCCTAAAGAACCATCTTGGTACCCATAAAAATTCATATAATTTTATATATATCATGGCTACTAAGTATCCAAAACATTATGAAAGGATAATGAATAGTTCTAATACCACTTTATACCATCCTAGCCTCCCAACCCATTAATCAATAACTAGATTAGCAATCAGTACTATACCATAGGCACACCTCCCAAATGACAAAGGCTACTGATGAGAAATAAAGGTTTTGGAGGTATATGGGGATTCTTGACCCTTATATTATAATGAATAATCATATATAAGTGAAAAAACATATATATCATTAAAAAATTTATCTTAGTATGTTGTAAATAAATAAAAGACTGAACATTTCATAATAAATGTGTAAAATTCTAGAATATAATCATAAAGTGATAATTTTCTACTAGGATGGCCACATGCATAAATATATAAAACAAAAGATATAAGAAATAAAATATAAGTACATGAGGCTCCACATAGTCCGTGAACCTCACCATACCCCAAATGAAAAATCCTATCTGATATATCATGCATGATCTTGAAAACCATCCCCCATGAATCAAGTGAGGTTTTACTAGGTACCGAAGTGAAATGGTTTCCTAAGAAGGGTATATGTACAACCCATTACGTCACCACCATTGGTGTCCCTAAATGTAAATGTTCTGGGTAAATGTTATGTTCTCAAGGAGAAAAAGATATATTCATTAATTTTATAAAATTTAAAATGAATCATTGACAAATGCCAACATTGAGGGCCAGAGTCACATTTGTAAGAATACATACTATCTCAGACCAATTTCAAGCTTGTCGTTGAGTTTCCCATGATGACTTCTCCAACCATCCTCTTCTGAATATGGGATTTATACCCATATCAGGTATGAAAAGTGACATTAATGGGTAATATACTCATCAAAGGATCCCTAACATCCCCTAGGTGTATTGTTCACCCCATGTTAACCGTCAAATTCATCCTGTTGAGGAAACTCTCACCCCAGGTTACCCATATATAACTAGTTTTCATGGGAAAAAAATTCACACCATGGTAACCATCAATACTTTTATCCCCCATGTGAATAATTCACGTAGGGTTAACCATAAAAATTCCATCGTCCACCTAATGATTTCATTCACCCCGATTTTAACCGTAAACATAATATGGGAATGAATTTATGTATTAAAATTTTCATAACATAAGATAAAAAAAGGAATGTGTAAAACATTATCATTATCACTTCAAACCCATTTCCAAGGGCCATTAGTCCAATGATTCCAAAACCTCATTTCAAAATACCATTTCCCACTCAATATTTCAAAATCATTTCATAATCAAATTACATCTCATAAAAACAATTTAATTTTATTTTAAATAAAACCAAAACCATTTTCATATTCCTTATTTCCATTTAAAAACCCAATTTAATTTATATTTTCTACTAAATAATATTTAAAATTTCATTTTAGTAAATTGATGCATTTTACATTTCTAAAGAAATCCAATGTTGTCCTTCCAAAATCAGTAATTTTAAAATTCTCTTTTTAAATAACCTATTAATATCTATACATTTAGTTAAAACCAAGAATGTATTGTATTATAATTTAAATATGGAAAATGATAATTCCAATATTTAATTACATAGTTTCCCAATTAAAGGATATTAGTATATAGAACCACATAAACTCACTTATTTCAATTGAGGAAAGACTCTGGTTTAATTAGTTGGGAAAATAACCTCAATCATGAGGGTCTTCCACTAACACTAAGGAACAATTAAATCTCCTTCTTAGATCAACCATCCATCATTACCCACTAGGGTCCCTAAATCATTTAAATATTGAAAAAAATATCCATAATAAATGATTTTAAAGCATTTTGTATACTAATTCAATGCTGGAATAATTGTTCAAATCACAAGGGTGGCCTCATTATAATGGGGGTTTAAATAAATTCATTAAAACAAAAAAAGAAATTCCCAATAATTTAACCTAACTAAAATCATAATCATGCATGGCTTATTCTGGAATAAATTCCTTTTACAATTATAGACTATCAATATAGACTTATGTAGTGGGATTGACCTTCTCTAAAATGAGCAACTATGATGACCAAATGACATAATGGCACATCACCGCACATGAAGAACCAAATTCAAAAATCATTCATATGATTCCACCAATATCTGGGGAGCTCAGAATAAAAAAATATAATAATAGATGGGAAAATTATTAAAGGGGTAGAAGATTATAAATGGAGAAAAATGGATGAATTAGGACAGATTGAGTAAACTGAAATCACACTTTAATACCATTACATAATAAATGGATAAGAGAAAGGGTGTGAGGATGATCATAGTGGTAAAAGAATGATTGGGAGAGGAGTGAACATCCCCCTTAAAAGTTCGTGGTGGTGGGTTCTCCATTTTCAACACATTTTACCCCACATGACTACTGTTATAGGTCCACAAGAATTTCAATGGATGTATAATATTTCACAGGAAGCCTAAAACCCATATGGTTGTTCACATATCCCATTATTCATCATTAAACCTCTTATCATTTTCCAAATACACATATTGGGGGTGTTTATACCATAAAAAATAATATCTTAATCACTATTCCAAACTAAGACTTCCCTCTAATTGAACACTCAGGTTTTCTTTGGAATTATAAAACCTATCTACACACCAATTTTTTTACATGTGATTTTAAATCATGTTTTCAATTGATGAAATGCAGAATCAAATAATGTTGTTTTTTGAAGAAAATTTTATTTTTAATTATTAAATATTTTTATGAGATACAATTTTTATGAATGTCAAATATCCAAGAAATATGATTTCACAACATATTGTATTTTTCATAAAGAAAATTCATTATATTGTATGTGATAGGAATGGAATAAATGTATAGTAAATGAGTTTTTATTAATTTGAATTGATTGGACTTATTATAGGAAGATAACAAGAGAACCTAGGGTATATAGGGGGATTTTGGAATTGAGAAAACCAAACTAAGGGTTGTCTATTATTCTTATAATAGATATATAAATACAACATTAATTCCACTATATATTTCATGACATCGTTGGGGAGTTAACTTCTATAGGTGTTCATCCATAACTTTTTTTTAAACTATCGAGTTGTGGTGAAAACATGTATTAATTGTCCGCTGAATTATAAATAGTGAAGATATCATTGGGCCACATTATTGTGTGATTTAGTTTCGACATTTCTTCTCCTTGATAAATGTTTTTCTATTATTTATTTGATGTAGATGCATAAAATTAATCGTAACATGTCAAATGATTCCAATAATAATTGTTTTTATAATGGTTATTTGAAAACTTGATTATTTAAAAATGATTTTAGGAAGTATTTAAATTTTTTTAATTTCCATGTATTTATATAAATTTTTACAATTCCTCTCATTTGATTTTTCATAAATTTACATACTTTTTTAATCATATAATGAATGATTATGGCGAACATTATGAAGTTCCCAATCAGGATCTAAGTATCACTGAGAGGGAGAGGGGGTGAATCAGTGAAATCTTTTTTTTCTATTTCCTTATTTTTGAAACAACCTTTGAATTCTGTAAAAGAGTTTCTTCTATGCTAAACACACAAAACCACATGAACCCAAGATTTATAGGTTTCACAACTCAACAAAAGTAGCTAATTCCTTGGTCTGGTACAGAAATAATCCAGTACCACACAATCCACTAGAAAAAAATTATTTGATGTGGAATACAACGAGTAGGATATACCCTTACACAAATTTAGCACATTGAAAACAATCCACATGTGGGTGCACCATCTTCTCACAGATAGGTAATTAAAATATTTCAATGATTCTTTACAATTGTGTAGGTGTATTCTTTGAAGTACAAATCTTCACTTTCTTACAATGAAACTGGTAAGAACTTTCTTACGCACAACTGAATACGTGTGAAGACCCAAAATCTTTCATGCACCATTTTAGGTGTCTTGCGCGCATCTTTTATGCCATTGTGCACGATTTTACTTTTTTCATGAAACACCTCTTGCACAGAACTTCCTCCAATGGCACGAAGGACTTCATTTTTTATAGCTTTTTGATAATCCACCTTTCAAGGGGAGAGGTGGAACCCTTACAAGGCCCGTAGGCGTAAGTATTACAAGGCACGTAGTCCTTAGAGGAATTCATTGCCTGTAGGATTAAATCATTACATACAACCCAAACTAACTACTTGGAACTTATCCTCCCAAGCATCTTCATCATGAAATCAGCTCTCCACCTTCGCATGGTTGTTCGACTAGGAATTCCCAAACATGAACAGGCTTTTCCCGATTGCAGGTGCCACACCCACTCATTCTTGTAATCCATTTAGCTTCTACTGTGTTAAAATCCCCTTGCTCATCCTCCTTATAGAGCTTGTTCCTTATAGGTTGTATGGTTTTCATATGCACTTAAAGGTGGCCCGAAGGCTTTGAGGTGGCTCTATGCCCTTATTGACACAAAGGCATGGGTGGCCCGAAGGCGCTAAAGAAATCAGGGACCAAATCGGTGGCCCGAAGGCCCAAATGGGGGCATATTCAGGGCTGCTACAGTGCCAAAGAGTGACTTCTACAGTTCCCATTACAGTAACATCTACAGTACAGCACACTTCCCGCTACAGTACCTGCTATAGTACTGCTACAGTACTACTACAGTCCCGAAAATTCTTCCTCCTCCTGTATTTGATCCCTACTCACTTGGATGCACTTACGGAGTCCTTACCAACCGGGCTAAATCTCATGTGAGTCTTGCACGCAACTTCAGTCCTATGCGCAATTGTCTTCTTGCGCACAACTTCTCCTTCTTGCACACAACCCTCCTTTTCATAATATTTTTATGTACCATAGAAATAGGGATTTCTATAATTGTCGATCTACTATGATGTGAAGGGTTTACCTCTTATTTATAAACCTCTTGGACCCATGCACACAAAAACCCCAATGATTCGCACAAGATACTGACACGTCGTGCAATAACCTATATGTCGTCGCCTTAGGGACATAAGTGTCATTCTTGCCAGAGTCATCTTTCACACACTTCTTTGAATCATTTGTGCAGTTCATCCCTTGGCCATTTTTCAATGTTTGGACCTAGAATCATGCCTCACACGCAAAATCATGTTTTATGTCGAATTTGGCGCTTTTGTCTCTTTCACACCAAACTCTTATTTCACACCATTATTGAATCTTTCGTGTGCTTACATCCGTTTCCATTTTTTATTGTTTGAGATTCGAATCAAGCCTTGCACAGAAAATTCAAAATTGCCTTCAACCTTGCGTGAAAAAACCAATATTGTGCACAAAACCCCAATCTTTTGTGTAAGCCTCTCCTTTTGTGCCACCTCCATATTCTCAGTTCCTCTTTCATTTCTCTCTTAATTTCATCCCATAACCATTCTCCATATTTCTTCACAATATCCACTATTGTTTTGTGTATCCTTTGATTGAACAACTATAGCATCGTCAGTTTTTCAGTGGGACGTACTGAAACTTTCCTCTCATCCAACATCATCATTCCTTCGAATAAAAACTGTATATGACTGGTAGCACCATTACACCACCTTTACATCAAAAATCATACATCATTAGTTATCTTAACTTATGATATTTGTGAAATACAAAGCAATAAAGCATCTCTAAGTTTCATGTTCATTATATAGTGATTTGATTTATGTTCTTTGACATCAAAAGACTACACTCTATAACTACAAACTATTATTATTTTATTCTCCATCCAACGTGTTCCCAACACATTAAGGGATCTTACTAGGATATTATTATTACAACATTAACATTACTTTGGGTGTATATATATCATGTTTTATCTATCATAGGAAAATTATAAGGCACCACATGGATGATGTACATATCTATGATTTGATATGTGGGAGTTCTATAGTGAAAAGGTTCTCATAGAGATGAATTTAATTTTGTTTTGAGTACTATGGTTCACTACATATGATATAGATCTTGTTACTACATTTATTCGTTTTTTTGTTTTGTTTTTTGACATTTTATTTCAATGTTGTATTACTTTTATACAATCTATTTTGTGTTTCCTTTTTTCATTAATTATTAGAAAAATTATTCAAATATTTAGTTATTGATTCTTATGTTCATGTATCCAACACATGGGGATCAAGAAATCCATTCAGGATATTCTATGTTATGGTTTGTTTATATAGTTTCGAGATTACAATGATCAGTTTGGGATAAATTGGTATTGAAGGGAGGTTCAATTTAAGGATGAAAATAATATATTATTTATATGTTATTGGTAGAAAAGAGGTAAGATTCTTTGGAATTAAGGGGAATATTACAATTGAGTTATTGGATGACACATATTTTAATGAGAATTATGATACCAAGGGTTATTGGGAAATGTGTATCTTATGTCATTTTTGATCATATATCACTTACTTGATTGTGTCCTATTCACTCCAATTGATATTTTTCTTCTGTATGATAGTCTCCTCCTATTCATTGATATAACACCATTAACCCTATATGATTTTAAAGAGATCCATACGAGGGTGAAAAATAGTGTGCTACCAAAAAATGCATTATTTTATTATAATTTTATTTAAATGGTAGTATGGGGATTCCATACCCTGTACGAAAAATGTTTTCTGTGACCTAAATCATAATATAAAGGTGGAAAAATGAAATAAAGGAGAAAAAGATCATGTGGTGGGTAATCTATGCAAAAAACCAATATCCTTACAAGGGAAGAATGATTCTTAAAAATGGAACACATTATAGGAAATATTTAATGGATTGTAGAAATTATTTGGACACTATGTGTTGTGATAATGAAGTGTTCATGATTTAATTGTGTAGTCCCGAGAAGGAAATGTGTAGATATAGTGGTCCAAGAGAATAAACAAGATGATTTTTATTGTAAATTCACCAATTAAATATTATTTATGAAATTTTTAACATGAATAAATTATTGTACATAAATCCATGTAGTTCATCATCATTATGTTGGGTGATCGAATGGTGACTGAGTATTGTAGTAATTTTTCTAAGGTGGCATGTTTCTATTTTGAGGTTGTATCAAATCATATATTTAATGATCATAGAATTGAAATTGGATTTTTATATGATATAAATTATCATGTATTCATTTTTTAGATTAACTCATATGAGAATATATTAGAGATAGGGTTTTTATGGAAGAGATTGACCAGGTAGAAAATATCAGGTTGGTTGTAATTCCACTTAAACATAGTTGTAGTTGTAGTGGCATATATGGGAGAAAGGAAAAGTAAATAAAAATATAAAAGGTATGTGGTAGTGGATCTAACATTTAGTATTAAATAAAAATGCAATGTAGTAATACTTTTCTATTGGGACATTCAAAAATTTTGTAATTAAATGGAATATGAAAGCTTTCTCTCCACACACCAGAATGTATATAACTCATGTGGATGCTGAGAATAAATATTTTATTACACCTAAATTAATGATTTATTACATAATGATAAACATAATAAATATCCCAATATATCATGATGACTAATGTATTTGGTAAATTATAAAGATATAACATTAACATAATACATGGTTTTAAAATAATTAGTTAAAAACCCTAAAACATTCCCTTAAATTCCATGGATCCACTGAAATTGTATGAGATAACCTATAAATATATATAATAATAGGGTGAGATATAAATACTATTATTGGAATAATAAATTAATAAAATATAGAATGTAAAACATTTTAGTCAATAAGAATATCAAAAAGATACAAAAAATGGTTACCTTCATAATCATGAAAAATGAGGCACAATATAACTTGATTACATCACGAAAACATATGAATGTAGAAACAAAATAACAAATGGAATTATAAACATAGGTAGAGGATGAAAACCTATAAAAATAACTTAGTTTTCTTAGCATTTCCCATTATTCCCCATACATGGAATCTAAATTGATAGAAATATTATCCAAGGAGTTGGAGGGATATGTATTCTAGTGACCAATAGTCACATTCATTTCATGTACATGCTCATTTGGGAAACATATACAATACACTATAATGATTTATTTAGTCAATATTAATAACATAATTAAGCACAGCGGGTTATAGAAATGTAAGTCTCAAATCAATTATGTATAGGTATATCTAGGTGAATAGCCAGGATTGGAAATTATAATGGTTATTCACAACAAATATTTTTTTCATGGAAAACTATAGTATAATATTTCTAGAATATTTGGATTACATAATGGTATTTTTTATTGGTGAATGTTTAAAAATGGTATTTTCATTACTTGGGAATCATATTTAATGTTATAATGATTTTTAAGAATATATACCATTTTTAAAAATATAAATTAGAAGGCATGGCAAAATGAAGGTTCTTGAATTAAACAGAGAATGAGAGGATACATAACTTGATAGGGCGAATCTATAAATTTCTTAGACGAATATTATGATATTTGGGGAGCCTTTGGAGTGTTATATAGTGGAAATGGTAATGTAAATTCATTAAATAAGTTTTTTAGCGATTAAGAGTTGTATTTTGAGTTTTTTATATATAAAAATAGATGGAATTTATTATTAATTTTCATAATTAGGTTTAAACTTTTGTAGTAATTTAATCAGAGTTGAAATCATTAAAATGTATTATTTTCATGTTGTTTACCAAAGAGGATTGGTTTTATTTTTTTTAATATTCATACTAACAGAAAATAATGAAACAATTCCATTTTTGATGTGAAAGTGGGTGATGCTTATAATGAATTGATTTTAAAACCATAAAATATGACATAAGGATTGGAGGATTCATTATGTGTTTATAAAATTTATGAAATACCAAAAAAATATTTTAAAGGACAAAATTAATTTTGGTCATGGGTACTCTATAATGTATTTCATACATCATATTTAGAATATTATGATTTAATAATACATGCCATATTTATTAATCATATTTAATTTTTTTAAAAAAATTTGAATGCCTCATAATATAATACAAAATTTATATTGTAAAATTTATACTTGGTGAGTTCTAAAATAATATTTATTTTATCAAAATATTTCTATATATAATATAATTTTAAATTTAAATTACAAAATTCCCATTTATTTTAAATTACTAGTTTTATTTACAATAGTAGTTTTCTCACTCTTACAAAAAATAATTTTTACATTGAAATATTATAGTATATATTATATTTAATAAATATTATTTTTTAATAATATTTAATAAAAATATCTTGTATTTTAAAAATTATTAAATGCATTAAAATGTTTTTATGGATTGAAAATATATATTTTCCCGAAATACGATTTATTTAATCACATCAAAATATGTTTTTTTTCAAAATCTTTGTGTAATAAAATAAAAATTAATATTAATAAATGAAAATATAATACATATTTAATTAAAATAAAATATAAAACTCATACTATTGGGGAAAAATATACAAATCCCTTTATTACTCTAGTGAATTCCATACGAGAAATGAATGTGAAAATGGTATTTTCATTGGGTGGTTTGGTGAAAATAGTTTTGGTCATGAACACGATGACCATGAAATTCTATGATAACATATTTTTCATATTATTTTATTGTATAATATAATATTTTGATGGTAAAGGGAAAATTACAATGACGTTATCTCCCTCTAAATCTATGAAAAATTTGCATCATAGGGTTTGAATCAACTGGAAGAGGTCGTCTCCTATATTTTATGTGTTAAGTGGGATCTATCATACACCATAATATATTCTGACAATATTATCACTTTATAGTGACTATATTATAAATTATTATGACTATTAATAGACTTTTAAATACGGAATAATATAACTTATAATTGTCCAAAATATTTAAATTAGAGAATTTTTTTTATAACTAAATTACATAATAAAAAATTCATTCAATCAAAAAAAGAAATATAATTTAAAAATGTTCATGAAAATAATTTATCCCCCTTAAAAACATTTTCCATCAAATATTTCATTTCAATCACTAAAATAGGTGAGTGTAATTTTCATTCATAGTCTCTTCTTGTTCCCATTCCATTTTCCACAAAACATGTTATTCCACCTAAATACTTTTACTATGTGACTAATAATATTTCATATATGATTGTCCCCATGATATAACATCATCAAAAAATAACCCTCATATGAATTATTTTTAATCAGTGATACAATATTTAGATTTATTACATTTAAGGTGTATGGTATGTACTTCATCGTGATGGTTATGTCAAAAACAACATGTACAAGGGATATATTAGGTGTGATTGAAAATCGATAGTCCACAACTTAGATGTGATCAAATAAATCAAATGGGTAACTATAACATAGATTAATATTTCCCATATATCCAAAAATCATGACCTTAAACTATTGTGATATACAAAGTAACTCTATATCTCCAATGTCAAACTCTAAGTTACAACAATTGTTTTTTATATAATATTTCAATAGACAATGAGTGGAATTAATTTGTCACTTAATAGTTTAAAACATGTGTATCATTTACATGATAAGATAATGTCTCATCAAATTTCTCATACAAACATCTTCCCAACAATAAAGAGTGACAGACCTCTTCCTCGAAAATGTATCATGCAGTGTAATTTGAATACTATAATAGAAATTTTTGTCATATTATAACTCTACAAGTTGAAGGCATTTTTACCAACATACTTGGAAATTAATTGTACATGATATCATCATATCATTTAGAGTTTAATTGGTTCATTTAGGCTAACCAAAAATATGAGGAATATAAATAATGTTGGTGATCTGTTTTTTATACCTATATTTCTAAATTATTCTCAAGAATCACAAGTAAAACTAGAAATATCAATAAGAAAAAATATTGAGTGGAACTGTATTCAATATTTCTACCTCCCTTATGTATATATTAGTGATTTAGTAGTGTGATAAAAAAATCATTATTTATAATTAAATGTGATAAATTTGTAATTAAGTCGACAACCAGCAAGATGATATTGTTGTATTTAAGATCCCAAAGGAGTCAGATGATGAAATCTATAATTATTTCATCATATTTCAATATTGGTATCGGAATTCGTTGAATCATAAACATAAAATTCTGTCATTATACCATGATTTATTTTCCTACCCAACAATGAGATAAAAATGAAGCACTCTACCTCTTCAAGTTATCCCATGATATGCTTCCATTTAAATATATATACATTATAGTTCCACTATGATTAATAGATAAATATGAGATATGAATATCATCCATAAGTTCACACTTCGTCCATGGTTTTTATAGGACACATCTCTGAGTTCCATACATTATATCTATAATTTCTCTGATGTTGAACTCATTAATATATTCTAACTTCTTATATAGAAAATTTTATTTTCCAGGCCTCCTTGATCCTTTCAAGAGTTTTCAGATGAGCACAGAAGCATGGAAATACTTTTTGTACTCCCTTATCCATCCATTGAATTAATTAAAATATTGGAGCCATCTTAATAATTATTATGGATAAGGTTTATGGATCTTTTTTTACTCAATGCATTTTAAAAATTGTATGGCTTCTTATTTTGGTGAAGGATTGAACAATTATAATCCTTCTAAAATCTATAAAAACCTTCATCGAAATATATTGATCTCATTCTCTATGAATATATACATCAGTATTTTATGATCTATATCTATATGAATCTTCTCATTGTAGAGATATTTTCTTCAAAAAATAAACTCAAATACCATTACATCAAAATATAGATCATGGATTGAGTAATTTTTTAAATATATCATTAATTACATGGAGTAACATTCTATCAAATTTTCAATTTACATGAGTAAACAATAAAATATCTTTTTGGATGTATCAATATAGATCACAAATCCTTCCCCTCATGAGATTAATGTGAGAATATGGAATGTTATTATACTCTTCTTCATCCCTTTAAATATTTATTCACATTCATCATTCAATAGAATCTTGACTCCCTTTTAAGTTATATTTTTCAGTGGGATATAAAATCATGATATGTTTCTAAAAAATCTTTTATAGATCCATCCCAATCCAATAAAAATTATTTATATCAAAAATTTTGGTTTCGGTCATCAATTATTTTCCTGCTTTTTTGATTAATCCATAAAAATCATTTTTATTGATATCATGCAATTAGAATGATACTGTATCCAAAAAGACCCAACTTTACTATAATATTCACATATATGTTCTATTAACATGTTCTTTTGTACAATATTTAAATACACATATTGTTTTTAAATTACTTTAACATAGAAAAGAATAAAATCTATAAAGACTACAAAAAACATATCATGATAATCCCTAAAAATTATATTATTTATGTCTAATAATATTTATTGACAATTATTGAGTCCAAATTTCATCACTATGAAATCACAGTTATCATACATTATATGAAAGGAACAATTGGGGATATACTCCTTCAACATTACATGTTAATATCCCAACCAATGATCGACCATATAGAATTAATAGAAGCCATCCAGCTTCTCAATCAATTCATTAATCCATAGTATAGAATTCATTTTATTTAATGTGATCTTTTTGTGATCATGATAATTAATGCAGATGTTTAGTGACATATCCACCTTCTGATCAAATTTTACTAATACATCCCCTAGTTAAGTACTTGATAGTATAATACCCTTATCCATATTCTCCTATAATTGGTTCTTATGCTCTTTCTGTTCCAAAATGGGTATTCTATATTGAGTATTGAATATTTGAAAATATGAGGAAATGAGATAAATTTTGAACAAATCCTTACATGTTAGAGGAAGTTCATGAGATTCTTCCAGAAAGACATTATATAATTCACTTACAATGGTCATTCCAACAAGGATGATCATTTATCATGTATTAGTCAATTGATTTAGATACTCTTGATCACAAGGAAAAAATATATATTCTAGATATGCGAGAACTAAATAATGTAAAACCTCTTCATTGAACATGTATATAACAAGAGGGTTATTTTTTTATTTAATGTTATTTACATATATTGTAAATATTTATAATCACTATAAAATGAATGAAAATCTATGCCAACGTTAGAAATGAATTATACTAATGGGAATATCAGAATGTAATATGGATAATATATCCCAAAAATATAGATATGGGATAATTTATATGATTAGGATGAAACAATATTTTTAATTATAATTCATTACTAATAACTCATCATACAAGTTTTGATGTGGTATTTAAATATATCTATAAAACGTGTGTTATATGAATGAATACCTAGATCTATGGATGATAATACATACATTCACAATTTGATTCTGGTATAATAGTTTATATTATCCAAATTATTTTTACGGATGATAATTTTTTAAAATAATAATGTCATAAATGAGAAACCATGAACACAAATGGGATAAATAATAAATAATTTAACATATTAATTTCTAGTTTTAAATATATGTTATCCTTGATCTATTTAATTTCATAATAATTTTGGGAATATTTTCACCTTAATAATGGATCATAACGATCTTGTGAATTTATATAATCATATCCACAGATAGTAGCAAAACCGTTTTGAAAAAATGGCCCATTTTCATGCTTTATTTGATGATATAATGAAGCCTAATTCTCTCTATTTTGTGTTATTACCCCTATATAAAACTATTTAATAGTCACATACACTTCTACTATCATGATATGGTTATATTTTTATAGAATCCACATACTCTAAACATTAAAAAAATTATTTATGTATTCCTAGGTTTAGACCTATGCCAAATGGTATCACTGTTGTCTTATAATCCTAATCCCCAAAAATTTCTAGATTATTCTTCGACACAAACTATGAAAACCTATATTATATTATCCATTAATGAATTATTTATAAATTGATTTTTTACACAACATATCCTCAAAATATCATTATTTATAGTGTCATCAATATATTAGTTATACAAAACATTAAAATAAAACATTGATTAATATAAATATTTAAACACTACTAAAATCACACATATATTCCATGGATTTTCTAAAAGGGTATTTTATAACCTAGGGAAATACATATTAAATGTGTTATCAATAACTAACAATGAGGGTATAATCAAATAATTAAATGATGAAATTAAAACATATTAGTTAATAAGAATTTCAAAAAAGTCACTAAAATGGGTGAGAATCCTAACCATGAACAATGAGTCATGATACAATACTAGAATTATTAAGAATTGTGATGGCCTATTTGCAATAGGATACCATCGCAAATAGGCTTCAGCGACGGGGCCCCATCACAAATATCTCGTTGAAGAAAACGCCTTCGCAAATACATGTATTTGCGACAGACCCGTCGCAAAAAAATCTTATTTGCGACGGGAAACATAGTCTTTACAAATAAGCTTTCGGTTAAATGTATTATATATACATAACGTTTTCGTGATGGGCCCATCGCAAAAAATATTTACAACGGGATCTCGTCCTGTCACAAAAAATATATATATATATAACACTTTCTGCGACGAGCCCTTTGCAACAAATTATTTATGATAGTCAAGTAGTACCGTCACAAATATGGTTTTAAAAATATTTAGTTAGACTATTTGTGAAGGGACCCCGTCACAAAATGTCCCATCACAAATAATAAATTAATGTTTTTTAATAATAAAATTTAACAAAATTACGTTTAAGGAAAAAATAATATTACTGTTATTAAAACAATAAAAAAAATATTAAAATTCTCAATATTCACAAAAAAAGTATAAAAAATAAAAAAATATTCAAAATTAAATTATGTAATATTTTCACCAATATAAAAGACAGAAAATGAAAAGAATTTATATTACAATGTTAAATTCTAATGTTTGTAACCTAAAAAATCACTGGGGGGGTCGTCTTCTGGAGGGGGTGGAGGAGATGGTGGAGGAAACTGCATCTCTAAACTACGAGTCAGATGGCGCATGTACTCCATCTGCTCATGATGCTGCTACTACCCTCGAAGCATCTCCTCCTCATGTTGCTGCTGATGCCGCCGACACATCTCTTCTTGCTGCTTTCGAAAAATCTCTATATGCTCAGCCTCAACTCGCAACTGCTCCTGATACTGTGAGCTAGAAGATGATGTCTCTCCAGGAGATCCTCTCGAGTTGGATGCCGATGTCGCAGTACTACCATAATAAGTACCAGGAGTCAAATGAGATCTAATTCCAACTACTCTGCCCATCTCAAATCCATATTGAGTCGCATGCATCCATGCTTCCTCATCGAAATGGTGAGCACTGGTCTGCTCTACCGTCTCGTCCTGACCCTCAGCCTGTGTCTGAGAGGTCACACACTCATTTGACTCCTTCAATTCCAATTTAAAATTAAAATTTTAAAAATATTATATACAGTACATTATTGAACTGAAAAAATAATACTAACGACTCTCTGTCGCTGGCGATAACCTCTAATCACTCCAGTGGCTGGATCACTGTACATCCTCCAATAAACATCGAACTCTATAATATCGGGATGCTTGAATGCCTACAGAAATATAAAATAAACTCTTATATTTAATGATAAATAAAATATTTAAAAAATATACTTACCATATGTTGTCTATGCGAACTGAATATATGGCTACCAGCTCGATGCGTCACCTCCTGTCTCCCTCTGTTCTTTCATCCCACTGAAGATCTCCTTTGAAATCCCCAACCCAACCAGTGTAAACATAATTCATCCCAAACATAATATGAAATGTACTCTGGTAGGTGGGCTCTACACGACTCATCATATTCTGTCACCCCTATTTTCTTAATGGCTTTCCATCTCTAATTGTCAAAAAACTGGCGAAAATGGTCACGCATAGAAACCTATCAGGTCGTGTGGATAGTATCGTGCATGCTATCATCAATAAGATGCCATAAAACCTAAAAATAATTTATAATTTTAAGTTGTTAATAAAATAAATTTCAAAATAAATATTATTTATTTACGTACCAGCCAATTCTGGGGCATGTCGCGTCACATATCAACGGGAATCTGTTCCCATTTGATCTATTGCTGGGAAATATAACTACGCAATATAGCACTCCCTTGTCCAATAGATACATGATAAAAACTTTGAAAAAGGAATAAATAATCAAAAAATTATTATATATATATATATTAATGAAATATAACTAAAATATACAGGTTACCATACCTCTGTGTGCATGGATCGGAACCAAGATGTGGACGTCGCTCGGGGATAGGTCAAGAATCATCAGTCACACAAGACCGCGCCCCCTCCTCGTACCTCCTAAACCACATGTAGGCTGAGGGACACCTGATCCCACATCCTCATCATCCAAAGGTAACCTAGCCTCCTCCAAATCACGCAATAGATCTGAGTCCATTTGAAACACAAAATTATTGTTGTTAGCAGATAGTTGAAAATAACTATTATATATAGATATATATTAGTTATGATTATATCCCACATTTAACTCTGTAAATGTTCATCTTCATCCTCTTATCAATAGTTGTCAATGTCAATGACTTCATCTTCCTCCTCAGCATCATCATTATCCATATGAGTTTCAGTTTCAACATCTCTTGTCATTCCAAATTAATTTGTAACATCATTAACATATTCATAACCATCGATCATTAATTTTGGGGTGTCATCATCGATATTCACGTCTCTTTGTGAATCATATGGATTTTTATCCGTCTGTTGAAAAATTTCAATTCCTTCCACTTTAGCAGAACCACATTCAGTTTGAGTAAATTGATTTTATCAAGATTTAATTTTTATTATACTCCACCAATCGCTCAAGTATTTTTAAGTAGCACAGTACTTAGCATAATAAACTTTATGTGCCTGTTGAGCCAGTAAAAATGGTTCATTTTATTCAAGAAGACTTTTATATTTAATATCAACTATTCCATGAGTCAGATAAACATGCAAACCTCTCTTAGTATCCAACTAACTACATTTAAACATTGTTATGTAATTCTTTCCTAGATAATACAGCTTTGTAATTTCTTCCAAAATTCCATAAAAGTCAACTTAAATTTCGATGTGATGTGATCCTATCAAGAAAACTCCATTGTTAGTTTTTTTTATTCCCTGTATGTATTTGTATGAAATCAAAAACCATTCACCACATATGCATTATAAGATTTAACAATTTTGGATGGTGGGTTACTCAATATACACAGTCAGTTATCAATTTTATCATCATATTGAGACACCTGAAAATTTGTAAAACAATTATCAATATAATAAATTATAAACTAAATTGATATTAAACCATCAATAATTTACGTTACCAGTTTTTGAAACCATTGAGATTTTTTTTGTCTTCGTTCTTCAAGAGCAGCTGCTGTAATTTGTGGAAGTTTTTTCTTGATATGATTATCATATAACCTACAAATAACTTATGTTTAAATATAGTAACATAAGTTATTGAATAATTGATAGATGCACTCACATGAAAAATGATTTCATTTCTTCATAGTTGAGCAGAACGTATGTATGAGCTCTATGATGTTAACCATCTGAATGCCATCGTTCATGAACTGCATCGAAACCACGATTTGGCTGATTAATAACTGTTAATTGATTTTAAATTTCATCATTAACATTCCCCTCGTTTTTCCCATGCAATTTTGTTTTGAGGGATATTGAGATTCAAAATAATGAGAGCAAAAAATGCAATTTCCTCTTGCAAATAAGCTTCAGCAATTGAGCCTTCAACTAAAGCTTTGTTACGTATTTTTTTTCTTCAGTTTCTGCATGTGTCACTCGAATGGGTACATCCATAGAAACTGTACTGGACCTCTACATTTATCTTCATGTGGAAAATGTAATATCAGATTCTCCATTGAGTCAAAGAAAGCCAGCGAAATGATTTTTTCCAGTTTGTATATAATTACAGCAACATCTTCTTAAAGTTTTATTAGGACATCATTGTCTGTTGTCACTGCACAAATGTCTCAAAAAAATATGATATGTCTGATATCAAATCGCAAATCATATAATTCAAGAAACCATTCAATCCAATCACATTATTCTTTCCATTATAACATGACAGTCATGACTTTTTAATCTAGTAGTATAACCATTATTAACACATCTTTGCAAATCAGAAGCATAGCCATCTGAAAGTCTCAAATCTCTAATCCACTGAAAAAATAATAAGAGACTCTCTTTGGAAAGTTTATAAGCTGCTTTTGGCTTTATTATCCTCCGTGATATGACATTTTCAAATAATTCAAGTTCTGGTCGCCCGCAAATTTGGACAAGATCTAATCGTGCCTTTAAAGTTTCTTTGGTCTTACCTGGTGTATCCAAAATTATATGAAATAAATTATCAAAATAGTTCTTCTCAATATTAATAAAATCCAACATGTGGCAGACCAACAAATCAGACCAATATGGAAGATACCAAAAAATTCTCCGTTTTATCCAATTAAGTTCTTTCCCAAAGCCATGAATTTTTTGTTGGTTTATTGTTGGTCCAAATGTAATGGGGGTAATGAAAATATAGCTGATTTTAACAATGTACCTGAGATCGTCAATGGAGGTTCATCCCTTTCAATTGTACCTTTTCTAAAATGATATTTGTTCCTCCTAAAAGGATGATCGGTTGAAATAAATCTACGGTGACAATCAAAATAGAAAGGTTTTTTTCCATTTACCAGCATAAAGGTCTTGTTTTCTTTCGTACAATAAGGACAAGATTTCGGACCATGTGTAATCCAACTAGATAACATTCCATATGCTAGAAAGTCACTAATCATCGACATAAATGTAGCTCTTAATACAAAATTTTGTTCCACAACAACTTCATATGTATTAACACCATCACTCCATAATGCATTTAACTCATCAATCAATGGATTCAAATAAACATCACTATTCATTTTTTGATGTCCTAGGATTAATATAGTTAAAAAGATATAAGTCTCCTTGATCAACATCCATGGAGGAAAATTGTACGGAGTTATAAAGACAGGCCAACACGAATACTGACTACCATAAGAACCAAAAAGACAAAACCGTCAATAAAAAGACCCAATCGCACATTTTGGGCTTCTACAGCAAAACCTAGATGCATAAGATCAAAATGATTCCATGAATCACCATAATATTAATGATTCAAGCTTTTATCAGTTGATATATTGGTTTTGTACCATGAAATCATTGACTCTGTGTTCTGAGACATAAATAAACACTACAAACTAGGAGTAACGGGGAAATATCTCAACTATTTTACTGGAATTGATCTAGACTTCCCTGGTTGAGCTTCATTATAACTCAATTGTCCACATGTGAGACAAATATCCAACAACTCATTTTTTCCAGAATATAAGATGCAATCAATTGGACATGCATGAATCTTCCAATAACTAAGGCCCAAATTAAGAATCATCCTCTTTCTCTCTTATTAATTTACAGGAAACACATTCCTTCAGGTAAGAGTGTTTTAACCAAAGAAAATATTTGATCAAAATAGTTGTTTGACATTGTATTATCTTATTTCATAGCCATAAATTTTGCAAACGCTTCTAATTTTCTTATCTTGCAACTACGATATAATGCATCCTCAACAGACCTCTACAACTCATAAAATTTGGATGGTGCCAACTCAGGAGTTAAATCAACATCATCGTGAGTTTCAGTTTGTTGCACAGATGGACCTGCAATATCATGTACTAAATTTTGAAATTGTGATGGCTCTGGAATCAAGTTATTAGGATCTTCTTTGGAACTGCATTTACCATGTTGATACCAAAAAACATAATCTTGTTGAAAACCAATCTGCAAGAGATGTACCCCAACCTTGTCAAATGTGTCAAACATTCTCAGAGCACATTTTTTACAAGGACACTTAATTGTGCCTTCTAAAACATATTCCAGTTTTGATGATGCAAATGCTAAGAAAGCTTCAAAACCCTCAATATATAAAAGATTTAAACCAGACCCATTTGGATTTCTGTGCTAATTTATCCAAGCGCGATCATCTAATAATGAATGATGTTGACATCCTTGTTCCATATTTTTCTACATGAAATATATAATCATCACTATTTTTGAATAGTTTGAAATTATAAAAATATTATTTGAAAATGTAGATAAATAACTACAACGACTTAATAATTATCATTAATTAAGCGCATCACAATTTCCAGTGGATTGATGACTACTATTTTGTTCGAAAGCTCATTTAATTTCATCTTTCTTACACTTATTATTTCTAATTATTGCTAATTATTCCTAATTATTCCTAATTATTACAAGTTATTACAAATTATTGCTAATTGTTTCAATTTTGTACTAATAATTTCAATTTATTACTAATTATTAAAATTTATTAATAATTATTAATAATTATTACTATTTATTTCTAATTTAAGAATACATAGAAATACTTAGAAAAAGGAAAACTGCTTGAATAATTAACGGAAATTTTGTAATCATCATTGTGGAGATGATTGCAAATTTTCCCTTCATTATCCAAGCAGATTTTATTTACTAATTATTAGTAATAAAAAATTATATTATAAATATTTATCAAAAAATAATATTAATATTATTAAAATAATTAATATTTTATAAAATATTAAAATTATTAATATTCACAATAGACATTATTCCATTATTAACATTTTCAAATCTCAAAGGGTCATCAATTGTCAAGTCATGCGTAATAAAAAGTTTATGTCAGTCATGTCTAATGTAAACTCTATAATTGTACTTTCATGCCTGATCACCTCGTAAGTTGTGTTGTAATAGGATGACCAATGCAATGACGTTATCGTCTCTAAGAATCATCTAACATGACACTTTACATAGATCATTCTTCCTTAAAAATTTTGGGGGATATCATTGATTTGTCCTTAAATTTTCTAGGAAGAATGGTCTATGTAAAGGTTCACGTGAGATAATTCTTATAGATAAGAAGGGTATGACTTGGTTTTTCCAATTGCAACACTACTTGAGAGGTGATCAACCATGCAAGGACAATTATAGAGTCTACATTGGAGAAGGCTGACACAAACTTTTAATTGCACATGACCTGACAATTGGCAACCCTTTGATATTTGAACATGTTAAGAATAGAGCAATTCCTGTTGCAAATATGGATACATTTAATATTTTATAATTTTTTTTATTTTAATAATACTAATAATTTTTTTCGTAAAAATTGATAATATTATTTTTTTTATTACTAATTATTGCTAATTATTTCTAATTATTTCTAATTATTGCATATTATTGCTATTTATTGCTAATTATTTCTAATTATTGCTAATTATTGTTAACTATTCCTAATTATAGCTAACTATTCCAACTTATAGTTAACTGTTCCAACTTATAGCGAATGATTCCTAATTATAGATAACTATTCCAAATTATATCTAACTATTCTGAATTATTCCAAATTATTCCTATTTTTTCTTATTTATTCCTATTTATTCCAATTTATTGCGATTTATTCTTATTTATTCCTATTTATTCCTATTTATTCCTATTTATTCCTATTTATTCCTATTTATTCCTATTTATTCCTATTTATTCCAATTTATTCCTATTTATTTCTATTTATTCCTATTTATTCCTATTTATTCCTATTTATTCCAAATTATTCCAAATTATTCTTAATTATTCCTAATTATTCCTATTTATTCATATTTATTGCTAATTTTTTTTAATTATTCCTATTTATTACAATTTATTGCTATTAATTGCTAATTTTTCCTAATTATTCCAAATTATTCCTAATTATTACTAATTATTACTAATTATTAATAATCATTACTAATTATTACAAATTATTACTAATTATTCCTAATTATTCATAATTATTACTAATTAATCCAAATTACTCCAAATTATTCCTAATTATTCCTAATTATTCCTATTTATTCCTAATTATTCATAATTATTACAAAATATTCCTAATTATTCCTAATTAAAGCTAATTATTCCTAATTATTACTAATTATAGCTAATGGTTACTAATTATAGCTAATTATTCCTAATTATAGCTAATTATTCCTAATTATAGCTAATTATTCCTAATTATAGCTAATGATTCCCAATTATAGCTATTTATTCCTAATTCTAGCTAACTATTGGTAATTATAGCTAATTATTGCTAATTATAGCTAATTATTGCTAATTATAGCTAATTATTGCTAATTATAGCTAATTATTACTAATTATAGCTAATTATTCCTAATTATTGATAATTATTTCTAATTATAGGTAATTAGGAATAATTATAGCTAATTATTTCTAATTATAGCTAATTATTCTTAATTATAGCTAATTATTGCTAATTATATCTAATTATTACTAATTATAGTTATTTATTACCAATTATAGCTACTTATTCCTAATTATAGCTAATTATAGCTAATAAATCTTAATTATTCCTAATTATTCCAAATTATTCATAATTATTAGTAATTTTTCTGGATTATTGCTAATTATAGCTAATTATTGCTAATTATAGCGAATTATTCCTAATTATTTCTAATTATTAATAATTATAGCTAATTATTCCTAATTATAGCTAATTATTCCTAATTATAGCTAATTATTCCTAATTATAGCTAATTATTCTTAATTAAAGCTAATTAATCCTAATTATATCTAATTATTCCTAATTATTGCTAATTATTCCTAATTATAGCTAATTATTACTAATTATAGCTATTTATTCCTAATTATAGCTAATCATTCTTAATTACAGCTAATCATTCATAATTATAGCTGATTATTTCTAATTATAGCTGATTATTCCAAATTATAGCTAATTATTTCTAATTATTCTTAATTATTCCTAAATTATTACTAATTATTACAAATTATTCCTAATTATTAATAATTATTCTAAATTATTAATAATTATTCCTAATTAATACTAATTATTACTAATTATTACTAATTATTCATAATTATTACTTATTATTCCTAATTATTACTAATTATATCTATTTATTCGTAACTATATCTATTAATTCCTAATTATATCTATGGATTCCTAATTATATCTTTTGATTCATAATTATATATATTTATTGCTAAATATATCTATTTATTACTAATTATATCTATTTATTGCTAATTATATCTATTTATTGCTAATTATATCTATTTATTGCTAATTATGTCTATTTATTGCTAATTATAACTATTTATTTCTAATTATAACTATTTATTGGTAATTATATCTATTTATTCCTAATTATATTTAATTAATATTAATTATAACTAACTATTTATAATTATAACTAACAATATCAATTTCATAGTAAAACTAAATATAAATAAAAATAATTTTAAATATAATTAAATTATAACTAATAAACAACAATTAAAATTAACATAAAAAAATATAAATAAAATATAAATACCTTAAACTCTGATATTCTGAAGATATTGACGCCCTCCGATTGACCTCGTATAAAAAACTTCAAATAAAAAAATTTGTTTGAATCTGAAGAATAAAGGGAGAGACAGATAGCAAGATCTGAATGATTTGTTAAAAAAATGGATGGGGGTATATATAGGTTAGATTAGTTGTTACAGGAATATTAGCGACGGGGCTCATCGCAAATACCATCCCCCGCATTAATTACAGTCGGCGGTTAAAATGTTATTTGCGACGGGATCTGTCGCAAATAGTACATGCTGACAGTTTTTTTGCGATAGGATGACAGCCCTTCGCAAAAAGGTATTGACCGCCGCCGGGTATTTGGGACGGGGCCTGTTGTATATGCCCCTGTGCAGTTGGGCACGCAAGCCGCACGTTTTGGCGCGCAAGCCGTGCATTTTGGCGCGTAAGATGCGCAAAACTATTTGCGACGGGAGACATCTCTCCGTCGCAAATAATATTCACGCGGTTTGGCGGGCTACTCACGCCAAACTATTTGCGACGAGAGACGAAATCCCATTTCAAATAATTGGTTATTTACGACGAGCTAGTTTCCCCGTTGCAAATAGCTACTTGGACGGGTTATTTGCGACGAGAAGAAATCTCGTCGCGAATAAACCGTCGCAAATAGTGATTTTCCCGTAGTGATATAACATTATTACGTCAATGTAACATAGAAATGTGGAAATAACATAAAACATGGAATCATAAACATACATCTAGGCTAACCACCATCAAAATGTGGAACATCGGTCATAGGATATCCTCTTGTTCATAGTATATGAATTATATTGAGATAAAAACATTATAAAAAGCATTGGATTTATATGAAACTGTGAGTTGACCCTTCAAAATCATATCATGTACTGGCATAAGTGTTCCACATATATCATTAAACCTAACGATTTATATCATCAATGTTAACACAATTATTAAAGAGTTTAAATTAAATTCATGTAAATACATATTTAATTATAGATAGTTAAAACATGTTGAATACCCATGAGTGTAAATGGAGATTATTATTTACATTACAATTATTTGTCATGGAAAATCATAGGATAATTTTAATAACATATTAAGTGTAAATGAATGATTTTAGAATCAGTGACTGAGAGTGAAAGAGGTCTTCCAATAATTGGGAATGTATAGTAATATAGATGTGTAAACATATATCATAGTGATAGAGCGCTGTCATGGGTGCCCTCAAATGATTAGTGTGATTTTGGGGTACTTTGGTGCAGCAGAGTGGCTGACCAATGTCATCTCTCAAAAGGAGGAATTGAATTAAAACAACTTTTTAGAGGTATTCCAATAAAAAAATAAAAGATAATAAAAGCACTACATGAAAGGATTGGGGTTGTTTGATGTTTATAAAACATGAAGAAGTTTCTTGGGAGAAGATTTCATTTTTTTTGTTTTTAATTTTGAAATGATGTTTGATAAAAAAGACCCAACAAGAAGATGTTTTATTAAAGAATATTTTAAAAGGCGTAATCGATCTAAATCTAACTCTTCATTCACTTATTAATCATTATCATTTAAACCAATATATACTTAATTATGATCCTCTAATAAGTTAACCCTCGAACCCTAGAAGAGTTAACTTAACCACAACGAAGGAATTACTTAAACTCTAGGCTAGCTTCGGAATATGAAATTACAGCACCAAGCTTTGATTGTTGTTCTAAGGATAGCTTATGGTCAGTGGTTAATTAGAGAAAATATCCATTCTGGAAATGATTATGTATTTTTATTAGGGATTATATTTGAACTCTAAAAATTTATCTTGTGTGGTCTTGTATTACCGATTAAGATTGTGCTCTCACAATTTACACAAAATCCCGACCTCACTTGGTTTTGTGTTAATTGTTAAATTTCTTGCTTAGTTTCTTAAAATTTAAACACACAATTCATGGATCAAATTAAGTGAATTACAGTATCTCAATGATTCAAAATAATTAAATGAAGAGGGTAGAAGATAGATCGATCACTAAAAACTACTCTTCCATAGGCGGTGTGGTCATCATGGAGACGTTTTGCATGAGCAAAGATTGAAAGGGTAGAACCCAATCTCGTCACCACTCTTGATTCCAAACAAATTAAGAGGATTGAGAGAAGAAGAAAAGGGAATAATACAGAATATTATTTGAAAAAAAATTAAGATACAAACATGAAAGAAAAGAAATACAAAGAGGAGGTGGGAGAGGAGCGCCTTTTTGGAAAAGAGGTTTGTACAAAGACTTACTTCTTCCATGAGTTGTGAGGGGATCCCAAGATACACCCTTTCTACCACACCTTCCCAAAGCCTCGACCATCCCTCCCAATGATTGAAAACCCCCTTTAAATAGAGTTTGTTAGGGCTAGGGTTATATAACATTTTAAGTGTGAAATGAAAAACTCGGCCGAATATTTTATTCCAAGTTGCACCACATAGTTGACCTCGAAAACGGGTGAATTGGCCGGCCTTCTATAAGGATGATTTGTGAAAAATAATTTCCCCAAGCATTCCTAAAAATTTGGGCTCAATCTCAGCCCTGATAAAGAAGATATGACCCAAATTCAGAACCCTTGTCCATTCTCCCGAGTCCAGCCCACCATTTACATAATGGCACATTTACTCCATCCAAATCCACTCTTTAGCTCTAGTATCCTGAATAAAAGTTGTATAAAATTAGGTTCGGAACACTGTTACAAAAGGTTAACTTCAAATAATAAATATTCAAATATTTATCTTCAAAATACTAGAGAGCATTTTAAAAGTGTAAAACTGGAATTTTCATCAAATTTTCAAATGAATGATCTAATTCAAAATATATCATAAATGAATATATTTAGCACAATGTGAGGAAAATTATATCATTTATTATCAATAAAATATTAAAAAAATAGTGTTTTATCAACTCCCCCACACTTACCCTTTTTCACTCCTGTGCAAAACCCCATATCATGTAAACATCAATATCAAATCAAAACCAATTTTAAAACACATACGCTTGAGATCAAACAATTACACACCAAGAAACAAAAGATATCATGCCTCATAAAAACCATATTTCAAGTTCTACAATTATATCATTCAATATATTTCCACTTTATTTATCCTTCCATGCACAAAACACTTACCTCGCTTGAATTTTCTCTTATCACACAAATGTCATTTTTTTGCAATGTCATTCTCATCCAAACTCATACAATGGTCACCATAGGCTTGATAAATTTCTATATCGCTACACGATGTGAGTCAAGGACATATGTTTATCATGAGGACTTTTTAGGGTTATTCTGTGGCTTTTGGTTGGTAGGATTAAGATGTGAAAAACTCTGAGGCTGAATGAGGAGGGCTTGAAACTTTTCGAAACAAAATTGCATTAATCTAATTTTCACTTAAATATGGTCTTCTCCTCAATCCCCATAGTATCAATTCAGCTCCATCATCTTGAAATGCATTGAATGTTTACACCATTCATCATTTCAGCATCAAAAATGTCAAACTTCTGAAACATGATTTTCTTGAATGTTCTAGATGGGAACAACTTTCCACCTCAATTACAAGCTCCAAAAAAGGCACATATTCACTTGTCATGAAAGCTCCAGAAAAGGCACATCTTTCAATATAATGATTTTCTTCACCAGCAAACACATCTATTAAGAATTTAATTTTCCACCCAAAGTATCACAGAATGTGGTATCACAACACAAGATAGCTTCCCCCACACTTAAGCTCAACTAGATTATCTAATTTCACTTCAAGAGTTGGTTTGATAGGGAAAATTGTCTTGTAATGTGTCTAACCTAACAGGCTGTGCATGGCTTCTAAGGGATAAAAAGATTACATGTTCAAGTTAGGCCATTAAAAAAACGTATTCTTTGAAATATGGTCTTTAATACCAAACAAATACCTCAATCATTTAAACATAAGTTCCTCAACCCCTCAAGTTTTGACAGTAATAGATAAAATTCTGGGTAAATCAAGAATGGTTTGGTTCTCTCATGAAGTGAGGTGAATGTAAAGAATATGAAAATAATGGTTCAGAAGCCTCATAGGAAAGTGATTTCAAATATAAAGATAGTGATATGTGGAATGGGATTCAGAATTCAATGTACTTTTCATGAAATTACTAAATATTTGAACTCGAAACAAAGTAATTTTTAGCATTCATTTAAGCTGAGTTTCATGGGATAAATTGTTTCACTGATTGATATGCATTTCAAAATTATGATGAGAATAATTTCTGCTCAAAAATTTCAAAAACACAAAGTAAATTGAAAAATAAACACACAAAATTTGAAAAACTCACAAATTTTTGTTTTGTTTTTTTAATAGGAAAACAATTGGAATTACTAAACTAAAAGGTTCTGTAACGCCCTAACCCCAGTTACCCAGAGTCGGTGCATTATTACATAACATTGGCATGATCACATGAAAGATCAAAACTCGAAAGACCGATTGGTATAGTAGTCTTGGAAACACTAGATATATTCATAAGTCTTACATTACATCATAAAATGAAAAACTACTACAACAACATATTGTCTCCATAATCCACACTCATATACCCACATAATATCCCTGCAGGTCATTCATAATTTACTTCTTCACTTCCTGGGAAAAATAAAACATAGAAAAGGGGTGAGCTCAAATTCCCAATACAGATAACAATATAGCGGAAACTTTCATAAATACGAATAAACATTTAAGGCAATGTATAACTAAAACAAAAGCCTTTCAAACATGAACTTTAAACATAGTATGGCATAAATAAAATGAAATAATGCCATTTACTTATTCACATGGTTATTCTACTAATCGAATAATCACATGCAAAATAAATAACCACTTTCATAATGATGGAATGCATAATGTCAGACTATCCTAACCACATAGCCAAGGACTCGTTCCAAGACTACAAATAAGATTTTGTCAAGGCCTTGTGCCAAGACACTAGTTTGTCTCATGAGACCTACCGATGCATCGAGGATCTATAGCGGGCTCCACCCGTCACATATTAAGTCCAATGCATTCCCATATGAAAAGGTTTCAACATAACATAAACAATCATATTAAAACTAGCATACGAAATGTCAATACTTTCACCATAAACCATGAATGGTATAAAAATAGAACATCCACAGTCAAACAAATCACAAAACCTTCAATATAATAAAGAGGTTTTGTATCATAATAAATCAACTTTAAATAAGCGTAAAATCCATCAAAGGATGTTGACATAGATGAAATCAAAATTTATTTTAAAGAAATATCTCTTTTTATTTTGAAATCATTTAAGATACACATAAAATAAAACATTTTCTTTGAAAATATTCTTATAAGCTTGTAAGGGAAGCTTTGAAAATTTTATAACGGTGGAAAATAACCGCACCCACCGTATAAGTTAAATAAAACATTCTTACCTTAATTCAGTCGAAAAGGTTAAAAAGGACCTTGTTTTGAAAATGACGGAAAGATTCCTTTATAAACCACTTATAAAAGTCAAAAAGGGTATAAATGACTTTAACTCATATTCTAGTAAATAGTAAAAATGTTTTGAAAAACATTTTTAAGAAACATGGATGTGGATGATAAAGAGATCCCAGTAGATTATTACGTATAAACAACCTCGGATAATGAAGAGATTGTGAAATAACCCTTACCTTGTACTTGTCCTTGTTTGGGGTAGGTCAACCTCCTGTATAATGGTGAAATAATTGTTATTAAATTATACAAGAATCATATATATTAATATGATATCATATATGATCTTTTAACATTGATTTGTTAATAATATCTTAGAATTATCGTCGTTTCGGGTGTTAACTTACTCATGTTCTTTTATATGTTTTGTTACATAAGCCATGTATGTTGTATCTTATTCATATCCAGAATGATATCATTTCTAAATCATCAAATTATAATTATACTTTAATGGATACGATGGAGAATGAATCTCATCGCGTTCGTGGAGACGGTAGTTCGTACGTACGCACGAGCGAAAATATCATTCTTTTGATATTAAAATAAAATATAAATGGATGGTATATCATATATAAAGAATCATTAACATGTTATATTTATTATTTACATGAGTTACACATCATTATTATACCCATCCAAATAATAATATATTGAATAACAACTACACCACGACGTGGAGACGGTAAGCCGTATGTACGCACATATGGTGACATGTTATTCAAAGGGTAAATAGAATACTAAATATGGTTGTACCACATTTATAAAAACATCACAGTATATATAAGATAATGGAGTTATTATTTTAGAATGGTAATAACAATGAAAGAAGAAGTGGAAGAAGAAAGGAACTTGAAAAGGGGTGGTGAAAACATTACCTCTTCTTCGGGTTCTTCCTTTTGATTTGATCAAAAGGGCTCCTTAGGTTTGCTTTATGATCAAACTAAGGCTTCTAGGTTGTATTGAAGGAAGTTGGGAGAGTATTTGGGCAGAGTTTGGCCGAACCAAAAGGCTTTGAAGGTGTGAAGAAATGAGAAGGAGGAGTGCCCTTTTATAAGAGCGGTG
Organism: Viscum album; assembly: GCA_963277665.1. Lineage (NCBI taxonomy): Eukaryota > Viridiplantae > Streptophyta > Magnoliopsida > Santalales > Viscaceae > Viscum > Viscum album. Next base: position 33,284,756 of record OY728150.1, on the reverse strand, counting down.
AGGGGCGCCTTTGGAAAAGCTAGAAATATTAATTTATAATAAATTCATATTTGGTTTCTAATGGCTAAAAAGTTGATTATTCAAAGGTTAAGGTGGGGATAGGTCTCAAACCACTCAACCAATAGAATTTATACAGGTTTGGGTACTTATATTAACCTTATCTTTAAGTATTAACTCTAAGTTAATTAGTTTCACTTTTACAATGTCTCTTTGTATTTTTATATAATATGTTTAATAAACTTACTATATACATCAAAGAGACCCCCAAGTGGTCCATTAATGATGAACCTATCATGATAAAAGTCTCTTGGCCGAACCTTAGATTTTTAGGAATTTAATATCAATTAATATTATAATATTTGTTTTAAGAACTCTTTTATGTCAATTTTGACACTATTCAATAGTTGATTTTTGTGAAACTCATAACAGATTGATTACTTAGAACAAAGTCAATTAAATCAATACTAATATCACATATTATCCTAGAAAATTAGTTTCATTCATTAAAAGTTTCATATTATATTTATTTGGGTATTTATAATATCAATTATTTTAATTTTTCACTATTATAGTAATTAATTCATCGTCATTGTGTCATAAATAAATTAAATTATTTAATGTCTAAAAATTATAAATAAAATATCATTATGTATTAAATCTTTTTATCTTTCTAATGAATTGTTATAATCTAAAATCCAAAATATATAACCCTATGTAAATATTGTGTTTCTAAAAGATATATGCTTGTGTCATTTTTGTATTCATTTTAACTTAATTGAAATAAAGTATCCTTATCACCTACAAGTGGCACCATGGGGCCCCAAAATCGACCCAAAGATGCCTACGGTCGAACATTTATCACCCAATAAGTCTAGGACACATTTTAGGGTAATTTATTATTATTATAATATTATTTTTTAACCCTTATTTATGGGATTTACCATTAACCATGGTAAATAAAATATTTACCGCAGTAATTATTCAAAATGTCTAAAAATAAAAGTTACCTATTCACACAATTTAAACATCATGATTCCAAATATGGAATCCATTTTTCTAAATTCAAAACACATAAGTGGAAGAAATTAATTTAAAATTAATTCCCGCTGTCAAAACAAAAAGCGTGTTTTTAAGAGATGATAACTATCAAAAGATTCACACTGGTTTATGTTCGGTTTAATTGTAAAATTATGTCCAATGACCAAAATTATATTAAATGGTAAAAATATATTCTAAATATACTTTAAAAACACTAAAATTCATAATTTATCACTATTAACTATTTTGATTAAAAAGTTGTTTTTAATTAAAATTTAGTAATTATCACTATTCATCAAAATATGAAAGTTATCCAAAATGTACCAAAATTTCACCTTAGGCTAAATTCGATATTCCGAATCCAAAAATGAAGCCCATTTTAAAATATAAAATATATATAATTTCAAAATGTAGGTATTACTATTCATAACAGCTAGTTTGATTGGTTATGCTGTGTTAGAACTCGGTGTTGCGTACAACACACGCTATCACATTATTCAAAGAGAAGCATACCGTAGAAGCTTGGGGTGTTACATTCTCCCCTCCTTCAAATAATTTCATCCGCGAAATTTCTATAATACGTATCACATGAAAAGACTCGGGTGGTTCTTCATCATAAGTTCCTCGGGTTCCCACGTTGCCTCTTCCATCTTATGGTTTCTCCACAAAACTTTTACCAGGCGCGTCGTCCGGTTTCTCAGTACATGTTCTCTTGTATCAATAATCCTGACGGGCTCTTCGCAAAAAGACAGATCGGGTTCCACTCCTAATTCCTCGTAAGTGAGTACATGTGTTGGGTCAGGCATGTATTTCCTCAACAGAGATACGTGGAACACACCGTGAAATTTGGAGAGACTTGGCGGCATTGCCAATAGGTAAGCTACAGCCCCAATTTGTTCTAGAATTTCGAAAGGTCCGATGTACCTGGGGCTCAATTTACCTTTCTTACCAAAACGTATGACTCCATTCCATGGAGATACCTTCAGAAAAACATGATCACCGACTTGAAAATCCAAATCCTTCCTTCGATTATCGGCATAGCTCTTATGCCTACTTTGAGCTGCTCTGATGTGATTTTGGATTACCTTCACCTTTTCCATCGTTTCCTCCACCAGTTCTGGACCTACAAGTTTTCTTTCACCGACGTCATCCATAGGTTGGTGTACGACATCTCTTTCCGTATAAAGCTTCATATGGTGCCATCTGAATACTTGAATAGAAGTTATTGTTATAGGAAAATTCTACCAGAGGTAAATATTGATCCCACATACCCTGAAAGTCAAGTGAGAAAGATCTCAACATGTCTTCTAAGGTTTGAATAGTCCATTCTGATTGTCCTTCTGTCTGAGGGTGGTAAGCAGTGCTCAAATGAAGTTCAGTATCCAGGGATTTCTGAAGGCTTTTCCAGAATCTTGAAGTAAAACGGGGATCACGATCAGAAACAATTGATAGGGGTACTCCATGAAGTCTCACAACTTCATTAATATATAGTCTTCCTAGACGTTCCAGGGGTAGATCTTCTCTTATAGCAAGAAAATGTGCTGACTTGGTAAGACGATCAACAATAACCCATATTGCATTGTTCCTTCTAGGACTCTTTGGTAGCCCCATGAAAAAGTCCATCGTAATATTGTCCCATTTCCACTCTAGTATGGGAAGAGGTTGCATGACTCCTCCAGGCTGTTGCCTTCCAGCTTTCACTTGCTGACAAACCATACATCTTGACAAAAAATCACCAATCTCCCTCTTCATGTTGTCCCACCAAAAATGTTCCTTCAAATCTCTATACATTTTGGTGCTCCAATGGTGTATAGAGAAATTGGAACTATGAGCATCTTCCAGCAATTAACTTTTTAGATCAGGTATATCGGGAACACAAAGTCTTTTCCCAAATTTCAAAATTCCATCTTCATATACAAAGTCTCTCAATCTCCCATCATTCACAGATTTAATCTTCTTTTGAAATTCTTAATCATCGGTCTGAGAACTCTTAATCCTTTCTAGTAAAGATGGTTTCACAACCATTTGAAAAAGCATTGATGTTTCACCTTCCCTGGTTATTCCCATGTCCATCTTCACTAGATCCAAGAAAATTGGATCCCTTTCAATTCTCATATTGTTCAAAACTCCATGGTCTTTTCTACTCAAAGCATCTTCCACCTTGTTTGCTTTCCCCGAGTGGTAGTGTATTGTACAATCATAATCCTTGATTAATTCAAGCAATCTCCTTTGCCTCATGTTGAGTTCTTTTTGTGAGAAAATATACTTCAAACTCTTGTGATCAGTATAAATCTCACATTTTTCACCATAGAGGTAGTGCCTCCATATCTTCAAAGAAAAGATCACAGCTGCTAACTCAAGATCATGAGTAGGATAGTTTTTTTCATTAATTTTCAACTATCGTGATGCATAGGAAATAACGCTGTTATTCTGCATAAGGACACAACCAGGTCCTTTCTTCGATACATCACTATAAATAACGAACCCATCATTCCCCGATGGTAGAGTAAATATAGAAGCATTGACTAATCTTTTCTTCAGTTCTTCGAAACATTCTTCACACTCTTTTCTCCAAACAAATTTAACCCCTTTACGTGTGAGCTTCGTTAATGGGTTAGCCAATCGGGCAAAATTCTGGACGAAACGTCGATAATAATCTGCCAAACCAATAAAACTACGTACCTTAGTTATACTCGTAGGTGCTGGCCATTCTTGGATTGCCTTGGTCTTAGAAGGATCAACAGATATTCCATCTTTAGAGACAATATGGCCAAGAAAAGAAATCTCCTGAAGCCAGAATTCACATTTTCTAAACTTCCCATATAATTCATGCCTCCTCAGAGTCTTCAAGATAATGCGCAAGTGATTTTCATGATCTTCATAGGTTTTGGAGTATACCAAGATATCATCAATAAATACCACCACAAATTCATCGAGATACTCCTTGAAAACTCTATTCATCAGATCCATGAATACAGAGGGTGCATTAGTCAATCCAAAAGGCATTACAGTAAACTCGTAATGCCCGTACCTGGTTCGAAATGCTGTCTTCGGAATGTCTTACTTCTTTACACACAACTGATGGTATCCAGATTGAAGGTCAATCTTTGAAAAGTATTTAGCTCCATGTAGTTGGTCAAATAAATCATCAATACGAGGTAGGGGATGCTTGTTCTTTATCGTTATAGCATTGATCTCCCTGTAGTCGATACATAACCTCATAGATCCATCTTTCTTTTTAACAAAAAGAACAGGGGCTCCCCATGGAGAAACACTAGGGAGAATAAATCCTTTATTACTCAATTCCTCTAGTTGTTTCTTTAGTTCGACTAACTCTACAGTAGCCATTCTGTAAGGGGTCTTCGATATAGGCCTTGATCCAGGAATTAAATCAATGGAAAACTCAACTTCTCGTTCTGGAGGATGTCCAGGTATATCTTCCAGAAATACATCTACAAATTCTTTCACAACAGGTACATCCTCTATTTGAACATTCCTTTCCTCACCCGCAGTTATTTCATTCTCTTCCTCCCCAATAATTGAATTTAGTTGAGCTATTGAGGGTGGATCTAAATAAGAATTAGGTTGTGATGATTCTGCTCTAAAGATAAGGGGTTTCTTATCATTATCATCATGAATCGTAACCTATTTCTTCTTACAATAAATCTTCGCATCATAGTCTGAAGGCCAGTCCATACCGAGGATTATATCGAACTCAATCATAGGTATGACGATGAGATCAGCAGATAAAGAACATTTATGTGCTCTAATGGGGACTGATTCACAAAACATTGTTGCAATGATACTTCCCTAAGGAGTTTTAACTGACAACTCCCTTATTAAATCAAATTGGAAATATCTAATTTTAATAGCAAACTGGGAAGATATGAAACAATATGATGATCCAGAATCAAATAATTCATTTTCTAAACTTGAGGAACCATTAAATTACCTGCCACCACGTCTTTCGGAGCTTCTACCTCAGCAGTAGTGATAGCATAAGCTTGGCCTTGATCCCTTGGCATTTTCTGAGGTAAGTTCCCTTGACGCTTAGGAAATTCATTTGCATAATGCCCCATCTCCCTGTAATTGTAGCACTGAACATTGGTAACTTCCTTCTTCCCCTTGCAATCACGAGCTTGGTTGCCTTTTTCCCCACATTTGTAACAGACGCCCATTCCCTTCAAGCAAGTACCGGGGTGTTTCTTCCCACATTTCCTACAGGATGGATATTCAACCTTTCCCTTCTTCCCCTTATTTTCATTAGCAGATTGATCAGCAGGTCTCTTCTTCTCTTGCTTTGCTTTAAAGTCATAAGACTTATAGAATTCCTTTTCGGTCTTGATAGCACATGAGACAATGTCTTTGTATGACGAGAAGGATTGTGAGACTAATGCTCGATGGAGAAATGGTTTTAACCCATCAAAGAAACGATCACTCTTACTTCTTTGGTTACGTATATAATTACCAGCATACCTTGCTAACCTTGTAAAGTTAGCCTCATACTTTGTGACATTCTCATCCTCCTTTTGTCTCAGACTTAGAAATTGCCTTTCCATATCTGCTCGATGGTCACGAGGAAAGTATTTATCTAAAAACAGATCTTTGAACTCCCTCCATTCCATATTTGATACTTCATCATCTTCCTTCGTATTTTGAATCAATGACCACCATTGATGAGCATCTCCAGTGAGGCGGTAAACTGCCATGATAACTTTTTCCCTTTCACTGCTCCCCAAAGCCTGAAATATTTTCTCTAGGGAAAATATCCATTGCTCAGCTACTAAGGGATTTTTATGCCCATTGAACGTTGGTGGTTGTTGCCTCATGAATCGATCTAACATTGATCCTCCACGCTGCGGATCTGGGTGCTCCATATGGGTAAGGTTATTATTCATAACCTGAGTAAGTTGTCCCAGTATGGTGATTAGCTGATCGGCACCAGTTGCATCACCAGCTCCACTATAATTATCTTGAGCTGGAGGGAAATACCTACATGGAGTGCGTGCATTGATACAGTTTCCATTTCTTCCACTAGGCGCCATTTCTAAACAATGGCATAAACTAGATCAGTACACTTAACATAAATTGAACTATTTATGGATATAATCCATAATCATACAACTTTTTTCATTGAGGAAGTATGTACTCATAAACCCTTCATAATTATTTGTAAAGAAAATGAGAGTTATCCTAAGCATATCCCCTGGGAGTGTCGTTACCAAGAGTGCAGCAAGGCCCATTGTTGTGCACCAGTTCTCGTTCGAGTCTAGCTCAAAGCGGTGTTTTTGGGTTTTACCCCTAGGTACATCTGTGCCAGAGCCGCCTCTACCTACTCGTATCCAGATAGGGATGTATTGCTCGGAAATGTCACAAAATCTCTACAATACCAAAATTCTAGGAAGTTCTTCTATACTAATCCTCAAAGTTCATCTTCGTTCTACGTGCTCTAATCAGATTTTATCTAAATCTAGCTTCCAAGGTTTGTACTAAACTTCCTCTGATACCAACTGTAACGCCCCGACCCCAGTTACCCAGAGTTGGTGCATTATTACATAAAATTTGCATGATCACAAGAAAGATCAAATCTCGAAAGACCGATTGGTTTAGTAGTCTTGGAAACACTGGATATATTCATAAGTCTTACATTACATCATAAAATGAAAAACTACAACAACAACATATTGTCTCCATAATCCACACTCATATCCCCACATAATATCCCTCCAGGTCATTCATAATTTACTTCTTCACTTCCTGGGAAAAATAAAACATAGAAAAGGGGTGAGCTCAAATGCCCAATATGGATAAGAATATAGCGGAAACTTTCATAAATAAGAATAAACATTTTAGGAAATGTATAACTGAAACAAAAGCCTTTCAAACTTGAACTTTTAACATAGTATGGCATAAATAAAATGAAATAATTCCATTTACTTATTCACATGGTTATTCTACTAATCGAATAATCACATGCAAAATCAATAACCACTTTCTTAATGATGGAATGCATAATGCCAGACTATCATAACCACATAGCCAAGGCCTCGTGCCAAGACTACAAATAAGATTTTGTCAAGGCCTTGTTCCAAGACACTAGTTTGTCTCATGAGAACTACCGATTCATCGAGGAGCTATAGCGGGCTCCACCCGTCACATATTAAGTCCAATGCATTCCCATATGAAAAGGTTTAAACATAACATAAACATTCGTATTAAAACTAGCATACGAAATGTCAATACTTTCACCATAAACCATGAATGGTATAAAAATAGAACATCCACAGTCAAACAAATCACAAAGCCTTCAATACAATATAGAAGTTTTGTATCATAACAAATCAACTTTAAATAAGCATAAAATCCATCAAAGGTTGTTGACATAGATGAAATCAAAATTCTTTTTAAAGAAATATATCTTTTTATTTTGAAATCATTTAAGATCCGTATAAAATAAAACATTTTCTTTGAAAATATTCTTATAATCTTGTAAGGGATGCTTTGAAAATTTTATAATGGCGGAAATAACCGCACCCGCCGTATAAGTTAAAAAAACATTCTTACCTTAATTCCGTCGAAAAGGTTAAAAAGGACCTTGTTTTGAAAATGACGGAAAGATTCCTTTATAAACCACTTATAAAAGTCAAAAAGGGTATAAATGACTTTAACTCATATTCTAGTAAATAGTAAAAATGTTTTGAAATACATTTTTAAGAAACATGGATGTGGATGATAAAGAGATCCCAGTAGATTATTACGTATAAACAACCTCGGATAATGAAGAGATTGTGAAATAACCCTTACCTTGTACTTTTCCTTGGTTGGGGTAGGTTAACCTCCTGTATAATGGTGAAATAATTGTTATTAAATTATACAAGAATCATATATATTAATATGATATCATATATGATCTTTTAACATTGATTTGTTAATAATATCATAGAATTATCATCGTTTCGGGTGTTAACATACTCATTTTGTTTTATATGTTTTGTTACATAAGCCATGTTTGTTGTATCTTATTCATATCCAGAATGATATCATTTCTAAATCATCAAATGATAATTATACTTTAATGGATACGATGGAGAATGAATCTCATCGCGTTCGTGGAGACGGTAGTCCGTACGTACGCATGAGCGACAATATCATTCTTTTGATATTAAAATAATATATAAATGGATTGTATATCATATATATAGAATCATTAACATGTTATATTTATTATTTACATGAGTTACACATCATTATTATACCCATCCAAATAATAATATATTGAATAACAATTACACCATGACGTGGAGATGGTAAGCCGTACGTACGCACATATGGTGACATGTTATTCAAAGGGTGGATAGAATACTAAATATGGTTGTACCATATTTATAATAACATCACAGTATATATAAGATACTGGAGTTATTATTTTAGAATGGTAATAAAAAAGAAAGAAGAAGTGGAAGAATAAAGGAACTTGAAAAGGGGTGGTGAAAACATTACCTCTTCTTCGGGTTCTTCCTTTTGATTTGATCAAGAGGGCTCCTTAGGTTTGCTTTATGATCAAACTAAGGCCTCTAGGTTGTATTGAGGGAAGTTGGGAGAGTATTTTGGTGGAGTTTGGCCAAGACAAAAGGCTTTGAAGGTGTGAAGAAATGAGAAGGAGGAGTGCCCTTTTATAAGAGGGGTGAGGGGCACCATTGGAAAAGCTAGAAATATTAATTTATAATAAATTCATATTCGGTTTCTAATGGCTCCAAAGTTGATTATTCAAAGGTTAAGGTGGGGATAGGTCGAAAACCACTCAACCAATAGAATTTATACAGGTTTGGGTACTTATATTAACCTTATCTTTAAGTATTAACTCTAAGTTAATTAGTTTCACTTTTACAATGTCTCTTTGTATTTTTATATAATATGGTTAATAAACATACTATATACATCCAAGAGACCCCAAAGTGGTCCATTAAGGATGAACCTATCATGATATAAGTCTTTTGGCCGATCCTTAGATTTTTAAAAATTTAATATCAATTAATAATATAATATTTGTTTTAAGAACGCTTTTATGTCAATTTTGACACTATTCAATAGTTGATTTTTGTGAAACGCATAACAGATTGATTACTCAAACAAAGTCGATTAAATCAATCCTAATATATCATATTATCCTAGAAAATTAGTTTAATTCATTAAAAGTTTCATATTATATTTATTTGGGTATTTATAATATCAATTATTTTAATTTTTCACTATTATAGTAATTAATTCATCATCATTGTGTCATAAATAAATTAAATTATTTAATGTCTAAAAATTATAAATAAAATATCATTATGTAAGAAATATTTTTATCTTTCTAATTAAAATTTATAATCTAAAATCCAACATATATAACACTATGTAAATATTGTTTTTCTAAAAGATATATGCTTGTGTCATTTTTGTATTCATTTTAACTTAATTAAAATAAAGTGTCCTTATCACATACAAGTGGCACCATGGGGCCCCGAAATCGACCCAAAGATGCCTATGGTAAAACATGTATCAAACAATAAGTCTAGGACACATTTTAGGGTAATTTAGTATTATTATAATATTATTTTTTAACCCTTATTTACAGAATTTACCCTTAACCATGGTAAATAAAATATTTACCGCAGTAATTATTCAAAATGTCTAAAAATAAAAGTTACCTATTTACACAGTTTGATCATCCTGATTCCAAATATGGAATCCATTTTTCTAAAATCAAAACACATAAGTGGTAGAAATTAATTTAAAATTAATTCCCGCTGTCAAAACAAAAAGCATGTTTTTAAGAGATAATAACTATCAAAAGATTGATACTTGTTTATGTTCGGTTTAATTGTAAAATTATGTCCAATGACCAAAATTATATTAAATGGTAAAAATATATTCTAAATATACTTTAAAACCACTCAAATTCATAATTTATCACTATTAATTATTTTGATTAAAAAAGTTGTTTTTAATTAAAATTTAGTAATTTTCACTATTCATCAAAATATGAAAGTTATCCAAAATGTACCCAAATTTCACCTTAGGCTAAATTCGATATTCCGAATCCAAAAATGAAGTCCATTTTAAAATATAAAATATATATAATTTCAAAAATTAGGTATTACTATTCATAATGGCTAGTTTGATTGGTTATGGTGTGTTAGAACTCGGTGTTGCGTACAACACACGCTATCACATTATTCAAAGAGAAGCATACCGTAGAAGCATGGGGGGTTACAGGTTCCCTCCCCCACACTTAAAATATTCCATTGTCCTCAATGTGAACCCATGAGATGATATATGCACATGAAATGCAGAATTTTTAAATAGGAGAAATAATTTTAAAGTGAAAGAGTTAGGAACAGCCCGATGTGCTCAAGTGATGATGGGGTCATGCAGTGTGATAGAATCCACTTCATTAGTAAGAAGTCCCTCAATGTATCTCTTCAAATATTGTTCATTGACTGTAAAGCTCTTTCTCATGCCCTCTTGTTTGATCTCCATTTCACCATAAGGAAAAATATTAGTCACAAGATAAGGACCTAACCATATGGAATGCAACTTAACAAGAATCATCTTCAGTCATGAACTATGGATAAGGACTTTCTCTCTAACATGAAACTCCCTTTGTTGGATCATTCGATCATGAGATGCTTTTGATTTTTCTTTATAGAGCCTTCAGTTCTCATATGAAGACAATTGAATCTCCTTAAGCTCTTGAATTTGCAGCTTCCTTTGGATTCCAGCTTGGGCCAAATCCATATTGCATTTCTTTATATCCCAATAATCTCGATGCTCAACCTCCACAGGGAAATGACATGGCTTCCCAAAAAACAATCCAAAATGGGGACATTCCAATGGGTGTCTTGTATTCTATTCAATAAGCCTACAACGCATCATCCAAGCGTTTTCTCCAATCCTTCCTATTTGGCTGCACAGTTTTCTCCAAAAAAAAATTCAATTCCCCATTTGAAACCTCATCCTGGACATTTATTTGAGGGTGGTATGGTTTTGTTGTTTTTTGTGTCACCCCATAGTTCCGAATAAGGGAAGCAAAATTCTGACTGTAGATGTTTGTCCCTTGGTCACTGATGATGGCCTTTGGTACTCCAAACCTGCAAAAAATCTGTACTCTGACAAAGTCCACAACAACATGAGAATCATCAGTACTGAAGGCCTTAGCCTCCACCCATTTACTCACACAATCAACAACAATGAAAATATATAGAAATACAAATGGACTAGTAAAAGGACCCATAAAATCAATTCCCCATACATCAAAAATATCACAGAATAGTATGGGTTGTTTGGGAATCTCGTGTCTCCTAGAAATGTTCATATTGTGTTGGAAATGAGAGCATGACTTACAAAACACATGGGCATCATGGAATAAACTAGTCCAATATAATCCAGAGTCCAAAACATTCCTAGCTGTCTGTTGGGGTCCAAAGTGTCCACCACAAGCAAGTGTATGACAAAAAATGTAAAACGGACTCCAACTCATGATCAGGAACACACCTCCTAATAACTTGATCACTACACATGCGTCAGAGGTATGGATCATCCCAAACATAATACTGAGACTCACTTATTAATTTTTGGACTTGATGTTTCTTTAAATATGTAGGGATTTTAGAGGCAACAAGGTAGTTAATTAAATATTCATACCAAGGATGCGTACCTGAGATGGAATAAATATGGTCATCGAAAAAAGTGTCTCGAAGTGGTACCGGGTCCAAGGTGTCATCCTCTGGTGTGTGATTAAGCCTACTCATGTGGTCCACCAACAACTTTTCTAACCCATTTTTTTCCTTTATCTCAATATCAAATTCTTGAAGAATGAGCATCCATCAGATCATCATGGGATTCGCATCTAGCTTCTTCAAGAGGTGCCTCAGAGCTGTATGGTCATGAAAAACAACTACTTTAGAGCCCAATAAATGTGAATGGAATTTATCTAAAGCAAATATGACAGCAAGAAACTCCATTTCCATGGTTGTGTAATTTGATTGGGCTGAATCCAGTGTCCTTGATGCATAAGCGATCACATGTGAACATCCCTCCACCCTCTGAGATAAGACAACTCCAACCGCGAAGTTGGAGACATTAAACATAAGCTCAAAAGGAATATCCCATCGTGGGAGTTGTATGATAGTTGGAGTGGTCAGACACATCTATATCTCATCAAAGGAATTCTTGCATTAATCATCAAACACAAAATCAGAATCCTTTTGAAGTAATCGTGACATAGGAAGATCAATCTTACTAAAATCTTTAATGAAGCGCTGATAAAATCTGGCATGTCCTAGTAAAGATCTAACATCACGCACACATGAAGGATATGGTAAGGATGAAATAATGTATATCTTAGATCTGTCAACCTCTATCCCATGTTTTGACACTACATTCCCTAAGACATTGCCATGCTCTACCATGAAATGCCACATTTCAAAGTACAAGACCAGATTCTTCTCCATACAACAATTCAATAACTTTCCCAAACTATTTAGAAATTCATAAAATGAGGATCCATGCACTGTAAAATAATCCATAAATACCTCCATGATGGTCATAATAAAATCAGAAAATATACTCACCATGCATCTCTAGAAGGTACCTGGGGAATTGCAAAGTCCAAATTGCATCCTCTGGTAGGCAAATGTGCCAAAGGGACAGGTGAATGTAGTCTTATACTGATCCTCCGGATCTATAGGAACCTAAAAATATCCAGAAAATCCATCCAAGAAACAATAGTGTGTTTTACCAGCTAGTCTATCAAGCACTTGATCAAAAAATGGGATGGGGAAATGGTCTTTGCGAGTGGACTGATTTAGTTTCCTATAATCAATACACACACGCCAACTGTTTTGCACCTTCATTGGAACTAACTCATCTTTATCATTTTTAACAACAGTAACACCACTCTTCTTAGGCAAAACCCGAATAGGACTTACCCACTGAGAATCTGAAATGGGATAGATTATACCTGCCTCGAGAAATTTCTCAACTTCTTTTTTAACAACATTCAGGAGGGTGGGATTGATTCTCCTTTGTGGCTGTCTCACCAGTTTATCCCCATCCTCCAAAATAATCCTATGCATGCAAATAGATGGGCTAATACCTGATATTTCAGCCAAGGTCCACCCGATTTATCTGATGTTCTCCCTCAAAAGATTCAAAAGTTTTTCTTCATGTTAAAAAGAGAGATTGTTAGCAATGATAACAGGAAATTTTTCAGCACTTAACAAGTTCGAGTATTTGAGATTTGGTGGAAATGGATTGAGTTCTAGTGTAGGGGGGTGGTGAATGGATGGAAACAATGAAGGAACTGAAATATGTGCACAAAGAGCATCAGTATCAGAATATACATCATCAAAGTCAGAGAATAAAGCATTGAATCCATCAGCATACTCAGCAACCATGTCATAATTAGAGTTCTCATGATCAAAATCAGAATAGGATTCCATTTCAAAATCAAATATTAGAGAGTTTTGTTCCTTCGAAACGGGTGTGGAAGTACTCTTAGACATCAAACTAGAACCAATACTCATAATCTCTCTAAGCATATGAGAATCCAATTCCATGGTGTTTTTACATGGTGGTTCAAAATGGGAGATAAAAAATGCAGAATGATCCTCTGAGGGGTACTTCATGGAATCCATAACATTAAATATCACAACTTCATCCCCAAATTCCATGGAAAGTGTACCCTCATTGACATTTATGATAGTTTTTGCAGTTTTGAGGAAGGGCCTACCTAAGATAATGGGGGCATGACAACTTACCCGATCATCCTCCATGTTAAGCACGTAGAAATTATCTAGAAAGATCATGTCTCTTACCCGGACAAGTACATCCTCAAAGACTCCCGCTAGATATGCCGTAGCTCTATTCGTCAATTTCACCAGTACTCTCATCAGCTTCAGCTCACCAACCTTCAAATAAGAGAATACAGAATGAGGCATCACATTTATAGAAGCCCCTAAATCACAAAGAGCATCATAGAAGTGCAACTCCCCTATGGTACATGGGATAGTGAATGTCCTAGGATCCTTCCACATTGTTGGCATTGCTAGAGCTGGTGTAATGAGTGCTGAGACATTCCTTACAAAGTTTATCCTCTAATTTCCCTTGATCCCTCTTCGATTGGTGCAGAGTTCTTTTATGAATTTGGCATACCTTGGGATTTGTTTGATGGATTCAATTAGAGGGATGTTGATTTCAACACGCTTGAATGTGTCCAAAACCTCCTTTTTCATTGCTTCTTCAGCCATCTTCTTGGTTTGAACAACCCTGTTTGGAAAAGGAAGGGTTTTAGGAAGAACATCATCAATCTTTTTCTTACTATTATCTTTCTCCTTGGATTGCTCATCAGTTGGTATGGAATACGTCTTCTCTGGAGTTGAGGTGAATCCTGGTGGAATTGTAGGTATATATGTATCATTAATTTGCTTCCCACTTCTCAATGTGATGGAACTAACATTAAGATTTGTATTTGGAGTGGGTTGGGAAGGTATATTTCCAGAATTCTTACCCACAAGTTCATGGAGGGCAGTGGAAATATGGCTCATTTGAGTCTTCAACTTCCTAAACTCCGAACCATGAATCTTCACCTCATTCTGTTGATTAAGAACAATTTGTTTAAAAATATCATCATTGTAAGAGTCTACCTTGTGGTGGAGATTCCCTTGTTGCTGACTTGTTGATGTTTGAGCTTCAAATCTGCTTTTGGGTTTTTGGAAACCCCGTTGTTAAGGTGGAGGCTATTGGGAGTTTGGTTGAAAAGGGGGCCTTTGTTGTTGCCCAGAGCCATACCTCATGTCTGATTGATCCTTCCACCATTGGTTGAATTTTGGCGCAATTAGTCATACTTCTTTTGGGGATATGTCTGTTGTTTCTGCTGATATGGTCTCCCCGGGAACACCGCTTCACAATCTTCTATTTTTTGGAGTTGTGGGTAACAATCAGTTGGGTGGCTTGTCTCAGTGAAAATACCACAAGGCCTTGAAGGAGTGGGTTGGGATGTCTTTTGATCCAAAGCAATCTGCCTCACCATAGTGGTTAATTCTTCCAACATGGTATCAATCAAATGATGTTCAAGAGAAGGACTTACCTGATGTACTCCCCTAACATGTGGTGTATCTCTATCGCCAAATTGTCGGGGGTTTCGGGCCATCTGGTCGATCAATGCACGTGTGGATGCTGGTGTCTTTTCCACCAATTCTCCTCGAGCTGCAGCATCCACAATGATCCTCTCTATGGGTGTGATTCCTTCGTAGAAGTATTGGATGAGGAGTTACTCACTGATTTGGTGATGTGGGCACCTTGCACACAACTTCCTGAATTGCTCCCAATACTCATACATTGACTCCCCTTGTGATTTACTGATCCCTGAGATCTCCTTACGAATAGAAGTGGTCCTCGATGCTAGAAAAAATCTCTGCAACAAAAGACATTTCAAATACTTCCAACAAGTTACATCTTTGGGTTGTAAACAATACATCCAGTCTTTCGCATCTCCATCAAGTTAGAATGGGAATGCTCTTAGTTTGATTTGATCTTCAGAGACATTTCTATGTTTTAGGGTTGAGGAAAAAAACATTAAATTCTTTGAAATGTATACTAGGATCCTCACCAGAGTTTCCATGAAACTTTGGAAGAAAGTGAATTAAACCCGATTTTAGTTCAAAGTCCGATTCGATATTTGGGTATGCAATACAATTTGGTGGATAGTTAATATCAGGTGCATCCAATTCTCAAATGGTTCAATTATGTTCATTTCCATTATTGTCAGCCATTGGTTCTTGTTTTATGTTTGAATTTTAATTTCTTCTGATTTCAATGTTCTGATATTGCAGTAATTCTCCAACTGGTTCAATGTTGAAACTTCCCGTAGACTGAGAATGTCTAATTCATGCCCTAAGGCTACGTTAAATCTCAGGGTCAAGATCTAAGAGATCCTTGGGATTACGTCATGTCATAAATCAATGAAAGATTAAAAGAAGGATAGTGGACCATATTAAAATAAAAATTATAAGTTTCAGTTGATGGTCCAAAAAGAAGTAGAAGAAAATAAATGGAGAAGAAAAAAAATTTGATTGGGTAAAGATGGAAGAAAGAAGAGAGGAAGAGAATAAAATGTAAAATAAAATAAATACCTCTAATTGGTTGAAATAATTACTTCCATCCCTAGAAATGGCTCCAATTTGATAGAGTGTTGTCGTAGGTGCCCTCAAATGATTAGTGTGATTTTGGGGTACTTAGGTGCAGCAGAGTGGCTGACTAAGGTCGTCTCTCAAAGGATGAAGTGAATTAAAACAACTTTCTAGTGGTATTCCAAAAATAAAATAAAAGAGGATAAAAACAATACTTGAAAGTATGAGGGTTATTTAAATTTTATAAAACATGAAGAAGTTTTCCGGAAGAAGATTTCATCTTTTTTTAAAAAAATTGAAATGAAGTTTGAATAAAAAGACACAACATGAAGATGTTTTTTTAAAGAATATTTTATAAGGAGTAATTGATCTAAGTATACCTCTTCATTAACTCATTAATAATTATCATTTAAATCAATATCCACTTAATTATGATCCTCTAATATGTTAACCCTCGAACCCTACAAGAGTTAACTTAACCACAAAGATGGAATTACTTAAACCCTAGGCTAGCTTCGGAACACGCAATAGCAGCACCGTGCTTTGATTATTGTTCTAAGGTTAGCTTGTGGTCAGTGATTAATTAGAGAAAATATCAATGCTTTAAATGAATATGAATTGTGTTTAGGGATTACATTTTAACTCTACAAATTTATCCCGTGTGGTCTTGTATTACCGATTAAGATTGTGCTCTCACAATTTACACAAAATCCCGACCGCGTGTGTTTTTGTGTTAATTTTTCAATTGCTTTATTAGATTCTTAGAATTTAAAAACACAATTCATAGATCATATTAATTGAATAACAGTAGATCAATGATTCAAAATAATTAAATGAATAAGGTAGAAGATAGATTGATCACTAAAAACTACTCTTCCATGGGTGGTGTGGTCATCGTGGAGACGTTTTGCATGAGCAAAGGAATGAAAGGGTAGAACCCAATCTCGTCTCCACTCGTGATTCCATCCCAAGAAAGAAGATTAAGATAAGAAGAAAAGGTAGTAATACAGAAGTTTATTTGAAGAAAATTTCAAGATACAAACATGGAAGAAAAGAAATACAAAGAGGAGGTGGGAGAGGAGAGCCTTTTTGGAAGAGAGTTTTGCACAAAGCCTTATTTATTCCAAGAGTTGTGAGAGGATCTCAAGAGAAAAACATTCCGCCACACCTTCCCAAAGCCTCGACCAGCCCTCCCAAAGAGTGAAAAACACCTTTAAATAGAGTTTATGAGTTCTAGGGTTACATAACCTTTTATGTGTGAAATGAAAAACTCGGCCAAATATTTTATTCCAAGTTGCTCCGCATAGTTGACCTCCAAAACATATGAATTGGCCGGCCTTCTAGAAGGATGATTTGTGAAAAATCATGTCCATATTCTTTCCTCAAATTTGGGCTCAATATAAGGCCTGATGAAGAAGATATGGCCCAAATACAAAACCCATGTCAATTCTAATGAGTCCATCCCACCATTGATTTAATGGACCATATACTCCATTCAAATGCACTCTTTAGCTCTAGTGTCCTGAATAAATGTTGTAGAAAATTAAATTAGGAACTTTGTTACAAACTATTAAGTTAAAATAATAAATTTTAAAATATTTATCTTCAAAATACTACAATGAGTTTTAAAAGGGTAAAACTGGAATTTTCATCAAATTATCAAATGAATGATCCAATCCCAAATATTTCATAAATGAATATATTTATCACAATGTGAGGAGATTATATCATTTATTATCAATAAAATATTCCAAAACATAGTGTTTTATCACATAGCTTGAAATTTTGGAAATCCATATGAACCAAATAATGATGGTGTTGAATAATTTGTCGAAGGATATCACCCCGTACCGTGGCAAGGTTCATCTAAATGATTGGGGTATTTTAAAGAGCATGGAAGGACCTTGTTAGTGATATTTGGAGAGAATAGTTGATGAAATTGATTATCAATGAGTATTTATTTAATAATAATGGGGTTTTGAGTTGGTTTATATATTTAATGACATCAAAATTCATTAATAATTTACGAACATTAGTATTTGACAGTATATGATAATGTTATAAAACAACATCTCATAGTTTATTGAATGGTTTCATACAACAAAGAATGGTTCTAATTATTTTATAAGTAGAATATATGTACATATTAAAATAATACCCTTGGTGATGTTGAAGTGGCCCATACTAATCCAGAATTTGTTTTAAATCCCAAAACAAATATTTAGGATTTGAGTCTTAATTAAGTGTTTTTTTTAAAAATAAAATAACATAAAAACATTATTTTAGTGAGGAAACCAAATTTTTGGTGTTTCAAATCTTTCTCATATTTATTATATCACTTTTGGACTATTATTCAGGCATAATAACTACCACATAATTATTGATTATTTCTTTTTTACTAAAAAATACAACTGCCTCCAAAAGATATCCTAAATTCACCATTGGAAAATTTCAATTGTTTGATTTCATGAATACTACTTTTTATAAAATAAATTCTATATTTATGAGAATTTAGGAAATTAATTTTAAAATCCTAATTTAATGAGAAAAAAACTATTTTTTATATAATAATCATTTTTTGAACCTTTTAAATGTAAAATTAAATGTCACAAAATTAGATTATCAATTATATTTAGTAAATATTATTTAACCAAAATATTTTATACAAATATAATTAATTGAAAAAATTATGGAATTCATAAAAATAGTGTCTTGACTGATAATATATATTTCCCAAAAATATAATTATTTTTACATCAAATCAAAATATTATTTTTTTCACACTAATTATTTAATCATTTATAAATTGTTATTTAAATGGTATAAATAAATTCATTGTTTTATAAGAAATGTATACAATTTCACACTTTTAAGGTTGAGGTATGTATCCCTTTATCACACTAGTGAATTACACAAAGGTAGATTTTATGATGGAAATATTTCCATGGTGTGTTTAAAACAATATGGTTTATATATGATCTTGATGATCATGAATGTTTCTCATAAATGGTTTCTCTTGTTCTTATGTTGTTGATTATATGAATTTTATTTGTCAAGGGTAAATCCCAGTGATGTTATCTATTTAATAATCACTCATAAATTGTTTTTATAGGGTATGATCCTACTATTCAAGGACATCAATTCATTTTATATGTTAAATTGTGCTTATGATAACCCTGGATATATAATAATCATACAATCAATGTGTAATGGTTTTACTATAAATTGTTATATTGTATAATATTCTATTAAATATTAATATATATATATATATCATATAGTGGTCCAAAATAAAAAATTTAGTGTATGTGATTTCAATAAATAAATTACTTAATAATGAATTTATTAATTTGAAAATATTAATTGCAATTTTAAAAGTTTAGGTTATTACATTGACAACGTGCTCATATGTAGAGTAGTTTTATATTATTTCTACACCTCATTGTGGATTTATTTCCATATATATTAAGATATATTTTATGGTGTATAATGATTCATGGAAAATAGGATTCTATCCACATGACTTTATAATGAATTAATAATACATATTGGAAGAGTCAGCAATGGATTTTTATTTAGGTCCTTCGATAGTGAGAGTTTTTATATGTATTTATTTATCTTTATCATCAAATTTTTTTTCTTATAACTCATTTATTTAAACCTATATTTATAATATTTTTAAAAATTCAATGTAACTCAGGAATTAAGAGATGGATTAAGTGATTCCCATTTAGAAGAATAATGAAAGGGGTTTTCAGTATTCCTAAAATTATTTCTCTATATATGATGTTGAGCTAGTTAGTTGATCAAACATATAGAAATTATTTATTTTTATAATTTGTGGTATTCCATTATTTACTTTGATGGGAAATCCTATATATGTTACGGAGAGTGGGAATTGTGTTCAAATAGTGTTGTAACTAATTTTATAAAACATAGAAGACTGATTCCAACATTATCAATTAAAAATTATAATATGACCTTAAATTAAAATCATCTGTTGGTGGTATTATAATTCCACAATTTTTTTCCAAATGACATTCCTAGTATACCAGTAGATATATATATATATGGAATTATCTATTGGTTCATTTCATCAAATACAAATGAAAATTATTCCTCTATATCATAGGGATCAACATGAATGGAAATACATGGAGATTCAGTTAGAATAATTGAATATAAAAGGTTTCATCAATGTAATTGATCACCTTTGGTAGATTCTATGATTTTTTCCCAGAAGACTGATATAATTATTCAACTTTGTGTTGATTATCGGAATCATAATTCGGTAATGGTTAAGAATAATTGACATTTTCCACATATAAATGACTAATTTGACTAGTTAGAGGGAAATGAGTTGTTTTGATGAATATAAATTAGGTTTGGATATCACCAACTCATAGATAAGGAGATAGATATTGAAAATACCATTTCAAAAGTGGGTATGGCCATATTAGATATATTGTGTCTATATTTGTTAAAATTAACAAAACTAAAGTTTTCATGGGTTTGATGATCTAAAAATTCAATTAATACTTTTATTCAATTATCATAGTTACCATGAATGATAATTGTGTTATTCATGATATTGTTAATAGAAAGGGAAACACCTGAATAATAGTTTTTGGAATATATAGCTATTACCATGTTTTTAGAAATTCATACAAATGACATTTAGAAATTTATCACGTTATATTATCTGTAAATTTGGTATTAGAACAAGGAATATTAGTTGTATATTTTGGTGTAGGCATGGGATGTGTTTTCATTCAGTGAGAGTATTTGTTTTCATCTCTTCTTCATTAAAATTTTACCTAGGTTAATAATTATCCACTCCTAAATTATATCTCAAATCTGTTATACAAGTTCTTAAGTGTTGGTGAAATAATATTTTCGGGGAAGTTTTCATAATCTATATTGATCATTAGAGTTTATGTTATATAATTCCATATAATTACATGAACATCAAGTTGTGGTGAGGTGTAGGGTACCTCCAGACCATTTAAATCATCACGGATTACACCAAAGGAAAGGTGAATGATGTTTTAAATTATCTAATTATGAATTTCACTTCACAAATCTCGGTTAAAATAAAATAATTAAACTTAACTCATTGAACTCTTTCCTCATATTCATCATTATATTATCGAATAAGAGAAAATATTTTTCTAGATAGTTTAAATATTATTTCATCTATTAATTATATAATTATACTAGGGTAGCATATAAAATATGATTTTATGAGTGTAATGATTTATTTTTATGGAGGTGGGACCATTAGTGAAATGTCTCACTCATTAATAGGAATTAATTTCCCTAGAAGACGGTGTGTTACCCAAGTATATGTTATAATGGATATGATGTTGTATTATCATTGTTCTAAAAAGAAAATTCAACCAAACCATACAAATATGTATTGCAATATTAAAAATCATCTTTCATGTATAGTTATGTTGTCTATGATATATTATTTTGTGTCGTGTTCTATAAATTCAAATAAATAATTCTTGATCATCGTGATCCATTAATTTTATTTCATCCTCTTCATAGGACAGTATATAAATGGGATGATTTGCTTATATATTTCATTATTGGACTACTACTAACAATCCGAGGAGGTAAAACAATTGGTTAGGTTATTGATCAATTCAATGAGTATTAACATTTAATTCTAATTCAAGACATCACCATGGTTATGGATATAAGATATCACAACATAAAGGGAATTGTTTTGTGTCCTTGGGGTTTTAATGAAATTATATCGGATAAAAACCACCATTTACATCTATATTTTGGTTATTCCAACATAAGGTGATGGTTATAAAATTCATGATATGCATAATATATGATACATACATAGACATACATAAAGATTATTCTATTCAGATTCAAAAGGATATGATATGTGCTTGAATCATGTCAATTAGAGGTTCTTAGGATACTGATGTGCAATGCTTTGTTGTGAATCCCTGATCAATATTTTATTTACTCACATTTTAAATATTGTGCACACCAAGGGTCGATATTAATGTGGTAGTTCAAACCATATAAAATGTCCATTGTCACCATTTATATTATAACTAATATAAAAATAACTAATATAAATTAGTGTGTTACAAATCTGTAAGAAATATATAAATATATATATGTGACTAAAATATAATGTTAAATAAAATTGATATCCTTCTAGGAGAACACAATGTATGAACCTTAATCATCTTGTTATTAGTTTCAAATTTACTTAATTAATATAATATGCCATATGCATCAATATCCTATTCTACAAATGGTTGTCATATATAGTCTACTATATGATTGTCGAGATACCACACATCCACCACCTCGATCGACGAAAAATACTTAAGTATGAATAGTTTTTTTCCTTTGGATGAAATTAGAGACACAATGGTTCCATACCCAGTTAGATCCCATTGAAAGAAATATAATAATATAATAACCAATAAAAATTTCTGTGAAATGATTTGGGTTCAACAATGGATTAATCCCATGAGAACATCCTTGGGTTAGTTACTCATTATCATGACTATATGATATAGTAGTTCAGAAGAACTAGGTGAAAAAAGATAAAAAATAAGAGAATGCGACAAAGAAAATTAGTAAAATATATTAAAAATTAATAAAAATGTAAAAAAAAGAATAAAATATAAAACTACAAAAATGGGAACATAAAGTTTCTAATATTTTGATATAGATAGGGATACATTTTAATAAGTAAAATTAGTTATATTTTGGATCCATAATCATTCCACCCAAAATTCTTTGTGTTGGACCCCTTAATTTAATAATATGAAAGTGTGGTCTTATTGAACATTATTCTGGAACATCATTCACTTTTGACTACTAAAATTCAGCTTCATTCAATATATGTAGGAAAATATATGTCCCATTAATTCAAAAATTATATTCTAGAAGAACTTTTCCTAAATCAACCTCAAATTTTGAGCATCCAATTATTGCATTAATGAATAAATATCACCATGATAATTAATGATAAATTGATTCTTGGAATTAGATAACTATTTATGGAGGAAGAACCAAAATCTAAGGTATTTTTTCAGATATATTTATAATTTAAAGAGGTGGGGTCCACTCTGTCCTCCAAAAAGGTTTTTATCATTAATTGTTTGGACAATTATAGGTTCAAAGTAGATCTGGGTCAAGAAGTGGTCATTTAATCCCACAAATTAAAGAATCCTAATAAAAAAATCACGTAAATTTGATGTGTATTTTAAATGATATGCTAAAAATACCAAAGTGAATAAATCCAGATGAATACTGAATGATATTAGTGAATAAAGGTTTTGGTCAAGAGATTAATAATTTGGGTTTATTCGTTAATGTTTTATGATTGAATGTGACACTTTTTTTTGAAATATCGTTAACGAATTATAATCCCTTAATTTATTATGTTTGTTATTATAGCATGCCTCCAGCATAACAAACACCACCTCCTCCATTAATCAAATTGGACATCACCTCAAACGAGAATAGAATTTAAAAAATACATGCCTCCATTGTATTCTATTTCATCCATCAAGGTAATCTCATTCGAACCATATGAATGGTTTCCTTTAGAGAAGGGAGGGAAAATTGATGAATTGATGAAAATAAATGGAATTGGAAAAAATGTTGTGTGAGATGACTGAAAAAACCCATGAAATACTCTCAAAACTACCTCAAATATATTAAAAACATGTTGAATTGATGTACAATAACAAATAACTCCACATAACCTCCCCTAAGGCCAGGCCCCATGTTTGTCACTTTCCATAACAAATTAAAGATAGGCCACGATAAAAATATGGAATAGAGAAATAATTATATTATGGTTGGAAGATAATGTGGGATGTAAGAAGAAGAGGGGAACACTTTAATAAAAAGCAGTATTCATTACATGGGAAAAGAAAAATAAAATTATAATAAAATAAAAGGGAAATCCTAAATCTCAAGTATTCATAAAAATATTCCCCCTCCAATCGATATCATCTCTAATACACACATACGATTTTATTTATAGAAATTCATGATTATTCAGCTGTCATAATGGAACACTAATGTGTTTCAAGATATAATGGATCTTCAACAATTTATATTTTGGTTATAGAATATTGAATCAGTTTTTCCCATGGTACCCTCTCATTTTGGACAAATCAGAAAATGTAGACCTCTAGATTGTTGTTCAAGTATATTTTATATGTTTTTACTTCAACATTCAACTCTATATTCCATGTGTAGAAGAAGTTATGGACCAATTAATCTATTGTTTTTATGGATGTATTTTTCTAATATACCAATTCAATGATGAGAATCCAATGGATAACTTAATGCTAGAATTACTCATCCGAATTTAATCGTACAATGTATCTATAAAATCCAACTAAAATCTCCTCGCTTTGTGGTTTTTAGACATTCTTATTATTTATTTCTTTTGGTGAATCTACTACATATTCCAAAATGTTTTTTAACATTTATTTATTTTTTGGACCTTTATATGTTTGAAATAGCTATGGGTCCAAAAGAGGATGTTTAATCACACAAGTTAAGGAATCATTAGAAAAAATAATCAATGTAATTACACCTATATTTTAAATGTTTGAATCAAAATAAAATGTGAAAAATATGATAAAATTTTATAATTATTCAATTTTCACATTTAATCAAAAAAAGACACATCAAATCCAAAATTTATGAAAATAAGATTAAATATATAAATTACGAGTTTTTAAATAATGGAAATACATATGAAATTCAGAAAATATTAGTTCAAAAAAATTCCCGAAAACATAAATATTGATTGTCATCAATTATAAAATCTCGACATTAAAAATCAAAGGGTTCCAATGTTACCAATATTCTAATTAGAAAGGAATAAAATAAAATAATATTTAATGTCAACCCAAATTGTGAATAATCCACATAAAATATCAATTTAATTTCTAATTTTAAATGAAATAATAAACTCATTTTTTTCTCCCTTTTGAATATTGTTAAACTTCTCTTCTCATATATTCAATTTCGTCAATTTTTTGTTATTAAATATTCCAAATCATGACATATCTCACTTTTCAATGGTTTTCTCATCACTAATTATAAAATTAATGTGAAAATTTTATAATATCATTAATATATGCTTCTTATACTTTGGTTATTAAGGGAACTAATTTATCCACTTTTTAATTATAAAAGGCACATAAAATCACGGGGACTTTTCAATTAAGGTTCAAATTACTCGAAGGATTATGTTTGGTAGGATATATGTTTCTAAAAAATAAGGCTCAAGGAATAATTTTATCTATTATTTATACATTATTATATATGATAGTGTAATTATATTCTTTACATCAATGTAGAAACTATCATTTCTCCAAAACTCAATGTAATTATTATGATCAAATAAAGAAAAATAAATGATTTGTGCAGCACCATTAATATTTTTTCTACTATTGAAATATTTTTTATTCCATTGAACCATTAATGTTTTTAAAATATTATGATTATAATAAACCAAAAATCCACCACCTTACAATAGATGATAATAATCAAAGTACTGGTAATGGTGATCATTGGGTTTCCAAAATTATAACCCATTATTCTAATTGTTTTGGATATTTTTCATTTTCTATTTTACTTAATTAAGGGGGGGAATGAACCATGATGAATGAATGGAAAACAATTATTTTTTTCTAAAATAATAACCCCACACATTTTTCTTACATTATAAATCATCCCTTCCACTAGGATCACCTTTACCCCAATACTTCAACCTCTAATCATCATGTAAATACTTTGAGTAGGGTTTGAATGGATGACAAAGGTATGAAACATGGATCATACCTAACAAATTAATTTTTGGTTTCTATGTGATAAACATTTATTTTTGAAAATTTGGTCTTTTTTAGATTCATGATTTTGAAAATACACCTCAATAATTTTAAATGTGTTTTTGCACAGCTGAATATTTAAAAAGTTCAAATAAATATTATGGTCAATGAAATTTACCATGATCACTCAAAAAATATGATCAATAATAAATAAGATGTAATTGGCATATAATTACTTTATGTAATGTGACATATTATTAGGGACAATCAAACAAAGCATGATTAATAATAAATAATCAGTTCACATGAATTTTATAAATTCAAACCATGAAAAATATAAGTGAATTTTTATTTACATGAAACAACTAGTTCTCTCAAATCATTAGTCCCCATTTAAATAACAATGATTAAAATTAAATATATATTATCCATTTTACACAATTAATCTCATTATCATTTAAATCCAAAATATGTAATCACATGATTCCTGATAAAATAACTCCTCCTAGAGAAGTCAAGAAAAAGATGATTCATGTGTGGGCATGCAATTTTCTAGTTTAAATCTCAAAACATGATGTTTGATGAAAAATTATAGAGTTTAAAAGAAAAAATTAAAAGTAAACTCCAATTAATAATAACACAGAGTCCAATTACTTCTACGACATTAGTGGCTTCCTTATACCATCATTGTCATAAAAAAAACAATTTACTGAAATCAATGATCACATCATTAATGATAAAAAACATAAAAAAGGTTGGGATTATTCTGGGGAGAATCAATATAATTCAATTATAATCTATATTAGTGGAATTAATATTTTAATATAAATCAAGGTAAGATCCCCCCATGTGGGCATTGAAATTTAACTACACCTATAGGGAAGTACCAACTATTATCCAATGTCAGATGGTGGATGAAGCATCCCAAATCATAACTAACACATATGGAATTTCCAAAA
The DNA here is from genome assembly GCA_963277665.1 of Viscum album. Taxonomy (NCBI): domain Eukaryota; kingdom Viridiplantae; phylum Streptophyta; class Magnoliopsida; order Santalales; family Viscaceae; genus Viscum; species Viscum album. The sequence continues at coordinate 33,257,738 of OY728150.1, read as the reverse complement.
ATATTCTTCGTTTTATATTGTTTAGTAGTGTTACATTTATATATTAAACTTAATAAGACCACTTATAAATGTTTTATAACATTCATGGTATGGGTAGGATGAAGTGTAGAACCTCCTCCTACATCATTGCAGCTTGTGGAACGTAATCTTCACTCTTAAGTGGTTTCTCCATATGTGATAGATAAAAAGAGTAATTGATGGGATATTTCGGATTTAATTTAATATTTTGAAAATTTAAATATTATGAATTATTAAGAAAACCATATATTTATATGTATATAGCTTATGTACCATAATATTCAAGAAGATCAACTGGGACCTCTTCAAGGGACTTCCCAAGTAGATGTTCAATATGTTCGATGAGCTCCATGTGTTCTTAAAATGGTAAGTCTTTATTTTCATAATATTATTGGAATGAATTTAAAGGATTGAAAAAATATAAAAATTAAAAACAATAATGGGTTATTTATAAATCATATTGATTGAAATAAAAAAATTTCATAGTTCATGAAAGGGTCATCTACAAGATTTGTTTTGGTTCAATTTTTTTTAATGATGAGTGCATCTGGGAATCAAATGGTTGTATGAAATGGAAGGTAGTTGATCTCATAAACCTATATTTTTACATCATTTTATTGTATTTTATTTTAAAAATTAGGAAAATCTAGTGGAAATTAATTATGGGCCTTGAATATATTAAATTCACTTAGGATTTTATCAATCATGCTCATAAAATATTGAGGTGAGGGCCATGTCTCTAAACATATTTTGTTTTTAATTTCCCATTTTCATAACAGAATCATCAATTCAATGGAGTTCCTCCTCAATATTTTCTAATTATTATTCTTCAATTTTTGAGTTCTTGTTCCATGAATTGAAAAAATGATCATTGGAAAAGTATTTTTTTTAATTTTTTACAAGAAAATAATAAAAACCTAATATCAATGTGAAAATATAAAAACTTGTCAAAAAAACAATTTTTCATCCTATAAAAATAACTTTTTATAACACAATCCTGTCGTAGGGTGTGGAAGAAGAGAATTGTATTTTCCAAATGTAGAAAATCGACTAACCATGTCAATCTAACTCGAGGAAAATCATAGTTAGTTCAATCACTAATTATAATTTCCAAAATCAAATTACATTTTGGTTTTATATTATTTATTAATTAATGGTTTTATATTTTTTGTAATATTTATCAATGTGAAATTTAAATCTAAATGTAAATAAAGAAACAATTAAATTATGGAATAATGGTCTTAGATTAGGGTTTGATAACATTATTTTATTCATTATTTATTAATTATTTAAATTAAATATGATAATTCATTTGGTTATACATTATTAATGAATAACAATCCATAAATATATTTAGTTTGTGGTTTTACCATATCATTGGTGAACCAACCCAAACCTCTAACAATAATCAAATATAATAACCCCTCAACTAATAATTCAATTCCTAAAATACACAAATCAACCATATTTTGTTTTATCCATTTAGGTAATTCCAAATCCACTATATTAAGTATTTTCCTAAGATAAGGGAAGAAAAAGTATTTAATAAATGAAAATAAAGGGAATTAGATAGAAATTCATTGTGTAATATTTACACACCCATAAAATAATATCACATTTATAAAAAAATAGAATAAAAACATGTTAAATTGAAACTCAATAATAAAGAACAGTGTGAATCCACCCCCGTAGACATGAATCAGGTTTATCACATGTCAATGAAAAGTGAACATACACCACGAGGGAATGATAGAATAGTGATTGAATTATATTATTGTAAAGACCCGTATCCTGACGTACATGGACATTACATTACATTTGCGGAATACTTAGTACATAACAAAAACACACACACAAGGATCGTAATAGTTTAGTGTCTTTGGAAACTCGGAATAAAATCTTCTAATCGTGGGGAAAGATCTTCAACATCTCCCATAAAGATCTTCCCTTTTTTTACCTAAAACCTTTCTTTATGTCCTGGGGAAAAGAAAACATAAAAGGGTGAGCTCAAATGCTCAGTAAGGGTATACCAAAGAAATAAAAATCATATCATATCTTTTTGAAAATCATAACCTGCAAAAGAGATCATAAAATCTTAACACGGAACAAATCATAGAAGTGAAAATGAGATCACAATAATCATAACATGAAACTTGAAACTTTGTGGCATGCACACATAATCATGGAAAATCATTTCTTGTTAGTCATGACTCATTGCCAAGACTATCTTAGTGGACAAAGTCCCTTTCTGAATCGAGTAACCCTCGTTTCAGTCCTGTTTCACTGAACCGGTATAACCTACCATTCCAGCCATGTCTATCACATGAGATATAAAATCTTTACCCAATGCATTGGAGGGAGATATAGGTCCCACCCATCTTATAATGAATCCTTTCTTATGTGTGCCACATAATCATAAATCTTACATCATCACATAACCCATGTAATAAAAATGGGATTCTTAAACAACATGACATTATAAAACAATTCATATAAGATAAAGGAATTCATAAAAATAATTCCATCACAACATGATCAAATAAATTTAATAATAGGGATAAAAACAGAACCCTTTATTATCTTAGATGGAAAATAATTTTGATAAAACACTTGAACTCCATTCTTGAGGAAAATATCCTTTCTTCTTCAAAAACATTTTTCCTTTCATAACATGTCATAAAACTTTAAAATAAAAGAAGTTGATTAAAAATAAACTTGAAACCTTTTAAAGGAAGATTCTTGGAAATAATGTTTTAAAAATCCATTCATGCCGTATAAGTTAAAAAAACATTCTTCGTACATTTGTCGGAAAAGTCAAAAAGTACCTCGTACGGAAACGACAAAAGATTCCTTTCATATCTTTTACTAAAAACTCACCGAAGGGTAAAATTGGATTTAAACTATTGTAAGTGGATGGAAACAATATTACATATTGATAAAACATGTATGTGGATGATAAAATACACCCCAGTAAATACTTACGAATAAACAATCTCGGATAAAAATGAGATTGTGATATTTCCCTTACCTTAGGTCCGACTTGCTTTGTAAGTGTCCGAACCTCCTGTATAATGATTTAAATCATGTTATTGACTTATTACAGAATCATATTCATTGTTATTATATCATATATGGTTCACTTATGACATTATATTACCCGTTCTTTTGTTAATTCCATGTTAAAGAAGCGTTTTGGGTAAAATCGTTTCATTTATCGTAGGTGTTTTGACTTGTTGTTCTTGACATAATTATTACTTATATCATGATTTACTTACTTCCAGAATATAAAATATGATTTATATATCATATATATTCAGTATATATATATATATATAATAGGTAGATAAATAAAATGAAAAACACCGTTCATGGAGACGGTAGTCCGTACGTACGCATGAACGCTGTTTTCCTTTCCTTATTGTCTTGAAATGGAAGTAAGTAGATGACATACATATGTATATATATACATAAATCCAGTAGCTTTATAATGTCATATATTTCATTATTATTTCTTATATATACATTATAATCATTCTTAAATGGTTAACATGGAGAATGAATCTCATCGCGTCGTGGAGACGGTATTCCGTACGTACGCACGAGCGATGATATCATTTCTATAAATATTGAATTGAATTGGAGTGGATTATACAATATATCAGAATCAATATGATGTTGTAATAACTATGTATATTTATTCTTTACACCATTATACCCATCCATGTAAGGTGGTGGTGGAAAATAGATTACACCACGGCGTGGAGACGGTATTCCGTACGTACGCACGCGCGGTGATTTCTTTTTCCGTAGGATGGATAGATGGTGAAATAGGGTTGTTTCATACTTATAATAACATATCAGTATATGAGTGATACTGATGTTATTACTTCATAATGAAACAACCTAAGAAGAAGAAGTGGAAGAAGAAATAAATATGAAAGAATTGGTAACGGTAATTACCTCTTCTTTGAAGTGCCTCTTTGAGACCTCCTCTTAGGGCACTAGAATTGGTCTTTGAGGAAGACCAGAATCTCTAGGATGTTGCTAGGGAAGTGGAGAAGAGATTTTGGCAGGGGTTGGTCGAGCTTGAGTGCTCAAATTGGTGTGAGGAGGAGGGGGAGGAGGTGTCCTTTTATAGGGGAGGAGAGGGGCACCTTAGGAATATCTCAAAATATTATTTTATATTAAAGTCAAAATCGGTTTATAATGGTTCCAAAGGGTCTTATTTCGAAGATAAGGTGGGGAGGGGTCGAAATCCTATCAACCAATAGAATTTAGACAAGTTTAGGATATTATTTTAACCTTATCAATTAGATTTAACTCTAAGTTAAATAATTTAACTTTTACCATGTCTTTTTGTTTTCTTTCACTATATGGTTAATAAACTTACTATAACATGCCAAACGAACCCAAAATTGTTTATTATTAATATATATATCCTTATCTAAGTCATTTGGCCGAACCTTAGATTTTTAGGAATACAATAACAATTAATAATATAATATTTGATTTAAAAACTATTTTGTGTCAATTTTGACACTATTTGATATATGATTTTTGTGAAAGTCATAACAGAATTAAATGTTCTAACCAAGTTGATTAAATCAACATTAATATATCATAGTAACCTAGAAAATTAGTGGAATTCATAAAAAATCTCAAATTACATTTATTTTGGTGTTTATAACATCAATTATGTCAATATTTCATTAATAAGATAATTACTGCATCATCGTTGTGTCATAAATAAATTAAATTATTTTATGTCTAAAAATTACAAATAAAATACCATCATGTAGGAAATCTTTTTAGATTTCTAATGAATATTTACAATCGAATTTATCTTATGTATAACCCCATATTAAAAATGATTTACTTATTAAACTTTGATTTTAACTATTTTAACCCTTCTTTAAATAAATTAATAATAAATGTCCTAATATAATCCAAGTGGGCCTAAATGGTCATATTTTATTCCTAAGTTTGTTTTTGGTCGAATTACACTTGTCCAATAGAATTAGGACATGTGTTAGGGTAATAGTAATATCATATTTACCCTTAGTTACCCTATTTACTATTAACCGCGGTAAAAAAGTAAAAAGTTACTATTCACCAAAAAATTATTTTCATCTCATTGAACCACATTTTAGTCCTTGATATTAACCGTGTCTCTCGGATTTTTGAAATTCCATTCACTGAAGCGGCAAAATTAAGTTTTATGAAAAATTCAGTTTTTTTTAACTACCACTTAGCAGTTTCACTATTCATCAAAAATTGATGTTTTTCAGAACAATGCCAAAATTTCATCCTAAGCTATATTTCATATTCCGAATTCAAAAATGAAATCTATTTTACCAAATTCATAACATAGAAGTTTCATTAATTAATTTTATAATTAAATCCCACTGTTAAAATAAATAGCGTGTTTTTAGGAAACAATATATATCAAAAGATTGACACTTGATTATGTCTTGTTTAAATGTGAAATTACAACCAATGACCAACATTGTATTAAATTGTAAAAATATATTCTAAATATACTTTAAAACCACTCAAATTAATAATTTATCACTTTTAATTATTTCGATTAAAAAAGTTGTTTTTAATTATAATTTAGTGATTTTCACTATTCATCATAATATGAAAGTTATCCGAAAAGTACCAAAATTTCACCTTAGGCTAAATTCGATACTCCGAATCCAAAAATGAAGTTCATTTTGAAAAATAAGATTTACAAAATTTTAAAAAGTGGTTATTACTATTCATAACGGCTAGTTTTAATAATATTTTAATAGCACATCGTTGTTTAGTGAAACTCGGTATTGCGTATTACACACGCTATTGAGGAAGGTCGCGATTGCGTGTAATGTAAGGCAAGACAAGGATGCGTGTTGTGAAAGCTCCATTTGGTGTAGCGTACAACACAAGACATTAATAAAATTAAAAAGAATATTTCTTTATAAAATCTTGGGCTGTTACATTCTACCCCCCTTAAAATGAATTTCTCCCTTGAAATTCGTCGGGGTTATAAATGGTTTACTATTCGAAAGTTTCTTTAATAGAAACCCACATCGTAAAAAGGAATACCAAAACCAATCTTTAAAAACAAAGGTATGAAACGTAATGGTTACCCCAAATAAACTAATCATTGGGTTTCCACATAGGTGAAAATATGGATATGGAAGAAAAATCTAACCATCATGTTCTGATGGAGAGTGGTAGAGAACATGGCTATGGAAAAGCCAACAATCACAAATCCATAGATTTGTGATGATATAAGGTACCATCTGATTCATCAGGTATAAGATCACTAGGACAACATTTTTGGTTTTCAAGATCATTTCCCTAAATTTGAAATTTTGAATTAGAATAAATACTTACTTTATCTTGGTACAATCTCACTAATGTTCGTGCCTTGAACAATTTCCACTTCATCTCTTAAATAAATGAAGTTGAATTTGTTATTCGTGAAGTGTTAGCAGATCATGTGATAGAATGACGGGTCATTCCATCTGTCTCAAACAAAAGGTTATCAAAATTTATTAAATATATATAAGTCATTCTATAGATTAATCATATATGGTTCCTAAAATGGACTTATACTTCATATATCATACTGCTTAATATAATAAAACTAGTTTCTACTAAACAGGGACTTCCTGTATGCCAGTGGTAGGCGATAAAGGCCAGTCGCACTTCGGTTGTGGGTTCGATTCCTACAGCCTTGTCCGAAGCGATGGGTTGTCGCCCGTCCTGCAGGTTGTCCTTTTTCCAAAACTATATTACTATAACATCCCATCAATAATATCGAAAAAAAATTCTATCCTTAAACAATACTAACTTACGTCCAACACAATCCATTTCAATCTTTAGGCTTATCCATAATACTGTAGTCCACTCTCATAACATAGTGAAAACAATTACCAGAGATTTAATATCATCGTTGATCCCCATATATCATAAGATATGTTTTGTTGGTCACATTCCAAACATTCAAAGTCCTTAATCATGTATACTCTTGAATACCCATTGAACCTTAGTGAAAACTTGAATGCAGTTAAAAGTTAACACTTTACACATACCAAAATCCTCAAAATTATTTATACTCAAACCATGATATCACTTAGTCCTTATATCAATCATGAGCTCATGAATACTATTAAACATTTCATTATCGTATTATCCCTTCATTATGCGCATATCATCTACTTTCCAAAAATACTGGTACCATTCATCACATACTTTCAAAACTTAAGGAAAGACAACAATGTAACAATCCTTAGATGTCTCTTTATCCCATAGTACCATGAGATTACTTATACAACATTACACATGATAAACATGTAATCATTCCACTACATTCTTAAACCATTGTCCAAGATTCAACAATTCTTTCATCTCACATATCATTTTTAGTCTCTTCATCATCATCAACATAAATAATTCCCATACGACCATACTGATTCTCTTCATGAGACTTTTCCTTAGGGCATTGGTTTGCATAATGCCCGTACATTCCACATTTAAAACATTTAACCAGTGTTGATGTCGTAGCAATACCATTATCCTCATCCCTGGTGTTAACTGAACCTTTTCCTTTGCACTTACTGGCTTTGTGTCCTTCTTTTCCACACCCAAAGCATCTTCCAGTTCCTTTGAAACATTCTCCTTGATGCCTCTTCCCACATGAATTACATAGGGGAAATTGAACTTTCTTTCCTCTATGATCATCATGAAACTCCATCTTTCTCTTATTAGCCGAGTCAGGAAACTTACCAAATTTTACTTTATTGATCATATTATGAGATTGCTGATTCTGCATAATAATTATGTTTGGACTTCCAAATCCCATTTCATTATGAAGAATATCATTCCATTGTCCATCATATCCTCCATTATCGTGAATCATCTTGTTTCCAGCCATTCTCTAAAACCCAAAAAGAATAGTGTGAGAGGCAAAAATCATGCTAGGGAAAACAACATAATAAAGGGGGAGTACCTTCAATATCTAACATCTTAGGTTTAATTATATGATCGTTAGCGTAATTCTAGTACTATAACCTATACGTATACTTATCCTTAGGGACATCCCTAGACATACCTTAGAAATATCTCTAGGGATCTCACTAACGTTTTCGCATCCTAGTTTCCAAAGGTTGACTAAACCTTTCCTCTGATACCAACTGTAAAGACCCGTATCCTGACGTACATGGACATTACATTACATTTGCGGAATACTTAGTACATAACAAAAACACACACACAAGGATCGTAATAGTTTAGTGTCTTTGGAAACTCGGAATAAAATCTTCTAATCGTGGGGAAAGATCTTCAACATCTCCCATAAAGATCTTCCCTTTTTTTACCTAAAACCTTTCTTTATGTCCTGGGGAAAAGAAAACATAAAAGGGTGAGCTCAAATGCTCAGTAAGGGTATACCAAATAAATAAAAATCATATCATATCTTTTTGAAAATCATAACCTGCAAAAGAGATCATAAAATCTTAACACGGAACAAATCATAGAAGTGAAAATGAGATCACCATAATCATAACATGAAACTTGAAACTTTGTGGCATGCACACATAATCATGGAAAATCATTTCTTGTTAGTCATGACTCATTGCCAAGACTATCTTAGTGGACAAAGTCCCTTTCTGAATCGAGTAACCCTCGTTTCAGTCCTGTTTCACTGAACTGGTATAACCTACCATTCCAGCCATGTCTATCTCATGAGATATAAAATCTTTAACCAATGCATTGGAGGGAGATATAGGTCCCACCCATCTTATAATGAATCCTTTCTTATGTGTGCCACATAATCATAAATCTTACATCATCACATAACCCATGTAATAAAAATGGGATTCTTAAACAACATGACATTATAAAACAATTCATATAAGATAAAGGAATTCATAAAAATAATTCCATCACAACATGATCAAATCAATTTAATAATAGGGATAAAAACAGAACCCTTTATTATCTTAGATGGAAAATAATTTTGATAAAACACTTGAACTCCATTCTTGAGGAAAATATCCTTTCTTCTTCGAAAACATTTTTCCTTTCATAACATGTCATACAACTTTAAAATAAAAGAAGTTGATTAAAAATAAACTTGAAAACTTTTAAAGGAAGCTTCTTGGAAATAATGTTTTAAAAATCCATTCATGCCGTATAAGTTAAAAAAACATTCTTCGTACATTTGTCGGAAAAGTCAAAAAGTACCTCGTACGAAAACGACAAAAGATTCCTTTCATATCTTTTACTAAAAACTCACCGAAGGGTAAAATTGGATTTAAACTATTGTAATTGGATGGAAACAATATTACATATTGATAAAACATGTATGTGGATGATAAAATACACCCCAGTAAATACTTACGAATAAACAATCTCGGATAAAAATGAGATTGTGATATTTCCCTTACCTTAGGTCCGACTTGCTTTGTAAGTGTCCGAACATCCTGTATAATGATTTAAATCATGTTATTGACTTATTACAGAATCATATTCATTGTTATTATATCATATATGGTTCACTTATGACATTATATTACCCGTTCTTTTGTAAATTCCATGTTAAAGAAGTGTTTTGGGTAAAATCGTTTCATTTATCGTAGGTGTTTTGACTTGTTGTTCTTGACATAATTATTACTTATATCATGATTTACTTACTTCCAGAATATAAAATATGATTTATATATCATATATATTCAGTATATATATATATATATAATAGGTAGATAAATAAAATGAAAAACACCGTTCATGGAGACGGTAGTCCGTACGTACGCATGAACGCTATTTTCCTTTCCTTATTGTCTTGAAATGGAAGTAAGTAGATGACATACATATGTATATATATACATAAATCCAGTAGCTTTATAATGTCATATATTTCATTATTATTTCTTATATATACATTATAATCATTCTTAAATGGTTAACATGGAGAATGAATCTCATCGCGTCGTGGAGACGGTATTCCGTACGTACGCACGAGCGATGATATCATTTCTATAAATATTGAATTGAATTGGAGTGGATTATACAATATATCAGAATCAATATGATGTTGTAATAACTATGTATAGTTATTCTTTACACCATTATACCCATCCATGTAAGGTGGTGGTGGAAAATAGATTACACCACGGCGTGGAGACGGTATTCCGTACGTACGCACGCGCGGTGATTTCTTTTTCCGTAGGATGGATAGATGGTGAAATAGGGTTGTTTCATACTTATAATAACATATCCGTATATGAGTGATACTGATGTTATTACTTCATAATGAAACAACCTAAGAAGAAGAAGTGGAAGAAGAAATAAAGATGAAAGAATTGGTAACGGTAATTACCTCTTCTTTGAAGTGCCTCTTTGAGACCTCCTCTTAGGGCACTATAATTGGTCTTTGAGGAAGACCAGAACCTCTAGGATGTTTCTAGGGAAGTGGAGAAGAGATTTTGGCAGGGGTTGGCCAAGCTTGAGTGCTCAAATTGGTGTGAGGAGGAGGGGGAGGAGGTGTCCTTTTATAGGGGAGGAGAGGGGCACCTTAGGAATATCTCAAACTATTATTTTATATTAAAGTAAAAATCGGTTTATAATGGTTCCAAAGGGTCTTATTTCGAAGATAAGGTGGGGAGGGGTCGAAATCCTATCAACCAATAGAATTTAGACAAGTTTAGGATATTATTTTAACCTTATCAATTAGATTTAACTCTAAGTTAAATAATTTAACTTTTACCATGTCTTTTTGTTTTCTTTCACTATATGGTTAATAAACATACTATAACATGCAAAACGAACCCCAAATTGTTTATTATTAATATATATATCCTTATCTAAGTCATTTGGCCGAACCTTAGATATTTAGGAATACAATAACAATTAATAATATAATATTTGATTTAAAAACTATTTTGTGTCAATTTTGACACTATTTGATATATGATTTTTGTGAAAGTCATAACAGAATTAAATGTTCGAACCAAGTTGATTAAATCAACATTAATATATCATAGTAACCTAGAAAATTAGTGGAATTCATAAAAAATCTCAAATTACATTTATTTTGGTGTTTATAACATCAATTATGTCAATATTTTATTAATAAGATAATTATTGCATCATCGTTGTGTCATAAATAAATTAAATTATTTTATGTCTAAAAATTACAAATAAAATACCCTCATGTAGGAAATCTTTTTATCTTTCTAATTAATATTTACAATTGAATTTATCTTATGTATAACCCCATATTAAAAATGATTTACTTATTAAACTTTGATTTTAACTATTTTAACCCTTCTTTAAATAAATTAATAATAAATGTCCTAATCTAATCCAAGTGGGCCTAAATGGTCATATTTTATTCCTAAGTTTGTTTTTGGTCGAATTACACTTGTCCAATAGAATTAGGACATGTGTTAGGGTAATAGTAATATCATATTTACCCTTAGTTACCCTATTTACTATTAACCGCGGTAAAAAAGTAAAAAGTTACTATTCACCAAAAAATTATTTTCATCTCATTGAACCACATTTTAGTCCTTGATATTAACCGTGTCTCTCGGATTTTTGAAATTCCATTCACTGAAGCGGCAAAATTAAGTTTTATGAAAAATTCAGTTTTTTTTAACTACCACTTAGCAGTTTCACTATTCATCAAAAATTGATGTTTTTCAGAACAATGCCAAAATTTCATCCAAAGCTATATTTCATATTCCGAATTCAAAAATGAAATCTATTTTACCAAATTCATAACATAGAAGTTGCATTAATTAATTTTATAATTAAATCCCGCTGTTAAAATAAATAGCGTGTTTTTAGGAAACAATATATATCAAAAGATTGACACTTGATTATGTCTTGTTTAAATGTGAAATTACAACCAATGACCAACATTGTATTAAATTGTAAAAATATATTCTAAATATACTTTAAAACCACTCAAATTAATAATTTATTACTTTTAATTATTTCGATTAAAAAATTTGTTTTTAATTATAATTTAGTGATTTTCACTATTCATCAGAATATGAAAGTTATCCGAAAAGTACCAAAATTTCACCTTAGGATAAATTAGATACTCCGAATTCAAAAATGAAGTTCATTTTGAAAAATAAGATTTACAGAATTTTAAAAAGTGGTTATTACTATTCATAACGGCTAGTTTTAATAATATTTTAATAGCACATCGTTGTTTAGTGAAACTCGGTATTGCGTATTACACACGCTATTGAGGAAGGTCGCGATTGCGTGTAATGTAAGGCAAGACAAGGATGCGTGTTGTGCAAGCTCATTTTGGTGTAGCGTACAACACAAGACATTAATAAAATTAAAAAGAATATTTCTTTATAAAATCTTGGGCTGTTACAATTATGGTTTGTAAAGAAACTGCTATGGATGATGAAAAGCGAAAAAAAAATTAATAAAATGGTTTCATGTGTTTCATGGTAAAATAAAACTAATATAAGTAGATAAAAAATGAGAAATTTTTAAAAATCATAAATCGTCTAAATGTTCCCTCTACAATTGATATTGTCTTAAATACAAACCAAAATTTTTGTTTATAGGTATTAAATAGGATCCAAGGAATCATGTATGACCATTAATGTATTGAAGGATATAATGGTTCTTAACCAATTGAAATTTTAGTTCAACAATTTTCATTCAAAATATTGAGAATATTACTACTTTGTTTTAGCAGAACAAGTGAATATTCTCTTATAAAATTTATTTAAATAATATGTTTCTCATTGCACCTTAAAATTGAATCTCGATACACAATATTTAGAACATGTAATGGCCTAATTACTTTGAGATTGTATTATATAGGATTATTTCCAAAATATTAACCCAATGATGAGTATCCAATTACCAACTTAACTAGTTAATTACAACTTAAAATTAAATGGTGAAATGAATATATTAGTCCTCTTTATAATATAAATGAAATAACTTCAATTGTAGGTGTGTAGACCCAGTTAAGATACAATTATTATGATGGGGTTCGCACTTTCTTCCAGAAAGGTTTTTAAAATTGATTATTTTTTTATGAAATTATATATTTGAATTAGTTCTGGATCCAAAAGATGAAGTTAAGAACACAAATAACGGAATCCTAAAAAATAATCACTCAAATTGGATAAATATTATGATTTTTATACTCACATATAAATGTGAATGAAATATTTTAATATTCCACAATTAATATACTTTAACACTTTATCCCAAAACACTACAAAAATATAGAACTGAAGAAAATTAGAATAAATTTATAAACTGTGATAGTTTAAAAAATTGAAATAAATATACAATTGATCGAAATGTTAGATCTATCACATATCTATACGGAACTAGTTGAGATCTTTTAAAAATAATAGTTATTAGTTTTCCAGAAAAATCACCCTTTTAGCCTTACAAGGCCTCCATTCCAATTCACATATTTGTTGGACTAAGGTGTGAAATGATTTTTTTGTTGGGCCAAGGCTTATTCACAACAAGTCAAATCATATACAGACTATACATTGACTATATATTACTACTCAAATTATTTGTAAATATTTTGATGTTAATTGGAATGATCCTCAAGAAATGCTTTTCAGTGTCCGTGATTTATTGATATTATCACCTCAGTTGGGTCACTTTTGTCTTCAGAAATTTTTTTTTTCTATAGATGCATGATATAGTTTGATATCATTATGTTGATTGTAATGATGAATTATTTTAGGTATTGTTCGTATTATTTTACATCAATCCATGATAAGTTCGATGTTTCTTATCTAATGAAGTGTGGACCTGGCATATCTCTCATTTTATATTTTGAAGACAATTATCTTCAACATGATCAAATGATATCTGAGTTTATGGTTTGATTTTTTGAATCTCTTTTTAATATTATACATGAGATTTATAAACCAATAGAATATTTAATATTGAAAAAAGTATTTTAAAACTGTAAAATGTGGGAGCGATAGTGTTTGATGTGGGAATAATGAACAAATCACATCACAGAATAATTTTCATCAACATGAGTTTTTTGTTGACACAATGTTCTATGATGTTGAGATTTAATCATTTTGGCTTGTTGTATTATCAATTATAGATCATTTGGATAGTTCTTTGGTTATTATTATGGGTTGTAAGATTCTCGATGTCTTAAAAATGGGGTTTGGAGTTTCATGGTGTAACAAAAGATGGACGATACCATGGTCCTAGTCGTGTTGGTATTGTGATTTTCTGGTGTACTATATGATGAACCGACAGACCAACAACATATTATGGCCTTCATTAGGGGGTGTGTGGGGTCCTCTTGTGAACAAAGCACAATTTTTCTCCACTATGATATGGTGAAGGGAATACATAGTTCAAAACTGCTAGCGTATGTAGGACACAAAATAATTGGTTTGTATGTCAGTGATTGGTTTGTGGAAAAATTAATCCCACCAAGAGCATTGTCAATAACCACTACATTATGGTGTCATCAATTTTAGTGTTTTTAATTTCCTGGTCCAATATCATAGTCTTCCAAAACGGGTTACACTAATTAATGGGAGAACTTGTGCTCTTTTAGATATTGGAGATTAATGGCTATTGACTCATTTTCCATATAATAAATAACTCTTATTCATTCCATATATATTTAATGGACGTTATAATAATTTCAGATCATTTTAAAAAATTATTAATCCATTTCCATGGAAGATCTCATTATTCATTTGTTTTATTCTACTGGAGTTATTTCTATTAAATAAGGCTAGAATTTTGTTTTTAATCATTTTTTACATTAATCTAGAGAACATTTGATTAAATATTAATGATTTTTATATTAGTTTATGGTCATTATATGGTTTATAGAACCATCTTCAATAGTTTTTAGGGATATCATCTATTTAAAGTAAATTATGATTTTTAAGGTATGTGGTATGATATAATGTTTTTATCTTATAAGCCTTCAATTATTTATTATTACAATTTGTTCCAAATAATTTTTAAAGAATGAATTATAAATTTGTTTTAAAAATGGATTTAAAAGGATTTTAGGGAATGATTTTTGAAATATGGATGTTTGTAAAATTGTAAATAAATGGACTTTATATTAGGATTCATGATGAAAAATTATCGAAAAGAATTATTTAATTTGAATAATGGTGATTTAAAAGCTTGTTATATTTGGATGGAATTTTATTTTTAAGAAAGTATTATTTTCATGAATTGTGATTTCAAATGTTATATTATTTTCACAAAAATTGATTTCGAATAATGTTTTAATTTGATGAAAACTAATAACAAATTAAGGTATGTTATAATTAATTTTCTTTAAGTGTAGGAAATGATTGTTTATAGCTTTGAGTTGATAAGCCTCAGTTGATTAATGCAACATGGGAACCCTGGATAATTAAGAGTATGTTTGAATTTGTAAATGTTTTCATGGAATGGAATATTTTACCATGTAATGATATATGTTAAAAAATAAAACATAACTATGGATTTAATGGAATAATTATGCGGTTTACTTATCAGGGGTTTCTTCCTTATGTTTTTGTTTTTTGGTCATGGTAATTATGGACTTCAATAGTCATGATATATCTATGTTGTGTGTTGATCCTTAAAATTCAATTCTAATTATAATATATGATTTAGTTTATAATTTTAGATCGTTGAGATTTTTTTTAGTTATTTATATGTTTTTTATGTCTTAGATTATTTCAATAAAAAAATTCATAAAATAATATTTAAAAATATAAATATTTTATAATTATTATATCGACTGTAATAAAATGGTATATTTCCAGGATTTATAAATACTGTGCAAATTTATTTAATGCCTTTGATATTATCAAATGCTTAAAAATGATTTATCTAATAAAGAATGCATATGGTAATCTTGGAGGGATCCTACTTTTATAGTTTTATCAAACCCTATACTTAACTTTGAGTTTTTTAGATCCAAATTTATTTGACATAAGAAATAGTAATTCACCTCATAGTGGTGGAATGTATCCGTGATAGTATGGTGTGGGAGTTCAATGGCAAAATGGTTCAAATAGATATGGGTTTCCTTTAATTTGTATTTCATTGGTTTTACAAATTTTGTTTTGAATTTTTTTAGTTGTTCTAATTTTTTCTTCCGTTTATAGAATTTTTATTGTCTTTTTGTATTAATACTATATATTTAAGAATTTGTTCCCTCTGTTATTCTTTTGAGAATGATAGGATTATTACTGTTATTTATCAATGCTCGAGTTCTTTTCACATGCTTGGGGGTATCAGGAACACCAATCGATACTTTCCATTGGCCATATTTGGTTACCAATATAGAGATGTCCTAGATTTGTTCATTACATTTTTGAGTGAGGGAATATTCTATAAAGTCTATGGAAATTACAATTCATCAATGAAGTAATATTTTCTACCAAAATATATTTTTATGAGGAAAATGAAAAAAATTGGAATATTCATGGGATATATGTACAAATAATTTTATTTTTCTATAAAAACATCTTGATGAACATTTTCATAAAGATTAATGATGTATCCAATATTATTTATATAAATATAAACCATAAATGGAGTTCCAAATAAAAATTATTTTCAAAATTTCACAAACTAAAAAAATCATAATCTCAATAATCATCATCAAAAAATTAGAAATAATCATTAATGATTTATCTTGATATATCAAATTATAACCAAAAATTGTTATAATTAATGTGGGTTATTAAGAAAGATTTATTTATCTAAATTATATTTTTAGTTATAATATATATTTGAAGAAATAAAAATAATGAATATATAATAAAATAATTATAAGCTAAATGAAATTGAGTTTATGTTTTAGGATGTAAAGAAATAAAAGAATATTTTTTAATTAGTGTTCTCAAATTTATTTTTTATGATATCTCATTATCTATGAAAAAGCTGAAAATATAGAGAACCTACTTTTCATTATATGATTATCACATCGTTTCAATGATAAAAACATAAAAAGTTTACATTCAAAGTAAATAATATTAGTAACATTGAAAATTTAAAATAATAAATATCATATAGATAATAGAGCTTAAATATTTCTAAAATAATTGTTACATATACAAATAAAGGATTTAATTTTCAACATATTAAATGTACTCAAATTAGGATATAAAAAAATTGGTAACATAAATGCATAGTTTAAGGAGGAAAAGGAGGTATAAATCTATAATAATTGGTTTGTTTTAATAAATGTAATCAAATAAAATTCATAAGATCATTATAAATATTAGGAGGGAGAAATTTGATAAAGGCATTAAATGTGTAAATATCATGAAAAGGATGTCATAGTTATCAACTACCACACATAGTTGAGATTATTTATTGAACCTTGTCAATACATACTATATGATAATAAATCATAAAATGATAGATGTGAAAATATAAATAATTGATTTTATTAATAATACACATAATGTCATAAGATAAATCACATTTCCTTATGAATTAGAGATATATATATGTTTTGTTACACACCTCATATCATAATATTTACATAATCATGCATTCCACACAGAACATATAATAATCGTAGTGATGAAAGTAACATTTGAAAAGAACGAGTTCCATAATGAATATATAAAAAAATTTTTCTTCAATAAAATCAGGATTTTAAAATGAAAAGTTAAAAAATATATCCCACAAACATCATCATTCATGATTTAATAATAATAAAATCGTGATGAGTAAGTTTTTTATTTTAAAAAGAAATTTATTTTTCATAATATTTTTATTTTAGTTATAAATCATGGTTGTAACATGAAAGTCCTTGAATACAAGTAAGATGAAAGGAAATGTATATTCAGGAAACATTAGGATAATATCCATATAGAAAATGATTTGAAAGTGTGAATATTCAAAGAAAGGGATTTGGGTTCAAGAAACCCCTTACAATAAATCTATATTTAATTTTTCAAGTTTTCTCCTCCTAGATAATAATCATAGTTTTTTTAAAAAAATGATCCAGAAATGAATTATTTTAATTTTATAAATTATTTATGTATTATATTCATTTTATTATATTTAGTAATATACATGGTTAATGGAAATACATTTAGATATCATATTTTCCTAAAAAAATTATATTTTTCGTTGATTTAACTATTTTGTTAAATATAATCCATAAATTACTAAGATTAACTAAAAAATAGTAAAATGTATATATTTAAAAATTTATATATAATAAATAATTTTTAATTACAAAATATAGTGTTTGTGATAAAATATAATTTGAATAATCTATACTAATGTTTAACGGACAGTTCATTTGGATGTTATCAAGTGGGTGAGAATGGAATGTATGATTTTTTATATGTTATAAATATAATAATCAAATCTGTTTGACATCAATTATATAATGTGAACAAAAAAATTATTCAAGATTATAATATTTTTGTTTGAAATGTATGATGGAATATTTAATGTTTGTAAGAGAATGAGAGAAATAATTGATGAGGATATAACGACTTCTCAGTGTTTCATCCCATGTTTTCCACTAGACCCCTTGAGGATTGGTGTTTGATTGCACCAAACCATATAGATTCAAACTGATTAATACATATAATTCTCAAAGCACATTTACCTTTTAATCAATGAGATGATTAATTTGTCAAGGGGAGAGAGAGGGGTTATTTATACATGAAGAGAGGGGTATTTTTAGAATAAAATATCTCCTAAAATAATATATCAAATATAAATCTTGTAATATTTAAATTTCTAAAATATAAATCATATATAAATATATTGGAATAGTATTAATACTGTATAGCCCATTATAATTATAATTTATTGTATGATTAAAAATAAATGTGGAAAAATAATTATTTTAAGGGAACATTTTAGGACATTAGAGTCAGGAAAATGATTCTATAGGTTTGTAAAATAACATTATTTTATATTAATGAATCAATTATTGAATTAAATATGTTTTTGGAGAACCTAAGGATTTAAAAAATTTTAGGTCATTATTATGTCTTGAATAATGTAGTTTAATATACACAAGTTACAAGAAAGATAATATTTTTAGTATCCACTTGAAAATTCATGTATTTTCAAAAATTAAAAAAACATCACCCTTCCATAATTTAAATATACTTGATTCAAAAATTATATTAATTTTTTAGAATCAAATTTAAAAAAAATTATCATAACTTTTATTAATAAAATTATTATGTTTTCAAAATACATTAAAATGTAGTTTAATAAAAATGTGATTATATTGAATTATATTTTTTAATAATGTTATTTACTATTAATCATTATAATATTTATATTAACTTAAATTAATCAAGATAAATATTATTTGTTTCAATATTTATTATTTTGATCATAAATTTATATTTTAAGGGTAAGGTGTCTATTCCCAACACTTAGGTTATTATCCCCAATGATAAGTTTACTTTTCCAAAGGTAAAATTATTATTCCAATAGTCACCTTACATCATCTAAATGCTTCTACAAAAATTCATTAATTATAAAACTCAATTCCATTAATGGTTGTATATTTACATTTTATATAATATTTATTTTTTTACAATTTTTTTTCTTTTCATCTGTGTTATTCATTTGAGGGATGATTCTAGTATATTAGGGTCATCAATATTTTCCCATTGTAGTGTTTATATTTTAAATTTCATCCCCTTTATAATATATTTTATATTAATGGAATTTTTTAATTAATATTTTTATTTTCATTAATTAAATAATTTTTTTTAGATTCTCTAGTTGTTTTATATGTATAATACTATATAATATAAAAAATACACAATTATTATATGAAACAAATATCATTTAAAAAATCTGGGTTGTAAAATTCTTCCATTATTTTGAAACTTCATACATAAATTATCAATTCATTTTCAAGATTGATACTAGGTTAGGGTACTTTGTATTTATTGTTTCCTTTGGATCACATGCCACATCATCATACATATGGATCCTCTAACACACTTTGACAATGTGAGTTTTTTTGTTTCATATTACAGTATCTATATAGTCTACGATCTTCATGGGATACTCATCATATGAGAGCCAATCCACTAGTTATTCCACCTCTAAATTCAGTACATGTTATGGATTTTTGCTGTATTTCCTCATGGGTGATACATAGAACACATCATGAAGAAGATCCATATTTTTTGTTATTGTAGTTATGTATCCATATCAATCTATATGATCAAGGATCCAAATTGTGAAAATGCACCTTGGATTAATCATATCATTCATTCCAAACTGCTTAACTCTATTCCATGGTGACATTTGAAGGATATTTTTTATCCAACCTTAAAATACATATACATTTGATTGTTTTATGTACAGATATTATAGTGATCCTATGAAATGTTTATATGTTTTCAGAAGGATTGATCATTTTGTTGTTATATATTTAATAGTACCAGATGCATGTAGCATTAATTAACCAAATTCATCCTGAAATTTTGTAATTCAACATCACTTCCCATAATGTTATACATTTAGATCTGTTTGAATACTTTAGATGAAGTTGGTATTGTATCAAAATTAATCTAATTGAAATTATTTATCTCATGTTGATTTAAATTCAACTGATAAATATCTCACTACATCCTAAAGACTCTAAATAGTCATTTTATATTTGAAATCAGTTTGGGAGTGATAGGACATTCTGAAATTTAATTTAGTACTAAAATAATATTGAATACACTATATGAATTTATATTTATATCCCTGGATCAGGATCATATATGATTGAAATTTGAATCAATGGATCCTCACCACTTCCTCCACAAATATCATTGCATGTTTTCGAGGAAATAAGTATTTTTGAACAGAGAATAAGTTAGAAGATTTTGTGAAATGATTCATCAGAATGAATATCACATTGTTTCATTTCGTTGTCGTTAGGAGACCATTGAAATCTTCTATAGCGACATTCTAACAATTTGATGCATTTATAGGCAATTTATTAAACATACACTTGGTATTACATTTCTTTGATTTAGCTTCCTCTCATACTAAGCACATTGAAGTGTACTCAATGATCTCCTTATTCATGTTTTCCCACCAGAATCATTCTTGACCATGGAGATAAATCTTGGTATTTCTATGATGGTATGAAAAAAGATGATGTTTATGAATTATCCATTAGGACCTTCATTATCTATGTTGATGGAGGCACAAAATTTCTAGTTAAAAATATTATAAAACTATGCTCACCCATGTGGATATCATCATGAATTCCTTCTTTTACTTCATAAATATTATTTTCAACCTATGACTAATCTCGTTGTGTATCTTTGATATTATATAATATAAATGGTTGGGAATTAATTTATGAAATGTATGATGAATTTCCAACGATTATTATTGATATATACATCCTTTACATATCATTGAAGATATGGTTATTCACAATAACCATCATTGATAATATTACAGGTTGTTTTCCAAAAATAACATTATCTACACTGTTCCCCTTTTCTAGATCATAGTGAATTGAAAAATCATATCCAATGATTGTATCATAACAACTTATTTGATGAATTTCATTATCCTACTATGTGAATGTATACATTATACTATTGTGCCTATATATATGAAACATCTGTCACCATAGAGATAGTTCCACAAAATCTTCTTGATGAATAACATAACTACTAGTTCTATATGATACGTAACGCCATTTTTTTCATGTATTATCAACATTTTTGGGGGAGAGGAAATAATATTTTTCATTGTACATGAGTATAAAACCAAAACCATTAACTGAATCATGATTGTATATCAAAAAACATCCTCTACATATTGGTAGTGCGAGTACAAGCAGAATCATTATTCACTAATTCAGTTCATTATTTCATTTTTACATTATTCAATCCAATCAAACATTAACCCATTCCTTGATAACATAATTATAGTGTTGTGAAATCCTGGGAAATTTCCCAAAAATATTATGTTAGTACCCTTCTATGACCAAAAAAACTAAAAACATTTCTGACACTACTAGGTTTGGGTTATTCATGAATTATATTTGTACTTTTGGTATCTACATAAATTTACTCACTTTTTTTCATGTTTCCCAATAATGTGACATTATAAAAACAAAGGTCACACTTAATAAACATAGATTAAATTTAATATACATTATTATCTCCATTAAAAAACCTAAATGCACTTAATGTTCCTCTTTTCTCTAAGATTATATTAGAATATTGTCGATAAACACTACTATAAATTATGTAAGGTAATATCTAAGAACTAAATTTATCAAATATATATTTATTTTAGGAGAATTAGTTAGTATTAAGGGATTAAAAATGAACACAAAGTGTTCATACCTTTTATGGAAAAAATTCATCTAATTATATTTTCTCACCACCATTAACTCATTATATCAATAACGAATATCCACCATTGAGAAGTACTAAGATCCATGTATTTCATCGAAAAAGTCATAAATACTTGTTAGAGGATAGTTGTTATTTATAGTGATATTTTTAATATCTTAATAATAAATAAATATCCATAATTATCCATCATTCTTGATGGAATATAAAAAGGCACACCCCAAGATGGTACAATATGGAACATGAACCCCTTAGTCCAAATTATCTTTCATCTTCTTCTTTAACTCCTACATATCAATTGGGGTAATCATATAATGGAATATATAGATATGAATATATCATTTTATAAGTTAAATCATGTAATATTCCTCGTAATCTATGTGAATTTTGGATAGATCATTGGGATATGAATTACTATATACCATTACAATGGTTTGTTTTTCAAGGACAATATCTTCCTATAAAACAACCATATTATATGGTTATGATCCCTCAAATAATATCATAACCCACACCATTGATATATTTTCCAATATATTTATTTGATCTTACATGAATTTATTTTAGACTATGGGACAGTTTCGGATTTGAAAAGGGATTTCCTTTTTGTGCTATTTGAAGTGTTATATTTATAATAAGGTCTTACCCATGACAAGTATTTAATATAATTACACAATGGGAGGATTATGAGATTATCTAGAAGAATCATCCCATACATTCTAATAAGACAACGTTCACATACATGGAATGTGATGGTCACACCACTAGGTGTTCTTATAATTAACTTTACTTAAAGATATTAGAGGTTCAATTGAACAATTATTTAGAATTTGAAAGATATAATGTATTTTTTAGAACCAATATAAAATCAAAATTTTACCATTGTTGAGAGAATATTAGTTTTCCTTATACATCTAAATTTCTTCCTCTACATTAGTCATAGTGATGGAATTAAATTTTCCATTATCATTTGGTTGTTGCTATGGATACTAATTACCAATGAGGTCCAATGGTTTTGTGCATTGGCTCCCATAGTTCCCTCACTCCCAATAATTGAGGAATTGATACATGGGTGGTTAATTTAGTGTTTCAATAATTTCCTCCATCATTTGGGTGGGATTCATCATGTCTCTTAGACATTAATGATCTTGCTGTACTTCTATCCAAAAATTTAATCATTTACCAATTTCTTTTAGGAAGCTCCCATGATGTGTCATGTACATTTTTCTACATGTGGGTGATTTGATCATGTTTCTTATGTTTTCATTTCAACCACCATCTTGTAAATTCATTCATCCATTATTATCTTTATATCCATGGTATTACATTCCAATCTACATATTCACATTGGGAGAACATTAAAGTACTTTATCTTAACTCTGAATGTATCATATAGCAGTATCCTTTTGACATATTGGTTTTGATCCACTATAGAATCTATCCATTTTCCCATCATTATTGATACCAAAACCATGGGTGTATAATGAGACCATTGAATGGTCTTCATATAAGTCGTGATAGATTCACCTTCATTTTTCCTCATCTATATGAATTAGGTCTCTATCATTATTTAAATAAATGAAGGGAAATAATTATTAATAATTATTTTCCTAAATTATTACTACTAGATACATTTCATTAATTCATTTTTCATAGCCTTTTTTATCAGCGCCCATAACTTATTATCTACCCCATATAATATATTGATGATCTCAGTCGACTTCGTCTTATTAGAAAATTAGATCATTGAAACAATATTCTCCAGTGAGTTAACCTACAGTTCTATAAAAAGTTTATCAAAATATCTACTAAACATCATCGTTCATTTCCATGTGAATAAATTAATGGCTACATTCACTTCATTGTTATAATAAGGATGCTCTGTGTGGTTTATGATATTTTTCACAGATTAAGATGGTTGGTTAACCATCAAAACAAAATAATGAACTCCACAACCCATTTCACTGGAAATGTGTAACACCCTGAGTTTCCACGATACGCTTCTCTTTCAATAATGCAATAGCTTGCATTGTACGCAAGTTCGAGATTCTAACACACCGCGACCAATCAAAATAGCCATTATGAATAGTAATACCCACTTTTTGAAATTATATATATATTATATTTTAAAATGGACTTCATTTTTGTATTTGGAATATCAAAATTAGAATATGTTGAATTTTTGCTATTTTTCTGAGAAATTCCAATTTTTTATGAATAGTGAAAATTACTTAAAAACAAATTTTTTAATAATAATAAATTATACTGATAAATTATACTATTGAGTTGTTTTAAAGTATAATTAGAAAATATTTTTATTATTCTTATCCAACAGTGGTCATTAGAATTAATTTCACATTGAAATTGGACATAAACAATTTTCAATCTTTTGATATATATTGTTTCTTAAAAACATGCTATTTGTTTTGACATTGGGCATTAATTATAAAATTATTTATGAAATCATAATGATGCAGCGATTACCTCATTAATAAAGGATTTAAATAAAATGAAAAGATAATGTAAAATCTATGACCTACACATGTCCAAAACCTATTGGATTGGTGGATTTCGAAACCTTGTCACCTTATCCTCGAATTATATCAATGTAGGACTTTTTAATCTGAAACACATTTTCAAATAAAGTAACATTTCTTTACATTCCATGAGTTCCCCTCCTCTCCTCTTATAAAAGGCCCCCACCTCTACCACCTTATTCACACCTCTCAATCCTTTGGCTTGGCCAACCCCTGCCCATTTTGTCTCTCCACATCCCACTCTTACTCCTAGAACCCTCACTTTTGGCAGAAGTCTTTCCAAGGAAGCGTTTGAGCTCAAATAAAAAATAGTTACTAGTTTTAAAGGTAGTGTTTTCTCTTGTGTTCATATTTTTTATTTTGCTTCTCCAACCCCCTAAACTCTTTTTATTCATTTATTTTTTAACAAAACCAGTATCCTCAATATACTAGTATGTTTTTATAAGAAGGATTCGAGCTGCACTTACACACACCTACATCTAATGGTTAAAGAACATATTGTTTCTGTGGATGGCGAATTTCTGCCTCACGAAACGATGATTGTTAAACACTCATATAACACCTTCAAAGGTGGCCATTAAGATGTCACTGTATTTATATATGATATATGATATGTTTATGTTTTACTTAAGCTTCTGTATTTTTCATTTATGGCATACCTTTATGGTTTCCATTCTGGGTAAACGCGATATCTTCATTTTAGGAAGTGTGGACTACCGCCACCTCAAAGTGATTTGAATCATTAATGCCATATGTGGGATGTATAAAGGATGGAGTAAATGATAGTATATATGTTATTATACTGGAATTATACCTTTATATCATTATGATTTCATTCCATTAAATACAAAATAGAAATGAATGTAGCGTTCATGCGTATGTATGGCTTACCGTCTCCATGAACTGTGCGTTTCATTTCTTACATATAAATGTTACGTAATATTATGAATGAATGTATATACTGGATATATATGATATATATGATATCAAAATCAGGAATTTAATTCTAGATATAATGGATATTTCACTACATGAACAACATATAATTATAATAAGTTTATTTTTGACTCAAGTACCAAATATCGACAAAATGACAGTTATTAACTTAAATAATTACATAATATTCACAACATGGTAATAGCGAATATAAAAGGAATAATTAACATGAAAAAGGTTCTTAATAAAATATAAATTAACTCTAGTTTATTATTTAGGAGATTAAATAATGGTCGAGTGAAGTCGGCCATGAGGTAAGTGATCTTATTAACCCAATTTCCGTTCTTTGGGTTAATCTCCACCTTTCAAATTATTACATGATATTATTATGTCCTACCTTGTATTTGTACTTTATTTATGTGTACTTATAGTGAATACACGTAATAGATCTATGTTATTTAAAAAATGTTCTTTGTAAGGGACTCTGACTCAATCTCCTTTCATTGAGGAATATTTTGTTTTGTACACAACTTTCTTTTATATGGTGTATAAACCCCTTTGACTTTTATGTTTATTCAAATGGAATCTTTTTTTTACGAAGCTTTTTACTAAATGAAAAAATGAATGTTTTTTCTAAGTACGCGGCGACAGCGACTTCTCCTCCACCGTGACCATTATTTGAGTTTCGGCTTCCTCTACAAGCCATAATTTTTTTTAAAATGAAAAAAAATACAAAGTTTTTTTTTTTTTTTGGTATTTGAAATGGTTTTCAAATTGTTTTTTTAAATCAATGTGTTGTATTGATATATTGTGACTGAAATGTGGAAATGTTACATTTCCATTATGCGTGTTTTATGTTATACGATTATGTTATGGTTTATGATATGTTTAATCCTGTTCATAAGAGGAATGAAATGGACTTAATAAGTGATGTGTGGAGCCCGCTATAGCTCCTCGATGCATCGGAAGGTCTCATGAGACAAACTTGTGTCTTGGCATGAGGCCTTTAAAGAATCTTATTTGTAGTCTTGGCACGAGGCCTTGGCTACGTTGTTATGATAGTCTGGCATTATTTATTCCATCATTATGAAAGTGGTTATTGATATTGCATGTGATTATTCGACCAGTAGAATATCCATGTGAATAAGTAAAGGACATTATTTCATTTTATTTTTCCATATTATGATAATGTACATGTTTAAAAGGCTATTGATTTGTTATACATTTCCTTAAATGTTTATGTTTATTTATGAAAGCTTCCGCTATATTGTTATCCTTACAGAGCATCTGAGCTCACCCTTTTCAATGTTTTAATTTTTCCAGGATGTGAAGAAGTATTTTATAAATGACCTGAAGGGATAATATGAGGGGATATGAAGACAAGATGTTGTTGTAGTTTTGTATTATTTATGATGTAATGTAAAACTTATGAATGTATCTATTGTTTCAAGGCTACTAAACTAATCGGTCTTTCGAGACTTGATCTTTGTTATCATGCCAATTCTACGTAATAATGCACCGACTCTGGGTAACTGGGGTCGGGGCGTTACATTTGTTATCAGAGCCAGTTTAGTACTAACCTTGGAATCTTGATTTAGATATACTATGATTAGAGCACATATACCTAAGATAAACGTTGAGGATTAGTATAGAAGAACATCCTATAATTTTGGTATTATAGAGATTTTGTGAGTTTTCTGAGCAATACATCCCTATCTGGATACGAGCAGGTAGAGGCGGCTCTGTCATTGATGTACCTAGGGGTAAAACCAGAAAACACCGCTTTGAGCTAGACCCGAATGGGATCTGGTGCCTGACAACGGGCCTTGCAGCACACTTGGTTACAACACTCCCGGGAGATATGCTTAGGATAATTCTCATTTTCTTTACAAACCATTATGAAGGGTTTATGAGTATATACTTAATAAAAGAAAACATCCTTATTATTATGGATTATATACATAAACTGTTCAATTTACGTAATGTATTTTACAAGTTTGGAATTATTCATTTCACTTCATAAACTGACCTAGTTTATGCCATTGTATAGAAATGGAGCCCAGTAGAAGGATTGTGAACTCCAGCAATACGTATGATCCAAAGGGAAGAAGGATCATATATTTCACGGTATTAAGCCAAAATTTAGAAGGGAAATAGTCTCCCATGTATTCTCAACATATGAATAAATAGTATCATGTGTTAATAAGATAAGTAAATAATTCTCTGAGTCCTATGGATTTGAAGGGAAGAAAAAAACGAAAAGGATGGAAGACAGAAATATGGATAAAGGGAAGAGGGAAAAGACGATTTTTCTAATATGTGATAACTATGGGAAGAAACACCTTGGGACTTTCCTGAAGGGAATGGGAGTTTTTTATAAGTGTGTAGAGAAAGGACACCAAGTGTGTGACTGCAAGGGTATGAAAAAGTTTTCAAATGTACAATGCTTCATCTGCAAGGAGTGGGGACACTATATAAACCAATGACCTCATCATCAGAGTATGCCCCAAATGATGTTATTGGATAATAATCAAGTTATGATACTACCACATATGAGGATGAATTATTAGAGTTCTTATGTTGTTATTAAAGAATTTTGTCGTTTGAGTGTTGTATCAATGATGTACTGGTTATAATAATTATGGAGTATATAAGGATTGTACTGCAGTATTATTTATCAAGGACTTGAGATTGTGTGGAACCAAGATATGTGACTCCACAGCAGGTTAAATTTTTGGAAAATATATGGTTGAGAGATAGATAAACCATAATATGGTTCTGATACAGAGATAGTGATTTTGGAATAATACATGATTGATTTGGATAAATTATATTGGATATTCTTAACTTCCTTGAAACTAATTAATGATTTGTATACATTTTTGGATAGAAGGAGTATATCTAGTATTCTATAACGAATAAGGGATCATGAATGTATTCAATAAGGATTTATGGTAATTTAGGATGTTGCAGTGTTTTAAAAGAATACATGATGAAGGTGTTCACATGTTGTTACGCAGAAAAAAGGATCTTCATTATGTTTACCTTCCTTATAAAATTTGGACTATCAGTTGGAGAGAAGTATTTTGGATAACTATAAAGGATGGAATGGATTATGTTGAACCTTGGAAAGTATTGTTTAAGGTTAAAACATTTCTGAATAATATTTTTGAAATATTATAATACTATAGTTTTAGGAAAAGGACAACCTATAGGTCGGGGGATAACTTGTCGTGTCGGACAAAGCTGTTGGAATCGAACCCTCAACAATAGTCTGACAGGCCTTTATTACCTATCACTAGCATACTGGAAGTCCCTAGTTATTACAAAATAGTTTTCCAAATCTAAATGGTATGTGTTAATATTTTGAACCCTGTACGATTAGAATAAATATAATAGTTTTGAGTTCTATTATCTTTTTGAGGGAAAGATGAGTTTGTGGTAGAAATTAGTTGAAGGTTGAAACTCTACTTGTCAAGCATGAATATATATACCTATATCTTATCCTATGAATAAATAAATTCTTAAACTTTAGTAAAGGGATATTAAAAAAAATGTGTTGTCCTAATACCTTATGTCTTGTTGAACTGATAATATTTTAAATCGACAGAGATTGAAGGCTTTGAGGCCCTCAATTTTACACTAGATTGTGATTGATGACCTCAATCACTCCCTACAAATATTTACGTTTTTCCTCCAATTATATGTATCTAGTTGCCACCAATGTTGTAACGCCCCGACCCCAGTTACCCAGAGTCGGTGCATTATTACATAACATTGGCATGATCACAAGAAAGATCAAATCTCGAAAGACCGATTGGTTTAGTAGTCTTGGAAACACTATATATATTCATAAGTCTTACATTACATCATAAAATGAAAAACTACTACAACAACATATTGTCTCCATAATCCACACTCATATCCCCACATAATATCCCTGCAGGTCATTCATAATTTATTTCTTTACTTCCTGGGAAAAATAAAACATAGAAAAGGGGTGAGCTCAAATGCCCAGAAACGATAACAATATAGCGGAAACTTTCATAAATAAGAATAAACATTTAAGGCAATTTATAACTAAAACAAAAACCTTTAAAACTTGAACTTTTAACATAGTATGGCATAAATAAAATGAAATAATTCCATTTACTTATTCACATGGTTATTCTACTAATCGAATAATCACATGAAAAATCAATAACCACTTTCATAATAATGGAATGCATAATGCCAGACTATCGTAACCACATAGCCAAGGCCTCGTGCCAAGACTACAAATAAGATTTTGTCAAGGCCTTGTGCCAAGACAGTAGTTTGTCTCATGAGACCTACCGATGCATTGAGGAGTTGTAGCGGGCTCCACCCATCACATATTAAGTCCAATGCATTCCCATATTAAAAGGTTTAAACATAACATAAACATTCGTATTAAAACTAGCATACGAAATTTCAATACTTTCACCATAAACCATGAATGGTATAAAAATAGAACATCCACAGTCAAAAAAATCACAAAACCTTCAATATAATATAGATGTTTTGTATCATAACAAATCAACTTTAAATAAGTGTAAAATCCATCAAAGGATGTTGACATAGATGAAATCAAAATTCTTTTTAAAGAAATATCTCTTTTTATTTTGAAATCATTTAAGATCCATATAAAATAAAACATTTTCTTTGAAAATATTCTTATAAGCTTGTAAGGGAAGCTTTGAAAATTTTATAACGGCGGAAAATAACCGCACCCGCCGTATAAGTTAGAAAAAACATTCTTACCTTAATTCTGTCGAAAAGGTTAAAAAGGACCTCGTTTTGAAAATGATGGAAATATTCCTTTATATACCACTTATAAAAGTCAAAAAGGGTATAAATGACTTTAACTCATATTCTAGTAAATAGTAAAAATGTTTTGAAATACATTTTTAAGAAACATGGATGTGGATGATAAAGAGATCCCAGTAGATTATTACGTATAAACAACCTCGGATAATGAAGAGATTGTGAAATAACCCTTACCTTGTACTTTTCCTTGGATGGGGTAGGTTAACCTCCTGTATAATGGTTAAATAATTGTTATTAAATTATACAAGAATCATATATATTAATATGATATCATATATGATCTTTTAACATTGATTTGTTAATAATATCTTAGAATTATCGTCGTTTCGGGTGTTAACTTACTCATTTTCTTTTATATGTTTTGTTACATAAGCCATGTTTGTTGTATCTTATTCATATCCAGAATGATATCATTTCTAAATCATAAAATGATAATTATACTTTAATGGATACGATGGAGAATGAATCTCATCGCGTTCGTGGAGACGGTGGTCCGTACGTACGCACGAGCGACAATATCATTCTTTTGATATTAAAATAATATATAAATGGATTGTATATCATATATACAGAATCATTAAAATTTTATATTTATTATTTACATGAGTTACACATCATTATGATACCCATCCAAATAATAATATATTGAATAACAATTACACCACGACGTGGAGAAGGTAAGCCGTACGTACGGACATATGGTGACATGTTATTCAAAGGGTGGATAGAATACTAAATATGGTTATTACATATTTATAATAACATCACAGTATATATAAGATACTGGAGTTATTATTTTAGAATGGTAATAACAAAGAAAGAAGAAGTGGAAGAAGAAAGGAACTTGAAAAGATGTGGTGAAAACATTACCTCTTCTTCGGGTTCTTCCTTTTGATTTTGTGAAAAGGGACCCTTAGGTTGGCTTTCTGATCACACTAAGGCCTCTAGGTTGTAGTGAGGGAAGTTGGGAGAGTATTTGGGCAGAGTTTGGCCGAACCAAAAGGCTTTGAAGGTGTGAAGAAATGAGAAGGAGGAGTGCCCTTTTATAAGAGGGGTGAGGGGCACCTTTGGAAAAGCTAGAAATATTAGTTTATAATAAATTCATATTCGGTTTTTAATGGCTCAAAAGTTTATTTTTAAATTTAAAGGTGGGGATGGGTCGAAAACAACTCAACCAATAGAATTTAGACAGGTTTAGGTACTTATATTAACCTTATCCTTAAGTATTAACTCTAAGTTAATTAGTTTCACTTTTACAATGTCTCTTTGTATTTTTATATAATATGGTTAAAAAACTTACTATATATATCCAAGAGACCCCCAAGTAATCCATTAATGATGAACCTATCATGATATAAGTCTCTTGGCCGAACCTTAGATTTTTAGGAATTTAATATCAATTAATAATATAATATTTGTTTTAAGAACTCTTTTATGTGAATTTTGACACTATTCAATAGTTTATTTTTTTAAACTCATAACAGATTGATTACTTCGAAAAAAGTCAATTAAATCAATCCTAATATATCATAGTATCCTAGAAAATTAGTTTAATTCATTAAAAGTTTCATATTATAATTATTTTAGTATTTATAATATCAATTATTTTAATGTTTCACTATTATAGTAACTAATTCATCATCATTGTGTCATAAATAAATTAAATTATTTAATGTCTAAAAATTATAAATAAAATATAATTATGTAGGAAAGCTTTTTATCTTTCTAATGAATATTTATTATCTAAAATCCAACATATATAACCTTATGTAAATATTGTTTTTCTAAAAGATATATGCTTGTGTCATTTTGGTATTCATTTTAACTTAATTAAAATAAAGTGTCCTTATCACCTACAAGTGGCACCATGGGGTCCCAAAATCGACCCAAAGAGGCCTATGGTCGAACATGTATCAACCAATAAGTCTAGGACACGTTTTTGGGTAAATTAGTATTATTATAATATTATTTTTTAACCCTTATTTACCGGATTTACCCTTAACCATGGTAAATAAAATATTTACCGCAGTAATTTTTCAAAATGTCTAAAAATAAAAGTTACCTATTTACACAATTTGAACATCCTGATTCCAAATATGGAATCCATTTTTCTAAATTCAAAACACAGAAGTGGCAGAAATTAATTTAAAATTAATTCCCGCTGTCAAAACAAAAAGCGTGTTTTTAAGAGATAATAACTATCAAAAGATTGACACTTGTTTATGTTCGGTTTAATTGTAAAATTATGTTCAATGACCAAAATTATATTAAATGGTAAAAATATATTCTAAATATAATTTAAAACCACTCAAATTCATAATTTATCACTATTAATTATTTTGATTAAAACACCTTTTTTTAATTAAAATTTAGTAATTTTCACTATTAATCAAAATATGAAAGTTATCCGAAATGTACCAAAATTTCACCTTAGGCTAAATTCGATATTCCGAATCCAAAAATGAAGTCCATTTTGAAATATAAAATATATATAATTTCAAAAAGTAGGTATTACTATTCAAAACGGCTAGTTTGATTGGTTATGGTGTGTTAGAACTTGGTGTTGCGTACAACACACGCTATCACATTATTCAAAGAGAAGCGTACCGTAGAAGCTTGGGGTGTTACATTCTCCCCTCCTTCAAATAATTTCGTCCTCGAAATTTCTAGAATAATTATCACATGAAAAGACTCGAGTGGTTTTTCATCATAAGTTCCTCGGGTTCCCACGTTGCCTCCTCCATCTTATGGTTTCTCCACAAAACTTTTACCAGACGCGCCGTCCGGTTTCTCAGTACTTGTTCTCTTGTATCAAGAATCCTGACGGGCTCTTCACAATAAGACAGATCGCGTTCCAGTTCTAATTCCTCGTAAGTGAGTACATGCGTTGGGTCAGGCATGTATTTCCTCAACAGAGATATGTGGAACACATCGTGAACTTTGGAGAGACTTGGCGGCATTTCCAATCGGTAAGCTACAGCCCCAATTCGTTCTAGAATTTCGAAAGGTCCGATGTACCTGGGACTCAATTTACCTTTCTTACCAAAACGTATGACTCCCTTCCATGGAGATACCTTCAGAAAAACATGATCACCGACTTGAAATTCCAAATCCTTCCTTCGATTATCGGCATAGCTCTTCTGCCTACATTGAGCTGCTCTGATGTGATTTTGGATTACCTTCACCTTTTCCATCATTTCCTCCACCAGTTCTGGACCTACAAGTTTTCTTTCACCGACGTCATCCCAACAGGTTGGTGTACGACATCTCTTTCCGTATAACGCTTCATATGGTGCCATCTGAATACTCGAATGGAAGCTATTGTTATAGGAAAAATATAACAGAGGTAAATATTGATCCCACATACCCTGAAAGTCAAGTGAGCAAGATCTCAACACGTCTTCTAAGGTTTGAATAGTTCGTTCTGATTGTCCATCTGTCTGAGGGTGGTAAGCAGTGCTCAAAAGAAGTTCAGTATCGAGGGATTTCTGAAGGCTTTTCCAAAATCATGAAGTAAAACCGGGATCACGATCAGAAACAATCGATAGGGGTACTCCATGAAGTCTCACAACTTCCTTAATATATAGTCTTTCTAGACGTTCCAGGGGTAGATCTTCTCTTATAGCAAGAAAATGTGCGGACATGGTAAGACGATCAACAATAACCCATATTGCATCGTTCCTTCTAGGAGTCTTTAGTAGCCCCATGACAAAGTCCATCGTAATATTGTCCCATTTCCACTCCAGTATGGGAAGAGGTTGCATGACTCCTCCAGGCTGTTGCCTTCCAGATTTCACTTGCTGACAAACCATACATCTTGACACAAAATCAGAAATCTCTCTCTTCATGTTGTCCCACCAAAAATGTTCCTTCAAATATCTATACATTTTGGTGCTCCCAGGGTGTATAGAGAAATTGGAACTATGAGCATCTTCCAGTAATTCCCTTTTTAGATCAGGTATATCGGGAACACAAATTCTCTTCCCAAATTTCAAAATTCCATCTTCATATACAAAGTCTCTCAATCTCCCATCATTCACAGATTTAATCTTCTTTTGAAATTCTTCATCATCGGTCTGAGAACTCTTAATCCTTTCTAGTAATGATGGTTTGGCAACCATTTGAAAAAGCATTGATGTTTCACCTTCCCTGGTTATTCCCATGTCCATCTAAACTAGATCCAAGAAAATTGGATCCCTTTCAATTCTCATATTGTTCCAAACTCCATGGTCTTTTCTACTCAAATCATCTTCCACCTTGTTTGCTTTCCCTAGGTGGTAGTGTATTGTACAATCATAATCCTTGGGTAATTCAAGCCATCTCCTTTGCCTCATGTTGAGTTCTTTTTGTGAGAAAATATACTTCAAACTCTTGTGATCAGTATAAATCTCAAATTTTTCACCATAGAGGTAGTGCCTCCATATCTTCAAAGAAAAGATCATAGCTGCTAAATCAAGATCATGAGTAGGATAGTTTTCTTCATTAATTTTCAACTGTCGTGATGCATAGGCAATAACTCTATTATTCTGCATAAGGACACAACCAAGTCCTTTCTTCGATGCATCACTATAAATAACGAACCCATCATTCCCCGATGGTAGAGTCAATATAGGAGCATTGACTAATCTTTTCTTCAGTTCTTCGAAACATTCTTCACACTCTTTTGTCCAAACAAATTTAACCCCTTTACGTGTGAGCTTCGTTAATGGGTTAGCCAATCGGGAAAAATTCTGGACGAAACGTCGATAATAACCTGCCAAACCAATAAAACTGCGTACCTCAGTTATACTCGTAGGTGCTGGCCATTCTTGGATTGCCTTGGTCTTAGAAGGATCAACAGAGATTCCATCTTTAGAGACAATATGGCCAAGAAAAGAAATCTCCTAAAGCCAGAATTCATACTTGCTAAACTTCCCATATAATTCATGCCTCCTCAGAGTCTTCAAGATAATGCGCAAGTGATTTTCATGATCTTCGTAGGTTTTGGAGTATACCAAGATATAATCAATAAATACCACCACAAATTCATCGAGATACTCCTTGAAAACTCTATTCATCAGATCCATGAATACAGAGGGTGAATTAGTCAATCCAAAAGGAATTACAGTAAACTCGTAATGCCCGTACCTGGTTCGAAATGCTGTCTTCGGAATGTCTTCCTTCTTTACACACAACTGATGGTATCCAGATCGAAGGTTAATCTTTGAAAAGTATTGAGCTCTATGTAGTTGGTCAAATAAATCATCAATACTAGGTAGGGGATACTTGTTCTTTATCGTTATAGCATTGATCTCCCTGTAGTCGATACATAACCTCATAGATCCATCTTTATTTTTAACAAAAAGAACAGGGGCTCCCCATGGAGAAACACTAGGGAGAATAAATCCTTTATTACTCAATTCCTCTAGTTGTTTCTTTAGTTTGACTAACTCTACAGTAGCCATTCTGTAAGGGGTCTTCGATATAGGCCTTGATCCAGGAATTAAATCAATGGAAAACTCAACTTCTCGTTCTGGAGGATGTCCGGGTAAATCTTCTGGAAATACATCTACAAATTCATTCACAATAGGTACATCCTCTATTTGAACATTCCTTTCCTCACCCACAGTTATTTCATTCTCTTCCTCCCCAATAATTGAATTAAATTGAGCTACTGGGGGTGGATCTAAATAGGAATTAGGTGGTGACGATTATGCTCTAAAGATGAGGTGTTCCTTATCATTATCATCAAGAATTGTAACCTCTTTCTTATTACAATAAATTTTCGAATCATAGTCCAAAAGCCAGTCCATACCGAGGATTATATCAAACTCAATCATAGGTATGGCAATGAGATCATCAGATAATAAACATTTATGTGCTCTAATGGGGACTAATTCACAAAAATGTGTTGCAATGATACTTAGCTTAGGAGTCTTAACTGACAACTCCCTTGTTAAATCAAATTGGAAATATCTAATTTTCTTAGAAAACTGGGAAGATATGAAACAATGCGATGATCCAGAATCAAATAATGCATTTTCTAAACTTGATGAAACCATTAAATTACATGCCACCACGTCTTTCGGAGCTTCTACCTCAGCAGTAGTGATAGCATAAGCTTGGCCTGGATCCCTTGGCCTTTTCTGAGGTAAGTTCTCCTAATGCTTAGGACATGCATTTGCATAATGCCCCATCTCCCTGCAATTATAGCACTGAACGTTGGTAGCTTCCTTCTTCCCTTTGCAATCATGAGCTTGGTGGCCTTTTTCACCACAC
The DNA here is from genome assembly GCA_963277665.1 of Viscum album. Taxonomy (NCBI): domain Eukaryota; kingdom Viridiplantae; phylum Streptophyta; class Magnoliopsida; order Santalales; family Viscaceae; genus Viscum; species Viscum album. The sequence goes on along the minus strand of OY728150.1, from coordinate 33,220,771 downwards.
TTGTAACAGACTCCCATTCCCTTCAAGAAAGTACCGGGGTGTTTCTTCCCACATTTACCACAGGATGGATATTCAACCTTTCCCTTCTTCCCCTTATTTCCATTAGCAGATTGATCAGCAGGTCTCTTCTTCTCTTGCTTTGCTTTAAAGTCATAAGACTTAGAGAATTCCTTTTCGGTCTTGATAGCACATGAGACAATGTCTTCGTATGATGAGAAGGATTGTGAGACTAATGGTCGACGGAGAAATGGTTTTAACCCATCAAAGAAACGATCAATCTTACTTCTTTGGATACGTATATAATCACCAGCGTACCTTGCTAACCTTGTAAAGTTAGCCTCATACTTTGTGACATTCTCATCCTCCTTCTGTCTCAGACTTAGAAATTGCCTTTCCATATCTGCTTGATGGTTGCGAGGAAAGTATTTTTCTAAAAACAGATCTTTGAACTCCCTCTATTCCGTATTTGATACTTCATCATCTTACTTCGTATTTTGAATCAATGACCACCATTGATCAGCATCTCCAGTGAGGCGGTAAACTGCCATGATAACTTTTTCCCTTTCACTGCACCCCAAAGCCTGAAATATTTTCTCTAGGGAAAATATCCATTGCTCAGCTACTAAGGGATTTGTAATCCCATTGAACGTTGGTGGTTGTTGATGTAGATGACGGAAAAGTCCGTTGTTCCCAAACGAAGCTCCGGATGCGGAAAGCGAGGTCATATTTGGAGTCAGAAGCACGTTTCGGATGGCCCGGAGGCCTTGCGCGGAATTTTGGAGGCCCGCGCGGAAAGATGAAGTGCGGCGCGCAATCATCCCGGGATGCATGCAATGCGCCGGGCCGGCGCACAATTTTGCGCGCCCGTGTCCCACGCGACTCCCTTGCACGCCGGGGCCCCGATTCCACGCCCGCGAAGGAAATTTCGTGCTCGCGCCATGAATTGCGCGTCGGCGGCGAAATTTCGCGCCCGGGGTTGCCTATAAATACAAGGCGACCCCCAACGTTTTGAAGGTTTCCAGAATTTAAAGGGTCGCTCGTGCGCGCAATCCCACCCCCTCCGCGCGCAATGCCGATCTTCAGGTAACCTCCTTTATTTCGCGCAAGCAAGCCTCGAGGTTTTCCTTCGCGCGCAACCCCTTTGGCTCCTTTCCTTTGACGAACTCCTCACCCAAAGGCCATCGCGTGCAAAAGAAGCCTCTTGCGCGCAATTGCCCCCCGGGTGCACGCAATCCAGCCCGATTGCGCGCACCCCCCCTTACTAAGTGGCCATTCGTTAAAGAATGGGCCGTTTCCCCCGCGCGCTATCAGAGGCCCGGTGCGCGCAATCTCTATCTTCTGCGCGCAAAGCGCTGGCCCAATTGCGTGCCAGCCCGTCCAATTGCGCGCCGACCTGCGGTATTGCGCGCCAAGCTCCTCTTTTGCGCGCAAACCACCAGGGTCGCCCCCTTTGACCCCCTGAGGGTACCCGCCTGCGTGGCGCCCGATGATCTTCATCCCGGGTGCCCGCACCGTGCGTTGTCTTCCCGTGCGGCCCTCCAGGCTTGCGCGAAGTGACACGGACCCATCGGCGGCACCATCTTCGTCCGCGCTGCAAGACGTTAAACTGCCAAGCATCCACGTCTGCACTGCAGGATGTTAAACTGCCAAGCATCCATCGTCCAACATGACGTTAAACTGTACTTCATCCGCGCTGTAGGACGTTAAACTGCCAAGCATCCATCGTCCAACATGACGTTAAACTGTACTTCGTCCACGCTGCAATACGTTAAACTGCTAAGCATCCACGTCCGCACTGCAGGAAGTTAAACTGCCAAGCATCCATCGTCCAACATGACGTTAAACTGTACTTCATCCGCACTGCAAGACGTTAAACTGCCAAGCATCTTCGTCCTCAACACACGACGTTAAACTGTACTTCGTCCGGCAAGACGTTAAACCGTTCGCATCACCCGATCTCGTGCCCCGCACGCTGGGTCCCCCTCGGTTTGGATGTGGCCCCCACCCGCTCGTCTCTGAAGGGATGTCGGGATTGCCCCTCTTTAGGGACGATTTATTGGAGTGGCCTTCGCCCATGGGGGTAAGGTATTACAAATCCCTAGTTTCTTGTGGGGGAATGCACAAGTGTATCTACATAGTGCTTCCCCACTACCGAAGCCAGTGGAGGGAGTGACAGGGATCGAGGTGTCTCTTACTTTCGGCCCAAGTCCCCCTCCAACTGAGTTTTGCCGCACTGAGGTTGCCTCAGTGCGTAAGTCCTGACAGAATGAACTACGTGGACTTTGATCCCTGTCTCCTATACAAGGTACGTAGGAAGCCTCCCTGAGGTTCAAGCCCACCACCTGGTCGTCCTGGTCATATTCACGTCGGTTCGTCCATCAGTGGACCCCTCCCGGGTTCACATTCGCGTCGATTCACCTATGAATCCGCCCTTGTGGGGGACTGCACATGTGTATCTCCATTGTGCTTCCCCACTTCCGAAGCCAGTAGAGGGCGTGACAGGGATCGAGGTGTCTCTTACCTTCGGCCCAAGTCCCTCTCCAACTGAGCTTTGCCGCATATGGGCCTCCTTAGAGTGTAAGCCCCAAACATCATCGTCCAGCATGACGTGAAACTGTGAACCTCCCGGCCGTTCCATCCCCCTCTGTGCGAGATGGTTCGGTTCAATACTCCGCCCGGCAGCCTTGACCTCCTCGTGAGTTGGCTTTCCAACGTCCAGCATGACGTTAAACTGTATATCCGAACTACACTGACTTTGATCCGCACTAACGCGCGGTACGTAGGAAGCCCCTACGGGGTCCAAGCTCTTCACTCCATCATCCATTCGGACCCTTACCCGGGCCGCCACATCCCGGTGGGGTCATGCCATTTCATTCCACTCCACTTCACTCGGGAAGCCACCCATGTGCTGGCCCCAGCATCGGAGGTTCCCCACAAGGGGTTCTGTCATCTGATCCACTCCTCGTGTTGGTCAGTCTGATGCTATCCCCGCTGGACGTTAAACTCATGGCATACCCCGTGTTAAACATGGGAAGCTGAGGAAAACCTCAGGTAACGCAGTTCCCCGTACCCAGCGCGGGATGCCTCAGGTCATCACGCCTTCGAGAAGCCCTATTAGGGACGGAAGGCAGACATGCAGAGCCGCAGTGTTAAGACACGCCACCAACACCCAGAGCTACCCGGTCTCCTCACCGCAGGTTGCTGCCCCGACCAGACTCCTTGGAGCGTCTGGGCGGAAGCAGCATAATTAACCGGTGTCCATGAAGATATGGCGCCGGGAACGAGATTCACGAACATTCTTAAATCTATGAGGGAGACTCGGATTAGGCGACGAGTTCCGCGGAGACGTCCCCGAAAGGAGGAGCCGACATCCCATCATCCCGGTTTCGATCAAGGAGCAGACATCCCTGAATAAGGGATGGATGCCGCCCGCCTTTGGAAAGCGGGACTGCGGGGCCACAAGCCGCGCTCCCATCCCCTCGGGTCGACGGGCGCACGCGCGAACGCGTCCTGGCGGAACAGCGTCGGAACAGAAGCCCGACGCACATCCGCACCGAAACAGAAAATGGTGAACCCGACGTGAATCTCTTCTCCTCAATACGAAGACCGATAGCTTTCAGAGGTGTTGGAAGATTAGCATGTTGCCCGGCCGAGCATTCAGCACTGGGGCACGGAACCCGCCAGGGGCTGGGGAAGGGAAATCGGGCACTCCGTCTCATGACGTCGATGGCATGGGTTCCCCCCACGGAAGGCGTCGTGGCACTAATGGTTGATTGTCGATTCCTTTTCCTGTCAGTGTTAACGTGTTCTTCTCCCTGCTTTCAGGAATCAGGTCGCCCAATCTAGTGCCCGATCGCCGCCCGCCCACTGGCGCAGGGGTAGGGGAAACACCGACGCGGCTACTCCGCGCGGTCCCGCCCGTTCCACAGCCGTCCCAGCAGCCGCAGGTGCGGGGCAACCACGCCCTATCTCCCCCTCGGAGGTCATCCAGAGAAGGGTGATCAACAACATGGTGCGGAGATATGAGGAAGAGGGAGTCATCCCCACCAGGGACATGGCTCGCCGAGACCTCGAGGAAGCTGCACCTTGCCACCAACGCCGCCCCCGAGGGCCGCGCAGGGAGGCACCGCTGCCTACCTCAACGTCCAACCGCTTCAGGAGTTTATCCCCGGAACGCTCCGACAGCTCCCTCCCCTATGCGGATGAGGTGGAAGATGTCCGGGACCACCCTATCCGAGATTCTCTCTAGGGATCCGCGATAAGGGCTCCTGCCAGGTCACGTCGACACCGCCGCCCGGCTTCTCAAGTCAAAGAACGAGCTCTCCACCTGCCCGCGCCGCTCATCCCGACTCGTCTGTCCCGACGCCAACGTCGGGCACGAGCAGAAGAGGATACCCACCTTGGGGCCCTAGCAATAGCGGCCGCGTTGGCCCAAGCCCCTGCTGGCTCCAGTCACCAGGCCCATGCGCATCCTGAGCAGGGGCACTTCTATGCCCGACCTGGATCGAGGCCCCGACCGCCCCAAAGGCAGGTTGGGATGACTCTCCCGGTTGCTGGTACAGGCAATAGCCACCGCGGACCACCTCGCGGTAGCGCTATTCACCAGCAGGGTCTACTCCGTGTGGCTGATCCAAGAGGCATGGGCCATCCCACCTTCCGATCCCGTCCCGGAGGCCTGCCCGGAATCATCTCCCCCTGCGTCCCCTTTGAAATCTGTCTCGGTGCTCCTCGCACCTTGGATTCCAGTCCTCTTGGGCCCAGCACCGGTGCCAGAGGACGCCAGGACAGAGATCAGCCGTGCCCCGAAGAACCACCCAGGGGCAGGAAGGCGAGGCGTCGACGTCGAGGGAGTAATGTTAGGGAATTCCGGACAGAGATCCGACCGGTTCGTTTCTCTGATACAGAGGCGGAGTATGATTCGGCGACAGAGCCCTCCCCCCGATCCCGCCAGTTAGGGGCAGGGGTAGGAATGCGGCACGTCAGCCTCGTACTCCCCGAGAGCGAGATCGATGTGATCCACGCTTCTCTACGAAGGTATATCCGGAGTAGCGAGGGCCTGGTAGACCCCCAAGGATCAAGCTTGCGGTTGGTACCGGCCCCTCCGAAAGAACCTTCTGCCTCGATCGGAGAATCCGGAGACTTTTTCTGGGGACCGACGGTCGAACCAAGATCTAGTGCACCCTCGGCGAGCACCGACGCTACGGCAGAATGTTCGCTCGCTGGCCCGTCCTATCGTGATGTGGTAGCTGGGGCACCGCCACCCTTAGAGGGCAGCCCAGGATATGGAGGCCAATCGGCCTGCTCGCCGTATTCACCGTCGGCCAGCCCGTCGGCCCGGCGGCCCGCCTCGGCACCAACACCGGTTCCCCGTCCATTCCCAGTCGTTGAAGGGGACCAAGAAGAGCTGGGTCCCGAGTTTGAGTCGTGGAGATTCTGGACCGTCCTTGCAGAGGGCCACTTCCCTGAGAAGTTTTGGCCAGTCACAGGACCGGACTTTGATGCACCAGAATCACTCACCCCGGATGAGTTCGAATGCTTCCGTCGAACACTCCGGGAGACTCAATCCCGTCTTCACCGCCTAAAAATGCCATATCCCGGGAGTCAAGTGCACCTGGAGGATATTGGTGAGCAGTGCCGTCAGATTGACCTGGCCACGCTCCCCGCGGTTCGGCACCCCGGGTCATTTGGGCACCACGAGGCCCTCCAACAACGATGCGTTGAGTGTTTTCAAGTACTCCGAGAGGTTATCGAGGAAGCCACCCCCTACGTGTATATCTGTGGATGGGGGCAGTACGCTGCCCTATGCTTCAGTGCGATTCGCCGACAGCCCGATTCACTGGGTGGCCCTGAGGGTACATCCCCAGGGACGGAAACGGTCAATATGGCCAACCTGTCGGGAGAGGGGAACGGCTTGGAACTTCTCGACGGGGGCTCTCCCCCCAAAGACAAGCCGTTGTTGGATCCATCGGTATGAGTTACTCGTCACCAAAGGAACCTCTTGGGTCTCCCCACACCCACTAAAGCACTGACGTTGAGCCGAAACGTCAGCAAAGGTAAAGAGCACGGCGGGGCTATAAAGCCCGCCGACCCATCTGCCTCCATGCAGAGGGCAGAGGAGGATCCCGAAAAGGCCATGCTATGTCAACAGCTCGCTGAGCAGAAGAATCTAGTTGACCAGCTCCTCGCCGAGCGAGCTGCAGAGCAGCGGCCTGACTATGGTGATCCTAGGCCAGGACAGCAGGGACAGGAACAACCACTCCTCGACGAGACTCTCCCGGGCAACCGAGATTATGCCGTTTTTGCCGACAGGGGAGAGGCCATTTCCTATGGCAGGAGGGCGCGGTATGTTTCACCACACCCTCCCGAACGGTGTGACTACCTGAGAGACCCCGCTCGGATTCCTCCCGCTGCCCCAAGGGCCGCTCCGCCTGCCATCCCACGAGCTACCGAGTTCGACGACCCGGTCGACGACCCGATTAAAGGGCCATGCAATGCGCTCATGGTTAGAGATCCTCGCCAGGACTGGAACCCATGTTCGGACGATCCGATGGCGGCACTCATCGCCCGCTTGGAAGCCTTGGTGACTCGGCAAGTGGCGATCCCACCAGACGGCAAGCCATACCCAGGATGGGTGGATGACATGCCGGCACCTCCGGGATTCAGGAACCCCACTTTCGCCCCCTTCAACGGGACTGGAGATCCGCCACAGCATTTGGCCAATTTCAACTCGAGGTGCGGGCCTATGTTGGGAACTCCGGCGCAGCAGGAGGCCGCTAAGCTTCGCTGCTTTGTCCAGACACTAGAAGGGACAGCATTTGTCTGGTACAGCCAGCTCCCCGTCGGGTCGATAACTAGCTGGGAGGACCTTCGTAGACAATTCCTCTACCAGTTCAGTTCCACGACCCGGAAGACGAGTATCGCAGACCTCTTCAAGTGAAAGCAAAGGCCTGATGAGCGAGTCGCGGATTTCGTTGCCCGATGGAAGGGTCTCACGTATTCCCTTGACATGCCATTGACTCAGGAGTAGTTGCTGACAATGTGCGTCAGGAACGTCAAGACCGAGCTGGTCCCTTCCTTGATCACTCAGAATTATCCCGGAGGGTTCAGGGACTTCTCAGACAAAGCTCAACGTCTTGAGGAAGCCCTGCAACAGGCCAGTCAGGCACACCCGCTACCTCCTATGATCCCTGAAAGGAGAGTCAGCAGGGCTGAGCCCGCTGCTGTTGCCCAGATAGAGGCCCCCAGGCCATTGGAGCTGCTGCCAGTGAGGCCAGCTCCACAGCCTCACAGGAATCCGCCTCCACGGGCTCAGTTCCCAGCCCAGCAGTGGCAGCCCCAGAACCGGCCGACCCCTCCGCGTAATGTACCGCCACAACCCAGGCGAGATAATCAGGGTCCACCTCCTCGGCGGGCCACTCCAGCCCCTTGTCAAGACCACGCTCCTAGGGCCCCGCGATACCTGACTTACTCATTTCACGAGGATCAGGTCCCTAGTTATTTCCGGAGCACCCTGGAGCAGAGGATTGTGCGACTGCCTGAGTGTTGGAGGCCAGAGGAGGCACATCTCACGGATAACCCCCGCTACTGCCCTTACCATCGGGCCCTGGGGCACACCATCCGGCGGTGTTACATGTTTAAGGATTGGCTCCAAGACCAGATTAACAACAATGTAATCAGGTTGGGCCCAGCTCTAGCACAAGTGGCATGTGTGTTCGTGGGATCAGATGACGATAGTGGCGACGAGGACGAATGGCAGTTGGTCTCCGACCGCGGATCCCAGAAGTATAATAACTGGTTGGCCCGCAAGATGATCATTCGTGCCCATGGAATCATTCGTGCGCGCTTGAATCAGCCTGAGCCCCCAGAATCTGCGGGTGCTGCTTCGGCATCATCGTCCCAGCCTGCCTCTTCCGAGGAGAGCAAACGGCGGCGGCGCAAGAAGGAAGTGCGTGCCCCGCCAGTTCCGCCACTATCCCGCACTCTTTGCGATTTCATGCCCCCGGAGATGGGGGTCCCTTCTCGGATCCGCCCGGTGATGAATGATTCGTCCAATGACAGTGTTGGGTACGCTTCGGTTAATACCGTCGAGCTGGTAAATCCCTTTTCGGTTCCCGACGTTGAAGAACACCAGGTGGACCTCCCTAGTGTCCCCGGTCGTTGCCACCGTCGGAGGAACCGCAACAATAGGAGTCGCTGGGGCACAGCAGTTGGTACCTCCAGCCAGGCCGTGCACGCCACTGAGACTAGGCAGCAGGCTCAAAACCGAGCTCAGCGTGCGCAGCCCCCCCATCCGGGGATGACGGATTCGCCTCCGCCACCGTTTGTGGTGTGGGACCAGGCAGAACCGCCTCAGCCGCGCCGCGACCAGCTCCGTCCTGCCACGAGTCCATCCTGGCCTCCTGGCCCCAGTACGGTGACCAATTCCCAGGCTGTAACCAGTGAACAACGAGATGCGCCAAGCGCCAGTCGGCCGCCGGTCCAACCGGCAAGGCCCTTCATGCCTCCAACCGCAGAGCAACCTCCTGTAACCAGGGGCTCGCGCTTGGCAAGAAAGTATGATGTCCTGAAGCACTTGGCCGACATCCCAGCAAGGCTCTCCATCCATGAGGCTCTGCGCCTGTCACCTGAGATGCGCGAGGTGCTCGCTGAAGCCCTAAAGAGCCCCCTCCAGTTTGAGACAGAGGTTACGGGTGCAGAGGCCTTTCACGCCGAAACGATTGAGGATGCCGAATGTCAGGAAGTTATCTCGTTCTCGGGTGAGGATGAAGACCCTCCTATACAGGGGCACATTCGTCCGCTATATGTTATTGGCCAGTTCAATGGCCTTGAAGTCCGGCGCTGTCTTGTCGACACGGGGTCTGGGATTAACCTGATTCCAACTCGGACGCTCCGGAGATTGGGGTTTTCTGAGGATGACTTGATCCCCTCCGACCTCAGGATCCAGGGGTACGACCGCACCGAGAAAACTCCTGTCGGAAAGATACGTTTGAAGACCCAGTTCGGTGACCTGGTTGCCAACACCGAATTCATGGTAGTCTCTCAGGACACTGCGTACAACGCATTGATGGGCAGGCCATGGCTCCACCTTCATGCGGCGGTTCCCTCGTCATACCACCAATGCCTTAAATACTCCCTCAATGGTCGAGTAGGTGTGCTTCAGGGAGATGCCTCTCCTTTTGCCTCATGTGAATCCCGCTATCTGGACGCGGACTATTACAATAGCAAGGATAAGAAGATCCTGGCAGGTGAGGTTGAGCCTGTCGCTGTTGCAAGTGATCCCTGGGAAAGTTTGGATGACGCTTACGTCCTCCCGATCCATCGGTTGGACGTAGCCATGGTCTTGACGACCTGTGAGTCTCCTGATGAGATGACCGCGACCGCCCATGCCAGCACCAGCGGCCCAGCAGGATCTGGTAGCCCCAATGCAGTTTCCAACGCAGTCTCTCCCGTGGACGATCCCCCCCCCCCCCCCCCGAGTGGATAGGACATGGAAGATGCACCCCCATCCTTTGAGGAGGGCGTCTCTGCCACGGTCGATGAGTTAGTACAGGTGAACCTTGGAACCGAGGCAGATCCAATACCCACATTGATCAGTGCCTCCATGCCCTCTGAGGAGCGGCAGCAGTACGTGGACTTTCTCAGACAGCACCGTGATGTGTTCACTTGGGGCTATGACGAGATGCCGGGGCTAGATCCTCAGGTAGCCATCCACCGCCTTGGTCTCCCGGCGAACCATCGCGGGTTTAATCAGCCTCCCAGGAAGATTCACCCATTCCACGGTGCCATGGTTGAGGCCGAAGTTGACAAGCTTATCAAAGCCAACTTCGTGAGGGAAGTTCAGTACCCCAGATGGCTGGCCAACATTGTGCCGGTCAGGAAGAAGAACGGGCAGATCAGAGTCTGTATCGACTTCCGCGATCTCAACCGCCACTGTCCGAAGGATGAATTTCCCATTCCGGTGACAGAGCCATTGATTGACGCCACGGCAGGGTTCCAATCCCTATCCTTCATGGATGGATACTCCGGATACAACCAAATCCGGATGGCCCCTGAGGATGAGGAGTTCACTGCCTTCAGGGCCCCCCAAGGTATCTTTTGTTACCAGGTCATGCCCTTCGGCCTGAAGAATGCAGGTGCCACCTATCACCGGGCGATGCACCGCATATTCAAGCCCATCCTCGGCACACTAGTGGAATTCTACGTCGACGACTTGGTGGTCAAATCGCGACAGCGTCAGGACCATCTCAAAGATCTTGAGAAAGTGTTCGGCTTCCTCCGGTCTCGCTGCCTGAAGATGAACCCGTTGAAGTGTGCCTTCGGGGTCACCTCCGGGAAGTTTCTTGGCTTTGTGGTAAGATACCAGGGTATTGAGATCGACCCAGAGAAGATCAGGGCGATTAGCCAGATGCCTCCCCCAGGTAACATCCGGGAACTGCAAGGGTTCCAAGGCCACTTAGCCTATATACGCCGATTCATCGCGAATCTGGCCGGCAAGTGTAATCCCTTTTCTCGGCTCATGAAGAAAGGTGACACCTATGTATGGGATAAGGAGTGTCAGACCGCTTTCGAGGAAATCAAGCAGTACCTGCTTCAACCTCCGGTTCTGATGCCGCCTGTATCCGGGAAGCCGCTGGTCCTTTATGTGACCGCCCTGGAACGGTCCCTTGGTGCCCTTCTCGCCCCGAAGAACAACGAGGGAACAGAGAATAGCCTCTATTACCTCAGTTGCATGCTCCTCGATGCGGAAGTTAGGTATTCCCCCATTGAGAAGAGCTTCCTGGCGATCGTATTTTCCATACAGAAATTACGGCACTACTTGCAGCACCATGAGGTACAGTTGGTTTCTCGGGTAGACCCGTTGAAATATATCATGAGCCGGCCTATGTTGACTGGCCGTCTAGCGCGGTGGGATATGATTCTCTAGCAGTTCGACATCAGGTATGTGTCTCAGAAGGCCATCAAAGGGCAAGCATTGGCAGACTTTCTGGCTGCTCACCCGACCTCCTCAGATCAGCCGCTGGATCTAGGCTTTCCTGATGTGGCCGTTCTCTCGGTCGATCGTGCCGATCCATGCTGGTAGATGCACTTTGACGGTGCCTCCTGGAGCCCCACCGGAAGAAGACTCGATAATCCTAAGCTCAACAGAGTGGGCTTGGGTATCGTCTTCATTACCCCGGAGCAAGCCGTGCTGCCATACTCTTTCCTGTTGTCAGAGGGTTGTACCAACAATGAGGCGGAATACCATTCCCTCATCACTGGCCTCGAGTTAGCTCTCGAGATCGACGTGCCCCATCTGTGTGTGAAAGGGGACTCCGAGCTGGTCGTTAGGCAGATCAATGGCGACTATGTTGTCAGAAAGCCGGAACTTGTGCCATTGTTGGAGTGCACCCTCCTTCTGATGGCCCAGTTCCCTTCTTGGCCAGAAATTGTCCATATTCCCCGGTCGCAGAACGGTCGAGCAGATGCTTTGGCCAGCTTTGCTGCGTCACTCGCAGAGCCTGAACAGGACAACCTGATCATCCGCGTGACGCACCGCAGGCTCATCGCTTCCGTTATCCCGGAGGGAGATCGCGGCCCATCGGTAAGTAATCTCACCACTGTTGCCCCTATGCCCAGAGCCCCGATTACCACAGATATGGCAGTAGAACCAGCCCCTGAATGGAGGACGCCCCTGGTTGAGTACCTCCAACATGGAATTCTCCCGTCGGATCGGGCCGAGGGCGAGCGAGTTCGACGCCGCGCATCGCAGTTTGTCCTCCAGAGCAGTCCCGGGATGGAGCAGATCCTCTATAGACGCGGATTTGATGGTGTTCTCCTCCGTTGCCTTCAGGGAGTTGAGATCCCACGAGTCATGCATGAGGTTCATGCTGGTTCATGTGGTGCCCATCAGACTGGGCCGAAGCTGTCCCACCAGATTCGGAGGTTGGGATACTTCTGGCCCTCCATGATCCATGACTGCATCGAGTATGCCAGGAAGTGCCATGTGTGCCAGGTTCATGCGAACTTTGTGCATCGGCCTCCGGAGCCTCTCCATACCACCAGGTATTCTTGGCCCTTTGCAGTCTGGGGGCTGGACGTTGTGGGACCTTACCTGCCGGCGACAGCTCGCCAGTTCCGGTTCATTCTGACCGCCACGGACTTCTTCTCCAAATGGGAAGAGGCGATTCCGCTCAGAGTGGTCAAATCCTGTTCTATCGCTGACTTCGTGACCTCCAACATCATTTATCGATTTGGAGTGCCTCACACTATCCTCACGGATAACGGAGCCAACTTCCGAGCAGCCAAGTTGAAGAAGTTGTACGCCAAGTACAACATTCGCTCGAACCATACATCTCGCTATCATACGCAGGCAAATGGACAGATTGAGGCGTTTAACAAAACCCTCTCTAACATTCTGCAAAAGATGGTTGGTCAGAACAAGAAGAGTTGGCCGGACAAGCTCCCCAACGCCCTCTGGGCTTATCGGACGACGACTCGCAATTCCACCCAGATGACCCCTTATTCCCTGGTGTATGGAGCTGAGGTCGTCCTGCCCATCGAGATCCAGTTACCGTCCTTGCGCACTGCGGTCTACGACCAGCAAGCGCCGGACAGAGCTACTGAAGCCCGTCTAGTCGAGATGGAAGCACTGGATGAGAATAGGCTTCGCGCTTTGCACGACTTGGAGAGGCATCAAAGCATAATGGCTCGAGCTTTCAATAAGAAGGTTCGCCTCCTCTCCTTCCTGCAGGGTGACCTAGTACTGGCCCTAAGAGCACCAATGATCCCCGGTAGGAAGCCGCCCAAGTTGGAGCCCAAGTGGGAGGGGCCTTTTGTCATCCACAAGGTCTATCCCAATGGCGCGTACTCCCTAGCGACAATGGACGGTGAGCGTGTCACTCCTCCCACCAACGATAGGTTCCTAAAGCAGTACCTTGCCTAAGCGTCTATCGTCCCGCATGACGTTAAACTGCACTTCGTCCTGCATGACTCTAAACTGCACCACGTCCGAGCTACAAGACGTTAAACTGTTCAGCATTCGTCCCGCATGACGTTAAACTGCACTTCGTCCCGCATGATGTTAAACTGCACTTCGTCCCGCATGACGCTAAACTGCACCACGTCCGAGCTACAAGATGTTAAACTGTTCAGCATTCGTCCTGCATGACCTTAAACTAAACTTCGTCCCGCATGACGTTAAACTACACTTCATCCCGCATGACGCTAAACTGCAACACGTCCGAGCTACAAGACGTTAAACTGTTCAGCGTTCGTCCTGCATGACGCTAAACTGCACCTCAAGAACTATGTGCGGCTTGATTCCCATCCTTATGGGATACGTAGGACCGCCTGAACATTCATGTTTTAGGCCCAGCCCCATCCTTCGGGAATTTCCATCCCATCTCGGGCCCTTGGCCCAAGTGCCTCTGGGTATGCGGCGTATGGTGTGAACGTGGGGCTATGCCCTCATTCACGTCGGGTTGCTCGCCACGCTGTACGCCCCCCACGTTTGGGGATGCCTTCCGCTCCCCCCTTTCTTTTTTCGTCCTGCATGACGTTAAACTGCACTTCATGAACTACGTGCGGCTTGATTCCCATCCTTATGGGATACGTAGGACCGCCTGAACATTCATGTTTCAGGCCCAGCCCCATTTCCTGGGAATCTCTATCCCGCGTTGGGCCTCTGGCCCAAGTTCCCCTCCTTTTTGTGAGAGGCGTATGGCGTGAGTGGGGGATTATGTCCTCATTCACGTCGGTCTACTGGCCACGCCGTACACCTCCCCCGTGTGTGGGACTACCTCACACCCCTCATCGTCATGCATGACGTTAAACTGCCTCTCAAGAACTACGTATGGCTTGATTCCCATCCTTATGGGATACGTAGGACGCCTGGACGTATGTGTTTCAGGTCCAGCCCCGTCTTTTGGTTGCTCTCAGGGTGAGTCCTCCGACCCTTTCCGGTGATCTGTTAACATGTTTTGGGTACTACGGTCTATGACCTGTAGTGTCGGATTCAATCCCGACAAATCCTGTGTTACTTGTCATGCCCCACGCTTCCTCTTGTTCGAGCCTTCACTCAAAGGGATCCTCGTTATCGGTTTGGATACGATGCCTCAGTGCTCTCCTACCGCTCCGGGTCGATTTACCGGCGGGTCCTGGGCCGCAAATCGATATGAATCCTGCGCTTGAGCGGTTGATGCTCGTTTGCTTGCCTCATCCTAGGCTGATGCGATCGGATGTTGTGTTGCGAATATGGTCAGCGACATCCTTGATCGCCATGTCAGCTCTTTCAGGCTCTGAACATTGGTTGCGCAGTCCTCATCACACTCCGCCTTTGTGCGTTGCAGTGGAATCTCGACACTCTCTCTCTTCATACTGACCTTCAGTACACCTCTACACGTTAGGCAGGCCAACCAGGGTAATGGTGTCTTTCGAGGCTCCCACGATCTGAGCACCAAGGATATATGCTGATGTCCTCCCTAAGGGCCATGTGTAGCTAGACCCTCGTCCCCATGAGGAGGAAGGAGTCGCCCGAACAATCGCGTTCTGGGCCCAGCATAGCTGGAGGCTAGCATCTCTGCCCCTCGGGTGATAGACATATGCAGGCCCCTATCCCAGGACCCTTCTCCTGGAATTGTGTGTGACCGCATGGCTGGGATGTGTCCCCACCTCTGCTGGGTCCTCCGTATCGCAATAAGAGGATTCCTCCATGGTCTGAACCACACGACCTTAAACTGTGTTGCCTGGTCTTACCACACGATCGTAAACTGTGATCGTCTTGGCCGCCCGACGAGAAACGGCACTGCATCGTGATGTTCTCCTCAGGGGAAACTCACGTTGGGCGCTGGTTAATTACCACGCCATTTATCAATGCCTTTCATGGCTTGATTATTGTGGCGACGCCAGGGATTTTTTAATCACAGGCATGTCGCTACACAAAGAAAAACCATCCACCTTTATGGACAAACAAGAAATATCAAATACCGCTTCTTCTGGGTGTGAGGGCCAGACCCGCACCCCTCCCCGCGCTGGTTCCTGATTGTGTTGCGCTGCACTTCAAGAACTACGTGTGGCTTTATTCCCATCCTTATGGGATACGTAGGAACTCCCGGATGTTTGAAACTTCGGGTCCAGCCCCCCACCTCTTAGAGATTCCCCCTTCTCTGGGGAATCCTCCGCCTTCGGGTCACCCTCAAGGCGTGTCCCTCGACCCCTTGCAGTGGTTCACCGGTGTCAAGAGTACTCTGGTTTATTGCCAGGAGGGTCAGGTTCAGCTTGGTCAGGTTCCTTCCACTTTTCAGTCTTCGTGCTCCCCTTCATTCGGTCCCATCGCCTACGCCCTGGGTGGAACCCCCGTGAGCGGTCTGGATACAATGCCTCAGTGCTCTCCCACCGACTCGGGCTGGTGCCCCCAAGGGCCTCGGGCAGCAAATCGATATGAATCTTGCGCTTGAGCGGTTGATTCTCATTTTCTGCCTCATTCCATCAACGGCCAGTGCGATATTGATGTTGCTTTTCCGCCACGTTCGGCAGTACTCCCATATCGTTACGCCGGTGTCCCCAGTCCTTGAGTGAATGGCTGCATGATTCACATTACGTTTTCCACCTCCCACTCTGACCAGGAGAAACGTCGACACTCTTGACACTATCCCTCAGTGCATCTTCGCATATCCAGGGGATAGGACCACGATGTGGCGTACTTTGAGGTTCTTATGGTCCGAGCTCTAAGACCTTAAACTAAGATCTTCCCCTATGGTCTGAGCTCTACGACCTTAAACTATGATCTCCCTAAATGGGGTTCTACGTCCCGCATGACGTTAAAACTGCACTCTCAGAACTACGTGTGGCTTGATCTCCAGCCTGATGGAGTACGTAGGAACGCCCGGGCATCTCGACTCGGGTCCAGCCTCAGGGATCGCTGAGTCCCGCCCCTCCTCGTCGCCGGCCATCTGGCCTGGCTTCTGGTAGAGTGGTGCAGTTGTGATATTCTCCCTAATTTAGCTCGGGATGCCCCATTGCAATGATGGGAAGCGACAGTTTCCTCGTCAAAGAGGTTCTGTCTGAGAATTGGGGTGATTCACAGCCAGATTAGTGCATCCGCCTAATACGCTTTCCCCATGGTGGCGCAATTTTGGGAGTGTTAGATTCTGTCCGAACAAATCATCACTTCGCCCCACGCTTCGCATGCCCTTTTGATCTGGATTTCCACCCTTGTGCTTGAAGGAACCCCCAAAGCGGTATTGATGATGACATGTGATCCGCCTCCTGCAATATGAATGATGACCTTCGGTCCGTCTATTGCAGTAGTATGGTCGATTGATCCATTGTCCACTTGCCGTCTTGGGAATTTCCTGGAAGGCCGACCGTCGTGGATTTCGGAATTCGGGACATGCAATTCACCCTTCCTCATTTCCCTATGTTCGGATAAAATCTCAACGCCCCTAGCGTTGTCCCGCTCGTGTGTCGGAACAAGTTGGGGGGATGGTTCATTGATTATGTCTGAGGTCTCCTTTCCTAGGAATGACCTCCCTCTTTTCATTAGAAATCCAGACCCAATTGTGGATGCCTGAAGCTTGGTTAACACTCCCGCAAGACAATGAATTGTGGTTGAGCATGTTAATCCAAAAGATGCAGATAAATATGTTGATTCATACAAATGGATCGAAGTATTGAGTAGCGGAAGAAAAATGTTCTGGGAATGGCAAAAACAAATCCCCTAGGGATTAGCGTGCTGAACGAGTCTTTCCAACGCCACTACCCTTTGGCTGGCGGCCTCCAGAGCTGCTTATCTCTCTCTGCATGCCCTCTCTTCGTCGGCGGTCACAGCACGCAGCTCGCCGATCCTGGCCTGTGCACGCTCCCGCTCGACTTGAAGTGTGACCATCTGGTGGCCCGCCTCCGTCAGCTGTGCCTGGGCGTCATCCAGCTGGGCCGTCAATTGCTCCACAAGCTCAGTGCACGCTGCGACGAAGGCCTCCTTCTCTGCCGCCTTCCCTTCGAGGCGCCGGACATCCTGCTCCGCCACGAGGAGCGCCCGCGTGTTCTCTGACATGTCCCGACATTGTGCGACGTCAGCACGCCGGCGGCTCTCGCGCATCTTTTCGGCCATGAAATCACGGACCGTCAGATGGAGGCATCGAGCGTCAGCTCCCCCGGCACACAGGAAGCGCAGCCAGGTTTGAAGCGATCCCATGCACCCCAGCCACTCCGATGAGGGTCGCTTTAGGAAGCGCTGGATGCACTTCCACCCCCTGCGGCGCGTTATCCGGCTCTCCTCGACTGCCTCTGTGTCCGAGTCGTCCATCTCCTCGGGGTCGGCAGGCCGGTAGGCAGGGAAGGAAGCCAGCAGGTCTGCTGCGGGGTCTACCCCTAGGATGTCCTCACAGGGGATAGGTTCCCCAACATCTGGGCGACCTTCTTCTCTCGCCCCAGCGGCGTTGACACCCTCGTCAGCCCCCGACCTCTCTCCGAAGGCAGCACCGCCGGCGTCCGCTTCCCCCTGATCAGCAGTTGGTGGGGCCGGCTCGGTGTGAGAAGTCTGTTCTGGAGAAGGCGGCATGTCTGCCACCGGTCCACTCGTGGATGGCCCGGGTTCGGCAGCCCGACGAGCCTCCAGTATTGAGATCACTGCGCGCCAAAGTCCCGTGCCGCCCAGGACTTCGGCATTCCGGCGTCTCCCTCGGAACCCGATCTTTGCGACCTCTCGCCGATCAGATTCCGAGGGGGGGCTTTTGTAGACGCCGGAAAAGTCCGTTGTTCCCAAACGAAGCTCCGGATGCGGAAAGCGAGGTCATATTTGGAGTCAGAAGCACGTTTCGGAAGGCCCAGAGGCTTTGTGTGGAATTTTGGAGGCCCGCGCGCAAAGTTGAAGTGCGGCGCGCAATCCTCCCGGGATGCGCGCAATGCGCCGGGCCGGCGCGCAATTTTGCGCGCCCGCGGCCCGCGCGACTCCCTTGCGCGCCGGGGCCCCGATTCCGCGCCCGCGAAGGAAATTTTGCGCCCGCGCCATGAATTGCACGCCGGCGGCGAGATTCCGCGCCCAGGGTTGCCTATAAATACAAGGCGACCCCCAACGTTTTTAAGGTTGCCAGAATTCGAAGGGTCGCTCGTGCGCGCAATCCCACCCCCTTCGCGTGCAATGTCGATCTTCAGGTAACCTCCTTTATTTCGCGCAAGCAATCCTCGGGGTTCACCTTCGCGCGCAACCCCTTTGCCTCCTTTCCTTTGACCAACTCCTCACCCAAAGGCCGTCGCGCGCAGAAGAAGCCTCTTGTGCGCAATTGACCCCCGGGTGCATCCAATCCAGCCCGATTGCGTGCACCCCCCCTTACTAAGTGGCCATTCGTTAAAGAATGGGCCGTTGCCCCCACGCGCTATCAGAGGCCCGGTGCGCGCTATCTCCATCTTCCGCGCGCAAAGCGCTGGCCCAATTGCGCGCCAGCCCGTCCAATTGCGCGCCGACCCACGGTATTGCGCGCCAAGCTCCTCTTTTGCGCGCAAACCGCCAGGGTCGCCCCCTTTGACCCCCTGAGGGTACCCACCTACGTGGCGCCTGATGATCTTCATCCCGGGTGCCCGCACCGTGCGTTGTCTTCCCGTTCGGCCCTCCAGGCTCGCGCGAAGTGACACAGACCCATCGGCGGTACCATCTTCGTCCGCGCTGCAAGACGTTAAACTGCAAAGCATCCACGTCCATGCTGTAGGACGTTAAACTGCCAAGCATCCATCATCCAACATGACGTTAAACTGTACTTCGTCCGCACTGCAGGACGTTAAACTGCCAAGCATCCATCGTCCAACATGACGTTAAACTGTACTTCGTCTGCGCTGCAAGACATTAAACTGCCAAGCATCCACGTCTGCGCTGCAGGACGTTAAACTGCCAAGCATCCATCGTCCAACATGATGTTAAACTGTACTTCGTCCGCGCTGCAGGACGTTAAACTGCCAAGCATCCATCGTCCAACATGACGTTAAACTGTACTTCATCCGCGCTGCAAGACGTTAAACTGCCAAGCATCTTCGTCCTCAACACACGACGTTAAACTGTACTTCGTCCGGCAAGACGTTAAACCGTCCGCATCACCCGATCCCATGCCCCGCACGCAGGGTCCCCCCCGGTTTGAATGTGGCCCTCACCCGCTCGTCTCTGTAGGGATGTCGGGATTGCCTCTCTTTAGGGACGATTTATTGGAGTGGCCTTCACACACGGGGGTAGGGTATTACAAATCCCTAGTTTCTTGTGGGGGACTGCACATGTGTATCTCCATTGTGCTTCCCCACTGCCGAAGCCAGTGGAGGGCGTGACAGGGATCGAGGTGTCTCTTACTTTCGGCCCAAGTCCCTCTCCAACTGAGTTTTTCCGCACTCAGGTTGCCTCAGTGCGTAAGTCCTGACAGAATGAACTACGTGGACTTTGATCCCAGTCTACTAAACAGGGTATGTAGGAAGCCTCCCTGAGGTTCAATCCCACCACCTGGTCGTCCCGGTCGTATTCACGTCGGTTCGTCCATCAGTGGACCCCTCCCGGGTTCACATTCGCGTCGATTCACCTATGAATCCGCCCTTGTGGGGGACTGCACATGTGTATCTCCATTGTGCTTCCCACTGCCGAAGCCAGTAGAGGGCGTGACAGGGATCGAGGTGTCTCTTACCTTCGGCCCAAGTCCCTCTCCAACTGAGCTTTGCTGCATATGGTCCTCCTTAGAGTGTAAGCCCCAAACACCATCGTCCAGCATGACGTGAAACTGTGAACCTCCCGGCCGTTCCAACCCCCTCTGTGCGAGGTGGTTCGGTTCAATCCTCCGCCCGGCAGCCTCGACCTCCTCGTGAGTCGGCTTGCCAACATCCAGCATGACATTAAACTGTATATCCGAACTACGCTGACTTTGATCCGCGCTAACGCGTGGTACGTAGGAAGCCCCTACGGGGTCCAAGCTCTTCACTCCATCATCCATCCTGACCCTTACCCGGGCCGCCACATCCCGGTGGGGTCATGCCATTTCATTCCACTCCACTTCACTCGGGAAGCCGCCCATGTGCTGGCCCCAGCATCGGAGGTTCCCCGCAAGGGGTTCTGTCATCTGATCCACTCCTCGTGTTGATCAGTATGATGCCGTCCCCGCTGGACGTTAAACTCGCGACATGCCCCGTGTTAAACATGGGAAGCTGAGGAAAACCTCAGGTAACGTAGTTCCCCGTACCCATCGTGGGATGCCTCAGGCCATCACGCCTTCGAGAAGCCCTATTAGGGACGGAAGGCAGACATGCAAAGACGCAGTGTTAAGACACGCCCCCAACACCCAGAGCTACCCGGTCTCCTCACCGCAGGTTGCTGCCCCGACCAGACTCCTTGGAGCATCTGGGCGGAAGCAGCGTAATTAACCGGTGTCCATGAAGATATGGCGCCGGGAACGAGATTCACGAACATTCTTAAATCTATTAGGGAGACCCGGATTATGCGACGAGTTCCGAGGAGACGTCCACGGAAGGAGGAGCAGACATCCCATCATCCCGGTTTCGATCAAGGAGCAGACGTCCCTGAATAAGGGACTGATGCCGCCCGCCTTTGGAAAGCGGGACTGCGGGGCCACAAGCCGCGCTCCCATCCCCTCGGGTCGACGGGCGCACGCGCGAACGCGTCCTGGCGGAACAGCGTCGGAACAGAAGCCCAACGCACATCCGCACCAAAACAGTTGCCTCATGAATCGATCTAACATTGATCCTCCACGCTGCAGATCAGGGTGCTCCATACGGGTAAGGTTATTATTCATAACCTGAGTAAGTTGTCCTAGTATGGTGATTAGCTGATCTGCACCAGTTGCATCACCAGCTCCACTGTAATTATCTTGAGCAGGAGGGCAATCCCTACATGGAGAGCGTGCATTGATACGGTTTCCATTTCTTCCACTAGGCGCCATTTCTAAACAATGGAATAAACTAGATCAGTACACTTAACATAAATTGAACTATTTATGGATATAATCCATAATCATAAAAAAAATTTCTTTGAGGAAGTATGTACTCATAAACCCTTCATAATGATTTGTAAAGAAAATGAGAGTTATCCTAAGCATATCCCCCGGGAGTGTCGTAACCAAGAGTGCAGCAAGGCCCGTTGTCGTGCACCAGTTCCCGTTCGAGTCTAGCTCAAAGCGGTGTTTTCGGGTTTTACCCCTAGGTACATCTGTGCTAGAGCCGCCTCTACCTACTCGTATCCAGACAGGGATGTATTGCTCGGAAAACTCACAAAATCTCTACAATACCAAAATTCTAGGAAGTTCTTCTATACTAATCCTCAATGTTCATCTTAGGTCTACGTGCTCTAATCAGAGTTTATCTTAATCTAGCTTCCAAGGATTGTACTAAACATCCTCTGATACCAACTGTAACGCCCCGACCCCAGTTACCCAGAGTCGGTGCATTATTACATAACATTGGCATGATCACAAGAAAGATCAAATCTCGAAAGACCGATTGGTTTAGTAGTCTTGGAAACATTAGATATATTCATAAGTCTTAAATTTCATCATAAAATGAAAAACTACTACAACAACATATTGTCTCCATAATCCACACTCATATCCCCACATAATATCCCTGCAGGTCATTCATAATTTACTTCTTCACTTCCTAGGAAAAATAAAACATAGAAAAGGGGTGAGCTCAAATGCCCAGTAAGGATAACAATATAGCGGAAACTTTCATAAATAAGAATAAACATTTAAGGCAATGTATAACTAAAACAAAAGCCTTTCAAACTTGAACTTTTAACATAGTATGGCATAAATAAAATGAACTAATGCCATTTACTTATTCACATGGTTATTCTACTAATCGAATAATCACATGCAAAATCAATAACCACTTTCATAATGATGGAATGCATAATGCCAGACTATCATAACCACATAGCCAAGGCCTCGTGCCAAGACTACAAATATGATTTTGTCAAGGCCTTATTCCAAGACACTAGTTTGTCTCATGAGACCTACCGATGCATCGAGGAGCTATAGCGGGCTCCACCCGTCACATATTAAGTCCAATGCATTCCCATATAAAAAGGTTTAAACATAACATAAACATTCGTATTAAAACTATCTTACGAAATGTCAATACTTTCACCATAAACCATGAATGGTATAAAAATAGAACATCCACAGTCAAACAAATCACAAAACCTTCAATATAATATAGAAGTTTTGTATCATAACAAATCAACATTAAATAAGCGTAAAATCCATCAAAGGATGTTGACATAGATGAAATCAAAATTCTTTTTAAAGAAATATCTCTTTTTATTTTGAAATCATTTAAGATCCATATAAAATAAAACATTTTCTTTGAAAATATTCTTATAAGCTTGTAAGGGAAGCTTTGAAAATTTTATAACGGTGGAAAATAACCGCACCCGCCGTATAAGTTAAAAAAACATTCTTACCTTATTTCTGTCGAAAAGGATAAAAAGGACCTTGTTTTGAAAATGATAGAAATATTCCTTTATAAACAACTTATAAAAGTAAAAAAGGGTATAAATGACATTAACTCATATTCTAGTAAATAGTAAAAATGTTTTGAAATACATTTTTAAGAAACATGGATGTGGATGATAAAGAGATCCCAGTAGATTATTATGTATAAACAACCTCGGATAATTAAGAGATTGTGAAATAACCCTTACCTTGTACTTTTCCTTGGTTGGGGTAGGTTAACCTCCTGTATAATGGTGAAATAATTGTTATTAAATTATACAATAATCATATATATTAATATGATATCATATATGATCTTTTAACATTGATTTGTTAATAATATCTTAGAATTATCGTCGTTTCGGGTGTTAACTTACTCATTTTATTTTATATGTTTTGTTACATAAGCCATGTTTGTTGTATCTTATTCATATCCAGGATGATATCATTTCTAAATCATCAAATGATAATTATACTTTAATGGATACGATGGAGAATGAATCTCATCGCGTTCGTGGAGACGGTAGTCCGTACGTACGCACGAGCGACAATATTATTCTTTTGATATTAAAATAATATATAAATGGATGGTATATCATATATAAAGAATAATTAACATGTTATATTTATTATTTACATGAGTTACACATCATTATTATACCCATCCAAATAATAATATATTGAATAACAATTACACCACGACGTGGAGACGATAAGCCGTACGTACGCACATATGGTGACATGTTATTCAAAGGGTGGATAGAATACTAAATATAGTTGTACCATATTTATAATAACATCACAGTATATATAAGATACTGGAGGTATTATTTTAGAATGGTAATAACAATGAAAGAAGAAGTGGAAGAAGAAAGGAACTTGAAAAGGGGTGGTGAAAACATTACCTCTTCTTCGGGTTCTTCCTTTTGATTTGGTCAAAAGGGCTCCTTAGGTTGGCTTTCTGATCACACTAAGGCCTCTAGGTTGTATTGAGGGAAGTTGGGAGAGTATTGGGGCAGAGTTTGGCCGAACCAAAAGGCTTTGAAGGTGTGAAGAAATGAGAAGGAGGAGTTCCCTTTTGTAAGAGGGGTGAGGGGCACCTTTGGAAAAGCTAGAAATATTAGTTTATAATAAATTCATATTCGGTTTCTAATGGCTCCAAATTTTATTTTTTAAATTTTAAGGTGGGGATGGGTCGAAAACAACTCAACCAATAGAATTTAGACAGGTTTGGGTACTTATATTAACCTTATCTTTAAGTATTAACTCTAAGTTAATTAGTTTTACTTTTACAATGTCTCTTTGTATTTTTATATAATATGGTTAAAAAACTTACTATATAAATCCAAGAGACCCCCAAGTGGTCCATTAATGATGAACCTATCATGATATAAGTCTCTTGGCCGAACCATGGAGTTTTAGGAATTTAATATCAATTAATAATATAATATTTGTTTTAAGAACTCTTTTATGTCGATTTTGACACTATTCAATAGTTGATTTTTTTGAAACTCATAACAGATTGATTACTTCGAAAAAAGTCAATTAAATCAATACTAATATATCATATTATCACAAAAAGTTAGTTTAACTCATTAAAAGTTTCATATTATATTTATTTTGGTATTTATAATATCAATTATTTTAATTTTTCACTATTATAGTAATTAATTCATCATCATTGTGTCATAAATAAATTAAATTATTTAATGTCTAAAAATTATAAATAAAATATCATTATAGAGAAAATATTTTTATCTTTCCAATGAATATTTATAATCTAAAATCCAACATATATAACCTTATGTAAATATTGTTTTGCTAAAAGATATATGCTTGTGTCATTTTTGTATTCATTTTAACATAATTAAAATAAAGTGTCCTTATCACCTACAAGTGGCACCATGGGGTCCCAAAATCGACCCAAAGATGCCTATGGTCGAACATGTATCAACCAATAAGGCTAGGACACGTTTTAGGGTAATTTAGTATTATTATAATATTATTTTTTTAACCCTTATTTACCGGATTTACCCTTAACCATTGTAAATAAAATATTTACCGCAGTAATTATTCAAAATGTATAAAAATAAAAGTTACCTATTTACACAATTTGAACATCCTGATTCCAAATATGGAATCCATTTTTCTAAATTCAAAACACAGAAGTGGCAGAAATTAATTTAAAATTAATTCCTGCTGTCAAAACAAAAAGCGTGTTTTTAAGAGATAATAACTATCAAAAGATTGACACTTGTTTATGTTCGGTTTAATTGTAAAATTATGTCCAATGACCAAAAATATATTAAATGGTAAAAATATATTATAAATATACTTTAAAACCACTCAAATTCATAATTTATCACTATTAATTATTTTTATTAAAGAAGTTGTTTTTAATTAAAATTTAGTAATTTTCACTATTCATCAAAATATGAAAGTTATCCGAAATATACCAAAATTTCACCTTAGGCTAAATTCGATATTCAGAATCCAAAAATGAAGTCCATTTTGAAATATAAAATATATATAATTTCAAAAAGTAGGTATTACTATTCATAACGGCTAGTTTGATTGGTTATGGTGTGTTAGAACTCAGTGTTGCGTACAACACACGCTATCACCTTATTCAAAGTTAAGCGTACCATAGAATCTTGGGGTGTTACAAATGTTCTCTTAATCGAGATCATAATTTGGTGGTGACTTTTTCATTTCCCTTTCCCTCTTATTATGGTTAAATTTTATTAACCTTCTTTCCGATGTAGGTTTTCCACAAAAGTATTTTCTATTTTCAACCTTTTATTTTCAAAGACAAATTTCAAATTGCGAGGACACAATTTATTGAAGGAGGGGAGAATGTAACACCCTGAGCTTCTACGATACACTTCTCTTTCAATAATTCAATAGCTTGCATTGTACGCAAGTTCGAGATTCTAAAACACCGCGACCAATCAAAATAGCCATTATGAATAGTAATACCCACTTTTTGAAATTATATATATATTATATTTCAAAATGGACTTCATTTTTGGATTTTGAATATCGAAATTAGACTTTGTTGAATTTTTGGTATTTTTCTGAGAACTTCCAATTTTTTATGAATAGTGAAAAGTACATAAAAACAACTTTTTTAATCAAAATAATTTATAGTGATAAATAATACTATTGAGTGGTTTTAAAGTATAATTAGAATATATTTTTACCATTTTATCCAACGGTGGTCATTAGAATTAATTTCACTTCGAAATTGGACATAAACAATTGTCAATCTTTTGATATATATTATTTCTTAAAAACATGCTATTTGTTTTGACAGCGGGAATTAATTATAAAATTAAATATTTCAACTAATATGTTTGGAATTTTGTAAAAGAGACATCATTTTTGAATTCGGAATATCAATTATAGCTTAGGGTGAAATTTTGGCATTGTTCTGAAAAACATCAATTTTTGATGAATAGTGAAACCACTAAGTGGTTGTTAAAAAACTGATTTTTCATTTAAATGATACATTACCACTTATTTGATTTGATTTTAAAAAATCCAAAATACATGGTTGTCAATATAAAGTAAAATTTGGTTTAATGGGATTAATATAATTTTTTTTTGTGAATACTACCTTTTTTGTTTAATTAATCGTGATTAAAGGTAATTAGTATAATTTAAGGTAAAGATAATGTTATAATTATATGAAATGACCTTTACCCTTGTCCTACCTCTATTGGATGAGTCATGGCCGAGCCATACAATCCATGGGTCAACTTGGGGACCCCATGGAGCCACTTTGGTAGGAAAATGACATTAAAAACTTTGTATTTAATGGTAAAATAAAAATGTCACAAACATGAGTGGTTTTACTAAAACAATTTTTAAATGGGATTATACATGCCATATTTTTTACTATAAATATTCATTAGGAAGATAAAAATATTTCCTACATCATTATATATTTTTTTATAATTTTTAGACATTAAATAAAGTAAATTATTTATGACACCATGATGATGTAGTGATTACCTCATTATTTGACAATTTAAATAAAATGAAACGATAATGTAAAATATAAGACCTACACATGTCAAAAACCTATTTTATGGGTGAACTTCTAACTATTATCACATTTTCCTCGAAATATATAAATTCGGGACCTTTTATATCCGAAAATCATTTTATAATAAAGTATCCTTTTATAACTTTCCAAGAGTTCCCCTCCTCTCCTCTTATAAAAGGCCCCCACCTCTACCACCTTATTCACACCTCTCAAGACTTTGGCTGGGCCACAACCTCCCCAATTTGTCTCTCCACATCCCACTCTTACTCTTAGGAGCCTCAATTTGGGCATAAGTCTTCCCAAGAATGTTTTTGAGCTCAAATCATAAAGAGTTAACAGTTTTAAATGTAGTGTTTTCTCTTGTGTTCTTATGTTTTATTTTGCTTCTCCAACCCCCTAAACTCTTTTTATTCATTTATTTTGTAACAAAACCTGTATCATCAATATACTAGTGTGTGTTTATAATAAGGATTCGAGATACACTTACACACACCTACATCTAATGGTTAAAGAACATATTGTTTCTGTGGATGTCGAATTTCTGCCTGACGAAACGATGATTGTTCAACACTCATATAAGACCTTCAAAGGTGGACATTAAGATGTCACTATATTTATATAGGATATATAATATGATTATGTTTTACTTTAGATTATGTATTTATCATTTATGTAATACCTTTATGGTTTCCATTATGGGTAAACATGATATCTTCATTTTAGGAAGTGCAGACTACCGCCACCTCAAAGCGATTTGAATCGTTAATGCCATATGTGGGATGTATAAAGGATGGATTAAATGATAGTATATATGATATTATACTAGAATTATTCCTTTATATCATTATGATTTCATTCCATTAAATACGAAATAGAAATGAATGTAGCGTTCATGCATACGTATGGCTTACCGTCTCCATGAACGGTGCGTTTCATTTCTTACCTCTAAATGTTACGTAATATTATGAATGAATGTATATACTAGATATATATGATATATATTTTATCTAAATCATGAATGTAATGTGGGATATAATGGATATTTCACCACATGAACAACATTTAATTATATCAATTTTATTTTTGACTCAAGTACCAAAGATCGACAAAATGACCGTTATTAACTTAAATAATTACATAATGTTCATAACATGGTAATAAGTTATATAAAAGGAATAATGAACATGAAAAAGGTTCTTAAGCAAATAGAAATTAACACTAGTTTATTATTCAGGTGATTAATGAACGGTCGAGTCAATCCAGACACGAGGTAAGGGAACTTCTTAACCCAATTTCCATTCATTGGGTTAATCTCCGACTTTCAAATTATGTCATGATATTATTATGTCCTACCATATATTTGTACTTTTTTTAGGTGTACTTATAGTTAATACACATAATAGATCTATTTTATTTAAAAAAGTTTCATTGTAAGGGACTCCGTCTCAATCTCCTTTCATTGAGGCATATTTTGTTTTATACAGAACTTTCTTTTATACGGTGTATAAACCCCTTTGACATTTACGATTATTAAAAAGGAATATTTTTGTACGAAGCTTTTTACTAAATGAAAAAAGGAATGTTTTTTCTACGTACACGGCGACAACGACTTCTCCTCCACCTTGACCATTATTTGAGTTTCGGCTTCCTCTAGAAGCCATAACATTTTTTTAAATGATAAATAAATACAAAGTTTTAATTTTCTTTTATTTTGGTATTGAAAATGGTTTTGAAAGTGTTTTTTTATATCAATGTGTCGTATTGATATCTTGTGACTGAAATGTGGAAATGTTACGTTTCCTTTATGCATGTTTTATGTTATACAATTATGTTATGGTTTATGATATGTTTAATCATGTTCATAAGAGGAATGCATTGGACTTAATAAGTGACGGGTGGTGCCTGCTATAGCTCCCTGATGAATCGGCAGGTCTCATGAGACAAACTAGTGTCTTGACACAAAGCATTGAAAAATTCTTATTTGTAGTCATGGCACGAGGCCTTGGCTACGTGGTTATGATAGTCTGGAATTATGCATTCCATTATTATTAAAGTGGTTATTGATATTGCATGTGATTATTTGACCATTAGAATATCCATGTGAATAAGTAAATGGAATTATTTCATTTCATTTTTCCATATTATGCTGAAGTACATGTTTAAAAAGTTTTTGTTTGGTTATACATTGCGTTAAATGTTTATGTTTATCTATGAATGCTTCTGCTAAATTGTTATCCTTACTGAGCATCTGAGCTCACCCCTTTCAATGTTTTAATTTTTCCAGGATGTGAAAAAGTATTGTATGAATGACCTGAAGAGATAATATGAGGGGATATGAAGACAAGATGTTGTTGTAGTTTTATATTTTTTTATGATGTAATGGAAAACTTATGAATGTATCTAGTGTTTCAAGGCTACTAAACTAATCAGTCTTTCGAGACTTGATCTTTGTGATCATTCCAATGCTACGTAATGATGCACCGACTCTGGGTAACTGGGGTCGGGGCGTTACAAAATGTCTTATAGATAACCAATTCATTTTCCATCACATGAGTTATTGTACTAGTTTATTTTGTTTTACACAATATTCTAGAAATGAAGTGGATTGAAAAAAATCATGTCAAAAAATATTGAACAAATTATTTCTTCTTATTTGAAAATAAAGTCTAAAATATTATCTATTGGGAACCCTTTATATAATTATTATAAAATAACGAATCATGGATATTTACCTATATATAGACATATCATAAGTTTTTTAAACAATGTTCTATTTTCATAATTACTAAGTTAACTAAACTATTCAAATTACAAAAACTATAGCAATAATACTTTTCCTTATATAAATATTATACCATATTAAGGATTAAAAAATTTGTACAATCAAGTATGAAAAAGAATTACTATAATGGGAAAGAAAAAATCACACATAAATTAAATATAATATACCATAATCGTAATTAAAATCCTATTTATTTATCCACATAAAATATTTCATGTTCTTATATCTACATGTTGTATCCTGAGGATATACATAAATGAAGTTACTGAGCTACAAACTGAGTGAAGGGAGGAGTAAGGGACCATCATCCAAAATACATGGGTGATAATAATCAGTATAACTATATCATATGTTTAGAATAATCATCAACATAATTGGGGAGACATTTGATAATGGCATGGATTGTGGTAATGAATAAAAACAAAAAACCATGTAATAGATTTCATATACCACACATAGGTGAAAACAAATCTAGCAGCAAGTCCTCAAATAACATATATTCATAAATAATAAAATCATAATTTTGAAAAAAATTAGTATCTTTCCAACATGTAATACATATAATCTCACAATATTCATCATGATAACCAATTCATTGGGGGGCTATATTAATTCAGTCCCAATCTTCACATCATAATATTTACATAATCCTACATGCCGCATAGAACACATAAAAATAGTTGAAATTTAGTTACTCATTAAGAGGGATGGGTTTCATAAGGATTTTATAAATCATGATGACATGAATAAATATGGGGTTCCCATATTAAAAAGGGGAGGAGTATTTTGAATAAATATAATAATTCATGAGTGAGAAAAAAAATCATGTAGTAAAATATATGTTTTGGATATAGAATTATTTTTGGAAAATATTTATATTTTAATAATTGATCAAGGTGTAAACATGAATATAAATGAAAAAAAGGTAATAATTTCAAATTTATCATTATGGATCATGATAGGAATACCCATACAGTTAATTTTGTGAAATATGGACAACCAAAATAAAGGGTGTTAGGTTCAAGAATACCTTTACATTAAATCACTCTTTATTAATTCCCTTTTCTTCCTCTTGAATAATTATATTATGTTTATTAATACATTGAACATAAATTTAATTATGTTAACTTTCTAAAATTTTATCATTTTCATTCCTTTGATTGTCATTATTAATATCCTCGGTGAAATGGGATACATTTTGATATCATGTTTTCATTAAAAATTAACTAGTCTTTTTAGATTTCACTATTTTGTTCATTTTAATTTTCAAATTAATTGAATTAATTATAGAGTACGAAAATAAATATACATAAACATTTATATATCATAGATAATTAATAATAACTAATCGTAGTGTCGGTGATAGGTAAAAAACTAGAAAAATCCTCATCGGTGGATAATCGACAATTAATAGGACATTATTGAAAGAATTAGAATGTTTTGTATGAAAATTTTGTAACACCCCAAGATTACATGTAATCTTGTTTTTAAATAATTTAATGTCTATGTTTTTATGAATTCCCAAGATCTAGAATGCAATGACCTATAAAATTAGTCGTTTAAAAGCAGTTATGAATAATATAGATCGTGTTTTGAAATTTTATATTTTTTTTCAAAATATAAATTATTTTTGGGTTTTTAATATCATATTATATTAGGGAGATATTTGGTAATTTTTTTGAAGGTTTGAATTTTTGATGAATAGTGAAAATACATCATTTTAATTCTAAATTTTCTTTTCATCTAATTTAATCATATAGTTAGATTGTATTTTATGTTTATTTTAAAGATAAATTGTATTATAATATTATCATTTATTCTATTTATGGTCATGGGAGGTAATTTTACAATTAAATTTTAACAAACACATTTGAATCTTTGATAATTTTTAACTTCTTAAAAACTCGCTTTCTGGGTATGACAATAAGATTTTATTTTAGAATAATTACTAATACATTTGTATTTTCAATTTTGAAAATTTTAATCCATATTTTGAATAAGAGTATATAACATTTTTAAATAGGTAGATTTTATTTTTTGATATTTTGAATAGAAATTTTAGTTATTATTTTTGTTTACAACGGTTAAAGGGTAAATCTTGTAAATACGAGTAATAAAATAATATTATAATAGTATAAATCTACCCGAACACGTGTCTTAATACTATTTTATGATGTATTTCCAAACATGAGAGTACATATGAAGTATTTAGGACCCCATGGGATCACATGTGTGTGACAATGCCCTTTTAAAATATTTAGTTTTATTAAAATTGAAATATAATATACAGGTGTATCTATTAACTAAAACAATTTTAATTAGTTTTATTTTAGTGATATATTCAACTACTAAAATTAATTTTAAATATAAAAATATTTAATATATCATGGTATTTGATTATTAATTTTTAGATGTTAAATAATTAATTTTTTTGGGAGATAATAATGATGCATTCTTTAACATATTAATGAACAAATAAAATAATTGATACAATAAATTTTAAAATAAATATTATTTGAAGCTTTTTATTCAATATATGAAGTTTTTGGATTCTTATTGCATTTTATATTTTATTTAATTCATTTTTTTGATGTAATAATTTTTTTATGACTTTAACAAAAATCAATTACTAAATAGTGTCAAAATTGACATAAATGAGTTTTTAGAAAAAATACTAATTTATTAAATGATATAAAAATACTAAAAATATAATATTCATTCAACTAACTTAGATAACGTCAAAAATGTAATTAGTGGTCTACTTTATGTTATATTGTAATTTTATACTAACTATATTAACCATGTAGTGTAAAAATACAAGAAGTCATGGTAAATATTAAATTGTTTAACTAATGGTTAAATCAAAATGATATGGTTAATATTATGACATAAAACTATCTAAAATGTATATATTGAGAATATTTAGGCCCATATTCATTTTATCCTATTAATAAATGACTTTGGACCAATTATAAATAGAAAATCAATTTATAATTAATTAATATTTCAAGACAATCCTAAAGTTCCCCTCACCTCTCCTATAAAACGGAATTTATCTATCTCATGTATTCACACCTCCAAAACCCTTTTACATGTGAAAAACATTCCCATTAACTCTCCCAAATTCCCTAACATCATCATAGGTGAAGCACATTTGGTTTAAATCTAACTTAGGATGTCCTTTTGTAAAAATTAAAAATAGAAACATGAAAAAGAGGTAATCATTTTTCAAACTAATCCAATATTGTTTATTATTCTAATTCTATTTCATAAAATGTTACAATAATAAAATAATAACTCCATCATATAATATATTAGAATATGTATTTACGAATATGGTAATACACATATATTTATTTTTAACCATCCAATGAAAAACAACATCACCGTTTGTGCATGTGTATGGGTTACCGTCTCCACGGTGTGCTGTAAACTATTTTTCACATATAATTTATTTTTATGGGTAAAATGAAGAATATGATTTACAAAAAACAATAAATATAAAATAATATTATTTATTTAAAATTAATATTCTATCTAAATCTGTACCACTTAACCATTAAGGAAATAATATTGTCGCATGTGTGTATGCACAACTTACTATCTCCATGACGTGATGAGATTCATCTTCCATGTTCACCATCCATGAATGATTATAACCAATATATATTATTAATAATATAGAAATATATGAAATAATCATTATATTGGAATAATAATAATATATAAATATATATGTATGTAAATATATTTTATTCACTTACTTCAATTCAATACGATAAGAAAACAGAAACATCGTTCATGTGTATGTATTGCCCACTATCTCCATGAACGATGTATTCCATTTCATATATCTATCTATTATATGTTTTTATATTATGAATATATATGATATATATATATATATATCGTACTATATATTTTATAAGTAATTAAATCATGATCTACGTAAGAAGATCAATAATAACAAGTCAAAACACATATGAAAAACAAAGTGATTATAACCCAAGATGTTGCATTAACATGGAATTGTTAATTAATGGGTAATATAAAGAATCCTATATGATATAATAAATATTATTATGATTATAATATAAGTTAACTATATGTTTAAAATCATTATTCAAGAGTTTCAAACACATATAGAGAGTATCATACTTTAGGCAAGTGATTTAATTTCAATTTCATTTCATTGAGTCATATTGAATTGTTATGAACATAGTTACTTTTATATGGTGTAAATTATACATTTTTATCTGTTATCATGAATCTCATTATTTTAATTAAATTATATTATTTCCTTTATGGGAATTATTAATAGATCTATATTACTCATTCAATATGGTTATTTGATCGGGTAGATTATTTATTTTAGTTACTCAATAAGAGATTTACATAGGATTGGAAATAAAGTGTGGATCCCAAACCATATATCTCTCATATTTTCATATATATGATCACATGAGATGAATAATTAGGAAAATTGGTTTCAAAAATTAATTTTAAACTATCATGTGAATGGTCTTGAAAGTAATAAGTTTTAATGCACTTCCAACATGACATCCTTAAATAATGTATTCCCATAATTTAATTTTAATTATTATTTCTCTATGATATTTTGTTTTGGAATATCTATTTAAGTAGTTATATAAAATTTCATTTATTTAGGGAATATTATTTAGTTCCTTTCATTCCATATTATTTGCGACTTATCTAGTTTTTAAAATGGAAATTGTTCTTAAATTTTTACTTTTCCATATAGATTGTTTATTTCTTCTGTTATGCATACCCTTACTGAGAATTTGAACTCACCCATATTATGTTTCACTTCCAAGGTTATGAAGAATAGAACATTGATTAATATTTCATGGATGCATTTGATTACAATTATTCTATTGTATGTATTACTTTGTATTCCCAATGTATTATGGGTATCATGTATATAATTTGGTATTACAACGCCGCTATACTATATTGTCCTTTTGGATATTTATCCTTGTAATAATTTCAATTAAAGGTAATAATTCACCAACTTAATGTTATATGGGTTTGGGGTGTTACAGTTGGTGTTATAGGATTTTTAGTAACATCCTTGGAAAATATATTTAGATAAAATTTATTAGGGATCATACAATAAGTGTGAATTTGGGGATACACTTTATATAATTCACCCAAAGTTTGAAATGATTATTATTTATGATGATTGTTTTACCAGATTTGAAAACAATACTTTTATAATATTATATGATTTGTATCCTTATATAGAAATGACACCTAGAAGGATTAATGGTATCAATACTCGAGGAAATTGCATGGGTTGCCCAGTAGAGGAAACCAATAAAACTAGTATTGGAAGAGAAAAAATTATGGAGATACTAGGGAAACATAATAATGTTATGGAAAATATCTATATTAAAATAGAACAACCCATTCCATAGAAGAAATATCCTTTGTTAGA
Source organism: Viscum album (assembly GCA_963277665.1). NCBI lineage: Eukaryota > Viridiplantae > Streptophyta > Magnoliopsida > Santalales > Viscaceae > Viscum > Viscum album. The sequence goes on along the minus strand of OY728150.1, from coordinate 33,186,029 downwards.
TCACATTATGTGACAGATGAACCCATTATTTAGAGGGAATACTAATCCAATTGTACCTATGTAGTGATGAATTATGTCTCTGGAAAATCTATTTATGGCCTTGGGATGTGTTAAAATAAAAAATGTTAAATTTTTGATCTATTGTCTCAAATGTGATGAAGATCACTGTTGGACATTCATAAAAAATAATATGGATAAAAAATTAATATAACATATGGATTGAAGAACTTTTATGGGTACATTATTCGAAAAACATTTCATAGTGATCAAAAAATTTAGATGAAAAGGAGGTTCCATAGCTTTGTGAAAAATGCAGAGGGGAGTTCTGCAGATTATGAAGCTACTTTTATAATGTTATCCAGGTTTTCTATGAATTATATATGAATACTATATTTTCTGATCGATCACTTATTTGAAGGTCATAAGACAAATCTCGAAAGGGTGCTGGTTTTGTATAATTTGTTATCATACGATGAAATGAGTTTGAGTGACATAAACATATAGTTAGAATTTTCAATTTTCAATATATTCAATGAAACAAAAGAGAAAAAGATTCCATATGAGAACCATGAATATGGGAATGCATCAATGAATAATATGAAATTTGATTTATTTTCATCATATAATAATTGTGAAAAAAGCACCATGGGAAATGTTTGAAGGGATTGGGAGTTTTTTATATGTGTAGATATAAGGGACACCAGGCACATGAATGAATAGTGTAGAACCCAATAATTGATATCTGGTGCTACAATTAGAATGATATGGGTCACTATTTAAATGAATTTCAAATAAGTTAAGGTAATTAACCAAAAAAAGGGTGAGGGGAGATGTCCAAGCATTTTTTATCACAAGTCCTAAGGTTGAAGATCCTAATAATGTGGTGAGAGGTAGATTAAATATTTCTTCAATTTTAGCTACTACTTTACTTGAATTTGGATCATTACATTCCATTATATTTTCTTATTATTCTTTAAAAAATTTATATTTCCTATTCATCATTATAAGATAATTGTCAGTAAAAATCCATACTGGGAACATTATCACAACAAACATGTGTTGAGAAGATCCTATTATGGCATTTAAATGTTCTCTAATATCTATTTTTTATCATACCCGTGGTTGATTTCGATATAATCCACAATATGGATTGCCTTTAAAAATATGATGCAAAAATCAATTCCATTAAGATGGAAGATCATATTAGGGTGGAAGATGTAGAATCCATTATCATTAGAGAAGAATCTTCATCACCTTAATCATATCAAAATCCACCCATTTATCTTTACCTTTAATAAATGATGTTATTTAAGTGGAATATAATAACCATATAGGGATGAAAGAGGTAATCTTCAAACTAAGTTTGTAACTATTGTAATGTAATATATTCAATTTTTTCTTAATGATATACTTGGGTACCCACTAGAGTGTGTAGATGATATTCATATTTATTCAATCCCTGATTCATGCAAAATATAAAAAACTCACTTTATAATTGTCATTGGGGAATTAATAGTACTAATAAAAAAATATATTTGGGTCAAATGGGATTTTAAGTTTTATTTTTTCTCCATGGTAATTCCATGTTCTCTGTGGCGTGAAGAATGATGGTTACCTAGGGATGTGTATTGATTATAGAGAAATCAATGCGAATACAATAATGAAAAATTATCACATACATTGTATCACTGATTTATTTGATAATATTCAAGAGATCAATTTTTTATGACTGATCTTCATTCTGGTAACCATCAATTATGACTGAAGAAGGAATACATTCTGAATACATCTTTTCGGATGAGGTGTGGTCATTAAGAATTTACAGTAATTCCATTTAGATTGACTAATGCACCATCAATTTCTTTGGATCTCATGAATTGATTATCCAAGGAATATCCCGATGATTGTGTTATGGTATAAATTGAAAATATTCTAATATATTATAAAATCCTTAAAGACCATGAGTATTAATTTTTTATCATTCTTTAGACACTCATAAGAAAATAATTATATTAAAAATTTAGAATGTGTGAATTATATCATCAGGAAATTTCATTTGATGGCTATATAGTATACCAAGATTGAATTATTGTTGATCTTTCAATGAAAAAGGAAATACAAGAATATCTCTCATAGTCAAGTGTAATCATGGTATGTTGTTTTATTAGCTTAGCAGGTTATTATCGGCATTTCAGCTAGAATTTCACCTGATTGGATAACCCATTAACTACACTCACACGTAATGGGTTTATATTCGTTTGGAAAAATAGTGTGAAGAATTTTTTGATGAATTGAAGAGAAGATCAGTCAATGATTCTATCTTGACATTATCATCTAGGAATATTGGGTTAGTTATTCATAGTGATGAAACAAGGAAAATACATGGTTGTATAACTATGTAGAATGATATTGTTATTTTATATGCATCAAGGTAATTAAAAACCCATTAAAAAAAATATCCAACTCATGATCTTGTGTTAGGTACAATAATATTTTTGTTGAAGATATGGTGACACTATCTCTATAGGGGAAAAATTGAGATATATTATGATTAAAAAAATTTAGAATATATTTTCTCATGTAAATAACTCATCATGAGACAAAGGTGATGGCTAGATCTACTCAAGGATTATGGTTTCAAACTATACTACAACCCAGGGAAGGCAAATAGGGTTGAAGATTACTTAAGCAGAAAGTACCATGGAGTTCTGAACAATATGAGAGTTCAAAGGGATAATATGATCATTGATCTAGTAAATATTTATATGGTAATTATTATAGATTTTGAAACATCACTACATTTTCAAATGGTTGCCAATCAATCTTTACTAGAAAAGAGTAAAGTTCCCACACTGATGCTGAGAAGTGTCAAAAGGAAAATAATGGTGTGAATGATGGGAGATGGATTTATTTCGTATTTGAAGATGGAATTTTGAATATTGGTAAGAGGCATTATGTTCCTGCTATACCTAAGATAAAAAAGAATTTAATTGATTATGATCACAGTTCCAATATCATTATACACACTACTATAACTAACATTTATATTGAATGGAAGGAAAATTTCTTGTTGGAAATCATTAAAAAGAACATTGGTGATTATGTGTCGAAAGTTTTTGTTTTTAAACATGTGAAGGCTGGAAGAAAACATCTTAGAGAAGTTATTAAACTTATTCCTATACCTAGGTGGAAATAGGATGAAATTATGATGTACATTGTCAAATGAATTCCAAAACAATCATAGAAGGCATGACGTGATATCGCTTATTATTGATCAACTTTCCATTTTATCTCATTTACATTCTACAAGTGATGATTCAACATTTTAAAATTTAGAAATAATATAAATTAATGAATTTTTAAGAGTTCATGGTGTACCCCTATCGATTGATTCTGATAGTGATCCCCATTTTACATCATGATTCTGGAAAATCATTACAATACCCAATGTATAGAACTTCATTTTAGAACTGCATACCACACTCCAACTGATGGAAAATCATAATTGACTATTAAAACAATAAAAGGCATGTTGAGATCTATCTCAGATGACTTTCAAGGTATGTTGGATAATTATTTTCCTCTAATTGATTTTTCATATAACAATAACTTCCATTAAAGTATTCTGATTGTACCATATGAAGTGTTATATGGAATGAGATTTCGTAAACTAACTTTTTGGGAGGATGTTGCTGAAATAAATCATGTAGGTCTATAAATTGTTTAAGAAACAATGGAGAAGGTAGAGATTATCCAAACCAATATCAAAATAGCTCAAAGTAAGAAAAAGAGCTATGCTGATAACCGAATGATGGATTTATATTTTTATGTATAAGATAATTTTTTCATGAAGGTATCATCATGGAAGGGTGTGATACTATTATCTAAGAAGGATAAAATAACTCCCATATAAAACAGAACTTTTAAAATTCTAGAATGAATAATATCTGTAGAAAACCATTTGGCAATGCCCCCATGTATAACATAAGTTCATGATGCATTCCACGTATCATGGTTATGAAAATACATACTAGACCCAATGTATGTACTAAAATATGAAGAAATAGAACTAGAACATGATCTATCTTATTGTGAATAGCCTACCATGATTCTTGATACCAGAGAACCAAATTTGAGAAATATGACAACTCATATGATAAAATTTATTTTGTGAAACCCTAAAATATAAGAGGAGATGTGGGTACCTGAATAATAAATGATGAATACACACCCAATTATTTTTATTTCATGATATTAGAGAAATTTTTTGGGTGAAATTATTTGAAACTCTGAATAATGAAACACCCCAAGCATTCATGGTATGCTTCTTTTTGAGTAATTCAACAGATTGCGTTATACACAACCCCGAGTACAAGCACACTGGTACCTATCAATGTATCCATTTAAAAAGAAATTGGGAATAATATTAACCACATATTGAAATTTTATATACTTTATTTTTTCCAACAGAATTAATTTATGAATTCATAATATCAAAATAAATTATGGTAAATTTTTTGGCTATTTTAGGAAAAGTTTAAATTTTGTCTGAATAGTGAAAATACTGAATTTTAATTCAAAACTATCTTTTCATCTATGTTTTTTATAATGTTATTTTGTCTTTTTTAATTTTTTTATGTTTAATTTGATTTATATTTTATAATTTAATCCAATTATTCTCATTGGATGTAATTTCACAATAAAATTTTTCATAATCATATGTCATTCTTTTAATAGTTCTTAGTTCTTATAATCCCACTTTTTGGGTTTGACAATAGGTATTAATCTAATATTACCTACTGAAATTTATGTCTTTCAAATTTTGAAAAATTTATTCCATATTATTAATCATAAGGTCAATATTTTTTAATAGGTACCTTTTATTTTTTGAAAATTAAGAATAGTAACTTTTGCATTTTTTTTAATTTACCATTGTTAAAGTGTAAATCTGGTAAATATGGGTCATAAAATAATATTAATTTAATATAAAACTACCCTATTACGTGCCCTAATCATTTTTTAAAGATATATTTATGACAATTAGAATTCTTATGATGATTTTAGGACCCCATGGGACAACATGGTTGTGATAATGACCTTTTATAATATTTATGTTTATGAAAAGATAAATATAACAAAGTCTGGTATTTATTAACTTAAATAATGTTAATTCAAGTTAAATAAGTGATAGCTTCAACTATAAATACTCATTAGATATCTAAAACAAATTCATACATCATTGTAGTTTTTTATTAATTTTTATATATTTAATAATTAAATTTGATTTATGAGATAATAACTATGCATTAATTTCCTTATTAATGAAACAATCAAATAAATGACACGATAAATATTAAAATCAATTTAATTTAACATTTTTTTGTCATAAGTGTGTTTTATTGGTTCATATCACATGTTATTTTTGATTCAATGCATTTGGTTTTATGTAATCATTTTTATGACTTTAACAAAAAAAATTACTAAATAGTGTCAACATAGACATAAATGTGTTTTTAAAACAAATAATTTTTTATTAAATGATATAAAAAACCTAAAAATCTTTGATTATACCAACTGAAATAGATAACAATAAAAATATATGTAATGATCCACTTTATATTCTCTAGAAATTTTATTATATCTATATCAACAATGTAGTGTAAAAATACATGAAGACGTTGTAGAAGTTAAACTATATAACAAAGGGTTAAATATAAAAGTTATGGTATATGTTAATATCATAAAATGTATAAAATGCATTGATTGTTAATATTTAGACCCATAATAATCTTATCCTTGAAATAAAAATCATTAGATACATTATAATCCTAAATTCAATTATAATAAATTAATATTTCAAGACATTCCTAATGTTCCCTTCACCTCTCCTACAAAATGTCACTTCCCTTTATCTTTTATTCATACCCCCAAAGCCATTTATCACAAAAAAACCCTAAAAATTTTCCATCCAATGTTCCCTCACTTCATTCTATTGGAATCATATTGGGATGAAAGACATATTAGGGAGTCCTTTTTTGTGAATCCATAGGAGATAACTGGAAAATAGGTAATCATTTTATCAATCTCTTTCGATGTTATTTATTTTTCTAATTATATTTCATAATTTGTTACTAGGATAAAATAATAAATCAGGAATATAATATAGGATGAGAGTTTTTTATTATTATTAGAGAACCAAATTTTTCATTTTTACCCATAATAGGAAAAACCAATATCACCATGCTTGGGTAGGTACAACTTAATGTAACCACACCGTGGTGTAAACAGTTTTTCACTAATACTATATTTTGACTGGTATAATGAAAAATATAAAGGAATTAAATAATAAATATAACATGATATAATTTATTTAAAATTCATACATCATCCAATTCGGCACCATTTAACTATTATGGAAGTGATACTTTCTCTCGTGCGTGCGTACGACTTACCGTCTCTGCGAAGTGATGAGATCCGTCTTCCACGTTCACCAACCAAGAATGATTATGAAAAATAAATATAATGAATTATTAGGAAATATATAAAAAAATTACTCTAATGGAATAATATATATATATTTTATTGTGTGTGTTTGTGCATGTATTTCATTCACTTAATTTTATTCAATACAGTAAAAAAGGAAACAACGTTCATGTGTACGTATGGCCAACTGTCTTTATAAACAGTGTATTCGATTTCATATATAGATAAATTATATATAAATATACTATAAATATATATGATATATAAATCAAATTATATAGCCTTTATATAATTAAATTATGATATAAGTAATAGGATTAATATTAACAAGTCAAAATGCATATGATAAACAAAACGATTATTACCCAAAATGGTTCATTAACTTTGAATTGTTAATAAAAATGTAATATAATGTCATAAATGAAATATATATGATCTAATTATTATTATTTATCTAATATATGATAATAATATGTTTGATACCATTATACATGAGTTTTAGATACATACAGAGAGTATCAGACTTAAGGTAAGGGATTTCGTCTAAATTTCATTTTATTGAGGCATACTGAAATGTCATACCCCTAATACCTTTTATACAGTGTATATTATACCTTTATATTTTTTATCATGAATATAATTATTCTCATGATATTATACTATTTCCTTCATGTGAATTATTCATATATCTATATTACCATTTAAATATGGTTATTTGATAGAGCATATTATTTATTTTGTTAACTCAATATGAGAAATACATTTTACACGCCATAACAGGTGGATCATGGATATAATATAGCTCCTTGATTCATCAGAAGGTATTCATGAGACTAATATGTTGGATAAATGGGTTTTTACATTTAATTTTAAAACGCCTTTATAAAGGTCATGTCAGTAATCAGTTTTCATGTGCCTAAGATATGACGTCCTTTAATAAAGTATTTCCCCCACTTTATTCCTGTTCTTATTTTTCCATTTGATTTTTCAACAATACATATATAGAAGCAGTTCATTATCAGTTTATTGATTTATGACCTGTGTTTCAGTTACTCACTTTCTATATTATTTTTTTCTATTTAATTTTCTAAATTGAATGTGTTCTATGATATTTACATTTCTATCTAGATTGATTATTTCATCAGTTGTACATACCCTTACTGAGCATTTGAGATCACCCTTATTAATTTTTTATTAATAGGATATTAATAAATGAAATTTGATTATGCATTCATATATACACATTATTTCAATTATTGTGTATCATATTTTATTTTTTCCCCAATGTAGTATGGGAGTCATGTATGTAATCTGGTTTTCCATGACTGTTCACCTACATGGTCCTCCATGATTTGCTTCCTTGTAATAATGCCAATGAATTGTAATAATACATCGGCTTCAGGTTTTTTGTGGTTGAGGCATTTCAAATTTAATCTGATGTAAAAATAATATTTACACAAGGTTAAAATGATTAATATATTTTGTACATATTAATAATATTTACTTATAATATTTGTGTTTGAAAGGGATGAAGAAAACGTTTAAGGGTAGTGCAAGATGAGAGGATGAGTTGATGAAAACGTACCATATAATCAGCATTTCATTCATTGTACATTACTATAATCTCCTAATGTTTGGATTTTAATTACTACAATACACCCATATAGTTTATAATAGGCTTAATAGAGATCAATTTAGAAGATAATTTTATTTTAATGGATGTAATGACTAGTTTTCAAAGGGGAGGGATGCATAATATTTTTAATTGTGGAGTGGGATATTTTTATAATAAAAAATTAAAAAAATATTATATCCCTTATAATCCATATAATGTTGTATTTTTGACAATTTTAATCACATATTATTATAATATAACGGTTTTAAGACATCAAATCGTGTAATTAATAGAAAAAAGAATTTTATTAAAAATGAAAGTGGAAAAATATAAAAATTATTATTTTAATTAATTAGTTTCACTATAGACATTGGAAAATTCCGTTTTGGTTTGGAAATTAAGTTTATTATATTTTAATGTATAATATTTTAATATAATTATAGTTTATCCTAACCTGCTGTTATAGAAATTATTTGGTCATTATTACATCATGAATGATCTAATTTAATATAGAACATTAAGAAAATAATAGCATTATTACGCTTCACCGAAAAATTGATGTAGTCAAAAAAATTACCATAAAAATTACATTTTTATGGTTTGAACATGATCATTTATAAAATGATACTAATTTTGATAAAATATATTTTTGTCTTAGCTAACTTTAATTTTTAGTACAATATTTATATATATATTTAGTAATAATACATCAAATTACATTTTATTACTAATGTTTTTATATTATCATTGTGTTTTAATTATTTTATATATTTATGGACACTTTAATATTTATTTTTTCATAAATATATTATGAAATATATTATTTGTATCAAAATTTATAATATTTAGCCTAAATTACTATTCCAATGACTAGTTAACTATTCTCAATGGTCAAGATACTATTCGTAGTGGCCAGATTAGTATACTAATGGTAAAATTATTATTCCAATGGTCAATTTAATTCATATAAATACATATATATTTAATAAATATTTATTCAACAAAATTTCTTTCATGGCTCCATATTTCCATTTTCTATAATCTTGATTGGTTTACTATTATATTAATTCTATTCTATTGAGTTTTTTGTTTTATGGGTGATTCCTGAATATCAGTGAAAACTATATTTTCCCATTATAGCATTCATATGTTTTATTTTTCATCTTCCTATAAAATTTATAGTTTTTATGAGCTTTGTCTTTGACTAATTTAATAATATTCATTAATTAAATACCCCAAACACCAGTCCCCCAATTTCATTATTTACATTATTAAATTTGTACTAGACATAAAAAATTTCATCCCAAATGACCTAATAGATTAATTGTCCCGGTAAATTTTATAAATAACAAAAATTCACATTACATTTTAATACCTAAAAATCAAAAAGTGTTTTATTTGAAGGAAAAATTATTGACATTATTTTATACCTATATATCATATCATAAATTTATTCATGATATCATGGGAAAAAATATAACCTATGTTTGTTTTGAGTTTATATGCTCAATAAGGGTATCCATACAATTAAATCTATCGTCAATAAATTAGGAATTATGAATATGGTAATTGAAATTTTTGAAGTTCATGTTACTAAATAAATAATTTTATCATAATGAATAATATAGAAGTAATAAATTATGATCTTGTAATTATAGATAAATAACCACATGAGATTTAATATTATCTATATATATTATAAATAGATTAAGAATAACATGGAAATCAACATAAAATTTCATAATGATGGAATGAAAAATGTTGCACAACATAAATTCATGATCAAGGACTTTATAATGATATTTAAATACTATGGGAAAGTCCCATTTTGGTTGGAAAATTTATTGGTCTCATGACACCGAATGATGCACTGATGGTATTTTTAAATTCACTTCCCACTCATTAGAAAATATGTCTAAATATTTACTCATATGAATGGACAAAAATACAATCCTTATTACAATTTATATTTTGAAACTACCATATAATTTTTTAGTAATTTCCCAAATAAATAAATATAATCAAAAGCTATTATTACTAATATAGTGAATGGTAAAAAATTATACATCCTAAGTAAAATAAATTGTAAACCATCGGGATAAAAAATAGGTTTGGTATCATAGTAATACATAAAAAATAGAGTATATTTTAAAATAATTATTTCATTAATTGATAAATAGAAATTATCTCAAAGGATCCTTAAAAATATTATTTTGTGAAATAACCATTTAAATTTGAAAATTACATAATAAATAAAATTTCAATAAAAAATATGAAAATACATATATTTGAACATAATTTTTATAAAATATAATTAAAATCATTATGTGGTTATGATGGGGAAAATTATATACATTATGTAAAAGTAAAATTCATTCATTTCACACTGTTGTAAATTGGATAAAAAGAACATCGTTTTGAAAATGACAATAAAATTTTATTAAAACTATATTTTTTTAAAATCAATCATGGTTAAAAATTTAATAAAAAAATCTTTTTTATAAACACTATAAATTTATTTAAATATTTTTAGAACATGGATATCAATGAAAATGTGGTTTTGACCAAAGAGGGAAATAAAATAGATTGTATATAATATAAATTTCAATATCATATTAATACCAAAGATAGGAAGAAAATAATATTACAATAATATTTCAATAATGATGTATTATAATAAAATATATCTGGTTTAATATATAAATATAAAATAATTCCCCCAAAGGAGAGTTAAACATATTCAATCCAAAATGATGATGAGTTTGGGAACTATGAACATAAAACATTAGAAACATTTTAAAAATAACAACCATGAAAGAAATTAAATTCAGACATAGAGTCTCATGACATATATTATCAATGGAGTAGTATATACCCTAAATAAATAAATAATTGTTTAATATGACATATGTATCATGAAAGTAAAATGGAGACCGTAAACCCTTACCTAATGTTTGAATTTTTTCATATATGTATAAACCAAATTTATTATAATTTTAAATTTAATATAAATATATCACATTACAGTAAGCATATATAACATAACCATTATGATTTAATAATTTCCTTTTCAGACCTTTTTATTAATAATTAGTGGTCAAAATTAATGTTTTGGTTGTTAATGACTTACTTTTTCATGTATTATTTTGTTTGAAAAAATTGGGTTCTTTTACATTGATCATGGTTAAATAATCCATATTATTATTAAAAACATATAAATATAATATAAATTTATTATATATGAATATTCTCCAAATGATAATAGTTATAGAAATAAAATCTACTACATTATTCATAATTATTATAATTCATATGTACACATGAATAAAATTTACATTTTCTCAAAGGTTCAAATGCAAGGATCTAGAATTATATTTCAAATTTCAATAGTCATTAAGATAAAATATATATAACATATATAAATTAAATATTTCCCTACTACTTTCCATTTTAATCGTTTTTGAAAAATTGGACACATCGCTTCACAATCTAGTAGTTTTCCAAACACTTTAGTGATGATATCTTATTCCATCTTCAATATAAATTATTATGTTTTATGTGATATAATAATTATATAGCTATTATTATTTGAAATATATATGTATATATATATATATATTGTCTATCCATATTACCATCGATGTAATTACAAATGGAAAAAACACATCATAATGGACAGTGATGTGATAGTCAAACATACAACTGAAAGACATTAGTTTTAAAAAAATGGGTTGAAGGTATGTATGTATATTTGATATTATTATAGTATTATAATTATATTAATTATATATATATATAATATATGTCAAATCCATCATTATATTTATCTTTGAGAGGTGGTGATGGAAAACAAATTGCATCGATTCGTGGGGAGGTATTCTTCCTTACACACAATTTACGATTTCTTTTCCATTTGATGAAATATGAGATGGGTATAGGATATTAAATTTGAATAACAAAATATCATTATATAAGAGATAATATTTTAATTATATTATATTGATTTAAAATAATTTTATGATGGTGGAAGAAGATAAAATATAAACAATCTCATTTAAGACCATTTCCACTTCTTCGAACAAATTCGGCAGGGAAACACAAAATTACTTCATAGGATGGAATTATGATAAAAAAATTACTATAATATGCTAAGAGTGATTTAAGTAAGATACTTTTATTGTTCCAATATTAATGAAAAGTAATTAATGGTGTGATGCAGTTATGATAGGGGTCGCATTTCAAAAGTGGGGAAGATGACACACATTGATGTTTTGAAAAGAATAATGTATACACATTTTTTCACATTACACAAGGATAAAAAATCTATAATTATAAAACCATGTAATATATATGGTGGGAATATTTCTATGAAATTGTATTTATAAAAGATTATTTTATTATTTTACCTTATGTTTTGTAGATTAATCCCTTGAAAAAACCGTTTGGAACATAACTGTGGTAATTAATATTTATTTTTTCTCTATTATGTATGGTAAATATTTATGTTCAAATTATTATATAAAACAAAATTATATGATTTAAAATATGCAATTAAATTCTTCAAATACAATTAGAATAATTCTTAGAAATAAATATAATATTAAATGTCTCGACGCATCAAAGAAATTGGTTTTAAATCTTAAAACATTAAAATGATTAAGATGTTTTCATATAAAAATAAATATAAAATTGGTGCCAATGAAATAAATTAGATAAATTGTAATAAAATTGTATCATTTTTATTTTAAAATATATTTCAATAAAAATTGATTTTTAATTTATTAAAATGACAAGTCCGTTTTCGATAAAAATTATAATTTCTTATTATTTATATTCTGTGAATGAATTAAGAAGTGATGTCTTCCACGTTGAAGTATCCCTCATACAAGGGGTGGTAGGATTCTGAAATAATATTCCTCTAGGTCTTAGAATCCTCCCTTTCACCTTTTATCAAATCCTAATTTCCTCCAACCATTCTTTATAGGCAATCTCTTCTATAAAGTCTTGGATTGTCATAATGGATTTAAAAATCATTAATTTTCAACCATAGAGGTCACAAAATCTACTTCTATCATAAAAATTATCTTGATGGATCACATCATCTTAGGCAATCTATCATTAAACTCCTTTGATCAATTTTGTGTTTGGTTCTTAGGGCTTATAAGAGTGAGACACTGTCAGACTTATGTACGAGTGAAATATTATGGTCTTTTTTTCATCGATGTAGGATCTGATCAAGACTTGTTCTATAGATCCTTGTACATAAAATGGGTCTAGGTTCAACCTCTTGTGATGGGCCAAAGATATCCATAAGAAGAGATAATCTCTGAAATTGGAATGGTGGGTACTATTCCCTTCACTCCATTCACTATTATGAAACCCATATATTATCTGAATTCTAGATAATGTGGTTGGGGGGTTTTTATGATGATATAAAAGAACAAATACTATATTATTACAAATTTTCCAAGGATCATTGTTGAAGTTGATATTTCTAAACCTCTAGTGAAATGTGTATGGATCACTGTTAGGGAAGTTTTCCACTAAAAATTAGAATTGATAATCAACTAATGTATGGAATATTATTCTTCTTTCCATTATATGGTTCATATGTTCTCTTCATGTCGACGTGGTCATAAGGAGATGCATGGGTTGGGGGTATATTTGATCCTCAGTTGAAGGGGATAGTTCTCTCACAACCCCATTGGTGGATATTTTTAGTTTTTAGAGCACTTCCCAATGTTGATTCTCTTTTGAATGATTTATGTACCATGTATCATGATCTAATTTTAGTAGAGATATTATGAAAATTGAGACACAATTTTGGGGATAGCAAGCCATGTGTTTAGGACTTAGGCTATGTTGGTTTGATCCCAACAAATTTCTCTAAATACATTTAAGATAATGTGAAGGTTGGTAGTAAGGTGATCATACAAGAGGATCCTAGTCAAGAAGATTTCATCAAGGCTATTTTTAGTAAATCTCAAATTTATTAAATCATTATCTCTACATTTCAGGATTTTACATGTTATAATGGAACAACATATCCAAGGTAAGGATATTCTGGATACCTTGTTACTTCAAACTCAATAAATATATAAAAAACATATTTTTATTGAATGGAAATGAAAATAATTATATTGATCTAGAATATCCAAAATCACACCTTCTATAATAGAAAAATAAATAGGTTAGATCAAGCTAACTTAAGGAGAATGAACTAAGTGACATGGAAACTGACTCCCAAAAAATGATAAATTTTGAACAGGATCTACACATAATTATGACTGTCGGGTCTAGTTCATGAAATGGTATGAAAGGAAACAACATTTATGGAAAATTACATGTCAACAAGGGGATGAACTATCCCCAAAAGGAATACACACACATATCAAAAAAATATGGTTAAAAATGCATCAAGTAAGGAAAATAAATTTAGGTAAGAGCCTCACCATGGTGAATTAACCCTTGAAGAATATGTTACTGAGAAACATGGTATGTCTGGACTGAAAGTTCCGAATTCAAGTGATAATTTTGACGATGACCGTGGTGATAGGTGTTTGGACAGGGATCTTTTGAGGGAATATCAACCTCAAATGATGTTCAACTCTGACCTCAAGCTGGAGTCATATTAGAACAATGCAGATAAGGTGGATGTTGAATTCAAAATTTTCCATGATATTATCATATACTCAAAATAATATATTATGGTTGAGTCTTTCATTAAAAATATCACAATATAGGATGGCCATAAAATTTTTGAATAACCAGTTGAAGAAAATATTACTAATGAATAAGTTAATTGGATTGAAGAAAAATCAGATTTTTATATGTGGGTTCAATGAGGAAAAATGAGCTTGGAGGGACAAATAATGTTATATACCATGGTGTCCCTCCTTTTTTGGATCTCATCAATGATAACCTGGACATGAAGGAAACATCTATTTAATTGATGACATATTAGGTAAACCATTACACTTCCATTTATTTTTTTCAATGACCTGGTTATATCGATTACAGTTTGAGGTATTCGTATCACTGAGTATTTCATTTTAGAGTATTCAATTTATATTGTACTACAAAAAATATTTTATTTTTAGTTCAGTATAGATTATTAATCTTCATAAAATTAATCATTTCCAAAAAATTATAAATAAATAAATAAAATATAATTTTTAAATTTATATTTACAAAAAAAATTATATATGGGGTAAAAATTAATATTATTTAATATGTGGAAAAATAAATTGAACCACATATAAGAAATAAAATTTTTTCAGATAATATTTATATTTATTTCTGATATTTATTCTAATATTTTATATATATATATATTACCATTTAATTTAGTTTATACATGTCTAAACTATATGATTTTCTTAATTTATTTAGTCATATCCATACTCACCAACATAAAATCTTGGTTACAATGTTCATGTTGTAATAATAATCTTTTAATAGAGTATCACATTTCTTTAAAACCCAAGATAGTGTGAATAATATGATAATGAAAATGTTGTGTTTATTTAAAAATAAATATACTGTAATGTATTAGGGTGTTATATTTTCTTATAAGATATGGGATTTATCTAATATATTATATAAAAAACGTTTATTCTATTTTTAAATAATGGGGTGTTACATTATACCTCCTTACATAAATTGTCTCATTGAAATTTGAACATAAACACAATAATACATGTTCTTCCATTTTAAAACAACCTAATATAAATACCACATTGTGAGAAGGGTTATTAAAATAATCTCATGATAAGACTGAAAGGGAAATACAAATATCATAATAAATAGAAAAAAATGTGCTCCCCAATATAAGAACCTTAGTGGGATGTAAATATACATTCATAGAAGAAAATAATAAATACATAAGGAGTGATAAATATCATTGATCACCAAAAAATTGAATTATATAGAAAATTTAATAGCCAGAAATCTATAAATCCATGATGTGTCAAAAGAATACCATTTTAGATAAAATTTACATATAAGGTTATTTTTTTCAAATATAATTTTCATATAGTTGATGAATCCTTTTTTTATACCAACTAAGAGGATGTGAAAATATTCTTACATAAAAATTATATTTTATCCCCCTAATCATTTCGACCCTAATCTCAATTTTTATTAATAATTAGTATTGATGATTAATTTATCATTCCTTTGAATTAACATTACCTATTAAAAAATATTTAATTCCATAAATAAATAAAAATATATTCCTCACACGTTTAGTAAAAAATGATTATATCATGATATACATTATAATAAATTAAAATTTAATATCTCAATATATCTCCCAAAATTAAATATTTACCATTTAATAAATGGTTATCCTTTTAACTCATCTTAAAATATGTCTCACAAACATTACAACACAAAAACATCAATGGAAGGTCACTAAATTAATAAAACCATTTAATCATTTTATTCCAATAGTAATGTAGTTTATATAATAAAATCACATATATAATATGTGAGTACCTTGAAAAAAATAAAAACATAAGGCAAATTTGTAGCTTCTAAGGATTATTTTTCTCTAGAATCCTTAAATAAAATATCAAATTATTGAATTTATTAACCAAAAAAAACATGAAATAATATCTATCAAATATAATATAAACAATCAAATCAATAAATAATTTCAAGGCAATAAATAATATACCATTAATATCTCATTAACGTTATTATCTTAACATCAGTCATATATTATGTGTTATCTTCCCCCAATCATGTTTTTCATAAAGATAAACATTCAACTAAATCAATTATCTTGGTACCATAAAACATGTATATTAAAATACATATAAGAAAAAAACAAAAATACAATCCTTATAAATAATTACAGTGATATAATAATTCAATTTAGAAAATGTTGAAATTATATACACAAGAACTTTAATAATTTAAATTTTTTAGTCCACAATATTAAGAATGACCCCTTATCTTATTGTGAGGTATATTAACTTAAAACCGGTTCATATGATTTCATAGGGAACCATAACCATATATTTTAAACAATGAAAATTGAAATTTCAATCATGGAATTTCAATCATAAGAAATGTGTAACTTCTCTGCATGCTTATAGAAAACACTTATTCACTTAATGAAAGTACCACAATGTTTCACCCTACATTTATCACATGGGGGATCCTATATTTCCTTCTTCCATTAATCTATATATTTCACCATTGGCCTCTTTTAATCATTCATACCATATAAGAAATGATAATTCAAGAATAATTTCTTTTTCAACATGATAGATGATATTAAGTCATCATATAATGCGATGTTTTGATAGATAAATATATTATGTATATACATTATCCATTTCTATGATTTAATGGGATTGGTAGTCCAATTAAATTATATGGGTTAGTAATGCATAAAGTGGTAAATCGTTGTTGTGAAACTTTATGGATCAGGGGGTACTTTATACTGAAAAAATTATGATCATAACATGATTTAGCTACCCAAATGTGGTTAAACATTGAATAGTTCCTATTGAACCTATATCTTCACTGTAATTGTATTTATAGGAGGTAAATATATACATATTTTATGTACATTGATACAATTCACATTATTTATTGTAGGTGAAATCCATAAAAAATTCAATACAATAGAATATAACATTACAATATGGAACTTAATGTATAATCCCAAAGCTATACAAACACTTTGAATTAATAAAATACTTTATGGACGGTGAATCATATAATCATAAACATGGTTCTTTTAGGAAATGTTTGAAATCATAAAAAAAATTTCTAATCCATCATAATAGTTTTTAATGAAAATTATAATTAACAAATTAATATCCCCCAGGAGTGTCAATATTGGTTCATAATAAGGAATGTTTTCATGTAGTAGGAAACTCTCAAGTCAAGTTCGAGAATGATTTTCCCATGTTATTACCACAACATATATGTTTTCTGGAAAACATTCACATGTAGTTTCTTGAAAGGGTTGTATTTCTATGTATACCCCCCACAATCTCTATCTTACATTATGATGTAACCTATATTTAGACATATATTATATGTCATTATTATTGATAATTTATGTAATATATGTCTCCCAAATCTATTTATTGTTGTTTTTAATAATCATACTCTAATACCAACAACAATTACCATGAACACGGAATCCAAGAGTCTGTGGTATCCTTTATAAATTGGCACTAGATATAAGAAATTTCATCTGAGTAGACTGAATAGTTAGGTAATCGTGGTAAACATGATATATTCATGAATTAACATTATAATTTAAATTATAAAAGATAAAAAGTGATTTATATTATAATTAAATTTTCCACTACGAATATCCTGTCATTTCAACAAAAAAACACTTCCTCGTATCCTTGGGAAAAAATAAGAAATGGGAGACATGTAATGGTTAGTATGATTATACATACAATTGAAAATATAATGAATAATAAATATTATAAGGTAAATAACTGAAACACATGTCATTAAATAAATTACGTAAGCAAGAATAATAATTAGACAAGAATAAATGATGATCAAATAATACCATATAATTAATCATGTAAGTTTGAAACCTATATATGAATATTATAACTGATCTAATAATAAAATTGAAATCAATAAATAGTCTCATAATAAGAGATGAAGTAATAAAGGACATTATAATGATAATATCAAGACCATTCGACAGACAATTTAAAACTATGGGTTTAAATATATTTAATTTGGCTAACTAAATTAATATGATGAATGGTAATAAACAATTACATCACCAATCAATCTAATAAAAAACAATGTGGATAAATAATAATTATACTGTCATTACAAAATAAACCTACTCGATCCTATGGAAAAAATAAGGGTTGTCTTTGTCGATGAAAAGAAATACCGAAAATGATCGTTGAGAAAATTCATGAGGATAATAACAATATTATTTTTTAAATTAACATTAAAAAACAATATTTTCAAAATAAAAGATGAAAATATTCATAATTGAAAAAAACATGAAAATTAATATTTAAATCATTGAGTGGTCATAAAGAAGGTATATTTCATACATTCCACATGAGTTAAAAAATCAATCCATTAATATGATCGTAAAATAGGTAAAATGTACCTTATTTAGAAGATGAATATAATTATCATTTGAAACGATTTTTCAATAGTCAAAATTGTAGACAACTTCATTAATAAATCATGATATATTGTAAACTGAATTTTTTTAGAACATCAATATAAAAGTAATAGGGTTCTCGACCAAAGATATGACTACATTAGACATTACATAAAAATAGAGTATATATCACATTAATTACCAACAGGCATAAAATGGTAATATTAAATGACAATTTCCTGAATATATATTGGATATCAAACTAGATTGTTTTATGACATAAATATCAAATATCTCCCCAATGGGAGACATAAACATATTTATTCTTGAATAATGATGAGACGGTTACACTACGTGGTCCCTCTTTTCCTATGGTTCTCTCATTGGTGATTTGAAGGGGGAAAAAGTCTATAGTTCATTACACAACACTTTACACAATTTCAACTTATCACAACAGCTTTGTCTTCATTTCCATGACCTTACCTAATGATGTGATTCATTATATGTTTCTCCTTCTCAACGGTGCTCCATTTCCATGCTTTTGATGGGATGAATTATTG
The DNA here is from genome assembly GCA_963277665.1 of Viscum album. Taxonomy (NCBI): domain Eukaryota; kingdom Viridiplantae; phylum Streptophyta; class Magnoliopsida; order Santalales; family Viscaceae; genus Viscum; species Viscum album. The sequence goes on along the minus strand of OY728150.1, from coordinate 33,166,252 downwards.
CGAGAATATGATCAACCATATATGTGATTTCATGGTGATGTTAAATATTGAATATTACGTGGAGAGGTATCGGTGGTATTTTTTAAGTTCTATGAGGATTATACCCTTTGGCTTCTCATGTCCCACTCTGGCATGTCAAATTTATTCTCCTCTCAAATTCAGATCTGGAGAATTGAAAAAATAGGGGTTTGGTTCGTGGGTTGGTAGTTGAATGGACATTATAGGTTTTTCACATAAAGGCTTCATGCAGTAAATTTTCATGGATCCTCTTATCCCTTTCCTAAAATCATATTACTCTATGTATCTCCAAGTCAGTGATTGGGATGTGGTAATAAGAAGTTTTGGGATATGGAATGGGGACCATCGGTGTTTTGGGCATGACCGGAGCCGGGATAGTTTTTTAGTTTCCTGCCAATGTGAAGAAAGAGTTTTTTGGTGTTGTCTTTATAAATGTCAATGATGTTGTTTATATTTCATGTTTTCTGGATTGCTTTGTGTTTCCTCCTCAAAGTGGATGTATGGGTGGAAATGGCACGCTATGGTAGGTGAGGGTCTTAGGATGGGTATGATGATGACATGGTGTATGGGTGAAGACAAGGTTGAAGGTTCTTCATGTATCAATTTTTCAAGATGCAGTGGTGATGGTCATTCAGTTCCCACTGTAATTGACTGATGATGGTGACGAGGATGTAGTTCGATGTTGTGGGTGCGAATCAACAAGGATCGCTGACAAAGGAGACATGTCTCGGAGAATCTAGGTGGTGTTGTTATGACAATTTATTATTTATTTTTAATATTGAATCAAAATAATATTTCGTGAATGTGGGTTTACAATTTTTTATTTTGGTAATCTCATGTATGTATCATTTAATGCTCAACCTAATAGTGTATTTAGAAAATAAAATAAATTTATACTTTTCAGTCTGTCAGTTTCTTACACTAAATAAAAATTATGCTTTGTGGTTGTTTATTCGTGGATGTTATTAGAACCACCATAAAATAAATATGGTTTAAATATAATAATATAGTGATACATTCATTAAACCCCCACTATATTTTTTTAATTTTCAATTAGCGAATGATTCAATTAAACTATTGTTAAACCATTTAAAATTACCCAAACCCAAAGACTTTAATCTCCCTCCCCCACTCACTCTGTGACCCCGAACCCTTTCCACAACTTTTCCTATGGTACTAAACACCGAGATGCTCCCCAAAATCCAAGACCACCATGAACACCCCATCTCCGACCTAATCCCTAGACATTTTTCTAGTTACACAACCACTCGACCTGCACCTTCCTACCCCCACATTACCTCCATGTAAGCATGTCCTCCTGAACCCCTATGAACATACATACCCCCTTGAACCTCTTATCTTGGCTTCTCAAAAGTGAAGTGGACCCCCTTCGATCTCATCTAGAGATTACTCTCCATTAACATGAAACCCCTCTGAACTCCTCTCTAGATAACTCACAGATTATTAACCCCCCCCCCCACTTCTCCCCTCATTTCCCTATGTGAAATCATATAACCCAAACCCCCATTACACCCCCCCCCCACTGATGCAAACCCTGACGTCCCTCTCCCCCTTTAACATCCTATATGTCCACCGATTCAAACACCCCACCCCCTCCAACCTCACGTATCATAAGTCAGGTTCCCTTTTTATCTATGATACAGACCCCCCCCCCCCCACACACACACACATAGTAGTACCTTCTTCCTAGATCTGATACCATCCTCAGTGGAAATGTAAAACCCCCTTAAAATATTCATCATTCTCACCATATTGGTTTACTGAGTATAATTAGATGAAAATCCAGGGAGGTAAAAAATTATATAATTTTTTTTTATAAAATATAAGATAATTATATTTTTAATTCTGTTTTATAATGTTATATTTTAATTTTTTATGTTAATAAATTATTGGATATAGTAATAGGAACCACAAACATTGTTACATTGATTTTATTTTAACTAACATGATATTTTACAGAACTAATGTTTGTGTGTAATTTGGTTTTTGTTTACTGAGATGACTAATTTTATATCTTATGATTTAAAAATCAAAAAAGACATTATTAAAATTTATTTCAACTTCATGTTTTTCCTATTTAGATCAAATTGACGTAACATCTGATTTGCTGTTATTTGAATAGTGTTGATTTATATAATTCATGGAATTCCATGGTGTCATAGTAAACAAATTTAATAGAATATATACATATAGAGTTGATTATTTTATGAATGCATAACATATTGTGCTATCCAAATAAAGCATACATTGCATTAGTATTTTTAAAGGGGATCTCTTTATCATATTCAGATAATAAGAAATGGTTCGTACTTTGATAAATGTAAAAAATATTTCATTGTAATGAGATATTATTAGTTACAACACTAGCGTAGAATACAACATTATATTTTATTTGATTCATTCCATTCATCTATGTTTGTGAGAGACAATAATTTATTTGATTCATGTTTTTATATTAGATGTTTAGTAAGAAAATTTTCCTTCTTCGATTCTTCCCATTTATTGAAGAAGCCTTTTTTTAATGAATTATATATATGTGTTGTATACCATAACCATTATAAATTCATGAATTATGAGAAAAAACTTCAAGATCCTAGTTGATAAACATCCCAGAGCACACCAAGTGTACTATCATATTATTTGGATCCTTCAAATTCCTTTGTAAGTGAGAATACTGGCATGGCATTCATTTCAACAAAAATTATTAGTATCTTACCATCTGATTCACCTCTATCAATATATATGTTGGGAACCCATCCATTTTAGGGATATTGGTGAGTTACCATTTCTGGTATGTAATAATTTTTATTAAAAAAATATTTTATTTATTATTTAATGAATTTTTCAAATAGATAATGGAAATCATAAAAAGGATAAAAATAGGAGAAATAAAATATGTATGGGTCTTGAATGAATTCATATGTATCATTCCATATGATGAGTTCGGGGTGCCTACCGGTGATGTTGCTGAAATATGTGTGTAGATTCATGTGTAGATTTCTAGAAAGACATTGATCTTTAACCTTAATTTTAATGATTTAGGGAATATTCCAATATCTTGGAAAAATAATGTTTTTGATATTCAATTAACGTTAATATAAATTTTAAATTTATTCATTAATAATATAAAATCCATCAGTAAAAATTTGGAATATAATTATAATGTGTAGTGTTTTTTATTTCTTGAAGTTTTTTAATTTTGATCTCCCTGGATTGGTTACACGCCCATGGGAGTTAAAAAATCTGTGCAAGAAATGGATAGTTATAAAATGGAGATTATTTCACGACTTTAATGACACTTCATTGATCTCATGAATGGTGTTTGACATAGTTCTAGAATGAATTTATTGTGACAAGTGAATTCTATTTTTCGATAAAAATAGACACATATATCATAAGGTAATTGAATATTTTATAGTATATTAATATCATAAACACAATAAAATTATAAATTTTACTAATTTCACTATTTTTTTTAAAATGTTTTAAAATGAAATTTTATGAATCCTAAGAAGAAATTTGTTCCTCACATCAATGGGTCTGAATGTTTTTTGAGAAAATTAACAATTATGATTTTTATTTTAATCATTATAATTTATATAATGTAATTATAATTTTTTTTTCTAACTTGTTTATATTTTTTTAAAGGATAATGAATTAGGTCACTATGTTGGCTGAATAGTGATGTTTTTTTAATAACATATAAATCCTAATGGATGTTTTTTATATTACCCTACTATAGAGGATTGAGTAAGTAATTATCATAAATTATTTTCTTGATATATTTTAAAAATCATTGGTAATAATATCTATTAACATTTTACATTCAAGATTTTTAGATGTGAACCTTTCCAATCATCATCGATTTCACAGAATGATGAAGTTGGAATTTTATTACTGAAGGAGTATATCAATCATGTATGTGGAATGGTTTATCGGCATACTCCTTCATATATATTTGGTAGGGTGGCGTCATCTTTTACCTCTACACCTAGTGGGGGTTCATGTATTTTTTTTGTTTGGGAATCACAAAGAGAAAATACATGATTGAATGAAAAATTTCATGAATAATATTATTATAAGAAAAAAAGGATCAATGGTATTTGTAAATGGAAAATTTGATTTTTTATTTGTTTTAGCAGATGACCAGTACAATCACTAAACAATTCCCATCTTTATAACTCATCCTGATGAGGTAAATTATAAATTCAATAGATCCACAATGTGTATTAAAATAACACAATCAACATCCATAAGAAAACTAAAATGACACTAATATATAAGAAATACATTAACTATTATAATGAACATAAATATTTCTAGATTGAAATGTGTTTTATTCCTAAATTTGAACTGTGAATTATAGATAATTATCCATAGGTTTGAAAACAATGCCATCTTGTTTGATTGGTTTTGGCATAGTAAAATCTTCTTAAAGGAACAAAATACTTTAAAAACTGTTAGAGGGTCTAAACTAAGAAAAAACATAGAATTTCCCATAATGTATGGGATAATACTATAAATTTAATTGTAAAATATTATAACTGATGACATGTCACATCAAATGACGATTTTCCCATTAAGAAAATAAATTCATTTTTTTGTTTTGAAACAATAAAATATATGTGGAACAGTCAAAACCAATAAAATAAAATCAGATTTATTCGGAATCATGGGAAAATCACCTTATATTTAATTATTAAATATATGAACTGATAGGATGTTATTCTGAATGTCAGTATGACCGTTATGGCTGTAAATGAGTTTTTTGTGTTTTAAAATAGTAAAACGTGCATGGAACAATCAAAAAAAGGAAAAAGATTTCATATTTCTCTAAAATTATGGGGTATCCTTTGTAGATTTAATTATCAAATTTTGGAATCGATAGCATGTAATTGAGAATGAATTTTTTCCCGTTATGTCCACAAACACGTTTCTAGTTTCAGAAAAATGTATGTGGAATGACCAAAAGTAAGGAACCAAGGTCATATTACCATGAAATTAAGGTAAAACTACCATTTATTTATTTATGAAATGTAGAAACTAGTGGAACATCATTGTGAATGACGATATTCTATGTTATGGTAGAAACTATGTTTTTATTATTTTAAAACACTAAACCAAGTGTTGTGGGGTTTAAACCAAAAAATATATTTTATTGTCGTGAAATAAGGATAAAAGAACGGTAGTGTTTATATTAAATTTATTAACTAAAGGCATGTCATTTAGAATTCCATTTTTATTTTTGTGGATGGTAATGTGTTTTAATTGCTTTAAAACACTAAAAACATGTCAGTTTATAAAAACTAGCAAACACTCTCATGATTATTCTAAAATTGGTGGAAAACTACTATAGATTAAATTTTTAAATTTAGGCATTGACAATACATCAATCCGATGTATAGTTTATCTTTTATGTCCATAAAGACTTTTTAGTGGTTTAAAACAATAAAATGAGTGTGGAATAGTACTAAAATAGGAAAACAATGTCATATTCATATGTATTTATTACAAAAACAACCCTATATTCAATTTTGAAATCTAGAAACTGATGGAACATCATTCTAAATGATGGTTTGACTGTTATGGCTGTAAACACATTTTTGTTGTTTTAAAACACTAAGACAATGGTCAGTGGGTGAAAAAAAAACAAAAAACATCATATTTCCCTGAAATAAAAAAAAATAGATTAAATTTAATTGTAAATTTTAGGAACTAATGACACATAATTATGAATGATGATTTTCTAGATATGGTCATAACCACTGGTTTGGGGTTTTAAAATACTAAAATGAGTATCGGGGGGTCAACACTAGGAAAACAACAATAAATATTCCTACATTGATTGAAAAAATTCCATAGATTTAATTTTGATATATAGGAATTGATGGCAGGAAATTATGAATAAAGGTTTGTACATTATGGCTGTAAATTCATTTTTGTGTTTTAAAACACTAAAACATGTATAGAACAAAAAAACCTGTTAAACGATGTTGTATTTTTCTAGAATCATGGGAAACCATATTTTATTTGTTTATGAAATGTTAAAATAGAGGGCATATCATTCCGAATTATGGGTTTCATGTTATCTTCATAAACATATATTTAGTGTTTTAAAACATTAAAATGTGCACGGAAGAGTCAAAACAAGGAAAATGAGGTAAGATTTATATGAAATTTGCGGATAATGACTAAAGATTTATTTTTCATATATGAGAACTATTAACATGTCATTCTGAATGACAGTTTTCCTGATATGTCAACAAACACATATTTATTTCTTTAAATCACTAACACATGTATCAGGGGTAAAAACTAGGAAAATGAAAATATATTTTCCTGAAATTAGGGAAATCCATATTATATTTAATTGTGTAATATAGGAACTGATGAAATTCCATTTCGAATGATGGTTTACCCATTATGGCTAAAACACATTGTTATTGTTTTTAAACCCCAAAAAAAGTGTTGCAGGTAAAAATAAGGTAAACAGGGTAGGTATGTCTTAATATAATTGGAAGACAATCTTATATTAAATTGTGAAATATAGGATCTGATGGAACATCATTTAAAATTATGGTTTTTCTATTATGGTGATCAACACGTTTTATTTTTTTAAAACACTAAAACATGTTTGGAATGGTCAATACTAGAAAAATGGTATTTGATTTTTGATAATTTAGGGGAAACCCTATTTATATTTAATTTCAAAATTTATGAACTGGTGACAAAATATTCTGAATGACGGTTTTCACGTTATGGTTATAAATGTGTTTTGGGTGCTTTAAAATAATAAAATATGTGTGGAATGGGAAAAAATGGGAAAAGTGTGTCAGATTTCAATGAAATTAGTGGAAACTGACTTTAAGTAAATATATCAAATGTTAGATCCAATATAACATCATTATGAATGACTTTTTTCTATTATAGTCGTAAACAATTATTTAGTGATTTAAACACTAAAAAACGTAATGTGGGTCCAAACCAAGAAAATGATGTTAAATTTTCCTAAAATCATAGGAAACCCACTGTATATTTAATATTGAAATTTAAGAACTGAAAAAAAAACTTCATTCTAAATGTTGGGATTCCCATTATAATTATTAACATTTTTCATGTTTTAAAACACAAAAAAAAAATTAGAGGTCAAAACCAGGAAAACAAATGTTGGATGGTATTGAAATTTTGGGGGGAAACCATAGATTTAATTTAATAATATTAAAACTTAAAACATGCCATTCTGAATTACGATTTTTCAATTATGATAGTAAATTCATTTTTTGTTTTTTAAACCTTAAAAACATTTATTGAACGGTCAAAACCAATAAATATATTTTCAAATTTCCCTGAAATTAAGGGAAAACAAAAATAAATTTAATTATGAAATGTAGGAACCAACATCATGTCACTTCAAATGACTATTTTCCAATTATGACCATAAATAAGATAATAGTGTTTTAAGACACTAAAACATTTGTAGAGAAATCAAAACTAAGAATATGATGTCAATTTTCTCAAAAGTTTGAGTTAAATGACCATATATTAAATTGAAAAATGTTGGAAGTTAAAAAACATCATTCTAATTGATGTTTTTACTATTATGACTGTAAAATATTTTTATTATTTAAAAACAGTTAAAAGATTTTCGGGGTTGGGGGGGTCAAAACCAGGAAAAAAATTCCAGATTGTCTTGAAATCATGGTAAAACCACCTTATATTTTATTTTGAATAGTAATACCCAAACATATGTCAGTCTGAGTGACTATTTTCCTATTATTTATGTAAACATGTTTTTAGTGTTTTAAAATACCATAACGTGTGTGGAACGGTCAATACTAGGAAACAATGTTGGATTTCCATAGAATCATGGAACAATGACCATATAATTAATTTGGGAATCAAATAACTGAAAGAACACAATTCTGAGTGATGGTTTTCAATAACATCCTAGGTATTTAAAGAATAACACATTTCCATGTCTATTATTATTTATGAATAATATATTACTTTTATGTTAAAGTTGAATCATTTTATGATATCGTACTTGACATGAAACAATGGGTTTCTAAGAAATATACTTTTTACACAACATTGAGTTATAGAAAAATAATAACAAAATAATAATATTATTATTATTTTAAATGGTACTTTAGGCTAAGCCATTTTATTTTTAGGAATGAAAAGAACTAACTAAAATATTATTACAAATGTTTTTTAAATATTTTTACATTTATCTAAAAAATTTAGGGGCTCAAAATTAGAATGAATCCAATTTTAAGCATTAAATACTCTTCAGTTTTTTAAATGGGTGTTTTAGCACATTTTAATATAGAACCATTTTTAAATGTAGTTTTTTTTTCTATTATATGTTATATTTTACAAAATAAAATTCTTATTTAAAATAAGATTATCAAAATATACATATGATTAAATTTTTAGTTATGATAAAATTGATATTTTAATGAAAAGTTAAAATAATGATTTTTAATTCAAAACTGAATTTTCATTTAATTTATTTATATAGTTTGATTGTCCTTTTTATTGGTTTAAAATTATATTTATAATTTGTTTTTATTTATTATATTCTTTTTTATTAGTTATAATTTCACATATAAATTGGACATAAAAACTTTTCAATATTTTGAAAATTATTATTACATAAAAACATGTCTTCTCATATTGTCAATAGGTATTAATTTTAAATTAATTGCGCGAAATTTTCAGTTTTGAATTTAGAAAAATGGATTCCATATTTTTATTCATAATTTCCAAATTGTGTAAATAGTTACCTTTTATTTTTGGATATTATGAATTGTAACTTTAGTAATTATTATATTTATTTAATATGTATAAAGGGTAAATTTAGAAAATAAGGGTAACAGATAATATTATTATAATAAAATAATACCCTAAAATACTTAATAATCCTACTGTATGAGAAATATCTGACTATGAGAATCCTTGGGTTTATTTTAGGACCCCGTGGAGCCACTTGGTTGTGATAATGACATGTTATAATAATTAATTTACATTAAAGTGAAATATATTGCATAAACATGTATCATTATTCAAAAATAGTTATAAATTAATATTATTTAAATGATCACAATAATTATAAATTTTTATATGAAAAATTATTATATTTAATACATAATTTTATTTTATTTATAATTTTTATAAGTAAATAAATAAATCTATGACATAGTGATGACGTAGTGATTACCTTATTAATGATGGATTAAAATAAATTAGATTATAAATATTGAAATAAATTTAATTTTAATATTTTTATACCATACATGATTTTTTTGGATAACATATACATGTAAGGGAAGATTTAAATCACTTGGTTTGATGTAATTAATTTGTTATGGACTGAACAAAAATCACTTACAAAATAGTGTCAAAATTAACATAAATGAGTTTTCAAAACAAATACCAACATACTAAATAGAATAATAGTCCTAAATATAATATTCGTACTACTAACTGATATATTGTTAAAAATTTCATTAATTATCCACATATGGTTCTCTTTATATTTTATTGTTACTATAATAAACATATATTATGACAATACAAGAAGAAATGGTTATAGTTAATGTTTGTAACTAAGGGTTAATGCTAAAAGATAGGGTTAATTATAAGACCTAAACATGTTTAAATCCTATTGGTTTAGAGGGTTTCGACTCCTCCTCTTCTTAAATTAGAAATATATCACTTTAGAACTATTATAATTAAAAAATAAATATTTTTTAAAAAAAATATTTAAATACTTCCCTAATGTACCACACCTCCCTATAAAAAAGGCCGCCACTTCAACCCTGATACTCACACCTCTAAAGAACCATGGATAATTCAATATCAGCTCAAATAAGCTGAAAACATCTCTAAATTCATCTTGGAAACCTTTAATTCGGCATATGGAAATGCAAGGAAGCATTTTTCCTCAAATCACTAATAGTCACTCGATTTAGTGGTAACGTCCTCTCTGAAGCTCCTTTTAATTATTTTCCTTCTTAATCCCCTAAACGTTATTTATTACATTATTTTATAGATACACAGGATAATAAATATACTATTATGTTTTTATTTCAATTGTTTTACCTACATTTACACACACCTACATCTAATGAATATAAAATATACTATTTCTGTGTATGGGAAACTACTGCTTCAAGAAACGATGATTTTGAAAATTTTATCCTATCACCACTCATGGAGGAAATTTTGATGGGAATATATTTTTATAATATATATATTATATTTATATTTTCTAAATTATTTGTAATTTTTTATTTACAACATACCATTATGCTTTCTATGTTGTGTAAATACTATAATATTTTTTGAGGATGTGTGGTCTACCACCCCCCACCCCAATGCGACGTTACATGTTCCCACTATAAATGGAACATAAAAAGGATGGACTTTTTAAAACAATGAGAAACAAATAACATTAATATAATACTAGTATTTTAATATAAATTGTTTTCATTTGATTATTATTATTTTAATATAACGATAAAATGAATGTAGTGTTCGTGCCTACGTAAGACCTACCATCTCCATAATTGGTGCATTTAATTTATTATTTCCAAATATTATTGATATTATAAATTCATATAAACAATATATATGATATTAAAATAATGAATAATATTCTAGTGATGATGAAATTTTAACTACATAGACAATTTACATCAAAACATGTTCATTTTCGACGTAATTACTGAATATAAGTAGAAGATCGATATGAAAATATATAATTATTTAATTTTTAAAACATGATAATAAGTAATATAAAATAAATACTAATCTTGAAAAAGGTTCTATTGCAACTAGAAATAAATAGAATTTTATTATTTAGTAATATAAAGAATGAAAAAGACAGGTTAGATTCACTTTAAGGGACTTCATCTCAATATGCATTCATTAATGAATATTTTAATAATATCCACAATATTATTTTATACGACATATAATAAAACCCTCTTAATCATAGTTTCATTAAATGGGAATTTTTTTCTGCATAGCATTTTTTAAATATGAAGTAAATTTAACATATGCGGTGAAAATGACTTCTCCACTACTGTAACTGTTATTTGATATTTGGATACCTTTATAAGACATAATGTTTTAAAAAGGAAAAGAAATCCTTTATTCCCTTTTGTGAGTTTTGGTTTGGAAAATGGATTTGTAATTTTATTTACTATTTAAATATCTTGAAATGATTTCTTATGATTGCAATTGAAATTTTATGAGTCAAGTTATTATAATTTAAATCATTTATGTTTAATGATTATATAATTTTACATGGACATTTTATGGTTAGTTAGGTGTTAAAACAATTAAGGTTTGTTTCAGGAAAAACCAAATAAGGTTGGTTCCGTAATATACCAAGGACGGGTGGTTTTGATATAACCTCCAATCCATTGGGTAAGGAAGATGTTCGTATCAATATTCCATTTAGTGATATTGTGGAAGTTGATTGTTTGGTTATTCCATTAAAATAAGTTTAGTCACATGTTACCATTATATGTTATATTTTTTTCTATGGGTTTGTGGTAATATTTAGATTACAAAAATTTTAAGCAATGAACTTTTATTAATTGATCTATATTTACAACTTCTTAAAGGTGAAAAGTATTACTTTGTGATAAAGTATTCATGGTTTTTTAATGTTTTTAAAAGTCTATCAGGATGCCTTCATTGTGTATCCCTTACTAAGATTTTTATGCTCATCCCATGTCTCGAAATTTTTTTCAAAGGACATATTGAATAATCTTGTTAAGGATGAGATCAAGAAAAAGTCATTCTGTTTAAACGTGAAATGAACCATGTTTATTTTTAAAATGTTTTTGTACTACAAAAAAATGGATTGTGAGTATATGTTTCTACAAGTAATATTTATGTTTTTAAGTATGAGGTATGTTCTAATTATCTAAATCTCTATCCCCAAAAGGATCCTCAAAGATAATTAATGTCAAATTTTTAACTTATCTCATTATTATGTAACGGTTAATACAAGATAATCATGTTTTGTATAAGAGTTAGGTTTATGTAAAATTAGGATTTAGGATATTATTAATAGAATATCCATTCAATATTTTTACATTGTGGAAAATTGATATAGCATTTCAAGATTACCACATTGATTTGTCTCATATATGTTTGTTCATAATTGTCTTTCGTAGAGGAAACATGGAAGCTATGATGGAAATGAATTCAAAAGGAAATAACCATCCAAATAAACATCCTAATATGGTTGTAATTTTTATAGAACAATTTTTTAGTGCTGGTTTAGTTGACTCAGGAAATAAATGGTGGTGGTTTCCATGCATGAGATCAACTATATCAGCCATATAGGATGATGTCGATTATAAAGCATTTCAAGAGGTAATTTCCCCCCATCATTCAGAGGATTATGTGACCCTATGAAAGCTGAAGGGTGGATTAAAGCACTAGAAAAGATTTTTGGATATAAGGTGTTTTTTAGAAAATAAAATAGATAGTATTTATATTTTTTTAGAAGGTGAAGTCGAACGGTGATTGTCCATGAGTAATAATATCATAGGAAGTGAAGATATTGATGCATTGGAATGTGAGAATTTTTAAAATATATTTATTGAGAAATATTTTCCAAAGCCTTTTCGAAATTAACCTAGAAATGAAATTATTTGAACTGAAAAAAAATAATTACTATTATATTGGTTCATATGATTAGAATTTCACCCATCTTTCAATGTGGGTCCCAATTTGTTTCATGATATTGACAGTAAAATAAATCGATTTTACTTTGGATTGAAGGTGAAATATCAAACGGAAATAGCTTCTAGTGAGTTTGAATGCTATGAGAAACATGTACAATGTTCCAAGAAAGTAGAAATGTAATTCTATGATGAGAATTTGTTCTATGAGAGAAAATAAGACAAGTGATCCAGTTGGCAGAAAATGGGGAAGAATTCATCAAAAAAGTGTACAGATAAGAAAATTAAATTTCTTACTTGTGAGAAGTGTAATAAAAACATCCTAGAAAATTTATCTTAATGTCTAGGATGTGTTTCTAATTAGGTATGATAGGTTATATTTCTTGTAAAAGTAAGCAGTATTATCCTACAGGTAATCAAAAACCAGTAGTATGATGTTTTAGTTGAAATGAGATAGGACATTATGCCAATGTGTGTCCAAATATGATTTCCCAGGGTGGAAACTTGAATGATCCAAAGAAGAAGGGCCTGGGAAAATCATTATCTACTACAAAGGTTTATGTGGGACCATAAAATTAAATTTTAACATTAATGTTACATGTTTTCTCAAATTACTCTAATACTCCTTTTAACTCATGATCTTCACATTCTTTCATTTTTAAGATATTTTCATGTAAATTTGAAATATCATCTCATGAATCTTATATAGAAATTTTTTTAAAGACTCTAGGTGGAAGTATTAAAGAAACCAAGATTTATAGTATTCTTCATATTATTATTAGTGGGATGTTATTTCTTGAAAATATTGTCGAGCAACCCATTGTGGAATTTTTATCAATTTCGCTATGGGTAGTATTTCTGTTTATCATGTTAATATAGATTTTAAAGCCATGATTGTTCTACTCAGTGATTTCATATATTTTACAACATACCATGAAGATGAAATATTTATTTATGGTGGATGTAAATGTTATCTAGACCATGTTGTTTAAATTAATGAAATAGTTTTGATTAGTGACATTCCAATAGAAAATGAATTCACCAATGTTTTTTCGGATAAATTTCTTATTATTGTTCCCAATCATGATTTAGAATGTACTATTTATTTATTAACTGATAAAATCATATTTCTAATCCCACTTATCAAATGACTCATGTAGAACGAGTGGAATTAGAAAACATTTGCAAGATTATATTTTTAAAAGGTATCATTTGACATAGAACATCATCATGGGGTTCCCCAATTTTATTTTTGAAATTGAAATATTTTTCTATGAGACAATTTATTGATTAAATATCCTTGAATAACATCAATAGGAAAAAAATATTCTTTCCTCATATCGATGATTGTTTTTATCATCTCTTTTGAGATCATATTTTTTCAATGATTTATTATAGGTTCGGGTACCATCACCTGAAGGGGGAGGAGGTAGACATTCCAAGACATCTTTCCAAATGACATATGGGAATTATGAGTGTATAGTTATACCCTCTGGGTTATATAATGGAGATACTGTATTTTTTAATCTTGTGAATGTAGTATTTCATCAGTTCTAGATCACTTTGTGGTTTTTTTTAAAGATGGCATTTTGGAATATTCTAAAATCCAAGAGGAACATAAAAGTAACCAAACATTATTTGGAAAACCTTATTATAGAATAACTATATGGAATGTTTAGTAATATTGAATTTGGGTTGCATAAAATTTATTTTCATTGTAATATTGTTTCAATATATATTATAACTATTGAACCTTCTAACAACATGGTTGAATAGTGGAAAATACCAACCAATATAACAGAGATTTGTAGTTTTAATGGATAAGCTGGTCATTACTGAAGTATGGTTGAAAACATTTCTTGGTTATCTATCCCTTCAGCCAAGCTAATAAGTAATGGATTTGAGTACATTTGGATAGATGAATGTGATTATTATTTTCATGAAATGAAAAAAAATGGTAAATGCTTCAGTTTTTGTGCTGCCCTCAAAAAATAGTGAATTTGTTATCTACAATGATTCAACATTGAAGGGAAAATGTAGTGCCCTATTGAAGAATGATCAGATAATTATGTTTTCTTAATTTCAGTAGAAACCTCACCCTATACACGATTTGGAATTATCTTCTATTGTTTTTGCATTAAAAATGTGGACTTATCAATTGTTTGGCATAAAGTGTAAAATATATAATGATCACAAAAGTATAAAAATGTGTTAATTTTGGAAGAATTAATCATGAGAAAGAGGATATGGCTATAATTAATCAAGGATTAGGATTTCATGATTCATTACCATCTATGAAAGTTAAATAAATTGGATGTCTCCTTGAGTCGATAGAGTAATGCTACATTAATCATGTTACATATGTAACAAGGCCCTTTGGATTATAATTTGATGAATTATGGATTGAATGTTGTTAGTGCAGGGATATCCACTATTTTTTTGGTGGTAGTGAAATCATCTCTATCATAAAAAACTATGCAATCATTGAAGGAAGATAGTGAGTTGTGTAAGAAGGTAAAAGTGGATCTAATGTGTAAATTACCTAAATTTAACATTTATAAAGATTTTGTTTTGATGTTTAGAAAGAGAATACATTTTAATTGTGATTCATAGTGTAAGTAAGAGTTTTTATGTGAACCACATAGTTCACTATTTTATGTTCATCCTGGAATAATATGATGTAAAAAATTATTTTTGATAGTATTACTCATGGGACGTAATGGTAAGAGATATTACTGACTTTATTATGAATCATTTTAATTTTAAACCTGTTAAAGAATAATGACATTTGTGAAAATGGATTATTCAACCATATCTAGTTCCAATGATTAAATAGGAAAATATTTACATGGTTTTTATAGTGGTATTACAAAATAATTTTTGAGGTAACAATTCAATTTAGATTAATGTTTATTGAATAACTAAATAAGATCATTTTCTTACTATTTGAGATAATTTTTTTCTAGATAAACTCTATATATTGTATATTAAATATATAGTCATGTTGCATGGAGTTAGTCTCTCCATTTTATCGGAACATTATCTCAGATTCACTTTAAATTTTTATAATGGCCTAAAAAAGTAATTGGGATCTAAATAAAATTTCATTCATGCTTTTCATCCCTAATTAGATAGACCGTCACAATGAAAAAATCATACCATTGTAGATATTCTACGTTCGTGTTCAATGGATTACATGTGATGTTGGGATATATATCATTATTTTTTTCATTAATTTTAAAAACTTTTTTCATCCCATTTAACATATGGAAGCATTTTAAATTTATATGGAAAGCTACGTTGAAATGCATAATTTTGGGATGAAGTTTGGTAATGGATGTCGATGAGACTAGAATTGGTAGAAGTGATGGTAGAAAAAAATTTGATTCAGAAGTAAATGGGGATGGCTCGGAGTAGGCAGAAATGTTCTGCAGATAACCATAAGAATGAATTTTTTTTAAGGTAGGTGATCATGTCTTTCTCAAAGATTATCCATTGAAATTGCGATATGTTTTTTTATTAAGTCAAATATATGTCCACAGATCATTGGGACCTATGAAATCCTAGAAAATGTTGGATCAGTTTTATATAGTGTGGATTTACCTCCATTTTTATCCTAGGTACACAATTTTTTTCGTGTTTCAATATTGATAAAGTATTTTCCAAATCCATCTCATGTTTTGAGTCTAGAGGTAGTTTAGTTGGAAGAGAATATTTTTTATCAGGAACAACTAGTACAGACTCTTTATAGTATAGATAAAGTGTTGTAGAATCTATTGATTCTTCAGTTAATGGTTTTTTGGAAAACCTATATGTTTCAAGAGGAAATTTGGCAATCTTTTATGGCTTCAAGAGATAAATACCCCCACTTATATGATCAGAAAATAAAATTATAGGGAAAAATTTTCAAAAAGGTGGGAAGTATGTAACATCACATGTATTTATAGAATAAAACATTTTCATATCTATAAATATTTAAGAATAAAATATAATTTTATGTTAAAGAGGACACTTTGTACGACAGAATACTTGACACACAACAACAGTTTCTTCCAAAATCTGATGTTTCTTACAACATTGATTAATACTAAAAAATACAAAAATAAAAAAAAATTAAATAGTACTTAATGCCTAGTAATTGTTTTGGTGGGAATGAGCGGAACTAATTTAAATATGATTACAAATGTTTTTTAGACTTTTTTTCATTTATCGATTATATTTTAGAGTCATAAAGTGAGAATGAAAACACTATTAAGCATAAAATAATCTAATAAATTTTAAAAGGTCATTTTACCAGCATTTAATGGTGAAAAATTTTAAAATCTTTTTTTTTCACTTTTCTTGGTTTTATTTGACAAAAATAAATTATTTTTTAAAATCGGGACATCAAAATTATCTTTTGGGGAAATTATGGTATTTTTTAGATAAAATTAATATATAATAAACACTGAAAAATAATGAATTTTAATTTAAAACAATATTTTCATTTAATTTATTTATATAGGTTTACTATTTTATTAATCTTTATTAAAGATTAATTGGATTTCATTTATAATTTAATAAAATGTTGGTCATTAAAAGTAATTTAACATTTAAATTAGACAAAACACATTTCAAAATTTTCATAGTTTTTACTTCATAAAAACCTGCTTTCTGGTATTGTCAAAGAGGATTTATTTTAAATAATGGACTATAATTAGTGAGTTTGAATTTGGAAAAATGGATTCCAAAATTGGTATTAGAATGTCAAAATATTTTAAATAGGTACATTTTAGTTTGTAATTTTATGCATAGTAACATCATTAATTATTTTATATTTAACATGGTTAATTGGTAAATTAGGTAAATAATGGAAAATTAATATTATAATAATATAAAACTACTATAAAACATGTATTAATCCTATTGGAAGAGAAATATCTGACCATGGTCATCTATGGGTCAGTTTTCGGACCCCATGGAGCCACTTGGTTATGATAATGATATGTTATAATAATTGAATTTAAGTAATGCGATATATAACATAAACCTGTATCATTTTACAAAAAAAGATATTTAATATGTTGTTATATTACTAATACATATGACTCTAAATAGTCATTATAATACTAAAAATATTTCCTAATTAGTATATTTTATTTAAAATTTTTATAAATTAAATAAATAAATTTATGACATGATTATGATATCATTATTACCTTATTATTGAAAGATTCAGATAATTGATATTATAAATAATAAAATTAATTTAACTGGAATATTTTGATGTCATCCAAAAAAAATTAGATGACATTAACTTGTGAGGGATGACTTAGTGCAATTTATTAAATGAATTATATTTTTATGACTTTAACATATATCAGTTACTAAATAGTGTCATAATTTACATAATTGAGTTTTAAAAACAAATAATATTTTTTTATAAAGATATAATAGTCCTAGAAAAAATATATTCCCCCAAAGAGATATATATAATCTTAAAATTTTCATTAATTATCTACTTTTGGGTTTAGTAATTTTATATTAACTATTGTAACCATATATTAATAAAATATAAGAATACAATGTAAGAGTTAATGTTATTAACTGAGGGTTAATGCTAGAAGATAAGGTTAATTTTATGACCTAAAATGTCTAAAACCAATTGGTTGATTAAATTTAGTCTCGTACTCATTTTATGCTATAAATTTACTACTTTTTAACAATTTTTATCTGAAAATAATTTTTTTAATTAAAAAATATTTCATGACTTTTCTAAAGTGCCCCTCCTTCCTCTTATAAAAGTCCGTTACCTCCACCCACTTACCCACACTTCTAAAGCCCCTTGTATTATCTAAATTATTCTCAAATATTCTCCCAACATCCCTATCTTTCAAATATAATCCATTAAATAGGAAGAAGGAAACTCAAGGAAGTTGTTTGGTTTAAATAAAAAAGTGTTACCTGATTTAGAGGTAAGGTCTTCTCTCGAGATCCTTTCATTTATTTTCCTTCAATGACCCTGAACTATAATTATTCCATTATTTTATTAATACACGATTATCCTCAATATATTATAAATAATTTATGTTATAGTTTATTTTTTTCACTTACACACACCTCCAACTAATGGATATAGACATACAATTTTGGTGCATGGTGAACCAGTTCCTCACTAAATGAAAATTGTTCAAATTTTCTACCACCACATCTCATGGTGATCATAATGTTAGAATTTTATTTATATATAATATATTTTATATGTCATTTTTATATATTCTCTTAAAATTTTAATTTAAAAAATCTCTTTCTACATTTCATGTTGTGAAAATCTGATAATTTCGTTTGAGGAAGTGTGGAATATCCCCCCCCCCTCAATGCGACGTGACTCATTCCCTCTTAACGTGGAACATATAAAGGATGATTTTATTAAACATATGATACACACATGAAATTTATATAATACTGGTATTATAATGAAATTTATATTATTTGATTTTTATTCTATTAATATTACGAAGAAATGAAGGTAGTGATCAAGTATACATACGTCCTACTGTCTCCATGAATGATACATTTTTCTTCTTATCAGAAAATATTGTGGATATTATAAATAAATATATTTTGGATAAATATAATATTAAAATCATTAATAATATTCTTGATATGATGGAATTTTTACTACATGGACAATTTAAATCAAAACGAGATCATTTTCGCCTCAAGTACCAAATATGGGAAAAAACCTATATAAAATTTAATAATTATGTAATATTTAAAAAATGATAATATGTAATTTAAAATTAATAATAATCATAAAAATGGTTGTAAATAATTTATAAATTAACATATGATAAATATTCAGGAATATAAATAATGAACAAGACAAGTCAGATAGGATGTAAGGGACTCCGTATCTTTCTCTTTTAATTGGGGGAATATTTTGATAATATATAACCCTTTATTTTATACGGTGTATAATAATCCCATTTGACTTTAAATTTCATACAAAGTGAATATTTTTCAAATGAATCATTTTACTAAATGATAAGAAGGAATTTATTTAATATAAGTCGTGATAATGACTCCACCACTGTCGTAACTGTTATCTGATATTTAGCTTAATCTATAATCGATAATGTATTAAAAGGTACAGGAACCCCAATATTCCTTTTTTGGGAATTTTTAGATTGAAATAGGATTTGATAATATATTAACTATTTCAATATCTTGAAATGATTTCTTCTGATTGAAAATGAATTTTTATGATTGAAATGTTGATAATTGAAATCATTTATGTTTTATGTTTATATTATTGTATTTTTACATTTTATGGGTGTTTTCATGATAAACTAATGATGTATGGTTATGTGATAAATTAAATATAGGTGGTTCTGTAATATACCAAGTATAGATGGTTGTTTTAACAACCGAATGTTTTACGGAAATATTTTATTTAAATAGTTTTTATTCTTAAATAGCCATCTTTTGATGCAATAATGAGTTTAAACAGACCAAAAGATGCACTTATTATAAAATTACCATTATATACTACCTGTTAGGTTAGTGGTTATAATTATATATAACTTATAAAAATGCACTGTGAATTCATTGGCAATCAATTATTTATGAGAAATATAAATCAATTAAGTATTTGTATTTTTTGAGTGAATTACATTTGGTAATATAATAAATGAGATATTTATGTGTCATATACTTAATAAGGACTTTTTTATATCAATATAATGTATATTTTTGTCATAGGGTAATAATAAAATCCTATTTGATATATAAAAACCTATTTTGTAATGTAAATTTTACACTTTTGAATGGGGAAAACCATTTAATTTAGGATTTTGAAATAATAATTACTTTAATATCAAATGTATTAATTTTCTTCGGATGTGAGATATAAAAATTTACTTTAGAAAAATTTTAATATTTGTCTAATAACCTTCATTTTTTTGATAAATAGTAAAAATATGGTAAATTTTAATTGAAAATACATGTTTCAATGAAATAATTTATACTCTTAAATTTTATTTTATAGTTTTTTTAATAAATGAATAAATTATATTTTTACCCTTTAATATAATGTAGGTCTTCAGAATTAATTTGACCTTAAATTAAAATGTCAAAACATATCAATCTTTTGAAAAATTTAAACTTTTGAAACCAATTTTCTCATTTGAACAATGACATTAATTTTAAATTAATTTCTACAACTTATGTGTTTTGAATTTTGAAAAATGTATTACATATTTGGAATAATTAGAACCAATTTATTTAAATAGATTTATTTTATTTTTGGGCAATATGAATAGTAACTTTAGTATAATTTATTAACATGGTAAATGGGTAAATCATGTTATTAATGGTAAAAATAATATGAGAAAATTACCAAACCACTTTTCATAATATAATTAGATGATTGTAATTTTCCGTAAAACATACTTGTGTTAAAATGGTATCCATTTGAACCCACTTGGATGAGTTTAGGACAACTAATTATTTTTATTTAAAGAAAAGTGAAATATGTCTCACTCAAACTTTAATAATTAAATTATTTTTACAATAATGTTATTGAAAACAAAAATTTGATTATATATACTCATTTGAAATATATATTTTTTCCTTATCCTGAAAATGTATTTTTAATTTTTAGGTTTTAAATATTTACATTACGGACTTATACATGGAGGAAGAAACATTTTAATTAATTGATGAGAAATAAAAAAGACAAATTTTATTATAATATTAATAACAACAATAATGAAAAAACCCATGACCAAACAATGTTAGTAGAGTATATATCAACAATTTACATCCAAGTGCCTACTTATTGTTCATTTTATGGAATATATAAGTGATTATGACAGTTATATTATATTATTTAAAGAGAAGATGAAGTTTTCACATTCATGTTTTAATAGTGTATAAAAATTTTAATGATGGGTTTTTTAGAAGATAAATATGACTAGAAGTATTCTTCTCAAATATAATGTATTAACCTTCATCATATTTTTTTATTTCTAAATTTTATTGAACAAATATTTTTATTAAATAATAACAAAATATTAAAGTAGTCATTATTTTATTAATGAAGAGATCAAATAAATGTTATGAAAAATATTTTCATAAATATATTTATGGATATTAATTATCTCAAATAAATTTTATACATTACCAATAAAAATTATATATATAATAAAAAACATTTATCGAGGTTCACATCTCATTTATTATATTTCTTAAAATACATGAAATAAATAGTGTCATAATTGAGAGTAATGATATTTTTTCAAAATAATGTTTTCATAAATTATTGGATAATTATAAAACATTTTTACAAATACATAATAATTATTATATGGTATAAATTGTTCTAAATTATATAATTATGGATTAATTTACATCATTTAAGTAATTAATTTAGCCTTTTAATTTTGAAATATTTGTTACCCTAGTAAAACATTTAATTGAATAAATAACTGTTAATTAAAATAATAATGCTTAAATTTAGAAAAAAAATTGTCAAAATTTTATTGGATTATGAAATTATTACCTTATCTAATCTCATTTTCTAAATTTTTTCCTTTATGAGTTTTTTTTGTTGGTTTTTATTTTAGTATAAATTAATATTTTTGGGGTTTCCAAAAGTGACCCACATGTCAATTATAAAAGGGAACATCCAGCCCAAAATCTTTACTTCATTTTAACCCATTGATATTAGTCAGAACATACAAATTTCCCTTATAAAATTCCATATAAACCGTCTATATTTCTTGTTTTTATTCAAATACAAACTCTAGTTCTCTATGAGTATATTTAAAGGAGTCATATGAAAGAAGATGTTATATCATTTACCGATATTTCAAAATTATTTCTTTTTCTATTTATGCCTTATGAGTTGTTTCATTAAAAAAATAATAACTCCATTATTACTTATATAATAATATTTTATTATTATTATTAAACAACCATATTCCACCTTCTACACATACTATGAAATTGAATTCACTATGTGTGTATATGTATGACTTACCATCTACATGCCTTGTTGTAATCCTTTTTTCACCATCACCTTACATGGATGGGTATAATGATAGAATTAGTAAATATATATATGATTTATATAAAATTATATTTACTATGAGATATTATAAACCACATAATTAAATACAAATATTAAATTATGGGAACAATATCGTCACTCAAGAATATGTACCACTTTCCGTCTCCATGTTGAGATGTGATTATTTCTATATAATATTCATTATGTAATTTTTATATTAATGAATTCAGTGAATAAATATGAAATATATTATTCTAATAACATGTTTTAAATGATATGACTATAACCTAAAATGATGAAGAATAACTTATCCGACCAAACATGCATGAGAACATAAAGGAGTAAATACCTGAATAACGAGTAACAATGAAATATTAATAACAAACGAACAAAAAAATGATCATAAATGTTATCATAAAAATTGTTATGATTCTGGAATATATTAGAAACATTATTTAAATCATTATACAAGATTTTCAGATATTTATGAAGCATATCCAACCTAAGGTAAGGGATATGTTTGGGAATCTCAATTTTATTTGAGAATGATTATTCAAATGTATTTACTAAGGCATATTTATCATCCACGTCCATGTTTTCAAAATATGTATTTCAAAAAAATATATTATATCATTTTTTAATTTTTTAATTTAATTTAACCCATTGTTTTGTATTTACCTAATGGTATTAAAGGAATCATTTTTCATTTTCGGTACGAGGTACTTTTTGACTTCTCCATCAAAAGTTCGAGAATAATGTTTTTATCTTGTATGGAATGAATGTATTTTTACGCTTTCATAATTCCTTATTTCATGAAGTTTACCCTATAATATTACAAGGATATTTTCCAACACAAATATCTATTCTAAAATTGATTGGAATTTTTTGGAAGGAAAATGGTATTGAGGATGAAATGATATTTTCTTCAAGAATTAAGCTGTAGTGTTTTATCAAAATTATTTTCCATCTAAGATGACATAGGTTTGTGTAAATAAAACTATTATTAATACGATTCAATTTTTTATATTATATAATTATTTTTATGAAATTAATTAATTTAATATTGATTATTTTTTGATGAAATGATGTTTACGAACCCAATTTTATTTCATGGTTTATTCTATGATGAATTATTTTTTACTACCACATGTTAGAACGAATTCATTATGAGATGGGTGGGACTTATATCTGCCTAAAATGAAATGTGTAAAGGATAACATATATTGAGATAGACATGACTGGAATGGAAAGTAATTATGGTTCAGTAATATAGGGCTATAATGACAAGGGAACTCAGTTCAGTAATGGAATTTTTACACTATGACAGTCTTTTCAATGATCCTGGACAAATATAAAATGAAATTCCATGCCTTATGTTATCACTATTGGGATTACATTTAACTTTTATGATTTATCTCATGACATTATATTATTATCTTTTAAATGAAGGATATGATTTTCAAATGGCATGTTCACATTATTAATATATGATTGATATTTCTATTGTTTCCCTAACTGATCATTTTAGATCACCCTTTAATATGTTTATTTTTTTCATGTCATGATGATGGGTATTAAGTAAGATATTTCCAAAAGGATTCTAGTTACGGAGAAATAAGTGGGGGAAATGTAGATGTTTTTTGAACAAATTGTTTATGATTCTTATCTTCTAATGACACTAAACCTACATGGTTATGAAGTGGACATTTTTATGTTATGTAATAAATATTCTTATACGTTGAAGTAAATTCTCTATGTAATGTCTGGGTTATTACAGTTGGTATGAGAGAAACATTATTTTTAACACTTGGAGACTAGAATGAGAGAACCCTAGTAAAAACACTAAGGATATATCTAAGTATAGGGTATTATCATATCCAGCTGATTTAGAGATATTCATGAATATCCTATGATAAAACCCAATGTTTCATGAATTGAAATTTTATTGTTGAATTATGTTATCTTACCATTATTATTTGTGTGTGACAAACTATGCATCATGGTTCTAGTAAATGGATGGAACCCGATGGAACATTTCTATTGATGAATATGATGGGAAATGAAATAATTTCCCCACAAATCAACCAAATGTTAGGGGAGATGGAATGTAAAATCATGTATCCATGCTAACACAAATTTCTCAATATATGAATCATGTCATAATTACAAATGAGAAAATGAGGGAGAAACCTTTTACTGCATCCTTCATGAGGCAGTGTCTACCATCAATTAGTGGGTTTTCTAGTCCCTTAGTGTCTAAACAATGGATCAATACCACTAAAAAGAGATATTTAGTTATAAAATGTTTTGACCATGATAATGTAGTCTTAACAGTATATCATTTGAAATGTGATGCTTATCAATGGTGAAATCTTATCAAGAATATGAGGAAAAGAGACGAAATTGAGTCCATTGAATTGGACGCATTCAAGAAAATATTTTTCAATATGTAAATTCCTCTTTTTATTAAATCATAGATAGGGAAGTTGTTCCTTGAAATTATAAAAAAGAATAATGAAATCGTTGGTACCTATGAATAAAATTTTAAATAACTTTCAAGGTACGCTTCTTGAATTCTTATCCAACTGTAAATAAAAATGATGGATTCTTATGTGTCTTAAATCCATGTCTCTTAAGGGCATTATCCATAATATACATCCTTTTATACCAGTAATTTCTTGATGTTCTCTCGAGGATTAGGTAGATATTATATTAAAACATAAGTAATATGGGTTTGATAAGATGTGAAAAAAGTAAATCAATGGAAACTTCAACGACCACAAACTATTTGAGATGAGTTTCAACTCATTTTCAAAGTGAGGAAATAAACAACGGAGAATTTTTATAACAGTACTAGTAAATGTTTTATGTTTATAAAATAATGTCATAAGGGAGTTGAATGTCGAATTGTTGGGAAAAATATGACTAATAAAGAGATCAAAGAAAAGGCTACACATAATGAAACTCTTACACATCAATTCAACAATTGCAAGGAAAGTGTTCATTATTCCCGTCAATTCCCCAATCCATGGGTTATTGATTATGATCAATGTCATCAAACAAATAAGTCCAAAGATAAAGGAATGTCACTTAAAATCCCTATCAGTGAGGTGGAGTTTGATATTGAATGGGTGAAAGGATCATTTACCATCCACTCTAATGTTAAAAATGATTTCATTGATTCTGGATCCTCCCACTATTTTACATCTGATGAATATTATAATGGTATCATCATATCACCTCAAAAATTATATTTTGAGTTGTCTATGGCCACACACAATGTCACGATGGTCACATAATATTTATATAAATACTCAATAGTTTATTTTTTAGGAATGTAATTCCTATAATTTTGTTTGATCCTTACTATAGTGTAATTTGATGTGATTCTTGGATTGGATTGGAATTCTCTCTGTGAAGCTCATTCAAATCTTCCTGGAAGGGAACTATGATTTTATATTCCAGATAAATCTATGATCATCTATCTATGCAAGGATGAATATAACCTTAAAATATAAATTTTTTCCATATTATAGTTTAAGTTTCCTATAAAAGAAGGTTATTTAACTCTAACGGTTGGGAGAAACCCATGATTAGGAATACACTGATTGCACGAGAGTTTGATGATATCTTCCACCAAGAATTTCTATATATTCCACCAAATCCTGAAGATGAGTTTTCAAAAGAACTTATACAGAGTGTTATGCTTATTTAAAATAAATGTTATAAAATAGACCCAATTGAGTTAAAGTCATTGAAGAATAAACTCCAAGAGAATCATGACATGGGATCCATACACCCTATTGTGTCACGTTGGAGATCACATGTTCTATTTTGTAATAATAATGATGGATCAGTGAGACTCTGCATTGATTATTGAGAACATAACAAGATCACTATCAAGAAAAAAATAACTTATTCACCACATTGATGACTTTTTTAACCAACGACATTGAGCTAAATAAATTTCCAATGTTGATATTCATTTAGGATATCATCAATTAAGGGTAAAAGGGGATATACCAAAGACAGAATTCTATATAAGGAATGGACAATATGAATTTATAGTAATACCTTTTGGTCATTCAGATGCACCTGTTATCATCATGGATCAAATTAATAATGTCTTAAGAAACTATCTTGATCAATTTGTGGTAATATTTATATAAAATATTCTTATCTATTCAATTAGCAAAGAAGAAAATGAATTCAACCTGAGAATTGTACTAAAGAACCTGAGAAAAGATATTTCTTGTGTGAAATTTACCATGTGTAAAATTTTTATTCATAAATGTTTATTTTTTGGTCAAATAATCTCAAAAGAATTGATATATGTGAATCCATAAAATACATATGTTTTGGAACGTTGGTCGAGACCAAACACAGGTAATGAGATTCGATGTTTTCGTGGTTTGGCTGGATATTATCGACGTTTTGTGAATGAATTATCATGATTATATAATCCACTAAACAGATTAACTCGGAAAAGAGTTATGTTCATTTGGATAGAGGATTGTGAAGATAATTTAAAAGGGCTAAAAAGAAGGTTAGATAGTGCACCTACACTCACACGACCTTGTAGTGGAGAAAGGTTTGTGATCTATAATAAAATATCCAAGAAGCGGTTGGGAGGTGTTCTCATAAAAAACGATATGGTAATAGATTATGGCTAATGGAAGTTGAAAATCAATTAGCAAAATTACAATAAACATGATTTGGAGTTTTGGGGAGTAACTGTTGCAATAAAGATATGTAGTAATTATCCTTATGGTGAAATGTGAGATAATAATATTGATCATAAATTTTTAAATTATATTTTGACCAAAAGGAGTTTAATATAATCCAAATAAAATAGTTGGAGTAGATTATAGATTATGACTACTCAACACATTACCACTATGGGAATCCAAACAAAGTGGGTGGGGTTCATTGAGTTGAAAGTATAGTGCTAGCCTATCTATGATAAGGATCATAAATGATCCAATATTTATGTATTTGAAAATTATTGATCATGAAATTTTATAGGAAGGGGAGAAATATTATCTTAATAAAATGAATTTTCAACTATTTATACAAGTGTAGATTTAGGAGGTGGAAAATGAATATGTAGTGTTATAGAAGAAGGTCGGAATTGTTCCTGAATTCAACTTGGATTGTGTTGGAATAATAATGTTCAGGAACCGTTTTTGTATTACTCCCATAACATAATTAAGTAAGGATCTCTTGGATGAGGAGCATTGTAATTCATACTCTAATAATCTTGGAGGCACAATGATTTGTAAGGACCTGAAAGAGTATTTCTGGTGCGATGGGTTGAAAAGAGATGTTTCTGAATATGTATCTCGATGTTTGGATTGTCAGAAAGTTAAGGCTGAGAGACAAAAGTCATAGGGGATTTAAAAACCATTACCCATACCAGAATTTAAATGGGAAAACATCCTTATGGACACTCTTTTCGGGCTTCATAAAACATATAAAGGACAAAATTCTATTTTGGTTAAATTAGATCATTATACGAAGTCCACATACTTTATTTCTATTGGAGACTATTTCTATCTTGATCAAATTTATATGATATATGTAAAGAAAGTAGTGAGATTTCATGGAGTACCAAATTAAATTGTATCTAATCTGGATCTGACGTATAGCTCGATGTTCTGTAGAAGTCTTCAGCAGGCTCTGGATACAGTGTTATGTTTCATCTTTGATTATTATCCTCATATAGATGGTCAGCCTAAGTGGTCAATTCAAACTCCTGAAGACACTTTGGGTCATTTCCCATTTGATTTCAAAGGTGTTTGTGATAAAATCTTACATTTGTGGAATTTTCATACAAAAATAGGTTTAACTCCAGTATTCAGATGACTCATTATGATGCCCTCTATGGAAAGAAGTGAAGAACTCCATCTTTATGTGATTATGATCTGGAAATACATCTATTAGGAATTGATATTGTTGATGAGATGGTTGAAAAGGTCAGATCTATTCAATAATACATAAGAGAAGCTAACATTTTACAAAAAGGTTTTGCTGACAATTGAAGAAAATACCTTGATTTTAAAGTTTGTGATAAGATATTTCTTTGAATATCTCCATAGCAGTGAGTAATTGGATTTGGAAATAAGGTCACACTTATCCCTTGGTATATCAGTCTTTATGAAAGTGTGGATCTTGTTTGGAAGGTATATTACCGATTGGAACTTCCACAAAATCACTCTCATGTTCATGATGCGTTCCATTTATCTCACCTAAGAAATTACATACCTGATCCTTCACATCTAATAAGCTCATAAGTCATACCGCTAGAGAATGTTTTTTCAATGATGAAGAACTGGTAGATATTTTGGATCGTAGCGAAACAATTTCATCAAAAAAAGACCACTCGATTGGATAATGTTTTATGGATGAACCAATAATTTGATCTAGCTACTTGGGAACTTGAGGTTATGATGAGGGAAAGGTATAGATATCTTTTTGTTTCCAGGTGATGAATTTGAATGAATAAATTTAGATTAAGTGGTGTATAATGTAACACAAGGATATTTTTTATATTTATTTTATTCTTTAGTAGGTTTTTTTGCAGAAAATCATATGTTTAAACTTACTACATGACACCCTTATTATGACATTACCATTATATCTTATATTTTATACTAGAATGGTTAATTATTAATAATTAATGATAATTCGTTGTTAATTCATGGGCTATCAATTATTTTGGAAAAATATAATTCAATTTGATATTTGTATTTTTTAGTGAATTACATTTGTTAATAAATTAATGAGATATATATGTTTTATATACTTAAAAAAATATTTTTGATATTAATCCAATTGATATTTTTGTTATAAAAATGAATAAAACCCTATTTGATATATAAAATCCAATTTTTTAAGGGTTGATTTTAAACCATTGAATGTAGAACCATAATTAATTAAAACTTTTGACATATTAGTAAATTTAATATGACATATTAATCATTTTCTTTTGAAGTGGGATTTAAAAATTTATATTTTATACATTTTTATATTTTTCTGATATCCTTCTTTTTCTGATTAATTGTAAAAATAGGCTAAATTTTAATTGAAATTAACTTACTTCACTGAGAGAGTTTATATGGTTAAAATATACTAATTAATTGTTTCAAAGTAAAAATGGAATATATTTTTACTATTTAATATAATTTAATTCATTATAATTAATGTCTCATTAAATTCAGATGTTAAGGTAATTCAATCTTTTGCAATATTTTATCTTTTAGAACATGTTTTTTCATTTCAACAACGAGATTAATTTTAAATTAATTACTAATAATTTTTTTATTTGAATTTTGAAAAATGGATTCCATATTTGGAATAAATATTCCCAAAATATGTAAATAGATTTATTTAATTTTTGGGAAATATGAATAGTATCTTTGGTAAATTTTATTAACACTGTAAAAGGGTAAATCGAGTATTTAAAGGAAAAAATAATTTTATAAAATTACCCTAAAATTGTTCTTTATAAAAATGGATTATTATAATTTTCCATAAAACATTCTCGGGTCGAAATGGAATCCACTGGGACCAACTTGGATGATATTAGGACATTTAATTTATAATATATAATGTAAAGTTAAATATGTCTCACCCACACATTAAATATTAAATTACTTTTCAAATATATTTATACAAAAATTTGATTAAAATACTCATTTAAATGATAATTTTTTTCTTTTTCTGGATATGTTATTTTATATTTGTAGTAAATAAATAATTAACCTAACGACTTATAATTGGATGTTGAAAAAAATAATTAAATGATGTAATAAAATAATTTTTCATAACATATTAATAAAATTAAAATGGTTCACACACATGATAAAACCTTATTTGTAGAGTATAGATCAACCATAAGCATCCATTTTTTTACTTAGTGACCATTTAGAGGCTCATAGAAGAGATTATGATTGTTATATTATTTTATTTAAAGAGAAGATAAATTTGTCACATTTTTTTAAAGAGTATAACAGTTTTAATGATGGTTTTTTAAGAAGAAAAATTTTATTAAATGAATTATTTTGAAATCTAAGGGGTTTACCTCCATAAAAATATTTTATTTTGAATTTTTATTCATAAAATATGTATATTAAATAATTACACAAACTGAGGGAGTGATTATTTTATTAATGAAGAGATCAAAAAAATGTCATTAAAAATATTTTAATAAATATAATTTGGAATAATTATTATGTAATATAATTTTAAATATTACCATTACCACTTGGGGTCATAATAAAACAGATGGAGAGAGGTTCACCTCATATTTATATATTTTAAAAATCCATGCATTAAATAGTATAAAAATTTACGATATTTGTATTTTGTTAATATAAGGTTTTATTAAATTATTAAAAAAACATAAAACATTTACAAATATATATATTAATAATTATATTGTATGAAATGTTATAAATTATTTATTTATTGTCTAATTTTCTCCAAAAAAGTAAATATTTCACCCTTTTAATATTGAAATATATGTTAACCTCATTAAAAATTAAATAGAATGACTAACTCTTAATTAAATCGATAATGTTTAAATTGACACCAAACATGTCTAAAATTTATTGGTTGATGATATTAAAACCCTATATCATATCATATTCTAATTGTATTCATTTTGGATTATTTTATTTTGGGTTTAATATTATTATAAATTAATATTTTTGAGGATTACAAAACTAACCCTCTCCCAAATTATAAATGGGAACTTCCTCCCTCTACTCTTTATATATTTTTTAGCATTCAAGCTAGACAGTGCCTATCCCATTTCCATTATAAACTTCCTTACTATCATTTTATAGGTTCAATGACCAACTCTATTGTCTATGTGGA
The DNA here is from genome assembly GCA_963277665.1 of Viscum album. Taxonomy (NCBI): domain Eukaryota; kingdom Viridiplantae; phylum Streptophyta; class Magnoliopsida; order Santalales; family Viscaceae; genus Viscum; species Viscum album. Next base: position 33,134,569 of record OY728150.1, on the reverse strand, counting down.
TATTTCAAGTAAACTCATCGAAGAAAATGTAATATCATATATAGATTCTTTGAAACTTCATTCTTCTTCTACCTCCAACTCATGATTCATTTTGTTATAATGTAATAACATTAGTATTACATAAATTTTGAGAGGTTATTATTATTACAAACTATCCATTGTTCAACATCTACCCATCCAATGAAAAATTAAATCACCAAATGTGCGTACATACAACTTACTGTCTCAGCGTGATGGTGTAATCTATTTTCACCATCACCTTAGATGGAAGGGTATAATTATGGAATAAAGAAATAAATATATTATTAATATAAAATCTATTTGATTTTGAGATAATATTCAACATAAACTTCAATAAAATTCAACTATTATGGGGAATATATCACCGCTCGTGCATATGTACGACATGCCATCTCTATTTTGTGATGTGATTTGTTCTACATAATCATCATTAATGCATGATTATGTAAATTAATTAAATGAATAAATTTGATATATATTATACAAATAAAATTTATTAAATGATATTACTATATCCTAAAAAGTGAAACATGGTCATATCTGACAAAACATGCATAAGAACATAAATTGTAAATACCAGAATAACCAGTAACAATGAAATGTTTCTAACAAACGAATCAGAAAAGATCAAAAATATTATAAAAAAATAATTATGATTCTGGAATAAATCATTAACATTATTTATAAATTTATTCTAGATTTTTCAAAACATACGAAATATATTGGACCCAAGGTAAGAGGTAACTTTCCAATATCTAGTTTATTTATGAGATTGTGTATTCATAAGTATTTACTGGGTTATATTTATCATCCACATACGTGTTTCCTAAATAAGTATTTAAAAACATTATTTATATCCTTATATAATTTTTTAATGAAAATTTTACCCATTTTTTAGTTTCTTACTAAATATTATGAATGGAATATGTTTTCTTTTTCGGTATGAGGTTCTTTTTTACTTTTCCCAGAAAATAATGAGAAGATTTTTTTTAACTTTTAAAAAATGAATTAATTTTTACTCATTAATAATTATATATTTCCTTGAATCTTCCCCTACGATCTAAAAGTTTATTTTCATATAAAATGATATCTTCTAAAATTGTGTGGCATTTTGAGGATGGAAAACGTTTTTGAGGAAGAAATGATATTTTCCCAAGGAATTAAGCTCAAGTGTTTTATCAAATATATTTCCTATATAAAAAGACATAGTTTAATGTTTCTATACATTTTATTAATATGATTTCATTATACTATTTATTGTGTTATTTTTATAAAATTCGTTTATTTTATATAGATTATGTTATGATGGAATGATGTTTAAGAATCCCATTTTATTTCATGGGTTATTCTTTGATGAATGATATATGTTTTGGTGAAACATTTATGAATGAATTCATTATATGGTTGGTGGGACCTATAATACCTCTAATGCATTGGGTAATGTTTTTTATCTCTTGAGACTGACATGAATATATTTACAAGTACATCTTGTTCAGTAATACATGGCTCGAACGAGAAGTGAACTCGTTTCACTAATGGACTTTGTCCGCTGTGACATTATTAGAAATGATCCTTGACCAATATGAAATGATTTTCTATGCTTATGCGTGTATTCCAAAAAATTTCATGTCTTATGTTATAACTATTTCGATTACAATTCACTATTCTTATTTATCCTATGACATTATATTATGATCAGTTATATGTAGGATAAGATTTCAAATGATATTTTCTTATGATTAGGATATCATTGATATTTCCCTTAATTACGCTTATTGAGCTTTTGAGCTCACCGTTACATATGATTCTTTTACCAAGGATGCGAAAAATTTACTAACTAATATATGTCTAAATACAGTCTAGTTGCGAAGAAATAAGCTGGAGACAATGTAGATATTTTTGTTAACTGGTTGTTTATGTTTACCACGATCTAAAGACGGCAAACCTATATAGTGTTGGAGTGGTTTTTGTTATGTTATTTAATAAATATACATCATTTTTGAAGTATTTAATGACCCATCAATTCTAATTGGATTGAGAGTTCAACGTGTCATTACTAGGCCTTAAGCAACATCCCCAAGACTCCAAAGGCTGGAAATAAATGCCGAAGGGTCTCAAGCATAGCGGGGGACAATTTTCCCTTTAATAAATAAACCCATCCATTAATCATTCACTATATGATTCATAAAAAAATGAAAGACCAATAAATAACTTCATTTATGTTAAACCACATCAGAGTACATAATAGAGGAATACCAAAACAAACATAAAAAATACACAGCGGAAGAACAACACATGACTCACAAAAGACACCACAACTTAGTGGTCCACAAGCTCCAAGCTCCACTGCATCTCCCAAACATCACCACAAGCCACTAGTAATGAGATTCTTTACCTTTACCTATGTCTCGGAATACTATATCTGCCAAATCACCAAAGTTATAATGTAGGGGTGAGTATAAAACTCAGTAGGTTTTCCCCAATGACTTCCATACTCATGACACTAGGATAGAAGAGTTAGCCACATTTATATAAAAATAGTTTATATAAAAAAAATTCACCAAAGTAGTTTATAACTAAATATAAACTAGTTTTACAAAACCAACCATTCTCAAAAGAATCAAAGGGAAATTTAAACTGGCTTTCCCAACACGTTATTTTTCAAAAAAATTAACCAAACAAATATCCAAACCATTTCAAAAACATCCCATTTTGGCATACCCAACCATTTCACAAACCCGTGAAATCAACCATGCATGCTTCATTATGACAGTTCCATACTCATGAGTGGTCTCTCATTGATCTTACAAGTTGTCACAAGGTAATTATTTCCCATGTTCCATTACACCTTTGGCACCGAGCACACGGTCATATTTAAACCAAGCCTCGTACTTAAAATTCCCATGTGCCATTAAAAGTTTGGTACCGAGCACAAAGTCCTATTTAAACCAAGCCTCATGTATGCAACATGAACGCACACCGCACATTCCTAAAAACCATTCCAAAACCACCCTTTCAATAAAACACCATTTATTGAAAACAATTTTCCAACAAAACCTAGTGTGTTCAAATAATTTAATCCATTTCAATAAAACTCAATTTTGGTGAAAACCAAATCCATCAAAGTCATTTCAATCTCAAACCATTTCAATAAAACACACTTTTTATTGAATTCTAATTTCTCATTAAACCATTTTCAATTTCATCAATTTTATAATTTAAAATCATCATTTTAAATTCAAATATCCAAATCACTTTTTAGAAAGATTCACCAAGATTAAACAATTTCATCAAAACCATAAATCATCATTAAAGACGATTTATTACATGCTTTTCACAATTAATACAATTCAAATAACCAATTTAAAACTAATCCAACCAATTATAATGATACGAGTCGAGAGTGAAGCCACCAACCTCAATAATTTAGGCGAAACCATGCAACGAATGAAGAATTATCAAGAACATCATGTCAAATCTCCAAAAACCCACCTTGATCTCTTCTCCTAACACAACCAAGACCAAATCACAACATATTTGGAATCCACATACTTAGGTCTACCACTAATCTGCATAGATCAAAAACCCCGATGGAAAGGGAGAAGTAGATCTAAGTAGATCTAGGAAACCATTCACGAACGAAGGAGAAAGATTGCATAACCCAAGAATCTTGCTTTGATTCGCCAAGAGAAGCCTTCGGATCGCCTCCAGAATGATGGGAGAACCCTCTTTGACCTTAGCAGAACCAAATTTTGAGTTAGGGCCACTTAGGAGCTTTAATGAAATAATTTTAGGAAAAACAAGTTAGATCCACAATTTAAGGATCTAATTTTAAGTGACAGCAAGGTTAGTCTGCACGGTTTGACAAACCGTGCCCTAACCGTGCATTAGCTACTGCCTCGACCACCCTTCTTGCATGGCCTCATTGCACTGTTTCCCTTAACCATGCGCCAACCATGTGGAAGCCACTACCTCCTCAAACATCCACACATGGTTTGGTTGCCTGGTTTAGACAAACCGTGTGTTTCCCTTGCACCTTCCCCTTTGCTTCAAACATCAGTCCAGGATCTCCCGACTCGCCGATACGTCACCCTTAACTTTTAAAACCAAGAAAAAAATCAAGTAAGTCTTTCATACCAGAAACCAAGGGTACGATATTCTCCCCACCATTGGCCTTTCCGTCCTCGAAAAGTAGAAAATTAATGCTTGTCTAAATGAGTTCTGTCCACTGCTCTCTCATTTCTATCTCGTGTTCTCAAGTATTTTCCTGAATCTGACCATGTTCCCACAAAACCTACACTAGATCGATGCTTTTCCCACACAAGACATTTTCCTACCTATCCACAATCTACACCGGGATATGTACCAATGAAGCATTTGTCTCTAGGTCAACATGATCCCATATGATCACATGGCCCAAATCGGGTTGATACTTCTTTAACTGAGATACATGGAACAAATTGTGTACCGAACTAAACTGTGGTGGTAATGCCAACAGATATGCCACCTCTCCAACCTGTTCTAGTATCTCAAAAGGGCCTATATAATGAAGTGATAATTTTCCCTGATTCTCATAAAGATGATGTCCAAGTCTTGGAGAGATCCTCAAGAAGACATGATCACCCACAATGAACACCAATGGCCTGCGATGGTGATCCGCATAAGATTTCTTACATCTTTGAGCCGTCTCCATCCTTTTTCTAATCAATTGAATCTTCTCAATTGTTTCTTGGAAAAGGCTCGGCCAGACTAGTGATGTTTCACCGGTTTCCACCTAGCATAGTGGAGAACGACAAGGACGCCCATATAATGCTTGAAACAGAGCCACACATATCGAGGCATGATAGATTCTATTGTATAAGAACTCCATTAAGTGTATATGCTCCTCCTATGAGCCACCAAAGTCTATTACACAAGCCTGCAACATGTATTTCATCTTTTGTATTGTCCGCTCAGATTTCCCATCTGTCAGAGGATGATACGTCGTACTCATCGTCAAATGAGTCCCTAGGGATTGCAGTAATGATTTCCAGAAACGAGATGTGAACCTCAAATCTCTGTCTGCGACTATAGACACTGATACACCATGAATCTTTACATATTATCAGATATATATTTTTGAATGTTATTCCATCATATGAGTTTCACGAATTGGGATGAAATGGGCCAACATGGTTAGACGATCCACTATCACCCAAATGGAATCATGATTTCGAACCTTTCTTAGAAGACCTATAACAAAATCCATTGCTATATGATCCAATTTCCACACTGGTATAGGTAAAGGCTGTAACATACCAGCTGGTCTTTGAGGCTCTGCTTTAACCTACTGACAAGTTAAGCATCGTGAGACGAATTTGGCCACCTTCCATTTCATGACCCTCCACCAAAACTGCACCTTTAGTGCCTTTTACATCTTCTATGTACCCGGATGTAGATCCCATCTTGAATGGTGGTAATCATTAAGGAGTTGTTCCAGAAAAACTACAGGTACAACCATCCGATCATTGAAACAAAAAACTGAACCCACTTCTAGTTTCCAGCTATCAATGGTCTCCCCACCATTGAGTTTTGAACTCTTTACCAGACATTTCGCATCAGATGTTTGTGCCTCTTTGACCACTATTACCAGATCAGGAACAAGCGTAGCTGAAAAGAAAACCAAAAAATCATATTGGTTTTCAAATTCCACATGCATGCCTTCTAAGACTAACATCAACTGTCATTCATTTGAAGCTTACTTTTCCAACTGAGCATACGACTTCCTGCTTAATGCATCGGCCATCGAATTTCCCTTACCCAGTGTATACATTATGTCAAAGTCAAACATTTGAAGATACTCCATCCATCTCTTGAGCCTCTGATTCATATCTCGCTGTGAAAAAATGTGTTTCAAGCTTTTTTTATCCGTAAACCTAGTAAATGTTTCACCAAAGTGATAATGTCTCCATGTTTTCAAAGCATATATGACTTCAGCTAACTCCAAATCATGTGTTGGATAGTTCTTTTCATGCGCTCTCAAATTTCTTGAGCCGTAAGCAACAACATGGTCTCCTTGCATGAGAACACAACCCAACCCTGTTCATGAAGCACCACAATACACCATGTAACCTTGACATGATTTTGGAAATATTAAGATAGGTGCCGATATAAGCCTAACTTTCAACTGTTGAAAAGATCTCTGACATTCCTCAGTCCATTGAAATGCACTATTCTTCTTTGTCAATGCTATCATAAGCGAAGATAGTCGTGAGAAGTTACAGACAAAGCATCGGTAATAACTAGCTAGACCAAGAAAACGTTTTATTTCAAATACATTTTTCAGTGGTTGCCACGAAAGAACTGCTTCTATCATTTATGGATCAACTGAAACACATTTCTCAGAAACAACATGACCCAGATAATGTTTCTCTTGTATCAAAAAACTTTCACTTGGATAATTTTTCATAGAACTGATGGTCTCACAAGATTTCCAACACTTTCGCCAAGTGTGTCTCATGCTCAGCCCTTATTCTTGAATACACCAACATATCATCCACAACCACCACAAAAAAAGAATCTATATATCACTAAAATATCTGATTCATCAATGCTATAAAGACTACTGGTGCATTCGTAAGACCAAAAGGCATAACTACACATTCATAGTGTCCATATCTACTTCTGATGGCTGTCTTCAGAATATCCTCCTTCCGAACTCGCAATTGGTGATATCCGGATTGCAATTCAATCTTAGAGAACCACTGAGCTCCCCTAAATTGATCGAACAAATCATCACTGCGTGGATGTGTATATCTATTCTTTATCGTAACTTGGTTATGTTTATGATAATAGACACATCGCCTCAAAGTTCCATATGATTTCAATACGAACAAAACTAGTGCTACCCACGGAGACACGCTTGGCCGAATGAAACCCTTGAATTATAGCTCCTCTAACTGCACTTTCAATTCCATTAACATTGTTGGTGCCATCCTATTATATGGAAGGGAAATAGGATTGGTCCCCAGAAGGATATCAATCGTAAACTCCACTTCCCTTAGAGGTTGTAACCCTGAGAAGTTCTTGGGAAGGACATCTGGAAATTGATCCACCACAGCTGGAAAACTATCTTCCTCAATCTCTTCCATTTATTCCGAATTCAATGCTTCCAATTGGAAAGATAGTGTTCCTACCATTGGTTCCAACATACTCTTTGAACCTTTCTTTTCCATTCTCTCTCAATTGAAGAGATTCTCCTTGTCGTCCTCAGTCATGAAAATAACCATTCTACTATAACAATCGATGTGAGCCTTAAACCTTGTCAAACAATAAATACCTAGAATTGCATCATAGACATCCATATCCAACATAGAAAAGACCCATTTCAGCTCTGCTCCATCAACAGTTACAGCACATGCTCTACAAACGTAAGCTTGAGATTCTCTTTCACCAAGAAGAGTTTGTAGTTTCATGAAAGAATGCATCATTTCAATTTTTAAAAATAGAAAGTAAACAGAATGAGATGAGATGAAGGAATGTGATGCACCAGTATCAAAAAACACTTGCATAAAGGTATAATTCAAAAGAATCATACCTATTACTGTTGATGGTCCAACCTGATCATCAACAATTGTCTGTTCAGCTCCATATAATTGCTTCGTCGCTGTACTGTTCTCCTTTTTTCCATGATGAGATTGCCCTGTTTGAGGAGTCATGGTATTTCAAGAATTACTATGGCTAGCTATGTTATGCTGACATGACTGACTCTGCTGTCCTCATCCTATCGAAGCATATGATGCTTGTGACGCCTTAGAAGTGTCACATGCACCCGACCTCAGAGTATTTCTACAATTGTGCTGTAGATTCCCCATATGCTTGTAATCGTGACATTATATAGGTTATGTCATACACTCTCACTTTATGTGATTAGTCGAGACACATTGAAAACACCCGACTTTAATCGTGGGTCCAGGAGGAAGATTCACCGATCCAACTGTCGGATTCTGATTCGCACTCCCACCTTGGAAGTAGGTGTCCCTCTTCCGCTTTTTCCCAGCATTAGAGTCCCCACTAGTTCTTGTGGGTATCATCACACTTACTACTCCCATAACTTCCGAGATATCTCTTTCAGCTACTATTTATCTATTTAATATCTCTGTATAATCGGTAATACAAAGCACAACTATCTTCGAGCGAATCTCATGTCACAACCCTCATTCAAAGATGTGTGCATTCAGAAATGCACTATTAGCAACTTCCGGGGCAAAGCACACTAAATTCATGAATTTAGCTGTATATTCCGTGACGGAGATATTCTCCTACTTCAGGATGAAAAATTCTGTCGTCCTCTGGATCTTGAACGTGTTATGATAGAATTGTTTATTGAACAATTCCTCAAATTACTCCCAGCCCAGGCCTTGATCCACCTTAGCCTACACCACTAGCTCCCACCACTTTTGTCCCGGATCCTGTAGCATATACATCACCAGATTTACATTCAGCTCCACTGGTGTCCGATGAAATCAAATATACGATTCATCCTGCTTAGAGACACCTCCACCTTCTCGAGTTCAACATCACCCATAATGTTTGGTGGATTATGCTTAATGAACTGGATGGTATAATCCACATATCGTGGTTCATTCCTCTATTTCCCCATATCCACAGCTTGAAAATCTTGGACAATACTCTGAACCAGCTATTGGTTCACACGTGGTTCAGGTGAAACCATATTCTCCGCAGCTTCTTCGGGTTGGTTTCGATGACGCCTACCTGGTGTCATTTTCTAAACCAACAACAAACTTTGTCAATCTCACTCTCTAGAAACTGTTGTCTTATCATTTCATATTCTATCACATCAACTATCACGATATTCTTCTCAAACAAACTTTTTCCATGTTCAACCATTTTTGAAAACATTTTACATACTTTTTTTTTCTGAAAATCAATCCATTTTAAAATTACACCAAATACCCTATTTTCAAAGTCATTCCATTGATAATAATTTCCGTGTTTTTCAATAATTTTCACCATGTACAAAATGCTTACACATTCCTCACAATGAGATATGCAATCCTAGTTGGAATTCATTCCTCTACCATGCATGTCATGCTCCTCTCATTGGCTAAACCCATGGCAATGAGATTTCCAACATTCTAGAAGTGTGTCCAAAACACTTATGTACCCAACACCCTGGTAACTTGATGTTTAGAATAAATGGGTTAGCTATGACCTTTTATTCTATACATTTCAAGATCCAACAATCCTACTCATATCTATGATGACCACCCAAGGAATAGACAAGAAGTAATTTCAACTCCAAGACCAAGAACATCGGTGACTACTTGTTTGTCAAGGACCGAACAAGCTGATGCCATTCGTAATGAACCGCCAATTCTCATTGGCTTGAGAGTCCACCGAGTCATTACTAGGCCTTAAGAGACATCCCCAAGACGCCAAATGCTGGCAATAAATGTTGAAGGGTCTCATGCAATGTGGGGGAAAATTTACCCATTAACAAATAAACCCATCCATTAATCATTCACTATATGATTCATGGAAAAGTGAAAGAACAATCAACAACTTCATTTATTTTAAACCACATCAGAGTACATAACAGAAGAATACCAAACCAAACATCAAAAATTCACAGCAGAATAACAACACAAGACTCTCAAAAGACACCACGACATAGTGGTCTACAAGCTACAAGCTACGTAACATCTCCCAAACATCACCACAAGTCACTAGTAATGAGATGCTTTACCTTTACCTGTGTCTCGGAATACAACATCTACAGAAGCATCAAAGTGGCCAAGAAGGGGTGAGTATAAAAATTAGTAGGTTTTCCCCAATGACCTCCCTACTCATGCCACTAGGATAGAAGAGTTAACCACAATTATATAAAAACAGTTTATATAAAACATGTTCAGCAAATCAGTTTATAAGTAAATATAAACTAGTTTTCCAAAACCATCTATGCTCAAAACCATCAAAGTGCAATTTAAACAGGATTTTCCAACACATTCTTTTTCCAGAAAAATGACCAAACAAATTTCCAAACCATTTCACAATCATCCAGTTTTGGCATACCCAACCATTTTACAAACTTGCGAAATCAACCATGCATGCTTCGTTATGACAGTTCTGTACTCATGAGCGGTCTCTCATCGATCTACCAAGTCGTCACAAGGTAATTATTTCCCATGTGGTATTACACCATTGGCACCAAGCACAAGGTCATATTTTAACCAAGCCTCGTACTTAAAATTCCCATGTTCCATTATTCGTTTGGCACCAAGAACAAGGTCATATTTCAACCAAGCCTCATATATAAAACATGAACACACACCACAAATTCCCAACAATCATTCCAAAACCATCCTTTCAATAAAACAACTTTTATTGAAAACCATTTTCCATCAAAACCAAGTGTGTTCAACTAATTCAAACCATTTCAACCAAACACCATTTTTATTGAAAACCAAATCCTTCAAAGTCATTTCAATCTCAACCCATTTCCATAAAACACCCCTTTTTATTGGAATCCCATTTCTCATCAAACCATTTAAAATTTCAGAAATTTCATATTTTAAAAACAAAATATTAAATTAAAATAGCCAAATCAATTTGCGCAACAATTCACCACGATTTCACAATTTCATCAAAACCATAAATCATCACTAAAGATGATTTATTTCATGATTTTAAAAATAAATACAATTCAAATAACCAATTTGAAACAAAGACAACCAGTTATAATGAGAGGAGTCGAGAGTGAATCCACCAACCTCAAAACATTAAGGTAAAAACAAGCAACGGGTGAATAACACTCAAGAACACCGGGTTAAATCTCCAAAAACACACCTTAGATCTCTTCTCCTTAAACAACCAAGACAAAATATCAACATATTTGGCATCCACAATCTTATTTCTACCCCTAACGGTCATAGATATAAGAAACCGAGGGAAAGGGAGAAGTATATCTAAATAGACCTAAGAAACCATTCAAGAACGAAGGAGAACGATCACATACCTCAGGAATACGACTTCGATTCGCCAAGAGAAGACTTCAGATCACCTCCGGAAGGATGGGAGAACCCTCTTTGACCTTAAGAGAACCAAAATACCGAGTTAGGTTGGCTTAAGAGCTTTAATGAGGCAATTAGAGGCAAAACATGTTACATCCACAATTAAAGTATCTAATTTAATGTGATCGCAGGGTTAGTCCGCATGGTTTGACAAACCGTGTGCTAACCGGGTGTTAGCTACTGCCTCAACCACCCTTCTCTCACTACCTCATCGCATGGTTTCCCTTAACTGTGCACCGACCGTCCGTAATCCACTTCCTCCTCAAACATCCATGCATGACATGGCCACACGGTTTAGACAAACTGTGCGCTGCCTGTGCACCATCCCCTTTGCTTCAAACATCAGTACAGGATCTCCCAACTCTCTCATTCGTCACCCTTAACATTTAAAACCTTGAAAATCATCATTTAAGGGTTGCATACCAGAAACTAGGGGTACTGCAATGTAAAATATATATTTATATTATGGTCCATTTTAGTTATATTATAACCTCTAATGCATTGGGTATGGAATTTGACTGTATGGTTATTCCATAAAGTGATATGTGTCAAAGTCATCCATATGTTTATTCTTTTAAAGTATTTTTTGTCCAAAGTTACCTTTATATGATATATTTTTATTTAAATGGGTTTTTTGTAATTTTTGTTTTATAATAAGGGTATGAAATTATCTTATATTCAGTGAAGTGTATTTAAAACATCGTAAAGGTAAAAATTATTTATATATGATAAAGTATTCATGGTTTTTAATTTTTTCCAAGACAAAAAGTTTTCTTACATTATGTAACTTGCAGTGAACATTTTATGCCCACCCCATGTATTGAACCATTTTTTACAAGACTTCAATATGAATAGAGTCAATAATGTGATCGAGTACAAGTCATGTTGTTTAGACATGAATTGATCCCTGTTTATTTTTAAAAAGGTTTTGTTTTATGATAAAATTGGATATTTAGTAGAAGTGTATAATTTTAATATTTAAGATGTTATGTATGATTTATATCCTAATTATATATTTCTCTAAAACTGAAAATATCCTCAATTATAATTAATGTCTAATTGTTGAATTTTCTCACGATTATGAAATGATTATGATCGGGCCTTATATTTTCCCGTTATGACCATAACCGGGTTTTTAGTGTTTTATTAAAATATAACATTGATATAACAGTAAAAACCATATAAAATTACCATAGATATATATCAAATCCTGATAAAACAAGCACATAGTTTTATTTGAAATATAGGAAATATTGTAACAAAAAAATCATAATAAAGTTTAAATAAATTGTAAATGCACCACACATAGCATTAAAACTGAAGTAGAATATTCTATTTTCCCTTTTTAGGTTCATGATTTGTATTTTTTAATAAATAAGAATGTATCTAATTTCAAATTTTATTTCAGTATACATTATTTTTTTTGTAAATATTTCTTCTTTTTGATTGACAAAAAAATTTGCGTATCTTTTATAATATATTTTATATTTTTATCATTGGCATTTTTTTCATAAAATTTGTTTTTATTTGTAAAGGCATATTCCAATGGTATGTAAAATATGGACCAATCCAATACCACCATTATTCATTAATTATTCATGTAGGATTGTATTTCTAGGGTAATTAAAAATTTAATCAAATTTTATATTGTAATTATTTGTTTTGTTTAGTTTAAATTGTTACATTTTTTGTTACTTTTTGTGAGATGATGTACAATGTATCAATTTATGAGATGTAGAGGCAGTAAGATGTATTAGAGGTCAATACATAGATTTATATTTGGAATGAGATGTTATTGAATGTGGTTTATATGTATATATTTTGACAATGGTATAGGTCGATGTATGGGGTGACACAAACATTATTTATTTTGAACATGGTGGTATGTATATTACTATGTATAGTTTTAGTATGAATGATGTGGTAATCATTTATTTTTGTTTTTTCATATAGTGTTAGTTATTTTATTTTTGTTTATTTAATAATTAAAAATAGAAGTGTGTTGTATTAACCACTAGTAAACACATAATATAGAATTTATTACATTGTGGTTTATTAGAACCACCACTAAATTCTTAGCAGTGAATATGATTTATATTCGAATCAGAAATTAAATAATCGTTACTAATTTTAAATTAATCCACTGATAAATTCTCAGAAAAATACAACTAAAAACATATTATTAATACAAAAAATTTCTTCTAAATTACTAGTGACTGTGAAATACACCGAGATTTTAGAAACCAACTCAAATTTTTTAGTTGGTGGTTTAAAACACCACTAGACCACTAAAAAATGACTTAAATGACATATTTTTTATAGTATGAAATAAAACATTTCAACTTTGGTAGAATTTGAATCATAACCACTATAAAACAAATAAATTCAAATGAAAAATTAAATACCAAGAATGTAAATATATTAATGATATTAATATCAATAAGTAATTATATACAGAACAACATTTAAATAATTGGTGAATATGAAATATGTCTCATAGATGGAAAACTGAGTTGAGAATCCCATAAATTAGGTTCAAATGCCATCATATATGTTCAATACTAATTAATAATAAATATAACATTATTATGTACTTATTACATAAGAATACTAACATATATCATAACAAATAAAATTAAATTAATATCTTTAATTACAAATTTATTAATAATTCATTGCTAAATCATTGTTTCATGTGGCAATTGCTTCATTTTTTATATTTTTTTGGTTTGGTAATTTTAGTACATTTTCATTGATCATTGTTAAAACATATATATAATGATAAATAATATATAAATAATATATATATATATATTATTTATTTATTTATTTTATTATACAAAATATAAATATATAAAATGATTTACATCCTTGATAGAGATTTTAAGTCAAACATAAAAAAGAACGTGGATTCCATTTATATTAATGAATTGGATGAGGAAAATGTAAATAATATATCACCATTATTGATTCATTTTTATGTTATTTATATATCATATATAATGAAATTTATAATTATTTTCATCCATGTAAATCATTAGTAAGAAACAAGTCGCATTACATCCCACGATGGTAAACCAATATACAAATGTGCAACATTATCCTACCCCACATAGAATGGAATGTAATATAGTAAATATTGTATCAAATTGTAGGAAGTATAATTATTTTGAAAATATCATATATATTCATTTTATCTATCCATATTACCATCCTATTAAAATGGATAGCGGACAAAAACATTGCATTAGTTTATGAGCTGGTACCCTAATGTACACAAGAATAGAATTTGTGTTTTTTAATGGGTTTGAAGATAATAAAATAAATGATATATTATGTATAAATATGTATAATAATATTGTAAATAACAATCACATTTTTAAATCCCAAATTATATCCAACTGTTATAACAAATGAATTATGTTAGTTCATGAGGTGTTACTCTTCCAAACACATGATGGAAAATTTATTTTCCCATTTGATTTAATAGGAGATGGATATAGCCTATTACATTAAAATGAAAAAATATAAATATATTATACTTAAGGGTTTTATCTTACTTTAATTAATGAATTCTATTTTAAAGAGGTTAAAGTAGATATATAATAAGAACACTGATTTATGAAAGTTTCTACTTTTTCAAACAACTTCAATAGACTAGCACCAAAATCAATCCTATGATGGATTTATGGTCAAACATTAGACTCTAGTATTTTGGGATATATTCATGTAAGATATATTAGTTATTATTGGTAAATAAAATATTATTTTTGAGTTTTAATAATATATGATATAGGATGTACTTCTATAAGTGGGGGAGAAAACATAAATGGATTTTTTAAAAATAATAATTTGATCCAACAATTTTCAAATTAATAATGCTCAAAACGGTTCATCAAAAATACATGGAATATATAAGGTCTATATATGTCCATTAATCATTATTTATACATGTTTTGTCTCTTTTTTAACCCATATAAATTATTTTTTATCCCATGTTTACTCATTTTAACCTTTACCATAGTAATTAATTGTTACCGTTTTTACTATTCAATACTTGTCGAAAATAAATTTGTCCATATTGCATAATATAAGTTTTTTTATTCAAATTAGAGAATAATTTTTTCTTAAATTTTATTCACAAAATTGGAATAACTGAATTTAAAATTTTACCCAAAAACACATAGATAAAACATTTTTTCTAAAGAGAATCATTCGAAAGTGTAAAAAAGGTTTATGTCAAAATTAAGTATGTAATTTTTTTAATGTTTAATAATATCATTTAACTTTATTCTATATTAGATCTTTTTACATTTTAACCAATATAATCTATAATTTATCTTGGTAAATATTTTAAATGAAAAGGAATGTTTTAATAAAAATTAGTAATTTTCAGTATTCAATAAAAAATTAAAACTTATAAAATATTCTCCAATCATAACCAAAAGATAATTTTTATATGTTGATTTGAAAATTGAATTTTAATTTTTAAAAATACTGATTAAAATTTTGGTAAAAAATTAGTAATGTGGGTAACACGCGACTAAATATATTTTCAAAAAATACAAATTTCTAGAAAATATTTCATTTTAATTAAAATAAATATTGTTTTATTTATAATCTATATATAACTATTGAATTTATTTTATTCATTTGTATACCATATAATTTTCATAATTTCATTATACATATTCATACCCGCCAACATAGAAACTAGATTATAGTGTTTATGTGAAAATAATTATAATATAATAGAGTATTGCATTTTGTTTAAAGCTGAAGTTTCATGCTTATAAATCTATCAAAAAGATTGAATTTATTTAAAAATAAATATATCTTAAAGTCTGAGGTTTTAACATTGTCCTCTATTGTTTTTGTTTCTTGTCATGTACTCTATCAAAAATGATGTTTCGATTTTAAAATATTATAAAAATACATGGAACATTTAAAAATAATTGCTACTGATAAATAAAAATAGTTATTCATTGATGAATTTTCCACAGTTCACATTATCTTATTGTAACAAATGGTATCTTTCAATATACCATTAAAATATGTTTAAACATTATGAAAAAAATTCCAATTGTTTGAATATATGTCACAACATTCATAACATATAGAAACACACATAAATAATTGGTTGACAATAATTAAAACTCCATTAAGAAGTATAATAGTTCTTCATGATTAATCTATTGAATGTTTAAATTTTATATAAATTAATTTCAAAAATAATTTAATTCTGTTTGAAATATAAAAATACATGAAGACCTCAAGTGATATTTTATTTTTAATGTTCATCAGGTATTAAAAATAAAGGAAGATATAATATTTCCTACACGAAAATGGATACAAAGGTGGGTAAGTGGTCTTTCAGAACTAATTAAATATGGGAAAAACAAAAAAGAAATATTATTTGAGTGTATAAATTTATATATAACATATATATTATTATGTGTGCCTATATGGAAATAAATATTTTATTATAAGAATATTAAATCTCTTGTGAATCACATACTAAAAATAGGTATAAACACTGCAATTTGAAAAATTCACTAATTAAATGAAATGAATGAGGTAAATCAAAATTTATTTATAAATAAACTAATATCAAAAGAATATTATATGTAGATGTTGTTACATTATAATATTATGCTTATTAATATTCTATTAAAATAATTTTTTATTAGTGAAATTAACTATGAATAATTCATCACACCTAATGATAAATATGGTGATAAATGTATTATGTTGTTACATTATAATACTATTCTTAATAATATTCTATTAAAATAATTTTTTATAAGTGAAATTAACTATGAATAATTCATCACACCTAATGATAAATATGGTGATAAATGTATGGTTATGTAATATTTTAATGGAGTTATTTGTTATTCAGTTCTTTGAAACGTGTGTTCTATTTTTAAGAATCATTTATTCCATACAGTTTGCATTGGACATATTCATGGAACCAGAAACATCCATAATTTCTTTTTCCAAAAGGGTCCATCATTCCAAAGGTAGGTGTTCGTTGGTCTTGAACTTAACGATACATAGAAACATGCTTTGGTAAAGAGGAATGAAGGTTAAACTCATCAAAACCTTTTGGGAGAATTATTCTCTGCTATTGGAATGTCTTTGTAAATTAACGATATTTTCATGAATCCTTATTAATTCACCATGTATAACATATGTTTGCATTGTATTTTTCAATAAATTATTAACATGTGTAAAATTTGTAATCATCAGTATGTAATAATGGATATTAATTAATGGAGATATCCTTATGTATTCAACGTTCTCCACAAATGGTATCCTCTCATATACTATTTAACAATTCTTTAAATCATCGTTATGATGATACTGGTTTTTAAACTACTCATTGGGGAACTCTGGAATATACTATTATTCAAGGAGACAAATGTTTTTTTTATATTGGGATCATACCCATCAAATGGGATAGCTACGTATCCTTGTGAAAGGAATCAGAACCCTCGTGGTTAGGTTCACCATAATGGGACACATCATACCATTTAAGGTCATGTGATGAGGACCTATCTATAAAATTTAATGTCATATGGTATGGAAATCTAAAAAAAATTCGTATTCAATATTTGGTGTGGGACTTATTACAAAGAAACCCAAGGAACATGGAAAGAATATGGGTTTCTATGTAAGATTACACCCAGTTGAGAATATTTCCCAAGGAGAATAGGTTTGGTTTGAAATGTTGGGTTTGAACTACAGGGAGGCTTCCTACGTATCTCATGTTGATGGTAATCAAATCCCACATAGTTCGATGAGTCTCATAAGAGAGTATAGTCCTTCGTAAGAAATGAGTGTGGAGTTACTTCCTGAAAATGATTCCTTGATAATATGGGGGTTTTATTTAGGGCTTATTCATTAGGATGACACGTATATTAAAGGAAATAGGGTTGGATTAATCAAGGGGATATCATGTGAGCTCGGGCCCTCAAATGGCTTCCTACGTATCCTGATTATGGTAGGAATATGAGATCTCGTAGTTCATTCATGTTGTGGGTGTTTGTAAACATGTTGTAATCATCATGCATCTCTAAACCCACATGAGTCATGATTAGTGTGATAAAAAAGAGGATGTGAAAGATTCAACAATTACACATACAATTTTCTTCATCTGCTGGATAAAAAGGGCACACATATGGCGGCGACGGTGGACGAGGGCGATGCGATGAACCTTCCCTATATTCTATTTACATAAGACAAGGGTTCAATGAAAGGAATAAGGGATAATGGTTAGGGGATTATTCCAGAATGGTTTCCATAAAATTGATATTGGAAGGGTAGGGAACCTTTTCATTCACTTTAATGGAATAAAATTGTAAACTGTACCTTACCAAGAATACATTTTAGGTTTCATCTCTTCCAGAAGGGAGAGGTCAAGACCCAACCCTTATTCTAAAAACCGGGAACATACCAGCAAAATCATGGGAGAAATTCCCATGTGACTACGAATATAAAAACCCACATAAAATACATGAATCATATCCCCGTTGTGAAACTAATGTGGGAATCCTATGACTAAGGAAATAAAACCCCAAAAAATACAAGTTGATGTGCCTTTCCCAAAAAAAATTAAAGTCATGCAGTTTTGGTGGAGGTCACAAAAGAATCTATTTCGTAAAAGGGATCCAATGAATAAAAAACCTTCCCATAAAGGGATTTGAAGATGGTTTGATGGATTGAGGAATGTATAGAGTAACTGAATCAAATAGAGGTGCCCAAGTAGATAAGGATGGACAAGTATAGTCTTTCAAGTAGGCATGGGCAACATGATATTCACTTATGTGATGAAAAACAAGTATGTAAATACTTGGGAAAGACCTGGATCACTCCTTCATGATTATTCACATGAGATCCCAGAAGTGGGGTGCTCAAGTTAATATTAAAGGAATATGTAGCACGCAAGTGTTTCTCTTTTTATGGAGGATGGGTAATTTTTCTGTTCAAGTGTTATGGATTTCAAAAACTAAACGGACTTAATTCCTATGATCCTCCCTCAAATCCTTCGCTTTAGGTGTTAAATAACTACCTAGAATGTTTAGAAGAACTTGGGTGAGTAACTAGGGTGACAAAAGCAGCAACTGGGATTCATGGAAATATGTTCGTACAAATGAAGGCCCCAAGGGTCTATTTGTAAGCTAATATGTGACCTTGGGTGAAATGAAATTGGGCACACAAGTTGGCTGCGTGACATATAAGGGTTCAAAAGTAGGATACATGACATATGGTGGCACACAGGTAGGCTGCGTGCCAATGGCCTCTTGGCCAGACTAGGGCGATATAAAATTCACGCCTTCACGAATAATCATTTTCTTCATTTTCTTATCCTCTTTTTTCTAAAGTATTTAAATTTTTCACTTCATAGATGTTTTTATGGAACAGAGTGTCCAAAAAATCCCCCTATTATAATTTGATATGGAATGAAAAGAGGATCCTATACTGAGGTAATGTAATGAACCAGAAAGAAGAGGGTACTAGGGTGCACAATTTTTAAACGTGCAAGGAAACTGATCAGGCAAGCTCATAGAACACAGTATTTTGGTGCAAAGGGTGACTTGCATCGCTTATATATAGAGGGTTCACTTTAGTGATACATCTCTAACTTTCAGAATTTTATCTCTCTATGCACACATATTTTTCCACTCAGTCTTTTTTGTTTTCTCCGCTCTTCATTTTGATGTTTTTAGTTCTATAATTTTCCACTTGCATGCCTTAATAACTTTGCCAAAAAAAATCAATTCTATTCTCAAGCATAAAGAATATATCTACTTAAATGAAGAAAATTTATCTTTATACAGGTCCAATAGATCCAAAAAGAATTTGAACCTATATTTTATTGGACAGTAAGAGGATTGATGAAATGAGGAACATTTTTGGTCATGACTATTATGATTTTTTTGACATAACTCTTCTAGGATTGGAA
Source organism: Viscum album (assembly GCA_963277665.1). Taxonomy (NCBI): domain Eukaryota; kingdom Viridiplantae; phylum Streptophyta; class Magnoliopsida; order Santalales; family Viscaceae; genus Viscum; species Viscum album. The sequence continues at coordinate 33,114,508 of OY728150.1, read as the reverse complement.
AAATATTTAATGAAATAGAACTTCAAATTTCCATGAAGAACTTATTTTTCTCTGTATAGCTATAGCCATCTGTAATAAGACAATATCACAGACCCGATTAACTATTTACTATTATCATGGTTTATTGATTATACCAACTTCTCATCTACTAATGTCTCTATTGGGGGATGATTTTCTAATGATGGGATAGTTGAGAAAGATCATATCATGCATCATAGCATGTCTGCTGCTGATTTGAAAGAACACTGAATCGAGATGTAACCACACTATTATTTATCCATCATTCCTAATTCTCAGATAGATCAATCCAAAGGCTAGAAAAATTGTTGGGATTTACACCATTGAGGTGGTGTAAAACATGCATTGATTTGGGCATATTGGGTGCTCAAGACATATGCATAATTTATAGATGACTTAAATGGTATTTGGATTTATGAGGCTATTTGTGTTGGACAAACCTATGTGAACATGAATAATGATTTTTTCCAGAGTTACTAAGCTGGTGGAGTGTAGAAAATAACTCCTTCCATTTAACACATGGAGAAGTAGGAATTATAAATTGAGATGTATACATGGTTTTGGGAGGTCCAATCTATGGAGATATGTAAGATTAGTTTTTTACTCCTGTGGTGACATGGAATGACTCAGAGAAGAAACCATTTTTGATTAATGAGATAATGAAAATATTTAACAATATTCGGAACGTGACCACCAAAAAGTTCAATAAAAATAAAGCATATTTATCGAGAGGAATGGAAGGAAATATTCATGGTAATGAAGAAGGAAAAGGTCCCCACATGAACTCGTCCAAACACTTGTCCAAAGGTAGAGAAAATAAATACACCTCACACTTTTTGTCCTACAATAGAGAAAGGTGAGTTTTATAAGTGGGGATATAAAGTAAATCCCAAAATTCTTTTGAAAACGCATTTGGAAGATTTTCTAACCACCCAACTCAGTCTGTACTTGTTACATGTATCATATTTCAAAGTAGGTTTATGGCTATGAACTTTTTTTTATCAACACCAATCTATCTGAGAGAAGGATGTTAGGGTTTTACACTCTCTTTTTTTGGAAATGATTCATAGGATCTTACCGTATATTTACAGATGGAATACTCCTTCTAGAATTGCAAGACCATTCGAGGTGTTATGCTGATGGATCACTACTCGCATCAAAACATATGATCTATAATGTGGTCTATAGTTCATTAATTGGATGTTCTTTCTAACCATCTGTTTAGGCTTTCACTGAAATCTCAACATTTTCTCTAAACACTAATGACATTAAGATTTGGTTGAGAATGTTTAAGGAATTTCATTTTATTTATTATGGGAATCTGACTATGGGGATATTTGGTGATGATGGGATGACCAGTTTATAGTTGAGGGAAGACATGCAAGCTTATCGAGATGGCATTTTAGCCCTCGGTATTGATGTATAAATATCATTTGAGGCATATTCTCATTATAAATGGGATCATGAATTTAAATTTATAAAATAAAATATTGTATCTCACCCTATTCATGTCAGATTAGAGAAACATCTGATCATTTCCCGACAGATATGGTTTCTGAAATCTGTAGATAAGACTGGGTAAACATTTAGTTTACCTGTCTATGATGTAGTAGAAGATTAAATATCTGGTATACCAAAAACTGGGTTGCATCTTAAATGGAATGGGTATTAAATAAATATTTCCCTCGAGTTTGAGTAAAGAAATGTTGTATGAGGGAACCCCATCATTTTGATGGTAACTCTTAATCATCAGGTGATGACTCATTAGAGTCAAAAGGTATAGGTGATGAGGCCCCAAATTAAACAAAGAGACCTCATTCTAGATATAATCCAACTTCCAGAGATAAGAGATCCACTCCATTAATATATAATGAGGTTGTACGGAGGTGTTCTAGTCGCCATCATTATGAAGAGCGACGAGACCCAGTTTCTCATCCCCCATATGTGATTGTAGGATATAGAAAGAAACTTAAATCCGGGTTCACAACCCTCTGGCATGTACTCTGAATATTTAAAACCAAAATATATTTAAACATTGAAATGTTTATAGTATGATTCTGAAACCATGTTGATGGATCTATGTGAGGGGCTTCATATTCCAGGAGAAGGGGATCTATGTGCCACTTCTAACATCTTATTTAAGTACAACCCTAATGAAGTGAGATCTTATATCCGATAGATGTAAATTATCATATATAAAACTGATTAATCAATTCCCACAATAAAAAGAGTGAACAAAATTATAGATTGTGGTACCACTGAAGCCATTTTTCCTTCACTAGATGATAAATGGGGTGACATTGTGGATCCTAATGATGTATGTTTCCATTTTCTCACATTCTCTTTTGATTTTAAATTATAATTTAGTCAAAGTTTTTTTACTCAGTGAAATGTCATTTTAAAGTTGCAGTTGGTTAAATGAAAAAACATTTGAAGTTCCATCACCATGGTATAACACTGATGGAACTTATCATGGAGCTACTGGATCACACCATGAATCAGGAGAAATATCTCTAGGACAATAGGCCAAGTATGATGAGGTAGAAAGGGTATTTGCATCTACGATATATGTTTTTGGAGATAATGAATCAATTCATCCTATTAGGGATAAGAAACAAAAGCATCAAATAAATAAAACCATAGTTTAACACTTTTTTAGAAGTGGTAATCCTTCTGGATAGTCATGAGTCTTATCCTTATTCATGAAACAATTGTTTAAGCATCATAGGATTACATAGGCTTCTTCTGTTTCTTCTTGGAATGAAAATAATGATAAGCTTCAAGGAACCATGGAGGATGTGATTGAATAGGCACAAATTCATACGAATCAGGTGGATCCTGAAGATCCATTGAGGCAAAAGAAACCAACGTATGTTCCCAGCACTTCTCATGTTCCTTCAATCCGAGGAGAGGAGGCTTTGGGTAATTCAAAAATTCTTTATAGGACATCATGTGTTACAAAAATTGACTTCCTTCCTATGTTACATTAGGTTTATCACATGCACCAGAACATCTGGCCACGACTTACACTAACCCCACAAATATTGCTGAGGATGAAATTCAATGTCAAATGTTGTCAAAAGAAGTATGAGAATCAAAAACTCTGAGTGCTCCCATGGGTGAGACCAGCCTAGGATCTGGGATATCATTGGATGATACGATGAACCTTGGATTGTCTTTTGAATAATTATTAGAGCATGTTAATATACCAATTTCTTTATATGATTATGGAGTTCTTTGTATAGAGTCAACTGGGCGTGAATTTTCATTAGCTGTCTTGTTAATCTAATTATGATTAAATTTATAACCATCGTCGGTTGAAATATAATGTCCTATCAAAAAAACATCTACTGCAACGATACATGAATGACGTATTGATATTAATTTCAATTCCATAATTGTAGAGACATTAGGTTAGGTGAATCTGGAGACAAAACAATCATTCTGTGAATCATTCTGAGGATCATGATCCAATTAATGATATCACTCCCCACCGAGTGACATCAAATATAAAAGTGGAAACTAGGAATATTGGGGAGAAATATTATCAAGATGTTGACCTACTATTAGGTAAGAGATACTGATATTGTGTTTGTACTCACTTTTTTATCCCTAGAAGCTAGCCACCACCATAAGTTTTGATATATCATATAGGGCTACCAACTTCAATGGCTTGGTCCAGAGGTGAAACCTCAGTATCCGCCCAAAAAATACTAGAAGGTGAATCATCCATTTCTCAGGGGGGAGCAGAACGTGGAACATATTTTAGTGAATTAATCCCAAAATATTATCATCTTTTGGATAATGATATTGAATCATACCAATAACTGAAAAAATGATTTTCGTCATGCACGTCTCCATGCAAGGTAGAATATATGGAAGATAATTTTTTTGATGCCCATTGAGGAACTTACTTCATGAATTCCCTGACTCTCATCTCTGTTTTTCATGCTAGGATTTTACAATTTAGAATACCGTGACATTAAACCCGCAATGAAAGAGCTTATTTGAAGGAGTGTGAAAGATAAAAAGATTCAGCAAGACAAAATATAAGATAAAATATTAATCAACACTGAACAATTCCATGTGGTGTTGTCCAGAGTTGATGCTAATCATACTGCAATGTTTAAGGAACTACAACAGAAGATTAAAATAAATATAGTTCATTTGGAGAATCTTATATATGAATTTGATGTCATTACAGGGGATCTTCACCAACTACATAGCTCAATAGATGAATTATAAAATAATGGGGCAAAATCCATTGTAGATTCCAAATAAGAATGTCATCATGCTGAAGAGAGAGAATATGGTCAACTAACCTAGCTTCAATGAGCATTCTATAGGGATTAGGAGGATATTAATGAATGAATGAGTTATGAAGATAAAATTTCGTGATTTTTGATAATACATAGACTCCAATTTGTGGATGATCCTCTGTGAAAATATTTTCATAAGTGAAAAACAATTTGTGTTCAATCATCTGTGTTTTCATTCTCTCTAGATACTTTTGTATTACCTAATCCATTGAGCCTAATATGCATAGTTTGATTTTTTACTAGGTTTATATAGGCAACACCACAACAATTATATCTCTTAAATTTTTATTTCTAAATATTACATAAATACTATAAAATGTACATTTAGTGATATGGGACTCGACTTCTGTTTAGAGTGCCCTTTGCATGTTCTCAATCTACTGAGTACAATGTATCTGGTTGTTGGATGTTTAAATTCATGCATGTTGTAATTTTACGGTATAATGTTTATTGTTGAATATCTTTGACCATAATTTTTGAAATTAGTTCCCAAGAAAAACTCAGTGGCTAATAATTGATTTAATATTATTTAAATACTTCCAAGGTGAATATTGAGGCATGAATTTTTATGGTCACCAAATTTAAATCTTGTATCAACAAAAGGGGAGTCTCTGAAAAGAATTAAGTTACCGTTATTTGAAAACATATCATGGGGGATGTATTATCTATGAAAAACTAGGGGATATGCTTCATATCTAGATAGTGGAATATTTTGACAAACATGACTGTAATGTAGAAAAATTATGCAAGGTGACCTAAATGTAAGTATTCCATAGTCAAGAAAAAGATCACTTATGATTTTAGAATTTTTCATAAGATAGTCAATGAAAAAGTAAGATTTGGATGACTCAATACCAGAGAGGGCATATTTTCTATGGATATAAATTTTACGAATTAAAGGTTTGTTTTATGTCGATATATTTCATGAATAAGAAAACCCATTCTATAAAAAAATTATGGGGAATTGTTAAAATTTATCAGAAAGGGGGATTTTCTAATATCATAATGTGCATTTTTAAGTCATGTAGTGAGGACAAGGTATTGTGTAGTTTTAATTCATGAAGTGACGACATTTTACATTATAGTTTTATGTCGTGTAGTGAGGACATTGAATTGTGATGTTTTATGTCATGTGGTGAGGACATTGTATAGATATAATTTATGGTCTTTAGTTTTGACAAAATGTATGAAATTATCCAAACATCTTGATAATTTATTGGGAAATGTGCTACTATAGTGTTTCTAGTTTTAGATCATACAACTATCACAAAAAATGGAAACACTATATGATATGTGATCAAATGATCCATGGTTATTTCATATTTCTTTGAACACATGGGGAGAGAGATGTGTAAACCATGATTGTAACACCCCGAGATTTTATGAAAAATATTCTTTTAATTTCATTAATGTCTTGTGTTGTATTCTACACCCAGATTACCTTGCGCTATACGCAACACTGTATTAGCTTGCAGTATACGCAACACTATTCCTGGATCGTGTTACACATAATTTTGATAATAGTTATTATAAGGCCCCAGCCTTAAACCGTACTTAATCTTGAGTTATTACAAGATTACACATTGAGGATCTTTTCAGGTTTAGAGTTTTAGATAATTAGATCATGAAACTTGCATTACATTCCACATTTAAACAAAGTGGTTACATAAAAGACAGTATTCATTCTTCCCATCAACGGAAACATATTTAAAATGAAACATGGATTCTTTCTTGACACATCCTTGACACTATCATCACATCATGTACCTTTCCCTTGACCTGTGAAAAACATTTCAAAAACTTGGGATGAGCATAAAAAGCTCAGTAAGGGTTATAAAAATATGGAAAGGAAACATGAGTTCGTATATACATAAGAATGAAATCATACTTTACCCATAAAATATAGGCATATCAAATCATGAATAAATCATAGAAAACATAAGACATAAAGTTAACTTGAGGCATTCATAACATTCTTACGTAGGGAGTAACCCTCTTGGTTACGTTTGGAATACCCATCACAGTATATTCCCTAAATCACTTCGGAGAAACATTAACGTTTCACTCCATCGCATTACCCAATGCATTGGAGAGCTATATCGGGCTCACCTGCCCTTAGTTTATCACGGAACCACCCGTTCTTCATAACAATGCCCAAGAACCATAACATAATCGTATCACATAAACATGAATAAAGGAAACATAACATTTCCACATTTCAATCACAATATAACATTTTAGGATATTGAAATAATGAATCCATTCAAAAAGAAACCATTTCCAAAACCATTTAAAAATTTTAATAAAGATATTTTTGAATCAAAGTGTCCCATACCACCTTGAAGATTTTAACATTTTAAACCATTAATATCCATATAAATAAATCCTTAAAACCATTTTGAAAACATGGATATTAATAAGAACAAATAATTAAAACATTTAAAACGATATTTTGGTTAAAGGGGTTTTACCAAAATTAGAGACAGTTCAATACAATAATCAAGGAATAACATTTAGTCAGAACTTTATAATATCATGAGAATAAAAGGATTCATGATATAATAATCCAAAGGACAGTATATACACCATATAAGAGTTAATTGGTGCATAACAACAATGAACCCTCAATAGAAATGTCAAATGTGATGAAATCCCTTATAAAGAAGGTATCCTTTAATTAAGGACAAATAAATCTCAAAAATATGTGTGAAAAATATATATACACCCAATATAAGTGGATATTAAGTTTAAAACAATAAAAGTTCATTCACACATATTCAATGGATGACATATTCAATGACTACAAGTTGAACCCAAAGAAATCAAAATTGGGTTAAAAAGTTCCCTTGACAGCCTAACGGCATCACATCAAAATGAGTTTATGAGAGATAAAAAGTGTATCTCATCACTTGGACATAAAATTTACTTCAATAAGGATGTATGAGAACATATCCCAACATAAAAATATGTAAATTAAAAGACCCAATAAAAGAAGTCTTTTAAAAAAGAGGAGGGTGAAAGGTTCCCTTACCGACTTAGGTATCTTTCAAAACATACACCCCATGAAGAAAGACAATAGGTCGTTGATGTAAATACTCATAAACGAAACTATATTACACAAAGAGTAGAATAATGGGCAGTACATACAACACTCAATGGAATTTGTGGAAAATGTAGCATAAATCTCAAGGGAATAAAAGTGAGATGAAAAATCCCTTACGAAAACTCAGCAGCCTAACGGCGCCACATAAAACTTCCGAATATGGATTTATGAGATCAAATAGAGTATCCCATCATATTACAATAGAATTTACAGTAAGTGGAATATAAAAGAAAATCCCCCAACATTGCAAGGAGGAGTTTAAAAGAAGTGACATAAAGGAGAGTACTTAAAAAGAAAGAGAGAGGTTAGATCTTTTACGAAAGTTCGGCAGCCTAACGGCACCACTCAAAACTTCCAAAATGGATTGATGAGAGAGAATAGGGTCTCTCATCACATGAACATAAAAATTACAGTAGGATTAAGATAAAATAACATACCAATCATAAGAAAGATGAGCTTAAAAGAAATGACATAAAAGAGTGTACTTAAAAAGAAAGAGAGTTGTAGGATCCCTTACCTCGGGTCCGACTTGACTCGATCGTTCTTTAATCTCCTGAATAATAAACTTGAGTTAATTTCTAATTCCTTAAGAACCTTTTTCAAGTTCATTAGTACTTTTATACCACTTATTACCATGTCATAAACATTATGTAATCATTTAAGTTAATAATATTTCTTTTGTCGATATTTGGTTCTTAAGTCGAAAGTGGACTTCTTACAATTACATGTTGTTCGTGTGGCCAAATGTTTATTATATCCAGAATTGTATTCATTATGTAGATATCATATATTTCATATATATCCAGTACATGCATGAATTTATAACATTACATAATCATCTAGAGGTAAGAAATGAAATGCACCGTTCATGGAGACGGTAAGCCGTACGTACGCATGAACGCTACTTTCATTTCAATTTCGTATTTTATAGAATGGAATAATAATTATATAAAGGTATATTATAATTACAGTATAATATCATATATAATATCATATTTCCATCCTTTATACATCCCCCATATGGTATTTAACGAATCAAATCACTTTGAGGGGGCGGTAGTCCGCACTTCCTTAAATGAAGATATCGCGTATACCCATAATGGAAGCCATAAAGGTAAGACAAAAATGAAAAATACAGCATCATAAATAAAACATAAACATATTATATATCATATATAAAAATAGTGACATCATAATGGCCACCTTTGAAGTTGTTAAATAGGTATTGAACAATCACCGTTTCGGGAGGCAGAATTTCACCATCCACGGAAACCGTATGTTCTTTAACCATTTGATGTAGTTGTGTGAGAGTGTAGCTCGAATAAATCTTATAACAACATACTAGTATATTTAAGATACTTGTGTTGTTACAAAAGAAGTAAATAAAAATAGTTTAGGGGGTTGGAGAAGCAAAATAAATCAAATGAACATGAGAGAATGAATTACCTTTTAAAAGTGTAACTCCTTTTCATTTGAGCATAAAGGCTTCCTTTGAAAGGATTATGCCCAAAGGGAATCCTCTAGGATGAGGATAGGGATGTGTAGAGAGTAAATGGGCAGGGGTTGGCCGAGCCAAAGGCTTAAAGAGTGTGTGAAATGAGGTAGAGGTGGGGGCCTTTTATAAGAGGAGAGGAGGGGCACTTTTGGAAAGTAAAGAAATATTACTTTATTTGAAAATGTGTTTCGGTTTCAAAAGGTCCCACATTGATATAATTCGTGTATTAGGTGATAATTATTCTAAATCCACTCATACAATTGATTTTGGACATGTGTAGGTCATAGATTTTACATTATCTTTCCATTTTATTTAAATCGTCAAATAATGATGTCATCGCTGCATCATTATTATGTCATAAATAATTTAATTTATTTAATGTCTACAAATTATAAATAAAATACTATGATGTATGAAATATTTTTAACTTTCCAATGACTATTTATAATAAAAATTTGAACCTGTGTAACCCTAATCTAAAATTCTTTTAGTAAAACAACTCATGTTTGTGTCAATTTAATTTTAACATTAAATAAAAAGTTATTTATGTCATTTCCCAACCAAAGTGTCTCCATGGGGTCCCAAATTTGGTCCATGGCTTGTCTTGGTCGGCCATGACTCACCCAATAGGTGTAGGACAAGTGTCACGGTGTTTTCACATTCTTATAATATCATTTTTACCTTAAATTACACTAATTACCTCTAATCGCGATTAAGAACTTAATAAGTTACTATTCACCAAAAATTTATTATAATCTCATTGAACCACATTTTACTTCTTAATTACAACCATGTAGGTCGGATTTTTGAAAATCAAAACACAATGATGGAAAAATTTCATTTAAACGGAAAATCAGTTTTTATAAGTACCACTTAGTGGTTTCACTATTCATCAAAAATTGAAGTTTTTCAGAAAAATCCCAAAAATTCACCCTAAGATATATTTGATATTCTGAATTCAAAAATGAAGTCCGTTTTACAAAATTCAAAACATATAAGTCACATTAATTAATTTAATAATTAATTCCCGCTGTTAGAGCAAATAGCGTGTTTTTATAAAACAATAAGTATCAAAAGATTGACACTAGTTTAAGTCTGATTTCAAAGTGAAATTAATTCCAAAGACCACTATTGGATTTAATGGTAAAAATATTTTCTAATTTCACTTTAAAACCAATTCAAAATATTATCTAATCATATAAATAAATTAGATTAAAAAGAGGTTTTGAATTAAAACACAACATTCTACACTATTCATTAAAAAAAATGAACTTTATCGGAAAAATACAAAAACATTACACAAAGTAAAATTTGATGTCCCGATTCTTAATAATAGTTTTATTTGGTCCAAAATAATGTATAAGAGTGATCAAAACTATATTTAATGACAGTTCTCCATTAAAAGGTGATAAGTGAACCTTTAGTGAAAACTAGGGCATATACACCTAAAATTTAATTCTTTCCGTATTTTAAGCCTTTAGATTTTATTGGATAAATGTAAAAACATTAAAAACATATATAAACATATTGAAGTTATTTCTATCCATTCCCTCCAATACAACGGCTACATGTTAACTACCATTTCAAATAATATTATTTTATTATTAGAGTGCAACGTAAGATTCCCAAGAAACTCGTTGTTGCGTGTTGGGTACGCCATCGAGCATAGCATCCCATTTAAATTCATATTAATATTTTATTCACAAATATGCATAAATATGAAAAATGTCATATTCTTTATTTACCTGGGGTGTTACATCCTTCCCCCCTTTTTGGGAATTGCGTCCTCGCAATTTTAAAATTGAGCTTGGAAACAATCTTGAAAGTCCCACATCGGAACAATAGTCGGTAAAACAATCACTTTAAAATAAAAGAAGATTAGTACAGAGGTCACCTGAGTTAACCCATACTAGGATTCCATGTAGGAAAACATGGACATGGAGGAGAAAACATAGGGTCATGTTCTGATGGAGAGTGATAGAAAACATGTTTAGGAGAAAGTTAACCATAAGAAAATCACAAACTTGTGATGGGTTAAACGGTATTCGATTCCCCAGTAGGAAAAGTTAATAGACAACATTTTTGTTTTAAGTTACTTTTTATTGAGGAATTTATTCATAAGGAAACATAATCACTTATCATGTTGACTCTCAACTTTTACTAGATTCCTTAATCAAACTCATATTTTTTCCATAAGACGAGTATTTAGGGAGACTTGTTCACATTAAGAGTACTATAATCAACTTCTAGAGAATCACCTAATCCACCAAATAGAACTATATACATCCCATGTCTTTAGGATTTAACCAAAACCAAAACCAAAAAGGTTAGTACAAGTTCAGATAATCCAGAAAAGGATAACCCTTTATAAAAAGAAAATCTATTCTTAACCTCCAAAATTTGTCCAACAAAACCCAATGTTCAACGAGGACCATCCGATAAACAATTTGTCCATAAAATTCTTCAAAGTAAACCAATATAAGATTGAAACCCAAATATTTGAAGGATTTAGTCACATAGTCTTCCAAGTTAAATCGTAACATTTATCTCCAAACAACATTAGTCGCTCCTAAAGCCTCACATTGAAAAGTAATTATCCTAATCACATATCCTCCAAAATCAACTTACTCTTAATTCATAAAATCATATAACTAAAAAGAATCAGTCAAACTAACCAGGGACTTCACGTAGTCCAGTGGTAGGCGATAAATACCAGTCGCACTTTGGTTGTGGGTTCGATTCCCGCAGCTTTATCCGACACGACGGGTTGTCACACGGTCTGCGTGTTGTCCTTTTTTCAAAACTATATAATTCTTAAAACATTCCCCAAAATGAGATAAAATCTTCAAGAATAATCATAACATATTTTAACCTCAAGTTTATCTCATGCCCTTCATTTTCCATCATATCATATAATAACCCATAATTACCTCAAAAGTAAGGATCATATAAACCCTAATGGTTACCTTAATAATTATTACCTGAATTTCCACATCGAGTTGGCCATCTCGTACATGATCCATTAGAGAACTCACCAAGGTTGAGGTGATTGATCATGACTCCTTGATAGTTGGTTTAGAACAACTATGAGATTCCTCATTGAATCCCCCATCTCATCCAGTATCTTAATCAGAGAACCACCACAGTTTCCTTCAAACCCATTGTCACTTTGGTGCCTGCTAGATCCAGCTATTTACTAAAACCAAAAAGTTCAGTGTGAGTATATCAACAAAACCATCATGTAATAATGAGGAAGGTAAACACTAAGATATACTTACTCATTCACTTTATCTAAAATTATGACTCTTTCTGAAATCCTAACCATTATGGTAATGTCACTTATGCTTAAAGAATACCCTAACCTCTAATGTTATCTAAACCGACCTTTGATACCAACTATAACGCCCCAGCCTTAAACCTTACTTAATCTTGAGTTATTACAAGATTACACATTGAGGATCTTTTCTGGTTTAGAGTTTTAGAGAATTAGATCATGAAACTTGCATTACATTCCACATTTAAACAAATTGGTTACATAAAAGACAGTATTCATTCATCCCATCAATGGAAACATATTTATAATGAAACATGGATTCTTTCTTGACACATCCTCGACACTATCATCACATCATGTACCTTTTCCTTGACCTGTGAAAAACATTTCAAAAACTTGGGATGAGCATAAAAAGCTCAGTAAGGGTTATAAAAATATGGAAAGGAAACATGAGTTCGTATATACATAAGAATGAAATCATACTTTACCCATAAAATATGGGCATATCAAATCATGAATAAATCATAGAAAACATAAGACATAAAGGTAACATGAGGCATTCATAACATTATTACGTAGGGAGTAACCCTCTTGGTTACATTTGGAATACCCATCACAGTATATTCCCTAAATCTCTTCAGAGAAACATTAACGTTTCACTCCTTCGCGTTACCCAATGCATTGGAGAACTATATCGGGCTCACCCGCCCTTAGTTTATCACGGAACCACCCATTCTTCATAACAATGCCCAAGAACCATAACATAATCGTATCACATAAACATGAATAAAGTAAACATAACATTTCCACATTTCAATCACAATATAACATTTTAGGATATTGAAATAATGAATCCATTCAAAAAAAACCATTTCCAAAACCATTTAAAACATTTAATAAAGAGATTTTTGAATCAAAGTGTCCCATACCACCTTGAATCTTTTAACATTTTAAACCATTAATATCCATATAAATAAATCCTTAAAACCATTTTGAAAACATGGATATTAATAAGAACAAATAATTAAAACATTTAAAATGATATTTTGGTTAAAGGGGTTTTACCAAAATTAGAGACACATGAATACAATAATCGAGGAATAACATTTAGTCAGAACTTTATAATATCATGAGAATAAAAGGATTCATGATATAATACTCCAAAGGACATTATATACACCATATAAGAGTGAATTGGTGCATAACAACAATGAACCCTCAATAGAAATGTCAAATGTGATGAAATCCATTATAAAGAAGGTATCCTTAAATTAAGAACAAATAAATCTCATAAATATGTGTGACAAATATATATACACCCAATATAAGTGGATATTAAGTGTAAAACAATAAAAGGTCATTCACACATATTCAATGGATTACATATTCAATGACTACAAGTTGAACCCAAAGAAATCGAAATTGGGTTAAAAAGTTCCCTTGACAGCCTAACGGCATCACATCAAAATGAGTTGATGAGAGATAAAAAGTGTATCTCATCTCTTGGACATAAAATTTACTTCAATAAGGATGTATGAGAACATATCCCAACATAAAAATATGTAAATTAAAAGACCCAATAAAAGAAGACTTTTAAAAAAGAGGAGGGTGAAAGGTTCCCTTACCGACTTGGGTATCTTTCAAAACATACACCCCATGAGGAAAGACAATAGGTCATTGATGTAAATACTCATAAACGAAAGTATATTACACAAATAGTAGAATAATGGGAAGTACATACACCACTCAATGGAATTTGTGGCAAATGTAGCATAAATCTCACGGGAATAAAAGTGAGATGAAAAATACCTTACGAAAACTCAGCAGCCTAACGGCGCCACATAAAACTTCCGAATATGGATTGATGAGATAAAATAGAGTATCCCATCATATTACAATATAATTGACAGAAAGTGTAATATAAAAGAAAATCCCCCAACATTGCAAGGAGGAGTTTAAAAGAAGTGACATAAAGGAGAGTACTTAAAAAGAAAGAGAGAGGTTAGATCTCTTACGAAAGTTCGGCAGCCTAATGGCGCCACTCAAAACTTCCAAAATGGATTGATGAAAGAGAATAGGGTCTCTCATCACATGAACATAAAAATTACAGTAGGATTAATATAAAAGAACATCCCAATCATAAGAAAGATGAGATTAAAAGAAATGGCATAAAAGAGTGTACTTAAAAAGAAAGAGAGTTGTAGGATCCCTTACCTCGGGTCCGACTTGACTCGATCATTCTTTAATCTCCTCAATAATAAACTTGAGTTAATTTCTAATTCCTTAAGAACCTTTTTCAAGTTAATTAGTAATTTTATACCACTTATTACCATGTTATAAACATTATGTAATCATTTAAGTTAATAATATTTGTTTTGCCGATATTTGGTTCTTAAGTCGAAAGTGGACTTCTTACAATTACATGTTATTCGTGTGGACAAATTTTTATTATATCCAGAATTGTATTCATTATGTAGATATCATATATGTCATATATATCCAGTAAATGCATGCATTTATAACATTACATAATCATTTAGAGGTAAGAAATGAAATGCACCGTTCATGGAGACGGTAAGCCGTACGTACGCATGAACGCTACTTTCATTTCTATTTCGTATTTTATAGAATGGAATAATAATTATATAAAGGTATGTTATAATTACAGTATAAGATCATATATAATATCATATTTCCATCCTTTATACATCCCACATATGGTATTTAACGAATCAAATCACTTTGAGGGGGCGGTAGTCCGCACTTCCTTAAATGAAGATATCGCGTATACCCATAATGGAATCCATAAAGGTAAGACAAAAATGAAAAATACAGAATCATAAATAAAACATAAACATATTATATATCATATATAAAAATAGTGACATCATAATGGCCACCTTTGAAGGTGTTAAATGACTATTGAACAATCATCGTTTCGGGAGGCAGAATTTCACCATCCACGAAAACATTATGTTCATTAACCATTTGATGTAGTTGTGTTAGAGTGTAGCTCGAATAAATCTTATAAAAACATCCTAGTATATTGAAGATACTGGTGTTGTTACAAAAGAAGTAAATAAAAAGAGTTTAGTGGGTTGGAGAAGCAAAATAAATCAAATGAACATGAGAGAATGAATTACCTTTTAAAAGTGTAACTCCTTTTGATTTGAGCATAAAGGCTTCCTTTGAAAGGATTATGCCTAAAGGGAATCCTCTAGGATGAGTAGAGGGATGTGGAGAGAGAAAATGGGCAGGGTTTGGCCGAGCCAAAGGCTTAAAGAGTGTGTGAAATGAGGTAGAGGTGGGGGCCTTTTATAAGAGGAGAGGAGGGGCACTTTTGGAAAGTAATGAAATATTACTTTATTTAAAAATTTGTTTCGGTTTCAAAAGGTCCCACATTGATATAATTCGTGGATAAGGTGATACGTCTTCTAAATCCACTCATCCAATTGGTTTTGGACATGTGTAGTTCATAGATTTTACATTATCTTTCCATTTTATTTAAATCGTCAAATAATGATGTCATCGCTGCATCATTATTATGTCATAAATAATTTAATTTATTTAATGTCTAAAAATTATAAAACAAATACTATGATATAGGAAATCTTTTTATCTTTCCAATTACTATTTATAATCAAAATTTGGACCTGTGTAACCCTAATTAAAAATTGTTTTAGTAAAACAACTCATGTTTGTGTCAATTTAATTTTAACATTAAATAAAAAGTTATTTATGTCATTTCCAAACCAAAGTGTCTCCATGGGGTCCCCAAGTTGGCCCATGGCTTGTCTTGGTCGGCCATGACTCACCCAATAGGTGTAGGACAAGTGTCATGGTGTTTTCACATTCTTATAATATCATTTTTACCTTAAATTACACTAATTACCTCTAATCGCGATTAAGAACTTAATAAGTTACTATTCACCAAAAAATTATTTTAATCTCATTGAACCACATTTTAATTCTTAATGAAAACCATGTATGTCGGATTTTTGAAAATCAAAACACAATGATGGCAAAATTTCATTTAAACAGAAAATCAGTTTTTATAAGTACCACTTAGTGGTTTCACTATTCATCAAAAATTGAAGTTTTTCAGAAAAATCCCAAAAATTCACCCGAAGCTATATTTGATATTCTGAATTCAAAAATGAAGTCTGTTTTACAAAATTCAAAACATATAAGTCAGATTAATTAATTTAATAATTAATTCCCGCTGTCAGAGCAAATAGCGTGTTTTTATAAAACAATAAGTATCAAAAGATTGACACTAGTTTAAGTCTGATTTCAAAGTGAAATTAATTCCAACGACCACTATTGGATTTAATGGTAAAAATATTTTCTAATTTCACTTTAAAACCAATTCAAAATATTATCTAATCATATAAATAAATTAGATTAAAAAGAGGTTTTGAATTAAAACACAACATTCTACACTATTCATTAAAAAAATGAACTTTATCGGAAAAATACCAAAAAATTACACAAAGTAAATTTTCATGTCCCGATTCTTAATAAGAGTTTTATTTGGTCCAAAAGAATGTATAAGTGTGATAAAAACTATATTTAATGACAGTTTTCCATTAAAAGGCGATAAGTGAACCTTTAGTGAAAACTAGGGCATATACACCTAAAATTTAATTCTTTCCGTATTTTAATCCTTTAGCTTTTATTGGATAAATGTAAAAACATTAAAAAACATATATAATCATATTTTAGTTATTTCTATCCATTCCCGCCAATACAATGGCTACATGTTAACTACCATTTGAAATAATATTATTTTATTATTAGAGTGCAACGTAAGATTCCCAAAAACTCGTTGTTGCGTGTTGGGTACGCTATCGAGCATAGCATCCCATTTAAAGTCATATTAATATTTTACTCACAAATATGCATAAATATGAAAAATGTCATATTCTTTATTTACCTGGAGTGTTATAGTTATTCTATGCAACATTGAGTATATATATATATATTCAATGTATAAATGAAATATGGTTGGATTCTGTTATACGAAACAACGAAGGATTCTTTCACAACACGCAACCCTGACTTGGCTTGCATTACACGCAATCGCGACCTTCCTTGATAGCGTGTGTTGTGCGCAATACTGGGTTTTAATAAACAACGATATATTATTATAATATTGTCATGAACTAGACGTTATGAATAGTGTTAACTAAATTTTGAATTTTATAACATTATTATTCATCTTACACATTTCTAGAACATGGTATAAGAACAAAATAAATTTTTCGGGTAAAATAAGTATTTTTCAAAAAATGCAGTTTTGCTGCCTTTTGATGGCACACCAACATTAAATCTAGTTTTTGACATGTTTATATGTTCAATTTGACAAAATAAAATTCTTCTTTTGAATCAGGATATAAAAATTTACATTAGATAATGTTTTGATATTTTTCCGATAACTTTCGTATTTTAATGAATAGTAAAAACACGCTATATTTTAATTAAAAACAACTTTTTTCATTGTAATATCTTATGTGGTTAAATTATAATATTGAATGGGTTTAAAGTATAAATAGAATATATTTTTACCATTTAATATAATGTATGTCATTAGCATTGATTTTACCTTGAATTCTTAGGTTAAATCCATTCAATCTTTTGCAATGTTTTAAAGAAAAACCTATTTCCTTTCGACAACGGGATTAATTTTAATTTAATTTCTGCATCTTTTGTGTATTGAATTTGGAAAAATGGATTTCATATTTGGAATCAGTGGGTCCAAATTAGGTTAATAAGCTACGTTTTATTTTTGGAAATTATGAATAGTAACTACGGTAAATTTTATTTACCATAGTTAAAGGTAAATCGGGTAATTAAGGGTAAATATAATATTTTAAAATTACCCTAACAAATGTCAAAATCCTATTGGATGACTAAAAGTCGACCCATATCACCTAAGGGTCGGATTAGATTCATTTAATTATATTTTTGCAATGAAAATAATTTAATTGTTATTAAAACCAAAGAATGTGACATGTCACTTTCATAAATTATATAAGTATAATAATTTTAATCTAGTGATAAACTTCATGAAACTTCTAACATGAATAGTCTCCATAAATCTAATACAATTATCTACATCATAGGAATTTATTTAGAATTTTTTAGGGATTAAATAATTATCATTTATTATGACACAAAGATGATGTAGTAAATGTCTTATTAATAAAATATTGACATAATTGATGTTATAAATGCCCAAATAAATGTAATTTGACACTTTTTATGGCTTAAATTAATTTTCTAGGTTAATATGATATGTTATTGTTGATATAAGTAACTTGGTTCGAACTTATCATTCTTTTATGAATTTCATAAAAATCATGTACCAAATAGTGTCAAAATTGACATAAAATAGTTTTTAAAACAAATATTATATTATTAATTGTTATTTAATTCCTAAATATCTAAGGTTCGGCCAAATGACTTAGATAAAGATAGATATATTAATAATAAACAACTTGGGGTTCTTTTGGCTTGTTATGGTAAGCTTATTAACCATATAGTGTAAGAAAACAAAAAGACACGGTAAAAGTTAAATTATTTATCTTAGAGTTAAATCTAATTGATAAGGTTAAAATAATAACATAAACTTGTCTAATTCCTATTGGATGAGATTATTTCGACCCATACCCACCTTAGCTTCGGAATAAATCAATTTGGATCTATTTAAAACCGAATTTGACTTTATAATAAAATAATAGTTTTAGTTATTCAAAAGGTACCCCTCTCCTCCCTTATAAAAGGGCACCTCCTCCCTCTCCTCCTCACACCAATTTGAGCATTAAAGCTCGGCCAACCCCTACCAGAATATCTTCTCCACTTCCCTAGTATCATCATAGAGGTCCTGGTCTTCTTCAAAGACCATCCTTAGTTCTTTAAGTGGAGGTTAAGAAAAGGCGCGTCAAAAAGAGGTAATATCCATTACCGATCTTTTTCAATTTCTTTCTTCTTCAACTTCTTATTCTTTAGTTGTTTCATGATAAAGTAATAACATCAGTATTTCTTATATACTGATTTGTTATTATAAATATGAAACAACTCTAATTAACCTTCTATCCATCCTACGGAAAAATGAAATCACCGCGCGTGCGTACGTACAGAATACCGTCTCCACGCCGTGGTGTAATCTATTTTCCGCCACCACCTTAATTGGATGGGTAAAATGGTGTAATGAGTAACTATATATGATTATTATAAAGTGATATTGATACTGAAATAGTATACACTTCAACACAAGTTCACGATCATGAGAACGATATCATCGCTCGTGCGTACGTACGGACTACCGTCTCCACGACGCGATGAGATTCATTCTCCATGTTAACCATTTAAGAATGATTATAAAGTACATATAAGAAATAATAATGAAATATATGCCATTATAAATCTACTGTATTTATTTATATATGTATGTCATCTACTTACTTCCATTCAAGAAAATAAGGAAAGCAAAACAGCGTTCATGCGTACGTACGGACTACCGTCTCCATGAACGGTGTGTTTCATTTCATTTATCTATCTATTATATATATATATATAATGAATATATATGATATATAAATCATGTTTTATATTCTGGAAGTAAGTAAATCATTATATAATTAATAATAATGTCAAGAACAACAAGTCCAAACACCTACGATAAATGAAATGATTTTACCCAAAACGCTTCTTTAACATGGAATTTACAAAAGAACGGGTTATATAAAGTCATAAGTGAACCATATATGATATCATAACAATAAGTATGATTCTAGAATCAATAAATAACATTATTTAAATCATTATACAGGATGTTCGGACACTTACGAATCAAATCAGACCTAAGGTAAGGGAAAATATCACAATCTCATTTTTATCCGAGATTGTTTATACGTTTGAATTTACTGGGGTGTATTTTATCATCCACATCCATGTTTCCACAATATGTAATATTTATATCATTCTAAAATATTTTATATTCAATTTTACCCTTCGGTGAGTTTTTATTAAAAGATATGAAAGGAATCTTTTTTCATTTTTCATATGAGGTACTTTTTGACTTTTCCGACAAAAGTACGAAGAATGTTTTTTTAACTTATACGGCATTAATGTATTTTTAAAACATTATTTCCAAGAAGCTTCCTTTACAAGTTTTCATGTTTATTTTTAATCAACTTCTTTTAGTTTTAAATTTTATGACATTTTAAGAAAGGAAAAATGTTTTTGAAGTAGAAAGGATATTTTCCTCAAGAATGGAGTTCAAGTGTTTTATCAAAATTAATTTCCATGTAAGATAATATAGGGTTCTGTTTCTATCCCTATTATTACATGGATTTTATTATGTTGTGATGAAAATATTTTTATAAATTCCTTTATCTTATATGAATTGTTTTATGATGTCATGTTGTTTAAGAATCCCATTTTTACTACATGGGTTATGCAATGATGTATGATTTCTGATTTTTGTGGCACACATAAGAATGGTATCATTATGAGATGGGTGGGACCTATATCTCCCTACAATGCATTGGGTAAAGATTTTATATCTCATGAGATAGACATTGCTGGAATGGTAGGTTATACCGGTTCAGTGAAACAGGACTGAAACGAGGGTGACTCGGTTCAGAACGGGACTTTGTCCACTAAGATAGTCTTGGAAATGAGTCTTGACTAATAAGAAATGATTCTCTATGATTATGTGTGTATGCCAAAAATTCTAATGTTTTAAGTTATGATTATTTTGATTACATTTCACTGCCATGAGTTATCCCAGGTTATGAAATTATGATCTCTTTTATAGGTTAAGATTTCCAAAAGTTATGTGCTTATGTATTTGATGTGATTGATATTTCTTTTGTTTACCCTTACTGAGCATTTGAGCTCACCCTTTTATGTTTTCTTTTCCCCAGGATATAAAGAAAGGTTTTAGGTATTAAAAAAAGAATAAGATCTTTATGGGAGATGTTGAAGATCTTTCACCAGTATAGAAGATTGTATTCCGAGTTTCCAAAGACACTAAACTGTTACGATCCTTGTGTGTGTGTTTTTGTTATGTACTAAGTAATCCGCAAATGTAATGTAATGTCAATGTACGTCAAGCTTCAGGTCTCTACAATGATCCTGAGGACTTTCAAATCAATAGAATGATAATGGGACAAATACACATGAATGACTGTTTTAAAATAAAAATTCTTCTATATTGTCATCAATGTTTGAAGGGGACAAAGACACTATAACAAAGAATGAAATTACCATAATTTTAAAAACCTGATATGGGGGTTATATTATGAAGAGACAACTAATCCATTTGATATATAGCAAAATAGTGCCATTTTTTGAATGATATGACCATTATGTAGGAAAATTATGATAGGATACCTAAGAGATCATATTGAATAATCAATCAAAAGATCTATCATATATTTAAATCTCTATCACCATAAACCGAAAAAAAGATTATGAAGATCCGGAAATATTCAAGACTAAGAGTGTTAAATATTTAAGATGGTTATCCTCAATACACATCAGAAATATTTTAATCAATATAGGATATGATTTTGAATTCCTTTACATAGACTTAAACCATATGTAAAATGGAGACTTTCTTTGATTCCTTTGAATTAATATTATGATGTGCAATTTTAATTCATGTCGTGAGGACATTTTACTGTGGAGTTTTTATGTCATGCAGTGAGGACATTGTACTTTCTAGTTTGAAGTCATGTGTTGAAGAACATTGATAACCCCATAAGATATTAAGACACCTTATTTATGAATAGAATTATTTTACCCAATTCATAAGACCACGTGAGATATCCTCGATGTGAGAAACAAGGAGAAGTAAGGGTTTATTCTATAACACAATGGGGATACAAGTGAATAATAGGGGTATTAGATTTACGTGATCTTTAATGTCATGTGGTAAGGACGAAGATGAATCGATGGGAAAAGAAAGGCATATTTTAACTGGACTAAGGAATAAAACCCAAGTGCCACTACATCTCTTTCTGGGGGAAGGAATCAAGCCATATTTAGTTCTTTAAACATTCCCTATGCATGTTTGATTCTTACATAATGAATAAAAGGGGTTTTTTATCATGGTTGGGCCTTATATTAGAGATATTTGTGTCTCTATATATCTCATATAGGTGAGAATCAATATGTACGTAGTTCTTTAAACATTACATTCCCACACCAATCTAGATTGATATGGGAGATGGGGGTTTTTGATATATTTCGAAAGAATATCTACACATAAGACACAAAAAGGTATAATGAACAGACCATGTATGACATGGGAACACATTATATAGATCTAATTCATATACATAAGTAGAAAAACGGAAAAAAATATGGTTTTTGTTGAGCCCATGATTGGAGATCCAGGCGTCTCTACGTATCTCAAATAGATGAGAATCAAGCCATAGGTAGTTCTTGGAACAAGGTCCCTATGCATATCTGACTCAGAAATAAGGAAGATAGTGACGTGTGTTTTAATAAAGAGTGGGAATGATGTCAATGATGCTTGTTTATATAATCTCATAACATTAAGTATATAAGATATTAGTTGTACAATTTTATGTCATATAACGAAGAAAAATGATGGCGTACAGTTTAATGTCGTGTGACAAGGACAAATATGCTATGCATTTTAACATCATGTAGTATAGAAAATTTTAGTTATTATGCTGTTTAATGTCTTGAAATTAGGAATTTTTACTGTGTAGTTGTAATACCTATGGTGAGGACATATGGGTTGTTCATTTTTTAGTATGGCAACGTGGATGAATGCATGCAATTGTACAAAGTATTTCTTCCAGAATATCACATTAGTTGGAGTTGTAATAAGCTCTCCACCAATTGATATTAAAGAATAAGAACCATTTTAGCAGTCCTTATGTATATAATATTGTCTTTCCCACATTGGCTTAATATTTGGAGGTTTCTTTCCGGGTATCATTAGAGTCCTGAGGAAAAATACAAATTCTACTTGAATAAATGAATGAAGGAAAACATTTGTGTTAAAAGCTCACACATTTTTTTATAATAGACTTCTAAATGATGAAAATTATGAAATATTTTCTCATCTAATCATTCCATAGCATCAAATTATTTCAGAGACTTATCATATGTCGACAACAGATCACAAAATGAAACTATGAGTGAATTCAATTGCATTTCAATTGGAACAAATACATCTATTTTATATACAAATGAATAAGATGTTTCCTGGGTGGTAGTAAATTTAGTAGTCGTATTATCCCGTAAAGCATGAAAATTATTATTAGTCCAATATTTCATATCTTTATCCCCCATCATTTGAAGTATATTTGATAAAGACTTTTTGAAACCCTTTATCAATTCATTAGACAACACATGGTAGAGAGATGAATGGTTAGACTTTATATTGTCCTCCAGATATAACTTCTTTACCTCAAAAGAACAGAAATTGGTTCCCTTATCCATTAATCTAGTATAAGGGACACCAAATCGAGTGATAATGATAGTTTTTAAAAAATAAAACAATTCTTTTGGCTCCGACTTATTTGAGAGGTATTGCTTCAACCCATTTGGAGAAGAAGTCAATAGCAGTAAGAATGTACCTAAACATCATTTTCCTAGCTAGAATTTAAGGACCTCCTATATCCATTCCCCTTGTCGAAAATGGACAGCATTATTTAGTTATATGATTCAACATTGGGGGTTGATGAATGAATTTTTCATGCACTTGATGGGGATGACATTTCATAGTGAAATCTGTGAAATCATGCATCATTGAAGGCCTAATGTATCCAAGCCTTCAGATTTGTTCAGAAATCCTATTCCTAGACTAGTGACCACCACAAGCTCCTAAATGTACTTCCTTAATGACAATTTCAGTTTCTTCTACATCAATACATCTGAAGAGGATTCCATTAAAGCCTTTTTTGTAGAGGATTTTATGATGAGCTGGACTATCATAAAGAGTAACATTGGTCGCTCGTCATCAGATCTATTTTTTCAGCCCTATATTATGGAAGTAAAATATTCTGAAGGTATTCCATGATTGGCATTCTCTATTCCGTGGTATGACCATATGGTTCATAAATAGGGCTAATTTAATTAATTTCTTCCAATATAGATTGAACAAATGGTGAGACCACGTGACAATGGGCTATGCTGATGAATGTCTCATCCTGATTTGGATCTTCTAGTGTTGTAGCCACATTAGCCGGTACATGATCTTGGGAATTTTGTGATGATGGGACATATGTCAATGTCCACTCTGAGGGGAATTCAGCCATTAATACTCTGACATTATCACAAAAAGGTATTAACTCTTCATTTCTGATAGAATATCCCCTATTGAATTGCTTGATTAGAAATTCTGAATCACCTTTTACTTTCAAGTGATTCACTTTCTCCTGAAGTGCCAACTCCAAGCTTAGGATAAGATCTTGAAAAAATGCATCATTATTGGTATCGCCCAATGACAATAAGATATAATAAGGAACCACTACCTTATCTTTGGATATAAGTAAAATTTATATCCGAACTATTTTGAGTTGAGGGCTATCCATTCCCTTCCCTATTAAGCTTTTAGAGGCACCATAAAAGTACATATCCCATATTTGGTGATTATCTTGAATATAGAATACCTCTTTATTAGTAAGTTCAGTATTCAATGATGTATCTTCATCATATTGGTGTTCCGAATGGAATTCGACAAGAGAAAACCCTTTTATTTACTTATGAGGAAAAAACTCGATATCAAAATGTTGAAAAATAACTACCCACTATTCCAAACTCACTGTATGTAGAGGATGACTGAGGATAAATTTTACTAGCTTATTGCAAGATATCAATTGGACCTCATGATGTTCCATGTAGTGCCTCAATTTATGAACTCCAATGATTAATGCAAGGAAACATTTTTCAATACTTGAATTCTGAGTTTCTGTATCAATCATAGTTTGGCAGATATATTAATGGTTTTTTTTCATTCACATTATCATTCTTAATGGAAGGTAAGACACATAGTGATCTCTTTAATGTTATCACATATAGTATAATTTTTCATACTTCAACATGTTGTATTAATACTAGTGGACTCAATAGAAATTTTTTTAGGGTATCAAATGCTTCTTGGTTGTCATTAGTCCCTTGATAGATGAGTCCTTTCTTCATTAACCTATTGAAGGGAAAACACTTTCTTACAAAATTAGTGATAAAACACTGAATATTAGCTAAATTAGATTGTATTACTCTTAATTTATTCAAATATAGAGCAGGCTATACACCAAGGAATGATTGTTTTTCACATGATCAACTTTGATACCACTATGGCATAAAACGAAGCTGGGGAACATTCTTCATGTTTCCCCGAAAGCACATTTCAAGAGGTTCATCTTCAAACAATGTTACTGAATCTTATTTAATATGGTCTCAAGATCATGCATTTTTTTAGAATCTTGTATACATTTTAAAACCAAATCATCTAAATAAAATTCAACAAATTAACTTATAATGGTTTTTAAGATGTCGTTCATGGCACGTTGATATGTTATAAGTGAATTATTTTAACCAAAGGGCATTACCCAATAGAAAAACCCACCTTGAGGATCTCTATCGGCTGTGGATTCTTTATCCTATAGGGCCATATCGATTTGATTATACCCAATGTATCCATCCATGAATGAAAGGGCTTGAAATCCGACTATTTCATTTATTAAAAGCTTTGTGATCGGTACTGGAAATTCATCTTTAGGACAATGCCAATTAAGATCTCTGAAATCAATTCCAACTATGATTATGAAAATCTTATTTTTCACTAGGATGATGTTGGCCGGTAATTTGTTATATTTAACACACCTGAAAAATTTATCCTTTATTATCTTATCAACTTCATCTTCAATTTTAGAGGCATGAGTTTGGTGTGTTATTATTGCTACCTGCTTGAATCAACAACGTTCTTATGGAAAACCCAAAAGATGAGTTTCTACCTCAGGATTATGTCATGGAATATATATACAAATCCAAGAAAGTATATATTGATTTTTTATTAGAAATGATGTATTCACCTCTTTTTGTTCATAATTTATGTCTGCGCAAATTAGAGTGGGGTGTGGATCTTCTTATGTACCCATATTTATTTTTTTGGGCTATTCCACAGTGGTAGAGACACCTTCCTCATATACAGAAGGAGAATCCATGAGATCTTACTATTCTTATTCATTATGTGTTACTTAAACTGTTTCTACTTTCATATAATATGAGGACTCAAAACTTCCAGAGTAAGGGGAGGAGTTAGTATTTGATCATCCTGAAGAAGAGGCCCCCATTTCTGACCATACTGATGATAAAGAGTCTTCCTGGGGAAATAAAGTGGATATGATGGATTGAGAATAAACATAAATTATTTACTCTATAATTGATACAACTTATTCTTTTATGTTTGTAAAATTAGAGGGATGTTTTAATTAAAAAGATTAAATGAAGACATCTCTTTTTAAGTGTCCATCACTGCTTGGTGAATCAGCAATTTCTCCCAGGCTGTCAGGCTCTATTGCCGCAAATGAAATTATTTAAGTTATTAGATGAGTGATTTGAATTATTTTTAACCTTTTAATTTTATTGTTAGCTAACACATAATCCGTACTCAAATGTATGAATGGGTATGTTGGGATCTTATCCAAGACATTCAGAGAATTGATTCTTGCTACCACCAATTTCATAGACATTCTTCCATTCGTGTGATAAAATTTTGTCTCAATGTATTGAGATTCAATCATTTTGAATGATGCCTTCTCTCCATACAATTTCTTTATTTGAAAATTGAATTAGTATTAGAGACATTGATAGTATGAAGAATGTATGTTTGCATGTTGATGTATCCAAAACCTTCCATGAGAAATGTTAAAGATTGGGTCCGGATGGAAAACTATGAAATCCGAATTAGATAAAATATCTCCAAACTGGGTTCTGAATATAATATTTACCATAAGTCCCAACTCATTATTGTCATATCCTTGAAACATTAAAGTCGAAGGACATAAGTCATATTTAGTAAGGCCTAAATGGAAAATTATACAAATCGGAATCACGTTGACTTTGGAGACATTATCAATGATGGATCGTCAGATATCTATGTGATTAAACATTATAGATAGATACAAGGGCCTAATATTTCGATTAAAAACATCATATTCATCTTCATCCAAAAATGATAAGATTGCATGACATTCTGTAGGATCATTATCTATAAGGTAAACCTCAATAGCAGCAACATCAGTTTCAATCTCTTTAGGACATAACAATGCCTCAATATGTGCTTCATGAATATATTTTGACAGACTCAAGGTATTATAAATTGAAAACATGTATGGTACATGGACCAGCTATTTCAAAACATCATACTTTTGGTCAAGAGGTCTGTGTTTCCTAGAATGAAAATGCGGTTTTGCCAGTACCATGGATGTTGACACTCCCGATGTAGATGTATCATGACTCAATGTTGAAGTTGGAAATACTCCTGGGTTTGGTAGATTAGATTGAATTTGTCAATCTACATGCATATAGGATGATGTTGAAACTTTTAATAGGTCATCCAATGTAATTATGTCTGCACTGAAGGTGTCTTCCATTGAAGAAACACCTTTTTCTAGCTGAGCCTACTGAAGGTCTCTCCCATGAGTTTCAACCACATATACGTCTCGAATAGGGGTAGTGTTAAAAAAGTGGATTCTAAAATACCCAATTCTTCCCATGTATCCTTGACCTTATCCCCTTACTCTAGTTTCCTAGTTAGGTACATGGAACTATAGATCATTATAAATAGATTCACCATTGGCATATGGATCCATTATGTGGATAATGTTGATGGAATAAAAGATCAATTATTCATCTGATGAAGATACCACTGTACATTTTATTTATGGTTGTGGGTTTGGTGGGGTGGTTCCCATGATTTTTAATGAGATGGCATGAAATATTATAGGGGTTTGGACAAATTTGGCCTAAATAGAAGATACACTTCTTATGACTACTATTTTTCCTATGATTAAATTTGTTATTTGAGGATTTACCTTTCAATGAAGGTGGGTTTTCTATGGCAGGACTGGAAGAAGACACAATCGGTTCTCTCATCTATGTTCGTAAAATGGAATGATTTTGGTTGATCATTTTCCTGGTCATCCGATCATCATATTTCTGCACATTTTTACTTTCAAATTTCTTCCATACACCTTCTTCCTCAATATCAGTGGCAATAACACATGATATATGAGCTGATGAACATTTCAATATAACTTGTTCAGAGTATAACATTTTTATAGGAGGTCCATTAAAACAAAACAATCCTGAAAGGGATTCCCTAACATCTGGTTAAATCAAATAATTTTCGGAATATTTTCATCTCCTTATTTTTTTTGTTTCATCAGCCTTGGAAAATGAACCCAATTATTTTCCAGAGTAGAGATGATATAACCAGGAACATTATCCTTTAGGAAGTAATATAATTTGTTCTTTAACTCCTCAAACTATTTCTTCTATTGATCACTTTGATCATATTGATGAGGCAGTCATTTCTACGGACATTATGCATTTAGAGCCATATGATACGTTGAAGGATTAAAGTGGAAGTATGTAAAGGAGCGTGCATAAGTGTAACTATTGCAGCATCCACTTTCCCGGATCTCCTTCCCATAGATGATTGAATTGAATGATTTTTTGCATTGGATTCCATAGTGGAATCCTCCAACTTCTGGGCAATTAAGGCCATGTCTCAAAACCCTATTGTTTATATAATAGGGATTAGTGGTATATATTTTTCATCACTCAAATTTTCCACACAAATTGGCATCAAATATTCCTTAGGGTGTTCCATATTGAAGGAATATGTTAATCCCATACATCGAGCAATGGAATTTGTGACTCTTTCATTTTCCAATTTTTTTGAATTTGGGAGATCAGAAAATTTCATCTTCGATATGGTTGAGCTAAATTAGGGAAGTAATTTCTGATGGGGACCCTCCCATTGAGTAATTGATAGATATTTCAAACATGTATACCTAACAAAAGCTTGTCCCTATAATGAATGTACAAAACAGCTAAGCCTTACTGCATCTTGTTGTTGAAGAGTCCCCATCATGGGATCACAAAGAGAGAGAAAATGTATTAAGAGTTGTTCAAGATCCTATGAACCATTAATGATTGGGAATGTTGTATTTACAATATGTGTTGGTGGAGGGATTGCATCCACCCATTCTGGGTAAGAACTGTTTTCCAGAAGAACTGGTTCACATTGTTCCTCTATAGCTTCAAATCAAGTTGATAATGCCTCAATTGTGTTCATAATAATTTGGGGTATGTTCAGATGAGTTGGAACCTTTGAAGGTACAACAACTGGAGCATGATATAGGGCAATGACTGAAAATACCACTGGTTTTTGTGTTGTTATTTTTCTTGGATATCCCATAGAAATAGGCTTATAGCAATTTGTTTGATCTTGTGTTAGCTCTGTACCCAATGGAGGGAATTCATTATCCGCATATGTAGTTCCCCCAAATCGTTTTTTCTGATGAGCACCCACAGGATGTCCAATTTGAGGAATGGTCTATGGAGTATTTTTAGAAGAAATGAAAATTTGATGTAACACTCTATTGAGTCTTTTCACCTCATTAGTTTCCTCTTCTTACTGTAAAAATCTATCTTCAAGCGAAAGTGATTGACCTTCTCTAGTGGAAAAGTGATATGCAATCTGAATTTTACCATTCCAATTGTTAGATGCCTTTCAGAGGGGTGAGAGTAGGTTACATAATGGAATACCTAGATTCTAGGAATGCCTCTGATTTTGTGGAAGTAAACCATCTTCCTTTTCATTAATGTATACAATATTATGGATAAGAACTTCATCTTATGATTCCCAATAAGTAGACTCATTTTATGGAGGATCTTCTATAATGGTGTAAATGAAATTTACTGATACAGAATACATTGATGGAATTTTGTCAGTATCATTGTATGATCTCCATCCTATGTGTCATCCACAAGACTAAACTCTCTTATAAGATGGATTCATATGATCATTTTGATGGGGAGTAACCCAAAGGTAATCCTTGCAGAGTTCATCTTTGCGCTCTCTATGTGGCTTCAACTATAATCAGAACAAAACTCACTTCCATTGAGGAGTAGATTGTAGATGTGAAAAACCCACCAACCTTATAGGTTTTTGCTATTCTGGTTCTTCTACTTGAAACCATTAAATATTGTATAACGAAATTGAACGTTGGTTTTAATAAGCCCCCAGCATTGCAAGCTAAGGTGGCTCTAGAACTTCATTGGCTAAGATTCGCATAGCTGATCTTCTAATTTTAGGAATTTTGGTTCAGACGTTATCATGGTGCATTATCAAAAAACCACACAAATAACTTGTTTCAGATGATCTATGTTCTATTTCAGACATTTTCGTTATCTGAAGGCTCACATCCTCTAAGCGGGTGGCATGATCATGATTCTCATAGGCTTGATGTTAGCATAACTCAACAACTTCTTTTATTTTATCCTCACTTTGATGAGAGGTGGTTGAGGCCTTTCCATGAGCATAAATTTGATTACATAAAAAGTATGATGATTTTGTCCAATCGTGGGAAATAACATTGTGTGAGACCACATTTGGCGGACTTTGATGATTTTATAGTGGAGTGAAATTATAATCTCCATGTACACCCTATCCTCTGATACAAACACTAGATGTGGATTCAGAAATTAACTTTTTTAGCCTCTTTAGAGAATTGTTGTATGCACCCTGAAGGTTTCTCTGATGCTTTTCAACTTTTAGAAATTGGAATAATGAGAGATATGCCTGGTCAATTTCTCATTGTAACCCATATATTACCTTTACTTGATTTTGATAATTTTCATATGATAATAACTTGGTTTTAAAATGATTAAGAGTCTTCCATAAGATGGGTAGGATATCATGAATGCAATCTTCTACCATAAATTCTGGAATGTTATATTGATACATTTCCAAAGTCCAGAACATGACTGGTATTTCTCCTTTAGCAAATTGTTTTTTCATTTTACCATATCTTTATATTCTTTTAATAGAGTTTACTGTAATTGGTCCGACCAATGTTGATGCCTTGTATTAGAATAAAAAAGACAAAATGGAGGTTGGGAGACTGAATTTTATCTTAAGAAATGTTTTGGATGATAATTTCTTTTACTTGTCAAGGAAAATGCATCATACATGAATAGCTTTGTGATGTAATGTTCCTCTAGATTGGAGGGATTTGTTTTCTCTACATTTTCAAATATTGAATTATCATGAAAATGAGAAATAATACTACAGATAGAAATTTCCTAGCGAATTCCCTCATGCATTAGACCACCATGGTGCATTACATCAAGGGATAAATCCTCTTTCTCCTTGGTCTTTTGTCCATATAGATGGTTGATGTTTCTATCATCTAGAGATACGCTCTCAGGATTGAAAAAATTTCATGAATCAGGCCTTAATGATGATGTTTCAGATGGAAACGTCATATTTACTACTACTACTACTACTACCATTATTTTGTAATGATATTGTACTATATTTAGCAGCAACAGATAAATGTCTAAGGGATTCAAGAACTCCAACATAATGAGGATCCAAATTGTAGCTTGACTCTTGATTTTCCAACCATTTTTGGGTAACTTCTACTTGGATGTCGTCTTATAGTTAGTTGGGGACACCTATTTGGAGATGTGGTCATTATTGGAATATTTATGTGCCTACCTTGTATTGGTCACTAGAATACAATGATTACCTCCAATTGGAAAGAGTGTGTGTTCCCAATCACGTTGCTCGTATGATATGGGGGAGTATGCCTAATGACCATCCTACACTAGAAATGAGGTGTGTATCTACTCTGAGATGCAATGTCGATGTGTCATATCATGTGTCAGGATAGATTTATATGTATGTTCCCTTGGTACTTCTGAAGTACTTGTTATAATATTTTGACATTTTTCTTGAATTTGGGTAGGAATTTGTGCCTTCACATTCTCCTCTGATGGTATGTGTTTGGTGACATCAATGGCATGAATAATAATATTCATCCATTCTATATCCGGAGTAGGTGTATATGCCTGCTCCATTCCTCATTTCCTTGTTAATAGGTACTGATAGTACTCATGCATGGGGTAGAGAGTTGGGTCTCCCCATATTTTTCGTCGAAGAATTCCGACTGACTTCACTAGGTTCTTCAAAACTGGACTTTTCGTAGGCTTGATGAATACTAGTAGGATTATGTGCCTACGAGATGTTTTATGTCATTTATGATTGATTAAAATCCATTAACACTGGAAGACGAGACTGCCGAAATAATTGGTGATTTTATGTATGTGTATGTTGTTGTTTACTAGTTACTGCCACATTAGATCGGTGGGCTTATTTAAATACAGTCAGAAGAGCATACTAACTAGATAATTGTGGTTTAGAATTTTTATGTTATTGTTCAAGTTAATCCACAGTATTTTTTAAGTGGGATTGGTGGGTTGAATCTAGACGTGTTCGCTCGACAAAAAAATTAGAATGGATGGGTGATTGTGCCCGCTCATTGTTCACCATAAAGTTAAGTTGATGGACTTCTCCGGAGGGGGAAGGGGTTAGAAAATGATACCAATTGACCAATTGTTGTCGCAGGCAGTTCTTCTTTCATGCCCAGGTTTTAGTGAACTTTTCTGAACGTCCATAGGAAACACCCCCATCATGTTGGGGGTTCACCACCACCTAATTCTGCTGCCATCAGTTGTTGGTTGGATTCCTCAGGAAGGAACCATGAATCCCTAAATTAACACCATTAGTGACATCTTGATCCACCTATATATAGTATGAGAGGGACTAGTTGTTAATTTCCACGGATACTGGCCCGAAACGGTTGAATATAATGGTTGGAACTGTCTTCTTCTTGATCATCAGGCATCATTGGTTGGACGATCGGGGATTTTTATTGACCTGGAGGGCCTATTGGGAAACCTCCAACATTCGGATTGTACCATGAAGATGATACTCCATTACTAGCACATTGGAGACACATCATTGAAGATGATGTGTGGGCGATATCATCCTTCTCGTTAATGAGGATCCAACCTTTGTTGTGTTTAGAAAGTTCACAGATGCTATCTTGAGGATTTCCATTTTGTATTGAAGGATGTTCTGAGATAATAATATTAAACAGAAATAAACTCAACTAAAGAGTTATCATTTAGATAGATACATGCATGTTTGATTCTTTTTATTGGGCTTCCTTTATCAATTAATAGAGTCCAGACATGTGGGTTACATTATCATCTTCATTAAGGATTTATGTCGTGTTCAACATTTTTGATTTGCAGTTCCTTGAAACGTGTGTTCTAGTTTTAATAATCACTTCTACCAGGAGGTTTCCATTAGACTTAATCATAGAAATGGAAACATCCAGTAGTTCGTTATCCAAAAGGGACCTGCTTTCCTAAGGTTGGAGTTCATTAGGTTTGAACATTACAATACTTAGGAATGTTCATTGGTCGAGAGGATGAGAGGTAAGACTCATCGAACCATTTGGGGAGGGGGAGAATTATTGACTACTCTGGGACTCTGTTTATAAATTTAAGATATTTTCATGAATCCTTATTAATTAACTATGTATAACATAAGTTTACCTTGGAATTTGGAAACCACTTATTAACATGTGTAATATTTAGAATCATCAGTATGTATTCAATGTTATTCATTAATTGAAATATCCTTGTGTATTCAGGGTTCTGCATCAATGGAATCCCTTCATATACTATTTAAAGATTCTTTTAATCGTCGTTATGATTATACTCATTTTTAAGCCTCTCAGTGGGGCACTTTGGAATTTACCTTCATTCAGGGATACTCATGTTTGTTTTAATATTGGGATCATACCCATGAAACTTGATACCTACGTATCCTTGTGAGAAGAATCATAACCCTTTTAGTTCAGTTCCACATAATGGGACACATCATACCTTTTAAGTTCATGAGACAAGGAAATAGTCGTACTGTTAAATGACATGTAGAATGGACATCTAAACAAAAGGTTATTATTCAATGTTTGGTGTGGGACTTATGAATAAGAAACCCAAGGAACATGGAATGAATATTGGTTTCCAAGTAATATTTGACCCTATTGGGAATATGAGCCAAGGAAAATAGGGTTGATTTGAAATGTTGGGTTTTAACGTCAAGGAGGATTCCGACATATCCCATGTTGATGGGAATAAAGGCCCACATAGTTTGATGTGTCTCATAAGAGAATATAGTCCTTTGAGAGGAAAGATTGTGGACTTACTTCATAAAAAGGATGCCTTGATGATATGGGTGTTTTATTTGGTGATTATTCATAAGGAGTATGCAGATATTAAATGTATTTGTCTTGTATTCCTCAAGGGGATATCCAATGATCTCAGGCCCATAAAATTCTTCCTATGTATCCCGATAATGTTGGGAATCAGAGTTCTCATTGTTAACTTTGTTTTGGGTGTTTTTGAAAATGTTCTAATCCTCACAAATCTCTAAGAACATGTGATTCATCCTTGGTGTTACAAACAAGAGGATGTAAAATATTCAACAATGACACATAAACTTTTCCTCCTTTAGTTGTGGGAGAGGGCACCATAATGGTAGAGATGGTGGATGAGGGAGAGGAGACAAACCTTCCCATTTTTCTCTTTACATTGGAAAAGAGTGTAATGAAAGTAATAAGGTATTATGGTTAGGGAATTATACAATAATGGCTACCCTGAAGTTGATCCTTGTAGGTGATGAAGACTTTTCATTCACTTGAATTGAAATGCAATTGTGAACCGTACCTTCCCTAACTTAAATTTGATGTTCCGGCTCTTTGATAAAGGATAGGTAAGGACCCAAACCCCTTTTTTCAAAACCGGGATCATCCTAGCACTGTTCCTTGTAGATAGTTCCATGTGACTTAGGATATAAAACCCCACATAAACCCAATTAATATTTACCCCATTTTGATAAATATGTGGGAAACCAATGACTACAGATATTCAAACCCAAATAGAAGAAACATAGAAATTCCATTCGCAATGGTTTGATATGTCCATTTGTTTTGGTGGAGGTCTCACCAGAATACCTTCAAACAAGGGAACTAAGGAAGAAGAAAACATTAAATTAGTTTATTTGAAGAGGGATTGATGGCTTGTAGACTGAAGAGAGTATGTGAATCAAAGAGGGGAGCCGAAGATGATAAGGGTGTGGAAGTACGCTCATGAAATTAGGAATGGTAGACCAGATATTCACATAAGATATGAACAACATGTATGGTAATAATAGTGCAAGAGCTGGCTTAATCATTCAATAGTATTCAAATGTGACCACATAAGTGGGGGGCTAATGTTCCAATGAATGGAATAGGTGTCATGAAAGTTTTTCTGATATTAGGGTGGTTGGGATCATTAAGCGCACAAGTGTTATGGATTTAAAACACTAAAAGGACTTATGTCATATGATCATCCCTCAATTCCTCCTCTTTAGGTGTTAATTAACTACCTTGATTGTTTTAGAATACTTGGGAGAAGCATTAGGGAAGAAATAGCAGAAATTGGGATTCAGGGAAATCCATTCATTCAAATGAATTCCCCATGGGTCTATTTATAAGAAAATAAGTGACATTGGGAGAAATGAAATTGGGTGCACTGGTTTCTATTCACTAACAACCACTTGTCTAATCTTGGGAGATCCAAAATTAATGCCTTGAAAATCATGAATTTCTTCATCACTTTTCTCCTCTTTTTTCTATAGTAATTCCCATTGTAATTTTTTTGAATCTTGGATGGAACCGAGTTTTAACCTTTATAATGACCAATGATTTCAATAATATAAATTTTTAAAAGATAAAACTGAATCACTATTTGAAAAATTAAAATTTCCCAAATTTGATCATTAATATACTAATCAAATTTAAAGGGAAAATTCGATGATTTCATATTAGAATCATAAAATGAATCACTAAGGAAATTAAATTACGTTTTAGTAGATTATTTCTGTTTATAAATACAAATTTAACAAATAATATAAATTGGTTTAAAAGGGAACCAGTAGATAAAAAAATAATATTTAATATTTTGGTATTAAAATTATTTCACTCTATGGGATGACTAATGTATTAAAATAAAATATTGATAATATAAAATGTTAAATTAAATTATATAAATAGAATATTATTAAGGAATCTAAATTAATAATTCTACTAATAACGAAAATTTAATAGAAATTTTTTCATACTAAATTACATATAATGATTTTAAAAAAAATATAAAGGACCCAATACATGGTATGATTAGGCTTTAACAATATAAAATTTCAATTGATCAATTATTAATTTTTACAAAATGTTATCTTTATAAAACAAAGTTTATCTAAAAAAATTTTCAATCAAAATGATATGAATATTTAGATTGGATGGGTTGAGAAGAACAATATGATGGTGATACCCCATTAATATGAAATTTCAATGAATTTAACCATGGGAAGAATGATATTATATATATAAATAATTCTTACCCAAATCAGTGTTGTTAGAATAATTTAATGAAAAAATATTTCAAGGATATTATCGGTAATGTGATACTTAAGGGATGATGTTATTATTTAATATTTCAAGTCATATAATTAGAAATATATTAGGGTATATGAGTATATGAGAAGACACTATAAGGAATAATAGTACTTCAAAATTTACCCAAATAATAATAAAAAATGAAACGAATAATAAATATATATTCTTAAAATAATGCTTTAAATATTATATATTATAGAGAAATATGAATTAAATGGTTTTTATAACGTCTAGGGTTTAATTATCCACAATATAAATATTTTGTGGTATTTACATCTAGATATAAATCATATGAAGACTTATATTTTTTGAAAAAATAAAATCACGGATATATAAAATATCTCAAAAGGAGAGACATATGAACATGAATTTCGATCAATGTAAAACTCAATTTTTACTAGCTTATTATACAAGGATCAGTCCAACAAAAAAACAAAACCTTGATTGAGTATTATAAATTTATAATATTTGTGTAAATATATCATTTGTAAATCGAGAAAGTGTATATATTTCAAAAATATATAAATGGTGATATCAAAAAACTAATTTATAAAAGTTGATATAATATATAAGTGTAACTAAATAAAAAAATGCATTATAGTTGATTTAATGTTAGGTATTTTATTCCCTTTAAATATAATTTTATATTGAAAAATAGAGACATATGAGTTAAAAATTGGTATAAAATATATTTCCATGTTTTTTTGGTTTCAAATATATTATAATGAGTAAAACCAACATAAAATTAAGCAGGAGGTATTTTTTATAGACCCTTCCATATATATATATTATTGGATTATCTATCATGATTAATTAATAATTCCTACGTATTGTTTTATAAAAAAACAAGGATTAATTACATACTAATTTAAGTTGGATATACAATGATAAAAAGTTTTCATCATAGATTCATTATATATATAGTGTGATTTTGTTATTCTAAATGGTAAAATGGGGAATATAAAATATAATGGGTATCAAAATATTTATTCACATTCTTTGATAATGAAAATAAAATTTATAAAATTATAATAATTATGGGTTACATTATATTCACATAGTGATTTGTTGTCATGTATGATTTTGATGATTGAACATGTGAGTCCCAAGGTGAGAGTGAGAAAC
Source organism: Viscum album (assembly GCA_963277665.1). Classification (NCBI taxonomy): domain Eukaryota; kingdom Viridiplantae; phylum Streptophyta; class Magnoliopsida; order Santalales; family Viscaceae; genus Viscum; species Viscum album. The sequence goes on along the minus strand of OY728150.1, from coordinate 33,076,533 downwards.
CATTTATATTTGATATAGTGAATCAGTTTTTAATAATAAACTAACAAATAAAAAATAATCTATTTCTCCAATTAGTGTATTGGATGAACAATTAAAACAACAGGATGACATGATATAAAGAGTGATATAATTCACACAAAAATTATTTCTTACAATTTCCCCCCACAATTATTATGGGGTGTATGATCATTAGTGTGTAATGTTTTCAATCCCAATATCGAATTTCTTCTCATGTCATAAATAGGAATAAGGAGTGTTTGTAGGAAGGTAATAAAGAACTCCTAAAAAATGAATGATCTAAATGATAATCAATAAATTATGAATTATTTTTCTTCAGTTATTATGTGGATATAAATTTTAGATGAAGTGATCATGATTATTATATAATAATTCTAATTCAAATTCAATATTGAATACACCCAAATATTTATGTTTAATTATATCTACATTTATTCTAATCTTTGTAAAATACTCATAATATTTATATTCATTGAAACAATATTGGTTTATTTATTATTATTATGTATATAAAATCCTATTTTAATTATTTATATCACATTATCAATTTAAACATCCAAATAAACTTTCATGAACAACCAAAATATCATCACCTATATTGAATCCATCTCATTGTTCATGTTGTGATATTTTTGACCTATTTTTTCATATCATAAGTGATTCATTAATAATCATGGTATGAGATAATGTGGGTTTGAAATCTTTTAGTCCATCATAATATTAAGTATAATGATTTGTTTTCTTCTTATCTCAATAGATATCCTTACACTCCAAAAATAACTATCCATACTCTTGATAGAAGGCCTCATTATAAATATGAGGAAAAATAATTTAATGAAAATTATAAAACAACATTTATCAAATGGTAAATGATTAAAACAAGATTTAAATACTCACTATTCTATGATATATTATTCTATAATGGGTAGTCTATCTTGTCATGGTTTATCCTACATCACAAAATAGTTATTTTTTTATACTAAATCAATACCAGTTTTCTTCCAATTGATCAATAAAAATAAATCTAATAAATACTACATGAAATAACTATAAAACATCATGAATGAATTTTTTATATAAACTAGTCATAGAGTGATCCTAATTTATAATTTTCAAAACAAAAAATCCTAGGAAGGAATGATAAGTTTGAAATATCTCCAACTAAAATTGTATATATTATTATTATGTTGACAATGTATTGAATGATATCAACACAAATCTTGCCCATTTTCTACTCATGACATGAAGGATCATTAATATTTATAATTTATAAGTTGTAACCATCATCAAGGGATTTTCAATATCTCACGTTTTTTTATAAACATATGACATAATTTTTTATTATTAATTAATGCTTTAACAATAAAAACCTAATATCTCTCTCTACGGAAAAAGTTATATTATCTATCTCTCATTTCCCATGATAATCAAATATTGTGATAAATTGGTCTACCCTCAAATATTGGAATTGTTATTTTTTATTATATTCTATTATTAAAAAAATATATTGAAATTAAAATAGTAAAATAAATTAGTGATAGTAAAGGGATTTGTGGAGAGAAATCACTCACCAAAGAACTGTTATGTTCATGAATTCGTCCATCAATTGGTATTTTTTTATGATTTATTCTACTATATCTTTCAATAAATTTCTTTCCTATTAATAAAGAATAACCTTTTACATGAATTTATATTTAATTGTCTCATTATTATTTGAACCTAAATATTTTCATCAAACTCTGTGAAAAGTTTGTTTCTCTTTGACGTTTAGAAAAATTTATTAATGAATGTAAAAAAAATCCACCCTCGGGAATTTAAATTGTGAAATTATCCCCTTAATTTGGGTTGTAGATTAAATATATTCAGATTTATTTTTACTCAATGTGAAAAATATTCATTATGATGTGTTTAGAACACACTTCCTCTAATAAATTATTATCCTTCAGTATTTACATTTCTATCAAAAAGTTATCCATACTAATCCATGTCTAGAAAAAATATTAGAATCATGTGTATTTATCATACCTTATCCAATAGGAAATTATATAATTTCTATAAATTAAGATATATTTATAAATTATATGATATGTATAAATAAGATTTATATTTTATTTTTCATATTTTCTAATGAAAATTAAAGTGATTGTCCACAAATAATGAAAATGATGTAGTCAACTAATAATATTTTAGATCAATTTTTGATCCATTATACATTTTTCTAATCTAGGGGAACATACTCCAATACTATATAAGAGTTATGAACTCCTTATTATGCAATCCTAATATTCTTCAACAACTATTCACCCAATCATATGATTAAATGATATAATATAATCATTTAATGACTTATAAACATGAAAAATAATATCATCACTGAAATCATCAATAGATAAAGATGTTGTCAAATCTGGGTAGAAATTTCATCATATACAATATATACGTAAAAAAATATCATTAATATATATGATAATTATAAGGGAGTGTTTATCCTCTCCAATGATATAGTGACTTTAATCCACCATACCATTCTTTAATTTTATGCTAATCGATTACAACCTGAGATTTTATGGGTTATGGAATGTTGGAAACAATTTATTTTGTATAAATTTACTTATAATGAAAGGAAAATGATAATTTTACTAGGAAATAATTCTTAGAACAATTTTTCATTAATTATATCATTCTCAAAATGGGGTGTCTACCCTTGGGTTGGAATTTGATGATGTTCTATTTTGGATGTATTTTTAGTAAATATTTAATATTTATTTATTAAATATTAATTTTTTTCATATGTTTTATTAATTTAATATCCAAAATAGAATCCTAGGTTGAAATTTAGACATAAAACTTGAGTCTGGAATGAGAAAAAGTTTCTATGGTATAAATATTATCAGTTTATTGGCCCCATGTAATGCGTTTAACAAATAGTTTTATATTATTTTAATTTGTATCTTTTTCATTATCTCACACTATTCATTAAATCGTACTCTCAATAGGGAGGAAGTACCTCACCATTTTGAATTTTTTTCCATTTGATTGGAGAGGAGGTATAGATTGAGTGGTGTTATCTTTATCTATATAATGTGACACAAAGAAAACTAAGGTTTAATGGAAAAAAATTGATGACTCTGAGTACAATGCTTCATTGATTTCACTATGAGGTGGTCCATTGTTTTTTTTCGAATTTTACCTTTTTAATTTTTTATTTTAAGTGTCAATTATGATATATTACCTATTGGGTGTTATATAAGAACATTTATTTCATGTATATTGGATAAATAAGAGTTTAAGAGATTATCTGGTGGGTTTCGTGTACGGAAAACCTCGTCATATAATGGATATTTATAGAACAAAAGGAGTGCGTTATTTATTATTATAAAGTCATAGGAAAATGGCTACATAAAATGATGTTAATATTGAAAGTATGTGTGGAACAATTTGTAGTTTCCTTTGGGTGTTGATGATTACTTGGTTATACCGCTCGTGTGTCGTATATCACATGTACAGTAGATGTAAAACCCCCATTTTTGTGCATGGTTATATTCCATGTGATATAAACAAATTTATTAGATATTAATAACATTAGCAGATACCATATGTGAGTGACACACCATGCATGATTGGTACACACTAATTTCATAGGTTATAGATGTTAGGATGAGATGAGATACACACCCAGTGTATGACGTTGGGAGTACACACTGTTAACTATTCAATTAAGGGTAATTTCGTTGTTTTCCTATCAGAGATATATAACTAGAAATTTTAGGAATCCATTATATAAATTTTTCTCATTTAGAAGGAGATAGTGGACCCTATATGTATTTATAATTCATTTGAAAGATGATTTTGAGATAATTAGAAATAAAAGAGAGTATTATTCTTTTAATTATGGATGAAGAGTTCTCATATGGGAGATGTGTTATGAGTCCCTTTTGGGGGTTCTAAGAAGAACTTTATTGGTTGAAATATAACATCCAAGGATCATTATATGAGATTGTTTTAATATTACGTAAAAAAGGATCAAGTAATGATGAAATAATGGATTTGGTTTTGAACTAACAATTTTGGTTAGTGATAGATAGAGACTATAAGGTACGAGATGACCAAGGAGTGTTAGATATTTCAATTTACTAACATGTAGAGAGCACTATATGTTTCATGTCACAAAGAGGCTTTTTGTTATGATATTTATGTTAAATGATTTTTCAATTGATTAAATTTCTTGAACATTATAATCTAGAGGATAATGGATTTTTTGAATAAATGTGAACAAGGATTAATTTTAGATGTTGGGTATGGTATTGAGTGACTTGAACCCTATAACTGAGTTTATTAGATTAGGAGTGAGCAGTGATTCATTATTTTCATGTTTAATTGGATGACTTAAGGAATACATAATGCCTCAAGGCTATGTTATGATTATATATAAGAGGTATTACTGAGTGAATGTTTTCCCCTGAACAATGTATATATGATTCCTTTATTGACATGGATCTGCTGAATAGATGAAATATTTTATGTAAATATTATGTTTCCATGGATTGATTGATTACAAATATTATTTTATGACCATCCTCAGATTATTAGGATTAAAATATTATTACTTCTAATTTATGAGATACCACGAATTCCTAGCATATTTTGACTTCATCTAATTATATTTATCTTTCCAATGTATCATTGGATCTATTGATTAATCCTGGCGATATATTGGTTGTCTAGGATTTGAAGTATTTGGTAGTTGTCCATGGTATTTTTTCATATTTCTATGATTAATAGGATCTAGTTGTAGTACCTGATGATATATATGATGACTATGATTCTTATGAATATATGATGAATGTACATGGTGATATTAAAAATTAATATGATATTGCAAGGATTTTGACACTACACCTGATGATATATGATATTCCAATGATGTATCCTATTATATAGTGAATACATATGATTTTATATGAGATGTACATAGTGTTCTATAGAACTGGTGATTAAATTGGATGAATATATTAGATGGATGGATGAGATTCACCACCCTCTAATATTTAATAATCATTATACAAGGGATTCCAAGGTGGGAAACACTACCCCAGATGAGATGTACATTCGAGATGATCTAGGATAGATACCCTATCAATAGAGTGATCATATATTGTTTCATATATATATATATATATATTAATGAGCTTTGGTTAAGGACATATATCTCTCCTACTATTACATATTTTTCTGAAATAAATGAGACACTAACCAAAGACGTTTTTTTAACCATTGTATTGACTTAAAACGAGAAGATTGATAGTTATTATTGATTTATTTACCAATTTTGTTATTTTTATTACACATATAGCTTATGAATATCACAAATTAATGATCTTTTTTACAAATGAATATTTTTGAGATATTTTTGGTGTTGGAGTAATGTCTATTTATATTTAACCCTTCACATGAGAACTATTGTAATTATACATAATGTTTTCTATATCTAGTTTGAACATGGGACATTTATTGAATCGAGCTTGTGAATATTATTTAATAACCTAAAAGAATCATCTTAATTGTGATTTTGATAATGATATTAAGTTATGACTTAGGGATTTAAGAAGATAATATTTTATTTTTGATTATAATTTATTTTCTATTTGTTATCTGCCAAGTGGGAGATTAGTTGATGTATGATTGAATTAGATTTACATTATTATAGAATGAATATCGATTATTTGTTATGAACTGAATGATTTATTAATATTGTACACATTATTGGGTAATTTATATTGATTGTTATCACTTTTATATAATAGGTTACTCACCACCTTGTAATAAATTAATCAATCGCAACTAGTAAAAATAATTTTGTATGTGGAGAGGGGTACATAAAATCAAGTGATTCCTCGGTATGGTTTTTGGAGAGTGAACGATGGAGTGGAATTATAATTTGGTTTTAAAGACTCATTTTTTTTCTTACTACATAGGGTGAGGTAAGATATATTATATATTAATGTTTCATATATTGTCCCAAACCTCACACTGGGGTTCCCTGAACACATTTTTCAATTACAATTCTTTGTTAACAAAAATTGAAATTTATATTCATGGTTTCTGAAGTTTATTTTTATATTACTGTATAATAATAATTGGTGTATTTTGGATATTATTTGTTTTTTTATCTTATTCTATTGAGAGTATCATGTATACATGAATCATTATTAGCACATAGTATTAAGATTTCATACATGTTCTTTCATGTGTGATTGATATCTGAGATGATGGAGTTTTACAATTTATTTTTAATATATATATATATATATATTTCCATTATATATAATTTGAATAATTATGAACCTATGTAAAATTTCATACTTTATCTAATAAAACATTATATGAGTCTGATGGTGAGATTTTCAATGATAACAGTTATACAATCCATCTATTCAAGGGATTTGTTGTCAGACGCCATGATGATAAAACCCTGGATAATTAATGTGATATATGTTTTTTTCTATAAAATGATCTAGGTTATATAATGTTTCAATATTAAACTATATGGTGTTTTCTCATATATCATATTTGTGAAAATAAAGTTAACCAGAAAAATTATTTATGGATTATTCAGCATAGTTTATCATGGGAAGATTTTGTTATATATTTATTAATTATAATATGGTCATCGATGTGGAAGTTTTGTATGATGATTTCTGTTTAGGATTGGTGAACTGGAGTGGGATGATGAGTTAACATGTGAAGCAGGTTCTATGCATATAAATATATATAGGAACCCTAGAGTGGGTGTGAAGTAACATGAGTTGGTTTGTGACAACATATTAGAGACATGTGATATTCCTTGTGAGATTTGAACTATATAAAACATGATACATGTGTTTTGTGGGAGATATTAGTGTATTATGATGTGGCTCAGGATATTGGTGAACATTGATTTATGGGTGATTAGTAGGGTGTATTCATTTTTTGGTTGCGTTATGGTACATGATGGTGACATAGTATTGGGGGTATCTCAGCCTAGAGAATTGCATTGATATGGGGATCATGTGTACATAATTTTTATTATTCTGTTGTTTAAAAATAGGTGATACATTACATATGGTATTTTAATGGATATGACATGGTTTTATTAATTTTAATGAATATAAGGTTTTATTGGTATTAATGATTAGGCTCCACGGGAATAAGGAATAAGATTCCTAGTCTTATGATTTTTTGTTTTTTCTTTGTATTATCATATCAAGATTTGAATGGTGGTATATTGGATTGGTAAATAATGAGTTGATACTTATGATGTTGGAATGATTATCGGGTGGTGGTTGGTCATGTGATTGACATTTTGATGGGTTATATGTTGTATTCTTGTCGAAATAAATAAACTGCGTGAAATGAATTTAGATAAATCGGATTGACACGTGAGGTTAGAATAACCATTGAAATATGCTCATGATCCTTGGGGAACTTATCTGAGAATAAAGGGATCATGTGTCAGGTTCTGTGATATGGTATCATGAGAGAACAAGCCCCTTGGATTTGGATGAGATCTAGGTAGTGTAAATTATTTATGTATATTTTCATATTTTCATTGGATGAGTGAGTGGTCCTGTGAAAGCCACGAAATTATGGTAAAGCTAACATTCCTACAATATTTTTCTATTATGGGATTAATGTAGAACAAAAAAATTGATGGATGGTGAAATGGATCCCTAGTATAGATGACCAGTGCAATAGAGGAACGATAAAAGTGTGGTTTGGGAACCTATCATGGTTGTGATCAAGGAATTGTGTCAGGGAAGTCGTATGATGGGGAGTACCCAAAGGTTGTTAAAGGGTATAAACATCACTATAGATGGATTTTAGATGGATTTCAATGAGGATGTTCCTTAATACTCTAGAAATATTAGATACTTATGATCTACGTTGCAACTCAGTGATGAGAAGGACAACCATATCATGTCATTACATGTGATAATGGAGGATTTGTGAACCACAATGATCATTAATGATTTATTAGATAATATATAATGACACTTTTATTTTGGGGGGTATCTTCTTTTTCCAAAATGTATGAAGATCATGTTAGAGGTGAAATTATTGAGGAAAATGATATATTCAATGTGTGAAATCTTGCTAAGTAAAATTTATAATATTATTCAAGGGTGTGTCAAATCGTAGGGCCTTAAGTTATTATGTTGAGAGTATGGTGGTTTTTATTTTTGGTTAGGGATCCATACATGAAATTACACTAATAATTGGTTTCAAAAATTAATGAAGGAAATTATAAAATCCTGGGATTCTTTTAAGATTACAAACATTTATATTGAGTAATGAGATGGTGGGTTGGTAAATGTGGAGATACATTTTTTACGTTGTTATCATGTGAAGGAAATACTGTTTTGTATGTATAACTTCATTTGGTGAGCTGGAAACCATATTGAGTGTGTCATAGGTCGACTAGTAATGAATTTTCAATAGGTGATTCTGATGGTTAGAAGAATAATGGATTTAAAATATCCATTATGAGAAGCGAGTTTTTATGCATAGAAAAAAAGGGTATGATAACGAATTTTTCAATAAAACCTTATTTTTTTATAGAAGAGAGTTCTTGTTAATTTTTCCTTTATTGTTAGTGTTGAATAGTGAATATATCCACATTTTATGAATATTATGCCATGAATTTAATTTTATGTAACTATAGACCATTTGGTGTTTGAGGGAGAATAAAGAGACCTGAAATTGAATTGATGACTATGATGTTTGGTATTGATGGTCGGATGACCAACAATTATTCTTGGGGATGCGTAATTTTATGCTTGGGAGTTCATAATCTCCTACATCTTTATATTATATAAAATTCATTGATAAATTGAATTTTCCTTGCCCTGATATCATATTATACTAAGAATAAAAAATTATATATGTAACAAAATCATAGAATAAATTTTTATGGCTCCATTAATATTTAGATGGGGTGTTTTACCCTTTTACAATAATTTGGTAAGATTATGTGATGGTAAAATAATTTTTTATATTTCAGTATTTATATTATTCATTCTAAATTTTACCATATAAATTTAAATCAATATTTTTCAAATGATGGCCCATATTGACATTCTGAACTCATAGTAATGTTATGAATGAAATATTTTAACATCTGAAGGTATCATTTTCTTCCGGTTTTAGGTCTTGGGAATCTCCTTTAGAAATTTATTTTTATTTACTAATTTTGTTTTTATTCTCCACTCTTACAATTTATTATCTCTCATTACATTAGAGAGGATAAACTTCACCCCTTATACTATTAATGTATTAGGAGGATAAGAGTGTTTGGAGGTGTCGACTTCATTTGAGTATACTGATCCGGATCAGATGAGGGTTAAATAACCGCACAGAACTAATATCATCTCAAATCGTGGGAAACTTCCCAATGATGTAGTCTATTGAAAATATTTTTCTCCATTTCTCTAATTTATTCATTTTATTTATATTTTGTTATGTTATATAGATCGATCTAGATAATATAATGATTATAGTGTTTTGACTAGGGGTTAATAGGTGTTTTTTTGAAATGTAAGGGGTTTTCACATAATGAAAAAATGACACAATGTATATTTCAATGACTCGTAGTGTTATGATATAGGAGGAGGATGGTGGAAAATGACATGTATTCTATAATGAATCATTATAAGTATTATTGATATAAGACTTCGGTTTCATAGAGTACTCTCTAAGACACCCAATGTGTAGTTGCTGATGTATAATGTATATGGCCAGAAACTATATATGGTATATATCTAGACGCCCTGTGATACAAATGGAAATACTCAATTTGAAGAACATATCTAGATGACTGATATTTATTAAACAAAATATATTATTGATAAATATTAAGTAATTGGGTCTTACACTCCTCTGTGAACTAAGGTAAATGCCTAGAGTAGGGAACCTTGGGTACACATAGTGTACACTGAGATACATGTCATTTACTATTATCATAGAGGATACTTTTATATTTTTTTACCCTTGATATATAATTTTATAATTTTTGAGTCTAGTTGATGTAGATTATTCATGTATAATGTGATGTTGAAGCCCTTACATGAACTTCAAGTTATTGGAAATAATATTCAAGGATGGTGAAATATGATGGAGAGGATTTCATATGATATGATTGCTTAACAGTTATCCAGTGATAGATGTGATATGATATCCATGTAGGGGTTGTGAGAATAACTATAATACATTGAATAAAATTTTATGATTCAATGTAAGTGATTCTATGGATAGTCATAGGTAAGGAAGACTAGAACATGATGAATGTTTAGAAGAGGTTATGGATCATCACCTAGAGAAATAGGCTTGATATGACCTACAAGATGTGATTACCCCATGATGTGCTAGATAAAACCTGAATCTAATATTTAGTGATTGATATGTGTTCAGAGGACCCTATAGGACATTAAAATGATAATATTGGGATGTTGATGGTTCTAATATTAATATTGTATGAAAATGAATATCAATAAGAGTATTAAATGAGAATATATATAAAAACAATGTGTAGTTCATGATGTGGGGCTATGTATAATGTTACATGAAACATGGGAATGCACTGATGATCTTGTGAGTTTGTTATGATACATTATGTGAGTTTCCTATAAGATGGTTTTGGGAAAAGAGAATTCCCCATATCTGTGTTATTAATATATATATGAGGTATTATTGAGTGTATTCTATCCCCAAATAGTATATATATTATTTATAGTATACATTGGTTAAGGAAATTACACTAAATATATGACAATATTCCTATGTTTCATAGTATTAGTGATTACACCTCATGTATTATGAGATACCTGAATTCCTTGGATCTGGATGTTATACCTGATATTTTATGACATTCCTAGGATGTGATAGATTTTTTTTATTTCATTTAATGAACTATGAATGATCAGGTATCATGAGATCTAGGTATAATCCTTGATATCTTAGGATATTCTTATGACTTGCAGGATTTGGTCTCCACACCGTATCATATACGATATGAAAAAAATTCCATCATGATTATATTATTCTACATAATGATATTAGATATTTATATGATTTTTCTAATATTTTATCACTACACCTGATCATATATGAAATTATATGGGAAATTCTAACTATTTTATGATTTCACATGATACTAACTAATAATTAATGAACCCAATATATGAAATTTTAGTATGAGACTCATTAACCTTTAATTAAATATAAATTTGAGATAATGAGGGTGGGATAGTATTCTATCCAAGAGATTTTATATTCTCATATATATTCATGTGTATTGGGATAGGACATGTCCCCCACTCCACCCCACAATATAATGTATAATTCTAAATGAAATCATACACCATCAAAAGAAAATTTTATAATTTTCAAATTATACTGTAAAATACGAGAAATAATGGTGATTATTAAATTGTATTCATAATTTATTCATTTTATTAATCGTCTAGGACATGAATATCACAAGTGCGTGAACATTTTATTTAAAATAGGTGTTAGGATAACCATAAGGGGTTCTATAATAAAAACATATTTCTCTCCCACTACATAGACACCAAACTACACTTGTAAAACATGTGTATACATCCAAATTTTTCATGATATATGTTCTGAATTAGGTAGTAGCCTAATGTATCATGATAAGAATAGAGTATCGTAAAGGGAATTTAAGGACTGGTATTGAGTTATGACTTTGTGATTTATATTGATCCTTTTATATTAATTCATACATGTGATAAACCTATTGGAAGATAACTAGAATTATATTTATATGCTATATTAATTATCTATAAAATGATTCATATGTATGGGTTATCCACCCTATTATTTATTTTCATGATGTATGTTTTTTTGTTATTTCCTTTGGTTGATTTACTCTTATACGATGGTATAGTCATCCAATGGTAACACCATAGACAATAGCTACATGTTATCAACCTCTTCTATATGAGGAGGAAAAAAGGAGGCCATGTAGAACCTCTATATATTTACTAGAAAAGGAACTAGGGGAGAAGATTATATAATCTATTGTTTAAAATTGAATACAACATTGTGGGTGTCTTTATTCCCATGAAATCCACTATTCATCATGTAAACATGAAAACTGTAACCATTAATAATAAATACTCTAGGTGATTTGATGTGGTCAAATTATTCATTTTCATTATTCAGGAATGTTGAAATTACAATTATTTAGAACATTATAATTATTTTTATCAAATATGAATAAAATATAATAACTTTTAGCTGTATGGAAAAAGTACACAACTCATCGATATCTATAATAATAATTAGCGATTATCCATTTCAAATATTCTGAACCATTATCTACATTACCTAACCATTATCATTGAATTTACTTTTGAAAACTTGTTTACATATAATGATTTTATCAGTGTGATGTCACACCAAACCCCAAGTGTCAATCATCTATATTTAACTCTAATATTATTCTTAATTTATCTATTTATCATGCTATAATGATTAATTTACACTCTATTGTTTAAATATCAATTACAATAAATTATAAATTAATTTTCATAATGTTATCTTGGCTTTTTAACCATTACTACTATATCCAAAGACATTGTTTTGATCTATTTTACTTTTATGTCATCAAAACATTATTCCTACCTTTGATCAACCTTCTTCATCAGTGGAAATGTTTTAATATTCATTGTAATTTTACATATATATTACAATATTTAAATCAATATAGTGTTTTGAATCCTTTTATCATTGAAATTATTCAACTTAATCATTAATTGGAAATTATGTTTATTATGAATTTATAAAATTAACAATTAATTTCATCAATGATATCAATAGTGGTACATTGGTTCTTATTATAAAACAAAAACTCATACCATGAGATACATAAAAAATACATTCACCATCTCTGTCATTAAAATTTATTGAATATATTGCATTAGTCATGATGAAACATGGAAGAAAAAAACCCACTATACTATTCATGCTATAACCATCTGCAAAATAATTAATAAATTGTTTATTGAAAACATATAGTCAAAATAAGTATTTATTGTTAATATAGTCAAATATAGAAATATATTATCTTTCAATAATGTTCTAGGTGTCATTCTTTGAAAACTTCTTCCACTAATGTTTGAAAATACCAGTTCATCGTCTATACTAATATATTTTTTGGTTCTTGAACGGATTGAGAAATCATTTTCATATTCAACACTATCCTTATATACCTAAATTCTAGTATTTTGATATATTATTAGATTGTAATATTTTTTTACTATATCCATTGTTTTAATTCCCTATAAAATGATTTGAAATAAAGGTAGGTATGAATTTAATAAAAAAAATATAAACATAAGTCAAAAAATTGATATCATAAAAAATACAATGAATCATTATATCATTAGTTTATTTTATTACCATTAGAACGAAAACCTATGAGTTTCTAAAATCAAAAATTTTTATTGTTAAGATCTCTACATTATTACAACTCTTGCTCACAATTTTCTATTTGTCACATGTGTTATCAATATCATATAATATATCAAACTCCAAAAATAGAGATATGATCATGATTTTAAAATATTTTTACCAAATATTATAATTCCCAAGATCAAATAACTATTTAGTCTATGATGACTATATATATATATACAAAAAATTTGAAAACAAAATATAAAACATGAACAAATTTGGAAAAACAATTTGTCCCTTTCATCATATCACAAAAAATTACACATTATCAACCTTCAAGATTCTAGGGGAAAGGAAAATAAATATCAATGAGTTCAAATTTTCAATATTGAGTAATATATAATGGAATTACACATAACTAAAAAATGACCAAAATGTTATAGAAAGAATAAATGGACATCATTAATTAATAATCAACTATGTATGAGGACATGTTATATAAATGGAAAAAATTAAAACATTGAAAAAGATAATCATTGGTATTAAAATTATGGAATTCATAATGTAAGTAATAGATACATTTTTCGATGACTAGTGTAAAAGAACTATACTTTTTGGGAAGAGGATTACATAGTAAAATATTTTCTTTCATCTAATGATATCTATTGATGTATCTAAAGGCTATTTAATTACAAGACTCTTTTGTCACCTAATTAAGTCCAATTCAATCATCATAAGGATCAGTAGGACAATTAATACAATTTATTAGGAATATATTACTAGAAAACACTTTGATATATATATATATAATGAGAAATATGGAAATCAAATACTTCCAAATATGATATAATATTACTGATGTTTAGGAGAACAATAATTAAAAATCATAGAAGCTCTCTGGTATCATTAATATATCATGAAGTAACCTCATAAATAAATATTGGGTGAGGGTAAATTAAATGTAATATGTTGTCCATGGTAGATAATAATTAAGGATATTTGTTTTCATTGGTATGATACCATGCCAATTTTAGTAAAAATAATTAGCCATTGTTCATTATGAAAATGTGAGTCTTATAAATAATTTTTCATTAGATATTCCCTCCAACTGTGTAGTCTTACTCTCTCTCATCATACATCAATTTGACGATTATTTCAATGGTAAAAATACGTTTTGAGATTACTAAACATTTGTGATTATATGAAAATGTTTCTTCCATCTTCTAATATCCAAATAGTGATGTATTATCTATGAAATTACCTGCACCTTTACATTTCCAAATCATAGAATGGGATACTACCGTAGAAATGATTACGAATTACAAAAATATTTGAAACAATTATATCAAAAGATCATGAAAATAATATAATAATTTAGATATTTATATTGGATAAATTTCATTTTTATTATGGAAAATGTCATCAAAGGTAGTGTATTAAATATAAAAAATAAAACATGGGATGAATATAACTTGAGTCCCAAAGAATGAAAGTTGAGATTACAAAACCCCAAATATGGAATGTATATAAATTCAATAAAATACCCATGAATGATTGAGATTTAAAATTAATACTTTAAGAACATTAATAAAATAATCTAATGATATAAAGCCTCAAATATTCATTAAATACATAGTATAATGGAATTAAGGCGTACTATTCAAAAAAAGTATTAATAGAATAATTTCAAAAAGAAAACGATTACATTTTATCATGACTTCCACTAATGAATGTTAATCTCATTTATCTCAAAGATATATATATATATATTAATCACTTAATTAATTACATTACTCATATTCAATTTCATTTATATTGTTCATAAAAATTCATTATTTATATTAATGCTACTGATTTTCAACATCTATTGTTTATATTTTTGATCATTTTGTATAGATTCATAATTGTATTGTCTATATTCAATATTCATCCAACATTTTCCATTAATATGTCACTAAAATTAGTTCTAGGTAAATTTAATAACTATTAATGATGTTTCAAAATACTTTAATGAGCGTTTTAATCATTATCCTAGAATATGAGATCTATAGCGATCAAGTTTGTGGGATTCATGTTGATTGAAAAGTGTTTTCTTAATTAATAATTTAGATACTCATAAAATATCTAAATAATAAATATAAAATAATTATTTATAGATTTAGTTTATAAAATATCAGTTATTCTACTCCAATAATGAACCAATCCATTAATATATTGATATTAAATCTAAATAGATGAATATTAATTGCATAAAATAAAAAATCCATGCTCGAATCATATGGGTTAAATTTCATTTTTTAAATGGAAATTAAAACAACTAGTTTATAAAACATTTACATTATCTCCCAGTTATTCCTTTATAATGATAACACAATTTTACATCCCATGATTAAAAATATACTTTATATCGTAGGGATAATAAACATATAAAAATAGTTATATAATATCTATAGTAATGGTAAAATGGAAGATATCAATCATAAGATCGGTATAAGTACATAAGAACATGGACATAACATTTTAAAATTATACCCTACTTATAAAAGGTCATAATGTTTAGTCATTGAATAAATCAATGCATTTAATAACAAACGAATCATAAAATAGTCAATGAAAAATTCAAAAATAGGGTAATATTGACATGAAAGATGAAATTATAGAATAAACATAAAACTAATACCATTATGAACGTGTATAAATATATTCATTATCACTCATTATATTAAATACATGAAACCATTCACCAAAATAAAACTGATGGACCAAAAATGTCCATACATAATCTTATTGACAAACAAGCCAGGTCCATACCTATACATGTGAACAAGAAATGAGGTTCACATATAACATATTTACCATAGGATATATCCATATGAACATAATAAATTTATGG
Organism: Viscum album; assembly: GCA_963277665.1. NCBI lineage: Eukaryota > Viridiplantae > Streptophyta > Magnoliopsida > Santalales > Viscaceae > Viscum > Viscum album. Next base: position 33,060,167 of record OY728150.1, on the reverse strand, counting down.
TAGATATATGTCCCACCAATAACATGATAAAATGAATTTATCTTTTTTTCCAAAATAAAAAAAGTTATTCATCATATCAAAACCCATGTAAATAAATAATTTTCATAAACATTTCATCATAACATAATTCATAGAAAAGAAAATAGTTTCATAAACACCATTGCATCATACGTATAAAAATAATAAGAATAATAATAATTTTATCAATGAATAATAAACCCATAAAACCATATGTAACATCAAATAAATTTATCATATATGGATATTTCATTTAAAAAAAATAAAAAATAAATCATGAAAAAATAACATTACTATTTTAAAATAATTTTTTACTGAGTCTTGCTATTATTTAAGAAACATTATTGTTTGAAAATATTCTTTTTTTATTGTAATGTAATATTCAACTAATTAAGACATATTGTTAGAGTGAAATTAAATTCATGATTTATCAATTTAAAAACATTCCTATGCATTTTTTGTACGAAAAATATTAAAATTACTTTTTAAAAAATTGGAAGTAAATATTCAACATAAAATTCCTAAATATAAATAATCTTGAATAATAAATGGATTTTGGAATAAACCATCACCTAATGTCTTCACATTCATTGTTCTTGTTGAAAAAATATATATAGTAAATTATAATTTTTATAAATTTATTCCATACACACATATGTATCATACCATGTATGATTTTTTGTATAACCTTACCACCCAGTTATAAATTATTAATTTTTATAAAAATGTTTATTCTCAGTGATAAGTGTTGTGCTTTACAAGCATGTTTAAGATTGGAAGTCATGATCCATGTACATTGACAATGGCTCCATAATTTAAATAATGTTAATCATGGTATAAATATAATATAAATTCAATACAATCAGATTTATACTATTTCATTATATATATAGATGAAAATTAATTATACCATTCGTGGAGAAGGTATGTTATACATACACAAGAACATTATTTTCATTTTTTGATCAATTTAATGAAATGATGGAAAATAATAATAATAATTTTAAAAATAGTTTTTATATCTTATATATCATATATATTCCATACACTCATCATAATACACAATCCTAAAAGATAGTGATGAAAATTTAATTGTATATATATGTGGAGAGTGTAAATCATGTGTATGCATGAGAAAAACATACGTTATATGTTTGATGGGAATTATGGTGTATAATGGTATTTAAATATTAATAATAAAATTTAAGAAGTGTGAGGATATTTATTTTAATATTTTATGATCTGAATGATAGAATTATTGGCGTTAAGGAAGATTATAAATTAATAGTGATCAGTTATAGGGACTATATTTTCTTCAAAACGTTTCCTTTGAATATCCCATAATGGTCTCTAGAATTATTTATTTGAGAATAAAACACATCAAAAAGGGTATAGGAGTAGTTGAAAAGAGAACTGGGTTGGGTATAGTCAATCAATAAGGATCAATGTGAAAATCCCATAATGGGATAAAGAATTATTTATAGGTGCACTTTTAGAATTTATCAAAAGATTTAATTATAATATTTTTATAAGAAAATCCCACCAAATGGAAACAGATTTAAGGATAAGAATTTATATCATTGTAATCACATAAAACAATATTTTTTTACAATAATAGGTATTATTTTAAACATTATTAGTTTTATTAAATCCCAGTTTACCTATTTCAATTTTAACTATAGTGGAAAATATTTAATATTTAAAGATCATAATTTTTACATATATTATGTTTATTAGTCAATAGATGAATAATTAATTACATTTTAGAATATATAAATATTATATTTTAATTTTAATTTTATTGTAATATTTTTAAATAATTTAATAAAATAATATTATCATAAAATACCACTTGTGTAAATTTTCACACTATTTTTTCCATTAGCATTACAGAAATCATGAAAACCATATTTCCTCAATGAAAATATTTAATAGACCCCTAATATGTCATAATAATATATATAACTCATGGAAACAATTAATTAATTCAAATATATTTATGTTAATACTTTTAATAGAATTTATTCCAATGTTTCATTAATTGAATAATTAATCCATCATTTTTATGTATCAAGTAAAGACACTTATTTATTTAGTAATAATTAAAAATATGATACATAGATTTATTTAGGCTTTTTATATTTCTAAAAATTATTTATTTATGAAGATATCGCATGGATGAAACCCTATTAAAAATGATATATATATATATATATATATATTAATAACATTAACGTGACATAATTTATTTTTCATAAGATAAAGTATTATAAACATCATAATCTCATCCATGTGGACCCAAAAGCAATATAAAAATTTATATCATGAAAATAGTTTAATTAATTGAAAATTTTTAAACTTATATTCACTCATAATCTGAACTTTTTTCCATGTGGAAACAGAAGATAAATTTAAGGAAATGAAATTGTCATTTTTGGACTTTTGATGAGTCAAATAATATAAATGTCATTTTCATGTACTACATACTCTTAAACATATCCTTTTGGATCCTCATTTATTATGGGTTGAAATAATATTATCTATTAATATTTGTTCAGTTTTTTATTTCATGTGTACAAGAATAATGATTTTGCGCCAAAATTACTATGCCGATGTAGCGTAGAAAATAACTCCTTACTTTTAACACATGGAGTAGTAGGAATTTATATTTTGGATGTATACATGGTTTTTGGAGCTCCAATCCATGGAGATATGTAAGATTAGTTTTTTACTCGCAAGGTGACATGGAATGACTCGGAGAAGACACCATTTTGGTTCATGAGTTAATGAAAATATTTAAAAATATTCGGAACACAATCACCAAAAAGTCCCATAAAATAAGGGATATTCATCCAGAGGAATGGATGGAAATATTCATGGTAATGAAGAAGGAAAATGGGGCCACATGAACTCGTCCACCACATGTCCAAAGGTAGAGAAAATAGGTACACCTCACACTTTTTGGCTGACAATAAAGAATGGTGAGATTCATAAGTGGCGATATAAAGTCAGTACCAAAATTCTGGTGAAAAAGAGTTTGAAAGATATTCTATCCATCCGGCTCAATCAGTACATGTTACCTATATCATATTTCAAAGTAGTTGTAAGGCTATGAACTTTTTTATCACCACCAATATGTTTGGAAGAAGGATGGTAATGTTTGCCACTATTGTTTTGGAAATAATACATAGGATCTTACTACATGTTTATATATGGATGTATCCTTATAGAATTGAGGGGCCATTCCTGGTGCAATGCCAATGAATTTCTACTCACTTCAAAACTTATGATGTATAATGTGGGCTATAGGTCATAGGAAGTCCTTTCTGACCATTTATTTAGGTTTTCACTGGAATCCTACCATTTTCTCTAAATGATTACAACATTAAGGATAGGTTGAGAATGCTTAATGATTTCCATTTCATTCATTATGTGAATCTGAAAATGGGGAGATTTTGTGATGATGGGATGACCTGTTTATCGTTGAGGGAAGACATGCTAGCTTGTAGAGATGGCGTATTACCCACCAGTATTGACAGAGAAATCACATATGAGGCATATTTTCATTATATGTTGGAACATGAATTAAAATTTATAAAATAAAATATTGTATATCCCCCTATACATGTCAGATTAAGGCAATATCTGGTGGTTTCCTGACAAATATAGTTTTTGAAATCTGCAGATAAGACTGGGGAAGTATTTAGTTTACCTGTCCTTGAAGCAGTAGAAGATTGACAATCTGGTATGCCAAACACTGGGTTTCATCTTACCAGGAAGGGGTATTAAACAATAAAATCCCTCGAGTGGGAGTAAAGAGAATTTGTATGAGGGAACCCCATTGTATGGAAGGTTACTCTTAATCATTAGGGGATGACTCATTAGAGTCAGTAGGTATAGGTGACGAGGACCCAAATTCAACGAAGAGACATAATTCTAGATATAATCCACCTTCCTGAGTAAAGAGATCCACACCATTAGCCTCTACTGAGGTTGTATAGAGGCGGTCTAGTCACCATCATTATGAAGAGTGACGAGGCCCAGTTTCTCATCCCCCATCAGTGATTGCAGGAATTGGAAAGAAACATAAATCCAAGTATGCAGGATCCTCTTCACAACCCTCTAGCGTGTACTCTGAATATTTTAAACTAGAAGATGTTTAAAAATGGAAATTTTTATAGTCTGATGTTGAAAACATGTGAATATATCTATATGAGGGGATGCATATTCCAGGAGAAGGGGATCTACATGCCACTTCTATCATCTAATTTAAGGACAACCCCAATTTAGTGAGAAATTACATCCAAGATATGTAAATTGGTATATATAAAACTGATGAATCAATTCCAACAATGAAAAGAGTTAATGAAATTATAGATTGTGGTACCAGTGAATCCATTGGTACTTCATTAGATGTAGAATGGGGTGATATTGTGGATCCTGATGATGTATGTTTCCATTTTCTCACATTCTCTCTTAATTTGAAATTATAATTTAGTCAAAGTGTTGTTACTCAGGGAAATATCATTTTGAACTTGCAGTTGGTTAAAGGAAAAACTTTTGATGTTCCCCCGCCAGGGTATAGCCTTGGAGGTACTTATCATGGAGCTACTGGATCACACCATGAATCGAGAGAAATATCTCTAGGCCAACAGGACATTGAGGATGAGATGGAAAAGGTATTTTAATCTCTAATACATGTTTATAGAGATAATGATACAATTCATCCTATAAAGGAGAAGAAACAAAAGCATCAAATAAATAAATCCATAGATAAAAACATTCTTAGTAGTGGTATTGCCTTCAGGATAGTCATAAATTTTAGCCTTCATGAAAAAGTGTTTAAACATCTTAGGATTATAGAGGCTTTTTCTGTTTCTTCTTTGAATGAAAATACTGATAATCTTCAAGGAACCATTGAGGATAATACTAAATAGGATCAAATTACTAATGATTAGGTGGTTCCTAAAGAGCCATTGAAACCAACGTGTGTTCCCAGCACTTCTCATGTTCCTTCTATCAGAGGACAGGGGGCTTCGGGTAAATCAAAAATTATTTATAGGACATCATATGTTACAACAATTGACTTCCTTCCTATGTTACATTAGGTTAATCACATGAACCAGAACATCTGTCCACAACTAAAACAAACTACAAAACTATTGCTGAGGAAGCAATTCAGGGTCAAATTTTTTCGAAGGAAGTTTGCGAATCAAAAAACGTTGAGTGCTCCCATAGGTGAGAGCAACCTGGGATCTAGGATATCATTGGATGATATGATGAACCTTGTATTGGCATTTTAATAATTATTAGAACATGTTAATATACCAAATGATTTAGAAGATTGTGAAGTTCTTGGTATAGAATCAACTGGACATGAATTTTCATTATCAGTGCTGTTAATCTTATTATGATTAAATTTATAACAATGGTTGGTTGAAATATGATGTTCCATCAAAAGGAACATCTACTGTAATGATACATGAATGAAGTATTTATATTAATTTCAATCCCATTATTGTAAATAAATTTTATCAGGTGAATCCTGAGACAAATACCATTCTGAGATTCATTCATAGAATCATGTTCCAATTAATTATGGCACTCACAACCCAGAGACATCAAACATAAAATATGAAACTCAGAATATTAAGGAGGAGTATTATCAAGCAGTTGACCTACTATTAGGTAAGAGATACTAATATTGTGTTTTTACTCACTTTTTTATCCCTTGAATCTAGCCACGACCATAAAATTTGATATATCATATAGGGCTATCGACTTCAATGGATTGGACTGGAGGTGAACCCTTCGTATCGGCCCAAAAAATTCTAGAAGGTGAATCAGCCATTTCTCGGGAGGGAGAAAAACATGGAACTTATTTTAGATAATTAATCTCAAAATAAATACCTCCTTATGATAATGATTTTAAATCATACCAATAACTTCAAAAGGATTTTCGTCATCCACGTCTCCATGCATGGCAGAATATATGGAAGATAATTTCAGATATGCCCCTTGAGGATCTTCCTTCATGAATTCCATGACTCTCATCTCTGTTTATAATGCAAGAATTTGACAATTTAGAATACCGTGACAATCATACCATGATGAAAGAGATTATTCGAAGGAGTGAGAAAGAGAAAAATATTTGACAAGACTTAATATAAGATAAACTATTGATCAACTATTAAGAATTCCAAGCGGCATTGTCTAGAGTTGATGCTAATCATACTATAATGTTTAAGGAATTGCAGCAGAAGATCAAATAAAAGATTGTTCAGTAGGAGCTTATTCTACAGGAATTAGATGTCATTACCATGGATCTTCACCAACTACATATCTCATTAGAAGAATTCTATAATGATGGTGCAAAATCCATTGTAGATGCTAAATAAGAACTTCATCATGCTAAAGAGATAAAGGATGGTCAACTAAACGAGCTTTGATGGGCATTCTATGGGGTTCAGGAGGCTATTAATGAATGAATGAGTTATGTAGATAACATTATGTGATTTTTGATAAGGCAGAGACTCCAATTTGTGGATTCTCATTTGTGAAATTATTTTTATAAATGAAAAACATTTCATCTTCAATCATCTATGTTTTTATTCTCTCTACCTGTTTTTGTTTTACCAAAGCCATTGGGCCTAGTATGCAAAGTTTCAATTTTTACTAGGTTTATATAGGCAAACCCAGAACCTTTATATCTTTTTAATTTTTATTTCTAAATATGACCTAAATCTTAAAAAATGTACATTTAGTGAGATGGGACTCGACATTTGTTTGGAGTGCCCTTTGCAGGTTCTCAATCTAGTTAGTACAATGTATACTATATTTTTATGTTAAAATTCATGCATGATGGACTATGAGGGGATAATGTTTATGGTCGAATAGCTCTGTCAATAAATTTTGAAATTAGATCCCAAGAAACACTCATTTTCTATGAATTAATTTAATATTCTTTAAATATTTCCATGTTGAATCTTGATCCATGAATTTTTATGTTCACCAAATTTAAAACATGTATCAACAAAAGGGGTGTCTCCTCCAAGAATGAAGTTACCATTATTTGAAAACTTTTTATGGGGGATGTATTATCTGTGACCATCTAGGGTATATGGTGCATATCCAGATAGTGGAATCTTTTGACCAACAAGACTTCTATGTAGAAAAACTATGCAAGGACACATAAATGAAATTATTGCATAGTCAAGAAAAAGATCAATTATGATTTTAGCATTTTTCTGCAGATAGACAATGAAATATAAATATTTCGATAACTCAAGACCAGAGAGGGTAGTTTTTATAATAAAATAAATTTTACAAATTTAAGGTTTGTTTTATGTGCATATATGTAATGAATAAGAAAACCCATTCTATAAATATTTGTATAGGGAATGGTTAAAATTTTTCAAAAAGGGGAATTTCTGATATCATATTGTGCATTTTTATCTCATGCAGTGAGGACAAGGTACTGTGTAGTTTTATGTCATGTAGTGGGGACATTGTACTTTTGTAGTTTTATGTCATGAAATGTGGACGTTGTACCGTGAAGTTTTATGTCGATTAGTGAGGATATTTTCTAGATTTATATTATGTTCTTTAGTTTTGACCAAATGTATTAAATTCTCCAAACATCATTACAATTTATTTGGAAACATGCTACTATATTCTGGTATGGAAGGGAAAATTGTAAACAATGATTTGGGAATTTCTAGAATGGAATAATGTTATTGAAAAAGGGTAATGGCATTAGAGGAATTATTTTTAAAAACACAATGTTAACATTATTTTACAAACCCATTATTGGGGATGTATTATGTAGGTCTAACTAGAGAATATGATGCATATCCAAATAATGTCTTTTTTTGACTGAAGGTCCTGTTGTGTAGGTAAATTATGAAAGGAAACCTAAGGCTATGTACAACATAGTCAAGAAAAATATCTCTCATATGTTTTACATTATATTGATAAAAGGAGAAGAAGGCTTATGAAGATTTAGATTTTCCGAAGCATGGAGTTTGGTTTATTGGAAAAGGTACCTAAATATGGAGTGGGAATTTCCAATCTTGATTTACAAAGATTCGGGGGGATATGATTTCTATAAAGGTTTGACCCAAACGTATGGAGAAGAGTGTTTGTAGTTTTAGATCATACAAATATGACTAGAAATTAAAACACTATATGATATGGGATCAAATGATCCATAGTTTTTAAAAATTTCGTTGAACACATGGAGAGAGAGATGAGAAAACTAGGATCTTGAGGACATTCATATCGAGAGAATGATAATGGGGAAAATACACATAAATGACTATTTTAAAATAAAAATTCTTCTATATTGTCATCAATGTTTGAAGGGGACAAAGACACTATAACTAAAAATGAAATTAACATCATTTGAAAAACCTGTTATGGGGGATATATTATAAAGATCCAACTATGAAATATGATATATATCCAAATAGTGTCATTTATTGAATGTTAGGACAATTATGTAGGAGAATTATGAAAGGAAACCTAAGGGAACATATTGAATAGTCAAGAAAAAGGTCTCTTAGATATTAGAATCTATGTCAACAGAAACTGAAAGAAATATTATGAAGATCCAGAAATAATCAAGATTATGAGTGTTAAATATTGAAGATGGTTATGCTCAATAAAGATTATAAATAATTTAATCAAAATTGGATATGATTTTGAAGTCCTTTACATATATCTAAACCATATGTAAAATGGTGACTTTCATTGTTTCCATTGAATTAATATTGTGATGTGTATTTTTAATTCATGCAGTGAGGACATTATACTATGCAGTTATTCAGTCATGCATTGAGGACTTTGTACTGTGTATTTTTAAGTCATGTGATGAAGAACATTGATATCCGAATAAGATATTAAGACACCTATTTATGTAGAGAATCCTTTTACCCAATTCATAAGACCACGTGAGCTATCCTCGGTGTGAGAAACAAGGAGAAGTAAGGGTTTCCTCTATAACACAATTGTGATACAAGTGAAGAATAGGGGTATTAGATTTCCATGATGTTTAACATCATGTGGTAAGTACGAAGATGAATCGATGTGAAAATAAAGTCATATTATAAATGGACTAAGGGATAAAACCCAATTGACACTACATGTCTTTCTGGGGTAAGGAATCAATCCATATTTAGTTCTTTAAACATTCTTTATGCAAGTTTGATTCTTACATAATGAATAAAATGGGTGTTTTATTGTGGATGGGCCTTATATTAGAGATGTAGGTGTATCTATATATCTCATATAGGTGACAATCAATCCGTACATAGTTCTTTAAACATTCATTTCCCACACCAATCGAGATTGATATAAGAGATGGGGGTTTTGATATGTTCTGGAAGAATAGCTAATCTTATGACACAAAATGGTATAAATATAAGACCATTTATGATAAGGTAACTATATATAGATATCTGATTCATATAAAGAAGTAGAAAAAGGAAAAAATTATAGTTTTTTTGAATCCATGATTGGAGATCTAGGCTTCTCTACGTATCTCAAATAGATGAGAATCAAGCAACCTGATGTTCTTGGAACAAGGTCCCTATGCATATCTGACTCAGAAATAAGGAAGAGAGTGGATCGTGTTTTACTAAGGAGTCGTAATGATGTCAATGAATCTTGGTTATGGAATCTCATATCATTAAGTATAGAAGTTTTATGTTGTACAGTTTTATGTCATATAAAGAGGAAAAATGATGGCATTCTGTTTAACATTGTGCGGCAAGGACAAACATGCTATGAATTTTAACATCATGTAGTATAGACAATTATTGTTGTTATGTAGTTTAATGTCTTTAAATTAGGACTTTGTACAGTTCATTTTTAAGAATTGTAGTGAGGACATAGGGGCTATTCATTTTTTAGTCTTGCAACGAGGCTGAATACATGAAATTGTACAAAGTATTTCTTCAAGAATACCACATTAGTTGGAGTTTTAATATTCTCTCCACACATTGATATTAAGGAATAATCACCATTTCAGTAGTCCATATATATGTAATAAGGTTCTTCGCACATTGGATCAATATTTGGATGTCTCTTTCCTGGTATAATTGGAGTCTTCAGGAAAAATACCAATTCTACTTGAATAAAAGAACGAAGGAAAACATTCTTATTAAAGGATCACACATTTTTGTTATAATAGACTTTTAAATGATGCAAAGTATGAAATATTTTCTCATCTAATCATTCCATATCATCAAACTATTTCAGAGACCTCTCATATGTCGACAATGGATCATACACTGTAACTCTGAGTGAATGTAATTGCATTTGAATTGGAATAAATACATCTATTCTATATACAAATGAATAAGAATTTTCTTGGGATGTTGTATGTTTAGTAGTCTGATTGTCCCAGAAAGCTTGAAGAAGATAATTAGGCCAAGATTTCATATCATTATCCCCCATCATCTGGAGTATATTTGATAAGGTCTTTTTGAAAGCCTATACCTATTCATTGGACATCACGTGGTAGAGAGATGAATGGTTGGACATTATATTGTGATCCTGATATAACTATTTTACATTAAAAGAATAGAAATTGGTTTCATTGTCCATTAATACAGTATGAGGGACACCAAACCGAGTGATGATGTCAGTTTTGAAAAAAATAACAACGCTTCTGGCTCTGACTTCTTTGATAGGTATTCCATCAGCCTATTTGGAGAAGAAGTCAATAGTAGTAAGAATGTAACTGATCTTCATAGCCCATTCTAGAAGATAAGGACCTACTATATCCATTCCTTTTGTTGAAAATGGCCATTAGTATTTAGCTGTATGTTGTAACTTCAGGGGTTGATGAATGAATTTTTCATGCACTTGAAGGGGATGACATTTCATAATGAAATCTGTGAAATCATGCATCATTGAAGGCCTACGTATCCAAGCCTTCATATTTGTTTAGATATCTTATGTCCAAACTAGTGACCACCACAATCTTATGAATTTACTTCTTTTATGAAAATTGTAGTTTCTTCTCCATAAATACATCTGAAGATGATTCCATCAAAGACTTTTTTTGCAGAGTATTTTCTGATGATTTGGACTATCCTAAAGAGTAACATTGGATGCTCGTCATCAGATATTTTTTTCAGCCCTATCAAATCGAAGTACAATATTTTGAAGGTATTCCATGATGGGTGTTCTTCATTTTATGGTATGACCATATGGTTCAAAATTAGGGCTAATTTCATTAATTTACTCTATTCTTGTTTGAACAAAATGTGAGACCACATGACAATGGGCTATGCTGATGACTGTATCATCCTGATTTGGATCTTCTAGGGCTATATTCGCTTTAGCTGATACATCATATTGTGAATTTTTTTATTTTGGGACATATGTCAATATCTGCTCTGAGGGTAATTTAGCCATTAATCCTATGACATAATCACATAAAGGGATTAACTCTTCATTTTTGATAGAATATTCCCTACTTAATTTCTTGATTAGAAATTCTGAATCACCTTTCACTTTCAAGTGACTCACTTGCTCCTGAAGTTCCAAATCCAAACTCGAGATAAGAGCTTGAAATTATGCTTCATTATTGGTACTGCCTAATGAAAACAAGAAGCAAAAAAACAACCTTATCTTGGGATATAATTAAAATTCATAACCAAACAATGTTGAGTTGAGGGTTAACCATTCTCTTCCCTATAGGAGTTTTAGAGGAACCATCAAATTACATCTCCCATATTTTGTGATTATCTTGAATTGAGAATACCTCTTCATCATGAAGTTCAGTATTCAATGATCTATCTTTGCCAGATGGGTGTTCCAAATGGAATTCGGCCAGAGCTTCTCCTTTTATTTCCATGTGAGGAAAAAACTCTATATCAAAATGTTGAAAAATAACTACCCAATGTTCTAAACTCCCTGTATGTAGAGGATGATTGAGAATACATTTGAGTGGAATATTGTAAGATATCAATCAGACCACATGATGTTCCATGTAGTGCCTCAATTTCTAAACTGCAATGATTAATTCTAGGAAACATTTTTCAATACTTGAATTCCATGTTTCTGTATCAAGCATAGTTAGACTGATATGTTAATGATATTTTTCATTCCCATCATCATTATTAATGGAATGTAAGGCACCTACTATTCTCTCTAATGTTGTCACATAGAGTATAAGTGTTCTTCCTTCAACATGTTGTATTAATACTGGTAGACTCAAGAGATATTTCTTTAGGGTATCAAAACCTTCTTTGTAGTCTTTATTCCATTGATAGATGACTCCTATCTTCATTAACCTATTGAAGAGAAAATAGTTTCCAACCAAAATTAGTGATAAAACACTAAATATTAGCTAACTTTACATCGATTGATCTTAATTAATTCAAATATATAGGACGATACATTCCAAGGAATGATTGTTTTTCACAGGATCAACTTCAATACCACGATGGCATAAAATGAAGCAGGGAAACGTTCTTGAGGTTTCCCCGAAAGCACATTTCAAGATGTTCATCTTCAAACTATGCTGTTGAAGCTTATTTAATATGGTCTCAAGATCATCCATTTGTTTTGGACCTTGTATGGATTTTACCACCAAATCATCTACATAACATTCAACAAATTTACTTATAGTTATTTTTAAGATATGGTTCATGGCACGTTGATATGTTGCAGGTGAATTCTTTTAGCCAAAGGGCATTACCCAATAGAAAAACACACCTTGGGGATCTCTAATGGCCATAGATTATTTATCCTATAGGGCCATATGGATTTGATTATACCCAATGTAGCCATCCATGAATGAAAGGGCTTCATAGCCAGCTATTTAATTGATTAAAAGCTCTTTGATCAGTACTGGAAATTTATCCTTAGGGAAACTCCGGTTATGATCTTTGAAATCAATTCCAAATACGATTAGTCATTTCTTATTTTTGACTAGGATGTTGTTGGACAATAATTTTTTATATTGAACAAACCTAAAGAATTTATCCTTTATAATATTTTCAACTTCATCTTCAATTTTAGAGTCATGAGTTGGGGGTGTTATTGTTGCTGCCTGCTTGAATCAACGATGTTATTATAGAAAACCCAAAAGATGAGTTTCTACCTCATAGTTATTTTATGTAATTTATATATAAATACAAGATAATATATCTTGATTTTTCATTAGAAATGAAGTATACGCCTATTTCTCTTCAGAAATTATGCTTGCACTAATTATAATGGGGTGTGGATCTTCTTTTGTACCCATATTTATTTCATTCTTCTATTCCAAAGTGGTAAATACACCATCCCCATATACTGGAGGAGAATCCCTAAGATCTTAAAATTCTAATTAATTAGGTGATACTTCAACTATATAAAATTTCATAGTATATGACGATGCAAAACTTTCAGAGTTATGGGAGGAGTCCGTATTTGATCATCCTGAAGATGATTCCCCCATTTCTGACCCTACAGATGATGAAGGGTCTTCCAAGGGAAATAAAGTGTATATGATGGATTGAGAATAAACATAATTGTCTTACTAAATAATATCTACAAATTCTTATATTATGTTTGGAAAATTAGAGTCTTGTTATAGTTCAACAGATGAAATGTAGACATCTTTATTTAAGTGTCCATCACTGCTTGGTAAATCAACAATTTCTCCCTGGCTGTCAGGTCCCATTACAGCAATTGACATTATAGATGTTCTTGGACGAGTGATTAGAATTGTTTTGACCCTTTTAATTTTATTGATAGGTGACACATAATTCGTACTCAAATGTATGAATGGGTTTTCTGGGATCTTATTGAAGACACTCAGAGAATTGATTCTAGCTACCACCATGGTCATAGACTTTGTTCCCTTCGTGTGATAAAATTATGTCTCAATGTATTGAGATTAAAACATTTTGAATGACTCATTGTCACTATACAATGTATAGACATGACCATTGAATTATAATTAGAGAAATTGATAGTATGAAGAAGGAATGTTCGCATGTTTATGTAGCCAAAGCCTTCCATGAAGAACGTTGAAGATTGTTTCCTGATAGAAAACCAAGAAATACGAATTAGATAAAATATCTTTGAACTATGTTCTGAGTATAATATTTATCATTGGTTTCTACTGATTCTTTTCATATCCTTGAAACATTAATATAGAAGGACATATGTTAGATTCAGTAAGGCCAAATCGGCAAAGTGTACAAAATGGAACTGAGGTTGACTCTAGAGACATTATCAAAGAAGGATCATCAGATGTCTATGTCATTAAACATTCAAGATAGATACAAGGGCCTAATAAATCAATTAAAAAATCATATTCATCTTCATCCATAAATGATAAGACAACATGACATTCTGTAGGATCATTATCTATACGGTAAACCTCAATGTTATCAACATCGGTTTCTAACTCATTAGAACATAACAATGCCTCAATATTTGCTTCTTGAATATATTTTGACAGACTCAGGGTATTCAAAATTGAAATCATGTCTGGTACTTGGACCAGCTATTTCAAAACATCATACTTTTGGTAATGAGTTCTATGTTTCATAGCATGGAAATTCGGTTTTTTTTGGAACCATAGATGTTGACACTCCTGATGTAGATGTAACCTACGTCAATGTAGAAGTTGGAAATACTCATGGATTTGGTAGATTAGACTGACTTGGCCGATCTACTTGCAGAGAAGAAGATAGTGAGACCTTTACTAAGTCATCTAATGTAATTATATCTGCACAAAAGGTGTCTTTCATGGATGAAACACATTGTTCTAGCTGAGCCCACTGAAGGTATCTCCCACAGGTTTCAACTGCATATACGGCTCGAATAGGGGTAGTGATAAAATAGTGGATTTCACAATACCCATGTCTTCCCATATATCCTTGACCTTATCCCATTACTCTAGTTCCCTAGTAAGGTACAAGGAACTATAGATCATTATAACCAGAAACACCAATGGAATATGGGTCTGTTATGTGGATAAAGTTGATGGAACAAAAGATAAATTATTCATCTGATGAAGATTCTTCTTTACATGTTATTTTAGTTGTGATGTTTAGAGGGGTGGTTCCCATGATTTTGAAGGAGATGGCCAGAAATATGATAGGTTCATGGAAAACTATGGCCTTGACAGGATATACACTTCTTCTGACTACTATTTTTCCTCTAATTACATTTATTCTTTGAGGATTTACCTTTCGATGAAGGTGGTTTTTCTGAGGTAGGAGTGGCAGAAGACACAATTGGTTGTCTCAACTATTTTCATATGATGGAATGATTACAGTTGATCATTTTCTTGGTCATCCTATCATCATATTTCGGCACATTTTTTCTTTATAATTTATGTCATACACCTTCTTCCTTTGTATCAGAAGCAATAACACATGATACATGAGCTGATTAACATTTTAATTTAACTTGTTCAGATTCTACCACTTCATATAGGATGTCCATTAAAACAAAACACTATTAAATGGGATTCCTTAACATCTGGATAAAGAAAATAATTTTTTGAATATTTTCATCTCCTTATTTTTTTGGTTTCATCGGCCTTGGAAACTGAACCAAATTATTTTCTAGAGTTGAGATGATGTAACTAGGAACTTGTTCCTTCTGGAAATAATAAAAATTGTTCTTTAAAACCTCACACTATTTCTTCCATTGATCTCAATGATCATATTGATGAGACGGTCTTCGATACTGAAAAAATGCATTTAGAGCCCTAAGATACGTTTATGGAATGAAGTGGATGTAGGTAAATGTGATTGCATAAGTGTAACTACTGTAGCATCTTCTTTCCCTCTTCTCCATCCCAAAGATGTTGTAATTGCTTCATATTTAGCTTTGGCTTCCGTATTGGAATCCTCCACCTACTAGGAAATTGAGCCTAGGTCTCGAAACCCTGCTGTGTATATCACAGAGATCAGTGGTGTACATATTTCCTCACACATATTTTCCACACAAATTAGAATCAAATATTCTTTAGGGTGTGATAGATTAATGGAATATATTAATCCTTTACATCAAGCAATGAAATCTGTAACTCTTACATTTTCCCATTTTTTTCAATTTGGGATATCAAAAAATTTCATTTTCGATAGCGTTGGGCTAAATTGGAGATGGAGTTTCTGAGGAAGATCCCCCATCTAGTAACTGATTAAGATTTCAAACATGTATACCAGACAAAGGTTTGTCCTTGTAATGACTGTAAAAAACACCTAAGCCTTACTGAATCTTATTGTTGAAGATTCCCCATCATGGGATCACAAGGAGAAACAAAATGTGATAAGAGTTGTATAATATATCCCGAACAATTAATGATTTGGAAAGTGGTATTTACAAAATTTATTGGTGGAGGGATTGGATCCACCCATTTTGCATAAGAAAACATTTCTGGAAGAACTGGGTCATGTCGACCCTCCATAGCATCAAATTTATTCCTTAATGCTTCAATTTGGTTTATAATCATTTGTGGAATATCCAGATGCGTTGGAACCATTGAAGGTACAACAACTGGAGTTTGATCTAGGGAAATTACTGAATTAACCACTATTATTGGTGTTTTTATATAACTTGGATATCTCAGAGAAATAGGATTAAAATGATGTGTTTCATCCTGTGTTAGATATGTACCCAATGGAGGTAATTCATTATCCGCATCTATAGTTACCCCAAATAATTTTTTTAGGATCTTCTATAGGATGTCCAATTTGAGGAATGGTCTAGGGAGAATGTCTAGAAGAAATTATAATTTGATGTAACACTCTATTGAGTCTTTTCACCTCCTTAGTTTCTTCTTCTTACTATGAAAATCTATCATCAAGCAAAATAGATTGACCATCTGTAGTGGTAGAGTGAGATGAAATTTGACTTTTACCTTTCCCTTTGTTAGATGCCTTTCGGAGGGGTGGGAGTTGGATATATGATGGAATACCTGGATTCTGGGTATGCCTCTGATTTTTTGGATGTAAACCTTCTTCATTTTCCTCAGTGTGTACCATATTATGGATAAGAACATAATATTATGATTCCCATGAAGTAGACTCATTTTATGGAGGATCTTCAGTAATAGGATAAATGAAATTTATTGATGCATAATGCATTAATGGAATTCTGTTAGTATCATTTTAGGATCTCCACCCTATGTATCATCCACTAGACTATACTATCCTATAAGATTGATTCATATGAGCTGTTTGATGGAGAGTAACCCAAAGGTAATCCTTGCAGATTTCAGTGGTGTGCTCTCAGTGTGGCTTCTTTTCTAATCGGGAGAAAACTCACTTCCATTAAAGAGTTGATTATAGACGTGAAAACCCCCGAGCCCTGTGGGTTAGGGCTGTTCCAGTTCAATTACCTCAAACCAATGAATATTGTATAACAAACATGAAGGTCGGTTTAAATGAGCTCTCAGCCTTGCAAGTTGGGGTGTCTCTAGAACTTCTTTGGCTGAGATTCGCACAACCAATCTTCTAATTTTAGAAATTTTTCATCAGACATTATCTTGTCGAATTATCCAAAATCCACAAAAATAACTTGTTTCAGATAATCAATGTTCGATTTTATACATTTTAGTTATCTGACGGATGACATCCTCTATGCAAGTGGCATTCTCATGATTCTCATATGCTTGATGTTACCATTACTCAACAACTTCTTTTATTTTATCCTGACTATGATGAGAGGTAGTTGAGGCCTTTTCATGAGCATAAATTTGATTACATACAAAATATAATGATTTTGTCCAGCCGTGGGAAATAACACTGTGTGAGACCACATTTGTAAAGACCCAGAAATTTCAAGGGAAATTTTTTTTCTAAAATTTCTTTGGAATTTACAAGAACGCAGTTTTTGACGGCGCCTGATTCCAAGGCCTGGTGTGCCCGGAATCATTTTCCGAAGTTTAGCTTGGGTACGTTCCGTGAACGAACGAGCGGGAATTTCTAACTTTTGAACCGGTGCTCGGAATCAAATTCTGAGGGCACCGATGGAATCGCAGCGCCGATTTTTTCTTAGAAACACCTCTTCCGGAGTTGCGTTTGCTCGGGTGTGGTTTTTAATTTTTGGGGTTAAGTTAAGAAATAAAATAAAGTGTGCGACAAATTTATTTTTATTTCACTTAAAGACACTTGAAAGACCCTTAAAGCTGCTTAAGCTGAGTTGATGCGGATAGGGTGCAATCCTAAATATCTTACCCTCTTGGTAGGATATTTGTGAGCTGGGGCCCACACGAGCCCCACCATTTCTTTTCCGCTAAGTAATGCACCCGCGAAAACCCCTATTAATTGAAAGTCAACTGGGGCGTTTCTTAATCTATTAAATGCTGCGGTTTTATTCGTTGAATTAATTCTATGAATTAATGGGTCGTTACTTAACTTATCTTTTTTCGTTTGTTGGCATGTTAATAAAATAAGACCAACACTCTTCTTCTTGTGGGTTGTTCGTTGAGTGGATTTGACAGATCCTTAAGTCCTTCAACCTCCTTCATGAAGAACGTGAAGAATGTGAATAACTCGAAGAATGCCGGCCTTCGACGAAAGGAGACGAAGAACGCCGAGCCCTCGGAGATCGGCAGCGGCGGCCAGCCAGACCCGCGACGCTGACGATTCTTCTCTTGCAACGTTCTTCTGCGATGTTCCTTCATCCGTGACAAATCTTCGATCATCTGTTGAGGTGAGAGATTGCGGACCTTTTAATTCTTTGTGGTTTATAACAACAAGATATATCTAATTGTTATAATTAAATCTGTATGTTCTTGATCCTCAGAGTTCGTCGACGCAATGCCGTATACCGTGATGACGTGACGCCCTTCCGCGACGCGATGATCCTCTTCTCCCGCGACGATCAATTCCGTGAAGAATGCACGTTCGACAACTTCGATGAGGTAGGGGTTTGATTCTTAAAAATATTTGTGATTTATACCGACGATGTTTGTTAAACTTTTATTGTGTAATATTTCTTTTAAAACCGTTAACGCGGTGGGTGCGGTCTAACGAACAAGTCGGAACCCACCGCACTTTTTCGTTCTTGGTGCGCGAAATGGAGGATGATGAAAAACGGGGCCCCAATGGAAATTTGAGGGCCTAGAAGTGATGAATGGGACCCGAGAGGAGCCACGGTGTAGACGGAAGTGGAATCGGACCACCGGAGCAACTCCAGTGGCCCGCGGAATCCACCGGCGGCGCGGGTCGCCGGCGCGGCGGCCGGAGGAGGCGGCGCGCCGCCGGATGGATCCGCCGCGGCTGAAGCAGCGGCGGCGGTGGCCAGCCAGACCGGTGACCGCGTGGGTCCGGTGACACACGGGATGCGGCAAAGCCGCGTCTGCTGACCCAGCCCGGCCCACGCGGGCCACGACGCTTAATCCCGCGGGGGCAGCGCCCCGCAGCTCTCTCCACTCAGCCGGCTCGGCCGAGCCGAGCCGGGCAGACCCACCAGGCCGGGTCGCGCCCAAGCTAGGCCGGGTCACGGCAAACCGGGTCGGACCCGGACCCGGGTCCGGTCAACCCGGTTCGGGCCGACCCAGGGGGGGTTGGGCCGGGTCGGTCCAGGGCCAGACCCCCTGTTTCCAAACCTTTTCTGTCTTTCGCTCATAACATGAGCTACGAGCCTCCAAACGATGCGACGTCAGCAGAAATGTGATCCTTGGATCGAGACGGTCGTTTTGGTATATCACACTCAAGGTTTCAGAATACTTGGGGTTCGGCCGGGTTGGTTCGTACACGAAACCAACCGGGCCTTCAGAGCGGAAACGCACATATCTTGAGCATTGGATGTCCGATTGATGTTCCGTAAACTTTTATGGATTCCTCTAAGTGAGACGGATCTTTTGGATTACTCCGCTCAAGGTTTGGACGTAGGTGGAGTACAGGCAGGATGGTTTTGCCGTAAAAACCAACATGGTCCCCAGAACGAAAAAGCCAATAACTCACAGACCGAGCGTCCGATTCACGCGCAGTCTGTCTCGTTGAATTCCTCTTGATGAGACGGAACTTTTGGAATACTTCTCCCAAGTTTTGGTTGCTATTGGATAGTGTCCGGGTTGGATTGTACCTGAAATCCAACCAGGCCCCTGGAACAGAACAGTTGTTATCTTTCAGACCTGACGTCCGTTTGACGAACCGTCAGCAGCGTTGGTGATCACGTTGAGAAACGGTCCCTTTGAGTATACCCTATGAGAGTTCGGAGTACAGTTGAGATACGACCGGGTTGGTTCGCTCACGAAACCAACCGGGCCCCTGGGACGAAAAGGCTAATAACTCACAGATCGGGCATCCGATTGACGCACCGTCTGTTGCATTGAGACCCCTATGACGAGGCGGTCTTTTGAGATACTTCTTCGTGGGACTTTGAGATACTTGGAGTATCGACCTATAACTCGTGGAGCGGACCCTCCCAGAGACGAGCATGCGGAGTACGGAGACCGTGTAGCCGACTGAGACCTGACGACTACTTGACCGACTCGACTTGGAGTGAGTCAACTAGCCCAGTGGACGGAGCACTACTTTGTGAGGTGCAGACCCATGGAGGACGAAGCACTACCTGTGTGACAGTACAGACCCACGGTACCCATCCGTAGAGTACCTCTGCAGGCTACTAGGGGGTGTGCACTACTGTGTTTGGGTGGCATACCCCGGCAGGAAGCACTACTGTGTTTGGGTAGCTGGCACGGGGTACTCGACATGAGGAGTACCTCAGCAGTCTTAGGTTAGTGAGCAGTACCTCAGAGTCGTGACAGGACCACTGTACACTCCACAGACAGAGCTCTTCAGTAGTTACGGTTTCGATAATAAAAATCCTGGTTTGAGCAGAGTCTATGACCTTTTTGTTTCCTCATGATTGAGATGGGTCACATGATATCTTAGGTATATGTATGGGAATATACCTGGGTACTGGTTATCCATTGATTTCATAATCATTGTGTTTCCTCAGGATTGAGATGGGTTAATTGATAACTTAGGTATATGTATGGGAATATACCTAAGTAGAGGTTATCTCTTGAGATCTTCTTTGTGGTTATCTTTGATTGTTTTAGTGAGACCATAAGGGTCTCGGGGTCCCTACTGTGTATCATTATACTCACCCCTGGACAGGCTATGCCCGCACCTTGTTGTGTTGGTTGCAGATGACGGACATTGCTAACGGAGGCCGAGTGTTCGAAGACTGGACGGAACCCAGAGGTGGACTACACGACGAGCCAGTATCTGGAGGTGGACTTCACGGCGAGACGACACTCAGAGGAGGTTGACAGGCGAGAGAATTGTGGAGGCCATCTGTACCTACCCTTCAGGTAGGATCAGTGGTGGACGATCTAGAAGCTGCACCATCTGTACCTACCCTTCAAGTAGGATCCGAGGAGGACGACCCAGGAGCCGCTTCCGTTCTCCCAGCTCTTGTCTTTTTCTGTTGTACTTGTTCTGTTGTAGTTGTACTTTCATTTGGGTTTGTATTCTGGCCCATTTACTTTTCGGCACTTTCTTTTGAACTTAGTGTTTTGCTTCCTCTTGTACTCTGTGGTGTATTGTTTACTTATATAAAGGAAATTTCTTCCCAGTAACTGGGATTTACACCTTTGGTTCTAGTCGCCAGCCCCTGGCCTATGGAAGGCGGGCTTGGGGTAGTCACGGCACGGGTCCAAGGGTGGGTCGTGACAACATTTGGCTGAATTTGATGATTTTATAGTGGAGTGAAATTAAATTCTCCATATACACCCTTTCCACTGATACAAACACCATATTTGGAATAAAAAATTAACTAGAGTAGCCTCTTTAGTGAATTGATGTATGCACACTGAAGGGTTCTCTGATGCTTTTAAACCTTTGGACATTGGAAAAATGAGAGAGATGCCTAGTAAATTTGGCATTATAAACCTTATATTACCTTTAAATGATTTTTTTATTTTTCATATGATAATAACATGGTTTTCAAATGATGAAGATTCTTCCATAATATGAGTAGGATATCATGAATGAAATCATCTACCATAAATTATGGACTGTTATATTAAGAATTTTCCAAAGTACAGAACATGGCTAGTATTTCTCCATTAGCAAATTGTTTTATCATTTTTAATATATCTTCATAGTCTTTTAATAGAGTTTACTCTAGTTGGTATGGCCAATAGTGACGCTTTTTATTAGAATAAAAATGACAAAAGAGAGGCTCAGAGAATGAATGTTACCTTATGACGTTTTTGGATGTTAAATTCTTTCACTCGTCAATGAAAATGCATCATACATGACTGTATTTGTGGTGTAATGTTCCTCGATATTAGAGGAATTTCTTATCAGTACATTTTCAATTATTGAATTATCATGATAATCAGAAATACTACTACAGAATGAAATTTCATAGCGAATTCCATCATTTTTGGGACCATCATGGTGGATTACAGCAAGAGATAAATCCTCTTTTTCATTGGTCTTTTTTCCATATTGAGGGTTGCAATTGCTATCATCTGGAGATACGCTCTCAGTACTGACCAAGTATTCATGAATCAAGACTTAATAATGACGTTTCTGACGTAGAACGTGATAATTACTACTACTAATACCATTATTTTGTAATGATAGGGTACTATCTTTAGAAGAAACAGATAAATGTCTAAGGGATTCAATAACTCCAACATAATGAGAATCCAAATTTCATCTTGACTCTTGATTTTCCAATCGTTTTTTGGGAGAATTCTTCTTGGATGCTGTCTTACCCTTAGTTGGGGACACTTTCTAGGAGATGTGGTTATGATGGGAAGGTGTATGTGCCTAACTTAGAGTGTTCACTAGAATAGACTGATTACCACCAATTGGAATTATTGTATGTATCTGATCATGTTGCTCGTATGATATCAGGGAGTATGCCACATGACCATCCTAGAATAGAAAAGAGGTGTGGATCTACTCTGGGATGCAATGCCGATGTGTCATCTCCTATGTGGGGATATATTTGTTGGTATGTTCCCCTGGTACTTCTGAAGTAGTTGTTATAATATTCTGACATTCTTCCTAAATTTGGGAAATAATTCGTTCTTCACATTCACCATTGATAATATGTGTTTGGTGACATCAGTGGAATGAATAATAATATACTTCTATTATGTATGCGGAGTAGGTGTATGTGCCAAATCCGTTCCACCTTTACTAGTTAATGGTTAATGATAGTACTCATGCATGGGGGTAGAGAGTTGGGTCTGCCCCATATTTTTCGCTGGAGCATTCCGACAGACTTCTCCAGGTGCATCCAAACTAGGATTTTGGTAGGCTTGATGAACAGTAGTATGATTATGTGCCTACTGGATTTTTTCTATCTTGTTTGATTGATTAAAATCCATCAATATTAGAATATGAGACTGCCGATCGAATTGGTGATTGTATTTAGGTGTATGTTGTTGTTTACCAGTTACCTCCCCATTGGATTGGTGGGATTATTTAAATGCGGTCAGAAGAGCGTACTAACTAGATAATATTTGGTAAAAAGTTGTATGTTATTGTTCATGGTACTCCACCATATTTGTCAAGTGTGATTGGTGGGTTTCATCTAGACATGTCTGCTCGACAGAAAAATTAAGATGGATAGGTGTTCGTGCACGCTAATTGTTCACCATAATGTTAAGTTGATGGACTTCTCCAGAGGGGGAAGAGGTTAGAACATGGTACCTATTGAATGAATATTGTCCTGGGTGTTTCTTATATCATGCCTGGGTTTGAGAGAACTTGTCCGAACATCCAGAGGAAACACCCCCATCATGTTGGGGGTTAACCACCTCATAATTCTGCTGCCAACAATTGTTGGTTGGAGTTCTCAAGAAGAAACCATGAATCCCGGAATTAACACCCTCAGTGATATCATGATCCATAGATATATAATATGGAAGGGACTGGTTGTTGATTTCCAGGGATGCTGACTCAAAATTGTTAAATATGGCATTTGGCATTGTCTTCATCTTGATCACCAGGCATCGTTGGTTAGAAGATCGAGGTTTTTTATTGACCGGGAGTTCCTGTTGGGCAGCCACCAATGTTAGGATTGTACGATGCTAATGATACTCCATTACCATCACATTAGAGACACATCGTTGAAGATGATGGGTGGGCGATGTCTTACTTCATGTTAATGAGGATCCATCCTGAGTTTTGTTCGGGATGTTCACAGATGCTGTCTTGAAGAATTCCATTTTGGATTGAAGGTAGTTTTGAGAAAATAACATGAATCAAAAATAAACTCCATTAAAGATTCATCGTTTATCTAGATACATGAATGATTGATTCCTTTTACTGGGATTCCTTTATCAATTTATAGGGGCATGACATGTGGATAACATTATTAACTTCTTTATGGATTTATGTCAGGTTCACCATTTTTGATTCACAGTTCCTTGAAACGTGTGTTCTGGTTTTAAGAATCACTTATTCTAGGAGGATTCCAATGGACTTAATCATGGAAATGGAAACATCCAAAAGATCTTTATCCAAAAAGGTCCTCCTTTCCTAAGTTAGGAGTTCATTAGGATTGAACATTACAATACTTAGGAATGTTCATTGGTCGAGAGGATGAGAGGTCTCACTCATCAAACCCTTGGGGGGATTATTGACATCTCTGGGACTCTATTTATAAATTTAAGATATTTTCATGTATCCATAATAATGAACCATGTATAACATAAGTTTACCTTGGAATTTTCAAATCACTTATTAACAAGTATAAAATTTAGAATCATCAGTATGTATTCACGGTTATTCATTAATGGAGATATCCATATGTATTCGAGGTTATCCATCCATGGTATCCTCTCATATTCTATTTAAAGATTCTTTTAATCATCAATATGATTATACTCATTTTTAAGCCTCTCAGTGGGGAAGTATGGAATTTACTTTCATTCAGGGAGACTAATGTTTGTTTTGATATTGGGATCATACCCCTGAAAATGGATACCTACGTATCCTTGTGAGAGGAATCATAACCCTTTTAGTTCGGTGCCACATAATGGGACACAACATACCTTTTAAGGTCATGAGACAAAGACCTAGTCATACAGTTAAATGACATGTGGAATGGACATCTAAACAAAAGGTGATTATTCAATGTTTGGTGTGGGACTTATGACTAAGAAACCCAAGGAACATGGAATGAATATGGGTTTCTATGTAATATTAGACTTTATTGGGAATATGCCCCAAGGAAAATATAGATGATTTGAAATGATTGGTTTTAACCTCAAGGAGGCTTCTTACATATCCCATGTTGATGGGGATCAAAGCCCGCATAGTTTGATGAGTCTCATAAGAAAGTATAGTCATTTTGAAGGGAATGAGTGTGGTCTTACTTCATAAAAAGGATGCCTTGATGATATGGGGTTTTATTTGGGGATTATTCATAAGGAGGACGCATAGATTAAATGAATTAGGGTTGGATTCCACAAGGGGGTATCCAGTGATCTTGGGCCCAGAAAATGCTTCCTACGTATCCCAATTATAGTGGGAGTCAGAGTTCTCATAGTTCATTTAGTTGTGGGTGTTCGTGAAAATGTTCAAAACGTCACGAATCTTTAAGCACATTTGATTCATCCTCAGTGTGAGAAATAAGGGGGTGTGAAATATTCAACAATGACACAAACAATTTTCTTCCTCCATTTGTGGAAGAGGGCATTGCTATGGCAGCAACGGTGGACGAGGGAGAGGGGACGATCCTTCCCATTATTCTCTTTACATTGGAAAAGGGTGTAATGAATGTAATAAGGGATTATAATTAGGGATTTATACAATAATGGCTACCCAAAAATTTATCCTCATATGGGAGGGAGACTTTTCATTCACTTGAATTGAAATTTAATTTTCAACCATACCTTCCCTACCAAAAATTTGAGGTCTCGGCTCTTCGATAAAGGATATGTAAGGACCCAAACCCTTTTTTCAAAACTGA
Organism: Viscum album; assembly: GCA_963277665.1. Taxonomy (NCBI): domain Eukaryota; kingdom Viridiplantae; phylum Streptophyta; class Magnoliopsida; order Santalales; family Viscaceae; genus Viscum; species Viscum album. The sequence continues at coordinate 33,034,229 of OY728150.1, read as the reverse complement.
GATCATCCTAGCACTCTTCCGGGTAGATAGTTCCATGTGACTGAGGATATAAAACCCCACAGAAATCCGATTAATCCTTACCCCATTTTGAAACATATGTGTGAAATATGTGATTACAGATATTCAAAACCAAATACAGGACACAGAGATGTTCCTTTCACAATAGTTTGATATGTCAAGCTGTTTTGGTGGAGGTCTCACCAGAATCCCTTTCAGACAGTGGCACCAGTGAAGAAGAAAACATTCCATGAGTTGCTTTGAAGAGGGATTGATGGTTTGCAGACTAAAGATAGTATGTTAATCAAAGAGTGGATCTGAAGTTGATAATGGTGTGTAAGAATGGTAATGAAAGTAGGCATGGGAGACCTGATATTCACATAAGATATGATCAACCTATATGGTAATAATTTTGAAAGACCAGGCTTAAGCTTTCAAGAGTATTCAAATGTGACCCCAGAAGTGGGGGGATAAAGTTCTAATGAAAGGTATAGGTGTCGTGCAGGTGTTTCTAATATTAGGGAGGTTGGGCCCTTTAGGCGCACAACTGTTATCGACTTAAAACACTAAAAGGACTTCTGTCCTATGATCCTCCCTCAATTCCTCAGGTTTAGGTGTTAATGAACTACCTTTAATGTTTTGGAAGACCTGGGCAAAGCATTAGAGAGAACAGAGTAGAAATTGGGTTTCAGGAAAATCTGGTCATTCAATTGAAGGCACCATGGGTCTATTTACCGGAAAATAAGTGACATTGGGAGAAATGAAATTGGGCGCACTAGTTTACATTCACTAACGACCTCTTGTCTAAGCTTGGGAGATCCAAATTTTAAGCCGTCAACATCATGATTTTCTTCATCACTTTTCTCCTATTTTTTAAATTATTTCCCATTGTTATTTTTTAGACTCTTGGATAGAACCGAGTTTTAAAATTGATAAAGACCAATGATTTCAATAAAATAAATTTTTAAGAGATAAAATTGAATCACTATTTGAAAAATCAAAATTTCCCAAATTTGATCATCTCTCTACTAATCAAAATTTTAGGGAAAATCTGATGAATTCCTATTAGAATCATAAAATGAATCTTTAAGGAAATTAAATTATGTTTTAGTAGATTATTTCCATTTGAAAAAAAATTAACAAATCATATAAATGGGTTTATAAAGGATCCACTGGAGGAAAAAAACAATATTTCATATTTTGGTATTAAATTTTTTTCACTCGATGGGATGAAAAATGTATTACAATAAAAAATTGAAAATATAAAAATTTAATTTAAATTAAATTAGAAAAATATTACTAAGGAAACTAAATTAATAATTCTACTAATCTCCAAAATTTATTAGAATTAATTTTCATATTAAATGTCATATCAATATATTAAAAAAATATAAGGTACTCAATCCTTGGTATGATTAGGCTTTAACAATATTAAATTTCAATTGATCAATTATTAATGTTTACAAAATGTTATCTTTATAAAATAATGTTTCTATAAGAAATTTTTCATTCCAAATGATATGAATATTTTGATTGGATGGGTTTCAGAAGAACAATATGATGGTGATACCCCATTCTTATTAAATTTCAATGAATTTAACCATGGGAAGATTGATATTATATATATTAATAATTCTTACCCAAATCAGTGTTGTTAAAATAATTTAATGATAATATATTTCAAGGATATTATCGGTAATGTGATACTTATGGGCATAATGTAATTATTTAATATTTAATGTCATATAATTAGAAATATATTAGGTTATATGAGTATAAGAGAAGACACTATAAAGAATAATAGTACTTCAAAAGATACCCAAATAATAATAAAAAATTTACTAATAATAATAAAATATGTGTAAAATAATTCTTTAAATATTATATATTATAGAGAAATATGATTTAAAAGGTATTTACAAGGTCTATAGTTCAATTATCCACAATATAAATATTTTGTAGTATTTACATCTAGATATAAATCATATATTGTCTTATATTTTTTGATTAAATAAAATCACGGATATATAAAATATCTCAACCTGAGAGACGTCTGAAAATGAATTTCGATCAATGTAAAACTCAATTTTTACTAGCTTATGATACATGGATCATTCAAACAATATAACAAAAACAAAACCTAGATTGAGTATAAAAAATTAATAATATTTATGTAAATATATCATTTTAAAATTGAGAAAGTGTATAGATTTCAAAAATTAATAAATGGCGAGATCAAAGAACTAATTTATAAGAATTTTTATAATATATAAGTGGAATTAAATAAAAAATGAATTATGGTTGATTTAATGTAATTTATTTTATTCCCTTTAAATTATAATTTTATACTGAAAAATGGAGACGTATGAGTTACAAATAGGATTAAAGTATATTTTAAAGATTATTTGGTTTCAAATATATTATAATGAGTAAGATATACATAAAAGAAAGGAGGAGTGATATTGTTATAGACCCTTCCATATATATATATATATATATATATTATTTGATTATATATCATGATTAATAAAAAATACCTACATATATTTTTATAAAAAAACAATAATTCATTACATACTAATTTAAGTTGGATATACAATGATAAAAAGTTTTCATCATCAATTCATTATTTATATTGTGTAATTTATTTTTTCTAAATGGTAAAAATGAGGAATATTAAATATAATGGGTATAAAAATATTTATTCACATTTTTTGAGAATGAAAACAAAATTTATAAAATTATAATAATTTTGGGTTACTTTACATTCACATAGTGATTTGTTGTCATGTATGATTTCAATGATTGAACTTATGAGTCCCTAGGTGACAGTGGACTACCATTTATATTTGGGATGGTGAATAGGTTTTTAATAATTATCCAACAAATAAAAAATAATCTATTTCTCCAGTTACTGTATTGGATGAAAAATTAAAACAAAATGATGACATGATATACGAAGCGATATAATTCACACAAAAATTATTTCTTACAATTTTCGCCCTCAATTATTATGGAGTGGATGATCTATAGTGTGTAATGTTTTCAATCCCAATATCTAATTTCATATCATGAAATCAATAGGAACAATGAGTTCTTTTAGGAAGGTAATACAGAACTACTGAATAAATGAATGATCTAAATGATCATCAATAAATTATAAAATATTTTTCTTTAGTTATTATTTGGATATAAATTTTAGATAATTTGGTCATGATTATTAAATTATAATTCTAATCAAAAAATTTATATTGAATACTCCCAAAACATTATGGTTAATTATCTCTATAATTATTCTAATCATTCAAATAGACTCATATTATTTATATTCCTTAAAACAATATTGGTTTATTCATTATTATTATGTCTATACAATCATATTTTAATTATTTGTATCATATTTTAATTATTTGTATCATATTTTCAATTTAAACATCCAAATATGGTTTGAAGAAGAACCCAAATATCGTCACCTATATTGAATCCATCTCATTTTTCATGTTATGATAATTTTTTCCTATGTTTTTATATCATATGTGATTCATTAATAATCATGGTATGAAATAATTTGGGTATTAAATCTTTTAATCCATTATAATATTAAGATTAAGTATCTTTTTCTTCTCATCTCGATAGATATCCCTACACACCGAAAATAATAATCTATACTTATGATAGAGGGCCTCAATATAAATATGAGGAAACTTATTTTAATGAAAATTATAAAACAACATTTATCAAATGGTAAAAAATTAAAAAAAGAATTAAATTCTAACTATTCTATGAAATATTATTCCATAATGGGTAGTCTATCTTGACATGGTTTCTCCTCCATCAAAAAATATTTATTCTTTTTATACTAAATCAACACCAGTTTTCATCCAATTGATCAATAAAAATAAATCTATTGAATACTACATGAAATCACTCGAAAACATCATAAGTGAATTTTTTATATAAAATAGTCATAGAGTGGTCTTAATTTTTAATTTTAAAAACACAACATCAGTATAAGGAATGATAAGTTTGAAATCTCTCTTACAAAAATTGTATATATTATTTTTATATTGACAATGTAATGAATGATATCAACAAAAATCTTACCCATTTTCAACTCATGTCATGGACGATCATTAATATTTATAATTTTTAAGTTGAAACCATCATCAAGGGATTTTCAATATCTCACATTTTTTAGAAACATATGAAACAATTGTTTATTAATTATTAATGATTTGTCAGTAAAAACCTAATATCAATCTCCAAGAAAAAACTCATCTTAACTATTTCTCATTTCCCTTGATAAAAAAATATAATGATAAATGGGTCTATCCTCATATATAAGAATGGTTATTTTTTATTATATACAATTATTAAAAAAATTAATGAAATTTAAAATAGTAAAATAAATTAGTGATAGTAAATGGATTTTTGGAGAGAAATCACTCCCAAAAGAACTCTTATATACATGAATTTGTCCATCAATTTGTGTTTTTTCATTATTTATTCTACTATATCCTTCATTAAAATTTATTCCTTTTAATAAAGTATAACCTTTAATATGATTGTATATTAAATTATCTCATTATTATTTGACCCTAAATATTTTCATCAAACTCTTTGAAATGTTTGTTTCTCATTGTTGTTTAGAAAAATTTATTAATGAATGTAAAAAAAGCCACCCTCAGGAATTTAAATTCTGAAATAATCATTCTAATTTGGGTTATAGATTAAAAATATTCAGATTTATTTTTACTCAATGTGAAAAAAATTCATTATGATGTGTTGAAAACACACTTCCTCTAATAAATTGTCATCCTTTAGTATTTAAATTTCTATCATAAAATTATCCACACTAATCCATATCTAGAAAAAAATAACATCATGTGTATTTATCATGCTTTATCCCAGAAGAAAATTATATCATTTCTATAGAAGAAGATATATTTTTCAACTATATGATATATATACATAAGAATTATATTTTCTTTTTAATATTGTGTAATTAATAATATAGTGATTGTTCATAAATAATCCAAATGTTGTAGTCAACTAATAAGGTTTTATATTAATTTTCAATCCATCATATATCCTTCTACATCCAAGGAAACTTACATCAATACTCTATCAGAGTTATAAACTCTTGATTATTCAATACTAATATTCTTCAACAATTATTCATCAAATCATATGATTGATGATATAATATAATCTATTAATGACATATAAACATGAAAAATAATATCATCACAGAAATCATCAATAGATAAAGTTGTTGTAAAATCTGGGTAGAAATTTCCTCATATACAATCTGTACTTAAAAAATATCATTAATATATATGATAATTATAAGGTAGTTTTTATCCTCCCCAATGATATCGTGACTTCAATATAACATTCCATTATTTAATTTAATGCTGATTGATTACAGCCTGAGTTTTTATGGGTTATGGAATGCAGTAAAAAATTTATTTTGTATAAATTTATCTATAATAAAGGGAACTGGTAATTTCCCTTAGAAAAAAATATTATAACAGTTTTTCATTAATTATATCATTATAAAAATGGGGTGTCTACCCTTCGTTTGGAATTTTATAATGTTCTATTTTGGATGTATTGTTCATAATTATTTAATATTTATATATTAAATATTAATTGTCTTAATATATGTTATTAATTTTATATCCAAAATAAAATCCTAGGATGAAATTTAGACATAGAACTTTCTTCTGGAATGAGATACTTTTTCTATGGTATAAATTTTTTCAAGTTATTGGCCCCATATAATGAATGTAACAAATAATTTTATATTATTTCAATTTGTGTCTTTTTCATTTTCTCACCATATTATTTAACTCATACACTCAATAAGAAGGAATTAACTCCCCATTTTTAATTATTTTCCATTTTATAGGATAGGAGGTATAAATCTAGTGGTTTTTTCTTTATCTATGTAGTGGGACCCAAACAAAACTATAGTTTAATGGAAAAAATTGATGACCCCAAGCTCAATGCTTAATTGATTTCACTATGATGTGGTCCATTATTTCCCAACTTTTACCTTCTTGATTTTTAAATTATATTGTCAATTATGATATATTAACTATTGGGGATTATATAAGAATATTAATTTCATGTATATTGGATAAGTAATAGTTCAGGAGATTATCTGGTGGTTTTATTGTATGGAAAACCTTATCATACAATGGATAGTTAAAAAACACATGTAGTGTGTTATTTATTATTGTGAAGGCTTAGGATAAGGGATACATAGAATGATGTTAATATTGAAGGTTTGTGGAACAATTTTTAGTTGCCTTTGGGAGTTGATGATTACTTGGTTATACTGCTCGTGTGTGGTATATCACATGCACAATGGATGTAAAACCACCATTTTTTGTACATGGTAAGATTCCATGTGATATAAACAGATTTATTCGATATTAAAAACATGAGAGGATACCATATGTGAGTTACACACCATGAGTGTTTGGTACAAAATAATTTCATAGGTTATACATGCCAGTATGAGAAGATATACACACCCAATATATGGCATTGGTAGTACACATTGTGACTATTCATTTATGGGTAATTTCCATGTTTTCCTATCATAGATATATAACTTGAACTTTTAGGAATCCATTAAATTTATTTTTCTCATTTAGAAAGAGATAGTGGACCCAATATGTATTTATAATTCATTTGAAAGATGATTTTGAGATAATTAGATATAAAATAGAGTATTCTTCATGTGATTATGAATGAAGAGTCCTCATATGGGAGATGTGTTATGAGTCCCTTTTGGGGGTTGTAAGAAGGACTATATGGCTTGAAATATAACTTCCAAGGATCATTATATGATATTGTTTGAATATTACATAAAACATGTTCGAGTTATGATGCATGAATGGATTTGGTTTTGGACCAACAATTTTTGGATAGTGATAGATAGAGACTAGAAGCTATGAGAAGAGCATGTAGTGTTAGATATTTCAATGTACTGACATGTAGATAGCGCTATATGTTTCATGGAACTTAGATGCATTTGATTATGAAATATAAATTTAACGATTATTCAATTGATTTCATTTATTGAACATGATAATCATGAAGATAATGGATTTTTGGAATAAATGTGAACAAGGATTAATTTTAGATGTTGGGTACGGTATCAAGTGACTTGAACCCTACAAATAATTTTATTAGATTAGGAGTGAGAATTAATTCATTATTTTCATGTTCAATTAGATGACTTAGGGAATACATAATGCCTCAAGGCTATGTTATGATTATATATATGAGGTATTACCAAGTGAATTTTGTCCCCTGAACATTATATATACGATTCCTTTATTGAAATGGATCTATTGAATACAGAAAATATTTTATGTAAATATTATGTTTCCATGGATTTATTGATTAAACATACTATTTTATGAGCATCCTAGGATTCCTAGGATTTAAATATTATAACTTTTAATTTATGAGATTCTGTGAATTCCTAGTATATTTTGACACCATCTAATTATATTTAGAATTCCAATGTTTTATTGTATCTATTGATTAAACCTGATGATTTATTGAATATCTAAGACTTCAAGTATTTGGTAGTTGTCCAGGGAATTTTATGATATTCCTAGTTTTAATAGGATCTTGTTGTTGTACCAGAAGATATATATGATGACGATGATTCTTATGAAGATATGATGAATGTACATGCTTATATATGAAATTCATAGGATATTGCAAGGATTTTGACACTACACCTAATGATATATGATATTCCTATGATGTATCCCATTATATAGTGAATACATATGACATTAAGTGAGATGTATATATTGTTATATAGAACTAGTGATTACAATTGGATGAATATATTAGAAGGATGGATGAGATTCACCACCCTGTAATTTTTTATAATCATTATACAAGGGATTCCAAGGTGGGAAGCACTACCCCAGATGAGATGTAATTTCAAGATGATCCAGGATAGATACCCAATCAATAGATTGATCATATATTATTATATATAAATTAATAAGTTTTGGTTAAGGACCGGTATCTCCCCTACTGTTACATATTTTTCTGAAATAAATGAGACACTAACCAAAAACGTTTTTTTAACAATAGCATTGACTTAAAACGAGAGTATTGATAGTTATTACTGATTTATTTACCAATTTAATTAATTTTATTACACATATGGGTTATGAATATCACATATTAATTAAATGTTTTATATATGAATAATTTTGATACATTTTTTGTGGTGGAGTAATGTGTATTTATATTTATACCTTCACATGAGAACCCTTGTAATTATACATAATGTTTTATACTTCCGGGTTGATCATGGGACATTTAGTGCATCTAACATGTGAATATTATTTAATAACATAAAAGAATCATCTCAATAGGGATTTGGAAAATGATATTAAGTTATGAATTAGGTATATAAGTAGAGGCTCTTTTATTTTTAATTATTATTTATTTTATATTTGTAATTATCCTAGTGGCAGATTAGTTTATGTATGATTGAATTTCATATTACATTATTATATAATGATTATTGATTATTTGTTATGAATAGAATTATTTTTTATTATTGAACACATTTTTGGGTAATTTATATTAAATTTTTTCGCTTTTAAATAATAGGTTACTCACCACATTGTTAAAAATTAAACCATCACTACTAGTCAAAATAATCTGGTATATGGAGAGGGGTACATACAATTAAGTTATTCCTCAATATGGTTTTTGGATAGTGAACGATGGAGGGGAATTATAATTTGGTTTTAAAGAAACATTTTTTTTCTAACTAAATAGTGCGAGGTTATATATTTTATATATTAAGGTTTCATATCTTGACATAGACCTCACACTGGGGTTCCATGAACACCTTATTCAATGAGAATTCTTGGTAAACAAAAATTGAAATTTATTTTCATGGTTTCTGAAGTTTCATTTTATATTATTATATAATGATAATTGGTGTATTTTGGATATTCTTAGTTTTTTGGATCTTATCCTTTTGGAGAGTATTCATGTATACATAAATAATTATTAGCACATAGTATTAACATTTCATACATGTTATTGCATGTGTGATTGATATATGTGATGATGGGGTTTGACAATTAATTTTAAATATTCACATATATATATATATATATATTTCCATTATATCTAATTTGAATAATTATAATCCTATGTAAAATTTCACAAAATATCTAATAAAACATTATATGAGTCCTATGGTGAGATTTTCAACGATGGTATTTATACAATCCATCTATTCAAGTGATTTGTTGTTGGATTCCATGATGATCAAACCCTTGATGATTATTGTGATATATGTTTTTTTCTATAAAATGATCAAGGTTAAATAAAGGTTCAATATTAAACTATATGGTAGTCTCCCATATATCATATTGGTGGAATTATAGTTAACTAGAAAAATTATTTATGTATTACTCAATATAGTTTATCATGGGAATATTTTGTTATATATATTTTAATTATAATATAGTCATCAATGTAGAAGTTATTTATGATGAATTATATTGAGGATTGGTGACATGGAGTAGGATGAATATTTAACATGTGAAGCAGGATCTATGCATATAAATATATATAGGATCCTTAGACTGGGTGTGAAGTAACATGAGTTGGTTTGTGACAACATATTATTGACATTGGCTATTCCTTGTGAGATTTGAACTATATTCAACATGATACATGTGTTTGGTGGGAGATATTAGTGTAATATGATGTGGATCAGGATATTGGTGAACATTGATTTATGGTGGAGTAGTAGGGTGTATTCTGTTTTTGGTTGAGTTATGGTACATGATGGTGACATAGTACTGTGGGTATCTCAGCCTAGATAATTTCATTGATATGGGGACCATGAGTACATAATTATGATTATTCTGTTGTTTATAAATAGGTGATACATGACATAGGGTATTTGAATGTATATGACATGGTCTTTTAAATTTAATGAATATAAGGTTTTATCGGTATTGATGATTAGGCTCCACGGGAAGTATGAATAGGATAATAGTCTTATGATTTTTTTATTTCCTATTGTGTATTTAGATAATAATTTGAATTGTAGTATATTAGATTGGTAAATAATGAGTTTATAATTATGATTTTGGAATGATTCTCGGGTGGTGGGTGGTCATGTGACTGACATTGTGATGGGTTATATGTCGTATTCTTGTCGAAATAAACAAACTGAGTGAAATGATTTTAGATAAATGGGATTGACATGTGAGGTGAGAATAACCATTGAAATATGCTCAAGATCCTTTGATAATTTATCTGAGAATAAAGGATTCATGTGTTGGGTTCTTTGATAGGGTATCATGATAGAACACACCCTTCAGATTTGGGTGAGATCTAGGTAATATAACCTATTTATGTAAATTTCCATATTTTCATTGGATGGGTGAGTGGTCCTATGAAAGACAAGAAATTTTGGTATAGCAAAAATTACTAAAATATTTTTCTATTAGGGGATTAATTAATATAAAACAATAGATGGCTGGTGAAATGGATTCCTAGGATAGATGACCAGTGCAAAGGAGGAACGATAAATGTCTGATTTTGGAATCTGTCATGGTTGTGATCGAGTAGAAGTGTTAGGGAAGTCGTATGGTGGGGTGTACCAAAAGGTTGTTAAAGGGTATAAACCTAACTATAGATGGATTTTAGATGGATTTTTGTGTGGAATTTCCTAACTATTTTGGAAATATAAGTGACTTATGATCTACGTTTCAACTCAGCGATGAAATGGACAACCATATCATGTCATTACATGTGATAATGGAGGATGTCTGAACCACAGAGATCATTTCTGATTTATTGGATAATATATAATGACACCTATATTTTGGGGAGTATCTACTTTTTCCCAAATGTATGATGATCGTGTTAGAGGGGAAATTATTTAGGAAAATGATATAGTCAAAGTGTGATATCTTTCTATTGATAATTTATAATATGATCCAATGGTGTGTCAAATCGTAGGGCCTTATGTTATTATGTTGAGAGTATGGTGGTTGTTATTGTTGGTTAGGTATCCATCCATGAAATTACACTAAGTATTGGTTTCAAATATTACTGAAGGAAATTATAAAATATTGGGATTCTTTTAAGATTACAGACATTTATATTGAGTAATGAGATGGTGGGTTGGTAAATTTGGAGATACATTTTTTCGGTTGATATCACGAGGAGGAAATACTATTATGTATGTATAACTTCATTTGGTGAGGTTGAAACCATATTGAGTGTGTCATAGGTCCACTAGGAATGAATTTTCAATAGGTGATTTAGATGGTTATAAGAAATATGGCTTTAAAATAACCATTATGAGAAGTGAATTTTTATGCGTAGAAAAATGTGTACGATGATGAATTGTTCAATAATGCCTTATTTTTTATATAGAATATAGTCATTGATAATGGTTTATTTATTGGTAGTGTTAAATATTGTATATATCCATGTTTTATGAATAGTTCCCCTTGAATTTAATGTTATGTAACTATAGACCATTTGGTGTTTGAGGGATAAAAAAGAGACGCGAAATTGAATTGAGGACTATGATTGTTGGTATTGATGGTCGGATGACCAACAAGTATTCCTGGGGATACGTCGTTTTATGCTTGGGAGTTCATAATTTCCTATATCTTTATATTATATAAAATTCATGTATATATTGAATTTTCCTAGCCTCGATATCGTATTAAACTAAAAAAAATTATATATGCAAAAAATCTTAGAATAAATTTTTATTGTTCCATTAATATTCTGATGGGGTGTTTTAACCTTGCACAAGAATTTGGTGAGATTATGTGGTGGCCAACAAATTTTTAATATTTCAATATTTATTTTATTCTTTCTAAATTTTACCATATAAATTTAAATAAATATTTTTTAAATAATGTCCCATATTGTCATTTTGAACTCACAGTTACGTTAGGAATGCACGATTTTAACAGGTCAATGTATAATTTTCTTCCGTTTTTGGGTCTTGGGACTCTACTTTTGAGATTTCTATATTTTTTATTTGTTTGGTTTTTATTCCCCACTCCCAAAATTTATTATCTCCCATTTCAATGGATAGGATAAACTTCACCCCATCTACAATTAATGTATTTGGAGGATAAAAGTGTTTGGAGGTGTCGAAATCATTTGAGTATTCTAATCCAGATCATATTAGGGTTAAATGACTACACAGAACTAACATCATCTCAAATCATTTGAACATTCCCAATGAGGTAGTCTATTGTAATTATTTTTCTCCATTTCCCTAATTTATTCATTTTATTTATATTTTGATTTGTTATATAGACCGATCTAGATAATATAAGGATTATTGTGTTTTGACTGGGGGTGAATAGGTGTGTTTTTTTGAATTGTAGAGGGTTTCACATAAAGAACAAATGACACAATGTCTATTTCAATGACACACATTGTTATTATGAAGGTGGAGGATGATGGAAAATGACAGGTATTCTATAATGAATCATTTATGCTGTTATTGATACATGACTTCGGTTTCATATAGTACTCTCTAAGAAACCCAATGTGTGATAGCTGATGTGTAATGTATATGGCCAGAAAATATATATGGTATACAGCTAGAAACCCAGTGAGGTAATTAGAAATTCTCCATTTGAAGAACATATCCAGATGCTTGATATTTATTAAACAAAATATATTGTTGATACATATCAAGTAATTGGGTATTACACCCCACTGTGAACTGAGGTAAATGCCTAGAGTAGGGAACCATGGGTACACATAGTGTACACTGTGATACATGTTGTTTACTATTATCATAGAGGATACTTTTATATTTTTTACCCTTGATCTATAATTATATATTTTTTGAGTCTATTTGTTGTATATTATTCATGCCTAATGTGATAGTGAATCCCTTACATATACTACAAGTTATTGGAAATAATATTCAAAGATGCCTAAAAATGATGGAGAATATTCAACATGATATGATTGCTTACAAGTTATCCAGTGATAGATTTGATATGATATCCATGTAGGGGTTGTGAGAATAACTTTAATACTTTGAATAACATTTCCATGTTTCTATGTAAGTGATGCTATGGATAGTCACATGTAAGCAAGACTATAACATGATAAATGGTTGGAATAGGTTATGGATCATCACCTAGAGAAATAGGATTGATATGACATACGAGATGTGATAACCCCATGATGTGTTAGATAAAACATGATTCTAATATTTAGAGATCAATATGGGTTCATAGGAACCTATAGGACATTAAAATGACGATATTAAGATGTTTATGGTTCTAATATTAATTTTTTATGAAAATGAATATAATTAAGAGTATTAAATGGGAATATATATAGAAAACAAGGTGTAGTTGATTATGCGGGTCTATGTATAATGTTACTAGAAACATGGTAATACACTAATGATCTTGTGAGTTTTCTATGATATATTATGTGAGTTTCCTATAAGATGGTTTTGGGAATATCAAATTTCCTATATCTATGTTATTAATATATATATGGGGTATTATTGAGTGTATTCTAGCCCCAAATAGTATATATATTATTTATAGGATGCATTGGTTATGGAAATTGCACTAAATATGTGATAATATTCCAATGTTTCATAGGATTAGTGATTACAACTCATGTTTTATGAGATACCTAAATTATGTGGATTTGGAAGTTATACCTGATATTTTATGAGATTCCTAGGATGTGATAGATTTTTTGGATTTCATTTAATGACATATGAATGATCAAGTATCCAGTGATCTAGGGATAATCCTTGATATTTTAGGATATTTTTATGACATGTAGGATTTGGTCTGTACACCATATCATATATGAAATGAAAAAAAATTCCTCCATGATTATATGATTCCACATGATGATATATGATATTTATATGATCTTTCTAATATTTTATCACATCACCAGATCATATATGAGATTCTATGGGTGCTACTAACTATTTAATCATTTCACAAGATTTTTCCTTATAATTAATGAACCCAATATATGAAATTTTTGTATGGGACTCATTAACCATCAATTAGATATAAATTTGAGATGATCAACATGGGATATTATTCCATCCAAGAGATTTTATATTCTGATATATGTTAATTTGTATTGGGGTAGGAAATGTCCTATACTCCCCCACACAATATAATGTATCATTATAAATTAAATAATACACCATCAAAAGTATATTTGGGAATTATCAAATTATACATTAAATTACAACAATTAATGGTGATTATTAAATTGTTTTAAATTTTTATTCCTTTTATTAATCAGCTAGGAAATGAATATCACAAGTGCATGACCGTTTTTTTGAAAGTAGGTGTTAGGATAACCATAAAGGGTTCCCTAATAAAAACTTATTTATCACCCACTACAAAGAAACACAACTAAACTTGTAGAACATGTGTATACATCCAAATTTTTCATTATATATATTCTGAATTGGGTAGTAGCCTAGTGTTTCATGATATGAATAGAGTACCATAAAGGGAATTTGAGGACTGGTATTGAGGTATGACTTTGGGATTTATATCGATCCTTTAAAATTTATTCGTTAATCTAATAAACCTAATGCAAGATAAATAGATGTATGATTATATACTATTTTAATTATCAATAAAATGATTCATATGTATGGGGTATCTGCCCTGCTATTTTATTTCATTATGTGTGTTTTTTTGTTATTTACTTTTGTTGATTCACTCTTAAATGAGGTTATAGTCATCCAATGGTAACACCGTAGACACTTGCAACATGTTATCAACCTCTAATATTTGTGGAGGCATAAAGGAGGCCATGTAGAACTTCTATATATTTACTATAGAATGAACTAGGGGAGTATATTTTTTAATATATTGTCTAAAATTGAATACAACACTGTGGGTGTCGTTATTCCCATGAAATCCCTTGTTCATCATGTAAACATGAAAACTGTTACCATTAATAATAAATAATCTTGGTGATTTGATGTTGGGAAATTATTCTTGTTCATCATTTGGGAATGTTGAAATTACATTTATTAAGAACATTATAATTCTATTTATCAAATATGAATAAATGATAATAATTTTTATCTTTATGGTAAAAGTATACAACTCATAAATATCTATACTAATAATTAATGATTATCCCTTTAAAATATTATAAACCATTTTCTACATTACCTAACCATTATCATTTAATTTGTTTTTTAAAACTTACCGGGTTACATATCATGCATTTATCTTTGTGAAGTCACACAAAACCCCAAGTGGCAATCGTCTATATTTAACTCTAATCTTGTTATTTTTTTTATCTAATTCTCATGGTATAATGAATAATTTACACTGTAATGTTTAGCTATCAATTACAATATATTATAAATTAATTTTCATATTGATAACTTGGATTTCTAACAATTACTAATATATCCAAATACATTGTTTTGATCTATATTACATTTATGTATACAAAACATTATTCCTTCCTTTGATGAACCATCTTCATCAGTGGAAATTTTTTAATTTTCATTAGAAATGATGTTTATTAGGAATTTATATAATTAACAAAAATTTCATCAATGATATCAAAATTCCTAAATGGGTTCTTATAGAAAAATGAAAACTCATACTATTGGATACATAAGAAATACATTCACCACCTCTCTCATCCAAATTAATTGAATATATTGCATTAGTCATGATGTGACATAGAAGAGAAAAACCCTTTAAAACCATCATGTTATTACCATCCCCAAAATAATTAATAAATTTTATATTGAAAACCTATAGTCAAAATAGGTCTTTATTGTTAATATTGTCTAATATAGAAATATATTTTCTTTCAATAATGTTTAATGTGTAAATCTATGATAACTTCTTCCTCCAATGTTTCAAAATACCAGTTAATCCTTTATACTAATATATTTTTTGGTTCTTGTAAAGATTAAGAAATCATTCCCATTTTCAATATTATACTTATATACCTGAATTATAGTATTTTGATATATTATTAGACTATAATATTTTTTTACTATATCCAATTTTTTAATTTCCTAGAAAATGATTTAAAATAAAGTTAGGTGTGAATTTAATAAAAAAAATATAAACATAATTAAAACAACTGAAATCATAAAAAAGGCAATGAATCAATATATCATTAGTTTATTTTATTACCTTCAGACCAAAAACATATGACTTCCTAAAATCATAAATTTTCATAGTTAAGATCTCTAAATTATTACAACTCTTGTTCACAATTTTCTATTTGTCGCATGTGTTATAACTATCATATAATATATTAGACTCCAAAAACCTAGATATGATAATGATTATAAAATATTTTTACAAAATATTTTAATTACCAAGATCAAATTACTATTTAGTCTTTGAAGACTATATATGTATATACCCAAAATATGAAAACAAAATATAAAACATGAAAACACTTTGAAAACATTTTTGTCCCTTTCATCATATCACTAAAAATTACTCATTGTCAACCTCCAAGATTCTAGGGGAAAGTAAAATAATTATCAATGAGTTTAAATTCTCAATATTGAGTAACATATTATGGAATTACACATAACTAAAAAATGACCAAAGTTTTATAGAAAGAGTAAATGGACATCATTAAATAATAATCAACAATGTATGGGGACATGTTATATAAATGAAAAAATTAAAACATGTATAAAAATAATCATTGGTATTAAAATTAAGGAATTCATAATGTAAGAAATCGATACATTTTTTGAGGACTAATGTAAAAAAACTAAAAATTTTTGGGAAGATGATTACATTATAAAAATATTTTAATTTTTCTAATGATATCTATTG
This sequence comes from Viscum album, assembly GCA_963277665.1. NCBI lineage: Eukaryota > Viridiplantae > Streptophyta > Magnoliopsida > Santalales > Viscaceae > Viscum > Viscum album. The sequence continues at coordinate 33,017,325 of OY728150.1, read as the reverse complement.
ATGTATCTACAGGCTATTAAATTACAAGACTCTTCTTTCACCTTATTAAGTCCAATTCATTCATCATAAGGGTCACTAGGATGATTCATACAATTTTCAATGAATATATTCATGGAAAACACTTTAATATATATATAATGAGAAATATGGAAATAAAATACTTCCCAATATGATATAATATTACTAATGTTTAGGATAACAACAATTAAAAATCTTAGAAGATCTCGGGTATCATTAATATAACATTAAGTAACCTCATAAAAAAATATTCGGTGAGGGTACATTAAATGTAATATGTATTCCATGGTAGATAATAATTAAGGATATTTTCTTTTAGTGGTATGATACCATGAAAATTTTAGTAAAAATAATTACCATTTATCATTAAAAAAATGTGAATACTCTAAATAATTTCTCATCAGATATTCCCTCTAATTGTGCAGTCTTAGTCACTCTCATCATACATCAAATTGAAGATTATTTGAATGGTCAAAAAAAACAATTTGAGATTACTAGACCTCAGTGATTATATGAAAATGTTTCATCCAACATCAAATATCCAAATAGTGATGTATTATCTAGGAAATTACCCAACCCTTTATATCTCCAAAATATATAATGGGTTACCACCCTGGAAATGATTGCGGATTACAAAAATATTTGAAACAATTAAATCAAATGATTAGGAAAATAGGATAATAATTTACATATTTAAATTTGATAAATTTCATTTTTATAATAGAAAATTTCATCAAAGGTAATTTATTAAATATAAAAAATAAAACATGGGATGAATATAACATGGGTCCCAAAGAATGAATGTTGAGATTAGAAAACCCGACATATGGAATGAGTATCAATTCAATAAAATACCCCTAAAAGATTGAGATTTAAAATTAATACTTTAAGAACATTAATACAATAATCTAATTATATAAAGTCTCAAATATTGATTAAATACATATTATAATGTAATTAAGGTGTATTATACAAAACCAGTCTTAATAGAATAATTTCAAAAAGAAAATGATTAAATATTATCATGACTTCCACTTATGAATGTTAATCTCATTTATCTCGAAGATATATATATTAATCACTTAATTAAAAACACTACTCATATTCATTTTCATTTATACTATACATAAAAATTCATTATTTATATTAATGCTACTGATTTTCAACATCCTTTGTTTATATTTTTGAACATTTTGTCTAGATTCATAATTGTATTGTCTATATTCAATATTCATCCAACATTTTCCATTAATATGCCTCTAAAATTAGTTCTAGGTAAATTTCATAACTATTAATGAAGTTTAAAATTACTTTAATGAGTGTTTCAATCATCATCTTTGAATATGAAATCTATAGCGATCAAATTTCTGGGATTCATGTTGATTGAAATATGTTTTCGTAATTAATAATTTTGATACTCATAAAATATCTAAATAATAAATATAAAATAGTTATTTACGGATTTATTTTATATTATATCAGTTACTCTACTCTAATAATGGTCCAATCCATTCATATATTGATATTAAATCTAAATAGATGAATATTAATTACATAACATAATAAATCCATGCCCAAAACATATGGGTTAAATGTCATTTTATAAATGGAAATTAAATTAACTAGTTTATAAAACATCTACATTATCTCCCAGTTATTCCTTTATAATGATAACACTTTTTGACATTCCATTCTTAATAAAATACTTTATACCCTAGGGATAATAAACATATAAAAAGTGTTATCTAATATGTATAGTAACAGTATAATTGAAGATATCATTCATAACATAGGTATATGTACATAAGAACACGAACATAACATTTTAAAATTATAACCTACTTATAAAATGTCACAGTGTTTATTCATTGAATTAATCAATGAATTTAATAACAGATAAATCATAAAACAGTCAATAAAAAATTTAATAATAGTGTAATATTGACATGAAAGATGAAATTATGGAATACACATAAACTAATAACATTATGAACATGTATAAATATATTCATTTTCACTCATTATATTAAATACACGAAACCATTCCCCTGAATAAAAGAGATGGCCCTAAAAAAGGCCATACATAATCTTATTGACAAATAATCCAGGTCTATACTTATAATTCTGAGCAATAAATGAGGTTCACATATAAAAAATTTCGAATAGGATATATCCATATGAACATAATAAATTTAAGGTAGATATATGTCCCACCAATAAAAAAATAAAAAGTATTTCACTATTTTCCAAAATAAAATAAGTTATTCATCATATCAAAACCCATGTAATGAAATGATTTTCGTAAACATTTATTCATAAAATAATTCATCAAAAAGAATACAGTTTCATAAACATCATTGCATCATGCGTAGAAAAAAAGTAAAAATAATAAGGATTTTATCCTTGAAAAATAACCCCATAAAAGCATATATAACATCAAATAATTTTATCATAGATGGATATTCGATTTAAATAAAATCGAAATAAATCGTGAAAAAATAACATTACTATTTGAATATTATTTTTTACTGAGTCTTGCAATTTTTTAAGAAATATACTTCTTTGAAAATACTCAATTATTATTGTAATGTATGTTTCAGTTAATTAAGAAATATTGTTAGTGTGAAATTACATTCATGATTTATCAATTAAAATATATTCCAATGCATTTTATATAAGAAAAATATTAAAATACCTTTTTTAAAGATGGTATGCCAATATTCAACATAAAATTTCTAAATATAAATAATCATGAATAGTAAATGGAGTGTGGAATAAACCATCACTTAAAGTCTTCACATTCAATGTTCATGTTGAAAGAGTCTATATAGTAAATTATAATTTTCATAAATTTATTCCATAGCCACATATGTGTCATACCATGTATGATTTTTTATATAACCTTACGAACCAGTTATAAATTATTATTTTTATTAAAATATGTATTCTCAGTGATAAGTGTTGTACTTTCCATGCATATTTCTGTTTGGAAGTCATGATCCCTATACATTGATAATTGTTCCATAATTTAAATAAAGTCAATCATTGTATAAATTTAATATAAAATTAATACACTCATATTTATAATATTTCTTAATATATATATAGATGATATTTAATTATACCGTTTGTAGAGATGGTATGTCATACGCACACAAAAACATTATTTTAAATTTTCGATTAATTTAATGAAATGATGGGAAATAATAATTAATATTTTAAAAATATTTTTTATATATTATATATCATATATATTATTTAAAATCATCATAATACACTTCCAAAAAAGATAGTGGTGAAAATTTAATTATTTAAATATGTGGAGAGATTAAATCATGTATATGCATGAGAAAAACATTCATTAAATGTTCGATGGGAATGATGGGGTATAATGGTATTTTAATATTAATAATAAACTTTAAGAATATTGAGGATATTTAATTTAATATTTTATTATCTAAATGATAGATTTATTGTTGTTAAGGAATAATATAAATTGAAAGTGATCGGTTATAGGGACAATATTTTCTTCGAAACATTTCCATTGAATATCCCATAATGGGCTCTAGAATTATTTATTTAAGAAGAAAACACATAAAAAGGATAGAGGGGGAGTTGAAAAAAAGAATGGGTTTGGTATGGTTAATCAATAAGGTTCAATTTTAAAATCCCTTAATGGGTCTAGAATTATTTATAGGTGCACTTTGTAATTTTTCAAAAGATTTAGTTATAATAGTTTTATAAGAAAATCCCACCAAATGGAAACATATTTGAGGATAAGAATTTATCAGGTTGTAATCACGTAAAACAATATTTTTTGTACAATAATTGGTATTATTTTAAACATTTTTAGTTTTATTAAACCCTAGTTTACCGATTTCAATTTTAAATACAGTAGAAAATATTTAATAATTAAAGATCATAATTTTTTCATATGTGATGTTTATTAGTCCATAAATGAATAATGAATTACATTTTAGAATAAATAAAAATTTTATTTTATTTTTATTTTTATTTTAATATTTTTAAGTAATTTAATAAAATAATATTATCATAAAATATCACTAGTGTAAATTTTCACACTATTTTTTACATTAGCATTTCAGCAATCATGAAAACCATATATCTTCAATGAAAATATTTAATAGTCCTCTAATATGTCATAATAATATATATAACTCATGGAAATCTTTAATTAATTCAAATATATTCATTTTTAATACTTTTAATTGAATTTATTCCATTGTTTCATTAATTGAATAATTAATCCATCATCATTGTGTAACTAGTGAAGACACTTATTTTTTCAGTAATAAATAAATATCAAATACATTGATTTATTAAGGTATTTTATATTTCTATAAATGTTTTATTTCTGAAGATATCTCATGGACGAAACCATATTAAAAATTATATATATATATTAATAACATTAATGAGACATAATTAATTTCCCATAAGATAAAGTATAATAAACATCATAATCTCATCCATGTGGTCCCAGAAGTCATATGAAAATTTATATCATTAAAATAGTTTAACTAATAGAAAATTTTAAAATTATATTCACCCATAATAAACACTTTTCACCATGTGTACGCAGAAGATAAATTTATGACAATGAAATTGACATTTTCTGACTTTCGATGATTTAAATAATGTAAAAGTCATTTTCATGTACAAATTTCCCATAAAAAATACATTTTGATCATTAGTTAGTAAGGGTTGAAATAAATTTATCTACTAATATTTCTTTAGTTATTTGTTTCATTTAATAGTCAATAACACTTTATTAACATTGCCTACCCAATTTTCCCTTTTCCATCATAACATAATTTTGTAAGGTTACTACTCAAATTGTAAAAAAGGACATATTTTAAAAAATCACCTTATGAATAGAAATTTGGAATACATTTTTATAAAATTAAAAACCCATATTTTGAAGGATTTAATTTTAAAAAACCTTCAATACTCCATGAATCATTTTTTCATAAAATTGACCTTTTTAAACATTTATTTTTTTATAATAAATTCACATGTAAAATCATTTTTGAAAAATGTAATTAGATTATTTTCAATCAATATGAATAAAATAAAATTTATAAATAGTCCATAAAATAATGTTACCATGAAAATACATAAAATCAAAATATATTTTTTAATAAATATATATATTTTCAATATACCTTGAATTAAATAAAGTATGAATATTAAAAAAAATATTTTTAAGGAAATTTTAAAATTACTAATTAAAAATTGAATTAAATTTGTTCGATTATATTTTATATAACTTCTATAATTTAATATCCACCCATAAAAAGAAAAAATAAAAATTTTAGAGAGAATTTTTTATTAAAGAATAGAGAGAATTTACTGAATATTATATGATCATTTTTCAACGTACACAACAATACTGTTATATTGAGTTGGACCAGTATATTTATTTCATTAATATGTTAATCATATAAATTATAACTAATTTAATTTCTAGGTTATAAAAAATATTTATAATATTTTAATAATATTTCATGGTTCATATAGATTGTTATCGTGTGTCACTCAACCAATAAAATTCATTTTTTTAGTTATAAACATATTTAATAAAAATTATATGGTTTTAAATTCTTCCCCTCATAAAATGAATTTGACCCTCAAAATTCACCTCTATCATCAAATATTTTATCGTTTACTAATTTATTCATAGAAGTTGACAGCGTAAAATGGATTAATAAAACATTCCTTAAAACATGAAAGTTGTAAACATGATGGTTAACTTATCTAACCCATAAAATTCATTCCTCATAGTAAAAAAATTAAAATATTTCTTTTAAAGGGAAAAATGATCCCCAAAACATAATATCGGGTGATATAGAAAATGGTTTTCGTATGGTTATTGACCACAAAAACATACATGAAATATATCTAAAAAATGAAATTTAAATCATTATAAAAGATAAGAATAGGATAAAATTTTATTTCAAATTATCTTTAGAAAATATGCATAACTGATATCATTTCATAAGTACCATCTAACTCATTTTATGTTATTTTATCAATCTCCACTACATCTATTACTCTGTGATGTGTAGATGAAATTGTAATGAATAAAGAACTAGTATATCAAATATCCATAATGCAATGAAATATAAATACACATGTCTACAGTAAGAATTATAGTGAAATTGATAGAAAAGATTATATAATATTCATAAATATTCATATGGTGAAGTAATACATTTTTCTATAACACCTTATCCAAAATTAAACACAAGTAATTTCATAAATTGTTTCCCATATGATGCCTCTATAATATTTAAATCCTTTAATTTCGAATGATGGCCACTAAATTCAAAAAATAAACTGATCATTTATCAAACAAACAAAAATATGTAGTTCAAAATTACCACACATTAATCATGTAAATAATATTTTCATATATTATATTGAAACCTAGTGAAATCCATAATTACAGAAAAAAAAATAGTGAAAACATTCATGATTTCAAAAGTTAACTCTTTTCTAAAACAAAATGTACAAAAATTATATAAACACTACACATAAACCAAATTTTAATTATGTTACTCAGCATTTATATGATTTTAAATACACTCGAATTTATTTTATTAGAATGAAACATCTCTTAATCGCATTATCATCCCACCAAAAATCATTTATTAAGGGTTATAGTTCCCTTAACCAGGTGTTCTCTAATGATATCACATTTCATAGTTACCAGTAACATTGAAAAAAATACATTCAAATACATAAATGAAAAATATGATGGAACAATATTAAAATTATTAATTTCTATTGTGTTAATTTATATGGATATAATCACATAAAATTTTACTAATCGATGAAAAATAATATTTTCATAAGAATCAAACATACAAAATTATGAATGAAATTAACAAATAAGGAGGTAAGATAAATGTTCCCTAATTAACATGATTTACTTCATCCATGGTGATGAAATAATGTTTCCCTTTTCTATTAACTATAGATATTATTGATAAAAAACAATTTTATGAATAATTTATTGATAATAAGGTAAAGAAAATTTCACATTGTGTTAAATATTTTTATTTATATAATATATAAGATTAAATCATTCATTTGAAAATATGTTCAAACTTCTAGTTTTACCCATTACAAATTCACTGTAGTATTTAATAAATTTATAATTTTATTTGATTTATTTAAACAAAATATTATTTAATTGTGTTCCTAAATTAATTTTATACATCATTCGTTTAAGAGATATGTGATAAATCATGCATCTGATTGGACTTAATGGCCCATGAATTCAAAGATCAGCTAGACTTTCTAGATTAAACATCAGTTCTCTATTTGGGCCATAACCTATCCATCCATTATTGTATTAGGCCCAAATTTTGTGATTATCTCAATAGAAAATCTTCAAAAAAATAATTCTTCTGTATAGATATCTATTTCATGTATTTTTGTGGTCAAATAAGAGGTTATAGTTGTATTTATTAATTTGGCATAATTTCCCCATTCACACTTGAAACATCAAAAAACCTATACCACCTTCCTCTCTATAAATTGATCTATTCCTCATTTTTATGATTTCGGTCGTGCATTATATGATTGGTATAATATGAGATGTTTTTCTATTCCATTTTAGTACACAATTGGAGGAGTGAAGCTACCAAGCTAGGATATCCTCCCAAATGCTCTTCTTTTCCTCTTATTTGTTCTAATGATTTTATTATTTTAATAGAGTCTTAGTTTGTCATCTATTTATTTTGTTGTTTTATATTTTAATATTAAATTATTATTCCACATTTGGATATAAATTAATTATTAGAATGAATATTGGGTTATAACCTTTGTAAATCATTGAAAATGCAATTCATTTCTATGATGACTACACTGCCCAAGGAAGAGTGTTTTTCTTAGTAATCGATCAATCCTCTTACCTGGATCATATATATTTTTCAATAATTAAGATATTATATTTCATGAAATATGATCCATTAATTATTTCTTAAAATTAGAAAAATCTTTGAAAGAAATCGAACATTTGACACAAAAACAGGTGAAGTCGAGATTTTTGTAAATTGTGAGAGTGAAAACGTAATCTATAAAACCAAACCACACATGAAAAAATTGTATAGTTATAATATAATCCATAAAATCAATTAATCCATATTTATAAAATATATTTATTCTATATTTTAACACATCCCATAATCATGTCTTAGAATTACAATCAATGCAGGGTGCTGCGATTGCATGTTCTAAAGCAATCCTTGTGTTTAATAAATTTCATCTTTGTGGTTATGTTAACTTCCTTAGGGTTCAAGGGTTAACATATTAGGGGATCTTAATTAATTTGATATTATATATAAATTATAATGATTAATAAGTAATTTAAGAGGTATACATAGATCGATTTAACATTTTAATATATTTTCTAAAAAAATATTTTCCCGTTGTGTTTTATTAATCAAATTTAATTTCAAAAATAAAAACCAAAAAAATTTCAAAATTTTTAAATTATAATTCTTATCATTGGTTTAAAAAAATTTAAAAAACCCCCTATACTTATCATTTATTTGTAATATTTTATATTATTTTGAAAATACATTTATTATGTTGTTTTAAATTACTTCTTTCATTGAGATATGACCTTTTTCAGCCACGTGATTGTACCTAAATAACTAGAAACCGAATATAATTTGAGAGATCCTAGGATAGTATATTTCAAATCAGTGATATTTATAGGGAGGAAATTTTTTTATTTAAATAATAAGTTGTATTATTACACTTTTGTTTTATTTTTTATCGTTATTTTTCCTTATTTTTTCCCTTTCTCACATTTTTTTTTATTTTCCACTATCTTTTTATTCCTCGTATTTCTTTTATTATATATTATATCACTAAATGAATCATATTCTCATTGTGTTATAGTATAATTTTTTCAATTTATATGATTTATGAACTAATATCTTCTCGAGGATCTCTTTGATCTAGACCCTTAGATTGAACGCAGCCTTAGGGCTTGAATCTGAAAATATTCATTTATGGGAAGTGTCAAAATTTTCCCAACTGGGTAATTCCGATAATCTAAGAACATTGAAATTGTAAACAATTCTGAATCCAAGATAAAATAAAATCAAATGGTTGAGATAATAATAATTATGCTAATAGAACAAGTTGAGAGTTGGCACTTCCTGACATTAACTATTAACCAAATTGTATTGCATATGCATACCATGAATCAGGAATTTAATTGAAATCTCGGTAAAATAAAATACTTCCAAATATTAAGAGGTACATTATCTATTATTACTATGAAATGATCTAAAAAATTAAGAATATTAATGAATAACCATATAATATCATTCTTCCAAAGTGTTTTTGAGAGTCTAATAAAAAAATTCATAGTAATATTTTACCCCATCTATAGAGATATAGATAGGGGTTTCCTAACTTCCTTATGATTTTTTCATCCATACATTACTTATTAAAATAAAAATAATTGGGATGCATAATCCAAAACATCTTACTGTATACCATCCCATCAAGAATGATCTCTTCAATTTTATTCATTTTGGTGCTACATGGGAGTATACATAAATTTTAGATATGTGCTTCTTTTGGCATTTGCCTTTTGAACTGTGGTATAGATGGACTACATAACCACTTCCCAATAATCATCAATTCATTTATATAAATGAATTATATAAATTTCCAATTATTTTCTACATTATTATTTATTCGTATGTTTTATTCTTCCCATTGGGGATTCTCTATCTTGTTGAGTAAGGATATTTTAGAAGTATCTCGATAATGGATTGATTTCTCCACATTCCAAAAAACAACCATATCCATAATTACTATATATACATAGAATACTTATTCATCCTCGTCATGGTAATAAATCCATGGGCCATCATACTCAATACATAAACCTCCACATTTTTCTTTCTAGGGCGACATTGTATTAGGAAATCATTGTCCTTAGGTCATTCAAAAAATATTCATTGCCTACTATATAACTCCTTTGTGCAGATGATATACTTAAAAATCATATTTTTTGTATATATATTGTATCTTTAATAATATAGAATGATCTTATATATATTCAATATAATTATTGTGGTTATCAACTCAATGAAATTAGTTTTTTCAATTCTTGAATATTCAATTTCTTTGATGCATATTCACACACACTATTATTCATTAAAAGGAAACAAGAAATTAAATTCATTGACATAAAATTATATATTATAAATACATCCATAATTGATGGTAATGTTTATATTTATTAATTAATCAGACTCATATTCATCCCTTTATAGGATTTCTCATATTGACCTCACCTTGTGAATTTTAATAATTAACATTTTAACTTGATTATTAGATTATATTAGTAGTTGAGATGTTGTTTGAACCATCGATCATAAACATCATTATTTTATGATAGTATTTGACTAAATATTATCTTAAAGAGTTAGTAGATAATATATTCATTGAGACAATATGGCCATGAAAGGAATATTCATTGAACCAGAATTCAAACTTATAATGTTTCCCATTGAATTATGATTTCCTGATGTTCTCAATTATCATATAATATCAAATCACATGATCTTCGTATATATTAGAAAATATCTATATATTATGAATTATTACCACAAATATGTTATTAATATAATCCTCTAATGCTCTATTCATCATATCTATAATGATATTAATAGCATTAGTTATTCCAAAAGGAATTAGTATAAACTCATAATGTCTATACATTGTTCAAATTGATGTCTTCGGTATATCATCCATATAAAAATTTATATAATGATAACATGGGTGATAATATATCATTGATACTTATTGGTACCCAAGAATTTGATCAAATAATTCTTCAATGTGTGGAAGGGATACTGAATCTTTTTATTATTGTCAATGGTCCACATATAATCAATGTATAGTCTCATTGACATGTCCTTATTTTTAATGAATAAACCCTTTTGTCTCTAAAATGAAATACGTTTCCTTCAGAATCCATTATCTCAAAAATAATCATTATATTTATTAAACATTGATGGCTTCATTTGTTAATATTTATAATGATTTTTATATAGTTCTCACTCCAGGAATATGTTCAATAGTGAACTCAATATTACACTCTGGTGGATGGCCGTGTAATTATTATGGAAGAAATTGATGAATATTAATACCACATGAACATCTTCTATTCTCATGATATATTCCTAAAATATTGATAAATCATGATCATCCTCCCTACAAAAAATTGTAATATGGAGTGTTGCCATAGTTAGATACGAGAATGAATTAAATTACGACGTTTACCCAAAGAAGAAATGGTATTCCACCTCAACAAAATGAATCATAATATCATTCTGTTGGAATTAAATTCATTCATTATAAATTTAAATCCAATCCATACATGTTATCATATCAAAATAAAATGTAAGTATAATAACCATTATTTCAAATAGGTAAAACCCATGATTCATAATTGGATCTTCCTGACACATCGTTTTGGCATAATGATTCCCATTCGGTGTCTAAATTTATAACAACCTTATAAGGGTTCTTGTGAAACATGTTTTTGTAAAACCTTGATGATATAAAATAATATGATGATCCATAAACAAATAAATAAATAAATAAAATTTTGGAAATGATCAATGTATCTACCACGACATCATTATTAATATCCACATCATCTATTGTAATTCTTTATGCTTAGCCTTCCCTCCTTGTCCTCTTGAAAGGATGTTTCCTTGATGTTTTGGATATTGGTTCACATAATATCATTAATTAATTCAATTATTTCATTAAATCTCATAATATATTTCTTTCTCCTTTCATTTCTGTACTTGATATAATTTTTTACCACAATTTTAATAAACTCATGTTCTGTTCCAATAGTATCCAAGCTATTTCATCTCGTAGTTATCACACATGGTTAATCTCTGCATTCCTCACACCCCCATTTTTTAAATGTACTTTCCTTGATACTCAAAAAAAAATTTATTCCATATTTTAAATGAATAAAGATACCCTACCAAACTACTTTTCTAAATTAATTATACTATAGGATATATCGTTAAATGATTAAATGGTCTGAAAGACCAACAACATTTGAAGTATTGGATTTTAACCCAATAATGAAGTGATTAATATTTATTTTCCAACCAAATATATAGAATAAATTAATTATATTTTAACTATTAATGTTAGAATCATTATCAATAATTTTTTTCAACACATTTTACTATAAGAATGAGTAATTTCTATTTTATTCATCATTTTCTCACAGGAAAAATATTTTCATATAATACCAATTTAAATGATCCCCATATCAAATGATTTTACACACCATCCCCGTTAGTCTATTTTATTAATGACCAAAATTAGAATTCATAATGTTTTAGGTGATACACTTCTATGATGAATTAATAATTTCCACTACATCGAATACAGAGAATTATATTCTATAGGGACTTGATTCATTTTTCAACTACCAATGGATTTATGGTTACACATTGTGATGGTGCATGTTATCGCATGAAGAACTCCAACATAGTTACATAGTATTGTGAATAAATATGTTTCTTTATGTGGGTATACTTATTTTTCAAAACATTGGTCAAAATCCCCTATATGGTTATAAAATGGTTAGCCACAACTCTATCCCCATTTATATGTTCAAGGGGAATTTCCCATAAATGAATATGACAGTTGATATGGTTCTCATTTCTCCAATTAGTCACCATCATTATACAAAGTAATATACATAATAATAAAGTGATATTGAAATATAATGTAAATAATAATTATTTTTTATAGAGTTTCCCCTTGAAATTTTGAGGATTGTTATAGAAACTGTGGTATATAAATTGGTTCCTCTATATCATGTTCTCTTATATTCCACAAAATTAACTATGATATGAAATATAAAATTCCAAACAATAGAAACATGGATCCATTAATTATATTACAATATTTATACGAACTAAAATATTTCCGAGACATTCAATAAACATAGTATCCTAAAAAGACTAGGTAAATGCATACATTACATTTGAAAACAAATTGTACAATATAAAAACATTTAGTGAACATTACTAGCTCTTCCATTATATCCCTAAATACTATACATCATCCTCAACTATTATTCTTGGGAAAAGGAAAAAAACAATATTGGTCTTAGTTTCTTAGTAAATAGTTTCATATTGTAGAATCATAAATAATATAGTCATGTCCTAAGTACTATGGATTGAATAAATGAAAAAAATGAAACCATAATAAAATAAATATAATGTATTTCTATATATATAAAAATAAATGAATATATGTTTAACAATAAATATTTATATCATACTGATAAAAATAATAATAAAGGATTAAAAAATATTATTTCAAGGCCTTATTATAAGACACTATCATATTATAGGACGAAGTATAAACAAAATTCTAACATGTGTTGTCTTATGATACCTATTGAGGCATCAGAGTGATATGTAATTATAATCCACCCTTTCACTTTATTAATTCAAATTTCTTCACCAAAAGAGTATTAAAGACCATTCATATCATTCCCTGAGGAACCACTATTACACCCATGGTTCTATTTTTATATAATTTTCTTTTGTTTTTTACTTTATTTTGTTCTATAGTTTTACTTGGTTTTTATATTTGATGATTTGGGGAGACAGAGGATGGTGCAGAGTTGGAATATGTCATTTTAAAACTATACAACAAAACTAGTAGACCATTTTATGGTGCAAAATGGAACCTAAGTTGCCTCATAGTTTGGGACATAGTATATGAAACCATATTTCCGAAACCTGGTAGTCTCTAATCCATTATAATGAAGTTCCAACATGGCTGGCACATAGTCTGGTAGACCATGTAACCAAGATTTGAATAATTCCCATTTAAAAAAACCATATTTTAATACTACCCAATTCAATCCCATTTTCACTAGCATATCGCCATTCAATATATCTCTATCCCTATGTGTGACTCTTGGTTTCCCCTACCACCATGTTCGGTCATTTTTTTTGGGTTATTTGAGCTTTTTTACTCATGGAAACTATATTCAAGTTTCTCTTATCTTATCCTCCTAGCCTCTTCTTCCCTCATTACTATTTTTCTCTCTCTCCACATACAGTAGTGACCATTTGAGGGTAAAATCTTATTTTTTGTCCTCATTTTTTATTTTGGAGGTGTGTTATTCTATCAATTGGACCTCTATACATCATCTAATGTTGTTTTCAATATTTATTTAGTGGATTCATTGTCAAAGTAATGTTGGTTCTATTTTATTCGATTATTTAATGTTTGAAATGTTCTTGAATTTCTTTTAATTTTTTTTTAAATTTTATTTTCTATAAAAATGAGTGATTTCAATGGTTTTGGTGTGTTCAAGGAACTTGAAGTTGTTTATCTACTATATAAATCATGGAAAATGATTTAATTTTTCTTGTGATGAGTTGTTTTCTGATTTATAGAGATTATTACGGTTTGAAAGGGTATCAATGTACATTAAAACCTTTGGTACCTAGGTGAGAATAATAAATACAAGTACTCTGGGAGACACGGTTGGGACAGGGTCCATTCTCCCAATACGGGTAATGTAAAAACTCTTACTAATAAACATGATCATATTAGTGGTTCAACTATAACATTGGATTTATCCACTCCAGTATCTTATGAATTATGATATTTATTTCTATGGATTGATCCTCGATAGTAATATGATCCAAGGTCCCTACTAGGAAATACTATTAGGGGTTTCCCATGGTTTTTATGTTAGGTTTTACATAATTCAGTTATTCTTGCATCATTTATTTTTCGTTCAATGTTAAATAACAGTTTAAGACTAATAAATTTGTATTCATTCAGAATTGTTACATTAAATTTTCTTATAATATATTTAAGATGAACAATTTTTTGGGATCCTATATTGAATGTCTCACCAAACCATACAAATACCCAATTAGTATATGAAGACCTTGTTTCTATTGATCTATGTAATGGAAAGGCCTCCTTTAGCCTAGTGGGTACTCTTATCAGTGGAATATATTGTTGAAGTTGTTTAGGGGGTGCCATGTTGGCTTTTGGACCTAATTAAATATAGATTCTATTCTTTCTTATTATCTTCCCACCCCATTATTCATTTTGGTATTTTATAAATTTAAACATTAATGCAAGTCTTATATATTCCTCATTTTTATAATTATAATGGATAGTTGTTGTCATGTTTTATGTATAGGTTTTAGGGGTTTTTTCAAAGTTTTAAATTATTATTATTATGTGAAAGTCATTATTTAAGGAGTTATTGGATTTCCATGACATGTTTTTATCCCACAAATATCAATAACACCCTTCGATCCATACCATGTGCTGGTTTGGGTGTCATCTTTGATAATAGCCCAAGACCAATTATGAAACAATTGTATCAGAGAGGGTTTTCCATATTTTTTATCCCATTTTTATTTTGGTTTTAAGGGGTTTATTATAGATAGGAAAATTTTGGATATATATTGTTATTATGTGTAGGGTATTTAGATAATACACTTCATGACAGGAATTGGGTTTTAGTGGGAAGTAGGGAATTCTGATAGAATCCTCCCTTATGTGGGATGTATATGTTGTATATTAGGCATGAAAAATAAAATATGGTAAAGTGGATTGGGTTTTAGTGTCATTGATGTAATTTATTTAGTTGTTTCATTATAATTTAATCTGATTACATGTATTTTTATCTACAAAGGATTTATGTATTTGATATTTGTCGACTTTTCCTTAGAACATAATTGATTTATCATCACTTATAAAAAATGTCCCCATTTAATTGATGGAATTAATGATATAGATGGATTATTTCGAATCCAAATGCTTCATTTTACAATGTTTTTCTTTGTAGGATACTATAGTTCTCTATTCCATGAAATCATAGGGGTCAATTTGGATTTGAATCGACAATAGAAAGAATAATTGATTCATTATTAAGATTAAATGGACCTTTTCTATTAATAATTATCTTCAAGATTAAGATGAAATATAAATGAGGATTTAAAAGATCGACCTACATCCATTGTATCACCAAATCTGGTTGAGGGATGAAAAATTCCCTAATAAAAAATTCCATAGATGGTGTTATCATTTTGAATATTTGGAAATTCCCATTATATTTTAAAATTTCACAATAGTTTTTGGGCCCTTATGAACTGTGTTTTCCATATATTACTTGAATAATATTTAATGGTGTCATTGGATGGAATTTTGGTTTAATCAGTATCAGAATAATAAAACAAGTACTATTTCAATATTTTCCTTTATATTTTGGGGGACAATCAACATTATTCCAAATTTTCAACGAATTGATTTTTGATACAGGACATTGATTTTTTTGACATGTGATCTCAAATCATGTAGTTTCAATTTACCCATAAAACGTCAAGGAAGTAGTATCATCGGAATCATTTTGGAATGTATTTAAGATCAAAAGTTTTCTATTCCCAAAAGGTTACTATAGGCTATTCATTAAGAACATTTCATGCGTTTCAACACTAATGGAATCTCTCACACAGAAAGTGGTGATTTTCATAAGGAGTATAAAATGCCAATAATATTTTTAGGATCCTATGAAGAAGTTGAAGATCACTTTTATTTGAATCTTACTTTAGTTTGGATACAGTTGTGTGGACAACTACATCATTTTAGTTAAGGGTTTGGTTTCATTGTTATAGAAGGAAGCCATGTTGTGGAATATGGCTATATGCATATCTGAACACATGAAAATAATCACTCAACCCATTATCTAGACCTTATAGAAGCTATTAATGGCCTAAAATTCAAAAAAAAAATTAACTCTTTATGGAACTTTTTACAGACTAATAATACCACTAGTGATTGAGTAATATCTTCACTTAAAAATATTTAATCTCAGGGTAGAGATAAAATATTGTGTACCTTCAGTTGATCGATTCAGATCTAATTAATAGATTGTTATTTCTAATAATAGGAGAAGATATTTTCCAACCTAGACTCTAAAAGAGTCTAGTAAGGGGTGGGAAATTATGTGGATTTTCATATATATTTTCATAGAGGTAAAGGAATAGTGTCCAGGTATATTCGTGGTTAGTATATTGTGGAAATATTTTATTATGGAATTGATTTGGGATGTCTTGGAAAAGGCGGGGTCAATATAACATTCAACCATGTTCCAAAATTCATGGAAGGTTTCAAGTTTGTTGTTCTGGTCTTCTATTGAAATTCATTTTATATGTTACCATGTATATTTTTTCATCTATATGGATGGTCATGATAGTGGACAGCCACCAATATAAGTAGATAGTTCATTCTTTTTACACAAATAAGTTGTATGATGTGAGTCAACAGTTTTGTGGGTATGTAAAAGATATGATATTTATGAATTCATATCTTGGAATTATAGTTGCCATAAGTTAAAGTAGAGAACAACGATAACTAAGGTTTAATTCAGCCTATTTTACATCCATCCAAGAAGGGTTATGTGGTATCTATGTAATTTATTATCGAGTTACCCCATAATCACATGGAGAAGAACATCGTTTGGGTGGTTATTGATATATTTAACAAATCAACCCATTTTATCTAAATTAAGGACTCAACCCAAGGGGATCATCTAGATATGGTATATGTGTAGAACAACATATGGTTTTACTATGTTCCATAATCTATAATTTAATGTATGGAACCCCATTATGCCTCTTGGATCTTGGAAGGAATCTATAAGGAAATGTGTTAATAGATTATGATTTCCATGATATTACATCCTCAAAAGGATGGATAAATAGAGTTAGAAAACCATATTCAATAAGAGATGATGCATTCTAATATCACAGACATTAGTGGTTGAGGGTAGAAAAGTATTTGATTTTTACAATTTACATATAATAATATATACCAATTCCAAATCCAGAAGGATCATTTTGATTCCCTTTTTTGTTGAAAATGATTTTACCGTCTATGGTGAATGGATGTGATATTTAGATCCTTAGTGGGACTGAGAATCGTCTAGTATATGACTAAAATGATTCACGTAATTGGGACTTGATTGATGATAGATTAATTATATTATAAATCTTATGTCATCCATAACTATTGATCTATGGAATTCTTAGTTGGAGAATCAGTGTTTCTAATGGTGACATCACAATTGGGTCATTAACAACATCAGAAGTAGTGGAATCTCAAGATGATATATATTAGAAAAATAATTTATTACAAAGAGGATTGGAAATGCAGAAAAATATTTTGAATTTCATCATTAGTTCTCATTAATTCCAGATGTTATCTATGACTCTTAGCTAAAGATGTTTCATATAGACCCATATCAGGTGTTCATATTGGATAAACTTCAGTTAGAACCCAATCTATAACGAACCAACAATCCGGTTCGAAATGTGGATTCCTATTTGAATTTGATTTTATGGACATCTAATAACCTATGTTGGTAATTTTTTAAAGACAGTAATGATTATCATTAATTGTGGGCATGAAAATCTTGGGAGGAAGAGCAGTTTCATCTGTTATTCTCCCATTAAACTATAGTTCGAAATTATAGGGGTGGAAAGTGTTATGGTGGGGAGAACTATCACACCCAATATATTGTTTATTTATATTTTTCATATTTTTTCCATATTTTTATTCATATACGTTTAAGTTTCTTTTCATTGAAGCATTTGTGTTATGGGGTGAAAAAGGATTGTGCACTATTGGTGCAAGGTTAGTAAAAAACATGTACTATAACAAATAAAAATACTTGAGGATATATGCCATTACCTGATTTCACATATAGTTAGTAGCATGGCCTTTAAAAACTTACCACCAAATTTATGACACCACTACCATTATATATATTGGAACATTATTGGTTGGTTCACGGTCTAGAAGATTATTATAAAAAACCATTTAGATTTATTTTATTAATAAAATGATTTTTTTAATTTTATCTATCCTAGTTTTTTCCCATTTTAATCCTCCTTATTTTCCAAATTTACAGTTTTTATATCCCTTTGCAAATCTACACTATTATACAACTCCCTCTTGAATCTATTTTATTGTTGATTTGTGGTTGGTTCTTCATTGAAAATCAATGTAAATGTCTCCCCTCTTATATCTTAGACTCTTCATTGGTATTTCCTGATTTTTAATCACTATAGTTCTTGAGATGATCTAGTGTAGGTTTAATCAATGATTTTTTGTTTTTTTTCTCATTTTGTTGTGTTTATAATTCATTTGTTTGATTTTGACACTTCTTTGACTATGATTTTAAATCAGGTGGTGTTGGTTTAAACGAGATAGGTAGGTGATTCTATTATGATATATTCGATGATGTTTTAAATTTTATTTTATTTATTTATAAATTATTTATAAATTATTTTTTTCATAGAATTTTGTGATTTCAAATGTGTTGTTGTCTATTAGGATATTGAATTTTTTTTCTACATTGGAAATGGTTGGAAATGGTATACATTAGCATGCGATGTGTTATTTTACGTTCAGAGTGCATTTGTATGTTTTGAATAGGGAAAACACATGGGAACCCTCGGTAAAGAGTTAGGTGGACTATGGAATACATAAGTGGGTGAGCTAGAAGGGCCTCATATGGATACCCCGATCTATATTATGATATAACACTACCCAATCAATATTGTAATATTGTGGGAACAACTATAATATTTGACTATTCCTCTCTATTGGAGCTTATATTTTTTTAGTTATTTATTTAGATTGACCACAGATCGTATGAGTACCCTTAATCCCTATTAAACTAGCTTTTTAGGGGTTTTCCATTTTTCTAATGTTGTGTTTTTTCATTCTTCAGTTATTCTTGAATAATTTATTTTCAATTCAAAACCATATAATATTTGAGAACTATAATTATTTTATTTCATTGAAAACAAAAATTGAAATTTTTTTTATATGGGATATGAAATAAACATTTGGAGGGACCCTTTTCTGAATGTGAGAGAAAATATAATATATATCCAATGGTTATATATATAACTTGTTTTACCTGACTCATAGAATGTAATCTCCTCTTTTGGAAGTAGTGAGTACTTTTATAAGTGATATATTTTATGTAAACTGTTTTTTGTGGTGATATATTGGGTTTTCCCCCTTAGGAAATATGATGTATTTTTTTCTTATTTGAAATTCCCTCATAATTTATTCATTTTGGTTTTTGGTTATAAATGTAATCTTAATCATGAGACTTGTATATTCTACTTCTGTATAGGAGTAATAGATCATGGTTGTGTTGTTTAATATAGATGAAAAATTCATGATTCTTATGGGTTTTCACTATTATTATTAGAGTAATAACATTACCATAAGAATTAATTAGATTCCTAGGAATTGGAATCCATCACATGGTGATTGAGTTTGTCCTTTGAGAAATTCCTAATATCGGGTTTGGTTTAGATAGAAGCTCAGGACAATTTATGATAGCCTAATACTAAATAAAACAAAGCTTGGTATATACTGATAAATAAATAAATTAGATACTTCCTCATTCAATTGAATAATATATCTATCTAGGAGAATATATCATCATTATATTATAAGTTTGTTGGTATAATAAAATCGTCATGATGAACCATCATTACAGAAATAAGGAAACTTGTTATTTTGAATTTTCTAAGTTATCCATTTAATATAGTAATTTTTTTATATATTTATAAATGTCTTGAGAAAAAGTAATTATTAAGTAAAATATTCTAACCTCATTCATAAATAACATTTTAATTTTATAGTGCATATCCAATGGAAGTATCTATCCAGGATTTGCATCTTAGTCACACTTATTGTGCATGGGGATGATGACTGGTTGAATGATAAAACAAACTTTTTGAGTGATATACTCCATGATAATATGTTCTATAGTAGTATAAACTTTTCATTAACTAAATTTATTTTCTACTAAATTACATGAACATTAAAATTACCAAAATCGTATGATGGGTTTTCTATTATGGAATGATTGAATTTTTCAATTGATTTGGAAACACTTGAATAAAACGAAAGTGAGAGAGGTATAATAATGTAGACATGTAAATCCAATGATTTTAATTAGTAATATATAACAATTTTTCTTATGGAAATGTATTCATAATATTGAATGAATATTGGTGGTGAATAAAACATGAAAATTAATACATCATATAACATCTAAAATAAATACATGTTTCTGTATAATTTTAAAATTAATATTATCATTAAAAATAAAATTTATTTTAATAAAATATAATAATAAGTTATTATCTTGATGTCTTATGATTATACGAAAATAGTATGATACCATATAAAATTTTCAATGAGTTATAAAACGTCATATAATTTTAAAATTAGTATTTTTTGAGAAAATAATGATTTTTGTCACAAATTAAATTTCTTTTACCTAAAAAATTATTTTCATAAAATGGAGGTCATTTTTTGAATTCTACGCATCTAAAAATGGGTAGGGTCAATTTTTGGAATTTTTATAAAATAGTTGAATTGTGGTGAATAGTGAAATATAGTAATGTACGATATATATATATATATTATTTTAAATACACTATTCATTGAGTAATAAATTATGTAATAAAAATAATCATTAAATACCCTTCCTTATTATAGTAAAATTCCTGATAATTCTCAACCTATTTATAGTCTTGGGAAAAATTAATATTTAAATGAATAAAATTATGGGAATACACCCATCTCTTCAACAATAAATTCTACCCATCACCAACTCCCATCCAAAAAACACCCATGATTTAATACTTAACAAATCTATGACTAATAATAATGATAAGTCCTTTTTATAGTTCAATAATCCCTTTGTATCACCAAAATTTAAATCCCATTTTCCTTAATAAGGTTCTCAAGGAACAGATTTGAAGAGGTAAAATCCTATTTCCTTTTCTTTTATTTTCCTTTTAATTTGTTTTATTTTCTTATTAACTCCTCATATAACATTATCAATGTGAAATGATAACTCTAGTATCACATAAATACTAGTGTTTTATTATTTTTGGAATAATCCCTAATAATTTCTCATTCCCCTATTTTTTTACTAAAAATGAAAACATCATTTGAGAGGTGTCGCTTGTCTACCATCATAAATAATGATTGTTTGTTTTCTATTTTAGCCTTAATTTCTAGTCATAAAAAATTTATATTGTAACTCCAAACTATAATATATGTGTTAAAACTTATTTAAGATTACTAAAGTAGTATATATATAATTTCAAATCATAAACCAAAACTAGTACGTGATGATCGAAAAAATGACAAAAAATATAAAATATTATCACAAACATATTGTCTGATGATTCATACTCATATCATATATCCTAATAAAAAACATAACCATTTAATAGTAAGAAAATTAATTAATAACTTATAATTTCAATTGTGTTAATCTATTCTCATCTTACATGATTTTCCCATTCAAATACACAAGTAAACTAATCATGAAAACTCAAGAAATGAAAGCCCTTGATGATAAAATCATACATTAGAACTCATAAAAAAGGCCATAAATGAACATAATAAATTTATGATAAATAAAATATATCTATAAAAGGTTATAAATTAATAATAATATTATTTAATCTAATTATCCAGGACATTATGATATGATATAAATCACATTCAGACCTAAGGTAACAAAATTCATCCCAATTTATATTTCATTGAGAATTACTTGGTATTGTGCACTTAATCGTTCATTTTTGATGTATCTAATACCCCTTTGAGACAATTATTCTTTTTATATTATATTTCTACCAAATATTCATAATCATTAATCATGAATACGATTATTTTAATTGATATATTAAATTTTATATGTTGTTTTTATTTTGAATTTTGTTTTATATGGGAAAATATTGATGAATATGTATCCTCTACTAAATACAAATATTAAAAAACCATTTTTGTGTTTAATTAAATCAATATATAAATAAATATTTAGATATTTAGTGATATATAGGGACTCTTATAGCACCTCAATGTGTTGATATGTCTCATGAGACAAAAATGTTGGAGACAAACCCTTCTTGTTTGTTTGCAAATAAATTCATACGGGTATCTACCGAAAAACATTAATTTTATTTATGTTATGAAGATTAATGTTCCAGATACATTATGTCTAGATAATATTTATATTCATCATTTATTATTCAGTTGTTACTCTCTTTGAGTATTTAACTTCAATGAAATCCAAGGATTCATTATCATCCAAAGTGTATTAATGAAAATTGTTTTCCAGATTGCATACCTTTCCATAATTTATAATACAAATATTTATAAAATCGCGTATTTTTTTATCTTACCCTTCCTGATCATTTGATCTAACCCTTGTAATTTTTTCCCTTCTCAAGGTTGTGAAGATGATATTCTTGAATAATTAATAAGAAGAAGTTTTTTTTATTGTGTATAATTACAAATATAATACGGGAATCATGTATGTATCTAGTTTATTCAAAACTACTAATCTGATAGATCCATGGTAATGTGAAATCTCGTATCAATTCCATTATAATATAACTACAACCAACTCTGGGCTATGGGTTTTCGGGTTGTTATAGTTTGTATTAGAGGATGTTTTGTAGAAACATTGAGAACTATATTTAAAATATGTGTCTTAGGGAAAATAAATAAAAAATATACTTTTAGGAAAATTATTTAATAGCATCATATATTTTATTAATGATGATATTTTGTGTCTCTTCCAAGAAATAAATCCCTATCTAGATACTAAATGTGGATGTGGTTCTGGAACCAATGTACCTTAGAGTAACAAATTCGATAAGGTGTCTTAGGTGGACTCATGGTATCCTGTAACCTGTAAATAGGCTTTTCTACAATGTTATTTTATCATTCCTATGGGGAATTATAAGGTTAACATTAATTTTACATAAAAACAAATTTTATGGATTTAAAATTAAATATTCCCCAATGAATCCATGTTATGAAAATGATATATGTTATGTATGATTTTCAATATAGGATAAGTGTTATTCTTGATTCAAATTTTCAATCATGATTCATAACCTATTTCCGTATATAACATTATTTCATAATTATTCCAAAATGATAGAAAGAAATCAATAATTGTGGATAATGTATAGATTTACCCAATAACCATGTCAATAAAATTAGTGTTGTAGTTGTAAAGATCATGACCATAATAGAACAACATACCCAGTTTATGAAGAATAAACTACTTCAACCTATTATGGATTGTTTGATGCGGTACAATCCCCTATATTTTAGTTCGGCTACTATTCTTTTGGTTGATGAGTAGTCGATCAAGCCCCCAAAAGATATATTTCTATCATTAAGGTGTAATGAAAATTAAAATGTATTAGAAATATTATATTTTCTCAAGTGTTATGATGATCAATGGTTCTATTTGATCTTGAATACTAAGGAGGAATATGAAATAGAATACTAGGAATATAGAAAATTTAAGGGAACATTATTCAAAAAATACATACCACATTAGCAAAGAACTAAAAAAAAGATAAAATTACTCAACTAGAAGAAAACATAATAATAGTGTGTAGTAGAGTATGAAGATAATTTTACAATAATAGGAAGGAATTTTATAAATTACAAATTATATTGAGAATATAAGATTGATAATTTATTTTAATTTATTAATCCATGTCTTTTAAGGTAACTGTCTTGAAAATAATTTTCATCACATGATAAAATAATATTATGTTCCATAAAAAAAGTGAAGGAATTTTATAGATCGAATTTGATCACGGGAAATAATTTCAAGAGGAGGTCTTCTGATAACCATGGAAAGGGTGAATAATCAATGAAGAATAATGGAATGAAGAAATTTCCATTGGGTGGAAAATGTTGAAATAAACATAATGTTAAATTCATTAATCACATGGGTGTTTTCTATATAGTCATATAAAATGGGTCATCCAGCTAATGACTGTAAGGGGAAGAAACATATCAATGATGTTAAATGCTTCAACTATATTGAAGTAGTTAATCACTCAAATATATTTCACAGGTGTCCAGGGTATCTACCATTTAAGTGTACAAGAGGATATGACCAATTTTATGAGACCACAACTATGGAGTTTGATGTTCCTAGTAATGTGGTGGTAGGTAATTTAATCATTTCCTTATATTTATACAATGATTTATTTGATTCCAGATCATTTTATTATTTTATATCCTCCCACTATTCGATGAAAATTATATATTTAACTTTTTATGTAATAAATTATTTGTGAGTCAATACTCCAAATCGAATAATCTTTGTAACAAATTTGTTTCAGTCAATCACATATATAATACATAAAAATGGATTATATTTAAACATTATCATCATACCTTGGATTATTTTTATATATTCCATTCTATAGACTATCTTACAAAATATGATGATAAAATAAATTGGAAGAATAAGGAAGTTATAATTTTTAAGAAAGATGAAAAATAACTTTTATTTAGTTTAGAATAAACATTATCTAGTTATTATATAGACCCACATCCATTATGTTTTCTAAATGAAATTATTAGTGTGGTAGAGAAAACTAAATCCTAGAATAAGATATGTAACGTTTTGATTTAGTATTTACTAATTGTTCTAGAATAAATTGTTGTAATTCTAGAGGATTCACCACACCTCTTCTAAAGTGGGAGGTTTGGTACTATATTGATTTAATTCATGGTGGAAGACCTATATAAAAGAAATCTTATAGAATGTACACTATTGAATTAGTGGGGCTAAATAAATATCTAGATGAATTGAGTGAAAATGGATTTATTC
This sequence comes from Viscum album, assembly GCA_963277665.1. NCBI lineage: Eukaryota > Viridiplantae > Streptophyta > Magnoliopsida > Santalales > Viscaceae > Viscum > Viscum album. The sequence goes on along the minus strand of OY728150.1, from coordinate 32,991,458 downwards.
ACCCCTAGTGTTTCTTTATGGGGAGCACATATTCTCTTGGACAATAAGAACAATGGATCCATGAGGTTGGGTATTTATTATAGAGAAATCAATAATATTAAATTTAATAAAATTTATAAATATCCTTTCGTTAATGATTTATTTTACAAACATCATGAAGGTTATTATATTTTGATAATTGACCATTTATCAAGATATTTTCAATTGTGTGTGAGGAATGAATATATTCCAAATAAATTATTTAAAACTAGTTATGGAGATTATGTGTTTATAGTAATTCCATTTGGACTAACTAATTCACACACTATTTTCATTTATCTAATGATTAGAATATTCAATGAAATTATTGAAAACATTGTTGTAGTATTAGTTGATGATATTCTGATATATTCTGAAACCTATAAGGACAAGGAGAAATACTTGTGGGATTTTTCTAGAGACTCTTAGAAGAAATGAGATATATGGTTTGATCAAAATGTGTGAATTATGGCTTTAAACAATATATTTTCGTTACCATGTAGTCTCTAAGGATGAAATATCAGTTCATCGTGTAATGAAAAAAGAAAACCATGAATGGACTATGACAACTAAACAAACCAAGTTATGTAGTTTTATTTCCATAGGAGGATAATATCATCATTTTGTTCAGAATAATTATTCATTGGATAACTCGCTAACTAAGATCACATGTAAAGGGCCTATGTTTGTATAGAAAAAGAACATAAATAATGTTCTGAATAATCGAAGAGAATATCGGTTAATGCTCCAATTTTGTATCATTAAATTGTAAATGATGGTTTTGTGATATATAGTGATGCATCAAATAATGTATTGGGTTGTTTCCTTGAACAATATGATTGTTTTATTTTTATGCATCAAGGAATTTGAAGAAACATGAACAAAACTATCTAACTCATGATCTTGACTTAGTATCCATAATATTTTCTATGAAAAAATGGAGAAAATATCATCGTACTAAAATATGTGAGATATATACATATCCAAATAGTTTGAAATATATTTTTAAATATATAGAACTCAAAATTAGTAAATTTATATTAATCGAGTTATTCATAGATTTTGATTTTTCAATACACTACCACAAAGGACTGGAATATAAGTTATAGGATGCATTCAGTATGAAAGAAATGAAATTTTAACACAAATGGGGACTGAAAATGATATTTAATTCAACGATCATGTAAATATGTATATGGGAGTTTTTATTTAAGGGAATAACATTCCTTTTTCAAATTAGTGCATAAAAATATATAATAAATAAGATAAAAAGCTTTCAATTTGATGATGAGTCCCTTCAAAAGAAAATAAAAACAATAAGGATGGGGGATTAGTTTAATTTGTGTAGGAAGACAGAGTTATGATATTTTGGAAGAGTTTATCTTTTATATCAATACATGATCTAATAATTAAACTATTATATGAAACACACAATGTAAATTATTCTATACAACATGGTAGCACCAAGATGTATATAGATCTTAATGAAAGTTTTTAGTGGGATAACATGGAGAAGGAAATGTGTTATGGTTTCTAGTTAGTCATTAAGTGATGGATGAGATACAAATACCTAAATAGGTCTAAAACATCTACATAATCCATTGTAGATATCTGATGACATTACGATGGACTGTTTCCCATGACTACCAGTGATAGCTAGAAGGAATGCTGAAATATGTGTAATTGTTGATCATCTTAAAAAATCGGCACATTTCCTTAATATACGGGAATATGTACCACTTGAGAACCTATAATTACTATTTATTAATAAAGTTGTAATACTTCATGTTTCACATCTATACATTGGGTTCTATCAAGATCCCATATTAACATCAAAATTTTGGAAGAAACTTTAGATGGTTTTTTATACCAATCATTATATGTGTATGACTTTTCACCCTCAACCTAACAAATAATCTAAAAGGACTGTTCAAACATTTGAAGACATGATGAGAGCATATTCACATTAATTTATTGGTTTGTTTGATTAGTACATACCATTGGTGGATTTTTTATAAAATAGTGTTGTCCATTATAATATTAATATAGCAAAATATGTTGCATTATATTGAAAGACATGTTAAACTACATCTTGTTATGATGAATTTAGGTAGAACAAACATATAATCCTATAGTTATTAAAGAGAAAGAATAATTGTAAATACCATTTAGTATCCATTTAATGAACATCAATGTAGTCAAAAGAGTTATGTAGGGAACTAGAGAATGTAATAGTAATTTCAAGTGTAAAATCATGTCTTTCAAAAAGTATCTACATGGAAGGGTGGCTTATGTTTCTGTATGATAGGGAAACTGATCCCCAAGTACATATGATTATTTTAAATTATGAAAATAAATAAATCTGCATGTTACTGTTGAGTAATTCTTCCAAGTCTCTCCTAATATCATGATGTGTTCTATGTGTCATTAGTAAATAAGTACATTCCAAACCCAACACATATAATATCCTATGATAAAATAGAATTGAAACCTCATATATCATACTACTAAGAGAATATGAGGATTGTTGACACCAAAGACAAACTACTGAGAAATTAGATGACATAGATAGTAAAATTTTATTAGGGAAACATTAAAATGTTATAAGAAACATGGGAACCTAAGGATTTAATGAAGAAGAACCACTGACATCTGTATATAGGGAAATATTCATGAAAGTTTTGCGGATTAATTTTCTGTAGGAGGGAAAAATATAACACCCCATGATTTCACATAATATAAAATAAATTAAATTCATTCATTATCTAACATTGCATAATTTTTTTCCATAAAGTATAAATCATATAACATCACATATAGCGAACAAAAAACCATTATAGTGAATAATAAATGAAATAGGATGTCTTTTCTAAAAATTATGTAACATATACCAATGAAATAATAATGTGACCTTTAGAATAGTAATGCGGCCCTTATGAATAGTAATTCCTCGAATGGAATAGTAACCTCACCAAAAATGTATAAATAATATTTTGGAATTTTATAAGTGCTAATATGATATAATTATATCATTTTATATATAAATAATTGTTTTATAAATTATTAATTATGTGTTATTTTTTTTATAAAACATAAATGTTTATTTATAATTTTATAATTCATATAAAGATTTCAAATAAAATATATATTCATAAAATAGATTCATAAGTTAATAATTATAGGTATAATGATTATAATATAACATTATGAAAAAAAATTATTTTTCAACGTGTTATAAAATCAGTTATAATTATCAAAATTGTATATTTCAATTAAATAGTAATTTTAATTAAAAATTAAATTTTTCCTACTTGTAAAATTATTTTTTCATAAAATAGAGTTCATTTTTCATTCCAATCCCTGAGAGTAGTACGATATCTACACAATACTCTTCACAAGCCCCTTTCCCATGTTTATAATCCCTTGGTCTGAACATAATATCAATCTTCTGTTCTTTAACAATGTTCTAAAGGTGGAGAATCCATGTTTGTAAATTCCTCTTCCACTTTCTTTTATTTTCCGTTGAATTTCATTTTCTTTATTATAATCTCATAATATCCCCTTATCCTAGTGAAATTAATACTCTATTATATCATTTATAATTTATTTACATTAGGTTTATTGAATAATCCATCATCATTTCTCTTCCCCGCTCTTTTATTACTAAAATTGAAAATATTGCAAGTGGGGTTCCGATTCACCGCCTTCATGGATGATGATTTTTTGTTTTCTAATATCCTTCATGTAAAGTAATAAAATAATTTTTATAGTTAAAAATTACTATAATTCATGTATTAAAACTTATTTAATATTCTCTAAAATGTATATATACATAATATTACTTAATATTACAAATATTGTTCGTGAAGAATAAACAACACCAAAATAATCTAAAATATTATAACTCACAACTTTTATAAAGATTCATCCTCATATCATATAACCGAATGAAATATATTAGAAATTAATATTCTGTATATTCATTTATAAAATATAATTTTAATTATGGAAAATTATTCTTGTTTTCTATGATTTTTCCATACAAATATACAAGTAAACCATTCTTTAAAATAAAGGGAACAAACACTCCCTAAAGATAAAATAGTATCTTATAACCCATAAAACATTCCATAAATGGACTTTATAAAATTATATTTTAGAAAATAAAATTACATTTTATTAAGAGTTTATTAATTAATGGATTTAATATGAATATGCAGCATATTATTATTAAGTGCAGATCAGATTACAACATATGGTAAAGGACTTCATCTCAATTTCTATTTCATTGAGACATACTTGGTATTGTAAACATATTGATTATTTTTTAGCGTATCTACATACCAATTGAGATAATATTTCATTTAAAGTTATATTTCTATGAAATGTAAATATTATAGTATCATGGATATGATTATTGTCTAAATAGTATTACATTTTACATGGAGTGTTTATTTTGAATGTAGTTTTAAGTGGGATAATATTGATGAATTTGTATCATATACATAATAAATATATTTAAAATGCATATTTTATGTGAATAAATTCTATGTATAATGTAACACCCCAAAAAAAGTGAGACTTAAAAATGATAAATGTTATTACCAATGTCAACAAGGTGAAACTTTCTTTTCGGGAGCCAACCTAATTCAAACTCCACAGTTAAGTATGTTTGGCCTAGATTAGTAATTAGGATGTATGACCTTCTGGGAACTTTCCAAGGGTTTGTGTGAGTGAGGACAAAACACACTGGAAATGACATGTGTTGGCATGTGAGTACATTCATTTGTTTGATAAGCGACCCTAGTAAGTAGTGGCACATGGTGTACTGGGAACACAACCAAGGTATTATAGGAGACCCATGGGGTCATATGACACGGTTCATGGCTAGGGGAGGCGGGACATAACAAATGGTATCAGAGCCAATACCCAGCCAGATGTTCTTAGGCATTGCCTGTGTTTGATGCTTGGCGTCCACAACGAGGGCGTTGTGCTTTAAATGGGTGGATAATGTAACACCCCTAAAAAAGTGAGACTTAAAAAAGCTAAATGTTACTACCCATGTCAACAAGGTGCACCCTTATTTTTTGGATCCTACCTGATTAGAACTCCACAGTTAAGCATTCTTGGCTTTGAGTAGTAATCTGGATTGGTGACCTTCTGGGATATTTCCCATGGTGTGTGTGAGTGATGACAAAACACACTGGAATAGACATGTGTTGGCCAGTGGTGACATTCATTAGTCTGATAAGAAACCCTAGTGAGTAATGGCCTATGGTGTGCTGGGAACACAACCAAGGTATTACAGGTGACCCATGGGGTCAGATTACATGGTTCATGGCCCGGGGAGGCGGGTCAAGACATAGAAATAATTATTTAGAAATTTAGTGATTGGAATGTCCAATTATATCCCCTCGATGTATCGATAGGTCTCGAGACAAAAAACAGATGGTGACAAACCCTTCATGTTCGTTTCCAAACTGAATCAGATGGGTATCTACCCACAAACCTGAATATTATTGATGGTGTTAGGGTTTATGATCCAGATACATGCTGTAAAAATAATAATCATTTTCATTATTCAGTAATCAACTGTTAAATTCCTTGAGGTTTCACTTTGACAAAATGTATTAATTGTTTAACATTCTTAGTGTATTAACGGAATTTGTTTTCTAGATTACTTACCAATACATAATTTATATTACTTATTATTTTACTACAGTTATTAATCATTATTTTAATCCTTAAACTATTGTTAAGCTCACACTTACTTATATTTTCCTCTCACGGGTTGGTAAGATGAGATCATTGAATAAGTGTTATGATAACATTTTTTTATATACTATGAATAATTATAAATTTCATAAGGGTAACATTTATGTATATACTTTATTCAATAATAATAAAATTATTGATATATGGTGATTGATATCTTTCATCTATTTTATTATAATAAAACAACCATCGAATCTGCGACACTATGGTTTGGGTTGTTATGTTTATAGTTTATAATAAAATCATCCAGGTTCCCAGTTTCAATCATTTTATAAATTCATATTATTTTCAAATTAGTTATTCAAACTGATGAAAATATGAAAATAACCTGATTTAATAATTGATTTTGAGGATATTTTTTTAAATATAATTATACTTGAGTTATAATGATATTAATTAGTTAAATTAATTTTTATATATTAATATTATATTTTTAAAAAATAGAATTATGTGATATGAAAATATAAAAAAAAATTAATAAAATATTTATCTAATAGTATAATTATTCTAAACCATTACATTAATGATGATCATTTATTGATAATTTCATTTTTAATATGAAAAGTATGTCATAAAGGAACCATAATGAGTTTATAAATATAATATTCACCATATAATTCCATCAATATATACATCATTGTATGGTGGTGAAAGTAAATGAAATGCATTGCATCATTGAGGTGGTACTTCACACAATACATGAATGACGATATAATTTTTATTAAGGGAAAGGGAAGGGGTTGTTAGTTTTAATTTACAAAATTTAAAAAATTAAATACATTATGAAAACAAAATATATTATCTATTACCTATTATCTATAATAAAGAAGGCTTATTTCAAGCTTATGTGTCCCCAATTTATGCGGCCACATCACCTAAAATATACAGTCCTTCCTCAAAAATCGGTCTTCCATCATCCACAATCCCATTCCATCTGTGCTACCTCAGTTCTTTCGTCTATCTTTGGCTTTCGAAGCATCCGTCGGGACCCACTACAAACGCATTGAGCTACCTGCATCTTGCTGCTCGTCTGTCCTCCTTCTCAAAGATCCCATGCTTCTTCTTCCATCCATATTACGGTTACCCAACATCAATCGCAACCCACGTCTCCCCTCTCTATCCCTTTATTAGTTCCCTCCGCCTAAATCCCTCCCCCGCTCAGGGTTGACCAGGGCTTAGGAAATACATGTTTATGTATAATTTTAAAATTAATATAATCATTAAAAATAAAATTTATTTTAATAAAATAGAATAATAAGTTATTATCTTTATGACTTATGATTATACGAAAATAGTATGATACCATATAAAATTTTCCATGCGTTATAAAACATCTTATAATTTTCAAATTTGTATTTTTTTATAAAATAATGATTTTTTGTCACAAATTAAATTTCTCTTACCTATTAAATTATTTTCATAAAATGGAAGTCAATTTTTAATTCTACACATCAAAAAATGGGTAGGGTGAATTTTTGGGATTTTTATAAAATAGATGAATTGTGGTGAATAGTGAAATATTGTAATGTACGATATATATATATATATATTATTTTAAATACACTATAGATTTAGTTATAAATTATGTAATAAAAATAATCATGAAATACCCTACCTTATTATAAAAAAATTCCTGATAATTCTCAACATATTTATAGTCTAGGGAAAATTTAATCTATTAATGAATAAAATAATGGGAATACACCCATCTCTTCCACAATAAATTCTACCCATCACCACCTCCCATCCCAAAAACACCCAAGATATAGTACATAAAAAATTTACAAATACTAATAATTCCAAGTCCTTTTTATAGTTCAATAATCCATTTTATAACCAAAATTCAATTCCCATTTTCTTTAATTATGTTCTCAAGGAGGAGATTTGAAGGGGTAAACTCCTCTTTCATTTTCTTTTATTTTCTTTTTAAGTTATTTTATTTTCTAATTAAATCATCATATACCATTATCAATGTGGAATGATAACTCTTGTATCACTTAAATACTAGTGTTTTGTTATTTTTGGAATAATCCATATTAATTTCTCAGTCCCCTATTTTTTACTAAATATGAAAACATCATTTGGGAGGTGTCACTTCTCCACCATCATAGATAATGATTATTTTTTTTCTATTTTAGCATTAATTTCTCGTCATAAAAAAATTATATGGTTACTCCAAACTATAATATATGTGTTAAAACTTATTTAATATTAAGAAAATAGCATATACATATATGTAATTTTAAATCATAATCCAAAACTAGTTCGTGATGATGGAAAAAACAAAAAAAAAATATTATCACTAACATATTATTTGATAATTCATACTCATACCATATATCCTAATAAAAAACATAACCATTTAATAGTATGAAAATTAATTAATAACTTATAATTTCAATTTTGTAAATCTATTCTCATCTTACATGATTTTCCAATTCAAATACACAGGTAAACCGATCATGAAAACTCAAGAAATGAATGCCCTTGAATGATAAAATCATATATTATAACTCATAAAAAAGGTCATAAATGAACATAATAAATTTATAATAAATAAAATATATCTATAAAAGGTTATAAATTAATAATAATATTATTTGATCTAATTATCCAAGACATTATGATATGTTATAAATCACATTCAGACCTAAGGTAACGGAATTTATCTCAATTTATATTTCATTGACAATTACTTGGTATTGGGAACTTAATCATTCATTTTTTATGTATCTAATACCCCTTTGAGAATCTTATTCATTTTATATTATATTTCTACCAAATATCCATAATCTTTAATCATGAATATGATTATTTTAATAGTCATATTACATTTTACATTCTGTTTTTATTTTGAATTCTGTTTTAGATGGGAAAATATTGATGAATATGTATCCTCAACTCAATAAAAATATTATAAAATCATTTTTCTATTTAATTAAATAAATATATAAATAATTTTTTTTATTTTTTTATATATATGGCATGTTATAGCACCTCAATGTGTTGATAGGTCTCATGAGAAAAAAATGTTGGAGACAAACCCTTCATGTTTGTTTGCAAATATATTCATATGGATATCTAATGACAAAAATTAATTTTATTTATGTTATGATGATTCATGTTCCAGATACATTATGTCCAAATAATAATAATATTCATTATTTATTATTCAGCTGTTACTCTCTTTGAGTATTTCTCTTCGATGAAATCCATGGATTCATTATCATCCATAGTGTGTTGATGAAAAATGTTTTCTAAATTTCATACCTTTCCATAATTTATAATACAAATATTTATATCATCGCTTATTTTTTATCTAACCCTTACTGGTCATTTGATCTAACCCTTATAATTGTTTCCCTTCACCAGGTTATAAAGATGAGATTTTTTAATACATAATAAGAAGTAGTGTATTTTATTTTTTTGTACTGTGTATAATTACCAATATAATATAGGAATCATGTATGTATCTAGTTTATTCAAGACTATTAATCTGATCGATCCATGGTAATGTGATATCTCGTATCGATTTCATTATAATATAACTATAACCAACTCTGGGATATGGGGTTTGGGGTTGTTATAGTTTGTATTAGAGGATGTTTTGTAGAAACATTGAGAACTATATTTAAAATACGGGTCTTAGGGAAAATAAATATAAAATATACATTGATGAAAATTATTTAATATCATCATATAATTTTGGTAAGGATTATATTTTGTGTCTCTTCCAAGAAATACATCCCTATCTAGATACTAAATGTTGATGTGGTTCTGGAACAAATGTACGTTGGTGTAACAAATTTGATAAGGTGTCTTAGGTGTGACTAATGGTATCCTGTAACATGAAAATAGGATTTTCTACAATGTTATTTTATCATTCCTATTGGGTATTCTAAGGATAACATTTATTTTACATACAAAAAAATTTTATGGGTTTAAAATTAAATATTCTCCCATGAATCCATGTTATGAAAATGATATATGTTATGTATGATTTTCAATATATGATAAGTGTTTCTCTTGATCAAAATTTTCCATCATGATTCATAACCTATTTCAGTATATAACATTATTTCAAAATTGTGCCAAAATGATAGAAAGAAAACAATAATTGGGGATAATGTAAATATTTACCCAATAACCATGTCAATACAATTAGTGTTGTAGTTGAGAAGATCATGACCATATTAGAAAAACATACCCAATTTATGAAGAATAAACTACTTCACCTGTTATGGATTGTTTGATGCGGTATTATCCCCCATATTTTAGTTCGGCTACTAATCTTGTGGTAGATAATTAGTGGATCAAGTCCCCTAAACATATATTTCTGTCATTGAGGTGCAATGAAAATTAAAATGTATTAGTAATAGTATATTTTTTCAATTGTTATGATGATCAATGGATCTATTTGATCGTGAATACTAAGTAGGAATATGAAATAGAATACTAGGAATATAGAAAATTTAAGGGAACATTATTTTAAAAATACATACCACATTAGCAAACAAATAAAATAAATATAAAATTACTCAACTAGAAGAAACCAGAATAATAGTGTGTTCTGGTGTATGAGGATAATTTCACAATAATATTAAGGTATGTAATAGATTAAAAATTATATTGACAATATAAGATTGATAATTTATTTTAATTTATTAATCAGTTTCTTTTAAGGGAACTTTCTTGAAAATAATTTTCATCATATGATGAAATAATATTCTGTTCCATCAAAAAAGTGATGGAATTTTATAGATCGAATTTGTTCAAGGGAAATAATGTCAAGAAGATGTCTTCTGATAACCATGTAAATGGTGAATAATCAATGAAGAATAATGGAATGAAGAAGTTTCCATTATGTGGAAATTGTGAAAAAAATAATAATATTAAATTAATTAATTACATGGGTGTTTTCTATATGGTTATATAAAATGGGTTATCCAACTAATGACCGTAAGGGGAAGAAACATATCAATGATGTTAAATGCTTTTACTATATTGAAATAGTTAATCACTCAAATATATTTCGCTGGTGTCAATGGAATCTACCATTGAAGAGTACAAGAGGATATGGCCAATTTTATGAGACCAAAACTATGGAGTTTGATGTTCCTAGTGATGTGGTGGTAGGTAATTTAATCATTTCCTTAGATTTATACAACGAGTTATTTGATTCCAGATCATTGCATTATTTTATATCCTCCCAGTATTCCATGAAAATTATATATTTTAATATTTATGTAATAAATTATTTGTGAGTCAATGCTCCAAATAGAATTATCGTTGAAACAAGGATGTTTCAGTCAATCACATCTATAACACATAAAAATGGATTATATTTGAACATTATCATCATAGGTTGGATTTTTTTTTATTCCAATCTATATATTGAGTTACAAAATATGATGATAAAATAAATTGGAAGAGTAAGGAAGTTATAATTTTTAAGGAAGATGAAAAATAACATTTATTTAGTTTAGAATCAATATTATCTGATTATTATACAGATCCACATCCATTATTTCTGCTAAATGAAATTTTTAGTGTGGGAGGGGAAACTACATCATAGAATATGATATGTAATGTTTCAACTTAGAATTTTCTAATTGTTCAAGAATAAATTGTTGTAACTGTAGATAATTCACCACAACCTCTTCTAAAGTGGGAGGTTTGGTTCTCTATTGATGTAATTCATGGTGAAAGACCTATATAAATGAAATCATATAGAATATACACTATGGAATTAGTGGGGCTAAATAAATAACTAAATGAATTGAGTGAAAATGGATTTATTCACCCCTAGTGTTTCTCTATGGGAAACACCTATTCTCTTGGACAAAAAGAACAATGGATCCATTAGGATGTGTATTTATTATAGATAAATCAATGCTATTAAATGTAATAAAATTTATAAATATCCTTTCCTTGATGATTTATTTGACAACCTTCATAAAGCTGATTATATATTGATTATTGACCATTTATCAAGATATTTTCAATTGTGTGTGAGAAAGGAATATATTCCAAATAAAATATTTAAAACTAGGTATGGATATTATGAGTTTATAGTAATTCCATTTGGACTAACTAATTCACCCACTATTTTCATTGATCTAATAATTAGAATTTTCAATGAAATTATTGAAAATTTTGTTGTAGTATTTGTTGATGATATTCTGATATATTCTGAAATCTATAAGGAAAAGGAGAAATACTTGTTTTTTTTTCTAGATACTCTTATAAGAAATGAGATATATGGTGTGTTCAAAATGTGTGAATTCTGGTTTCAAACAATATCTTTTAGTTACCATGTAGTCTCTAAGGATGTAATATCAGTTCATCTTGTAAAGAAAAAAGAAAACCATGAATGGCCTATGATAAATAACCTAACCATGTTATGTATTTTTATTTACATATGAGGATAATATCATCATTTTGTTCAGAATAATTCTTCATTTGCTAACACACTATCCAAGATCACATGTAAAGGGTCTATATTTGTGTAGAAAAAAGATCATAAATAATGTTCTGAAAAATCGAAGTGAATATTGGTTAATGCTCCAATTTTGAATCGTTAAATTGTAAATGTTGGGTTTGTGATATATAGTGATGCATCAAATAATGGATTGGGTTGTTTCCTTGAAAAATATGATAATGTTATTTTTTATGCATCATGGAATTTGAAGGAACTTGATCAAAATTATCTAACTTGTGATCTTGACATAGTATCCAAAATATTTCCTGTGAAAAAATGGAGAAAATATCATTGTATTAAAATATGTGAGATATATACATATCCAAATAGTTTGAAATACATTTTAAAATATATATAACTCAAAATTAGGAAATTTATATTAATTGAGCTATTTATAGATTATGATTTTTCAATACATTGCAACCAAGGACTGGAAAATAAGTTATATGATGCATTAAGTATGAAAGATATGGAATTTTACCCCCAATGAGGACTGAAAAGAATCTTTAGTTCAAGGATCATGTAAATATGTATATGGGAGTTTTTATTTAAGAGAAAAACGTTCCCCTTTTAAATTAGTGCATAAAAATATATAATAAAGAAGATAAAAACATTTTAATTTGATGATGAGTCCCTTTGAAAGAAAATAAAACCAATAAGGATGGGGGATTAGTTGAATTTGTGTATGAAGATAAAGTTATGAAATCTGGGAAGAGGTTATCTTTTATATCACTACATGAGCTAATAATTAAACTATTAGATAAAACTCACAATGTATTTTATTCTATACAGCATGGTAGCACCAAGATATATAGAGATCTTAAAGATCATTTTTTTTGGGATAACATGGAGAAGGAAATGTGTTATTGTTTCTAGTTAGTCAATAAGTGATGGATAAGAGAAAAATACCTAAATGGGTTTGAAAACTCTAAATAATCCATTTTAGATGTCTGATGACATTATGATGGACTTTGTCCCATGACTACAAGTGATAGCTAGGAGGAATGCTGAAATATGTGTAATTGTTGATCGTCTTACAAAATCGGCATATTTACTTAATATAAGATTACACTTACCACTTGAGAACCTATAATTACTATTTATTAATAATGTTGTAATACTTCATGTTTCACCTCTATACATTGGGTTCGATCAAGATCCCACATTAACATCAAAATTTTGGAAGATACATTAGATGGTTTTTATAGAAATATTTATATGTGTATGTCTTTTCACCCTCAACCTGAAAAGAAATCTAAAAAGACTGTTCAAACATTTGAAGACATGACGAGAGCATGCTCACATTACTTTAATGGTTTGATGGATTAGTACATTCCATTGGGGGAATTTTTATAAAATAGTAGTTTCCATTATAATATTTAAATAGCACAATATGTTGCATTATATTGCAAGAGATATTAGAATACAACTTGTTATGATGAGTTTAGGTAGAAGAAACATATAATCCTATAATTATTCAAGAGAAAAAATAATGGTAAATACTATTTAGTATCCATTTAATGCACATCAATGTAGTCAAAAGAGTTATATTGGAAACTATAGAATGTATTAGTAATTTCAAGTGGAAGAACGTGTCATTCAAAAAGTATCTCCATGGAAGGGGGTCTTATGTTTCTGTAAGATAGGGAAAATGAGGCCCAAGTACATATGATTATTTGAACTTATGAAAATAAATAAATCTGCATGTTACTGTTTAGTAATTCTTCCAAGTCTCTCTGAAGATAATGATGTGTTCTATGTGTCATGATTAAAGAAGTAAATTCCAAGCCCAACACATATAATATCATATGATAAAATAGAATTGTAACCTCATTTATCATACTACGAAGAGACTACCAGGATTCCTGACACCAAAGATAAAGTATTGAGAAATTAGATGGCACAGATAGTAAAATTTCATTAGGTAAACATTAAAATGTTATAAGAATCATGGAAACCTAAGGATGTAATGAAGAAGAACCACCCACATCTGTATATAGGGAAATATTCATTAAATGTTTGTGGATTAAATGTCTGTAGGAGGGAAGAATATAACACCCCACGATTTCACATAATATTAAATAAATTAAATTCATTCATTATCTAACATTGTTTAATTTTTTTTCATTAATTATAAATTATATAACATCACATAGAGAGAACAAAAAACTTTTATAGTGAATAATAAATGAAATAGGAACCCTTTTCTAAAAATTAAGTAACATATACCAATGAAATAGTAATGTGACCTTCAGAATAGTAATGTGACCCTTATGAATAGTAATTCATCAAATGGAATAGTAACCTCGCCAAACAATTATAAATAATATTTTGGAATCTTATAAGTGGTAATATGAAATAATTATATCATATTATATATAAATAACTATTTTATAAATTATTATTTAAGTGTTATTATTTTTAATAAAACATAAATGTATATTTATAATTTTATAATTCATATAAAGATTTCAAATATAATATATTTTCATAAAATAGATTCATAAGTTAATAATTACATGTATAATGATTATATAAAAACATTATGAAAACATATTTTATTTTTTAACATGTTATAAAATTAGTTATAATTATCAAAATTGTATTTTTCAATTAAATAAATATTTGAATTAAAAATTAACTTTTTCCTACTTATAAAATTATTTTTTCCTAAAATTGAGTTCATTTTTTAATCCATGCCCAGAGAGTAGTACGATTTCTATACAATACTATTCACAAGCCCCTTTTCCATGTTTATAAGCCCTTGGTCTGAACAAAATAACAATCTTATGTTCTTTAACAAGGTTCTGAAGGTGGAGAATTCAGGTGGTAAATTCCTCTTCCCCTTTATTTTATTTTCCATTGAATATCATTTACTTTAATATTATCTCATAATACCCCCTTATACTTATAAAATTAATACTCTATTATAACATTTATAATTTATTAACATTATGTTTATTGAATAATCCATCATCATTTCAGTTCCCCACACCTTTATTCCTAAAATTGAAAACATTGTCAGTGAGGTTCTGATTCACCGTCTTCATGGATTATGATTCTTCGTTTTCTAATTTCCTTCATCTAAAGTAATAAAATAATATTAATTGTTAAAAAAGACTATAATATATGTATTAGAACTTATTTAATATTCTGTAAAAATGTATATATATATATAATATTACTTAATATGACAAATATAGTTCGTGAAGATAAAAATACAACAAAATAATCTAAAATATTAAAACTAACAACTATTATAACGATTCATCCACATACCATATAACTGAATAATATATATTAGAAATTAATATTTTGTATATTCATTTATAAAATATAATTTTAATTATTGAAAATTATTCTTGTTTTGTAAAAATTTTCCATAAAAATATACATGTAAACCATTCTTGAAAATAAAGGAAACGAACGCTCCCTAAAGCTAAAATATTATCTTATAACCCATAAATCATTCCATAAATGAACTTTATAAAATTATATTTAATAAAATAAATTTATAAATTATAAGAATTTATAAATTAATGGATTTAATATGAATATGTATCACATTATTATCAAGTGCTGATCAAATTACGACATATGGTAAAGGACTTCATCTAAATTTCTATTTCATTGAGACATACTTGGTATTGTGAACATATTGATTATTTTGTAGAGTATCATCATAACATTTGAGATAATATTTCAGTTTAAGTTATATTTCAATGAAATTTAAATATTCTTGTATCATGGATATGATTATTGTCTAAGTAGTATTGCATTTTACATGCAGTATTTATTTTCAATGTTGTTTTAAGTGGGGTAATATTGATGAATTTGTATCATATATATAATAAATAAATTGAAAATGCATATTTTAAGTGAATTAATTCAGTGTATAATGTAACTGTAACACCCTAGGTAAATAAAGAATATGAAATTTTTATATTTATCCATATTTGTGAATAAAATATTAATATTAATTTAAAGGGGACTCTATGCTCGATGGCGTGCCCAATACGCAACAACGAGTTTCTTGGGAATCTTACGTTGCACTCTATTAATAAAATAATATTATTTTAAATGGTAGTTAACGCCTAGCCGTTGTAATGGCGGGAATGAACAGAACTAACTACAAAATGATTATACCTGTTTGTAAAATATTTTTACTTTTTACATTAAATGTTAGAGGATTAAAAATGTGAATGAATTCAATTTTTAAGCGTAAACATTCTAATGTTCCTTAGAAGGACGATTAACCGCCTTTTGATGGAAAACCTCTTTTAAATTCACTTTTTGACAATTTTATGTGTTATATTTGACAAAATAAAATTCTTCTTTAGAATAGAGACATAAAAATTTAATTTGTGTAAATTATTTGTATCTTTCCGAGAAAGTTCGTTTTTTAATGAATAGTGAAAATGTTGTATTTTAATTCAAAACCTATTTTTAATCTAATTTATTTATATGATTATACTATCTTTTGAATTGTTTTTAAAGTAAAATTAGAATATATTTTTACCATTTAATCCAATAGTGGTCATTGTAATTAATTTCACTTTGAAATTGGACTTAAACTAGTGTCAATCTTTTAATAGATATTGTTTCATAAAAACGCGCTATTTGTTTTGACAGTGGGAATTAATTATTAAATTAATTAATGCAACTTATATGTTTTGAATTTTGTAAAATAGACATCATTTTTGAGTTCAGAATATGAAATATAGATTAGAGTGAATTTTTTGTATTTTTCTGAAAAACATCAATTTTGATGAATAGTGAAACCACTAAGTGGTAGTTAAAGAAACTGATTTTTCGTTTAAATGAAACTTTTCCACATCTGTGTTTTGAATTTCAAAAATCCAACATACATGGTTGTCATTAGGAGGTAAAATGTGGTTCAATGGGATTAAAATAATTTTTTGGTGAATAGTAACGTTTATGTTCTTAATCGCGATTAGAGGTAATTACTGTTATTTAAGGTAAAAATAATGTTTTAATAATGTGAAATGACCTATACACATGTCCTAACTTTATTGGATGTGTCATGGCCGACCACGAAAATCCATAGGTCAACTTGGGGACCCCATTGAGCCACTTTGGTTGGAAAATGATATAAATAACTTTTTATTTAAAGTTAAAATAAAAATGTCACAAGCATGAGATGTTTCACTAAAACAATTTTTAAATGGTGTTATACAAGTCATATTTTTGACTATAAATATTCATTAGAAATATAAAAATATTTCCTACATAATTATATTTTTTTATAATTTTTAGACATTAAATAAATTAAATTATTTATGACATCATGATGATGCATCGATTACCTCATTAATAAAGGATTTAATAAAGTGAAAAGATAATGATAAAACTATAAATTACACTTGTCAAAAACTTCTTGAATGAGTATATTTCTAACCCTTACCACCTTATCCTCGAAATAAATCAATTTGGGACTTTTAAAATCCGAAAGTCATTTGAAAATAAAGTAACATTTTGTAACTTTACAAGAGTGCCCCTCCTCTCCTATTATAAAAGGCCCCCACCTCTACCACCTTAACCACACCTCTCAAGCCATTGGCTCGGCCAAACCCTCCTCAGTGTGCCTCTCCACATCCCTCTCTTACTCTTTGAAGCCTCACTTTGGCAGAAGTCTTCCCAAGGAAGCCTTTGAGCTCAAATCAAAAAGAGTTACCCGATTTTAAGGTAATGTCTTAACTTGTGTTCTTTTGTTTTATTTTGCTTCTCCAACCCCCTAAACTCTTTTTATTAATTTATTTTGTAACAACTCCATTATCGTAAATATACTAGGATTTTGTTATAAGAATAATTCGAGCTACACTTACACACACCTACATCAAATGGTTAAAGAACATACTTTTTCTGTGGATTGCGAATTTCTGCCTCACGAAACGATGATTGTTCAACACTCATATAACACCTTCAAAGGTGGCCATTAAGATGTCACTATATTTATATATGGTATATAATATGTTTATGTTTTACTTAAGCTTCTGTATTTTTCTTTTGTGGCATACCTTTATGGTTTCCATTGTGGGTAAACACTATAATTTCATTTTAGGAAGTGCGGACTACCGCCCCCTCAAAGTGATTTGATTCATTAATTCCATATGTGGGATGTATAAAGGATGTATTTAAAGTTATTATATATGATTTATGTTACATATAAATGATTAATATAATTATATAATTAAAATATACATACCTATCATTTAGTTTTAATTCCATTAATATGACATAGAAATGAAAGTAGCGTTCATGTGTACGTACGGCTTACCGTCTCCTTGAACGGTGCATTTCATTTCTTACCTCTAAAAGATTATGTAATATTATAAATACATGTATAATATGGATATATATGATATATATGATATCCAAATCATGAATATCATTCTGGATATAATGAACCTTTGACCTCACGAACAACATGTAATTGTAAGAAGTCCACTTTCGACTTAAGAACCAAATATCAACAAAACAAACATTATTAACTTAAATGATTACATAATGTTTATAACATTTAAATAAGTGATATTAAAGGAATAATGAACTTTAAAAAGGTTCTTAAGCAAGTTTAAATTAAATCAAGTTTATTATTCAGGACGTTGAAGAACGATCGAGTCAAGTCGGACCTGAGGTAAGGGATCCTACTCCACTATTTCTTTTTAAGTACACTCTTTTTTGTCATTCCTTTTAAGATCATATTTCTTGTTATTGGGATGTTATTTTATATTAATCTTACTTTAATTTTTATGTTAATATGATGAGAGACCTTATTCTCTCTCATCAATCCATTTTGGAAGTTTTGAGTGGCGCCGTTAGGCTGCCGAATTTTCGTAAGAGATCTAACCTCTCTCTTTATTTTTAAGTACTCTCCTTTATGACACTTATTTTAAGCTCCTATTTGTTATGATGGGGGATTTTCTTTTATATTCATATTTCTGAACATTTTATTTTAATATGATGAGAGACCCTATTCGATCTCATCAGTCCATTTTTGGAAGTTTTAAGTGGCACCATTAGGCTGCTGAGTTTTCGTAAGGGATTTTTCATATCACTTTTATTCTCGTGATATTTATGCAACATTTGCCACAATTTCCTTTGATTGGTGTATGTACAGACCATTATTTTACTCATTGTGTAATATACTTTCATTTATGAGTATTTACATCAATGTTGTATTGTCCTTCTTTCACGGGGTGTATGTTTCGAAAGATACACATGTCGGTAAGAGAACCTTTTACCATCCTCTTTTTAAAAGACTTCTTTTGTTATGTCTTTTAATTCACATAACATTATATTGGGATATGTTCTTCAATATCCTTAGTGATTTAAATTTTATGTCCAAGTGATGAGATACCCTTTTTATCTCTCATCAACTCATTTTCTGAATTTTGTAGTGACGCCGTTAGGCTGTCAAATTTTTGCAAGGGAACTTCTAAACCCAATTTTGATTCTTTGGGATAAGCTTGTACTCCTTGAATATGTCGTTCTATGAATATTTGTGAATAACCTCTGATTGTTTTACACTTAATATCCACTTATATTTGGTGTATTAGTTGGTCACACATAATTATGTAATTGATTTATCCTTAATCCAAGGATACCGTCTTTGTATGGGACTTCGTCTTAATCTCCTTTCATTGAGTCATATTTTGTTTTATACACAAACTTTTTTTATATTGTTTATAAACCCCTTTGACTTTTACGTTTATTCAAAAAAAAAATATACGAAGCGTTTACTAAATGACAAAAGGGAATGTTTTTTTCATACGTATGCGGCGACAACGACTTCTCCGTCGTCTTGACCGTTATTTGAGTTTTGGCTTCCTCTACAAGCCATACCTTCTTTTTTAAAGAAAAATAAATACCATGTTTTAATTTTATTTTATTTTGGTATTGAAAATGGTTTTCATAATGTTTTTATATCAATGTGTTGTATTGATATCTTGTGATTGAAGGGTGGAAATATTATGTTTCCTTTATGCATGTTTTATGTGATACGATTATGTTGAGGTTCTTGGGAATTATTATGAAGACGAGTGGTTCCATGACAAAATAAGGGCAGGTGAGCCCGATATAGCTCTCCAATGCATTGGGTAACCCAAAGGGGTTAAACGTTAAGGTTTCTCTAAAGAGATTTAGGGAATATACTGTGATGGGTATTCCAAATGTATCCAAGAGGGTTACTCCCTACGTAAGAATGTTATGAATGCCTCAAGTTACCTTTATGTCTTATGATTTCTATGATTTATTCATGATTTTATGAGGTATGTTAAAGTGCTTTTGTTTTATGGGTAATGTATTATTTCATTCTTATGTATACATGTACTCATGTTTCCTTTCCATATTTTTATATCCATTACTGAGCATTTTATGCTCATCCCAAGTTTTTGAAATGTTATTCACAGGTCAAGGGAAGGGTACATGATATGATGATAGTGTCAAGGAAGTGTCAAGAATGAATCCATGTTTTATTTTAAATAAGTTTCCGTTGATGGGAAAAATTAATGCTATCTTTTATGTAACCACTTTGTTTAAATGTAGAATGTAATGAAATTTTTATGATCTAATTCTCTAAAACTCTAAACCTGAAAAGATCCTCAATGTGTAATCTTGTAATAACTCAAGATTAAGTAAGGTTTAAGGCTGGGGCCTTATAGTTGGTATCAATGGTCAGTTTAGATAACTTTAGAGGTTAGGGTATTCTCTAAGTGCAAGTGATATTACCATAATGGTTAGGATTTCAGAAAGAGTCCACGTTTTAGATAAAGTGAATGAGTAAGTATATCTTAGTGTTTACCTTCCTCATTAGTACATGATGGTTTTGTTGATATACTCACATTGACATATCTGTTTTTAGTGAATGGATGGATCTAGAAGGCACCAATGAGACAACATGTTTGAAGGAAACTGTGGTGGTTCTCTGATTAAGATACTAGATAAAATGGGGGATTCAATGAGGAAACTCGTGGTTGTTCTAAACCAACTATCAAGGAGTCATGATAAACCACTTGAACCTTGGTATGATCTGTAATGCATCATGTACGAGATGACCAATCGATGTGGAAGTTCAGGTAATAATTATAAAGGTAACCATTAGAGTTTATATGATCCTTACTTTTGAGGTAATTATGGATTATTATATGTTATGATGGAAAATGAAAGGCATGAGATAAACTTGAGTTTAAAATATGTTATGATCATTTTTGAAGATTTTATCTCATTTTGGGGAATGTTTTAAGAATTATATAGTTTTGGAAAAAGGAAAACATGAAGACCATGTGACAACCCATCGCATCGGACAAAGCTGCGGGAATCGAACCCACAACCAAAGTGTGACTGGTATTTATCACCTACCACTGGACTACGTGAAGTCCCTGGTTAGTTTGACTAATTATTTTTAGTTAGATGATTTTAGGAATCAATAGTAAGTTTGTTTTGGGTTATCTATGGAAATTATTAACCTATCATCGAGGATATGTGATTAGGTTAATTACTTTTCAATATGAGAATTTAAGAGCAACAGATGTTATTTAGAGATAAAAGTTAATTTGTACCTTGGAAGACTATGTGACTAAATCTTTAAAATATTTGGGTTTCAATATTAGTTTTATTTACATTGAACAATTTCATGAACAAATTATTTATCAAATGGTCCTCTTTGAACTTTGGGTTTTATTGGAAAAATTTTGGAGATTAAGAAAAGATTTTCTTTTTATAAAGGGTTATCCTTTACTGGATCATCTGATCTTGTACTAAACATATTGGTTTTGTTTTAGGTTAAAGTCTAAATACATGGGAAGTATATAGTTCTCTTTTGTGGATTAGGTGATTCTCTATAAGTTGATTATAGTGAACAAGTCTTCCTAAATACTCATCTTCTGGAGGAAATATGAGTTTGTGTAAGAAATATAATAAAAGTTGAAAGTCAACATGATAAGTAATTATGTTTCCTTATGAATAAATTCCTCAATAAAAAAAACAAAAATTTTGTCTATTAACTTTTCCTACTGGGGAATTGAATACCGTTTAACCCATCACAAGTTTGTGATTTTCTTGTGGTTAACTTTCTCCTAAACATGTTTTCTATCACTCTCCATCAGAACATGAGCCTATGTTTTCTCCTCTAAGTCCATGTTTTCCTACATGGAATCCTTGTATGGATTAACTCTGGTGACCTCTGTACTTCTCATTCTTTATTTTAAAGTGATTGTTTTACCGACTATTGTTCCAATATGGGACTTCCAAGGATGTTTCCGAGCCCAATTTTAAAATTGCGAGGACGCAATTCCCAAAAGGGGGGAAGGATGTAACACCCCAGGTAAATAAGGAATATGACATTTTTATATTTATCCATATTTGTGAATAAAATATTAATATTACTTTAAAGGGGACTCTATGCTCGATGGCATACCCAATACGCAACAATGAGTTTCTTGGTAATCTTACGTTGCACTCTAATAATAAAATAATATTATTTTAAATGGTAGTTAACGCCTAGCCGTTGTAATGGCGGGAATGAGCAGAACTAACTACAAAATTATTATATATGTTTGTAAAATACTTTTACTTTTTACAATAAATGATAGAGGATTAAAAATGTGAATGAATTCAATTTTTAAGAATAAACATTCTAATGTTCTTTAGAAGGTCAATTAACTGCCTTTTGATGGCGAACCTCTTTTAAATCCACTTTTTGACAATTTTATGTGTTATATTTGACAAAATAAAATTCTTCTTTAGAATAGAGACATCAAAATTTACTTTGTGTAAATTTTTGGTATCTTTCCGATAAAGTTCATTTTTTTAATGAATAGTGAAAATGTTATATTTTAATTCAAAACCTATTTTTAATCTAATTTATTTATATGATTAGATTACCTTTTGAATTGTTTTTAATGTAAAATTAGAATATATTTTTACCATTTAATCCAATAGTGGTCATTGAAATTAATTTCACTTTGAAATTGGACTTAAACTAGTGTCAATCTTTTAATAGATATTGTTTCATAAAAACACACTATTTGTTTTGACAGTGGGAATTAATTATTAAATTAATTAATGCAACTTATATGTTTTGAATTTTGTAAAATAGACATCATTTTTGAGTTCGGAATATCAAATATAGCTTAGGGTGAATTTTTGGTATTTTTCTGAAAAACTTCAATTTTTGATGAATAGTGAAACCACTAAGTGGTAGTTAAAGAAACTGATTTTTCGTTTAAATGAAACTTTGACACCTCTGTGTTTTGAATTTCAAAAATCAAACATACATGGTTATCATTATGAGGTAAAATGTGGTTCAATGGGATTAAAATAATTTTTTGGTGAATAGTAACTTTTATGTTCTTAATCGTGATTAGAGGTAATTAGTGTAATTTAAGGTAAAAATAATGTTTTAATAATGTGAAATGACCTAGACACGTGTCCTACCCTTATTGTATGTTTCATGGACTACCAAGACAATCCATGGGTCGACTTGGGTACCCCATGGAGCCACTTTGGTTGGAAAATGACATAAATAACTTTTTATTTAAAGTTAAAATAATAATGTCACAAGCATGAGATGTTTCACTAAAACAATTTTTAAATGGGGTTATACAAGTCATATTTTTGACTATAAATATTCATTAGAAATATAAAAATATTTCCTACATCCTGATATTTTTTTAATAATTTTCAGACATTAAATAAATTAAATTATTTATGACATCATGATGATGCAGCAATTACCTCATTAATAAAGTATTTAAATAAAGTGAAAATATAATGTTAAAACTATAACTAAAACTTGTCAAAAACTTATTGGATGAGTATATTTCGAACCCTTACCACCTTATCCTTGAAATAAATCAATTTGGGACCTTTAAAATCCTAAAATCATTTGATAATAAAGTAACATTTTGTAACTTTACAAGAGTGCCCCTCCTCTCCTCTTATAAAAGTCCCCCACCTCTACCACCTTACCCACACCTATCAATCCTTTGGCTCGGCCACCCCTTCTCATTTTGCCTCTCCACATCCCTCTCTTACTCCTAGAAGCCTCACATTTGGCAGAAGTCTTCCCAAGGAAGCCTTTGAGCTCAAATCAAAAAGAGTTACCCGATTTTAAGGTAATGTCTTAACTTGTGTTCTTTTGTTTTATTTTGCTTCTCCAACCCCCTAAACTCTTTTTATTCATTTTTTTGTAACCACTCCAGTATCTTCAATATACTAGGATGCTGTTATAAGAATAATTCGAACTACACTTACACACACCTACATCAAATGGTTAAAGAACATACTGTTTTTGTGGATGGCGAATTTCTGCCTCACGAAACGATGATTGTTCAACACTCATATAACACCTTAAAAGGTAGCCATTAAAATGACACTATATTTATATATGGTATATAATATGTTTATGTTTTACTTAAGCTAGTGTATTGTTATTTTTTGGCATACCTTTATGGTTTCCATTGTGGGTAAACACGATAATTTCATTTTAGGAAGTGCGGACTACCGCCCCCTCAAAGTGATTTGATTCGTTAATGCCATATGTGGGATGTATAAAGGATGTATTTAAAGTTATTATATATGATGTATGTTACATATAAATTATGAATATAATTCTGTAATTAAAATATACATACCTCTCATGTAGTTTTAATTCCATTAATATGACATAGAAATGAAAGTAGCGTTCATGCGTACGTACGGCTTACCGTTTCCATGAGCGGTGCATTTCATTTCTTACCTCTAAATGATTATGTAATATTATAAATACATGTATATTCTGGATATATATGATATATATGATATTCAAATCATGAATATCATTCTGTATATAATGAACATTTGACCTCACGAACAACATGTAATTGTAAGAAGTCCACTTTCGACTTAAGAACCAAATATCGACAAAACAAACATTATTAACTTAAATGATTACATAATGTTTATAACAAGGAAATAAGTGATATAAAAGGAATAATGAACTTGAAAAAGGTTCTTAATCAAGTATAAATTAACTCAAGTTTATTATTCAGGATGTTAAAGAATGATCGAGTCAAGTCGTACCTGAGGTAAGGGATCCTACTCCTCTCTTTCTTTTTAAGTACACTCTTTTTTTTCATTCCTTTTAAGCTCATCTTTCTTGTGATTGTGATGTTATTTTATATTAATATTACTGTAATTTTTATGTTCATATGATGAGAGACCCTATTCTCTCTCATCAATCCATTTTGGAAGTTTTGAGTGGCACCGTTAGGATGCCGAATTTTCGTAACAGATCTAACCTCTCTCTTTCTTTTTAAGTACTCTCCTCTATGTCACTTATTTTAAGCTCCTCTTTTTTATGATGGGGGATGTTCTTTTATATTCCTCTTTCTGTACAATTTATTTTAATACTATGAGAGACCCTATTTGATCTCATCAATCCATTTTTGGAAGTCTTAAGTGGCGCCGTTAGGCTGCCGAGTTTTCGTAAGGGATTTTTAATATTACTTTTATTCTCGTGATATTTATGCTACATTTACCACGATTTCCTTTGAGTGGTGTATGTACTGACCATTATTTTACTCATTGTGTAATATACTTTCATTTATGAGTATTTACATCAATGTTGTATTGTCATTCTTTCACGGGTGTATGTTTCGAAAGATACACATGTCGGTAAGGGAACCTTTCACCCTCCTCTTTTTAAAAGACTTATTTTGTTATGTATTATAATTCACATAAAATTCTGTTGGGATATGTTCTTCTATATCCTTAGTGATTTAAATATTATGTCCAAGTGATGAGATACCCTTTTTATCTCTCATCAATTCATTTTATGAATTTTGTAGTGACGCTGTTAGGCTATCAAATTTTTGCAAGGGAACTTCTTAACCCAATTTTGATTCTTTGGGATAAGCTTGTACTCCTTGAATATTCTGTTCTATGAATATGTGTGAATAACCTCTAATTGTTTTACACTTAATATCCACTTATATTTGGTGTATTAGTTTGTCACACATAATTATGTAATTGATTTATCCTTAATCCAAGGATACCGTCTTTGTATGGGACTTCGTCTCAATCTCCTTTCATTGAGGCATATTTTGTTTTATACACAACCTTTTTTTATATGGTGTATAAACCCCTTTGACTTTTACGTTTATTCAAAAGGAATATTTTTTATATGAAGCGTTTACAAAATGACAAAAGGGAATGTTTTTGTCGTACGTATGCTGCGACAACGACTTCTCCGCCGTCGTGACAGTTATTTGAGTTTCGGCTTCCTCTATAAGCCATACCTTCTTTTTAAAAGAAAAATAAATACCATTTTTTAATTTTCTTTTATTTTGGTATTGAAAATGGTTTTCATAAAGTTTTTATATCAATGTGTTGTATAGATATCTTGTGATTGAAGGGTGGAAATATTATGTTTCCTTTATGCATGTTTTATGTGATACGATTATGTTGAGGTTCTTGGGCATTATAATGAAGACGGGTGGTTCCGTGATAAACTAAGGGTGGGTGAGCCCGATATAGCTCTCCAATGTATTGGGTAATGAGAAGGGGTTAAACGTTAAGGTTTCTCCGAATAGTTCTAGGGGATATACTGTGATGGGTATTCCAAACGTAACCAAGAGGGTTACTCCCTACGTAAGAATGTTATGAATGCCTCAAGATACCTTTATGTCTTATGATTTCTATGATTTATTCATGATTTTATGAGGTATGTTAAAGTGCTTATGTTTTATGGGTAAAGTATGATTTCATTCTTATGTATACATGTACCCATGTTTCCATTCCATATTTTTATATCCCTTACTGAGCTTTTTATGCTTATCCCAAGTTTTTGAAATGTTTTTCACAGGTCAAGGGAAGGGTACATGATATGATGATAGTGCCAAGGAAGTGTCAAGAAATAATCCATGTTTTATTTTAAATATGTTTCCGTTGATGGGAAAAATGAATGCTATCTTTTATGTAACCACTTTGTTTAAATGTGGAATTTAATGCAAGTTTTATGATCTAATTCTCTAAAACTCTAAACCTGAAAATATCCTCAATGTGTAATCTTGTAATAACTCAAGATTAAGTAAGGTTTAAGGCTTGGGCCTTATAGTAACACCCATAAAAAAGTGATACATAAAAAGGCTAAATGTTACTACACATGTCAACAAGGTGAACCTTTCTTTTCGAGAGCCTACCTGATTAGAACTCCACACATAAGAATGTTTGTCCAAGAGTAGTAATTTGGATGTGTGACCTTCTGGGATGTTTCCAATGGTGTGTGTGAGTGAGGAAAAAACACACAGGAAAGGACAGGTGTTGGCATGTGGGGACATTCATTTGTCTGATAAGTAACCCTAGTGAGTAATGGCCTATGGTGTGCTAGGAACACAACCAAGGTATTAGAGGTGACCCATGGGGTCATATGACA
This sequence comes from Viscum album, assembly GCA_963277665.1. Classification (NCBI taxonomy): domain Eukaryota; kingdom Viridiplantae; phylum Streptophyta; class Magnoliopsida; order Santalales; family Viscaceae; genus Viscum; species Viscum album. The sequence continues at coordinate 32,963,748 of OY728150.1, read as the reverse complement.
CGGTTCATGGAAAGGGGAGGTGGGTCGTGAAAAATGTTATTAGAGCCAATACCCAACCAGAAGTGCTTAGTCACTGCCTATGTTTGAGGCTTGGGGTCCACAACGAGGGCGTTGTGCTTAAAAGGGGTGGATAATATAACACCCCTGAAAAAGTGAGAATTAAAAAGCCTAAATGTTACTACCCATGTCAACAAGGTGCACCTTTCTTTTTGGGAGCCTACCTGATTAGAACTCCATATTTATACGTTCTTGGATTGGAGTAATAATCTGGATGGGTGACCTTCTGCGAAGTTTCCCCGGGTGTGTGTGAGTGAGGACAAAACACACAGGAATGGACATGTGTTGGCATGTGGTGACATAAATTAGTCTGATAAGCGACCCTAATGAGCAATGGCCTACGGTGTGCTGGGAACGCAACCAAGGTATTACAGGTCACCCATGGGGTCAGAAGACATGGTTCATGGCCCAGGGAGGTGGGTCGTGACATATAAATAATTATTTGGAAATTCATTGATTGGAATGTCCCATTATATCCCCTCGATGTATCGATAGGTCTCGTGGAAAAAAACAGATGGTAACATACCCTTCATGTTCATTTCCAAAATGAATCAGATGGGTATCTACCCACAAACCAAAATATTATTAATGGTGTTAGGGTTCATGATCCAGATACATGATGTAAAAATAATAATCCTTTTCATTATTATGTTATCAAATATTAAATTCCTTGAGGTTTTCACTTTGACAAAATGTATGAATTATTTAACATTCTTAGTGTATTGATGGAATGTGTTTTCTAGATTAATTACCAATATCTAATTTATATTACTTATTGTTTTACTACAGTTATTAATATTTAATTTAACCCGTAACCTGAAGTTAAGCACACACTTATATATATTTTCCTTTCCCAAGTTGGGAAGATGAGATCATTGAATAAGTGTTATGATGGCATATCTTTTATTTTTTTTAACTATAAATAATTATAAATGTCATAAGGGTAACATTTATATATATACATTATTCAATAATAATAAAATGATTGATATATGGTGATGTGATCTCTTGCATCTATTTTATTATAATAAAACAACTACCGAATCTGCGATATTATGGTTTGGGTTGTTATGTTGATAGTTTATTATAAAATCAGCCAGGTTCCCAATTTCAATCATTTTATAAATTCATATTATTTTCAAATTAGGTATTCAAACTGATAAAAATATGAAAATAACCTGATTTAATGATTGATTTTGAGGATATGTTTTTAAATATAATTATACATGAGTTATAATGTTATTAGTTAGTTTCATTAATTTTTATATATTAATATTGTATTTAAATAAAAAATTGAATTATGTGATATGAAAAAAAAATTAATTAAATAATATCCTAATACTATGATTATTCTAAACCAATACATTAATGATGATTGTTTATTGAAAATTTCATTAGTAATATGAAAAATATGTCACAAAGGAACCATAATGAGTTTATAAATATAATATTCACCATATAATTCCACAAATATATACAACGTTCTTTGGTGGTAAAGGTAAATGAAATGCATTGCATTATTGAAATGGTACTTCACACAATGCGTGAATGGCTATATAATTTTTATTAAGGGAAAGGGAAGGGGTGGTTAGTTTTTATTTACAAAATATAAAAAATTAAATACATTTTGAAAACTAAATCTATTATCTATTATCTATACTGAAGTATGATTATTTCCGTCATACATGTCACCAATTTATGCGGCCAAATCACCTAAAATATAATGTCTTCCCTCCAATATCGGGCTTCCATCATCCGCAATACCATTCCATCCGCGCTACCTCAGTTCTTCCATCCATCATAGGGTTTCGATGCATCCGTCGCGACCCACTGCAAAAGCGTCGAGCTTCCTGCATCTTACTACCCATATATCCTCTTTCTCACAGATCCCATGCTTCGTCTTCCATCCATATTATGGTTACCCTACATCCATCGCAACCCACGTCACCCCACTCTATCCCTTTATCAGTTCCCTCCGCCTAAATCCCTCCCCCGCTCGGGGTTGACCATAACTTAGGGTTCCAGACGATTTCGTCGACTCCCTCCCCGAAACACCTCTCCATCAATGCCTCTAGCTTTGTATCCGCCTCTACAGCTAGCTACTCCATGTTTTACTCATTCAACACTTGATCTAGATCCTCTGCTAATGAATCCTCTGATTTCGACTACTCTGCCTCCCTCAAATTTCAGTCTTCTTGTACGCTTTCTTCAGGCGGCCGGTCGGAGCGGACATACCCTTCCCATGGCTTCCCTACTGCCAAGAGTGCAAGGCGTGGTTCTACATAGTTCCATCCTCTCTGGGTAGTCTTCAATGAGAAGTTCAAGATTTTCATTAACACGTATAAGGTGAGGATCTCTCCACCATTTTCCAAATTATTCGAAATCCATTGAAACATGCATGTGGTGGCTGCATAATGTGAACAAAATACTCAAGGTGAAGTGCCCGGTGCTGGGTCAGATGTTCTGTATGCCAAAATAAAAAGACATTTTTCTAGGTATGCTCTTATTTAATTTCTCATGCTATGAAATCTCCAATGGTACTATTTGATATAATTTTTTTTATAAATATCTATCAATGAAGTCTTCCACCTACATTAGGCTTCGAGGGGAGTCAAATTTTTTATTTATTTACCTGTTTAGGTTGAACTTTTGAATGCATACTATTTCATATTTTTTATGTATCATTTTATTGATGTTATTTAAGTTAATGATATTTACTATAGTGAACCTGTGCTCCAGGGTGATGGAATTGGTCTTCCTGAATTTGGTGATGGTGGCATTGATGGTGCAGTTTGTTTCAAGGGTAAATAATGTATTATATTGAAAATGCATTGCATTTTCATATCATTTATTTGGACACTTATGTAATTGAAACGAATCTTCACTATAAAGCAAAATTTTAGCTTGCAAATAGTGTATATTGATCAGAGCCTTTTCAAGTAGTGATTTCTGGTTTCACGAGGGGAATTAATGAGTAGTAATTCATTGTTGCAATTGTGTCATTGGAATATTTGATTTACGGGGCCTATGCTGACATGTTGGTGTTTATTTTTTGAGAATTTTACTTATAAAAAATGTTAATTGTGAAGTGTTTTGGTTGAATCTTTTTAATAATATTTGGATGGTTTGGTGTTGTAGATGAGAATGTAGCATGCTTTATTCTAAAATTTTGATGGTTTTCTTCCACTACATTGGACAAATTTTTCCCGGTAGTACCCAGGTTGAGTTGATATGTACAATATGATTATGAAATGTAATTTTCTAAATTTTTCCTTATCGATGGAGAGGGTAATACAATTTCTGGTGGTGATATTTCTAACAAAGCATTCACTTTTTTTTCATGGAATCTGAGTTTTTTCTCATTTCACTTGCATATCTCTTTTTGTCAAGTAGTTAATCCTCTAATTAATGATGTTCGAGTAGATGAGAATGTTGTAACACATGAGAGAAATGTACCTTATTCGTTGGTGGAACAAAAGCCGTACATTCTTGGGATCTAGCTAAAGCAAAAACAATATAAACTTTCTTCTGATTTGGGCAATAAAGATGAACATGATGAGGTTGTTGGAGAGAGTGATAAAATTGTTGAACGTCTAAAGGTACTTTTCATTTTCGTCTCCTTACATTTCCTTTTTTGTTATTCAGTACCTTTCCATTGACTTTCTAAGCCACACACACCCATTTTGTTTTTGGTTTGGTGAGACAGCCTTAGAAATGGAAGAGAAGGGTAATATATTGATCATCATTGGGTCTAGATACATAAACATGTTTATCGATGATGCTAGTGCAATGCCAGGATTTAGCCATTTCGGACTCACAGCAGGTGGTACACACAGGGGGTTTTGGGGCATTGGAAGATAGATCGCTACATGTGGTCTTGCAACAAGTATGGATTCTCTTATAATGACTCATTTGGTTTGTCCTCCAAACTCATTCACTCATGATTATAGGATTTGAATAACCGTATTCAGTATAGGGATAGCTTGTCTTTACGAATTCATTTAATTAAAATGTTTTAGTTCCATATGCGCAGTTAAAATTTGTAAGAATCACATAACATGTACAGTTATTTCTTGAACGTGACATCAAATTTCATTATATTACAGGTTGTTTCTTCTAATATAACCTCCCGGAAATTTGTTTCAAGTACCAATACAATGTCTTTTTCATACCCAAAGGTATGAAATATTGAATTTATTGTCTTTTTGAATTCTATATTGAAAACTTATTTTTTATAAATGCTTTTTTTTTTAAATAGATTAATATTTTTTCATATTTTTTCAAATAACATTATATCTCTTATATATACTATAGGATGGGAATTCTCCACCCACATGTCTCTACCAGATCCATCCTCCTTGCATGGAAAACACTATGGTACATAATCAGTGTTGGATTTGTTAACACTTTTCTCATCACCCAAACATCTATGTCTGTCATTTTTCAAATGAATTTTAGCGAATTATTAAAATATATTAATAGTCAAATCCCTTGAAAATCATTCTCTATCAATAATTACTAACAATATACATTGTTTTCCTCATATACCCTTTGAATGAATTTATAGTCTGCTCCATTATTTACACATTAGAGTTAAATTGAGAGAAAAATATAAAATTTTTTAGGATAAGCACAACTATGTAATAGTATATTCAAGATAAATTTAATTTTTTAAATTTATAAATTTTTTTAAAATCCTATAGAACATTCATTCAACTAAAATTAAAAATACAATGGGCACATTGCAGGTTTGGGTATGAAATCTATACACCATCACTGACTCATGCTTTGTAAAGATTTTTTTACCCTGAGTCTTAAATTTTCATCAATGGCGTTGGCTATTTTGATTATATTATAATTTGATTTGAAATGTAGATACTAGGTTTTCAGATTTGGATTGTATAGATTAAAGATGATAAATATATTTTAAATGTTTATGTTCTTGAAAATATTTTATTATTTTTTGTTGTTTAGTAAAATTAAATACTCCATGAAAATATAATTTTTTAAGTAATCATCTAAATACCAATTACATAAGTGGAAGTCATTATATTAACAATCCTAATATAATTGGAAAAACATTTAGATGCCTACCATAAAATGTTCCACCAATTATCAAGTAGTTTCAGGCATACTTCCTCGGATCCCAATGATATGATTTTCAGTCGACTTCATAATTACTTTATTATATAGTTTTAAATTAATTAACTTCAATAAACCCACCAAAACCCTGTATATTTAAGTTATTTACATTTATTAATTTATATTTCATTAAAGTGAAATACATGTATTTTTTCTGTTTTTGTTTAATTACAAGTAATGTACCAAATGTCTCCGCCTCCGCCTTCTACACCTCAAATGTTCCCTCTTTCAAATATCTCCACCTCCGCCTGTTATACCTCAGTCTCCCTAAGCCTGCTCCGTCTCCAGTGCCTCTGCCTCCCCCTCCACCTAGTCCGCCTCAATCACCCTCTGATTTTAGAGATATGGTAGGATTTCTTGAGTTCAATTATATATTGTGTTTCCAATTATATTTTTCATAATATATAATATTTATATTTCTCATATTAGATTTTGAAATATTATATTTAATTCATTTTACTTATTCAGTATACGTGGACTGCATATTCAACACATGCCTACTAATATTGTGTTTTTAATATTGAATTTCTAATATTCATCATATGCATAATAATATCAAATTGTAAACAAGGTATATTATTCTTCATTTCTATGCAAGTGGCTTCTCCTGTAGTGCCTATAATTTAATGATGTTTCAATATATTATTTTCAACTAGAAAGACCATATTGATATTTTAGTATCGAATTTGTAATATGAGAAATTTGTATATTACATATTATGGAAAAGATAACTAAAAATAGAACACGGTTATTCTACATTTAATAGTATATTTAATGAATTTTAGATTTTAACTATATATAGATTACATATTCAGTATGTTCATACTAAATACATAAAAATGATATCTACATAGGTGTGTATTTAGGAAAAATGATGAGTATGGGATTCTGGTAGAAGCTTCCTTAGTTTATACCCTAAACACTATTATTTTCCTTGGAGATTAATTAAAACTATATACAGAATCATCACCATCTATTTGAAGATAGTTTCAATGTTCTAGATATAATTTAAAATGCCTCATAAATCCTGGATTTTCATAAACAGGATTTCATCCATGCAGCTTCTCAACATGAATACCTATATCAAGTGATTTATATGTGCAATGATGATTATGGATGATGATTTTAGAAATCTCCAAGAGGTGTTGCATATGCTGAATATGAAATCTGCCTTAACTTATATGCATACTAATATCAAATTGCCAACAAGGTATATTATTTTTCATCTAACTGCAATTCTCTTTTCAGGTAATTCTTATATGTTGATGTGCTGTCAATCTAGAAATTTCAACTTAAAAGACCATATAATATGTATTAATATTTTAATATTTAATTTTTAATATGAGAAATATGTATATTACATATTATAGAAATGATAATTGAAAATAGAACATGGTTAAACTACATTAGGTAATATATTTAATGACTTACATATTTATTATATACAGATTTCATATTCATATGCATACTGCATACATAGTATATGCATGTCACTTATTATAAATTAAGTCATTCAGTTTTCATAATATACATATTCTCAATTCACTATATGCATAATGCATACACAGTATATGCATTTTACTTATTATAAATTAAGCCCTTCAGTTTTCATAATATAAATATTCTCAATTCACTATATGTGTTTTGTTTCAAAGTCAGTAGAAGGGGTAGGTCCTCGGAATTTGGGGAGGGGAGGGGAGAGGAGGGTAGGGGAGGGGAACATGAGGGCAAGGGGGAGGGACCTGGTTGGGGAAGAGGTTGGGCAGGGGGAGTGGTGGGGGAAGGGGATGGGTAGTGGGGAGGAATACGTAGGTGGTGGAGGTGCTGGGATTGGGTGGGAGACAACTATAGGAGTGGGAGGGCTGTTAGGGGGGTAAGAAGACGTGCTGGGAATTTCGGGGGTGACAAGTTGGGAAGGGTGGCAGTGGGGGAGGGGGAAGAGGGGTAGGGGAGGGATGGGGATGGGGGAGGAGGATGGGGGAGGAATGGCTGAGGGGAGATTCTTCTTAGTGGGAAGTGGAATTGAGGGGAGGGGTAGGGCATGTTGGAGGGGAGGGGAGGGTGATGGTAGGGGGGAGGCGCCTGATGGGGGAAGAGGTTTGGAAGAGGGGGAGTGGTGGGGGAAGGGGTTGTGCAGGGGGGACGCGTACGTAGGAGGGGGTGATGGGAATGGGTGGGAGACAACCAGAGGAGGGGGAGGGGAGGGGTGGAGCTGGGTGGGGGGTAGGAGGAGGTGCTGGGAATTTGGGGGGGTGACATGTTCGGCAGGGTGGTGGGGGAGAGAAGGGGATAGGTAGGGGAGGGATGAGGAGGGGGAGGAGGAGGGAGGAATGGCTTGGGGGAGAATCTGCTTAGTGGGAAGGGTAATGTAGGGGAGGGACGGGGAGGGGAGGGGAGGATGAGGGCAGGGGGAGGGGGGCTATTGGGGGAAGACTTTGGGCAGGGGGTGGTGGGGGAAGCGGCTGGGCAGGGGAATGGAGGGGAGAGGCAGGGCAGGTTGGAGGGGGGAGGGGAGGTGGAGGGTAGGGAAGGATGAGGGCAGGGGGGAGGATTAAACAGTCAATCTGTAGTAATACCTTCTCAATGTAGATAAAACTATGTTTCCTCATCTTCTGTAATTGGTTTTTAGGCATTATGTACATATTCAACTCTTATGGAAGGAGAACATATAAAATAATAGTGAAACAATTGATGAATTTTTTAGCTTTAATTGAAAGGTAATACTACAGATTGACCATTTCATTTTTTTCATTTTTTATTTATACATTATTTTTAAACATTCAAAAACTGTATTAGACAGCTATTTATATTAGGGAGAATGTAATATGTTTACCCTATTATCTGAATTATCCTCTGCCATGGATGATGCATAACATATCTTACATGTTTATGTGTTTTCTATGATCTATATCATGTTTAAATCATCCATTTCATGTAGTTATTTCGCATATTAGATGAACATGTTTCTATTCCATATCATTTAGACATGTTACATTTCTTATAGAATTTTAGTTTCTCATATCTATGACATATCCACAACACATATACTGGTTTAACCAGTTATTTACAACACTGTATCTATACATTCAACATAACAATTTTAGAAATCTATAAGTTCATTTGAATTAATAACTTTTTACAGGATGTTTATAGATATTCACTTCTTTCAATATGAATTGATTTTACAAATTAGTGAAAAAATACACATACTGTTGTAACCTACATTACCTATTAACATAAGCTTACCAAATCTCTTTTTCGGATCACACTATGTGGACTACACTAGGTTTATTTTTACATTCATATTCTAGATTCTGCAATTTCAGTAGGCATTAATATGTATTCTTATTTTAAAACATTTTTTCCTATATAGAAATGTTTGTTAAAAGATTTTTCAGTTGATAATTTTTACAATGTGACGTGATAATTTGGTTAGAATATACTACTTCAAGTATCTATTGATGAGTGATATAAATATAAAAATACAATGATGAATATTTATGTTGTATAATTTGAAACTATTTTTGTCAATCTATTTTCTATCTTATCTTTTTATATATTGACTTTATGATTGTTAAAATATTTTCCATCTATTATTGTTATCATATTTTATATTTCAAAAAAACCCTTGTCTTTTTCAATGTGACTAAAAAATACAGAGTTGTGGAATTTATTTCCAGCGAATTTTATGTCTGTTAATTTAATTTCACTTATTAGTTTCTTTTACATCGATTTTTATTGACATGACTTGAATTAAATCTTATTTGGTCATTATTTTGGTGATTATATTTTCTCAATATTTTGTGTAAGTTATATATATTATTTTATTAATATAAAATATTATGATTTGAAATATAATTAGTTAATGTCCTTATATTAAGATTAGGATGTTTATAGGAGATTTTAGAGGCAAACATGGGTTGCTGGAATCAGCACTATCATTGGAACAAAAAAACCAAGTACAGAAACCTATTTTTTTTCTAGAAATGTTTTCTCATGGGCCATCAATCGTTTAACATACAAAAATTAATAGTTAAATTTACTTTTACTAAATCTGAATTGTAATGTTTTAGAGAAGTAAATATTTTTACACAACATAGAGTCTTATATTTTCATTTGTTAGTGGATCATGTAATTTGATTCAATAACAGATAACTTTTTAGACTAGTGGAACAAGTTTGAGAATGTGAATCATGCATTTTTTTGGTACTGGATCATGTTATTTTTTTGTGCAGTGCATCATGTTCTTCATTAGATCAATGAATCATTTTAAGAGCCAAAAATCAAGACATTTAGAGCAGTTTTTGTGTTATGTACTCTAGAGCATTTTAATATGACCAGTGGATGTTTTTTAGATCACCGGATCAGGTATTTTATACATCCTTTCTTTTTGTAAATTTATATTTTCTCTTATCTAATTTTATTTATTTATCTTATATCCTTTGTTGATATAATTTACATTTCAGGGATGTTGCTCATCACTGGGCAGGTTGGAGGGGATGAGAGGGTAGGAGAGGGGCTGGGAAGGTTGGAGGGGAGTGGACGGGAGGGGAGGGGAGGGTAGGGGGAGATGAGGGCATGGGGGAGGGGGTGGTGGGGGAACAGGTTGGGCAGGGGGGAGGGGAGGGGAGGGGCTGGGTAGTTTGGAGGGGAGGGGAGGGGAGGGGAATATGAGGGCAGTGGGGAGGGGGCTGGTGGGGGAACAGGTTGGGAATGGGTGAGTGGTGGGGGAAGGGGCTGGGCCGGGGGAATACTGAGGTCGGAGGGGGAGGTGCTAGGATGGGGTGGGAGGCAAGCAGAGGAGGTGGGGAGGGGAGGCGTAGACCTGGGTAGGGGTAGGAGGAGGTACTGGGAATTTGGGGGGGGGGGGGTTAAAAGATGGTAAGGGTGGGGGGAGGAAGGGTTGGGCAGGGGAGGGAGGACAAGAGGAGGAGTGGGGAGGGGAGGGGTAGAGCTGAGCATGGGGGTAGGAGGAGGTGACATGCCCGGAAGTGGGGGGAGGGGCTGGGCCGAGGGCGAAAGGAGGAGTGATGAAGAGGTGAGGGCTACAATATAGGGAGGGACTGTCAATGAACCGCATCCCTGTATAAAGGATATCGTTAACCAAAAGGCTAATAATACTGACTGATAATTTGTGATTCAATTTCCAGGTATCATTTTACCACATATATGATTATATTATTTCAAATTAATGTTTTAATTTTTTTCAGTTGTAACTAAAATTATATATTTACTCAAATAATAAAATGAGATAACATGTTCAAGTGTAACCATTTTCCTTTCTGATGCCAATATCATTTAAACAAAACTGAATTCCCATTTTCAATTTTCTCACCTGAATTATCTGTTGTAGGGAGGGTTGTTTGTGTCAACCCAACATTCGAATGTTCTATTATGCTATGACAATGTATACAAATTGGGAATGCATGAATTTACCTACACGGATGTCCAGTACACTGCAAGTATGACTAGGAACAACATATGAATTTAAAATGTTGTGGCTCTTATTACTTCTTATCCCCATCTATCTTCAACATAATGATTCTGTGTAAATGATTTGTTATATTTTCATTGTTTATAAATTATCTCCATTATGTTAACATTCACAATTACTGTTTTCCTGTTTCAATGTTTATTACTATTGATTCTTATTTTAATAGTATGTCACTTTATATATATGATTTCTTAATGGTAAAAATTAATTTGAATTCCTTTCCATATATTTTTTAAATTAAAAATCATGTGATGACGTTTTATAAACATGTATAAGTGTTTCAATATTATATATCATTGTTTTGTAAATTTAACATTTCAATATATTATTTATTAATTTTCATTCTGTTTCACCATTCGATCCTTCATTGTTAATTTTATACAGAATGATGCTCAGTATCTAATTTTTGTTCCTAAATTTCTATAACTTCTATTACTCATTATGTATGTCGTTTGCTTTTCAAATATATTAAATATTAATATAAACTATTATTTTTTATAAATAATAGTTTATAGTTAATAATAAGAATTATTTTATAGTGTCATGCATCTCACGAGTGGAGTACTATTATATAGTAATATAGGATTATCCGTGCTAATGTGTCACCTTCTAAAAGCTCCCCGTCGCCTCTAATTGAAAAAAAAACCTCCTTCCCATTACTTTCCTCCAGTGATAGGATTCAAAAATCCCCCACGACACCACAATCATGCCCTACTATTTAGGGTTCCTTCTATGCATCAGTTCTGTATGTTGCTCTACCGAATATCGTCTCGTATCCTCCCTATAATGCCTGCCAACTCTCAACGAGCTTCCAGTTTCCACTGCGCTACCTGAATACCTTGAGAAAGCCAATGGTATCAACCGCGGTTCGGTAGGGTTTGTGATCGACTGCACTTACATTAAAGTTTCTTCCCGTATTTCTTCTCAAAAATCACATCATATACCATTTCTTCCCACCATCAATTTGTATCAGAGCATTCGTAAGCTGTATCGACTCCAGTAAAGATCTTCCAGCTCACGATATACTCAAGAGCCACTCTGCATGAAAATTCACACTCGAAATTTCCCGCTGATGATTTCAGAGTACCTTTGTTCTCTTTCGCTAGCGATTTCCATCAGAACTGCTCCAAATCCCTCTCCCTCTCCCTCTCATACTTTTACCCCCGCAATATTCCTTCATAATTTTCTACTCTTGATATCCCTTATTTGCAATTTCCCTCCTTCACATCATTCCCGTTTCAATCTAGTTTGAAACCATCACTTCAAACCACCTCATGCTTTCTATTTTAGTTGAAGGTTCAACGTCTCACCATGCATTTTGTAAATTATGATTCATTCACTATCATGTTACTGGATACTACAGAAATGATAAAAACTATGCTGCCAGACAGAGTTCCCCATCCTCATCTATTCACATCATTGGTTTTCGAATCACAGTTCAGCAACTCCTTCACATTTCTCCTCCCTCTAGAACTATTCTTGGGTATCCCATTCATAATCAATTCCTTCATCATTAATTTAGAATAATACTATTTATTTCACCTCTATCTTTTCACCATAGATTCCATGTTATCCATGAATATCAACTCCTTCGAGCACACTTCCGAATTATGGAATTAATATCATTGATTTACATGAATGGAGAAGGAAAAACATAAGAGAGTCATATCATTTATGGCTTAATAATATTTGATACTATTGTTTTTTAGCAATGAATTATTCATTTGGATTTTATATATGGTTAAGGACTCATCAATTTTATATTTTTTAGAACTCAAGGGGTTAATGATGAAGCGATAATCATGCACTTCTGCAGTTTGACTTGACAACACATGAATTTGACTTTAATGTGTTCAAATTTGTGATTACTGAAAAGAATATAAAGAATGAATTTGTTGAAGGTATTATAACTATCATTGAAAAATTATTATATTGTCATAATGATTTGAATGAGTCTATTGTTTAGAGGGGATTCAGGTTTTTGTTTTAGGTTTTTTTGGTCCATGAAAAAGATGAACTGATTATTGGTTCTTATGTGTCTTATACATCTTTTAATCAATTCTTCCCCAGAACGACTTCCTTGTAGGTTAAATTTCTATATGTATTTATATAGTAATATTTTATTATACAAATTATATTTTGATATATTTTAGTAGACCTGATACCCATATTTCTGAACAATCATTTATGTTTCCATGTTTTCAAAACATAATCTACTATGTTAAAATGGATACTTCAAATTGCATGATTCATTGATTTTATTGCCTTTTCTTATTTAAAATTCCAGTAACTTCATGTTTAGTATTTTAATTTGTTTAGAAGACTTTTTAATTCCTATTCATATAAATAATTTTTACTACTACATTGATAATGTCTGATAATAGTGGGGAGACAAGTTTCAGAGATCTTTGGAGTAGATGAGGTAGATTTTGAACATTGCTTCTATTTTGAGACTACAAGAGTAGGGGGTTTAGTAAGTATTGTTTTTTCAATTCCTTTTGAGTTGGGATCAGATACTTGTAGATTTAGATTCAAGTACTGAATACTTATGGGTTGAGGTCATTGGGACATCTTATATTATTTGAAACTACAAATTTCTATTTCTTAGCAGCTCACAAATACAGGTTGGGATTTCCTAGTTGCACAGAATCAACCTGTTACCAAAAACATCATGCATACAGTAATTTCGTCTTCCTATCTACTCTATCAAAATTTTATCCACTTTTGATCTTTTAATTTGACTCTATTCATACTAATTTCCCATTGTGTTTTAAAATCCATTTCCAATTCATCTTCTTTCTTAACTCAGTAATTAGGTAACTACTGCATTTTTTCGTCTAAAATTTTTTTATAACATTATCTATTGAGAGAGAAAAATCATCCACTGATCTGCAATAGGCCTGCATAGCCATAGGTTCTTTTCAACACCTTGTAATACTTTTTTATTATTCCTTATACTCTTCTTCCCCCTATGTTCATAGGTTGTTTTTTAAGAATAGAATGTAAAGTGAAATCATTTTCCATTTACTATTTTCTAAACATTACGTAAGTGCTGCATAAAACCATATTACTCTCAAAAAACATCCATCTGTGCTGGTCCTACGCAAGAACAAATAAAACAACTATTGGGATCATAAAATTAACACATTATGATGTAGACAGTCTGAATCCGAAGGGAACATCGGTGCTGTTAAAAACATTAATTACTGTTAGATTTTAAAATCGCATCTCAAATTTACCCATATGTGAGAACATTAATTTTTATTTTCATGCTTTCAAAACAAAATTTACAATGTTACAATGGCTATTTCAACTATCATTCTCATTGATTTCATTTCATTTTCTAATTTGATATTTCTGTTACATTATGTTTACTATTTAATCGATATAGAATAAATTTTAATTCATCATTATATATAATTAATGATTACTACTACAAAAATTAATTCTGATAATAGTGGGAAGACATGTATCATTATATTGTGTAGAATAACATTACAATTTTTTTCTAATGATGCAGAAAAAGGTTATTTAAAATAATATTGAATTGTCCCATGCTTTTGGTAACAAAAGACATTTTATTATATTAATATTTTCATGTTGATGTAGTGCATTTTGTCTTTAGGTGTTTCATAGTTGTCATTATGTTAGAAAATTGACTTCTCTTTTAGAAATGATGGATCTTCCAGGAATTGTGGGGTTTCCATCTATAATGTACTGAAAAATATGAAACTTCACTTAGAAAATCATTTTTCTAGGAATGTATTTCACGAGAAACTAGTCTCTTGGATAAATTTCCATCCCCACTCAATTTCTTGGATGTATTCTTCCATGTATATATTTTGACTTTATCTCCTGCTAATGCATGTGCTCAATGTATACAGGTATGTTCCAATCTTGAAATGATATCTTTAAAGAATAAGGTCTATATTTATCCTTTCCTTTGTGTACATATATGTTTGACTATGTCAGACGATCATGAATATAAAGATTCAGTAAGAAGGTACATTTTGATTATCCATTCTATTTTCTATTATATTAATGGTCTCTATTTTTATTCTAATATTATTGTAATATTATATACCACTATTTTATGCATTCTATATATTCAATATAATCAATTTTACTGCTAGGTTTTGATCATTTATACAAGGAGAAAAAGTATAGTAATTATAGATTTGGAGGAATAAACCATGATGGAAGGTACAATGTGAATATCTTTTAAAGAAATACAATTTATTTTACCTCTCACACCCTTCGATTCAAATTTAAATGCTTGTGTAATTTTTTTTTAATATTTCGTTGGTTTCAAGAATATATCCAATATGTTAAAATTAACATGTACATTGTTCCTGTTTTAATGTTCATTAATATTAATTCTTCTTTGAAGTTTCTGTCACTTCACATATATTATTTCTCAATGGTACAAATAAATTTTTATTCTATTTCATATAAAATTTATGTTTAGTACTATTGTGAAGATGTCTTAGAAACTTATACAACTAGTAGTTATAATTTTAATAGTGTGTTAACTCATTTATATGTTATTTGTTTTATAATGAAATTTGTTGATAAATCATCAGTAAACTTTACCAATGTTGGGATGTTCTTGGTCTAACATACTAGGTCACATGGTGGAGTTAGAATTCAATTTGGAGAAATCCCAATCATGGAAAGGGAATTAGCGACCCATTTTGGATCTATAGATTATTAAAAATTAGTTACAGCACTAAAATTTTCTTAGTTTTTATTATTTGATAATTTTTCATGAATTGGATGTCAAATCTAACATTCACAAAATTAATCTAACCAATTCGCATATCTAGAACGATCAGTTTACCTGTATGGGTGTGTTTTTTATCATTATACATCTTATAAGAAGATTTTCCAACACCATTACACTTAATTTGGTTTTATTATGTAGATGTACTTCTGTGAAAACATGCAACATTAAACCAAATAGAACATTATGTTAACAAACACATCCCAATATTATCAATTCCAATTAATTATAAATATAGGTAAAATCACTGTTAAAATATTGTGTGTTATGTTCCAGATTACATATATGGGTTTTTTATAAGTTTTTTGTATATCGGTATATTTTACAACATTATATCACTTAAATTTTATTATTATTTATAGGTAAATCTATTAAAACATCACATGAAACCAAATAGAACCTTATGTTAATAGAATCACCCCAATGTTAGAATATCCAAAAAATGATAAATATAGTAAACATGGTTGTTCAAATAGTTTTTGTTTGTTTTAGATTACCTATATGGGTGTTTCTTTTTCATTTTCTAGTATATAGATAGATTTTCCAAAACCATTTCAGTTAATGTTTTTATTCTGTATAGGTAATTTTGTACAAACATGGTGCATGAAAACAAAAATAACCATATGTTGTCAAACACACTCTGTTGTTAGAAAAGAAAATGAATTAATATTATATGTAAACTGGAAGTTAAAATAGTGTTTTTTTCTTTCATATTAGTTTTATGGTGTGTTTGTTATCATTTTCTAGCATATAGTTCGATTATTCAGCACCATCTCACATAATTTCTTTTAATCTTTACAGGTACTTCAATGGAGACATGGTGAATGAACAAAATAGAAGCTTATGTTAATAATAATTCCATCTTACCCAAACCCAAGGAGACCTGGAGACTCCACCAATAGGTCACCACCACAAAAATGGTGTGGAAATGACTTATTACAGATGGGGTATGTCACTATGATGGGATATTCAATGGTTGCCTTCTACAATCCCCACACGGATGGAACAAAACTCATGGATGTGCTTGAGGATGACATCTATTCATCGGATCTTCTTCATCCCATTAATTACTGAGTGAGGATATGATGATGGGAATTTCATCTGATCTAGTTGATATTTCAGGTCATGTGACTTCTGGTGTGGCCAAAGGTGAAGATTCAGAATGATCCTTGAGGATTCATTCCTACAAGATCGCAATAAGGGACATACGTTCTTTCTTCTAGGTAGGTAAATATCAGTATAATATGTACCATAAATACATCCTTATCTTATTAATTTTGGTTGACTCCAATCATAAGGTTCCATGAATAATGTTTTTGATGCTATCTATATGGGTACATTTTGAAGATCGACTTGTTTGGGAACTCTATCTAGGATCTCACTGGTTAAGAAAGATCGAGTATTCAAGGTTTGATCTTGAATTATAATGGCATAGCCTTTTATTCTTTGCAACCTCCCTATCCAGGTCGCATCTACATTAACATTTATGTTGCTTCCAAGTAAAATGTAGACTTTTATGTAGAACAAAACAAAAACATTTGATAGAAAATGTGTTGAGATTACTCTTCTGTATACGTACACATCAATATTTCACATAGTTTAAATATACAACATATTTTTTGGTGTCATAAAATGTTTAATCCTACAATACACTACTGTATACAAATGTATGAAATATAGAATGTTCCGTACACTTAAAAAGTATACAATAATGTATACATAACACTCTAGTATACAAATGTATACATTACATTACACTTTTTATTGTAAAATCAGGTCTTTAAACATGTTTGGAAAATACTTCTCCTTTCATACCATCTTTTATTTTTTTTGTATGTTATGAATGGGTTTTGATTTAATGGTAGCGACACATTAATTCATCTATTTTATGCTGACATAAGAGAATAACTAGTTTTCTATTTGAATTATATGTTAATGTAGTCAATTTCAGTACTATTATTGTCTTATTTTCACCTAGGAGGGATATTCCCAATTCATGAATCTATTTTAGATAGTTGTTACTCATGCCGGGAGAAGGATACATTGCCCAATCATGAATATATACTTAATTTGCATAAATAGTATACACGTGATATTTTCACTGACAAATATAAAATATCCTAGCCTTATAGTTTGAGATACAATATGAATCTAATGGTTTTTGAAATTACTATTTTCATTTATTTGTTTGTTTAGGAAATTTTAATGCAATGAAGGAACTTAGGATGTTCTTTATACATTTAGAGACCACACTACAGGTCCATGTCTATATATAGTTGTAATTAATCAACACCATGGTATTGATGGTATTGATGTATTCCAATGTTTCTGTGTTGTCGAAAAGTACATGTTTTTATGATATTATTTTATATTTACCCGCTAAATTGTAATATCAGAATTTTTTGATGGGATAGAAGTAGCAGATATGATATTGATATTTGGAAGTTGGAGGAGGTTTGTCACTTGATTTGATTGGAAGGAATTTTACTCTGAAAATTACAAACGACTGACTCCACCCACCATCAACTGATGTCACTGATCATAAAATTTGGATAACGGATAACATAAACAAAAAAATAGAAAATGTTGATTAATGGTTTGACTTGCAGTACTTATCCAATTTGGACAAACATTTTCTATAATCTGTTAGATTCAAATGTCCTATTACAAAATATTTCTCGACTGTTATATCTACTTAAACTATAGTTTAATAATACACAGTAATGCAATTATTAAATCATAAAATTAATATTCTTGATGGGACAATTATATACATTTAGAAAAATAATCAATGTTCTAATGTAATAGTAATTTTCAGTTGTTTAGTTTTCCCACATTATGATTTCTCAAATTTTCTCCAGTTGAATAGATTGACCTTTCTAGGATTTGTCACTATTTTTTGTAAATTTTGTTTCCAAATTATGAGTTTTCAAGTTTGTTTCCATTAAAACATATTTTTTCATGTTGATATTTTTTATTCACCTTTCAATAACCTTTCCTTGGATGGGATGAAATCATGGCAATGTTCAAAGTGAATATTAATAATATGAAATGCACTAAACATTCAATTGCATCAATATTTTTATTGAACTATTCATCTGTTAACAAGTCATTATCTAATGAATAATCATTATGATCTTAATTGAACAGTCCATTAAATTCATTTCCTTAATATCACTTTTTTCATTTTCAGATTATAACAGTCCTGTAGTGAGGGTATTGAACTGGTAGCTGGTCATAAAGGCACATACAATGTTCCAGTGATTCAAATACCAGGTCGGAGTGTATAGTAGTGACCTCCACACTGATGTTGTCTTTTTGGGCTCATTTAATTCTTTTTTTTACATTTTTATTAATTATTTTTATTGTTTCTGTGAGGGACAAAACTCAATAGGCGAGCATTTATGTATTCATTTCATTGGATTTCAAAAAAATCATTATAGTGGATTTATCTTACCAAATGGTAACATGTTTAAGAGTGTTGGTGGAATGAAGTCTTTACTGTAGTAATTTCTTGTGTTATGGTATTGTCAAGTTGTGGTCCAGTCCATAGAATGTTGATTCATAATAAGTAGTTCTAAAGGAGTTTTTTTAAATAGAGATAGATTACTTTATTTACATTATTTTTTTTCAGATCCTTTACTTTATGAAATCTTATTTCAATCTTGAGATTTTTTCTGTAAAAAAATAGATGTTTGCAGAGTTTTCAAAAAACTCTTTAAGAATTAAATGTTATACTGATAATCCACATCCTAATGTGTATCCTCCCAATCGGACTCCACCTCCTCCTCTACATTATACCTTGACTCTACCTCTACCTATGTAAGTTTATCATATTTGAAGTAATATTCATGATTTATTCAAACAATTAAAACACTAATGAATCGTAGATTTGAATTATAGCATCGTGCGTATGCACGGGTGAGGTACTAGTTTATCTTATAATATGGGAATAATAAATTTGATGTGGAAATATTAAATTTGAATTTATTAGAAAAAACATTTAACCTAGATTTATCATATTTGGTTTGTCTTTGGGAATTCACTAGAAGGTATTGGGATAAAATAATGTTACTAAAACCTTATTAGGGTGAAATGGATTGATAAATGATCAAAATAGTGTATATTTATAGGAGTAAACTTAATTTTTTTGGGAATTTATGAGGTGGCGGGAAGCACCATTTTTAGGTGAAATGTGAAACTTTTATCATGGAAGAAAAAGTCTTACAAGGGGTATGAATAGAATCGATAAGGTGTTAGTTGGGTTTGGTGTGTTGGGTAGATAATTGGTGAGAGAGAAATTACAATATTATTTTAGTACATATCAAGGATGTATTGATGGTTTTTGTAACATTACAATTATTAAAAACTTGATATACCTAATTTACCCATTTAACCTTGTTAATATTTATTAAAAAATATCCTTTTTAATAAATTTACATATACAAATATAGGTCACTACATTTTACAAAAAAATTGAAACAAACAATCCAAATTTTGTATCCATTTATCCTAATTTGTATTTTAATATATTGAAAATTACATTTCAAATTAAAACATAAGATACTTGAAAAACTCTTTCCATTGTAAAATACACTTGTATTTATTAAGTGCTCTTATTCTTATTTCTGGATACATTAATTTAATTAGTGCTTATAAATTTTTTAGTATATTAAAATTCATATTAGATTCATTTTTTAATATATAATGATATAATTTTTTAGATAAAAATTATATAACTCTTTTAAAATTAATTCAACAAAAACAAAAAATTTACAATTTTTATGGAAATTAATCTTTATATAAAGTAATTTAGTTTTAAATTTTAAAAATTAAAAATCCATATTTATATGATCTATTCCAAATTATTCAGAAAATAGCTTTCATTTCAGCAGATGAAATAAATATTTTTTTTGGAAAATAAATTTTAATTTTTGAAAGAAGAAACCATTTTATATAAAAAATAAATACCATTCCTCTAAAGATAATATCATTAGGAATAAATAAAAACTGAAAATTATTTATTTAAGAATTAATTTAAAAAAATAAATAATAAAAAACTAAAATACAAATATGAATAAATACACATTAGATTGTTCATCATTTGATAGTCATATTTATGGTGTTTACTTTCTATATTCAGTTCTTAGGTATTATTTATTGAGATCTTTTTATTCTATACTACATGTATTTCTCATTAATTGAAAAATTATTATTAGTAAAATATTATTTTGATGCAAATGGACATGTATTATATGCTAATTTTCATTTCCCACTTTAATACTCATTCATGAAGTGTTTTGATCATTGTAAATTGGAAATAATTACTCACTTTTTCACTAACACATCATAACCCCTTTTTTAGCTATATTTTTTTTTCAAGCATCAATTATTTTGAAATATAAGCATATTAATATTGTAACAATATTGATAAACACTCATGATATTATGTGTCATCTAATTAATAATGATATATTTATTGAATTAAATCCTATTTTACCTAACATTAGAGAATACAAATACAATAACATTGAGTGATCCTTTATTAATAAAAATAATATATCTATCATCCTAACATTTAATGTAATTTCATATTTTGTTGTTGTTCATTTTTTATGATAAACCTCTACCATGTATCCATTGATTTCAATTTTTTTTATAAATAACCTTTAATAATGTATCTTACTCTTTATTTAACCTTAACTTGATATATATATATAGGTAAAATTTTATATCAACCACGATGATAGTATTATTAAATTTCTTTGGTGGTGTTTTAAGATCAATCACACCCCCCATAGGTTTCCTTAGAAGAATCAGCATTATTTTTCAAATTTAACATTCCAATTAGAGTTTTTTACTTATTTCTATTACTTAAATTTATCATGACCGCCCTTAAATTCATGAACTCTCTTTTATTATGTTATTATAGTTTTATATCAATAAAAATTGTATATATTATAGTATACTCTAACTAATATAATAATTATTCAAACATGATGATCCTATGTTTTAAATAGTATTAAAAAAATCACAGTAAATTATTTCCTTCCAATTTTATCTTTGATAATTATGTTATGATATATCGTGACCAACAAAAAACTCACTTTCACTATTGATTTATCATTAATAATTTACATAAAATTATATTATTTTTAAAGAATAATTGTTTAGAATTATATTTGAACAAATGCACTAAGAAAAAATGGGTATATACTCTTTTCATGGTGAATAAGTCATCATATATCATTTACGTTCACATATTATTCCTGTTAGTTGGTAATTATGAGAATCCCACGTAATGGTTTAGGGTACAGCTGGTCAATTTCCATTTTTGTAGGTAGTGTACAAAATGTTATACATAAATTTAGAACAGTCGCAATCTTCAATTACAATGTTATGCATCAGCTCAGATTAGCCACAATGGAGGGGTGAATCACTGGTCTAATTTTAGGAATTGTCCTTTTTAATTAAATATTTGAAAATTTTAAACATCCCATCCACTCATTATGTTCTCAAAACATTAACTCATATGTATATATAAAAATACACATAAAATTAACATGTGGATTTACATGGTCCAACATTAAGAACATACTCTTATACATGATTGGTTAGACATCCAAATCATTGATTAACCACTTTAAACACAATCAGTTACACCCTAAATACCCACAATCTAATCACCTGGAGTATAACTATGTTCTATCTCCATGAAAATTTTTATACTCTCCCATAACCATTCTAGTTTTAAACCATTTTCTCGAAAAATAGGATGATCTACTTATACACACATTTACATTAATACATTTAATACAGTATACCACTATAATACTGGATCAAAATATTTACTCATGTACACAATAAATTCTATATTCTCATTTCTTATTCGGAATATAAATTCTTGATATGATCAACACTACATCACTACATATTAACTGGTTCCATTTCAATACATCATGTACTCATGAAACATGTATTCTTAATCATGGATGCCTCTTGGCATAGATTTCCTCTATTTTTCATTAATATATTGAATTGTCATGTTTATGGAATACAGATGAATGTTAATCACTTGTTCTCTTAATGATCCTATAATATATTTCCTTCTCCCCACCATATATATTTATTTTCATAAATGAATATGGTTAATAATATTAGATTCCAAAATGGAATTTTTGAAATATACATGATCTTAGGAAGTAGTAGTAATGTCATATTTTAAATCAATTAAAACCAAATAATTTCTTTTCAAATTTATTTGAGTCTAAATCAAATAATCCATTTCAATTTCTAAATGAATAAAATGTTTACCTCAACATTCCATAGAATACTGAATATTCTATTATATCAAATACATGATTTTAAATTTTCTTAAAATATTTTAATGAAATCCATAACTCATAACATCTTCAATTGAAACTACATTTAATCACGGTCCTTATAATATATCCTGATATTAAATCCATGAATCTTTCATGTTCAACATTATCTAATTTTTATCCATTCATTGAACAAATAAAAATGTAAAAAAAATAAATTTTCTAAAACTAAAATATGTTATAGGATTAACATCCTTCTCAAACACTATTACCTCATGTGGAAAACTTCTATCAATAATTGGAAATTTTTTATGAAATAAATGCTATATATTTATTTTGATATTTTATAAAGAGGGAATTATTCATACGAGAAAAAAATTATCTTATACTTTTATAATAATTCTATCATTTTGAAAAATCAATATTTCCTAGGATAATAATATTATATGTGAAATTTTATTTTTCATTGATAATTATACTATGTATATGATAACATATTTTACTACATTTTTTAAAATTAGTGCACTATAAGAATAATTCCATTTAAATTTATTGGTGAACACATATCTAATATAGAAGATAAAAATATCTAATGGAACCCCCAAATTTAATATGTTTTTTAAACTTAATAGATGAATATAAAAATTATATTATGTTTTTGGAAAATTAATTGTCGATATTATATCATGTTCTACATGAATTAAGGACATCATTAAAATCAATCCAATTTATTTACAACTCATCTAAGGGCCTTATTTTCCATTAAAAACATATTAAAATATATTATGTGTATGAAAAAATAATCTTCATAATAATGGTATTACTTGGAGGAAATTTCATTGGTGAGAGGTAACCAGATCATAGATTTTCCATCATTGTGTTATGATGCTTTATGATCTCCAGAAAAAAAAATACACGTGACCATTCTTCACCAGTATAAGATGATAGAATATTGAAAAGTAATGTTTCATACATATAGTATATATTATATATTCATATAATAAGTTTAATACATGTATAAAATTTTAGGATTCTATAAGTTATTTTAATAATATATATGAAACATGAGTAGACAAAAAATATTCAATGGAAATAGTCATATTGTGCTTTAATTTTCAATAAGTAATAACATAATTTTTCCATACAGAAGATAATTCTCAAAGTGCAATAAAATAATTTTTAATGGAATATAGAAAAATATTTTTCAACTAGCAAGCATTTAATATTTTAAAAATTCAAAATAATCATCTCCCCTCATTAAAAATAAATTCAAATGAAATATAGTGGATGTTTTGTAGATTATATTATTCCCTTTCAGAAATATCAAACCTCTAATTGACTTTTTATATATAAATTATTTCCTTATGTCATTTTAAAGAAAGATGTAACCACATTTTCTCCTTACTACATGGCATAGGTAAAGTCAACTATAAGTCAACATGGGATATATCATGGTTAATAAAAAGGGACTATGGTTCTCATTATATTATTTAATTCAATTACATGTAACACAAACTCAAAAAATCAATTCTGTGGTTTTAACAAAAATTATAATTAAGAGGTATTTATACTGAAAACGTCTCATTAACTCCATCAAAATGGATCATGAGAATACATATAACTCAAACTTTCTTGAATACTGATAAACTTACTCTCGCTATATATAAATATAGTAAATATGAAAAATACATGGACATTGAGTGTTATTGGAAAAATTATTCCTGAATGTTTGTATAACTATCCAAATTTTCCATATTCAATATATGATAATGTATTCTCTATGTTTCTCATACTCAGGGGATATAATAACTTCCCCTATTCTTTGTATTTTTGATATCCCATGAAATTTATATATTTTTTTATCCAATGTGATAAAAACTCAATTATTTAATTCAATTCCATGCATGTTATAAAAATAAATATAACTAATAATGAATATTTTGGAACATATTTTCTCCTCAGAAGTGAATCTTAAGTGTAAATGTTTCCCAATACCCAATATTATCTTTCACTGTAGATTGATTAATATTTTACTTGTTAATGAAAATCATAGATTTATAGATTGTAATTATTAAATGATTTTACCACATATATGATATAATATTCCATAAATCAGATGAGGTTCCCTAGATACACATTCAAGGATCTAGTGGTAAAACCACATATATTTTACAGAATGTGCTTTATACACATCCCTAATTATAAAATAATGAATCATTAAAAACAGATAAACATTTTGGGCATACAATTTCATAGATTTTGAATAATAAATGAAATAACTAATGCCAAATTGATTATATGGAAAGGAAAATTTTCCCACTATAAAAGAAACTAGTTATTCCCTAATAAGCCTTCAATATCTTCCAAAAGTCATCTACACAAGATACTATAACATATACATTTCATGGATTGATTTTCTAGAAAACCTATGTAAATGGAAATATTAGAAAGACTTGAAATTAGATGATTATTAATGGTATGAGTAGGTGATAACAATTAAGGATCACAAGTGATAATAATATGAGCATATTGGTATAATTACGGTATATAATAAATTTAAACCCAACAAATCAAAGATCATAAATTAGTGAATAATTCTATAATTAATATAATACATGATTCAAAAGTACGTGGGACCATTAGAAAATAAACATAATCCATGTAATCATAACAGAGTCTTGATAATAATAATAAACGTATAAAATATTATAAGAATGGAATAGGTATTTGAATGGATTAATATAATATCTACAACATGGATTAAATATTTCATCATAAACATTGATAATGGGATTTTAAGACCACAATTCATTAAATAATTCTAGTATATAGAAACCAATTATCATAGGTAATGATTACTTTTAGGATTCTAAAACATAACCCCATTAGGGAGAGAAAAAATAGTTTTCCCCTTGTACACAATAACCTTTTGAGTCACACACTTACACCCATTCATGGAAATAACCCTCCAATGGCACGAAGGCCTTCATTTTTTATTGATTTTTGATAATCCACCTTTCAAGGGGTGAGGTGGAACCCTTACAAGGCCCAAAGGCATAAGTATTACACTACCCATAGGCCTAGGAGGAATTCATTGCTCGTAGGCTTTAAACATTATATAAAACCCAGTATAACTACTTGGAACTGCTCCTCCCCAGCATCTTCATCGTGAAATCAGCTCTCCACCTTCGCATTGTTGTTCGGCTAGGCATTCCCGTGCATGCACAGGCTTGTCTTGATAGAAGGTTTCATTCCCTCTCATTCTTGCAATCAGTTTAGCTCAGTTGTGGTGAAAGCCCCTCACTCATCCTCCTTGTAGAGCTTGTTCCTTTTAGGTTGTCTCGTTTGTATCTGCACTAATGGTGGCCCGAAGGCCTTGAGGTGGCAAAGGCCTTACTGACCCGAAGGCCTGGGTGGCCTGAAATCCTTAAAGGACTCAGGGACCAAATCGGTGTCCCGAAGGCCCAAACGGGGGCATATTCTAGGCTGTTATAGTGCAAAATAGTGCCTACTACAATTCGTGCTACCGTACTGGCTACAGTGTTGCACTATTCCCGCTATAGTACCTGCTACATTACTTGCTACAGTACTTGCTATAGTACTGCTACAGTACCTGTTACACTAACCCGGAAATTTTGCCTCAGCCTGGATTTGATCCACGGTCGCTTGGATACACATACGGAGTCCATACCAACCGGGAAAAGGCTCATGTGCGAAAGAACAAAATTTGACAAACATATACTAATAGAATTATATTTATACATTTATCCAATGGATTATAAATTTATATAACACCTATCTTTCTAACCATTTGTATATACATGTGAAGCTAAAAATCAACTCACCTTTCATATAGAACACATCAAATGAAGTTTTAATTCTTATCTTTATTAACTACTATCATGTAATTAACTCACTCACAATTCCATCAATAATAATAACATGATAAACCCATGTAAATTAAATTAGTATCTAATGACATTGAGTAAAATTAAATGTTAATATCATTTAATTATGATAATAATTAATATAGTGTTTATACAAAATTGATACCAGATAATTGTTTAATTTATTAATTTTCCCAAATTAATTATTTTTTGGCATAATAGTGAACACTATGCAACCAAAGGATGGATATATTATGTTTTTATATAGTAAAACATAGTAGAATTATTACGAATAATCATCAAATATTGTTAGCAATGATTAATGTAGTGATAAATCATTATTGTAAAAGATAATGGGAAAAAATAATCTATCCCCATATAGAATATAGATGGTTACATTCAAATAATATCATTGTTAAAGAATATTTTATGACAAAGGATTTGGATTATTATTAAAATAATTTTTCTAGGTAATTTTCAAATAACTATTTAAAAATAAGAAATACTTAATGAATTTTATATTTAAATCTATGAGTTTTTCTTTATTATAAGAATTTTTTACAGATCTAGGCTCCCATAAGGTGTGTTATTTTTCGGCTTAGTGGGCCCTTGTAGTTTTCTTATATATTGAAATATATTTAATTCATGAGCATATAGTTTTAATGAAAAAGTGGAATAGATTTTAATTATAGGCTCCTATAAAAACCTATAGTATGTAGTTGAGTCTAGAGAATGTCTTTTAGCCTTGGCACAACATAACCAAGGAATACATCAAACATTCAGGTATATCAGCTTCGACATCAAATATATTAAATTATTTATTTTATTTTACAACGCAACAATATAATTTAAATTTATAATTAAGAACTATTACTGTGAATATGTAGGGTTAATAACATAATCTTGAAAATTATGTATAAGGACCCATCCTTAAAACAATACCTAATATTTAATTAAATGAATAATTTACATTAAGGGTATTTTCAGGTTTATGGTTTTAGTGAATTAGGACATAACTATTACATCTCAAAAGATTACAATGTAGACACGTTTACTCATTTTCCATTTTTATAACAAAATAAAAAATCTTGGAAAGGGAGTCATGTTTAGTTCCATGTTTTAGACAACATGGATTTTCCTAGATCTCATCCTTGACTATATTCATCATTAAGTCCTCTGAAAAACATTTCAAAACATGGTATGAGCATAAAAAGCATAGTAAGGGTTATAAAACAATGATTGAAAACATTAGTTCATCATTACATACATAACATAATCTGTTAACATACCTCATTAAATCATAATATTTATGAATAACACATAGAAAACATAAACCATAACGGTAACTTGTGGAATCCATATCATACTTACATGGTAGTTATCACATCTATGTAGGGAGTTACATTTGGAATACCCATTACAGTATATTACCTAAATATATTAGGTGAAACATTCACGTTTACCTCTTTCTTGTTACCCAATGCATTGGAGAGATATATCGGGCTCAACTAACATATGTTTATCATGGAACCACCTATATACGTAAACAATTCCCAATAACCATAACACATAAAACAAACATAATGGAAAGATAACATTTCCACATTTCAATCACAATATATTATTTAAATATATTAAAATAAATAATCCATTATCAAAACGATTTTCAATAAGAAAATACATAAAAGTGTATATGGTAATTGTTTTCCTTTTAAAAACATTACATCTTGTTAAGGAATCCAAATATCAAATAATAATTGTTGCAGCGGAATGGTCATTGTCACCACATACATAAAAAAATAAATATTGTTTTTTTTCGTTTAGCAAAATTCTTCGTAGACAAAGATTCCATTTCAATGAAATGAAAATTCAAAGGTTTTTATATATCGTATTAAAGAAATTCGTGTATAAATAAAATAAGGACATAAATAAGAAAGATAATATCAACCGAAAGATTGGGAATTGGGTTAATAAGTTCCCATACCCCGTGTTTGACATGACCCGTACATTCCTTAATATCCGGAATAATTAATTAATGATAATTTATACTTGATTAAGAATCCCTTTTCAAGTTTATTATTCCATTTATATCACTTATTACTGTGTTATAAACATTATGTAATCATTTAAGTTAATAATAGTTGTTTTGTCGATATTTTGTACCTAAGTCAAAAATAAATACCTTATAATTATAAGTTATTAATGTGGTCAAATATCCATTATATTAAAAATGATATTATTGATGTATATATCATATATATCATATATATCTAGTATATATATATTTATAATAGTACATTACATTTCAACAATAGTAATGAAATTCACTTTTCATGGAGACGGTAAGTCGTGCGTACGCAAGAACACTACTTCTATTTATATTTCATATTTTAATGGAATTAATACATAATTATACATAGTTATATTATAATTACTATATAATATAATATATCATATATTTAAATCTATCCTTTATACATCCCACATAAGGCATTAGTGAGTCATATCACTTTGAGGGGACGGTAGTACGCACTTCTTAAAATGAAATTATCACGTTTACCCATTATGGAAACCATAATGTTATGATAAAATGAAAAATACAGAATAATAAAGAAAACATAGACATAATATATATCATATATAAATACGATGCCATCATAATGGCCACCATGAGAGGCGGTAGGAGATAATTCCACAATTATCGTTTCAATAGGCATTAGTACGCCATCGATAGAAACATTATGTTATTTACACATTAGATAGAGGTGTGTGTAAGTGTAGTTAGAGTCATTCTCATTAAAAATCCTCATATATTGAGGATACTTGTGTTGTTATAAATTAAAGGAATAAAAAGATTTTAGGTGTTAGGAATTGTAAAATAAAACAAAATAACTTAAAAGAATATGTTACCTTAAAATTGGGGAACTCCCTTAGGTTAGAACCAAAATGGTTTGTTGAGGTTCTTTATACCTAAGGTAAGGCTTCTCGGATGAAGATAGGGATCTTGGCAGCTTATTGGAGTAGAGTTTGGATGAGAAAAGGGCTTCAGAAGTGTGTGGAATGGGTAGGAATTGAGGTCTTTCAAAAAGGGAGAGGAGGGGATCTTTTTATAATGTTTGAAAATATTATTTTATTATATAATGATTTTCGGTTTCTAAAGGTCCAAAAAAATTGACGTCAAATATAAGGTTTCCCATGTTTTAAATAAAAACTTTCAATAAGAATTAGATAATGTTTGGATATTTTTTAATTTTTTTCTTCTTATTTATTTAAATCATTCATTAATGGCGTAAAAACGCTTCATCATTATGTCATAAATAATTATATATATATGATGTATAAAAATTATAAAACATTACCATGATGTAGGAAATACTATTATATTTCTAATAAATATTTATAGTGAAATATATCAATTATATAACTCTATATTAAAATTTTTTTAGTAAAGCAATGCATGTTTATGACATTTTAATTTTTACATTAACAAAAACGTTTTTTATGCCATTATCTGACTCAAGTGGCTCCATGGGGTCCCAAAAATTATCCATTGATTGTCTTGGTCATCCATGAATCAACAAATATGGTTATGACAAGTGTAAAGTTAATTTTATTTTAGTATAACATTACTTTTACCTTAATTTCAATAATTAACACTAATCGCAGTTAGTAAAAGTCAAAAGTTAATATTCACCAAAAATTATTTTCATCCAATTGAACCAAATTTTACATAATAATGAAAACTGTGTATTTAAAATTTTTGAAATTCAATTCACAGAAGTGATAAAATTTCATTTAAATGAAAAAGCCAGTTTTTTTAACAACTACTTAGTGGTTTCAATATTCATTAAAAATTAAAGGTTTTCAGAAAAATTTTGAAAATTCCCCCTTATAAAAATTTGATATTCCGAATTCAAACATTATTTCTATTTTTCCAAATTCAAAAAATAGGACTTTCATTATTTAATTTTATAATTAATTCATGTTGTCAAAATAAAAAATCATGTTTTTAAGAAATAACTATAAAATTTTTGATACTTGTTATAGTCCAATTTCAAAATAAAATTACATCCAATGGACAAAATTAGAATAAATGGTAATAATACAATCTAATTAAACATTAAAAAAATTAAATGGATAATATAACCATACATATAAATTATATTTAAATGTGGTTTTGAATTAAAATTCAATATTTTTCACTATTCATTAAAAATTGGATTTTATCAGAAAAATTCCAAAAAATTAGACAAAGTAAATTTTTATGTCCATATTTTAATGAAGGATTTTATTTGGTCAAATACAATGTATTAAAGTGACCAAAACTAGATTTAAAAAATTTTCTCCCTCAAAAGGTAGTAAATTGACCTTTTAGTGAATATTATAGTATTTATGCTTAAAATCGAATTATTTACTTAATTTAAGCCTCTATCTTTTATTGGATTAATGTGAAAACATTTAGTAAACTTGTATAATCATATTGTAGTTTGTGATATCCATTCCCACCAATACAATGGCTAGGAGTTAACTACCAATTAAAATAATAATATTATATTGTTAGTGTACAATGTATGATTTTAAAGAAACCCATTCTTGCGTATCGGGTACACTATCAAACACAGAAACCATTTTAAAGTAAAACTAAAATTTAATTATCAACTATTAATAAATATGAAATATGTCTTATTCCTTGTTTACCTCGGATGTTACATCAAGAGAATCCATTGTAGTGTATTGGTGGAGATTCCACTAGTGAGAAGTGACCAGATCATGGATCGTCCATCATTATGAGACAAAGTTTGATGATCTTGAAAACAAAAATGACACAGGACCACACTTCAATATTAATTAATCCAAACTATGATTTTATTTTTAATTTTTTGGATTCATTCCAAATTTTTTATTTCTATGATGAACACAAATAAATAAACCAATATATTTATTTTTGGATATGTACTTTTATGGTATAGAATTTCTCTGCTGGGATTATTGGGAGTGTTGTCAATTTTTAATTGGATCTACATTTGTCATTTTACCAGAACGGGATTGATGAATTCCAAACTTGGATGATTTTTTTCTTTCTTTTTGTGTCTCATAGATTTCTCCCACATTCGTGTTTATCGATCCCCTATATCCATTATGACTATAAATTCAATAAATACCATCAAAAAAATTTATTCGCACCTATTTCATGTCACAAGAAACTGATATCATAGATTCGGGAATGTATCAACAATGGGATATCTCCACGACAATGGATTATCAATTATTGATGGGTTTAGAAATAAATTTTTGATATCATGGTATTATAATGATAGAGGATGCATGTTAATTATTTGATGAATATATTCAAAGGGCACAACTCTGTTATCAGTGATTGATATGGTTTTCCAACATTAAAAATATATTTTCAAATTAGGTGGGTGGCCAGATCAAAAAATGGGTGAGTAGATTAAAATGTGTGCACCTGTTCTTGAATTATGAAAAATATTGTAACACAAAACATGTATCCTAATATTACATGTTTTTTGAGACCCCTTTGTGTGATGGTAGGGTGTCACGATGAAGATAAACATCACCCATATTCTGACTCGAGTCACATGATATGTTACCCTTTTTTCACTATGATGTGTACATGGGAGGGTAAAAGAGGATAGAAATAACTATATGTAAGTAGACACAACCAGCTATACATGAACATAGTCAAGATAACACTTTCTTAGAAATTACATGTATTAATCCAATGACATGAACACATGCATGGTTCTTGATACACAAGTATGACCGAGTGGCCAAAGGGAAAAGATACTTACATTGAGTACTTCTCGTGTACTGCTTAAAACAATAAATAGATCATTTTTCATATTTATAATTGATAAAATCATAATGGAGTGTTCCCTTGATACACTCCCATATTATTATTATAGAGACACTTCCTATAGATCTAATGGTTATTCTTTTAGTGGGATGTCATGGAGAGTGTTGTCGGAATCCTTCTCGGAGTTTTATTGTGATATCCTTTGTCATCATCTTTCTCTTGGTGTTGTTATTGTCATCTTCATGACCATCAATTCATGAGTATCGATCCTCTACTTAGCTTGATCTTCTATATTGAATTATTTATAACCCCATGGAATTAGGTGTGTCAATTTATTTGAATTTAGATAAAATAGTTTTTTCTGATCATGAAGAAAAAATAAAATTGGAAATAAGAAAAATATATAATCCTTTGGAATAAATTTATTTAAATTAAAATATTTTAAAATTAAAGCAGGATATTATTTTATTTTATAAATCCTTTATTTATTTGAAATGATATTTCCTAAAAAGTGCCAAATAAATTGGAATTATGTGTTCACATTAAAATCACAATATTTTGGTCCTTTTAGATTTTGATGAAAACAACCAAAATAAAATATGTTAAAAAATAATTATTTTTTAAAATAAGATAATTTAGAATAAAATTATCATATTTATTAATTGATGTATAAATAAGGATATTTTTAAGTGTATGAAAGGAATATGAACTTGTAAAAAAGGTTATTTATGATAAAGAAGAAGTATCATCATTTTTTTTACTCATATGAAGCCTTTGGGAAGAATTCATATTAATGGGAAATAAAATTGTGATTGGAAATTTAATAAATTATGAATATATAATTAATATTATTCAGTTTAAGTGTAAAAAATATTTCCCTATATGGATTATCCTTCATAAACATTGTATTGAAAATAAAACGATACGATTTGAGTAGCATTTAAATCCAAACCTAGTAAGTTGAATTTTTTTAGAATATATCTCAAAAAAATAAATGAAAAGAAATATAATTCAGGATATAAAAAAAAGAAATATACATGCCTTATAAATGTAAATTAGTTCATAATAATAATCATCCCCCATGAATTTCAAACTGAGAACAGAAAAACCATATAAAAATAATAACATTTGAGGTATGGATAAGATGATTATGAGTTTGTAAAGAAGAATTATAAAAATAATAAAATAATGAATAAATAAATTATAAATTAATCATTATATATAATAAATCACACATTCAATATTAAAATTTAGAAATAATGCATGTAAAACAATTGAAGGAAATTGAGTTAGCTAAAACCCTTAGATCCACAATGTCCGATAAATAAATTTCCATTTAATTAAATAAACTGATATTTATATTCAAACCCAATTAATGTGATGAAAATATTAAAATAAATTTATTATTTAGTGGTTAGACCATACTAAGAAAACCATGTTCACAAAATGATATATGTCTGAAGAAATAATATTTTAGATAAATACTGCATTCCTTTCTACAAATTTGATATGTACATGCATGTAACATCTTAGATTATAAAATTAAGATAGAAAAGTAAATTTATAATAAACATATTCATATATATTTTATATTCCATGTTATATCAAATGTCATATAATATTTATATGATATATTGTTTTTACATTGTAAGTTACTCTTAGTTATTTAGTTAATTTATCCATAGAAAATTATATATATTGAAAATGGTCAAGGTTTGTTAAATTAGTATTCTAATATCCTCATATATATATTTTTTTAATTAATTAATATTTTTCATAAAAATTCAATTACTTCTATAACATTAAAAAATAAACTTTATGTATCAGATTTAACTCGAAATGTTCTCCTTTTTTAGGTTAATTTATCAATGATGGTTTATTCTTAATAAAACATAAAAAATGAAATATTTTATATTTCATGATCCTAAAAAAATATTTAAATATAAAATATCGTAATGTATTTCCATTAATTAGGTTCCCATATTCACCCATGATAGAATTTGTTCACGTCATCCAGGTAGATCGTTAAACCAACAAAAACAAAAAATTTATATATAATGCATATGTACTATTTTGGGTGATTATGTTAAATTTTAATTATTGGATAATTATAAAGAAATAATTGATATTTTTTATTGTGATTGATCAAACTACAATATTTTTTTCAAAATTATGAAAAAATTTATGAAAAAATAAATACCTAACTTTTTGGTGGTGGTAGTCCGCACATATGATGTTTTTCATTTTTTTAATTGAATATATGGTAAGTGTAGATTTTTTTACAATTTCAGAACATAAACACTATTAAAAATTCAAATTATTTCATTAATTAATATTTTCTCACCAACTATTTTATTTGTTTTTGGAAAAAATAATATATTATTCATGGATGTTGTTGTATACAAGTATGCAAGGCTACATTATTGTTCTACAAATTAAATTCATTGAGGTGATATATAAATGTATCATTTTAATATTATTATTATATATTATTTAACAATCTAATTCATAAAATAAATAATTATAAATATCTATGAGATTTTCTTATGAGAAACATAAATGCTTGATTCATGGAGGGGATAGTCCACACAAATGCATTATCGACGTTTTACAGTTTTTCTTACTGAAAATAAATAAATAAATAATAATTTTCTCTTTATTATAATAATATATTAATTTATCAATTAAAATAAGGTAATTATATACTTTTTATGAAACCCTTTTGAAGAGGAATATTAAAATAGGCATAGATTAGTTTGAAAATGTTATAGGAGGATAATATTATGAGTTTTTTTAAATAATATCAAAGGTAAATGTGTAACATGATGTAGTGAAAGGATAAACATTCATAAGGGACCATGATGGTAGTTTTTAAAGGAGAATATAAATTTTCAATATGGTAAATTTATTATTCATAGATAAAAGGAAAAAGGGGTAAAGGGGGAAAGGGAGTTTATTTTTTGTTAATCTGAACCACAACCATCAATTTCAAGAACTTTTTGTATCTTGTTTTGGAAAATTTATATGAATAAATCATTTTTATCATATTTACATTAAACATGGTAATTTAAATTTTAAACTAGGTAATTAATTTTCATTAAAAAATAATAACTGATATTTAAACATATTTTTAACCATTTTATTTAATATTATAAAACAATTTTATCGTATTAAATTTACAGTAGTATAAAATTATATTTTTTAAATTAACAGTCATAACATGTAAAATAAATGTTTTTGAAAACTATTTTCTTAAGATTAAAATTTATGTGTAACATAAACATATCAATATCCTAGATTTTTATGTATGAAATAAGTATTTTATAAAAATAAAATATATTATTTTAAAATCAATACAAAACCTAAAGTTTACGAAACCATGTAATATTAAATTAAAATACAAGAAAAATTATTTTTCCCCAGATTTAAAATCTAAATTTTCTTTTATAATGATAGATTTATGTTTTATATATTTAAAATTATATCATTAAAATAAAAAAATTTATACATTATATACATATTTTTTTAATTTATAATATATATTTATTTCTTTAATAGAAATAAAATTTAGTATTTTGGAAAAGATACTATTTTCTAGAACTCATCTAAACAAATTGATACTAAAAAATACTATGAAACAGTATTATAATAATATTGAAATGTATAACCCAAAATTTATATACATATTTAATAATTAAATTACTAATTTTTTAAATAACAATACAATAATTATGAAACACATGATCTATTAGAAAATTAACATCTTAAATTCTAAATATTCTTATGATATTTTATATTAATATTAAATTGACTAAAATGTTCTTTTTCTAGCGGTTAATTATTAATAAAATATTCATTATTTTCATCTCGAATTACATGTCTAATTTAATTTTGATGATTTATGGGAAAAAAGATATCAGCACCATGTTTATTTAAAGGGAATCAAATTTTATAGTAAAATATTTTGTTTTTATATTCTCTACCATTTAATAATGTGGGTCCTCCAAATTTCTATTATTATTCAATAATGATAATATAAAAGTGTTTGTAATATATAAACATGACTAAAGAGTTTATTTCCTATGACTATTCATACATACAATCATTGGTATGACTAATAGACAGTTCGTTTTTAGTAATAATAGACTTAAAACTAATATTGTTTTCCCTTAAATATTTTTTGACATATACTCTTGTTGATTTATTAATAAGAACAATATAATCGAAATGATTTATTTAATATGGATTTTATAATTTAGATAATACCAACATGTGATTATGGTTTTACTTAGAATTTTTAAATCAGTTCCTCGTATCTTGGAAGTTATCATTGTCTCTATGTAGAGTGATCCTATATGTGACCAATAGCACATAAAAATTGTAATAAAGGATGGATTATTTTAATTTATAGAGAGAATTGAAACTGTTATTAGATTGAGATATAGTACTTGCATACAAAAAAATTCAACTAGATGTTTTTATTAATAAAAAGATATCTTGTAAATAGGGTTTGGATTTTATATTCGTAACAAACATTATAGGTAATAATTTGTGGAAAAAATGATGATAAAGTAAAATATATATATTATTGGAGTATGTGATTATTTTTCATCACTCCACATCTTTTCTAGAATGTAAAAATATAGTTGTGGTTGATTGAAATTTCCTTGTATTCGATGTTGATGATTCTTATTAACCATATTATCCCCTCGATTAAATCATTGACTTTCATTTTTTACTATGCTTCGCACATTTTGGATGTTAAATCATCCATGGTACCATATTATGAACACTATATATATATATATATTATCAACTACAATCATTATTTATCCTTTGTAGTTTGTATCTTAATGATTTTATTTAATATTGACAAAAAATACTTTAATTTTATTGGGGAGTTACTATTGGTGTCTCTTCCAAAATTTTGTCACGAAGTAAATTAAATCATCAATCATCCATAATCTCAATCTACATATATTCCATGATACAATATTATTCACTTATTTGGCATGTTTAGTTTTTTAATTGTGTTCATGTTGTTAATCATTATTCTTGATAGTATGCAAGTGATAATCACAATGTTTATCAATCGATCTCTTATCCCATCAGGTTTCTTAATTGGTAAATTAGTGAATTTTATATAACATCGATTGATAACATGGTTCCATTAGATATCCCCATTAATAATACATAGTGTATTCAATTATTTTCAATGAATATTTAATACGATAAGAGAATTATTGTTGGAAATTAAAACCATAATTAGTATTATTATTTGAAATATTTATATTTCCACTAAGAATTAACTAAATGAATCTTGATATAATATATGATTACCGAGGTTTTTTTATTATATAATCCTTAACCTAATTACTAGAAATTATAACTATTTTATAATGGATCATATTTAGATTATTATTAACAGATTCATATCCCATAGATGGGTATAGAAATTGTGTTGTCGTAGGCCAACCCCTTATGCCCCAAAATAACGTTTGAGTTAATACTCAACCATAATGTTCTAGGGTTATTTCCCAATGTTGAATCAATATAATATCCATGTATAATATATATTAATTTGAAAGGTATAAAATTTCAATGAAAATAAGAAACTCCAATCAATAACAATGCTTCATGATATTATGTAATATTTAGAAACACTATTCGACTTATCCTAGACTTCCCCAATATTATCTCCCACCATAATAAATAATCAATATAAAATAATATATATAACAAAAATAAATATTTATTTATAACATTGATGTTACGTTCAACCTTATCCTGTAAATCCAAATCTTATTTTTTTCTTCAATAAATAACATCATAATATCTAATGTTATCTAAACCCTCTATTAATAAAATTCCGGAATAATATACTAGAAATCCAATATTTTTTGGGGAAAAACATAAATTTTCTTCATTTTAAAAGACACACATCCATATTTTCAACATGATACAACATTTACAGATGAATTAATTTTTTGTTTTATATTTTTATATAGTAAAAAATAATAAGTAACTAATTAAACCTATGTTATTTATATAAAATGTTGTTTTTATCTAAAATTAATTTTCACAGTAATATAATAAAATAAATTATATATATCATGAATTCATTATCACCCAAAAAAACTCGAAACATAATACATTTATATGATTATTTGGAGAAGTATTTTTAATTATAACCATTAAAAGAGGTAATATAAGAATTTTATAGGCTCATTTTCGGAGTAATGGTAATAATAAGTGATGAAATGTTAATATCATTAGTGATGATTATATTTTAAGATGGGTATACTAATTATAGATAAGTTTTCAATGAACATAAATTCATAGTTAATAAATCATTGAAGAATAATAGGAATGAAATAATTCAAGAATAAAATGAGTGTGGAAATTTATTGACTATATAGGACCCATAAAGCTATAAAAGGTTCATGAGAATAAGAACGAGACCTTTAAATCATTAAAATGTTACAAAAAAATTAAAATATAGAAGCATAAAATCCATTACATGGAATAAAAAACTTTGAAAAAAAATTAAAAAATGGGATAATCATATCAAAATTTATAAAATCATTAAACCTTGGGTGTAAAATTACAATATAACTATAGTACATTCATTGGTTAGACATCTTCACCCATGCCTGTGTGAAAATGTAATTATACCCTTTTATAAATCACCTTCATGAGATAGAAACATGTACCCATTATAATGAATAACTAAATTGTGCTATTATATATATATATATATATATATATATCTTAGTATATCTAAATATAAAACCAATTTATAACATAGTGAGAGAGAACCCCACCCAGCATTCATCAATACTTACATATTCAACTGGAAAACTAAATCACAAAACAAATAAATACCATAGAAGGAAAAATGGTTTTAATATCATTATAAGATAGAATTATATAGAGAAACAAATTCATAATTCTATCAGTAATTATAATATGATAAACCTTTGGAAAATAAATAGTTCTTCAATAACATCACGTTTATTTATTTATAATTTTATTGTAATAAAGAAAATAAATCTTCTATTATTTACACCATATAGATATATGAAAAAATCTATGTCTATAATTTCAAATAATTAATTTAACTATGAAATTAAGGTAAAAAATGTAAAATCAAATGGGGTAAATATATTGTGTTCATATTAAAAAATGTTTGAATAAATATAGATTTTCTACCCTAATGTGAAATTAGGATGACAAATGTAAGGATGTATAATTATTCCAAAAGATAAGTATATAACATAATTTTTCCTGAGAAACAATATGGATACTTAGATATAGATAAAATTTCAAATCATGAATAACTTATATCAAAAGATTTAAAAATATATGAAAATAATTTCTTGATCATTATAAAAAAATAATTTTAAAATCATAAATATCCATGCTATTTTGATTAAAAAACATTTTAGAGAAAAATAATTTATAATTAATGTAAAATAGTTGTTTCCTTTATGAACCATCAAATAATAAAATAGAGGGTTCATTGAAGATAATTATGATGGATTAAAGACATATTCACAAGGAAAACATTAAAAATATATTATTTTTAAAAATTGTTCAAACAGACCGTACTAAAAATGTTCACATTTCCATTAAAAAAATTTATACAGGTAACAGTTGAAAAAATTATATCAATTAATTATTGATGAATAGCTAAGGAAATATTCAAATGAATATAATGAATATAGATTTATATAAATAGAGGTTCTCAATTGATCCTAACATATGAGGATAAATACTTATACAGGAAACAATTAGGGTAAAATATGAGTCAATGTGAAATAAAAGTTTTAGGGGAGATCTTGAAACCCTAGAATTTTTAATGAAAATGATAAGTAATTTTAAAAAGAAAAATAATTCCCCATATGGATTGTCATTCCAAAACAATATTTATTTGAAAATAAGATTGTAATCAAAACCAATAAGTTTTGAGTTACATTTAAATCAAAACCATAATTGGATAATTATTTAGTAATTTAATGTCAAATACCATGAGGAAAATTTAATTCATGAATTAATATTAATAATAGATATATAAAGACCATATAATATTAAATTTTGTGAAAATAAAATTTCATTTCCAAAAAATTAAGAATTGAGATAAAGAAACAATTATAAGAGGAACGATCATTAACGTAAGAGTCATTTGATAATTATGGTTTACAGAAATTTTTTAATAAAATATATAATAAGGTAGAATTATTTTATATAGTTCTCCATGGAATGAATTAGTCAAAAAAATATTAATTGATCTAAATAAAAAATCTTGTAACTCGATGGGAGGAAATTTAGATTGAGAAAATAATACCAAAATTGATATCCTTTAAATCAAAGGCCATTTAATAAATAAAATGATAAGGATCTTAAATCCAAATAATTAAATAAATAACATTGAAATAAATCCATATTAAATATATGATAGTGAAAAATAAAAAAAAAATATGTCAAATTATATTTAATTTTAGAATTGAAACCCTCACCATGGTACAGATTCATTTTTTTCATTCACTAAACTTCTTGGATATTAATTTTAAATTTGTTATATAATTCATTATATATTTATTCATATATATATATATATATTATTTTATAAGCATAATATAATATAATATATAATTTATTTAATATATTTTTTCTATTAATGTCAGTAACTTAGGTATTTTTCAATAATTGTTTCTATAACAAATCATACACAATGAAATTGGAAAAATATGTATAAAAATATTATTTCTAATATCCAAATTTATATATTTTTATATCATTTAAATATACATTATAAAAAAATCATTTTTTTCAATTGGATTACATAATGTTCTCCATGTATAAATGTTATGTTGAAATATTCCTTCTGAATTTTAAATGTACTTTGGCATTAAATTATGAAAATAACTAAAAAAAGGAAAATATTTTTCATGTGAAGTGCCCCAAATCCACATTCTGGGATCTAGTGATGAAATAACCTAAATTTTACACAATGTGTTTTAGAAAATAAAAAATAATGAAACATTAACAGCTCAATGAAATTTTTGGTTTATAGTTTCAGATATTTATAATAATGATTGAACTAATTATACATCAATTGGTTATTCAGAAAGTAAAATTTTCCCACTATATAGGAAACTAAATATTCCCTAATAGGACATCAATATCTCCCAAATATCCTCTTTACAAGATACTCTTACAGAAACAATTCAAGTATTGAATTTTTATATTACCTTTGAAAATGGAAATTTAAGAATTATTTGATCGTAGATGATTATTAATGGTAAGAATATGCGATAAAAATTATGGATCATAAGTAGTTTTACTAGTAGAATATCAGTAAAATAAACATTTATAAAAAATTAATACCCAAAAAATCAAATATCATAAAACATGGAATAATTCATGGAATACTAAAAATAAAAGAATCAAATGTGTTTGGTAATATTAAAAAAATGACCCATGAGATCAAAACATAGTATTGATAATAATCATAAATCTATAACATATTAAAAATATTTCACAAGTATTTGAATGAAAAAATATAATAACCACATCATGGATTAATGTTTTTTACATAAACCATGATAATTAGATGTTAATAATATAATTTATTACATCATTCAATTGTGTTGAAACAATTATAATCAGAAAAAATTACATTTATGAGCCACACAGAGAAACCCATTGTTGAGAGACAAATTAATTTTACCCATCTATACAAAAACATTTGGAGTCAAACACATACACCCATTCCTGAAATCAAAAATATTTTATGCATCTATTCTAATCAAATGAGATTTATATATTTATCCATTACATTTAGAAGTGATATAGCACCCATCCGGGTATTCATTCACACATTCATGTGAAACAAAAATAATAATTCTCCATTTATATATAACCAATATAATGAAAATGTATTTAGAATCCTTTTCAACTATTATCAAATAATGAAATCAATCATAATTCCATTGATAACAATAACATTCTAAACACATGGATAATAATTTGGTATCAGATTACGTCGAGTAAAACTAAAATTTAAAATCATTTTATTATGATAATAATGAATATACAGTTTATATGAAATAGATAACATATATGTGGTTAAGATATAAATTTTCTCAAATTAATTAATTTTTGGAATCTAGTTGAACACTCTTCATTAATTAGAAGTATATATTTTATTTTTATACACGAAAACATTGGAAAATTACTATTGCTAATCATCAATGACAATTAGGAATGAAAAATGTAATGATAAATAATTCCTTGAAAAGTTAAGGGAAAAACTAATCTACCCCCATAATGAATATAGATGGTAATATTCAAAGAATATCCCAGATCAAGAATATTATATGATAAATGATGTTGATTAATATGAAAACACTTTTTAAAGGGAATTAGTAAAAATATATATTAAAATAAGAAACAAATTACGAATTTGGTATTTAAATAAAATGATTTTCATTAATATA
Organism: Viscum album; assembly: GCA_963277665.1. Lineage (NCBI taxonomy): Eukaryota > Viridiplantae > Streptophyta > Magnoliopsida > Santalales > Viscaceae > Viscum > Viscum album. Next base: position 32,920,743 of record OY728150.1, on the reverse strand, counting down.
TTAATTATTTTCATATCTAGGTACTGAGACATGGTAGGTTTTCGAGACACGGTGGGCCCAAAACAATTTTTAAAATATATTTAAATTTATTAAATTCATGATAATATACTTTTAATGAAATGGTGGACTAGGTTATTATCAGATGAATATTTTGAAATCCTTAGGATATGGTAGAGTCTAAATCATGGGTTTTAACATTGGCACATCATAACCATGGAAGGAATTGGAAATTCAGGTTGAGCACCATCACGATAAAATTTATTAAATTATTTTTTCCATTTTATGAATATGAAAGAGAATTAATATTTCTACATAAAAAATATTATGGTCGATTTGTAGGGTTTCCATCATAACCATAAAAATTAAGATAACCCATTGGAAAGAATATGTGGGGATTCCATTGGTGATGGTATACCAGATCATGGTTCATCAATAATTTTTTGATGGAGCTTGATGATCTCGGAAATGAAAATGACACAGAACCATTCCCCACCATCAATTGATCCAAATTGATATTGGATGTTGATTTTTTTGGATTCATTACATCTTGTTTATTTATATGGTGAACACAAATCAATCAATAATTATTTAAATTTTTGGATGATTACTATTTCATATCGTATTTATATACTGTGATTATTTGGAGAGTTGTCTATTTTTATTTGGCTCTACATTCTTTATTATAAAAGAAAGGGTTTGAGGTATGCAAAAATTATTAGAGGTTATTCCCAATTTCTGTGTTTTTTAAATTTCACCCATCATTCTTTTGTGTTAACCCCTCGTATTAATTATGACTATAAATTCAATAAATATTATTAAATATATTGTCTCACCCCTATTTCATGTCACAAAATAGATATTCTAGATCATGTATTATATCAAAAATGATATCATTCTACCAAAATGGATGATCGATGAGAGATGGGTGGAGAAATAAATTATTGATATAATTGTCTTATGATGAAGGAGGATGAATGTGAATGATTTATTAGAAGTATTAAAATGTCAAAACTCAGTATTAAGTGATGGATAGAGTCTTTAACATTGGGCATAATGTTTCCAATGATGTGTGTTGTCAGATAAATAAATGAGTGAGAAGATGATAATGCATAATCCTCTTCTAGGATTATAGAAAATACTACAAAACAAGAAATGTATCTTGACATTGTTCACCTTGTTGGACCTCCTTTTGTGGTGGTAGGGTTCCAGGAAAAAGACAAATACCACACACCTGCTGACCCCAATCACATGACATATGAAATTTTTTTTATTATGGTGTGTACTATTGAGGGTACATAGGCAGGATAATAACAAGTTTACATAGAAACAACCATATGTACACATACAAGGCCATAATTAGAATAACATATACATTACATGTATTGTGCCAAATATGTGGAAACATGCATGGTTCATGATGCATCGTTAGGACCCGGTGTTGAAGGGAAAATTCATGCACTATGAGTCCATCTCGTTCACTCCTTTAAACATGGAATAAATCCCTTTTCAACTACATCATGGGAGAAATAATTTGGTAGATTTACCTTAATCCATTTACATAGGGATTTTATAAAATCACATCCTACACATAAGATGGTGGTCCCCATAGTGGGACATCCAGGACAGAGTTTTTGGAATCCTTATGAACATCTTTGTGTGAGATCCTTCCTCTTTCCCCTTAGTGATATTCATGGTGTCATAATGACCAACATTACACAATTTTAAGACATCTACATAGATAAAAATTCTAAATTGAGTTATTGATATACCCCATGTCCTTGGGTGTGTTACTCGTATGTGTATTATTCTCTTCAGACTTATGATGTATATATCTTATTGAGATACCTTCTGATTAGCACATCTCCAAAATATGAATACATTGATACCTGACTCGTGGTTTTTGTTCTCCTAGATGAGTGATATGTGGAAACTTCATATAATATTTTTAATCTTACATTATGGATGTGATGTTACATTGAGATATCATATCTTTTTTTAGTATATCTGGATATTCATTTTACATTTTTTGTATAAATATGCCTATGTTGACATGCCTTTTATTCTTGTTGTTATGTGGTTAGTGATTTTGGGGTGTCCTATTAGGTATTATTATACCCATCAATGTATGATATTTTCATAAAAATTTCATGTCTTATGAATATGATCAATATTTAGAAGGTTTCATAGAGGGACCAGGACTATGAATGGCTCAGTGATCTAGACTAACCAAGGTTTATTACAACAATATCCTTCAAAACAACCCCTATAATACATTCAGGTTTGAAATTTTTTGATAATATTGTTTTTGGGATAATATTTTTCCCATTTTTTTTGTAAATATTTCATACTTTGGAAGTGGGATTTATATATATATACAAGAATTTTTTAACAATTTTTTATATTTTCACATTTTATGGGATTGGATAAATTTGTGTGTGTATAGGTTACTTAGGCTATGTCTTCCAATGCGATTGATATTACGACTACACGATAGTATCTATGTTGTTGTCTATTATATTCGAGCATGAGGTAGTCTTATTATAGGCCCCATTGGGATGGTACATGCTAGAATGTTATCATATATGATAGTTTTATCGTAGTATCAAATACAATGACATTTTTTTGGGGAACCAATGTTACGTGTTTCGAGCTTAAATTTTAGGGCAAGGACACTAGAATTAATGATCTAGTCAATTTATCCATGCACTAGGACTATGATCACATACCCAATAACATGTTCCATGTAGAAAATGGATTCCATAAGATAATTATGGGTGAAATGGGTTGTAAGGATGTGCAAGAGTATTCTAGTACGATTTTTTAATTTGTAGAGGTAGTTTTAATGTTATAGGTGTAACATTATGTGTTTTAAGGATCCCCATTTAAAAGTAATGAAGAGGGGAATTCATTGAAGTACCAAATAAATTTTATGTTATATTAATTTCAAATTAAAGGGTAAAAGGATATAAAATGGGATAAAATTTGACGCGATTGGAGTTCGTGTCAATCCCAAGTTGAATCATTCATTTTGAAACTTATTTTTTAATATTTTGATTTATTTATTATTAATAAATAAATTTTTATTGATTTTACTATTACGAAGGTAATTAATATTTTAATATTAGTAATTATTTTTAATGAAGAATATTTAAATTAATCTGTTCACTTTAATTTGATCCTATTTATTTCAACTATTAATATTATATAATATAAAAAAATTACAGTCTCGTGGAATGATAATTTGAAAATAAAAATAGATAAAACATAAAAATATTTTCAATGAAAATTGTGTTTCTAATAATCATATTTATGTGTATTATAAATTTAGGAATGAAATGGATTATCAAAGAATAATTTAATTTTATTAAAAATAAAAAAAATTCTATGTGGAATTCAAATAAATCTAAATTTTAATTTCACTAAAATAAATTATAATTAAATTAAAATACAAAAATATATTTTATTTAAATATTTAAAATGTTAAAATAGAATTATAGTTTTAAACATTTTTTAATGTTAAAAAAAATCTTGAACCTGAATAATATTATTCCAAAAATACATATTTGGTTAATTAAAAAATATATTATCTTTCCGAAAATAATATTGAAAGTCAAAATTTTTTCCAATGATGATTTTTTTAGGGTTGATTTAAATATAAATTATAAAAGATATAAAATTCTTTGGTCTATTTTTTATATGAAATTAAAAAATGAATTTAATTTTACAAAAATATAATTCTAAAATTCATATATAAAAAGAGAAACAACTAAAATAAAGTTTACCATAAAATTATCCATTTAAACAATATGAATTATAATTCTATATTGTATAAACTTCTAATTAATTACAACAATTTTATTTGAAATAGGTTTTATTATTTATATATTTTCACATTTTTTTAATCAATTATATCAATAATCATATTTGGTTAGGGTTTCATTGGAAAACATTTGTCGACACATTTATTTTTGAAGGGTAATATTATATTGATAAATATGTTGTCCTTACACCATCCCTAAATAAATTATTACATAGTATTTTTAATTATTAGTCAATAATAAAAGTACCAGAGGGTATCCAAATGATATACATGGCAAAATATTTGATTCATCATTAGGTTTCATCATTTTTATCAAAGGTACTACTACTGGAATTGTCTTTTAACTAACAATAATCATGTCATTTATATACGATTTATCTGTAATGATCTTAGCTAATTAACCTTCAATATAAAATACATATATATATATATATATTAATGTTATTATAAGTTTTTTATATTAAACATTGTACTAATATGTGATTATGGGTAGATTTGGGAAAATTAAATAGGGTTTTCCAACCATTGATGTTTTTATTATGTATATGTATACAGATTCATTCCATTCCGAATAACAAATTGAATTCAACCAAGATATGGGAAAAAATTATAGAGGGAAATTAAACATTCAATAAAACTAGATATAGAGACCAGATATAATAATCATACCACTATATGTTTTTATTAATATAATGATAACTAGTCATCAGGGTGGTGATTTAATATTCTTAAAAAAAATTAATATTAAATGGAGTGGTTTCATAATGATAATATATAAAACCCAATTTCATAAAGTTGATTATCAATTTTACTTCAACTATATTATATTCATAACTAACTTACAAAATTAAGGAATCATTGGAATTCTTTTATATTGTAATTTGTTGATGCATATCATCCTTATTGACATTGGGATTGTGAAATTGAATTATATAATATCCTTGTTTTTAAAATTTCAGATATTGAGCTATTAATTATACCTAACGATTAAAATTATTTACCTATATTGGGGGGACTAAAAAATTCCTCTTTTAAAACAATTGTTTTGATTAATTCAATTCATTACAACTGATAAAACTTCTTATAGATCTATTCGTAAATTCCACCATGTGTCTCAACCCAATTTTTTCATACATAGAAAATTGAATAATCTACAATTATGCATATATATCACATGAACATTAATATGACACAATTTTTATATTATTTGGCATGTTTTGGATTTCAATGAATGTTCACATTGTATATTTCAATTTCTCATTGCTAGTTTCGAACAATGGATAGTTACTTAATTATAGGTTGTATCCCATTAGGTTTATCATTAGGAAATTTTATGAAAATTATACTGAATACATTCAAAACATGGCTCCTTTGGGATGTAACCATTACTCTAACCATGAACTGATAATTTATAGTGATGAAAAATTAACATCATAAGATAATAATTACATGAAATATAAACCTCAAAATTTGCTATATTTGAAATTTATACATAATCATCAAATATGTGCAAGATAATTCTGCATTAAATAATATATTAAATAATATATGTTCTATCATACTACATAACAAAATTACTCAACATAATAAATCCTTCATAGAGGATTATAATTTAAAAGTAAATAATCCAAGAACATAGTCCAATATTGTCTACCTTATTGTGTAGTAATATGCTCTCCCATCATTAACTAGACTGAATATTGATTATTTACTAAACGAGTCATTTCTAGGGCCATTTCCCCTTGGTTCATCAGTGCCAAAACTGCATCCAAATTCTAATATATAGACATTCATTCAATTTATAATAATAAAACAAACTCAAAAAATTTCAAGAAAATTCATGATATTATCATACATATATACATATAATAACTACATTGACTTATACTATGTTATTCTCTAATGAAATCACATCATAATACTAAAATTATATAAAATATTAAATATAAGATACCTAATTTTTTCCATATTACACTAACACTATTATCATACATGAACTATAAATCCCTAATGAACATTGTAATTTTTAATTTATCTTCATCAAATGACTTTATATTCTTTAATGTTATATAAACACATCTTGAATCACAACTAATGGTCCCTAATCCCATCCACATATATTTCATCCTAAAAACAACAAATATTTAAATTATGGATTTTATTGATATCAATAATTACAATATAATGAATAAATTATAAAATAATTAACTTTTTATGTTTCTAGATTAAGAGAGATTGGAATAAGATTTTACTGGTTGAAGTAATGTTCGGTATATCAAAATTGGCATTTTTCCACTATATATGTAATTATGTATTTCATAATATGCAATAATCTTCTTGAAAATATCCTCCGCAAAATATACTCTTCATGAATGTTTTTAAATATTATTATTCTTGAAAACATGAAGAAAATTGAAACATAAGAAATGCTAAATTGTTGATATTCTGTGAGGGTAAACATATGTGATTTTAATTAAATATCATCATTGAGTATAATATTATCATATTATTATAAGAATTATATATAGGAAAAAAATACTATTAAAAATAAAAGATCATAAATCATCGAAAAATACTTTACATAACATTATAAATGAATTACGAGAGTGAAATAACATGAGTTAAGAAACCTGATCCATAAGAGACATAACATATCATTCATCCATAATTGCATTCTAAATTTGAGAAATTATTTACATATGAAACAGAACCAATGGAATGATAATGAGTTTCATATCATTTTCAAATATAATCTACTTAAATAAATCATCTATAATTCTACCAATAATAATAACATGAAAACCCCATAAAAATAAATAGTTGAAATTACAGAAAATAACATTTTATGTAAATACTAATTAGTCTTGATTATAACTATCTTGGTTTTTAAACCATATTAATATATTTTTTATATTAAATTCAATAATTTAAAAAAATAAGACGATGTATATAATCATGTTAAACCCATATAAATTAGAAGAAGGTAATTTACAGTTTTCAAAGAGTGATAATTTATAATTAAAATTAGATTAATACACTGAATATGATAATGAATGAAAAAGGTTGATATTTATCATTCTTTTGAAAGAGAGGGATATATCATGATAAATATAGATCAATAAAATAAATTATAAAATTTAGATAATATCCTTGATCGTGAATAACATATGCCAAAAAATGTTGATTTAGTTAAAAGCAATTTCTAAAGCATTGAGAAAAATCACATTTCAAATAAGAAACATAAATAATATTTTGGATTAAATTTATATACATTTACATTTTTTAAATTTCATTTAGTATAAATCATTATTTTAAAAATCCATGATTCCATAGAAATTATATTTATTAATAATTCCAATGATTGTTGAATGTTGTGTTCACATGAAAATATTTAAACGATGATTCGATTACATTTTGTTGAAAACTACCAATACAAAAAATATTATAAAATATCAATATATTTTTAAATAAAATAATGCATTAGAAATTGACTATAATAAGTTATTTATTCATATATAAGGATATTTATAAGAGCATATAAGGAATATGAATGCGAAAAATTGATTGTTGATGACATATATGAATTATCATGGTTATTTTCAACTCACATGAAACCTTTTGAAAAAATATATGAATTAATGGTAAATGAAATTTTGATGGGAAATGAAAAAAATTATGAATATCTAATGAATATGATTTAGGTTTTATATTTAATTAAAATTCATTGTATGGATTGGGTTTAAAAAACATTTTGTCGAAAAAAATAATGAAAAAAAAACTTATTGGTAGAGTAACATTTAAATCCAATCCCATTAAGTAGAATATTTTTAGAATTAATGTCAAAATAGATGGAATAAAATATAATTAATGATATAAATATATATATATATATAATCCATAAAATGTAAATTGGTTCATAATAAAAAGCATCACCCATGAATTTAGAACTGAGAATTGAAAACCCTTACAAGAAGAATAACATTTGAGGTAACGATCATATGCTAATGAGTCTATAATAAATAATTTCAAAACCCATAAAATAATTAATAAATAAAATATAAATTAGTCATTATTTATAATAAATAATACTTAGAATATTATAATTTAGTTAGAATGCTTGGGAATAAATATAATAAAATTCAGTTAGCGAAAAAACTTATGACCTCAATGTCCTATTAATCCAATTACATTTCAATAAGGAAATTTTATGGATATTAAAACCCAATTAATTACATGATTATATTAAAATAAATTTGTTATTTAATGAATAAACCATATTGAAAATTTCAATTCCACATTATGATTTGTGTATCATGGAATAATATTTTATATAAGTAATGCATCCCTTTGTCCAAATTCAATATATACATGCATGTAATATCATAGGTTGAAAAATTATGATAGATAAAGGAATTAATAATAAACATATTCATCTATTTTTTTATTCTATGTTTTATCTACTATCATATTCTATTTGTATAATATATATTTTTCACATTTTTTGTGACACCTAGTTATTTAATATAATTTTCAACAATTAATTTTATAAATTAAAAATTTTAAATGGAGAAATATTGTTAAATTTTAATTTCTAGATATATATGATTAATTAATAATTTATTTAACAATTTATATAATTCAACATCATTAAAAATTGAACTCTGTTTATGAAGGTTAACTAGAAATGTTTATTTTTTAGAATTTAAATTATCATTAACGCTTTATTTTTAATAAAACAAAAAAATGTATAATATTATTTTCCTATATATTTAATAAAATATTCATATATATATTATTTTAGTATATCACAATCTACTATGTCTCTATAGTCACCCATGAGATAAATTTATTACGTTATCCAGGTAGATGGTTAAACCGACCAAAAAATATTTTATTAATAGTGGATAAGTTTTATTTTGGGTGATTATGTTACAATATCATTATTAAAAAATGATTAAGAAATTGTTAATATGTTATTAATTTGATGGCTCAAAGTGGAATATTTTTTGAAAAAAATTAAAAGAATGTATGAAACACTAAATACATAAAATTCTTGGTGGTCGTTGTCTGGACAGATGATGTTTTTGATTTTTCATTTAATTTGTGACAGGTAGAGAAATGTTTATAATTCAATAAAATAAATACTATTTAATATTGATATTATTTCATTAATTAATCTTTTATCACCCACTATTTTATTTTTTTATGAGAAATAAGAAACATCATTAATAGAGGTGGTAGTACGTATGTGTGCATGGATACATTATATTCCTAAAAAATAGATGTATTAAGAGAAAAATATAAATTTATCATATAAATAATAATATAATACTAAATTTACCATGTTCAATCATGACATAGATATTTATAAAAACCCATGAGAAGTTTCTAGCAAAAACAAAAGAGGATGATTTGTGGAGGCGGTAGACCACACTAATTCACTATCGACATTTTATAGTTTTTCATAGTGGATGAATTTATTTAAATCAAAAATTTACTTTATCATAATAGTATATTCGGGAATAAATTATTCTAATTTTAATATATTATTTTTTAGAAACGTTTTTTAGTAGACGATTTTGATAAAATGATAAAAAGTCGGTAATAGTTATGTCGAGATCCTAATAAATTTAATAAGAAATATCCTTGGTAACTGATTCATTAACCTATAAAATGGTGACAATAGGCTTTAAGAAGTGGGAAAATTATAGGAGGAAAAAAATTCATATTTTAAAAATGAAATTTAATTGTAAATATATAACATTAAGGTGTGAATGGATCTCCATTCGTACGAGAACATTAGTGGAGTTTTAGAAGTAGAATGCACATTTTCAATATTGGAAATTTTCTATTCAGGGGTAAATAGAAGAAATAGAAAAATAGGTAAGGGAATTTATTTTTGGTTAAGCCAAGTATCAACCATCCATTTCGATACATTTTTTTAACCTTTTTGGTAATTTCATCTAAGTAAATAATATTTTAGCATTTTTTGGTTTAACAAGATAATTAAAATTTCAACCATAGTAATTAATTTTCATTACAAAAATAATAATTCATATATAAAAATAATTTATACATTTTTATTGAAAATTTTAAAACATTTTTTTCAAATTAATGTTATATCAGTATTAAATGATAATTTTTAAAATTGACATGCATAACATGTGAAACCCATTTTTAGGAAAATGATAACATTAATATTAACATGTATGTGTAAAATAAACTAATCCATTGAACTGACTTTAAAGTAATCAATAATATTGTATGAAAAAAAAAATTACATTACAATCATTCAAAAACTGAATATTTCCAGAAATACTGTTTTATTATAAAAACATTCCAATAAAACTATATTTTTAAATGATTTTAAAAATTAATTTTGTTTAATAAGTCTATAATAATGCTTAATAAATTTAAAATGATAAATTTTCATTGTCTAACATTATAAACTATATATAAATAATTAATTTTATAAAATATATTTCATTCTTTTTTAGAAATAAAATTTATCATTTTGGAAAAGATTATATTTCTCACAAGTCGTCTAAAATAATTTTAAAAAAAATAATGAAATGTTCTTAGTATATTTTGATATGTATAATTCAAATTTTATATTAATTTTTAAAAATTTATGATTTAAAATTTATAAATAAGTATAAAATACATATGAAAAACTTATTCTATTGAAAAAATAAACTTATAAAACTCTATGCACTCTTAAGATATTTTATATGAATTTTAATTTTATTAATATGTTTTTTTCTAGTGGTTTTATTATTCGAAAATATTATTAAATGTTTTTATCTATTATTTCACGTGTCAATTTATTTTGATTCTTCATGTAAAAAAAATATTCACACCATGTTAATTTAAAGGGAAAACATTATAGTAAAATATTTGGTTTTTACAATCTCCCACGTTTAGTAAAGTAGGATCTCACTATTTCTATAATTACCCATTAATGTTAATGTCTATATGTGTCTAATAGATTGATGTGAATCATGTTTTTATTAATTATTATGATTCATACATACAACGTTATGTACCACTAATGGAAATTCCTTTTCACTGATAATATTCAGAAAACTAATATTGTGTTTCTCATAAATGATTTTATATATATACCATTCGTGATTTATTATTAAGTCCTATATTTTGATAATGATTTCATTAATATGGACTTTATAATTAACATCCTACCATAATTTCATTATTAGTTTATTTAGGAGTTTTAAATTAGTTCATAATATCTTGCACGTTATCATTATCTCTAGCTAGAGTGATCCAATATGTGCCCAATACAACCTAAAATTACACTACAGGATAGATAATATTATTTTAAAGAGATAATTGAAAAATTTATTTGTGTAGATACAGATTATTGGGATACAAACATCATTCAAGTAGATGTTGAAATTAATAAAATATCTTTTAAATAGGGTGGTTATTTTATATTCTTAACAAACATTATAGATAATAATTAGATATTAGAATGAAAATGAAATAAAATAATCATAGTAATGGATTATAAGAATATTTTTTATCACTCCAAATCAACTTTAGAAGACAATTATATAGTTGAACTTCTATGAAATCCATTGTATTTGATGATGATGATTCAAATAAACCCCATTTCCCTTAGATTATAGCACTGAGCTGAATTTACCCTATGCTTCCCACATATTATATATTTACCATTCATGGAATTTTTGAATGAACATGATTTACCTATATATTATTTACTAAAATTATTATTTTTCTTGGGTAGTATGTTTTTTGATGAAGTAATTTAATTTTCATAAAACAAACTCTAATTCTATCGTGGAATTACTCTAGGCATCTCTTCCATTATTTATGAAACATAGAAAATTAAATCCCAATTTCTCCATCATATAAATCTCAATATCTTCCATGAGACTATATATTTATCTTATTTGTAGTTATTAGGTTTGCAACTACCTTCATGATGTTAATAATAAATCATGATAATATATATTTTATATTCACAATAATTATCAATCGATATCTTATCCCATTAGGTTTTTACTAGGGGAATCTCTGCATTTTCTATTAATTAAACTAATAACATGGTTCCTTCATGATATTATCATTAATAATAAATAGTGTATTTAATTTTAGAAAATTAATACTTAATAAAATAATAGAATTATTGTTGGAAATTACAACCATTATAGGTATTAAAATTTCAAATTATTATAATTCCAATAAAATTTTCCCAAATGATTCTTGATTAAATATAATATTAAATATGTTTCATTATAACAAATAACACAACCTAATTCCTTGAAATTATAAATTATATATAATATATCATAAGTATATTGATATTACCCAATTTATATACCCTTTTTATTTCTTTTAATTGTGTGGTATTATACCCACCCATCATGTACCAAAGTGAATATTGAGTTAATACTCAACCAGATTTTTATTCGGAGATTACCGGATGGTGATTATATATCATATCCCTATCCACAATATAGTTATAATAAATGGATACAATATCATTAAAAACAAAAAACACCAATAAATACTAATACTTCATGATATCGCTTAATGTTTAGATTTATCCATTTGAATTATGTTAGGGTTCTACCAAATTCCATCTCATCCTAATCAGAAATCAATATAAAAAATATAAAAAACATTATTACATATTTATACCTTTGAAAATATATTCAACATTTTCATAAAAATTAAAATAATATTTTTTCTTTAACCAATAACATCTAATATTATCTAAAACATACACTGATACTATCACTACTACAAACACGGCCTTTATAAGCACTAAAAATGGCCTTTATCAGCGCTAGAAAAGTGCTGATAAAGCCAGCGTAGATAAAGGGGGGTCCCCTTTATCAGCGCTCCGAAAAGCGCTGATATAGGACCCCTTTATCAGCGCTAAAAAAAGCGATGATAAAAGGGGACTTTTATTAGCGCTCAAAAAAAGCGCTGATAAAAGTACCCCTTTATCAGCACTTTTTTAGCGCTGATAAAGGGGTCCTATATCAGCGCTTCCTTTATCATCGCTTTCATTTTAGCGCTGATAAAGGACCCTTTTATCAGCGCTTTTAAAAAAGCGTAGATAAAAGTTAAAAAAATTTAAAAAAATTTAAAAATACTGCCAATCGGGGGGGCTTTTATAGCGCTTGAACCCCCCCCCCCCTTTACAGCACTTTTCGGCCCCTATACAACCCCCCACGCACCCCACGCACCCCCCTTCACCCTTTAACAACGCTTGCTCCAATATTCCCCATGCGCGCGCACCCCTGCCTCCACCAGGATTTGAACTCCAGACCTCCCCCCTGCGCGCCTAAGCCCTTACCACTACTCTATTTTGATTTGGTTACCAATTCATGATATCCTCATATATATATATATTTATATATTTAGTTATATTTGTTAGTATAGTAATATATATTTATATTAATATATATATATAGTTATATTATAATATATATAGTAATATTAATATATATATAGTGGTATTAATATATATCTATATCTATATCTATATATATATTTAGTTATATTTATTCGTATAGTAATATATATTTATATTAATATATATATATAGTTATATTAACATATATATAGTTATATTAACATATATATAGTTATATTAACATATATATAGTTATATGAATATATATGAATATATATTTATATAGTTATATTAATATATATATAGTGATATTAATATATATATTTATGGTGATATTAATATATATATTTATAGTAATACTAATATATATATATATGTAGCTATATTAATATATATATAGTTATTAGATTAATATATATATATAGTTAGATTAATATATATATAGTTAGATTAATATATAGGTATATAAATATTCATATATTGGTATTTTAAAAAAAATGGATTTTAGTTATTATTTAGATAAAGCTAATATATTTTATATGTAAATATATTGTATTATTTATATTTATAATTAAATTTTTAGGTGTGAATATTTAAAAAATATGAATATATTGTTATATATTTGATTATAAATAGCAGTGCATTATAAAAAATGATGAAATTTCAAAGACATAATATCAATATGAATGTAATACCTTGGAATAAATTCATACCCCACCAAAACAATCCAATAATACCCCCTTAAACGAGGGTGAAAATCCACAAAATGTTAAAAAATCGGGGTATCCCGACTAAAAACTCAGTTATGGAGGCCTTCTGGGCCTCTTTTGGCCTCGAAATCGCTTGACCGGGGTCTGCCCGAGTCATAGCGACGTAGAGCTCGTCGCAGGCTTCGATTTGATAGGTGGTAGAGCTCAAACGGACACCCGGATCAAAATTTATGGCCGTTTGAAGTTTGAGTTGTGTTTTCAACATATTTTGGATCTTTTTTTAATTTTTATAATTTTTTTAGACCTCAAATTGTTATTAAATGACTATTACTCCACAATGATTATCAAAATATTAATTAAAAATATTTTTTTAATTTTTTAAGAAGTCATTTTCACTAAATATCTTATATATTAAGTATAATAAGTGTAAATGTACATTTATACTCATCTAAAATATATTTAAAAATTATATATTATATTTATATAACTATATAACTATATTTATATATTAATATGTTAATATGTGTTATTTTTTTTTGAAGTCGACCCTTTATTAGCGCTAAAAAAAGTGCTGATAAAGGACCCCTTTATCAACGCTACTAAGCAAGCGCTGATAAAGGGGGGCCCTTTATCAGCACTACTAAGCAAGCGCTGATAAAGGCACCCTTTATCAGCGCTTTTTCGTTAGCGCTAATAAAGGGGGGCGCTGCGAAAAACTGTTTTTGTGGTAGTGTATTGAGGCATCCTTAAACGTCCATCTATGGTTTTATGATATAAAAAACAAAATTTATTCATTATAATAGATAGATATAAAAAATTAAATGGTAATGTAACATTTATAAATAAATTAATTTTTAGGTTTATAGTTTTAGAGATACAGAAAATATATTTATGTGTTTGAACCTATTTTATCAATATAAATATGTTTTTTATGAAAAAGTAATTTTCACAATAAATAATAAACTAATTAATATATATAGTGCCTTGAATATCACCCAAAAACCTCTACACATGATATTTTTATAAAAATAATTTACACATTACATTCAAATATATCCTATGGAGGATGAAATATAAGAAATTTATTGGTTCTGATTCAAAGTAATTGTAATTATATTCAATGAGAAATAATGATCATAAGTGAGAATATATCGTGAATATGGGTATAATTATTATTGATTAATCATAAATGAAAAACAAATCCTAGATAATAAATTATTGAATAATGTTATGCATAACATAACTACTCAGTAAATATAGTTTTGAAATTTGAGTCAATATACAAGACCCGTAAATGCAAAAAAATATCATAAATATAATAATGAAACCTGGAAATCATTAAAATTTGAGAAAATAAGAAAATATGAATGAATAAAATCAATAAAATTTATTAAGACATTTAAAGAAAACATTAAGTAATGAGATCATCATATCAATATTTATTATACCATTTATCAAAAGAAGAAAAATTACAATATGGATATTTTACTTTCATTGGCCACACACTTTCGACTATGCCTATTATAAAGTGTAGTTATACCTATGTATGAATAACCATAATGAGTTAGAAATTTGATCCCATTATAAAAGAAAACTATATATATATATTATACATATCTCAGTACATTTAATCATAAAACCAATTATTTAGTGAGTGAAATAGGACCCCAATTATAACTCATTTATATTTATATCTACTAGTTGAAAATTCATTCAAATATCACATATAACCAATAGAAGGAAAAAATGATTAAATAAAAATATAAAATGGAATCACATAATGAAATAGGTCATAATTATATCAGTAAACACAATATGATAATCTAATGGAAGCCAAATGTGTATCCACAAACATAAAGTATCTTTATAGATTATTTCAATTTAATAAATAAAATAAATCATATATTGTTTACACCATATAGATACATGGAAAAATAAATGTCTGAAATTCCCAACAATTAATTTAAGTATGAAATCGTGGAATAAAATTTCATATCAAATTCAGGAAAAATAGATTGTTCATAAATAGTTGTTTTTAATAAATATTTCGATTTTACACATATGATAAAAACAAATGAAAAAAGGAAATGATAGATAATTCCTCCAAAAGTGAATTATTTAGCATATGTATTCTAGAGAAACACTAAGGAAGTTCAAATATATATAATATTTTTAATTATGAAAAAGATATATCCAAGGATTATAATATATATGAAATCCATCTTTTGAGCATTAGGAAAAATTTATTTGGAAATATGATTCATCCCTGATATGTTTTTAATAAATATATTTAGAAAAAAATATTTTATGATTCATGTAATATAATATTTTCTAACAAAAACAATAAAATCATAAATTGGATGTTTTATATAAGAAAATAATGATATATTAAATACATATTCACATCTGAAACATTAAAAATGGATTCGTTTCACACATTTTTGAAACTAATCAATAGTAAAAAAATTAACATTTTCATTATAACATTTTATATAAGTAAAAGTAGAAAAAATAGTCATCAATTAATTATAAATGTTAATATAAGGGCATATTCAAAAGAATGTCATTAATATTGGTATAGAAATATAGTGGTTCCCAATTAAGCATATGATATGAGGTTATGTTTTAATATAAGAAACTATTTGGGTAAAAATATGAGTCTAAGTGAAATAATATTTTTAGTGGAAATGTAGAACCCCTAGAATATTCAATGAAAATGATATGTTGTTTTAGAAGAAATACAAATTCCCTACATAGATTATCATTAACAAATAATCATGATTTTAAAATAATGTTGTAATCCAAACCCGTGCTATTTGAGTAAAATATAAATCAAACCTCTAATTGGATAATGATTTTAAAATATAATGTCATCTACCATGAGAAAAATATAATTCCTGATATTATATAAAAATTTGGAAATATAAAGACCAAATAATATTAAATCTATGAAAATAAAATGTAATGCCCCATGAATTAGAAATAGAGACCAAGAAACACTTATAAGTGGAACAATCATTGAGGTTAGAGTCATTTTATAATTATATTTTAATGATGAGTTATATAAAAAATAAGAAGGAAGAAATACGTTATATAGTTTTAAATGGGAATAATTAGTCAAACATGAACAAATAGAGCTCAATAATAAATATTGTAAATATACTAGAAAGAAATTTAGATAGAAAAAAAAATACAACATTGATATCATTTCATTCAAATACATTTTGAGAAAAACAAATATGGATCTTAGAAACAAATTATTAGTAAAATAATGATTTAATGAATCAATATTAATGATCTCATGGTGCACAATAAAAAATATTTATAATGAAATTTAAATTCAGACAAGAACCCCTTACTATGGTCTGGATTTATTTTGGGCATGCACTTAACTTCTTCGATAATTGACTTGCATTTCGGAAAACATTTCTTCATATTATTATTCATATATATATATTTCATTTTATGAGGATTAAAAATTAACATATGTAGTTTAATTAATATATTTTTTCACCTCTATCGATTATTCAGTATTTTGAATTAATATTTTTTATAAAATATTCTAGAGAAAGGAAATTGTAAAATTTTTCATTAAATTGATTCATAACATCCAAATTTAATGAATTTTATTTCCATTACAATGAATTATTAAAAAACATATTTTTCTATAGGATTAAAAAAAGAGTCCATGTATGAATATTTCGTGAAAATATACCATTTTGAATATTAAATCTAAAACAAAATTTTATTATTATAATAATCCCTAAAATGCTCAAAACATAGGTGTGATATCTTCTTGGTAGCAAATAGGAGGACCCATAGAAGGATATGGAAGCCGAGATGAGCATCGAGAATCATAAATGTGAGATGAAGATAAAACCTTGTAGGAGTACATGTGAGAGCTAAGGAGACACCCATTATAGGACCAAGTCTAGGAAAATAGGTGTGTTTTGGAAGTGGAAACCCTCAACAATCCATTTATAAAATCGTTTTAACATGTTTGGTGCTATTTAATTTTTTTAATCAATGTTTTCAATTTTTCTTTTTGATGGGTAATTATTTTATTAAACCTTGTAATTAATTTCAATAACCATTATTACAAATGAAATTTAAATCAAATTAAAATATTATTATTTAATATTAAAAAATGATTTTATTTAATTAGATTTTAAATATTTTGAAATGTTGAATTTGAAAAACGGAAACCTAATTCTTAAAGAAATCTATTATGAAATGTGTTATATTATGTTTTAAATTTATGTGTAAGGTAATTTTATTATTTTTTTATTTTCAAGAACAAAATAAGATTATTATAAAATAAATAAATTTTACATGTCTTTGTATTCAAATTATTCCCAATTTTTTCCAAAATAATGTTTCTTTAAATGAGAATAACAAAATGAGTTTGCATCATAAATATAATATTAATTATATTTTCTAAGGTTAAATATTATTTTTATTATTTTAATTAAATATCTATAAAATTTATCAATTTAATCCTTACATTCAGTTTCTATAAACTAATAAAATCGATGTCTTTCTAATATAGTAATAAAATTCATCATTTTGGAATAGATTATATATATTTACTATTCATATATAATTCCATTATTTTAGAAAAATACCAAAAAGTCATCTTCGGATAATATTATTTAATTCAAATAAAAAAATTATTTCCATTATAAAAAATAATTATTATAAAATTTATAAAAAATAATAATTTATATAAGGTGATATTATTTTTTTTGGAAATCTCGCTTCCAAAAACATTGACTATGCTTACAATATTTTTTTACGAATTTGAAATTAAATAAAATATCTATACTTTCTATATGTTTTATTAATTGTATATATATTTTTACAAAACCTTTTATTATATATGATGGTTAATTTTAGTTTGTTATTTCATTCGGAAAAAGTTATCAACTTAGTGCTTATTTAATCGGATAAAAATTGTAGAGTGAAATATTATATCAATGCACTATTGTAATTTTCATGCTAATATAATTTGATTTCAGTATTATTTAACAGGTAATCTTATTATACTAATATAATTATTAGAACATTCATTGTTCCATCCCTTGTCTATCCATATATCTCATATAAAAATAATTGGTGTTTCAAATAACATCATTTAAAAACATTCTCATCAAATTTTATTTATGCTTGTGTAACCACTTTTTTTCATTTCCTGGTATCACTAATTTGACAATTATCAATTAGTTCTTCTAATTCCATTTGATTAGGACACATTCTTAGACATTCATTCTAAAGATGATAGGATTTCGTGGTTTTCTAACATTCCTTCTCGACGTCCTCAAGGATGAATGAGTTTTCCCTAACAAATTATTTAATTCTCTTCCCATTTATAGCAAAGGATACTTCATTAGGTATTAAAAAAATTATAATTTTTTGTATTTTTAAGTCAAATATATTAGTCATTGTTCTAGGACACTAAATTTTATTTAAAATTGAAAAATTAAATGTTGTCCAAATTGTTTTGTATTATTTTATACTATTTTCAATATATTATTAAAAATTATATCTAATGGATATTTTATCTTCCCATGCGATGATATATTAAACAAATAATAAGATGATTTATTCATATAACATCGTAAAACAAAATAAATTCATTAAAACTGTGTCCTAAAAACTGATAAAAACATACCCAATTAATGCTTTTATATTCATTTTCATACCAAGACATACATTCTATTAGAGGAAGTTATCCTTGTGACATCATTAATTTATATTATTAAGAATAGTTTCCATTATAATCCTTATTGGTCGAAATATATTAATTTTTGTATTTAGGTCCAACTATTTTAGATGAAAGTTATGTATGATATATAATTTACAAGAATGTTTGAATTATTCTTTTAACCATCTTGAAAAGATTCCCCTTAAACCTAAATTGATATATTAGAAGCATATTTTAATTTATTCAGATTATTTTTTTACTAAATGTAATATAGATTGTGCGTCAACTAGTTTTTATTCTCTTATAACCAGCTTTACTTCGTGATCACATAAAATCATCATGAGTTCATTAACCTTCAATATATTATTCTATTTTTCATCAAAAAAAATGTTTCTATTCAAAAATACTCATATTCATCAAAAAATTTGTTCATGTATTATTTTTTAGAAAATTCTATTTTTTCATGAGGTTTTTATTCTTCTCAGGAAAACCTATAAGTTCCCATTTTTAGCACCCACTCAATTTATTTCCATTTATCACTATCATTAACTCTTCATAATGAGCTAAATAATTTCTCAACCTGAAATGTAATATTGAATTCATATTTTGATAAGATATTTGAATTTTCTTTCTCTGTATTTCTCATTTAACTCACAATATTCCAATTTTTACTATATATTTCTCTTTCCGCGTTTATGATTTTGAAATTTTTCACCTACCACATCTAAATGATACTATTCTTCATTCTTACATGGTTATTTATTTGTTTATTACCCTTGTAATTATATTTGTAAAAACCTAGAATATCAATCCCATATTCCATTAAATTTTCATTCATGAAGAATTTTATGTGTCCAAGATAAATCTTGTAGAAATATTCATCGTCAACATTATAAAATTTAATTGATTATACAAGTTATTATTCGTTGATTTTTCCTTCTCTTAGGGAATAAAAATCTATTAAATAATTTTTCAATATTCCTGAATGAATGATCCATTCTCATTTCATAAGAAAAAATAACTTTTTGGGGTTTGTATAATGAAAAATGTTATATATTTTACAATGATGAAGTCATGGGGTCAACCCTATATAGAAATTATCTAGTTCTACTTTTAAAAATGTTGTAATTAGAAAAAATCTGACCAAAATGATGAATGATTCTTATAATCAATGGGATCATCATATACAATGTTTATGAATTCAGATATACCCCTGTATATTTTCAGTAAGGAATGGTTGAAATTTTTTTCTCCATAATAACTACATATTAATTTTTCTTCTTATAAAATTTTATTTTGAATACCCATTTCCTTTTGTAGAGCGCATGGACCCATTTGGGACCATTAAGATGGAGGTAGGGGAGAATTAGTCGCACACTATTTTTCTAAATTCCCCCTTTAAACTTTATCCTCTTGAACTAGATACAGTTACAAACAAACATAAGACAATTTCACATCATCACATCATGTGTAGTGAGTATGAATACGAGTGTAGAATATAGTATTCAAATGGGTTATGCCTCAAATATCACTCGTTTCCATGTTGAATATACTCCCCGATATGGATTATCCACTAGAATAAATAGTTTTTTATAACTTGGGATAGCCAGGTCCTATAAAACAATATCTCATTCTATTATATTAAATAATTAATCACATAAATGAATCCATTTTTTTCATTGAATATATATTCCAATGTATGAGTATACATGTATTCAACAATAATCCCGAATAAAAATACATTCTCCTCTTGATGAATTTCCTCCTCCTAAAAAAGATATATCTATAACCGTGAATGTGTACATACTTTTAGAAAAACAACCCCCCAATATAGATTAACACTAATAATCTTGAAGCTTATTCTAGATCTGATTTGATCTAGATTCTCATTAGCTTCTTTAGAATACTCATGAATAAATCATTCATGGTCTCCATGTATCATTTCACATCTACCATCCATAATTATTTATTCATTCACATGGAATTCTCCAGAACTGTATATACAAGGTTATAATAATCAGCAACACCATTTTCATACACATACTATAATTAAATAAATAAATAAATTCATTTACAAATATTTTTCTTTTTGATTATTTTTACCAGACACAATATTTATTTATTATAAATACATCATTATTATTATTATTAAAATATTATAAAAATTCATAAAAAACATTTTAATGTTATGTCGTTTAAATGAGAGATAACATTTACTTTTAAAACATCATGAAGAGTATATTATTTCTATATTTTCATGTGGTGTTCAGTTATACACATTCTTAATCTCAAATACCTGAAGGAAATAAGGCTCATTATTCTTCAACTTTAATCATTGAGCATGAAATGATTTAATTTTCATTTACAAAATATACGCATGGATTTATTTACTAATCAGTAACCCTTGCAATCATGAATTAAAATATTAATAAATTGAAGAAATGGTGATCCTTAAGTATATCATGGAAGTGTTCATCATTGTTACAAGCATAATTCTTATATATTTTTTCCCAATCATATCATGAATTCAAATATTAGAGATGAAATGAAATAAAATCATCATATTCACATAAATAAGAACATAAAAACTAACAACATTCATCATATTTCAAATACCCTATTTTCCAGTTTACAATAAAGTATGTGGAAAATTATTTTGGTACTTTATTAACTATAATAAAAGTGCAACTAATAACTTGTTGTAGAGTCTTAGATTCATCCTATATTTTATCAATCCATGATTATTTTAAAATTTACTAGTCAGATATTACATTCTAAACAAATTTTACGAATCATAACCCTCATCATACCATGTTTGACTCCAAGTGACTTTTACTAGACATGGAATCTTATATACCATTTAATCAATTCACCTAACATTTGAATCTCATTAAATGTTGACATCATGGTCAGTTATATAACCATTTAAATACAATGGAATGTTAATCCAGAATTAATATAGTTGTTCATTCTTATATAGTAGTTCTACAATTTTATGTGCAGCATCATACATAACCCTCATCCAGTTAGTTTATTTCAATGTTCTGGTAGCTTGAGTTCTTCATGTGGTCAGTTTTCATCATGTCGCTCGTCAGCTTCAATCTTGTTTGTGTGTTAAGTCTGAAGATTCAAATACTTTTGATTCAAGGTCATATTTTGGAATATATCACAAAACTAGTGAGCACAAAACCATTGATTGGTGAATCATGAATAGAAGACACATGGTGCCACTTTATCTTTTATCTATCTCATGAAAGTGGAAAAACAATGTCACACTATGATCTTCTCCCAAACTAGAGATCCTAATTTGATATATCCAATTAATATTACTCAAATTATATTAATAAAATCAACCATGAAACGTGAAAAATCTATTAAAAATTTATCACACAATTTCCTCTATGGGTCTTACCCCTCCAGTATGACCCATAGACGCCCTTATACACATATGTTTTTTCAATCCTACTTTGGTGTAATCATGTATAAATCTACTATTCTCATGATTTATTCCAATAATTAAATTAATATTATTTATAAGGATGGATCTCTTTCCCATATAAGTATTAGTTTCACCACGATCCAATTTATGTCGAAGGACAAATTGTTTGGGGAAAAAATTATTTAGTAGAATACTATATATGTATAATTAAATTTTTCACAAATGATACACAAACTTTACCCAAAATAATATTATTCTTCTTATAAAAATTTCATTAACATAATTCTAATAAAATATTATTCAAACACATATATATATACATATTTTTTTCATGGTCTTCTCTTAATATCTATTCATCAAATCTCAACTAATTTTTCATGTTGAAAATAATGTGCATTCTCCAAGATCGAGTAGGACATGATTTATGAAATAGTACCAGATCACCAATAATAATCAAATATAATGTATAATTATTCATAGAATTATTTTAATATGTTATTCTTTCATGCTACCTCAAATACCATTTTTATTAATCATAGAATCGCTTCGAACAACTTATGGACCTATATTGAGTTATTATCAACAAATAACATCCAATGCCTTTTCAAGATTCCATAAAATTCCACCATGAAAGACTATAAACTTAAATAAACAAATATTATAGCATTTAAACTAACTTACTTACTTGAAATCTTTGACTTTTTTTAAAAAAAAATTAAATGACACGTATTGATAAAATTATTTATTTTTCAATCAACATCCATACTTCTCTTTTAAAAATGTTTCATGGATGTTTAATCATTAATGGATGTAAAACCAAATAAGTAAAAGTATATCACTAATAGAACAAGACATAAGAGGTATTATAGCATTATATTCAAGAAGATATGGTAGTTATATCCATCAATTTTAGGAACACCATTAGTATTAAATTATTTATGATTCCCAACATTACAATAAATTCATGGATCATGATGACGTAACCTATTGTTTTACCTAACACCAGCTGTTATTCCCTTTCACAGTATGACCATTGTGGTGGGTATGTGGTGAATATATGGTTTTATTTTATGAATTATCTATTTTTATTCAGCTTATTAGACCTATGTTATTGTTCTGACCCACTAGATATATTCTCATAACCTCAAAAAATAGCAATGCAGATGAGGGCATATAAAAAGATATGGGGATCAATAAGGTTCATACTAAAATTTCAAAATGTTTAATGATTGGTCAAATAACCCAATAATAGATTAAACTTAATAGATACAAATACCAAATACACTTTTAATCTAATAAAAATTGTGTTTCGCTATATTCCTTCTCAATTAGATGGGGTGACACCTCAGTCATAAAAATGTCAATAAAATGGGTTTGATTTAAGAAAGAATTATCTACTTCTACTATATGTTTACTCGATACAAAACAAAATGATTTACTACATAAAAAAATTATCAACATTTCTTATCGAGTTATTCAAATTCATATACATATTTTTTATGAATTATCTCACTTATTATATAATATGTTTGTATCCGATGGTTTACCCAAGTGGAGAAGGCTCCTTATATCCCAGCATCAGACCCGGATTCAAATCTGGGGGATGGAGAATTTTCACAATTACTATAGCAGTAAATGTAGAATTACTGTAGCATCATGGGTACTATAAATGGTTACTGTAGTCCAAGTACAATTCCTTCTAAATGGGCATTCGGGGCACTGGAACTTCAGTCCATCAAGTGTGAGGTGACACATGCTTGATATGGGATGGTAGTGATGTAGGAATGATGTTATAAGAGACATTGGGACATTAAATTTTGGGACTAAGATCCATCTAATATGGGCTTCATTACCACTAGGCCATCAGTGAATATTTACATTCCTATAAAGTGGATGGTAGGGTGGTTTATCCCTTAAAAGATATGACATGGAATTCCATATTGTGTGTATGTATTGTGTGTATGTGTGTTTGAATTTAATTTTACCCCATGAACCTAATATATATATATATATCATATATAGTTTTTTTATGAAATATTATCATGAATTATTTCAACATCCAAAATGATATATTGGGAACATTGAAATCTTTTGGGTTGGAAGTGATACCATCATTAAAATAATTAGAAGAGAAATAAATATTTTATTTCTCTTTCAAACTTATTAAAATATAAATAATTTAATCCTTTTTAATTCCATATAGATTAACTATTTCTTTATTCATTCTATATATTATCGTATCCTTTTACATAAAATTTGATGTTTTAAATGATTTTAAAATAATTATGGAAATTAAAACTCATATATTCTTCTATATATCTTAGACTGAATCATTGTCTCTTTAAATTATCCTATTATTAAATTCATGATTTTTACAATAACTAAACATTTATATATTTTTTCATTTATTTAAAAAAATTATTTCTGAACATACTTAGATTATATGAATGTTACATATGTAATTGGTTCAAATTTCTAAGTGTGTAATATTCGTATTCCGAGAAAATTTTCTTCCTTATAAATAATATTTAATACACATTGAATATTATATTACACATAGGGTAATATTCTTACTGAGACAATCATCATACATGAAAAACATTATAAAACATGTACAAAAATTTTCACAAACTTTGAAATTTTTATTACATCTGACATATTTCTCTTAGGTTATCAATATTATATGATTGAAAAATTATCTTACTGATAAATAAAGTATCATATATCCTATTAAAATTTAATACACAATATCAATCTCTCCATTTAAAGTTTTTTACTCTCAAATATCACATGACATATCAAAATTTTTTACAGATTCCTCAAATTTCATTCATACCTAAAACATCTTATATGAAGATCCAAAATATATTACATATATGAAAAATGATTTTTCCATTTTATGGCCTCATATAATAAAATCAAAATTTTCATAAATATAAACCAAAACCATTCCTACAAAACATGATTCATGTGTATCCATTAATCTCAAATCATCTTTGAAACTGTATTGTCCTGGTCTTTAACATCATATCAGAATAACATTACTATTTCAAAAAATTTAAATAATATTTAAAATTTATAAAAACCTTCATCTTATAAAATAATTTCATTAATTCCTTCTTTTATATTACTCCTAATACGTCATCACAATATGTTGTAGACATGAGTCGCACTTTATGAAAATTCCTTTAAAATGAATATTAATGAAACAATCATCACAATCAAGGTGTTTTTTCTCAAATATTTATCAATATGTACAAATATTATTTTAATTTTAAACCCATAAAATATATATATAACATTAAAAAACCTTTATCATAATATTAAAAAAATTAATTTTCTCCATATAGACATATAAACAAAAAATATAACTCCTTCATTTGAGTACTTCTGTTACAATTTTCAAAGGCACGTTTAGATTGTATCATAAAATTTTTAACATTAACTAACCTTAAAACAATGTATTTCCATAGATATTGTATTAGAGTAAAATTTATATTAAAATATATTGAATATTATCTATTACATCAATGATTAAATTGATATCACTGATCTTCTAAGAAAAATATATTTCTATATCGATAATGATATATATTTACTGTCTTATGTTTTTATCATAATATCGACTAATTTTAAGATCACAATATGTTTTAACCTCTATTTAATTTACATTGTTATCACCTCATCAAAATATTCACTTCACATTATACTACATGTTTTTTAAATCGTGGATCCTCATATTTATATTATTCATCAATAAATTTATTTATTACCTTGACCTATGAGTATTCTCTCTCTCCCTCCCTACTTATATCCATCCCATTATATCACATATTTCATTTAGAGAAATAAAATTTATTTAATTTATGTAAATTTATTTTTCTATCGATAACATTCTACTATTGTTTCCACTAGGCACCATATTTTTTATTTATGGTTATTTGGATTGAATATCCTTACCATTGTAACCATTCCATTTTAGTAAAGTAGCTAAAAAATATAAAATAATTCCATAATATAAACACATAAAAATAAAGTTCACTGGTATACTTATGTTTTCCTCAATTTGTTATTTTTTAGAATAAAGATGTAATTTCATCAAATCTCATGAAACAATATTTATCTTTTGATTCATTATTAAGATATGTTTCCATATCAGGGGTTCTAGATCCTCTTTTGGCAACAAATGTACTATCATTTTCAGATTTACCATTCTTCCTTAGGGATGGTCCTCTAGTCATTTCACATGATATTATAAAACTATCCATCCTGTTAATTTATTACATATATATGTGATAATCATAGAATAATACAATTTTGGAATATATGTTATATATTATAATAATTGTGAATTTATTCTTAAGTATAAAATCCATAAAAACGTCTACTTATCTTCATATTAAACTCAAAATAATTTTTTCTAAATAAAAGAAATTTCCTTTAATATATCTACAACATTTTTAAATCATCATATTGATTATCACATATTATTAATAAGGACTATATAGATTTTTTAGATACCTCATGAATGTCATATAAATTTATCCATACACCATTAATTTTTTAAGTCTCTTAGACCCTTGTCAACTCTTTCTCAGAGAGAGATGTGATTAACACAATACATGTTATATCTCAGGCATTGTCATTCTTATAGTATTATAAGGTATTTCCATTAATATCAAAATAAATATAAAAACCATTCATAATGATATTAAAAATTCTAATCCCAAGAGGTAGATGATATTGAATTATCAACTCATTATCTATATGGAATCATTTATCTATTATAATAATATCATCCCCATAATTGAATAAATTCATATACTCCATATAACTAGATGATTAAAATTTTTAAACGATAAATAAAATATATATATCCCTGAGAACACCTATATTCTCATTATTTAAAATCAATATAATGATATATTTTATATAGAATCTTTTATCTGATCATTCTTTTTTGAACCCATGTGGGAATAAACCATCACTGGGGGTGATTCATTGGTAACCAAATAATAAAAATATCAAAAAAAATCTATTAAATTATTAATACGTAGAATATAAATGTCATGAAAATTAGTGTGATAAAAAGAACAACGTTCAAGATTATTTCCCATGTCTCAAACATTTTTATTTTTTTGTGTTAATCCTTTGTATACAATTATTTAACCCATCTACCCATATTCTAAAATTAATTCCATTAAAATGGAATGGGAGTGGAAATATAGTCTTTAACATATTTTTATATGAATAGTATAGATGATGGTATAAAAGTTGATATATAATTTCCTTCATTTCTTATGATTCTATGGATTTTAGATTGTGTTTTTACCATTAATTTTATCCTAATTTCATATAAAATACCCTATTAAATTCTTAATAGAATTCATGGTAATCTATATAATTTTTATGTCTCCCTTTTATCAATAATACTACACATATTTATGACACTAACATTAGTTATGGTTTGACATTGCATTGTGTCATATGATTATTGTTATTGACATATTTAGATTGTCACGACCCGTCCTCGGGGCCCGTGCCGTGACTACCCCAAGCCCGCCTTCCATAGGCCAGGGGCTGGCGACTAGCATCAAGGCGTAAATCCCAGCAAAAAGGAAAGGCATTGCCTTTGAAAAGTAAACAAGCACCACAGAGTAAGCAAGCGGAAAAGTAAACACTAAGTAAAAACTGTACAAGTTGTGCTGAAAGTAAAAGGGGCCGGAAATACAAGCCCAACTGTAAAGTACAACTGAAAGGAAAAACTGCAGCGTCGAGCCATCCTCTGGAAGTCCCACCTGAAGGGTGGGTACAGATAGCTCCAATGCTCCTCGGGTCCCGCCGTCCGCTCCGAGCACGTCTCGCTCAGTGGTCCACCTCCAGGTACTGACTCGTCGTGTAGTCCACCTCCGGGTACTGACTCGTCGTGTAGTCCACCTCCGGGTACCGTCCAGTCCTCGAACACTCGGCCTCCATCAGCACTGCCTGTCATCTGCAACCAACACAACGAGGTGCGGGCATAGCCCGTGCAGGGGTGAGTATAACGATACTCAGTAGGGACCCCAAGACCCTCAAGGCCTCTCTAAAACCAACAAGGATAACCACAAAGAAGATCTCAACAGATAACCTCTACTTAGATATAGGCCCATACATATACCTAAGTTATCAAGTAACCCATCTCAATCATGAGGCAAACACAAGGTCAAAAGTCTCAGCTCAAACCAGGATTTTCATCATCGAAACTATAACTGCTGAAGAGCTCCGTCTCTGGAGTGTACAGTGGTCCTGTCACAACTCCGAGATACTTCCCACTAACTTAAGACTGTTTTAGTACTCCACCTATCGAGTAATGCGGGACACCCGCTACAACCAAGCGCTCCCATGTGCCGCTACAACCAAGCGCAGCTCTGTCGTGGGTCTGCCGCTACAACCAAGCGCTCCCATGTGCCGCTACAACCAAGCGCACCTCTGTCGTGGGTCTGCCGCTACAACCAAGCGCTCCCATGTGCCGCTACAACCAAGCGCACCACTGTCGTGGGTCTGCTGCTACAACCAAGCGCTCCCATGTGCCGCTACAACCAAGCGCACCTCTGTCGGGGGTCTGCCGCTACAACCAAGCGCTCCCATGTGCCGCTACAACCAAGCGCACCTCTGTCGTGGGTCTTCCGCTACAACCAAGCGCTTCCATGTGCCGCTACAACCAAGCGCACCACTGTCGTGGGTCTGCCGCTACAACCAAGCGCTCCCATGTGCCGCTACAAACAAGCGCACCTCTGTCGTGGGTCTGCCGCTACAACCAAGCGCTCCCATGTGCCGCTACAACCAAGCGCACCTCTGTCGTGGGTCTGCCGCTACAACCAAGCGCTCCCATGTGCCGCTACAACCAAGCGCACCTCTGTCACACACTGAGTCGTTCGATCAGCAGTCGTCGGGTCTCAGTCAGCTACACGGTCTCCGTGCTCCGCCCGCTCGTCTCCGGGAGGGTCCGCTCCACGAGCTACTGGTCGATACTCCAAGTATCACAAAGTCCCGCAAGGAAGTATCTCGAAGGACCACCTCGTCATAGGGGTCTCAACGCAACAGACGGTGCGTCAATCGGACGCCCAGTCTGTGAGTTATTAGCCTTTTCGTCCCAGGGGCCCGGTTGGTTTCGTGAGCGAACCAATTTGGCCGTAACTCAACTATACCCCCGAACACTCACAGGGTATACTCATATTGACCGTTTTTCAACGTGATCACCAATTCCGCTGACGGTTCGTCAAACGGACGTCTGGTCTGAAAGATATCAGCTTTTTCGTTCCAGGGGCCCGGTTGGATTTTAGTGTGATCCAACCCGGCCACTATCCATCTGCATCCAAAACTCGGGCGGAGGATGCCAAAAGTTCCGTCTCATCAAGAGTAACTCAACGCAATAGACGGCGCGTCAATCGGACGCCCGGTCTGAGAGTTATTGGCTTTTTCGTCCCAGGGGCCTGGTTGGTTTTTAAGGTAAAACCAACCCGACCGTACTCCACCTGCGTCCAAACCTCGGGCGGAGTATGCCAAAAGTTCCGTCTCACTTAGAGGAATTCAACGAAACAGACGGCGCGTCAATCGGACGCCCGGTCTGTTAGTTATTGGTCTTTCTGTCTCACACCCACCCTGGGAAACCTCCCAGGAGGTCACCCATCCTGATCACTGCTCTAGGCCAAGCACGCTTAACTACGAAGTTTTAACTACGTAGGCTCCCGAAAAGGAAGGTGCACCTTGAGTATAGTATACCGAAACGACCGTCTCGATCCAAGGATCGCGTTGTCAATGACGGCGCGTCGTTCGGAGGCCCGTAGCTCAAGATACGGCCATTTGAACGAAAACGTCAGAAGAAGGGGGTCTGGGCCCGGGCCGACCCGGCCCGACCCCCCCTGGGTCGGCCGAACCGGGTCGGCCCGAACCGGGTCGACCCGACCCGGGTCCGACCCGGTTGACCCGTCCTGGCCCGGCCAGCCCGGCTCGGCCGAGGGGCGCGGGTGGAAGCTGCGGGCACAGCCCGCGGTCGAGGGAGCCGCGGCCCGCGTGCGGGCCGCGCGGGTCGTCAGCAGACGCGGCGCATTGCCGCGTCCCGACCGGAATAACCGGACCCGCGGACCGCGGGTCCGCTGGCCGCCACCGCGGCTCAGCCGCGGCGGCCTGTCCAGCGGCGCGCCGGGGCGCCGCCGCCTCCGGCCGCCGGAGTCGCTCCGGTGGCCCGTTTTCCTTCTCGTCTGCGCCGATGTTCTTCCCGGGTTCCGTTCTTCACTGCGGGATCACCCAACATCTGTTGCGGCACGTTCCGTCGTCGCCCGTCAATTCCGCACAAAAAGAAGAACGGCGGAGGGTCGTCGGGCCGTGTTCGTTGGCCCGCACCCTCCGCGTTAGAAATAAACAACGGGAGAAATTGTTCAACACATGAACCGACAATTTTAATAAAATAAAATTGATCATTTGAAACCGGCTCTTTAATTTTTAAAGAAAGTTCACGGGAATATAAAGAGGGGTATTCCAAAATTATAAAATCCCTACCTCGTCGATCGTCGCGCGCGGGAGTTCTTCGCGGAAAAGCTCGTCGCGGAAGAGAGGGATCGTCGCGTCGTCGCGGGGAGGCATCGCGTCGTCGCGGAATCCGGTGTTGAGTCGGCGAACTCAACGCACCATGAAACAGCAGATTTAATTTAATTAATTAAATCTGTGTTTTTGGTTAAGAACCACGAAGGAGATAAAAAGGAAGGTCCGAGATTCTTACCTCAAGAAGCCGATTGAAGATCCGTCGCGGAGGAAGAGACGTCGCAGAAGAACGTTGTCGGCGATGCGGATCAAGGCGTCGCGTCGTCGATTTCCGGGTTCGGCGTTCTTCGTGTTCTTCGCGTTCTTCGCGTTCTTCGCGAGGGAGAAGAAGAAACAAGGATCCTCTCAAATCTTCTCAAAAGATTTTGGGTTGGTCTTATTTTATTAATATGCCAACACACGAAAACAGGTTAAGAAACGATTGAATTAACTCGTTGAATTAATTCAACGAAAGAAACAGGCCATTTAACTCACGAAAGAAACAGCCCATTTAATTCACGAAATAAACCACCCAATTAAGTGGTCTGTTAAGAATTTAGAAAACGCGTCAGTTGACTTTCATTAAGACGGGTTTTCACGGGTGCGTTTCTTAGCGGAAAGAAACGGCGGGGCTCGTGCGGGCCCCACATCACAAATATCCTACCAAGGGGGTAGGATATTTCTGGATAGCATCCTATCCAGTTCAACATAGTTCAAGCCGCCTTTAAGTGGCTTCAAGTGGCTTCCAAGCGGCTTAAGTGAAATAAAATAAAGTTGTCGCAAAATTATTTTATTTCTTAACTTTAAGCCCGAAAATTAAAAACCACACCCGAGCAAACGCAACTCCGGAAGAGGCGTTTCTAAGCGAATACCGGCGCTGCGATTTCATCGGTGCCCTCAGAATTCGATTCCGGGCACCGGTTCAAAAGTTAGAAAAACCCGCTCGTCCGTTCACTGAACGTACCCGAGCCAAACTTCGGAAAATGATTCTGGGCACACCGGGCCTCGGAATCAGGCGCCGTCAGAAACTGCGTTCTTGTAAAATTCCAAAGAAAATTAAGAAAAAAATTTCCTTGAAATTTACGGGTCTTTACATTACTCCCACCGCAGGGCTTTACGTCCCCGTAAAGCTTCAACACAAACTAGGGATACAAAGGCGGTACTGAGCACGCATCTGAGCCTTCCGCTCCCATGTGCTCACCTGGACCTTCTCTGTCGTGGCCCGGACCACCTCTGGTCCCACTAGAGCTGCCACGATTTCTTCCTTGCCAATAAGAGAAATCTGGTCTCATCCCCTGGATGAACCACGTTCTTCGCCTAATACGGTCAATCCCGACATGGATGATACTAATCCATACCAAGGATGACGTCGTAAGGCCTCGACACTACTACCAAGAGATACAACCGTTACTCTCGCCTCCAAGGGTTGAGTCACACTATCGGCTTCAGTGTGTGATAACTGGGTCTCCTCCAGTAGATGTCTCACGGGTGAGGGTCAAGTCAACAGTCTAAACCGGATCCTCTTAGTAACAACACAAGAGAGGACAGGAAAGTAAAATGCCACAGGAAAAGGTGCCTTTTATTACTGCATCTCAAGTACAAAGACACAAAGCATCTATAAACACACATCAACAAAACTAGAAGCAACGTGAACAAAAGTCTCCAGGTCTGGATCTAGTCCCGCTCCTGTCCATCTGCTCCCGGAGCTCCATGATCGTAGGCCTCAGCTTCCTGAAGCTGAGCTCTCCCATGTCCTCCTATCCCCTGCGGTCGGGGTGGACCGCCTGGTGGTGGTGGTGGCAACACCCCGAAGCGCCGTCCACCTCCTGCTGCACGACCAACTCCCCTGTCATGGCCGCCTGCTCCTTGCGGCCCGCCCTGATCGAACCTCTGCCTCTGCCTGGGGGGTCCTTCGTTCGTCTGCTGGTCATCCGTATGGCTGGTCGGACAGTCACGAGCCATGTGACCAACCCCGCCGCAGGAGTAACACTGCCCTCTCATGGCAAGTCGTTGCCCACCCCGAGTGCCTCGCGAAAACGATCCAGAGTCATGCTGGCGACCACCTGTAGGTCCAGTCCTCTTGGACCCCTGCGTCCTCCGTCTACTGCCCGCTGCAGAAGACTCTGCCGCATGCTGGTAAGTGGTGGGTCCTGCTGCTGGAGACTGCTCAGCAAGAAAACTCTCCACTAAGAGGGCACGCTCTAACACCCCTGCCTGAGTCGGAATGTTGAGGAAGATCATCGAAGCCCTGATCTCATGCCTCAGTCCCTGCTCGAAGGTCCGGGCCCGGAAGAACGGGTCCCGTACCATATCTGTGGAGTAGCGCGAGAGATCAGTAAATCTCGCCGAGTACTGGGCCACTGACATGCTGCCCTGTCGCAGCTGTAGTAGCTCCTGGATGCGCACCGCTCAGAGGGTGGCTGGGACGAACTCAGAGCGGAAGATGCTCTCGAAGTCCGTCCAGAGGAGAGACGCCTCGTCGTGCACCTGGAGCATCAAGCTCCACCATCTGCCTACTGCCGCGTGCAGGAGACTCGCTGCGAGGATCACCATGAGGTCTGTTGGTGTCCTCACTAATCTGAAAACCCGAACAACTGCCTCCAGCCAGTCCTCGGCGGCCTGAGGGTCCGTCTCCCCACGGAACCTGGGTGGTCTCTGGCGCTGGAACTCATGCAGTGCACTAAGGCGATGTGCATCGCCAGCGGATGGGGCTGGTAGCATCGGTGCCTCGGCGGGTATAGGTACCGCCGGTGCCTCAGCTGTCAAAGGGCCCTGTACCGAGTCCTCGACGCTCGGTGGGCTGTCATCACGCTCCACTCTCAGAATCCTAGCTGGCTGTCATCGTGGGGCCATCCTGAAAAGGGAACAAGTGCGCCACGGTCAGGACAGTATACCTGGTGAGCTGACAGAAGTAATCACAAGGAAAACTTGAAACACACATGCAATCAATGTTTTCGTGCATTAAGTCAGAAATCAGAAGTCAGGGTCCTGGTGTACGGATACGTCGGCCGCCGCACCAACACTGGACTCCCTGGACTGATAACCACACCCAATACGCTAAACACTATTGCTTCACATAGAAGAAAGATCAGAGTCCCCGGTAGAACCGACCACCTCTGATACCAATTTGTCACGACCCATCCTCGGGGCCCGTGCCGTGACTACCCCAAGCCCGCCTTCCAAAGGCCAGGGGCTGGCGACCAGCATCAAGGCGTAAATCCCAGCAAAAAGGGAAGGTATTGCCTTTGAAAAGTAAACAAGCGCCACAGAGTAAGCAAGCGGAAAAGTAAACACTAAGTAAAAACTGTACAAGCTGTGCTGAAAGTAAAAGGGGCCGGAAATACAAGGCCAACTGTAAATTACAACTGAAAGGAAAAACAGCAACTGAAAGGAAAAACTGCAGTGTCGAGCCGTCCTCTGGAAGTCCCACCTGAAGGGTGGGTACAGATAGCTCCAATGCTCCTCGGGTCCCGCCGTCCGCTCCGAGCACGTCTCGCTCAGTG
Organism: Viscum album; assembly: GCA_963277665.1. Taxonomy (NCBI): domain Eukaryota; kingdom Viridiplantae; phylum Streptophyta; class Magnoliopsida; order Santalales; family Viscaceae; genus Viscum; species Viscum album. Next base: position 32,885,599 of record OY728150.1, on the reverse strand, counting down.
GTCCACCTCCAGGTACTGACTCGTCGTGTAGTCCACCTCCGGGTACTGACTCGTCGTGTAGTCCACCTCCGGGTACCGTCCAGTCCTCGAACACTCGGCCACTATCAGCACTGCCTGTCGTCTGCAACCAACACAACGAGGTGCGGGCATAGCCCGTGCAGGGGTGAGTATAACGATACTCTGTAGGGACCCCGAGACCCTCAAGGTCTCTCTAAAACCAACAAGGATAACCACAAAGAAGATCTCAACATATAACCTCTACTTAGATATAGGCCCATACATATACCTAAGTTATCAAGTAACCCATCTCAATCATGAGGCAAACACAAGGTCAAAAGTCTCAGCTCAAACCAGGATTTTCATCATCGAAACCATAACTGCTGAAGAGCTCCGTCTCTGGAGTGTACAGTGGTCCTGTCACAACTCCGAGATACTGCCCACTAACTTAAGACTGTTGTAGTACTCCACCTATCGAGTAATGCAGGACAGCCGCTACAACCAAGCGCTCCCATGTGCCGCTACAACCAAGCGCAGCTCTGTCGTGGGTCTGCCGCTACAACCAAGCGCTCCCATGTGCCGCTACAACCAAGCGCACCTCTGTCGTGGGTCTGCTGCTACAACCAAGCGCTCCCATGTGCCGCTACAACCAAGCGCACCACTGTCGTGGGTCTGCTGCTACAACCAAGCGCTCCCATGTGCCGCTACAACCAAGCGCACCTCTGTCGGGGGTCTGCCGCTACAACCAAGCGCTCCCATGTGCCGCTACAACCAAGCGCACCTCTGTCGTGGGTCTGCCGCTACAACCAAGCGCTCCCATGTTCCGCTACAACCAAGCGCACCACTGTCGTGGGTCTGCCGCTACAACCAAGCGCTCCCATGTTCCGCTACAACCAAGCGCACCTCTGTCGTGGGTCTGCCGCTACAACCAAGCGCTCTCATGTGCCGCTACAACCAAGCGCACCTCTGTCGTGGGTCTGCCGCTACAACCAAGTGCTCTCATGTGCCGCTACAACCAAGCGCACCTCTGTCACACACCGAGTCGTTCGATCAGCAGTCGTCGGGTCTCAGTCAGCTACACGGTCTTCGTGCTCCACCCGCTCGTCTCCGGGAGGGTCCGCACCACGAGCTACTGGTCGATACTCCAAGTATCACAAAGTCCCGCAAGGAAGTATCTCGAAGGACCACCTCGTCATAGGGGTCTCAACGCAACAGACGGCGCGTCCATCGGACGCCCGGTCTGTGAGTTATTAGCCTTTTCGTCCCAGGGGCCCGGTTGGTTTCGTGAGCGAACCAATCCGGCCGTAACTCAACTATACCCCGAACAATCACAGGGTATACTCATAGGGACCGTTTTTCAACGTGATCACCAATGCTGCTGACGGTTCGTCAAACGGACGTCTGGTCTGAAAGATATCAGCTTTTCCGTTCCAAGGGCCCGGTTGGATTTTAGTGCGATCCAACCCGGCCACTATCCATCTGCATCCAAAACTCGGGCGGAGGATGCCAAAAGTTCCGTCTCATCAAGAGGAACTCAACGCAATAGACGGCGCGTCAATCGGACGCCCGGTCTGAGAGTTATTGGCTTTTTCGTCCCAGGGGCCCGGTTGGTTTTTAAGGCAAAACCAACCCGACCGTACTCCAGCTGCGTCCAAACCTCAGGCGGAGTATGCCAAAAGTTCCGTCTCACTTAGAGGAATTCAACGAAACAGACGGCGCGTCAATCGGACGCCCGGTCTGTTAGTTATTGGTCTTTCCGTCTCACACCCACCCTGGGAAACCTCCCAGGAGGTCACCCATCCTGATCACTGCTCTAGGCCAAGCACGCTTAACTACGGAGTTTTAACTACGTAGGCTCTCGAAAAGGAAGGTGCACCTTGAGTATAGTATACCGAAACGACCGTCTCGATCCAAGGATCGCGTTGTCACTGACGGCGCGTCGTTCGGAGGCTCGTAGCTCAAGATACGGCCATTTGAACGAAAACGTCAGAAGAAGGGGGTCCGGGCCCGGGCCGACCCCCCCCCCCCCCCCCTGGGTCGGCCGAACCGGGTCGGCCCGAACCGGGTCGACCCGACCTGGGTCCGACCCGGTTGACCCGGCCTGGCCCGGCCAGCCCGGCTCGGCCGAGGGGCGCGGGTGGAAGCCGCGGGCGCAGCCCGCGGTCGAGGGAGTCGCGGCCCGCGTGCGGGCCGCGCGGGTCGTCAGCGGACTCGGCGCATTGCCGCGTCCCGACCGGAAGAACCGGACCCGCGGACCGCGGGTCCGCTGGCCGCCACCGCGGCTCAGCCGCGGCGGCCTGTCCAGCGGCGCGCCGGGGCGACGCCGCCTCCGGCCGCCGGAGTCGCTCCGGTGGCACGTTTTCCTTCTCGTCTGCGCCGATGTTCCTCCCGGGTTCCGTTCTTCACTGCGGGATCACCCAACATCTGTTGCGGCATGTTCCGTCGTCGCCCGTCAATTCCGCACAAAAAGAAGAACGGCGGAGGGTCGTCGGGCCGTGTTCGTTGGCCCGCACCCTCCGCGTTAGAGATAAACAACGGGAGAAATTGTTCAACACATGAACCGACAATTTTAATAAAATAAAATTGATCATTTGAAACCGGCGCTTTAATTTTTAAAGAACGTTCACGGGAATATAAAGAGGGGTATTCCAAAATTATAAAATCCCTACCTCGTCGATCGTCGCGCGCGGGCGTTCTTCGCGGAAAAGCTCGTCGCGGAAGAGAGGGATCGTCGCGTCGTCGCGGGGAGGCATCGCGTCGTCGCGGAATCCGGTGTTGAGTCGGCGAACTCAACGCACCATGAAACAACAGATTTAATTTAATTAATTAAATCCGTGTTTTTGGTTAAGAACCACGAAGGAGATAAAAAGGAAGGTCCGAGATTCTTACCTCAAGAAGCCGATCGAAGATCCGTCGCGGAGGAAGAGACGTCGCAGAAGAACGTTGTCGGCGATGCGGATCAAGGCGTCGCGTCGTCGATTTCCGGGTTCGGCGTTCTTCGCGTTCTTCGCGTTCTTCGCGTTCTTCGCGAGGGAGAAGAAGAAACAAGGATCTCTCAAATCTTCTCAAAAGATTTTGGGTTGGTCTTATTTTATTAATATGCCAACACACGAAAACAGGTTAAGAAACGATTGAATTAATTCGTTGAATTAATTCGTTGAATTAATTCAACGAAAAAACAGGCCATTTAATTCATGAAAGAAACAGCCCATTTAATTCACGAAATAAACTGCCCAATTAAATGGTCTGTTAAGAATTTAGAAAACGCGTCAGTTGACTTTCATTAAGACTGGTTTTCACGGGTGCGTTTCTTAGCGGAAAGAAACGGCGGGGCTCGTGCGGGCCCCACCTCACAAATATCCTACCAAGGGGGTAGGATATTTCTGGATAGCATCATATCCAGTTCAACTTAGTTCAAGCCGCCTTTAAGTGGCTTCAAGTGGCTTCCAAGCGGCCTAAGTGAAATAAAATATAGTTGTCGCAAAATTATTTTATTTCTTAACTTTAAGCCCGAAAATTAAAAACCACACCCGAGCAAACGCAACTCCGGAAGAGGCTTTTCTAAGCGAATACATGCGCTGCGATTTCATCGGTGCCCTCAGAATTCGATTCCGGGCACCGGTTCAAAAGTTAGAAAAACCCGCTCGTCCGTTCACTGAACGTACCCGAGCCAAACTTCGGAAAATGATTCTGGGCACACCGGGCCTCGGAATCAGGCGTCGTCAGAAACTGCATTCTTGTAAAATTCCAAAGAAAATTAAGAAAAAAATTTCCTTGAAATTTACGGGTCTTTACATAGATCATATAATAAATTTAAACTTTATAAAAATACAATCATATTGTGAACAATATATAAAAATATATTCCCTTTATTATTTTGTGACATGCTTGATTATAACAAGATATATTAGTTTGACTTATTTAGTGATTCTCAAATAATATATATATTGACATTATTTTATTGTGAAATATTATAGAAAGGTAAGATACCTAGCCTAATGATTTCTAAATACCGCTTATAAATATGAATCCATATACAAAAAATTCATTTGTCACAATCATGTCACAAGATAAACATAAAATATCCCGTCATTTAATAGGGAGAATATTATGGTCTACAATGTATAGAATTGGGATTCATACATTTTCCATTGAAAATAACTCATTCCTCGATGACATGTTATGATGTTATGAAAATTCGACCATGTATCCATGTATCCCTCATCACAAAATCGTTATTCACATTATACCAACTAATATATGATCAATATAAAAATAATCCATTAGAATTATTAACAAATAAAACCTTAAATATCCTTAGAAAATCATAAATTAGCCCTCTTATGAATATTTTCTTACTTTTTACCAATATTGATGTTTTCTAAAATTACTATAAAATGATACAATAAGTATTTTTAGATATACATAACTCTCAGTGTAAATAACATTAATATATTGATCGTGTCTCAATTGTGGCCAACTAATATCTCCCCAGTTATTAATTAACTTCATGAGAAATCATTAGTCTCTTTAATATATCAATATATCCGACCATAATGGGATATTTCTAATAATATTTATTATTATATGAAAAATTGATATTTTCTAAAAATATGCCAAATAAATAGTCACGTTGAATCCTAATTTAAAGGGGAGAAAATGATAAGGTAGTTGATTTATCAAATATATTCATGAGTTTACTAGGGAACTAATATACTAAAACCTAAATTTTTTTTATAAATATTTATCTTCATTGGGTTGAGTATACTCTAAAAATATTGTTGGAGATTAATAAAGGGAAAATGATAACCCATATCCTATAGTAATAGTTTCATATTATAAAAATACATAATCAGTCAAACATTATTATATATTTTAAAATTAAAAGGTTTAAATTCATAACAATTATGGAAAAATATACTATAAAGTCACATAAAACATTTAAATAACTTTTTTATTAAATTATGTACATCATAATGAGTAATTATATTATTAATACATGAATTCTTATGGGGAAATAAATTAAAATAAATGGTTAAGATATAAACCAAGAAGTGGATCAAAAATGTAATTTGTGAAGAGGGAGTGCAATATATTTTTTTAAGAGACCATCAACTATCATAATAATCATAATCATGAGATAAAAATTTATTACATCAAATGAATAAAGACCATGAAAAATAATTAAACTATATTATAAAAATTCATGTCTCCCTACTATAATTACATAACATATTAACGTGTGGTTTTGTTCACATTCCCTATACATAAAAAACATTAGGTATTGACTTTACCAAATATAACAGTGGGTTGTATAGTTTTACACAAATTCATTTCAGAATAATATGAGTAACATAATGTTTTATACATATAAATAAAATTTATTAAATTATAATGATATAAAATTTGTATGAATAATGTAGATAACTCATGATATAAGACAAAAGGGATACATAATAGTCCCTCAAATCATCGAATATCTTCATTTAAAGATGAATAGGAAGAAACTGGGGTAAATTATTAGAAAATTAATTGGAGAGTATTTAAATACTATCAATGACATTTTAAATAAATTGTTAGACATTAAAAAAGTGACTCAAATATTAAATTATGAGACAAACATGGGACAATAGAAAAAATACACACTATAATTATCTTAATGAATCATGTATGAATAAATAAATGGGATATTTTGTGAATTATTATAAATAAATTTTAAGGGAATAAATAAATAAGTATGATAATTTTAATATGAAATAAAAAAAATAATTTGAATGAATTTATATATATATGGGATGAAGGTGAATTCCTCTTTTTATTATTTATCTAATAGTATATTGAAAGGAAGAATATAATGAAAACCCATTAATATAATATTGAATTGTAAAAATAATCATATAAAGGGAATATTATATATGGTATTATTTAAAATATATGAATAAATGAATATTGACATTAAAAAAATATATTATTATTTATGATTTATCTTGTCATAAACATTAGTTACTTTAATAAACATTGATATTATATATAATAATGTTTTACTTATTTAATAATTAATGAAAATAAAATTATATTTATTTAAATTTTTTTTGTAATATATTTAAATAAATAATAATATATTTTTAATTTAATGATTCCTTGAATCAGTTGAAGTGTTTATTTGAAAACACTCAGGGTCGTTTTAGTGTTTCATTCTTGAGATTTGTTCTTTGACAATATGTATTACATCATAAAAAATTTCAATATTAAAATTGTATTTTATTTTCATGATAGAAACATGTGTTATTAATGTCTACACAAAATCCTATTATTTTTCGATCATGTATTAAATATTGTTGAATTTTATTATATAATGTTATATATGGTTAACAACACCATAAAATAAATCCTTAATCAAAATATAGCTGTCTATATAAAATCTCTATAAAATTTTAAATAAATATAATTGTCTAATTAGATAGTTTTTATATTATATTTTACAGTCATGAAGGTGTTGTTAATAATGAAAGTACATTGACTAGAATGTATTGAAAAACATTAAAATGTCATTAAATATTGATTAATGATAACAGTTTGAAGTGCAATGTGTTGCATTTGTTGTCAATGAGGTATGTTGTTGTCAAGGAATGAATGGATGGATGTCAAGGAGGTTCAATATGTGAATGACAAAGGATGTGATGGTGTTGGTGAGGAAAGGAGAATGGCCATGGTACTAAGATGCATGTCACTTAGGAGATTCACTATGTGACATAGGATGTTGTGGTTGAAACATTCTCTAGTTAAATCAGACGATTGTTGAGCTGTTCTTTAAGTTTAAAGAACTTGTATCAAGATGATACAAAGTCACAAAATGATTGGAGGACCATGCATTGTAGTGACAATGCATGAGGAGTTGAAAGTGATCCATCCATAAGTTCTAAGTGGATGAAGTGGATTGAAGAAGTCCATGCACTATCACTTAGTGCATGTGAATCTGAAGAAGATCCAACTTGATCTCTGATTAGATCAATGAAGTTCGTTGAAGAATTTATGTGATTCAAGAGTTCGGTTGAAGAAGAAGACCCTTCGAGAATTCTATATACCAAAGTAATGAATATATGTTGAGGAGATTTGTGGAATTCTAATGAAGAAGAGAAGGGAAGAAATGAAGAAGAAGAGTTGATGATGAACCTTCAAGAATTCCTTCCTAAGTGATGAATAAATATTTAAAAAGAATTGGAGGAATTATTATGAAGAATAATGAGGAGTTCTTAAGGAAATGAAGAATAATGGATTAGAAGAATAAGAAGTGGCATTTGGCATTTGAATCTGGTTACTTTGTTTTTAAACAAAGTACTTGTTCTATACTTAAGAAAAAATATAAGCCACCAAGGGCCAGCCTTAAGGGTTCAACCCCAAGGCACATGTGGGACTCGAGGTCGCCACGCCCAAGGGGGATCCCATGGGGCCAGCCCAAGAGGAGGTCGGGCCCTGTATAAGCCCCGGGCCACGCAGGGGAGTGTCAAGCCCTGTGCAGCGTGAGCGCCATGAGCGCGCCCGTGTGTGCATAGTGGGCTCATAGCGCGCCCGCGAGGAGCAGAGGTGGGCGCAAGAGCGCTCCCGCAGGGAGAACACGGTGCGGGGCGGCACCGTGGAGGTTGGAAGTTCAATTGAGGAGGCTGGGGGAGCGCGAGGTTGATAAGCCGCAGAAAAACCGCGCTCCGTTTCGATGTGGGACGCGGAAAAATCTCCAGGAGCGGATCCTGGCCGCACGATTGATCGTGCGCCAGATCTCGGCCGCACATCTCATCGTGCCGCTCCCGTTCAGATCCAGGCCGTCCTGTAACACCCCAAGCTTCCACGGTACGTTTCCCTTCGAATAATGTGATAGCGTGTGTTGTACGCAACCTCGAGTTCTAACACACACCACAACTAATTAAACTAGCCGTTGTGAATAGTAATACCTAATTTTTGAAACTATATATATTTTATATTTGAAAATGAACTTCATTTTTGGACTCGGAATATCGAATTTAGCCTAAGGTGAAATTTTGGTACTTTTCGGATAACTTTCATATTTTGATGAATAGTAAAAATTAATAAATTTTAATTAAAAACAACTTTTTTAATCAAAATAATTAATAGTGATAAATTATGAATTTGAGTGGTTTTAAAGTATATTTAGAATATATTTTTACCATTTAATATAATTTTGGTCATTGGACATAATTTTACAATTAAACCGAACATAAACAAGTGTCAATCTTTTGATAGTTATTATCTCTTAAAAACACGCTTTTTGTTTTGACAGCGGGAATTAATTTTAAATTAATTTCTGCCACTTCTGTGTTTTGATTTTAGGAAAATGGATTCCATATTTGGAATCAGGATGTTCAAATTGTGTAAATAGGTAACTTTTATTTTTAGACATTTTGAATAATTACTGCGGTAAATATTTTATTTACCATGGTTAAGGGTAAATCCGGTAAATAAGGGTTAAAACAAATAATATTATAATAATACTAAATTACCCTAAAACGTGTCTTAACCCTATTGGTTGATACATGGTCGACCATGGGAATCTTTGGGTCTATTTTGGGACCCCATGGATCCAATTGTAAGTGATAATGACACTTTATTTTAATTAAGTTAAAATGAATACAAAAATGACACAAGCATATATTTGTTAGAAGAACAATTTTTACATAGGGTTATACATGTTGGATTTTCAATTATAAATATTCAATAGAAATATAAAAAGATTTCCTACATAAGGATATTTTATTTATAATTTTAGACATTAAATAATTTATTTTATGTATGACACAATGATGATGCAGTAATTACTAAAATAGTGAAAAATTAAAATAATTGATATTATAAATACCCAAATAAATATAATATGAAACTTTTAATGAATTAAACTAATTTTCTAGGCTAATATGATATATTAGGATTGATTTAATGGACTTTGTTCGAAGTAATCAATCTGTTATGAGTTTCACAAAAATCAACTATTGAATAGTGTCAAAATTGACATAAAAGAGTTCTTAAAACAAATATTATATTATTAATTGATATTAAATTCCTAAAAATCTAAGGTTCGGCCAAGAGACTTATATTATGATAGGGTAATCATTAATGGACCACTTGGGGGTCGCTTGGATGTATATAGTAAGTTTATTAACCATATTATATAAAAATACAAAGAGACATTGTAAAAGTGAAACTAATTAACTTAGTGTTAATACTTAAAGATAAGGTTAATATAAGTACCCAAACCTGTCTAAATTCTATTGTTTGAGTGGTTTTAGACCTATCCCCACCTTAACCTTTGAATAATCAACTTTGGAGCCATTATAAACCGAATATGAATTTATTATAAATTAATATTTCTAGCTTTTCCAAAGGTGCCCCTCACCCCTCTTATAAAAGGGCACTCCTCCTTCTCATTTCTTCACACCTTCAAAGCCTTTTAGTTCGGCCAAACTCTGCCCAAATAATCCCCCAACATCCCTCACTACAACCTAGAGGCCTTAGTTTGATCAGAAAGCCAACCTAAGGAGCCCTTTTGATCAAATCAAAAGGAAGAACCCGAAGAAGAGGTAATGATTTCACCACCCTTTTCTAAGTTCATTTCTTCTTCCACTTCTTCTTCCTTTGTTCTTACCATTCTAAAATAATAACTCCAGTATCTCACATATACTGTGATGTTATTATAAGTATGGTACAACTATATTCAGTATTCTATCCACCCTTTGAATAACATGTCACCATACGTGCGTACGTACGGCTTACCGTCTCCACGTCGTGGTGTAATTGTTATTCAATATAATATTATTTGGATGGGTATAATAATGATGTGTAACTCATGTAAATAATAAATATAACATGTTAATGATTCTGTATATATGATATACCATTCATTTATATATTATTTTAATATCAAAAGAATGATATTGTCGCTCGTGCGTACGTACGGACTACCGTCTCCACGAACGCGATGAGATTCATTCTCCATCGTATCCATTCAAGTATAATTATCATTTTATGATTTAAAAATGATGTTTAAGGACTTGATATCATTCTGGATATGAATAAGATACATCAAACATGGCTTATGTAACAAAACATATAAAAGAAAATGAGTAAGTTAACACCCAAAACGATGATAATTCTAAGATATTATTAATAAATCAATGTTAAAAGATCATATATGATATCATATTAATATATATGATTCTTGTATAATTTAATAACAATTATTTCACCATTATACAGGAGGTTAACCTACCCCAACCAAGGAAAAGTACAAGGTAAGGGTTATTTCACAATCTCTTCATTATCCGAGGTTGTTTATACGTAATAATCTACTGGGATATCTTTATCATCCACATCCATGTTTCTTAAAAATGTATTTCAAAACATTTTTACTATTTACAAGAATATGGGTTAAAGTCATTTATACCATTGTTTGACTTTTTATAAGAGGTTTATAAAGGAATCTTTCCGTCGTTTTCAAAACAAGGTCCTTTTTAACCTTTTCGACAGAATTGAGGTAAGAATGTTTTTTTAACTTATACGACGGGTGCGGTTATTTTACGCCGTTATAAAATCTTCAAAGCTTTCCTTACATGCTTATAAGAATATTTTCAAAGAAAATGTTTTATTTTATATGGATCTTAAATGATTTCAAAATAAAAGGAGATATTTCTTTAAAAAGAATTTTGATTTAATCTATGTCAACATCCTTTGATGGATTTTAAGATTATTTGAAGTTGATTTATTATGATACAAAACTTCTATATTGTATTGAAGGTTTTGTGATATGTTTGACTGTGGATGTGCTATTTTTATACCATTCATAGTTTATTGTGAAAGTATTGACATTTCGTATTCTAGTTTTAATACGAATGTTTATGTTATGTTTAAACCTTTTCATATGGGAATGCATTGGACTTAATAAGTGACGGGTGGAGCCCGCTATAGCTCCTCGATGCATCGGTAGGTCTCATGAGACAAACTAGTGTCTTGGCACAAGGACTTGACAAAATCTTATTTGTAGTCTTGGCACGAGGCCTTGGCTATGTGGTTATGATAGTCTGGCATTATGCATTCCAACATTATGAAAGTGGTTATTGATTTTTGCATGTGATTATTCGATTAGTAGAATATCCATGTGAATAAGTAAATGGCATTATTTCATTTTATTTATTCCATACCATGTTGAAATTCAAGTTTAAAAGGCTTTTGTTTTAGTTATACATTGCCTTAAATGTTTATTCTTATTTATGAAAGTTTCCGCTATATTGTTATCCTTACTGGGCATTTGAGCTCACCCCTTTTCTATGTTTTATTTTTCCAGGATGTGAAGAAGTAAGTTATGAATGACCTGCAGGGATTTTATGAGGGGTTAATAGTGTGGATTGTGGAAACATTATGTTGTTGTATTAGTTTTTCATTTTATGATGTAATGTAAAACTTATGAATATATCTAGTGTTTCCAAGGCTACTAAACCAATCGGTCTTTCGAGATTTGATCTTTCTTGTGATCATGCCAATGTTATGTAATTAATGCACCGACTCTGGGTAGCTGGGGTCGGGGCGTTACAGTTGGTATCAGAGGAAGTTTAGTACAAACCTTGGAAGCTAGATTTAGATAAACTCTGATTAGAGCACATAGACCTAAGATGAACTTTGAGGATTAGTATAGAAGAACTTCCTAGAATTTTGGTATTGTAGAGATTTTGTGAGTTTTCCGAGCAATACATCCCTGTCTGGATACGAGCAGGTAGAGGCGGCTCTGGCACAGATGTACCTAGGGGTAAAACCCAAAAACACCGCTTTGAGCTAGACTCGAACGGGAACTGGTGCACGACAACGGGCATTGCTGCACTCTTGGTTACGACACTCCCGGGGGATATGCTTAGGATAACTCTCACTATCTTTACAAATCATTATGAAGGGTTTATGAGTATATACTTCCTCAAAGAAAACATTTTTATGATTATGGATTATATCCATAAATAGTTCAATTTATGTTAAGTGTTTTATAAGTATGGGATTATGTATTTCGATTCATAAACTGATCTAGTTTATGCCATTGTTTAGAAATGGCGCCTAGTGGAAGAAATGGAAACCGTATCAATGCATGCACTCCATGTAGGGATTGCCCTCCTGCTCAAGATAATTATAGTGGGGCTGGTGATGCAACTGGTGCTGATCAGCTAATCACCGTACTGGGACAACTTACTCAGGTTATGAATAATAACCTTACCCGTATGGAGCACCCTGATCCGCAGCGTGGAGGATCAATGTTAGATCGATTCATGAGACAACAACCACCAACGTTCAATGGGAGTACAAATCCCTTAGTAGCTGAGCAATGGATATTTTCCCTAGAGAAAATATTTCAGGCTTTGGGGAGTAGTGAAAGGGAAAAAGTTACCATGGCAGTTTACCGCCTCACTGGAGATGCTGATCAATGGTGGTCATTGATTCAAAACATGAAGGAAGATGATGAAGTATCAAACATGGAATGGAGGGAGTTCAAAGATCTGTTTTTAGAAAAATACTTTCCTCGCGACCATCGAGCAGATATGGAAAGACAATTTCTGAGTCTGAGACAAAAGGAGGATGAGAATGTCACAAAGTATGAGGCTAACTTTACAAGGTTAGCGAGGTACGCTGGTGATTATATTCGCAACCCAAGAAGTAAGATTGATCGTTTCTTTGATGGGTTAAAACCATTTCTCCGTCGAGCATTAGTCTCACAATCCTTTTCGTCGTACGAAGACATTGTCTCATGTGCTATCAAGACCGAAAAAGAATTCTCTAAGTCTTATGACTTTAAAGCGAAGCAAGAGAAGAAGAGACCTGCTGATCAATCTGGGAATGGAAATAAGGGGAAGAAGGGAAAGGTTGAATATCCATCTTGTGGTAAATGCGGGAAGAAACATCCTGGTACTTGCTTGAAGGGAATGGGAGTCTGTTAAAAGTGTGGTGAAAAAGGCCACCAAGATCATGATTGCAACGGGAAGAAGGAAGCTACCAACGTTCAGTGCTACAATTGCAGGGAGATGGGGCATTATGCAAATGCATGTCCTAAGCGTCAGGAGAACATACCTCAGAAAAGGCCAAGGGATCAAGGCCAGGCTTATGCTATCACTACTGCTGAGGTAGAAGCTCCGAAAGACGTGGTGGCAGGTAATTTAATGGTTTCCTCAAGTTTAGCAAATGCATTATTTGATTCTGGATCATCGCATTGTTTCATATCTTCCCAGTTTGCTAAGAAAATTAGATATTTCCAATTTGATTTAATAAGGGAGTTGTCAGTTAAAACTCCTAAGGGAAGTATCGTTGCAACAAAGTTTTGTGAATCAGTCCCCATTAGAGCACATAAATTTTCTTTATCTGCTGATTTCATCGTCATACCTATGATTGAGTTTGATATAATCCTCGGTATGGACTGGCTTTCGGACTATGATGCGAAGATTTATTGTAAGAAGAAAGAGGTTACGATTCTTGATGATAATGATAAGGAGCACCTTATTTTTAGAGCAGAATCGTCACCACCTAATTCTTATTTAGATCCACCCCCAGAAGTTCAACTAAATTCAATTATTGGGGAGGAAGAGAATGAAATAACTGTCGGTGAGGAAAGGAATGTTCAAATAGAGGATGTACCTATTGTGAAAGAATTTGTAGATGTATTTCCGGAAGATTTACCTGGACATCCTCCAGAACGAGAAGTTGAGTTTTCTATTGATTTTAATTCCTGGATCAAGGCCTATATCGAAGACCCCTTATAGAATGGCCACTGTAGAGTTAGTCGAACTAAAGAAACAACTAGAGGAATTGAGTAATAAGGGATTTATTCACCCTATTGTTTCTCCATGGGGAGCCCCTGTTCTTTTTGTTAAAAAGAAAGATGGATCTATGAGGTTATGTATCGACTACAGGGAGATCAATGCTATAACGGTAAAGAACAAGTATCCCCTACCTCGTATTGATGATTTATTTGACCAACTGCATGGAGAACAATACTTTTCAAATATTGACCTTCGATCTGGATACCATCAGTTGTGTGTGAAGAAGGAAGACATTCCGAAAACAGCATTTCGAACCAGGTACGGGCATTACGAGTTTACTGTAATGCCGTTTGGATTAACTAATGCACCCTCTGTATTCATGGATCTAATGAATAGAGTTTTCAAGGAGTATCTCGATGAATTTGTGGTGGTATTTATTGATGATATTCTGGTATACTCCAAAACCTACGGAGATCATGAAAATCACTTGCGTATTATCTTGAAGACTCTGAGGAGGCATGAATTATATGGGAAGTTTAGCAAGTGTGAATTCTGGCTTCAGGAGATTTCTTTTCTTGGCCATATTGTCTCTAAAGATGGAATCTATGTTGATCCTTCTAAGACCAAGGCAATCCAAGAATGGCCAGCACCTACGAGTATAACTGAGGTACGTAGTTTTATTGGTTTGGCAGGTTATTATCGACGTTTCGTCCAGAATTTTGCCCGATTGGCTAACCCATTAACGAAGCTCACACGTAAAGGGGTTAAATTTGTTTGGACAAAAGAGTGTGAAGAATGTTTCGAAGAACTGAAGAGAAGATTAATCAATGCTCCTATATTGACTCTACCATCGGGGAATGATGGGTTCGTTATTTATAGTGATGCATCAAAGAAAGGACTTGGTTGTGTCCTTATGCAGAATGATAGAGTTATTGCCTATGCATCACGACAGTTGAAAATTCATGAACAAAACTATCCTACTCATGATCTCGAGTTAGCAGCAGTGATCTTTGCTTTGAAGATATGGAGGCACTACCTCTATAGTGAAAATGTGAGATTTATACTGATCACAAGAGTTTGAAGTATATTTTCTCACAAAAAGAACTCAACATGAGGCAAAGGAGATGGCTTGAATTACTCAAGGATTATGATACCACCCGGGGAAGGCAAACAAGGTGGCAGATGCTTTGAGTAGAAAAGACCATGGAGTTTTGAACAATATGAGAATTTAAAGGGATCCAATTTTCATGGATCTAGTGAAGATGGACATGGGAATAACCAGGGAAGGTGAAACATCAATGCTTTTTCAAATGGTTTCCAAACCATCTTTACTAGAAAGGATTAAGAGTTCTCAGACCAATGATGAAGAATTTCAGAAGAAGATTAAAGCTGTGAATGATGGGAGATTGAGAGACTTTGTGTATGAAGATGGAATTTTGAAATTCGGGAAGAGACTTTGTGTTCCCGATTTACCTGATCTAAAAAGGGAATTGCTGGATGACGCTCATAGTTCCAATTTCTCTATACACCCTGGGAGCACCAAAATGTATAGAGATTTGAAGGAACATTTTTGGTGGGACAACATGAAGAGGGAGATTGCTGATTTTGTGTCAAGATGTATGGTTTGTCAACAAGTGAAAGATGGAAGGCAACAGCCTGGAGGAGTCATGCAACCTCTTCCCATACCGGAGTGGAAATGGGACAATATTACAATGGACTTTGTCATGGGGCTACCAAAGACTCCTAGAAGGAACGATGCAATATGGGTTATTGTTGATCGTCTTACCAAGTCAGCACATTTTCTTGCTATAAGAGAAGATCTACCCCTGGAACGTCTAGCAAGACTATACATTAATGAAGTTGTGAGACTTCATGGAGTACCCCTATCGATTGTTTCTGATCGTGATCCCCGTTTTACTTCAAGATTTTGGAAAAGTCTTCAGAAATCCCTGGATACTGAACTTCATTTGAGCACTGCTTACCACCCTCAGACAGACGGACAATCAGAACGGACTATTCAAACCTTAGAAGACATGTTGAGATCTTGCTCACTTGACTTTCAGGGTATGTGGGATCAATATTTACCTCTGGTAGAATTTTCCTATAACAATAGCTTCCATTCGAGTATTCAGATGGCACCATATGAAGCGTTATACGGAAAGAGATGTCGTACACCAACCTGTTGGGATGACGTTGGTGAAAGAAAACTTGTAGGCCCAGAACTGGTGGAGGAAACGGTGGAAAATGTGAAGGTAATCCAAAATCACATTAAAGCAGCTCAAAGTAGGCAGAAGAGCTATGCCGATAATCGAAGGAAGGATTTGGAATTTCAAGTCGGTGATCATGTTTTCCTGAAGGTATCTCCGTGGAAGGGAGTCATACGTTTTGGTAAGAAAGGTAAATTGAGTCCCAGGTACATCGGACCTTTCGAAATTCTAGAACGAATTGGGGCTGTAGCTTACCGATTGGCAATGCCGCCAAGTCTCTCCAAAGTTCACGATGTGTTCCACGTATCTCTGTTGAGGAAATACATGCCTGACCCAACGCATGTACTCACCTATGAAGATTTAGAACTGGAACCCGATCTGTCTTATTGCGAAGAGCCCATCAAGATTCTTGATACGAGAGAACAAGTGCTGAGAAACCGGACGACGCGTCTGGTAAAAGTTTTGTGGAGGAATCATAAGATGGAAGAGGCAACGTGGGAACCCGAGGAACTTATGATGAAGAACCACCCGAGTCTTTTTATGCAGTAATACCCTAGAAATTGCGAGGATGCAATTATTTGAAGGAGGGGAGAATGTAACACCCCAAGCTTCCACGGTACGTTTCCCTTCGAATAATGCGATAGCGTGTGTTGTACGCAACCTCGAGTTCTAACACACACCACAACTAATTAAACTAGCTGTTGTGAATAGTAATACCTAATTTTTGAAATTATATATATTTTATATTTGAAAATGGACTTCATTTTTGGACTCGGAATATCGAATTTAGCCTAAGGTGAAATTTTGGTACTTTTCGGATAACTTTCATATTTTGATGAATAGTGAAAATTACTAAATTTTAATTAAAAACAACTTTTTTAATCAAAATAATTAATAGTGATAAATTATGAATTTGAGTGGTTTTAAAGTATATTTAGAATATATTTTTACCATTTAATATAATTTTGGTCATTGGACATAATTTTACAATTAAACCGAACATAAACAAGTGTCAATCTTTTGATAGTTATTATCTCTTAAAAACACGCTTTTTGTTTTGACAGCGGGAATTAATTTTAAATTAATTTCTGCCACTTCTGTGTTTTGAATTTAGGAAAATGGATTCCATATTTGGAATCAGGATGTTCAAATTGTGTAAATAGGTAACTTTTATTTTTAGACATTTTGAATAATTACTGCGGTAAATATTTTATTTACCATGGTTAAGGGTAAATCCGGTAAATAAGGGTTAAAACAAATAATATTATAATAATACTAAATTACCCTAAAACGTGTCTTAACCCTATTGGTTGATACATGGTCGACCATGGGAATCTTTGGGTCTATTTTGGGACCCCATGGATCCACTTGTAAGTGATAATGACACTTTATTTTAATTAAGTTAAAATGAATACAAAAATGACACAAGCATATATTTTTTAGAAGAACAATTTTTACATAGGGTTATACATGTTGTATTTTCGATTATAAATATTCATTAGAAAGCTAAACAGATTTCCTACATAATGATATTTTATTTATAATTTTTAGACATTAAATAATTTATTTTATTTATGACACAATGATGATGCAGTAATTACTAAAATAGTGAAAAATTAAAATAATTGATATTATAAATACCCAAATAAATATAATATGAAACTTTTAATGAATTAAACTAATTTTCTAGGCTAATATGATATATTAGGATTGATATAATGGACTTTTTTCGAAGTAATCAATCTGTTATGAGTTTCACAAAAATCAACTATTGAATAGTGTCAAAATTGACATAAAAGAGTTCTTAAAACAAATATTATATTATTAATTGATATTAAATTCCTAAAAATCTAAGGTTCGGCCAAGAGACTTATGTTATGATAGGTTAATAATTAATGGACCACTTGGGGGTCGCTTGGATGTATATAGTAAGTTTATTAACCATATTATATAAAAATACAAAGAGACATTGTAAAAGTGAAACTAATTAACTTAGAGTTAATACTTAAAGATAAGGTTAATATAAGTACCCAAACCTGTCTAGATTCTATTGGTTGAGTGGTTTTCGACCTCTCCCCACCTTAACCTTTGAATAATCAACTTTGGAGCCATTAGAAACCGAATATGAATTTATTATAAATTAATATTTCTAGCTTTTCCAAAGGTGCCCCTCACCCCTCTTATAAAAGGGCACTCCTCCTTCTCATTTCTTCACACCTTCAAAGCCTTTTAGTTCGGCCAAACTCTGCCCAAATAATCTCCCAACATCCCTCACTACAACCTAGAGGTCTTAGTTTGATCAGAAAGCCAACCTAAGGAGCCCTTTTGATCAAATAAAAAGGAAGAACCCGAAGAAGAGGTAATGATTTCACCACCCTTTTCTAAGTTCATTTCTTCTTCCACTTCTTCTTCCTTTGTTCTTACCATTCTAAAATAATAACTCCAGTATCTCACATATACTGTGATGTTATTATAAGTATGGTACAACTATATTCAGTATTCTATCCACCCTTTGAATAACATGTCACCATACGTGCGTACGTACGGCTTACCGTCTCCACGTCGTGGTGTAATTGTTATTCAATATAATATTATTTGGATGGGTATAATAATGATGTGTAACTCATGTAAATAATAAATATAACATGTTAATTATTCTGTATATATGATATACCATTCATTTATATATTATTTTAATATCAAAAGAATGATATTGTCGCTCGTGCGTACGTACGGACTACCGTCTCCACGAACGCGATGAGATTCATTCTCCATCGTATCCATTCAAGTATAATTATCATTTTATGATTTAAAAATGATGTTTAAGGACTTTATATCATTCTGGATATGAATAAGATACAACAAACATGGCTTATGTAACAAAACATATAAAAGAAAATGAGTAAGTTAACACCCGAAACGATGATAATTCTAAGATATTATTAATAAATCAATGTTAAAAGATCATATATGATATCATATTAATATATATGATTCTTGTATAATTTAATAACAATTATTTCACCATTATACAGGAGGTTAACCTACCCCAACCAAGGAAAAGTACAAGGTAAGGGTTATTTCACAATCTCTTCATTATCCGAGGTTGTTTATACGTAATAATCTACTGGGATATCTTTATCATCCACATCCATGTTTCTTAAAAATGTATTTCAAAACATTTTTACTATTTACAAGAATATGGGTTAAAGTCATTTATACCATTGTTTGACTTTTTATAAGAGGTTTATAAAGGAATCTTTCCGTCGTTTTCAAAACAAGGTCCTTTTTAACCTTTTCGACAGAATTGAGGTAAGAATGTTTTTTTAACTTATACGGCGGGTGCGGTTATTTTACGCCGTTATAAAATCTTCAAAGCTTTCCTTACAAGCTTATAAGAATATTTTCAAAGAAAATGTTTTATTTTATATGGATCTTAAATGATTTCAAAATAAAAGGAGATATTTCTTTAAAAAGAATTTTGATTTCATCTATGTCAACATCCTTTGATGGATTTTAAGATTATTTGAAGTTGATTTATTATGATACAAAACTTCTATATTGTATTGAAGGTTTTGTGATATGTTTGACTGTGGATGTGCTATTTTTATACCATTCATAGTTTATTGTGAAAGTATTGACATTTCGTATGCTAGTTTTAATACAAATGTTTATGTTATGTTTAAACCTTTTCATATGGGAATGCATTGGACTTAATAAGTGACGGGTGGAGCCCGCTATAGCTCCTCGATGCATCGGTAGGTCTCATGAGACAAACTAGTGTCTTGGCACAAGGCCTTGACAAAATCTTATTTGTAGTCTTGGCACGAGGCCTTGGCTATGTGGTTATGATAGTCTGGCATTATGCATTCCAACATTATGAAAGTGGTTATTGATTTTTGCATGTGATTATTCGATTAGTAGAATATCCATGTGAATAAGTAAATGGCATTATTTCATTTTATTTATGCCATACCATGTTGAAATTCAAGTTTAAAAGGCTTTTGTTTTAGTTATACATTGCCTTAAATGTTTATTCTTATTTATGAAAGTTTCCGCTATATTGTTATCCTTACTGGGCATTTGAGCTCACCCCTTTTCTATGTTTTATTTTTCCCAGGATGTGAAGAAGTAAGTTATGAATGACCTGCAGGGATTTTATGAGGGGTTAATAGTGTGGATTGTGGAAACATTATGTTGTTGTATTAGTTTTTCATTTTATGATGTAATGTAAAACTTATGAATATATCTAGTGTTTCCAAGGCTACTAAACCAATCGGTCTTTCGAGATTTGATCTTTCTTGTGATCATGCCAATGTTATGTAATTAATGCACCGACTCTTGGTAGCTGGGGTCGGGGCGTTACACGTCCGATGTCTTTCATTCGCCCGATCCAACGGCTCCCGGTGTGTCTCCTACCTCGAGCTCGACCGAGGCACCCGCGACGTCCCCGCTGAAACAGTGGCGCCTCCG
Source organism: Viscum album (assembly GCA_963277665.1). NCBI lineage: Eukaryota > Viridiplantae > Streptophyta > Magnoliopsida > Santalales > Viscaceae > Viscum > Viscum album. Next base: position 32,865,129 of record OY728150.1, on the reverse strand, counting down.
AGCATGGATTTTGAGATCCCGGACACCATTTCTGAAAGTAAAGTGTCCAAGGGGTTCGTCTCGACGTAACGAACACGATCATGCAAGAAAATAGGCATGCATGCAATGTTTGGAAGATTTCGACGAATGCCAAGGCAAACGAAGTTTCCGAGGCTTCATGTGTTCGTGTTCAGCATGGATTGCATTTTAATAAGGCCATGCATGCGTTCTATGTCGCATGCACGTAGAGGAAAATAAAGGAAGAAGTCCGTGTGAAACAGAAAATAAAAAATGTGATTTGCGGATCGTGTTTAAAGATTTTCAAAGAAAAAAAATCTCAGTGGTTCAAGATTTATCTCACGCGAAAGATTTGGCATCCCTCTGCCTATATAAAGAGAGGCCGAACCCTCGAGGAGTTTTTGCTGGAACTTTGAAGATCCGTGAGTGTCTTTGCCTCCCGAAGAAAGGAGCCACCGCGCAAATTACTTGCGCGGCTGTTGTCCCGAAGCCACCCGAGGCTTCGAAGGTGTTCCTTGCATGCAACTCCTTTGCGTGACAAGAAGAAGGAGGTGAAGTGTTCCCTGTGCGCCTACTCCTTGCGCGGCAGGAAGTACCCGGGGCAGTAGCACTTGTGCGCCCCGTGGTTGACGTGCCTTGCACCCACTGACACTTGCGCGGCTGCCTTGCACCCAAGGAGTTCGGGCTATGTGTGCAGAAGAAGGCAGTGTGTGTGTGCCAAGTGGAGAAGAAGGCCCGAGGCCTTAGTGCCTTGTGTGAAGTGAAATAACACACCCTAGTGGTGTATGTGCAAAACAAGAAGGATGAGGCTTACACCTAAGTGAATCTAGTGTGTGCATAAGGAGGAAGACTACACCAAGTAGTATGTGCAAAGAAAGAACAAGGCCAAGGCTAGCACCCATGTGGACAAAATTTATATAATTTGTGTGTGCTTAACAAGTGTGAAGGTCAAGCTCAAGTGTGTGCCAAAGTGAAGAAGTTTTGTGTGAAAAGAGACAACAAAGCCGAACCTTAGTGTGTGTGCAAACTAAAGTGTACACACTAAGAAGAAAGAGAAGAGGACTCTCACACTATTGTAGAACACACAATCTAAGTGTGTAGACAAATTGAATAAAGTGTGTGAAGTTTGAGAAGTTGGTGTGTTCTTAAGGTGTTACACCCTTTGTGGGTCTACTACACCAAGAAGAGGAAAGGGGAAGTGCATGCATGCATGAATGCACATGCGCATGTAATCAAAGTTCAAATCAGTGAGTGTGCATTTGAGTTGACCAAGACCAGAGGATCTTGAAGAAATTGAGAAGGCCATGCAGTCAGTGCATGAGGATTCAGAGTTGCCATGCATTCAGTGCATGAAGTTGTTTTGAAGTGAGACTGGACCAGACTGAAGTTAAAGACATCTGTTGTCTGAGTATTCAGTAGTTGGAGAGAAGCCAGGTCATCCTCAGAAGAAGGAGATAAAACCTGAGCAACACGAGAAGACCTGATCAACTCAAGTGATCAGAGGTACAGAGCAAGGCCATCAGCCTTTATCCGAGGATGCTGAGGATACTTGAAGAGCTGAACAAGAAGAAGAGCTACTCGTGTGACTCGAGGAGCCAGGAGAAGCCCCCTGTGAGACTCAGGGTGGAAGAAGTCTTCAGTGGGATTCTGGAGCAGGCCAGTGGGACTCTGGTAACACTGTGGGACGCAGTATAAAGACCCTCCTGTGGGACTCAGGAGAGATACAGTGGGACTCTGTATCGACCATTGTAATACTAACCGATTATAATGGAAGAAACCATGTTGGGGTGTATAACCAACATGGCAAGGACATAGGCCTTTGGTGCCGAACCTTGTAAATCCTTGTGTCCTGTGCCTTTATATTTACTGCATCATTAGAGGAAAGGTGAGAGATACAAGAAGAGTGGATCGAGGCTTTAACCAGCCATAGAGGTTTAATTGATTAAGAATCAATTAGTAAAAAGTTTTAAAGGATCACTGATTCACCCCATCCCCCTCTCAGTGATTCACACTAATCTGGGAACTTCAATTGGTATCAGAGGGAGGTTACCTCTAAAAGATCCAAGGGAGTCTTTATGATGTTCAGATTTGAGGAAATGAGTGACCAGCCTCAAATGGAGATATCTTCCAAGACTCAGAAAAATAGAAAGAAGAAATAGGCCAAGAAGATGAAGAAAGCCTGTCCTAGCTGTGATGAAGTTGGAATAATGAATGATCTTCAAAATGCAATCGAATACCTTCAGAAGACAGTCCCCAAGGAAGTGGCAATGTGTATATCTACAGGCATCCTTGATCTTCAAGAAAAAAAGATCACAGTTAGAAGAAGAATCCAATGCAATGGAATATCAATTGGAAAAAAGGGTTGGCATAACCAACACTCTCAGAAAGCTGGTGAAGGCTAAAGATGAAACCGTTTCTCTTTGTAATGAAAGATATGAAGACACTGCTGAAGAATTGCAAAGAAGCCTTTCTGAGAAATAATTCTTTAAGACTGTGGTCAAAGATGTTTTCCATGCACTGGAAAAGAGGCACAAAGTTTCAATGAATGTCAGAGATGCTCAACTTGAAGACAAAGTAAACAGGGTAAAAGAGCTTGACAATTCATTACAAAAATGAAGAAGGTGCATGAAGACTATTTAGAACAGCTGAAAGAAAATTGGGAAGGAAGGCTAAGAACTGTTGAGGATGAGAAGAACTCCCTTAACATAAAATGCTTAGAACTAGAGGTGATATTGAAAAATCTACAATCACCCAAAGCTGAATCCTCCCAGTCAGCTGAAAGTAGAAATGTTGCTACACAAGTGTGCATTGAGAAGGATGATTCCAAAAGGACATCCTCTAATAAAAGGGCAACATCTTCTAAAAGGAAGGTACCATCCATCCCATCTTGTACTAATGCTTCTAATTGTGTTTCCACAAAAAGTGCAGGATGGAAGAATAATTCCAAACAAGTATGGATGAAGACAATGAAGAAAGAAAGCTCTCCTGAAGCAGCACAACAATTCAAGACAAGTACCCTACAATCAGAAGGAATCAAAAAGTCAAGATTTGTGGGTCAATGTTGGTGTTGTAACAAGTATGGGCATTGTGCAAAGGATTGTTGGTACAATCCACTGAATGCCAAAGCACAGAGGAAGCCCATGCCTAGGGGGAGCAAGCCAGAAGAAAAGAAGCAGCATCCACAGGTCCAGAGACATCTGTTTACTGCAAATAGATTTGGATTACTTGAAAACATCTGGGATGATTGCAAAAGTGGTCAAAAAGATACATGTCAATCTCCAACTGTATCCAGAGCTCAAAAGAATAAAAGATCACAGAACCTGGCTCAGAAAGAATCCTTGGGAAGCAAGAAGAAAGTTGAAGATGCTCCCAAGAAGGTTTTGAAAAAGGAAAAGAAGTCCTTGGAGTCTAAATCCAAGAAGGGTGATGCATCCAGAAGGACCACCATGAAAACATGCTTCTACTGTGGAAAGAAAGGACACACCGTTGATCTTTGTGAACAAGCCATGGAACTGAATAGAAGCAGACTGGACTCAAAAAGACAATCAATCCAGAAGAAGCAGAAGGGATTGATTGAAAATAAGTTGCCTAAGAAAGGTAGCTTAACAGCATCAAAAGAACCATGTGGAACTTCCAGAACTGAGGCCACGCTTCCAAGTGACTTACTTGTCATATGGCCAAATCAGTTGCAACTTGCCAAAGATCTGCAGAGAGATGAAGATGAAGTTCTGGCAATTAATAAGGCAAAAGGGAAGAAGAAGATTTCACATGAAGATGTGTTGAGATCCACACCAGCACAAACATCATTGAAGATCAAATGTGCAAGTGTGAAGAATGGTGAAAATGGGGCATCTCGGTTGAGAGAATCTTCTCAACCTTGTTGTTCACATTGATAAACCAAGGAGGTTTCATCTTATTCCCTAATCACTTGTATTTACATGTGCTGACATTGCAGGGAATTGAAGATGATGATCATTCTCATCTGGAGAGTGGTTTGGACAGAATGGAGTGCACCCCTTGAGGGGGAGCCAATCTGGAGAAGATGGTATTCTAAGATTTAATACCATCTTGAGAAAAGTGAAGGTATTCCAATCATACTTTCATCCCTTGTTTCTTAATTGTATTCATCATGACAATTAAGGGGGAGTATTGATTGAAGACAAATGAATGAAAGGGGGAGATTTATATTTCCACCTGAACTTTCTGATGTGTTTGGTGAAGTATGTGCAGGATTTAGCAATTCATTGATATATCTGAAAAATTTCAAACCCCTGAAGCATGATCTCACATGTACAGTGAATTTTGGACAGCATTGAGTTCCTTGGATACATCACTCTTGTTTTCTACACCGGGTTAGCCCACGTATACATAGAGTTTATTTACTGAAGGTTCTTTGCTAAAGAGAACATGTGACATCATCCCTCTCTCAGTGTTTTTCAAGAAAATACTTTTCAAAGGGAGGAAGAGATTTTTGAAAGAGAACCACACCACACCTTTTCATTTGATTTCCAATAAGGGGGAGAAATATTGGCACACATATTGACCCATTCACATGTGCTCTAGTGTATTGCCAACAAATACAAAGGGGGGATTGAAGTGCATTGTGTTGCATTTGTTGTCAATGAGGTATGTTGTTGTCAAGGAATGAATGGATGGATGTCAAGGAGGTTCAATATGTGAATGAAAAAGGATGTGATGGTGTTGGTGAGGAAAGGAGAATGACCATGGTACTAAGATGCATGTCACTTAGGAGATTCACTAAGTGACATAGGATGTTGTGGTTGAAACATTCTCTAGTTAAATCAGACGATTGTTGAGCTGTTCTTTATGTTTAAAGAACTTGTATCAAGATAATACAAAGTCACAACATGATTGGAAGACCATGCATTTTAGTGACAATACATGAGGAGTTGAAAGTGATCCATCCATAAGTTCTAAGTGGATGAAGTGGATTGAAGAAGTCCATGAACTATCACTTAGTGCATGTGAATCTGAAGAAGATCCAACTTGATCTCTGATTAGATCAATGAAGTTCGTTGAAGAATTTATGTGATTCAAGAGTTCGGTTGAAGAAGAAGACCCTTAGAGAATTAGATATACCAAAGTAATGAATATATGTTGAGGATATTTGTGGAATTCTAATGAAGAATACAAGGGAAGAAACGAAGAAGAAGAGTTGATGATGAACCTTCAAGAATTCCTTCCTAAGTGATGAATAAATGTTTAAGAAGAATTGGAGGAATTATTATGAAGAATAATGAGGAGTTCTTAAGGAAATGAAGAAGAATGGCTTAGAAGAAGAAGAAGTGGCATTTGGCATTTGAATCTGGTTACTTTGTTTTTAAACAAAGTACTTGTTCTATACTTAAGCAAAAATATAAGCCACCAAGGGCCAGCCTTAAGGGTTCAACCCCAAGGCACATGTGGGACTCGAGGTCGCCACGCCCAAGGGGGATCCCATGGGGCCAGCCCAAGAGGAGGCCGGGGCCGTGTATAAGCCCCGGGCCACGCAGGGGAGTGTCAAGCCCTGTGCAGCGTGAGCGCCATGAGCGCGCCCATGTGTGCATAGTGGGCGCATAGCGGGCCCGCGAGGAGCAGAGGTGGGCGCAAGAGCGCGCCCGCAGGGAAAACACGGTGCGGGCGGCACCGTGGAGGTTGGAAGTTCAATTGAGGAGGCTGGGGGAGCGCGAGGTTGATAAGCCGCGGAAAAACCACGCTCCGTTTCGATGTGGGACACGGAAAAATCTCCAGGAGCGGATCCCGGCCACACGATTGATCGCGCGCCAGATCTCGGCCGCACATCTCATCACGCCGCTCCCGTTCATATCCAGGTCGTCCGATGTCTTTCATTCGCCCGATCCAACGGCTCCCGGTGTGTCTCCTACCTCGAGCTCGACCAAGGCACCCGCGACGTCCCCGCTGAACTAGTGGCGCCTCCGAGCATGGATTTTGAGATCCCGGCCACCATTTCTGAAAGTAAAGTGTCCAAGGGGTTCGTCTTGACGTAACGAACACGATCATGCAAGAAAATAGGCATGCATTCAATGTTTGGAAGATTTCGACGAATGCCGAGGCAAACGAAGTTGCCGAGGCTTCATGTGTTCGTGTTCTGCATGGATTGCATTTTAATAAGGCCATGCATGCGTTCTATGTCGCATGCACGTAGAGGAAAATAAAGGAAGAAGTCCGTGTGAAACAGAAAAGAAAAAACGTGATTAGAGGATCGTGTTTAAAGATTTTCAAAGAACCAAAAATCTCGGTGCTTCAAGATTTATCTCACGCGGAAGATTTGGCATCCCTCTGCCTATATAAAGAGAGGCCGAGCCCTCGAGGAGTTTTTGCTGAAACTTTGAAGATCCGTGAGTGTCTTTGCCTCACGAAGAAAGGAGCCACCGCGCAAATTACTTGTGCAGATGTTGTCCCGAAGCCACCCGAGGCTTTGAAGGTGTTCCTTGCGTGCAACTCCGTTGCGCGACAAGAAGAAGGAGGTGAAGTGTTCCCTGCGCGCCTACTCCTTGCGCGGCAGGAAGTACCCGGGGCAGTAGCACTTGCACGCCCCGTGGTTGAGGTGCATTGCACCCACTGACACTTGCGCGGCTGCCTTGCACCCAAGGAGTTCGGGCTGTGTGTGCAGAAGAAGGCAGTGTGTGTGTGCCAAGTGGAGAAGAAGACCCGAGGCCTTAGTGCCTTGTGTGAAGTGAAAGAACACACCCTAGTGGTGTATGTGAAAAACAAGAAGGCTGAGGCTTACACCTAAGTGAATCTAGTGTGTGCATAAGGAGGAAGACTACACCAAGTAGTATGTGCAAATAAAGAATAAGGCCAAGGCTAGCACCCATGTGGACAAAATTTATATAATTTGTGTGTGCTTAACAAGTGTGAAGGCCAAGCTCAAGTGTGTGCCAAAGTGAAGATGTTTTGTGTGCAAAGAGACAACAAGGCCGAACCTTAGTGTGTGTGCAAACTAAAGTGTACACACTAAGAAGAAAGAGAATAGGACTCTCACACTATTGTAGAACACACAATCTAAGTGTGTAGACAAATTGAATAAAGTGTGTGAAGTTTGAGAAGTTGGTGTGTGCTTAAGGTGTTACACCCTTTGTGGGTCTACTGCACCAAGAAGAGGAAAGGGGAAGTGCATGCATGCATGCATGCACATGTGCATGTAATCAAAGGTCAAATCAGTGAGTGTGCATTTGAGTTGACCAAGACCAGAGGATCTTGAAGAAATTGAGAAGGCCATGCAGTCAGTGCATGAGGATTCTGAGTTTCCATGCATTCAGTGCATGAAGTTGTTTTGAAGTGAGACTAGACCAGACTGAAGTTAAAGACATCAGTTGTCTGAGTATTCAGTAGTTGGAGAGAAGCCAGGTCATCCTCAGAAGAAGGAGATAAAACCTGAGCAACACAAGAAGACCTGATCAACTCAAGTGATCAGAGGTACAGAGCAAGGCCAGCAGCCTTTATCCCAGGCTGCTGAGGATACTTGAAGAGCTGAACAAGAAGAAGAGCTACTCGTGTGACTCGAGGAGCCAGGAGAAGCCCCCTGTGAGACTCAGGGTGGAAGAAGTCTTCAGTGGGATTCTGGAGTAGGCCAGTGGGACTCTGGTAACACTGTGGGACGCAGTATAAAGACCCTCCTGTGGGACTCAGGAGAGATACAGTGGGACTCTGTATTGACCATTGTAATACTAACCGATTATAATGGAAGAAACCATGTTGGGGTGTATAACCAACATGGAAAGGACGTAGGCCTTTGGTGTCGAACCTTGTAAATCCTTGTGTCCTGTGCCTTTATATTTACTGCATCATTCGAGGAAAGGTGAGAGATACAAGAAGAGTGGATCGAGGCTTTAACCAGCCATAGAGGTTTAATTGATTAAGAATCAATTAGTAAAAAGTTCTAAAGGATCACTGATTCACCCCCTCCCCCTCTCAGTGATTCACACTGATCTGGGCACTTCACAGTTAAAGATAATATAAATGTAATATAAATTTCTTAGAACATATATTATCCTCATATAGGGTATAATTATTTGAATAAGGATAGATAGTAGAATTAAATTAAATGACTAAAGATAAGGGATATTACACCATATTCATAGAATTATCTTTTTCTTAATGACTAATAATATTATGACATAAGGTGTGGGTAGACTAGAATTTCCCCCATTGAAATTATAAGCATTATGTGGTGTAATATTTTTAATTTATATAAAATGGATTGAAATTTATCTGTGAGTTGTAAAAAGGTGTGAAATAAGGTATTTTTATGTAAATGAGGGATTATTTTGATGAAAATGGCAGATATAAAATAATGTAATGATATGGACTTGAAAATTTGAATTATTTTATGATTAATAAATATTTTTCCACACCAAATTGAAAAACATATATTTTGATTAAATATAATACAATGTTTTGATATTATGACATCATAATTACATAATTATGATATCATATTCTACAAATATGTTTATTTATATAAAAACCCAATAAAATCCAGACAAAATATTTTATATAATTATTCTAAATATAATACTCATTTTTATTATAATGAAACTCAAATATGAGATATCAATTTAGAAAAATAGGAAAAAAATTCATGGTGAGTAACATTTCAATTATTATAAAAGAATAATTTATTGTTTCATAAAATAATTGTATTATTAAATTTATAATAAAATTTATTTATATTAAACCATTAATTATATATATATATTTATAATTATTTCATTCACACACACACACAAAGATATATATACATATATTACTTTCATGAGTAATATAAGAACTATATAATTAAACATTATTTTATGAATTTTTAGGATCAATAAATAATTAGAAAATAGTAACATACCCAATAGTAATAATCATAATAGTCATATTTAATTTATTATATTTCCTCAAACCCATCTGTCAAATCACCCATCAAAACCCCCACGTTATCCATCAAAGCATTACATATGTTATAAAACATAAAAATCCTATTCAAAATATTTATTATTTCTATATAAAAATATTTTTTAGGATTGAATTTCATATTTTAATATAATCCATTGTATTTCAAATTTCAAATTATTACACTTAATAGTATTTTCATTTATAATTTTTTCCATTTGTTAATTTATATTAATTTTTCCTTGAATAATAATATTATATAATGGTGAGGTAAATTACTTTTTTATATTTATATAAATCATATATGACTTATGTATTGTTTAAAATTATTTTGGAATTCATTGATTTATAATTAAATAATTTCAGTAGACAAATGACATACATACTAATGAAGTGTGAAAAATTCATTTTAAAGAATCATGTTCTTTAAATTATAGTCCCTATAGAAATTTCAACTATTAAGTTTTAATTTAAATGATATAATGAGAATATATGGCTTAATTTTATTTCATTAAATATGTTATCTCCCATAATTACTTATAATAATATTTAATTCACCTCAAGAAATTGATAATGTGAGTAATTTTTTTATATTAGGGTTTATTAATATAATTAAAGATCTTAATCGATTGTTCCTCGTACCATAGATGATTATTTATTTAGATGATCTATTTATTCAATAAATTCAATTTTATTTGAAATATATTTTTCAGTGATAGTTACATAGATGGCATTTTAAACTGGACAAATATTATTTCTAGTGTTGGTTAATAATCCACAACACCCTTATGATAAACATTTTTAAGGTGGAGATCTACCTATAATTTCTCTATTAATTCATTACCAATAATTAATTATCTTATATAGAGATATTTAAGATTATAATGTATACTAAATACTAAACTCAAAATCTGATAAATGATTGTTTTTCAATCACTCATATCATCTTCCAGTTTATTTTTTGTACTACGGGGAGGAACGATCCTTAAATGAAATTTCATGTACATGTTCAAGGACAAACAATGTACATTAACTTAATTAAACTAATAAATTTAATGTTCTATATGTCAATAAAAAAATCTATGAATATTGTTATTTTAGTTCTATATAAAAATGAATTATTATATGATAACTCAACCAATTGAAAATTATAATAAAAACGTACTTTGAGTTGAATGTTTCTATTTCATATAAAGGAATATTATAAAATAAACTCTTCATGAAAATAAACTATACGTTATAAGATAGCGACTAGCCATAATGTATCTACAAAACTATTAGGTCAAATTACCAAAAAATATTACATGTCACCTACTAGAATACAACATCATCTACCATGTTATAAATGAATATCATGTAACGCATTATTAATTAAGCATATATAATAAGAATATCCATAAAATAATGAGACATAATAAGATGAATCTATTTATATATATCATAAAATGTAAACAAATATATGTATAAATAATGATATAATCAATGGGTTCAAACTAATATTTTTTAATATCCATCAAATACAAATATACAGTAAATATATTATATCCATGATCAATTACCGACTCTAAATATATATATTCATGAACAAAACCCATAAAATATTCATTTTTTTGACAATGGTGAGTAAGGGTACCTAATTTAGTCATTTGAAGATGTTATAAAAACCGATAAATCAATATTGTTTATCTTCATCATCAATATATAACATGTAAATGAAAAAAAATACCCTTGTACACATTATCAGTGGTTTCAATCACATTTTCATAACATTTCATAATAATATAACCCTTTTTCAGAACCACTTCATTCTCTATATAAAATATTTATATGTGCGTAAATGTATATATAATACTAATATATCTTTATCATTTTATGAAACGTAACCTAAAATAGTTCAACGGGAACCTTAAATCATTCTTGGAAATATACATCCAAAATCCCAAAATCAAAATAAAAGAACCATCTAAACAATCAATAATTGGTTTTGATTTTCAATATTATATTATCATAATATTATTTCCAAGAAAAATCCATAATATCATTGTTAGGTTTTAGCCTTATCTTTTCATTAAATCTTGGGGATATGATGTCTAGGGAAACAAGGTAGGGATCATATAAAAAATGTTAATTTTTTAAGTATATAAAGAGAAAATAAAAATGTTACTCAATATATTTAATAATTTAATCATTAAAACCATATTTAAATTCATCCCAATCAACATTATCATGTTCTTCTAATAAAATTATATGTTAATGTAATTAAATATTTTATTAAATATTTAATTGATTATATGATATAAATTCTAATACAATGTTTATCTTTCTATAGAAGTGTAGTGTGTAAAATATGTTCCCATGGTGTCAATTGTATAAGGCCTTACCCATAATCATTGAACCAAAATCATAAATGTCAAGAATTAAATATTTCACAAAAAATGGATATTTAGTCACTTTAATAACTTCATTATAAGGCTCTTAATACAAAATGTGTTAGTGATTTCGTTTTTCCATTAGTACGGGAATTCAAATAACACTATCCTATTTCATGTGTAATATGATAGGATATGAATATTTATATAATTTAATTATCCTTTTACACATATTCATAAATGATTTTAAGAATAACTAGCCTTTAAATTCATACCAAGGATCATATAGTTTACTATATTTGGAAGATTAGTTCCATAAAATGTTAAAATGGATGAAAAATAAAAAAAAATACTTTATTTAATCTTTATAATGTGATGTTAAATTACTTTTATCACATAAATATATATTGGTTGTCCAAGGTAATACATGAACTAAGTGATGATCTAAAAATATCAGTAAGGTAAAAATAAAGTGAAGCAATAATATTACATGGGTTAGAAGGAATTATATAATGAAATAAAAAGGCATGTAAAACTAAAAAATATATGACCATAATATATAAAATATTTGATCATGTAATCATAGTATAATTTATTAGTTGATATAACACACAACATGACAAAATCATGAGTCAAGTCTGACTACCAATACCATTGTACATAGATGAGCATGAATCAAGGAAAACCACCAAACCATTACCCATGAAGTCTCATGATATAAAACATCACCCAATGAATTGTAGTGCTATATAGTTGAACACTTCATTACATGATCATCAATATTTTTTCCATATGATGAATTTAGTATAAGTAATACTGATACAATGAAATGGGTATCATAATCATGTTATGGAGCATAACAGAGGAGTTTATCATATCATGGTCCATGAAAAAATGGATTTAAATATAAAATGTTCATTAAAATGTTAAATTTTTTATATATCATGATAAATTACTCCCAACTGAGGTTAAAAAAGTAAAAGTAGTTTTTATGAACTTTATATATGAGATATTTTACTGCGGTTTATGGAATTTTTTTAAGATTCTATAAATGTTGATAAAGAATAATATTTTCTATAAAACTAGAAATTATCCAAGAGTATTTTTAATGAAAATTTTTATTATTTTAGAAAAATAATGGTGGACAAATATATGTTATTAATTTCACCTAATATGGGTTTGAATCCAAGTTCGCATTAATCAGTCTTTCTTATATGGAGGAATTGAGAAGGGAACCGTTTTATAATATTTATTTCACTATCAAATAAATATATATTGAGATAGTTAAATATTTTTGGAGCATATAAAATTAATTTATGAGAATTAAATCTTAATAATAAACAATTACATTGGGTTAATGATATATAATTCTTAACCTAAAGTAAAAATGACGGTTTGAATAGAATCCATTACCATATATTTGAAGGTGTTATGCACTTGATTTCAATGTATTGAATAATAAAATTTGATCAATTATTATACTAATTCATAATTTATTATAAAAACATATGTTTTGTTATTATTTTATGATATTAATTTATGGCCTTTTCAATGATTTATAAGATTCAATTTCGTCATCTGTGATTGTTTATTTCGTTGGATTTTATGGTTGGTTCACTTGTATACATGTATGAATGATCATGTAAAATGGGAGTGGTTGTCCAAAATGAAAATAATATTTTATTAAGGAATATACATATTATTAAATGGTCTTAAATATCATTTTCTAGAATTCAGAATGATTCATTTGATAAATCATTAATAGTAATCGTTTAAATAAGTTTTGTGTTTTTTTTGATCATTAGAAACTAGTTTTGTCTTATTAATAAATATTATTCACATGAAATTAATATATAATACGAAATATATTTCAATAAAAATATAAAATCATTCTTATATGTTGAAAAATATTTTATGAAAATACTTATAGGTGGTAATGGAAATTAAGAACACATCATCCTTCAATGATACAAATCAACACATCGAATGTGATGTTTTTCTTTTTAGAAAATAAGGAGTCGGGAAGAGAATTAATAATAGGTTTTTCCATTGAAAAATTAATATTCCATCATATGAAATATATTTGAGTTACTGTTTCACTTGTATAATGGTTGGTGAGGAGTGTAATAGAAAATAAAATAAAATAAAATAAATTGATGGAAAGGAAATGTGTTTTTACCTATTGAATTTTTATCTTTGATAACATTGGTAATGGAATTTGGTTTAGCCATTTGTTGATAAAAAAGGCACATGGAATTGGTGGGAGAAATGGGGAGATGATTGTGTAAAATTTTAATAAGAATAATGGATTTTTATTTTTCAGTAAAAGAAGGGGTGAGGGGTGGTAATTATAGTGGATGAGAGGGGTGTTTTTGATTGTTTTATTAAATTTTTATTAATTTTGATCTTGACTAATAATATTCTTCATTCCAATGACTAGATACCATAAGGATAGAATTTCTTTCATCTTATGCTGCTAACATCCACAATGACTTTTGAAATTGTGTATTTATCCTACAATATAATATATCATAATTGAACATATTTTTAAATTCCCTGAAACGAGTGCCACTATCTATGCCCCGAGCCGGATTGTCACCTAAACTCAAGCAGACCTCTGTATAAGTCTGAGGATTTTGACTAGAAGTTAGAGTCTCGATTATTCACAAGGTTAGACTATGGCCTCTAACTATATTAATCAAAAATAGAAAACATATAAACATTTGAGATAACATGATATAATATATGAACATGAATAAATAACCATTTCTCTACTAGGTAAAAACCACAAAAATTAGTAAATATGTTATTTCATGCTACAATACCATTTTAACAAAATAGAAAAGTAGAGAAAAATAGTAGAATAACAAAAATGTTCCTGAATCAAAGAGTGGAAGCTCATCCATACATGTCCCATTTCCAACTCAAATGTCTATCATAGGACCATTGACCTTGTCATTGCCTCCAATAATGAAATCTATATAGGTTCCAAATGGAAGCCTGAGCAAGGTGGGATTACAATTCAGTAAGCCACCACCAACAGTGTCTACAACATAATCATTATAAACTAATAGTGCATGCATGTAAAAATTGATGGAATATAAGTGAATGAAAATATATGGGCCACTAGTTAAGAATCTTTAAATTAATATTACTATTAGGATTATCGTTCCATATTCATTATGTACATAATCTCATCCTTCAGTTAATCATCGACATGAAATACATCGGTTATAGATTTAACATATCTCACAATATTCATGGTATTTAACATTCCATATAAGAGAACAAGTATTGTCCCTATCTCACTAGGGATGAGCATATAAAGTCTTCACAACACTTACCATGGAGCCTCAGTCTAGGTATTTTTATTGAATACAACCATTAGGGTTATATTGTATTACCTCAACCCTCATACCATGCATTTCTAGGTAGGATAGAGCAACAATCCAACCATACCCATTGAAGTAGCATCAGTCCTTTATCCCACCTCCATGCCATGTCCACATTCTTTTTTATCTATTAAAAATATTTATTCAAATCCCAACCAATACAAATAAAAATTATGATTCACAAAAATCAACATGTGATTCAATGTTATTCCATAGCCTGTTCGAAATTACATTTTACAATACATAACCCATTAGCATAATTCTCATTCCCATTTCTCATCCCATTGACCACATTTATTAATTCACAATACATTAGTAATACCATGTGTACAACATTTCATATATACTGACCATCTTAGTGTTATCAACATAATTCATTATCTCCAAGGAATAATCCCTCTTTAACTAATATAAACCATTTCTTAACATTCCATTCAATCCCAAAAGGAATTAATAAGTATAGAAACATTCCAATAAGACATGTTCACTCCCATTAATCATATCAACAAGCTTATCAATGGATCATAATTTTATAATGACAACATTGCTCATACTTATCTAATTTCTATATCTGTAATGTATCAGCGCACCCCGATGGTGGACCTACTTAGGTTAAGTCATCCTCTATGTTTCCCATGGGGAACAAGAGGTTTCCAATTCATAATTTAGAAATTAATATTAAAACATCTCATCAAAGGATCTGGATAAAAACATTTGGGAACCAATAGATAAACCCATTATGGTAGAAATATCAAATGAAACAATGGGATATAACATTTATACCATGTACCTTGAATATATTTATGAATTATCCATAAATCAAAGCCTTTGTTACTAATTCAACGAAACATTGAATCATCAACCTATATATCACCAGAAAAATAGGGTTATAGAGATTTGGAAGGATATGAGAGAAATATTTAAACCCTAATCGAGAAGTGGAAGCAAAGAGAATATTATACAAACCTGAAGATTCGATCTTCAACTGATAGAGTGCCAAACGGCTTAGATATGGATGTTATTAAAAATTAGAAGTTATTGGGAGCACTTACTCATCTATAGGAATTAAAGGGTGTTGAAAGGAGTAAATCCTGAGATGGGGTTAAAAATACCATAATGATATTTTTGTAAATTTCTAAACTTTATTTGGGTATAAGGTTTACCCACATGGCTTGAAAAACTGTGCGCAAATTATGAAGAGGCACTATCCCAAAATCTCCCCTTCACACAGTTTCCTGGGAATTATGCATTATTAGGTTAACCATGTGGTAAATGTGTCCAAGACATTTTCCAGGTATTCATGTTCATTTATGATGATTTTCATTGTTTTCAATAATCAATCACAAAACTGGAAACATGATGAGAAAACTATTTTTTCATCCACTTTCATGGATTGAACCCCTAGAACACCCTCGATCCTTCTCATGATGTCTGAGGAACACATATTTGATTAAAAGATTGAACCTAAACAAAAACATAAACAAAATATAACATCATAGAAATCCATGATCATACAACATCACCACCATAGGATGACTCGTCCTGGACACGCTCTTCCTAAGCATCATTGAGCTTTTGAAGAGAGGAAATAGAGACATTGGGCACACATAGATTATTCTCACCCAAATGTATCTTAGAAAGTATTTCCATGCCACCATAGACCATTAACACAAGGTATAACCTTTCCCTACAAAACATTACCACTATGACCCACAATACAGACTCGATGCTCCTCAAAGGATGCATCCATCTCCACATCAACATCATCAACATTTATCACATGAGATGGATTAGGATGATAATGATGATGTTTCAAAAAATTAAATACATTATTCATCCAACTATATATTTCTGTGAGAGATAATCAGTATGCCACCAATCTAATCCTCTACATGATCTCAAATGACCCCACATACCCAAGTTCTAACTTACCAAATTTCCAAATTTTACGATGACGCAAATGTGGACACACCTAAATAAACACACTATCACACACCACAAACACATGAGGTATGTGATGCTAATATAGAAATGAATTATTTCTACTCTAAGCTTTCATCATGTGATTTTGAATCAAACTAACTGTCTTGGACGAATGTTACACACAAACCAGTCCTAATAGGTCAGATTCCCGAGCCTCTAACAAAAAACAACATAGATATACAAGATCTTCTATATTGTGACTAAAAGGGAACTATCTAAATTTAAAATGAAAGCTATTATATTAGGAAAACTCTTCCACAGATAAGTTATTTTCTAATGACCACTGATATCAAGGACACAAGCTCTCAACATTCCTTCAATATTTGAATCATAAGCTCAAATTGGCCATTTTTCTATGGGTGATAATCCATACTCAACAACACTAATGCAACATGTGCCTTTTGTAATCACTATTAGAAGAATGATGTGAAATGTAGTTCATAACCTGAAATTATGGTTCTCAAAACTCCATGAAATAGTACTATTTCTCAATAATACATCTCACCCAACTGGCCGATTGTATAAGTTTTCATGTATAAGTATAAAATGAGACGCATTAGTCAACCAATATGCAATGACCCTAATTGCATCATTATTCTGAGCCATAGTCATAAGAAATACTACGATGTCCATAGTTATTTCAATCCACTTCTATTCTAAAATGGGAAATGTCTTTAAGAACCCACCTGGATGCTAATGCTCGACATTTACCTGAAGATAAGTGATGCATCATGCTACAAAACCGAAAAATATTTTCTCCATTCCACGTCACTAATACTAATGACGAATGTCAAGATTCATTTTAGACATTATATTATTTAATTAACACTTATATTCATGGAAATCATGTATAAAATTCTCACATGCACCCCCAGTACCACATCACAGACCTAAACATAGATGAATCCATCAACACCAATATCCCAACTAAAAAGCGACTCCCCACCATTATGAAATTCCATGATGGACAAACAATCTAGTTGTTCCAACCTCCTCTCTATGACCCATATCAAAACAATAGACGTAAATGCTATAGATGTAATTATCATTTATCTATTATAATCCGACACGTTTAATTGCATCTCAGCAAAAAATGACAACATTTTCAATTCATAGTTGGATTCCTAAACCACATGATTCTGAGTAATCCATCTTAGAGCATCCGCAACAATATGCCATTTTACCTATTGTTTTAACTAACTAAAAATAGATGTATTGCAGTTACTAAACCTACCTTATCTATCTAATATTTAAATCCCACTATGAACATCCATACATATGTATTTTATAACGAGTAAACATCATGAACTACTCTCCCAACACGTAATTTCTCCAACACATTATGGAATAAACAATAGTGGCTATATAGATTTCATGGGAAGTGTAATTTATTTCATGAGTATTCAAAATTCATTACCATAAGAAATACCCCAATCATAATGTATCAACACTAACCCAAGTCCAATATTAGACACATCAAAGATCAATGTGTACATCTTATCGGGTTTATTTAAGATCATAAATGGTGAATTAGTAAATCTCCAATTCAATTCTAGAAAATCAATTTTACATGAACAAACCACTAATACCTAACACCCTTCTTGGTTAAGATTTATAGTGGTTCATACAATTGTGAGAAATACCCAATGAACCCCCATAAATAATATCCCAAATAAAAAAACATGAAAAAATAGAAAAATTCTTCGGCTCCTACCAAGATTCCACAACATGAACCATCTCTAGATACATTGATACAACTAACATAGAAATGATGTTTCCTATGAAATAAAATTTATCAATCCAAAACATAAATTTTTATATATTAACATAATTCCAATTCTATCATAGTGTTCTCAAGACGATGTAAAAATGATTGGCATGACTGTCAAGAGTTTTTTAGTACACTATGATTCCATCAAAAATGAAAACAATCTACTGATCCATATAGGTGTAAAATATCTCCTTCATTACCCTAATAAACATATTCGATGCATTGGTCATCCCGAACAACATCAAAAAAATTCATAAAACACATGCATATTCTAGAAAGTGGTATGTGTTAATTCATAAGTCCTCACCCTGAATTGATGGTGTCCTGATCTCAAATAAATATTTGAGAAAACTATGGCACCCCTCAGTTTTCCAAACAGATCCTCGATTATGGGAAGTAGGTGTCAGTTCTTAACCATCATATGAGTCTACATCCTGTAATCAACATATAACCTCAATGACCTGTCATCCTATATACAAACTAGCACATGTGATCCCCATGGAGACATTCAAGGTCGAATGAATCCCTTTCTCTCAAAATATTCAATCTAATCCTTTATCTATTGAAGTAATTTTGTTTCCATTCTATATGGTGTCATAGAAACTAGTTCTTTCCCAAGTAGCAACTCGATTGTGAACTCCATATCCATTTTGGTCGATTGTCCCATGAAATCCTTAGGAACAACATCCTAAACCAAATCCACCACTTGAAGAAAGACATGGTGCTCCACTATTCAAACTTCATTATCGAGGCATGCCGCTTGGGATTTGGATTCCCCCAACTATTAATGAATTAGCCTTGTGAGTACTGATCGAACATCCCACTCACAACGAAAGTCATGTTTATATACATCCGGAGATATGAATGTAACCCTATGATGGTAATAATTGACATTGACTTCATACAACACTACCCAGTCCATACCCAAGATCTTGTCAAAACCTAAAAACTCAAGGACAAACATATTCTGTAGAAAAAAGATAACAGCCATCCCTTAAAGAACAACCTATAACATGTATGATGTCTTCAACCCGCACCCCCAACAGAGTATCTGTAACAGCCCAAGATTTTATGAAAAATATTCTTTTTAATTTTATTAATGTCTTGTGTTGTACGCTACACCAAAAGGAGCTTGCACAACACGCATCCTTGACTTGCCTTGCATTACACGCAATCGCAACCTTCCTCGATAGTGTGTGTAGTACGCAATAACGAGTTTCACTAAACAGCGATATGCTATTAAAACTAGCCGTTATGAATAGTAATAACCACTTTTTGAAATTTTGTAAATTTTATTTTTCAAAATGGACTTCATTTTTGGACTCAGAATATCGAAATTAGCCTAGGGTGAAATTTTGGTATTTTTCTGAAAACTTTCAATTTTTGATGAATAGTGAAACCACTAAGTGGTAGGTTAAAAAACTGAATTTTGCATAAAACTTAATTTTACCGCTTCTGTGAATGGAATTTCAAAAATCCGAGAGACACGGTTAATATCAAGGACTAAAATGTGGTTCAATGAGATGAAAATAATTTTTTGGTGAATAGTAACTTTTTACTTTTTTTACCGCGGTTAATAGTAAATAGGGTAACTAAGGGTAAATATGATATCAATATTACCCTAACACATGTCCTAATACTATTGGACAAGTGTAATTCGACCAAAAACAAACTTAGGAATAAAATATGACCATTTAGGCCCACTTGGATTAGATTAGGACATTTATTATTAATTTATTTAAAGAAGGGTTAAAATAGTTAAAATCAAAGTTTAATAAGTAAATCATTTTTAATATAGGTTTATACATAAGATAAATTCGATTTTAAATATTCATTAGAAAGCTAAAAAGATTTCCTACATGATGGTATTTTATTTGTAATTTGTAGACATCAAATAATTTAATTTAATTATGACACAAAGATGATGCAGTAATTATCTTATTAATGAAATATTGAAAAAATTGATAATATAAATACCAAAATAAATGTAATTTGAGACTTTTTATGAATTCCACTAATTTTCTAGGTTACTATGATATATTAGTAATGATTTAATTAACTTGGTTCGAACATATAATTCTGTTATGACTTTCACAAAAATCATATATCAAATAGTGTCAAAATTGACACAAAATAGTTTTTAAATCAAATATTATATTATTAATTGTTATTTTATTCCTAAAAATCTATGGTTCGGCCAAATGACTTAGATAAGGATATATATATTAATAATAAACAATTTGGGGTTCGTTTGGCATGTTATAGTAAGTGTATTAACCATATAGTGAAAGAAAACAAAAAGACACGGTAAAAGTTAAATTAATTAACTTAGAGTTAAATCTAATTGATAAGGTTAAAATAATACCCTAAACTTGTCTAAATCCTATTGGTTGATAGGATTTCGACCCATCCCCACTTTAGCTTCGAAATAAGACCCTTTGGAACCATTATAAACCGATTTTGACTTTAATATAAAATAATATTTTGAGATATTCCTAAGGTGCCCCTCTCCTCCCTTATAAAAGGGCACCTCCTCCCCCTCCTCCTCACACCAATTTGAGCACTCAAGCTCGGCCAACCCCTGCCATTTTCTCCTCCCCACTTCCCTAGAATAATCCTAGAGGTCCTGGTCTTCTCCAAAGACCAATCTTAGTTCCTTAAGTGGAGGATTCAAAGAGGCGTTCCAAAGAAGAGGAGCTTCGGACACGAACAAAGCAAATCGGACCTAAGGTAAGGGAAATATCACAATCTCATTTTTATCCGAGATTGTTTATTCGTAAGTATTTACTGGGGTGTATTTTATCATCCACATCCATGTTCCCTCAATATGAAATATTGTTTCCATCCACTTGCAATAGTTTAAATCCAATTTTACCCTTAGGTGAGTTTTTAGTAAAGAATATGAAAGGAATCTTTTGTCGTTTTTCCGTACGAGGTACTTTTTGACTTTTCCGACAAAAGTACGAAGAATGTTTTTTTTAACTTATACGGCATGAATGGATTTTTAAAACATTACTTCAAAGAAGCTTCCTTTACAAGTTTTCAAGATTATTTTTAATCAACTTCTTTTATTTTAAAGTTGTATGACATGTTATGAAAGGAAAAATGTTTTTGAAGAAGAAAGGATATTTTCCTCAAGAATTCAATTCAAGTGTTTTATCAAAATTATTTTCCATCTAAGATAATAAAGGGTTCTGTTTCTATCCATATTTTTACATTGGTTTGACTATGTTGTGATGGAATTATGTTTATGAATTCCTTTATCATATATGAATTGATTTATGATGTCATGATGTTTCAAGAATCCCATTTTTGTTACATGTGTTATGCGATGATGTATGATTATGTGGCACACATAAGAAAGGATTCATTATAAGATGGGTGGGACCTATATCTCCCTCCAATGCATTGGGTAAAGATTTTATATCTCATGAGATAGACATGGCTGGAACGGAAGGTTATTTCGGTTCAGTGATACAGGACTGAAACGAGGAGTGAACTCGGTTCAGAAAGGGACTTTGTCCACTAAGATAGTCTTGGCAATGAGTCATGACTAACAAGAAATGATCTCCATGATTATGTGTGCATGCCACAAAGTTTCAAGTTTTATGTTATGATTTTGGGGATCTCATTTTCACTTCTATGATTTGTTCCATGTTAAGATATTATGATCTCTTTTGCAGGTTGTGATTTTCAAAAAGATATGATATGATTTTTATTTCTTTTGTATACCCTTACTGAGCATTTGAGCTCACCCTTTTATGTTTTCTTTTCCCCAGGATATAAAGAAAGGTTTTAGGTAAAAAAAATGGAAGATCTTTACGGGAGATATTGAAGATCTTTCACCAGGATTAGAAGATTATGTTCCGAGTTTCCAAAGACACTAAACTATTACGATCCTTTAGTGTTTTTTTTTGTTATGTACTAAGTATTCCGCAAATGTAATGTAATGTCCATGTACGTCAGGATACGGGTCTCTACAGTTGGTATCAGAGGAAAGGTTTAGTCAACCTTTGGAAACTAGGATGCGAAAACGTTAGTGAGATCCCTAGAGATATTTCTAAGGTATGTCTAGGGATGTCCCTAGGGATAAGTATACATATAGGTTATAGTAATATAATTACGCTAACGATCATAGAATTAAACCTAAGATGTTGGATATTGAAGGTACTCCCCCTTTATTATGTTGTTTTCCCTAGCATGATTTTTGCCTCTCACACTATTCTTTTTGGGTTTTAGACGATGGCTGGAACCCGAAGGAACCGTGTTGATCAATGCAATGGACAATGCAATGATTGCCCTCCTGAACAAACAAATGTTATGGGAGATGGAGTGCAAAATCTTATTGCTATACTTACACAAGCTATGAATCATTCTGGACTTCCAAATGAGCAGAGAAGGGAACAATATTCTATTGAGTCCTTCATGAGGCAACGTCCACCTTCTTTCAGTGGGACTTCCGATCCACTTGTTGCTGAACAATGGATCAGTACCACTGAAAAGATATTTTCAGTTCTTCAATGTTCTGAACATGATAAAGTCATCTTAGCAGTATATCGTTTGGAAGGTGAAGCTGATCAATGGTGGAATCTTATCAAGAATACGAGGCCAAGGGATGAAATTGAGTCCATGGAATGGGACGAGTTCAAGAACTTGTTTTTCAGTAAGTACTTCCCTCGTATTCTTCGAACAAAGATGGAAAAGGAGTTTATTGAGCTGAAGCAGAAGGATGATGAATCTGTTGGTATATATGAAGCGAATTTTACAAGACTTGCAAGGTATGCATCTGGCATTATCATCCAACCTGAAAGTAAAGTTGATCGATTTTTCAGTGCCTTAAAACCAAGTCTTCGAAGGGCATTATCTATAAGAGACTTCAGTAGCTATGAAGAAATTGTGCGTTGTGCTGTCAAGGTAGAAATGGAAGTTGGTGTTACATATCCATCTCATGGTTTTGACAAGAAACGAAAGATGGAGTTCAAGGAGAAATCTTATAATAATGGTGAAAAGAAGATGAATGTTTCCTTATGCACAAAGTGTGGAAAGAAGCATGGTGGAGATTGTCTTAAAGGAACTAGAAAATGTTTTAAGTGTGGAAAAGAAGGTCATCGAGCAGCTGAGTGTCGAAGTAATGGAAAAAGGGTTTCTAATGATGTGAATAAAGCAAACACTGCAGAGAACGCACCGCCAACACTTCAATGCTTCAAGTGCAAGGAAATGGGGCATTATGCTAATAATTGCCCTAATCCAAGGGTTAGTGATGATCAACATGAGCAACCACTGAAGGCAAAGGACAAAGGGAAATCACATGCGATCACTATTGGCAATGTTGAATATGATAACGATGTGGTGGAATGATTAAGTGTTTATGTAATGGGATTCCAAAATAATGTTGTATCATGGAGTATTGGAATATTTATGTATTGGTTTAATGTGGTATTCAAAGTGATTGAGATATTTTTGGAAATAAGATGATATGCGCATAATGAAGGGAAAATAAGAAAATGAAATGTTTAACAATATTCATGAGCTCATGATTGATATAAGGACTAAGTGATATCATGGATTGAGTATATAGAATTTTGAGGATTTTGGTATGTGGAAAGTGTTAACTTTTAACTGCATTCATGTTTTCACTAAGGTATTCAAGAGAATACATGATTAAGGACTTTGAATGTTTAGAATTTGACCAACAAAACATATCTTATGATATGTGGGGATCAACGACAGTATTAAATCTCTGGTAATCGTTGTCACTATATTATGAGAGTGGACTGCAGAATTATGGATAAGCCTAAAGATTGAAATGGATTATGTTGGACATAAGTGAGTATTGTTTAAGGATCGAAGTTTTCTCGATATTATTGATGGGATGTTATAGTAATATAGTTTTAGAAAAAGGACAACCTGCAGGACGGGCGACAGCCCATCGCTTCGGACAAGGCTGTGCGACTGGCCTTTATCGCCTACCACTGACCTACAGGAAGTCCCTATTTAGTAGAAACTAGTTTTATTATATTAAGCAGTATGATATATGAAGTATAAGTCCATTTTAGGAACCATATATGATTAATCTCACTATAGATCGATTTATGCATATAATTTTTGCTAACCTTTTGTTTGAGACAGATGGAATGACCCGTCATTCTATCACATTATCTGCTAACACTTCACGAATAACAAATTCAACTTCATTTATTTAAGAGATGAAGTGGAAATTGTTCAAGGCACGAACAACAGTGAGATTGTACCAAAATAAAGTAAGTATTTATTCTAATTCAAATTTTCAACTTTAGGGAAATGATCTTGAAAACCAAAAATGTTGTCCTAATGATCTTATACCAGAGGAATCAGATGGTACCTTATATCATCACAAATTTATGGATTTGTGATTTTTGGCTTTTCCATAGCCATGTTCTCTACCACTCTCCATCAGAACATGATGGTTAGATTTTTCTTCCATATCCATATTTTTACCTATGTGGAAACCCAACAATTAGTTTATTTGGGTAATCGTTACATTTCATACTTTAGTTTTTAAAGCCAAGTTTTGGTATTCCTTTTTACGATGTGGGAAACTTTCGAATAGAAAACCATTTATAACCCCGACGAATTTCGAGGGCGAAATTCATTTTAAGGGGGGTAGAATGTAACAGCCCAAGATTTTATGAAAAATATTCTTTTTAATTTTATTAATGTCTTGTGTTTTACGCTACACCAAAAGGAGCTTGCACAACACGCATCCTTGACTTGCCTTGCATTACACGCAATCGCAACCTTCCTCGATAGTGTGTGTAGTACGCAATAACGAGTTTCACTAAACAGCGATATGCTATTAAAACTAGCCGTTATGAATAGTAATAACCACTTTTTGAAATTTTGTAAATTTTATTTTTCAAAATGGACTTCATTTTTGGACTCAGAATATCGAAATTAGCCTAGGGTGAAATTTTGGTATTTTTCTGAAAACTTTCAATTTTTGATGAATAGTGAAACCACTAAGTGGTAGGTTAAAAAACTGAATTTTGCATAAAACTTAATTTTACCGCTTCTGTGAATGGAATTTCAAAACTCCGAGAGACACGGTTAATATCAAGGAATAAAATGTGGTTCAATGAGATGAAAATAATTTTTTGGTGAATAGTAACTTTTTACTTTTTTTACCGCGGTTAATAGTAAATAGGGTAACTAAGGGTAAATATGATATCAATATTACCCTAACACATGTCCTAATACTATTGGACAAGTGTAATTCGACCAAAAACAAACTTAGGAATAAAATATGACCATTTAGGCCCACTTGGATTAGATTAGGACATTTATTATTAATTTATTTAAAGAAGGGTTAAAATAGTTAAAATCAAAGTTTAATAAGTAAATCATTTTTAATATAGGGTTATACATAAGATAAATTCGATTGTAAATATTCATTAGAAAGCTAAAAAGATTTCCTACATGATGGTATTTTATTTGTAATTTTTAGACATCAAATAATTTAATTTAATTATGACACAAAGATGATGCAGTAATTATCTTATTAATGAAATATTGAAAAAATTGATAATATAAATACCAAAATAAATGTAATTTGAGACTTTTTATGAATTCCACTAATTTTCTAGGTTACTATGATATATTAGTAATGATTTAATTAACTTGGTTCGAACATATAATTCTGTTATGACTTTCACAAAAATCATATATCAAATAGTGTCAAAATTGACACAAAATAGTTTTTAAATCAAATATTATATTATAAATTGTTATTTTATTCCTAAAAATCTATGGTTCGGCCAAATGACTTAGATAAGGATATATATATTAATAATAAACAATTTGGGGTTCGTTTGGCATGTTATAGTAAGTGTATTAACCATATAGTGAAAGAAAACAAAAAGACACGGTAAAAGTTAAATTAATTAACTTAGAGTTAAATCTAATTGATAAGGTTAAAATAATACCCTAAACTTGTCTAAATCCTATTGGTTGATAGGATTTCGACCCATCCCCACTTTAGCTTCGAAATAAGACCCTTTGGAACCATTATAAACCGATTTTGACTTTAATATAAAATAATATTTTGAGATATTCCTAAGGTGCCCCTCTCCTCCCTTATAAAAGGGCACCTCCTCCCCCTCCTCCTCACACCAATTTGAGCACTCAAGCTCGGCCAACCCCTGCCATTTTCTCCTCCCCACTTCCCTAGAATAATCCTAGAGGTCCTGGTCTTCTCCAAAGACCAATCTTAGTTCCTTAAGTGGAGGATTCAAAGAGGCGTTCCAAAGAAGAGGAGCTTCGGACACGAACAAAGCAAATCGGACCTAAGGTAAGGGAAATATCACAATCTCATTTTTATCCGAGATTGTTTATTCGTAAGTATTTACTGGGGTGTATTTTATCATCCACATCCATGTTCCCTCAATATGAAATATTGTTTCCATCCACTTGCAATAGTTTAAATCCAATTTTACCCTTAGGTGAGTTTTTAGTAAAGAATATGAAAGGAATCTTTTGTCGTTTTTCCGTACGAGGTACTTTTTGACTTTTCCGACAAAAGTACGAAGAATGTTTTTTTTAACTTATACGGCATGAATGGATTTTTAAAACATTACTTCAAAGAAGCTTCCTTTACAAGTTTTCAAGATTATTTTTAATCAACTTCTTTTATTTTAAAGTTGTATGACATGTTATGAAAGGAAAAATGTTTTTGAAGAAGAAAGGATATTTTCCTCAAGAATTCAATTCAAATGTTTTATCAAAATTATTTTCCATCTAAGATAATAAAGGGTTCTGTTTCTATCCATATTTTTACATTGGTTTGACTATGTTGTGATGGAATTATGTTTATGAATTCCTTTATCATATATGAATTGATTTATGATGTCATGATGTTTCAAGAATCCCATTTTTGTTACATGTGTTATGCGATGATGTATGATTATGTGGCACACATAAGAAAGGGTTCATTATAAGATGGGTGGGACCTATATCTCCCTCCAATGCATTGGGTAAAGATTTTATATCTCATGAGATAGACATGGCTGGAACGGAAGGTTATTTCGGTTCAGTGATACAGGACTGAAACGAGGAGTGAACTCAGTTCAGAAAGGGACTTTGTCCACTAAGATAGTCTTGGCAATGAGTCCTGACTAACAAGAAATGATCTCCATGATTATGTGTGCATGCCACAAAGTTTCAAGTTTTATGTTATGATTTTGGGGATCTCATTTTCACTTCTATGATTTGTTCCATGTTAAGATATTATGATCTCTTTTGCAGGTTGTGATTTTCAAAAAGATATGATATGATTTTTATTTCTTTTGTATACCCTTACTGAGCATTTGAGCTCACCCTTTTATGTTTTCTTTTCCCCAGGATATAAAGAAAGGTTTTAGGTAAAAAAATGGAAGATCTTTACGGGAGATATTGAAGATCTTTCACCAGGATTAGAAGATTATGTTCCGAGTTTCCAAAGACACTAAACTATTACGATCCTTTAGTGTTTTTTTTTTGTTATGTACTAAGTATTCCGCAAATGTAATGTAATGTCCATGTACGTCAGGATACGGGTCTCTACAGTATCAATTAATATAGACCCGCTGTATTCTTCCACATCTAGGCCCAAAACAAACATGAACAATAAAGATATAGAAGAGTGTAGGGGACCTATTTCAAATAATGCACTCAAAATTGTGAAATCTACATGAATTATACCTCAAACAGTAGATGGTCCAACCTCAGCACCTTCGTGTTTAAACTGATGTGCCTACTGATGTCTTATCCCTCTACATTAGGATCTAGCTTGAGTACCCACCACTTCACATTACCACTTGTTTGGATGGTCAATTCAAAGAGTTCTACATCCACCACCCCTACCCGTACGGCCAGTGGATCTCCAACTACCTACCTGATATAGGCTAATTGACCACCACCCTACTCTCTTCAGTTGTTTTTTCCCTAAATTATTTTTAGACAACATTTATTTCATATATAACATCATCACATAGCCCATTTTTTCACATGATCTATACTCAACAAGTGTTCAGTAACACGTAATTCACTCATTCCCTAACCTAGCACAATGATACCATCAAACATGAACACTAACCTGAGAGACTTGTTAATATTTTTGTTTGTGTTGTCCACTGATGTCCAAGTATACATTCTCAAAGTGGAGCCTCCTACTATTAGAAGTCGCACCACATAAACCACATGTCTTATTCCTTCTGAGTATTTGAGGTTTCCTTATGAGATTATTTTATGATCCATCAGATTATAAAACATCTTCAAACAATTTAATTTTTCCTAGGATCTGATCTGATGTTGAGTTCTATCCAGAAATTGTATTTCCATCACATCCTCATTCCCCTCTAAAGTAGGAAAAAATAGTTACAAGTTTTTGAAACAACATGCATAGTCTATTACTACAATTTTACCCTAAATAAAACTCATAAAATCCATATTATTTAATTTGATTGAGGTTTATGGGTAGTAATTCTCCAGAAACATTTCTTGAAAACTTTGTCACACCATTCCCTCTTCTTGATTAGCCTAATCTATGATATCCTACCAATTATTTTCCTTTATCCACAACATATAGGCCAATAACATAACTTTATTCAAAAAAAAGAGTACTGATATGATCAATAATTTCCATTTATAATCTATCCATATATCATATTACTCTATCTCACCGTCTTCTGTAAAGGTCGGAGGGTTCTGCTGTTAAAACCCCATGGCCAACTCAAATATACTCAAGGTGACCCACCATATTTCCAATTCAATCATAAACATAAATCAAAAAATCTTATCATGGAACTCCTCTACCATATCATCATGAACCACTAGATCTTCTCTCTCTACTACTAGGGTAGAATTCTTGACAACATCCTATTATTGCCCATCCAGCACACACCATTGTGGTGGAAAATATCTTTAATTAAAACACAAACTTTTTAGAAGAAAACCATACAACAAAAAAAAATTATAATTGAAGGTTCATCAGTATCCATAAATAAAGCATTATTAATTCACTACCCATTGGGATTTATTATGTATAGAACACTACCCCCAACCATCCTTCCTAAGGCCATGGATAACATAGGGTAACTGACTAACATGGTTATATGCCCAATATTTTTCAACATTGAAATTTTTTTCTCATATTGCAACTTAGTCCAAAAAAATTTCATTTCACATACCACCCTTTATCGAGTAAAATTCCTTAATTATTTTATAGCATTTTTCTCCAAATTAAGCCAATTGATTTGGTTTCATTAGACACAACTTTCACGACATTAATGAAATTAAAATGAATTTTATCCTCTATATCCCAGAAACCCATACCATATGGGAGTTACAACTATGATTCATATCACTTATATACATTGGTTCCAAGAATGATTCATCAAGGGACCATCTCATTCCATTCCAGCCATGAAAAAAAATTCATAAAACTGTCACATCACACCACATGTGCACCACCCAATGGTGGAATATCATCAAATATATCAACACACAATAGTAACAACAATTATCTCCCTCAGTGTCTTTGGTTTTCCCTCATACATTCTTTAACTACTCCCAAGAATGAGCTCATTACCGGGCCCGACATTGTCTTATTATCTTGTCTACCATCCCCAAATAGTATGGAAGAGAAATGAACTCCTCTAATTCCATTTGGTATCATCCACATAATGGGTGCCACTATTTGTTCCCTAATTAAGCTCATCAAATGACCTCATATGAGCCTCCCATCATGGTAAATTTTGTCGACGATTAGCGAGGGTCTAGATTAGTAACACAGGGAGACTATTCCTTATCACAAGATTAAGACACACAAGAAAAAATATAAAAAATGGATATAACTTGAGATAATAAATAAACAATCATATACAACCACTTTCCAATTGGGTACAGTCCACAAAAATATAGTAAATATGGTATATCGTGCTACAATTCCATGTGAAAAATACCCTAAATAAAGAAAAATAGTAAAATCACCAAAATAATCATAACTACATGTCTGGAACCTCATCCAAGTATGTCCCATGACCAAATAAACTCCCTATAATAGGTCTTTTTCCTTTTCCCTAACCCCCAAGTATGAAATCCTCTCGATTTCCCAACAAAGTCTTGATCTAGGTGTCAGTACAACTCAGTAGGCTACAACCAATGTTTTCTACAAAATATCTAGTATAAACTGATAGTTTATGCAAGTAAAAATGAATGGAGAGTATGAGAATGAAAATTAAATATCCACTAGTCATGAATATCTACAATTCTATTAGTGTTATGATGAATGTTCTATGTTCATTATCTACATCATCTCATCAGTTAGTTCATCATCAACATGTAATCCATGGGTTAGAAATTTACCTTATTTTCATAATATTCATTGAAATTATCATTCCACATAAGATAACATGTCCTTATCTCACTCGAAATGAGCATATCATGTGATCCACACACTTAACATAGAGCCTAATTCTAGGTATTTTCATTGAATACAGCCATTATGGGTATATATAATCATTCCGACTCCCAAACCCGTGCATTCCTGGGTAGGATAGAGAATCAGTCCGACCTTACCTATGGGAGGTGCATCAGTCATTTTTCCCACCACAAAGTAATGTGAATATTATTATTTATCCATTTATAAAATTTTTTTATATCCCAACAAAACCAACAATATATATCACAATCATTATTCACAACAATCATCATGGGATTAAAATTTGTACTACAGCATGTCGACAATGTAATTTTATAATAAAGAACCCATTATCCCAATAAACATTTTCATGTCTAAACCATTTATCCATTTTAATAAATTCCCAGTCCATTACCAATCCAACATGTTCCACATTTCTACTATACCAAATCATTTTTGGAATTCAATAAAACTCATTATCCATAAGGAGGAATCCCCATTTAACTAGTTTATCTGATTTTTATTTCCATGCCAAACTATCCCTTGATCCACTAATATTAATAGAAACATGATAAAAAGTATTTTTCACACCCACTGAAATTATCAACATGATTATCAAGGGATATACATTTTTACATGACATCCTTTCTCATACTTAGAAAATTTCTACATCCGTAAATTATCAACACGCCCCATATGTGGCCCTAAAAAGGTCAAG
Organism: Viscum album; assembly: GCA_963277665.1. Classification (NCBI taxonomy): domain Eukaryota; kingdom Viridiplantae; phylum Streptophyta; class Magnoliopsida; order Santalales; family Viscaceae; genus Viscum; species Viscum album. The sequence goes on along the minus strand of OY728150.1, from coordinate 32,833,565 downwards.
TAATCATCAATGTGTCCCATGGGGACCATGATTCTTCCCATTACTTATTAAGGAATTAATTATATCAAATATAATCAAAGTATCATAATCACAAAAATGAGTAACCCTGAAATAAATACATGTATACACTAATCTCAAACCAAACTATAGGATATAACTGGTTGACCACTTATATTGAATCTGTTGATGAATATTCCATCAATGAAAGCCTCATATACCAATTCAATAAACTCATAAATTCTAAAACTATATCACATAATAAAAAGAGGGTTATAGAAATTTGGAAGGATATGGGATACTTATTCAAACCCTAATCGATAATATGAAGGAAGAAGGATATTTGAAATACCCAGAGCATCGATCTGCAAATGATTATGCTCCAAACAACCTAGATATAAAAGAGATTCACCCTTGGATGATCTTGTGAGAAATTAATTTTAATAGGTTTTTAGTTTGAATAATGGTTGAAATCAGGAGTGGCGGTTAAAAATCATATAATGTATTTTTTTTAACTTCTCAACTTTACTATTCAGCATGGTTTACCTACACAGTTTGAAACACCATGCGCAAATCGTGCGTGATGCACTATCCAAAAATAATTAATTTGTATGGATTATTAAGAATCTCACTCAGTGGGCTTAACCATGTGGTGAAGATGAAAAATCCTCTATCCAAGGATACACAGTTATCTGTGATGCTTACATAGTTTGTACTAATTGTGCGCAAACCGTGCAAGTTTCCCTGAAAACGTTTGTCCTACTCATTCAATCCATAAACCCTAGAACACCCTCATTATTTATCATGGACTTTGTGACACACTTATTGTAACAATATAAATGACTAAAACTATATCATACAAAAAACATACATTATGAATATTCCAGGATCTTAGAGTATTTCACTGTTCAACAAAAATTCTACTATTTTAGAAAAAACCAAAAAAAAATCCAAAACATTTATTTATGTGTATAATATAAAAATTAAATCCATTTTGTGAAATAAATTTTATCAATTTTTGAAATTTAATTTTTAATTAAAATTATCATTTACTTGATAGATACTGATTGGAAAATTATAACTGGTTTTATAACATCATGATAAAATAATTATGGTCTTCTAAAATTAACATAAATTAATAGTAAATGAAACTATTCATTTATGACTCTATTTTGGGAAATTTAATTTTCTTTTATATCATCATATGAACTATATCATTCTAAATAAACATTTACGTTTCATAAAAATCCCAACACATAGTTTTTCTTTGTTAAAATATTTTTTTACTTGTACTACAATATAAATATATCTCATTTCCATTTATAAGATTACAAAATTTTATTTATATATTTATAGTCTAGTTTACAATTATATTGACCATATTACTATTCTAAATTGTCACATTACTATTCCAAAGGACATGTTACTATTGAATTTGTTTATGATTAATAATTTCTATAAATACCTATAATATAATTCATTATTCATTTATAATGTTTTTATTATGTTCTCTACTTGATTTTATGTGATTTACACTATATGAAATAATTATTTGAATGGAAATTTCATTGATAAAATTCGGGTTCATTACATTTGTTCACCCTTATGAAATTTATCATTCAATTTTTTTACAAACTATGGGGAAAATGTGTCGGGGTACTTCTCCTTTATTGTATCCTCAAGTTCCTATTTTTCCTATTATTGCTTATGGTCCCTCCATATTACATGGACACAGTGTGTGGTCATGTTGTGTATAAATTTATCTCCATGATACAATGAATTCACTAGATGCTCCTTATAAGAAAGATAATTTTTCAAATGTACCACCTTTGAATTCAGTACATGTGAGGGATCTGTTATGTACTTCCTCAAGAGGGATACAAGGAATACATCATTTACATGATACATGTTTGGTGGACATTAATGTTTATATATCATAGATCCAATGAAATCAAGAATGTCAAAGGGGTCTATGTATGAAGGACATAGCTTTCCATTCTTCCCAAATCTCATAATACTTTTCCGCATAGATATTCAGAGGATTATCATGTCTTTATCCTTAAACTACATGTCCCATCAAAAATTCTCTTCAGATATTTTCTTTCAATTTTTTGATTCCTTGATGTGCTGTGTAATGTTTTTCACATTTTATACCATTTCATAAAATATTTTAGGTCCTAACATCTTACATTCACTAACATTATCTTATTATGACAATGATCTAAATCACATCAAAGAACAGTCTTTATATACATCCATGCTAATGATCAATTAGGAATTGTTGTTGTATGTGAACTCCACCAGTGGTAGGTGTTGGTATCATCCTCCTTGGAAGTCCATATAATATGAACTTATCATTCCATCTATTGTCTAACTAGTCTTCTCAAATTGGATCTCAGTTAGAGGATGATATTCCATACTAATCTTCATCTCATTGTTCAGATCATGTTGGAGAATTTTTCAATCATTGATTTAAATCATAGATCTCAATCAGATAATGTCGATAGTGGTACTCAATGAAGCCTCACCACTTATTTCATGTATATCCATGCATGTTGATCCAGTGAGAAGTCCACTCACATTGCGATAATGTGATTTTTCTTTGTAATATGATGAATAATAACCCATGTACCATTGTTTCCTAGGGTGGTATTTGGATGTGTGGTGACATATACTATGGTTATGTTTTCCTAATACTATTTTGGTATGTGTAATGGTTGAATCATCCCCTTATAATATTTCCTTTCAACTTTAACTTGCTGAAATACAAGGCACATTGATGTATATTTAGTGATCTCTTTATGCATTTTTTCTGGCCAATAGTTCTCTCAGAAATCTGGTCAGATATTGTGGATCACATGGCGAAGAGAGAAGGATGATCTATGTGTGTCAATTAGATTTTCATTATTTATCTCTTTATTTTATGCTGAACATATTTATGACCCAAATCTTATGACTTTTTTCCTCATCATTTTTAACTCTAAGGATTTACCATTTCTAATAGCATCCATATTTTTCTAAATATCCTCATCATTTCATTGAGATTCATTTGATTTATCCATTAGGGATGGATATGCAATAATTTGAGAACAGATTGATGATATTCCTTCCCCAATGATTACCATATACATCCTTTATTGTTCTAAGAAGATTGGATCCATCTCAATTCTAATCATTGATAAAGATTAATGATTTATTATACTTATAGAAGTTTCCACCTTATTTTCTTAATATAGATGGTAGTGGATTGAACATTCATAATCCTTCATGAGTTATAACCATCTTCAATGGATCATATTAATATGCTTCTATGTGGATGTGTACTAGAGGCTCTTGTAATCATTATACTTCTCACACTTCTCCCTATAGAGTAAATACCGCCAGTTTTAAAAACAATGATTGTAGCCTCCAACTCTATATCATGCATGTGTTATCTTATTATGGATTTTAAACATACTTAAGCCATAGGCTATCGGATTATCATTTTTCATCAATTAGGAAGCTAATAAATTCTTTGAATCCCCATTTTACACCACCAAGAGTTCCCCACTTATCAGATGATTGAGTATTGCGGCAATGATAAACTATTTTTTAAAAACTTTGAATTATTATTCATATTCATATATCTATATAGAATTTACTCCCATATGATCCATCATGGTTAGTGGGAATGACAATTAAGATATGTTCTTAGATAATTGTCAGTTGTACCCAGCTAAAATAAGGAATCTACAGGCCTCTTTTATAGATAGTGTCATATTCCACTCTTCGAATGCCTTTGTCTTGAAAGGGTCTACAATTATTCCTCTACTGATGATAAAAATACACAATAATGTATTCCCCTTCATCTATAACTTGTATTTAATATACATTTCATATATTTCTTACTTTCAAAATTTCTTTAGCACAATATTCAAATACTCATTTTGTTCCTCCTTTGTCTTGGAGTATATCAAAATATCATCAATAAAGTCTACATAAAATTTGTCGAGGTAATCTATAATTAATATATTCATGAATCCCATGAATATTTTTGTAACATTAGATAGTCTAATAATAACCACTATGATCTCATAGTTTCCATACATTATTCAAATGTTAGAACTACGAATATATCCTTTCTTCACCTTTAATTGGTGATATCCTTATGAAAGGTCCACTACAGATAAATAAATGGCATCAATGAGTTGATCAAACAAGTTATCCATCCATGGATGTGTTTACTAATTATTTATCTTGATTTAATTGAGCGCATGATAATCAGTGTAGAGGAGCATTGATCTATAAATATTTTTGAGAAATTGGACTGGTGAACACCATGGTGAAGCACTCAGTCATATAAGACCCTTGTATACATTATGATGTAACGTATTCTTTAGTTTTTCCATCTCAATAATGGATATTCTATGAAATATCATTAACATATTCAAAGATCCTAAAATAATATATATATTGAACACAAATTATTGGTCAAGAGTAATACTTGTCAAATATTATAGGAACATGTCGTTGTAGTCTTGCAGAACTGGAATCTCGATAAGCATTATCCACTCATTTATCAGAATAATTTGAGTAAAATATTCTTTCTAAAAATTTGATAATATCCAAACTCAAGAAAAATATTCTAATGGATATTCATCCACGTCCTTACCCCTATTTAGAATTGGAAGATAAATAGGGGTGTGAAAAGTGATCACCCTTTCTAGACAGTCGATGCACGCTTTGAATAAATATATCAAATCTATTCCCAATATAGAATCAAACATCACAAAAGGATGTATAAAAATAATTTTTTTTAATATTAATTAAGAAAAATTAATTAAGTATGAGTTATATATTTGGATATAGTAATTTACCAATTTTATGTTATCATAGATAACTCAACCAACATATTTTGTGGTAGTACTTGAGTATTTCTTCTATAATTTAAAGATATGATAGAATGTATGTATCTAGAATAAAATAGTATGCTTATTATTTTTTAATAAATAACTAGCATACCTATCACCACATTATTTTTCTTCTCTATCGCAGTATTAGTGATACTGTATTCCCTTCCAAGATAACTTTGTTGTTGTTGTTGTTCATTTCCTCTAACAACACTTTTCCTTGGTACGTGGTTAACAAAATTAACATGTTCCGTGTAGTTGAAACACTGCACTACATGGTAAGTGATGATCTAATTCTTCTTTTTTTTTCTTCCATGTTAGTTGGAATATTTATATCCGTTTAGATGTTATTATCTGCAATCCACATTCATCCATATTTGAAATATCTGCTAGTTCCATATAGACAGTTCTAAGGATTCTAATTCCAACTACATTAACATGTGGTATGTTAGTTATTATTTCCATTATTTGGTTTATTTTCTTATATTACCACATTAAACCTTATTTTCCATTTATTTTCTCTAGGTCCGCAATAATAATGACATTCTATGATCATCATTTCAACCATATGGTCAAAAAATAAATTCTACTCATAGCTATCAAGGTCTCGAATCATCATATATTTTCATTAAATAGATTTACTCCACTAAATATGTGATCCACCATTGTTTTGTTGATTAGGAAAAATTCAGGGGATTATTTTGAAAATATTGTAAATTTTAACTTGAATGCCTTATGATCCACCTTTTTTTGTTGTTCATGAAACATCCAGAGGCTTATTATGAAGACCTTGTAAATTTTACGTTGTACACTCCAATAGAATAATATTCCATCTACTTCATTTTGAGGAAATAGATTTCCATATTTAAATAAACAATTCATGGAAAATATTTTTTGAATAATATTTTCTTTAATTCCTCCAAATCCATGAAATTAATTTCCTCCTCGGACTTTGTGTTACTGATATGTGTCCTACACTTATTAGCTTCACCATAATGATAATTGAATACCAGCACAACATTATCTTCTTCTGAGAATATGGAGGATATATAAAAGCTTTTGAATTTAGTTAATCAATTGTTCTATAAGGATGGTATTAGAATATATCCAAAATATGGGAGTAATTTTTCATATAAATTGTTCAACTAAATCTTAATCAAGGGAAGGAGGAAATTCTACACTATTCATGTTGTTATACATGAATTGATTCATTCGAGCAGGTAATGTCAAAATTTTATGAGATCCCTCTAGCATGATATTTGGAAACTAATTATTGAAATCATCTAACTTCTTATCAAAAAAAATTTGGGCACTCATTCTCCTATCATCACCTATTAACTATTAATATAAATTCTAATTAGAGGGTTCTGTATACTTATATAAAAATAATATAAAAATGAAACCTTGAAAATAGATTGTTAAACTTTACAATGAATGTCATATCCAAACTATTGATTCTCTATGTCTAAATATAAGTTATACATGGTGATAAGAATATTCCTAGGGTTATATTTAATGTTTTCTTATCCTAATCTCTAAAAATAACAAGAATATCCTATCATACCAACTATAATAAAACAATCCTTTTACACATATTATGATATGATTTTAATAATAAATAGTTATCAAAAAAAGAACAAGGATCAGATAGACCAATTTATTTGGAAGATTAGGTACATAAAATTTGAAACATGGACCCAAAATGAAAACATTTTATATTCAATCTTCATAATGTCCTCCGACCTTCACTTGATCAATTATTTCTTCATTAGATAACCTAGGGAATACATGAAAAATGGATGATCATAAAATCAAATTAATGGAATAAGAATATGAATAATTAATTGTACATGGGTTAGAAAACATAATGGCCAAAACATTCATTGAATATAAATAAACATATAGAAGCAAAACATATAGAACATGGGACCATTTAATCATAGAATCATAAATATGTTGAAAAAACATAAAACATGGCATAAATATCAGTCATTGATAACATCAAATTATAGTGAGCATGTAATAATATGAATCATGGAAAACTACCAAGGCCATTTCACATGGAGGATCATGATTCAATGCTAACCACTGGGACCATTTCACAAGGAGAAGCATGAGTAAAGGCTATCAATGAGTACCATTACACATGATGTCTAATTAAACTATACATTACCCAATGCAATGGAAAAAAATCTTTGTTCAACCATCATAACATGATCCGGAATATGTATTCCAAATGAATAATCATGCATCAGGGTTTCCCATCTATAGAATGGGGTAGCATAATCATTCCATAGAGCATAATAAATTGGGGTATCATAAACATTTCCAAGAGAGAATATATTTAAATAATAAATGGAAATAAATAAGGTAATATAGGATTACATAATTATATATAATTCATATATTAAGTTAAAACATATAAAACTATGTTTTATAATCTTTTGAAATGTCACATTTTATTGTGGTTTAGGGAATCAATTTAATGAATCATTCAAATGGAAATGAATATTTGTGTTTATAAATCCAGAATTAAAAAAAATTAATGAAAAAATGAGTTATTTAAGAAAAATAAGGGTGGATTAAAACATATATTGTATTGAATATTAGTATTGGTAAGAAACCTAGTATTTACATTTAATTGTTCTTGCTTGTCAGGGGTAATTGAGGAGGGATCTTTCTTAAAACATGTATTTCCCCATAAAAATGAATAAATGGGATATGTACATATGATTGTTACATATAAATTTAATTTATAATATATATGTAATAATAAGTAATAAATACATTCAAGTATGGATATATAATGAAAAACCAGAAATAAAAATGATGGTTCTAAGGGAATCCTGCACATTATGTCCAAAACTGATATACACATGATATTAATGTCCTATATAATCAACTTTTATGAATTAATTAAGTAATAAATAATATTTTATAAATTTCATTGATTTTATAAAAAAAATTATCATCATTTATAACATATTTTATGAGTTGTAAGATTCAATTTTGTCCTTTGAAATAGTTCATTCCTTTGTTTTCATGATTGTTTACTTTTATAAAAGTATGAAATATCACGGAAAATGAGAGTAGATGCTAGTATTGGATCATTTATTTAACTAATATTATTTTATGACTCCCTATATATCTCTATGGTAGAGTTACGCGAAATACATCATGGTTCGTTGGGTTATGAGATCGATCCTAGGTTTTAGGTTAATCAACGGTGATGACATGTTTCGAAATCAAAGGTCTAGGTGTCATCTATTTTGCAGGTGTTCATTGTTTGAAGGGATGATGTTGAAAAATCATGGAGAATGAAGACCTAGGAGAGTGATGACCTGAAGAAGGAAATATAGTTTGGGTGGCGACATGATGATGGGGTGATCTTGCCGATCAACTCAACTTTTTTTTCTTTGGATTTTCATATTGAAATTATTACTACTTGTTCCAATAATCTGAATGGGTAGTCCAAAAGGAATAACTTTGGATATTTTGAAATTTAAGTGTGTATGAAAACAACAAACTACAAGGATTCAATCTAGATGAGGGTTAGAGTGTAAATAATTAACCTAATAGTTGCTAATAATATTTGGATGCTAGCGTGTGTTTAGTTCACCATAGTTAATGGGCCTATGCAACCCAACACGAGACAGCTAGCTAAGCAGGCATGCGATTGTGCAGGCTTTTCATCATGATGTAGTCTATAGGTAGGGGAAGATCATGTAATACTGATATGGTTATCTTATTTTATTATTTCATTTGGATGTATTGTATGGTATTTCTGGTTTGACACTTTTTCTAAAATGTGTTTTGATACAAAAATATTAGTTTCAGTCATTGGATGATTCATTAGATAAAACATTAATGATAACCGTAAACATTAATTTGGAATTTTTAGAACATCGTGACATGTTTTTTATTATTCACTACTATTATTTAAATACGCTAGTTCATGAACATTAAATAAAATGTATGGAATTTATTATAAACTATTTTATCAATTAAAAATGGGTTTATGAACATCTTTTAAGGTGGTAATAGAAAATGAAAATTCATCATTCTTGAGTGTAATAAGTCAGCACATCTTAGATATTTCTTTTAATTTCAGAACAAAAGGATATGGGGATGAGAAATGATGATGGGTTGTTCTATTAAAACAATATAAAGAGATTATATAATATATTATTGATTTTTCATGTCACTTAGATAAGGGGATGTGAGTAAAGGAAAAGAAAATAAATGAAATGAAATGAAGATAAATTCATAAAAAAAGGGGTTTTTTCCTCTTGAATTCTTCTCCTTGAGAACGTCCTTATGGGAACTGGGTCTAGAATTTTGAGGATATAAAAGTATAATAGATATGGTATAGAAACTATGGATTATTATGGGGAATAATTTGGAAAAGACTTAGGTATTTTCTGTTTGAGGAAAATATGTGGTGAGGGGTGGTCTTTATATTGGAGGTGAGTGGTATTTTTTATGATTTTATTCTTCTGTTTATTATTTATTGTTAACAATAAAAATATGCATTATTAGAATAACTAGATATAGTAAATTGATAAAAATATTTTTAAATTACGGTTCTTACATAAGAATTGTCACATGAATTACTGTATTTATATTATAATGTTATATAATGTAAATTATTGTATTTAACTATTCACCAAAAATTAATCTATTTTATTAAAATATATAAAATCCACCCTCACCATTTTTCAATGTGTAGAATTTAAAAATGAACTGAATTTTATTAAAATAGGTTTTACAAATATGATAAATTTAATATTTAATTAAAATCATCATTTACTAGAAAAATAATGACTCTAAAATTATAAATCATTTTATAACACTTTTAAAAATAAATTAAAGGTGTCATAAAATTATCTTCTAATCATAATCAAATAATATATTAATTTATAAATCTTTTGTAAGAAATAAATATTTTAAACACTTATATTAAACAAAAAATTAAAAATAATAATTTGTGTTTTATAAAAATACTAAAGCATAGTTTATCATTTATAAAACATTTATTTTCTTATACCATGATATAAATATATCATATTTTCATTTAAGATATATATAATTTTTTTATAGATTAATTTTTCTATTTACTATTATATAGTATGGATTATAGTTTTTAATGGTAACATTACTATTCAATTGTAATGTTACTTTTAAATTTGCCTATTTTTCATAATTTATATAAATACCAATTTTGTAATTAATGTTTTATTAATAATGATTAAATTATGGTATCTTAGTTATTTTATGTGATTAATAATACATAATGAAAATAAAATAAGGTAAATTTCACTGAAATAATTATTGTTATTAAATTATAATTATATTATTAAAATTGAAAACATTATCATCCAAAAAATAAAAAATAATTGAGAGCTACCCAAACATCATTGAGATAAGATTTTCAACATTAACAACTTATATATAATATATTTTATCCCAAATAGAATACCCTTCTAAACAGTTATATGCTTAAGGGAAATAAGAAACCAAATACCTAGCCAAATTCCTCCATGTGTTCGTTATACATTGATATGGATATGTAACATAAAACACTATATATTAATAGATTCACTACACATATTCCCTCAAATGATGTTGGAAATCGACCACCCCATATTCACATGGTATATGTAGAATGATAATAAAATATAATATATAAAAAAATTATCATTTAATTAATAAAATTCTATGTTCACTTAATAATGTAGGATTCATCACTATCATTTGATGGTGTATAAATCCTGTTAAAAGTCTTTACCAAACACAATGTTGTTGTGATAAATGTTTATGTACTCAATTTATGATAATCATATTTTATTATAAAGTTATTGTTGAGAAATAATGAAAACAGATCAGTGAATTATAATATGACTCTATCTTAACATAGTCTATGATATAAACAATAAATACATTATTGTATCATTAACTAAATCAATATTAGATATAAGGGTTGAAAATGAATTTATAAGCATGTATATATCACCAACAGTCTCTAAACCATATTCATAGGTGCGGGGATACAAAATACTCATATGGGATCATTTATCTTTCAACTTTTACATCAAATGAGTATGAGAGAATCCACATAAGTTTACTGAAAACATTTATGTCCACCAAACAATATACCACATAATACACTAGAACTGATTTTACTTTCAAATTCCTGGGAATAACATAATCATTCATCTAACCATCATCTGTATGTAATTTAAAATATTAAAATATTAATTTTTATATCTACATTAATGATTCCAATGTCTTTTATCAAATTATGATTCCAATATATGCAGTCTCATTCACATGTTTATCCCTATAAATATAGTCTACATGATAATAATATCAATATAAAAATTATAATATTATATCGACATCAAAATTTGAATATATAAACCCATAATAAATGATCTAAATAGTAACTTAAATATTATTTTATAATTATAAATATTTTTCATATGATTTCTACATCATCTATGTGATATTATTAAAAACATACACCATCGCAACTAAATCCACATCAAGATTCATCAATTTTAATTATTCATATTACCAATGAATAGTATATATCGTATCTAAAGTTTAATAATCAGTAGAAATATAATGACTATATGTAGAATGATTGAATACCATCACAATATATTACTTTAACACATTAGGAACACTACTTGACCTCCATAGGATATTATAAACACTATAGTCTTAATTATACTCACATGGGAGACGGTGTTCCCCCTTAGAATAATATAATATAATATTTATTAACAACCACATATTTACAATGGTCTAGCGTACCTTATTTATACCAAGTGTATAATTAGTTTACCAATAGAAACATTATAATAATATATATGTTATATATAAACATGAAAATATGTTCTAAAATTTTAGAAATTACAATTATATAAACATTAAATCGATCTAATAAGTGATTGAAAATTGTTATGGACTTCAAATATATAAGTGAAGTATAATAAAAACACACTTAAAAATAGATATCATAATTATAGGATCCCCTATAAACAAAATAGTATGAAACCCATGTGTCCTCATGTTATAGGTATAAAAAATAGGTCTAAAAGACACCGCTAAAAACCCATAATCCATATACTATAATTCTAATAAAATTTATTTCTTACCCCTATCCATATTATTTAAAAAGCGATCTATATTTATCTTATCTTTTCACATAAATGTTTGGGGTACATCTTATCTAGAAGGCGGGCACTACCCGCATTTAACTCTCCACCATACACAAAACTACATGCAGATGTAATGTGGTGATTTTCTATAAATAAAGATCATAAAAATGATAATAATATATTTTATATTATATATTAATTGATGAAATTATATTTAACTCTCAATATAAAGATCATCCATACATGAGCTACCCACATCCATCCCATTCTCAGAATCGAATAGGAGCATATATGATCATGTAAAATTCATATACCCATATTCTTTGAGGGTAAAGGTAATAATGTATTATAAATTATTGTAATATTATAATTTGTTTCACTACCAATAGGTGTAAGAGTATACTTAGTTAGGGTATTGTGATATCATCCCATAACATCCACCAATTTATCAGCACACGGGTACATTTTAATGATATATATATATAATATAGTCATTTTTAATTTTAATTATAATTAATGCCCAATAATTATAATAATCTACCAATGAAATGACATAATTTATAAATATAATAGTATATACTTGTATGATTAAGAAATTTTCGAAAATAGATAATAAATCCAAAAAATTGAGTGAAAAGAAAGGATTTAATTATTTCATCACTATAATAATATTTTAATCCTGTATAATAAATTTAAAATTATAGGAAAAAATAAAATTAAGATATAATATACTCATATAAATATTAAAATCAGAATGATGTGATAAACAAAAATTATTATAACCAAAAAAAGAAAATATTTTTTAAAAAAATTATAAATAACATTTTCATTAAGAAACATTTAGATTAGATTAGATTATTCTAACCTCGTATAATTTTAAAACCAACCCTTTATGAGTATGTAATAAGGTATTTAACCAATTTAAAATAAGTGGAAAAAATTATTCAAGGTCTAGTGAGGAAAGGTATACCACCAATAGAATGTTCAGACTGTCCAAACATGAGGAATATTTTTTCATTAACCATTATTAACAAGGAAATATGTGATATAAAATAGAAAAAATGAATACATAACTATTTTATATTATCTAATCCCCCATTAATATCATAATATCATTCAATTATATAACAATTCACACTCTCACATTTTTCATTGACTTTTTTTCAACTACCCCCTACCTTGTTTTGTTTTAGAAAATTATATTTTTCAACAAAATCAAATGAGTGTTATATACATCTCTCTCAATATTTTATAAAATTATATGGTGATGCAAATTATAAGAGTGACATATGATTCACCATTTTTGTGATCAATATCATAATATAATATCACATAAATGGAGTCAGGTGCATAATTCCATAGTTGAGGGTTGTAGATGGTGTTATTCATGGAAAAATATTTATTCAAATGTATTATGATATTTAGTGCACCAAACCTACCTGAGATCTCAAAAGTTTGGAAATATATTACATTAAATTTTTCATTATTACAAGCTCATAAATCATGTAATATTAATGAAACCTGAAGAAATAATTGATCATGAACATTCACTTCCAAATGACATCACTGAAAATTGATGTTGGACTTCTGTTAGATTTGTCCATTCCTGATGGTATTCTTAATATAAATTACATACTTGATTATCATCTTGAAAATTCAAGTCTCAATCATAATGGACTCACATAATTCAATCTAATTGATAGAATAAGAATGTGATATTTTATAATGAACTGTAAATGGTTTATTTTTAAGTGATCATTAATAATTATCATTAAATGTTAAGTCCATCATGAATAGATTATAATCCCATGATACACTAATCTCATGAATATAAAATTGATGAATATTCCCTTGAGAATGAACTATTCAATTCTAAAAATAATCAGTTTTAGAGTGAATGTAGTATTGTTTTTTATTTTAGTAACCAATTATAATTTAATCCCTGTATATAACTGAGAAATTATATTTGGGACCCTCTTCATGAATAGATTTTCTTTTAGACAATGAATATTAAAAATCACCACAACAGATAATTTCACATGATCATCGATAAAAGTGGGTTATATGATTTATAAAATATGATCCATTATATTAAAATAATGTATGATCAATTGAAAAATATCAATATCTAAATGATCTAGAAAAAGAAACCACAATTTTCTATATTAATCTCCTCCCATTCCGATATCAATAAAAGAAGTTGTTGGAGAACACCATTTAGCCTTTTATGCTCTTTATTCACTAGTTGATATGAAAAAACATTATGAATAAACTATGTTAAATAATTATTTATACAAGTATACAAGAATTTTAACTAAATATAATGATATATAATCCTATGTCATGAAAATATAACCCATGAAAAATAAACATACTCATTTATTACATCATTACACATAACATTAGTGACTCCAATTCTTGTATGGACATATAATATGAAGTTGAATCTTAAATCTAGAATTAAATAATCTCCCCACCTTCATGTTTCTCGTGAATTATATTACTTTAAAAATAAGACAATTTTGAGTCTTCATCAGGATCCTTGAGAGATGATTTGAGATTAATATAGTAAAAAGTACTCTACATAAATCCAAAGTCACACCCAAGTGATGGTCAACTAAAAATGACATCAACCACTATTATTCCTCTTCCATTTGAAGGTGAACCATCTTATTGAGGGAATATTTAAATACCATTCCTCTATAAATAATTATTTTTACTATAATAAAAATATTGGTGAAACTAAAAATTATGATGCTATATTAGAGTCAGATATTCTTCTAAGAAAATATGTAGTTAATAGGTATTTGGTCAGTAATATAAATAAATAATTCACTAAATTGAATGTTTATCAAGCATAATAAGTCATAAAAAACAGACAACTGTAAATCATTGTTAGGGTATTTCCATTCATTTAGACATTGCAATATGTAACCATACAATACTAACCAATGATATTGTAATATAATGAATATAAGAATGTTTTATGATTCATAAAAATCCACATTAAATATCTTACCAGACTAAAGAAATATTAAAACTATAAAATTTGAAACCATTTAATTAGATCTCAAAAAGAGAATAAACATTATTTATACAATTTTACCATCACTCATTTCTTAGTAAATGAAATCATTCAATAGAATTACTTGGGGGTTTCTTGGATAAAATGGTGATAATATTTTCAAAGTATATGAAATGTTTTAATTTAAAACATAATTGAGGAAACATTATAATATTTGACTCATTAAATATTTTCTTGATCCATAGTGATACCATTTTTAAATAGTAAATTCTTGAGAAACATTACTTCTCATATCAAGATATAATATTTGGTTTTTATGTTGTATATATATTCTTACCAAATGGTCCATAAAATAATAAAAAATATTGACCATATTAATCATGATAATTAAATTAGATAAGGATTTCATTCATAAATACATTGAATGAAACTCTATAAAGGGATCAAATATTTTATTCATTATTTCTCTAATCACAGATGGAAAATAATTTCAGTGAAAATCTATTACATGATACAAAGAATAATAATAAATTATTAAAAAATATGAATTTCAAATGGATTTAAATATTTTTTTAATAACCTAGTTGTAGGTAAATTTGAGAAAAATATAATGGTCAATTTAATTAATCAAATATGTCACTGGTTTATTTGTTTAGGATACATATTCATAATTATTATTTCATTTGGATTTTTATAGTCATTTTAACACAAAATTATTTTAAAAAAGGAACATCATTTTTGTTAGCATATATGTCATTAAAAAAATTATTATTAGATAATATTAAAAACCAATTTTTATGATATATTATTTAAATAAATCCATTCCCATTGAGATAATGCAATTTGCACCAATCTAGTTTTAAATGAATCATGATACCCTTTTAAAATACTATTTTTTAAACATCACCATTATTACCTAACATTTATGTCATATTATATGAATAATACTATATAAATTATGAATATTATATATATTACACATGTATATAATAAATTAAATAGATATATATTGATTACAAATAATAATTTAATTAGTTTAACGTAAAATAAATGTTTTTCTAATAAATTAAATTTCATTAAAATATAGTTTAGTCATGAAATTTACTCAATATCTATTATTACAAATCATTATAATTTATAGTATTTATTGAAATAATAAACTTATTTTTTTAAATAATGATATCAAAATTATAATATATTGAATTTTTTCCATCTTTTTTGAAATTATTTTTTATTATGAATGAAAAATAATTACTTTAAATTGAGAACTTCCTTTTCATTTAAATTATTTATTATGAAAAATTATATTTTATTTCTTATTTTAAAATAAAATTTGTTAAAATATTTTAAAATTTAATTAATTTAGGACATTTTAATCAGTTTCATGTAGATTTATTTTATTAAATCTCTCCACACTTATGAGATTTTTCAATTTAAAAAACTGATTTTTTTAATGGGCATGTGCATATAATTTTAAATGGAATTATTCAACTTCAGTGAACTGAATTTAAAAAAATGGATTAAATATTTTGAATAATAATTATTAATAATATCTAATAAGTTAAACATAACAATTTAGTAAATGGATCAATGAAAATAGTAACAATAATTTACCCCTATTATATTAAAATTGGGTTTACCTCATGGTTAAACTAATATCATAATAGTTAAAATAAATTAGAAAGGTGTAAAAATATTATTTTATAACAATATTTATACATTATAAAATCCAAAAATCGATCCTATGGTTATTTTTTCCCCTTTTCATCGGAATTAATTTATTATTTTTTATTAATTTTAGAAATTTCCTTGAAAATTGAAAGAGGATTTCCTTTCTCAACTAATAGAAAAGAACCCCCACCCATCACATATTCAAATAAATTTGGACCACTATGTAAAAAAACTAGAAAACCTATTTCATTTAAATAGATTATAGAGCTTATTTTCATCCCAAAATAGCATCATCAGGTCTTTAATAGGATATCTATAGGGGTTTCCCTTATAGAAGTTAATGATCCTAACAATGGTATTTCACTTCGAAACATAATTTTACCACATAAATAATGTATTAAATCATAAAATATATATATAAAAATTTATACCATTTAATTTTATTTTATAATTTTCTTACCATAAATTCATCAATCACAACATCCATTAAATGAGAAATGAAATCATTGATCATATTTACAGCGACGTACTGGCTCATGAATTATTGTAGTTCATATTCAATCACCACCATTAACTGATGGTTATAATGTTTTATTTAAAAATTTATATTATATTAATGATATTATTTTTTCATAGGGAATTTAAATATCAAATTTAACCTTTTACATTCATTTCATTTTCAAACACAACAATACGAACTGTGTGTACGCCAAACTGTGGCCTTATAATTCAAATTGATTCTTTTTTCATATACATATTATATGTAATGTTATAAGGATAAAAATAATAAATAAATTATATATATATGATATTACACTAGAAATTTAAAAAATATAATTTCACTCATTTTCCTTCTCTCAAACTCTTTAAGGGAATGATATCTTCACTTGTGCGTATGTAAAACCTACATTCCCTATGAAGTTATGGGATTCATTTTACTTCTCCAACAATAAAAATGGTTTTAGAAATGATTAATAATATTAAATATAATATTTATAACATTATTATAATTTTTAATGTAATATATAAAACCTTTTTTGTAATAATAAAACATTGATGAAAAAAAGGGCATAAGAATACATGGAAATTAACATTTGAATCAATGAAAGTAATAAAATGTTATTAACACACGGGAGGTAAAATTTTATTATAAGATCATATATGATATTATAATTATAATTATTTTTTTATATAAATTTGGAACTCTATTAAAACCGTTATAATGGAGGTCATTTCATGTACAAATAAAATTATACATGAGGTAAGGGTTTCTCATATCACTTTTTCTTATTTGAGCCTTATGCCATATTCGCATCTTATTTCCATTGTGTAGTGTACCTAATACCCAACTAATATTTTATATTAGGAATATATTTACCTATATAGAATTTAAAGTTATATTTATTGTGATTTCTTTTATGTGTCTTACGATTCAGATGTTTCCAATGTTCTAAGATATTATTTCAAAATCTCATCATAGTTCGAGATTTTTTATGTTTATATCTCCCTTAGATAAATTATTATACATTTTTCTCTCAAAAAAATATATTTCCTTCAACTATAGTAAATAATTGACGTCATATGTAATAGTACCATTTTCCAGTCCTTAGTACGTAAAATGATTGAGAAAATCTTTTGTGGGAAATATGATATTACTTATCCCATCGGTCGGAAATACTATTCCTTAAAAAACAATGTTTTCAAAAACAGATTAAATTTTTAACATTATAGGAACTATATAATATTTAAATGTTTATCAATTCTTAAATTTAAGTTTTTTTTAAATAGTCGTCATGTCAATCGTCAAAATTAACCCCATATTTTTTAATTTTAAAATGGGAAATGAATATTTGTTTTAACATTTACGAAAATAATGGAATTTTATACCATCATGAAAAATCAATGATTTTCACTTATTATTATTGTATAATAATTCATTTGTATTGAAAACTAATTTCCAAATTTTTTAATATGTTTTTTAAGGATATTATAATATGAAAATGTTTTTTTCTCAAAAATTTTAATGAGGATCTTTTCATTTTATTTTTATTCATCAATCTTGTCTACCTCTTTTTTAAATATAATTGATTGAGGATATTAAATGTAGATAAAACATTTATTATTTATCTAGATGAATTATGATATGTTTGATGAAGGATATATAATTTTATTTCCATCCACCATTTTACTCTAGATAGAATATGATTTTTTTTATTGATTGAGTTATTTTTTTACATTTAGTATGACTGTAATTTAATATGACTGTTTAGGAGTGTTATGTTTTCCTAATTTAAAATTATTAAATCATTAAATTGAAGGATGTGATGAGTGACACTCACTATATCCCATTGATGAATATTTATGTCTCATAAGGAAATTTATATTTGGTTTGGATTAGGTATTACACATTTATTTTGATGCATCAGAACAAAGCCTTGATATTTCTTTTTAGATTTCCAACATTATTCATTTCATCATTATTAATTCCTTTAGTAATATTCCATTTGAATATAATATTAATTAGATTATCCATTTTTATTTTATCAACAACATTTTTAATTTTTTATGTAATTATTTTATCACCATTTATTCCTACAATATTATGATAAATTTATTGATTTATTGATATGTGTTTTAGTTATTTAAATTTTTATAATGATTATTACTTATTTATTTATAGATTCCACTATAACCATACCCTTAGTAAAAATGTAATATCACCAATTTCTTATGTTTTATTCTCTATGGGATTCCATGATTTTGTTATTTTTAACATGTATTAAAAGTCAATGATAAATATTAATGTCATCAATGAAAACTATTTTTTTATTTAATTTTTTCCATTATAAAGAGATGTTCACATATTTTTATTTTATTCCAAGACTACTAAATTTAATGTTCTATCAATATGTTATTAATTTTATCGTTTACCAATTAATTTATGTAGATACCTTCTACGAGCAATTATGGTCAGGGTCACTAGAGTTTCTATAAGAGTAAGTTTAAAATTTACCTTGGGATCCAGTTTGAAGAAATAAAATATTACGGAAGATAAACCAATATTAGACATTGAAGATATGAATATTGAAATAACCTAATTAATTTTTAAGGAATGGTTTTTTTATGCAATAAAACACATATCTATCACAATACTAAAGGTAGATGTGCTTCTGACATAGATATACCAATGTGAAATAACATTGAAAAACGAACAAAGGGCTAACCTGATCATCACGTCATGCATGATAATGGAAATTACTATCAACATGGTTTGACACTATATGAGTGCATGATTAAGATCATTCAAATATTTCAGATAACTATATGATGGATTTGAAAATAAATTTATCCCTTATTAAAACATGTTTATCAATAACTGATTATAAATAAAGAAATTTGTCAGTTTATTTTAAGCTTTTACTAGTTTTGAGTGTACATTTTCTTTTGTAAAGTTATGATATAATATAGTGTATTAAATCATTTAGAAATGGGGATTAGTGGAAAGAATGTGAGATTTATATTTTTATGTAACAGAATGGATATGAATGGTCAGTGATTTAATAATAATAAGATAATATTATGAAATAATATGGTCTCCCAAACATTATCATCGTATGAGTAAACAAAAAAATGAAGTATCATTGTAGAGAAAGAATTAAATATTTATTATGAGATCCAAGGGAATAACGAGAAAAATATGACAAGATATCAAAATATTTATAAAGGGGGAAGGGAAAGAAGTATTTCATATTATGTGAAAATTGTGGAAAGAGACATCTTGTTATATGATTCAAAAAATAATATTTTTCATCATGTTTGTGTCATTAAAAATGGTATCTGAGAGAAGGATTAGTGAGACATTAGGAACTAGGGTGTTAAAACTTAATGAGATATCAAGTGATATTTTTAATTATATATATAGGGATATCTCAAATGATAAGCCTAATGAATCATTTATTTAAATGTATATGTATTGATTTCAGTATCATAGATGATAATTTTCATTATTATGTAGTACTTCATTATGATAATTATTTTTACTTTATTTCTTTTGTTTTAGTTAATGGATGGATCTGAAAGGATCCATAATAATGAAGGATGTTATGCGAATTTCAATGATTGTTATCCTAAAAAACCAAATTAAATGGTATCTAGAATATAGTATCATATTTCGCTGAGGGAAGAACCTTATCAAGAAGAGAATACTATTAGGCTTAAAATGTCCAATGGAGGGAACGACATTCTCTTAAATCCTTATAAAGGAAACATCCAACCTATTTTAGTGGAATTACTGATCCACTAATTACTATGAAAGGGATAAATACCATTTAAAGAAGATTTTTAATTCTCTATTGTTCCGAGTCTGAAAACGCTACGTTGGGAACATATCACTTGGTTGGTAAATCAAATCTGTTGTGGAACATTATCAATATTACGAGGAAATAAGATACAGTTCACACCATGGAATGGGATGAGTTCATGAAATTATTTTTTACTTTATGAATTCCTCATATTCATCTTGAAAAAGGGATATTGAATTTACCAATACATTACATTTTTATGATATGAAAATAAGGAAACAACTCAAAGAAAACTCTATGAAATATATAGGAAACAATATTATATATTTATTATTCTCAAAGTTTATAAGGATACATGGAAGAAATTTATTAACAGTACTTAAAAATGGTTTATGTGTGTTCAAGATGGTCATTAGGAATTTTACCACTAAAGTAATAAGAATAAATAGAAATCTCTAAAGGGTGAACCTACCAAATATTAGTGTTTCTAGTGAAAAAAATGGAATTTATGCTAACAAACTTCCAAATCAAAGGGTTAAAGAAGATGATCGACATCAAAATCCTATTAAAGAAACAGATATAGGGTAGTCTCATTCAATAACTTTTGGCGGCGGATATTATGACAATAATGTTGTGGAATTAGTGAGTGTTTATGTATTGAAATTAAAGAATAATTGTTTGGAAATATATTTAGGGTATTATAATTAATAATACATGTATTTACCCACTATTGTTTTTTACTAGTGGATTTTAGAGCATATGCTGAATGGTAGTAATAACCACAAAAGTGGTTGAGGTAATATGGTGATATTTTATGATAACACATTATTAAGGGAATGATAACCCTTAATATGATCACGATGTTGAGACAATTATATTTATATAAATAAATGTTGTATATCAGTAATTAAATTTGATGATAAGAGTGACCTTGGAACTAATTACGGATTTATTGATATGTGGGTTACACAATCATGGATAGAGTTTAAAACTTTTTTTACTTATGAATAAGGAAGAATACATGTATTTGAAAATTATTTATGGTAATTTAGGTTATCACCATGTTTTAAGAGAATATATGATGAGGGTAGTCATATTATTGGATTGTGACCCAAAAGTGAACCCTTAAGATATATGTGAGATAAATGATAAGCCTAATCAGTTCACCTATTTCTAATGTTTTGTATTTTTAACATTCACATGGATTGTAAGGTTATCAATTTTATGAATGTTTATGTTAATATATATATGATGTTTTTTATAATAATTACTACTCTCACTATAGGTGGAATAATGAATATTTGATAACTTCTATTAAACATTTATAGTGATAAATAAAGATAGAATGACATATCATTAAATTTATGGATCACGTGATATTCTAAAAATAAAAAAACCAACCTCTTTCATTAAATAAGAGATGAAGGGTAAATTGATCATGGGAAGACCAATGGTGAGATAGTACTGAAAAAATTAATTATATATTCTCATAAAATTTTGTTAACATTTTGAAGAGGGATGTTGATGTAAAATAGATTCTTATTATCATCAATTTTGATGATATCATTGACCTCGTTCACACATCATTAGTTTTCGGTTTTTCAATTGCTAACATTCCATTGGTCAACCACATTATTAAGATCAATGGTTCTTATAAATATCTATAATTGTTTATTATTTTCCTCCATTCCCAAATCATCACTTATGTTATCTAATATATATACGTAGACATGATTTACTTTAGTAAATTGTTTTTTGAAACTACTCCTTTATTAAAGGATGTTTTACTGTACTTTTTTAATGTGGTTTCTATAAATGAAACATTAAAATATTAAACATTTTATTACCCCGATGAATTTTGAGGGTGAAATTCACTTTAAGGGATGTAGAATGTTACACCTCGATATTATTTTATTAATTTTTATTTGAAATAATTAATCTTTCGATATTTCTCATTTCTTGTGACATTAAAAATAGGTTCTTTTATATTAAAGTAATATGTTTAGAATGCATGCACAACAATAAAATATATTTTATCAATATATAGATAGAACACGGTGGTTATCTTGTATTACACACGACAAAGTCTTTCCTCGATAGCGTGTGTAACACTCATGGCCGAGGCTTTGAGAACAATAATATATGATTAAAATATTAAGTAACCTTGAAAATAAATTAAATTTTATTAATATTATTAACTACATTATATAAATATATTGATACCCCAAAATATTAAATTAATGAAATATTTACAAATTATTCAAAAATTTATATAATAACCAATTCAATATAAATGAAGTTTTTTTAGAGAAAATCCTTATTTTTTCATAATTTATTTTAATAAAAATAAATTAAATGAATAATTATTTGTAATAAATTTTAATATAATATATATGTTATATATATCCTTCTAATTGTTTTATATACTCGTTGAATATATTTTATTGGCATAAGATAAGAGTAAAACAAATTTAACACATATTATCCAAATTTTTTATAAAGGTAGTTTTAGTGCATTTTAATGGATAACACTTTTTAAATCGCATTTTCACACCATAATAAATTGAATAATTCTCTGAAATCTTAATATTTAAAATTAAAACATCAAAATTAGGTTATGATGAATTTTTAATTTTTAAATAACGTTTTATTTTATATTCAATAGTTAAAAATCACATATTTTAATTCAAGAAAACATTCCATATAATTTTTTTTAAGTTTAATTTATATTTTTAATGGTTAAAAAGTATAGTTATATAATATTATTTCAATGAATCCAATTAATTACATTGGATTCAAGATCTTATTTAAATTAGATATAAAAAATTTTCAAACATTTGAACATTTCACTTTTAAAATCCGCTTTTTCATTTTGTTTGTGGAATTAATTTTAAATATAATTTTACTAGTTATGTTAATTAATTTAGGTAAAAAATATTCCATATTTGGAATAATTAGTTATAAATTATTTTATACATTAAATTTAATTTTTATTTATATAAAAGATACCATGGTAAAAAATTTATTTAACGTTGTATAGGAAAAATTGTGATAAGGCTAAACATTAAAAAATAAAAGATTGGCATACATAAAAAATTTAATCATTTAATTGATGGATGAGGTGTGTAACGAACCTATCTATAATACACATCATTAATTGATGTAATATTTGTATTTAATTAATTCCATCTCAATTCCGTTATCTTTATATATAAAATAATCGATAATTTAATCTGTTGACCCCAACTCTCATCAAGTATAAATTCCGACAATCATCTCATTATATCGACCTAAAATAATTTTAGATTCTCAAATATCTTCACAATCCAATCCTCCTCACTCTTCTCACATCAATGTTCTTCTGGTATCACTAAAATAGAAAATCCAAGGTCCTAAATGGTCTTTCAAAAAGGTGATATTGAAGAGGTAATTTCCTCAAACTGCCTCTCTTAATTTCTTTTTTTATTCTCTTCTACTACTTCATACATTAATGAATTATAACACTATAAAAATTTATATACTGTAGTGTTATGTTTAAAATTTAATATCATATATCCATGTCGTTTCTCACATACTCTTATTCAAAGAAACTAAATTATTTTCCATGTTATGCAAGTTAATCGACTCGGTGAATAATGTTTTTTTAATTTTTCATTATTACCTAAATGGTTGTTATTAAAAATAATTTTATTTTTAAATAATATTTTGAAATTTAAAATACAAACTAGTTTTTAGTATTTAAATATTATATAAATATATACCTTCATGCCTTCCATATTGTAGATATACGATGTCATCATTTGTGGAAGTGTGGACTACCACCACTCAAAGAGATGTGATTCGTTCACGCAATACATGCAATGTATTAAGGGTAATTTTAATAAACATATGTTACATATATGATATATATTATAATATAATGATAATATACATATTTATCATACACTTATCAAAATTTTAATACGACAATGAAAACAAAAACAACGTTCCTATGTACATATAACAATCTGTCTCTATGAATGGTGTGTCTATTTGATTTATCTATCTATTTTATATATTTATATACATTATATATATATGATATATAAATAATGTTTTTGATTCAGGAATTTATTAAATAATTATCTCAGTAATATTATCTAAAATAACAAGAAAAAAAACATATGATAATCAAATCGATTATTACCTGAAACATCGCTCTAGCTTGGAATTATTAATAAAATGGTAATATAAATTAATAAATGAATCATAGATGATATCATAAATATTATCATGATTAAAATATTAGTTAATAATATATATAAAATCATCATAATATATTTTCTGTCTTGTTTATAGTCTATCAGACCTAAGGTAATGGAATACGGTCTCACTTTTAATTATTTTAAAATATATGTCAGGTTTACCACATTTTTCTAATGTGTGATATATGTAATTCCCATATTATACTTCATATCATTAATAATTTTATCTTCATGGTATTTAAATATTATGTTGATGATATTGGTATTATGATTTAATTGTTCAAAGTGGAATGGTACACGTTGAATATATAATGAATTAATAGTTTCTCCATTTCAATAATTGTGATATAATTTTTAAATAAATATTTATATAGAAATTAAGAAATTAGAAAGGATTTATTTTTATTTTTATGTTTTTAAAATATATTAAATACGTAACCATTTAATGTTTTTAAAAACAGGATAATTTTTCAATCTAATTATTATCTTATATTTTTTATGCCTAGGTATTTATTGTGGTTTATTTATCATTATTCCCATATTTTCCAAAAATGATTTCAAAACATGTTTTTCTATTCTCCTATGTATTATTAAAGTAATTTTTACCCGGTTTGACTTTTTACTATATTTTTGGAAATGAATTGTTATTTTTTAAAAGTAAAGTACTTTTTTACATTTCTAACCAAAGTAAGTGAATAAGTTTTTATTTTTACATATACAGAATGAACAGATTTTGTTCACTATCATTAATCCTTATTTCCATGAATATTCCCTTACAATATTTCATGGTTATCCTCAAAGAAATTATTTTATTTTAGTATTGTGTGGTTTTTTAAGAAAATAAATCATTTTCCATGAATAATGGATTTTTATCCTCCAGAATAAATATCATGTGTTTTATCTAAAATATTTTCCATCTATGATGAAAATCATAAGTAATATACTGGTTATTCCAATGGTATAATTATTTTTTTTCTATTTATAAAATCCATTTGTTTACCCTAGATTATGTTGTGATGGAATGAGGATTAAGAAAAATATTTTATTCATTGGGTTCTATTATGATTAATTATTTATGTTTTTGTTGAAAACACAAGAATGATTTAATTACGAGATGGGTGGGAACAATATATCCTTCGAGTAAATTGGATAAATATGGATAGCTCATTTAGTGTGTGAGTTTTACAGGAATCATATTTCATGTTTATAATTATATATGTGGACCTAGTTTTTATATCCATAATTTAATGATGGGAAATAGATTCCCTGTCCATCTGTTTATGCAAGGACCGAATATTATGTCATAATTTAATTAGTGGACCTATTATTATTTATACATGTTCAAAATGTTTTATGTTTATGTATATGAAAAAATTTAATGTTTTATGGTAATTTTATGATATTATGTATTATGAAATTCAATATTCCTTATGATTCAATTTTTCCTTTAATATTATGGTCATTATCTTCAAATGTTATGATCACGTTCTCAAACACTTTATAATCATTTTAATGTTTAAATATCACCCTACATTACCATTACTGAGCATCTATGCTCACCCTATTTATGATTCTTTTGCCAATAATTTTAAAATGGGTATTATGTATAATGTGACTGAAATAGTTTATAGTTATAAAGGATAATATAGAATATTATGTAGATGTTTTATGAACTATTTTTAATATTTCACAGTTTCCAAAGACAATAAACTAATGCCTTATTTGGGAATCATTTTGTTTAATATATTATATAATATGAAATGTTATTTTAATTTCCATATAGGCATTGTTAGTGCCTTTATCTTTTAAATGTATTATTATTTAAATTATATAAAAATTTGAAAAATTTAGGTCATGGGATTGAATTTTATATTGAATTATATTTTAAATTTTTATATACTAATTAATGTTTCAATTTAATACCTCATATATTAATTTGTATGAATGAATATTATTAATTTGAATTCATGTATATATATATATTTAATATGAAAAAATGAATAAAATATTTGGAATAGTAATAATTTATTTTATATAATTTGGTCAATTTAATAATTGACAAAAATGAACGGTGAAAACCATAACTGATAATTACCATAGTTGTGGTTGAAATAATTTTTCAATGGGAATAGAATACAGTGTTAAGGGTTAAAATGACCAACCATATTGTGAAAATATCATTTTTAGGTAATATTTCAACATTATGATATCAAAAATTAGATCACAAGGTTATGTTATTTCTTTTTTCATTTGAATGAAATTATCATTTGGGAATATTTTGGAAAAGTTCCATGATTGTCCCATAACCCCACTAATAACTGGGAACTACCTCCCTTCAATTGTTCAAACACCACACGTCATATGGGTCAACTAAACCCTACCAAAATATCTTCCCAAAATACATAGACACATTTTAAAGCATTTGGTTCTCCCAAAATAAAATCTATAATTTTCTAAGAGGATAACAAAGGGTATTTATTTTATAAAATGCAATTAGTAAACCTAATATCATTCATTTTATTTCATATTTTTCAAAATTATATTTTTTTAATAACACATAAAATATAATAAAAATAATAAATCCCATATAATTATATTTTATGAATTTTGTGGAATAATATTTAACCATATCTTCTTCTATAAAATGGGAATCTAAATTAATTATCCTGTGTACGGTGGATTATAACCTCACAAACTGATGTTGTTTTTTTTCTATACTATTCAATGATGTATATAATGAATTATTCAGATTAGATAAATAATATTTATTCTACTAATATCACATATTCATTTTTATGTTCCATTTTTTTTAAATGAAAATATTCCTCATTTGTATGGCAGACTATCACCTCGCAAAGCGATGTGTTTTTTTCACTTTTGATTTAGATGTAATGTTATAAGGACAATATCAATGAATATATGTGATATATATGAAATTATTTTTATTATTTAAATTTAATAAAACATATAATTCTTTACCCATTTAATTGTTAAGGGAATTATTATGTCTATCATTCTTACGTACGACCAACCATCTCTTTGAACTGACAAGATTCATTCACTATGTACAACATTCGTAAATTGATAAAAAAATCATCTTCTGTAAAAATATGACATTTATAAAATTATTATAAAACGTTATAATATATATACATATATATATATTATTTGCATAAATTTAATGTTTCATGACAAAATGAGGATGATAAAACAATGCATTTAACACATGAAATAGTTAAAATAATGAAACATTTTTCAGAAAAATTGTTAAATAATTATATAAAGATAATATATGATATTATAAATACTAATAATTTTTTGAAATCAATTATTATGTATATTTAATCTTTATATAAGAGTTTGAAACACCTACTAAGGAAATCAATCATGAGGTCGAAATATATCATCTCAATTTTATTTCCCTGAGACATATACCATATTCAATACTTCATCCTTTTGTGTGATGTCTATAATTCCCCTTTGGTATGTTATAAATTGAATATATTTATCTTCATGGAATATAAATATTCATTTGATATTATTTCAATTATGGGTCTTACGATTCAGAAGTTACCATTGTTGTATTGTATTATTTCACAATCTCTTCAATATTTGAGATTATATATGTTTATGACTCCCATTGTATAATTATTTTACATTTATATATTAAAATTAATATATATTATTAACCTATGTTTATTTTGGTAAATTACCATGTAATAATACTATTTTCACACTCAATGATAGTTAAAATGATTGATAGAAATCTTTTAATATAAATCTAAAAATATTTCTCTCTTTAATATAAAATCCTTTTTATAAAAACTCAAGTTTTCATAGAATCTATTAAAAAAATGTTTTTATCTCATTAGAAATAATTTACTAATGTAATTTTTACCCTTTTAAAATTTTAATGTTTTAAAAGGAATGTTCATGTCGTTTTAGAAATAATGCTCATATGGGTATTACTGAAAATGCTTATATTATTTTATTTTATTCAAATATTACGTAATATAATAATTATAAAACTAAATAAATGTTTACTAAAGAAATTATATTTTATTAAATATATTATATTAAAAATACCCCTTTATGCATGTATAAATACAACATCTCCCTCCACTTGAAAAAACACTTAACACCAACATAGTGAGGGAAACTAAATAGCCAACTACCATCAATGAATACCCATAAAATATATATGTATTTTATTATTAAATAAACTATATGAATTCATAGTTTTTGATTCAGTGAAATTTAACAAACATTGATAGGGGATACGTTTTCACCAATCGTTTCTCTCATTTTCATATTATCTTCCTTTTCATCTTACTTCCAAACCAAAATCTTATAATTTTAATTGAGTACTGTGTTAAAATATTATTATTTAATTTAAATTAAAATATAATTATATTAGTGATGTATATATAATTTATAATTTTATTCCACCACTCCTAATAAAATCTATTTAATAGTCCGTTAAGTGCTCATGATGACTTTATCAACAATATAAAAATAAAAACCATTATAGGTGACTAAAATAATTTTTTACAATATTAAAGTGTTTAAATATGTTTATTTCAATGATTATGATTTTAAATTTAATAATTTATAAATATGAATACATGAAGAAAATTAAATCTAAGGAGATGATATTTTATGGAAAATTTGATATATAAATTATCACATTTATAAAATGGTGAAAAAATGATTTAAGACCATTAAAAATTATAAAATAATGATTTTACTTTATCCATAATGAAATAATGAACATACTTTAATTCTGGTTTAGTGTTTCAGTAAACCTATATTTATTATAGTATATTGAAAAGTGATGATATTAATTGGGATTTAAGGTAACGGGATTCTCAAACCAAACTCCTTATTTTTTTGGATATATCCTATATCACACTAATCTCAAAATTTATGTTCCTCATATATCCTTATAATGTACATTAAAAATACATTACCTTTATTATTAGGGTATATATATTATTTTAAATTGTCAATTGAGTTTTTATGAAAAATAAAATGAATTTTAAAAAAAAGAATTTTTTTTCAAAACATCTCTTCAACTCTTCATGAGTTCTTCATTATTGAAATAAGTTTATATTTTTTGAAAAAATATGACTTCCTTAGTCAATTTGTTACTCCTTGATTTTATTCCTTATTGTATTATATATGAAACCCTTATGAAACACATTCTTTTAAATGTTATTATTTCAGGACTATTATTGTTATATGATCACATTCTATCTGGCATGCATGATTAAAAGCATTTTAGGATGTGTTAGGTTGTCCCAGAATTATATATCAATCTAATTTTTTAGGTAATGTGATGTATCTCAATATTTTATTTTTATTATGTGGAAAAATTATTCATTCTTTTCTCATAATTGTTTTCATATTATTTAGTATCTATATTATATAGGAACATGATAATAGTTTTTTTTCAAAACTATATTAGGTGTATTGACCTTTATGTTAATATATTTATTTATTATGAATATGAAACATTATATTCCATTATAAAAAATATTATCAAATGATTATGATGATTTTACCAATATTATTTTATGAGGATGAGTATTATTATCACCCATGTGCCATTTATTAATGTTCCTTATTCCTCTCATTTCATTAATCCCCATACCTTTTGTTTATATCACCCTATTCATTACTATATGTCCTCATTTTATTACCTGTAAAAAAATTAAAAATTTTAAATTTTTGGAGGATATATAATATTTACATAAATATTTTATAATAATTATTATACAAACATGATGTATGTGCCTAATTTTACAAGATACAAAACCATTGGTTCCTGGTTTATATCACTCTTATATTATTTATCCTAAAACATTTGAACGGGTCATGAATTAATGTTCTGGGTCACTATATTTTGTAATAAAGAACATATTAGTTAATTTGGGAATTATGATTAGAAAACATTAGTAAAAAATATAGGGACAAGATTTAGTTTTTATGGAATCATCATGAATTTTTTTAATGGTATAAGTGCATCATGTTTCTGAGGAATAAAAAACGTTGTTTGGATACTACTTGTGGATGTTATTATATCACAGATGTGCCATGTGGTCATCACCCAGAAAAAATAGAATTGGGTATTGATATGATTGTATATGAGTGAAAAAATGAGTCCTTCCAACATTTATAGTATGAAACTCCATAGGGATATTTTCTAATTAAACAAAAATAAATAAAAACTTTTATAAAGGATAAATAGCTTAGTAAACTATTTAACATAGAGTTTAAAAAGTATTAATGTAAATCATTATAAAAATATAATTTTATAAAAAAGATAAACATAGGGATCCAATAATATATGACTGTAATTATTTTTAGAGTGATAATTAATTATTTATTTATATATTTTTAACTATTGTTTATTTCAATCCTTTAAAATTTTAATACATAGTGAGAACTTATAGAAACAACACCCAAAATCTGTGTGAGGGATAATGAAATTATTTTCAAGAAGATATTACTAATAAAATGAGAGTTGGAGTTCAAAAAATATTGGTTATTCTTACCTAGAAATCATAACATATAAATAGTAATATGAACCATATATAACGTGTTCCTACACTATATATGAGAACAATACCTTGAGATGTTTCTCGGCAACAAAAAATGACATATAGTGTGCCATCCGATTCAATTATCATGGAAGAGCGTGTTAAATAAATGGAAATGATCTTTTTTGGTCACCCATATTTTGAGAAGGAGAAGGTGACCCAGTCTATATAAAATTAAATGGAGAGGATGATCAATGGTGGGGGTTGATAATGAATACAAATTTGGAAGATGAAATGGAATAAATTGAGTGGGAAGAGAGTAATAATTTATTTTTTATCATGAATTTAACTTGAAATAAAATAAAAAATATATATGGTGAATTACATAAGCATAAGAAAAAGGATATGGAATTTTTCACATCATATGAGGAAACCTTCACCTGGTTACCAAAATATTCCAATGGTTTTGTTGTGAAGACTGATAAAAAATTTATAGAATCTTTAGTGTCTTAAATCCACACATCCAAATGCCTATAGGTATTGATGAATTTGGTATATATTACATTTAGGTTGGTAGAATAAAAATATATAGACAGATTTTGGTGAAAATTCTCATTATCATAGAGAAAATAATTGATGGATGGAGTTTCAAGTGGGAGTAGTAACTACAAATGGATAAAAATATCAATCCACTCAAATATCAATGTAATAAGTGCTGGAACAAAAGAATAACTTTTATGGGAATAGAGTATGGTTTTTTCTTCATGTAAATCTTCTAATAGGCCATGTACCAGGTTCGAGAAAAATTCACAGACCACGTAATGGAACTATAGGAATGGTATCCAGAGCGATTCATAGAACCAAAATTGGTTTGTAGAGAAGGAATAAATACGGAGGTGTGTGGAACATGGAAGGCCAGTGGTTCTAATGGCATCTATGGTTCTTGGGAAAAGTGTAGTCTGTGGTGAAGGCTATACAAAATCAATGATCGTGTAAATCGTGGATTAACCGATTTTTTAGCCCCATTTTCTGACTATATAAGGAGTATTAATCCACTTCATTAAGGGGTAATTAGAGATTAAATGTTTTAGATGAAATTTGGTGAAGTCAGAAGTGGTTCTGATTGGAAAAGATAGTACATAGAGAAAATTATCTGTCTATGGAAAAATAGTTTGTGAAAGATAGCGTGGTTCATGGAGGAACCTCACTCAGTATGTGGCAATGTAGGGGAAGTTCACAGAGAAAAAAAGGATGTACGTGGAACATAGGTAGTATGTGATGTAGGGGAAATTATTGGAAGGTGTTTTATGAAGGCAGTATACTCCGTATTTATACTGATGTAGTACGTGGGTGTGGTATAGATAGGAATTTTTTGGAGGTGGAACACGGATACGGTTCCCAGAGAGGAAATCCGTGAACCATTACCACTACTCAATACACTGAAGTGGTAAGGTGGTTTGAGAAGCACTCAATAGACCCTATCATATGAAAAATCTGTTTTCGAATGAATTTTTGATGATCTACCACTGTGGGGAAAATTTATATACATTTTTTCAAGAAAATGAGACTTCAACCACACTTCCATTTACAGTTGAGGATGTGATATTTAATGTTAAATCATCGAAGATAACATCATGTCAAAAAACTAAGTGAAGATTCTTCTAACATAGTGATAAAGGGGGAGTCACTGGAAGTTATCTAAGGGATGAAGTGTGTTATCCCTAAATCATTTCCAAGCAAGTACACATGGAACATAGTGACTGTGATAAGCACATATAATCCAAAAAATTTAAAGATTAGTGGTTCTTTTAATGATTGAATCGATGTCCTCATATTATCTTTGGAAGTATCTGTTAATGGTGTACCATGTAAAATTACTCTATTAGTGTATGTGACTATTTTTTTAGCACATCTTCAGTAGAAAACATGAAGAGGTTCTGGACAACATGGGAACACGATTCATCAATTTATAAGAAAAATTTAACACCCGAATTCACCGCTTTCCTCTCAAGGTGTTCTAGGACCCTTCAATGTTTCATCTTTAAAGAGAAAATGAAAAATTAAAGACAATTCCCATAACAATGATCCATTGAGAGCAATATTTATCTATATCTACTAATGTTGAATGAGAATGGGAAAAAAATTGAACAACATAGTTTAGGTTAAACATATAAATAAATTAATATAAGTTATATATCCTATTTACTACTGAATGTATTTTATTTATTTGTAATTCTATTCATTCTTTTATATCCAATAATTTTTCTTGAACTGATAAATTCCATGTATAATAAATTTTATTAGAGATATCTATAAAAACAAATTATGCAGAGATCATATTATCCAAATTGGTGCACTCTTATCCTGTTAGAATTAGTGGGATGATTATTTTAGTAAATTTAATTATCCATATATTAGTATAATTTGATACTATAATAGGCATGGATTGAATATCATGATATACAGCTCACATAAAATATCTCATAAAGGAATTCAATTTCTATATTTAGAACAATCACATGATACTATAAAAATAAAACTAAGATCATTAATCTGCGTGGGAAATTTTATCAATAGTGTTAATCTTCGTCCCTAGTGATGTTGAAAATCATTCTTAACTTGTTGTGTCAATGAAAAGTACCACCATTCAGGAAAATCCCAATGTAAGGGAATATATTGATTTTTACCAGAATGAGTTAAGAAATTTTAACCCAGTTATTTGGTATATTTCATTATATATATTATACTCAGATCCACTATTATCTCTAAATTCCCTAATATGATGGACCATATTAAACTATTGAAGTTAAATAAGTGGTTGAAAATTAATTTTCAAAAAATGTTTGAATGCACAAGTGGATCCTAAATGGTTATTTTGTGTCATTTTCATTAAAAGGATAGATCTTTGTGGAAATTCATCGATTAACGATATCTCAAAAAGATGATAATAGAGAACATATATCCCAATCCATGGATTGATTACTTTTCTCATCAACTTTTATGAGCTCAGTACATCACAATGATTTTTCATTATTCAATGTATCATCATATGAAATTGATGAAGTCATATGTTAATAATATAGCCTTATATACAATATATGGACAATATTCTTTCATAGTAAATCACATTATAAGTACTAGTTATGCTAAAATATTCATTCCTGAAAGATTTAAGGCATTAATTATTCATTATATTTGTGATAAACTTAATTTTGACATGGTTGATGGGTTTCCTTATGCTGACCATATGCCAAAAGGAACTTAGTCCTTTACATAGTAAGGGTACCCACATACTATAAACATATAAAATTAAAATACATATACATTTGTTAAAGTTTCTCAAAATATCCAAACTTACTAGACTTGATCATCATACAATTCCCTAGAAGAACTACTTGGTGCCTTCTATCGATGGAGAAATCCCCATAATATTTATATATATGGTTAATTGAGTACCTAGAAAATACCTAAAAATGTATTCATTATTAATGATAATTGTATTTACACTATAATAAAGGAGAAAAATTGAGATTATCTATGAATTTTATTGATAACCATAAGAATGGTGGAAATATATGCTAATATTAGTATGTGTGACTTCTTGATATAAAATGTCAAAGTCCTCGAAACCACTTTATATCTTTTCTGATCATCATACAAAGTTCATCCAAAAAATAAAAAGAATTCATTAATATTATCTATATAATAAATTGAATTCTATTACAACATATCACCCACATAAGGATATACAATAAAACATTATCATTCATACACGTGATGATAGCCATTATAATGGAATTTAATGGATGATGAGATCAACATATCCAACTTGTTTATCTATCATGTAAAAAAATCTTCCACTCAATTATTTAAAGATCTATATAAATAGTATTATATGGGAATAGATTTAGAAAAACTATATGGTGTTATTATGTTGGGATATGAAATATTCTATGACTCAATAGTATGGAAGATATGGAAATGAATATTGAACCCATCCATAATCTTATAAAAGCAACTAAAAGTCATCAAGAGAGTTATAATATCATTAATTAATTAGAAATGAATTTTATGTTGGAGAAAAAATATTTTTAATTTCACTATGGATGGGATTCATGGGGTTATAAAATAATGTAAATCCTAACACAAGGTATATTAGATCCTTTGAAATCATTCATCTCATAAAAGTAGGGGCATATCATCTAGCACATCCACATAACGTGGATCATTTTCATGATATTTACCATGTGTCACCCATATATAAGTACATATCTAATCATTATATAACCATAATATTATAGAATAGTTTTTTCATTGTTTAATTTTATTCCATCGATAATATGTATTACACACAATGCTGAGTTTTATTGAAATGTGACATACTACTAAATATTACTATGTGACAGTTCCCATGATGATGATCTATTAAAAACTATGAATAGAAATATATAAATTTAGAATAATACATTCTTATATATTTATAAATTATTTATGTTGGTATTAGTTAATTATAAAACAATATAATAATAAATTTTAATATAAATGAGTTATCTTCCGAAAAACGATTTTGATAACCAAAATGTATTTGGGTCTTAATAAATTAAATTATTCACTATTCAAGAATTATTATAAAGGTATTAAAATGTTAAATATTCTATAATATATTTTAACATTCATTCAATATTTTTCTGATGAATGGGTTACCAATAAACTATTTTTTATGCTTGAAATATTTTTTTCTAAGAATCATTTTCCGTCATGTTTTTTGTTCTTATTATGAGAATTAATTTTTTCCACTTATTGAAATTTAATTTTATAAAATTCATTCAATTTTTGGAATATGTAAATTCAATTAAATATATTATATTATACTTTTTTATCATTATTAATTGTAATCATGTTAATATTTATCACACTATGGGAGGGTAAATCAAGATAAAAATGATTTATACTAAGTAATAATGCAATAATTTTTCATACTTATTCTTATTAGATTAGGATATTTCAACCTTGTTCAAGAGGATTTATACTTCCCAAAATACCATTCCTTGTGTCTTTATTAAGATATATAAACAAATTATTTTATTTAATAAGTAATCACCTTAACCAATAACCTTATTTTTACTTATTACTATACAATATTAAAAAATGTTATTATATTCATAAAATAACAAATTATATATCATAAATTTACAAAAATATTATTTTTATTATGATACCACATTTATTCACCCTCCATCCATCAAATTGGAAGTGAATGTATAACTTGTTCTTTCATTCGACTTATTGTCTCCACATAGTGATGCAATTAATTTTCCATAGAAATATATCAGTTATATTTATTATTATGGGTTTAAATTTTATATATTATATTTTTAATATAATTATGATTCATTATTTATGATATTATATCTAATTTCATACCATCCATATTTTTGGAAAGCGATAACGTTGCTCGCGTGTTCATGTGGACTACCACCTCAACAAAGCGATGTGATTAATTTTTCATTATTTACATATATAGATGTAAATATTTATTTCATTAATGAATATATATATATATATATGATATAATAATAAATTTATAATTATTATTTATATTTTACCATTCCTTCATTTCATCCTCCAAAAATTCAAAATAACATTCATGTCTATGTATGAGTTACAATCCCCAAGAATAGTGTAATTCATTTCTATATCACAATATTTTATGGAAAAATACAAATATACATATATATATATGTAATTTATTTTAAATTTATGTCATAAATAAAATTATAGAGAATATTTTACAATGATCAATGTATAAGGACCAGAACTACTATATAGAATATAACAGAAAAATAAAATACTTATCGCCAAGAACCATGATTTTAAGAAAGTATTTATATTACACAGATGGTAAATGGTTATATATAAATAAAATATGGAATTATATATATGTTAATGGTTCTATAAAATATTTATAATAAATCAATATTTATTATGTAGGAGGTTATAACATGTACGAAGGATGTCAAACATGATAAAAGGGATTTTTGTCTCACTTTTATTTCTCTGTGACACATTCTACACTAACTACATATTTATCATATGTGGTTAATATAATTCACATGAAATTATTTTATTATACTTATTATTAATTTAATGTTAAATTAAAAATCTATCTATTTTTTCATTCATCATGCATTATATAATGTTTTTAACAAAGCAATAAAGGTTTCTGGTTACCATCACATTAATTTTTGGAGTTATTTATTATTATGTTTATGATGACGATAGATTATGATTTACAAGTAAAAAAATTATTATATTATTATAAATTCTAAATAATATTGTTTTAAAATTTATTTTTATCACCTAATGTTCTCATCAGACTGATAATATTTTTTAAGTAAACACAATATTTTTTCTTTAATCAGTAAAAAATTATTTTTCATCAATATAATAATTTTCTAAAAATATTTTAAAATTTTTTCATTGACATTCTACTATAATTTTTTATTGTTAGTGTTCCCATTTTTTTATTTTAAAAAAATTATTAAAGTGAACATTTTTTTGAAAGAGGTATTTTGGGTTTTTAATAAAAATATGAAAGAAATAATTTAACATACACAGAATGACTATATCTTATTGCTATCATGACCACTAAATTATTTGAAGCATTATTTTTATGTTTCCTTGGGTTATTTCCAGGAAAACATTTTGTTAAATATTTTTTATTTTTTAAAAAAATTGATTTTAGTTTAAAAACAATATATTTGAACAAAAAATATTTTATGTGATCTTTCAAATGAATTTTCCATCTAAGATGAAAACATTTTATATTTACTAATATTTACATGGGATATGAATCAATGATATCATCCTTATTATATCTATGTATTTTTTATTATTATTATTTAAAGATTATTAAAAACACGTTCCATATCCAGGGGTTATGTTATGATGAATTGATGAAATATTATGAAACCCATTTAATTTTCATAGGTTATACCATAATTAAATATTCATAAAACAAAATTTATTACCATGGGTCATAATATGATGAATTTTTTAATATATTGTGTCACACATGTATTATTTTTAATTTCTATTTTCTAAGAAAAAATATATATCTCTAATTCATTGGGTATTGAGAGATACCTCATGAGATAAACAAGACTAGAATTCAGAGTGATCCCACTGAAGTACGGTACTCTATCAACATTGATATACTTGGATATGAACATAAATTACTACACTAGTTTTAGTAGTGAACATAATTAACTATTATATAATTGCAATGGAACCATCAATACTATAATTTTTTGGGGAGTAAACAAAAACCACAAAAATATAATTTGATGTGATCCTTGAAAATTAAGGATTTTACTTTATATGATTATGTTTATTCCAATATTCAATTACTAATGCCAATATTATTTTTTGATGTGTCATGATATTTTATCCCTTTGTGATTCATGTCTTATGGGATTATATGATATATTCTATGAATCAATATTATGATATATGATATACAGAGCATGGATTTCAAATGTTAAGATCATGTTGTCATGATATTCTGATCACATAATTCTTTTGTGATAATTTATATTTCTCTTTATTACCCTTACTAAAAATATATTTTAGATCATTAATATGTTTTATATCAACATATTATGATGAAATATTTTAGTAATTATATGTCTACAATGGTTCAAGTAATTAAAACATTAGGAAAGGAAATTATGAACTAGTTTATTATGTATCTAACTATCAAACGATACTATTTCTATACAAGTCTGGTACAATTTTTTATGATTTGTTATTATAATTCAATAAATAAGATGTAATATATATGTATGATGATTATGGGTAACTCTAGAAAGAAAATGAGTTATATTTATTAGAAAATTTGAAACAATGATTAAGAAATATTATTGAGAGCATTGTTAATAATTATACGTATAATATAATGTTATGATGTTTTATTGATGATCAATAATGACTAAGTTAACCCTAAGGTTTCATTCATTCTAAATAATGA
Organism: Viscum album; assembly: GCA_963277665.1. NCBI lineage: Eukaryota > Viridiplantae > Streptophyta > Magnoliopsida > Santalales > Viscaceae > Viscum > Viscum album. The sequence continues at coordinate 32,793,701 of OY728150.1, read as the reverse complement.
CTCTTCATTTACAATTCATATAAATAAATTTTAAGATTATTTTTTTCAATTAATATTATTATTTCTCACAGTACACTATTTATTATTATTCAATTTATCGAAACCAAATGAGTCATTTAATTTTGAAAAGATATGGAAAAAGAAATTATTTTAATCTTATGTTAATACTTTTTGTGGTATCTACATTTGAAAATTTCACTAATATGATCACACAATATTCTCATGTTTATAATCATACAAAACATCCGAATGAGAAAATGATGGAATAATGTTCTATTGAATATTTCATGGGGAAGAATCCTCATTCATTTAGTGTTACATCAAATACACTCATTTATGAGAAATATATCATTACCTTTTAAATGTTATATTCACCTTTCTATCATTTATAGAATGAAAATGTCATTATGGATTTCATTAATTTATAAGGAGAATAATATCATGGGTCGGATCATATAATGAATATGAGGCATTATAAAAAACGTGACTTTTATGTCCAAACCAGGGTTCCAAGCAATGGTGCACAGAGCTAGTTCGCCACATGACCTCAAGCTCACCACCCCATATAGTAGAGGTTGTCGACTAGAAGAGAGGGTCTAGTAATACATTCATGGAGAGACTATAATATCATTTATTAGAGTAAAATAATAGATGAAATAAATAAAAAAAATTGGAAGCACATATATAACTAGGAAAATACTTAGGTCACAAGATAATCAAATATGAAAACAATACTCAATTGATAGGGAAAACATGGTATGTCAATATATGTGTAAATTTTCTAATATTCCATAGAAACTAAAGACACTTAGATCCCCAAAAGAGTATTTATATATGTACTTTCCCATTATCCAAACTCTATCCCCAATCGGTAACCAATCCCAAGTCCATTTCACATATCCAGTCATGTAACATTATAATTAATCTGAGTACCAATCAAGAATCCGTATATATAGTGTGAGTGAAACTCATTAGGCCAAAACCAATGGTGACTAAAACAATTCTATTCAAAATATATTGTATGATTTCTTATAATAAATATGTACAATACATAAATAACCAATTGTTACATTATCGTTTATTCTTATCTAATTAAATTAATTCCAAGGTTCCAAAGGAATCCCATACCTCAATGATAACATTATTTCATACGGGAGCCCGATTTTTTCATATGTAGTATTATAATTTAAAACATACTTCTTGTTACTAATTTATGTAATCAAGGTTCTATGATATCTTAGTACCTAATTTGACTCACAGAAGAGTCAAATATTTTTGTGTGTTGCAATAAATCAGAGTTATATTATTTCGAATCATTAATTTCCCATCTATAATCCACATTTCCATAGTTACTAATATAAAAAATGTAAGTAAGACGACCACATTACCATGCTTACTCCTCAATAAAATGACGATGTCCCCATTCTCTTTAATCCTACATATAATGACCATATTACCATGTATACATCATAATTTAGAATGATCATGTTCCAATTCTATTTAATCATAAGAATAATGAACATATTACCAGTTTTAATTGTCAATTTAGAATAACCATGTTCCCATTATTTTTCACATAATTAATTTACCAAATAATTATCCACCCCAATCTAATCAATAATTAAAAAATTAGTTATACCCATCCACTCCATTAGTTTAATCAACAATTAAATAATTACTTCAAACCATGAATTTATTCCTCAAATAACTAATCAATTTCATAATTCATATTTCATAATTAATTTTCTAGAATTAATTATCATAATATGATATCAAATTTTCATAACTAATACCACAATTAATTATCAAGATCATATTTTCCATAGAACATAGTTAATATATAAATAATTATCTCAGCAAATCCATTTCAATATATATTAATTGTTACCCCAATTAATTATGAATATTGAAACCTCTAACTCTGATAATCAATTTCCAAAAATTAATTATCTAATAGGTCATCCCCTTAGTCTCATGATTAATTCCCCAATTAATCTTATATTTTAAAAAATCTTAAACAAATCAATTATTCAATATAATAAACCCAATTGAAGAAGATAAGTTTCTAAAGGGTGACTGAAATTGTACAATTTGGTATATTTATATAAAATCTACAACTCTTTTAATTATATTTAGACCACCTACCTTGATTCCTTGATTGAAGTACACTAAATGGAAATCCCCCAAATTTTATCAGCACAACGACATTGATAAATGTTCTGGATCTAACTCCCTAAACCGAAATCAAGATCAGAGATGAAAAGATCTCATAAGGTTTCATCTAGAACAATAATACAAGATGTTTATCTCCCCACATAGGTTTATATCCAAAGAAAAAAAGGGTTTCCTCCATGAAATTTTCAAGTTAACATTGAATAAATAATTAGAGAATCACCATGATGAAATCCACTTACCGGGTGAAGAATGAATCTTCAATCCCAGATTTAGTTATCAAAAATGGTGTTCATAAGTCCATGGATTCCCTCTAGATTGATGAGAGAACATTTATTTACCCTTATGAAAGTAAAATAACGAGTTAGGGCTGCATAATATGGGAAAAGGCAATTAAAAGTTGAGAATGAGTGAGATCCACAATTTGAGGATCTCACTATTGACTCGTGCACAGTTTATTCACACAGTTACGAAAAATGTGTGATAACTGTGATTTATACACTACTTCAAGAGGTCACTTTAGAAGAATACCTCTCATGACCTCTTAAATTGTACATTAACCATACCAAATTTACTACCTCAAAAAACTAGAGAGCACACAATTTCACCTCATAAGCCACGCAATTTGAACAAACTGTTCAACAACATTGCACAATATATTATCTCCAAAAATTTCTCAAACATCACCCAATGTCAAACCAATACATAGCTCCCATAAAAATTTATATAAGTTAAAAATATTAAATATAATCATGCCCATGATAAATACATAAACAGTGATGATCTTAAAATCTGTCCACCATATACCAGCATTTCCAATAGCTATATATCCAAGACTTTCTACTATTTTGAGAAAAAAATGATTGCTACATTGAACCATCACATCTTCTTCTCATTCCCATTTTTCCTCTTTCACTTTTCAATGATTCCATAATATATGAACTATCAAAATAGTATTTCCTTCTGACACTTTATCACCACAATCAAACACGCATATCAAATGCTCCTCATAAGATGTATCTATCTCAAGTTCAACTTTATCCACATCGATCATAGGAGAAGTGTCAAGTTCATACCGCCAAAGGTGTGATACATATAAAACATAATACGTAGCATTTTATATCTAAGGATGTTCCAATTGGTATGCCACTAACTCGGTTACCTCCACTTTCTCAAATGGTCCAACAAACATTGGCACAAAATTTTCCTTCTTCCATATCCTACGGTGCCCCAAAATAGGTGACACTAGAAAGAATACCAGATAATCCTCTATAACCTCTAAGGGTCTTCTACATCTATGATCATTCGACTCCTGTCTACTCTATGTCATATTTAGAGGTTTTCGAGTCATATATACCTTCTCTGATGTCTCCTTCATGAGACTCAGTCCCAAAAACTTTGACACACCATCCTCAATCCAACATAGTAATTATCTACCTGGACAACCATAAAGAGATTTTTATGATGCTATCTATATAGCTTCCTGATTACTATTGGTATAAGAAAACACCACTAGGTCCATGTTCTTTTATCTAGACCCACTGAAGTCAATCACACATACCCATATCATATCCTCAAGAACCAATATAGTAAGTTTGAAATGTTCATCTATGGATGGGTGGGAAGACAAACACAATAATACTTGTGTGCCAAGTTAATTCTACAAGAAAATCCAGAATCATGATGTAAAGTATTATTCACGATCTAAAACTATAGTTCTTGGTATTCCATGCAGACGTTTTGTCTCCTAAACAAACTATTCTCACAAATGTTCTACTATAACAGTTTCAATTTTATGTAGGAAATGCTCTACCATCATAAGTTGATTCACAACGACACAAATAGAATCATTCACCCTAGGTATAATTGGGAGACCTACGTCAAAATCCGTGGTCACATCAACCCACTTCTATTATGATATAGTTAATGGTTATAGTGAACCTGTAGGTCGTTAATGCTCCTCTTTCACCTGCTTAAAGGTGAATAATCTAATAACAAACCCATCAATATTTATTTTCTTTTCTATCCACAAAAAAATTCAATATATATATCATAGTCCATTTTCACTACACATGGATGCACCACCCACTTCGATGGACTTATTTCCCTCGAGAGCTTGTCACATATGATTATAGGTACCACAACCTAATTCCTCACATATATGATCTCATCTTAATATATCAACTGGTATAAAGGTGTCTCCCCCATTAAATGATTACCCTCATAGATAAAAACTCCATATTCTCATATTTTATATCCCAGATCCATCTCAAAAGTGTAGACTCAACTGCAACAGTAACTAGAGTCATCTTCTAATAAATGTCTTGAACCACCACATGCATTTAATCCTTTAATTTCATCAACATCCACAATGCACACGACTCCTGAACCGTATATTTTTTATTTTACCTACTCAAGGCATCATGTACACAATTTCCTCTCCCAAAAATATATTCTTGTTCATTATAGAAATACATCAAATACTCCACCCATCTTCATTTTCAAATATTCTAATCATGTAGTGAAAATATATAATTCAAGCTCTTGTGATCTGTATAGACTATAAAATTTCCTCCCAAAAGAGAGTGTCTCCAACAAATATGATCATAAATCACTGCTTCTAATTCGAAATTGTGTGTATAGTAATTCTGTTCATGGGTCCACAACATCTGAGACTCATACTCCACAACTCGATATCCATGCATCATCACAACTCATTTTTTCAATCTCAAATGAATCACAATAATCTGTATACTCCTAACCTAGATTAGTTAGGATCAAAATTGGGTTCATGTGAAGGAATTCATAAAATCAAAAAAATATCTCTCACAAGACATTTCCCATTCAAACTATTATCCCTTTTAGGTCAAGCCTAAAAGAAGTACCTATAAATGGGAAATGAACTGGATGAATATTTTGTAATATCCAGTTAATCCCAAGAAGCTTGGAATATCAATAATATTTGAAGGCAGTTCCCATGAAACCACTGCATGAACCTTCTTTGTGTCCACTAATACACCTTACTTCGAGATGATGTTCTCGAAGATGTGTACCTGTTCAATCCAAAACTAACACTTTTATAGCTTGGTGTATAGTCGATGCTCTCTAAGTGTACCCAGTATGATGACATGATGGTGGGCTTGATCATCATGAATCATGGAGTACACCCTGATGTTGTTCTCATAAAAAACCACAAACTGATCCAAATACGGATGAAATATTAGTTTCATCCAGGCCATAAAAAATGTTAGTTCACTTTTAAAGCAAAAACAAATTACCAAAAATTCATTAAGGCCATACCTACATCATAAAGAAGTCTTTTGTATATAAAAATACACTACTCTCAACTGATGATTCCATTATCATAACATGATCATTGAGAACACACAAAATTCATTAAATTGGTCAAACATGTCAATGATATATGTAATATGATATCCGTTCTATGCAGTTATTTTGTTCAACATCTGCTAATCGAAACATAAGAGTAAAATCCCATAATCCTACAATGTGATAAAAAAAAGTGATCCCAAAGGCGACATACTTGGTCTCATAAATATATTATCCTCGAACTCCACTAATTGATCCTTAAGCTCCTAATACTCAGTTGGTTCCATTCTATATGGTGAAATAGATACCAGGTTAGGCCATAGAATGAGATCAATATTTAATTCCATATCATTATCAGGTGTTAAAACTAAGAAGTCTTCATGAAATACATCCGAAAATAGTTCCACCAGTAGTGGAAGGAAATATTTCCTAACAAACCCATTATACTAAAAAAGTCTATCAACATGGTATTTGTGTTCTCCCATTTACTGAGTACTTGAACCTATTTAGCATACCTATATGTCCCACTCTCCACGATGAATATACTGGTCACATGTAGAATATGAAAACGTAATGCTCCTACGGTGACAATCGATGTGCGATTTGTATGCAACCATCCAATTCAAAAATATAATCAGGTCAAATCCTGTCATATCAAGAACATAGAGATACCGTAGGAAATTATATTCTCTGGTATCTAAGGAACATCCATTTTGAAGGTATATATCTGCATACCACACTCCCAACAGTATATCCATAGTTGTTTCCCCACTCACAAACTCCACGATCTGAATCAATCTATAAAATTGTTTCATATATATAATGGAATACGAGTATCAAATATTAAATAAGGAACTAGATTAAGTAGAATCTACTAGAATAGTACATATCACTGTTGATGGTGTAGCCTTTCTATCCTAAGGTTTAGGTTGTACCTCATGTAATTATACTGCCTCTCTTCCCTATGATGTTGTCTGACTCCCATGGGTAGCACCACTCTATATATTTGGGCTCTCTTTCATATAAGAACCACATCCACTACCTATACTTCCCCGATCGGCAGAACTCCTAGAGATATCTTTTAATTGTGTAGAAGATCCACATCCCATAAACTATAATTTACAATAATCTCCTTCAGTACCAGTATTTCACTGTGACCTATAGAATTTATTTACATATCCCATCTTGAGATAATATCAACACTCGATCGGTGGTCATGAACAATGTCCTGGATGGTGTCCCAACCTACCCCCATTGATGAATGATTACACCAAAAAGGTCATGTCCAGCCGAACCAACTATCTGCATACTCTGACCCCACTAATTTAGTTAAATTTTTCTTAACAATGCTTCTGTATATTCAATGTTGCACCTCCATATCATCTAGTAACAACTACCTTCCCATCCTTGGAATCCTTCCAGAGGTTTCATTCAACTATGACAACATGATCCACCACTTCAATAATATTTATTTTCCTGATGATATTCACATGGGACTTAATGTCATTGAAATTATCTCATGGGTTTGATGCATTAACTCAACATATTTCTCTTGTATCATCATCTCTGGATATAAGTGTTCTAGGATCCTCTCCATTATGTCCTTCCATAACATACTAACCATCATTCTGAATCATGATTGAATTTCAACTATCTCTTCAATGATCCTTGAAGGATATAAGTGTTTAATTTGTCCCTCATCCATGTGGGAGTCTCTAAATGGTATAGTATTGTTTCTATGTCCTCAACCCAGAATTCACCTCCCTCATTTCCACCATATCTAATAAAAGTCGTAGGGTGATATGAATGAAACATAATTATCAAATCAAACTGACTTTTCACAACCCATCGTGTGTCCCCTTCAATGAATTTCCAGAAGTAAGAGATGTTCTATCGAAACTGATCTCGTCCATCATCATCTGGCATGATCGGCTCCTCATGTTCCCTACCTGGAAAATAATTCCTAGTCATGCACCTCAGTTGTATGCTCAATAATTGTTGTGGGGGAATACTCTTAAAAAATACAAACAAACTTCTCAAGTCTCATAACAATGCCTTATAATATTTATGTAGGATGAAATAATCACAACAATACGATTTACCCACATCCACATATGGTAAAAACTGAGTCACAATCACTACCCTTAACCATCCTACTCTTATGTATTGGTTAATAAGGTAAAAAACTATCATAATCACGTTTTTAATTTATAAACCCAATTATTACCATTTCTTGTCATTTTTATTACATTTTTCAATTCATGTAACGAATGTTTTTGTATTTTTAATATCACAATCACATAAAACAGTTCATTTTTAACTATATACCCAAACCCCATTTTATGATGTGTTCCTTAAAAGATACATGTCATAATAACCCTATGTTCTTAGAATGATTTATGAAGACTCCAGTCCCATTCCATTCTGGGGAATGAATCAATACTAAAAAATAGTCAGATACAATAATCACATCAAACGACATGTTCATCACACAAGGTGAAATAATGTTCCATTGTAATAGAAAATAGAAAAAATAAAAATCCAACCCTGAGTATTTTGGATTTCCCATGTTCATAGGTTTTCAACTCACATACACGATCTCATTACCAATCCCCGAATCTTCTATGTCTCCCACCTACTATTCACAATAATAGTATGAAAAAATAATAAGAAAGAAAACTAAAACCATGATAATACATTGTTACATCCCGACCGGAGTGCCACACGATTGTGTCCTTAGCCGGTATTCTAGATGACATCAAGTAAGGCTCCTTGTATACTAGATGTTTCCTAATAGCAGTGATGGTCTGGTAATTCATTCATGGGGAGACTATAACATCATTTATCATAGAAAAACAGCAGTGAAAATAAATAAACCATAATTATTTCATATTTATATATATATATCAAGAAAAATAATCATGTCATTAGATAATCAAATTGTAAAAAAATACTCAATTGAAAGGGATGTCATCTTATGGAAATATAAGAGTCATCTGTCTTATATGAAACACAAAATAAAGATACTATGACTCCCCAAATAGGTTCTGATCCCTGTTTGTTCCCCTCATCCATGATCCACCCCCAATCAGCTAACTGTCACATGTATTTTTCCATTATCTAGTCCTACAACAATATAATCTATTCTAGGACCGGTTTGGAATCCTGAATACGGCGTGAGTATAAATTAGAAGGCCACTTCCAATTTTGAATAAAAAATTTCCGTTCAATAAATAGTGTAGGCATTTCTATAAGAAATAGGAGCAAAGTATAGTCAACCAATTATTAAATTACCATTTCTTATTATCTATGGAAATTAACACCCGGATTCCCAAGGATACATATACCTCAATTATTACTCCATCTCATACCAGATCCAAAAATTGTTCCATAGGTCATATCATATTTTAATAACATCTTCTTTCTGAATCTCAATGTATTCATGTTTCAGTGATACCTCACTACCAGATTTGATTCACGGTGGAGTCGAATATTATCATGTATTCCATAACTCAGAGTTCCATTATTTCCATCATCAAAGTCCCATTATTAATAAATATTTCCATATTTTCTAATATCACAAACATAATCAATATGACTATTTTGTAGTGGATAATACTCATAATAATAACCATGTTTGCATTCTCTTCAATATAATGTATATTAACCATGTTACTACATAAAATTCTCAATTTGGAATGACCATATTCGTATTACCATTACTCATAATAATGATGAACATCCTAGCATTTGTACATCTCAATTTAGAATTACCATTGTACCATTATTTTTCATATAATTAATTTACCAACTAAATTTCCACCCCAATCTCTATACTAATTCAACAATTATTTAAACACATTCATTCCTTTAGTTAACTTAATAATTAAATAAGTGATTCAAACCATTAGTTATTTCATCAATTAATTCATCAATAAAATATTTCATATTCCATATTTAATTTTCAAGAATTAATTATAACATTCTAATATCAAATTTCAATAATTAATCCCACAATTAATTATATAGATCATATTATCAAAAAAACATAATTAATATAGAATTAATATTCTCATCGTATCTATTTCAATATCTCATAATCTAACCCCTAATAAATTATCTATTTTACAAACCCCAAAAATTTTAATAAATGTACCCAAATTATTTATCTAGTAGAGAATACCCTTAGTCTCATGATTACTTCTCCAATTAATCTATTATTTTCACAAGGTTTTGATAAATCAATTGGTCAATATAATTTACCAAATTAATGAAAATAAATTGATTTTAGATTCTTTAAATTATAAAATTTGTAAAATAATTATCTAATCCAGATCAATTCGAATTATATTTAGACCAAATACCTTGATTCGTTGATAGATGTTCAGTCAATGAAAATACCCCAAATCTGTGAAGCACAATGGAATTCATAAAATATCAGGATCTAAATCCCTAAACCAAAATCAATATCAAAGGAATAATGATCTCATAAATATAGATATAGATCCATAATCCTAGATCTAGATATAACCACATAGGATAATATATTAGAAAAAAATATGATATCTTTAATGAAAATATCAAGTAATGATTGAAGAAAGAATCAAAAAATCATCAGGATGAAATCCAAATATCCAGAGAGGATTGAATCTTCAATTCATGCTTTCAATCTTGATGAACTATCTTCATAAGGCCTTGGAATCCCTTGGACGAAATTAGGAGCATCCCTTTCCCAAATGAATGTTAAATACTGAGTTAGAGCCACATAGTAGTTGAAAAATTCATTAAATGTTTAAAATTAGTGAGTTCCATAATTTTAGGATCTCACTGTCAACCTACACATGGTTTAGTTACATGGTTTTGTAAACCATGAGCTATCCATACATTTTACACTTCTTCAAGAGGGAACATCAAATGAATACCTCAATGGACCGCTCAAATTGTTCTTTAACTATGATTTTATAGCCTCAAAATACAAGGGAGCACACAATTTCTCCTAGGCGGTCACATGGTTTGTACAAACCATGCGTTATCCATGTAAAACATATTTTCTCTAGAATTTTAATAGAAATCACCTCAATTAACCCTAATACATAACTCTAATAAAATATTTTAATGTTAAAAAATAAGTGTTATCATGCCTGTGATAACTTCATAAATGCACGAGACCTTACATTAACTCAATAGAGAGATATTAGTTTGAAGGAAAATCTTCCAATAATTACATTCCACATGTTATTTGTATGAAATTGTAGAATTAATTAATTGAGATAAACTAAAAGGAAAATAAATCATTTGGTACATATTTGGTAAATATTTTGATACATAAAGTGTACACTATTTTTATTATCATCATAACATTAATTTAAGGTTGACCTATTATTCGATGGCTTAAAAGCTTGTCTAAAAGTGGATTTATCCATAATAAACATTAGAAGCTATGAGGAAATAATTTTATGTGATATCATGGTGAAAATGGATGTTATTTTTACACAACAGTATCATGGGTTTGATAAGAACATAAAGATATAATTAAACGTAAATCATAAAAATCATAGAGAAAAGATGATGAGTTTTAAGTTTTTCTCAATGTTTGGACGGAAACATGATGTATATTATTATAATGCAAATGGTTAATGTTTTATGTGTAGAAATGTTTTGGATTTAAAAATAAAATTCCAATGTTATGGGATGATTTTTTTTGATGATGAAAATTGAGAGAGATAGAGAGACATCCCTAGAATGCACCAACCATACTCTATCGTTGTGATTGAATGGAATATTGGAATTATGCAAACCATTGATCAAATGAATAAGTTAATGATGATGTTAGATTTAATTAATCTTTTAATCTTATAGAAATGTGTAAATGTCATTTGATCACTATTTTTTAAGTATAATATTATATTAATGTGGATAAAGGTACACATACAATGCAATCTAAAACTATTAATTTCTTCTTCGATATAATATATATCCACTCATTTATATGTAACAAATCTATTAAGGGTATCACAATTATTTATCAAAGATTATATACTGAGTTATATATAAAAAACCTTAATGGTGCGATGATCATATCTCAAGTCTTTGGTTCTTCTCTAGTAGATGTTTGTTTGAATGTGATTCTCGTAAACCATGTAATTCCTCTATTGTTAAATTATATGATATCCTAGCCATATATATTATTTATCTACCTAAATCCCAAATAAATTACAGTGTAAGGGAAGTAAAATTTCATATTTCAAATCAAATATGGCATTAAATTTATAAGAATATAAATATGAATTTCTAGATTAAATGAAATCCATGATATGGTTCGTGGTTCCAATTAAAAAGTTGTTTCTATCTCAATGGTTGTGGAGAAACTCATCATCAAATATATGTCAATTGTATGGGATTTTGAAGATGAATTTCAAGAATAATTACATGGTTTTACACCGAATCTCAACTTTATCTCAATAGAAATCATAAAAGTTCCTATGACAATTCAAAAGACTCTGAATGCATTGAAAATAATTAATATACATGAATTAAATAATCAAATCCAAAATAATCAGGATAATTGATTCATTTATCCATGTACATCATCATGGGGATCAAAAAATCATTTTGTTAAAAATAAAATTCGATCATTGTTAATGTCCATTGACTATCGAGAACTCATCTATATCACTATCTATAACATGAATTATATAAACTATATTGATCACTTTCACAATCTATATAATGTATCTCAATACATTTCCAAGATTAAACATTATTAAAGATATCATAAATCAAGGGAAAAGAAGTTGGATATACCAAAAACAACATTTCACAAACGGTATAGACACTATGGATATGTACTAATGTCAATTTTTATTAAAAATTACCACACAGTCTTCATGGATTTAATGAATATATACTATAGATATTACATTTATTTGATTATGGTAGTCATTATAGATGATATTACTATTTATTCAAAGAAAAGGGAATTTTATGAAGATCAATATATGATTGTATTGAGGACTCTAAAAAAGGAGTAGCTATACATAAAATTTTTAATTAAAAATTTTTGGATATAAAAAAAATCATTCATGGGTCATTTAATCTCAAGAGAGTTTATATTTATAGATCTATTAATGATATATGTTTTTAAATTATATCCCACAATAAAAACTATGAAATAGATCCTATATTTTATTTTATTTTCCTATATATTATCATCTACTTTTAGATGCTTTATAAAATAATTTCTAATCTAATGACCGGGTTAACATGGAAGGGATATAATATTTCATGGGATGATGAATGTAATAAAAAATTCATGGAATTGAATATATTTTTTAATAGTATACATGTGATTAAATTACCTTGTAATGGATAAGGATTTATAATCCATAGTGATACATCATAAAAGGGACTAGGATTTATCCTCCATTATAATGATATATTGATAGCTTAGGAATCATTGAAATTGAGGTTGAAAAAATAATTACCAAAGTCAATAGTTGGAGATAGTTGTGGTAATTTTTTCATTAATGATATGAATGAACTATATTTATTAAAAATGTGATATATATAAATTCTCATCATAAAATGTTATTGTATATTTTCATATAAAAAAGATGAATATGAGCCAAAGAAGATGGTTGGAGATGATTAATGTTTATGAATGCTCAATACATCACCACCCTGAGAAAGTGAAAATGTTGGATGATGATCTGAATTTAAAAGATTATTCTATCTTATCTATGAAGACTATAATTACCCGCCAATTCTCATTGGCTTGAGAGCATTAATAAGTCTTAAGAAACATCACCAAGATGCCAAAGTCTAGAAATAAATGCCGAAGGGTGTCAAATTCAAGTGGGGGATGATTTTAACATTAAGAAATAAACCAATAAACCAACCCACCAAACATTCACTATATGATACATGAACAAATGAAAGACAGCTAAACTACTTCACTTATATCAAACCACATCAAGTACACAACAGTGGAAGACCAAACCATGTATCAAAATGCATAGCAGATGAACAACTCCAGACTCTCAAAAGACACAAAGACACCGTGCTCGTCAAGCTTCAAGCTCCATAACATATCCCAAGCATCACCACGAGCCACTAGAAATAATATTCTATACCTTTTCATGTGTTTAGGAACACAACATTTGAAAAGGCACCAAAGTACCAAAGCAGGGTGAGTATAAAACTAAGTAGTTTTTCCCCCAATGACTTCCAAACTCACGCCACTAGGAAAAATGTGTTATCCTAAATTATATAAAACAGTTTTCATAAAACAATTTCTCAAAAACATTTTATAATTAAAAATAAACAAGTTTCCTAAACCACCCATAACCAAATTCATCCAATTTTTAAACAAGTTATTTTTCTATAAAAATAACCAAACAAACATCTGAACCATTACAATATCCCTTTTTGGCATATCCAACCATTCCAAAAACCCTTAAATCCAACCATGCAGGCTATGCAATGACAGTTCCATACTCACGAGCGGTTTCTTGTTAATCTACCAAGTCGTCACAAGTTAGTTGTTTCCCATGTGCCATTACACCTTTGGCACCGAGCACAAGGTCATATTTTAACCATGCCTCATACCTATAGTTACCATGTTCCGTTAAACGTTTGGCATCGAGCACAAGGTCATATTCCCACCAAGCCTCGTACCTATAGTTACCATGTGCCATTACTCATTTGGCACCGAGCACAAGGTCATGTTTAAATGAATCCTCGTACATGCAAGATGAGCACACATCACATATTCCCAAAATCATGACAAAAAGCCCCTTTAAATAAAAACACATTTTTATTCAAAACCATTTCCATCAAACCCATTTAAATGCCAAACCATTTCCATTTCAAACCACTTCAATAAAACTCCATTTTTATTCTAAACCAATTCAATCACAGTCATTTCCACACCAAACCGTTTCTATAAAACAGCCCAATTATTGAAACCATATTTTTCATTTTGAACAATTTAAATTCCATCAAATCATAAATTTAAAATCATTATTTTAAATTCATGGAGCCAAATATCATTGCACAGCAATTCACCATGATTTTACAATTTCATTAAAACCATAAATCATTACTAAAGAAGATTTATTGAATTATTTTCACAATCAATTCAATTCAAATAACCCAATTTGAATCTACTCCAATCAATTCTAAAAAGTGGAGTCGATAGTGATGCCTCCTACCTCAATGATTTTGACGAAAACCCCAACGAACGAAGAACGCACAAGGAAACAAAGTTGATTCTCCAAGATCCCACCCTAGATCTCTTGTCCTAACAAGACGATGACAAAAACTCATCATATTTGGCATCCACATGCTTACATATACCCATAATAGGAATTGATTGATGAAATCGAAAAAAGAGGAGAAGTAGATCTAAATAGATCTATGAAACATAACTTGAACGAAGAAGAACGATCACTTACCTCAAGAATCCAACTTCGATTCACCAATAGAAACCTTTGGATCACCTCCAAAATGCATGGGAGAAGTTGTCCTACCTTCAAGGGAGAGTAATCCCGAGTTATGGCTGCTTGAGAGGAAAAACGATCCATTTAGAGTCAAAAGAAAGTGAGATCCACTTTTTTAGGATATCATTTAAGTGTTTGCACGGCTAGACAAACCATGCGCTAACTGTGATTTATCCACTACATTGGTAGACCCTCCGCACACAGTTTGGTAGCACAGTTAGAGAAACCATGTGTTGCCCATGCAGAAGCTACTGCGTCAAAGACCAACTACGCACAGTTTGGCTGCACGGTTTAGACAAACCATGTGCCGCCTCTATGACTTCCCCTTTGCCTCAAGCTTCCTTCAAAGTTCTCCAGACTCTCTCATTCATCACTGTTAATCCTTATAACCATGAAAAGAGTCATGTAAGGGTTACATACCAGAAATTGGGGGTACTACATTCTCCCCATCATTGGTCTTTCTGTCCTCAGAAATTTGAAAACCTTCACCCAAGGGAAAGAGTTGTAGCCATAGCTATATCATTTCCTTTTCATGATCCCATGTCTCTACCTCAATCTGACCATGATACAATAAAACCCGCACTAGGCCAATGATTTTCCATGAAATACTTTCTCATGCCTATCCAAAATCCGTACCGAAATATGTATCAACGAAGCATCTAGATCTAGGTCAACGTGATCCCATTTGATCACACGGGTAGGATCAGGTTGATACTTTTTCAACTGAGATACATGGAACACATTGTGCACCAAACTAAAATGTGGTGGTAAAACCAACTGATATGTCACTTATCCAACCCATTCTAGTATCTGAAAAGGGCCAGTGTATCTAGGAGATAACTTTCCATATTTTCCAAAATGATGATGTCCAAGCCTTGGAGAGATCCTCAAGAACACATGATCACCCAGAATGAACCAAAATGGTCTTAGATGGTGATCTACATAAGATTTATGAGGACTTTGAGCCATCTCCATTATCTTTCTAATCAACTGGATCTTCTCTTTTGTTTCTTGGACATGGCTTGGCTCGAATGGTGATGTTTCAGCCATTTCCACCCAGCTTAGTGGAGAACGACAAGGACGCACATAAAATGCTTCAAATAGAGACATGCGTATCAAGGCTTGGTAGTAGTTAATTTTTGAGAATTACACTCAGTGTATATGATATTCCCATGAGCAAACAAAATCCATTACACAAGCCTACAACATATATTCTATTGTATGTATCGTCTGCACGGATTTCCCATCCGTTGGAAGGTGATACGCCATGTTCATAGTCAATTGAGTCCCAAGGGGTTGTTGTACTGATTTTCTGAAACGAGATGTGAACATTGGATCTATATCTAAGACTATAGACACTAGTACACCATGCCTCTTTACCACTTCTCGGATATAGATTTTTGAAATATCTTCTACCATGTGAGTTTCAAGAATAGAGATAAAATGGAACAACTTGGTTAGATGATTCACTATCACCAAACTGGAATAGTGTTTCCATATAGTTATTGGAAGACCAATAACAAAATCCATTGTTATCTAATCCCATTTCTACATTGGGATAGGCAATGATTGCAACATACTAGCTAGTCTCTGATTCTCATCTTTTACCTGTTGAAAAGATAAGAATCATGAGACGAACTCGACCACCTTCAGTTTCTTGCCGCTCGACCAAAACTTGTCCTTCAATGCCTTATAAATATTCTATGTACCTGGATGTTCAACCCATCTTGAAAGGTAATAAGCATTAAGGAGTTTTTCTTGAGAAATCATAGGTACAACCATGCGATCTCTGAAACACAAAACTAAACTACTACCAAGTTTCCAACCATCAGTGGTTTCCAAACCATTAATTATTGAACTTATAGCTAGACATTATGCATCAGATGTTTGTGCTTCTTTGATCATTTTTACTAGATAATGAATAAGAGTTGATCAAAATAAAACTACAACCTCACCGCGGTCATCACATTCCACATGAATGTTGGCTATAACTGACATCAACTACTGTTAATATGAAGCTTCTTTTTCCAACTACACATATAACTTTCTACTCAGTTCATCTGTGACTGAAATTCCATTCCCCGGTGTGTACACCAAGTCAAAGTCAAAAGGCTTGACATTCTCTTTAACCAAGAGTAGTTTTCAATTTCATGACATAAGACATCATTACTAGTTTTAAACATAGAAAATAAATAGCATGTGAATAAATAAAAGAATGTGATGCACTAGTATCGAAGAACACTTGCACAAGGGTAGAATTCAAAAGAATCATACATATCACCGTAGTTTCTCCAGGTTGATCGTCAACCATCATATTCTCTGCTCCTTACAATTGCTTCTTTGCTGCAATTTCCTCCTCGTTGCCTTGCTGCGATTACCCTGGTTTAGGAGTCATGATTTTTCTAGAATCACCATGGCTATCTCTACACTGCTGATGAGACTGTGTCTGCTGGCCTCATCCAGTCGAAGCATACAATGATTGCGACAGGTGATAAGTGTCTCGAGAAACTAACTTTGGAGCACTATGACAATATCACTGAAGATGTCCCACATTGTTACAATTATGACATTCTTGAGGGTGTTCCTTACAATCCCACTTGATGTGGCTCGTACAGCCACACTGGAAACATCCTGACTTACACATGGGTCTCGAAAGATGTTTTGACAATCTTGTGGTCTGATTCTGATGTGTTCTATCTCATTGAGAATAGGTGTCCCACTTCCACTTAATCTCTGTGATATGTTTATCATCTCCTCTAGTGAAGACAATCATACTTCCTCTACTGCGATATTCAGAAGAAAAAGATATCGTAAACAGGGTATCTGGTTACAGCCCCAACTCAACGGTTTGAAAAGCTTGAGCAATGATTTGGACCAATTGTTGGTTCACCGGTGGCTCAGCTGTAACCACATTCTCAGTGGCCTCTTTCAACTATTTTCTACCACTCATATTGGGTTCTATTTCAAAACAAACAAGAATAAACTCCGTCAATATCACTCTCTAGCAACCGATGTCTTAGTATTTCAAATTCTGTCACATCAACTATCACAACATACTTTTCCAAAACATCCTTTTTCCCATGTTCAACTATTTTTTAAACCAGTTCACATTCTTTTTAAAATTAAACCATTTTCAAAATACCATAAGCATTCCCTTTTTCAAAATGTTTCATATGAAAACAGGTTATGCATTTTTCAAAAATTTACATCTTTTAACCAAATCATAAATAATTCCTGACAATGTGATATGAAACCCTTGTGGGAAGTAATTACTCAAGAATGAATTCCATACTCATCTCATTGGCTAAACCTAGGACAATAAGATTTCCAACATTCTAGAAGTGTATCGAAAACAAATACATACCCAACATCATGGTAACTTGAAGTTCATAATAAATGAGTTTGATACGTCCTTTTATTCTATACATTTCATGTTCATACAAGACTACTCCTGTCTAATATTTCAACCCAAGTAATAGACAAGAAATAATTTCAAATCCAAGACTAAGAACATCGATGACTACTTATTAGGCAGGGACCGAACAAGCTGATACCATTTGTAGTGACCCACCAATTCTCATTGTCTTGAGAGTACAACGACTCATTACAAGGCCTTAAGCAACATCCCCAAGATGCCACAAGAAATCAATAAATGCCAAAGGGTTTCAAATACAAGTGGGGGAATATTTACCCTTTTCGAAATAAACCAATAATTCAACCAACCAAACAGTCAATATTTGATGCATGAACAAATGAAAGACAGCTAAAAAAATCACTTATGTCAAACCAATTCTAGTTCACAACAGAAGAAGACCAAACAAAGTATCAAAATTCACAATGGATGAACAATACAAGAATCTCAAAAGACACCAAGACTTCATGCTCCACAAGCTCCAATCTCCACAACATCTCCCAAGCTTCACCATAGACCACTACCAATAAGATTTTTTACCTTTACTTGTGTCCCAAAACATGACATCAGCAAAAGCACCAAAGTGCCAAAGAAGGAGTGAGTAAAAATCTCAGTAGGATTTTCCCAATGACTACCCTACTCATTCCACTATGATAGAAGAGATATCCACAATTATATAAAAGATTTTATATAAAACAATTTCTCAAAAAAAGTTTGTAACTAAAAATAAATAGGTTTCTAAAACCACTCATAACCAAAAGAATCCAATTTTCCAACAAAGTTATTTTTCCAGAAAAATAACCATGAAATATTTAGAACCATTCCACAATATCCCTTTTCGGAATACCCAACCATTCCATAGTCCCATGAAACCAACCACGCATGCTACATTATTACAGTTCCATACTCATGAGCGGTTTATCATCGATCTACCATGTCGTCAGAAGGTAATTGTTTCCCATGTTCCATTACTCCTTTGTCACTAAGAACAATGTCATATTTCAACTAATCATTGTACATATAGTTACCATGTTCCATTAAAGGTTTGACACCTTGGAAAAGGTCATATTTCATCCAATCCTTGTACATATATTTACCATGTGTCATTACTCCTTCGGCATTGAGCACGAGGTCATATTTCAACCAAGCCTCGTACATGCAACATGAAAACACACCACATACTCACAAAATCATACCAAAACAACCCTTTCATAAGAAACACCTTTTTATTGAAAACCATTTCTGTAAAATCCATTTAAATTCCAAACCATTTCCATTTCAACCACGTTCAATAAAAATTATTTTTTTATGGAAAACCAATTTCATCATAGTCATTTCAATACCAAACAGTTTCAATAAAACAACCCATTTGTTAAAAACCTATTTTTCATCAAACCATTTACAATTCCAGCAAATTAGAAATTTAAAATCATCTTTTCAAATTTATAGAACCAAATCATGTTGCACAAAAAGTCACCAAGATTTCACAATTTCATTAAAACCATGAATCATCACTAATGAAGATTAATTATATGATTTTCACAATAAATTTCTTTAAAACAAAACAATTAGAATAAAATAAAATCAATTCAACAATAGGAGTCGAGATTGAAGCCTCATACCTCAAAGGTTTTTACGAAAACCCCAACGAACGAAGAACGAAAAGGAAACTGGGTCGATTCTACCAGAGCCTACCCAATATCTCTTCTCCTAGAAAGACCAAGACCAATACACATTATATTTGGCATCCACACGCTTATATATACACAAAAAAAGCAATAGATATAATAAACTAAGGCAAGAAGAGAAGTAAATCTATGTAGATTTATGAAACCTAACATGAACGAAGAAGAAAGATCACATACCTATTGAATCCGGCTTTGATTCGCCATGAGAAGACATCGGATCACCTCCAAAAATCTTGGGAGAAGTTCGCATACCTTCAAGGGAGAGTAATCCTAAGTTATGGATACTTATGAAGAAAAACAAGCCATTTAGAGTAAAAAACTTGTGAGATACACTTTTTTAGGGTCTCATTTAAGTGCTTGCATGGTTTTCCCACACGATTAGACATACTGTGAAATAATCGTGCATTAGCCACTACCTAGGTAGACCCTCAACGCACGGTTTGTCTGCACGGTTAGACAATCCATGCACCGCCCGGGCGGAAGCTACTACCTCAAGGACCAACTACACACAGTTTGGCCACACGATTTAGTTACACCGTGTGCCGCACATGTGACTTCCCCGTTGCCTCAAACTTCCTTCAATATTCTCCAGATTATCCCATTCCTCACCGTTAACCTTTATAACCATGAAAAGCATCATGTAAGGGTTACATACCAGAAATCAGGGCTACTATAATGAAAATCATAAGAAAGCCAATATTTCTATCTTTTGATTGGATGTATCATAAACTCATTAATGGAGTGTATATATAATGTATTTATCAAATGATTTTTCAACCATTTATCTTTTTTTATTATATATGGAAAAATGATGTTGTAGAGCTGTTGAATAAGGTAGTAAAAGTCCATATGATTAACATTGATAATGATGTAAAGATATGGTTGATGAACAATGTTTTTCTTCCCTACATACTATATTTCAAGAAGGACAATTTGGATGATGAACAAATTGAATCATTATATATTCTCCATGTATGTTCAATGATATATAGAGATCTAAAATCGTATAATGGTAGGATTTTATAAAAAGAGATATTGTAGAGTGTGTATATCGGTGCATGGTTTGTAAATAATGTTGGGATAGTAGAAAATATTCTTATGGGATGTTATAACCATTACCCATAGTATAATGGAAATTTGAATACATCATTATGGATTTTTTTGTCAGAATCACCAAAACATCTATGTTCCATAATTCCATCTAGGATATACTCAATTATCTTAAAATGTTAGAAAAATTCGTTTACATCATATAAGTCTTCTATCATGATCATATTTTAGAAATAAACATTAATGAAGTGGAGATTGTTTTATGTAATACACTCTATTGTTTCTGATTGGACTTTAATGTTTACCATGATGTTATAGTGGAGTTTTTAGAAATATCATGCTATTGATTTGAGTTTCAGAATTTCATATCACACTAATATAAATGTTCAGTATAAGGGAACCATTAAAATCATGGAAGATAGATTGATGTATTTGTCCAATTAATTCAATGGTGGTTGGAATCGACACCGTCCACTAGTGTAATTTTCATACAACAATAGAATTATCTAGAGATTTATGAGGTCCCAATTTGAATTCATATGTGGAAATAGGTGTAGAACACAACAAATTTGGGATGAATTTGGAGAATGAAATTTATTTGGACCTGACCTAGATATGAAAATGGAAGAAAATTTTTTATAAATGAAACAACATGTCAAGGAATATCATAAGAAACCAAAATGTTCTGATGACAATTGTTAGTGTGATATATATTTTTAAGTTGGTTTCATTACATTTTGGTTAATTTCTCCATGAAAAACGTTTATTAGAATTAAGAATATAAGATAGAATGACACTGGGTATATTTACTCCTTTGATATTCATGATCGATTAGGGATGGTAACATATTTATTTGTGTATCCACCAATCCTCTCACAAGATAAATTGTATTCCATGTATCCTTCTTGAGGAAGTACATAGTTGGTCCATTACATGTACTGAATTTAGAGGTCATGCCACTGGATAATGATAATTCATATAAAAAACTTATAGAAATATTGAACTATAGATATATAGTGTTATAGAACTAGAGTTCACCAATTTTGAATGCTCACTAAAGACATAATAAATTAGAAGAACCTACATGGGATATATAGGATTTTATGAATTAGATATATCGTTAATATTTTGTGTGTCTGAGCAACAAATGTTTGGGGGGAAATTCTTTTCATGTGGGGAATAATTTAAATATTTTTGGTTATAGAATAAATTTACCATTTAACAATTGTATTTCGTTGATTTCATGTGTTACAAACAATATTGACATTAAAAAACATTTATATACATTTAAAATATTATTATTTGAGAACTATTTACTAGAAATTAGATTAGTGAGTATGAAAGAAGAATAACTAAATTTTAAAAAACATATGGTTAAATATTTATAAATTTAATCATTGGGTATCAAAATATAAAAAATATAAATAAACATCTTTTAAAAGAAATGGTGATATTTTTTTAAAACTATTTTTATGCATAATGATATTTTTAATAAGATAAATTATTGAGTGTCATTAAATTTTTTTAATGATATTTTTAGTATAGATATTCAATAATATTTTTTTATCATTGTTTTAACAATTTTTTCCAATACATAGGATTTGAATAAATAATTTTTTATTCTTAAAATTGTACTTTTCTAGAAAATGGTTTTTCATGTTTTCACATTCATTTTTGAAATAAAAATTTTCCAAAAGTATAAATTGAATTTGATAATATTTATTCTCTATTTTGAATATATAGGTCAAAATTTGATAATAAGCCCATTTTATTTTTGATAATAGAATCTGTAATAATATTTATCAACCCGGTAAAGTATAAATATGCTTAATTTGGGATAGAACTAATTAATGAGGACATATGTTTTCATCCAAATTATTATTAAATGAAATAAATTTATCCCTTATCACCTTAGTGTCGAAATTAATTTTTTAATGGACACATGTCCATGAAAATTACATACATAATATATAAATAAATGAAAAATATAAAGGGGAACTCCCATACTTTTCATTATATTTCATGTATTGATAAAAGTACAAAAGTATTTTTTTACAAAATATAATGGTTCATTTTTTATAGATAAGTTTTATTCATTGTGGTAATTTATTTTTAATTTTATATGTATATAAAATAACTCTGAATGCTTTCAAATATATTATAAAAAAATTATTCAATAAATAGAAATTTAAAATAAATTATTTTTAATATATATAAAGTACTAAAATTTGACTCAGTTATTGTTTTTTTAGGATTATTCTTTAATAGAATCATTTTAATTATGTATTTTAAGTAAAATTAATGAAATATGGTCAAAATTGTCATTATTGATATTTTGAAAAAATAAAATTTATTAAATTATTTAAAAAGAATAAAAATATTCAAATAGGGTAAGGTGTTTAATATATGGTTTAAATTTTCATCCCCAGTCCATTTATTTGCCAATTATCACCTAATATGTCAAACTAAATCCATTTAAGAGTGAAATGGTTGTTATCATGGTTAATTTTAGAATACGTTAACTATGGGGTTAAAATGATATGGTTCAAAAAAACACATAAACGTATTATTATTTTTTTGGATGATTATATTAAACCACATAATATATTAGCCTTCAATCCCTATAATTTTGATAGTATTAATCTTGATAATGACTTGGTTGTATTTTAATCATTCTGGAAAATAAGTAGGTTACCATCACCTCAATTATTAAAGGGTACATACACTCCTCACATATTTATAACATCTGGTCATTTTATCTTAACCATATCCTACGGAAATAAGATCTATCAGTCCTTAAAAAATTTATTGGTGTTTCATCCATCCAAAAAACCAAGCCTAGTTTCCTTATGAGTAGATCTAGATGGGTTGTTTCAAATAAGCAGAAATATCATGAACCAATCACATTATTTTTAATTACTATTTTAACTCGTATAACTATATTATATTATTAATAATGTATTTAATTTTATATCCTCAATATATTAAGAAGTTAGTATGTTTATGAAACAACCATTATTTTCTTTCTTTATATCAAAAATCAATTGAATGTATCGCTCGTGCGTATATACGTCTTACCATATCCACATAGAGATACAATTTATTTTACTAATAAATTATTATAAGAGGGTTATTAATATGGGATTAAGGTTTATATATAATTATTATGACATAATTGTTGTTTTTATGTGATAATATCATATAAAACATCATTCCATTCAATCTGTTGGAAAATAGTGTCGTCACTCATGTGTATGTATGGACTACACAGTCCACGAAGAGATGTGATTATCTTTTAATTTATATTAAATTAGATAGTAATAATGATGGATTTAATGAAATAATATAAAAATTGATATGTACTAATGATTATGTAATAGGAAGTTAAAATTTACATTCATTATTTTTATGTATAGAGAAGTTGAAACAAAATTCATGTGTATGTACGCCATACCGTCTCTATGAATGGTGTAATTCATATTTTTATCTATAGTCATTATATATTACCCCATATATATATATTGAAGATATTTTTTATTAATATAATTATTAAAATTATGGATAATGTGGTAGCATGATAAATGTAATAGGACTAATACTACAAAATAAAAACATAGATGAAATACAAAGCAGTTATCACACTAAACAATGATTTAAGTAATGAATTATAAAAAAAAATTGTTTATTAAAGGAAATAAGTAAAACATATATCACATGAAATATATTATTATGGTTATGGAAAATAAATAGTCTTAATATATATTTATTATATATGTTTTACAATTAATATAAGAAGGATTTCACACCTGGTGTTAGGGATTGTTTTATCACTTTTAATTAATTACATATTCCCTATTAACTAGAAGTTTATTTTATGTGGTGAATATACTACCCATGAATGTCATTTATGATTGTTATAAATACTTTTATGGGTATTTTAAAACCATAGTTATTTATTTCATTCATGGGGATTTTTATCTAATTTGTTCTAGGGTATATATTTTTTATGTTACAATCTCATTGTTTTTTCGAACTGTATGTGATTAAGTTGTTAATGATTAAATATTATGATCCACCACTAAAAAATATTATAATCATTATTCACCACTTGTTAATTATTATTAATGCATTTTTCAGCTTCATTTCTATCACCTTTGGTTCTTAAGATACTCAAAATTGATTTTTAAGGAAGACTAAATTTATTGCTCTCTTCAATTGATAATCCATTTCCTACTAGTTTAATGTTTTCACAGAAAAATAATCAATTATTTTAACATTCATTTATTTATTTTAAAATTCATTTTAACATTTTCTAATCATTGAAAATTTTCTTACAAGAAATATTAACTTCGATTTATGAATTATGATACTTTTAATTTTCAAAAAAAATTGAACATAATAATTTGACATAAAGGGTGTGAAGCGAAATCACCACCCTGAACACAAAATATTTGAATATTCCTCTAGATTTTTCAAATAAAAAAATCCATATAATATGACATAGTTTAATGTTTCAAAATATTTGATTTTGATATGATTCGATGATATAAACCTAATTCCATATCTGGATTCTTTATAATTATGATGCAAATATAATTGTGGAACTCATTCCTTTTCTGTAGGTTATGACATGATGAATTTATGAAATGTTTTTGAATTTGGTGTCCTTTACACTGGTTATACCATGGAAAAAAATTTATGCATCATAGTTCCTATTCATGGGGTATAATTTAATGAATTTTTTTTTATATTGTAGAATATATATGATTTATTTTGATTATGTAATATGTGGGACAAAAATTATATATTTCTAAAATGAATCAGGTAAAAATAGATATCTCGTGAGATAAAAATGACATTAATAGGGAGTTAAAGGATTTTAAAAAGTGGATTTAGGCCATATCATATTCTTCGAAGTGTGCCATGAGTACTATGATGTTATTGGAAATAGAACTAATAAAATATGATAGAATTTGGATTTAGAATTTTATACTTTGATGGATTATGGTGTGAACCCAATATTATATGATAGTAATAGAATTGATCCTTTCCTAGAAGAAAATTATTTTATAGGATTATGATTATGCCAAAACTCAAGGTATAAGGATAATTTTAATCTCTCATTTCTCATGCTTATTGATTCCTTTACGATATTTCTCTTTTTCACATATAATATTTATTTCCTTACTCAATATTATGATCTATGATATGTTGGATATGTATTTTAGTTATTAATATAATGTTAGCATACCCTTATGATTGGGTTATTCTTATACAGTCATTGATGTATCCCTTGATTACCCATATTCTTCTTCTAAGTTCATCCTTTATTATATTTTCATTACATGGGTTATAAATTTTTTATAGGATTGATACGTATAAAAATGGTTCTAGTTATGAAGAACATAACATGAGGCTCTTATAAATATGTTCTTTATGTGTCTATGTCTCCGTATTACCATGATCTACAAAATTATAGAAATTATATTTATGATATGTAATGAATATTAATTTAATTAGATGTAATATTTATTTAAAAATAATAATGATATCTATAATCCCTCGATATAATAAATCTGAAGCACATACGATTGGAGAATAACTTCTCTTATAAGGAGCATAAGACATTGATCTTTGATCATAGTGATGGTTTTAAATTAAAAATGGGATTTAACATTGCAAAAGATCTGTGGAGGAGCATTAAATATGAAGAAGAGATCTGGGAACAAGAGGAAAAATATAATATAAGTATTATCATATACTATCAATAGTGAATGTTAGATGAAATTTAAAGGATAAAATATCTAAAGGGATTTGAATAAAATTACTAAGACATTACAAATAATATTTTTCTCTCGATTAAATTAGTGTTCTATTATTATATAGTAATATACATATATAACATAAGGAAAAAAACAAATTTCATAGAAAATATTGATTCGTTATTAAACAATTAAACCTATAAAAATGGAAACAATTATCATGGTAAAAAAAATATTATACATTAATTAATAAATTGTAAAAAATGGATCATTTTAATGTTCTAGAATTATCACCCTCATGAATAAATCTATTAAAAAGTAACAAAATATTAGTAAACCAATCAAAAATTTAGGAATAAAAAATATTGATCCTTGGAAGGAAGTGTTTCTATGTATGTATGAATTAATGAGGAGTTATTTGTAGGATGTAATATGACCATTGGAACAGTAATGTGATCATTGTAATAGTAATGTGACTATTAGGAATAGTAGCCTTACCAGTGGGAATAATATTCTGACAATTAGAATACTAATATT
Organism: Viscum album; assembly: GCA_963277665.1. Taxonomy (NCBI): domain Eukaryota; kingdom Viridiplantae; phylum Streptophyta; class Magnoliopsida; order Santalales; family Viscaceae; genus Viscum; species Viscum album. Next base: position 32,766,250 of record OY728150.1, on the reverse strand, counting down.
TCTTAAAAATAATATAAATTAATATAAATAATATATATAAAAGTAATTTAATTAAAAAATGTTTTAATTCCAGAAAAAAAGAAATTTTTTATTATAATTTTATTAAATAAATTTTATTTGATTGAATTTCATACAAATCATAAACAATATTTTAATAAATAATTATTAACAATAATAAAAAATTATTTCAATAAAATTAAATTATTTTATAATTGTCATATGAAACTTTTCCCTTTATATTTTTCTGTTATTTTTATTAAATACTATATTTTTTATGCCAATATTAAAAATATATTTTATCAATACTCATATATTTTTAATAAACTAATTCATTATGTAATATTTAGCTAATCAATTTGATAATTTGTATATCAAACAAAAAATGTATAATAAGTTATATAATCCACAAAATTTATTTTTTATACCTAAAATTTATTTTTAAACTTTTTTAATCTATTGTCATCCATTAAAATAATAATTTTTCATTTTTCTACAATGCCTTTTAATATAATGATGAATATGGTTTTAGTAATCCATTAAGAACTATAAAATAATTTTATTTGATTAAAATATCACATAAAATGCCTTTAATTTCAATATAATAATATTTACCATGTAAAATATATTTTCTCAATTTATTATCCAAAAAATACCTCTCTCTTAATGTCATAATACCCCATCTCTCTCCCCTATGAAAAAAACATAAAACACACTTACAAAATAAAATGATCAACCCAAATTCATTATCATAATCCCCTAATATTCGTTATGTGAAATATATAAATAATATAATACCATTAATTTGGAGTGTGTACTTCCATTGAAAGAAGCATCAATGAGATGAGGGTATGTTTTCACCAACCATTTCAATCGTTTTGTTATTATATTATTTTTTTATTAGACCAACAAATTATTTAATAAATTGTGTAGTATTTTCCATGTATATTAATTTTGTAAACCTAATTTAATGATTATATTTACATTGGTTTTATTTTTCATAATTATCTTCATCGTATGTTGATTGTGTCCCTTTAACCTTCGGTTAACCGCCTATGAGAATGTTGTAAACTCACTACTTATCAAACCAAATATAGATGATTATAATAAACTATTTATAATATATAAATTTTTAACTTTTGATATAGTAATTATTTTATTTTAAATCTGGAATATTTATAAATATGAATAAATAAATATAATTAAATTAATTAATGATTATATATTTTATAGAAAATTTAATATCAAAACATTTCACTATTAAGAAATGTAATTGAGGAATATATTCTAATGATTATTTTTTAAAATTACTATAGAAAGTTAAAATATTTCACTTCTTCTTAAATTATTAAATAATATTATATTTATTATATAGGATGAGGAAAATAGATAAAACAAATTTTTATTTTAATTAATGGGAATCTCAAACCCCACTCCTAGTTCATGGGTTATGTACTCTTTCAAATTATTTATAGAATTTTTTTACACCATTATCCATAAAATATAAATTTGAAATTATTCCCATTTTCACTACATGGAAATAAAATTTTTACATTGTCATGTGTATTTATAACCTACTGAAAAATATATTTCAATGAATAGTTTATTTTCCATCCAAAAAAACTATTTCAATCCTCTTGATTTATTTATTATTAAAATAAAAATTATCTTATTTGCCAAATATTTTTCAAATATTAATTTTGGAACAACAATTTTTATTCCATAATTTATGATTTATGATACCCTCATGAAACTTATTCATTTCAATGTTTTTTACATGAATGTTTTTTATGTGTAATGTTTCCAAGTGGAAGGCATGGATATGAGAATATTATGATGTAATTGGCCACCCTGGAATTATATATCCATAAAATTAATTAGCTATTGTGATAAGTCCCATGTTATTATATGTATTAATCAAAAATATTATTCTATAGTTCTTCATAAGTATGATGTTCTAATGTATGATCATTTTTTATTTAAAAATATGGCTCATTCTATATGAACAACTATGTATGGTATTTGAACATTATTCAATGAAATTTAATTATAATGAATATTCCACATTTAGTGGGTTAATAAAAAGTTTCCCACAATATTATGATATTGGTCTGAAATTAATTTTATATTGATGATAATTATTCTCAACCATGTACTATATATTCATGTCTATTATTCTTCCTATGTTATTCCTCCCCTTTCTAGGATTTTAGATCACCCATTTCATTGATGTATATCTTGAAATTATTACATATAGTAAGGATAATGTGGGAGAGTTTATCTTGATAATGAATTATTTAAATAATTATTATCTTTTACAATATCAAATTTCAATAATAAATCCCACAATTTATTATATAGATCATATTATCAAAATAACATAATTAATCTGCAATTAGTTTTACCATCTAATATATTTTAATATCTCATAATCTAAGCCCTAATTAATTATCTATATTACAACCCCCAAGAATTTTAATAAATTTTAACAAATTACTTATCTAGTATAGAATACCCTTAGTCTCATGATTACTTATCCAATTGATCCTTTATTTCCACAAGGTTTCTATAAATCAATTGGTCAATCTAATTAACCCAATTAAATAAAATCAATTTCTATTATATGCTAGAAATTGTACAATTTGTAAAATAATTGTCGAATCCAGATCAATTGAAATTCTATATAGACTAACTACGTGGATTCGTTGATAGTTGTTCAGTCATCGAAAATCCCCAAAATCTGAGAAGCACAGCGGCATTCAAAAAATATATGTATCTAAATCCTTAAACAAAAATCAAGATCAAACACAAAATGATCTCCCAAATATAGATCTAGATCTCACCACATAGGCTTATATGTTAGAAAAAATATGATATCTTCAATGAAATTATCATGTAATGATAGAAGAAAGAATCATAAAATAATCAGGATGAAATCCAATTGTCCAGATAAGAGTTGGTCTTCAATTCATGCTTTAAATCTTGATGAACGATGTTTATAAGGCCTTGGAATCCCTCCTAGTCGAAATTAGGACCATCCTTTTCCCAATATAATGTTAAATTCCGAGTTAGAGCTATATAGTATGTGAAAAAAGTCATTAAATGATTAAAATTAGTGAGATCAAAAATTTTAGGATCTCACTATCGACCTATACATGGTTTAGTTGCATGGTTTGTTGATCCATGAGCTAACCGTACATTTTCCTCTACTTAGAGAGGGAACTTCAAATGAATAAGTCAAACGGCCTCTCAAATTGTGCTTTAACCGTGATGTTACTCCATCAAAATACAAGAGAGCACACAATTTCTTCTAGGCGGTCACACGGTTTGTACAAACCATGTGTTATCCTAGAAAAACAACTTTTCTCCAAATGTTTCATAGAAATCAACCAAAGTAACCAGAATAAATAACTCCAATAAAATGTTCTAAAGTTAAAAAATATGTGTAATCATGACTGAAATTTCTTCATAAATGTATCTGATCTTACATTGACTCGATGGAGTGGTATTTATAACGACCCATACTTTACATACATTGTTAATACTTTAAAATTAAAGTACACTTATTACAACATATGACAAAACCACAAAGGACCGTATAGGTATAGTGTCTTTAGAAACTAGGAAACATAAACAACTGGTTCATAAATCTTCTACAGTGTCTCCCATTTATTTCATCATATCTAGGGTACCTTTTAGCATATTCTACTTAATATCCATCTTCCTGACCTGGGGAAAAGAAAACATAAAAGGGTGATCTCAAATGCTCAGAAAGGGCAAATAAAGGAAATAAAAATCATATCATATCTTTTTGAAAATCATAACCTGCAAAAGAGATCATTATATCTTAACATGGAACAAATCATAGAAGTGAAAATGAGATCCCCATAATCATAACATGAAACTTGAAACTTTGTGGCATGCACACATAATCATGGAAAATCATTTCTTGTTAGTCATGACTCATTGCCAAGACTATCTTAGTGGACAAAGTCTCTTTCTGAACCGAGTCACCCTCGTTCCAGTCCTGTTTCACTGAACCGGTATAACCTACCATTCCATCCATGTCTATCTCATGAGATATAAAATCTTTACCCAATGCATTGGAGGGAGATATAGGTCCCACCCATCTTATAATGAATCCTTTCTTATGTGTGCCACATAATCATAAACCATACATCATAGCGTAACCCATGTAATAAAAATGGGATTCTTAAACAACAAGACATCATAAAACAATTCATATAAGATAAAGGAATTCATAAAAATATTTCCATCACAACATAATCAAACCAATGTAATAATAGGGATAAAAACAGAACCCTTTTATTATCTTAGATGGAAAATAATTTTGATAAAATACTTGAACTCCATTCTTGTGGAAAATATCCTTTCTACTTCAAAAACATTTTTCCTTTCATAACATGTCATACGACTTTAAAATAAAAGAGAAGTTGATTAAAAATAAACTTGAAAACTTGTAAAGGAAGTTTCTTGGAAATAATGTTTTAAAAATCCATTCATGCCGTATAAGTTAAAAAAACATTCTTCGTACTTTTGTTGGAAAATTCAAAAAGTACCTCGTACGAAAAAAAAAATGACAAAAGATTCCTTTCATATTCTTTATTAAAAACTCACCGAAGGGTAAAATTGGATTTAAACTATTTTAAGTGGATGGAAGCAATATTACATATTGAGGGAAGATGGATGTGGATGATAAAATACACCCCAATAAATACTTATGAATAAACAATCTCGGATAAAAATGAGATTGTGATATTTACCTTACCTTAGGTCCGATTTGCTTTGTACATTTCTGAATCTCCTGTATAATGGTTTAAATAATGTTATTGACTTATTCCAGAATCATACATATTGATATGATATCATATATGGTCATATTCTTAGCTTCTTGTTAGTAATATTTCATTGTTACTTGTTACTCGGGTCTTTATTGCCTTTTGTTCTTATGCGTGTTTTGCTGAATAAATTCTTATTCTTCTTTTAAGGTTATAGATACCTTATATCCATAATGGTATTAGTGTAACATATATCATATTTATTCATTCAATTCATTTATATAATTACTATGTAATGATGATTATGTAGAACGAGTCGCATCACATCGTGGAGACGGTATTCCGTACGTACGCACGAGTGATGATATCGTTCCTATGATCGTGTAATTGTATTGGAGTATATATATATTATTTCAGTATCAATATTAATTTATAATAATCATAAATAGTTACTCATTACACCATTATACCCATCCTTGTAAGGTGATGGTGGAAAATAGATTACACCACGACGTGGAGACGGTATTCTGTACGTACGCACGCGCGGTGATTTCATTTTTCCGTAGGATGGATAGAAGGTGAATTAGGGTTGTTTCATATTTATAATAACATATAAGTATGTAATTAATACTGATGTTATTACTTTATCATGAAACAACTAAAGAAGAAGAAGTTGAAGAAGAAAGAAATTGAAAAGATCGGTAATGGATATTACCTCTTCTTTGGAACGCCTCTTTGAATCCTCCACTTAGGGAACTAATATTGGTGTTTGAAGAAGACCAGGACCTCTAGGATTATTCTAGGGAAGTGGAGAGGAGAAAATGGCAGGGGTTGGCCGAGCTTGAGTGCTCAAATTGGTGTGAGGAGGAGGGGGAGGAGGTTCCCTTTTATAAGGGAGGAGAGGGGCACCTTAGGAATACCTCAAAATATTATTTTATATTAAAGTCAAAATCGATTTATAATGGTTCCAAAGGGTCTTATTTCAAAGAAAAAGTGGGGATGGGTCGAAATCATATCAACCAATAAGATTTAGACAAGTTTAGGTTATTATTTTAACCTTATCAATTATATTTAACTCTAATTTAAATAATTTAACTTTTACCGTGACTTTTTGTTTTATTACACTATATGGTTAATACACTTAATATAACATGCCAAACGAACCCCAAGTTGTTTATTATTAATATATATATCCTTATCTAAGTCATTTGTCCGAACCTTAGATTTTTAGGAATAAAATAACAGTTAATAATATAATATTTGATTTAAAAACTATTTTTTCTCAATTTTGACACTATTTGATATATGATTTTTGTGAAAGTCATAACAGAATTATATGTTCAAACCAAGTTTATTAAATCAACACTAATATATCATAGTAACCTAGAAAATTGGTGGAATTCATAAAAAGTCTCAAATTACATTTATTTGAGCATTTATAACATCAATTATGATAACATTTCCTTAAAAGGGTAATTACTGCATCATCGTTGTGTCATATATAAATTAATTTATTTAAAGTCTAAAAATTATAAATAAAATATCATTATGTAGGAAATCTTTTTAGCTTTATAATTAATATTTATAGTCGAATTTATCTTATGTATAACCCCATATTAAAAATGTTTTAGTTATTAAACTTTGATTTTAACTATTTTAACTATTCATTAAATAAAATAATATTAAATTTCATAATCTAATCCAAGTGGACCTAAATGGTCATATTATATTCATAAGGTTGTTTTTGGTCGAATTACACTTATCCAATAGAATTAGGACATGTGTTAGGGTAATAGTAATATCATATTTACACTTAGTTACCCTATTTACTATTAACCATGGTAAAAAAAGTAAAAAGTTACTATTCACCAAAAATTATTTTCATCTCATTGAACCACATTTTAGTCCTTGATATTAACCGTGTCTGTCGGATTTTCGAAATTCCATTCACAGAAGCGGTAAAATTAAGTTTTATGCAAAATTCAGTTTTTAACCTACCACTTAGTGGTTTCACTATTCATCAAAAATTGAAAGTTTTTAGAAAAATACCAAAATTTCACCCTAGGCTAATTTCGATATTCCGAATCCAAAAATGAAGTCCATTTTGAAAAATAAAATTTATAAAATTTTAAAAAGTGGTTTTTACTATTCATAACGGCTAGTTTTAATAATATGTTAATAGCGTATAGTTGTTTAGTGAAACTCGGTATTGCGTATGACGCAAGCTATCGAGGAAGCTCGCGATTGCGTGTAAAGTAAGCCAAGCAAGTGTTGTGTAGAAAAGATTCCTTTGGTGACTTATATAACATAAAAGTCTCGGGTGTTACATTCTACCCCCCTTAAAAAGAATTTTGCCCTCGAAATTCGTCACATTGTAACAAACAGATGAGGGTACTTCTCCCTCATCATATCCTCAAGCTCCCATGTAGCTTCTCCAAGTTGGTGGTTCCTCCATAAAACTTTCACCAATCGAGTGGTCTTGTTTCGTAGGACTTTTTCGTTACGATCCAGAATCTCTACCGGTTGTTCTTCATAAGAAAGATCTTTCTCCAGCGGTACAACTTCTGAGCTGAGTACATGTGAAGGATCAGGTATGTACTTTCTCAGGAGAGATACATGGAACACATCGTGGACTTGAGAGAGATTCGGTGGAAGCGCCAATCGGTAAGCTACCTTTCCAACACGATCCAGTATTTCGAAAGGACCGATATATCTAGGGCTCAACTTCCCCTTCTTTCCAAATCTCATAACCCTCTTCCAGGGAGATATTCATAAGAACACTTTATCACCCACTTCAAACTCTAGGTCTTTTCTTCGGTTGCCGGCATAACTTTTCTGTCGACTCTGAGCTGCTCTTATGTGTTGTTGAATAGATCTGACCTTTTCTTCCATTTCATCAACGAGGTCAGGTCCTAATATCTTTCTTTCCCCAACTTCATCCCAGCAAGTTGGAGTCCTGCATTTCTTTCCATAGAGAGCTTCATAAGGAGCCATCTGAATACTGGAGTGAAATCTATTATTATAAGAAAATTCTACCAAAGGTTGGTGTTGATCCCAACCTCCTTTGAAATCCATAGAGCAAGCTCTCAACATATCTTCTAGGGTTTGAATTGTTCTCTCAGACTGACCGTCTGTCTGAGGATGATAAGCAGTGCTGAAACTCAACTCTGTATCCAGAGTATGCTGAAGACTTCGCCAGAACTTCGAGGTAAATCTCAGATCCCGATTAGATATAATAGAAAGTGGTACTCCATGCAATATTACCACTTCATTTACATATATCCTGGCAAGCTGATCTAGAGAGAAATCCTCTCTAATAGCAACGAAGTGTGCAGACTTTGTAAGACGATCAACTATGACCCAGATAGCATTATTTCCTTTGGATGTTTTAGGAAGTCCTGTGACAAAGTCCATAGTGATGTTTTCCCATTTCCATTCGGGTATGGGTAATGGTTGTAACATCCCCTTAGACTTCTGTCTCTCAGCTTTAACTTGTTGACAAACCAAGCATCGAGAGACATATTCAGCAACATCTCTTTTCATGCCATCCCACCAGAAGTATTCTTTCAGGTCCCTATACATCTTCGTGCTTCCAGGATGAATAGAGAATGAAGAACTATGAGCCTCATCCAGCAGCTCCTTCTTTAATTCGGGGATGGGAGAAACACAAACCCGATTCCTGAACTTTATTATCCCATCACAATCAAGGATGAATTCAGGAACATTTCTCACCTTCTTTTGTAACTCGACATCTTCTTTCTATGCCTCTTTAATCTTCACATGTATAGATGGTTGAACATTCATTTGAGAAAGATAAGATTTTTCCCCTTCCATTATAATTCCAAGATCCATCCTTTGTAAATCCATAAATATTGGATCTTTTGTGATCCTCATCATGGATAAACTAGCATGGTCTTTTCGACTTAATGCATCTGCCACCTTGTTTGCTTTCCCAGGGTGGTAATGGATTGAGCAGTCATAATCCTTAATCAGCTCCAACCATCTTCTTTGACGCATATTCAGCTCCTTTTATGTGAAAATATACTTTAAACTTTTATGATCAGTATAAATATCACACCTTTCACCATAAAGGTAATGCCTCCAAATCTTTAATGCAAAGATTACCGCAGCTAACTCCAAATCATGTTTTGGGTAATTTTGCTCATGGATTTTCAACTGTCGTGAGGCATAAGCTATCACCATATAATTTTGCATAAGAACACACCCCAATACCTTCTTGGATGCATCACTGTAGATCCCAAACCTTTCTCCACTACAAGGCAGTGTGAGCACAGGTGCACTGGATAACCTTCTTTTAAACTCCTTGAAATTCTCTTCACATTCCTCTATCCAAACAAACTTAACTCCTTTCCGGGTCAACTTGGTGAGTGGATTAGATAATCGTGAAAAATCTTTTACAAAACGTCGATAATATCCAGCCAAACCAAGAAAACTTCGGATCTCAGTTACTGTTGTTGGTCTCAACCATCTTTCGATAACCTCTGTTTTTTCTGGATCCATAGATATCCCCTCTTTTGAGATTATCTGACCCAAAATGCAACTTTTTGAAGCCAAAATTCACACTTGGTAAATTTGGCATAAAGATTCTCCTTTATCAGGTTCTTCAATATAATTCTCAAGTGATCTTCATGCTCTTCCTTGCTCTTTGAATAGACAAGAATATCATCTATAAAGACTACCCCAAATTGATCAAGATATTCCTTAAAGACTCTATTCATTAGATCCATGAAGATAGCAGGGGCATTAGTAAGACCAAAAGGCATCACTATAAATTCATAGTGTCCATACCTTGTACGGAAAGCCGTCTTTGGTATATCCTCCCTTTTGACCCTTAATTGATGATACCCTGAACGAAGATCAATCTTGGAAAAGTATTGTGCTCCGCGTAGTTGTTCAAATAAGTCATCAATACGCAGGAGAGGATATTTGTTCTTGATAGTGATCTTTTTAAGTTCTCGATAATCAATGCAGAGTCTCATTGATCCATCTTTCTTCTTAACAAATAGAACAGGTGCTCCCCAAGGTGACGCACTAGGGCGTATGAATCCCTTATCAAGATTCTCTTGGAGTTGCTTCTTCAAGTCCTGCAACTCAATTGGGGCCATTCTATATGGTGTCTTTGAAATAGGCAAAGCACTCGGTACGAGTTCTATTGAAAACTCAACTTCACGATTTGGTGGAAGACCCGGTAATTCCTCCCGAAAGACATCATCAAACTCCCGTATGATGGGCATATTCTTAATTGCGAGTTTCTCACCAACCATTTGAGATAAATAACCTTCATTTAGTGGAATCAATACCCATAAAATGGAAGAAATTTGCACTGGAAGGTTATGTTCATCCTTGCATTGATAGACGATCATAGATTGATCTGGAATATGAAATGTGACTTCCCTTCTTTGGAAATTGATATGAGCTCCGTATAAATAAATCCAATCCATGCCAAGAATCACATCAAATTCCACTATAGGAAGGATCACAAGATTTGCAGGAAGCACTTTCCCACAAACTTTGATCGGAGAAGAATTATAAACTTTTGATGCGATTGATGTGCCATTAGGTGTTGTCACAGCTAACTCAACATCTAATTGTTGAGGTAATACGGTGATACCCTTAGAAAATTCTTCAGAAATAAAAGAGTGGGTGGATCCAGAATCAAATAAAACATTTGCTACTTTAGAGTGGATGGTAAGTGTACCTTTCACCACATCGTTATTGTACTCCACATCGCTGATAGAAATTGCATGTGACTTTCCTTTGTCTTTAGCCTTAAGAGTTTGTTGACGTCGACCATCATCATCAACCCTTGGATTTGGGCATTGATTGGCATAATGCCCCATCTCCTTGCACTTGAAACATTGAAGTGTAGTAGGTTCATTTTGTGTATCCCTTCCTTTGTTTGCATCATTAGACATCTTCATCCCATTATCGCGGCATTCAAATGCCCAATGACCTTCCTTTCCACATTTGAAACATTTACTTGTCCCTTTGAGACAACTCCCTCCATGTTTCTTTCCACACTTTGAGCATAAGGGAAATCTCATCTTCTTTTCAGTGTGCTCTTTAGATTTTCCTTTGAATTCCATTTTCCTCTTCTTATCAAACCCATATCACTGATGGGTTACTCCAATCTCCATCTCGACATTGAGAGCACATCGAACGATTTCCTCGTAGCTATTGAAGTCCCTTATGGATAACGCCCTTCGAAGACTTGGTTTTAAGACACTAAAGAATCGATCAATCTTACTCTCAGGTTGGATAATAATACTAGATGCGTACCTTGCAAGTCTTGTAAAATTTGCTTCATAGGTACCAACAGATTCATCATCAATTTGTTCAGTTCAAGAAACTCTTTCTCCATCTTTGTTCGGAGAATACGAGGGAAGTACTTATTGAAAAATAAGTTCTTGAACTCGTCCCATTCCATGGACTCAATTTCATCCCTTTGCCTCGTATTCTTAATAAGATTCCACCATTGATCAGCATCTCCTTCCAAATGATACACTGCTAGGACGACTTTATCATGTTCAGAACATTGAAGAACTGAAAATATCTTTTCAGTAGTACTAATCCATTGTTCAGCAACTAATGGATCAATAGACCCGCTGAAAGAAGGTGGACGCTGCCTCATGAAGGATTCAACAGAATGTTGCTCCTTCCTTTGCTCGTTTGGAAGTCCTGCATGATTCATAGCTTGAGAAAGTTGTGTGAGCATGGCTACAAGATTTTTTATTCCAGCTCCCATATCGTTTGGATGCTCAGGGGGATAATCATTGCATTGCCCATCGCATTCCGCATTAACACGGTTCCTTCGGGTTCCATCCATTGACTAAAACCAAGAAGAATAGTGTGAGAAACACTAATTATAATAGGAAAACCACATAATTCAAGAATAAAATTTTCATGCTTAAGGTCTTATCCTAGGTTATTCATGGCCATTTCTAAAACACTAAGATTGTGTTCTATGCTTAGACTTATCCTTAGGGTTCTTACTAAGGCTTTCACATCCTAGTTTCCAAAGGTTGACTATACCTTTCCTCTGATACCAACTATAATGACCCATACTTTACATACATTGTTAATAATTTAAAATTGAAGTACACTTATTACAACATATGACAAAACCACAAAGGACCGTATAGGTATAGTGTCTTTAGAAACTGGGAAACATAAACAACTGGTTCATAAATCTTCTACAGTGTCTCCCATTTATTTCATCATATCTAGGGTCCCTTTTAGCATATTCTACTTAATATCCATCTTCCTAACCTGGGGAAAAGAAAACATAAAAGGGTGAGCTCAAATGCTCAGCAAGGGAAAATAAAGGAAATAAAAATCATATCATATATTTTTGAAAATCATAACCTGTAAAAGTGATAATAATATCTTAACATGGAACAAATCATAGAAGTGAAAATGAGATCCCCATAATCATAACATGAAACTTGAAACTTTGTGTCATGCACACATAATCATGGAAAATCATTTCTTGTTAGTCATGACTCATTGCCAAGACTATCTTAGTGGACAAAGTCCCTTTCTGAACTGAGTCACCCTCGTTCCAGTCCTGTTTCACTGAAATGGTATAACCTACCATTCCATCCATGTCTATCTCATGAGATATAAAATCTTTACCCAATGCATTGGAGGGAGATATAGGTCCCACCCATCTTATAATGAATCCTTTCTTATGTGTGCCACATAATCATAAACCATACATCATAGCGTAACCCATGTAATAAAAATGGGATTCTTAAACAACATGACATCATAAAACAATTCATATAAGATAAAGGAATTCATAAAAATATTTCCATCAAAACATAATCAAACCAATGTAATAATAGGGATAAAAACAGAACCCTTTTATTATCTTAGATGGAAAATAATTTTGATAAAATACTTGAACTCCATTCTTGAGGAAAATATCCTTTCTACTTCAAAAACATTTTTCCTTTCATAACATGTCATACGACTTTAAAATAAAAGAATTTGATTAAAAATAAACTTGAAAACTTGTAAAGGAAGTTTCTTGGAAATAATGTTTTCAAAATCCATTCATGCCGTATAAGTTAAAAAAACATTCTTCGTACTTTTGTCGGAAAAGTCAAAAAGTACCTCGTACGAAAAACAAACGACAAAAGATTCCTTTCATATTCTTTATTAAAAACTCACCGAAGGGTAAAATTGGATTTAAACTATTGTAAGTGGACGGAAGCAATATTACATATTGAGGGAATATGGATGTGGATGATAAAATACACCCCAGTAAATACTTATGAATAAACAATCTCGGATAAAAATGAGATTGTGATATTTCCCTTACCTTAGGTCCGATTTGATTTGTACGTTTCCGAAGCTCCTGTATAATGTTTTAAATAATGTTATTGAATTATTCCAGAATCATACATATTGATATGATATCATATATGGTCATATTCTTAGCTTCTTGTTATTAATATTTCATTGTTACTTGTTACTCCGGTCTTTATTTCCTTTTGTTCTTATGCGTGTTTTGCCGAATAAATTCTTATTCTTCTTTTAAGGTTATAGATACCTTATATCCATAATGGTATTAGTGTAACATATATCATATTTATTCATTCAATTCATTTATATAATTACTATGTAATGATGATTATGTAGAACGAGTCGCATCACATCGTAGAGACGGTATTCCGTACGTACGCACGAGTGATGATATCGTTCCTATGATCGTGGAATTGTATTGGAGTATATATATATTATTTCAGTATCAATATTACTTTATAATAATCATAAATAGTTACTCATTACACCATTATACCCATCCTTGTAAGGTGATGGTGGAAAATAGATTACACCACGGCGTGGAGACGGTATTCCGTACGTACGCACGCGCGGTGATTTCATTTTTCCGTAGGATAGATAGAAGGTGAATTAGGGTTGTTTAATATTTATAATAACATATCAGTATTTAATTAATACTGATGTTATTACTTTATCATGAAACAACTAAAGAAGAAGAAGTTGAAGAAGAAAGAAATTGAAAAGATCGGTAATGGATATTACCTCTTCTTTGGAACGCCTCTTTGAATCCTCCACTTAGAGAACTAAGATTGGTCTTTGAAGAAGACCAGGACCTCTAGGATTATTCTAGGGAAGTGGAGAGGAGAAAATGGCAGGGGTTGGCCGAGATTGAGTTCTCAAATTGGTGTGAGGAGGAGGGGGAGGAGGTGCCCTTTTATAAGGGAGGAGAGGGGCACCTTAGGAATACCTCAAAATATTATTTTATATTAAAGTCAAAATCGGTTTATAATGGTTCCAAAGGGTCTTATTTCAAAGTTAAAGTGGGGATGGGTTGAAATCCTATCAACCAATAAGATTTAGACAAGTTTAGGTTATTAGTTTAACCTTATCAATTAGATTTAACTCTAAGTTAAATAATTTAACTTTTACCGTAACTTTTTGTTTTCTTACACTATATGGTTAATACACTTACTATAACATGCCAAACGAACCCCAAGTTGTTTATTATTAATATATATATCCTTATATAAGTCATTTGGCCGAACCTTAGATTTTTAGGAATAAAATAACAATTAATAATATAATATTTTATTTAAAAACTATTTTGTGTCAATTTTGACACTATTTGATATATGATTTTTGTGAAAGTCATAACAGAATTATATGTTCGAAAAAAGTTGATTAAATAAACACTAATATATCATAGGAACCTATAAAATTAGTGGAATTCATAAAAAGTCTCAAATTACATTTATTTGAGCATTTATAACATCAATTATGTTAACATTTCCTTAAAAGGGTAATTACTGCATCATCGTTGTGTCATAAATAAATTAATTTATTTAAAGTCTAAAATTTATAAATAAAATATCATTATGTAGGAAATCTTTTTATCTTTCTAATGAATATTTATAGTCTAATTTATCTTATGTATAACCCCATATTAAAAATGTTTTAGTTATTAAACTTTGATTTTAACTATTTTAACTATTCATTAAATAAAATAATATTAAATGTCATAATCTAATCCAAGTGGACCTAAATGGTCATATTATATTCATAAGGTTGTTTGTGGTCGAATTAAACTTATCCAATAGAATTAGGACATGTGTTAGGGTAATAGTAATATCATATTTACCCTTAGTTACCCTATTTACTATTAACCGTGGTAAAAAAAAGTAAAAAGTTACTATTCACCAAAAATTATTTTCATCTCATTGAACCACATTTTAGTCCTTGATATTAACCGTGTCTGTCGGATTTTCGAAATTCCATTCACAGAAGCGGTAAAATTATGATTTATGCAAAATTCAATTTTTAACCTACCACTTAGTGGTTTCACTATTCATCAAAAATTGAAAGTTTTCAGAAAAATACCAAAATTTCACCCTAGGCTAATTTCGATGTTCCGAATCCAAAAATGAAGTCCATTTTGAAAAATAAAATTTATAAAATTTTAAAAAGTGGTTTTTACTATTCATAACGACTAGTTTTAATAATATTTTAATAGCATATCATTGTTTAGTGAAACTCGGTATTGCGTATGACGCAAGCTATCGAGGAAGCTCACGATTGCGTGTAAAGTAAGCCAAGCAAGTGTTGTGTAGAAAAGATTCCTTTGGTGACTTATATAACATAAAAGTCTCAGGTGTTACAGTATTAGTTTGAAGGACAAACTTCCAATAATTACATTCCTCATACAATTTGTTAGAAATTGTATAATTAATTCATTAACATAAATTCAAAGGATAATAAATCATTTGGTATATTTTTGGTAAATATTTTGAAACATGAAGTGTAAAAATTTTTTATTATCATCATAACATGAATATAAAGTTTTCCGATTATTCGGTGGGTTAAAAGCATATCTGAAAGGGTATTTATCAATAAGAAACATTAGTAGCTATGAGGAAATAATTTGATGTGATATCATGGTGAAAATGGATATTGTTTTTACGCAACAATATCATGGGTTTGATAATAAAATAAAGATAAAATTCAACGTAAATCATAAAAATCATAGAGAAAAGATGATCAGTTTTACCTTTTGCTCAAAGTTTGGAAGGAAACATGATGTAAATTGTTATAATGTAAGTGGGTAATATTTTATTTACAAAAATGGTTTTGATTTAAAAATAAAATAACAATGTGGTGGGAACCACTTTTCTGATGATGAAGAGAGAGAGAGAGAGGGAGAGAGAGAGAGAGATCCATAAAATGCACCAACAAAACTCTATTGATGTGATTGAATGAAATAATTTAATTATGCAAACTATTCGTCAAATGAAAAAGTAAATGATGATGTTTTATTTCATTAATCCTTTTATCCTATATAAATGTGTAAATGTCATTTGATCACAATTTTTTAAGTAAAATATTATATCAACGTGGAGAAAGGTACACATACAATGCACTCTAAAACTGTTAATTTCTTATTTGATTTAATATATATCCATTAAATTATATGTAACAAATCTAGTAAGGGTATTAAAATTATTTATCAATGATTATATGATGAGTTAAATGTAAAAACCTTAATGGTTTGATGAACATATCGCAAGTCTTTGATTCTTCTCAAGTAAAAGTTTGTATGAATGGTATTATTGTAAACCATGTAACTCCCCTATTGTCAAATTTTATGATATCATAGCCATAGATAGGATATCTCTATATAAATCCCAAATAAATTACTAACTAAGGGAAATATAATTAGATATTTAAAATCAAATATGGAATTTAATTTAGAAGAATATATATATGAAATTCTAGTTTAAATGATATCCATGATATGGGTCGTGGTTCCAATTAAATTTTTTTCTATCTCAAATGGTTGTGGAGAAACTCAACGTCAAATATAAGTCTCTTTTTTGGGATTTTGAATATGAATTTCTAGATTAATTACATGGAATTCCACTGAATCTCAATTTTGATTTCTCAATAGAACTCATAAAAGTTTCTATGATGATTCAAAATACTCTGAATGCATGGAACATAATTAATATACATGAATTAAATAATCAACCCGAACAAAATCAGGATAATGGATTCTTTCATCCTTGTACATTACCATGGGGATCACAAATTCCATTAGTTAAGAATAAAATTTGATCATTGTTAATGTCCATTGACTATTGAGAACTCATCTATATCACTATCAATAACATGAATTTTATAAACTACATTGACCACTTTCCTGATCAATATAATGGATCTCAATAATTTTCCATGATTAACATTTATTAAATATTACATCAATCAAGGGAAAAGAAGTTGGATATACCAAAAGCATCATTTCACACATGGTATAAACACTATGAATACGTAGTGATGTTATCGGTTATTATAAATTACAATAATATATTCATGGATTTAATGAATATATTCTGTAGGAATTAAATTTATTCGATTATCCAAGTCATTATAGATGATATTATTAGATATTCAAAGTATAAGGAATTGAATTAAGATCAATTAAAGAGTGTATTGAAGACCCTAATAAAGGAGTAACTATACATAAAAATTTTAATTAAGATTTTTTGGATATAAATAATCTCATTCATGGGTCATTTAATCTCAAGAGAGTTTATATTTATTGATCCGTTAATGATATATGTTATTCAATTATATCCCATTAAAAAATATGAATTAGATCCTATCTTTTTTTCTATAGATTATCATCTATTTTTAGATAATTTATAAAATAATTTCTAATCTAATCAACGAGTTAACATAAAAGGGATATAATATTTCTTGGGATGATGAATGTAATAAGAAATTCATGGAATTGAATATAATGTTTAAAAGTACCCTTGTGATTAAATTACCTTGCAATGGATATGGATTTATAATCAACAGTGATACATCATAAAATGGACCGGGATTTATCATCCAGTAGACTATTATATTGATAGCGTAGGAATCATTAAAAATGAGGTTGATAAAATAATTACCAAACCCAATATTTGGAGTTAGTTTTTGTAACCTTTTCATCAATGATATTAAGGAACTATATTTATGAAAAATCGGATAAATATTCTCATCATAAAATGTTAATGTATTTTTTCATAAAAAAAAGATGAATATAAGCCAAAGAAGATGGTTAGAGATGATTAATGTTTATGAATGCTCAATACATCACCACCCTGAGAAAGCAAAAATGTTGGATGATGATCTAAATTAAAAGGATTATTCAATATTTTCAAAGATGAAAATCATAAGATAGCCAATATTTCTACATTTTGATTGGATGTATCATAAACTCATTAATGGAGTGTATAAATCATGTATTTATCAAATGAGTTTTCAACCATCTATATTTGTTTTGATTAAATATAAAAAATGCAAATTCAAAGCTATGGAAGATGGTAGTAAATGAACATATTATTAACATTGATAATGATGTAAAGATATGGTTTATGAACAATGTATGTCTTCCCTACATACAATATTTCAAGAAGTATATTTTGTATAATGATCATATTGAATCATTATATATTCTGTATGTATGTTCATTGATATATAGAGATCTGAAATAGTATTAATGGAAAGATTTCATAAAAATAGATATTGTAGAGTCTGTATATCGGTGCATGGTATGTAAATAAAGTAGGGATAGTAGAAAAAATAATTATGGGATGTTATAACCATTACCCATACTACAATGTAAATTGGAAAACATCACTACTAATTTTGTTGTTAGGCTCCCCAAAACATCTATGTTCCATAATTCCATCTACTATATAGTCAATTCCCTTACAATGTTTGAAAACTTTTTTTACATCAGATAAGTATTCTATCTTGATCATATTTTATAAATATACATTAATGAATTGTAATTTTGTTTTTTGGAGTAATACACTCAGATATTTTTTATTGGTATTTAATGTTTACCATGATGTTATGGTGGAGTTTTTAGAAATATCATGCTATTAGGTTGAGTTTCAGAATTTCTTATCACACAAAAATAAATGTTTAGTATAAGGGAACCATTCAAATCATTGAAGATAGATTGATTTATTTTTCAATGAATTCAAAGGTGTTTGAGATCGACACCTTCCACTAGTGTAAGTTTCATACAAAAATAGAATAATCTAGAGAGTTATGATGTCCCAATTTGAATTCCTAAGTGGAAATAAGTGTAGAACACGAAATATATGGGAATAATTTAGAGAATGAAATTTATTCGGACCTGAGGTAGATAAGGAAATGGAGGATATATATTGATTAATAAAATAATATGTCAAGGAATATCATAATCAACCAAAACATTATGATGTCAATGGTTAGTGTGACCTATATTAAAATATTATTATTTGAGAACTATTTCCTAAAAATTATATTGGACAGTATGAATAAAGAATAAATAAATATTCAAAAACATATCGTCAAATATTTAAAAATTAAATCATTGGGTATCAATATAATAAAAATATAAGTAAATATATTTTAAAAAACAGGAGTTATTTTCATCAAAAGTAATTTTTGTGCATAATGATATTTCTGTAATAAGTTAAATTATTGAGTATCATTAAATTATATTAATGGTATTTATATTATTGATATTCAATAATATGTTTTATCGATATTTGAAAAAAAATTCTAATACATTGGATTGGAATAAATAAATTTTTATGCTTAAAATTGTACTTTTCTAGAAAATGGTTTTTCACATTTTCACACTAATTATTAAAATAAAATATTTCCACATATTGAAATTTAATTTGGTAATATTTATTCTTGATTATTAATATGTAGGTCTAAATTTGATAAATAAGTCCATTTTTTATAATATAATCTGTAATAAAATTTATCGACTGAGTAAAGAGTAAATATGTTTAAGTTGGGATAGAACTAAGTAATGGGGACATATGTATTCATCAAAATTATTATAAGGGGAAATCTATTTATCCCTTATCACCATAGTCTCGAAATTAATTTTTTAATAGACACATATCAATGACAATTACATATATAATATATAACGAAATGAAAAATATAAAAAGGAACACCCTTAATTTTTAATATATTTTATGTATTCATATATGTACAAAAGAATTTTTTATCAAATATAATGGTTCATTTTTTATAATTAAATATTATTCATTATGGTAATTTATTTCTGATTTTAGATATCAAAAAAATAACTCTGAATGCTTTCAAATCAGTAATAAAAAATTTATTCAGTAAATATAAATTTTAAATTATTTATTTTTAAAATATTAAATGTAATATAATTTGACTTAGTTATTGTTTTTTTTTTGTTATTATTCTTGAATAAAAACATTTTCATTATTTATTTGAAGTAAAATTAAAGAAATATGTTCAAAATTATCATTATTGATATTTTGACAACATCAATTCTATTAATTTATTTAAAAAGAAAAAAATATTCAAATAGGGGAAGGTGTTTAATATATGGTCTAAAAGTTCATCCCATGTCCATTTATGTGACAATTTTCACCTAATATGTCAAACAAAATCCATTTAAGAGTGAAATGGTTGTTATCAAGGTTAATTTTAGATTAAGTTAACTAGGGGATTAAAAATGATATGTTTCAAAAAAACAAATAAACATATATTAATTTTGTTGGATGATTATATTAAACAACATAATATATTAGCTTTAAATCCATATAATTTTGATAGTATTAAGATTGATAAGGACTTTGTTGTATTTTAATCATTTTTGAAATTAAATAGGGTACCCTCAAATAAATTATTAAAGGGATCATACACTCCTCACATATTTAGGAATGGTTTTCATTTTATATTAACCATATCCTACAAAAATAACATCTATCATTCCTTAACACCATTCTAGGTGGTTTAACCATCCAAAAAACCATGCCATAGGTTGTTATGAGTAGATCTAAATGGTTTGTTTCAAATAAGTTGTAATAACATGAACTAGTCACATTCTATTTAATTACTATTTTAACTCCTCTTACTGTATTATATTATTAATAATGTAATAAGTATCATATCCTCAATATATTAAGAAGTTAGTATGTTTATGAAATAGTAATTATTTTCCTTCTTTACATCATATTGGAATTTAATATATCGGTCATGCATATATACAACTTATCATATCAACATAGAGAAACATTTAATTTTACTAAAAATTTATTCATGGAGTGTTATTACTATGGGACTAATGTTTATATATAATATTTATGACATAATTATTGTTTTTATGGTAGAATATCATAAAAACTCATATCCTTTCAATCCGTTCTAAAATTTTCTAATCACCCATTTGTATGTATGGACTACAAACTCCATGAAGAGATGTGATTATCTCTTAATTTCCATTAAATTAGATAGTAATAAGGATTTATTTAAGGAAATAATAAAAAATGTTTTGTACTAATGATTAGGTAAATGACAGTAAAGATTTACCATTCATTCATTTGATTTGTAGAGAAGTTTGAACAAAATTCATGCGTATGTATGCCATACCGTCTCCATGAATGATGTAATTCATATTTTTTTCAATAGATGTTATATATTACTCCATATATATATATATGTAATATATATTATATTAATATAATTTTTAAAATTACAGATAATGTGTTGTCAGGATAAATGTAATAGGACTAATACTACCAAATAAAAACATATATGAAAAACAAAGTAGTTATCACACAAAACAATGATTTTAATAATGAATTATAAAAAATGATTATTAAAGACTATATGTAAATAATATATAACATGATTTTTATTATTATGGTTATGGAAAATAAATAGAGTAAAAATATATTTATTATACATGATTTATAATAAACATAATAAATATGTCATACCTGGTGTAAGGGAATATTTTCTCACTTTTAATTAATTAAACATTTTATATTCAAAAGATGTTTCTTTTATATGGTGCATATATTACACATAAATTTCATTTATGATTTTTATAAATACATTTATTGGTATTTTCATACCATATATTTTTATTTCATTAATGGGGGTTATTATCTAATTTCTTCTAGGGTTATATGGTTTTTATTTTACAATCTTGTTGTTTTTTCGAACTGTATGTGATTAAGATGTTAATGAATAAATATTATGATCCACCACTGAAAAATATCATGAATATGAGTCCCCTTTTGTTAATTATTATTAATACATTATTCATCTTCATTTTCTTCACCTTTGGTACTCAAGAGACTCAGATTTTATTTTTAAGGAAGCCTAACATTATTGCTCTCTTAAATTGAAAATCCCCTTCTTACCAATTTAATGTTTTCAATAAAATATCAAAAATTCTTTTAACATTACTTTATGGTTTTTTAAATTAATTTTACCATTTTATAATCATTGAAAAATTTATTTAAATTAATATTATCTTCATTTTATGAAATAATATACATTGAATTTTCAAAAAAAATTGAACCGAATCATTTAACATAACGGGAGTGAAGAAAAATCTCCATCATGAACAAAAAATATTTCAATATTCCTCTAGATTTTTAAAATAATATTTTCAATCTAGTTTTTATTAACTTATATATATAATTAATTTATATATATTTTTGAAATTAAAAAAGTTTTTTCCTTAATAAATGTTTCAAGTTATTTTTTAAAAATATATATATATAATATTACATGGTTTAATGTCTCAAAATATTTGATTTTGATATGATTACATGATATAATCCATATTACATTTCTGGTTGTTTTATAATTATAATGAAAATATAATTTTGGAACTCATTCCTTTGTTGTAGGTTATGACATGATGAATTGATGAAATGTTTTTGAATTTGGATTCCTTTCCACTGGTTATACCATGATGAAATTTTTATGCAACCTATTTCTTATTCATGGCATATAATTTAATGAATATTTTCATATATTATAGAATATATATGATTAATTTTTACAATGTAATATGTGGGACATTAATTAAATACTCATAAAATGCATCGGGTAAAAATAGGTATCTCGTGAGATGAAAATGACTTTAATATGGAGTGAAAGGAGTTCAAAAAAGGACTTTATACCATATCACAATCTTCAAAGTGTTCCTTGAGTACTACAATGTTATGGGAAGTGGAACTAATAAAAAATTATATAATTTGTTGTTAACATTAACTAATTTGATGGATTATGGTGTGAACCCAATATTCTATGATAGTAATAGAAGTGATCCTTGACTAGAAGGAAATTATTTTCTATGCTTTTGATTATGCCAAAATTCATGGTATAAGGACAATTTTGATTTCTCATTTCTCTTTCTTCTTGATTCCTTTAATATATGTCTATTTTTCACATAAAAGAGTTATTTCCTAACTCCAAATTATGATATATGATATGATGGATATATATTTCGGGTATTAATATAATGTTAGAATACCCTTATGACGGGGTTATGGTTATGTGGCCATTAATGTATACCTTGATTAACCTTAATATTCTTTTGAGTTCATCCTTTATTATGTTTCCTTTCCATGGTTTATAACAATTTTTTAGTATTTATATGTCTAAAAATGGTTCTACTTATGAAGAACATAATAAGAGGCTATTATAAACGTGTTCTTTATGTGTCCATGTTTCCAGAGTTACGAGAAATATAAAATTATAGAAATTATATTTATGATATGTAACGAATATTATTCTAATTAGGTGTAATATTTATGTAGAAAAATAATAATATCTATAATCCCTCGATATAATAAATCTGGAGGACATACGATTGGATAATAACCTCTCTTATGAGGAGCAGAAGACATTGATCTTGGATCATATTGATAGTTTTCAATTAAAGATGGAATCTAACATAGTTAATGATTTGTGGAGGAATGTTAAATATGAAGAGGTGACCTGGGAACTATGGGAAAATGAAATAGAATTATTATCATATACTCTCAATAGAGAATGTGAGATGAAATTTAAAAGATGAAATATCTAAAGGTGGTTGATTAAAATTAGTATGACATTGCAAATAATATTTGTCTTTGGATTAAATTAGTGTTCTATTATTATATAGTAATATACATATATATCATAAGGAAAATCAAAAAAATCATAGAAAATATTGTTACATTATTATACTACTGAAACTATAAAAAGGAAAAAATTATCATTGTAAAAAATTATAATATATTAATTATAAAATTTTAAAAACTCGATCATTTCAATGTTCTAGAATTATCACCCTCATGAATAAATCTATTAAAATGTAACCAAATGGTATTAAACAAATCGATAATTTAGGAATGAAAAATGTTGATCCTTGGAAGGAAGTGTTTCTAAGTAGTTATGAATTAATGATGAGTTATTTATAGGATGTAATATGACCATTGTAATAGTAATGTGATCATTGGAATAGTAATGTGACTATTATGAATAGTAACCTAACCATTACGATTAATAACCTAACAATTAGAATACTAATATTTGTTCAAAATAATAAAGATTAATATAAATAATATATATAAAATTAATTTAGTAAAATAAAAATATATTAATTCCACAAAAAGGAATTTTTTTATAATTTTATTAAATAAATTTTATTTGATTGAATTTCATACAAATCGTAAACAATATTTTAATAAATAATTACTATCTACGATAAAACATTATTTTGATAAAATTAATTTTTTCTAGAATTATCATATCAAAATTTTCACTTTATATTTTTTTTGTTTTTATTAAATGTTATAGTTGTTATGCAAATTTAAAAAATATATTTTATCATAAATCATATTCTTTAATAACCTTATTCATTATGTAATATTTATTTAATCAAAATTATAATATGTATATCAACCAAAACATGTATAATAAGTTATATAATCCTTGACATTTTTTTATATACCTAAAATGTATTTTCTAAATTATATAGTTTATTTTATTCCATTAAAATAATATTTGTTCATTTTTCTACATCACCTTTAAATAAAATGATGAATATGGATTAAGTAATCCATTAAGGTCAATAAAATAATTTTATTTTAAGAAAATATGGCATAAAATGCCTTTAATTTCAATATTATAATATTTACCATGTAAAATATATTTTCTCAAATTATTATCAAGAAAATACCTATCTTCTAATGTCATAAAACCCCCCCTCGCTCCCATAGGAAAAAACATAAAAATGACTTAAATAATACAATGCTAAACCCATATTCAATATCATAATCCCCTATTATTACTTATGTGAAATCTATAAGAATAGAATACCCTTAATTGGGAGTGTTTACTTCTATTGAAAGAAGTAGCACCAGGAAGAGGGTATGTTTTCACAAATAATTTCAATCATTTTGTTATTATATTGTTTTTGTTTTTGACACACAAATTATTTAATAAACTGAGTACAATTTTTAAATTATATTAATTATTTAATCCTAATTTAATGATAATATTAACATTGTTTTTAAATTTCATACTTATCTTCATCCTGTGTTGATAGTGTCCCATCAACATTCGGTTAACCGTCCAAGAGAACTTTGTAATCTCACTACTTAAAAAACCTAATATAGATGATTGTAATAAACTATTAATAATATATAAAGGTATAAATTTTAATATTGTTATTCTTATATTTTAAATTTGTAATATTTATAAATAGAAATAAATAAATATAATTAAATTAATTATTGATGATATATTTTTTAGAAAATTTAATATAAAAAATATTCACTATTAAGAAAGGGGATTTAGGAATAGAATCTAATGATTATATTTTAAAATTATTGAATAAAGTTAAAATATTTCACTTCATCTTCAATAATTCAATAATATTATATTTATTATACAGGAGGAGGAAAATAGATAAAACAAATTTTTATTTGAATTAATGGGAATCTCAAACCCCACTCATAGTTTTTGGGTTATGTTCTATTTCACATTATTTATATAATTATTTTTACAACATTATCCTTAAAATATTCATTTAAAATTATTCCCATTTTAATTACATGGAAAGTTAAGTTTTACATTGTCAAATGTATTTATAACCTACTGAAAAATATATTTCAAATAACAATTTATTTTCCTTCCAAAAAACTCTTTGAATCATCTTGATTTATTTATTATTAAAATAAAGTTATCCTCTATGCCAAATATTTTTCAAATATTAATTTTGGAAAAAAAAAATTATTCCATAATGTATTATTTATGATACCCTTGTGGAACTCATTCATTTCAATGTTTTTTATCATGACAATATTTTTATGTGATATGTTTCCATGTGGATGGAATTGATATGGGAATATTATGATGTAATTCATCAACCTAGAATTATATATCCATACAATGAATTATGTATTGTGATAAAGCCCAAGTTATTATATATACTATCATAAATATTAATCTATAGTTCTTTATAAGTATAATGTTTTGATTTATGATCATTTATTATTTGGAAATAACATGCTTTCTATATGAACACCTATGTATTGATTTTGAACACTATTCTATGATATTTAATTATAATAAATATTCAACATTTAGTGGGTTAATTAGATGTTTCCTACAATACTATGATATCAATCTGAAATTAATTTTATATGGATGATAATTATTCTCAACCATGTACTATTGATTCATGTGCATTATTCTCCTTTATGATATTCTTCCTCTTATTAGGATTTTATCTCACCCATTTCATTGATTTATATCCTGAAATGATTACATATAGTATGGATAATGTGGGAGAGTTTATCTTGATAATGATGAATTATTTAAATAATTATTATCATTTACTATATCCAAGTGATGTATGAGTACAATATTCTTATTTTACTAGACCTTTTGATATTTTTTTATACAATATTATGTTATGTTATATAAATATAATGTAATATTAATGTGTGAAAAATTTAGTACAATATACAACATCTTCTTGTCAATATTTTTCCAAATGTTTATTATTCATTTCATCATTTTTAATATACTCGTGGGTAACTTCATGAAGATCCAATTCATTATATTTTGAAAGATTGAAATTTGGTTCACCTACCCTTTGATACTTTATTTTCTTGTTCATCAAATAAAAATAATATTTATTTAATAGTGTCTTAACGATGTTTCTTAAAATATGATGAAAACTTGGTTTTCATATTTTTTATCTTTTTATCAGGCATTATTTCAATGAAAAACAATATTATCTTCTAAAACTACTATAATATAATTATCATAAAATGAAATTTGACCAAAATCAAAAACCAAACTATTTTTTTATTGTATCTTATCCATAAAATTATTTCCATTCTTTAATATGGGGTGATATATTTGTAAATTATCTACTTCATTATGATTATAAATCATATTTGTGACAAATATCATACATTATATACTTTTTATCATAAAACAAATAGACAAAATCACTACAAATGAACTCTAAATAAATAGGATAATATTAAAATACCAAAAAATGTATAAGAGGTATAATATATATATACATATATAGAATTTTTATATTGTTTATATCACCATTTTTAGATGAATAAAATCCTTCAACTACTATAAAACTTTTCAACCGTGGATACATAAATGACTTATCTTGTGAATGTGTTCACAGACTATAATTTGAGAATCATTGGTATAAACATTTAAAATAGATCATGCGACATCAGGTAATTTTTGTTAAAGAAATAGATACTTACCTTATATTTTACAAATAGTATGTTCCCCCATAATTTTAAAATTTAACACGTATATATTTATGGAACAACAAAATTAATCATTAAATAGTAAATTTGATAACAATTTTCACTTACAAAAACGACCCTAAAAATTGTTGAATAGTAAAAATATGGTTGATAATATATTACCACCAATGAAATAGAAATATAGATATTAAAATAAAATAAAATGTCTCAATATAAAATCTATCAATCAACCCTTCCATAATGAGTTCCCTCATACAAATATAATCTAAAAATACCTTATAAAATTATCAACAAACTAGAGAACATGAATAATATTGGAATAACTAATCACTTGGAGGAAATATGAGGCCAAAATTTATATAAATAAATAAAAATGTCCCACATCAACTTAAATATATATAATAATGAAGATATGTTTTATAAATTATACAAATCAATGGTTTTGAGGAAAATAATTTATAAAGTAATATATACAAAAAAATTTGTAGGATTTTTAAAATAAATCAGAACCTCCGATTTTTATTAAAATGGAATAATTAAAATAAACATTCAATAAAATTTTTAATCTTTCATTCTGAATTAATAAATTTCAAATAAATAATAAAAAATATTTACAAATAATAGATATTAATATAAAAAAAATTCTTCTTGTGTAAAATTTTATATTTAAATGAGGTGCTTCAAAAATTAACTTAATAGACTTTTTTTAATTTTTTTCTATAAAGAGATTGATAAAACAATAATTACATTAATTATCTCTTTAAATTGATCATGTCTATATTCTTATTAATGTATGGAAATATTTTATAATTATTTGGATTTATAAAAATAAAATCAAGTTGATTATGTGTTTTGATTTATTAATGATTAATATCTAATTTTTATATGTGATTATAAACTAAATAATTCTTTATATATATGTTATTTTCTGATTAATTTCATTCTATGTTCATTGAAAAATCATTATTCCATGTTTTCTCAAAATTAGTTGTAGTCTTATTGATAAAAAAACATTGATGAGTATTTGTTGCATCCACAACATTTGGGAACACTAACGTTGAGGTGCTATATTTTTTTTATTCAATAGTAAAATGTTATACCATACATAGTTTCATTAAAAATGAAACCAATAATACTTAACATTAGAAGTTAAAAGTTCTATATGTACTATATCATGAAATTTTAAATCAAATAAATTCATCATCTAAAAATTAGTTAAGATCAAATTTATTTATAGAATAAGAAAATAGAATAGGATCTAATATACCGTTATGAAAAAAGTTTTTTAATATCCTTTTAATGGGACTATTATTTAAATTCCTAATATATTCCACAATATCACAAATAAATAATGAAATATATTCTACTAATTTCAACATAATGTATACTTGTAGTCATCTAAAACGTGTTTCATCAACTTTTTCCCAAATTTTCCATGATTAATAGTTCTCATGTTCTGATAGGATTAATTCTACTCTTATAATTTTTAAAAAAATATATTTTGAGTATGTCTAGATTAAAAAATTCTTGAGATAAAAGAGTTATATCTGTTATTCTAAAATTTTGAAACTGTGGAAAAAAGATAAGTCACCAATGATTCTCATTTCAAACTCAAATTTCATAGGTTCTTAAAAATAATTTGAAATATATTTTTTAGTTGATCCAAATATAATGTAATTGACCTAAATTAGGAAAATGAATTTATCCTTTAAAACATAGTTCTTAAACTTTTTAGGATCAATTTTTATCTTAATGAATTATTCTAAAGTAAAAAACCAATTAAATATATTATATCAGGTGCTTAAATATTGTTGAATTCCATACAGTACCATGGTATGTTAATATTCATGTTCTAAAGGTTATTTATCTTCAAAACTATTTGGTTTTTTCTAAAAAAAATTCCTAATGAATAAATATATTAAGAAAAACACACTTCACTTCTATTTGATAATGTATAAAATATAGATATTTTGTAAAGGGGGGATGGATTTGGATAGATTCGTGAATTTTTAGTCATGAAATTGATTTTCCAAAATGTATTCAATCATGTTAGTTATAAAAATTATCAATAATAATTTCATTATTTCTATCAATAATTTAATTGTAATCATATTTAATTTGAAAGACCAATTTAACTATTATTACAAGATGAACTTTATGTTATTCTACTATATTCAAAAAATTGTTATTTCTAATGTTATTGAGTACATTATATATTTCCCTTATCCAATATTCAAATCAAAATTTATGAATAGGTTTTTTAGGCTCTAATTGATATAAAACCAATATTTCACATTCATTTCAAATGGAAATATGATTTTTTACTAGTCTATCTACATCTCTAATTATATTACAAGTTGTAGATTCCTTGTGACCAACTAATCTCATGGATATGTAAAATTATTTTATTAAAAAATAAATTATAGTTCATCTCATAGTTTTTATTTGAAATATATGTTCTTTTTATCTTCTATTGAAATAATTTCAAAACACGTATTGAAAATTAGATTCATGATAAGAAATCTAGGTTTTTTAAATATTATGGAGTTCCAAATTAACATTTAGAGGAAAAAAATATACATTTCTCAAAAACAAAACATGAATTGTTTCGTCAACATTTTTATTCCTATTATAAAAAAATTAATATTCCTTACAATTTTTAGAATAACAAACAAATTTTACCTCTTGAAATTTTGGATGAAATTTACTTTAATAGTATTTTTTTATTATTATGAACACATTATATCCAAAAATATAGATTTAAGAATTTTTTTTCCATCTATGTTCCAAATAATATAACACTTTTTAGTGAATAGAATTTTATGTCAAAATATTTTATTTATAGTATAAGTAGAACTACTAAATTATTCATCCTAAAAATGTTTAGAAATTAAGTATTCGCTCAACATGGTTTCAATAAATTCAAATGTAATTCAATTTCATCATTCAAATAGACCATATTTATAAGGATTTATATGTGATGAGAATTTGTGGGAAATACATTTTTACTATAGAAAGATTTAATATAAAAACAATTAGGAAGAGAAATATTATCGCATTGAGTATTAACCAAAGATAGGGATTAATACTTTTATCATGATAATGAAATAATATAATTTAAATGAGATTTTGACATGTTTGTTAGAAAACTGAACCAAGTAAATATATTAAAATAAAAAACAAAGACATATACGTAGTGTTTGAAAAAAATACATATGATTTTTATATAACCAAAAAATTGATGTTCGTAGACATTAATGATTCATAATTTTACATTCCTTAAATATATTTAAATTTAAAATTATTATTCATATTAAATTTAAAAGGATAAAAAACATTTTAAATAGTAATATTAAACATTGGTAAATCCCTCAAAGGTCCTTTCATGGAATATTTAAAAAATATCTGATCATTTTGATATAATAACAATCTATTCCAAATAAAAGGATACTCATCCACTACACTTAAAACAAACGATTCTGATTTATGTGGTCCTCTAGATAAAAACCATAAACATTCTCATTCCCATTGTTAAAAATAATAAACATACCATCTATACATTTATTAATATATTTATCATTCATAAAGTTCAAAAGGAAACTATCATCAACTAATTGACTTATGAGAGTTATAATGTTTATGTCTCAAAAAAAACAAAAAAAAAATAATTTAATTATTATTATGAACCTCAACATAACTAATACATATTATTTCCAATTTATCATTTATATAATAGTTTCATTATCAACCTTTTAGTATTTGAAGGATTCCAAAAAACCATTATTTCTTATAATGTTCAATGTACAACACCTATCCTATGACTAAATCTTTCTCTATCGGTACTCAGATTTCATTTATAAAAATATCAACAACAATGGATATTGAACCATTATTTTAATAGTTCATGTAGTATTATAAATTTAAACCATAGTAATCAACATATAACAATGAAATTTGCGTGGAAAATATTCTATTTTTCTTGGAAAATATATTTTTAAAAAAATAAAATGTTGTTTCAATAAAAGTTTTTCTATTGAATTCCTCATTTTATTTTTTTAATATTTTGTCACATTTAGTAAAAATGAAATTATAATGGAAATATGGCCTTAAATAATTAAATCCTATTCAGGTATATTTTTCATATTATTTCTATTGTTTGAAAATATTATCAACATTTATCATCCTAAAATTAATGTTCAGTAATATTTTCATAAGTCTAGGAATCTAGAAATTATTTTTAACAAACAAATTACACTCTTCATTAGTTATACTATAATAATATTTTTTTTTTAATTTTAATGTGTGTTATATAATTAAAAAACTATATTGGTAAAGTATACAATTTTATTTACTAATATTTTTTAAAATTATTCATATATAATTACTTTAGAACAATATTTATCAATAAGTGTAATATAATAGTAATTTACAAATAAAATTACAACTATCACATTCTACTTGTGTAAAAAATTTATCTTTCATATAATGATCATGAACTAATTTTTTAGGTATAAATTTAATTATCATTTAATTTAAATTTTTGATGTGATTTATTAGAAAACTTATTCCTATAAAATTGATTGGTTTTTAGAATATAATCATAGAAACAAAACAAAATATTGACACTACACTCATTTGATTAACTATATGAATATTTATATACACAACCTTCATTTTTTCTGTCTATGAATTTCAAATATATATTTCCTTTACCTTCATATATTATATGTCAACTTATATCATTCATTTTTAAACACATAAAACCATATATAAATTTCCTTGATTTAATATATTCATAACAAATAAATTCAATTTTATCTTTATTTTATGATTTTAATTATTAATATTTCTATATAATTAATGAAAACATTTCTTACCAAAACTCATGTTCCTTAATTTCATGGGTTGAGAAGGATCAGTATTAATATCCTATGCAATATGACAGCAACAGTCATCATTAATGATTCTCATGGAAATTGAACACTTTTACCCAATTTCACCACAACTATAGTTGATAGCAATAACATCCCCCAATGATTATGTAAACGAAACCACATTATTCTTCTTTTTTTCATCATATAAACTAAATATACATTCATATTTTATAGTGATTCCAATAATTTCTCAACAATCAAATCAGTCACATTTTTCATTTCATCTGAATTATTACTTTTAGAATATCATTTTTCTCACTTAATATTAATAATATTCTAACAAATTTAATAATCATATAACTCTTTCTATCTGGGAAATAGAAAACATTTCATAGTAGTCACAAATTAAAAACACAATAGTACAATACGTTACCCAATTATGAAATAAAATACATGATATACAACATGAATTATATCCCTTATAGTTTTTGAAAAATTAGAAATTATGAAATGTGATACAAATAGATTTCTGCATATTTTCTATTTTGTTTGAAAAGATGATATTTAAAATTATATATTTCTCTTCATTAACCCAGAAACATTGTTAACAAATTTATCATTAAATAGATATTAATTGTTCTATTCTGTAGTAAAAATTGGTAAATTTCGAATGAGGAATGAAATAATTTCAATTCATCCTTAAAATAGTATCCTTAATAGTATAATATATAAAATTATTCAATTGATTGCAACAATACTCACAGTTAACTATATTAAAAATTGATCAACTTATAGGATTTTAATTCACTATAATTCCATTAGAAAAACCAAAAACAAAACAAATTTATCTAGGAAAATGTGTGTTTGGGAAAAATTAATAAATATAGTCACCCCCACCCTAATTCAAAATATTTCATCAAAATATTTTATACATATACTATAGGATATTTCAAAAATATATTTCATTATAAAATTAATAAATAAATACCCTTTCTTATGTTAGTGAAAATAAGAATGATATTATATACATTTGGAATAAGATCATTATAAAATGATGAATAAATAATAATGATGATAACTGAAAATCAGAGTATGTAGGGAATTTTATATAAAACTAAATTATCATAGAAAAATTATATAAATAAAAAAATACATACTATAAAAAAGAACTGAAATATTTTTAATTAGTGAGGTATTAGATTTAACCTAATCTGGAAAGGACGTATGTAGTCCCTAGTTTTGTTATCCACATTTATAGAATGATTAATATGTCTACATTAAAACCCTTATAATCATGTGACCAAAATAATCAAAACCACTTTGTTTATTCAATCTGAAATTACCAGATATTAGTTGATCAGAATGAATTTGTCTCATTAGATATAGATCATTCAATCACATAGATAAGAAGAAAAACAAAAGAAGGAAATTGTTTTGTTAATTTGTAACATATCCCCAAAGATAGATTCTAATATGTGAAAAAAAACTAAAAATTTCGAATGGAATTACTACAAGGGTAAGGTAGTTTTATATATATAAAATTATTCAGTATTTAAACATATTTTTATCACTATGTGTTCTTATTCGCCTCTAGATATTAGTAGTATTTATAGATGAATGTTTTCATGACTCTACTTTCTTGATTCCATGATTATTTGGATAAATTAAAAATGAAGAGAAAACATTGAGTACTCATTATTATTGATCTACTATTTATATGTTTTCATGGATAAATTAATATTTTCACTGGTAAAATGTTCATACCAGAAAAAAACATAGGGAAAACACCTTCTAAAAGTTTATCTTTTAGGAAATAAATATAACATTAATATAAATTTCCAATTTGTCACCATACTCCTAAAAATGTTCATATAATTTAGAAAATTTAGATTGTGATAAATGATTAATTATATGTTAAAAGTCTAGAAAACAAAAACACAATATCTACAATAAAATAAAACAAAAATCAAAAAATGTGACTATTATAATTTTCAAAAGTTGTGTAGAATGAATTCTATCTACTAGAAAATATTTCCCCAATTTAAAAGAACATGGAAAAAGAAAAAAATTAAAATATATAAGCATAATTAAATTAAAAACCAAATAATAATTAATCTCACTAATATATGATGTGTGTATGATATACTTTTCCCCAATTCGTGTTATTCAAAAAAAATTAAAAATATACAAAATTGAATGTGATAAAAAAATTTACAAATAAATTAATTAAACATTATAAAAACTTAATATACTGAAATATAGTTATATAAAAATGGTATAAATAATTTAAAAATATAAATATGTTATGAGTTATAAATTTATTCAGGGTCTAAGAAAACATTTTTTTGATATTTTATTAACATAATTCCTTATATAATTTAACTCTTTCTCAAATCTATAAACATCTTCAACTTTCATCAAATTATTTCCCTTTTAATTCCATGCTGAATTTGTCTTATTTCATTGAATTATATTTTATTTCATTATCTACTATGTCATATTATCCAACATGTAATATAATACCTTAGAAAACATAAAAATACATTTATATTTATTTCATATTGTTGTTTATTATTCATCAAAAAACATAAAATATTTTTCAAACACATTCATCTATTGTATAGTCCTCTTCAAAAAAATTTAATACATATAGATTTATTCTCTAATACTTATCAACCCAACCATAACATTTAATATAGAATCAAAAATCTATTATAGTAACATAACATAAATATACTTTACTATTCATTTATGAATCAACAAATATCAATATTTGAAATCCATAATATTATATATCCTCTTATACAATTTATTGATAACTTAATTCAAAAAGTTCAACCAGATAAAAATAATATATGAAAAATACAATTATGTGATAATTTAAAAATTTATAATATGAAGAATATATGTATTTTTTGAATTTTTTATGTTAAGATTATTATAATCATTCAATCTAATATGGTGAAATTTAAACTATATGAACATCAGCAATATAATATTCTTTATATTAACCATGTTCCTCAGGTAGTGTGTTGTTATTTTATAAACTAGAAACCAAAAAATTATTAATACTCCCCTAAAATATTTATGATGACGTTGTATCAGAAAAATATGTGTTCATAATAGTTTCTTTTTTTGGAAGATCTACATGATCAATATTTTTCTTTAATTTAGAAAATTAAAAATTATAGGAAAAATTATGTTGGAAAATATATATGACTTTAACATCATTAGAAACATAAAAGTGGTCAAGTAAATATTATATAAATTTCTAATAACATTTGTTTCATTATGATATCGATGAGGAAAAACATCAAGATCAGCATACTCTCTAATGGTAAATCCCTTTTGAAACTCTTGAGAAACATCCCATTGTCTCTCTTTTTCAAAACAATTCTTCTTATTATATTACGATTAATTTTTTTGGGTCTCTTATATAAGATATAATGATTAATATTTTTCAATACATCATTAAATAACACTTTCCTTATAATCATTTTTTTCAACTTAAAAATTTCAATGCATTTATCTGACATGGTTTTAATTTTTTTTGAAAGATCATTTATTTTTTATGGTAACTAAATTGAATTTATCCATTCATTTACATTTATTTATAATGAATCATGATGGTTTTTAAATGATACACTAAAAAATTTCTCAACAAAAAAAATTCATCAAAATAAAATATCTAACACATTTTTAAAATTATTTCTTTTAAAAAATTATTTTTTATCTATATTTTTATATAATAGATTATACACATTATCTACCTTATTAATATCAACAATAAAATATGTGATAAAAATTAAATAAGGTAGAAATGTTTTACTAATATCACTAGATAAAATCACATCAAAATAACTCAAAATAAACTAGATAGGATTAAAAAAACTCATCTAACAGAAGAAGTCAAAATATACATATCTTGTGTTTTTATATTTTCATTATCATAATTTCTTCTATGAATAAAATATCACACCCAATAAAACACTATTATATTATCCAAATATAAAAAAATAATCTTATAGTATTTCTCATCACAAAAATAATATATTATTAAACATTTTATTTTATAAATGATCCTAAAATACTGGTATTTTATGTTAAATTATTAGAGACTGCCTTTTTATGTTCAATATTACATGATATTCAATATTTTTAAAATTCATATTGTATTTCCTCAAAAATTCAAAAGTATTATTCTTTAAAATACAAAAAAAATTATAATCTTTGAACTTCTATAAAACTCAATAATAGTTGTTTGTTAGTATAAATCATGATCTTATTTTATATACACAATATATTACCAACACTATAATTGAAAGATGGTTTCAAAATTGAATCATTCATCTCAAAATAAATTCTACATATTTTCCTTTCATCAGTGATTTATATCATTGAAATCTCACTTTAAGAATCCATTTTAATAATTAATACAATTGGATGAACTTGAAAGGAATCAGAAGAACTGCACTCTATACGAAGAGAGATAGAGTTAATATTTCCATCAATACTGAACAATATAAACCTCAAAATATTTATGTAGAACTATAAATATATTATTTATCTTCCAAAAAATATTAATTGTTTAGATAAAATCATTGAAAATTAATGATTTCATAAAATTATTTTTCTATTTTGAATGCAAATAAAAAATTCCAGTTTTTTAAATGATATAATATAAAATAAATATAAAATTAGAAGAATAAACAGTGTATCTAAGGAATAAAGACTACATCGGAAGAATGAATGCTTTATTATGAAATATTCATTCAAATATAAATCATAAGATAAAAAATATGTGGTATAAAAATGAATGTATTCCCCTTTTTGAGGAGTTTTTTTACTTTAAGGAAATATATAAAATAATAAATATATTAACATTCATATTATGTTAATCATCACATGTTATTTATTATTTCTATAAATAATTTAAAACGAAGTGTTTTTCTAATAAATATAAACTACTTGGTCTTATGTTATTGTGAATTAAAGAATAATATATCATTTTTTAGTTTGATCCTAAAAGAAATATATTCTTATATATATGTGTTTTTTACATGAGTAAATTTTTGGGTTATTAGATAAATCTATATAACTACTATTACTATAAATAATGTGTGTCTTAATAAAACACAAACCAGTACTACAGAGTGGTTGTCACTTCTAGAACACATAGGAACAACAATTGTTTTCTGGTATATATTTTGATTTGGTATAATAAAGTGATAATTATTTTTTTCATAAATGAAAAAGATAATAAATAATATCCTATGTATTAATAAGTTCCAGAAGCTATCATTATATAATGATTACATTAATGAATGTATGCATATGAAATAAATAATGTTCAAAATCACCACTGGATGAATAGAATGAACCTAGATCAAATGTTACTATAAGAAAATGAAATATATATTTAATAAATATGAGATTATTTTATATTTTCCTAAAATCATTCACACAAGAACAAAATAAAAAAAATACTTTCAGCTACCAATGAGATAATTTAATGTTAGAATAATCCCTCTAAAAATGATTTGGTTAATGGATTTCGAATATTAATCATGATGAGTCATTTTATAGGTTTTCATAAGAGTACATATACCCTTAGAATGTTAAAAACCGAACAAGTTCAGTAAGTTTATAATGTACTTTAGTTGATAAACCAATTGAGTTATTGTTTTTTATAAAACAGTTAACTAATTTAAAATATTATTTCTCCCATCATTCTCATTTCAAAATCTCTCAAATAGAATCATAATGTGATTTTTTATTTAATACATTGATTGTTTCATATTAATAAATTTGAACATTGATTGTTTCCTTAAAACATTATTTATAAGAATTGTTTTATTAGATGCTCCAATAATAAAATATTATTTCTATAAAAAATTAAAAAATTCTATAACACTAGGATCATAGTGATTTTATATTTTCATGATTTTATTTAATATGTTTTTATAAATTTCATGACCCATCCCCTAGGGCCCGTATCGTGACTACCCGAAACCCATCTTCCATAGGCTAGGGGCTGGCGACTAGCACCAAAGGCGTAATTCGCTAAAACTGGAAAGGCATTGCCTTTATAAAACGTAAACTCCTAAAACCAGAGTACATGAAGAAGAAAACACTAATTAAAGCTATAAAACAAGTGTGATGAAAGTTAAAAAGGGGGCATATTACAAGCCCAATAAAAAGTTACAACTACAACTGAAAAAGAAAAACAAGTGGATGGTGTCTAGAAGCTCCTGGATCTTTCACCACGGATCCTACCTGAATTGTAGGTACAGAAAGCCTCCTCCATGCTCCATACCAATCTGTCTCCTCCAGATATCATCTCTTTGTGAGGTCCACTTTCGGGTACCGTCTAGACCTTGTACTCTCTGCCTCGGTCAGCGTTGTCTGTCGTCTGCATCCAACACAACGAGGTGCAGGCATAGCCCAGGAAGGGGTGAGTATAACGATACACAGTAGGGACCCCGAGACCCTCAAGGTCTCACAAAATCCAACAAGTATAAACCACAATGTAATATTCCAACGGATAACCATTACTTAGTTATATGCCCATACATATACCTTTGTTATCAAGTAACACATCTCAATCATGAGGAAAACACAAAGGTTATTGACTCAGCTCAAACCAGGATTTTGTTAATGATGTCCAAATCATGACTGCATGAGAACTCCTCCTCGGTCGAGCATAGTAGTCCTATCATGACTACGAGGTGCTACTTGCTAACCTTAGACTGCTTAGGTACTCCTCCTGTCGAGTACTGCGGGTTTTTCGCCTCAGACAGTAGTGCTCCCCGCCATGGGTCTGCCACCTCACACAGTAGCGCTCCCCCTAATAGCCTACAGAGGTACTCCTCCTGTCAAATTCCACGGGTCTACCACTTTCCATAGTATCTCTCCTTCTCCATGGTTCTACCACCTCACACAATATTTCTCCCCACTGGGAATGTCAAGTCACTCCGAAACAAATCGTACAAGAAGTCATCAGGTCTCAGCCAGCTACTAGGTCTTTGTACTCCATACGCTCATCTCCGTGAGGATCCGATCCATGAGCTACTGGTCGATACTCCAAGTTTTATGAGTCTCAGGTGGATGTATCTTAAAGGACCCCCACATCATAGGGGTCTCAACGGAACAAATGGCACATCAATCGGATTCTCGGTCTGTGAGTTATTAGCCTTTTAATCCTGGTGGCCTGGTTGGTTTCGTGTACGATCCAACCTGACCGTAACTCAACGATACCCTGAACTCCCATGGGGTATACTCAAGGGGACCGTTTCTCAATGATATTGCCAACGCTGATGATGATTCATCAAACGGACATCCGGTCTGAGAGTTATTGGTTTTTCCGTTCCAGGGGCCCGGTTGGTTTCTAAGCTAAACCAACCCGCCCGTACTCCAACTACATCCAAACCTCATGTGTAGAATTCCAAATGACCTGTCTCATCGAAAGGAATATAATGTAGTTTACGAAACGTCAATCGTACATCCGGTCCTTGTGTTACAAGCATTTCTGCTCTGAGGGCTAGCTTCGTTTCGGGTTCGAACCAACCCGGACATACCCAAGCTTTGCCAAAACTTAGAGTATAATATACCGAAATGACTTCCACGATCCTAGGATTCCTACACAATGGACGGTGCGTCGATCAGAGGTCCTTAGATCATGTTATGGGCGAATAACTGAAAACGGTCCGAATAGGGGGGGTCTGGGCCCGGTCTGACCCGGCCCAACCCACCCTAGAATGGCCCGAACCGGGTCGACCCAACCCGGATCTGGGTCCATCCAGGTAGGGCGCGACCCGGCCTGCATGGAAGGTGGCCCTGTCCGCGTGCAGGTGGCCCGGACCGCGCACAGGCAGCCTGGCCCGCGCACAAGTAGTCTAGCCCAGTGGCCAGCCGCGGCTCGGCCAGGCTGGCCGAGTAGGGGTGCCCCCGCCCCCCGATTCACCATAACTGCGGCGCCAGTCTGGCACCTTCCTGCCTTCTCGGATCCCGCGCGTTGTGATATATATCCATCACCATCGTGACGGTCTACCACTGGCGGCGTGCTAGGGCGTCGCCGCCTCCAAACAGTCGGGCGATGCCGGCCACTGCCTCTGGTCATCGGCGACCCACACTGCCGCCATATTCCGCGGGCCACTGTAGTCATTCTGGTGGTCCGTTTTAGCTCAAATATACGCCTACGACCTCCTCGGGTCCCGCTCTATACTAAAACGGCCTCAAATAAACGTTTCCCTTCCTCTCATCCATTTCCAAACATTCTGTGCATCACGAACAAGTTGGCGGTGGTGCCAGACTTGTTCGTTAGCCCGTACCCACTGCGTTAGTGGTTCTAATAATCACCCAACTAATAGACGCCAATGTTCGATGGTATAAATCACATATATGAAATTATACAATATCCCCATACCTCGTAAATGATGTCGTACATCGTCGAGCCATGGTAGACGAGCATCACAGAAGAACGGTGTCGTCCCGTCAACAATGGAGGAAGAGTCGTTGTTGTAGGCGACAATTCTCGCGAGCGGTGTTTTCTCCCATGACGTGGAGGAAAACAAATAGGAGGATTCGTGGAGTGTTCGTCACGGAGAGAGGACGAGGTTCTTCATGGAAGAACGAAGCTACTCTAATTCACCAAAATTTCTCCGACCATATTATTTTCCAGGAAAATATTAAAGTACGGATTTCCCCATGATTATAAACTTTCCATGTAATTCAAAAAGCATCAAAAATTAGAGAATACAATTCATTAATTGATCTATAAATGAAAAAATGTTGGAAAAATTTATGGGAGAGAGAGATAGAGGTGAAGAGTCCCAATTAAGGATGGGAGAGTTGTCAATTAAATATAAACAGAGTTAAATGGGGGGGTTTCAAGGGAGTTGAGGGTAGGTGATAAGTTAGGGTCTCGTGTGGGCCCCACAACCCTTAGTTATATTCTTTCATGGGAAGTTAGGTGGGGTTTGGGCCCCACCTCCAACTTCCTTTTGGAGAAAATAACTTCCACTTAAAATAAAATTGTAACACAACAATTTTATTTAATTCTTAATGAATCCCAAAATTTTAACTACCATATACAACAAAACACAACTGCAGTAAAGGTCCCCTTAAGCAAATATCGGTGCTGTGAGTTCATCGGTGTCCTCAGTTTTCAATTCCATGCTTTGGTTAGAAAGATAGAAAAACTCTCACGTACGTTTACTGAATACACCGGAACAAAACTTCAGAAATTGATTCCGACCACTCCGGGCATCGGAATCAGGTTGTCGTCAGAAACTGCGCACTCGTAAAATTCCAAATAATTTAAGAAACAATTATCCTTGAAATTTCCAAGTATATACAATACATGTTAAAAAAATATTATCAAAATCTAATTTCTTTTCTATAAAAATTTATCAATAATATATATATTATGAAAATAAAGGTATCATCAAAATGATAATTATTATGATTTTTATAATCTGTAAATGATAAAATTATTGAAATAGACTATATTCTAACTACCTGTGTAAAACTTTATTCAAATTATATTCCTTCATATTTATTATAAAATTAATAAAAATTAAATTTATTTTTTATAAAAATAAATCATCACATGTAATACTTATTTCAGAAATCCCTTTTCCAATAATTATGGGAAGATATTAAGGTCCTTCTATAAATATTAAAAAATTATTTTCAGTTGTATTCTTCTATAAGACTTACTATTTATTTGGATAATTGAAACATATATCTTCAATAAAAGGATAAACTTATTCTAAATGAAATACTGAAAATATTTGATATACTGATATTACATCCATGTAATTTTAAATCCTTGGATGAAAATAATTTTTAGTATTTGAAGCAAAATTTGTTTTAAAAGCATCATCCAGAAGAATATATCCATTATGTTTAAAAATAGAAGGAGTAATTTTATCCAACATAATATCAACTATTTACCAAATAGTGTTTATTTTTTTGGTAAATCCTAAATATAGAATATTAAATATATAATGCACATGATATATTTATTCTTAACATTTTTAATAATTATTATATATATAATATTTTTTATTCAACTAAAAGACTTTAGATTAAAAAACTCTTGTGTATGATATTTTTTTATTTTTTTAGTCCACAACCAATGATGATTTTTATTCAGAAATGGTTGATGTAAAAACAATTATAGTAGAAGAAGTAGTACAAATTGGATTACCAAAATATGAATAGAAATTAATTATTCACTGTTTTGGATTGAGTAATTTCCTAAATAAATCAATTTCTTCACTAAAAGACATCATTTTTCTGTGTTCGTCAATTTTTTAAATAAGTTATCTATAATTTTTTTTTATAATATGATTCAAGATATAAAAATTCAAATATTCCACCATGATCATATCAAATACACAATAGAATTTTTTTTATCATTTTAAAAAATAAAAATAAATCTCATAAAACAAAAAAAAACCTTCCATCTTCTTTTATATAAAAGAGACCCTATTATACCAACTGAAATCATCAACTAATACATACATAGATATTTTTCCAATAATACATCCGATTTTTGTATGATAAAATAAATACAAGTCTTGTAAAATTAAATATTTATAATTTTATATTATACTAATATATTTATATCTCTATATATTTGTTTTACCACACCTAGATGGATCAAAAAAATTATTAGAATTAAATCTATGCTATGTGGAATTCATCATAAGTCCTTTATTAAAATGTTTTGGTAATATTTGAACATCACATTTTCTTATATTTTTATTCCACATCTCATTGAACATAAGAATGGTAAATATTTATTTATATGTTTTTCTTGATATAATGTGTAAAAAATTCAAGAATATTAGTACGAATAATAAACCGACCTTATGAATATTGAACATTGCACTTATCATTTTAGAATGTAACAATATATCCTTTATCACAAGAATGTATTATAATAATGAGATTATTCCTATGATTTATAGAACATATAACCTTTGAAATTAACCTCTCATTGAGAATATCATCATTACTAATAACAGTGATTTAAAATTATTTATTATATCTAATATTTAATTTATAACTATTCAGTTTTTGAGACATTTGAGTGTAATTTTTTTACTTTTCCTATCTATTGAACACTACCCATCTATGCACAATTGTTTCTGGTCGTTTAATACATTCATTATAAAAAATTTCTGAAAACATGGTTTTGGAACTCCTATGTTATATAATCTAGAAATAATAGAAAACTAAACATATATAATCCAAAACATCCCAACCCTTTTATATTGTACAAATCATAATGTTTTTTCAATTTTAGACGTATTAAAAATAATATATTAAACCAATTCTGTGGAAAATTTATTTAAATAGTTACCTCTTCCTTAATATATTATAAAAAGGATTACTTTTAGGAACAGTGTAATGTTATTTGAAATGTTACATATTAGATGTAATTATTATTCCATAATTTTTTGTACATAGTTTAAAAAATATATAATGTTTAAAAAATTTATCTAATATGAAAAAATTATTGTTGTTTCTTCATACTATGAAAGATAGCATTATGATTCATAAAAAAAATTATATCATCATGAATTGAACTAGAGCCAAACATCATTTCAAATATTGATTTATATGTTAAATTTTTAGAAGTATGCACTGAAATAATACATTTATCTGTAGTAAAATCTACTATTTCAAAGTTATATTACATCATTATTTTTGAAATCATTTTGAAAAACGAGTCACATATATTTTAATTTCATCAGGATTTCATATATTGTCCTTACAATTTGATGTATCAACATTATATTCAGGTCGAGAATTATAACAAAATTTATCTACCAATATATACTTATAAATCTAATTTAATCCCAAATTAGTAAGGGATTAAGTATATAGTGAAG
This sequence comes from Viscum album, assembly GCA_963277665.1. NCBI lineage: Eukaryota > Viridiplantae > Streptophyta > Magnoliopsida > Santalales > Viscaceae > Viscum > Viscum album. The sequence goes on along the minus strand of OY728150.1, from coordinate 32,722,016 downwards.
ACATATGACATTTATTGGTTTTTGAAATGTAACTTTAGAAACCAACAAAATTATGAATCTTATTATTCTTATATAATAAATTATATAAAGATATATACCCACCCCATGCAGTCTATGTTTCCATAATTTAAAAAAACACTTAATTTTATAATATCACTTCGATGTTCTATCTAACCATTTCATCCTCAAAATATATTGACTCATTTGTTATTAATTCATTAAATCATAAAAAATAAATTCATAATAATATTTATTCAATCATTTTTTATGTCTCCCTATACATATAATTATAAAGATTGATTCCAATAATTCAATTCATATATTTTCCAAGATGAAAATTTTTAATATATCATTCCTCAACAGTACAACTACTAAACTCATCATTAAATATTCTAATAGAATTTGATGATTTTTAAACAATGTTCAAGGGTTAGGATTTTCTAATTCCAATTTCCCCTATGTTGATGCAATCGATTCCACATTCTTCATTTTTTTATTATATATCATCAATATTCATTTATAACATGTTAGTGTTCAAAAATAATGATGAAAACTAATCTTATTTATATGTTTTCATCCATCTTTAACACCCCAAACTTCCATTGTACTATTCTATTTAAATAATGAACTAGCTTGGGGTACACGCATCTCCGAGTTCGAGCACAACATGACCTATAAAACTAGGTGTTTAAAAAGAGGTTATGAATATTATTAAACACATTTTGAATTTAAAATATATCCAATATAATTTTATTATTCATCTTAGTTGTTTCTTAGACATAATATAATGACAAATTCAATTTTTTAGATAAAACAATTATTTTTCAAAAGTGAAATGTTTTTCTTCCTTTTAAGGGTGAAATTTTTTTAAATCCTATATTTGACACTATTATATATTAGATTTGAAGAAATTAAATTATTTCGTAGATGAAGAATATTAAATTTTAATTTGGATGATTTTTGGTGCATTTTTTATAACAATCATATTTTGATGAATTGTAAAAATACTAAATATTAATTGAAAACAACTTTTTAATGAAAACCATTTATAGTGTTTAATTATAAATTTTAGTGGTTTTAAAGTTTAATTAGATTATATTTTGGACATTTAATATAATTTATCTAATTTGATGTAATTTTACATTAAAATTGAACTTAAACACATGATAATCATTTGATATTTTTAACATCTTAAAAACCTGCTTTCATGTTTTGACAGTAGGAAATAATTTTAAATTAATTTATGCCAATTATGTGGTAAGAATTTAGAAAACATAATTCCATATCTGGAATTAGATGGTCTAAATCGTTTTAATCGATGCCTTCTATTTTTGGTTATTATGAATAGTATCTTCAGTAATTATTTTTATTTACTATGGTTAATGGGTAAATTAGGTAAATAAGGGTAAAAATAATATTATAGTAATATAAAACTACCCTAACACATGTACTATTCCTATTGAATGATTTATTTCCAAAAAAAGGGAACCATGGGTTGATTTTGGGATCCCATAGAGCTACTTTGGTTTAATAATGAAATTTATAAAAATTAATTTAAATTAAAGAGAAATATGACATTAATAAATATCTTTTACTAAGACAATTTTAATATAGAGTTATATAACTGTTATATATGACTATAAAAAATCATTTTAAGTATAAAATGTTTTCCTATATCACAGAATTTTATTAATAATTTTTATACATTAGATAAATAGATATATTTATGTCACAATGATGATGCAGTATTTACGTTATTAATGAATGATTCAAATAAATTAATTTTTAAATATTATAATAAATTCAATATAAACATTTTCTTCCCTCCAGGAATTTTATGGAAGTCATTGAAATATTGGGGAATATTTATTTCCTTATTATGAAAGAAATAATGTTTTTATGACTTGAACAAAAATAAATTACTAAATTGTGTCAAAATTGAGAAAGAAGAGTTTTTTAAAAAATTACTATTTTATTAGATGATATATAAATTATTAAAAACTAATATTTGAAAAATCATGTTATATAATGTTAAAAATTAAATAATAATCCACTTTATGTTCTATTTTTATTTTATTGTAACTAAATTAACCCTATTATATAAAAATTCCAGAATACACTTTTAGAGATAAACTGCTTAACTAAGGACTAATCCCAATAGATAAGGATAATTTCGTGAACTAAACATTCATAATAATAATTTTCAAAAATTATTTAGACCCACTATAATATTTAAATCTATATAAATTACATTGGATCAATTATAAACCAAGAATAAATTAATAATAAAATAATATTTCAAACCATTCCTAAAATGGCCATAACCTCTCTTAAAAAAGGAAATCTCAACATCTCTTTAATTAACACCTCCAAATACCTTTCTTTTGATATAAACACCCAATTACATCTCTAAACATCAATCATATCATTATAGAGGCTACAATGTTTGCATAAATTTATCTTATGGAGTCATTTTATGCAAATAAAAATAAGGCACCTGATAATAGGTAATTGTTTTATCACCTCTTTCAGTGTTCTTTTTTCTTATACCGTTTATCTCTATTTTTTTTCTATAATAAAATAATAACACCAATAACTTCCACATGATGAGATGTTATCATAATTATGGTACAACTATATTCCAACTTTTACCCGCCCTATGAAAAACAATATCATCATACGTGTGTATGTACAACATATCGTCTCCACCTCGTGGTGTAAATGTTTTTAACATTACACATTATTTATATAGGTATTATTTTTAAAATAGTGGATTTAAATAATAAATATAAAATGATATATTTTCAATAAAATTAATCTTCCATCCAATTCTGTAACATTTAACCATTAATGAAAAGTTATCTCCACTCGTGTGTACATAAAACTTACCATCTCCACGACATGATGAGACACATCTTCCTTATTAACCATCCATGAATGCTTATAATAATAAATATTATTTATAATTATGATTTATATGACATACTGATTCTACTGGGATAATATATATATATACACATATATTTCATCTCACTTACTTCAATTCATTATGTTAAGAAAACAGAAACAACATTCATGCGTACATACAACCTACCATATCCATGAACAGTGTGGTACATTTTATTTATATATCTACTATATATATTTACATACATAATATATATGATATATAAATCATATTTTACATTACTTATGTATTTAAATTTTGATGGTAGTAGTACGATCATAAATCAAAACTTTTCATTTATGATAAATAAAGCGATTATTACTCAAATTGGTTTATCTTGGAAATTATTAATAAACATGTAATATTTGGTCAAAAATTTATTATATATGATATCATAAATATGGAAATGTTCAATGTATAATTTAATATTTTTCTAACCATTATAATGTAGGATAACACATCATCGACTAAAGTAAAGTATAAGGTGAGGGTTATTTTCAAATTCTCGTTATTATTCATGGTTATTGATGCATATATATCTACTAGAACATCAGTATCATCCATTTCCATGTTTCTAAATTTTTTTATAAAATGTGGTTTTATAATCCTATGGATTTTTATAATCATTTTTAAAAGTCATTAAATTTTTGTAAAATGTTTTTAAATGAATCTTTTTGACATTTTCCAAATGAGGTACTTTATGACTTGTTCAAAAAATTAAGGAAATAGTTTTTTTACATATACAGTCTGAGAGAGTTTTTTTGTCGTTATATCTCCCTACAATTTTTATGATTACCTTTAAAGAAAAAATTTCTATTTTCAAAAGATATGTTTTATTTGAAAATTGGATATCTTTAAATTGTTATAATGTAAAAATGGATATTTATCTTAAATATTTTTAATGAATTTATTAGATTATTATCATCTATCTCAATGTCCGTTGTTGGATTTTTTGATTTATGGAAGTTTATTTAATATGATACAATATTTAAAATTTTATTAACGGTTTTGAGATAGGTTTGATCGTGGATGTTCTATTTGTATACTATTAATGGTTTATAGTTAAATTATTTAAATCTCATATTCTAGTTTGAATATGAATTCTTATATTATGTTTCAGGATATTCATATTAGGAATGACTTGGACTTAGTAAGTGAAAGGTGGGGACCTCTATATTTCCTTGAAGAATCTACATGTATCATTATACAAACTAGTTTCTTTGTACTAGGCCATGACAGAATATTTGTGTATGGTCTTTTCATGAGTGATTTACATAGTGTTTCTGATATCCGAAATTAAGCATTACATCATTATGAGATTATTTGTTGATTTTACATGTGATTATATGAAGAGTAAAATATCTATGTGAATGTTTAAATGCCATGATTTTATTTATTTTTTCCATATAATGCTGAAGATAATATTTTTAAAGTCTTTTGTTTTTGTTTTCTACCATGTATTAAAATTTTAAGCTTATCTATGATAGCTTCAACTATATTCATTGTCTTCAATGAGTATATGAGCCCACCCCTTTCTTATGTTTCATTATTCCTGGATTCTAAGAAGAATATTAAGATTGAAATTGAGGGTAATCTAGGGGAAGAATGGAATTATCAAAGGATTATTTATGTCCTATTTTATGATAAAAAATATAATGTAATGTTCATGGAAGCAATTTATTTTTCAAGATATCTCAACCAATCAATCATTTAGGACCTGATTCTTTATATTGATTCAAATATATTTAAATAAATCAATGGTTCTGGGATTCTAGGGTCAAGGGTGTTACAGTTGAAATTATAAGAAGTTTAGAAACAACCATGGAAATAGATTTATAAAAATTGGATTAGGGATCATAACACATAGATACACATTGAGGATAAGTCTAGAAAACCCTCTCCCCTATAATTTTGGTAAAGTAGGTATTACATGGAAATTAAAATAATTACATCCATATCTAGATGTTACAAGTTGACGTGGTACTGGAACATATATACCCAGGGGTGAAAACTCTGACGTGGTGTTCCGGGAATGACATAGGGTAGCCTTGTACATGACAATGGGCTTTACTACACACCTTGTTGGACACTCTCAGGGGATATTATTAGGATAATTTATATTTTCATTAAAAACCATTCTAATGGATTTATGATTTACTATTTCATCAATGAAACCATGTTTGTGATTATGAATTTGATATGCATAATTTTTTTAATTTATGTTAAGTATTTTATTAGTTTGGAATTATACGTTATGATTCATTACCTAATCTAGTGTATGAAATAGTTTAGAAATGAAACCTACTAGACAAAATGGAAATATAATAGATTGATGTAATCCATGTTGGGATTTTCCTCTTATTCAAGTAAATTATAATGGGGCTTGTGATACGACATGAACTGGACATCTTATAAACTTACTTGGAAAACTTACTCGGGTTCTAAATAATAACCATACCCATATGGAGTAGACTAATCCACTACAAGGAGGATCAATGTTAAACCATTTCATGATACAACAACCTCCACCATTCAATGGGACTGAAATCCATTTTCAACAGGGTAGTGGATAAGTTCCGTAGAAAAACTATTTCTTGATTTAAGGAGTAACGAAAGGGAATAGGTCGTTATGGACGTCTGTCACATTTCTAGAGATGCAGATCAATGGTTTTCATTGATTGAAAACATTAATGAGTATGAAGAGGTTGAAAAATGGAATGGATGGAGTTTAAAGAACTATTCCAAAAAAAACATTCCTAGTGATCTACGAGCAGATGTGGAATGCAAATTTCTGAGTTAGAGTCAAAAATAATATGAGAATGTTTTAAAATATGAGGCTGATATTATGAGGTTATTAATTCATATTTCATACTACAAACATAACCCAAGAAGTATGATTTATCGATTTGTTGACGGGTTAAAACCAATAATCCAATATGAATTGGCCTTAGAATCTTTCTCATCTTATGAAGATGTGGTCTCACATGCGATCACGAAGGAAAAGTAATATTCAAAGTCTTATGATATTAATTTAATGAAAGAGGAGAAGCTAGTGGCAGAGAAAGATAGTGATAGGGGAAAATGGGAATGAAGAATTATCCCTTATGTTATAATTTTGGGAAAATGAACCCTTGTACGTGCCTAATAAGAATGGGAATTTGTTACAAATGTGGATAAAAAGATCACCAGGATTGTGGTCATACGAGAAAGAAAGAAGTTGTCTTATATTTTAATTGTAATGATAAGAGATATTTTGAAAATTAAAGTAAAATTCATCACGAAATATACCTCAAAATAATCAAAGGGATCAAGGTCAAGATCGTGCTATTACTATGATCTATGTGGAATAATTAATATATTATTGGATTCAATAATTATAGTCTTGTAATTAGATGAATGTGATATATATAAGTATTATACTGTGGTAATTTTTTATTTCATTAAGGTTTTAATATGATGAATGTAATAATATATTATGTATTTGACAATAAGAGAAACACTACATTTTTTGGGGAATCTAATGTTACAACTGATTTTGGAAAGTTTGAGACCATTTAGATAGAGGTTGGACAAATGTATTTTGGATGACTCTAAAGTTTGAGATGGATTAATTTGAATTTTTACATAGTACTTTTTAATGATACAACATTTCTTTTGATTATTTTTGGAATGATATAATTCTATAGTTTTATAAAAAGGACAACTTGGTTCTTGGACGATAACTCTTTCCATTGGACAATGCTACAGGAATCTAACCCACAACCGCAATGTGGCAAGGTTTTATCACCTGATACAGCCCAACAGGATGTACCTGGTTATTATAACATAGTTTTCTTCATTTAAATAGTATATGTTTATATTTGAAACCTTATACGATTAAGGTGAATAAAATATTTTTGATTTTTATTATCTTTTGAAAACAAAATATGACTTTGTGGTAGGAATTAGTTAAAGGATGAAAATCTACATGTCAATTAAATATGCTTATGAATGTTCTTATTCATTGAAGTAAATCAATTCATCAACACTTGGTAAAGGATCATGAAAAAAAGTATATCCTAGTCTAATTTCTAAATAATCAAATGTCTCCTTAGATCATCACATATTTGTAGCTTTGTTACTGCTAACATTCTCATAATCATGTTATCTATCCCTCTCCATTAAAACAAGATGGTTCGATTTTTATTCCTTTAATGTACAAGTTTTTATACATGGAACCCTATTATGTGTTATTTCTGGTAACCTTCAAAATTCACTTACTATATTTTAAAATAGAGGTCTCATTAATCCATTTTTCGATGTGGGATTTCATAAAATAAATTGTTATGAAAAAACCCTAGTTTTCATTCATGATTTGAAATTTGAGGATACATTTTATTGAAGGAGGGGATAATGTAACACCCCAATATTCCATGTTACAATTTTTTTTAAATAATTAAATATCTTGTGCTACCAAAACAATGAGTTATAGTGCACCATGACCTTTCAAAATAGCTATTTAAAAAGAGGTTATAAATAGTATTAACCACCTTTTAAATTTTATAAATATCTAATATAATTTTAACATTAATCTTATGTGTTTCTTAAACATTAAATAACGACACATTTAGATTTTTTGATAAAATAAATATTTTTTAAAAATATTTTTTCTTCCATTTAATGGAAAACCCTTTTTAAATAATAATTTTAAAAATAATATATATTCAATTAGATGAAATGAAATTCTTCTTTTGAAGCAGGATTTAAAGAGTTAGTTTGGGTTAATTTTTGGTACTTTTCTGTTAACTTTGATATTTTGATAAATAGTGAATATAATATATTTTAATTGAAAGAACTTTTTAAATTTAAATAATTTATAGTGATAAATTATATATTTTAGTTGTTTTTATGTATAATTATATTATATTTTTTCATTAAAAATTATTTATATCATTGGATGTAATTTTACATTTAAATTGAACAAAAACGTATGTTAATATTTTGATAGTTTTTAGTTCTTAACAAACTGATATCTGGTTGTTACAAAAAGAATTAATTTTAAATTATTTTATTCAAATTATGTTTTTTTATTTTTATAAAATTGATTCCATATTTTGAATCACAAGGTCCAAATTTTGTAATGATATATACCTTTTATTTTTAGACTTTATGAATAGTAACTTCTGTAATTATTTTTATTTACCATGCTTAATGGGTAAATTGGTTAAATAAGGGTATGAAATAATATTATAATAATAAAAAACTACTATAAAAAGTTTTATAATCCTATTGGATGATATATTTCCAACCATGGACATCCTTGGAACGATTTTGAGACCCCATGGAGCCACTGAAGTGTGATAATGACATGTTATAAGAATGAATTTAACATGAAGGGAAATGTAACATAAAGATCTATCTTTTACTAAATCAATATTAAACTTTGGTTACATAATAGATATATATGGTTATAAGTAGTAATTTTATATCTATAAATATTTTTATAAATCATGGAATTTTATTTTTTATTTTAATACATTAGATAAATATATTAAATTATGACACATGACGGTGTACTGATTACCTTATTAATGAATGAATAAAAATGAATTTATAAATATTAAAATAAATTTATTTTGAAAAAAACATTTCTTGGATGATAGAGACATATGATGGATCTGTTAACACCTTTGGTTTGAAGGAATCATGTTTTTATGTCTATAACAAAAATCAATAACTAACTATTGTCAAAATTTATATAAATGAGTTTTTAAAACTTTTATTATTTTATTATATGATATCAAAATCCTCAAAATATAAGATTCATCCTACTAACTTATATAACATTTCTATTTTTTTAATGAACCACATGAGGATATCCTATCATTTTATAGTATCTAAATTAACCCTATAGTATAAATATACAAGAAGACCCGGTAAGATTTATAATGATTAACTAAGTATTACTCAAAAATGACAAGGGTAATTTCATCAACTAAACTAGTCTAAAAAGAACTGGATAGGAGGATTTAGACCCATCCTCATCTGATCCTGGAAATAAATTCCTTTTGAGCTATTATCAACTGAAAATCAATTTATATTAATTTAATATTTCAAGATTTTCCTAATTATCCCCTACCCCCTAATATAAAAGGACACTTCTCCTTATCTTTAATTCACACCTCAAAATCCATTTACCTCAGCCAATACCTACCCATTTCTTCTCCCAAAATATCTAATATAATTCTAGAGGTTACACATTGTGCATAATTTCATCATATGAAGTTATTTTGTAAAAATCAAAAGGAGACACCTGAAAAAATGTAATTTCATAATAACATATTTCAAAGTTCTTTTATTATTCTACATACTATTTTTATATTCTATCTGTAAAAAAATAATAACTCCAGTACCTTCCACATACTGAAATTTCATTATAAATATGGGACAACCATTTTCCTTCTTTTACCCATCCTATGAAAAACAATACGTATAACATACACTAATAACATCGTGGTGTAAATTGATTTTCATGTAAAAATTATTTATACGAGTATAACGATGAATATATTGGATTTAAATAATAAATATAACATGATATTGTTTCTTTAAAATACATATTCTACCCAATTCCATTCCATTTAACCATTAAGGAAATGATTATGTCGTTGGTGCATACTTACAACTTATCGTCTCCACGAAGTGATGTGACTTATTTTCAATGTACAACATACAAGACTGTTAATAAGAATAAATATAATTAATAAGTACAATATATATGACATAATAATTCTACCGGGATGATATATATATATATATATATATATATCACTAACATAATTTTATTCAATAAGATAATAAAATTGAAACGGTGTTCATGCGTACGTACGTCATACATTATCTTGGAACGATGAGCATCAGTTTATATTTATATCTATTATATATATTTACATAAAAAATATATATGATATATAAATCATATTTTACATTCTGAATGTAGTTAAAATATGATCTAATTAATACGATCAGAAATAACAAGTTAAAACATGTATGATAAAGAAGGTGATTATTACCTAAAAAATTGCATTAACTTGGATATGTCAGATAGATTCATAAATGAAACATATATGATTTCACAAATATGGATATGGTCGATATATAATTTAATAATAACTCTTAATTATTATAAAAAAGGATAACACACTGTCGACTAAATTAATGTATAAGTGAAGGGGTAATTTTACAATCTCATTATTATTTGAGATTGTTGATGTGTAGGTATCTACTGGGATATAGATATCATCCTTGTCCGTGATTCTAAAAATGTTTTCATAAAATTTTTTATTTTCATCATATGGATTTTTATAGTCATTTTTACATATGTTTGACTTTTTATAAATTTTTTTGAAAGGAATCATTCGGTCATTTTCCAAATGAGGAACATCATGACATTTTTTAAAATTAATGTGAAGAATGTTTTTTAACTTATACAATGCGAGCGGTTATTTTCCACCCTTTTGTAAACATACCATTTTTATGCTTACATCACAATATTAAAATGTAATTTTAAAAAGATTTATTTTATTTAAAAATTTCATAGCTTTTGAATGTTTAATGTATAAAGGGATATTTCCCTAAAATAGTGTTAATGAATTTGATAAATTATGGTCAACTATGTCAACATCCATTATTGTATTTTTTGGTTGATTGAAGTCGATTTATTATGATATAGTCTTCCATATTATATTAATGGTTTTGTGATATGGTTCACTGTTTATGTTCTATTTTTATAGCATTAATTGTATAAGATTAATGTATTAATATTTTTTATTCTAGTTTCAATAAAACAATTATGTTATGTTTGAAAATTTTCATATGAGAAATGAATTGGATTAGTATGTGAACAGTGGGGCCCAATATAGCCCTATAAGTCATCCCTAGGTCTCATGGGACAAAATTTTGGATTGAATGATTTCCTTGAGAGAATATTTGTGTATGATCTTGGGATGAAGCCTTGACATAGTGGTTATGATGTCCAGAATTATGCAATCCCTTATTATGAGATTTGTTATTGATTTTACCTGTGATTATTCAGGTATTATAATTTCCATGTGAATGTTTAAATGGAATTATATGATTTATTTTTTCAATATTACGTGGAAGACAATGTTTTAAAAGTATTGTGTTTTAGTTTTGTACCATACTTTAAATTTTTATTCTTATTTATGATATTTTATGCTATATTGATTATCATTGCTTAGCATCTGAACTCACCCATTTCTTATGTATTATATTCCCAATGTTCTATGAAGTCTTATGTGATTGATATATAGGGTTAATCTAGGGGAATAATGGTGTTATAAATTAATTATTTATTTTTTTATGTTAAAAATTGCAATGTTATGTTCAAATTTGTAATATATTTTCCATGTTTGTTAAATTGATCTATACATCAGGACTTGATTTATTGTAATCATTATAATGTATTAAAATAAAGCACTAGCTCCAAGATTATGGGGTCAGGGAATTACACTATCTATAATCAGCATCTAATATTCATAATCTTTAAGATATATATCTATTATATTGAAAACATTTGTTCATATGATAGATCATTATCTCTAATGAACAATAAGATTCTCACATTAGATTAAAATATCCATGGAATTTTCAAAACATATTCAATAGTCAAAGAATCAAAAGCATGAAAATGAGAAGGATGCGTAAACCTTATGGATTCTAAAACAATAGAACATCATAAATGGGTAACTTCAATATTTCTCAATTTATTATTCAACATTTAGAAAGATGATATTTTACTATAGATATTACTTGTAATTAAACAAAAAATAATTTTATAAACTCAATATTTCATATTGAAATTGTTCATATTTTTTAGAGTAAATTTTAAAAATTTATTATAATAAAAATTATAATTCTAGTAAACATAACTAATCGTCTGCATAGGTTTTCATTACAAAATCATTTATACAATCTCTCTAGTAATCATAATTAGCTAAATAAAAAGAAATTAGTTTATAACTATTTATATTTTATATAATGATAATAGAAAAAATTACATAATAAAATGATTTTTTATACCGCATAGATTGTTTGAAAAGAAACATTGAATGTTGAGACCAATTAAATAAATGGATTCAATTTTTTTAGATATTATACAATTCGGTTGTGAATTATAGTTTTTTTAATAATAAATTGTCATCCTTTGTGAAAAAAAAATATAGAAGGATTTATGATACTATAGTGTTTTAGAATGATAAAATTAAAATAAGTTGGGAAAATAACTATATTTAAAAGAATAAATAAAATTACCAAGTAATGTTTCTATAAAAAATGAATCTGAGAGTTATTATGTAAGTAGAAACTTATGCACAATAAAGAATGTTTTTAAAACACCTCAACTATGTTACATCTTCACTTTATCCCAATGCTAAAAGGATGTATGTTGACCCAAAATTATGTATCCAGGATTATAATGATGTCAATATATTTTTCTTCTAAAACCATATAAGCCATAGATAAATTATATCTGACTAATGTTTTTTCCTCCTTCCAAATTTTTTTTATCCTAAAAAAATTTGAATAAATTATTTATCCTTATCCTTAGGATCCCTTGAGGTCATATATAAGAAAAAACATGATGTTGAAAAAAATGAGAACTGGTAACAAATCCTTAATGATGGATTCTCTTAAATAGAAACCTGTCTAAAATATTAAATTTTTAAAAAATATTGGAAATGAGTTTGTGTGGAATAAAATAATAATAAATATTTAGAATTATTCTTATCATAAAAGGATCTTATTCACCTCGACCTATCAGTTATATTTATATATTAATGTTTTAATTAATGTAATTGTAATGGATCAGACCACCTGAGTCCATTACAACTAAAACCCTAGTGTTTGAGGAGTTCTAGGAGGCAACAATGGCTCATTTGAGGAGTTTTTCATGAATCCATTTTTTTAACTGTGTATTGTCTAACGGTGGGTCATACACTAGAAGGTCGCAATGGCGAGTCACGTTAGTTAGTCATGTCAGTAACCCATGACAATGACTCGCAATTGGTAGGGGCATCAGTAGGTGGCATTAGTGGGTGGAATTAGTGAGTAAAATCGATGATATAATGATGGTAGGTCACATTGGCGAAACATCCAATGGTGATTCACCCAAGGGTGAATCATCCAAAGGATACTCACCCATTTGTGAATTTTGTCGGTTGATCACCAAATGGTTATTCATTTCTGATATTATTTCAATGATCTTATTTTCTCCTATTTTTAACAATTCCACATTATAATGATTTATTTGTTTTAAAATGAGTTTAGAATAATGTTTGATTATATTTAATCTATTTAAATGAATAAAAAATATTTCCTTATTAATTATTATGAGTCTTTAAGTTAGTAAAAACGTTTGTTCAATACCAACTTTTAATGGGGATTTTAAAATAGTTTCATATCCCATGAGCCTTGAATGTAGTCCTACAAATCTAGACACCATCCCTTCATTATTTCATTCTCTTTTCTCACACTACATAGGATTAGTAGAAACATTATTCCTTCTAGAGTTGTGTGTCTATTTTTCACATGTGGATCACGTTTTCTTAGAGTTTTGTACACATTCAGTTTGGAATAAGCACGAGTTATTGATCATCTATTTCTTGAGGTAGGGTTCCCTTCATTCACCTTATTTATTTATCATATAGGGCAGGTGTATGAATGTTTCCCATGTTACGGAATTATAATCCAAGTTTAATATCGATAATTATTTCATCATTAAACCAATAAACAGGGGCTAGGAAAAATTGATGCATGATTTTGTTTTATAGATTATTAATATTGTGACCTATAGGGGATATATGCCTATTGAAAATCATGGTCATTGATGGTATTTTTTGTACATTGGATGACTTGTGTTTTATTATTTTCGATTATGTGTTCATTGGATATATATATATATATATATATATATATTCATGTTATTAACTACATAAATTTTGTTAAATAAATGGATGCCCCATAATCTAACTTGTTCCGTGATAAACCCTAAATAATCCAAGTGGAATTAATGAATGAATGATTTATAAATTCCAATACACCCTTCATTGTTTGGTGTGGTTGTGTGATATCTTTGGTTTTTTATTTCTTCTACCTTTTGTGGTTTTTTGGTTCTGGATTGAGAGTACGACTATAAGTGGGGTGGTACGGTGGGTGTAATGGAATATATGGTTGAGAGATTGACTGATTGTTGAATGGATGGGTAGTGTTTGGGGAGTGATGCTATAGATTTGGGTTGTTCCATTGTTATGTTACTATGTGTGATGGGTGTGGTGTAGTTATGCAGCATGGATGCAGGGTTTGTTTGTGATTAGAGGTGTTGATGTGTATGGGTATGAGATGGCAGTTGTTTTGTTTTGGTAGGTGGATTGAGCGGAATGACATTGAAGACTGATAGTGACTGTGGTTGGATGTTTCCCATGATTAAAGGAAATGAATAAATTTGTTCCTCCATAAAAATGAAATTTTTTTAAATGAGTTTCCTAGGATAAGATTGTGTTGTGGAATTTTAGGACTGATTTCATTTATCAACTTTTGATGTGACTATTGATGGTTATAATAAATGCCGATTTTGGTAGTATCAGGGTTGGCAGTATCATAGGGTGGTTTATTTTTTGATTTAGAACCCATATGTTGGGCTTTAATTTTTGATATGATACATGTAAACCTATATTTTACATGGGTTTATATATTCACCACAACTTATTTGAGAACTATTTTCCCTATTGGAACCACTTTGTTTGTGAATATGTATTAGTTATCAAACAGTTTCCAATATTGGTCCAAAAGAAGAAGTAACTCTAATTGTAATGAAATTAAATGATTAATAAGTACCATGGAATTCATATTATGAAAATAATAAAAATAATAAGAATGTTGAATTAAATATGTAGTGGAAAATACAGAAAGTGTGCATGGTCTTTGTGTTCATACTGTAATGGTGGCTACACACTACATATTTATATGTTTAGTTTTTAACAAATTATTTTCTTATGAAGCCTAAAAATATTTTCAGCTAACCAAAATAGTTAAAAACCACAACCAAGGGAGTATGTAGGACTCTTGATCAACCAATCCCATTGGAGAACGACCATCCTTCCTATAAGTGGCATGGTAAGACCATAAGACCATATGGCGAAATGCTTGTTCATAGTTGGGATGAGGCCCATGCATAAGATGAGCATAGACTGATCCCACCGTGAACATGGTACAGGGTGGTACCGTGGAAGTAGAGAGAGTCATATGGCAGTATACCGAGTGTCTCGATACTTAATACGCAACTTCCCCAATCTCTATTTGGATATGGGATGAGATTTTAAATGATACATGTGATCTCTGTCATCCATATGGTCTCAAAAAATATCTTGTACACATGTATCATCATGCATCCCACGATCTAATCACCAGCGTCTGTATCTGTTCTGATAAAATCCAACTACCCAGGAGAAGTCCACACCATCATCTTCAACCCTCGACCTAATGTAGGGTTACCAACATCATAGAACACCAGATATGTGGCCAAACCTCCATGATCGTGCTTCAGGACATCAATGTTGATCTAATCTACTATATTATACTTATCTAGATGACATGAGATCATGAATCCAATTTTATTTGTATAAATGGAATGAAATAAAGAAAAACTGAACATGACTGAATAAAGTGAGGATTCAAGGCCACATCATGGATCTTGAGAGATTTTTAATGAAATTTGCATGTGATATCAGTGCATGCATGGGATGTTTTCACATGAAATGATAAGACCCATGAAAAGGAAACATCGAATAATTTCATCATATCCCATACAAATGTAAATAATTTTAAAAACACCTAAGACCTCCTGAATTCTAAGATGTGATCTACATTGAATATCTTGTGTTATTCGAAATGCAAAAAAATATTTGATCATTTCCTATAAAAATAGATGCCCGAGTCTGATAGGTATGATTCCATTAATACACACAATTTCTCACGTTTCTCAAAAACAATGCATCTCTATTTCTATATTTCAATGGAATAATAGAGATTTGTTGGCCTTCAATGTATGTAATGCTCTTTTGAAGTGTATCGTGAAGAATAATCCCCATAAATTATCATGTTGCACAAATAAGATCCTCAACTACTCTGTGTAATGGATAACCATTCATGATGATGATGACCCGTGAATCCTATTGAGTCATGAAGAGAAGGTTATAACCCTCATATTTCATGTAAGAAGCAATATATTTATAGGGATTTGTTTTGAATAAGGAGTGTGTATGAAGATGTTCATTACATGCATGCACCAATGTGAATGTTTAGAAGAAGTCTGAAGTATTGTGTGTGTGCATTTGAAGATGGAGGAAGAAACTATCAAAAGTGATACCACCATTCATGTTGGTGATTCATTGATAATTTTTATGCATGTAAAAGATATGAGAATAGATTGATCGGTTTATTTTAGAATTCATAATACAACATGCATGCACTCAAATACATGAATTATAGACACTTGATCCAAGTGAAAAATGAATAAGAGAAAGGGAATAAGAAAAGAGGTAGTGTGTTGGTACAAAAATTTATACACATTTGGGATTTCACACAAGAAGAAAAATAATAGGAAACTGCATGCACTCATGTGTGCATATGCATACCAGAAGCCATTTAATGAATAGAACATGGAAAGTGGTTTCACGTGTGTGATATATTAGAAGAGGAGAATTGAACATAAATGTTACATGCATGATCTCATGCATATATGAAAATAAGAAAGGAGAATATTCTAATTCTGATGATGCGTATTGAGGTTATATTTATTTCTTGAATAATAACACAGGTAAATGTGATTATATCTGATAAGAAGATGAATTTTTTTAAATTCAATCATTGTACTAAAGAAGGTGATTAGAAATATGTTCATCAATTCAAGACATAGATGCATGAAATGTCTCTTGATGGAGAGAGATAAAGACATGAATTCTTATCTGTTTAAGAGAAGATCAACTTTGAAAACTATATGAGTATTCTCCAAAGGCAGTGAGATATGGGATTCAATAGAAGTGATCCGAGGGAAGTAGTGATCTATCCTGAAAACTTTGTAAAGGAAATGTTCCTAGGACAGATTGACTATTCCCAAAACATTTTAATCCGCGTCTATTGAATATTCGTAGACTTTGATATGACCAGAAACATGTCGGTGCATGCTCTTTAGAAATATCCCTTAGTGGTGAACCATGTAAAATTGATGTGATGTCCTTTTTAAAATGATTTTTTAATTAATGCATATTTCCATTACACAAGTATAAACAACTTCCTACCAACATGTGAACAAGATCCATCACATTTTCTGAAAACGCTGACCCTAGATTCACCCTCCCCCCTCATCGTTTTCTGGGGTACTTCAATTTCTATCGTACCCAATGGTTCACATATGTTGGATTATCTAAAGTTATTCTATTTAGTGGAGAATTGGAGTTTTCATTTTAGAGTCAATAATGAAGTGAAAATTTGTTTAATAACCATTTATATCAAATAAGAAGTCTTTATTTAGGAATACAATGAAAAATTGGAAAATTAAATAGCTGAAGAAGCCCATGATGTCAAAAAATATGCAGTATCTGGTTCTCCATGACTTTTTAATAATAAATATGTATCAAGATGGTAATATAAAGAGTAGGTGGATAGGGTATCCACAAAATTTTTGAATATCCTTTTTACCTCATGGAAATAATGTGATCATGATTTATGTGTTGCTGCCTTCCAATGTTGTCCTCATAATAAATATTCCAATACAAGTTGTTATGTTAATCAATATATAACATAACATGAGCCTTCTATTGGTAAATAATGAAATTATCTACATGATATTCCTAAAGATATTGTTTCCATTGTTCAAAAAACCTGCCACTGTTAGTAGGTAGAAATCACCCAATTGGAAGGAAAATATGGAAATATGGAAAAGGTCATGGATGCATAAGTTAATGAGTGTTTAATGCTCTCCAGAGCTATTTATTCCATTGAAGACAAAATGAGTAAATATTAAATATATACCTCCAAATGGGTCAAATATTTTGAAAATAAATAGGGAGTCAAAAAGGCTCTGAAGGAAAATATATATTCACTTTTATATGAAATGAAGAAAAGCAATAAAGTCAAGAGTTTATATATGGAAGAAAGATCAAAGAAATTCATGAAACAATCCTGCTTTTTACAAAACAATTTTAATATGCATGAAATTGATTTTGAATTAATGAGGAAGGATTTTGAAGATAATATGATAATGATTTTACATCAGAATTTCATCCTCAATAAGAAATATATTGAATTGGATGCTCAGTTGAACAATCTTTAGAATTCACATATTGATAGTTCATAGAAGAAGTAAACAACAACTGCTGGTATTAAATTCTCAACAGAGGATTATAATAGTGATTTTCCTCCAATATGTGATAAGAATAACATGAATTCTTCCAATGATCTATCAAAAGTAGCTGAGAAAGTAAATATACCATCCAAACCATCTTATACACATGATTCCAAATATGTTTTCACATGCATTGTATGTTGAAAGGGAAATTCAAAACAATTATTTTTTAGGGATGGTGATGAAAAACCTACCACCATGTATATGGTGTATAGAAATAAGAAGGTTCGGGATAGTTTTCAAGATAAAGCACAACAAATCAAGAAGAAGGAGCATCAGCCTTATATGGAAGATATCAAGAGGTAACTATTTTTGGGTCATTGTTTATACTAATACGAGGTTAGTAATTGGGCATTAAATTGTTGGTACAATCCTCAAAATTGAAACAAAAAATGAATTTAATCTCAAGGGGGATAAAAATAGATGAAGAACCCACATCTATTTGTCCAGAACCATCAATATACTACAAAGAAATTGTATGTCTTGAAAACATATATGATGAATGCAATGGGAATGGTCTCAAGGAAGGTATATTCTCATCATAGCACGTTTCCAAATATGATAATAAAATAGTATTAGAAAATCTATCTAGTAATGAAGAAGCTACCTTGTAATGAAATCATAAGAATGTTGTAAAAATAAAATCTCCCATGAATATTCCATAAAGGAAAGGTGAGAAGGCCTTGGATTCTAAATCCAAGAAGGAGAAGGGTCGTTCATCCAAAATAACATCTATGAATGATGAAACTCAGAAGAAGCCATGTGGAATATCCAATCTTCATTCCTTAGTTCTTAATGATATATTGGCTATCCAGACAGATGAATTAGAAATATTGGGAAAACCGGAAGACTCACAAGCTAAGTCTAGTGAAATATGGAAAATAAATGAACTCATATGAAGTTAAAGAATCCATATGTGTTAGGTGAAAGAAGGAATGTAACACTATTAGGAATTTAATTTCACTTATTCCAACTCAAGAATAATTCTTCAAGAAGATATATTTTGCATCAAAAGATATTGGTTCCTCAAAACAACTTAAAGAAAGAAGACTCACGCATGAATAATTGGAAGAAGTAATAGGACCCACACAAACCCAAACAAAATTGAAGATCAAATGTTTAATTGTAAATAGTGGAGGAAATTTATAATTTTGGTTGAGAAAACCATCTCAACAAAGATGTTCAAATTTATGAATAAAGGAGGATCCATCTTATTCCATTGAGTCATTGTCTATAGTATCTATTTTTAAATTACAGGTAATTGATGTTGAAGCAAGCACTCAGGGTGATAACCTGAGATGTGTTCACTTGAGGGGGAGGAAGATGAAGAAGATTATGGAGTTATTTCTAGAAGATCATTTCAATGGAAAAGGTATTTCATTTCTTAATTTCCCATCCTTGGTTACTCAAGATAATGATATTTTTACAATGCGGTAGTAACTTAATTAATCAATGACATCTAATGTTTGGAAGTTCCCCAAGGTCAATTATCCTACCAATTAAAATTGATTGTTTTTTATTCATTTGTTGTAGTGAGGTAGAAATTTTAATATCCTGGAAAGATTGGCCTCTCATTTATTATCATTATCTTGTAATGAAAGTGGAAAAACATAGAATAAAAGTAAATATATTATCATCTAATAATGTATCACATTCGTGTTTAATGAAAATATTTTTTTCTGAAATCAAATCATCATGTATTCTACACTAATAATTTCTTAGGTAGACATGGAGTTAAATTATCGATGACACGTTTATTATATATTGATGATACTCTCTTTCCCATAAACATTTTATTTTTTTTAAATAAGGGGAAGAGAAAGTAAAATTATAGAAATTTAAAGGGAAGATTGATAATTTTGATATTGACACATTCATTTTATTGATATCCTTGGAGTGTTGACTACAAATACAAAGAGGGAGAATTTTAGGACCACTTTTTGTATGATGTTGTAATTTTTGTCAAAAAGTTTTCAATATTGGTCGACATAAAAAATGACCTAAAATGTAAATTCAATGAAAGGATGAAGAAGTTCAGTTGAATTCATATTCAAAAAACAAAAATAAGAACTAGAATGCTAGGATGAAGATGTAGTGGAAAAAATGGAATGATTTCATGGGATTGTAGTTCTTAGTATGAAGCTATCCATGCACTACATATTTATATGCTTAGATTTATACAATGTATTTACTTAAGAGTACTAAAAAATTTTGGCAAGCCAACCATGTTATCCAGAAGCCTCAACCAAATGAATTTTCATGACTCTAGGTCAACTGCACACAAGGGAGGTTGGCTAGGCATCCCATAGGCGGCATGGTAAGCCCACCGGAGTGCACATCGAAATTCCCTTGCATAGTTGTGCTAAACCCCACGCAGAGGATGGGCGTTGTTCAAACACAAATAGAACATGGTACAAGGAAATATTATAGAGGTAGATTGAGTAATATAGTGGTATATCACAACATTATTATACATAAACTATGACATCCCCACTTCTCTATTTCGATATGGGGTGAGTTTTTAAATAAGAGATATGATGGCGTCCATCCATCTAATCATTCACAAGATCCGGGATGTATATCACATCCCTTATCATGTGGTCTAATAAACATATTTTGTAACTGTTTTATGCTCATCCAACACCCTTTGAGCATAAAATCTGTGGTCTTCATCCCTTGACCTCTTATTGGGTTCATGAAATTTCAGATCACCAGAGCTGAGACCGATCCTCTATGATTGAGCATCAGTAAATCACTAATGATATAATCTACTACATTATAATCATCTAGTTGACATGAGATCATGCATGCTATTGTTTTTTCATGCTTCAAATGATATAAATAAAAACTGAATGTGGAAAAACAGGTGAAATTGGGAGGCTAGGTCATTAAACTCTAGTGATTTTAAATGATATTTTCATGAATTCTCAAAATAGGCACGTTTTCTTTTCACATGATAAGAGAATACCTGGAAAAAAGAAAACATCTGAGAATCTCATTGTATCTCAGACACGGGTAGAATATTTTAAAAACAATGAAGACTTTATGCATTAAAAGTTGATGTCTTCATGGTATATCTTTAGTGATTTGAAACACAAAAAACATATTAATAACACCTATAAATATTGATTCCATGAGGCTAAGGGTTATGTTTCCATTCATATACCCCAATGCTCGTGTTTCACAAAAATAGAGTATCTATTTTTTGATTTATAAATGACGGTTGGGGAGCTTTAGGACTTCAACAAGTGTAACACACTCTTGAGGTGTATTGAAAATAATAATACCCAATAACATATTAGTTTAATGAAGAATAAAAAAACCTTATATGTGTAAGGGAGAGCCATTTATGAGGAAGAATACTTGAGAATAATTTAGGGTAAAAAATAGAAAAGAATCACACACCTATTTTGACAATAAACCCATATTACTTTAATGGGTTTGTTTTCAAGAACGTGTGTGTTTGAGGATGGGTAGTACATGCATGCACCCATGTGTATGATTTTAAAAAGCTCAGAGAAATTTTTTTGTGTGTGTGTGTGTGAATAAGTAGGAAGAACATATCCAATGGGATACCCCTGTTTGGGCATGTGATTAATTGATAGTTTTTGTGCATGGAAAGTAGAAGAGAATTGGTATTTTTGATTGTTTAAGGATACATCATACAACATGATAGAACACATATTCATGTGTTATATACAACTAGACCAAGTTATAAAGAAATAATAGAAAGGGAAGAAAAATATATGGAGTTTGTGCGTTAAAAGATATATGACCATTTGTGTTTTCACATAAGAACAATAAGAAGTGGGATGTGCATGAACTATTTCATGCACATGCGTACATGAAGGCATTTAAATAAGAAAACCTGGATAGTGGTTTCAGGTGTTTATGGAAAAAAGAAAATGATAAGTGAACCTAAAAGCTTCATTCATTATTTCATGGATATTTAAAAAAAATAAAGGTGAAGCTGATTATTTTGTTTCTTCCCAGTGAGCTGATCTTTATTTCATAAATACTCAAATAAGTGCTTCTGATTCTGGCATAGAACAAGAATATGGTTTAGTAAATTCAATCATTTAACTAAAAATGAAGATTGAATATATGTTCATAAAATTTGGACTTTGAGAAATGAAATTTCTCATGTTGGAGAGAGACAACAACTTCAATTCATATCTATTGAATAGACAATCAAATCTGTAAAATGAACAAGGCTTCTCAAAATTTCATGAGCTATGGGTTGTCAACAGAAGTGATTTGAGAGAAGTAGCGAGTTATCCCTGACCCTATTTCATGTAAGTGCACCTGGTATAGAGTGTATGTGCCTGAGCCATTGTAATCCATAGCTGGTGAATATTAATGTGCTTTGGTATTACCACAAATATGTCGGTGTATGCTTCATAGACAAATCCCTTAGTGGTGAACAATGTAAAAGGGTTTCTGTTTCCCTTATGTTTGTGAATGTTTAAATTGATTCAAATAATCATCATATAGGGATAAAATAAGTTCCTACCATCATTGAAACTTGATCCATCACATTTTAATAAAAATGTGACACCCTGTTTCCTTCCCCCTCTCCTACTAAAGGAGGTTTGGGGTCTTTCATGTCATACACTCCCATTTTCATGGGGAACAGATTCTTTCCTTGACATCATGGTGTGAGAATGCATTTTTTTCCACGAGCACTTCCATGATATCTCTTCTAGGCATTGAAAGACCATGATTCTTCTAGAATTTTGTGTTTTGTGAGGCCTAGGTGTGTGAGAGAGATTACTTTTCCTAAGGTGTCTTCAGGATTAGATGTATTTTTCTTTCCTAGGTGTTTATTTATGTGTCATGGTATGTTAACCCTGTGTCTACAGGAGCGATGTGGTATTGTGACCAAGGTGTGTGCGGACGGGATGTGATAATCTTCATTTTGCTTGGTTGGAGGATAAAATTTTGGTCCTAGGTGTGTGCGAGAAGGTTCGGATTTTTTAATTTTAGAAGATGTGGGATCCCCATGAAATTTTTCATATGTGTGTAACAGAGGATAATCTATAGTAAATTGGTGTGGGGTACCCTTTCATCGACGTTCTTTATATATTTCAATACAGGCATGTGGTACATGGTGAGTATTCCTTTGTGAGGAGGGGATGGATGGGATAACTTGTTAACTGATGTTGGTTCATATATTTTATAATGAGAGAATTAATATGTTGGTCTCACTTATGAATGGGAAGATTTGGTTTTTCCTACTTATAACACTTTTTTTCTTAAAAAATTATTAAATTACATTCTCGTTTCTAGTAGGACTATGAGGACCGTGATGTGAATTATTATCTCATACGTTGGGACTGTATTTGTGTCACTACATAGAATTACATTGGGGTATTTAGTTTGGTTATTTTCCTTGTATATGTAGATTTTTGGTCTAGACATTCATGTTGGGTGGATTTGGGTTTTTCTTTTTTATATAGATCTTGGAGTTGTTTTATGATGGGACATCTTATCTCACTATCTTGTTTTCAAATAAATAGTATAATATCCCCCATTTATTGAGAATCTATACAATTAGTGATGGTCAACACACCTGGGACTACTGGAGGTGGTACTCAGGGGTCATTATATCTCTTCCTTCATTGCCAACTCAGTCGGAGAATCATTTGTGGGAGGGGTTGTGAAATAATGGTATCATTTAAATTCTCAAAGATATTATGGAGTTTGAAGTTAAGAACAATGATAATTTCATGGGTTTGTAGGGAAATGATGTCATGTGATTTTAGTGCATGATATAGGCCATGGAAGACCAGCTAGGACATAGGATTTTAGGGCCCCCTATGATCATAGACAGAGACTCCAAGCCTACCAAATTTCTATGTGAGGCTACACCTTTGTTATGGTAGACACTCTACTAGAGGTGCATGCTTCGTAATGACTTGTGTTCCTATCTGAATAGGGAATTTTGTGTATTTTTAATAAATAATGTGTTAAAATGAATCTTAAATAAATTTATATACTACTCTGTCTTAGGAGTTCTTTTTTTACCTTTTAAATGTGTAACCCGACAGTCATCCATGAATTTCTCAGGATGTTGAGGCTCAGCAGGCCGTCCTAGTTGATTGAAGGATGGTTGACCATATTGAGAAGGACCACCTGTAACTTCCCAAGGTTTTCTAAAAATAAATTTAATTGCATGAAACTTTGTTTTATTCATAGATTTTTATATAACCTTTAAACATAATTTTTCATCTTCTATGTTTTTAATTTCAAAAAATAGTCATCTACAATTGTGATCGGTAAGTTATTTTAAGTCTAATTGAACCAACGTTATTTTTGGTGAATAGTAATATACCATTATGAATAATAATATGACATGTAATATGACCCTAATGAATAGTAACATTATTATTGTATTTTTTCTCATGTATTTATGATAATGAAATCATTGTTAATTTGTCAATGTGATATAAAAATAGTTATAGAATTAAAGTTTTCAATTTTTTTTAATAATGTATAATCTTATTTAAACGTTAAATTAATAATATATTGGAAATTATTTTCAAGAAATGGATTTCAATTTTGATTTCTATATGTTGAAAATTGGTAAGGGTTCATTTTTCAGAATTATCTGACATTGAATAATTGTTTATGAAGAATAAAATATTATGAACTATGATAAATGTTAAATACTTGATTTACTACATCATAAGTTTTTCAAGGACGAATTTTGACCAATTGGTTCAAACTCACTTGTCATTATTACTATTTGGGGTCACATTAAATAAGACGATTCATAATCTTGAGAAAAAATATTATAATAATGATTAAAATAATTAAAAATCCCCCTTCTACTCCACTATAAACACCACCATCATTCCCCTCTTCTTCCCACACAAATCATGTTTTGAGAATTATGTACGTTCTGCCCAATACTCCTCCCAAGGCTCTTCCCCACGCTGTAGAGTTGCTGGTCACATCAAAAGGCCAAAACCAAAGGCCTTAATAGGGATCACAAGGAGAAGGAATCAAGAGCTAAACATCCTCTTTTATTTTCTTTCATTTCATTCATTTTATGATATTATTTTTAATTTACTTTAGCTTATGATAGAATATATCTTTCTATATCCACCTTACATCACATATTATTTATTAATGATAATAGAAATATTTTCACTCATCAAAATATTTTATGAACATTTAAGTGACATCGTTAGGCTACCAAATTTTCATAAAGGAATTCTAAACTCGACTTCCATTAATTAGATTAACATTCCACATCATTATATATGTTGTATTAAAATTGTTTATATGAATTGATTTTTTTATATTCAGTTGTGTTTATTTATTGTGTATATACATATTCCATCCACTCTAACTTGTTTCAATCGAATTATATGATATTTTTAATTGTATTTTCTTATAAAAATTTTCTTTTAAAATTTTGTTTTACACAATTCAAAAGCAATATTTTTATGAAATTATTCATGTTGTATGATTATGTTCTAGTTCACTAGATTTTTATATGATTGAGAGTGGGAAATATATCTCCCTCAATTAATTTTTTATGTGTAAGTTTTATTTGGCTCTTATTGTTACACCAATTATAACTGTGATGGCTATACAAATTGTAAGGTAGTCGTGGGGGTCACAATTATGAGGTAGTTGATATTGTTAGAAGATTATGTATGTAATTCCCAAAGATACCTTTAATTTTCTAGTTGTGTTCTATTTGTTTCATGTAAATCTCATGGAAATCCTATGTTTCAAAAGATATGTATATATGGGTGACAAGTATGCCTTTTTGAAAATGATTTCATATGTTACAAGAATTCATGTACTAATGTGTTCTTTCCAACCTTTTATATCCCTTACTAATATTTTTGTGCTCATCCAAATTTTTTAAATACTTTTCATAGGTTATAAGGATGTGTATGTCAAAGAAGGAAGCAAAGATAAATGTTTAAATAATTTTCAAATTAATCATGTTTTTTAATAGTTTTATATTTTGTATGAAATGAATGTTGTTTTTATAGTATCCACTATGTATTAATTTGTAATTTTATGATTGTAATATGTATCAATTCTCTAATGCTCTAAACTTGAAAATATCATCAACGAGAAGGGATGTTTTTTCCTAACTAAATTCAATATTATGTAATGTAATAATTTGGTATCCTTATACAACCAGTGGAATGAACATTATGTTATTTACAATGATTGTCTCTTAGAAACTATGAGGGAGTCATTTCTGACATGGTGATAGAATGTTTGCTCGAGGATCTTGTGATCACCATTAGTTATATCCGATCTCCAAAAACATACTAGGTTCCTTTGGTGGTGGGCCAGATGTGGCGATCCCCCCAATAGTGATGGATGTTCTGCCTAAGAGAGATGAATGATGATGATCGTTTTTGGGATAACTATTAGAATGAGATCTGGTTGGAATTCCTTTCATCAAACATGAAAGCTGAGAAGATGCCAATGTTACTCTCCCTCCGATAGTGGAGTATGTCGGTACGAGAGATGGTAATAAAATTAATGGATATACATAATTTTTCTATAGACCTCTTTCTAGATGAGGACCCTCATGCAAGGCTCATGGAAGAGGAACTTCTTTCTTCTTTGTAGTACGTGGTTGCTACCTTTAACATAAAGGCATAAATTGAGTTCTAGAAGAATGATAATGTAGCTGAGAGGATGCAATTGAAATCTAGTATAAAATGAGTGGGGACTAATAATAGTTATTTGAGGGGACTGGTTATCTGAAGCAAGTCCTAGGTGTTATAGCCATCGAGGATCCGACCAGAAGGGAGGCAACCTCAGTAGTTTCTATTTTGACCATTTGGTCAACATGAATATCCTATGGGACTAAGTCCATTTTTTATTTTTAGTCCATTGAAATGACTATAGTAAGTTCACATAAACAATTCGAGCTTGGTAGGGTGGAGGTGGGGATGTTGATTTGCCACATTAGCAGCAGTTTCTGGAAGGGTAGTTCCGACAGCATGTTTAATAGAATCATACCCCACTAAGGGTACGTGGAGCATGTGGAATCCAAACATAGGGAATTTTTTATGGACCTATACCTGAGTGAGGTTTATGAGTCAGTTGTTCGTAGATGAGAAGATGATATGGGAATGTTTAGTTGCATGTCGTAGAGGCAGCAGTTCTAGCAGGGCCAGAAATCGTTCGAGGTATGATAATTTTGATAAGTACTAATTCTTGAGATTTTTTGATTCAGGAGATTCTCACTCATTTTTTTCACCCGATCTAGACCATAATCTAGAACTAGATGTAGAGACTCTTACCATGCCATTGGTGTTGAGTATACGAGTCATATGTTAGAACAGTTTGTTTGTTCTATATTGAGGATGTTTAATGATGACGGCGCCACATCAGTCCTATGGTGATATATTCTTACTATGGATGTATCCATATGACATCATACATGGTGTTGAATGGTTCTATTATTTTCATTTTGTTCTTGATTAGTTCCAAAGGTGAGTTATTTTGTAGATTTGGATAACCAACTATTGGCTTTTCTTGTAAAACAGGATTATTAGATGGAAATTCAGTGTATGGAAACCCTTTTTTCCATATTGGTTGTGATGATATTGGAATGGGTGGATGATGAGATGGAGTAGGTTCCCAACATTGTTGGGGAGTTCATGGGTGTCTTTGTTAAAAAGGTTGGGACTTTAACCCCTTGACGTGAAGTTGATTTCGGGACAGACCTGAAAAATAGTGCTTCTCAACTCATTATAGATCTATATCTGTTATCAACATCAGTCATGCAGGAGATGAGAATTTAGATAGATGATCTAATAAAGAATGGCTTTAAATTTCCCAGTGTGTCACCGTGGGGTGATCTGGTATTTTTACTTAAAAATAAGGATGGTGTTCAAAGGGTGTGAATAAACTAGAGGAGGTTAATCCAGTTAATGGTGGAGAACCATTGCAAACACCCGAGGATATATGATCTTTTCCATCAGTTGAGGGGAGAAATTTGGTTCTCTAAGATAAAAATAGGGTCTGCATATCACTGTTTGTGGGTGAAGAAGTAATATATCCTAATGGATACATTCATATACAGGAATGGGAAATTTTTGATCATAGAAATTCATTCGGTTGTTATGAATTCACCTGACATGTTTATGGGGCACATGAAATCCATTTCTATGAGTTAATAGATCTTTTAATTGTCATATTCATAGATGAAATCATAATCCACTCAAATTGAGAGGTGGACCATACCAAGAATCTTAGTAATTTCATGGAGGATTCTACATTCCACCAAACATATGGGATTTTGACCAAGTGTAATTTCAAGACAAGTGAGGTATATATCATTATACATGTGTTTTCTAAATAGGGTATATTAGTGGACCCATTGAGGTCTAGGTAGTTGTTTCTTAGGAAGCACCAATGAATTTTACGGAGGATCACAACATTCTCATTCTTTCTTGGTATTACTTGATATTTGTAACTAATTTTTCTCGAGAAGAAGATATTTTGACAACATTGACGTGGAAAAACCAAGCCTTTTGTTGAGTGGGTAGTGTCAGGAAGCATTCAGCTACCTGAAATGGATGTTTTTCAGTGCTCCAGTGGTTCAGTTGGAAAAGGATGGGGCGATGTTTGAAGTGTTTTTATGATTCATATCTAGGTTTGGGATGTCCACTGAGGAACAATCAGGTTGTTATCTCTTATAGGTCTAGAATGTTATGTCACCAAGAACATAACTATACCACCCATGATCTTTAGCTAGTGGTTTTCATGATTTCACTGACTTTTTAGAGACGTTACATCATTGGGGATCACATTTTAATCTTCTTAGATCCCATGATATTGAGGTATATCTTTTACCATTGATATATAAACATGCGAAAATGGAGTTGGATAGAGTTCATACATGACTATGACTTGGAAATATCATACACCACAAGAAATGTAAATCTCATTGTTGATGCCTTGATCAGGAAGTTAGGGAATGATGTATTTTAGGAATATCCAGATGCTTAGGAAGTGATGGACGAGTTAGTCAACTTTCACCTAGATACAGTAATAGTTGGTGGAAGAGGAAATATATTTCACAATAAAATTCATTCATCTCTAATGTAGTAGCTGCAAGGGTCTTATTGTGGAGGAATATAGGAATAGGTGATTTCGGATTGTGTTGACCATGGTGATGCACTAGACAGATGGTCATAGGATGGGTAAAAAGAGATGTTGTTCTGTGTAAGGCTGTTTGTTCTAGTGGTAATGCATGAGGGAGTTGTTTGCATGTTTCATAGCTTACCATTATTGGTGCACCCAAGTTTTTTTTAAGATTAAACATATCAAGATAGATATGTTTTAGTGGCCAGGGATGGAATCGACAGTGGATGATTTTGTGGCGATCTGCATGGAGTTCCAGTAGGTGAACGCTGATCACGATGTTCCTGGTGGATTATTGATGCCCATAGTTTTCCCCACGTGGAAGTGGTATGACATATCGATGGATTTCGTCATACTTATCTAAGGGATTAGAGAGTTTTTTATTAACTCTAGTTAATGGGGTATTATATGATGGTATTTTCTCCCTTCCTAGCGATTGAGGAGTCTGGCGCAATGGATGCCTTGGCCAAGAGGTATTTAGATGAGGTGGGGCGGTTTCATGGAGTTCCAAGATCCATCGTCTCAAATCAAGATGTAGATTCTAACTCATGAGAATAGAGGGTATTGCAACATTCTTTTCTAACTCAGTTATACCTCAACATTGCTTTCCACCCTCTGATGGAAGTACATATTGAGTGGAACATCTAGATGTTGGAGGATATGTTACGGGGATATGCCTTGGATTATAGCAGATAGTTGGTATGAAATTTTCCCTTGGTGTAGTTTTCTTACACCAATATATATCATTATTCCATTTTCATGGTCAATTTCAATTATTTTTATGGAAGACTGTGTCATTAAACCTTGTTCTTGACAAGGAAGGGGAAGAAGAGTTTCTTGGTCTGGAGGTGGTGAAGGTTATGAATAAGATGGTGAATATTTTTTGTGGGAGGATAAACGAAGCACAGGACCAGAAAAATTCATATGTCGATCGAAAGAGGACGAGATCGTAGCTTTTGGATGGGACCATCTGTTCCTGAAGGATTCCCATAGACATAGGAAATGGTTTTTCAGAAGAGGGGTCAATCTTTCCCCCAGGTTCATCGGACCCTTCAAGGTGTTGGGACGAGTTGGTGAAGTGGCATACCAGTTGGTGTTACCAAAAAGGTTGGAGAGGATAAATTATGGCTATCATGTATATCAGTTTCTTCATTTTTATCTCGATGAATCTCATGTCATTGACTGGGGAGAGTTGGATGTCGAAGAAGACATGATGTTTGTGAAGATACCGGTAGAGATATAGGATCATCATGAGAAGGTTTTGTGCAGATGAACTATTCCATTGTTTTGTGTGTTGTGAGGGAATGGTTTTCTAGATGAGAGTACATGGTAATGGAAGACATAGATATGTTCTCAGCATCCAAAGATTATTTTATTTTACCTTGTTATGTATTTCTTTTGATAATTTATTTTCTCCTTTATGGCAATGAGATGAGTATTTTCCTTTTTTTAGAAGAAATAAATTCTTGACTTATTAATAGGACGAGACCTAATTCATAATAGATATGAAATAACTGAGAAGCGATTAAAACTGTGTGAGTGAGTCATTTTCACCCATAGTATATAGTATGTGGACTTTGAGGAAGTAATTCCATGTTTTGTGTGTCTGGAATGTTTGGGTTTTTATGCTTTTGTGGTGTTCCTTGTGGTTATTTTGGGAAGTAGGTGTTGTATGAGGTTAAATTTTATATAGAGGATTCACACTATCTTTTGAAAAACATAGGCCGGTTCATCATTGAACATTCGTGTTCTTAATTGATATAGGTGTTTCATGTATGATAGGATCCTTGGGAGGTATCTAATAGGGTGTTTATTCTAACTCCTCTATTACTTCTAGGTTATATTTGGATTCATCAGGAGAATAATAGTTTGATATGTATCGGATGTATTTCCTCAGACCTCCATAGTTCATTAATTTGTTTAAATATGGTTCTTGAGATATTTTATGATGAAATAGTGACTCATTTCAGGAGTTTTCATGAAATCCAGTTTTTTCCAATGGAAGCTCTTTTGATGGTGGGTCATCCACTGGTATGTCCTAATGATGAGTCTTGTTGGTGAATCATGTTGGTGACTCACGGAGCTAACTCACTAAACCTAGTTTGAATTGGTAGGTGGTGTTGGTAAGTGGCATCGTTAGGTGGCATTGGTTGGTGGTGTCGGTAGTTGGCAAAGGTAGGTAGCTTGGGTAGGTATTGTTGGTGAGATGGGTCGGTGAGTCATATCAATAACTTACTAATGGTAGGTCATGTTTATGAAACATCAAATGGTGAGTCTCCCAAAGGTGACTCATTCATCAGTGACTTATCCATTGGTGACTAATGTCGGTGACTCAACCAATAGTGATTCATTTCAATAGTTTTTCAAAATTCTAGTTTTCTCCAGTTTTTTCATTTTTTCTGCTTTAATATTTTATTAAATTTGAAATTATTTCAAACCCATGTTTTGTAGTTTTTTAAGACAAAATAATTAATTTAATGTATATATTTTTAATTCTCTAGAGGCTTTATGTTAGTCAAAATGTGGGGTCAAGATCAACTTTTATTAGGGATTTTAAAACGACATTATATCCATTGTGTCTCAGATGTAGTCCTTAAATGTTGGAAACATTTATTCCATTCTTTATTTCTATTTTCTATTGATACCTAGGAACCCTAGAACATTTCTACCCTAATGATTTTTTTATGCGTTGCACTTTTGGATCATGTTTCCCTGGAGTCTTGTGTATCCCCTATTTGGTTCATGGAGGAGGTGTTTATTGTCATTTTCATGATGTATAGATCCCTTCATCCCTCATAAATTGTTTATTATGTCGGGTGGGTGTATGAATGTTTCCCTTGTGAAGGAATTTGAATCCTTGTTTAATAATGATAATTTTATCGGCTTTAATCTAATAAACATGGGCTTGTAAAAAAGTGACACATGCTTATATTTTATTATTTATCAATATTGTGATCTATATGGTCTATATACCTAATGAATGTCATAGTTCTTTATGGACATTATTTTCTCACTCAGAGTGAATTTCACGGTCTTTTGTTTATTATATTTTAAACAGAAATATATAGATATATACGTAATTGAATAACTATATAAGTCCACTTAAATAAATGGATGCCCTGTGATTTAACATGTTCTATGATTAGCCATAATTATCTATGTGGGTTTAAAGAATGAGTGGTTGCTAAATATAAATCCAACCTGCCTTATTTGGTGTGGATGTGTGTTGTGTGTGGAATTGTTCGGTCCGGTTCTATATCTGGTTGTATGGTTCTGGGGTTGAGATCCAAACTGTATGATGTGGTCATTAGGGTGGAGTAATTGAATCTCATGTTTAGTGATTGACTTATTGTGGAATGGATGACAATCATTTGAGGAGTGGTGGTTCATGTTTGGGTTTTATCATGTTTATCTTACTAGTTGTGATGGGTTTGGTGATATTATATAGTGGGGCTGCCGGGTTTTTTATGCGATGAGAGGACTTTATGGGTATGGGTTTGAGATGTTTGTTGTTCTGTTTTAGAGGATGGATTAAGAAGAATGACATTGAAGAATGATAATGGATGTGTTTGGTAGTTACCTGAGTATGTATTAAATAAATAACAGTTTTCATTAATAATTATTGATATTATTTAAAATTAATTGTGTCTTTTTGTGGATGGATTTCATTTCTCTACATCTGATATTATTGTTTGTTGTTTTACAAATTGAATTTAGATGTATCAGTATGGTTGGAGATATCATGGTGTGGTTCATTGTTTTATTGAGAACCCATTGGTTTGGTTTGAGTGTTTGATACTATACATATATACATGTTTTTTACTTTTTTATATATATAAACCTAACATTAGTAGAGCACTAGTCATTGAATACCCCCACTATCATGGGGGAGGGAGTCTTTCCCAAACATCCTAATTAAATGATGGATGGCTGGCCACCCACTCTTCCCTGATCTATAACACCCCGACCCCAGTTACCCAGAGTCGGTGCATTATTACAAAACATTGGCATGATCACAAAAGATCAATCCTTGAAAGACCGATTAGTTTAGTAGCCTTGAAACACTAGATACATTCAATAGTTTTAAATTACATCATAAAGTGAACAACTACAACATCATACTCTACATAGTCCACACTCATGTCCCCCAGACTGTCCTTGCAGGTCAGTCATAAAATATTTCGTTACATCCTGGAAAAAATAAAACATAGAAAGGGGTGAGCTTAGATGCTCAGTAAGGATATCAAAAAAGCGGGAATATTCATAAATATGCATAAACATTTAAGGAAATTTATCACTACAGAAAAATCCTTTTAAACATGAACTTCAGCATAATATGGAAAAAAATTGAAATAATCTTATTTACTAATTCACATGGATATTCTACTAGTCGAATAATCACATGCAATATCAATAACCACATTCATAATTATGGAATGAATAATGCTATACTATCATAACAACATAGCCAAGGCCTCGTTCCAAGACTAAATATAAGATTTTGTCAAGGCCTCATGCCAAGACACTAGTTTGTCTTATGAGACCTACCGATGCATCGACGGGTTATAACGGGCTCAACCCGTCACTTACTATGTCCAATGCATTCCTTATATGAAAAGGTTTAAACATATCATAAACCATAACATAATCATATCACATCAAACATACATAAAGGAAACATAACATTTCCACATTTCAATCACAATATATCAATACAACACACTGATATAATAAAACCATTATCAATACCCAAATAAAAGAA
Source organism: Viscum album (assembly GCA_963277665.1). Lineage (NCBI taxonomy): Eukaryota > Viridiplantae > Streptophyta > Magnoliopsida > Santalales > Viscaceae > Viscum > Viscum album. Next base: position 32,687,708 of record OY728150.1, on the reverse strand, counting down.
AAGTAAAACATGGTATTTATTTTTCATTTTAAAAAAGTTTGGGCTTGTAGAGGAAGCCGAAACTCAAATAATGGTCACGACAGTGGAGAAGTCATTGTCGTTGCATACATAAAGAAAAAAATTCATTTTGTTGTTTAGTAAAAATTATTCGTATAAAAAGATTCCTTTGGAATAAAAGTAAATGTCAAACGGGTTTATACACCACATAAAAGAAAGTTGTGTATAAAATAAAATATTCCTCAATTAAAGGGGATTGAGACGAAGTACCTTAGCTCGTGTCCAAGATGACTCAATCATTATTTAATTTCTTGAATAATAAACTATAGTTAATTTCTATTTGTCTAATAACCTTTTTCAAGTTCATTATTCCTTTTACATAACTTATTACCATGTTATGAACATTATGTAATCATTTAATTTAATAACGTTCGTTTTGTCGATCCATGGTACTTGAGTAAAAAATATACTTCTTATAATTATAAGTTGTTTATGTGGTAAAATATCCATTATCTCCAGAATTATATTCAGGATGTAGATATCATATATATCATATATATACTGTATATACAGGAATTTATAATATTACATAACATTTAGAGGTAATAAATGAAATTCACTGTTCATGGAGACAGTAAGCTGTACGTACGCATGAACGCTACTTTCATTTATATTTCATATTTAATGGAATAAAATCATAATAATATAATGGTATTTTTTAATTCCAGTATAATAAAATATATAATACCATTAACTCCATCCTTTATACATCCCACATTTGGCATTAACGATTCAAATCACTTTGAGGGTGCGGTATTCCACACTTCCAAAAATGAAATTATCGCGTTTACCCATAATGGAAATCATAATGGTATGCCATAAATGAAAAATACAGAAGAATAAGGAAAACATAAACATAATATATATCATATATAAATATAGTGACATTTTAATGGCCACCATGCACGTTGTTAAAAGAAGATTGAACAATCATCGTTTTGTAAGGCAGTAATTCGCTACCGACATAAACAGTATGTTCTTTAACCATTAGACGGAGGTGAGTGTAAGTTTAAATCAAATAATTATCATAAAAACATCATAGTATATTTAATATACTAGTTTTTTTACAAAATAATGAAATAAAAAGGGTTTAAGGGGTTAGATAAGAAAAATAAAAGAAAAGAACATAAGAGAAGACACTACCTTAAAATCAGGTAACTCTTTTTTATTTGAGCCAAAGGCTTCCTTGGGAAGACTTCTGCCAAAAGTGAGGAATCTAGGAGTAATAGAGGGATGTTGGGAGAGTATTTGGGCAGAGTTTGGCCATGTTAAATGGATTTGAAGATGCGAATAAGGTTGTAGAGGTGGGGGCCTTTTATAATAGGAGAGGAGGGGCTCTTTTAGGAATATTGAAATTTTACTTTATTATGAAATGATTTTCAGATTTTAATGGTCCCAAAATGATATATTTCAAGTATAAGGTGATAAGAGTTTGATTTACACCCTTCCAATAGGCTTTAAACAAGTGTAAGTCTTAGATTTTACCTTATCTTATCATTTTATTTAAATCATTCATTAATGAGGTAATCATTGCATCATCATGGTGTCATAAATAAATTTATTTATTTTATGTATGAAAAATATAAAACAAATACCATGATTTAGGAAATATTTTTATCTTTCCAATGACTATTTATTGTCTAAGAGATCATTTATGTAGAAAATATTAAAAAAAAGTTACTTAGGTGTTACATACTTTTGTTATATTCTCCTTTTTTTTTAAAATGATAAAATGTCACTATCACACAAAAGTGATTCCATGGGGTCCTTAAGATGTCTCAAGGCATCCCATGGTCGGACATGACACAACCAATAGTGTTCAGACACATGTTGGGGTCATTTTATATTATTATGATATTATTTCATTACCCTTAACTACCCAATTACTAATTAATCATGATAATTAAAGATAATTGTCATCGTTACTATTCATAATGTCCAAAAACAAGAGTCTTAATTACATAATTTGGACCTTGTGATTCAAAATATGGAATCCATTTTACCAAATTCTAAACACAGAAATTTCTGTAATTAATTTAAAAATTATTCCCGCTGTTAAAACAAATACCGTGTTTTTAAAAAACAATATCAATCAAAAGATTGACAATTTTTATGTCCAATTTCAAAGTGAAAAATAATTCTAATGACCAACACTAGATAAAATAGTAAAAATATATTCTAATTATACTCTAAAACCACTCAATAGTGTAATTTATCACTATAAATTATTTTGATTAAAAAAGTTTTGTTTAAGTATTTTTCACTATTCATCAAAAATTTGATGTTCTCAGAAAAATACCAAAAATTAATCTTAGGATAATTTAGATATTCCAAATCCGAAAATGAAATCCATTTTTAAATATAAAATTTATATAATTCTAAAAGTGGGTATTATTATTCCTAACAGCTACTTGATTGGTCGTGGTGTGTTAGAATCTCGAACTTGCGTACAATGCAAGCTAATAAATTATTAAAATAGAATCGTACAGTGGAAGCTTGGGGTGTTAAATTCTCCCCTCATTCAATAAATTGCATCCTCACAATTTTAAATTGTCCTTTGAAAATAAAAGGTTGAAAATAAAAAATACCTTTGTGGAAATCCCACATCAGAAATAAGGTTAATAAAATTTATCCTTAATAAAAAGGAAAGGGAAATGAAAAATTCACAACCAAATTATGATCTCGATTAAAAGAACATTTTTGGAAATTATAGACAAATATTTAGAGGAAAAACATAAATATTTTTAGGGAGTGATTGAGGTCATCAATCACAAACAAGTGTCAAATTTAGGGCCTCAATGCCTTCAATCTATGGTGATTTAAAATATCACCAGTTCACCAAAACATAAGGTATTAGGATAACACATTTTTTTAATAACCCTTTCCTAAAGTTTAAGAATTAATTTATTCATAGAATAATAGAGAGGTATATATTTATATACCAGAAAAGTTGAGTTTCAACCTTCAACTAATATCTACCACAAACTCATCTTTCACTAAAAAAGATAATAGAACTAAAAAATATAATATTTATCCTAATCGTACAAGGTTCCAAATATTAAAACATACCATTTAGATTAGGAAAACTATTTTGTAATAACTAGGGACTTCTTGTAGGCTCGTGGTATGTAATAAAGGGTTATCGCACTATGGTTGTGGGTTCGATTCCTGCAGCATTGTCCGACACGACGGGTTATCCCCCGACCTGCAGGTTGTCCTTTTTCTAAAACTATAGTATTATAATATTCCAAAAATAATCTTCAGAAATATTTTAATCTTAAAAAATACTATCCAAAGATCAACTTAATTCATTCCAACCTTTATAGTTATACAAAATACCTCTGTCCAGACTCACTCTAAAAGGTCTCTAAATTCCAAAATCAATTGTAACATCAGATTCCCCAAACAAAGTAAAGATTCTCTTATTGTCACATACTAAAAATATGATTACCTTCGTCATATTAAAATCTGAATGAAAACAACAAGTACTGCAGTATAATCCTTATATATATCACATTATTCTTATAACCATAATATAGTTCATGAGTCCAAAAACACAAATACAATAATTATTCAACTTCATCTATAGTAATTAAATAAGCATGGCCTTGATACCTTGTCCTTTTCAAAGGTTTGTTTCTTTGGTGCTTAGGGAATTCTTTTTCATAATGCCCCATTTCTCTAAAATTTTAGCATTCAACATTGACAGCCTCTTTCTTTTCCTTTCAATAACGAGTCTGGTGACATTTTTCTCCACATTTGTAACAAACTCCCATTCTTTTTAGGAAATTACCGGGGTGTTTCATACCACAATTATCACATAATGGAAAATTCTAATTTACCTTTTTCCCTTTATCTCTCTCTTGATCCACCGTTCTATTCTTCTCTTACTTTACATTATTTTCATAAGACTTAGAGAATTCATTTTCTGTCTTGATAGCACATGAGACAATATCTTTGTACGATGAGAAGGATTCTGATACTAAAGTTATATGGATAAATGGTTTTAACCCATCAAAGAAACGATCAATCTTACTTCATGGGTTATGTATATAATATACATCATGCCTCGCTAACCATGTAAATTTAAACTCATACATTGCAAAATTCTCGTCCTCCTTTTGCCTCAAACTCTGAAATAGTCATTCCATATCCGCTCTATGATCATGAGGAAAGTATTTTTCTAATAAAATCTCTATAAACTCTCTGCATTCCATACATGATACTTATTCATCTTCCTTTGTATTTTGAATCAATGACCACCATTGATCAGCATCTCCAGTGAGGTAGTAAACTGCCATGACAACTTTTTCCCTTTCACTACTCCTTAAATCCTGAAATATTTTCTCTAGGGAATTTATCCATTGCTCAGCTACTAATGGATTTGTACCCCCATTAAATTTTGGTGGTTGTTACCTCTTGAAGCGGTATAACATTGATCCTCCATGTTGTGGATCAGGGTGCTCCATACGAGTAAGGTTATTATTCATATCCTGAGTGAGTTGTCCCAGTATGGTGATAAGTTGATCAACACCAGTTGTATCACTAGCTCCAATATAATTATCTTGATCAGGAGGGAAATCCCTACATGGAGTGCTTGTATTGATACGGTTTCCATTCCTTCAACTAGGATCCATTTCTAAACAATGTCATAAACTAGATCAGTTTATGAATCGAAATACATAATATCAAACTTACAAAACACTTAACATAAATTGAAAATATTATGGGTATAATCCTTAATCATAAAAAAAATTCTTTGAGGAAGTATATACTCATTAACCCTTCATAATGGTTTGTAAATAAATCATGAATTATCCTAAGAATATCCCCTGGAGTGTCGTAACCAAGAGTACAGCAAGGCCCGTTGTCATGCACCATTTCCCGTTCGAGTCTAGCTCAAAGCAGCATTTTCGGGTTTTACCCCTAGGTACATCTATACCAGAGCTGCTTCTACCCACTTGTATCCATACAGGGATGTATTTCCTAGAAAATACACAAAATCTATACTTTACCAAAATTTCTATGATGTTCTTCTATACTAATCAACAATGTCTATCATATGGCTATGTTCTCTAATCAGAGTTTATATAAATCTAGATTCCAAGGTTAGTACTAAACTGCCTCTGATACCAACTATAATGCCCCGACCCCAATTACCTAGAGTCGGTGCATTACTACATAACATTGGCATGATCACAAAAGATCAAGTCTCGAAAGACAGATTAGTTTAGTAGCCTTGAAACACTAGATACATTCATAAGTTATACATTACATCATAAAGTGAAAAAATAAAACAAAATAGTCTCCATAGTCCACACTCATGTCCCCAAGACTGTCCCTGCAGGTCAGTCATAAAATATTTCTTCACATCCTGGAAAAAATAAAACATAGAAATGGGTGAACTCAGATGATCCGTAAGGATAACAAAATTGCGGAAACTTTCATAAATATGCATAAACATTTAATGCAGTGTATAACTAAAGAAAAATCCTTTAAAACATGAACTTCAACACAATATGGAAAAAATAAAATGAAATAATACCATTTAATTATTCACATGGATATTCTAAAAGTTGAATAATAACATGAAATATCAATAACCACATTCATAATGATGGAATGCATAATGCCAGACTATCATAACCACGTAGCCAAGGCATCGTCCCAAGACTACAAGTAAGATGTTGTCAAGGCCTCGTGCCAAGACACAAGTTTGCCTTATGAGGCCTATCGAAGCTTCGAGGAGCTATAGAAGGCTCCACCCGTCACTTACTAGTTCTAATTCATTCCTTATATGAAAAGGTTTAAACATATCATAAACCATAACATAATCGTATCAAATAAAAAATGCATAAAGGAAACTAAACATTTCCACATTTCAATCACAAGATATCAATACAACACATTGATATAATAAAACCATTTTCAATACCAAAATAAAATAAATGTAAAATATGGTATTTATTTTTCATTTAATAAAAGTTATGGCTTGTAGAGGAACCTGAAACTCAAATAATAGTCATGGCGGCGGAGAAGTCATTGTCTCCACGTACGTAAGACAAAAAATTCCTTTTGTCGTTTAGTAAAAACATTTCGTATAAAAAGATTCCTTTTGAATAAATGTAAATTTAAAATAGTTTTATACACCGCATAAAAAAACTTGTGTATAAAATAAAATATGCCTCAATGAAAGGAGATTGAGATGAAGTCCCTTACCTCGTGTCCGACTTGACTCGATCTTTCTTTAATATCCTGAATAATAAAATATAGTTAATTTATATTTTCTTAAGAACCTTTTTCAAGTTCATTATTCCTTTTAAATCACTTATTACCATGTTATGAACATTATGTAATCATTTAATTTAATAACGGCCATTTTTTCAATCCTTGGTACTTGAGTCAAAAATAAACTTCTTATAATTACAAGTTATTTATGTTGTAAAATATCCATTATCTCCATAATTATATTCATGATTTTGATATCATATATGTCATATATATCCAGTATATACATGAATTTATAATATTAAATAACATTTAGAGGTAAGAAATGAAATGCACCGTTCATGGAGACGGCAAACTGTACATACGCTTGAACGCTACTTTAATTTCTATTTCATATTTAATTGAATGAAATCATGATGATATAAAGGTATATTATAATTCCAGTATAATATAATATATAATATCATTAACTCCATCCTTTATACTTCCCACATATGGCATTAATGATTCAAATCACTTTGAGGGGGCGGTAGTCCACACTTCCTAAAATGAAATTATAACGTTTACCCATAATGGAAATCATAAAGGTATGCCATAAATGAAAAATACATAATCATAAGTAAAACATAAACATAATATATATCATATATAAATATAGTTACATCTTAATGGCCACCATGAGAGGTGTTAAAATTAGATTGAACAATCATCGTTTCGTGAGGCAGTATTTCGCCACTCACAGAAACAGTATGTTCTTTAGCCATTAGACGGAGGTGTGTCTAAGATTAAATAAAATCTATCTCATAAAAACATCCTATTATATTTAAAATAATGTTTTTGTTACAAAATAATGGAATAAAAAGGTTTAAGGGGTTGGAGAATCAAAATAAAACAAAATAACATAAGAGAAGACATTACCATAAAATCATGTAAATCTTTTTGATTTGAGCCAAAGGCTTCCTTGGGAAGACTTCTGCCCAAAGTGATGATTCTAGGAGTAAGAGAGAGAAGTTGAGAGAGTATTTTGGAAGAGTATGGCCGAGCCAAATGGCTTTGAAGGTGTGAATAAGGTGGTAGAGGTGGGGGTCTTTTATTAGAGGAGGGGAGGGGTTCTTTTTGAAAGATTGAAATGTTACTTTATTATAAAATGCTTTTCAGATTTTAAAGGTCCCGCAATGATATATTTCAAGGATAAGGTGATAAGGTTTCAAAATCAACCCATCCAATAGGCTTTAGACAAGTGTAAGTCATAGATTTTACCTTAACTTTTCATTTTATTTAAATCGTTCATTAATGTGGTAATGACTACATCATCATGGGGTCATAAATAAATTTATTTATTTAATGTTGGAAAATTATATAAAAAATACCATGATGTTGGAAATACTTTTAGATTTCCAATTACTATTTATTGTCTAAGAGATCATTTATGTAGAAAAATTTTAAAAAAAAATTACTTAGGGGTTACATACTTTTGTTATATTTTCCTTTAAAAAAATAAAATGATAAAATGTCATTATCACACAAAAGTGATTCCATGGTGTCCCAAGGTTGGAACAAAGAATCCCATGGTCGGCCATGACCTGAAAATCATTTTTTCCATTTTATTAGTCGGTTTGTGGGTTTTTGGTACCCAACAAACATCCTCAAACACAAACAAATGAAACTTACACATCATAGTATCCAGACTCTTCACTGCACCCCAGGTAGGATCCATCATCTTGAGTGGATGATTTCCAATCTGGAGACCTCAAAAAGCTAGCACTTTGAACCCGACTCCTCAGCTGCTCTTGAGCGGGTTGCTCTGGCGATGCCTTTTCAACTACACTACCCTTTTTAAAGGCCACAGTAACCACACTGTTCCGTTTAGAAGCCCATCTGGTCCTCATCGTTCGTGGGAGGTAAGAGTAATCATTTCTTGGCCTTCTTCTGTGAGTATCAGATAAAGTCCCTTCCATTATAACCATCTTATGATTCCCACTTTGCACCACATAAATGAATGACCAACCAAAGCGGCTTCTCTCATTTCCCTCCCCTCCTCCAGAACTCTCCCTTCCAAACTCATCTCTCACCTCTAAAATAGTACCAGGTGACTTAGAGATGATCCCCCTTCTCTGGTCTAGGGTGTTACTTTCAAAAAAAGGAGGCCACCTCTTCTCAGTATTAGCTTTCTCTACATCTGAAGTGCAGGTCTTCTTCCCCATACCCTGAAGACCCTCTGGTGTTTTCACACCATTACCCATCCGAACATCATCTTCCTCAATCGTTCCATCCTCCAACATGAATGTCGAAAGATCATTAAATAAGTTTCTATGAGTAAGGAAAGTCTTGGATAAGGGATCCATTCCCCAAGAATATTTAGCACAGGATGGAAAGATCACCCCCAAAGGTCTGGAACATCTCTCGTCCTCATTCTGAATGTTATCCCATCTCCTAGTGGTATAATCAATGATCTCTAAACTGATCCTCAGCCTACTGACAACATCAGAAACCCACGGGCCCTCCAGCCGCCTCTGCATCATGGATGTCACCACAGGTCACCTGTTTAGTGAAATATGTCTGGTCACCCACCACTGTGTCAGGCAGAAGAGAAACCCACCCTCCATCCATCAAACCCAGATCATTCTGACCATGAACAATCGCCATCTCATATTCTGGGTTCTTGTTGCTTGGAATATCCTCTAATCCAGCAGAAACCAGATGCACACCACACTGGTTATTTCCATTTTCTAACTACACCGGGGACACCACATCCTTAGGTTGCTCAAAAATATGGGTGATTTTATCAGGAGCCATCCCCATATCTCCCTGAACCGTGTTCTTCATCACATCAATCCTCACCCTCTTATCCTTAGATTTCGACCTTCCTGGGGGAGCTCTCCTTCGGCAGACCATCGAATGATGTCCCAGCCGCTTTCAAAAGGAACAGAAGTCCATCCAATTCTCATATACCACCTTATTCTTGCACCAGTACTCCTAACCTATGGTGATCCAAACAAAATCGAAAGGCAGACGAGAGACATCTACTTCCACACAGATCTGGGGATTAACCGGATGACACAGAGCCGCAGTGCGGTTGTCAGAACAAAGAAACCTTCCAACCATATTACTATACATCTGATGAATTGTAGGGTTCTGAAATGGAAGAGTAATTTTAGGTAAACTAACCTAGATTTCGATTGACAGAAAATCACTCTTCATGTGAAGATCCAAAGTCCATTTATGGAGGATGAAACTCATCTCGTTGCAAATTCGCGGAGCCCTAGCCCAGGCCTGAATGAGATTCGCCTCCGATTCAAAACGAATCATGATCAGGTGAATGTCATGAAAACTGACCACCGCCCATTCTTGAAGATCCCATGAGCTAAACACCAACCGGTCAAAAGCATCAACTAAGGGCCGCATATGCGAGAAACGAGCAACTATAGTGGGATTCAGAAGCACTGAAGACTCCAAGAACTCCAATAGAATTAGGACACATGTTGGGGTAATTTTATATTATTATGATATTATTTAATTACCCATAACTACGTGATTACTAATTAATCATTATAATTAAAGATAATTTTCGTCTTTACTATTCATAATGTCCAAAAAACAAAAGAGTCTTAATTAGATAATTTGGACCTTATGACTCCAAATATGGAATCCATTTTACCAAATTCTAATCACAGAAATTTTAGTAATTAATTTAGCTATTATTCCTGCTTATCAAAACAAATATTGCATTTTTATGATCATTTAGTGGATTTTTGTTCTTCCTGTCGTTGACTGGGTCATGTGGCCCTTTCCTGTAGGCGGAGTTCTCAGGGGAAGGATTTAGTGCATGCGAGAGCCCCTAAGACTTCTGGCCATGATTGCACGATCCAGGATAGGGTATCTGTGGTGCATGTTGATACCGGGATAGATTTCCCGTTGCGGGATAGTGATGTTTTTGAAGAGCCAGATGAGGCATGTAGGTATGTTCCAATGGCGATGGTTCCAGTCAACCTCCAGGATTCTTCAGGTGTGGAGGCCAGAAATTAAAAGCAGTGGCCCCCTTTGTTTTCTTTAGTGATAGTGAATACTATGAAGCCGAAGGGGGCATAACCACGGGTTGCAGACATCTTTTCCCGGTTGAAGCTTGATTTGGGGCTCAATAGAGTTGTGGAAGAAGATCCTTTCGCAGATGCTATGGTGAAATTTCTAGTTACATCCAATAGTATCAAGGAAGGTGAGGCAAGCTTGGTTGGGAGTGATTTCCAATGTCTTGGTGAACAAGGCTGTGATTGGGAGGATTCAAACAGGTAGCCGCAGTTCATGGGTCGCGGTTATGAATATCCCATAGGCTCAACCTTGGTGGAGGGACTTTATTTCTTGATGGATTCAATAGAACCTCAATGTGGACAAGGGAGCCTGGACATCGAGAGTGTCTTGGGTCCCTTAGACCCAAACACCCTTGATGCTTCCCCCACTGCACGTCTGAAGGTTGGGGTTGGGGGGAAGAATTATGGCTTGGAAGATAAGGAAGTAATGGAGGGGCCTCCTTGTAAGTCGATGCCTCCCAAAGAAGGCACGACGTTGAAGCCGAGGAATCATTTTGAGGAGTTGGAAGATCATGAACCTTCACTATCTCAGAAGGAAGATTCTTCAGGTGATGACAGCTATAGCCATCCTTCAGTGGATCACATAGATCGAATTCAAGTGGAAGGTCCTCACATCCCTCGAAGGAAGAAAGATAAAAAAGAAAGTAATGATTCAGGGGAGTGGATCATGGTTTAGGGGAAAATGTCTAAGGGACGAAAGGATTACTCCCACTTGCCAAAAACAATGGATACTACGTTGGCCAAGAAGGGTAGAAACAAGGAATGAACATCCCTAAAAAAAGGGAAAAGTGAATGATCAAGTAGGAATTCAAGATACAAAGAAGAAGAGGTTGGGGAGTGCTTGAAACGAATCCTGTACTGTAAGGATGAAATGATTGAGTAAGTTGTACGACCTAATGTCTTGGATGAGAAGCTCAATAGAATCGACGAACGAAGGTTAAAAGTTGATTCTATAGAGGAGTAAATAGTATGGTTAGAAAAACATGATAGAATACTAGCCCGAGGCTTCATTCAAAGTAAAATCAACTTAGAGAAATTCATTCACACAATGGAATGGATGATCTCTCACCTTGAAGAGCTTATGAGAGAGGATCCAGATACCCAGGTTAGTACGCTGCACTGGGAACTCTATGGAGTAGCTGGGTCCAGTAATATTATTCTTGTGTTTAACCATTTTTTGAGTTCATTCAGCACGTAGTGGTACCTTTTGTGAACATTGGTTTCCCATTTTTTCTAAAAATGGATTCATAATAAAAAATTTAAATTTGGATAGAATATCAATCAAAGGATTAAAAATTGTTTATGTCCAATTTCAAAGTGAAATTCATTATAATGACTAACAATGGATAAAATGGTAAAAATATATTATAATTATACATTAAAACCACTCAATAGTATAATTTATCACTACAAATTATTTTGATTAAAAATGTTGTTTTTAAGTATTTTTCACTATTCATTGAAAATTGGATGTTCTCAGAAAAATACCAAAAAATAATATTTGGCTAATTTAGATATTCCAAATACAAAAATGAAGTCCATTTTGAAATATAAAATTTATATAATTCAAACAGTGGGTATTACTATTCATAATGGCTACTTGATTGGTCATTGTGTGTCTAAATCTCAAACTGGCGTACAATGCAAGCTATTAAATTATTGAAAGAGAAGTGTATTGTGGAAGCGTAGGGTGTTACATGATCCATGTTCTAGCTGGTGATAACCTAATAATCTTTTGGCAGGTATTGGTTTTTGAGTCCTGGTGTGTGTGTCAGTGTGTTGGGTTTTCCCTACTCTCTTCGGGGTGAGATTTGTTGTGCATTCCAAGGTGTTATCAGGATGTGGACTATTATGTGTCCAACGTGTCTTTGGAAGGGATGTTGTTGTGAGTCCCAAGAGCATGTAGGTGAGATATGATAAGCTTCATTTTCCCATGTTACAGGACTAACTATGTTTCATAGCTGTGGGTGGGTGGGTTTTGATGTGGTGCTTTTAGAAGAGGTGTGAGAGCGACAAAATATTCTGTTCGGGTGTGAGATAAGATATTAAGTGGGAAAGTGTTACGAAGTACCCTATACTCAATTTTCATACTATATTTCTTTAACTGACAAGTGTTAATTTGTGAGCATGCCTTAGTGACATGAGGAGGGATATGAATCCTTGTTTAGTGTTGTTGTTATTCTATTTTCTCACTAGAGCATTAGTATGATTCTCCCACTCTTGAATTAGAGACTTTGTTTTTCCATACATTGTATACATTCATTCTCACCATAAATTATAAAACTACTTTCAGGTGTCTAGGATTACTATGATTACCGTACTGGGCATTACTAGCTCAGACATTGGGATAGTTTTTTGTGTCGCTTCATATATTTACTTATGTGTATTCACGTTAATTCTTTTCCTTGTATTCTTTTCATTTTTTCTTTAGACATTCATGTGGGATGGATTTTGTTTTTTATTTTATATATATTTCTTGGAGTTGTTTTGGGAAAGACACTCTAACCATCTGATCTTGTTTTCTTATAAATGGTTAATTACTCCCTTTTCATTAGATTATATACCCTTGGTGTTGGTCTCCACCGAGGTGTCTACTAGATGAGAGACCCAGGGGTCATTATCTCTCTTCCTTCATTTCCATCTCAATAGGGGAATTATTGGTAGGAGGGGGTCATGACACTAATGATTGGAATTTACGATACAATAGATATTGTTGAAACTACATTGATAATATCATACAATCATCCACATGGATGTTTTCATGTTTTGATTGTTCTGATGATGTTGGTTCAATATGACCGTATCACCCCTTATATAAAATATGAACACAAAAAAAACTATTAGAATCATTTCTATGAATTAAATAAAAAAACATAAATATACAATTACTTTTTATGAAGTTAGACTTGTAGATGTAATTCAAATTAAATTAAAATTTTTTAGAATTTCAATATTAGTAGAATATTAAATATTGAAAATTAGTAACTTCATAACTATTTTAATATAAAAAATACAAACAAATATTTGTGTTAAGATTTTCAAAACTGGTGAGATACTAGACTTTTCACCTAACAAATTTAGTATCTATCCATTATTTCCCCTTGTTTGTCCTCTCATATTTAATTTATAACTCAAATTCTTGTGAATATTTTCCCGAAGTTCAATAACCAATTTTGAATACAATGGTTCTTTAAACTCAATATTTTCATATAATATTATTAAATATTTTTCATTAGAAATCCATAAAATCAAATAGAATCATATTCTGACAACCAAATAATAATTTATTCATTTAATTATGAATACCCAAAACCCTATCACTTCAATTATCCCCACAATAGGACATTGGTCGCAGAAAATTCACTAGTGATAACCACCTAGGAACAATTTTGGGAATATTTTTTTAATCTCATCCACTCTCTCTAATGAAGAATTAGGAAACCATTTGATTCTTCTATAAAAAATGTACAAATGGAATACTAATGATAAAAGAAAATTTTCTCCCTGAATAAAAACCCGAGATATATTATCAATATCAAAATTCACTAAACCTCTTAATGGTTTCTAATAGACCAACACAACGAGGTTATTATTACTAATGCATCTGGAGTCACGTGGGTCTTAACAAAGGGATTCAACTTTTAGAACATTGAATCAAAAACATCAAACCTAAAGGGACATTATTTATGATTAGTGTATTATTTTTAATCACCCAAACCTAAAACTACTCACTTATGAATTAGTATAACCAATTCAGTCATCCCATATACTAAACTGATCCCTTAATAAGTCCTCTCACTGGTATCTAACTTATAGAACAATGATAATCATTATCAAACATAATTTTCCTAAAATTATTGCATGTGAATAAATAATGGTAAAAAATTCACATGAAAACCTATAATGATAGTTGGTTATTTAATTTTATCTTATAATCATACATATAAGTATAGAGAATATCCACTAAAACATAGTTAATGTGTTCTTTATTGCAATTAATCCATGGATGGATGATTTTGGACCATTAACTTATTATTTATATTAATATGGATTCATTTATTAATATTTAGGTAAATTGAGGGTCTATTTCAAAGGTTATATACATTATAACACTATGATGTCAACAAATATAGTTTTAATAATTTTTCCATGTCAATTAGTTTAAAATAATTCCAATATAAGAAATAGGTACACTAAATTAAGAATTAATGATTCTATCACACAAAAAACATGTATCCATAGTTACATTGGGGAATGAACAATTAATTCCATAATATGTTTATCCTATTCCCATTAGTGAGTCGTTGAAGGTTAATTAATCCACAGTAATCATTGATGCTATAAATTTATCCAGGTAAAAATCAGAGTAATATAAATAAATTAGATATCTTTATTTTATAAAAAATACAAAAAATTACTTTTGATAACATGATTCATATTCATTACTAAAAAATGGAGAATATAAACTCCAAAAATAGGCCATGCTTCAATTTTTTACCCAATATTTTTGGTGTCCATTATCCTACATCATGTAACACTAGAAAATACTCGCAAATATACATAGTCTATATTCATGGACACAACATTACTCCTAGATATAGTAATATCATACGTCACCCATATCACTTCTATGTGGTATTCCACAAACCAACAAGTTAACTATAATTTATAAAAACTTCTCCAAAAGCCAAGGTATGTTCATTAATTCTTATGAATCTTCCACTGCATGACCTTTATCGGGTCCATAAAAGTTCTAGAAATAAAAATTCAAATTATATCGTACCCACATTTAATATTTCCACTACACTAAAATTAAATTAGAAAATATTTATTTTATTTTTATAAACATTGTACACAACATATTTATCAATAATGAGATATTTACTCCAAGGTTTTGTGGTGTTAACCCAATAGTTATATCTAAATCATAGCATAGCAGAATATAGTGATAATGATTAACTTTCCTTCAAAAATACCCTAAATCTAGAATCATATAACGAAAGATAATAATTTTCCAAAACTAGTTATCTAAGAAATATTATACCAAATTTAGTTTCTATATAATGAATTCAAAACCAATTTTATTTTAGTGGTCATAATTTCATTGCTTTGATGACATTGAAGAACCCCCATCCTACTAACATACCCTTATTATGGATACCAACATACCAAAAATAGAGGTTATACCCCATTCTTTACTCTAATTATATCTCAATTATTTTATTAGGTTTACAAACTCTATTAATGAACTATAAATTAATAGAATATATATCATATAATGGGGACTAAATAAAACCCACATGATTTTTCAAAGATAATTATAAATAATACATTTTTGTTCCATTAATTTTTATTATTAAAGATGAACTGCCTCTTATTGAACTTATCTTCATCATTATTCCTATATAATACTCCCATAATAGGTTTATTTATAACATTTTTCTACCAAAATAATCATTTTTCACTCTCATATTCCATGAAGATCTCTACTGATGAGCCTGATTAGAATTCATTAGTATACATATCTCATGGGTCAAAGTTGGTGGTATGAAGAAAACATGATTTTCCACCCAACCTCTACCAACCTATCATCGAACATACCCCAAAAGAGACACTAAATTGGATAAGAAAACCTACTCACCTATTCTGTAATAGTGAGATATTAGCATTTTAAAACATCTATTTAATCATTAGCCTTACATTCAATACTCTTATCCAATAACACTTATAAACTCACACATGATATCTAAAATCAAACCAAAACATTATATAGGTTATAATGTTGTATTAAATCACTCATTATGTTTATGAATTATCCATAAACAATTATTAGCTCCCCCCCACAATAAAAAAATGATTTGGTACTCACCACTATGTGATTCTTAAAATTTTTTGTCACTAAGAACAACCCTTCCCAAAACTCATTTACTCCATCCCAAAATTCTAAAACACTTCTCATATTTGGATTCATAGCTATTATAGTGCTTTAAGATATGTTTACCTTGAATAAGTATTAACATACAATTGAAATTCATAGTTGTTAATATAAACCCCACCAACCATGTCAATTAAATCACCACTCTGAGTCACCCATGACCATTTTATTAGACACAATCATATCATGTGATAATCCATAGAACATAATTAATAACTAATCAGTTTTTTCCAATATTATCATTTATCATCTTTTATTTTACAGATTCTGAGTGGTTTCACCTCATAAATTCAAACAAGATAACCACTGCAATATAAACAGAATCATCATTCCTCCAAAACAATTTATCAAAGATACCATAGAGAATATATCTCCTATAGTAGTTACTTTCCCACTTATGATCTCCATCAACATCACAAAATTTACTATTAAATATATATTATTCTCTTAACTACCTTCAATTCCAATTTTTATACCTCTAACGCTAACCACAAAAACAAAATATTTAACTTTCTAAATTATCATATTATTCTACAAGTCATGTGAAATTATATAGATAAAAATAAAAAAACCACTCTTTTTTCTTAAGGAAATATGGTTCCTAGTACATCATTAATTAAATGTTAATCTACCATTATCATTTTTCAAATCATTTTATTCCAATACATATTTCACCCTACTTATTATCCCTTAAAATATTTTTTTCTATTATGTCAATGGGTTATATACTATATAAACGAGGATCCCATACAAAAAAATATATAACATGTATTACTCAATATTTTAACATAACCATTTAAAGGATCTAACCTTGTTTCATTTTACAACATATCTAAAAAATGATAATTTTGAAGTATGAAAATAGCCCCAATAAAACTCATATCAATCAACATATCATGAATTTATACATTAATTTCCCATATCAATCCACCCCACCATTAATTCCACTAAAATATTATTACACTCATTCATTTACAACCAATAAAAATTAAATTAATTTCCATGATCTCTAAATAACTAACAACAATGTCTTGCATACATATATTTTCCAAAAATTTTAATATGAAAATCTAAAAATAATACTCCTTTATCATCCTATTAGGATTATAATCTCTCTTAAAACCTATATTATATTATAAAATAGTTCCCATCATCAATGAGATAATAAAACATAGAAAATAATATCAAAATTACACAATCCCTTTATTGTTCATCATAAAAAAAATTAACTTCAATTATACAACTATGTTACTCACTGTTTCGTTGAATAATTTTCATTTACAAATAGTATTTCAAATTTGATAATAAATTAAATATCAATTCAACCTTCCAATGTATATTTCATTAAATAAAAAAATACACTGATTCAGATGATGTTTGTTTTAATATATAACAAATATTTAAATTTCAATCCATGTCATGTGATGTATCGCTTATCACGCATACCATGATCCATGAGGGATTTATTTTTTCACATAATAAGGGATAATATAGAAATAATGATTCCTTATAAGATTATCACATAACTATTATTTACTCATACATACACATGAATTAGATTTAATTTATAATATTTTATCTATGACATTTATTTTGTCTTATATGTCTCATCCATTTTATTTTTTATCACTACTGAACTAACATGGCTTGGAAATACACTTTGATAACATTTTCTAGCAACATGAAATGAGTCCAGAATCATGAGTACCAATATAAGTCCCCACAAGGCCTAATGTTCATCTCCTACTAGTCCGAGACCATAAAAAAGACGGTGAGTTATATGAAACCCAATTGGGGTATAATTTACCATGAAAAACAATACAATAAATTATTCAGGATAATTATAAGTACTTTTAAATGAAATATTATTTATCACAATTTTATAATAGAACCCATCTTCTTTAACACAAATACCCATAATATTATATATAATATAAAATTAATATTAATATTGACCCCAATGAATAATTCTTAAACTATGAGCCACTATATCCACTTCCATAACTCTATAGTGAAACTATAACTAAACAATATTAATGTATGAAAGATCCCTTTTACTTATATAATGACTGGTCATATCTACAATTCTACCAAGGTTTAAATATAGTGGAATATATAAAAGAAGAATTATTTTCCCATGTCTCCATAAATCCTTATCAAATTTAATTGTAATAAAATATGATTAATCCCAAAAATTAATATAAAAATATTTTATTTTCCAATTTTATTCATTGCCAGTACAATAGAATTACATTTAAAATATAAATTCCTAATCATAGGTAATTTAATTTTAAAAAAAATAAATTTATTCTTCATTTAAATCCATAATCTTCTCTAAAACTAATATTCCAAATAATTTAAATTATGTAATAATGATTATTTCTAAATCTAGTGGAAAATCACCATTTTTCCAAAATACTAGGAAAAATATCTCATTTCCCAATATCTAATGGAAAACACTAATGTATAATTATGTAATGAAAATAAAAAAATTTATACTCAAATGAAATTAATCATTATCCTCATGCAATGTAAAATCTATTTTTCTAAAAACCCTATATAATTATTATTTTACCTAAAATGAATCCATTTAATAGGATCCATGTACTCTAATAGTGTGAACATATCATTATATACTATCAATTTATTCATATATTCCATTTTTTAAATAATTATTTTCATGTTAAGCCTACTATATTACATTAGTGTGAGATAAATTCAATTTTCCATCTTCATTATAACATCCCTAAATTTTAAAATAATAACATAATATCTAATAGTGTGTTTGACACACCACACTAAGAATAGAATAATATATTAAAACTTTCAAAATTATTATATTTTAAAATTTGAAATAAATTTAATCTATTATATTGATTTAAATGCATGAAATCATGATTTATCTTTCATTTCATCCAAAAATTAGTTTCCATGATAGTTTGTGTGAAACAGAATATTGATTTTACCGAATAAAATTAATAATATTATTTAATATGATATTTATATCCTTGATGATTAATTAGTGGTCATCAATAATATTATAATTGTTTTTATGATATATTATTTACAAAAATACAAAATTAATCCAATGGTTTTTAGTTAATTATAAATGAGAAAAATATTGAATAAAAATGATATCTTTTTATAAAAACCCTTTTTTATGAAGCCTATAAACTATTATCCTAAAAAAATAAAATAATTACTATTATTTTTTTGATATTTATTAAATTTATATATTATATATTAAAAAAATATTTTCCATTAATCATTTAGATTTTATAGTCATAAGATAAGAATTGATCCAATTTTACACATAAAAAGCTTTATTTTTCAAAAGATAGTTTTTCCACCTTTTAATGGAGATCATGTTTTGAAACTATATTTTCACATAGTAATACATATTATTTGTAAAAATATATTTTCTTAATTATCAATGTATATATTTTATTTCTTTTTAGACTTTTGTATTTTAATATGAAGTTAAATATTTTGATGAATATAGAAAAATACTGAATTCTATTTGAAAAAACCAGTTTCCTCTAAATAAATTTTATAGTTAAATATTAGTTTTTATTGGTTTTAAAGCTAAACTATATAGATTTTTAATATATTGATACAATTTATATCTTTGGAATAATTTTTTTATTTAATATATATATATAAAAGTAGTAAACATTTGAGTATTTTCCCTTTAAAAACATGTTTTCTTATGATGTTTGTTGGATTAGTTTTGAATTAATTTTTACCACTTATATGTAATTAAATTGGAAATATGTATTATATATTATTAATCACACTAATTTATAATTTATAAAAATTTCGACTTAAATATGATCAATTTTATTAGTTAATTAATATAAAATTAGTTAAAACAATTAATAGAAAAACTAGTTTACCAAGTTAATAATAATTAATCATAACAAGGTAAAATGATCTAGAAACTCTTCCAAAACACCTTTTATTAAAATATTTATACTATATATCTTATATTATATAGTTTAATTAATTATTGGATATACATTACATTTAATAGATGCAGGTTCAATCAACTCTTCAAAAAAATATACATGTTTTCCACTCACCCCACTAATAAAAGGCCAACACATGTACCCTCTCTACAAACAATTAAAAGTAATTTATTTTACCAATAAATAAGAAATTAAATCACCAAAAATAATTTATTTATCTTAGATTCCATATCTTGTGAAAAAATCCAACTTATAAAAGAATTAGTGAAACCCTATGGATGATAAATAAAGAAGAGGTAATGTTTTTCTAAATACATTTATATTTATGTTTCCTATAAAAATCCCTAAATCATTGTTATAACATGATTATATAATAATATAAATACATTAAACATACTTATATGTTTTTATTATAAGTTTTAATCCTATATGGGCACACACTTAAGTCAAATGGGTTGTGAACTCATTGAACGTGTGTACATCAAATTACATCCCCACGAACCAATGATGTTTGTTTTTACATTACCACTATTAATGGATTGTAATAATGAAAGAGGTTATATTTATATGTGATATTTACGATACATTTATGCTTAATTAATTATTATATGACATATTAATTCATGATTGAAATTTTTTTCTAATGTGATAATGTCTCTTGTGTGTACGATGGACTGCCACATGGTGAGGTGATGTGATTCATTCACACATAACATGCAATTTGTTAAGTATGGGTTTAGTAAATATATTTTTTATATATTACATAATAAGGATACTTGAATTATAATTTATTTATATAAAATTTAATTTTCTTTATTTCAATACGAAATGAAAATGGAAACAATGTTAATTTATATATATATGACCTACTATCTCCACGAATGGTTTATTTCAGTAACTACATTCAAATTTTATGGACTATTATAAATTAATTAAGAGAAAAAAAATATATGATATTTACACCACATTTTACATTGTTCATTTGATAAATTCAAGATCTATTTTATAAGAACAAAAAATAATAAGTCAAAACATACTAAAAAAACTGGGTAATTAGATCCCAACCCTACGTAAATGATAAGATATTGTTAACAAATGGGTAATAATATTTTATAGAATGATAATATATGATATGAAAAATATTAATATTTTTATTTAATATATTAATAAAATGATTATGAGTACAATAAAGGAGTTAAAAGTAAGTATTACAAAACAGAAATCGTTAATTAAGATATTTCATCTCAATTTAATTTCACCAATGAATATTGTAACTTTATTAACATAATTACATTAATATGTTGTATATACATCACTTTGACATGAAATATCTTGAATAATTCATTCTTTATGGTATTGTATGGTTCATTTAGTATTATTTAATCTATGGTGATTTGAATTAATTGTTACCATGTTTTAAATGATTTTATAACATAATTCATTTTCATTAGGTTATATTATATCCTTATTGTAATAAATATTCTATGTTTATGTGTATAATGACTATTTACTATCTTTTTTCCCAATTTTTAATGTGGATTTATATTTTATAAAAAAATTATTCATTTGTTTATTCTATATTTGAATTTAGGATATTTTAAATCTCATAATTCACAATATCATTTTATTTAGAATTGCTTACAATTGAATTCCACTTAAAGTAAATTATATGAAAATTTTAAAAATAACCCATTAATTTTAATATCCAATGGTTTTTACTGATTATTTTCATGTAATAGTACAATTGTTTCCACTCATTGGTATATAAAATTGTTTAAAAGTTTTTTTTATGAAAAACCTACTTCAACTATCTCTTCAATCAGAAATATATTTTCATAAAATAACATGTTTTGTAGAAATATTTAAAAAATAATAATAAAATTTAAAAATGGGGTTTCAATGCAATTTTCACAATTAAAAAATCTTCAAGGTTATAGGATTTATTTTCAAAAAATAATTTTTTCAAATTGTTTTTCAAAAAATATGATATTTTCCTGATGAATGTTTTAAAGATATTTTTTGTTGTATTTTTATTCATCAATTAAAACCCATTATTAATAATACAATGGGTATATATTGTTTAAAAACCATCCTTAATATTCTACATGATGGTTTATGACCATTTTTTCTAAGTAATTTATTCAAATTCTTTTCCTTCATTAATTTTATGAGTCATTAACTTACCCTTCCGTTATTAATTTTCCTATGATCATTGATCATTAAATATCCCCTATATATATATATTATTTAAAATGGATATGATTATTTACTAAACTATATACCATTTTTACATATAGTGTTCACTATGAATATTATTTTATTATCTCTGTAAATATGGATAAATATGTATTCTTTACCTAATATAAAAATTTGATAATGAACATTGTTTATGAATTAAATCGATTGGATATATATGGAATAACTTTTCATTGTATAAGACAGGCTGGGGACCATTTTGTGTAACCCCTAGATTCATCTATTGTTTTATAGTATGAAATAAATTTGAAATAAACCCATAACATTTAATCTGTCTTGTGAAATTTCTTAATAGTAGTATGTGTTAAATACTGTTGTGAAATTTCATCAGTGTAATGGTTTCATGCACCCGGGAAATATGATTTCTGGATATTTGTAATTTATTTTTTTAGCATTTAATTTATTATTATGAATAATATTTTCACTATGATAAAATATAGGGATATATTTATTTATCATTTTATTAATTAAAATTCATGTTTTTGTATTTATTTACACTTTTAAATTACTTCCATTTTATCTAATCGTGATAGTAAAATTATTTAAAAGGTGTTTTTTCAATTTATTTATCATTTCATAATATTTACACACTTTCTTATCATTCTATTGATTACATGGAATGTTTATTTAGTTATTTACATTTCTATTTTTATTCTCATCTTTGATTAATTATTCTTTCCTTTATAAATAACCCTTACTGAGCATTTCAGATCAACCTTATTTTGTTTCTATTTCCTCAAGATTCAATGAAATTTACTATGACTGAAACGATGGGATACGCTTGATGAAATAATTTTATTCTCAAAAAAGTTGTGTTTTCCTCTTTTTATTCAAAATTTAATACATGAATCATGTATATATCTATTTTTTATGACAACTAAACTTGTCGATACATGTATATGTCAATTTCTGTATATTATTCCAATATAATAGTATAAGGTAATCATATTGTTTATATTGGGTAGGGTATAAATAGTTTTTATCAGAAGAAATTTAGTAAAATCCATGGGATCTAGAGTTAGTAAAAGATAGATTAGGGAACCTAACACTATGGAAGAATGTGATGATAGGTATATCAGATCATCCTAATGTTTTGGTAAGATATATATTTAGTTATTATTATTTCTAATACATACATTTATTGATAAAAAATTAAATGTTTATGCAATAGTTTTACCTAGTGGAAATAACTCTAAATAGGGTGCATCAGTCTTGACTTGGGTGTAATATGGTACATAACAACATGACTTACTATACACCTATTTTGGATTGCACTCATGAGAGTTATTTGAAGGTCTTGTAATCTCTTTCTTGTTCAGTATTGTTCTTCTTGTTCAGAATAGTGCACTCGGGTGTATGTAAGTTCTTCGTGGTGTATATTCATACTTGCACACCGCTTCTCTTCTTGTTTCGTTGTTGCTTGTTTTTTTAACCGTGTACTGCATCTCAGTCTTTCTTATATTCCACGAGTTCTGGCAGTAAGAATGATTCCCTTTTCATAGGTTCAAGATATGGTTTCCTGAAATGCCAACAAATATCACTAAATAACATTAATTGCATTAAAAACAACAAATATGACCGTTAGCATTATTTAAAATAATATTGACAGAAGCTTAAGAAATGGTGTCACAGTGATTATGGAAACGATGTCTTCTTCACGGTATCTGGTCACAGTGAGTGGTCACGATGTCTGGGTCACGGTGTCTGGGTCACAGTGTCTGGTCACGGTGAGTGGTCAGGGTGTCTGGGTCAAGGTGTCTGGTCACGGTGAGTGGTCACGGTGTCTGGGTCACCGTGTCTGGTCACAGTGAGTGGTCACGGTGTCTGGGTCACGGTGTATGGTCACGGTGTATGGTCACGGTGTCTAGGTCACGGTGTCTTGTCATGGTGTCTGGGTCACGGTGTCTGATCACGGTGAGTCCTTCACGGTGTCTCCATACTTAGAAAAATATCTTTATTTGGACTAAGACAGTGATACGTAGAATATAGATTAAGGTTAATCATTAGAGAGTAAAAGAATGTGAATCATAAATATAAAGGTGTGATAAAATATGTGAGAAATGTGATCATGTATGAGACTTGTAAATAATAAAGAGAGTAATTAACATCAAAATATTTGTTATCATAAAAAACATGATGTGTTGCTATTATTGAGATTGAAGAGCATTAGAAAGATTTGCAATTAAGATCGAGATTAATTAACAGTAATGAGATTTGTGATCATTAAAACATGATTAACACATGATGAGTCGAACAGTATGAGACAGGCTGGGGACCATTTTGTGTAACCCCTAGATTCATCTATAGTTTTATAGTATGAAATAAATTTGAAATAAACCCATAACATTTAATCTATCATGTGAAATTTCTTAATAGTAGTATGTGTTAAATACTATTGTGAAATGTCATCAGTGTAATGGTTTCATGCACCCGGGAAACATGATTTCTGGATATTTGTAATTTATTTTTTTAGTATTTAAATTATTATTATGAATAATATTTTCACTATGATAATATATAGGGATATATTTATTTATCAGTTTATTAATTAAAAGTAAAGTTTTTGTATTTATTTACACTTCTAAATTACTTCCCTATTATCTCATCATGATAGTGAAATTATTTAAAAGGTTTTTTTTCAATTTATTTATCATTTCATAGTATTTACACAATTTCTTATCATTTTATTGATTATATGGAATGTTTATTTAGTTATTTACGTTTCAATTTTTATTCTCCTCTTTGATTAATTATTCTTTCATTTATAAATAACCCTTAATGAGCATTTGAGATCGACCTTATTTTGTATTTATTTCCTCAAGATTCAATGCAATTTACTGTGACTGAAACGATGGGATACGCTTAATGAAATAATTTTATTCTCAAAAAAGTTATGTTTTCCACTTTTTATTCAAAATTTAAAACATGAATCAAGTATATATATATTTTTCTATGACTAATAAACTTGTCGATACATGGAGATGTAAATTTCTGTATCTTATTCCAATATACTAGTATAAGGGAATCATATTGTTTATATTGGGTAGGGTATAAATAGTTTTCATCAGAAGAAATTTAGTACAATCCATGGGATCTAGAGTTAGTAAAACATAGATTAGAGAACCTAACACTATGGGAGAATGTGATGATAGGTATATCATAGCATCTTAATGTTTTGGTAAGATAGATATTTAGTTATTATTATTACTAATACATACATTTATTGATAAAAAATTAAATGGTAATGTAATTGTTTTACCTAGTGGAAATAACTCTGAATAGGGTGCATCCATCTTGACTTGGGTGTAATCTGGTACACAACAACATGACTTACAATGCACCTGTTTTGATACTAACTGTGTATATTCTTAGGATTATTATAATTTTATTTACTAACCATTATGAAGGATTTAAATAGATGATAATATGGAATAACCTATAGTACTCCCTAAAAGAATGAAGTAAATTAGTGATAATTAGATGAAGGATTTATTTATTTGGTTCTAAAAATATATTTTGGAAGTATTTTTTTAACAATATAATTTTTGTTAAAATAATATGCATAATTAATGGATTATTTTATAATTATATATTAAATCATTAAGTTTAGATTTATGGATACAATAAAGTTTTATCATTTTAATAATTTTTGAATGTTCAAACACTGAAACACACCTTTTCGGTTTTATGTGACGGGTGTCTATTTTGGATTATTAGATAAATTGATAAATATAATTTGTTTTAGTGGGAAATTTATTTGATTAATAAAACATATACATTATATAGACATATATTTAAAGGTATTGATAACCTTTAGGTTCAATATGAAAATTAATAACTTTGTAAAAATTAAAATATGATAACTATACATCAAAAAAACATTTGTATTGAAAACCCTAGTAATAAAAGTTTATTTATAAATTATTGTTATTTTGGGGAATAACATTATATTTTTTGGGAATATATTAGAATTATATTAATATAGTTTAGAAAAAAGATAGAATTTATTCCATGTGATAATCCATCGTTTCTGGAATTTCCACCAGAGTTGAACCCACAACTGAAGGAAGATAAGTTATTAACACCAACAACTATTCAAAGCAATATTATTCTTAATATTTTATTGTTTTTAGTTATACAATATAAGGAATAAACAATGAAGATGAAAAAGTATTAATATAATTTAATATTATATGTTAACTTATGAGATATATTGGATTTGGGAAATATTTAGAGTTAAAACAAACAAGTCATCATATTTTATGGATCCTACAGTTTGTTAAATAAAAAAAATTATTCTAGAATGTTTTTTTATAATTTGGATATTTATTTAATGTAATAAGTGATGGATTGGAAATTTATCAAATCACAAAAAAAATATTATGAATTATATATTTATCCAGGAAGTATTTTTACTTATATTAATAGGTAGTAAAACTATACCTCACCATTAGAAGAAAGAGGACGATAAAAAATTATATTATATTCTTATCATGTTATATGATATCAATGAACTTTTCTAAATTATTCTATTTAGGTAATTGAGGCCATTTTAGTTCTATTTATCATTTCCATTTATGTGATAAATTATTTAAATCTATATCTGTAATTATTTACACTTTTCCTCGATGTCCAAATTCTTAATTAACACTAATGTTATCCTATATATAAACCATGTAATACGTTATTCCAAATAGAAGTTGTAATTAAATTTATATCTTATTTAGATGAAATATAATTAACTCTTTTACGATGTAGGTTTTTTAGAAATTTTATTCCAAATTTCAAACTATTAATTACATATATCAATTCAATATTTTGAGGATTCAATTTATTTAATGTTGGGATATTATAACACTATGAAATTTTAAAATATTTACTTCATATATGATTACATTTTTGACATGAAACACCACACATAGAAAGGAATATAATACCCCAATACATCATGATATATTAACTATTTTATACAAATTATGTATATTCTATATCATTAAATTATCAAAATAAATAGTTTTCTTGTATTTCATGAATGAATGACTTTCTTCAATAACTTTTTTTAAAAGTATGACTGAGTTTTATCGATTAATATTTTCCCAATTATTTAATATGATAGTTTTCTCCATGTTGTTTATTTGAAGGATATGAATACGAATAACAAACTTATATAAATATATAGTTTTAAAAATCTAAATTGAACCATTTCTCTACCAATTAATTATAAATTATATTAAAATACAATCAAATGTAAATGAAATGTTTTTATAGAAAACCATTTCTATGCACCAAATAGATTTTTATAAAAATAAATCAAATAAATTAATATTTTTATATTATATTAATTAAATTTTAATATTATATATAATAAGTTGTGTGTCTAAATTAATCCAAAATATTTGATAGGTATAAGGCAACATAAGATGAAATTTTACGTATAAAAAACATCATTTTTAATAATTTTTCCACATTTTAATAGAGAACGTTTTATAAAGATACTTTTGATAACATTAATATATTTAATTTTTAAAAATAATATTCATTATTTCAATAAATATTTCAAAATGATATTTGGTTTAATTTTACTTATTTTTCTTGAAATATTCATTTTTTAGGAATAATGAAAAATAATGAATTTTAACTGAAAATTACATTTTCATGTAAATAATTTATCAAGGAAAATTACAATTTTAATTTCTTATAGATTAACAATAGATCAATTATAAATATATTCATCAAATATATTCCATTGGATAAATTATTTTATTGACTTAATGTAAAATAATTAGTAAATGTTTTACTAATGTATCTTTAATGATGTGCATTCTCACCCCATCTACATTATTTATTTTAAATAAATTTATGCTAATTATATGATTTTATTTTGGAAAAATTGACTAAATATTTTTATTAATAATAATTTACAATTTCTGATGAGGAAATATTAATTGTTCCACAATGTAATTAGTTAAATATATTAAAATTAGTTACTATGATTTAGTCAAAACGAGATTACCCTCGTCTAAAATTTAACCAAAATGTATGAAATGACCTATAAAACAATCCAAAAACCATTGAATGTCACGACCCCTTCACCACAATGTGTACCCCTCCTGGGTCGGCAATGTGAGAAGGGAGATAATGACCCTCGGGTCCTGCCTCCAGTAGGCACTGGATTGGCGACTAGCACCGAGGGTATAGTAAACACACAAATGGGAGGCATTACCCACTAAGAGAACACATGTGGAAGAGCAGGATAAGAAAGACACCAATCAACTCCAACTCATACTGCAATATAAATGAAATCCCAAGTACATATATGAAATTTCATGCAGAATAAATACAACTGAAAGAGAAAACCAGCAAGTGCCCAAAAGAAAGTAAGAAAAGCAGCAACCACAATCCCGAACAGCTCCTACAACCCCAAGCTTGTAGAAACCAGCTTGATCTCCAACCGGATCCAAGTGACCTGAAAAACAGTTTATATATACATAGGGTGAGTATAACAGTATACTTAGTAGGATCATCTCCAAATACTCTCATGAAAAATTAAAGAAAGCAAGCTAAAGCCTAGTGAACAACAAGTGAAACCAACTCATCACCTAAATAGGTATAATAAGTTCCCAACCTCACCATGGCCACTCTCACCAAGTAATGCATACAAGAATATATAATATATTAAAGAATATCAAGGGTACCCCACTACTACTTCCGCACTGGTTTGCCTCTTTTCCCCAAGGACATATGTCCTGAGCATCTCTCTCCAAAGGATTGCCCGTAGACACCTAGGCTATGCTCCATAATCTAGACCATGTGCACCTCAAAGGCTTTCCCACAGACACCTGGGCGAAGCACCACATCATCCTCACAACCAAAAGTAACCAGGTAGTTTCCGGGAGCCACCACAGCTTGCATAACATGTATCATACGACAGTTATTATACCTCAACCCCCTACAGCCCATACACCGAGTAAGGATTCTCAAGAAATCACAGCCTATACTGTAACACCCCAGGTAAATAAAGAATGTGACATTTTCATATTTATCCATATTTGTGAATAAAATATTAATATGACTTTAAAGGGGACGCTATGCTCGATGGCGTACCCAACACGCAACAACGAGTTTCTTGGGAATTTTACGTTGCACTCTAATAATAAAATAATATTATTTTAAATGGTAGTTAACATGTAGCCGTTGTAATGGCGGGAATGGATAGAAATAACTAAAATATGATTATATATGTTCTTAAATGTTTTTACATTCATACAGTAAAAGATAAAGTCTTAAAATACGGAAAGAATTCAATTTTAGGCGTATATGCCCTAGTTTTCACTAAAGGTTCACTTATCACCTTTTGATGGAGAACCGTCATTAAATATAGTTTTGTTCACTCTTAAACATTCTTTTGGACCAAATAAAACTCTTATTAAGAATCGGGACATCAAAATTTACTTTGTGTAAATTTTTGGTATCTTTCCGATAAAGTTCATTTTTTTAATGAATAGTGTAAAATGTTGTATTTTAATTCAAAACCACTTTTTAATCTAATTTATTTATATGATTAGATTATATTTTTGAATTGGTTTTAATTTGAAATTAGAAAATATTTTTACCGTTAAATCCAATAGTGGTCGTTGGAATCAATTTCACTTTGAAATCAGACTTAAACTAGTGTCAATCTTTTGATACTTATTGTTTCATTAAAACACGCTATTTATCATGACAGCAAGAATTAATTATTAAATTAATTAATGTGACTTATATGTTTTGAATTTTGTAAAACGGACTTCATTTTTGAATTCAGAATATCAAATATAGCTTAGGGTGAATTTTTGGGATTTTTCTGAAAAACTTCAATTTTTGATGAATAGTGAAACCACTAAGTGGTACTTATAAAAACTGATTTTCCGTTTAAATGAATTTTTGCCATCATTGTGTTTTGATTTTCAAAAATCCTACATACATGTTTGTCATTAAGAAGTAAAATGTGGTTCAATGAGATTAAAATAATTTTTTGGTGAATAGTAACTTATTAAGTTTTTAATCGCGATTAGTGGTAATTAGTGTGGTTTAAGGTAAAAATAATGCTTTAATAAAATGAGATGAGCTTGACACATGTCTTACCTTCATTGGTTGTATCATGGCCGACCAAGACAAGCCATGGGTCAACTTGGGGACCCCATGGATCCACTTTGGTTGGGAAATTACATAAATAACATTTTATTTAATGTAAAAGTAAAATTGACACAAACATGATATGTTTTACTAAAACAATTTTTAAGTGAGGTTATACAAGTCATATTTTTTATTATAAATATTAATTGGAAAGATAAAAAGATTTCATACATCATAGTAGTTTTTTTATAATTTTTATACATTAAATAAATTAAATTATTTATGACATAATAATGATGCAGCGATGACATCATTATTTGACGATTTAAATAAAATGGAAAGATAATGTAAAATCTATGAACTACACATGTCCAAAACTTATTGGATGAGTGTATTTAGAAGACTTATCACTTTATCCACGAATTATATCAATGTGGGACCTTTTTAAACCGAAACACATTTTCAAATAAAGTAATATTTCTTTACTCTCCAAAAGTGCCCCTCCTCTCCTCTTATAAAAGGCCCCCACCTCTACCTCATTTAACACACTACTCAAGCCTTTGTCTCGGCCAAACCCAGCCCATTTACTCTCTCCACATCCCTCTCCTCATCGTAGAGGATTCCCTTTGGGCAGAATCCTTTCAAAGGAAGCCTTTAGGCTCAAATCAAAAGGAGTTACACTTTTAAAGGTAATTCATTCTCTCATGTTAATTTGTTTTATTTTGCTTCTCCAACCCCCTAAACTCTTTTTATTTACTTCTTTTGTAACAACACCAGTATCTTCAATATACTAGGATGTTTTTATAAGATTTATTCGAGCTACACTCTCACACAACTACATCAAATGGTTAAAGAACATACGGTTTCCGTGGATGGTGAAATTCTGCCTCCCGAAACGATGATTGTTCAATACTCATTTAACACCTTCAACGATGGCCATTATGATGTCACTATTTTTATATATGATATATAATATGTTTATGTTTTATTTATGCTTCTGTATTTTTCATTTTTTTTCTTACCTTTATGGTTTCCATTATGGGTATACACGATATCTTCATTTAAGGAAGTGCGGACTACCGCCCCCTCAAAGTGATTTGATTCGTTAAATACCATATGTGGGATGTATAAAGGATGGAAATATGATATTATATATGATATTATACTGGAATTATAATATACCTTTATATCATTATTATTCCATTCTATAAAATACGAAATAGAAATGAAAGTAGCGTTCATGCGTACGTACGGCTTGCCGTCTCCATGAACGGTGCATTTCATTTCTTACCTCTAAATGATTATGTAATGTTATAAATGCATGAATGTACTGGATATATATGAAATATATGATATCTACATAATTAATACAATTCTGGATATAATAAACATTTGGCCACACGAACAACATGTAATTGTAAGAAGTCCACTTTCGACTTAAGAACCAAATATCGGCAAAACAAATATTATTAACTTAAATGATTACATAATGTTTATGACATGGTAATAAGTGGTATAAAAGTAATAATGAACTTGAAAAAGGTTCTTAAGGAATTAGAAATTAACTCAAGTTTATTATTCAGGAGATTAAAGAACGATCGAGTCAAGTCGGACCCGAGGTAAGGGATCCTACTCCTCTCTTTCTTTTTAAGTACACACTTTTATGTCGTTCCTTTTAAAGCTCATCTTTCTTGTTATTGGTATTATATTTTATATTAAATTTACTGTAATTATTATGTTCATGTGATGAGAGACCCTATTCTCTCTCATCAATCTATTTTGGATGTTTTAAGTGGCGCCGATAGGCTACTGAATTTTCGTAAGAGATCTATCCTCTCTCTTTCTCTTTAAGTACTCCCCTTTATGTCACTTCTTTTAAGCTCCTCTTTGTAATGTTGGGGAATGTTCTTTTATATTCCTCTTGCTGTACATTTTATTTTAATGTGATGAGATACCCTATTTGATCTCATCAATCCATATTCGGAAGTTTTATGTGGCGTCGTTAGGCTGCCGAGTTTTCGTAAGGGATTTTTCATCTCACTTTTATTCCCATGAGATTTATGCTACATTTGCCACAAATTCCCTTGAGTGGTGTATGTACTGCCCATTATTCTACTCTTTGTGTAATATAATTTTGTTTATGAGTATTTAAATCAATTATTTTTTGTCCTTCTTTCATGGGGTGTATGTTTTGAAAGATACCCAAGTCGGTAAGGGAACCTTTCACCCTCCTCTTTTTTAAAAGACTTCTTTTGTTGGGTCTTTTAATTTACATATCGTTATGTTGGGATATGTTCTCATATATCCTTATTGATGTAAATTTTATGTCCAAGTGATTAGATACTCTTTTTATCTCTCATCAACTCTTATTGATGTGATGTCGTTAGGCTGTCAAGGGAACTTTTTAACCCAATTTCGATTTCTTTGGGTTCAATATGTAGTCATTGAATATGTCGTCCATTGAATATGTGTGAATGACCTTTTTACACTTAATATCCACTTATATTGGGTGTATTTATATTTTTCACACATATTTTTGAGATTGATTTATCCTTAATTTAAGGATACCTTCTTTATAAGGGATTTCATCACATTTGACATTTCTATTGAGGGTTCATTGTTGTTATGCACCAATTCACTCTTATATGGTGTATATACTATCCTTTTGAGTATTATATCATGAATCCATTTATTCTCATGATATTATAAAGTTTTGACTAAATGTTATTCCTCAACTATTTTATTCAAGTGTCTCTAATTTTGGAAAAACCCCTTTAACCAAAATATCGTTTTAAATGTTTTAATTATTTGTTCTTATTAATATCCATGTTTTCAAAATGGTTTTAAGGATTTATTTATATGGATATTAATGGTTTAAAATTTTAAGCTTCAAGGTGGTATGGGACACTTTGATTCAAAAATCTCTTTATTAAATGTTTTAAATGGTTTTGGAAATGGTTTCTTTTTGAATGGATTCAATATTTCAATATACTAAAATGTTATATTGTGATTGAAATGTGAAAATGTTATGTTTCCTTTATGCATGTTTTATGTGACACATTTATGTTATGGTTCTTGGGCATTGTTATGAAAACGGGTGCTTCCGTGATAAACTAAGGGCGGGTGAGCCCGTTATAGCTCTCCAATGCATTGGGTAACGCGAAGGAGTGAAACGTTAAGGTTTCTCCGAAGAGATTTAGGGAATATACTGTGATGGGTATTCCAAACGTAACCAAGAGGGTTACTCCCCACGTAAGAATGTTATGAATGCCTCAAGTTACCTTTATGTCTTATGTTTTCTATGATTTATTCATGGTTTGATGAGGTATGTTAAAGTGCCTATGTTTTATGGGTAAAGTATGATTTCATTCTTATGTATATATGAACTCATGTTTCCTTTCCATATTTTTATAACCCTTACTGAGCTTTTTATGCTCATCCCAAGTTTTTGAAATGTTTTTCACAGGTCAAGGGAAAGGTACATGATGTGATGATAGTGTCAAGGATGTTTCAAGAAAGAATCCGTGTTATATTTTAAATAGGTTTCCGTTGATGGGAAGAATGAATACTGTCTTTTATGTAACCACTTTGTTTAAATGTGGAATGTAATGCAAGTTTCATGATCTAATTCTCTAAAACTCTAAACCTGAAAAGATCCTCAATGTGTAATCTTGTAATAACTCAAGATTAAGTAAGGTTTAAGGCTGGGGCCTTATAGTTGGTATCAAAGGCCGGTTTAGATAACTTTAGAGGTTAGAGTATTCTTTAATCATAAGTGACATTACCATAATGGTTAGGATTTCAGAAAGAGTCCTAGTTTTAGATAAAGTGAATGAGTAAGTATATATTAGTGTTTACCTTCCTCGTTAGTACATGATGGTTTTGTTGATATACTCACACTGACCTTTTTGGTTTTAGTAAATGGATGGATCTAGCAGGCACCAAAGTAACAGTGGATGTGAAGGAAACTGTGACAGGGTTTTGAGCAAGCAACTGAATGATATGGGAGCTGCAATGAGAAATCTTGTGATTATCCTGAACCAACTATCTGGAGTCATTATTGACCACCTAAATCTTGGATATTTCTCTAAGACATCATATATGCAAGAAAAAAATCCCTACGGAAGTACAGGTAATAATCATAAAGGTAAGTGTGTTCAAAAACCTATGTGTCAAAGATGTGGAAAGAAACACCTAGGAAAATGTTTCAAAGGGACAGAAATATGCTATAGATGTGGAAATGAAGGTCATAAAGCAAGAACCTGCCATGGAAAAAGGAAGCATCCAGTTGACTCGAGGAAAGGGAAAGAAGTTCTTTCTGAGGGATCAATTGAATGTTTTAAATGTGGTGTTCATGGTCATTATGCAAACACATGTCCTATGAAGAAGTTTCGTGAATGGGGTCACCAAGAGCGTACCAATATTCGTTTACCAATACCTAATGCCATTCCGAATGAGGATGAAGAAACTGACAATGACCAATCAATGGTATGTACTATTTCATGACTATTGTTTTCTTATTTTGGAATCTTAGGATATGATTCATGATTTTGTTTGTAGGAAAGAGGTATTTCGGAATAAGTTGGAAAGGAATGGATAATGGATCATGAGGAATGTTGAATGAGTAAGATGTCAATATATAAGGGCTTCAAGAGTTAGGGTGAAATTCTTAAGAGTATTAAGTCTCTTTTGATGATGGGGTTACATTAGAAGACTTTTTATATTATGTGTAACCCTGATGTTTAATATAGGAAAATTTTATTCAAGTAATAGTTATCATTTCTTTTGTGGACATAGTTATAAAGAACCATTTGGGTTTATATGATCCTTACTTTTGAGGTAATTATGGGTTACCATATGTTATGATTGAAGTGAAAGGCATGAGATAAAATTGAGGTTAAATTATGTTATGGTTATTTTTGATGATTTTATCCCTTTTTGGGAAATGATTTGAGATTTATATAGTTTTGGAAAAAGGACAACACGCAGACCGTGTGACAACCCGTCGCGTCGGACAATGCTGCGGGAATCGAACCCACAACCAAAGTGCGACTGGTATTTATCGCCTACCACTGGACTACGTGAAGTCCCTGGTTAGTTTGACTAATTCTTTCTAGTTATATGATTTTATGAATTAATAGTAATTTGATTTTGGGTTATTTATGAAAATGATTAACCTATCATGGAGGATATGTGATTAGGATAATTACTTTTCAATGCGAGACTTTAGGAGCGACTAATGTTGTTTGGAGATAAAAGTTACGATTTAACTTGGAAGACTATGTGACTATATCCTTCAAATATTTGGGTTTCAATCTTATATTGGTTTACTCTGAAGAATTTTATAGACAAATTATTTATCGGATGGTCCTCGTTGAACTTTGAGTTTTGTTGGACAAATTTTGGAGATTAAGAATAGATTTTCTTTTTATAAGGGGTTATCCTTTTCTGGATTATCTGATCTTGTACTAACCTTTTTGGTTTTGGTTTTGGTTAAAGCCTAAATACATGGGATGTATATAGTTCTCTTTTGGGGATTAGGTGATTCTCTAGAAGTTGATTATAGTACTCTTAATGCGAAAAAGTCTCCCTAAATACTCGTCTTTTGGAAAAAATATGAGTTTGACTAAGGAATCTAGTAAAAGTTGAAAGTCAACATGATAAGTGATTATGCTTCCTTATGAATAAATTACTCAATAAAAAGTAACTTAAAACAAAAATATTGTCTATTAACTTTTCCTACTGGGGAATCGAAAACCGTTTAACCCATCACAAGTTTGTGATTTTCTCGTGGTTAACTTTCTCCTAAACATGTTTTCTATCACTCTCCATCAGAACATGACCCTTTGTTTTTTCCTCCATGTCCATATTTTCATACTTGGAATCCTAGTATGGGTTAACTCGGGTGACCTTTGTACTTATCTTTCTTTATTTTAAAGTGATTTTTTTTACCGACTCTTCTCCGATGTGGGACGTTCAAGGATGTTTCCAAGCGCAATTTTAAAATTGCGAGGACGCAATTCCCAAAAGGGGGGAAGGATGTAACACCCCAGGTAAATAAAGAATATGACATTTTCATATTTATCCATATTTGTGAATAAAATATTAATATGACTTTAAAGGGGACGCTATGCTCGATGGCGTACCCAACACGCAACAACAAGTTTCTTGGGAATCTTACGTTGCACTCTAATAATAAAATAATATTATTTTAAATGGTAGTTAACATGTAGCCGTTGTAATGGTGGGAATGGATAGAAATAACTAAAATATGATTATATATGTTCTTAAATGTTTTTACATTCATACAATAAAAGATAAAGGCTTAAAGTACGGAAAGAATTCAATTTTAGGCGTATATGCCCTAGTTTTCACTAAAGGTTCACTTATCACCTTTTGATGGAGAACCGTCATTAAATATAGTTTTTTTCACTCTTAAACATTATTTTGGACCAAATTAAACTCTTATTAAGAATCGGGACATCAAAATTTACTTTGTGTAAATTTTTGGTATCTTTCCGATAAAGTTCATTTTTTTAAGGAATAGTGTAAAATGTTGTATTTTAATTCAAAACCACTTTTTAATCTAATTTATTTATATGATTAGATTATATTTTGAATTGGTTTTAATTTGAAATTATAAAACATTTTTACCATTAAATCCAATAGTGGTCGTTGGAATCAATTTCACTTTGAAATCAGACTTAAACTAGTGTCAATCTTTTGATACTTATTGTTTCATTAAAACACGCTATTTGTCATGACAGCGGGAATTAATTATTAAATTAATTAATGTGACTTATATGTTTTTAATTTTTTAAAACGGACTTCATTTTTGAATTCAGAATATCAAATATAGCTTAGGGTGAATTTTTGGGATTTTTCTGAAAAACTTCAATTTTTGATGAATAGTGAAACCACTAAGTGGTACTTATAAAAACTGATTTTCCGTTTAAATGAAATTCTGCCATCATTGTGTTTTGATTTTCAAAAATCCGACATACATGGTGGTCATTAAGAAGTAAAATGTGGTTCAATGAGATTAAAATAATTTTTTGGTGAATAGTAACTTATTAAGTTTTTAATCGCGATTAGTGGTAATTAGTGTGGTTTAGGGTAAAAATAATGCTTTAAAAAACTTAGATGAGCTTGACACATGTCTTACCCTCATTGGTTGTATCATGGCCGACCAAGACAATCCATGGGTCAACTTGGGGACCCCATGGATCCACTTTGGTTGGGAAATGACATAAATAACATTTTATTTAATGTAAAAGTAAAATTGACACAAACATGATATGTTTTACTAAGACAATTTTTCAGTGAGGTTATACAAGTCATATTTTTTATTATAAATATTCATTGGAAAGATAAAAATATTTCCTACATCATAGTATTTTTTTTATAATTTTTATACATTAAATAAATTAAATTATTTATGACATAATAATGATGCAGCGATGACATCATTATTTGACGATTTAAATAAAATGGAAAGATAATGTAAAATCTATAAACTACACATGTCCAAAACTTATTGTATGAGTGGATTTCGATGAATTATCACCTTATCCACGAATTATATCAATGTGGGACCTTTTGAAACCGAAACACATTTTCAAATAAAGTAATATTTCTTTACTTTCCAAAAGTGCCCCTCCTCTCCTCTTATAAAAGCCCCCCCCCCCTCTACCTCATTTAACACACTCCTCAAGCCTTTGGCTTGGCCAACCCCTGCCCATTTACTCTCTCCAAATCCCTCTACTCATCTTAGAGGATTCCCTTTGGGCAGAATCCTTTCAAAGGAAGCCTTTAGGCTCAAATCAAAAGGAGTTACACTTTTAAAGGTAATTCATTCTCTCATGTTCATTTGTTTTATTTTGCTTCTCCAACCCCCTAAACTCTTTTTATTTACTTCTTTTGTAACAACACCAGTATCTTCAATATACTAGAATGTTGTTATAAGATTTATTCGAGCTACACTCTAACACAACTACATCAAATGGTTAAAGAACATACGGTTTCCGTGGATGGTGAAATTCTGCCTCCCGAAACGATGATTGTTCAATACTCATTTAACACCTTCAACGGTGGCCATTATGATGTCACTATTTTTATATATGATATATAATATGTTTATGTTTTATTTATTCTTCTGTATTTTTCATTTTTTGTCTTACCTTTATGGTTTTCATTATGGGTATACGTGATATCTTTATTTAAGGAAGTGCGGACTACCACCCCCTCAAAGTGATTTGATTCGTTAAATACCATATGTGGGATGTATAAAGGATGGAAATATGATATTATATATGATATTATACTGGAATTATAATATACCTTTATATCATTATTATTCCATTCTATAAAATACGAAATAGAAATGAAAGTAGCGTTCATGCGTACGTACGGCTTACCGTCTCCATGAACGGTGCATTTCATTTCTTACCTCTAAATGATTATGTAATGTTATAAATGCATGCATGTACTGGATA
Organism: Viscum album; assembly: GCA_963277665.1. Lineage (NCBI taxonomy): Eukaryota > Viridiplantae > Streptophyta > Magnoliopsida > Santalales > Viscaceae > Viscum > Viscum album. Next base: position 32,648,569 of record OY728150.1, on the reverse strand, counting down.
TATATGACATATATTATATCTACATAATTAATACAATTCTTGATATAATAAAAATTTGGCCACACGAACAACATGTAATTGTAAGAAGTCCACTTTCGACTTAAGAACCAAATATCGGCAAAACAAATATTATTAACTTAAATGATTAAATAATGTTTATGACATGGTAATAACTGGTATAAAAGTAATAATGAACTTTAAAAAGGTTCTTAAGTAATTAGAAATTAACTCAAGTTTATTATTCAGGAGATTAAAGAACGATCGAGTCAAGTCGGACCTGAGGTAAGGGATCCTACTCCTCTCTTTCTTTTTAAGTACACACTTTTATGTCGTTCCTTTTAAAGCACATCTTTCTTGTTATTGGTATTATATTTTATATTAAATTTACTGTAATTATTATTTTCATGTGATGAGAGACCCTATTCTCTCTCATCAATCTATTTTGGAAGTTTTAAGTGGCGCCGATAGGCTGCTGAATTTTCGTAAGAGATCTATCCTCTCTCTTTCTCTTTAAGTACTCCCCTTTATGTCACTTCTTTTAAGCTCCTCTTTGTAGTGTTGGGGAATGTTATTTTATATTCCTCTTGCTGTACATTTTATTTTAATGTGATGAGATACCCTATTTGATCTCATCAATCCATATTCGGATGTTTTATGTGGCGCCGTTAGGCTGTCGAGTTTTCGTAAGGGATTTTTCATCTCACTTTTATTCCCGTGAGATTTATGCTACATTTGCCACAAATTCCATTGAGTGGTGTATGTACTGCACATTATTCTACTCTTTGTGTAATATACTTTCGTTTATGAGTATTTACATCAATTATCTTTTGTCCTTCTTTCATGGGGTGTATGTTTTGAAAGATACCCAAGTCGGTAAGGGAACCTTTCACCCTCCTCTTTTTTAAAAGACTTCTTTTGTTGGGTCTTTTAATTTACATATCGTTATGTTGGGATATGTTCTCATATATCCTTATTGATGTAAATTTTATGTACAAGTGATGAGATACTCTTTTTATCTCTCATCAACTCTTATTGATGTGATGCCGTTAGGCTGTCAAGGGAACTTTTTAACCCAATTTCGATTTCTTTGGGTTCAACATGTAGTCATTGAATATGTCGTCCATTGAATATGTGTGAATGACCTTTTTACAATTAATATCCACTTATATTGGGTGTATTTATATTTGTCACACATATTTTATAGATTTATTTGTCCTTAATTTAAGGATACCTTCTTTATAAGGGATTTCATCACATTTGACATTTCTATTGAGGGTTCATTGTTGTTATGCACCAATTCACTCTTATATGGTGTATATACTGTACTTTGGAGTATTATATCATGAATCCATTTATTCTCATGATATTATAAAGTTTTGACTAAATGTTATTCCTCAACTATTGTATTCAAGTGTCTCTAATTTTGGTAAAACCCCTTTAACCAAAATATCGTTTTAAATGTTTTAATTATTTGTTCTTATTAATATCCATGTTTTCAAAATGGTTTTAAGGATTTATTTATATGGATATTAATGGTTTAAAATTTTAAGCTTCAAGGTGTTATGGGACACTTTGATTCAAAAATCTCTTTATTAAATGTTTTAAATGGTTTTGGAAATGGTTTCTTTTTGAATGGATTCAATATTTCAACATACTAAAATGTTATATTGTGATTGAAATGTGAAAATGTTATGTTTCCTTTATGCATGTTTTATGTGACACATTTATGTTATGGTTCTTGGGCATTGTTATGAAAACGGGTGGTTCTGTGATAAACTAAGGGCGGGTGAGCCCGTTATAGCTCTCCAATGCATTGGGTAACGCGAAGGAGTGAAACGTTAAGGTTTCTCCGAAGAGATTTAGGGAATATACTGTGATGGGTATTCCAAATGTAACCAAGAGGGTTACTCCCCACGTAAGAATGTTATGAATGCCTCAAGTTACCTTTATGTCTTATGTTTTCTATGATTTATTCATGGTTTGATGAGGTATGTTAAAGTGCCTATGTTTTATGGGTAAAGTATGATTTCATTCTTATGTATATATGAACTCATGTTTCCTTTCCATATTTTTATAACCCTTACTGAGCTTTTTATGCTCATCCCAAGTTTTTGAAATTTTTTTCACAGGTAAAGGGAAAGGTACATGATGTGATGATAGTGTCAAGGATGTTTCAAGAAAGAATCCGTTTTATATTTTAAATAGGTTTCCTTTGATGGGAAGAATGAATACTGTCTTTTATGTAACCACTTTGTTTAAATGTGGAATGTAATGCAAGTTTCATGATCTAATTCTCTAAAACTCTAAACCTGAAAAGATCCTCAATGTTTAATCTTGTAATAACTCAAGATTAAGTAAGGTTTAAGGCTGGGGCCTTATATATACACGTTACACCTATAGTAGTTCATAGGATACTGTATCCAGAATATATTTGTGTGAATAACCACAATCCTTTACAGCCCTCTACACATATATATGGGGAAAAATAACCGATGTGCCTAATGGAACTAATATCTACCAAGATAAGAGAACAAGGTCAAAGGGGGCAGTCAGTCATTCACCATACCATCAAAATGTTGGGGAAAACATCCCCCAAGGCTCAGAATCCCCGGGGTTTCAGTTTCCCTTACTGACAGGGTGGAGTAGCGTATAGAAACACAAAATGTACTGAATATATTATATCTCACAAGCACACTATGGGAATTACCTAGTCTTTGAAACAACTGCAGCTAACATCTCTCAGACTCCGGGATACTACTTCTATGACTAGGTATCCTATAAGTACACAACCATTTAAAGAGCTTTATTAGATTAAATAATACTCTTTTTATCAGTTCCACTGTACATTAATTAATTCATTAACATTAATTAACCACGAACAATTCCACATTAAATACCATTAACACCACATCTAAAAATTTCACTGTCCCTTAAAAATTTCTCAACCTCATCATTAAGTTTTCACAAACTCCAAGCCCATGGGTGAAAATCAATTATTCAAACATTCATTACATAATTACATTCAATATTCCCAGGCATCCTAGAAATGCATCCAATGCTACTAAACACAAGGGGGCTCAACACGGTGAGTAGATATACTACCCGTCGAGTCATTTCCACCCATAGAAAGAGCGTAGACCCATTCTCCCTTGAGAGTCTAAACACAGAAAGCACAAGGCATACACCGCGTTTCTTTGCCTCTTTTGGAAGTAGGGTAAGCAAGACCAGCTGCCTTGAGCAGTGGGGAATGTAATGCAGAGAAACAACCAAAGAATGAAAAAGAATCCAAAAATCACATCCATCCCATTCCATCATCCCTGGTGTCCTCCCTAACACCAACATGCATAAATCGATGCATCTCGCCACTCTAAGTGTCATACGCTGTCACAAAAAAAGATGCCTCTATGACTCCACATATCACAAAACCCCTCTAGGGTCACATCACAACACAAGCAGCAGGAAACAACATCACATCAATGGTCTCTTGGCCCTTTAACAATCAAGAGGGTAACTCAGAAGCCTTTTTGAAATTATCAAACAAGTAGTTCTTTAATCCATCTGGAATTAAAAAAATTATTAAAAGTAGGTTCCAAAATCGGTAAACCTAATCAGTAAGCTATCACAAATAAAAAATCATGCTTTTTGTACTAATTTGATTAACATCAAATTACAACAAGAACCAGATTCGTTTTCATGCCTCTTTATCTTTAGGCAACAATTATTAATTAATCCATCTTTATGTTATTTACAGATTTCTAGTAAGAACAAACAGCTAAAAAAAGCAAGCATAGTCATCACACTATCTACCAAAACAAGAGGCAATAAAATACGATAGATATCAATTTATTTATCCAGTTCAAATATTTATTAAGCCTATTCTATTGCGATCCATTGGGATAAAACATGATAACGAAATAGTTGCATGTAAAAGAAAAGAGAAGCAATGAATCCCCTACCTTAAATAGTTCCTCACGTGCTTTATCCACAAAACGGGTTACGATCCTCCACTCACAACAACTACATCCACCCGAGGATGCCACAGTACGACCGCACCAACCAAACCCAAATAAAAACCCATTAGAATCATGGAGATTAAATTCTAATATGGAAAAGAGAAACAAGATAAGATAATACCCAATAGAACAATGATAAAACATACATTATATCGAACAATGATCGACACAGCTTTGTTGCATCAAAACAGAGTGGAAATGATCCGAGGAGTAAAGTTTGATTGTGAAACTCTTATGGGAAGGATTGAATGGTTCTAGAGTCTCATAGCCGAGAAAAAATAGGAAGAAAAGGGGAGGATGATATCTTGTCCCTTTTGAAGATTTAATGGGGCGACGATTTAAGATATGTTTAATCGTCCATTAAAAACCGATCGCATTAACCCACGCGGTTTGACTAAGTAAAAAAATCCCATCCTTAGGAATAATTAATATATGATTTATTGCCTTTGAATCAGCCTTATGAGTCCTTAAAATAAGGCGATAAATGTATTTTACATCAAAGGAATCGTCAAAAGCGCAAAACTGTAGGAAGATTGAAACACTGTTCACCCACCATTACTGTACACCTACCGATCTATTAAACTGATCTGTGAAACCGATCAGTGAAACCGATCCATGAAACTGATCTGTGAATCTGATCTGTGAAACCGATCTGTGAAACTGAACTTTGAAACCAATTTGCGAAACCAATCTGTGAAACTGATATGTTAAACTGATTGGTGAAACTGATCTGTGAAACACTGTACACCTACAGATACTATTCATAAAACTGGAAACACTGTTCACAGAAATGGAAATTTGTCAAAGTGTTGGGGATAAGTCACCTTGATCTCCCGAAACACCTCCAACACCACATTTTCACAAAGTAATGGACCTGAGGGGTCTGGGCCATTACATCAGATACCTCTCAAAACATTCTCATCCTCGAGAATTCAAAACCCACCAAAAGAAACGGCGTCCGAACAACCACCCATCAAGATACCTCTCAAAAGAGTGCAAGACACAAAATCACAAAAGAAAAATTCATAAATAAAACATGAAAGGTATAACCAAGAAGCGAACATCATTACAAGAAAAGAGTTAAACATCAAATAACTTTGGGTACTGAGCACGTATCTATGACTGACGTTTCGAGGTACTCTCCTCCAGGCCACCGTGTCACCAAAAGACATGAACTATGGGGATAGAACGCCCACAAAACACCTTCTCCTTGTGGTCTTGGATCTCCAGATGTCTCTCCTCTAAGGTTTAATAATAAACAACATTGATCTCTCCCCAATCGATAACGTGAGATTCATCATGAAGATAATGACAGAGTTTTGATACATGGAAAACATCATGTATCTGACTCATCTGTGGGGGATGTTCTACTCGATATGCCACATCTCCAACATGCGCTAACACCTCGAAAGGCCCAACAATCTGGGAATAAAGCTTACTTCCATGACCAAACCTTCACTTCCCACGATGGGGAGCCACCTTCAAAGACACATGATCCCCAACATTAAACTCTAAGGGTTTCATCCTTTGATCAACATATGATTTATGATGATATTGCGATGTCTTTATCCTCTCAAGAATCACTTGAACCATCTTTATTGTATTATACACTAGTTCCGGTCAGAGAATTGCTGACCCTTTGACCCCAGTCCAGCACAATGGAAAATGGAAAGGCTGACCATACAAGGCTTCAAATGGATCCATACCGATGGTGGAGTGAAAATTATTATTGTAAGAGAACTCCATCAAGGGTAAGTGCCTCATCCATGAACCTCAAAAATCATGAACATAAGAGCGTAACATGTCTTCATGAGTCTGGATAGTTCGCACTGTCTGACCATCCGTTTGAGGATGAGAAGCAGTGCTAATTCATAATTGCGAACCGAAAGCATGTTGGAGAACTTTCCACACCCTGGAGGTAAAATAAGTATCTCAATAAGAAATTATTGTCCTAGGAACTCCATGAAGTCTCACCACCTCCTCCAGATAATGCCTCGACAAAACATCCACTAAGCTCGACTCATTGATCGTTATGAAGTGGCCTGATTTTGTTAAACGATCCAATACCACCCATATAGAATCATGTCCTCCCAGAGCTCAAGGTAAACCTGTAACAGAGTCCATTGAGATGTCCTCCCACTTCCACTGAGGAATCTCTAATGGATGGAGAAGATCACCAGGAACACGGTGTTCAGCCTTCACCTTCTGGCAGACTAAACATCGAGACACAAACTCCACAACCGCATGCTTCAGCCCAGATCACCAAAACCAACCTCTCAAGGATCGATACATCTTTGTCACACCAGGATGTACTGCTAAAGGAGAACTATGGAACTCTCTGAGAACCATGTCGCGCATCTCGAAGGGAACAAAAATTCTTCCATGATACAACACTCGGTGTTGTTCGTCCTCCGACCAACCATCAGGCCACACCACAAACAACTCAGTCTCTCCAAACCTCCACCTCTAGATCTACCAACTGGGATTCTTCCACATTCCTCACCAGGGATGACTATACCGTCATCTGAAAAAGATAGCCTCTACCCCCAACTTCTCCCATATCAAGATGTAATGCTGACAGTTCTTCCATTACTCTCCATGAATCTACGGATTCACGCATAGCATCACTACGTGACTTTCGGCTCAGTGCATCATCTTCAACATTCCCTTTTCTAAGTGTATACGATATTTCAATGTCGTATACCTATAGAAACTCCATCCACCAACGCTGTCGCGAGTTTAAGTCACGCTTGGAGAAAACATACCTCAAATTCTTATGATCGGTGAAAACCACAAAGCGCTCACCAATGAGGTAATGTCTCCACAAAATTATTGAAAACACCATGGATTCCTACTCAAGATCATGGGAGGCATAGTTACATTCATGGGGACATAACTGCCAAGACCCATAAGAAACAAATTTCCTCTGCTTCATGAGGACACACCCTAACACCAGATGTGAAGTGTCGCTGAAAACATCAAATTGAACTCCCTCACCTGGAGAAAAAGAACTGAAGCACTTACTAACTTCTATTTTAGATACTCGAATGTTTTCTGAAACTAATCAGTCCATATGAATGCTTGATCCTTCCTAGTCAAAGTTGTCAGAGGAGTCGCAACTCGGAAAAAATTGGCTATAAACCTCCTATAGTAGCCAGCGAGACCAAGGAAACTTCGCACCTCTGAAGCTGTATTGGGTGCTACCCAAGACAGAACTGCTTCTATCTTCGATGGATCCATAGATACTCCTTGTTGGGACAAAAAATGCCCCAAGAAATTGACTTCTCGAGCCCAGAACTCATACATTGACAACATCCCAAATAGATGATGTTTATGAAGAACTCCCAAAACAACATGTAGATGCTCTGCATTCTCCTCTTCAGATGTGGTGTACACAAGGATTTCATCGATGAAAACCACCAAAAACTTGTCTAGGAATTCATGGAACATAGTATTCATCAATCCCATAAACACAGCTAGATCATTCATCATGGAGAACGACATTACAATGAACTCATAATGCCCATGAAGACAATAGAAAGCAGTCTTCGGAATATCCTCATCCTTTACACGCATCTGATGACATCCTGACCGCATGTCAATCTTTGAGAACCAACTTGTACCCTTCATTTGATCGAATAAATCATCAATCCACGGAAGAGTGTAGTAATTCTTTATTGTCACTTTGATTAAGTGATGATAATAGACACACAACTGCATATTGTCGTCATCATTCTTCGCGAACAAAACTGGTTCACCCCACAGTGACACACTTGGCCAAAGAAAACCAGACTGTAATATGCCATAAAGCTGTATACATAGTTCCCATAACTCAGAAGGGACCATCCTATATGGATACATAGAGATAGGAGACGCTCCTGGCTATAGCTCAATCCCAAACTCGATCTCTCCTCAAGGGTGTAATGCTACAACCTCTTCAGGAAATACATCAGGGTACTCCTCTATGACCCTAGGAAACGCCAACTGTGGAACCTCTAAAGAACTCAGCATCAACTCAGCCATCATGGATGATAAGGATGGAACGCGCCTATGACCCTTTCGAGGGTCTCGCTCACCAAAAAACACCACTTGCTCTCCATCTTCCCCAATGAAGACGACTTTTTTCCTGATGCAATCCACGATATCCTGCACCAAATACAACCAATCAATTCCGAGGATGACATAATATGGTTGCATTTGTAAAGATAGGAAATCTCCACAAAATCATTGTTTCCCCAACACTAGCTCACAGTCTCTCCATACTTCAAACAAGTCAACTCGACCTCCAACTGGTTTAGTAAACAGAAAGGTCACTAGAAGTCTCTCTACCTCATGTCCCAAAGCGTGGACAAGGGTAGGTGATATAAAAGAGTGTGTCACTCTTGAATCAAACACGGCATACACCAAGGCAGAAAACAAGCAAAGGGTACCTCGAAGGACATATGGCACTCCTGGAGCTGGTAACGCTAGAGCATGAAGCTGACCACGCCCGCCTCCACGACCTCTATGACCCTGATAATGACCACCACCATGGCCTCGCTCTGCTCTTTGAGGAAAGGGAGTGTCTTGGGGATTTCCTCTGCCTGCCCCATTTACCCTCTGCTGATATAAAGCAGGTGCAACTGGCTGCTGCTGCGTCGGTTGGAACTACCACAATGGAAGAACCTAGAGCATAGCACCCAGTGCATGATGGTCTCTCTAAAAGGTCAGGCACTCCCGCTGCTGATGATCACGACCACCACAAGAAAAACAAGTGCCTGATCACTTGGCATAGGCCTAAGAGTTGCTGCCTCTAAGGAAACGAGATGTGAAGGGTTGGGACCTACCCCTGGGTGAATGGAAACTCTTATGCCCTGAAAACCGATATCCCTGGTCCATAGCTCTGCTTCTTCAGGAATCATGCCGATTACCCTTTCGTGATGAGCATGTTCTGGCCAAAGTCCACTCGACAACTTCTTCCCTTGACAGCACCTCACGATATGTTTTCAGCATAAAAGGGGTGACCTAGCGCTGGATCTCTGGATGCAAAGCCTCCTCAAAATGCCTCGCCCTGGCCTCCTCATCTGGTATCTAGTTCAAATCATATCGTAAAAGGTTCCTGAAATGGATTCCAAACTCTCGAAAATTATAACTCCCATGTCTAAGGGTAAGAATCTCCTGGCCACTGGACGCCTTCGCAGTCAAAGAAAGAAACTAGACTATAAACCTATCTCAGAACTCCTCCCATGAGATCGTTGACTCCTCACGATCCCCAAGGAACATGAACCACAACTGTCTTGCTGCTCCACGTAGCCTCGTCACAACCAAGGACACCCAGTGCTCCTTACGAGCATGAATCAAACTAAAGATGATCTCGACCTCCCCTAACCATCTTACATGACTGCATCTGAAACGATGCCCTAATACTTCTGCAGACTCTGGTGCTGAAACTCTCCGAGTGCCTTCCTCTATGTTTCGTCGTCGTCAAACTCTACTCTGCGATGATCTGCTGGAACAGCATGGTGGACATTTTCTATGCAAACCTGATGAGGACGTTGACCATGAGCCATACTTTTAAAATAACAAACTGTTAGAGCTTATAATCATGTAATATGGAATACTCAATATTAATTAATTAATTGTTTTCTTTTATTCATTTTAGGTTAACCTATCCCAAGGTCTACCCATTAAAACATATTCACAATGAAGAATGATGCATGATCCTTTCCTAGGTCTCTACCCTACAAACAGTATGACCTTGTTTAGTATCCATTATACACTTAAAGTTTCATACATCAGATCATAGGGGGCCCTAAACGCCTATGCCTCAGTCGGTCTCCAGTGTTTACCTCACTTGATAAACATGACTGATAATGTTTCCCTACCAACCCACGCAACCTCACCTGTGTCTAACTCCAAAATCCATCCTATCCCTCAACCAAAGCCTCTAATACCACTCTATCACGACCCCCTCCCCACAAAGTGTACCCCTCCTAGGTCTGCAATGTGAGAAGGTAGATAATGACCCTCGAGTCCCGCCTCCAATAGGCCCCGGGTTGGTGACTAGCACTGATGGTATAGTAAACACACAAATGGGAGGCATTAACCTCTAAGAGAAAACATGCGGAAGAGAGAGATAAGATAGACACCAATCAACTCCAACTCAGACTGCAATAAAAAAACCCCAAGTACATATATGAAATTTTATGCCGAATTACTACCACTGAAAGGGAAAAACTGCAAGTACCCAAAACAAAGTAAGAACATTAGCAACCACAAGCCCGAACAGCTCCTACAACCCCAAGCTAGTAAAAACCAGCTTGATCTCCAACCTGCTCCAAGTAACCTAAAATACAGTTTATATATACATAGGTTGAGTATTACAGTATACTCAGTAGGATCATCCCTGAAGCCTCTCATGCAAAAGTAAAGAAAGCATGCTAAAGCATAGTGAACAATAAGTGAAACTAACTCATCACCTAAATAGGTATACTAAGTTCTCAACCTCACCATGGCTACTCTCACCAAGTAACACATACTAGAATATAGCATATAGTAATGAATATCAAGGGTACCCCTACTATTTCCCCACTGGTTTTCCGCTTTTCCCCAACAACATACGTCCTGAGCATCTCTCTCTAAAGGCTTGCCCGTAGACACCTGGCTGAAGTACCACACCATCCTCACAATCAAAAGTAACCAGGTAGTTTCCAGGAGCCACCACAGCTCGGATAACGTGTATCTTACGTCAGTTATTATACCTCAAGCCATTACAACCCATACACCGAGTAAGGATCCTCATTCCATCATATCCTATACACGTTACACCTATAATAGTCCATAGGATACTATATCCAGAATATATATGTGTGAATAACCACAATCCATTACAACCCTCTACACACATATATGGGGAAAACTTACCGATGTGCCTAGTGGAAGTAATATCTACCAAGATAAGAGAGTGGGGTCAAAGGGGGTATTCATCCATTCACCCTCCCATTTGAATGTTGGGGAAAACACCCCCCCCCCCCCAAGGCTCAGAATCCCTGGGGTGTCAGTTTCCCTTACTGACAGGGTGAAGTAGCGTATAGAAAGAAAAAAAAGTACCGAATATATTATATCTCAGAACCACACTATGGGAATTACCTAGTCTTAGACACAACTGCAGCTAATGTCTCTCAGAATCTAGGCTACTACTTCTAGGACTAGGTATCTTATAAGCACACAACCATTTAAAGAGCATTATTAGATTACATCATTCCTTTTTTAACACTTCCACTATACGTTAATTAATTTTTTAACAATAATTAACCATGAACAATTCCACATTTAATTCCATTAACACCAGATCCAAAAATTCAACTATCCCTTCAAAAGTTCTCAACCTCATCATTAAGTTTCAACAAACTCTAACCCCATGGGTTAAGATCATTTATTCAAACATTAATTATAGAATTACTTTCCAATATTCCCATGCTTTCTTTAAATGAATCCTATGCTACTAAACACAAGGGGGCTCAACTCGGGGAGTAGATGTACTACCCATCGATTCTTTACCGCCTATAGAAAGATAGGAGACCCATTATCACTTGAGAGGCTAAACACAGAAAGCACGTGGCATACCCCGTGTGACTTCGCCTCTTTCGGAAAGAATGGTAAGCAAGCCCACCTGCCTTGAGCAGTGGGGAAAAGTAAAGCGGATAAACAACCAAAGAATCAAAAAGCATCCAACAATCACATCCATCCCATTCCATCATCCCTGGTGTCCTCCCCATCACCCACAAGCATAAATCGATGTATCTCACCACTCTGGGCGTTATCCGCTATCACAACCAAAAAGGCCTCTTTGCCTCCACATATCACAACAACCCTCTAGGGTCACATCACAGCGCAAGAAGCAGGAAACAACATCACATAAATGGGATCTTGTCCCTTTGACAATCAAGAGGGTAACTCAGAACCCTTTTTGAAATTATCAAACAATTAGTTCTTTAATACATCTTGAATTAACAGATTTATTAAACGTATGTTCCAAATTCGGGAAACCTATTCACTAAGCTATCACAAATAAATAATCATGATTACTGCACTAATTTGATAAACATAAAATCACAAGGAGAACCAAATTCGTTTTCCTGCCTATTTATCTTTAGCCAACAATAATTAATTAATCCCTCTATACGTTCTTTACCGATTTCCATCAAGAACAAACAGCTATACAAATGAAGCATAGACATCACACTATCTAGAAAAACAAGAGGTAATAAAATACGATAGGTATCAATTTATTTATCCAGTTAAAATATTTATTAATCCAATTACATTGTGATACACTTGGATAAAACTTGATAATGATACAGTTTCATGTAAAAGAAAAGAGAAGAAATTAATCCCCTACCTTAAATAGTTTCTCACGTTCTTTTTCCACACAATGGGTTACTATCCTTCTCTCGCAACAACTACATCCACCCGAGGATGCCACGGTATGAACTCACCGAAAAACCTAAGAAAACCCCATTAGAAGCATGGAGATTACCTACTAATATAGAATGGAGAAACAAGAGAAGATGATCCCTGAAGGAACGATTATAAAACATACCTTATATTGAAGAATGATTGACAGATCTTGGTTGCATAAAAACAGAGCGGAACTGATCCAAGGAGTAAAGATTGATTATGAAACTCTTCTGGGAAGGATTGAATGGTTCTAGCATCTCATAGCCGAGAATAAATAGGAAGAACAAGGGAGGATGATATCTTGTCCCTTTTGAAGATTTAATGGGGTGACGGTTTACGATCCGCTTAATTATCCATTAAAAACGGATCGCATTAACCCACATGGTTTGATAAAGTAAAAACATCTCGGCCTTAGGAATAATTAATATATTATTTATTGCCTTTGAATCAGCCTTAAGAGTCCTTAAAATAAGGCTTTAAATGTATTTTATGTTAAAGGATATGTCAAAAGGGAAAAACTGTAGGAAGCTGGAAACACTGTTCACCTACCGTTTATGTACACCTAACAATTTGTGAAACCGATCTGTGAAACCGATCTGTGAAACCGATCTGTGAAACCGATCTGTGAAATTGATATGTGAAAGAGATATGTGAAACCGATCTATGAAACTAGTCTCTAAAACTGATCTGTGAAACCGATCTTTAAAATAGATCTGTGAAACCGATCTGTGAAACCGATCTGTGAAACCGATCTGTGGAACCGATCTGTGGAATCGGTCTCTGAAACCGATCTGTGAAACCGATCTATGAAACCAATATGTGAAACCAATCTGTGAAACATTGTAAACCTAAGGATACTATTCATAAAACTTGAAAATTTGTTCACAGAACTGGAAATTTGGCAAAGTGTTGGGGATAAGTCACCTAGACCTTCTGGGACACCTCCAACACCACATTTTCACAAAATAATGCACCGGAGGGGTTCGTGCCATTACATTGAATGTATATATTTCAACCATTTCCATATTATTATGTTGGGTGAACTATGGGATCCACATTAATAGATAACATGCTTGAGGAATTCACACTTTCAATATTTTACATGTTTCTACTCACCCCACTTATAAAAGGACTCCTAATATCCCCCTATCTTCACACTATAAAAACCAATTATATCAAAAAACCTGCCCAAATAACTACACCAAATCCTTCTTTGCATCATGGAATGCTTATATTTGAATGAAATCCAAAATATGAAGGAATTAGTGCAATCCCTAAGAAGATTCATAAGGAAGAGGCAATGTTTTCTTAAAGTGATTTTAATTTATTTTTTTCTACAACTCGTTAAATTTTTATTATATTGTGATTATATAAAAACCTAAATATCTTACATATACTGAGATGTTTTTATGTTAATGGTATGAACTACAAATTCTCACACTTCCATCAAATGGGTTATGAAATCATCGTTCATGTGTATGAATGACTACAAACTTGCAAATAGATGTTATTTATTTTTCCATTACCACCATTAAAGGTTGTTAGTAATGATGAAAAGACTATTTATATTATATATATATATATGATATATATGATATATTTTTTATTCTAGGATTATTATTTAACAAATATCATCATACTTCCATGTTTTTGGGAATAAGATAATGTCGCTCATCTGTACGGAGGACTACCACATCGCATGTCGATACAATTCATTCATGGATAACATGTAAATTATTAATGATTTTTTAATAAAATAAATTTATATAAATTACTTATTAATTATTCTGAAATGATAATATATATATATATATATTCCATTTAAATTTTAATCATTCAATATTATAAGAAAATGGAATCAATGTTCCAACGTACATTTGACATATCATCTCCATGAATGGTGTATTTCATTTCTTATCACAAAATATTATAGATTAATATATATATATATATATATATAATTATAATATATTATAATTAAATAATTTTTTACATTCTAGAGATGATTAATTAATTATATAATTAAGAGAATGAAAAAATAACTTGTCAAAACATAATCAAAACATGTGTTAATTAACACCTAAAACATAGAAAATAATAAGATATTATTTTCGAAAATGTAAAAATATGTTAAAAAGGGATCATAAAAGTTATAATAAATATTAATATAGTTATGGACTAATTTTATAACATTTTTAAAATTCTATACTAGAGGTTGAACCATATGTGACCAAAAAGAATGAGTGAGGTAATGAATCTCCTCTCAATTTCATTGAATTTAGGAATATTGTTATGTTATTAACCTAATTACATTTATATGGTATATATATTATCCCAATGTTTGTAATATCATTTATAGATAATTATTCATGGTAGTTAAAGGTTAAATTTTTTTATTTCTTCTAACGAGTTTTGGGTTATATATCACTAAGTGGTAAATAATTTTATAAATCAATTACTTTTCATTGGGTTATATGGCTTATTCATTATCATTAATATAATTTTATTATTTATATACTGAAATTTTAATATATATTATTTATATACAATTATATAATGTGGATATATATTTTATATGCAATGTTCATTATTTTTTCAATTCTAACTTCAGTGTTATGATCTTTTCATGAGTATAACTCACAATATCATTTTATTTGGGATTTATTACAACTGAATTTCTATTGATGAAAATTATTTTATATTTTTTTATTAACCTATTTAATTTTATTCTCCTAATTTTATTAAATATAATTTTAAATTTATAAAATCATTTCCTATTATTTGTTATATAATATTTTTCAATATGTTATTTTGATAACTCGACATCAATTATATCATCGATCGAAAATTTATTTCCTCCAAAACCATGTTTTCGAAATATGTTTCTTAAATTTTTTTCTATATTATTAAAATTATTTTTCAAAATATTTTTCTTCCATTAAAGAATAATTATTTTTTATAATGTGTTTTTCAAATAACTTTTTTCTTGAATTTATTTCAAAACAATGAAGGTTATTTTCATCAAAATTATTATAAATATATTTTTATGTTGTATTTATTCATAAATTAAGACAATAAATTATTATTACTTCAATAGATATATATTTTCTTGAGATCATATCTAATGAACCTATGAATAGTTTATGGCCATTTTCACTATGGAGCGTACTAACAATCATATCCTTGATTCATTTTTTTCATCATTTTCCACTCATTGAGTTAGTCACTTTCCCATGATCATTGAACATAAATATCCCCTATATATACATATTAATATTCATGGATATAATTATTTACTAAACCATTAAACATAAATACATTAGGTGTTCACTTTTATTATTAGTCGATTATCTAGGGAAATATTGATACATCTGTACTCTTTACTCAATATGTAAATTTGATATGGGACATTCTTTATAAAAAAATAATTATCCGACATATGAGGAATTATTTGGACAATTATGAAACGGTTTTGATAACATATAATGTATTCCCATAAATGACTCAATAGTCTCATGGGTCTAAATCATTTGGAAGAAAACCTCTTCCTTTTTTATAACATATTTTAAATTGACATGTGAATGGTCTTCAAAGTAGAATGTTTTAAAATTTATTGTAAATGGTTTTTATAATATCGGTTTTATGTACCTAAGAAACATGATGTCTAATAATTAGTTATTTTATTCTTTTTATATTTTAGTTATTATTATCAACGATATTTTAAATATGAAAACTTATATAGATAAATTTGAATCTATATTTATTGGATTAGGTTTTCAGTTATTTATCATTCCCTAACGCTTCTTCCATATCATATTAGGATAGTAAAGTTTTTTATATGTTATTTTTTTTATTTACCCTTCCATATAATGTATAATATTATTTATTATTTTAATGATTATAATGCATGTGTGTTTAGTTATCCACCTTTCCATATTGATTCTGTGCATTGTTTCATTATTTGTTCTAATATAATTTACCCTTACTAATCATTTTTTCTCACTATTATTTTAATTCATTTATCTAGGATTACATGATGCTTACAATTCCTTTCATTCTAGGATACTATATATTGAATAATTTTATTGAAAAACTTTATAGCATAATTTTTTTCATTAAAAATGTGATTTAATTCCCATATATGTATCTAGTTTATCAAAACTACTAAACTGATCTTCCCATTAGAACTAGAATCCTTATATATTATTACAATGAAATGGTATCAAAAATATAATACATGTTTCTAGGGATTGTTCTACATAATAATTTATTCTCTCCTATCCACCCATCCATATGGATGAAACATAGATTTTTTTGAAAAATGAATCTTGTTAAAAATTATATAATGAACATAGGAAATCATGGTGTAACATTTTTTAAAATACATGTTTAAATCCATATATATTAATATAATTTATTTACATGTAAATTTATTAAATTTTAAAATAATGGGAGAGATATATAAATTTGATGAATTTTTTATTTTCCTTTATGAAACAAATTCCTTAATGAAATTACTAATTTTATTTCCAAAAATCAATATCAACTTAAAAATAATAATTTAAAACAAATTTAAAATTTGATTCACATTAATTTAAATAAACCTTTCTGAAATTCAAAATTAGGCTACTGCATTTAAAGATAAAATAACTATTTTAAAAAAAATTATTTCTCAAATCCACATTTAAAAATTCAATTTTTAAAAACATATTTCTAGTAAAGTATTCATATATATCAATTCATTTCATTACATGATACCTTTTTGTATGAGGAATAATTATCCATTGAAAACACCATTTTCAAAATACAAAATTGATTTCATTACCATCTCTTTAGAAGAAACAATATTCAAACTCCCAAATTTTAATTAAAATCTATAGTAATAAATCCCCATATGTTTCATTCAAAATATAATTGTAAAAGAATTATTATTTTTCTGAAAATGAAACCTATTGGAAATAAATTTCAAAACACAATTTAATAAAAAACATAATGACTAAAAAAATATTACATTTAAAGAATAGATTACATCATGTGCTTTTAAAAAATTACCAATTTTATAAATATATTTACCACACCAATTTTATTCATTCATAAATCCATGAAGATAAAGAATAAAAATCCTTAATTACATGTCACATGATTTCAGAAATCCAAAAATTACATATGATTATTTATGTTGAAGAGATATTTAGAGATAGAGTGCATTGATTAAAAATTAATTTCAAACCGTAATATTTACTCCAATGTTAATGTAATAAATCCTACAAAAATACATTGGTTATGAGTTTATAATCGCCATAATTTCATCAAAAAACATTTTAATCAACTTATGATGAAATTTGTGTAAATTATGTGTCATTGTGGTAATCGTGGCTTCCAAAATTTATTTTTGGGAATTTCCAAGACATGAATAATTTTAGTTGTTCTTAGAATAATCATAGACCATTGGATGATTCATTACATCAAAAAACATGTAATGATGGTTAATATTCATAGTTAGAAGTTGAAACATCAGGCCCTTGACTTTGTCGTAAATTCCTATTATTTGTCCTATTATTATCTAATTACAATTACGATTTCACAAAACATGGACCCATGTTTAAACAACTCATTATAGATCCAATGTTTCTATCAAAACTCAATTTTTAGATCATTATGACATTTACATCTAAAATTAATCTAGGAACACACCATGAAACCCTATATAAACATCAAAATTACATTACAATCTCCTAAATAATAAACACATAATTATTAATCAATATGATATCACTCGTTTATATATCATAATGGAAAATATATATGTTATATTATTAGTGAGATATCTTCAGGTAATATTGTAAACATATATATGTGTCAAAAATTTCAATGTACATTTTTATGTTAATATAATAATAATACTAAATATATTTACCCATTAAAAATATATTTTTATGTCAATAGATAGTTATAAACTAAATAAATTGTATCATAGTACTCTTTATGTGGTGTCATCTTATATAGAAATTGAATAACAAATGTACATATTATCTTATCAATAAAACATTTAACCAATATTTTCTATATAATGATACATCAAAAGGAAATAAATTATTGTAAACATTACTTCATTATTATAGATTCCTTTAAATAAATTTCATTATTATAAATTAGACCATTTATAATATAGAATAAAAAATATCACTCTGAAAACATCAAACAATAAATATTTTTCTCTGATATTGACATACATTAAAATTACCCAACATTTTCAAATTTAAAAATACATTACACAAACAGACACAAGAAGGCTTTATTATTCTATTTAAATTGGAAAATGTAATCATAAATAGAAGTACATAAGCAAGAAACATTGTCTCCCATGAGGATCTTTAAGATTTGCACCCTTCTTAGACACATGAAATATAATACCTATCATCATAACATAGGGGAAAGGAAACGTAAAGAAATGGATGAATTTAGATACTTAGTATGGTTATACAGGTGATAAATGTTAGCATAATTATGAGAATAATTGTATGAGAACACGATCTAGAAAATATAAGAACCTACCCCATATATGAATGATCATAAACATGAATCATAAAATAATGATTGGTAGATCATACGACATTAATCATAATGAAATAAAAAACATAAGAAATGAATGAATAATATAGGAATAAAACGTGGAATTTTAGAAGATACATAAGCATATAATATGATTTCCATAGTATCCAAGGAATCACTTTCAATACCATCTTTGTATTATTGCTTCACGTCCTACACAATCATTATAGTCCTGGATCACTCACATGACCATCATAGTATCATTAGTTCGCATTATATTGTATCTTGTTAGTGATGGTTCACTCCAATTTCTATCTTAGAAGTCAATTTTCATTAGAAATACCTTAACTTATGAGATTTAAATCATTGACCAATGCATTGGAGGGAGATATAGGTCATACCAATCACATAATGAAATCATACATACATGTTCTCAAAGATCATAAATAATCATATCATAACACATGAAATAAAATAGAAATTATAAAAATGTAATCATATAATAACCTATGGAAACAAATAGGACTCATAATAATTTTATCATAAACATAACCCATGAAAATAAGTAGGATTAAAAATCATATAAGCAATGAAATTGGTGTGGGTTTATTTGACATCATTCCATCAAAACATAATCAATTTATAGAAATAATTTGGAATTTAAACATTGAATGGTTTACTATTTAATGAAGGATTAAATAAAAAGTATGATATCATATATGGGAAATAATTTAAAATATCTTTAAAAATATTTCTTGATTAAAATATAATTTCTACATTAAAACCTACTTTTTAATACCTAAACCCATTGTTTAATACCATTTTCTTATAAAATATATTTGGAAAATTATAATGAAATTTTTTTATAAAATAAAAAATATTAAAATCGTTTTCCATTAAAATTGTTCTTCAAATATCATTTGATAACATATTTTAAAATATTATTGAAAACATGGTTTTTAAATAAAATATATTTCTGACCAGAGAGAGAGGTGGTATGATTTTACATAAAATAATGAAACAATTGTTATAGTATGTGGATATATCTTTAATAAATAGATTATGAGTAAAATAATTATTTTTATGAGATATGGATCATAATATTTTAAAAATGGATGCATATACATAAGGAATCCTGAATGGGAATGAGATTATTTTAAATAAACTATTATAACATTGTAACATATGATCATATTATTCATGTAGTAAAAGGAAATTATATGAAGCCTAAACTATCATGAAACTAATGAATCCAATGATACAAAATTTAATATGGAAGTTTATAAACCTTTAAAAATATCATTGGTTCATAACAAAACATGAGTCTCAAAGAGGGGAAATTATGACACATTTTTTCTTCTGATTTGGTAACTTTTAAAATGTGGACCTCAGGAAGTAATGGTATAAAATGTAAATATTAATACCCAGTAATTTAGGTATAATAAACATAAAATAAAATCATGGGTATTACATTAATCATATAAAAGGAACGAGGGGTGAACATAGAATCCATAAATAAAAATTGAGATGAAATCCCCTTACCATGTGTCTTGAATCACATCGTACTCATTAATAACACCTGTATAATAAATATAAATTTATTAGAAATATTTTATAAAACCATATTATTATATATAATATTATATATATTTTTATTATGGCTTTATATTACCCACTTGTAAACACTCATAAGATAATTTTTCACTTTTGGTAATATTCTCTTTATTCTTTTCATGTTTCTAAATTTATTAATTAATTGGGATTTATAATTTAAAAATAATTTATAGAATGTAATAAATGATATAAATATAATTCATATACAGTATTTTTTTTATTATAATAATACATATAATATATATGTATCAAAGGTGATACACTCTTCATGGAGGCGGTAAGTCGTACGTATGCCAGAACAATATTTCCATTTAACTTTTGTGTTGAAATAAATAAAGTAAATGGAATATATGTATATATGTAGATAATTATTATAGTAGATTTATGATATAATTAATATCATATATAATCACTAAAACCCTTCTTAATACATTTCAATTAGCATATGAATGAATCGTATCTCTTTTAGAGTGCAATAGTCCACACTTCCTCAAACAATACTATCATATTAAAAAATGAAAATAAAAAATAAATGTGGTTTGAAATGTTTATAGAATATTACCAAAATAATAAATATAATATATAACAAATAGAAACATTTATTCCTTCTTAATTTCCACTAATATAATCAGTAAGTAATTTTTAACAATCAACATTTAGTGAGGTGGTAGTTCGCCATTCACATAAATAGTATGTTCATTGTCCATTGGATGGAGATGTGTGTAATTTTAAGTAAAAAACATAGTAATAAAATCATATTATATTGAGGATACATGTTTTTTTATTAAATTATAGAAAAAATAATGTTGAAGGGGTGGCGATTCAAAATAAATAAAAATACAAGAGAGAAGTTGCTACAACATAATAGGGAAACTCATTTTAGATTGTGCTTAAAGGTTCCTTAGATTACATTTTACAATAGGAATGGATTATATGAGTGGATATTTAGAAGTGTATTAGGATCACATTATACTAACTTAAGAGTTTTTAGTGTTGTGAGGAAGTGGGATATGTGGTCACCTTTTATAAGGAATGAAAATGTCTCCCTTGAAATTTCAGAAACCATGTAAGGTGGACATTTGTTCTTACCTAAAGAAAGTTATAAAAAGTATCATAAATCAATAATTGAATTTATTTTATGGAATAATAATGGCTAAAAATTAGTATTGAACATGTTTATAGGTCAGTTGGGTCCCTATGAATATGGTTTTGTTCTTAATTAAGGATAATTTTACATTAATCGTTGTGATTAATTATAATCACATTTATAAATCATTTTGGTCGAAATAATAATTATATTATTAGAATCTAAATATTATAATGATAAAAATTTTGGATGTTAGTTTTTCAAAATTCAATTCACTGAATCTGAAATTTTATGTTTAATGTTAATCCTAAAAATAAGATGAAATTATATGTCTTAAATATAGAAAGATGATCAAAAGATTAATATATCTTTATATTCAATTTCAAAGGGAAATTTTTTTTCTAATAACCAAAATTAAATTAATAGATGTAAAATTTATGTAATGTGACCTTAATATAAATTTATCATTAATAATTATTTAAAAATGATAATTATTTACCTAAAAGAAGTACCTCTCACTATTTAACCAAAAATAATGTATGTAAGAAAAAATTAAAGAAAGTAAAAATAACAAAATATAAATTTTATAAATTCAAAAATAATTTTCATTTTATAAAAATAATTTCATTTTTAAAATATATTCATTCTAGAAATTACTATTTTTAAAACATAAAAAGAACATTGCGATAAATCATATCATTCATTATCAATATATATTATTTATATAACAAAATTATGAAAAATATTGGGAAAGTAGTTATTACTATTCTTGTTAATATGTTGAATATATAAGTTATATGTATTTTATTAATTAATAATAAATAAAAAAATTGTTTCATAGAAACATCAGTGTTGCAGATAACATACGCCTGTCATTGTTGTTGGTAATATATGTCGAGTCAATGTTGGGTGGGATATACACCGAGTTAGGGCTGTATAACATATGCCAATTGAGTTCCATTTTAAATAAATGTATGAATTAGTTCATTTCAAGACATAAATTAAAATATATTTAATTCGAAAAAGGTCTATAAAAACTCGGGGTGTTACACTCAACCCCCATTAAAATGAATTTATTTCTCAAAATTTATCACTTATGTAAAAATTGAGGATATTATTACTTCATTATATCCTCAAATTCCCACATATCTTATTATAACTGGTTAATTCTCCAAAAAACATTGACATATTGAGTGGTCTTGTTTTGTAGAACATTCCTTGATCTGTCTAGTATTTCAACAACTTTTTCCTCTTCAAAAAGACCCTACATTATTGGTATGACCTATGAGTTCTGTACACGTGAAGGGCCAGGAATGAACTTCCTTAGGATGTATACATGGATCCATTAGATAGATTTATAGGCTGTTCCAAGGGATAGTATACCATCCCTAAATGATCAAGAATCTCAATGGGACCGATTTACCTATGGCTTAGTTTCTCTTTCTTCTTGAATCTCATAACCTTGTTCTAGGGTGAGATTCATAGAAACACCTTTTCATCAACTTTAAATTATAGATCACGTTGATGGATGTCTGCCCAATGTTCCTTCTAAATTTGATCTTCATTGATATGATACTGAATGCATCTAACTATCTCTACCATTTCTTTAGTAATATAAGGACCCAATATCATTCTTTCTCCAAATTCATCCCAACACATTTCATTTATACATTTCATCACACATAGGGCTTCATATGGTGCCATATGAACTCTTGAGTGGAATTTATTTTTGTATGAAAACTCAAATAGAGTAAGGTGTTTGTCCCAATCACCTTTGAAATACAAGGATGAAGATTTGAATATATTTTATAGGGCTTAAATAGTTCTTTCAGACAGACCATCTACTTGTGGGAAATAAGTTGTTCTGAAACTCAATTATGAATCATATTCCTATTGAAGCCTTGTCTATAACATTTATATGAACCTCGTATCCTAATATAAATCAATGAAATATGGTACTCTATGCATCCTTACATATCACATAATATATATTCTAGAACGTTTATCTAGAGAGAAGTATTCTTTTATTGCAATGAAGTGTGATGACTTACTGAGGATATCGGCTACCACCCATATGTAATTAAACCATTTATAGGTTTTGGTTAGTCCCACAAAAATATCATAATTGATGTTCTCCCATTTTTATTCAGGAATGGGTAATGGACGCAACACCCCCTTTGACATTTTTCTTTCAGGCTTAACTTGTTGTCATACTAACCACTGAGATACAGACTCATCAAAATATCCCTCAATTACATTCAACAATAAATATTAATTCATGTACATAAAAATCATCATACTTCCATGATGAAAATAGAATAAAGGACTATGATATTCCACTAAAATCACCTTCCTCAAATCAGGAATAGAAGGGAAAAACCATGGTTCTTAAACCTCATAATTGCATCCTAATCAAGGTTAAATTTGTGAACATTTCTGTCTTTATTTTCTATATTGAAATTTACTATATATTTCTCTTTTATCATAATGTGGTTAGAAGTTTGAACATTTATTCGAGAAAGATAATATTTTACTCATCATTCAAGATTTCTAGAGACATCCTATGAAAATCCCAAAATATTTTATATTTTGTAATCCTTGTCATGGATAAAAAAGCATGATCCTTCTGAAACAAAGCATCTTCCACCTTGTTCACTTTCCAAGGGTGTTAATGTATCGAGAAATCATAGAACATTATCATTTACAAAAATATTCTATAATTCATCTTCAACCCCTTCTATGTGAATATATACTTCAGACTATTATGATCAGTATATTTATCACAATTTTCTCCATAAATATAATTCCTTTATATATTTGATGTAAGATTATAGTCCTTATCTCCAAATAATAATTTGGGTAATTTTTCTAATGAATCATTGACTTCCTTAAGGAATAAGCACTAATAATGTTATAATTCTAACAAAACATCCCAAACCATTCATGGATGTAAAGCTAAATATTTCAAACCCTTCTCCACTAAAAGGTAATGTATGAATAGGTTCTATAACCATACTTCTCTTCATTCCCATGAATGTTTCCTCACATTAATATTTTGAGAGGAACTTGACACCCTTATGAGTTATCATGGTCATAGGACTAGATAATCACGAGAACATCTCCAGAAACTATCAACAATATCTAGCTAAACCAAGAAAGATATGGATATCAGTCACTAAGGGTGGTCTATTCTATTATTCAACAGTTTCCTTCATTGATGGATCTACTACTATAATATATCATGATATTATGTTTCCCAAAACTGAAACCATTTACACCGAAAATTTGATATTTGAATTTTTTTCATTTAGATTCTCCTTCCTTTGGGTCTGTAGAAAAATTATCAAATGATCATCATGATATTACTTTCACTTTTAATAGATAATAATTTCATCTATATTGACTTGCACAAACTAAAAATTGTAATACATAAAGATTATATTCATTAAATAAATGAAGATATATAAGGAGAACTTGTATGACCAAAAGACAGCACTATGTATTCAGAGTGTCCATACATTGTATAGAATGTCTTATTTTATATATCTTCCATCTTGACCATTTATTAATGATAACCATATTATAGGTCAATCCTGGATAAGTATAGATCCCCACACATTTTATCAAAAAATTCATCAATATGGGGATGGGATACTTTTTGTTAATTGTGATCTTGTTCAAATATTGATAGCCAATGCAAAGTCTCATTGATCCATAATTATTATTTCCCATTATAACCGGTGCACCACAAGTTGAATCACCTTTACAAATTAATCCCTGTGAATGGATTTCATAGATTTTATTTTACAGTTCATACAACTCAAATAGATCCATTATTTAAGGAGTTATTAAAATTTGTGTGGAACAAGGTATGAGTTATATTGATAACTCAACATCATGTTTCGGTGGAATACTAGGAGTCTCATCTAGAAATATATCTACAAAATAATTATCAATAGGAATATCATTTATATCGATTCCATGCCCACCAATTTGAGATAAACAACAATTTTATTGGAAATTTATACCCATAAACAAGATGTAATCTCCATGGGAATTATATACATTTCATCACATGGATATATGATCATAGGTGGGTTTCAAATTTCAAAAGTAACCTCCCCTCTAAAACAATTGATGTGTGAATCATGCAGATAAGTCAATTTTGTTCCTAATTTAAACTCAAATTTGAAAAAAAGAAGAATAACGAGAATTTTAGGAAGCACATTTTCAAAAACATCAACCAGTGAGGAATCATATATGTGAGATGTATGCAATATATCATTAAGGGTTTTCACTACTAATTTTATTACAGTTTGTTTTAGTGGAATCAGAATACCCTTATAAAATTATATAGATATGAATGAGTGGGTAGATCAAGAATAAAATTCAATATTATCAAGTCTAGAGTGGATGGTAAGTGTACCTATCATCACATCGTTATCACACCCCTCATCAAAAATTGAGTTTATAAGAGATTTCCTATTCTACCATAGTTTAATAGTATGTTGGCATCAATCTTCATCACTATCCCGTGGGGTTGGGTAGTTATTAGCATAATTATCATTATCCTTACACATGTAGCACTGAATTTTGGAATTTGGATTCTATACTGATTTCCCAATACAAAACATTAGCTACCATATTCCCATCACATTGAAAATCAAATTCCTGATGCACAACCTTCCAAAAATAAATAATTTATTATACTTCTTAACAAAATATCATCCATGATTCTTCCCACATATAGATCATAATGAGATTCTCATATTCTTCTCTTCATAATTTTTATATTTTCATTTAAACTCCATCATCCTCTTTATGTCAAAAACACTAGATTGTTACACAACTCGAACCCCCATTTAAACCTTGATTTCACAAAGAAAACTCTATTCATAGATACTAATGTGTCTTATTGTAAAATCCATTCTGAGGCATGTCATTAATACATTGATGATCTTATCGAATTTAATTTTAGGTCGGTTGATAATTCCAGAAGCGTACCTCGCGTATATTGTGAATGTATCCTCATAGGTACCAAGAGATCCATCATCCGTTTTCTTTTACTCAAGTAACTCTTTCCCCAATATGATATGATGAATTCTAGGAAAGTATAAACTGAAAAATAATTTGATGAACTCATCCCATTCCATGGGTTCAATCTTATCTTATTTAATATTATTGTTGATTATAGTCCACAACTAGTCTGCTTCACCTTCTAACTAATAGATAGCTAGAATGAATTTCTCATTCTCTAAACAATTGATAATAGAGAATATATTTTCCTTAGTACTAATCCCTTGATTATAAACACATGGATTATAAGACCCTTAGAAGTAATATGGATGTTTCCTCATGAAATAATCAATATAATGTAGTTCTATATTTTTCTTATATGGAATTACACCATGATTTAAAACATGAGAAAGTTTTGTGAGGATACCAATATTCTTTTTCATTATATCTCCTATAGCATTTGGTTGCTGAGGAGGAAAATAGATGCACTATCCATTTTAATCAACTTTAACACATATCCTTTAGGTTCCAGCCTTTGACTAAAAAAATCATAGAGTAAGAAATAGTTAGACATGTACATAGTGTTTTCACTAACAGTTTCTCATCCTATCTTCAAAGGGATAATGAAAACATTCATTTTATACCCAAAATAGATACTTAGTCTTGAAAGTAATTAACAATACATATCATTTTTAGAATACATAAAATGTTACATAAATAGATGCAAGATGACCATAATTATAATGAGTTTTTTGAAAAATGTAAACATAAACAAGGTACATAAGCGCACGAAATTATCTCCCATTATGTTCTTCATGAATAGATTATTTAATAAAAAACATCAAATATATTATATATCTTCATAAAATAGCAGAAAGGAAACATAAAAGATGTTGAGATCAAATTAATTGTAAGGGTAAACAAGAGAGACATGTAATCATAATCATGAGAATAAGGGTATGAGAACACAATCAAGAAAATATAATAGCATACCATTAATTTAAAATACCATAAAAATGAATCATGTCATAATGATTGGATATTCATAATACATGAATAATAAGTAAATAAAGAGCATATTACATTAATGCATTACATTAGAATAAAAAATGGAATTATGGAAGACACATAAAAATATAATATGATTTCCGTAGTAGTATTGGGATTCATTCTATACCATCTTGATAGTATGGGTTCACTCAATATACCATGATGGTAGTCATGGATCACTACCATGGTCATCTAAGTGGCATTATTTCACTCCTCATACCATACTGGATGTCATGGTTCACTCCCATGGACATATCAGCACTCAAGGATCATTCCCAAAATTATCATTGTATATCTCATGAGATATAAATCGTTACCCAATATATTAGAGGGAGATATAAGTCCCTCCTATATCCTAATTAAATCAAACATAGATGTGCCATGAGATAATAAATTATTATAAAATAAGACATGAATCAAAATTGGAATTATAAACTTGTAGTCATATAATAAACTTTGGAAACATATAGTTTTTAGAATAATTACATCATAAACAGAACTTGTGAAAGGAAGCGGCTTTCAAAATTATATAACCCATGAAATAGTAGAGTTTCATCAACATCTTTACAAAAAAACATAATCAATTTATATAGTTAATTTTGAATGTAAATATTTAATGATTTCATGGTAAATACATGATTAATACCAATGGATGTTATCTTAGATTGAAAATGATTTATATACAAAATTTAAAAACACTTATTTTTCAAAATATCCGTTTATATAATGAAAATCTCTTTAAAAATCATACCTCCTTTTTTGAAAACGTTTTTATTATAAAATAACTTTGAAAATATTTAAGGGATTACTTGGAAACAATAAAAAAATCTAAAAATTTTTCCTTGAAAATTAGCTTCAAATATATTTTAAATAATTTTTGGAAACACTTATTAAAATATTATTTTAATACAAGGGTTGTAAATAAAATTTATTTCCAACCATAGAGAGACAGATGGTCAGATTTTACACAAAAAAATCATCTTATGTGTCAAAGAGTGGAATAAAGGAACTATTGAAATGCTATATATTTAATAAATATAGGAGAAAGAAAATCATGAAAATTCTTGAGAGATGTATCATATGATTTCATTAAAGGAATAATAAACATATATAATCTCATAAAGCCATGAGATTGTTTTAATAACCTCTTACAATGTGATAACAGGTGTTCATATTCTACATGTAAGAAAATGGAATTAAATGTGGATTAAAATTTCATTCAAAAGAGTAAATTAATTATATAACATGTAAAATGTAATTACATACACCTATTAAATGAATTTATGTTCATAAAAATCATTTTATCAAAAGAAGTAAAATTGAGAAAAAAACATATTTACCGATTTGGTAGCATTTGAAAAATAGAACCCATGAATGAATTTTAATAAATTGTATATATTAATACTCGTAAATTTAGGTATATGAATCACATAATATAGTAATGGGAAGTATATATACCATAAAAAGGGAAATAGTGATGAACATTGCATGTATCTCATTGAGAAAATAGTGAGATAAAATCCCCTTAACATGTGCCTTGACCCTCATCGTACTAAGTCTAAAAACCTGTATAAAAAATATAAATTTATTATAAATATTTTATAGGACCATATTATTATATCTAATAAAATACATGTCTTGATTATGACATTATATTACCTATTTGTTATAAATATTATGTTAATATTTCACTTCTGGTAATATTCTTATTATTCTTTTCACGTGTCTCAATTAGTTATATATTTGGGTATTATACATTATATATTGATTAAAATAATTTAAAAAATTATACAATATATATATAGTATATTTGTATAATTATAATCTATAGAATATTTTAGTCTGAAACAAAATACATTGTTCATGGAAACGGTATGTTGTTTATACGCATGAATGTTATTTATGAATAATTGTCATGTTTAAAGAATGAAAGTAAAGTAAATATATTTATATATAAATATAAATATTATATTATATGAATGTTAATATATATATATAATAAATAAAACTATCCTTAATACATTCCATGTAGTTTATGAATGAATAATATTACTTTGAGGGTGCAGTAATCCACACTTACTCAAAAGAAATTATAGTATTCACTAAAAATTGAAGGTAAAGAATTATTTTTTATAAAATAAATAAATAATCTTATATTAGTAATATATATAATAAATGACACATATAAACATTGTTTCTATCATAATTTACACCATGGAAGGTCGTAAGGATAATTGAACAATCATCATTTAGTAAGGTAGTGGTTCACCTTTCACATAAACAGCGTGTTAGTCTTCTATTAGATATAGGAGTGTGTATTTGTATGTTAAAACCATAGAATACCAACATAATAGATTATTTAGGATTCTATTGTTGTTATAAAATCATGGAAAAAAATTGTGGTGCTGGAAAGTAAAATAACATAAAGGACTTGAGATAATACGTTACCTCTTAATCGGGAAACTCCTTTTGGATTATGCGAAACCCTCCATTATATTTCATTATACCCAAGGAAATGATTCTAGGAGGAATGGATGTATGATGGAATGTTTATAGGGATGATATTAGACAAACATAAGAGGTTTTAGATGTTTGAGAATGTAGTAGAGTTGGTGTTCTTCTAAATTGAAATAAAAGGAATCACATGGAATGTTTGAGATAATTTAAGGTGTAAACATGTTCAGACATAAATAAAATCATAAAAACACAACATAGGTAAATAGTGGAAGGTGTATGACCTAATAGTGGCCTGAAAATGGGGTTTGGAAATTTTCCTATGTCATTTTGGACCCTAAGAGTAGTGTCTGGTCACTAATTATTCATAATTTGACTTTAATCCTCCATATAAATTTTTTAATTTTCTAAAATAAACCACTTATTTGGCTCAGTGGTAACCTTACAAACACAGGATACAAGATTCAAACACCTGCACCATAATAATTGTGATTAATTCTTATCACTTTTAGTAATAATTTTGATCAAAAATAAACATGAAATAATTATACTCTTAATATTATACTTATTAAAAGGGTGTATTTCCGTTTTCCAAAATACAATTATTAGAAGATAAAAATTTATGATTAATGATAATCCCACAGAGGGGGAAAATTTATAGGTTTTTAATATATAAAAAAGTAAAAACTATTATTACATTATTTTATATTCAATATCATTGTAAAATTGCTTCTAATAACTGATATTATATATACATGTGTATAATTTATCTAATTTGACCATAAAAAATTCAAAATATAATTTAAAATTAACTATTATTTAGACCAAAAGTTAGTATTTAACCCAACGTAGTATTTTTCAATATTCATAAAAAAACAATGTTTCTGCAAAAATTATAAAAAAGTCACCATAATCTAATTTGGATATTCTATATTCAAAAAAAAATATTATTTTATCAAACAAATATTTTTAAATGTGTCTAAAATTAGTTTTATTATTAAAAGTGGTTCATTTGAGTATATTATATTTTAAACATAAAATGAAATTACAAAACAAATCATATCTTTCTTTATCAGTGTGATTTATTTATATAAAAAGTATATAAAAAATATTTTGAAAATCATTAATTAATATTAATTTTAATAAATTTAAAGTCTAGGTTATAATTATATAATTTATATAACTATAACTGAAAAAGGTTGTTTTGTAGATACATCAGTGTTGCATATAAGGTACATGAATTCTGTGTTGCATGTATCATATGAGGAGTCAATGCTCTATGTAACATATACTGAGATGGTTCCATTTAGAGCATTCCAAGTCCGTTCTATGTGAAATGAACATTTGAATTAGTTTATTGTAAAACATAAGTGATAATTTAATTTATTCAAAAAAGTATTTCATAAATACATATGGTGTTAAAATAATCACATATAATTTCTCACTAATTCAAGGTGTCGAGACCTAAAAAATGAGACAAACTAATATAATTGAAACAATATTGTGAAGCAAACACACTGATCCCAAAATACTCTTCATTTACAACTAAAATAAATGTTGTAATCTAATAAGTGAAAATAAAAATTATCAACTCTTGACATCAATGAAAATTCCATGTATTTAATTTCTCACATAAATGACTAATTTTTTTATTTTAATCATTTTATATAATTAATATGATAAAATTTGAATACATATATAATAATTATAATTCCTTCAAAAAATGAATCATCAATATCAAATAGTGGTGTTGCTATTTCATTCTCTACTCATATTCTTTTGGAAATATACATCTCAAAATAACAACAATCAATCATTATATTATCTTATCTACTCCAGCTATTATAGAATCATGATCTATAAAAAATAATTTCACTATTTTAATGATAACAAATCTATCTTCAGATAAATTCAAAATTTATCAAAAACATCCCACTCATTGATATCGAATAAGATGTTTATTTTCATAGGTCATTTATCAGTCTTCCTAATGCTTATTATTGTAAAATTTAATGAATTTAATTATAATGTCATGATTTTAATATACATGAAACATGATTCCCACCATTATAACTAATAATGAATATATTAATTTATCTAAGACAGGATTCTTCAAATAGGTCCTGATTAGGCATGCCTGAATCTCCAAAATAAATTATAATTTCTTGTATTGTGGAAAATAAACCATTATTTCATAATAAAACATATTTTATGATATCCCAACAAAACAATCACATGTATCTAAATAATCACACCAAAAAATATATATCCAAAATATTTTTTGTGTCCCAAAAAATGAAATTAAATAAACTAAACAATTATGTATAGATCTATATGGGTTTATAAATAATGGAGTTAAATGTCACAATTCAGGGTTGGAAATGATGGATGAACCCATAGATGTGGGAGGGATCAATCTGAGGAGTCTTGATATCACCATTAATTTCATTTAATTGATGTATTTTGTGGGATATGTCTATAGTTCATTTAATTTGGATTGGTTATATCAAAAATAGAATTCTGAATTCCTTATACATTTAAGGAGATCCCAAATGTGCCCCCTTTGATTTAGCCAATGACAGAATCTCCATCCTTGATCATTACAGTCCTTGGATAATGGATTGTGGTTAAGTGAGTTTTTTGAAAGATATATGGTTCAATGTGTAACTACTCTTCCATGTCTATTTGGTCATTGACATTTCATTTTGGTCATTAGTCTATGATACAAAATTTAAAAATATTTTGATTCAGAAATGAAAATAATCATCTTTTCTCCCATATTCAACTAATAGAGTAAAATGATATTAATTTTTTCACTCCTAAATGATATAGAAATATTTCTACTAAAGAGCATACTGATTTGGTTTATCCAATGAAAACAAACAACATATGGTCATAAATTTTTTGAGGCGTGGTTATTCAACATAACTAAAATTTGATGATTTAGTGAATTCATAAAAATTAAAATACCATTGATAGATATGTCTATTAGAATGTAATTAATATGTTAATCAAAATTTGATATTTTCAGAACATCTAATTCTTAGGAGGGAAGGGATTTATTTTATATGGGGATTATTTGGAAATTGTTTTGGTTGTATTTTTCCTTTTCAATACATATACATATTTTTATAAAGATGGTTTAAATATTAAAAATGTTAGATGAATGAATAATAGGATCTCAAAATGCACATTGGTTTACATTTTTTGGAAACCTAGGTGTCCAGAAACACTAAAATAATTAATAGAACCATGATTTCATTATCTATAATGAATGTATGTTTGATTTATCTTATTATGGATTTCCTTGAACCTTTATACTTTGAATGATTTATCATCAATATCTAGATTTATTTAATAGCACATTTTGATAGGGTAAAACCCTCAAGGTTTATGTAAGGATTACTAAATTTTATAGACACATATCAGTTTTGGAATGAAATTGAAGATTCATGGTTCTACTCATTAGATAAAATTATGGTTTTATTCTACTATCGTTCAATATCTACTATGTTCATTGACATTCCCATATTCAGGATATTAGAGGAATTCCCCACAGATTTTTCAGAGTAATATCATTAATATAACTCTAACAATGTTTGAATTTGATTCTAAATTTATGGAAAAAGAATTTATTGGATATATATTAATTCAATGGATTATTATCAACTACATCTGGGATTTTCGAAACATGACCTAAAATATATTAAGATTTAACACACCTGGCGTGAGGGAAGTATGGAGGTATAATGTCTTCAATCCAGTGATGAACCTGTATAGCCTATTTATTTTTGTATAGTTCTAATTCCCTTCCCCGTAATCATATTAATGTTTATCTTTGAGACATTCTTGGTTTCCATTATATCAGACCTCTTGAATCTGTTTGTCAATCATTTTTATCGATAATAATTTTTATCAAAATTTTATTCTGTAAATTTATTATTTGTAAATATATTTAAAAGTTAACTACAAAATCTCACTTTCAATATGATAGATGTTATAGACTTATTTTTAAGTATCTGTCAAAAATTATTGATTTATTTACCTTAAAATATAACATATTACCTGGTAACATATAATATAATCCTCCATGGCATAAATTAACATCCAATAATATGATTTTAATCATGGATATATAATATATATCATCATTTTAAAATATAATTTAATCAAATTATCATCATCACACACAAAACGCATCTAGAACAAATGAAAATAAATATTAGATTGTATATGGAAAAAACCACTATATTTATCTCATTCAAGACTCCAAGAAATAAAATACTATGACTCCTATTAATATAAAAAATAAAATGTTATATAAATTTTCATAATTTAAGATATCCCCCCTGACATATTTTCAAAGAAAATTTCATTATTACTGTTAAATTTCCATATTTTAAAACAAAATATTACAAGTGAAAATTGTTTTAATTTATCATGATTTAATTTATTTTACTATTTTAAATATAAATCTAACAATTATTATCCAAATTTTCCAATTCCTTCCTTATAGGTTTTCTTATTAATATTACTAAAAATCATAAATCTTGACAACTAATTAATTTATCCATTTAACAGGACATAGAAAACATAAGAAGGACAACACAATATATGATGAAAATTGGAACATCCTTGATTATTCAAACTCATAGCTCATTCAACAAGACAAAATTTGAAGAAAATCTATAATATGATCGAGGATATTAAATAATCATTGACAAACATTTGGTGTCACAAATAATAAAAATTCACAATTTATACATGAATATCCAGATCATAATTTTTTTATATTTGAAGAAAAAGAAAAATCCACATAATATCTTCCAACAAAAACAACTAATTAAACTGAAATTTTAAAGAAAAATTCAACTGTTAGGTACCAAAATTTGATGAATAATTCTTTTAGATGCTGACATCTTCATATCCATAAATTCATTCATGATGTGAAATTGGAAAAAAATACTATAATACTAGATAATAACACAAGGTTTAGGATAACAACTATCTCATTGCGTATAAAACTCCAATGACAAAAAAAACTGGAGTGAGAAATTTTTAAATCAATATATAAAAATTTAATAATATTATTTATCCAGATTCATATTTTTAGGTAGTTAAACTATCGAGACCTCTTCTAGGGTAGTTTTGGCAGGCAAACTATCAAACACCTTAGGCTATAAACACATTCCAACATTCTCATTTTAAGGTGATTGAAGTAAAACACATAGGATTATTTATATTCATAATCATACAAATTAAAAATTCCAATGTTGGGATTCTATACTCAATTTTCAACCCAAGTGACTTTTCCTCCAATTTTTCTATTCATGTAAATCATGGGTTTTCAGTGTAACCACATAACTGTTATAGTAATTTCAATTTATTCTTAATGATTGTATGATCATAATATTATATTATTAAAATAATACTTGTTTTATTTAATATTCATGTGCTTAAAATGTTTTAAATGTGGTTCCAAAAAATTCCCTATTTCAATTAAACATTCAATAAATAGTTCATGATTAACTACCATCATCGTTCTATTGTGAGTTTGGCTCAATTATACTATATTTCATTTTAAATTTTTATATATATTTAATATATCACCCAAAAAGTCATCAACCATATTATTAT
Organism: Viscum album; assembly: GCA_963277665.1. NCBI lineage: Eukaryota > Viridiplantae > Streptophyta > Magnoliopsida > Santalales > Viscaceae > Viscum > Viscum album. The sequence continues at coordinate 32,612,707 of OY728150.1, read as the reverse complement.
TAATCTCAATGGATGATTAAATCAACCACATGGTGAGTACTATTTTGGGGATGTTATGTGATTGTCATCTTTTCCCTTTTCAAAATCATTCTATTTTACAATATATATGTTGATCTAAAAATATATTGGATTTATGAAATGGTTTCATTGAGATGTTTATTATATGGATTATTTAAATCAAATGTACCCGTGGGTTAATAAAATATTTAGCATTCCATCAATGATAATTTATTATGATTAGAACCCTAGTTGAGTCATGGATTAAAGCATATAGAATTTTGGATCTTGATCAAAATCCCATCATGAAGATGATGTTAATTTAATAAAATACATGAAAATTTTAAATGATATTATAATATTAAATCTACAATAACGAACACATACAAATATCTATAGAAATTATAATTTTAAATTAATCCAATAATCAATTTATAAAATCTCTCCCCACACTCCATCACCCCATTTCAAACAAAAAAACCCATTGACACTAAAATATACTACCATAACAAGGATTTGATTTGAGTGATCCTATTAACATTATAGTAGATCATCGAACCATCGAATGATTTAAGTTTGACAATTGTTCATTCTTCAAAATCCAATATCGAATACCAATTAAAAATACTAGTTTTTTTTATCATATGTGTGAATAAAATATAACTTCTTATAAAAGGGTGAATAATGATACTCAATATACCAACTCAAATAAGTGAAATAGAACCATAAATTACTATTATGAATATGTATGTTCCATTCATAACTCACTTATAGAAATAAAACATCTCAACACAATATTAATTATCATAATAACATTAACATTTCCTTCTATATAGTGTTATATATTTATCACCACCATATAAAATATGAAATAATGTGGTATATATGACCACACACATAAATGTAAAGATAGTAACATTTTTAGAGATAATAATAAGAATGACCCACCATGAACTATATAGAAATAATATTTCATTAGGGATATAGTCTCCTACCCTAATTCCTCTATCGAGCCCTCCAACAGAGACAAGGATAAAAATTGTAACAATGTAATTATTAATTGAATTAAAATTATCATACCACAATAGATAACATAACTCATATAACCAACATGATAATGGTTTCCATGTATAGATATTATTTATAAAATCATTATATCATATATTAAATTATAAAATAAATTATGTATTCAATATATTATATATAATATACTGTTTTCTTATATTAAAGAAGGAAATATGCATTTAGTATACCTAAAACCTAGAGTTGTTATGGAAAAATAAAAATTAATCACTTTATTATTATTAAAATTTTCCCTATAACTATGGGAGATAGGGAATATAAACACTCAATTGAATCATTGTCTACAATAAATCCAAGATTTTGGGTGACCGTATGAATAAATACATAGGTGTTTATTAATTTCATCAAACATATATGTACGATATCTAAATAAAATAAATTCTTGAATATATTACTATTAGTCCCCAAGCTAGTTAATTAGATAATAATATCACTGATCTAGTTTTTTTGGTTGGAATAAGTGTATTCTCTATAATTTCCAATCACTATCAACATCCCCTATCCATAATACATCCTAAAACATAAAATGTATAGTGATTAATAAAAAAAATCATACAAATTGAGTAATTATCTAACCTTTATCATAGGAAATTTACATATAAAATTCAATATTTATAATATCATTGTTCGTGGTTTCAATATAATTTTACATATCAAGATTTCATGGATGTTCGTTATCATTCACCAGGACTCTCATATACCCCATGTATTGATGGTTAAAGTATCAATATTCATATAATGAAATTTTATTCTCATTAATATGAGTATATATATAGAAAATTATATATATAAATCTTCATATATATTTTATTCAATTATTCCATATCACTGTTATAATATATTCAAATAATTAGGTTTCTTATTAGTATATTATTCCATAACTGGTGAATTCATATCGTGATTTTATAATATGTATAATTCACATTATTTATATATATCATATAATATATAAACAATTATGGATACTAATTTAACATTTATATTTTATAATTATTAACGATTTTGATAATCATGATTGATAATTTTGATACACCCTGAGTAACCAATACATTATAAGATACTAATTCCATCAAATAATAATTGATAAAATCTTAAGGAAAAAACTTCTTTAATATAACCAATTTTAATATTAATATTATTTTAATAATGATTATTTTTAATTTCACATTAGTAACCAATCTCCATTATAAATTTACTATAAAAATAATTGACAAGTTAGTGTTAATTCCAAAGTTAATCGACATCACTAATTAATGTTTATTATTGAACATTAGAATGAGATATGTTCAAGGTGATATTTCGAGTAATATCTAATGAAAAAACACTAAAATGATATATTTAACTCCACTAAATCAAATAAATAGATATTTTTTAGGATTTTCTTGTTAAAATAAATAAAATTAATTATTTAATGCGCAATTTTTATTTTCATTATTTCCTATTATGATTATAAGGGTTTTGAATAGAAATTAAGGAAACATGGATTCTCAAGTTAAAATAACACTTGCCTCTAAAAAAATTTCAACTACACCTACCTCAATCCCTAGATCAAGTGATCATATAACCCAAATCCTAGCATTCCATACCACTCATGAATAATGAATAAAGTTATAGTGTCCTCCTTTTTATCAATTAGACAATTAGAGGAACTTACATAATGATTCAAAAAATAATTCCCCAATAAATTTATATCTCTATGAAGCTAATAGATTTTTGTCCCATAATATATCAGATGAATAATATATTCCTTAAATAAAAACTCATAAACTGTCACAAAATCTATCCCAACCTCTATCCACCGCCACCCAAGTTGAATACATAGATAGATTGTATGTCTGAGTGTTCAAAAAGTTTTGTATTATTTTGTTTCATCCAGAGGATAAAATGTATGTATCATTTATTAAATTAATAAGTATTTTTGAAAACTAACTAATATAGACTAAAATAAAATCCTTAATTTCAATAAATTTGTACATGATATCATCATTTTTATGTTTTAATTGATTTGTTTCATTAAAATATAATTAATGTTGTACCAATTATAATATTATTATTCAACGATTAATGTTAATTTCACTTTTATTGAAAAGTAATCAAAATATCACTCTATGATATATATAGAATAATAATTTATATTTACAAAAATTTATATAATAAAAATAAAATTATGTTACACAATCAAAATATATATGGAAATAGTCTTTAATTTCATTATCAAACCCTAAAATCCAAAGCCAGAATTTAGAAATTAATTAATTTATCTATAAGAATAACATCAATTAAGAGAATGGATTAATGTCTTTCTGAATTAATTTCATTCTCCTTTATTTAAAATTTATTATTCTTGGACTTCATGAATTAATTCTTTCCATATTTGATATAATGATAAACAAATGATAAGGAAAATTAAAAACAAAAAATCGGTGGCAGGTTATAAAACCATACCATGTTTCAAAGAATGCATGTTTTATAGAGAGATTAACAATCTCAATTATATTTTACAATTTCTTGTGAGAAATAGATTATTTTTTATAAATATTATCCAAGTTTATATATTATAAAAAAATTATGTAATATAAAAACATTTTAATATATTAGAATATTTTTATAATATATTATAACGACAATAACAATTAAAAAACTACAAAAAATACATCAAAATAATATATAAATAAAAAATCACCACATAATAATCAATTATGACTCCCATTTAGAAATATAAAAAACTGTTAATGAATAAAATATGGCCCAACCAGTATCAATAAATAATATGTATTTACTTTGAGAAAGTCTTATAACATTCATTTAAACCACTATAAGAACACATTTATTTAGAATTAGAGTGTAAAAATTCTACAAAAATGAATGTTTAGAATTTCATTTGTTCGATATGTTACTCTTTGTATGATCCAAAAAATTATATTGTAAAAATCAATATATTTATTAATGTGTATAAATTGTTTTTTTATATTTAATATTTTCTTTATGAAGATGGTGCTTACTAAAGATCAACTATCTATTCAATTCCTATAAGAGAATCATTCTGAATAACTTGATTAACAAATGGTCAAAATATTATACATCATAAATGTGGGATAATTAATTATTTATAAAATAGAAGGACCATTTATGTTTACTTAATTTATATATATTTTGATAACTAATCAAATTATATAAACAATATTTCTCTTATATACATATTTTTGTGTTATAGGTTTTCACATGTGCAATACCAAACATCTTTTGAATAATTGATTATTAAATTATTAATTAGTGTAAATGGTGTTTCCTTTAGTAAATGGACATATAAATTTTTTCTAACGGGTTAATTTTTCTGAGGATAGGTTGTCAAACAATGGTCTATATTTTTCAAATATTCTATGATATTAAATATTTATTATATATAAATTATTTTTTCCCATGAATATGAACATAAATATCTCTTATATGGAGGTAAAAATATAAATTCCATCTTCAAGGATGAGAATGGTATGTGTGACTTCACCTAGGCCAGGTACAATATTTGATCTGGATCATGGAGCCAAACTGAGTCTCTATTAAATAGGATTCATATAATTTTAATTTTAATTTAATTTTGTTCCCCCTAGACATGAATATATAAACATTTTCAAATCATGGATGAGACACCCCCTATTGGTTTCAAGAATCATGAGGGATAGGGGTGATTAGAAAAGCACCACCCATTGATCGATATTAGAGTCAGATCAGAACATCACAACACTTGAACATAGGTAATGGGAATTTATATATCAGTATGGATTCATTTTTAGGAAGGAATCATTATTTTTTTCCTCCATCATTCATCTATTTGGAATATTTTTTATTTTTTTTTAAATTTTCATGTATATTGATTAGATTATGTAACAAAGATGATAAAATTAAAATAGAGTGGATTGTATGGTTTTTAAAGTTCTCAATATCTAAAATTACAAAACCCATTTAGTTTGTTTATGTGGTTAGTTTTAATATTTCTAAAAACAAGACATTTAAATCAAATACACATGTTTTATAGGGCCTTAAGTATGGAACCTAAGGTTTGAAACTGTAAATAGAAAACTAGGTTGTTCTAGGTTCATGTAATATTGATGTACAGACTATAATAGTCTACATTACATAACATGATAATGAGTACACAAAACAGGAATTCCATGTAACACTCTAATATTATAAAATAATATATGGTTCAATATCATACACATCACTCAACAACGAGTTGGTAAGAGAAAAATATATAATTGTGATCATTATAACATAGATATTGAATTTTAATGTTTAAATAGTTGAAACCAAATTAATAAAATATATAATTTTCTTCATAAATAAAAATAAATTTTTATATTGTAACAGCCATATCTTTTTATGAAATATATTCATTAAATTTTTTTTATTCAGTAGCTTGCATTGCATGAAATCATGAGCCTAAAAAAATGTGAGATGACCTTATTATAAAATTACCGTTATAGGCTGGTTTTTAGGTTAACAATAACTACTATAACATTCTTATGAAAATGCATTGTAAAATCATTGGCTATTAATTATTTATTAATAATATAAATCTATTAGATCTTTATTTTAAGTGAATTAATTTTGGTAATTAAATTTTTTATATATGGGTTGTATATGCTTAATAATTTTTTTTACATTCATATAATGGATATTTCCATTATATGGTAAGAATAAAACCATTTCTGATGTATAAAAGACCTATTTTTTAAAAAAATTAATTTTACACCATTGATGGTAAACCCATTTTAAATTAAGATTTTTACACATTAATAATTTTATTATGAAAACATAAACATATTACTTTTAAGAAAGATATAAAAATTTACTTTGGAAAAATTTCTAATATTCTTCACATAACATTCATCTTTTGATGAATAGTAATAATATACAAAATTGTAATTGAAAATATATTTTTCCTTGATATAATTGATATGGTTAAATTATATTATTTAATGGTTTCAAATTATATATATATATATATATATATATAATATTATTACCATTTCATATAATTTAGGGCATTTTAATTAATTTTACATTCAATTCATATGTAAATACATTTTAATCTTTTGTAATATTTTAACGTTTAAAATTCATTTTCTCATTTCAACAACGGGACTAATTATAAATTAATTAAAACAATATATGTTTTTTTAATTTTGAAAAATGGAATCCATATTTGAAATCTGTATTCTCAAATTACATAAATGGATTTTTTTTATTTTTTGGGCTATATGAATAGTATCTTCTATAAATTTTATTGACATGGTAAAAGGGTAAATCGTGTAATTAAGGGAAAAAATAATATAATATAATTCCCCTAAGATTTTAATTCATATAAATGGATGATTATAATTTTTACTAAAACTTACTTGGGACGAAATGGCATCCATTGTAACCCACATGGTTGAGATTGAGACATTTAATTTATTTTATTTAAAGAAAAGTGAAATATGTCTCACTGAAACCTTAATAAATATATTATTTTTAATATAAGGTTATAAATAAGATATGTTAGATTATAAAAAATATATTTAAAAAGAAAATATTGTTATTCATCATGAAAATTTATTTTTAATTTTTAGTTAATAAATTATTTCCTTAATTACTTAAACTTGGATGGTGGAAATATTATTTAATTAATGGGAAATGAATAAAACAAATTTTATTATAATATTAATAACCATGAAAAGTCCCAAAAACTTGACCATACCATATTGGTCAAGTATATCTTGTCCATAATCACCCAATAGTTGACTTACTGACCAGTTGGAGGCTTATAGAAGATATTAAGGCACTTATATTATTTTATTTAAAGTGAAGATAAATTTGACCCATTCATGTTTTAATAGATTATAACCTTTTTAATGGTGGGTTTATCAAATGTTAAATTCGACTAAACCTATTCATATGAATGATAGTGGATATATTTTCATCATAATATTTTATTTTTATTTTTTTTCTCAAAAAATAATTATATTAAATATTTAATCATAATCGAGGTAGTAATTATTTTATTAATGAAGAGATGAAATAAATGTTATTTCAATAAATATTATTTTGGAAAAATATTATTTAAAATAAATTTTAAATAATCCCTTGACCCCTTAGTGATATAATAAAATACATGGATCGAGATTTTATTCTTATTTTAATATTTTAAAAATCTATGAAATTAATATTGTATAAATTGACATAATTGATATTTTGTCCAAATAAGGTGTTCTTAAATTTTTTAAAAATCCTAAAACATTTATAAAAATATATAGTAATTATGATGTGATATAATATGTTATAAATTATTCTTTTTATGGTCTGATTATGTTCATATAAGTATATATTTAAAACTTCTAATATTGAAATGTTTGTTACCCTATTTAAAAATTAAATAGAATAACTAAGTGTTAATTAAAATGATAGTCTTTATATTGACATATATACTTGTCTAACATTTCATGGTGGATGAGTTTAAAGCACTCTATAATCTCATCTTATAAATTTGGACATTTATTTGTTTTATATATGGGATTTTATTTTAATATAAATTAATATTTTTGAGGTTTCCAAATGATCCACGCACCTCAATTATAAAAGAGATCTTCAACCCTCAACTCTCCACATCATTTTGAGACATCAATTTCACACATTCCCTACCCATTTTCCTTTTCAACTTCTCTAGACACATTGTATTTTTTCTCATCTTCTTATAGACCAACTATAATTCTTTGTGATGATATTTACAAGTTCCATATCCAATAAGAGTTATTATCATTTACTGATTCTTTTATACATCTTTCTTCTTCTTCCACATAATGAGTTGTTTCATTATAAAGATATAATTATAGTATTAATTTTATACCGTGAGTTTATTAATATTATGAAACAACCATATTCCATGTTCAACCTATGAGATAAAAAATTAAATTAGCACGAGTACGTATGTACAACTTGTTGTGTTCGAGAAGTGGTGTAATCTGTTTTTCACCACCACCTTAAATTGATGAGTAAAATGAAGTAATTAAAATATATATATATATATATATATATATGATTAATATAAATTATATTCATTCTATGATACTATACACCATCCTCCTCAATACCATTCAACAGTTGTGTGAAGGATATCGTTGCTCGTGCGTACGTATGACTTATTGTCTTCACAGTGCAATGTGATTCATTCTACATAATCATCCTTAAAACATGAACATATAAATTAATTGAAATAAAAAATCTGTTTTATATTATATAAATACCATGCTTTAAATGATATAACTATAACCTAAAAATAATAATATGATATTATCTAACAAAACAAGCATAATTACAAAAGTAGTTAATACCCGAATAACAAGTAACAATCCAATGTTACTAAAAATGGATGAAAATATGATAATAAATGTTATAATAAAAATGATTACGAAACTTTAATAGTTAGGTAAAATAATTTAAATCATTATAAAAGAGTTTAAGACACATATGAAGAATATCAGACCTAAGGTAAGGGATAACTTTTCAAATATCATTTTTGTCCAAGATTGTTTATTCGTAAGTATTTACTGGGGTATGTTTATCATCCACATAAATGATTCCCAATTAAGTAATATTATTTATATTTTTTCTATAATTTTGTAAACTTATTTATACCTTTTTGTGATTTTTTATTAATGGTTATGGAGTTAATATTTTGTCGTTATTCTATTTAACATATTTTTTTTCTTTTCCAAAAAAATTAATTGGAGAATGTTTTTATCACTTATACAACATGAATATTTTTTTACAGATTCATGACATCTTATTTCAATTAATATTCCTCTACAAAATTTCAATTTTATTTTCAAATAAATTCTTTTCTTTTAAAATTGTGTGGTAGTTTTAGGAAAGAAAACATTTTTTAAAAAGAAAGGATTGTTTCTTCAAGAATTTTGTTCACATATTTTTAAAAAATAATTTATCTATATAATATGATATATGTTTATGTTTGTATACCTATTTTTATGTTTTTTTTCATGATGGATGTTTTTTTGAAATCCATTTATTTTAGAAGGATTATGTTATGACGGAATGATTTTTAAGAAAACCATTTTACTTCAGGGGTTAAGCTATGATAAATGCTTTATGTTTCTGTGGAACATGTAAGAATTATTTTACTATGAGATGGGTGGGATCGATATCTCCCTTAAATGAGTTGGGTAATTTTTTATTTCTCAGGAGATAGACATCACAAAAATGGTAAGTAAACTGAGTTTATTAATACAGGTCTGGAATGAAGAGTGAACTCTGTTCAGTAATGGACATTGTCTTCTATGATGGTTTCAAAAAATAGCCTTGACTAATATGAAATTATTTTCTATGCTTATGTGTTTATTCCTTAAAGATTCATGTATTATTTTATTACTATTTTGATTACATTTCACTTTTATGAATTATCCCACCACATGATATTACAATCATTTATATGGAGGAAAATATATTCATATGTTCTGTTGTAAGAATTATGATATGATTGATATTTAACTTTTTAATCCTTACTGAGAATTTGAACTCACCCTTTCATATGTTCTTTTTCCCCTAGTCATGAAGAACTTTATTAATTAATATATGGCAAAAAGGAGTCTAGTTATTGAGAAATAAGTAGAAGAGAGTGTGGATGGTTTATGAACCAGTTGTTTATGTTTCCTACTTTCTGAAGACATTAAACCTATATGGTCATGGTGTGGTTTTTATTATGTTAACTTATATATATTATTTAATTTTTAAGTAATATGTTAATGTAATTTTTGGTCCATTGTAGCTTGTATCAGATAAAAGGTGCGGATAACATTTAGAAACATGAATGAGAGACTCTTAATAAGATCAATATTGACATGTCGATGTATATGAGACAATCATATCCAAGTGTTTTAGATATGTTCATGAATAACATAGGATAAAACATAAAGTGTCCTAAATTGAAATTTTATTCTAGAATTTTATGGTTTTCTTATTCTGAATAGTGCTTCCCACAGTATGATATTTGGTTTTATTCAATGGATGGAACTCGATGAAAACACATCAAGGATGAATGCATCGATAAATGAAATGATTATTCCCCACTAGAAACCAAATGTTATTGGAGATAGAATTCATAATCTTAAAGCCATGCTCACATTGAATGATAATGATCTGTATCATTTGAGAAATCTAAATGAGAAAATGAGGGAGAAAGATCATGTTGAATCATTTCTGAGGCGGCATCCACCTTTATTCAATATGTATTATGATCTATTAGTGGCTGAAAAATGGATTAGTACCACTTAAAATATATTTTCATCTCTACAATGATGGTAACATGATAAATTCATCTTATTAGTATTTTTTGGGATAGATAAGCAGATCAATGGTGGGATCGTATCAATAATATGAGGAAAAAAGTAGAAATTGGGTCTATGGAATGGGATGGGTTCATGAACAAATTTTTCAATAAGTACTTTCCTCATATTCATAGAACAAAAATGTAAAATTATTTCCTTGAACATAATCAAAATGATGATGAATCTATTGGTACCTGCGAAGAAAATATTACAAGGCTTGGAAGGTACACTTCTATAATTATTATCAAAACTAAGAGTAAAATTTATTGATACTTTATTGGCTTAAAACCAAGTCCCTAAATTGCATTATCCATAAGGGACTTTAATAGCTATAAGAAAAATTTTCGATGTTATCTCATGTCTCATATAGATATTGGAGTAACCCATCAGTCATATGGGTTTGGTAAGAAGATAAAATAAATTCTATGGAAAATCATAAGACCACACTAAAAAAAGATGCATTTTCCATTATGATCAAAGTGTGGAAAATTCATTGAGGGAATTTCCGTAAAGGGAATATTATATATTTTAAGTTTGGAAGAGAAGGTCATCAGGTATTTTAATGCCGAAGTTATGGGAAAGATATTTCTATTGATGCGAATAATGAAAAGGATACATAAAACACACCTCCTAGACATTACTTCTACAAATGAAAGGAAATTGGGCATTGTTCTAGTCAATTCTCCAATCCAAGGGTTACTGATGATGATCGATTTTAACAAACTCTTATGGCCAAATTCAAAGGAATATCACATGAAATCATTATTAGTGACATCGAGAACAATAATGAAGTGGTGAAAGGTACACTTACCATCCAATCTAATGTATAAAATGTTTTATTTGATTCTGTATCCACCCATCATTTTATTTCTCTTGAATTTTCTAAGGGTATCGTTTTATTACCTAAAAATTTAGATATTGAGTTACCAATGACAACTCACAATGGCACAATAGTCACACCAGAAGTTTATAAATATTCTCTGGTTGAAGTTTGTAGGAAGGTTCTTCATGAAAATCATGTGATTCTTCATATAGTGGACTTTGATGTGAATATTTTCATGGATTATATTTCTCTATATAGATCTCATATCAATTTACAAGGAAGGGATGTTAAATTTCATATTCCAGATCAATTTGTGATCACTGATTGATGAAAGGATGAATGTAACATTTGAGTAGAGATTTCATCCATCTTACATGTCTTGATTCCTAAAAATGAAGGTTATTTATCTGAAATGGTTGGGGAGAAAATTATGATTACTAATATGCTCATTGTAGAGGAATTTGATGATGACTTTCATGAAAAATTTATAGGTCTTCCACCAAAAAGTGAAGTTGAGGTTTCAATATAACTTATACCTGGTTTTATGCCTATTTCAAAGTCACCATATAGAATGGCCTCAATTGAGTTCTAGGAATTAAAGAAGCAACTCCAAGAGAATCTTGATAATGTATTCATATGTCCTACTGTGTCACCATGGGGATAACTTATTTTATTTTTTAGGAAGAAATATGGATCAATGAGGCACTGCATTAATTATCATGAACTTAACAAGATCACTATCAAGAAAAAATATCACCTTCCTTGTATTGATGAATTATTTGAACAACTACATAGAGATCAATATTTTTCCAAGATTGATCTTCATTTTGGATATCATCAATAAAGAGTAAAAAATGAGTATATACCAAATATGGAATTCTGTACAAGGTATGGACACTATGATTTTATAGTTATTCCTTTTAATCCTAATAATGCCATATCTATCTTCATGGATCTAATGAATAGAGTCTTAAGATTCTATCATGATAAATTTTTGGTAGTCTGGATAAATGATATTCTTTTCTATTCGATGAGAATGGAAGAACATGAAGAATACTTGAGAATTCCACTAAAGACCCCAAGAAAGGGGATACACTATCTGAAATTTACCAAGTGTCAATTTTGGCTTTATAAAGATTCATTTTTGGGTCACAAAATCTCGATTGATGGGATACATTTTGACCCATCAAAAATAGAAGTTGTTGAATGTTGGCCAAGACCAAATATGGTAACTGAGATATGATGTTTTCATTGTTTAGGTGGATATTATCAATGTTTTGTGAAAATAATTTCACGATTATCTAATTCAACCACCAAGTTGAATTGAAATGGAGTTATGTTCATTTGGATGGTGGAATGGGAAAATAATTTCAATGATCTAAAAATATGGATAAACAGTGCACCCTGGGATCACACTTCCTTGTAGTGAATAACGGTTTGTGATTTACAGTAATACATACATGAATGGGATGGGATGTGTTCACCGGAAAAATGATATGGTTACAGCTTATGTCTAACAAAAATTGTGAATTCATTGTCAAAAATACACAACCCATGATTTGGAGTTATCTATAGTAATAATTCCATTAATGATATAGAGGTATTATCCTTATGGTGAGTATTGTGATATTTATACCGATAATAAAATCAAAAAGTATATTTTCAAAAAAAATGGATATGGATATTATCAAATGAATATGGTTGGAGTTTATTAAATATTATGACTACTCAATACATTATAACATTGGGAAAGTGAAAAAAGAGGCAGATTCTTTGAGTCGATAGGACAATGCTAGCCTATCCATGATGAGAATCACGAAAGACCCAATATTTATTATTGAATAATGGATGGGTTTTGAAATTTTAAAGGATGTGGATAAACATTATCTTTCTCAAATGAATTCTCAACCATCAATATAAGTGAAGATTGTGGAGGTGCAAATGAAAGATGTATAACAAAAAAATAAGGTAATAAATGTTACTAAATTCAACCTTGATTGTGATGAAATAACAATGTTCATGAAGAGGGTTTGTATTCATATCATACTTGAATAAATTAATGAGCTATTGGATGAGGTTCATAGTTCATCATTATTTATTCAACATGGAATCACTAATATATATATAGGGAACTGAAGAAGTATTTATGGTGGGATGGCATGAAAAGAGATGACGCTGATTATGTCTCTTGATTCTTGGTTTGTCAGAAATTTAAGGGTGAGAGACAGAAGTCTAAGGGGATGTTTCAACCATTTCCTATACCAGAATGTAATTTCGAAGAAATCACTATGTACTTTATTTTTGGACATTACAAAAAATCAAATTTCCATAATGCTATATGGTTTATATTTGATCACCTTATTAAGTCAGCACACTTCATTTATATTAGAGAGGATTCCTCTCCTGATCAAATTTCTATGATATACAAAAAATAAGGCTAAGATTGCATTTAGTACCACCTGACATTATATATAATCGGGATCTGAGGATTACCACGATGATACGTAGAAGTCATTAGATTGCTCTGGATATAGAGTTATGTTTTAAAATTGCTTATGATCCTCATATATATTGCCTATCTAAGAGGAGAATTCAAACTCTATAAGACATGTTGAGAGCTTGTTTTTTGGATTTCAATGTTGGTTGGGATCAAAACCTACCTTTGGTGGAATTATATTACAAAAATATATTTCACTCCAGTATTCATATGGATCTTTATGGTGGAATCTATGGAATGAGGTGTCAAACTCCTACTATCTAGGATAAATTTGGGGAATGAATATTTTTCGGATCATATTTTGTTTATGAAATGGAAGAAAAGGTAAGATATATTGAACAATATATAAGACAAGCTCTGATTTGATAAGATATATATGTTGACTACCAAAGAAAATACCTAAAACATTAATTTATTGATGAGGTGTTTCTATAAATATTTCCCTAGAATAGGTTAATGAGATTTGGAAATAAGGGCATGTCGAGCCCTAGGTATATAGGTCCTTTTAAAATTTTGAATCGTGTTGGGAAAGTAGTTTATGGATTCTCACATCCACATAATCTCTCTCAAGTTCATGATGTGTTCAATGAATGCCTTTTGAGAACGTACATACATGATCCTTCACATGTACAAAGCTAAGAAGTCATATCACTGGAGTATGATCGTTCTTATGATGAACAACCGATTGAGATTCTGGATCATAGAGAAATGGTTCTATGAAAAAAGTCCACTCTCATGGATAAAATTTTATGGAGGAACTGCCCATTTGAAGAATCTTCATGGGAACATTAGGATATTAGGAGGGAGAAGTATCCTCATCTGATTGTTTCCATGTGACAAATTTCAAGGGATAAATTCAGTTTAAGTGTCGTAGAATGTAACACCCAGATGATTTTAATAAATATTTTTGTTAGATAATTGTTATTCTTTAGTAGCTTGTGTTGCAAGATATAGTGAGTTTAAATAAACTGCAATATACCATTATTATAAAATTATTGTTATGACCTTGTCGTAGGTGAGTGGGAATAATTTTAACTAACTTATGAAATGAATTGTGAATTCATTGGCTCTGGAATATTTATGGGAAATATATATGAATTATAAATTTGTATTTGTTAGTGAATTACCATTTGATATTTAATTAATGAGATATATATTTTTTCCATACTTAATAAAATAATTTTTATATTCATTCAATGGATATTATAGTCATACGATCTGAATGAAACCATGTCTGAGGTATAAAAAACTATTTTTTTTAAAAAAAATTAATTTATACCATTTAATGGAGAACCCCTTTTAAATTAATATTTTGATAAATTAATAATTTTTATATGAAAAAATAAATATATTTTTTTGAATTAGGATATAATAATTTACTTTGTATAAATTTTTGACATTTTTTTAATAACTATCATGTTTTAATGAATAATAAAAAAATAGTAAATTTTAATTGAAAATAACATTTACCATTGAAATAATTTATATGGTTGAATTATATTATTTAATTTTTTCAATGAATAAATAGAATATATTTTTTCAATTTAATACAATTTATGTCATTTTATTTTTTAAAAAAATAAATTTAGATGTAAACACATTTCAATGTTTTGTAATATTTTAAATTTAAAACAGGTTTTCTCATTTCAACAATGAGATTAATTTTAAATTAATTACTGTAACTTAACTATTTTAAATTTGGAAAACATTATTCCATATTATTAATTAGTAGGGTAAAATTAAAAAATGTAATTATTTTATTTTTGGGCAATATGAATAGCAACTTTGGTAAATTTTATTAGCATAGTAAAAGGGTAAATCAAGTAATTATGGGTAATGTTTTTATAAAAAATTACCCTAACACATTACATAATAAAATTGGATGATTATAATTTTTACTAAAACGTACATGGGTCTAAATGGTACCAATTTTAACCCACTTGGATGAGATTAGGTCATTTAATTTATTTTAGTTAAAGAAAAGTGAAATATGTGTCACTAAAACATTAATAATTAAATTATTTTTAATATAAGTTTATATATATAATAAACTAGATTATAAATACTCATTTTAATGATAATATTTTTTAATTTACCATGAGAATTTATTTTTAATATATATAAAATAAATAATTACCTTCAAAACATATACTTGGATGACGAAAAATTTAATTAATTGATGACAAATCAATAAAAAAAAATTATTAAAATATTAATTAGAATATAAAGACAAAACACATGACCAAACCTTTTTGATCAAGTATAACTCAATAATAATCATCCAAAGGTCGACTTATTTAACATTTGTAGGGTTATAGAATAGATTATGACACATGTATTATTTTATTTGATGTCAATTTAAATTTCCCATATTCATGGTTAAAAATAGTATAGCATTCTTAATGTTCAGGTTTTCAGAAGATAAATTCAAATAAAAGTATTATTATGATATTTTATAGATTTATCATCATCATAATATTTTATTTTTTATTTTTATTCTATATATAATTATATTAAATAATTACACAAAATTGAGGTAGTAATTATTTTATTAATGAAGAGATAAAATAAATGGTATTTTAATAAATATAATTTCGGATAATTATTATCCAAAATGAATTTTATATATTACCTTGAACCCTTAGGGATATAATAAAAAATATGGACTGTGGTTTAATTCTTATTTTAATATTTTAAAAATACATGAAATAAATACTGTAAAAATTGGAACTATTGATATTTTATGAAAATATTGTTTTCATAAAAAATTTAAAAATAATAAAACTATTATGAAAATATATACTAATTATTATATGGTATAATATGTTCTAAATTATTCATTTATGTTTATATTAACTTCAAATAAATACATATATTACCCTTTTAATATTGAAATATTTGTTATCCAAGTTAAGAATTAAATAGAATAACTAAGTGTTAATTAAAATAATAATGAAAAATTGACATGAAAATGTCTAATATTTATTGTTTTATAATATTACAACCATATATTATCTTATATTTTAAATAGGGTCTGTAACACCTGAGACTTTTATGTTATATAAATCATCAAAGGAATCTTTTTCTACACAACACTTGCTTGGCTTGCTTTGCACGCAATCGCGACCTTGCTCGATAGCTTGCGTCGTACGCAATACCGAGTTTCACTAAACAACAATATGCTATTAAAACTAGCCGTTATAAATAGTAATAACCAATTTTTGAAATTTTATAAATTTTATATTTCAAAATGGACTTCATTTTTGGACTCAGAATATCGAAATTAGCCTAGGGTGAAATTTTGGTATTTTTCTGAAAACTTTCAATTTTTGATGAATAGTGAAACCACTAAGTGGTAGGTTAAAAACTGAATTTTGCATAAAACTTAATTTTACCGCTTCTGTGAATGGAATTTCGAAAATCCGACAGACACGGTTGATATCAGTAAGTAAAATGTGGTTCAATGAGATAAAAATAATTTTTTGGTGAATAGTAACTTTTTACTTTTTTTACCGCGGTTAATAGTAAATAGGGTAACTAATGGTAAATATGATATTACTATTACCCTAACACATGTCCTAATTCTATTGGATAAGTGTAATTCGACCAAAAACAACCTTATGAATAAAATATGACCATTTAGGCCCACTTGGATTAGATTAGGACATTTATTATTAATTTATTTAAAGAAGGGTTAAAATAGTTAAAATCAAAGTTTAATAAGTAAATCATTTTTAATATGGGGTTATACATAAGATAAATTAGACTATAAATATTCATTAGAAAGCTAAAAAGATTTCCTACATAATGGTATTTTATTTATAATTTTTAGACATTAAATAATTTAATTTAATTATGACACAACGATGATGCAGTAATTATCTTATTCATGAAATATTGACATAATTGATGTTATAAACACCAAAATAAATGTAATTTGAGACTTTTTATGAATTACACTAATTTTCTAGGTTACTATGATATATTAGTATTGATTTAATCAATTTGGTTCGAACATATAATTCTGTTATGACTTTCAAAAAAATAATATATCAAATAGTGTCAAAATTGACACAAAATAGTTTTTAAATCAAATATTATATTATTAATTGTTATTTTATTCCTAAAAATCTAAGGTTCGGCCAAATGACTTATATAAAGATATATATATTAATAATAAACATTTTGGGGTTCGTTTGGCATGTTATAGTAAGTGTATTAACCATATAGTGAAAAAAAACAAAAAGACATGGTAAAAGTTAAATTATTTAACTTAGAGTTAAATCTAATTGATAAGGTTAAAATAATATCCCAAACTTGTCTAAATCCTATTGGTTGATAGGATTTCGACCCTTCCCCACTTTAGCTTCGAAATAAGACCCTTTGGAACCATTATAAACCGATTTTGACTTTAATATAAAATAATATTTTGAGATATTCCTAAGGTGCCCCTCTCCTCCCTTATAAAAGGGCACCTCCTCCCCCTCCTCCTCACACCAAATTGAGCACTCAAGCTCGGCCAACCCCTGCCATTTTCTCCTCTCCATTTCCCTAGAATAGTCCTAGAGGTTCTGGTCTTCCTCAAAGACCAATTTTAGTTCCCTAAGAGGAGGTCTCCAAAAGGCGCTTCAAAGAAGAGGTAATTACCATTACCAATTCTTTCATCTTTATTTCTTCTTCCGCTTCTTCTTCTTAGGTTGTTTCATTATGAAGTAATAACATCAGAATCACTCATATACTGATATGTTATTATAAGTATGAAACAACCCTATTTCACCATCTATCCATCCTACGGAAAAAGAAATCACCGCGCGTGCGTACGTACGGAATACCGTCTCCACGCCGTGGTGTAATCTATTTTCCACCACCACCTTACATGGATGGGTATAATGGTGTAAATAATAACTATACATAGTTATTACAACATCATATTGATTCTGATATATTGTATAATACACTCCAATTCAATTCAATATTTATGGAAATGATATCATCGCTCGTGCGTACGTACGGACTACCGTCTCCACGACGCGATGAGATTCATTCTCCATGTTAACCATTTAAGAATGATTATAAAGTATATATAAGAAATAATAATGAAATATATGACATTATAAATCTACTGGATTTATATATATATATATATATATATGTATGTATGTCATCTAGTTACTTCCATTCAAGACAATAAAGAAAGGAAAACAACGTTCATGCGTACGTACGGACTACCGTCTTCATGAACGGTGTTTTTCATTTCATTTATCTATCTATTATATATATATATATACTGAATATATATGATATATAAATCATATTTTATATTCTGGAAGTAATTAAATCATGATATAAGTAATAATAATGTCAAAAACAACAAGTCAAAACACCTACGATAAAAGAAACGATTTTACCCAAAACGCTTCTTTAACATGGAATTTACAATAGAACGAGTAATATAATGTCATAAGTAAACCATATATGATATCATAACAATGAATATGATTCTGTAATAAGTCAATGACATTATTTAAACCATTATACAGGAGCTTCGGACACGTACAAAGCAAATCGGACCTAAGGTAAGGGAAATATCACAATCTCATTTTTATCCGAGATTGTTTATTCGTAAGTATTTATTGGGGTGTATTTTATCATCCACATCCATGTTCCCTCAATATGTAATATTTATTCCATCCAATTATACTAGTTTAAATCCAATTTTACCCTTCGGTGAGTTTTTAGTAAATAATATGAAAGGAATCGTTTGTCATTTTTTTCGTACGAGGTACTTTTTGACTTTTCTGACAAAAGTACGAAGAATGTTTTTTTTAACTTATACGGCATGAATGTATTTTTAAAACATTATTTACAAGAAGCTTCATTTACAAGTTTTCAAGTTTATTTTTAATCAACTTCTTTTATTTTAAAGTCGTATGACATGTTATGGAAGGAAAAATGTTTTTGAAGAAGAAAGGATATTTTCCTCAAGAATGGAGTTCAAGTGTTTTATCAAAATTATTTTTCCATCTAAGATAATAAAGGGTTCTGTTTTTATCCCTATTATTAATTTGATTTGATCATGTTGTAATGGAATTATTTTTATGAATTCCTTTATCTTATATGAATTGATTTACGATGTCATGATGTTTCAAGAATCCCATTTTTGTTACATGTGTTATGCGATGATGTATGTTTTATGATTATGTGGCACACATAAGAAAGGATTCATTATAAGATGGGTGGGACCTATATCTCCCTCCAATGCATTGGGTAAAGATTTTATATCTCATGAGATAGACATGGCTGGAACGGAAGGTTATTTCGGTTCAGTGACATAGGACTGAAACGAGGAGTGAACTCGGTTCAGAAAGGGACTTTGTCCACTAAGATAGTCTTGGCAATGAGTCATGACTAACAAGAAATGATTTTCCATGATTATGTGTGCATGCCACAAAGTTTCAAGTTTCATTTTTATGATTATGGGGATCTCATTTTCACTTCTATGATTTATTCCATGTTAAGATATTATGATCTCTTTTGCAGGTTATGATTTTCAAAAAGATATGATATGATTTTTATTTCCTTTATTTTCCCTTGCTGAGCATTTGAGCTCACCCTTTTATGTTTTCTTTTCCCCAGGTCAGGAAGATGGATATTAAGTAGAATATGCTAAAAGGGACCCTAGATATGATAAAATAAATGGGAGACACTGTAGAAGATTTATGAACCAGTTGTTTATGTTTCCCAGTTTCTAAAGACACTATACCTATACGGTCCTTTGTGGTTTTGTCATATGTTGTAATAACTGTGCTTCAATTTTTGAAGTATTAACAATGTATGTAAAGTATGGGTCGTTATAGTTGGTATCAGAGGAAAGGTATAGTCAACCTTTGGAAACTAGGATGTGAAAGCCTTAGTAAGAACCCTAAGGATAAGTCTAAGCATAGAACACAATCTTAGTGTTTTAGAAATGTCTTTGAATAACCTAGGATAAGACCTTAAGAATGAAAATTTTATTCTTTAATTATATGGTTTTACTATTATAATTAGTGTTGCTCACACTATTCTTCTTGGATTTAGTCAATGGCTGGAACCCGAAGGAACCGTGTTAATGCGGAATGTGATGGGCAATGCAATGATTATCCCCCTGAGCAACCAAACGATATGGGAGCTGGAATGCAAAATCTTGTAGCCATGCTCACACAACTTTCTCAAGCTATGAATCATGCAGGATTTCCAAACAAGCAATGGAAGGAGCAACATTCTGTTGAATCCTTCATGAGGCAGCGTCCACCTTCTTTCAGCGGGTCTACTGACCCATTAGTTGCTGAACAATGGATTAGTACTACTGAAAAGATATTTTCAGTTCTTCAATGTTCTGAGCATGATAAAGTTATCCTAGCAGTGTATCGTTTGGAAGGAGATGCTGATCAATGGTGGAATCTTATTAAGAATATGAGGAAAAGGGATGAAATTGAGTTTATGGAATGGGACGAGTTCAAGAACTTATTTTTCAATAAGTACTTCCCTCGTATTCTCCGAACAAAGATGGAGAAAGAGTTTCTTGAACTGAAGCAAAGGGATGATGAATCTGTTGGTACCTATGAAGCAAATTTTACAAGACTTGCAAGGTACGCTTCTGGTATTATTATCCAACCTGAGAGTAAGATCGATCGATTCTTTAGTGGCTTAAAACCAAGTCTTCGAAGGGCGTTAGCCATAAGGGACTTCAATAGCTACGAGGAAATCGTTCGATGTGCTCTCAAAGTCGAGATGGAGATTGGAATAACCCATCAGTCACATGGGTTTGATAAGAAGAGGAAGATGGAATTCAAATAAAAATCTAAATAGCACACTGAAAAGAAGATGAACTTTCCCTTATGCTCAAAGTGTGGAAAGAAACATGGAGGAAGTTGTCTTAAAGGGACAAGTAAATGTTTTAAATGTGGAAAGGAAGGTCATCGGGCATTTGAATGCCGCGATAATGGGAAGAAGATGTCTAATGATGCAAACAAAGGAAGGGATACACAGAATGAACCTACTACACTTCAATGTTTCAAGTGCAAGGAGATGGGGCATTATGCCAATCAATGCCCAAATACAAGGGTTGATGATGATGGTCGACGTCAACAAAATCTTAAGGCTAAAGACAAAGGAAAGTCACATGCAATTTCTATCAGCGATGTGGAGTACGATAACGAAGTAGTGAAAGGTACACTTACCATCCACTCTAAAGTAGCAAATGTTTTATTTGATTCTGGATCCACCCACTCTTTTATTTCTAAAAAATTTTCTAAGGGTATCACCATATTACCTCAACAATTAGATGTTGAGTTAGCTGTGACAACACCTAATGGCACAACAGTCACATCAAAAGTTTATAATTCTTCTCCGATCGAAGTTTGTGGGAAAGTGCTTCCTGCAAATCTTGTGATCCTTCCTTTAGTGGAATTTGATGTGATTCTTGGCATGGATTGGATTTCTCTACATGGAGCTCATATCAATTGCCAAAGAAGGGAAGTCACATTTCATATTCCAGATCAATCTACGATCGTCTATCGATGCAAGGATGAATATAACCTTCCAGTGGAAATTTCTTCCATCTTATGGGTATTGATTCCACTAAATGAAGGTTATTTATCTCAAATGGTTGGTGGGAAACTCACGATTAAGAATATTCCCATTGTACAGGAGTTTGATGATGTCTTTCCGGAGGAATTACCGGGTCTTCAACCAAATCGTGAAGTTGAGTTTTCAATAGAACTTGTACCGGGCGCTTTGCCAATTTCAAAGACACCTTATTGAATGGCCCCAATTGAGTTGCAGGAATTGAAGAAGCAACTCCAAGAGAATCTTGATAAGGGATGCATACGCCCTAGTGTGTCACCTTGGGGAGCACCTGTTCTATTTGTTAAGAAGAAAGTTGGATCAATGAGACTCTGCATTGATTATCGAGAACTTAACAAGATCACTATCAAGAACAAATATCCTCTCCCACGCATTGATGACTTATTTGACCAACTACGCGGAGCTCAATAATTTTCCAAGATTGATCTTCGTTCAGGGTATCATCAATTAAGGGTCAAAAGGGAGGATATACCAAAGACGGCTTTCCGTACAAGGTATGGACACTATGAATTTATAGTGATGCCATTTGGTCTTACTAATGCCCCTGCTATCTTCATGGATCTAATGAATAGAGTCTTTAGAGACTATCTTGATCAATTTGTGGTAGTCTTTATAGATGATATTCTTGTCTATTCAAAGAGAAAGGAAGAGAATGAAGATCACTTGAGAATTATATTGAAGACCCTGAGAAAGGAGAAGCTTTATGCCAAATTTACCAAGTGTGAATTTTGGCTTCAAAAAGTTTCATTTTTGGGTCACATAATCTCAAAAGAGGGGATATCTGTGGATCCAGCAAAAACAGAGGTTATCGAAAGATGGTCGAGACCAACAACAGTAACTGAGATCCGAAGTTTTCTTGGTTTGGCTGGATATTATCGACGTTTTGTAAAAGATTTTTCACGATTATCTAATCCACTCACCAAGTTGACTCGGAAAGGAGTTAAGTTTGTCTGGACAGAGGAATGTGAAGAGAATTTCAAGGAGTTGAAAAGAAGGTTATCCAGTGCACCTGTGCTCACACTGCCTTGTAGTGGAGAAAGGTTTGTGATCTACAGTGATGCATCCAAGAAGGGATTGGGGTGTGTTCTTATGCAAAATGATATGGTGATAGCTTATGCCTCACGACAGTTGAAAATCCATGAGCAAAATTACCCAACACATGATTTGGAGTTGGTTGCGGTAATCTTTGCATTAAAGATTCGGAGGCATTACCTTTATGGTGAAAGGTGTGATATTTATACTGATCATAAAAGTTTAAAGTATATTTTCACACAAAAGGAGTTGAATATGCGTCAAAGAAGATGGTTGGAGCTGATTAAGGATTACGACTGCTCAATCCATTACCACCCTGGGAAAGCAAACAAGGTGGCAGATGCATTAAGTCGACAAGACCATGCTAGTTTATCCATGATGAGGATCACAAAAGATCCAATATTTATGGATTTACAAAGGATGGATCTTGGAATTATAATGGAAGGGGAAAAATCTTATCTTTCTCAAATGAATGTTCAACCATCTATACATGCGAAGATTAAGGAGGCACAGAAAGAAGATGTCGAGTTACAAAAGAAGGTGAGAAATGTTCCTGAATTCAACCTTGATTGTGATGGGATAATAAAGTTCAGGAATCGGGTTTGTGTTCCTCCCATCCCCGAATTAAAGAAGGAGCTGCTGGATGAGGCTCATAGTTCTTCATTCTCTATTCATCCTGGAAGCACGAAGATGTATAGGGACCTGAAAGAGTACTTCTGGTGGGATGGCATGAAAAGAGATGTTGCTGAATATGTCTCTCGATGCTTGGTTTGTCAACAAGTTAAAGCTGAGAGACAGAAGTCTAAGGGGATGTTACAACCATTACCCATACCCGAATGGAAATGGGAAAATATCACTATGGACTTTGTCACAGGACTTCCTAAAACATCCAAAGGCAATAATGCTATCTGGGTCATAGTTGATCATCTTACAAAGTCTGCACACTTCATTGCAATTAGAGAGGATTTCTCTCTAGATCATCTTGCCAGGATATATGTAAAGGAAGTGGTAAGATTGCATGGAGTACCACTTTCTATTATATCTGATCGGGATCCGAGATTTACCTCGAAGTTCTGGCGAAGTCTTCAGCATACTCTGGATACAGAGTTGAGTTTCAGCACTGCTTATCATCCCCAGACAGACGGTCAGTCTGAGAGAACAATTCAAACCCTAGAAGATATGTTGAGAGCTTGCTCTATGGATTTCGAAGGAGGTTGGGATCAACACCTACCTTTGGTGGAATTTTCTTATAATAATAGCTTTCACTCCAGTATTCAGATGGCTCCTTATGAAGCTCTCTAGGGAAAGAAATGCAGGACTCCAACTTGCTGGGATGAAGTTGGGGAAAGAAAGCTATTAGGACCTGATCTCGTTGATGAAATGGCAGAAAAGGTTAGATCTATTCAACAACACATAAGAGCAGCTCAGAGTCGACAGAAAAGTTATGCCGACAACCGAAGAAAAGACCTAGAGTTTGAAGTGGGTGATAAAGTGTTCTTACGAATATCTCCCTGGAAGAGGGTTATGAGATTTGGAAAGAAGGGGAAGTTGAGCCCTAGATATATCGGTCCTTTCGAAATACTGGATCGTGTTGGGAAGGTAGCTTACCGATTGGCGCTTCCACCGAATCTCTCTCAAGTTCACGATGTGTTCCATATATCTCTCCTGAGAAAGTACATACCAGATCCTTCACATGTACTCAGCTCAGAAGTTGTACCGCTGGAGCAAGATCTTTCTTATGAAGAACAGCCGATAGAGATTCTGGATCGTAGTGAAAAAGTCCTACGAAACAAGACCACTCGATTGGTGAAAGTTTTATGGAGGAACCACCAACTTGAAGAAGCTATATGGGAGCTTGAGGATATGATGAGGGAGAATTATCCTCATCTGTTTGTTACAAAGTGACGAATTTCGAGGGCGAAATTATTTTAAGGGGGGTAGAATGTAACACCCGAGACGTTTATGTTATATAAATCATCAAAGGAATCTTTTTCTACACAACACTTGCTTGGCTTGCTTTGCACGCAATCGCGACCTTCCTCGATAGCTTGCGTCGTACGCAATACCGAGTTTCACTAAACAACAATATGCTATCAAAACTAGATGTTATAAATAGTAATAACCACTTTTTAAAATTTTATAAATTTTATTTTTCAAAATGGACTTCATTTTTGGACTCAGAATATCGAAATTAGCCTAGGGTGAAATTTTGGTATTTTTCTGAAAACTTTCAATTTTTGATGAATAGTGAAACCACTAAGTGGTAGGTTAAAAACTGAATTTTGCATAAAACTTAATTTTACCGCTTCTATGAATGGAATTTCGAAAATCCGACAGACACGGTTGATATCAGTAAGTAAAATTTGGTTCAATGAGATAAAAATAATTTTTTGGTGAATAGTAACTTTTTACTTTTTTTACCGCGGTTAATAGTAAATAGGGTAACTAATGGTAAATATGATATTACTATTACCCTAACACATGTCCTAATTCTATTGGATAAGTGTAATTCGACCAAAAACAACCTTATGAATAAAATATGACCATTTAGGCCCACTTGGATTAGATTAGGACATTTATTATTAATTTATTTAAAGAAGGGTTAAAATAGTTAAAATCAAAGTTTAATAAGTAAATCATTTTTAATATGGGGTTATACATAAGATAAATTCGACTATAAATATTCATTAGAAATCTAAAAAGATTTCCTACATAATGGTATTTTATTTATAATTTTTAGACATTAAATAATTTAATTTAATTATGACACAACGATGATGCAGTAATTATCTTATTCATGAAATATTGACATAATTGATGTTATAAACACCAAAATAAATGTAATTTGAGACTTTTTATGAATTCCACTAATTTTCTAGGTTACTATGATATATTATTATTGATTTAATCAACTTGGTTCGAACATATAATTCTGTTATGACTTTCACAAAAATCATATATCAACTAGTGTCAAAATTGACACAAAATAGTTTTTAAATCAAATATTATATTATTAATTGTTATTTTATTTCTAAAAATCTAAGGTTCGGCCAAATGACTTAGATAAGGATATATATATTAATAATAAACAATTTGGGGTTCGTGTGGCATGTTATAGTAAGTGTATTAACCATATAGTGAAAGAAAACAAAAAGACATGGTAAAAGTTAAATTATTTAACTTAGAGTTAAATCTAATTGATAAGGTTAAAATAATATCCCAAACTTGACTAAATCCTATTGGTTGATAGGATTTCGACCCTTCCCCACTTTAGCTTCGAAATAAGACCCTTTGGAACCATTATAAACCGATTTTGACTTTAATATAAAATAATATTTTGAGATATTCCTAAGGTGCCCCTCTCCTCCCTTATAAAAGGGCACCTCCTCCCCCTCCTCCTCACACCAAATTGAGCACTCAAGCTCGGCCAACCCCTGCCATTTTCTCCTCTCCACTTCCCTAGAATAATCCTAGAGGTTCTGGTCTTCCTCAAAGACCAATTTTAGTTCCCTAAGAGGAGGTCTCCAAAAGGCGCTTCAAAGAAGAGGTAATTACCATTACCAATTCTTTCATCTTTATTTCTTCTTCCACTTCTTCTTCTTAGGTTGTTTCATTATGAAGTAATAACATCAGTATCACTCATATACTGATATGTTATTATAAGTATGAAACAACCCTATTTCACCATCTATCCATCCTACGGAAAAAGAAATCACTGCGCGTGCGTACGTACGGAATACCGTCTCCACGCCGTGGTGTAATCTATTTTCCACCACCACCTTACATGGATGGGTATAATGGTGTAAAGAATAACTATACATAGTTATTACAACATCATATTGATTCTGATATATTGTATAATCCACTCCAATTCAATTCAATATTTATGGAAATGATATCATTGCTCGTGCGTACGTACGGACTACCGTCTCCACGACGCGATGAGATTCATTCTCCATGTTAACCATTTAAGAATGATTATAAAGTATATATAAGAAATAATAATGAAATATATGACATTATAAATCTACTGGATTTATATATATATATATATATATGTATGTCATCTACTTACTTCCATTCAATACAATAAGGAAAGGAAAACAACGTTCATGCGTACGTACGGACTACCGTCTCCATGAACGGTGTTTTTCATTTCATTTATCTATCTATTATATATATATATATATACTGAATATATATGATATATAAATCATATTTTATATTCTGGAAGTAATTAAATCATGATATAAGTAATAATAATGTCAAAAACAACAAGTCAAAACACCTACGATAAAAGAAACGATTTTACCCAAAATGCTTCTTTAACATGGAATTTACAATAGAACGGGTAATATAATGTCATAAGTAAACCATATATGATATCATAACAATGAATATGATTCTGTAATAAGTCAATGACATTATTTAAACCATTATACAGGAGCTTCGGACACGTACAAAGCAAATCGGACCTAAGGTAAGGGAAATATCACAATCTCATTTTTATCCGAGATTGTTTATTCGTAAGTATTTATTGGGGTGTATTTTATCATCCACATCCATGTTCCCTCAATATGTAATATTTTTTCCATCCAATTACACTAGTTTAAATCCAATTTTACCCTTCGGTGAGTTTTTAGTAAAGAATATGAAAGGAATCGTTTGTCATTTTTTTCGTACGAGGTACTTTTTGACTTTTCCGACAAAAGTACGAAGAATGTTTTTTTTAACTTATACGGCATGAATGGATTTTTAAAACATTATTTACAAGAAGCTTCCTTTACAAGTTTTCAAGTTTATTTTTAATAAACTTCTTTTATTTTAAAGTCGTATGACATGTTATGGAAGGAAAAATGTTTTTGAAGAAGAAAGGATATTTTCCTCAAGAATGGAGTTCAAGTGTTTTATCAAAATTATTTTTCCATCTAAGATAATAAAGGGTTCTGTTTTTATCCCTATTATTAATTTGATTTGATCATGTTGTAATGGAATTATTTTTATGAATTCCTTTATCTTATATGAATTGATTTATGATGTCATGATGTTTCAAGAATCCCATTTTTGTTACATGTGTTATGCGATGATGTATGTTTTATGATTATGTGGCACACATAAGAAAGGATTCATTATAAGATGGGTGGGACCTATATCTCCCTCCAATGCATTGGGTAAAGATTTTATATCTCATTAGATAGACATGGCTGGAACGGAAGGTTATTTCGGTTCAGTGATATAGGACTGAAACGAGGAGTGAACTCGGTTCAGAAAGGGACTTTGTCCACTAAGATAGTCTTGGCAATGAGTCATGACTAACAAGAAATGATTTTCCATGATTATGTGTACATGCCAAAAAGTTTCAAGTTTCATTTTTATGATTATGGGGATCTCATTTTCACTTCTATGATTTATTCCATGTTAAGATATTATGATCTCTTTTGCAGGTTATGATTTTCAAAAAGATATGATATGATTTTTATTTCATTTATTTGCCCTTGCTGAGCATTTGAGCTCACCCTTTTATGTTTTCTTTTCCCCAGGTCAGGAAGATGGATATTAAGTAGAATATGCTAAAAGGGACCCTAGATATGATAAAATAAATGGGAGACACTGTAGAAGATTTCTGAACCAGTTGTTTATGTTTCCCAGTTTCTAAAGACACTATACCTATACGGTCCTTTGTGGTTTTGTCATATGTTGTAATAAGTGTGCTTCAATTTTTGAAGTATTAACAATTTATGTAAAGTATGGGTCGTTATAGGGTCATTCTGGATGTTTTTATCAGGGGTTTTATTTTATTATAAATAATATTTTTGAGGTTTCCAAAAGTGCCCCTCACCTCAATTATAAATGGGCTCTTCCTCCCTAAACTTTTCACTTCATTTTGAGCCATAAATATAAACTATACCATACCCATTTCTCATAAAACTTAAATATAAACATTATAGTGGAACTTTTCTTCTTTAATGTTTAACTCTAGCACCTTATGATGAGATTTATTGGAGTCACATCGAAGAAGAGGTAATATCATTTACTAATTCAATCAAACTTATTTATTATTATTCCACCTAATGATTTGTTTCATTATAAATTAAGAAATACAATATTACTTATATACTGATATTTTATTAATATTATGAAACAACCATATTCCACCTTCTACCCATCCGTTGAAAAAGAAAATCATCACACGTGTGTTTGTATGACTTACTGTCTCCACGTCCTGGTGTAATCCGTTTTTTACTACCACCTTACATGGATGGGTATAATAATGGAATTAATAAATTTATATACGATTAATATAAAATGATATTTTTTTGAGATACTGTAAAACAGCCACTATAATACCATCCAACAATTATGAGAATGGTATCGTCGGTTGTGTGTATGTACGACTTACCATCTGCACAGTGCAATTTGATTTGTTCTAAATAATTTTAATTAAATAAAAATTATATAATTGAATTGAATGAATAAATTATATATATAATTTACTAATAAAATTACTTAAATGATATAATTATATCCTAAAATGTTTAATAATAAATTATCCGACAAATCATGAATAAGAATATAATGCAGTTAATACGCGAATAACGAGTAACAATAAGATGTTACTAACAAAAAGATGAATCTATCATCATAAATGTTATCATAAAAATGATTATGATTCTGGAATAAATTATTAACACTATTTAAATCATTATATATGAGGTTCAGATACATACGAATCATATCGGACGTAATGTAGTGGATAGGTTTGTAAATCATGTTTTAATCTAATATTGTTTATTTGAATGTATTTTGTGGAGTATATTTAACATCCGCATATATGTATGAAAATTATGTAATATTATTTATATTATTATTCAATTTTTTAAATTTAATTTTACCATATGGTGAATATTTATTAAATGGTATGAAAGGAATATTTTTTCATTATTCGATTTGAGGTATGTTTTGACTTTTCCGAAAAATGATTATAGTGACTATTTTTTAACTTCTAGGATATTATTGGATTTTTATGGTTTCATGAAAAGTTGTTTAAATGAATATTACTTAGAGAAATTGCAATTTTATTCCCAACTAAAATTTTTTCTTTTAAAATTGTGTTTCATTTTCTAAAAAGAAAACTTTTTTGAAAAAGAAAGGTTATTTTCTTAAGGAATTAAATTCACATGTTTTATCAAAATTAGTTTCCATCTATGATGAAATATGGTTATGTTTCAATAACTATTATTAATATGATTATAATTTGTTATATTGATGTTTTTTTTAAATCCATTTTTTTTATATGAATTAGGTTATGATTGAATGATTTTTAAGAAACACGTTTTATTTCATGGGTTATGCTATGATGAATGATTTTGGATTTTGTGGCACATGTAATAATGATTTCATTATGATATGGTTGTGAACTATATCTACCTATAATTAATTAGGAAACGATTTATATCTCATGATATTTTCATGAATGGAATAACAAGTAAATCCAGATTAGTAATAAAAGTATGGAACAATGTGTGAACACGATTCAGTAATGGATTTTTTCCACTATGATGGTCTCATTAATGACCCTTGACTAATATGAAATGATTTTATATTGTTGTGTGTGTATTCCATGAAATTTAATGTCTTATGTTATGAATATTGGTATTACATTTCACTTCTATGATTTATCCCATGACCACATATTATGATCTTTTTTATAAAGAATATGATTTTCAAATGTTATGTTTTTATGGTGATTATATGATTGATATTTCCCTTATTTACCATTATTGTGCATTTTACCTCCCCTTTCATATTTTTCGGTTCCCCAGGTAATGACGAAGGGTACTAAGATTTATATGTCAAAAATGGGTGTAGTTATAACTAAAGAAGAGGGAGAAAATGTGGATGTTATGTAGTAGGTTTTTTATGTATCCTAGTGTCTAAAGACACTAAACCTATATGGTACTGGTGTTTTTTTATATTGTGTAATAAATATTATATTATGTTAAAATAATATCTATATGTAATTTGTGTTCCATTATATATATTCTCAGGAATTAACCACATATTTTTATTTAGATTCACTATATTTTTCAAATAATTATTTTTAAAAATATATTTTATCAGGTTTGTGATTTAAAATTTCATATTATAGCATATTTAAACATTAATTAAATTTTATTATTTACAAAATAACTTATAGGTTTACCATTTTATTGAAGAAGGTATGAAATAATAAATTATAAAAATGGTAAATTAAAAATTTCACACTTCTGATTATTTTCCATCGGATATAACATAAATCATTAAAATCCTTGCAAGATTTGTTTTGAGTACAAATATTCCTTACATTAACCCTGACATATTGTTTTCATTTACTGATCCTTAAAACCATTGAAAAATATTTTATAAATATGGGATGGGAATATTAATCTATGTAAGGGTGATAAAAATGAATAATGCATTAATATGGTGAAGAAATGAAAACCCATTAATGAATCATTTCATAAAAGACATGGTTTTTTAACAAGAAAGGGCATAATGATTCATTCCAAAATTACCCTTGAATTAGGTTTTGAAATCAAATGATTTCCAGGAAAAATCCTTTGATATACTAGAAATGAAGAATATATATATTCTAGAAAATAATCTTATAGAACAATTATATAACCCTTATAAACTGGAATAATTATATGACCATCATCCAAGATAATTAACTTCAGAACACAATGATTACACAATTCATTGGAGAACTATCTGGGTTCACACATCATGTATGATATATCAAACTCACCCGTGAGCTATTACTGGGTCTCAAACCATCATAAACAATTTCCAAGGAAAATTTCTTGAATAAAACATTTTATTCATTCAATTTTTAATCTAAAAAACATTTTAAACACTTCTAAACTCGTATAGAAATCACTTAATGATATAAAAATAATCATTTCTTTTGAAATTATATTTTTAATTTCAAAATACAATTTTATTTTAAAACCCAATTATTATACCAAAATAACCAAAGATTTGGAAGGATGGTTTTTATAGAATAAAACATGAAATATGTCCAAGTAATGAAAATATCAATTAATGGTTATAGTAGTTAGGAAATTTATTTCATTGTATACAATAAAAAATAACAATTTTTTTGTCAAATGTAATGAAAATAAATAATATATTTAAAGAATTACATCATGAAAAAATGAAAGAAATAAGAATAATTCCTTTATAAAATTATCATGTCCGCAATTTAATAAAATTTAAAAACATTTACATGAAGTAAAAGTATAGTTATAAAGAAATAATTATGAGAGGTTTTTTTAATAAAAGTACCTTATAACATTGAAAAATTTTAAATCATAGTACACATGAAATAATAACAATATAAATATATTAAATAAAATTGAAATTAATATCATCATGATTTAGCAATTAAATGGTGTTGTATAGACACATCATACTATAGTATAGATGCATTACATCAAAATATACCTCAATGAATAGAAATTGAGATGAAGTCTCACACATGGATTAAAATGCATCACATTCGATGTGCATCATCCTTAATAAAAATATTACGTTAATTGTTTACTTTTTAAGAAGAATTTTCATGTTTATTATTCCATTAATTTTACTTATTACCATGTCATATAAAAAACATATTAAAATATGTTTGACCATAGATTATTTAAGAAATATTTGATGTATGTGTCAGAAAAGACATTAGTATGTTGAATATTAGTCCAATACATAATTATTTAAAAATATAAGGAATATTTATAATTAAATATTTACTATATATATAAATTATACTTTTCAAAAAAAATAGTGAAATATATTGTTAGAAAATGAACTACATTAAGATCATGGAGATGGTAGGTCGTATGTAAGAATGAATTACATTTCTATTTTGAAAT
Organism: Viscum album; assembly: GCA_963277665.1. Taxonomy (NCBI): domain Eukaryota; kingdom Viridiplantae; phylum Streptophyta; class Magnoliopsida; order Santalales; family Viscaceae; genus Viscum; species Viscum album. The sequence continues at coordinate 32,579,359 of OY728150.1, read as the reverse complement.
GATAGTTATGTAATAAAGGTATGTAATATTTTATAATTATATAATTATAATAATATCATTAATAAAATATTATTTCATTAAATATAGTTATATATATCATCCATGTTATTTGGTGATGAAAAAGTGTCACATCACTTTGTAGTGGTAGTATTCCACACATATGCCTGAATACAATTATCATTTTTCATTGTAAGAATTAAATTACTATATTATATTTTTATAATGAAAAATAAATCATAAATATCATAATGTTTTTATACATCTCATGTATATCAATAAATATTTTCACTAATTACTTCCATGTAAATAATTAGAGAAAAACGAATCAAAACCCTTCACAAGGCAGTAGTTTGTAGTAATGTTAAGAGACATTATTCAATCCCCCAAGGAATGTAAAGTATAAATATAAAATTTATATTATAAATCCATAAGAATAAATATGTTTCAAATATCATATATATATATATAAACATTAAATATAGTTATATAGAAACTTTTTAGAGGTAATTATTGAGTACAATTTATGTTCGTTTTTAAGGTGGTAGTCCCCCGTATACACAAATATGGATTTTGTATAGAATTTGATGGATTTGGAGATATATTTTACCTATTCCATTAATATTATAACATATATAAATATAGGATTCCTTGTTTTATTATATAATAATAATTTTATAATATTTTATTCTGATAGAGGAAAAAATAAAATAAGGATGCCTGATTAAGAATGATACCTCTTCTTTAGACAATGTCCTTAGGTAAGAACAAAAAAACATAATAGGATGCCTTTTTGATCTGACTAGTTGATATAGGTCATGTTAATGGAATTTGGGATATTATTTTAAAAGGGACAGGTTGGCCCAATGTGTAACAAATTGAAAATCTAAATTATGAAAATTGTATTTGATAGGGTGTATCACACACATAACTAAGCCTGAATGGGAATATTATACCACGAGGCTTTTCAAAATATTTACTATTCTAGAAAAATTAAATCTATGAAATGTATTCCATATCACATGATACTTAGTTAGTGTGTGTTTTTTTTGTAATAATTTTTTCGTTCAATGGCTTGTGTTACATATAAGACCATGTTTTACCAAACAATAATATATTATTAAAATATTATTATTTAATATAATAAGACATAACCTCTCTATTAAATTATTTTTTAGGGAAATGGTTACAGAAATTTCTAATATCTATAGTTTAAAAAAATATAAAATGAAATCATTGGAAACAAATTCATTAGAAATAAATATGAAAACAAATTGAATATAATGGAAAATATTATAATATTTATTCTTAAAAAAAAGTTTTATCATAAAAAATTGAATTAATTAAAACTCGATAATGATATTAATGAATTATATATTCATATATTATGTTTAATCTAATATATTTTATATTCATTCAATATATTTTAATGTAATAAGAGAAAAATAAACAAAATATAACACATAAAAACCAATATTTTAATAAAGGGAGTTTTACCACTTTATATTGGAGAACCAATTTTAAATCCTTTTTTTCCCTTTAATAAATTTAATATGTCAAAATAATCTTCATATTTTAAATTAAAACAAACTATTTATCAATTTTTTAGGTATTGGTATTTTTCTTTGATATTACATTTTTAATGAATAGTGAAAAATATCGAATTTTAATTCAAAAAGAAATTTTCAACTAAATTATTTATTATGATAAATTGTATTTTAAATTTTTTTTAAAGTAAAAAATGAATAAAATATACATAATGTTATCCAATTTTTTTATTGGAATCAATTTCAGTATGGAATTGAATTAAAAAACCTAGTAATTTTTTTGACTTTATTACATTAAAAACACCAATTATCATCACAAAAATTAGATTAACATTAAGTTAATTTCATAAAATTATGTCATTGGGTTCCAGAAAATTGAATTACATATTTTTTATCTAAATAATTATAACTTAAAATATGGTCAAATTATTTTTTTTCCAAAATGATTTGGGAATTTTGTTCAAATTAATTACATAGATTAAGAGAAAAAATAGTTTATTAAGGGACCTAACCTTAATCTTAATAGAAACAATTTCCTATAAAATTGTCTAAAATCATGTGGATAGAAATATTTACGAACCTATAAAAACTTTTCATGAAATTGGACTACTATTTGATCCACTTTAAATGGGGAAATGTGGGTTTTAATTCCATTTTCCAAAATTTACAAGAGTGACACTCTTCCTCCACTATAAAAAGACACTCAAACATCCTAATTCATCATGCCTCTCACTTAACATTGTATCAACCAATACCATCCCAAATAGATATTAAAAATACATCACCTAATAATAGAATCCTCAAATTTTTCATAAATCCATCCTTGGAAGCCTTTTGGTACTAAACAAACTATGTTACAATAAGATGAGGTAACATCCTTTTTTATGGTTTTTAGGTTTATTAATTTTTACACTCATTCAATTCACCTAATTATCTGCTTATAGAACAACACCCATATCATAAATATACATATATATTTTTTGTTATGTTCATTAAATACACTTATAAACACACTTCCAAATAATTTGTAATGAACTTACTATTTATCTGTACGGCGAACTATCGCCTAACGAAATTATGTCTATTTGTTCTTCATTTATTGCATCTCATGGTGTGAATCATGATGGACATACAATTAATATATGTAATATTTTATATTTATATTTTATTTATGATTTCTATAATATTTATATAAAAAATAATGTTATGATTTCAATTTTGTGTAAAAACGATAACATCACTTGAGTAAGTGAGGACTCACGCCTTCTAAAAGCAATGTGATTAATTCACATAATAAATGGAATGCATAAAAGATGGTGTTAATTAAGAATCTATTATAAAACGAATATTATATTTATGTAATAATTACCTTTATGGAAATATAATATATATCATTTTCTATAACACCATTTCACAGACTTTATAAGTTATAACCTCTTTCGTGGACGTGTGGATTACCGCCTCCTCAACATGATGTGACATAATTTTCCACATTATAATTACATATATAAGTATATAGGATTACATAATATGGTATTTATAATTTTATTATGAATCTACAAATATTAAAATTACTGACCTTTTATCCATAATGATGATTGAAAAATTAGATCATTACTCATGCGAATGTACGACCTACTATCCCTATACTTGTAATGTTGGTTAATTTTTAATAACCATATTTAATTATTGGTATTAGAAGTATAATTCATGATTAAATATTATAATTTTATCCTAATAATCATTACTAAAATGTTATATAATGACCCTTATTATCATAGTTGACATACCAATGATTTTTGACACATAAATGAAATATAGTCAAAACACATTCCATAAAATTATTTATTTATATAGTTCTATGTAGCATGGTAATAAGTTAAAAATATTAATTATAAACATGAAAAATGTTTTTAAGAATTTAAATAATTAACATAATCTTACTATTATGGAATATAAAGACACATCATAACAAGTGGTACTAATGGTATGTGATTTGAATTACAAATTTTACATAAGTTAGATAAATTTAATATTAAAAAACATACTCCTTTTGTGTGGTGTATATACTACCAATTTTAATATATTATACCCTGAACCCATTTATCTTCAAGATATCTAAAAAATTCATTTCAATTTATTTATTTATAGGGGTTACGATTTAAATTTTTCAAGGTGTTATGAGACACTTTGGAAGGTTTAAATATTATTTTCCTAAATAATGTGTTTAATGATTACCATTTCAATGTCACATTATTTTGTGTCTATTAAATATATATTGAATAAATCATTTCATTTATGATAATTTTTATGTTATATAAAAAATTTCTTAAATATAGATAATTATATTAATAGTATATAATTATTGTTGAAACCATATTCCATTTTTCATATGGTATTGAATTTGAAAATTATTCTATTAATTGGGGAATTATTGATAAATATAGAAATTTTCTTCAATACATATATTTATTATGGAACATTTTATATTGTTAAATAAATTTTTTTATATATTTAGAATGATTTGGATTGGTACGACATGGGTGGGGCTTAGTTCTATCCCTCCCCTTGATGCATCAATCATCTAATAAGAAAAATTTGTTTTCCAAATTAAATGGGTTTTTACATTATATGGTATGTAATCATGGGAAATGTCTTAAAAGAAATGTATTCAGGTAATAATGAAATATAGAGTAAAATAATTTCAAATTTAACTCATTTAGATTTAGTTATTATTTATCCATGGTATTATGTATCTATGAATATATCGATGTGTGTTATATGCAGTTCATGTATTAAATGTCATGTTTTTTTAGTTTATTAAATTCCTATATTGATATTTACAAAACATATTATTTGAATATGATGTGTTAGATATGACAACCCATATCTTTTATTACACAACTAAACATAATTTATTATATAAACATCACTTGATACAACATAGAAGATCGAAAGGTCTAGTGTCATTGGGGCTTAGGATCATTACATAACAACTTAAAACATGAAATACAACATCTTTTTTGAAAATGACTTTTACATGACCACTGCATTCCCCCGTACTTAACATTTAATGGGATAACATGAGGACATGAATAAGAAAAGGGTGAGCTATAAATCCCATTAAGGGAATAAACATAGAATAACATGAGGAATACAATACATGTTAGACAATAGGAATATCAATAGAGCACAAGACAATAATAAACACAAATTCATGATAAAACCTGATAATCATAACATAGAAATGTGGCAACAACACATAACATGGAATTTGGATGAGCCAAGGCTCATTTCACATAGAGCATGAGTAAATCCTCATTGCACATGAATCACGAGTAAAACATCATTGCACTTGAATTATCATGATTAAACTCCCATTTAACATGACGTATCATGATACTACACTTTACCTAATGCACTGAAGCGCTATAAGGGTGCACCCTTCTTAAAAATTTCATTTAATGATAATGTAATGTGGAATTCATGCATGAAACATTATAATCCATATGTAAATGTGCATAAAGGTGAATAACCTTGATAGATAAATTGTCATGGTATTCACTACACAATGAAATTGGTTCGGAAAATTGGTGCAATTTTGGTAGTGTAACGGTGTGATGTAAGAATTCATAAAAATGTTTGATGAGAGATAAAGGGGTGTCTCATAATATTTACATGAAATGGATAGTAAGGGGGTCATATAGATACATTTCCCAAAAAATTTAATGGTATTTAGAGCCATGATACAAAATAATTTCTTGAATGTAGAAGAAGAGAGAGAATTTCCTATCTTAATTTCGGCATAGTAACAGGTGTACATGGGAAGAATTTAATGAGAGAGAAAGGGGTCTACCATAATTCAAACATAATTAGGGAACTATGTGGGAGGTGAGAAACCATACCCCAAAATTTATTATTAAAATTAAAATGGAATAACAACATAATTAAAATTGGACAAAAATGAAAAAGGAAGAAAAACTATTACTTGTAAGTGTGCTTCCAATGACTTGAGAGAGGCTTCATAGAGGCTTCATGGGATCTTGTGTCACCTTGATAGGATTATAGAGAGATGAGGGAAGTGGTTGGATGAACTCCAAAGGATTTGAGTGAGCAGTAAGTGGATGCTTGGATGGGTTTATATAGGAAAGGTGAGGGAATTATTTATTATTTAGGTTTGGGACACCTCACATTAAACTAATCAGAACCACAAACCAACCCATGGTTTTTCACATGGTTTTTGGAAAAGGGAATTGGAAAAAAAATATTTTATAAGTCCAAAGTCAGAACTTTGTAGAATAATGGGGTTTCTTATATGGAGGTGAGTGACACTCCCAAAGAAAACAATTTAAAAAACAAGATGTTTAATATGCCTTGAAGGTTCTATTAATGCTTTGTAAAATAAGTCAAAAAAATCCAAAAGTCACATTATTGTAATAGAAAAACATATATTGGCCGAACCTAAGGCTTATAGTGTTTTATTACATCACAATTGGGTCATTATGATGTCCTAAAACACATAATATATTTAAACGATAATTAATTTTTATGAAAAATATTTTCTATCTTAGAAAATTATGAAAAAATCACCGTTGGGTAATTTCAACATCCTGAATCCAGAAATAATATTCATTTTAACAAAATAATTTTCTAAATTTTTTAATTTTCACTTTAATAAAAACTGACATTTATCCAAAATGCATGGGTTATGACAAAAATGGCTTTCAAACCTTTATAAAAATTATGATTGCATTCATAAAATTAAATAATAATTTTATTTAATAAAAATTAATTTAATAATAATAATATTTTAGAAAAATATTATTTAATTTAAAAATCCATTAATTCATCAAAATAAATTTCTTAGTTGAATATTAAATAAAAATACTATTTGTGCCTTAAAAACCATCTACAATGTAACTATAATAAAATGAATGTATGTTAATTAATATAAAAAAAATATACATAACAATAGTGCTAAGGTCTTGTTACATAACCCCTTATAACACCCGCATAAGACCGAAGAGTAAGGTGTGCGATGGTGACAGACTCTTGGGGTGGCTCGGATAACATTGCTCGGGTGGTAATATCAATCAACTTCTATTTATCTCATTGGCAGTCCCTCTCGATCATAACATATTCAAGCTCGTCTTGGGCTTGGTAAAGAGTGATACCTAAAGATGAAACCTCCTTTTTGAGCTCTGACAAATGGGCTTCGTATGGGGCTCATCTACTGGATGAGGCCATCGCTTCCTTTGTCTGAGTAAATTGGATTTGTTAAAGCCCGATGATTATACTAATCACGTGATCACTGTTGAACAACTATATTAACAACGGTCACATTTCATATGTGTATTTTATAATTCAAAAACGTAAAACCAAATATGTTGACATTTTATATAAACATTTTACATAAACAAACATTTAATTAGATCAAGAGGGATTTCCATTAATGAATGTTTGGGTCGTTACAATCTTCCCCCCTTAAAAAAATTGGCCCTTGAAATTTTCTTTTCCCACACTAAAACATATGTGGGTAACTTTGCTTCATCATTTCCTCTGATTCCCACATCATTTCTTCAAACTTTTGGTTTCGCCACAACACCTTGATGAGGGGAATTGTCTTATTTCGTTGAACATTTTGTCTACGATATATGATCTTCATTGGTTGCACCTCATAAAAAAGATCATCCTCTAACAGTACCAAAAATGAAGAGAGTACATGTGAAGTGTTTGGTATGTACATCCTTAAGAGGGATACATGAAAGGCATCTTGTACATTGGACATGGTAGGTGTAAGTGCTAGTCGATTTGCCACATCCCCAAAACGATCATGAATGCCGAAGGGGTCGATGTACCTTGGACATAACTTCCCTTTCCATCCAAACCTCATGAACTTCTTCCGCAGAGATATTTTTAGAAATACCATGTCTCCAACTTTAAACTCAAGGTCTCATCGACCATTATCTAGATATATTTTTTCCAGCCGATCCAATGAGAAATCCTCCGAAATAGCAATGAAGTGTGCAGCCATTCTAAGACAATCCACAACAACCCAGATTGAATTGTTGCCTATGGATGTCTACCGATGTCCAGTGACAATGTCTATAGTGGTGTTCTCCCATTTTAAATCTGGAATGGGAAATGGTTGCATCATTCCCATAGACTTCTGCCTCTCTTCCTTAAATTGCTGACACAGAAGGCACCTTGATGTATATTCAGCGATCTCCTTCTTCATATTATCCCACCAATAATGCTCTCAGATATCTCAATACATCATTGTGTTTCCTCATTGAATAGTGAAATTTGAACTCTATGCATGATCCAAAAGTTTCGTCTACAACTCCGGACATGATAGAACACATAGTCTTTTTTGAAATCTCACAATTCCTACTTCATTAGCATTAAACTCCGAGGATTTCCCTTTTCTGATAGCTTACACGTTTTCCTGAATTCCCACATCATATTTTTTAGCATCTTTTAACCTTCCAAAAAGTTATGGTAGAGCAATTATTTTTGAAAGGATTGATTATTTTCCCTTCTTTATGATTCCCATGTCCATCTTCATCAAATATAAGAATATTGGATCCTTTTAAATTCTCATCAATGATAGAATCAATGGGTCCTTTCTACATAGGGCATCTGCCACCTTGATCGCTTTCCCAGGGTGGTAATGGATTGAGAATGCATAGTCTTTGATCAGCTCTAACCATATTCATTGGTGCATGTTCAAATATTTTTTTTGTGAATATATACTTGAGGCTTTTATGGTCTGTATATATTTCACACATCTCTCCAAAGAGATAATTCCATCAAATTTTCAAAGATATGATCACTACAGCCAACTAGAGGTCATGTGTTGGGCAGTTCTGTTCATGAACGTTCAATTTCCTTGAAACATAGGTAATGACTTTCTCATTTTGCATAAATACACATCCTAGGACCTTCTTTTAAGCATAATTGAATACCACAAAAAGTTCTCCAATTGTGGGTAAAATGAGCACGTGCATAGTGATAATCCTCCTTTTCAAATCATTGAATATTTCTTCGCATTCATCACTCTATGAAATATTTACTCCCTTCTGAGTTATCTTGGTAAGAGGGTTGGAAAATATTGAGAAATTTCTCAAAAATTGCCGATAATATCCAGATAACCCCAAGAAGAAATGGATATCTTTCCCTGATGTTGCCCTCGTCCATCCCTCAATTGCATCTTCTTTGAAGGGATCCATATGTATCCTATATCTTGTGATTATATGACCCATGAATGAGACCTACTTCATCCAGAACTCACACTTGTTTTAATTTTCATAGATATTCTCCTTCCAAAAGGTCTCTAGTACAGTTCTTAGATGCTCCTCATGATCCTCCTCAGTTTTGGAGTATATCAAAATATCATCTATAAAGGCTACCACAAATTTCTCAAAGTAATATCTAAATAATCTATTAATATTTTCCATGAGGATTTTTGGAGCATTAGTGAGTCCTAAAGGCATTACTATGAAATCATAGTGCCCGTATCTTGTACGAAATGCAGTCTTGGGGATATCTTCCTTCTTCACCCTTACTTGATAATATCCAGAATGCATATCCACCTTGGAGAAATATTGTGTTCCACAGAGCTGATTGGAAAAGTCATAAATTTGTGGGAGAGGATACTTGTTCTTTATCGTGATTTTGTTGAGCTCACAATAATCGATGAAAAGGATAATTGGCCCATACTTTTCCTTGATGAAGAGGACTGGTGCACCCCATGGTGAAGCACTTGGGTGTATAAACCTTTTAACTAGATTCTCATGTAGTTGTTTCTTCAGCTCCTAAAGATCCACAAAATCCGTTATATACGGAGTCTTGGATATTGGCAACACCGCAATTATAAGATCAATTAAAAATTCAACATCTCTTCTAGGAGGAAGACCATGAAATTCCACGAGAAACACTTTAGTGAATTCCCTCAAAATAGGCATGTCTTTAATGATGGTTTCTTCCTTGGACTCAATCATATGAACCAGATACGCATGCTCATAGGTCATTAATATCCATGCCTGAGATGATGTAGGTAAAGAAGTTTCATCTTCCTCCATTTACTAATATAGAATCGGGGGCATATTCTCCACATGAAGAGTGATTTCCCTCTCACGGAAATTTATGTTGGCTCTATATAAGGAAATACAATCCATGAAATTAATTGCATCAAATTCCATGAGAGGGAGTATGAAGATGTTCTCCAAGAAGTTAATTACATAGATTATGATAGGGGAGGAATTATATTCATGGGTTACATGATTGCCCCATTTTCTATACTCACATACATCTTCACTTCCTTGATTTGTGGTGGTGATGGGATTATTCAACTAAACAATTCAGATATAAAAAAATGCGTAGAACCTGAATCAAAAATTATGTTCGCTATTCTCGAATGAATAACTAGTGTACCAATCAACACATCAATGTCGGGGTTCACTTCGGCATTAATAATGGAAAAACATCGCCCTTGCTGCCTTGGATGTTTTTGGTTGCCTCTGAAAACCCTTGGCTTAGGGAACTGATTTGCAAGATGCCCCAGTTATTTGCAGTTGTTGCAATGAACAATGCGTTGAGGTTCGAATAGATCATTCCTCGCCTCTATTGTAGCAACATGTTTTTCTTGCCAATAATTAACAGCTAGGTTCCCTTCTCTTCCACAAATAAAGCATTTTCTCATACCCTTCAGGCAATTTCAAGGGTGCTTATTTACTCACCTTTGGAAAGTGGGGTGCGAGATCTTCTTAGCACTGCTGGACTTATCCATTCAACCGCTATTATTGAAGTCCACCTTACTCTTCTTATCCCCATGATAACTATGAGATTATTCGATATCCATTTTTACCTTGAGGGCACATCAGAATATTTCCTCATAGTTGTCAAAGTCGTGGATCACCTGCGCTTTCAAAAGGCTAGGTTTCAGCCCACCAAAGCAGCGGTCAACGATTTTTTCAGGGGTAACGACAAAGATGTAAGCGTATCGTGAAAGCCTTGTGATTTTTTCCTCGTACGCTCCAAAAGAATCGTCATCTTTTTTCTTGAGGGAAATGAAGTCCCTTTCCATCTTAAGAAGGAGGGTGCACAGATAATATTTATCGAAAAACATCTTCTGGATATCCTTCCATTCCAATGCATCGATCTCATCCTTAAGCTTCGTATTTTTGATCAATGTCCACCATTGATCAACTTCACCCTCTATATGATAGGAAACCAGGAGAACCTTCCCTTGTTAAAAACATTGAAGGATGGAGAAAATCTTTTCAATGGAGTTGATCCATTAGTCAGCGATTGATGGATCAGATGATCTGTTAAATGTAGGAGGCCTTTGTCTAATGAATCTCTCGATAGAGACTTGTTCTTTCTTGGGGGGGGGGGGGGGGGTTGAACATTCTTCATGAGAAATTTTTTATTCAAATCTTGAGTTATCTAATAGGGAAGCGTGACAATGTTCGTGATTCCCACTCCCATTGTATTTGGGCATCTCATTAGTACAGTCCTCAGATTGATCTTCACATCGGTAGTTAGCACGAGTCCTCTAATTACCGGCCATTGGCTAGAATAAAAGGAAATTTGGGGGTAACACATAAAGGATAATACAAGTAAAAGACTGATGACATATAAATAACTCTTATTTCATTAACATATGAATCTATTGGCTTCAGTCTATGTTATCCAAGATATACTTTATAACACATATTCTTAGGGAATTTTTTTGGTCCATTAATAATGGTTCATACTAAGATTGTGAATTTACCAAAGAATATCTCCCGGGAGTGTCATAACCAAGAATGAATCAAGTCCCATTTTCATGAACCAGTTCTCATCCGAGTCTAGCTCAATGCATTGTTTTCGGGTTTTACCCCTAGAATACATCTGTTCCAGAGCCTCCTCTACCTGCTCGTATCCAGAGCGAGATGTATTTGCTTGATAAACCTCTTACTCAATACTCTCCAAATCTTAGTGAAATTTTTATTATACTAGTCTTGTCTCTAAGTCCTCAATAGGGTTTTGTAATTCTAATCCCAAAAATAATGAAAAATATCCTTTGATACCAACTATGACAACCTTGATCTTTTATTACAAAATTAAACATAATTTAATACATAAACATCACTTCATACAAAATAGAATATCGAGAGGTATAGTGTCTTTGGGTATTAGTATCATTACATAACAACTTAAAACATTAAATACAACATATTTATTGGAAACATCCTTTATAGGACCACTACATTCCCTCGTACATATCATTGCATGGGATAACCTGAGGACATGTATAAGAAAAGGCTGAGCTATAAAGCCCAGTATGGGAATAAACATAAAATAACCTGAGGAAAATAATACATGATACAAAATAGGAATATCAATAGAGAACAAGATAATAATAAACATAAAGGTCTGATAATGCATGATAATCATAACATGGAAATGTTGAAACAACACTTAACATGGAATTAGCATGATCCAAGGCTCATTGAACATGGATCATGAGTAAATCCTCATTGCACATGAAGCACATGTAAAACATTGCTGCACATGAATTAGCATGATTAAAAACCCATTACACATGATGTATCATGATACTACACTTTACCCAATTCATTATAGCTCTATAAGGGCACACCCTTCTTAAAAATTTCATTTCTTGCATAAGTGTGCCACATGGATCATATAAAATGGATTCATAAAACATTATCATTTATTCCATGATAAAATAATGTGGAATTAATTCATGAAAAATTATAATCTATATGTAAATGTTCATAAAGGTGAATACCATTGATAGAGAAATGGGCATGTCATTTACTACACAATGACATTGTCTTGGAAGATCGGTGCAATTTCGGCAGCGTAACGACGTGATGTAAGAATTCATAAAAATAGTTGATGAGAGAAAAAGAGGTGTATCATCATATGTACATGAAATGGACAGTAAGGGGGTCATATATATAAATTTCCCAACAATTTTAATACTATTTAGATTCATGATCCAATATAATTTCATGAATGGAAAAAAGCAGAGAGAATTTCCTTTCAGAATTGCGGCATAGTAACGGGTGTACATGGGAGGTATTTAATGAGTGATAAAGGGGTCTCCCATCGTTAAAACATAAGTAGGGATGTATGGGGGATGTTTGAAACCATACACCAACATTTATTACTGAAATTAAAAGGGCATAACAACATAATTAAAATTGGACAAAAATGAAAAATGAAGAAAAACCCTTACATGGATGTGCGCTACCAAAGACATGATAGATGCTTGAGAGAGGCTTCATGGGAGATTGGGTCACCTTGGGATGAATATAGAGAGAGGAGGGAAGAGGTTGGACGAACCCCAAAGGGTTTGATTGAGGAAGAAGTGGGTGATTAGGTGGGTTTATATATGAAAGTTTAGGGAATTCTTTATTATTTTGGTATGGGACACCTCACATTAAACTAATTCAAACCACAAACCAGCCCATGGTTTCTGCCCATGGGTTTTCGAAAAGGTATGTGGAAAAAAATATTTTATAAGGTCAATGTCTGAACTTCTTAAAATAAGGGGGTTTATTATGTGGGGGGGAGTCACACTCCAAAGGAAAACAATTTAAAAAGGCAAGATGTTTAATAATCCTTTAAGGGTCCATTATTGCTTTGTAAAATATTTTAAACAAACCCAAAATCACATTATTTTAATGGTAAAACATATATTGGCCCAACATAAGGTTATAGTTTTTTATTACATCACTATTGGTTCATTATGATGTCATAAAACCCATAATACATTTAAATGGTATTTAATTAGTACCCAAAATTTTGATTGTCTCAGAAAATTATGAAAAATTCACCATTGGGTAATTTTGACATCCTAATTCTAGAAATAATTTTCCTTTTATCTAAATAAATTTTAAATAAGTTAATTTTATCTTTTAAAATATAAACCGACATTCAAATTCATTGGTTTTGACAAAAATTGCATTCAAACCATAATAAAAATGACGATTTCATTCATAAAATTATAAAATCATTTATATTTAATAATAATTAATTTAATAATAATAATAATATTTTATGAAAATATTATTTAATTAAAAAATCCATTAATTCGTAAAAATATATTACTTAGTTTAATATTCACTAAAAATAATATTTGTGCTTTAAAACCATCTACAAGGTAACAATAATAAAATAAAGGTATATTCAATATTAAATAAAAAATAATGTACATAACTGTAGTGCTAAGGACTTGTTATATAACCCCTTATAACGCCCGCATAAGATAGAATAGTAAGGTGTGTGATGGTGACAGACTCATGGGGTTGCTCAGATAACATTGCTTGGGTGGTAATCTATATCAAATTTAATTTCTCTTGTAGGAGGTCCCGCTTGAGCATAACATATTCAAGCTCAGCTTGGGCTTGGTCAAGAGTGAATCCTAAAGACACAACCCCCTTTCTGAGCTCTGACAAATGGGCTTCGTATGGGGCATGTCTACTAGATGAGGCCATCGCTTACTTTGTTTGAGTAAATTGGATTTGTTAAATCCTATATTTATACTAATCATGTGATCACTGTTCAATGGATAATTTAACAAAGGTCACAATTCTTAACAGTATTTTAAAATCCAAAATCCTAAAACCAACGACGTTGAAATTTTATATAAACATTTTACATAAAGAGTAATTTAATTAGATCAAGTGATATTTCCATTAATGAATGTTCAATTCATTACAGTAGAAGTTATGTACCTTTACATGTTGATTTATTCTCATTTCATTGTTATAGCATCAAATTTACTTACCCAATAATGAGCATTTATGCTCACATTAATAAGGTTCTTTTTCCTAAGTTATATGCAGAATCCAGTGAATGCATTACAAGGATGTTTTTTATTTTAATTTATTTTGTATCATGTTTTTATACTCTATTTCCCATTATATTATGTGTATCATATATGTAATTTGGATTTCTAGAACTAATAAATTTATCATTCCTATAGGATTTTATTTCATGTAATCATGCCAGTATAATAAAATAACGCATCGACACCGAGATTCTAGGGTTGAGGAGTTATAGTTTTTATGGCAGGAACATTATAAGAAACCTTGGAAAATGTATTTAGAAAAGAAAAATTAAGGAAAATAACCTAAATATATACTTTGATTTTACTAATAGAAGAATATACTATAATTTTTTTATGATATAGATTATAAGAATTGTCATGACCCCCTCCCCACAAAGTGTACCCCTCCTGGTCTGACAATGTGTGAAGGGAGATAATGACCCCCGAGTCCCGCCTCCAGTAGGCCCCAGGTTGGAGACTAGCACCGAGGGTATAATATACACACAAATGGGAGGAATTTCCCTCTAAGAGAACACATGTAGAAGAGAGAGATAAGATAGACACCAACCAACTCAAACTCAGAACTAAAATATAAAAGAATCCCAAATTCAAATATGTATTGCCATGGAAAAGTACTACAACTGAAAGGGGAAAAACTTCAAGTACCCAAAAGGAAGTAAAACAACAGCAACCACAAGCCCGAACAGCTCCTGCAACCCCAAGCTAGTAGAAACCGGCTTGATCTCCAACCTGCTCAAAGTGACCTGAAAAATAGTTTTTATATACAGAGGGTGAGTATAACAATATACACACTAGGATCCTCCCTGAAGCCTCTCGTTCAAAGGTAAAGAAAGCATGCTAAAGCACAGTGAAAAAAAGGGAAACTAACTCGTCACCAAACAGCTATACTAAGTTCCCAACCTCACCATTGCTACTCTCACCATGGAATACATACAAGAATATACCATATAATAAATAACATCAATGGTACCCCGCTACAACTTCCCCACTGCTTTTCCGCTTTTCCCTAATGTTTCACGTATTAAGCATCTCTATCCAAAAAGGCTTGCCCTCAGACACCTGGGTGAAGCACCACAATCTGCACCTCATGCACCACAAAGGCTTTCCCGCAAACACCTGGGCGGATCACCACACCATCCTCACAACCAAAAGTAACCATGTAGTTTTTAGGATCCACCATAGCTCGAATAAAGAGTATCATATGTTGGGTATTATACCTCAATCCATTACAGCACATACACTGAGTAAGGATCCTCAATCCATCACAGCCTATACATGTTACACCTATAGTATTCTATAGGATACTATATACAGAATATATTTGTGTGAATAACCACAAGCCATTACATCCCTCTAAACACATATATGGGGAAAACTAACAGATGTTCCTAATGGCATAAGTATCTACCAAGAGAAGAGAGCAAGGCCAAAGGGGGTAGTCAGCCATTCATCCTCACACCAAAATTTTGGGGAAAACACCCCCCCCCCCTAGGGCTTAGAATCCCTGGGGTGTTAGTTTTCCTTACTGACAGGGTGGAGTAGCGTATAGAAACACAAAAAGTACAGAATATATTATAACTCACAACCACACTATGGGAATAACCTTGTCTTAGACAAACTACAACTAACGTCTCTCAGATTCCGGGCTACCACTTCAAAGACTAAGTATCCTATAAGCACTAAACCATTTAAGGAATGTTATTATATTACATCATTCCCTTTTTATCATTTCCATTGTATGTTAATTAATTATTTAAACATGAATTAACCATGAACAAAACCACATTAAATTTCATTAGCATCACACCCAAAGTCCACTGCCCCTTTAAAATTACAACCTCATCATTATGTTCCAGCAACTCCAACCCCATGGTTTAACACCATTTATTCAAACATTCATTACAGAAACACTTTCCCATAATCCCAGGAATTCGAGAAAATTATTCTATGATACTAACATAAGGGGGATCGACACAGGGAGTAGATGTACTGCCTATCGAGTTTTTTCACCTATAGCAATAGTATATACTCATTCTCCCTTGAGAAGCTAAACACGGAAAGCACGTGGCATACCATGTGTGTCTTTGCCTCTTTAAGAAGAAGGGTAAGCAAGACCTGCTGCCTTGAGTAGTCGGGAAAAGTAAAGCTGATAAACAATCAAAAAACCCGCAATAAACTAACAATCACATCCAACCCATTCCATCGTCCCTGGTGTCCTCCCCGACACCCACATGCATAAACTGATGCATCTCACCACTCTAGGCATCATCCATTGCAACAACCAAAAGGCCTCTTTTCCCCCATATATCACAACATCCATCCAAGATCACATCGCAGTACAAGTAGAAGGAAATAAAACATCACATATACTGGGCTCTTGGCCCTTTAACAATCAAAAGGGTAACTCAGAACCCTTAATAGAATTATTAGAAAATCAAACATTTAAAACATAATGAATTGACATATTTATAATCCATTGGTTCCAAAATCATGAAACCAAACCAGTAAGCTATCACAAATGATTAAACATTCTTAGTACGCCAATTTGATTAACATCAAGTTGCAATAAGAACCAGATTCATTTTCATGGCGCTTTATCTTTTTCCAAACAATTATCAATTAGTCCCAGTTTATGTTCTTTACCAATTTCCATCAAGAACAACAGCTATGAAAAGAAAGCATAGATATCACACTATCTAGCAAAATAAGAGGCAATAACATAAGATCTATACAATTTCATTATCTGGTTCAAAGTATTTATTTTGTCAATTCTGTTTTCATCCAGCGGGATTAAACATCCTAAAAATACAATTTCACCTAAAAGAAATAGAAGAAACAAATCCCCTACCTCAATGGTTTTTGACGAAAACCACAATGGTCAAGGAATGCTCAAGAAACCCGGGTCGATTCTTCAATACCCCACCTTAGATCTCTCCTCCTAGAAAGATCAAGACCAAAGCTCATCATATTTTACATCCACACACTTAGATCTACTCATAATGGGTGTAGATATAAGAACCTGAGAGAAGAGGGGGAGTAGATCTAAGTAAATCTAAGAAATCAAACAAGAATGATCACATACCTCAAGAAACCAGCTTCGATTCACCAAGAGAAGCCTTCGGATCGCCTCCAAAGTGCTTGGGAGAGGTTCTCCTACCTTCGAATAAGGGTAATCCCATGTTATGGCCTCTTAGGGGATTAAATGAGAAAGTTAGAGGCAAAAACGAGTTAGATCCAGAATTTTAGGATCTAATTTAAGTGCCTGCACGGTTTGCTCGCACGGTTAGACAAACCATGAGCTAACTATGCGGTCACTAATTACTAGTCAACCACTCCTCGCACGGTTACGCCGCATGGTTAGGCCACATGTTTAAATAAACTGTGCACTCACCATGCATTAGACACTGCCTCCAACACCAACCTCACACGTTTTGGCCGCACGGTTTAGAAAAACTATGTGCCTCCTGTGCAAAATCTATAGCCCTTTAGTTTCCATTAAAAGTCCACCCAAATGGACCCCAAGTCTACTTAACCTCCAAGAACACCTCTAACTCCACGTTTTCATAATGTAATGGACTGGAGAGGTCGGGGTCATTACATCAGATACCTCTCAAAACATTCTCATCCTCATGAATCCAAAACCCACCTAAAATGAAAACAAAACAGGGTCTGAATAACCACCCCTCAAGATACCTCTCAAAAGAGATCTATCCACAAAAGAAACAAAGGGAGCCATCTCATAAACATGAAATATTCATAACCACATCATCTACAATGATACATAAAAAGAGTTAAACATTAAACAACTTTGGGTACTGACCATATATCTCTGACTCACGTTCCCACGTACTCTCCTCCAAGTAACTATGTCTCCAAAAGACACGAACTAAAGGAATAGAACGCCCGTGAAATACCTTATCCTTGTAGTCTTGGATCTTTATAGGTTACTCCTCAAAGGTTGCATCATCATGGACATCAATCTCTCCCCAATCGTTGATGTGAGAGTCATCATGATGATAATGACGGAGTTGTGATACCTAGAAAACATCATATATCCAACTCATCTGAGGGGGAAGTGCTACTCGATAAGACACAACTCCAACATGAGATAACACCTCGAAAGGCCCAACAAACCGGGGAGAAAGCTTACTTCCACATCAAAACCTTCACTGCCCACGATGGGGAGTAACCTTTAGAAACACATGATCTCCAACATTAAACTCAAAGGGTCTCCTTCTTTGATTGGCATATGCTTTATGATGCTCATGTACTGTCTTCATCCTCTCATGAATCACCTGAACCATCTCTGTTCTATTCTGCACTAGTTCCAATCTGAGAATTTCTGACTCTCCGACCCCAGTCCAGCACAACGGAGAACGGTAAGGCCGAAAATACAAGGCTTCAAACAGCGCCATACCGATGGTGGAGTGAAAACTATTATTTCAAGTGAACTCCACCAAGGGTAAGTACCTTTTCCATGAACCTCCAAAGTCCTGAACACAATAGTGTAACATGTCTTCAAGAGTTTGTATGGATCGCTCTATATGACCATCCATTTGAAGAGGAAAAGCAGTGCTAAGACATAGTTGAGAACTGAAAGCATGTTGGATACCTCTCTACACCCTAGAGGTAAAATGAGGATCTTGATCAGAAATGATCATCCTAGGGACTCCATGGAGTCTCACCACCTCCTCTAAATACTGCCTTGATAAAACATCCACCTAGCTCGACTCCTTGATCGCTATGAAGTGGGCCGATTTTGTTAAACGATCCACTAACACCCAAATAGCATCATGTCCTCCCGGAGCTCGAGGTAAACCTATAAAAAACTCCATTGAGATGTCCTCACACTTCCACTGAGAAATATCTAATGGGTGAAGAAGACCACCTGGAACATGGTGTTCGACCTTCACCTTCTGGAAGACTAAAAATCGAGACACAAACTCTGCAACCACACGCTTCAGCCTAGGCCACCAAAACTGACTCCTCAAGGATCAGTACATCATTTTTACGCCAGTATGTACTGCTATGGGTGATCTATATAACTATCAAAGAACCATCTCGCTCATCATCAAATAAAAAAAAATCCTTCCATGATACAACACTATGTGTTGTTCATCCTCAGACCAACCATCCGGGGACTTACCACAAACAACTCGGTCTCTCCAAACTTTCACCTCTAGATATCCCAACTGGGACTCTTCCACCCTTTGAAATAGGGATGACAATACCATAATCTGAAAAAGACAACCTCTAACCCGAACATCTCCCATATCAAGATGTAATGCTGAAAGTACTTCCATTACTCTCCAAGAATCCCCGGATTCACACACAGCATCACTACGTGACTTTCGGCTCAGCGCATCATCTACAACATTCACTTTTCTATGTGTATATGATATTTAGAAGTTTTATTCCGGTAATAACTCCATACACCAACACTATCGTAAGTTCAAGTCACGCTGGGAGAAAACATACCTCAAACTCTTATGATCAGTGAAAACCACAAAGCGCTCACCGATGAGGTAATGTCTCCACAACATCAGAGAAAACATCACGACTTCCAAATCAATATCATGTGTGGAATAGTTGAATTCATGTTGATGCAACTACCGAGGCCCATAAGAAACAACTGACCTTTGATGCATGAGAACACAGCCTAACCCCAGATATGAAACATCGCAGAAAACATCAAACTAAACTCCCTTAGCTGGAAGACAAAGAACTAGAGCACTTACTGACTTCTCTATTAGATACTCGAAAGCTTCCTGACACTGATCATCCCATATGAATGGCTGA
Organism: Viscum album; assembly: GCA_963277665.1. Classification (NCBI taxonomy): domain Eukaryota; kingdom Viridiplantae; phylum Streptophyta; class Magnoliopsida; order Santalales; family Viscaceae; genus Viscum; species Viscum album. The sequence goes on along the minus strand of OY728150.1, from coordinate 32,559,145 downwards.
TCCTTTCTGGTCAAAGCTATTAGAGGGTTTACAACATGTGAGAAATTGGCTATGAACCTCATGTAGTGGCTTGTGAGACCATGAAAACTTCACACCTCTGACACTGTCTTGGGGGCTTCCCAAGACACAACTGCTTCTATCTTCAATGGATCAACAACTACTCATTGTTGGGACACAACATGACCCAATAAACGGACTTCTCGAGCCAAAAACTCACACTTCGAAAACTTCCCAAACAACTGGTGTTGACAAAGGACTCCCAAGATGGCTCGTAGATGTTGCGCATACTCCTCTTCAAATTTGGAGTACACAAGGATGTCGTCGATGAAAACTACTACGAACTTGTACAGGAACTCATGGAACACAATATTCATCAATCCCATGAATACAACCAGAGCATTTGTCACACCAAACGACATTACAACAAACTCATAATGCCCATGATGACAACGGAAAGTGTTCTTCGGGATATCCTCATCCTTCATAGACATCTGATGATATCCTGACTGCAAGTCGATCTTTGAGAACCAAATTTCACCCTTCCGTTGATCGAATAAGTAATCAATCCGTGGAAGAGGATAGCGATTCTTTATTGTTGCTTTGTTTAAGCGATGATAATCAACACACAACTGCAAACTGTCGTTGGACTTATTCACGAACAAAACTGGTGCACCCCATGGTGACACACATGGACAAAAAAACCACACTCTAATGATGGGGCCATCCTATTTGGAGACATAGATATAGGAGACTCTCCTGGTTGTAGCTCAATCTCAAACTCGATCTCTCGTCGAGGGGGTCATGTTACAACCTCTTCTGGAAGAACATCAGGGTACTCCTCTACGACCCTAGGAAAATCCAATTGTTGAACCTCTAAAAAACTCAGCATCATCTTAGACATCATGGACGATAAGGATGGAACGTGCCTATAACCCATCTGGGGATCTTTCTCACCAAAAAACACCACTGGGTCTCCATCCGCACCAAATAAAACGAACTTCTTCTTGAAGCCATCCATGATAGCCTGCACCAAATAAAACTAATCCATGTCGAGGATAACATCATACGGTTGTATTCGTAAACATAGGAAATCTCTCTAAGAGAAGTGTTTCCCCAACACTAGCTCATAGTTTCTACATACTTCAAACAAGTCAGCTCGACCTCCAACTGGCATAGTCAAGGCCAAGGTCACTACAAGCCTCTCTACCTAAAGTACCATAGCATGGAAAAGGGTAGGTGATATGAAAGAGTGTGTCTCTCCTAAGTCAAACAAGGCATACACCAAGGTATAAAACAAGAAAAGGGTACCTCGAATGACATCTGGCTCATCTGGTGCTGGAAACTCTAGAGCATGAAGCTGGCCACGACTTCCTCCATGGCTTCTCTTACCCTAATGACGACCACCACCACGACCGCGCTCTACTCTCTGAGGACGGGGAGCGTCATGGGGTTGTCCTCTGCCTGCCACATCTACCTTCTGCTGGTCTAAAGCTAGAGCAACTGGCTACTGCTTCCTCAGATAGAACTTCCTCAATGGAGGAACCTGGAGCGTAGAGACCAGTGCACGATGAACACTTTAAAAGGTCGGGCACTCCCACTGCTGATGGCCATGACCACCACACAAAAAAACAAGCACCTGATTCGTTAGCATAGGCCTGAGAGTTACTGCTTCTGGAGAAACGAGATGTGAAGGGATGATACCTACCCCAGGCTGAACGGAAACTCTTCTTCCCTCAAAACCGGGAACCCCGGACCACAGCCTTGCTTTGTGAGGGATCATGACGATCCCACTCTTGTGATGATCTGGTCCTGGCCAAAGTCCTCTCAATAACCTCATCCCTCGCCAGCACCTCAAGATATGTCTTTAGCATAAATGGGGTGACAAGGCACTGGATATCTGGATAAAAAGCCTCCTCTAAGTGCTTCTCCCTAGCCTCCTCATCTGGTAACAGGTCCGAAAAATATCGAAACTGGTTTTTGAAACAGATTCCAAACTCTCGAATAGTAGATCTCCCCTGTCATAGGGTTAGAAGCTCTGGAAACTGGATGCCTTCGTAGTCGAAGAATGGAACTCGACTCTAAACTTGTCTCAGAACTCCTCCCATTAGATCATTGGTTCCTCATGATCCCTGAGAAATAAGAACCACCACTGCCTCGCTACTCCACGCAGTATCCTCCCAGCTACGGACACTCAGTGCTCCTTCTGAGCACGGATCGAACTGAAGCCTATATCGACCTCCTCCAACCAGTCTTCCATGACTGCATCTAAAATGGAGCCCTCATACTTCTGCAGACTCTGGAATTGAAACTCTCAGAGTCTCTTCCTCCAAGCATCGTCATCGTCAACCTCTACCCTGTGGCAATTTGTTGGAACAACCTGCTAGACATTTTCTGCGCAAACCAGACGAGGACATCAACCTAGAGCCATACCTGTAAAATAACAACTGTTAGAGCTCCTAAACCTTGAATATAGAAGACACAACAATAACTAATTAATTGTTTTCTTTTATTCATTTTTGGTTAACCTATCACAATGTCTACCCATTCAAACACAGGCTCAAAGAATAATGATGCATGATCCTTTCCTAGGTATCTACCCTATAACTAGTATCATGTTGTTTAGTAGCCATTGTAAACTTAATGGTATGTACATAAAATCATAGGGGGCCCGAAACGCCTATGTCTCAGCTGGTATCCTGTGTTTACCTCACTTTCTAAACAATAATGGCATCGTTTCCCAACACACCCATGAAACCCTACATGTGCCTAACTCCAAACTCTATCTATCCCTCAACCAGAGCTCTGATACCACTCTTTCATGAACCCCTCCCCACAAAGTGTACCCCTCCTGGGCCAACAATGTGAGAAGGGAGATAATGACCCCCAAGTCCCGCCTCCAGTAGGCCCCGGGGTGGCGACTAGCACCGAGGGTATAATAAACACAAAAATGGGAGGCATTACCCTATAAGAGAACACATGCGGAAGAGAGAGATATGATAGACACCAAAAAACTCTAACATAGAACTGAAATATAAATGAATCCCAAATTCACATATGTAATGCCATGAAAAAAGTACTAAAACTGAATGGGGGAAAACTGCAAGTACCCAAAAGAAAGTAGAACAGCTGCAATCACAAGCCCGAACTGCTCCTGTAACCCCAAGCTAGTAGAAACCGGCTTGATATCCAACCTGCACCAAGTGACCTGAAAAAAAATGTGGTATATACATAGGGTTTGTATAACAGTATACTCAGTAGGATCCTACCCAAAGCCTCTCTTGAAAAGGTAATGAAATCATGCTATAGCACAGTGAACAACAAGTGAAACTAACTCATCACCTAACAGGTATACTAAGTTCCTAACCTCACCATGGCTACTATCACCAAGTAATGAATAAAAGAATATAGCATATAATAAAGAATATCAAGGGTACCCCGCTACTAATTCTGCACTAGTTTTCCGCTTTGCCCCAATGTTGCACATCCTAAGAATCTCTCTCCAAAAAGGCTTACCCACAAACACCTGGGTGAAGCACCCTAATCTGCACCTCGTGCACCAAAAAGGCTTGCCCGCAGACACCTGGGCGAAGCACCACAGCATCCTCACAAAAAAAATTCACCAGGTAGTTTCCAAGAGCCACCACACCTCACATAACATTTATCATACGTCGGGTATTATACCTCAATCCTTTACAGCCCATAAACCAAGTAAGGATCCTCAAGCCATCACAGCCTATTCACGTTACACCTATAGTAGTCCATAGGATACTATATCTAGAATATATGTGTGTGAATAACCACAAGCCATTACATCCCTCTACACACATATATGGGGAAAACTAACCACTGTGCCTAATGCCACAAGTATCTACCAAGATTAGAGATCGGGGAAAAAGGGGGTAGTCAGCCATTCATCCTCCCATCGGAATGTTGGGGAAACCACACCCCAAGGATCAGAATCCCCGGGTTGTCAGTTTCCCTTACTGACAGGGAGGAGTAGCGTATAGAAACACAAAAAGTGTATAATATATTATCACTCACAACCACACTATGGGCATAACCTAGTCTTAGACACACTCCAGCTAATGTGTATTTGATTCTGGGTTTCCACTTCTTCGACTAGGTATCCTATAAGCACTCTACTATTTATGGAACATTATTAGATTTATTCATTCCATTTTTATTAGTTACACATTACATTAATTAATTATTTAAACATTAATTAACCATGAAACAATCAATATTAGATTTCATTATCATCATACCCAAAGTCCACTGCCCCTTTAAAATTACTACCTCATCATTATGTTCCAGCAACTCCAACCCCATGGGTTAACACCATTTATTCAGACAATTAATACAGAAACACTTTCCCATATTCCCAGGAATTCTAGAAAATCATTCTACGCTACTAACACAGGGGGGGCTCAACACGGTGAGTAGATGTACTACCCGTTGAGTCTTTTCCACCTATATCAAGAGCGTAGACATATTATCCCTTGAGAATCTAAACATGGAAACCATGTGGCATACCCCGCATGTCTTTGCCTCTTTCAAAAGAAGGGTAAGCAATACCAGCTGCCTTGAGTAGTGGGGAAAAGTAAAGGAGATAAACAATCAAAGAACCCGCAAGAATCCAACAATCGCATCCAACCCATTCCATCATCCCTGGTGTCCTCCCCGACACCCACATGGATAAACCAATGCATCTCGCCACTCTAGGAATCATCCGCTGCCACAACCAAAAGGCCTCTATGCCCCCATATATCACAAAATCCATCCAAAATCACATTGTAGTATAAGTAGTAGGAAAGCAAATGTCACATCAACTGGGCTCTTGGATATTTAACAATCAAAAGGGTATCTCAGAACCCTTCAAGGAATTATCAAATAATAAAATTATTAAACCATCTTGAATTAACATATTTATAATCTGTTGGTTCCAAAATCAGGAACCTAACTAGTAAGCTATCACAAATTATTAAACATGCTTACTACGCCAATTTTATTAACATCAACTTGTAATAAGAACTTGATTTATTTTCATGCCTCTTTAACATTAGCCCAACTATTATCAATTAGTCTCAGTTTACATTATTTACCAATTTCCATCAAGAACAATAGCTAAATAAAGCAAGAATAGATATCATACTATCTAGAAAAAAAAGATGCAATAACGTACGATCGATACAATTTCTTTTTATAGTTCAAAGTATTTATTATGTCAATTCCATTTTCGTCTAGCGTGATTATACATGATAACAATACAGTTGCACGTAAAAGAAACAGAAGCAAAGAATCCCCTACCTCAAAGGTTTTTGACGAAAACCACAATGGTCGAGAAATGCTCAAGAAACTTGGGTCGATTCTCCAAACCCCCGCCTTAGATCTATCCTCCTAGAAAGATCAAGACCAAAGCTCATTATATTTCACATCCACACACTTAGACCTACCCATAACAGACATAGATATATGAAACCGAGAGAAGAGGAGGAGTAGATCTATGTAGATCTATGAAATCAATCAAGAACGATGACGTACCTCAATAAACCGGCTTCGATTAGCCAAGATAAGCCTTCGGATCGCCTCCAAAGTGCTTGGGAGAGGTTCTCCTACCTTCGAGGAAGTTTAATCCTCAGTTATGGCCGATTAGGGGATTAAACGAGAAAGTTAGAGGAAAAAACGAGTCAGATCCACAATTTTAGTATCTAATTTAAGTGTCTGCATGGTTGGCTCGCACGGTAAGACAAACCTTGCACTAACCGTGCGGTCACTACTGCCTTGGCAACCACTCCTCGCGCGGTTAGGCCACATGGTTAGACAAACCATGCACTAACTGTGCATTAGCCACAGCCTCCAACTCCAACCTTGCACAGTTTGGCCGCATAGTCTAGACAAATGGTGCTCCCCCCGTGCGAAATCTATAGCCCTTTAGTTTCCCTTAAAATTCCACCCAAACACACCCCATGTCACGATAACCTCCCAGAACACCTTTAACACCACATTTTCACAATGTAATGGACTGTAGAGGTCTGGGCTATTACATGCGTATTCTTAGAAATGCATCTATATCTGAAACTATAAGTTGATGTGGTTTTGGAATAGATATTATTAGGATTAACAACTATTATATGATGTGTCAGGCCTGAATCAATATAACCTGGTCAATGAGAACAAGCCTTTCTAAAAACATTGTTTAACACTGCAGTGGGATACAATTAGGATAAATCACATCTTCATTACAAACCATTATGATGAATTAAAAAGTAAATATATCCCCAATAAAACATCATTATTAATCTAAGATTGGTTATAGAACAAATTTTCAATTTAAATTTTTTGGTTAAATAGTATTATTATTAGACCATATGTTACATAATGTGAAGAACATATCCAATATATTCAATTGTTTATATTGGGTATATAAAACGAATGATGGTGTAAAAAATCATGTAATATTATGAGATATCCTTTTTGAGGAAAACAATATAGTTATAATTGGGACTGGGAATGTTATGGAAATAATAAATAAGCCTAATCATGTAATGACACATAACCTTTCCCGAATGAAGTAGTGTATACTATAGTGATATTATCCAATGAAGGATTTCTCTATGATATAGATTCTCCCATTATTTGGTGGGACTACTGACCTAATGATGTATGACCAATGGATGAAATCTTTAGAGAATATATTCATTAATTTTTATTTAGAGAAAATAAAAAGGATACACATACAATATATTATTAGAATGGAGATTCAAATCAATGGTTTTTGTTGACCTGGAATACTTGGGAGGAAATAGAAATATATCACATGGAATTTAATACTTTTATGGAAACATTATTCAATAAATACTTCCCCATGTGAAAAAAACTGAGATGAAATAATGTTCCTTATATAAATTTATATATAAGAATAAATTATTACGAAGTATGAAGCTACCTTTTCTTGGTTAGAAAGGTATGCTATGTATTTCATACGCAACACACAATGCAGTATTGTTTATTTATTGGAAGTACCTGTGGAATGTTTCCCAAGGGTGGTGGTGTCTTAATCCTTTTCTTCATACAATGAACTAGTTTTCTAGGATATGAAGATAGATAATTATTTTTTACTTTTATTATGTATTAAAAGGGAATTAGGATAGTTAATGAAAGGAAGATAAAATAAAATATAAAGGTAAGAATGGAAGTATGTATTTTCCCACATTTGATAATTGTGGAAAGAATCGCCCTGGTAAATGATTTAAAGGAATGATAGTTTGTTATGAGTGTTGATAATTGGGTTTCCAGGAAAAATATTGAAAAGGGAAAAGGAAAACTATGATATAAAATTTAACCAATGCAAGGAGATGTGAAACCGTTCCTATGAATTCCACATGAGTTAGAGGAATCTACGATAGAAGTTCCCAAGTAGAGATAACCAATCGTTTGGTATTGATATAACTAATGTAGAACGATTAATTACATTCTATATTTGGATCCATGAATAATGTTATAAATGATTGTTTGGATAATTTTCTAACTATATGTATTGTGTAATCTATTAGAATTGTACTATAGTACATTTTTTATAAGTATTTGATATCATATGCTAAATAGTACCAATAATAGTTACTCATCTGAAAGTAAAACATTTTCTAAAACGCATGTATGTGGGAAAAATAACACCTAATAAGTTAAAAGTGTTAATAAAATGATGTTGGATAATGAAATGATTGTACTGGATAACATAAATAGAATAATTGATGACTACCTTGGAATGAAGTAATGTTTTTTTGAAAAAGTGGTTTATGCTATCATTATTTTACTTTACATCATTTTTGGATTTTATGTGTGTATCAATTATTCTTTAATCTATTTAATGAAAATAAATTTTTAATAATAAAAATAAGGATTTATAGTCAATAATGTTATTACCATATTCATATGTTTGGTATATAAGGATTAAAATCCACTTCATATTGTTTGATAAGATCATTTTTGAGATTCGGTGACAATTATTCTAAAGCATTGGATCGTAATCCTTTGAAAAAGTTCTTCTTTTTATGAAATGTTTTTATTTTATCTATAGATGAGGTTTTATTGGTCAATGTATTTCATTACATATGATGAAACATGTGCAAATAGATGTAGTAGAAATATTTTAAAAAAACTCTAAAAGTTAAAATTGTGAAATATAACATTATATTTTCTTATATTCATAGAGAGTGAAAGAATTCATCAAATATAGGATGAAAGTCCATAAAAAATATATTTTCATATTGTAATCATTTCAAATTACATCAATATACATTATTTAAACCTTTGTTTTAGGGTTTTCTGGTCATCTACATTTAGATGACCATGTTATCTCTCACTCTCCATCAGAATGTTATTGTTATATATTTTTTATATATTCCGGATTTCATTTCCAACTTATGTTCTTTTAATATGTGACATAGTTACATGACCATTGTACTTACCATTATCTCCTATTAAGATGATTTGATACTAACCCTATTCAAAGTGTGGGGTTTCAATAAAATTTTAATTATAAAAATAAATCTCTTTATTAGCAAGATCATGTTTAAATTGTGAGGATTCAATTTAATTTTGGTCTTGATGATATAACAGCCCAAAATACTAAAGTAAGAATATTATATCTGATAGGTTATATAGTGTGTAATGGAATGTGACACCCATATACATTAAAATAATTTTACAATTTTAAATAAATTGAATCTATGATATATATTTTAATGAACATGATACTTAGTTAGAGTTCATCATATGCAACAACATGTTTCTTCAATGGATTTCGTTACATATAAGAACGAGTTTTACTGAATAAAAATATGTTTTAAAATTATTATTATATAATATAATAAGACGTATCCTTGCTAGTAAATTAGTTAGTTTGAAAAATATTAACTATATTTTGATGATATATAGTTTAAAAAAAATCAAATTAATTCATTTTTTACAATTCAATATAAATTTATATCAAGGCTAATTGATCATTAAGGAAAATATTAATATTTCTTTTTCACAGTGATGTTGTATACAAATAAATTAAATTATTTAAAATTGGATAATGAAATTAATGATATATATATATATATATATAATTTAATTAAATATTTTTCATATTCATTAAATATGTTATATATACAGAAGATAAGAACAAACAAAATATTATGTTTAAAAGCCTATATTTTTTAAAATTGAGTTTTACCTACTTATATTGATAAACCTATATTAAATAAAAAAATTACATATTTATAAATTTAATAATGATAAATAATATAATATTTTAAAGAGTTTTAAAATAATAATCTTAGGTTTAATTTTTTATATTTTTCTAAAATGTTCAATTTTTAATGAATAGAGAATGGATCAGAATTAATATTTAAGGTTTATTTTTCATAAAAAAATTTAATGTTGTTAAGTTTTACTTTTAATAGGAATTAATGTAATATATTATCGATTTTAAATAATAAAAAACAATTTATGTTATTATAATTAATTTCAGTTTTAAATTTGGTAATCAACATAGAAAACATTTAAACGTTTTTACATTAAACCCATATGTTATCATCTCAAAAGTGTGATTAATTTATAATTAATATCAGCAAATTCTATTGTAATAATATAAAAAATGGATTACATATCTGGAACCATAATAATTTATAATGTCTTAGTGTTAAAGTATTTTTGGACAAAAAATATTTGTGATTGTGATGAAAAATAATTATATAGATCAATGGAATAATAGCTAAATAGGGGACAAAAACATATACATAAAGGAAAAAAAGTCCTATAAATTTGTGAAAACTCTATTGCATATCCATATTTTTACCATGTAGTCCCTCTTATAGGAATTTTCATATTATTGAATCAATATTCAATGAGAAAAATGTGAGTTGAATTCCCATTTCCAATATTTATAGGAGTGTCACTCTTTAACCACTATAAAAAGACACATAAGTCACCAACTTTCTCACACTGATGAAGCCACATTTTCTTCACTAATAGAATCCAAAATAGATCCTAAAAATAAATCACCTTTACCAATCATCCAATACATTGGATTAAATTTATCCATAAAATCCTTTTTTACGATCCAAAATAAGTTATTCAAATAAGAGGTATCATCGTTCCTTAAGAACATTAGTTTTAATTCATTTCACACTATTTAAATTATCCTTATTCCATGGTAATATAACATAACCCTTACCCTCAATATAATAATTTGTTTTTTTTATGGGTGTTACCAACACATACACACACACTTCCATCTAATGGATAAGGAAAATATAGTTTATGTGTACGGTGAACTACTGCCTTCTGAAATGAAGAATATTTGTCCATACTTTACAACCTCTCATATTGGTCATTATGATGTAAATTAATCTTATATATGATATATATATATATATATATGATATTTAAGATTTATTCATTATTCATCAATTTTTATATAAAACATCCTTTAATTCATTCTATTTTTTTTAAATATGATAACATATTTTGTGGATGAATGGACTACTACCTCCTAAAAGTGATGTTATTCATTCACATGATACATATAATTTATATCGTTTGGTTTTCATTAGAAATATTTGAAATAAAAAAATCTATAAGAAATTAATTAAACAATTAGCTTTATATAAAAATAGTATATATAGTTCTCTTTACTGTGTTTACACAATGTTAAAAAAGTTATAACGTCATTTGTGGGTGTGTGGACTGCCACCTCCTTGACACGATGAGACTCCTTTTACATCACAATAATTATTTATATAAGTGTATATGAATAAATAATATGTCATTTATGATATAATTATAATTATTTAAATATTAATTTTACATACCTTCTTTCCACAATGATCATTAAAAAATGGGAACGTTACTCATGTGTACATATTCCATACCATCTTCAAGATTCTATCAGTGGTTATTTTTTCATGAAAATATTTATTGAATCATTTCAAATGTATTATTGATGAATTAATATTATAATTATTTCTTGATCATATTTTATCATTGTTTTATATTAACCCATTCAACTAAAGTTGACCAACCAAAGTCGTTTTTGACACATAAACCAAATATAGTAATAACTCTCGTTGAAAACATAATTTTTTAAAATGTTCTATATGACATGGAAATTTGTGAAATAACATAATGATAAACATGAAAATTGGTCTAAAAGAAGTAAATATTTAACTAAATCTTATTATAATAAAATTTAAAGACACCCAAGAACAATTTGGATAAAAGATAAGGGATTTTCATCATAATTTTTACATCTACAAGATTAATGTCATATTCACTACATACTCCTACTATGGGGTGTATATACAACCCATTAGGATATATTATATAATTAAAAAATTGATTATGGTATAAAAAACAATAATTTAATGTTATTTCTCATGTAAATTATGTTTTAAATGTTTAAAAGTGGTATGAACGACTTTGGAATGTTGAAAGATTATTTTATTTAAGATGGTTTTTAATGATTACCTACATAGTGTCACCTTTGTTATTCATAACCTTATATTGAAATAATAAAATTATTTGTGACCATTTTTATGGTATAAAATATTTTTTTGAAATATTTATATTCTCATGTAATTGATATTATTATTGCCTAAACTATATAAAATTTTACAAACGGTGTTATCTTTGATAGTAATGTGATTAAATTTGTAATAAATGATAATTTTGTATCTTTTATTTGATACAGATATTGTATATAGGGACATTGTACATAGAAAATGTGATTATTTGATATAGGAGGTTTTATTTGGACATCCATATTATTGGTGGGTTCCATTTATAGATATCCCCTTGACACATTTATATTCTAATGAGATGAATTGTTTTTCCAGATTAGATTTGTTTTACTGTATATTCTAAAATATCTTTTGAAAGGTCATAATAGTAATGGTTAGATGTACCTAGGAAAACATGGAATTCAATAACTAATAATTTCCGACATTTATCTTCAATTATTATTAATCCATGAAATTACTTGTCAGCATATCTATTGATGCATTTAATATTTTTTTCCAAAATTAAATGGAATATGTTATCAGTTTTTACTGTGAAATATTGATATTTACTTATACAGTTATTTGAATATCATGTGTTAGAGATTATTTATCTTACCTTGTTGATTTATTCTCACTAATTAATTATTACTTCTTTAGATAATACCCTTATGAGAATTTGACACTAACCATATTATAATTCATTTCCCCATGTTATAAAGGAAAATCATTTGAATGACATTTTAGGCTGATTTTAATTTCATTTTGTTATTTATCTTGATTATATTTTCTATTTCCCAATGAATTATGGGTATTATGTATGTAATCTAGATTTCCAAAACTTCTAAACTAATTAATATATTGATAATTGATTCCATCTAATCATTCCAAGGAAATAATATAAATAATGACCTCTTTGATTCTAGGGGCAGGGCATTGCGCAATGTTAATTGATGGTGTGTAGAGGATAGGAAAGAGGGTGTCCTTTAATATGTTTGGTGAGTGTCACACATAAAATTTTAGAAAATAAAAAGGTATACATATTTTTATCATTACAAAAGGCTCCAAAATGGGATATTCCAAATTATTATACATGATAATTTCTATATATGGAAATAAAATAGCGTTCTCCGATTTTTTTAAGTCATTTTAATAATGATCATTTTAGCTTAAGCCCTCAGTAAACCCCTTAACCTTGATAATTAATTTTTTTTGTTTTCACCATTCATTATACTGAAAAAATAATTTTAAGATATATTATGTTATATATTAATATTATTAATAATATTAAATATATTTTAACAAATTAATTTCACAGATGAGGGAAATTTTATTTTAAATTTAATCTCGTAGATGTGATTAAAAGTTGTTTTTAAAGAAGTGTATTTTTCAATAAAGAAAGATGAATTTTTATTAAATCAATTACTATTTCAAATAATACTATAAATTAATTTATTATTTATTGATAAATAATATATATATATATTATTTAAATTTTACTTTATTTGGTATTTTTTCATTAATTAAAATGGATAAACATTATGAACTTGAAATCATCTTTATGAAAAAACCAGTTTTTATACCCAAAAATTAACACACAATAAAATATAAAACTTAATTTCATTCCAAAGTTTTTAAGTTGATTAAATATAACTAACGAATAATTAAATTACTTGAAATTATATTGAAAAAATAATAATAAATCTAAATTATGTAATATATTTAACATTAATAATTGTTCTTCCAAAACTGGAATTTTTATTATTCACATAGAAAATGATATTTTTCAATGATTCAGAAATTTTATGATTAAGTAAATAATTTTATAATAATTTAAAAAATGTAATTAATTTTTTTATTTTAAAATATATAAATATAGATAGTTATCTTTTAAATAAATTTTTTAATGTTAGCTTTTTACTTAAAACTATTTTATTTTTGATAAAATAGTTACATGATATTTTCTTAATGAATATATATATATATATATATATATATTAATAAACCTAGATGTTATTTATTTTCTTTATAGATATGATTTTACATTTTTTCCCTTTTTCAAATAACATAATTTCCATTTTATTCACTTATTAAACAAGGTTGGATATATTTACCTCAATATAAATTATAATTCATATGTTTCTGCATCAACTATATGGGTTTCCATATAATATTTACCTGGTATATCAACTAATCCTATAACACAAGATATATATGGTCAATAATTTGAATTATATGTTCTTTATAAGAAATATTCTCTTAAAAATAAACAACTTTAGGGTTAAAAACATGATATGAAACTACAAAATATTTCCTTAACATTGATACATTAAATACGTTTTGTACTAGGGGAAAACCAAAGGGAAAATACCACTTCATAAAAAAATGTTCTAACTTCTACCATGACATCATACAATCTAATAAACAGTTCATTTAAAGTTTAAATTTTTAATGAATATATATATATATATATAACTTTTTATGGAGATTATACTTGAAAAACATAATCTCCTACATCAAAAGAATGATATTTAGTTTGACCATCTTCTTACCCTATCGTCCGACAATAAGAAATCCTTATTTTTTTAAATAAACTAAACCTTCATAGTTATTCCATCTAACAACATTGTTCTCATATACTTCCATTCTCCCTTATCCCAAAAATATGTCATTGTATACATTGTACAATATAATTACTCAATAGTCCCTAGATGTATATTAGAATGAATTATATTATTATAAGAATACTCAACCAAATAAAGATGTTGATACCAACATACCATGTAATTTAATTAACAAGAAACAATAATATATTATACATTTTATATCTTCCCCTATGACTATCCATCATATTGAGGATTAATATACGTATAAATGATTATTTATTAATCCAATAATTTCTAAAATCTTATCCAAAAAATATATGGGAACATATGATCATGGTATGATATAATGAATAGTGTAACTCGATGAAACCTAAATATTTCATTTGGATACAACAGATAACGATTATATTATGATATATAATCTTTAATGTGATGGAAATATGAATATTTATTTATTCAATAAATAATAATCCAAATCATATTATTACCTCATGTGTTATATGGAAATCTCACCAACAAATCTATCAGAATATTTTCTTATTTCAACATCGATATTGGAAAAGACTCAAAAATCACCTTTATTATTTTTCATCATACATGAACATATAGAAAAGAAAAACCCTTTATGGTAAATTAAGAAATATATATTTTCATACCACCCCCAAAAAAATACCATGGATGGTGTGTGTATATCCTACTTCTTCTCGGGTGAACAATGACCAGTGATCCATGTGCTTCACTCAAAAACACATTATTCAAATGAGAATCCCAAATCAAAAATAGTCATTTTAAAAATCATATAAGACCTTTATTATTAAAATTATAATTAGGAAAAGTTCCATTCATAGTCAATTATATTTTTTCGTATAAAGCATGATCCTCATTAAATGATTGGTTAATTATTTATAAAAATAATAATACACTAAAACATGTAAAATAAACTAAGGTTGTCTCTATATTAAAATATATAACTATTAAATTAATCAACTCATTAACAGATGTTTCATGTTCAAAAAAACATGTATATATTTTCATAATTTTCCAACTGAAATATTAACTTCGCATTGTTTTCAATCCGAAGATTGTAATGATTAGTAATGTAATAATACCTGATCAGTTTCAACCATATAATCTATCTCATTTTAAATTATTTATGAAAAACATTATAAATTAACCCTTTTCATCAATATACATTTCACACATTATTCCATATAAAATGAATCATCAAAATTTTCAAATTAAAATAGAGTAGTTTATTCCAGATCATTTGTCAGGATATGAGGATTCAGCTGAGATAAATCATAACCAATTACATGATAATTATGAATGTCGACACTGCCAAGTACCTCTAGAGAAGCATAAATAAATATGAAAATTTACTATATCTAGGGGTGAATTCCCAAACTCGAACATTCACAAATTTTTATACTTTATAAATATAATTGGCACATTCTATTTTCTAGATGAGATTAACCCATTTTCGAGTTAAAATATACATTAGGCTATAAAACCAATAATTTTATTCAAAAAAACCCTCAATAGTAACCCACTAATACAATAAAAATATAAATCACGATGACATTTTTGGTTCCTGTCCATTATTAAAAACAATCTATGCAGTTTCAATGTTATGTCACCTTTTGAGAAAATGTGTCTGAGGAAAATAAAATTTGAATACAAAATTCAAATATACTAAATTTCCCACATATATTCACTTAAATTATTGTATTTAAAATGATATTTAAATGTCTTAAATATTATTCATGAAATTTAGGATTGTCAAAAATATAATTAATAATTAAAACCATACACTTATCCCTTAAAAAAGGCAATTCTCAGTTCATAATGTCCGAAAATACAATAGATTCATTAGAAACTGAAAAGGGAATAAATAAAATCCCATAATCCTCATATCTATTCCAAAATAGTTTCTTCGTATTTTCATGCTCTTTCACCTTCAGTGGATTGTATCATAATAGTAGATAAACCTTAAAAAATACTATTCTCCGTGATGATAATTAAAAAACTCATGTATATGTTGAAAATGAGACTTGTTCTTAACAGTGATGTTTTTAATATATTTATAATCATTTAAATTTATAATTAAAATATATTTATTTTTATCAAATAAAATGGGGTCACTCCATGGTAATGTTCTATTTGGAATGAAATCATTATATAAAAATACTATAACTGATTATTTATGTCGAAATGTTAAATTGGATCCATTATATTAGGGGGTTTTGAAATATTATTAGTATCATGGAAAACATTGAGATCAAATTCAATATCCAAATAAAAATAACATGAAAAAATAATTAGAAAATACATCAATAAATTCATTCGGTACTAGGATATTACTTACCCGTCCCATTTCTTTCTCTTAAAATAAATGATCGATATAACCTTATCTACCTCCATTAATCAACTTCACTGGTTCTTGATATGATATAATAGTGGAATATTCACTAAATAAATCCATCCTGCATTTGAAATCTATATTATCATGATATAGGTTCTTGATATGATATAATAGTGGAATATTCACTAAATAAATCCATCCTGCATTTGAAATCTATATTATCATGATATACTAAAATCCAATCAATACCCAAAATGATATCTAACACTACATTCTAATGTTTTAAACATTTTTCAGGAAATACCATTCCCCCACTAATAATATGAAGATTCTTATAAATATTGGTTTATTTAATACATCCACCCTTTGTTTTCACCAAATGCATAACCTTTATTTTTAGATGTTATATTTCTAATTTACGTGGTTTTTTTAAAATAAATAATGAAAAGTTCTATATAAAAATATGATATTTTAATAAATCAAATACGAAAGTAACATAACTTTTACCACATAATTTTATATTCCCACATCAACCAATTTAGTATATGAATTTTTTACCACAAGATTATACTTCAAATCTGAATGATGTCTAGAAAATGTTACTATGATCAGAAAAATGTTACCACAATCTCCCATATTAGTATAATTAATGCATCTTACCATCATCTTTTATGTATTAAAGTTCTCATTTTCCATGAAGTCATGATACATATGCACAATATTACTATATCATCCACACTTCCATGATTTCATAATACAATATATAGGAAAAAATTTTCTTAACATATCATAATATGGTATATTTATTTTGTTACCTAGAAATTTATATAATAAATGATTCACAATTGATTTTAATCCCGTACATTTCTTTCATATATCATATTGAGGAACAAAATTGTTGAAAAACATCGTCTACACAATCTCATCCTAATCCACCACATTTTTACTCCTTTTAAATTAAAAATATTCCATATATATTTATAAACATAATATTAAGCATAATTAAAATATATTAATTTTTTATCAATTCCCTGAATAAAATATTTTATGTTCAAGACCAATATCATAAAACTATATTAAAAATTGGCTATAAAATATTTAACTTTTTTACTCAATTCTAGGAATTTATTTTCCATCCAAATTCAAAATATATTAAGGAAATAATTTTACCAAAATAATATTGTAGTGTTTCCAATTTCATGTATCTAATATCATCTTTCTAAGAAGTATTATTCAAAAAATAACACCATCAATTGGGTACACCTGGGAAATGATATCTAAAAATATGTTCCTTTTGATTTTAAAAAAATACCAATATTTAAAATATTTCTTCCAAAGAATTGATATATCATTCAGATACCATAAGGGCATATAATCCACTTAAATTTTGGAATGTTTCATCCTGAAATTTTACCATATCAAAAATATCATATATGGAAAATCAATATACTCTCTAGAATAGATACCAAAACTATTTATAACATCTATTAAATGGTCTATGGTTTTATGGAATATTCCTTTAAAATTACAACATTATAGGGATGCTAATTTGGAATGCTATTTACCTCAAAATAACATCCCATAACTACTTACATGATACCTTTGATGAAATACATTCTATACATTTATATTTTATACAAATAAACATATAAATCGTAAAATACTTTATCATTTCAACATAACCATAATGTAAAATATTCTATGGGAAAGCGATAACAATATATAAACCTCTAATGTTATATAATCATTTCAATGGTAAGAACTATGTTTACCCAACCTTCAAAATGTCATATTCTTATGAATATGGACAATATTATACATTATTTAATTCACAAAGGTCATTTATGTTTAGAGTTTTATATAATTAGGTCATAAATCATACAAAAAAACCATGAATTAAAAAAATTTCACTTATGATTACAATCAATTTTATTTTATTATTAATATTTTGAAATAAAGATTAATTTATATTAAGGGAAAATATTCCTAATTTTTAACTTGAATTCTTTCTTTCAATTGCACATTTCTAAACAATGTAAAACATTTTAATAAATTGGATGAGAAAAAAATCATATTAAGATACATAAAAAGAAAGTGTCTTCAGTCTTGTGATAAACACGATAACCCAAGAAAAAATATTGAAAAATATTATTCTTACCTATAGGAGAATTATTTTTAATTTAAAAATATATCTATCTTAGATCATTAATTAAAATCATTTATATGAAAAATAATTATCAATCAATGAAAATTAAAGGACTATATTATGATTGAAACATTTTATTCTTTCACTTTTTCTTCATGAAATATTTGAAAAACTATTTTAAACTCATATGAAAATCACATTCGAATATCAAAATACCAATTTATGTTAAAAAACCAAATTCAATTACAAAATAAAATATTCATTTAAAACCCATTTTAATTTCAAAATACAAATAAAAGCGGAAAGAGGGTTTTATTTGATTAAAAATTATGGCTTTTAAAGGAATCCAAACCTCAAATATTTATTAAAGCACCCCAAAATTCATTATAATCGTACAGGTTAATATAGAACATTGAATTTATAATTTTAAAATAAGGTAAAATAAGATTTATAAAAATATCTTATTTGAAAGAAAATTGAGAGAACGTCAATATTTTCATTTATAATTTAGAAATTTAAATATTAAAATATGTTTTTAAAAATTTTACATCAAATAAAAAAAATTATATGGAAATTATTAATATAATAATTTTTTAAGAAAATTCACTCGTTATAATGGAAAAATTTGAATATTAAGATCCATGAAAGAATTAACTTTAAAAAACAAAAATATCATGATAATAGAGAAATTGATGAAATAATATTTAAAATGGGAAATATTTAAAAATATATTGAATATTAACCTTGAAATATTTATCAAATTTATAAATAAATTGTATTTTTAAAACCAATCATGATTAATGGTATTGAATAATCAATTGCATCACATATATGGATATAGTTTGTCGTACATACGCCTAATTAACGTTTCCATTATAGACATACCATTATTGAGAGTTGGTATGTAATACATTATCATTATCTAATTATAATAATACAATAAATAAAATATTATTTTAGTAACTACACTTTTATATTTCATCCATTATGTTTAGTGATGATAAAAGAGTCACATACCTTCATAGAGGCACTAGATCATGCGTACACGCGAACGACATTATCATTTTTCTATGAAATAAATTAAATGATATACTATCTTTTGAAAAAAGGTATATATGTCATGAATGTAATAATAAATTAATATAAACAACAGATATTATTTAACCTTATCCATATTATCTTCCATGTGTAGTGTTAGTAAAAAATTAATCACATCACTTTATAGGGTTGTAGTCTTCCTTACACATGAGAAACGTTATTCAATGCCCCACAAAATTGATTCTAAGAAGGAAAATAAGATATCATAACTATAGATGTATAAATATATTAAAAATAAAATATTTTATATTTATAATAAAAACAATATTATAACAATCAATGACATGTGATGATAGAAAACAGTTAACATAAGTCAGCAAGATGATAGTTCATTGTACACACCAATGATTCCATTATATCCCCTTTTATAGAAGAGGATATTGAATGAGTTTAATAATTTATCTTTAGAAAATATAATTACATGGGAGATATTGGGGTTATTATATAATAATAATTCATGAATATATGAATGAGGTATAAGAAGAAAAAATTGATTCTTGATTAATCATAATAACTCTTCCTCTAACCAAATCCTTATGCAATGAAAAACAATTATTATTGTATATTTATAGTTAAAACATTTCTCTAGGACTTGGTTATAGAAGTTAGGAAGGTATATTGGTATTTAATTTCTAATTCAATCGACATTAAAGGTTTGAAGATGAGAGTTGTTGGGGTGGCCTTTTATATGTGAGTTGAGTGGTACACATAAAATGTTTTAAATGAAAAAGTTTAACAACATTTCTAGAAATAAAAAAGTATTCAGAATTTACTTTTCTCATGAATTAGACATGATAAGGTCAAAATATTTCCAACCAATAAATAATAAAAATGTTTTTATGTGATTGTAATAATTATCATTTTAGTTTAACACCTGCTATACTAATTTTAACCATAACAGTGGTAATTAATTTTTAATTATATTACTATTAATTATTATCAAAAATTATGTTTAAAATATTAAATAATATAAATTATTATTATTAACATCATGTAATTAAATTATAAACTTATATTTATAAAATTCGAAAAATAATTTAAATTTATATCTACGTTCTTGGTGAAAAGTGGGTTTCATGGTGTGTATTTTTCAAGAAAAACATGATTATATATCTACTCTCTGATTATAAATAATAATTACATAAATATGAATTAATATTTATTGATATCTAATATATATTTTACTCAAATAATTTCTCATTATGGATTAAATTAGTTAATTAAAATAGAAAATCATCACGAACATTTAAACAATTCTAAGAAAAACCCATTTATTATCCAAATAATAATGATACACTAAAATCCAATATAATGATGTTTAAAAAGTAATAAAGTTAATTGAATAAATAAAATAATACTTATGTTCCTTGAAATCAAATGAAAAATAATATTTTTACATTAAAATTAATATATTTTTTAAAAATAAATAAATGTATAACAAAATTTCTAATTTCCACTATTCACCAACAAATCAATGTTTTTTTAAAAAGTCCCAGTATATCACTATTATTATGATATCATATTATGATTTAAAAATTGAAATTAGTTTCATAAAAATAACATTATGAAATTGTTAAAACATTATTTTTAATATAAACATTATATGAAAAATGTTTATTTAAATATTTTTCATTTTTTACATGAAAATTACATAATATTCATATAGTTGATATAATTGTATTAATAAAAATTAGTATGAATTATTTTAACATTACCTTGGATAGAATAATATAATTTAGTCAATATTATTACAAAATTTTGGAAAACTTTATATTGTCTATTTTAAAAATAAGAATATTATTTTTGAAATAAATATATCAAATTTGGTTTGGAATGATTATTTTGGATTTTTATAAATATATTTATTATCCAATGAATATTAAAATACTTATTTTTATTGAAAATTGATTTTTGGTTTCACTCATTTTAAAAATAGAATTTTGAATTAAAATGTTTATAATATAAAATTTGACCTCTTATATTAAATAATTTCAAATTATGTTCATTGAAAGAAATATTATAGTTGAATTTGAAAAAAATCATTTTATACATAAAATGTTATTTTTATAAAAAAATATTTTTCTTTGTGCTTTTTATTATTATATTAAATTAATTATCTCCACTTCATGAAATTGAAATTTAGAAAAATTATTTTATAGTAGGAATGAAGAGGTCAAAATTTGGTAAATAGATCCATAAAATTTTATGATAATAAATAGTAAAGTTGGTAAATATTTGTAACCTTATTATGGGTCAAACAAGTAAAATATGGTAAAATATCTTGGTTAATTATTTAAATTTTATATAAAAATTTTATTTATCCTGTTGCATTATAGGCATTCATACACATCCATCCAGGAATCTAATATATGGTCACTTGGTTCGATATTTATTTTAATATAAAACTTGTTTAAATTTAAGAGACTAATAAATACAAAATGCCACTATTTTGAATTAAATATATCATTATTATTTATATAAAGATAAAAAATATTATAATTTTGGTTATAAATTATTTTTTGGAAATATAAATTTATTTCATATCATATTTATTTATTTGTATTTTCGAGTGATTGAAAAATAATAGAAATATATTTGGTAATGCAATCATAATATTTAATCTGTTAACAAAGAAAATAAAATAACAGATTTTAAATTTTATTAATGTAATATTTTTTTATAATTTTTTTCAAAATAAAATTATATAAATATGACATATTTAAGATATTTAAAGGATTATTTTCTAAATAAAATTTTGTCTTGATGTATTTAATGTCTAATTAGATGAATAGTATAAGAAATTAACTTAATAATATTTTATGAAAATAATATTTTATTAAACTATTTAAGAATCCAAATAATTGTGAATGTGACTATGTGGACAATAAATAGTCTAAATGTTTACCCTTTTTCAATTCAAGGTACAATTTTCACTATATAAGTAGAATATTATCACTATAACATTGAAAAGTTTGTGTCCTTGGTTAAGGTTTAAATTGATTATCCAAGGGGTTAATCAAATGATAAAAAATAAAACTAAAAATAAAATACAAATTATATTTGTTGATGATATTTCCAGCATATTGAATTTATAATAAATACTATAGTCATTTTTTATTATCTTTCATTATATTGACTCAACTATATTTTAACCTTCTTTCAAATTCCAATAGAACCCATCCCCTCACGTATGAAAGATCACCTCACATCCTCTCATCCTCATATATTTTCATACACATATGACATCCAGTGCCTACCACAATACCATTCTAAATTTCATCCCCACATCCTTGAGATTATAGGTTTTCAAAATAGACAATAGTGACCCCAACCCATTTAGTTTGGTTTTATCACATATATATAATAAAATTGAATATAAACAAGATTCAAATCACAATGGACCAAACAATGTAACTGTTTTTGAAAATAAAATTACACACAAGATACCCATTTTAAATTTATAAAATATAATAAAGTAAAAAAAAAAGGAAAAATCTCAGCATTCTTGAACATGATGCCAATAATTCATCCTAATATCCTTGGAAAATGAATGTGAATAAAGGTGAGATAAAATAATCATTAATGGTTATGATTATTGTATTTATCATTTATTAAAAAATAATCATCATCATGGAATGTTAAATTATTGAAACACATTCCAATTAATCAATAACTTGAGTATAATATGGTAGGAAAAATATGATGAAATAATGATATATAAATAATTAGATGAGCGTTAAAAATGATCATTGATATTAGAACTAATTAAATAATAACATTAATATACATAATGAAGGAATTAATAATTTTGGATGACTTTACTTCGTGATATAGACTCGTGATGGTTTCTATAATGATCTATCTTCAATAACGTTTATTTAATGTGTAGAAAGTTGTCTTATTTTTTAAACTAAATCATTACATGAGACTAATGATTCATATAGAGGATTAAATTATTCTACCCATAGTAGTGTATTAATTTTCCAAGACATTAATCATATATAAAATAGTAAATTTACATCATAAAAAATTTTCCATATCAAATATATGTATCGAGTAATTGATACAGATTTATATATATATCTATAATAAATCATATAACATTTAACGTAATCATCATATTTAATATTGTTATACAGTTTAAAAAATAGCCATATCCATCATACTAAAGGATAGAAAATTAAAATAAATGTAAATTTTGATAAAATATTTATTACAATAATGTGGTTTTTTCAAGATAAAGGTAACATCGCAAAAGGAATTGAGATTTTATATTAACATTTACGAATTGGAAATTATGAATTCAAACACCATTGGAATAAATAGATTATAATGGAACATTAAATAAATTTAATTATGAATTAATATTGATATTACATGTCATTGGGGAAATATATACACCACATAAAAGTGAATTTGTGAATAATAACGAATTATCCTCAATGGAATGTAAATTTATTTGAAATACCATACATTATTTTTAATTTTGGTTGAATGCTCTAAAACATCTTTTATAATGGTTTTAATAATGTTATTAACAAGTACCAGAACCATATTATTATTTATAATATCATATATTATAATTTTATAATATTTTTCACCGATTTGATAATAACATTTAATTATTTTCATTGTCCTGGTATTAATTGCCCTGTTTTTTTAGTATGTACTGACTAGTTCGTTATCCTCTCAATTTGATAATTATATTATCATCTGAAATTTTATTACTTGATTTATATAAAATATATATTCTTTATATATGTATTTATAGTACTCCATAAAATTTGGTGATATGAAATGAAATACACCATTCATGGAGACGGTAGGTCGTACGTACACATGAACATTATTTCCATTTTATTATCTTATTAAATGATGGAAAACTAAATTATATATAAATTAAACTTTTATCATTATAACTTCATATATATCACATATTTTTATTAAATACCTCCTTAATAAAAACCATATAACACGTGAATGAATCACATTGCTTCATGATGTGGTACTCCTCTGTACTCACGTACATCGTTCATTTATTCTAAAAAAATGTAGTGCATGAAATTATATATTATATAATAAGTATATAAGAATAATGATAGCATCAAAATCATATATATCACATCTAATGACTATTTCTGCCATTTTCCCCCACCTTCAAGGTGGTAATGGAATAACTAACAACATCGGTTCATGAGGTGGTAGTTCATCATACACATTAATGATGATTACATAAAACATATGATAGGAGTATGTGATGTTTTATTTTGTTACCATATCATATCCATATTTCATTATATTTAACATTCTTAGTTTATTATATAAATATTACATTGATCACAATCAAGGTACATGAGGTAGATATAAAAAACATTCATTAATGAACGTCACTACTTGTTTGGAAGTCTCATTTTGGATTGCAACAACATACATCCATTGATTTATTTTTACCCAAATAATGTCTTCTAATATTAAAGGATAGAAATTGGAAATTTATTTTCATAGGTTATGTTGTGATAATTGGTTTGGGTGTTGTAAAAAAACGGGTAGAGTGGATGCCCTTTTATAATTGTTGAAGATTGGAATGCTTATAAATACCCAAAACTGATCCCTATTTGTAGGTATCACAAACCTATTGTGACTAAAAAATTTAAAAATAATGAATATTAGAGGATTTATGTTCAAAAATGTATTTTACCAACTTATTTTTCTCACCATAATTGTGGTCATGACTCGTGTTCAATAGAGCCTTACGCGTGCCTCTCCATAATCCAATGGCTACCAAATAGCACACATGGTGTAAAATGGTGATAGTATGGATAATATACACTAAGTCTATGATATCATAAGGGTAATAATTAATTTAAATTAGTGGAACTTATAGGCCAATAGACACTAGACTAGTATCCATCCCTTGGATAAAGTATAAGAAATATTAGTAGAAGTTATAATAATAAACAAGACCAAAATAAAAAAATCATCATTAAATATATAAATATATATTATAGCTAATAAATAAAAACATGCATACAATTTGTTTCACATAATACAATAATAATAAGGGTATCCAATTTAAAATCTCTATATATACACAACATATCATGCCGATACAAAGAAAACCCTCAAATATATAAATCCTGATGGTGAAAGAACCAATTGTCCCATTCCATTCATTGAATGCCAAATCACCCATGAATAATGTCCATATCTAGAGCGTAAACCTTTAATTGAATGATAATCCATATTGTATATGCATGTCTTGATGGTCCTGGGTAGGGTGTGAGAAAAAATCTCACTAGACCACCACCAACATGTGTCTATCGTACATATGTGATAAAGTAGGTTTATACTAAAAATGAAGAATATGGTACTGCATATGAATAAAAATATTCATAATACCTTATGATGAACAACCATTAGGGGATATTTACATACATTTTACATCTCAAAAATAAATGTAGATGACAAGGTCCATGGAAAAATCATAGGGATTCCCCATATGTAAAGCGGTCCAAGTGAACCCTCAAGTTCAACCTATAATAATATCACCCAACACCTCTTTCCAAATAACACCTAGTATCCAAATAATATTTGATGTCCTAAAGGCATGCCCCAATTAATTACCTAGTTCCATAGTCCACATATCATATGAAACCCTTTAATCTATAATCATGATGTATGAGTCATAACTATATCTTTCCTCCAATATAACATAGTCAATTCAACAGCTTATTTCCAGAGTACTGATCATGTGTATTATCCCAATTATATCTTTTCCCAATGTCCTCTTGAATGGTGAGCCTCATACCCAAACCTAAGGTCTCAACACAATCAACTAATGGCAATAAACCATCCTCATGGCTCTCTTCAACAGACACCTACAACCATCATCCTAATCCAAATCTAATAGAGGCATCTACCCTCATGTGTTATTTGTAAATCCCACCAAAAAATCTATCAGAATATTTTCTTATTTCAACATCGATATTGGAAAAGACTCAAAATTCACCTTTATTATTTTTCATCATATATTAATATATAGAAAAGAAAAACCCTTTATGGTAAATTATGAGATATATATTTTCATACCACCCCCAAAAAAAATACTCTGGATGGTGTATGTACATCCTACTTATTCTTGGATGAACAATGACCAGTGATCCATGTGCTTTAATTAAAAACACATTATTCAAATGAGAATCCCAAATCAAAAATAGTCATTTTAAAAATCATATAAGACCTTATTTATTAATATTAGAATTAGGAAAAGTAATATTCATAGTCATTTCTATTTTTTCTTTTAAAGCTTGATCCTCATTAAATGATTGGTAAATTCTCTATAAAAAATAAAAATACACTAAAACATGTAAACTAAACTGAGGTTGTCCCTATATTAAAATATAAAACTATTAAATTAATCAAATCATTACCATATGTTTCAAGTTCCAAAAAAACATGTATAATTTTTCATAATTTTTCATGTGAAATATTCATTCTCATAGTTTTCAATCCCATGATTGTAATGAATAGTAATGTAATAATCCCTGATAAGTTTCATCCATATAATCTATCTCGTTTTCAATTATTTTATGAAAAACATTATAAATCAAACCTTTTCATCAATATTCATTTCACACATTATTCCATATAAAATTAATCATAAAAATTTTCAAATTAAAATAGATTAGTTTATTCCAGTCCATTTTTCAGGATAATTCACCTCATGAGGATTCAGCTGAGATGAATCATACCAAATTACATGATAATTATGAATGCTTACACTGCCATTTACCTCTACAGAAGCATAAAAAAATATGAAAATTTACTATATCTAGAGGTAAATTCCCAAACTAGAACATTTACTAATTTTTATACTTTATAAAAACAATTGGCACATTCTATTTTCAAGATGATATTAACCCATTTTCAAGTCAAAATAGCCATTAGGCTATAAAACCAATAATTTTATTCAAAAAAACACTCAGTGGTAACCCATTAATCCAATAAAATTATAAATAATGATGATATTTTTGGTTCTTGTCCATTATTAAAAACAATCTACGCAGTTTCATTATTTATGTCACCTTTAGAGAAAATGTTTCTGAGGAAAATACAATTTGAATCCCAATTTCAAACATACTAAATTTCCCACATATATTCTCTTTAATTGATGTATTTAAAATAATATTTTCATGTATTTCATATTATTCATGAAATTTAGGATTGTCAGAAATATAATTAATAATTAAAACCATACACTTATCCCTGAAAAAAGGCAATGCTCAGTTCATAATGTCCATAAATACAATAGATTCATTATAAACTGAAAAGGGAATAGATAAAATCCCAAAATGATCATATCTAGTACAAAATAGTTTCTTTATATTTTCATGCTCCTTAACCTTTAGCGGATTGTACCTTAATAGTAGATAAACCTTAAAAACTATTGTGCTCCATGACGATAATGAAAAAACACATGTATATGACGAAAATGAGATTTGTTCTTAATAGTGATGTTTTTAAGATATTTATAATCATTTAAATTTATAATTAAAATATATTTATTTTTAACAAATAAAACTGGATCACTCCATGGTAATGTTCTATGTGGAATGAAACCATTATATAAAAATACTACAACTGATTTTTTATGTCGAAATGTTAAATTGGAACCATTATATAAGGGGGTTTTGAAATATTATTAGTATCATGGAAAACATTGAGAGTAAATTAAATCTCCAAATAAAAATAACATGAAAAAATAATTATAAATACATCAATAAATTCATTCAGTATTGGGATATTACATATCAGTCCCATTTCATTCTCTTAAAATACATGATCTATATAACTTTATCTACCTCCATCAATCAAGTTCACTAGTTCTTGATATGATATAATAGTGGAATATTCAATAAATAAATCCATCTTGCATTTGAAATCTATATTATCATGATATACTAAAATCCAATCAAAACCCAAAATAATATCAAACACTACATTCTAATGTTTTAAACATTTTTTAGGAAATACCATCCCACCACTAATAATATGAAGATTCTTATAAATATTGGTTTATTAAATACATCCACCCTTTGTTTTCACCAAAAGCATTACCTTTATTTTTAGATGTTATATTTCTAATTTACGTGGTTTTTGTAAAAATAAATAATGAAAACATCCATATAAAAATATGATATTTTAATAAATCAAATACAAATGTAACATACCTTTTACCACATAATTTTATATTCCCACATCAATCGTGGTAGTATATGAATTTTTTACAAAAAAATTATGCTTCAAATCTTAATGATGTCTAGAAAATGTTACTATGATCAGGAAAATGTTAGCAAAATCTCCCATATCAACACAATTAAATAATCTTACCATCATCTTTTATGTATTAAAGTGATAATTCTCCATGAAGCCATGATACATATGCAAAAACTTACTATATAATTAACACTTCCATGATTTCATTATACAAGCTATAGGAAAAGTTTTTTCTTCACATATCATAATATGGTATATATTTTTTTTACCTCCAAATTTATATAATAAATGATTCACAATTGATTTTAATTCATTCCACTTCTTACAAATATCATATTGAGGAACAAAATTGTTGACAATCATCGTCTACACAATCTCATCACAATCCACCACATTTTCACTCCTTTCAAATTAATATTATTCCATATATATTTATAAACATAACATTAATCATAATTAAAATATATTAATTTTTTTATCAATTCCCTAAATAAAATCTTGTATGTTCCAGAACACTATCATAAAACTATCTCATGATTTTGTTATATAGTATTTATCTTTTTTACTCAATTCTAGGAATTTATTTTCCATCCAATTTCAAAATCTATTGAGGAAATATTTTTACCAAAAAATATTGTAGTACTTCCAATTTCATGTATCCAATATCATCTTTCTAAGAATTCGTTTTCAGAAAATACCACCATCAATGGGGTACATATGCAAAATGATATCTAAAAACAGTTTCCTTTTGATTTTAAAAACATACAGATATTTAAAATATTTCCTCCAATAAATTTATGCATCATTCGGATACCAGAAGGGCATATGATCCACTTAAAATTTAGAATGTTTCATCCTAAAATTATTCAATATCAATAATATCCTATATGGAAAATCAATATACTCTCTGTAATAGATACCAAAACTAGTTATAACTTCTATTAAATGGTCTATGGTTGTATGAAATATTACTTTAAAATTACAACATTATGGGGATGCTAATTTGGAATGGTATTTTCCTCAAAATACCATCCCATAACTACTTCCATGATACCATTGATTAAATCCATTCTATACATTTATATTTTAGACAAAGAAACATATAAATCATAAAATACTTACTCATTTAAACATAACCATAATGTAAAATATTCTATGGGAAAGAGATAACAATATACTAACCTCTAATGTTATATAATCATTTCAATGGTAATAAGTATGTTTACCCAACCTTCAAAATTTCATATTATTATGAATATAGAAAATATTATACATTATTTAATTCACAAAGATCATTTATGTTTAGAGTTTTAGATAATTATATCATAAATCGTACAAACATACCATGAATTAAAAATTTGTCACTAATGATTACTATCAATTTTTATTTTAATATTAATATTTTGAAATAAAGATTAATTTATTTTAAGGGAAAATATTCCTAATTTTTAACTTGAATTCATTCTTTCAATTGCACATTTCTAAACAATTTAAAACATTTTAATAAATTGGACGAGAAAAAAATTGTATTAAGATACATAAAAAATGTCTTTATTCTTATGTTAAACATGAAAACCCACGAAAAAATATCAAAAAATATTATTCTTTCCTAGAGGGGAATTATTTTTCATTTAAAAATATATCTATCTTAGATCATTAATTAAAACCATTTATATGAAAAATAATTATCAATCAATGAAAATTCAATGACTATATTATGATGGAAACAATTTATTCATTCACTTTTTCTTCATGAAATATTTGAAAAACTATTTTAAACTAAAATTAAAATCACATTCGAATATCTAAATACCTATTTCTATTAAAAACCCAAATTCAATTACAAAATACAATATACATTTAAAACCCATTTTTAATTCCAAAATACAAATAAAAGAGGAAGGAGGGTTTTATTTGATTAAAATTATGGGTTTTAAATGAATCCAAACCTTAAATATTTATTAAAGTGCCCCAAAATTCATTATAATCTTATACGTTAATAGAGAACATTTAATTTATCATTTATAAATAGGGTAAAAAAATATGTATAAAAAGTTCTTATTTGAAAAAAAATTTAGTGAAGTTCAATATTTTCAATTATAATTTAGTAATTTAAATATTTAAAAATGCATTAAAAATATTTACATAAAATAAAAATAATTTTAGAGGGATATTATTAATATAATAATTTTTTAAGAAAATTCAATCGTTATAATGGAAAATTTAGAATATTAAGATCCATGAAATAATTAACTTGAAAAAAACAAAAATACCATGATAATAGAGAAATTGACAAAATAACATTTAAAATGGGTAATATTTAAAAACATATTGAATATTAACCTAGAAATATTTATCAAATTTATAAATGAATTATATTTTTAAAACCAATCATGATTAATGGTATTGAATAATCAACTACGTTACGTATATGGATGTAGTTTGTCATACATACGCCTAATTAACGTTTACATTATTGACATACCATTATTAAGAGTTGGTATGTAATAAATTATCATTATATAATTATAATAATACAATAAATAACATATTAATTTAGTAATTACACTTTTATATTTCATTCATTATGTTTAGTGATGATAAAAGAGTCGCATCCCTTCATAGAGGCACTAGATCATGCGTACGTGCGGACGACATTATAATTTTTCCATGAAAGAAAGAAAATGATATACTGAATTTTAAAAAAGGTATATATGTCATGACTATCATAATAAATTAATATAAACAACATATATTTTTTAACTTTATCCATATTATCTTCCATGTGTAGTGTTAGTTAAAAATGAATCACATCACTTTGTAGGGTTGTAGTCTTCCTTACACACGATCAACGTTATTCAATCACCCACAGAATTGAATGTAAGAAGGAAAAAAGATATCATAACTATAGATGTATAAATATATTAAAAATATCATATATATATATATATATATATAATAAAAACAATATTTTAACAATCAATGACATGTGATGATGGAAAACAATTAACATCAGTCCGCAAGATGATAGTCTACCGTACACACCAATGATATCATTGTATCCCATTTTATGGGAGAGGATATTGAATGAGTTTAATAAGTTATCTTTATAAAATATAATTACATGGGAGATATTGGGGTTATTATATAATAATAATTCAAGAATATATGAATGAGGTATAAGAATAAAAATAATGATTCTTGATTACGAATTATAACTCTTCCTTTAACCAAATCCTTATGCAATAAAAAACAAATATTATTATATATTTATAGTATAAAAAATTCTTGAGGACTTGGTTATAGAAGTTAGGAAGGTATATTGGTATTTAATTTCTGATTCAATCGGCTTTGAAGGTTTCAAGATGAGAGTTGTGGGGGTGGCCTTTTATATGTGAGTTGAGTGGTACACTTAAAATGTTTTAAATGAAAAACGTTTAACAATATTTCAAACAATAAAAATGTATTGAAAATTACTTTTCTCATGAATTAGACATGATAAGGTCAAAATATTTCCAACCGAAAAGTAACAAAAATCTTTTTATGTGATTTTTATAATTATCATTATAGTTTAACACCAGCTATACTCAATTTTAACCATAATGGTGGTAATTAATGTTTACTTATATTACTATTAATTATTATCAAAAATTAATTTTAAAATATAAAATAATATAAATTATTATTATTAACATCATGTAATGAAATTATAAATTTAGATTTAAAAAATTGGAAAAATAATTTGATTTTATATCAACGTTCTTGGTTAAAAGTGGGTTTCATGGCGTATATTTTTTCAAAAAAACATAATTGTATATTTACTCTCTGATTATTAATAATAATTATATAAATATGAATTAATATTTATTGATATCTAATATATATATTTTACTCAAATAATTTCTCATTACGGATTAAATTAGTAAATTAAAATAAACAATCATCACGAAAATTAAAACAATTTTAAGAAAACCTCATTTATTATCCAAATAATAAAGATACACTAAAATCCAATATAATGATGTTTAAAAAGTAATAAAGTTAATTGAATAAATAAAATAATACTTATGTTCCTTGAAATCAAATGAAAAATAATATTTTTACATTCAAATTAATATATTTATTAAAAATAAATAAATGCTTAACAAAATTATTAATTTCCACTATTCACCAACAAATAAATGTTTTTCAAAAAGTCCCAATATCTCACTATAATTAAAATATCATATTATTATTTAAAAATTCAAATTAGTTTCTTAAAAATCATATTATGAAATTTTTAAAATATTATTTTTAATATAAACCTTATATGAAAACTGTTTATTTAATTATTTTTTATATTTTACAAAAAAAATTACATAATATTCTCATAGTTGATATAATTATATTAATAAAAATTAGTATGAATTATTTTAACATTACATTGGATGGAATAGTATAATTTAGTCAATATTATTACAAAATTTTGGAAAAATTTATAATTTCTATTTTAAAAATAAGAATATTATTTCTTAAATCAATATATCTAAATTAGTTTGGAATGACTATTTTGGATTTTTATAAATATATTTATTATCAGATTAATATTAAAATACTTATTTTTATTGAAAATTGATTTTTTGTTTCACTCATTTTAAATATACCATTTTGAATTAAAATGTTTATAATATAAAATTTGACCTCTTATATTAAATAATTTCAAATTATGTTCATTGAAAGAAATATTATAGTTGAATTTGAAGAAAAATCATTTTATACATAAAATTCTATTTCTATAAAAACTATTTTTCTTTGGGGTTTTTATTATTATATTAAATTAATTATCTCCATTTCATGAAATTGAAATTTAAAAAAATTATTTTATAGTAATAATGAAGAGGTAAAAATTTGGTAAATAGATCCATAAAATTTTATGAAAATAAACAGTAAAGTTGGTAAATATTTATAACCTTATTATGGGTAAAACAAGTAAAATATGGTAAAATATCTTGGTTAATTATTTAAATTTTATTTATCATGTTTCATTATAGGCGTTCATAGACATATATACAAGATTATAATATATGGCCACATAGTTAGATATTTATTTTAATATCATACTTGTATTAATTTAAGAGACTAATAAATACAAAATTCCACTATTTTGAATTAAATATATCATCATTATTTATATAAAGATAAAAAATACTATAATTTTGATTATAATTTCTTTTTGGGAAATATAAATTCATTTCATATCATAGTTATTTATTTATATTTTATGGTTAGTGAACAATAAAAGAAAAATCATTTGTAATGCAGACATAATATTTAATCTGTTAACAAAAAAATTAAATAACAGAATTTAA
Organism: Viscum album; assembly: GCA_963277665.1. Lineage (NCBI taxonomy): Eukaryota > Viridiplantae > Streptophyta > Magnoliopsida > Santalales > Viscaceae > Viscum > Viscum album. The sequence continues at coordinate 32,524,766 of OY728150.1, read as the reverse complement.
AATTGATTTATGTAATATTTTTTAATAATTTTTTTCAAAATAAAATTATATAAATATGAGATATTTAAGATATTTAAAGTATTATTTTCTAATTAATATTTTTTCATGATGTATTTAATGTCTAATTAGATGAATAGTATAAGAAATTAACTTAATAATAATTTATAAAACTAATATTTTATTAAATAATTTAGGAATCCTAAAAATCTTCAATATGACTATGTGGAAAATAAATAGTCTAAATGTTTATCCTTTTTCAATTCAAGCTCCAATTTTCACTATATAAGTAGTATATTATCCCTATAACATTAAAAAGTGTGTGTCTGTGGTTAAAGTTGAAATTGATTATCCAATGGGTTAATCAAATAATAAAAAAATAAACTAAAAAACAATAAAAATTATATTTGTTGATGATATTTCGAGCATATCGACATTATAATAAATACTATAGTCATTTTTTATTATCTTTCATTATAGTGAATCAACTAAATTTTAATCATTTTCCAAATTCCAATAGAACCCATCCCCTCACGTATGAAAGATCACCCCACATCCTCTCATCCTCATATATTTTCATACATATATGACATCCAGTTCCTAACACAATACCATTCTAAATTTCATCCCCACATCCTAGAGATTCTAGGTTTTCAAAATAGACAATAGTGACCCCAACCCATTTAGTTTGGTGTTATCGCATTTATATAATACAATGGAATATAAACCAGATTCAAATCCCAATGGACCAAATAGTGTAATTGTTTTTGAAAATCATATTACATACATGATACACATTTTAAATTTATAAAATATAATAAAGTAGAAAAAGGAAAAATCTCAGCGTTATTGAACATGATGCCTATAATTCATCCTCATATCCTTAGAAAATGAATGAACATAAAGGTGAGATAAAATAATCATTAATGGTTATGAATATTGGATTATATCATGTATTAAAAAATAATCATCATCACGGAATGTTAAATTATTGAAACACATTCCAATTAATCAATAAATTGAGTATAATATAGTAGGAAAAAGATGATGAAATAATGATATATAAATAATCAGATGAGCGTTAGAAATCACCATTGATATTATAACTAATTAAATAATCACATTAATATAGATAATTAAAGAATTAAAATTTTGGATGACTTAACTGCCATGATATAGACTCGTGATAGTTTCTATAATGATCTATCATCAAGAATGTTTATTTAATGGGTATAATGACGTCTTATTTTTTCAACTAAATCATTAGATGAGACTAATGATGCATATAGGGGATTCAATTATCCTACCCACAGTAGTGTATTAATTTTACAAAACATTAATCATATATAAAACAGTCAATTTACATCATAAACTATTTTCCATATCAAATATATGTATTGAGTAAATGATACAGATTTATGTATATTTCCATAATAAATCATATAACATTCAATGTAATGATCATATATAATGTTGTTATATGGTTTAAAAATAGCCATATCTATCATACTAAAGGATCTACAATTAAAATAAATATAAATTCTGATGAAAAATTATTACAATAATGTGGTTGTTTCAAGATAAAGGTAACATAGCAAAAGGAATTGAGATTTTACATTAACATTTACCAATTGGAAATTATGAATTCATACACCATAGGAATAAAAAGATTATAATGGAACATAAAATAAATTTAATTATGAATTAATCATGATATTACATGTCAATGGGGAAATATATACACCACATAAAAGTGAATTTGTGCATAATAACAAATTAGCCTCAATGGAATGTAAATTTAGATGAAATAACATACCTTATTCTTAATTTTGGTTAAATGCTCTTAAACCACTTTTATAATGGTTTTAATAATGTTATTAATAAGTACCAGAACCATATTATTATTTATAATATCATATATTATAATTTTATAATATTTTTCACCCATTTGATAATAATCATTAATTATTTTCATTGTTTTGGTATTAATTGCCCTGTTTTTTTAGTATGTATTGACTAGTTCATTATCCTCTTAATTTGATAATTATATTATCATCTGAAAATTTATTACATGATTTATATATCATATATATTCTTTATATATGTATTTATAGTAATCCATAAAATTTGGTGATATGAAATGAAATACACCATTCATGGAGATGGTAGGTCGTACATACACATGAAAATTATTTCAATTTTATTATATTATTAAATGATGGAAAACTAAATTATATATATATATATATATTAAAACAGTATCATTATAACCTCATATATAGCACATATTTTTATTAAATACCTCCTTAATAAAATTCATATAACACGTGAATGAATCACATTGCTTCATGATACGGTACTCCTCTGTACTGACGTACATCGTTGATGTATTCTAACAAAATGGAGTGCATGAAATTATATATTATATAATAAGTCTATAAGAATAATTATATCATTAAAATCATATATATCACATCTAACAACTATTTCTATCATTTTCCCCCACCTTGATGGTGGTAATGGAAAAAATAACAACATCGGTTCATGAGGTGGTAGTTCGTCGTACACATGAATGTTGATTTCATAATACATATGATAGGGGTGTCTGATGTTTTATTTTGTGACCATAACATATCCATATCTAATTATATTTAATATTCTTAGTTTATTATATAAATATTACATTGATAACAATCAAGGTACATGAGGTCGATATAAAAATCATTCATTAATGAACGTCACTACTTATTTGGATGTATCATTTTTTATTGCAATAACATAAATCTGCAGATGGGTTTTCACCCAAATAATGAATTCTCATATTAGAGGATAGAAATTTGAAATTTATTTTCATAGGTTATTTTGTGATAATTGGTTTGGGAGTTGTAAAAAATCATGTAGATTGGATGCCCTTTTATAATGGTTGAGCATTAGAATGCTTATAAATACCAAACATTGTTCCCTATTTGTAGGTATCACAAACCTATTATGACTAAAAAATTAAAAAATAATGACTCTTAGGGGATGTATATTCAAGAATGTATGTTACCAACCTATTTTTTCACCTTAATTGTGGTCAGGACTCGTGATCAATAGAGCCTTACGTGTGCCTCTCCATATGCTAATGGCTACCAAATAGCACACATGGTTTAAAATGGTGATAGTGTAGATAATATACATTATTTTTATGATATCATAAGGGTAAAAATTAATTTATGTTAGTGGAACTTATAGACCAATAGACACTAGACCAGTAACCATTCCATGGATAAATTATAAGAAATATTAGTAGAAGTTATAATAATAAACAAGACCAAAATAAAAAAATCAAAAATAAAAATAAAAATATATAAACTGTAGCTAATAAATACAAACATTCATACAATTCGGGTCTCATAATACAATAATAATAAAGGTATCTGATTTATAATCTTTATAGATACTCAACATATCATGTTGATACAAAGAAAACCCTCAAATATATAAATCCAGATGGTGAAAGAACCCATTGTCGCATTCCATTCATTGAATTCCAAATAACCCATGAATAATTTCCATATATAGATAATCAACCTTTAATTGAATAATAATCCATATTTTATATTCATGTCTTGAGGGGCCTAGGTAGAGTGTGAGAAAAAAAATCTCACTAGGCCACCACAAACATCTGCCTATCGTACATATGTGATAAAGTAGGTTTCTACTAAAAATGAAGAATGTGGTACTGCATATGAATATAAATATTCATCATACCTTATTATCAACAACCACTAGGGGATATTCACATACATTGTACATCTCCAAAATAAATGTAGATGAGAAGGTCCTTAGAAAAATCATAGGTATTCCCCGGATGTAAAGCGGTCCAAGTGAACCCTCAAGTTCCACCTATAATAAAATCACCCAACACCTCTTTCCAAATTACAACTACTATCCAAATAATATTATATGTCCTGAAGGCATGCCCAAATTAAGTACCTGGTTTCATAGTCCTCATATCATATGAAACCCTTTCATCTCTAATCATGATGTATGAGTCACAACTATATCTTTCCTCCAATAATAACATAGTCATTTCAACAACTTATTTCTAGAGTACTGACGATGTGTATTATCCCAATTATATCATGTCCTAATGTCCTCATGAATGGTGAGCCTCATCCTTCAACCTAAGGTCTCAACACAATCAAGTAATGGCTACAAACCATCCTCATGTATATCTTCAACAAATACCTACAACCATCATCTTAATCCAATTCTTATAGAGGCATCTACCCTCATGAGTAGTCAATAAAACATCATTGTTTGAGTCCTATTTATTTCCAAATGACTTCAAATGGTGTGCTATCCAATATGGGTGAGACGAAATTAAAAAATAATCCCCCAAGAAACAAAAATGATGGAACCTCATGTCCATGAAATATGGTCACTCAATCCAATGGCTATCTCTATCAAGAATCACACGATCCTCATTCATATGCAGACGACATTATCACCACATCCCAATGACCAAGTCATCCTACCATTGATTGTAATCAATTATTGAAAATGGGATATTTCAACATGATTATTACATTGCATCATACCAGATGGTAAATTCTATCTCAATCATTGGGCTGAGTTCTTCACATTTCTATAGGACTCTTCCAATAAATATTATTAATTTTAAAAATCTAAATTTAATACATATTACACCCCACCCTAATCTAAATAAGGATTAAAACCTCTTGCTAGTCACAAAACACATATAGACTCGATTGATCATACCTATAGGTATCTATGGGGTTCAAAAAATTAATTAAAATAGAACCATAAAATTATTAGTCATTCTATTTGAATATGAAACCACACGCTCAAAGATGTACCGCCAAAATAACCTCTAAAAATAATGATTAGAACTATGTACCTCAGGTTACTATATGTTCATTTATATTGTCTTAACCAATAACTCAATCCGATTATGAAGAAATTATTTTTTTTGATGAAGTTTCTATAATTGGGGTAAAAATATATGTATGGATTTCACACATCATATGGGGATAGAATAGGAGAAAATATGCATGTTTTTTGAAGAAATAAGTGATGTAGTTCCAACAGACATCATTGTTAGATGGTTATAGATAGGAATGGGTATTTGAAACACTGATTAAGGAGGAATAAATTGGAGAGTAACCACCTATTTCACATGAAAAATGGATGAAAATTGAGATGGTTTAAAAAAAATAGATTAGGATAGAAATGGATTTTTTTATTAAATGAGTCTCATGGTTGGCCTTTACAGTTTGGATAATAGTCTGCCAAATATACAAAACTCACTATCCATAGGGGTTACTTTCACGATTGTCTTGTATGGTTTAGAAAACCATGAAACAACCATGAAAATCCCTTATAATAAAAACTAAAAAGGATAAGCAATGGAATGTTCCCCCGATAACATATTTTTTTATCCCATTTCTATCATACCTAGAAGGCCTCCATTTTATTCTAGGAGGATTGACGATTTTCCCAAACTGTGTACTCAAGTCTAAACTCCATATATCATTTGTTTTTACAGCCTCTTATGTACCCAAATACCAACCAAAGTTCGGAGGAATTTTCTATACCTCTAAACCCATTCATAAATAAGACATCTAGTTAATGAAAACACTCAAAATTTATTCCTGGATGACATGAAATGATTTGGTTGTGACAAAAAACTCCAAAAAATCTAACTGGATGAGGAAATAGTCCTACCCCAAAAACGTGGGACATAAAAATCTCCCCAACTAAGCATATATCATCCTCGTGCTAATAAAAACAAAAAGATGTTATCAAACATACCTATCACACTAAAAATAATCTAGAATACCTCAATATAAAAGGGAATAGTTTAACTCAATCAAGGTCATCCTCGTGTTAGTAGTTATCTTTCATGGTCAAAACCTGACCCAAAACACAAAAAAATGGAAGGTCTATCAACCAACCTTATAGTCAATGTCCTCATGTGATGCATCATCACCCCTATACCTCATCATGTGCACATTTTTCATCCCCAAAACCCATCTTTCAACACATTTCAAAAAATACCCACCTTGTTTTGTTGTCTCAAATGAATCCTATGTGGTCATGTAGCTCAATAGATACTCACAATTGTCCATGTACATTGTGCCTACAATCATCTCCCAAATCGCAACCATTTCCAAATTAAAATGCACCTCAACATTACTGCACCAATTGGTTCTCATAAATGATCATGGAGTCATGTACCTTATAAATTTATATATATATATTAAGCAACGGAGCTTATTCCAACCTACTGACCTGTTTATGGTTAATTCATATATATATATATCATGAACCTCGTGCACCTAGAAAAAACATTCCTAATCAGGGAAAATTCAAAAATAAAACAAAACCTAGCCATCCCCATTGAATAAATCATAAAATAATCGTCTCCTCGACCTTCTCAGAACCTATAAATTCTATTAGGTTATAGGACTTATCTCAATGTTTTTTTCACTATCCACCAGCCAATAACCCCATAGTTAGGACTTAATTAATCTACCAAAACAACCATGGGAAGCTGAATCTCAGTCACTAGCTCCTAGCATCGCTCATGTTTTAATCTCTTAAACCTGATTATGCACCAGTCTTTGAATGTTAGAAATCTGAGAAGAATCTTATAGAACCTATCGAGGTTCCTACCCAATATAAATTCCTAAAAAACCATCAGTTCCCGATCATACTATTTCCCCACATGACTCAACTTCCCACACTAGAAGCACATCATCAGAGACACACCTCAAGGTTTTCTGCAAGAGTATTTATCCCAAAAACCATGATAAGAATCATCTTGGCCCAATTCCATGAAATTTTATTTTTCACTACTAACATCACCTAACGATGTCACCCATCTCAAGTATGATCTAACATTAATGTTTCTATTAGTTTTGAGAACCTGATATAGTTTTTCTAATAATGAGGCCAACATCAAGATGTTTACATGCACCCAGATCATGTTTCATAATCCATACTGAAAACACCTCTCCCTCTAGAGGGAATATCCCACCATACCTAGTGTGAATCGATTAAAATCAATTAATTTGTCTTCATATTTCATTATATACTTATATCACCAATGAAAGATTATGTATTACTATTCACTCTAGGCCCCCAACATCTCCAAAAAGAACTTCGCAGGGATCCTAGACTCAATGTTCTTATAGGTTAGTCTATTGTCCCTGGACTCCTAAACCTACACATCCCAACAATAGATTAATTTTCCCCTATGTATATATGTAGACACATTCCCCCTCCACCTCGGGGTTTCTCAAGATAATCTAAGATCATCAATATCAACTCAATCGAGTTCTTAACCACTTTGTACACACCAAATATTTGAAATAGTGGTGGTTATATATAATCAAAATCACGAGTTAGGTAAATTAAAGATAGATCACCTCCCAATGATCCTATATTTATTTCCTAGATGAAATGTTCTAGATTCACTCTGATTCACTCATCAAGACAAGTCCTAAAACATGACATGTTAGGTGGTTACCCAGCCAAAACCTGAGAATGTGCATGAGCATGTACCAATGGATCTTACTCTACCACATCTTATAGTGCATCATCTTAAACCTCAGGTCCCTCCTCTTCTGCACACTCCCAAGAAACCATATCATTTCTCTCCTGATGCTCATTCAGAATCCACCACTCAGCAACACAGTAATTACTACTATAATGGTAAAAAATAAAAAATAACATATATATATATACATATACTTCATATACGGAATGAAGTTATAGGAATAATGATCTTACTACCATTACTCTCCCCCATCACGACCACGCGACATGAGATATGGCATCAAGGACCCTTACATACCAATATCAGAGCTAGGTATCACATTGATGTATAGCCACAAGTCCCCTCTCTAATAATCATGTATCAATTTTTGGTTTTTGACTAAATTTACCCCAAATGGAATATTTGTAGGAAAATGAAGTTTATATTATTTGTTTTTTATTTTATTCACCTCACCACTGCCCCAATATATACCTCATGTCGTGCCCATCCAAGAGAGACATGATTCCTTAATCTGATGACACATCACCCAACCTAGTGATCTACATCACCCCATATTATGAACCCCACCTTCTACAACATGTGTTTCACCTGTAATTATTTCTATCACATATCACACACATATTTTTTATATAATAACATTTTCATACGAAATCAATTCCTATGTTCCAATCAAGAAAAACATACCAAAACACCCTTACCTTTTTAGGCCAAGGGTATATCATATCCCTTCCTATACCTGGTCAGGGGTCACATAACACAATTATTAATAATCACATCCAAGTGCACCACTTCAGGTGAAAATAAAATAAAATGTACCTAGATTTGAGTAGAACATAAATTTCCACCCATAGTAATGTTGTGTGTCCATTTGCATATAAATGTAGATGTAGAGACCCAAAAATTAAGTAAATGGAAATTAAATTTATTTTTTAGAATTCTTAATACATGATATAAATAGATGGCCAAATAATGTATTAGATTAGTGCCTTTGGAGCCTTATAACATTATCTTCTAATCATGGTTAATGATCTTTGACATATTTCATAATGATCTTCCCCTTTAGTTTTCCTTCCAAAAAAAATTCTTTATATCCTAGGGAAATAAATCATAAAAAGGGTGACCTCAAATTATCAGTAAGATTAAAGATGGATAACATTAAATAGACCATCAATATTTGAATGTAAAAACATGAACATAATGTTTAAACATCAAAATCATGATCCATGAAATTAATCGTGGCAGCATTTAAGGCATAGATCATAAATGATCATTAATCATGATAGAATATCATTAGAAAAAAAACATGTAATTATGTTAAACTAATAGTAATATAATATTATTTTGATAGTATCCATGTCATTGATACGAATACCATCATATTGGAAAATTTTCATTACTATGTTGGGGTTACTTGTCATTCCATCCATGTATTACGAAACAGAATTTTCTTGTCATTTTAGTAATATCTATCACATGAGATATAAATCTATAAAAAATTAATTGGATGGTGATATAGGTCCCAGCCATCTCATAATGAAATCATTCTTACATGTTCCACAAAAACATAAATCATTCATCATAGAATTACCCATGAAATAAAATGGGATTCTTAAACATCATTTCATCATAACATAATCCGTATAAGATAAATGGAGATAATAAAAATAATTCCATCCTAAAAAAATAGAAACAATTTAATAATAGTGATATATATGTAATCGTATGTCATCATATATGGAAATTAATTTCGATAAAACACATCAACTTAATTCCTGAGAAAAATATCCCTTCTTCTTCGAAAACATTTTCTTTTCTAAAAATGACATGAAATTTTAAAATATATGCATTTAATTGAAAAAAATATGAATTAATATAAATTAATATTCATGGAAATATTGAATTTTTAGAGTTTAAATATAATTTCATGTCGTATATGTTAAAAAAACATTCTCATTGTACATTTTCCAAAAATTCCAAATGTACCATGTATGGTTAAAAAGTGAACGATTCCTTAAATCCCATGTAGTAAAATTAAAAAATTATTAAAAATGACATTAAACATACATTTAAGATTAGTAAAAATTTTATAAATTTTTTTTAAAAAACATGGTCATTGATGATAAATACAACCCCTGTAAATACTTGCGTATAAACAATCTTAGATAAAAATGAGATGGAAAAATTATCACTTACGTTGGGTCCAATTTCATTTGAATGTGTCTAAAATTCCTATATATTAGATTTAAACATATTATTAACTTGTAGAAGAACCATAATAATATTTATGACATAATATATGTTTTACATATGATTTATATTACCCATTCATTTGTCAATTTGCTGATAAAGCATGGTTTTGGGTAATAATCATTTTATTTATCATACGTATTTGGACTTGTTATTACTAATATTATTACTTAGATCATGATTGAATTAAGTGAAAAATAAAAAATGTGATTTATATATCAAATATATTCAGTATATAAATATATATATATAATAGATAGGTAAATGAAATGGAATACACCTTTCATGGAGATGGTCGGCCGAACATATGCCTGAAAGCTGTTTTTGTTTCATTATTGAATTGAATAGAAGTAAGTAAATTACATATATATATATATATAAATAAATCCTTTAACTTTATTATTTCCTATATTTCATTATTATTAATTATATATACTTTATAATCATTCATTAATCGTTAAATTGCATAATGAATCTTATCGCATCGTGGAGACCGTAATTTGTACGTACGCATGCATGAGCGACGATATCATCTCCTATTTTTTGAATGGTATTGAATTATATCATTTACTATATCTCATAATTATTATAATGTTATAATAATAATATATATTTATTATGGTGGAGGTGAAAAAATATTACACCACAGCGTGGAGACGGTAAGTCGTATATAATTATGCATGGTGATTTCATTTTTTCATAGGACAAATAGACGGTGAAATTGTATTGATTAATATTTATAATAAAATATCATAATATAAGTTATATATAGGTTATTACTTTATAATGAAAAAAATAATGAATAATATGAAGAAGAAGAATGAAATTTCGAATAATTGGTAGAAGAGATTTCCTCTTCCTCAACGTGCCTCCTTTAAATTTAATCTTAGACACTACTTTCAGCCTTTTAAAGAATTAAAAAACCTCTATAATGTAACATGGGAATCTTAGAATTGGTATGGGATGTATTCAAATGAGATTGAAGGCTCAAAATGGAGTTAATATAAGAGGGAGGATGGGGCCCTTTAATAAGAGAGCAGAGGGGCACTCTAGGAAAGAATTAAAATATAAATTAATTATAAATCCAATTTCAGTATAAAATTGTAATAAACATATTTAATTATAAGATAAGATGATGTTGGTTCTACTAACCATCATCATATAATTTTTAGATAAATTTGGAATATTCTATTATCCTTATCATTTAGGTTTTACCCTTATTTTACCCTTTTTAATCTTACTGTGATATCATGTTTTTTAGTCATTGTGGGTTAATGTATTTACCATATCCTGTTCAAAGACACAAAATAAGTTATTTATGTAATATTTGGACTTATATTAAAAAATTTCCTTATAATGTATTTTTAGGAAATTAATATCATTCAATAAACTATTTTATGTTATATGTAATGAATTATGTCAATTTTGGAAATGATCCATACATGACTTTTTTTAAAAATTTATAACAACATTATTAAATCAAGCCGAAGGGATAAACTCATCCATAATATGTTAATATAATCCATAAAAGTCTTGTATGGAATAAAAATATTAAAATTAAATTTATTTTAATAATTATAAATTTATCTATTTGAATCATTCATTAATGAGGTAATCACTACATTATAATTGTGTCATAAATAAATATATTTATCTACTAGATGAAAATTATAAATGATATACCATTATGTGGTACATATTTTTAGATTTATAAGGAATATTTATAGACATATATATCTATTATATAACATTAAATTAAAATTTATTTTTAAAGGATATATATTTAGGTTATAATTTTATTTACATGAAATTAATTCTTATAAAATGTCATTTTCAAATCCAAGTGAATACATGGAGTCCCAAAATCGACCCAAGGTTTACCATGGTCATAAATATATCATCTAATAGGATTGTGACATGTGTTAGATTAATTTAATAATATTATAATATTAATTTTTACCCTTATTTACCAGATTTACATTTTAACCATGGTAAATAAATTAATTACTGAAGTTACTATTCTTAATGTTCCAAAATAAAAGGTACCTATTTAAAATATTTGAAACTTCTAATTCAAAATATGGAATCATTTTTTCCAAATTTAGAACACAAATTTCTCAGTAATTAATTTAAAATTATTTCCCATTTTCATAACCAAAATGCCTTTTTTTTAAATTACTAACTATCAAAATATTCAGATGTGTTTATTTCCCATTAAAAATTGAAATTACATCCAATAACCAAAATTGGATTAAATGATAAAAATTTAATGCAATTACACTTTAAAACAAATTATCAATATATCTTAAATATATAACTACATTAGATAAATAGTGAATGTTGAGATAAAATGTAGTATTTTTCAATATTCATTAAGTTTTAAATTTTATTATAAAAATAATAAGAATTAATCAAAAGTAGATTTTTAGGTCCTGCTTCCAAATAATAATTTTGTTTTTTCCAATTTAACTTATTAAAATGTCAAAAATATATTTACAATTTTTGTGCATCAAAATGCGGTAAAACATTAATTTTTAAAAAATACTTCTTTTATCTGAAAAAACTGATTTTGTTCTCATATCATGTTCTAAAAATTGTTTAATATAAATTATAATTATATATTAAATTCAAATTCTTGTTAATAATATTAAAAATGGCTAGTTTATATCTCGTTAAATAATAATAATTTCTAATATATCACTATTTAGTGAATCTTGGTATCGCGTATAACAGAAGCTATCAAGGAAGGTCACTTTTGTGTTAAACGCAATGCATTTTAGTGTTTTATGTAGTGAAAGAATCCATTGGTGTTGCATATCACATAATTTAAATTTTATTTATTTATATATTGAAAAAAATCTATACTCAGTGTTGTGTGAAATGAATTCTATGAAAAGTACTCTAAATTATGTGCTACAGAAGCCATGAAAATTGGATTCTATATTGCAAGATAATACGGTGTTTTTGTATAGCACAAACTAATCATGGTGTAGCATACAAAAAAATCCATCAATGAAATTAAAAATAATCTATCTCATAAAATCTCAAGGTGTTACAGTAGGCACAAAAACATGATTTCTAAAACATGTTCGAACAACACACTATTCATTATTCTACCATAGCGTAAATAGTTAGACCAAAAAAAGTAAAACATTTGTTACAATTTGTACCCATCCAATATATACTCTATATTCCCTATAATTAACTCCTCTATCAAAATTTGTTGTTCCTCTACCATTTTTTCTGACCAAAAAGTGCTCACAGTGATTATTCTATTTGAAATTTGGTGCACCTCCCCATATTTGGAAGGCTACTGACTAGCAGTGAGTGTGTAAATAGAATATAGTCGGAATACTATATCATTTCAAAATAATATCATAATTGACTAAAAATATTTAAGAGGAAGAAAAATGAAACCAACACACACCGGAACAGTTACCTAATCATGATTGATGAACAAGAAATAACATCATAATATATCATAATTAAGAAGCTGAAAATAACCGAATTTCCTAATTAAGGCACACAAGATACAATTTTTATCTTCTAAATGAAACCATAAATTAATTTTAGGTCACAAAATATCATAAGTAGTAGGGTATCCAATGAAAAATATCTTTATGTAAATATAATTGCATGTTGATACAAAAAAATATCTCTATATAAGGAAATAACCCATATTCTTTGTCCATACATCCACTACTAAAATCCCAATACTATGGTCCATATCCGGATCAAAAAATATTACCTAAAATCAAATCCATAATGTATGAAATCTTCTTGAAGGGCATGTGTTAGGTGTACAAAATATGCTTTGTAGTCTAACACAATTATGCTCAATATCTACAATGGAAACATTCATCTACATTGTACATCACCAGAATAACTATAGAATATAGTATCTTTCAGATAATTCCTATAGTTTCCCCTGATGTAAATCAATCAAGGTGAACACAGACGTTAAACATATAATAGAATCATCATGAAACCCATTCTAAATATGAAATCATATAAAATCAATATCTGACTACCCAAAATCATTTCCCAATCAAGTATCTAGTCCCATGGACCTGAGTTCATCAGAAACCACATCATATAGAAGAATGATGTCTGAGGAATAGTGATAATTCTCATATAATAATAACCAAATAACTCAATCGATGATATCTTGAAGAACAATGATGACCACTCTACCAAATATACCATGGCACTACTTCCTCAAATATGGAGAGCATCATCCCCCCAACTAATGGTCACAACACCATCAACTGATGGCTCTAAAAAGAGTCTATGTAATTAGATAATAAGAACCTCCAACGATCATCCTCACATATTTATTATGAAATCCTTTCTCAAAACTTTTGAGATTCTCAATACATTCCTGAAGCTCACATAGCCTACGTGAAATTGGAATATTCTTCATAATAATATACTTGATCATTATCCCCACATATTTCATGAATTCACCACATTTTAGAATCTCAAGCATCCTTTATAAATCATAATCCTTTCGTGAAGATCTATTGTCCTCCTCTATGATCAACACATTCAAAAATCTCACATATCCTTCTCGATTATCAATATATTCATGATTCCTAAAAATTTTAGTTATTTTGAATATCATTTGAAAAAGTAAATTTTTTGAAAAAATATATACAATATCAATCTTCAATAGTAAAATTCAAAAATTCAGATACATAGGATTTTTATTTTGGCTTACTCTCTTAATTTTTGGCGAGGATAAAAGCATTTATATTATAATTTCCAGTTTCTCCTAACAATTAAATAATCATAATAAACTTTTCAAAAAGCTCTTAGAACATGTTTGTAGAACTTCCTATCTACCTAATTAACTATTAAAATATACATTCTTAGTTATTTTTGTACTCATGTAAATTTAACATAATTCAATCGAACATTTTCTAACTTGCAATCCTTCACGACACAAATAAACATCGTGAGGCTCAACATCAAAATGAAACTAAAATTTTAATGAAATTCAGGCATTTACAAAACTTTTATGGTGAATTAATAGAAACCAATATTTTAAAACTATGGAGTCCACATATAAATGTTAGACCCCAAAAAATGGAAATCAATGTGAAATGAAACCAACTTGTATAAAAAACATTTTGTACCTCCTATAGAAGAACCATTCATTTTCCTGGATATCACTCAACATACATTGCCGACAATCTATCATGAGAAACACAACTAACCTTGGAAACATGATATTTCAAAAAATCTAGCAACTCAATAACGAAACAATGTTACCATTATGGATTTATCGCCAAAAATTTCATCCTTTGGGTTTTTCAAAAAATAATCTAATTTTAATACGTTGTTAAGGATTGTTATGTATTTTTTCATAGTGTTGTGGATGAAACATGCACTAATAGAATACGAGATGAGTTTTACTAAAACTTAAATAATTTGTGATAACACAAGAACCATTTCCCAAAGTAAAAACTCTACACATCACTTTTGTGTAATGCACATAGATATTAGAAGTCACATTCTTAGGGATCACACATTGAAAGGAGATATTATTCATCAATTCTTCATAATTGAAGTAAAACATACTGATATTTTTAGAAAACCTTTACCTTATAATAGATTTGAATACATTAAACAGTATTAAGGAATGATCACTATAAGATAATAATTCATATCCACTTTTTTTTAAATCATCTCCTAACATTAAAATACTACTTATTTTAGGGGGATTACATATGATTTTTCTTTTTCTCTATTTCTCTAATAAAATATATTAACAAATAATAATAAAAATATATATTTTTCTATGAAAATGTAGTTTCAAATAATGTAATTTCTTAGAATGTAAATTCTTGACCGTCAAATCAATTGTTGGTATTTCAAGATTTTCAATTCACTGTTATCTGTTCCTAAAAAGATGAGAATTCATATTTTCTATAATCATCCTTAATCGTCAGATTAGATCTATTTATTTTCAGCAATTATGTTATGTTAATGGAGTTTAAAGGTCATTAATATGTCTATATAAGGGGTTATTCATTTTTGAGCTCCAAACCATCTTCTATGCTCTCAGTGCCAATTTTTTATTTCTTTTAATGTCAACATTATTATTCCTCAGTTTATTAAATTTTTAATGTCTCCGGAATCCTCAGCAGATCAGATACAGATTAGTAAGGAAATAAAGGATTGGCCAATCTGTAGGGAAAGACTGGTATACCATAATTTCATTGCAAAGTATGACTCCATCATCACTAATGTCATAATAATTAACTGATGGGAAAGTGTTTGTGTGGATATGGAGAAAAGTCAAGATATGGTTTACCCTAACCTAGTCATTCAATTCTATGAATCTATTACATTCTTACAAATGGGTGTCAAGGATATGTTACGGTTCAAATGTCATGACAAGACATATATAGTTCCTTATAAGAAGGAGATAAATGTTCTCAACATAACTTATGAGTCAGAATCTATTCTATGCTCTCATAGACTTACCACGGATGAAGTTTATTTTGAAAAATACAAGGATCTGTATTACCTTGGTCTAATGAATATCATGAATCCAAAGATTACACATCATACAACAAATCAAAAATTAGTAGCTCTATGGATGCAAGGATTCCTTATTCTATGAAAAGTTGATAAAGACTCTCTAATGATATGTGATATCTTTATATTAGACTTTCTTTTCAATGTATGGAAGATCAACTTTATTAAGTAAATCTTTCTTAAAAAACATGTAGTAAAATGTGGAACCATCGGATCTTAGATACTTATCTGAAAAAAATCTCCAAGATAATTGTAATCTGCCTTCAAGAGCTGAATGTACCTTGTCGATCAATTTTGAAGACTTTTAATATATTTTTTCTTAGCGATGATACTATGAGGATAATGAAGGTATAGTTTCTTCCAAAATCCAAAATGTTTTAGGAAATGGTTGTCCAGAACAATTTTGATGTTTCAGAATCTTCAAATTTGAATCCTATGAAAAAGAAAAAAATAAATAAATAAGCTTTCTATCACCATTTCCTAATGTTCTCATATCAGAACCAACTCCAAAGATGAAGCAAAAAAGCCTATTCAGACTCATTTGTTGCATATTGGAGAGAAATGGAGGCTACCAAAAAAGAATGTGATCCTTTATTTGGCTTAAATCTTATCAAGTTTAAATCCTTAGAAGTCTAGCAAGGTGAAAATATAGAGACAGAAAAGAAGGATAGTATCGTGCAGATGAAATAATCATAAGCTCGTGTTTGTCATCCTTAACAAAAATCTATAGAGAAGAAATATCAAGAATTACCAGAATCTCAAGTTATCCTTAAGAAACAGGTTGTCACTCCAAAAATCCAGAAATCCAATAAAAACATCACAATATCTGAACTTGTTCATGAAATGGAAGATCATATCATTCAAGAAGACAATGATGAGGTTTTAAGGGAAGTGGAAGATTACATTGGAAATACTTAGAGTTCAAATTCTGAATATTTTTCTGAAGAATAAGATATTTAAGAAGTAGTTTAATTTCAATATGAAGAAGAGGTTAAGGTCAATGTGGAATAATAAGAGAAAGATGAGGCTGAAAAACAAAAATGATGAAGGTTAAGAGATCCATGATGAATAAAGACCAGAAATAACCAATGAAGAATAGCTAAATGGGGAAGAATATGAACATGGAGATCTTAATGTTATCCAAGTATCATTTGAAAAAACCCAATTTCAAAATCCAGTCAAAGGCAAGAGTGTATTGGTTGGCTCATCTATACAAATGCTCAAAAGTATTCCAAAAGGATAGTGAAACTGTATTACTTGACTCCAAGAGGAACAGAAAAATGGAAAGATGATTTAGACTCCAAGTCATCATCTTCTTTTAACCATGAATTAGTGAATCTTTCCTTAAAAATTTTGGTAAGCACAATTCTGCTTTATGAAAATATAGATGCTCTGAGTCAAATGATGCAAGGGAACCGAAATCAAAAGAAGTAATGTACTAATATTATTGTGGAAATGGTGGGCAAGCATGATGTGGACATCAGTACTATTTGATTGATTATAAAGATCATAAGGTGACTTTTAAAAAAGTCATTAACTGTACAAAAACCATCAATAAAGAGCTAAGACAGTTTAGCGACTTCTTGAATTCCACAAAAAGAGATTTTCATACTTATCAATTCGAGTTCAACAATTTTAGAGAATCAATTTCGTAGAATTTAAACCAACTAAATTATTTTGCTTGGTCTATATGAATTGAAAAATATGTCAGATCCAAATTAGTGAAAAAGGTTGATTCTCAAGAGGAGTTCATTAGAAATCAAGATGAAATAATCAAAGCTTAATAAGAAAGGATCTTATCTTTATAAAAGAAAAATCAGGATCAGGAGAGTTTTTTGAATAATCTTCAAGAATATCATTATTAAGTGAAGAAACGTCATAATTTTATAATTAAAATGTTGTCTGAATAGAATATGGATGAATTATTTTTTTTTCTTACATTTTAATGTTTTGTGGTAATTTAAACTATGTTTCCAAAATATCCTTAAGAAGTTTTTCAATGTCCTAGTTTTTTCACATATATGTTTCTATAACCATACATGTATATCTTTTACTTCTCCAGTACATTTTAAAAATACAAAAGCGGGAGAATTTATTTGAAGGAAGAATTCAATGAAGTCTCCAAAGGGGGGAGAACCTATTAAGGGGGTATGGTAAGAAAGAATTCCACTATAAGGGGAAGTATTTTTAAGATAAAATGTTTATGTAAGGGGAAGATATTTCCTTAAAAAATAAAATAGAATGATAAAGTTCATGATTATGATCTTTGAGAAACTTAACCTAAGGGGGGTTTAGTCTTACTCATCCTAAATCTCATTCATAGGGGGAGATAAGTTTTCTGTACTTGTTTATCATAGTTAATATATTCTTTCATAACAAAAAAATTTCTGCTTTCCAAAAAGGGGGATATTATTGAGTCAATAAGTTATTCTTATGACTTCTCCATTACAAATGGTTTTATGTTTCAAAAATCACAAACAATTTCACTTATGTTCTGAATTTTTCATTACGTTTACTTACATAATTCTCATTCTATTATACATATAGAAATCTCATTCTGTTATACTTACAAAATTTTTATTTTGTTATACTTATAGATTATTCATTATGTTTACCTATAGAATTATCATTATGTTATACTTATAGAATTTTCATTATGTTAAACATACATATTTTTCATTATGTTTACCTACAGAATTCACATTCTATTATATTTACTGAATTGTGATTCCGTTATTCTTAAAGATTTTTCATTACGTTTACAAACAAAATTATTAATCTATTTTACTTGCAGATTTTTCTTTACGGTATATTTATCATTATGTTTTACTTATATCTTTATCATTATGTTGTACTTAATATTCTGACGTATTTATTTACATAAACATACTTGATACCATTTTTTCCTGATACTGATTCTTGTAAAAATTTCATACCGATTTTATGATACCAGTACCAAAAATAGTTATACCATTTTTCTCAAAACATTTTGTTTATTTTCTTAATGATCTGTTTTCTTGATAGTAGAAGATTTTTGTAATGTTTCATTATAATATTATCAGATTATTTGTTTTCTTATACATAACATTTATCTTAAACTAAACATCATTTCTTATATATAAAAAGATGTCATACAATGTGTTATAAACTCACCGTCGTCTATATCACATGTCTCCAGGTCCCTCCGAAATTGAAGGAAAATATGGCCGTTGGAGTGGATCCCACCTTTGATAGGTTTTTACTATAATGAAGAGTTCATTTTAAAGATAAAATAACTTCAATGATAAATATTAAATAGTAAATATATCAAATATTGTGAAGTTATTTCTATAGTTAGAGGCTCCTACAACTCTCAGTGCTTCGTACGGTTGTCATGAACAACTTATTCAGGCATGAGAAACATGTACCTAATTTCTTTGTGTATACTGAAATCATGATGATCGTCGGCTTCCAGTTTGGAATATAGAGGTTCCAATTTCCTTCTAAATCAATGTCTTGCGGGGATATCAAGATAGATACCGATCATCGGATTGAGAGCTAACCAGGGTTTGGGTAAGACAGACATTCATGAATGTCTAAATCAATAAACATTTATCCAATTATGTTGGATACCCTTCCCTTTTGGTAAAAAGAGTCTTATTGTTACTCGTTTTATATTTCAAGTTGTTTTTATTCCACACCTATTTTTACTTTGTTAACGTTAGAAAGTATAACTTTCATATACTTTCAAATTTTGTTACTCTCATTATATTAAATATTATATACTATCTAATGTATAATAGTTCTTCTAAGAATATCTTTCTTATGTTTTTATATTAATGATGAAATTTTTATGAAAAAATTTATTTAAGACGGTTTGTGAATTTTGTTCAAATTTTCTTAACTATGTTTTCGTAAAATTTAAATTTAACCTTAAGACGAATATTTCCTTAACATTATGAAAAATTCTTTAAGAAAGTTCTACACCAAATTTAATGGTTCCAAAATAATTTTTAATGTATTCCAAAAACCCCTTCTTTTGAGTATCTCATCATATATATTGGATCCTACAATAATAAGATTTAATATCTAGTCTTCAAATACACTACAACTGTCGAATTCTTGAAATTCTACAGGTAAAATGTTTTGAATGTTCCACAAAAAATATTTAATATTTATGTATAATATTTTTATGTAACTATAGTTGGTATTAGTGGAATGGTTTATTCATTATTTTTGTGACATGAAAGATAATAATATATGAATATCATTATAGATATTTTTAAATATATAATAAAATCATCAAGTATTTTTAAGGAGTTTTTTATATGATTTTCCTAGAAATAAATCCATATATGGATATAATTAGTGGATTTAGTTTTGGAACAATTACTTATAGGGTTAATAACCACATAATTATTTGGTCAAGTATTTATTAACCATAATTATAGAGAATAGTGAGTGTACATTTATTGCGAATCTGGTTTGACACACTTAGGGGATATGCTATAGTTGTTTCACATATCCATTATAAACCATTATGATGGATTTGAATTGAAATGTTCAGGGATGACCCATGTTAAATAAATGATATCCTATATTAAAATATTATGTACATATTTAAAAATACTATGAATAACATTGAATTAATTCTCAATAGGATTATTGTTTCTCACACAAAACATTCTGGTCCATTGAATGACTATAACTGTAACACCCCAGGTAAATAAAGAATATGACATTTTTATATTTATCCATATTTGTGAATAAAATATTAATATTACTTTAAGGGGATGCTATGCTCGATGGCGTACCCAATACGCAACAATGAGTTTCTTGGGAATCTTACGTTGCACTCTAATAATAAAATAATATTATTTTAAATGGTAGTTAACGCCTAGCCATTGTAATGGCGGGAATGAACAGAACTAACTACAAAATGATTATATATGTTTGTCAAATATTTTTACTTTTTACAATAAATGTTAGAGGATTAAAAATGTGAATGAATTCAATTTTTAAGCGTAAACATTCTAATGTTTTTAGAAGGTCGATTAACCGCCTTTTGATGGCGAACCTCTTTTAAATCCACTTTTTGACAATTTTATGTGTTATATTTGACAAAATAAAATTCTTATTTAGAATAGAGACATAAAAATTTACTTTGTGTAAGTTTTTGGTATCTTTCCGATAAAGTTCATTTTTTAATGAATAGTGAAAAATGTTGTATTTTAATTCAAAACCTATTTTTAATCTAATTTATTTATATGATTATATTATCTTTTTAATTGTTTTTAAAGTAAAATTAGAATATATTTTTACCATTTAATCCAATATTGGTCATTGGAATTAATTTCACTTTGAAATTGGACTTAAACTAGTGTCAATCTTTTAATAGATATTGTTTCATAAAAACACGCTATTTGTTTTGACAGTGGGAATTAATTATTAAATTAATTAATGTAACTTATATGTTTTGAATTTTGAAAAATAGACATCATTTTTGAGTTCGGAATATCAAATATAGCTTAGGGCGAATTTTTGGTATTTTTCTGAAAAACTTCAATTTTTGATGAATAGTGAAACCACTAAGTGGTAGTTAAAGAAACTGATTTTTCATTTAAATGAAACTTTGCCACCTATGTGTTTTGAATTTAAAAAATCCAACATACATGGTTGTCATTAGGAGGTAAAATTTGGTTCAATGGGATTAAAATAATTTTTTGGTGAATAGTAACTTTTATGTTCTTAATCGCGATTAGAGGTAATTAGTGTAATTTAAGGTAAAAATAATATTTTAAGAATGTGAAATGACCTAGAAACATGTCCTAGAATTATTTGATGTGTCATGGACGATCAATACAATCCATGGGTCAACTTGGGGACCCCATGGAGCCACTTTGGTTGGAAAATGACATAAATAACTTTTTATTTAAAGTTAAAATAAAAATGTCACAAGCATGAGATGTTTCACTAAAACAATTTTTAAATGGGGTTATACAAGTCATATTTTTGACTATAAATATTCATTAGAAATATAAAAATATTTCCTACATCATGATATTTTTTTTATAATTTTTAGACATTAAATAAATTAAATTATTTATGACATCATGATGATGTAGCGATTACCTCATTAATAAAGGATTGAAATAAAGTGAAACGATAATGTTAAAACTAAAACTTACACTTGTCAAAAACTTATTGGATGAGTATATTTCGAACCCTTACCACCTTATCCTCAAAATACATAAATTTGGGACCTTTAAAATCCAAAACTCATTTGAAAATAAAGTAACATTTTGTAACTTTACAAGAGTGCCCCTCCTCTCCTCTTATAAAAGGCCCCCACCTCTACCACCTTACCCACACCTCTCAAGCCTTTGGCTCGGCCATCCCCTGCTCATTTTGCCTCTCCACATCCCTATATTACTCCTAGAAGCCTCACTTTGGGCATAAGTCTTCCCAAGGAAGTCTTTCAGCTCAAATCAAAAAGAGTTACCCGATTTTAAGGTAATGTCTTAACTTGTGTTCTTTTGTTTTATTTTGCTTCTCCAACCCCCTAAACTCTTTTTATTCATTTCTTTTGTAACAACTCCAGTATCTTCAATATACTAGGATGTTGTTATAAGAAGAATTCGAGCTACACTTACACACACCTACATCAAATGGTTAATGAACATACTGTTTCTATGGATGGAAAATTTTTGCCTCACAAAACGATGATTGTTTAACACTCATATAACACCTTAAAAGGTGGCCATTAAGATGTCACTATATTTATATATGGTATATAATATGTTTATGTTTTACTTAAGCTTCTGTATTTTTCTTTTGTGGCATACATTTATGGTTTCTATTGTGGGTAAACACGATAATTTCATTTTAGGAAGTGCGGACTACCGCCCCCTCAAAGTGATTTGATTCATTAATGTCATATGTGGGATGTATAAAGGATGTCTTTAAAGTTATTATATATGATGTATGTTACATATAAATGATGAATATAATTCTGTAATTAAAATATACATACCTCTCATTTAGTTTTAATTCCATTAATATGACATAGAAATGAAAGTAGCGTTCATGCGTACGTACGGCTTACCGCCTCCATGAACGGTGCATTTCATTTCTTACCTCTAAATGATTATGTAATATTATAAATACATGTAAATTCTGGATATATATGATATATATGATATCCAAATCATGAATATAATTCTGGATATAATGAACTTTTGACCTCACGAACAACATGTAATTGTAAGAAATCCACTTTCGACTTAAGAACCAAATATCGACAAAACAAACATTATTAACTTAAATGATTACATAATGTTTATAACATGGAAATAAGTGATATAAAAGGAATAATTTACTTGAAAAAGGTTCTTAATAAAGTATAAATTAACTCAAGTTTATTATTCAGGACGTTAAAGAACGATCGAGTCAAGTCAGACCTGAGGTAAGGGATCCTACTCCTCTCTTTCTTTTTAAGTACACTCTTTTTTGTCATTCCTTTTAAGCTCATATTTCTTGTGATTGGGATGTTATTTTATATTAATCTTACTGTAATTTTTATGTTCATATGATGAGAGACCCTATTCTCTCTCATAAATCCATTTTGGAAGTTTTTGAGTGGCGCCGTTAGGCTGCCGAATTTTCGTAAGAGATCTAACCTCTCTCTTTCTTTTTAAGTACTCTCCTTTATGTCACTTCTTTTAAGCTCCTCTTTGTTATGATGGGGGATGTTATTTTATATTCATCTTTCTGTACATTTTATTTTAATATGATGAGAGACCCTATTTTATCTCATCAATCCATTTTTGGAAGTTTTAAGTGGCGCCGTTAGGCTGCTGAGTTTTCGTAAGGGATTTTTCATATCACTTTTATTCTCGTGAGATTTATGCTACATTTGCCACAATTTCCTTTGAGTGGTGTATGTACTGACCATTATTTTACTAATTGTGTAATATACTTTCATTTATGAGTATTTACATAAATGTTTTATTGTCCTTCTTTCACGGGGTGTATGTTTCGAAAGATACACATGTCGGTAAGGGAACCTTTCACCCTCCTCTATTTAAAAGACTTATTTTGTTATGTCTTTTAATTCACATAACATTATGTTGGGATATGTTCTTCTATATCCCTAGTGATTTAAAGTTTATGTCCAAGTGATGAGATACCCTTTTTATCTCTCATAAACTCATTTTCTGAATTTTGTAGGGACGCTGTTAGGCTGTCAAATTATTGCAAGGGAACTTCTTAACCCAATTTTGATTCTTTGGGATAAGCTTGTACTCCTTGAATATGTCGTTCTATGAATATGTGTGAATAACCTCTGATTGTTTTATACTTAATATCCACTTATATTTGGTGTATTAGTTTGTCACACATAATTATGTAATTGATTTATCCTTAATCCAAGGATACTGTCTTTGTATGGGACTTCGTCTCAATCTCCTTTCATTAAGGCATATTTTGTTTTATACACAACCTTTTTTTATATGGTGTATAAACCCCTTTGACTTTTACTTTTATTCAAAAGTAATCTTTTTTATATGAAGCGTTTACTAAACAACAAAAGGGAATGTTTTTGTCGTACGTATGTGGCGACAACGACTTCTCCGCCATCGTGACCGTTATTTGAGTTTCAGCTTCCTCTGCAAGCCATACCTTCTTTTTAAAAGAAAAATAAATACCATTTTTTAATTTTATTTTATTTTGGTATTGAAAATGGTTTTCATAATGTTTTTATATCAATGTGTTGTATTGATATCTTGAGATCGAAGGGTGGAAATATTATGTTTCCTTTATGCATGTTTTATGTGATACGATTATGTTGAGGTTCTTGGGCATTATTATGAAGACGGGTGGTTCCGTGATAAACTAAGGGTGGGTGAGCCCGATATATCTCTCCAATGCATTGGGTAACGCCAAGGGGTTAAACATTAAGGTTTCTCTGAAGAGATTTAGGGAATATACTGTGATGGGTATTCCAAATGTAACCAAGAGGGTTACTCCATACGTAAGAATGTTATGAATGCCTCAAGTTACCTTTATGTCTTATGGTTTCTATGATTTATTCATGATTTTATGAGGTATGTTAAAGTGCTTATGTTTTATGGGTAAAGTATGATTTCATTCTTATGTATACATGTACTCATGTTTCCTTTCCATATTTTTATATCCCTTACTGAGCTTTTTATGCTCATCCCAAGTTTTTGAAATGTTTTTCACAGGTCAAGGGAAGGGTACATGATATGATGATAGTGTTAAGTAAGTGTCAAGAAAGAATCCATGTTTTATTTTAAATATGTTTCTGTTGATGGGAAAAATGAATGCTATCTTTTATGTAACCACTTTGTTTAAATGTGGAAGGTAATGCATGTTTTATGATCTAATTCTCTAAAACTCTAAACCTGAAAAGATCCTCAATGTGTAATCTTGTAATAACTCAATATTAAGTAAGGTTTAAGGCAGGGGCCTTATAGTTGGTATCAAATGTCGGTTTAGATAACTTTAGAGGTTAGGGTATTCTCTAAGCACAAGTGACATTACCATAATGGTTAGGATTTCAGAAAGAGTCCTCGTTTTAGATAAAGTAAATGAGTAAGTATATCTTAGTGTTTACCTTCCTCATTAGTACATGATGGTTTTGTTGATATACTCACACTAACATTTCTATTTTTAGGGAATGGATGGATCTAGCAGGCACCAAAGAGACAACAGGTTTGAAGGAAACTGTGGTGGTTCTCTGATTAAGATACTAGATAAAATGGGGGATTCAATGAGGAAACTCGTGGTTGTTCTAAACCAACTATCAAGGAGTCATGATCAACCACTTTAACCTTGGTATGATCTGTAATGCATCATGTACGAGATGACCAATCGATGTGGAAGTTCAGGTAATAATTATAAAGGTAACCATTAGAGTTTATATGATCCTTACTTTTGAGGTAATTATGGATTATTATATGTTATGATGGAAAATGAAAGGCATGAGATAAACTTGAGGTTAAAATATGTTATGATCATTTTTGAAGATTTTATCTCGTTTTGGGAAATGTTTTAAGAATTATATAGTTTTGGAAAAAGGACAACACGCAGACCATGTGACAACCCGTCGCGTCGAACAAAGCTGCGGGAATCGAACCCACAACCAAAGTGCGACTAGTATTTATCACCTACCACTGGACTACGTGAAGTCCCTGGTTAGTTTGACTAATTCTTTTTAGTTAGATGATTTTAGGAATCAAGAGTAATTTTATTTTGGGTTATCTATGGAAATTATTAACCTATCATCGAGGATATGTGATTAGGTTAATTACTTTTCAATATGAGAATTTAAGAGCAACTGATGTTATTTGGAGATAAAAGTTAATTTGTACCTTGGAAGACTATGTGACTAAATCTTTCAAATATTTGGGTTTCAATCTTAGTTTGGTTTACTTTGAAGAATTTTATGGACAAATTGTTTATCAAATGGTCCTCGTTGAACTTTGGGTTTTGTTGGACAAATTTTGGAGATTAAGAATAGATTTTATTTTTATAAAGGGTTGTCCTTTTCTGGATTATCTGATCTTGTACTAACCATTTTGGTTTTGGTTTTGGTTAAAGTCTAAATACATGGGAAGTATATAGGTATCTTTTGTGTATTAGGTGATTCTCTAGAAGTTGATTATAGTGAACAAGTCTTCCTAAATACTCATCTTCTGGAGAAAATATGAGTTTGTGTAAGAAATCTAATAAAATTTGAAAGTCAACATGATAAGTAATTATGTTTCCTTATGAATAAATTCCTCAATAAAAAAACAAAAATGTTGTCTATTAACTTTTCCTACTAGGGAATCGAATACCGTTTAACCCATCACAAGTTTGTGATTTTCTTGTGGTTAACTTTCTCCTAAACATGTTTTCTATCACTCTCCATCAGAACATGAGCCTATGTTTTCTCCTCCATGTCCATGTTTTCCTACATGGAATCCTAGTATGGGTTAACTCGGGTGACCTCTGTACTTCTCATTCTTTATTTTAAAGTGATTGTTTTACCAACTCTTGTTCCGATGTGGGACTTCCAAGGATGTTTCCGAGCCCAATTTTAAAATTGCGAGGACGCAATTCCCAAAAGGGGGGAAGGATGTAACACCCCAGGTAAATAAAGAATATGAAATTTTTATATTTATCCATATTTGTGAATAAAATATTAATATTACTTTAAAGGGGATGCTATGCTCGATGGCGTACCCAATACGCAACAACGAGTTTCTTGGGAATCTTACGTTGCACTCTAATAATAAAATAATATTATTTTAAATGGTAGTTAACGCCTAGCCGTTGTAATGGCGGGAATGAACATAACTAACTACAAAATGATTATATATGTTTGTAAAATATTTTTACTTTTTACAATAAATGTTAGAGGATTAAAAATGTGAATGAATTCAATTTCTAAGCGTAAACATTCTAATGTTCTTTAGAAGGTCGATTAACTGCCTTTTGATGGAGAACTTCTTTTAAATCCACTTTTTGAAATTTTATGTGTTATATTTGACAAAATAAAATTCTTCTTTAGAATATAGACATCAAAATTTACTTTGTGTAAATTTTTGGTATCTTTCTGATAAAGTTCATTTTTTAATGAATAGTGAAAAATGTTGTATTTTAATTCAAAAACTATTTTTAATCTAATTTATTTATATGATTATATTATCTTTTGAATTGTTTTTAAAGTAAAATTAGAATATATTTTTACCATTTAATCCAATAGTGGTCATTGGAATTAATTTCACTTTGAAATTGGACTTAAACTAGTGTCAATCTTTTAATAGATATTGTTTCATAAAAACACGCTATTTGTTTTGACAGTGGGAATTAATTATTAAATTAATTTATGCAACTTATATGTTTTGAATTTTGTAAAATAGAAATCATTTTTGAGTTCGGAATATCAAATATAGCTTAGGGTGAATTTTTGGTATTTTTCTGAAAAACTTCAATTTTTGATGAATAGTGAAACCACTAAGTGGTAGTTAAAGAAACTGATTTTTCGTTTAAATGAAACTTTTCCACCTCTGTGTTTTTAATTTCAAAAATCCATCATACATGGTTTTCATTAAGAGGTAAAATGTGATTCAATGGGATTAAAATAATTTTTTGGTGAATAGTAACTTTTATGTTCTTAATCGCAATTAGAGGTAATTAGTGTAATTTAAGGTAAAAATAATGTTTTAATAATGTGAAATGACCTAGACACATGTACTACCCTTATTGGATGTGTCATGGCCGACCAAGACAATCCATGGGTCAACTAGGGGACCCCATGGAGCCACTTTGGTTGGAAAATGACATAAATAACTTTTTATTTAAAGTTAAAATAAAAATATCACAAGCATGAGATGTTTCACTAAAACAATTTTTAAATGGGGTTATACAAGTCATATTTTTTACTATAAATATTCATTATAAATCTAAAAATATTTCCTACATCATGATATTTTTTTATAATTTTTAGACATTAAATAAATTAAATTATTTATGACATCATGATGATGCAGTGATTACCTCATTAATAAAGGATTTAAATAATGTGAAATGATAATGTTAAAACTATAACTTAAACTTGTAAAAAACTTATTGGATGAGTATATTTCGAACCCTTACCACCTTATCCTCGAAATAAATCAATTTGGGACCTTTAAAATCCGAAACTCATTTGAAAATAAAGTAACATTTTGTAACTTTACAAGAGTGCCCCACCTCTCCTCTTATAAAAGGCCCCCACATCTACCACCTTACCCACACCTCTCAAGCCTTTGGATCGGCCAACCCCTGCTCATTTTGCCTCTAAACATCCCTCTCTTACTCCTAGAAGCCTCACTTTGGGAATAAGTCTTAACAAGGAATCCTTTGAGCTCAAATCAAAAAGAGTTACCCGATTTTAAGGTAATGTCTTAACTTGTGTTCTTTTGTTTTATTTTGCTTCTCCAACCCCCTAAACACTTTTTATTCATTTATTTTGTAAAAACTCCAGTATCTTCAATATAATAGTATGTTTTTATAATAATCATTCAAGCTACACTTACACACACCTACATCAAATGGTTAAAGAACATATTGTTTCTGTGGATGGTGAATTTCTGCCTCACAAAACGATGATTGTTCAACACTCATATAACACCTTAAAAGGTGGCCATTAAGATGTAACTATATTTATATATGGTATATAATATGTTAATATTTTACTTAAGCTTCTGTATTTTTCTTTTGTGGCATACCTTTATGGTTTCCATTGTGGATAAACACGATAATTTCATTTTAGGAAGTGCGGACTACCGCCCCCTCAAAGTGATTTGATTCGTTAATGCCATATGTGGGATGTATAAAGGATGTATTTAAAGTTATTATATATGATTTATGGTACATATAAATGATTAATATAATTCTGTAATTAAAATATACATACCTCTCATTTAGTTTTAATTCCATTAATATGACATAGAAATGAAAGTAGCGTTCATGCGTACGTACGGCTTATCGTCTCCATGAACGGTGCATTTCACTTCTTACCTCTAAATGATTATGTAATATTATAAATACATGTATATTATGGATATATATGATATATATGATATCCAAATCATTAATATCATTCTGGATATAATGAACCTTTGACCTCACGAACAACATGTAATTGTAAGAAGTCCACTTTCGACTTAAGAACCAAATATCGACAAAACAAACATTATTAACTTAAATGATTACATAATGATTATAACATGGCAATAAGTGATATAAAAGGAATAATGAAATTGAAAAAGGTTCTTAATCAAGTAGAAATTAACTCATGTTTATTATCCAGGACGTTAAAGAACGATCGAGTCAAGTCGGACCTGAGGTAAGGGATCCTACTCCTCTGTTTCTTTTTAAGTGCACTCTTTTTTGTCATTCCTTTTAAGCTCATCTTTCTTGTGATTGGGATGTTATTTTATATTACTCTTAATGTAATTTTTATTTTAATATGATTAGATAACCTATTCTCTCTCATCAATCCATTTTGGAAGTTTTGAGTGGTGCCGTTAGGCTGCCGAATTTTCGTAAGAGATCTAACCTCTCTCTTTCCTTTTAAGTACTCTCCTTTATGTCACTTATTTTAAGCTACTATTTGATATGATGGGGGATGTTATTTTATATTCCTCTTTCTGTAAACTTTATTTTAATATTATGAGATACCCTATTTGATCTCATCAATCCATTTTTGGAAGTTTTAAGTGGCGTCGTTAGGCTGCCGAGTTTTCGTAAGGGATTTTTCATATCACTTTTATTCTCGTGATATTTATGCTACATTTGCCTCAATTTCCTTTGAGTGGTGTATGTAATGACCATTATTTTACTCATTGTGTAATATAATTTCATTTATGAGTATTTACATCAATGTTGTATTGTCCTTCTTTCACGGGATGTATATTTCGAAAGATACACATGTCGGTAAGGGAACCTTTCACCCTCCTCTTTTTAAAAGACTTATTTTGTTATGTCTTTTAATTCACATAACATTATGTTGGGATATGTTCTTCTATATCCTTAGTGATTTAAATTTTATGTCCAAGTGATGAGATGACCTTTTTATCTCTCATCAACTCATTTTCTGAATTTTGTAGTGACGTCGTTAGGCTGTCAAATTTTTACAAGGGAACTTCTTAACCCAATTTTGATTATTTGGGATAATCTTGTACTCCTTGAATATGTTGTTCTATGAATATGTGTGAATAACCTCTGATTTTTTTACACTTAATATCCACTTATATTTGGTGTATTAGTTTGTCACACATAATTATGTAATTGATTTATCCTTAATCCAAGGATATCGTCTTTGTATGGGACTTCGTCTCAATCTCCTTTCATTGAGGCATATTTTATTTTATACACAACCTTTTTTTATATGGTGTATAAACCCCTTTGTCTTTTACATTTATTCAAAAGGAATATTTTTTATACGAATCGTTTACTAAACGAAAAAATGGAATGTTTTTTTCATACGTATGCGGCGACAACGACTTCTCCGCCGCCGTGAGCGTTATTTGAGTTTCGGCTTCCTCTACAAGCCATACCTTCTTTTTAAAAGAAAAATAAATACCATGTTTTAATTTTCTTTTATTTTGGTATTGAAAATGGTTTTCATAATGTTTTTATATCAATGTGTTGTATTGATATCTTGTGATTGAAGGGTGGAAATATTATGTTTCCTTTCTGCATGTTTTATGTGATACGATTATGTTGAGGTTCTTGGGCATTATTATGAAGACGGGTGGTTCCGTGATAAACTAAGGGTGGGTGAGCCCGATATAGCTCTCCAATGCATTGGGTAACGTGAAGGGGTTAAACGTTAAGGTTTCTCCGAAGAGATTTAAGGAATATACTGTGATGGGTATTCTAAACGTAACCAAGAGGGTTACTCCCTACGTAAGAATGTTATGAATTCCTCAAGTTACCTTTATGTCTTATGATTTCTATGATTTATTCATGATTTTATGAGGTATGTTAAAGTGCTTATGTTTTATGGGTAAAGTATGATTTCATTCTTATGTATACATGTACTCATGTTTCCTTTCCATATTTTTATATCCCTTACTGAGCTTTTTATGCTCATCCCAAGTTTTTGAATTGTTTTTCACAGGTCAAGGGAAGGGTACATGATATAATGATAGTGTCAAGGAAGTGTCAAGAAAAATCCATGTTTTATTTTAAATATGTTTCTGTTGATGGGAAAAATGAATGTTATCTTGTATGTAACCACATTGTTTAAATGTGGAATGTAATGCAAGTTTTATGATCTAATTCTCTAAAACTCTAAACCTGAAAATATCCTCAATGTGTAATCTTGTAATAACTCAAGATTAAGTAAGGTTTAAGGATGGGGCCTTATAATAACCAGGTGGAATTTTATCAACACTGAATGTGATAGATAAAGTAATGATTGTTCACATAGGATAGAAAGTTATATAAGTGATGTAATGTGAAGTATTTTTATTATTTCTACTTAAATATATCATTATATTGTTAACAATCTCAACATTGTTGAGTTTAAAGATAGATTTAGTAAGCTAAAAATTGTGATTCATGAAGAACGTTGAGATAAAAATATTTTGTTTCCTAAATGAAAATTATGTTAGAAGAATCACTCAGGTGAATGAATCAGTGGAATGATAATTTTTTCTGATTGTGGAAAATAAGGGCATAGAGAATGTATGTTAGGTGAAAAAATGACATGTTTTGTTAACAAAACAAATAATAATAATGGTTTCCCTAATGTTTCATCAATCGATGAATGTTTAAAATTTGGAATTAATGGAACTTATAAAAATTAATGTTTCAGTGTGGAATATCATGAAGATGATTAAAAAGGTTATACAATTAAATTTTTTATATTATTGATGAATATACGAAAAATTACATATGAATGGATTGAAGCATTATATAATAAGATGAGAAATATTGGTTATATTTCTATGATAAAAATGAAATGATTGAAAAAATTTTAATATTGGGATTCATGATTTATGTTGTTGAATTATTTTTATAAATTTTATTCTATTTATTATGATCATAAAAAATCTAAGGATTTTTTTTTCTGGTTTTTTCTATAAGTTTTTTCAGTAATATGATGATTGTTACTGATTAACAAGAAAATTTATTTAGAGGTACAGTTTTATTTTTTGTAGAATACTTGTTTGAAGGAAAAATAAACGTGAATATGATTATCATATTGAGGTAATAGTGTTTAGTCACCATAAATCTATGATGGAAATTAATTAAATAAATATTATTATATTTTTCACCTTAACACATTTATTGATTTAATAACTATGTAATTTAGATATTATTTATTAAAGATTATGATATGTTTGAATTGTGGTATATAGTCATTAATACCTGATAAGTAGAGAGATAATTTTTGGAATCATATATATTTTCATTTAGGGTTTTTGTGAATTTATGATATTCAAAAAATTTTAAGTGAATATATGATCAGGGTATTCCCATGCTTGGTATGTTACATTAAGAGCTATTTAATGTGGTTTTGGGGAATAATTTTAAGTTGGTTTTTGAAATTTATGAACCTTATTTAAAAAATTAGGATTTATAATTTTGTAAATCATATTTTATACGGGTATTAAGGTTAAATATTTATGGAATAGATTTTTTTGAACTCATGATGTTATTTTTGGGGATTTAGATATTTTTATATTATTTATCCATATTGGATAACATTAGCACATGATTTTGGTTTTCATAAAAATCTTGGGATGTGGGGAATCAATTTTCATCCTTTTGTGGATCATAATATCAATTAGCTCTAAACTTTTGTGATTTGTGCATGAAAAATCCATCATGAAAATTCATTTATTGGATTAATAAACAAAGTGGAAATTGAAAAAAGGATATCTAAATGATGAGATTGTGCTCATAAAATGTAAATAAATAAATTTATTATAATTAATCATGTTATGTATCATGATAGTATTAAAATTCAATCATCATTAAGAGAAATGATATTGTACTAAAAAATTTCTATTATAACATTGTTTTCAATGAATTGATGGTCTTTCCACCTATTATAGGTTTATGAGTTTTTGGTCATTATAATTCTCAATAACATGTTCCCTACCTCTCTCTATTATTATTTAGAGATTATTATAATCCTACATGATCATATTTACAATTTCAATGATTGTTCATTAGTTTTGAAACAAAGTTATGTTTTACTACTAAAACAATTCATATTTGATGTTCCATCTATTCAAGGGTATGTTTTATTGACCACTTTTATGATGAATGTTTTTTTAAAAAAATTCATATATAAAACAATTTATTAATGAGTATGAGTTAAAATTTTGAGGAAATAATTTTTTATTTGGGTGGTGGATAATATAAAACATTGATATTTTAAATGACCATCATGTTTATCATATACAACACACAATATAGTGATTAAAGAAAACATGATGTATTTTTATGAAAGTTATAACATAGTAATTGAATTCACATGTATTAATATAAATAAATTATAAAAAAAATTAAATTTCATAATAAATATATTTTTTATAAATTATTATGATTTAGGAACAGAATTTCATGTAGTGTTAATTTATTTTTCAAAATATTTTTCCAAAAAATGGTTTTATTGAGTTAATATTATAACTACTTTTTTTTACATCACGAAAATGAATTTGTTAATAATAATATCATTTTTTTAATTAGTCATATCAAGATTATCTTTGGCATAATTTTTAGGATTTATCTAAAATGTTTTGTTTTCTAGTATATCGTGAAAAATAAAGATTTTTATTTAAAAATGTATTAATGTTTTGAAAATATATAAAAATGAATTTTTTAAATGGATTCAATTTAAAATTAGATATTTTATATTATTAATACTC
This sequence comes from Viscum album, assembly GCA_963277665.1. Taxonomy (NCBI): domain Eukaryota; kingdom Viridiplantae; phylum Streptophyta; class Magnoliopsida; order Santalales; family Viscaceae; genus Viscum; species Viscum album. The sequence goes on along the minus strand of OY728150.1, from coordinate 32,489,984 downwards.
TTATTAATTTCATTGATATATATTTTGTGGTATAAATTTCTATAAAAATCATTTTTATGCATCAAGATGCATTTTTCTAAAAAACTGCTTTTTGTTGCAAGTTATGTTAAAAACATTAGTAATTTTTACCCTTTCTATAAATTAAATTTTGAAAAACGGATTACTTATTTTTAGATATTGGTTTCATATTTTTTCAATTTTATTTCTTTTATTTCTGGTCATAATGAATAATATACATAGTTGATATCTGTCATAGGGTTAAGAGTAAAATGGATAAAATTGTTTTAAAACATTTTTTTAAGGATTAAAAATTTATCTAAAAAATGAATTTGTATGATTTTATGAGTGTATTTGAAAACATTAAATCTAATTCTTCATAATATGGTATCATGGTTCCATATTTCTTTGATTATGACTATAATATTACTTAATAAAAAGTATATATACATAATGTCACTATCTTGAATTTAATATCTCTAAAATTATTCACATAACTATATAAAGTGTATAAGTATATTTATAATTGTTTTGAAATATAAATTAATTTTTTATTACATTAATTTATCTATTATTTTTTATTGAATAAAGACCGTAAATTGTTATGCAATAATGACATAATATTTCTCCATTTAAAAGAAAAGTAAATTAAATTATTTCCAAAATATTTAAATTAATTTAATAAGGATGGAAAAATGTGTTCGAAAATGTTTATTTTATAAATATGGTATAGTAGTGTAATTTATAACAAATATATTAGAAATCCATTTTCCCCAAGTTTATATAATGAAAAATTTAATAAATTCTATTAAAAATTACATTACTAATATTTTATGAAAATAATATTTTATTAAATTTTTAAAAAATATTAAATATATTAAAAGATTATAATTTATATAGGATACAATAAAAATTGTCATCTTTTGGACAACTATGATGTAATTTCGTCTTATAATTAAAATTAAAATATTTTAATTTTGAAAAAGATTTTACTATGGTTATGATTAAAATTTATTAACTATGTGGTTAATAATGAATATACAATTTAAAATAACATCAAAACCAATATAAATTTATTTAAATGATGATATTTAGAGCATATCAAATTTTTCATCATTTATATGGCCATTTGGGTCCATTTTTCTTGAGAATAATTCAAATTCACATTATTCATTATTTTAATTCTAAGAGTACCGCTCCTATAACCTAAAAAAGAACACCTTAGCTCCTCTATTACATAAACATTTTGATCATTATATCTCAAACATAACCTGACATAATTCTATAAAATTTATCCTCTCCACATCATATATCTTATTACCTATCCAAAATGACATCGATTTAGGGATTACGGTGCATCCTAATGGTGGGTTCTTATCAAAGAAGTGTAACTCATAACCGAGTTTTTTCAAATTTTTTTTTCATTAACATATTATTAATCAATTAAAAAATTATAAAATAATTCATTCCAAATAATAAATATAATTATTTTTTAAATATGATGGTAAAAACTTCTATATTTTCATTTTTTTCCTATAAAAAGATATAACCTTAGTCACGTATACATATGACATATCATATATACAACATGATGTAATTTGTTTTACATCACCATTTTACATAGATTTTTATAATGAAGTATTTAATAAATAAATATATTATTTTTTGATATATTAATGACTCTATTAAGGTTAATTATAGCTTAATTTTCTTTCATTAAATCCATATAAAAATGGAAATGACATTTGTGTGTACGTTTGTCATCCAGTCTCCTTGTAAAGTGTGATAAATTTATCCATCCCTACATTTTTTTATGGATATATATATATAATGGGTATATTTGCAATTAATTTCATGTTTTTTATTCTGGAGATGATGGGTTCATGGTTAATCTATAAATATATATATTTCTAATCTGATAATTTCTAGAAACAAAATGTGACTTTCACCTCAAACATAGATAATAATAGATAATTTCTAAGAAACAGGTTGCAAGATGATTTCAGAAAATATATATAGTATCTAATATATGATAATGGTTATGATAGACATTTATAATAATCCTATATTTTTTAAATAATTTTTTTAATTATGTATGAAGATATTAAATACTCAAGGTAATGGATTCTTTATCTCACGTTTATTTATGGCTGTCATATTTCACATTCACCACGCGTTTCTTTTATAAGGTGTATATAATATCCCATTTACATGTTATATCTTGCATTTTAATCCATAAAATATATTTTTTGTTTTATTTTTTTTATTCTTTTATTGGGCTAGTGATTCAAATGATATCAATATGGTAAGGGTTTTAATTTACAATCTCATTAATTAATGGGATTGTCTATGATTAATTTTCCTATGATGTATATTTATGATTCACTTATCAATAAAATATTGAATATTATTATCACCTTGATTTTTATATATATTACATGGTTTCTATTCATTTTACTTTATATATGTGCTGAAGATACCAAAAGGATACATTTAAGCTTAACAAATTTACCTCTTCAATCAAAAATCATTTTTCTTCCATGACACTACTTTCTAAAAAAACCATGTATGTTTTTAATATTATCCAATGACAGTTTAAATTCAATTTTACTAATTATTTATTTTTTTAAATTACATGATATATTCTTTTCATTTACTAAACCAGAAATTGGTTTAGATTTTATAGTTGTATTAGAGGAATGTTTTCTCTTAACCAATAGGACATGATGGGAATTTCCCATTATCATGACCAATCAATTATTTAAATATTCCCTTAAAAATTTAATAGTTTATATTCAAATATTTTTTTTCATATTTATGAAATAATTATTTTTTAAATGAGTTATTTTAATGTTGAAGTTCTAATTTCTATTGGAAATATTTTGTATAGCTTTTTAATAAATTTTTCATTTACAATCTCATCCTCTATTGTTACTTATGATTTACGAGGAAGAGGGTCTAATAATACCATCATTATTAGATATTTTGATGTTTTATGTCCATAATGAAATGAATTTTTGGAAAATCATTCCTTTTAAACTGTTTTTTCAATTGTATCATGATAAAATGTTTTTAGAACCTTTTTCTTTTTTATGGGTTACGATAAGGAAAAAGTTTAATGAAACATATTTCCAAAATCTGGATTATTCTATTATCATTGTTTGATGATATGTTTGAACACATATATATGATTTTAATTATGAAATTTTCTAGATTATAATTATATATCCCTCCAATTCATTGGTTAATGTTTCTTATTCCATGATATAAACCGGATTGGAATTGTAGTTAGCCTATTCATTATGTGATTCATTCCATTATGATAGTCTTGGAAGTAAAAATTGATGAAATAGTGGGTAGTAGAACCAATCCACTATGATATTATTGGGATTAAACATTGAATTTTAAATTTTTATTTAATCTAATCCAATAATATAGTATGTGTAGTGACACTTGACTACTATGAAAATATTTTTTTATTCATTTTTTTATGTCACAAAAAAATATCTTATGTTACGCTCTAGTGAGTCAAGTTCTTTCATTACATTATGATTCATGTATGATAGAATGTGATGATTTATGTCATGAATCAAAATTATGATCTACGATATAAAGTGTATGTTTTTAAAATTATAATATTGTGTTATCAAACCCTTTTCCTAATGTTATTATTATGTGATCATTTAAATCCCCCATGCATGTCATTACAATGAATTTGAGCTCACTTGTTATTTTCATTCCTTTCACTAGGATTTGAGGAGTCTTTTATATAGGTTCTGTCTATATAATGTAATATTATATAATATCATTATGGTAGTAATTTATTTTCATTATTTAAATGATAATATTGTGTATTTATTTTTGAAGGAAACTAAAAATATTATGGTCCTTGGGAATGTATTTTTGAAAAGTATTTAATATTCATCAAATAATATGTAATATTCATTTCATAAAATTATGGGTCCTTATAAATAGTAGGTAGTACAGAACATATATCTGAGAGTACATCAATCATTTTTTTTTTGAAATTTTATTGATATGGTAGAAAATGAAAAAAAACGTTCAATGGGTATGAAATAATGGATCCCCAGTGAGTCTTCTCTGAAAAGGTATACACACTCCTAGAGTATTGATCTGGTGGTTGTCAAAATTATATTTGAGTATTTAGCTGTGAACCAGGAGTCTAGGAAGTGAAAACCCATATTTACCTCCCTCAAAATTTTAGTAATATCTATGGGATTATTTTGGTGACATATGCATATTTGAACATACTAGATGATAGTCCAAGATATTCAGATGGTATCTCAGATATACCTTTATAAAATATATGAATCAATTTCAACCCATCCATCATAATACTATAGGAGAGGAACAATTTTATCCCCTTGAGCATGGAGGAGGCTTCTTCATTGAGGTAATATCCATTAACAAGAAAATATTCAAATAAATCATGATACATCCACTGTAGTTATGAACATATAATCCTACTTTAATTTTTTCCTTAATGCTTGAACCATCCAAATTTATTTTATGTTAGTGAATATGAAAGATCTCATGCACTCGATTACCTTGAGGGGATAGTTTAGGAATCATGTGGTAATAAATAAAATCAACCATGATCAACTATTATGATATAAAGAGTTCCAACTCCTTTAGAAGATTGACGATTTAAAAATCCCTAGATGAAGCTCTAACCATCTCCCCCATATTTGATCTGTAAAACACATTGGGCCCCAATGTGTTATGGGAATTTAATAAACCACATCATTATTCCACAAATGATCACTTTTAAAGAAAATGTATATTGTCAACAATTTTAAGGAACTATAAGAGAATAAGGTTTTCACACAAATAATCTTCATGACCTAACTACTATAAGTGTTAATTCCACCAAAAATAGAGGATTCCCACTCCACATAATATAAAAAATACTGGATGAATCCTCATTAGGACATCAATTGTAGTTTAACTGGGAAACAATTTAGATCCCCCATCATATCACTCCCTCATATAGGGGTAGATTGTTTTTGTTGATACAAAAGAATAATAAATTGATCTTAGAAGGAATAATGTTCCACCAATGTGGCCCTCCATATGAATCCTGGTTATTATTTCATACTGGAAATGTTATTATGACTTCGTTTTTAAGATCATTGTTGGGGATTTATTAAAAAATGGGTATCACAATCATTGTCGACCAAAATACTACAATAAACATCTTGTTTTTGGTTGTTGAGGGTGGCATGGATAAACAAGGGAAATATATTTGTGGCTGAAAAGGATATATCTGACACTAGAAATCATAGAAAACCCATCCCAATCCCTACCCATGTAAAATTATATAAGTAGATCATTTGACACAAATTGATTCACCATTTTCATTTTTAAATAATAGGAATATGGCATTGTATTGTGTCTCTAATCCTAGAGCACCCTCCCCTGATCCATCCAAACATATCCCATATTCATGGTTCATAAACATGGAAACAATGACATTACCTCAATTAAATAATAGGATAGCATATCCTAATGTATGTTTATAGAATCAATGAAACGTCTAAGAATATTTCCTCTTCTCAAAGCCTCTCATGAAATAATATACCAAAAGGGCCAATGGTGTATACCATTACCTTTCCCATCCCATATGAAGGACTCTGAATTATTCTGAAAATTCCTAAAAATGTAATTGTGAACATTGAGGGTCGAAAATATGTTCATGGGTTTGGAGGTAAGATACTATTAACTAGGTTCATTCATCTACTATTGAATAGTAATCTTATTTTAAATTCATAACACTATTGGAGATTCATTCCACTGGTCAATCAAAATGATAAATATGGAATATATCTAGGGAAATAGGTGCTACCAGATACTCCATGGGAAATAGGATTATATGAATTCAAAGTATATTTTTTAATTTTATTCACCAAACTATCTGAGCATTAACATGGTATATAAACCTTAATTTTTTATGAGTTGATAGTTTAGGTTTACATGTCTCAGAATCCCATGTCTCTTATATTCCCTATACATTAGGAAACACCCCACAAATTTTCAGTGGACATGACAATACACCACTAGAACACACCATTAAAATATTTGTATTTTCATTTCAGGTATCCCATGGATCACACAAGTTATATTCCCATATGTAATGTTTTTTTATTTTGGTATCTAGAAGATAGGTTTGAAAATTTAATAGTCTATCATCTATATAATTGCACTTTAATCCTAATAGGGGGGATAATTTTATATATTATATGTTATTAGAGTCATTTTTAGTGTACTTTTTAACTATTATGACCTCCTGATATGATAACTATATCCATTTTATTATTCATAAAAGGTTTAGGGATGGAAAAACCCTAATATGAATTATTATATAGGGGTGACAGACCCTCGTATATTACTGATAGTTAATAAATCTCAATTATTTCATTCACATTTATGATTTATTAAATATTGTATTCAAGGGTCACAAACACAGATGTTTTGGTATGTCCACAATGGTTACAAAACTACACCAATGAATCCCAATAAGAAAAACAAATTATATGAAAACATAAGTAGATTACATGATTCAATTACACCCCAAAGATAGAGATCATTAATATGGTCTAGAAATGTTGAATGTAAGGTGATTCTATATACACATTAATATAAAGACTTCATAAACAATTTCGCACACCAATTACTAAAATCTCGTATGTATCCTCTTGTGTAAGTTATTTTTTAGTTTTCTATTAATTTTTATGTAGAGTGTAATATTTTAGATTATGGGTGAAATGAGAGGGCCTATTAGTTGACAGTGGAGGGAAACAAATAGTTTTTTCTTATAGAATGAACATAGGAATGTCATTTTTTCCACTCGATAGTTAAAGGGGTCAACTAGACTACTAGTAATGGTCCTGGAGGTATAATAGTTCTTATTATACCCAAAAAACCCACCTTTATAAGGACTATATGTGTATGAATTCTATATACACACAATGTCCTATTAATGAGGCCCAATAACTATTCGACGATGTCATTGGTTTTCCATTTCAAAAATGGGATATAATGTATTTTAACCCTAATTAAGTAATTCTCCCCCTAAATCTAGTCCATTCAACCCCATTATTGATTTTACTTTTTTATAGACATGACTTTAATAATTTTTTCTCTATTACTCTACTTATTGATTAATATTTATATTGGTATTATGTTTGGTCCTCAATTGGGTGAAATATTGTATGTATATCTTTTCAAACCTATTTTATCTTGTAATTACCCAACCCAAAAATCCCGAAGTCGATGCTTTACGTTAATAAATTGGAATGATTACAAGGAATAAAATAACTAAAGACTGATCAGTTTAGTAGTCTTGGAAAATAGATTACATTCATTAACTCTACATTACAATTTGAATCATAAAATACAACATAGATAATCTTTTGAGAATACCATTATTCTCTTAGTTTAACCCTTCATTCCAGTCATAATACTCTTCATGGAATTCATGAAAACAAACCATAAAAAAGCTGTGATATCATATGCTCAGTAAGGGAAAGCATAAACCAAAAGATATTATTAATTAATAATCATAAACCTTAATAATATATGTATAACTAAAGCACAATACATCAAAAAATAATATTAATCATAATTTGGAATGAATAAATAACATAATATTAAATAAGCATAACCATGGATATTCTCCTAGTTGAATAATCATATGGAATGTCCATAACTAATATCATAATGAGGTAATTCATAAGTCTAAATATCTTCACATTCATGATATATCATCTAGATAGATAATTTCAAGATCAATCCTCCTAACAGTTTATGTTATTGGGTAGAAGCCCATCTGGTTTATAACAAAATATATCCTCTTGATAATGCTAAAATTCTTGATGGAAAACATGATGGGTTTTTCGCCAAATAATTTCAACTCATGAAACCTATCGATGCATCTAGGAGATATAGTGGGGCCTACCCATCACTTACAAATTTCAATACATTCCACATATGAAATTGGTAAAACATTAACAACATAATCCATTGCATTAAAAACTATTATATAAATTATGAATACATTAACCATAAACCATTAATGATATCTAATCTAGAACATCTATAGTAAAACATAACATAAACCCATAAATATAATTTATCATTACTAATCAATCTTAGTTATTCATAAAATCCATCAAAGGAATTTTACATATATGAAAATATTCTAAAAATGAATTAAAACTTTTTGAGAGAAATATCAATGTGAAAATAGTTAAAAGTTAAGAAATTTATAAATGAAAAAATTTAAACTAATTTTTGAATCAATGAATCCTATTACACTTTGAAACATTATAAAATAATTAACATTTTAAAGAATTCATTTCCATATAAAGAAAACCAAAAAACCATTTTGAAAACAAGGACATGGATGACGAAGGTGTATCAATAGATAATTATGTATAAACAATCACTAATAGTAATATGATTTTGAAATAAAACCATAAAAATATTCCTCATTGATTCATTTGAGTGAATATAAAAATAAAAATAAAATGTCATTTATAATCCTTTTATATCAATATAAATAGGTGTGAATGATAAAATAAATACAATTAAAATAGAAAATGATTAATTATTTTAGCATTCAAAGCATCCATTTCCACTTTAAAATACTAAATAATAAGCCCAATATCATCAAATGAATCATAAAATTTAAAGATGGAAAATATATGGGTGATATAAAATATAATTGGGGTAGTACAAGAACCACACAAAAGAAATAAGTGGGGAACAAGGATTATATTTCACGAAAATAAAAATTAAGATGAAATTCCATTACCTTAGGTCCAATACTCTCTGTATGTGTCCAAACACATTAATAATGAGTTTAATCATATTATTAACTTCTAAATTAATCTTAATACATGTTATAATATCATATATGATTCATGTAGGACATTATATTACTCATTTATTAATAATTTCCTAGTTAACGAAACATTCCAGGTAAAAATTGTTTTGTTTATCCTACGTGTTATGATATGTTATTCTTGATCATATTACATAGATAATGATTTAAATAATTACATAATGTATAACATGATTAATATATCATATATTTTGTGAATATTAATATTTATATAATAGATGGTTATATAAAATGGAATACATCATCCACAGAGACACTAGGTCGTTCGTACACATGAATGTTGTATTCGTTTTCATAAAATGTTGAATGGAATTAAGTGAATGAAATATATGTGAATATATATAAATATATTATTCCATTCGAATTATTATTTCATATATTTCATACTAATTAACAATGTATATTTTTATAATCACACTTGAATGGGGAATGTGGAAGAGGAATCTCATCTCGTCGGGGAAATGTATGTCGTATGTACGCCCAAGCAATGGTATCAGTTAATTGATGGTTAAATGTTATTGAATTTAATGATATATTAATTTTAAGGAAACAATATAATGTTATATTTCTTATTTAAATCCATTATATTCATCATTATGCCCATATAAATAATGTTTAATGAAAAGTTGTTTACACCACACCGTGGAGATGGTAAGGTATACTTAAGTATGTATGGTGATATTGTATTTTCCTATGATTGAAAGAAGATGAATATGGTTGTCCCATAATATTATTATCATATTTTTATATGAATGATATTGGAGTTATTAATTTTTAACGGAAACAACATTGAAAAATTATGTAGAATAAGAAAATAACATTGAAAAGGAGGTAAAACAATAACCTCTTTTTCTTGTGTCTCCTTTTAATTTGCACAAAAGGAATCCATAGGATGGATTTGTGAAAAATGTATAGACACTATAAAGTAGTGAAGGATTTTGGTTGAGGAAATGGGTAGGGACTTTCTGATCCATAAGTTTATGGGGGTGTGATTTAATGAAAAGGAGAAGTTTCATTTTATAGTCGAGGTGAGGGCACTTTTAAATGATCATAAAATATTAATTTATTATAAATTGATTTTCGTGTTGAAATAACATAAATCTAATTTATTTAGAGGATAAGAAAAGGATGGGTCTAAATCCCCTCTAAATATGAAATTTATTCATTATTATGTATTAAACATAACCTTATATTGTTTATTTAACCCTTAGTTAAACATTGTAACTCTTTTTGGGTCATCTTGTATTTTTACACTATTGGTTTAATATAGTTATTATAAAATGAAAAATACCCCAATTGGATTATTTAAAAAATATTAGAAATTATCCATATTAGTTGACCAAAAATTATATTTTTATGATTTTTATATCATTTAATAAATAAGTATTTATTTTAAATATCATTTATGTCAATTTTAATACTATTCAATATTTTCAATTTTAAAAATATCAAACCAAAATGATAGAATCAAGGAAATAAATCCAAAATTTCAATACCATTTCTTAGATAACTATAACATTATTTTATGTCATCAATTAGGTCAAATTAAATTTATTTTAATATTATTAATATCATTTATTTGATTTTTCTTTTAATAAATCAATTATATCATCATCATCGTGTCAGATTTAAATTATATATTTCGTATCTAAAAATTAATAATAAATTTTTAATATTTAGATAAATATATTATGACTATATTTAATATTTATAGTTGAATTTATCTTATTTATAACCCTATGTAAAAAATGATCCATTTATTTAAAGTTTAATATGACACTTTTAACTCTTCTTTAACTAAATTATAAAAACTGTCCAAATATAACATATGTGGCGTAGAAAAGAGAATATTTTCAACCAAATTGTAATTTTGGTCAATACATACATATACAATGAAAATAGATCATTTTGTAGGATAATTTTGTATTTTTATAAGATTATTTTTACCTTTAATTTATCAACTTACCATTAATCAGGATATATATAATTCAAATGTTTCTATTATATAAAAAATTATTTTCATCCTATTTGACCAATATTTTTATACTGTTTACAACTATGTATATCGGAATTTCAAAATTAAATTCATAGAATATGTAAAATAACATTTATTGCTAATTTATAAATGTCGCTATAAGTCGTGTAAAAAGACGTTAAAAAGGTTTAAGGAAATTTTATATCTAATTATATTATAAAAATTATTCAAATTACTTAAATTGGGTTAATATCTTAATTATTTATCTATTGTGACCTTAAAATTAATTTATTTTAAATTTATTATTTAAATGAAAAGGTCAATTTTAAAAATAATGCAATGTTTTTAACTCTTCATAAAAAATTCATTGTTTTCAAAAAAATATAAAAATTTAAGTTAAAAGTAATTTTGATATTCTGAATTCATAAAAGAGGTATATTTTACCAAATTAAATTTATATGAGTTTAAATTGTGGTTTTATTATTATGCTCAAAATGAAAAAAATATATCATTTTAGGAAATAGTATTTGAAAACAAGTAACTATTTTATAGAAACATATACATTTCATTGAAAAACAGTTTTATTTACTTGAAAATATTGTTTATTTATTAATATTTATATTATTATATTTATGGATAAGTTAAAAATATAACATTTAGATAATTTTAACACAAAAGTGTTGTTTGGTATTAACTCAGTATTCTGTGTTACACAATACAAGTCAGTGTTTCGTGAAACAAAATCTATTGAAGATATCGAACTATGAAATATTTTGGAGTTAAATATCCACTTATTCTACATGTGTTTTATATTTATTGAAGCTATATTGTTTTATCATTCATAGGAATAGGTAATTTAATATTTTTTCTTCTGATCTAGATTTTCTAGGTTCTGACATCATTCCTTCGCTTCACTAGTTAACAAGTCATTGTTGTTTTCTCCATTCTTTTGGTTAGTGTATTTATAAAATGTTACATCCCCTATATATCCTAATTTTATTTGGATAGTTTCCATTGGTTTTGAATGTTGAAAATAGTTTTAATATTGTTTCGATATGGAAATGTGTTTTCCAGATGGGGTTTCTTTTAAAACTTGATTTTTTTCACATTATGTGTTCGAAAAATTGAATCTAGGATATTTTTTAAATAGAATTGGGATTTCAATCATAGAGGTGGTCATTTGTCACTTTAAAAATATTTTTAATGAAATTAATTCATTTTAATAAATTTAATTTTTCCATGGAATTATTTTTTACAAAACATTAATTTCTTTTTCAGAAATACAATTGGTTTTTAAAGCACATGGGTAGACCATGGGTTATGGGTACAATATAAACATGGATGGTCCCTATTATAGTAAGCCATAACTAGGGTGGTCCTATTTGTTCCATGTATTCAATTGGGGATACATTCTAAGGGATTATAGTTCATGGACATTAGGACTCACATATGATGGATATTGTTCATTTTTGAATCTCGGTGGATTAATTGTGTACATAAATGAATAATTGATTTCCTCATTAGATGGGTTGTGTTTGAATCATGTGTATGTATATATGATATTCAAATTTTTCATGTTAATTATATTATTTATGTTGATTCATGAATAATAATTTATTTATATTGTTTTGTCATTGGATTTTTGATATGTCATATTGTTATATTTATTTGAATATGGAATTAATTTGAAATAAATAGAATTTTTTTGAAGAGAATAATAACAAATTAATTTTTAGGGAAAATTATTTATTTTAAAGGTTTATTAGAAAAAAAATTCAAAAATACTAAATTATTCATGTGGATAGAAAATATATAGATTTTCTAGTGGTATCATATATATATTAACTTCTCATAATATAAATCTATATTTTGGTGTTTATATCTCTGGTTCTATATGATATAAGTAAATAGAAGAGAATATTTTAAAGTATAATTTCTAAGATATTTATTGCACATGAGGATATTAAACGTGGTTTGGGCCTTGTTGTGGGTCAGTTCGGGTGACATTATGGGTTGACCTGGGTTGGTCTTCTACAAATTAGTATTAGATCTGCAGTTTATGTTAAAATCTATATTCAAACTTGTGAATCACCCTCTTCTATATGTGTTTTTATCATAAACAGGATATATGAATGTATTTACTCTAGAGCTAGTGTGAATGTGTTCTTATCTAGCTCACATTCAGGATAGTCCTTGAGACAAGGGATTTATAGGGTAATGATGACTTATTGCTTGTTATTTTTTCCTCTTGGATTCAGCACATTAAACATTGATTCAAAAAAATAAATTGAATTATTTTCAAAAGAGTTTATGTCTTCTTTTTTATATATCATGGAATCTCCAATAAGATCATTTTTGAATTCTAAAGAGGAATATATCAATAAATCTTTGTTGTTGAATACTCATTTTCCCTTTTTAGCGAAAATATAATGAAAACATTCTGCACTATGGACCGAGTTACTATCATTGAAAAGGAATGAATGGTTGACCTTATATTCAAATTCACTAAGAAGAATCCATAAGTATGAAATGGAAAAATTGGTCTGCAATACACATAATGATGGAGAAAGAATATTTAGAGGGTGTTACACATTTTAAAAACTATAAAATATGAAAATGATAGATTTCCAACTTATATGATTCGAGAAATAAGGAGGAAGTGGTGGGAATATTTTAGGTTAGCATAGTTTCCTGAATATGTCACTGTCTTCCATTAATAAAGATCATAATTAATATTTTTTATCATGATACACTAAAAATGGAAAAGTTATAAGAGTTCCTTAATTTGGAGTAGGGATATCATTCAGTCATGGAGAATTCTACTCAATTTAATGAGTTGTATATCCTCTAGATAGAGCATATTTACAATTATATTTATAATGTTGTGAAGGTTTGGTAAGGGTTTGGTGTAAGTTATAGTATCTATATTTATTCTCATGTACCAACCCACATACATCGTTGTTCTAGAAATGGTAGTTATGGTTTTCAAGGACATATCATAGAAGATAAGACTATTTACAATAATAGTGTGAATAGAAGGTTCCTAGATTTTTTTTTCTTATCATAAAAAGGAGGTTGGGTGATAATCACCATTATGGTTGATTGAGTGTTTAACAAAAACTATAGAAGTGTTAGGTTGTATATTACTATTATAGGAAAAAGTAAATCCAAAAAAATAATTGTAAGGAAGACCCCAGGGTGTGTCACACATGTTGGAATTTTTTTATCTCTAGAATTTTAATGAGAGATATGTATGGTGTATTAGAGATAGATCAACCATTACCATGGGATCTTATTTTAGATATGATACAGAAAAAGGTTTCAGATCTCTACATCGTGATAAAAAAATATGATAAGGTGGTAAAGAATTGTTATGATGATGATATACACCAGAATACAAATGAGTGTACAAAATAGGATTCAGAGGGAAGAATAGCTATAATGATAGGTATGATGTTGATTCCATATTCTATGATTGTGTATTTTTTTGATAGTAGTGAAAAAAAAACCTTTCTATAATTTATGTGGATATATATGTTTGGACTTGTTCATTTATTATGTCGATATTATTTAATATTTTCACTATATTGGAATAGAATTTAAAGAATTGATTTATATTTCAAGACTAATTATTGATGATTTCCAACCATGAAACTATAAGGGAATTGTTATTTCTTGATAATGACACTATTGAATTTATCATAGGACTTGATTAGATAATTATCTAAAAATACTAGATCGATTTTTTTTATTTTTGGGAATATTATCATTATCCTGATGAAGTTTTTCATGTTATCGCAGGAGATTGGGAACTAATATAGGTAAGAGTATTTCCCATTTATCATTATTCTTAAATGATCACATTCTATTTTTTAGATTGGTTTAATGATTTTTTATTCATATATTAGTTTCCATCTTTTAGTGGTAGTGATTTACTATATCAAAACCAATCTAGATGACACCTTGTGGTTACCACCTTAGAGGGAATATGAGATTAATATTAATTTTATTGAAGGGATGAAAATAATTTATTAAACATAATATATATTGGGACCCACTAAATTCAAAAAAAAATAACTGATGAACTTAAGGATATTGAGGATAGTGGATTTATTCATCACAGCCTTTTACCTATGAATTATTTGGTTCAATTTTTCATGAATGAATGGTTGAGTCATTTATATTTAGTTGATTATTAGAAACTCAAACAGGTTGAAGTGGAGAAAAAAATATTTATTTCTCGATATTGATTACAATTCCAGTTTGGTAAAGGGATGTGGATGATTTTTGAAATTTTACCTAAGATCAAGGTACTATTATCAAAGTATCTAAGATGAATGGATTCATAATATGAAAATCTGGTGAATATATGGGAATGATGAGTAATTTATTTTTCTATTTTTTGTTTAGAATAAATTATATTATTTTTATGGAATTAATAAATTAGTTGTTACAGTAATTTGGATTATTTCACGTTATCCCTTGTCGATGATATTATGTTTTATTCTATACTTAGGTTGAATCAATATTACTATATGAAAATCATCCTTGGATTTATAAGAGACAATCATCTATAAATTATGTTATCCAAATGTCAGATCGGGATTTTAATGTAAAATTTTTGGTCGATGTGATTTCCTAAAACGGAGTCTCATTGGATCCCAAAAAGATTCGGGTTTGATAGCTCGGGAACAATAGAAAAATATTCCCTAGGTAAACAGTTTCTTGGGATTATTTTTTTACTATATGCTTTTTTGGAATAAATCAAACTATTCATTTTTACAAAATTTTTAACCTATAAGGGTGTAACATTTTATTAGAGAGATTACTGCCAGATATATTTTGTGTAAATTAATGTGATATTGAATTTTGATTTATTCTTGATTCTTCCTAAGATGGTGTTGATTTGATGTTTACTGAGGAAAATTTATAATTGGTCAATATTTTTTTCTAATAGAGGGTTGATATAATGTAAATTACATATCTCCACACTTACACCCTCAGGAAAAGAACAATATTATTCATCATCATTAGTTGTCAGTATTGATGAAAACACTTAATTCATAGGATCAATAAAGCTATAATGAGATGTTAACATTTTATTAAAACTATACGATTCAAGACTATTTACTCATTATAAAGGATCTAATCATTTGACAAAGACATTGGTTGTAATAACATTATATCTTTTATTTATGTATTTCATACATCCTTGAAAAATATAATGTGGATGTAAATTATTTTTGACTGAAATTGATCACTTTGGTTGTATAAGAATCATTTGAAGTTTGTTTCATGATGAGATTATTTAATTTTATATAATTTGAGGAATGGAGGGATGATATAAAAGCATTATATTATTTTTTTCAGGATGTATCATATATAGATGATCATATTGGAATTGATGGACAAAGTATATATTATTTCAGTGTGTTTTCAGCAATCTAAATTGTGGGGATACCTCAGGTGACTGGTCTCAGTCTCCTGAAAGTCATTTTCATATCTGAGGTAGGAGGTGTTTTTAGAAATATAAGAGGAATGATTATATAGATAATGGTAATTGATTTTGTAGGTCCATGCACCATGAGGATACCAAGACATAACATGCCTTGTGACATCCTTATGGGTTTATGTGAATGGGATGATCAATTGTTGTATTTGAGTCTCAGTGCACCACATATCAGTAAATAATGGAAGAACATCACCAAAAATCTTATTTTATACAATGATCGTACATTCCATTATGAAAATTGGGGGAGATACTAATAGACATCATTATTGTGAAACCTCAAACACCAAGTGGTCATGATGTGATGTAGTGATTATTGATAGACTCATGAAATATATTATTTTAATACCAATCATGGAGTCAACAATTATAGAGGAACCTCTGATTAATTATGTGATGAATTTTATTAGAAAACATGTAATTTCAACAACTATAATATATAATAGAGGACCATTCATTACATCATGATTCTATAGTGGATTATTCATAGTGATAGGTTCTCATTATTAGAGGATAATAACTGGTCGTCCTTGTATATAAGGACATTTGAGTGAGAAATTAAAAAATAATTAGAAATTCTCTTCTTAAAAATGTTTTATTTTAGTGTTTTATAGGTGGAACATATTCCTTAAATTAATTTTATTTATAAAAAATATTTATTATAAATCATTATATATGGATTCATTTGTATTTAAATATAAGACTAATTACCTATCACCAATTAGTTGATCATATGTTTGAAAATGGTCATTGGTTGGACCGAGAATAATTTAAGAGCTGATAGACATCATGTAATTTATCTCTAATAAGTTGATGATAGATTATATTCACTAAAAATAATATGTTGATCATCATCATTATCCATTGTACGTTGATTTAGTTGATCAATTATTCTTATAGTTTCACCATGGTTGAGACATAGACATTTGGGAAAGTATGGTAAGTTAACAATCATTATTTCTTCCCATTTCAGATCCTGTAACTTGTCAATAAGGTGGATTATCAATTAGACCAACCTAATAATTTGTGTTGTATCCATAATTTTTTCCACATTTCCTTAAAAATGAAGTATAAACTGAACCCTTACCACATGATTAAGTGTAATGACTTTGATATATAACCTAACACCTCTATGGTTAAAAGGCTAGTTCAAATGGTGGAAATATATGATTAGGTGTTTCATAAAAATATGGTCCCTTTAGTTAATGTGATATGTCTATGTGAAAGGTTAATCAATAAGAGTTGTGATTGGTAGACACTAATGAAATATCAATGAACTTATCACATATCAGTTTCATGATCTTGAGCCATTATGGGGATAAAAAATTTTATGCTGGTGATAATTGTCACACTCTAGTACATGGAATTGGGTGAGGATCATGTCATGTTTATTTGGATTTTTGATTTTTTTATGTTAGAACATATTTATTCGATTAATGGTGGAATTAGGAGGACACCTTGTAGTTGGTAGAGGCTATAATAACACGTGTACGACTTTAGGTGACACTACCCAGCCTATGGGAATCCACTGGCTCAGTAGAAGATGGTCTGGAGGTACATGTATTCTAATCATACCCTTCGGATGACTAGAAAAAAAAATAGTTATATGAATTGACCATACTCCCACTGGCCATTAAGTAAGGCATTATGGATAGCTGATAATATCATTGGTTGTTTATTCTAGTAGGGGTTCAACTAGTATTTTTTTCAAAAAAAATTAACAATCTTAATCTATCCACTATGACCCTAATATATATTTTCCTATTTTGTAGGCTCCGTGGTTTTTTCTCTATCTTTATCTACCTATTGATGATTCATTAGGCTAGTTAGAGTTCAATCCTCCATTGTGGGAAATCTGGTCATTTGGTCCTTTCAGAATTACATTATTCCCTTTTCCTACAAGTTTTTTATTTATATTAAGAATAAATCAGTTGATCTATAATGGATATGGATAAGTTTCATTTTTCTACGATGACCTAGGGACTCTAAGATACAACCTGATTACAACTCTTCACAGATTTGAAAGAAAATATCATTTTCACTAGTCGTGTGGTTGGTGTCTCAGTCCAATAGTATATATCATGGTGAACCTTATGATATTTTTATTTATCCATTTCGGTATTAATGTTTTAATAGTTTTTAATATTTAGGTTATATGGAAATGTGTTTTCAAATGTGATTTCTTTGAAAACTGGATTTTATAGACTTTATATGTGTTGAAAAATGCCTCTAAGATGTTTTTGAAATTGAAATAGTTTTTTATGCATGGGAGCAGTGTTGTGTCAGTATAGAAATGATTTTAATAAAATTTGTTGATGGAAATGAAATTGATTTTTCCTTCTCAAATTCATTTTAAAACATTATTTTCGTTTATAATGTGCATGGTGAGACATTTGGTTTAGTGAAAAAACATAACATTGATGAGCCCTAGAAGAGTATTTCATCACTAGTGGAGGATCACATTATCCCATGGATTATAATGTGTATTCATTCTGAGGGACTGAGTTTTTCAGAATTTAGTTGACAAATATTGTGATTAATATTCCTTTGTCTATCTTTGTGGTTAATTTGTGTAAATCCTTCACTCATTAATTTCCCTTTTTTGATGGTTTTTTTCTCATTAAATGAATAGATATTTAATATGATTTGTATCACCACAAGATTATTATATTGGTATAGGTACATTAAAACAATTATATATATATATTTATATCATATGTTTAATTATATGTCATTTTATTCTAATAATTTGAATATGGTATGAATTTAAACGAAAATGAATGTTTTTGAAATGAATACCAATTATTGTTTATAATATAAATTTTAATTTCATTTTATATAGATTTTGAATATATTTTACACAAGAACTAATGAATCCACATGAATATACATTGTATAGATTCCATGGTCGAATAATTAAAATCTTTGGTAATCACATCCTAGTTTTTAATTTAGTCATCCATGAATTTTATTTTATAGGATATAGGTAAATTTATGAGAATTATGTAGAGTATGACTCTCCTAAATCAATTTTCTTTTCTGGTAGGTGGGTATAGTAGTGACTTGTGATCATATGGAGTTAAGCTCATTGGTTTCATAGGGTAAAATTCTTATGGTCATAATAATTTTCATATAAACCTTGAAATATAATTATTGGATGTTACAATTTTGGATGGTAGCATTTACATATTAATTTTTTTTAATATATGATTAAATACTCTAATGTTTTATGTTATCATATGTTTGTTTGAGGGTGAATTCTTTCCCATGTTAATTTTATGATACCATGATGCATATCTCCAGCTCATGACTATCACAAATATTCATTTTTCCTTGTTTGGGATATTTCATGTGACATTATGGGTTTATATGGAATATTATGTTATAAACTATTTATATTTCAAATGATATATTTCATCTCTATCCCATAATTCTCCATGTTTTTAGTTATGGGATATGGATTGTAGAAAACTAGAAAAAAGTTACCTAGAGAAGGTGTATACTTTACCACATTATTATAATATAAAAGGAATCACATAAGAATTTAAATAAAGTAGATTATTAGTATTGGTTAACTAGATAGATATTTTAAAATCACATTACATTTAAAAAACTACAAAAATACTTTTCATTATTTATGAAATTTTCCCCATTAGAGTATTCCCGCATATCAATCATAAAACACATTATCACATCATTAGTTAAATTAAACATAAGAAATCAGTGATCTCAGATGATCAGTACTGGTATTCTAATAGAAGAAGATATGAATAAATACGATTTGATTAATATGTAAAGGTAAAAAACTGAAACATATTCCATTTAATCAATAACGTTATCATAATATGTGAGAAATAAAAAATGGTTTAAAATTTCAACATAAATGATTACATGAGATATAAAAATGAACTATGGATTTCGAAACTAATTTAATAATAACATGTAATATCAATAACTGAATTCATAATGATGGGATACAACACTCAAACCATCTAAAACAAACCTTCTAGTGCTTTTTTCAAACACATATAAAACATTCAATTACATGTTCTATGAAAAATATAAAATTAATTTAGTACAATGAAAAAACAAGATATAGTTTTCAATATGAGAACTACTAATGCTTTGAGGGTCTATAGATGAATCCCCCATAAAATTTTAAGTGTAATTAATTTCTCAAATTACAATGGTGAAACAAAATTCATATAAAAATACATATTAAATCTAGGATATGAAATGTAACTAATTTACTCATTCAATAAAAATAATCATAAATCATATAGTGTAAATTGAATAGTATTAATACAAACATATCCCCATTCAAATATATGTAAATTCACAATTTTTTTCAATTAATTTTTATTAATAACATTAAAATATCTCTACAAGCATTTATAAGGAAATTTTTCTTTTAATTTTGAAAATATGCTTTTAAATCTACAACAGAAAATAATAAATTTCAAATTTGTTTTAAGATAAACATTTAAACTTATAAAGTATGTGTTAAAAAATCATTTCATCATGGTGATAGGGAATTCCACACATTTCATGTAACCTAAAATAATGATTAATTTCACTATATTGGTAAAATCCAAACATGTCAAGTTTTGGAACATTCTTGATGATTCTTTTAAAAAATATATTAAAAATTAAAATGGGAAAATATAACTTTTATTAATCATTTTCCAAAAAGGGTTAAAAACATTTTTGATGTTATTCTTTAATGCATGGGTTGGGATGATAAATGATTTCCGACACAAGAGAGAAATAATGTGAATTTTAATAAAACATATTTCATTAATTTTATGTTAAAAAGTGTCTAAAAATGTAATAATGAATGAGAAATTTCATTAAAAATGGAGTAAAATAAAATTAAAAGGGTTATTAAATATTACCAAATATTTTCCATTAATATAAATTCATTATAAAAATTACCAATTAAAATGGGATTTTGAAATAAATCCTACAAAATATCAAAACGATGATGTTTGAAATATTAAAATATTATTTCTTGTTTATAATATGTAAATCCAAATGATACAATTGAAAATAGAACATTATGTTATCATAATTCACTACAAACAAATCCTTAAAATATCAAAGATAATGAAGAATTAATGTAACCTTATGAAAACAAATTGAGTTATGGAATTGTTTTCCACTTAATAACCATTCGGTAAAATATCCATGGATAAAATAATTAAAATTAATACATAAAATACCATGATTTTTTCTGGAATATTTATATTACATGTCATAGGGTAATTGTATACATTATATAGAATAAATTATGTTAAAAACATTACAATATGACTTAATGAAGGGGAATTGAGGTGAATTTCCTTACCTCATGATTGCTTTAGGTTAAACAAGATTTAACATCATGTATATTGGTTTCAAACATTTTATTAACATGTAAATTGACCATAATGATATTTATATAATCATATATGATCGTATTTATAACATCTCATCAGCCATTTGTTTAATGACTTATGATATTTTCATTATTTCATCTGTTAATTGTCTTGTTTCTTCATTCGTTCTTTGTCATGAAGGTTTTAGTTGTTATAAATATTATATATCTCCAAAATATCGATTGTAATAATAATGTTTCAAATATCAAATTTTCTTATTCTATTCATTTTTTTATCCATTTACAAATTTTAGACATAAAAAATGAATGGCATCACTTTGAGGAGATGTTAGATCATACGTATATACAACTGATGATTTTATTCCCTTAATGAGTGAAAATTTAAGGAATTGGGAAATATATTAATTTTAATAAATCAATATCCACTCATATATTTCATATATGTCATTTAATTTTATCCATTTCATATTACATGTAAACTATAAGTGAAAACAAATATCATTGGTTTGTGAGGTGGTGGTCCTCCGTATAGATGAGCGATGTTATCATATCTGAAAGGGAATGGAATCTAAAAATGAATATGTGATATTATAATTAAATAAATATATAAAAAAAATTAATATCATATATATGTGTAATATAAACTATTATATCCATCAATGAGATATGTGGTTGGAAATTAAACTACTTAGTTTCCTAATGTGGTAGTCTGTCGTACATATGATAAATGATTGTGTATACCATTTGAGGGAAGTGAAGATGAATAAATATAATTAAATAAATATAATGTAATATTAGAATATTTGATATATTGATCATATTAAATATTGAGTAATAATATATAATTTAAGTGAAAATGGTGATATAAAATGAAAAATCATTGTTAAGATAATTACATTCTCTAATAGAAATCTCCTTTAGATATTATCTTATTTATCATGGGGATGGTCTTTTGGGAAGTCAAATAGCTCTAAAATATGTCTAACTATTTTGGAGATATATATTTTTTGTTTTATTTATAGATAGGGTTTTTATGATTTTTGAATAAGTGAGGGGATAAAGACCTCTTTTATAATTGTGGAAATGGAACTTGCTTGAAAATTACATAGAAATATCCCAAAATAATTGAAAATTATAAACTAATTCACATAATCAAATGTATTTAATTAACATTGATTCAAAACAGTGTAGTATAAGGTTGTCATATGGGAATACAATAATATTTTTACAAATTTTGATGTTATTATATACCTCATCTTCTTAATTAAACCTCTATGTATATCCATTATTACCTTAACCGCATTAATTAATTTTAATTATTTTCACTATTAATTTAGGTAAATACATATGTTGACTATATCAGATAGTATATTTTATTCCTATTTAAAATATAGAATCTGTTTTTTCAAATTCATTCAATATTATTGGTAAATCTAAATTTAAATTTATTCCCACATATGTGATGTAAAAGAAGGATTTCAAAGAGAAAATTATCATAACTATTGAAGGTTATAATATATAATTCCAATATAAAATTGATTCTAATGACATAAATTAGAAAAATTATTATATACTATAATATATTTTAATTTTAAAAAATTTATAATATAATTTATATCTGGAAACATTTAAATGAACGGTTGTTTTTAGTAGAAACCAATATTTTTAACTATTCATCAAAATGGAATAATTTTAGAAAAATAAAAAAACTTTACCTTAATTGAATTTTCATATTCTAATTAAAAAAAATTAATTTCCTTTTAAATTTTATTTTATAAAAGGTAAAATCCTATTTTAAATAATGTTCCCAAATAGATAATATATTTTATTTTATAAATAATATAGTTTTTTAGAAAACATTTATTTTTCAACCAAAAGAGTCTTTTTTTGAATTATTTTCAATAGATAATTTTTTTAATATATATATATATATATCATTATTTATCTAGTTATCTTCATATCCATTATTTTAATGTGAAATTTTTAATGTTTGTGTTTAAATAATATTTTAATATGGTATCACTTATTGTTTAAATCCTTTATTTCATGCATAGTAAGCTATCAAAGAGTTTGAATTCATTTAAAAAGAGATATCACAACGTATTATGGTGTTATATTCTCGTATAAGATTATTATTTTGTTTCACATACACAATCAAACCTAATATTTATATTTTAAAATCTGTGGGTATTATATGGAGAGTCATGATTTAGAAGTAATGTCAGTGTCCATTTAACTAGATCATTGACTCTAGTGATTTTCAAGTATGATCGTTATAGATAATCTATGTACTTAATTGGTAATAAACTTATTGTTATTATTTATTTAGTCCATTAATATTATATTTTTAGTACTCCCAATGAGATGTAGGGTTCAATTTGTCCATGTTAGGTAATAATTTCATAGAGCATATTACAAGGAGAAAAATATCCACTACTTATAATGAGAAAATCATATCCTAAATCAATAGTGAATAATAGAGACTCAAGGTGTCCCATTTAAGATACTTTCACTCTCTCGGGATATTTATTCCATCTAATGATGACTTCATCCTCTATATATAAAATTGTGTGATGATATTTTTAATACTACATTGAATAGCATGGGTAGTTCTTATACATATGGTTTTTAGTACATTGGATTCTTATGGTTTCCCATCCAAATGAAAAAATATTGGATATAAGATGGGTGTGTGGTGAAAAGAATTATTCTTTATTTCCATACCTTTAATTCATATCATGGACTCATAAAACGCTTTTTCCATTGATCTATTTTGTTTATGTATTTTCCCACTTATAGAATAAGTATTGTATCTCCTCATATAACAATATAAAAGTAACCCATCATTAATATGAGTAACGCCATTAGTCAGTATGTAAATTTTTGGTAAATGTGATGTTCCGCCCAACTTTGATCTCTCTTTATTTGTAAAAGTAATAGAGAAGTATGTTTAAATGGTCTCATTGAAGAAAAACTCGTTATTTTGGGAAAACATATTCATCAATGATTCCTATTTTTTAACCTTGTGTGTTTGGTGAGTTGTGGTATTGATACATGAATTATGGATAATGAATTGATGATCCCCCAATATTGGATATACCATGTTAATTAATTGGTTTTAGATGTTTATATTTTGGTCTAAGTTTTATTATATTGAATTATAGTGGCATTAAATTTTATATTATGAATGTAAATGTCTTTGGAGTTCCCATGAGGCATATAATTATTTATGGTGTTGTTACTCAATATATAAATTATAATATAAATTTAATTTTTACCTACTTGAAATTGTTGTAATTTTATTTTTTGGATGTAAATCCATAGCTTATTCAATATAATATTTTTATCCCTTCATTACATGAGATGGTTTTCGGTATATATCATCCCTCTATTATAAAATTACATGTAGTCTATTTCCCATTAACTTTTTATGGCATCATACTGGGATTTTTTACAGCCACCCTTACATGGGATTCATTCCATAACATTTTGTGTCTAAATATATGTCACATAGGTGTGTAGTGGATTTTGGGGGAATGATGGTAGTGTATCTATTATGGTTATCCTTTCGGGTAGTTATCTGGATGAAGTTAGGGCAAAAACATGTTATCAATTCCCATTCAATGAGTGTTGTTTTATGTTTTTATATATTAGGCCTAGTATTTATTCTACTCTATATGGGATTTGGTTTTTTATTACACCATAATATATAGTAGATAATCCATGCATGTTTCATTTTAGTATGTTATGGACATGCATTGTGGTTGGGTTTTTTTGTTTGATGTATATATATATACTGTAGTTTTTATAGTCTATTTCTTCCAATGTATGTATTATTCCTTATTGGTGATTGTCACCAACAATTGTCTTATTATATGTAGTCTTGTAGTGGAAGAAACAATATACAAATCGCCCATGTGGGATTTTTTTGGTTTGTCCATGTCATATTTGTATCATATTGGGACTATCTTTGGGATGGATATTGGATTTAGGATTCTCAAGAGCTTGGTTTTAGAAATGTGGGTAAATAATTCACAGACTACACATGACTAGTTTATAGGACAATGAAAACAACAATGGTGTGGTGGCTGAAACAATATTATACAAGAGGTCTACAAAACTACTAAGAGAAATATGTACGTATATATATATATATTAATATATTATTGTGATGTTGGTTTAGACATCTTATAGGGGTTATTTAATTTTTTGTTTCATGATGTGACACTATAATTTTGAAAAAAAATATTTATGTGATAGATATATCGATTCCCTTGGGATAATGGTTTTATAGATGTGTTGAATAAAAATTCTATGTATATGATAGCTATGGGAACACTCAAAGTAGTTTTGAGTATCTTGGTGATTCTCTCTTAAGATTCTAGTAACATAATTCTAGGTAAATTTTATAAGCATGGTTATTGTATTGATTCTATGATCCCCATATTTATGGGTACTTGGATGGGAATAGTGTGGTAACCTCATGTGGTGTATTTTCAGTGGTGGGGGCCTCACATGAATTTATATGTGTATATGCGGTTTGATTACCAAGTACAAATATAAATAATTTTACCTTCATGATTAGGTTTGTTGACTATACTGAGGATAAAATTCTACAATGAGACATTACACTCATCATGGATTATGGTTTTTCGTACTCTTGCATGGATATAGAGGTGTGTACTTCTATTTGTGGGTGTATGACTACTCCACTTATCAATAGTATTTGTATGTCCTTGGTCCTAATGAGGTATGGGTCAATTAATCTGTAGTTGTGTCATTAATCCCAAACTAGTTACTGTGTGAGTCTTCCATATATAGTGGATATAGTATTTCCTGAAATTGGTTGTGGTGAATTTAAAAATTCTAATTAATAATACACTTTGAGATGGGGAATATGTTTAACAATATGGGTTGCAAGATGTCTTAAATTGATGGGAACTTCTTGATAATATGTGGATTTAACACTTGTTTTGGGGAGTTTTGGGACACTTGTTATATGTTCTATAATAGACTACGAATTATAGAAATGGGTTTCTTTATTATGTTATTGAGTGTGTAACCCCTCAATCTTGAATAGGTGTGCGTATCACATATTATGATGTATTTTTTACTTCCTTATATAATATTCTATATCTTTTCCATAAATAATTGATTATGATCAATATATTATTAGGTATTCTAATTCTTCCCTTGTGGTTCGATACTCCCTCCCCTTGTAGTTTACGGAGTATATATTTATATCAATTTGGTTAGTTAATCATGTGTTCAATTCATTGATTTTCGATGAGTTTCAGTTATATTTCAATATTTATTGCATTTATAGTATTTTAGTTAGGTCATAGACTTCGTTGTTGATCACTTCATTTAGAGTGTAACAAAGGGTGATCAATTTTTTGAGATAAATAAATAATATCAATAATTTTTTCATGTATTTTAATTGATAAGATGCATACATTATAGGAATAGTATCCTTAAAAATATGGTATTTATAAGATGTATCTCCCTCATGTTTGTTTGGAATCCATTATATGGATTTCATGTCCCATGATAAATATGAATATCGAAAATAGTAATGATTTTTGTAATTGTCTCTTAGTATAATCTAGATAGAGTATTGATAAACTTTCTCCCCCACCACTAAGTGGTCCTTGATAAAACGATGGAGGTTGTGTCCATGACCATGGATCAGTGTTTGATTTGGATGGTTTTGTAATGGTGTTACCAACATGTCTTAACATTTGATAAATTACCTTGTACTTTTTTGTATATTATTTCTAGAAGTGACACATGTTATAACTTCATTACTGTATATTTGATCAGATAGCTAGAGATTTAGATATAGTCTGCAAAATTTCTATTCATAACTTTAGAATTATAATGGTAGTGAGCATCTACCTTTACTTATATCACCAGTGTGAGTCAATAATATATGTGAGGTGTTCTGTGGACCCTTGTTGTAAAAACATGAGGTCTAGTGACAATATCATTAGGAATGACTGACTATCCAAATTATAATATCTTGTGAATGAATCTTGTTATTGTGTTATTTGTTTTTTGAGATGATAGTATAAATCCAACTTCATCAACAATTAGTAACTATAATACTAGTAATACCTACCATAATGATTTTTTAATAAGTTATTTCAATAGTTAAAAAACTATATTCCTGAATCATGCGTTGTTTTTGAGGCTATATCAAAAATATTCAGAATATTGGAATGGAAAATTATCCAAGGAAATGATTCAAGGTTAAAAATTGTTAATAGTGTATACTTTACACTGATTTATGTTCATTGATTTCACTAATTCTCATTTTAATTTATTAGTTGTCCTAGTGTTTCTTAATGAGACGAGTTCTATGACAATATTTTTTTTTACCACTATCAAAAAAAATAGATATAGATATAGTGGTTGTTCTATAATCATGATATATATTTCATAATTTTAAGACCCATGTATATAATGTCATGTGATATCTTCATAGCTACACCTTGTTACATATTATAAAGGATTCTAACTAAATAGAAAATGTTTGATTTAATAGTGTATCTGCATGATTAGCCAGTCTGTCCTCTATTTTATGTAGCCACCTTAGTGACCTAAAAGTTATTTTAGTGGGGTTATCACAGTAATATATTTGTCTGTGTGACCATGTGAATTGTTCCATGGAATTATTTTTTTGATCAATTAAAGATTGTTTTATTTTTAAACTAAATACTAGATTTGTTGAATTAGACCATTTATGTTGGATGAGAACCTTGATAAGGTATGTTATGTAAGTGTATTGTCTTTACCATTATTATAATGATGCGATTGAGAGAATACTTTTTGTCTTTGTTCATCTTATTTTACAATGTTTATATGTTTTATTTTTTGGCTGATGATAAGCTCTCAGATTGGTGATAGGGATGTGAAACAAATCTCTCATTATTTTGACTGATAGTAGTGGATGATATCATATGATTTTTTCCATATTAACATATTTGATAACTTCATTTCATAGTTATGTATCATGATTCCATCATAACCAATTCTAGGGTAAATTACCCATATTTTATTGATACTAATGGAAAAACGTTTTTCCAATTATTTTGTTGATGTTATTCTAATTATAGAGTTATATGATTTATTTAAAATGTCCTTGACTCGATTAAAGGAAGTTGTTCTTTTTTTGAATTTGAGATAATCCATTATAACGGGTTGAAACATTTTGGAATTCAAAAAGGAACTAGAATCTCATATACCGAAACCCTAGTATGAATGATTTAATGTGGATTCATTCTTATATTTCATTAGCAATTCTCCATTATAGACATTATGAAATTAAAAATATGGAAGTGATAATGAACATGTGTTCCATATTACCAAATGATGATAATTTGTGATCTTCTTTGTAAACTTGTCCAAACACATTATTTTCAAGGATAAAAATTCTCGATATTTAAGAGGATATGGAGAACCGTGTTTTACTTATTTAATACATAACTCATTTCAAAACAGTTTATATCCAAACAAATTGTTGATGTAAAATAGTAATTTCATGTAGAGAATGATCTTATAAATATTAAATATTGGTTTTTTATTATTAGTAATTAATGTTTATCCAAGATATAGAATTTTGTTGGATTTTTATCAAGTTGATTCTTTTGATGATATTAAATATCTATGAAAAAATACATTTACTTTCATCAAATGATAACTTTCATATCTCCTATGATAAGTTTTGGATATACATTTTGAATCCATAGTTTAATACATAGAGATTAGTTTTACCAGGATATTTTATAATCATAGATCATGTTCTAGGTCATACTATAGAATCAGTGGCTAAGTAATATGAGTTACAGAAAAAACATTATTTCTAGATAAATAATGAATTATTTTCATTTATAAAAAATATTCTGAGTCTTAAATTACTAAATATTTGAATCTTAGTTAGATGAGTATAATACTAGGAAAATACTAATAATATTTTTCATATTATATTTTTTATTATTAGTAAAACTCATGAAACTATGATTCTGTGGGATTTCAAATTCATATAATCCATGAAAATATTATGACATTATCTATTATCATTCATCATATATTTTGTATAGAATTAAAGTATTCGAGAAAAATAGAGAATCCATCAAATATATATTTTCCAATTCCTCAAATACATTTCTGGTCTTTATCATTTATATTATTAATTTTATAAGTAGACTCATTCATTAAATAATGAAAAGTATCCTGGGATACTATGTCACATTACAATTCATAAATAATAGAATATAATAAAATTATAATTAATGAAAGGCCTCATAACTATTCTGAATATAATTATTATCCCTCATAATAGAAGAGGAAACATCTATGAGAGTAATAGGAAAGTTATTTATAAATCAAATATTACAGTCATTATCTTTATTAGAATTTCAAAATCATTCCCAAACACCATATGATATTTCATATCATAAAAATAATATTTATAAGCTAAATTTTACTTAAAACTCTCCTACTGATCATTAGAATAGTTACTTAATAATAATAATTCATTGATCTCATCTTTTAATAAATTGAATTGTAAAATATTTATAGAGGAAACCCCCTATATAGTTTCATCTTAATTTTACCTGACATCATCTCTATTAATAAAAGGTACATATGATTCGCTGTCATCATAACAAAAAAGGGGTTATTTTCATTTAATGTTGTATAGATCATTATAATAAAAGTAATCTCATCAACTCTATATTAATACTCCTCAATATCACCTAATAAATTTTCTATAGGGGGAACAACTAAACTATACATATCATCCACTCCTTTAACTTGAACCACAGCCTTTATATTTTTTTACATATTCTTATTACTCACATCTTGTATCTTAATAAGAATTACCATCCATTTAATCATCACATATTATCCTATAAATATCATTAGATACATCAAAATATTTCATCTTATTAATAGATTCATCTATGTCAACTGTCCTACTAGAAGTAAATCTTGCATACTCCCCTCAGTTGGATTGATTATTTTAACATCAACTATAAAACCACCTCCATTATTTTCAATATAAAGAAATATTTTTTAATTAATCCTCCAAATAAAGTCTAGTAATTCATAGAACTATAGATGATACATTGTGATGTATTTTTCATTAAATTGCTTCATACTCATTGTGCTATAATTTGTTTCTAAAACTAAATGTTCAAATCCCTTAATATGGAAAAATTATTACTTTTTTCTTCTGGTAACAATAATAATCCATACACTATAGTATTAATATAGTTATATTGACCTTGTCCCATTTATAAGGAGTATGAATGGGTTGATATCTTGAATACGGACAAACTATGACTCGTGATATCTATTGTCATTTTTTAAATGAATTTTGATATATCCTTATTCTCATGGTCATGATATTTTTAGAAATAATTATAAATAACCATACACACTAATACGGAATTATAACTGTTCTAATGACTTCCAACATCATAAAAAACTAAAGATTGAAAGAATTGAAACCATCTTTTATGAGGATAGTGAAATTCTTCATCCAGTTCTGTAAATAAAATTGAAAATTTATATCTATTTATATTTGAAATAAGTGAATCTATATACTGAGAAAATATGAACTATTAATTCATTGACAACTCGCATGCATCCTTTTTATAAAAAATATAACTTTATCTCATCAAAACCAACTATCCCATAATCAAAACTTATAACATTTTTAATAACTAGGTTTATTCGACTCAACAACAATTAAACGACAACTTAACCTATAAAATTTCTTGTTTCCAAACATTTCAACATTATTTATATTTAGATTCTATATTTTTTTAAATCAATCATTCATTAAAATACAATAATTAGTTGATGGTAAACGATTCATCGGATTAGGTAATATGGTTTATGAGATCTAAATGAGATAAAGTGTAAGATCTTTATATTTTCTAATAATTTGGTTTTAGGTAAATATGGATGAAAACACAAGAAAAAACATCATACCAAGTGAGATATAGAAAAATATATTTTAAAAATAAATTAATTAAATAATAAAACATTTATAAAAATAAATTTTCATAAGAAAAGAAAATATATTATATAGTATAAAATATTTTTAATATGAATATAATAAGCTCACCAAATTAAAAGTATCCCAAATAACATTCAATGAAATAATGTCCTTCACCCAAATAGAGAATAATAAATATGTTTCCCAATTGATTTTCAATATTAATTAATTCAAAAGTAATATCCATTTTTAGTTCCATCTCTCAATAAGTGATTTCTTTTATAATATGATTCATTCAAAAATTGATGATTATATTTTCATGGTGTTCAATATAATTGTGTAATAAACTTTGATAATAATATGATTAATGTTGAATCACAACTACATTAACATGATTCGTCCACATAACTTATACACAGTAACTACTAGCTCTATTTTATTTAGTTTCAACAGTGAATAATGAATATGATATTTCCTTTATTTCGTAACCAAAAAAATAATTATTATTAAAATAATTGGTTATTTATTGCTGAATGTTTCCTAATTATCGATAAGAATAAAAAATAACACATAAATATGAAATTAAATAAAATTATATTGCTTTAGGAAAAAATAATAAAAATGAAATTTTTTCGCCAAAGAACTCAATATGATTTTGAAAAATAGTAAATGAGATTATTTTTTATTTTTTGAAAAAAAAAGTAACATAGAGAAAAATCATAAAAATAATATATTCTACTAGTAGTGTGATATAAATATCATTAAATAATTCAATTATACTAATTTTTGCACTATTTTACCAACATAATCTAATTAAATATTAATATAATAACTCATGAAGGATTTATAAGCATTACTATATTCATGTGAAAACATTTTAAGTGATTATTTAATATATTATATTTTTTTAGAAACATTCCCAATGACTTTGAATGAATATAAATTCATGAATGAAAATTAAGACACCCATCCTTCCAATTTCAAATTCGTTTTCATGAGTTTTCAAATTTGATTATAAAGATTATTATTTGTTGAAATAGAAAAATTGATCATCAATATATATTTAAATATGAGCAATAATAGATGATGAATATCTAATAAATAATATATTATCAAGTATATCGACAGTAGAACCACTTAAAAATATAATAAAATAGAAAATTTCATAAAATGATCGATGTATTTGTTTTGATCAAACTAAGCAATATTATGTTTAGAAACAAAATTTTTCACTTGATAATTTTTTAACATAATATGGTGTTCAACATAAATAAGCTCAATTATAAAAAAATTGAAATGAGAATTTTAAATAGATTTTAAATGTCTATTATTTTTTTCCTTAGGCTAATAAAATTATAATTTATTTAAAACTAGAAAATATGGAAAAGGTTTCCTATTAATTTATCTATTTAACCTAGTTTTTAATATTTTTGAAACATATGGTATAATTTCTAACTATCACACTCTGATGGAACTAATTATTGTAAAAACATTATTTAGTTTTTAATTGTATAAAAAAGGTTCTCTCATCTAATTCCCAAAACATATTCATATTACACCAGTTTAATTTATATTTTATTGTTTATAAAATGGTATAATTTCACATGTCTATATCTATAGTCATAATATATTTTTTAGAGAAAAAGGAATACACTTTATAATGGTTAATATAACTCTTTTAATACAACATTACTTCCAAGCTTTCATATGATTAATTTTAATGGATTTTTCTCATAATTTCTATATAAAACTTTATAAGTTTTTGTACACTACCCCATTATTTTGTATGGGTAGATAGTTTTAGTTCCAGGGTTTTTAATGTAATTTGGAGTTTTCCTAATTTTATATAAGAATATACAACATTTAGGGTTTGTGTTACAGTGTGCAGTGGGCTTACTAAAGTGTATTTCTATTGGTTGTGGTGTAGTGTCTGGAGGATACCTTCTACTTCCAATTCCATAATCGGAATGGATACACCATGCTTAGAGGGGAAATAGGAACAATGGCGTGAAGGTAGATAATGTGGTTTATTGACTCAATGTATGATTTATTATTAGCTATTTCAGTTTTGACATCCTTATTCCATATTGGTAGTTTATACGTTGTAACATGACTCGATAATTGTTGGGTTGTAGTTTGAATGGAATATTGTGGTTTAGCCTAACTCCATGTAAACAGGATCTTGTTATGTTCTACATCCACATTTATACATTCATGTTAGACTGAGGTTTTGTTTCTGGTATTACATGTTGAATCATGGTCATATATTTTATAAACTAGGCCTAAAAACCCAATATGCCATTAAACATGAAATTAGTCCACTTTTATATCTCAAACCATAGGTTCCCATGAAATTTTATTGGAGTAAACTGATGAAATTTATGATCAGATTCTACCCCATGCTTTGGAAGATCGATTCATGGTTTCTTATCTCTATTTTCGATATATGATTATCAATAAAAGTTTATAATTATTGAATAACATTATTTTATTATTCAATACATTGGTTTGTGTTATGAGAAGTAAGGATTTGATATCAAGAAAGATTTTATTCATTATAACTATATTTTTATATAATATTTACTTTAAAAATTTATTTTCCACAACTCAAGTGGGTGAAATTACATAAATCTGGATTTGATTAAAAATTTAGTTTAAAGCATTGAATCATTAATTACTTAAATTATAAACAATTATACTAAAGTTGAACATTGACTTCAAATTGTTATGGGACAGCATCACACACTGTCAACCATGGGTGCATTGAAAAAAATACATGTCATCCTTAAAGTGTTATACCCATCGAGATTTAATATTGATAGACCTTGAAATATATATATATTAGTTGAAAACAACTAATTCATGGATCAAGTTTTTCTTTTATATTAGAATATATATTCTCATACTCTATATACCAAATCTTATGATTTTTCATTTATTATTATATTTACTCATAAAGTTATGTTTGATGGTTCGCTCTCACTTTCTTGTCTTTTGGTGCATCTATTGTTTCTTAGGATGATGATATCATGTTATCTAAGTTGTAATTTTAATATTCCATATTATATAAATATGAAAGGTTTTATAGTAAAACCAATTGTTCATATACAAATTGATATACCTTTTGATATTTCATTATAAAATGGGTTTTAAACTATGAGTAATGATTAAATAGAATTATACATTATATAAAGTGAAATATTATTTGTAATTTTTTAAAAAAAATAATGATTTTCTTTGGTCATTTGAAGATTTGGTTTTTATTAATAAAACTAAAGGAAATGTCATCACATAGTTTATACGATTAAATGTGTTTTCCTCACCTTTGTAGTGGGATTGATTGGGGGTGATGGATAGCCACATAAACCATATCCATTTTCTATATTGTTTTACATTTTTTTATCCATTTGGTGTTGATGTTTTATTTCACATGGATATGTAAACTTCTTAAACATTGTACAGTGTTTTTACATTGGCTAATCATTATACTTTAATTTTTTTGTTGACCTTCAAATTATGGCATACCCTCTGTGGTCACTTTCTTAGTTGAAACTGGTTAGTACATTAAAAAATTCTATCTAATTCAATATCCAACCTAATGTTTTATGACACTACCTGTTTTTGGTTCTTAGTGTTTGGTATTTACCTTTTTGTACTATCATAATTTATATAGTCACTATGAGAGAGTTCCTTGTTATCTCATTACTATGTCTTAACTAATGTTTCCATCGATGTCAGGGTATCTTGAAAATATTGATATTTTTATTGTGGTTATATTAAAGAACTATATTTGACGATTATTTAAATCGATTTATTCTTTATTGTGGTATTTTATTCTTTTTTAGAATGTATAGTGGATTTAAATTTTTTTAATGTCATTAATAATGATTTTGGATGTCGTTATTATGACATGGGAATTTCCCTATAAGCATATTAGTTATTGTATCTTGTTTATTTAAAAATTCCATCTAGTGGATATGTTTCAAAATATAGTGAGGAATATATGAGAAAATATTAAGAGGAAAATCCACTAGTGGACCCTTCTTTTGTGGAAGCAATAATCTGCACTATTTAGACACTAGTTCATACATGCATTAGACTCCATGGAAGGACATTATATCATACAACATAATTTACCTATTAGAATATACAAATATTACATGTTCACATGGTTACCTAATAATCTAAGGAATTTATTATTCATATTGAAATGATATTCCATTACCTAACACCTTCTTATGATTCTAAGATGGTATTTTCTACATATACTCATGAAGGATTAATAAATAGGTGGTGTGACTCCATAGTGAAAGCTATGTGGAATGATGATATTACCTAGAGTTATTTTAATAAAATATTGATTCAAAATTTATATCTTTATGATTTCCATGTGGGGAAGAACCTAGAATTTATAGACACAGACTTAGGAGAGCATTAAATTTTCATATATTCCTCCAATTTCAGTTATTTTGGGAACCTATCTTCGTTGTTTCTTACAAATTACTATCTAAAGGATTTGAGGTTCCATATGGTTTAAAGGGATTATATTTGGTATATGATGATTGTATTAAACCTTATGACCATTTTTGATTTATTCAATAATGAATCTATGGTAATATTATAAAATGTTTGAAAAACAAATTTGAGTGGAACCCTAGTTGGTGAATTTGTTAGCTAGTGTGTGTTTTCTTGGCTGAGAAAAGAAACAAAAAGGAAACTAGTTTTCATCAAGACTAGTGTTAGGGGATTCCTCACGAAAGTTTCATATTTTGTAATCTTCATTGGTTTATATTTATCATACCAATCCAAATTACATGGATGCTCACAAAACATATCACTATTTTTGGATCTCTGGAAATACTATGTGTTTTGTTGAATAATTTATGGATATGGTAAGGCTACATCCACTATACAAAGGTATTTTATATTCATATTAATATTTAAAGAGGTTTTGGGTCTTATGATAATTAAAATTGGTGTGTTCATGTGGCCTAAAATGATCTGGGGGGATATGACACCATATGCATTTCTGTGGTAGAGTATACATCAGTGGAATGTGATAAATTTTTAGCTAATAAAAGAGGTAAAATGTAAATTTAATCCTCTATGTTATTGGTATTATTTGGGATAGCTGATTCTCACTCTTCAATATGATTAATGTTAATTAATGTGTATTGATTTTATTTATAAACTATCACAGTCTTATTGTTTATATCTATGCGTTTGGGAGAAAATTTCAAGCATTGATTCAAATGTAACGTGTTTTGGATGACGATCGTTTAATTTAATGTGGTGTGGGATTTCATAGTTCTTGATATTGATATATTCAACCTGGTTATTGGTATGTATTGGGTTATCATCATTATGGGCCATATATAATGTTCTCTTAACTGACTACATTTTTAACTCTTAATGGAGGTTTCACATGTCTTTCATGGAGACTGGGACTTGATATTACGATGTAGGGCTGGTTTCTAATTATGTAAAAATAATATCATTCCAACTTTAAAAAAAATTCTTTGATTCAATTGTCTCACTCTTTAGTATCATAGTTCCTATAGTGGTGAGTGTGTATCCTGATAACTTTATAGATAATTATTATTTTATACCACCAAAAAGAGATATCAAGACCATTATTCTAATGGTCTCAATAATGACATATTTATCTATTTATTTTTATCATATGGCACTACTCTTGTTAATGGATATTGAAGTCCAGGTTTTAGATCTTGAGGTTAATCATTTATTCTTCATATCATGTAACAATGGGATTCCTCTATCATGTTTTACAATATGGAGGATGGGATCCACACACTGTGTGTGTATTTTTAATGCTAAAACTAGTGACCATTACAAATATGTATGTCATTCCAATAATTAAGGACATTTTTAATCAACTAAAATGTAATTTATTGTTTTTCAAAATTGAACTGTAATTGGAGTACCTCCAATTGAGTGTTTTAGTAGTGTATATTCCAAAGATAAAATGTTGATGTCGGTGTAGGAGTTTTGACACTCTAGTTTTTTTATTAACTCACTAATTATCATGTGGTATTTATGGAATTGATGATCATGAAGTTTAATCAATTAATAGACCCTTTCTTGGTCATGTTTTATGTTTATATTTTTGTGTACTCCATGATAAAGTAGGATAACCATGAATTTCATGATATCATCCATAAAATGAAAAGGAAAATTTAACATTACTGTAGGGTATCAATATGTGAGTTTTGGATCCATGAAGTAATTTTTTTTTTGGAATGTAATATATGACATGGGTGACCTATTGGTTTCTAAAATGATACATAGAGTGATTTATTAGGTTAATTTGGATTGAAAGATAATTTAGATGGGTTAGATATTATATGAACAATTTTAGGAATCTCCCAATAGAAAATATCCTATGAAAACTATGACCTACAACGGTGTAATGATTTTGTGAATGAAAACTGTCAATGATATTTTATAGAAATAAATGTGTGGTTTTATTCAAATAAAATTCTGATTCTTTTATAATTATTAATACATCATGATTTTTCTATGATTCTTCATGTGTGTGTTTAGGATGTGTTTTGATATCAAGGAATCTATTTGTGGCATGTGGATCCTTACTCATACACCATCATGAGAAGAACTACATTACCCATGACCTTGATTTGGTATCAATGAAGTAATCACTGTAAATATTGTGTCATTATATATTTGTATAGTGGTTTTAGTTATATTATGTTCAAAAAATACATAAATATAATTCTTATTAGAGTGATTTGAACTTTTCATAGAGGTTTTAGGTTCAGTAACTCTATAAATTTGATTTTGAAATTTCTATAATCCTTATAAAAGGAATATGGTCATAGATTAATAGTTAATAAAATTAATATAATGGGATTTAACCATATTACTGGAAGAGTGTTCTCCATGGAGTTTGTTCGTCGAGGTAATATTGGGAGTGTGATAGGTTGGCGGGAATGTAATACTTTTTCGATAAGGTTTGTCTCTTCATTTTATGTGTTATTTCATCTCAATTCAGTTTCATAAAACAATTTACTACCCTTGACTAAAATAATAAAATCTGTGTAGACCTATGGTAAGCGTTCATGGTCTCCTAGTAGTGATTTCGGTATCCTTGGAAGGATAGTAATTGTAATTTATCTAAGTTAATAAATGAATCAATGGGAAACCAATCATGTTGGTCAATTCATTATGGGGATAAAAACATATATCCGGCATTGAGGAATCTGTATTGGTGGTATTGGTTATTGTTTTCTATTACAGATTTCATGTCAATGTTCATTAAATACTAGATAATTATGGTGGATCACAAAAACAAGTTAGTTTGTTAAATCCATTTCACATTCTAGTATCAAAGTGAGAGGTTATTTATATGGAATTTAACATTGGTTTTCCAAGGACTCCTATTGGTATAAATATTATTTTGGTATTTGTTGATAAGATTTCAAATTTATCTCAATTCCTACCAGTCATGGAGATGAAGATGGTATAGATGCTTATTTACTTTTACATCTGACAAAATGTAAAGCATAATTTGGATCCCTATGTTCTTATTCCTGATAAGGACCCATGGTTTACATCCGATTTTTTGAATTGTTTTTAAAAGTAAAATCATTAGACTTGAAATTTATCATGTTATATCATCCTGTTATGTATAGGATTATAGAGTGTTATCTAGGTTCTTAAGGATATTCCTTTAGAATGCGTTCATTATTTTTGTGGTTAATGGGAATTTCATCTTCCATTGGTTGAGTTTTCTTATAATAATAGTTACCATAATTTGAGTATGATACCCACACTTAACAAATTTTAGGGGTGGACTTATATTTCACTTTTGTTTATTCGATTGTTGTGAGAGCCATCTTTGTTTTATCCAAAACTTGTTTAGTAAATAATAGAATTGGTGTTGTTGATGTGTAAATATTTTCCATTATACATATTGATCATAAATATTATATTATCTATTTTATTCTGATGATATATTTTGACATTAGTGATTGGGTATTTCTTCGAAATTCACCTAAATTAAGGAACCATTTATAGTGAAGGTAGGGTAAGATATTATTGGGGGTTGTTTTACACTATGAGATCATGGATAAACCTAGAAAGGTAGAATATTGGATGGAATTATCATATAATTTAACATATATACGTGACATATTTCATTTTTCCTAGTCAAGGAGGTATCAACCAGACACATCCCTTGTGAAATAATGGGAAAATATTAATATTCAACATGAAAACAATGTGGTAGAAAAAACTAGTTCAAATTATGGATCACTAGGATAAGATTGTACATGATAAAACAATTCATTTGGACCATGTAATAGTGCAATGATGGCATCATTGGTACCAGAATTGGGAATAAGAATCAATTGTGAGGAAGTATTGGACTTCATTCATTGTGATTATAAAATAATGAATACTTTAATGGAATATAATTATTTAATTATGGGGAGAATTATGACACCATATTATTTTTAGTATGCTCTCAGTTTAATGATTATGGTTTG
The DNA here is from genome assembly GCA_963277665.1 of Viscum album. NCBI lineage: Eukaryota > Viridiplantae > Streptophyta > Magnoliopsida > Santalales > Viscaceae > Viscum > Viscum album. Next base: position 32,449,666 of record OY728150.1, on the reverse strand, counting down.
ATAGTTCATTTTATAGAGGGGTGGAAGTAATTTGTCGTATTTATAGTATTCTACAAGAAGCTACACCATAAAGGGATTGGGTTGAAGTGTGTAGTGCGATACATTTTATATCGTCTAGTTGATGATGACATAGTGACCTAGAGGAGATGTTTAGTTCCCCTTCCATAATCATGATCGTTACACTGTGGAGTTTGAGTTTTGGTGTTATCCCTTGTTCTCTCCAGCATAGAGAGAGAATCTATGATAGAGGTGAATGATGTATGGTTTTTGTTTTGTTCTTCCATTTTCAACATAGTTATTAGGTAATGGAGGGTTATGATGTAACAACTACCTCAAAAATTATGGGGCCTTGTCCTTGGATCACTATATGTTAATTTGTTTTGGGAATGGTATGAAAAATGGTTTCCATAGTCCATTTTGACCGAGGTTGAGTAAAATAGTAATAAGGGTTGTCAAATTGTCATATATTATATATATTATGTATCAAAACACAACTTCAGTCTCAACCATTTATTCATCTACATTTATTTCTCAATCCTAATGCAGCCAAGAATGATCTTTAGAGCCCTATGAAAAACATTTTCATTGGATTACACCCTACATTATGGGATATTAATTCATGGTGTCTTCTATTTTTTGTTGAAAATGGCGTGTATATGCAATGGTTTTAATAGTAGAAAAACATGATTTTATTTTTCAATTACATGGTTTTTGTTATATGAATATAATATTTTATATCAAGGTGGATCTACTACAAGATTTCTATTTATTTATAGGATTTTTTGATTAAAAATTTCATCATCACAAATAATGGAATTGTGATAAGAATTAAAAGTGATTTTGATTAAAAATAGTCATTCAAGCATGTATGTAGTAATTTTTTGTTGTGAATTGTTTTTATAAATTGTTTGTATTTGTTTCATATAATTTTGTAAAATAATATCACATTGCGAACTTGGGGTGCATGTGGAAATGTATTTATCATTATTAGTGTGTTATACCACTAGAGGTTTAACAAAGAAAACCCAATTTGGGTATCTATATCAGTTATATTCATGTGATTATTATCTTACTATTTTATGTTAAGATCGATTATATATCCCTGTAGACAAGAGAACTGATCTTGTTCTTATTCATTTTTTCATGATTTTACACATAAAGGTTTTTTTCAGGGTTTCTTTCTCACTTGATTATAATATAGTGTATCCACGGTTGGGATTGATTAATATTTCATAATATCTCATCTGTACTTCTCATATTATTTATTATGTGAATATGAATGGATTTTTTCAAGAATACATAGAATGATTTACAAAATGATTTCACTTTTGAATCTCCTTTATTACCTGGTCATGTTATAAGGGAAAAAATGATTTTTTCATGGGATTAAACTTTTTATATATTAATTGGTGATTTAGTATTATTAATTTATCTCACACCCTTTATTTTGATTAGGATATCTATAGATGTTATATTACATGACTTGGGAAATGTTAAAGGTGTCATGTAGATCTCTAACATCTCATGGATGTATTCACATTCATAGTTGGATAGTTTGGTGGTTGTATATGGTCACATAGACTTTATACATTGGCTCATTGGTTTAGCCTTGTGTGTAACGTCCCGACCCCATATAACCTGAAGCTAGTGTATTATTTAATTTTATTATCATTATTATAAGGATGAAAATCCCAAAGGACGATACAGTTTAGTAGTCTTGGAAATCCTGATTACATACATGATACTCATAGTACATTGGGAAAACCAAATAAAACATGCTTCACAATAACTGAAATATACTTAATCCTTGAATGCTTAAGAAATGTTCTCCACATCATAACCGTGCAGAGTTACATAATATAGGTGGGATAAAATTCTCAGTAAGGGTATGTACAACAGATGCAATAATCAATCTATATAGAATGGTAGATATTCAAGAACACTTTCCATTTACAAAACTAGATATGGCACAAATAAAATGGAAATTAAGGAACTAAAATATATTCCATAAATCAGTAAACCAAGAATGAACTACATCTAAATATATGTTGACAAAAAATCACATGGATTAAAAATAAAATAAATTAAATGAAAATAATACATTATTTAACGATGTCATGTCTCAGGGACATGAAAACCTATTACCGTCAAGACTATTCACAAGATGGTTTAAAATTAAGGGTTGAAATCCATTTGTCTATCTTATTTGTCTTAAGAGAACCTGTCCATTCATCGAGGAGCTACAAAATGTTTGGGCTCCACTCGTCATTTCCAGTCTAAAGTATTTCTCATATTGAATAACCAAAATGAATAACATGCCTTATCAATTAACCATAGTGAATGAGTAATATGGATCTATCAATAATTCTCATTATAAAATAACATTATATAATGAAAATAATGGGATTCATGATAACAAATTAAATGGTAGAATATATATCGTATAAATGGAACTAGGTGCATAACATTTTAATATGCCTTAATGAATTGAAATTGAGACGAAATCACATACCTTAAGTCCGATACTCTCTGTATCTGTCTTAAAATCCTGTATGATTTTTTAAAAAATTTATTAACTTTTATTAGAATCATAATGATATTTATGATATCAATTTTTATCATTTATGACTTTAAGTTACATGTTTAATAACAATTCCATGTTAATTCAACAATTCAGTGATAGTCGCTCTTTTTATCTTATGCTTTTTGACTTGTTATTATTTATCATATTAATTAGATCATTATATAATTACAACCAGAGTTTATAATATGATCTAAATAACATATATATTTATAATATAAATATATATAATAGGTATATATACAAAATGGAATACACCATTCATGGAGACGGTTGGCGATATGTACGCACGAACATTGTTTCCGTTTTCTCATCGTATTGAATTAAAGTAAGTGATTGATATATATTTAAATACACACTCACACATATATATATATATATACATATTATTCCTATAACATTATTATGTCACTTATTTCAATATTATTCATAATATATTACATTAATATTCATTCTTGAATGGTGAATGTGGAAGATGAGTCTCATCAAATCATGGAGATGGTAAGTCGTATGTATGCATGAGAAACAATATCATTTACATATTGTTTTAATGGTATTTATTTGGATGGAATATTAATTTTAAATAAATAATTTCATGTTATATTTTTTATTTAATTTATTTTTATTCAACATTATTCTAATAGAAATAATTTATTGTTGAAAAACATTTTACACCATGGCGTAGAGACGATAAGATGTACATACGCACGCATGGTGTTATAGTTTTTCATATGAGAGGTAAAAAGAGGAATATGGTTGACCCACAATAATAACAACAACTTACAATATATTAAATTCTATAGGTATTATTTTACTATGGTAACAACATAGTAAGTGGAAGCAGAAGATGAAATGAAATTTGAAAGAAGGCATAAAACAATTACCTCTTCTAAAGGTTTCTCCATTTTCTATTCACAAAATAACTTTTATGTTGGGTTTCATCAATAATTTTGTCCTCTAGGATAAATTGGGGGAATGTGGGAGGATATTTGGGTAGTCTATGGAAGAATAAATGGTCTTTGGAGATGTGGATCAGTATTTAGAGGTAGTGGAATTTTATAAGAGAGGGGAACGACACTATAGGAATGTCTCTAAATATTATTATATAATAAAAATATTTTCAAATTATAATATTTCCAAAGTGATATATTTCTAGCATAAGAATATAATGAGTTTAAATCCTCTCAAAAAATATCTTTTAGACATGTTTAGGTCACAACATTAACCTTATCATTTAGCTTTAACCATTAGTTGAAACATTAACTCTTACCCTTTATTCATGTATTTTTATAGTATATGGTGACTATAGTTACTATGAACTACCAAATGAAACAAAAGTGTATCATTAATGATATTTTATTCATTATATAAGTAATTTTTCCGAATATTAAATTTTTATGACTAAATTATCATTTAATAAAATAGAATTCATTTAAAAACACATTTAAGTCAATTTTGAACCTATTTAGTAATTGATTATTGTTAAAGTAATAACAACATTATTAGATCAAACCAAAGGAACTAACTAAATGTTAATATGTCAATATCTTCCAAAAAACTCCTATATAGCATCAAAATATTAATATTATGTATATTTTAAAATTTATAATATGATTTATTTGAATCATTCATTAATAAGGTAATCATTGCATCATCATTGTGTTGTAAATGAATTTAATTATTATTGTTTAAAAATTATAAATAAAATACCCTCATATAGTAATTTTTTAATATTTCTAAATAATATTTATATTAAAATATATCAATTGTATAATATTAAATTAAAATGGTTTTATTAAAAGATATATGTTTATGTTATATTATTCATTACTTTATATTAATTTTTATAACAGAACATTACCACACCCAAGTGGTCCAATGGGGTCCTAAAATCATCCTATAGATTACCATGGTCTGAAATATATCATTAAATAGTATTATGATATGTGTCAGTATAGGTTTATAATATAAAAATATTATTATCTAACCCATATTTACCTAATTTACCCTTTAACCATGTTAAATAAAAATAATTACTGAAGTAACAATTCATAATGTTCTAAAATTAAACACACCTATTTACACAATTTTGACCTCCAGATTATAAATAAGTAATTATGTTTCCCAAATTAGAAACAAAGAAGTTTCATTAATTAATTTAAAATTAATTCCTGGTTTTAAAACTAGAAGGTGGGATTTTTAAGAAGTAAAAACAATCAAATGATTTACATGTGTTTATGTAGAATTTAAATTCTCAATTATATCCAATGAAAATAATTGGATTAAATTATAAAATCTTAATCCAATTAGACTTGAAAAAAATTATAAAGTAAATATAACTATATAAATAAATTATATGAAAGCACATTTTTAAATTAAAATGCCGTATTTTTCACTATTCTTCAAAAAATGGATCGTTATAAAAAATTATGACAATTTTATTATAAGATTATTTTAAAATTCAGAATTCAAAAATGAAGTTTAATTTAAAAATTAATGTTTAAAAAATTTCAAAAATTGGTTAATTAAATTCATAACTTATTTTTAAATGGATACATTAATAGGTTTAGGTGTGCTTGAACTCAGGGTTGCGTAAAACACAAAACATTAAATTATTTAAAAATAATCATACCATGGAAGCTTTGGGAGTTACATTATTACATGCATAAAAAATTTTGATCATTGAAATTCATATAATATCATAACCTAAAAATATTTTGGTGGTTCTAAATCATATGTTCATCAAGTTCCCACATCACCTCTTTCATTTTATGGTTTCTCTAAATAACTTTTACCATACGAGTATTCTGATTTCTCAACACTAGTTCTCTGGTATCAAGAATATTTATCATCTCTTCACAATTAGATAGATCATATTCTAGAATTATTTCGTCGTAGGTGAGTAAATGCGTTATGTTTGGTATTTATTTCCTTATCATTGCTATGTAGAAAACATTATGATCTTTCGAGAGACTTGGCAGAATTTCCAAACGATAGGGAACATCTTCTATTCTTTTTAGAATTTCAAAAGGTTCGATGTATGTGGGAGTAAATTAACCTTTCGTACTGAATCATATAACACCCTTATATGGATATAACTTCATGAAAACATGATCTCCTACTTGTAATTTCAAATCCTTCCTTCAGTTATCATCACAACCCTTTTGCCTATTTTGAGCTATTTTTATAGGGGTTTGAATAATCAGCAACTTCTCTATTGTTTCTTCAACAAGATTGGGAACTACAAGTTTTATTTCACCAAAATCATCCCAACAAGTTTGTGTACAACATCTCTTTCCATGTAACGCTTCATATGGTGCTGTCAGATTACTTGAATGGAAGCTATTATTATTGGAAAATTGAACTAGAAGTAAATATTAATCCAACATACCTTAAAATTAATATGAGAAGTATCTCAACATGTCTTATAATGTTTAAATAGTCAATACTGATTATCCATCAGTATGATGGTGGTATGCAGTGCTCAAATGAAGTTCTACATCTAGGCCCTTCTAAAAAATGTTTCAGAATCATGATGTAAATGGGGATTAAGATCAAAAACAATGGATAGGTGTACACCATGAAGTCTTACCAATTCATTAATATATAGTGTATCTAAATATTCATGTGGTAATTATTCTCTTATAGCATGAAATTACTCTGGCATGGTAAAATGATCAACAATAACCTATATCTCATCATTCCTTCTAGGAGTCTTTTTTATCCCCATATCAAAACCCATCGTAATATCATCTCATTTCCACACATGTTTAAAAAGATGATGCATGACACCTATATGATGTTATCTTGTAGAATTCACCTATTGACAAACCAAGCATTTTGTAAAATAATCCGAAATATCCCTCTTCATGTTTTGCTACCAAAAATGTCCCTTCAAATCTATATATATCTTAGTGCTATAAAGATGTACATAGAAATTTGATCTATGAGAATCATCCTATAATTCCCTTTTTAGCTCATGTAAATCCGGGACACAAAGCCTCTTCCCAAATTTCAACATGACATCTTCTAATATGAAATCTGTCATTCTTCCATCATTCAAAACATTAATTTTATTTTGAAACTTCTTGTTATCAGTCTAATAAATTTATATCCTTTATAGTAATTATTGTTGGGAAACCATTTGAAAAAGTAGGGATGTTTTTCCCTTAATGATAATTCCCATAACCATTTTTACTAGATCTGTGGACCTAGGATACCTTTCAACTCATATCTTGTTCAAAACTCCATGGTCCATTTTTTCAAGGAATATGCCACATTATTTGCCTTCATTGGTTGGTAGTGTATTGTGAAATCATAATCCTTGAATAGCTCAATCCATATCCTTTGTCTCATGTTGAGTTCTTTCTATGAGAAAATATATTTCAAACTATTTTTATTAGTATTTTTCTCACATTTTCACCATAGAGATAGTGTATCCATATCTTCAAAGAAATTATTCCTATATCATACTCAATATCATGAGTTGCATAGTATTATTAATACATTTTTAATTTCCTAGATTCATATGAATTTACCCAATCTTTCTATATAAGGACACAACCATGTCTTTTCTATGGTGCATCACTATAAATAAGAAACCCATCATTCCAATTTAGTATATTAAAGTTAGAATCATTGACTTATCTTCTCATAAATTAATAAAAACATTCACCACACACTTTTTTCAAAATGAATTTACCCCCATTATGTGTATCCTTGGTTAATGGTTTTTCCAACTGGGTGAAATTCTGTACAAAATGCCAATAGTGACTTGTTAAACCAATAAAATTGAATAGATATATTACACTTGTGGTGATGAACATTCATGAATTGCATTTTTTTCATTAACAGATCAAAATGGATTCCTTCCTTGGAGACTATATTTCAATGGAAAGAAATTTCCTGAAACCATAATTCACACTTTCTAAATTTACCATATATTTCCTCTCTCATGAGAGTCTCAAGAAGGATTATCAAGTGATACTAATGGTATTTAAAGATATTTTAATATATCATAATATCATCAATGAATACCAAAAAAAACAACCAAGATATTTCTTGAATACTATATTCTGGAGATTCATAAAAACTGATGGTGCATTTATCAATCCAAAAGGCATTACTACAAATTTGTAATGACCATACATCATCCGAAAATTTTTCTTCATTATTTCATACTTCATCACTCATAATTGATAATATCCATAAAATATATAAATCTTAGAAAATAATTGATCTCCATATATTTGATCAAATAAATCATCGATACGAGGTAGAGGATACTTTTTCTTTATTTTAATCACATTTATTTCCTTGTAGACATTACACTACCTCATGCATCCATATTTCTTCATGACAAAGAGAACTGTGGCTCCCCTGGAGAACCACTAAGGATGATAACTCCCTTATGACCCAACTTTACAAGTTTTCATTGTTAGATCTACCAATTAAATAGTGTCTATTCTATAGGGATTTTTTGATATTGGCCTTTCATCAGTGATTAAATCAATACAAAACCTAAATTCATGATATGGGGGTTTCTAGGTAAACCATCAGTAAAACATCATTTTATTCCTTTAACATAGTTACATACTCAATTTCAATATTAAATCCTTCATCCATAGATGTTTATTTCAATTCCACCTCAATAATCTCATTCAGAAAATTTACTGGGGGTGGGTTTTGATAAGAATTAGGTGATTAAGATTCTTCTCTAACAATAACTTATTCTATATCATCCTCACAAATCACAACATCCTAATTCTTACAATATATTTTCGCATCATATTTTGAAATCTAATCTATACAGAGGATTATATCAAATTAAACCATAAGTAAGATAATTAAAATTAGAAATTCGATCACATTTATATACCATAATAAGAACTACTCAACACATTTTTGTTGTGATATGGTTCACACTTTGAGTTCTAAATTTAAATTCCCTTATAATTGTGAATTGGAAATATATAATTCTTTAAGAATACTAGATACATATAAAGGAATGTGATGATCGAGAATCAAAAAATTCTTTAGCAAAATTTTAGGAAATAATTAAAGTAGCTTCCACCAAATCATTAGGATCATTAACCTTAGCATTTGGGACTGAAAAAACATTATCATTTCCCAACATCAACTTTTGTTTTATATTCCCTTGAAATTTGGGTAATTTATTTGAATAGTATCCCATCTATTTACAATGTTATCATTTGAAATAATTGATTTGTTTCTTCCATTTTCATTAATGAACAAGGTTTCCCTAATATTTCCACTTATAACGAACTCACATTCACTTCAATCATTTTCCAATGTACTTTTCCACAGTTTTCACAAGATGATAATCATTCAGACTTATTCTTTTTCATTGATCCATTCACTTTTTCATGGTTCTCATATGGCCTCTTCTTTTCTTGTTTTCTGTCGAATATATTGATCTTTTAAAATTCCTTCCCCATCTTGATGGAACATAAATCTGTTTCATCATATGATGAAAAATTCAGTGAAACCGGTGCCCTTTATAGATTTTGATTAAGACATTAATGATCAATATTTCACTATACGTTTCATATAAAATCTATAGAAATCATGGATAACCTTGTAATGGTAGATTCAAAATATCTAACACTCTCTTATTCATTTTTTATTATGTTAAGGAACTTCCTCTTCTTCTCAATTTGTGGATCATGAAAAAGGTATTTGTCGAAGAATATCTCCTTAAAAGTTATCCATTCCATATGTTCTATTTATCATTAATCCCTTTTATTTTGATTCTAAATCCACCATTGATTAGCAACACCTTTTAGATAATTGACCACAAAATTAACCTTTTCTATTTCACTTCATCGCAAGGCCATAACTATATTTTCTAGAGACGTAATTCATTGATCATCTATAATTGGATTATGAGTCCCACTAAATTATGGGGTATTTTGTAGAATAATGTGATATAGCATAGAAGATTCCCTCTACGGAATCATTTGTTCCATTGGTGAATGTTTATTTGTCATAACATGATTAAGTTTCCTTATAATTTCTATAATTTTCCTCATTCCAATACTAGATGTATTGGTTTCTACTACCAACAAAACCGTATAATTTACTGAGTATTGATACCATTAATCCTTCTAGGATCCATTTCTATATTATGACACATATTTGATAATTTTATAAAATTATGAGTGTAAAATATGGTAAAACACATGACATCAATTAAAAATTTATGCATCACGAATCATAAATTTTTTAAGCATTGGGATAATTATTATAACTATATCCCCAAATTCTATCTTTGGGAATGTTCCCTAATATATTTCCTCTAAATATAGTTTCCAACGTTGTTTCTAAACTTCCTTTGATACCAATTGTAATTCCCCCGACCCAAAATTACCTGATTTCAGTACAGTATTACATTTTATTGGCATCATTATAAGGAATCAAATCATTAATGACCGTACAGTTTATAAGTCTCTAAAATCCATATTACATACATGGTACCAATAATACATTGGGAAAAAAATTAAAACATTCTACACAATAAATTGGGTATATTGCATCCTTGAAAGCATAATAATTATTCTCTTCTTCATTACTTGGGGTGGAAAACATAACCAGAGTGATCTCAAATTCCCAGTAATGTTATTTACAATAGTAAAAATAATTAATATATATGAAAGGTTAAATATCTTAGTACAAATTCCATTTATAAAACTACATAAGTCACTAATAATATTTAATGTATAGAAATATAACAAATGTCATAAATCAATATACTGAGAATAAGATACTTCAAAAAATATTTTGACACAAAATCACATTGATAAATAATAACTGAAATTAAATTAGAGAAATACCTTATTTACGGATATCATGTCTCAAGAACATGAAACCTAATATCATCCTAACTATTCACAAGATGGTTTATAATAAATGGTAGAGACCCATTTAGACAAATTATTCATCTCTTGATAACCTGATGATGCATCGGGGAGCTAAATAAATATCAGTCTCCACCTTTCATTTACAGTCCAAATTATTTCTCATATTGAATAACCAAAATAAATAATATCACTTATCAAATAACCATATTGAATGATTAATATGGATCTATTAATAATTCCCATGATGTAAATAGCATAATATCATGTAAATAATGAGATTCATGATATCAAATCAAATGGTATAATATATACTATATAAATGGAACTAGTTTTATAACATATCAATATGCCTTAATGAAATGAAATTAAGATGAAATATCTTACCGTAATTCTGATACATTGTGTATTTGTATAAAACTTTTTTATGATAGTTTCAAATATATTATTAATTTATATTATAATTATAATAATATTTATGATATCATATTTAATTCATTTATGACATTATGTTACCCATTTAATAACAATTACATGTTAATGAAACATTTCAGGTAATAATCTCTTTGTTTATCGTATGTGTTTTAACTTGTTATTCTTCATCATATGACATAGATCATGATTTAATGAAATAAAGAGTTTATAATATGAGTTATATATCATATATATTAATAATATAAATATATATAATAGATATATATACTAAATGGAATACACTATTCATGGATATTGTAGGTCATACGTACGGATGAACGTTGTTCCCATTTTATTATTGTAATGATTGGAATTAATTAAATAAAACGTATGTACAAACACACACACAAAAACATATATATATATATATTATTCCTATAGAATTATTATGTCATATAATTCATAATTATTCATAATATTTATCTTTGTAATCATTCATGGATGGTGAATGTGGAAGATGAGTCTCATCGCATCGTGGAGACGGTAAGTCATACGTATGCACTTGCAACGATATAATTTCTTTAATGGTTTAGTGGTATGCATTTAGATTGAATATTAATTTTAATGAAATAATATCATGTTATATTTAGTATTTATGTCATTTGTATTCATCATTATACACACCTAAATAAATTATAGATGATAAAAAATTTACACCATGGCGTGGAGACGATGAGACATATGTACACACATATGGTCGCATTGTTTTTAATAGGATGGGTAAAGCGGGAAATATGGTTGTCCCATATTCATAACAAAATCTCAGAATATATTTTATTCTTGATATATTATTTCTTATGGAAGCAACTTAGTAATATAATGTAGAATAATAAATGAACGTTGAATGAAGGGATAAAATGATTACCTCTTCATCAGGTGTTTCCATTTTATTTTCACAAAAGTATTCCTTATGTTATTTTTCATTACCAAGGGTTTCCTCTAGGAAGATTTGATGGATGTTGGGAGGTTTTTTTCAGGTGTTGGCTGAACCAAAGGGTTTTCAATTTTTAAAAAATTTGCTATATTTGTTGGCCTTTTATAAGAGGGAGGAGGGGGGCTTTTGGAATGTCCTTATATATTATTTTATTCTAAAATTATTTTCTAATTAAAATAGTTCTAAAGTGATGTAGTTAGAGTATAAGATGATAATAGGGTTAAATCCTCTCTATCAGTATGACTTACACTTGTTTAGGTCACAAAATTATCCTTATCTTTTAGCTTTAAGAGTTACATAGAAACATTAACTCTTACCATGTCTTCTTGTATTTTCACAACATATGGTTACTATAGTTACTATAAAGTTCCAATATAACCAAACATTGAACATTAATGACATTGGTAACATTATATAAGTCATTTTTCCAATAATTATATTTTTAGGACTATGATATAATTTATTAAAATAGTATTTTTGTTTTAAACTCATTTATGTTAATTTTGACAATATTTAGTAATCGGTTTGTTTTAAGTCATAAAAACATGATAAATGAGTAATTGGTTTGTCAAAAGTAGTAATTGGTTTGTAAAAATAAATTTATTCATTTTGACAAAACAATTACTAAATACTATTAAAATAGTATTTATCATTTTCCATGTAATATATTGTAAATTATTATTTATTCTTTCTATATTATAATTCTGATAATGTATTCATGGGGTGTATAATTGGTTTTTAATAATAATATATAATTAAAATTAATTAAATTCAATGTTTTTGAATAATAAATGATCTATAATTCTTTATGGAACAAATTTTGAATCATTTTACTTTTGAAAACATTTAATGATTTTAATAATTATATTACAGTATTTACTTTTAATAATTCAAAATCAAAACAATGTTATTCTAAAACAATCATCAACTAAAATAAAAACATAATAAAATGGCCTTCCATCATGACATAAAACTCTTGAATCTCTAGAAAAATGATTTTGGATATGTTCTATTTACCTTCATGTACATACATTATTGATTGACTTGTAATATAATTTTTATTTCTATCTGATTTTACATGCCTCGCATAGTCATTTCTTATCATAATTAATTTTGGAAAAATATAAAATCAATGTATTAAAATATAACATTCTGCCAGAATAAATATTTCAATGTCCATAACTATTATGTCATATCAAAAAATAATTTTTCCCTTGTATTAAAATAGTTTATGTTCTATCTAAAAAATAAAGATGTACTGTATATACAATTTTAGTCTAAGATTCGTTAAATATCATCTAGTTAAATATGAAAATAGAAAACAAATTAAAATAAAAATATTTTTAATAAGAATCATCATAGATTTGATTAATACAGATCATATTATGATTCAATCCTTTAAAATAAATAACTTTTGTTATTAGAGATGATTCTTATTATCCTACTAATCCAATATTAAAAAAATTCATTTTCTTCCGATCACAAAATTTTATATAAACCACATAAATATTTTACAATGAGTTGAAAATTTAAAATTCCACGCTCATATTCCTTGAAAATCCTCTATCGATATAATAATTTACATTTATTTCCATAGGTAGTTTCCTCACAAAAATAATATACAAGATGATTTTTCTAAACAATATTCACCTAATACATGGAATATTAACTACTAAATATTTATGCATGAAAATATATCTAAATTTTCAAAAACATTCAGGCATAAATTTAGAATATAAAATAAAATAAATGAATGGTTAACTATATAAGATTTGGTTTTTCTAAATAATAATTCATTTTAATAACATTAATATATTCTATAACAAAAAAAACATATAAAGATAATCATTTCGTTTAGATCCTAACACAACATATATTCTATAAAAAATAAGTCTTTAATTTACTAACTATGGAATGTATCATATTGTTAACCTTATTTATTAAAAATGTTTTACTGATGAAGAAATGACTTTATTTTTTATTTTTTATTTTACTTTAAAAATAACACTATGTTTGATAGTATAAAACACAATAAAAATCAATCCAAAACAAAACAAAAAAAATTATTTAAATATGACTATCATAAATTAATAATTGTGTTGAAAGTTATAAATTTTTCTAAAACAAATTAAAAATTATACATAAAATAAGGATTACAATATAAAAAATACTGAATCAAATCATTAATTTATCATTAATCTACTTTTTATAACATGTCAAAGAATAAGAATAAATTAATTTAATGATTTAACTATATTTTTTATCTAAATGTTTTTTTTTGGATTTTATATGTGATCAATTAAAAGTATTATAATCTATTTTATAAATTTTATTTGAGAAATTGAAAATAAATTTTTAAATAATCATTTAAAAAAATTACTTTAAATGAATTTTTGGAGTGTTTCTGAAAAGATTGATTTTTTATGAATACTGAAAAATATCAATTTTTTTAAAAAATTCACTTCATCTCATTAAATTAAGTAATTTTAAAATATGATGTTATTTTATCTTTCATATTTTTTTAGCATAATCATTATTTTTTTAATTACAGTCAAACTAATTTCATTTGAATAATCATTATATGTTATTTGGGTATAAGTTTATTATCATGATTAAAAAACATTTTTTTAGATTATTTTCTTTGATGCATATCGTTTACTTACAAAAAAAATATTTATTCCAATTTATGGAATTTAAAATATAAATATTATAATAATATTTAGAATCAATAGGTATAATATTTTTAAATAGTTCAATTAATTTTTTAATCAAATTGAATAGTAACTATGGTAACTGTTTCTTGCAATGGTAACGGGTAAAACAGTTTAATTAATGTTACATCAATGTAATAATTTCACTAAATAATGTCAAAACTATGAATTTTTTATTTTGGGAAGCATAATTAGACCCTATCAATCCTAACATCTAAAATATGGTTTTTCTTCCACTTTCCATTTATTATGACATTTTTATTAGTTTATCTTATGAAACATTACAAAATTTCAGTCCTTTTATTTTAAAATTACAAATATGTTTTCATAAAATAAAAATAAAATTTTAATTGTTGAAAAATGTAATGTTTGTTATTAATATATTTTTAATATTATATTCTTTAAATAAAATTTTATTATGTAATATAATTTTCTTGAATGCTTATGCAATTCCAATGCAACTCGTGTGCATGTTGTTGAAAAAATAAATATTATTTTAATCAAATTAATAGTCATATATTTTTTAATTAATTATGTTTACACATGAATTTAATGTAAAATTATAATGTATAATTTATGGTTGAACAATGAATATTTTAATTTAATTATTATCATGAATCCTTTAAAATAATGATATGTGAATAGTCCATAAAATTATTATAAATGGTATTTAATGTTAAAAACGTATCTTAAAATTATTATAAAATCATATAACCATATCTCGAAAAAATTATTAATGAAAATTCAGATGCTATAAATCACATTTCATGTCTGTGAAACTGGGAACTTATATAAATTATTTAATGACACTTAATGGATGGAAACATTGTAACAATAGTTATGGTCAAATATGATTAACGGGGGCTAAACCATGTAATGTGGTTTAAAATTACACCCAATCATTAAAATTTTACTTTCTATATTTATACAATAAAATACTTATATAAAAATATAACATAAATTGATGTTATTTTCTATCAATTTGATAGTTATTATATATTAAAATTTCATTTTAATTTTATGAGTTTCTACCCTTATCATTTATAGAATTTTATCTTGTAAAGACCCGTAAAATTCAAGGGAAATTATTTCTTAATTTTCTTTGGGATTTTACAAGAACGCGGTCTCTGACGGCACTTGATTTTGAGGCCCAGTGTGCCCGGAATTTTTATCCTATGTTTAGCTCGGGTACGTTCAGTGAACGAACGAGCAGGATTTCCTAACTTTTGGACCAGTGCTCAGAATCGAATTCTGAGGGCACTGATGGAACCGCAGCACCGGTAATTGCTTAGGAACACCTTTTCCAGAGTTGCGTTTGCTCGGGAGGAGATGTAAAAAAATTATGGAAGGTAAAATAAAATTGAGATTCAATTTTAATTTATTTTCACTAAGTGGTAATCCATTTTGTGGAAGTTGGGAATCTATCCTAGATAGGTTATGAGGGAGGTGGGGCCCACACAAACCCCACCCCTTCATATTCCCTAACTCCTTCAACTCACCATTTAATTAGATAACTTTAGTTAATTAAATGTGTGAGTTTAATTTGAGTGTTTGAAATTCAAATACTTAAGGCATAGGTAATAAAATAAGACAAAACAATTATTTTATTTTTGGTTGGACTTGTTTTGTTGAGAGGGGATTGGGAGAAAAAGGGGAATCTTGAAGATCTTCATCTTATTCATCGAAGAACGCGAAAATGCGAAGAACGTGAAGAACGCAAAGAACGCACCGATCTCCGATGAAGAACGCCGAATCCTTGGAGATCGACTACGCGACGTCGTGTACCGCGACGCCAACGACCCCCTTCTTTCACGACGATAAATTCCGCGACAAACCCTCGCTCAACGGATTCGACGAGGTAGGGGATTTTGTTTTAGTCTGTGAATACTTCCATTTCCGTTCTTCGTGAATCTTTGCCGTTTGCTATCGATTAACGGGAGGGGGCCGGACCGCACAAACACGGCCGACCCTCCTCCCTTGTAAGATGTGTTGATGCGGTTCGAAGGAAAGCGGTGCGGTGCAAAGGCACCGCGCGGCATCATACGGCAAGGGTGTGTGGCGCTGTCACGCCGCGCCATTGAAGTCGAACAAAGGGGTGGTGTCGTCGCACCACGCCGAAGAACCTCGAAGGAACCTTGAAGACACTACGGCCGGAGCGGGGCTGCGGCGGAGCATAGACCAGCGGCCGGTTCCGGGTCGCCGGTGTCGGAGTAGGGGGACCGGCCCATGCCGGTCCCGTGTCGGCAGCAGCCGGCCGGCCGGAGCAGGCCAGCCGGTCAGAGAAGGAGCCGTGGGTTATGACCCCCAGCTGGCCGGACAAGCGCGGCCCCCCACATGGGGGCCGCGGTTACGAACAGGTGGGGGACAGCGCGCCCCCCCGCACCGCAAAACGCTCGGCCGTTTTGGAAGAGCCACCTAGCCAGCGCCGGGCCGAGCCGCCAGGCCGGGCCGAGCCCAGGCCGGGCAGGGCCACGCCCAGGCCGGGCCGGGCCGCACCAGCCTGGCCGAGCCATGCCCAAGTGGGCCGGACCCGGACCCGGGTCGGGTCCCCCGGTTCGGGCCGTCCCAGGGGGTCTCGGGCCGGATCGGACCGGGCCCAACACCCCCACTTTCGGACCTCTTTCGGTCTTTTTCCCATAACATGGTCTGCGGACCTCCGATCGATGCACCGTTAGCAGTGATGCAATCCTTGGATCGAGACGATAATTTCAATATATTACGCTCAAGTTTTCGGAGTACTTTGGGTTCAGCTGGGTTGGTTCGAGCACGAAACCAACCGAGCCCTCAGAGCGGAAACACTTATAACTTGAGCTTTGGACGTCCGATTGACGTGTCGTCGACTTTGTTGGATTACTCTTGGTGATACAGACCTTTTGGATTACTCCGCTCGATTTTTGGACACAGATGGTGTACAGTTAGGTTGGTTTTTACTTAAAAACCAACAGGGCCCCTGGGACGAAAAGGCCAATAACTCTCATACGGGGCATCTGATTGACGCGCCGTCTGTGATGTTGAGTTCCTGTTGATGATACAAAACTTTTGGATACATCAACTCTGGACTACATGTCAATTGATGTATCATCCCCTCGGCTCGTGGAGCGTACCCTCCCGAACTTGCTTGCTGCATGCGGGAACCCTAGAGTTGGCTGCGACTGCGACGACGATTACGACTGTACAAGAAATCCTCCTTAGATTCGACGGCGACGACTACAGCACTCAGCGATCCTACGTGGATCAGTGCTACCGATCCTGTGTCAGTCAGATCTTGTGTGGGTCAGCGCTCAGCGGTCCTGTGTGGGCCAACGCCTACAGAACCTGTGTGGGTTTGATCCTGTGTGGGTCATTGCGGGGGTTAGTAACCTATCGATCCTTTGTGGGTCATTGCGGGGGTTAGTACCTATCGATCCTTTGTGGGTCTGACAGCTTAGATGAATCAGTGGCTACATCTGATCATCTCTATTGTCTTACGAAAAAGTATACCTGTGTGAGCTAAATCTTGACTTTCAATCATTATCTTCGATATGATTGACTTGCTTTCCTGTGTGGATTGTGTTGTGCTATCCTATGTGGATGTGATCGAACTTGGGCTCGGATGTTGGAGCTAAACTGGAATTGATGACTTAGGTATATGTATGGTTATATACCTAAGTAGTGTCGGATGTTACTTTGTGATTATATCTTTCTTTTGTGGATTATCCTTTGTAGATTCTGGGATACCTTCGGGGGTCTCGGGGTCCCTAATGAGTAGCTTATACTCACCCCTGCACGGGCTATGCCCGCACTACATTGTGTTGGTTGCAGACGACGGACAGCGCTGATCGTGGTTGAGGCTTGCGAAGCAGTTGGTACCTGGAGGTGGACCACTGGGCGGGACGTACACGGAGCGGACGGCTGGACCAGAGGAGCTGAGGTGGATATTTGTACCTACCCTTCAGGTGGAAGTACCAGTGGATGGATCAACGTTGCGGCTTTACTTTTCAGTTGATGTACTCCCTTTTTCAGTTTTACTTTACTTTCAGTTTGGGTTTGTATTTTGGCCCACTTACTTTTCTGCACTTACTATTGTATCCAGTTTTTACTTAGTGTTTACTTCTGCTGTCTTGCTCTGTGGTGTTTGTTTACTATACAAAGGAAATTCCTTCCCTTTTTATCGGGAATTACGCCTTGGTGCTAGTCGCTAGCCCCTGGCCTATGGAAGGTGGGCTTGGGGTAGTCACGGCACGGGCCCCGAGGACGGGTCATGAGAAATTGGTATCAGAGGAGTTCGGTTCTACTGCAGAACTCAAGAATCTGATCTTTTTCTATGTGAAGCAATAGTGTTAAGAGTATTGAGTGTGCTTATCAGTCTAGGGAGTCCAGTGTTGGTGCGACGGCCAACGTATCCGTACACCAGGACCCTGACTTCTGATTTCCGACTTAATGCACGAAAACATTGATTGCATGTGTGTTTCAAGTTTTATTTGTGATTACTTTGTGTCAGCTCATCAGGTAAACTGTTTGACCATGGCGCACCTGTTTCTTTTCAGGATATCTCCACGAAGGCATCCAGCTAGGGTTCCGAGCGTTGTGCATGACAACGGCCCACCAAGCGATGAGGCCTCAGTACAGGGCCCTTTGACAGCAGAGGCACTGGCGGTACCTCTACCCACTGAGCCATCAATGCTACCAGCCCCAGCCGCTGACGATGCACGTCGCCTTAGTGCACTGCACGAGTTTTAGCGTCAGCGACTGCCCGGGTTCTGTGGGGAGACGGACCCTCAGGCAGCCGAGGATTGGTTGGAGGCAGTTGTATGAGTTTTCATGTTTGTGGGGACACCAGAAGACCTCATGGTGATCCTCACAGCGAGACTCCTACACGCGGCAGCAGGCAGATGGTGGAGCATGAAACTCCAGGTGCACTATGAGGCATCTCTCCTCTGTATGGACATTGAGAGCCTCTTCCGCTCGGAGTTCTTCCCAGCCACCCTCCGTGCGGTGTGCATCCAGGAGCTTCTACAGCTATGGCAGGGCATCTTGACGGTCGCCCATTACTCGGAGATATTTACCGATCTCTCGCGCTACTTGACAGACATGGTATGAGATCCATTCTTCCAGGCCCGGATAATTGAGCAGGGATTGAGGCATGAGATCAGGGCATCGATGATCTCCCTCAGCATTCCGACACAAGTAGGGTTACTTGAGTGAGCCCTTCTGATCGAGAGCTTCCTTGCTGAGCCTACATCAGCAGCGAGACCTACCGCAGGGCGGCACATAGCAGAGCCTTCTGCAGTAGGCAGTCGACGAATGACTCATGGGTCTAGACAGACTAGACCCTCAGGAAGACGACCTCAGGTCACTGGATCAGAGGTGTAGGGCACACATCGCAGAGCCAGTCTTTCGAGAGGCAGACAGTGTTACGCATGCAGCGAGTAGGGCCACATGGCTCGTGACTGCGCGACCCACCGTACCGAGGAGCATAAGACGGTTGAGGGACCACCCAGGCAGAGGTAGATGGTCGACCGTGGTGGTTCACAGGGAGAAGGTGGATGAGGCAGAGGAGTTGGCCGAGCAGCAGATGGTTGGAGACTCTTTGAGGCTCTACCACCACCACCACCAGGAGGTCCACCCCGACCACAGGGAGCTGGCGGGCAGAGACAGGCACAGCTCCAGGTAGCAGAGGCCTACGACCACGACGTGCCAGAGATGATTCTAGGTACTGTCTGTGTCTATTACACCCTTGCTGCAGTTCTTATAGACACAGGAGCGAGTCATTTTTTCATAGCTTCTGCCCTTGTTCGGAGCTCGGAGATTCCAACAGAGTCGTTGGCTCGATCCTTATGGCTAGAGACTCCTACGGGAGCAGACTCGATAATTACGTACTGGTGTCGGTAGTGTGAGCTTACTCTAGGAGTCAAGAGCTTCAGCTGGGATCTTCTTGTAGTGGCGTCGAGGCCTTACGATGTCATCTAGGGCATGGATTGTTTATCTATAGTCCATGCTCAGATTGACTGTATTAGGAGCAAGGTGCGATGTGTACGCACTGATGAGAGCAGGTTCACCTTAACTAGTGAGAAGGGAGACTTTGCAGCACAGGATGGACTCACACAGAGGAGAGGATAGCCCATCACTCATCAGTTGGTTAGCCTCATCCTAGGAGAAGTTGACGTGCGGAGTCCGAGCTTACCTGTAGTGGTGGATCAGTATGCGGATGTTTTTCCCGACAACATTTCAGGACTACCTCCTCGCAGAGAGGTAGACTTTTATATTGACCTATACCCCGGGACAGCCCCAATATCCACCCCAGCATATCAGATGGCACCCGCCGAGCTTCGAGAGCTACGGGTACAGCTGGAGGACTTGCAAGGCAAGGGATTCATCTGACCCAGTGTTTCACCCTGGGCTTCCCTGATATTGTTCGCCAAGAAGGAGGACAGGAGCTTGTGACTTTGTGTTGACTATCATCACCTGAACCAAGTGATAGTGAGGAACATGTATCCGCTACCGAGTATTGATGACCTCTTCGATCAGATCAAGGGAGAACGGTGGTTCTCGAAGATAGACCTTAGGTCAGGCTATCATCAGCTCAGAGTTCGGGACAAGGATGTGCAGAAGACGGCCTTCAGATTTTGGTATGGCCACTATGAGTTCTTGGTTATGCCATTCGGCATAACCAATGCTCCAGCAGTGTTTATGGGCCTCATGAACAGGATCTTTCAGCCTTACCTCGATCGATTTGTCATGGTCTTCATCGATGACATTTTGATATACTCGACGACTGAGGAGGAGCATGACTACCACATGCAGATTATACTGGACACACTCCGAGAGCACCAGCTTTATGGAATGATCTCGAAGTTTTAGTTCTGGATACGCGAGGTCCACTTCTTGGGATAGGTCATCTCTGAGGTGGGAGTTGTGGTGGATCCTGTGAAGATCGAGGCAGTGCTAGCTTGGGAGACACCCAGGAGAGTGACGGAGCTGCAGAGTTTCTTGGGACTAGCTGGATACTACCGGAGATTTGTAGAAGACTTCTCCAGAGTTACGGCACCACTATCAGCTTTGACGAAGAAGGGGAAACCCTTTGTGTGGTCAGACAGATGTCAGCAGAGCTTCTAAGAGCTGAGACAGAGATTGACCAGCACGCCTATCTTGAGACTACCGGATGAGGGAGTAGGGTATGTAGTTTACTGCGATGCATCAGGGACCGGACTCAGATGTGTCCTAATTTAGGAGCGGGCAGTGATCGCCTACGGATCACGTCAGTTGAGGTAGCATGAGAAGAACTACGCTACCCATGACCTGAAGTTAGCAGCACTGGTCTTCTCTCTGAAGATGTGGCGACACTATCTGATGGGCGGAGCGCTTTACAGTCTATTCTGACCATCAGAGTCTCACGTACATCTTCTCGCAGAAGGACCTGAACCTGAGACAGTGGCGATGTCTCGAGTTCCTCCAGGACTATGAATTTGATATAGTCTATACTCCTGGAAAGGGGAACATCGTAGCCGATTCTCTCAACAGGAGGACGGGCATTCAGCTACTTGGGGAGGCGACAGGGCAGCTAGCCACTTTGCAGATATCCTTCGTGGATAGAGATGGAACAGCCTTTCTTCAGTCACTCACAGTCACTCCTCCACTACTGCAGCGGGTCAGAGAGGCCCAGCGTGGGTACGCTGACTGTGAGATGCGGCATGCGCAGATATCCTCAAGAAAGGCACCTGATGGTTTCTCTTTAGGAGGAGGGCACGGCGTCCTTTTTAGAGGACGTACCTTGGTACCAGTTTCTTTACGAGAGGAGGTGCTTAGAGAGTTTCACACTTCCCCTTTGTCGGTACATCCTGGAGTGGTGAAGATGTACCAGGATCACAGACGACAGCACTGGTGGCCAGGCATTAAGAAGGTTGTGGCAGAGTTTTTTTCTCGATGCCTCAGCTGCCAGCAGGTGAAGGCAGAGCACCAGGTACCAGCAAGATTGGTACAACCCTTGGAGGTTCCAGAGTGGAAGTGGGATGACATATCTATGGACTTTGTGACTGGACTTCCACGCACTTACAGAGGTCCTGACTCCATTTGGGTGATTGTCGACCGACTCACCAAGTCAGCTCACTTCTTACCCATCAGAGAGCAGGGCTCAGTGGAGAGCTTGGGACACCTCGACATTCAAGAGATTGTATGGATTCATGGTGTGCTATCATCTATCATCCCCGATCGAGATGCTCACTTTACTTCCCGGCTTTGGAAGGAGTTGCTGGAGGCATTCAGGACACAGCTACGTCTGAGCACCGCCTTTCACCCCCAGACAGATGGTCAGACGAAGAGGCCCATTCAGAATCTCGAGGACATGCTTTGCACATGTGTCCTCGACTTTGGTCGCAGCTGGGAGGACCACCTACCCTTGGTGGAGTTCTCGTACAACAACAGCTACCACTCCACCATCGGGATGGCACCATACGAGGCGTTGTATGGCCGACCTTGCAGATCTCCTTTGTACTGGACAGACCCTGGGGAGTCAGCACTTGTGGGACCAGAGATGGTCCAGACCATGACAGAGAAGGTCCAGGTCATCCAGGAGTGGATGAGGACAGCTCAGAGCCGGAAGAAGTCTTATGCTGACAGGAGGCGGAGGCCACTGGAGTTCGAGGATGGCGACCACATCTTCTTGTGGGTCTCACCTCGACGTGGATTACGGAGATTTGGCCGAGGCGGAAAGTTGTCTCCACGCTTCATCGGACCATTCCAGGTCCTCAGCAGGATTGGCGAGGTGGCTTATCGCCTGGAACTACCACCTCAGTTGCACCGGGTGCACGATGTCTTCCACGTATCTCAGCTGAGAAGATACATGCATGACCTGACGCATTTCATTGACCATGGGGGGCTAGACATAGACGATGGGGCGACTTTTGCGGAGGTCCCAGTGGAGATCGAGGATCGATAGGAGAGGGTCCTATGTGTATGGTCGATTCCACTAGTACGCATCAGATGGCAGCACGGGAACCTCCAAGACAGCACTTGGGAGCGGGAGTCTCAGATGCGTGCACAGTACCCACATTTGTTCCCCTAGTTTATGATGTATCTTTATGGGGACGTAAATCCCTGAGGTGGGAGTAATGTAAAGACCCATAAAATTCAAGGGAAATTTTTTCTTAATTTTTTTTGGGATTTGACAAGAACACGGTTTTTGACGGCACTTGATTCTGAGGCCCGGTGCGACCGAAATTTTTATCCGAAGTTTAGCTCGGGTACGTTCAGTGAACGAACGAGCGGGATTTCCTAACTTTTGGACCGGTGCTAGGAATCAAATTCTGAGGGCACCGATGGAACCGCAGCGCCGATAATTGCTTAGGAACACTTTTTCCGGAGTGGCGTTTACTTGGGAGGAGATGTAAAAAAATTGTGGAAGGTAAAATAAAATTGAGCTTCAATTTTATTTTATTTTCACTAAGTGGTTATTCGTTATGTGGAAGTTGGGAAACTATCCTAGATAGGTTATGAGGGCAGTGGGGCCCACATGAACCCCACCCCTTCATATTCCCTAAATCCTTCTACTCACCATTTAATTAGATAACTTAAGTTAATTAAATGTGTGAGTTTAATTTGAGTATTTGAAATTAAAATACTTAAGGCATAAGTAATTAAATAAGACAAAACACTTATTTTATTTTTGGTTGGACTTGTTCTGTTGAGAGGGGATTGGGAGAAAAAGGGGACGCTTGAAGATCTTCATATTCTTCATCGAAGAACGTGAAGAACGCGAAGAACGCACCGATCTCCGATGAAGAACGCCGAATCCTCGGAGATCGACTACGCGACGCCGTGTACCGCAACGCCAACGACCCCCTTCATCTGCGACGATAAATTCCTCGACGAACCCTCGCTCAAAGAATTCGACGAGGTAGGGGATTTTGTTTTAGTTCATGAATACTTCCATTTCCATTCTTCATGAAACTTTTCCGCTTGCTATCGATTAACGGGAGGGGGTCGGACCGCACAAACACGGTCGACCCTCCTCCCTTGTAAGTTGTGTTGATGTGGTTCGAAGGAAAACGATGCGGTGCAACGGCACCGCGCGGGATCATACGACAGGGGTGTGTGGCGCCGACGCGCCACGCCGTTGAAGTCGAATAAAGGTGTGGCGCCGTCGCACAGTGCCGGAGAACCTCGAAGACACCGCGGCCATAGCGAGGCCGTGGCGGAGCAGGGACCGGAGTCCGGTTCTGGGCCGCCGACGTCGGAGCAGGGGGACCGGCCCATTCCGGTCCCGTGTCAGCAGCAGCCGGCCGGCCGGAGCGGGCCGTCCGGTCAGAGGAGAAGCCGGGGGTTATGACCCCCGGCTGGCCGGACAAGAGAGGCCCCCCACATGGGGGCCGCGGTTACAAACAGGCGGGGGGCAGCACCCCCCCCCCCCCGCACCCCAAAATGCTCAGCCATTTTGGCTGAGCCACCTAGCCAGCGCCAGCGCGCCGGGCCGGGCCGCGCCAACCAGGTCGGACCGCCCCCAAGCGGGCCGGACCTAGGCCAAGGTCGGTTCGACCCGGTTCGGGCCGACCCAGAGGGTCTCGGGCCGGATCGGACCGGATCGGACCGGGCCCGAAACCCCCACTTCCGGACCTCTTTCGATCTTTTTCCCATAACTTGAGTTGCGGACATCTGATCGATGAACTGTCAGCGGAGATGCGATCCTTGGATAGAGACGGTCGTTTCGATATATTACGCTCAAGGTTAAGGAGTACTATGGGTTCGGCCGGGTTGGTTTGAGCATGAAACCAACCGGGCCCTCAGAGCGGAAATGCTTATAACTTGAGCTCCGGACATCCGATTGACGTGTCGTCGACTTTGTTGGATTCCTCTTGGTGAGACGGACCTTTTGGCTTACTCCGCTCGAGGTTTAGATGCAGATGGATTACGATTGGGTTGGTTTTGACTTAAAAATCAACCGAGCCCCTGGGACGAAAAGGCCAATAACTCTCAGACCGGGCGTCCGATTGACGCGCCGTCTGTGACGTTGAGTTCCTGTTGACGATACGGAACTTTTGGATACATAAACTCCTGACTACATGTCAGTTGATGTATCAGCCCCTCGACTCGGGGAGCAGACCCTCCTGAATGAGCTTTCTGTGTGCGGGAACCCAAGAGCTGGCTACGACTGCGACGACGATGACAAATGTACAGAAATCCTTCGTGGATTCGACGGCGACGACTACAGAACTCAGTGATCCTACGTGGATCAGTGCTACCGATCCTGTGTGGGTCAGATCCTGTGTGGGTCAGCGCTCAGCGGTCCTGTGTGGGCCAGTGCCTACAGATCCTATGTGGGTCTGATCATGTGCGGGTCATTGCAGGGGTTAGTTACCTATTGATCCTTTGCGGGTCATTGCGGGGGTTAGTACCTATTGATCATGTGTGGGTCCGACAGCTAAGATGAATCAGTGGCTACATCTGATCATCTCTATCATCTTATGAAGAAGTATACCAGTGTGAGCTGAATCATGACTTTCAATCATTATCTTCGATATGATTGACTTGATTTCCTGTGTGGATTTTGTTGTGCTATCCTGTGTGGACGTGATCGAAATTGGGCTTGGATGTTGGAGCCAAACTGGAATGGATGACTTAGGTATATGTATGGGCATATACCTAAGTTGTTTCAGATGTTACTTCATGATTGTATCTTTCCTTTGTGCATTATCCTTTGTGGATTCTGGGAGACATTCGGGGGTCTCGGGGTCCCTACTGAGTAGCTTATACTCACCCATACACGGGCTATGCCCGCACTACGTTGTGTTGGTTGCAAACAACGGACATCGCTCATCGTGGTTGAGTCTTGCGGAGCAGTCGATACCTGGAGGTGGACCACTGGGCGGGACATACACGGAGCGGACGGCTGGACCCGAGGAGCTGAGGTGGATATTTGTACCTACCCTTCAGTTGGGAGTACCAGTGGATGGCTCAACGTTGTGGCTTTACTTTTCAGTTGCTATACTCCCTTTTTCAGATGTACTTTACTTTCAGTTTGAATTTGTATTCTGGCCCACTTACTTTTCCGCACTTACTGTTGTACCCGGTTTTTACTTAGTGTTTACTTCTTCTTTCTTTCTCTATGGTGTTTGTTTACTATACAAAGGCAATGCCTTCCCTTTTTACCGAGAATTACTCCTTGGTGCTAGTTGCCAGCCCCTGGCCTATGGAAGGCGGGCTTGGGGTAGTCACAGCACGGGCCCCGAGGATGGGTCGTGACATATCTACATTCCATTCTTTCTTAAATTTCATGAATGAAGTAAATTTTTATTCATTTTCGATAATCCCCATTTTATGGGATGAAGAGGAACCCATACATGGACCGTAGGCTTCATGACATTACAAAAACATTAATCAATACCCAATCATATTCCAAAACATTAAGAAATAATGTTTGACCATTATACAATGAAAATATTCATTGATTTATTTGATTCATAATAGAGATTATTTTATTTTCAAAATAAAATCAAAATAATGGATAAGGTGTAAGGAATATGAGGATTCAAAATAAGAGGTATAACTCTTAATCGAGTTCTTTCATTTAATATCATCTTCTTCCTTATTAAATTCTATCATAACCATGCGAATATAATAACAAAATGAAGATACCATATACTAGAATTTTATTATTTTTATTTCATTACATTTCTTCATTTCATATTTCATCGTTGGGAAAATGAAATCATCTCTTATGCTTATGGACAGCCTACATATCTATGTAATAGTGTAACTCATTTTTCATCCCAAATTTACATGGAGGGTTATAAAAATTTAATTAATGAATATATATTATATTTTTCACATAATTATGATTCATGAAATATAATATATCATATATCTTCATACGTATTAATCCATTATAAAATGATAATGTCACTCGTGTATCCTGGTGGATTACAACCTTTAAGAAGATATGTGATTTATTATTATATTCCCACGATGCATGGATGCTTATAAAATTTTATATACTAAATAAAAATTATATACAGCAATCTATTAAAATTATCTATATGTTGAATGTATTTGGTAACTCGATTATCCTTGGATAATACACGAATTTATTTTTTGTGATATAGACTGAATAACCCTAAGTGGTTCACACAATCAATATTGAAAAATTGAATGGATTTCAAACAAATATAAAAGGACTTTAAAATTGAATATTTTTTAAAAAAATTAATAAGGTAGTGTTTATCAAATATAGATTCAATATATATAGGGATCAAACATGTAAAATTAAATAGAGACCAAAGGTAAGTTATTTTTATTTAAATATTACATTATTTTTGGATTGTTATGACAAAATAAAACTTGGGATAATTATATGATCTTAATATATTAAACCACATATATTTTATTTTCCTAGTAATATTTGGAGTTACAATATTATTTTCCTTTTCATAACTTCTAGGATCATGAATCAATAAGAAAGTTACATGTTGGTAATATCATCCATATTTTTTTGATCCAATTGAATATTATTGGATTCTATATCCATGTTATTAAAATTATCTTCATTTCATTTTTAACTATACATTGAATTTTTTAAATTTTTTATCTAATTATAATTGAATTTTTTATAATGTACTACAATTAATATACAGTTTTTTTTGAATATTTCATTTTCTTGGATTTTTACAAAAAACGTGAAAATAATGATTAATTTTAGGATTTAAAACTAGAAATTTCCAACTATCATAACCTATATTTACTTTTAATATCCCTATATAATTTAATGTAGTTATCTTCAATGACTGTTTCTCAATATTATATTATGTTTTATTTCAAATTTATTAAAAATAATATATTATTATATACATAAAATTATCAAATGACTTATAAAAATGATTTATATTTTTTTGTACAACAAAGTATCAAATGACTTAAGGTATATTCATTACAAAATTTTAATTCTATTTACCTCACTACCTATGAAAATAAATTTTTATTAAAAAAATAAATTTTAATAAGACAATAGTCTTCATTCATCCTCTACTGATTTACGATTTTTTTATCATTATCATTCTCATGATTACATTCCCTATCACGCAAAATCATTCCATTGGTTTTATCTTCTCAATTAAAAAAAATGATGTTGTCTTAAATTTATACCAAATCTATATACTATATTATATTAAGGAAAAATAGAAAGAAACTATTTCAATTATAGAAAATTATTCAAGATTCAAGATTCAATACACATTAATGTTGATTTTTATGGTATTTTGAGAATGAATTATATTGATAATACAATATCTAAGGATTGTATAGGATGTGAAATACAAAGGTGGGACCTGATTATAGATAGAATCACAATGCATATAAAGTTATCATGGAATAATAAATGCAGTCACATTATTTGGGTAATTATTCTATATATACCCATAACCTAAAATTATATTGTCCGAGGAAATTATGGTAAAAATCATAATATTTTGGATGATGCCTTAATGGTAAGATCTTGAATTTCTGAATTTCTATATTTTCAATTTTGAAAATTTATTTTTCCTTATCCATGTGATTTCAATGTTGTTATTATCTGTGTATTCACATTAAGAGCATATTTTTGGTAATATAAATTTTTTTTGATTATCAGCTCTGCTATATTTACTATTCATTATTTACTATTAATATATTTATTTTTATAAAACCCATACTAAGCTTTTAAGATATCCATTTATTATTTTTCATTACATAATAAATAATGATGGATTCATTTAATGATCTTTATGGATGAAATAATTCTTTTCATGTAATGTTTAATTTTTCATATTTATTATGGAAACCAAATATTATTTAGTTTACCAATAAATCTTATCTAATAAACCATTCATGTGGAGAACCCTTTTATCATTTAAAAATATAATATTTTATAAAAACGCAATTTAATATAATCTATGGGAAGTATATTTTTTAAAAACTTCTCTAACATGAGCATTTTGAAAGTCCGTTATTTTATTATATAACTCTTCATGTATTTTCAATATGTGGCCTAATATTCAAAATGAAATTTAGGTTAATAATGGTGTACTAATGTTTTGATATGTAACACATGGTAAATAAGGGAATAAATACCCATTTTCATTATAGTCATGACTCAAAAAATAATTCCTATATAGTATGTGTTGTAGCTGATCAAATAGTTGACATATTTGGGAAACTGCCTCAGGTTATTATTAATATAACATCGTATATGGAGAAACTAATGATGATATAATATGTATTGAAGGATCATCTTCTCATTCCTAACAAATTATTATGAGTTAAAACAATCGATGTGCACATTGAAGCATGCAAACCAATCCATTCTGAGTATTACATCGAAGAGTTAAATATAATGGACCATGAAATACAATTATATATCATTCTCTGACATGGAGAGTGCATAATATGGGATCCTGATACCCCGATCGTTCATCTTACCCAACATCATTACCAATTCTATTACAATATTTTTGAGATTGGTGGGGAAATTTTGAAGATTCACATGGTTTGAATATATAAAAGAAACATATTTAGTAGTATCAAATAAAATAACAACTATAGATGATGAAATCATAATGGACCTCAAACTCTAGAAGGCCATACATCTGATCATGCTGCATCTTAATCTACTACAGAAAGATTCTTTTCCTCTGGCTGATATTGAGAATGAATTCTATCATGAGGCACTTCCCTAAAATAAAATTTCCTAGAGGATAATCCAACTTATCTACCATGCCTCCAAACCAAGATCCCAATATAATCGATGGTTTTGACTGGGTTGATATCCCCCTAGAATCCACGTGTTCTTCTCCACTCTAATACGAATACATGGTTCTGTAGAATAAATGCAAGTTCCCCATTGCTCCATATCAATGACAACATTTGAGAGGATATGTTCAAGAAGTTTGAATGTGTACCCTCTTCCCATACTAGTGGCAAACGACAGACCCATGCATCATGAGCTACATATGAAAAGTACAATGAAGGATGGATAGAGTTACCACGTCAGTTTTCCCTAGCTCATCCTTCTTCATCTTCTTCTCATATGAACTACCACCACCCACAACTGACATAGCTCCAATGATATTAGTAATTCTTTTATAATCGATCTTTCCCATGCATCAATGATCAAAAACCTCTTCATAGGTCATCAGATTGAAAAAATAACATAGAATAAGTCTATGGTCACATCCCCATATCAAACCTTCATAGTGTTCATTTTATCATTATATACAATTTCATAAGCATACTGCACTTGCTCAACATAGAGATTTTAATACCTCATAACTGATCGGTCCTCTTGGGAAATATTCATGAACTCTTATGATACAACATAGGCCATGACCACTGGACAATACTCCTCATTAAAAAATATCTTGAAATTCTTCAAAATCATCTACCTGATCTTCCTAGTTGGTACCACCGAGTCCCATCTCCTTCAATTCGTACCTTCTATCAATAACGGAGAATCATTCACCCTAAATTCCTGAGGATTTTCATGAAATTCAAACATATTATCTATCTTCTCAATCCAATCCTCTACCTCATGAGGTTCATCATTACCCCAGAAGGTAGGAGTCTTATTCTTGAGAAACTCTTCATATTTTTCTATTAAGGGACCTAGTTAATTTTCTCTCTCTAGAGTATGACCATAGACCACTCCTTTCACAAAAGACTATATATCTCAAACCATAGATTCCACTACTGTCTGATTAATCGTTGAGTGATAAATCTCTCCATCCTCTTTATTTTGATGCATATAAATTCGACAGGAATGATTCTTACTACAAACTAACAATAATCACAAGAAAACCCAAGAATAAAACCATTAATAAAATTTTCATTTATGAAAACAAATACAATTATGACATAAATAAAATAATGTATAATGAATCACATAAACATAACGAACAAATAACTTCACCTCCACCTAGTGTCCACAGAATTTCTGTAGCCTACAAGTCTCACATTGCGTAGAAGTCAAAAATAAATCCAAACATACAAAAGGAAATGAATACCAATCACTAGGTGTGACGGCCAAAAACCATACTTGCAACCATAACCACAAGCACTGATAATATTTTCTTTAGTCTATTCAGACTCATCCCAAAAAATGTAAACCAAAAGTGTGAACATGCTCTAAAACTATGTTTTTAGGAACCTTTTCTGGTTGTCACTTGAACTGGCACCCAACTCCGTCTTTGGCATGCCCCTATCGGTGTTCCCGATCCCCACAGGATAGAAATAAGTGTCCAGGTATCAATAAGGCTACATGTGAATGATTTAACCGTATCTATAAACACAATACATCAAACAATATAAAAACCAAAACTGAAAAGAATAACAAAAATTCCATTAACAAGTTCCATATTTCATGTTATAAGTTTTAAGGAGAAAAAAGGATACTACCAAAAGGAAGGGCCAAAAACCAACTTAAAAAACACCACATGTAAATAGGGGCATGAACATCAAGCCACCTTCTTAACATCGTACCAAGAATAACATCTAACAACCCAAACATCCATATCCAAAATCATTACCCTTAACTACGTCAAACATTACCAAATATACATACACCAAATGGTGTAAGTAGGCTTTGACCCTAAGCCCATTATGATTCTAGAAAAACAATATTTCAAGATATAAATATTATTATATAATGTAAAATTAATGTTTTTATGAAAAGGATAGAAACATTTTTTATAGAATACATTTTAATAGAAACAAGTATTGCTTTTCAAATAACCAACCAAGTGAATTGTAAGCCGATAGTTTGTACAATATCACCAGAGATCACAATGTCATGGGAGATCTTCATAGATACTAGATAATAGTGGGACCCAAGAGACATCATATCTTAGTGAAAATTTGAATAGAACCCACAACCATCCACATCCTCATGCACTATCCACTAGATAGAAGAAAAATCCATAATTCCAGAGGTCTCAGATCATCATAAAAATTTAGTTATTTTTTCCATCATAAATCCCGATAGACAAAGCTAAGCCAGATCCACTTCTAAATCACTAGAATATTAATCCATATCTTCCCACCTATTTAGCTAGAACTCCCTCTTTGGTCTCAAGTATATTCCACTTTTAACTTAAAGCATCATTTTCACATTTCACAAGACATACAATGAAACCCACACAATATACCATAATTTACACACAAAAAATCATCTTTTATAATCAAATACACTCCAAAACTGTTTTATAACATGATTATCTTCACATGTTTAATTTAATAACCTATTGAAACATTTTATAAAGCACCAAAAATGTGAAAAATAAGGTTCTAAACATGAAATATGCCCAATTATATATTCAAAAACCCATTTCATAACAAATTCTTACTAAATCCTTTCAAAAACCAGTTTTTTACAGCATAAATAAATCATATAACATGATAAAATACTCAAGAAAGATATAATAAATTTAAAATAGTGTTCAACCATGAAATCAACTACCTTGGGTGCAGAAAAACATTAAATCTAGTGAGAATCTCCAACCACACATCAACCGCACCACAAGGGGTCCAAATCAACCACTAAACATGGAGGACGAACAAGAAAATGTAAATATGGAACCCAAAAATTTAATCCTAAGCTTCTAAATAAATGGAAACCAAATAAAAGAGGTAAAAAACCATAAAATATGGGAATAATAGGTAATAGAAGTAGAAGTAGGCTTACATGATGATCTGAGGAGGAAACACCCAAATCCATCAAAAAATCGAGGCCCCAAGGGAGGTGGAAGGAGGGAGAGGTGAACCTAGGGTCTGGAAATTCGATGTAGGGGAGGTAATGATGGATTTGGGGGTTAATATTGGGATTAGAGATAAAATTTACAAAAAATTTATGAGCTGCACAGGGTGTAATGTTAATCCGAATAGTTTGGAAAACTGTATGGTGACTTTGATGCAGGCTCTATCTGAGAAGGGTCCCATCATGTTGCACGGTCTAACTAATCATACAATGGTAATGAAATTGCTATTTTATATGGATTAATATATCTTATATTTACCTAGGTATGGTTCACAGTTACCACTAACCATGGGCCAGCTGTGTTCTATTTTCTTTCCCTCCAAAAGTCACCATTTTTCTCCTAAACCACAATGAAAATCAAGGGGGAAGAGATAAATTGAATATATAATATAAATATACATGAAAATAAATGATAGATGTGAAAAAATATATATCATATCAAATTTGAACATGAATGTATATATCACATCAAAAAATAGATATTCCCTTATTATGAAAAATGTTAGCCAATATACCTAAATGTGCTTATGATGTTTCAGGTATCCTCATCATTCACTATACTCATACATGAGTTAAAATATCAAGAACAAGTAATTTTATAAACAAATGACGTTTCAGAACATGTGAATCCCACGTGGGGATATATAATAAACTATAACAAAAAAAATTCACAAATAGCAATACCATCCCTAGGCACGTGAATTTACCCCATGCATATGTCAGATTCACCCATGAAAAATATTTTTACAATGTACTTAAACAACCTAGATTCCATTTTACCATTATAAAATATTAAATAAGAAGATAATATAAAATTTTCAATTTGATACCACTTTGTAACACCCCCCAATATGATACTCACCTGCATGGCCAAAATGAGTTGGTTATGAGGTCTCACACATGACTCCATGTACTCTAGTGGAAACCGACTAGTAATTGGGGTGTAAAATTCATATTAGTGGCACTATAACCACTGGTATAAAGGTTTATAGATGTATAAAAAATATATAAACTAATTAAATTAAAATTATAGACATAAAAGAATCCAAAAATTAAATAAAACTAAATAATCCAATAAATAATAATATTATAATTCAATGATGTTATAAAATATACCGAAATTTGATTCTAGAAACATTACAAGTTAATGACTATAAAACACAAATAATGACTCAAATTTACCAGGCCCCAAACACTATTTTAGTCCCACATATAAAATCTAGCCCATATACCAATAAACAATCAACAATAAAGTCCTTTTTTCTTTTTAAACCTATATCCACATAATCTTCTTAGGTACGAAACAATTGGTTAATGTTGTTGTGAGTATAAATCTATAGGTCAACACCATAATGTCTAAACAAACCAACATAATAATCAGTGTATGAGATATGAAAATAAAAATGTGTATTAATAAATTTAACAATTATTAAAATACAATAACAACCTTTCTTCAGATACATGTTGTAATATCTATAATCATGTCTTATAACCACTCCCACCACAACCATATAATCATTGTAAAATTACTTACGTTGGTTCCATTCCAGAATATCATGGAGCATGACATATTACCATGATATGAAAAATCATATACCCATGTTATAGTGACAATACTCTGGGACAAATCCCATTAAGAACCACATCATCTGAGTCAAAATATGAATAAGCAATACAGCATGGGACTGGGTATATCCCACTCTCAGTAATAGTTATATCATGGGTTAGGGATAATCCCTCATAATATCAAAATTATATCATATAATTTTGAATGTTTCAGGGCTAAGCCATAAATATAATAATATTATCCCGAAACAAATTCCCTTTCATACAATAAAGATATAACAGTATGACATCATAAATATTAATGGTTAATGATGGAAATAACTTTTTTTATTTCATATACCACTTTCAATTATATAACAATTGATAAAAATTAGGATGAATAAGAAATAACCCAAAACATAGTAATTCTAAATCAATAAATCACATAATGAATAATATCCTGCTAAAAAAGCATTCTGCCATTAGACAACTCAATTATATTCATTTTTTTTCTCACACAACCGGTAGCCATAATCTAGGTTAAAATCCAAATGAATCTATGGGACATGTAGGATTAACCCAATTATTTGGATAATTGATTTGGGAAATTTTTATTTTGTTCATTAATAATCTTTCACAAACCATATAAATTCTGAAACCATCAGGTTATTATTTAGACCCCTACCTAAACAGATGATCCAACAATGCTTCTAATAGAAAACTCCAATGAGGATGAAAGTTCATATGATCACAAATGGGTTCCTAAATGAATAATTTTGATGATAAGAAATAGAAATGAACAAACCCAATATATTTTACTAGAATTTTTGGAAAAACAATAAAGATAATAGAGAAATGAGAATGGAACAACTTATTAAGCATCAAAGTCCTTATATAGGTGTCCAAAAGGAAGGTTATCACTCCAAAATATCCTT
This sequence comes from Viscum album, assembly GCA_963277665.1. Classification (NCBI taxonomy): domain Eukaryota; kingdom Viridiplantae; phylum Streptophyta; class Magnoliopsida; order Santalales; family Viscaceae; genus Viscum; species Viscum album. The sequence goes on along the minus strand of OY728150.1, from coordinate 32,413,861 downwards.
CATGTTTACCTAGGTTCAAAGGTAAAAGTTATAATGAGTTATAATGAAAATTAAACTTGATAGTGAAATTTATAATAGTAAGTTGGGAAATTACATGTTGTGTAATGTAGTTAAATGACGTGTAATAATTTTTAAAGGGATATGCCAAAAAACCGGTAAACTAAAATTTTTTATTAAAAAAAATCCTACATTACATGTTGATTAACCCATTTACATGGAGGTTAAATGTTATATAGATGTTTATTAATACCATTTTCCATTTAAAAAACATGAACCCCCTTAAAATCATATAAACATAACTATAATTCATAAAAAAATAACCAATTTATACTCAGAATCCATTAATTCAAAAAAACATGAATCTATAGAATTTAAGTCATTTCCCCAAAAAAGATCTCCATGTGGACCATCACGAGTTATCTCAATATTCCCCTCTACCTAATATTTTTTTATTCAAAAGATAGTTATCCATGACAGAACATGAGTACCGAGGTTTATAGATAAGGAAAAACATAAATTATTGAAATGTTAGGAAAATAATCATATAAAGAAATACCTAACAGGCGATGGTATATTACATAACACCTAAATTGATTTAATTTTATCATATTAATGAAACAATTACAACATAAATTATAAAAAATTTCATTTTAGTTACACATTCCTTCTATTATGACTAGTGTATTATTTTATGTTATTAAAAATTAAAAAATTTCTATATTATTCTTTTAATATCTCAAATTTTATTCATATTGATAAAAAGATCAAATAATGGGGTATAAAGGAATATTAATATTATTAAAATATTTTTTTTATTATAGTTATTTATTTTTAACTATTAGTAGATAGTATAATTTGTTGTAATTCTTACACAACACTGATCTGGTGCTTGTCATATTTGTATATATAACAAAATAATTATTTTAAACAAATTATAGATGTATATTTTAAAATATCTTTTCCACCCAATATTTTCATTGATTCATATAATATAATACATGGTTACATTTTTAATATTAAAATTTTGTTTTTATATTAATGCCTTTATGTTTTAGGTAAATAAAATGTCACAAAAATGAACTTGAATTGTATTTAATGCCTACATATTATTTTTTAATTATTAGGGAATTATGAAAATCTATTATTAACTCATATGAATGGTAAATTTTCAAGATTATAACACCAGTCTCACTTATATGGAACTTTTAATTTTTAAGATTACATTACTAAATCATAAATAATGAAAACATTTGGTTCAATGGTATGGTTATAGAAGGACCAAGATGGTTTTAAATAGAAAAAAACTGTTAAAAATGACACTTAAAATTATATAGAATATATAATTTTAACTAGATTTTGATTTTATATGTCTAATCATATAGGAAACAACTTTTTGAAACAATTTTACATGTTTTATAAAAATATTTTTTGTTAATATTACATGTAATTGCATGTTCTCCACCCACCACACTTATAAAAGGGAACCTCCTATCCACTATTATTCCAAAACATTAAGCGAGTTATCTCAACAAATACATAAACAATATCATTTTGGATTCATTCCCCACATCATATATCTTATGGTATTTATTTACAAAAATCCATTGATGTCCTAATGTGTAATCCAAAGTCAGATTCCAATGATAATGAAAAACTCTTAACCAACAACTTTCATTTTATTTCATCTTCAACCCCTTTCAATTATATCATAACAATATTGATATAATTAAATTAGTAACATTTATATAAAAATATTTTATTTTATTTACTTCATGCCCCTTATTCATTAATGTGTCAACCTTATAAAAAATATAAACATCGCTCGTACGTACATACCTCCTACCTTCTCTACATAACAGTATAATTTATTTCTCATCACCCATTGACTATTGGGGTTATAAAGATAAAATAACAAAATATATATGAAATTATTGAAATAATTATGATTATGGAAATATAATATACCATCTTACTTGTTATCATTCCATCCCTATGAAGATGATAATGACACTATATATGCACAACTTTTTAAATTAAGTTATCTTTCACTTGTTTTGGGATTATACATTACGTTTCATAATGTTATTATCTCATATCATGTGTTCCATTATTTTCAAATGGAACCATGAAGAAATTATGTGGACTGTGTCAATGGATATAATTCGATGATTAAAAATGATCGTTTCTTTTTTAGGAATAATCCAATATTTAAAGGATAACTACCCACATTAAAAATCCCATTATATGAGGATATGGTATCACGTGATTTCTACCAAGATAATGTTCTATAATTGTTATGGTCTTGATGGGAAGAAATAGATGAAGGTAAAATCAGTGAAAAAAATTTATAACTGGAAAACAGGAAAAAAGATTTCTCAACATGTGACACTCATGGAAGGAAACACCTTGTTACATGATTACAAATAAGAGGATCTTTCATCATATGTAGGTAAATCCATCAATATTCAAATTATTTTATTATAAGGAAATAATATTCCAATTTTAATATCTTCTATTTTAAGGTTGTGGGGAACTAATGAATTGAATTCCCTAAGAGTTAAGTGAATATAACATAAAATAAGTTATGTGATCATGGTCTCAGCTATTAAATTACTACAGATGAAGTGGAATGATAAGTTTTTTGTTTTTTTATTCAATAGTTATGTTATTGTTGTATTTTACTCAACGATATTGAGTATATAAAAATAATGAAATTTATAAGGATTTCATTATTTTAATATATCATAAAGGATTTTGTAGAATATGTTATGTGGTACTGATTACCAATACAACTGATACAGTTACAAGTTAAACATTATTGGAAATACATTAATGAAGGAGGATAAAACATAAAATAATCCTGATGTTGAGATAACAATGATAAATAGAAATTCATGGGAGGTATTCATGAAATAGTTTACAGGTATTACCAATGATTTTTTTGGAATAATTAATGTTTTTATTAAGGTTCTATGGTTGTTATGATATTCAAATAATTTTAAACAAATATATATTTTTTAGGGAATATAATGTCTATTTAGGGACCTTCCATAAAAAAATTAGTCGTTAAGTGTCACGACCCCCTCCCCAGAAAGTGTACCCCTCATGCTCTGGCAATGTGATATGGGAGATAATAACCCCCGAGCCCCGCCTCCAGTAGGCCCCGAGCTGGAGACTTGCACCGAGGGTATAATAAACACACAAATGGGAGGCATTACCCTCTAAGAGAACACATGCGAAAGAGAGAGATAAGATAGACACAAACCAACTCCAACTCAGAACTAAAATATAAAAGAAACCCAAATTCACATATGTAATGCCATGAAAAAGTACTAAAACTAAAAGGGTAAAAACCGCCTTACCCAAAAGAAAGTAAAACAGCTGCAACCACAAGCCCGAACAGCTCCTGCAACCCCAATCTAGTAGAAACCAGCTTGATATCCAACCTGGTCCAAGTGAACTAAAAAATAGTTTGTATATACATAGGGTGAGTATAACAGTATACTCAGTAGGATCCTCCCTGAAGCCTCTTGTGCAAAGGTAAAGAAAGCATGCTAAAGCACAGTGAACAACAATTGAAACTAACTCGTCACCTAACAGGTATACTATGTTCCTAACATCACCATGGATTCTCTCACCAAGTAACGCATTCAAGAATATAGCATATAAAAAAGAATATCAAGGGTTCCCCGCTACTACATCCCCACTGGTTTGCCTCTTTTCCCCAACGTCGCACATCCTAAGCATCTCTCTCCAAAAATTCTTGCCCGCAGACACATGAGCGATGCACCACAATGTGCACACAACCATTTAAAGAGATTTATTAGATTACTTCATTACCTTTTTATCAGTTACACTATACATTAATTACTTCTTTAAACATTAATTAACCATGAACATGTTCCACATTAATGTTCCATTGGCATCATACCCAAAGTCCACTTCCCCATTAAAATTAATACCTCATCATTATATTCCAGAAACCCCAACCCCATGGGTTAACACCATTTATTCAAACATTCATTATAGAATTACTTTCCCATATTCCCAGTCATTCTTGAAAAGAATTCTATGCCACCAAACACAAGGGGCTCAACACAGTGAGTAGAAGTACTACCCACCGAGTCCTTGTAGCCTATAGTAAGAGCGTAGACCCATTTCCTCTTGAGAAGATAAACATGGAATGCATGTGTCAAACGCCTCATGCCTTCACCTCTTTTAGGAGAAGGGTAATCAAGACCAGCTTCCTTGAGCAGTGGGGAAATGTAAAGCAGATAAACAATCAAAGAACCCACTAGCATCCAACAATCACATCCAACCCATTCAATCAACCCTAGTGTCCTCCCCGACACCCACATGCATAAACTGATGCATCTCACCACTCTAGTAATCATCTGCTACCACAACCAAAAGGCCTCTATACCCCCACATATCACAACAACCATCCAGGATCACATCACAGCACAAGCAGTAGGAAAGCAAACATCACATCAATTGGGCTCCTATCCCTTTAACAATCAAGAGGGTAACTCAGAACCCTTCAAGGAATTATCAAACAATAAAATCATTAAACCATCTTGAATTAACATATTCATAATCCGTTGGTTCCAAAAGCAGGAACCTAAACAGTAAGCTATCACAAATGATTATACATTCTTACTATGACAATTTGATTAACATCAAATTCTAGCAAGAACCAGATTCGTTCACATTCCCCTATCATTACCCAAAAAAATATCAATTAGTCATGGTTTATGTTCTTTACTGATTTCCATCAAGGACAATAGCTAAGCAAAGCAAGCATAGATATCACACCATCTAAAAAACATGTGGCAAAAAAAATATGATCGATATGATTTCTTTAACCGGTTCAAAGTATTTATTATGTCAATTCCATTTTCATCCAGTGGGATTGAACATGCTAACAATACATTTTCATTTAAAATAAAGAGAAGAAACGAATCCCCTACCTCAATGTTTTTTGACGAAAACCACAACGGTCGAGGAACGCTCAAAAGACCCGAGTCGATTCTCCAAAACCCCGCCATAGATCTCTCCTCCTAACAAGATCAAGATCAAATATCATCATATTTGGCATCCACACACTTAGATCTACCCATAAAGGGTGTAGATCTAAGAAACCGAGAGAATAGGATGAGTATATATAAGTAGATCTATGAAATCAAACAAGAACGATCACATACCACAAGGAACTAGCTTCAATTCTCTAAGAGAAGCCTTCAGATCACCTACAAATCTCTTGGGAGAGGTTCTCCTACCTACGAGGAAGGGTAATCCTGAGTTATGGCCGCTTAGGGGCTTAAACGTGAAAGATAGAGGAAAAAACGAGTTAGATCCATAATTTTAGGATCTAATTTAAGTGCCTACACGGTTTTCTCACACGGTTAGACAACCTGTGCACTAACTGTGTGGTCACTACTGCCTCGTCAACCACTCCTCACATGGTTAGGCTGCACGGTGAGACAAAACGTGTGATAATCGTTCGTTATCCATTGCCTCCAACACCAACCTCACACGGCTTTGCCGCACAGTTTAGACAAACCGCACGCCTCCCGTGCGAAAGCTATATCCCTTTAGTTTCCCTTAAAAGTCCACCCAAATGCACCCCAAGTCACCTTAACCTCCCAGAACACCTCTAACACCGCATTTTCACAATGTAATGGACTGTAGAGGTCCGGGTCATTACATTAGATACCTCTCAAAACATTCTCATCCTCGAGAATCCAAAACCCACCTAAAGTGAAAACTAAACAGGGTCTGAACAACCACCCCTCGAGATAACACTCGAAAGAGAGAAAGCCACAAAAGCAACAAAGGGAGCCAACTCATAAACATGGATGTTTCATAACCACATCAGCTACAAAGATACATGAATAGATTTAAAAATCAAACAAATCCAGGTACTGAGCATGTATCTGTGACTCACGTTCCCAGGTACTTTCCTCCAAGTCAGAGTGTCGCCACAAGACATGAACTAAACGAATATAACGCCCATGCAACATCTTCTCTTTGCAGTCTTAGATCTCCATAGGTCACTCCTAAAAGGTTGCTTCATCATCGACATCGATCTCTCCCCAATCGATGATGTGAGAGTCATCGTGAAGATAAATATGGAGCATTGATACATGGAAAACATCAAGTATCTGACTCATCTGAGGGGGAAGTGCTACTCGATACGCCACAGCTCCAACACGAGATAACACCCCTAAAGGCCCAACAAACCAGGGAGAAATATTACTTCCACATCCAAACCTTCACTTCCCATGACGGGGATCCACCTTTAGAAACACATGATCCCCAACATTAAACACTAAGGGTCTCCTTCTTTGATCAACAAATGCTTTCTGATGATCCTGTGCTATCTTCATCCTCTCACAAATCACCTAAACCATCTATGTTGTATTCTGCACTAGTTCTAGTCTAAGAATTGATGACTCTCCAACCCCAGTCCCTCACAACGGAGAACGGAAAGGCCAACCATACAAGGATTCCAATGGTGCCATACCGATGGTAGATTGAAAACCATTATTGTAAGAGAACTACACCAAGGTTAAGTCCCTCTTCCAAGAACCACTGAAATCAAGAACACAAGAGCATAACTTGTCTTCTAGAGTTTGGATGGTTTGCTCTGTCTGATCATCCTTTCGAGTATGAAAAGCTGTGCTAAGGCATAGTTGAGAACCAAAAGCATGTTGGAGACCCCTCCACACCCTGGAGGTAAAACGATGATCTCGATTAGAAATTATCGTCCTAGGGAGTCCATGAAATCTAACCTCCACCACTACATACTGCCTCGAAAAAACTTCCATCGAACTGAACTCCTTGATTTCTATGAAGTGGGCCGATTTTGTTAAACGATCCACTACCACCCAAATAGCATCATGTCCTCCCGGAGCTCGAGGTAAAAAAGTTACGAAGTCCATTGAGATGTCCTCCCACTTACACTGAGGAATATCTAATGGCTGGAGAAGACCACCAGGAACATGGTGTTCGACCTTCACCTTTTGGAAAGCTAAACATCGTGACACAAACATTGCAACCGCACGCTTCAGCCCAGTCTACCAAAACTGACTCCTCATGTATTGGTACATCTTTGTCATGCCAGGATATACTGCTAAGGGCGAACCATGGAACTCTCAGAGAACCATCTCGCACATCATCAAGGGAACAAAAATCATTCTATGATACAACACTCAGTGTTGTTTGTCCTCCGACCAACCATCAAGGGCCTCACCACAAACAACTCAGTCTCTCCAAACTTCCACCTCTAGATCTCCCAAATGGGACTCTTGCACCTTCTGCACTAGGGATAACTGTACTGTCATCTGAAAAAGACAGCCTCTAACCCCAACTTCTCCCATATCAAGATGTAATGCTGATAGCTCTTCCATTACTCTCCCGAAATCACCGGATTCACGCATAGAATCACAACGTGACTTTCAGCTCAGCGCATCAGCTAAAACATTCCCTTATCTAGGTGTATATGATTTTTCAAAGTCGTATTCATATATGAACTCCATCCACTAATGTTGTCGTAAGTTCAAGTCACACTGGGAGAAAACATACCTCAAACTCTTATGAACAGTGAAAACCAAAACGTGCTCACTGATGAGGTAATGTCTCCACAACTTTATAGAAAACACCATGACTGCCAAATCAAGATCATGGGTGGAATAGTTGCGTTCATGGGGACGTAACTAACGATACCCATAAGAAACATCTGAATTTCGCTGCATGAGAACACAACCTAACCCCAGATGTGAAGCATCAGAGAAAACATCAAACTGAACTCCCTCAACTGGAGGACAAATGATTGGAGCACTTACAAACTTCTCCTTTAGATACTCGAAAGCTTCCTGAAATAGATCAGTCCATATGAATGCCTAATCCTTCCTAGGAAAAGCTGTCAGAGGTGTCGCAACCCATGAGAAATTGTCTACGAACCTTCTATAGTATCCTGCAAGACCAAGGAAACATCGTACCTCTAATACTATCTTGGGGGCTGCCCAAGACACAAATGCTTCTATCTTCAATGGATCCATAGCTACTCCCTATTGGGACAGAACATGCCCCATGAAACGGACTTCTCGATCCCAAAACACACACTTTGACAACTTCCCAAACAGCTGATGTTGACGAAGGACTCCCAAGACAGCTCGTAGATGCTGCACATGCTCCTCTTCAGATTTGGAGTACACAAGGATTTCGTCAATGAAAACTACTTCAAAATTGTCCAGGAACTCACGGAACACAGCATTCATCAATCCCATGAATATAACTGGAGCATTCGTCATGCCAAACGGCATTACAATGAACTCATAATGCCCAAGATGACAATGGAAAGCATTTTTCGGGATATTCTCATCCTTCACACACATTTGATGATGTCCTGACCACAAGTCAATCTTTGAGAACTAACGTGCACCCTTCAGTTGATCGAATAATTCATCAATACATGGAAGATGATAGTGATTATTTGTTGTCGCTTTTTTTAAGCGACGATAATCGACACACAACTGCAAACTATTGTCGGACTTCTTCATGAACAAAACCAGTGCACCCCACGGTGATACACTTGGCCGAAAAAAACCACACATTAACAGACCATCAAGTTGTATATGTAGCTCTTTTAACTCAGAAGGGGCCATCCTATATGGAGACATAGAGATAAGAGAATCTCATGGCAGTACCTCGATCCAAAACTCGATCTCTCATCGAGGGGTAATGCTACAACCTCTTCTGGAAAGACATCAGGGTACTCCTCTATGACCCTATGAAAAGCCAACTGCTGAACCTCTTAAGAACTCAGCATCATCTCATCCATCACGAATGACAAGGATAGAACACGCCTATGACCCATCTAAGGATCTCTCTCACCAACAAACACCACTTGTTCTCCATCCGCACAAAAGAAAACGACCTTCTTCATGAAGAAATCCACAATAACTTGCACCAAATACAACCAATCCATGCTGAGGATGACATCGTATGGTTGTATTCGTAAACATAGGAAATCTCCCCAAGAGCAGTGTTGCCCCAACACTAGCTCACAGTCTCTACATACTTCAAACAAGTCATCTCAACCCCCAAATGGTGTAGTCAACACCAAGGGCACTGGAAGCCTCTCTACCTCAAGTCCCAAAACATGGACAAGTGTAGGTGATATGAAGGAGTGTGTTGCTCCTAAGTCAAACAAGGCATACACCAAGGTAGAAAATAAGCAAAGGGTACCTCAAACGACATCTGGCTCGTCTGGTGCTGGCAATTCTAGAGCATGAAGCTGACCAAGACCTCCTCTATGGCCTCTCTGACCCTGATGACGACCACCACTGTGGCTGTGCTCTGCTCTCTGAGGATGGGGAGCATCATGGTGTTGTCCTCTGCCTGCCCCATCTACCCTCTTCTAATATAAAGCTGGTGCAACTGGCTGCTGCTGCCTCGGTTGGAACTGCCTCAATGTAGGAACCTGGAGCATAGGGCCCAGTGCACAATGACCACTCTGAAGGTTCGGTCACTCCCGCTGTGGATGGACACGACCACCATAAGAAAAACAAGCACTTGATCCCTTGGCATAGTCTTGAGAGTTGCTGCCTCTGGAGAAACGAGATGTGAAGGGCTGGGACCTACCTCCGGCTGAACAAAAAATCTTCTACCCTGAAAAATAGGAACCCTGGAATACAGATCTGCTTCATGAGGGATCATGAAGGTCCCCCTCTCATGATGATCTGGTCCTAGCCAAAGTCCTCTCGACAACCTCTTCCCTCTCTAGCACCACAAGATATGTCTTCAGTATAAATGGGGTTATCTAGCATTGTATCTCTGGATGTACAGCCTCATCGAAATGCCTTTCCCTGGCCTCCTCATCTGGTAACAAGTCCAAAGAATATCGTAAAAGGTTTCAAAAAAGGATTCCAAACTCTTGAACAGTGGAGCTCCCCGGTCTAAGGGTAAGAAGCTCCTGGAAACTAGACACCTTCGCAGTCGAATAAAGAAACTCGACTCTAAACCTATCTCGGAACTCCTCCCATGAGATCACTAACTATTCACGGTCCCTGAGGTACAAGAACCACCACTTCCTTGTTGCTCCATTTAGCATCGTCATAGCTAAGGACACCCAGTGCTCCTTCCTCACACGGATCGAAATGAAGCCTATCTCGACCTCCTCCAACTAGTCTTCTGTGACTGAATCTGAAACGGATCCCTCATACTTCTACAGACTCTGACACTGAAACTCTCGGAGTTTCTTCCTCCATGTGTGGTCATCGTCAACCTCTACCCTACGGAGATCTACTAGAACAGCCTGCTGGACATTTTCTGCGCAAACCTGACAAGGACGTCGACCTTGATCCATACCTGTAAAATATCAACCATTAGAGATCCTAAACCTGGAATATGGAAGACTCAACATTAATTAATTATTTATTTTCTTTTATTCATTTTAGGATAACATATCCCAAAGGTCTACACATTCAAAAATAGAAACAAAGAATAATGATGCGTGATCCTTTCCTAGGTCTCCACCCTGAAACTAGTATCGCCTTGTTTAGTAGCCATTGTAAACTTAATGTTCTGTACATCATATCATAGGAGGCCATAAATTCCTATGTCCCAGCCGGTCACCAGTGTTTACCTCACTTTCTAAACATTAATGACATAGTTTCCCTACCAACCCATGCAACCTCACATGTTCCTAACTCCAAACTCCATCATATCCCTCAACCAGGGCCTCTAATACCATTCTGTCATGACCCCCTCCCCACAAAGTGTACCCCTCCTGGGTCGAAAATGTGAGAAGGGAGATAATGACCCTCGAGTCCCACCTCTAATAGGCCCAGGGTTGGTGACTAGCACCGAGGGTATAATAAACACACAAATGAGAGGCATTACCCTCTAAGAGAACACATGCTGAAGAGAGAGATAAGATAGACACAAACCAAATCCAAATCAGAACTGAAATATAAAATAACCCCAAATGCACATATGTAATGCCATGCAAAATTACTACAACTGAAAGGGGAAAAACTGCAAGTACCCAAATGAAAGTAAAACAGCTGCAACCACAAGCCCAAACAGCTCCTGCAACCCTAAGCTAGAAGAAACCGGCTTGATCTCCAACCTGATCCAAGTGACCTGAAAAATAGTTTGTATATACGTAGGGTGAGTGTAACAATATACTTAGTAGGATCATCCCCGAAGCCTCTCGTGCAAAGGTCTGGAAAGCATGCTAAAACACAGTGAACAACAAGTGAATCTAACTCATCACCTAACAGGTATACTATGTTCCCAACCTCACCATGGCTACTCTAACCAAGTAACTAATACAAGAATATAGAATATAATAAAGAATATCAAGGGAACCCTACTACTACTTCCCCACTAGTTTGCCGCTTTTCCCAATCATCTCACGTCCTAAGCATCTCTCTCCAAAAAGGATTGACCGCAGACACCTGGGCGAAACACCACAATCTACACCTCGTGCACCACAAAGTCTTTCCCACAGAACCTTGGGCGAAGCACCACACCATCCTTATAACCAAAAGTTACCAGGTAGTTTTCGGGTGCCACCACTTCTCAGATAACGTGTATCATACGTCGGGTATTATACCTCAAGCCATTACAGCCCATACACTGATTAAGGATCCTCAATCCATCACAACCTATACACGTTATACCTATAGTAGTCCATAGGATACTATATCCAGAATATATGAGTGTGCATAAACACAATCCATGACATCCCTCTACACACATATATGGGTAAAACTAACCACTGTTACTAATGGAACAAGTATATACCATGAGAAGAGAGGGGGACAAAGGGGGTAGTCAGTTATTCATCCTCCCACTGGAATGTTGGGGAAAACACCCCCCCCCCCCCCCGGGCTCAAAATCCCTGGGGTGTCAGTTTCCCTTACATATATGGTGGAGTAGTGTATGAAAATACAAAAAGTACAGAATATAATATATCTCACAAACACACTATGTTCATAACCTATTCTTAGACACAACTGCAGTTAACGTCTCTCAGACTCTGGGATACCACTTCTAAGACTAGGTATCTTATATGCACACAACCATTTAAAGAAATTTATTAGATTGCTTCATTTTCTTTTTATTAGTTCCACTATACTTTAATTAATTATTTAAACATTAATTAACCACGAACAAGTTCCACATTAATGTTCCATTGGCATCACACCCAAAGTCCACATCCCCATTAAAATTACAACCCCATCATTATGTTCCAGCAACTCCAACCCCATGTGTTAACACCATTTATTAAAACATTCATTACAGAATTATTTTCCCATATTCCCAGTCATTCTATAAAATCATTCTTTGCTACTAAACATAAGGGGATCAACAAGGTGAGTAGAAGTACTACCCGTCAAGTCCTCGATGCCTATAGCAAGAGCGTAGACTCACTCCCCCTTGATAAACTAAACATGGAAAGCACGTGGCATACCCCGTGTGTATTCGCCTCTTTCGGGAGAAGGGTAAGGAAGACCAGCTACCTTGAGCAGTGGGGAAAAGTGAAGTAGATAAAAAATCAAAGAACCCGTAAGCATCCAACAATCACATACAACCCATTCCATCGTCCCTGGTGTCCTTCCCGATAACCACATGCATAAACCGGTGCATCTCTTCACTCTAGGTGTCATCCGCTGCCACAACCAAAAGGCTTTTATGCCCCCACATATCACAACAACCATCCAGGATCACATCATAACACAAGCAGTAGGAATGCAAACATCACATCAATTGGGATCTTGGCCCTTTAACAATCAAGAGGGTAACTGAGAACCCTTCAAGGAATTATCAAACAATTAAATCTTTAAACCATCTTGAATTAACAGATTTATAATTCGTTGGTTCCAAAATCGGGAACCTAACAAGTAATATATCAAAAATGATTATTCATGCTTACTAGGCTAATTTGATTAACCTCAAATTACAACAAGAACCAGATTCGTTCACATGCCTCTATCTTTAGCAAAAAAAATATCAATTACTCACGTTTACGTTATTTATCGATTTCCATCAAGGTCAACAACTCAGCAAATCAAGCATAGATATCACACCATCTAGCAAAAAAATGGCAATAACATACGATCGATACATTTTCTTCACCCGGTTCAAAGTATTTATTATGTAAATTCCACTCTAATCCAGCAGGATTATACATTCTAACAGTACAGTTGCACATAAAAGAAAGAGAAGCAACGAATCCCCTACCTCAAAGTTTTTTGGCAAAAACCACAACTGTTGAGGAACGCTCAAGAAACTAGGGTAGATTCTCCAAAACCCCGCCTTAGATCTCTCCTCCTAGCAAGATCAAGACCGAATCTCATCATATTTCACATCCACACACTTAGATCTACCCATAACGGGCATAGATCTAAGAAACCAAGAGAAGAGGAGGAGTAGATCTAGGTAGATCTATGAAATCAAACAAGATCGATCACATACCCCAAGAAACCGGCTTCGATTCGCCAAGATAAGCCTTTGGATCTCCTCCAAAGCACTTTGGAGAGGTTCTCCTACCTTCGAGGAAGGGTAATCTCGGGTTATGGCTTCTTAGGTGCTTAAAAGAGCAAGTTAGAGGAAAAAACTAGTTAGATCCATAATTTTATGATCTAATTTAAGTGCCCCACACGGTTTTCTTACACGGTTAGAAAAACCGTGTGCTAACCGTGTGGTCACTACTGCCTCGTCAACTACTCCTCAGATGGTTAGGCCACACGGTTAGACAAACTGTGTGCTAATCGTGCATTAGCCACTGCCTCTAACACCAACCTTTCACAGTTTGGCCACACGGTTTACACAAACCTTGTGCCTCCCATGCGAAAGCTATAGCCCTTTAGTTTCCCTTAAAAGTCCACCCAAACGCACCCAAGTCACCTTAACCTCCCAGAACACCTCTAACACCGCATTTTCACAAATTAATGGACTGGAGAGGTCTGAGCCATTACATTAAGCTCTCTAGATAGATTATGTTTTCATCATAAGGATAACTATATATTGAATGATTCATGTTCATCTTTCTGTATTACTAATAAAATATTTCTGTCCATTTTTAGAATGTAAAATATCTATAAACTAGAGTGATGACTTATCAGTCTAATAATTTGTAAAATGTGTTTATGGAAGAAAAAATTACGTTTTTGATATTCATTTCATAGAGTAAGAGATGAAGTGGAAATGTATATAAGAACAAAATATCGATGAAATTGTTGTTAAAAAATTAAATATATCAAGTAAGTATATTTTGTTTCATTTATTGAGAGTAAATTAATTACTCATCTTTAAAAAAGGGATCATGAAAAAAAATTATAACACAACATGACTTTTTTTTTATTCAACTGATTAATTGTTTTTGTTTCAAGTGTCTTAACTATGAATTGATAATTTACATTATTGTGATTAATCATTTTTATTTTTCTCTACAATTATTTACTCTTTTTTCTAGGTAATTATCTTCACTATGAACCAATGTTCTTCTACATTAAATCCTATTTATGATTGATTCAAAAAGGATTTGTTACCACTAATATTATTCTTTCAAGAGTATTTTTTATTAACCCCTCTCATGATGTTGGATTTCAAGAAGGAAATATTCAAATGTCAAACCCTTTATTATTGAGATCCAGATTAAATTTCATGGACATAATTTATTTATGGTTGTAAAATGTAATGACTAGAGAATTTAAAATAGGTAATCTGGATTGTTATCATCTATGAAACTCAAAAAAAATTTTATAAGTGAATATAATATCCTATGTATTATGATATATTTCATTTTAAATAAATTTAATTTTTAGATATCCTACAATGCACACAACACGAGGTTATAATAAACCAAGATACAATTTTAAAATAACATTATTCAAAAATAGACAATACAAACTAGAAATTATGTTAGTGGGAATGAATTTTAATAAAAAAATTGAATTTTTATATGATTTAAAAATGTATAAAATATATTAATATCATTTTAGTTATTAAATATAAAATAAGAATCAATTTATTTAAAATAAATGTTTTCAAAAAAAATATTATTCTTTCTAAAATAATATTTAGATGTTCTTTTTGAAAATAAATTATAATTAATTTATTATTATTTTAGAAATTTTATTTGATACAATGAAACTCAATCCTATAATTAACATCACAAAATTAGCTTATGGTTATTTTTTGTTATTTTTATGAAAAGATTCATTTTTTAATGAGTAGTGAAGAAACTAAAATTTAATTGGAAACTCCCATTTTATTTATATTATTTATAATGATAAATTATATTATTAATTGTTTCTAATGATAAATTATTTCAATTTTTGTTATAATAATATTGTATTATTTTGAACATTTTCTCTTTGAAAAGATGCTTTATCATCACATCTATGAGATTAATATAATTATTAATATTTTTACTTGGGGGAATAGAATTTTTATAAATGCTTTAAATATTTTAAATAAAAAAATTATATAATAATATATAGAAAATTTAATATTTTACCAAATTGAATATTGGAAATATAAAAATTTATTTATCGTAGTTAAGGTAACCATGGTATGCATTGGGGTTAAACTAAGATGTTAATGCTTAAAATATATTAAAATACGATAAAAATATTATTATATTTAATTATTTCTAACCTATCCTTTTTAATTTTGAATATATGGACTTTTTGATGATTTTTTCATGTGAATTAGTTTATCAAAATGGATTGTCTTAAAACTATTTCATTTAATTTCCATGAATCTCCAATTTACCAACACATAAAATGGAACTAAATACCTTCACATCACCACAAATCCCACGTCCATAGTCTCATAAAACCATGAAAAAATCTCCACCAACTTCCTTGTTCACATTTTTGAGCTTCTGGTCCTCCACAAACAACAAAACATTTTTCATAATATTATATCCAAAAGAGGATTCTTTTTAATAATGTACATGTATTAACAAATCTCTTGTATTCTATCACATAATGATCACCATTAAATTATGTATTAAAACATAACATTTAATAACACCCTTTTTCCCTTAAATTGAGATTTTATTTTTTGATATTATAATATGTTTCCATCTTCACATCAACCAAATGGGAAAATAAATGATCAATCATCTGTATAGTGAACTACCTCCTCATGAACCGATGCATCTTTTTTTCCAGCAGCACAACACAATGTTGGATATAATGATGGAATTAATTTTTATCTGTAACATAAATTCAACATATATTATTTTATAATTATAATATCACATATAGCTTTTACATTCATTTTCATTTAAATTTTGATATATTCACTCATGTGTACGATGGACTATCACCTCGTGAAGTAATGTGAATCATTTTTCACATTCGATTTAAAATTAAATTATTAATATTAATATTAATTAATATAAATGATATTATTTAGATAATATTGTTTTTTAAGATTTAATATATCTCCCACTTTCATACCATTTCACCCATTAATGGAATGATATTCTTGTTCATGCATACGCATGACCTTCCGTCACCATGAAGAAATGTGATTCATTTTCCATGATTAAATTTTACGAATGGTTATAATATTTTTTCAACTTATTAAATATGATATTTTTATCATTATTATCATTTTTTTATCAAGTAATTATATCCTATATTGGTGCATAATATATTTTATTAAAAATTGTGCATGAGAAAACACGACATTTAATACCCAAAACAATGAAAATATTGGAATATTATTAACAAACTAGTAAGAAAATGTTTTGTGAGGATCATATATGATATTATAAATATAATTATTATTCTGATATAAGTTTATAACATCATTAAGAACTATTATAAAGGAAAATAAATAATTTCCAAATAATTTAAATTGTTATATAATGGTCTTCATCTCAATTTCGCCTCATTAAGGCATATTGTAATGTTATTCAGATAAATTTTTTAATACATTATATACATCCCCATGATATGTAATATCATTATTCAATAATAATTAATATTCATTTAATTTTTATCTTAACATTATTTCATTAAAGGGGATTTGATTTTAAATTTACAGTGTGTTGAAATGTTGTTTAAAAATATCAGTTTAATTTTTGATTGTAAAATATATCATGAAAAAATGACTTTATTATGATCATTTTTCATTTTATATTACATTTACTATAAATATAAATTTTATTATATAAGGGATATTATTATTTCATAATCTATATTTAATTTCATACATATATTTTTTACTTTTAATGTTGTTTGATTAAGTACTGAAATATTGGTAAACATGGATCCATTATCAATAAAGGCATTTGAGGACAAGGAATGTTGATACATGAATTAAATTAATAATTATATTTTTGAGGAATAAAATTGAACTATAGTGACTGGTGGGGACTATAATTATATATCTTGTCGTTACATCTATAGGTACCATGAGAAATCATAGTTGTCCAAATTAAATGGGTTTATATCTGTGGTCTTAAACTATCATTTGTAATCACTTAAAGATAGTGTTATCTTGTTCCAGATAACATGACGTCAAATAATTAATCATTTCCTTAGATAATAATTCATTTATTTTTATTCATGAAATCTCCAAAAATATAATATCTCTCTCTGTATTTCATTCATAATTTATTGATTAAATGTCATTTGTTTTCTGGTATTTAACTTACCATATTGATTATGCATTATATTAATATGATAGTCAAGTATTTGATTAAAGGAAATTTGGGTTTAATTATTTACCATTCTATATGAATAATGATTTATTAATTCATGATATTTTTCATTGTATGTAGACCCTTAATGGTCATTTTTTTCATTTTTTTACTTTCCCTAGGATTTAAAGAGTAATTATTTGAATTAGTTCAATGATGCCAAATTTCTTCCATTGAAACTCTATTTATGTTGTATCAATATGTTAAACTGGTATCATGTATGTATTTGGTTTTAAAATAATACTTAACATGATCGGTCCTTCATGATTCTTTTCCTTTTATCTATTCCAATGTAATAAAATAGACATAAGCTACAACATATCGGGGTCATGATAATTAAATGTATATTCTACTTTGTAATAGTTTTTTTAAAGGAATAATCAATGGTATGTTATTTAAGAAGAAAAGAGTAATTCATTTAGGAAGGGAAAATTACATAAGAAATTTATTCAAACCATATATAATCATCAATAACTAGAAACCCCATTGATAAATAAAAGTTAATAAAACATTTATTTATAAACTAAACACAACATAATGTATACTTATTATTAAAATAAATAGAAATTTTATGTGAGTCAAAACTAGTTATTAAATTGGAATATATTTGAACATCATTAGTATTCAATCGTCCATAATCCTCTCTCCCTTTCAAAATTGAGGAGGATACCTACTTTGTTGATTATAAGGGAGGTAAATAAAGAATGGGAGTTGATCTTATACCCATTTAAATATAGAAAAAATAGTATGATCATGAGGTATATTATCTATATTTTGGGTTATTAGAATACATAAAATAAAATAAAATTATCTTATATGAGGTATGAATTATTATTTTTTTATTTATTCATTGTTATATTTTCTATTTTGTATTATTATTTTGAAATTTAGGACATACTAACAATTTTTTTGTTGAAATAGGAGAATATTTTGAATTAATGGCTGGATCACATAGTTTAAGTAACCCTACGTGCCTATAATTTTCTATTATATAGTTTGTATTCAAGATCACACATCGTATAGTTCATTAATGGGGTTTTGAAGAAACAAAATCTAATCACAGAGTGAATAAATCAAATATACACTACATGTAGGGCCTAAAATATATAACGTAGGGTGAAATAATGTACATATTTGACCACCATATTTACGGTGCATTAAATAAGGTAGTACATTACATGTAGGGTTACCTGGAATAACATGATCCCAATTATACAACACAATATATCTTCTAATTATAAACACTATGTATTTTAGAGTACATCCCATGAAATCCAAGGTTACATTACTCAATGTATATTGTGAATTACAGGCCATATATTTTTGGAGGCATGATTTATATTTATAATACCTAAATATATGGGGATGATACATGATCCAATGGTAATATGTGGTTCCAACTACATGTATCTAACGAAACACATATCTATATTACACTAATTTTTTTTCCATATTTTATTAACTTGGATAATGTTTAATAAATAATAAGAAATCTATTTGTTCTGTGTTTAAATGTACATCATGAGGGTGATGATCTAATAATTATGAAAGGCTATTGGTGACAGTTTATATTCTTTTTGAATAAAATATTCCTATAATTATGATTCTTGGATCCAAGAAATTTTTTAGACAACATGTTGTTGGGGGGGTAAAGATGCTTCGTAGAATTCAAATACTATGGTGTGAGGCCCTCATATATTTCCAATTAATCAGTATTATCTATTAATTCTTTAGTATTTATGGATCATTTAATTGAGTATGGATGTGTCACAAGTGAATTTTTTTATTTTGTAAGTCTTTGGTTCCATAACTATAGTAATAAAAAATGAGGTTACTTTTTAAATGATGTAAAAACTCAAGGGTATTTCCTTTGTCACATGAACAATAATGTTGGTGTTCATATTTGTGGTCTGGATAAGATGACATGAGACTAATATCCTACTCTTGTTACGCAATACACTTTGTGTCCAGTGTACATATTCGGTTGTAGATAAACTCTCTCCATAATGTATTCATCTCAAGAGTGGTTATGGTAGATGAAAACAATTAATTTTTTATTTAACTCAGTGGAACATTCACTGGATCCTTGACTATAGTTACTATGATTCAGGGGAAGTATGGACATGATATTAATTACAACCCTGATTTTATGATTTCAATGTTTTGGGAATCCCTTATGATGATATATTCAATACTCCCTCAAAGAGATGGTGTATTGTTTCTAAATATTAAATAATATTTCAAATATAACACTTCTAGTAGATAGTTATCATTTACATGGAATTAAATCATTTTATACTTGATCAATCTTAAATTAAAATATGTTGTTGTGTCTCCATATGGGTTGATAACACTCTCTATTGGTTTAAAAATTTCTGTGTAGCGTGGGAACCCATTGTGAATGTGGGATATTGATACGATTGTTGTGTAAATGAATAGAATTAATAGATTGAAAAAATGGGTTTATTTGGTTCACATTATTCTCAAGGTCCCATTTTTTATAAATTTATGGTGGATCAAAACGGAGGGTAGTAATCCTGGAAAGACCCCACTCATATTTTTCATCTTATTTAATACATATATGGGTATCAAGACACAATTTTTGTCTTTATTTTATTGACGTGATATTTTTACCTATTATAGTTTGGGGTGGGTACTCTCTATAAGAATATGGTTTGAGTCACCCATATGTTGGGGTTTGTAACACCCTCGATCAGAATTTGTTAGTTCCAATGTGGTAGAGGTCCACCACTTCAATTGCATTTTCATTGATATATTTTTAGAAATGGATGTTTAGATGGTTTCATGTCATATTAAGATGTTTTTATAAGATTAATGATTAATTATTATGTATATTTAATTTCCTTATAGGTTTAGTTATTATTGATATTACTTTATAGTATTGACTTCTAGATTGATGAGCCCTTGATATGGGATGTCACAATATTGGTCATTGTGGAATGATGTATAGATTTGGGTTGTTGTCACATCATATAGAATCATTATAGTTTGATGTTTTTTTATGAGCAATGAGGTATTGTTCCCCTGGGATATTGTTTTATTTTAGGAATCCTCATTCCATGGAGCGAGTAGACTATATAGGTTTATTTTATTCAACTATGAGGATAAAGTTAAGTCCTTTTTGGGAAGTGGAGCTATAAATTCATCATTATTTTGTTCTTCCAATATTTTGATATGAGATTTGTTGCAGTATATCTTTTCCCATTATTATGATATGATGTTAACCATGTATCACTTTTATTATTTTGTGTTCCATGCTGGGTATTTTAGTACATATCCATGCATAGACTTCATTCCAAACATATTGATTCAATTAAAACAATAAATGAGTTGTGGAAGTATTCAGAAGACATAATGGTGGTGGAGTCGGAACTAAGTGAAAGCCCTATGGTGATCCTTTTTAGAATTTTTTAGGTTATTTTTAGTGTGATGTAGTGATTTTCATTATTAATCATTTGATTCTAGTTTATGATTCAAGATATGGATCCATGTATTATTAAACTAATATATAGGAATTAGTATTGTGTTTCGTTGGGATGTTTATAAGTTTATGGGTGGATTGTTTATTTTATATTGTTATATGAACTATGTGTGATTGTGTTTATTCTCATTTAATGGAGATTTATATCTTCTATAAGGTTTATAGTTTCAGTCCTCCAGTATATTTCTTCGGGATTCTTCATTATTGAAATCATCATATGGCCTATTGGAGGCTTCTTTTGGATGGAAAACACTACATTCTACAATCCATAGTGAGTTCATAGAGGTTTGAGTAATTTCTGTGTCTCTATAGTAATGGTCACATCATCCCATTATTTTTTTGATATTATTCCCTAGTTTATTTGTATAGAAATAAAATTATTATGTTTTAGGAATATAATTCTAAATGTTTCCCCCCATATGTTATCTAAAAGATCTTGATACATCTTACCCTTTTATATATTGATTGAGAAATACGAGATATGACTGTCATCTAATAAATAATATTATAACATTCTGTAATTTTCCACATGTAATTACATTATAAATCATGTGGATTATTTTCTTATGTGTGTTATATTTATGTTTCGTCCAATTCATAATTAATTTCATCTTATTTTAACTCTAAATTATTATATTATGAAGCATAAATTTTATATCAAATATATGATTGAAAAATAATTTTTGAAAAGAAGGATATCATCCAAAACATCATTATTTTTAGGTACATCAGTTTCATTCTTATAAATACTTTTCCTTTTTTATACTCTTTAGGGATAATGTTGATGTTTCTTTTATTTTTTGATTTTCCACCACATTACTAATATTTCATCAAAGGAAATGTGTTGAGATATCATAAAACATGATAAAATCTATTCATTCTCAATGGAATATGTTCATATATTTCAATGTTCTTATTTTTAATGAATATATATATATATATATATCACACATCACACCATGGAAATAATTTATTCAAATTTCAATCCAATGTCCATTGACACTATCCCCATATAAATTATTGGCTAATTATTTTAATGAATTTCAACTATTTCAATGTATAGGACATCAATTTATAATTTTTCATGATGATAGAACATATAACCCTCTTTCACAAAATATTTTATCATAAAAACAACTCTACATTTGATAAATAATAGATTAATGTTTTATCAACTAGTACATTCATTGGATCCATCTGGATTTATTTATAATATTTTTTCCAGAAATATTATATTTTCATTAATATAGACATAGTTACTATTCTATAAAATCAGGATACATTTATTACAATGTGTTGTTAGTACCATAATAATCTATTAAGCATTGGATATCTATCACATGAATTAGTCTGGATCATTATCCAATAACCTTTGACAATGAATTTCCCATATAAATAAAATTCAATGTAACCACATGACATAACAATGTCACTCCATATATATAAAAGTTATACTTTATTATTATTATTATTAACTAATCTTTTTTATTTTTTATAACATAATATTTATTTGTTATTTGTGGTTCCTTTTAATATTAAGTTCACGATAATATCATTAAACATACTAGTTGAAACTACTCAATCGTGTCCTTAAATTCTATATTAAAGAATTCTATAAATATTGTTATGAAATTTGTTAGTCTAAATGGAATCCCATTGACTATATAATTTCAATATAATTTCTATAAGGATTTAATATGAATATATTCTCTTTTGTATCTTCAATGGATGATATCTACAATTATTATACATTTTTTGGGATAGTTTTTCTCTAAAACATCATTACAAAATTCATCAATAATAGATAGGGATACTTGTTCTTTATTATGATCCTATTTAGGTCCTTATAATATATGAACAATTATATATAATGATATTTTTATTAAAAATTTACTATTATAAAACAAGGTTATATAGAAGATCATGTTAACCCCTTATAAAAAACACACAGACAATTTTTTTTAATTACACTGGTTCTATTATTTTCATTATCAATGGTCTCTTCAATATATGAATTACATAAGGTATAGATATTATTGATATCTCAACATAATTATCTAAGAAATATTAATACTACTATTGTAAAAATAAATCATAATATTCCACTTCAAAAAGTATTTACTTGAGGTTGAAATTTTATTTTTTCTAAACTATTAATGATAAAAAATGATTCCTTATTTGGTATAATGGAATATATTTCAGAAGGAATTTTCAAATGATTTTTTTAATTCTCCTTAAATTTATATATAAGATCAAGGATTAATTTTGGGTATTGAATGATATTTTCCATTCACAGTAGTTGTCATGGGAACTAAGTAGATAAAGCCCAAGGATAATGTTGATTTAAATTCCATAAAAAGATTTATTAATTGATTTTTTGGAAGAACATTAACAAAAACATTAACAAACTATGAGTTATACCCATTGGATTAAAAAATTTCACTACTACTATTTTAGAAGACATAAAAAACATAATTTATTTTGGAAGATAATCAATTTTTTGTTAAATTATAATATACTAATTACTATTTCATACTATAAAAAACACAATATTCTCAATTATTGAGTGCATAATAAGTTTTGTGACCACATGCAGTAATATTTCATTTTTTTAATAAATAAATGTTTTTTTAGATGTTTTTTAATGAATTAAATGATTTATCAAGTTCAGTTGATGTGGGTATAAGTGTATATTGATGATTTCAGTATGAGTATGAAAATTGAGGTCACAACCAGAGAAAAAATATTCACACTATGAATGAAGGTTACGATTTGAAAAAAGGAAAAGCCTATGTGTGTTTTGTTGAAAGTAGAATATGTATTTTTATATGTTATTGTGACCATGTAACACTATCCGATGAAATGTGAATGTAAAGGTTTATATAAAATCACAATAATCACTTATTTTATGCATAATAGTCATCAGTTTTATTCATTGGTGTTACCAAGACATTGTATAATAGTTAATATAGAGGTGAAAAAAATATGGAAAATCGATGGAGGAAAAAATACATAATTAACAACAGTTATTATTAATTATAGTATGTTTCATAAGAGTTATAAAAATATGATAGGTTAAGAATATCCTTATATATAAAGGTCCACATATCAATGCGTAAAGATGATGTCTTCTAGTCTTTTGAAAAATGAAAATGTACCTTGATATGTAAGCTCACCCAGTGTAAATATTTAAGGTTCAATGCACAAATAGATTAGTATTTCAAGAAATATTAAAACATGATTAACCTGAACCATGCTATGATATAGTGGTCATTCCATGAAATTTTTTTAATTTAATTTGATTGTTCTGTTAATTTGAATCCATTGATGAAATGGATTGGAGTTTGATTATAGTACATTTATAAAATAATGATATCAAAAATTTAACATTTATTTATATAAAGGACATGTTCCAATTGAAGGAATCATTCCATTAAATGAAATGATGAATATGAAAAAGCTTCCAGACAATGGATTATAATGTCTGTTATGTTTAGAATAATTAATATGTTATGAATTTTAGAGTTTTCCATCAAACATTGAATCAATATGGTGCTTTAAAAAGTTGGTCAAAACAATGATGTCATGAAATAATGGTTTTTTCTTAAAATGATTTGTGGAAATTTGGATATTTCAAATAGTCTTAATTTTATAAGACCATCATAATTGATTTTTTGATTATGATATGTTATTAAATACATATTGGTATTCTAATATGGGAGATCTATTGAAATTTGATTTGAGGGGATTGTTTTAATTATAGTTTATTGGAAGTTAATTCATGATTAAATATGGAATTTAAAATTCCCTAGATATGTTAGGTTCAACTATATAAAAATAGTTTTATTAAAATAACATTGGAATATTTTTAAATATTATAGATAAAGAGTTTGAATGAACATTTTATTTTATAGAATATCTGAAATTATTAAATGAATGTTATTAGATTAAACTCAATTAAATGGTTCTTTTTGTAGAATTGTGTTCTATAAGTATAATTTATTATTAATATGTGAATATAAATTTATCATGTAATACACCATTATTGATTTATGTGATATTATGAATTGTTATATTTTTATATTTAAGAAACATCTAAAATTTAATTTGTGTCGCCCTTATGAAAATTAGTGATTTGAACAGAGGTAGGGGTCATTGTCCTTGTATGAGTAGTCAGATTATCATATTGATCATAACCACAATATTTTTATTTAGTTATTAGTAGGTGAAACAATATATCATTGATAAGTGATTCTAGGATGTGGCCCATTGTGAGTGAAGAATGTAAAACCACTATGTTTGTGCTTCTATAGTATTATGTATTTGGTTTTTCATATTTATTCTCCACATTAATTATTTAATGTGTATTTTAAAATGAAATGAAAATATACAATTAATTTTTAAAAAATAATAAATATCATGACAAGCTAATTCAACCCAAAATTATAGTGAAAAATATGACATCAATTTTCATAATGTTGTAATAGTTCCATTGGTTATTTAATGGTAATTTTGATAAAGAAATTTTTAATATGATAGAATAATATTAATAAAATGTGACTACCCTTATATAATGGTTATAATTATAATGTAGGGAATTTGAAAATGAGATCACATTCTTGATAATTATGATTTGATTATTACATAGAATAATTTCATGGATTCAATGTGAGTGATTCCATGGAAATGTTAGTAGTGGAAGTAGACAATAATATTTTTAATGAAAATTATATGGAAAAGTAATTTTTATGGATATTGTGTATTCATATAAACATAAATTTTACATATTTATTAATAAAAAAGAAATAAGGGAAAAAATATTTATCTCATATTAAGGATATATAAATGTTAGTGATAAATAATGAACCTTCTTCAAAAGAGATTTTGTGACATGCATATAATTTTAAGTAAATATGTTGACCATTTATTAAATCAACTAATGATGGGGATCATGATACTCATGGAATTAATCAGGATATGAATTTTTTAATATATTTAATAAGATCACATTGAGATCACTACAAGTATACAATAATAAAGTGTCATATAATAAATAATTAGATATTCTAGAATCATCAATTACGGATATACATGGAGAAATGGACATATATGAAATGTGTGTGAAGATATATATCTCATTATAACATTTTCCAGAAAAAATCATTAATGTATTTTCATAATAAATATATTCAGGGGGAAGAAACTAAAGAAAATGTATGATATGATTTTTTATCACTTGTTTAAATGATTATTAAAATATAAAAACTATAATATTAATGTAAATTAACTCCATAATTTTACAATTGTGGATGTTTCGGGACATAATTTTTGTGGTTTCTGATGTAAATTCATTGAGATTATCATGGGTAAAAATTCCCAAAAAAATTATGTTTTCCCCTAAAAGGATCATTAATTTAATAAATGAAGATGGAAATAAATTTATATAGAATATAGTTCATTATAAATTTGGGAATATGTTGTAAATAAAATTCATTAAAATCTATTGAAATATATATTATTTTAGACACAAAAGATTACATAATGGATGAAACATAGATATCTAAATTTGGAATTGAATGACAACATCAATAATAGATATTAGATAATCTATAGGTGGAATTAAAGGGAAGTAATAATGATATATATACACATAATAGATAATAAAAAATATTATAGTATTATTAAAGTAATACATAAGTTATGCAGATGATATTAAAGTATAATATGATCATATACATCTTTTTTGGGTGGATAATGAAAATGTTCATGTTAAACCTGAAGAATCATTAATCTAAAAGTTAGCAATTGAGGAATAAAAAAATTTATCGATGAAGTTGAAATATATATTGAGGAAAATGTTTTTATGACGGTAAATAAAAGATAATATATTGGATATCTAATAAATAATCATTAGAATTTAATGAAGATAAATAGAATAAATAATAAGTGATTTCATTTGAAATTATTGAATGATGTATTCAAGTAAAGGCTTGAACAAGGAATAAACACATTCATTGAATTTTTGGCAGCTAAAAGAACAAATATAAAGAGTAAAAGTGGTCATAAAAATGATATTAAAACATAAAAGCAGTTATAGGGGGTATGAATGGAATATAAAACTGATTCAATGATAAAAATTAAAATCATCGAGAACTTAAAACAAATCATGGAGTTACTTAGGATATATATTGAGATATATAAGCATCAAGGTATTTGATCTGATTATGTACTAGTTATATTTCTACTCAGGCCACACAAAGTATATTTTTGGTGAAATTAAATTTTACTTAATAGGATAGATTATTGTAAGATCATCAGGGAAAATGTATACCTATGTAAAATTTTGGAATATGAGATTATTCTATGTGTACTCTTTTAACTTTAATGAATTAAAACAAAAAGGTATACATTTTATAAAAATTATTACAATTATTTCCAATGTAATATAATAATGAGTTTATGTAATTAAATTGAATTATATTATATTTGGGGGCATATCTGATATACCCATGAAAGAAGAATATAATATGATTTTTTCCACTAATAAATAAAATAATTGATCGATATATGCATTAAGTAATTTTTGAATTTCATTAAAAGAGTAGAAGTTGATGAAGAAATCATATGTTAGTCATGTTGAGACAAAATTTAAGGATTCAAGGAATAATATAATTATTAATCTTGATAATGTGTGGCCATCCCACATAAAGGGAATCATGAGTAAACACAATAATTTTAATGGAATATTTGATGGATCTGTGTTGTTTGAAAATGATGGGTCAATAAATATTAAATGTAGTTTAAGGACTCACCTATCAAGAGAATAATTGATGAACACTAATGTCATCTTTATTGATGTCTAATAACCTAATTTTTTGAGTGGGATCAAGATTTGTGATTTATATTTACAATTCAAATTCAACTGAGAAGGATATAATCTGAAAAAAAATGCCTTTAAATATTCTTATAGAGAGACGGATAATAAATGAGAACCTTTATTGGGTAGATTTATATGAAAATAAATGTATATATGTAAAATTTTATAGAAATATTTTTGTAACTAGAGGCCAAGTCATAATAACTAGTAGAATATGGCGATTCATTAAAGGTTAAAACCATTTATTAAAATTATTTCACTATAATGTAATCATTAATTGTTCTAGTATTTACTTTTACTGCAAAAAATACTTATAAACACATATAATACAATGAATATTAGATAATTTTAGAGACCCAGTCTTTGCATACATTAACATTACCTAAATTTTGTGGAATACATAAATTAGTACAAAAATAGATACAAGAAGATGGTACTAGTCAAGTGTCTTTGGAAACATGGAAATATAAAAACTTGTTACATAAGTGAGCTACATTATATCCCACATGGTTATTCATTAATATCACCCCTATTAGACACATCAATCATAACACCTATCTTTATAACCTTGAGGATGAGAAACATAAAAACGGGTGATCATAGATTCTCACTAATTTTAAATATGGGATTCATGTAAAATTATCATGAGAATAATTGTATGAGAACATGACCCATGAAAATAGAATACCATAACCCTAATACCGTATACCATAAACATAAACAATTTCATAATGATTCGTAGTAATAATGATAACAATAATTAAAAAATAAAGAACATAAACCATGAAAGAATTATATAGGAATAAAATATATAATTGTGAAAGACACATAATCATATAATATGATTTCTATATTATCAAATTAAACTCTTACAATATCATGATAGAAGTATGGTTTCTCTCCCCATATAATCTTAGTAGTTATGTTTCACACCCATGGCCATCTTAGTTGAATGATTTTACTTTGTATACCATTATCATAGTCATGGTTCCCTCCCATGTCCATATTTTTACTCAAGGTTCATTCCTAAGAAAATAATATTAAATCTCAAGAGTTATAATTCTTAGACAATGCATTGGATGGAGATATAGGTCCCACCCATCTCATAATGAATTCATAGATACATGTTCCACAAGATCATAAATATTCACATCATAATCCATGAAATTAAATGTGTATTATAAACATGTAATTTTTAATAGCATGTGGAAAATATTTGTGTCATCATAATTTCATCATAAATATAACCTATGGAAAGAGTTAGGTTTCAAAAGAATATAATCCATGGTGGAGAAACATGTATCATCAAAATCATGCCACAAAAATATAATCCATTAAGAGAAATAATTTTTATTAAAATAATTGAATCATTTACCAATAAAGTAATTAGCTACAACAATTGATGTTTTCTTGTAAGAGAATTAATTTTGAAGGTTCTCTTAAAAATATTTCTTGACAAAAATATACTTGTTTCATAAAAAAATGTTATTTAAAACATAAAAACATTTTTGAAAACCATTTTAATTTAAAATAAATTTGAAAACATATAATTGAAGCTTTAAAAATCGTAAAAAATTTAAAAATCTTTTTTCCTTGAAAATGGATTGAAATATATTTTGATAAAAAATTAATGCATTTTCCAAAACATAGTTTTTGAATACAATTGTTTTCTGACTAGATAGAGATACAATTAGATTTTAGAGAAAAACTCTATCTAATGTACCAATGGGTGGGAAAATATAACCTATAGAGGTATATATCTTAAATAAAAATGTCATGAGGAAACTCATTAGTGTTCTAGAGATATGTAACATGCACATTCATTAAGGGAATAAAAAACATAAATAATATTGAAAAGTGATGATATTGTTTCAATGAACTCTTATAACTTGGTAACATGGTAACATATTCTTTGTTTAATACAATAAAAGTAATTGAAGATTAAAATATCATCAAAATAATTAAATTCATGATATTTCATCTATCATTGAATTATATACACCTTTAAAAAGAGTTTAGGTGAATAACCAAACATGAGTCGCAAAGAATGAAATTTGAGAAAAAAACATTTTTACTAATTTGGTAACTTTTGAAACGTAGTCCCCATGAAAGAAATTTAATAAAATGAATATATTAATACCAGAAAAATGTAGTTATAAGATACATACAATACAATTATGTTAACTATATACAACACAAAAAAGGAAAGAGTGGTGAACATAGAATGTATCTCATGGAAATAAAAATTGTGATGAAATCCCCTTATCTATTTCTTGACTCTCATTGCACTCATTCAAAACACATTTATATTAAATATAAATTTATTGTATGTATTTTATATATCAATATAATTATATTTTTATACCATAAATGGTTTCATTATGACCTTATATTTCCTACTTGTTAATAATCATATGTTAAGGTCTCACTTCGGGTAATATTTTCAATATTTGTTTCATGTGTCTTAATTTTTTATATCATTAGTATTTATAAATTATGTAATAATTTTTGGAATGTATTAAATGATATAAATATAATGTACATATAGTATATGGGAATTATAATAATGTGTTTAAAATATAAGTATGATATTAAATACATCTTTTATGGAGACAAAAAGTCATATGTACGTATGAACGATATTTATGTTTAATAGTCATGTTGAATGAATTAAAGTAAAATACATATTTATATATAATTATAAAATTATTATTTTTCTTTATTATATCATATATATCATATATAATCCCTAAATTCATCCTTAATACATTTTATGTAGTTTATGAATGAATCATATATCTTTGAGAGGGTAGTAGTCCTCACTTCGTCAAACAATAATTATAGTATTAACAAAAAAATGGAAAGTAAAAAAGACATATACTGTAAAAAGAATAAATATGAATAGATAAATAATAAATATATTATATAAAATATATAAACTGAGTGTCCCACATAATTTTAACCATGAGATGCGGTAATGAAAATTTGATTAATCATCGTTTATTGAAGTGGTAGTTCTCTCATCACATAAATAATATGTTCATCATCCATTAGATGGATGAGTGTGTAATTGTATGTTGAACCCTAATAATATCCACATCCTAGTATATTTGGGATATTATCGTTGTTATAAAGGCATAAAAAAAGAAAATTTATGGGGTGGTGAAATAAAAAATGAAAGGACTTGAGAGAAGATGTTACCTCTTCATCTGAAAACACTTTTTAGATTATGCCAAAAGGCTTCATTATATTACATTTTTACCAAGGTATGTATTATAGGACTGAGGTAGGGATTTGTGGGATGTGTATTGGGAATATATTCTCCAAACATAAGTTGTTTTATAGGTGTGAAGAAATTGGGGAGGAGGTGACCTTTTATATGGATGGAAAAAGACTCACTTTTAATTTTTGAAAAGAAATTAGGTGTAAACGTGTAATTACATAAATAATATAATAAAATCCAACAAAAATTAATATTTTTCTGACTAATTTCAAGAATATGGGATTCATAAAAAGTGTCTCGGTCATTTGAGCCCCTAATATAAAGGTTTAGTCCCTAATTTTTCTTAATTTGACATTAATTTTTGTGATTAATTTTAATCACGTTTAATAATCATTTTATTCAAAATATCAATATTACCTTATTAGAATATAAATTTTATACATATTACAATGGTATACTTCATTGTTTATAAATTAAATTCATAGAATTGTAAAATTTATAATTAATTGTAATCCTGCAAATGTGACAAAATTACAGGTCTTTAAACTAGAAAGAAGTTCAACGGTTTATTACATTTTTATATTCAATTACTTAGTTAAATTTATTATAATGACCTAAATTTTATTTATATGTGTATGATTTTTCTAATTATACCTTAAACAAATTTAAAATATAATTTTACACTAATAATTATTTAAAAAAAATTTCCTTTTATCCTAAAGGCTGAATTTTTAACTGTTTATCATAAAATGAAATTTCTTGTAAAAATATCAAAAATTCACCCTATGATAATTTATATATTATAACATAAAAAATGATTTTCATTTTATGAACATAAATTTCTAAATGTTTCTAAAATTAATTTTATTACTAAAAGATGTTTATTCGAAAAAAAGATATATTTAAACACAAAAATCCATTACCTAAAAACATATATTTCATTATCAGTGTGTTTTATTTTTATAAAGAATTTAGAAAAAATATTTAAAAATAATGTTTTACTGTTCATATTACAATTTTTAATATCAAGGTAATAATTATCTCATTTAAATAATTATAATAGAGAAATGTTGTTTCGCAGAAACATCGGTGTTGCATGTAATATATACCAAGTCAGTATTGTGTGTAATTTAAGACGATTAGATGATAAGTGCAACATACACCGAGTTGGTTTTGGGTAGAGAATGCTATGTTGTTTTCATTTTAATGGAATTTTTTACATAGTTCATTTCAATAAATTAATTAAAATATAATATATTTAAAAAAAGTTCCATAAAAACTCAGGGTACTACATTATACCCACCATAAAATGAATTTCGATCTGGAAATTTGTCAATTAGATAAAAAAAATCAACATTATTCTACTTCATCATATCCTAAAGATCACTTATAGCTTCCTCTAACTGTTTATTTCTCCATAATACTTTGACAGGGTGAGTGGTCTTATTACGTAGAACATTCTTTGGTTGGTTAGAATTTCAACTTGTTGTTCCTCATAAGAATGATCATACTACTGATGTATGCCCATTGAGTTTAGTACCTATAAAGGGTCTCGAAAGTAATTCCTCTATAGATTAACATGGAACACTTCATGGACTTTATATAGATTTGGAGGATGTTCCAATATAGGCGCTATTATCCCAATAATATCAATAATATCAATGGGAGTGATATACCGAAGATTTCAGTGCTGAATCAAAAGGATTTTGGTATTTTTCAATACCAGCGAGAAGATTTTGTATCGAACTAGTCCTATGCTCCCAGATCAGTAGGTCGTTGGAGGTTTTCCCTTTTACGGTGGTCAATGGCTTCTCATTTTTGTAGAGATTCGTCTCAGGCTGCGGTATGGGATTCTCTCTCAGGTTTGCCTCTTCCCTTTCTATCCCCAGACCCTCTGTAGGGTATAGGTGACTCCCTGGATTCATTACTTTGTATGGAGTAGCGATCCCTTCATCTATAGGATGTGGCTACAGCCATAACTTGTGTCGAGATGGACCTAGCATCTCCTCTTCCCCCCAATATTCTGTTAAAAGTTGGTTGGATGGAAGACTGGCCGCAAGCCATTGTTTATCGTTAGCTGCCATGTTTCTGCTCTTAGTATCATCTACATGGGCACCATTATTCAGTTTGTAACAAATCTCGTGAGACAGTTCCCTCTGTGTATGTAGCTTCTTCCTTCCCGCCTGTGGCTCCAGGTGAGACCCATGTTGTTGAAACAGGTAGTCCTCCGGATCCTATTGCTTGGGGGAAGAACATTATGCTACCCCTATCTCCTCCAAACATGGAAGCCTCCTCTTCATCAGAGCTCAATTTTATGTTCTACGTGGCTAACCCATGTCAAGACCTAGTTCCATAAAGAATGTGGCCTCCTCTAGTAGTCATCTTGGAGTGATAATAGCTTTGGACCTCTTTTCTGGTTTCCCAGAGAAATTCTCTACATTTATTCATTTTTCTCTGCCTGAACCGATGAACAAGCATATTGATCAAGGGGATTTGTAATGACCTGCCTATTCTCATTAGCTTGAGAGCACAAAAAGTCATTACTAGGCCTTAAGAGACATCCCCATGACTCCAAAGGCATTCAATAAATGACGAAGGGATTCAAATACCAGTTGGGGGATTATTTACCCTTTACGAAATAACCCATAAACCAACAAAGCATGACCAAACATTCACTATATACTGTATGAACAAAATAATGACAACTAAACAACTTCATTTATGTCAAAACACATCAAGTACACAATAAAGGAATACCAAACCAAGCATCAAATTACACAACAAATGAACAAGTCAAGACTCCTAAAAGACACCACGCCTTTATGTTCCACAATCTCCATGCTCCACAACATCTCCCAAATATCACCACGAGACACTAGCAATAAGATGCTTTACCTTTACCTGTGTCCTGAAATAAAACATCTGCAAAAGCACCAAAGTGCCAATGCAGGGGTGAGTATAAAACTCAATAGGTTTCACCAATGACTTTCGTACTCACGCCACTAGGATAAAAGAGTTATCAACATTATATAAAAACAGTTTATACAAAACATTTTCTCAAAAGCAGTTTATAACTAAATATAAACAAGTTTCAAAAACCATTCATCACCAAAGGAATTCCAAGAGAAATTGAAACCAATTTTATTGCATTTTATTTTTCCAGAAATATAGCCAAACAAGAATTATAACCATTTCAAAAACATTCCTTTTTGGAATAACCAACCATTACACAAAATAATGCTACCAACCATGCATGATACCCGGAAGAGGGGAGAATCCATAACCCTTATCCATTCCATCCATGATGGGGGAGACTTCTTACCCTTATCCAACACAAATGCACATGAATGCTTGACGGGGGAGAGCCCTAACCCTTATCCAAATCAACACTGATGGGGGAGACCCCTAACCCTTATCTATACCGAATGAAATATGAATGGTTGATGGGGGAGAGCCCTAACCCTTATGCATCCCAACACTTATGGGGGAGACTCATTACCTGAATCCGTCCCAAATTCCATATGAACATACACAATAATATTCCATTACACCTTTAGCACCGATCACAGGTTCATATTTCAACCAATCCTCATATATGCAACAGAAACACACACCACATATTCCCATCAATCATGCCCAAAAACCCTTTCAATGAAGACTCCTTTTTATTGAAAACCATTTCCATCAAAATCATTTCAATCTCAAACCATTTCAATAAAAATCCATTTTTATTTAAAACCAATTCCATCAAAACAATTTCAATCTCAAACCATTTCAATAAAACACCATTTTTATTGAAACTATTTTTTTCATAAAACCACTTACAATTTCAGCAAATCAATAATTTTAAATCATAATTTTAAATTCAAGAAGCCACATCACTTTGCACAACAATTCACCATGATTTCACAATCGCATCAAAACCATAAATCATCACTAAAGAATATTTATTCAATGATTTTCACAATCAAATCCATTCAAATAAACCAATTTGAATCTAAGCCAATCAATTCTAATAAGAGGAATCGAGAGTGAACCCACCTACCTTAATGGTTTTGACCAAAACCCAAACAAACGGAGAACGCACTAGAAAACCGGGTCGATTATCAAAGAACCCGCATTAGATCTCTTCTCCTAGCTAGAACAAGACCAAATATAATCATTTTTGGGATCCACACACTTAGATATACCCATAATGGTTGAATATATAAGAAACTAAGAGAAGAGGATAAGTAGATCTAAGTATATCTAGGAAACCGATCAAGAACGATGAAGAACGATCACATACCTCATGAAACCTGCTTCTATTCGCCAAGAGAATCATTCGGATCACCTCCGAAATTATGGGAGATGTCACGACCCCTCCTCGGGGCCCGTGTCGTGACTACCCCAAGCCCTCCTTTCATAGGCAAGGGGCTAGCGACTAGCACTAAGGCGTAAATCCCGGTAAAAAGGGAAGGCATTGCCTTTGTAATGTAAACAAGCACCATAGAGTAAGCAAGTGGAATAAGTAAACACTAAGTAAAAACTGGTACAACAGTAAGTGTGGAAAAGTAAAGGGGGCCGGAAATACAAGCCCAACTGTAAAGTACAACTGAAAGGGGAAAAATAGCAACTGAAAGAAAAAGTCGCACCATCGAGCCGTCCTTTGGAAGTCCCACCTGAAGGGTGGGTACAGATCGCCTCCCTAGTTCCTCGGTCCAGCCGTCCGCTCCGAGTACACCCCGCCCAGTGGTCCACCTCCAGGTACCGTCCTGCTCCGCCAACCTCGACCACGATCAGCGCTGTCTGTCGTCTGCAACCAACACAACATAGTGCGGGCATAGCCCATGCAGGGGTGAGTATAAGCTACTCAGTAGGGACCCCGAGACCCCCGAAGGTCTCCCAGAATCCACAAAGGATAATCCACAAAGGAAAGATATAATCACGAAGTAACATCCGACACTGCTTAGGTATATGCCCATACATATACCTAAGTCATCAATTCTTGCTCAGCTCTAACATCCGAGCTCAAGTACAACCCAGTCCACACAGGAAAGTAAAACGTAAATCCACACAGGATGGCACATCACAATCCACAAAGGAAAGAAAAACAGGGTTTCAGCTCACACAGGTATACTTCTTCGAATGACAATAGAGATGATCACTGATCCATCTAAGTCATCGGACCCACAAAGGATCGATAGGTACTAACCCCCGCAATGACCCACAAAGGATCTGACCCAAAAAGGATCGATAGGTAACTAACCCCCGCAAAGACCCACACAGGATCGGACCCACACAGGATCTGAAGGCGCTGGCACACACAGGACCGCTGAGCGCTGACCCACACAGGATCGGACCCACACAGGATCGGTAGCACTGACCCACAAAGGATCGCTGAGTGTTGTAGTCGTCTTCGTCGAATCCATTGAGGATCTCTGCACAGTCGTCGTCATCATAGTAGCAGTCACAGCCAGCTCTAGGGTTCCCGCACACAGCAAGCTCATTCGGGAGGGTCCGCTCCACGAGTAGAGAGGCTGATACATCAACTGACACATAGTCCAGAGATGATGTATCCAAAATTTCTGTATCGCCAACAGGAACTCAACGCCGCAAACGGCGCGTCAATCGGACGCCCGGTCTGAGAGTTATTGGCTTTTTCGTCCCAGGGGCCCGGTTGGTTTCTAAGGAAAAACCAACCCGACCATACTCCACCTACGTCCAAACCTCAGCGGATTATGCCAAAAGATCCGTCTCACTTATAGGAATTCAACAAAGTCGACAGCACGTCAATCGGACGTCTGAAGCTCAAGATATGAGCGTTTCCGCTCCGAGGGCCCGGTTGGTTTCGTGTACGAACCAACCCGGCCGAACCCAAAGTATTTCAAAACCTTGAGTGTGATATACCAAAACGACTGTCTCAGTCCAAGGATCGCATCACCGCTGACGGTGCATCGTTCGGAGGCATGTAGCTCATGTTATGAGCAAAAGACCGAAAAGGTCCGGAAACGGGGGGTCTGGGCCCGGACCGACCCGGCCCGACCCCCCCCCCCCCTGGGTCAGCCCGACCCAAGTCCGGGTCCGACCCGGTTGGGCACGACCCGTCCCGGCTAGGGCGGCCCGGACCGGCCTGGGCGGGACCCAGTCGGCGGGTCGGTTCGGCTCGGCTCGGCCGAGCGGCCGAGCAAGGGAAGCCGTGGGGCGTGCTGTCCCTGCGGTAAGAGGAGCCACGACCCCGCGTGGGGCCGCACTTGGTCAGCGGACGCGGCAGAGCCACGTCCCGTGTCTCGCCGGACCCGCGCGGTCGCGGGTCTGGTCGGCCGCCGCCGCGCCGGCGACCCACGCCGCCGGTGGAGTCCTCGGGCCACCGGAGTTGCTCCGGTGGTCAGATTCCATTTCCGTATGCGTTGTAGCTCCTCCCGGGTCCCGTTCTTCACTGCGGAATCAACAAATCGTCTCTGTGGCATGTTTGGTCATCGTCCTCCATTCCGCACACCAAGAAAAAAAGGGTGGTGGGTTCGGACTTGTTCGTTGGTCCGCACCCACCGCGTTAGCGGTTAGAAACAACACTACAAAATCCCAGCAATTAATAAACCACGTCCCGCAATAATAATCCGCGGACCAACTTGTTAATTGGTTGGTCCGCGTTCTTGCCTTGGAGGAAAACAAACATGGGTAATAACATTTTCAAAACGACCCCTACCTCGTAGCTGTCGTCAGACGAGTGCAAGCACATCGCGGAATTGACCATCGCAGTAAGAGGTGATCATCGCGTCGCGGAAGGGCGTCGCGTCGACGATCTCAAGCAGTTGATCGAAGATTTATCACGGGGAAAGAACGTCGCGGAAGAAGCGCCAGCGTCACGTCGATCTCTGGGGGTCGGGCGTTCTTCGTCGCCCTTCGTCGGAGGCCGGCGTTCTTCGCGTTCTTCGCATTCTTTGTGTTCTTTGCATTCTTCGCGAAGGGGGATGAAGGCATAGAATCTCCAAAAATCCTCTCAACAAATCATCCCCAGAAGAAAGGTGTGTTGGTCTTATTTTATTAACATTCTAACAATTTGAAAAACAAATTAAGTAACGAACCATTAATTTGGTGAATTAATGGTACGACTTAACAGTCCAATTAATTGGAGCGTTTAAGAGTTTTAGAAAACGCTCCAGTTGACTTCATTTAAGAGGGGGGTTGCGGGTGCGTTACTTAGGGGAAAAGAAACGGTGGGGCTTGTGCGGGCCCCACCTCACAAATATCCTACCAAGAGGGTAGGATATTTTGAATTGCACCCTATCCGCTTTAACTCAGCTTAAGCAGCTTTAAGTGGCTTTTAAGTGGCTTTAAGTGAAATAAAAATAAAGTTGTCGCACCACTTTATTTAATTTCTTAACTTAACCCCAAAAATTTAAAAACCATACTCGAGCAAACGCAACTATGGAAGAGGCATTTCTAAGAAAATATCGGCGCTGCGATTCCATCGGTGCACTCGGAATTTGATTACGAGCACCGGTTCAACAGTTAGAAAAACCCGCTCGTTTGTTCACTGAACGTACCCAAGCCAAACTTCGGAAAATGATTTCGGGAACACCGGGCCTCGGAATCAAGTGCCGTCAGAAACTGCATTCCTATAAAATTCAAAAGAAAATTAAGAGAAAAAAATTTCCTTGAAATTTAAAGGTCTTTACATCACTCCCACCTCAGGGATTTATGTCCCCATAAAGATACATCATAAGCTAGGGAAACAAATGTGGGTACTGAGCACGCATCTGAGCCTCCCGCTCCCAAGTGCTCTCCGGGAGGTTCTCGTGCTGCCATCTGATGCGCACTAGAGGAATCGATCATCCACGTAGGACCCGATCCTGTCGATCCTCGATATCCACCGGGACCTCCGCAAAAGTCTCCCCATCACCAACGTCCAGCTCCCCATGGTCAATGATGTGTGTTGGGTCGTGCACATATCTCCTCAGTTGAGATACGTGGAAGACGTCGTGCACCCGGTGCAACTGAGGTGGTAGAGCCAGACGATAAGCCACCTCGCCAATCCTGCTGAGGACCTGGAATGGTCCGATGAAGCGTGGAGACAACTTTCTGCCTCGTCCAAATCTCCGTAATCCATGTCGAGGTGAGACACGAAAGAAGACGTGGTCGCCATCCTCGAACTCTAGTGGCCTCCGCCTCCTGTCAGCATAAGACTTCTGTCGGCTCTGAGCTGTCCTCATCCGCTCCTGGATAACCTGGACCTTCTCTATCGTGGCTTGGACCATCTCTAGTCCCACAAGTGCTGACTCCCCAGGATCTATCCAGCACAAAGTAGATCTGCAAGGTCGGCCGTACAATGCCTCGTATGGTTCCATCCCGATGGTGGAGTGGTAACTGTTCTTGTACACAAACTCCACCAAGGGTAGGTGGTCCTCCCAGCTGCGACCAAAGTCGAGGACACATGTGCGGAGCATGTCCTCGAGAGTCTGAATGGTCCTCTCCGTCTTACCATCCTTCTGAGGGTGAAAGGTGGTGCTCAGACGTAGCTGCGTCCCAAACGCCTCCTACAACCCCTTCCAAAGTCAGGAAGTAAAGCAAGCATCTCGATCGGAAATGATAGATGATGACACACCGTGAAGCCGTACAATCTCTTGAACGTAGAGACGCCCCAAGCTCTCCACTGATCCCTGCTCTCTGATGGGTAAGAAGTGAGCCAACTTGGTGAGTCGGTCGACAATCACCCAAATGGAGTCGTGACCTCTGGAAGTGTGTGGAAGTCCAGTCACGAAGTCCATGGATATCCCGTCCCACTTCCACTCCAGGACCTCTAAGGGCTGTACCAAGCCTGTTGGTACCTGATGCTCTGCCTTTACCTGCTGGCAGGTGAGGCATCGAGAAACAAACTCTGCCACATCCTTCTTTATGCCCGGACACCAGTGCTATCTTCTGAGGACCTGGTACATCTTCTCCACTCCAAGATGTACCGCCAAAGGATAAGTGTGAAACTCTCTCAGCACCTCCTTTCGTAAAGCGACTGGTACTAAGGTACGTCCTCTGAAAAGGATGTCGTGCTCTACTCCAAGGGAGAATCCATCAGGTGCGTGTCCTGAGGATATATGTGCACGCCGCGTCTCACAGTCAGCGTCCCCACGCTGTGCCTCTCTGACCCGCTGCAGTAGTGGAGGGGTGACTGTGAGAAACTGAAGGAAGGCTGCTCCATATCTATCCACGAAGGATATCTACAAGGCGGCTAGCTGCTTTGTCGCCTCCTCAAGTAGCTGAATGCATGTCCTCCTGCTGAGAGCATCGGCTACTACGTTCCCCTTCCCAGGAGTATAGACTATCTCAAAGTCATAGTCCTGGAGGAACTCGAGCCATCGTCGTTGTCTCGGGTTCAGGTCCTTCTGAGAGAAGATGTACCTGAGACTCTGATGGTCAGAAAAGACTGTAAAGCGCTCACCCATCAAGTAGTATCGCCATGTCTTCAGAGCGAAGACCACTACTGCTAACTCCAGGTCATGGGTAGTGTAGTTCTACTCATGCGGCCTCAACTGACGTGATCTATAGGCGATCACGGCCCGCTCCTGCATCAGGACACATCCGAGTCTGGTCCCTGATGCATCGCAGTAGACTACGTACCCTACTCCCTCCTCAGGAAACCTCAAGATAGGTGCGCTGGTCAATATCTTTCTTAGCTCCTGGAAGCTCTGCTGACATCTGTCTGACCACACAAAGGGTTTCCCTTTCTTCTTCAAAGCTGAGAGTGGTGTCGCAACTCTGGAGAAGTCCGTCACAAATCTCAGATAGTATCCAGCTAGTCCCAAGAAACTCTGCACCCCCGTCACGCTCCTGGGTGGCTCCCAAGCTAGCACTGCCTCGATCTTCGCAGGATCCACTACAACTCCCGCCTCAGAGATGATGTGCCCCAAGAAGTGGACCTCGTGTATCCAGAACTGACACTTCAAGAGCTTTCCATAAAGTTGGTGCTCTCGGAGTGTGTCTAGTACAACCTGTAAGTGGTAGGCGTGCTCCTCCTCAGTCGTCGAGTATATCAAAATGTCGTCGATGAAGACTACAACAAATCGATCGAGGTATGGCTGAAATATCCTGTTCATGAGGCCCATGAATA
Organism: Viscum album; assembly: GCA_963277665.1. Lineage (NCBI taxonomy): Eukaryota > Viridiplantae > Streptophyta > Magnoliopsida > Santalales > Viscaceae > Viscum > Viscum album. The sequence continues at coordinate 32,372,438 of OY728150.1, read as the reverse complement.
CTGCTGGAGCATTGGTTACGCCAAATGGCATAACCAAGAACTCATAGTGGCCATACCGACATCTGAAGGCCGTCTTCTGCACGTCCTCGTCCCGAACTCTGAGCTGATGATAGCCTGACCTGAGGTCTATCTTCGAGAACCATCGTGCTCCCTTTAGCTGATCGAAGAGGTCATCAATCCTCAGTAGCGGATACTTGTTCCTCACTGTCACCGGGTTCAGGCGACGATAGTCGACACACAGTCGCAATCTCTTGTCCTCCTTCTTGGCGAACAATATCGGGGAAGCCTATGGTGAAACACTGGGTCAGATGAAACCCTTGCCCTGCAAGTCCTCCAACTGTACCCGTAGCTCTCGAAGATCAGCGGGGGACATCCGATATGCTGGAGTCGATATCGGGGCAGTCCCGGGGTATAGGTCAATATGAAATTCTACCTCTCTGCGAGGAGTTAGCCCTGGAACGTCATCGGGAAAGACGTCCGCATACTGATCCACCACTACAGGAAAACTAGGACTCTGCACGTCAACTTCTCTTAGGATGAGGCTAGCCAACTGATGAGTGATGGGCTGTCCTCTCCTCTGCGGAAGTCCATCCTGTGCTGCGAAGGCTCCCTTCTCGCCGGTGAAGGTAAACCTGCTCCCGTCGGTGCGTACACATCGCACCTTGCGCCTAAAACAGTCAATCTGTGCATGGACTGTAGATAACCAATCCATGACCAAGATGACGTCGTAAGGCCTCAACGCTGCTACAAGAAGATCCCAGCCGAAGCTCTTGCCTCCTAGAGTAAGCTCACACTACCGGCACCAGTGCGTAATCGTCGATTCTACTCCCGTAGGAGTCTCTAGTCGTAAGGATCGAGCCAACGGCTCTATCGGAATCTCCGAGCTCCGAACAAGGGCAGCGGCTATGAAAGAGTGACTCGCTCCTGTGTCTATAAGAACTGCAGCAAGGGTGGAATAGACACAGATAGTACCTCGAATCATCTCAGGTGCGCCGTGGTCATAGGCCTCCGCTGCCTGGAGCTGTGCCTGTCTCTGCCTGCCAACTCCCTGTGGTCGGGGTGGACCTCCTGGTGGTGGTGGTGGTAGAGCCTCAAAGCATCTCCCACCACCTGCTACTCGGCCAACTCCTCTTCCTCGTCCGCCTCCTCCCTGAGGACTGCCACGTTCGACCATCTGCCTCTACCTGGGTGGCCCCTCAACCGTCTGCTTCTCCTCGGCACGGTGGTTCGGGCAGTCACGAGCCATGTGGCCATGCCCGCCGCATGTGTAGCACTGCCTGCCTCTCGAAAGACTGGCTCCACACTGTGTGCCCCACACTGCTGAGCCAGTGTCCTGAGGTCGTCTGCGTGAGGGTCTAGTCTGCCTGGACCCCTGATTCATCCGTAGACTACCTTCTGCGGAAGACTTTACTATGTGCCGCCCCTCGGTAGGTTTTTCTGCTGATGAAGGCTCAGCAAGGAAGCTCTCGATCAAAATTTCTTGCTCCAGTACTCCTACCTGAGTCAGAATGCTGAGGGAGATCAGCGATGCCCTGATCTCGTGTCTCAATCCCTGCTCAAAGGTCTGGGCCCGGAAGAATGGGTCTCGTACCATGTCGGTCGAGTAGCGCGAGAGATCGGTAAATATCTCCGAGTACTGGGCAACCGTCAAGCTGCCCTGCCGCAGCTGAAGAAGCTCCTGGATGCGCACTGCACGGAGGGTGGCAGGGATGAACTCTGAGCGGAAGAGGCTCTCAAAGTACTTCTAGAGAAGAGATGCCTCATCGTGCACCTGGAGCATCAAGCTCCACCATCGGCCCGCTACCGCATGCAGTAGGATCGCCGCGAGGATCACCATGAGGTCTGCTGGCGTCCTCACTAACTGGAAAACTCGCACCACTGCCTCCAGCCAGTCCTCGGCTGCCTGGGGGTCCATCTCCCCGCGGAACCTGGGCGGTCGATGGAACTGGAACTCATGTAGTGCAATGAGGCGATGTTCATCGTCAGCGGCTGGGGATGGAAGCATCGGTGGCTCGGCGGGTAAAGGTACCGTTGGTGCCTCAGCTGTCAAAGGGCCCTATACCGAGGCCTCGTCGCTCGGCGGACTGTCGTCATGCTCAACTCTCGGAACCCTAGCTGGCTGCCGTCGTGGGGCCATCCTGAAAAGGAAACAGGTGCGCCACGGTCAGAACAGTATACCTGGTGAGCTGACACAAAGTAATCACAAAGAAAACTTGTAACACACATGCAATCAATGTTTTCATGCATTAAGTTGGAAATCAGAAGTCAGGGTCCTGGTGTACGGATACGTCGGCCGCCGTACCAACACTGGACTCCCTGGACTGATAACCACACCCAATATGCTAAACAATATTTCTTCACATAGAAAAAGATCAGATTCTACGGTAGAACCAAACTCCTCTGATACCAATTTGTCACGACCCATCCTCGGGGCCCGTGCCGTGACTACCCCAAGCCCGCCTTCCATAGGCCAGGGGATGGCGACTAGCACCAAGGCGTAAATCCCGGTAAAAAGGGAAGGCATTTCCTTTGTAAAATAAACAATCACCACAGAGTAAGCAAGCAGAAGAAGTAAACACTAAGTAAAAACTGGTACAACAGTAAGTGCGGAAAAGTAAAGGGGGGCGGAAATACAAGCTCAACTGTAAAGTACAACTGAAAGGGGAAAAATAGCAACTGAAATAAAAATCCACAGCGTCGAGCCGTCCTCTGGAATTTCCACCTGAAGGGTGGGTACAGATCGCCTCCACAGCTCCTCGGTCCAGCTGTCCGCTCCGAGTACACCCCGCCCAGTGGTCCACCTCTAGGTACCGTCCTGTTCCGCCAACCTTGACCACGATCAGCGTTGTCCATCGTCTGCAACCAACACAACGTAGTGCGGGCATAGCCCGTGCAGGGGTGAGTATAAGCTACTCAGTAGAGACCCCGAGACCCCTGAAGGTCTCCCAGAATCCACAAAGGATAATCCACAAAGGAAAGATATAATCACAAAGTAACATCCGACACTGCTTAGGTATATGCCCATACATATACCTAAGTCATCAATTCTCGCTCGGCTCTAACATCCGAGCTCAAGTACAACCCAGTACACACAGGGAAGCCAAACGTAAATCCACACAGGATGGCACATCACAATCCACAAAGGAAAGCAAAACAGGGTTTCAGCTCACACATGTATACTTCTTCGAATGACGATAGAGATGATCACTGATCCATCTAAGTCGTCGGACCCACAAAGGATCGATAGGTACTAACCCCCGCAATGACCCACAAAGGATCTGACCCACAAAGGATCGATAGGTAACTAACCCCTGCAAAGACCCACACAGGATCGGACCCACACAGGATCTGTAGGCGCTGGCCCACACAGGACCGCTGAGCGCTGACCCACACAGGATCGGACCCACAAAGGATCGATAGCACTGACCCACAAAGGATCGCTGAGCGTTGTAGTCGTCGCCGTCGAATCCACTGAGGATCTCTGCACAGTCGTCGTCGTCATAGTAGCAGTCGCAGCCAGCTCTAGGGTTCCCGCACACAGCAAGCTCGTTCGGGAGGGTCCGCTCCCCGAGCCGAGAGGCTGATACATCAACTGACACATAGTCCCGAGATGATGTATCCAAAAGTTCCGTATCGCCAACAGGAACTCAACGTCGTAGACGGCGCGTCAATCGGACGCCCGGTCTGAGAGTTATTGGCTTTTTCGTCCTAGGTGCCCGGTTGGTTTCTAAGGCAAAACCAACCCGACTGTACTCCACCAGAGTCCAAACCTTGGAGGAGTATGCCAAAAGATCCATCTCACTTAGAGGAATTCAACAAAGTTGACGGCACGTCAATCGGACGTCCGAAGCTCAAGATATGAGCGTTTCCGCTCCGAGGGCCCGGTTGGTTTCGTGTACGAACCAACCCGGCCAAACCCAAAGTATTCTGAAACCTTGAGTGTGATATACCGAAACGACCGTCTCGATCCATGGATCGCATCGCCGCTGACGGCGCATCGTTCGGAGGCCCGTAGCTCAAGTTATGAGCAAAAGCCCGAAAAGGTCCGGAAACAGGGGGGTCTGGGCCCAGACCGACCCGGCCCGACCCCCCTGGGTCGACCCGACCCGGGTCCGACACGGTTGGGCGCGACCCGGCCCAGACGGGGCAGCCCGGCCCGGGCTGGGCGCGACCCGGCCTGCGGGTCGGTTCGGCTCGGCCGAGCAAGGGAAGCTGCGGGGCGTACTGTCGCCACGGGAAGAGGAGTCGCGGCCCCACGTGGGGCCGCGCTTGGTCAGCGGACGCGGTAGAGCCGCGTCCCGTGTCTCGTCGGACCCGCGCGGTCGCGGGTCTGGTCGGCCGCCATCGCCGCGGCTGAAGCCGCGGCGGCTCCATCCGGCGGCGCGCCAGGGCGCCGCCGCGCCGGCGACCCGCGCCGCCGGTGGAGTCCGCATGCCACCGGAGTTGCTCCGCTGGTCCAATTCCATTTCCGTCTGCGTCGTAGCTCCTCCCGGGTCCCGTTCTTCACTGAGGAATCAACAAATTGTCTTTGTGGCACGTTTGGTCATCGTCCACCGTTCCGCACACCAAGAAACAAAGGGCGGTGGGTTCGGACTTGTTCGTTGGTCTGCACCCACCGCGTTAGCGGTTTGAAACAACACCACAAAATCCCAGAAATTGATAAACCACGTCTCGTAATAATAATCCGTGGACCAATTTGTTAATTGGTTGGTCCGCGTTCTTGCCTTGGAGGAAAACAAACATGGGTAATAACATTTTCAAAACGACCCCTACCTCGTAGCTGTCGTCGGACGAGTGCGAGCACGTCGCGGAATTGACCATCACGGTAGGAGGTGATCGTCACATCGCGGAAGGGCACCGCGTCGTTGCGGAAGGGCGTCGCGTCGACGATCTCAAGCAGTTGATCGAAGATTTGTTGTGGGGAAAGAACGTCGCGGAAGAAGTGTCAGCGTCGCGTCGATCTCCGGGGGTCGGGCGTTCTTCGTCGCCCTTCGTCGGAGGCCGGCGTTCTTCGCGTTCTTCGCGTTCTTCGCATTCTTCACGAAGGGGGATGAAGGCACAGAATCTTCAAAAATCCTCTCAACAAATCGTCCCCAGAAGAAAGGTGTGTTGGTCTTATTTTATTAACATGCCAACAATTTGAAAAACAAATTAAGTAACGACCCATTAATTTGGTGAATTAATGGTAAGACTTAACAGTCCAATTAATAGGAGCGTTTAAGAGTTTTAGAAAACGCTCCAGTTGACTTCATTTAAGAGGGGGGGTTGCGGGTGTGTTACTTAGGGGAAAAGAAACGGTGGGGCTCATGCGGGCCCCACCTCACAAATATCCTACCAAGAAGGTAGGATATTTTGAATTGCACCCTATCCGCTTTAACTCAGCTTAAGCAGCTTTAAGTGGCTATTAAGTGGCTTTAATTGAAATAAAAATAAAGTTGTCGCACCACTTTATTTTATTTCTTAACTTAACGCCAAAATTTTAAAAACCATACTCAAGAAAACGCAACTCCGAAAGAGGAATTTCTAAGAAAATACCGGCACTGCGATTCCATCGGTGCCCTAGAAATTTGATTCCGAGCACCGGTTCAAAAGTTAGAAAAACCCGCTCATTCGTTCACTGAACGTACCCGAGCCAAACTTCGGAAAATGATTCCGGGCACACCGGGCCTCAGAATCAGGTGCCGTCAGAAACTGTGTTCTTGTAAAATTCCAAAGAAAATTAAGAAAAAAAAATTTCCTTGAAATTTACAGGTCTTTACAGGAGAACCTTCTCTGACCTTAGGAGAAGCAAAATCCCGAGTTAGGGCCGCTTATGAAGAAAAACGAGCCACTTATAGGCAAAATTGCGTGAGATCCAGATTTATAGTATCTCATTTAAGTGACTGCATGGTTTTCTCACATGGTTAGACAAACCGTGCACCAATCATGTGTTAGACACTGCCTCAGATGACCCTACACACACAGTTGGCCGAATGGTTAGGAAAACTGTGCGCTGCCCATGCTGATGCTACTTCCTCCAATACCAACTATGCATGATTTTGCCACATGGTTTAGAAAAACCATGTGCCATCCGTGTGACTTCCTATTTGCATCAAAACTTCACTCAAAGTTCTCCTGACTCTACCATTCGTCACCCTTAACATAAAATCAATTAAAATCATCAATAAAGTGTCAAATACCAAAAAATGAGGGTACTAAATTCTCCCCACCATTGGTCTTTCCATCCTTGGAATGTAGAAAAACATCATTCAACTGAAATAGTTCCGGCCACTGCCCTTTCATTTTCATTTCATGTTCCTAAGTCTCTTCATGAATCTGACCATGCAGCCATAAAACCCGCACTATACCCATTATTTTCCCCATAAATACATTCTCTTGCCAATCCACAATTCATACAAGGATATGTTTCAACAAATCAACTGGCTCCATGTCAACGTGATCCCATTTGATCACTTGGTCAGGATCAGGCTGATACTTTTCAATTGAGTTACATGGAACACATTATGCACCAAACTGAACCGTTGTGATAATACCAACCAATATTCCACCTCTACAGCCCGTTCCAATGTCTGAAAAGGTACAATATATCTATTAGATAACATGCCCTACTTCCCGAAACAACAATGTCCAATCCTTGGGAAGATCCTCAAGAAGACATGATCACCCACTACGAACGACAACGGTCTTCGACGGTGATCTTCATAAGATTTATGATGACTCTGAGCTGTCTCCATCCACATTCTAATCGACTAGATCTTTTATATAGTTTCTTGGACAAGGCTTGGTCCGACTAGTGATGTTTCACCCGTTTCAACCCAGCATAGTGAACAACAACAAGGACGCCCATACAATGCTTCAGACGAAGCCATACATATCGAGTCTTGATAACTGATATTGTATGATAACTCCACTAAGGGTATGTTCTCCTCCCATGAGCCACCAAAATCAATTACACATGCCCACAATAGGTCTTCCAACCTTTTTATCATCCGTTCGGATTACCCATCCGTCTGAGGATGATACACCATGCTCATAGTCAACTGAGTCCTAAGGGCTTACTGTAATGATTTCAAGAAATTAGATATGAACCTCAGATCTCTATCTGAGAATATAGAAATTGGTACAACATTCCCCTTTACCACTTCTCTCATATAGATTATTGAAATATATTCCACTGTATGAGTTTCATGAATTGGGATGAAATGGGATGACTTGGTTAGACGATCCACTATCACCCAAATGGCAACGTGTTTCTCGACCGTTCATAGAAGACTAGTAACAAAATCCATTGCTATTTGATCTCATTTCCACAATGGGATATGTAATGACTGTAACATAACAGCTGGTCTCTGATTCTCTTCTTTAACCAGCTGACAAGTTAAGCACCGTGAGACAAACTCGGCCACCTTTCTTTTCATGCCGCTCCACCAAAACTGTGTCTTCAGTGCCTTGTAAATTTTCATTGTACTCAGATGTACAACCAATTTCGAATGGTGGTATGCATGAAGGAGTTTTTCCTGACAAATCATAGGTAAAACCATCTGATTTTTGAAACACAAAACTAAACCCCCATCATGTTTCCAACCACCAATGGTCTCCCCACTATAGAGTTTTGAACGTACAGCTAGACATTCTGCATCAGATGTTTGTGCTTCTTTGATCATCTTTACCAAATCATTAACAATCATAGGTGAAAATAAAACCTCAACATCACCTCAGTTTTCATATTCCACATGCATGTCATCTAAGACCGAATTCAACTGCCATTCACCTAAATATTCTTTCACTAACTGAGCATATGACTTTCTACTCAATGCATATTCCACCAAATTTAATTTTCCTAGTGTGTACCTCATATCAAAGCCAAAAATTTGGAGATTCTCCATCCACATCCTTTTCTTGAGATTCATATCTCGCTGTGAGAAAATGTGTTTCAATATTTTGTGCTCCATAAACACAGTAAATTTCTCACCAAAGATATAATATCTCCATGTTTTCAAAGCATTAACGACTGCAGGTAACTCCAAATCATGTGTTTGGTAACTCTTCTCATGCACCCTCAACTGTCATGAGCCATATTTAACCACATGATTCCCTTGCATTAAAACGCACCCCGGCCCTGATAATATGGCATACAAGTGATGATTCGTCAAGATCCCCCGCATTTTCTCCAAGTGCTGCTCATGCTTCACCCTTATCTTGGAATACACCATAATATCATATACAAACAGCACAACAATAGAATCTAGATATCATTGAAATATCTGATTCATCAAATCCAAGAAGACTTCTAGTGAATTTGTTAGACCGAAAGGCATGACTATATATTCGTAGTGGACAAATCTTCTTCTGAAATCTTTTTTAGGAATATCGTCATTCCCCACCCGCAATTGATGATATCCCGACCTCAGGTCTATCTTAGAGAACCACTGGTCTCCCCTCAACTGGTTGAACACGTCATCAATTCGTGGAAGTGGATATCTTTTAATTATATTAACTTGGTTAATTCTACAATAAGCAACACAAAGCCTCAGGGTTCTATCCTCCTTTTTCACAACAACACCAGCGCTACCCATGGAGAGGTGCTAGGTCGGATAAACCCTTTGTTCTCTAATCGTCCAACTGGACATTCAGTTCCTGTAATTCAGTAGGTGTTATCTGGTAAGACGAAAGTGACATAGGTTTGGTCCTTGGAAGGAGATCAATCGTAATCTCAAATTCTTTTATGGGAGGTAACCTAGATAATTTCTCAGGTAAAAACATCCATGAACGGATCCACCATTGCCGGAAGAGCATTATGCTCAACAACCTTTACCAATTCCAATGACAAAATCACCAACAGATACGATAATGTTCCCACTACTGGTTCCAACAAACCTGTTGCACCCTGCCATTCATGCATCACTTCTCTAATGAGATGTCTAATGCCATCGTGTGTCGCAAATCCACTATTCGCGCATTACAGTCGATGTGGTCCTTAAACGCCACAAGCCAATCCATTCCCAGGATTACATCATACCCATCCATCTCAAGCACTGAGAAAATCCCCATTAGCTCATCCTCACCCACAACGATACAACAAGCTCTATAGAAGAAGGCTCGACACTCTCTTCGACCTAGAGAAGTTTGAAGTTTAAAAAATTCTCACCCATATCAAACTGCAGTTTCATCAAGGTAGAATTTAAAATAATAGTACTTCTCACTATGGATGGTCCCGACTGATCATCCACCAGAACCTGCTCATCTTTAAACAATGCCATGGTTTCCACACCCTGCTCTTTATTACTCAGTCATTGGATTATGTGTCATACTCCCGCCCTGGGAATTAGTGTCACTCCTTCGCTTGAACCCAGAGTTAGTGTTCTAACTATAACCCATGGGTACCACCATGCTACCTCTGCTCGAAGCTCCCAATAGTTCATGCTCAGCCACCGATGATCGATTCACTTTCTCTGTGTAATCACTGATACACAACACTACTATTTTGAATGAATATCTTTCCTTAACACCGCTTTGAAGAACTTTTCCTTCAAAGACGTGCTACCCGCCACCTTGGGTGAAAACTGCACTAAGCTCATAAACTAAGTTGCATACTCCATCACTGACATATGCTATTTCTTCAAACTGAAGAAATATGTTCTACGGTGAATTCTGAACATATTTTGGTAGAGTTGTTTATTAAAAAATTCCTCAAAAACCACCCCACATCATACCCTGGTGTGATACCCCTTGGACTACCAACTCCCACCACTGAAGAGAAAGATCCTCTAGATTACACGTTTCTAGGTTTACTTTCAACTCTACTGGTATCCCCAAGAATTCGTAAATTCTGTTCATTCTGGACAGTCACGTCTCTGCCCTATTTGGGTTTGAATCAAACCTAAAGACTGGTGGATCCTGTTTTTGAAACTGAGTTGCATAATCAACATGATTTGTCTCTTCCCCTATATTCACACTTCCCACACCTTGGAAAGCTTTCACTATGCTCTGGACTAACTGCTGGTTCACCTGGGACTCGGTGCAACCATGTTTTCATCGCCACTTCCATTTGGTCTCTACGACACCTACCCAGTATCTATAAATAGAATAACCAACCTTAAGTCTCAATTTTGTAGACATCAAGAATTCCAATTTCAAATCGCGTTAGACAACACTATTACTACGAGGCTTTCCACTTTTCCACATTTGTCATTTTCTAAATGTTAAACAAACACTATCAATCTCACTCTCTAGAAACTGTTGGCTTAGCATTTCAAATTCTATAACTTCAACTACCACAACATTGTTTTTCCAAAAATAACCTTTTTCCATTTTCTACCATTTTTTAGAACATTCAACATAATTTTTGAAAATCAACCCACATTCAAAATTCACGAAATACCCTGTTTTCAAAATCGTTCACTTGAAAACAATTTCTTCATTTTTCAAAAATTAGCACCATGAACAAAATCCATACTCATTCCTCACAATGATATATGAAATCCTAGTGGGAATTCATTCATCTAAAATGCATGTCTTGCTCCTCTAATTGGCTAAAACAATGAAAATGATATTTCCAACATTCTAGAAGTGTATCCAAAACACTTATGTACCCAACACCCGTGTAACTTTAAGTTCAGTATAAATGAGTTAGCTACATCCGTTTGTGATATACATTTATGTTCCGACAATCCAACTCTTGTTTAAGATTTCAACCCAAGGAATAGAAAAGAATGAATTTCAACTCCAAGACCAAGAACACTATTGACTACTTGTTAGGCAAGGACCGAACAAGCTGATTAAATTTGTAATGATCTTCCAATTCTCATTGTCTTGAGAGCTCAACGAGTCATTACTAGGCCTTAAGTGACATCCCCAAGACGCCAAAGGCTGGAAATAAATGCCAAAATGTTTCAAATACCAGTTGGGGGACGATTTACCCTTTAATAAAAACCCCATTAACCAACCAAGCATAACCAAACATTTACTATATGATGCATGAAAAAATGAATGACAACTAAACAACTTCATTTATGTAAAACCACATCAAGTACACAACAACGGAAGACTAAAACAAGCATCAAAGTACAAAGTGGATGAACAACTCAAGACTCTCAAAAGTCACCATAACTCCCTGCTCCACAAGCTCCAAGCTCCACAACATCTCCCAAGCATCACCATGAGCCACTAGCAATATGATGCTTTACCTTTACATGTGTCCTATAATACACCATCTCCTAAAGCACCAAAGTGGCGAAGCAGGGGTGAGTATAAAACTCAGTAAGTTTCACCAAGGACTTCCCTACTCACTCTACTGGGAATGAAGAGTTAGCAACATTATATAAAATAAGTTTATAGAATACATTTTCTCAAAAGCAGTTTATAAGAAAATATAAACAAGTTTCCAAAACCATTCATCACTAAAGGCATTCCAGTAACAATTGAAACCAATTTTCTAAAAAGTTATTTTTCCAAAAAAATAACAAAACAAGCATTAGAACCATTTCACAAACATTCCTTTTTGGCATACCCAACCATTCCACAAACCCATGCAACCAACCATGCATGCTACCCGGAAGAGTGGAGAAGCCCTAACCCTTATCCATCCCATCCATGATGGGGGAGACTTCTTACCCTTATCCAACCCAAACGCACATGAATGCTTGATGGGGGAGATCACAAACCCTTATCCATCCCAACACTGATGGGGAAGACCTAGAACCCTTATCCATCCAGAATTCAATATGAATGTTTGATGTGGGAGAGCCCTAACCCTTACCCATCCCAACACTGATGGGGGAGACTCATAACTCGAATCCGTCCCGAATTCCATATGAACATATGCAACAATATGCCATTACACCATTGGCACCGAGAACAAGGTCATATTTCCACAAAGTCTCGTATATGCAACACAAACACACACCACATATTCCCAAAAATCATTCCAAAACACCCTTTCAATAAAAATGACATTTTATTGAAAACCATTTCAATCAAAATCATTTCAATCTCAAACCATTTCAATAAAACTCCGTATTTATTGAAAACAAATACCATCAAAACCATTTCAATCTCAAACCATTTCAATAAAACACCCTTTTTATTAAAACCCATTTTCATCAAACCTCTTCCAATTTTAGAAAATCAATAATTTAAAATCAACATTTTAAATTCAAGAATCCACATCACTTTGCGCAACAATTCACCAAGATTTCACAATGTCATCAAAAACATAAATCATCACTAAAGAATATTTATTCTATAATTTTCACAATAAAAACCTTTCAAATAAACCAATTTGAATATAAAGCCAATAAATTCTTATAAGTGGAGTTGAGAGTGAAGCCACCTACATCAATGGTTTTGAAAAAAACCCCAAAAAACAGAGAACGCACAAGAAAAATTGGTCGAATCTCCATGAACCCACCTTAGATCTCTTCTCCTAGCAATACCAAGACCAAATCTCATCATATTTGGCATCCACACACTTAGATCTACCCATAATAGGTGTATAACTAAGAGACCGAGAGAAGAAGAGAAGTAGATCTAAGTAGATCTAGGAAACCGATCTAAAACGATGAAGAACGATCACATACCTCAAGAACCCGGCTTCGATTCTCCAAGAGAAGCCTTTGGATCGCCTTCAGAATGATGGGATAACCTTATATGACCTTAGGAGAAGCAAAATCCTGAGTTAGGGCCGCTTATGAGGAAAAACAAGCCACATAGAGGCAAAAACGCATGAGATCCACCTTTAGAGAATCTCTTTTAAGTGGCCACATGGTTTGGTTGCACGGTTAGACAAACCGGGCGCTAACCATGCATTAGCCACTGCCACGGCTGACCCACCATGCACGGTTTGACTGCATGGTTAGGCAAACTGTGCACCGCCCATGTTGAAGCTACTGCATCCAAGACCAACTACGAATGATTTTTCCATAAGGTTTAGACTATTCGTGCACCGTCCGTGTGACTTTATCTTTGACTCAAAACTTCACTCAATGTTCTACTGACTCTCCCATTCATTACCCTTATCTTTAAAACCATTAAAATCATTAAGAAAGGGTTAAATACCAGAAACTAAGGGTACTACATTCTCCCCACCATTGGTCTTTCCATACCAGGATACGTATAAGCGAAGCATCCGGCTATAGGTTAACGCGATCCCATCAGATCACATGGTCAAGATCAGGATGATACTTTTCAACTGAGATACATAAAACACATTATGCACCAAAATGAACCATGGTGGTAATGCCAACCGATATTCCACCACACCAACTCATTCCAGTATCTCAAAATGGCCCATGTATCTAGGAGATAACTTTCCCTGCTTCTCGAAAAGACGATGTCCAAGCCTTGGGGAGATCATCCAGAAGACATGATCACCCACTACGAACGACAATGGTCTTCGACAATGATTTGAATAATATTTATAACAACTCTGAGCCGTCTCCACACTTTTTCTAATCAATTGGATCTTCTCTGTTGTTTCTTGGACAAGGCATGGTCCAACTAGTGAAGTTTCACCTGTTTCCACCCATCATAGTGGATAATGACAAAGACGCCAATACAATTCTTTAGAAGGAGCCATAATTATCGAGGATTGATAACTGTTATAGTATGAGAACTCAACTAAGGGTATGTGCTCCTCCCATGACCCACCAAAATCCATTACACAAGCCTGCAACATTTCTTCCGACGTTCGTATCGTCCACTCGGATTGTCCATCCGTCTGAGGATGATACGCCGTGCTCATAGTCAACTGAGTCCTAAGGGATTGCAGTAATGATTTCCAAAAACTTGATGTGATCCTCGGTTCTCTATCTGAGACTATAGACATTGGTACACCATTCCTCTTTACTACTTCTCAGATATAGATTATTGAAAGATCTTCTACCGTATGAGTTTCACGAATTGGGATGAAATGGGACAATTTGGTTAGACGATCCACTATCACCCAAATGGAATTGTGTTTCTGGACTGTTCATGGAAGACCTTTAAGAAATTCCATTGCTATTTGATCCAATTTCAACACTAGGATAGGTAAAGACTATAACATACCAGCTGGTCTTTGATGCTATGATTTAACCTGCTGAAAATTTAAGCACTGCGAGATGAACTCAGCCAACTTTCATTTCATGCCGCTCCACCAAAACAACGTCATCAACGCCTTGTACATTTTCTTTGTACCCAGATGTACAACCCATTTCGAATGGTGGTATGCATGAAGGAGTTGTTCCTCACAAATAATAGGTACAACCATCCAATCTCTGAAACACAAAAATAAATCCCCATCAAGTTTCCAGCCATCAATGGTCTCCCCACCATTGAGTTTTGAACATACAACTAGACATTCTGCAACATATGTTTGTGCTTCTTTGAGCATCTTTACCAAATCAGGATCAAGTGTAGCTGAAAAGAAAACTGCAACATCACCTAGGTTTTCATATTCCACATGCATGTCGCTTAAGACCGACATCAACTGCCATTCATCTGAGGCTTCTTTCGCTAACTGAGCATATGACTTTCTACTCAATGCATATTCCACCGAATTTATTTTTCCCGGTGTGTACCAAAAGTGAATGTCAAAAATTTGGATATACTCCATCCTCCTCTTTTTCCTGAGATTCAAATATCGCTGTGAGAAAATGTGTTTCAATCATTTTTGATCCGTAAACACAATAAATTTCTCACCTTAGAGATAATATAACCATGTTTTCAAAGAATGAATGATTGCAGCTAACTCCAAATCATGTGTTGGGTAACTCTTCTCATTCACCCTCAACTGTCATGAGCCATATGAAACCACATGATTCCCTTGCATGAGAACACACCCCAACCCTGACAATTTGGAATACAACTGATGAATCCGCAAGATTCCCCGCACTGTCACCAAGTGTTGCTCATGCTCCACACTTGTCTTTGAATACACCAGAATATCATCTAGAAACACCACAACAAAATAATCCATATATCATTGAAATATACAATCCATCAAAGCCATGATGATTGCTGGTGAAATTGTTAGACCGAAAGGCATGACTACATATTCGTAGTGGCCATATCTGCTTCTAAAAGCTGTTTTAGGAATATCATCACTCCTCACCCACAATTGATGATATCCCGACCCCAGATCGATCTTAGAGAACCACTGGGCTCCACTCAACAGGTCGAACAAATCATCAATTCATGGAAGTGGATATCTTTTCTTTATTATAACTTGGTTAAGTCTAAATTAATCAACACAAAGCCTAAGGGTTCCATCCGCCTTTTTCACAACAACACCGGCGCTGCCCATGGAGACGTCCTAGGTCAGATAAACACTTTTTTTTATAATCCTCCAACTTGTCTTTCAGTTCCTGTAATTTAGTAGGTGTTATCTGGTAAGACAGAAGTGAGCTAGGATTGGTCCCAGGAAGGAGATCAATCGTAAACTCCACTTCTCTTACGGGAGGTAACCCATATAATATCTCTGAAAAAACATCCATGAACTGATCCACCATTACCGGAAGAGCATTCTTCTCAATACCCTTTACCAATTCCATTGACAACACCACCAAAAAATACGATAACGTGCCCACTATTGGTTGTAATAAACCCGTTGCACCCTGCCTTTCATGCATCACTCCTCTAAAGAGATTTCAAATGCCATCGTGTGTTGTTAAGCCACTGTTTGCGCATTACAGTCAATGTGGGCCTTAAACGCCACCATCCAATCTATTACCAGGATTACATCATATCCATCCATATCAAGCACTGAGAAAAACCCCATTAGCTCAACCTCACCCACAACGATGCAACATGATCTACACAAGATGGCTTGACACACTCTTCGACCTAGAGAATTTTGATGTTTCAAAAATTCTCACCCATATCAAACAGCAGTTTCATCAAGGTAGAATTTAAAAGAATCGTACTTCACACCATGGATGGTCCCGACTGATCATCCACCAGAACCTTCTCGGTTCCGAACACCTCTTTGGTTTCCACACCCTGCTCTATATTGCTCCACTATTAGATTATGTGTCATACTCCCGCCCTGAGAATAAATTTCCCTCCTCTACTTGAACACAACGTTAGAGTTCGGACTATTACCCATGGGTACCACCACACATCCTCTGCTTGAAGATCCTGATAGATCTTGCACAGCCACCGATGCTCGATTCACCATCTATGTGTAATCACCGATACAGACACTCTTAGACCTAGAGAATCACTGGGCTCCCCTCAACTGGTCAAAAAATCATCAATTTGTGGATGTTGATATTTGTTCATTATCGTAACTTGGTTAAATCTACAATAATCAACATAGAGCATCAGGGTTCCATCTGCCTTTTTGATAACAACACCAGCGCTGCCCATGAAGAGGAGTTAGGTCAGATAAACCCTTTGTTTTCTAATACTCCAACTAGACTTTCATTTACTGTAATTCAGTAGGTTTCATCCGGTAAGACGGAAGTGAGCTAGGATTGGTCCCTGGAAGGAGATCAATTGTAAGCTCCACTTCTCTTATGGGAGGTATCCCATTGAATTTCTTAGGAAAAAAACATCCATGAACCGATCCACTATTGCCGTAATATCATTCTTCTCAACACCATTTACCAATTCTAATGACAACACAGCCAACAGATACGATAACATGCCCACTACTGGTGCCAAAAAACCTGTTGCACCCTTCCTTTCATGCATCACTCCTCTAAAGAGATGTCTAACACCTTCATGTGTCGTAAAGCCAATGTTCATGCATTACAGTCGATATGGGCCTTTAACGCCACCAGACAATCCATTCCCAGGATTAGATCATACCCATCCATCTCAAGCACAGAGAAAATCCCCATTAGCTCAACCTCACCCACAACGATACAACATCCTCTACACAAGAAGGCTTGACACTCTCTTCGACCTAGAGAAGTTTGTTGTTTCATAAATTCTCACCCCTATCAAACAACAGTTTCATCAAGGTAGAATTTAAAATAATAGTACTTCGCATAGTAGATGGTCCCGACTAATCATCCACCAGAACATGCTCGGCTCTGATCAACACCTGGGTTTCCACAACCTGCTCTTTATTGCTCCGTCGTCAGATTATGTGTCATACTCCCGCCCTGGGAATAAGTGTCTCTCCTCTTCTTGAACCCAGTGGTAGAGTTCCGACTATTACCTATGGGTACCACCATGATTCCTCTGCTCGAAGCCCCCAACAGATCTCGCTCAACCACTGATGCTCAATTCACCATCTCTTGTAATCACAGATACACAACACTGCTATTTTGAATGGATATCTTTCCTTAACCCTACTTCCCAGAACTTTTCCTTCAACGATTTTCTACCCGCCACATCGGGTGCAAACCACACTAAGCTCATAAACATAGTTGCATAATCCATTACCGACATATGCTCTTGATTTAGACTGAAGAAATATGTTGCGAGATGAATTATAAATGTATATGGGTAGAGTTTCTTGTTAAACCAATCCTCAAAAACCTTCCCACGTCATACCTTGGTCTGTTATCGCTTATACTACCAACTCCCAACACTGAAGAGAAGATCCTATAGCTTACATATTGCTAGCATTACTTTCGGATCAACTGGTGTCCTCAAGAATTCGTAAATTATGTTCATTCTGGACAGTCACGTCTCTTCCCTTTCCAAGTCTGAATCACACCTATAGACTAGTGGATCCTGCTTTTGGAACTGAGCCCCATAATAAACATGATTTCTCTCTTCCCATATATTCACACATCCCACAGCTTGGAATGCTTGCACTATGCTCTAGACTAACTATTGGTTCACTTGGGGATCGGTGCAACCATGTTTTCATCGCCACTTTTGGTTGGTCTCTACAGCAACTACCTGGTATCTATAAACCGAACAACAAAACTTGAGTCTCAATTCCGTAGACATCAAGAATTCCCATTTCAAATCGCGTTAGACAACAATATTACTCTGAGGCTTTCCACTTTTTCACATTGTCGGTTTTCTAAACAGACAACGAACTCTGTCAATCTCACTCTCTAGAAACTGTTGGCTTACCATTTCAAATTCTATCACATCAACTAGAACAACATTGTTTTTCCAAGAATAACCTTTTTCCATGTTCAACCATTATTGAGAACATTCAGCATACTTTTTGTAAATCATCCCATTTTCAAAATTTACCAAATACCTTGTTTTCAAAATATTTCACTTGAAAACAATTTCTGCATTTTTTAAAAATTTGAACCTTGCATAAAATCCTTACTCATTCCTCATAATGAGATATGAAATCCAAGTGGGAAGTCATTCCTCTACAATGCATGTCATGCCCCTCTCATTGGCTAAACCCTTGACATTGAGATTTCCAGTAATCTAGTGTGTATCCAAAACACTTATGTACCCAACACCCCGGTAACTTGATGTTCATTATAAACGGGTTAGCTACGTCCTTTTATGCTATACATTTCAAGTTCCTACAATCCTACTCCTATCTAAGATTTCGACCCAAGGAATAGACAAGAATGAATTTCCACTCCAAGACCATGAACACCAATGACTACTTGTTAGGAAAGGACCAAAAAAGCCGATAACATTTGTTATGACCCACCAATTATCATTGGCTTGAGAGCACAATGAGTCATTACTAGGCCTTATGCGACATCCCCAAGACGCCAAAGGCAGGAAATAAATGTCGAAGTGTTTCAAATACAATTTGGGGGACGATTTACCCTTTAAGAAATAACCCATAATCCAACAAAGAATCACCAAACATTCACAATATGATGCATGAACAAAAAATGACCCATAAACAACTTCATTTATGTCCAACCACATCAAGTACACAACATTGTAAGACCAAACCAAGCATCAAAGTACACAAAGGATGAACAACTCAAGACTCTCAAAAGACACCACGACTCTATGATCCACAAGCTCTAAACTCCACATCATCTCCCAAGCATCACCACGATCCACTAGCAATAAGATGTTTTACCTTTACCTATGTCCCGGAATACAACATATGCAAAAGCACCAAAGTGCCAAAGCAGGGTGAGTATAAAACTCAGTAGGTTTCACCAATGACTTCCCTACTCATGCCACTAGGATAGAAGAGTTAGAAACATTATATAAAATCAGTTTATAAAAAAAAATTCTTAATAGCTGTTTATAACTAAATATAAACAAGGTTCCAAAACCATTCATCACCAAAGAAATTCCAAGAGAAATTTAAACCAATTTTCTAGCAAGTTATTTTTCCAGAAAATAACCAAACAAACATTATAACCATTTCAAAAACATTCCTTTTTTCCATACCTAACTAGTACACAAACCCATGAAACCAACCATGCATGCTACCCGGAAGAGGGGAGAAGCCCTAACCCTTATCCATCCCAACCATGAAGGGGGAGACTTTATACCCTTATCAAACCCAAATGCACATGCTTCCTTGACGGGGGAGAGCCCTAACCCCTATCTGTCCCAACACTGATGGGGGAGACCCCTAACCATTATTTGTCCCGAATGCAATATGAATGTTTGACGTGGGAGAGCCCTAACCCTTATCCATCCCAACACTGATAGGGGAGACTAATAACTCGAATCTATCCCAAATTCCATATGAACATATTCAACAATATGCCATTACACCTTTGGCACTGAGAACAATGTCATATTTCTACATAGCCTCGTATATGCAACAAAAACACACACTACATATTCCCATCAATCATTCCAAAACACCCTTTCAATAAAAATTCCTTTTTATTGAAAACCATTTCCCTCAAAATCATTTCAATCTCAAACCATTTCAAAAAAACATCGTTTTTATTGATAACCAATTCCATCAAAACCATTTCAATCTCAAACCATTTCAATAAAACACCATTTTTATTGAATCCCATTTTTTCATCAAACCACTTCCAATTTCAGAATATCAATAATTTAAAATCTAAATTTTAAATTCCAGAATCCACATCACTTTGCACAACAATTCAACAAGATTTCACAATCTCATCAAAACCATAAATCATCACTAAAGAAGATTTATTCTATGATTTTCACAATCAAATCTATTCAAATAAACCATTTTGAATCTAAGACAATCAATTATATCAAGTGGAGTTGAGAGTGAAGTCACATACCTCAATGGTTTTGACGAAAACGCCAACAAACGGAGAACGTATAAGAAAACTGGGTCGATTCTCCAAGAACCCGCCTTAGATCTCTTCTCCTAGAAAGACCAAGACCTAATCTCATCATATTTGGCATCCACACACTTAGATCTACACATAACGGGTGTAGAACTAAGAAACTGAGAGAAGAATAGAAGTAGATTTAGTAAACCAATCAAGAACGATGAAGAACAATCACATACCTCATGAAACCGACTTCGATTCGCCAAGAGAATCTTTCGGATCACCTCCGGAATGACGGGAGAACCATATATGACCTTAGGAGAAGCAAAATCACGATTTAGGGCCACTTATGAAGAAAAAAGAGCCACTTGGAGCCAAAAAAATATGAGATCCACCTTTATAGGATCTCGTTTAAGTGACCGCACGGTTTGCTCGCACGGTTAGACAAACCGTGCGCTAACCGTGCATTAGCCACTGCCTCGGCAGACCCTCCACGCATGGTTTGGCCGCACAGTTAGGCAAACTGTGCACCACCCATGCTAAAGATACTGCCTCCAAGACCAATTAAGCATGATTTTTCTGCATGTTTTAGACTAACCATGCACCGTCTGTGCGACTTCCTCTTTGCCTCCAAAATTTACTCAATGTTCTCCCGACTCTCTCATTCGTCACCCTTAACTTTAAAACCATTAAAAGCATTAAGAAAGGGTTAAATACCAAAAACCAAGGGTACTACATTCTCCCCACCATTGGTCTTTCCGTACCAGGTTACGTATTAACAAAGCATTTGGCTCTAGGTCAACGTGATCCCATCTGATCACATGGTCAGGATCAGGCTGATACTTTTCAACTGAGATACAAGAAACACATTATGCACCAAACTGAACCGTGGTGGTAATGCCATCCTATATTCCACCAATCCAACCCGTTCCAGTATCTCAAAATGGCCAATGTATCTAGGAGATAACATTCATTTCTTCCCGAAATGTCAATGTCCAAGCCATGGGGAGATCCTCCAGAAGACATGATCACCCACTACGAATGACAACGGTCTTCAACAGTGATTTGCATAATATTTCTGACGACTCTGAGCCATCTCTATCCTTTTTCTAATAAAGTGGATCTTCTCTATTGTTTCTTGGACAAGGCTTGGTCCGACTAGTGAAGTTTCACCCGTTTCCACCCAGTATAGTGGAGATTGACAAGGACACTCATACAATGCTTCAGACGGAGCCATACTTATCGAGGCTTGATAACTGTTATTGTACGAGAACTCTACTAAGGGTATGTGCTCCTCCCATGAGCCACCAAAATCCATTACACAAGCCTACAACATGTCTTCCGATGTTTTTATCGTTCGCTCGGATTGCCCATTCGTCTATGGAGGATACGCCGTGCTCATAGACAACTGAGTCCCATGGGCTTGCAATAATTTTTTCCAGAAACGAGATGTGATCCTCGGTTCTCTCTTTGAGACTATAGACACTGGTACACCATGCCTCTTTACTACCTCTCAGATATAGATTATTGAAAGATCATCCACCGTATGAGTTTCCCGAAAATGGAATAAATGGGATGACATGGTTAGACTATCCACTATCACCCAAATGACATTGTGTTTCTGGACCGTTCCTAGAGGACCTGTAAAAAAATCCATTGCTATTCGATTTACCAAAGGAAGCCTTCGGATCACCTTTGGAACGATGGGAGAACCTTCTATGACCTTAGGAGAAGCAAAATCCCGAGTTAGGGTCGCTTAGGAGAAAAAACGAGCCATATAGAGGAAAAAATCCATGAGATCCACCTTTATAGAATCTCGTTTAATTGGTCAAACAGTTTACTCGCACGGTTAAACAAACTGTGCGCTAACTGTGTGTTAGCCTCTGCCTCGACATATGCTCCACGCACGGTTTGGCCGCACCATTTGGCAAATCGTGTACCGTCCGTGCAGAAGCTACTGCCTCCAAGAACAACTACGCATGATTTTGCCGCATGGTTTATAAAAACTATGCGCCATCCGTGTGACTTCCTCTTTGGATCAAAACTTCAATAAAATTTCTCTCGACTCTCCCATTAAACACCATTATATTTAAAACCATTAAAAGAATCAAGAAAGGGTTCAATAGCATAAACTAGCTTGGACTTGCATTTTCCAGATCTTGCTACAGTGAGAATTCATCCTTCCACTCCAAATATCTTGTTACACTAATATATCTCTTCATCCTTGGATTGCTCCTCTTCTAGCAGTATGACGACAAGATCCCAATACAAATCCGAATCTAAAAATCAGGGTTTCAATGAAATCTATGGGCTAGTAGTCTGGGGCAAGTGCCAGAAAACTATCCTTTAATGTTTATATCCTTCTATGGAATGCTCGCGGCCTGGGCTCGCGGGTATAATTGGATTTCCTTTCCAATGAATTTTGCCCTAATTTTGTTTCTTTGGTAGCTGTCCCGGAACCCAAATAGGATCCTGATAAAATCAAGATTTTTGTTGGGCACATGAGGGCTCATGAATCTTTTCAAGGTTACCCAACCAACTCTCACATTTGGATGTTCTGGAAGTCAAGATGTGCAGTGGATCTAGTTTCTATTTTTGTGCAATTTATTAATGTCATTCTTCTGGTGGGATATGGCGAGATTTTATTGTCGGTTGTCTATGATAATTGTGCTTCTCATGATCGTGAACCGTTACGGGATGATATATGTTCCATTAACGTGGGAGTTTCTCATTGTATATTCGTTGGAGATTTCAATGTAGTTAATAGTCCGGAAGAGAAAAAAGGCCTAGGGGATTTTCCTAGAAGGGCCAGTCAGACATTTGTTTCTTTTATAGCTCATAATGGCCTCATAGATGTGGGCTTTTCCAGTGATCCTTTTACCTTGTGAAAAATCCAGTGGGGAAATAGGCATTCCTGGTGTCGGCTGGACCACTATTTAGTTAACGATGTTGCTCTCTCAGCCCTCCCTGATAACAAAGTTCATCACCTGGTGCATAGTATCTCAGACAACTCGCCCATCAGAATCTCTCTGGCAGCCCGTGATAGCAGTGCCCCCTTCCACTTCTCAGCTTCCTAGGCAGAGGATGCTTCCATTCAAGACCTTGTTCGAAATATGTGGGATCCGCCTGGCAATGCCAATGCCTGGGTATCTCTTCACAACAAATTAAGTAAAATGATGAATCATAATCATTCTTGGGCCAATGGCCTTCCCTCTCCGGATGCTGAGTTTGAGAATATATTCAGAGAAATTAATCTTCTTGAATCAGTACTGCAACTTGACTGGGATGATTCTGTTTTTGCTAAGCTTAGGGTTAAAAAAGACATGCTATCCGATTTGCTGATGAAGCAGGAATGCGTTGCAAGATAGCAGTCACTTATCAAATGGATTTGTGTAGGTGACCATAACATAGCTTCTTTTCATGCTTGCATTAAGGAAAAACGTAGACACCTTGACCCTGTTTGAGAGGTTGTTAATGTTTTACATCAAACTCCCCCTGAAGTGAATGAAATCATAGCGGTTGTTTTGTCTATCAACACGGTCAGTGCCCCTGGCCCGGATTCCTTTCCCACATCCTTCTACCATGCGGCGTAGGATACGATAAAAGAATGTTTATTTCGTGTTGTGCATGATTTCTTTCGTGGAGGTAATCTTCCCTATATGGCGTGAGGAACTAAACTGGTGCTAGTTCCAAAGGTCAAAACCACCACTTCGTTGGACCAGTATAGACCCATTAGCCCTTGAAATGTTATTTATAATGTCTTCACTATAATTTTGAATTTAAGATTATCCCCTTTCCTCTCAAGTTGGGTGTCCTCAGAATAATATTGTTTTGTCAAAGGAAGATCATTTTGAGGGGCTATTGGGATGGCCTAAGAAATTATCAGCGACAACAGTCTGAAAATTCCAGGCACTAATGTGGCCATTCAACTGGACATGAACAAAGAAAATGATAGGATTGAATGATGTTTTGTAATCTGGATCCTTTTATTGTTGGGGTTCTCTTCTTGGGTTGTTGATCTTCTTTTTTGATGTTTCAGTTCTCCATGGATGGCCACCTCTTTTATGGGTAAGCAATTTCGATTCTTCAAGGTGGTCAGAGGCTTGAGACGGGGGGACCCTCTATCCCCCTCTGTTCATCATTGCCCAATATGATTTTAGTCATTATCTTAGTCATTGTATCACTGTATGAAAAGTGATTCCCTATCACCACAAATCCTCTTCTGGGAGTATATCTCACATTATGTTGCTGATGATACCATCATGTTTGTTAATGGTAGCAGAAAATTGATTCTAGGGGTTAATGAGGCTCTAGAGCTCTATTGCAAGTGGACTGGTCAAGTTATTAATCGTGAGAAGAGTCTTTTCTTTGTTCCCACCAAGTTCTTGGAGAGTCGCTCTAGAATTCAAGAGTCCATCCTTGGTTTGAAAAAAAGCTCAATTCCTATGAAGTACTTGGGTGCTCCAGTATCTCCTCACGCCATGCTTATTAGACACTTCGATATGGTTATGGATAAAATCATTGGGCGCATTCTCAATTGGAAGAACAAGCTTCAATCATTTTGAGGGAGAATTACGCTGATCAATTTAGTCCTATATTCTACACCTATTAACATTCAATCTACCCTCATGGTGCTGAAGGAAGCGATTTCCAATATTGAATCTACCATTTCGGCCTTCTTATGGGGTGGTCATCTCTAGAGAAATGTCATTGAGCTTCTTGGAGTAAGCTGGCCAAGCCAGTCGAAGAGGGGGGTTTCAACCAGAGAAGTGTTTCTTGCTATATGAGTGGTCCTCATGAAAAGCTGGCCTATGAGGTTCTTGAGGGGAGATCTATATGGGGAAAGCATATGCAACATACTTATGGTCGGGAAGGGAGTTTCACTGGATGTAAACATTCCAAAATCTGCAAGTTAATTCTGCCTTTTTTTCCTCTTCCTCAGCAACACACTCGGTGGATTATTGGCAAAGGGGATTTCAGCTTCTGGTATCAAAACTAGTCGGGGTCAATTTTGGGTTTCCCTAATTATCCCTCTCCGTCCATATCTTTCCAGGATGCTAGCGGTTTCCCTCTCTTTATTCGGACCACTCTGGATGCTGCTCAAAAAATTTCTAGGAGAATATCATGCTTTCTAATGACCCTGATAAGTTTGTTTTCAAAGGATCGACGTCAGGTATGTTCTCTATCAAAGGTTTTCTCAGACTTCAATCTACTGATTCCCAACAGGATTGTTGTGGTGATCATCAATGGTGCAAAAGGCAACCATCCAAATTCCTTTTCCTTTCCTGGCGTGTCTGACATGGTGAACTACCCTCAGATGAAAATGTACAGTGAAGGGGTGTTTGTTTGGCCTCAAAGTGCTTCTACTGTAAATATCCACAATCTAAATCTGTTGTCCACCTTTTCTACAATAGTGATTGGGCTAAAATGATTTGGAGTCCTTTAGACAGTTTACAGGCTAGTCTGGTCGGATTTACTTGACTGATACCTTCCTCCAGCAGTGGTTTTCGGCGCTGGACAGACCATGGGTGGAACGATGCGCAACGACAGTTATCTTCATTGCAAGATATTGGTTTCTCTGGACTTCTCGTAATGATATGTGTCACACTAATATGGCAGATTCGAATTTTGGTATCATCTTTAAAGTCTGAAACCTCATTCATGATTTTTTGCAGGTTAGACAAAAGTCTTGAGGCTGCCCTGTCTATTTCTCTTCTTCTTCCCCAGCAATTCGTGCCTAGTTTTGATCCACTCATCCGGGGTGCTTGGGATCAATGGAAGCACCTGAATCGGGGCATAAATTGAATACTGATGATGAGTGAAGCATGGGCTCGATGCGAGGGTGTGCAGTTTTTAGAGAAAATACCAGATCTGTTTTTGCTGCCTATTCAGTCTTTTTGGGCCCGAGAGACTCTCTACAAGCGGAGGCTTTCTCCATGCTTTATGGCCTCATTCTTTCCAATTAGAGGAGCTTATGTCTCATAGAGATTTAGACTGATTCGATGACCCACCTTAATGCTCTTTTTGGTAAGGGTCCGGTCCCATGGTCCGTTATCTACTTTATCACACGTTGCAGGAATATACTGGATGATCAAAATTCAATCCTTCATACCTGGAGAGAGGGTAATGCGGTGGCAGATATCCTAGCTTCTATTTCTTCTCAGAACAACTTGTTTCTTATTTTTTCTCATCCTGGATCCTTTCCCCCAGGGGGAATTAACTTTTTTATGGCCGATGCTCTTGGACTCCATTTCTTCAAACCTCGTAAATTCTCTTGTAGGCTTTCCAACCCTTTCTTTTTTAATAAAATCATAAAAATCATTGGTGGTGGTTATCATGTTCTTGCTGAAGACTCTACATGAACATTGAGGTGAACCTCAGATCCCGACATGATACAATGGAATGTTGTAATCCATTAAAATTTAACACTTCCTTAATGTATATAATGGAATGACGATCCAGAGAAAATACTTATATAATACCGATGATGTGTGATTACATAATATGTTGATCGAATAGCACACACACATTTTTAAACCCTATAGAGGTTGTTGGTTGTCCCACTACAAAATCCACTACGATGTTCTCCAATTTACAATCGGATATGGGTAATGGATGTAATATTCTCTTTTCATTTTTTCTAGTAGACTTAACTTGTTGTTATACCAAGCCCTGAGATACAATTTCAGTGATATCTCTCCTCATTCCATCCCACCAGAAGTATACTTTCAAGTCCCTATACATCATTTTACCTCTTGGGTGAATAGTTAATGATGAGAAATGAGCTTCATCTAAAATATACATCCTCAAATCTGGTATGGAAGGAACACATACACAGTTCCTAAACAACATAACTCCATATTGATTAAGGTTAAACTTATGAAAATTTCAGAAATTCTTTTTCTACTCTACATCTTCCTTCTACTCCCCCTAGATCATCAATTGGATAGTGTTGAACATTCATTTGAGAAAGAAAATTATTTTCCCCTTCCATTAATATTTCTAGATCAATCCTTTTAAAATCCCAAAACATTGGATCTATTTTAATCCCCATCATGGATAATCTAGTATGTTCCTTCCGACTCAATGAATCATACACCCTTTTCACTTTCCCACGGTGGTAATGTGTTGAGCATTCATAATACTTTTTCAGTTCCAACCATATTCACTAACATATGTTCTATTCCTTCAATAAGAATATATATTTCATAATTTTATGATTGGTATATATATCAAATATTTCTACATAATGATAATTCCTCCATTTTTTTAATGAATAAAATTAATGTTGTTATCTCAAAATAATGAGTTGGCTAATATTTCTCATGAATAATAAATTTTCATGAGGAAATAGTGGAAACCATGTTATTATTCATAATAAAACTCTAATGTATTGAAATTTCCATTTATTTTTTTTAATTATAAGAAATTATTTTGATATCACACGCTATGACGACACATTATTCTGAGGCCTGGTGAGCCTGGAATGGAATTTTGATCATTTTTTTGTTATGTTCAGTAAACGTACGAGTAATATTCTCTATGTTTTGAATCTATTCCCAGATAGATAATAAAAGAGTACCATTTAACTCGGAATGCCATGATATTCCTGGAGATGACTTAATGTTAAACAACATGGATCCGACAGAAAAGTTAATTTTCAGAATTTTCGTCAAATAATAAAATAGTTGAAAAAGTTATTTTATTTTATTTTTTCACCATTGAGTGGCTGATGGAGGTGCTAAGGTGCATCAACAATGTGATGGAAAGGAACATTAAATGTGGAAACTTAAAGGATTGTTGTGCAAGTGTTACTGCACGGCTGTTTTAGAAATGAAACAGTGTAACGATGCAACATCGCATCTTAATAGAAATGATGCAACCTATTTCTCATTATTAATCAAATGCATTAGAGTGTTGAGAATTATATTATTGGAAATTCTTTGATGAAACTCTGGGGAGATTCCTCTCCAATTAATAATGACAAACGTCGAAGGAATTTCATCGACTTCGATGTGCCTCGAAGAATGAAGTAGGGAAGCGACGAATGACGTCGACCTCTTGAACCGTCAAGGACGGTATGCTATGGAAATGGAAGTCAAATCATGGTAGGGGTTTTTATTATACAAGGTTTCCCCATTATTTTTTGAAAATTATGAACACGAGTCAATCCACTAACAGGTTCATCCATGGATCATGTTTTATAGTTGGGGTGACTACATTTGGGATTCTCTATCTCGAATTAAAATATCACTTGAGCTGATTGACGTAAAATCCCCGGACCTCCCCATGTTTTGATAATTCTAATGAGGAGGGTGTGGGATTACATGAACAAGGCCCAAGCACCTCCATATTTTTATTCTACATGGTGGAATTCTCGAAATGGAGGCATGGTGAGATCAAAGATTTCGCAATGAAGGTGGTAGACTTATTATCTTATAGGTGCAGACATGTCAATAAACGGACCACCAGAGCAACTCCAGTGGACCACAAAATAAGAAGTCAGTGCGTCGGCACCAGCGGCGATCAATGCTGGCCCACAAAAGAAACTGTTGTTTCTTCAGCACTAGTGGTGGTTGTTGGTATCCCACGGTGGTTTTCACTAGCATAGAGAGGTGGAGAACCAGTCGGCGTGCTGCAACAGCTTGGATGGGAGGCACCGACTGGCACTGTGTGTAGGTGGAAGCCCGTGTTTGGGCTGCCCAGTTGAGCAATGGAGGCCGTGGCCACCACAGCAGCGGCACTGGAGGCCCACAGTGCCACATTGGCACCAAATTGACATGTTCAACCTGCGAACTCGGTCGGTGGGTGATGTGGAGGTCGTGTCTGGTTTCACCGGTCACGTGTGCTGAAGACCAGATGCAGTTGTGCCGCATACGGTTGGTGGAGCCGACCCACTATGGAAGGCCAGGAAAATACGGCGGTCGGACTATCGGCCCAATAGGCCAGGCCCAGGTCGGTTCAGGTCAAGGTGGGATGACAATGTCGGACAGGACACAGACCCTATGGGCCCCTGTTTAACTAAAACACATGTATCTCTCAAACTTGGTTTCTAATTGACTTGCATTAAGTGGAGTTTGGGCATTTCCGATGAGGCGGTCCGTATGAGATAATATGCATGAGTTTTGGTAGAGGTTAGAATACGGCCGGTTTGGATCAGTCTCGAATCCAACATGGCCCTCTATACAAACATTACCACATAATAAAGACCCGGAGTCCGTTTGACACACTGTCTATTGTGTTGGGACCCTTAAAAAGAGTCGGTTATTTCAGTTACTCTATGAGGGACTTAATAGAAGTTTAGTTATGAACTATGACTTGAGGATTATATTCTACTAGAATCATGTGTTCTAAGTGCATGAATCCAATGGCTGGAAGTTACATGAATCATTATAGTCACCCTATTTGGATCATCACCTAGAAACCCTGTGTGGATAAGAAACTAGAAACCCTATGTGGATCAGCACCTATAAATCGTATGTGGATCAGCAACTTGATACCCTATGTGGATCAGCATTGATAGACCCTATGTGGATCAGCACCTAGAGACCCTGTGTGGATCAACACCTAGGGACCCTGTGTGGAACAACACCTAGAGACCCTGTGTGGTTCAGCGCCTAGTGACCCTGTGTAGATTATATCCTAGAGACCCTTTATAGATCAGAACCTAGAGACCCTATTTTTATCACTAGGAGATCCACACAATTGAATAAGATTATCTAAATATACGACTAATAATCTTTACGTCAGTACTTAAGTTTTATCAGGTGTGAACAGTCTTTTACTTTGTTCTTTGTATTTGAGATCCTTATTGGTGGTATTACCTCTATGGTATTTCCTTTGGGGTATTTTCCTTTATGTATTTCTGATAGGCCTTGGGGGTCTCTGGGTCTCTATAGAGTATTGTTATACTCACACCTATATTGTCTTCACCCATATTTGTTGTGTCTTGTGAAGTCCACAAACATCTTTGACTGGGACTTTGGTGAGCCATGGCTAGATAGTTCTCGGAGGTGGTTCGATTGGCATGGTGTCCTGTAGTGACATCCCACAGAGAGTTATACCAACCCTTCAGGTAGGATCCTTAGAAGGAAACCTCCATATCTTGTACTTCATTTTCTATACATTCCTTTTAGTTTGGATTGTATTCTGGACCCTCTAGGTTTACATTACATGAATTGATCTTAGTGGGGGTACTTTGCGGTGGATGTAATATTTTTATTTTTTTTGTATTCTTGGTGTGTTATTCACTATCTATATGTGTAAAAGTTTTATAAAAAATCCTTCCTTTTTTTGGATATTCCTATCCGATGCTGGTAACCATCCCCTGACCTATGAATGGATGGCTACAGGTAGTCATGACACGAGCCCCAAGGGAATGGTCATGACAATGTGGAATAATAGGGCAGATGGTTCTACCAGAAGAAATGAGAGTCTATATTTTCGATGGTGGAAATAGTGTTATCTGTCTTGAGTTCAAATTTCAGTCTGTGGAGTCCAGTGTAAGTGCAGTGGCTAATGAATCCATACACTAGGACCGTGAATTTTAATTTCTAATTCAGTACACGAAAATGGTGGTTTCATGTGTTTTATTAATTTTTTTTTCTCTTCATCTATGAATATATAGGTCACCAGGTATAACATATTGATTGTGGTGCATCTGCTTCCCTGCAAGATACCTCCATTAAGATATCCACCCAGGAGTCAAGTGAGGGGTCACCATGATAGACCCCCAAGCAATGTGGGGTCCGTATAGGGACCACTTACAGTGATAGAAACTTTAGGTGGTGTACCAGCCGTAGCACCACCCATCGATCAATAGTTGATACTATCCCTAACATCGGACAATTTATGCCGACTAAAAGTGATGTACAACTTCCAGAGATAGAGGCCACCAAGGTTTTTATGGGATACAAATCCTCAAGCAGCAGAGGATTGGATGGAGGCAGTTGTGTGGGTTTTTCGACTGGTAGAGATACCTACAAACCAGATGGTGGTTCTAGCCTCTATCATTTTTCAGGGAATAGTAAGAAGATGGTGGAGATGGATGCTCCAGACAGATGAGGAAGCGACCCATTCATGGATGGAATTCGAGAGCCTAATCAGGACAGAGTTCACACCAGTGATTCTACGCTCAATGTGAATTCAGGAGCTACTGCACCTACAGTTGGAATTCCTGTTTGCGAATTAGTACTCATCGAGGTCTACATACCTCTTCCTCTAATCCACTGACATGGTAAAATACCATTTCTTCAGATCCCATACCATTGAGCAAGGACATCGATGGGTGATTAGGGAATCAATGATTTCACTCAGCATCTAAATGCAAGATGTTGTTCCAGAGTGAGATCTACTAATGTTGTGCATCCTAGCAGAGTGGGCACTGATTGTGAGATCCACAATCACATGAAAAGTGGAAGATTCATTTTCAGCAGATAGTAGTAGGTCGACAAAAAGGCCCCAACATTCTAGAACTCTAGGAGGATGACCTGAGGATGGAGGGTCGGAGGTTCAGAGATTGTGAGGAAGAGGATCTCATCTGAGGGCCATATTTTGTTACTCCAACATCAAAAAGTTTTACATGGCTCGTGGATGTTCGTTTCCCTGCACAGATGATCATATGGCAGTCGGGGGACCGCCAAAGTAGTGACATAGGTTCGAGTGAGGACATTCACAAGGCTATGGATGTGGAAGGGGAGCATGTCGAGTGGCAGGCATTGGGTGACTGTTCGAGGTAATACCTCCACCACCCTAATGTGTTCCACCATGGGCTGAAGTATCCAGTGGACAAGGGAGAGCATAGCTTCAGGTTGTGCAGGCATATGACCATGGAGCTCAAGATACAATAAGAGGTATGATATGGGTCTACTTCACCTTACATTCAGTTCTAATAGACATAGATGCAACTCAATTATTTATTTCAATGGATATCATTCAAGAATCAGAGATTTTGGTGGAGCCCTTGGATCGATCCTTACGATTATATACTCCTATGCGAGGGGATTCGACAATTACAAATTTGTTCCGGTAATGTGAGATTACTCTCGGAGGTGAGAGCTTCAGTTTGGATCTCCTAGTTTCAACATCGAGGCCTTAAAACATCATCATGGGTATAGACATGTTATCTAAATTCCATGATCAGATAGACTATTTTATGTGCAAAGTGTGTTGTTTCCATGAGGATTGGACCATGTTTTCCTTCACCAGTGAGAAGGGATCCTTCTCCACATAGGATTGAATTTCTTGGAGGATGTTGTATTCAAAAACTCACAAGTTGTCTAGCCTCATCCTTGATGGGTTGGATGAGATAATTTCAAGCATTCCATTAGTGTTGTAGAAGTATGAGGATTTATTTCCAAAAGAAGTCCCAGGAATACCTTCTTACAGAGAGGTAGAATTCTCTATTGACTTGTACCCAGGGACAACACCGATATCTAGAACTGCATATCAGATGGCTCCCATAGAGATCAAGGAGATAAGGGTATAGTTGGAGTAATTTCATAGGAAGGGGTTCGTAGGACCCATTCTTTCTTCATAGGCATTCCCGATGATGTTTTCAAAGAAGGAAGACGTGACATTGAAATAATACATGGACTTATGGTGCCTAAACAAGGAAACTATGAAGAACAAGTATCCACTCCCAATGATTGATGACCTCTTTGATTAGATGATGGGAGTTAGGTGGTTCTCGAAGATCGACCTCAGATCAGGATATCATCAGCTTCAGGTATGGGATGAAGACATATCGAAGACAACCTTCATATGTCGTTATGGCCACTATGAGTTATTAGTGATGCCCTTCAGCATGACCAATGACCCAGCAGTGTTCATGGGACACATGAATAATATTTTCCAGCCATACCATTATTGTTTCTTGGTAATATTAGTTTATTACATCTTGTTGTACTTACAGTCGGTGGAGGAGTATGCTACACACCTGCAGGTAGTCCTAGATACACTCTTAGAGCACCATCACTAAGGTAATCTCTCGAAGTTCCAACTCTGGATTCAGGAGTTCCACATTATAGGACAAATCATCTCATAGGATATAGTTGGAGTGGATCCGTTTAAGATAGATTTAGTTCTCTATTAGGAGACACCTAGAATCGTTACTATGATAAGGAGTTTCTTGGGGTTGGTCAGATATTACCAGAGGCTCGTGCATGACCTTTCCAAAGTAGAATCATCATTATTAGCCTTATCACTTAAGGGAAATCCCATTTTGTTGACAGAGATGTTCCAACCGAGTTTCTAGGATTTGAGGTGAAGAATAATGAGTTCCCCTATCATGATACCCCAAGAAGAGGGTGTTGGGAATGTAGTCTATTATGATGCATCAAGGAAAGGAATGGATTGTGTCATGATGGAGGAGTGAGAAGTGATCACCTATTTCTCATGATAGTTGAGGAACCATGAGATGAACTACATGACTGATAACCTGGAGTTATAAGTTGTGGTATTTTCCTTAAAGATGTGGCGACACTAATTGATGGGTTTATGGTTTACTATCTACTCCAACCACTTGATCCTCAGATATATCTTATCAGATTAGGACAGAAATTGAGATAGTGGAAATGGATGGAGTTTTTCAAGGACTATGACTTTTAGATAGTCCATAACCCCGGGAAGGGGAACGTGGGGGCAAACTCACTCAACAGGAGGTCTGGTTTACAACTAATGAGTGAGGCAATAGATAATCATTCCATGATGTAGATATTAGTTATGGATAGTGATGGAGCATCTTACCATTAGTTGATGACGGTCACTCCACCACTATTATAGAAATTCTACAGAGGCACATCTTGTGGATGTTGACTGTGAGGCCTGACGTGCTCATATATCCCCATGATAGTATCCTGATAGATTTTTGTTAGGTGGGAAGCACATCACCTTTTTCAAAGGATGCACCATGTTACCTGTGACGTTACAGGGGGAGGTGTTGAAGAATTTCCATGCACCCCCTTTGGCGGTACAGCCTGGATTGGAAAATATGTAACAAGACTTCTAACATAAAAAATAGTGGACATGGATGAAGGAAGTGGTGATAGAGTTTGTTTCATGATGCCTCACTGCTCAGCAAGTTAATGCTAATCATCAGGTCCTAGCAGGCTTGTCCCAACCACTTGAGGTACTAGAATGGAATTGGGATGGAATCTCCATGGACATACTAATGGGGTTACCACACACTACCAAGGTCCATGATTCTATCTGGGTGATCGTTGAATGAATCACCAATTAAGTTCAATTCATACCCTTCTGGGAGTAGGGATCGGTAGAGGGAATGTGAAACCTCTACGTGCAAGATATAGTGCGGCTTCCTGGGGTGACTTCAGAGATTGTGTCGGACAATGATTCATGACTTACATCTCATTAGTGTAAGGGGTTGACAGAGGAATTCAAGACTCACCTATGCTTGAGCAAATCTTTTCACCCACAAACGGATGGTCAAAAAGTGCAGACCATACAAACACTGGAGGACATCATTCTCTCTCCAAATAAGGATTGTGAAGATTTGGTCAGGGTGAAAAAATATCACTGAGGTTCATTTGACCTTTCCAGATCCTTAGAAGATTTGACGATGTGGCATATGGCCTAGGTCATCCCTCATAGATTCACCAAGTGCACGACGCTTTCCACATGTTGCACGTGAAGAGGTATGTGCATAATCCATTTCACTTCATCGGCTGGGGCAAGCTAGACATTGATGATGGTGTTATGTTTGTGATGTTCCCAGTAGAGATAGAGAATTGATAGGAGACATTCATTCATGGATGTTAGAATAATATGGTGCAAATTTGGTGGAAGCACATGAACCTCCAGGAGAAAACATGGGAGATGGAGGCTCATATTCGTGGTCAGTACCCCGATTTGTTTGATTAGAACTTTTCTGGCATTCTGGGAAATGATTCCCTAAGTTGGGGAGAGTGTAATGTTCCTAAATATCCATGTAATCTATTTAAATTATATGGAATTATTTCGAGACCGCACGCTGTGACGACAAGTGATTCTGAGGCGTTGTGATACAGGAATATAATTTTGAGTTGTTTTTACAGTACGTTCAGTAAACGTGTGAGTGAGATTTCATATCTTGTAAACCGGTGCTTGAATAGAAAATATTAGGGCACCATTGAACTAGAAACACCGTGATTTTTTAGAGAGGACTTAAATCAACCGAAAATGCTTGGAAAGAGAAGTTTATTTCATTCTTTCTGAAAAATAATATAATAGCATGAAAAGTTATTTTATATTATTTTATCAACATTGAGAAGTGGATTGTGGCACTGAGGTGCGGAGAAGATGTGATGATGAGGAACATTAAATGAGGATTTTTAATGGCTGGGTGTGCAAGTGTAACTACTACACTATTTCTTAAATGAAATAGTGTAATAGAAATGTTGCGACGTGTTTCTGTTTTATTAATCAAACACATTGGAGAGTTGAAAATTAATCCATAGGCCATTCTCTAAAGAAACTCTGGTGATATTACTCTCTTATGGATAATTATGAACACTGGTGGAACATCACCGTCATCGACATGTCTTGTTGAACGATGTCTGGAAGCGACAAATGATGTCGGCCTCTTGAACCCTTGAGGATGGAACGCTCCTACAATAGATTCCAAATTGAGGTAGGGAATTGAACTATTTATTGTCTCCCATTATTTTATCAAATCAATGAAGGTGGATCAACCCACGAATAGGTTCGTCCGCTGATCATGGATTCTGGCGGGAGGGTTAATTATTTTGGAATTTCTCTATCTGAGATTAAATTATCACCAGCATTGATTATTAAAAAATACTCAGACCTCCCCGTTATTTTAAACATATAATGCGGATGGCATGGGATGAAAAGAACAAGGTTGGATCCCCTCGGCATGTGAGTTCTTCAGGTATGAATCCTCAAAATGGTGGAAAGGAAAGATCGAGAAATGGACCACCGTAGTAAATCTGGTGGCCTGCAGAATGAAATGTTGGAGCGCCGGCGCCGGCATTGGCCACGAGCAGAGGGAGGCGGCCAGCCCATCAGTGCACCCCAATGGCAGAGGGCCGAAACAGTGTGGACGTGTGGCACCGACTGACATCGCGTTAAGGCTACTGCCCGTGTTCAGGCCACTAGTCCCAGCGACAGTGGATGCGACTACCGCCTCCATGGTGCTGGAGACTCGCAGTGCCACACTGGCATGACATTGACCTGGCCAACCAGCGGACTCTGTCCATAGGTGTCGTGGATGGAGTGACCGAATTCCCCAACCGCATGTGCTGAAGATCGAACATGGATGTACGACGTTCGGGTGGTGGAGTCGGCCTGCTACGGTGGACTAGACCCACACCGGTGAACGAAGATGAGGATAGACTGGGATGGGTTGGTCAATCCTACCAGGTCGGACTAGACTCGGACCCCACCGGCCCATGTTTTACTAAAACATCTATATATCTCAAATTGTGTGTCTGAATGAGGATATGTCAGTGGCTTTGGGACCCTTGCGATGAGGTGGTCCTACTGAGACACTCTACGTGAGTTTTGGCAGATGTTAATGAATGTTCGGGTTGGATTGGACACGAATCCAACGAATCTCTTTAAAAAAAATACCCATATCTTACAGACTGTGTGTCCATTAGACGCGTCGTCTGTTACATTACGACCCTTATGACCAGACGACTCGTTTAGTTACTCAATGTGGTACTTTATTCCAGTTGAGGTATTAATGATGGTTTGAGGATAATATTATCCTGGATTCAAGCGTTCTTAGTGTAGGAATTGAGTGGCTAGTTGTGACATGAAGCATTATAGTGACCCTGTGTGAATCAGTACCTAGAGACCTTGTGTGGATAAACACCTAGAGAACCTTTGTAGATTAGCACCTAGCGACCCTGTGTAGATCAGCACCTAGCGACCATGTGTGGATCAGCACCTAAAAACCCTATGTGGATAATCTCCTAGCAGCCCTGTGTGGATCATCACCTAATAACCCTATGGGGATCAGCAGTAGAGCCGGTCAACAGAATAATGTGATATATCTTTACGAATAATTATCATTACATCTATACATATGTTTTAACCAATGTGAGATATCTTTTACATTGTGATATGTTTTGATATATTTCATTTTGGTATTACCTCTGTGGTATTTCCATTATAATATTTTCTTTTATATATTTTTGAGAGACCATTGGGGGACTCATTTTCCCTACTGAGTATTGTTATACCCACCCATACATGGGAATTGACGACACCTATTGTGTCTTGTGCAGATGACATATATCTTTGACTAGGACTTTGGTGATCCCTATCTATACAGTTCTCGGATGAGGATCGATAGATGTAGTGTGTTGCAGTGACATCTGACAGAGTGACGTACATACCCTTCAGGTAGGATCATTTGCGGACGACCTCCAAAGCTTGTACTTTCTTTGATGTACATTTCTTCCAGTTGGGCTTGTATTCGGTCACCTTTACTTATTGTTTACACACTTTAATCTCATTTTTGGTAATTTTTAGTGGTTGTGCTATTTTTCTTTTATTTTATTTTTATTGTGTGGTATTACATATCTGTGTGTGTATAGGTTTATAGGAAATTCCTTCTCTTTCTAGGATATTCCATTTCAATGCTAGTCACCAGCCATTGGCCTATAGAAGGTGGTCTTGGGGTAGTAATGGAATTGGACCTGGGGGATGGGTCATGAAAAACACATCCCAATACCATCATGGATTCATCACTTAAGATTAAAAACCCTTCTCCACTGAAGGGCATTATAACCACATGTGCACTTAACAACATTCTCTTCAGTTTCTTGAACATTCCCTCACATTCAATGGTCTAGAGGAACTTGACACCGTTGTGAGTTAACATAGTCATAGGATTATATAGTCAAGGTAAATTCCCCATAAACCCTAGAAAATATTCAACTGAACCAAGAATGAAACATATTTCATTCATCATGGCTATTCAAGGCCATAATTTTATAGACTCCATCTTTTATGGGTCTAAAACTACACCATCTCTTGAGATTATGTGACCGAAAAATGGAACATTTTCATCCAAAATTCACACATTAAATTATATATATATAGACTATCCATCATTATGGTATTTAGTATAATTAACATGTGATCTTCACGATCTTCCTTTCTCTATGAATAACTACAAATATAATTTATAAAGACTACCACAAATTGATTGATGTAATATCTAATGAATTTATTATTTAATCCACGAATATTTTAGGGGAATTAGTAAGACATAAAAATCACAATATATTCATAGTGTCCATACACTGTACATAATTCTATCTTAGGTATTTACTTTTTCTATACTACCAATTATGTACATCCAGAATGAAGGTCAATCTTGGAGAAGTATTGAGCTCCACGCAGTTGATCAAACATGTGGTCAATATCAGGAAGAGGATACTTGCTCTTAATTTTGTTATTTCTCAACTAATAATAATAAATACAGAGTCTCATTGATGCATATTTATTTTAAACAAAAATAATTTGTGAACCCCAAGGTGACACACATAGCCAAATGAATCCCTTATCAAGGTTTTATTGGATTTTATTCTTCATTTCATGTAAATCAGTCAGAGACATTCTATAAGTAGTCTTAGAAATTTGTGTGGAACCAGGTATGATTTCTATTGATGAATCATCTTCTAATTTTGGTGGAATACTAGAAAACTCATCTAAAAATACATCCACAAAATACCAAAAAATATGTATACCATCATTTTTGATTGTCTCCCCAATCATTTGAGATAATGAAACCTTTTTAATGGGAATTAAGACCTATAAACTAGGTTTAATATCCACAAGAAGTACATATTAAACATCATATTTATGGATGATCATAAGAGGGATTTAAATATCAAAATTAACTTTGCTTCCTTGACAATTAATTTGTGATTTTCGCAGAGAAATCCAATACATTCATATGATGAAATCAAATTCAACCAAAGGAAGAGTGACAAGATTTGTAGGCAACAGATTCCAACAAACATCAACTAGAGAGAAACCACATACTTTAGTTGAGATCATCATCCCGTTATGGGGTTTCACTACAAATTCCACATATAATTGTTTTTGTGGAATCTTAATACACTTATAAAAATAATTAGATATGAAATATTCTCTAGATCGAGAAACAAATATGAAACTATCAGTTATATAGTGGATGGTAAATGTACCTTTCATCAAGTCATTATTTCTTGCTCACCAAAAATAGCTATTTCATGAGAATTCCCCATGCCCCTCAGATTATGGGGTTCTTAACATCGATCATCATCACCATCCCTTGGGTTTGTGATGCGGTTAAGATAATTCCCCTTCTCCAAACCCTTGTAGAACTGAATCGTGTAAGGTGTATTATATGAAAACTTTTACCATTCAAAACATTATATAACTTCTTAATATCCCGTTTCAAATCATATGTTATATGGACTACCCTTACACACCCAAAAAAATTATTAAAACCCCTAAGGAAATTTCCTTCATGCTTCATCCCACACATAGTGAATAATGGGATAATCGTGTTCATATCATCATGGTTTTTATATTTTCCTTTAATATCTGTCTTCATGTTCATTTCAAAACCATGTGATTTATAGAAAATCCCAACAACAATTTCAAAATTATTTACACAATACAAAATATCTTCATATCTACTAATGTAAATTATTTCTAGCATGCCTTTTTGATTTTTCTTTAATCCACTAAAGAAACTATCAACATTAATTTCTGGTTGGATGATAATTCCTAAAGCATACCTATCATGTATTGTGAAATTAGCCTTGTATGTTTTAAAACATCAGCATCCCTTTACATTAACATAGGGATGACTTTCTCAATATTGGAATAAAGAATATAAAGATGGTACTTATTGAATAAAAGATCATTAACTCTTTCAAATCCAAGGATTCAATCTCATATTGTTTCCTCTTATTCCTTTTTAGAGTCTACCACTGGTTTTCTTTTTTCTTTAAAATGAACGATAGAAAAAATGAATTTCTCATGCAATGAATATTGGATAATGGAAAATATAATTTTACAAGAATTTATCCATTGTTCAGAAACAAGTGGATTGAAAACCCCGCTGAAATTAGGTGGAAGTTGCCTCATGAAAGACTCAATAGTATCTTATTCTCTCCTTTTCTCATTTAGAATTCCACCAAGATTCATAGATTAAGAATGATATGTTAGAATGGAAACAAGTATTTTTATTATAGCTCACATAAAATTTGGTTTCTCAGGAGTTTAATCTTTTCATTGAGCATTGTAATCACCATTAAGACGGTTCCTCTGCGTTCTATCCATTGGGTAAAACCTAGATAATAGACTAAGAACCATTTATCATAATGAAGAGCCACGTAATCATTAAAATTCACTTATATGATATCTAATTTATTACAAATTAATTAATATATAGAACCTTATGGTTATCCAAGGTTATTCATAGATAAAGTTTTTATAAATCAATCATAAAGATTCATGAAGGGTTTGGGATTTAACAAAGCATATCCCCCGGTAGTGTCATAATAGGTTTTCATCCCGGTGCATTGTCAGGTACCAGATTACCCTGAGTCAGGCCAAAAATCTGTCATAGGATTTCATACCCTAATTTTCATTTATTCCAAAAACACATCCACCTGTATCATAAATATTGGGATTCATTTCAAGAAAATCACTCACTATTTCCTATACCAAAATTCTAGGAAAGTATCCTATTCTTTTCGAAATACTTATACTTATACTTATACCATAACATATAGTTCTATCTGAGGTTTAATCATCATTTCATTTAAAGGTTTAATAAACCTTTATGTTAATACCAATTACAGAAACCCATTCTTCATATAAATTAACATTAAACAACTTTTTCAGAAGACATAAAACATCTCACAAACAGATGCATGAATAAGGTACTAGTCTAATTCCTTTGATAACATAGAATCGTAAACAATAGTACATAAGTGAGATAGATTATCTCAAAATAGGTTCTTCATGACTAGAACCCTTCTAAGATAAAAAAAATAATATATATCTTCTCAACATGGGTAAAATGAAACATAATAATGGGTGAGCTCAGATGCATAGTGATGGTTAACATGGGAGACATGTTAGCATAATCCTGAGTATATGGGTTTGAGAACATGATAAATAAGATATAATATTTTTTCATTCTTATCAAAGATTATAAACATGGATCATAATGAAAAAAATAAAATAAGACATGAAAGAATAACATTTTAATAAAACATGGTATTCTGGCAGACACCTTATCATGTTATATGATTTTCATAATAGCTAATGTGTCACAACCAAATCCATCTTGGTAGTGTGGGTTCACTCTTCATACCATCTTGGTATTCATTGATAACACCACGGGAATATTTGTAGCCTGAGATCACTCCTGTTACCATCTTGTTAGTCATGGTTCACTCCCACAACCAACATAATAGTAAATGTTATTTCCCAAGACCATCTTAGTCTATATCATAAGATATAATTCATTAACAAATGCATTGAAGGGAGATATAGGTCCCACCCATCAAATAATGAAGTCAAACATATATTTTCAATAGGATTATTAATAATTATATCATAATTCATGAAATGAGAAGGGTATTATAATCATAAAATCACATCATAACCAATAAAAAAAATACTTGTTTCGTAATCACATTATAATAAAAATAACCCCTAAAAATAAGCAAGTTTTGAAAAGTATATATCCCAAGAAAGATAAAAACATTTCATAAAATTCATGCTATAAAAACATAATCCATTCATAGAAATAATTTTTATTGAAAATATTTAGTGATTTCCCCATAAGAGAATGATTAAAACAAATATATGTAATCTTATATCGGAAATATTTTTTAAATATGTTTTAAAAACATGTATTGAGGAAAAGATCCTTTCTGCATTGAAAAAATATTTTTAAAACATAAAACTTATTCATGAAAAAAAATTTCATTTAAAATAGATTTGAAAGCATATAATTTATGTTTATTAAAAAATAAAAATATTAAAATACTTTTTTCTTGAAAATGGGCTTCAACGATCCGATGAAAAAAAATAATTTTTTTTAAAACATTGTTTTTCAAGATAATAGATTTTATGCGGAAAGAGAGGGAATCATATTTTAATTAGAATAATTATCTTATGCACCAATCAGTGAAAAAAGGGTACTAATACATGGATATATATTTTATTAATTTAGGATAAGAAAATTATTGAGTGTTCTTGATAGATGGATCATATGATTTCTTCAATGTAAGAACAATCATAAATAATCTAGAAATTTGATGAGATTGTTCCAATAAACTCTTATAACATGATAATTTGGGATCATATTCTTGACGTTAAAAATTAAATTAAATAATGCCTACAAATCCATAAAAAAGAATTTAATGCTATAACATGTAGAATAGAAGTATATAATCCTTCCAAAAATGTTTAGACTTATAAAAAAGATGAATCTAAAAAATAGAAAGTTGAGAGAAAACATTTTTACTGATTTGGTATCTTTTGAAACACAATCCACATAAAATAAATTTCATAAAATAGATATATTAACTCCAATATAATTAGTTATAAGAATCAAATAATACAATCATGGTCAATACATACACCCAAAAATGGAAGAGTGGAAAACATTGCATGTATCTCATGGAAATAAAAAGTGTGATGAAATACCTTTACCTTATGTCTTAAGTCTCGTCATATTCATTAAAAACACATTTAGAATAAATTAAAATTTATAATTCATCTTTAAAACAGATTCTTATATCAAATACCATATATGGTTTTATTATGACCATATATTAAAAGCATGTTATTAACTCATATGTTATGGTTTAACTTCTAGTAATATTCACTTAATTCATTGCATGTGTCTAAATTTGTTATATCATTGGTTTTTATAATTTATATAATGATATTATGAATGTAAAACATGATATAAATATCATTAATATATATCTTATTTCTATTATAATATTCTATATAATATATAAGTACAAAACGGATTACACTGTTAATGGAGATGGTATATCATAGGTACGCTTTAACGCTACTTCTGTTTAATTGTAATGTTAAAAGAATGAAAATAAAAGAAAAATATTTATATATGTATATAATTATTAAATTAACATTATGATATCATATATATCACATATAATCACTAAACACATCCACAATACATCACATATATTTAATTAACGAATCATATCAATTTGAGGGTGCGGTAGTCCACACAGTATCAAACAAAATTATTATTAAAAAACAAAATGGAAAGTAAAAAAAATAAATGTGTTGTAAAAGGAATACATAATAATAGAAAAATACTAATATAATATATAAAATAACTAAACAATGTGTCCATCCAAATTTCTACCATGAGGAGCAGCCAGGAAAATTGAACAATCATCTTTAAGTGGGGCGGTATTCACCATTTACATAAACAATATGTTCATAATCCATAAGATAGAGGTGTGTTAAAGTGTATGTTGAAACCACATAATAAAAACTTATGAGTATACTTATTTTACTGGTGTTGTATACAATAATAGGAAAAATTAAATTGGAGGGGGTGGAGAATGAAAATAAAAGAAAGGAATTGAGAGAAGATGTTACCTCGTAATCGACAACACTTTTTGGTTTGTGCCAAAAGGCTTCCATATGTTTCCTTTGTTGAAATAGTGGGTGCCCTAGACCCAAATATATAGTACTTTTGATTACCGTATCATGTGTATAGTTAGATATGCTTGATAATATCTTACCATTATAGTGAAGACTTTTCTACTATAATAATGGTAATGTCCAAAGGTTAGTTGCCGTGTCGAGAGGTTATAGCAGATCCCAGGCTATAATGAGAACCTCAAGATACAATGACATTGACCTTAAATATATGTTCTATAGTCTAGATACATCTTACTAACTGCACACAGTAGATGTCTGACTATCAGGTGATGAGGGCTCATAAGCATTGATACTTCTTCTCATGAAGTTCGCAGTTGGTGATCTCTAGTAGTGAGATCATGAGGACATACCCGCCAATAGGAACACCACATGTTTTGGGTGTCATTGGTTGTTCCTATATATGGACATGTGTATTGGTCTCCAGACTTGATACCATTACCAATGTATATCATTTAATTACGTACTTTTATGCAAGGTGAAAACCATGGCAGTAATGTCGTGGTGAGGTAGTTTGTGTCGGGTGCGTCATTAGTGGAATGGCGTTGGTTGAATGGTCAAGAAAGGATTTGTCGCTTCCAAGTTTAGGAAGTTATGTATCTCAGGACCGGTTGATCAGGATGGTGCCACATTCATAACTCTTTGGCCAAAGCAGTAGAAAGGCGAATCTATCCGGATAGATCAACAAATAATAAACCAAGATAAGGATGATGACACAAGAGTGTGTCCTGCTTTATGAGATATTTAATGACAAAGAGACTATAGTACACAGTCAGTGTTCGTAGGATGGTAGTCGTTGCTATGACTATACTTATCTCTTTAGGGGCCATGACGGGTTGCTAGACCCTGC
This sequence comes from Viscum album, assembly GCA_963277665.1. NCBI lineage: Eukaryota > Viridiplantae > Streptophyta > Magnoliopsida > Santalales > Viscaceae > Viscum > Viscum album. The sequence goes on along the minus strand of OY728150.1, from coordinate 32,327,795 downwards.
TCTTGGTCTGTGAATTTTATTCACTGCTATCGAGATAAGGGCCTAGAGGGTCACACACAACAGCGTATTCAAGAATTAGCACCTATTCAGTTGAATAGGTATATGGACATAGTGGGCCCCACGACAGGGTTCGAGCATTGTCCAAGTTGAAGATCACCAACTGAATTAAATAAATTCATTAATATTCATATTACGAATATTTGGGATTGAATTTATTTAATGAATTTACGAGTTTAGTATATACAAGAAAATATTAATCGAATGAATATTATTTTAATATTCAAGGTTCATTTAATATTAAGCGGGACAGCGAGTCGAGTTAAAAGGCTTGGATTTTATCACATAATATATTTTATATATTACAAGTATGTGATAAAATTAATAAATAATATTGACACAGTTATAAGTCGTCATAATTATTTATTCAGAGAACTTTGATATTAACGGGGGCCGGGGAACCCTACTGGGTATTTATCAACATGTCTATAAATAAGAGAGAAGTCTCTCTCACTTTGTGTGCAATTCACTATACACTCATTTGCATGGAATGAGAGTTGAGAGCCTCTCTCTCCTCCCGCTTCATAGAGAGAAGAGCACTCGATCTAAGAGTTCAGATCAAGTTTCTCCTCACGCATCGCAAGATTGTCGATGCGGTGATCGCTGAGATGTCGAAGACATCGTTGAATCACCATACTAGCACCCGAAGTTCGATGATCGACATTCCTGCGGTTTTTTGAAGCGCGTGTGGACGATCTAGATGGATCCTTCTATGGATCCTTCGTGCAACGATCGCCATCGAAAAGTAGCGGTCGACAACGACTTTCGATATGAAACGAGTATGTTTTTTGTATTATTTTTGTGCTCTTAACAATCTACGTGAGATCCTCAGACCTCTCTGGGGCTCAGATCGTCGGCGACGACAAGTACCGTCTTGCGCTGACGAAAATTTTTAAATCCCCGGCCCACCGGCTTCCGCAGCGGGCCCCAGAAACCCAACATTGGTATCAGAGGGATCACATCTATTTTCTGAGCCAACTGAAATTAATTTGCATTAGATTAAGTAGAGGGTTCGAAAATGGTCCCAGAAGTTCAAACCGCGCTTCGATCCGATCTCGAACGACCAAGATATGGTCAATTTAATTTTTTGGATTGGATCAAATATGCAGTTTGATCTCGGGTACTAATTTTATTTCATCCAACAGAATCGATCAAGTTGAGATTGGTTCAATTAAAATTGTGAAAATTATAATTTTTCAAATTAAATAGTTTTCACAATAATTATATTATTTTAATATTTAATATTTTTTTATTAGATTAATGTAATAATAATAAAATTATTATTTTATTATAATAATTTTATTATTATTTAATTTTAAAGGCTATTTAGCCTTTAATTTTTTTTGGGGGTGACTTGACTCGTTTTGTTTTAAAAAAAACTGTAAATGGGGAACCAAGACTTTAAATAAGTCTTAATGTGATAATATAAAAAAAAATTGCAAGAGGGTTGTGGCTGTGCGCGTGGAAAAGAGAAGCAACAAAAAAACACCTGCAACGGGGGGCCACCACGTGGAACCCAAAAAAAATGTTGCAAGTGGGTCCGAACGGACCCCCTCCTTTCTCCCGCGCGCTGCAGCACCGGGTTTACACCTAGTGCGATAGTGCCCCTCTGTACAGCGGCACCTCAGGCCGACGCACCCCACTGCCAGCGTTGCGCTACCTCTTCCCTCCTCCGTCGGTAGCACATCAGCCCCAGGCCGAGGGCCACCAACAGCCCTCCTTCCCCGCGCGCCGGCTACACGACCTGCCTCCCCACTTTCCCCGCTCCTGTACCGGCTGCAGCACCCGGCCGGACTTGCTTCTGCCGTCCGTCGCATCCCCTCTCCCTGCGCTCCCTGTAGCAGCTCCCGCTAGAGCCGCACCCCTGCAGCGGCCTCCTACCAGCCAGCCGCTGGCCTCCAGCCGCAGCACCCCCTCCATAGCAAGTTGCTGGCACATGCAGACAACCGAGGGACCAAGCCTCGACCTCCACCCAGCTCACGCCGCGGATGCCTCCTCTCCTCCCCAGCCTTGCGTAGGCCATCTACGTAGCTTACGCCTGTTCCGGCCAGACCCGCACATAGTAGGAGGCACACCCCGAGCCTGCTCCTCCTCCGGCAGACCCGCACGACACACCCACACCACTGCCTTTCCTTCACTAGAAGACCACGGTCTTCTCTCGACCACGCGCTGCTAGTTGGACCACCCCGCACAGCCGGTTCCCTAGCGCGAAGCCCCGCGCTCTACCGAGAGAGGCACCGCCTCTAGCAGTGGTAGACCAAGGTTACCCGGCCGCTGCCCGGTCCTCTTAGCGGGAAGGTAACCCTTCGGGTTTCGTTATAAATCAATTAATATAATTAATTCATTTAATTAATTAAATTAATTAATATATTAATTGTAGTGAAATATTTTTTTAATACCCGATAAGAATTAATTTAATTTATATATTAAATTAAATTAATAAATTAATTTAATTTTGGAATTAAAATTAAATTAATCGACAGACAGATAATTAAATAAATTATTTGAATTATTTAATTCATTTAATTTAATTAAATAAACCCTCGTACTTAATTATTGCATTTTAATTTTTATCGCGCTTTATTTTTACCCGTCGTCTGGTCTTGAGCATCGACCCTTGCATGTTTTCATTTTATTTTATTTAATTAATTATTAAACTGTGTGCGATGATTGTAATTAATTAAAGACGGTCTGCGCATTGTCTATTTTCGGTTAAAATGTATAAGGGTCTACACGCCCAATAATTATATGATGTACATTTTTACCCGAGTCCCCCTCGCCTGCGCGTGAGTATCTTTGTACTTCGGATGAAGATGACGAGTGACGTCGACCCCACCAAGATGAGGCAGAGCGCGTTGATCAAGACAATGCAAGACAACACGTGGACTACGCCAAGACGAGACAGTAATCTGAGACGTGACGTCGACTTCGCCAAGATGAGGCGATGAGAAGCAAACATACAAGACAAGGGGCAAGCTGTATTTTGAGTCAAGTTTCGACTCAGGTAAAATGCGCTTAGGTCGTTTATATGCTCAAGGCCAGTCGGGTAGTAGTTTTACCTTTATGAATTTATTTATTATTTTATGCATTTTAGAAAAGTGGGAAAAATACATAAAATGATAAATAATAAAATGCATAATGAAGCAATGTTTGATTTCTATTAAAGTTCAGTTGTGAGTGCGACAACATAGACGAACAAGATTAATAGAAATGGATTACATTCATTGAGAGAAAAACATAAATCCCTCAATGAAAATATTAAGTCACAAATAGCCTTCCATCATTCAAGTTTGAACAAAACCGGGTGTTCGAGGTGCCGGTTTATGCCTTAGCTGAGGGTGCCTCTTACTATCGGGGAGTTCGTATTTGTATGGTGGGTCGACTTAACTAAAATTACAGCAAGGATATAGCCTTATCTAGTTTGTTGTAATTTTAGAGGCAAGCGTTGAGTAAATCAGTAAATGATTTTTGAAGCTGGGACTTCACTCAACTGATCAAGGAACCGTGAGCTAATGTGGTTGGCCAGCCAAAAGCCTACTTTGGACCCTCCAAGTAGTGGCGTAGCCCTAGCTTGTAGACTATGAGGGAGGTTCAGGGATCCTTGCCAATAGAATACTCAATAGTATTCCGATTCTAGTACATAGGGTTCCTAGAATTTAAAAAATTAGTGGGAGACATTTAATGATTAAATAATAAATAATGTCATATTAGGTAATCACATAAAAGTGCAATTTGCTAAAGAATATTTGTAGATAATGGAAAGAAATACCACAATAGAACTGCGACAAATATTAGTCAAAGTTAATGTCTAAACTAAGCACGAATTTCCTAAATGTAGTATAGGCGCTTGCGCACATTACTACTACAATGGAAATTCAAGGAGCTTCTGTCCCAACCTGTTAAGCCACCTCAGGAAGCGAGGGTGTAAAACTGCTTACAGGAGACTCATGAATCAAGCATATGATAGTTATTTCATAATGCTATCATCAACGTCTGATGTTAGTTGTGGTCGCTACATCAAGACTAAGATGATGATCACATGTAGTCTCATCTCCAAGATCCTTTCAAGGAGAAAGTGAAGCACGATTTGAATGTGATGGACACACTTAGTATGTGTAAAGTGAAAGACGATTCACAATCTTTCAAGCCATCCCATTTCTTATACCTTTTACACCCAATTAATCTAGTTTCGTTTAAGGATAAAAACGAGCCGTATAGAGTAAGTGATTCATTTTCGTTAAGGAAACATTCACCAAGTAATAAGAATATTGGAGATAATGCCATCTTTTATTCTTATGGAGAATACATTGAATGAGAAGGAGAAAAGGCCTATGGAAAGTTCTGCATAAAGGCATCTTCATCATGTCCTTCAAAGTAAAGTGGTTGGTTATTTAACAGAAGGTTATTTACATCACATAATGAAATAAATTCATGGATGTTTAATAACTGAAATACAAGAAGCAAGTTCCCGCTCCTTGTTCAGTTAATATTCATCAAATAAAATTATTGTTTTCTCTCATACTTCATGGGTATTGAAATACAATATTCTTTTCACATATTTTTATTGAGATAAAATAACCAAGCAAGTAGAGAAACATTACTAGAAGTAAAGTGTCTTCTCCAAGCAGTTGAGAAATGGTGATTCCTAAGTCAGCGGGGAGAAACACATAACTTCTAATAGCCAAGTGATTGATTTAAATTGAACAAGTTGTGGAGTATAACCAAAAACATTTATCTCATTTGCCCATTTGGACATGATGAGACATTATTCCATGTTTTGGAATCAATGTTTTTTAGGTGACATACTCAACAAATAGTTCACTACTATTTGAATCAATGGAAATACATGATGAATATAAAATGTAAGACCTACCCAGTTGTGGAAATATGATTCTTTGTCAAGTAAAACTAAGAGAGGACGTAAAATATTTACCCAGTATGGTATTTAGGCTCGGCACAGCTAAACACCTAAGGTATTATTGACACCCTTAGTTTAGACAAAGAAACCTTTTGAAATAAAGATACGCCACAAAGATTCTGAGTTTAGTTCAACACGAGAGTGTGAACTGTTCCAAAGAAAGCTAGAGGTAAAGATACTTCATAAGATTCCATTAAATCATTAAGTAATGTACCAATGAAGTATAAGTTTGGTCAGAAGATATGAGTTGCTTTGGATCCGTAGGCCGAAGAATATCTTGACCAAGCAATCATCGATCATGATAATGTAGCATGGAGTAATTCCTAAACGCATGTTACCATATCTACGTCACCGTATTGATGTTCATAAGGAGGATTGATGACGAGTCTTACATATTAACACTGATCAACAAACATGTAGCGTGGAGAAATTCCTAAACGCATATGTTACACATCAAAGTTATGATATAAGTTATATCAATGTTGCAACTTGCAGAAACTTCCATATTATTTTAAAATGTGATTTGCAAATAACGGCGTAGGCCCATAACCAATATTCCAACTAAAATGACAAATGGATATCATACGAATCATAGTATGATGGAAAAACCATTATGTCATAGGACGTGTTTAAATGCAAAGCGTTTGTTAGGATTTAAACAAACATGCATCATGTTAAACACGTTGTGCATCTAAGGTAATTATCCTAACAGTTGCTTAAGATATTACCTAAATCCCTAAGATAGAAAAGATGTAGTAATGTATTAGACTAAATTTCTATACAAGGGTGAAGATCTGTATTAGAGATAGTGTGAGCTGAATTGACTTGTACTTAGTCAATGCTCAAGATGCACAATTGGTTGGCATATAGAACAAGTTCCACAAGTACATGTGGAATAGGAATGTTCCAGAGACACATACTGTGTAGGAAGAATAAAACCATGGTGATGGTTTTATAGTCACCGCGGTCGGTGATATGTTATTCATGAAGAATAATAAATCCTACAAGTAAGCAGTATAAGGTAACAAGATAAGATTGACAAGATCAACTAAAATTCAATAATAGATTCCATGTGTCAAATTGCAAAGGGTCTTATAAATTGAATACTGTAGTGGGTATTCGAATGAAATGATACATGGATTGTACAAGTATGGTACCAATAAGGCTCGATTGGTTATACCAAGTCGGTACACCCAAATCTATTTGAATTTTACTTGTCATAGCCAAAATTCTAAGATAATTTTATTGTTCATTCAATGTCAAGTTCATCTTTCATGGAAGGTGTCTATACGACGCAACCAGAAAGAGATGATGACATCAAATGATGCCAATAAGGGTTTCAAGTTATTGAAATCTAAGTCTGGATTAAAGTAAGCAACAAAATCTTAGAGCATTCATTATAAATGAATCTTTGCCTTGTGTCTACCAAAGGTTAGTGGGAGTGCCAATGTTTTCCAAGTGATATATGTTCGGCAACATATGGAAAAAAGATCTTGATCTTACAGTTAGATAAGATCAGGTTAAAAGTAATTCCCCAATGAATGACTTCAAGTAGAAACCTATGTTCTAGGGAATATGATCCACTGAGGTAGATCCAAAGGTTTCTTGGTCCTTGTTAATCGTACATATAGTGAAATTGTTGGAATAATTCAATTTTAGAATTGTTGCCTATGTCACATGGTATAATATCTCTAGGTTAACATGTTCAGAGAATGTGTAGAGATTAAAGTTGTGAATTGATACCATATGATTTAGTGATGGATCAATCACATATTCCATAATATGTATAATAATTGATACTGCCAGGATATAATTGATTATAGGCAGATATCAATTGTTTCTAGGAGCACTACAAGTGATGAAGTCATAACTTTCATCTTGTACTTCAGTAAGTACAAATGATATGTACCTGGAATATGGAGAGGAAGGTATACTAGTTATGGTGGGACACAAACTAGTAATCCTTAGATCAATTTGATCTAGAATCACAGTTAGGGAAAGGAGATGAGAGAGTCAAGCTCATAAAAGCTTGTGGTAGTCATACCTACAAATACCGAGTACGTTGCAACTTCTAAGCCTACTAAGAAGCAGTTATAAATCGCAATGATTTATCCCAGTTCTTGGATTCACACCTAGTGAGAAAAGTATTATCATAATGAGAATTATGATATTCTTACTAGCCAAGTTGTAAAGTTATGACAATGGACAAAAGTAATATACTTGGGGATACCCTATCTTGAGAAATTTTACTCAATCATATGAGGTCGCATATAGAAGATATGCCACAAAGCGAAAACGTGGTAGGCCCAGTAGTTAAAGCAATTACTCAGCAGAAGCATGGTATTTATCAAGTGAGTAGCTAACAAGTTTAGTTAGCAAGTTGGCTCTAGTGAAAGTGGGAGTTTTGAAACATTGGGTGCCCTAGACCCAACTATGTAGTACTTTTGATTACCGTATCATGTGTACAGTTAGATATGCTTGATAATATCTTACCATTATAGTGCATGATTTTCTACTATAATAATGGTAATGTCCAAAGGTTAGTTATCGTGTCGAGAGGTTATAGCAGATCCCATGCTATAATGAGAACCTCAAGATACAATGACATTGACCTTAAATATATGTTCTATAGTCTAGATACATCTTACTGACTGGACATAGTAGATGTCCGACTATCAGGTGCTGGGGGCTCATAAGAATTGAGACTTCTTCTCATGAAGTTCGCACTTGGTGATCTCTAGTAGTGAGGTCACGAGGACAGACCCTCCAATAGGAACACCACATGTTTTGGGTGTCATTGGTTGTTCTTATCTACGAACATGTGTATTGGTCTCCAGACTTGAGACCATTACCAATGTATATCATTTAATTACGTAATTTGATGCTAGGAGAAAACCATGACAATAATGTCGTGGTGAGGTAGTTTGTGTCGGGTGCGTCATTAGTGGAATGTTGTTGGTTGAATGGTCAAGAAAGGATTTGTCACTTCCAAGTTTAGGAAGTTATGTATCTCAGGCCTGGTTGATCAGGATGGTGCCGCCTTCATAAGTCTTTGGCCAAAGCAGTAGAAAGGCGAATCCTTCTAGATATATCAACAAATAATAAAGCAAGATAAGGACGATGACACAAGAGTGCGTCCTACTTTATGAGATATTTAATGACAAAGAGACTATAATACACAATCAATGTTCGTAGGATGTTAGTCGTTTCTATGATTATCCTTATCTCTTTAGGGGCCATGATGGGTTTCTAGACCCCGCTCTTGGTCTGTGAATTGTATTCACTACTATCGAGATAAGGGCCTAGAGGGTCACACACAACAGCGTATTCAAGAATTCACACCTATTCAGTTGAATAGGTATATGGACATAGTGGGCCCCACCACGGGGTCCGAGAGTTTTCCGAGTTGTCGATCACCAACTGAATTAAATAAATTCATTAATATTCAAGTTACGAATATTTGGGATTGAATTTATTTAATATATTTACGATTTTAGTAAATACAAGAAAATATTAATCAAACGAATATTATTTTAATATTCATGGTTCGTTTAATATTAAGCGGGACAGCGAGTCTAGTTAAAAGGCTCAGATATTATCATGTAATATAATTTATATATTACAAGTATGTGATAAAATTAATAAATAATATTGATGCAGTTATAAGTTGTCATAATTATTTATTTAGAGAACGTTGATATTAACAGGGGCCGGGGAACCCTACCGGGTATTTATCAAAATGTCTATAAATAAGAGAGGAGTCTCTCTCACTTTTTGTGCAATTCACTATTCACTCATTTGCATGGAATGAGAGTTGAGAGCCTCTCCCTCCTCCGGCTTCATAGAGTGAGGAGCACTTGATCCAAGAGTTCAGATCAAGTTTCTCCTCATGCACCGCAAGATCATCGATGCAGTGATCATCAGGATGTCAAACACATCGTTGAATCGCTGTGCTAGCACCCGGAGTTCGATGATCGGTGTTCCCGTGGGTTTTTGAAGCGCGTGTGGATGATCTAGAGAGATCCTTCTATGGATCCTTCGGGCAACGATCGCAGTCAACAAGTAGTGGTCGACAACGGATTCAGATATGCAACGGGTATGTTTTTCGTTTTATTTTTGTGATCTTAACAATCTACGCGAGATCCTTGGACCTCTCCGGGGCTCGAATCATCGACGATGACAAGTAACGTCATTGTGCCAACGAAATTTTTTAAATCCCCGACCCACCAGCTTCCGCTGCGGGCCCCAGAAACCCAACATCCTTCTTCCCAAGAGACGTATTATAAAAAGAATTTCAGGGTTTTAGGAAGTTTATGGGGAAGATATTTTCTGAAAATAAGATGTTTTGGAGGTATTATGATGTTGGAGAAGTTGTGGCCATTTATATGAAAGGAAAAGGAATCATATAGAATTTTTAAAACAATTTACTTGTACACATGTTATTACCTAATAAAGGCACACCAAACCAACCTAAATCAATAATAGAAGTTTTATTACCGAATAAATTCAATAAAATGGGTTTTTTACAAATTTCATGGTTATTTGGGTCCCTAAGAGTAAGGGTTAGTCCCTAATTAATCTTATTTTGACCTTAATCGCATTGAATAATTTTAATCACATTAACAAATCATTTTGGTCAAAAACACAGATGATAAAATTATTAACTACCTATTATAATAATTAAAATGGATTATTTCAACATTTATAAATTCAATTTTAAAAAATGTAAAATTTAAGGTTAATTTTATTATCGCAAACTGGGTGAAATTACAGGTCATTCAAGTGGGAATAAGATCAGTTGTTTATTACATTTTTTATTCAATTTAATAGTGAAATTGATTTTAATGACCAACATAGTATTAATAAACTTATAATTTTAATAATTTCACCTTAATACAAATTTAATATATAATTTACCATTTATAGTTAATTATACAAAAAGTCAGTTTTTACCTTAAAAACAGTATATTTCAATATTCATCAAGAATTGATGTTTTTTTAAAAAGTATCAAAACATCACCCAAATATTATTTCTATATTATAATATTAAACATGAAATTTATTTTCTAAAATTCAATTTTTAATTTCTTCTTAGATTAACATTTTTATAATAAGAATATTATTTGTGAAAATAGTATTTTAAAATATAAATGGACTTTACCAAAAATAAAATATTTCATTATCAATATGTTAAATATATATATATAAATATATAAAAATTATAAAAACCATTTGAAAATTAGTTATTTCTATTAATATTACAATTTATTTGTTCAATATTATTATTATTGTATTTAAATAATTATATTAGAAGAATTATGTTTCGTACAAAAATTGATGTGGCATGTAATGTACTCTATGTTGGTGTTGTGTGTTATGTAAACCGAGTTGTTGTTCCATCTAACATAGGAAAAGATTATTCCTTGTAATTTATTCCAAGTTGGTTCCATTTCAAAAGTAATTTTTTACTTACATCATTTCAATACATAAATGAAAATTTAATTTATTTGAAAAAATGGCCCATAAAAATGTGGTGTGTTACAATAATTTTATTTGAATAATATAGTCAACAACTATATATGTTTCCTAATTAGTCATACTAAATCACACAATGAGAAAGATTACATATTATTTTTTGATTAACATAGTAGGATGATATGATCCATTATTATCTAATATAAAATATAATAATTATAGTACATCATATATTTTGATGAATAATAGAAAATGAAATGGGATGAAAAATAATAATTTTTTGGTTAGAAAAGTAAAATGAGTTTACTCAATTATATCTTAAAATAAATATAGATGTTTCAGTAATTTATAATACATGAATGAATGGAGTTGATAAATGGTGTAACCACTCAGATAATATTTATATAGGATAATGTTTATTGAATGTGGTACCTCACACTACAATAATTATGATATAATGTAAGTGGTAATTTACTCAAAAAATAGAGCATTGATTAGTTTTAAAAAAGATAACGTGTTCTGTGAAATGTGGCATGGAATGAAACCCTAATTGAATCATCTTAGAGTATTTAGAATACAAATATTCATTTAACATATAGAAGAATATTAGGGACTGTATGGTGATATCGTAGTTGAAAAAATATTATATAGTATATGAAAACACGTAAAGTACCATCCCATGTGATTGAAATATGGTATGTTAGTCACATAACCCAATGGAAGAAACATTTCACCCATATGATATGGATCAATGTGCAAGATAAAGTAAATTAGTAAAATTAGTAGAATACATTCATGTTTAATTTCCATCATTTAATTCCCTACACCCTCAGGATTATCCAACTCAACCACACATTTTAAAGAGCTATCTTTTTACCATATCTGTTGTCATGAAATATACACAGTTTCTGAGATTGCTGAGTTTGTTGAGAGTAAGAAACCCACTAGGAAACTTCTAATAATCCCTTAATGCAATTTCTTAAGATATATTGGATTCTTTCTTTTAAGTAAACAAATATAGATAAATATCAAGTATATCACCCTTGCATAAAATATTTTCATGTCCCTAGAGACCAACATTACCTTATTTGGATCTAAGAAAAAAGTAGGATCCATAAGAAACCAGACATATTCACCCCTTAATGAGATATTTCAAAAGAATGTTTTACACATTCCTCTTAAAGGGAAATCCTACATACATTCCAACAATAAATATTGTACATCCCACTCAAAGGGGTAATACATATGTGTAAATCAACATTCTCAACTATATAATTTATTGGAAGAGAAAACAAAATTCGTAAATAGAGGTAGTTATATAAATATCATGTCATTACATGAAAAATCAATAACCAATTACATGTCCATATGTGATAAATAATTGATCAATAGTCTCTTGGGGCCACACATGAAACACACATGTAATGAAACATCAATAATAGGACTCACAGGGCTATAAACACACAAAAAATTCCATTAAAAATTATTAGTATGTCTAATAGTGCTATAGAATCATTCGAATAATCATTCCTATAACCCATATAAACATTATCTAATGATAAGGACCACCTAACTATGATGAAATAATATATATATGAAATGGGTCATTATCCAAGTCTAATTTCACCACTCTAAATAGTAGAACCATTCATGTTACATAATTATTTAGAAATATAGGATCATTTATTGAGAGAATCCAAACCCAAAAGGAAGGACATGAGCACACGTACATAATATTATTCATTTCCAATAATGGTCAAGATCCAAATGGTTAAAAGATTCCAATTCTCTAAATCTAGGTGGTGATTCAATCAATAACCAACCATTCCATTGATAGATCATGAAAATACCATTAGATATGATCAATAAATGTAGGATTTAATTTGGTTTATCCATTGAGAGGAGATAATGGATCTCTATCAAGAACGAAATAACCAGATTAGAAACATGAGATCATATTGGTGTATGGGAATTTAATGGTGGTTAAATAAGGATATGAGAGAGCCAATAATATACATCAGAGAGATACATGGGTGTTGGATGTTTAATAATTCTTATGAAAGTGAAAAATATATGTTTGGGTTATGTTATTAGTAATACATGACATAACCTGACTGGTCTTAATGGGCCATAGACGATGCCACATGATGGAAAATGGATTTGGGGAAGAATAATTTCTACCATTGAACTCCACCAGCTAGATTATAGGATATTTAATCTAAATATGACCAAATAGATTCCACAATAATCATGGATGAGCCACACCAGATAGTCATTGGACTTGCAATAGGTTTTTTAAGCTATACCATAGTCAACCATCTTGGCCCTAACCAATTATGGCCTCTCAAAAACATATAACCCACTTAAAAATACATTAACATATTCAAATTCCCTGTAAAAACAAAAATGAAATTCACCGTAAATAGATTTCGTCACAATTATCCAATATATTGTCTTTTAGTCCTCAGGAACATTCTCGATAGGCCTATAAGAACAACTCTAACCACAATTCTTGAATTTCTATCTCTCATTCCTGCATCTCTTCAAAAACATGACCTTACTTTCATTAATAAAAAATAATAGGATTTGTTTCCTGGACAAAAAATTCTCTCTTGGGTCCACATTCTAAATTATACAATCAATAAACTATTTAACCATTTCAAACTCAACATCCCTAAAATCAATCACATGAAAATTATTAGGCATGATGCTCTAAATTCGTGTCACATCGAAAAAATTTCCCATACCATGATACCATAAATGTTAATCCAATCAGTATGATACCATCCTGGTATGTTACACAATCTAAAATGGAATAAAATATTGTTTTCCCTATTTCCCTTGTTTCATAAAATTCTTATACAACATCAAAGGGGATACCTTTAATAAATTAATTTCTCCCGAAACAAACTCTAATGTCCGTCTCCTTAGGTTGACATATGATCATTGAATTTTTTGAGAGATGACTTATTTCTTATAAAAAAATATTCCACTCTAACTTTTCCTATATCATATAACTCCCAAATAGATGCGAATGTATCAACCTCATACTATCATAGAAGTGAAAAACTTTTTCATCCATAGAGATACTCAAATATGTCCATCTAAATCAAATACTGAAATCTATTTTTGTATGTGAACACAATTAGATATTATTGATCATTGTAAGATCCTAAAAAATCCATAAAAATGAGTAATATAATATAATTTTTGGATTAATGTGTATGAATTTCCTTCAATCTTTGGATGAGAAATCATACTCATCTTAAACTGATTCCCCATAACCCTCTACATTCATTTACAAAATAATGATGAGAACTGAAAAACTATGTCAGATACCATAATCAAAGAACATTAATAGAACACAATTAAGAAAAAATCATTGAATCTTGTAAATTGTCTACGGACACACCAAAGACATAAAAGTTCATTCATTATTTAGATTAAAAATTATTCTATTTGGAGAACATGTGCCCAATAAAATTATCCTCTAGGATCAAAAAGTGACACTTGAATAACTTGATGTAATGTTGTTGTGGTCGAATCATACTCAAAACAATATAAATGTGTCTAGGATGAGACCCAAATGTATTTGAATATACCAAGATTCCATCAATGAAATAATGATCAAGGAGTCTATGTATGTGTGGAATATCTTATTATTGGGAGACATAATGACTGTTAGATCATTTTTTATCCAAAATGAATAACAAGGTACTCATATATTCCATATATTACCTTAAATGATTTCATTTCAATGTTTTCCAATCAGACATGAATATGATGTTACATAGAGAGTATACCAATCGTTGAAAAAAACTGACCTTTGTTGAGCAATTATTGTTTTAAAAAATACATACTGTTTTTTATTTAAAATAGAGAGATTATTGAGAACAATAATCTATCCATTTATGAATTTTTTGATGCTCACAAATACCTGTATTTGTTTTATAATGATGTTATTTTTTATGTATATTTCAGAAATTTATTATTTTTTTATTTCTGGAAGAAATATTTATGTTCTTGAACAACGAGATTTAATTTTTAAAGTATTTGTATTAGCGTGTTCTGGAAACACTGTTCATGCTCTCAATATTCGGGAATTGATTAAGCGTGTTATGGAAATCACTGTTCATAACATACGTGTAGAAACGTAGCGTAGAGAATGGAACCCACTGTTTACTTTACAAGTTATCAGAAAAGTATGGTTAATCAACCATACGTTATCAGCAAAGTATTAAAAGGAACCCTATGATATGAAAGATTCTTATGTTTGGGATATGAGAAATGTATGGAATGAGAACCGTACGTAAGTGTTAAATGTTTCATTTTTTTCTCAAAAGTATGGTTCATCAACCTTACTTTTGTAAAAAACATTACGGTTCTTAGAAAACTACGGATCATGTACCTTTAGTTTGGAAGCTTATAAAAGTATGGATCTTTTATCATACGTTTAAGAGTTGAAGAGAAAAGTATGGATGAACAACCCTATGTTTGTAATCAACCATACGTTGTCAACCTTATGTTTAAAGGCTACGTCATCAACCTTATGTTTATGATCTATGTTACGTTCAAAGGATACATACTGTACAACTCAACCTTAAATTTGGCATTGGAAAGTTTAAAGTTCATATTATTATTCAACGATATGCAAGAGGATTATCAGGCTGATTTTAAGCTAGATTAAAAACTGACTTTAAAGAGCATCTTTGACGAGTTCAGATCCATTTAAGGATGGAATTAAAATGATCTTTTTATGGCAATTTACAAGGATAGTTACGACTACTCTATAAATTCAAATGTTTGAATTACGCGAGTAAAAAGGAAAAAATTGTGGATCTGATTTTTGCAGAGGAAGTATTTGTTACATCTGTGTTTTTAATGTATGTATAAGTTAATTTTTAAATAGGATTGATAGAGAACACAAGAGAAGATACATTTATCAAAATACAAGATCTATTGTACGACATTTTAGAAGAGAAGAAAACAAAATAGAGTCAATCACAATCTATATTTCTATTGACTACGAAGTGTGATAAAAGCTCTGTTTGTTAAAGAATATACATGAAAAAAGATTCAATTATTTGATATTGAAGATCAATTGTGAGTCTGCTACTACTGATGTTGTGATTTATATTTCTATATCTATTGCAATGGGATCGACTCAGAACTACTCTTTATTGATGATCATTCATTCTGAAGATGATGATCCACTTACTGTCAATTGCATTCTGTTGCAATTGTGAATAACAACATGGAGAGTATTTTCATAGAACAAATAATTTTTATCATGAGTGAATATCTTCTCGTTGTATGTTGTGTAGGTTATATTATTGAACTAGAAGGATATGTTTTTCCTTGGATTGTAATGGTGTCAACTCCCTGAATCAGTTGTTGAATGGTCTGTTGATATGAGGACAAGATAGTGAAAATCACCATGCTCGTGGAGTAGAGAGTTGGGTTAGTAGACCAGGGGGATTCTGTTCCTCAAACCACTATATATCGTGTGTCCCTTCATTTCATATTTCCACTGCATTAATCTATCTTATTAAAGATAAAGGACAGAACACGATCTCATAATGATTTTTAAAAAAGGCACAATTCACCCCTTCTTGTGTATATGTGATGTAATCTCGATCCAACAATTGGTATCAGGGGTTGTGATATTGATAAAGCTTTAGCAATATAAAAGAGATTATGGATTATACGCATATAAAGATGACTGATACAAGAGAGGGAATGTCTATGGTTAGAGCACCGTACTTCAATGGAGAAAACTATGGATGCTCGAAGTCACGAATGATTACATATCTAAAAAACCTTGAATAAATATTTTATTCTAAGATATTGACTCCATATGAAATACCTGAAAAACCTAAGACATGGAGTGCAGCTACAGAAGTAGAATATGATATGAACTTGAAGGCTATGAATGTAATTATATGTGGTCTATGACATGATGAATTTAACAGAGTGTCTCAATGCCCGACAACATTTGAGATGTGGCAAACTATTGTTGTTTCTTGTGAATGAACTAAAAATATCAGGGAAATGAGATATGCTACTGCTCAGCTTAAATTTGATACATTCAGAAGGGTTGAAGTTGAAAGAATTACTCAAATGAATAGAAGGTTGGCAGAGATTGATAATAATGTAATAGATTTGGGAAACCCAATCAAACAATATGATCAATCTTTAAAAGTACTGAGAGTACTAACTACTAAATGTAATGGAATATCTGTTGTAATAAGATAATCAGCACCTGTCAAAGGCAAAACCATGAAAGAACTGTTTGGAACACTAATGATGTATGAAGATGATATGCAAGATGAAGAAAATGAACATAAAGTGTATATCAAGAGAGATGACACTACCTTGAAAGTGTCACCACAAAGAAAAAAGATGAAGAGAAGTGTAAAAGTGAAATCATAAAGTTTTGATTTTTCAAATTATGATGTGGAAGTGGCTCAGCTAGCCAGAAAACTTAATAAATTATATAGAAAGAAGAAGGGATTCAGAAAATCCTTCAAATAGAATGATAAGGATGTTAGATGTTATGAGTGCAAGAAAATGGGACACATTAGACCTGAATGTCAATATGTAAAGGAAGACAAGTAGAAGATGTTCTTCAAAAGGAATGCTTATTAGCATAAAAACAAGAAAGAAATCAATGCAAAATGGAGTGTATCTGAAGACTCCAGTAGCACTTTTAAATCATACATAGAGAAGGAAGAAGTAAATCTGAAAGCCAACATGTGTTTTATGGAAGAAATAGATGAGGTACAATCTTACTACCCTTCTGACTCTAGTTCTGAATCTAGTTACTCTAATGAAAAAGATGCAGCCTACTACAATATCTTTGAAGAAAAATATTATTTTCTATTTAAGGAGAATAATTCTTTAAAGAACATTCACAAGGCTGTTTCAGAAGAAAGAGATACAATTCTAATGCAATTTAAGGAGTTATCTGATAAGTATAATTCAATTAACCATGACTGTACAGATCATGAAGCTAAAATAAAAACACTACAAATAGAAGTAGAAACATATAAAAGTGCAGCCCTTATTTTTACCAAAGGATAAAACTGCTTGAATGATATTCTTGGAAAAACTGTTATTAAGAATGAAAGATTTGGAATTTTCATTAAAGGTGAAAAACCTATGCTTTACAAGAATTTATTTGTTCCAAAATTAAAAATATTAAATTGTAATTACTGTGGAACAAGGGGACATATTCCTATAAATTGTTTCTTAAGACATCCCCAAATAAGAGGCATTAAGAAGCTTTTTTTTTCAAATAATTTATTTGATTCTGTTGATTTTATAAAAACAAAGTCTGGATTCCCAGATCTTTGGTGGCTAAAGCAACTGGACCCAATAAAATATGGCTACCAAAGAAACTTGTTTAAATACCTTTGCAGGAAGCATGTCATTGAAGCAGAAAGGACATATGGTATATGGACAATGGCTGCTAAAGGAATATGAGTGGAAAATATCTAATTTCTCTATACTCACTAAAAAAGATGGTGGAAGTTTCACTTTTGGTGGCAATGCCAATGGGAAAATCATTGGTATTGGAACAGTTGTAGAGCCAGAAGCTATCTCAATCAAAAAAATACTTTATGTACAGGGATTAATACACAATATGATAAGTATATCTCAACTTTGTGATGATGGCTAGACTGTTGATTTTTCGAATAATTGTTGTACTGTTCTAAAAAATAAACTGTTTAAATTTAGAGCACAAAGAACTGATAATGTATACACCTTGGATTTAAATTACTAGTGTAAACAACAAGTAAATTTCTTAACTGCTAATGTGAATGAATCTTGGATCTGGCATAG
This sequence comes from Viscum album, assembly GCA_963277665.1. Classification (NCBI taxonomy): domain Eukaryota; kingdom Viridiplantae; phylum Streptophyta; class Magnoliopsida; order Santalales; family Viscaceae; genus Viscum; species Viscum album. Next base: position 32,309,500 of record OY728150.1, on the reverse strand, counting down.
GAGACCTGGACATTGTAATGTTTATGTTTTATATAAATTATCTAAGAATCAATTAATTTCTGATTTTCCTAGTCTCAGATTTGAAAGTGACAGATTCTGTGATGCATGTCAACTTAGTAAGAAACACAAATCATCCTTCAAATCTATTAACATAGTTTCTACAACTAAACCTATAGAACTTATCCATATAGATTTGTTTGGACCTTCAAGGGTAGCACATTTGGATGGTATATTATTTGTATATGTTTTAGTTTATGATTATTCTATATTTACATGGATTTTTTTTAAAATTAAAAAATAAGCTTTTAATTTCATTAATTTTTTTTGTAAATATACTCAAAATGAAAAAGGTTTTAATATAATTTCATTAAGAAGTGATCATGGTGGAGAATTTTAGAATCAAGAATTTAATTCCATTTTCTCAAACATGGGTATTAAATATACTTTCTCTGCCCCAAGAACACCTGAACAGAGTGGAATTGTTGAAAGAAGAAATAGGACTATTCAGGAAATGTCTAGGACTATGCTAAATGAATACAATCTTCTTATATATTTTTGGGCAGAAGTTGTAAGAACATCCTGCTATATAATGAATAGAGTTTTAATTAGACCAATTCTGAAAAGACACCCTATGAACTTTGGAATAACATAAAACCTAAAGTAAATTACATTATTGTTTTTGGATGCAAAGTTTGCACCATGAAAACCAATGATAGTCTTGGTATGTTTGGTCCAAAATCTAATGAAGGAATTTTCTTAGGATATTCAGCTACCACAAAATCTTATAGAGTCTATAATATGAAGTCAAGGATTATTAAAGAATCAGTTCATGTGAAATTTGATGAATCTGATCCCTTTGAGAAAAGGAAAGATCAAATGGATGAATCAGACTCTAAATATAAAATGAGACTTGAGAACATGAAAATGGTTTTGAAAATGATATAAATGAAATTATGTCTTGTTAAGAAGAACATGATACTAAAGAACATGTAATTGTAATACATAGATAGACTATAAACCTAAAGAATCACCCATTAGAAACTATAATAGGTGACTTAGACACATGAATTAAAATTAGAAGAAATATAGGAAATATTTTAGAATTATCTTCCTTTCTATCCCATCTAGAACCTAAGAATATAGATGAATCTTTAGATGATGATATCTGGATGATAGAAATGCAAGAAGAATTAAACTAGTTCAAAATAAATGAAGTCTAAGAATTAGTTGAAAGACCACAAAATTATCCAGTGATAGGAACAAAATGGGTCTTTAGGAATAAACAAGATGAACAAGGATTAATAACTAGAAATAAATAAAGACTTGTAGAAAAAGGATATAATCAGAAATAAGGTATAGACTATGATGAGACACTTATACCTGTATCTAGTTTAGAAGCTATTAGAGTCCTTTTATCCTATGCATCTCATATGAATTTTAAATTTTATTAGATGGATGTTAAGTCTGCCTTTTTAAATGGTTATTTAATGGAGGAAGTATATATTGACCAACCTCCTGGTTTAGAAAATTCACAAAAACCAGATTCTATTTTTAAACTTACTAAAGCTTTTTATGGCCTTAAAGAATCACCGAGAGCTTGGTATGAATGATTATGCTATTTTCTTTTCAAAAATTATTTTACTGTTGGAATGCCATATCAAAAAATATTTAAGAAACTGTAAATTATAATATTTTATTGGTTCAAATTTATGTTGATGATGTAATTTTTGGATCAACTATAAAATACATTTGTCATGAGTTTTCAAATCTAATAAAAAATGAATTTGAAATAAGTATAATGGGAGAATTAAATTTCTTTTTAGGACTTCAAATTTATCACAAAGATTTTGGAAATGTTTTGAATCATTGAAAATACATTACTGATTTACATAACAAATTTGGACTTGAAAATAGCAAGACATATCTCTAACGAGTACTAATATAAAACTTGATTTGGATGAAACTGGTATGTTGGTAGAAAACAAGTTATATAGAGGTATGATTGGTAGTTTATTATATCTTACTGCTAACAGGACAAATATAATGTATGCAGTATGTATTTCTGTTAGATTTCAATGAAATAAAAAAGAATCCCATTTAACTACTGTTAAAAGAATATTTAGATATTTAAAAGTAATAGTTTTTCAATCTCTACATTATCCCAAAACATTTTATTTTAATTTAATTTCATATTTAGATGCAGACATTGGGAGTTGTAGATTAGATAGGAAAAGTACTTCGGGTACTTGTCACTTTTTAAGGAAATCCTTAGTATCATGGTCAAGTATGAAACAACATTCAGTTACCCTATCAACAGCTGAGGTAGAATATGTTTCTGCTGGCAGTTACTGTGCACAAGTGTTGTGGATGAAAAACACTCTTATGGATTTTGGACTAAATTTTAATAATACACCTATTTTATGTGATAATACTACTGTTATAATTTTTTTATAAAATCTTATTAATCATTCTAGGACTAAGCATATTGATATCAGACATAATTTTCTAAGAGATCAAGTTCAAAAAAAGGATATATATTTGGAATTTGTAAGTACGGAAATTCAATTAACAGATATTTTTACTAAACCACTTCCCACTTCATGGTTTGATTTCACTAAGGGGGAGTTAGGTTTATTTAATTTTAAATAAAATTTTAATTTTATTCATTTTAAATATGTTGTTTTATTTAAACTTGATATTTATTTTTCTATACACCGTAGAGAATATTTATATGTTTTTGAAATCTATGTAATGATTATTGAAAGCACGGAAATCAAGGCTGTAAGAACCTTTCGAATTCTGAATCGTTTCATTTCTATCAAAACCCTTTCAAACCTACGAAACCGCACCACTTCTTTTCAACCCCTATTTTCGATCCTCTGAAACCCTATCCATCAAACCTTTAGAGATTTTCTCAAAAATGGAAAAGACTAAGAGAGATGATGAGGCTGAGACCAACAATGCCAAGAAACAATGCTCAGAAGGAAGGAAAATCCTACTAGGAAGGTGATTCATTTAGAATGGCTGTTTCAGATGAACTTGTTGTTAAAAAAATCTCTATCATTTCAGAATCTCGAACAGACCTTCAATAGTGAGAATACAGAATTCTTGTATGAAGTAGAGATTTTATATATCTTTAAATCTATTCAATTTAGTTTTGGATATTATTATGACACCATGATGGCTAAGATAGAGGATAGTGATTTTTCAATCTCTTCGGTTGAAATTAGTCAAATACTAAACAGACCTCATGAGGGAGTGTTTCATTTTGATTTGAAAAGTATAGGAGATTCTGTGCATAAATCTGAATACATTATGTCTTTTTTATTTGTCTCTACCAACATAAAGAAAAAGTTCATTAAGGATATGGAACCAGATCAGAAGATCCTTATGAAATTTGTACAAACTGGGATAACACCTAGAATGTCAGAGATAGAGAATATATTATATCTCGATATGTACATAATGTATCTTCTTCTGAGTGATGTAAAATTAAATTTTCCTTGGTACATGGTGAGGTACCTGAGTTATTTCTATCAAAGTGAATCTAGAATGAATTTATACCCTTTTGGTAGATTTATCTCAAAACTATTGTTCAAGAAAGACATGGTGAGATTGGTTGATTCTAAAATTCGTTGTCATCATAGTAATGTTTTTAATGCTAGTAATTTTAAAAAAATTGGTTATTTATGTAGTAAAGTAAAAGGAAAAATCATTCCCGTAGGAGCTGATGAAGAAGTAGAAGAAGAGAGAGCTCATGCTCAGCCTGAAAAATCAAAGGAAAATCAACCTACACACATATTTAGCTCTATTTCCAAATGAATATGTTTTGAAAGTGACTCACCGCCAGAGGAAGCAAGTCAAGAAGGACTTAAAGTAAAAATAAAAAGAGATGCTACTGCTCATGAAGAGAAATTTCAAATGTTTTAACCTCACAATATTTATTGAGTTATAGATGTGTAAGAGAAGATACTACTGAAAAATCAAAGAAAGTTGTTGTTGAGAGGTTAGAACCAGTGGAAGAAACTAAGATTCAATCTAAACATCAAGTATAAGCTTAAGGAGAGACTCTATAACTGGATGTGGCTATTACAAACGTTGAACCTGAAAGAACTGAAGTTGAAAGAACAGAACCAGAACCTGAAGCTGTAATTGAAAAAGAGGCATTTCATGGAGTAGATATGGTCTATACTCAATTAGCTGAAAATGAAATTATTCAATAGCGTCAAATAGAAGAAGCGATTACTGGTTTATAGGATGAAAACCCTTCAGATGTACAAACAGAAATTCTTCAATTATTTTTCTATGGAAGAGTTTGGAAAAGACTTAGAGGAAAAAGTTGTGGACCAAACAGTTAGAAATGATAAGGTGGAAAATGATGCTGAATCCTTACCCATAATGTTAGTACATCACTTTCATGATGAAAAGGAAAATCAAGTACAAAGTACCTATGAATCAGAAAATGAGGAAGTTGAAGAAATATATAGGGAGTTGTAGAGAGTAAAGCAAGAAAATGCTTCTCTGAGGAGAGCATTAGAAACAGAAAAATTAAAAATCCAGAGGATAAAGAATAGTACAGTTTCAAAGCAAGAAATTGAAATTTTTAAGAAATATATGCTGAATTAGGTTGCAAAATTAATGTCTGAAATGGTTCTAAAATCATATTTTTCATATCTCAAATCATTTATAGAGACAAATTTGGCATCTGCCAGGATAGATGAGGCCAGTTGTTCAGATACTTTACTAGATTTGATTAGATGATTTAAGGCAATAACCACTATCTTAGTTGATATGAATGATAGGTTGCATGATTTTCAATGAAATAGTGCTCCATTTTCAGTACTTCTGGATAGTCAAATGTTTTTAGTTGACCTGTTAACCTCAAATGAACTAGGAATCAGATCTCTCTTGGATAAGTTAATTGATAAGTTGTCTTTGTTTTTGGAGAAGGAAAAAAATACTACATGAGTTTTTCAAAGTCAACTTAATTGAAGACCTTCATATGACTCAAGAGAATATGAATCTTATAGTTATTCATGGTGATGTAATGATGGGGAGACTAAGGGAACAACTATTAGAAATAAAGGAAGTAGTTCAAACAAGATATACCCTATCTAAACCCTGACCACACCTTGATTCCTGTATTTATCAATTTTGTACTTTTTATTTCCAATGAAAATCTGTTTCATTATATATTTGTGTGTTGGTTTGTTTTACTGTCTTTAATTATATATTCTAGTACTCCAGATACACTAATTCACAAATAGTTACATAGTGAATTTACATATGTTCAGTGCAACATTAATATGTGTTATATTATATATATTGTCATTCAATTTGATATCACAAAAGGGGGAGAAATTTGGATAAAGACAACATTTTCTTTTAACTCAATTTTTTAAAATGTTATTTTAAGGATAAATGTGAAGAAAAGTTTTCTTTAAAAACAAAACCCTTTTTGTAAAAGGAGAACTACAAATTTTTACTTTAAGATCTTTTAAGAGGACGAAGTTTGGATAAATATTTTTTTTCACTTTTGAAAAAAGGGGGAGAATATTTTTTTATGATTATAGATAACACAATGTTTATTTATTTTTTAAATAATCTTGTTAAAATTAAATATTTCTTTATCTATTCATAATTCTAAATTATATGTAATTAAATTTGAAAATTAATTTCATTTATTATTTTATGGGTTTTGTGATCATCAATAAAGGGGAGATTGTTGAGCAAGTGTTGTTTTCAACAATACATATTGTTTTTTATTTAAAAGTGGGAGATTATTGAGAACAATACTCTATCTCTTTATTATGATTTTAATGCTCACAAATACTCTTATTTGTCTTCTATTGATTTTTTAAGTATATTTCATGAATTTATTATTTTTTTATTTCTGGAAGAAATATTTAAGTTCTTGAACAAAAATATTTAATTGTTAAAGTATTCGCATTACCGTGTTCTGGAAACACTATTCATTCTCTACATATTCAGGAATTTCTTAAGCATGTTCTGGAATCACTGTTCATACGCTACGTGTGGAAACGTAGCATAAAGAAAGGAACCCACTATTTTCTTTACAAGTTATTAGAAATGTATGGTTAATCAACCATACGTTATTGGAAAAGCATGAAAAGGAACCCTATGTTAGGAAATAACCATACAATTGGGATATGAGAAAAGTATGGAAGTAGGACCGTATGTAAGTGTTAAACATTACATTTGTTTCTCAAAAGTATGGTTCATCATCATTAATTTTGTAAACAACCTTACATTTCTTTGAAAAGTATGGATCTTGTACCTTTCGTTTGGAATCTTATAAATGTATGGATCTTTTATCATACATTTGAGAGTTAAAGAGAAAAATATGGATGGCCAACCCTATGTTTGTGATAAACTATATGTTGTCAACCTTACTTTTGAAAGAGACATCATCATCCTTACGTTTATGATCTCCGTTACATTTTGAGGATGCATACTGTACAACTCAACCTTATGTTTGGTGTCAGAAATTTTAAAGTTGATATTATTATTCAAAGATCTGTAAGCGGATTATCAGGCTGATTTTACGTGAGATTAAAAGCTGATTTTAAAGCACATCTTTGAAGAGTTCAGAGCCATTTATGGATCTAATTAAAAAAATATTTTCATGGCGATTTACAAGGAGAGTACCGACTACTCTGTAAATTTTAGTGTTTGAATTACGCGAGTAAAAATGTGAAGATTGTGGATCTGATTTTTGTAGAGGAAGTATTCGTTACATCTATTTTTTTAATGTATGTATAAGTAAATTTTTAAAAAGGAGTGATAAAGAACACAAGAGCAGATACATCTATCAAAATAATAGATCTGTTGTACGATATTTTAGAGGAGAAGAAAAAAATAGAGTCAATCACGATCTAAATTGCTGTTGATTACGGAGAGTGATAAAAGATCTATTTGTTAAAGAAGAAGATACATGACAAAAGGTTCAATTATTCGATATTGACGATCAATTGTGAATATATTTCTACTAAAGTTGCGATTTATTTTTCTACATCTACTGTAACAGGATCGACTCAGAATGAATCTTCCTTGAATATCATTCATTCTAAAGATGACGGTCTATTTACTGTCAATTGCATTTTGTTTCAATTGTGAAGAACAATCGGGAGTGTATTTTCAAAGAACAAATACTTTTTATCTTGAGTGACCAGATTATTGTTGTAAGCTATGTAGGTTTTGTTATTGAACCAAAAGGCTGTGTTTTTCCATGGATTGTAACAGTTTCAATGGACTGCACTCAGTTATTGAAAGGATAGTTGAGATGACTACCATATAGTGAAAATCACCAAGCTCGTGGAGTAGAGAATTGGTGGAGGGGACTAGGGGCCTTCTTTTCCCTGAACTACTATATATCGAGTGCCCCTGCAATTCATATTTCTGTTTCATTAATCTATCTGATTAATGATAAAGGACATAACACGATCTTGCGAAGATTTTTAAAAAATGAACAATCCACCCCCTCTTATGTATATTCGAGTTAATCTTGATCCAACAGAATTCACTAAATTGATTAAAGAAATCATCATTACATTTCAATGGGTATATGATTTATTACAAATAATCAAGTCTAAATTTCTATTGTCAAAAATATCTAAATACTATTCATCTTAGAAAAGACACCCCATAGAACTCAAATGGGATGTTCTCAGTTTGATAAATCCTTTATATTTGTTATAATTAAGTTTTACCTTGATCTCTTAAAAATTAACTAGTTCCCTACAATATGGTGGATCAATAAAGGTGACTTACTTGTCATGATAGAAATTTGAAACCCGAATCCCATATCTATAAGTAACATTATAAAATATTCTAGGAAGAAATAATATAATTGACTCACAACAAGATTAATAGTGGATGTACCGCTATATCTTCCACTAAAAAGATCGTATTAGACATGCACACTAAAATTAATTATCTCTAATCTAGACCAGGTACCATTTTTCATGATTAAACATCCAATTAAATTTCTAACATAAAATTCTCCCCCATAAGCGATTAAAGTGTAACTATTTTTCAACAAAACATAAATTTTCAATGGTAGCTAGTCAACCAGTCCTTGCCAAGGATCAAATCAAATCCTCTCATCTCTATAATTGTGAGTCTATAAAAATTATTGAATAATTAATTAACCACAAAATATTCAATTTATATATAATGATGATCCAAATTATTTACTTTGATTTTATCGATTGATAAAATATCTTATGAGAACATAAGTAGTTGGACTAATATAGTATCCACATAATAATATATGAATGAATGTGATGATATTATAACAAGAAAAGAAATAAATAGTGAAGAAAAAATTAAAACCATACCAAGAACAAATTAGGAACCCTATCCGACATCATTAGAAACATGATCAACATCATATACCCAACTAGGAACCACTCCATGATTCCTTGAAGGATCCTGATTCATCAGATTCAATAAATCTTATGGGGTCACTACCTATAGTTATGGTCAATGATCAACATCATGAATTCACCTTATTTCATGCATCTATGAATCCTTAGTAGAAAATCACCTTTGATTATTATTTTTCCACAAAAGTAATAATTATGAATAGAAAAAGTATAGTCCTTGAGATAACATCCCATCCAGCCATAGTTATAGAACCAAGAATAATTATCTCCCATAAAGGGATACAATGAACCTTTTCTCTACATTGAATTTTTACTATTTTCCCAATTTTCCATATTATGTAAAATTTTTCTTATTACAATAATAAGAACATAGCACAATTCTATATAAAACACTCTTTGATCTATTAGAATCTTGAAGAATCCTTGAAACTATGTCATCCTCGATACCCTTATATATTGTTAGTTTCTAGTGAAGAAATGTTTCATTTTTTATTAGATCAAAGATCCAAACATGGAATATCACCTCTAAAATAAGAATGATCTCAAATATTTTTTCATCAAATGAGTCATTACCATCATGAAAGGTATAAATGTATATTGACTCTCTAAATCACAATGAATTGGAATATACTCACAATGTCCCTTATTGTGCTATATTAACTCCTAGTCACGATCCAGATTTAGTGATTCATGGTACAACTCCATGAAGAAGTGGTCCTTGAATGTTTCCCGTGTTAGAACATAAAATCATCCATATTGAATTATAACCTCTAACCCTCATCAAATAGTAAACCTAATTATAAATGTCATAAGATTTATATTTTTATACTATAATTTCTCTACTAGATCAATGATTATATTGATTATTCATATCTATACCTATTAATCCTTGGGTACTCTAGTGCCCTACTAGGTGGTGGTGATGGAGATGGATTTATTAGGAATAGTCAACAATCTTCATCCCACCCATGCTAGCTCCAACAACATGAAAAGGTATTATCCAAAATTTGCACAAAGGGATTAGCTATGGTACTTGATTGAAACAAGAAAAAAAGTGTGCATGCTTCGCTACACTCTCTTACAGATTAGGTGGTGAAAAACGGACCCCTTTCCTATGTATGTACTCTAACCATATAGTTATAAGTATAAAAAATATTTCAACAACAAAAATTATATATTTTAATAAAATGATATGATCCGTATCATATCTGACATGGAACATCAAGCCTAAGTGAACCATGGAATACTATTATTTAAATATTACTATTATAGCCTAAGTTTTAATTGGAGAATGTATTTGATTAACTATATTTAGAATTATGAATAATGTTATTAATTAATCTACTTGTATTTGTTAAATTCTTAAAAAATAATCATTCAAATATTAGTAATGTCATTTTACTCTTAAAAATTATGTTTTTATAAAAACATGGTATCCAATACTTTTTAATGAGATAATATTATAAATAATTCATGGAACATTTAATAATTTATTTTTATAAAAATATATAACATTTTTGAAATCATCATATTAAAAATAGATAAGGGTAACTTTCATGGATATTCTGTAAAATATTACCTTTTTAATAAATAGTGAAAATTGTTATTGGAAACTATATTTTCATTTCATGTATTTTCATGGTAAAATATTTTATTAGATTTAAAATTTCATTATTTTATTTTTATTAAATATAATAATACTATTATCTTTGGTATGAATATTATACTTGAATTTGGTTTAAAAAAATTTGTTTTACATAAATGGCATTTAAAAAAAATAGCTCTAATTTCCATCTTTTGTTTTCATCTAAATTTATTTCAGTAACATCTGAAAACTAAATCATTAATAATAGTTCCAATATTATTAATCATTATGTCCATATATTTTATTTATATCCCATGTATCTTTTCTTTAGTAAAAGTAACCATATTAATTAATTGTCGTCACGGTAAAGGTATATTTGGTATTTAAGGTTTACACATAATATGATAACGTCTACAAATGATGATAAAATAGAAACATATTGTATTTTAGGAGTTAATATAGGCCATTTACAACCTTTTTTATAAAATAAAGAAATATATTGGAATATTCCTTTTATTTTGACCATTCTAATATTTATGTAAAAGATAAACTCATAATTTCAGTTTATGTTTTTACAATGTTTTACAACAATTTGTGACATGTATAAATAAAAACTCTTTTTTTATTATAAAAACATATTTTAAAAATGAATTATTTAATTTTATCATGTTAATTTTTTAATTTTTTTATTAATTAATTACTTTAAATGCTACCATAATGCCGTTACATCATTTATTTGACTAATAGAAAAATAAAATAAATGGGTTTTAAAATATTAAAAGTATTATCATTTGTATTAATTATTAGTTCCAATGAATTATTTAGAAATAAATAACATATTATAGTGTTTTTAATTTATTTTATTTTATTCCATTGAGTTTAGGTTTTTGAAAAATTCAAATAAATCAAGTAGTTCTAAAAATGACCATATTGTTATTTTATAATAAAGAGTATTTATTATATAATTTAAAATTTTTAAAAATATATATTATTCTAATTTATTTATATATTATTAAAAATATAAAATATGGACCATTTATAATATCTTTTTTCTTTTTAAATATTTACATCAATCCATAAATATTAATTTTTTTATTATAATGGTAATTGTCAAAACGGCTTAATGGTGGTTAAAAAAATAGATTTGGGTAAAAACATAATCAAATACCATAATAATTTTATTAGATGATATTATTTCATATAATACTCATAATATATTATAATTATAATGGTTTGGAATCTTTTTATGATGAAAAATTATTTATATTAATATAACATTTTATGTAATTCCATGAATGCTCATCCCCTAAGTTATAAAAGGGAATCACCTCTCCACTTTTCATGAAAATTAAATATCATTTTTTATTTTCTAATTACTACAAAAATACATTAAAAAAATATATACGTATGATTATAGAATTTTTTTATATATAATAATAATGTTAGGTTGTTTAACAGGAAAATAAAGGTAGTTGTTCAAAGAGGAGGAAAATATTTTAACAGAATGTTTCAATGTTATTTATTATTATACATCATTAAAATATAATAAACACATGATTACATAATAAAATTTATTTTTTAAATATAATATAATGTTATTAGTTAAATGTAATTACTAATATCCATATCTTCTTCTATAAAATCGGTAACCAAAATGTAATTCTTGTGCATGGAGGACTATTTCCTTACAAACTGATGTATTTCATATTCCAAAATCATCACAAATTGATGTATATAATTATGGATTTAATATACATATATATATATTTATATAAATATATATATTTTAATAATTACATAGTTTTTATTATATTAATATAATATAGAATCTAATTTCAAAACATTCATTCAATGAAAAATATTAATTTTGTTCGTGTGTCCTTGTGGATATCCACCTCTACGAAATGATGTAATTTTCTTTCAGAACCACATCACATAACTATAGTAAATACATGTATTTCAAGATATAGTATAATATTTATAATATATTTATCATTATATAATGAAAAAATAACACTTACCTTATTTTCATAATGATCATTTGAAATTGGAAACATTACTCATGCATATGTATGACCTATCACCTTCAAGATGATAATGTAGTTAATTTTTCAGATTCATATTTCATGGAAGGAATTAAAATTATAATTTAATTATAATAATTTTAATAATTTCATAATTATTATTTGTTATATTATTGACTAATGATCTCATTAACCATAGTATACCCACCGAAGCCTTTTTGAACCTAAGAGTCAAATATAGTTAAAATGATCAATGAAAACTCAAGAAATTTTATATAACCTATAAATAATAAAATAAAATTAATTATAAACATAGAATGTTTCCTTATGATATAAATTAATTAAAATATTTTAATTATTTATGATTATAAATATTGTACATGACAAATCATACTCAAGGTAAGGGATATCTTTGAACCTATATTTTTCATTATGTTTTGACCATTCTCTCTATAAGTAATTTTATCTCACCATTTGATGTAATGGATTGATTATAAATATTTTATATATTTCTATAATATATATACCTATATTATTATCTCTTAATTTTATTAGGGATGATATTTTGTAAGTTCTTTTATCAAATTCATTATTTAAAATCAAACTCGATTAAGTGGACCTTTTCTATCCCATAATCCTTTTATGTAACTCTAATTTAATTTTTTTCCCAAATAGACACCATATTCTGGGAATTATTACTATGTACATAGATATAAACATATTTCATATTTAATTCCATCTTCTCTTTGGAATATTTATTAAAATTTATTCAATTATGATATAATGAAATATTATGTAATCTATTCACTTTCCTAAGTAATTCTCATGACTATGCCTCGTGATTGACTTCATTTTATAGCACACATAACAATGAACATGTTGTGATTAGTGTGACCATTTAGTTATATAATGAATTATATAATTTTTTTGTCTCACGAGATGTATGTATGAGATAAGGGAAAAATTTAATCCATGATTGGACTCTGTTAAACAAACGTTTTCCATCACTTAGGCTTATGTTACGATTATTATTGATACCATATTTACTATATTTTAATGATATTATGAAACCATATTCATTATTTATTATCCAATATGATTATTCATGGGATTCCCTTTTACGATATTCTACATTACATTTGACTCACATGTTATCCTCCTTTATGTTGATTATTACATTATTGGGGGTTTTAGGTCACACATTCAGTTTATTTATTCCCTAGGTCATCCAATGCAGATTTATGTTATCAATGGGTATTAAGATCACATAACTTAAATTAAAATAAATATTTTTTAGTTTCATATAGTTGTTTTAGGTACCCATATTTACAAATTCAGTTTGAATTTCAATCCATATGTAATATATAATTGATGTTATGTTAAAGATAACATGATTATATGTATAATTGTTTGGTTACTATAGTTGTTATAAATTGATGACCAAGTTATTTTATTCGATTATGAATAGCCTAATTTTGTGATAACCCTTGGGATAACTCTATGTATAATAAAATTATTATTGATAACCAAGACTAAAACCTATAGATTCTTATGTTATGATATATTTAAATGTTATTCCATATAAATTCATATGTTTCCCTTTGGTGTGTTGTATTTACTAAGTGAATTCTCATCATGTTTTTTTAAAAGTTAAAAAATAAATTAGAACCCATTCCAACATCCAACATGAAAATCCATGGTAATATTTCCCTAATGATATGTCAAGCCTTGTTGAAGAGGGAGCTTGGAACATTACAAAAATACATGATTAGGTAACTCAAACTCTAAATAGAAACATCAATCATGTTAATTACTGGAATTATCGGAATAAATAGAATGTTGTGGTTGATTAATTTATGAAAAATGGCTTAATACCTTTTTTCTATCCTCTAATACCCTCATAAAAATTGTATTAATTCAATTGATAATATATCCATAGTGATCTAATTATTTGAACAAGATAATGTTATGATGGAAATCTATTAAATGGAGGGGGGAAACATATACTTGATAAAAACTGATCAATATTACAAATTACAAAAGAAGATAGTAATCTAATGGAATGTGATGAATTCAATAAAATATTTCCCAGTAAATATTATCTAAAAAATATCCTCTTTAAATGGATAGCAATTTCCTTGGACTATAGAAAACGGAAGATGAGTCTACCAGGTCTTATGATTAAAATATCACAAAGCATTCATGATATACCTCCAACATCGACATTAATGTTGAATATATGGTGGATTATTTTGTTAGTTTAATAAGGCCATTTATATGAAATTATTTTTAGAAAGAATACTTTTATACTATGAATATATTATTTTTTCTACCATCAAGGTCAATATGTTGATTTGAATCTATCATTAGTCTTGTGGATCTAAAATAAAAAGTGAAAAAAGGACTTTTCTTCAATTTGTTAAAGATATAACTCTCATTATAGAATGAAAAATTTAAATTCCATATGTAATAAGTGTGGGAGGAAGTTTACCAGAAACTATTTTATGGGAACTAGGAGAAAATTCAAGTGTGAAAAATAATAACATCATGCTAACAAATTTTAAAGAGATGTGAATAAACCCACTAAAGCAAATGGTGGAAAAGACTGTTCATATTAACACTAATCCCCAATTAATGTGTTCATAATGCATCTAAAATACTCATTATGTTGTTCAATTCCCTACAACATGGATTATAAGGGAATATAAATGAAAAAAACCATTAAATAGATAAAATCATTGAAGATTATATTCTATCCCTACTACTGAGGTGGATCTGGACAACAATTAGGAGATAGGTACACTAGAAATTTCGTCATGAATAGGGATCTATGATTTTTATTCTAGTTATATGAAATTCATTCATATCATGAGAGTTTACAATAACTATTTAAACACCACCTCAAAAATTTGGCAGTGATATATCGTTGAGAATAGAAAATTGATAAATTATATCATTAAAAGTATAGAACTCCTCCATAATCATTATTATTCCAAAAAAATATCATCGTACATCATTTAGTATAGGATTCTAATATATTTGGTTTGGTATTGGATGTACTTATATAAATAAAACATCAACTGTGAGGAGAGGGAGATCACTCTTCACATCCTAATTTATCCAATGATTTTTTACATGTGTAAGGTATAGTATGAAACACATTTGGAATATTTATCTAATAAGTGGATATTATTGTCTTCTGATAAATTATATACATCTTAAATTTCCTAGAAAAAACACACAATAATGCTTCATGAGAGTCCTATTTTGAGTCATTATAATGCTGTATTCATTAAGAGTTTCACGGTCTTCCTCCTACCCAAGTGGATGAATTCTCTATCTAACTAATAAATGGATCTCCACCCACATAAAAGACACTATTTAAATTGGACACCATTGATTTGGAAGAAAAATGAATTCGTTACAAAAAATTCATTAAAATGATATATATTCCAAATTTCATCTGCATGGGGTGTGGGGGTTCTCCGAGATAAGGAGAGGGATGACCCAATGTATATTTTTATTGACTATCATTAAATAATAAAGTTACAATAAATAAAAAATATCCCCTTCCATAGATAGATGAAAATTTTGATCAATTATATGGGGATAATAATCTCTATAAGGTGGAACTTCATCTGAGATATCACTAATTTAAGGTGAAGAAGGAATATATTCACAAAACAACATTTTGAAAACGTTATGGACACTATAAGATTAAATATTTCCTCTTTATACACAATAAATCTCATGGATATTTATATAATTATTGAATGGATTATTTATAGAATACCTAAAACTAATTGGATGTCTTTATATATATTTTAAGATATAATCTAAATGAAATGAGGAGCATGATAAAAATTTGAATAATGTGTTAAACAAATTGTTAATACAGAACTAATATAAAACTTATTGTTAGTGAGTGTTATATATAAAGTAAGTATCTTTCATGGGGAATATTTTTACTATCAAGGGGATATCAGTGGAAACTTCAATGGTAAATGAATCCAAGATTGGTTAAGAACCAAATTTGTAATAGAGATCCATATTTTCATTTTAAAATATATGTGTTATGATGCATTCATGAGAAACCAATAATAATATTAAATACCACTGACCAAGCTTACTCTGAATGTAGTATAGTATATTTGGAGAATTGAATGTGTAGATATCTCCAATTAATGGGAAACAAGTCATACCACATCACTAATCCTCATGTAGACCTTATGTTGAGAATGCATCAAGTTATATTGTGATACTTTAATTAATCTTTTCAGATATATACTAATTAAATATGAAAAAATTTACACCTTATTCAATAATGAATTTGAAAATAAATGAGTAAAACTGTCTAAAATATGACCCATAGTTGGATATACTAATATTTTCATTGAGATTATGGTAGTATTTTCAATATGAGATGAGATGTGAAGTATATAAATATCATAAAAACCTAAAATATTTATTCACCATGAAAGATATTAATATATTATAGTTTTTATTTATGATCGAGGACGAAGACTGCTAAATCCAATATCTTCTTTCAATATTAAACAATGTGGAATATTCCCTAAGTAAAAATATCATGACAATTTATAGATGGTGAGAATATAAAAGGGTCCAGTAAACCATAATATTAAATGAATTGACTTAAGGATCATAATGTAATGTAAATTATAATCCCCATATTAAATAATTTCACAAAAATACCTAATGGATAAAATAATTGATGCTCAAAGTGGTTGTGTGGAAATTCATATGAATGTTGATTCTATAAGAAAATGGGAATCCTCAGAGTTAAGCATTTAGGGAGTAGTAAGATTCATGTAAAAAATATTGTGTTCTATGAAAACACTTTTATGTATTACACATTAATTAATGATATATTACATAATAATATACATAATACAACCTATAATATAGATATTTATTTATGTATTTGGGAAATTATATACATTACATAACAACTAAGAAAAAGGTGGTACATCATCATTATTAAAAACAACTTTAACATGATCATAATATTACATTAATCTAAAAAGTACATGGGATAAAATATACACATACATAAGAATGGGGAGATCTATATTCATAGTAAGGGACTAACCAAATAATAAAATTTATCTATTTTTACACATTACACAATAGGCATTTCAATTGGACATTATATTGGTTAGAATCCTTAACATGAGAAATGAGGCATGAGATAACATGGTAATATAAGAGAAACATGGTAATGATGCCAAAATATTAAATATAACATCATAAATATAGTTTAGGATCAAATTCCAAGATATTGTGACATAATGGGATTAGGATAACCACTGATGAACCATAAATTGTATCTCATTAGACAAAAACATTACCCATTGAATTGGAGTACTATATATTTCTAGGTTAACCCATCACATTCAAATCATGTACATGCATAAGTGTTCTACATTGATCATATAACATAATAAAATATTTGATCTCATTCAATCCCTTGATTAAGGATTGTGGGTAACATAGATGGAATTCTTCAAGTAATGAATTATATCTACAACTAGGTCAATTCCCTTGATTGTAAATGGGTACAGGTGTACACCTAACAAATTTTGGCATTGAAAATTATAGTGACATTGTATTAGTGTAACAATAGTACATTAAAAAAAATACAATGGTTCACTGAGAGAGAAAGTGTTCTCTCATCCCATATAGTTAAAAATGTAATTTTTAGGGATATGTAACAATGTGAAACATAAATAAAAATTGGGAATTAGTGGGCATAAGTAAATGAAGTTTCTTGAATAATAAGAAGAAAGAGATAACCCCATGCAAAATTTTAGTATAGTAATAGATTAGGTAAATGATATAATTAGTGTGGAAAATTATATCTCATTGTTTGGAAATAAATCGCACAATAGGTGGATGTTTATAATTTCAGTAAAACTAAATAAATTTAGATTAACATTTCAAAATACAAAGAATGTTCTTGAATTTAAATGAATCGGGAGAGGTTCATTACATTGATATAATGATTCTAGAAGCATGAGAGGATATTCTTGAGAGATTTGGAAAACCATGAGGAGAACAATATATATGTAAGTTTAGGAAAATGATGTGATGTATTTTTTTTAATAAAGAGGGCTTGGTGATTGGTTGGGTTTATATATTAATATAGATGGTAGTAGATAATTTTTCCCCAAACATAGGTTGTGTACATTATAAAATATCATAATAAAAAAAGTAACATTTTCATGGTTATATCACATGGTTTCTTAAAGATATTGTTTTTTAATTATTTAAAATGTAAAAGGTCTTAAATCCTTAAAATATTACAATTATTTATGTAGATGTGAGTCGTGTTATTAATGAACAGTTTGAAAATGCTAAAATATATAGTTTGTTTTTGGGGACTCGAAAATGATTTTTAAAATTAATAAAATAACCTGAAAATAAAATTATATTATAGGTGAAAAATATATTTTTTATTGGATACCATTTATATAATTTATTACTTCAATTTTGTGTTATAATTATGTCTAAATACACAAACGTATATTTATAACAAATTTTATTTTTAGACAAAAATTAAACTACCTAGTAAAATTATGAAAATTTCAATTTTGGATAATTTTGATTGGCTGATTCAAAAAATAATATTTAAATTTTCCAATATAATTTTCTTCATTTGTGAATTTTCAGTTTAACAAATTTAATTGGCATTTATTGATAAATTATTATTTTTTACTAATGCTGTTTTTGAACCATTATAAAAAATATATATTTTAACTCATAAAAAATATATTATATTTTAAATTTGATAAAAAATAACTAGATCTATTAATTACTAATATTAAAATTTATTTTCAATATCCTGAATTCATTAAAATGATATTTCTAAATTGAAAATTTTTATTATAGAAAATATAATTATTCTTTTATAACAGCAGGATCATAATAATTTATAATGTAACAAAAAAAAACTAAATACAACCAATTCTCCAATTAATATAAAACATAAATATTCATATGATTAGGGTCATAATAAATAGGCCATTATTATAACAGAAAATTCTTTAACAGTATGGCATGCAATGGTGAGATTTTCATGGAGTGGTTCAGCGTACAAGGTTTGATTCATGAACTCATGGAGATTGTGAATCTCTCAAAATCGATTCCACTCATGATTTAGTTGTTGGATATTTTCTTTGATTTTGTCAAGTTAAAATACTAAGGATTTTATATCCTTCGTTTTCTCATTTAAAGGGGTTTTTTTGGTATGATACAACTAGTTGAGGCCATTTCTTTTTTTTTTCAATTTTATTTATCATCACCATAGATTTATACTAATCTTATGATCACTATTACAAAATTATATTATATATATTTATGATGTTTAACTATATTTTAAATTTTATAATATATAACATTCCAAATATTTCGATGTGTTTTCTATAACCATAGTAGATTATTCAATTCAACCATTAAAGGAATTTCATTTATAAAAGTTTGAGTTGATAAAATTTTACCCTTTTAAAAGTTTCACCGACAAAATTTTAATTTCACACAATAAAATATATTACAATATTTATCTTTCATCACCTACTTGTGTACCCATATTTTTCTTTCAAAATTATGTTTTCTCCATATAACTTTTACTAGGTGTGTGTTATTATTTTGCATAGCCTTGAATATATGATCAAATAACATCTTTGAATTATCTTCATATAAAACATAATTCTACAATGGTAACATCTCTTGATTTAGAATGGGTGAGTGGTCTGATTTACGTCTTTAAGAGGGAAACATGGGAGACATTATAAACATGAGATAGGTTTGGTGGGAGTTTTAGATGATAGCTCACCACTGTGATGAGATCATCGATCTCACCAGGACTGATCTATTTTGGTTTAATCTTTCCCTACATTCCAAATATAATGAATTTATTCCATGGAAACTAGTTAAATAATACCTTATCCCAAACCTCAAACTCTATGTAGCATAAAAAATTCTCAGTAAATATATTTTTTCAACACAAAGAAGCACCCATGTGCTATATATTGAATTTTAACATTTCCACAATTTCCTATGCCATTTCAAGACCCAAATTTTTTTGTTCACCAACATTTTCCCAGTATGTATGTGTTCTAAATATGTTACAGTAAAGGGTATCATTGGGTGCCATTTTCATTCTTGAGTAGAAACTATTACAGAATTGTAAATCTAAAAGAGGTATATTTTTATCCCATTCTCCATTATATCCATGGGAAGTGTACAATTATTACCTATATGATGCAGCACAGGGATGATTGCAGACTTTTATATTTTTCATGATGATTTCTATGAAGACCTGGGCCTTGGGGAAGATGCTTTAATGAAATCTCTTCATGCTGGAATCTATCATGTCCCTCTAGGAATTGTTTAGAGGATTTTCTTGTCATCCTTTTTTCTATTCAATTATTCTTGTGCTGGTACAAACTCATCGTACCTCATGTAATCACCGGACCATTATATTTTTGTTTAATAAATTTTGGGGAGTATGGGTTTCACTCATGCTCCGAGCCATTCTGGGTATATCCCTGAACGTTAATCATGTGAGAAGCCCTCTTGAAATGGTCTTTGATGCAAGACAGAAAAAAATACATATAATATTATTTCATATTTGTGTATTCAGAAGGCCAATGAAAAATCCATGGCTATTTTTCTGATTTTTATACTAGTATGGGTAGTGGTTGTTCCACCCACTTATAATTTTACATATTTTCCTTCACTTTCTAACATACAATAAACCATTATGTTTATTCAACATTATCCTTTTTAATATTGTTCCACAAATAGTGATCTTAAATATCTTGATATATCTTTATAATTCTTGGATGGATAGACTATGTTTAATCAAATAATTCCTTGTAAAACAGAGGATCTTATGGTAGACATAGCCCTAAACCAAATTTTACAACTCCTACTTTGTTAATTTTGTACTATGAGGATTTATAGTGTCTTATAACTTCCACATTATTCTAAATATCAACATCATCTCTTTGAGATTCCATTATACTCTCATTAAGGGATGATAGATAAATAATTTTTGAAAGGATTGATGTTGTTCCTTCCTTTATGATTCATATGTCATTCTTTTTTCCATGGCTATGATATTAGATCATTCTCAAAGATAATCAATGATAAAATTGTCAAAACTTTTATACTTATAGAATCTACCACATTGTTTTACTTATAATGATTGTTTTGGATTGATCCATCTTATTCATTAATTTGATGTAACCACCTTTTTTGGATCATATTTATTTATTTCTATGTAATCATATACATGAGGCTCTTATGATCTGTATATATTTCAAAATGATACCCAATACGATAATGATGAAAATTCAATCTAAAGATCACTCTATCCAACTTCATATCATGTGTTGGGTATTTCTATTTATGAACTCTTAATTTTTTATGGAATATAATATATCTTTTTTTCTAGATTAGTACACATCCCAATACCTTCTTATTTGAATTTATATATACACTAAAACATTCCCCACATGTGGGTAGCACATGTACATGTTTATTGATAAGCCTATTTTTTAACTCCATGATGATCTCTTCAAAATTATAATTTAGAAAATATTAATCTTTTATGGTGTAGTTTAGTTAGATTTTTTGAATATCTTAAGAATTCCATAAAAATCTTTAATAATGCCCATAAAGTCAAAGGAATCTATGAATTTTCATCACAGTTGTTTTCCTTATCTATCTATAATATTTCACTAATTTTAATAGCCTAGAGATATCCATTTTCTAGATATTACAATCCCTATGAATGATACATTGTCCGAGTATATTTTCTATTGAGAAATAAAACACTCATTATCGATATAGATAAGGAAATTCTATATGAAATAAATCAGTTTAGTCCCTAATAATGGTCTTTTTTTCAAGATTGATCATTCCCTTAGTAAAACCATTAGATAAAAATACGCATTATTATAGGGAAATAAAATCAATTCTTTGGATGATGATGGCATAGAATATTCGTCCTCCTCATTGATCTATTTTATAATCAAATGGGGATTCATGGTATTGAGCATAAATTATTTCTCCTAACAATTTATGTCGTATTTAGAAAGGTAAAAATAATATATAATCAGGATAATATGACATTAAACTAAATGGAATTGGAAAAACCTTTCATGGATAATGTCCCCATAAACAAAAACATGTGATATAACTATCATATGTGTTTTCTATGATGATATCAAATAATTAATGGTGGTGACACGATGTTCTGAGAAAACATACATTATTTTCTTATTTGTTATGAATTTAAAAATAACATGGCACACACTACTCTGAGTAGAGGATACAAATACATTTATCATTCGGTTTAATTTTAATATTATACATTCCTTATCACCTTATTCATTGATATAATTGATTCACATCAAGATTGAAAACCCTTCAAATAGAGCATTGGTTTTGATAAGGTCATGCTTCTCCACATATATTACATAAAACTGAATATGGTAAAATTGGTTAATCATTAATCTCATCCATCATTTTATTTTTTTCATAAAAAATGGATGTATTTTTCCCTATTTATGCACACTCAAAACAATGCCTAATTGATTTGTGACATTTTCCTTCATTCCACTATAGTCATTTTTATCACAAAGGAAATAGGGTCTTATTCTATTATCAACTTTATCAAATGGAATACATTTACATGTAATCCTCCAATTCGTTGGTATGTTAGGACGTTAAACTATGTTATAGTTTCTTAATCATGATTTTTTATTAGTGGTTTTGAATAATTACAAGCTATTTTACATGACCTTACATCATGTTAGGTATCTCATATGGACAGTCATTACATTTCCCATCACATTTATTATTGACATAGTTTCACATATATACTCAAATTATAATGAATAAAGTAAAAATTATGGATGATTACATATAAATTATTAAAACCAAAATTATAATCCAATAACATTAAATAGATAATATAAATATGGAATGTATTTATATAACATATGAATTTCTAGGATTCAATATATGTTTTCCACGATCTATTTCCTATTATAGATGCTTATTGTAATTTTTTTATTACTAATGGTTAACAATAAGCTTCAAAATTTACCAAATAATAACCCATAAGAGTGTCAAACTATGTGTCCAGCAATGTATGTTGACCTGAAGTAGTTCTGAATCATGTCTATATCATGATGGTGTTTTTGGGTGTTTTGACAAGGTACATCTATGAAAGATTCCCATCCTCTTATAGTATCTAGAAAATAATTTATTTTCTTGGATACCATTAAATCTATATATTACCAATATATATTGATGTCATCATAAGTTCAATGTTCTCCCTAAATTAGTCATTATTATTTTCTATTACTAATAAAAAAATTCAGTTGAAATTATTATGATACCAAATTTGAAAACACATTCATTTATTACACATTAATTAATGATTTATTACATAAGAACAAACATAATACTGCTGAAAATATTTATAAAACTATTTTTTATGTGTAATTTTTTAGATTTTATTATAACATAATAATTGGTAGAACATCGGCATTATTGAAAACTTCCCTAACATGCTCATAATTTTTTTATCTGTTTTAAAACTACATGGGATAACATAGGGGAATACATAATAAAAGGGGTGAGTTATAAAGCATACAAAGGTAATAAAAAAATAATAGTAAAAGTGTATTATATGTTATAAAATTTTAATTTCAATGGGACATAAAATGGGTTTGAATAATAAACATAAACAATGTGGAAAGATATTACATGATAAGATAATAGAAAATTATAATGTGGAAACAACATTAAAGATGACATCACAAACAAATATCATGAATAACTTCTTGGAAATCATAGTATAATGTTGTTAGGATATCCTTCCATGCACCATACATGTCATATAATGATTCTAAATCATAACCTATTTCATTTGAATGATATTCTATTCTAGGAAGACACATCACTTTCATATTGTGTATATGAATAAGTGATTCACATAGAACATATAATAGATGAAAATATTTAATCAAATTTATTCATAGGATTATGTATTATGGATTACATACATTGAATTACCCAAAAAAATTCTATAGTTTCCAATAGGTTAAAAAAAGTGATAGTAAATGGGTATGGGTATACACCTTACAAACTTTCAGCATGGAAAATCAATGTGACCATTCAGCAGGATACTAGCAGTACATGACGATTCAAAAAATGGTTTAATGATATATTAAGATGTATCCCAAAAAATGAAATTCAAATGGATTATATAATGGATATGTAATAACATAATATGGCATGAATATTTTGGAATTAATATGTGTAAGACAAATAGGGTTCTTGAAAAAAATGAAGTAAGATATGATATGTTACTAAATATTTCCATAGTAACAGCTAAGGAAAAAACATTAATGAGAGTGTGTAATTTTTTTTATAATTTTTAGGAAATATATTGTATAGTATAATTATATTTATAAATTCATTCAAAAATAATCAATTTATATTTCAAATGATAATTACATATAAGGTTCTTGAAATGATAATAAGAGTCAACATTCATTTACAATGAGGGACTGACTCTAAAAGAATATGAGGAGATTCATGAGATCATAGGGGATCTTTTGGAGTAAAATAATGAGAGTTGGTTAGAGTAAGAATGGGATCCATGTTTTCTTAGAGAATAATAAAAAGAGATTTGTGGGTTTTTGTAGGAAAATGTGTGCAGTTCTTTATTATTTCCCAAATATAGTTTCTCTAGACTATATACTATTGTAATCAAAACAGTGAACCTTAACATAGTTTTTTCAAAAGCTTCATCCAAAGTGGAGTGTTTTGTAAATATTTTGTAATTAAAAAGGATAATAGTACATAAAAATATTTATCTTGGTGATGTGGATGTGAGTCATGATCATAATGAAATGATTTCGAAAATATCCACTATAATATAGGTTTTGGAGGACTTATAAAGGAATCATAATATTAAAACAATAACATCAAAATAAAATTATATCAATTCATAAAATATATTTGGTCTGGGATTATATTTATATATTTTATAAAAACACATTTGGGCATTTTTTATGTCATTATAGACATTGTATACATATACAATATTTAATTTTTACATGAAAATTCATCTGCCTCAAAAAATAGGAAATATTCATTGTTGGAATTTTTTTAAATTATAATACCAAATAAGATAATTATTTTATCAAGTTGTTTTTTTCTAAATATATTATATTATACTTTTAAAACATTAATCTACATTTATCAAGACATACCTATTTTTTTTTCCAAAATCAGTTATCAAACCATAATAAAAAAATTATATTTCACTTCATAAAAATTATATTATCATATATATTTGATAAAAATTATTGAATTGATATATTTTATTAAATTAAAATTAATTTTAAAAATTAAAGATTTCATTAAATATAAGGTCTGTCTTAATTGAAATTATATATTATGAAAATAGAAATTTGTTTTTATCTTATCAAAATAAAATTCATTTATAATATAAACATAATAAGAAGATAATATAACCATTATTATA
Source organism: Viscum album (assembly GCA_963277665.1). Taxonomy (NCBI): domain Eukaryota; kingdom Viridiplantae; phylum Streptophyta; class Magnoliopsida; order Santalales; family Viscaceae; genus Viscum; species Viscum album. The sequence continues at coordinate 32,283,892 of OY728150.1, read as the reverse complement.
TTTAAAATAAAATATAAATATTCATATTATAAGTTTCATTATACATAGAAATGTATTTCCCCAGAAATAACCTTTAGGGTATGGTGTGAAATTATTATATTTTAAAGGGGTGGTTCATCATACAAAGTTTGGTCCATGATCAATATGAACTTGAACATCATCTTTAACTGGTTTCATCCAATATTTTTTGTTTGATCTCTGCTTTTGATTGGAATAGGGAAAAGACCAGTGATTTTATTCCCCTCTAAAAAACTACTAAATGGGATTTATATGGTATGTTCATACTGTTTGATTCTATTGATTCTTTTGTCTAAATCAATTATATGTGTTATAACACTATATTTTTACTTATAATTTTATCAATTTTCAACAACTATATGATCAATGATTATGATGCTTATTTGTTAATAAAATACAATAGGAAATGATATTCTGGTGAATTTTATGTGTTTTATAGAACCATTATATAGCATTTAATTTAGTCAAAAAAGGGACTTTTATTTATAAACCTTTGGTTCATAACATTTTTATAAAATCCTCATATAATATTGGATATTTTGAATTATTCTAAAATATTGACCTTCTCCATCCACACAAGGAGTATAAATTTGTTTCAAGATCATTGAGATAACTATTTTTGGGATAAAATGAAGAAGTAGATAATGAAATATACATAATATTTTTTGGTAAGTTATCTTGTGACGGTCGAGGGGAAATAATTTATGGGGATGATGCAACCATTAATGGTACATATATTGAAATCTGAAAAATTAAAACTATAGATTTTTCAATGATTTTCAAAAGAATCAATAGGAAATGATGCTATAAGTATTGAATATGATAATTTCCTATCTTGGTGACTTCTATATCGAACAACATGCAAGGATATACATCATATAGGCTATAATACCACATATAACACCATTGTCAATAAAATCTTGCTAAGATTGTAGATTTACCACCATGCTATATAATTTTCTCCAGTATTCCCTAAATAATGATTTTTAATTTAGTAAATCTTATCACACCCAAACATATTTACAATATGAGAAGACTATATATGGACTATAATACTTGTTCATATCATATTCATTATATTTTAAAGGGTGTTGGGACTAAAATATTTCCCCAGTTTAGTTCTTATAAAATAATGTTTTTCACCCAAGTATCTAAATGGATCATTATGAAGACCATCATGTGAATATATTTTGAACAATTATGTGATGATATGAATTTTCTTAACACAAGATTTTGGGTCCTTAAATTGTTAAAGAAATAATATAAAAATCTAAAAACATTAAGTATTAAATCTAGACATCTCAAATTCAATATAAGAAATATTCTGACAATTTTTGACAAGTCGTGGAATTTACGGTTGGAAATAAATCAATCTTATTAATATATCAATGAAAAAGATTAATTATATTTGGGAATAAGGGTAATAAATGTCCCAGGTACATTTCCCCCTTGTAGATTCTTTATCACATTGTAGTTCTGTCATATCGATAATCTCTCCAACAAACCCTATCTCATGAAAACTATGTAATCCCCATATCCCTCATTAGGAAGTCCATAAAAAATAATGCACATATTGTAAATTAAATGTTTGTACAGTTGTAATATGATATCTCATGTAAAAAGAATATGGTGAATATCATAGAGTAAATATATAATGTTCAATGTTACCTGACAACCCACCTTGTCAAATTACTATAGAAAAACAATAAATATGATTATTGAACATGGAATCTCAATTAATAAATGATGAATAAGTAACATAAACTAATTTCATCTTACTATGTAATAAGAACATTCAATAGAATAATTTCTTAAGGATACAATAATGTAAAAACGTACAATTATAAAAGAACACTATATTCAAATGCATATACAACATGCAACACTAAGAATAAACAAACCATGCAATATTATAATTTAAATATGTCCATTATAACTTATAAATATATTAGGAGGGGTTCAATATGATTAAATGACTATGAAAATACATATAAATCTTCCCCTCAATACATATAGATTTATATATTTAATGTAAATAATTACTCAAATGTGAGTAAATTAAATTTAGGTTTCAAAATGTCTTTTCATATAAGTAAGTTGTATATTTTATTTTAATATTATATTTAATTTTTGGAACATAAATAATTTTAATTTGATAAAAAATATCAATTTCTAAATAAGAAAATAAAAATTAACTTAGGGTTTATTTTTTGTAATTTTTTAAAAAATATTTTTGTAGAAAATATTAAAATATACATTTTGTTTTATTTGAAAATGTATTATTTTTTTAATTTTTTTCATAGTAAAATATTATTTTTTTAAATTTTTAAAAATTCATTACTTCATTTTTAATATATATGTTAAAAATTATGTATTTTTATTGAGTTTTTTTGCAAGAATTTTTGATAAAAACATTTTATAACATTAAATAATTTTATTGTAAAAACTTCATTTTATTCTATATTTCATTGTTATCTTAAATTAATTTATACCACTTTTTAAAATTAAATAAAAATATAAAATATATATTTGGAATGTCTAGGTCTATATTTTTTAAATGTTACCCTTTTAATTTTGTTCATTATGAATTGTAGACATAACATATAATTGTCCACACATTAATGGTAAATTTGGTAATTATAGTTATAAATAATATGAGATTAGATAACAATAACCATTTCACATTATTTTATTATATTTTATGCATTTATTCTATCCATTTAAATTTATCTTTATAAAATATAGAATCTTAGTAGTATATTACTTTGATTTCAACATTTATAATATATAAGTAAAATATAAAGAAAAAAATTACACTTTTTTAATCACTATATTATTTTATTAATAGGGGTAATGATGAATTATTTTCAGTTTGAAATAAATATTTTAAGGATTAATAATTTTATAATCATTGTAATTTATATTTAATTATTATTTTTGATGTAATTAGGTTAAATAATTATGCAACCCCAAAAAATTATTTATTCAATTAAAAGAAAAATAAAATAAATTATTGTAAAAAATTAAAATGTAATGTAATTTGAATGAATTATTTATACCCATAATTTTTTTTCATATAAACAACATAATATAAATTTTTAAATGTATTATATTACAATTCTATTATTGTCATGTTGTTTTTATGTCATATTAAAAAAATTGTTAAAAAATTAATGATTATGTAATTTTATAATAGATGATATTTTCTTATATGATTTATAACTATGAAAAATCATTTATTATTAGGAGGGTTTTTTATGTTTAAAAATATATATTATGATATATTTATGGGCCAATATTCCTTATATATTATCTATATTGACCTATAATGAGTAAAGACATTGTTATTACAGTAAATGTAATAAAGGGTTGCAACATGATAAAAGAAATAGATACAGGTAAACTCATAATATAAATAAGTACAAATTTTATTACATTACTGGATTTCTATGAATAATGATCCAATATTTTAGTTATTTATTTCTACATTTTTTCCATAAAATTTAATATATTTTATTTGAAAATTTCTATAATTACCTATGTTCCCCTCCCCTCAATTATAAAAGGGTATCTCCACTAATCTTTTTTGAAAACATTAAACTCCTATTAGATAAAAAAAGAGCAAACCATATCCCATCCTAGAATCCCTTCTCTCAATGTAGATGATTTTTTTGGAATACTTTAAACCTTTGAGTCCTTAAGGTGAAATGCATTTTAGTTTGTACAAGCTGAGTATAACTTTTAATAAAATGTTATAGAAGTATTTGTTATTATACCTCCATAAAATATTATTAAAAAATATGGTGATTATAGCATTAGTATATTTGATATAAATTTATGATATTAGGTTTATGGAATAACCTATATCTATATTTTCATTAATAAAATGGGGAATGAAACTATTATTCGTGCGTATGGAAGACTATCTCCACGTTGACCAACATAATTAATTTTCCATCAACAATTCTCATAAAAAGTTTTAATTGTAGATTTAATATATATATATATACATATATATAATTAATTAAATATTTATCATTCCATCATGATAATCTAAATCATCTAATTTCATACCATTTGTTTATTGAAAATAGACAACATTATCTGTGTATACATGTGGATTACAATTTCTACGATGTGATGTAATTTGTTTTCCCTAAAAGAGTCACACAAAATATATATAATTGTTTTTAAATATATAATATTATATTTATGATATAATTATAATTATTTAAAATATAATAAAATAGTTAAATTGTTTCCACAATGATCATTAAAAATGGAAATGTTTCTCATGTGCACGTAAGACCTACAATCTCCATGATTGTAATGTTGTTCATTTAACATAACAATAATTAATGATTTGTTTTTTAAAAACTAATTATGTATAAAAAATTTATTTGTTTAGTTATTATTATTTATTTTTTTATTGGTGATTTCTTTAAACACATTTTACATAATGATTTCCTTTTGGACGTATCTGTTGATTACCATAAAAAATTCTAAATAGATATTAAGTAATTTATATAAAATGATAATAAATAAAATTAAATAAATAATAAACATTAAATTAATATAAAATAAAGTGAATAATCAATATAATTTTATTATTCATGATGATAAAAAATGTTCATGACACTTCATAATCCAGGTAATGGATCTCTCTAAAACACCCTTTTTATTTCAGTTATGACCATTCTATCTCTAACTCACCTTCTCTCTATATTTCATGTAATGGATTGATTATAAAATGTATATTTATGTATATTACATATATACATTTCTCAATATACATTCCTTATATGGAGTAATACATTTCATAAGTTCATTTATCAAATTCCTTCATTATAAAAAACCTCGATTAAGGGGATGTTTTCTATCTCATATTCTTTTTATATAATTACCATTTAATGTTTTTTTTCAAATGACCACATTATTATGAGACCTATTATTATGTAAACAGATTTTAAAATCAATAATATTTAATTCCTTAATCTCATTATAAATATTCGAAAACTTCATTTTATTATGAAATAATATACGACTAAGGAAACAACTTCTTTTAATCATAACACTTATGATTATGCCTTCCGATTGCATCCTATAATGGCACACATAATCATGAATATCATATGATGGGTGTTACCAGATATTAATTCAATGAATTGGGTACAAAATATTTCACATGAAAATTTATTCATGGTATTAGGGAGTAACGTTTATCCATGATGAGACTTTGTTCACAATGTGATGTATTCTTAGATGTTATCCAATACTTATGCATGTGTCATGTTTTTAATGGATCCACATTTCCTATTTTTCCATGATCTGAATATTCAATGTTCATTATGTTATTATACCATGTGATTTCTCATAATATTTCTTTTTTAGGATATCATTTAATTCCTTTGATTCATATGATACACATCCTTACCATGTTTAATTACATACATGGTTTTTTAGATTACCCAATTTTCTTATGTATTTTAAAAGTTATCCTAGTATGATTATGGAGATCAATAAGTTTTTGGAGCTCATTATTGAGAATAAAATAAATATTCATTATTTTCATGTTTATTTTTAATGTATTTAGTCATAAAAAAACTCTACAACATTCAATCCTTATTTCATATATAATAGATATTTATGTCAAAGTCCTGTAATTATATATGTCAAAGAGATTGGGTTGTAATAATAATGGCCTATAATTTGCTAAAATTCTAGAGAAAACCAATAATTAGAGATGATATATAACAAATAATTTAAATTATATTTCAAAATAATATATTTGGGTGTATAATGAGTTTCACCCTAAGAGATATCCCAAAAAACTAATATTCTCTACCTAAAGGCAAATCCGAACATATTGTACGTTTACATTAGTCACTACTATATATTCACACAAAACCAAGGAATAAATAGGTTACATTAAAATGATGAAATAAATAAGGAAATAAAATAACATCACAAAACTTTCTATATGAATTTTAGATATTTCAAATCTATCTAATGGAAGAAGCAAAAAATATGGAATGTGATCCAACTTTCAAAGACATTGTGTATGTACATGCACCAAATCCTAAAAATTAGTATACAAATAGCACGTGAATCACTGAAGGTGAATTAAATAATAAGTTACATTGAACCAAACGTGAATCAAATCACATTTTCATGGTTACAAGGAGGTCTGTTATAAAGCATTGGTTATGCCGTGAAATAGTTCCCATACCCTAGTACAAACCATCCTATCTCATGTCTACCCTATCCCAAATAAAATTAGTTAAAGATAAAATGTTGGTAAATATGGTTCTCTAATATCAATTTTTAAAACCTATATCAAAATCACTATTTATAAGCGATTAAACCATATAACATTTTGTGTGTATCCTCATATAAATAAGCCAGTCAATTAGCGGTGTTGGCCAATATGCATATTTTGGGGAGAAAATGACCTAAATATCATGTAATAATCATAGAATTAAATGGAAACAATGATAATATGTTAAATAAATAAATAATAAATTAATAATTAGTGTTTCAACATAAAAATATAGTTTCATCCCACGAAATCGAATTATAGAAAGTTATTCCCCAAAAAATGGAAGAAGAAGGATCCCTATAATAAATAGATCTATGTGAGAGATAAACTTATGTACTGTAACGACCCAAAATTTTGAATAAATCTTGTTTCCAAATTTTTCGTGTTATTTTATTTTTTTTATATACTCAACAAAACTGTTTTATTTGATAACATGAGTATAATTAAAATGAGACTGTTGGGTTTTTACTGTTATATGACCATTGGTCAACATGACTGTTGGAAACTAAAAATTTCAATATTTGTCTCTAAATACAAGTGATCTTGGTTAATTAATATAGAAAGAAGATTCGATGGCCTCACCGAGTAGTCTTGGACCGATCGAAGCCCATCTAACAGAACTTGGGAAGGAGGTAGCACCACTGGGCTTTGCTCTGGACCAAACCCAAGCCGAACTACATCATGTGAATCTATAACGGAATTGCCTTTGCGAGAAATTCAAACTGATAGAAATTACTACTCGTGTGATGTTGGCCGAGCCTCCCTCAGATTCTCTCACCTTACCACACCTTACACTTAGGTCCTATTCTGGTGTGATAAGGGGCTATGTAAGGAGATTGTAATTGCCTTATGTAATCCTTTGTTTTAAATAAAAATTTTGATTTCTATTTATTATGAAGTTTATGAATTTTCAAATGTCCGGATTAATATAGTATGCATATTTTTTGTGAATCTTAGAGAAAGGATATTTTAAAAATTTTTATGTAAACCTTAAATAATTAAAAATGGGTAATGATTTTCTAAAAATGGTCTTCTACAATTATGTTCATTACGAAATTTAGAGTCTAATAAGATCAACATTATTTTTGATGAATAGTAAATTATGAATAATGATTTTATGCTTAGGATTAGTAATATGACTAAATGGATTAGTAATCTCACTTAAAGAAAGTATTAATATAATCTAGGCACCTTGATTAAGTAATATGATTCAATAAAATGATTAAATAACGGTTTCATAAATTATTAGTCAAGTATTTGTTTTTTTGGGTGAATAGTGTTTTTTAATTAAAAATTAAATTCAAAATATTTAGAAAATTATTTTTATAAAATGGATTTCATTTTTTAACTCAGAGCATCGATATTATGTTAGGATAATATTTGGGGATTTTTTCTAAAAAAATGAATTTTCGGTGAATAGTGTATTTATTTAAAAAATTAAATTAAAAATTATTTAGAAAATTATTTTTATAAAATGGAGTTCATTTTTGAAATCAGGGCATCGATATTTGGTTACGGTAAAATTTTGGGATTTTTCCGAGAAAGTTGAATTTTCGATGAATAGTAAAAATACAGTTTTTAAGTCACAGGTGTTTAATGACATAATTAAATGATGTATTAAGTATGTAATCAATATGTTAGACTTATGAATAGTAAGATAAGGTATGAGGTGTCCCAAGTGGCCAATACCATGGGCAAACACCATGGGCAAGCCCATGGTTTTTCCAAAACCACTAATGAGGTGTCCCTTGGCCATTAATGCCTTGTCCCCTCACTTTCCCTATAAATACCAAGACATCATCTCATCCATTAGACTCCCAACTCTCCCCCAAAAAATATTTGGTCTCATTACATCCCAAGGAGTCCTCCCAAGGTACCACCAAGCCCTCAAGGTCCCAACCTTTGAGTTTTAAGAGTTACGTTTTAAGGTAAGGGATCCGACCTCTCTCTTTCTTTTCAAGTAATCTTTTTTATGTCATTTCTTTTGTGATCCATGATCTTAAGTTGAAGGATGTTCTTATATATTCATATTACAGACCTTTTCATTTTCATATGATGAGTGAACCCCTCTTGCTTTCATCATTTCATTTTAAGAATGTTAAAGTGGCGCCGTTAGGCTGCCGAATTTTTAAGGGATTCTTTCACGCTTCTCATTTTCAAGATCTATTTTCATGTCAAGTATTTAATTTTCCTTTTTATTTTGTTGGGGTATGATCTCTAAATCTATCATACTGATCTTTTATGTTCATATGATGAGATACCCTATTTGATCTCGTCAATTCATTTTTTTTACGTTTAAGTGGCGCCGTTAGGCTGCCGAATTTTTAAGGGATTCTTTCACCTTTCTCATTTTTCAAAGTTCTACTTTCATGTCAATTATTTCAAGTTCCTTTTTATTATGTTCGGTAATGATATCTATATCTATAATACTGAAATTTTATGTTCATATGATGAGAGACCCTATTTGATCTAGTCAAATCATTTTTGTTGAAGTTTAAGTGACGCCGTTAGGCTGCCGAATTTTCATAAGAGAGATCTTATTTTTGTCTGCCTTTCACGTTCTTCATTTCATATGGTATGTCTTTAAAATTTCATTACAATGTTCTTAAATCCTTTATATTCTGTTCCCCTACTATTTTATGGATCATTTATAAGTGGGTGACCCATGCCCCCTCTCTTTTCAATGTTTTTTAAAACCTTGTAACATAGCCTTTATGTTGCAGCATTTCCATCTCAAAATGTCTCTCTCTTTTTCTAAAGTTCTTTTATTTTATTAAGTGAATACTCAAATCTCTATCTTCTATAAGGTATTCACATATATACCAAGTTGTTCTATTTTAAATTCTAGGATTTACATACATGAGACCCACCTTCCTTTTCTGTGGGTTTTAAAGTGACACGAAGATCATGTCTTTAAAGAAGTTTTTAAAACGTTATGATTATGAAATGAAACTCATTTCTTTTATTATATATGGGTTGTTTATGAAATGATTTATGATGATATATGTGTCTCACATGATGATAAAGAAAAATTTAAGGGTGCACCCTGATAGCGCTCCAATTCATTGGGTAAAGACTTAATCTCTAGAGAAGACCATTTAGACTGATACCTTGGTGAATAACCTTGGTAATTTTTATTGACACCTTGGGGATGGACCTTGGTGAAACGGAAATGATTGTATTTGTAAAATATTGTAGCCACATCTTCAAGTTATTAAAAACGTTATTTTTATTATGATATGCCTCATGATTTCTTTCTCATGCCTTAAAGTTCTTTTCATGACCTTATTGAAGTATCTCAAGTTCACATGTAAAATGTTTCTCTTGTTTCCCTTACTGGGCATTCTGCTCACCCTTTCTTTTGATGTATTTCCCCAGGTTATGAGATGTAGTAATGAACCTAGGATGAACTTAACGAGAATCCTTTCAAGTGTTTAAGAATAATGTTTTATGTTGTTTTCTTGTATTATGTTTCTGGTTTCCAAGACAATAAACCTTAAAGATCCTCAGTTTTGTGTAATGTAATGAAAGTTTATGTTATAAAAAGTTGGGATTCCACAGTTGGTATCAAAGGATGGTTTAGTTATTTGTGGAAATTAGGATATGAAATATTTAGGAAGAACCTAATATAAAAGTTTAAATATAGGAAATATTCCTGCTATTTTGGTGAGTGTTGAGTAAGGGGTTGCCAAGAAAATACATCCTTGTTTGGATACGAGCAGGTATGGGTGGCTCTGGCACAAATGTACATAGTGGTAAAACCCAAAAAACCTCTTTGAGCTAGACTCGAACGGGAACTGGTACACGAAAACGAGCCTTGCTGCACTCTTGGTTACGACACTCCCAGGGGATATGCTTTGGTAAATTAATAAGCTTAGTATGAACCATTTTTAAAGGAACAAAGATAAAATAAAATAAAGATTCACATAAGAATATATGATCATGGATAACCTAGATTGGGACCTAGGGGATCATAAGTTAGGGTATACTATTCTTCTACAATTTTATCCTTCTATGCTTTAAGTTTCCTTTTCATGATTATTGGCTATGAATTTAAGCCCCATAATTATACGTTCTTTTCTTAGTTAATGGCGGGAAATGGAAGAGCAAGTCCCAACGACCAATGTGATAGGAAATGTGACGATTGCCCTATTAATGTGACAGAGATGACAAAAGATCAAGTTGAACATATTTTGATTATGCCAAACCAGCTATCAAAAACCACAATTAATAATTGGTACCTAGTTGAATGCCCAAATTCATCAAGGAAGAAGAAGACAAAGTCTCAGGGATGTTCATATGATAAAGTTGATAAGGGAAAGAAGACCCAATTTATTTTTTGAAAAAAGTGTGGGAAGAGGCACCAAGGAGAATGTCACAAAGGAACTGGGAGATGTTTTAAGTGTGGGAAGATAGGGCATAAAGTATCCAATTTCTTTAAAAAAATGGATAATGTGATGAATGGAGATAAGGTTCGATATAATGTACCTTATACATTTTGATGTCGTAAATGTGGAGAATTTAGACATTATCCAAGGAAATGATCTCTTGGAATGGATGAGAAGCATGATGAACATCAACAATATTTGAGGACAAGGGAACAATGCAAGTCCTATGCTGAGATGGATCATGATGACTGATGTACATGTAACTTCTTCACAATAATTGTCTATGTCATGTTGTATTTTAGTTCGTGCTCTATGAGCATATGTCTTATGTTTTCTAAGATCATCGAGTCACTACCTAAGATGATTTTATATCATTAAGGAAAACATCTACTATTATGTACCAAATATTGATGTAGTGACATTGTTCTTCTTTAAAAAAAGGGGTGATTAGGGGATTAAAAGATGATTATTATTTTGGAAGACGTTCACTATTTTGGGAACCCTATTTGATCGAGGTAAATATATTACTACGATATTTTCATTGAGGAGTAAAGTTTGACTTATATTTTGAAGAATCGATGAATTTAAGGCGTACTTATAGTAATTTAGGTTACATATGGAAATGATTAACCTATCTTGGGGAAAATGTGATTATGTTAGTTACTTTTGTTATAAGATGATAAGAGTGGTTGATGTTGTTTGAAGATGAACGATAAAGTCTATATTGGAAGACTATGTTATGAGATTGTTCTTATAATTGGGTTTTAATCTTAGTTTGGTTTATTTTGAGGAATTTTAAGGACATTTATTTATGGAATGGTCTTTGATGAACTTTGGGTAGTACCATGGAACATTAAAGATTTAAAAGTAGTTTCCCTTCTTATGGAATTCTTTCTTTTGAAGAGTTGTTTTATCCTAACCTTTCTGTTTTTGGGATAATGTTTGAAGATAGAAGAAATTGATAGTTAATCTTTTGTGGATTAGGTGACTCTCAAGAAGATGATTCTTGTGTTTTGATGAGACCAAGTGTTTTTTAATGCTCATCATTTGGAGAAAAGATTAGTTTTGGTAGAAACTTATTAAAGGATGAAACTCTACTTGAAGGTAGATATATTTCCTTATGTTTTTGTTCTATGTAGTAAATGAATTCATCAAAATTATGAAAAGGAACGTAAAACAAAAACTTTTTTGGTTTACTTTTCCTACTAGGTAATCAAAGACTGTTTACACACATCATAAGTTTGGGATTTTATCATGGTTAACTTTCTCCTAATCATGTTTTCTATCACTCTCCCTCAGAACTTGACCCTTTGTTTTATCCTCCATGTCTATGTTTTCTTACATGGAATCCTAGTGTGGGTTAACTCGGGTGACCTTTGTACTTCCCTTTCTTTCTTTTGAAGTAATAGTTTTACTGACTCGTTTTCCAGTGTGAGACTTTCAATGAGATTTCAAAACCCAATTTTAAAAATTACGAGGACGCAATTTCTTAAGGGGGGAAGATTGTAACGACCCAAAATTTTGAATAAATCTTATTTCCTAATTTTGTGTGTTATTTTATTTTTTTTATATACTAAAAAAACTGTTTTATTTGATAACATGAGTATAATTAAAATGAGACTGTTGGGTTTTGACTGTTATATGACCATTGGTCAACATGATTGCTGGAAACTAAAAATTTCAATATTTTTCTCTAAATACAAGTGATCTTGGTTAATTAATATAGAAAGAAGATTCGATGGCCTCACCGAGTAGTCTTGGACCGATCAAATCCCATCTAACAGAACTTGGGAAGGAGGTAGCACCACTGGGCTTTTCTCTGGACAAAATCCAAGCCGATCTTCATCGTGTGAAGCTAGAATGGAATCACCTTCGCGAGAAATTCAAACTGATAGAAATTACTACTCATGTGATGTTGGCCGAGCCTCCCTCAAATTCTCTCACCTTACCACACCTTACACTTAGGTCCTATGCTGGTGTGATAAGGGGCTATGTAAGGAGACCGTAACTGGCTTGTGTAATCCTTTATTTTAAATAAAAATTTTGATTTCTTCTTATTATGAAGTTTATGAATTTTCAAATTTCCGGATAAATATATTATGCATTTTTTTTGTGAATCTTAGAGAAAGGATATTTAAATTTTTTTTATGTAAACCTTAAATAATTAAAAATGTGTAATGATTTTCAAAACATGGTCTTCTACAATTATGTTCAGTACGAAATTTAGAGTCTAATAAGATCAACTTTATTTTTGATGAATAATAAATTATGAATATTGATTTTATGCTTAGGATTAGTAATGTGACCAAATGGATTAGTAATCTCACTTAATGAAAGTATTAATATAATCTAGGCACCTTGATTAAGTAATGTGATTCAATAAAATGATTAAATAACAGTTTCATAAATTATTAGTCAAGTATTTGTTTTTTTGGGTGAATAGTATTTTTTAATTAAAAATTAAATTCAAAATATTTAGAAAATTATTTTTATAAAATGGATTTCATTTTTGAACTCAGAGCATCGATATTATATTAAGATAATTTTTGGGGATTTTTCAAAAAAAATGAATTTTCGGTGAATAGTGTATTTATTTAAAAAATCAAATTAGAAAATATTTAGAAAATTATTTTTATATAATGGAGTTAATTTTTGAAATCAGATCATCGATATTTGGTTAAGGTGAAATTTTGGGATTTTTCTGAGAGTTGAATTTTCGATGAATAGTGAAAATACAGTTTTTAAGTTACGGGTGTTTAATGACATCATTAAATGATGTATTAAGTATGTAATCAATATTTTCGACTTAAGAATTGTAAGATAAGTTATGAGGTGTCCCAAGTGGCCAATACCATGGGAAAATACAATGGGCAAGCCCATGGTTTTGCCAAAACCACCAATGAGGTGTCCCTTGGCCATTAATTCCTTGTCCCCTCACTTTCCCTATAAATACCAAGCCATCCTATCATCCATTCGACTCCCAACTCTCCCCCAACAAAGCTCTAGTCTCCTTACATCCCAAGGATTTCTCCCAAGGTACCCCCAATCCCTCAAGGTCTCAACCTTTGAGTTTTAAGAGTTACGTTTTAAGGTAAGGGATCCAACCTCTCTCTTTCTTTTCAAGTAATCTCTTTTATGTCATTTCTTTTGTGCTCCATGATCTTACGTTGAATGATGTTATTTTATATTCATATTAATTCCTTTTTCATATTCATATGATGAGAGACCCCCTCTTTCTCTCATCATTTCATTTTAAGAATGTTAAAGTGGCGCCGTTAGGCTGCCAAATTTTTAAGGGTTTCTTTCACCCTTCTTATTTTCAAGATCTATTTTCATGTCAAGTCTTTCATGTTCCTTTTTATTATTTTGGGGTATGATATCTAAATATATCATACTGATATTTTATGTTCATATTATTAGAGACTCTATTTGATCTCGTCAATTCATTTTTTTTGAAGTTTAAGTGGCGCCATTAGGCTGCCGAATGTTTAAGGGATTCTTTCACCTTTCTCATTTTTCAAAGTTCTACTTTCATGTCAAGTATTTAAAGTTACTTTTTATTATGTTGGGGTATGATCTCTATATCTATCATACTTAAATTTTATTTTCAAATGATGAGAGACCCTATTTTATCTCGTCAAATCATTTTTGTTTATTTTTAAGTGACGATGTTAGACTGTCGAATTTTCATAAGAGAGATCTTATTTTTGTCTTCCTTTCACGTTCTTCAGTTCATATGATATGCCTTTAAAATTTCATTACCATGTTCTTAAATCCTTTATATTATGTTCCCCTACTGTTTAATGGATCATTTATGAGTGGGTGACCCATGTCCCCTCTCTTTTCAATGTTTTCTAAAACCCCGTAACATAGCCTTTATGCTGCAGAATTTCCGTCTCAAAATGTCTCTCTCTTTTTCTAAAGTTATTTTATTTTAATAAGTGAATACTCAATGATATCTCTTCTATAAGGGTATTCAAATATATACCATGTTTTTATATTTTATATTCTGGGATTTACATACATGAGACCCACCTTCCTTTTCTGTGGGTTTTAAAGTGACACAAAGATCATGTCTTTAAAGCAGTTTTTAAAACGTTATGATTATGAAATAAAACCCATTTCTTTTATTCTATATGGGTTGTTTATGAAATGATTGATGATGATATATGTGGCTCACATGATGATAAAAAAAAATTTAAGGGTGCGCCCTGAAAGCGCTCCAATGCATTGGGTAAAGACTTAATCTCTAGAGAAGGCCATTTAGACTGATACCTTGGTGAATAACCTTGGTAATTTTTATTGACACCTTGGGGATGGACCTTGGTGAAACAAAAATGATTGTCTTTGTAAACTGTTGTATCCACATCTTCAAGTTATGAAAAACTTTATTTTTATTATGATATGCCTCATGATTTATTTCTCATGCCTTAAAGTTCTTTTCATGACCTTATTGAAGTATCTCAAGTTCACATGTAAAATGTTTCTCTTGTTTCCCTTACTGGGCCTTCTGCTCACCCTTTCTTTTGATGTATGTACCCAGGTTATGAGATGCAGTAATGAACCTAGGATTAACTTAAGGAGAAGCCTTTCAAGTGTTTAAGAAGAATGTTTTATGTTGTTTTCTTGTATTATGTTCCTGGTTTCCAAGACACTAAACCTTAAAGATCCTCAGTTTTTTGTAATGTAATGAAAGTTTATGTTATAAAAAGGCGGGATGCCACATGTATGATAATTTGTAATAGCCATCCCATTGTGATTTCTATCACTCAACTCCCTATACCCTACTACGGATCCTAATCAACTACTCACCACAGGGCCCTTTCGGTTAACTAGATCCATGTTCATTAAATATACACACATAATGAGAAACCCAGATTAGTTTTCAGTATGAAACCTAGTATGGTACTACCAATGGGCTCTTAAAAAAACTAAATAAGACATATTGGTTCATGAAATTAAATTAAAAAAACCGTGTTAAGAACAATGTACTTAAAAAAATATTAAAATGTATGTTTGGTCCTGATAGACCAGATATACAATCGTTAGCTCCATATTAGAAAGAAAATTAAAAATCTTATTTACATATCCCCCCATAATTAGATTTTCCAGAAAAGTTTAAAGCATGTCAATTTTTGGGATAGACCATGTACAATCTAACAAAATGTATAACACATCCCACATGGTGGGACTCATATGGATCAAACTACATAGTCAACTTCAGAATAGAGAGTAAAGAAAAAATAAATAAATATATAGATGATAATATATCAGTATCAAATCATGTTAATAAACATTATTAACAAAAACAAGTCTACATGTGGCCATTGATCGAGTATGGGTCCCATAGGGATACACATGCAAACAAAAGATTATTAAACCTCAACCATGGGACCCATGGGGTAGTACCTTCATGCCACATTTGATCACACATCTATAAATTACTAATAAGGATACAATTTAATGATAGAAATTTTTCTACAAACCATTATAAATATTATCTAATGATAAATTCCACCTACCTTATATGAAACAATGATTTCATGGAAATGGTAAATATTTGAGTCCAATGACGCCAATGGAAATCCTAGAACCAATCTTACATCACCAAGATTTAGAAATTAGAATCATGGATAAATATAATCCACTCCAGAAATGTAATACAATATAAAATAGTCCCAATATGGATTGTTTGAAATTTTTTTGTAGATTCATATGGTTCACAGATTCCAACTCTCTAAATCATAGTTATTGTTTTTATCAAAGACCAATAATTCCATTATTATAACATTGAAAACATCTTTGATATGATAAATACAACTCAGATCTAATATTTTTTATCAGAAAAGATATGATAATTGATCTAGATCATTTGTAAATGAGTTGAATGAATATGAATGTGACCAAAATCACTGTATTGGTACTACTAGGATGTTAGGGGTTGATGGACGCACAAGAGAGGAAAAATTGAGATTGTGGATGAGTTTCTAATTGCATTATAAATAACTTAACTAGGCTTTCTAGGCATTCAATAGTACCACATTCTATCCTATGGATTTTGGGCTAGAAATATTCTACCTACGAACCCCACTGGCCATACAGTTTGATCATCAGACTTATGCTAGATCGGGATAACCCTGTCAACTGGTCGGTGGAAACCCACTGGTAAGTAGGTTGGACGGTTTTTTAAATTCATAGTAAAACATCCACCACCATCTTGGCCCTAACCAATTCTAGCCTCTTTTACACCTCTAAAAAATCTCAAATAAATTTAAAAATATACTAATGTTATGTATAATAATATATAAGACATTCCTTAAAAAGATGATTCTAAGAATAAAATAGTTCTCTGATAAATAGCTTGATTGGTTATGCTAAAATTAATTATCCAAAGATATATTGAAAATTTATACTCAATGTGGAAGTAATTTAAAAAACAATTTAATGTTATCATACTTTGTGATGATTGAAATGAAGTGATATAATGAAATAATCATGTATTTTTGAAATCTCAAAATATAAATGGATTATAACTCAATGAAGAAGAACTAGTTGTAACCTGATTCAAATTGGTGATCAAACAAATTGTTTCTATTTTAGTGATAAAGATAAAAAAATCCATGAATAGTATACATAACCATATTATATAAATATTAATAAGTAAGATCAAAATTTATGATATGGTGAGAGACTAACCTATTTGAGAATTTAAAAAAAATATGTTTTTGTGACATATTTCGATGGGAAAATAGTGAAAGGATCAAACCAATAATTGTAGATACAATGTCTTAGGTCATAGTAGTTAATTGAAACTCCATTTTGTGGACCAATGTGAAAATATTATGCATATTTGCATCTTTTGTTTTGATAAATTCATTGATGATTTAAACTAAATGCTCAAAGTTATGTTTATAATACATTTGTCTGAAGTGATTTACATGTTAGAAAATTTCATAATATGTGTTAAAAATGTCTGATAGGACTACCTTAAAATTATAATATAAGATGTTATAGATAATATATTTTTTATTATTTTTAATGATATATTTGGTTTTATTGAATCATGCTTCAAGAAAATAAATCATACACCCAAAAGAATACTTTCAATGAGAAAGAACAAAAGTATAGTTGATATTATATGAATCATAATAACTAAACACAATCTATCAAGAAACATTTCGAGAAAAACAATATATAAAAATTTACATATGTATAATAGGTTGTTATTAACAGCCATGAGAAACTTGAAAACATGTGAAATGTTGGATAATAGAAAAACAATAGTGAATTTATTCAACATTTTTTGTATCATTTTTATATGAAGATAAAAAAACTAATATAGTAATGTTTGAAAATAGTGATGAAGAAATTATATTCATAGAATAATTATCAATTTAAAAATAATATTGATGATGGAGTAAGAGGTTATAGAAACTAGATAACAGTTTTTACGTGAATATTTTTGAGAATTATTTTAAATGAAATGTGATAAATGATGAAAATATTTGAAATTTTGAAACAAACAAAAAATAGATTTTGGAAAATAATATTTACTAGATGATGAGAAATATCCTATTTTAATTGTTATTTATTCTAAGCTAAACATAGATTAGAATGAGGTTTCGAGGATAGAAATATCAATTCTTTAGATATTTATGAAACAAGTAAATTTATAAAATATCATTGTTATTTATGATACACATGTTCAAACATTGAAATGATTTATACTAGAAAATAAGGCCTATCTAGTTTATCATGTAAAACAACAAACTCTCTTATAAGAATTTGAGAATTGCAAATAGATCAATTATATAGATAGATAACATGATTATATTGAGAATAAATAAACTTCGAATCTAGTTCTAATATATAAATACAATAATATAATTATCACCACTTTTTTCATCAAAATTATATTTAATGATAAAGGTGGAATTCCAATAATCAAATCAAGACTACTATGAAAGGGATAAACAAAATTTTTTGAGATAAACATTAAAGAAATATTGACTCCAGAAAAAATAATATAATAAATTAGAATGATCATTTTAGATGTAGTTCACATACATTTAAGAGGATTGTCATATGGATATGAAATTTATGTTTATTAATTGATATCAATGGGAATTTTTCATTTTAGAACATGAGGGTAAAATTCATAATAATTATTTTTTATTGAATTAATGTTCAATAAAACGTTTGGTATCTTAAAACAGGAATCTAGATCATAGTATTCAAAATTGGACCTTTATTATAGAGATATTGAATATTTAGTGGGAAGGGTTGATTGCAAACTATATGTGAAAGAAATTTGCTCAATTTCATTATTTATCACTGTATATATTGATAAAATTATATTTTAGTAGATAAAGACTATTAGAATGAATAATTAAAATATAAAACAAAGAAGAAATTTTATATTTCTATATTTGGAATGATGATATACTTTTTGGATGGTAGATTAATTTCAAAAATTATTATATCTTTATATCCCATGAGAAATACCTCATATAGATTTCAAAGTAATTTGATCTAGATGATCATAATGAAATATCTAAACCCATTTTTCTATGTTTTAATAGGAGTAAAGATGAAAACAAATGTCATGTTAATCAAATAGACTTTAGGGAAATATTAGGTGTAATGAATTTACATAGAACATCAATAAAACATATTGTTTCTCTCATTAATCATTATTTGAATTTTTTCTGAGTGATGAAATGGAGTCTTATATACTATAATTTATAATAATTTAGTGATATATCAATGGTACTCTATAATGTTTCCTACTCTAGAGAATTAGATCAAATATGAACGTATAGGTTTATACTCTAAAGAATATTGATTTTTTCCTAATATGAATGCATTTTTTCCTTCTCATACACTATGTATTTGTGTAGATCTAACCTTGGGTGGAATCATGTATCCTTAGAGTATCATGTGGAGAACTAAATTTGAATTTCATTGTCACGACCCGTCCTCGGGGCCCGTGCCGTGACTACCCCAAGCCCGCCTTCCATAGGCCAGGGGCTTGCGACTAGAACCAAGGCGTAATTCCCGGTAAAAAGGGAAGGCATTGCCTTTGTAAAGTAAACGAACACCACAGAGCAAGCAAGCAGAAGTAAACACTAAGTAAAAACTGGGTACAAAAGTAAGTGTGGAAAAGTAAGTGGGCCAGAATACAAACCCAAACCGAAAGTAAAGTACAATGGAAAAAGGGAGTATAGCAACTGAAAAGTAAAGCCGCAGCATCGAGCCGTCCACTAGAAGTTCCACATGAAGGGTGGGTACAGATAGCCTCCACAGCTCCTCGGGTCCAGCCGTCCGCTCCGAGTACGCCCCACCTAGTGGTCCACCTCCGGGTACCGACCTGCTCCGCAAGCCTCAACCACGATCAGCGCTGTTCGTCGTCTACAACCAACACAACGTAGTGTGGGCATAGCCCATGCATGGGTGAGTATAAGATAATCAGTAGGGACCCCAAGACCCCCTAAGGTCTCCCATAATCCACAAAGGATAATCCACAATGGAAAGATACAATCACGAAGTAACATCTGACACTACTTAGTTATATGCCCATACATATACCTAAGTCATTAATTCTCGTTCGGCTCCAGCAACCGAGCTCAAGTACAACCCATTCCACACAAGAAATCACAACCCAATCCACACAGGAAAGCATAACGTAATCCACACAGGATATCAAGTCAATCTTATCAAAGATAAGGATTGAAAGTCAAGATTCAGCTCACACAAGAATACTTCTTCGTAAGACGATAGAGATGATCAGATGTAGCCACTGATTAATCTAAGATGTCGGAACCACACATGATCGATAGGTACTAACCCGCGCAATGACCCACAAATGATCAATAGGTAACTAACTCCCGCAATGACCCACAAAGGATCGATAGATAACAAACCCCCGCAATGAACAACACAGGATCAGACCCACACAGGATCTGTAGGCGCTGGCACACACAGGACAGCTGAGCGCTGACCCACACAAGATCTGACCCACACAGAATTGGTAGCACTGATCCACATAGGATATCTGAGTGTTGTAGTCGTCACCATCGAATCCACGGAGGATTTCTGTATAGTCGTCATCATCGTCGCAGTCGCAGCCAGCTCTAGGGTTCCCACACACAGCAAGCTCGTTCAGGATGGTCCGCTCCATGAGCCGAGGGGCTGATACATCAACTGACACATAGTCTATATTTGATGTATCCAAAAGTTCTATATCGTCAACAGGAGCTCAACGTCACAGACGACGCGTCAATCGGACGCCCAGTCTGAGAGTTATTGGCTTTTTCGTCCCAGGGGCCCGGTTGGTTTTTAAGTCAAAACCAACCTGAACGTACTCCAAATGTGTACAAACCTTGAGCGGAGTAATCCAAAAGGTCCTTCTCACTTAGAGGAATCCATCAAAGTTGACGGCACGTCAATCGGACGTCCGAAGCTCAAGTTATAAGCGTTTCCACTCTGAGGGCCTGGTTGGTTTCGTGTACGAACCAACCCGGCTGAACTCAAAGTCCTCCTAAACCTTGAGTGCGATATACCAAAACGACCATCTCGATCCAAGGATCGCATCGCAGCTGACGGTGCATCGATCAGAGATCCGCAGCCCACGTTATGGGCAAAAGACCGTGAGGGGTCCGGTATTAGGGGGTTCGGGCCCGGTCTGACCCGGCCCGATACCCTCTGGGTTGGCCCGAACCTGATCAACCCGACCCGGTTCCGGTTTCGGCCTGCTTGGGCGCAACGCGGCCCGACCTACGTGGCCCAGTCAGGCCTGGGTGCGGCCCGGCCCGACCTGGCCGGGGTGGCCAGGCGGCTCGGCCGTTATGGCCGAGCGAAGAGGGGGGGGGGGGGGGCTACCCTCCGCGTGGTGAAACCGCGGCCCCCATGTGGGGGCCGCACTTGCTCTCCAACCGGGGGTTACGAAACCCCGGTTTTCCCCCTGACCGGCTGGCCCGCTCTGGCTAGTCGGCTGCTGCCGCCATGGGACCGGCATGGGCAGGTCCCCCTGCTCCGACGCCGGCGGTCAGGAACCGGCTGCCGGTCCTTGCTCCACCGCGGCCTTGATTCGTCCAGCGCGGCGCGACGACACCGCACCCCTCTGACGCGACCCTGCTCTGGCCGCTGTGTCTTCGAGGTTCCTTTGGGTTTCTTCGGCACTGCGCGATGGCACATCGGATTAGTTTGTTTTCAACGGTGCGGCGCGACGGCGCCGCGCTTCTCCGCCCTTCCTTTAACATTTTCTGCGCGGTGCTTCATCACCGCGCCGCCTTACACGTGCCACAACAAAAATCAACCAACAAGGGGGAGGAGGGTCGACCGTGTTTGTGCGGTCCGACCTCCTCCCGTTATTGCAATAACATGCGGCTCAAATTTGAAATAAGAAAGAGATGGAAGTAATCACGAACAAACAATTTAAAATAAACCCCTACCTCGAGCATAGTCATCGAACGAGGTTGTCGCGGAAAGGGACGTCGCGGAATTGATCACCGCGGAAGAAGGCGGATCGTCGCATCGCGGAGGAACAATGTCTCCCTTTCTTTGACGTCGAAAGGAAGAACGAGGTGACGCGCTTTGGGTCATCGATCTCCGAGGAAGTCGTCTCTCACCATCGTCCGTCGTCGGAGGTCGGTGTTGTTCGCGTTATTCGTCGAGGAGGAAGAACTTCAAGAACCTGAGCAAATTCTCCCCAGCCTCTCACAACCCAACAAATTTAGTAAAATAAGAGTTGTCTTATTTTAGTAACACACAAGCCAATGATTTTAATTTCAAAAAAAGAAACAATTAATTAAATGAATTAATTGAGGAGTTTTAAACCACTCAATTAATGAGGCGTTTATTATCCAGATTAAACGCAAGGGTTGACTTCATTAAAAGGGGGGTGCGGGTGCGTTACTTAATTTAAGGAGGGGGGTTGAGAAAATGTGGGGATCGTGTGGGGCCCACCCCAAAAATATCCTACCTAGTGGTGTAGGATATTGTGGGTCCAAATTTAGCCTCTTAACATAGGTTAAACAACTTAAAATAAAATAAATTGGTCGCACCATTTTATTTTATTCATTTACTTAAACCGAAAATTTAAAAACCACACCTAAGAAAACGCAACTCCAGAAAAGGTGTTTCTAATAAATTACCGGCGCTGCGATTCCATCGGTGCCCTCAGAATTCGATTCCAAGAACCGGTTCAAAAGTTAGAAAAACTCACTCGTTCTTTCACTGAACGTACCTGAGCTAAACTTCATAAAATGATTTCGGGCACACCGGGCCTCGGAATCAGGTGCCGTCAGAAACTGCGTTCTTGTAAAATCCCAAAGAAAATTAAGAAAAAATTTCCCTCGGATTTTATGGGTCTTTACATTACTCCCACCTCAGGGCTTTACATCCCTGTAAAGATACATCCAAAACTAGGGAAACAAATGTGGGTACTGAGCATGCATCTGAGCCTTCCGCTCCCAAGTGCTCTCCTGGAGGTTCCCGTGCTGCCATCTGATGTGCACTAGTGGAATCTACCATCCACGTAGGACCCGCTCCTGTCGATCCTCAATCTCCACCAGGACCTCTACAAAAGACGCCCCATCATCAATGTCCATCTCCCCATAGTCAATGATATGTGTCAGGTTGTGCACGTATCTCCTCAGCTGAGATACGTGGAAGACGTCGTGCACCCAGTGCAACTAAGGTGGTAGAGCCAGGCGATAATCCACCTCACCTATCCTACTAAGGACCTGAAATGGTCCGATGAAGTGCGGAGATAACTTGCCGCCTCAGCCAAATCTTTGTAATCCATGTCGAGGTGAGACCCGAAAGAAGACGTGGTCGCCATCCTTGAACTCCAGTGGCCTCCGCCTCCTGTCAACATAAGACTTCTGCCGGATCTAATCCATCCTCATTTTCTCCTGGATGACCTGGACCTTTTCTGTCATGGCTTGGACCATCTCTGGTCCCACAAGTGCTGACTCCCCAGGGTCTGTCTAGCATAGAGGTGATCTGCAAGGTCGGCCATACAACGCCTCGTATGGTGTCATCCCGATGGTGGAGTGTTAGATGTTGTTGTATGCGAACTTTACCAAGGGTAGGTGATCCTCCCAGCTATGACCAAAGTCTAGGACACATGCACGGAGCATGTCCTCGAGAGTCTGAATGGTCCTCTCCATCTGACCATCCGTCTGAGGGTGAAAGGCGGTGCTCAGACGTAGCTGCGTCCCGAACGCCTCCTAAAACCCCTTCCAAAGCTGGGAAGTAAAGCGAGCATCTCGATCATAGACGATATACGATGGAATACCATGAAGCCGTACAATCTCCTGAACGTAGAGGCATCCCATGCTCTCTACTAATCCCTACTCTCTGATGGGTAAGAAGTGAGCTGACTTGATGCGTCGGTCGACAATCACCCAAATGGAGTCGTGACCTCTCGAAGAGCGTGAAAGTCCAGTCACGAAGTCCATAGATATCCCATCTGTAACGACCCAAAATTTTAAATAAATATTGTTTCCTAATTTTATGTGTTATTTTATTTTATTTTTATACTCAAAAAAATGTTTTATTTGATAAAATGAGTATAATTAAAATGAGACTGTTGGGTTTTGACTGTTATTTGACCATTGGTCAATATGATCGCTGGAAACTAAACGTTTTGACTATTGTCTCTAAATACAAACAATCTTGGTTAATTAATATAGAAAGAAGATTCGATGGCCTAACCCAGTAGTCTTGGACCGATCGAAGCCCATCTAACAGAACTTGGGAAGGAGGTAGCACCACTGGGCTTTGCTCTGGACCAAACCCAAGCTGAACTTCATCGTATAAAGCTAGAACAGGATCGCCTTCGCGAAAAGTTCAAACTGATAGAAATTACTACTCGTGCGATGTTGGCCGAGCCTCCCTCAGATTCTCTCACCTTAGCACACCTTACAATTAGGTCCTATGCTGGTGTGATAAGGGGCTATGTAAGGAGACCGTAACTGTCTTGTGTAATCCTTTGTTTTAAATAAAAATTTTGATTTCTTTTATGAATTTTCAAATGACCGGATAAATATAGTATGCATATTTTTGATGAATTTTAGAAATAGGATATTTTAAATATGTTTATATAAACCCTAAATAATTAAAAATGTGTAATGATTTTCAAAAAATGGTCTTCTACAATTATGTTCAGTACGAAATTTAGAGTCTAATAAGATCAACTTGATTTTTGATGAATAGTAAATTATGAATAGTGATTTTATGATTAGGATTAATAATGTGTCCAAATGGATTAGTAATCTCACTTAAAGAAAGTATTAAAATAATCTAGGCACTTTGATTAAGTAATGTGATTCAATAAAATGGTAAAATAACAGTTTCATAAATTATTATTCAAGTATTAGTTTTTTCGGATGAATAGCGTTTTTTAATTAAAATTTTAATTAAAAATATTTAGAAAATTATTTTTATAAAATGGACTTCATTTTTGAACTCAGAGCATCGATATTATGTTAAGGTAATTTTTGGGTATTTTTCTGAAAAAAATAAATTTTCGATGAATAGTGTTTTTAATTAAAAATTTAATTTAAAATATTTAAAAAATTATTTTTATAAAATGGATTTCATTTTTGAAATTAGAGCATTGATATTTGGCTAAGGTGAAATTTTGGGACTATTCTGAGAAAGTTGAATTTTTGATGAATAGTGAAAATACAGTTTTTAAGTTACGTGTGTTTAATGACATCATTAAATGATGTATTAAGTATGTAATCAATATGGTCGACTTATGAATAGTAATATAAGGTATGAGGTGTCCCAAGTGGCCAATACCATGGGCAAATACCATGGGCAAGCCCATGGTTTTTCCAAAACCACTAATGAGGTGTCCCTTGGCCATTAATGCCTTGTCCCCTCACTTTCCCTATAAATACCAAGCCATCCTCTCATCCATTCGACTCCCCACTCTCCCCCAACAAAGTTCTGGTATCCTTACCTCCCAAGGAGTCCTCCCAAGGTGCCCCAAATCTCTCAAGGTCCAAACCTTTGAGTTTTAAGAGTTACATTTTAAGGTAAGGGATCCGACCTCTCTCTTTCATTTCAAGTAATCTCTTTTATGTCATTCCTTTTATGATCCATGTTCTTATGTTGGAGGATGTTCTTTTATACTCCTCTTACTTCCCTTTTTATGTTCATATAATGAGAGATCCCCTCTTACTCTCATTATTTCATTTTATGAAGTTTTAAGTGGCGCCGTTAGGCTGTCGAAATTTTTGTAACGGATTCTTTCTCCCTTCTCATTTTTCAAGATCTATTTTCATGTAAAGTATTTCAAGTTCTTTTTTATTATGTTGGGGTATGATCTATAAATTTATCATACTGATATTTTATGATCATATGATGAGAGACCCCATTTGATCTCTTCAATTTAGTATTTTGAAGTTTTAAGTGGCGTCGTTATGCTGCCGAATTTTTAAGTGGTTCTTCACCCTTCTCGTTTTGAAGTTCTACTTTCATGTCAATTCTTTCAAGTTCATTTTTGTTATGTTGGGGTATGATATCTATATATATCATACTGGAATCTTATGTTCATATGATGAGATACCCCATTTTATCTCTTCAATTCAGTATTTTGTAGTTTTAAGTGGCGCCGTTAGGCTGCCGAATTTTTTAGGGGATTCTTTCACCCTTCTCATTCTTTTCAAAGTTCTACTTTCATGTCAAGTCTTTAAAGTTCCTTTTTAATTATGTTGGGGAATTATCTATATATCTATCATACTGAACTCTTATGTTCACATGATTAGAGACCCTATTTGATCTTTTCAAATCATTTTTGCTGAAGTTTAAGTAACACCGTTAGGCTGCCGAACTTTCCTAAGAGAAATATAATTTTTGTCTTACTTCCATGTTTTTCATTTAAAATGGTATTTCCTTGAAATTTCATTACCATGATCATGTATCCTTCTTATTCTGTCCATCTACTGTTTTATGGGTCATTTATGAATGTTTGACCCATTTTCCCTCTCTTTTTAATGTCTTCTAAAACCTCGTAACATAGCAATATGCTGCAGAATTTCCGTCTCAAAATGTCTCTATCTTTTTCTAAAGTTATTTTATATTATTAAGTGAATACTCAAATATCTTTCTTCTAAAGTGGTATTCACATATATACCAAAATTTTCTATTTTAAATCCTGGGATTTACATACATGAGACCCACCTTCCTATTCTGTGGGTTTTAAAGTGACGTAAAGATCATGTCTTTAAAGCAGTTTTTAAAACGTTGTGATTATGAAATGAAACCCATTTATTTTATGATATATGGGTTATTTATGAAATGTTTGATGATGATATATGTGGCTCACATGATAATAAAGGAAAATTTAAGGGTGCGCCCTGATAGTGATCCAATGCATTGGGTAATGATGTAACCACTAGAGATTACAATTTTCATGATACCTTGGTGAATAACCTTGGTAATTTTAAAATGACACCTTGGGGATGGACCTTGGTGATATGTTCATGATTTTCTATGTTAAATTATGTAGACACATCTTCAAGTTATGAAAAAGTTTTATTTTTATTATGATATGCCTCATGATTTCATTTTCATGCCATAAAGTTATTTTCATGACTTTATTGATGTATCTCAAGTTCATATGTAAAATGTTTCACTTGTTTCCCTTGCTGGGCCTTCTGCTCACCCTTTCTTTTGATGTATGTCCCCAGGTTATGAGATGCAGTAATGAGCCTAGGGTGAACATGAAGAGAAGCCTTTCAAGTGTTTAAGAAGAATTTTTTTTGTTTCATGTTTTATGTTCCTTGTTTCCAAGACACTAAACCTTAAAGATCCTCAGTTCTGTGTAATGGAATGAAAGTTATGTTATGAAAAGACGGGATTCTATAGTTGGTATCAAAGGATGGTTTAGTTATTTGTGGAAATTAGGATATGAAAACTCTAGTAAGAACCCTATAGAAAAGTTTAAATATAGGAAATATTCATGGTATTTTGGTGAGTATTGAGTAAGGGGTTGCCAAGAAAATACATCCCTGTCTGGATACGAGCAGGTAGAGGTGGCTCTGGCACAGATGTACATAGGGGTAAAACCTGAAAACACCTCTTTGAGCTAGACTCGAACGGGAACTGGTACACAACAACGGGCCTTGCTGCACTCTTGGTTACGACACTCCCGGGGGATATGCTTTGGTAAATTCATAAGCTTGGTATGAACCATTGTTAAAGGAAAAAATATAAAATAAAATAAATATTCACATAAGAATATATGATCATGGATAACCTAGATGGGAACCTAGGGGATCACAAGTTAGGGTATACTTTTCTTCTACAAGTTATCCTTATATGCTTTAAGTTCCTTTTCATGATTATTGGTTAAGTATTTAAGCCTCTAATTATACTTTATCTTCTTAGTTAATGGTGGGAAATGGAATAACGTGTCCCAACAACCAATGTGATAGGAAATGCGACAATTTCCGTATTAATATGACTGAGATGATTAGGGGATTAAAAGATGATTATTATTTTGGAAGACGTTCACTATTTTGGGGACCCTATATGATCGAGGTAAATAGATTACTATAGTATTTTCATTGAGGAGTAAGGTTGACTTATATTTTGAAGAATTGATGAATTTAAGGTGGACTTATAGTAATTTAGGTTACTTATGAGAATGATTAACCTATCTTGGGTAAAATATGTTTAGGTTAGCTACTTTTGTTATAATATTTTAGGAGTGGTTGATGTTGTCTGGAGATGAACAATGAAGTTGTTTTGGAAGACTATGTTATCAAATCCTTCTTGTATTTGGGTTTCAATCTTAGTTTGGTTTATTTTGAGGATTTTTAAGGACCGTTATTTATGGAATGGTCTATGATGAACTTTGGGTAGTACCATGGAACTTTGGAGATTAAAAAGTAGTTTCCATTCCTATGGGATTATTTCTTTTTGAAGAGTTGTTTTACCTTAACCTTTCTGTTTTTGGGATAATGTTTAAAGATAGAAGAAATAAATAGTTAATCTTTTGTAGATTATGTGATTCTCTAGAAGATGATTCTCATGCTTTTATGAGACCAAGTGTTTTTTGAAGTCTCATCATTTGGAGAAAAGATTAGTGTTGGTAGGGACTTATTAAAGGATGAAACTCTACTTGAAGGTAGGTATATTTTCTTATGTTTTTGTTCTATGTAGTAAATGAATTCCTCAAAATTATGAAAAGAAACGTAAAACAAAAATGTTGTTGGTTTACGTTTCCTACTAGGTAATCAAAGACCGTTTACACACATCATAAGTTTGGGATTTTCTTATGGTTAACTTTCTCTTATTCATGTTCTCTATCACTCTCCCTCAGAACTTGACCCTTGGTTTTCTCCTCCATGTCCATGTTTTCATACATGGAATCCTAGTGTGGGTTAACTCGGGTGACCTTTGTACTTACCTTTATTTCTTTTAAAGTAATAGTTTTACTGACTCCTTTTCCGATGTGGGACTTTCAATGAAATTTCAAAACCCAATTTTAAAAAATTGCGAGGACGCAATTTCTTAAGGGGGGAAGATTGTAACGACCCGAAATTTTAAATAAATATTGTTTCCTAATTTTATGTGTTATTTTATTTTATTTTTATACTCAAAAAAATTGTTTCATTTGATAACATGAGTATAATTAAAATGAGACTGTTGGGTTTTGACTGTTATTTGACTATTGGTCAATATGACCACTGGAAACTAAACGTTTTGACTATTGTCTCTAAATACAAGCAATCTTGGTTAATTAATATAGAAAGAAGATTCGATGGCCTCACCCAGTAGTCTTGGACCAATCGAAGCCCATCTAACAGAACTTGGGAAGGAGGTAGCACCACTGGGCTTTGCTCTGGACCAAACCCAAGCTGAACTTCATCGTATAAAGCTAGAACGGGATCGCCTTTGCGAGAAGTTCAAACTGATAGAAATTACTACTCGTGCGATGTTGGCCGAGCCTCCCTCAGATTCTCTCACCTTAGCACACCTTACACTTAGGTCCTATGCTGGTGTGATAAGGGGCTATGTAAGGAGACCGTAACTGTCTTGTGTAATCCTTTGTTTTAAATAAATTTTTTGATTTCTTTTATGAATTTTCAAATGACCGGATAAATATAGTATGCATATTTTTGATGAATTTTAGAAATAGGATATTTTAAATATGTTTATGTAAACCCTAAATAATTAAAAATGTGTAATGATTTTCAAAAAATGGTCTTCTACAATTATGTTCAGTACGAAATTTAGAGTCTAATAAGATCAACTTGATTTTTAATGAATAGTAAATTATGAATAGTGATTTTATGATTAGGATTAATAATGTGTCCAAATGGATTAGTAATCTCACTTAAAGAAAGTATTAAAATAATCTAGGCACTTTGATTAAGTAATGTGATTCAATAAAATGGTTAAATAATGGTTTCATAAATTATTATTCAAGTATTAGTTTTTTCGGATGAATAGTGTTTTTTAATTAAAATTTTAATTAAAAATATTTATAAAATTATT
Source organism: Viscum album (assembly GCA_963277665.1). Classification (NCBI taxonomy): domain Eukaryota; kingdom Viridiplantae; phylum Streptophyta; class Magnoliopsida; order Santalales; family Viscaceae; genus Viscum; species Viscum album. The sequence goes on along the minus strand of OY728150.1, from coordinate 32,253,643 downwards.
TTTATAAAATGGACTTCATTTTTGAACTCAGAGCATCGATATTATGTTAAGGTAATTTTTGGGTATTTTTCTGAAAAAAATAAATTTTCGATGAATAGTGTTTTTAATTAAAAATTTAATTAAAATTATTTAGAAAATTATTTTTATAAAATGGATTTCATTTTTGAAATCAGAGCATTGATATTTGGCTAAGGTGAAATTTTGGGACTATTATGAGAAAGTTGAATTTTCGATGAATAGTGAAAATACAGTTTTTAAGTTACGGGTGTTTAATGACATCATTAAATGGTGTATTAAGTATGTAATCAATATGGTAGACTTATGAATAGTAAGATAAGGTATGAGGTGTCCCAAGTGGCCAATACCATGGGCAAATACCATGGGCAAGCCCATGGTTTTGCCAAAACCACTAATGAGGTGTCCCTTGGCCATTAATGCCTTGTCCCCTCACTTTCCCTATAAATACCAAGCCATCCCCTCATCCATTCGACTCCCCACTATCCCCCAACAAAGTTCTGGTATCCTTACCTCCCAAGGAGTCCTCCCAAGGTTCCCCCAAGCCCTCAAGGTCCAAACCTTTGAGTTTTAAGAGTTACATTTTAAGGTAAGAGATCCGGCGTCTCTCTTTCATTTCAAGTAATCTCTTTTATGTCATTCCTTTTATGCTCCATGTTATTATGTTGGAGGATGTTATTTTATACTCCTCTTACTGACCTTTTTATGTTCATATAATGAGAGATCCCCTCTTACTCTCATTATTTCATTTTATGAAGTTTTAAGTGGCGCCGTTAGGCTGTCGAAATTTTTGTAACGGATTCTTTCTCCCTTCTCATTTTTCAAGATCTATTTTCATGTAAAGTATTTCAAGTTCTTTTTTATTATGTTGGGGTATGATCTCTAAATTTATCATACTGATCTTTTATGATCATATGATGAGAGACCCCATTTGATCTCTTCAATTCAGTATTTTGAAGTTTTAAGTGGCGCCGTTAGGCTGCCAAATTTTTAAGTGGTTCTTCACCCTTCTCGTTTTGAAGTTCTACTTTCATGTCAATTCTTTCAAGTTCCTTTTTGGTATGTTGGGGTATGATCTCTATATATATCATACTGGAATCTTATGTTCATATGATGAGAGACCCCATTTGATCTCTTCAATTCAGTATTTTGATGTTTTAAGTGGCGCCGTTAGGCTGCCGAATTGTTTAGGGGATTCTTTCACCCCTCTCATTCTTTTCAAAGTTCTACTTTCATGTCAAGTCTTTAAAGTTCCTTTTTAATTATGTTGGGGAATTATCTATATATCTATCATACTTAAATCTTATGTTCACATGATTAGAGACCCTATTTGATCTTTTCAAATCATTTTTGCTGAAGTTTAAGTAACGCCGTTAGGCTGCCGAACTTTCCTAAGAGAAATATAATTTTTGTCTTACTTCCATGTTTTTCATTTCAAATGGTATGTCCTTTAAATTTCATTACCATGATCATGTATCCTTCTTATTCTGTCCATCTACTGTTTTATGGGTCATTTATGAATGTTTTACCCATTTCCCTCTCTTTTTAATGTCTTCTAAAACCTCGTAACATAGCCGTTATGCTGCAGAATTTCCGTCTCAAAATGTCTCTATCTTTTTATAAAGTTCTTTTATATTATTAAGTGAATACTCAAAGCTATTTCTTCTAAAGTGGTATTCACATATATACCAAAATTTTCTATTTTAAATCCGGGTATTTACATACATGAGACCCACCTTCCTATTCTGTGGGTTTTAAAGTGACGTAAAGATCATGTCTTTAAAGCAGTTTTTAAAACGTTGTGATTATGAAATGAAACCCATTTATTTTATGCTATGTGGGTTATTTATGAAATGTTTGATTATGATATATGTGGCTCACATGATAATAAAGGAAAATTTAAGGGTGCGCCCTGATAGCGCTCCAATGCATTGGGTAATGATGTAACCACTAGAGATTACAATTTTCATGATACCTTGGTGAATAACCTTGGTAATTTTAAAATGACACCTTGGGGATGGACCTTGGTGATATGTTCATGATTGTCTATGTTAAATGATGTAGCCACATCTTCAAGTTATGAAAAAGTTTTATTTTTATTATGATATGCCTCATGATTTCATTTTCATGCCATAAAGTTCTTTTCATGACTTTATTGATGTATCTCAAGTTCATATGTAAAATGTTTCACTTGTTTCCCTTGCTGGGCCTTCTGCTCACCCTTTATTTTGATGTATGTCCCCATGTTATGAGATGCAGTAATGAGCCTAGGGTGAACATGAGGAGAAGCCTTTCAAGTGTTTAAGAAGAATGTTTTTTTTGTTTCATGTTTTATGTTCCTTGATTCCAAGACACTAAACCTTAAAGATCCTCAGTTCCTTGTAATGGAATGAAAGCTATGTTATAAAAAGACGGGATGCTATATCGTCCCACTTCCACTCCAGGACCTCTAAGGGCTCTACCAAACCTGCTGGTACCTGGTGCTCTGCCTTCACCTCCTGGAAGGTGAGGCATTGAGAAACGAACTATGCCATAGCCTTCTTCATGCCCGACCACCAGTGCTGTCGTCTGAGATCCTGGTACATCTTCGCCACTCCCGGTTGTACCGCCAAAGGGGAAGTGTGAAACTCTATCAGCACCTCCTCCCGTAAAGCAACTTGTACCAAGGTACATCCTCTGAAAAGGACGCCGTGCTCTCCTCCTACAGAGAAACAATCAGGTGCCTGTCTTGAGGATATTTGCACACACCACATCTCACAGTCAGCGTCCCCACGCTGTGCCTCTCTGACCCGCTGCAGTAGTGGAGGAGTGACTGTGAGTGACTGAAGGAAGGCTGCTCCATCTCTATCCATGAAGGATATATGCAAAGTGGCTAGCTGCTCCGTCGCCTCCCTAAGTAGCTGAATTCCCAACCTCCTGCTGAGAGAATCAGCTACCATGTTCCCCTTTCCAGGAGTATAGACTATCTCAAAGTCATAGTACTGGAAGAACTCGAGCCATCACCACTCTCTCAGGTTCAGGTCCTTCTACGAGAATATTTACCTGAGACTCAGGTGGTCAGAATAGACTGTAAAGAGCTCTCCCATAAGATAGTGTCGCCACATCTTCAAAGCGAAGACCACTGCTGCTAACTCCATGTCATGGGTAGCATAGTTCTGCTCATGCTTCCTCAACTGACATGATCTAAAGGAGATCACCATCCTCTCCTGCATCAAGTCACATCCAAGTCTAGTCCCTGATGCATCATAGTAAACTATGTATCCAACTCCCTCCTCCGGTAGCTTCAAGATAGGCACGCTGATCATTCTCTGTCTCAGCACTTGGAAGCTCTGCTGACATCTGTCTGACCGCACAAAGGGTTTCCCCTTCTTCTTCAAGGCTGATAGTGGTGCCACAACTCTGGAGAAGTCTGGAACAAATCTCTGGTATTACCCAGCTAATCCCAAGAAACTCCGCACCTCCATCACGCTCCTGGGTGGCTCCCAAGCTAGCACTGCCTCTATTTTCGCAGGATCCACCGCAAATACCGCCTCAGAGATGACGTGTCCCAAGAAGTGGAACTCACGTATCTAGAACTGACACTTCGAGAGCTTTACATAAATATGGTTCTCTCAGAGTGTCTAGTACAACCTGCAAGTGGTAGGCGTGCTCCTCCTCAGTGGTCAAGTATATCAAAATGTCATCGATGAAGACCACGACAAATTGATCAAGGTATGGCTGAATGATCTTGTTCATGAGGGCCATGAACACTTTTGGAGAATTGGTTACGCCGAATGGCATAACCAAGAACTCATAGTGGCAATACCGACACCTGAAGGTCGTCTTCTGCACTTCCTCGTCCTGAAATCTGGGTTGGTGATAGCCTGACCTGAGGTCTATTTTCGAGAACCACCGTGATCCCTTGAGCTGATCGAAGAGGTCGTCAATCCTCGGTAACGGATACTTGTTCCTCACGGTCACCTGGTTCAGGGGACAATAGTCGACACAAAGTCTCAAGCTCCCATCCGCTTTCTTGGCGAACAAAATCGGGGAAGCCTAGGGTGAAACATTGGGTCAGATGAATCCCTTTCCCTGCAAGTCCTCCAACTGTACCTATAGCTCTCAAAGCTCAGCGGGGGCCATCCGATATGCTGGTGTGGATATCAGGGATGTCCCGGGGTATAGATCAATATAAAATTATACCTCTCTACGAGGAGGTAGTCCTGGAACGTCGTCGGGGAAAACATCCGCATACTAATCCACCATTGCAGGAAAACCAGGACTCCGCACGTCAACTGATCCTAGGATAAGGCTAGACAACTCATGAGTGATGGGATGTCCTCTCCTCTGCGAGAGTCCATCATGTGCTGCGAAGGCTCTCTTCTCGCCGGTGAAGGTGAACCTGCTCCCGTTGGGGCGTACACATCACACCTTGCGCCTAATACAGTCAATATGAGTATGGAGTGTAGATAACAAATCCATGCCCAAGATAACGTCATATGGCCTCGACGCCGTTACAAGAAGATCCCAGACGAAGAGCTCACCTCCTAGAGTAAGCTCACACTACCGGCACCAGTGCGTAATCATCGAGTCTGCTCCCGTAGGAGTCTCTAGCTGTAAGGATCAAGCCAACAGCTCTGTTGGAATCTCCGAGCTCCAAACAAGGGCAGCGACAATGAAAGAATGACTCACTCATGTGTCTATATGAACTGCAACAAGGGAGGAATAGAAACAGATAGTACCTCGAATCATCTCGGGCGCGCCGTGGTCATAGGCCTCCGTTGTCTGGAGCTGTTCATGTCTCTGCCCGCTAGCTCCCGTGGTCGGGGTGGACATCCTGGTGGTGGTGGTAGAGCCTGAAAGCGTCGCCCACCACCTGCTGCTCGCCCAGCTCCTCTGCCTTGTCCTCCTACTCCCTGCGGACCACCACGGTTGACCCTATGCCTCTTCCTGGGTGGTCCCTCAACCGTCCGCTGCTCCTTGGTATGGCGGGTCGGGCAGTCACGATGCATGTGGCCCTTCCTGCCGCATGGGTTGCACTGCCTGCCTCTCGAAAGACTGGCTCCGCGCTGAGTGCCCCGCACCTCTGATCCAGTGTCCTGAGGTCGTCTGCCTGAGGGTCTGGTCTGCCTGGACCCATGAGTCATCCGTCGACTGCCTGCTACAGAAGAATCTGCTACATGCCACCCAGCGGTAGGTCTCGCTGCTGATGTAGGCTCAGCAAGAAAGCTCTCGATGAGAAGGGCTCGCTCCAGTACCACTGCCTGAGTCGGAATGCTGAGGGAGATCAGCGATGCCCTAATCTCCTACCTCAATCCCTGCTCAAAGGTCCGGGCCCAAAATAATGGGTCTCGTACCATGTCTGTCGAATAGCGCGAGAGATCTGTAAATCTCTCTGAGTACTGGGCGACCGTCAAGCTACCCTTCCGCAGCTGTAGAAGCTCCTGGATGCGTACCGCAAGGAGGGTGGCTGGGACGAATTCAGAGCGGAAGAGGCCCTCAAAGTCCATCTAGAAGAGAGATGCCTCGTCGTGCACTTGGAGCATCAAGCTCCACCATATGCCTGCTACCGCGTGCAGGAGGCTCGCTGCAAGGATCACCATGAGGTCTGCTGGTGTCCTCACTAACCTGAAAACTCGTACAACTGCCTCCAGACAATCCTTGGCTGCCTGAGGGTCCATCTCCCCACGGAACCTGGGTGTTCACTGACACTGAATCTCATGCAGTGCACTAAGGCGACGTGCATCGTCAGTGGCTGGGGCTAGTAGCATCGGTGTCTCGGTAGGTAGAGGTACCACCAGTGCCTCTTTTGTTAAAAGGCCCTGTACCGAGGCCTCGTCGCTCGATGGGCTGTCATCACGCACAACGCTCGGAACCCTAGATGGTTGCCATTGTGGGTCCATACTGAAAAGAAACATGTGCTCTATGGTCAAACAATATACCTGGTGAGCTGACACAAAGTAATCACAGAGAAAACATGAAACACACATGCAATCAATGTTTTCGTGCATTAAGTCAGAAATCAGAAGTTAGGGTCCTGGTGTACGGATACGTCGGCCCCCACACCAACACTAGACTCCCTGGACTAATAACCACACTCAATACTCTTAACACTATTGCTTTACATAGAAAATAATCAGAGTCCTGAGTTCTGTGGTAGAACCGAACTCCTCTGATACCAATTTATCACGACCCATCCTCGGGGCCTGTGCCGTGACTACCCAAAGCCCGCCTTCCATAGGCCAGGGGCTGGAGACTAGCACCAAGGCGTAATTCCCAGTAAAAAGGGAAGGAATTGCCTTTGTAAAGTAAATGAACACCATAGAGCAAGCAATCAGAAGTAAACACTAAGTAAAAATTGGGTACAAAAGTAAGTGTGAAAAAGTAAGTGGGCCAGAATACAAACCCAACCCGAAAGTAAAGTACAACAGAAAAAAGGAGTACAACAACTGAAAAGTAAAGCTGAAGTGTCGAGCCGTCCACTAGAAGTCCCACCTGAAGGGTGGGTAAAGATAGCCTCCACTGCTCCTCGGGTCCAGCCGTCCGCTCTGAGTACGCCCCGCCCAGTGGTCCACCTCCGGATACCGACCTGCTCCGCAAGCCTCAACCACGATCAACGATGTCCGTCGTCTGCATCCAACACAACGTAGTGTGGGCATAGCCCGTGCAGGGGTGAGTATAAGATACTCAGTAGGGACCCCAAGACCCCCAAAGGTCTCCCAGAATCCACAAAGGATAATCCACAAAGGAAAGATACAATCACGAAGTAACATCCGACACTACTTAGGTATACGCCCATACATATACCTAAGTCATCAATTCTCGTTCGGCTCCAACATTCGAGCTCAAGTACAACCCAGTACACACAGGAAATCACAACCTGATCCACACAGGAAAGCATAACGTAATCCACACAGGATATCAAGTCAATATTATAGAAGATAAGGATTAAAAGTCAAGATTTAGCTCACACAGGAATACTTCTTCGTAAGACGATAGAGATGATCATATTTAGCCACTGATTTATCTAAGCCATCGGACCCACACAGGATTGATAAGTACTAACCCCTGCAATGAGCCACAAAGTATCGATAGGTAAATGACCCCTGCAATAACCCACACAGGATTGGACCCACATAGGATCTGTAGGTGCTGGCACACACAGGACCACTGAGCGTTGACCCACACATGATCTGACCCACACAGGATCAGTAGCACTAATCCATATAGGATCGCTGAGTGCTTTAGTCGTAGCCATCGAATCCACGAAGGATTTCTGTACAGTCGTCATCGTCGTCGCCGTCGCAACCAGCTCTAGGGTTCCCGCACACAACAAGCTCATTCAGGAGGGTCCGCTCCACAAGCCGAGGGTCTGATACATCAACTGACACACAGTCCAGAGTTATTGTATCCAAAAGTTCCGTATCGTCAACAGGAACTCAACGTCACAGACGGCGCGTCAATCGGACGCCCGGTCTGAGAGTTATTGGCTTTTTCGTCCCAGGGGCCCGATTGGTTTTTAAATCAAAACCAACCCGACCGTACTCCAACTGTGTTCAAACCTCGATCAGAGTAATCCAAAAGGTCCGTCTCATTTAGAATAATCCATCAAAGTCGACGGTACGTCAATCAGACATCCGGAGCTCAAGTTGTAAGTGTTTTCCACTCTGAGGGCCTGGTTGGTTTTGTGTATGAACCAACCCAGCTGATCCCAAAATCCTCCGAAACCTTGAGTGTGATATACCAAAATGACCGCCTCGATCGAATGATCGCATCGCAGCTGACGGTCCGTCGATCGGAGGTCCGCAGCCCAAGTTATGGGAAAAAGACCGTTAGTGGTCTCGTATTAGGGGGTTCGGGCCCGATCCAACCCAGCCCGATACCCTCTGGGTCGGCCCGAACCGAGTCGACCCAACCTGGGTCCGGGTCCGGCCCGCTAGGGTGCAGCCCGGCCTGGCTGGCGCGGGGGGCCGCACCCGCTGGCCAACCGGGGGTTACGGACCCCCGATTTTCCCCCTGACCAGCCAACCCTCTCTGGCCGGCCGGCTGCTGCCGCCACGGGACCGGCATGGGCTGCTCCCTCTGCTCTGACGCCGGTGGCCCGGAACCGGTCGCCGGTCCTTGCCCCGCCGCAGCCTAAGCCGTGGCCTTGATTAATCCAGCGCGGCGCGACGACGCCGCGCCCCTCCACCCTGACCCTGCTCCGGCCACAGTGTCTTTGAGGTTCCTTCGAGGTTCTTCGACGCGGCACAATGGCGCCGCATATTAATTTGTTTTCAATGGAATGGCGCGACGGCCCCCGTGCTTCTCCGCCCTTCATTTAACATTTTCCGTGCGGTGCTTCAGCACCGTGCCGCCTTACACGTGCCGCCTTACACGTGCCGCAACAAAAATCAACCATCAAGGGGGAGGAGGGTCGACCGTGTTTGTGCGGTCCGACCTCCTCCTGTTATTGCGATAACAGGCGGCTCAAATAGGAAAGAAGAAAGCGATGGAAGTAATCACGAACAAACAATTTAAAATAAAACTCTACTTCGAGCGTAGTCGTCAAACGAGGTTGTCGCAGAAAGGGACATCGCGGAATTGATCGCAGTGGAAGAAGATAGATCGTCGCGTCACAGAGGAACAATGTCTCCCTTTCTTTGACGCGGAAAGGAATAACGAGGTGACACGCGTCGGGTCGTCGATCTCTGAGGAAGGCATCTCTCACTGTCATCCGTCACCGGAGGTCGGTGTTCTTCACATTCTTCATCGAGGAGGAAGAACTTCAAGAACCTGAGCGAATTCTCCCCAGCCTCGCACAACCCAACAACTTTAGTAAAATAAGAGTTGTCTTATTTTATTAACACACAAGCCAATGATTTGAATTTCAAAAAAAGAAACAATCAATTAAATGAATTAATTGAGGAGTTTTAAACCGGCCAATTAATGAGGCGTTTATTATCCAGATTAAACGCAAGGGTTGACTTCATTAAAAGGGGGGTGCAGATGCGTTACTTAATTTAAGGAGGGGGTTGAGAAAATGTGGGGATCATGTGGTCCCACCCCACAAATATCCTACCTAGTGGTGTAGGATATTGTGGGTCCCACTTTAACCTCTTAACTTAGGTTAAACAACTTAAAATAAAATAAATTGGTCGCATCATTTTATTTTATTCATTTACTTAACTTGAAAATTTAAAAACCACACCCGAGTAAATGAAACTCTGGAAAATGTGTTTATAAGCAATTACCAGTACTGTGATTCCATCGGCGCCCTCAGAATTCGATTCTGCGAACCGGTTCAAAATTTAGAGAAACCCGCTCGTTCCTTCACTGAACATACCCGAGCTAAACTTCAGAAAATGATTCCGGGCACACCGGGCCTCAGAATCAGGTGCCGTCAAAAACTGCATTCTTGTAAAATCCAAAAAAAAATTAAGAAAAAATTTCCATTTAATTTTACAGGTCTTTACATTCTTGGTCTTAATATCCAAAATAGACAAAAAAACATTGTGGAGGAATCTGTTGTGGAACATGGTTTATCTCTATATATATTGACTAAGGGTTAATGGATTGGATAATTCATGAATACAAAATAGTTACTGATATTCTATGATGTTTTATATAGCCTTGGTGACCTTACCACACCCATTTATGACGTAGTGAGGTAAAATGTAATGGAACATGATTCTTTCACATATGGGATTTCCTATTAGGGTGGGTGATAAATTTAACCACCACAATGACCAGGAAGTGGTGATGGTTATGAAAATGATGGTTTTTATTTGAAATAACTGAAACAATAGGTTCTATTCATGGAACATGATTCTAACAAATTGTAAAACATGCGAATCATTAAATTTCAAACGTTAATGCATTATTAATTGGACTATTTCCCCCATTTTTTAAATCATACATTCTACTTGATGTATACATAAATCCGATATATTCAATACATCTTCATTATTTACCTATAGTTTTGGGTAACCTTTCATTAATTGAGGATTTCTACCTTTGATATCCTCAATTATCCTTGAATATCCCTACAAAACCTTTCTATAACATCAATTATTGAAAACACATTTATTCTTGGTGTTTCAAACCTATTGAAGGCTCACATCACCAATCTTATTGTCTATTCCATTAGTGAATAAAATTTTTATTGTTCAATCAAACATGAAGACATACATTTCCAATAGATAATGATTTTTTTGTGTTGTTACAACCATAAAAACTTTCTTTTTTTATAAATGATTTAGAAATTAATTTATTTTATATATAATCAATTCTAGGATTTATTGGTTACATACATTTTTATTATTAATGTTTATACATGGTCCGGGAGATGATTTCCTTGATGAACCATGATGTTGAAGAAGATGTGATTTAGGTTGGAATTTGCATAAAATTTTGGTCCCTTTTATACACATTAATCCATGATATGATTCGAGTATTTAAATTGATTATTTTAATATGATTGATAGTGATTTAAAGTGGGTTTGTGTATAGACGATGATTTCGGATTATGAGGCTTGCTTCCAAATGTATTCATAGGTGGATTGATACAACATTATATATTGATCACATGTAAATGTATGTTCCTACTAATTTCTCATGATTACATGTTTAGGAGTCATTTATATTCTCTTACCTACTGTATGTATTACCATTCCATTCAAGGCATTATTTTGGGACTTGATAAATATTCAATGTAAAAATATTTTTATCCCTTTGAAGGTATTTCACACGACCTGTCAGCATGGTGATGTTGGTCTTATAAACAAGGCACATGCATGATAGTCTTATGGCATGACATGATACACACTGTCAGGATATAACAACCATGTAGCCTATCTCAAGGGAGTGTTAGAACATATCCGCATTATGACCTATATGATACACAATGACTTGTGGGTTCCAAGTGACATATTTACTTGATGCCTTAATGATACCCAATAAAATGTTTATCAGAAATTTTTTAACACTGTATTACTCTTGAAATACATCATGACTCTCATTCCAATATGGAGATTAAGTAGGTTTTACTAGGTAAATTGGTGTCATAGTTTATACTGGAGACATTATATGAGAATTTCTTATGATTTCTTCAATATTTATTTTTATCATTGAGTAATACCTTCATTATTATTCATACATGTTAAGGTTTCATTGGTGGTGAACCTATAAATTTTATTACTCAACCCTTCCACAATAAAGTTGTTGTGCCTGTGAAATTCATGCATATGAATCAAGGTAATGGAATGTATCCTATGGTAGATAGCTAAGAAGAGGAATGTAGACCTTTTAGAGTTATCAGGATATACTCTAGAGGATTTAACATTGTTTTATATATTATTTTATTGTACCTTTCTTACTGTAATTTTTCATACCTTATTGGATACCTGATTTATTTTATATTTGATTTATTTTATGGTCACACTATTTTTATTTATATTCTACCTAGATAATATGTTTTGATAATATTTTATTTATATTTATATTGTATGAATATGTTTACTAATGGTATAATCTCCCAATTTATTGAATCCAAGCCCTTACTACTACTCGAAATCTAAATTCAAATAGGGCTGTCTGCATGAGTCCTTATGAGTCTCTAGATCTGACTCAATGGTTCTAGTCATGTTGTTAGAAAATTATTTTATAGATGAGTTTTTCTTTCTTCAATTTTGGAATACATGGGATATGGAATAAATGAGATTGGATGATTGAAACTCAAGTAGGGGATTTAAAATTTTCTCAGCAAACCCATGAGTAATGATCATATGAGTTACCATTGATGGGATTTATATTAGAGTTTTATTTAATTTTCGTGCATTCATGCATCATTATTTGGAACATAGGATTACATTCCATAAATATACCAATTGTGTGTTGCATTGTATATCTTTAATTTAATGCCTTGGTTTGTACTATATGTTTAGTATAAGATAGTATTATCTATAGTATGATTTGATTATATTTTCTACCAATGTGATATATCTATTTTTACATTAAATAGTTGAACTGGAACATGAAGTAATGTTTTATATATATATGATTTTGACTAACATGAATGTATATAGAACCTAGTGTTATTCTAGGAGGAATATAACTTCGGATATGGGTGGAAACCTGGGAGAACATTTATGTGATCCCATTAACTATTTAGGATCTTTCATAATGGATTCAACTGATAAAATGTTCATTGTGAATTTTAGAAAAAAATCATCTATGATATGATTCAATGCTCCCACTTGAGATGATGTTCCAATTCCACCATTGTTTATATATGAGGATGCACCTATTAATTCTCCCAAACATATTTATTTTGTTCAATAATTGGATCCACTCAAACCCAGATTCATTCATATTTCACCTCCCCATAACAGAAGATTAAAAAGGACCATGGTTGACTATACTCGTGACTTCCATATGCCATCCTCCAACCTTTTAGGGTATTTCATGGTCGTAGTATTCCAATGATTTATTATAAATAATTTAATGAATATGATACTTGGTTAAAATATTATTGGACTAACATATAATGAAATATGTATTTATTCTTCAAGGAATTATAAGGAGGAAATTCAGTTTCATGGGACAAGTAGGTAGACGTGATAGTATTTCATTGAAGGCCACTAGAAAACTATTTTTTGGGGAATTAGTTATTGAAATCTTGGAGCATGATCATGCCCATAAATTGATGGATATTTATAAGGGATCCATGACTATATCTATATGGTCTAATATATTCACCAAAATAAAAAATATTCTCCTATCTTAGGTGGAAATGAGGCAAAGAAAACCAGGATGATTGAGATCCATAGAATTCCATTTATCTAAATGAGGGTTAGTAGTTTAATCATAGCTATATTTTTTGTGGTTATTCATAATTACATGTCTATTGAGAAGGTTCTATGGTTGTATTGATTAGTTTTCATTCATCATCCCTTCAGTACTCAGGCGGGTTGACTATTAATTATTGTAATGAGTTGATATTTTGGTAACAATAAGAGGAATATAGGGAGTATACATTGGATTATTGGTAATTAGACTTTAATTATCATGTATTCATTATAATCCTTATGAGTAATTATACTATGCTTCAAATGTTGGAATGTAAGTCATTATCATAGATTCTATAATGTACCACAGAAAATGTTTCAGGTGTGTTGTAAGTTGTGGAATCTCAAGAAGTTAGTCTCCATAGTGTCAAGGATTAGTTTCTATAGGGGTTTAGGAAATAAGATATATACAGCCTGTGGACTAGGTCTTGGACCCAAGTTGTAGTTTTAGACTCCTCATATTACAATAACTCTGTAGAATATTGCACCTCTGGGTGAATACTATGAAGATGAGGCATGTCGAGCGTATAGAGTAGACCACGTCCCATCTGATATTGTTGGGGGACCTTATACCATTAGTGGAATGTACATGATCACTTATAAACCGTTTAATACTTTTTTAATACTATTTTAGTAAATTTTGTTATATTTTATCTTTTTTGTTGTAATTTACTTATAGATTAAGTAATATTATGTGTTTCCATCCATTAATAACCAATTAGGTACGAAATGAGGTTTTTCAGTAATTTCTATAGTATCCATTATTGATTTTTGATAATGGGAATATGTGAGAAATCATGATTCAAGAGATGATGATATTCATTTTTATTAATATTATAGACTAATAGTGAAGTTTAACCTCTCACATTGGCTACTATGGGATATCAGTATCTTTTATATCACCAAGGTATAAATAATTATGATGACCAGGGAAACAGTGTTATGATAATCAAAATTTGATCCAGATGTAAGTCATTTTAGGATAACATTGACATAAATTATAGAATTGTATATTTATTTAGGATTATTGGTATCAATCTAGTATTTTCTTCCATATATATATATATCTATCAAGAAAAATTCATAGATAACATCACATGGCTTCCCACTAATAGAGGAGTGTAGTTCAAGATAGACCTCATGCAACGTGTGGAACACATTTCAATACCCACTTATTGTATATTCTGAACCAGGTTGATGAAGCTAAAATTAAATCTCAAGGACATGAAATATTATGATATTATTGGGATGAGTACATCATCATTGATTGAACCTATATTTACTCCATGAAAGAAGAATATGGTCTTTGAAATATCATAGATTACAGTAATTTTAATTAGAGATCCTGGAGAACAGAAATAAATTTTCCAACATCAATGATATATTTGATCAATTGTGTGGAGCATGGTGCTTCTGTAGGATTTGACTTTAATATGGATATAACTATTTGTGGGTACAATATAGTGGCATATAGTAGGAAACATCTGGGATAGTCTATGGTCTATAAAAGTACATGGTGATAAAATTTTTACTAATGAATTTGTAGATAGTTTTAATGGATCTCATAAATATGATCATAATTTCATACCTCGATGCAATCTTTATACTATTCATCGATGATGTAATCTAAAACTGATAGACCCTCGAGTAGTATTCCAAAAATATTTTGATATTATAAGAACACACACATAATCTTGAATTTATTCAATGATATAAATATGTAACTATTTTATTTTATAGTTTCATTCTAACGAAATGAAGTTTCTTTGATATATATATCAAGGGACTCAGAGAATATAAAGGCAGGGATGTCCTCGACACATTCCAATAATGAGTTTGAGATAAGTATCACCCTATGATTAGTGGTCTAGTATTAACATTATATCAATGCCTTTTCCTATCATGGACCTCCATCCAATTATACCACTAATACAAGAGGAGATATAATGACCCTTGTGTCCCACATCCATTAGGATATGGGTTCGCGACAAGAAACAATAGTAAAAATATAATAAATGGGGATTAAAACCATCTAATGAAAAATATTATTGTTAGATATACTAAAAAACACAAAAAAACTCTACTATAAAAATAATTGTAACCCCAAAACCACTCAACTATTCATTATGTGAATTTAACTAGTAAAAATAAAAGTCTACAAAGTAATGTACTAAAAACAAGTATTATATAAGCGGATCAACAACAGCTCTAACCCTAGCAAATAATTTCCACCCAAGTTCCCAAATTCATATTAGTCACGTAAAAAATAGATTATAAACATAGGGTGAGTTTTGAATTATAATTAATATAATTATTTCCAAGGTCTTGAGTGCACATGTTAAAATAGAATGATAATTATCAATTTACCTATTAGTAAAACCAAAAATGACCTATGAAATTTAACAAACCATTCCTATCCTCACCATGGATCACTCTCCAAATAATTCCTCCAATACTATAATATAATATCTAGATCATATATAACAAATTTTCACCACTACTATTTCCCCACTTATTTTCCTCTCACATCCCATCTATGTGTATCAAATCACAAAAACGTATCATCACATAATTCCTAAGGAAACCATGCCCAAATTTTATGTGGTCTAATATGCATCCCTACCTACACCACCCACGCAAGGTCTAGAATCCTATTCTATAATTAGGAATCACCACACAACATATCATCTAATGAAACCTGGGCCATCACAATAAATCTCATCATATAACTAGATTTGAAGGATGTCATGAATTTGAATAACATCAACCACATTACCTCCTCATACGATGAATATCCCCTAACATATATAACTTTATATGAATTCCTCATCTCATTACATCTTTCCCAAATACATATTGGCCAACACTATTGGGTAATTTTAAAAAGACAACCCATATCATCACTGTTAGTGATGGAAGATCATGGAAGAGGGGGTAGCTAGCCATTCGATTAAACATGATCCCGGATGATGGGGAAAACAATTAGACCCTAGAACATATAATAATTGGTAAGTTTATCCAACTTGAGTGGGTAATATATATTAATAATATAAATTACATGATATATTTATAGAAAATATTAACTAACCTATGGGTACACATAAACAACACTCGCGTACAGAAAATAATTATCAAAACACTACAACCATACCATCATAACTGTTGTGACCACTATATACAACAAACTACACCGCTACGCAATATGACACCTATATTACCACTTCATTATACAAGTTCACCACTTTCCAAATATAACAGTTTCCATTTACATTCATTTAAAAATCCAATTTATTCAAAATTAAACATACAAATCAAATATGAAATACATATAACATTTATAAAATATATCTATTTTCACCAAATTCATATTCATTTATGAAATTACTAAATATTCAACGGATAACTAGTTAACTAACACCACAAAATTGTACGTCAAATCACTCATCTCACATAAAATATCATCATGGGGCCACACAATCGAAATCATTAGACCACAACAACCACAAATTGCACATTCAAACCATATCTTAAAATAAATAGACATCATACAACCACCTCACATAACCACTACACATGATCACCACTATGAATCATAAACATTAGGCACCACAACCATCAATCACCACTACCTCACATCATAACCATCTCCCACCCCATCACACAATTTACCAAATCTCATCCATCCTATCTAACCACCACATCAGAGCCCTATTGTCACATAGCCATACCAGCCACCTCCATCATCAGACAACCACCCACAACACACTAGAAAATCTAAAAAAAAACAAGAACATTAGCAACACATATGGTCTTTAGCAATTAATTCAGGTAATTTCACCACATTACTTACTTTCATAGCATAGTTATTATAAAAAAATATTTCCATTGAAACAAAATTATATTCCAAATATACAATATTTATACATTTAATCATCATGTAATCACAGAAAAACACTTCATGGGTATCAATATTTGTCATCTATAGTGCAATCCGGTCTCTCAAATTTAGTTATTTCTAATATTGGTAAAACGAATGTATGCTATCGTTACCATAATCTATCAATGTAGTAAATCATGTTATATATCTCATACAATGATAAATTTCAGTTATGAAAATTAATTATCATTATTACATTGACCTTTTTTCCAAATAATGAGTAGAATAGCCTTAATCATCCCACACATAACATGCAAAGAAGCGAAAATGTGTGTCCTATAACACAATGAAAATATTTCGGTATCACTACCCACCATAAGGTGAATAAGAAAAAAACCTATACTAAAAAATAATATAGAAAACATAGTTCAAACTACACCATATAAAAGGTTTTACCCAAATGTAAATAATTACACACAACAATCAAAACACCACCACCATAGTTATTTAATGAAGAAGAATTCAAGGGAAACAATGGGAAATGATGAATAACATACCACAAATCACTAAAACTCAACCACCTGAACCAGTGGATCATAATAAAGAGAAACATCCTACAATATATATGAACACCAAATAGGGTTTTCCCAAAATTGAGAAGATTTGAGCTACAAAATTAGAGAAAAAATCTGTTAAAAAGTATTATAAACAACCTATAAGTGAAATAATTTGTAGTTTAAATTAATTTATATTTTATAAATTCCATGGGATCTGATAACTTTAGTTGTAAATAATTATTTTAGTCCATATAACCTTTTACCAATGAAAGACATATATCTTGGTCTAGAATTTACTTACCTCATATATCCCAGTAATATGGTGTAAAACCACTCTTCTTGGTCATCCATATTTCACATTCATGTGATGAACCAATATCTTATCATGTCGTAAAATATATACATATATCTTAAAATCTAATTTTATGAAAAACAAAACCCACTACTAATCTACTACTTATTCAACCTCAATATAACATCCTCAAATCACTTTCTGACCCCAAAATAATAAAAAGTAACAAGGTTTGAAGGAACATAAATTTTTATCGGATACATCTCATATGATTCATTATATTGAAAATGAAATACAAACAATTTAAATTGAAAGCGGTGCCAAACCCCACCACTTGACATAACCCTCAACGTTCTGGTTACACCTCTAAATCTACAAACCAAAAACACTGACTAAAATACTCAGTAACATCTTAGGAAAACAAAACACCATCAGACACTGGGGAAAGCACCACATTATTTGGAAACATAACCAAAAAACGTATTTTTTTAAAAAAACATATGGAAACCATTTGCATCCTATAAAAAATAGAAACCAACCTCTACTTCAACTGACGCATGCAGTTCCCCAAGAAAACAAATCCTAAAGTTTCATCTTCTATGTCAATATATTATCTCATTTGGTTGGAGATGACTCTACCACACAATTTTAGTTAATAAAAAATATAACATGTATTTATTAGGGACCATTTATTCCCTATTTCATATTTGAGAAGCTATATCACACATCAGAACGATAAAAAAATCACATCATATAAAAAATGATCTAATATCACATAAATAAGAACAACATAGAAAAGAAAATACCAAAAACAATATGGGTACTGGGAATTAATATATATTTCCTACTCTTATGAAATATCTTCTAGGACACCATACCTTCATAATATTTGATCCAATGGAATGGTCCACTAAAAAATAAATTTCACTAAATGAACTGAGAATGTTACTACTTCAACCTCGAATGTTGTGGCATCCAAAATAACCAAATCTACTAAATCGATGAGATTGAATTCCTTGTAGAGAGGATGAAAAAGAGATGATACGTTGTGGAGATCATGGATCCTATTTAGTTGTGTTGGGAACACCAATGGTCTCTAACTTTGATCAGAATAGGACTTCTAGAAATCCTTAACCAACCTCATTATATTTAGATCCAAATTGATCTTAATGGTTATACTATACACCATATCATTATCAAGAATTGATAACTACCAAACTAATATATACCAATATAGAGGGAGACAAACCTCCACACAATACCTTAGATAAGGTAGTACAATATAAGATATATAGTTTTTTTAAGGAAACCCTTACCATATCTAGGTTCCTTACCCAAAATCCACCTATGTACTGAGCATAAGACCATAACATATCCTCCAGTGTTTGGATAGTCAACTCTTTATTACCATATTTTATATGATTGAATACAGTGATAAATAAATATTTGGAGCCAAACTCATGTAGAAATACCCTCCATACCAATGAATTTGAATTATGTTCCTTATCCGAGATGATGGTCCTTGGTAACCACTATAGACTAACCCCATTTTCCAAATACTACCATTCAAAAAAATCTTTAACACTCGACTCAAGGGTCTCTAAAAAATTAACCAACATCATTGGATGGCCCTCTATCACCCAAAATACACCACAAACTACCCATTCTGGTGGTATAATGGTGAATATATCTATCTATATGACCTCCCATTTCCAATATGAAACATATAATGACAACAATAATAATACCAGATCATAGTTCTCTAAATTCATTTTTGGAAAAACCTGACACCTTGCAATAAAAACTACTAATGATCATTTAACACCTATCCACCAAACATGTCTCCTCAAGATATGATACATCTTGGTCACACCATGATGTATGACTAATGGAATGTTGTGAAACACCAGAATAAATCCATCACACATTATCTTCCAAACAAAAAAACTCCCACAATATGACAATGAATTCTTATCATCCTCTGGATATACCTATGAAGAATATTAATGGACAACATAGTCACATATCATGTCCACCTCAAATTCTACCCCAAAGTAACTACCCCGAATTCTATATAAAATAAGGCCCCATAATCATATGATAAATTTAACCTCAACCACAACTCCATATAATGTTATGATTCATCACTACAATATAATATATCCATCTTCAATCATCAGTAGACTCTTGAGACACATCTCTGCATGAATTCTGGCTCAATAGATCAGAAATAGAATCCCGCATTACCATGGAGGAAGAGACCTCAAAATCAGAATCCTAGTGAAACATCATCCACCTCCACTAGTATATATTATAATATCACTATGGTAACAAATTTATTATGCTTTAATAGTTTCTAAAAACAAAAAAGTGCTTCTTGATGAGGAAATGTAGATAAAAATATTTGATGGAAAAAAATTTCACTATTTCCAGATCATGGGTTATAGTGCCACACTCATGGGGATAAAACTACCTTTACCCATAACTGATCAATTCCCTCTTCTAAATCAAGGCACATCCCAATCCTAGATATGATGTTTCAAAATATACCTCAAACAATCCACAATCCTTAAGAAACTAAAGTACTATTGCACTAACCAACTTATCCATTAGGTAACTAAACCACATCAACCACTTATCACTCAATAAAAAAGCTTGTTCATTAATGGTAAAAGTTGTTATATGGGTTGTAACTCAAGATATTACAGGAAAAATGATAATTATCTCTAAAACTAGGAGGAATATAAAACTATACAACCTTTTTAATGTTTATCAAGAAAAAAGATACATCAATCATGGATGGTTCCAATTATAAACCCTATCAAAACACCCCATTTCCAAGGAATCAACCAAATCATGTCAAGAAACATAAACTTGGATATATTTTAAAAACCATTGTGGTGATGAAGAACACATAGAAAATATCATATATATTTCATGATCATCCTATAACCTTTTTTAATAAAATATATCGTCGATGAACAATACAAAAAACTTGTCTAGGAACACATGAAAGATATAGTGTCTGGCCTTGTTGAACATGAATATTGAATTTGTGACACTAAATGGAATTTACATGAAATTTATGTTCTCATACCTACACCTGAAGGATGTATTTTTAGATATCCTCATCATTCATACTCAACTGGTGATATAGAGATCATAGATCAATCATTGATAACCATCTCATCTCAACTTGTTGAATAGATAATCAATCTATATATTGGGTAATATTACATCACCATAACTAGATTTAACCTATAGAATTCCATTTAAAACTACATAAAATAATCCTCCTTCTAAGGGAACAACCCTAGAGTACCCCCAATGTTACAAACTAGTTCGATGATACACATCTACATCAGATTAACCACCTACAACCTCAACTAATTTATCTCTATATACACTATCAGATAGAGAGCCATAAAAATCAAAGACACGCTCGACTAAAACTCTTTCCAAAACATGATATTTTATTTTGGGGGAAGGGGAATAACATTCAATGGGAAAAAATATAAGAACAATTATAAAACCCTAACGAAAATCCCCAACTTATGATTCCAATAATAGATCCATAAACATTGATAGAAGGGGGTCCACATGTCCAATTCCCATATGAAAAAATATCTTACTAATGAAATCTACTCATTGGATCCCCAAATAATAAAATGAAACTCTCCTCTGGAAATATTTGTTAAATTTACTCATAAAAAAAAACCAATATATCTCATGGAATACTTAGTATTTTTGTATCTCTTGTCATATAACCCCCCCAATAACTGTTTCTAACCCATCCCTATTTTATTTCCCCCAAATACATCAAAGAAAGAAAAAATATTTCTAACTAAAGAGGATAATACCGGTGGAAGAACCTACCTCTCCATGTCCTATCTCAAAATATAAGTGAATTGCTGAAGAAAAAAAGAGTATAAGGATCCCATGTAAAACATATAACACACAATGGTGGATAATAAGATATTCTGACCTCAAAAAACCTAAGGTTGTTCTAAAACCATTGCCTATAATGTGTTCATATGACCATGTACATCTCGTAAAACTCCATATCTTCAAAATCTACATACATACTCTTCCTTAGTTTCCCATTTATGGGGACGTTCATCACCCTATAATCTACCTACACAAAATTCCATTGTCAATTTAAAAAGTGATGGCAGTCCTTCCTATTGAATATTTCTCAGATGAAACTATTGTTTCTATGGCAAATAGGCTTGGAAACCCCCAAAATAATGTCCCCCATGAGTGGTTAGATACTAATCCTAGTAGTTAAAATTTCCTATATATTTAAAAAATGAATATGGAAACACTATAGTATGTTCCTAGGAGCCACATACCCTGGAAGGATGGAATGTGATCTTCCATGGTCGGTTCCCTACTAATGATATCCCGGACTTCCTGCACACCTACCATCCATTTTCTGAAACTCTGCTCCTCAAAAAACCATTCTGGCCATTCTATCAGATCCTAACAACCATGGAATGAGTCAAATCAATAAACTAACCTATTTTCAACACTTCTTGATACATAGATAATGTATTATTATTAACCGTGTACATTATCACTAGACACATAAAATCTTCAAGATGACGTGCTCTAGATTCTTCTTCTTGAAAAAATCAGCAGATAGAGTATGAGGTCCTTGAACATGATCCCAATCCCCCACAAGATAAGACACCCCAATAAAAAGGAGAAAATATATTCTCTCTTGGATTCCTTAACTTTTGATGATAATAATTTTGAATGAAAATCATTTTGAATGTTTATCCAACACATGTTTTCCTCTTTATGGCAGTCAGGAAATTTTTTCCATTACGAATTCATAAATCTTAGGAAGTAACTTACTACTAATGACCCCTATAACATAGAATATTCTCTGATCAGATCAAATTTCATCCTGAACTCCATTAACTAGCTCTACATCTCATGATATGAGACACTCCCCTCATACATTCTCAAACATTGTTACTGAAATGCATTAAGATTCCATGGTAAAATCTTTTCCTCCTATAAAAAATAATCCTCCATCAATTGACAGGTTCAGTGTCCTAAACCTAGACTATATAAAATAGTAATAAAAAATATCAATGACTGATCAAAAAAATTATAGAGAATTTTCAGATCCCAATATCACATACTCTTATAAAATATTATTGAATTGAATAATTTTATTTTCTAGAAATAACCCAATTCAAACATGGAAACATTCAATCATGATGCATGTTCCACTACTATGTCTATACCCTAAAAATAGATCCACCTCATAGGGTAATTCATAAATATATGAGTATGTGAACCATATCATTATGGTAGGAGTAACTATAGGGACATAGAAAATCTCCCTAACATATTTCATGTACCATGATCTAATGGAATCATTTCTCTAAAAACCTATGAAATCCTAAATAATTATAACTATACAATCCATCCTATCTCTCAACTAAAACATTTTATTCCACTATGTCATGACCCATTCTCTCAAAATATATCCCAATGATGGAGGATAGATAATAACCCCTGAATTTTTCATCCTGTAAGCCCCATATTGAAGAGAATCATTGGGGGTATAAAATTATCATATATTGGAGGAATTGTCATCTAATAAAAAATTGGTTTTTGATACATGATTAACAACCAAAAAAAATTCCATAATATAATATAATTGTGAGAATAAAATAATCCCATATTGTATGAACATAAAAAACTAGTGTATATAAAAGCCTCAAAATATAAAGCACCAAAATAAAATTCATACGGGAGAGAATCAACAGAATCTCTAACCCAAGATATAAATGACAAAATGCTTCAAAAAATTCTTCCTGGAAACCTATGTAATAGTTAATATATTCTTGGTGAAAATACATTTATACTCTATATGTTCGAAACCTATGTCTCAAGTGCACATGTGAAAACATCATGACAATATGACAGCGAACAAATAGTATAATAAAAATCACATATATAGTAAAACTAACCAAATAAATACTCACCATAGATTTGACACCAAATAATGAATCCAATATAATAATTTATGATTCAGAATATAAGGTGCCATGTTCTAACTTACCCACTAATGTTACACTCCCATACCACAATGTAGAACATCATGTGATCTCATTCCTTCCATGTGTATCATGTCACAACCAAATCACTTAACATATCACCTAATGACACCTAATAGTTCTTTGATATGTTTTTTGAAGAATCTATACAATGAACAACTTCTCAATGACTCTCATCCTATTCTATAATCAGGCATCACCACAATACAACTCACCCAATTAAACCTAGACAATTAAAACATGTCTCATCATATGATAATAAATGTATAGTATCTTGACTATAAATGAAATAATCCTTGTTCCTTTCTACTAACACACATATCCCACAATATAAATAACCCCACATCACTAATTTTTCAAATCACATTTCAATTCAAAACTCTTCTCCCAATAGTGTTGTGTAATATAAATCACCAATTTGTATCATCACTACTATTATTGGAAGAATACAGATGAGTGTATCCATCCATCCATGTTAAGACCATCCTAGATATTGGGAAAACCATTGGAAACCATAACCTATGAGAATTGGTAGTTTTATCCAACTAGTGTGGCATTCATATAGAAAATACATAAAATAAATGACACATAAACATCAAAAATTTCCCAAATGATGGGTTCCCATAAAATAATCTATAATACACCCCAACCCCACCACCACCCCTTTTGTGAACCATCACAAATAATACCACCTATATATGAAACACACCCCAAAAAATGCAGCACCACATATATATTTTGAAATTAGTTTACAATATTTAGAAGTTCCTAATACAAATATTTCACCTAACATTCATTAACAAATAAACTTAATTCACATTTACATATATTTCTAATTTATTCTATTCATTTAATCCATATATCACATATCCATTTCTAAAAAATTTATATTAATTTAATATATTATAAATTATTCCATGCCTAATTGAGAAACTATAACAACCACAACATATGTAAATTCACCCATATCACATCAATTGTCATCATCATGCCACACTAGACAAACAATATTTCCACAATAACCACAGTTCACACATCTCAAAAACATCTCACAACACAACATCCACATACAATCACCACCACAAAGACACCTTAAATAATTTACACTACATAACATGACCATCACACACTACAATATTTTCACACCACAACCTAACATCAAAACAACTTCACACCAAATTCCACAAATACCCACATAATATCCCTATCAACAAACCACTACATCACATAACAACACATAAAAAACCATTTTGACACATATATCACCATTAAATAGACAAAAACACACAAGAAAACACAATAAAATCAAACACACACAAAATAAAACCTTATTGGATTCCACAACAGATTCATGACTTTTTATTGCATTACTTATTTTACTTAGCTTGTGTATTATCATACAAACCAGTTTCTCATGGTAAAAAATTCAATTATCCATATATAAATTCATTATCATTATATTTAATGAGTAAAAACACAAAATTATAGAAAATTTCTCAACATATTTAATCAACAATATAAAAAAGTCTCCCATTAGCCGTTATTATCCATATTGAAAACAATAATGTTAAATATCATTAAAAACAGATATGAATTTAGTAAAAATTATGATATCTCTTCGATAACCATCAATTAATGTAATTATAATTAATTATATATATTATTTCAACCATTAAAATTAAATTATAGGGACGAAATAGAACTCAGATCAAACACATATCACATAAAAAGTTGAGAACAAGGATCCCTTTCCTTAAACAAAACTCTCTAGTAATGCTTAACATAGTGGGGAACAGATGAAACAACCCGTAAATCACATCCCAAAATTGATGTTGTATTAATTTAAATTAATGATCAATAAATTTCATATCGGTTTCTCCAAAAACATATATGAAGTGATCAGTTGAGTGAGAGAAGAATTTTCCAATCAAGGATTATATAAAACTTGTAAGTAACCCAATATACATCGTAGATTAAATGTTGTTTTTTCATAAATTGAATTAGATCATATAAATTATTTTGAAATCCCACTTTTTAGGATGTAAAAAATATTTCTACTAATAAAATGGTTCATTGGGATGAAATTAAATTACGTCATAAATTCCTACCTTATGTAGTAAAACCACCCTTCACGGAAAACCCTCTACCAGAAATAAGACATAAACAACCATCTTATGAAGCCATAAAACATTGAATTACACTATAAAATCTTATTTTATGGAATAAATATCTTATTTATGCTTTGATGTTGCTCCAAACTCTTCAAAAACTCACTAAAACAATTTACAACAACACAAATAATAATGTAACCGGACAGGGAGGCACATGCTATTATAATTCATATTTATCCGCACCCATGACTATATTGATGAAGAAAGGTGTGAAGTTCTAGTGTGTTAAACTGTATAATGAAGAATATTTTATGCTAAATGTGTGGTTGAATACAATTCCATTTTTTATTATTCATGATCTTGGCATTGGTTATGTTATATATTTTGATACATTGGGATTTGGATTGGGGGTGGTATTGATACTGAAAATAGTGTATTAGCTTCTAGATCACATTATTCATGAACCCATGACCAGAAGTATTCTACTATTAGCATAGATTTAGAATTTTTGGACCACACTTGGACATGTTGTAAACAATATCTCATTTACGATAGGTTTATTTTCTACATGTACAATAAGAGCCTATATAATATATTCTCATATTGGGATATGAATTTACATATAGGTATTGTGTGGAGAACATATATACATTTAATTTTTAGATTTTCTATGTACTAGGAAAATTTGACATCATTATAAATTTAAATAGAATTATTATTTAGGTATCTCGTAAGATTGTGGAATGACCTATGGATGAAAATTGGGGCTATATGAGTGTATTGTAAATTTAGAGGATGTATGATTTCGAGGATCAGGTAATGATTTAATGTTCCTCATTTGTGATTAACTGTAATTTTGTTTGATGGGTGAAGGATAATCAAGAACATTGACATGTGTCTTGTATGATCTAGAACTTCTAGAAGTTGATGACATGACTCTAGGGGATAGTTTGGAAAAGAATTATATGATCCTAGAACATGATAGAGTTTTAGTTCCTGCTTTCATTATGGGAGATATAATGAGATATTTCCATTCCTTAAATTTGTATTTCCATTTTGGAGTGAAAATTTATTCCATGTCTTTATGGTGTAGTTCTAGTGTCTAGGGACGAAGAGAGAAAAGTTTTGATCCAGTTTTGGATTCCGTAATAGAGAAAGGAAAAATGCTGAAGACCAAAGAATTGTTATTACCCACAACCACTTACTACAACCATGTGTAAGTTGGAGGATATCATGATGGTGTTTTTAATGGGGTTACCCAAGACCTCGAGGTGATGTAATGCTATTTTGGTGATTTTTGACTAGCTATAAAAACATTCTCATTACTTATAGATTTGTGAGACACAATCATTATGTCATATTGGAAAGATGTATGACTGAAAGATTTTATGAATATATGGAGTACCTTCCAATATCATATCATATATAGACAAAAATTTAACAACATTTTTTTAGAAATACATACATATGCATTTTGGGAATCAGGTGAAGATGAGTATGGAATACCATTAGAGACTAATATACATTTTCATAAGATTATTTATGTTCATTATAATATTATTAAATCATTCCACATGTAATTTAAATTATCATGGGATGATAAACTAGATTTGTTGGAGTTTTCAAAAAACATAATATTCCATGAATTTATTCTGATATAACCTTTTTATGTTCAATATGGATGGTCATGAAACTCAAAATTGTATAGTCATGAGGTAGGTGAGATAGTTTTTTATGTGTCATGTATTATACAAGAGAACTCATATAGAGTAATGTTAATTATGTTGATCTTGGTGAACACTTATAGAATTCCATGTTAATATTCTGACTAGAGTAGATGACCAATGTTTTCCAGGAAATTCAATTGCGATTTCTTATGGTTTACTATTGGATTGGGAATCAATTTTTTAGTTGTTGGGAAATCTATCTCTATAATTTGTTGAAACATTTAATATCATTTTGAATTTATTTATTATGACAATCCATTTGGGTATTCCTCAGTGCTACTGAGGTATTCATGATCTGTTACATTTTTTTTAGATTTAGAGGTACATGCCTAATTCTGTGGTTGTCAATGATTAAATTGAGTTTGAGTTGAGAGAAGATGTATTTTTTATGGATTTCAAGACAGAGATCATTTATTGGAGCATGAATGAAATTTTTCAGAACATAGTTCCACTATTAAATGTATTGTGGAATCATGGATAGATCTAATAGAAGATGCAGGATTTGGAATTCCAAATTTGAGTTCAGTGGCCTTTATTTTTTATGTGGAACCCCAAGAGATGATTCTCAAGGATTATAATCCCTTGATGGTATATTTTGGAGACTTATAGGATTTATTACTAATATGAAAATCTTTATTTCCCTTTTTATCATTCATGTTTTTGAATATATCCATTCTTAGGTAAATCCTTATAATCGTGGAGTAGCCTGTGGAGGATTAGAAGAGATTCCTGGAGTCTTAATATCTTAATCCACTAACAAAACAACCATTTAAAAATATTTTTTGTTCCCTAGTTTATCTATTTAAAAAATAAGCATGGGGGAAATGGATTGATCAAGCCATGCCCAAGCCATGATTCTTGATGAGGGTTATTTATGGCTACAAACTAAGTGTTCTTAGAATGAAAACTTTAGAGGATGTGGAGAGGAAAACATACATGGTCCTTAAACCAAGATCATGGGGGATTTATTTTCTATATGGGTGTTAAAGGGAACCATGGGAATATTCTACCAATGGTGGATGGAATGTAAATGTTTGTTTGAATTTAAAACAAAATAAATTCTCAAAATGATAAATTTATTTTTGGATATAGATTTTTACACTACGGATAACACAGTAGTCATTATATTCAGTGGTTTTAACTGATTTTTCATCATTTCCTCTACCATATTAATTGAATCATTCATTTTCCATGATAAATCATTCAATAAAATTAATTACAAAATAATTCGTGATGAGAATAGGGTATGTGGTTAACCCTTCTTATATTGATTATTTTAAAACTAAATAGCTTAAATCCTCCTTTAATCTTGATAATCGACAATTATAGAAGATCATTCATTGAAAA
Source organism: Viscum album (assembly GCA_963277665.1). NCBI lineage: Eukaryota > Viridiplantae > Streptophyta > Magnoliopsida > Santalales > Viscaceae > Viscum > Viscum album. The sequence continues at coordinate 32,224,834 of OY728150.1, read as the reverse complement.
AAGAGGATTTTATTTGTCTTCTAGACTCATATGATCCACATATATCTTCTTTTTATAGATCCTCTTTTGGCGATGACATTTTTCTTCTTTAACCATACCTGAATACATCTATTTTACATAATTGATATTTTGTGTATTTTTTTCTCCACCACGGTTTGTTATTTATTTATTATTAGCCATGATATCATGTTATTTTATGTAGAACCAGTTTCTGGAATTTTTGGAAGGTGATATTGTTAATGATGGTGTGGGGATGAGGTTCAAGATATTACACCCTTAATGAACCTTGAAGTTATAGACAACATGGTTAATGTGGGATGTACTTTTTCATTTGGATCCTTTTAATACAATTTTTTCCTTGTAATGGTATATATGTTTGAATTTTATGATTGAACATGCTTTATAGTGATAACATGTGGGAATTTTTGTGGTCTTTGAGACCCATTTATGATTATTGAGTATATGATGATACATCTATATCCTAAAACAATATTAGATGTTGAACACATTTTATGAATGTTGTATATGATTTCATGTTATATCATGTCTGTGTTTAATTTGTATTTTATTCCATATATTATGTATTATAATTCTATTGGAGGTTATTTTTGAAACACATAACATTTGGACTATCATTATATGACTATCCCATATAGGGGGAGTGAATGTGGAATACAACAATGACAACATTAGACCTGTTAATAGTGTTGGGGAATGATGGCCCTGTGGTCTTACATGAAGACTAATACTAGTTTAGAACAACCACATGGATAGTCCACATGGATTTTCAGAGCATGTCATCCTTGTGAATAGATCGATATTTAAATCCTTGTGGATGCTGAGTGACATGTTTACTTGATGCCTTGTGGATGTCAAGTACTATATTGAACATTCCTGTGGATGTATATTAATTACTCACGAAATTTTTTATTATTATCCTTCTTATGTAGATATGAAGCTGGTACAGTAAAATCTCATTGTTCATTTTTTATCACAAAAACTAATGGTATGTGACTAATTATCCCGTTGGGGTTTTTTAGTCATTAATACACATTTCATTATTCGCACACATATTAATGATGATTTTTTTGTGTTGTATTGTGTTTTATTATTGATAACATACATTTGGAATCTCAATGAGTGTAAAAGATTATTTATATATATACATATATAGGAATGGGAAATGGAATATATTAGACATTTGAGAAGTGAAGCGTAGAGATAGTAGGAATATCGAGATGGACTATAGAGGATTTCATATTGTTTCTTTATTATATTATTATCCCTTTCATACTCTAGTTTGGATTTCCTCTTTGGGATCCTAGAATATTTTACATGGATTCCATTTTTTGTACAATTTTTGGTATTTATCTTCCACCTTGGTATGATGTTTTGATTATAATTTATATAAATTATTTAATTATGGATATGATTACCAAGCATATTTTCGCCACAATGACGGAGTTCAGACCATTTCTACTGTTTGGGAACCACTTTCATATTGGGATATTCTGATGAGTACTTTTGGCTCTATAAATTATCCTTTTTAGTTTGAGTATGGTTGTTAGATTTGCAAATGAATATTGGGAAGGACTTTGTACTAAAAACATTTCTAAATCTTGTGGAGAATTTTTCTCAGTGACAATTAAGTGAGTTTGATTATTAAGAATAATAATATTTTTTCATTAAGCATATCTATGGTATATTAATCTGTAGAAAACATTATCATATAAAAAATTAATGGATAAAACTGAAACTGGAAGAAATGAATGTTTAAGAATGTAATATTTTTATGTATTTTTGATAATCGCATGGAATTTTATCAATTTTAAAAGGAAAAAACACTATATATTAAATCTCAATGATATTATATATAACATTATTAAATATAGATATTCCAATGGTGATCTTAAAATTCAATAGATATTCACCAAATAATATATTGAATATAGATTGACCATGAAAACTTCATGATATAGGATTGTTGAACATAGTTAGAAAAATTATCCTCCGAATTCTCTTGTGACATAGAGATGTGTGAAAAAATCCACCATATGGATTTTAATTACTTTTTCAAAGGAGGAGTGATGTTGTACCATTATTTATAAAATGGGAAGATATACAACAGATTATTTCATTACTATTAATTAAATTTACTATTTTTACAAAATATCAAATGAAATATAAGTATGATTTGAGTGGGAGGTCATCATATTTAAATAAAAAATCCATTATTATAATTTCAAGATGGAACTCTCTAGAAAACATTTTATTATCACGTATTTTGATGTCAGGACACTTATCATTGGAGGAAGTCATTGATTTAAAAATTAGGATGTTATTTTCAGGGATAATTGAAATGGATGATTGGGGATGAAATTTTTTATTGATAATTCACATAAATATTATGGGGGATAATAAACAACCTAAATAAATTATGGAAGGTCATTTTATTTGTTTATAAATAATGAAGATAATATATGGATGTAACCAGCCAAAATCCATTTTGTTTGTATTTTCAAAAGACACTTTTAAAGGTTAAGTGTGGACCATAAAAAATTCAACCAAATAAAAACATTAAAATAAATTCAACCCAGATAGAAACTACAGAAACTTCCCCTTATGTCAAGCCTCCACCTTTACATGACCGCTCGACAAGCTGTCTCGTGCAGTGATGCACGGGCCTGGTACTGATGATAAATGTCATACCCTCTCATTCATCCAAATCTGGATGGCCAAGCTCTGGTGAATACTTCATGATCTAACTTCTTGTCTGAAGGTGTTCCTTATAGAGTGTCTAGGTGATTTCACAAACCAGAATAAAAAGTAATTGAACATCCTCGATGTCATCAACTTTAAGGAGACAACAGACACGGAACCACCACAAGACATATGCAATTGCTCACCCTGGCATCCCAGTGCACCATGAAGACCACCACTCGGGTCCCCCTCAGAGAGAGTGGTGGAGTTATAAAGTAAGAACAGATGAACGTGCGACCAATGCCCTCAAGGAAGCTCGTATCCATGGCTCCCCAATGCTGACAGAAGCCACCCAAGTCAAAGATGAACAACATCACAGATGCCACAATCGCAACACATCCAACCAGAATCAGATAACTCAAACTATCAAAGAAAACATCCTACGAACCATCACAAACCTAAGAACAACACCAAAAAATCAATGATTATCAAAGCTGCCTCCAAGGGAGAACCAAAATCAACGCAATTCCAACATCACTTGGCTTTCCTTGTTCCAGCGGCCATCATATCAAGGAGAAAAATTGAACCCAAAACCATCACATGTATCCCAAAACAACTTAGATGGTTAATAGACTGGGAAAATAAATATCTACAGAAATTATTGATTCTTTTTATGTTTATTGAAGAACATCATAAGGTACATTCAGTAATTATAAGTATCAGTAAAAAATTATAATGATCAAATAATCTCTATAGTTTCAATATAAGTAATCTTAATTTTTATAAGAGTACATCATAATGTTCATCATAAATGACTTATTATTGTTTTCTTTGGTCACTTTTATGTTTTAAAATGGACTTTATAAGTTTCTATACTATACCAATACTCTAGTAGAACATTATCAAAAAAAGTATCATTTTCTATTGATGATTTTATCTTATGTATCACCATTGTGGTGGAGGAAAGATCATAAATATTTGTACTGGGACAAATTTTGAGAAGGTGAAATGTTGGAATCTATTTCCAACATTCAAATAAAAAATTGAAACGATCACAAATCATTAATTTAAATATGATAAATATTTGAATGGTTTGTTATCATTATTAATTTCTTTTAATTTCAAGAAATGTTATTACCACTCAAATAGTTTCACAGTTCCAAATATATTATTTTGAGAATTTTTTCAAGTAATTGTAGATTAATATTTTAGAATATTATATAGGATAATGTTGTACTGTTATTAATTCAATAAATCACATCAAAATGATTATGAAATTATTCATATTGAGTTATAAATGTGTGGTTAACCATGGAGTGACGATTCACACCTCGAATAATGATAAATAAGTCACCAACTAATTCTAATCATGTGAAACAAACATTAGATATTACTATATGAACCGTACTGAATTAGAAAATTTATATAGTTATAAATTATTTTAAATTATGGTCATTATATAAATATTAACCAAATATTTCCATATTTATTTGCAAATAAGGTGTTTATTTCTGAAATTTAACTAGAAACAAAGGATCAATTAAAAAATTTAAATTTTGGGATTGTGGGAGCTCACTAATGTCGTATTTTAATTGGGAAACCCATCTTGGGTTTTCTCATAAAATTCACTTTTATGAAATATCTTCCATATGTTCTTCTATAGAATATTATAAATTAAATTAATTATAAAATATTGATAATTTTGAGAAAGGGATAATATATCTAATAGCCTCTTATATTAATGTGTCAGAGAAAAATAGATAAGTTAAAGACTAAAATTAGGAGTTTAGAATGAATAATCAATACTAACATAGCCTATTCATATCAATGTATTTTAGTTTTGAAGATTACATAAATTAAATATATTGAAGGAGTGTCAATGAAAATATAATAAATATTAAAAATTGATTATCATAGATCAAATATCATATAGGTAATATTATTTAAATTAGATTATCTGGAAGTATTAATGAGGAAGATCAACATCATCAATTGATAATGAAACTTGAATTATCATTTGATAATTCTCACCCATCTATAGTGACCTTGTAACTATAAATAAGTGGTTATGAAGAATAATGAAATTTATTTTATGTTGGTATAATGATCTATGATATTGATTAGGTACCCATGGCAACCACATGTTTTTATAGTGGAACATTTAGGACATAGGGTGGATAACCAATCAAAAAAATGAGTAGGTTCCAATATTAAGACATAAATTTGTTAAAACAATTGCAACATATATTCTTTTAATTTCATTTTAAATTAGGTTAGGTTGAAAATTTATATTTATAGAAAATATTTTAACAAATTTTAGAGTTTTATTTTTAATGAAAAAATCTAAAATAAATAATATATCTAATTCACTCTACCACTTTTCTGTGGAATGATACTCCCAAGAAACTACATGTTTTAAAATGAATACTAATATATATAAGGAATGTTGATAAATGATATGGTTTTAAAATACATTAAATAACATATTTTGATATCTTATTTTGATCCAAACTAGGATAAAAATATATTTCAATGAAAATCCATAAGTCTTGAATCACTCATCATAAGAAAAATTTCAATAAATGTCAAAATAATATGACTGAATTTGAATCATTGAGTATATTAGATGAATGATATTTTAAAATTACCAATGATTGAATAAAATTAAGATGGATTCTGTAATATTTGGGAGATATTGGTTAATTATCAAAACCACTAACGATGATTCAATGTGACAATATGAGTGTAATTGAGTTAAACTGGAATCATGTACAACACTATCACACAGACCATATTGAAATTAATTAAAAAGATATATTAGAGAATGTGTAACAATACATTATGAAATAATATTTAAAAAAAATTAAATCATGTAGATGATATCTTTGTTAATGCACTGGATGCACTTTTATTTTAAATGAATAAATTGAACTCTATATTTTACAAAATTCCATTAAATTGAAGTGGTTTGAATTTGTGATATACCAATTGAATATAATAACTTATGATGAAATTATTCTTTCTTATAGTAATTTATAACTATTAAAATTTTTAAGTGATATATAATATCCATGGGGAATTGGAAGGTGAACAAACATTGTAGTATTTATTATTTCTTTTATTTCTCACAATGATGATTGGTCGATGTAGGCTTATAGATTATGTAAAATAGTTTTTTTAAAATTATTATTTATAGAATGATTCATGATTTGTTGATATTTACTAATATAAAAAATAATACATGTTTAATTTTTAATTGAAATGTGGTTAATGAATTTTGGTTAGAATGGTAAATATATAGAGAAAATTTTGTTGAGGAATTTTAAATTATTGTAACAAAATACAAAAGGGTTTATCATTGAAACCATAAGTTATAATGTTGTATTTTTTATAAATTGTTATTTTTTTGAATATTTCCTATAATTTGTGATTATATTAGTTATTTATTTGAGGTGTCAATAGGTGTGATTTATTGATTTTTAAAGGATCAGGAGATGTTCAGATCACCACATGAGAACAGTGGTTCTCGCCAAAAATGGAAGTTCATGTAAAAAAAATGTAAACACTTCTAGGTTTGTAAACTTTACAATAATATTTATATTTATGAATGAAAATAATAAAGAAAAAATCTACAAATATATTATAATTTACCTTTGTAAATAGAAGTAACTAAAATATTATATTTATTTTTGAATGGTCATATGTGGTGTGTTTGTGTGTCCAACAAACATGATGCTTAAAGGATATTATATAAATGATACCAATATAAGAATTATTTTTGGAGTTCATAATAATTTTTAAATTTTAGTAGTTCATATATTTATGATTAATTTACCAAAGTGGCTTTGAAATAATTTTTTTTAACTCAATGTATATGTAAGAGTCATTAAACCATTACATTCTGTTAATTTATTACTTTTAAAAAAAATTATACATGTGCCTTGATGCATATTTTTGATCAGTCTTGATACATAATTTTATCGTAAACACTGACTAATTATTTAAGGATATTGTAAAATATTATTATCCTTGGACACACATTGACATAAAAGAAACAAACTAATCATTTTTGTGTGAATTTTGATAGTTCAATAAACTTGTAACCCACAACACCAAGGAAGGGTTTCACAAAAAAATAGATTTAGAAATAAAAATTATTATGGATATATATTTCCATGAAATAATGGACTAGGATATAAGGGAGCACACCATGATTTGTTTTCAATCAAAATTCATTCATGTCACGAATTTCGTGATATGAGTTGTTTACAATAATTAATCATGTTTATTTCATAATTTTTTTCATCACACCATGTTACTTATGTTATTTAATAAAAGTTTATGAAGAACCAATAATAGTTTAAATGAATGATATTTCCACTTCTTATTTACTATATTTATATAATTTTTTAATACACATGATACCCGAGAATTCTAAGAATATACTGGAAGTTATTGGGAACCTATTTAATATCTATTTGAGTTCAACTGTTGAATACCTTTCAGAATATTATCCAAGGGTTAGATTCTAAGTAGTGTATTCTGAATATTTACTGAAATTTGAAATTTAAATAAAACCTTCCCTAGTTATATTTGGATTATCTACATTGATGAATGAGTATATTGGGAATAGAGATATACTTTAGAATATTTAAAAAATGTTGTGTAAACGAACTAATGAATATATTGAATATTTAGAATTTTGAATTTAGGTGTGATTGTATTGGATTATATTAAATATCATGATTTTATGTAACATGTAATTTTTCATACTTTTGATGCTCAAGAAGTGATGAAAACATTTTCCAAGAGAACAACCATTCTTATTTAGTGTTATATCATTGCCTAGTGTATCTGTACAATTAACTTGTATGTCAACATTATACATTGAAATACTATGAAATAAAAATTATTAGAATGGTGAAATAAGTTAAATACCATGTATGATTAGTTATATTATTGTAATTATTATAATAAAAAACAATGGGAGTAGAGATAATTAGCAATATAATCATATAGTTGATTTGTTCTCCTTGGATGTACCATTTTGAGGTTGAACCATGTAAAATTATTATTCCCATTCTAAATTACTTTTCAATAAATAGTTTTACTTTTGAATTATATTAGGATAGATACAATGTGTCTATTCTAATAGAAAGATAATATATATATATAATTGTTTGAAATTGAAAAATTCTTTGATACAAGAATCCCCACCGCCTCATAGGGTGTATAGTGGGATATAATTTTAAAAAAAATGTTTTCATTTCAAAAATTCATTTTATTGATACACCTCAATTGAATGGATGGTATAATCTCCATAATATTCCCCTATATTTTGTTCATTGACTATAATAATGTGTTCCTTAACATTTATGTACATGACCATCTATAGAATAATGTGGGGTTACATACATTCCTCCAATATATTGGGTATACAAATTTTATACTATTGAATGAATTATCCATAATATACTCCATTTATAAAACTAAATCATTTCCAACATTCATTAATTTAGTTCATTGGTTCATCCCTCAAAAACATTTACATGTTGGTGATATGATGTTCTTTCCTATAAGACACTTTTAATTTAAAACTCCATCATCAAACGTTTTTATTTTCTTTTTATCTATAGATATATAAGACTACTAAAACCCTAAAAACAATAATTCCACATTAATATTTAATTAAACCACTTAATACAAGCTCTAAAAGTTATATATTGATAAATAATATTTGATATGTGGTATAAAAAGAATTAAAACTTTGAATAATTTTGAAATAAATATTAAAAGGATCAAAAACTTTATTCTGATTTTTCTTGAGGTTTTAGGATTTTCCTTCATTTTGATATGACTAATATGAATTATTTTTTTATAAATTCCATCAACTTAGTAAAATCACCATCAACTTTTTTGTTGCTGATTTTAGTGAACAGAAACCATTAAATCACTTCTTATTCTAATAGGTATAAATCCAAAGTAACCAAAACATTCAATTAATAATGAATCATATAATATATGTTTTCAATTTTTTAATTCTTTATTCTAAATTAGTAAATTTAAGGATCTGTTCAATGATGTTTACCATTATCTCTTGAAGGGATTAATCTGAGACTTACCATTCTTTAATAAAGAGTGTTGTTACATGTTTTTTATGAAATTATATATTACCTATGATAATCTACCAAGAACCATTACATTATTTTAAACCAAATTTTCCCTTACATTAGGTAAATTATTTGGATACGCGTTTAAATTTCCATTTTAATTTTTTATCACATTTACAAATTATTACATTATTTTATGATATACATTTATATTTTATGAATATAAATGACATAATTCAATAAAAAATAGATGATTATCTTATATGATTTTTGATTTTTTCTAATACACCGAATCTCTAGATACCTTTTTTTAGAATGTGTTATTCTAAATATATATACCCTTATATAACATAACCAAATAAAATAAAATAAAATAAATAATCAATTGATATGAAATATAATTATTTATGACTTCAATACATAGTTGTTAATTATAAACATACATAATAAATAAAATATTATTAAACATACCTAGATAAAAAGGTGTTGTGTATTGAATACTAGTTATATAATATATCAAAATACAATATTATATCATTAAATATATTTGATGCCTTGATTTATGCCTTATAAATATTAATGGAACAATATTAATACATGGTATTCATAAGGTAATTACAATAATACAAATGGATGATTAAAAATAAATGTTTAGGGATGAGAAATAAAACTTATAATAAGTTAGATCAACAGAAAATATAAAGGTATTATGAATTATCATATTAAAAATTAACATTTTATAAACCTGTTTTATATCATCATAATATGGAACATTCATATTTATGAAACATCATAAGAGTAATTATTCTTTTACTATAGATATTATAGGCTCTCTATACATTCCCCATAAATGAAAATTTATGTGATTATATGTTATAGAAATGAATTATAGAGATTTATAATAACGTTCCCTTGAATTATAGCATAATATGTCCAATATTATATATAAAACAAATAAATAAATTAATGTAATGAATCAAACATATACCTAGAATTCATAACAATGATTACAAATGATGAAAGATAATTCAATAGCATAAAAATCTCATAGATCATATAATAGCATGAATTAACGATGAAGTGTTAGAAAAAAGGAAATTAACAATTAAAATGAGGGTCAAATGAAAAGTATTCATTCAACAATATAAAATTTATTACGTAAACAATAGAAAAAAACATACACAATTATCTAATTAAGAGATACTAAATAGTATATTTAGGAGTATAACTCTTTAGAAATATTAATTCATAATAAGTAAAGAAAAATCAATAAAATAATTACAAAAATTAATTAAATATAAATGAAATAGTAAAAATATAATTTAAATGAGAATTGGAATACTAAATGAATAAAAATTTGTAAAACATGATATAAATAAAGAGAGAGAGGGAAAAGAAATGTCCACATAAAATACTATAGTTAATTCATGTGACAATGTTGAATGGTTATATAAATAATAATAAAATAAGTTTATATTGGAATAATGTGCACCAAAAATTTGAATTATATATGATATAAAATAATATTGATATTATTATAGAATAAAAATATAAAAAATTCAGTAATAATCTTATTATGTAAATTCCAAGAGACTAGAATAGAATCTAATCACCAATAAAAATTATTTCTTATTAACAAGTAAATAAGGACAATTTTTACATATTTATAAAAATATTATAATTTATTTCAAATTATTTATAATTTATTTTTCTTTACTATATTATGCTTATATGAGAGGTATTCCTTTAAAAATATTTATACGTCATAATGTGTTTCATTATAGATATTAATTCAATGATAATATATTATTCATTATTTGAAATTTAAATTAATTAGTAACAAGATAGATAAACTGGTTTTGAGGTTCCAAAAATAACCTATTGTGTAGATTGGACCATGATTTCAAAATTGACAAGTTCTATGATTCGGTGGTCCAACAAAAATTAATTGAGATTAAAATAAATAATTATCGAAAATATATTAATCCTAATTACAAAAGTAAATATTTTTAAAGACTAATTACATGATATATTTATATACATTATGCATTATAACAAACCTCGTAGAAGTAAATGATGAAAATAAAAATTTTTCATTATTGTTGATGGTAAAAACTATGTATACAAATTACATGTTGAAAGAAGTAGTGGTTGAGGAATATATAATATCTAAATTTAATATTAATTTTTTAGAGATATCATAACATTTTTATTGTATTCATATAGTGGATAATTATAAAAATAAGTATTGATTTAAAATTAATAATTGTTATAGAAAATTGTTTTTAAAAATTCATGGATGAACAATTTTTTGAAGACTGTAATTACAAGAATACTTGAGATGTCGTGAGACCAGAACAACTAAAAGGTGTGTATTAGAATAATGAGGTTCATTATAGATCTATTTTATATAATGAATTAAATTATAGGATTGGATATCAAATATTAGTGGAATATTGTATTCATTTTTAATATGATAATATTTTTTGAAATAAAATTATGAGTATAATATAATTTTATGACTAATACCTGAAATAATAAATTTATTTGTGGCTATAAATAGATTTCAAGACACCATTATTAAAAAAAATTTATTATTACATATGAGATGAGGTTATCAAAAATAATTTTTCATCATTATAAAATAATTGAATCATATTTTACCTACTTACTCTTTATTTTTTTTATGATTATAATTTTCTCTCTAATAAAAATACATTATGAGTATTAAAAAAATCCCTATTTTATAAATATAAATTTCAAAACATAATACATTCATTGTAAAAAAATTATAATTATTTAAAAACAATTTTTTCACAATGGGAAGCATTAATAAATATTTTAATAGTACCACTAATTCTTTCATTAAATTTTATTTATAAATTTATGATAATTATAAATATTTTTATAGGGATATTATATTTATAATGGTTAATAATATTTTTTGTCATATATATATATATCAAATGTTTTATGTAATACATATATTAATAGTTTGATTTTTAATGGCCATTATTTCCAATGACCATATTTCTAGTAGCCATACTCATAATGATCATATTTCTCCTAGTAAAATTTACAACAATATATTAATTTAAATCCTATACTAAACTAACTCTTGAAATATACTAGCTTATCTCCAGAAGTATTAAATTTCGTCGAAAATATATTTATATATCATTCCAAATATTTTTAATTTATATTATTATGATTCATATAAATATGATATTCAATATGGTATATGAGACATTGTATATTAAATTTAATGTATGGATATTTTTCAATTTTTTATAAAATTATATAATTATCAATTTTACAATGTTATTTAATACATTTTTGTTAATATTCTATTGTGGAAAAAACATTTTTAGTTTATTTCATTATAGTTCACATATGATTTAATTAGTGTTTAAAATTATAACCATTATCAATAAATCAAAAATAAAATTGATCCATAAAATTATTTCAAATGTATAAATTATCTATATAATCATATATAAAAGTAGGAGTTGAGTCCTTCTGGTAGTAATTTATTTTCATGTAGTTTAATTATATATTCATAATTAGTATTTGATGTGTATCAAAATTTGATTCTTTTGAATTTGATTTAAAATTCAAAACATTTCATGTAATATTGAGATATAAGTTCCCATATTTTATCACCTCATAATTGTTTTCATCATATTATTTATATCACATATGAGAATATGAAGAATTGAACATAAGATTATGGTTAGTTGTTATATATAAATAATTAGAGGGAAAAATGAATTTGATGATGAAGGGAGATTAAAAAACAATGTCTTCAGTGGAGATGATATTATATGAATAATATTTATGAAAAAACATTTATCATAATTTTTTTGATATAATACATATTTTGTGAATATCAAGGAGATAATCAGTACTACTTATTGTGAAACATTGAATGATACATAAATGGTCTTTTTATGATATCTCTGACATATATGTCTTGAGATTATATTAAGATACGTTTATGTATGAATAAAGAATTAGACGTGTTATTCTACTTGAAATTGAATAATTAGATGATAATTATACATTTATCACTATTTATCACACAGAATACATTACAAGAATAAATATTATCTGATGAAAATAAAAATAATGTCATTAAAAAATAATTATATTATTTTATGGTTTTTTATAATATTCTACTTATGTATGATATAATTTTTGTGGTTTCAAGGGAGTTATAAAAACATCTACCTAACATATTACATGAATTAATGTTCAGTTGAACATAATCGTTAATGAATGAAAATAATAAAAAAGATATCAAAACCATTTACACAATCTGTATAGATATTTTCTGGTGTAGAAGTGGATAAAAATTATTAAATCTCTCATGGAATATATTATATCATAAAACATTATATAATATAAAATATTTTTACATAAATTTTATGTTGATTGGAATGACTTTGAGAAGGTAAATCAGTTTTAATATAAGAATTCATTCTTCTATGTTGAATGAAAACAAATTATATTGAAAATTGAAAAATAATTAAGAACATTGAGGTATAAATTCGCACTATGAATTTTCATAAAATATACTAAACATTTCTGTTAAATGAATATAAACACTTGAGGCAGTAAGTGAGAATTTACATAATAATAATAACATACAATACAATGAAATAAAATTATGCGACACAATATAAATTTATTGTGAGATATTTTAATATTGTAAGAGAATATTCAAGTTGATGTTTGAGATAAAAGAAAAATAATTCCTTCAATGTAAAATAAAACTATTTATCATAAATAATTTGTAGATTCATATTATAAAATATAATACAAATAAAATCATGACATGAAACTATAGAATTATGTGGAATAAAAGAAAAGATATACATATGTTGATGCTCCATTATATCATAGTGTCCAACTAACGGTAAAGAGGAGTACCTTAAGCATAATGAGGGTCACCATTTGAAGAACATAAAAAATTGACAAAGGCATGGACCATGAACCCATTTGAAGACAGTCGCGTATGTTCCCTGCTCGCAACACAAGTCACATGCACGCCACCAATGGGTCATGAAAGTCACTTGAAAACCCTATTATTTTTTTCCCAAGGTTCATAGTGGCATATAAATAGCCCATGTGTGCCCCCCATTTTGGGGAGGAATTTTCCAAAACTCAGATTCAAGCTCTGGTTGCCCAAGTCTTTGTATGACATCTTCCAAACACTTCTAAGGTAATTCATTACCTAGAAGGGAAGCTTTAAAGTGGAAGAATAAGGCCTATGTGTTAGAACTCATCAACACATGAGAGCATAAGTGTCCAACCCTTACGGGAAATAAAGACACTTGCGCATCCGCCTTTCCCTCTTAAAGAAACTAATGCACCACCCTTCTGGAAGCCTCTAGGAATGGTACTAACGGCTTGAGTTCAATGTAGCCCATGTATTACCCTATAGAATTTTCATCTCTCAAGGTGACTCATGTCGCGCAGGTCTATTTGCGCTACCAAGACTTGCGTGCCAGGACAATACTTGGGCGCCTCCTTACTAGTCACCTCCTTTCCTCAAATCCACCTCACCTCTTCAAGACATAGCTTTCAAAACCATCTTTAAAACCTTATATGGAATGGATCCTTTTTTTGATTCCTTATTTGAAAGAAATTCTATGAGAACCTCTCCCAAAACCTCCTGAATTACAAGATTTATGTCACCATGGTTAGGGGTTTCCTATATAACCTCATTCTTTCAGATGAGAAGATCCTTTGACATGGGCCTCCTTCTCAGGAGAAAGCCCCAAGTTACAAGTCCCCTTAACCTGGGCCTCCTTCTAAGGAGTAATCCCTAGTCATAATTTCCTTTAACATTTGGCCTCCTTCTCAGGAGTAATCCCTAAGTTATAAGTTCCCTTTAATTGGGCATCCTCCTCAAGAGTAAGCCCCAATCTTAATTTCTATTGATATGGGCATCCTTCTTAGGAATAAACCACAATAATAAGTTCCATTTTTATTTGGGTCTCCTTCTTATAAATAAGCCTCAAATTAAAACTCCAAATCTCCATAATGTACAAATACCTTTATGGACCCAGCTCCTGGGCTTCTTTCCTGAAGTAAGTCCTAGTATGTATGACTACTTGGGTAGTCATACATACATAAGCCCCAAATAATTTTTCATAAATGCATCTTTTGTAGAACCATCTTAAATCTTACATATACATCTTTTTTCTCACACCGATCATGACTCATGTGAGCTTAGGGTGTAAAAGTAATCATGACATTTCTTCATGGGCCATTAACTATGCATAAACCCCATATTTTCTTTACCCGAACTACGTGGACTTTGATCTCTACCTTAAAAGTATAGTATGTTGGATGCCTTTATAAGGTTCAAGCCCATAGTTCATTAATTATTTTCCTTCCCTTATGACATTAAATGTGGGTTCAGATTCATTTTTAACAAGGATACATAGGTTGCCCATCTGTGGGTACGATCCCAACTTTGAAATAATCCCTGTCTTTCTGAATGAAAATAAACTTAAAGTGCCCAAATGAGTGGCTTTAAAACCAGCATGGTCATCATAGTGACCAAGAGATTTTTATATAATATATTGAAGGATACCATTGACTAAGAGTCTCTAATTCATATTGAATATTCTCTGTTGAAGAAGAACCTCAAATACATAAAAAATATTCTCTAAATCCCATACATATCATGTAACGGTTGGTGTCCCGAGAACTAACTATTTTGTACTTTTATTATATGAATGTTCACTTATTATAAATTGTTCATTATTTTGGATGACTATTATATAATAATGTCCTGGAATATTTGTTTCATTATTAGGTCCTGGCAGATCCCCGCTATGATGAAAACCTTGAAATTCTATAAAAATATTCTTAAATAATGTTCTGTGGTTGGATGACATACTATGATAGGACACATAGTATACAAACCGTCATTTGTGAGTACTTGTAAGAAGACGAGACTCTCTCTCATAGAGTTCACACTTGATAATCTCCAAGATGGGAGATTATGAGTACAGACCCACCAGTAGTAATTCCGTATGTCTTGGGGTCATCAGACATTACTATCTGTGAGCATGTGTAATGGTCCTTATACTGAAAGATTATCATTAAGTCATGTCATGACTCGTGCACTTACATTTACTGATGAAAACTGCCATGCAGATAGTTGGTGGGAAGTAGGGTATGTTTGGTGCATCACGAGTGACATGTTGTTAATGGATAAGTCGAGGAAGGATTTGTCCCTTCCATTTATGGAAGTTGATATCTCTTCCCTTTGATTGAAATAGAACTGTCGCATTAAATTCCATGGCCATGGTGCAAACAACAAGTTTATTTCTGGTAGTCAAAGAATGACAGATCAAGCATATAGGTTTATGACACTACCATGAAACCTTCTTGATTAGATATCGAGACAAAGGGATTAAATTACACAGTAAGCCTTCGTATGAGGTGATACGTCAATGCGGAATCAACTACATTCTCTTGGGTGCCTTGACCAGTTGCTAGATAGTAATCTTGGACTTTAGGAAAGCCCGCCTAAGGCCATGGAGAAAGAGGCCTACAGGGTCACACAATAAGTGTATTCAAGTATCTCAAGTAGAATAAAGATTATTCCCATACGTGGTTTAATAATTATTCAAGGAACCCTAAATTGTTTTAATGTTGGAAGAAGAATAAAATAAAATATGTACACATCGTGTATCAATTATTACACACCGTGTAATTTTATTTTGAAAACAAGTACATGTCATGTATTATTAAATGTACAAACCATGTAGTTTTCATTTTGTAATTGAAATAAATAAATGAAAAAAAGATATACACGCCGTGTACATTTAATGTACAAGCCATATAGTTTTCAATGAAAAACAAGTACACTCCGTGTATTTATTATTACATGCTGTGTAGTTTTTCCAATCGGGATTTCGATGATATAATATTTTTTATTAAATTATATTTATTATAATCAGTGTGAGCGCATGTCAAGAAATTAATTAATCGACATGGGGGTTTTCAATAAGAGTTCATGAAATAAGTGAAACACGTAACATGTTTATTTATTATCATAACTCTACAACCACAAACTCGATTATAAATATCCTCACAATCCCAACTCTTTTCACACACAAGAGAATCGTTGTGCACAAAAATTCTGGAGAATTCTTTTCAGGCCGAAAGAACCTCTTCCTCCAAGAAATCTCTCAAGACCGAGAGAGATCCTCTTTCATAAGATCAAGACGATCTAAGGTGGACAACGCAAGAAAAGGTTCTTCCATGCTAGCACTAGGAGACTCCTTTGGCGGCGTCCTGAGATATGAGGTACACGTGTGGATCACCGCTAGAGGAAGTCTACACTTGGCTTCTACGACGCAGCGGTGAATCACATCAGAACGTGATCAAGAACATCAACGAATAAAGAACACCAAAAAGGTATTTATTTTCAATTGATTAAATTAATTATAATCAACCTTTAACGATCCTACTTTGTGGTTTTAGGAATTTCCTTTTCTTTGACCATTTCTATGATTCGATCTGTGGAGACTAGCATTTATCGTCGTATTGATCCTAGATTGATCATTGTTACTGACAAAAAGCCAAGTAGGCACATCCACCCACGCACATCCGCTGCGCCTGGAACCTTCAAATGGTATCAGAGCGAGGTTACAATGTTGATTTTAGTTATATAATTTTCATTGATAATTTATGCATTTATATTTAATTCAATTCGAAATAAATCGTTCTATAAATCAGAATAAATGAGATTCATTCTTCCTCCTTCATTTATCAATTCATATTAGAGAAAAGGCCGTTTAATTTTTATTTTGATTAAAATAAAAATGAGGAACTCATCCGGAGGATCCGCTCTTT
The DNA here is from genome assembly GCA_963277665.1 of Viscum album. NCBI lineage: Eukaryota > Viridiplantae > Streptophyta > Magnoliopsida > Santalales > Viscaceae > Viscum > Viscum album. The sequence goes on along the minus strand of OY728150.1, from coordinate 32,207,144 downwards.
CTTTCTATACAACACGGAAATACACGACATGTACTTAAAACTACACGCCGTGTACTTAGGTTCAACAAAATGGCACTGGTCTTCCAAACCACGCTGTGTGGATTGAGAATGACTATGTTTTTATTATGCCATGTTGACCAGAATGAAATGGAGAATTAGAACCGGAATACATGTCGTGTATGTCGGAGCAACATGTCGTGTAGTCCGATCCGGCCCAAGTGAAACCGTGTAGAAAAGATAAGCCGCGTACAACGTACATGGGATCGCCAGGTTGGTTACCGTGTAACAAGGAAGTACATGCCATGTATTATTTATCTACACAGCGTGTACTCCAAAATTTCCAAAGTACAAAAAACAATCCAAAGCCCCCTGCATGTACTTTGGATAAAGGGTAAAACGAAATACCCGCCATGTAAATATAAACTACACGCCGTGTACTTTCCATAAATTTCACCAGGTTTCCTCCAAAAAGTACAAAGACCTATACAAGGAATATGGATGAGAAGAATCTCCAGGAAATTCAAAAAGGAATTTAAGATAAATAATTGATTAATTATAAGATCATAATTAATTGAATTAAAGCGCAACTTATCTTAAATGAAAGAACGATTCAAAGAATTTGAATTCTAAATATGTGTAAATGTCATTGCATGATATGGATGATCATGAGCTAGACCAAAGACCCCTTGTATTTGTGTGTGGTTTCATTTAAATTTGTTTAATTTAAATTCATTGGCATGTGATCCTTCTTCCAATAAAATGTAGGGCATGCGTGCCCATGGTTCCTTTAATTTAACCCCATGTAATGGAGGATCTCTCAAGCCAGAGGAGACGGTTCAAAATCTGAAGCTGAGGTGAATCCAACCCAAGAAGATACAAAGTTGGACAGGTTGGAGCTATAAAACATGAACCATCAGGTTCAAGGTGTTTTCCCTAGGTCAGGGTTAGTTTATCAAAATATCTAGATAAGCTAACCAATAGAAGCTCATGATCATGCCATCTTATTTTATTTCTGTATGATTGCATGGATTATTTATTATGTATGTGTTGTCGCGATAACATAATTAATAAAATGAACAAGCATTCAAAGATTGAATAAAATAACAACTGGACTATGTGTTAACATTATCAGAACATGTTTAATCACTTAAGAAAGCATCAATTAATATTAAAAATCATGTGATAATGTAAAACTACGCATAAAGAATAAAATCCCTAAAATACCATATTAAGTCAGAGTAAGCCCGCTGTTACGTGATTAAGGGAAAGACTCAATAAAACTATGTGTTTGACCAACCCTTGTTGGGACACTTAATTTTATAAAGGAAGCCCTTATGAAAGGTTTCGGGTTGACGTTACCATATTACATCAAGAGGAGTACCATTGCTAGACATGATGTAATATTGGAGGTAAGAGTTGAGGAAATCCAAGTCAGGATTTCAGGATTGGGGAGTCCACTCAACAGATCAAGGAACTGTAAGCTCACAGTTGGCAAAGACCTACCTACCTAAATACCTTCAAATAGTTTGACCAACCCTTGTTGGGGTTATGTGAAGGGGAATATTGATCCTTTCCACTATAATGTCAAAGAAACTGTACATTCTGAGTTTAATGGTGAGGGCCATTGGGACTTGATAAAATAGTGGGAGAATTAATAAATTTATTTATTATTTTTCATTAAATGTAATCAAAAGGTACTGATAAATCTGCTCTTTTAATATGTAGAATTGAAATGAAAAACTCGTCAGCCACATTTTCTCTGTGATCAATTCTAGATAAAGAAAATATCCTCACCGACAGTAACATTCAATAAGTTTTTAGGCGCCTTCAGGTTATCCTATGCCATGAACGAAAGTTTTACGTGCTAGAGTCCTCACATCCTGATCCTCCTTCCCAAGGGGCGAGTGATGAAGATTTCCTGGTCTATGATCAACATTTGAGCGATGCACTCAACGTTCAATGTTTGATGCTGTCATCAATGTCTAGTGAGCTCATGAAGTCTCATGAAGATATGGATTCCTACAGCATGCTCGACCACCTCCGTGGTCTATACCAGGAGGGAGCAAGACAGGAATGGTTTGAGATCTCCAAAGATCTATTTCAGAGCAATATTGGAAAGGGTTCCCCATACAGGCCTCATGTAGTAAAGATCATTGGCTACATTGAGTGCTTGGAGGTTATAGGGTTTAAACTCTCTGATGAACTGGGTACCGATCTCATTCCTGCATCACTTCCCCATAGCTTCTCAATCTTTGTTGTGAACTTCAACATAAACTACCTTGAGAAGTCTCTGTCTAATCTTCTTATCCTTATTCTCCAAGTGGATAATGACATGAATGGTGAAAAACATTCTATCATTATGGTGAATAAAAGGAAAGGGAAGGAGAAGAGCTTTAATCCCAAATATTCTTCAAGTCCTTCCATGAAAAGGAAGATCAAAGGGGAGGAAAAGGAACTGGATGCTGTTTGTTTCACATGTGGGAAGAAGGGATACTGGAAGAAAAACTTCACCCAGCCAAGGAAGCAAGGGGAAACTTCATGTTCATTTTTTATCGAATGCAATCTATCTGTTTCTACTAACTGGGTATTAGATACTGCTTGTGGTGCTCACATCTGTATCTAAATATAGGAAAAAATTAGATTTAGGAAGATTGATCGAGGTGAGGTAGATCTACGAGCAGCCAACATAGCCAGACTTATTATTGTAGCTGTCGGGGACTACCACCTCACATTTACAACTGGAATGATCTTGGTGTTAAAGGTTTGTTATTATGTGCCTTCTGTTACTGAAAAAATTATTTCAGTATCCAAATTAGATAATGATGGATTCATGTTCATGTTTGGAAATAAATGTTGCTACTTTTATAAAGATATAATTTGTTTTGGTAGGGAACATTTATATAACGGCCTTTATGTGTTAGACTACACAAACCAAGTAATGGAAATCGAAGACAAAGTTAATTCACATGACTCATACCACAACAAACATTGGCATCACCGTCTAGGTCACGTTAATGAGAAACGTTTGACAAAATTACATCAAGATGACTATTTAGATTCTTTCAAACTAAAACCACATGGTGTATGTCATGCATGTCTACAAGGAAAAATGACCAAAGACCCATTTAGTGGGAAAGGTGAAAGGGATAAAGAGCTTATAGAATTAGTTCACACAGATGTGTGTGGACCATTTCTAATTAAAGAAAGGGGTGGGTTCTCATACGTCATAATTTTTACTGATGATTTTAGTAGATATGGATATATCTACTTAATGAGGTATAAGTCAGATTCTTTTGATCAGTTCAAAGAATACAAGAATGAAGTTGAGAACCAGCTTGGTAAGAATATTAAGAAACTTCGCTCAGACATAGGAGGAGAATATCTTAATTATTATTTCATTGATTTCTTACGAGAGTTTGGGATTTTATCTCAACTCACTCCTCCATACATGCCACAGTGGAATGATGTATGTGAAGGAGGAACTGCACCCTGTAGGCCATGGTGAGATCAATCATAAGTCATGCAGGTCTTCCATTATCCTTTTAGGGACATGCATTACAAACAACAACACACATACTAATCCAAGTACCAACTAAATTGATAAATGGTATTTTATATGAGTTATGGAGTGGACACAAATCCATGTTATCGAATTTACATGTTTGGGGTAGTGAATCATTTGTCAAGGTCTCTTCAGGTAACAAACTTGCACCCCGAGGCACAAAGTGTATCTTTATAGGATATCCCAAGGAAAAAGAGGGATATTACATATACAACCCCTCAAAAAAAAAGGTTACAGTGGAAACACACGTCATATTTTTTGAGAGGGATCACATATCCAAAAGATATAGTTGGAGCGAGATAGACTTTGATGAAGTTGAGGATCAAGATACACAAGAATTGGTACAAGAAAAAATTCCAAAAAGACCCGTGGAAGAACATTCTGTTCCAGAGACACAAGAACTATCTAGGAGCATGAGAGAGGTGAGAGAAATAGAACGATATGGTTTTCTTGTCACCAAGGATGGTGAATCATTATTGGTTGACAATGATGATCATCTTACCTACAAGGAAGCAGTTGAAGGCACATACGTTGCCAAGTGGCAAGAAGCCATGAATTCTGAAATGGATTCCATGTACCAAAACCAAGTCTAGGTTTTGGTAGATCCTCCAGTTGATGTGAATCCTATTGGTAATAAATGGGTATTCAAGAAGAAAATGGACATGGAGGGGCAAGTCAGCACCTATAAGGCAACTACTAGTTGCAAAAGGTTTTAGACAACATCATGGAATTGAATATGATGAAACCTTTTCACCAGTTGCGATGCCAAAATCCATCAGAATACTATTGGCCATTGCCTCTTACCATGACTATGAAATTTGGAAAATGGATGTCAAAACAACATTCCTTAATGGGAACCCCCAGGAAGATGTCTACATTACACAATCTGAAGGGTTTGTGACTCCAAAGGATTCCAACAAGGTATGAAACTTACAGAAATCCGTTTATGGATTAAAGAATGCATCAAGGTCATGGAACATTTGTTTTGATGAAGCTGTAATATAATTTGTCTTTGTTAAGAATGAATGTTAGCCTTGTGTCTATAAGAGGTTTAGTGGGAGTGCAGTTGTTTTCCTAATAGTATATTTTGGTGACATATTACTAATTGGAAACGAAGTACCAGTCTTACAGTCAGTTAAGGCATGGTTGCATAAAAGCTTCTCCATGAAAGACTTGGTTGAGGCAGTATATATTCTTGGGATCAAGACCCATCGTGATAGATCCAAGAGAATGCTGGGCCTGAGTCAAAGTACATACATTGACAAGATACTGAAGAGATTCAGTATGGAACAATCCAAGAGGGGATTGTTGCCAGTGTCACATGTCATTCATCTTTCCAATAAAATGTGTCCTCAGACACATGATGATAGAAAGAGAATGGAAAGGATCCCTTACACATCCGAGATTGGGTCAGTCATGTATGTTATGCTATGTATGAGGCTAGATGTTGCTTACGCATTAAGTGCAGTAGGCAGATATCAAGCTGATCCAGGTGACTGCCATGGGATGGTAGTCAAGACTATCCTTAAGTATCTGAGGCGTACTGAGGATATGTTCCTGGTTTATGGAGGAGATGAGGAACTAGTCATCAGAGGACATGTAGATGCTAGTTTCTAGACTGATCAAGATGACATGAAGTCAATGACTGGATACATATTCAGTTTGAATGGAGGTGCAGTGAGCTGGAAGAGCTCAAAGCAAAGTGTGGTGGTAGATTCTATAGTGGAGTCCAAGAATATTGCAGCTTCTGAGGCTGCTAAAGAAGCAGTATGGATGCGATGCTTCATCCAAGAGATGGATGTAGTACTGATCAGTAAAGATCATATCACACTCTATTGTGATAATACTGCAGTGGTGGCACTTGTAAAAGAGCCAAGGTCACATCAGCAGACAAAGAACATACTTCGGAAGTATCATCTCTTAAGGGATTTTTTTCAAAGTGGTGAAGTTACAGTGAGCAGTATTTCCACAAAAGACAACGTGGCAGACCCCTTGACTAAAGCCATGACTCAGCAGAAACATGATCATCATGTGAGGTCTAGCGGACTAAAAGTCGTAGGCAGTTGGCTCTAGTCCAAGTGGGAGTTTTTAAGGGTTGGTGTCCTAAGAACGAAATGTTTTGTACTTTGATTACATGAATGTTCACTTATTATATATTGTTCATTGTTCTGCATGAATATAATATTAAAATGTCCTGGAATATTTGTTTCATTAATAATTTCATGGCCGATCCCCGCTATGATGAGATCCTTGAAATGCTATAAAAACATTCTTTAATAAAGTTATGTGGTTGGATGACCTACTATGATAGGACACATAGTTTATAGACCATCATGTGTGAGTACTCATAAGAAGATGCGACTCTCTCTCATGGAGTTGGCACTTGATAATCTCCATGATGAGAGATTATGAAAAAAGACCCGTCAGTAGTAATTCCGCATGTCTTGGTGTCATCAGACATTACTATCTGTGAGCGTGTGTAATGGTCTTTAGAATGAAAGATTATAATTAACTCATGTCATGACTCACACACTTAGATTTACTGACAAAAACCATCACGCAGACAGTTGGCGAGAAGTAGGGTATGTTGGGTGCATCATGAGTGACATGTTGTTAATGGATATTCCGAGGATGGATTTGTCCCTTCCATTTATGGAAGTTGGTATCTCGGACCTTTGATTGAAATATAACTGTCGCATTAAATTCCATGGCCATGGTTTAAATGAAGAGTTTATTTCAGGTTTTCAAAGAATGACGAATCAAGCATATAGGTTTATGACACTGCCATGAAACCTGCATGATGAGATATTGAGACAAAGGGATTAAATTACACAATAAGCGTTTGTATGAGGTGATAGGTCACTGTGGCTTTAACTAATTTCTCTTCAGTTCCTTGACTCGTTGCTAGATAGTAATCTTGAACTTTAGGCAAGCCCGCCTAATTCCAATGGGAAAGAGGCCTAGAGGGTCACAGACTAAGTGTATTCAAGTATCTCAAGTAGAAGAAAGATTATTCCCATACGTGGTTTAATAATTATTCCAGGAATCCTAAATTGTCTTAATGTTGGAGGAAGAATAAAATAAAACAAGTACATGTCTTGTATTAAGGATTAAACGCCGTGTAGTTTTATTTTGAAAATAAGTACATGTCATGTATTATTAAATGTACACGGCATGTAGTTTTCATTTTTTAAAGGAAATAAATAAATGAAAACAAGATATACACACCGTGTACATTTAATGTACACGCCATGCAATTTTCAATTAAAAACAAGTACACGCCCTGTATTTATTATTACATGCCGTGTAGTTTTTCCAGTCGGGATTTTGGGGATATAATATTGTTTTATTAAATGATATTTATTATAATCAGCGTGAGTGCATGTCAAGAAATTAATTATTTGACATGGGGGTTTTCAATAAGATTTTACGAAATTAGTGTAAGGCGTAACGTGTTTATTTATTCTCATAACTCTACAACCTCAAACTCGATTATAAATTTCCTCACGACCCCAACTCTTTTCACACACAAGAGAATCGTTGTGCACAACAATTCTCGAGAATTCTTTCAAGGCCGAAAGAACCTCTTCCTCCAAGAATGCTCTCAATACCGAGAGAGATCCTCTTCCATCATATCATGATGATATAAGGTGGATGACGCAAGCAATGGTTTCTCCATGCTAGCACTAAGAGACTCCTTTGGCGACGTACCGAGATACGAGGGACACATGTGGATCACCGCTAGAGGAAGTATACACTTAGCTTCTACGACGCAATGACGAATTACATCGGAACGTGATCAAGAACATCAAAGAAGAAAGAACACCAAAAAGGTATTTCTTTTCAATTGATTAAATTAATTATAATCAACCTTTAACGATCCTACTTTGTTGTTCTAGGACTTTACTTTTCTTTGTCCATTTATATGATTTGATCTGTGGAGACTCGCGTTTATCGTCATATTGATCCCAGATTGATCATTGTTAATGACAAAAGGCCAAGTGGTCACATCCACCCACGCACTTCCGCTGTGGCCAAAACATTAAAATGGTATCAGAGTGAGGTTACAACATTGATTATAGTTATTTAATTTTCGTTGATAATTTACGCATTTATATATAATTCAATTAAAAATAAATCATTCTATAAATATGAATAAATGAGATTTGTTCTTCCTCCTTCATTTCTCGATTTATATCAGAGAAACAGCCTTTTAATTTTAATTTTGATTAAAATAAAAATGAGGAACTCTTCCGGAGGATCCGCTCTTTCTGTCTGTACAACATGAAAATACACGGCGTGTACTTAAAACTACACATCGTGTACTTAGGTTCAATGAACTGGCACTGGTCCACCAAACCACGCCATGTGAATTGAGTATGAATATGTTTTTATTACGGCATGTTAACCAAAATGAAATGACACATTAGAATCAGAATACATGGCGTGTATGTTCGAGTAACACGCCGTGCAGTACGATCTGGCCCATGTGAAACTGTGTAAAAAAGGGAAGCCTCATACCATGTACACGGGACCCCCAGGCCGGTTACCGCGTAACATGGAAGTACACGCCGTGTATTATTTATCTACACACCATGTACTCCAAAATTTCCAAAGTACATAAAATGCGCCAAATCCCCCAACATGTATTTTGGATAATGGGTAAAAAGAAATACACACCGTGTAAATATAAACTAGACGCATTGTACTTTTCAAAAATCTCACCAGGTTTCCTCCAAAACGAACAATGACCTATACAAGGAATATGGATGAGAAGAATCTCAAGGAAATTCATAAAGGAATTTATGATAAATAATTGATTAATTATAAGATCATAATTAATTGAATTCGAGTGTGACTTATCATAAATGAAAGAATGATTAAAAGAATTCGAATTCTAAATATGCGTAAATGTCATTGTATGATATGGATGATCATGAGCTAGACCAAAGAACCCTTGTATTTGTGTGTGGTTTCATTTAAATTTGTTTAATTTAAATTCATTGTCCTGTGAGCCTTCTTCCAATAAAATGTAGGGCATGTGTGCCCATGGTTTCTTTAATTTAACCCCATGTAATGGAGGATCTCTCAAGCCAGAGGAGACGGTTCGAAATCTAAAGTTGAGGTGAAGCCAACCCAAGAAGATACAAAGTTGGACAGGTGGGAGATACAAAAGACGAACCATTAGGTTCAAGGTGTTTTCCATAGTTCAGGATTGGATTATCAAAACTGCTAGATAAGCTAACCAATAGAAGCTCATGATCATGCCATCTTATTTTATTTCTGTCTGATTGCATGGTTTATTTATTATGTATGTGTTGTTGTGATCACATAATTAATAAAATGAACAAGCATTCAAAGATGGAATAAAATAAAAACCGGACTATGCGTTAACATTATCAGAACATGTTTAATAACTTAAGCAATCATCAATTAATATTAACAAGCATGTGATAATGTAAAACTATGCATAAAGAATAAAATCCCTCAAATACAATATTAAGTCAGACCAAGCCTTTTGTTACTTGATTAAGGGAAAGACTCATTCAAACTATGTTTTTGACCAACCCTTGTTGGGACACTTAATTTTATAAAGGAAGCCCTTATGAATGGTTTTGGGTTAACTTAACCATATTACATCAAGAGGAGTAGACCTTTCTAGACTTGATGTAATATTAGAGGCAAGAGTTGAGGAAATCCAAGTCAGGATTTCAGGATTGGGGAGTCCACTAAATAGATCAAGGAACTGTAAGCTCACAATTGGCAAAGACCTTCCTACCTAAATACCTTCAAATAGCTTGAACAACCCTTGTTGGGGTTATGCGAAGGGTAATATTGATCCTTGCCACTACAATGTCAAAGCAACTGTACATTCCGAGTTTAATGGTGAGGGCCATTGGGACTTGATAAAATAGTGGGAGATTTAATAATTTTATTTATTATTTTTCATTAAATGTAATCAAATGGTATTGATAAATCTACTCTTTTAATTTGTAGAATCGAAATGACAAACTCGTCAAACACATTTTCTCTGCGATCAATTCTGGATAAAGAAAATATCCTCATCGGTAGTAAAATTCAAGAATGGTCTAGGTGCCTTCGGGTTATCCTATGCCATGAACGAAAGTTTTACGTGCTGGAGTCCTCACATCAAGATCCGCCTTCCCAAGGGGCGAGTGATGAAGATTTCTTGGTTTATGATCAATATTTGAGCAATGAACTCAACTTTCAATGTTTGATGTTGTCATCAATGTCTAGTGAGCTCATGGAGTCTAATGAAGACATAGATTCCTACAACATGCTTGAGAACCTCCGTGGTCTATACCAGGAGAGAGCAAGACAGGAAAGGTTTGAGATCTCCAAGGCTCTATTTCAGAGCAAGCTTGGAGAGGGTGCCCCACCTGGGCCTCATGTAGTCAATATCATTGGCTAAATTGAGAGCTTGGAGGTACTAGGGTTTAAACTCTCCGAAGAACTGGGTACCAATCTCATTCTTGCATCACTCCCCCAGAGCATCTCAAACTTTGTTGTGAACTTCAACATGAACAACCTTGAGAAGTCTCTGTCTGATCTTATTATCCTTATTCTCCAAGTGGATAATGACATGAAGCGTGGAAAACCTTCTATCATTATGGTGAATAAAAGGAATGGTAAGGCGAAGAGATTTAATCCCAAATCTTCTTCAAGTCCTTCCAAGTAAACGAAGATCAAAGGGGAGGAAAAGGAACAAGATGTTGTTTGTTTCACATGTGGGAAGATGGGCCACTAGAAGAAAAACTGCACCCATCCAAGGAAGAAAGGAAAATCTTCATGTGTGTTTGTTATCGAATGCAATCTATCTATTTATACTAATTTGGTATTAGATACTTCTTGTGGTGCTGACATCTGTATCCAAATATAGGAACCAAGTAGATTCAAGAAGATTGATCGAGGTGAGGTAGATCTACGAGCAGCCAACGGAGCCAGACTTGCTGCTATAGCTGTTGGGGACTACCACATCACATTTCCAACTAGAATGATATGGGTGTTAAAGGTTTGTTATTATGTGCCTTCTGTTACTAAAAACATTATTTCAGTATCCAGATTAGATAATGATGGATTCATGTTCATGTTTTGAAATGAATGTTGCTACTTTTATAAAGATAGCATTTGTTTTGGTAGGGCACATTTATATAACGGCCTTTATGTGTTAGACTACACAAACCAAGTAATGGAAATCAATGAAAATTTTAATTCACATGATTCATACCACACCCAACATTGGCATCACCGTCTAGGTCAAGTCAATGAGAAACGTTTTACAAAATTACATCAAGATGGATATTTAGATTCTTTCAAACTAAAACCACTTGGTGTATGTCATGCATGTCTACAAGGAAAAATGACCAATGCCCCATTTAGCGGGAAAGGTGAAAGTGATAAAGAGATTCTAGAATTAGTTCACACAGATGTGTGTGGACCATTTCCAGTTGAAGCAAGGGGTGGGTTCTCATACTTCATAACTTTTACTAATGATTTTAGTAGATATGGATATATCTACTTAATGAGGTATAAGTCAGATTCTTTCGATCTGTTCAAAGAATACAAGAATTAAGTTGAGAACCAGCTTGGTAAGAATATTAAGAAAATCCACTCAGAAAGAGGAGGAGAATATCTTAATTAGGACTTCATTGATTTCTTACGGGAGTTTGGGATTTTATCTCAACTCACTCCTGCATACAAGCCACAATCAAATGGTGTAAGTGAAAGGAGGAACCTCACCCTGTTGGACATGGTGATATCAATGATGAGTCATGCGAATCTTCCATTATCCTTTTGGGGATATGCATTATAAACAGAAACACACATACTAATCCAAGTACCAACTAAATCGATTAATGGTATTCCATACGAGTTATGGAGTGGACACAAAGCCATGTTATCGAATTTACATGTGTGGTGTAGCGAAGCATTTTTCAAGGTCTCTTCAGGTAACAAACATGCACCCTGAGGAACTAAGTGTATCTTTATAGGTTATCCCAAGGAAAAAAGGGGATATTACCTATACAACCCCTCAGACAAAAAGGTTACACTGGAAAGACACACCATATTTCTTGAGAGGGAGCACATCTCCAAAAGAGGTATTTGGAGTGAGATAGACTTTGATGAAGTTGAGGAGCAAGATACACGGGAGTTGGTACAAGAAAAAATTCCAAAAAGCCTCGTGGAAGAACATTCTGTTCCAGAGACACAAGAACTATATAGGACCACGAGAGAGGTGAGAGAACCATAACGATATGGTTTTCTTGGCACCAAGGATGGTGAATCATTATTTGTTGACAATGATGGTCCTATTACCTACAAGGAATAAGTTTAAGGCACAGACGTTGCCACGTGGCAAGAAGCCATGAATTCTGAAATGGATTCCATGTACCAAAACCACATCTGGATTTTGGTAGATCCCCCAGTTGATGTAAAGACTATTGGTAATAAATAGGTATTCAAGAAGAAAATGGACATGGAGGGGCAGGTCAGCACCTCTAAGGCACGAGTGGTTACAAAAGGTTTTAGAAAGCATCAAGTAATTGACTATGATGAAACCTTTTCACCGGTTGCGATGCTGAAATCCATCAGAATCCTATTGGACATTGCCTCTTACCATGACTATGAAATTTGGAGAATGGATGTCAAATCATCATTCTTTAATGGGAACCTCCAGAAAGATGTCTACATGACACAACCTGAAGGGATTGTGACACCAAAGGTTTCCAACAAGGTATGCAACTTGTAGAAATCCATTTATGGATCAAATCAAGAATCAAGGTCATGGAACATTCGTTTTGATGAAGCTGTAATAGAATTTTGAATTAATAAGAATGAATGTGAGTCTTGTGTCTATAAGAGGTTTATTGGGAGTGCAGTCATTTTCATAATAATATATGTTGATGACATATTACTAATTGGAAATGAAGTACCAGTCTTACAGTCAGTTAAGTCATGGTTGCATAAATTCTTCTCCATGAAAGACTTGGGTTAGGAAGTATATATTCTTGGGATCAAGATCCATCGTGATAGATCTAAGAGAATGTTGGGCCTGAGTCAGAGTATATACATTGACAAGATACTGAAGAGATTCAGTATGGAACAATCCAAGAGGGGATTGTTTCCAGTGTCACATGGCATTCATCATTCCAAGAAAATGTGTCCTCAGACACATGAGGATAGAAAGAGAATGGCAAGGATCCCTTACTCATACGTGTTTGGGTCAGTCATGTATGTTATTCTATGTACGTGGCTAGATGTTGCTTATGCATTAAGTGCGGTAGGCAGATATCAAGCTGATCCAGGAGACTGCCATTGGATGGCAGTCAAGACTATCCTTAAGTATATGAGGCGTACTGAGGATATGTTCCTGGTTTATGGAGAAGATGAGGAGCTAGTCCTCAGAGTACATGTAGATTCTAGTTTCCAGACTGATCAAGATGACATGAAGTTGAAGAATGGATACATCTTTAGTTTGAATAGAGGTGCAGTGAGCTGGAAGAGCTCAAAGAAAAGTGTGGTGGTAGATTCTACAGTGGAGTCTGAGTATATCGCAGCTTCTGAGGCTACTAAAGAAGAAGTATGGATGCGAAGCTTCATCCAAGATCTGGATGTATTACCGAGCAGTAAAGATCATATCACAGTCTATTGTGATAATAATGCAGTGGTGGCACTTGCAAAATAGCCAAGGTCACATCAGCGAACAAAGCACATCCTTCGGAAGTATCATCTCTTGATGGATTTTTCTCAAAGAGGTGAAGTTACAGTGAGCAGTATTTCCACAGAAGAAAACATGGTAGACCTTTTGACTAAAGCCTTGACTCAGCAGAAACATGATCATCATGTGAGGTCTAGCGGACGAAAAGTCTTAGGCTGTTGGCTCTAGTCGAAGTGGGTCTTTTTAAGGGTTGGTGTTATGAGAACCAACTATTTTGTACTTTGATTACATGAATGTTCACTTATTATATATTGTTCATTGTTCTTCATGACAATAATATAATAATGACTTGTAATATTTGTTGCATTAATAATGTCATGGCAGTCCCCTCTATGATGAGAACCTTGAAATGCTATAAAAATATTCTTAAATAAAGTTCTATGGTTGGATGACATACTATGATAGGACACAGAGTATACAGACTGTCATGTGAGAGTACTCGTAAGAAGACGAGACTCTCTCTCATGGAGTTCGCACTTGATAATCTCCAATATGGGAGATAATGAGAACAGACCTGCCAGTATTAATTCTGCATGTCTTGGTGTCATCAGACATTACTATCTGCGAGCGTGTGTAATAGTCCTTAGACTGAATTATCATCATTAACTCATGTCATGACTCGCGCACTTAGATTTACAGACGAAAACTGTCACGCTGACAGTTGGCAGGAAGTAGGGTACGCTGGGTGCGTCATGAGTGACATGTTGTTAATGGATAAGTTGAGGAAGTATTTGTCCACTCCATTTATGGAAGTTGATATCTCAGACCTTTTATTGAAATAGAACTATCGCATTAAATTACATGGCCATGGTTCAAACGATGATTTTATTTCAGGCAGTCAAAGAACGACCGGTCAAGCATATAGGTTTATGACACTGCCATGAAACCTGAATGATGATATATCGAGACAAAGGGATTAAATTACATAGTAAGCATTCGTATGAGGTGATACGTCACTGTGGCTTCAACTTCTTTCACTTGGGTTCCTTGACCCTTTTCTAGATAGTAATCTTCGACTTTAGGATAACCCACCTATTTCCAACGAGAAAGAGGCCTAGAGGGTCACACACTAAATGTATTCAAGTATCTCAAGTTGAAGAAATATTATTATCATACGTGGTTTAATAATTATTTAAGGAAGCCTAAATTGTTTTAACGTTTGAGGAAGAATAAAATATAACAAGTACACGCGGTGTATCAATGATTACACGCCGTGTAGTTTTATTTTGAAAACAAGTACACGCCATGTATTATTAAATGTACACACCGTGTAGTCTTCATTTTGTAAATTAAATTAATAAATGAAAACAAGATATACACGCCATGCACATTTAATGTACACACCGTGTTGTTTTCAATAAAAAACAAGTACATGCCGTGTATTTATTATTACACGCCCTGTAGTTTTTCCAGTAATGATTTTTGAGGATATAATATTGTTTTATTAAATTATATTTTTATTATAATCAGCATGAGCGCATGTCAATGAATTAATTATTCGACATGGGGGTTTTCAATAACAGTTAATGAAATAAGTGAAATGCGTAATGCGTTTATTTATTATCATAACTCTACAACCTCAAACTCGATTATAAATATCTTGACAACCCCAAATCTTTTCACACACAAGAGAATCATTGTACACAAAAATTCTAGAGAATTATTTCAAGGCTGAAAGAACCTCGTCCTCCAAGAATGCTCTCAAGACTGATAGATATCCTCTTCCATCAGATCAAGATGATCTAAGGCGGACAATGCAAGCAAAGGTTTCTCCATGCTAGAACTTGGATACTCCTTTGGCGACGTCCCGATATACGAGGTACACGTGTGGATCACCACCAGAGCAAGTATACACTTGCCTTCGGCGACGCAACGACGATTCACATCGAAACATTATCAAGAACATCAACGAAGAAAGAACACCCAAAAGGTATTTCTTTTCAATTGATTAAATTAATTATAATCAACCTGTATTGGTACTTTGTGGTTCCGGGACTTTCCTTTTCAATATCCATTTCTGTGATTCGATCCTTTGAGAGTGGCGTTTATCATCGTATTGATTCTGGATTGATCATTGTTAACAACAAAAGGCCAAGTGGGCACAACCACCCACGCGCTTCCGCTGCACCCGGAACCTTCATATCAATCATTGATTTCAATGTCTAAAACTCATTTTCATGCTTGGTGAATTAATAAGGATTCATGAAAAAAACTTAAATCTATAAGAGAGTCCTAGAGTAGGAAATAATTCTCCCCAAAAAGGTGTGATGAGCCTGACCTCCCATCCTCTCGACCAATTCAAATTCTTAAGTCTCATCGATCAACAACTAATGAGCACCTACCTTTGGAATGTAGGTCCAAATGGGTATAGAATCATTGTATGTTTGCAGATCTATGAATAAACCCGTTGGAAACTGATTGGAATGTTTGAAACTTATACAAAAAAGGTCATCCCCATTTCCAGAAGAAACAAAAAATGGGGAACCTGATGTGATTCCTTAACCACGTTAAATGATGTTTTACATGTTAGGCTCCTATTAAACTCAATATGATGGCCAACAAAGAAATTAAACCCATATGAGTTCATCCAAAAGATGTAGTCTAGAAAAACCTATCTTGATTATGTCTGATATATAAAAAAGGCAATCTTTTCCAAGATCTCACTGCAACACAAAATGGCTTCTTTAAAATTCACACATGTGAATGCTTCGGCTGCAACTCCTGTTGGATCCTCATCCGCTCGGAGGACGACATCACCTACTCAGCATCTTAAATGATGGGTCTCGAATGCATTGGTGAGAGAATACCATCAACATACTACCATCCCGACTCTGGAGGCCATTCGACAAGCCCTCCAAGTTAACAACTCACCCTGGTTGTCCGAACAGCAACGACCGGTGGTTAATAAGCAGGTGGTGCCCACCACCGTTTCCAACTGTTTCGGGTCGTTATCCCTAGAACGCTACAAAAAATCTCTCCCATATTATAGGGAGGTGAATGAAGGGGTCATTAAAGGCCTCAATTCAAGAATACATGAGTCCTTATTGAGGAATCCCACCAACAATCGCCGCCAGACTCGTGCGGTAGTGCACCCTCAACATGATGAGGGTATCACCTCTAGGAGTTCGGCTTAGGTCCCTTAGACCCGAACATGCAAGGCGAACCATCAGAGGAAATATTCATCTAGCAGGGAGTAGGTTCATACTTCTTCCCCCTCTATATAAGACCATCAATATAACTAGATGGAAAACAATGAGAGGGAATATACACCCATCCATCCAGATTTCACTGCCCAGCTGAATCGTCTGGCAGTAACACCCCAATCCCGCCAGGAAATTCCAGCGGAGTATTATAGGAAGGCACAAACATCTGTTTATAAATAATCAGCCAGTAAGCAGGCTCATTTGACTGCATATAATGAAGATCTCCAATCAAATGTGGTGACCACCTGTAAACAGGCACATACACCTGCTTACACTCATCAATTCTACCAGTAGTCTTGTCTTCCAGTCTTGAAGGAAGTTCATCAATCGTATTTGGTGGAGAACAATCAGCAGGAACATACACTTGTGATTAATCAAGCTAACCAATAGTCTTTTTTGGTAGCACTAGGAGATGTAAATTGGAAATATCCAATGACAAACAACAGGCAGACACACGTTCTGCCCCCAAACATGAGTACTGTCAGAATTCACTAAAAAGAAAAAGAGGACAGAAGCAAGAACACACACCTACTCCAAATATGGAATGGACGTATATTCCCATTCTGGTAGCTGAAGTCACCAAGAACATTTTGACAATGGTGAAAGAGTAGAAGAAAATCACTTCCCATATTCTGGATACCTGTTGGAATATTATAACAACTTCAGCAACATCACAGGGAAATAATCTTAAATATATCCCTATCAATGGAGTGACTCATCAACATGTCACTTCAGAGGAGATACACACCTCTATTCCAGTCCAGGAGGGTCATGGGGCATACTCCCTCTTATCATATGGACAATCAAGTTGGGCACAAACACCAGATTTAAATGGAGATAATTAGCCTAACCTAACCATTTCTCCTAAGAAGGCACATAAACCTACCCCTAATAACCACTTTCGTCAACAAGTGGTTTCCTAAGTGAGTAATAAGGAATCCAAGAAAAATACCCTTCCAACATAGTTGAAAATCAAGAGCCATTCTACAATAAGGCCTTGCTCAATGCTGGAGTTCTTGAAGCCCTCATACAATTATCTGTTGTAACTCAAGATTCTATTCTATCATTTCCAGATTCCGGAAGTAAAAACAATAATTCCAAAGGACTTCATTAGACACTTTCTCATGAAGGATTTCATCATGACAATTTGGTCAATCTCGAAGTATCATCTTCAAATGAGAGCCACGATAACCCTCTGCATGATCAGAAGAACAAGGAGCAAGAGGTTTCATCTTTTTTTGTAACCCACCATGGTATTCCTTCCTATGATTATTAATTTAGCTTTGAAAGTTGTCTCTGCAGTAGTAATATGCATTGCCTAGAAAATTCATCAATGGAAAATTTAGTAATGATAAATCCTTCTTATCTTGAGGCATTTTCAAATGCGAAGACAGTCATGCCTGATGTTTTACCACTAACAGGTGAAATACTTTCCCAATCAGAATATAGCCCGGGGTGTAGGCCATTCTCTGAACCACACCTAGGATATTCATCTTATAATTTGACAAATGAATTCTCTACCAATCTTTTTGAATCTGATGAAGCAACAAAGAAGAACCATATTTGGTCCAATCAGGTAGAATAATCTTCATCAAATGAAAAAGAGGAAGTGCTAAAAATGATAAAACAACTGGCGAAAGGTGATATACCAGTCATGTGTTGGGCTTTGGCTGACTCTTAGTATGATATTCTAGAAACATTGAGAGAATATTGTATTCACGATATTCTTCTCAACATATGGAAAACTCATTATCACTTAAAATAGAAAATATTATCTTATGATGAATCTCCAAATCTTTTCAAGACAATAGAAGGGCTGCAAGGCCAAATTGACATGACATCTCTCTCAGTTTCTTGACATCCAAATGTTGAAAAGAAGCAGAGAGCCCATCAGCGTTCATTCCTTGGTGCATTGAAAAGGTTGCACCAGTTAATTACCAATTCCACATATGTTATTCATATCAGGGGATGGGGTGTTCATGGAGTATCAGATTTCACTGTGCTATCCAATCAACAAATCTCGCCAAAATTGGTCTCATGAAATGTTGTTGCCGACAACTAGCCACATATAACTAGTTTTGTGTGTAATCAAAGGCTTGCCCAAGAACATGCCTCAACTAGTTCTTCCCAAAGTCATGCATATAAAGAACAAGTTGTCAAATTACTCTTTCATCAAGAAAATGAAAATATCAAACAAGCTTCTAGTTTAGAGAATGCACATCATCATGTGACAGAAGTGTCAAAAATAATCCAATGGTCATCTAAGCTAGGTGATTTGAGTGGATGTCAGATGATGCATCCGGCTAATTTCCGGACTAATGTCCGCAAAATCAGTAGTGGTTTTAAGAATGTTTCATATATAACAGCTCAAGATCCACCTCAGCTTGCTAGAATGGGAACTCGTTTAATCCAACCCTCGGGATCAATAGATAGGATTCAGGAAGTTGATCATAAAAAATAGGAAGATCCCTAGTCCACTGGACTAGGAACCTTATCAACTTCTCAATATCTTCCTCAGTGAAAGTTAGTCTTCTCTCGATTAGGGAAGAAGCCACCACATGAACGAAATGATGAATTATCAGGAGATTCCCTCCAAATTACAGTTCATCAAGAAGTTCCTGAGGGATCAGACAAATAAACAAAAATGTCTCATAAAGTACATGGGAGAAGACAGTATCACAGAAGCGCTGACAGAAGGTCTTAAATGCATTACACATCGATAAATGTCATCAATGTCGTTGTCACTAATCCCATAGAACATGAGACTCACTCAGAGGGATCAGACTAAGAAGTTCATGTGCAAGAAGCTGTACACACAGAAACAAATGAAGGAGGTGTGCGTACCAGAAGACAGAGGGTTGCCCAGGGGCAAGACATTCCTTTGGGTAATACCCTTCCATACTCTATAAAGGAAAATTCCAAGGAAAAGGATAAAATTCAGGGTACAATCCACCCTAACACTGGAGAAGTCCAATAACTCTCATTAGAGGAAAGGTTCACCCAATATGAAGAAGAAATAAAGGAATTAAAGAGGTTAAATGCAGAACTACATCAAGGTAGTCTTCCTCCTAAGCATGCTGGAGTTAATAAATTAAGGGAAATAGTTTCAGCTACTAGGATCGATCATGAATATCCCTCGTTACAAGTACACCCTCACAGGTCCAATATTATGGGTCATACATGAAAGCAATTGGCAATACTACGATCATTGGCAGTACCAGTTGCCACAACCGTCCAAACTCCAGTTATCGCACCCGCTCAGGCCCAAGCTCAACCAGATGTTTCTAAAAAATTAATTACTACCATTGAGTCATTAACAGCTCAGTTGGAAGCTATGGAAGGAAAGTGTGTACAAGTTCAATCATAAACAATGATTACCCTGAATGGGTGGATGAAATCCCTCCCCTGTCGAATTTTATGAATACCACATTCCCAATTTTTAATGGCTCGGTAGATCCAATACAACACTTAACAAAATTTGTTTCTTGTTTTGATCATATGATGGGAACTCCTCAACAACAAGATGCAGTAAAGCTCAGGTATTTTGTGCAGTCATTACAAGGACCTACTTTTTTCTGGTATACATGTTTTAATCTCGGTCAATTACACGGTGGGAAGATCTTCATCAAATATTTCTTCTTTAATTTAGCTCAACATTGACAAAGATGAAATGTTTTGATCATACCAATTGTATGCAAAGGGAAAATGAAAAAGTTTTATATTTCATTGCACGCTGGAAGAGATTAACATATTCCTTAAGTTTAGCACTCCCTCATGAAGAATTGCTGCCAATCTATATGAAAAATATGCGTGATGAATTATGCACACCGTTGAACCCAATGTAATACAAAAGAGGTTTTAGAGAACATACTTAAATCGCTCAGTAGATAGAATACTCTCTTATTAAGGCTAAGGATAAGACTCATGAAATTCCATCAGTTCCAGGAAGGAGAATAGGGAAAGCATAGACTACAACAGTTACACCTAAACAAGCACCTGTACCTGCTTCCACTTCAAAACCTTCATCATATCAAAGGGATCCACCTCTTGAGCGTCAAAAACAACGGACACCTCATCAATTTTATCAAAAATATAAAAGTTGGAAACAATTTGATGATTTTAAGAACAAATTATATTCATTCTTGAATGAACAAGTTCCCGGAAACTTCATCTCAAATCTAGAAAACAATCTGGTTTAGTTTCCAAGGCCCAAAAGGCAGAACAAGGAAGGAGATGAAGACCTCCCCAACTATTTCTCAATTCATCAGATGTTGGGGTATCCCATTCATGAGTATTTTGTCTTCAAATACCTCCTAAAAAAGATGGTGGACTATGGATAGGTAAAACCGAAAGGTTCATCAGCCCAGGTAGCATGTGATACTGCTACTGATCTAGAGAAAGAAGGCTAGTTGCATGAAGTCAAAAGAAAAAATGTGCAGAAATATGATGATTGGATGGTTAGTAAAACTATCAACCGAACTCATGCCATTTTACAAACACAATAGAATCAACCAATTTTCTTCTTTTATGAATACCAAAGAAAAATCCCCTTCATCAGAAAGAAAATCCTCAAAGAAGCAGTGTAATTTGAAGAAAGAAAAGCAGTCAGAAGAAGATGAGCTCGTGTCAAAACCTAAGTTGTCTATGACTCTGGCAGATTTTATGCCATTTGCTTCAAAAGAACGGGCACTTCCCTACCAAATGGCACAACATGAACTGGTTAATCTGACAGAATCATCATCATATGAATAATTGATCTTTGGTTCTGTAAACATGATTCATTTAACAGATCCATATGCCAATGACAATTTCGATTATGATGAGCCTAAGTTCCATGTATCTAAAAGAGAAATTAGAGAAAGAGAAAAAGGTCTAGGATATAGGGGAATGCATGGATTTTCTAGATTCTACTATTTCAATCCTACCCCTATAAAAACTATATATGCGGTAGAAACTTGTAAAAAATCCCTTCAGCGGGCTCAACAGGAACAAGAAAGTTCTTCCACACATGGTAGATTCGGTCTTGAAGCTATTATTTTGGAAGACCAGTTAGAGGTCACAACTTCTTCCTCCTAGAAAATAGATAGATCTATTCTGTCTAATCTACTGAATCCCGGAGTATTTCCAACTCCTACCCTGATACGGGATGCATCTACTATTAAAGCATCAACTTCTAAGGAACCTGAAAAACCCAATTTTCTTGATGGGAAACATAGACCTTTGGACCAAAAGTATGATGTCTTGAATCATTTTTACCAAGTACCGGCCAGGTTATCAATTTTGGATTCCTTGAATCTATCAAAAGATCTTCGGGAGTCTCTTTTTGAGGCTCTGTCAAGTCCTCAATAATTTGAAACTGCTATTGTTGCGGCTGAGGTATACCATATAGAGAAAGATCCTATAGAATGCCATGCAGTGATATCTTTTACAGATGACGATGAAGATGATGTTGTACATGGAAAAATAAGACTTTTGTATCTATTTGGAAAATTCAATGATATAGACATCCGACGAGCTTTCATTGAAAATGGATCAGGAGTCAATCTCATTCCTATTCGTACACTTCATCGATTGGGCCTCGCCGAATCTGATTTATCTCCTTCTACATTGATGTTGCAAGGATACGAGAAGAATGAACAAGAAACTTTGGGCGAAATTAAACTCAAAATTCAGTTTGGAGACCTTGTATCTAATATAGATTTCATGGTTGTTCATCAGGACACATTTTCAAAATTTTTCTTGGAAGACCTTGGTTACATCAACATGCGGCCATACCTTCGTCGTACCATCAATGTCTCAAATATTGTTTCAATGGTCAAATTGGGACATTGTATGGTGACAAGGTTCCATTCAAGACATGTGATTATCAATACATTAAGGAATAATTTTTTCACATAGAGGGAAAGGAAAAATCCACAACAAAAGAATGTTACAAAAATTAATGCTCCAAGTGTTTTGGAAAAGATTCCAGTAATCCCATTCCTACATGTGAGTATAGATTATGTGTTGCCTATCAGTCAAATAGATAAGATAGACCTAAATCCAAAAACTCTTATGGAGTCTTCTGTAATGTTAGTTATAACAATTTATCTAGACATCATGGGAGAAATTTTTGATTCACAAAGAAATGATGAAAACTTAGATGGAGATGTCTTCATTTCATCCGCTGAAATCTAGCAATTATATACTTCATCAACCAGATCAGAAGAAGTTATAGAAATACCAGAGGAAAATAATGATTTTGATTCTCAATCCATCATCTACTCTCTATCACCCCAGGAAGACACTTCATCATCAATAGGGTTAGAAATGGAATCCAATTCTCCAATATGTTCAAATTTTAACTTCTCTCCTGGACATAGAAGTTATGCTTCGTCATTTACTATGAAAGTTGAAACAGAAGAAGAAAAACATATTGAAGAAGAAAAGTAGATCTCAGGGATGCTTCTCCAGCATTTGAACAAGGTATCTCTACCCCTATGGATGAGCTCTAAGAAATAAATCTGCGTACAAAAGAAGATCCACACACCAATTTAATTAGTGCAGTCATGAATCTTGAAGAGAAAGATATGTATAATTCATTTCAAAATAAAATTCGTGATGTATTTTATTGTATTTATGAATAAATTCCCAGTCTTGATCCTGGTGTTTCCACCCATCATTTGGTTTTTCCCGAAGAATATCAAGGATTCAACCATGCAGCAAGAAGAACACACCCAACTTATGCTTCCAAAATTAAAGCAGATGTTAGTAAGCTTATAAATGCTAACTTCATTAGAGAAGTTCAGTGTCCCAAATGGATGGCTAGTGTAGCGACCCCCAAACCCAGGGTGCCTATGAGACATGATATAATTAACATTTCATTACATCATTTACAAATAAGATATCATGTCCCATTACTACAGAAGATCGCGAGGCTCAGGATTCTGGGAAACCAGCTGCTTCTGATAAACTTCCTTAGTACCAACCATGCCTGAAAAATTTTAAACAAAAACGTAGGGTGAGCAAATATGCCCAGTAAGGGGTTTTAAAAACATTTTAAGAAAACTCTTTCTCAAAAAAAACCTTTTAAAGCAAATAAAACACTTTGCTAAAAATGAATCATTATCTTTTCTTAAAGACATGAAATCCAACATTTTTGAAAACCACTTGCACAGAGAAGTACATACTTGAAATAAGCTTTAAATTAAACATAATCAGAGAGAGCAACACATGAAGAATAGACAATGCATAATATTCAAACAAGGTTACTTAAATTCTAAAAAGAGTTCCGTGACTAAGCAGGGTAGACATTCATAACATGATTCATGAGCATATACAGTTCTTCTAATAGTATACCACATGAAATTCAGTTCTTGACACATAATTACATTTTCATAGTCATGAGAATTTTCAACTAGGGGATGTCCTGTTAGTTGAACTAACCCCTGGTTGACCAATTATCATCACATGCAGAGGGAATGTATAATTCCGGTCTTTGTCAAGACCTTTCATTAAGACCGTATAACATACTTAACGAGTCAAGGCTAACTACTAATCCCGTTTCCATGGTAGCACAAGACAAGGCTAACTGTCAAGAACGTCACACATAACGTCTCATGAGACTCTTGCTTTACCCAATGCATTGGAGCACTGTTTAATTCTGGTCACACCCGTCACATCATTCATATTGCGCTATATAATTCCGGGCGCACCCGTCATATGTAAGTCCAATACATCCCTCACATATCTTGACATGGTCTTTCATTCATAGGGTTTCATACATTCTTAATCAACCCCCTTTTCACTTACATATTCATAACTTTGAAGATAGTTCAATCATAAATAACTTGAGACATGCATGCTAAAATCCATACACCCAAGAAATTATCTTAACAATTGAAACGTGGGTTTTAAGGAAATAAACACAAACACTTAACATTCCACAACATCATAATACCCAGTTAAAACAAGGTCATTCATAACTTACACATATGTTGATAAATGGGTATTGTGGGTGTTTAATTTAAAACTGTGTAAACATACATGCAGTTAGGGATACAATGTGCGTAATCAGGTCCATATTGGGGGAAATCATGTATATAATTGTGTAAAAAATCTTATTATCACTTTAAATAACATGACCCCTTTTCTTTTTAAAGTTTTCATACATCATAAAGAACTTGTAATTGAAGACAACATAATGATATATATACCTACACATATGCATGGGTTTACCACATTAAACCATACTCAAAAATATTTCCCAAGTTATACATTAAACAAAAATAATGTTTGGAAAACCAAGTGGGGTTATTTTATATAAAAATAAATGAACTTAACTTTAATAAAACCCTTATTGGCATAAAATCAATCTTGCATGCAACATGGTCGATCCATAAACATGTGTACATATTAAAGAATTCTTACCATTTTTTCAAAACCAAAATCCTGATTTATCAAGAATGATGATAAATAAAAAATTTCAATTGAAAGAACTATTTTGATATCAAACTAACCCTTAAAATTCATCATACATATAAATATGTATATAAATGGGTTTTGGGTACTTTTCTTGAAATAATATGCTATTGAGTAAATAAATTATCATGTTATACTGTACAAAATGAAAGAGCCAAATTCATCCCTTATGCACAGTGATGTACATGTACATCTACATGATTACATGTACATATACATCTTTATGCTCCAAGTAATTGCATGATTTACATGTTCATGCAATTATTCGTCAACTCCATTTTTCATAGGCGAAAAGAAATTTAGGGTTATAAACATGTGAATTAAGGGTGTACATATGCGTGTATCATCTTATATATATGTATAAATACAAATATATATATGTACACACATATGCATGAAGTGTATATGCGTATAACCGTGTATATTCATTGAAGTAGGTGACAAATTAACACAAGAAGACCTCCCCTACTCAGATTCGATCCTCGGAAGAGGTAAAACAGGTATAGATAGGTTCATATGGTCTTCTATATTCTTATACACATTTATGTAACAAGTGTATATAACTATGTAAAGCTTATAGAAATGGTAGGAAACGAAGAAGAGGATTTCACCTTACTCCTATTTGGTTCTTCAAGCTGAGAGGGAGATCTCATGGTCTGGGTTTGCACCAGCTTCATACACACCATAAATATATACATATAACATGTATATATATATTTTTTATATAAACCAAAGATCAACGAAACCAAAAAAAATAAAACATTCCCCCTTACCTTAGATTGGGGAGGATGTGAGAAGGAGGCAACGAGGCAAGTGAAATCAGAGGTATAAACACAGAAGGCTTACATATACACATAACACGTATATATGTATATATATAAAAACCGAAGCTCAAACAAAAACCAAAAGAGGACTTCACCCTTACCATTGCTCGGAGAGGAGGAGGAGAAACGATGAAGCGACGAGGACTGGTGGTTAGAGATCGAAAAGCTTCGTGTGTAAAACTCTGCGGCCCTCGGTGCAACTAGGTTTTAAAAAAAAACAGAAGAAGAAGAAGTGGAACTTCGGGGAGTAGTCGGCCCGGGTATCCGAGGTGAGTTGGTGCCTAACCCGTGGAAAGGAGGGGCAAGGCAGGGTCTACTGGCCGGCCTACGAGAAGAAAACGATGCCGCCCTACCCTACTGGTTCGATGACGCGAGGAAGAAGAAGAGCGAAACGCAGGGGAGAGAGGGAGATGCAGAAAAAGAAAGGACGGCCAGGATTACACCAAAGTCAATCGAACGACTTAGAAGCGATGTGGCTTTAAAAGAGGTGGACGGATGCGATCGGAGGGGAGAGATTGGACGGTCCTGGGTTGCTGCGATGTTTAAAAACACGGTTCACTGGGTTAAAAAAAACAAAATCATTTTATTAATATTATTATTAATTTATTATAACATTGTTTTTATTATTACATTCAATTATTAAACTAACTTTTATTATTTTAATAAAAATCATTGGTCAATAAAAATATATATATTGATTCAATCAAAACATATTATTATATAAATATATGTATATATATATATTTTATTTTTAAAACATCAAAAAATTTTATTAACCTTATTATATTATCATTATTATTATTAAACCATAATTATTAATTACTTAATATTACATTATGAAGGTCAATGGTTAAAAAAATTGGTTAATCAAAACATATCATATATATATATATGTTTTAATTTCCTTTATTAGCTAATTACCTTAATTTTCTTAATTAAATATTAATATGAATTAAACATTAAACGTAACTACATTTAATCACACATAAGAGTGCGTTGATATAAACATTACCACTACGAAACACATAAGTAAAAGAAATCATAGTTTGACGTAGTTTCCAAAACTATTTATCCAAGTTATAAACATTCACATTATTATTATCTCTTATATTTAATTTAGAGAAAAAGAATCATTTAATTTGATACAATATATATATATATATATATAACTCAAGGGTTAGTAGATATTTAGACAAAATAAAAACCCATCAGCTTTTATATAATTACAACATTAAATTTTAATTGCTGAAATTATGAAGATAAGTGTAGTGAATAATAATATTAATTTTCACCGTTTTGAAACATAAAATATAATTCACATTTTTGGGAAAACAAGAAATAAATTAATTAAATTATCATTGATGTTATTCTTTAAATATGAAAGCAAATTACATAATTAACATTCTGAACCTTATGGGGGTAATTCATTCTTATTTCCAATGGTCAAAAACAAAACATAGTGGATAGGAGAATCCAACGGTCATATTTATAGCCGTTTGGGTTCAACAGTCGGATTAGTGTGCTTATAAAGGGTCTGGTCTCAGGGTGTCGCTCACTCTAGGATTCTGAAGGAGAAAGGAAGAGAAGGTTCATGTGATTCCCTTGGTGCTCAGCATGGTTACAGTGGCTTCAGCCATCCTCATGTTCATTTTGATGGATTCCCAAAACCCCTACCGCCTTCTTGGGGTCTTGGTAGTTTTAAGCGGTCTCCCCATTATTGTGACTGGGTTCTTAATTTGGATTTTTGGTTAGCTTATCTTCTTGTTTGGTCAGTGGTAGTTGTAGCCGAGATGTAACTTATTTGAATAAAAGGAGCTTTCATTCATTTGATGCTATTTTATTATTATCATCTTATAAGATGTTTGTTTGTTCACTTAATGGGTGACTTTGTAAAAAAAAACTTGTCAAAACTCAAAACATGGTTTCTCGGGTCGTTACAGCTAATATTGTCCCTATGAAAAATAATAGTGGACAAATTAGGGTTTTCATTGAATTCATAGATCTTAATCAGCATTATTCCAAGGATGATTTTCCAGTTCTAATCACAAAACTATTAATTGAAGAAATAGCCGGCTACGAAGCTCTTTCCTTCATGGATGGTTATTCTGGGTATAATAAAATATGAATGGCCCCAAAAGATGAATATTCTAGAGACTTCAGAGCTCCTTAAGGTGTGTTTTGCTACCTGTTAATGCCCTTTGGCCTGAAGAATACAGGTGCAACGTATCAACATGCCATTCACCATATCATCAAACAATTTTTAAGGAAATTTGTTGAATGTTTTGTGAATGATTTGGTGGTTAAATCCAGACAACGTTCTAATAACTTGGCCGATCTGGGAATCAAATTTAGTAAACTTCGACAACACAATTTGAAGATGATCCCCTTGAAATGTGTTTTCGGGGAAACCTCAGGAAAATTTCAAGGCTTTGTTGTATGCCATCATGGTATTGATGTTTATCCTGAGAAGACCAAATCAATCCTTGGTATGTCACCTAATAGAAATTTGAAGTAATTAAGAGGACTTCAAGGAATGTTGGCCTATATTCTGCCTTTCGTTTCCAATTTGGCTGGAAAGTGTTTACCCTTCACCAGATTAATGAAGAAGGGAGTCACCTACCAGTGGACAGAAGAATTTCAAGAAGAATTCAATATCCTCAAAAATATCTCTTGAGTCCACCGGTATTAATACCACCTGTTGAAGGAAAACCACTTATTCTATATGTGATAGCTTTAGAGTGATCATTGGGTGCCTTCCTTTCCCAAAAGAATGATGCTTGGAATGAAACCAGCCTTTACTATCTCAGTCAGACTATGCTTGAGGTAGAAACTTGATATTCAAGTATTGAAAAGTGCTTTCTAGGATTAATCATTGCATTTTAGATATTGAGACACTATCTGCAACATCATAATTTCCAATTGGTATCTCGCAATAACCCACTCAAATTTATCCTTAGTCGTCCAATTCTTATAGGACATCTCGCTAGGTGGGCAGCTATTTTGTAGCAGTTTGATATATAGTATGTGTCTCCAAAGGAAATAAATGGCCAATCTTTGACCGATTTTCTTGCTGAACACCCATCTATAGAAGATACATATTTAAATATTGAACTTCCTTATGGGGAAGACTTATCTATTCAAGATAATCCTCAAACTTGTGAAATGTACTTTGATGGTTCCTCCAGAAGTCCAACTGGGTAAGAAAATGGATGATCCTAAATTCAACAAAGATGGGTTAGGAATCGTGGTTATTTCCCCAGAAAAGGCAGTGCTACCCTATACCTTCTTATTGTTGGAAGGCGGTACAAACAATGAAGTATAATATCAAGCTCTAATCACAGGCTTGGAATTGTCTCTTCAAACACAGGTGAATCAAATGAAGGTAAAAGGTTATTCAGTTTTGGTAATCAAACAAATCAATGGGGGTTATGCCATCAGAAAGGAAGAGTTTATCCCTTTGGGTGATTACATCAGAGAGTTAATGGACAAATTTCCATCAGAACCAACATTTTCTTATGTCCTGCAATCACAAAACGCCCATGCTGATGCACTAGATAATGTAGCCAAATCACTGGAAGATCCAAATCAGGATGAAACAATCACCAGTATTGCTCACCGTCATGTAGTTTCACCTTTAATTCAAATCAGAACAGAGGGAATTAAATAAATTAGTCCCATTTCTAAACCTTATGGTCATACTACAAGATGGATGAAACCTATCATGGAATACCTTCAAAATGGAACACTACCACCTAATAGAGAAGGGAAAGAACAAGTCTGGAGAAGTGTGGTCAATTTAACTCTTTATGATAGCCCAACTCACCAAAATATTCTGTACAAACAAGGTTTTGATGGAATTATCTTCAGTTGTATTGATGGTGAAGAGACAATGGCTATCACGAGTGAAGTACATGAAGGATTTTGTGGTGCCCACCGGTCTGGACAAAGACATTCTGGTCAAATTCAAAGGCTTGGATACATCTGGCCTTCAATGGTGCAAGATTGGGTTGATTTCACTAAGAAGTGTCATTTATTCCAAGTATGTTCCCAACTTCATTCATCAACCACCAGATTTGCTTCATACAGCTAAATACTCATGGCCATTTTCCACATGGGGAATGGATGTAGTAGGACTGTATCCACCGGCTACATGCAAGCAGTTTAAGTATATTCTTACTGCTACTGACTTCTTTTCGAAATGGGCATAGGAAATACCTCTCAAAGAAGTTAGTTTTAAAGGAATTTTTAGCTTCATCAAGTCTAACATCATTACCAGATTTGGTGTCCCTCATACCATATTGACGAACAATAGCACCAACTTATGTTCAACCGAGGTCAGATTGTTGTATCAAGAATACAAATTCAAATCCAACCATTCATCTCGGTATCATGCAGTGGCCAATGGCCAAATAGAGGCCTTTAATAAGACTCTTTCAAACATTCTACAAAATATGGTGGATAAAGATAAGAAATCATGGCATGATAAAATTTTACATTCTTTATGGGATTATTGGACCACCACCCACACTGCTGCGTGGTCAACTTCATATTCATTGGTATATAGAAAAGAAGCCGTTTTTTGTATTGAGGTTCAATTACCTTCACTCAGAGTAGCCATTTGTGATCTGTCATGCATAGATGAACAATCTCATAAGGTATTTGAGGAATTGGAATGATTAGATGAAAAAAATATTTGGCACCCTTCACCACTTAAATGTATATCAGAATCAAATAGAACGAGCTTTCAATAAAACATTTCGTCTTCCTTCTTTCATTCAAGGAGAATTGGTATTGGTCCTCATAACTCCTATGATACCATGAATGAAACCTTCGAAGCTTGATCCAATGTGGGAAGGACCTTACTCAATAAATATGGCCTACTTCAATGGAGCTAATTATTTAATCTCAATAGATGGAGAACTCATTACAAGTCTAACCAATGCAAGATTCTTGAAAACGTATTTTGTGTAACACAAATACACCCTTTAGCCCTCACTGAAAGACATTAAACTGCATGGTCCCCATTGTCCTTACTGTAGGACATTAAACTACATAGCCCCTTTATCGTCCGACATGATGTTAAACTGTTTTCCCTTCATCATCTTACATGACGTTAAACTGTAAGCAGTCCATTATACATCTTACATGAAGTTAAATTGTACATGTTCATCTTGCATGATGTTAAAACTGTGAAAAAGCCCCTTAATACGTCCTACATGATGTTAAATTGTACACATGTCCTACAAGACGTTAAACTGCACAACAATTCATCCTAGCTACATGACGTTAAACTGTACAACACCCTTTGTCCCACATGACGTTAAACTGTGCATCATTAGGGTTGTTTCTACCTCTTGTTTATCACATCGAGCATGACTCATGTGAGATTAGAGTAAGATTCAACCATAACACCCTTTTTGGGCCGCAAACCATGTGTAAGTCCCAACACTATCTTCAGATCATTTTCCTCAAATACAACTCAATCACCAATTCATTCTCAATTGAACTACGTGGAATTTGATCCTTGCTTTCTAGGATGGGTACGTAGGCAACATTTCGAGGTTCATGCACAAAACAAATATCTTCACATCGGTAAACCTCCATCTCATACGATGTTGATCCGTGATGCCCCCCCACCCTGAAACTAATATTGTCACATTTGTTCACCATCATCCTCACTATATGATGTTACACTATACAGTCTCCCATTGTCCTCATTGTAAGAAATTAAACTGCATAACAATATGTCCTAGCTACATGACGCTAAATTGTGCCGCACCGGTCCATGCATATGACCTTAAATTATTCATACTTTTTTCCTGTATGAAAATAAACTACAACAGTCTCTGACACCATCACCTGAGAGGGAATCATTATTGACATTGATATCCAATCTTTTCATATTCCATGGACTATGTGCATACATGGCAACGCCCAAACCTTTAATATTGGGTCCAACCATCATTTCACTAAATTCCCCATTCACCCTTCACATGTACCAACCAAATCTGTACAGAGGATATTTCAAGAACTATGTATGGCTTGATTCCCATCAAAATGGGATACGTAGGAACATTCTAGAATACCTAAAATCTATCCCCAAGTCATTGGTCCTAACCCCAAACTCCACTTTCAGTCCCATGGCTGAAAAGTCTCCCCTGCAAGCACATGAATGTGGTATGAAAACCCTGGTCTTTATTCACATCAGGTTTATAAAAAACAAAAAATGTGCCTCCCTCATTATGGTCCGAACTCTACAACCCTAAACTAAGATCTCCAACTCTCTCGTCGCACATGATGTTAAACTGTATTTCATGAACTAGGTATGGCTTGATTCTCATCCTAATGAGATATGTACTGAAGTCCAGCATCTTAATTTAGGACCCAGCCACATCATGATTATGGACAACATTGGTCTATGTATCTCTTTAATTCATTGAACAATACCCATTTTCATGTATTGTACTCCTAACATTAAATACTTCCAGATATCCACAACCCTTTTCTTGACTTCTGGTCATAAAATGTCTGATACCCGAGAATTCTTTTTCCCGACCATGCAGCACGTGATCTTAGGCGGCCTTGCATAAATAGTCTACATAATGAACCTGTCAGCCAGAAGATGCTTTTATTTGACTATGCAGCCAATGCACTTAGGTGGTCGTACATAATTCAACCCCCCTAACAAGTTTGTCAAATAGTGCTAACTTCATTATTGGGGGAAAACATCTTTTTCCTTTATTGGTATTAACGACGATATGTAGGGATCCACAAAAAAAATACATCCTTAACGTATTTTCCCCATACTCTTTTCCTTGATTTTAAAGTATTCACGTCTATGGTTTATATTTACCTTCCCTGCGTTTGGGTCAGACCTTCACAGGAGTGACAATCATCCAATTTTTTGACAATCTAGATTGGGAATATCCTTTCCATAGTCAAGTACCTCTCTCCATATAGCAGAATTTATGCTTTGGGAAATATGAATCTCCATAAACATTAATTGTCTTTTAGAAATAGAAATGTAAATTTCTTGAGAGTTCTTTTTCCTGACTATGCAGAACGTTCCCTTAGGTGGCCTTGCATAAGTAGTCTACATAACGGACCTATCAGCCAAAAGATTCTATTATTTGACTATGCAACCAATGCCCTTATGCGGCCCTACATAATTCCACCCCCTAATGGGGTTGTTAAATATTTGTAACTAAACTATTAGGAAATACTTACTCTAATGCATTTTTGCCCTTTCTTCAGATCATCCCTCATATTCAAAATTTCTTAAGTGATAGTTTACATCTTTTCCCCCATACTTGAATGCGCTAATATGTTTTCAAAAAAATTATCAAGGAATTGAGTCAATTTTAATCCATTCAATCAAATCTATTTGACCTTAAACATTATCTTTTTATGTCCGACATGCATGACTTTAAACTTCCAACAAGAGATAGGGTACTCATTAAATTGGGAAACTTTAAAAGGAACTCTGAACAAAAGTCGAGTACCAGCTCACTAAACGTACATTTTTTTTATGATT
Organism: Viscum album; assembly: GCA_963277665.1. Classification (NCBI taxonomy): domain Eukaryota; kingdom Viridiplantae; phylum Streptophyta; class Magnoliopsida; order Santalales; family Viscaceae; genus Viscum; species Viscum album. Next base: position 32,173,822 of record OY728150.1, on the reverse strand, counting down.
TAGTAAATATTGAGAAACAAAAAATATGCGAAGCTTGTGGGGTTGTTTGAATAATCCTAGAAAAAAAATCAAACTATGCTTACTAGGCTCATTGGCTTAGGTAAAAAAAATTAGCAAGAGAATTAAGGTACAAATTATTGAAGATGAAATGTCTTTTTCATTGATGCACAAGATTAGAAGAGCATCCATAGATTGGAGTATCTTCCCCTTTTCATGATTTACAATAGGATTTAAACATAATTTTTCATTTGATTTATGGAATCCTGAGCTTCATCAGCAGCCACTTGAAGATCATTCACTTATCCAAATTTACTCTTTTTAGATTTATTGAGTGTTTTCATGGCATATCCGATGGATTTCATACCATCTGTTTGGACTCCTTCCAACAAATTGTTATACTGGTCAAGTTCCCCAATAACAACATCTAGCTATTGCTGAAGGTGCATTTTCTGGACAACAATCTCGTTGATCTTATGTTTCATCTCCATCAGCTTTGCAGCATGATCAACCTCAACTCGAGACACTGCATCCTCGAATTCACCAATATTTGTCAGCAGCCTCACTCTGATCAGATCTTGATGGCACTTTTGCTCCTTCTCCCTCCTTAAGATGACTTGCTTCACCATGGTATGGATCTCTTGATATCCAAAACTACCAAGTCCCAGCATGATGAACAAGGATGACAATTACAGGATCATCGAAGACAACTCTTCAAGAGGCACTTCAGATATGATCTTCCATATATTCTGCCATGCCTTTTGACATGATAATATGAGCGCCTTTTCCACCTATGGATCTGATTCTATATTGCTATAAAATGGGGGATTATTGTCTGGGATTAATGCGCTTATGGAAGTTCCATGTTCTTATCCTTCCCCCTAGGACCCTTAGTACTTCACTTTCTACTCCTGTTGGGGTTGAGGCTAAGGCTTCACCTCCGGATCTAGCCATTGAAGTTGACAACCCTGTATAGTCAATTGAAAGCTTTGGTTAGTTTCAAATGATAAAAAAAGTTGATTAGATGTCTTGAAAATTAAGTAAAGCCACAAATATTATCATATTTTACCCAATGGTAGATCAGCAGCATGAGAAGGCTCCTCCCCATCTTTCCAGGCTTCAACTGGATTTTCAGAATGGATTACAGGAAACTATGATGGGTTAATCTCGACTTGAGCTAGCGTCTCTTCAATGATAGGGTTTTCTCTACCCCCATCAGGAATCTGCAGATCAGTAGCTTGCTCAGAAGGAACTTGACATTTCAACCAATCATGGTCAGAGATGTAATAAAAAAAATTAACAGGACGAAGGATAAGGATCACGTTCAAAATCATCTAAATCACATGGTAATTTATCATTATATAAAATTTATTCAAAATACGATCCATGTTTCTTCATTTCATCCATTGATATACCAGATTCCTATTTAGTCTCACCAGATGAAGCATTTGACATGTCTTCTTGGCGACCCTCCTCCTGCGGCCTATGAACCTTGATAGCTTCTTTAGAAAAAATTGTGGAGTCAGTGGCAGTGGTCACCAAATGTTTTGGTGTAGGTGTTGAACCTAAATCATCATAGGATGTAAGTCAGTCGATGTTTTCATTCAGCGTTCTATTAAGTATTGTTAATTTACTAGAATCAAGCTCTTCTATCCTTACAGAAGCAACAAGAGTAGTAATGGGAACAAACACTAGCTCTTCTTCTCTCATCATTTCTTCAGGAGAATCCAGGTAAGCATGAATTTGTGACTGTTCACCATCACCCTCCATCGTCCTCAAAGGAGGGTCAGTCCTCTCCCTCAAAGAGGAAATTGAAGAAGCCCCTCCAGTCCCAATAAGTATGAGCAACATTTTCATGGGATAGGATTCATGGCTATCTGAAGGACTTACCACTAATGATGAATCTTCTATCCATGGAATTATTCCTTAGATGCCTTTTCTTATTTTACTTTTTGGGTGTGTTGACATCGTCACCTCCAAATACAGGTATTAGAGAGGGAAAAGCCATGTCTAACTCCTCGCCCATGACTTGCTAGCCTAGAGATACTTCGCCTAGCTCACATGCAGATTCAGGGACTCCAAGAGCAATGTAGCCTGGGTTGTACTGTGGTGAAGGGAGCTCATTATTTCCTTCCTTAACAAGTATCAGTATGAAGACAGTAATTTTGTTGAGTAACCAAGCATTGACTGAAATCAAGTTGCAATGAAAATAAAGAAATAAATTTACATCTTCAGGAGCCACATAATCAAGCCACTATTTGTCTTCTGAAGCACTAATCCCCTCAGTGGTTCCATGATCCATCATTTCCTTCACCCGCTTGGTGATAAGAATGGAATAATTATTGGAATATATGAACATTTCCAGCTCTCTGATGCAAGCCTGCACTTCATCGGGGTTATCCTAGAAGCGGATATCAGCAGATGCCCGGAGATCCCCCAATCTGGGGATATGTAGCCCTTCTCATAAGTCCATCCAAGTGGTTTCATCATCACAATATAAACTCCTCCATGTCTAGACAACCTATGGTCATAAATATTCAGAATGTGTACCAGAAGGCCATGAGGAGGGTCCTACAATATGGGACTTCAACTTCTTCTTAGCTACAACAATCAGAGATAAAGGATAAGAAAGTTATACTTAATTCTCTATAAAATAATGGAAACTAAATTTTCTCAATGATATAACTCACCATGTGTTGATGGAGTAGGTCTCTTGACTTTGGAATTAGGATTATATCTGGCACAAGGCCATTTTGACACATGTCATGCCTCATCATCCCCATCCTGGGAATCCGGTAAATCAGCCCCTGGTGAAGAACCCGGTGAATCAGCTTTGGGTGAGGAAGAGTCACCATCCCTATGAAAGGTTTCTTTCCTCACACTTCTCTTTTTTCTCCTAACCTAGGGGACAGGAAAATTCAGTACCCCTGCCTGGTATGATTATACCCAGTTCTCGGCATACCATGTAGTCAATTGACTAACCGCTCCAGCAACTGGTAGATCAAACACTTCCCCAGTAATCTCTATAGCTATCAGAAACCATAGTTTTCGGGCAACCATTGGATGCTACTCTGACCTGACGTGCACTGGAGGGGATACAACAATCTAGTGCAGACACTTGAATTGATGTGAAAATCTCTATGGAGCATAGGCCTCGCATATAATCTCTCTGTCACTTCTGGTAGCCAGTACACCATCTCTACAAGATAGCATATATGACCCCAACACGAGGCTAGCTGTTCCATCACCAACAAACCGCCCTGTTGGCAGGTTTCCATGTGGAAAGAAATGAAATTCATTGAACATGATCAGCCTCACCTTTAGATAAATGGAATTGAGGTACAATAGAGAAATTTCGGAAAATGCCTGCACTGATGGCCTAAAAGAACTTCCAGGAACCTATACAACATTCTGTACAATGTATGTCCTAAAGTAAGTGGTGATCCATCCCCACAAAACATGGAATGGTCCCACTATTCTCAAAGGAGAATTACACATAGAGACATAGAGTAAGTTCCTGTGAATCTTCTCCAAAAATGGGGTAGCCAACCCAACCATTTTCTCTCAGACAACTTGGCTGCAACAACGAAGGTCCCTGGACTAACAAATCCTTTCAAATCCATAACTGGAAGATGATAAATTCTGGGACATAAAGTTATGAAGCCCGCAAGACAGTTCTTCTCTGGGATTCTTTGATCCACTTCATACCCCCACTTCTCAAACTCTCCTGCTTCCAGAGTTGGATAGAATGTGCCAATAACACCCATCTTCTCTTCTCTGGGGAAGCTGGTAGGATGAGTATAGGTGGTCCCCATCTTCTTATTCTTGATCAAAAACATGTCCATCCACTCCTCTAGATGGATTTTTTTTTCTGGAGTGGATTTTCATGGTTTTGGTATTCTTAAGCTGGTGGAAAATTTTCAATAACTCTTGAGCCAATGCCAGAGTCTTATCAAAATAATTCCATGTCACCTTGTGGGGGTTGAATTCATCATACATATCTCCAAAAATTTTATCCCTTGAAAACTTTTAGACATCCCACAAACTGAGGCCTACTTCTCCATGAGTCAGATGGAAAGAATTCGTTTCTGGGATCCAACGACTGATTAGCTACGACACAAACTTATCATTCCTGTAGATATATGTCTGCCCAGCCTAGACGACTTCATATATTGCAGATCCCTTCAGATCCTTGAAAAACTATGCACTGGTTTGTCACACCCAATATTCCCACATCCAATTCGGCTTTACACCTCCCCTAGGAAGGAAATCCCAACTCTTTTTCCAACCCTTGGATTGGTCCATCTGAGAATTTAGGAAAATAGAGGGATAGAAATGCGGCTACAACTCAGGCTTGTGAGGATTCATATCTGCAGCACAAGGGCTATGATTCATTATGAATGCCTTCTCCAATGTTCCAACATTGAGAAATGATCTTGCGACTGAGACATTTTCCAAATAGAAATTGGTTAAGTCTAAAACTAGGAATGAGGAATATAATTCATTGCCTCTGGAACGTTGACACCTTGCAGATGACCATGGCCATATAAAGGCATGTACATGCACTGTGGGAAATTAGAATGATATTTATTCAAGTACTTAGCCAAATCTGGGAGAGTGATGTCACATATATCATAATAATCATGTCCAATAACATTCATCATGTCATCTATTCTCTTGATGGCCAACTCATCAAAAGATCCAATCCATTTGTGAGCGATTGGATCTGCACAAAGATTAAATAGTTAACTTTTAAGTAAATATGTTTTTATGAAATATTAGTGAAGAAAACAAAAAAATGGATAAGTCATTAAGACATGCATGTTTTACTGTGCAAGTTTTTTCACGCATGTTTCACCGTGCAAGGTTCGCCGCGCAAGTCAAAATTCTTACTAGAGAAGCATGACACAAAGAAGAGCGATTGACCAAGAAAAGCAATAGACTTGTGTGATGGGAGATCCAATTATTTAGAGGTAGGATGGTTTTCATGATGTGACGACCATATATATAGGCGATCCTACAGCCCTGCACGTTGGAACCTACGCGCCAAAACCTGCATGCCTAAAACCTACCCTCTAATGAACCTTGATTTACCTTTTTCCACAGAGTAAAATCATCTTTCCTTTTTCAGATCCAACTCTAAGGGGGGACTTTTTTTAGACTCCTTTCCATCACAGAGTCCAACAAATGGAAAAGGGAGACACCTTAAGCACAGTGTGGGTTACCCTTTTATGAACATCAAAAATTGACAAAGGCCTGGACCAGAAACCCATTTGAAGAGAGTCGTGAAATTTCCTTATGTGCTGTGCAAGTTAATTGTGAACCCTATTATTTTTTTCCCAAGGTGACTAGTGGCCTATAAATAGCCCATGTGGGCCCCCCATTTAGGGGATGAATTTTCCAAAACTCAGATTCAAGCTCTGGTCACCCAAGTCTTTTTCTGACGTCTGCCGAAGACTTCTAAGGTAATTCTTTAACTAGAATGGAATCATTAAAGAGTAATAATAAGGCCTAAGTGTTAGAAATCATCAATAGTTGTGTGCCTAAGTGTCTAGACCTTAAGGGAAAGTAAGACACTTTTGTGCCACCTTTCCCTATCAAGGAAACTTGCGTGCCACCCTTCTGGAAGCCTCTAGGGATAGTACTAAGGGCATGATTTCAATGTCGCCCAAGTATTACCTTGTATATTTTTCGTCACCCATGGTGACTCACGTCACGCAAGTCTACTTGCGCGACCAGGACTTTCACGCCAGAACAATACTTATGCACCTCCTTACTAGTCACCTACATTCCTCAAATCCACCTCTCATCTTCATGACCTAGCCTTCAAAACCATCGTCAAAGCCATTTATGGCATGGTTCCTTTTTTGGAGTCCTTATTTGAAATGGATTCTATCAGAACCTCTCCCAAAATCTTGTGAATTACAAGATTTATGTCACCATGGTTAAGGGTTTCCTATATAACCTCATCCTTTGATATGAGAAGATCCTCTAACCTGGGCCTTCTTCTCAGGAGTAAGCCCCAAGTTACAAGTCCCCTTAACCTGGACCTCCTTCTCAAGAGTAATCCCCAGTCATAATTTCCTTTAACATTGGGCCTCCTTCTCAAGAGTAATCCCCAAGTTATAAGTTCCCGTTAAAAGGTCATCCTCCTCAAGAGTAATCCCCAATCTTAATTTCTTTTGTTTTGAGCCTCTTTCTTAGGAATAAACCCCAGTCATAAGTTCCTTTTTTATTTGGGTTTCCTTCTCAGGAGTAAGCCTAATATTAAAACTCCAAATCTCCATTAAGTACAAATACCTTTATGGACCCTGCTCCTGGGCTTCTTTCCTGAAGTAAGTCCTGGTCTTCATCTACTTGGGAAGTCATACATAAGTAAGTCCCACATCATTTCTCATAACTGTATCTTTCATGGAACCATATTCAAACATACAGATACCTCTTGTTTCTCACACTGAGCATGACTCATGAGATCTTAGGGTGTAAAATTAATCACGACATTTCTTCTTGGGCCATTAACTGTGCATAAACCATATATTTTTTTTACCCGAACTATGTGGAAATAGATCTATTCCATAAAAGAAGAGCATATAGGAAGCCTTTATAATGTTCAATCCCATATTTAATTAATTATTTTCCATCCCAAATGATGTTAAACTATATCCTTCTAATTGAACTATGTGGGTTCAGATTTTTTAGAAAAATGATACGTAGGTAGCCCATCTACAGGTACAATCCCAACTCTGATATAATCCCTATCTTTCTGAATGAAAATAAACATCAAGTGCCACACTGAGTGGATTTAAAACCAGTTTGGTCATCATAGTGACCAATATATTTTTATATAATATATTGAATGATACCATTGACAAAGAGTCTCCAATGCATATGGATTATTCTCTATCTATGAAGAAACTCAAATTCATATAAAAGAATCTCTCAATCCCATACATATCAATCATTGATTACCATTTCTAAAACTCATTTTCATGATTGGTGAATTAATAAGGATTGGTGAACATAACTAAAATCTATAAGAGATTCTCGGAGTAGTCAATAATTTCCCCCAAAAAGGTGTGATGAGCCTGACCTCCCATCCTCTCAGCCAATGCAAATTCTTAATCCTCATTGGTCTAGAACTAATGAGCACCTACCTTTGGAAGGTAGGTCCAAATGGATACAGAATCATTGGATGTTTCTGGTTCTACGAATACACCCGTTGGAAACTGATTGGAATATTTTAACCTTAAACAAAAAAGGTCATCCCCATAAACTCGTTGAAGTGAGACATAATTCCATGTACATTGTGGTAGGAAATACATGGATAGAGAAGCTCCATGATGCCATCTGGGTGATATTTTAATGAATCATAAAGTCGGAAAAACATCCTTGATATTAGGGATTAGAGTTTAGTTAAGATATTGAGGAAGATTTACATATAGGGGTTTTTATCCTTTATGAGGAACTATGAATATTTTATATGATAAAGGTTCATGGTTAACACTATGATTATGGATGGACCTGTAGGAGGCATTTAAGAACCAAACTAGGATGGTTACAAAATTTCAACCCATTAGATATGGGTACACCACGCCCAATTTCCTAGTATTGTAGGATATATTGATATCTTGTGTGTCAGACATAATCATGAAATTGTAGGATCACTTTCACATTCTAGAGTTTGAAAACCAAAATACCTACCACTATACTATCAGTATAGATCCTTTTGAGTTATTATATTGTAGACATATTAGGTTAACATTGCGATGGATATAGATTGGAGATATGTCTCAGGTGGGTCTATAGTTGGTGTAGAAAATTATGAAGAAGGTCAAAGTCACCCACGAGAAGATGAGTAGATCCCAGAGTAGGAATAGATCTTAAGTAGATCACAATAATAGGCCCATGGAGTTTTAGCAGGAATACCGCTTTTCCGAGATATTCTCCCAACAATAAGAAATTTGAAGAGTCAGACTGGGAGGCATTCTATCCCCAACGTTCACAGGGCCATTTGAGATATTGTAGAGTTTTGGAGAGGTTCCTTAGCGCCTCTCACAATCGCCACATTTGGATTGGGTGCATGATGTTTTCCATGTGTCCCATCTCAAGGTAAGTGCATGAACCACTACACATTATTAATTGGGTTGGTCTGTAAATTGATCATGAGTCCACCTTTTCAAACCACCTAGTGGTGATAAATTATCGATAAAAGATATTTCTATGTGGATTGACCATTGCCTTGGTTCATTTGTTGTGGTAGCACTGGAAGGTGTTAGAGAGATCCTGGGAGAGGGAGATCTATATGTGAGATTGGTATCCTGAGATATTCATGCAGTTTTAATTTTCAGGGATGTATATAATGAAGTATGAAATAATTTCAAGGCATTTTTTCCTTGTAATAATTTGAAATATTTCTACATATATTTTCATAACCATGCTCTGAGATGGCAAGCGATTCTAAGGCCCGATGTGCATAGAATTAATTTTATAAAAATTTAAAATATCTGTTATATTATTCCCAAATAAATTATTAATTAAAATACAGTAAATATTAAATGATGTCATGAATCATAAATGTAAGACCACAGTTGATTCTGGAACATGATGAATACACTAGTTCCAAACTACTGTGGGTTAGTGTGGGGAGTTTGTAAATTGTGACCATTGGTGGGTGTGATCAATTAAAATAAATAATTGAACATATGTATTTTAATTAGATTATCTTAATATAAGACCTATAGGTAATCCAAAATGGAAACTCTATAGGATTATCCACAAACCCATGGGGGAAGTTATGGTATTCGTCCTCGCCATCCATTGGTGAATCAAATTTGACGATGTTGAGAATATAGATCGAGTTAGATCAAATCCCATAAAATTAAATGAATCTAATTAAATAATTGAGAAGAATATTCCTTGAAAAAATTGATCTTATATATAGGTAGGACTCATCATTTGTGGATTCTTAAAAATATTATTAAATTGTTGATCAATATTAACCCCATCCTTAGATCAATAATAATCATAGACAATATCATGTATGAATGTATTGAAAAGAAATTTTATATTCATTTTTTTCTCAGCTAAGATATCCCAAATGTATTCATTGTCCATGATATATTGTCCAACAATTAATAAGCACCCATTCATTGACTTTTCTCCCTTGATTATTCATGTTATTCATTGATTGGAAAACAGAGCCTCAGTTTGACATTACCAGCTGCTTGCAAGCCCAGTTGGACCCTCATATTCATGGAGGAATTATATAATACAAATGGAATAATAAATAAATGATGAAATAATGTATATTGGTGGGTTATATGTGAATTGTTTTTTGATCGGAAATATGAAATGGTACATGGCAGTGTCGGGATACGAGAAAAGACATGACAGTGTGTTTAGGTTCACACTATTGCAAACAACATTCAATATATGGAAACCGTAGGTTCTTTATCATGGGATAAATAATGGATCAACAATTTTTAAGAGGATACATTACCAAATCATAATATGTAAATATTTAATTTGGATCTTGGAGTTTAGATACAATATGTTATGAATAACATTACTACACACCGTGTAGTCTGAAGGGCACATAACGTGTATGTATATATCTATGGATGTTGTGATTTAGTAGGATTATGAGTTTCACATGCCATATGGGGAACCCACACTCCTTGTTTCCTTATTTTGGAAAACATGGCTTATTATTTGGGAGGATAAGGGCATGGGAACGACAAGGAACATTCCATGTGCCAGGGCACACACAGATGGGAAAAGTAAAAAAACATGGCCATAGATGATGGGAACAACCCCGAGTGGCTAAAACATTCCATTTATACCCTATACAATCTGTATATGGTAACATGTATAGTGAACCGTGTATTTCCAAGGACATGGCAAGGTGATTATTCTGAACCACATGTTGTGTGGTCCCCCTCCCACATCTTTTACTCTTTCGTTCCATCTTATGAAATGTCAAACCCTTGTATCGCCTTCCTATAGACTATTATATTGTTCAACAAACATCCTATATTATTGTTTTGACATGTAAAATGAAATAGTGTCCACTATTTTGATTTGGAGATATGATGTAAGATATTATGGGCATGGCTCTCACTCCGGTGATGCTCGATGACATAAGTTATCACGGATGATAACCAGGGGATTATACAGTGAAACCATCATATTGGGATCAAGGGGTCCTCTAAATATAAAAAAAGTGGAACCCTCCAGCTGTGATAGGAATGGGTCCTCAATCTACACCTCATGTGGCACCATCATATTAGGAAGGGCTTCTTCGCTCGATTTCTTATTTTAGTTGTACCATCCTACTGGGTTGGTAATGGTTCATAAACTACTAGAGTGAAAACCTCTAGTTGGGACTGGGAACAGGTCCTCTAATGAATCCATATGTGGAACCCTTTAACTAGGTTGGGAGTGGGTACTCTATCAATTCTTGAGTGGGACTCTCCTACAGATACATGGCATGGTTTTTTGACCATTCGAGTAGTACCCTACTGTTGGAATAGGGCATGGGTCCTCAAGATATATACTAAGTTAAACCCTTATATTTTATGATGGAATGAAATCACTATCTAGATATCATTACCCCTTTACTATTCAAAATAGTGGTGAGGTCTGGAATGTAGTTAATTTTTTCTTCTAGGATGATGCATACGATGATGAACATCAATGATGTACCTTCTTGAATTGTTGGTACTCTTTATTATGATTGGATTTATGGTTGATATATACTTCTATATCTCTCATGTTTCATTGGCTTGAACATATGTATATATTTTTATCCTTGAGTGGGGTTATATTTAAAAGCTTTCATTGGGTTGAGCTATTTACTCTCTATTACAATGGTGTTTCTTACTACTCACCCTTCATAATTTTGGGGAGTCTTACTCTGTATATATATACTCAACCATACATTGGATTTTCATGAATGATTATTTTTTCATGTAGATGAAAAATATGTCGGTAGTTATGTCATAGGAGCATTAGGATACCTATTTCATTAAACCATGAGCAGTGGTCAAATCATATATATCAAGAGCTACACTCTGTCAGAACTATTAGTAAGTAGATTAGTTTGGTTGGTAAATTTTTCTATATGGGCATGTATTTTGTGATTTACCATTCAGTTTGAACTATCATACTCTCATACACCATAGAGGGTGTTTTGGTTTTTTTATATTCTACATGTTTCATATTTTTATTATTATTAATTTAATCTTCGATATTGAGACAATCAGATTTGTATATGATGGTACATTGTTCAAAAAACCCAATTTAGAATATTCCCTTTCTTTATTGTCACCACCCACTTCCCTATGGTTGAGGGACTTGGGTAGTTGCGGATCAATCCTCGGTTTGGTTTGGGTCATGAAAATATCAATTTAAATAATATTATTTTTCCATTATTCATTAAATAGATCTAAATGGATTAAATTATTATTACTGGTGAAAAGGCCTCATCAAATTTACTACCTTTAAACTATTAATATCCATTAAAAATAATAATTTCCTAATTTCTTCCCACTTCATCAATATCATTCTTCTTCTAAAAACCCAACTTGATTTCAATCACATAGTTATATTTATGATTGGGTATCAACTTCAATGCCTAATTTTTATCAGTCTAATCTAATTCCTTATTCTTGTAACCAGTCCACACTTTATGGTTAAATCCTTCTTAAACACATCATGTCTCAACCTTTGAAAAAAATAAGTATGTGAATCATTCCTCAATGTTCTCATGGTTTGAACCTATTTTACTTAATCCTAAAAGATATTTTAATCCCCCATTTTCTTCTTCTTCATTTTTTGAGATTAATTGATTTCCCCCCATCACATGAAATGGGAGAATCCATGTCTTTATCCTATTAATTATTTATATCATCACGTTTTCCAATGTGTCTCACATTTTTATTGAAATAATTAGTTTCATCCTAAGATACTTTTTTATTTGTATTAGATTGTAAAAAAATTAATTCTGAATGTTCCAATACATTTATAATTGTTGAATCTAGTCTTCAATTTTCCTTTTTGTATCAATGTTATGCTATTATATTTAGAGGGTATCCGTGGAATAATTCATCAAAACTTGTTTTAATAAAAATCCTCATATTATCATTATCAATTTTTATAATAAATTATATGTTAAACAAAATTGTTTACATAAAAATATGGATTTAGTATAATTCATTTTATGTGGAGAAATGTATAAATTTGGTATGTGAAAGAAGCCATTTTGGATTTGGACTACTGTACTAATAACATGTCTCCCCGAAAACCAAGAATCATCAGGTCCAATCAACATGGTTCATGCCTTATAAACCTAGAATATATTATTTAATTTACCTTGAATATTTCTTTAGTTTTTATGGTGAACAAAAATCATGATTAATATCATTGATCTCAAGATAACCATAAAAATAACCACATGTATATTCAACCCCATTATCAGTTCAAATATTCATTATAGATTATCCACTTTGACTTTCAACACTACTGCTAAATGTTTTAAACACTTTGGTATCCTATGATTTATGTTATTAAAAAAATAGATGTAATACATGTGAAATAATATGTAAAAAAAATTAAATACTAATATATGTTTTTATGTTTTTTACTCATAGGTCTATATACGTGAGACTAAATAATTCCATGAAATGAGAGGTATATATCTCAACCTACTTGTGTGAAGAGTTTGATAATTTCAATTTCTGGTATATATAACAACACCAATATCTATTTATTAATCATATCTGGTAAATAAAATTAATTTCCTATATGTTTTAACATGTTCATGTATATATAGTAAATATTTACGATCCTTATATTCAATAATCTATTTCGATTTTTCATACTCAAATAACATGATTTTTCTGAATTAAAAACTATGATAGGTTTTCCTTAGTTCATTATCCACTTATAAAAAAAACGGTGTATCCATAAAATTCATCAATAAAACAATATATAATGAAAAAACATTATTTTATTAATCATAATTTAATGAAATACTCAAAATATTATTTTTCAATCCATAAAAAATAAGTTGCATACATTTTTTTTTTCTTTTCGTATGACTGATCATCTAATAACATTTATTCAACGAGACTCTATAATTAAAAAATAAATATTCCTTCATTATAGTCCATTATATTCTTATATATATTCATATATTCAGTCATAATTTACTAACATCAAAATTTCATAATATATTGTCATTCCATTTTATAGACATGAGTGCAGTTTCAACCACATGATCCATATATTTGAACTTTTCATACTTCACTGATTCATTTGAGTTTTATAATAATTTATTTTTCCCTATAATAATCTCAAAATGACATTTTAATAGGTTTTTAAGTTGATCATACATTTTATATAGGGTTTCAAGACGTTTTAATATGTGCATAGTTGAAAATTTGTATTTTTGGATTTCATTTGAGTCTGTCTTGTTTTAGTGGGATAAATCCTTATAACATTATTCATATAATACCTCCAGGATAATTTTTTTGGGATTATGATTGAACCATAACATCATTTTTGTATGTATAAATCCTCTAAAACATGAGTAATATCATGAAAACTATTTTTCATTGAAACTAGCATTCTTTCTAGAACTTCGTATCTATTTTCTATCTTTATTTTGAAAATTATTCATGGATCAATTTATCAAACCAAAATATCGGTAGACCCCAAAAATATTATTCCTAATATTATACATTATCTCATAATTATTATTTTCTATTTCTATCAATATTTTTAAGGATTTATTTTTCATAAAATCAATAATTCTAGACTTCACTCGTTTTAGTTATACACATTATTCTATAGGCATTATTCTTCTAATTATTTTGATACCCTTTATCAAAAGCATTAACCATATTATTATCTAATTAATGTGATATTTTCTTAATTTTAAATTATCCAAACTCATTATATCTTTCATTTATTTCTAAATATAATTTTTGGATGTAATATTTTCCTTCAACTCATTTCTATTAAACAATTTTTTTTTTATCACCGCCATCTTTAGCTTTTATTCTAGGATTGCGTGGAGTATTTTATCTTCATCAATTAACATAATTAACTTGTCAAAATAATTTAATATATGAAATATTTCATCTTCATTACCAATTATTGACAGCTAAAACATTGTCCATAATTCTTAAACCTCTTGTTTTCATTCATAATATTTTCAGTTTTCCCAAGGCATTAATTAAATACCATTTTAAGGATGAAATCCATCAATGCTTCTTATCTTTATAGTAGATATTATAATTATCACTTGAACGAATCCCATAATTAAATATTGAAATAAATAACTTCTCATCATCATCATCATTAGAATTTTGAAGATCCAATTATTCTAAACTTTCTTAATGATCCTAACATAAGGATTCAAAATTTCATTTTTAATTTTTAGAGAACCTCTCATTCCATAATTTTCAATAAGACTGACATTTTTAATCATTCTTATTAAATATTCATAAAATAATTTCATCTCCATTATCAGTGTCTCTGTACTCAATTACTATTGGAAAATTATTTAAAAATGTCCAATGCCACCATAGTTATGCTCTACAATGGTTATATTCATTTATAATTCCTTATAATTATTTTAAAATTTAATTAATATAAAAATATTGATTCATTAGAAATCATAATAAATTGATAATTTAAAGATAAAAAAATACTTAATTCTCTATAGGAAAATTCATTGAAATTTCTCACTTAGTGTCTTTGATGGTGATTTCATGATCATTATTTCCTTTATTTTTGATATAATTCTATTTTCATATGTAATTTTTAATTTTGATTTTTTTAAAATGATCCAATTATATTTTTCAGGATATATATACTCTAATGATAATATATTTTCATCAAATCCTTTCTTATTAATACTCATGATTATATCCAAAACTATAGATTCGTTAATTTTTTAAGAAATCCTTCCAACTATACCTAAAATATCCTGAACAATTATAAAGAAACCATCAACATATTCAACATATCACATTTTTACATATTCATATTTAAATTTCCGAATTTATAACCAAGATTTATTATCTTTTTTTCCCTTTATAAAACATTTCACCTATTTTCATATGCCTTAAGTCATTCGAATTCTCGGAACCCACAAGAATTCATTTTTTGAATGTATAGGAGGAATAAAATTTAAAAATCATATATCATTATTGATACTCCATATTTTTGTTGATTTTAATGGATAAACTTTTAATTTTATCATCTTCCATCGAATTATAGAAAATAGATAAAATATATGAGAGAATTTTACCCTTTATGATATGATATCTATTCCTATCGAATAGATGAATCCTCTGACTGTTAACAGAGTTCTAAAAAAATTATGTTTGTATTCTTCATAATAAAACATTAAAAAAATAGTGTTAATGAATAAAAACTTATCTAATACATATGTTGAGTAACAATAACTTCTTCTGTGATGAATGATAGGGTTCAATCAGTGGTACATTGTTTTTATGTTTTAGCATTTAAAAACAACATTTTCCTCCTGTTATAGAGAAACAAATATTCTAAACACAACATAACTGAAAACCTATCATAACACATTAATTTAGAAGGTTAACTACTTAAAAATAGTAGCTCATCCTTTTTTTGACTGTGAATAAATTTGAGATCATGTAAGTCACTATAAAACAATCCACATTGTTTATGACAACTAGGGTATATCCATATTTTTCATTTTTCTATAATAACAAGTCAACTCATGGGATACTCACATAGTAGATATAATAGAAAATATTTCCAAAAAAAATAAATAAATGCTATCCAACATTATTTAACAAGTCATCATTGTTCCACGTGAATTATTAAAATATCTACTTATGTAAGTTTGTAATTCTTCTTCTTTGATTTCATGTATAGATGCAAGAATGATTCTTCTCTCTTATAATTTTATTAAAGTTTTTATTAATCAGAAATCTATTTCTGACAATAAATATCACACGATGTTACATGATACATAAGAAATAAATAAATATATATATATATCAATAATTGTTAGCTACCGCTTCTCTTTCATCATTAATCAAATATTTACAATACATGTAAATGTATTCAGATAAAAATATAGATAATTATCAGAAAATTTCATCAATATTTCATATATATGAGAATTATTCTATAACTAATTGAAACTACATATAAACATACCAAAATATCATGGCGTCTTCATCCTCCTTTTAACATATATTTCCTTCATATTAAATCCCATGAAAATAATTATAAAATTAAAACACCAAATATTAGATCATGGAGGCATCAATATTAGACGTATTCTATATAAATATAATCAATCTCATAGTATATTAAAATAATCCACAAATCAGCAATTGTATATTTAATATGCATTGGTTATGGTCAAAAGAGCCTTTTTCTTAGTACAAGCTCACAAATCAATTTCATACACCATGCTCTAATTTCTTATACTGATCTTTATTATCTAATATATCCTAATTACATTTCTGAATTGTTATCATACATTATTCAATTAATGTACAATTATAACTCCAAAAAAACATGATTCATATGAACATTCCTAGATGCATCCAATTACCATCTGTCTCTATTTTCATATGTATCATAATATTATGAAATTTAATTATACCTATGTCAATAAATGTAACTATATTAACCCATATGATAAATTCTTGTTTTACTATTAATTTATATATGATGTTAGAGATTTGGGTATGTATATTTTCTAACATGAGTAATTTTACTATATAAATAATTCATATACATATATTCCCCTATGTAACCAATTTGTGTATAAGACCAGTTCTCATTTGGGACCAGTTCACCAACATGAATAATAATACATCTAAATTCTTCATATGGGAAGATATTATTCTTTGAGAATTTGGAATCACAATATTTTATTCTTCTATGTATATCCCTTTAAATTTTAAATCCCATATGTGGATATTTTTATATATGGAACGTTGGAAAATTAAATACCTTCTAAACATTATCGTCTGCACTATAAAACCATATTTCGTATTTATAATGTAATACAAAAACAGAACTCAGGAATAAAAATAACCAATATACTGATATTTAAAATATAATGGATAAAATTACTTTATATTATAATATTTAAAACACATACTCTATGATTTACTAATATTTGGGATGAAAACAAAAGATAACTTCATCATTATTCGAACTTCTTGTTGATCATCTTCATTTTCAATCAAAAAATAATTGATCAAAACATTTTTTATCAAAATAATATTGAAACTTAGTGTAGATAGTGATGTTTAAGATAGTAAAAATAGTGTTCATCAGTTTGATGAAATAAAATGATTTTTCTTGGGAATGATTTTAATTCATTCAGATGTGAATATTACAGTTCGATGTTTTTACTTCAATGCTAATTATAATTGATTTATTTATGGAAAAAGTTATGAAATATTTAAATAAACTAAAATAGATTATGAATTTTTATATATTCAGTTTGAATATATTTTATTTTTATAAAAATTAGTATTTATAAAAAAACATAACATGCTAATACAATGAGTGAATAGAGAAAATGAAACCATTTTAATTTGGGGAAAGTTATTGGGATATTTTACATGAGATTCATAGTCATTTTTATAGGATTTAATATAATATAATTTAATATATAAAATGATAAACTCATCAATGACTTAATATATGTATGTATCTTGAAAATATTCAATAAGAATTAATAATCCAATGTGAAGTTGATGAAACAATGAGTTTTTGTGATCAAATGAATAAAATATAAACTTATATATATATGTGTGTGTGGGTTTTTATATTAAAGATGATAATATTAATTGATAGGAAAACCCCAACATATGATGAATAATATTCAAATAGTCGAGGGCACCGAGTTCATTTATACAGTAGTTTATGTATACATTCTTTCATTGACATTATAAGGGGATATATATATATATATATATATATTGAGATAGTATTTTCTAGAATTATCCTTCTAATATAATATTTCACATTTATTATTAGTAACATAAGCAAAATTAATTACATATGGATTTCATTACCAAAAATTATTATATTTCACGTTTTTAGAGAACAAGTAACATACATGTATGATTATCTTAGATGATTTATAAGAATGTAAGGATGATATATTTCTTATTTATCCTATTTTATAGAAGAAGTAAAATTTTATTGAAAAATTTGATACCAGTTTCAAAATAAGGATATAGTCATTAAAATTTAAAGAAAAACACTATAAAAATAATTATATGTTATTGTCTCTTGATTGTTTTTCTTATACGATTTAGAATAAATAAATCAAATACAATTTATACACAACATGATGTATAATTAAAATGAAAACAACATAACTCTTATAAATGAAATTAAAATTTATTAGATAAAATAAAAGGACAATAGAAAGTTATAGTAAATCATGATTAAAATATGTTTAATACATATAATTTATAATCTCAAATTCCAATAAACATTTTAGAAAAACAATACACCCTATTTTATATTTCACATTATAATTCATAATAACACTGAATATTTTATTTTAAATTATACTTTCAAAATGTTGAATACATCTCGAGAAAATCATAATAAATGGAAATACAACCATTTACAGGCACCAAAAATTGAAACAACCATTATAAATAACTATTTTTTATATTATTTTAGAAATACCATTCATTGTGAATTATGTAGTAAAAAATTTCTTGTAGACATTTAAATCTATATCCTTTTAAAAATATTCAAAAAACCTAGTACAAGTGGAATTATTATAAATAATCATGAATAAAAATTATTTATCATACATATATCAATAAAAAGATAAAATAAAGCAAATGAAATCTTTTCAAAAAATCTAATGAATGTATAATAGTTTGGATTCCAATGAATTAAAATTTAGAACAACATAGAGGTTTCATTGATGATATTGTATTAATTAATAAAATTCAAATATTTTTAAAGAGTTGAAAAATGAAATTATTCAAGTTATTAAAAAAATTAAGTTAGTATACATTGAAAAAAAAATTCTACCATGAAAATGATTAAAATCTTCCTAAATTGCAGAATACCTATGGCTATTTAGCTAATAAAATAAAGTGGTTACTCAAAAAGATGTATTGTTTATGTAAATATTTCATGTGATCTATCCACCACATAGCTATAAACAAACAACCCTCTAATGATCCTATACAATTTCATTACAAACCATTATGGGACACCCCTTCATGGTTCTCTCGATATCCTATAACAAGTCCTAATGCATGC
Source organism: Viscum album (assembly GCA_963277665.1). Lineage (NCBI taxonomy): Eukaryota > Viridiplantae > Streptophyta > Magnoliopsida > Santalales > Viscaceae > Viscum > Viscum album. Next base: position 32,154,505 of record OY728150.1, on the reverse strand, counting down.
CCCTAATCACTGTGAGCTATAAAAAATTATCATAATAACCAACTATATAACCTAGGAATTATTACCCCCAGCATTTTCATGATGGTTTGGAATTTTTTTCATTCAATTTTAATCCTTTACTAAATCCCAAAAAATAGAAATGAAAACCTAAGGATGGTCCTAAGAGAATCTATCGATTTTCCAAAGCCCTTACTTCCAATAAAATTGGAATAAGGCCATGTCAAATAGTTTGAAAAACCATGCAGCCCACCCCACATGGGTATTTTAAAATATTGTAGTTACATTCAATAGACCATTTAGACCGGAACATTTTTTATGAAACCTTGAGACTTTACGCTCATGGTTGTGTTTGTGGTTCTAAAATTTGGGGTAGTGTAGTTTTCCATTAAAATAGTGACATGCACATAGTTGGCATACAGTTTGAAAACATTGGGCCTAAACCATGTGCCACTTATTTTGTAGGGGAAAATTACTGAATTCTATTCATGTAAATATTAATCAATATTATTTTTTTCTATTTATTAATACTATATATGTTCTTGTTTCTCTTCTCTTTATAGATTCAAAATGCTCTCAAGTTATGAATTAAGACAATCCTTTGATCTAGTATTGATTTCTTGATCTTTCAGAAGCATTGGATCCATCTCAGTACGTTCTCAAATACTCTACCTTCTTATTCTTGATTATCTTTTAATCCATCATTTAAATTAGGTGGAAGATAATTTTCAAAAAATTTAGATTGTTGAACATCTTCGATCTCTTTTATCTTAGTTTGAATCTGAGGATGATATCAAGTGAGGTAACATCTACGACCTTGAGGAAGGTGGTCACATCATTTTCTCCATTATTTTCAATTCTTTGTAGCTACATCATTGTGATTCATGCCATATTTTTCAATGAATCCTCTTTATATTGAGTTCTTCATGTAAAATAGATCTATGAACATAGTTACATACATGTTAATCCATGTTTATTAGACTATAGGTCATTACTTTTTATTATGGTCACCCAATGGGTCTTCCAAGTCAAATTTTGTGTTAATGGTAAAATTTTCATTTACCTAGAACACATATTTAACTAATTGATACGCTTTTAATTTGAAATTACCTTGATCTATAATTGTTTAATGGAATCCAAGGAACCTATTAGGGTTATTCCCATCCTATGTTTGGAATTTCTGATGTAGGAAATTCTTTTAATGACCATGGCCCCTATATGTTCCCCATGATCCTTATAATTGGGATTTCCATGATTTAGAAAATGAAATTTGTTTATTTATTACGTATGACTTCATATTGGTTTCATTCCATTAAATGAATTGAATGGTTTAAATTTATTGACTCATAAGGGTGGTTAGGCCATGCCTACTAATTTATTATCAATAAAATGAATTAATTGAATTATAAATCATTTATTATAATAACATTGGAAAACTATATGCATTAGAGGTTATTCTTCATGCATATAATTACATGTATGAATATTCTATATATATATGAAGATGGATATTGAATTAAAAGTGATGTATTTTCTCTTTATTAATATTATAAGTGTGATTATGACTTGTTATTGTTATGTTATTATGGTAAAGGATTCTTGATCATTGGAAGTATCATGCTCCCTTATATCTTCTGTTGAGAAGGGCATATCACACCATTGAAATTGTTAGGATGGAGGGTGTTATGCGCTACATTCCTTTTATTGAGTTTTAAAATTATCGATCACTCCCCATCTTGAGTGTTGTTCATTACATCTAACAATCTTATTGGGTATTAGGTAATTTACAATATTTCATGATCCTATAGGCTTGTTAGACTGGTCATAGATATCTAAGTTACACCCTCATCTTACCAGCAACTAGTATTCGAGGTATATGGCTGCTTACATCCAAATAAAAAATGTTTATATAGGTGGATGAAATATATATATACATATAATTAAACTATATCCATATTATTATTATATATATATTAAGTGATATAACGTCCTTCCATCAAAGAGATGATGAAATTAGGTCCACCATGTATCCTATAAGAACCTAATTTGGACAGTTATTTATTTTTGAACCACATTCCATTTTTGATTATTCTTGCACAATGTTTAGTTATAAGCACTACTAGGATTACACAGAAACATTATTGGTGGTGGCCAACTAATAGTTTTTGTCTAAAACACCGTTATTATATGTCCTTTGGTACCTAAGAAGATTATCTATCTATAAGTATTGATTAGGGTAAGATCACTGCTATAGTTTTTTGATATTCTTAAGTATGTTAAGAGAATAGGAGGAGAGGACTGATCATTCAATTGAAATTCTAGTGGAGTTTTTTTTTATTTTTTTACATGTTTTATAGCATGATTTTATGAATGTTATCATGATACATTTTTCATATCTGCATGACATGAATTACATGTATCTCACTCAAGAAAAGTGTATTTTTTATATTATTATTTGTTTAGTTTTTATCTTCATCTACATAATTATTTTTACTATTTAATTATGATTTGTAATTTATTGATTTTGTATATTTATCTTATATTTATAATATATTTTATTTTTCTATTGAAATATATATACCAATATGATAAAAGGATATTTTCTCCCCTTTATACCACAATTACACCCCCACTAGTAGTCGATATCCTCTAGCATATGGGGAGGTGCGATTGACGCCCTGTGACTCACCGGCTTTGGGAAAGGGTTTTTTGACCTCATGTCAGGATGTTAGAAAGTGGAATAAGATGAAATTATTCACATTTTTGTTACTGATTGGAAATTAGATATGAGACATTGAGCTAAAGGAATTTGGAAATGAATATGTGTGTGGACATAGCTGACCCTTGTATATGGTAAATTCAAATTACCTTGGATGGGTAATTGTTTTTATTGATTGTGACAAAAATTATTGATATCATTTCCCCATTAGTTAACACTCATATTTTATAGTGTTATTGATATTGATATTATTTAAATGAGGATTAAATCTACCTATGTCTAATGAAATGAGTTGTTTTCATTATATCATGCATCATTACTAAGAAAACTTAGTGAAATATTCCATGCATTTTTTCATGTACCTTATATTTTCAGACTATATTTTCCTGTTAAATATTTATTATACCTGAAATATGAATTAAATTGAGCTCACACTTCTTGAAATGATTGAAAATAATAATTAATAACTAATGTTTTTACCATATCCAAAAAAAATTCATGAATAGGTTAATGCTGACACCATAAAAACCATTTATGGAATGTTAATACTTAGACCATTGGTCGCATGGGTTGGAATATTTTATGGTGTGGGTTAGGTTGATTGAATTTTTTTTATATGGTGTATGTGATCTTTTGGGTTAAAAAATTGGAAACTGTTTTCTCAACCATTGTGGAATGTTTAAATACTTAATCAATAAAAAATACAAAATGAAAATGACATATAAGGTAAGAACATCCATCAAGTAAAGATCTAACATAGAGACAAGGTCTGAAGAAATCACTTATTAGTGGGTAGTGGGGTCTCTTAAATTCTCAAGTCTGGTAATATTCCCTTTCAATCATCTAGACCTAGCTTGTTCAACATGAAGAGAGGTACGATCATTTTTATAGGAAGGTTTTGTACATGTACTAGTTTCTATATGCAATATACTCAATTAATTAAATATCATGTTAGGTGTGTTTGTGGAATTTTATTTTCACACCTCCACAACGTCCTCTGTAAGAAAACCCAGAAGGAAGTGATTACTATATTCCTATGGTTGGGGGGCCAAATTCGCCAATGATTCCTTTTGATGTAACACATGTGTAAAATCATTGAATTCGGAATATTGGAATTGATTACCAGTTCTTATAATGGATATTATGTATGATGAAGGCTTTGAATGTTGTTCTTAGAACATCCCAAATTATGGAATAATTGAATCATAAAATTTATCATCAACAACCTCTCATGTTTTCTAGGTAGACCGCATGTTGTGGAATCTTGGATTGAAGCAATCCATTCGACAATCGAGCATCTAAAGATTCATCCATAGTGGAGGGTCAATCTAGAATCCTATATGTCATGTGGTTCCACTATAATGATGTGTAATGTTATCACCCATCTAGATCGATATAGTGATATGGTTTGGGTCTATTTTAAGGCCATCATGTATTAATACTTCTTTCCCTAGATTCATAGGACTGACAGAGCGATATAATTTATAAAATATCAATAGTGGAGTATGTATGTAAAGGATTACAATTCTCGTGTCACTATATTGTAGTGGTTCACTCTTACTCTTGTGTGTGATAATATTTTTCCCCTAGGAGATTTGAGGATGGGTTAAAATATGTCATTCGAATTCTAGTCAATATGTTTAGGTTGATTACAATTTCTGAAATCATTAACTTGGCCTTTATTAATGATAAGGATTTGAGGGAGGAAAATGGTACAATAAAGGACGGTTTAGAACCTATATCTACCAGTGGTTATTCTTTGGGGAATAGTATTCTTTTTAGGATTCTTTTGAAGATAGCAGTATTCAGGTTCCATGTGAAGATATTTTATTTATTTTTCATGATTGAGTGAATTAGAGACACAAATAACCTCATTGTTTAATGGATACAGTTCAGTGTAGAGGTTGTGGAAGGATGGGGAATATGCAGTGCTTTCTTAGGACTTTCCCTATAGCCCCTATAAAGTGAGTATCTACACATAGTCATTGGTTAAGGGTGGGAATAATAAGATCATGTCAGGTAGGTATCTGGAATACCACCATTTGATATTGTTGGGGTGGTTGTCGAAGTAGAGGTAGTCATGCTTATAAATATCAACACCAATAGAGAGATATTTATCATTAATGTTAGGTAGTGACTCAAGGACATGGTACATTCATGTTACATGAATTCCACCCTATTTCATTGGAGCATATTTCTAGACCTTTTATGGTACAAGGTAATGTTCTTGTAGCCTCAACTATACTGTACACTTTTTTTTGATATATTTATATCTCACTCATTCATATGTGAAGAAATAATGTAATTTTTTAGACTTATTATCAAACAATTTCATGGATTTATGATGCTAGATACACCATTAGGTATCAGATCATAGGGTTTTCAAGATTGTAAGGATTTTCCCCTTCAGATAGATTGATACATTTTTCATATGGAATATTCACATGCACGATATGATGATATTTGAATTAATAATCAGGCTGGACCAGTTACTACCATATCCAATGATATCATCTAAGGGTGTTGTTTACATAATCATAGGTTTTTAATAACATTCATAATGGAGAAGGGATCGTAGGATGACACAGATAAGACCCAAGAATTAGAGGCTGAGTAGTGTAACAGATCAGATCTCCATCCTTTTCCTGGAAGACCAGGTTTTACTGGCCATTTTCCTACCACCTATTATGGATTGTTATAATGATATATTTACTTCTATAGTCTACGTCTGGTGTGAGAGCTAGAATTATCCACTGAGATTGTTCTTTGAATATCACCAATGATCATCTCTCCTTATAGGATAGATCCTAAAGATCTTACGGAACAAATGATATTGTTGGACTATTTAGAGTCTAAATACTACATAAAACTCAAGAAATATCTTTGGGGTTCAACAATACATTTTCCAAAAGCCTTATAGTACCATCATGCATAGTGAAGATTACAGATGTTTGAACATGGTCATGATAAATAATTGTTATCCACTACCTAGAATAAAATACTTCATTTATTATCATTAAAGAGAATGATTGTTTTAAAATATAGGTTGTAGGTCGGGCTATCACTAGATATCTGTCAGGTAATATTACATACCTCAGATACCTTTCATAGGTAGGTTTAATATATATGAGTACTTGTTCATTATATTTAGACTGATGAATTTACCTATGGATTTTATGGATTTTATAAATCGGTTTTTCCGCCATATCTATATTCATTCATGGTAGTTTTTTGATTATATGATGATGTATTCACACCACATACATGACTATAAACCCATCATGAGATAATGCTGAGAACCCTAAGAGGGAACCATCGATATGCATAGTTCAGTATATATTCCACTTCTTCATCGATAAAGTAAAGTTTTTTGGTCACATCATCTCGGAGTAAAGACTTTTAGTAGACCCAAAGAAAGTTAGATATGTAGTTCTCTAGGAGTATACAAAGAACATCATCAATATCTGGAGTTTCATATGTTTTTTCAGAGACTATAGACGCTTCATCCAAGATTTCTCATACACTGTAGCACATCTACGAAAAATGAAAAATAAGGCTGTGAAATTCATATGGTTAGAATCTTATGAAGCATCCTTTCAAGTGTTAAAGGGTCATTAGACATCAGTGCCGACATTGATTCTTCTAGAGCCAAGAAATCGCTATACCATTTACTATGATAAATTTGGGTATTGGGATTGGAGATTTTATGATGTTGGAAGAGCATGTCATTTTATATGAGTCTCCTCATTTGAGTCCTCGTGAGAGGAATTACCCAACACACAACATCAAACACCCTAGTTTAGTACATGTATTATGTTGTTGAAGTCACTATAAACATGGAGAGTATTTTTTTGTGTAAAATGATAAAAAAAGCCTAATGTAAATCTTAAAATAGAAGAATCTCAATTACAAAAGTGATGGTGTGCTGAATTCCTATAGTCTCTTGATTTTGAGCTTTCCTAATCATTAGGTAATGGAAATTCTATGGTCGATAAAAGATGAATTAGACACAAGCAATTCAAGAATCTAGTGGTGAGTGGATGTTTATGAATATATTCAGAGATATGAATATTGAGGTTCCAAAGGACCATGGTTTGATTATCACCTTATAATTAGTAGTGACCTATAGTCTTCGAGAACGAGTAATAATGAGACAATTAAATAATCCCGATGTCCATATCCAAAGGGAAATCATTTCAGAATACGATGCCTCTTTATGATGGACCATGGGTGTAGATGATACCTTATAATTACATGGGTGTTTCTGGGTTCCAATAAACATTAGAGAGGATATGGTGTTTAAATATCATACCTCAACACATTAAGTTCACCCAGGAGTCACAAAATTGTATCAAGATCTATCACCTGAGTATAGGGGGCCTAGTATGAAACACAATATTTTTTGATTCATCAAATGATCTTCCACATATTTTTAGTTGAATTAAGAACAACTTCTAATGACAGGGCTTTTATCAACATTTTCCATTCATTAGTGTAAATGTGATGATGTTTCAATTGATTATATGACATTACTACCCATATCACTTTGATGAAAATATATCCCATGGGTTGTAATTTATTGTTTGATAAATCATTCTCATGTTTTACATGTGTTAGAGACCTTCATGGATGATTATATTGAATGTTTGTATGTTAGGATGTTTTATTTCTCCATTGATCTCTTAGATCTATTTTTTGAAAATAGATTCTCTCATCATGCCACAGTTCTGGAAGGGGTTACAAAAGGTCTTGGTTTTGTAGGCACTTTGTAGAACTGACTATCACCCATAGATCGATGGAAAGAAGTAGTGTATTCTCTATGTGTTAGAGGACATGATCCATACATGTGTCTAGACGGTGGGGGGTTCTGGTGGAAACATAATTACCTCGTTGAAATCTAATATAATAATAGATTTCATGATACCATCGAGATGAATCCTTATGAATCCTTATATGGTAGGCCATACCACTCACCTCTATGCTATCTAGAGGCAGAGGATGTTACAATGATTGGATAGGGTCTCATGAATGAAACTATAGAGAGGGTTTAGCTGATAATAATGTGAATGATAAAAATTTAATCTAGACCTCAGTAATATACCAATAGATGATTGAGACATCTATAGTTTGAGGTTGGAGCCTTGGTTTTCTTGTGATTCATGTCCATGTTGGGGCATATATGTATTCTTAAGTAATATAAACTCTCATCAAGGTTAATTGGGCCATTTGAGGTTGTGAAGCATATTAGACTAGTGGCATACTATTTAGAACTTACATAGTGATACTAGTCAAGGCAAGATGTATTTCATGTACCTCATCTTCATCAGTACTATCTAGGAATGACACATATCTTTTAGTATGATGAAGCAGAATTGGATATGGATGCTTTCTGCAAGGATTATCCTTTTCGTGTTGTGGATTAGAATGTGAATGCATATTGATGCTAGTCATTTCATTTGATACATGTGCTATGGATTCATATCTGCGTACATGATAAGATAGGGGGAAGGGAAACTGATATAAAAGCTTAGTGGTATGAGATATTCTAAAATTATACCTATTTAAACATAAAATTCCAACTCGAAGACAATTTATTTAAGGCGGGGGGTTAAAATGACCTGTATTTTCACAAATGTATAAATCTTTTGTTTTCTAATTTAATCATTTTTGCAATCACAGTAAATGTTCTCTAATTCCTAAGGAATATCATAAGAGATCCTGGGGTTTATTCCTCCCCCGAAGTTCCAAAAAATGGGAAACATACTAGGCCATGAGGTTTAGATAAATTATGCACCCCAGACCACATAGTTTTACTAAAACCATGTGGTTTCACATAAATGCATTTATAGGCTGCATAAGTAGTTGGAAACTATGAGACATAAGGAAGATGCCCGTGTGGCTTTTGAAATTTGGGAAAATGTTTGGTTTTTATAGTTTTTTCATCATATTTCAAACCATAAACCATACAATTTAGTTTTCCCATCAATGTAGTGACATGAACATGGTTTGTGCATGATTTTAAAAAAATGCACCAAAACTATTTGCGCCTTATTATTGAGGTGACAAGTCCAATGTTCCCTTAATATAACATTTACAACATGGTCTCTTTTCTCCTTATATCACTAGTGGTTGGTTATGTTTCTCCTCTCATATGAGCATAAAAATCCTCCCATGCTATCCATTGATAAAACTCTCTGATGTGGATTCCTTTTCTTAATCTAGCAAAATCATTGTATCCATTTATGAATCCATCACGCTATTTATGTCCAAGTTCATTATCTCAATTTGTAGGGAATTATAACTTTTCTCAGACATCTTCCAAACCGGTATGAATATAAGGATGATATCATGTGTGAAGACATCTACGTACTTGAGGATGGTGTTCATGTCAATTTCCCCATCAGTTTATATGATATTTAGCTACGTTGTTGTGTCACATTACATCTCCTTATGAGCTTCCCCTATATTTTGATTTATTTTTGTGAAATTAATCCTTCCACCCTGTATCATTATTATTAATCCTTGTTTAGTGGATTATAGGTTGTTTATTTTAGTTAAGTACACCCCATGGTTGTACGATGTCAAATTTTCCCTTATTGGATAAATGTAAAATGTACCAAAACACATGTTTAGCTTCAAGGGTAGAATTAAAATTAAAATACCCTTGATTTATAATTTTCTAATGCAATCCTAAGAACCACTTTGGTGTTTAGACAAAAAATTCATGGAATTTACCACTTATACATTTCCATTAATCACCATATCACCCTCTATATGAAACATTGGCCTTATAAAATAATTTTCAATGATTTAGAAAATGAAATGTATTTATAACATGGAAAACCATGTTAACGTTGGTTACATTCGATTAAATGAATTCAATGATTTAAATGAAATTAATCATAAGGTTGGTTTGACCATGCCCACTACTGCATGATTAATGAAGTGAATTAATTGAATCATAAATACTTATTTATAATGTACTTTACAAATAATATGTGTTGGAGGTTATTCATCATGCATATAATTACATATATGAATAATATATATATATATATAAACTTGTCTATTAAATTACACGGGATTTATTACCTCATACATAATATTATTAAATTTTTATTCCATGTTTTAGATGTGATGTGATTGTGAGTGATTTTTTAACATGGTGGTATCACTCTATCTTATATTGGGACTTGACAATAACATCTCACATCATTGATAACACTAGGATAGTGGGATTTACATGCCACATCCATTTCCTATAGTGATAACATGATGTATGACTTTCCATGAAATGTATCGTGCATGATGTATCACTCTATTATCAGGTTTTAGGGAATGTTCCCTATGTCATTACCTTATTGGCTCATTATATTGTCCATTGAAATCTATGTTACACCCCATTCTATCCAAAAACTAGTATTCTATGTATATGGACACTTACGTCTGATTATACATTTTTCATATAGGCAAACGAAATATATATATATATATATATATAATTAATTAAACTATAAATATTACTATATATATAGTAACCGATCATACTTCCACCCAATAATGAGTTGAATAGAGTAGACCTTCCAGGTGTCCTATAGGAACATGAGCATGCTGGTAATTTATTTCATCATTTCATTTAGTTTTTTATACTCACACACTATTTAGTTATGATCACTGCATTTATTACACAGAGACACCATTGGGGGTGGACTATAGAGATTTTTATATCTCAACCATCTTAGATTCCTTTGGTACCAAATAATATTATATGTATGCAGGTATTGATAATGTAAAGCTCCCCTCTACTGGGTTGTTGATATGGTTTTTATAGTTGGATGGTAGGAGTAGAGGACATACCATTCGCTCGAGATGCTAGTGGGAAAGCTTTTGTTATCATTGAACTTATATTATAGATTCATTTTATACATTTTACCATGCTCCCATTTTGTATTTTATAATTCCAGTCATTCCATGTATATTAATATTCATTATTACCTGCATGATATTATTATTAGTTTTTTTAGTTTTTATCTTTTGTTTCTTAATAACTAATTTTGTTTATTTAGGCTTCCATAGTTTATTGATTATGCCTATTTATATTTTCAGGGTTATATATTGTACCTTTATTAATGAAACTAATGTGCCACTATAATAATAGGTTATTTCCTCCCTGGTTGAGCCCAAATGTACCCTACAGTTATGCGGTCATTATAGTACAGGTAGGGGTTTAATCCACAGGGACCAAAGAAGAAACCTAGAGACACTATGATTTTGGAAGGATATTGCTATGGAGTGGCCAACTATTTGGATTGATTTGATTTTAATAACTACTGATTTAATATAATTAAAATAAATTAAAACATATAATTACTTAGTCTAAAAAATTTAATGGAGATGAGTTGATACTAAGTTGTTACTAGGGTCATATTGGATGTATTTATTTTCTTATAACATTCATTTCACTAATTCAAGATGTATCCAAAAAATGATATAATTCCTCAAAATAATTCAAAAATTTAATACCTACACCATTCCAAGGCTAATAAAAAATTCACTTAGAGGATCAATTTAATGATCACTCCAAGGAATTGGATCGTACTAGCACTCGAAATGTGTCATTGTTAAAGTTGGCAAAGACAAAGAAGAAAATAAATCATCAAATAGAAATCATAAAATAATGAAATAATTACAAAAATTCAGATCATAAAATAACATCCAATCTGCCCCATGAAACTCCCTAGGACCAACCCATAATGGTTTAGCCCTCCATTGATTCTATGATCACAAAGGAAGCGGAATGTAGACTCATAGGGGCAGAATTGAAGAAGCAAAAACAACAACAACAAAAATGATCACTCCAGCGTTGTGTGAATAAATTAACAAGTGATGGTGTGAATAAATTCAAAAATTAAAGTAACATTATCAAATTTATTAGAATAATAATTGAAAAATATAAAATGAATAACTTTTATTAAGAACTAATGTGATTCAAACAACTTACATGAGAATGAAGAACGATTACAATATCAAATGGACAACATGACATTACAATGAAACAAAGCATCCAAGATCCCTAAATCCTCCACCAATAATTCATTAAATAGGAAAAAATGAATCCTTTTCCCAGCCACCAACATCCTATTTTCCATTAATTAATTGTGTAGGGTAATGGTGGGTGGAACATTAATGTAGAGAGACTTTTCCACTTCTTGCCCCGAAGTTGCAGCCAGCTTGCATCCACCGTAATGACGAGCCGAAGGGACCTTCTATAAAGCCGAATTGGAGTGGTCCCTAGTGGACTAAAATGAATATCCAGATGTCCCCTAACTTCCTGGAAAATTTCAGCCCAAAATAAGAATCTGTTCGCGAGATATGATATAAGGAGTGGGCTGTTTTTCTGTGCCGTAGAATCTGGCCCAGAATTAAATCTTCAACTTAGGCCGCCATAATCACCACCATTTAGGACGCATTATCACTAGCTCGAGAAGACGTATTTGTTAATATATATTTCTTCTAGCCTCCAATGAAATTTGGGCTTCATTGGGCCTGTATTGTGGGACCCACATTCCCATCAGTGGGATGATATCCAATCTACCTTCTCGAGAATTGTTTCCTTTAATCGCCAAATATCCCCATAATTATTTTTGAATACTCCATTAATCCCTGAATAAAAAATGTTCATATTTATGTTTATATAAATTTCCCAAAATATAAAATTAAAATATGGATAATTAAATTCTTTAAAATTAGATGAAACATTGGGCCTAAATTGGTGCATATTAGGCATGAAGTGCACAAATGATGAGAATGGAAGTTCAAAATTAAAATCCACTAACTCAGGCCCATAAGATCAAAAATGAACTTTCAATACCATTAAAATTTGATAAAAATATGTGTTTTATTGGATAATCACACCACCAACTTGTGTTTTTCTAGTCTCGAGAAAAATATATCTCACAAAAATGAAATTCGAATGACCTTTTTCAAAAACATTTTAATACACATTTCTCACCCAAAGATCTCATACCAAAAAATTAGGAAACCCATCAAAATCATTTAAAACAATCTATGTCCACAGGCATATCTCAAGACCAAGCACATTACTTTGTTCAAATTCATCACCATATTTCATCCAAATTCAATTAACCATGATGAAGTGTTGTGCGTCACAATAGACACGGGGGTTCATTTTCATTCGAGGGAGAAAAGATGGAAGCGCTAGGAGAAATAAAATTTTAATAACAAGATGAGTACTCATTTTTATATTTTATTTGTTTGTTTTTGGTTTTTTTTAAATTTTTATATGTTAATTGAAATTGAACTCAATCTAGTCAACCCATGTAGCAAGACATTGCTGATGACTCCCACGCTCAAAGACCATAGGGCACCAAGTGAAGCTCACATACTCAGGCATCATCTCGAGTTAACTCAATCAAAAACAAATTCAAATTACCACAAATAGAGATAAAATGCCCAACTCTGGGCCAGAAAACTATGGAGTCGTGATCCCCAAGTGTCGAAAGCCACGCATTAGGTCAATTCATTGATCTACGCACAATTGATTTTTTTGAATACTATTGTTAAAATTAAAATGATCGCCAATCCTATGATATTTATTATGGGTCCCCATGAACTCAAACTAAAACCCCATAATATAGAGGACGTGAATTGTGTTTTTTATATAATTGGATGAAAATATAAACGGTGAAAAATTACATCGGATAACCGTACTTTCCAATATCTATGCACATGAACATAAACTTGCATTAAAATCAGAATCAAGGCATGAAAAATTAGTTGATATCCAATTTTAGAGTATAGAATGTGTGTTATCATGTTCAAGGTTAATGACATTTTTCCTTCTATACATTTTCATCTCCCCACAAACTTAGAATAACATTGTCCCTAGTGTTTAAAGAATTGAAACATAGAAGGGGTAGGATAAAAGTTCAATGAAGACATTGAAAATGAAAATTATGGAGTGTAGTCACCTAGTGGATGATTTTGAAAATTTATTCCCATGTCTCCTTTCAGTTCTGGTTTGTCTCACAATGTCTTGGATGGTTGTGACCAGCTTTTCCCAATGACCTATGACATGCCTTTATTTTTTTTATAAATGTTTTTTTATTTTTTGACCTAAAAAACATAAAAATAACATAAATTGATGATACATTGTCTTTTCTTAAATTTCTGGGTAAGGTATTACTCAGGGATCACACCGCGTGACATAGATGAATACGGCGCTCCCCTTTCATACCCATCCTTACTCATAAAATAAGAATAGCTCTACAATTTTTTTTAAAATTACCTACAAAAATATAAAATAAAAATAAAATGATGATACATTGTCTTATTTATATTTTCTGGGTAAGGTATTACTCAGGCATCACACCGCTTGACAAAGATGAATATAGTGCTCCCCTTTCATACCTATCCATAATCATAAAAGAAGAATATGTTAACAGTCTAAGGTAGAATAAAATTATATCAAAATGATCTACTAATCCTATTTGAAATATAAAGGGGAATAAAACAACAAAGTTATTGGAATCTTGAAAACCACAGGTTGCCTCCCGTGCAACGCCTAATTTAACGTCATTAGCTGGACTTGAACCCCCTAACTTATCCAATTCCAACTTTAAAAATTTTAATGACTTCATATTTCTCCACTTTAACATGATTGAGATTTCATATCCCTTGTTGTTGGTAAGAATATTTTGAATGAACAATCCTATTTTCTAAAATGAATGGCAAAATCCTAAGAATATCAGAAATGGTTGATCTTTTTTCTTCTGTAGTCTTTCCTAATAAATCAAAGATCACCCCCCCGTTTTGGGTTTCATGAGACGAATTAATGAAAACCCCAAGCTCTTGATTAACACAAATGGTAGGATACTCAAGTGGGGAAGGAAGGAAAATGATCTTGAGCTCGGTTTTGATTGAACATTTAGACACAGGTTGAGAATTTGAATCCAACTCAGTTTCATTTTCAAAATTCACCAACAAAATTGATTCCTTTTGAATAGAAGATTAAACCCCAAAATTTTAAAGAACAGTGTTAGGAATGGGAATGGACTCAATGTTTTTTATTTCTCTCAATGGTTCAGGGATTGGTGTTTTTGAAAAGTCATCAATAGAGTTATACTTATGAGACTCAATCCAGGATATCAAATTTCCCTCTTGTGAATACCTGAAATCCATTTCTTCTTGATTTAACGACACTTCAACAATTTCTTGATTCACTTACCCTACCCCAAATCCAAATGTCGATTCTTCAATTAATTCATGAGAGTTTTTTTGGGAAACTAGACACTTCACATAAGGTTTTTGAATGTGCAGTTGATGTATGGATGAGTTCCTCACAAGTATTAATGTATTGTAGTTCTAATATCAATGATGATACATTGGAACTCATCATCTCCATTGGATTACACAATTGTTCAAGGAGTTTTTGAGGATTAGGCTGGATAGGAGAATGTAAATTGTAAACTTCTTTAAGTTTCATCTCTTCAATCTTCCTCGAGAGGGCAGGAAATTGATCCTTTAAATAACCATCATCCCATTGATTGTACATCTCATCGGGTGTGTGGTAATAATTCATGGGTCGATCAATGAAATTTTCTAATTTATGGGCTTCCCAATATTGATATTCCATTTTATTCCAGCATGAGTTTGTGACATGATAATTTGGAAGATAATCCATTAGAGAATATAGAATGTTGTATTCTAGATTCTCAGGACACACACAAATGGAAAGGGGTAAAGATAAGAGAGATGGGGTGAGAATAGAGAATGTGGGGTGAGAAAAGGATGATAGTGTATAAGATAACTTACTTGGGTTCCCGAAAATGATGCTAAAATTTGGTTGTGCCCAAATTTACCCTACAGGTATGCGGTCGTTGTAGTACATGTAGGGGTCGAATCCACAGGGACCGAAGAAGAAACCTAGAGACACTCTGATTTTGGAAGGATTTTTCTATGGAGTGGCCAACTATTTGGATTGATTTTATTTGAATAACTACTGATTTAATCAAATTAAAATAAACTAAAACATATAATTACTTAGTCTTAAATAATTAATGGTTATGAGTTGATCCTAAGTTGTTACTAGGGTTAGATTGGATGTATTTATTTCCTTATAACATTCGTTTCACTAATTCAAGATGTATCCAAAAAATGATATAATTCATCAACATTATTAACCAATTTAATACCTAAACCATTCCAAGGCTATTCAACAATTAACTTAGAGGATAAATTTAATGATAACTCATAGGAATTGGATCGTACTAGCACTCAAAATGTGTCATTGTTAAAGTTGGTGAAGACGAAGAAGAAAATAAATCATCAAATAGAAATCTTAAAATAATGAAATGATTACAAAAATTCAGATCATAAAATAAAATACAATCTACCCTATGAAACTCCCTAGGACCAGCCCATAATGGTTTATCCTTCCATTGATTCTATGATCACAAAGGAAGCGGAAAGTAGACTCATAGGGGCGGAATTGAAGAAGCAAAAACAACAACAACAAAAATCATCAATCCACTATTGTGTAAATAAATTCACAAGTGTTGGTGTGAATAAATTCACACCTTAAAGAAACAAAATCAATGTGATAAGAATAAGAATTGAAAAATAGAAAATAAATAACTTCTACTAAGAACTAATTTGATTCAAACAACTTACATGAGAATGAACAACGATTACAACATCAAATGGACAACAAAACATTACAATGAAACAAATCATCCATGATCTCTAACTACTCCACCACTACTGAATTAAATAGTAAAAAATGAATCCTTGTCCGAGCTCCAAAAATCCCATGTTCCATTAATTAATTGTGTAGGGTAAAGGTGGGTGGAACATTAATTTAGAGAGACTTTTCCACTTCTTACCCCGAAGTTGCAGCCAGCTTGCATTCACCAGAACGACGTGCCGAAAGGACCTTCTAGAAAGCCGAATGTGAGTGGACCCTAGAAGACTTAAATGAAGCCCCGAATGTCCCCTAACATCCTATAAAATTTAATCCCACCATAATAAGCCGTTTGCGAGATATGAGATAAATAGTGGGCTGTTTTTCTGGGCCGTAGAATCTGGCTTAGAATTGAATCTTCAACATGGGCCGCCATAATCACCACCACTTAGTACGAATTAGCACTGGCTCCAGAATAATTATTTGTTCATATATATTTTTTCTAGCCTCTAATTATTTTTTCGAATCATTGGGATAGTGTTGTGGGCCCCACATTCTTATCAGTGGAATGATATCCAATCTGCCTTCTCTAGAATTGTTTCCTTTCATCGCCAAATATCCCTGTCATCCTTTATGAATACTTCATTGATCCCTGAATGGAAAATGTTCATATTTATGTTTATAAAAATTCCACAAAATATAAAATTAAAATATGGATAATTACATTCTTTAAAATCAGATGATACATTGGGCCTAAATTTGTGCATATTAGGCATGAAGTGCACAAATGATGAGAATGGAAGTTCAAAATTAAAATCCACTAACTCAGGCCCATAAGATCAAAAAATGAACATTTAATACCCTTAAAATGTAATAAAAATATGTGTTTTTATTGGATAATCGCTCCCCATTGTACCACCATTATACCCTCACTGACAGTTGGCATCATCTAATATACGGGGAGGTGGGTTTGAGGCCTTATGACCCCTCGACTCAGGGCATGGCATAAGTGGACCCCAGTTCAGGATATTATAGTAATTATTTCACCTATAGGCCCTTGATAAGTTTCATAGACTAAAATAATAAACAATATGATATATATATATATATATATAATTAAAAAAACAAATCCTGAATCTTTAATACACTAACTCACATGTACAAAGAAAAAGATATTGTATATATTATAATAATATATGAAACAAATGACTCCTCCGAGCCTGTCAATATCATCAAATTCTAGAGAACATATTAAATTTAGAAAGATAAAATGGTTTATTTCATAAAATTTATGAGTTGTTAAATGAACCAATAAATTAGATCGATAGAGGACTCCCTATATACTTATAAAGGCATATATAGCGGTTGTTCATAATTGGACTTGTATGTTCCCTCCCAAACCCTATGTAAATCCCTTACTAGATAAAACTGTAATTTATATTTTGAACTAAATATGTAAAAGTATGTTTTACATTTTATTTCAGATAAATTACAAATTTATTGACTTTAAATCTGATTTGAAAATAAATTTATGAATAACCAAATTTAATAAAAACCATTCTTAAATGAAAATGAGTTATACATCATTGAATATAATGTTGTAACTTATGGTTATAAAATCCTAAAACATTCATCTCTACATAAATATCTAGAAGAAAATACTCATGGGAGTACCATATCCACATGGATGAATAAATAATGGGAGAATCAATTACCCAACATATACTTAGGTGTGTCTCATTTCATATAATGAAAAACTAGGGGCGTGATGCGTATCAAAATAAATAAATAAGTGAATTATCAGTTAGATATAATACACCCAGGATCCTATATATATTTTCATTGTTTTCCATCAAGTTTTAAATTGTATATGGTCCTTTATTGACTAAAAACCCATTCATGAAACCATTCCCTATCATCAACATTAAATACATGAAAATAATGCCTTCACATGAAACATTATTCACCATTTCAAATTATCAATCAGTAATGATGTGATTCTTAAATACCCAACTTCAAGAATTAAATGTTATTTAATTCAATAGTTTTATTATTTGAAACTGCATTCATCGAAATTTGATATCAATTCCAAACATTAAAATTACACAATTTTTCTAAAATTCCATATAAAAGGGTAAAACATTTCTTGAAATACATTATTGGAATATTAACTGGAAATAAATTTTTAAAACAAGTAGTGATTATATTTCCACTAAATTTTGAAATGAAATCAGAAAAAAATATAATAAAAATATAACATCATTAAAATAATATAATTTTTTTTAATAATCATACTTAATTAGAAAAAATGAAACAACATACGATTATAAGATGAAGGAATTGAAAAATGGTCACAAACAACTTCAAGTAAATTTAATTATTTACAATTGAGACTATTGATGTATTAATTCTCATTGGAACATACATAGTCATCAAAATTTAGTTATAAACCTACAGTATGAGAAATTAGCCAATTTATTGAATCCCTAGAAAGGAAAACAAAAAATTATACATCTTGGGATAAAATAAAACCTTATAAATGGTTTTGGATAAAACATAAAGGGACACTCTAACTCTTGAGATAAATATCCATTTAGATAATAGTAGTTTTTTATAACATCAAGAAACCCAAAATTAAAAAAATAGTAACTAAAAAAATAATTTAGGGGAATATAATGTGTATGTATAACATAATGACAATAGAATATGAATAAAAGTGAAAATTCAGGCTAAGGAATACAATGGCGGGAGGTAGAGAATTACTATGAGGGGATGAGAAGTGAGAGGATACCACCCTCTCAATGACGTTCCATGTGAATTAATGTTAGAGTATTCTCGTATTTTACTTTATTTTATAATATTAAAGACAATGATACTATTTTTATAATTACATAAGAAAAATGGAATTATAGAAACCAATTTAAAAAATCCAAAATTGATTTTATGTTATCTATATTAATTTTGAAACTATTTACAATATAGTATTAATCAATGTGAGAAATTAATTAAAATTTTAATTATATGGTAATATTAATAATCATGAAATATACATATCATTTAAAATACATATATTTTAAGAAAACTTATATCAATTATTTTATTTGTTATTAAATAATTATAAAATCATATTAAACATCCTAAAATGAGAATGCATTCAACTAAATTTAATTATGATATGCCTTCTGAATCTGATAAAAGGAAAAAAAAATCCCCAAGACATATGTATAGTCACATTAAACTATCCTAATGATAGTGCACTATAACATTGAATACACATGAATTTCAGTAATTCCAAAACAATTAATTAAAAATATCACAACAGTAATAAATATTAAAAATTCATAAGAATGGGTGTGAAAAGTCTCCCATAATAATACATTCTTTCGCAGAGAACCACAAAATATATTAAATTATTTTAAAATATTATTTAATTTTACAAAATGGTTATCATTAATTTTGTAAACATTCAGTGTATATTGAATATATTTTTTAAGATAGAAAATATTTTTTTGACAATGAAAATGTAATAAATTTTAATAAGCATGGTTCCACATAAAAACCACTAGATTCACATAGGCACTAATCCTATAATATTAATCCAGGGATTTATGTGATGCCATACCATAGAATTGTGGAATATTAACCAAAATAATAATACTATGTACATTCCATGCTCATTTATCTAGTTCTCACATGGTAACATTAATAATAATGATACACACATCAAAGTCTCATCTATTCAAAATACACTTGAAATTTGGTTAAGAAAAATAGTTTATCAAAAAAAATATTATAAATATATCAATAAAAATATTAAATTTATATTTTGTTAAACACAATTTAGATATATGATTTTTTAAAAATTATGTTTCGGAAAACATATTGGTACCTCAAATTTCCAACCAAACATGGTATTTTTGAAAATACAACCTAATAATTAGTGTTTGAGGACTTATGATCACATTTTGATCAAGTTGAAATTGCGTTCTCATGTTCCCCCCATAGTAAAAATTACAGAAGTAATCAAAAGATTCAGTTTGATAGCTCACATAGCATAAAAATACACCCAAGTCAAATGGTGTTTTCATTATAAGTAGATTTTTTTTAAAATATTCTCTTTAGACTTTAAGAATATCCAATGTCACGAACCATCCCTTGGGGCCCGTATCGTGACTACCTAAAACCCACATTCCATAGCCCAGGGGCTGGCGACTATCACCAAAGGCATAACTCCCTATAAACTGGGAAGTCATTGCCTTTAAAAAATGTAAACACACACACAACTAGAGTACAAGAGGAAGAAAACACTATGTAAAGCAGTAACAAGTGTAATGAAAGTACAAAGGTGCTTAAAATACAAGCCCAACAGGAAGGTACAACTGAAAAGACAAACAATTGAATGGTGAAGCAGCCCCTAGATCGTCCTCCGGGTTCCTACCTGAAGGGTAGGTATAGATGTCCTCCTCAGCACACCGTGTCAATCGGTCCACTCCTTGTGTCGTCACACCGAGTGTCCACCACCGGGTACCATCCAGTCCTCGTACACTCTACCTCGGTCAGCGCTGTCCATCGTCTGCATCCAACACAAGGAGGTGCGGCATTGCCCGTGCAGGGGTGAGTATAACGATACTCAATAGGGACCCTGAGACCCTCAAGGTCTCACTAAATCCAACATGGATAAACCACAATGAATAATCTCAACAGATAAAATTCACATAGTTATATGACCATACATATACCTAAGTTATCAGGTAACACATCTCAATCATGAAGAAAACACAAAGGTCACTGACTCAGCTCAAACCAAGATTTTATGTCTGATGTCGAAAACACAGCTGTTGGAGAACTCCACCTCTGTCGAGTGCAGTAGGCCTGTCACGTCTCTGAGGTAGTACTAACTAACCTTTGACTGCTCACATACTCCTCCAGTTGAGTACCGTGGGTATACTATCTCACACTGTAGTGCTCCCCGCCGTGGATCTAACGCCTCACACAGTAGCGCTCCCCCTGATAGCCTATTGAGGTACTCCTTCTTTCGAGTACCACAGGTCTACCTCCTCACAAAGTAGCACTCCACCGCCATGGGTCTTCAACCTCACATAATATTTCTCCCCACTAGTCTAGTCAAGTCACTCTGAAACGTATCGAAAAAGCAGTCATCAAGTCTCATCCAGCTACTAGGTCTCCGTACTTCATATGATCATCTCTGAGAGAATCCGCTCCAAGAGCTACTGGCTGATACTCCAAGTGTCATGAAGTCCCACGAAGAAGTATCTCTAAGGTCCGCCAAGTCATAGGGGTCTCAACGCAACAAACAATGCGTCAATCGGATGCCTGGTCTGTGAGTTATTAGCCTTTTTGTTTCGGGGGCCCGGTTGGTTTCGTGTACGAACCAACCTGATTGTATCTCAACCATTCCCCAAACTCCAAAGGGGTGTACTCAAAGGGAACCGTTTCTCAACGAGATTACCAACACCGCTGACGGTTAGTCAAATGGAAGTCCGGTCTGAGAGTCATTGGCTTTTCCATTCCCGGGGCCCAGTTGGTTTTTAAGCTAAAACCAACCTGAACATACTCCAACTATGTCAAAAACTCATGTGGTGTATGCCAAAAGAACCGTCTCAACAAAACTAATTCAACGTAGTTGACGACACGTCAATTGGATGTCCGGTACTTATTTTATAAGCATTTCTTCTCCGAGGGCCCGGTTGGTTTCGGTTTCGAACAAACCCGACTATTTTTCCAAAGTCGTGCAAAACTCACCAAGAGTATTGTAGAAGGATCACCTCGTTGAGAGGATCCCAGTGACGCAGAAGGCGCGTTGATCAGACACATGATCTTCAAGTTATTCACACTTATGTGAAAACGGGCCCGACCCGTTACGCCTAGTGGGCTAGCGGGTCGGGTCAACCCAGTTTTGGCGGGCACGACCAGGCAGGGGGTCGGACAGGCCCGATGAAACACGCACCCCGGCCCATAGGGGCACGACCCGTCCTGAGGGGGCGCGGCCCGGCCCGAGGGGGTGCGTCCCGGCCTGACGGGGTACTGTCCTCCAGCTGCCCAAAACGACGACGCCAAGGGGCGCTGCACTTTCTAACCAGCCGACCGAAGCCGACCGACTTTCATGGCGCAAGCGGCCTGCTCGAGTGGACTGTGGACCTGCTGCACGACACCTTCAGGTGCCGCGGTCTTCCTCCACCTGACCGGCCGTCGAGCCAGCCGGTTCTTCCGCCGAAGCGGGCCGCCCTATGCGGGCCAGGGTTCTTCGCAGCATGACGTTGTGGGGCACCACGGTTCCTCCCTTCATCCTAGCTGGTTGGTTCTTCCTTAGTCGAGTGGCCTGCAGTTGGGGCCCGCAGTTCTTCTGCACGCGGTCGGCACACAACCACCGCTTTTGTTCATCGCCACCTTCTTATCACAGTCTCCATCGCAATCAAAAGAGACTCTGGAGGGTCTTTGGGCTGTGTGCATTCGGCCCGCACCCTCCACGTTAGGTGGTAGCTATTGGACGAAAATAAAAAATGATTTCCAACAAAGAACGGGGTACGAGGTTATAACTTCAAAATGAACAAACCCATACCTTGAGAAAAGGTTCACAGTAGTCAAGCGTCACTGAAGACGGTGTTGATTTTGTCGTCATCGGAGTGCACCTGAAGAAGAAGTGGCGTCTCCTTTCTTATCACAGAGAAAAAAAAAGAAGGCACATCGTCATTCTTTGTGGAATTGGAATTCTTCGTTGAAGTGGGTGTCGTTCTTCATCGAAGGTGTTCTTCGTTGGAAGGATGTTGTTCTTTCTTTGAGAGAAGAATACCCTTCTCTATTTCTCCAGATCTCCCACAAAGTTCCAACACAACAAGTGGAAAAATAATATAATAGCTAAGCTATTATTTTATTCACACAAGTAATTCAAATTTTGAAAAAATTAATTAATTAATTGAAGAGGTTGAATTCATTAATTAACATGTGTTGGAAAATATTAAAGAGAGAAAGAGGGAGAGGAAGAGTTCTCATTTAATAAGGGAGAGTTTTTATAATAAAAGAAGGTGAGTTAATTTGGGGTTTTAAGGGAGGTTATGTGGGGATGAAAGGTTGGGTCTCATGTGGGCCCCACCAAACAAAAATCCACACATGGGAAGTTATATGGGTGTGGGCCCCACCAATAACATCCCCATATAGGATTAAACTACCATGATAAATAAAATTGTTCTCAAAAAATTTTATTTAACTTTTTTATTAAACCTCAAAAATTAACGTTCAAGCCGCATAAAACGCAACTACAGTAAAGGTCCCCATAAAAAATTAGTTGCCCTGCGAGCTCATCGGTGCCCTCAGATTTTAATTCCGAGTACCGGTTCAAAAGATAGAAAAAACCGCACGTGTGTTTACTGAACGTACCCAAACAAAACTTCAGAAAATGATTCTGGGCACACTGGGCCTCGGAATCAGGAGCCATCAAAAACAACGGACTAGTAAAATTCCAAAGCAATTATGAAAAAAAATTCCTTGAAATTTTAAGGTCTTTACATTACCCCACCTCCCTCAGTGCTTTATGTCCTCGTAAAGCTACAACACACACTAAGGGAAAAAAAAGAGGGGTACTGAGCACAAATCTGAGCCTCCCACTCACATGTGCTCTCCTGGAGATTTCTGTCCTACCAGTGAATACGCACCAGAGGAATTGATCGTCATCATAGGAACCACTCCCGTCGATCGTAAATCTCTACTGGAACCTCAGTGAAAGTTGCTCTATCATCGATATCTTGCTTCCCATGGTTGATGATGTGTGAAGGGTCATGCACGTATCTCCTCAGCTGAGATATGTGAAAGATGTCATGCACCCGGTGTAGCTGAGGTGGAAGAGCCAAGCGGTAAGCCACCGTGCCTATCCTGTTGAGGACCTGGAAAGGTCCGATGAACCTTAGAGATAAATTTGCTCCTTATCTAAATCTCCATAGAACTCATCGAGGTTAGACCCATATGAATATATGGTCACCATCCTTAAACTCTATAGGTATCCATCTCTTATCAGCTAAAGACATTTTCCTACTCTGAGCAATCCTCATCTGCTCCAGGTTGATCTGAACCTTCTCTGTCAAATCTTGTACCATCTCTGGTCGGTAGGAAGTTGGCCGACTTGGAAAGTCAGTCACCGTTCACCCTTCTTCACCTACGATCTGTAAAAGATACAAAGATTTCTCCTTTTCCGAAAAGAGAAATCCAGTCTCATCCCCTAAATGAACAACACCCATTACCTAATACAGTCAATCCTGACATGAATGGTGTTAGTTCATGCCATGGATGACATTGTAAGGCCTCAACACTACTACTAAGATATCCAATCGTTACTCTTTCCTCCTAGGGTTGAGTCACACTGTCGGTATCAGTGCGTGGTCACTAGGTCTCCTCTAGTAGGAATCTCGTATGTGAGGTTCAAGTCAATATCATTAACCAGAATATCTCAGCATTAATCACACAAAAAGGCAGGAAAGAAAATACCCCAGGGACAAGTGTCTTTTATTACTACAGCTCAAAGTACTAAGACACAAATAAACGAAAAGAACAACATTAACAAAGCTAGAAGCATCATGAACAAAGGACTATATGCCTGGAACTAGTCCCTCTCCTGTCCACCTGCTTATGGAGCTCGAGGTGAACCGCCTTGCAGTGGGAGTATTAGTGCTTGATGACTCCGACCACCATCCACTGAAGGACCTGCTCCACTGCCTTTTCCACTACTCGGTTGATGCTCAAGCTCCCGCCACTGCCTCGGTCTCGGTGGTTCCTCCATCTCCTGCTGATCAACTTTGCGTGAAGTCGGACAGTCAGACACACTGTGACCCCATTCCCTGGAGGAATAATAGACTCTTCTCTGTTCGGGTCTCCCTCGGCGTTGGGTACCCCACACCCCCATTGCCACATCTTGGGGTGGTCTATCAGTAGGTCTAACCCAGTCGTTCCCCTGTGTCATCTGTCTACTGCCAACAACAGATAACTTGTCTACTGATGAAAATCCCTACGACAAGAGCAGCAGCTCCTGAGCATGCATAGAGTCTAGAGTTTCTAGTATAAACACCGCCCTGAAAAGACCCTAGAAGTTTCCCCAGGTGAGGGTCGCCTCATCGTAAAACTGGACTTTTAGGATCCACCACCTCTTAGATACTCCTTGAAAGTGACTAAAAACTAGGTACACCATCAAAGTCTGCAGGTATCCTAACTGTGTGGAAAACTTGTGCTATAAACCCCAGCCAATACCAAGCCGTCTGTAAATATATCTCACCTCGAAACCTCAGAGGCCTCTATCATAGGAACCCATGCAACGCATTCAAGTGGCGCGCACCCTCTACAGTTGGGGATAGTGGTAATGGTAGCCCAGGGGTAACGGTACCGCTGGTGCCTCTACTGTAATGGGCCCCTTCACCGTGGATTCGTTGCTCGGTGGGCTACCATCACACTCTCCAATCGGAACCCACGCTGATCGACTAGATGAAGACATCCTGAAAAGGAATAGGCGCGACATGGTATAATCACTATACCTGGTGAGCTGACCTGTTTTGATCTAAATTAATGAAAACTTTTGAAAACAAACACACAATCAGTGTTTTCATGCACTGAGTCAGAAATCAGAAGCCAGGGCCTTGGTGTATGGATACATCAGCCGCCGCAACGACACTGGACTCCCTGAACTGAAAACCACACTCGGTACTCTTAACACTATTGCCTCACAGAAAGAAAGATCAGAGTCCTGAGTTATGCAGTAGAACCGACTCCTTTGATACTAATTTGTCACGACCCATCCCCCGAGGCCCGTATCGTGACAACCCCCAACCAGACTTCCATAGGTCAGGGGTTGGCGACTAGCACCAAAGGCAAAACTCCATAAAAATTGGGAAGGAATTGACTTTAAAAAACGTAATCACACACACTACCAGAGTACAACCAGAATCAAACACTATGTTAAGTAGTAACAAGTGTGTTGAAAGTACAAAGGGGTCGGAAATACAAGACCAATAGAATAGTACAACTGAAAAGAAAAATAGCTGAATGGTGAAGCAGCTCCTAGATCGTCCTCTAGGTTCCTACCTGATGGGAAGGTAGAAATGTCCTCCTCAGCACTCTGCATCTATTGGTCAACTCCGTGTGCTGTCATGCCGAGTGTTGACCTCTGGGTATCATCCAGTCCTCGTTCACTCTGCCTCGGTCTGCGTGGTCCATCATTTGCATCCAACACAATGAGGTGTGGGCATTGCCCGTGTAGGGGTGAGTATAATGATACTCAGTTGGGACCCCAATACCCTCAAGGTATCACTAAATCCAACACGGATAAACCACAAAGAAATATCTCAATAGATAACCTTTACTTAGGTATATGCCCATACATATACCTAAGTTATCAAGTAACCCATCTCAATCTTGAGGAAAACACAAATGTCATTGACTCAGCTCAAACCAGGATTTTATGCATGATGTCGAAAAAACATCTTCTAGTGAACTCCTACTCTATCGAGCACAGTAGTCCTGACATGACTCCGAGGTCCTACTCACTAACCTTAGACTGCTGAGGTACTCATCCTGTCGAGTACCGCGGGTCTACCGCCTCACATAGTAGCGTGCCCCACCATGGGTCTGCCGCCTCACAAAGTAGCGCTCCTCTGCCATGGATCCTCCACCTCACACAGTAGTGCTACCCATTGGTCTAGTCAAGTCACTCCGACACATATCAGACAAGCAGTCATCAGGTCTCAACCAGCTACAAGGTCTCCGTACTCCGTATGCTCGTCTACGGGAGGATCCTCTCCACGAGATACTGGTCGATACTCCATGGGTCATGAAGTCCCATGAAGAAGTATCTCAAATGTCCGCCACGTCAAAGGGGTCTCAATGCAATAGAAGGCACGTCAATCAGACGTTCTGTCTGTGAGTTATTAGCCATTTTGTCCTAGGGGCTTGGTTGGTTTTGTGTACGAACCAACCCAACCATATCTCAACCGTACCCCAAACTCCCATGGGGTATACTCAATGGGAAACGTTTCACAGCGAGATAACCCACGCCGCTAACTGTTCATCAAACGGACGTCCGATCTGAGAGTTATTGGCTTTTCCGTTTCCAGGGGCCCGATTGGTTTTTAAGCTAAAACCAACCTGAACTTACTCCAATTATGTCAAAACCTCATGTGGTGTCTGAAATAATAACCGCCTCAACAAAAGAAATCCAACTTAGTTGACGACACGTCAATCAGACGTCTAGTCCTTATGTTATAAGCATTTCCGCTCCGAGGGTCCGGTTGGTTTTAGTTTCGAACCAACCCAACCTTTTTTCCAAAGTCTTCCAAAACTCAACAAGAGTATCGCAAAAGGACTACCTCTTTCCGAGGATCCCAGTTCCACAGACGGCGCGTCAATTGGATACGTGGTCTTCATGTTATTCAACCTTAAGTGAAAACAGGCCTGTCCCGTTATGCCCGGTGGGATGCCAGGTTGGGTCAACCTAGTTTTGGCAGGTCGGACCCGGCAGGGGGTCAGACCGGCCCAATGAACTGTGCGGCCCGGTCCGTAGGGGCGCGAACTGGCATGAAGAGGCACGGCGCGGCCCAAACCAGCACGGTCCAGCCTGGCATGACGTGGCCTGGCCCGACATGTTCCGGCCCGGCGCGGCTCGGCCCGGCCCAGAAGGGCGCGACCCAACCAGCCGCGCCTCGACTCGAAGGGGCCAAGAAGTCCGTGGAGGGGGAGCAGTCCACCGGTTGCCCAAACCGGCACCGCCATCCCAAACCGGCTGACCAAAGCCGGCAGATCGTCTTGGCGCAAGCAGCCCGCTCGAATGGGACGCAGACTTGCTGCGCGGCACCTTCGGGTGTCGGGGTCTTCCTACGCCCGCCCGGCTGTCAAGCCGGTCGGTTCTTCCACCGAAGCGGCCCACCCTGTGTGGTCCATAGTTCTCCATAGAGAGGCGCCGTGGGGTTCCGCAGTTCCTCCCTTCGGCTCGGCTGGCTATGGACGGACAGTTCTTCCTCGGTCGAGCAGCCCGCAGTTGCAGGCCATGGTTCTTCCGCACACGGCCGGCGCATGGCCGCCACTTCTGTTCATCGCCACCTTCATATCACGGTATCCAT
The DNA here is from genome assembly GCA_963277665.1 of Viscum album. Lineage (NCBI taxonomy): Eukaryota > Viridiplantae > Streptophyta > Magnoliopsida > Santalales > Viscaceae > Viscum > Viscum album. The sequence continues at coordinate 32,125,977 of OY728150.1, read as the reverse complement.
CGCAATCAAAAGAGAAGACGGAGGGTCACCTGGCTAAGTGCGTTCAGCCCGCACCCTCTGTGTTAGGTGGTTGCAGTTGGCTGAAAATAAACAACGATTTCCAACAAAGAACGGGATACAAGATAATCACTTCAAAATGAACAAACCCCTACCTTGAGATAGGGTTCGCGGTAGTCGAGCATCACTGAATACGGTGTTGATTCCGTCGATGTCAGAGTGCAGCCGAAGAGGGCGTCGTCGTTCTTTGTGGAATTAGTGTTATTTATCAAAGAGGGTGCCGTTCCTCGTCGAAGGCATTCTTCGTTGGAAGGATGGTGTCCTTTCATTGAGAGAAGAACACCCTTCTATATTTCTCCATAGCTCCCACAAAGTTCCAACACAACAAGTGCCAAAATAATATAATAGCTAAGCTATTATTTTATTCACACAAGTAATTCAAAATTCAAACAAATTAATTAATTAATTGAAGAGGTTGAATTCATTAATTAACATGTGTTGGAAAATATTAAAGAGGGAGAGGGAGAGGAAAAGTTCTCATTCAATAAGGGAGAGTTGTCATAATAAAAGAAGGAGAGTTAATTGGGGTGTTTTAAGGGAGGTTTCGGGGAGATGAAAGGTTGGGGCTTGTGTGGGCCCTGCATTTAAATATCCACACATGGGAAGTTATGAGGGTGTGGGCCCCACCAATAACTTCCACATGTAGGATTAAACAACCAAGATAAATAAAATTTTTCTGAACAAAATTTATTTAACTTTTTTATTAAACCTCAAAAATTAACATTCAACCCGCATAAAATGCAACTGCGGTAAAGGTCCCATTAAGAAATTACGGGCACTGCGAGTTCATCGGTGCCCTCAGATTTCAATTCCGAGCACCGGTTCAGAAGATAGAAAAACATGCACATACGTTTACTAAACATACCTGAACAAAACTTCATAAATTGATTCAGGGCACACCGGGCCTCCGAATCAGGCACCGTCAGAAACTGTGGACTCGTAAAATTCCAAAGAAATTAAGAAAAAGTTTTACTTGAAATTTTAGGGTCTTTACATCCAAAGACCATAATGAAATTCATAAAGTGTTTATATGGTCAATAATGGTAAATATTATTTTTATGGTGCTTTAAACCTGTATATATATTGTAAATGGTCCACTAACCATGCACACTGCCCATGGAACACGCTTCATCTATGAACAACAATTTTTTTTAAAATTCACATTTAAATTGAATGATCATGCATGTTACCTATTCAATTCAATTCTTAGTGAGAAAATTTTCCCATCTAGATTGGATAGAAAACAATACACATGTTCCCTAACCATATTATTCACATGTATATTCCAAAAAGTTCTTTCTCTTCACTTTTTTTCAACTATTTCACACCCAAAAATTCCAAAAAAAACTATAAATATCACAATATATTGATTTGAGACATATTTTTAACATTAAAAAAATCAAATATGTTTTTATCATACCAAAATTCATTTTATTTATAAATTACAATAAATTTAATTACATCAATGTGTATTGAAGAACCCAACATATCAAAATCAAAATTATTATTAAAAAATCATTAAATTATTTCCTAATATATTTATATGGGAGCATTAAATATTGTATGATATTGAGTTAAATATTTTTAATGCATATATGTACCAAACCCACACATATCATTGTAACATCATGGAAAAAATATAGAAAAATATATTCCCTGTTGTTTACAACCCAAACAGCCATAGAATTGAACTTTAAACACACCAAAGATATATCAAACCAAATGACATTAAATTAATATTGTATAAGTTACTTAATAGAGTTATAACTGAATATTCTTAGCACTTGTCTTATTAAAAAAAATTTAAACAATTTTTATCCAACTAACGCAATCCAAATAAACACTATGAATCCAATCCCACCAATAAAAACACACCATAACATAAAACATCAGTACACATAAATAATATTTCTATAGAAATAAACATTGAATTTACATCTATAAATTATAAATGACACCAAAAAAATTTAATTATTAATATAACCATTGGAATCCCTCCAAAACTCAAAAAAAATTAAAAATTGTAAATTAAGAAATATTTTAAAATATAATGAATATTATAAACTACACCAAAAAAACATACCATTGAAAGTACACAATAACCAAACATGTATTTATTCAAAACCACTCCTCATAAATCATATAATAATAAGGATACAAAAGGTGATCCATGTTTGAATCTCCTCATCTTCAACCTGGATGGAACTTTCACTCCCATAAAATTAGTAAATGCAAGAAGGATACCTCCACAGCAGGCACACACAACACCAGTACCCCAAATTATTCCCCCAATGTATGATCCATCAAAATTAAGCTTAACACCCTTGCTTGGAGGAAACCAGCATACCCAATTCCCTATTCTCATATGATCCGAATGAAGAAAATTGGGAGCATATTTCATCATGTAACTCGATGAGGGAATATCAATCAAAATATTAGAGTAACATACCAAGTCCATATGAATAAATATTTTATTGATGATAATATATCACATTGTTCAATGAATTCCTTAAAAGATGTCTTTTTTTCTTGTTTTCCAAACGCACCAACACCCTGCACTTAGAATCACAGCTCTTTCTATTTTTAAGGACCTACACCATTAAATCCCTAAAACCACTTATCCAGAAAAAAATTTCCTTCTAAAAAAGGTTCTATTTATTTCATTAATACTCCAAATAACCTCCAGACATCCATTTCCCATTCACACTCAAATAATAAGTGATTAAAATCATCCTCCTTATTAAGGTTGTAGTAGTGGAATTTAGAAACTAGGTTAAAGCCCCTTCCTTTAATGTTTTCATCTGTGCGGATAGCCCGGTTTTTATTTATCCATACAACGTAATTAAATTTTGTTTTAATTTTGTTACACCAAACCATATTATTCAATGTGTTATGCTATGCTTGAGGAATATAAATTATCTGAAACAATTAAGAGGAAAACATACCAAACTTCAAAGTTGTAAACACACACTTGTCTGGATCAAGATTCCGAGCAGTAAGATAAAAAATATTATTTTGATCCTCTTCTAGAACATCACCGATAAAATAATGATATCTTCTAGCCTCCCTGAAAGAGGTCATAAGAACTGGATATCCTAGGAATCCAATAACCGACCCTACAAAATTATTCAATAAAAAATATTTATCACTGTAATAATAATCCATCATGATTGTTAAAGGATAAATGGAAAAATAATCAAATTAAAGACCATTTGGTGAAACAGATCTGATGTCCTCAACAGAGTCCTCTTTTTGTAAGGACATGATTTAACCAAAAAGTGCACAACCGTCTAGAACCTCCAAGGCATGTTTCACATGAATGTAGTGCACTGTATCCCTTAGACTTTTGACATTAACACAACCCTCCAAAATTGGTCTAATTACTCTACCCAATGAATTCAGATGACATTCCACCACAAAATGAGCACCCAAATATAAATAATCCAGTATTTTGTCAATTTCCATAATAACCCCCTTTGTCATATTTTATTCTAAGAGAAAATGTATCAGAAAATCCAACAACATGGTTGTAATTAATGAAATCATTCCATGAAAATATAGAAAATTAATTTTCCATTCAAGTACACGCCTCATGATTCTTTTAACGATACCATCAAAAGAACTAACCCAAATACGAAATAATTAAATAGGGGAACCAAGATAATCCAAAGGGAAAGAACACTTTTGCATGTTCCACAATCTAGAAATGGATAAGACTAGCGTGCCACCACATTTATTAAAAATAATGAAACTTAACTTACCCCTATTGAGATTTTGTGAACTCTAGAAACCGTACTCATCCATATCATTAATAATACCACTAATCGATTTAAAAATATATTTAATGAAAATTTGAGTATTATATAAAAATATCATGTGAGAGATTGGTGGTTAACTCATTATCCTTCTATAAATTATAATATCCCATGTGGATACTTTCTTATTGATACGATGACTATGAGAATCCATCATAAGAATAAATAGGGTCAAAGATATAGGATCCCCTTCTCTAAGACTGCAAGTTTCCTTAAAAAATTCATGAGTTTTTTCCATGTATGAGGTCATCATCTACAAGGATAAAAAACAATGAATGAAAATATCAACAACCCAGGAAGAGAATACCAATATTATATGAACCCTAATGATGATCCCCCATTCCATCATATCATAAGATTTATTCATATCCAACTTTAATGATGTATTTGAACCATAGAATTTTATATTTATATCACGAGTCATCTCAGGAGGCAAAGCAACTGCTCCCTCGATAGAACGCCCTCTAACAAAACTATGTTGTTCATGTGATACACATCAGGACACATGGATGGAAAAATGTGATTTGATGATTCTTGATATGATTTTTTAAGGAAAATTACACATACTCACAGGCATATAGTCAGGAATAGGGGATTGTTTTTTTTACATTGGGAAGCATAACCTGTGTAGTAGGACTAGCCACCCTTGGAATATGACCACCCTGAAATAAATCCTGAATAGAAAAAATCATATTAGCTTTAACCACCTCCAAATACCCTCTATTAAATGCCTTTGGGAAACCATCTATGATCGATGCACTATCCAGGTTAAGTCTCATCACAGCATCATGAATATCTTTCTCATTATTTCTATGTTCTTAAGGGAGTATCATCTAAAATATATCACATTAACTAAAGATTAAAAGATATTATTTCATTCTACTATATATCAAATCATATATGATAAATCAATAAATAATATTAAATACTCTTTTGGATATTTCTAAAAACACTTATAAATCATTCATCAATTCCATATTGTATAATATCTTATGGAAAACCATATGAACAACAGACCAAAATATTTGGATTATGTCCTAAATCATTTTTTTGGTTGAAATATGTGTCAAACTCAATACCCATCCAGTCAACCACATTATGTGACCCCACAAGCCTTTATAGTGTTGAAATAAAAACATGAATGACTATATTAATATGTTTCTTTCATCTAAGAGATCAAGTGATCATATGAAATATTTTAAATTATTCATATATTGAAAAATAATATATTATCAACTATGTAGTTATATACTTATTTGATCAATGGATATATGAAATTTCATTAACCTTAATAGATAAGAACATCACATACCCATCATCAAAATAAATAGGAAAATACTATGTACTATAAATGTGTGCTCGAACTCGCCATTTTATTTATCAATTCATGGAGAATTTGTGACAACCATTATAAAATAGGAAAATCAATTCTTTGATGAAAAAAATTAATGAAATTAATAAAATCATGCTGAAATATCTATTTAATAGATATCCATAACGGGTTTCATAATAAACGTATCAATGAATGAGGTTTCTCATAAATGTTATGTCACCAGCATCATGTTATTTAGACTCCACTTAATCTTTACTCCCCTAGTATAATATAGACATAATATATAACACTCGATGTAATATACTTAGTGTGTCTTATAATTCAATAAAATGACATTTTATTCTATATTTATGCCTCTTGAGTGTATTCTAAGTCACTATATCATAACAGTACTCACACTAACCTTTACATTTAATCCAAGCATATAATTCATTATTAAAAACATCTATTATGGATAACAAAAATTTGTCCTTTAGGTTCTTAATTATCCTTATATTTCGTCAAATATATATTTGTATAAATATATATATTCTGAATGTATGATAAAATTGAAATTTAATTTTAACTAATTATTTTTATAATATTTTGAGTATGTTAGTAATATTTACCAAAACCCAAAATAATCAATAGAGTATCATATCATATATTCGACACTCATTTTGATCTAACATACTTTTTTTTATGATTTTTGGGTGTTAATGAATACTTAAAACTATATTTAATTATTTTAATATCTCTATGTGACAATATAATAAAACCATACCACTAACATATTTAATATGAATCATCTATAAAGAATATATGTTTTAATAATGGTGAGATTTATGAGTCATATCCCTGATGATCAACACCTTGAACAAATTATAGCTATTTAACTCCACAAAAAATAAAATGATGCCAACATATGATATATATATTTAAAATTTTTATGTTTCACATCAACCAATTGGAAATCCCTTATCAAAAAACATTAACATGAAATTATTTATATTTTATAATTTTCCCCCAACCGATCCTAAACATCTTTAGAAAAAAGCAACCATAATTTTTTTTGAATTTCATAATCTAAATGAAAATAGTTATGTAAATTTTTTTTGGAAAATAATTTTTACATTTATATTTTTAGTTTCTATCTAATATCATAATCTATTTATGGTTTCAGTGAAAATCACTATAACTTTAGACAGGTATAATATTTTATTTCATTAATATTAATTTATCTAAGTTCAATCATACTCCCAACAAAATATTAATCATTGTATTCTATTAAAAATATCATACTATGTTACATAGTTTATATTTATTAATATTAGTAATTATCAATTTTAATTATAAAATATTTAACAAATAAACTACTCAATCCATATCACATATGGTTTTCTATGTGTTCAATGAATTTATGTCTAAATGGAACACTATTTTCCAAAATATTATTGTGTAGGTTAGAGGGAAAATATTCCTTCACTTTTCATGAATAATTTATATAAAAACAATATCATATATAAACATTGTTATACCTGTTTCCTTTTCAAAAACATTTTATATAATCAGATGAATCATAAAGAATATTTATACAATCAATCATGATATTTTTTTTGTAACAACTCTTTTCTAATGAATAAATTATATTGTCACAAAATAAAAATTTAATTAAGATACGAATCCATTATATAGATCCATATGGAAAACCTTTAAATAAAATCATTTTATACAATAACTTTTATCCTCATCTCTTGAAACCAAAAAATAAGCTCTATCAATTATCAAATTGTTTTTTTACTCAATTTTACTTTCGAAATTCCTAAATTATAAACAATTCATATTCTACCAATCAATCCTTAAAAAAAATTCAATGACATTGATACCTGATATGGACATTACATTATGTTTCAAAAACACCTTCAGCAATCCCGAATAATTCTATGTTATGGAGTTATCACTCTGCCATATTAGATTTTAGCATTATTTTTCAATGAGAATAATATGATACATGAGGAAACATTTGTTGGGAACCCCTAATAATTTTTATTTTTTATGTTATAAACATTAACCACTTATAATATATACCCAAAAACTAAAAAATTACCCCACACGCCATTTTTATCTATCCTCAATTTTTGGGATGATCTAATAAACATTTTTGAACCCAAACATATTATCCAATCAATTCCATAGAGGATAATAATATGAATTCTTAATCCAAAAATCTTTTATAAGAACCATTAATCAAATATATTTATCATCTAATCATAATTAATAATTGATTAGAGACTAAAATTTCTTAGGTTATAACTCATATTGTTCCTTTGAATCCAAAAGTGAATCATTTTAAGCTTAATGGGTTTCCATATTAATAAATTGAATAAATTCAAAACTTTGATAATTTGGAAAATTTTACTCTAATGTATAGACATATTCTTACTTAAAAACTCGTGTTGAAATACATGTCTTATATATTTATTTAGATAAACCTCTCCTTTGTATGGATTGATCTAAAATATAATATTGATTATTACGGTGTTATTAATTATGAAAAAATATTTTAATAGATTATCTTTGTGTGTTATTACCATTAAATACATATTTTTTATTAAATGATCTCCCACAAAAATGATGAAATCTTTTACCTTCATCATAATTATTTGTAATACAATATCCATATTTCAACATTGCATACATTATTTTGTGCATAAAAATGATTTGTAAATATATCTCGTAAAACATACATCTCAATCATATTATGTATGATTATTAAATTGTAAGTGGTCATTGTAATGAAAACATACGTTCTCCACATGATCTAGGGATACTGCAGAAGAGGTGATAAATAAATTATTTGTACATCACACCAATAGTGCCTATAATAGGTGTTTGTAGATACAAGTTCATACATATCTGATATTCCTAGCCTACTCAAATGATAAAAAGAATAATATTGTTAAATAAATCATAACTAGTCCTTAGGTTATAAGGTAACAAAAGTGGTCAAAAATTCATTATTTTTTCAATATCATTTTTCTTTGAGAATTTTAAAAATATTGACTGGATACATTTCTTTCCCAAAAATCTCATTGGTATATATACATTATCACAACCGATAAATCAGGGGGATATTACTACTCAGTCATTTCATATATACAAAAATATTGGGGAAGCCTAACGCAAAATCATTTAAAAAAATTAGGTAGAAGAGAATACGCAACCACAATGTCCAATGGACATTTCATGAGGTAGAAGTGTCTCGCATGGTTGTATTAGATAAAATTTGGATAGGTGAAGAGTAGTACTCCAATTGATCTCACTAATGACACACTCAAATAAAATAAAGAACCCTTAGAAATCTATGATAAATGTGAATTGAGAATTATTCTCCCACCAAACCATATCATGAATAAAACACCCGAAGAAAATGTGTCATGCTCAATAATTGAAAATGAAATGTGTATAGGGGAAGATAATCCCACTAATAGATCTATTATAACATATGGGAGGAGAATCAAACTACCTATAAAAAACTCATTGAGGGTAAAGTTTCCCACATTGTAATGTCTCATAATTTTATAATATGGATTATAGTATCAATATGGAAATATATAAAAAACATTTTTCGGCACTAAGACATAGGGTAATATCTCATAAAATCCTTAGGGTCGAACTTACAACTAGTAGCATCTCATAGCATTATCTTCACTATGATGATAATCAGTTAGACCATTCCCCATGTCTCAATATATCCTCATTATACACATAGCCACATAGTCTTTTCTCGTCTAGCCATCCCAATCACATAAAAATATCATGTTGAACCCATTGGTATCCTCATATCACATGTATGGGTGTCCAGTGGGATGACCGTAACCCCTTATGGTCTAATTCTTCTAGAAGGAAAATAAATCCAATTACATGTTGTGTTCTCAAAGAATGTATATTTTTTCCTATAAAATCCTCAAGTGATGGGTCAAATGATATTAATCAATTTTTATCTCATTTATCAATATTGTACCAACAAACCTTATAGGGTTATCTTTCACAATAGATCATAAAACATCATAATATAGTAAATTTATTCATTTTCAAGGCACTCACCTAGGTCACATTTCAAATATCCGAATTAAGATATATAATCCAATTATATATAGAAATAAACTTCCGACATACCTCATTAAAACATAATCATTCCAGTAAATTATTATAATAAAAATTAATGCACCACCCTCATATCCAATTTCTAAAACAAATCAAATTGGACTACTAGCTTGTCCAACGTCTTTTCAATGGAATGAAAACATGAAAAATTACTCCAAGGGAATATAAAAAAAAAATATACTCATTGTACATGGAGTGTACCTCTAATTCCCCGCCTTGGTAATGTATCATATCCCCTCTAGGAATGTATTTCTCAAATGAATTGTGTGTAGTAATATCATAGAAGACATGCAAGTGAAATGGGCTATCAAATAGTATACCCTATACCAAGTATTATTATGAATCTGACCAGGATTATACCCTCTTTCATCGAGTTAATTTCATGGAATTTATTGTAATGTATTAAAACATTTCATTCACCTCACTCGACCATTTGGATCATGTACTACTACATTCTATGCACATAAAGGGGTCTATATATTAATACATGATCGAACCATGATCCTTTTACCAAAAGAATTATATAGTTCATCCATATGAAAAATATTCCATTTATAAATCCTCTTCCTCCCTTCATCACACCAAATAAAACATAGTACTGTTTCTTGAACTACACATTTTTTTGTTGGGTTTTCTGATTTAAAACCCCTTACGAATAACTCAAATCCATCATTTCACCTCATATCACAACATTATGATCCTTCGGTCATCCCTAATATCTATTATATAAATATAAAAAAGTTTAAATTTAAAAAATAGAGTAACAATGGAAATAATAATAATTTCCTACCTCATGGTAAAAACTATCATTTCTCGAGTTTAGATCCATGTTCTACAACCTATACTCCTTGATCTGATTTGATGAGAATATTATGATCAAGTATATCCTAACTATAACACATACTCTAAATATATCCATTATTTGTAAAAGAATCTTTCCGTCCACATTTTGTGATTGAGGGGGAGGAGGGGAGGAAGAATAAAATAAATAATTTTCATTTAAAATACCAACCTGAGACCCAGAACTCTTAAAAGATCATATCTCATATGGGTAAACCCACCCATTTAAGGCTCAATAGTATTGTTTTAAATTAAATAAAAGTCATTTCCTAGCACAAATCACCATCGATACACATGGAATAGTAAATAATTATACAAAAAATCATGTATTCAAATAAAAACATGAAGTATAATCTCAACAAATTCTATCCCAAGGATAAAACAATTAATCCATTGGTTAAAGAAATTTTTAAGAAATTTTTATGAACATGTTTTATATTGTAAATTACCATATATCACCACATAAGAATCCATGACAATAAAGTTTATATAACATCCATACCATGTAATTATGTGGGTCGTTAAACTTATGGACATAATACGGTGATGTTCATCCATATACAAATAATAGTATAAAAATACACATCCATAAACCAATGATTGTTTACTGAAATCTATCTATCAATCAATGATATATCAACTACATTCATCAATTTACCAATAATAGGATATAGATGAAAATATTTGTAGTGGGGATAGAAAACAATATCACTCACCATCCATCGATGATAGGTTGGTAAAGTACATATACCATTACTGATGAGTTGAAGGAACCATTCATTAGTGAAAGGAAAGAGTTACCATCTATCATTTGAAAAATAAATTTTGGATATGTACCACTAAATGTTTTCGTAGAATAGCCCTACTATTTTATCCTAAGGACAATGAATATTATATTGAATTATAATAAAATAAATAGGTCAAATGATATAATGTTCTAGTATCTTAAGGGGACAAGATATATAAATTAGATTAAATTTATTAATGGGGATACATCCTATGAAAAAATGGAAAAACTATTATTTGTCCTTGGAAATCAACATATCTCATGTAGTATTCCTCTTGGTTTCCTATATATTAGGGAAATTAAATAAAGGGGTAACATCATATTCTCAAAAAGGGATAGTTTACAATGAAATCTATCATACATAAGCATGAAATAAATAATTTTAGAATAATAAATTAATTTATTAATAAATGGATTTATGAGAAAAGTATATCCATCGATTATGAGAAAATAAATTATTTATTGGATAAAAATAATTGATCTCATCAAGATGGAATTAATAATATTATTCATTTTAAAAAATCAAAACTTTATTCCAAAACAGGATTCATAAACACACAAGCATTATACCAAATACCCAACTAGTTTTTCATATAGGACATGTTGATACATTAGGTGATATTTAGTTATTGTGACCACCCATTAATAATTATGATTAATGCATACATTTTATGCAGATAATGGCTTCAAAATACATATAATAATGTTACCTAATGAACAAAATATATTATTGTGGAAAAGTAACCAACATATTTCCCTATAGGAATAATTGATATATAGAATACCAACATATCCCCATTAAATAATACAGTATGTATATTTAGGTGAATATCCAACAATAAATATAGAAAAAATAGGTTATTCATATTATAATTGAATGTATCAATATGAAATGAATTCTAACAAGGTATTATGGAAGAATACACAGATTTAGTTGGGATAATCGTAAGAAAATAATCCTTTATTATGGTTTATAAAGAAAATGTGAATCATTAAAACAATTTCTGGATGGAGTGCCAAACATAGTGTTATTTCGGTCCAATTATATATGCATAGAGTGAATATTGAGTTAATAACTAAAAAACAATATTCAAGGGGATTAACATTAGGTGTATCTAATCCGGATCCTATATCATATGTTCGTTATCCAAACAATGATTTAATTTCAATGAAACCATAAACTCTTTACATTACTATGATATTTTCATGTCTTTTGTCTAATCGAATGTTTGAGAATTATAACATCATATAGAGGTGGTATAATATAAGTAATTGTTATATTTCAATGATAATATATTTTGGAATTTTACAAAAAATAATCATAACAACATTTCTCAATAATGAAAGTGATTTTAATGGATTTTAATTATTATGGTAGATAGGTGGTTAGGAACCCTTACATTGTAAATTAGATTATTATTCACAATTGGTACACATTTAAAGGATTGAAATTAATTTTAGGGACTATTTTGACTGAATTTATACTCAATGAATTTTTTTTAGAGAGGAATAAGAGAATATGTGTGTATTTATAGAAAATGAGGTTGATATATTTATAAATTTCCTAAAATATTCCTTGGAAATATAAGATTTAGAACATATGAAAAACAATTATATTACTAAATTATTTACCTCATGGTTTTTGACATTTAATTAATTATTTTTTTAAAAAAAATTGAGGAGTGATTTCAATTATTTTATATTACATTTCACATGGGAATATAAATTTTCAACAAAATATAGTATTTATGACCTTAATTTCTATTATATTCTTTAAAAAATTAGTTATTGGTTTTGAAAATTATTTTAATTATTTAAAATTCATTATCCTAAATAAATATCATTTTTTATCATAAGTTCACATATATTAATTATTATGTCATTTGTTTCCTCACAATCATTTCATAATAATAACTGCATATTCTTACCATAATTTAGTATTTCTTTTTGTTTTTATTTTTTCTAAAAATTATAGAAAATTTGTCATTTGATAAGATTGATGTTCTAATTTAAAATTTAAATTTATTTCTTTGAAAATAATTGTATTTATAATAAATCTCTAGTTATAAAACAAAATACTTATCTTGTTTAAAAATGAAGTATTTATGACCAAAATTTTATGCTCTTTCATTTAGTAAATTTTATTTTTGTTCTAGGTCAAATATTTGTAAGTATCTTTATGTTAATTAATTACCAATTCATTAAAATTATTAATTATGTTATTAGAATATTATTTTACTCAGTTTATTAGAAACTTTCGTAAATAACAGCTGTGTTATTATTACAATGGTTTTATTTCCAATTGTTGATTCCAACGATCAAATTACACGTTATATATACTCTTATTTATCACAATAAAAATAATTCATATACCTCTCATTGTTTTGACTATATTTCAATTAAATTACTTATTTTTTAATCTTAATAAAAATGTATCATGTATAAATTATTTTTATTTTTATGATCTTCAATGGCACATGAATAAGGTGTTGACACATAATTTTTTTTCATTTTTATGGTATTGGTTATATCATTTTTTATAAATTAAATAACATATTTTTTTTATTCTACTATAATTTATTACACAATTTTTTTATGTAATATATTTTTTATTTTGAAATTTATTGGATGAAATATCTATTACATATAGTATACTCATGGTTAGTACATTATTCCACCATAAAAAATATTATCAGTATAATTTCAAGTATAAATCAATTTAGGAAAAAATTATGGTTATTCCCACTTATTTATTCCACATGATCCCAAGTTACTTCCACAAATATATGATTCCTCAAGTGAAATTTCACCAGTATGGTTGAATGATTCCAACATAAATTATCTTCGATGTCAGAAATGAGGACATGCTCTTTAATATGTGATTATAGGTGGCCAAAAAGTTATATACCTATTTATTACATAATTTTAGATAAATATTTAATACATCCCCAATAATACACACCCTAGAATAATAATGCTTTATGCCTTTTAAGGATATATACATAATTATCTAATTTCAAGAATGATATTCAAAATCTACCATATATATCTTCTCACATTGTACACTTCTTATACATGACCTCATTAAGACCAGTTATTCATAACCTATCTAAATGAAACATATGAAAGGTTGAGTTAAAATTATTTCAATGAGTATACATGGGAGAAATCTATTAGTGATAATATTTAAGATTAGCATGAGAAATATAAATGAGTTTCTTCTTTGATATCATAACCAACAATTCAAAAATCATAATAATGGAATAAATATTTAATAGGTCATACAAATGTAATTATATATGATTAAAATATCATGATCCATGATATAATATCACAACCATAATAACACGTAATTATGTGGAATAAAAATTGTGTAATTAGCATAATTACAAAAAATTCAAGTCAAGGATACCTAGCAAGACATTATTCACCTGATAGGTTTAGGCTAACCACTCATATATCTGATTCAGTATTTAGATAACTTACTGTGTACACCCTTTTAGGATTGGTAAAATAAATTGTATGCAATTTTATCTCATAAATAAAAAGTCCCACCCATATAATTGGTGTTCTTTAATAGAATTTACACTTACATAATAATAATCCACCCATTTATATAATAATATTCCCTGTAATTATAAATGATTTTTTTTTGTTTTTAAACCCATGTAAAATAAAAAAAAATCACAAAAATTGTATACTCATATTAAATAACTATATAGGGTATAAATAAATATGGTAACATTGTATAATATCCTGTATAAATCCTATGAAATATCATAGAATTTATTTATATATTAAAATACCCTTAAAATATCACTAACCCTTTCATGGGGAAAACACTATTTCAATTTGAAAATTAGATAATTAACATATAAATAATTTAATCATACGAAGAATTACAGTTTCTTTAAAAAATAACAATCTAAATATGTTATTTAAGCTTAAAATCTAAGATTATTATTGAATTCATGAAAATGTGTCCTCGAAACAAACGTTAAAACAATGATATTGTTCACACCCTTAATAAAACATACATCATTTGGAAAATGATACGAATACTTTTTAAACCATTTTATTATATATTATAATATGGGTAATAATGACATGAATCTTTTTATAACAGTAAAGACATTCTTAAAACCATTTTAATGAATGTATGAATGTTGAAGAAAAATATTGTCAACCAAAGGGAGAAATATTGTCAGGTTTCCATAAAAAAGTTCCTTTTGTACCTTTCAATACTAAAAAAGAGTATGAATAATGGAAATTAAGTAATTTATTGAAAATAAAAAAAAAAGACTACATAAAATAATATTTTTGAGTGATTTATTTGATATTTTCATATTCTAATATTTAATAAAAAATAGTCCTAGTAAAATTAGAGATTTTATCATAAAACCCTTTCCTTATGTGTGACTTTCTTTTTAGGTCATCTAAACTATTCTATAATAAATTAAAATTTGTTATAAATATATACTATTAACCTTATTAATAATTAAAATAATATTATGTTCTTCAATATAACAATCTATCACTCGTTCGTTAATAATATTTCATTATTATCATCATTTTCAGTGTTACCTACACCATTTTTTATATTTCTATCAATTTAGTAGTTATGGTACTTTCATGATGGTCCTAGTTCCATAACATAAAAAATGTTACTAATATTATAGATATAATATATAGTCATTATATACATATTTATAACCTTTAATCAAAGGAAGTGAGTTAAAAATTACTTAAATCATTCATGGATAAGGTAGTTCTTACGTAAGAAATAACATTATTTTCATTCTATTAACAAAATAAGGAAATTATTTTAAATAATATTAAGTAATTTAAAATTTAATATTATATTTAAAATATCATATATGTTTATTCATTAGAAAAATATATCCATCAATGTGATGTGGTGATAGAAGATGATTCAAATAGATTCAAGGAGGGAGTAGTTCACACGTATGCATATATGATACTCTAAATAATCATTTAATTAGAATTAGGTGGAAACTGAATTAAAAATAATAACAATAAAATCTCAATATATTTATTAAAAAATATTAATTATTATAAGAATAATAATATATATATATATATTGGAATTTTGTGAATAAATAAAAATTGAATGTGTTAAGATGATTACCTCTTCTTTGAGAGACCTCCTTTGTCTTACACCATATTCCTATTTTGGATGGTCTTAGAGTAAGACTAGAATTTAAAAAAATAATGGTTGTAATCTAGGATGGTTTTTATGATTTTATTTCATGATTTATATTGGTCACATTTTTGGAGTAAGTTAGGATAAGTGGATCACTTTGATAAGTGAGGGGAGGGATTCCAGTGAAATTATTTAAATGATTCAAATAATATAACATATCACTCTTGCAAAAGTGGAACCACATATCCAATAACTATATATAAGATAAATAATTTTAAATATATTAAAAATAATAATATTTAGGCAATTTTAAATTTCATTTTTTACTTTTATATATTAGTTTAACCCCCTCGTAAACCTGTTTTAACCCTAAAAGTGGTAAAACAAATACAATTTTTACTTAAATTATTAACAACAATTACTGTGGCATAATTAATAAATACTAAAACTATGAATCCAAATATTTAATGTTTTTTTATCAATTTTAGTTTTTATATGTGGTGAAAATCATCTTTATAATAAATTCATAAAACACAACGAAAATCTTTTTATAGGAAATTGAATTTTTAAGAAAAAACATAATTTTATATTCACTCACTGCACAATTAAAACTATTATATAAATTTTAAAATATTTAATGGAATATAAATTTTATATAATTATTTAAAATAAATAATAAGTTGTTAATAATCAATGAATAAATGATTATTTATACATTTTCCTAAAATTTAGTATAATTATTATTAAACAGTGATAAATATTTAAATATACATGATATGGGGAAAATATAATTTTTTTGAAAATTGTTATCATAACCATGATTTATTTTGAGAAAAAAATATTAATAATTATTTATAAACAATTAATCAATATACTATGATTAGTGACTATATATATTTAAATATTCCAATAATACTATTCATACCCTCCAATTCATCAACTATTTTATTAATATTATAATATATCATATATATTTTATTCTTGGGGTTGCGTGTTAAGAAATTTATTAAATATGAAAAAAAAATTCAATGAAATAAATGTAATATATGATTAGGTTACATTCTACCCCACTAAAATTAAAATTTTCTATAAATATCACAACACTCACATATACAATATGAGGTCACTTTTACATCAACACATCCTTTGGATCCCATGTAGCTTCCACAAATTTATCATTCCTCCAAATAAACATAACTCAATTAGTAGACTTATGTCATAGAAAATTAACAATAAAATCATAGATTTATGCCTGTTTTTCTACATAATACATATCATTGAAATGTAGTACAACTTTTTAGTTTTATACATTTGAAGGATCAGGTATGTACATTAAGAAAATGGATACAGGGAACACATGAGGATCTTGAGAGTGGTTTGTAGGAGTTTTCAATCAATAAGCTATTTTGCCTATATGATTATGAATCTCTAAGGGTCCAATATACAAAAGAATAAAATTTCACTTCATTAAAACTATAATATCATTTTAGAAAACAAATTTATAGAAATTACATGTCACTAACAGAGAATTCAAAATATCACCAATGATTTTTAACAGAACACATTTGTTCACTATAAGATGCCTTGATGTGCACCAAAATGGATATATATTTATTTCCATACACATCTCTATGTCAGGAACTAATAGATTTTTTTATATTTCTTTGTGCTGATATTTATGATCTTATTTCTATTTGGGGCTTGATAATGATGAAATTTCATCCACTTGTTAAACCAATTATTATAATGAAATTTGTATAAGAAATTGTTTTTTATCCTAACAACATTTTAAATCTAGAGGAAAATATCTATAATATCATTTAGGGTTTTAATGGTCCCCTAAGACTCAATGTCTATATGAAGATTATAGGTAGTACCAAAACATAAATCTATATCGAGATCATTATGAACAATTTTGTGAGGACCCGACCATAAAAAGATATATAATTTAGTTTATATATAAAAAAAGTAATTTTCTTTATATTTAGTTATATTTATAGTTAAGAATTTTAGATAATTTTTTTCCTTACTCTTACACAATTATCCCATTTTGAAAGTGTATTGTTCAACTAAATATCCATTTTCCTATAATATAAAACCAATAAAATAAAAATACTTTTATTTTGATCAAAAAATATTTATGAATTTAAGTATGAATTTATAATTTTCATTTACCGTATTTAATCCCTTTGAATATTTTTAAAATGTTGTATGGTAACAGAAATCTCACTATAATTCATAAAAAATACACATTTTATAGTGAAAATTTTGAAAAAGCATAAAATTTTTACCATTATAAAAATATTTAGTTATCATATTAAATAAATCATATCCGAATAAAATTATATTATTTTTGGTCAAATAAATCCTTTTAAACCCATAGCATAAAAACTGATACACTTTTAGGAAACATCGTGGAATATATTCATAACACGGATCTCAAATAACTGAACCCAGTTAAATACATAGGAGAAACCTCCTAGGTAAACTCCCTATATCATTAATTTAAATAAAATAAATTTTTTCCAATTTATTGGGAATATATATTATGATCACCCATTTTTTATGTTATATTGGTACTACATATCATATAAGATATATCAGGAACACATGTCACATGACTTATATTGGGCTCACCCATGGTATATGTTTTATCATGGTCACCTATTATATAAGTTGGATCATGCACATGATGTCATCATATATAACTCTCGTGTTCTAAATAATGAATAAAAGATTTTATTATTACACCTTTTTATGATAAAACCATTGAAAACAATTTTTAATCCACATGAATAATACTTTCAAATATCAAAATACACATTCCTTTTAAAATAAAATTTTACAAAAAAAAAAACTTGAAAAAATATAAATAGGTTTTTTCATTGATCAGAACATGAAATTTGAAAATGAAATAAAAAATAAAATAATGATTATGGTTGTGTAAAATCCATTAGCTCATTATATGTTAAGAACATTCAATTTTTTACTTTTATAAATAAAGTAAAAACATTTCATAAAAGATTCCATTTGAATAAAAATTAAATAAAGTGAAATACTTCATAATATGTACTCTATAAACCATTGAGGAATAAATAAAAATTTCCATTAATAATTTAATTAAATATGTATATGGAAGAAATTTATTAGGTAGGGAAACATTAAAATAGTATTTTTAAAATAAAGACCCTTTCCTATATTCCAACTTATCACATATTTTCATTATCTTCCACAATAATAAATTTATGTTATTTATATACTAGCATTGTAAATTTTTTATTGTTTATTATAAATTATTATATCTATGTTATAATTAATCAAAAATTCAACTAACTTCATGGCATCCATTTTGAAGATATTCAGACCATATGGCCATAAGGAATTCGATAATGTGGTCATTTTTCCAAAATATCTAGAATTTTTATCATGGAATAAGGAACATTTTTTTAACTAAATTACACATTATTAACCAATTATGAAACATAGTAATGGAAAATGAACTATGTTGCATTCATGGAGATGGTAGGTCATATATACTCATGGGTAAAATTTCCATTTTTCACCGATCATACTGGAAAAGAGTTAAGTATTAATTTTCATTCCCATAATTATAATCATATAATTAATATCATATTATTTAAATAAATACACTTAAATATATCATCTATGTGATGTCCTAATAAATAGATCTCATTGCTTCTTGGAGGTCGTAGTCCACATGTATTCATAAATGGTGTTTTCGTTTTTGGATATTTAGAAAAGGAATAAAATATAAGATATATTAATTCTCTATAATGATAAATATTTCATAAATATTGTATATAAAAATTAAATCAATAATCGTTAATAATTTCGTAATGTGGTGATGGTTACTGATTTGCATAGGGTCATGAGGCGGTAGTCCACACTACACATGAATGATGGTTTGTCTTCCAATTTAATAGAAGATGATATGGATGTAAGTAATTACATTAATATAATAATATATTAGTATATGGAATATAGTAATGTTCTTATTTCATATTGAATGGAAAATATTTTACTTAAATAAAAGTTGAAATAATAATAAAAACACTTTCTTAAAATCTATAAATCATTATCAAGAAACATCGATTTCATTAAACATTAATCCCACCATGGTTTGTATTATTCCCAAAATTATACCTTAAGAATGTGGGGAGGTATGTATTTAAAGGATTCGAGTATGTATATGCTACGATATAGTGATCACATTGTGTGAAGAATAGAGGGTAAGAGTTTCTCTTTTATAATTGAGAGGAGGGACACTATTGTAATTACATAATGTATTATATTTATATAAATTAATTTTCAAGTAAACTGGATTAAAATTATCATAGATCGATGATTGGATGTTGTTTTTTAGAAGTCTTCTCATACAATAATATTTTTGAAAGTTTATAATATGGTTTTACCCTTATTTATTTGTTTTAACCTTTCATTATCCCTTTTTAAAAATTACAATGATATAAATATTTTTTAGAATTTAGTGTCCATTAAGGTTTCAATAAATGGAACAATGACACATAAATAGAGAATAGAAGAAATTTTAAACCATATCTATATCACATGGATGAAAATATGAGTTTTATAAATTTAAAATTTAATAAAGTATTTTTAACTATAAAATAACATTAATGTCAATTTTGAAAAAACCAAACACATTATGATATAATATGTATCTATAACATGAATAAGGATTTGAAAATGAAATGTATTATAATATAAAGATTACTGGGTATTAATATATTCATGCATCTAAATTTATAATGGTTTAAATTTCATTTTACACCTTATCATTTGATTTAACCACATGGTTTACCAATTATAACCTTATCTGCATTAATGACTTTTTCAATATTAAAGCATAAATATTTTACTTTTATGTTTACAATTGAATCTTAGATGTTTAATATATGTACTTTTAGAAATTTTGTTCAAACTAATTATACCCTTACAGTATTATTTTTATTTTTAAATGTTTTAATAAAATATAATTTTTTTAAACATATTAATAATTGAATTCTTAAACTATTCATTTAATTTTATTTTGAAAACAAAATTACCACAAAAAAAATTAAATATTAACATTTAAAAAATTCCTATTATATTATATGTACCTAATGTACTTTTTTAAAAAACTAATTCATTCATATTATTTTACTATTAATAATTTGAAAATAATTAATTTTTTTATTAAATAAATGAAAATCGTGTATGTGTTTCTTTACCATTTAAGGTCGTAATACCATTATAAAAATTGAAAATAAATTATCATGATAATAACTATGAATTTATATTTTAAATTGCCATTTATAATTGGACATAACAAATCTATGTTCCTATCAAAAAATAATGTATTTTTTAAATTCATGAATGTAATATTTTTATACATTATCTCTAAAATAAAATAATATCATGGTCAAAATCAAATCCAAAAGGGAAAAAAGTAATATATTTAAATATTGGAACAAATGGATGCAAGAGACACATCAAATATTAAAGTGGCTTGAGACCAACACCAATTGACCATATCCCACAAATGGGAGGAATTATCCTATTTTACCTATAACCACAAACACATATCTAAGATCAAAATATACTAAAATATAAAACAATTAATCCAAGATTATATAATATAAAATCCTACAACCAGAGTTTGATAGTAATGTATTGAAAAAGTAAAATGTGGATAAATACAAGCCCTAAAAAAAACTATAAATATTCCAACCTACTCTAACGGCTATGAATAAGCTCAAATTCAAACTCTACAAATACACCTTGATCTGAGAAGTTCAGGATATGCTCCACCATCACTATATCCAACAACAAAACCATTTTAATATAAATCATCTACATAAGATACGAATCTTATGGGAAGATACTATGTGGGGGTGAGTTTAATAATACCTAGCAGGACACCATGAAATCATTAAACATGAAGAATCAAGTATATTCATATCAATAAAATGATATAACAATTGATGTATAATAGAAAACTCATATATATAATCTAGAAAGTCATTGTTACACCATTAAGTCATAACCAACAGACTTCTATAGGATTCGGAACGATGGTACAC
Organism: Viscum album; assembly: GCA_963277665.1. Classification (NCBI taxonomy): domain Eukaryota; kingdom Viridiplantae; phylum Streptophyta; class Magnoliopsida; order Santalales; family Viscaceae; genus Viscum; species Viscum album. Next base: position 32,103,734 of record OY728150.1, on the reverse strand, counting down.
TAATTGTAGAAGAATATACTCTATGATCCATGTTATCTCATGAAGCACCCATCCAAGGGGTCATGATCATTGGGTCTCATCTAGGAGATCTATCTTATCAATAATGAAATTGATACATAGATACAGGGTCATTCCCAAAACCATTGGAGGATATTATAAACACAATCTGGATCAATCCACTATGTAGGGGATCATATTCAAATGATACCACAAACCATATGGTTACATCCTGCTAGACTGAGGGTCAACTCCCTAATCAAGGAGGTCAGGCCAATTCCAAAAACCCATACTAGGATAAAAATATGATAAATAATCACACTAATGTCATATGGAGAGACACCATTAATTCTATCTAATACACATCCCATAGAGGGGATCACAATCATATTTTTTGGATGTGATTATTCACTATACCCTTGGGGGAATTGACCAAGGGAACATAATTAACAAAGACTATTCTAGAAAAAATAAATGACGAGAAATAAATAACATTAAATGAGGTAAATATTGTATACTAGTGGTACATTTAATATCATGATATGCCCATGTCTTAATATATGTTAATGTTTCATATGGAATATAAAACTCAACATACAAAACATGTCAATTAAACATGCTGCATATAGAGGTTTCCCAGCACTTCCATGTGTCGTATGGCCATGTCTGGATACTTTTTATAGATGTTTACCAACCCGTGTACAACTGGTAATGTTCATGTCATAGTATATTGCCTACAAATGCTTGTATACTCCTAGATCTTCCTATGTATCTTGGCTATTACATTCACATATATCCTCTGAGATACACATTGAAACACTATAACATTTCACACAACATGTGACATGGTCACGTGGAATGTGATCCCTTTATTCTCCACACAAACCCAAAAACCACACAGAGGCCCCAACTTGGAATGTGTTGCACATGATACACTGTGTAATGAATGGTTTTCAAGAACCCATTCCTGGTTCAAACGTAACCTAGTTCTACCACCTCCACCATCAATAATTCCCATGAACACTAGATCTAAGTTTGACTAGTCTTTACATTTTTCATTTTCGGATTCTATAGACTAAATAAAATGTATTAATATACCCTTATTCCATTTTTTCATGTCTCAATTAGTAAAATGAATAAATTTTTATTCCGTATCTTTCTCCCTCAATCTATCCTCTATCAGCATCGATTCAAAAAAAGAAACCTCCATCATGATCCATACTAATGGTATTGATCCGCTGTGACAAAGAAAGGTCATGCAATGACCAAATACCAGGTATTGGGTGATCCATTATCCATGGAATATAACAACAATAATATAAAGAAGTAATAGAGTAGAAATCCATAAACCATGATTTTTGGGGAACTACCCGACGACTTTTTTCATTCAACGACGAATTTTATTCACTAAAAAATAGAAAAAAATTACAGGATTATATAAAAACAAATATATAAAATTAAATTACACTAAATATAGAGATAATAATCATATAAATCATATTAGTGGAATTGATTTGTGTTAATCTTGTATTAATGGATGAAATAGAAAACAAAAAATTATACCCATCCTTGAGATTGGATTTATCGTTGATGAATAATAGTTCTGTGTTGTAATTTCTGTAGAGATCCAAAATATTTATTAGTGAAAAAATCATAGATCATGTACAAATCCATCATCCTCCATAAATTATTCTCTCTAATTCTAAACTATATTTAAAGGTTTGACGGCCAACCCTAAGGAGAACCTCATAAACATTTATTTAATGAATTTCCAATCGCTCAGTCAAAATATAAAAAAATATTTACTTATTTTTTTATTTATTTCCATGATTATATTTTATTAACACCCAATACCGATAAAAGTTATATAACACATAGGGAAAACCCTTGTTCTGAGCTCAATAATTTCATTATAAATTTTGATTCTGGAAATTATATTGGTATTAATATATTTAAAAAAAACTATAAATGAATATAATTTAATATATTTAATATATTTAATATATTTCAATCATGTATTTAGGGAACAATTAGCCTTGTAATCACATGCCATTTTAGCACATTGCATTGATAATGACAATATAATATCCAAAAATAATACTTGTAAAAAAAATTGATTACATTACCCCATATTTAGCGATTTATTTATCAAAAAGATAAAAACCTTCTGAAAAATAGGATGATACTTACCTCACATATGGGTCTCCTACTCCTAGATTCTCTTCTAATGATTCTTGTGCTACAATTTCACATTCACAAAAGAAATCAATCACCCATTAAGGATACACTCATGTTGATCCTTGATCTACAATAGGTAATCCAAAATAATACATCCATCATCAACATCCAAGCACTCCATTCGATAACATGTGATAGGTTGTGCATTATTGTCCTTAGTTGAGACACATGGAAAATGCTATATACCTAGTAAAACTATGGTGGTATAGCTATGTGGTACTAAAATTAATCAACTCTTCATTTTATCTCTAAGGGAAAATGAATCTTAGAGATAAATTTAATATGTGACCTAATTTCTATAATCCACATAGAGGTGAGACCCTCCAGAACACCTGGTCACCTACCTCGAACTGCAGAGTTCTCCATTATTGGTCTGTATAAGACTTATGATGACCATGTACAATATTCATCTAGTACAGGATGGGCTTCACCTTTTCACTAGTAGATCACCACAACTCTTTGTCCATGAGTGCTAACTCATCTGTTTCATTCCAAAAAAAATGTTGACCTATAAGGTCTCCCATAAAAGCGTTGAATAGAACTTTACCTATGGTGGAATGGTTGATGTTGTTATAAAAAACTCCCCAAATAGTGTAAAATCCTCCCAACAATGAAGATAATCCAACATGAAAGCCACAAAAGTTTCCCTTAATACCTATATTTCCCACTCAATATAACCATCATTATTTGGGGGAAATGAAATTCTCAAGTGTAATTGTGTCCAATGGCCTCCATAAATCTTATCCATAATCTTTATTTGAATCATGTGTCATTGTATGAAATAATAATCAAGGTAACTCAAAAAAATATAATTATCTCATATATATAAAGGTGTCATATGCTCTCAACTGAACACTTCTCTTGAATATTAGGGAAGCGGTCTGACATTGTGAGTCAATCTGCGATCACCCATATGACATCATCTTCCCTGGACATATGTGGTATCCTCTAAAAAAATTAAACTAATATCCAATCCTAATTCCACTATAGAACATCCTAGGATTGAACTAAAATCATTGTAACATGTTTTCCATTCTTTCACCTATTGAAAAGTGAGGCATCATGAGAAAAACATTGCAACTCCCTTCTTCATGTTTAGCCACAATAACTATAGTTGGAGGTCCTGGAAGAGATTTTACACTCTTTGATGTACCGCCAAATGGGATGTATGAAAATCCCGAATCACCTCCTCCTACAATAATTAAGTTACAATAATCCTCCATCTGAAAAGGGAGACATTATCCCCACCATCACAACATCCATCATGATCATGACCAGTGAATATTTAATTATGTAAGGTCTCACAGTATGTATCTCCATTTTAACCATCAATTAATCTTTATAAATGTGGTGGGGGTAACAACTATATAGTATATATATTGAGCAACATCCATATCTATAATGTATAACAACAAAGAGGATAAATTCTAAAATTCCTAGATTAAGATAGAGAACAAGATCTCAAGTTGAGTGAATCTTCCATAATGATCCATGTCCCATGAGTATAGACAATCTCAAAGTCACAATCTGTGGGGAACTCTATACATCACCCTAATCTCATTTTATGATCTATATGATAGAATATATACTTGAAACTCTAGTGGTAATAATAGATGATAAGACACTTTCCCATTAGGTATGGTAAAAAAACTATCATTTTAAAAAATTCTGTTGTTGGATCAGGATCATTGGTCAAATTGTTAGACTCGTGTGGTCTCAACAGATTTGAACCATACTTTATCATTGCCCTCAAATTCATTTGAATGAAACCATATCTACTTCCTAATTCATCGTAGAAGAATACATACTAGACACCCTCATATAGAAAAATCAATATCGGAGAACTCATCATCCTCTGCCTAAAATCCAATAAGTAATACTATATACTCTACATCCGCATGAAATGCTACCCCCTTTGGGTAAGAGATTTTAATGGTTCTACTACTATGAATAAATTGGGTACAAAACATTAATAGTACCCTTCCAATCAAAGGAATGTACGCACATCAATAACACTCTTGGGTGGATCATAAAGAAGAATATTATTCAATCTTTGTTAGATCCACATATAATTCTACCAGTGAGATTATGTGACCTATATAGTGTACCTCTCATACTTATAACTGTAACAATTAGAGAATCCAAACTTTTTTCTCAAAAATTGTTTCCAAGAACATCCTCATGTGTCCCGCATGATCATCCTGGAATATTGAGTACACTAGGATATTAGCTATGAAGAACATGATGAAATGGTCCAAAAAGTGAATAATGAGCTAGTTCAAGTGTCCCATAACACATATATGGAGTTCATGACACCAAAATACATCACTAATTACTTATATAAACCATCAAGGAATATTAATGTCATCTTTGGTTTATCATCATCCTATAATCGCGCCTGGTGATATTCTAATCGATGATCTGTTTTCAAGAACCACTATTCCCCACTCAACTAATTGAAGAGGTATTAAATCCTCATTAATGAAATTATTCTTCATTGTCACCCAGTTCATGTGATGCTTATCCAAAAAAATCTCAAACTCATTTAACCATTCTGGTTGATCAACACTAGGTCAAACTATGTGGAAACACTGGGTCTCACAAATAACATCTCATGTAAGTCCTCCAACTACACTGTCAGTTTAAGAGGCTACCTGGGGGACATCCAATATGATGGTGTAGATATAATGGTTTCCTAGTATTCAATTCAGTACATAATTATATCTCTCAACGGGGAGGTAAACCAAGTGCATAATATGTAGATACATCCTCATACTCTTTCATCACCCTAGGAAACTAGTAGCGCATGAAGTCCACTACATGTATATTCATGCTGGACAATTGGAGAGTAATCATTGTAAACATCATATTCTAGATTCCATTTAAATATAAAAATTTCTCCATTTCATCCATGAATTAAAATCTTTTCCCATAACTACAGACACATTTCATCCTCAACATAAAAAAGTCAATCTGGGCATGTAATGTGGAGAACCGTTCTATACCTAAGATGATGTCATATGACCTTATCTCTAAAATAATGAGATCCCATACGAAACTCTCAAGAAAAAATTAGGTTCACTTTAATAACAAGTGATTAATTTCTAAGTCACAATATTTTTGATTCTCCAACTTCAAGGTTTATTCAAATAGAACAACAAAAATTTCTATGTCTAGAATGAGAAACCTGTAATGGAAGGAATGACTCTCACTCATTTATATATGCTAAATTATAGAATATTCAAATCATAAATTTTATCATCCATAGAGCCTCATGTTTATAGGTTTATTTTACCTCATCCATGACCCCAAATACCTAAGCCTGTAGTTGAAAAAATGGCAGTGGAGGTAGTAACCTACCAAACATCCAACAACTTCATACTTCTCTACCACGTCCTCTACCTTGGTATCCTCCCTACAGACCACACTTCTACTTAATCTGTCTTTACTCTAGTGGTCCCTCGATCATTTCTCAATTATCTATACATCGGTTTGGACAATAATGATACCGAAAATCATAACCATCAGAGGAGAATCGTAGCCTCTCCCTCAGCTGAATGAAGACATATTAAGATACCTTAAAAACATAAATTATGTCATAGTATAACCATAAAAAGCATCTAACAAATCAGTATACCTATTAAAATAATTTTCACCCTGCTTTCAACATCTATGCTAATGGGTTCACACAATGAGTGCCCACTTTTGGTGCCTTCTCATCAAGGAATCTCTTCAACATCATGAATATCTCAAGAACCCCATCATATGTGTGAATGAAAATGGATATCACTATGGACCTATTATCTCATTTTAATCCCTCTTTACAGTTCTATTATGGGAACAACTAAACATGTTACATATCCAAGGAGTAACATGACAGATCAATTAACCTCATAATGTAATCTATGATAGTAAAAATACCCTATTATAGTAGAAAAATATCCTACATATGTAATGATCGCAATACAAATTGAGATACAATTTCCCTGAATAGATGCTCAATGTATTACATGGAGATATTTTTCTCTTCGTGTCACTGAGTCACTATAATCTAACATTAATGAGTAAAGCACTGAATAAGACTCATTGTGAGGGCCTCGATCTAATATTTTATCATCATCATAAGGTGAAAACCAAATGTCACTACCTCTAGTTGGTACTCATCCACCTAGGGGTATGGATCATCCAGCAAAATGGGAGGTCTCGGCCTATGGCACTCATGCTGCCCACCCAGCCAATTTTCATCCCTAGAAACAACTACTAGCAACAGTGGATTCTCATGGGATGGTGGTATAGCTTTTAAACCTCCTAGATATACTATCTAGGGCACATGAACCTATATTAAATCCACATAACTCAATGGATCATCCATATGATTATGCAGTTGAATCCCGGAGAGCTGTGTTAATGGAGGAATCGTAATGTAAAAAAAGATGTTCCATGGTAAAAAGTGTATATCTGGTGATCTAAATCAATGAAATAGAAAATATAACCCATTCATATACAATGTGTGTGGAATTGTGTTGCTTGCAACAAATATCTACATGTAATGAGATGAAAGGAAGGTTATCTAAGTCCTAGTGTATGGATATGTTGGTTGTCACACCAACACTAGATTCCCTGCCCAGATAGCTAAACACGAAACACTTAATTTTTTAACCAAACCAATCTTACTAACTCTGGACCTATTGTTGAGATGACTTCTCTTATATCACTCCCTCATGATCTGACCCATCATAAATTGACCGATGACAACCCCAAGCCTTCTTCCAATAGGTAATGGGTTGGTGACTAATATAAATTAGGCATATTCCACAAATGGGAGGCATTAGCCTAATTTATATATAAACAAAAAATCATCTCCATGAACACAATCTATAGAGATGTAAAAACATTTTAACAAATGCATGAATAAATTTAGAAATAAAAAAATACCACTAAAATAATGTAAACAAAATAGAAAAGGTGGCATAATAAAATACCAGCCAAAAACTATATAGATTTCAACATAATCCAATGACAAGGACTAAGGTCAAATAAAATATCCCATAAAACATCTCGGTCTGAAAGGCTCAACCAATTCTCCACCAGCTCCACATCATCGAAGGAAACTGAGCGATATCATCTATGTAAGAACCGATATGTGCGGCCAGAGCCCATGTAGGGGTGATTATTATAGTACCTGGCTGGAAACCTTGAAAATAGTAAAAATTAATTATCGTGTATTTTTATCTCAGTAAAAGGATATTACAATTAATGTATAAAAAATAAATCCTATATATACTTCAGAAGGTCGCTCTGACACTAGTATGTAGAAACCAACATCTAGTCATAGGATCCTGCTCAATGAATTGATCATTCCAGCAAAATCCCCTCCATAATCCATGGTATCACTAGATACCCCCATCTATGTGGTGAAGATCATTTGGCCCCACCAATAAAGATAAATGGTATCTGAAAACCTAGATTCATAGATCTGGGTAACACCTAGAACTTTTGGGGGAAACCAAGAACCAAATTAGGATCAATCCACTTTGTAGAGGATCATATGATAATAATTTCACATACCCCACCGATAATAACTACTATTTGGAGGACAAATTACCTACTCAATGAGGTCATGAATATTCCTAAAACAACACCTAGGGTATAATTATGATAGATAATCACACTCCAGTACCATAGAGAGACTCCAAAACAACATATGATACTCTTACATTATAGGGGATCACAATACATTTTTTTGATAAAATAAGGCATCCCACCTTTTTAATATGTAATCTTTTGTTACATATTACAAACAAAGTACCTTTAAATTCTTGTGTCTTGGAAATTAGGTACAAAATACAAGAAAACATAAAAAACTCTTTTAAATCCCCTTTATAATCCTCTTTAAAACTTCATACTATGTAAAACTACTGCATCTCATAACCTGGAGACATACATCAAGGGAAATGGTGAGTAGAAATCCAAGTAAGGAAAGCAAGAGAATCAATTTACTTGTGATATCAATAATAACTTGATAAAAACCATAAAGACATGTGAAATGGAAGTATATGCATTTAATAATGAAATTAACTTGAACCATAACATCAATATGTGGCTACCACATTTCTTTTTGGGATTAATCAACATATCACAATGGTTTATCCCTAAGGTGTCATAAAAAATAGCATAGCTATTCACCAAGGTATCATGAAACTTTTCATTTCTAGAGATTAAATTCTTTACCCAATGCATTGGATCACTATCATGGAGTACCCATATTATGTATTAATTATCATGTTATCCATATATGTTATAATCATAAATTTCATAAATAACCATATGAGAGTAATAGAAATGAGTTTCACATCAAAAACGTGTCGTTTTAAAAGTGCTTAAAAATAAGATCATTATGACATTTATAACCAATGGAAAGGGGGTGAGGGTTATATGTATGTCAATTATATAATAAATTAGATAAATTTTATGTATCGATTAATACCCTAGGAAATGAAAATAGATTTGGGTATTCACATAAATAAAACAATATAATTTCATGAGAAAAAGAGAGAGATATAGAGGAAAAAATTCTAAAGCATAACGACTTCATTACATGTTTTTAAAAAACATTAAAAGAGAGGGGAAAAGGATAAAAAAATCAGAAATTAATGATAAAAAGAAAAGGGATATAATAAAATATAAATAATAACATGGTAGGGATATTTTAATGAAATACCACATGAAAAGAAAACTCAATTGAAAAGGGAAGATGTGATTTCTATTACAAATATTCGGCAGCCTAACAACGTCACCTAAAAATCCAAAAAATTAGTTGATGAGAGTAGAAAGGGTATATAATCACTTGGACATAAAATTTATCGAAATACTGATATAGAAGAACAATCCACCAAATAATGTAATCAAAACTAGAAGACATAACATAGAGGGCATCATGACAAAAAAGAGGAGGTTGAAAGGTTCCCCTGCCTAGAAGAGTAACATTGAAATCATGATGTTTGGGACCTTGGGGGCCTTGAAAGAACATTGGGATGACTCCATGAGTGGTACAAAGACCATATCTTCATTGATGACGATTTTGTAGTGAAATTAATAATGTAATGGGTATATATTTATAGCAAACGTGAGGTAATATTTAATTAATTTTCAAGGGACACCTCATCAGTGGTAATTAGAAAACCATGGGCTTTCCTATGGTATTTTCCAATGCTCTAGGACACCTGAGACACCTCATAAAATATATTACTATATATAAGTCCACCAGAATGATTAACACATTAATGATGTCATTAATCACACCGAACCCTAAAACTGTATTCTTACTATTCACCGAAAAAAACATTTTATAAAAATCTCATAAATTTACCCTAACCTAATATCGATGCTTGAAATTCAAAAATGAACTCCATTTTATGAAAATAATTTTCAAAATATATTTGATTTATTTTTTAAATAAAATCATTTTTTATTCAAAAAAATAACTCTTAAACTATAACCTGTTTTGTAACACCTTGTAAAAGTAATCATAGTCCCATAAAATTATTGTATAACCATAGGAAAATAAAGTAATAATTTATGATTAAATTTTATGAAATTAAATTTACCTTTTAAAATATTATGTTAATTATTAAATTGTAAATAAAAATATTTATGACGTACAAAAATACAAAAATATATACTATGGTGGTTTTTTCACTTTTATGATTTTAAAAATGTATTTATACATTCATGGTTAAAGATTATATTTTTTGACTGATTTAATATTCATTACTATACATAATGGTATATTAGTATTCATAATTTACTATTCACCAATAATTATTTTGATCTTATTGAACCACATTTTTCTCCATGATTACAACCATTAATGTTTTATTTTCGAATATCATTTCATAGAATATGTTATTTAATAATAAAATGGTTTTATACTCTTTATAAAAATACTATTCATCAAATACAATTCATCAAATTGAATCTTCTTAAAAAATTTCAAAAAATTCTTCCTAGGTTAATTTTGAGATTTTAAATTCAAATATGAAGTATATTTTACCATAATAATTCTCTATGTATGATAAATATTTGAAATGTAAAATTTTTTACTTTTAAAATCAATTTATGAAATTTTTCTTAATTAAAAATATACATTATTAAGGAAAGCTATTAAAAAATAGTAATGATAAAATAAAAAAAATTTATACCAAGGGATTACACAAATTATCTAAGGCCTTTTTATATAGCCACTTATAAAACTTTCATAGGTCCTATGTGTAAGGTGAGATATGGAGATAGAATCTTGGGGTATTTCAGATAACATTGACTGAGTCCTAATTTCTATCAGCTTGAACTTATCCTATAGGAGATATTGTTCATGCATCACATGTTGGAGATCATCTTTGATTTGGTCTAGAGCAAAGCTCAATGATGAAATCTTCTTCCCATGCTTTGACAAATGGGCTTCGTATGACCCGAGTCTACTGAATGAGGCAATTGAATCCTCTTTCTATATTAATTAACCACGATCACTTGTATTTATAAACAATAATCATAAAGTTATGAATTTAGTTTCCAATAGTCATATTGACCAATGGTTATATAATAGTCAAAACTGTGTTGTATTATTTTAATTATACGCACTTAATTAATTAATGGATATATTTTTTTTGACTATAAAATAAAATAATACACAATTTCAAGAGAAAAATATTATTCAAAAGTTTGGGTAGTTACATTCTTCCCCACATAAGAAATTTTCAACATTGAAATATTAACTCATACCATCAGAAGATAAATGGTGTTGTTACTTCTCTCACATAGACTCCTCTAGTTTCCACATGGATTCTTTGCATTTATGGTTCCTCCACAACACCATAAGAGGGTGGGTACTCTTGTTGTGTAGAACCTTGTCTCCACAATCGAATATCTCCACCAGCTACTCTTCATAAGTGATTCAGTGTTCCATTTTTACCACCTATGGATTTAGTACATATGAAGCATCATGTATATACTTCCTCAATTGGGATACATGCAAAACATCATGAACGTATGCTAGATTTGGAGGAAGTGCAAGCAAATAGTCCACTCCTCTTACATGATCAGAGATTTTTTAGGGGTCGTTGTACCTAGGGTTGAGCTTCCATTTCATCCCAAACCTCATGACTCTCTTCTAAGGTGAAATTTGATGAAAGACCATGTCACCAACATAAACATAAAGTCCCTTTGACGGTCGTCGAAATTGCTATATTATCGACTCTGAGCAGCCATAATGTATTGTTGGATGGCATGGTCCTCTTCTATCCTCTCTTACAAAAATTCTGGCCCACAAAGATTTATATCACCATCTTCATTCCAAAAAGTTGGTGTTCTACATCACTTACCATATAGAGCTTCATACGGAGCCATTTGAATGCTTGAGTAGAAGCTGACGTCCGTAAAGAAATCAACTAAAAGGAGATGTTGATCCCATCCAAATTTAAATACCTTTGAGCATGTTCTCAGTATATACTCGAGTTTTTTAATAGTCCATTCAGATTGGACATCAGTTTGGGGTGATAGGTTGTACTGAAATTCAATTCAGGTCTACGTTCATGTTGAATACTTATCTAGAATTTTGATGTGAACCGTGGATCATGATCATATATGATAGAAATTTTAACTCTATGCTGCCTTACCACTACCAATACGTAAATCCCAGAAATTTGATGAAGAGATAAATCTTCCCAAATATAGATTAAATGGGCAGTCTTGGTGAGATGGTTCACAATAACCCATATCACATTGATTCCTTTGGAAGTTTTTAGGATACCAGTGATGAATCCCATAGTGATATTGTCCCACTTCCATGCTGGTACGGGGTAGTGGTTGCAATACCACATTAGGAAGTTGTCATTCTACCTTCACTTGCTGACATACCAGGCACCGTGATGGGTATTCAGCAATCTTCCTTTTTATATTATCCCACTAATAATGTTCTCGAAGTTCTTGATACATTTTAGTACTTCCAGGATGAAGAGAGAAAGTAAATATATGTGCTTCATCTATCAGATCCTTCTTTATTTCTGGATGATGTGGAACACATAGTCTTGTATGAAATTTTAGTACACCTTTTTTATAAATATTTAACATAGGGAACTTTCCATCCTTCACAGCCTCAAACATCTTTTGTAACAAAAGATCTTCTTTCTAATATTTCTCGATCTTATATAGTAATGATGATTGATAAGTCATTTGGGTTAGGGTTTATGATGCCCCATCACTCATAATTCCGATTTTCAACTTTACATGGTCATTTATCAAAGGATCTCTCTTAATCCTCAACATTGAATGAAAAACCAGGTCTTACCTCCGTAATGAATTAGTGACATTAATTGCTCTTCTGGGATGGTAATGAATTGAATAATCATGGTCTTTAAGAAGTTAAAACCATATCCTTTGTCTCATGTTCAATTCCTTTTCTTTTAAAATATACTTCAAATATTGATGGTCTGTGAATATATCACATTTATCCCCATAAAAATAGTACCTCAATATATTCATAGAAGAAATGACCTCAAACATCTCCAGATCATGCGTAGGATAGTTCTGCTCACGAGTCTTCAACTGTCGAGATGCATAACAAATGACATTGTAATTTTTCAAGAGGATTCCCACAGTCCCTTTCAGAGATGCATCGCTAAAAATAACGAATCCTTTTCCATATGGGGGCAGAGTTAAAACTTGTTCAGTAACCAATATCTTCTTCAGCTCTTGGAAAGATTTCTCCCAGTCCTTTTTTGAGATGAACTTGGTCCCTTTTCGAGTTAACCTGGATAATGTATTATAAAGTCGTCAATTTTTTTTTCATAATCCTCATATAGTGTCCTGCTAATCCATGGAAACTACGAATTTAAATTATTGTTGTAGGGTGAGGCCAATCCCCAATAACTTGTTTCTTTTCTAGGTCTACTATGATTCCTTCAATTGTAACAATGTTCCCCAAGAAAGAAACTTGTTGTAACCAAAAATTAGATTTAGGGAACATTCAATAAAGCCACTCCTTCCGTAGAGTTTGCAAAATAACAATTTGATGATCCTCATGTTCCACACAACATTTGGAATATATCAGAATATTATCAATAAAAAATACCAAAAAGTTATCATGGTAGTCCTTAAAAACTCTATTCATTAAATACAAAAAAATAAAAGCTATATTAGTCTGTTCTAAGTGCATAACAACAAACTCATAATGCCCACATCCTAATCAGAAGGTACATTTTTGAAAATATTCTTTCTTCGCCCTCATTTGATGATAACCAGAACTAAGGTAAATCTTAGAGAAGAATTGAGCCCGGCGAAGTTGGTCAATTAATTCATCAATTCTTGTAAGAGTGTATTTTTTCTTCAAATTGATCCCATTCAATTCCCTATAATAATGCATAATATATTTTATCGATCCTTCTTCTTCTGAAAGAGAATAGGTATTCCCCAAGGAGGCACACTAAGATGGGAAAACCCCTTCTCCAAGAGATTCTGGAGTATCTTCTTTATTTCCTACATATCCACATTTTCCATCCTATATGGGGTCTTCGTTATCAGATGAGATACAGGTACAAGTTCAATGCTGAACTATACCTCTATTTCTAGGGAGATTCATTTAACTTCTCAAAAATATTTCAACGTATTCATGGATTATGGGGACATTTTCAATCCTAAAACTCTCATTTCCTCATTATTCTTCACCTATCAACTCCATAATGATAGATATATGAGGTTCTTCTAAAAAATATCAGGTTGGGATATCTCTCCTTGGAAGATAACAACAAGTTTTCTATTCAAGACTATAGAGATTTCCTTGATTCTTCATTTGATCTTTGCATTATACTTTAAAATCAAGTCCATCCCTAGTATAATGCCGAATTCAGTCATGGGAATGAATAATATATTTGAAATAAGATTGTTCTCACTATAGGATATACTAGAGTCTCTAAACACTGACGATTCTTGTATAATCCCACAAAGATTCTTGACAGATAACTCTAATTTTAGAAAATCGGCGGTTGATTCTATATTCTTTGCGAACATGGATTAAATAATTGAATGAATAGAATCATAATCAAACAATGTACTTGCTATATTAGATAGAAATATAAGATTATCTACCACTACATCATTTGGTGCTTCAACATCAGCCATAGTGATTGCAAATGTGTGACCTTTTTCCTTGGCTGATGCTGAGGCTGATGGTGATTCCCCTCCATTTCCCTTTAGATTTTGATAGTGATTGAAAAAGTTCCCAAGTTGCCCACACTAATAGCATTGGTCATTTGGTAGGTCCTGTTCCATCTACCCCTTTTCGTTAGTGTTGGGATGTTAAGGCTTCACCTCACGATGACAATTCCGGGCAATATGGTTATCTCTTCCACACGTGTAGCACTTCCCACTCCCGAGAAGGCAGTTCCCCAAATGCTTTGTCCGAGATTTATTACACGTGGGACGTTGAACTTTATTTCCTCCTCTTAATTGATCAAAAGTCCTCCCAAATCATGGCTCCATCAATATTTTATTGTCAACAGATTTATGAGACCATTTGAGTCTCACTAAACTCTAGTTCGACTTTCATCACACTCCACACTATCTCCTCATAGCTATCATAGTATCGGTTGCCTAGATTCTTCAAAAGATGAGGTCTCAGTCCACCGAAGAATCTATTATCCTTAAAAATTGGCTCCATGAAAAATCTAGAGGGGTAACATGAAATCCTTGTGAATTTAATCTCATAGCTTCCCACAGGTTCATTATCCTTCTGCTTCAGCTCGAGAAACTCCTTCTCCTTTCTTGTTCTCATGGAACAAGGAAAATACTTACTGAATAATATCCCAATGAACTCTTCCCACTCCATAGCTTCATCCTCCACTCCTGGCCTTGTGTTTTTAATCAGTTCCCACCACTGATCAACTTCTCCCTCTAAGAGGTAGATAACCAGGGTGACCATCTCTTGCTCTGAATAGCGGAGCTCATAAAAGTTCTTCTAAATAGTGTTGATCCACTGTTTAGAAATCAATGGGTCAGTAGATCCAATGAATGTTGGTTGTCATTGATTCATAAAGGACTCAACATAATTTTTTTACCTTCATGTTGAGATCGTACTCTCATCTTTATTCAAGTTATTTCCCATAACTTGAGTCACTTGGTTCATTATTCCCATTAATTTTTCCATTTCGACTTCCATCGGGGGGTCGTTAGTGCATGGTCTATTGCGGTCACCATCTGAATAGTTCCTCCTATTTCCCACCATTTTATAAAAGAATAATAGATTATTTATATGATTATTTCATTTATGAATATTTTAACTATAAAGATTTAATGTCTTAAAAATTCATGCTTAAACAATTACATTTCTCTATAAATCCTTCATAATGATTCAAAAAAGATTATTATTAACAAAACATATCCCTTAGGAGTGTCAAACTAGGAGTGCAGTAAGGCCCGTTGTCATGTACCATGATACCCCAGTTCAATCCCAAAACTCTTTGTCAGAGATTTCACGCCTAGGTCCATCTATTCCGAAGCCACATCCACTTGTTTGTATCCAGACATAAATTTTTTTGATCGGAAACCACTTACTTAATATTTCACCAAAATACTATAATGTTTTCATATATTTAAAATTTTATATAGAGTTATTCCAAAATATTTTCATATCCTAATTTCTATAAATAACAAAACTATCCATTGATACCAACTATGTAATCTAGCCTTTTTAATACACAACCTTTCATGACATCGTACAAATAGATGACCTTTAAAGTCTAGTGTCTTGGAAATGAGTATAAAAATACATCCAAACATAAAAAACTATTTTAAATACCCTTTAAAATAATATTAAAAAGTTCAACCTATGTGAAACTATTACATATCATAACCTGTATACATACATCATTAGAAAGGGTGGGCAGAAGGTCCAGTAAGGAAAGCATGGAAATCGGTTTACTTGTGATATCAATAAGAACAAGATGAAAAAAATACATTATAAATGGAATTAGATGAGTATCATAATAAAACAAACATGAGTCATAAGATAATTATGTTGCTAAAACATCTAATTTAGACATTCACAGACATATAACCAAGGATCATCCCTAATTTGTCATAAAAATTACAATTGTTATTCACCAAAGTATCGTGAAACTTGTCATCTCTAAAGATTAAATTCCTTACCCAATGCATTGGAGAGCTATCAGAGCACAACCATAATATGTCTTTATTTTCATATGATAAACATAGATCACAATAATAAATTTATTAAATAACCAAAAAAGAGTAAAAGAAATGGGTTTCACTTCAAAATCATGTTGTTTTAATAGTGCTTAAAACATTAGATCAATATGTAATTTATAACCCATTGAAATGGAGTGAGGGTTATATGCATGTTAATTATAGAATAAAATAGATCTATTTTGTCCCTAAATTAATACCCCCAGAAATGGAAATATAATTGGGTATTAACATAAATAAAACAAGAGAATTTATTTAGAAAAAGAGAGTGATTTTGATAAAAAAATAATACAGCATAACGACTACAGAGCATTTTTTTGAAAACCTTAAAAGAGAGGGGAAATGGATCTACCACTCAGATATAACTCATAAATAGAATAGGTAAAAAATAAATTAGAAATAATAATATGTTATTGATTTTTTAATGACATACCACAAGAAAAGTAAATGTGAATGAAAAGGGGTGATGTGATTTGTTTTATGAAACGTCAGCAGCCTAATAATGTCACATAAAAATCTAAAAAAGCAGTTGATGAGAGCGGAAAGGGTATCTTATCATTTTGAAAATAAAATGGATAGCATGAATGATAGAGAATAACATACCTCCACAAAATGAAATGGAAAATAGAAGACATAACATAAAGGAAGACATGACTTAAAAGAGGAGGGTGAAAGGTTCCCTTACCATGAAGATTAACATTGAATGATTGAAGTATGGGACCTTAGAGGGATTGAGTTCACCTTGGGAGGACTTCATGGGATGTTAAAAGACCAGAGCATTATTGATGAAGAATTTTAAATTAAATTAATGATGGAATGAGTTGGAATTTATAGAAAAATTGAGGGAATATTTAATTAATTTCCAAGGGACACCTCATTAGTGATATTAGCAAAACCACGAGCATTCCCATGGAATTTTCTCTTGTTATTGGACACTTTGGATACCCCGTAATATATCGTAATATTCACAAGTGGACCAGAATTATTACATCATTAATGATGTCATTAATCACACCAAAACTCAAAACTATTTTTTTACTATTCACCAAAAAAACATTTTATAAAAATTATATAAATTCACCCTAACTTAATAACAATGCTCTAACTTCAAAAATGAACTCCATTTTAGGAAACTAATTTCATTATTATTTTTATTTTATTATTTAAAAAAATCATTATTTATTCAAAAAAACAACTCTAAAACTATAACTTGTTTGGTAACATCGTAAAAAAGTAATCATGGTCTCATAAAATTATTTTATAACCATATAACAATAAAGTAACAGTTTATGATTACATTTAATGAAAATAAATTTCTATTTTATATTAATAAAATAATATTAAAATTGTATATAAAATATTTATGACATACAAAAATACCGAAACTTATACTATGATTGTTTTTTTCACTATTATGATGTGTAAATAGTACTTATACATTCATGGGTAAAGTTTCTATTTTTTGGCTGATTTATTATTCATTACTATTCTTAAGGGAATATTATTATTCATAATTTACTGTTCACAAACAATTATTTTGATATTATTGAACCACTTTGTCCACCCACATTACAACCATGTATGTCTGATTTTCGAAAATCATTTCACAGAAAAATTTATTTAATAATAAAAGGTTTTCATAAAATTCATCATAAAAAACCTATTCATAAAATACTATTCATGAAATTGAAACTTATTAAAAAATTTATAAAAAATCATTCTAGGTTAATTTTGACATTTTAAAATAAAAAATGAAGTTTATTTTACCATAATAATTCTCTATATATGATAAATCTTTGGAAAGTACAATTTTAACTTCTAAAATCAATTTATAAAGTTTTTTATAATTAAACATATACTTTATTATGGAAAGATATTCCAACAACATGAATGTAGAAATAATATTATTATTTATACCAACAGATTATAAAAAGTATCTATATCCTTGTTAAATATCCCCTTATAACACCTGCATATGACCAACATGTAAGGTGTGCTATGGTGATAGAATCTTGGGGCGGTTTGGAAAACATTGCTCGAGTGGTGATTTCTTTCAGCTTGAAATTATCATGTAGGTGATTTGTTTTAGGGTTGACATGTTAGAGTTCAGCTTTGGAATGGTCCAGAGCAATGCACAGTGATGCAACCTCATTCCCAAGCTCGGACATATGGGCTTCGTGTGACCCGAATCTATTTAATGAGGACATAGACTCCTCTTTATGTATTAATTAACCATGATCACTTTTAATTATAAACTGTAATCATATCATTAAGAATTTAGTTTCCAATGGTCATATTGACCAATGTTCATATAACAGTCAAACCCCAGTGTTATTATTTTCATTATACTCACTTCATTAATTAAATGATATAGTTTTTTTTAGAAAAAAACAATCTAATAAAAAAATTCATGAAAAAAATATTATTCAAAAGTTTACTTCATTACATAAAATTCCACATTATTCCCTTGAGGGAATGGATGAAGGGAGAACACTCATTCAAGGAATGTCTTTACTAAAAAATTGAATGGCTACAAACATCCTAAATGTGGTAAGTCACATGTACTAGTGGTACAAAATGCTTCCAGATATCCCTATGTATTCTCATATTGTAAATAATAACACAGAAAATAAACCTCAACATAAAATCCATGTGAGTGGAAAACATAGCGTGTAGAGGTTTCCTAGAACATACTCATGTCATCTAGCCTTATTGGTTTGAATTGGCCTTCTCATGTACCAAACATGTTTTTCTGACTTTTTAGTTTTCTGAGTAGATGATATGTCAATTCTAATTTTATATTTTCTCTGTTTCAATATCATAACAAGCCTGATATCATGTATCCTCTGAGATATATGTCAAATCACCACCACGTGTCCCATGGAATGTGACTTGGTCACACTGTGTTTCATAATTTCTCCTCTAGGGAAATCCTTGTGCCAAAAATAAGGTTCCCTATTTTTCATTACACTACATTACACACCATGTTACCCACAATTTTCTAGAACCCACACCTAGTTCCCATGTAACCAATATATTTAACATTCACCATCAATATCAACAAAGAAAACCAAATAAATGTTTGAATGGAATTTCCATTAGTCATTTTATAGATTTTGAAAACCAAAAATATCAAGAAATCACCCACAATCATACGAGTCTTTGTGAATCATTTGGGTAAATGAAGATCACCCAATTTGGAATTTTTCTTCATTTATCTACCCACTATTATCGTTTTTTCCCAAAACACAACCCCCTTCACTTGTAATACTGGATACATAGATCTGTTACCATGTATAATAGTCATGCAATGAACGATTACCATCTATTGGTCAAACCATTGACCAAGGATAATGCCATTGATGATCAAACTATGAAATGATAATGAAACCCATATGCAATTAAATATGATTAACAAACCTCAGCCTCTATTCATTCATCCATGATTCAGTACCGTAGAAGAAGAAATATTAATTTCAATACGTCAAAATAAACACGTAAAAGTCCATAAATTTAAATATATTGACAATCCATGTATAAATTCTATTTATGGAATTGATCAATTTTTATCTAGGATTAATGAACAAGGTGAACATATAAATCAACAGCCTACCAAGAATTTGGATCGATCAGTGAAAGAGAATGCACTATTACAGATATTCCATTTCACATATTTTTCATTATCATGCTAGTTTTCAAGAGTTTTTACTAATAGAGACAATTCAAATACATCTATAACATTGCGTAAAAATGGACATTGTAAATGATTTATAGAATTTGTTTTTATTTTTAGTTATTTTATAACCAATGTGATATACTGGTTTAGAATAGTTTTCCAAATCAATTATCTTATAAATAATCTGATAGACCCATAAAGAATATTTTTACATATTTTTATAGGATAACATGCATGATAAAGAGTATTTCATGTCTGTTATCTAGTAATCGATGTGAAAACCCATTAATATAACATCTTCCTGTCATTTATTTTATAACCGAAATTATAAAACAAATTATTTTATAAAAAAAATATTTATTTTCATCTTTCTTCTCCATGAATGAACTAAATAAAACATGAATAATAAGATTAAAAACAACTACAAATTCATATTTACAACTACAACATCCAAAAGTACAATATATATTAAAAAACTAAAATTCATCCAAAACAGTAAAATGATTTGAACATTAAACTTTTTTTTGTATAGCTCTTCTGCACTATAAGTATGAGGGTCATCAAAGAGAAATAAATTAAAGGAATTATTTAAAATTTATTATGAATAAAACAAATAGAATATTGAGGAAAATTATATAACAAAATCCAATCTGTTAGATCTTCATAACTATCGTAGTTGAAAATATTCCATATATAATTATTTTCACATAATATAAATATTCCTTTCAACCTTCTTGTTTAAGAAATTCTTTTTAAATTCATTTTCAATTCCAAATATAAATATTAATTATAATATACAAAATCTACTAATTCTAATGGAAAATTTACATTTTATTTTATATATTTTATCTGGGAACCCTTTTTCATTGTGGTCTCTTGTATGAAATTCCATCCCCTGTTTGAAAATAATATGAATGGAATAATTTAAAAATTAATTATAATATAAACATCTATTATTAAATTCTATCATACATTTCCAATAAACACTTAAAATGTTTTTACATTTTTTCAAGGATTGATTATATTTAGTAATGTTCCTTATTCATTTGACATAAAACAACTTACATGTAGTGACCCCTGATATAAAATAAAATTTAATGTTAGTGGTTATTATGTTAAAAGATATATCACACTTTTTGATATATATATATATATATATATATATTTCATGCTCTTGTACATATGGAAACATCAATCACTGAATAATTGCCTCCTTTTCAAATCGTTCACTAATATAAACTATTATTTTTTCTTGAGTAATGGTCCTCAATATATGTGAAATTAATTGTGGGTCTAAAAATCCATATAGATATGTTTTTTCCTGATCCATGCAAATTTTATAAAGATACCCAATACATAACAAGCATAAGTGAAAATTTTCAATAAATTAAATGCATGGAATGATTTATGTGATGAAATACATGGGAAAAACATACATTATGTTGTTGTCAAATTTCTCTCTTACTACAGGCTTCATTATATCATTTTCCAAAAGATCCACATTTGTTTCACACTAAATTACCCTAGGTTCCATTGTAATCTCTTAAACAATTGAAAATAAATTGGAATATCATTACAATCAATCCTGACTACTATAATATTTATATGAAGTCATAGATTTTTTTTCATTTTTATTGTCTATAGAGTACTTTATAAACATTAAATTATTCCTATAAAAAATTGATAAATATATTATATTACAATATTAAAACAAATTCAATAAAAAAATGAAATAAATTATAAATATACACATACGTCCATGGAAATATGTAGCAGAGGTCTTGAAGGATAAACAAAAAATTGATGGTACTTTGTCCAATTGTACTCACCTTATATATAAGTAATGTTACTCAACATGATATATCTATAATATCATGTATAATTACTCCATGATTCTTTATCTCTAACTGCGGATGATTAATTATATCTCCAATATAAAATATCATCAATTATGCAGCAATATGACAATGTGGATCATAAATATATAACTCAACATAATGGGGACTGAATGGAGGAATGAGTATATGGATTAGGATAATGAGTGGTGTCTTGATGTAGAGGTGGATGAATGGGAGCTACTGGAGAAGGTGAAAGAGTAGTCTGAAACTGTCTATTAAGGACTACAAATATCTATTATACTGAAGCTCTTATCCAATCCTGTATTTTTACTTGAATATCATAATCTATAGCATCCAAATATTCTATTGTGTTTTTATAAATACAGTATATTGTAGAATATGAAGAACATGGAAACTATTTTTTTAGTAATGCTCCTATCAGGTATCTTTATACATGACTCTGGTGTTTAGGATTTCCCAAATATATATCCAAAATATCATCCCTATCCTCTACTAAAATACTCCCTTGTGTTCTATACTCCTCAACAGATTTATTTATGAATTATTTTAAAAATTATTTATTCTATCAAAATATATAAAGTATAGAAGTAACTTAAATACATAAATAATGTAAACAACTTGCATTGCTCTCATCTAAAATAATCGACTCTTCCTTAAAATAGGGTCCATTTTTTATTTAATCCCTCATCTATTTTTCATTTCTATCGAGGGGGTGGAGGGGAAACCTATGTAGAGCAATAAGACCCAAATTTGAGTTTTTTAAAATTCTCTATAATCGTTTTTTCTGAAAATAACATTTATCCTCCATTAGAAGAAATTTGATGGTATAAATTAATAAATTAGATCTCTTGGTAATATATCCATGATTTATATAAATTAAGAATAAATAAATCACTAATAAATAACTAATAATATCTTTAATATAAAAAACACAAAAAAGAAACAATGTACTTACCAAAAATGATTGTTTACTTCTAATTTATAAAAATTTCTTCTGTTAATCGTCATCTATGAAGGGATATATATCAAATAGGTTATGATGTTTCTTATTCTAGAAAATGAAATCTAATGAGAGGGTTTATTTGATATCCCACCATTTCCTAGCTACCAATGATAAAAATTTCATCCCAACTCTTTCAGTGTTAGGTTTTGCAAATTCCACATGATAAGTAGGAAAAAATAATATTACTATAAAAGATTCTAGATAAGTAAAATAACAACAAATGATAATACCAAAATAGTTTCCAAGAATTGATATAATGTCATTTTCAAGACTTCTCAAATAATCAATCAAAATTATGACTTTTTCTTTTATCATGAACTGATATAACGCTATTAATTTTTTTTTATTTAGGACCTCTTGAAATACCATTATTATTAATATATACTAATATCCTCTATTCCACCATAAAAGAAACTAATAATTTTGGAAACATTTTGCAACCATTTTTTACCACCCCTCGAACTCTTCTTTGGACCTATGGACATAGATGTCTTCTGTAACAATGATGGGGATTATCAGGATGTGAATGTGTAAATTGATACCCATAGATATGAATAAGACCATCTCTAAAAGTATGTGTTGGATATGTTGATTGATTTTCATTATCCAAAAAATCAATTAAATAACCAATTAGTGCCCAAATGTACAAATTCAACAATTGTAATACTAAGGAAAATAATAAAAGAAAAATTATCGAATAGAATAGTAAATTTAATAAAACATAACACATATTTTTTCATATATTTTATAGTTAACTAAAAATATTAAAACCATGATGACATAAAATATTTCATGTATATAAATAAAAACAAATCCAAAAATAGTGTGTGAATACTAAAAATTCACCAACCTAATAAATAATTTTTTAAAATATTTTCTCAATGTACTATTATAAAATACATTTTTTATATAAAAATTATTTTTAAAATTATTTTATTAAAATAGGTTCAATTATTAAATAATATATATGGAAATCATAGCAAACTAAACAAAACTAAACTAATACAAACAAAAATTTTAACCTATTATTAATAGTAAATGTTATAATAAATAAAATAAAATTAATATATATATAACATTTTATTAATGTTATTAAAGTAAATTAGAATTAAACATATTTTACGACCTGTAATAATAGCTACATACTAGTGTATTGTTTTCCCAAAATCATTCACTAAGATCATTCCATACATCATAAATGATGGAAATAATTTTCTCTTTACTATTTTCTGTTAATAATTCCATGGAAGTAGTGATATGACATAAATCATCATCTTCATCATTCATATAATCACCAGTATACTTTTTTTTTCTTATAAAATATTTTATAACTACATATCAGAATGATCCAAAACATAGATTTTATTTACATCTGTTTCCATTATAAAAGGACTAGTTATGTATTCCAATATATTCAGATTAAGCAGTATCATTTCAAAATCATCATGTGTGTAACACCCCAAGCTTCCACGGTACGTTTCCCTTCGAATAATGCGATAGCGTGTGTTGTACGCAACCTCGAGTTCTAACACACACCACAACTAATTAAACTAGCCGTTGTGAATAGTAATACCTAATTTTTGAAATTATATATATTTTATATTTGAAAATGGACTTCATTTTTGGACTCGGAATATCGAATTTAGCCTAAGGTGAAATTTTGGTACTTTTCGGATAACTTTCATATTTTGATGAATAGTGAAAATTACTAAATTTTAATTAAAAACAACTTTTTTAATCAAAATAATTAAAAGTGATAAATTATGAATTTGAGTGGTTTTAAAGTATATTTAGAATATATTTTTACCATTTAATATAATTTTGGTCATTGGACATAATTTTACAATTAAACCGAACATAAACAAGTGTCAATCTTTTGATAGTTATTATCTCTTAAAAACACGCTTTTTGTTTTGACAGCGGGAATTAATTTTAAATTAATTTCTGCCACTTCTGTGTTTTGAATTTAGGAAAATGGATTCCATATTTGGAATCAGGATGTTCAAATTGTGTAAATAGGTAACTTTTATTTTTAGACATTTTGAATAATTACTGCGGTAAATATTTTATTTACCATGGTTAAGGGTAAATCCGGTAAATAAGGGTTAAAACAAATAATATTATAATAATACTAAATTACCCTAAAACGTGTCTTAACCCTATTGGTTGATACATGGTCGACCATGGGAATCTTTGGGTCTATTTTGGGACCCCATGGATCCACTTGTAAGTGATAATGACACTTTATTTTAATTAAGTTAAAATGAATACAAAAATGACACAAGCATATATTGTTTAGAAGAACAATTTTTACATAGGGTTATACATGTTGGATTTTCGATTATAAATATTCATTAGAAATCTAAAAAGAGTTCCTACATAATGATATTTTATTTATAATTTTTAGACATTAAATAATTTATTTTATTTATGACACAATGATGATGCAGTAATTACTAAAATAGTGAAAAATTAAAATAATTGATATTATAAATACCCAAATAAATATAATATGAAACTTTTAATGAATTAAACTAATTTTCTAGGCTAATATGATATATTAGGATTGATGTAATGGACTTTGTTCGAAGTAATCAATCTGTTATGAGTTTCACAAAAATCAACTATTGAATAGTGTCAAAATTGACATAAAAGAGTTCTTAAAACAAATATTATATTATTAATTGATATTAAATTCCTAAAAATCTAAGGTTCGGCCAAGAGACTTATATAATGATAGGTTAATCATTAATGGACCACTTGGGGGTCTCTTGGATGTATATAGTAAGTTTATTAACCATATTATATAAAAATACAAAGAGACATTGTAAAAGCGAAACTAATTAACTTAGAGTTAATACTTAAAGATAAGGTTAATATAAGTACCCAAACCTGTCTAAATTCTATTGGTTGAGTGGTTTTCGACCTATCCCCACCTTAACCTTTGAATAATCAACTTTGGAGCCATTAGAAACCGAATATGAATTTATTATAAATTAATAGTTCTAGCTTTTCCAAAGGTGCCCCTCACCCCTCTTATAAAAGGGCACTCCTCCTTCTCATTTCTTCACACCTTCAAAGCCTTTTAGTTCGGCCAAACTCTGCCCAAAGAATCTCCCAACATCCCTCACTACAACCTAGAGGCCTTAGTTTGATCAGAAAGCCAACCTAAGGAGCCCTTTTGATCAAATCAAAAGGAAGAACCCGAAGAAGAGGTAATGATTTCACCACCCTTTTCTAAGTTCATTTCTTCTTCCACTTCTTCTTCCTTTGTTCTTACCATTCTAAAATAATAACTCCAGTATATCACATATACTGTGATGTTATTATAAGTATGGTACAACTATATTCAGTATTCTATCCACCCTTTGAATAACATGTCACCATACGTGCGTACGTACGGCTTACCGTCTCCACGTCGTGGTGTAATTGTTATTCAATATAATATTATTTGGATGGGTATAATAATGATGTGTAACTCATGTAAATAATAAATATAACATGTTAATGATTCTGTATATATGATATACCATTCATTTATATATTATTTTAATATCAAAAGAATGATATTGTCGCTCGTGCGTACGTACGGACTACCGTCTCCACGAACGCGGTGAGATTCATTCTCCATCGTATCCATTCAAGTATAATTATCATTTTATGATTTAAAAATGATGTTTAAGGACTTGATATCATTATGGATATGAATAAGATACAACAAACATGGCTTATGTAACAAAACATATAAAAGAAAATGAGTAAGTTAACACCCGAAACGATGATAATTCTAAGATATTATTAATAAATCAATGTTAAAAGATCATATATGATATCATATTAATATATATGATTCTTGTATAATTTAATAACAATTATTTCACCATTATACAGGAGGTTAACCTACCCCAACCAAGGAAAAGTACAAGGTAAGGGTTATTTCACAATCTCTTCATTATCCGAGGTTGTTTATACGTAATAATCTACTGGGATATCTTTATCATCCACATCCATGTTTCTTAAAAATGTATTTCAAAACATTTTTACTATTTACAAGAATATGGGTTAAAGTCATTTATACCATTGTTTGACTTTTTATAAGAGGTTTATAAAGGAATCTTTCCGTCGTTTTCAAAACAAGGTCCTTTTTAACCTTTTCGACAGAATTGAGGTAAGAATGTTTTTTTAACTTATACGGCGGGTGCGGTTATTTTACGCCGTTATAAAATTTTCAAAGCTTTCCTTACAAGCTTATAAGAATATTTTCAAAGAAAATGTTTTATTTTATATGGATCTTAAATGATTTCAAAATAAAAGGAGATATTTCTTTAAAAAGAATTTTGATTTCATCTATGTCAACATCCTTTGATGGATTTTAAGATTATTTCATGTTGATTTATTATGATACAAAACTTCTATATTGTATTGAAGGTTTTGTGATATGTTTGACTATGGATGTGCTATTTTTATACCATTCATAGTTTATTGTGAAAGTATTGACATTTCGTATGCTAGTTTTAATACGAATGTTTATGTTATGTTTAAACCTTTTCATATGGGAATGCATTGGACTTAATAAGTGACGGGTGGAGCCCGCTATAGCTCCTCGATGCATCGGTAGGTCTCATGAGACAAACTAGTGTCTTGGCACAAGGCCCTGACAAAATCTTATTTGTAGTCTTGGCACGAGGCCTTGGCTATGTGGTTATGATAGTCTGGCATTATGCATTCCAACATTATGAAAGTGGTTATTGATTTTTGCATGTGATTATTCGATTAGTAGAATATCCATGTGAATAAGTAAATGGCATTATTTCATTTTATTTATGCCATACCATGTTGAAATTCAAGTTTAAAAGGCTTTTGTTTTAGTTATACATTGCCTTAAATGTTTATTCTTATTTATGAAAGTTTCCGCTATATTGTTATCCTTACTGGGCATTTGAGCTCACCCCTTTTCTATGTTTTATTTTTCCCAGGATATGAAGAAGTAAGTTATGAATGACCTGCAGGGATTTTATGAGGGGTTTATAGTGTGGATTGTGGAAACATTATGTTGTTGTATTAGTTTTTCATTTTATGATGTAATGTAAAACTTATGAATATATCTAGTGTTTCCAAGGCTACTAAACCAATCGGTCTTTCGAGATTTGATCTTTCTTGTGATCATGCCAATGTTATGTAATTAATGCACCGACTCTGGGTAGCTGGGGTTGGGGCGTTACAGTTGGTATCAGAGGAAGTTTAGTACAAACCTTGGAAGCTAGATTTAGATAAACTCTGATTAGAGCACATAGACCTAAGATGAACTTTGAGGATTAGTATAGAAGAACTTCCTAGAATTTTGGTATTGTAGAGATTTTGTGAGTTTTCCGAGCAATACATCCCTGTCTGGATACGAGCAGGTAGAGGCGGCTCTGGCACAGATGTACCTAGGGGTAAAACCCGAAAACACCGCTTTGAGCTAGACTCGAACGGGAACTGGTGCACGACAACGGGCCTTGCTTCACTCTTGGTTACGACACTCCCGGGGGATATGCTTAGGATAACTCTCACTATATTTACAAATCATTATGAAGGGTTTATGAGTATATACTTCCTCAAAGAAAACATTTTTATGATTATGGATTATATCCATAAATAGTTCAATTTATGTTAAGTGTTTTATAAGTATGGGATTATGTATTTCGATTCATAAACTGATCTAGTTTATGCCATTGTTTAGAAATGGCGCCTAGTGGAAGAAATGGAAACCGTATCAATGCACGCACTCCATGTAGGGATTGCCCTCCTGCTCAAGATAATTATAGTGGGGCTGGTGATGCAACTGGTGCTGATCAGCTAATCACCGTACTGGGACAACTTACTCAGGTTATGAATAATAACCTTACCCGTATGGAGCACCCTGATCCGCAGCGTGGAGGATCAATGTTAGATCGATTCATGAGACAACAACCACCAACGTTCAATGGGAGTACAAATCCCTTAGTAGCTGAGCAATGGATATTTTCCCTAGAGAAAATATTTCAGGCTTTGGGGAGTAGTGAAAGGGAAAAAGTTACCATGGCAGTTTACCTCCTCACTGGAGATGCTGATCAATGGTGGTCATTGATTCAAAACATGAAGGAAGATGATGAAGTATCAAACATGGAATGGAGGGAGTTCAAAGATCTGTTTTTAGAAAAATACTTTCCTCGCGACCATCGAGCAGATATGGAAAGACAATTTCTGAGTCTGAGACAAAAGGAGGATGAGAATGTCACAAAGTATGAGGCTAACTTTACAAGGTTAGCGAGGTACGCTGGTGATTATATTCGCAACCCAAGAAGTAAGATTGATCGTTTCTTTGATGGGTTAAAACCATTTCTCCGTCGAGCATTAGTCTCACAATCCTTTTCGTCGTACGAAGACATTGTCTCATGTGCTATCAAGACCGAAAAAGAATTCTCTAAGTCTTATGACTTTAAAGCGAAGCAAGAGAAGAAGAGACCTGCTGATCAATCTGGGAATGGAAATAAGGGGAAGAAGGGAAAGGTTGAATATCCATCTTGTGGTAAATGCGGGAAGAAACATCCTGGTACTTGCTTGAAGGGAATGGGAGTCTGTTACAAGTGTGGTGAAAAAGGCCACCAAGCTCATGATTGCAAGGGGAAGAAGGAAGCTACCAACGTTCAGTGCTACAATTGCAGGGAGATGGGGCATTATGCAAATGCATGTACTAAGCGTCAGGAGAACTTACCTCAGAAAAGGCCAAGGGATCAAGGCCAGGCTTATGCTATCACTACTGCTGAGGTAGAAGCTCCGAAAGACGTGGTGGCAGGTAATTTAATGGTTTCCTCAAGTTTAGCAAATGCATTATTTGATTCTGGATCATCGCATTGTTTCATATCTTCCCAGTTTGCTAAGAAAATTAGATATTTCCAATTTGATTTAATAAGGGAGTTGTCAGTTAAAACTCCTAAGGGATGTATCGTTGAAACAAAGTTTTGTGAATCAGTCCCCATTAGAGCACATAAATTTTCTTTATCTGCTGATTTCATCGTCATACCTATGATTGAGTTTGATATAATCCTCGGTATGGACTGGCTTTCGGACTATGATGCGAAGATTTATTGTAAGAAGAAAGAGGTTACGATTCTTGATGATAATGATAAGGAGCACCTTATTTTTAGAGCAGAATCGTCACCACCTAATTCTTATTTAGATCCACCCCCAGAAGTTCAATTAAATTCAATTATTGGGGAGGAAGAGAATGAAATAACTGTCGGTGAGGAAAGGAATGTTCAAATAGAGGATGTACCTGTTGTGAAAGAATTTGTAGATGTATTTCCGGAAGATTTACCTGGACATCCTCCAGAACGAGAAGTTGAGTTTTCTATTGATTTGATTCCTGGATCAAGGCCTATATCGAAGACCCCTTATAGAATGGACACTGTAGAGTTAGTCGAACTAAAGAAACAACTAGAGGAATTGAGTAATAAGGGATTTATTCGCCCTAGTGTTTCTCCATGGGGATCCCCTGTTCTTTTTGTTAAAAAGAAAGATGGATCTATGAGGTTATGTATCGACTACAGGGAGATCAATGCTATAACGGTAAAGAACAAGTATCCCCTACCTCGTATTGATGATTTATTTGACCAACTGCATGGAGCTCAATACTTTTCAAAGATTGACCTTCGATCTGGATACCATCAGTTGTGTGTGAAGAAGGAAGACATTCCGAAAACAGCATTTCGAACCAGGTACGGGCATTACGAGTTTACTGTAATGCCGTTTGGATTAACTAATGCACCCTCTGTATTCATGGATCTAATGAATAGAGTTTTCAAGGAGTATCTCGATGAATTTGTGGTGGTATTTATTGATGATATTCTGGTATACTCCAAAACCTACGAAGATCATGAAAATCACTTGCGTATTATCTTGAAGACTCTGAGGAGGCATGAATTATATGGGAAGTTTAGCAAGTGTGAATTCTGGCTTCAGGAGATTTCTTTTCTTGGCCATATTGTCTCTAAAGATGGAATCTCTGTTGATCCTTCTAAGACCAAGGCAATCCAAGAATGGCCAGCACCTACGAGTATAACTGAGGTACGTAGTTTTATTGGTTTGGCAGGTTATTATCGACGTTTCGTCCAGAATTTTGCCCGATTGGCTAACCCATTAACGAAGCTCACACGTAAAGGGGTTAAATTTGTTTGGACAAAAGAGTGTGAAGAATGTTTCGAAGAACTGAAGAGAAGATTAGTCAATGCTCCTATATTGACTCTACCATCGGGGAATGATGGGTTCGTTATTTATAGTGATGCATCAAAGAAAGGACTTGGTTGTGTCCTTATGCAGAATGATAGAGTTATTGCCTATGCATCACGACAGTTGAAAATTCATGAACAAAACTATCCTACTCATGATCTCGAGTTAGCAGCAGTGATCTTTGCTTTGAAGATATGGAGGCACTACCTCTATGGTGAAAAATGTGAGATTTATACTGATCACAAGAGTTTGAAGTATATTTTCTCACAAAAAGAACTCAACATGAGGCAAAGGAGATGGCTTGAATTACTCAAGGATTATGATTGTACGATACACTACCACCCGGGGAAGGAAAACAAGGTGGCAGATGCTTTGAGTAGAAAAGACCATGGAGTTTTGAACAATATGAGAATTGAAAGGGATCCAATTTTCATGGATCTAGTGAAGATGGACATGGGAATAACCAGGGAAGGTGAAACATCAATGCTTTTTCAAATGGTTGCCAAACCATCTTTACTAGAAAGGATTAAGAGTTCTCAGACCAATGATGAAGAATTTCAGAAGAAGATTAAAGCTGTGAATGATGGGAGATTGAGAGACTTTGTGTATGAAGATGGAATTTTGAAATTCAGGAAGAGACTTTGTGTTCCCGATTTACCTGATCTAAAAAGGGAATTGCTGGATGACGTTCATAGTTCCAATTTCTCTATACACCCTGGGAGCACCAAAATGTATAGAGATTTGAAGGAACATTTTTGGTGGGACAACATGAAGAGGGAGATTGCTGATTTTGTGTCAAGATGTATGGTTTTTCAACAAGTGAAAGCTAGAAGGCAACAGCCTGGAGGAGTCATGCAACCTCTTCCCATACCGGAGTGGAAATGGGACAATATTACAATGGACTTTGTCATGGGGCTACCAAAGACTCCTAGAAGGAACGATGCAATATGGGTTATTGTTGATCGTCTTACCAAGTCAGCACATTTTCTTGCTATAAGAGAAGATATACCCCTGGAACGTCTAGCAAGACTATACATTAATGAAGTTGTGAGACTTCATGGAGTACCCCTATCGATTGTTTCTGATCGTGATCCCCGTTTTACTTCAAGATTTTGGAAAAGTCTTCAGAAATCCCTGGATACTGAACTTCATTTGAGCACTTCTTACCACCCTCAGACAGACAGACAATCAGAACGGACTATTCAAACCTTAGAAGACATGTTGAGATCTTTCTCACTTGACTTTCAGGGTATGTGGGATCAATATTTACCTCTGGTAGAATTTTCCTATAACAATAGCTTCCATTCGAGTATTTAGATGGCACCATATGAAGCGTTATACGGAAAGAGATGTCGTACACCAACCTGTTGGGATGACGTTGGTGAAAGAAAACTTGTAGGCCCAGAACTGGTGGAGGAAACGGTGGAAAAGGTGAAGGTAATCCAAAATCACATTAAAGCAGCTCAAAGTAGGCAGAAGAGCTATGCCGATAATCGAAGG
The DNA here is from genome assembly GCA_963277665.1 of Viscum album. Classification (NCBI taxonomy): domain Eukaryota; kingdom Viridiplantae; phylum Streptophyta; class Magnoliopsida; order Santalales; family Viscaceae; genus Viscum; species Viscum album. Next base: position 32,070,958 of record OY728150.1, on the reverse strand, counting down.
AAGGATTTGGAATTTCAAGTCGGTGATCATGTTTTCCTGAAGGTATCTCCATGGAAGGGAGTCATACGTTTTGGTAAGAAAGGTAAATTGAGTCCCAGGTACATCGGACCTTTCGAAATTCTAGAACGAATTGGGGCTGTAGCTTACCGATTGGCAATGCCGCCAAGTCTCTCCAAAGTTCACGATGTGTTCCACGTATCTCTGTTGAGGAAATACATGCCTGACCCAATGCATGTACTCACCTATGAAGATTTAGAACTGGAACCCGATCTGTCTTATTGCGAAGAGCCCATCAAGATTCTTGATACGAGAGAACAAGTGCTGAGAAACCGGACGACGCGTCTGGTAAAAGTTTTGTGGAGGAATCATAAGATGGAAGAGGCAACGTGGGAACCCGAGGAACTTATGATGAAGAACCACCCGAGTCTTTTTATGCAGTAATACCCTAGAAATTGCGAGGACGCAATTATTTGAAGGAGGGGAGAATGTAACACCACAAGCTTCCACGGTACGTTTCCCTTCGAATAATGCGATAGCGTGTGTTGTACGCAACCTCGAGTTCTAACACACACCACAACTAATTAAACTAGCCGTTGTGAATAGTAATACCTAATTTTTGAAATTATATATATTTTATATTTGAAAATGGACTTCATTTTTGGACTCGGAATATCGAATTTAGCCTAAGGTGAAATTTTGGTACTTTTCGGATAACTTTCATATTTTGATGAATAGTGAAAATTACTAAATTTTAATTAAAAACAACTTTTTTAATCAAAATAATTAATAGTGATAAATTATGAATTTGAGTGGTTTTAAAGTATATTTAGAATATATTTTTACCATTTAATATAATTTTGGTCATTGGACATAATTTTACAATTAAACCGAACATAAACAAGTGTCAATCTTTTGATAGTTATTATCTCTTAAAAACACGCTTTTTGTTTTGACAGCGGGAATTAATTTTAAATTAATTTCTGCCACTTCTGTGTTTTGAATTTAGGAAAATGGATTCCATATTTGGAATCAGGATGTTCAAATTGTGTAAATAGGTAACTTTTATTTTTAGACATTTTGAATAATTACTGCGGTAAATATTTTATTTACCATGGTTAAGGGTAAATCCGGTAAATAAGGGTTAAAACAAATAATATTATAATAATACTAAATTACCCTAAAACGTGTCTTAACCCTATTGGTTGATACATGGTCGACCATGGGAATCTTTGGGTCTATTTTGGGACCCCATGGATCCACTTGTAAGTGATAATGACACTTTATTTTAATTAAGTTAAAATGAATACAAAAATGACATAAGCATATATTGTTTAGAAGAACAATTTTTACATAGGGTTATACATGTTGGATTTTCGATTATAAATATTCATTAGAAAGATAAAAATATTTCCTACATAATGATATTTTATTTATAATTTTTAGACATTAAATAATTTATTTTATTTATGACACAATGATGATGCAGTAATTACTAAAATAGTGAAAAATTAAAATAATTGATATTATAAATACCCAAATAAATATAATATGAAACTTTTAATGAATTAAACTAATTTTCTAGGCTAATATGATATATTAGGATTGATTTAATGGACTTTGTTCGAAGTAATCAATCTGTTATGAGTTTCACAAAAATCAACTATTGAATAGTGTCAAAATTGACATAAAAGAGTTCTTAAAACAAATATTATATTATTAATTGATATTAAATTCCTAAAAATCTAAGGTTCGGCCAAGCGACTTATATTATGATAGGTTAATCATTAATGGACCACTTGGGTGTCTCTTGGATGTATATAGTAAGTTTATTAACCATATTATATAAAAATACAAAGAGACATTGTAAAAGTGAAACTAATTAACTTAGAGTTAATACTTAAAGATAAGGTTAATATAAGTACCCAAACCTGTCTAAATTCTATTGGTTGAGTGGTTTTCGACCTATCCCCACCTTAACCTTTGAATAATCAACTTTGGAGCCATTAGAAACCGAATATGAATTTATTATAAATTAATAGTTCTAGCTTTTCCAAAGGTGCCCCTCACCCCTCTTATAAAAGGGCACTCCTCCTTCTCATTTCTTTACACCTTCAAAGCCTTTTAGTTCGGCCAAACTCTGCCCAAAGAATCTCCCAACATCCCTCACTACAACCTAGAGGCCTTAGTTTGATCAGAAAGCCAACCTAAGGAGCCCTTTTGATCAAATCAAAAGGAAGAACCCGAAGAAGAGGTAATGATTTCACCACCCTTTTCTAAGTTCATTTCTTCTTCCACTTCTTCTTCCTTTGTTCTTACCATTCTAAAATAATAACTCCAGTATCTCACATATACTGTGATGTTATTATAAGTATGGTACAACTATATTCAGTATTCTATCCACCCTTTGAATAACATGTCACCATACGTGCGTACGTACGGCTTACCGTCTCCACGTCGTGGTGTAATTGTTATTCAATATAATATTATTTGGATGGGTATAATAATGATGTGTAACTCATGTATATAATAAATATAACATGTTAATGATTCTGTATATATGATATACCATTCATTTATATATTATTTTAATATCAAAAGAATGATATTGTCGCTCGTGCGTACGTACGGACTACCGTCTCCACGAACGCGATGAGATTCATTCTCCATCGTATCCATTCAAGTATAATTATCATTTTATGATTTAAAAATGATGTTTAAGGACTTGATATCATTCTGGATATGAATAAGATACAACAAACATGGCTTATGTAACAAAACATATAAAAGAAAATGAGTAAGTTAACACCCGAAACGATGATAATTCTAAGATATTATTAATAAATCAATGTTAAAAGATCATATATGATATCATATTAATATATATGATTCTTGTATAATTTAATAACAATTATTTCACCATTATACAGGAGGTTAACCTACCCCAACCAAGGAAAAGTACAAGGTAAGGGTTATTTCACAATCTCTTCATTATCCGAGGTTGTTTATACGTAATAATCTACTGGGATATCTTTATCATCCACATCCATGTTTCTTAAAAATGTATTTCAAAACATTTTTACTATTTACAAGAATATGGGTTAAAGTCATTTATACCATTGTTTGACTTTTTATAAGAGGTTTATAAAGGAATCTTTCCGTCGTTTTCAAAACAAGGTCCTTTTTAACCTTTTCGACAGAATTGAGGTAAGAATTTTTTTTTAACTTATACGGCGGGTGCGGTTATTTTACGCCGTTATAAAATCTTCAAAGCTTTCCTTACAAGCTTATAAGAATATTTTCAAAGAAAATGTTTTATTTTATATGGATCTTAAATGATTTCAAAATAAAAGGAGATATTTCTTTAAAAAGAATTTTGATTTCATCTATGTCAACATCCTTTGATGGATTTTAAGATTATTTCAAGTTGATTTATTATGATACAAAACTTCTATATTGTATTGAAGGTTTTGTGATATGTTTGACTGTGGATGTGCTATTTTTATACCATTCATAGTTTATTGTGAAAGTATTGACATTTCGTATGCTAGTTTTAATACGAATGTTTATGTTATGTTTAAACCTTTTCATATGGGAATGCATTGGACTTAATAAGTGACGGGTGGAGCCCGCTATAGCTCCTCGATGCATCGGTAGGTCTCATGAGACAAACTAGTGTCTTGGCACAAGGCCTTGACAAAATCTTATTTGTAGTCTTGGCACGAGGCCTTGGCTATGTGGTTATGATAGTCTGGCATTATGCATTCCAACATTATGAAAGTGGTTATTGATTTTTGCATGTGATTATTCGATTAGTAGAATATCCATGTGAATAAGTAAATGGCATTATTTCATTTTATTTATGCCATACCATGTTGAAATTCAAGTTTAAAAGGCTTTTGTTTTAGTTATACATTGCCTTAAATGTTTATTCTTATTTATGAAAGTTTCCGCTATATTGTTATCCTTACTGGGCATTTGAGCTCACCCCTTTTCTATGTTTTATTTTTCCCAGGATGTGAAGAAGTAAGTTATGAATGACCTGCAGGGATTTTATGAGGGGTTAATAGTGTGGATTGTGGAAACATTATGTTGTTGTATTAGTTTTTCATTTTATGATGTAATGTAAAACTTATGAATATATCTAGTGTTTCCAAGTCTACTAAACCAATCGGTCTTTCGAGATTTGATCTTTCTTGTGATCATGCCAATGTTATGTAATTAATGCACCGACTCTGGGTAGCTGGGGTCGGGGCGTTACAATGTGTAACATTATTGTTAAAAACAAACCATTTTTAGTGAAACATTGGAACAAGAAATTTAATATAATCAATCTCCCCTGACAGAAAATTAATTTTTTATTAAAAATCCCTTCAAGGGAAAGTGAGAAACCGAGAAGTCCTACAACAATGCAACAAAACAACCCACAAAAAGAAAACCCAGAAAAAACTATAGGATCTTCCCCTCTCTAGTAGTTTCTCCATGAAAACAAGATATTACTATGCTGGACCTTTCAGCAAGCAGTCTCGTGCAAAAATGCACAGGCACAAAACCGATGGTGAAGCCATACCCTCTCAGAAATCCAAGTCCAAAAGGCCAGCACCAATGAAGTCTTTATGCTCTGATCCCCTTCTGAAGAAGATACAAATAGAATTCTAGAAACAAATCATCAAAGGTCGCAACAACACTGAGAAAAAGGAAACGAGAAGCAGAAAGAAAGCCTCTCACTCAAGACAACCAACACCACATGTTTAACAAAAGTCATTAAAGATTAACATGATTTTACCTCAGTCAATTTCCCTAAACAATTTCCAGTAGATAGATGAGATCTGAGTGGTTGGTGAATCAGTAAGAAGACCCTCAACTCAGATGGACTGCTTGTCTCATGTATGGATATACTCCTCAAGGATGATAATCCCATTATTTAAGCCCACCAAAAAATATTGATTCTTTCCTGTAAATCAAAGCATATTGTTCCTCATTAAGGAACAACCTTAGCGGTCTCCCTATCAATTTAACAGCTTCTTCTTCAGTTGCATTGATATACAAAACTTGTTGCTCCGGTTCTTCTTCTGAGCTCATGAGTAAATCCAAGGATTGTTCATCAACCAAACCCGCCTTACTATGTTTGTTCGTCTGTTATACTTTTAATTTCTTTGCAGATCATATCTCCATAGGAAGAGTTAAGTAGGAGTAATCCTTGTTCCCCTTATGACTTCCCTTCCGCCCTTCCAAGGATGACTTGAACCAAACACCACCCATCTCTTGATCCGCATCGATAGATTCTTGAAACATGATTTGACCATTGATATTCTCAACATGAACCTCCTTCACCATCAATGCCTGAGGCTGTAAGTCCAAAATCTCCTTAGCAGAACAGTCCTGATTCCTACCCCCTCTAAATCATGACCTACATCTTCAACTTCAAGACACTGAAAACTATTTCAAACTTGGACATTCGTATTAAATATTTCTAAACTCACTCCTCCTAAAGCCTTCAACCTGCCATTGCTGCCTTCACTAGTGGTATAAAACCATTCATTTTGGACTTCAAAAACCCCATGATACTCTACTTCCCCCTCTGTATTGGCCACATTCATTGCATCCTTAATAGGACCTGAAGTATCATTACTTGGGATCTCAGGTGAAGCAGATGATAGACCCACTCCTGCAATACCAGCCGACCCAGTTCTGGCTAACCCCCCACACTTCTGTGAGCCTAAAGAAACACCCCCAGATACTTACTGTGAATATAGGTGACACATCCATGTTCATGTTCATTGAGATGTGCATCCAGACCAGGCAAGGCTCTACTGTCAATTACCTTACCTTTGCTAACCAAATCCATATCCAGCTTTTGGAGTGTATTCCACCCAGCCTGAGGTTCACCATGAACTGCCCCATCCATCTGCATGCCCCCTTACCCCTGATTCGAGGACCCATCCACTCCACTGGTCCTAGCCCCTTGTTGCCTCGGCCCACATCTTCAGTCCTCCGATGAGTGGCCTAATATCTTGAAAACAGAACTAAAATCCACCTGATACTCATACACTACTTGTTGTCTATAACTCTATTCTTCCCCAATGGTGATCCAAACGAAATCTGGGGGTTGTCGAGAAACATTGACCTTGACACACACCCTTGGATTGATCAGAGGCACACAACACTGGTGCGGCCAAATCGCTACGGAAGGGAAATATCGTTTCATGTGGTTGTCATATGTCTATCTGTGTAGATAAAATCTGGACCCATTGCAGCTTCGAGGCATGCACGACCATGCCTTGATCAAGTCTTCCTCCGATGCAGAGTGCACCATTATATTTCTGTTATTGATTAATCCAACAGTAGCCCTCTCGTGAAGATTCCACGAGTCGAAGATGCATCTATCAAATGTATACACTGATGGCCTTCTTCGTAAAAAATGAGAAATCAATGTTCGGCTGAGCAACACCGAGGCTTCGTAGAATTTAGCGAGCCACAATGGCAGATTAGGGTTTCCATTGTACAGATCATGGACTTTCGAGTGAAGATAACATTTGTGAAACATAGGGAGCATCTTGGGTTTGGAAATGAGGATAAAGGAAGACTTCGTTCCCTTAGAGAACCACGAAGGTCCCTCCCCCGCAGATGGGGGAGGGACCGGCGTGGATTCCTTCACCATCAGGAAATGTGAACAATGTCGCGAGCTCCCCCCATCGCGAGCCAGCCACCATAAATCTCCCATATTTCTAGAAAGAATACATAAGATGAAATTGATGCAGAAATTAGGTTTTTTTTGCACTCAAAAAATTCATTACTTCTACAATAAAATATAAACAAATATTTTAAATCACAAGTATTATTTTCTAATATTTTGAATGATATGTATAGATATTAGTGTCATATCTAGACCATGTTATAAATTTTTAACATAGACTAACCACTAAACATATCAATGTTTCTGATTAATCTAATATACCAAGCAAAGTCTCCTTAAAAAATGGACAAGATGTTTTGTTATTCTAATTCAAAAACCACATATCAATTTTCTTTTTATGTAATTTCTTTAACACATTAATATGAAATTTTATATATGGTTGACCATCATCATTGTTATTACAGATGTATAAAAAGTGCTTTCTTTATTTTTTCACCTATCAATGATTTGAATTTCAAGATATGGATCCCATTTCCCCCATAATTAACATTTTCATTGTGAGATGGTTTCAAAATAGTGTTCTCTACTACATACAAGTAACTTTTAAAAAATTCCACAACCTCTTAATAATTATACTTCTCAACAATGGAGGATTCAGGTTGATGTGGATTCTTAACATACCCCTTGAATAAAATTAAATAAAATTCAAAATGATACATCCAATGTAGATATACTAGTCTACAATGTTTTATTTTATTCACCAAATGAACCATTAAATTCACCGTGATATAAAAACTATATAGTGGAAAATAAATTTCTAATTGACCAATTATAGAAATTAATTTCTTTCCCAAATTGTTCAAAGCATTTAGATCAATCACCATACAACTAATTAAATTGAAAAAATAAAACACAATTATTATATTCATTGTGACACGTATGGGAAGCAATACAAAAAATTAAATTTTTATTAGTTGTCAACCTGAAATCCTTTAAAGACATAAATTGGTTTACATTTGTAAAATAACCCTATGATACTTTGATATCATGAAGACACTGAATAAATATAATTTTCTCTCAATTGTATAATATATAACTAAATGAGTTATTGAATTTTATCCTTCTATCAAGAGTGTAAACTAACTCCAAATGTATTTCCAATGAGTTTAAGACCAATCTTTCAATCAACCCATCTACAGTCCTTCATTTAATATCTAAAACTTATCCAATCATGTTTTCACAAATATTCTGCTTCACATGAATGGAATCAATTTTATGTTTGACCTCAAGATATATCCAATATGTTTGATCAAAAAATACTAAATTATTCTGCCAAATATTTCTATTTATACAAGATTTATTTTTCTCTTTGAATGTCACATCATGGTATTTTACCCTCACAAAATACTGATCAGTGATAAATGTTTTATAGCAATATTAATGTTTTATCAGTCATATAATTCCTTTTTAGTATTCTATATGGATGATCCATAGAAAAATAATTTTTATGAACCATATATACAATCATACTACCTTGATGCAGTTGATAATTTGAATTCTCTTTTTTTAAAAAAAATTGGACAAGCTTTATACCCATTAACACTGTATCTTGAAAAATAACCATACATTTAATTGTTAGTTATAATGATCATAATCATTTCATGGAGTAGAAAATATTCAGTTACATAATAATCATACACCCTAATATCATCATCCCATAATAGATTCAAATAATCAATTAATGGTGACATGAAAACATCAATATCATTTTTAGGTTGGTTTGGTCCAGAGATAATTATACTAAACACGACATATTTTTGATTCATTAAAAATTAATGAGATAAGTTTCAAATGAATAATAAAATAGGTGATGATCTATGTGTGCTACTATGTATTTGAAATGGATCCATTCCACCTGTGCTTAGTCAATGTCTAATATTTATAACATTATTTCCAAATATTGGAAACTAATGATAAACTTTATTCCACTATGGACAATCTGATGGATTCATTAACAATAAATCAAATATTTTCTCATATTCATGACATATTATCCTTTTTTAATAACTATAATTTTCAAATAAGAATTTCAAGAAACGAATTATATGATGTTACCAAAATTCCATGGTCGGGGTCTCTGTAAATGTTTAATCATTATGTAATTTTTTGTTCAACTTATTAGGTGATGTCCCATATTTTGTACACATTGACAGAAATTCATATTCATTCTAATATATAACAGTCATTCAGGAATGCATGTATTTTATTTTTAACAAAGTTCCGTTGGGCATAATATATTCTTCTCTTTATAATGTGAATCAAGAATATCATTGTTTTTAAAAGAATATTGTTCAATAATTGTAGAAAATCATTAGAAATATTGTCAACCCCAACCATGTTTTTCCTAAATGTTAATCAATATTAACACCAATAATAAAACCCAATAATCCATACAACCAGGATTCAATGGTTTTTCATCATCACTCTATAAACAATCATGTTTAAATTATTTCTGAATTACCTATGCTTAAATATCACGAATAATTTCTCTAATTTCATCAGAGTTATGATCTTGAAAATCATCATCATACAATAGATCCAGAATTCATTACAGTATCACCATACCATATTTAAAGGAAGTAACTCATATTAAAATCATGAATATTTAAATGATCTTTTATGTCACATATTTTTAAATTCCTCATATCAAACATTTCAATAATGCAAAAAAAAACATGTCATTATTCAGAAAATTTCTTTTAGAAAATTCTAAAAACTCATTATATTATCCCTCGTATTCATAAATTATTCAATGCGTTGTAATCTATATTTGAGTCATTATTATCTATACAAAATATAAAGAATGAATATCTGGTATATATAATATAGTTTTGATAAAATAGACAATATATTTTTTATGTTAAACCAAGATTAAATATAGGTCAATGATTTCCAAATTTGGAAGTAAAATACATTGAAATTAAAATACATATGTGTATTTAAAAATTATAATTATAAATTTGTGAAAAAACTTGAATATAAGGTTAAATATAATTTAAAAATTATAAAAATAGATTAATGGATGTAAATTAAAAACACACAATTAGAATATTCTATTATTTTTCATTTTAGTATGAATAAAATTAGATAAAACATGAAATTGAAGATTATTGATCAGAATCACAATCCAGTACAGGAAGAACTATAGATACTCTTGCAAGCTCAAAGGAATGTGATGTGATTAATGTTAAATAATATAATACAATAAATAAGACTTCTTATCACACAATGGTTCATCAACATTGTTCAGAGATTTAAGGAGAACAAGTTGATCACTACTTGAGGGGGTCTACTTTAGGAAAAAACCATGTAATTTCAATAAACCTGTCGAGCTAGAATGATCAAAATCCTTAATGAAGAAATATATTAGGTTCGAGGAATCTTATTTTCTTATTCATAAATTAATTATAAATTTCAAAATAAAATATCTTCTCTCTGTTCTAGATTATTATTTTTCAATATTTTTAAAAAATATTCATTGGTAATTGAATTTACATCTTTTACATTTCTAATGATTTTTTGAATGAAATGAAATATTAATAGGCTACACACACTTCTGTTGCATGTGGATCCATAAAACTATACCACATGACACATTTCCTCCTTCTCCAGGACTAAGAAGTAATAATTAGAATGTTTGACCACTTCAATTTAAAAAAACAAATGTATAGACATTTATTGAATAATGATAATATAAAATAAAAAGGGATAGAATTAAATCTAAAAATAAACAATATGCATGATAATAAAAAAATAACAAAAATTAAATTCTTTTTAATTCATGGGAAATGATATTTATAAAAAATCATAAAATATATCGAAATATAGAACTAAACATGATTGTAATGTGATATTTTAATAAAATTAATAAAATAAAAGGATATTTTGGGTGTCCATGTCATTGAATGAATGAAATCTTGGTTTTTGAGGCTTAAATGAGAGTTGAGAGATGAGTAGAAAAAAATTGTCAACAAACAATGTGGATTTATGAATCTAGAAAACAATGATTGGAGGCCACTAGATCAAAGCAATTAGGCTCTATATTTCTTGCTTCAGAGAACTGAGTTTTCATTCACCTAATGGAATTAAATTGAAATGATTTAATATAAAAATTTATAAAATGTTAAATGATATATCTTGTCAGAAAAATATAATATCCTACATGATAAAGAAATTATTATTTATTTATTACATCATTTATATAGAAATTGGGATGAAAACATATATTTAATACATTAGTTATAAAATATCTAACATCATAATGAAATGATATTTTCATAATCACATCAGTTATCATATATAATGAATATCAATAACCCACTTTATAATGATTGTTATATAATAACCTACAGGATAAAGTGGGATACTATATCTTTCACATTAGTTATTCTATAACCGACCTGATAAATATTTAAACAACAAATTTTCACCTCATTTTTAAATAACTAAAGTGAAAAAATCGATGTGATAAACACTTTTTTTCTAGTTATAATTCTTTGGTGCCATCATTAATGAGATCCAAAAACTCCATCGAAATAATCAAATTCGATACAATCCAGATCAGTTATCATTGACCAAGAAAGCTAAGAATGTTTCATAAAGATCTCCAGGGTTTGAGTAGTTTACCTTGAAGAGAGCCTCATAACTATTTATTTAAATGAGAATAGGTCACTACATGAAATATAAATAAAACAAAATAATTTATTTATTTATTTTACTCATTTAATAACATGATTATGTTTTATAAATTCCATTTGGAAAAATATTTTATGCCCCCCTTAGTTAATTTTTTTTAAATCAATGTTTTCGTCATATGTCTAATACACACCCCCATTACACATTTATTCCAATTTTTTATAGAAAACTGTTTTCCCATGTAATTTAATACATTTTTAACATTTATTTTGGGGACATAGATTCTACGTATCCCATGTCATCTCAGTTCCTTGCCCCGAACATAATCTATATAATATACACATATAAGAAATATAAAATTTGATTCAATAAATTTGTTATTCTGTAGGAAGAAATTAAAATTTTAAATTAATCAAAATTATAAGTTTACTTGGGTAAATATTCAAACCAATATTCTTATTTCAGTAAATAAGATTATTCTTCACTATTAACATAAAAAATATTTTCAAAAGAAATCGAAAATACTTCCCTAACCTAATTTCGTAATGATGATTTTAAAAATCTTAAACTTTTAATAAAATTAAAATTTTAAATATTCCATAAAACATTATAATATTCTCACAAAAAATGGAATAAAATACGTTCATGAAAAAAATATAATTTTGAATAATAAAATGACATTACGAAAAATTTATTTCTTACTTCATTATAATTGATCAATATATTTTTATTCAATTTGATGTTTATATTGATTTCATAATGTGTGTAATTATATTAATAACCACTAATTAAATGGCTGTGTTTTACTGGTTAGATATAAATAATAAATTTTTTATTTTATATCCCAATTCATATAAACACATGTCTTTTATGTTAAAAAATTATCAAGTGTAGTATTATTTTAAAAACATAGGTTCTTACATTCTCTTCCAAACCTAATATAATTTTCCACACAATTTTTAGTTGATCATTGTAACAATTAGTCTTAAATTTGAGGATACTATTTTTGGAAAAAACAAATTAGAAAAGGGTTAATAAAATATCCTCTTCAAATGATAAAAATGAAAATATGATGGTTATCTAGAATAACACATTAGACAATTTAAAAAATAGAAAACATTAGAGGGAATTAAAATATGTACATGAACGAAAAACACAATTTCTAAATATAGAAGGATAATTATAGAGATTATTGATCATAAGGACGTGACTCAACCTAAGGAAGTCAAATACCACAACACCGTAAACTATCTACATTTTAAAAATAATCGAATCATTAGAAATGAATGAATTAATATATTTTTTCATGATCGATTTTAAAAATTAGAGATTCTATTTTACTATCTAGACTTAGAAAATAATGAAAAATACTTTTTTTACATGTATAATTTCATTCATTAATAAATTTTTACCATAATCTCATTTTTTTCAAAATGATCAGTATTTGAGGTGAATACTGTTATCTTGAAGCACTAGAACATACTTTTAATATAAAATTTAATCCAAAAAATTATAAAATTATATTCTTCTTATATTTATACATTAACGAAAACCAAATTGGTTAGAACAAGGTAGGATAATTCACAAAAATTAATAAACCATCATATTAGGAAATGTAATATTAATCTCCAAAAAATTATAAATAAAAAAATAATTTCAACATAGATCATATGATAAATTACTAACAGCAAAAATTTTCAATATATTCTCAAAAAACATTCAAAACTAAAAGTCAAAAGGATTTGAGAATATATTCTTAATTGGTTTCTTTTACATTTATCAACAATATAAACTAGTAAATCATAAATGAATATACCTTAAAATATATATTACATAATTATATAATCACAAAAATGTGATAATAATTTTCTAAAGTAACCAATATCATTATAATTGTTTATTAAAATAATTTATGATTCCAAAAGATAATTCATCATTTATCAAAATATTTGTTGTTCCTTAATCATTTAATATTCCTTGAGATCACAATGATATTCCTTGAAAATAACATTGCATACTTAATCTACACGTCACTTTTCAATATCATGGTTATCAAATACGATGAAATAAATTTCCCAAAAACAATTATGAATGTAACACCCCAGGTAAATAAAGAATATGACATTTTTTGTATTTATCCATATTTGTGAATAAAATATTAATATTACTTTAAAGGGGATTCTATGCTCGATGGCGTACCCAATACGCACCAACAAGTTTCTTGGTAATCTTACGTTGCACTCTAATAATAAAATAATATTATTTTAAATGGGAGTTAATGCCTAGCCGTTGTAATGGAGGGAATGAACAGAACTAACTACAAAATGATTATATATGTTTTCAAGTATTTTTACTCTTTACAATAAAAGATAGAGGATTAAAAATGCGAATGAATCCAATTTTAAGCGTAGACAGTCTAATATTCTTTAAAAGGTCGATTAACCGCCTTTTGATGGAGAATCTCTTTTAAATCCACTTTTGACAATTTTATGTGTTATATTAGAAAAAATAAAATTATTCTTTATAATCGGGACATCAAAATTTACTTTGTGTAAATTTTTGGTATTTTTCCGAAAAAGTTCAATTTTTAATGAATAGTGAAAAATGTTGTATTTTAATTCAAAACCTCTTTTTAATCTAATTTATTTATATGATTATATTATATTTTTAATTGATTTTAAAGTTTAAATAGAATATATTTTTACCATTTAATCCAATGGTGGTCATTGTAATTAATATCACTTTAAGATTGGACATAAACGAGTGTCAATCTTTTGAAAGATATTATTTCATAAAAACATGCTATTTGTTTTAACAGTGGGATTTAATTATAAAATTAATTAATGCAACTCTTATATTATGAATTTGGTAAAATTGACATCATTTTTGAATTCGGAATATCAAATATATCTTCGGGTGAATTTTTGGTATTTTTCTGAAAAACATCAATTTTTGATGAATAGTGAAACCACAAAGTGCTGGTTACAAAATTTGATTTTTCGTTTAAATGGGAATTTACCACTTCTGTGATTTGAATTTCAAAAATCCAATTTAAATGATTTTAATTGTTAAGTAAAATGTGGTTCAATGGGATGAAAATAATTTTTGATGAAAAGTAACTTTTATGTTTTATTAATCGCGATTAAAGGTAATTAGTGTGATTTAAGGTAAAAATGATATTATAATAAAATGAAAATATATTGACACTTGTCCTAACCCTATTGGATGAGTTATGGCCGACCAAGACAACCCATGGGACTATTTTTGGTACCCCATAGAGCCACTTGGGTTTGATAATGACATTTATGCCTTTTATTTAAAGTTAAAATAAAAATGTAACAAACATGATTTGTTTTACTAAAACAATTTTTAAATGTGGTTATACAAGTCATAATTTTGACTATAAATAGTAATTTGAAGGCTAAAAATATTTCCTACATCATAGTATTTTTTTTATAATTTTTAGACATTAAATAAATTAAATTATTTTTGACATCATGATGATGTAGCGATGACCTCATTATTTAACGATTTAAATAAAATGGAAAGATAATGCAAAATCTAGGTCCTACACATGTCAGAAACCTATTGGATGGGTGGATTTAGAACCCTTATCACCTTATCCTCGAAACACATCAATGTGGGACCATTAAAATCTGAAACCATTTGAAAATAAAGTAACATTTTATACTTTTCCAAGAGTGCCCCTCCTCTCCTCTTATAAAAGGCCCCCACCTCTACCACATTACCCACACCTCTCAAACCTTTGGTTCGGCCAAGATCTGATCATTTTGTCTCTCCAAATATCTCTCCTCATCCTATGAGCCTTAACGTAGGCAGGAATCTCTTGAAGAAACCCTTTTGGTTCAAACCAAAGTGAGTTACCCTATTTTAAGGTAACGTCTTCACTTGTGCTCTTTTGTTTTATTTTGCTTCCCCAACCCCCTAAACTCTTTTTATTCATTTCTTTTGTAACAAATAAAGTATCATAAATATACTAGGATGTTTTTATAATAAGTATTCTAGCTAAAATTACACACACCTTCATCTAATGGTTAAAGAACATACTGTTTCTGTGGATGGTGAATTTCTGCCTCACGAAACGATGATTGTTCAACACTCATATAACACCTTCAATGGTGGCCATTAAGATGTCACTCTATTTATATACGATATATATTATGTTTATGTTTTCATTTTGCTTCTGTATTTTTCATTTGTGGTATACCTTTATGGTTTCCATTGTGGGTAAACACGATAATTTCATTTTATGAAGTGCGGACTACCGCCCCCTCAAAGTGATTTGATTCGTTAATGCCATATGTGGGACGTATAAAGGATGGATTTAAAGTTATTATATATGAAATTATACTGGAATTATAATATACCTCTATATCATTATTATTTCTATCCATTAAATTATGAGATAGAAATGAAAGCAGCGTTCATGCATACGTACGGCTTACCGTCTCCATGAACAGTGAATTTCATTTCTTATCCCCAAATGTAATGTACTATTATAAGTACATGTATATAATGGATATATATTATTAATGATACATCTAAATTATGAATATAATTCTGGAATTAAAATATACATACCTCTCATTTAGTTTTAATTTCATTAATATGACAATGAAATGAAAGTAGCGTTCATGCGTACGTACAGCTTACCGTCTCCATGAACGGTGCATTTCATTTCTTACCTCTAAATGATTATGTAATATTATAAATACATGTATATGCTGAATATATATGATATATATGATATCCAAATCAGGAATGTCATTCTGGATATAAAGAACCTTTGACCACACGAACAACATGCAATTGCAAGAAGTCCACTTTTGACTTAAGAACCAAATATTGACAAAACAAACATTATTAACTTAAATGATTACATAATGTTTATAACATGTCAATAATTGATATAAAAGGAATACTTAACTTGGAAAAGGTTCTTAAGCAAGTAGAAACTAACTCAAGTTTATTATTCAGGAGATTAAAGAACGATCGAGTCAAGTCGGACCCAAGGTAAGGGATCCTACTCCTCTCTTTCTTTTTAAGTACACTCTTTTATGTCATTCCATTTAAGCTCATATTTCTTGTGATTGGGATGTTCTTTTATATTACTCTTACTGTAATATTTATGTTCATATGATGAGAGACCCTATTCTCTCTCATCAATCCATTTTGGAAGTTTTGAGTGGCGCTATTAGGCTGCCGAATTTTCATAAGAGATATAACCTCTCTCTTTTTTTAGAACTCTCCTTTATGTCACTTCTTTTAAGCTCCTCTTTGTTATGTTGGGGGGATGTTATTTTATATTCCTCTTGCTGTAAAATTTATAGTAATATGATGAGAGACCCTATTTGATCTCATCAATCCATTTTTGTAAGTTTTAAGTGGCGCCGTTAGGCTGCCGAGTTTTCGTAAGGGATTTTTCATCTCACTTTTATTCCCGTGGGATTTATGATAAATTTGCCACAATTTACTTTGAGTGGTGTATGTGATTCCCATTATTTTACTCATTGTGTAATATAATTTCATTTATGAGTATTTACATCAATGTTGTATTGTCTTTCTTTCACGGGGTGTATGTTTCGAAAGATACCCATGTCGGTAAGGGAACCTTTCACCCTCCTCTTTTTAAAAGACTTGTTTTGTTCTGTCTTTTAATTCACATACTATTATGTTGGGACATG
Organism: Viscum album; assembly: GCA_963277665.1. Classification (NCBI taxonomy): domain Eukaryota; kingdom Viridiplantae; phylum Streptophyta; class Magnoliopsida; order Santalales; family Viscaceae; genus Viscum; species Viscum album. The sequence goes on along the minus strand of OY728150.1, from coordinate 32,053,924 downwards.
TTATTCTATATCCTTATTGATTTAAATTTTATTTCCATGTGATGAGATACCCTTTTTATCTCTCATCAACTCATTTTCTGAATTTTGTAGTGACGCCATTAGGCTGTCAAATTTTTGCAAGGGAACTTCTTAACCCAAATTTGATTCTTTGGGATAAACTTATACTCCTTGAATATGTCGTTCTATGAATATGTGTGAATAACCTCTGATTGTTTTACACTTAATATCCACTTATATTGGGTGTATTTATATTTGTCACACATAATTATGAAATTGATTTATCCTTAATTTAAGGAAACCTTCTTTATAATGGATTTCATCTCATTTTATATTTCTTTTGAGACTTCATTGTTGTCATGCACCAATTCACTCTTATATGGTGTGCATACTGTCCTTTGACATATTATATCATGAATCCCTTTATTCTCATGATATTATAAAGTTCGGATTAAATGTTATTCTTCTATTATTTGTATTCAAGAGTCTCTCATTTTGTTTAAAACTCTTTAACAAAAATATCGTTTTAAATGTTTTAAAGATTTATTATTCTAAATCTTTATCTTTAATGTCCATGTTTTCAAAATGGTTTTTAGTATTTATTTATATGGACATTAATGTTTTAAAATTATAATTCCAATAAATGCTTCAAAGTGGTATGGGACACTTTGATTCAAAAATCTCTTTTAATGATTTTTTAAAATGGATTGATTAATTCAATATCTTGGAATTACTTATTTTGATTGAAAATGAAATGTTGTTATTGAAATGTTTATATTTTCAATATTTTATGTGTAATGATGGTACTTGGACATTTTACGGGTGGTTACGTGATAAACCATATGACGGGTGGTGCCGTGAATACTAGGACGGGTGGTTATGTTATAACATCCAATGCATTGGGTATGAAAGTCGGCCGTATGGCTATTCCATTAAGTATGTTTGGAAGTTGGCCGAATGGCTTTTCCATTAAGTGATATGTGTGGAAGTCAACCTTATGGTTATTCCACTTAAGTATGTTTTTGTCCCAAGTTACCTTTATATGTTATGTGATCTTTATATGGGTTTTATGGTAATATTTTGGTTATAGAAGGGTAAGTAATGAACTTTTATTCAGTGAAGAGTTTTACTACTTCGAAAAGGTGAAAAGTATTACTTTGATAAAGTACACATGGTTTACTTGTTGTTTGAAAAACTAACAGTTTTCATTCTTTGTGTATCCCTTACTGAGCTTTTTATGCTCATCCCAAGTTTTTGAAATGTTTTTCACAGGACTTAACATGGAATAGGGTCAAGGATGTGATCAAGAGAATGTCATGAAACCTAAAACATGGAACTAGACATGTTTCTTTTTAAGAGTTTTTATTTTTTGGAAACTTAGTAAAAGTTTCTACTTTGTAATCTTTTGAGATGTAATAGTTATGTCCTAATTCTCTAAAACTCTAAACCTGAAAAGATCCTCAATTTGAATTATTCATTTAATTCAATATTAAGTAAGGTTTAAGGCCGGGGCCTTATAGTTGGTATCAAAGGTTGGTTTAGATAACTTTAGAGGTTAGGGTATTCTTTAAGCCTAAGTGACATGACCATAATGGTTAGGATTTCATAAACAGTCCTAGTTTTAGATAAAGTGAATGAGTAAGTATATCTTAGTGTTTATCTTCCTCTTTAGTACATGATGGTTTTGTTGATATAATCACACTGACCTTTTTGGTTTTAGTAAATGGCTGGATCTAGAAGGCACCGAAGTAACAGTGGATGTGAAGGAAACTGTGACAGTTTTCTGAGCGAGCAACTGAATGATATGGGAGCTTCAATGAGAACTCTTGTGTTTATCCTCAACCAACTATCTGGAGTCATGATTGACCACCTAAACCTTGGTGATTTCTATAAGGCATCATATATGCGAGAAACAAATCCCTACAGAACTACAGGTAATAATCAGAAAGGTAAGTGTGTTCAAAAACCTATGTGTCATAGATGTGGAAAGAAACACCTAGGAAAATGTTTCAAAGGGACAAAAATATGCTATAGATGTGGAAATGAAGGTCATAAAGCAAGAACCTGCCATAAAAAAAGGAAGCATCCAATTGACTCGAGGAAAGGGAAAGATGTTCTTTCTGAGGAATCAATTGAATGTTTTAAATGTGGTGTTCATGGTAATTATGCAAACACTTGTCCTATGAAGAAGTTTCGGGAATGGGATCACCAAGATCATAAAAATATTTGTTTACCAATACCTAATTCCATTCTGATTGAGGATGAAGAAACTGAAAATGACCAATCAAAGGTATGGATTATTTCTTAACTTTTGTTTTCCTATTTTGGAATCTTTGGATATGATTCATGATTTTGTTTGTAGGAAAGAATTATTTCAGAATAAGTTGGAAAGGAATGGTTAACAGATCATGAAGAATGTTGAATGAGTAAGAAGTCAACATATAAGGGCTTCAAGAGTTATGGTGAAATTCTTAAGAGTATTAAGTCTCTTTTGATGATGGGGTACATTAGAATACTTTTTATAGTATGTGTAACACTGATGTTTGATATATGAAAATTTTATTCAAAGAATAGTAATCTGTTCTTTTGTGGACATAGTTATAAAGAACCATTTGGGTTTATATGATCCTTACTTTTGATGTAATTATGGGTTACTATATGTAATAATGGAAAGTGAAAATCATGAGATAAAATTGAGGTTAAATTACATTATGGTTATTTTGGAAGATTTTATCTCGTTATTGGGGAATGTTTTAAGAATTATGTAGTTTTGGAAAAAGGACAACACGCAGATCGTGTGACAACCCGTCGCGTCAGACAAAGTTGCGGGAATCAAACCCACAACCAAAGTGAAATGGGTATTTATATCCTACCACTGGACTACGTGAATTCCCTGGTTAGTATGACTTATTCTTTTTAGTTAGGTGACTTTATGAATTAAGAGTAAGTTGATTTTTGGTATTTGTGAAAATGATTAACTTATCATAGAGGATATGTGATTAGGTTAATTACTTTTCAATACAAGACTTTAGGAGAAACTGATGTTGTTTGGAGATAAATGTTATGATTTAACTTGGAAGAATATGTGACTAAATCCGTCAAATATTTGGGTTTCAATCTTAGTTTGGTTTACTTTGAAGAATTTTATGGAAAATTTTTGAAGATTAAGAATATATTTTCTTTTTATAAAGGGGTATCCTTTTCTGGATTATCTGATCTTATACTAACCTTTTTAGTTTTGGTTTTGGTTAAAGTCTAAAGACATGGGAAATATATATTTATCTTTCGTGGATTAGGTGGTTCTCTATAAGTTGATTATAGTACTCTTAATGCAAAGAAGTATTCCTAAATACTCGTGTTTTGGAGAAAATATGAGTTTGATTAAGGAATCTAATAAAAGTTGAAATTCTACATGACAAGTAAGTATGTTTCATTATGATTTAGTTAAGCTCAAAAATATATTCCTCAATGAAAAGTAACTTAAAACAAAAATGTTGTCTGTTAACTTTTCCTACAGGGGAATCGAATACCGTTTAACCCATCACAAGTTTGTGATTTTCTTATGGTTAACTTTCTCCTAGACATGTTTACTATCACTCTCCATCAGAACATAACCCTTTGTTTTTTCCTCCATGTCCATATTTTCATACTTGGAATCCTAGTATGGGTTAACTCGGGTGACCTCTGTACTTATCTTTCTTTATTTTCAAGTGATTGTTTTTCCAACTCTTGTTCCGATGTGGGACATTCAAGGATGTTTCCAAGCTCAATTTTAAAATTGCGAGGACGCAATTCCCAAAAGGGGGGAAGGATGTAACACCCCAGGTAAATAAAGAATATGACATTTTTTTTTGTATTTATCCATATTTGTGAATAAAATATTAATATTTCTTTAAAGGGGATGCTATCCTCGATGGCGTACCCAATACGCAAAAATGTGTTTCTTGGGAATCTTACGTTGCACTATAATAATAAAATAATATTATTTTAAATGGTAGTTAATGCCTAGCCGTTGTAATGGCGGGAATGAACAAAACTAACTACAAAATGATTATATATGTTTGTCAAGTATTTTAACTCTTTACAATAAATGATAGAGGATTAAAAATGCGAATGAATCCAATTTTAAGTGTAGACAGTCTAATATTCTTTAAAAGGTCGATTAACCGCCTTTTGATGGTGAACCTCTTTTAAATACACTTTTTGACAATTTTATGTGTTATATTTGACAAAATTAAAATCTTCTTTATAATCGGGACATCAAAATTTACTTTGTGTAAATATTTGGTATTTTTCCGAAAAAGTTAAATTTTTAATGAATAGTGAAAAATGTTGTATTTTAATTCAAAACCTCTTTTTAATATAATTTATTTATATGATTAGATTATCTTTTTAATTGGTTTTAAAGTGTAAATAGAATATATTTTTACCATTTATTCCAATGGCGATCATTGTAATTAATATCACTTTAAGATTGGACATAAACGAGTGTCTATCTTTTGAAAGATATTGTTTCATAAAAACACGCTATTTGTTTCAACAACGGGATTTAATTATAAAATTAATTAATGAAACTTCTATATTATGAATTTGGGAAAATAGAAATCATTTTTGAATTCGGAATATCACATATATCTTAGGGTGAATTTTTGGTATTTTTCTGAAAAACATCAATTTTTGATGAATAGTGAAACCACAAAGTGGTGGTTACAAAATTTGATTTTTCATTTAAATGGGACTTTACCACTTATGTAATTTGAATTTCAAAAATCCAATTTAAATGATTTTAATTGTTAAGTAAAATGTGGTTCAATGGGATGAAAATAATTTTTGATGAAAAGTAACTTTTAAGTTTTATTAATCGCGATTAAAGGTAATTAGTGTGATTTAAGGTAAAAATGATATTATAATAAAATGAAAATATATTGACACTTGTCCTAACCCTATTTTATGAGTTATGGCCGACCAAGAAAACCCATGGGACGATTTTTGGTACCCCATAGATCCACTTGGGTTTGATAATGACATTTATGCCTTTTATTTAAAATTAAAATTAAAATGTCACAAACATGATTTGTTTTACTAAAACAATTTTTACATGTGGTTATACAAGTCATAATTTTGACTATAAATAGTCATTGTAAAGATAAAAAGATTTCCTACATCATAGTAGTTTTTTTTATAATTTTTAGACATTAAATAAATTAAATTATTTATGACATCATGATGATGCAGCGATGACCTCATTATTTAACGATTTAAATAAAATGGAAAGATAATGCAAAATATAGGACCTAAACATGTCAAAAACCTATTGGATGGGTGGATTTAGAACCCTTATCACCTTATCCTAGAAGCACATCAATGGGGGACCATTAAAATCTGAAAAACATTTGAAAATAAAGTAACATTTTATACTTTTCCAAGAGTGCCCCTCCTCTCCTCTTATAAAAGGCCCCCACCTCTACCACCTTACCCACACCTCTCAAACCTTTGGTTCGGCCGATATATGATAATTTTGTCTCTAAACATCTCTCTCCTCATCCTAGAAGCCTTAACTTATGCAGGAAGCTCTTCAAAAAACCATTTTGGTTCAAACCAAAGGGAGTTACCCTATTTTAAGGTAACGTCTTCACTTGTGCTCTTTTGTTTTATTTTTCTTCTACAACCCCCTAAACTCTTTTTATTCATTTATTTTGTAACAACTCCAGTATCATCAATATACTAGGATGTTTTTATAATAAGTATTCTAGCTACACTTACACACACCTTCATCTAATGGTTAAAGAACGTACTGTTTCTGTGGATGGCAAATTTCTACCTCACGAAATGATGATTGTTCAACACTCATATAACACCTTCAAAGGTGGACATTAATATGTCACTCTATTTATATATGATATATATTATGTTTATGTTTTCCTTATGATTCTTTATTTTTCATTTGTGGTATACCTTTATGGTTTCCATTGTGGGTAAACACGATAATTTCATTTTAGGAAGTGCGGACTACCGCCCCGTCAAAGTGATTTGATTCGTTAATGCCATATGTGGGACGTATAAAGGATGGACTTAAAGTTATTATATATGATGTTATACTGGAATTATAATATACCTATATATCATTATTATTTCTTTCAATTAAATTATGAGATAGAAATGAAAGTAGCGTTCATGCGTACGTACGACTTACCGTCTCCATGAACGGTGCATTTCATTTCTTATCCCCAAATGTAATGTACTATTATAAGTACATGTATATAATGGATATATATGATGAATGATAAATCTAAATTATGAATATAATTCTGGAATTAAAATATACATACCTCTCATTTAGTTTTAATTCCATTAATATGACAACGAAATGAAAGTAGCGTTCATGCGTACGTACGGCTTACCGTCTCCAGGAACGGTGCATTTCATTTCTTACCTCTAAATGATTATGAAATATTATAAATACATGTATATTCTTGATATATATGATATATATGATATCCAAATCAGGAATGTCATTCTGGATATAAAGAACCTTTGACCACACGAACAACATGTAATTGCAAGAAGTCCACTTTTGACTTAAGAACCAAATATTGACAAAACAAACATTATTAACTTAAATGATTACATAATGTTTATAACATGTCAATAATTGATATAAAAGTAATAATTAACTTGAAAAAGGTTCTTAAGAAAGTTTAAATTAACTCAAGTTTATTATTCAGGATATTAAAGAATGACTGAGTCAAGTTGGTCCCGAGGTAAGGGATCCTACTCTTCTCTTTCTTTTTAACCACACTCTTTTATGTCATTCCATTTAAGCTCATATTTCTTGTGATTGGGATGTTATTTTATATTAATCTTACTGTAATTTTTATGTTCATATGATTAGAGACCCTATTCTCTCTCATCAATCCATTTTGGACGTTTTGAGTGGCGCCGTTAGGCTGCCGAATTTTCGTAAGAGATCTAACCTCTCTCTTTTTTTTAGTACTCTCCTTTATGTCAATTATTTTAAGCTCCTATTTGTTATGTTGGGGGATTTAATTTTATATTCCTCTTTCTGTAAAATTTATGGTAATATGATGAGAGACCCTATTTGATCTCATCAATCCATTTTTGTAAGTTTTAAGTGGCGCCATTAGGCTTCCGAGTTTTCATAAGGGATTTTTCATCTCACTTTTATTCCCGTGAGATTTATGCTACATTTGCCACAATTTCCATTGAGTGGTTTATTTACTGCCCATTATTTTACTCATTGTGTAATATAATTTCATTTATGATTATTTACATCAATGTTGTATTGTCTTTCTTTCACAGGGTGTATGTTTCGAAAGATACCCATGTCGGTAAGGGAACCTTTCACCCTCCTCTTTTTAAAAGACTTCTTTTGTTCCGTCTTTTAATTCACATACTATTATGTTGGGATATGTTCTTCTATATCCTTATTGATTTAAATTTTATTTCCTTGTGATTATATACCCTTTTTATCTCTCATCAACTCATTTTCTGAATTTTGTAGTGACGCCATTAGGCTGTCAAATTTTTAGAAGGGAACTTCTTATCCCAAATTTGATTCTTTGGGATAAACTTATACTCCTTGAATATGTCATTCTATGAATATGTGTGAATAACCTCTGATTGTTTTACACTTAATATCCACTTATATTGGGTGTATTTATATTTGTCACACATAATTATGAGATTGATTTATCCTTAATTTAAGGATACCTTCTTTATAATGGATTTCATCTCATTTTACATTTCTTTTGAGACTTCATTGTTTTCATGCACCAATTCACTCTTATATGGTGTGCATACTGTCCTTTGACATATTATATCATGAATCCCTTTATTCTCATGATATTATAAAGTTTGTATTAAATGTTATTCTGCTATTATTTGTATTCAAGAGTCTCTAATTTTGTTAAAAACTATTTAACAAAAATATCATTTTAAATGTTTTAAAGATTTATTATTCTAAATCTTTATCTTTAATGTCCATGTTTTCAAAAAGGTTTTCAGTATTTATTTATATGGACATTAATGTTTTAAAATTATAATTCCAATAAAAGCTTCAAAGTGGTATGGGATGCTTTGATTCAAAAATCTCTTTTAATGATTTTTCAAAATGGATTGATTAATTAAATATCTTGGAATTACTTATTTTGATTGAAAATGAAATGTTGTTATTGAAATGTTTATATTTTCAATATTTTATGTGTAATGATGGTACTTGGACATTTTACGGGTGGTTAAGTGATAAACCATATGATGGGTGGTGTCGTGAATACCAGGACGGGTGGTTACATTATAACCTCCAATGTATTGGGTATAGAAGTCAGCCATATGGCTATTCCATTAAGTATGTATGGAAGTTGGCCGAATGGCTATTCCATTAAGTGATATGTGTGGAATTCAACCTTATGGTTATTCCACTTAAGTATGTTTATGTCCCAAGTTACCATTATATGTTATGTGATCTTTATATGGGTTTTATGGTAATATTTTGGTTACAGAAGGGTAAGTAATGAACTTTTTTTCAGTGAAGAGTTTTACTACTTCGAAAACGTGAAAAGTATTACTTTGATAAAGTATACATGGTTTACTTGTTTTTTGAAAAACTAACAGTTTTCATTCTTTGTGTATCCCTTACTGAGCTTTTTATGCTCATCCCAAGTTTTTGAAATGTTTTTCATAGGACTAAAATGGAATAGGGTCAAGGATGTGATCAAGGGAAATTCATGCAACCTAAAACATGGAAATGGACATGTTTCTTTTTAAGAGTTTTTATTTTATGGAAACTTAATAAAAGTTTATACTTTGTAATCTTTTGAGATGTAATAGTTATGTCCTAATTCTCTAAAACTCTAAACCTGAAAAGATCCTCAATGTGAATTATTCATTTAATTCAATATTAAGTAATGTTTAAGGTCAAGCCCTTATAATGAACAATAAACAAGATCCTCATAATATCTTCAATATTAATTAATTTTTTAACCACAAAGTTTATCTCATATCATTAAGGTTACATCCCCAAAAATTCAATAGAATTAATTTTAAATAATACTCCATGTTAAATATAAGGGCTACATATAACTTAAAGCAATAATATTTCCCCCAACATATCATTTATAACCTTATAATACCACAATTAAAACCTAGAAGGGTTGTATAAGTCTTTAAAATTATAGTCAAACTGACAGTTTTAAAACTATGATAGTATCCATAATTCATAGGTTAACGAAAAATGGAAGCATACAAACATATAAAGTACTCTAATTCATTATATAATGACCTACTGTATGTATCATGTCTTCAAATATTACATAATTTCGTTCCATTATAAATTAATTCAATTTCAATTACTTTTAGGATCATTACGATTAGGAGTTTTATATAATTAGCTCATAAATATTATGATAAAACACAATTTATTACATGGTTAACACTTATACATAGTAATTTTTTCACAATATATATATTTGAAAATAAAACACATTTAATTTTCATGATAAATCTACATTAATTTTGTTCTTTTTATTTAACCATCCATAAACCATATGAAAAACAATATAAACATAGTATGGTCACAAAAACCTCAGTATGAGACACAACATAGTAAATCATTTAGTCAATTGGAAAACATTACAACCTATAAAATGTATACCATTTTCAGAATATTCATTTATAATTTAAAATAAATCATATCCACATGAAAAAATACATTTTTTCATAAATCAACCATTTTTATAAATTATAGGAAAATACAAACCTATTAGTAATCCTACAGAATTATATATATTACCTATGTTAGAAATAACTGGAGCTAAGCTAAATCTATAGTATAAACCTACTCAGTTAGCACACACCTTATTTTTTAAATATAAGGAACATTACCCAATTCATTAGAGAACTATATCATGCTCACTCGTCGTATAATGTATATCGAGATCACTCGTCATATATGGTGTATTAGGAAAACCCATCATAAAAGGTATTATGATAACCCTTCATATAATATATATCAGGATCACCATATAATAATATTTTTTGGTAAAACAATACATAATAAATAATTCCCATGTACAAAAATCATGAATAAAATTTAATTATTTTACCATTTTGTCATAAAATCATTAAAATATAATTTTTAAACCCATATAGAAAATACATTAGAATATCAAAATAACCTATCCTTTTAAAAAAAATTTAAAAAACATAATACCCAAGGAAAAATTTAAATAGGGTTTCTCATTTTATTAAACATGAAATTGTGTAAATGAATTGAAGATTAAAATAACGATCATATTGGTGTGAAATTTAATTGTTTCCTTATACCATAAAATAAAACATCAATTTTTCCATTGGTTATGAATGTCAAAAAATCTGTAAAATATTCATTTAAAAAGAATTAAAAAAATTATAAAAACAATTTTTTAAACAATTTAATAAAAAATATAATTTTCATTAAATATTTGAAATAACATGGATGTGGGTGAAAAAGAGTTATATAGGAAACATTAAATGATGAAATTAATTACAAAGTTCATTAGATTGATTCTAAATCATCATGTATTTTCATTAACATCCTAAATAATAAGAAAACTATATTATTTACCTTAATAAAAAAAATTTCTATTTTTTTTTAATTCCATGTTATTTTCCATTAGTTAGTCAATTAAAATCATATAAGAAGATTTGATTATATTTTCGCCATATGTACAAAACGACGTTTGTTGTTTGACTATAGTGAATGTTTTCATTATTCCCCAATATCTATAATATTAATAATGAAATAATTTTCATTATTGTATATCAATTTTACTTTTAAAATCATGTATGAATTATTTTTATGAAAAAGTAAATGTGTTAAAATTCAGGATATTAGGTTTTATTTACACATGAGTACTATTTTAATTATTCAGTGATCAAGATGGAAAAAAGGTAAGTATGAAATTAAAATTCAAAAACTGTAATTATATAATAAATTAGGTATTCCTTTTTAAACACACAAAATTTCCCCCCAAAGAATTGGGGAAAAGTGTGGAGAATACTCAAAGAATGCCAAAAGACGAACCGGTCCTTAGACCAGACCAATGATAACGGTACACGGCCAGTTCCACAATGCGCCCCCTCCGCGGACCACTGTCGTTCGCGGAACACAGGTGGGGATCCTTCGCGGGCACGAAGCAAGACGGTCACCAACCCGATCCACTATCACGAACCTCCCTAGCTGGGAACCGCGTCAACCAGCATATGCCGCTGTAGACGCCGGAAAAGTCCGTTGTTCCCAAACAAAGCTCCGGATGCGGGAAGCGAGGTCATATTTGGAGTCGGAAGCATGTTTTGGAGGGCCCAGAGGCCTTGCGCGGAATTTTGGAGACCCGTGTGCAAAGTTGATGAGCCGCGCGCAAACCTCCCGGGATGCGCGCAATGTGCTGGGCCGGCGCGCAATTTTGCGCGCTAGTGGCCCGCGCGACTCCCTTGCGCGCCGGTCCCGATTCCGCGCCCGCGAAGAGAATTCCGCGCCCGCGAAGAGAATTCCGTGCCCGCGAACCGGATTCCGTGCCCGGGGTTGCCTATAAATATAAGGCGACCCCCGACGTTTTGAAGGTTGCCGGAATTCGAAAGGTCTCTCATGCGCGCAATCCAACCCCTTCCGCGCGCAATGCCGATCTTCAGGTAACCTCCTTTCTTTCGCGCAAGAAAGCCTCGGGGTTCGCGTTCGCGCGTAATCCCTTTGGCTCCTTTCTTTTGAACAACTATTCACCTAAGGGCCTTCGCGCGCAAAAGAAGCCTCTTGCGCGCAATTGCCCCCGGGTGTGCGCAATCCAGCCCGATTGCGCGCACCCCCCCCCCCTTTTCAAAGTGGCCAATCATTAAAGAATGAGCCGTTGCCCCCGCGCGCTATCCGAAGCCCGGTGCGCGCAATATCTATCTTCTGCGCGCAAAGCGCTGGCTCAATTGCGCGCCAGCCCGCCCATTTGTACGCCGACCCGCGGTATTGCGCGCCAAGATCCCCTTTTACGCGCAATCCGCCGGGGTCGCCCCCTTTGACCCCCTGAGGGTACCCGCCGGCGTGGCGCCCGATGATCCTCATCCCGGGTGCCCGCACCGTGCGTGTCTTTCCGTGCGGCCCTCCAGGCTTGCGCGAAGTGACACGGACCCCTCGGCGGCACCATCCACGTCCAAGCTGCACGACGCTAAACTACCTAGCCTCCAACGTCCAAGCTGAACGACGCTAAACTGCCTAGCCTCCATCATCCGCGCGACAAGACGTTAAACTGCCAAGCATCCTCGTCCGCGCTGCAAGACGATAAACTGCCAAGTGTTTCGTCAAACATGACGTTAAACTGTACCACGTCCGCGCGACAAGACGATAAACTGCCAAGCATCTTTGTCCTCAACACACGACGTTAAACTGTACTTCATCCGGCAAGACGTTAAATTGTCCGCTTCGTCCTCAACACACGACGTTAAACTGTACTTCATCCGGCAAGATGTTAAACCGTCCGCTTCGTCCTCAACACACGACGTTAAACTGTACTTCGTCCGACAAGACGTTAAACCATCCGCTTCGTCCTCAACACACGATGTTAAACTGTACTTCATCCGGCAGGACGTTAAACCGTCCGCATCACCTGATCCTGTGCCCCGCGCGCAGGGGCCTCCCGGTTTGGATGTGGCCCCCACCCGCTCGTCTCTGCAGGGATGCCGGGATTGGAGTGGCCTTCGCCCACGGGGGTAGAGTGTTACACACAGAATGAACTACGTGGACTTTGATCCCTGTCTCCTAAACAGGGTACGTAGGAAGCCTCTCTGAGGTTCAAGCCCACCACCAGGTCGTCCCGGTCGTATTCACGTCGGTTCGTCCATCAGTGGACCCCTCCTGGGTTCACACTTGCGTCGATTCACCTATGAATCCGCCCATGTGGGAGACTGCACATGTGTATCTCCATTGTGCTTCCCCACTGCCGAAGCCAGTAGAGGGCGTGACAGGGATCGAGGTCTCTCACCTTCGGCCCAAGTCCCTCTCCAACTGAGCTTTGCCGCATCCGGGCTGCCTCAGTGCGTAAGTCCTGACAGAATGAACTACGTGGACTTTGATCCCTGTCTCCTAAACAGGGTACGTAGGAAGTCTCTCTGAGGTTCAAGCCCACCACCTGGTCATCCCGGTCGTATTCACGTTGGTTCGTCCATCAGTGGACCCCTCCTGGGTTCACACTTGCATCGATTCACCTATGAATCCGCCCCTGTGGGAGACTGCACGTGTGTATCTCCATTGTGCTTCCCCACTGCCTTTTTCTATTTCTTTTACCATCGTCCAGCATGACGTGAAACTGTGATCCACCCGGCCGTTCCATCCCCCTCTGTGCGAGGTGGTTCGGTTCAATCCTCCACCCGGCGGCCTCGATCTCTTCGTGAGTCGGCTTGCCATCGTCCAGCATGACGTTAAACTGAATATTCGAACTACGCTGACTTTGATCCGCGCTAACGCGCGGTACGTAGGAAGCCCCTACGGGGTCCAAGCTCTTCACCCCATCATCCATCCTGATCCTTACCCGGGCCGCGACATCCCGGTGGGGTCATGACACTTCACTCCACTCCACATCACGCGGGAAGCCGCCCATGCGCTGGCCCCAGCGTCGGAGGTTCCCCGCAAGGGGTTCTGTCATCTGATCCACTCTTCGTGTTGATCAGTCTGATTCCGTCCCCGCTGGACGTTAAACTCGCGGCATACCCCGTGTTAAACATGGGAAGATGAGGAAAACCTCAGGTGACACAGTTCCCCGCACCCAGTGCGGGATGCCTCAGGCCATCATGCCTTCCAGAAGCCCAATTAGGGACGGAAAGCAGACATGCAGAGCCGCAGTGTTAAGACACGCCCCAACACCCAGAGCCACCCGGTCTCCTCACCGCAGGTTGCTGCCCCGACCAGACTCCTTGGAAAGTCCGGGCGGAAGCAGCGTAATTAACTGGTGTCCATGAAGATATGGCGCCGGGAACGAGATTCACGAACATTCTTAAATCTATGAGGGAGACCCGGATTAGGCGACGAGTTCCGAGGAGACGTCCACGGAAGGAGGAGCCGACGTCCCATCATCCCGGTTTCGATCAAGTAGCAGACGCCCCTGACTAAGGGATGGATGCCGCCCGCCTTTGGAAAGAGGGACTGCGGGACCACAAGCCGCGCGCGCCCATCCCCTCGGGTCAACGGGTGCACGCGCGAACACGTCCTGGAGGAACAACGTCGGAACAGAAACCCGACACACATCCACACCGAAACAGAAAAATGGTGAACCTGACGTGAATCTCTTCTCCTCAATACGAAGACTGATGGCTTTCAGAGGTGTTGGAAGACCAGCATGCTGCTCGACCAAGCATTCAGTTTTACCCGCCAGGGGCTGGGGAAGGGAAATCGGGCACTCCGCCTCGCGACGTCGATGGCCTGGGTCCCCCCCCACGGAAGGCGTCGTGGCACTAATGGTTGGTTGTCGATTCCTTTTCCTGTCAGTGTTAATGGGTTCTTCTCCCTGCTTTTAGAAATCAGGTCGCCCAATCCAGTGCCCGATCGCCGCCCGCCCACTGGCGCAGGGGTAGGGGAAACACCGACGCGGCTACTCCGCGCGGTCCCGCCCGTTCCACAGCCGTCCCAGCAGCCGCAATTGCGGTACAACCACGCCCTCTCTCCCCCTCGGAGGTCATCCAGAGAAGGGTGATCAACAACTTGGTGCGGAGATATGAGGAAGAGGGAGTCATCCCCACCAGGGACATGGCTCGCCTAGACCTTGAGGAAGCTGCACCTCGCCACCAACGCCGCCCCCGAGGGCCGCGCAGGGAGGCACCGCTGCCCACCTCAACGTCCAACCGCTTTGGGAGTTTATCCCCGGAATGCTCCGACAGTTCCCTTCCCTATGCGGATGAGGTGGAAGATGTCCGGGACCACCCTATCCGAGATTCGCTCCAGTGATCCACGGTAAGGGCTCCTGTCAGGCCACGGCGACACCGCCGCCAGGCCTCTCAAGTCGAAGAATGGGCTCTCCACCTGCCTGCGCCGCTCATCCCGACTCGTCTGTCCCGACGCCAACGTCGGGCACGAGCGGAAGAGGATGCCCACCTTGGGGCCCTAGCAACAGCGGCCGCATTGGCCCAAGCCACTGTTGGCTCCAGTCGCCAGGCCCCTGCGCATCCTGAGCAGAGGGACTTCTATGCCCGACCTGGATCGAGGCCCCAACCGCCCCAGAGGCAGGTTGGGTTGACTCTCCCGGTTGTGGGTATAAGAAATAGCCACCACGGACCACCCCGCAGTAACGCTATTCACCGGCAGGGTCTACTCCGTGTGGCCGATCCAAGAGGCATGGGTGATCCCACCTTCCGATCCCGGCCCGGAGGCCTGCCCGGAAGCATCTCTCCCCGCGTCCCCTTTGATATCTGTCCTGGTGCGCCTCGCACCTTGGTTTCCAGTCCTCCGGGCCCCAACACCGGTGCGGCCAGAGGACACCAGGACAGAGATCAGCCATGCCCCGAAGAAACACCCAGGGGAAGGAAGGCGAGGCGTCGACGTAGAGGGAGGAATGTTACGGAATTCCGGATAGAGATCCGACCGGTTCGCTTCTCTGATTCAGAGGCGGAGTATGATTCGGCGACAGAGCCTTCCCCCCGATCCCGCCAGTCAGGGGCAGGGGTAGGAATGCGGCACGTCAGCCTCGTACTCCCCGAGAGCGAGATCGATATGATCCCCGCTTCTCTACGAAGGTACATCCGGAGTAGCGAGGGTCTGGTAGACCCCCAAGGATCAAGCTTGCGGTTGGTACCGGACCCTCCGGAAGCGCCTTCTACCTCGATCGGAGAAGCCGAAGACTTTTTCTGGGGACCGACGGTCGAACCACGATCCAGTGCACCCTCGGCGAGCACCAATGCTACGGCAGGATGTTCGCTCGCCGGCCCGTCCTATCGTGATGTGGTAGCCGGGGCACCGCCACCCTCAGAGGGCGGCCCGGGATATGGAGGCCAATCGGCCTGCTCGCCGTATTCACCGCCGGCCAGCCGGTCGGCCCAGTGGCCCGCCTCGGCACCACTGCCGGTTCCCCGTCCGTTCCCAGCCGTTGAAGAGGACCAAGGAGACCTGGGTCCCGAGTTTGAGTCGTGGAGCTTCTGGACCATCCTCGCAGAGGGCCACTTCCCTGAGAAGTTTTGGCCAGTCGCAGGACCGGACTTTGATGCACCCGAATCGCTCACCCCGGATGAGTTCGAATTCTTCCGCCGAACTCTCCGGGAGACTCACTCCCATCTTCACCGCCTACAAATGCCATATCCCGGGAGTCAAGTGCACCTGGAGGATATTGGTGAGCAGTGCCGTCAAATTGACCTGGCCACGCTCCCCGCGGTTCGGCACCCCGCGTCATTTGGGCACCACGAGGCCCTCCAACAACGATGCATCGAGTGTTTTCAAGTACTCCGCAAGGTTCTCGAGGAAGACACTCCCCACGTGTATATCCGTGGATGGGGGCAGTACGCTGCCCTACGCTTCAGTGCGATTCGCCGACAGCCCGATTCACTGGGTGGCCCTGAGGGTACATCCCCAGGGACGGAAACGGTCAATATGGATGACCTGTCGGGAGAGGGGAACGACTTGGAACTTCTCGACGGGGGCTCCCCCCCGAAGACAAGCCGTCGTTAGATCCATCGGTGAGAGTTACTCGTCATCAGAGGAACCTCCTGGGACTCCCCGCACCCACTGAAGCACTGACGTTGAGCCGAAACGTCAGCAAAGGTAAAGAGCACAGTGAGGCTGTAAAGCCCGCCGACCCATCTGCCTCCATGCAGAGGGCAGAGGAGGATCCCGAGAAGGCTACGCTACGTCAACAGCTCGCCGAGCAGAAGAAGCTAGTTGACCAGCTCCTCACCGAGTGCGCTGCAGAACGACGGCCTGACTACGGTGATCCTAGGCCAGGACAGCAGGGACAGGAACAACCACCCCTCGATGAGGCCCTCCCGGGCAACCGTGATTATTCCGTGTTCGCCGACAGGAGAGAGGACATTGCCTATGGCAAGAGGGCGCGGTATGTTTCACCACACCCTCCTGAGCGGCGTGACTACCTGAGAGACCCCGCTCGGATTCCTCCCACTTCCCCAAGGGCCGCTCCGCCCGCCATCCCACGAGCTGCCGAGTTCGACGACCCGGTCGACGACCCGATTGAAGGGCCATGCAATGCGCTAGTGGTTAGAGATCCTCGCCAGGACTGGAACCCATGTCCGGACGATCCGATGGCGGCACTTATCTCCCGCTTGGAATCCTTGGAGACTCGGCAGGTGGTGATCCCACCGGACGGCAAGCCATACCCAGCATGGGTGGATGACATGCCGGCACCTCCGGGATTCGGGAATCCTACTTTCGCCCCCTTCAACGGGACTGGAGATCCGCCACAGCATTTGGCCCATTTCAAATCGAGGTGCGGGCCTATGTTGGGAACTCCGGCGCAGCAGGAGGCCGCTAAGCTTCGCTGCTTTGTCCAGACACTGGAAGGGCCAACATTTGTCTGGTACAACCAGCTCCCCGTCGGTTCGATAACTAGCTGGGAGGACCTTCGTAGACAGTTCCTCTACCAGTTCAGTTCCACGACCCAGAAGACGAGTATCACAGACCTCTTCAAGTGCAAGCAGAGGCCTGATGAGCGAGTCGCGGACTTCGTCGCCCGATGGAAGGGTCTCACGTATTCCCTTGACATGCCATTGACTCAGGAGCAGTTGCTAACAATGTGCGTCGGGAACGTCAAGACCGAGCTGGTCCCTTCCTTGATCATTCAGAATTACCCCGGAGGGTTCAGGGACCTCTCAGACAAAGCTCAACGTCTTGAGGAAGCCCTGCAACAGGCCAGCCAGGCACACCCGCTGCCTCCGATGATCCCTGCACGGAGAGTCAGCAGGGCTGAGCCCGCTGCTGTTGCCCAGATAGAGGCCCCCAGGCCGTTGGAGCTGCTGCCGGCGAGGCCAGCTCCAAAGCCTCACAGGAATCCGCCTCCACGGGCTCAGTTCCCGGCCCAGCAGCGGCAGCCCCAGAACCGGCCGGCCCCTCCGCGTAATGTACCGCCACAACCCAGGCGAGATAATCAGGGTCCACCTCCTCGGCAGGCCCCTCCAGCCCCTCGTCAAGACCATGCTCCCAGGGGCCCGCGATACCTGAATTACTCATTTCATGAGGATCAGGTCCCCGGTTATTTCCGGAGTGCCCTGGAGCAGAGGATTGTACGACTGCCTGAGTGTTGGAGGCCAGAGGAGGCACATCTCACGGATAACCCCCGCTACTGCCCTTACCATCGGGCCCTGGGGCACACCATCCAACGGTGCTATGTGTTTAAGGATTGGCTCCAAGACCAGATTAACAACAATGTAACCAGGTTGGGCCCAGCTCCAGCACAAGTGGCGGGCGTGTTCGTGGGATCAGATGACGATAGTGGCAACGAGGACGAATGGCAGCTGGTCTCCGACCGCGGATCCCAGAAGTATAATAACTGGATGGCCCGAAAGACGATCATTCGCGCCCATGGAATCATCCGTGAGCGCTTGAATCAGCCTGAGCCCCCAGAATCTGCGGGTGCTGCTTCGGCATCGTCGTCCCAGCCTGCCTCTTCCGAGAAGAGCAAACGGCGGCGGCGCAAGAAGGAAGAGCGCGCCCCGCCAGTTCCGCCACTATCCCACACTCTCGGCGATTTCATGCCCCCGGAGATGGGGGTCCCTCTTCGGATCCGCCCGGTGATGGATGATTCGTCTGATGACAGTGTTGGGTACGCTTCGGTTAATACCGTCGAGCTGGTAAATCCCTTTTCGGTTCCCGACGTTGAAGAACACCAGGTGGACCTCCCTAAGGTCCCCGGTAGTCGCCACCGTCGGAAGAACCGCAGCAACAGGAGTCGCCAGGGCACAGCAGTTGGTACCTCCAGCCAGGCCGTGCACGCCACTGAGACTAGGCAGCAGGCTCAAAACCGAGCTCAGCGTGCGCAGCCCCCCCATCCGGGGATGACGGATTCGCCTCCGCCACTATTTGTGGTGTGGGACCAGGCAGAACCGCCTCAACCGCGTCGCGATCAGCTCCACCCTGCCATGAGTCCATCCCGGCCTCCTGACCCCAGTACGGTGACCATTTCTTGGGCTTCAACCAATGAAAAGCGAGATGCGCCAAGCACCAGTCGGCCGCCGGTCCAACCGGCAAGGCCCGTCATGCCTCCAACCGCAGAGCAACCTCCTGCAACCAGGGGCTCGCGCTTGGCAAAAAAGTATGATGTTCTGAAGCACTTGGCCGACATCCCAGCAAGGCTCTCCATCCTTGAGGCTCTGCGCATGTCATCTGAGATGCGCAAGGCACTCGCTGAAGCCCTGAAAAGCCCCCTCCAGTTTGAGATAGTGGTTGCGGCTGCAGAGGCCTTTCACGCCGAAACGATTGAGGACGCCGAATGTCAGGCAGTTATCTCGTTCTCTGGTAAGGATGAAGACCCTCCTATACAGGGGCACATTCGTCCGCTGTATGTTACTGGCCAGTTCAATGGCCTTGAAGTCCGGCACTGTCTTGTCGACACGGGGTCCGGGATTAACCTGATTCCAACTCGGACGCTCCGGAGATTGGGGTTGTCTGAGGATGACTTGATTCCCTCCGACCTCAGGATCCAGGGGTACGACCGCACTGAGAAAACTCCGGTCGGCAAGATACGTTTGAAGACCCAGTTCGGTGACTTGGTTGCCAACACCGAATTCATGGTAGTCTCTCAGGACACTGCGTATAACGCATTGATGGGCAGGCCATGGCTCCACCTTCATGCGGCGGTTCCCTCATCATACCACCAATGCCTCAAATAATCCCTTAATGGTCGAGTGGGCGTGCTTCAGGGAGATGCCTCTCCTTTTGCCTCATGTGAAGCCCGTTATCTGGACGCGGACTATTACAGGAGCAAGGACAAGCAGATCCCGGTAGGTGAGGTTGAGCCTGTCGCTGTTGCAAGAGATCCCTGAGCAAGCTTGGATGATGCTTACGTCCTCCCGATTCAACGGTTGGACGTAGCCATGGTCTCGACGGCCTGTGCATCTCCTGATGAGATGACCGCGACCGCCCGTGCCAGCACCAGTGGCCCAGCAGAATCTGGTAGCCCCAATGCAGTTTCCAACGCAGTCTCTCCCGTGGATGATCCCTCCCCGAGTGGAGTGGATGTGGAAGACGCACCCCCAGCCTTTGAGGAGGGCGTCTCCGCCACGGTCGATGAGTTAGTACAGGTGAACCTTGGAACCGAAGCAGATCCAAGACCCACATTGGTCAGTGCCGCCATGCCCTCTGAGGAGCGGCAGCAGTACGTGGACTTTCTTAGGCAGCACCGTGATGTGTTCGCTTGGGGCTACGATGAGATGCCGGGGCTAGACCCTCAGGTAGCCGTCCACCGCCTTGGTCTCCCGGCGAACCATCGCGGGTTCAAGCAGCCTCCCAGGAAGATGCACCCGTCCCACGGTGCCATGGTTGAGGCCGAAGTTGACAAGCTTATCAAAGACAACTTCGTGAGGGAAGTTCAGTACCCCAAATGGCTGGCCAACATTGTGCCGGTCAGGAAGAAGAACGGGCAGATCAGAGTCTGCATCGACTTCCGCGATCTCAACCGCCACTGTCCGAAGGATGATTTTCCCCTTCCAGTGACAGAGCTGTTGATTGACGCCACAACAGGGTTCCAAGCCCTCTCCTTCATGGATGGATACTCCGGATACAGCCAAATCCGGATGGCCCCTGAGGATGAGGAGTTCACTGCCTTTAGGGCCCCCCAAGGTATCTTTTGCTACCGGGTCATGCCTTTCGGCCTGAAGAATGCAGGTGCCACCTATCAACGGGCGATGCACCGCATATTCAAGCCAATCCTCAGCACACTGGTGGAATGCTACGTCGACGACATGGTGGTAAAATCGTGCCAGCGTCAGGACCATCTCAAAGATCTTGAGAAAGTGTTCGACTTCCTCCGGTCTCGCTGCCTGAAGATGAACCCATTGAAGTGTGCCTTCGGGGTCACCTCCAGAAAGTTCCTTGGATTTGTGGTAAGATACCGGGGTATTGAGATCGACCCAGAGAAGATCAGGGCGATTAGCCAGATGCCTCCCCCAGGTAACATCCGGGTACTGCAAGGGTTCCAAGGCCACTTAGCCTATATACGCCGATTCATCGCGAATCTGGCCGGCAAGTGTAAGCCCTTTTCTCGGCTCATGAAGAAAGGTGTCACCTACGCATGGGATAAAGAGTGTCAGACCGCTTTCGAGGAAATCAAGCAGTACCTGCTTCAACATCCAGTTCTGATGCCGCCTGTATCCGGGAAGCCGCTGGTCCTCTATGTGACCGCCCTGGAACGGTCCCTGGGTGCCCTTCTCGCCCAGAAGAACAACGAGGGAATAGAGAATAGCCTCTATTACCTCAGTCGCAGGCTCCTCGATGCGGAAGTCAGGTATTCCCCCATCGAGAAGAGCTGCCTGGCGCTCGTATTTGCCGTACAGAAATTACGGCACTACTTGCAGCACCATGAGGTACAGTTGGTTTCTCGGGTAGACCCGTTGAAATATATCCTGAGCCGGCCTATGTTGACTGGCCGTCTAGCGCGGTGGGCTGTGATTCTCCAACAGTTCAACATCAGGTATGTGTCTCAGAAGGCCATCAAAGGGCAATCATTGGCAGACTTTCTGGCTGCTGACCTGACCTCCGTGGATCAGCCGCTGGATCTAGGCTTTCCTGATGAGACCATTATCTCGGTCGATCATGCCGATCCATGCTAGCAGATGCACTTTGACGGTGCCTCTCGGAGCCCCACCGGTAGAAGACTCGATAATCCTAAGCTCAACAGAGTGGGCTTGGGTATCATCTTCATTACCCCGGAGTGAGCCGTGCTGCCATACTCTTTCCTGTTGTCAGAGGGCTGTACCAACAATGAGGCGGAATACCATGCCCTCATCACCGGCCTCGAGTTGGCTCTCAAGATCGACGTGCCCCGTCTGTGCGTGAAAGGGGACTCCGAGATGGTCGTTAAGCAGATCAATGGAGACTATGTTGTCAGGAAGCCGGAACTTGTGCCATTACTGGAGTGCACCCTCCTTCTGATGGCCCGGTTCCCTTCTCGGCCAGAAATTGTCCATATTCCCCGGTCACAGAACGGTCGAGCAGATGCTTTGGCCAGCCTTGCTGCGTCACTCGCAGAGCCTGAACAGGACAACCTGATCGTCCGCGTGACGCACCGCAGGCTCATCGCTCCCGTTATCCCGGAGGGATATCGCGGCCCATCGGTAAGTAATCTCACCGTGGTTTCCCCTGTGCCTGGAGCCCTGAGTACCCCATATATGACAGTCGAATCAGCCCATGATTGGAGGACGCCTTTGGTTGAGTACCTCCAACATGGCATTCTTCCATCAGATCGGGCCGAGCGCGAGCGAGTTCGACGCCGCGCATCGCAGTTTGTCCTCCAGAGCAGCCCCGGCCTGGAGCAGATCCTCTATAAACGCGGATTTGATGGTGTTCTCCTCCGTTTCCTTCAGGGAGTTGAGATCCCACGAGTCATGCAAGAGGTTCATGCTGGTTCATGTGGCGCCCACCAGACTGGGCCGAAGCTGTCCCACCAGATTCGGAGGTTGGGATACTTCTGGCCCTCTATGATCCATGACTGCATCGAGTATGCCAGTAGGTGCCATGCGTGCCAGGTTCATGCGAACTTTGTGCATCGGCCGCCGGAGCCTCTCCATACCACTAGGTATTCCTGGCCCTTTGCAGTCTGGGGACTGGACGTTGTGGGACCTTACCTACCGGCGACAGCTCGCCAGTGCCGGTTCATTCTGACCACCACAGATTTCTTCTCCAAATGGGCAGAGGTGATTCTGCTCAGAGAGGTCAAATCCTGTTCGATCGTTGACTTCGTGACCTCCAACATCATTTATCGATTTGGAGTGCCTCACGCTATCCTCACGGATAACGGAGCCAATTTCCGAGCAGCCGAGTTGAAGAAGTTGTACGCCAAGTACAACATTCGCTCGAACCATACATCTCGTTATCATGCGCAGGCGAATGGACAGATTGAGGCGTTTAACAAAACCCTCTCTAACATTCTGCAAAAGATGGTTGGTCAGAACAAGAAAAGTTGGCCGGACAAGCTCCCCAACGCCCTCTGGGCTTATCGGACAACGACTCGCAATTCCACCCAGATGACTCCTTATTCCCTAGTGTATGGAGCTGAGGCCGTCCTGCCCATCGAGATCCAGTTATCGTCCTTGCGCACTGCGGTCTACGACCAGCAAGCGCCGGACAGAGCTGCTGAAGCCCGTCTAGTCGAGTTGGAAGCACTGGATGAGAATAGACTTCGCGCTTTGCACAACTTGGAGAGGCATCAAAGCAGAATGGCTCGATCTTTCAATAAGAAGGTTCACCTCCGCTCCTTCCTGCAGGGTGACCTGGTATTAGCCCTAAGAGCGCCAATGATCCCCGACAGGAAGCCGCCCAAGTTGGAGCCCAAGTGGGAGGGACCTTTTGTTATCCACAAGGTCTATCCCAATGGCGCGTACTCCCTGGCAACTATGGATGGTGAGCGTGTCACTCCTCCCACCAACGCTAGGTTCCTCAAGAAGTACTTTTCCTGAGTTCTCCATCGTCCGCGCTGCAAGACGTTAAACTGCCAAGTGTTTCGTCCAACATGACGTTAAACTGTACCATCGTCCGCGCGACAAGACGTTAAACTGCCAAGCATCCTCTTCCGCGCTGCAAGACGTTAAACTGCCAAGCATCTTCGTCCTGCATGACGCTAAACTACACCACGTCCGAGCTACAAGACGTTAAACTGTTCATCATTCGTCCTGCATGACGTTAAACTGCACTTCAAGAACTACGTGCGGCTTGATTACCATCCTTATGGGATACGTAGGACCGCCTGAACATTCATGTTTCAGGCCCAACCCCATTTCCCGGGAATCTCTATCCCGCATTGTGCCTCTGGCCCGAGTTCCCCTCCTTTTTGTCTGAGGTGTGTGGTGTGAGCGGGGGATTATGTCCTCATTCACGTTGGTCTACTGGCTGCACCGTACGCCTCCCCCGTGTGTGGGACTACCTCACACCCCTCATTGTCCTGCATGACGTTAAACTGCCTCTCAAGAACTACGTACGGCTTGATTCCCATCCTTATGGGATACGTAGGACCACCTGGACGCTTGTGTTTCAGGTCCAGCCCCGTCTCTTGGTTGATCACGGGGATCTTCCGTCTTTTGGTTGCTCTCAGGATGAGTCCTCCGACCCTTTCTGGTGATCTGTTAACATGTTTTGGGTACTTCGGTCTATGACCCGTAGTGTCGGATTCAATCCCCACAAGTCTTGTGTTGCTTGTCGGGCCTCGCGCTTCCTCTTGTTTGAGCCTTCACTCAAAGGGATCCTCGTTAGCGGTTTGGGTACGATGCCTCAGTGCTCTCCTACTGCTCTGGGTCGATTTACCGGCGAGTCCTGGGCCGCAAATCGATATGAATCCGGCGCTTGAGCGGTTGATGCTCGGTTGCTTGCCCCATCCTAGGCTGACGCGATCGGATGTTGTGTTGCGAATATGGTCAGCGACGTCCTTGATCGCCATGTTGGCTCTTTCAGGCTCTGAACATTGGTTGCACAGTTCTCATCACACTCCGCCTCTGTGCATTGTAGTGGAATCTCGACACTCTCTTCATACTGACCTTCAGTACACCTCTACACGTTAGGCAGGCCAACCAGGGTAATGGTGTCGTTCGAGGCTCCCACGATCTGAGAACCAAGGATATATGCTGATGTCCTCCCTAAGGGCCATGTGTAGCTGGACCCTCGTCCCCATAAGGAGGAAGGAGTCGCCCGAACAATCGTGTTTTGGGCCCAGTATATCTGGAGGCTAGCATCTCTACCTCTCGGGTGATGGACATACGCAGGCCCCTATCCCAGGATCCTTCTCCTCGAATCGTGCGTGACCGCAGGGCTGGGTATGTTCCCACCTCCGCCGTGTCCGCCGTACCGCAATAAGCGGATTCCTCCATGGTCCGAACCACACGACCTTAAACTGTGTTGTCTGGTCCTACCACACGACCGTAAACTGTGATCGTCTTGGCCGCCTGACGAGAAACGGCACTGCATCGTGATGTTCTCCTCAGGGGACACTCACGTTGGGCGCTGGTTAATAACCACGCCATTTATCAATGCCTTTCATGGCTTGATTATTGTGGCGACGCTAGGGATTTCTTAATCACAGGCATGTCGCTGCACAAAGAAAAACCATCCATCTTTAAGGACAAACAAGAAATATCAAATGCCGCTTCTTCTGGGTGCGAGGGCCAGACCCGCACCCCTCCCCGCGCTGGTGCCCGATTGTGTTGTGTCGCGCTTCAAGAACTACGTGTGGCCTGATTCCCATCCTTATGGGATACGTAGGAACGCCCGGATGTTTGAAACTTTGGGTCCATCCCCCCACCTCTTAAAGATTCCCCCCTTTTCTGGGGAATCCACCGCCTTCAGGTCACCCTCAAGGCGTGTCCCTTGACCCCTTGCAGTGGTCCGCCGGTGTCAAGAGTACTCTGGTTTGTTGCCAGGAGGGTCAGGTTCAGCTTGGTCAGGTTTCTTCCACTTTTCAAGCTTCGTGCTCCCTTTCATTCGGACCCATCGCCTACGCCCTGGGTGGAGCCCCCGTGAGCGGTCTGGACACAATGCCTCAGTGCTCTCCCACCGACTCGGGCTGGTGCCCCCAAGGGCCTCGGGCAGCAAATCGATATGAATCCTGCGCTTGAGCGGTTGATGCTCGTTTTCTTCCTCATTCCATCAACGGTCAGTACGATATTGATGCTGCTTTTCCGCCACGGTCGGCAGTACTCCCATATCGTTACGCCGGTGCCCCCAGTCCTTGAGTGAATGGCCGCATGATTCACATTACATTTTCCACCTCCCATTCTGACCAGGCAAAATCTCGACACTCTTGACACTATCCCTCAGTGCATCTTCGCATATCCAGGGGATAGGACCACGATGTGGCGTACTTTGAGGTTCTTATGGTCCGAGCTCTAAGACATTAAACTAAGATCTACCCCTATGGTCCGAGCTCTAAGACCTTAAACTACGATATGCCCCTATGGTCCGAGCTCTACGACTTTAAACTAAGATCTCCCTAATCGGGGTTCTACGTCCCGCATGACGCTAAAAACTACACTTTCAGAACTACGTGTGGCTTGATCTCTAGCCTGATGGAGTACGTAGGAACGCCTGGGCATCTCGACTCGGGTCCAGCCTCAGGGATCGCTAAGTCCCGCCCCTCCTCGTCGCCGGCCGTCTGGCCTGACTTCGGGTAGAGTGGTGCAGTTGTGATATTCTCCCCGATTCAGCTCGGGATGCCCCATCGCAATGATGGGAAGCGACAGTTTCCTCGTCAAAGAGGTTCTGTCTGAGAATTGGGGTGATTCACGGCCAGATTAGTGCATCCGCCTAATACGCTTTCCCCACGGTGGCGCAATTTTGGGAGCGTTGGATTCTGTCCGAACAAATCATCACTTCGCCCCAGGCTTCACATGCCCTGTTGATCTGGATTTCTACCCTTGTGCCTGAAGGAACCCCCAAAGCGGCATTGATGATGACATGTGATCCGCCTCCTGCAATATGAATGATGACCTTCGGTCCGTCTATTGCAGTAGTATGGTTGATTGATCCATTGTCCGCTTGCCGTCTTGGGCATTTCCTGGAAGGCCGACCGTTGTGGATTTCTGAATTCGGGACACGCGATTCACCCTTTCTCATTTCCCTATGTTCGGATAAAATCTCAACGCCCCTAGCGTTGTCCCATTCCTGTGTTGGAACAAGTTGAGGGGATGATACATTGATTAGGTCTGAGGTCTCCTTTCCTAGGAATGACCTCCCTCTTTTCTTTAGAAATCCAGACCCAATTGTGGATGCCTGAAGCTTGGTTAACGCTCCCGCGAGACAATGAATTGTAGTTGATCATGTTAAGCCAAAAGATGCAGATAAATATATTGGTTCATACAAATGGATCGAAGTATTGAGTAGCGGAAGCAAAATATTCTGTGAATGGCAAAAACAAAGCCCCTAGGGATTAGCGTGCTGAATGAGTCTTTCCAACGCCGCTACCCTTTGGCTGGTGGCCTCCATAGCTGCTTCTCGCTCTCTGCGTGCCCTCTCTTCGTCGGCGGTCGCAACACGAAGTTCGTTGATCCTGGCCTGTGCACGCTCCCGCTCGACTTGAAGTGTGACCATCTGTTGGCCCGCCTCCGTCAGCTGTACCTGGGCGTCGATCAGCTGGGCCGTTAGTTGCTCCACAAGCTCAGTGCATGCTGCGATGAAGGCCTCCTTCTCTGCCGCCTGCCCTTCGAGGCGCCGGACTTCCTGCTCCTCCACGAGGAGCGCCCGCGTGCTCTCCGACATGTCCCGACTTTGTGCGACGTCGGCACGCCGGCGGATCTCACGCATCTTTTCGGCCATGAAATCACGGACCGTCAGATGGAGGCGTTGAGCATCAGCTCCCCCGGCACACAGGAAGCGCAACCAGGTTTGAAGCGATCCCATGCGCCCCAGCCACTCCGATGAGGGTCGCTTGAGGAAGCGCTGGATGCACTTCCACCCCCTGCGGCGCGTTATCCGGCTCTCCTCGACCGCCTCCGCGTCCGAGTCGTCCATCTCCTCGGGGTCGGCAGGCCGGTAGGCAGGGAAGGCAGCCAGCAGGTCTGCTGCAGGGTCCGCCCCTGGGATGTCCTCATGGGGGATAGGTTCCCCAACATATGGGCGACCTTCTTCTCTCGCCCCAGCGGCGTTGACACCCTCGTCAGCCCCCGACCTCTCTCCGATGGCAGCACCGCCGGCGTCCGCAGCCCCTTGATCAGCAGTTGGTGGGGCCGGCTCGGTTTGGGAAGTCTGTTCCGGAGCAGGCGGCAGGTCTGCCACTGGTCCGCTCGTGGATGGCCCGGGTTCGATAGCCCGACGAGCCTCCAGTGTTGAGATCACTGCGCAGGGCATGCCGTGGTTAGTCACGGATCGTCAACGGCAAGCACCAGCAGTAAAGTAAGGAGACTTACGGGAGTTCAGAGCGTCATCTTCCGCTATCCCGTCCGCCGCAGGAACAATTGCAGCAGGGGACCCTTCCGCGCTTGTCAATTCAATGATGGGTGTCTGTCCCCCGCCTTGTCCTGCTGGAGCCTCTCCTACTCCTACTGAGGACGCCTGACCAACATCCGTGCACTCCTGAGAAAGGTGGAGAAATGGGTTAGAAGCTGTGTAAGAGAATGGATGAAGCAGGTTGAGTAGGGATAGAAGCGGACCTCGAGGATCTCGGTGATATCAATGTTGCCAGAGCCGGCCACCTCTCCGCTCTCCCGTGGGCTCCCCTGATGGGACCTTCCCTCAGAGCCTTCATCCTCCCCCATCTCATCCTCTTCCTCGGAGTCGTTGCTACTGTCATCTTCCTCCGGCGGCATCTGTTCTGGAGCGGGTTCTAGACTGAGCATCACCTTCACCAGAAGGGATGGCTCCACACGCTGACCACGTTGGCGCGCGTAATCGTCCATGGCCGTCAGATACGCATACTGCCGGTTGAAGCTCACCCTGTCGGTGATCTGGAGGCGCCCGACCTCTGGCAGATGGATTCCTTCTCTGAGTATCTTTTGCCAGATGGCTTCGGTCCTCAGTGACTGCCGCAGGGTCATCCAGGCCGACCACAGCGCCGGGAAGACTGCATTGTGGGAGGGTTCGAGCAGACGCCTTACCTGCTTCCCGGGCCGCTCCCCGACCGCCGCATGTGCCCCCTCTCTGGGCACCGAGGTCATAGCGGCAGCTTACGATGTGCCCGCCGCCGAAGTCCCTGCCCGCGCCGGCTCCACTGCTTGGCGCGCCTCCGTTCTCCCCCGTGTGGCGGCGCTTCGCCTCCTTCCTTGACGCCCGGTCTCCGCACGGGTGACCTCGAGCCGCCGAACTGGCTTCCGTAGAAGCCCCTCGGGGTACGCGATGGCCCAGTGTTCGGCGTACTCGGTTGCCAAGCCTGCGTCGACCCTGGTAGGAGGGAGAGTGATGACGTCGCCAGAGCCGAAAGCGGCAAACATCAGCCACATCTGGCGAAGGACGCAAGGGTTCGTCTTCTCCCGGACAGCAGTGAATACCCTCTTCGGCATCCGTTGAAGGCACCCGAACTGCCTGGCGAACCGGGTTGGCACGTAGGGCTCACAGATCACCTTCCCGTCGATCCGAGCCACGAGCAGCCCGCCCCGCATGTTCAGGAAGTACTCGTGCTGCTCCAGCGGACCCTGCCCGTTGTCGATCATCTGGCCAACGGGAGTGGGGAACAGGCTGAAGTTGAAATTGGCATGATTTCCAATCCGAATCCTCACACCCTCCTCATTTAGGGTCATCGGAGCGACCCCCGCAATGTTCAGCAGGGAGGGTCGCAGGGCGTTTCCCGGAGGAATGATGGCGTTCGGAAACGTGTACCCACCAAGGTGAGCAGCCACCCAGCCGTGGAAGAATTGAAAGGGCCCACAGATCCTTCGTGGCGACCCCCCTCGCGAGATGCGTACCAGGATGGCTTACAGCTTAGCCAACACTGGGACCCCGAGGTTATATCTTTTATTGGCGTCCATGGCGCCCGCCATCGCCAGTGTCGCCGGGCGGACGCCCATTCTCGCGTCCCGCACTGGCAGGAGCCACCCACTCAGAAAGGCGTCCAGGAACGCCGCGTACCGGACATTTGGGTCCCGAGCCTCGATGACGCGGTACCCCCATGAGCGGTAGTCGCCCGTCTCCAGGACCCGCCAGTACGACCCGTTCCGGCTCCTCTGAGCCGCGGTCGGGCACCGCTTCCCCCTGCCTGGCATCTTGACCACTGGGTCATGCTCCAAGAACTGGCCGAACCACTCCTTGTAGTCTATGTCCTTCTGGAAGTCCTTGATCCCGAGCCGCTGCGTAGCCAGGTCAAGTAGATGCCATGTCAGAATGGGAGTCCGTGACCTGTCTTCCCAGGTGTTCTTCGGAGGCAGGAACTCATCGTACTGGTAACCCTCCAGCGGGATACCTCCGATGCAGTGGATGTCCCAGAGACCGATGCCGACCTCCCCATGGTAAAGATGGAAGGTGTTCGTATCCGGGGAGCAGCGGGTGAACAGCTCCGGCCTGAGCTCGGACTGCTGGTAGAAGTGGAACTGCGACGTCCACACCGCCCCAAACAGGTTGATGTACCGCAGCTCCTCCGCGAAGTGATCGCAAGTGTGACGTACCCAGAATGCCCAGGCCCACTCACTGGTGAAATTTCCCCCAGACCGCAAGTCCCAGTCCTTCAGCCAGCCCTTGGTGTCGTCAGTGACACTCTGGCGATATGTGCTCGAGTAGAGGGCTGGAGAGATCTCCGTAGTAGGCTCACTCCCGACGATGGTTCGCGTCCTCGGGTTCAGGACATAGACATCCAAGTGTCTGGTCTCCCTGGCAGGATGCCCATTGTTAGTGATGTTATAGTGGGGAAGCTCGTCCTCCCGAGTCACCCAGGTCCGTGGCGCATCAACCTCGAACCCTGGCACTGGAACCTCATCCAGGATGCCAAAGTTCCAGAGCGGCAGGTTATCCGACAGCGGATATGTCTTCTGGGCCGGTGTCAGCAAGTCGAACAAGGATTGATTGTTGGAAACAATCTCCTTGGCTCCGTAGACCTCCTCGTTCGTCACCATCTCAGCTCTGCAAGTGGCGGCATCCCCCTCATTTCCTTGATGCGCGGCCATCTCAGAAGCTCCTGGAGTCGTGCGGGTTAAGGGATGAAGCGTGCGGAATCGGACGAGGCTGGTAGAGAAGTTTGAGAGTTGGCGCGCAATCCTAGTGGACGGCGCACAATCGGGAAGTCCGTCGCGTAAAACCCCGGGTGTTCGCGCAAAAGCAGGCCGAATTCCGGACAGGTTTGCGCGACGAACGGGTGAATTCCGTGCCGGAAAGGGCAATTTCGCGCACGAGATCTCGAATGCTTATCACGCGGAAGGCCAGTGTACGGTGCGAGGGACCCAGGCCCCTATTTATAGGCAAGTCCGGGAGTCCGCGCTGCGCGGAAAGCGCTTTGCGCGACCGCACCGGCGAATTTCGTGCCCGACGCCCTTTTTTGCGCGCCACAGTCCCGCGCCACCCAGGACATCGGCATTCCGGCGTCTCCCTCGAAACCCGATCGTTGCGACCTCTCGCCGATCAGATTCCGAGGGGGGGCTTTTGTAGACGCCGTAAAAGTCCGTTGTTCCCAAACAAAGCTCCGGATGCGGGAAGCGAGGTCATATTTGGAGTCGGAAGCATGTTTCGGAGGACCCGGAGGCCTTGCGCGGAATTTTGGAGACCCGCGCGCAAAGTTGATGAGCCGCGCGCAAACCTACCGGGATGCGCGCAATGCGCTGGGCCGGCGCGCAATTTTGTGCGCCAGTGGCCCGCGCGACTCCCTTGCGCGCCGGTCCCGATTCCGCGCCCGCGAAGAGAATTCCGCGCCCGCGAAGAGAATTCCGCGCCCGCGAACCGGATTCCGCGCCCGGGGTTGCCTATAAATATAAGGCGACCCCCGACGTTTTGAAGGTTGCCGGAATTCGAAAGGTCTCTCGTGCGCACAATCCAACCCCTTCCGCGCGCAATGCCGATCTTCAAGTAACCTCCTTTCTTTCGCGCACGAAAGCCTCGGGGTTCGCGTTCGCGCGTAATTCCTTTGGCTCCTTTCTTTTGAACAACTATTCACCTAAAGGCCTTCGCGCGCAACAGAAGCCTCTTGCGCGCAATTGCCCCCGGGGTGCGCGCAATCCAGCCCGATTGCGCGCACCCCCCCCCCCCCTTTTTCAAAGTGGCCATTCATTAAAGAATGATCCGTTGCCCCCGCGCACTATACGAAGCCCGGTGCGCGCAATCTCTATCTTCCGCGCACAAAGCGCTGGCTCAATTGTGCGCCAGCCCGTCCATTTGCGCGCCGACCCGCGGTATTGCGCGCCAAGATCCCCTTTTGCGCGCAATCCGCCGGGGTCGCCCCCTTTGAACCCCTGAGGGTACCCGCCGGCGTGGCGCCCGATGATCCTCATCCCAGGTGCCCGCACCGTGCGTGTCTTTCCGTGTGGCCCTCCAGGCTTGCGCGAAGTGACACAGACCCCTCGGCGGCACCATCCACGTCCAAGCTGCACGACGCTAAACTGCCTAGCCTCTAACGTCCAAGCTGCACGACGCTAAACTTCCTAGCCTCCATCGTCCGCGCGACAAGACGTTAAACTGCCAAGCATCCTCGTCCGCGCTGCAAGACGATAAACTGCCAAGTGTTTCGTCCAACATGACGTTAAACTGTACCACGTCCGTGCGACAAGACGTTAAACTGCCAAGCATCTTCGTCCTCAACACACGACGTTAAACTGTACTTTGTCCGGCAAGACGTTAAACCGTCCGCTTCGTCCTCAACACACGACATTAAACTGTACTTCGTCCGACAGGACGTTAAACCGTCCGCATCACCTGATCCCGTGCCCCGCGCGCAGGGTCCTCCCGGTTTGGATGTGGCCCCCACCCGCTCGTCTCTGCAGGGATGTCGGGATTGGAGTGGCCTTCGCCCACGGGGGTAGAGTGTTACACACAGAATGAAATACGTGGACTTTGATCCCTGTCTCCTAAACAGGGTACGTAGGAAGCCTCTCTGAGGTTCAAGCCCACCACCTGGTCGTCCCGGTCGTATTCACGTCGGTTCGTCCATCAGTGGACCCCTTCTGGGTTCACACTTGCGTCGATTCACCTATGAATCCGCCCATGTGGGAGACTGCACATGTCTATCTCCATTGTGCTTCCCCACTACCGAAGCCAGTAGAGGGCGTGACAGGGATCGAGGTCTCTCACCTTCGGCCCAAGTCCCTCTCCAACTGAGCTTTGCCGCATCCGGGCTGCCTCAGTGCGTAAGTCCTGACAGAATGAACTACGTGGACTTTGATCCCTGTCTCCTAAACAGGGTACGTAGGAAGTCTCTCTGAGGTTCAAGCCCACCACCTGGTCGTCCCGGTCGTATTCACGTCGGTTCGTCCATCAGTGGACCCCTCCTGGGTTCACACTTGCGTCGATTCACCTATGAATCCGCCCCTGTGGGAGACTGCACGTGTGTATGTCCATTTTGCTCCCCACTGCCTTTTTCTATTTCTTTTACCATCGTCCAGCATGATGTGAAACTGTGATCCACCCGGCCGTTCCATCCCCCTCTGTGCGAGGTGGTTCGGTTCAATCCTCCACCCGGCGGCCTCGATCTCTTCGTGAGTCGTCTTGCCATCATCCAGCATGACATTAAACTGAATATTCGAACTACGCTGACTTTGATCCGCGCTAACGCGCGGTACGTAGGAAGTCCCTACGGGGTCCAAGCTCTTCACCCCATCATCCATCCTGATCCTTACCCGGGCCGCCACATCCCGGTGGGTTCATGCCACTTCACTCCACTCCACATCACTCGGGAAGCCGCCCATGCGCTGGCCCCAGCGTCGGAGGTTCCCCTCAAGGGGTTTTGTCATCTGATCCACTCTTCGTGTTGATCAGTCCGATGCCGTCCCCGCTGGACGTTAAACTCGCGGCATACCCCGTGTTAAACATGGGAAGCTGAGGAAAACCTCAGGAGACACAGTTCCCCGCACCCAGTGCGGGATGCCTCAGGCCATCATGCCTTCGAGAAGCCCTATTAGGGACGGAAAGCAGACATGCAGAGCCGCAGTGTTAAGACACGCCCCAACACCCAGAGCCACCCGGTCTCCTCACCGCAGGTTGCTTCCCCGACCAGACTCCTTGGAACGTCCGGGCGGAAGCAGCGTAATTAACCGGTGTCCATGAAGATATGGCGCCGGGAACGAGATTCACGAACATTCTTAAATCTATGAGGGAGACCCGGATTAGGTGACGAGTTCCGAGGAGACGTCCACGGAAGGAGGAGCCGACGTCCC
This sequence comes from Viscum album, assembly GCA_963277665.1. NCBI lineage: Eukaryota > Viridiplantae > Streptophyta > Magnoliopsida > Santalales > Viscaceae > Viscum > Viscum album. The sequence continues at coordinate 32,019,985 of OY728150.1, read as the reverse complement.
ATCATCCCGGTTTCGATCAAGGAGCAGACGCCCCTGAATAAGGGATGGATGCCGCCCGCCTTTGGAAAGCGGGACTGCGGGACCACAAGCCGCGCGCGCCCATCCTCTCGGGTCGACGGGTGCACGCGCGAACTTGTCCTGGTGGAACAACGTCGGAACAGAAACCCGACGCACATCCGCACCGAAACAGCCGCATCCACTATCGTTCGTGTAATGGAGGCTGACCCTGTGAAGCTTCGAAGCACTCCCCGAGCTAGTTTGGTTTGAGGGGGATGTGCGTTCAATGAACCCCGCGAGTTGCGGATTGACCAAGTCATCCATAAACCGGGTTTCCGGTCATGGGCCTCCACGAATGGTGCCACATGACCATAGAAGAATATCTTTCCCCTGTCTATAAAAGGAGATGGAGGGGAAGAGGAAATGGGAGATCGACCAGATTTAGGTGGAAGGGTTTCGAAGGAAGGAGCTTAGGATTTCACGAACCTCGAAGTTCCAATTCGCGAACCAGAACAGGTATGAAGCTGGAAACGAATTAATAAGGAACTGAAAATGCATAACAACATGGTAAAACGCAAACATAAAATAAAAAAGAAAATAAGACCATGAACCATGGCCCCTCTGCAGATGCACTCCCAGCGGACCAGGGATTTTATGCCCCTTTTCCGATCTGTCGCACCGCGTAGCATCCTCCTACATGGGCGAATCCCCGACCTCTGAACCTCCAAACGGTGTCACCATCGACTGCTGCTGCTTGTGTGGAACCCTCCGCATACCAACCTGGTACGCGGGCCGAACCTGTATCCGTGAACCACCCTGGTTTGCGGGATGCCCGTCAGTCTGCAGATCAACCTGGTTCGCGGACGACCTCTCCAGCCGCGTAGCACCTCCCTACGTGTAGGGAACCACCCCTCATACACTAGTGTGGCCCGACAAATCCTTTAGAGTTCTCATTCCCCGAGCCAAATAATATCCTTCCAATCTGGCCTAATCCTTCGTAACCCCCTCATTGGCCCATTCATCGACCCTGAGCCGAGGCCTCCACCAGAGCCACCAGACCCGTGTGATGTAACCTTCAGGCGCATCAATGCACCGTTTTAAGTTGACATACCCACGGTATGCGAGGGCTAAGGGGTTTATCTGGCCCTTGAGTAGATTCTCGAAGCATTCCTGTGTACACATTCCCTCAGTAATGCGAAGTCTGATCCCAAGAGCCCCCTTTCTACCTCTCAACTCGCCGTGAGGGGGGATCACACGTCCATTTCATTTCAGCTCTAGTGGCGACCACTTCCCCCCCTTCTAGGAGTTAATGGGAAGCCATCTTAGTATAATCCCCTATCATTTCTTGCCATAGTTAGTGCCCATGAACATCCATACTTCCTCAGGGCTAAACACCAAGGGAAGGCAGGATGGGCATCGACGCCCCTCATTTCTTTGGTCTCAAATCCCTCCCCCATTAGGGTTTGTCACCACTAGGCATCCCTCCTTAATTAAGCCCCACACCATCCTCACCAGAAGCCAATGCCCCGGCTCCTTTCAACATGGAGTTTTCATTGCTCCGCTGCACGACTTCTACCTTCTACGAACATCAGGAAGGAGAGTCCAGCGGTACTGGCCTTCTTCTCTACTCATCGTCCGTCTCCCCTTTCCTCGGTAGGGAGTATGTGAGAGGTTAGCCAAGTCTGTTGAATTATCTTATTTCTCACACCGAGCATGGCTCATGTGGGCATAGTGATTTTTGATGGTCGTAGCGCCTACACAATGACGATGGATTAATCTGAACTATGTGGACTTTGATCCCTGTAGCCAAGGAAGGGTACGTAGGAATCCTCTCTGAGGATCAAGCCCAGCAATCAGTCATTCCAACCCCCTTTACATCGATTTACCCACACCTTGGGCCGCCTCAGAGTGTAAGCTCCATCCCAACATGAACTATGTGGACTTTGATCCCTGTCTCCTAGGCATGGTACCTAAGATGCCACCCCGAGGATCAATCCCAAAAATCGGTCATTCCGACCCACTTTACGTCAGTTTACCCACACCTTTGTATGCCTTAGAGTTTAAGCCCCATCCCAATACAAACTACATGGAATTTAATCCCTTTATCCTAAGCATGGTACGTAGGAAGCCTCTCCAAGGTTCAGGCCCAACACTCAGTCGATCCGACTATCTTCACGTCGGTTCACCGCACCAACCCTGGGCATCCAAGATCATAAGACCCATACCAAACCAAACTACATGAATTCTGATTCCTCTTGCAGGGATACGTAGGAGGCCCATACCACGGGTTCGATCCAAATGCTCTAGTCGTTATCTGTCCCCCCTGGATGACAATAAACTCCAGAGTGCATGGTTACGAGGCTTTAAATCAGTGTCGTCTCAATGAGTCTGGACTCCTAGGGGTCATTAATCCAATGAGGTATGGTGAACCACGTGAATAAATGATTCTGAACCCCTGCATCCAGCTGACCATTGCCAACCTGGTGTAATCCGTGGATACTATGCTTGGGTATAAACCAATGATTCACGAACATATAAATACGTCTTAAATCTATAAGAGAGTCCGAGAACAGGCAATAATTACCCCCAAAAGGTTGTGATGAGCCAGAATTCCCATCTTATCAACCAATGTGAGTTCTTAAGCATCACTAGTCAAACCACCCAGTGAATGCCTGCCTTTGAAAATAAGGTCCACGTGTTGCAGGATATGGAACCTTTGGGCATTTCGAGGTGAAAATGGTGCACCTGATATGAGTGATTAAACAGAACCCATCATCCCTAATCAACCGTCGGGGAGCACACGTTTCTCCCCCACAATCCTGTCGTGCGCTGAAAGACAAAAAATTGTGAACCTGATGTGAATCTTTAACTAAACATGAAGGATTTAACATAATCCCAACATGTACCCCCTTTATACTCATAAGGAGGGCCAACCAAGGTCATTAATTACGCATGGGGTCATGAGATGCCGCTTTGAAGGGTATGTTGTTTGTATTTGTTAAAATATTTTACAGGTACCACTCCAAACTCCCTTTGATCCAATGGAGTCATGAAGGAACTCACAAGCGCGTCCTTCCAACAATGAAATGACCAGGCTTCTTCACTAATGGAGGACCCCATCACCTACCCAACGTCTTCAATGCAGGGTCTCAGATGCATTGATCTGAGAGTACAACTTGAATGGTACTATCCCAATCGTGGAGGCGGCCATGCACGCCATACAATATTCCAGGACTCCCCTATCGCCTACCAAGAAGCAGCTAAAAAAGTAGATCCAGACGACTCATGTTACCATCTCAATCTGTTTCGGGAGTCTATCCCCAGATCGAGACAACACGTACCTCCCTTATATTAGGGAGGCAAATGAGGTCATATATGAGGACTTCATCTCCGCTGAATGGGTGTTCTAATCCAAGGACCCCATTGGAAGAAGTCATCGCGGTCACGCCGCGACTCAAAATCCTCACGATAAGGAGGATGTTGCATTGAGGATCCAGGCCTGCGCTCCCCGAACTCCGGCCCCTCGAACCGCCCGACAAGGGCGGAAAACATACAACAAGGGACCAGTCATCACCCTTGTCCCTGAGGAGGATCTCCGCTACCCAGTCACCGAGACGTATCATGATCCAGAACATACACCTGTTCGATCCTCCAAAGCCCACCATCCAGACATGGAGGTATCACACGAGCAGGCGCGCATCCCCACAAGGCTCCACCAGGCCTGTCGATCACACAAGACGATACCTACCCGGTAGGAACCTCTCCCTACCCAGGGTCGTGAAGCCCACCAACCCAATGTGGTGGGGACCCAGTGCCTACAGGACCAGTTCATAGCAGATTCCCTTAACGCCTGCCATCCTGGCATGGTGGTGATAAAAAAATACCGCCATCCAAATGTGGCGACAATTAATAGGCAGGCACGTCTCCCTGCCAACAAAGGCCACTGACTCGATATGGTTGGAAACCAACATATGCAGGGCTAGCTCCCTACAGATGCACATAACGTCCTCCATCCGGATGTGGTTGCAAACAGAGAGATAAAATGGCATATCCGAGCCCAGGGGAAGATTCGTTCACCTAACCCGACACAAGAGAATTGTCAGTACCTTCTACCTCTGGAGGACCGAAGCCGGATATTCCAAATCTGATACCGTTATGGGCCTTCATACCCGTTCCATCCAAATACGTCTCTCTGCATATCTTGTCAATGATGGAGGAGTAGGTATCGATCCCAAATAATATATTACAGGCCTGCCAGAATGTAATTGCATCAGCGGCAATAGCAAGGACTCAGGCCCGTGAGCCCATCTCCCCAATTAAGGTGACTCATCTAAGAGACGAGAGAGCTGCCTTGGAGCAGATCTGCATCCCTGATTCCACCCAGCAGGGTCATCAGATATATTCTGTGATACAAGGGAAATCAGATCGAGCAGATTCACTCGATCCAAATGGGGAACACCTGTCCATCACGTTGGATGCTCTAGAGCAGGCATATATTCCTGCTAAAAGTCAACATGTTCATCAGTGTATCCCAACAACATCACGAGACCCAATTAGACCAGGACCCAAAGGTGAAGGCTGTTTTCAATAGTAGACGGTCCCCGCTACCCACAAGAAAGCTCCCTGAACATGCCGAAGGTAGCCAGAAAATAAAGAGCGGGTCCATGACTCTGCTCTGCTGGAAATTGGGGTTCTCGATGCTGCTAAGAACATATCGAAGGCTCAGAATCCTGCCCACCCATTTCCATATTATGGGAGTGGAAGTAGCAGTTGCAAAGGTCCTCCCTGCAATGTCTCTACCAGCTGCTCTGAAGGTCCTCCCCAGAACACCTGCAGGGGCCTACCCCACAGGCATATAACGATCAATCAAAGGATCTTCTCTTTTGATGCGAGTCATGACAGCCCTCCATGTAACCAGAATATCAAACAGCAAGAAGGCCATCCACTTGCTGTGGGACACCCTGATCGTCTTTCATGGGGTATACACAGCAAGAAATCTCCATGCAGCGGGACCACAGATTATGATAGTAGACCTCACAATCATAGTCGCAACTGAGGAGGCCATCCCCACAGTGACGTCTCATCACGACAAGAAGGCCCTCCCCTTGTGGTGGCCTACCCCGATGGTCCTCACAAGTGGTTACGTTGCAATGACACTCTACGCAGCCGGACATTATATCACTGTGGTAGTCCTCGCCACCCTAATAACAGAGGTCCTCCCCATAGAGACGTCAAGCAACCAGAAGGACCTCCCCTAGTGGCGGTACATTCTAAAGGCCCTCCCCATGGGTGTACCCCAAAGATATTCTCCCTACAACAGCTGTAATGGTAGTCCTCACCATTGAAGTAGCTGTGATGGTAGTTCTCGCCACCCTGATAATGGAGGCCCTCCCCATAGAGACGTTAGGCAACGAGAAGGCCCTCCTCCTGTTGCGGTACATTCTGAAGGCCCTCCCTAGGGTTTACCCCGCAGGTATTCTCCCTACAGCATCTGTAATGGTAGTCCTCGCCATTACAGCAGTTGTGATGGAATTCCTCACCCCCACGACCGCCATTGCGAATGTCCACCCCGTAGGGGCCCCAAGAAACAAGAAGGTCCTCTCATTGACGCAGTGTGTCTTGAAGGTCCTCCCCAAGATGCACATCGAACGTCAAACCATGATGGTCGTCCTCACCATGATGGCAGTTGTTGCGAATGCCCTCCCCGTAACAAACCTATGCAGCCAGAAGGTCCTCCCCTTATTGCGACACGCCTTGGAGGTCCTCCCCAGGGTATTCACTACAAAAGTCCTCTATGCAATGAGACATCAAGCAGTAATGGTATTCCTCGCCATTGCGACCGCCATTGTGAAGGTCCTCCCCGCAATGACATATCATATCGATAGGAAGGTCCTACCCCTACAGAATCAAGAATATAAAAGCCCTAATATGATGACGCACTAAGAAGGACGGGATCAAGCCTATCAGATTCCCAACTTGTCGCCAACGATACCCTTCTTCAATCGATAGATGTTCTAGGGCCACGTTCATCTTTGGAACCACCTCGGAATTGCCCACATGATAATTCGATACCTACCGGTCCCACTGCTTCCGACCACACTATCAGTGAGCATATCAGTTGGGCTGACCCGGTAGAGGAATCACTAGTGGAGGAGTATTATGATAGGTTCCACCCGAGGAAACGACTGGCCAAGGATTATATAACAATTATGTTTTGGCCCATGACCACCTCTCAATTCGACATACCCAGAAATTTGTCGGAAGAATCCGTGAACGACATCTGCTACAATATATGGACAACCCTCAGCCAGATGAAATAAATATTCCTACCCTACGATGGGTATGTAGACCTTTTCAAGACAATAGGAGACCTCCTGCATCACATCGACCTAGAAGCTCTTCCTTCAATGTGGCTACAGCGACCCGAGAGGTGTAATGGAAACATGGAGATAGCCTGCCTCCGTGCACTTCACCAGTGGCTCCGCCTCATCGGTGATGCCCCGATGGGAGTCCATATAAATGGATGGGGGAACATGGAGCTCTATATTTCACTCTGCTCCCTGCACAAAAGAACCCGTTCAGAATGGTGTCTTGCAACGTCATCACGTCAAGACAAAAATCGAATGGGGTCCTAGCTCAAGAAAGACAACACACCCAATAGAGACAGGCCTTGAGTAAGTCCCAGAAGCGTTAGGCCCGATGGGAACAAGCCATCTAAGAACATTTGAATCAGGCCACAAAGATCATACAACATGCCTCTCGCCTAAGAGAGGCCAATCAGCGGTCAATGCCTGCCTCCCCAGAAGGGATTGATTTACAGAAGAAATCAGCATCAAACACAGTTCACCCCCAAATGGGGGCACACAAGATCAGGCGATAGTAGAAGCCACTACCGCAATCCAGGGTCAACCCCAGCCTGCAGGGTTGGGGGCATATTTAACAACAAATACCCCTGTAAGACCAATAAAAATGGGAAGAGATTAAACGTCCAAGGAACGGAGCCTTTCCCAGTCCTCAGGGCTGGGGGAATTTTTACCTCCTCAACAATAACCTCCTCCAAGAGAATCAATATTCTCCCATCTAGGGAGGATAGTCAGAAGAGGAGGATCCTGCCCTATCCCATCATTTGAATCATTATCCCCTCAGAAAGGGAGGCTTACCGTAAGGTCACATCAATGAACTCTCTATGTCACCCTTCATCAAGGAGTCCAAAAGCGATCTGGGAACATGAAAGTGACGACCAGTAAAAGACGCGGGAGATCCAATTCATATCTGGATGATGAAATATTCTCCGCTCCGCAATATGCATCCAGCAACACCATATAATTTAACCCCATGGGTATCACCAAATTTGGTGCAATCCTGGAAGGAGTGGGAGACGATGGTTCCAGTCAGGTTGTGACTCACAACAAACCACCAGGTGTTCACACCTGAAACCAGAGGGCCACTCTAAATATGGCCTTCCATTCAGTTAACATTCCTCTGCTCACCCTGTGAGCTCCTAATAAGGATAAGAACAATGGACCGGTTACCCTTAACCCACCTCCTTCTCTCAATAAAAACGAGCCACATACGCTCAAAGAGAGGTTCCCTCGACAAGAAGAGGAAATGAAAGAATTGATGCAGCTTAACGCCGAGATACTCTAGAGGAACCGTCTTATTGAAAGAGCTCCCCAAGAAGGACTAAACCTCACAATCCTAGTACGTTAACCTCAAAGATCAAGGTTTTCCCCTGAAAATGAACCACGATCAGGGCTCCCACCCAATGAGGCACCCGACATGTACAACTACCTAATGTGGATCCAGATGAATACCAAGACTTCCCTCCACTATGGAAGCAACTGGAGCGAGTACATCTAAACCCTTTGAAGCTATCACAAATGGCACATGCACCCCTGGCACAAACCTAGTTGGATCCTCAAGCAATGCCTCGGGATATACCTACCCCAGATAGGGCCCAACAGGATGTACACCATGGTCTCACCAACACCATCGAGGCACTAACAGCTCGATGGGAAGCAATGGAAGGTCGAAGCGCTCTGATACAACCAGAGCAGAATCCCCACCCAGATTGGGTGAGAAACACACCACCTCCACCCAATTTTGGGAGCCCTGTATTACCTATTTTTAATGGATCAGACAATCCAGAACAACATTTGATGCTCTACGCATCTTATTGAAACCCTATGATGGGAACTCCAGAATAACAAGAAGTAGTGAAACTCAGATGCTTCATACAGACCGTTCAAGGATCTACCTTCATCTGGTATACGAGTCTACCAGCCCAGTCAATAAAAAGAAGGGAAGGCCTTCGGTAGCAATTCATGTTCCACTTTAGCTCAATGTTGCCTAAAACAACGGTAAGCGACCTCATGAACTGTAAGCATAGGGAGAATGAGAGGGCCTCAGATTTCATCGCTAGATGGAAAGGTCTAACCTACTCTCTGAACTGTCCAATGCCACAAGATGAGATGCTTTCCATATGAATCGATAATCGTCAAGATGAGCTGTGAACACCGCTCATACCAGTGTAGTGCACCACTGGCTTCCGCCATCTCTCTGCTATTGCCCAAAGAATCAAGGACTCCCTGTAGCGGACTAATTTGAAGTCCTGAATAGCCTCGCAGGCTCCCACAAAGAGAGAAATTAGAGATGAAGTGTCCTATTTCACGTTCAAACCATCCCCTGTGCTTGCTCCACCGCTCATGCCTCCACCAAATCGTTAAGGGCCCCTGTATATCAGCGGCCTCCTCCTCCTAAGAGGGATGATCAGAGAGGATCATAGAGGAACCAATTTGAGGAATGAAGACACAAAGTATAATCATTCAGAGAGGACCAAGTCTATGGCTACTTCATCGCCACCATGAATTGCAACTTGCTCCACCTCCTGGAGACAAGGAAACCCGAAGAAGTAGGCCGTGATGACAGGACAGATTACTGTCCCTACCATCTAATGTTGGGGCACAATATTCCGGAATGATTTGTCTTCAAAGATCTCTTGTAAAGTATGGTAGTCTCCAGGCAGGTCGAGATGGGACCACCCCCACCACACGTGACATATATTTCTACCACCGACTCCGAAAAAGGGGAGGGGTGGCCAGAAGTCACAAGCAAGAAGGGGAATAATTTTGACGACTGGATGACTCGAAAGGCTATAAATCGAGCCCAGGGCATACTCCGAGGTGAACAATAATAGCTGGTGTTGCCGCGAACTCCCCTGATGCCGCACAACCGACAATATCGGCCTCACAACCCTCCACAAGATAGTCATAGAGGAGTAATCTAAAAGGGAGGAAACAAGCACAATAAATTCAGTTCGCAATGATGCCGAATATATCCCCAAAAATAGCGGATTTTATGACCAAAAAACATAACGTCACGGGCACCGACCCACCAAATGGTACTATCAAGGACAACCGACCGGGTTGACTTGTCAGAGGATGAGGAGCCAATCATTGGTTATATCAACTTCATCCATCTTATGAAATCGTTCCCTAAAAAATGGTATGGTTATAAACCCAAGTTACCGACACAAGGAGCCGGGATGAGAAATCGCAGAGGTGTGGGATACCAGGGGAGGCGCAGTCGCCGCTGAAACCAACCCTATGGTTGGACCTCGGCCCAAGCTGTAAATATCTCAGAAACCCGTGGGAGAGCCCTTCAACGGACTTAGTAGGAGAAAGATTATCCCTCGACATCCACAAGTAGCCACTCTAGCCCCATTTTTCTTCGGTACCCGTTAGAGGAGGAACAAGCGTCTAGCCACCTAGTGTGCACAAATAGACCAGCCGGGCTGAATCCCCAAAACTTGGGAACACCGTTTACATCCGACCCCACGGCCGGTCCCTCCCCGTCACATACTCCAACTCCCAAATTGCCTGCTAAGACTCCCCCACCATCAGAGAAGCGTCGGCTAATAGAGCAAAAATATGATATCCATAATAAGCTAGAGTCGGTACCATCCAAACTGTAAATCCTGGATGCCCTGAGTTTGTCAGCCGACCTCAGCGAGGCGCTTGTAGAAGCCTTGTTCAGCCCCCTGGAGTTTCAAGCCGAGGTAGCTACCACTGTGATTTACCAGACGGAGACTGGACCAGATGAATTCAATGCGGTGATTTCCTTCACAGATCTGGATGATGATTTCATCATGAAAGGAAACATCAACCACTATCTGTGTCTAGCACACTAGATGATGTTGAGATCCACAAAGTCTTTATTGGAAATGACTATATAGTTAACCTCCTTCCCCTACCGACACTCTGTAATTTGGGATATAGTTAGGGTGATTTAATACCCTCAGCCACAACTCTGCTATGTTATGATAAGAGTGAATAGAAGCCAATGGGACAAATTAAACTGAAGACCGATTTTGGTGACCTTGTGGCCTACTCGGAATTCCTGGTGGTCCGACAGAACACATCATTCAATGCCCTACTGGGAAGGTCGTGGCTCAAAAAGAACATTTTTGTTCCTTCATCCTACCACCAGTGTATTATGTACAACGTCAATGGGCAATGTCAGACATTGCACGTCGACAAGGACCCTTTTGAGCTCTCGGAGTCACATTACACTGACACCGGATTCTACAAGCAAAAGAAGAAGAATCCTTCGGTAGATGGTGTCACCTGGACCCCCACTCCAAATGGTCTAGAAATGGTTCCTGACGACCCCCCCTCATGCCACTTGGCAGAGACTACATACTACCCATCAACCATGTTGAGAGCAGGGGTTCAAGTCCGGACATGCACTCAGTTAGCCTCATGACTTCAGCCATAACGACCAAGAGTGACAATGTGGGAACGTCCGTTGAACCTCAATTTGGGGGCGAATACTTAAGCGAGGACACCAACAATACCTCGCCTCCAAACTCCAAAAAACTAGTGTTGGGAGATCTCCCCCGTCAGATCAAGAAGATTAGGATTTGGGAGAAGAAAAGGAGGATGACCTCAGGGATGCACCTCCCTCATTTGAGGAAGGTATCTCCACCACGGTGGACGAGCTCAGGGAAATAGACCTGTGTACCGAGGAAGACCCAAGGCCCACTCTTGTTAGTGTAGACCTGTACCCCGTGGAACACGAGGTATATACCATTTATTTAAGGCAACATCGAGAATGTTTCACCTGGAATTACACGTAAATACCAGGACTTGATCCCGAAGTGGCGACACATCACCTGGGACTGCCAGAAGACCACATAGGCTATTAACAGGCCTTCAGAAGGACAAACCCCTCACATGCTGCCAAAATAGATGTTGAAGTCGATATTCTCATTAAAGCAGGCTTCATTCAGGAGGTCCAGTACCCCATCTGTTTGGACAACATTTTCCTTATCAAGAAAAAGAATGGACAAATCCGCGTTTGCATTGATTTCAAAGATCTCAATCAGCATTGTTCGAAAGATGATTTCCCGGTCCCAATCACTGAGTTATTAATCGATGAAACAGACGGGCATGAAGCTCTATCCTTCACGAACATCTATTCTGGGTATAATCAAATCAGGATGGCCCGAGAAGACGAAGAAGTCACTACCTTCAGGGAAACTCAAGGAGTATTTTGTTACATGGTTATACCCTTTGGTCTCAAGAACCTTGGTGCCACATTTCAGCGTGCCATGCATCGTATCTTTAAACCATTCCTAGGGATATTTGTTGAATTCTACATGGATGACTTGGTGGTTAAGTATAGACAGTGCTCAGATCACCTGTCAAACCTTGAGACTGTCTTCATCAAACATAGACATCATAGCCTGATGATGAACCCCTTAAAATTCCCCTTTGGGGTTACCTTAGGGAAATTCCTTGGCTTCGTCGAACGCCATCGTGACATCGAAGTCGACCCTAAAAAGAAAAAGACTATCCTTGGGGAAAAGTGTGGAGTATACTCAAATGATGGCATAAGATGAACCGGTCCACAGACCAGTCCAATGATAACGGTACACGGCTAGTTCTGCGAAGCACCCCCTCCACAGACCACTGTCGTTCGCGGAACAAAGGCGGGGATCCTCCGTGGGCGCGAAGTAGGATGGGCGCCAACCCGGTCCACTATCATGAACTGCCCCAGCTGTGAACTGCATCAACAGGCCTGGTCCGCATCCTCTATCATTCACGGAATGGAGGCGGAACACTGTGTAGCCGCGAAGCACTCCCCGAGCTAGTTTGGTTCGCGGTAGAGGTGCGTTCAATGCCCCCCGCGAGTTGCAGATTGAAAATTCATCCATAAACTGGGTTTCTGGTCATGATCCTCCACAGAAGGTGTCGCATGACCACAGATACATCACTTTCCCCACTCTATAAAAGTATATAGATGGGGAAGAGGAAGGGGTAGATCAGCCAGATTCAGGTGGAAGGAGTTTGAAGGAATGAGCTTAGGATTTCACGAACAATGAAGTTCCAGTTCGTGAACCAGAATAGGTATGATGTTGGAAATGAATTAATAAGGAACCGAAAACTCATAACAACATGGTGAACCGCGAACTCAAAATAAAAATGAAAATAAGACTATGAACCATGGACCCTCCGTGGATGCACTCCCCATGGACCAGAGAGTTTTTTCCCTTTTCTGATCCATCGCACTACGTAGCACCCTCCTACATGGGCGATGTCCTGACCGACAAACCTCTGACTGGCATCATCCTCGGCCATTGCTACTCGCGTGGACCCCTTCGCATACCAACCTGGTACACGGGCCGAACCCGAAGCCGTGAACCACCCTGGTTCGCGGGATGCCCATTAGTCCGCGAACCACCCTGGTTTGCAGACGACCTCTCCAGCCGCGTAGCACCTCCCTACGCGAAGGACGCCACCCCACAAACACCTGTGTGGCCCGACAAATCCTTCAGAGTTCCCATTCCCCGATCCAAATAAAATCCTTACAATCCAGCCTAATCCTTCGCAACCCCCTCATTGGCCTATTCATCGGCCCCTAGCCGAGGCATCCACAAGAGCCACCAGACCCATGTGATGTAACCTTCAGGAGCATCAGCACGCCATTTTGAGTTCACATACCCACGGTAAGCGAGGGAGAAGGGGTTGCTCCATCCCTTGAGTAGGTTCCTGAAGCATTCATAGGTTCCCATCCCCATGGTAATGCAGAGTCCGAGCGCAGGAGCCCCATTTCTGCCTCTCTACTCGCCGGGAGGGGGGGGACCGCCCATCCATTTCCCTTCAGCTCCGGCAACGAACACTTCTCCCCCATTCTGGGAGTTAATAGGAAACCATCTTTGTGTAAGACCCTACCTTTTCTTGCGGGAGGCAGCGCCCATGCATATTCGTACTTCCTCTGGGCTAAACTCCAAGGGAATGCGGGATTGGAATCGACCCCCGTCCTTTATTCCATCTCAAATCCCTCTCCCATTGGGGTTTTTCACCTCTGGGAATCCCTCCTGGATTAAGCCCCACACCATCCTTGCTAGACAATAATGAACCTGCTCCTTTCAACATGGAGGGTTCATTGCTCCACTGCGCGACTTCTACCTTTCACGATCATCGGGAAGGGGAGTCCAGCAGTACCAGCCTTCTTCCCCACTCATCGTCTGTCTCCCCCTTCCTCGGTAGGGAGAATGTGAGAGGTTAACCAAGTCTATTGAATTCCCTTGTTTCTCACACTGAGAATGACTCACGCGGGCTTAGATATTTGTGATGGTAGTGGCGCCCACACAACAATGGTGGATTAATCTGAACTACGTGATCTTTGATCCCTGTCTCCTAGGCAGGGTGTGTAGGAAGCCTCCCCGAGGTTCAAGCCCAAAAACCGGTCATTCCAAACCCCTTTAAATCGGTTTAACCACAACTTGGGCCACCTCAGAGTGTAAGCCCCATCCCAACCCGAACTACGTAGACTTTGATCCCTATCTCCTAGGCAGGGTATGTAGGAAGCCTTCCCGAGGATCAAGCCCAACAATCGGTCATTCCGACCCCCTTTACGTCAGTTTACCCACACCTTGGTCCACCTCAGAGTGTAATCCCCATCTCAATCCGAACTATATAGACATTTATCCCTATCTCCTAGGCAGGGTACGTTGGAATCCTCCCCAAGGATCAAGTCCAACACCCGGTCGATCCGACCATCTTCACGTCAGTTCACCGCACCAACACTGGGCAGCCTAGATTGTAAGCCATATACCAAAACTAACTACGTGAATTCTAATTCCTCTTGCAGTGATACGTAGGAGGTCCATACCATGGGTTCGATCCAAAACCTCAAGTCATTATCTATCCCCCTTGGATGAAAAACACTCCAGAGTGCCTGGTTATGAGGCTTTAAATTAGTTCCATCTCAATGAGTCCAAATTCCTCGAGGTCATTAATCTAATGAGGGTTGGTAAACCTCCGGCATAAATGATTCTAAAACCCTACATCCAGATGACCATTTCCAACCAGTTGTAATTCCTGGATACTATGATTGGGTATAAACCAAATATTTGAAAATATATGAATATGTTTTAAATCTATAAGAGAGTCCCAGAACAGGAAAAAATTCCTCCCCAAAGGGTGCTATGAGCTTAGATTCCCATCCTCTCGACCAATATGAGTACTTAAGAATCGCTGGTCAAACCACCCAGTGAACACCTGCCTTTGGAATGTAGGTCCACGTGTTGCTGGATATAGAACCATTGGGCGTTTCGAGGCGAAAACGGTGCACCCGATATGAGTGATTGAGTAGAAACCAATCTTCCTTAATCAACAGTAAGGTAACACACATTTCTTTCCCACGATCCCATCATGCGCTGTGAGATAATCACGATCTAATTAATAGGATCAAGAATAACAAGTCAAAAAATGTATGATTTACAAAGTGGTTGTTATAGAAAATATTGAATTAATATGGAATTATTAATATACAGGTAATATAAATTCATTAATGTATCATATATGATATCATAGATAATTGATATGGTTTTGGTATAAATTAACAACCCATTTTAAACCATTATACATGAGTTTAAAAAACATACAACATAATGAATGTATGAGGTAAGGGTTAATTTCAAAATCTCATTTTTATTCATGATTGTTTATCTTTATGTGTTTACTAAGAAATATTTATCATCCATTTCCATGATTCTCAAAAATTTATTTCAAATTATTATTAAAATTATTGTAAAATAATTTAATGTTATTTTTACTCATTTTTTACAGATTATAATGTGATTTTAAAGGAAGGTTTTTTTCATTTTCCAAACGAGGTACTTTATGACTTTTTTAACAGAAGGAATTTTTTTAACTTATATAGAATGAATGGATTTTTAAAAAGTCATAAAGTCGTAATGTTTTAAAGGATCTCTTACATTATTACAAGGTTATTTTAAAAATAAATGTTTTATTTTATAATTACCTAAATTTTAGATGATTTCAAATTACAAATTTGTGGTATTTTTCAAAATAATTTTAAAATTATTTTATTAGTTTATTTTCATCCGTGTCAACATTATTTGTTGGATATTATTATTAATTGATTTTATTTTATTATGATAAAATCTAAAATATTTTATTTAGAGTTTTTATGATATGTTTGAATATGGATGTGCTGCTTTTTAAAGAATTCATGGTTTATAGTAACTGTATTAACATTTTCTATGCCAATTTCAATATGAAGATTTATGTTGGTTATGTTTCACCATTTTCAAATGATAAATCCAATGGAAATAGTATGTGATCAGTTGGGGTCTGATAAGTAAAATTCCTAGGGGTTGGGGAATATTTAATTAATAATTTACCTATTGGGAGCCGGTTAATGAAAGATGTATGGGTTGGGAAATCATTAATGAAAGCCCAACGAGATGGGGACCAGTTAATGAAACCACCTCTATGCATTAGTAGTTTTAATTAGATGAACTAGTTTTTATTTTGATATCTTATTACCAATTTATTTATGGTCATGGCTCAAGGACATTATGGTATGGTTGTGATGTCCATAATTATGCATTCCATTATTATGAGATTAGTTATTGATATTTTATGTGATTATTTCACTAGTATCATATTCTTGTGCATGTTTTTTTTGCATTATATTATTTATTCATTCCATATTATACTAAAAATTATATTTAAAATTCTTGTGTTTTAGTTGTACACCATAAAATAAATGTTTATTTTTATTTATGATATCTTCTAAATTATTATTTCCATTACTTGGCATATGAGCTCCCCCTTTCTTATGTTTTATTTTCCTATAATTCCAATTTGTGCATTATGACAGATATACAGGGTTATGAATGGAGAATAATGAAATTTTCAATGAATTGTCATTTTTATTTTTTTTTATTTTTAATGAATGTTTCATGTATGTGATCTATCCTCCAACACATCTAAAATTATTTACCATTTGGGATTTGACACTTTTATCTATGCCCACATAATAATGTAAGGAACTGGCTCTAGGCTACCGAGGTCGAGGCCTTTATCATTTTTATCATTGGAGGTTTATCAAAAACCATGGAAACTAGATTTAGAAAATGTAAATTATGAAACATATTCCTAAGGAAAAAATTTATGATATGTGTAGAATAATATTCTATAATTATAGAAAAGATTACATTTTTTGGGTATTACTAGAAATAAATCACTATCCAGATACTACAAGTGGACATATTTTTTGGAACATATGTAAATAGGGGTAACAACTCTAACAATGTGGTTCAAGCCTAATTTGGTGTAGCCTAGTGTACAACGATAGTCTTTGTGATGAACCTGGTTTGACACTCATGGGGGATATGCATATGATAATTTACATTTTATTTGAAAACCTTTATGAAGAATGTAAAGTTGAAAATGTCCCCAAAGAAACATTGATTATAATTATGAGACTATATATGCATAAATAATTAATTTATATTAAGAATTTTTCAATTATTTGGATTCAACAATAAGATATGTACTAAACCAGTGTATGTTGTCATTTAGAAATGATTCCTAGTAGAAGGAATTTGGAATTTAAATATTCACATGATCCAAATTGTAAGAAGGATCATATCATTCATGGTATCAAGATAATATTTCTATGGGAAATATTCTCCATGTCATTATCAACATATGAGACATAATATCAACTGATATTGGGATATGTAAAGAGTGCCTAATGTATTATGGAGTTGTAGGGATGCATGAGAATAAATGGATAACTAGAAGAAATTTGGGTAAAGGGGAGAAGTTAAAGAAGTATTTTCCCACATGTTATAATTATGAAAAGAAACACTCTGGTACTTTCTTAAAAGGAATGATAGTTTTCTAAAAGTGTGGAGTGGAAGCCATTGATGATGGGATGGAAAGGATAATAATAAATGGTTCTAATGTAAAAATATTCGACTGCAAGGATATGGGACACAACACAAATCAATGTGTCATGCATCATTGGAATATACCCCAAAATAGGATAATGGATAACAGAAAAGTTCTTGTTACTACCATGGATGAAGATGCATGATTATTTTGATTATATTTGGATTCATCAATTATTTCATTTTATTATTTTATCATCAATGTACTAGTTACATGAAATATTTTATATATAATTATTGTATTATAGTAATAATTCCTTATGGATTTGGAAGAAGGCATATTTACATTATGATTTTATGGTGATCAAGTTATTCATATAATTTGGAACATGAAAAAAAGATCTGTAATATATTTTTTGTAGATAATATTATGTTAATTTGATTTTCGAAATTTATGGGCCTTTCTTCAAAAAATTTGGAACGTGAATTTGGAAAAATGTATTTTGACGAGTCTTATGGTTTTAATGGTTTCAGTTGAACATTGGATATTATTGTTTGATGTTAATGTATATATTATCATATTGGATAAACTATAATAATCATTTTGGTATTGGTAACCATTTAAATAAACTGAAGAAAATACTCAAAGATCATATGTTTTATTATGTACTTTATGTGTGAAGCATTAATTTTGAACACTTTTTTATAGGTTTAAGGAATCATGTAAATACAAGATCAAATCACAACCAAATTATGAGATTATTCTTATAAAATTTAAAGAACTAAACAAAGATATTATTTAATGAAATCCTTTAAATCTGGGGAAAATATATTGAATCAAAAATTTCATCCTAGTACATTATTTTCTAATGAATCAAATGGTCCCTCAGATTATCACAAATTTTATAATTATTATTATTAACTTTATCCTTACCATGTTCCCTATAACTATCAATAAGAACATGATGGTTATATTTATCTTCCATATCTAATATTTCCAACATGGAAACATAATTATGTTTTATCTCCTTTTACGTTCATACTCCCCTTAATTTTACATAATGTAGATGTCTTCTTAATTATTTTTTCCATTTTGGGATTTTATCAAAGGTATTTTAAATAGTGAAACCCCTAAATTTTTATACCGATATTACATTGTGAGGACAATATTAATTGAAATATGGGAGAATGTAACATCCCAGTATATTATAGTATATATCTTTTAAAGTTAATATCTTATATAGCTTACATTTCACATAACACCAAGATTAAACGATCATTAATATACAAGTAAATATCTATATTTTAATACGACCATTATGACATAGTTGTTTCATCAGTGGGAATGAATACTCTTAACCAAACAATCAAATTTATATATTATATATTTAATGTATTTTTTATGAATTCATCCATATGATTTTATAGGAATAAGATAAAAATGAATCATATTTTATACATTAAAAGGATATGTTCTTCTAAAATAAGTATTAATGCCTTTTAATGGAACACATATTTAAAATATAATTTTTTAATTTCTTTACATTTTATTTTTTAAAATGGAAATTTTTTAATTTATAAAATCAAAATAAGTTTAGGGTGAATTTTGGGAATTTTTCTGAGAAGTTTCATTTTTTATGAAAAAAATACATTAATGTTAAAAAATTTCCTTTTCATTTAATTAATTATTAAAATATAAATTTATTTTAAAGTAATAATATATCAATAATACATATATTAATAAATTTTTGTTTATTGAAATAATTTTTACATTCAAATTAGATACATGTAATTATTGATAATTTTAACATCCTTTTTACCCACCTTCTAGCCACATCTGCATGATTAGCATTAAATTTATTTATTTTTGTTACGGGAATTGAATTTTAAAAAAATATACATATATGGTTTTTCATAGTATGAATTTTTTCTAATAGGAACAACTTAATTTTTGGTGGACAATAACATTAGTATTTTTTACCATGTTTAAGGGTATATTCTGTAATTAAAGGTAGATGTAATATTATAAGCATTATAAAATTACCCCAAAAGTTTTCCTGATTTAATGGCATAAGTATTTTTCGACACAAATCATCAATGGGAGTATTTGGGGACCACATGGATGTACTTGTAAAAAAGTAATATATTTATGATATTATACATGGAGGAAATAAATTTTTATATACTTTATATTTTAACAAGAATAATATTTTAAATAAGAAGTTATATAAGTAATATGGTGGACTATAAATATTTTTTAAAATGATAAAATACTCATCTACATCATGTTAATTTATTTATAATATTTGAAAATGAATAATTAAATAAAATGGTTACACATTGATGGTGTAGTAATTGATTTCTTAAAATAAGTATCAATTAAAATATATTAATGATAATAAAATAAATATAATTTGAATTATCTTATGTAATGAAAAAATATTTTGGATGCATTTGACATGGTAAAATAGATTTAATATAGATTTTTGGAAGGACTAAAATTATTATTATTATTTAAAAGAGTTAGTTAATAAATAGTTTCATATCTAACATAAAAGGTATTTAAAAAATAATATTTTTTAAATGGTATAATATTATAAAATATATATATTTCAGCCAACTATCAATGATAATTCTAATTATTTCTGGTAATTTTGGATTTTTATAGTAACTATGTTAACCCTAAAGTGTTAAAAGCCATGTTGTCGAGGTAAGAGTTGATGGGTTTAACTAAGGGTTAAATCAAAATGATAATGTAAATTTTGTTGCTTGAAATTGTCTAAATATTCTTTTTAGAGGACATAAACACATAGTCATATTAAATTATAAATAATTTAATTTGTATCCATTTTGAAGTGAAAATTAATTTATATTAATTTAATATTTTTAGAATATCCTAAAGTGCTCTCCCCTCTCTCATAAAAGGTACAATATCCATCTATTTTATTCCAAACACTAAACCCACTTGGATTTACCTAACCCGAAACATTTATGTTTAAAACATCCCAAAAATAATCCTAGAGGTCATACATTGGGTATAAAACATTCTATATATGTACTTTTGATCATATTAAAAAGAGTTACTCGAAGAAGATGCAATTATTTTACCAATTTAATTCAATTTCATTTCTTCTACTTATTAATCCTCCTATGTTATTTGAATACTATAGTAATATATACAGTATAATAAATATTATTATATTATATTATAATTATGGGACAACCATATTCCTCCTTTAATCCTACATACGAATATCAATATCACCATGTGTGCATATATACGGCTTACCGTCTCCACGCTATTGTGTAATTTGTTTTTCATTACAACATATTTTGGATGGGTATAATTATGCGTATAATGGACATAAATAAAAAATATACTTGGTATTTATTAATTAAAATTAATCTACCATTAATTTCAATACCAATTTACCGTTAAGGGAATGATATCATCATTAAGTCATGCGTTCAACCTACCATCTATGTGACATGATGAGATTAATCTTCCAGGTTAACAATTAAAGAATGATTATAGAATTACATATAATGAATAAGTGTAAAATATATAACATAACAATTCTACTAGAATTATATATAAATAAATAAATATATATATACATATTATTTTCTTTTTATTATTCTGTATGATAGGAAAATGGAAACAGTGTTTGTGCGTACGTATGACCTACCATCTCCATGAATAGTGTATTCGATTACATAGTATTATATATATATACTGAATATATATTACATATAAATCATGTTTTACATGTTCGAAGAAATTAAATCATGATCTATGTAATAGTATCATGAATAAAAAGTCAAAACACATATGATTAACACAGGGGTTATTACCCAAAATGTTTGTTTAACATAGTGCTATTAATAAATGGGTAATATAAATTCCTAAATGAATAATATTTTATACATTCATTTTACCTTGAAACGTTTGTTATAGTTTTAAGAATCATTGTTTCTAGGCAATTTCCGTTGGACGAATTCCTGGATCCGGAAACTTCCAAAAAATCTTTATCCTAAGTGGAACTGCTTTTTAAAGGCAGGTGTTCATTAAATTTGATCTTTACAATACTAATGAATGTGAATTGGTCGAGAGGATGGGAGGTTGGACTCATGATACCCTTTGGGGGGGTATTATTGCCTTCTATGGGACTCTCTTTGTAATTTTAATATATTTTCATGAATCCTTATTAATTCCCCAAGTATATCATAAGTATCCCTTAGAATTTACAATCAATTATTGTCATGTGTAAAATTCATAATCATTAGTATGCATTCAAGGTTCTTTATTTAATAGAAATATCCATATGTATTAGATGTTTTCCATCAATTGTGTCCTCTAATATACTTCTTAGATATTATTTTAATCATCATTGTGATGATACTGATTTTTAAGCCACTTGGTGGGTCACTCCAGAATGGTATTGTCATCTATAGAGACGAAATTTTGGTCTGATTTTTGGATCATTCCCATAAGATGTTCTACCTACATATCCTTGTGAATGGAATTAGAACCCTCATAGTTTGGTGCAACTGAATGGGACACATCATACCCTTTTAAGGTAACGTGATAATGACGTCTAAGAGGAAAGTGATTTATGAAAACATAGTGTGGGAATTATGCTGATGTAGCCCAATGAACGTGGAAAGGATATGAGTTTCTAAGTAGTATAATACCCTATTTCTAATATGGCCCAAGTGGAATAGGGTTGATTTGAAGTGTCAGTTTTGATCTTCATGGAGGCTTCCGACATTTCCCACATAGATGGTAATCAAATCCCATGATGTTTATAAGTATAATAAGAGAGTATGGTCCTTTGAGAGAAATTAGTTTGGGATTAAATCTTAAAAAGGATGCCTTAATGGTCTAGGGTTTAATTTTGGGCTTATTACTAAGGAGGATGTCCAGATTTAGGGAATTAGTATTGGATTTCTATGGAGGATATCATGTGAGCCTGGGCCCTAAATGGGATTCCTACGTATCATGGTTTGAATAGGAATAATACTTCTAGTAGTTCATTATAATGAGTGTTTGGGCACATTTTGTAACCATTTCGTTTCTCTAATCCCATGTGAGCCATTCTCAGTGAGATAAACAAGAGGATACAAATTATTCAACAATGAAACTACACACTTTTCCTCCTCTGCTGATGGAAAAGGGTGTGCCGACCGTGGAAGAGGGTGAAGCGATGAGCCTTCCATGTGTTCTATTTAAACTGGACAAGGGTCACATGTAAGGGGGGAAGGTATCAAGGTGAGGGTCTTATACCGGGATGGCTGCCCACTTATAGATCTTCATAGGGGAGGGAGACTTCACTAATTCTTTGCACGGAAAATTAAGTGTGAATTTTACCTTACCCTACCAAAATTTGAGGTTTCCATCTCTTTGAGAAGGGCGAGGTCGGGGCCCAAAAATTTATTATCAGAACCGGGAACATCCCATCATTTTTACTGTTAGAATGGTCTATGTGAATGGGGATATAAAAACCAACAAATATCCCTTGAATCCTAACACCGTTGTGAAACAAATGTGGGAAACCTATGACTGTGGAAATAAATACCCATATAGGAGACATGCTGATGTGCCTTTACCAAAGGTTTGATATATTAGGAGGTTTTGGTTGATGTATCAATAGAATCCCTTTTGGACAAGGGATCCAATGATGAAAAATCATTTACATGAATGGATTTGAAGAAGTCTTGATGTCTAGTAGACTGAAGAAAGTGAAGAGATTAAGTGAATAAAAGAGGGGGACCAAGTACATAAGGGCGCACATGTATGGGCGTGCAATTGCACTAGGGAGACTTGATGTTCACTTAAGAAATGAACAACCTATGTGGTAATACTTGGTAGAGACCTTTCTTAATACTTCAAGATTATTTGCAGGTGATCCAAGAATTAGTGCGCTCATGTTCATGTGAGAGGAATGGGAGGCGCGCAAGTATTTATGATTTTAGAAGGTGAGGCGCTTTTTTCGTGCAAGTGTTTTGGTTTTCAAACACTAAAAGACCTATGTCTAATTATCCTCCATTAAATCATGAAAAAAAGGTGTTGAAAACCTACCTTGGATGTTTTGGAAGACTAGGTCGTATTACTAAGGTGACGAGAGAAGCAATTGGGCATCATGGAAATTTTTCCATTCAAATGAGGGCCCCAAGGGTCTATTTATAGGCAACAAGTGACCTTGGGATAAATTATTTTGGTTTCACAAGTGACTTTCATGCCAAATTGGGCCGTGCAAGTAGATTTCATGACATATGTGGGTGCGCAAGTATGTGGCGCACAACCAGTGTTTTGGCTCTGACTAAGTCATTTCAAAATACAGGCCTTTACAAATCATTATTTTCTTCATTTATTTCCCATTTTCATTCTAAGGGGATTCCATTTGTCAATTTTTAGACTCTTTTAAAAAAAATGAGTGCCAATAAAAGCCCCCCCACCTTGATAATTGGATCAAAAATGAAAATAGGATTCTATATTGAAGTAATTTAATGAAGGAGAAAGACAAGGGTACTAGGGAGGGAAATCATTTGAGCTTATGTAGGTTTCGGTGCACAAGTTTTCAAGGCGTAATATTTCTGGTGCATAGGGTGGCATCTGTTGCTTATATATAATGGACTCACTTTCGCAAAAAACTCTCACAACGTTTAAATTATCATCTCTCAGCCTACAAGTATAAATCTATCGAGACGCTTTTGTTTCACAGTGCTTCTTCTATACGTTTTTTAGCTGCACACTATAAGTGGGGTGTCATACTTGCGCACAGTCTTATACATGCGCATCAAGTTTAAACTTGCATTACTTAATGCCTTTGACATTTTATTTAAAACAAAAAAAATATAAAATTCATTATAAAAGATGACCAATATCTTTTTTTTGCAGGTTCAAAGGCTCCAAAAATAATTGGAACTATTGATGAGCTCGCCAGCAAGAGGATTAAAAGAATGATGAATGTCATTGGTCATGATTACATTGATGTTTGTGAAACCACCCTTCTAGACATAGAAAATTATTTGAATAAGTATCATTTCAACTTTCCTCAGAGCACAATTCATCCTTTGTATAGCTATATCCATTTGTAGTATGGTAACATTGCATATCCAAAGAACTATGTCCCACATTCTGTGTTTCATAATTATACCAACTCCTCATCGGCCAATATTTATATTGGGGGCTCATTTTCCCATGATGGGATAGTAGAGAAAGATCATATTATGTATCATAGCCCGTGTGCTCCATATTTTAAATCACACACTCACGAGCTGCATCGACACTATTATTCAACTATCTGGTGAGATTCTTATATAGATCAGTCCAAAGGTTTGAAGAAATGATGGGATTTCTACCCCATAGGAGGTGTAAAACTCACATAGATGGGGTTCCAGAGATGGATTTAGGACCATTTTGGGTATTCTTATATTATATTTATTTTGAGTTTTGTTCACTTTCAATTGTATCTTTACATGAACTATTTACTATTACTTTTGGATTGTAGCTAGTTTGTGAGATGTTAGGATATGCATGTTGTTGGTTATTTCCTTTTATTTTCACTATTTATATTATGATCTGATGTTGATTACTCTAGTAAAGAGTTTATATTATCTCCATGTGACCAATTATACCCTCTCTACTATTCAAAAACATCTTGTGTACTTGGAGGCACACTTGAGGGTATGTGACGACATGGATTGGGGCACCGGTTTAGTGTCACCCGAGTTGGGGACGTTATAGTTGGGCAATAAAAATAATATCAAATTATTATTTTTATGATACATTGTTAATTATTTTATGATGTATACAATATATTTTTAGTAATTATAAGAGTATGAAATCATTCAAAGTGTTTGGGTTAGATGGTAACCACAACTTTGAGAGACCTCCTTTGGCTTACACATTAATCCTTTTAAGGATGGTCATAAGAAAAATACCATAAGATCATGAATTAATATAAGGAATCTAGGTTGGTTTTTTATAATAATTTTAATAGATAGATTTCTCTATGTTTTTTACTAATTTAGGAGAATAGATGCCCTTTCATAAGTTCTATGAGGGACATACATTGAATTACATAAAATAATTAAATAATATTTTTTCAGTTTTATCTGGAAGTGGAACAAAAGGCCAAGAATTATAATATAATACAATATAGTCTAGGTATATCCTCCCACGACAATATTTAGACTTTTTTATGAGGAATATTGATTCTTTTATCCATATTTAACACCCTTGTAATCATGTTTTAACCTAAGTATGTTAACATATTTTCACTATTTTTACTATTCCTTATGAAAAAATGAAAGTTGAATCATTGAAACATTTGAAGATAATGATTAAAAATATGATATAAATTATATCAAATTAATTTTCTAAAAGTATAAAAATAAAGTGTCAAATAAATGTTCAAAATTAAATAAAATCATTTTTTAGAAAAATCTTTTTTAAGCATAAAAATGTGTTTACATTAAATCATTTCCTTTTAAAAATATTTAGTTTAATATTAAGATACTTGATTTTATATGTATATATATATTATATCAATTTTTTAATATCATTTATCAATATATATTTATATAATTTATAATATATAAAGAATTTTTTCACAATAAAACATCTTTCTAAAAAATTAATCTTTTAACCATCAAATAATTTTATCATTATTAATAACCATAGGATAACTAATTTATGATACATTATAATTATATATGAATAAATGTAATTAAAATTATTTTTTAAAATTGATCTATATAAAAAATACATGATATGTACAAATATATAATTTTTTAAAAAGTTGGGCTTTTATTCATGAACTAGTTTCACTAAAAAATAGTGAATAATTATTTGAAATTATTCAATATAATTGACTTAAATAAGAAATTTATATATATATTTTTCATAATGTTGTAAATATTATTCATACCCTCTATTCTAATAGGTATTTATAAATGTTATAATATATTATAGTACTTTTAGACTATTGGTTGCGTATTAAGAAATCTATCGAATACCTCAAATTTATTACAGACGGATATATATAAAATATCAAGGTATTAGAGTACAAGTTAGGTTTTTGACCAATTTAATTAGTAGTGATTAATATTTTAGGATATATAATACACTTACATAACATTGGGAAATGAAATTAGTGATAAAAATTAATATGGTTTGCTATTAAAGCTAAACGATAATCCTTAGGTATACTTATTTATAAAATTTTATATGAAAAAATTATATAGAAATCATGGATTTCCTTTTTAACATACCGTATAACATTGTTCCGGAGTGATAATTTCCAGAATAAATGATCCCCACATGAAATTAAATGTTCATCCCTTAATTATTATCATATATTTTATCTCTTCTGGAGCTGTCTTGAAATAATTCTAGGAAGATAATTCCATATTGGTCATCTGCTAAATGAGATTTAGAATAGATATCATTATTCAACCAACAACATCACAATAGTTTTTAATATGACATAATTTCCCATAGAATTACTCCTATAGTTCCATTTTTATGATTTATCAGACTATAATTTTTATGAAATTTCCACTAGCGGTTTGTATCTCTCCCAAGTACAATGGAAGTTATGTGAAAATGGCCTAGACATGTCCTATAAAGAATGGATAGACTTTCCAATCTCTCCATTAGTTTTTTATTATAATTACTACTCATTTGTATTTCAAAATTTAATTTCTTTTGTATAAAGCTCCAAAATATTTACTTAAATAAATGGTCACAAGTGGATACAATTCATAAATGTGAAACATTTTGTAATACAGAATTAACAATATGAAGATGTGAATTAAATTCCTAGCGTAGATCCTCCTTATTTCTAGGAAATTTGTAGAGTTGGTATAGTGGTCTATAATAATACATATATAATAATTCCTTGTAGATATATTATATACCCTTATATAAATTTTCATTCTTATATTAACCAACTTTTTCATTGGTATAGTTAGTGGTTTCATTAAATAATATTGAATTTTACTCTACTGATCTACTTGATTAAAATTCTATCTCATTAAAATATAGTAAGAGTTTTCAGAAATAATTGTCTTCCACAAAGTGTGTTCTATTATATTTCTATTAAACTTGGTACTGCATGGGTGCATAGGGAAATTTCATATATAAGTTGTAGCAGGTAATTACATTTTTGATCTGGTGTTGATGGGATAGAAAGTCTCTTTCAAAAATTCAACACACAGTCTAGATAGATGACGTCTGTCAATATTCTATATTCCATGTATTTGATTTATTTATAAACTCTTGTCATATTTTTGAGATTTATTTACCTTCTATAGTAGGTATGGGTGGGAAATTAAATTGAAAATGAATGATGATTCACCTTCCATACTAATTTTTATATCCAATAATACTAAATCCATAAATATATCAATATTACCTATCATAATCTTTGTTAAAACATCATTTTGTATCAGTATCAATGAATTTACCACCATTTATTAATTTCTATGGAGGTCATGTATTGAACAGTTATAGTCTTTATGTAGTTATTTTCATCATATTTGTCATATATAAATCTTATTCTAAGTGAGTATATATATAAATAAATTGTGATCCTTATATATTTAACCTCATTCACTATTAAGATATATTATATAAATATTTAAAAAAAAATGTGGATCACAACACAATATCATCACTTAAAAAAATGGAATGGTTATTAAATATCTTCTTGTATAAGTAACTACTCTATCATTTTCTGTAATTAAACAATATATTACATTAATTAATGAATCCCAATATATAAAAAATTCATTCATTATTTTGGGTCACTACATTACTTTTGAATTTATAAATATCTTCTTTAGTTCCGCAATTATTTACTAATTCCACTTAGACCATCTGAATTTTACCCATTTACATATCACGAAGGTATACTCATTATATTATCAAGAAATATTTTCAAAAAATAATAAATAGTATCCTTCTAAGAAAAGGGAACTATGTTTATCAATATTATTAATTGATTTGATCCATACATTAAAAATAAATTTCTTTTGTATGTTTTACTAATATAACATCTTTGGATAAAATATGGCTCTAAAAAGAAACATTATCTAGACCATACTCACACTTTATGAATTTCATGTATAATTACATCTCCCTTAAATTTAGAAGGATAATCCATAAAAGATATCAATATATTAATAAAAAATATATTATATCACTATATCATCAACAATAACATAACAAAATATCAATATAATTCATAAATATGATATTTATTATATCTATAAAAATAGATTGTTCATTTTTAATGAAAAAGTCATTACTGTGAACTCATAATTCCCACACCATGTATGATTGAAATCACTGATATATCACCCTTATTTACTACTAATAGATGATAAAAACAATGAATATGAATCTTCAATATGTATTGAGCCACCTATATTTGATCAAAATATTTATCAAAAGGAGGTAAATAATATTTTATCTATATTTTAAAGGAATTAATTTCTTTTTAATTAATACAAAACGTTATAAACACATTTTTTAACAAATAATACATGAATTACCTATGTTGAATCACTGGGGTGTGTGAAACCCTTATCACACATCCTTTATATTTTTTCCTATAATTTTATTAATTCCACAATATCCATTATATAAGTAAGTTTAGATATTGGTTTTGTATTAGGTATGGTGTAAAATTAGAGTGATAATTCACAATTACATGGATATCCTTGTAGTTCATTAGTAAATACATCAATATAATCCATTATAGTTGATACAACCACTATTCTATGGATATAACTCTCATTCATTTATTCTTCATCTCCAAAGTATTCATTATGATGAGCCATTGCAGGTGGTTGCAAACATGATTCAGTTGATGAAGTATCTCCTTTAAAAAAAGGGACTATATTTTGGCCTTATAGATCATAATCTACAACACTTTATAATAAGTTCTTACATTATTATTTCAAATCTAATATTTAAAAAGTATTATTTCATAATCAAACCTTAGTATAACTACTAGGTTTGAAACTAAATAGACTCCTTGATTTTTATTTGACATAAGAAAATATATTCTTTTATCTATAAGAATTCCCCTATGAGTTTTAATAGAAAATTATCTTCTTAATTTATTAGTTTATGATTCAATGTTATTAGAAAAACTTCATAAAATTAATGAGTGTGTATATCTAGAATCAAATAATGTATTAATGAATATTGAGATTATGATAAAAGTACCCTCTGTGACATTATTTTGGTCTTCAACTAATGTTTTATTGATATCATGAGCATAGCCTGTCATACATTTCCACTTCCAAGGTAGATTGACTTATTGCTTGGGGAATTTATTTTAATAGTTTCACATATCCTTATAGTTAATGGATTGGGTGTTGGAAACATATCCCTTTTCCTTCAACTCTATTGTTTTATAGACATTATCTCTTCACATAAATCAATCTCCTAAGACATTCCAGCAAGGAACAAGGTGTTTCGGCCTTAATATATTATATATTGGAAATCCCAACTTTCATTTATCTTCCTTTTACAATTATATTTTAATATGGATATCTGGTTTCCGATGTTGTATTTCTTTCCTTTGAAAATATATGCCATAGTGAACCCTTTCATAGCCAGATCATGCTTAACACAATATCCTCATAAGATGAAAATGTTTTAGAGATAAATGTACTTTTAAGACTAGGCTTCAGTTAGTCAAAGAAGATATAGATGTTTTTTTTCAAATATTAATTAATATTCTAACTCAATCTTCACTAGCCTTCAGCATGTTTAATATATTATATTGAAATCATGAAGTAAATTGATATATCATTCAGTTGTGATTTTCACTTAATTTATATTTTATGGTATGTTTTTTTGATCTTGAAAATATGGGAGATTTTTATATTGATCTCTCTAATAGTTCTTTAATAATCAATAAAAATCATCAATGATTAAAATTATTTCACTTAAGTGAGTTTTAGTGTTTATTTTGAATACCGTGTTTTAGGAATAAAGGAAATCCTGAATATATTTTGAAGTCTATTAATGTCTTGTACCAATATTTTATCATCCCCTAAGGTCATGGAATCATATTATATGATATAGATATTTTAATTGTAGGATAAAGTGGTGGAACATTTTAAAAATAAATGGTTTAGGAAGCACTAGATATCATATTTTGGGTATCGGCCAACCAATTCCAAATTTTCATAATCCCTAGTGAATAGAAGACCCACTAGCTAGATAGTAGTGATAGAAGAACCAAAATAATCCACCATGAGTCAAAACATGCATGGGTATAGTTTCACCAGCTAGTCATTGTCTATAACAAAATTTCAATTAGCCCCATGTAGTCTACTTTCTACACAACAATGGTTATCAATTAGCCATTGGTTTCAATGCTATTATTCAGAGAGTTCATTGAATGTGGTCAAAATATGAATTTATAATTCAATTAATTCTGGGAATTACAAAAAATGAATCATTGTATGTTGTCATACCCTTTTTATCCTATAAAATTTGGTCCATGTAATATTTAAATATCACATTGGATACCAACAACACTCTCTAATTGTATTAATTCTGAATTTCTAGAATTCACAAAAATCACCTTGATGTGACTATCACATTTCTCAATATCTAAATTACTATAATTTTTACCTCAAATATATTATCCCAATGTGTAATAATAAATATAATATTATTTATAGTCATTTTGATGGGTTTGTATCAATAAAACCACCTTCTTCTCATTAACTTCATCAATCAATTCTAACTCTGCTAAAGTGAGGGATGAGTTCCTTGGAAATTTGTGAAACCCATGTGAGTTATCCCATATAAAAATTATAAGTGTTAGGTGTCTTCATCAATGAAAATATGATGTAATTATTTATATTTACCTCTTAATTTGAATGGTATATTTATTGTTGATGATGCCAATATATTGTTGAACTACTTATCAATTTTTTATTTTCAATCATTACATTATCACATTCTTCCATCAAAACATAGATATACGTATGTTCAATATATTGATATGAAAATATCCCCACATAAGATAAATAGAGATTTACAAATTTATACAAAACCGATTTATTATTTCATTTTCAATTTATTTCATCACAATAACTGATTTATCATTTCAAAAGAAATAGATTTGAATTTACAACTTCAATCTTCTTTAAAATAATTAAAAAAAAATACACCGTTCTATTTCCATACACTATGACAAAAATTGTTTCAAAAGTTCATATCCTATTAAGACTGAAGTTGAAATAATTAATACTGACATTAAAATTGAATGAAGTACGAAGGCATAATATATAAAATATTGGTTAAAGGATTATGATTGAAGTTGTATGATTAAAGTGTCCAGTGTTAGGATGAAATGATATGACAATTAAGGGTTGATATGTTTAATAAATATAATAATTTTAAATGTATTAATACTCTTTTTGATACCTTATGTGATTTTATTTAATGGTGATTCATGATATTATTGAATATTTTTAATGTTAATTATTTATTTAAATACATACATTGAACTTCAGGGGATGGTGTTCAGGTTTTATAGATTAATATGTTATTTATCTATATGATGGTTTAATTATATTATCTTAACTTATGTTATCCATTTTCATTTTGGTAAGTGGTTATAGATAATAGGAATATATTTTCATACCTTTATGGATCCTATAATCCATGTAAATATAATTATTATTCTTTTGGAATTAATCAATCATTTGGATTATTTTTCATATGACATGATACAGAGGTGAAAAAATGATTGAAACAAAACCAAAGAATGAAATTCATTGACTGAATATTGTAAATATATTCCCTAAAATTATAAATCTCAGTGGAAATAAAATTATTCCACCTCAATAAAGTTCAAGATTCATGTACTGTGTTGTATGTGGAAAATAATGACTCATCTATCTAGGTATGCTTTTAGAAACCTATTCACAACTATGTGGCATATAATACATACATGGATTGTTAATTATTTTCAAAAAATATGATTCATAGTATTTATATTCTCATTAAAGTACCTTTAAAACGAAAATATATTTAATGTGTGTCAAAATTTATTTCTTTTCACTTATGTATACTTATCTTCCACTCCTTCAAATTTTTATAATAATGTTTTAACCCCATATCGACCAAACACAGTCTAAAAATCATGATGATATAATTTATTTAAGGGGTGGATAATTAATAAGCCTAATATTTTTTAATATTTTATATTTAATAATTTTTATGTGTTCTATATCTTGTGATTAATTAAATACTAGGATTATATGATCCCTAATATAATACAGATATATTATTTTTTAAATATGGATTCTATAATGTAACCATTATATTATCCTATATGAATAGGAGTTACTAAATTATGATAAATATATTATTTTTTTCCACGTAAATATTTATTTATTAGTGGATAGGATATTATTACTCAATTTTGATTTATATGAATTAAATAATATAAGGCAAAAAAACTAAACATTTAACTAGTTTATTTTTCTATAAAGGCGGTTTTGTTGTATATTCGATATCTTAATGTAAATGATAAATTATAGAATATTAAAAATTGAGTCTGATAAAAATTATTTAATATTGGATTTTGAAATATAATAATTAAATTAGGGATATGTTTATGTAATTTTCATGGAAGGGCTTTCAATGAATAATGGAAAAACATTATTTTTCTAAATAATGTTTCTTTGATGACATCATTATGATATAGGCCTAAATAAAAAACATTAGAAACCTTTTTTCATGAAAAAATGTTTTTTTAATAAAATAATGATTTTAAACAAATATATTGAATTCTAAAAACTATACTTATCTTTCTAGATGAAAATTTATATTTTACTATAAAAAATCATTTCTTTGATTTTTTTACCTTTAATGAGGGGGTTAATTAATTCCATTCAGTTTTTTCATTATTTTAGTGTCAAATAACCTACCTTTAATTACTAAAAATAAATTATAATTCTCTCAATTATCATTATTTAATAATATATTTATTTAATAATTATATATTAATTTTTACGTATCAAAATACTATTATTTTCTAGAAAATGTTTTTATATGATTTGTGCACTAATAATATAATTATTAACTAGAATTTATTGAGAATATATTTTAAAAATGTTACACATATTTCAAATCATAATCTTCATATTTCATTATAAGTATACCTTTTCATCCATAATGAATATTTAGTATTTTAATAAATTTTCACTACAGATAGGGATAAAATTAGTTTGAGGGGTTAAAATAAAGTCATATGTTCTCATGGAAACTTAAAAACATTTATAAATAAAAGAGGTATACTTTATTTCAAAATCCTTTAGTATGTATGTGTTATTTGAGAATTTTGGAACTACATTAATTGAGTAAAAAATATATTTTATTTTAATGTTTCTTATATTTACAAGTTTGCACATTGCCTTTTTTGTAAATAGTCAGCTCCTCTTCTCACTTATCCAAACCTATTGTTTATCATAGATCAACTAATATCTTCCATAATCACCTAAAATTATCCAAGACACATAAAATATGTCCCATTATCACTAAAATATCTTCACAAGAAGTCATATGGTGTATGATAGTGGAAGATACTCGAATACGAGATAATTTCCTTTAATGGTCTATTTAATATTTCATTCTTCCTTAACCTACAAAAAAAAATCTATATCCACGATATCTTAATGGAATTAGAATATTTATATACAATTTTTTTTATTTTAATAGTGACTGCACTTTCAATCTCAATTAATTCTTATTGAAAACAAAAACATTTATCATGTGTACGTACGAACCACCGTATCCACGAAGAAATGCTTATTATATTTCATCACTAACTCTCATGGATGGTTTTATTGATTAATATTATATTTTTTTATAATTATTATTAATTAATTATGATTATATAATGATAATTTACTATATACATTCTTACCCCCCCATCTATAAAAAATGATTACATTGCTTGTGCATACGTGTGGAAAACCACCTCTACGAAGCGATGCAATCCATTTTTCATTTCCACAATTCATGGTTTTTCATAATGATAGAATTAATTAATATATATATATATATAATTACTATTCTATTAAGGTTTAGTTTTTTTATCTTTATATCACTCCA
Organism: Viscum album; assembly: GCA_963277665.1. NCBI lineage: Eukaryota > Viridiplantae > Streptophyta > Magnoliopsida > Santalales > Viscaceae > Viscum > Viscum album. The sequence continues at coordinate 31,985,609 of OY728150.1, read as the reverse complement.
TTGATTAAAAATAAAAAACATCACCAGTGTATATATGTGGACTATAGCTTCCATGAAGTTATATAATTCCATATCCATCACAACATTATATAGTTGGTTATAAAAGTTTTTATAATAAGTTAATATCATTTTTATTAGATGATTAATATTGTGGAGATGACTATAAAATTTCAATGATATAAATATTATAACCACCGAACTGAATCAGTAATGGGAATCGTAATACTGAACAAACTGAATAATGGTTTTAATGAAGTATTATTAGTAATGGATAATAGAAAAACATATGTGAAATATATATATTAATATATGTATGAATATTATTTTTTCACATATATTTATAAAAATATAAATTGATTCTAGTATATTTGTATAACAAATCTCAATTTATTATACGAGAGGTTATGTGAATGTGTGAATAAATTCAGAGCATTAGGTATGGGATTATGTAATAATATATTTTGTTTTTAGGACCTTCTTTGTTAAATTTACAAGGTGGGAACATATATGATCATTAAATTTTAAACCACCTTAATATTTATCCCTATATTAATTTTTTGGTAATAAATTATTTACTTTCATTTTCATCTCTTGTGTACTTGAAAAATTATTGAGAAATGTTCTTTGAATGGATAACCTTATTTCTTAATTTTTGGTTGTTAATATTTTTCATTCATACTTATTTTCGTAAAATTATTTTATTGAACTTTTCATCTTTAAATTAATGTTTTATTGAGATATTTTAAACTATTTTTAATATAATAGTAACAGATTAAATGTAATATATACAAAAGAAATTATGAAAGACTCATTGTATAATTCATACAAAAGTATAAAAATATTGTTGTATTTATATATATATATATATATATGATATAAATGGATTTTACCACATTATTCTATTTTTCATTATAAATATTATATTATCAGTTTTGATAAGGTTTAAAAGAGAACAAAATTTTTATTCCTCAAGAAAAGTTTAGTTTTTAAATGTTACCAATGGAATGGAATTTTCCCTTTTTTTCCAAATAATATTTAAAAAATATGTTATAAATTAATTTTTCATTTATATTTAAATTATTTAATTATTTATAAGACTTCTAAAGATATTATTTTATGATACATTCTTTTTACATTAATTTAAATTATTATGAAGATTTTTTATGTATGATTATGTTAAACCGATTTATTTCCTATGGATAAATTATGTTATGACGGAATTAAAAATTCATTTATGTTCTTATGGAATATATATGAATGGTTTATTGTTATGTTGTTGGAGGTTCCTTTATTATCTATGAATTCATTGGATTTATTTTTATATCTTATGATATCAATGATACATTGTAATTTGTCCTAATAATAAGATGATATATGTGTATATATTCCAATACCAAGAGGGTACATTGGTGGGAAACCATAGTACTAGAAGGCACATGGGTGTTGAACTCATTCCCATTATGTGATGAATTCCATGGGTGGTAGAGCTGAAATATTTCAAGGTACATGTGTGCTTATCCCAATCCTATTACATGATATATATCATGGTGGGTAGCCTTAAAATATGATTAATATTTATACATTAAGGGTACATGTTTATCGAACAGTACAATATCTAATTATTATGTTATACTCACATTGTTAATTATTTATGAATGATGTTTCTATATTATTATTTCAAAGAATGATTCAATGAATCATTATTTGTGATATTTGAATAAAGGTGATTTATTTTCTTAAGTTATCATCATGATTACATACCCTTATTCTTATCTTATTTTAACTGGTGATTATAGACTGATATATCGATTTTTTACACTTTTTGAGAATTTGAGTTAAATAGTTCATATGATTTATTTCCCCATATTATAGAGAACTAATTATTGTTTGATATTACTAAAAAATTTTCTATGTTATAAGAATGTTTTTGTATATATGGATGAACAATAATGAAATAACTTTACTATGTATCTAGTCTCTAAAGACACTAAAAATTTATGATTATTGTGCATGAATGTTTGTGAGATATACTAAATATTCGTCTAAAATGATGTAATATTTGTGATAGTTATTATTAGGTTCCAACATTTGGTATCATAAATAACATGTATATAATATGATTTTACACCAAATTCTAGGAGCAAATATATAAATATATGTAGTAATATGGTGGGTTACATGAAGAAGTGTTTGAGGAGGGCGCATGAGGAAAGGTGAGTTAGGAAAGTAATGCCTGTCCAATACACTTCATCCTTATAAATTTAAGGCTACATCAATGAATGTTTTAAACTATTTGGTGCACAAAAAACATTAACATGAAATTTTCAAATACTAAAATACTGTTTTGGTGTATTAAATTTATTTTATACTATTGTAATACACATTCCATAACATAATTCCCCTTACCACAATGTAATTTCGAATTTTCTGTCATATAACTCAGGTTCTCAATGTAATATTCCTCACTTGGTTGTCTTAATTGAACAAAATTTTACCAATTATAAACCATTTTATTTTATGCAAGTAACCATCAAATCCCCATTAATATTTAATACTTTATCATTTTTTTCTATTCCTTGGTTTATGGAGGAGGTCCCAAGGATTTAAAAACAAATAAATCAACTATGGAATGTATTGACATCATCAAAGTATGAATCTCCTTTGTAACATAATTTTTTTTTCATCTTCACCAAGATTATCATAATTTTGATTTACCAATATAAAGAAGTAAATTTAATCCAATACAATTCATTAGTAATTTTATAATATGAAAATTTTTATGGATTTATAATTCTTCTTTAGTTATTTGAACTTCGTTTTTGGTTTCATTCAACCACCTAAAAAATAACGATACTCCATTATATTAATTATAATTATAGGAATTTAAATAAACATGATCACAAAAATAAATTGTTCTAACATATAATTTAATTCATTTTTATAGTTCATCAATTCATTGATGCATTTTTTTCAATATAAATTAACTATTTATGATTTTTAAAATTACCCAAAAATATATGTTTATGGATATTTTATCGTGGACCATAAATATGAATTCTAAAGGATAAAAATATAAATCTAATATATTATTTACATATTATGATTATTTGTAATTCAATATTTTTGGGTGATTTCATTCTTATTGGCTGATGCACTAATTGTGATCATGGTATTAATGAACTAGATATTTCAACCCTTTATGGATCAATTCGAGGTTGTCTTTGTTGATGAGAACATAGTGAACTCATGAACTCTTGAAAATCATGCTAAACATATTGACATGTTCTTGAGTGCACTATGAGAGAATAATCATTATGCCAAGAAATCAAAATGTGATTTCTAGATTGATAAGGTGTTTTTCATGGGGAATATTATATCTTAGACATGTGAGTTTGTAGATCTAGATATAATATGAGATGTGATATGTTGGGAACATGCCAATAATATTTTTGATTTTCATAGTTTCTAGGTTTGGTCAGTTATTATCAGAGGTTCTATGGGGATTAATATTACTTAGTAGCACCAATATCAATCTTAACAAATAATATTGTTATGTTTGAGTATTCACAGGCATGTTAAACTACATGTATAGAATTGAAGAGGTAGTTTACATCCACACAAATTCTGATGTTAACTGAACTAGGTAAGAAGTACACTTTGTTATGTGATGCATCTAGTGTTGGACTTGGGGAATTGTTAATGTAGGGGGATCAGGTTGTAGCTTATGGGTCAAGATAGATGAGGCCTCGTGAATGAAATTTACCTAACCATGATATAGATCTACCTGTTGTGGTTTATGACATAATATTTTGGATGCAATACTTCTTTGGAAATCTTTTCATAGTTATTAATTATCATTAAAGTCTTAACTACAAATTCACATAGTTCATTTTGAGTATTCGATAGTGAAGGTCGGTTCCGTACCTTCAATAATTCTATTTTGAGTTGGTTTACACACCCTAGAATGGGAATAGTTTTGAGGATGATTTGAGATTGAAGACACAAAATTAGGTAATTCCAGAATCTAGCATCGAGTGGAAAATGATGGCTTTGTTTGTTCAGAATCACTTAGAGGTCATTGATGGACACTGAAAAATGACCCTTCTGTCTATAAACATTGAGTCCACTCTTTTGAGACGAGTTATGGATAGACATCTAGAGGATCTGAATTTTTTAGATATTAAGGAATATCTTAAAGTTGGGGAGTCACCTACTAGTGGGGGTTTTGGTGCTAATGATGTTTTCTATGTTCATGGCCAATTTGTAGTGCTAACAGGTGTACGAGAATAGTTGATGGAGGAGTTTCATGACTGCAAGTGATAAGTACATCCTGAATTTACTAAAATTTATTGTGATAATTTTCTGAAGTATTGGTGGATGAAAATCAAGAAAGGGGTTGTAGTTTTTGTGGTGTGATTCCTCACATGTCAATAGGTGAAATCTGAGCATCTATATCCACGTGGGTTGTTACATTAATTTCCCAATCCAAAGTTGAAGTGGAATGACATAATGATGGACATTATAGTGCATCTTCCAAAGATTACTTGGAATAATGATGCAATCAAGGTCATTGTGGATTGATTAAGTAATGTGGATAATTTATTAATGATACAATAAACAAATATGGTTGATCAGTTGGGTGAGTTATATATTTTATAGATTGTGTGACTGCATGGTTTGCTAAGAATCATATATTTGGATTGTGATCCATGTATCAAATCATGCTTTTGTTTGAGGTTATATAAGACGCTTCTTACCCAAGTGGTTTTTGAGTATAAATTATCCCCTGAAGATGGATTGGTGTTGAGAGCATACAATTCAGGTACTAGAGGACATGTTGGGATCCAATGTTTTTTATTTTTTGGTATGGGGAAAATGATTTTACCTCTTGTTGAGTTTGTTTACAACAACAAATTTCCGGCTACAATTAAGAAGAAGCGTTTTGAGGCACTCTACGGGAGACCGTTTATATATCTATTGTGCTGGTTAGATGTCAGGAAGTCAGAGTTGTTCAGGCGAAGTCTCGTACAGAATACGTCTGAGAAGGTTTGGTAGATTCAGAAGTAGATAGACGCAACAAAAATTAGTTATAAATAAAATGAAAATTGGAATCGTAGACCTATCAATTTAATGGTGGGTTATATTTTGTTTCTTTTGTTGTCTACATGGTTATCTCACCGTTATTTTTGGAAATAAGGAATGTTGGCGCCCAAGTATGTGGTGCCATTTGAGATTATGGAGAGGATCAGAATGGTGTCTTAACAATTAGCTCTTCCACTACTGTACAATGGGATACATAATGTTTTTCATTTTGCACAACTCTAACAGTATCATCCTAATTTATATCAAGTGATAAAAATTGATGATGTTGAGATTGATATAGATGCGTCCTTTGAAGAGAATCATGTTCGTATTGTGGATCATAGAGAGAAGATATTGTGGGGCTTGTTTGTGACTTTGGATTACATTATATTATAGCATGGAATTTTTTTGGAAGAAAATGGGAGAATGAATCAGACATATGTGCCCAGTGACTTGATCACTTTGCTTTGGAAACCCAATGATTCTCAGGATGAGCAGCTCGAGGACGAGTCATCCTATGGTGGGGAGGTTCTATGATACTAGATTCTTAATAAGTTATATTTGTTTATTTTTTAGTTTATGTCAACTATTTTGGTTAAATATGTTTTTCACCACGTTAATGAGATGGCTTGGGTGTTTTCCAAGGGTTCGTTAACGAATGTGGAGGAAAAAAGAGTTTTCTCTGTCTGTTTCATGGTTTGTGCACCGTTAATGCAACTCAAGAGTAGCATCCTAAGTAACTGTGAAGCCTTGGATAGAGTCTTGACATGGTTATCACATGGTTAAGATCACCAAGTGGAATTACTTGGAGAATGTGAGAAGGTTCAATTTTGGGATAGTGGCTCACACACGGTCTGTGCATGGTTTGGAAATATGTTCGGGTAAACCATGAAGCCCAGCAATGTTGAGAAATTAGAAATTTCCACAATGGGATTTTAAATCATCACGTGGGATTTTAATCCATTCCCCCATAAATACTAGTGATGAAAAATAAATCTGAATAGCATCCAATGTTGAATCTCTTTCATCTCTAGGTTGTTTTGAGAGTTGTTGGTTGCATATATAAGCTCTTGCTAAGTCTAATCTCCTTGACTCATATAATGGATTAGGGTTTGGGTATTTATCTCAATAGAAATGAACTCTATAAAACCATTATTTTACAGATAAATAATGGTTAATGAATTATGCGGTGGTAGAATCTCAACCACTTTCCATGTTTGGATTTGTGTTCGACATTGAATTTGAGTTAGGTGGTATATAAATTATATCACACTATTTCATTGTAGATTTATGCTAGTCCAACTTTAATCCTTGCAAATTATAATTCTAATTTATATACTCTTTTTATGATTAAATATTTTGGGTGTTTTAATTGTTAATGGAAACCCTTACAGTCCTTATTGGATGCATCAAGGACGATTTGACCCATAAAATTCCACCTATTGGGTGCTCCAATATTTTCCAGTCCGGGAAACTACTTATGTTTTTTTATATTTTGTAAACATGTAGTGAATTTGATGAATAGTTTGATATGTTAAATAGAAAAAAATATTGAATATTTCCTAATTTGGATTGGGATATGTGGCTTATAAAATACATTATATATGCCTATGTGTGTCAGTTATCGTGAAACATCGAAAAAGATAGATTGATAATGGTATAGGAAATGGAAAATTATGTTGAAGGGAATATCATAAGGGGATATATAAATATGTATAATGGGTTGAAATTATAGAATTATTGAATATGTTCAGTGAGATAGTATTGACAATGGGATTTGAGCTAAGTGATATAAATGGAAATTGTGTTATTGGATTGTGGCACATTGTCATTTACCATGTTGAGTATTAAGGATTATTATTGTTTTTTTATTGGTTGTGTTTGATTTTGGAATGGTTCATGTGTGGTGAATGGATAAATATGCATGTGAATATGGATTGAGGTGTGGGATAATGCACTAAGGATCCTCCCATTGGCCATGTTGGACTAATGCTATAACTCCACCCATAATGCATTGGATAAGAAAGGGGATGAATCTCTATTCCCAAATGGTTGCATTCCATCCGGACTGAGGCTTTGATGTGAGGATATTGTGATGTTGTGACATCTTATCCCTAGTGAGTCAAGGAATTACTTATTACATTATGAAAAATTACAAATTCCATCAACATTGTGTGATTAAGGATGAACTATTAACAAAATATTCATAATTAATTGGCACCTTGATTAATATTAGATATGTAGAGATTGGGGAATTGTGAGATTTGAATAGTCATTACCATAAATTAAATTCATTTATACTATAATGGTGAATATGTATGACTGAATTTTTTTTATACACCATTGGTGGTGGCCTACTAAGATGTACTCACACCTTGATCTGGCCTCATTTGGGATCTCAAGTAGATGTCATACTTATAGTTCAAGACAAGGGAAAGGGGCCTTTAATTGGGGGTTGATCTAAACATGGGACATGCATGGTTGAGGTTCTATAGAAGGATTTGGGACCATTTTGGTTATGGATCTATTCTCTATATTTTTAGTTTTTTTCACTTTCTATTGAAGTTGGACATGACATATTTACAATTACTTTTGGATTGTACCCAGTTTGTGAGATGTTAGGATATTCATGTTGTTGGTTGTTTCCTTTTATTTCCACTATTAATATAGTGATCTGATGTGGATTACTTTACTAAAGAGTTTTTATTCTCCCCATGTGACCTTTTATACCCTCTCTACTAGTCAGAAACCTCTGGTGTACATGGAGGCACACTTGAGGTCATGTGACGACCCTGATTGGGGCACCACTTTAATGGAACCCAAGTTGGGGACGTTATAGTTGAAAAATTATAATAATAAAAAATTATTATATTTATGAGACATTATTAATTATTTTATGATGTATGCAATATATTTTTAGTAATTATTTGAGTAAAAAGATTCAATGTTTTTGGGATAGATGGTAACCACTACTTAGAGTCTTCCTTTGGGTTACACAATAATAGATTAAAGGAAGGTCATAGAAAAATACCATAAGATATAAATTAATGTAAGGAATCATGGTTGGTTATTTGGTAAGGATTTGAATAGCTTGATTTTTATATGTTTTTTAATAATTGAGGATAAGATCTTCCCATTTATAAGTAACAAGAGGGATATACATTGAATCACTTGAATGAATTAAATAATATAGTTTCACTTTTATTTGAAAGTGGGAAAAAAGTCTGGGAATTATATGATAAGATAATATAGTCCAGATATATACCCATATGACAATATTTAGACTTTATTATGTGGAATTAATGCTTTAATCTATATTTAACACCCTTGTAATCAAGTTTTTACCCTAAGTATGTTAACATATTCTCACTATTTTTACTATTCGTTATGATAAAAATGAAAGTTCAATAATTGAAAAAATTGAAGATAATGATTCCAAATTTGATATAAATTATATCAAATTAATTTTATAAAAGTAAAAAAATTGAATTTTAAATAAATTTTCAAAATTCAAAAAAAATTGTTTTTAGAAAAATTATTTTTAAGCACAAAATTGTGTTTAAATTAAATCACTTTCTTGTAAAAATATTTAGTTAAATGTTAATAAACTTTATTATATATATATTATATATATTTTTTAATATCCATTATCAATATATATTTATTTATTTAATTAAAATATAAAGACATTGAGCACAATAAAAAACTTTTTTTTAAAAAATGTTTTAACCAACAAATAATTTTATCTTTATTAATAACCATTAGATAACTAATTTATGAGATATTATTATTTAAAATGAATAAATCTAATTAAAATATTTTTGGGAAAGTGATAAAATTTTTTAAAAAATAAATGATATTTACAAATATATATTTTTTCAAAAAATGGGGCTTTTAATCATGAACGGGTTTCACTAAAAAAAATAGTCAATAAATATTAGAAATTATTCAATACAATGGAAATAATGAATAAGTTTATATATATTCTTCATCATGTTGTTAATATTATTCATACCCTCTAATCAAATGGGTATTTATAAATGTTATAATTTATTATAGATATTTTATACTAGTGGTTTAATATTAAGAAAGCTATCGAATACCTCAAATTTATTACATAGAAATACATATAAAATATCTAGGTATTTTAGTACAAGTTAGGTTTGTGACCAATATCATTAGTAGTGAGTAATATTTTAGGATATATAACATACTCACTTAACATTGGGACATGAAATTAGTGATTCAAATTAGTGTGGTAGGGTGGTGAAGCTAAAAGATAATCCATAGGTCTATATATTTATAAAATTTTACATAAAAAAGTATACAAAAAACACTGATTTCCTTTTTAACATACCATATAACATTGTTCCAGGGTGATAATTTTTATATTAAATGATCCCCACATGAAATTAAATGTATATCCTCTAATTATTATCATATATTTTATCTCTTCCGGATCTATCATGATAAAATTAGTGAAAGATAATTCCTTATTTTTCATTTGATATAGGAGATTTAGAAGACATATCATAATTTAACGAACTTCATCACAATAGGTTTTAATACAACATAATTTCCAATAAAAGACCTCATATTGTTCAATTTTTATGATTCACTAGACTATAATGTTTATGGAAAGTCAATTAGAGGTTGGTATATCTCCCATGTTCAATGGAAGTCAAGTGAATGTGGCTTTGAAATGTCCTCTAATGAATGTATAGACTTTTCAGTCTTTCTATTAGTTTTTAGATATTAATTACCAATCATATGAATTTCAAAATTTAATTTCTTTTGAAGACTCCCCCAAAATATTGAATTAAATAAATGGTTATGAGTAGATACAATTCATAAATATGCACCATGAATTATTACAGAATTATCGATATGAAGATGTGAATGAAATTTATAGGGTAGATCCTCCTTCTTGCTTGGAAATTTTTCAAGTTGGTATTGTAGTCTATAATTATACATATATAATAATTCCTCTTCGATATATTATGTACCCTTATATAAATTTTCATTGTTATATTATAAATGTTTTTCATTAGTGTAGGTAGTGGTTTCATAAAATGATATTGAATTTTCTTCTAAACCATTACTTGTTGACAATTCAACCACATTGAAATTTAGTAAGAGTTTACAAAAATAATTTTTCCCCAAATAGTGTTCTCGTTAATTTCTATACAACTTGGTACTACTTGGTTGTATATGGAAATTTCATCTACGAGTTGTTGCATGTAATTCAGTTTTTTGATTTGGTTCTAATGGGACACAAAGTCTCCTTAAAACATTCAACACACGGTATTGAAAGATTAAGTCTAACAATACTCTATATTCCATGTATTTAATTTATTTATATACCCTTATCATATTTTTGATTTTTATTTATCTTCTCTAGTAGGTACGGTAGGGAAATTACATTGAAAAATAATGATGATTCACCTTCCTTAATAATTTTTATATCCAACATTACTAAATCCATGAATATATCATCTTTCCTGTCATAATCTTCGTTAAAACATAATTTTCCATTATACTCAATGAATTTACCACCACTGTTTCATTTCTATGGAGGTCATGTATTGAATAGTCATTGTCTATGTATAGTTATTTTCAGCTTATTTTTCATATATTAAGCTCATTCTAAGTTAGTATACATATAAAACAATTATGATCCTTATATAATTCACATCATTCAATATTAAGATAAATTATATAAATATTTAAATAATAAATAGTGGATTACAACATAATATCATTATTTGAAAAAATAATCATGGTTCTTAAATTATCTTGTTGTATTAGTAACTACTCTATCATTTTTTGTAATTACAGATGACATTACTTTCATTAATGAATCCCAATATATAAAAAACTCTTTCTTTCTTTTGGTTAGCATCAATACTTGTGAATTTATATATATTTTCTTTAGTTCCTCATTAATTTAATCGTACCCCTTAGACCATCTGAATTTGACCCATTTATGTGTCACGATGGTAATCTAATTAGATTATCATAAAATATTTTCAACAAATAATAAATAGTGTCCTTATAAGAAATGGGAACTATGTTTATCAATTATATTTACTGATTTGAACCATTCATTAGAAATATATTACTTTTGTATGTTAAACCAACATTTCATCCTTGGAGATAATATGGCTATGAAAAGATACATCATCTAACCAAAACTCACACTTACTAAATTTAATGTATAATTACTTCTCCTATAAATTGAGAAGGGTAATCCATAAATGATATCCATATATTAATATTACATATATTATAACCCCATATTATCAAACATAACATAAAAATATATCAACATAATTCTTAAATATGATATTTATTATTTCCATAAAAATAGATGGTTCTTTTTTATCCCAAAATTCACTACTATGAACTCATAATTCTCATACCATGTATGATTGAAATCATTGGTATATTGTCATGACCTGACCCGTACAAGGGCTCGAGCAGCAACTACCCCAAGCCTACCTCCATAGGCCAGGGGCTGGCGACTAGAGCCAAAGGGACAACAATCTCGGGGAGGCCTTTGCCTAAGAACATGTACACACACACACGCAGCCAACTCAATGCAAAAGTGCAGAGAAAGAAAAACCAAGGTTTCAACACTACTATAAAATGGGAACCAAAAAAAATGCATCAACCTCTAACAGTACAAGTACAAGAAAAGTAATGTTGAAAGGGAAAGGGGAAAAAATACACACCCAACTAGGAAAATGCCACAACACGACAACATGTGAAAAAGTAAGATAGATGGAAGAGTCCCACTCCTGAATCCCAAGCTATGACCACCATACGCGATCCAAGAACCCTGTATCCCAAAGAAGATATCCAATACAGGACTTGGAATGTTTGTCTCCGAATCTGGGTCGCACTTCCGCTGATAGTTCGTGAATCCGAGGTCGCACAAAGAAAATACCGTCATAATACGGTTTTCCCAATGAAAAATGATAATAACATTATTATATTATAATTATTTTTAATTTAATTTAATTCATTAAATTATCTCATCCAATCTTCCATGCACAACCAATATTTGCGCCTCCTTGACTCCATGTCAATCATGCATGGCCATTCCTTCTCTCCCTATTTATTTATCTTTTAATTTTATTCCCATTTAATATCTTATAATCATTATTATAATAGCTAATAATAATGACTAAAAAGATCCTCCTTTCATGATTTCCTTCTACGGCAACCCAAACGGCCAGACCTTCTTGCGGTAGATTTATCCAACGGATCTGCCACCTCCGGCCTAGCATGGTCTTGGCCTCCTTCTCATGCACCAGCCGCGCTGGTCCATCCCTGCTCTACCGCATTCTCCCGCTGACCGGACCGCCTTGCCTCGCCAACCCCGCTTCGCCGGACCACCCTTCCCCATCAGGTCGCCCCTTCCGTGGTCCACTACATATTCGTTCTATGCCTAAAAAATTGTGACGACCGCAGATCTATGATCCTCAGGTCGAGAACTTCGCGTCCGTATGCCGTGCTCAACAAAACATCGATGTTTTGACACACTTAATTATTTGGCATGAACGAACGCGCGAATAATGTGCGAAGAATGAAATATAAAAGGGTTATGGACTATATCCGGATTTGTGGCCATGTTTGTTTGGCCATCATCTTTGGGAATCAAGAACACAAGTTATTGGAAAATAAATATTTATCACAATTCAAGATTTTTGAATCTCAAGATAAACGAGAAGAAATAATTTCTTCGACCCATTATTTTTCGATCAACAAATTAATTCATTTAATTCGCATTCGTCATGAAAATTCAACCAGGTAAGGAATTCAAAATGATAAATCCTACCTCAAGTTTGGATCAATCATTGGTGAAGATCGTATTCATCAAGATCCGCTTGGTGTTGAAGAAGATCTCACTTTCCCAACGATGAGAAGAAGATGTTGCATTCGTCGTTCTTCGATTCACTTGGATCCACGGCTTCGTTTTTCTTCGTTCGTCGTTCATCAACGAGGAGAGGAGGAGAAGAGAGGAATGGAGGGTTTACCAACGTTGTCCAAAATGAATTATGAGGCCAACCCCCTATAAACAAAGAATTTATAACCTCTTTCTAGGTTGAAAGAAATAAATTAAATAACAAAATAAAAATTATTTAATTATTTAATTATTCTTCTATGATGTCGCATATGCCAAACACCCGATGCAGACAAAGGTTATACATTTATTAGGGTAAAACCTACGTTCCATGCTCATCGAAGGCCTCTGATTTTTCATTTGAGTCCCTAATCTAGATATTCAGGTGTGAGATATTAAATGAATAAATTAATTATTTAATTTATCCATTTAATACACTGCCAATGAGCGAGGGGTCAGAACATCCAGCGCTGACTTATTTTATGTCACGCCTAGGTGAAACACTGCGTTCCGGACCCAACTGTGGATTCAGATTTCTGATCCGATCAACCGTTTAAGAGATATACTATTTTCTTTATTTAACCACGTGTGCATAATATAAAAACACTTAACATTTTTATAAAATTAATTTCGGGCACACCGAGTCTCGGAATTGCACGTCATCTCAGCGCCCATCTCTGTAAATATTCTTAGAAATATTTCAAAGTCTTATTAGACCAAAAAATTGGGTCTCTACATATATCATCCTTATTTACTACTAATCAATGATAAACACAATGTATATGAATCTTCAATAAGTATTGAGCCACATAAAGTTGATCAAAATATAAATCAAAAAGTGGTAAAAAATATTTTATCGCTATTGTAATGGAATACATTTCTTTATAACTAATACAAAACCTTACAAACACATTTTTTCACAAATAATACAAGTGTTACCCATGTTTAATCACTAGGGTGTGCGAACCCCTTATCACACATCAATTCAATTTTTTTTTATAATTTTAGTAATTCCACATGATCCATTAATTTAGTATGGTTAGATATTGGTTTTTTATTAGGTATGGTGTCAAATGGGAGTGAAAGTTAACAATTAGGTGGATATCCTTGTAGTTCATTAGTAAATACATAAATATAATTCATTATATATGATACAAACTCCATTCTATTGATATCATTCGTAGTCATTGATTCTTCATCTCCAAAGAACTCATTATGATGAGCCACTGCTTGTGGTTCCAAACATGATTCAGTTGATGAAGTATCTCCATTAAAAACAAGGGACTATATTTTGGCCCCGGAGATAGTAATATACATCACTCTATAATAAGTTCTTACATTATTCATTCAATCTAATATATTCAAAGTATTATTTCATAGTTATCCCTTAGTATAAATACTAGAATTGAAACTAAACAGACCCAGTTTTTTGTAGATACAGTAAAATATAGTTTTTTATCTTTAATAATTCCACTATGGGTTTTAATAGATAATTTATTTCTTTATTGATTAGTGTCTGATTCAATGTTCATAGATAAACTTCATAAAATGAATGAGTCTATATATCTATAATCAAATAATTTATTAATGAACATTGAGATTGTGATAAAAGTACTCACTATGCCATTATTTTGGACTTCAACTTCTATTGTATTGATTTTATGAGCATATCATTTCTTACATTGACGCTTCTGTGAAATATTCTCTTTATGAATGGGGAATTTATTTTAATAGTTTCCCATATCCTTATAGTTAATGGATTGGGTTTTGTAAACATATCCCTTTCCCTTAAACTCATTTGATTTATACCCATTATCTCTACACATAAATAAATCTCCCAAGACATTCCAACAAGGAACGAGGTGATTTTTCCCAAAGCTATTAAATGTTTAAAATCCCAACCTTAATTTATCTTCCATTGACAAATATATTTTAATGTGGATATTTTCTTCCGTATGTTTTATTTATTTACATTGAAAATATATGCCATAGTCAACCCATTTATAGTCTGTTCATGGTTAACAAAATCTCCTCATAAGATGAATTTTTTTTAGAGATAAATGCACTTTTAATATTGGTTTCATTAAGTAAAGGAATATATCAATGTTGTTTTGAAGGTTACATACATATTCTAACTCAATCATCACTATCCTTCCAGATGTTTAATATATTATATTGAAATCATGAATTAAATTTTTATATCATTCAGTCGTGATTTACAATTAATTTAAATTTTTATGGTATGTGTTTTTGATATCAAGAATATGGAATATTATTATATATATCTATCACATAGTTCGTTCATAATAAATAAAAATAATCAATGATTAAAAATATTTTACTTAAGTGAGTTTTTGTGTTTATTTTAAATACCATGTTTTTGGAATAAATGAAATACTGAATTTATTTTAAAGCTTATTTGACGACTTTTAACCATGTTTTATCATCCCCTAAGGACATGGAATCATATTATATGATGTATATATTTTCATTGTTGGATAAGGTGGTGGAAAATTTGAAATAGGACCAGTTTAGGAAGTACTAGATTGTTTATTTACGGTATTAGCCAACCAATTCCATGTTTCCATAATCCATAGGGAATAGAATCCCTTCTAGCTAGCTAGTGGTGATAGTAGAACCAAAATAATACATAATGAGTCCAAAAAACGGATGGTTGTAGGTTCACTATCTTGTCAGTGTCTGTAAAAAAAAACCAATTAGCCCGAGGTAGTCTTATTTCTACAGAACAAAGTCTTTCTGGTAACCATTGGTGTCAGTGTTACTATTTGTATAGTTCATTTAATATGGTAAAAATATGAATTTATGAGAGAATTAATTCTAGTAATTATACAAAATTAATCATAAGAGGTTGTCATACCGTTTTGACCCTATAAAATGTGGTCCATGGAATATTTAAATACCACATTGGATACTAACAACACTATTTAAATGAAATAATGACGAATTTATAGAATTCCCAAAATCACCTTGATGAGACACTCTAATTTATTAATATCTCAATTCCTCTCATTTTAACTTCAAATATCATATCCCAATGTGTAATAATAAATATAAAATTTTTTGATGGTCATTGTAATGGGTTTGTATCAATAAAACCATCTTCTTCTCATTAATTTCATCATTCATTTCTCACTCAACTAATGTGAGGGATGAGTTCCTTGGTAATTGGTGAATCCCATGTGGGTTCTCACATATAAAAAATCTAAGTGATATGTGTCTTGATCAATACCAATATAAAGTAATTAATAATTATTATTTTTTAGTTTGAATGGTATATTTATAGTGGGTGACACCAATATATTGTCGAACTACTTATCAATTTTGTCTTGTCTATCTTTACATTGTCGCATTCATCCATCAAAACAGTGATATATGCAAGTTCATAATTTTGATATGAAAATTTACACACATATGATAAATAGAAATTTACTATTTAATATATAATTGATTTATCATTTATTTCACAATTTATTTCTTCACAATAACTGATTTATCATTTCCAAATAAATATATTTCAATTTACTACTTGAATCTACATTAAAAAAGTAAAAAAGTAAAAAACAACCCTCTATATCCATCCACTATGACAAAAAAGGTTTCAAAAGTTTATATACTACTAAAATTGAAGTTGAAAATATTAATATTGATAAACAAATTTAAATATGTACTAAGGAATAATATTCACAACATTTGTTAAAGGTTTATGATGGATGTTGTCTGATTAAAGTGTCTGGTATTAGGATTAAATGATATGACAATTATGGGTTGATATGTTTAATAAGTATCATAATTTTAAAGGTATAAATAACCTTTTCTATACGTTATGTGATTTTATTTAATGGCGATTCATGTTATTATAGAATATTATTAATGTTATTTATTTATTTGAAGATATAAATTTTAGGGGTTTGTGTTAATGTTTTATTGATTGATGTGTTATTTATCTATATGATTGTTTAATCATATTATATTTACATATGTTATCAATTTGGGTTTTGTTAAGTGTTTATAGATAATAGGAATATCTTTCCATCCCTTTATGGATCTTATAATCCATTTAAATATATTTATTATTCCATTGGAATTAATAAATCATCAGGCTTAGTTGTCATACCACATTAAATAGAGTTGAAAATGATTGAAACAAAACCTAAGAATGATATTCATTGAAGAAATATTATAAATATATTCCCTAAAATTCAAAATTTCAATCGAAATAAAATAAATTCAGATCAATAATGTGTAAGATGAATATATTGAGTTTTATGTGGAAAATAATGACTCATCTATCAAGGTATGATTTTGGAAACGTATTCACAACTATGTGGCATATCGTACATAAAGGTTTTAATAATTATTTTCAGAAAATATGATTCATAGTATTTATATTCTCATTAAAGTCCCTTCCAAAAAGAAACATATTTATTGTGGATTAATTTTTTTTGCTTTTCAATTATGTATACTTATCTGCAGTTATTTGGAATTTCTAGCAAAAATGTTTTAACCCCATATCGATCAAACAAAACATAAAAATCATTATGATGTAATTTATTTAAGGTGTGGAAAATGAATAACCCTGGTATTTAAATTTTTTTATATTTAATAATTTATGTGTTCTATATATTGTGTTGCATTAAATACAATGCATAAAAGATCCCTGATATACTACAAATATATTATTATTTAAATATAGATGTTATAATGTATCCATTGGATTATCCTATATGAATAAGAGTAACTACATTTTGAAATATATGTATAAATTTTTTCCAAATAAAAATTTATTTATTAGTGGGTAGGTTATAATTACCCAATTTTGAATGATATTAATTAAATAATTTAAGGTGAAAACACTTAACTTTTAACTGGGTAATTTTTATATAAAGGCAGTTTTGGTCTACATTTGATACCTTAATGTAAATGATAAATTATGGAATTTTAAAAATTAAGTATGATAAAAATTATTTCATCTTGGATTCTAAAATATAAAAATTTGATTTGGGACACTTTTATGTTATTTTCATGGAAGGTTTTTCAATGAATAGTAGAAAATCCTTTTTTCAAAATATTTTTTCTTTGATGAAATAATTATGATATAAGCCTAAATAAAAAACATTAGAAACCTTTTTTATTGAAAAATTGTTTTTTCAACTGAAATAATGAATTTTAAACTATTATATATAATTTTTAAAATCATGCTTATCTTTCAAGAAGAAAATTAACATTTTATTATAATAAATCATTTATTTTATTTTTTACCTTTATTGAGGGGGTTAATTAATTCAATTTAGTTTTATCTTTATTATATTGTAAAAAAGGCCATTTAGTTATTAATAATAAATAAAAATTCTCTCAAGTATCACTATTTAATGATATTTTTATTTAATAATTATATATTAATTTTTATGTATAAAAATACTATTCTTTTCTAAAAAATGTTATTATGTGCTTTGTGCACTAATAATATAATTAGATACATGAATTTATAGGAAATATAATATAAAAATAGTCTACATATTTTGAATCAAAATCTTGAAGTTTCATTATAATTCTACTTTTTCATCCATAATGAATTTTTAGTATTTTAAAAAATTTCACTAATGTTTGGGAAAAATGAGTTTAAGGGGTTAAAATAAAGGCATATATCCTCATGAAAACACAAAACACATTAATAAATAAAATATATTTAAATTATTTCAATCTTTTTAAGCATATATGTTATATTTTAGAATTTTGGAACCACATTAATTAAGTAAAATATATATTATATTTTAATGTTTCTTATATTTACATGTTTTCTCATTGCCTCTTCTATAAAAACTCACCTTCTATTATCACTTATCCATACCTATTTTTTAATATAGATAAACTAAACTCTTCCAAAATCACATAAAAAAATCATCTACACAATAAATATATCCCATTATCAATTAAATTTCATCTCAAGAATTTATATGGTGTATGATAGTGGAAGATACTCGAAGAAGAGATAATTTTCTTTACTCAACTATTTAATGTTTATTTCTTCCTTAAAATACAAAGAAAATTATATATGCATGATATCTTAATGGAATTATAATATGTATGTACTAAAGTTATTTTATTATAATGGTGAAACCATTTTATATCTGAGTTAAATGTAATTAAAAATAAAAACATTTATCATTTCTACATACGAACCACCGTATCCATGCAGCAATGTATAATATATTTCATCACTAACAGTCATGGATTTTTTATAGATTAATTTAATATTTATTTATAATTATTATGCATTAATTATTATTATATAATAATTTTTTATTATCTACATTCTTGCCCGCATCTATTTGAAAATGATAACATTTCCTATGTGTGCGTTTGGACAACCACATCCACGAAGTGATGCAATCCATTTTTTATTTCCGCAGTACATGGGTTTTCATAATTATGTATTTAATTAGTTAATATATATATATATATATTTACTATTCTATTAATATTTAATTTTTTATCTTTATGCCAATGCATTGATTAAAAATCAAAATCATCACCACTGTATATGTGTGGACAATAGCTTCCATGAAGTGATGTAATTCAATGTCCATCACCACATTATATAGTTGGTTATAAAAGTTTATATAATAAGTAAATATAATATTTATTACATGATTAATATTTAGAAGATGACTAAACTATGATCAAGTTATAAATATTGGAACAACTGAACTGAATTAGTAATGGGATTCATAATAGTGAACACACTAAATATATGTTTTAATGAATTATTATTACTAATGGATAATAGAGAAACATATGGGATATATATATATATATATATTAATATATGTATGAATATTATTTTGTTACATACATTTTTAATAATATGAAATTATTATAGTTTATTTTTATAATTGATCTCAAATTTTTATACAAGAGGTTATGTGAACGTGTGATTAAATTCAGAGCATTAGGTATGGGTTTGTGTAACAATATAATTTGTTATATGGACATTAAATGTTGAATTTACAATAAGAGATAATATGTAATCATTAAATTTTAAATCACATTTATTTTTTCCCTATATTATGTATTTTCGTAATAAATGTTTTACTTTCATTTTAGTCTGTTGTTTACTTGAAAAATTATTGAGAAATTTTATTAGAATTGTTAACTTTATTTCTTCAATTTTGGTTGTGAATATTTTTCATTAATATCCATGTTCTTAAAAAAAATTTATGGAACTCTTCATCCATAAATAAATGATTTATTAAGATATTTTATACTCATTTTGAATATAATTATAACTGATTAAATGTAATCTTTACACATACAATTCTGAGAGACTCACTGTATACATCATACAAAAGTGTAAAAATAATTATACCTTCAAATATATATATATATATATGATATAAATAGATTTTACCCCCATAATATAAGTTTCATTATAAATATTATATTATGAATTTTCATAGTGTTTCAAAGAGCACAATATTTGTATTCTTAAAGAAAATTTAAGTTTCTAAATGTTACCAATATATTAGAATTTTCCCTTGTTTTCCAAATAATATTTCAAAACATATTAGAAAATTATTTTTTCATTTATATTGACATTATTTAATTATTTATATGACTTTATAAAGATATGATCTTATGATACATTTGATTTACATTAATTTAAATTATTATGAGGATTTTTTTATGTGTGATTATATTAAACCTATTTATTTACTATGGTAAATTTATGTTATGAATGAATTATAAATTCATTTATGTTCATACGGAATACAAATGAATGGTTTATGGTTAAGTTTTTGTTGGTTCCATTATTATCTATGAATTCATTTGATTTATTTTTATATCTTATGAAATCAATGATAAATTGTTATTTGGCCGAATAATAAGAGGATATATGTGTATACATCCCAATACCAAGAGTGTATATTAGTGAGAAACTATAGTACTAGAATGAAAATGGGTGTTGAACTCATTCAAATATGTGATGAATTCCATGGGTGCTATAATTTAAATATTACTAGTTACATGTGTGGTTATCCCAAGCCTATTAAAATATGAATAAATTGGTGGGTAGCCTAAAAATATGATTAATATTCATAAATTATGGGTACATATTTATCGAACAATACTATATATAATTATTATGTTATATTACCAATGTTCATTATTTATTTACGAAGTTTCTATATTCATATTTGAATGAATTATTTAATGAATCATGATTTGTGATCTTTGACTGAAGGGGTTTTATTTTCTTATGTTGTGATCAGGATCACATACCCATAATCTTATCTTATTTGTACAAGTGATTACAAACTGATATATCCATTTTTTACACTTGCTGAGAATTCGAGATGAATCTTTCTTATGATTTATTTCCCCATATTATAGAGAACTAATTTATGTTTGATATTACTAATAATTTTTCTATGTGACCAATTTTTTTTGATATGTTGAGAAAAATTCATGGAATATTTTTTCTATGTATCTAGTCTCTCAAGACACTAAAACATCAAGATTCTTGGGAATGAATTTTTGTGAGATATACTAAATATTCTTCTAAAATGATGTAATATTTATAAAAGTTATTCTTAGGTTGAAAAATCTGGTATCATAAATAACATGTATATAATATGATGTTACACCAAATTCTAAGTGCAGATACATATATATATATATATAGAGTTATAGGGTAGGTTACCTGAAGAAATGATTGAGGAGGGCGCAAGATGAAAGGTGAGATAGGAATGGAATGAAAATACACTACACTTTCTCCTTATACAGATAAGGCTTAAAAAAGGAATCTGTTAAACTATTTGTTGTACAAAAAACCTTAATGTAAAATTTTCAAATACTAAAATACCTTTTCGGTTTTATAAATTTATTTTTTACTATTGTAATAGACATTTTGTCACCTAATTTCCCTTACCCCAATGTAATTTTAAATTTTCCTTCATATACCTAATGTTTTCAATGTAATATTCCTCATTTGGATTTCTTGATGGAACCAAATTTTACCAATTATAAACCATTTGATTTTAAACACTTAATCATAAAATACCCCTTACTCTTTAATAATTTACCATTTTCTAGATTCCATGGTTTAGGGAGAAGGTCCCATGTATTTAAAAACAAATAAATCAACTATGTAATGTATTAACATCATCAATGTATGAATCTTATTCGTAACCCCAATTTTTATCATATTCAACATGATTGTCATAATAATGATGTACCGATATAAAGAAGTAATTTTAAATCCGTATAATTCATTAATAATTGTATGATAGGTAAATGATTATGGATTTATAATTATTCTTCAATTATATCATTGTCGTGTTTGGCTTCATTCAACCACCTAAATAAATAAAGATACTCAATCATATAAATTATTATTAAGCAGTTTAATTAAACAAAATCACATAATGTTTTTTTCTAACTGTGAATTTAATTCATTTTTTTGGTGCATAAATTCATTGATACAATTTTTTCAATATAAATTAACTATTCCTGATTTGTAAACTTACACAAAAAGATATTTTTATGGATATTTTATCGAGAACCATAAATATGAATTCTATAGGATAAAAATATAAATCTAATATAATATTTACAAATTATGATTATTTTTAATTCAATATTTTTTAGATGGTGAAATCTTGAATAATGAATGGTGGTCCAGACAACTATACCAAAATATGCAGATAATTGATTAGAACCACAATTGCGAAATAAAAAATACATTAAATAATTAATTAAATATAACTAATAAATGAATAAGTGGTTAATATTAATGTAAAAAATTTATATAATGTCATGATATATATTATTAATAGGATTAATTTGATTATTTATAAATAAATAATAGATTAATTCTTGTCTATAGTTATGATAAGGGGTTTCTTTCCCACAATCTCCATTCATTAAGTTATGATATTACCCATTCATATATGTTTGGTATACGGTACCCTTTGACTCACACATATATTACATAATTTTATTATATTTTAACCTATACTTCATTTTCATGTTCTCCTTTTTATGGATTATTTATTTGAAAAATATTATGTTGTAATAAAAAACATTGAAACTATATTTTGAATATTTCAAATACAAACTAGTATTATTTCCTTTCAACAATAATTATTATTCTTAATTATAATATAAATTGTCACAGAAAAATCTTATATTTCACCTTATATTTAGTTGTGAAATTTATTTCCCATTTCATCTATGTGGGTTGTTTCAAAATTATTTAAAAATACTAAATGTCATATCTTACAAATTTAGAGCCTAAAATCATTACACAACTGTTTTAATGATTTATTTTATAATTTAGTCACTATTTTAATCAATATAAATTTTAAATAGCATTACTTGTATTTTATATTCGATAATTTTTTTATTACTAAATTAATAAGTTTTCATTATTTTTTACTATTCCTTCATCTTGACATTTTCCATATACATTTTAATTTTTTTTTGAAAACTAAAGAAATTGTTCTCTTAAATATGTTTTAGTTTTTTCTTTTCTCTAAAGGATCCATCACAAATAGATGTTCTATTTTATAACCAATTTTTTTAAAAAAAATAATCATGATATTTTTATTTCAATATATATTACCATATGATTTTTTAATTATAAAATAAACCCCTGATTCAGTAGCCCAAATTAATATATTTTTAGGGGTTGAAGAAATTAAATCCATATAATAGGATTGATCTATAACTGCATTTTACATGATATATCATCAAATACACATAAATATAAATTCTAGTGTAATGATATTACATAAAAATTACCCTATAAATTATTCATATGATTGATTTATATTTTCTTAGATACCTATATTAATTTATTTAGTGGAGAAACCTAGATAACCATATATCAAATATTTCTCTTAAACAATTATTAATTATGTATCCATGTTGATTTAAGAGTTTTCAAAGGGAACATTATGTACTATATTTTTCATGAATTAATTTTTAGATGATAAATGGATTATACTTTTTTTGTTATAGGTGGTTCCTATAATTATATATCCCTTAGAAGAATTAATAGTTCAAAAAAACTAAAATTCAGTAATGGGGGTCTCTCTTACCAATCATTTATAATGTATTAGAATACTACATTGATAGTAAGATTTCAATCTTTATAATTATGAATAAAATCATTATAAGATCTATTATTATTATTCATGTGATTTCATATTTCCTTATTTATGTCATCCAGGGATAAGCTATGATCATGGTATCATTTTTATGGAATCACCTGACTATTTTCACTTATTATGACTGCATGATCTTATTTTATTGATCCACTAACTTATCCTCTGATCATATATTTTACATGATTATAATTTATTTTTAAATCACATATGACGCAAAAAAAATATATTTTACCTCTTTTGAGCATTTTAGTTCACTCCTTTTTTATGTTTCCTCATCTCCACATGAAAATTGTATTCAGGATTATATTGTGAAGTGGTTAATATATAGAAAAATTTATAGACAAAATGTATGACGTATGGAGATGTAATATAGAAAAATATATAATATCAATAAAATAATAAATATTTGGTTAGTATGATTTTTTTAAATATTTATAAGACATATAATTGGAAAAATGTTTTATATAGTTAAGGGTCAACATAGTTTGTTTTAGAGTATTTTTTATATAATATATTTAATAAAAAAGATCTATGTGGGTGGGTTAGAAGTGATTGAATGCTCATTTAGTTAATTAATACAAAAAAATTGTATTTGAACATCCTCTAACAAGAACCTTGTTTCATTATTAAAAAGGTGAATCACACTTTGGTAAGTCATGTCACTTGAAATATGTAGGGACCCGAAGCTTGACGTACATGGACTTTACATTACTTTTGCGGAATACTTAGTACATAACAAAAACACACACACAAGGATCGTAATAGTTTAGTGTCTTTGGAAACTCAGAATATAATCTTCTAATCGTGGTGAAAGATCTTCAAAATCTCCCATAAAGATCTTTCTTTTTTTACCTAAAACCTTTCTTTATATCCTGGGGAAAATAAAACATAAAAGGGTGAGCTCAAATGCTCAGTAAGGGTATACAAAAGAAATAAAAATCATATCATATCTTTTTGAAAATCATAACCTGCAAAAGAGATCATAATATCTTAACATGGAACAAATCATAGAAGTGAAAATGAGATCACCATAATCATAACATGAAACTTGAAACTTTGTGGCATGCACACATAATCATGGAAAATCATTTCTTGTTAGTCATGACTCATTGCCAAGACTATCTTAGTGGACAAAGTCCCTTTCTGAATCGAGTAACCCTCATTTCAGTCATGTTTCACTGAACCGGTATAACCTACCGTTCCAGCCCTGTCTATCTCATGAGATATAAAATCTTTACCCAATGCATTGGAGGGAGATATAGGTCCCACCCATCTCATAATTATACCATTCTTATGTGTGCCACAGAATCATAAATCATACATCATTTCATAACCCATGTAGTAAAAATGGGATTCGTAAACATCGTGACATCATAAAACAATTCATATAATATAAAGGAATTCATAAAAATAATTCCATCACAACATAACCAAATCAATGTAATAATAGGGATAGAAACAGAACCCTATGTTATCTTAGATGGAAAATAATTTTGATAAAACACTTGAAATGAATTCTTGAGGAAAATATCCTTTCTTCTTCAAAATCAATTTCTTTTCACAAAACGTCATGAAATTTTAAATGAAATAGATTTTATTGAAAATAGTCATGAAATATTTTGGAGGAAGCTTCATGAAAATAAAGCTTTATAAAACCGTAAAAATCCGTTCATGCCGTATAAGTTAAAAAAACATTCTTCTTGTACTTTTGTCGGAAAAGTCAAAAAGTACCTTGTACGAAAACGACATAAGATTCCTTTCATATCTTTTACAAAAAACTCACCGATGGGTAAAATTGGATATAAACTATTGTATAAGGATATAAATATTACATATTGAGGAAACATGGATGTGGATGATAAAATACACCCCAGTAATTACCAAAGTAAAAACAATCTCGGATAAAAGTGAGATTGTGATATTTCCCTTACCTTATGTCCGACTTGCTTTGTAAGTGTCCGAACCTCCTGTATAATGATTTAAATCATGTTATTGACTTATTCCAGAATCATATTCATTGTTATGATATCATATATGGTTCACTTATGACATTATATTACCCGTTCTTTTGTAAATTCCATGTTAAAGAAGCGTTTTGGGTAAAATCGTTTCATTTATCGTAGGTGTTTTGACTTGTTGTTCTTGACATCATTATTACTTATATCATGATCTACTTACTTCCAGAATATAAAATATGATTTATATATCATATATATTCAGTATATATATATATATAATAGATAGATAAATAAAATGAAAAACACCGTTCATGGAGACGGTAGTCCGTACGTACGCATGAACGCTGTTTTACTTTCCTTATTGTCTTGAAATGGAAGTAAGTAGATGACATACATATATATATATATATACATAAATCCAGTAACTTTATAATGTCATATATTTCATTATTATTTCTTATATATACTTTATAATCATTCTTAAATGGTTAACATGGAGAATGAATCTCATCGCGTCGTGGAGACGGTAGTCCGTACGTACGCACGAGCGATGATATCATTTCCATAAATATTGAACTGAATTGGATTGGATTATACAATATATCAGAATCAATATTATGTTGTAATAACTATGTATAGTTATTCTTTACACCATTATACCCATCCATGTAAGGTGGTGGTGGAAAATAGATTACACCACGGCGTGGAGACGGTATTCCGTACGTACGCACGCGCAGTGATTTCTTTTTCCGTAGGATAGATAGATGGTGAAATAGGGTTGTTTCATACTTATAATAACATATCAGTATATGGGTGATACTGATGTTATTACTTCATAATGAAACAACCTAAGAAGAATAAGTGGAAGAAGAAATAAAGATGAAATAATTGGTAACGGTAATTACCTCTTCTTTGAAGCGCCTCTTTGAGACCTCCTCTTAGGGCACTAAAATTGGTCTTTGAGGAAGACCAGAACCTCTAGGATGTTTCTAGGGAAGTGGAGAAGAGAATTTGGCAGGGGTTGGCCGAGCTTGAGTGCTCAAATTGGTGTGAGGAGGAGGGGGAGGAGGTGTCCTTTTATAAGGGAGGAGAGGGGCACCTTAGGAATATCTCAAAATATTATTTTATATTAAAGTCAAAATCGGTTTATAATGGTTCCAAAGGGTCTTATTTCGAAGCTAAAGTGGGGATGGGTCGAAATCCAATCAACCAATAGGATTTAGATAAGTTTAGGTTATTATTTTAACCTTATCAATTAGATTTAACTCTAAGTTAAATAATTTAACTTTTACCGTGTCTTTTTGTTTTCTTTCACTATATGGTTAATAAACTTACTATAACATGCCAAACGAACCCCAAATTGTATATTATTAATAAATATATCCTTATCTAAGTCATTTGACCGAACCTTAGATTTTTAGGAATAAAATAACAATTAATAATATAATATTTGATTTAAAAACTATTTTGTGTCAATTTTGACACTATTTGATATATGATTTTTGTGAAAGTCATAACAAAATTATATGTTCGAACCAAGTTGATTACATCAACACTAATATATCATAGTAACCTAGAAAATTAGTTTCAGTCATAAAAAGTCTCAAATTACATTCATTTGAGCATTTATAACATCAATTATGTTAATATTTCCTTAAAAGGGTAATTACTGCATCATCGTTGTTTCATAAATAAATTAATTTATTTAAAGTCTAAAAATTATAAATAAAATATCATTATGTAGGAAATCTTTTTAGATTTCTAATGAATATTTATAGTCCAATTTATCTTATGTATAACCCCATATGAAAAATGTTTTAGTTATTAAACTTTGATTTTAACTATTTTAACTATTCATTAAATAATATAATATTAAATGTCATAATCTAATCCAAGTGGACCTAAATGGTCATATTATATTCATAAGGTTGTGTTTGGTCGAATTACACTTATCCAATAGAATTAGGACATGTGTTAGGGTAATAGTAATATCATATTTACCCTTAGTTACCCTATTTACTATTAACCGTGGTAAAAAAAGTAAAAAGTTACTATTCACCAAAAATTATTTTCATCTCATTGAACCACATTTTACTTACTGACATCAACCGTGTCTCTCGGATTTTTGAAATTCCATTCACAGAAGCGGTAAAATTAAGATTTATGAAGAAATTAATTTTTTTAACTACCACTTAGTAGTTTCACTATTCATCAAAAAATTGATGTTTTTCAGAACAATGCCAAAATTTCATCCTAAGATATATTTCATATTCCGAATTCAAAAATGAAGTCTATTTTACCAAATTCATATCATAGAATTTGCATTAATTAATTTTATAATTAAATCCCGCTGTTAAAACAAATAGCGTGTTTTTAAGAAACAATATCTATCAAAAGATTGACACTTGATTATGTCTGGTTTAAATGTGAAATTACATCCAATGACCAACATTGTATTAAATTGTAAAAATATATTCTAAATATACTTTAAAACCACTCAAATTAATAATTTATCACTATTAATTATTTCGATTTAAAAACTTGTTTTTAATTATAATTTAGTAATTTTCACTATTCATCAGAATATGAAAGTTATCCGAAAAGTACCAAAATTTCACCTTAGGCTAAATTCGATACTCCGAATCCAAAAATGAAGTTCATTTTGAAAAATAAGATTTACAGAATTTTAAAAAGTGGTTATTACTATTCATACCGGCTAGTTTTAATAATATTTTAATAGCATATCGTTGTTTAGTGAAACTCGGTATTGCGTATTATGCACGCTATTGAGGAAGGTCGCGATTGCGTGCAATGCAAGGAAAGTCAAGGATGCGTGTTGTGCAAGCTCCTATTGGTGTAGCGTACAACACAAGACATTAATAAATTTAAAAAGAATATTTTATATAAAATCTTGGGCTGTTACATTCTACCCCCCTTAAAATGAATTTCGCCCTCGAAATTCATCAGGGTTATAAATGGTTTACTATTTGAAAGTTTCTTTAATAGAAACTCACATCGTAAAAAGGAATATCAAAACCAATCTTTAAAAACAAAAGTATGAAACGTAACGGTTACCCAAATAAACTAATCATTGGGTTTCCACATAGGTGAAAATATGGATATAGAAGAGAAATCTAACCATCATGTTCTGATGGAGAGTGGTAGAGAACATGGCTATGGAAAAGCCAATAATCACAAATCCATAAATTTGTGACGATCTAAGGTACCATCCGATTCATCAGGTATAAGATCACTAGGACAACATTTTTGGTTTTCAAGATCATTTCCCTAAAGTTGAAAATTTGAATTGGAATAAATACTTTCTTTATTTTGGTACAATCTCACTATTTTTCGTGCCTAGAACAATTTCCACTTCATCTCTTAAATAAATGAAGTTGAATTTGTTATTCATGAAGTGTTAGCAGATCATGTGATAGAATGACGGGTCATTCCATCTGTCTCAAACAAAAGGTTAGCAAAAATTATATGCATAAGTCGATCTATAGTGAGATTAATCATATATAGTTTCTAAAATGGACTTATACTTCATATATCATACTGCTTAATATAATAAAACTAGTTTCTACTAAACAGGGACTTCCTGTAGGCCAGTGGTAGGCGATAAAGGCCAGTCGCACTTCGGTTGTGGGTTCGATTCCCACAGCCTTGTCTGAAGCGATGGGTTGTCGCCCGTCCTGCAGGTTGTCCTTTTTCTAAAACTATATTACTATAACATCCCATAATATCGAAAAAACTTCTATCCTTAAACAATACTAACTTATGTCCAACATAATCCATTCCAATCTTTAGTCCTATCCATAATACTGCAGTCCATTCTCATAACATAGTGAAAACGATTAACAGAGATTTAATACCATCGTTGATCCCCATATATCATAAGATATATCTTGTTGGACACATTCCAAACATTCAAAGGCCTTAATCTTGTACTCTCTTGAATACCCATTGAACCTTAGTGAAAACTTGAATGCAGTTAAAAGTTAACACTTTCCACATACCAAAATCCTCAAAATTCTATATACTCAAACCATGATATCACTTAGTCCTTATATCAATCATGAGCTCATGAATACTGTTAAACATTTCATTTTCTCGTTTTCCCTTCATTATGCGCATAATATCTCAATCACTTTGAATACCACATTAGACCAATACATAAATATTCCAATATTCCAAGATACAACATTATTTTGGAATCCCATTACATAAACACTTAATCATTCCACCACATCGTTGTCATATTCAACATTTCCAATAGTGATCGCATGTGACTTCCCTTTGTCCTTTGCCTTAAGCGGTTGCTCATGTCGATCATCACTAACCCTTGGATTAGGGCATTTATTAGCATAATGCCCCATTTGCTTGCACTTGAAGCATTGAAGTGTTGGTTGTACGTTCTCTGCAGTGTTTGCTTTATTCAATTCATTAGAATCCCATTTTCCATTACTTCGACACTCAGCTGCTCGATGACCTTCTTTTCCACACTTAAAACATTTTCTAGTCCCTTTAAGACAATATCCACCATGCTTCTTTCCACACTTTGTGCATAAGGAAACATTCATCTTCTTTTTACCATTATTCTGAGATTTCTCCTTGAACTCCATCTTTCATTTCTTGTCAAAACCATGAGATGGATATGTAACACCAACTTCAATTTCTACCTTGATAGCACAACGCACAATTTCTTCATAGCTACTGAAGTCTCTTATAGCTGATGCCCTTCGAAGACTTGGTTTTAAGCCACTGGAAAATCGATCAACTTTACTTTCAGGTTGGATGATAATACCAGAAGCATACCTTGCAAGTCTTGTAAAATTCGCTTCATAGGTACCAACAGATTCATCATCCCTTTGCTTCAGTTCAAGAAACTCTTTCTCCATCTTTGTTCGGAGAATATGAGGGAAGTACTTATTGAAAAATAAGTTCTTGAACTCGTCCCATTCCATAGACTCAATTTCATCCCTTTGCCTCGTATTCTTAATAAGATTCCACCATTGATCAACATCTCCTTCCAAACGATACACTGCTAGGATGAGTTTATCATGTTCAGAACATTGAAGAACTGAAAATATCTTTTCAGTAGTACTAATCCATTGTTCAGCAACTAATGGATCAGTAGACCCACTGAAAGAAGGTGGACGCTGCCTCATGAAGGATTCAACAGAATTTTGCTCCTTCCTTTGCTCGTTTGGAAGTCCTGCATGATTCATAGCTTGAGAAAGTTGTGTGAGCATGGCTACAAGATTTTTCATTCCGGCTCCCATATCGTTTGGTTGCTCAGGGGGACAATCATTGCATTGCCCATCACATTCCGCATTAACACGGTTCCTTCGGGTTCCAGCCATCGTCTAAAACCCCAAAAGAATAGTATGAGAGGCGAAAATCATGCTAGGGAAAACAACATAATAAAGGGGTAGTACCCTCAATATCTAACATCTTAGGTTAAATTAGAAGATCGTTAGCGCAATTCTAGGACTATAACCTATACGTATACTTAACCTTAGAGACATCCCTAGACATACCTTAGAAATATCTCTAGGGATCTCACTAACGTTTTCGCATCCTAGTTTCCAAAGGTTGACTAAACCTTTCCTCTGATACCAACTGTAGGGACCCAAAGCTTGACGTACATGGACTTTACATTACTTTTGAGGAATACTTAGTACATAACAAAAACACACACACAAGGATCGTAATAGTTTAGTGTCTTTGGAAACTCGGAATATAATATTCTAATCGTGGTGAAAGATCTTAAAAATCTCCCATAAAGATCTTTCTTTTTTTTACCTAAAACCTTTCTTTATATCCTGGGGAAAAGAAAACATAAAAGGGTGAGCTCAAATGCTCAGTAAGGGTATACAAAAGAAATAAAAATCATATCATATCTTTTTGAAAATCATAACCTGCAAAAGAGATCAAAATATCTTAACATGGAGCAAATCATAGAAGTGAAAATGAGATCACCATAATCATAACATGAAACTTGAAACTTTGTGGCATGCACACATAATCATGGAAAATCATTTCTTGTTAGTCATGACTCATTGCCAAGACTATCTTAGTGGACAAAGTCCCTTTCTGAATCGAGTAACCCTCGTTTCAGTCCTGTTTCACTGAACCGTTATAACCTACCGTTCCAGCCCTGTCTATCTCATGAGATATAAAATCTTTACCCAATGCATTGGAGGGAGATATAGGTCCCACCCATCTCATAATGATACCATTCTTATGTGTGCCACAGAATCATAAATCATACATCATTTCATAACCCATGTAGTAAAAATGGGATTCGTAAACATCGTGACATCATAAAACAATTCATATAATATAATGGAATTCATAAAAATAATTCCATCACAACATAACCAAATCAATGTAATAATAGGGATAGAAACAGAAGCCTATGTTATCTTAGATGGAAAATAATTTTGATAAAACACTTGAAATGAATTCTTGAGGAAAATATCCTTTCTTCTTCAAAATCAATTTCTTTTCACAAAACCTCATGCAATTTTAAATGAAAGAGATTTTATTGAAAATAGTCATGAAATCTTTTGGAGGAAGCTTCATGAAAATAAAGCTTTATAAAACCGTAAAAATCCGTTTGTGCCATATAAGTTAAAAAAATATTCTTCTTGTACTTTTGTCGGAAAAGTCAAAAAGTAACTTGTACGAAAACGACATAAGATTCCTTTCATATCTTTTACAAAAAACTCACCGATGGGTAAAATTGGATATAAACTATTGTATAAGGATATAAATATTACATATTGAGGAAACATGGATGTGGATGATAAAATACACCCCAGTAATTACCAAAGTAAAAACAATCTCGGATAAAAGTGAGATTGTGATATTTCCCTTACCTTATGTCCGACTTGCTTTGTAAGTGTCCGAACCTCCTGTATAATGATTTAAATCATGTTATTGACTTATTCCAGAATCATATTCATTGTTATGATATCATATATGGTTCACTTATGACATTATATTACCCGTTTTTTTGTAAATTCCATGTTAAAGAAGCGTTTTGGGTAAAATCGTTTCATTTATCGTAGGTGTTTTGACTTGTTGTTCTTGACATCATTATTACTTATATCATGATCTACTTACTTCCAGAATATAAAATATGATTTATATATCATATATATTCAGTATATATATATATATAATAGATAGATAAATAAAATGAAAAACACCGTTCATGGAGACGGTAGTCCGTACGTACGCATGAACGCTGTTTTACTTTCCTTATTGTCTTGAAATGGAAGTAAGTAGATGACATACATATATATATATATACATAAATCCAGTAACTTTATAATGTCATATATTTCATTATTATTTCTTATATATACTTTATAATCATTCTTAAATGGTTAACATGGAGAATGAATCTCATCGCGTCGTGGAGACGGTAGTCCGTACGTACGCACGAGCGATGATATCATTTCCATAAATATTGAACTGAATTGGATTGGATTATACAATATATCAGAATCAATATTATGTTGTAATAACTATGTATAGTTATTCTTTACACCATTATACCCATCCATGTAAGGTGGTGGTGGAAAATAGATTACACCACGGCGTGGAGACGGTATTCCGTACGTACGCACGCGCGGTGATTTCTTTTTCCGTAGGATAGATAGATGGTGAAATAGGGTTGTTTCATACTTATAATAACATATCAGTATATGAGTGATACTGATGTTATTACTTCATAATGAAACAACCTAAGAAGAAGAAGTGGAAGAAGAAATAAAGATGAAAGAATTGGTAACGGTAATTACCTCTTCTTTGAAGCGCCTCTTTGAGACCTCCTCTTAGGGAACTAAAATTGGTCTTTGAGGAAGACCAGAACCTCTAGGATGTTTCTAGGGAAGTGGAGAAGAGAATTTGGCAGGGGTTGGCCAAGCTTGAGTGCTCAAATTGGTGTGAGGAGGAGGGGGAGGAGGTGTCCTTTTATAAGGGAGGAGAGGGGCACCTTAGGAATATCTCAAAATATTATTTTATATTAAAGTCAAAATCGGTTAATAATTTATCACTATTAATTATTTCGATTTAAAAAGTTGTTTTTAATTATAATTTAGTAATTTTCACTATTCATCAGAATATGAAAGTTATCCGAAAAGTACCAAAATTTCACCTTAGGCTAAATTCGATACTCCGAATCCAAAAATGAAGTTCATTTTGAAAAATAAGATTTACAGAATTTTAAAAAGTGGTTATTACTATTCATACAGGCTAGTTTTAATAATATTTTAATAGCATATCGTTGTTTAGTGAAACTCGGTATTGCGTATTACACACGCTATCGAGGAAGGTCGCGATTGCGTGCAATGCAAGGCAAGTCAAGGATGCGTGTTGTGCAAGCTCCTTTTGGTGTAGCGTACAACACAAGACATTAATAAAATTAAAAAGAATATTTTTTATAAAATCTTGGGCTATTACAAAATACAACAAATAATCAATCCATACATTGATTAATATTGGTCACATTACCCAATAAAGTATCAGTGGATCCTCCCCAGCCTATGGAATATATGAATGTATATGATTATACATCCTAAATATGAAATATGAACATCAATCAGATGCACAAAAAATTAAGTTATCTTAACCTATTAAAATAGAATTCATAAGGAAAAACCTACATAACTATCCTACAGACAATATATTAACCATCTAGTATTGATTGGTACATAATGATTTTTCATAGTTGGAATCACATGGGTCATATTTTTCCCAAATCTAGTTTCTATGTTGTATTTATTTAATATCATTCTATATTTTCATAACCTTATAATCCCATAAACACTTAAACTACACATACTCAAAAATACTTCTAAGCACACTCTCCCATCTACCATTATACCATGAACAATCGATGCCAAGACACCTCGTGATCTGAAAATTAGATTGGGTGAAAATAGTAATAACAATTATTAATAGGAAAAAGTGGGGTTACTATTACTAAAAGAATAAAATAGAAAAAATGGGTTTTATAACCCTTTTATATATAGTATAAAATACTAAATTATTTAAAATAACCATATGATTGGCACTAAACGCCCATATAAATAAATTTATTGCATTTATTGAAAAGAAAAACAACAACAACAAAACTATCCATGATCATATAGGGGAAATAATACTGAAATAGTAATCATAATCAATGTTACCTCATCACATGTGTTATCTAATTATAGTTGGTAGCATTCTTTAAAAATTTTATTCGCCCAAAAATTAGTAAACATTACTAATGTGAGAATTTGAGTTTACTCACAACTCTTATCCTCCAACCACTCTTTCATTTATTAAATATGCATAATAAATCCTTAATAAAGAAATAATGTAATTATAACTCAATTTAACATAAATTAACATATAATTTCAATATTCAAAAACCGCCATCATGTGAAATCCATCGTTCCATTAACATCACATGTAAATCATATCCACAAGTATTAACTCAGTCACTACAAAAATTCTTCTATGACGGTAATGATTGCCGCTTCAACCCCCACAAGTATCTATCATCCTGATGAGAGACATTCAACACTGAAAATAATAATAATGAAGGTATCTAACATAGTAATACCACATCCCTCATTTTCATTATCTATTGGGATAATTTAGTCCCTCACACCACATTTCTATATGGGAAAACCAGATCCCTCAATCATGTTTACTTTATAATTTTCAATTTACTTATTATTTTTTGATAATAATATAACTCACTAATTTAATTAATTAATTATTTTATTATTCTTTTTCTATTTTATTATTTGTATTGCGTATTTAGATGTCAATAAAACAATAACAATAAGTGTGATATATTTTAAAAGTTTAATATTATGTATCATGTTAATTTAAATTTAATCTTATTTTTATGTTTTCGGAAATTTAAATCATATTACATATTGACTTATTTATATCATTTCTTCACATAAGGTTTTGGGCCAAAATAATTTTATTTTGTGTATTTGTTTTCTAATGAAAAGTATTTTAAAAAAATAAGCGTGTCATGTAAGAAAGTATTAATCACTATAACCTCTATTTCAGGGGACTCCGGACGTGACCCATAAATTCTATGTATCATAATTACACACCTATTATAACTATGTAAGGTGATATATGACATATTTTCTCGTATGTTATAATAGAATTTCATGTGTTTTGAAGTGTGTATGAATCAATTTAGTCTCTATATTTGATGTATATTTTCTATCATATAGAGACATTCACGTGACATGATAGTCACATGATATTAAACTATAGAAAATTCCTCTGAATATGGCTTATTGGAAAAAACACATTTTAGAATACTCTTTCTGACTAAATACACTATTACAACATTATCTATAAAAACATATCACTGATAGAATATTTAAAGTGAAAGTGAATTTATATAATTAAAACACAACCCTTAGAATATATATACTATAATGAAAAATATGTATCTCAATAATAATAACCCGAACAAAAAGATAAAAAAAGTTTCATATTGATCCTGAAAAAGGAAAGGTTGGTTATTTCTCCACTTAAAAATGAAATATTTTGATTTGTGCTTCAAGGTTTATAAATGGTAGGGTTTTAATAGTTGTCACTCTCCCTTAAAAGTGAAGTATTTATAGTGGTTGTTCATACTCTTGGGTTGAGAGTGCAAATTGTATACATAATAATATTTGGTCTAAAATACTATAAAATTAATTGATCATTATAATTCATTACATTTTGTTTACACTCTCAACACTCATAAAAAAATAAGTATATAAATTAATTATTTTAACTTATAATGAACTAAATTCCACATCATATATTTTGTCACATTTAATAATTTATGATTGCCAATCCAACCCCTCTAGTTTCTTTCCATATCTAATTAATAATCTAACAATTGGAAATAGAGAAAAACCTTCATAGATTTGATTGTTTATATTATTTATTAAAATAATTGTTTGTATATATATATTTTTGATTTAATCATTTAATCAATAATATAGATATTTTTGAGTGATAATTTATTTTTGATGTATAGAGAAAGGATACTTTTAAAAGAAAATGAATCTAAAAAGTATAAAAAAAATTATCTTCATGCCATGTTGAATCAATATATCTTATATGTCTTAAATATAGAATGAAATTAAAGTTAAGAAAATAATATCCTATAAATGATATGAAGAAGATATATTTTTGAGGTAATTAGTCAAATTATTTTGAGACATTATGTTCCTAATCTAAAGGGAAGAAACACACTATTAATTTTTACATTGTGGATAAATATTGCATGGTATAATCTTCAAATTATACATCATATAAATAATCATCTAATGATTATGGTCATTTTATTAATTGTTTCGACACTTCGGCAAAAAAGGCATTTAGCGGCGGTTTTTTTCGTTTCGCAGCGGTTTAAACCGCCGCTAAATCGATTGGCGGTGGTTTTGAAAAAACGCCGTGAAAGCATACATCGGGAAACTATTTGCAGCTGTTTTCAAAACCGTCGTAGAATGTTTCGCAGCGGTTTAAACCGCCTATAAATGATTTAGCGGCGGTTTTTTTATTTTTTTTATTTTTTATATTTTATTTATTTATTTATTTTATTTATTTATTTTTCGTATTTATTTTATTTATTTATTTTTCGTATTATTTTATTTACTTTATTTATCCATTCATGCACATCCCATGCACATGCACATGCACATGCACATGCACATGCACATGCACATGCACATGCACATGCACATGCACATGCACATGCACATGCATGTCCATGCAATATAAAGAAATTCTGTGTTTGGTAAGATTTGAACCCCTAACCTCTTACATATTTTCCAAAGACTTTACCACTCCAGCAAGCTCGCCATGTGGTTAATAAACAGAATTTAATATACTTATATATATTAATTGAAAAAACATATAATACATAAATAATAGATATAAACTCAATAATAATAAATAATAAATAATAAATAATAAATAATAAATAATAAATAAATATAAATAATAAATAATAAATAAATATAAATAATAAATAAATATAAATAATAAATAAATATAAATATAAATAATAAATAATAAATAATAAATAATAAATAATAGATATAAATAATAAATAATAAATAATAAATAATAAATAATAAATAACAAAAAATGAATAATAAATAATAAATAATAAATAATAAATAATAAATAAATATAAATAATAAATAATAAATAAATATAAATAATAAATAATAAATAAATATAAATAATAAATAAAAAATAAATATAAATAAAAAATAATAAATAAAAAATAAACATAAATAAAAAATAAATATAAATAATAAATAATAAATAATAAATAATAAATAATAACTAATAAATAAATATAAATAGTAAATAATAAATAATAAATAATAAATAATAAATAATAATTAATAATTAATAATTAATAAATAATAGATAATAAATAATAAAAAAATTATAGATATGAATAATAAATAATAAATAATAAATAATAAATATTAAATAATAAATAATAAATAATAAATAATAAATAATAAATAATAAATAATAAATAATAAATAATAAATAATAAATAATAAATAATAAATAATAAATAATAAAAAATAAAAAATAAATATTAAAAAATAAATAATAAATAATAAATAAAAAATAAAAAATAAATAAATATAAATAATAAATAATAAATAATAAGTAATAAATAAATAAATATAAATAATAAATAAATAAATATAAATAATAAATAATAAATAATAAATAAATATAAATATAAATAATATATAAATTTAAATATTAAATAAAAATAAAAATAAATAATAAATAATAAGTAAATATAAATAATAAATACTAAATAAATAATAAATAATAAATAATAAATAATAAATAAATAATAAATACTAAATAATAAATATAAATAATAAATATAAATAATAAATAATAAATAATAAATAAATATAAATAATAATAATAAATAAATATAAATAATAAATAAATATAAATAATAAATAAATATAAATAATAAATAAATATAAATAATAAATAAATATAAATAATAAATAATAAATATAAATAATAAATATAAATAATAAATATAAATAATTAATATAAATAATAAATAATAAGTAAATATAAATAATAAATAAATATAAATAA
This sequence comes from Viscum album, assembly GCA_963277665.1. Classification (NCBI taxonomy): domain Eukaryota; kingdom Viridiplantae; phylum Streptophyta; class Magnoliopsida; order Santalales; family Viscaceae; genus Viscum; species Viscum album. The sequence goes on along the minus strand of OY728150.1, from coordinate 31,946,280 downwards.
TATATAATATATAATAAATAATAAATAAATAATAAATAATAAATAACTAATAAATATAAATAATAAATATTAATAATAAATATTTATAATACATAATAAATAATAAATAATAAAAAATAAAAAATAAAAAATAAAAAATAAAAAATAAATAATAAAAAATAAATAATAAATTATTAATAATAAATAATAAATAATAAATAATAAATAATAAATAATAAATAACCAGTAACAAATATTATTATTATTAACAATATTTTATTATTAGTAATAATAAATAATAAATACTAAATAATAAAACAATAAACAATAAATAATAAATAATAATTAAATATAAATAATATTTTAATAATAAATAATAAATAATAAATAATAAATAATAAATAACAAATAATAAATAATAAATAAATATAAATAATAAATAATAAATAAATATAAATAATAAATAATAAATAAATATAAATAATAAATAAATATAAATAATAATTAATAAATAATAAATAAATAATAAATAAATAATAAATAAATAATAAATATAAATAATAAATATAAATAATAGTAATAAATAATAAATAATAAATAATAAATAAAAAATAATAAATAATAAATAATAAATAATAATTAAATATAAATAATAAATAACAAATAAATATAAATAATAAATAATAAATAATAAATAATAAATAACAAATAATAAATAACCCGTTACAAATAATAGGTAACCAGTTACAAATAATAAATAACCAGTTACAAAAAATTGGACTCACATTAATGGAGATAACTTATGATCCGAGAGTCCATTTTAGATATGCGACCTCTCAAATCAAAGATCCTGAAACGATCTTCGACCAGAAAGGTGAAAGAGTCCGAATGGACAGGCGGATCGGAAGTTACGACCATTTAAAAAAAAGCTGATGGGGAACAAGTGCTAGAAACAAGGCATTGAAAAACATGACAAACCTCATACCCACTAAAAAGGCCATAACATATGATCTAGGAGTGCATGTGGGCTTCGCGACCAGTCAAACTGAAGCTCATGGAACGAGCTATGATCTGGAAGGTGGAGGAGGCCGATCTGACACACAGATCGAAAGTTAGGTCCGTTTGAAGACAAGTTCGACGGGACATCGGTGACAGAAACGTAGTTTTAGAGGCCTTCGGAGGGGTTTTTGGGGTTGAAAAACACAATAGAAGCTTCCTTGTGCCGAATCAGTGCGTAGCTCTCTTCTCTGGCTTCAATTTGATATGTGGTAGAGCACAAACAGACACCCGGAGCGAAAGTTATGGACGTTTGAAGTTGGAGAACTTTTTTCAACTTTCTTCTAACTCTAATACCATTCACACCTTAGACCGTCTCATGGTTTTGATTATATGTGCCTCTATATCTCTTCATGAGATTTGATTTGACTGATCGTGGTGCTTTAACAGATGGCCAGATCAAAAGTTATGGTCGTTTTAGTGATTTCGGGGTTTCTCGTGTTTTTTTATTTTTTCATTTCATTTCGCGGCAGTTTTCCCGAAAACGCCGCTATTTCGCGGCGGGTTTTTAAAAAACCACCGCTAATCCTCAAATAAAATTAAAAAAATAAAAAAAAATTTAAAAAATATTAATTTTTTTTGGCATTTCGTGGCAGTATTTTCACGGTGGTTTAAAAACCGCCGCGAAATGGCGGCCCGAAACACGTTTATCGGCGATTTTAAATACCGTCGCGAAAAAACCGCCGCTAAATGACAGTTTTCTTATTGTGCGAAGAGTTATGTGGGTATTTTTGTTAATAAATTAAGAAATAGATAATATTTATTTCAACCACATAAAACTCTAGGTTAAATATATTAATGTTTATGTAGAAAAAAATAACCTATCTCTTGAGGATATAATGTTAATGAATTCAAATGTTTAATTGTATATGACTAAATTTTTGAATGGAAAACTCAATGGAGACTATGAGAAGATAAAATTATATATTTATATGAATGATAATGTTTTTTTATATTATTTAAGAATTTCACTATGAAAATGGAATGTTGAAAAATTAATTATGTAATGTCATTGTAGAAAGTGTGTTTATGAAAAATCTTTTGTTATGTAGGAACATTTCAAAGGGAACATATGTTAATATTATAAATTCTAGAAAATATAATGATATAATTAATACCATGGATTATAATTTCAAAATTATTTATTCTAAATGATTCATACATGTTCATTATGCATTTGATAAATGTGTATAATTTATAAAGCCACTCAGGTATAATATTGGGTTTACTAATACATCTTCAGTGAGTTCTGAGGTTTTAAAACATCAATTCCTTTTGGTTCCCAAAGGTAATATATTGAATCTAGTTGTACATAAAAAACCCTAATTTACATGGTGATGTTTTTCCTTGTTAGCATTATACATGTAGTTTATATTTTTTACTTTATCATGTATTATCATGTTTCTTAATTGTTTTATTTTTTGGTTCTATACTGGTTTACATGCTAATTTCATTTGTAGATAAAGTATATTAAAATATTGATCGCTATTTTTAATTAATTTCATATTATTATTTATATCTTTTAATATCAATAATTTTTTTGGATCAGTATAGTATTATGTTATTTAGGGGGATTATAAATGATAGATTTTCCATTTTCATATATTTTTACAGATGTAGAGAATGGATTAAAGGGGAGTACACTATACATTTTTTTATCTTCAAATAATTTTAGTTCTTCACTTTTATATATAAGATTATCGGTAGTTGGTTTCTTTTATTTGGGAATAATTATTAATATTTATTATGTTTAGAACATTTTAGAATGAATTTTATTCATTATTATAATTTTTTAACACTAAGGAATTCAGGTGTAATTTATTTACTATGATTTATTATTTATCATATGGGGAGTTATATACCAATTTATTTTACTACCTTTAGTTTTTAGTTTTATATAAAAAGATATGATTGATATTTTCATGTCATTATTATTTTATAAAAAGGTTGGGTATAACGTTTGGGTTCTGTAATTTTAAAATATTCACAATATAAAATATCAATCAAGGTTAATAAAATTTCATAATAAAACATGAACATCATATAATACTGAAATTTATCTATTATATTATCAATATATATATACACATGATAAATAATATAATATAATAAATATAATAATCATAATGTCTTACTCAATCCTCTACCATCTCAATCCATTTTCCATACAACATGCACATATCCTTGGATAATCGATTCCATCATAACATACATGTATAATAATAAACTAGTTTCAAAATAGTGAATAAAATCCACACATATTTAGTATCCATATTATTAATAAAAACAAACTATGACAAAAAAATAATAGAAATTATGTTTAAGTTGGAATCACTATATAAGATAATAATTAATGATAAATAATTAGTCTTCCTTTCAATTCATACGTTTGTAATTTTCTACAAGTTTCATCTTCCTATTATAAAATTATATCATTACAATTAAAATTTAAATAATTTTCTATATTCTTTATATTATTATTACATATTTTTATTCTTAATAGAATCATAACTATTTTTAGTAAGAAAATACACAATATTATACAATTTATTTTACCCGGAAATATGAGATGTTAGAATCCTTTATCAGAATTCATCATTAAAGAAAAAACATATGATGTGCCCTCAATTTTACCATGTATAATTCTAAGCTCATTTTTGAGTTTCAATAACCCAAGCCCTTGGAAAGTGTAAAATATCAATTTTTATTGAGAAAACCCAAACATAAAGTTTTTTTGATTTTTTTTGTTTACCTAATGTGTTGTATACCCTTGATATGCAATTCAGCATGGTTCCATGTTTGTAGTGTTACATATTACATTTAATATTTACTATTTAACTAATATTTATACATATGGGTTTAGTTGATGATTTCTCTAAGAGTTTCCCTGGATTATAATTTTGAAAATCTTGTTGAGTTTAGAATTGGAGGTTTTACCTATGTGTGGTATAATCTCAATTGGGGTAATATTCCATAATTCTGGCATATTTAATGGGGTTCTGAATCAAATTTATGTAGGGGTTTTAATTATACAAACATCCAACCTATTCTATTTTGTAAACATAGGGGTAAATCTCACCACATGTATAGTTATGTAGAACCCAGAGAGGGGGTGAGGAAATCGAGTAGATTCCTTCTATGGGTGATCAAATATATATATTAGTGTTAAAAAATCATAGATATAGGATTATGGGAATGTGATTAGGAAACATTGGTGGAATTACATGAGGTATATTTCATTTTTTTCCACAATGTCTTGTTTCAAATTTTTTGTTTTTGTTTTATGTTATAGGAAATATATTTCCCATTATTTTTATTCAGATTGGAATGAAATTATTTTCTAAGAGTTTTGTGAGAAATCTATTGGTTCAAAAGAATTTGTGTATCTATTTTCAATCTATATGACATATACCCTAAATAAAATAAGACTTTTACTGTCTTGATGTCTCTTAGGTATGAGACAAAGTCCAATAGTGTATAGGTTATGTGTATTTAACAACTCATGATATTATAATATGTCTCCTTTATATTTAATCTCTTCAATATCTTACATTTCCCACAACACCAAGATTTAAAAAGCAATGATATAAAATTAAATATCATTATTTTAATATTATTGTTATAACCTACCTGTTATATCTACGAGAATAAATAGTATAAAAATTATGAAATTTGTTTAATATATATTAAATAATTTTTTTACATTCATAGAAATGATTTTAGAGTTGTATGATAATATTGAATCCAATTATACTCATTAAATGGCAATATTTTTCTGATGGCATTATTACCACATTTTAATGGCACACCTATTTTAAAAATAAAATTTCCAAAACATTTTAGATTTTATTTTTTAAAATCGATATCATGTTTGGATTTATAATATCCAAATTAGATTATATTGAATTTTTGGTATTTTTTGCGAGGTTTCATTTTATGATGAATATTGAAAAATACTCCATTATATTTAAAATCTGGCATTTAGAATAATTAATTAATATAGAATAAATTTATTTTAAAATATTAATAAATCAAAAATAAATATATTAATACAATTTTGGTTATTGGAATCATTTTTTATTAAACAAGGATATAAAAATTTATTGAAATTATGAAGGTCCTTTTTAGCCGTATTCACACCATATCTACAGGGTTTGCAATAAAATAAATTTTTATAATTTTCATAATTGTTTTTAAAAAAAATACATATATATTTTTAATTACTATAATATTTTTCGTCTAATATATATTTCTTTAATAGTAACATTATTATTATTTTGACCACGGTTAAGGGTAAATTTGGTAATTAAGAATAAAAATATTATTATAATTGTTATACAATTACACTAACAGTAGTCCTAATTTATTTTATTGATTTTTTACTCCAAAATCATAGTTTTTTCAATTTCATGTCCAATTGGGGAAACTTGGATGACTTAATTATATTTATTATATAATATATAATGAAAATCCAATTCTATTATACTTTTTGTTTTTATCAAGTAAAATATTTTTAATATGATGTAATATAAGTGATATGGTCGACAATAAAAATTATTTACAAATATGAAATTCCTATATATATGGTTTTTATTTATTTATAATTTTATAAAATATATTATTAAATTAAATGGTGACACAATCATGATGCATTAATATATTTATTAAAGGGAGAAATATTTAAATGATATTAATAATAATAAAATAAATATAATTTGAAATATTAAATTTCATACACAAAATTTATTATGACATTTAAATGTTAGGGACTAGTTAATGTTTTTTATTCAAACTAATCATGTTGTAATAATTTTTTAAAAATAATATAAATAAATAGTTTGGAAATTGAGATAAATGGGATTTTAAAATAAATAATATTTTATTAAATGATTTAAAATTTATAAAAATATATTTTTTTATCCAACTAAGTATGAAAATGTTAAAAATTTCATAAATGGTCAAATTTGGATCTTTTCTAATTTTATAATTTCTATATAAACCCCATAGAGTAAAAAATACAAGTTGTCATATTAAGAGTAAAAGGGTTTTTCTAAGGGTTATATACAAAAGATAAGGATACTTTTGTGTCCTAACATGAAATAAAATAATTTGTTGAGATTATTTAGAGCCATTATCATCTCATATGATAAATAATTCACTTTTATTGAATTTTTAAATATAAATTAATTTATATTAATTAAATATTTTAACAGTTTCCTATAGTTCCCCTCCCCACTCTTATAAAAGGGAACCTATTCTATTCTTTTATTCACGCCTCTAAAAGCCATTTTTTTACCAAAAAACTCTTATTTACCCTTAATAATCCATCAATTAATCCTAGAGGAAATAATTTGGGATGAAATATAACCCATGAATTACTATTATGAAAATCATATAGACATACTAAAAGATTAGGAAATTATTTTACAAATTCAATTCAATTACATTTATTCGTATACTTAGTTTTCTTCAGTTTGTTCCATAATAAATTAATAAATACATTTTCAATTATATTTTTATATATAATTGTGATTATGTTACATCCATATTACTCCATTAATCATTCCTTCTAATAATAACATCACCAACAGTGTTTACCTATGACTTACCTTCTCCAATATTTGATGTAAATTGTTTTTCATTACCATGTTATTTTGATTGGTATAATGATGAATACAATGGTTGTAAATAACCAATATTACGTGATATTTATTCTATATAATTATTATACAATCCATTTTCTTACCCCTTCACTATTAAGGTAATGATATCGTCACATGTGCGTATATCGAGCCTATTGTCTCCAAGTCGTGAAGAGATTTATCTTCAATGTTAAACATTCAAATATTATTATAAAAATATATATAATATAAGAGTAAGATATATATGAAAAAATAATTCTACTTGAATAATATATATATATATATATATATATATGATATTTAATTTCTTCTATTCAATACAATAAGAAAGCAGAAACAACTTTCACGCAAACATACGACCTACCATCTCCATTAACTATGCATTAAATTCCATATTAATTATAAAAGTTTATAAATATATATTTATATAATTAATATATATGATATATAAATAATTTTTCACATTATTTAAGTAACTATGTAATGATCTAATTAATATGATCGATAATAACTAGTCAAAACCTGTATGATTAACAATGTGGTTATTACACAAAACGTTGCATTAACATGTAATTATTAATATTCAGGTAACATAAATTCGAAAATGTATCATATATGATTTCATAGATAATTTATATGGTTTTGGTATAAATTAACAACACATTTTAAAACATTATACAGGAGGTTAAAGAACATCCATCATAATGAATGTATGAGGTAAGGGTTAATTTCAAAATCTCATTTTTATTCGTGATTGTTTATATTTATTTGTTTACTGGAAAATATTTATCATCCATGTCCTTGTTTCTTAAAAATAAATTTCAAATTTTCACTAAAATTATTCTAAAAATAAATAATGATATTTTTACTCATTTTTATATTTTATAATGTGATTTGAAAGGAATGTTTTTTTTTGCAATTTTCAAATGAGGTACTTTATGACTTTTTTAACAGAAGGAATGTTCTTAAACTTGTTATGAATGAACGGATTTTTTAAAAAGTCATGAAGTAATACTATTTTAAAGGATCTCTTACATGATTACAAGGTTATTTATAAAATAAATGTTATATTTTAAAATTGTGTGTATTTTAGACGATTTCAACTTACAAAAATGTGGTATTTCTCTCAATAATATATAAACGCTTTTATTAGTTTCTTCCAAACTATGTCATCATTATTTGTTTGATATTATTATTAATTGTTGTTGATTTATTATGATACAATCTAAAATATTTTATTTAAGGTTTTATGATTTGTTTGAATATAGATGTGCTATTTTTGAATGCATTCATGGTTTACAGTTACTGTATTAACATTTCGTATGCCAATTTCAATATGAACATTTATGTGGGTTATGTTTCACCCTTTTTAAATGATAAATCCAATGTAAATAGTATGATACCAGTTGGGTACTGATAAATAAAATTCATAAGGGTTCTGTGCTATTTAATGAATGATTTACGGGTTGGGGGCCGGTAAATGAAAGATGTACAGGTTGGGGAATCATTAATGAAATCCCAACAAGATAGGGACCAGTTAATGAAACCACCTCGATGCATTAATAGTTTTAATTAGACGAACTGGTTTTTATTTTGATATCTTATTAACCATTTATTTAGGGTCACGACTCATAGACTTAATGGTATGGTTGTGATATCCATAATTATGCATTCTCTCATTATGAGATTAGTAATTGATATTTCATGTGATTGTTTCACTAGTATCATATTCATGTGAATTTTTATGTTGCATTATTTTATTTATTCATACCATATTATACTAAAAAATATATTTAAAATGATTGTGTTTTATTTATAAACCGTAACATAAAAGATTATTCTTATTTATGAAAGCTTCTACAGTATTATTTCCACTTACTAAGCATATATGCTCCACCCTTTCCTATGTTTTATTTTCCCATGATTCCAACGTGTCTATTATGATAGATATACAGGGTTATGAATAGAGAAAAATTTAATTTCCAATGAATTATCATTTTTATAAGATTTTTTGAAATTTTAATGATTGTTTCATGAATGCGATATATTCTCCAACACATCTAAAATGATATACCATTTGGGATTCGAAACTTTTATCTATGCCCACGTAATAAACTAAGGCACCGGCTCTGGGATACCGAGGTCAAGGTCATTATCATTTTTATCATTGTAGTTTTAACAAAAAACATGGAAACTAGATTTAGAAAACGTAAATTTTGGAACATAATCCTAAGGAAAACATTGATGATATGTGTAGAAGAATATTCAATAATTATAGAAATGATTATAGTTTTTGGGTATTCCTATTAAAAATCACTATCGAGATACTACATGTGGACATGTTTTTTGGATCATATGGTACTAGGGGTAACAAGTCAGACTATGTGGGTTGAGCCTAATTTGCTGTAGCCCAGTGCACAACGATAGTCTTTGGAGCAACCTCGTTTGACACTCTTTGGGGATATTCATATGATAATTTAAATTTTATTTGAAAACCATTATGAAGGATTTAAAGTTAAAAATGTACCAAAAGAAACATTGTTTATAATTATGAGACTATATATGCAAAAATATTCAATTTATTTTATGAATTTTTCAATTATTTGGATTCTACATTATGATATTATCTAAACCAGTGTATGATTTCATTTAGAAATGATTCCTAGTAGAAGAAATTTGGAATTTACATATTCACATGAACTATATTATAAGAAGGATTATATCATTAATGGTCATAAGAAAGTATTTCTATGGGAAATAGTCTCCATAGCATTCTCAACATATGAAGACATAATATCAAGTGATATTTGGATATGAAAAGACTACATAATGTATTATGTAATTGTGGGGATGCGTGAGAATAAATGGATAACTAGAAGAATTTTGGGTGAAGTGGAGAAAGGAAAGTTGGGTTTTCCCACATGTGAAAATTGTGAAAAGAAACACTCTTGTACTTTCTTAAAAGGAATGATAGTTTCATAAAAGTGTAAGGTGAACGTCCATTGTTGATGGGATGGAAAGGATAATAATAAATGGTTCTAATGTAAAAGTCTTCAACTACAAGGATATGAGACAAAACACAAATCAATCTATCATGCATCATCGGAATATACCCCAAAAAAGGATAATGGATAACTGAAAGGACTACATTACTACCACGGACGAAGATGCTTGGTTATTTTGATTATCTTGGGATTCATGAATTATTTCATTTTATTATTTTATCATCGATGTACCATATATATTGATTATTTTATATATAATTATTTTATTATAATACTAATTAATTATGGATTTGGTAGAATGCATATTTCTATTATGGTTAAATGGTGATCAAGTTATTCATATATTTTGGAACATGAAAAAATGATCTGTAATATATTTTTTGGAGATAATATTATATTAATTTGATTTCTGATATTTAGGGACCATTCTTCAAGAAAATTGGAATGTGAATTTGGACAGATGTATTTTCATGAGTCTTAAGGTTTTAATGGATTCAGTTGAACATTGGAGATTATTGTGTGATGTTAATGTATATTTTATCATATTGGATAAACTGTAATAACCATTCTGGTATTGGTATCCATTTAAAAAAATTGATTCAAATACTCATAGATCATATGTTTTATTAAGTAATTTTTGCGTGAAAAATTAATTTTTGAACACTTTTTTATAGGTTTTCGGATTCATGTTAAAACATGATCAAATCACAACCAAAGGATGAGAGTATTCATATGACATTTAAATAAATAAACAAAGATATTATTTAATGAAATCCTTCAAATCTAGGGAAAATATATTGAATCAAAAAATTCATCATAGTACTTTATTTTCTAATGAATCAAATGGTCCCTCAAATCATCACAAATTTATATAATTATGATTTTTAACATTCTCTTTACCAGATTATCTATCACTATTAATCTGAACATGATGGTTATAATTATCATCAATATCTAATATTAGAAACGTGGAACACTATTATGTTTTATCTCCATTTACCTTCATACTTCCCTTAATTTTACTTAATGTAGATGTATCCTTAATCCATTTTCCAGTGTAAAATTTCATCAATGGAATTTTGAATAGTCAAACCCCTAAATTTTTAAACTAAGATTACATTGTGACAACGCAATTAAATGAAATATGGGAGAATGTAACATCCCAGAATATTATAGTATATATCTTATAAATTTAATATCTTATATAGATAACATTTCACACAACACAAAGATTAAACGATCATTAATATACAAGTAAAAATTTATTTTTTAATATGACCATTATAACGTTGTTGTTTCATCGGTGAGAATGAATACTATTAACCAAACATTCAAATTTATATATAATATATTTAATTTAAATTTTTTGAATTCATCCATATGATTTTATAGGCATAAGATAAAAATGAATCTAATTTTAAGCATAAAAGGGAAATATTTTTCTAAAGGAAGTATTAATGCCATTTAATAGAACACCTATTTTTAAATTATTTTTCTTATTTTTTTTACATTCTATTTTTGAAAAATGATTCTTTTTCTAATTTATAATATCAAAATTATTTTAGGGTGAATTTTGAGATTTATATGAGATGTTTCATTTTTTATGAATAAAAAAATACTACCTTAAAGTTAAAAAATTTATTTTTCATATAAATAATTTTTAAAATATAAATTTATTTTAAAGTAATAATAAATCAATAATCAATATATTAATCCATTTTTGTTTATTGAAATAATTTTTATATGGAAATTAGATAGACAAAAGTATTGAGAATTTTAACATCCTTTTTGTCCTCCTTCTAGCCACATCTGCATGATTAGAATTGAATTTATTTATTTTTATTCTCAGAAATGATTTTTAAAAAAAAATATATACATGGTTTTAATTAGTATGATTTTTTTCCTAATCATAACAACTTAATTTTTGGTGGACAATAACTTTAGTATTTCTTACCACGTTTAAGGGTATATTCTATAATTAAAGGTAAATGTAATATTATAAGCATTATAAAATTAACCTACAACTTTTCCTAATTTTATTGGATGAATATATTTTGACACAAATCATCATTGGGAGTATTTTGGGATCACATGGATCTACTTGTAAAAAATTAATATATTTATGAAATTATATATAGTGAAAATAAAAAAAATTATACATTATCTTTTACCAAGAATAATATTTTTAATAAGAAGTTATATAAGTATTATGTTAGACTATAAATAGTATTTAAAAGGATATAATATTTATCTACATCATGTTAATTTATTTATAATTTTTGAAAATGAATAATTAAATTAAATGGTTACACATTGATGGGGGTAGTAATTGTTTTCTTAAAATAAGAATCAAATAAAAGATATTAATGATAATGAAATAAATATAATTTGAATTATTTTATTCCATAAAAAATATTTATGGATGCATTTGACATGGTTGGGTTGATTTAATATATATATTTTGAAGGAATATGTTTATTACGATTTTTTAAAAGAGTTAGTTAATAAATAGTGTCAAAACAGACACAAAGTTATTTAAAAAAATAATATTCATTAGATGACATAATATTCTTAAATATATATATTTTAGCCAAATATCAATGATAATTATAATTATCTCTGGTAATTTCGGAATTTTCTAGTATCTATGTTAACCCTAATGAGTAAAAAGCCATGTTGTCATGGTAAGAGTTGATATATTTAACTAAGGGGTAAATCCAAATTATAATGTAAATTTTGTTACATAAAATTTTCTAAAAATTATTTTTAGAGTATTTCAACCCATAGTCATATTAAATTATAAATAATTTAATTTGGATCCATTTTTAAGTGAAAATTAATTTAAATTAATTTAATATTTTAATAGTATCTTAATGTGCCCTCCCCTCTCTTATAAAAGGTCACACATCCTTCTCTTTTATTCCAAACACTACACCCATTTGGATTTTCCTAACCTAACTCATTTATCCTTAAAAAATTCCTAAAATAATCCTACAGGTCATGAATTGGTTATAAAATAGTCTAAATAAGTACTTTTGATCAAATTAAAAATTGTAACTTGAAGAGGAGGTAATTATTTTAAAAATTTAATTCAATTTCTTTTCTTCTACTACTTAATAATCCTATGTTATTTTCATATTATAGTAATATATCTATTATAAGAAATATAATTATATTTTATTATAATTATGGGACAACAATATTACACTTTTAATCTATCATACGAATAACAATATCACCATGTGTGCATATATACGGCTTACCGTCTCAACACTATGGTGTAATTTGGTTTTCATTACCACATTTTTTGGATTGGTATAATTATGAGTATAGTGGATATAAATAAAAAACTATTCCTTGATATTTATTCTTTATAATTAATCTACCATTAATTTCAATACCCATTTACGGTTAAGGGAACGATATCGTTGTTAATGCGTGCATACGACCTACCATCTCTATGACATGATTAGATTAATCTTCCACATTAACAATTAAATAATTATTATATAATTACATATAATGAATAAGTATGAAATATATAACATAATAATTCTATAGGAACTATATATATATATATATATATATATTATTTTCTTTGTATTATTCCATATAATAGGAAAATGGAAACAGTAATCGTGCGTACGTTCGACCTACCGTCTCCATGAGCAATGCATTCAATTACATAAAATTATATATAAATATATATATTGAATATATATTATATATAAATCATGTTTTACATGTTTAAAGCAATTAAATAATGATCTATGTAATAGTATCAAGAATAAAAATCAAAACACGTACGATTAACGTAGCGATTAATACCCAAAGTGATTGTTTAACCAGGAGATATTAATTAATGGGAAATATAAAGTCATAAATGAATCATATATTATTTATTTGTTTTCCGTTGAAATGTGTGTTCTAGTAGTAAGAATCACTTATTCTCGGCGATTTTTATTGGATTAATTCATGGAACAGGAAACTTCCAACAGTTCTTTATCCAAAGGGGACCTTCTTTTTAAAGACATGCGTTCGTTAAATTCGAACATTAAAATACTTAAGAATGTGCATTGGTCAAGAGGAGTGGATGTTGGACTCATCACACCCTTTTTGGGGGGAATTATTGTCTTCTAGGGGGCTCTCTTTGTAAATTTAATATATTTTCCTAATTTCTTTTTAATTCACCAAGTATATCATAAGTATCCCTTGGAATTTACAATCACCTATTAACATGTGTAAAATTTAGAATCATCAGTATGAATTCAAGGTTCTTCATTTAATAGAAATATCCATATTTATTCGATGTTTTCCATTAATAGTATCCTCTAATATATTGCATTGATATTCTTTTAATCATCATTGTGATGATACTAGTTTTTAAGCCACTCAGTGGGGCACTCTAAAATGTTATTGTCATCTACAGAGATGAAGGTTTCATTTTATTTTTGGATTGTGCCCATAAGATGGGCTACCTACATATCCTTGTGAAAGGAATAAGAACCCTCATAGTTCAGAGCCACTAAATGGGACACATCATACCCATTTAAGGCAATGTCATAATGACCTCTAAGCAGAATGTACTTAGTGAAAAAATAGTGTGGGACTTATGCTGAAGCCGCCAATTGATCTCGGAAATGATATGAGTTTCCAAGTAGGATCAGACCCTATTGGGAATATGGCCCAAGGATAACAGGGTTGATTTTAATTGTTGGAATTTAAATTCAAGGAGGCTTCCTACATATCCCACATTGATGGTAATAAAATCCCTCGTAGTTTAACAAGTCTCATATCAGAATATGGTCCTTTTAGGGAAATTAGTTTGGGATTACATCCTAAAAAGGATTCCTTGAAGATCTGGGATTTAATTTGGGGCTTATTCTTATGGAGGATTCCCTTATTGAGAGAATTAGTATTGGATTTTTGAGGAGGATATCCAGCAAGCTTGGGCCCTAAATGGGATTCCTATGTATCCTGGATAGAACATGAATCATAGTTCTTGTAGTTCCTTCCAATGAGTGTTTGTGCACATTTTGTAACCATTATGTATCTCAAATCCCCTGTGAGTCATGCTCGGTGAGAGAAATAAGAGGATGTGAATGATTCAACAATGACACTTTACACTTTTCCTCCTCCACTAATAGAAAAGGGTGCGTCAAACGTGGAAGAGGGTGAGGCGACAAGCCTTCCATATGTTCTATTTAAATTGGACAAGGGTCCAATGTAAGGAGGAAGGGATCAAGGTAAGGTTCTTATATTAGGATGCCTGCCCACATATGGATCTTGGTAGGGGAGGGAGACTTCTCTTATGCTTTTCTCGGGAAGATATGTGTGAACTGTACCTTATCCTACCAAAATTTTAGTTTTCCAACACTTTGAGAATGGTGAGGTCAGGGCCCAAAAATGTTTTTCTTAGAACCTGGAACTTACCAACATTTTCTTTGGTAGAATGGTCCATGTGAATGTGGATATACAAACCCCCAAACTTCTCATGAATCCTAACACCATTGTGAAACAAATGTGGGAAACCTATGACTGTGGAAATACAAAACCATATAGGAGACATGATGATGTGCCTTTACCAAAGGTTTCATAATTCAAGAGGTTTTGATTGATGTCTCAATAGAAAACCTTTTGTAAAAGGAAGCCAATGAAGAAAAATCATTTCAATGAATGGATTTGAATAAGGATTGATGGCTAGTAGACTAAAGAAAGTGAAGAGTAAGTGAATCATGGAGGGGAGACCAAGTATAGAATGGAGTGTATGTATGGGCGTGCAATTGCACTAGGGTAACCAGATGTTAACTTAAGCAATGAACAAACTGTGTGGTAATACATGGGCGAGACCTTGCTCAATCCTTCAAGGGTATTCATAGGTGATCCAAGAAGTAGTGCACTCAAGTTCATGTGAGAGGAATGGGAGGTGCACGAGTATTTTTGATTTTGGGAGGTAAGGTGCTTTAGTCGCACAAGTGTTTTGGTTTTCAAACACTAAAAGGACTTATGTCTAATGATCCTCCATTAAATAATCCACCCATGGTGTTGGAGAACTACCTTGGATGTTTTGGAAGACAAGGGAGAACTACTACATTGAAGAGAGCATCAATTGGGCTTCATAGAAATTCATCCATAAAAATGAGGTCTCCAAGGGTTTATTTATAGGAAAAAAGTGACCATGAGAGAAATGAGTTTGGGTGCGCAAGTGACATTCATGCCAAATTGGAGCGTTCAAGCAGATTGTGTGACATATGTAGGTGAGCAAGTAGGTTGCACACAACTGGTGTTTTGGCTCTGACTAAGGAATTTCAAAATACATGCCATTGTAAATCATGATTTTTTTTCATTTATTTCCCATTTTCATTCGAAGAGGATTCAGTTTTTCATTATTCATACTCTTTTACAAAAAGGTGTGTCAACAAAAGCCCCCCACCCCTCAGAATTGGATCTGAAATGAAAAGAGTATCATAGATTGAGGTAATTTAATGAAATAGAAAGAAAAGGGTACTAGGGCACACAAGTATTTGAGCTTATGAAGGTTTTGGTGCACAATTTTTGAAAATGTAATATTACTGGTGCGCAGGGTGGCATCCATTGCTTATATATAATGGTCTCAGTTCCGTGAAAAACTCTCACAACTTTCAAATTCTCATCTCTCAGTACGAAATTCTTCTTCTATCAAGACGCTTCTATTTCACCATGCTTCTTCTTTACGTTTTTAGCTGCGCACTATATGTAGGGGTGTCATACATGCACGCAGACTTATACTTGTGCATCAAGTTTAAACTTTCATACCTTAATGCCTTTTCCATTTTTTTTTGTAAAACACACAAAATGAACATACTTTTCAAAGATGATCACTATATTTTTTTGCGGGTGCAATGGCTCCAAAAATAAATGGAACTGCTGATGAGCTCACCAGCAAGAGTATTGAAGACATGATGAATGTCGTTGGTCCCGATTACTCTGATATTTGCAAAACTAATCTTCTAGACATAGAAAAATATTTGAAGAAGTAAAATTTCAACATTCCTCAGAGATCGTATATGCCTTTGTACAGCTATGGCCATTTGCAAGCTGCTAAAATTCCAGATCCAATGAACTAAGTCCCACATTTTTGGTTTTAAGATTATACCAACTTCTCATCGGCCAATGTTTCTATTGAGGGATCATTTTCCCCTGATGGGACAGTAGTGAAAGCTCATATTATGTATCATAGCATGTGTGCTCCAGATTTGAAGGCACACACACCCATGCTGCATCCACACTACTATTCAACCATATTCTGAGATTCTTAGACAGATTAGTCCAATGGTTTGAAGAAATGATGGGATATCATCCTAGGAGGAGGTGTAAAACTCGCATAGTTGTAGGTATACTGGGTGCGAATAAAATTTGACGAATTTGAAGATGAATTGAAAATCATTGGAATTTATGAAGCTTTCTATTTTGGGAAAACCAATGTGTATAGGAATAATGATTTCGTCCCTGAGTTATTATGTCGGTGGAGCCCAGAGACCGATTCCTTCCATTTAACACATGGAGAGGTAGGTATATTCTTGTGGGACATTTACAATATTTATGGAGCTCTAATCCTTGGAGACAAGTATGATGAGTTTATTCCTCCCAATGGGAGATGGAATGATCTGGATAAGACACCATATTTGGTTCGTGAGTTGATGATGATATTTACCAAAGTCAAGAATTCATGCACTGTGAAAACTCGTGCAAGGAGGGATATTCATCCAGGAGAATGGATGCATGTATTTTTTATAAATAATAAGGAAAAGTGTCCCACTTACACCCGTCCAACTAACTGTCCAAGGGAATAGAATAGAGGCACTCCTGACACCTTTTGGCCGACATTGGAGAAGAGAGAATTTGAAAGACGGGAATACTATATCAACCCAAAAATTCCATCAAGGACACATCTGGTAGGTTTCATATCAATGTGGAATAGTGTGTATTTATTAATATTCTGAGAATTTAATGTTGGTGTGAGGCTAAGAACCATAGTTATTTCAGCTAAGTAGGTGGAGAAAAGGATGGTAGGATTGGATACTCCTATTTTGGACAAAATTCATAGGATTTTGCAGCATATTTCCAAAGGTAAATATCCTTTTAGAATATTAGGACCATTCCAAGTGTTGTGGGGATGTATTTCTAATCATTTTATAACATATTTTGTACAAAGTGGAGTACAATTTTTTGGAAGTTCTATATGAATGTATGTTCAAGCCTTTTCTTGTATTTAACCGTTGACATTGAATTCTTATGACATCAAGGATAGATTGAGAATTCATAAAGAACTACATTTATTTCCTTATGTTAATCTTCCTACATGGTGATTTTTTAATGATGATACTGCCAATTTGAAACTGAGGGCATATATGCTAGCTTGCAGAGATGGTGTGTTGGACACCAGAATTGACAGAGAAATCATATGTGAGGCCTATGCTCCTTATATATATATATATATTATATTTGTGTGTCAATTAAAATGTCTACAAAAGAATACTATATCACCTCCAGTGCATGTCATATTATAGTAACACCCAATGGATTCCCAAAAACTACGGTTTTTTGACATCTGCTGAGAAGACTGGTGTAGTTTTTAAATTACCCATTACTGATGCATTAAGCAGATTGACCATCCGGTATGATAAAAATGGGGTTTCATCATACCCTAAAGGGGTATTAAATCTTGTCGTCCCTCGAGTGGAGATAAGGAGAAGTATAAAGAAGGAAACCAGTCGCTTGGAATATAACTATTCATCATCAGTGGTCTATTTTCAAGAATCAGAGAGTGGATGTGGTGATGCTTCAAATTTAAAAAAAGAGACCTTGTTCTAGATATGATCCTCCTACTAGAATAAAAAGAGCCACTCCATCAATTCCAACTAATGTCATATCAAGGCAATCTAGTTTCCATCATTCTAAAGAGCAGAAATTTCCATTTTCTAAGCTTTCATCCGTGACTGCGTTTGATGGGAAGAAACTGAAATACATGGTTTTCAGAACCTCAACACAACCCTCGATCATACATTCTGAATATATAACTTCAAAGGCTATTCGATCATGGAAGAATCTATACTGTATTTTTGAGACCATTTGGATGGATCTATGAGAAGGACTACATATTCTAGGAGTATGGGATTTGTGGGATTCTTCTGTCATTATTTTTAATGATAATTCCAATGCAGTATGGACCAACATTTGAGAGCTGGAAATGCTCTTATATGCCATTAATGACTCAATTCCTACCATAATGCGGGTGAAGGAAATTTTATATTTTGGTACCACTAAAGGGATTATTCCTTCATTAAATGAAGAGTGGAGTGACTTTGCAGATCATTAATATGTAAGTTCCATTTCTTTTTTTATCTTCCATCATTTTTCAACATTGAATATTAATAAAAAAGCTATTACTTAGGAGAAATATTGTCTTAACATACAGTTGGTTAAAGTAACAACAACTGAAATTCCTTCACCATAATATAGTCCTGGAGGCACTGCTATTAGAGATACCAGATCACCTGTGAATCGAGAGAAATTTTTCCGGACCAACAGGCCATGGGGGAAGAAATAGAAAGGGTACCAGGATCTCTGATACCTATCTTTATTAATGATGATGCAATCCCTCCTAAAATAATTAAGAATAAATTGCTTCGATGATTGAAATCCATGGTTAAGCGCTTTCTTAGCAGTGGTAAGACTCCCATATAATCATGAATTTTAGTCTTTATACATAATTTTCTTAAACATTATAACATTATAAGAGCTTAGTCTGTCTCTTCTTTGAAAGAGAAAACTAATAAGATTCAAGGATCATAGAAGGGGATGTTGAGAAAACACAGATTCCTACAAATCCAGTGGTTCCTAAAGAAGAATTGAAGCCAAAGAAACCTACATCTGTTCCCAGTTAGATTCCTACTATCAGAGGAAATGAATCATTAGGTAAATCAATAATAATTCATAATGCATCAAATGCAAAAATAGATGGAATTAATTTTATGATATTTTTTGGTCCTCACATGCACCTGATGATCTGGAAACAATAGACTTTGACCACACAATTGTTGCTGAAGGAGATACTTGGGGTCACGGGTTTCCAGAAGATGGTTGTGAAGCAAACCCGCCAAGTATTACCACAGGTGAGACTAACCTGGGATATGAGATATAATTGGATGAAATAATGAACCTTAACATTTATTTTGATGAAATTTTAGAACATGTTGAAATATCAAAGGCTTTATAATCTTTTGGAGTTCCTTATATAGAATCACCTGGATGTGAGTTCCCAGTATTCATCCTGTTAATCTTCTTATGATTAACCTGATAACCATGGTTGATTTAAAATATGAGGTTCTATCAAAAGAAATCATTGTTGCAATAGTACATAAAGGAAGTGTTGATATTAACATCACACCTAACATCTCAGAGACATTCGCTCAAGCGAATCTTGAGGAATCAGGTCTTCCTGAGATTCACTTTGAAAATCCTGAGCATATTGAAGATATCACTCCTCAACCTGAGACATCAAATAAAATTACTGAAAATGAGAATGTTGGGGTGGATTATTCTAAAGTTGTTGACCTACTTCTAGGAAAGATATACTGTTATCGTTATTACATTAAAATTTATTATCTCTTGAATATAACCATGATTCTTAATTTACTATGCATGGATATCAACTTCAATGGAAAGGTCTGGAGGTGAAACCTCTGTATCTTCCCAAACACCATTTTAAGGTGGAGAAACCATTATCCATAAAGGAATAGAGCAGGGCACTTCAATAAGTGCATTAGTCCTAGAATATACCACTCCTTCTAATAGTGATTCTAAATCGGACCCAGAATTGAATAATGCTCTTTGTCTTGCTCGTCGCAAAGCATGGAAAAATATCGGGAAGATAATATCTGAGATTCCCCTTGAAGAAATGCCTTCATGAATTCCACGAATTTCATCTCTATTTATCATGCTATTATTTGGTAGTATTGAATACCATGAAATTCATACTACGATGAATGAGATTATTCGGATGAGGGATTAAGAGAATACACTTCAACGGGACTTGATAAAATCAAAACTATCTGTCAATATTGAAGAGTTATAAGAAGCACCATCCCAAACTGAGGCTAATAATAATGAAAAGTTGATGGGAATGACACAGATAATTAAAGAAAAGACATTTCAACAATTGTTCCATCAACATGAGTAAGATGTCATTACAGGGGAGCTAGACAGGCTGCATAGCTCATTAGGAGAAGTACAGAAGGAAGGTAAAAAAGTCAACGCAGATGCTAGAGAAGTACATCATCATGCTGAAGAGATCGAAGTAGGTAAAATAGAAAAACTCCAACAAGTAGTTGATGGGGATCAAGAATCTGTTAATAAAATGAGGAATTATGTATAATGCCTTTTGTATTTTTTTAAGAGAGAGATTCCAATTTGTGGATGCTTCTCTGTAAAAAATTTCATAAATGAAAAGTATTTTGTCATTAATAATTTATTTTTTCAATTTGGATAATTCATTTTGTTTCACCTAGTCCATTGGTCCCATTAATCATAGTATTTTTTTCCCCTATTGTTATATAGACAACGCCACAATCATTATTTATCTTTAGTTTTTATTTCGAAATATTACCTAAACCATACAAAATGAACGTTTTGTAGGTTATGACTAGTCTTTTGTTTATATTTCCCTTTGTGGTTTCTTAATCTAATAATTACCAAGAATTTTGTGGTTTGATTGTTTAGATTCATGCATGTTAGAATATAATGGGATAATATTTAGGGTTGAATAGCATTGACCATAAATATGGCATTAGATCCCAAACAATACATTTTGGCTAAGAATTTCTTTAATATTTTTATATAATTCCAAGGGGAATCTTGAGCCATGATTTTTATGGTCACCAAAATTAGAAAACCTGTATCAATAAAAGGGGTTTATTTTCTAGGAACGAAGTTACCCTTATTTTACAAACCCATTCTATTGGCTGTATTAAGAATGGCCAACTGGGGGACATACTGCATAGCCAAATAGTGTCATATTTTGACATGTACAACTATTATGTGATCAACTTATGAAAGACTGCCTATGTGCTCATGCTGTATAGTCAGGCAAAAAAACATTCTTTGATGTTTAACATTTTTCTGTTGATAGATATGGGAAAAATTAGATTTGGTTGAATCAAGGCTACAATAGGTGGGTTTTCCAAGGAAAGGAATTTCAAGAATGAATAAAAGATATTTTAGAACAATATAAGTCATGAATAAGAAAACCATTTGCATAAAAATTTGGTGTATGGGTAATGGTTAAAATTTATCAGAAAGGAGAATTTATGATATCACACTGTGTAGTTTAATGTCATGCTGGGAGGACATTGGTACTGTGCATTATTAAGTCCTGTAGTGAGGACATTGTCTGGATTTAATTTAATGTCTTTAGCTTTGGACAATGTTATGGGAAAACACTCTCAATTTCTCGATAATTTGTTTGGAAACATACTATTATATTCAGGTATGGAATGGAATATTGTAAACTCTAATAGGGGAATTTCTGGATTTGAGGAATGATATGAAAAAAGGGCTAAAAGCATTAGATGAAGTATTTTCCAAGAACAAAGTTACCATTACGTAAGAAACCCCATTATGGGGGATGTATTATGAAAATCCAACTGGGGAATATGTTGCATAGAAAAATACTGGCATCCTTTGACTAACGGGCCTGATATGTAGGCAACTTATGTAAGTCCGCCTAAGGAAACGTGCTGCATAGTCAGGAAAAAGAGATCTTATAAGTTTATAGTTCTATTGCCAAAAGTCGATGTAAATTTATGGAGATTTAGATTTTCCGAATCATATAGATTGGTTTATGGAGAAAGGTACCTGAATAAGGAAAGGGTTTTTCCAACCATGTTGTCCAATGAATCAGAGGACTAGGATTTTTAAGAAGGTCTAACCCAAATGTAAGAGACATGGTGTCTGTAGTTTTAGGTAATACAACTTGGACCAGAAATAGAAACAATATATAACATGTGGCCAAGTGATTTCAAGGTTATTTCATATTGCATTGAACACATAGTCAGGGACATGTGTAAACCATGGTCTTGAAGACATTCAGATTGGGAGAAAGAAAATGTGACAAGTATACTTGAATGACTGTTTTAAAATACATATTCTTGTATATTGTCATCAAAGATTAAATGGTACAAAGATACTATAACCGATAATGAAGTTACCATTATTTTAAAAACCCATAATGGGTGTTGTATTATGAAGATACAACTAGTGAAAATGTTCCATATCCAAATAGTGGCATCTTTTGGCTGACATGCCTTTTATGTGGGAAACATATGCAAGGCTGTGTATGTTCACATGCTACATAGTCAGGAAAATATCTCTCAAATATAAAAACCTTGATACCAAATTTCATAAGAAAGATTATGAAAATCTGAAAATATTAAAGATTATGAGTGTGGGATAAGGAAGGGGGTTTTTATTAATCCACATGAGCAATGTTTTAATCCATATTGACCATATGTTTGATGTCTTTTACATATATTTGAGTCATATGTAAAATATAGACTCTCTTTGTTTCCCCTAAATGAATATGGTGATTTGCATTTTTATGTCATGAAATGAGGATAATATACTATGAAGTTTTAAGTCATTCAATGAGGACATTAATAACCCCATAAGAAATTAAAACACCTTATATATATATAGAATCCATTTACCTAATTCCTAATCTCACATGAGCTATGCTCTATGTGAGAAACAAGGAGTATTAAGGGTTTCTTTTACAATGAAAAGGATATGTAAATGAGGAATATGGGTATTAGATTTCCATGCAGTTTAACGTCATATGGTAAGGACGAAAATGAACTGATGTGAATGGAAAGACATATTATAACCGGATTAAGGGATAAAACTCAAGTGTCACTATATATATTGTTGGTGAATTAATCAAGTCATACATATTTCCTAAAATAATTCCTACACATTTTTATTCATATTCAAGAAATAATTGTTTTTTTATCACTTTTGGGACCAATATTGGACATCTTGGTGTTGCGAAATATCTCAAAATAGATTAGAATCAAGACACACGTAGTTATTTAGACAATCAATCCTCATGCTAATCATGTTTGACATGAGGAATGAGGGATTTTGATATGTTTTGAGATAACAATAAATCATAATACATAAAATGGTATATGAAGCAAAACATATATCTTAAGGAAAAAATCTATATAGATCTAATTCATATACTCGGGGAGAAAAGAAAATAATAATATTTTTTTTGTTGTAGATGGGCCCAAAATTGTAGAATTAGGCATCTCTACATATCTCATTGAAAAGGAGAATCAATCACTACATAGTTCTTGAAACATGGTCTCTATGAATATCTGACACCAATATAGGAAAGAGAGGGACTCATGTACTATTAAAGAGTAGTGATGACATCAATGATGTTTTCTTATGGAATATTCTAACGTCAAATAGATAAAATTTAACTTGTAAAAATTATGTCATGTATTTCAATATCATGTGATGTGGACAAAGATTCTATGCACTTTAATGTCATGTAGTATGGACATTTATGTTTTTTATTCATTTCAATGTCTTAAAATGAGGACATGGGGGCTGTGAAATTTAATGTCTTACAACAAGGACATTGTACAATGCATTTTAAAGTCTTCCAGTGAGGAAGAACATGTATAGTTACACAAAGTATTTCATTAATAATCCCGCATTTGGTGGATTTGTAATGAGATTTCCATCCATTGGGATTAAGGCATATGCTCCATTTGAATAGTCCTTATGTAGAAGGTCCTTCCTACTTTGGTTCATGTTTTGGAGTTTTCATTCTTGGTATCATTTGAGTACTAAGGGCAATACCAATTCTCCTTGAAGTAATGAACGAAGGTGACCTTTCTTATTAAAAGCTCACACTATTCTGTTCTGATAGACTTCTATATGATGAAAAGTTTGCAATATTTTCTTGTCTAATAATTCCACCTCATTGAACTATTTCTGAGACTATTAATCTGTTGAAAACTTATCATAGATTGCAACACTTAGTGAAGGAAATTGTATTTCAATTAGTAAGACTGCTTCAGTTCCATATACCAATGAATAATGAGTTTCTTGGGTAGCAGTACAGGTAATTGTTCAATAAGCTCGTAAAGCATAATTTTTTTATCAAGCCAGGATTTGTTATCTTTATCTACCATCTTTTGAAGATTATTTGATAGGGTCTTATTGAAGTCTTCTATCTACCCATTGGCCACCACATGATATCAATATGAATGGTTGGACTTGATATTATTTGGTTGATATAACTTTTTTACTTCAGTAGAACAAAAATTGGTTCCATTTTCTGTCGAAATAACATGAGGGACACCAAATATGGTGATTATATTAGTTTTTACAATACTAACAATGATTTTGGCTCCGATTTCCATGAGAGTTATTTCCTCATCCCATTTTAAGAAGAGGTTAGTAGCTGTGAGAATATACATGTACTTGTAATCTGTGGATGGAGGATAAGGCCCTACAATATCCATTCCCCCTATGGAAAATGGCCAAGAGTATTTAGATGTATGTAGTAACTCTGGGGGTTGATAAATGATGTTGACATGAACATGACGGGGATGAAATTTTTTTAGTGAAATATGCACAATCTGGCGTCATTAAAGGATAAAAGTATCCAAGCCTTCTGATCAAATTACAGAGTTTGTGTCCGGATTGGTGGGTACCACAAGCTCATGAATGTATTTATTTAATGACAGTTTTCATCTATTATCCATCAAAACATATGAAGATGATTCCATAAAATCCTCACTTGTAAAGTATCTTTTGGTGGCCTGGACTATCTTAAAGGGTAAAATTGGTCGTACGTCGCTGGATCTGTTCTTTCTCATCCCTATCAGGTGGGAGTACCCCATTTTGATGATATTCCATGGTGGATGTTCTCCATCCCGTGGTATCACCATATGGTTCAAAAATAAGTCAAATTTTATTAATTTCCTCTATTTTTATTTGAATAAAATGTGATACCACACAACGATGGGCTATGCTAAGGACTGTCTCATCCTGATTCGGATCTGGAAAGGCTGTAGCTGCATTTTCCAGTGCATCTGCATGGTTATTTTTTGATCGTGAGACATAATAAAATGTTGGATCTGAGAGAAATTCAACCATTAACTCTCTGACATAATCCCACAAAGGGATTAAATCTTCTTTTCTGATGGAATATTCCCCCATTGATTAGTTTGATTACCAATTCTAAATCATCTTTCACCTTTAAATGATAAATTTTCACCCAAAGGGCCAATTCCAAACTTGCGGTGAGAGCTTGATATTCAGCCTCATTGTTGGTACCATATTCTGATAATAGTAATGAATAATTCAATACTTCTTTTTCTAGGGTAATAAAAAATATTCCTAACCCAACCTTGTTGAGTTTAGGGATTTCCATTCTCTTTCTTGTTGGACTTCTTAAAGCACTATCAAAATACATTTCCCATATCTAGTAACTATATTGAATAGAGAAGACCTATTCATCAGGAAATTTGGTATTAAAAGATGTATCTTCCACAGTTTGATGATTAGTAAGGAATTGAGACATAGCATGGACTTTTATTGCCTTTTGAGGCACAAACTGGATATCAAACTATTTCAAAATAACCTCCCACCATGTGAGATTCCCTATAAGCATAGGATGACTGAGGATAAATTTAAGCGGATTGTTACGAGATACCAACTGGAACTCATGATGTTGCGGGTAATGTATCAATTTCTGAATTGAAAATATTAATGCTAGGAAAAACTTTTCAATATTTTAATATTGTGTTTCTGCATCAAACATAGTGCGACAGAGATAGAAAAGTTGTTTTCATTCCCATCATCATTATTTCGGGTGAGTAAGGCACCTAGTGATCGTCATATAGGTGTCATGTAGAGAATAAGTTCTCTTCCTTAAATATGTGGCATCAATACTAGTGGACTGAAGAGATATTTATTGAGGGTATCAAATGATTCTTTCAATCTTCAGTCCATTGTTAGGCAACTCCCCTTATCATTAATATGGTGAAGGAAAAACCCTTGCCTTCCAGATTGGCAATGAAGTGATGAATATAGGCCATGTTTCCTTAGAGTCCTCTTAATTCGTTCAAATTTCTAGGTGGTGACATACAAAGGATTTATTTTCTTTTCTCAGGGAAAAAATAGATACCATGATGCCGTACATAGAAGCCAAGAAATTTTCCCGAGGTTACATCGAAAGCACATTTCAAGGGGTTCATCTTTAAACAGTGTTGTCAAATTTTATTGAAAATGGTTTCTAAATTAGCCAAGTGACAGGAATGTTTTCTCTATTCGACCACCAAATCATCCACATAACATTCAACAAATATTAGTAAGAAGGGTTTGAAGATATGGTGCATGGAACATTGGTATGTTGCACCTGTATTCTTTAAGCCAAATGGAATTATCTGATAACAAAAAACAAATTGCAGGGATTTGAAGTCTATAGATTCTTCATCCTATGGGTCCATATAGATATGATTATACCCAGAGTATCTATCCATGAAGGAAAGTGCTTCATAACTATCCATTGCATCAATTACAAGTTTTGTAATCAGAAGTGGAAAATCATCCTTAGGATAGTGCCGATTAAAATCTCTGAAATCAAATCCGACTCTAACTTTACAATTATTATTTTGAAGTATGAAAATATTTTCTATCCATTTAGGATACTGATATTACATGAAAAATTTAGATTTTATATGATTATCTACATCAGATTTAATTTTAGTGGCATGAGTGGGGTGTGGTCTTCTTGCTGCTTGCATAAATCCACAATGTTCTTCTGGAAAACCCAAATAATGGGTGGATACATCAGTATTATGTCCTAGAATTTATGTTTAATTACATGGAAATATTTCTTGATGATTATTTATAATGGAATTAGTCACCTCTTTCTCTTCAAGGGTTATGGCTAAACTAATTAGATTGGGGGTGGATCTTCTTCTGTACACAGATTGTTTTCCCTATGTTCATCCACAGTGGTAGGAACACCTTCTTGAAATGCTAGTGGAGCATCCCAATGTTCTTACTCTTCTTCTTCACTGTGTTTTACCTCTTATGTTTCCAATTGAATAGTAATTGAAGAGGAAAAACTCCCATATTTAGCGGAGGAATTTATATTTGAACATCCCGAAGAAGAGGCCACCATATTTGACCCTACAGATGACGAAGGGTTTCCCCCGGTAAAAAGGAGATATTTATAGATTGAGATTAAACATCTTTATCTTTCTCTATAATTTCTATAATATCATCTACTCTCATAGATGAAGTAGTGGCATTTTATAGTTCAATATATGAAATGAAAACATCTTCATTCAATATTTCATCATTTCTTGGTGGATCAATAATTTCTTCCATGTTTTCAGACTCAGTTTCCTCAATTAACATTATGGAAATTACAGGACAAGTATTTGGATTTGGTTTTACCCCTTCAATTTTATTGATGGGTAACACATAATCAGTAATCGAATGTATTAATGGATTTTCTAGGATCTTTTCCAGTCCATTTGGATTATTAACTCTTGTTTTCTCCTATGTTATGGACTTCATTTTTTTTGATAAAAATCTTCCTCAATGTATTGAGAATCATGTGTTTTGAACGAATCCTTGTCACCATACAATGTACTGATTTGACCATTGATAAATTATTTCAGACATTGGTGGTATGACAAAGGTATGGATTCATATTGATGCAAACAAGGACTTTAGAGAAAAATATTGAAGGCTATGTCCTGATGAAAAACCATGAAAATTGAATTAGACACATGATCTCCAAACTGACTTTTGAGTGTAATTTCACCCAAGGATTTTATTCATTCTTATTATATCATTGCAACATAAATTTCGAAGGATATAAGATAGATTCAGTCAAACCTAGTCGACGATGTGTATGAATGGGAATGAGGCTGACCCCAGAGACATTATCAATGAAGTCTCATTGGATATCTACGTCTTTGACCATTCCAGACAATTACAAAGGGCTCATATTTCCATGTACAACATCATCTTCATCTTTATCCTTAAAATATATGAATTAATGAAATTCTGCAGGATCATTCTCTATACGATAAACCACAGAAGTGTAAAATTGAGTTTCAAAATCTTAAGGACTTGATAAAGCCCCAATGAGTGCATCTCGAAGATCTCTTGACAGATTCATAGCATCCATAATTGACAACTTTGCCAGTACATGGGCCAATTGTTTCAAAGTATCATATTTTTGGTCCAAAGTTCTACATTTCCCACCATGGAGATGTGGTTTGGCAGGTTCTTTGTATGTTGATTCCTCTGTTGTATATGTACTCTGTGTTAGAGCAGAAGCTGGAAATATTTTGTTCTTTGGTAAATTAGACTAGCTTGATCTATTTATTTGCTGAGAGGAAGGTGGTGTGCCTTCTAATCAGTCTTCCAAAATAACTGTGTCAGAACTGAATTTCTCTTTAATGGAAGAAACTCCTTATTCCTGTAGAGCCCATTGAATGTCCATACCAAGACTTTTTTCCACATATAGGGTTTGATTAGGGGTAGAGTTGAAATGATGGTTTCTAGAATTCCCATGTGTTCCCATGTATCCTCATCCTTGGCCTCTTCCTCTTGTTCCTCAATAAGATACCACGAATTTTGGATCATTATAATCAAAATCACCATTGGTGTAATGATCTATTAACTGTATAACAATAATAGAACATAATATTGATTCTTAATCTGATGGTGATTTTTCTTGACAGGTAAATTCTGATTGTTCCATTTGGTGGGGTGGTGCACATGATTTTGAAATAGATGGCATAAAATCTTCCAAGGTTAAGGACAATTATGGCCTTGACACGAGCTCGTATTCTTCAGACTTCTCTTTGTTCTTATGATCACTTCACTTCTTTGAGGAATGAACATTTGATGAAGATGGTTTTACTGTTATTAGAGTCGTAAAATACACAATTGGTTGTTTCAATAGTGGTCGTAAAATGGAATGAGTCTGGTTGATCATTTTTTTAATCATCCAATCATTATATTTTTTCACATTTTTACTTTTGACCTCTTCAAATTCTCCCTCTTCCTCTGGATAGGTACCCGTAACACATAATACTTGACTCGATGAACTTTTCAATTTTATTTGTCCAGAGTCTACCATCTTTTGAAGAAGTTTTTGAAAACAAAAAACTCATGAATGGGGTGTCCCAAAATCTAGTGAAAGGGAAAATAATTTTGAAGATCTTTATCTCTGTCATTATTTGGAATCTTTGGCCTTGGAAACTAAATAAAATTGTTTTCTAAGGCTGAGATGATGTAACCCAGAACATATTCATTCCTAAAAGAATAAAATTTATTCATTAATTCATAAAACTGTTTCCACCATTGATATGTTTGATCATCGTGATGAGACAATCATTGCTGCTACTACTCAGGAGGAGGAGCCCTTCGGTTTGATGAGGGTTTTGAAGTAGAATCAGGTACAGTTTCCTGTTTTAGTGTGATTGTAGAAGCTTCTTGTTTTCATAACCTTCTCCCCAGAGCTGATGGAATTAAATGAGTTTTAGCCTTAGTTTCTATAACATAGTCTTTTATCTACAAAGCTATTGAAGTAAGGTCTCGAACCCCTCATGTGTTTTTCATTGGGATCAATGGTGTGCACAATTCATCACACATATTTTACACAGAAATTGGTAGCAACACTTCTTGATGGAGTGATAGACTTAAGGAATGTGTTATTCCTTTCCATCATGCAATGAAATATAAAACTATTTCATTCTACCTATTTTTTCAATTGGTAAGATCAAAAACTATAATCATAGGTAACATTTAGCTAAATGGATGAAGGAATTTCTGACAGAGATATTCTTGTCTAGTAATTGATTGATATTGTAAACTTGTATATCAGACAAATGATAGTCCTTGTAATGATTGCAGAAAACACCTAATCTTAACTGCTTCTTGTTTTTGAGAACTTCCCATCATGGTATCATAGTGGGAATGAAAATGTGTTTAGTGTTGTTCTATTTCTCCCGAACCATTATATATTGGAAATGTGGTATTCAAAAAAGTTTGTGGGGGAGGAATTGCATCCACCCAATTAGGGTATGCTCTCTTTTCCAGCTGAACTGTTGCACGTCGTTCCTCCATAGATTCAAATAGATTTGTTAATGTCTCAATTGTGTTCATAATAATTTTGGGAATATCCAAATGAGCTGGATTCTATGCCGGTATCGCAACTAGAGCTTAATCTGGTGCAACGACAGGTAAAACCACTGATGATGGTGCTGACACCCGCCTTTCATAAACCACGGGAATAGGTTTTTCAGGATGTATATGGTCCTTCCTTGATTGTATTCCCAGTGGAGGGAAATAATTATATTCATATATAGTTGCTAAAAATAATCTTTGCTGAGGATATGCTACAATATTTTCAAGTTGAGGACTTTTCTGGAGAGTATGTATAGCAGAAATGCAGTTTCAAAGTATATCTGTGTTGAGTGATTTCAACTCCTTCATTTATTCTTATTAATGTGAAAATCTCACTTAAAGAAAAATTGATTTCCCTTATCTAGTTTAAAAGTGATATGCAATATGAATTTTTCCATTCCCCTTGATAGATTCCTTTAAGAGAGGGGGAGTTGGTTATTTAAAGGCATTCCACAATTTTGGGTAAGCCTCTAATTTTGGGTAGGCACAACTTCTTCATTTTCCTTAATGTGTACCATATTATGGAAAATAAATTCTTCTTTTGATTCCCTTGAACTGGATTTATTTTCTAGAGGATCTTCTACAATGGTGTTAATTGCATTTACTGATTCTTAATACATTGACGGTATTATGTCTGTGATTCTAGTAGATTGTCTTCCTTTGTGTCTCCCACGAGACGCCATTATCATATATGAAGAATTCCCAGGAACTGTTTGGTGGATAGTAATCTGAATGAAATCATTAGATAGCTATGTTTTACAATTTCCTTTTGGCTTGTTCCCTAATCGGGAGAAAACTGACATCCGCTGAGGAGGGATTGTAGATGTCAAAAATCCCCCAACCTTGCAGGCTGGGGCTGTTCCTATTCTTCTTCGTCAAATCTTTCAATTTTGATTATTGAATTTGGAAATTGAATTAGATAATCCCCCATATTTGCATGATGGTGTGATTCTTGAACTAATATGAATGATATTTACGCAACTACACTTTTGATTTTGAGTATTTTGGTTTGGAAAATTTCTTGGCGCATTATCTGACAATCACTAAAATCATCTATTTCAGAAGATCACTATGCTATTTCATGCATTTTTGTCCTTTAATACATTCCATCCTGTAAATGGAATGCCTTTTCATGATTATCATATGTTGGATGTAAAAGTAACTCAACAACTTCTTTTCTTTGGGTCTGATTCTGATGAGAACTAGTTGAGGCCTATTCTTGAGCGTACATTTGATTACATACAAATCCTATTGATTTTGGCTAACTGTGGGAAATAACATTTAATGAGGCCACTTTTGGATGGCTTTTCAGATTTTTGAGTGCAGTGAAATTCATGGCCCCTTATGAACCCCCTTCTATGATATATACACTAGATGGGGAATCAATAAATTACGTGGTATTGCCTCTTTAGAGCGTTGAAACATGGGCGGTGTAGGGTTCTCGATATATTTTAAACCTTTAGATGTTGGGAAACTGAGAGAGATGCCATGTCATTTTGGTATTGTAACCCTTCTATTACCATTATATGATTTAGATATTCATCAAATGGTAATACTTAGGTTCTCAAATGATGAAGATTTTCTATAATTTGAGGCAGATATAATGAATGCAATATTCAATCATCAATTCTGGAATGTTATATTGAGAATTTTCCAAAGGCCATAACATGACTGGTATATCCCCTTTTTCTAATTGTTTCCTCATGTTTAACACATCTTTATCATATTTCAATAGAGGTTTCTCCACTTGGTCTGACTAATGTGGATGCTCTATATTAGAATTAAAATAACCCAAGTGATGTTTAGAGAATGACTTTTTTCTTAAGATGTATTCTGGTTGAGAAAGTGTTTCACCCGTAAATGATAAGGCATCAGACAAGACTGGTCTTGTATTTTCATGTGACTCAATATAGGAGGGATTTCTCATCACTACATTTTCAGTTATATAATTTTCTTGATAGTGTAAACTAATACAGTGGAGAGGACTTTCGCAGTGAATTCCATTATGGGGAGGATCAGCACGATGGATTACAGTATGGGAACAATCATCTTGATCCTTGGTCTTCTGGACACACTGAGGGTTTCCATGGCTCTTGTCTAGATATAGGCACTATGTATTGAACAAAGATTCATGAAGAAAAACATCATGATGAAGTTCCCGACAAGGAACATCAGAAATACAACTACCACTCTCAAAATTTGGTAATAAATGCGTATAAAATAGAGCTGTAATAGAAAAATGTTTAAGGACTTCCAGAACTCCAGCATTAATAGGAGCCACATAATAGCTTAACTCTTGATTTTCCAAAAATGCATGGAGAGACATCTTCATGGATGTTCTCTTATACTTAGTTGGGGCCACATGCCATGAAAAGTGGTTATTTTGGGAAAGTATATATGTCTACCTTGGATTGGTTACCAGAACAGACTGATTACCTCCAATTGGAATGGGTATATATTCCCGACCATGTTATCCATATTATATGGGGGAGTGTGCCCCATGACCCTCCTAGACATGAAAATAGGAGTGTATCTGCTCTGGGATGGAATACCTATGGTTTATCCCATGTGTGGGGAAAGATTTATGTGTTTGTTCCCCTGATACTGCTAATGTAGTTAAAATATACTGTCATGCATCCAGAATATGGGTAGGGATTTGCATATTCCCTTTCACCATTAATAGAATATGTTTTTTGAATTCAGCGACCGGAATGAGAATATACATCCATTTTGTATCAGGAGTAGGTGTGTGCCTGCTCATGTACTCCTCTTCCTGTTAATGGGTATTGACAGTACTCAGGCTTGGGGGCAGAGACTTGGGTCTGCCCCTAATTTTTCGTCGGAGAATCCCAATTTACTTTTTTGGATGATACCAAACGAGACTATTGGAAGCTTGATGTACATTGGTAGGTGTATGTGTATGCTGACTATTTCTCGTAAAGTATGGTTGAACGACTTCCTTCACTACTAGCAGACGAGACTGTTGACATAATTGATCCTTGTAAACAGGTATATGTTCCTGTTTTCCAGTTGCCACCACATTAGATTGGTGAGATTATTTAAATGTAGTCAAGAAGTCCTGCTGGCCAGCTGATAACTTTTAAGTAGGTGTATGTTTCTGTTCAGAGTACTCCACTTGGTTTATCTGGTGGGATTTGTGGGTTACTTTCAGATGAGCCTTCTAAGTAGCAAAGTGAGGACAGTTGGGTGTATGTGCCCACTCATAGTCTTCCATCATGTTAAATTGATGGGATTTTCTGGCAGAGGAAAAGGTAAGAACCTGCTACATGTTAAATGGATGTTGTCCCTAGTGGTTCGTCTTGTGTGCCCGGGTCTGAGAGATCTGGTCCAAATGTCCTGAGGCACCACCCCCATCATGATGGGGGTACACTACTATGTGATTCAAGCGGCAATTTCTGGTTGGAGTCCTCAGGAAAGACTCTTTAATTCTTGAATTGAGGCCTTTAGTGACCTCTTGATCCACCGACCTATAGTATGAGTGGGATTGATTTATGATTTTTGGAGAAATAGACCTGAAATGTTTGGAGATGGTGGTTGGAACCATTTGCTTATTGATCATTGGTCGTCGTTGGCTAGCTGATCGAGGGTTGTTTTTGACATGGAGGTCCTATCGAGTAGCCTCCAAAGTTGGGATTATACTATGCTGACGATATTCCTTTACCAATACATTAGATACCAAACATTGAAGATGTTGGGTTGGTGATAAGTTCTTTCCCATGCATGGAGATCTACCTTGAGCATCAGTCGAGAAGTTCACCGATGTTTTCTTTGAGAAAGCATTCTTTGGATTGATGGGGATTCTATGGAAAACCAAGAAGTAACAAAAAACTCCATAAAAGAACATCTTTTTAGGTGGATACATGTGTGATTAATTCCATTATTTTCCTTCCTTTATCAATTGATAGGGTCATAATAGGTGGGTAACATTATCAACATGGCTAAGGATTCTCGTCGTGTTCACCATTTTTTGTTTCATTGTCCCATGAAATGTGTGTTCTAGTTTTAAGAATCACTATTTCTAGGAGGATTCCATAGATTAATTCATTGAAATGGAAACTTCCAAGAGTTATTTATCCAAAGGGGACCTGCTTTTTTAAGGCATACATTCATTAAGAATGAACATTACAATACATAGGAACGTGCATTGGTAGAGATGATGGGAGGTCAGACTCATCGCACACTTTTGGGGGGAATTATTGTCTAATCTGGGACTATCTTTGTAAATTTAATACATTTTCATGAATCCTAATTAATTCACCAAGTATATCATAAGTATCCCTTCAAATTTACAATCACTTATTAACAAGTGTAAGATTTATAATCATTAGGATGAATTTAAGGATCATCATTTAATGGAACTATCCTTATGTATTTGATGTTTTACATCAATGGTATCCTCTTATATATTGCTTATAGAATATTTTAATCATATTTGTGATGATATTGGTTTTTAAGCCACTATGTGGGGCACTCTGAAATTTTATGTTCATCCAGGGAGATGAAGGTTTGGTTTGATTTTGGGATTGTTCCCATAAGATGGGCTACCTACGTATCCTTGTGAAAGGAATCAGAACCCTCGTAGTTCAGTGCCACTGAATAGGACACATCAACCCCTTTTAGGATCATTTAATATGAACCACTAAGTGGAAGGTGCTTAGTCAAAACATAGTGTGGGACACATGCTGAATCAGACCAAATAAGATTGAAAGGATATGAGTTTCCAAGTATGATTAGACCCAATTTGGAATATGGCACAAGGAGAACATGATTGATTTTAAGTGTTGGGTTTGAACCTATTGGAGGCTTCCTATGTATCCCACATGGATTGGAATCAAATACCACATAGTTCAATAAGCCTCATAGGATAATATGGTCCTCTAAGGGAAATTAGTTTGGTATTACTTCCTGAAAATGATGCCATGATGATATGGGGATTAATTTGGGGCTTTTTCCTAAGAAGGATTCCCTAATTATGGTAATTAGTATTGGATTCCTGAGGATGATATCGAGTGAGCTCAGGCTCTAAATCTTCTTCCTATGTATCATGGTTTGAATAGGAATCAGAGTTCTTATAGTTCCTTCAAATGAGTTTTGTGCACATGATGTAACCATAATGTATCTCTAAGCCCATGTGAGTCATGATCGGTGTGAGAAACAAGAGGATGTGAAATATTTAACAATTAAACTTCACACTTTTCCTCCTCCACTGATGGAAAATGGCAGGTCGACTTTAGAAGAGGGCAAGGTGATGATCCTTCCCTCTGTTATTTTTACATTTGAAAAGGGTCCAATGTAAAGATGAAGGGATAAAGGTGAGGGGATTATACCTGGATGGCTTCCCAATTATTGATCATGTTAGGGGAGGGAGAGCTCTCATATTATTTCTCAGAAAAGTAAGTGTGATATGTACATTCCCCTAACATAATATGAGGTTTCCAGCTCTTTGAGAAGGGTGGGGTCATGGGCTAAACTTTTATTATAAGAACCAGGAACATCTGATCATTGTTTCTGGTAGAATGGTCCATGTTACTAATTATATAGAAAACCACAAACATCCGATGAATCCTCACCCAACTGGGAAAAAATGTTTTGAACATCTGATGGTGGAAATACAGACCCAAATAGGAGACACGCTGATGTGCCTTTCCCAAAGTTTGGATAAGTCGAGAGGTTTTAGTGGAGGTCTCAACATAATAACTTTCAAGCAAGGGATCCAATGAAGAAGAAGCATTTCCATGAATGAATTTGAAAAATTATTGATGGCTTGTAGACTGAATATAGTGAAGAGAGTAAGTGAATCAAAGAGGGGAGAACATGTAGAGAACATCATGCATGTATGGGCGCCCAAGTGCACTTGGGCGACCTGATGTTCACCTATGTGATGGAAAACCAGTGTGGTAATTCTTTGGTAAGACCTTTCTGCACCCGTCAAGAGAATGTATAGGTGATATGAGAAGTAGGGAGCCCATGTTCCTATGAGAAGAATGGGTGGAGCACATGTATTTATGATTTGGGGAGGTTGGGCGGATTAGGCGCGCAGGCATTTTGTTTTTAAAACACTAAAAGGACATAATTCAACTGAACCTCCCTTAAATCCTCTTCCCAATGTGTTGAATAACTTCTTTGTATGTTTTGGGAGACTAGGTCAATGTACTAGGGCGACGAGAGCATCAATCGGGATTCAAGGAAATTCTTTTTTACAAATTAGGGCCCCAAGGGTCTATTTATAGGCAAAGAAGTTACCTTGGGTGAAATGAGTTTGGGAGAGAAAGTGACTTGCGTGCTAAATTGGGGAGCACAAGTAGACTATGCGACATATGTGGGCATGCAAGTAGGCTTCATGCTGCCGGTGTTTTGACTCTGACTAAGTCAATTCAAAATACATGCCTCTGCAAATCTTGATTTTCTTCATGTATTTTCCCAATTTTTTTCTATGTGGATTCCCATTGAAATTTTTTAGACACTTTGAAGGAATGGAGTGTCAACAATGATATCATAAATATTTTATATCATTAACATATAAATTAATACCATATTGTAAACCATTATAGCAGAGGTCATATCACATCCAACTAAAGAAAAGTATTAGGTAAGGGTTAATTTCGCAATCTCATTTTTATTTGGGATTGTTTATATGTAAGTATGTAATGGGAAATATTTATCATCCAATTCCATGATTCATAAAACTTTATTTCAAAAATAATTATACAATTTTTTTAAAATATTTAATTAACTTTTCCCCTTTTTTTATTTTTATAACACATTTTGAGTGTAATCTTTTTAATTTTACAAATGAGACACTATATTAATTTTAGATAGAAGGAATTTTTTATTAACATATTCGGTCCTAGTGGAATTTATCACCATCATGACACCTTAAAATTTTAATGATTAACCTAAAGTATTACAAGGAAACCTTAAAAATAAATTTAATATTTCAAAAATGTGTGGCTTTTAAATTATTTCAAAGTAAAAAGGGGTGTATTTAACCCATGAATGTTTGAGTAATTTTATTAGATATTTTAATATATGTCAAAATATTTTGGTGGATTTTATGATTAATTGAAGTTGATTTATTATAATACTATCTAAAATATTATATTTAATTTTTTATGATATGTTTGACTATGGATGTTCTATTTTTATAACATTCATGTTTTTTGGTTAATGTATTATCATTTTTTATGCTATATTTAATTTGATTGCTTATGTTGGTTATGTTTCATCCTTTTCGTTTGAGTAATGAATTAGAGCTATTATGTTATGGTTTGGCAAACGTTTAATGAAATACCTATGGGATGGGGATCATGTAATGAAATCCATAAATGTTTGGGACCAGTTAATGAAATACCCTTGATGCATCTGTAGTTCTCATTTGACAAACTAGTTTGTGTCATGAATAACATCTTACCTATTTATGAATGGTTTGCATACGAGGCATGGAGGACATGGTTATGATGTCTAACATTATGCATTTCATCATTATTAGATTAGTTATTAGTGTTTCATGTGATTATTCAACTAGTATAATATCCACATGAATATTTATATAGTACTATTTGTTTTATTCTGGCCATATTATGCTCATGATTAAATTTGGAAGTGTATTATTTCATTTATACGCCATGCCATAAAACCTTATGCTTATTTATGACAGCTTCCACTATATTATTTAATTTATTGAGTATCTTAGCTCACCCCTTTCATATTTTTTTAATTTCGAAGCATTCCTTGATGTGTATTATAACTAATATACAAGGTTAATCTTGGAGAATAAATGCATTCTCAATGAATTGTTTGTATATTTTATTTTTTTTAAATTTTAATATAAGGTTAATTTATATGATATATTATCTAAGACTGATAAAATGATTGGTCCTTTGAGATTTTACACTTGTGTCTATACCAATGTAATAAAGTAATGCACCGTCTCTCGGATACTAGGGTTGGGGTTGTTACAGTGTACATTCCAGGAAGGAACCTTGGTTACATGAAACAAAGTCTTGATATATACATAAATAAACCACATAATGGGTGGTACATGCAACAAATAAGTTCATACCAGGATGAGTCACACAATACATCAAGGCGCGAGGCACACAGACATGTATCCATATATTCTACATGTCTTGTATCATATAGGAATTCAATGTAATTGAGAAGAACACACTGAGATCTGAATAGGTGAACACCTAGAGTAATTTATTAGGTAGATATACCATGTTCTCTTACTACCCCATGTGTATCTTCTTTTTTAATGATTCCTGCATGAGATCTTTCCATTGAGATTGATTTTGAATAGTTGGTTGTCTATTATAAATATCACTCCACATAGAATGAGAAATAAGATATAATATTTCATATTTTTGTACTTCAGAAAGAAGTATTAGAGTTTTTTATGGATATTGAATGCATAAATATGATGACATGTTTAAAAATAATAAGAATATTATGATTAAGGGGGTAGAATTATTGGGGTGATTTGGGTTTTTAGGCACCAAATATTTTCATCTTTTCAATGAAACGTATCATCCACGTGTTATAGTTGGTGATTTATTTACTTATAGGATGGGGATTCTAGAACATCGAGTGTTCTATTATGTGTCAGTATCATGTTCTTCACAATAGTGTATCTTAATGGGATATTGATGGATGTGAGACTCATAGAGGTTTCCCCTTCCCCCCTTGTTCTCCTAAGCCTTTTTTTGTGCTAGTGCTTCAGATAGATGGGATAGTGGGTTAGTCATTATCTCCCCTGTCTGCAAAACAACTGCCTTTAGAATTAGTTTAGATAAAATATATCTCATTTTTTGAAAACATGTTTTCTATAATGACTAAGGAAGATAGATCGGTGATTGTTGAGTTCTCATGGTGGTTTTTACACTAAACTATGGTATTCAATATTCTCTTGTTGTTAGAATTATGGAAACTATAATTTAGATACATCTCATAGGAATTGTAGGTTGAGAAAACATGTTGATAATTCCATTGTGAGGATAGAGTTGGTACTCCCCCAAAGATGAGGGTTGTGAGTTCTCTTTGACATTTGATGATTTATTTTAGTCCCCAGCTTTATCTTGTTTTCCTTCTAGGATACATCGTGTTAAGATCAATTAACCAAGTGGGAGACTCTAACAATCCCATGATTTCGTCAACTTCATTATGAATTTATTCTTGAATGACTAAGATTCATTAACAACTAAATTTTAGTAAGATGTAATTTACAAATGAAAATCATTATAGAAGAAACCATTAATGGAAAAAAGGATCATGGTAGAATAAATGTAATGATGACACATGGTTGAGTTTATGTATTAAATACAATAGAACAAGAAACATTTCGAAATTCTAATGATTCTCTTTTTGAATATGAACTAGATATGGAGATCGATTAAAATCGACAAGTGGCTGATATTGAAGCTCAGTAAATCTATGATGAAGATTAGCATGTTTTATGGTTGGATTGAGTGATGATTTCCATTACTCGTTGATGGATTCATGTTGGAAGAATACGAGGGAATGTTACATTTTATAAAATTATAATTTAAAAAATGGGACTTATTATTTTCTATTTATGGTTTTTTGTAGTATTATTTTGAAATACTACATTGGAAGGGGCATCAAAATTATCCAATAATTGTAATTTGGAATTTCTGTTTTATACAAAATATGTGTTTGATCCAACTATTGTGACATATTGAGGAAATTGAAGCCAGATTAAGACGAGTATGCACAAAATATTAAGCATAGGGAATGTATTTGTCTGACATAAATTAGTTTAAAAAATGATCCTATGTTTAGTGATCAACCTTTTCATATGATTTTTAAAACTACATTAAATAGTGATATCATGAAAACATGTTCAACCCCAATAGTTAAATATAGATATATTCCATGAGAATGTTTATTTTAACTAAAAAAATAATGAGCCAATGTTTATAGTTGATTATGTATGGTG
This sequence comes from Viscum album, assembly GCA_963277665.1. Lineage (NCBI taxonomy): Eukaryota > Viridiplantae > Streptophyta > Magnoliopsida > Santalales > Viscaceae > Viscum > Viscum album. The sequence goes on along the minus strand of OY728150.1, from coordinate 31,905,340 downwards.
TATTTACGAATAGATTGTTTTGAATTTTTGGCTAGATTGATGGTTGTATTATTAAAGATTAACCATGTTTATAGATATAAATTGATGAAGATAAACTATGTTTCACATACAATATATAATTATAAGTCATGTTTTATTACAGTTATAAGCCATTAAATGGTCATGATGATTAAACTAGAACTCTTCTATGGATATATAGATATGTTTTATGCATGTTTATTTTCATAGTGAAGGATTTTGATGAAATTATAATTATCGGAATTTGTTTAGGTACTGATAAATAAAGAGAAATAGGGAACCTATATGATTATTTCTACTCAACAAACTAAAATATATGATATATATTGAATTTTGAAATCAAATTTTTATGGTTATCACATGAAAAGATCAATTAAATTATATATAAATAGGGTGATGTTTGTAATTTTTAAAAATGTGTTTGGTAATTAAAAGAGGTAATGCAGATTTAGATGATTTTTGGTGGAAGGGAAATATGGAAATTTTTCCAAAACTGGGATTTTCCCAGTTCAAATAATTTAATCAACCATGAAAAAAATTCAGAGTTTGTGAATAAATAAATAAGGGTTGATGGGGTGGGGGGAAGCTACAAATACTTTTGGATAATGAATATATAAATCCGAGATGAGATGTTGGTGTAAGTGGTTTTTCTATTTGGGAAATCAAGACCATATAAAAAATGTGAGAAGACTAAAACTAATTGATGAAATTTCATTCTATTCAACCACAAAAGTTGAAGCATTGTGATAGGTGCTCCACATAGAGGAAATTTAGGCCAAACGGAAGATAATGCCTATTATTTGGTTGAGATTCTAGGATATCTTGGTTGAATAATTATTAATATAAGAATAAGAATATAGAATGTGATGGAGATATCCAATGAAGGGATCCGATAGGAGAAATAAAAAAGTCTCATAAAATGAGTTTCTTCTGATTTTGTATTACATATTGTGTGTTACTCATATTTTTTCATTGAAATTAAATATTGTTCCTCCTTCCAACACGAATAACTATGTAAATTAGGGGTATAAGTATCAATTGATTTACATATTTTTATACATGTTCTTGCATTGGTATTAATAATGTAGGGATGATATATTTCATCAATGATACTCACATTCTATACCTCCTGTACAAAGTTTCACTCTACTCTAAGTAGAAAAATGTGAAGAGTAAAGTTCACTTTTCCTTTGAAACTATAATTTAAGTTCAAACTGGGAATTTATTTATTATTTTCTACTACCTAAATAATAACTATCAAATCTATTTGTAATATGAATAATGTTTTTCAAGGGAGTTCCATGGTGATGGTTATTTTTCTAGTCATAAGAAGGAATTTCGTTCACCTACAAATATGTTTAGTACCTCCGTGGTCTATTTCATGAATATGAAATAGAATTTCCATCAATTTCATCCAATCAAATTAAACAATCTAAATCATGTTTCTAGTATCAATCTCTATCTATATCTTTATTTCATTTGTTCCATACTTCCATGATCACATCCCTCAATATTTTTTCGTATTTTCATTTATTTTTTATCTGTTTTGGTCACAAAACATCATCTTCCTTGTGGTTCAACATTTTATACCATATTAGTAGTAGTAAATTTTTATAAAAATTTTCAATTTCATTACAATACATATGATAAGGATATAATAAGTTTTTATGACTCTTTTTAACACTTTTCTATGGTTTCAGAAACTAAATTTGAAGCTATTTTTGGAATGGTATTGATAGATTTTGTTTAGATGATATGAATTGTTGTCCTAGGGAGGAATACCACCAAATTATGTGTTCAAGTGAGGTGTGGGTCCACCATGACGATTGTGGCTCACATATCCTAGTGATTGTAACATTATATATATATATCTATATTCTTTGATAAATATAATTTTTATTTCCCTAATCCCTCTTGTTTATTACGTTGTGTGTTTTGGTTGATTGGATCCTTAATATGGGACTAAGAAAACGTGAATATTAGATGGGTTGAATCATTAACTACATGTGGTGATTGAAATTTCTAATCATCCTTTCACATTTTGAATTTTGTTTTTAGACGTGGATTCATGACTAGGGGACCAAGTTTTTGGAATTTCTATCAAATGGCAGTTCGTGTTATTAAATGTAGTTCACGACATGAATGACCATTGTGTGACTATTTATGGTTCTATCTTCGAAGGATTCAAGGTGTGGAAGGATATATTAATGATTTTAAATCCCTATAAAGAAACTTTTATCATGTACCATGTTATTTATTATATTTTAATACTGTGAGTTTAATGGTGTGATCTATAATTCTATGAAACCATTCTTCCTAGTTTGATGTTAAAAATATATTGTGTATTTTTTATAATAAAACACTGAAAAATAAACACTACCTTATAAAATAGAGGACATTTCGTCTCTAAGATCTAGAAAATTAGAGAACATCATTAAATTTTTTAAAACTAAAATAAAAGTAATACAATATGCCTACTATGCTTCCACATGTGCTAATACCAAAAAACAAAGATGTCTTAGTTAGATTATATATGATACATGTCAAAAAATTTAAAACAAGGGATGAGAATATAATTTCCCATTAAGGGGTTCTAAAAATATTGATATAACTTTTATAAAATATTCATATAAAAAATAACTTTTGACAAATGATTTTGAAAAACATTTGATAATACCATAATATTACTTTTAGAAATATCTTTTGAATGTAATATTGATATTATTAAAGGATTGAAACAAATTTATCATTTTTAACATACTTACACTCAAAAATTGAATTGAAAATAATACAGTGATATTTCTAAAACACTATACATAAGGTTTTTAAAAATAAATACTGAGGGAACAAGAAAAAATGAAAGATATCATGGGGCTACACCTTTTTGCGGGGTAGGTTAACTCCCAAATTACCTACCATATTTACAATATCCAAGTGCCAGATTTTATAAAATACTATTGATCTTTCCTTACCCAGATATACATTTTTAATTTATTTTCAGTATTAAAATCCATTGAATCATGTTCATATAATTATATACATATCATAGGATATCAATTGTTAGATTATGAAGAACTGGATCTTATCAAATTTATGAATTTCTTAAATAAATGGAATTTTAGTTAAATAAAAATTAATATTCATTGATTAATACATCATTATTAAACTCATAAATATAATTTTTTTATATTTTGAATGCACATACATATATACACACAAGTAATAGAACATGATCAAATAATATAAATGCATAACATGTTATATATAAAGATTATGGTTGTATCTTGAAATCAACATTTATGAATGCACGTGAAACTCTTCAAAACTATAGATAATAAAATTTGATATAATAATATAAATACTATGTTTTATTATAAATTAATATCAATAATCTTTAGAATTATAAACATCTAATTTTGATAAGATAAAATAATTTTATATTATATAAATAATTAATACCTCTCAAAATAATATTTTAAATAAATAAATATTCGAATAAAAAAGTTGTACTAAATAAAACCTTAAATTCAATATTATATTTTAAGAAAAATTAATTACATTACCTAAAAATAAATAATTATATAATACTAAATAGATATTAAATTTACTTTACATACACATAAACTTGAAAACATATATTTTAAAAACCATGTCTGTCATCTGTAATTAGTTACTTGAATATGAAAATACAAATTTGATCAAAAATATCATTGCCGCATGGAAGTAAAACAAAGGATCGTAGTACTCAAAAAACTATAAATCAATGTTTGATAGAAAGAGTAAACAATACGGTCATTTTACTCAAAATGAAATGAAAATCAAGCCTCCAACTACCTACTATAGATGCTTTGATATTTTAGAATTTTGACTATAACTTTTTTTCATTCATTCTCCACCCTGAGATGGCATTATCTCTCTTTATCTATATAACTCCCTCCCCATTACACTAAAAATACAGCCTTATATTGCAGTTTCATGTTTTATGGATAAACATAAATAAATATATATATTTATTATCTTTGTTTATGATATATATGGAAATTAAAAAATAGGACGATATAGAACCATTTCCAAATGTATGGTTCTGGTGTGATGTTGTTGAGCAAGAACATATCAGAAATTAATAAATAACAATTTAGTGATTCTAATATTAAATTATATATATATTGTTCATTGAACGTGGTACTATATGATAAACTAAAAATTTTTATGGTTGAACCTATTTTTTATTTGGATATAATTTAATATCTTCTTATTAGATTTAGTAGGAATCAAACAATATTAGCTGTAATTATTAATATCAGAATTTTATATGAATAATGTTAGATAGATTCTTTGAATGAAAACAATTATATTACATTTTTATTATGATTGAAGTCATTATAAATTAAACAAAATCAAAGAAATATATCTCAAAATTTATGGAAATATAATTGTTATTTAATTTTAGATAAGGAATAAAGATAAAAATAGACAAACTGAATCCAGATATTTTTAAAGAGTATGGTATTATCGATTTTCATAGAGGAGAGATGGGATTCAAAAATAAAATAAAATACAATCATACCATCGAAGAATAGAGATTAAATATCCACGGAAATTGGAAATCATTTTGTGGTAGAACCCTCTCTGTATCATTCCTTGGTCTACTTTCGTCTATATACATTTCTCTTGGATCTCCCTAATTGAGACCCTTTTCGAGCCCTAATCTAAATTCAACACCACTATGGCTATTGAAACTTGAAATTGAACCTTATTATAGATTTAGACACTCCACTTGGAATTGACATCCCTTGATCTAAGCTCACAGGATACCTCAAACTCATTGAGGCCCCTAATACAACACTTTCCTTGCTTGAAAATCATCAAATCCTCTGTGATAAATTTCCTTCCATAGAGATCTCAATTTATTCCCTGAATGACCTTATCCTCACTTCAAAATTTGAACCCCCAAATCTAATTATAGTTTATTATTAAAAATTTTATTTTAAACTAATATATATTTAAATTTTAATAATTTGAATAATAATATATCTCATTATTTATAATAATATTTATACAATTTCATATTTTTAATATTTTCTTAAACATTTACCCTAAATTTCATTTAATATTTAAGAGGGTTATTTATGATTAATTAATTACCTTTAATTATTATCATTTTGAAAATTTCTTTAATTAATTTTATAATCTCTGATAATAATACTCATATATTTATTTGTATAATTATTATAATTTTATTTATATATTTTTTAAATGAATTTATCTTTAATTACAAAATAATTGAAACATATTTTAAATTTAGATTACATAAATGATTTATAGAAATTTATGTTTCCAAATTTTAATTACTTTAAATAATTTATTAAAATTATTGTTTTATAATAAAAATATTATTCCATGTTAATAATTTAATAAGTTAAATAATGTTTATTTTAAAACATATATTTACTATTTTTGCATACTAAAAATATAATCAATTGTTATTAAAAGATCATTTTTTATTTAATAAATTAATATTCATTTAAAAGTTTATTTTATGATTATTACTATCATTCACATTTTTTGGGACTTATAATGATAATAATAAAATAAATAACTATTTTTATTATAATTCAGGATGTTACACCCCCACATAAATTAATTTCACCCTCGTAATTCATTCTTCTGATTTGAGAAAATTAAAACTTTCCATCTTATGAATTTAGAAAATATATAAAATCTATGAAAACATAATTATATAAAAAAAATTCTTTCATGAAATGTTTGTGGTTTTAAGAATACAACATATAATCTCCAAAAATATATACATAATTCCTCTAAGACCAGTTATATTGCCCTAAACCCATGCTTCTGAATTCGGTGATAAAAATGTTTTTATTTTTTTCATAACAGATAACTGAAATATACAACAGACCTTATAAAATCAGACATCTTTTCATTCTAGTTTATAAAAAATTATATTAAATATTACAATTCTTCGGAGTTGAAATAAAAATAACAAAATATTCTCAGTATTCTTCTGCACCCCCTAACTCAAAAAAATGAATACGTTTGAGTTAGAGTTTTAATGATAAATGTAAAAAAACATTTAAATCATAGTAGGTACAGTTAATTGATCCGTAATGGGGTTTAAAATTATTGAAATAATTTATTAAAATATTATATTAAAATTTATATTTTGAGAAAATCTTTTGATTCACCATTTATATATCATAAATGTAATTTTAGAAATACCTATTGAATGTAATATTGATATTATTTACGTATTAAAAACACATTATCATTTTGAGAATTATTACAATAAAAATTTCTTTAAAAATAATAATGTGCTATTGATGAAAAAAACAACACAATATTTTGAAAATAGAACATTGTGGAAACATGAAACATTAGAAGTTTTCTTAGGCCTACCCACTTTCCAATAGATTTGTTCACCAACCAATTACCTCCCATTTTTACAACATTCAAGTTCTATATATTATTAAATCGTTTTAATCATTATTAATTTTATTATACATTTTCTTAGGGTTTTATTAATTAAAATTCATGGAATCATGTTGGTATAAAAATATATATATCATTAGAGTTTGAATATTATATTATGAAAAATTTGACTTTAATAATTTTAGGTGATTATTAAATACATTGAATGTCTATTAAAGAACAATTCACAGTCATAAAATAATGATTCATTTATTAAACTCAAAATACCTTATTTTAATATGTTAAATTCACACACACACACACACACAGAGATATATACAAAAATAATAAAATGGATCCATATTATATTAATGAATTATATTATATATATAAACATTATAGTTGTATCTTGAAATAAACATTCATGAATTCACATGTATCTTTTCAAAACAATAAATTATATAACTTAATATTATAATACAAATAGTTAATTTTATTTATCAAATAATGTTATTCATTTTTATAAGTATAAATTTCTTGATTTTTATAAAATCAAATGATGTACAGTTAGAAAAAAAATTAATCCCTATCAAGATAAGTTTAAAAAATAAATAAATATTTTAAAAGAACATATTTATATAAATAAAACAACAAATTCCTAATAAAAATATAATTATAAATTAATTTCATTAAATTTAAATAAATAATTATTTAATAATAAATAGATATTAAATTTACTTTACATAAATATAAACAGGAAGTCATAAATTATGAAAACCACAATTTTCTTTGGGAAATAGTTTTTGAAAATGAATACTGAAATTTGAAGAAAAATATCATTGTATCATGGAAATAAAAGAGTTGATAATAATCATTACTAAAGGTATATATAAATATTTTATAGAAATCATAAAAAATAGGGACCCTTACCTCAAAATGAAATTGAAATCAATCTGACTACTTCCTACTAAAGACGTGTTGAAATTGTATAATTTTTAAGACAACCATTTTTTATTCATTCTCCATGATTGGACAACTTTATCTATCTTTCTCTATGAAACAACCTCCCCAAAGTAAACTAAAAATAATTCCATACATAGATATTTCAAGTTCTATAGATGAACTAGAATATATATATTTATGTATTATCTTTATTTTGAATGTATATGGAAATATTGAAAAACAAGTCGAAAGAGATTTGTCTAAGAATATGTGATTCTAGGGTGACGCTTTTATAGAAAAACATAAGGAAAATTAATAAATCACAATTTAGATATTTTGATGATAAATTATATATTTCTAATTCATTGAAACTGGTAATTCATGAAGAAATGAATAGATTTAGTTGTCATACATATTTTTTATTTGGATATAATTGATACATCTGTGAGGATCTTCTATATAAACAAAAAATATTATCCATATTTAGTGATATTAGTATTTAAAATGAATAATGTTATATAGAGAAATAGAATAAATGGAACTAAATAATAGGTTGATTACATTTTATGGTATATTAAATTAATATATATTGAAGACATATTGAACAAAATTTATGGAAATATGACACCAATTTAATATTAGATAATGATGAAAGATAAAGAATGATAAAGGGATTTCAAAAACATTCAGGGAATATGAAATTGTTGATTTCTCGAGAAGGAAATAGGTTTCAAAAACCAAATGTAATATCCACTCCTATCATCAAAGAGAACATAATAAATCTCCATCAAATATTGGAAATCCTTTCATGAAATAATCATATCTTCATCATTCCTCGGTCTTCCTTCACCAACCTCAATCTCACTCATATCTCCCAAATTGAAGCCCTTCTTAAGAAGTAATCTTCATTCAACACTATCCAGATATTCCAAACTCAAAATTGATCCTCAAATCAAGATCTAGACTCCTCACATGTCCTAGCAATCACATGATCTTTTTTTACCCTTGACCTTGGCCTTGTCAAGTCCCCCATGGTTGAACTTGGCTTTCTCAATGATATTTGAAGCCTTTGGGCTTAGTATTCTCTCTTGGAGCTCTCAATTGCTTCCGCAAATGATTCGATCAAAAATTCTAAATTTGAAACCACAATATTGATTTCTAGTTTTTTATTGTTATATTTATTTTGAAATAATCTATATTAAATTTTTTTAAAAAATAATAATAATATATTTTATAATTTATAATAATATTTATATAATTTCAAATTTTTAGTATATTTTAAAGCATTTAGTCTACATTCCTCTTATTATTTAGAACATAGTGTATTATAAATAAATTAATGTTTATTATAATCATTTATATAATTTCATTAATTAATTTCATAATCATTGATAATAATACTCGTGTATTTATTTTCATAATTATCACAATATCATTTATATATTTAAAAAAGGGAATAGTATTTGATTATACTAGAATTAAAACATATTTTTAATTTAATATACATAATTTATTTATATAAATTTATTCTCTAAAATTATAATTCATTTAATTCATTTTTTAAAATTTAATTTTTATAATTAAAATATTATTTCATTTCAATAATTTAATAATATAAAAAAATAGATTATTTGAAAAAATATTTTAACTCTAATCACCATGTAAAAATCATATAAATTATAATTATAAATTTTTTATTTATTTAATAAATTAATTTTAATTTAAAATTTATTATTATTATTATAACTAACATTTAATTGTTGATTAATTTACATTAATATTATTAAAATAAAGGATTATATTATTAAAACTGATTATGTGACAAGAACCATCCATTCATGCCATGAATGGGCTGATTTTCAGATTGTCTATCAATTTTACCATCCCACTACTATCACTTATTATTAAATCATTTATTTCGTAGTTTTTAAAATTAATAAGTGATTTTGGAAGCATGAACATCCATTAATATTTTCTATAGACCCGTATCTTTCATAGGCTCGATGTCGATCATTCAAGGTGAGTTCTTATTACCATTACACCAATGTTAATTCTTATTTCAACAATAAATTAAAAATATCTTTCCTATAGATATTTTTGGGGGAATAATTGGGGTTATTATTGGTAGAAATCACTATATTTAAAATTGATTTTATGATCCTTTGTTTGGTTGTTCCCCCATGGTTCATCCTCCCCTACATTGCCTTGCATAGTGAATTGAAATAATTTTATTGAGACTAGGAATTCTAGTTTCATTCTGTTATGAACTTATGTGGGATTATTATTCATCAAAATATTATTAGGATAATATTACACATTATATAATGAATATAATAAGATTAACTAATTATGTTAAAAGGAATGGTGTGACAGATATGCGATTATTTATTTTCATGATGTTTTTAATGTTGGCTCATGATTTATGCTTGTTATAAAATTATGGCTTATATTGATAGATTAATTTGAGAATACCCTTTACATGATAAAATAAATAAGCTACAAAATCGAATGACTCAGTTAAATATTCAAGAAGTATGGAATCATTTTTGGGAATAACTTGGTTATAGAGACCTATGTTTTTCATTCAAACATATTACTTCATTTAAATGAGTATTCAATAAAACTCACCTTAATAAATGCCTAAGGGTTGTATCCGTTTAAAGATTTTTTAAAAATGTATACATAAATAATGAGTACAAGAAATATCTATATCATTTAAGATTTAGTTCTTCCTAACCTGAACAATTCTGAGACAAGAAATACTTAAAACCATTCTTGATAATGCGGGGAATGGATACACAACAATATTTGAGCTCAAATAGTTAATATGGGAAAAAAATAGATATTAATAAATGATCATTTGTGAGAATTATATTAGAAAACGGGTAGGATAGAATGAGAGAACCTTTATAAAATCAATCCCATCAATTCAAATATCATAATCTTTAAACATGGAACAACTCTTTATAAATTGAAAAGCATAATAATTGAGAATTCAAAATCATAAATATTAAATCATAACACATGAAAACATATTATAATCATAAAAATAAGTTATTTTTATACAAATAAGCATATAAAATAATTTCTTTTAACAAGCCTCACTTCCAATATTACCATAGTGGATACGATTCACTCTACATTCCATTATATCCTTAGTGAATACTCACTCACAAGATTATCTGATTTAAAAAATTATCTTTCTAAACTGGGATAACTCTCCATTAAAATCATTATTATCTCATGATATATCCATCATTAAAAAATGAATTATTGGGTTATAATGGAACCACATGATATTAATTTATGAATTAACCACAAGCCCCTATTTTATAATGGAACCTCTTATCTTATAATTTAAACCATACATATGTGATACACAATATCCCAAAACATCTATCATATTATCATGTTATAACCTCTATATGGTATACAAATTTCGCAAACACTTCATTATAATAATCATAATCAATCTAGAAAAATAAATAATACGGTAACTGTGTATATTATTCATTTTATATCATAAGAAACCTGAAATGTTATTATTATAGATAAAAATCACTTTAAAAGTTTAATAAAACATTTCCTGATGAAAAATTAGTTTTAATTTAAAATTACTTATTAAAAATATTAAAATTTCTTTTAATATTAAGTAAAACCCATTATCTGAAAAGATAAAATTAAACTAATAAATTAATAAATAAAAAATAGTATATATGATGGAGGTTAAATACATTATTTTTGTTTTATATTAAATTAAAATTTCTTATCACTTTTTCGGTAAAAATTAATAATTTCCACATTTGGTAAAAAAACAAGAAACAACCTTTTAAAAATAATTCAATAATATAAAATATAGTTAATATTTCTTTAGATATTTTTTTCTTTGGAATTTAAAAAACAATATCGAAACCATTTTAATGAAAATATGGACATATAATATTATAATCCTAATAGAAGTGAAAACATGGTTAGTTTTCCATAAAAAATATTATTTCCGTATTTTGATTACATAAAAATATAAAAATGAAAGTTAAACATGAAATATTGAGATATAACCTGATTAAAATAAAATATATAATAATTGTGAATTATTTATCATATATTTTCATCATCATAAAATTTAATCTCTAAAAATACCATTAAAATTGAAATTGTTATATAAACATATCCTTGATTTAGTAATCGTTGAATAAAAAGTCATTAGATGCTTAAAAATCATATGGATATTAAAATCACAATAATTAATACATATTTTATTTCTAAATATATTCATAGGTAATATATTTATTATAGATATAATAAAATAGATAATAACATTAAAATATGTCTGAATGAATATATATTGTGATGAAAACCCCACGCATTATATCCAAAAAATTCATATGTTATGTAAAAAAATTTCTAATAAATTTATAATAATTAAAATATTATAAATTAATAATATTTATGAATATAATATCTTATTTGGTCTAGATATATAAATTGAACACCGATTTATTAAGAATTAGCTATTAATGTTGTCATTTTAGGTGTTAAATCCTTCGTTTTTCTGAATGCTTTAGATTGTTAGTTTTGGTCCTTTTTCCTTTACCATAGTTACTCGATATAAATAATTTTAATCATGATATAATCATCCTAAATAATAAATATATACAAATTATTTATTATTCATGTAACGTAGGTATGTAAAAATATGTACCTCACTATGTGAAGATTGTAGTTTGCATGTATTCACGAGTGAAGTTTCAATTTTTCAATGGATGGAAAAAAGAAATTTGAATGATAATTAAAATATAAATATTCATTATTATACCATAAATAATATGTAATTTCATTAAATATATCTTTACCATAAATGAATATCCAAAATCATAAAAAACTCAAATTCCTTCATGGTGGTGGTAGTATACATAAACACATGAGTGACATTATTGTTAACAAATAGATCATAGGGTAATAAGGTAGATATTTTATTGTAATTATATAAGAATATTTATTTCATAAATTTCATATATAAACACTAAACCCATCATAATAACCATCCATGAATGATTGTGGTGGATAATCCATTATATTGCCACATGGAGGTGGTAGCCCACCCATAATTGTTGTTTAAAATAAATAAAAAATAATCTTAGTATATTTATGATACTTTAGTAATCATATTTTATATATAGAAAATTTATAAGATGTATAGGAAGAAATAAAATTAAAATATCTTAGTTAAAATCTATACCTCTTCTTTAAGAGACATCTTTTGGCATACTCATTAAGGATTGAAGGATTTAAATTTTGAGAAGAAAACAATATATAAGATTAAGGGAATGATAATAAGATTGATTTTTAGTATTTATTTACGATATAATAATGAAATAATATTTTCAAAAAGTTAGGAGGGGTTTCAATTTATAAGTGAGTGGAGTGACACACATGAAATTTCCAAAAATAATTCAATGATTAAACCTAACTTTAGATATTTGAGTAATTTTTCGAACATGAATGACATAGGTGGGTAATGATTATAGATATCACATTATTTCATCAGTAGTATCATGGTAAAAATATGTTTTATAGAGTTAGTAAAATGGGTTTCTACTCGTCCCTATTAAACTGTCTTGAGGATAGAACTTGACGGTAGATGTATCATTTGCCTGAGATTGAACATCCAATAATAAATAATTTCCTAAATTCAGAAATTAGTTATTATTATCAATGAGGAATTCAAAATGATATTATAAATTTATTCATTTTATTATCATTTTATTACTTAAATGGCATGTGTTTTCAGTTAATTAACATTCCATATTGATTTTGTCATATCTAGTTATGAGAGACATGCTATCGATTAAATTTAATGTGTTTTTAGTTATTTAAATTTAAATTTATTATATAGATAAATTATTTCATTTTCATTTGTATAATGTTATATACTATTAAAAAATATATATTACATCCTAATAGTTGAATATTCATTATATATCATAAAGCCCCACACTAGAAATGTATAGGTTTTGGGTGTTTGGAATTATGGTAACATAAAAAACAGGTTCATAAAAAATCTAAATTGTCAACCAATTATTCCTTAATAGTTAGATACATTTTTTAACATATAAAACATAATAACATTATTTATATCCTTGGTAAAAGAAACATAAGTAAATGGTTATCACATAAGATAATTAAGGGTAATCATATGGTATAACACAAGCTTAATGGAATAATAACCAGAACAAAATAATGGAGAATTATATCCTACATAAAGAGGATCTTGAAATGGTGTCATGAATAAAATCATAAAATATCATAAGATATTAATTAAAAAAGAATCAAATACCATAATTCTTGGTAAAATCATATAAGACATGAAATTTTGGGATACACATATATTTAGAAAATTTCCATATTAGTCAAGGCTCACTACCAAGATGATTCTAGTTGATAAAGTCCTTTAATGAAATAATTTTATTCCTCATTACAACACTATATTATTGAACTAGGTTCACTCCCCTTTACAGTCTATATTGTAGAACTATGTTCAAATCCAATGACAATCCTTTCTATCCCATGATCTATAAATATATTAACCAATGTATTTGAGGGATATATATGAATCATCTATCACATAATGAAAACCATAAATATGTTTTCTGGGGAAATAAAAATTATTAATTATATAAAAACCCATCAAATGAAATGAGTTTTTGAGTATTTAATCGTAACATAACACAAGGAAATGAAATAGTTTTCAAATATATCATTATATCACAAACATAAACTAACTATAGAACTAAAAGGAAGGGAATTCTTGAATTGTAAACCCATTAATGTATAACCAACATTAAATAATTATATCTTTGATGGAAAATTGTTTTGAATTACACATTTAATGAAATTTTGGGGAAAATAACCTTTCAATTATTTAAATCGTTGTTTTTTTAAAAACTTTAATATAATTATAAATGAAAAAAATCATTGATAATGACTTTAAATAATTTATATTATTCTTCAATACAGTAAGGTGTCATTAAATAAGAAAAATCATCTAATTCCATATATATTAAAAAAATCATTTTTTTTCTAGAAAAATCACAAAGTACCTCATTTGGAAAATAAAAAAAAATATTCATTTCAAAGAATTTGGTAAAATTAAAAAATGGGTAAAAATAACATAAAAATTTCAAATGAATAGTAAAAATAGTTTGTTTCTTCTTTTTTACAAAAATCAACATGGATGATAAATATTCTCTTGTAGATTCTTATAAATAAATTATACTAAATAATAATGAGATTGTAAAATTAACTCATACCACATGTATTGCAATTCCTTATTCACATTAAAACATCATGTATAATAAGTATCGATTCATTAAAAATTTGTTCCATAACTATATTTCTATCATCGAAAAAATTGTTTTTTATAACCACTTTTCATTTTTTAAATAATAATTGTTTAGTAAAATCACTATTCTTGATGATAAATTCTTCTATTTGAAAACATGTTTCGGTTCGTAAGTCTTGGTCCTTATAAATTATTAATAGTTTCATCAGTTAAATGTTGGTGATAATGGAATAAAAATAATATATTAGAATTAAATACATCATAATAATCATTTATATATGTTTTAAATGAAAAAAATGAATTTCCCCTTTCATGGATAAGGTATGTCGTACTTACTCATGAATGATGTTTCAATTTTTCTATTTTTGGAGAGAGAGGTAGGTAAATAATAATTTATATTTAAAGAATAATTATTATATTATATTTTTCATATATATTCATTATACCTATCATGATACCCATCCATGATATATGTTGACGAAAAATGGCTTCTATAGTTAAGTGGAGATGGTAGACCAAAAATACGCATGAGCGATAATTTCACTTCAATTTTATAGGAAAGAGGTGTTATAATTGGTTTATCAAAATCATTATATCATTTTAGAATATCTCTATTAATTAAGTTATTTTTATGGTAATAAATAAATATTTAGTGGGTGCATGGAACAATATAAAAAGAAAGTGACCAGTTATAGGAATTATTTCTTCCTCAGAACATATCCTTTGGATCACCATAAAGGGCTCTAGGGATGGTATATTGAGGATGAAAGAACCTCTAGAATATTTATTGGAAATTTTATAAGATAAATCAGTAGGGTATTTTAAATCTAGAAAGATCAATTTGATACAATGCATTGAGGGAGGAGGTACCATTTTATAATTGAGGTTAGGGACACTTTTGGAATTTATGAAATGATTAAATTATAATAAATTCATTTTCTATAAAAATACCCCCAAATTGATATGTATTCAATGATATGATATTATAAGGTTGTAATATAATTAAATAATATATTTATGTAATGTTTGGTATTATTTTAATTCATATCATTTTCATTATCTCTTAGATGACATATTTTAATTTTAACAATTGTAATAACTTATTTAATATTAAAAGGATTAAATTTTTATTATGGTACTGTAAATTAGATCAATAATGAACACTATCTAATATTTTATAACATATAATATTATTTATTTATTTTTCATGATGTTTTATTGGTTTTTAATAATTTAATAAAATATTATTTAGATAAAATATCATTATGGACTATTTTGACATTGTTCATTATACTGACATTATGTGACTCAATAAAACAAGATAACCTTGAACCAAAAATTTTTATAAACCCTTGATATGAAATAATAATCAATAAAATTATTATAAAACCATATCTAAATGAAATTATTTTTGTTTTCATATTATCAATTTCATTTATTTGATTCTTTCATTAATTTAGTAATTACTACATCATAATTGTGTAATTATTTAATATTCTTATTTCCTTGCAAAAAATAAAAAAAATACCATGATTAAGATAAATTTTCTATATTTCTAAATTATATTTATTGTCAAATATATATTTTTTAAAACCTATTTTAAAATTGGCGCATGTTTTATAACATGAATGTGCACTATTTGACCACTAATTAAATTAAATATTATAAAAATTGTAATCTAACCCAAGAAGAAATAGAAGTAATTAATAAATTAATATAATTAAAATAAGATTATTAAGGTAAATATATACATATATATTATTTCATAAACTACATTTTTTTATATGTGGACACATATGATATATTTAAGGCAAATAAAATGACATTTTCTGACATTCTTTTATTTAAATATAATATTCATTGTTTCCTACCCAATTATAAATTAAAACATAAATTTTAATCTTTAGGTCTTATATGTAAAGTTATTATTGACCAATAAAATATGGGAATGTGTTAAGCTCATTTTATAGTCTTTCTTAAATTATTTTTAGACTATATTACACAATTTACTCTTAACCAATGATATTATTCATAATGGCCAAAAATGAAATTTAAATATTCACTAAATTTGGATTTTAGGAATATAAATTGGAAATTTATTGTTTAAAATTACAAACATATATGTTTAAGACTTTAATTTAAAATAAAATTTTAAATTGTTAAGAAAATGTGTTTTCAGAAAAATACTATTTTTAATCATAAAATGTTTTTATAATTAATTTGTGTATAAAATCCTTTCAAAAAATTTAAAATAATATTATATTAAAATTTATTTTAACTAATTAATATTTATTACTAATAAAAACAATTTCCATGAAAATACATAAAAATACAATAAGATTTCAATAAAAACCAATATTTTGACAATTAGTATTAAAAAATGGTTTCAGAAAATTATAAAAAAATGAATTTTAGAAATGTTTGACATTCCAAATTCAAAATTCAAATTAATTTTATCGATTCCATTTTTTTAAAAATATAGAAATTAATATTCATTAATAAAATAAACAATATAATTTTTAAAGGAAACATATTTTTTGTAAAAAATGGACTTTACTAAAATAAATTGATCATTTTCTATCAACTTACCAATACATTAATATTGAGTTTGAACTTCATATTTATTTCATAAATTACTTATTCATATTTATTTCCACCAACTCAATTTCTAGTTCATGATGTACATATAATAATTCATGGTTCGTGAAATGTCGATAATCAATAAAATCAAATTATTTGAAGAAAAATATTTAAAAAATCAATATTCAGTTGTCACATTATATCCCTCTTAAAATGAATTTTATAGTCTAATTTCTAATATTTGATATGGAAATATGATGGTATATCTACCTCATAAATTCCTCAATATCAAATTTAGCAACCATAAATTGATTGTTTCACCGAAAAATATTAAACAAACGAGTGATATTGTTTTGTAGACCTATTTTCATTCAATCTTAAAACACTATGATTGATTCTTCATAAGAATGGTTTTTATATTATTTTATGACTCATGGGTTTTGTAAATTTTAAGGATTATGTATTTACTACATAAATAAAGATACAGAGAAAACATCAAGACCATGAGAGATGGTTTGTAGAAGCACCAATTAATAAGTTATTGTCTCAATAGGATATAGAATTTCAAAAGGATTGATATACATAGGGATTATCTTTCCCTTATTTACACATCTAATTATAGTCTTTTAGGGAGACATTAATTGATGTTACTTAAACCCCATATCAAAATTTATGTACGTTCATTGATAGTCAGTATAACCTTGTTGTCAACTCTCATATGCCATTATGTATTGTTGAATATATCTAACCTTAACTTCAATTTCCTCAACTAGATCGAGTCCCAATAGCTTTCATTCCAAACATTGTTCTACCATGTTGGACTTCTACACTACTTACCATATAGGTCTTCATAGGTATCCATATCAATAGTGGAGTGAATGATATTTTTTTTATAAAATTCTACCAATGGTAGGTTTTGATCCCAACCACATTTAAAATATATAGAGAACGCTATAAATATGATTTCTAATGTTTAAATTTTCCACTCATATTCACCATCTATCTAAGGAACATTAGAAATTATAAATTCTATCTATGTATCCATATCCTAATGAAGACTTCCCCAGAACATTAAGATCAACGTCATATCCTATGAAAATATAATGAGACATGGAAATTCTTGAAATCTAACCACTTATTTAATATATTTTCTGGAAATCTAATCAAGAGATAAATCATATCTAATAGTAATGATATTTTTTGACTACATTGGGTGATTAATGTAAACCCATATATAATTATGGATTCTAGATGTTTTTATAGTCCAATGAAAAATACTAGAGTAGCATTTTACCATTTCTATTCTAGTATGGGTAGTAGTTGTAACATCCTCTAGTACATTCGTCTATCAGTAATAAGTTATTGAAAACCCAATCACCAAGAAACATACTTTAATATAAAATTCTTTATTCCATTCCAAAATAATTAATAATTCATATATCTATACATATTTCTTCTTCTTGGATGATTAGATAATAATGGTATGCAAGAATAATCCATTAGATCGTCATTTAAATCTGGTATGGTAGGGACTCAAAATCTCTTCATAAACCTTATTATTGAAACATTATCAATATTGAACTCAATAAAAATTACCACCATCTTTTGCAGCTCGACATATTCCTTGTGTTCCACCATAATCATTAGTTTAATATTGTTTTTAATAATCAATTGAGAAATATAATTATTCTATCATTTCATTATTGTTTTATTTTTTTTTGTAATTCCATAAATATTGGATGAATTTTTATACTCATCTTAGGATTGCATAGTCATTTTGACTCCAAACATCAATCATATTCTTCTATTTTCCTGGGAGGTAATGTATTGGGAAGTGATAATCAATTTTTAACTCCTATAAACTAATTTATAACATATTCTACTTAGTTTGAGTGAAAACACACATTAATATTATATGATAAGTATATATTTCCTACATTTACCCATACAGAAATTAACTCAATATCGTTAATAAAAATATTATTAATACTCACTCAAAATCATTTTTTAAGTAATTTCTTCTTATGGATATTAAATATTAATGAGATATAAACTGTCACCATATTAGTTTTCATTAAAACAGATCCCAGATCATTCTCTGATGCATCACTATATATCAGTAATAATTCTCTACTATAAGGTACATTGAGGATAGGTTAATTGTATCAACCTATTTTTATATTAATGAAATTCAATTAACATTACTCCATCCATATGAACCTAAATCCTTTTAGAGTCAACTTTGTGTTTGGATCAACCAATATTGTGAATTTTTTTATAAAACCTCAATAATATCCATCAAAACCATGAAAACATCAGATCTCATTAACAACTGTTTTCCTAGGAAAACATTCAATAACATTAATTATTTCTAGATCCATATATATTCCATCTATTTGGAATATGTGATCATAAAATAAAACATAATGAATCCAATATTCCCTACTTGGTAAATCTTTCATAAAGCATCACATTTATCATAGTCTTCAATACTATCGCCTAGTGATCTTAATTGGTTTCTATAATCTATGAATATTAATGAATATATTCTATAATGACATCGAAAAACCGATGAAGATAGTGTTGAAAAACTATATTAATTAAATAAATGAATAAAGAGAGGGAATTAGTTAGACCAAAAGGCATCACTTTAAATTTTCAATGTCCAGATATTGTAGAGAATCCCCTCATGGGTATATCTTCTTTCTTGATCCTCAATTAATGATATCCAAAAAATAGATCTGTATTGGAGAAGAATTTACATCAATCTAATTGATAAATAATTTATCAATATAGGGGATATTCTATTTTTTATCTATAATTATTTCATTAAATTATTTATAATCAATGTAGTGTCCCATTAATCTACATTTATTCTAAACAAACAGAAAAGGTGTACCCCATGAAGATGTACTACGAATAATGAATCAATTATGAAGTTTGTCTTAGATATTCTTAATTAATTACTTCAACTTGGTTTGGTACATTATATAAGGAGTCATTTAAAAAGTCATAGAACTATGTATGAGTTTTATTGAAAACAGTTCTTCAAAATTCATTAGAAGTCCTAGAAATAATTTTAGAAATATATCAAAAAACCCTTGTAAATGTGTTTTATCCAAAATGGTGAGAATCTTCCCAAACATATAAGATATATGAACTCAATTTATAGTAATTAATACCCATGTTATGGAATTCATTTTTTTGGGACGTATATATTTATCCTTATCCTTCCATCAATTGATGACCAACGATTCATTTAGAACAAGAAATTTTACTTCACTTACTCTATAAATTTTATAATATCCATAGAGATATTGTCAATACATACTAGGAAGCAAATAAAATTCAACTAAATGATGTTACAAGTGATATACAAGAAGCAAACTCCAAAAATCATTAACCAAGGATTATTTATGCATGTTTAATGCAATCATCGTTCCCATATGAGATTTCATAGAAGAATTGACATCTAGTTGTTGAAGTGATACATTGATAACCTTATAAAATTTCCCATTAATAATAGAGTGGGTGGATCCATAATCAAATATTACATTATCTGTTCTAGAGTGGATGTTATCTGTTCCTTCCAAAATTTCGTTGTCGTACATCACATCACAAATATTGATCGCATGACATTTACCTTTGAATTTAGAATTATGTGTTTTCTGAAATAGATAAAGTAATGTACATCAATGTTTCACTCCACACATTGATCATAAAGGAATTAACATCTTCTTTTCACTATGGTTTATTGATTTCCCCTTCAATTCTATAATTCTCTTCTTATCAAACCCATGTGATTGATGGGTAACTCAAATATTTATTGCATCCTATAGAGAATATAGAACAATTTCATCACAGTTACTAATTTACCTTATGGTAATTACATTTAGACAAATGATTTTAATACACTGAAGAATTTATTATCATTAATTTAAGTTAGAAGAAAATTCTAAAAGCATACGTTACATGTCTTGTAAATTTTTCCTCATTGGTACAAATAAATCCATAATCTACCTCTTAAGCTCAATGAACTCCCAATCTAACCTCATATGAAGAATATGGGTAATTTATACATAGATAAATAATTTCAAGAACTAATCCCATCACATAGAATCAATTTTAACTCGTATCCTTATTTTCTTGATAAGATTTCACTATTTATCCACTACACCTTCCAAAAAATATAATACCAATCTGGATTTCTCATGTTATTCACATTAAATAACCAAAATTTTATTTTTAGTGGTTCTTATTTTTAACCAACCAATACTGGATTAGAATACCTATAGAAATAAGTTGGATTTTACCTCATTATGAACTCAATGGAATTTTATTCCCTTATATTCTCTTTTTGATTTCTAGTATAATTCATATATTGAGAATGTTTTGTCATCGTAAAAAAAATATTTCTCATTCTTTATCCTATTAAATTTCATTTATATTGATGATATTCATTACATTTCTAATTACATTTAGTTTTAATGTGGTTCCTTTAGGTCCCATCCGTTCACAAAAATGAAAAATTAAATTTCAAAAAATAGTAATCTTAATGATAAAAAAACATATTCAATGGAAATTATATATAAAATTTCAATTCGGGAGACCATAGGTTTTATCCTAAGTCATTTATAAATGTCTCCAAACTCTATTATTTTATCTTGCATTAAGAAAATTCAATAGGGTTCCTAATATGGTTTTATAATTATAGTTTCTACTAGTTAACTAAACCCTTCTATAATACCAACTATAATGGCCCTTTATTTTTCTAAATAGATGTATCATCCAAATAGAATAATATTCAATACATAACATAAAAACCCATTCCAAAAGAGTATATGTTTAGTGTTATTAGATACATAAAGGCATAAAAAACTGGTTCATAACATATTGACATTGTCTCTAGATTATTCCTTCACAACTAGAAACTTGATTTGACTTATCAAACGTTATACCATTCTTCATATCCTGGGGAAAATGAGCATAAGAATATGGTGAGGTCAGATGCCTAGTAATGGTATTCTAGGGTGATAAGTTATTTTTATGGGAATAAGAAAATGAATATAACATTTGAAAATTATGACATGTATATAATGGACCAGGGTATTGAGTCATAGAAATAACCATATATATTTATAAGAAATGAAATTTAAAATAATAAAATAACATAACTAATGGTAATATAATTAACATAAGAAATTAAATTGTGGAATACACATAAGTATAGAAATTAATTTCCATATTTGTGAATTATCATTACCAAGTCCATAATTGTGAATAAAGTACCTTACTGAACCTAGTTCACTCCACATTTCAGCCCAATATTATTGAACCAAATTCAATCCCTATTTGTGTCTTATATTACTGAACCGAGTTTAATTCACATTCCAGTCATATATATCACATTATAAATAAATCACTACCAAAATGAATTTGAGGGAGATATAAGTCTCAAAAATCAGATAAATAAAACCATACAAATATGTTCAGTAGTTACATAAATCATTCCACATATCATAACCCATGAAATGAAATAGGTTTCAAAAACATTTCATCATAACATAACCCATGGAAAAGAAATGATATTCATAAATATCATTACATCAATAAGATAAACCAATCATAGAAGGAATATGGGTAACATCCTTGAAACATAAACCAAATAAAGAATAATAAAATTTAAATAATTTTATCTTATATGTAAAATGGTTTTGAAAGATCAATTTAAATATTTCTTGAGGAAAATATCCTTTCGATTTAAAAATTAAATTTTCTTTAAACCCGTTCAATTATAAAGGATACAATTTTATTTAAAAATAACCCTCTAATATTGTATAGGAGTCTTAAATAAATTATCTCATCCTAAAATATGGGAAATTGGTTCATGATATATAAGTTAAAAAAATACTATTCCAGTATTTTATCTAGAATATTCACATAGAACCTTGATTGGAAAATAAAAAAAGTCCATCAAACCTTTTTGTAATATTAATCATATGAAAAAATTATTTTGAACAGTTTCAAAATCATTTTAATTTTTTTGGAAACATGGATATCTAGGGGAAATATTCCCCACCAGATACTTAATTATAAACAATCCTATATATAATGATATTCTATAATTAACACTTACCTCAAGTATTTATTATCCCTTTTCATGATCAAACATCTTGTATTATAAATATAGATTTATAATACATTTATTCCTTATAAATTTTAATCGTAACATGAAATTTTTATTTATAACATCTTATCAATCGTTTATTAATTTTATTTAATTAAATTTTTTTTTCTAGATGATAACTATGTTGTTTTACAAGAATGCTTCGGTTAAACTATTTTGGTCCTCACACATTGTTTAGGGTTTCATAATTTCCATATTTTATGTCACAGAATAAAAATAATATATAATGATTACATATATATTAATAATCATTCATATAATGTAGAAATGAAATAATTAATTACACTATTCTTGGAGACAACAGGTCATAAGTACGGATGATCATAGTTTACATTTTTCAATTTATGGAATAAGAGAAAGTTACATAATAATTAATATTTAAAAAAATAATTATTTTGACATATATAAATATAATATATTCATTAAAACCAAATATAATATATATCCATATAATATGATTATGAAAAATGAATTATATCACTATGTGGAGATGGTAAGTCATACATTTGCACGAGCGATACTTTCACTTCGTGTTTGACAGAAAACAAGGTGTATAATGGTGATTTCATAACTAGAATAACATTTTATCATATTTATGGTTCTGATGATATTATATTATGATAAAATTAATTTATTTATAAGATTAAAGGAATAGTATAAATATAAAGTTATCGGTTAGAGCGATTACATCTTCTTTAGAAGGTCTCCTTTGGATCACCACTAAAGGGATTTAGGGTCGGCCTTTTGATATTACCAGCACCTCTATAATATTTAAATGTAATTTTATAAGATAAATTAGCAAGGTATAGTCAAGCTATAAAACACAACATGATGTTAATGATTGAGGTTCAAGGTACCCTTTTAAAGTTTTTGTGAAGGAATATTTTGAAATTTGTCAAAATATTAAATTTTAGTAAATTCATTTTATACCCAAATAAAAATAGATGGTCATGTATTCAAATATATGATATTATAATCTTTTAATAACATCATCCAATATAATTTAGACATTTTTTGGAATTATTTTAAACCTTATCAGTTTGATTAAACCTATGTTGACTAATTTAATTTTAAAAATTACAACAATTTATTTAATATTAAATTTTTTGATTTTTTATTTATGTGAGGTCAATTATGAAATACAAAAAAAATTATGAAATTTGATATCATATTATATTCACTTATTATTTTTAAATATGTTTTATAACTTCTAAATAAATTAATAATATATTACTTTGATAAAATATCATTATTTTTAAATTTTACACTTCATATATGGACATTATGAAAATCAATAAAACAATATAAATTCCAAAAAATATAAACTACTACACACCTAATATGACGTAAGCATATATAAAAATCTTGTACCACCTAAATTAATTAAAATTAGTTTTAGTTTAAAATTTTAAATATCGTTTATTTGATTGTATAATTAATAGAATTATTATTGCATCATCATTGTTTAATTAATTAATATACGTTTTTATTCAAAAAATTAAAAAAATACCATTATGAATATAAATATTTGATATTTATGAATAATATTTATCGTATAATATATAAATTTTTAACCATATAATAAATATATTATAGTATTTTAAACAATAATGTGACATCATTGTCTTTTTATTATATAAATTACTATAAGCATTGTAATTTCATCCAACTGGCCTAAAAAATATAAATTATTTTATATCATGAAAATTATTCTATTAATTTAAAATGTACATTTATATTTATTCATAACACTAATGATCCATGTTTTACATAGATGGACATTAAATTTCCTTTGCAGAATATATAACACATGACCCAGACAGAGACCCAAATACTTTATTAGATTAGTATCTTTTGAAACATGAAACATAATATTCTAACATGGGGAATGATCTTCAACATCTCCCATAAAGATATTCTCCTTTTTTCCTACCTAAATCCATTCATCATATCCTGGTGAAAATAAAACATAAAAAGGGTGAGATCAAATTCTTAGTAATAGTAAACATAGAGAACATAAAACAAACCATAAACAATAGAAGGAACATAAAGTTTAAATGTCACAATCATGAGTCATGAAATAAATCATGGAATTAAGGCATAGATCATAAAGGAATAGTACCCATGATAGAATATCATCGGTATAAAACATGTTAATGTGGAAAACTAACAGGAACATAATATGATTTCTACAATATCCAATGCATTTCTTCCAAGACGATAATAGTGGACAAAGTCCATTACTAAAATGGGTTTACATATCATTATAGCCTTATATTATTGAACTAGATTTACTTTCCATACCATCCATGTTAATCTTATTATATATAAATCATTACCCAATACATTGGAGGGATATATAGGTCCCACCCATCTGAAAATGAAATCATTCTTACATATGCCTCAAAAACATAAATCATTCATCATAGCATATCCCATGAAAAAAAGGGACTCATAAACAATATTTCATCAAAAACATTCCATATAAGACAAATGTACTTAATAAATATAATTCCATCATAAAAACAATAAAATTCAAGTAAGAATAGGGATATAAACATAACATAATTTATAGAGAATCATGTTAGATGGTAAATAATTTTCCTAACCCACATGAACATAGTTCTATAGGAAAATATTATCTATTCTTCAAAAATGTTTTCTTTTATAAAAAATCATAAAAATTTTAAAAGAAAAAAAAAATTAGTTTAAAATACATTGGAATACATGTAGAGGAATATTCAGTGAAATAAGCTGTTATGAAGATGTAAAAATTTGTTTGTGCTGTATAAGCTAAAAAACATTCTCTTTGTACTATTTCTAGAAAAGTCTAAAAGTACCTCGTATGGTAAACAAAATAAATATTCCTTCCTTACCATTTAGATAAATTCAATAAATGAGAAACAATTAATTCAAACATGCATATAATAATATTTAACTATTTATTAAAATATTTTTAGAAAACACATACATGTATAATAAATATATACTAGGTAAATACATACATATAAATAATCTCAAATAGAAATGAGATTGAGAAATTATCCCTTACCGTGTAAATTTTTTTATCGAGGGTATGGTCACCTACATTATAATGGTTAAATCATGTTACTAAATTATACAATACCATATTCATATTTATGATATCATATATGATCTTATTATATAATTTTGTTAATAGTATTTAAGTATTGCCGTTATTTCAGGTGTTAACTGCTTCATTTTCCTATTTTGGTTTTGTCATTTAAGTCATGTTTGTTATGAATGGGATGTCATTTATTCACGAAATTATGTTCATAATCATCATTTTATAATAAATCTTTAATTGTTAATGTCAAGAACAAATCTTACACCGTCGTAGAGATAGTAGGACGTACATATGCACTATTGACGATATCATTCTCTTGATTGATAAATGGTATGTAATTGGATGATATATTAATTAAAAATAATCATTAATCCTCTTAAATTAATTATTTAAATCCATTATAATCATCATTATACCCATCCTAACAATGAATTTTTGAATAACAAATTACATCACAGTGTGGAGACAGTAAGTCGTACGTACGCACACATGGTGATATTGTTATTAGTATGATAGATAAAAGGAGGTATACTGTTTTACCATAATTGTAATAACATATCAACATGTATAATATACTATTTTTATTACTTTGGTTTGGAATTAACATTGAAAGAGGATGTATAATAATAAAAGAAATTGAATTGTATTGGTAAACAAATTACCACTTTTTCATTGCACTTCCTTGGGATCTCATATTAAAGACACACATAATTGAATTTTTGGAAAACCAATACCGATTTAAGATAAATAAGAATGTTTATTGGATAATTGGTCATGGTTTGGTCGATCTAGAAGGCTCAATGTGGGGTGACGAAATGTGGTAGGTGATTCTTTTTTATAAGAGAGGAGGACGGGAACTTTAGGAAGGTATTGAATTATTATTTTATTATAAAATTATTTTGGGTTTAAAAAGGGCCAAAACACATTTAATTCCAACTAATGATGATTATTATTCTAAAACCTCTCATCCAATAGTTTTTAGTCATGTTTAGGACTCAAATTTAACCTTATCATTTAGCTTTAACCCTTAGATAACTAATTTAACTCTTATCATTTCTTCTTGTATATTCATACAATATGGTTAATATAGTTACTATAAAATTACAATCGAACAAAAAGTTTTTCATTAATGATATTTTCAACATTATTTTTGTCATTTGGCCAAATAATTTATTTTTAGGACTATTATATCATTTAATAAAATTGTATTTTTTTAAGAATTAGTTTATGTCAATATTTATATAATTCATATCATGAAATTTCAAATAACCATAACAACATGATTATATTGAACAAAAACATAATTAATTCAATTCTAACAAGCCATAATAAACCACAAATTTCATGGGTGGAAAAAAGTTTCAAAATAAATTTATTTTAATTTTTTAATCTCATTTATTTAAAACATTCATTAATAAGGTAATCACTATATCACCATTATTCTGTAAATAAATTTATATATTGGGTACCTAATAAATATTAATAAAATAAAATTATGTACGTATTTTTTTATATTTCCAAGTACTTTTAATTGTAGAATTTCTCTTTTGTATAACGCCATATTAAAATTTTCTTGTCTAGAAGATACATGTTTTTAACATATTTCTCTTTACATTAAATTAATTCCTATAAAATATCATATTAACATCAATGTGGTTCCGTGGGGTCCCAAAATAGACCACAAGATTCCCATGGTCTAAAATAATTCATCCAATATGATTATTAAATGTGTTAGAGTATTTTAATATCATTATTATTTATTTTTTAATCTTATTTATTAGATTTACCCTTTAACCAAAGTAAATAAAATAATTAGTGAAGATATTATACAAAATTTCCAAAAATAAAATGTGCCTATTTAAAATTTTTGAAACATATGATTCAAAATATGAAATCAATTATTCTAAATTAAAAACAAATAAGTTTCAGTAATTAATTTAAAATTAGTTCCTATTTTGAAAACCAAAACACTGGTTTTTAAGAATTAAAAACTATCAAAATATTGACATGCACGTATGTCAAATTTAAAGTGAAGTTATTTCCAATGGAAAAAATTGGATTAAATGATGAAAATATAATCCAATTAAATTTTAAACAAATTTATATTACAATCTAAAAATAAAAATAAATTAGTTGAAAGGTAAGTTTTGACATAAAATGTATTATGTTTCACCATTCATTAAAAAAATGAAATTTATCAGAAAAGTACCAAAAATTCAACATAAGTAAATTTTTTAGTCTTAATTCCAAATAAGAAGTTAATTTTTTTCATATATAATATATAAAAGTATAGAAAAAAATATTTAAAATGGATCCTCCATGAAAAGGTGACAACACATAATTTTTTTATTAAAAAGTACAACTTATATCTGAAAAAATAGATCTTTTTCTTATATCATGTTCTAGAAAATATATAAGATGAATTTTAATGGTATATAAAATACAAAATGTGTTTAATACTATTCATAAAGTCTATTTTATATCTCATTAAATAAAAATATTTTAAAATATATCCCTATTTAGTGAAACTCAGTATTGCGTACAATTCAAGCTATCGAGGAGGGTTGCACTTACATGTAACGCAAGACAAGTCAATGTTGTGAGTAGTGAAATATTCCATTGGGGTTTCATATAACATAATAAAAACATTGATAGTTTATACATCGAACTAAATCTATACTCGATGTTGCGTGTAATGAGTAACGTGAAATTAATTCTATCCAAAGAACATCAAATTGTGTGTAACACAAGAAAATAATACTATTGCGTATAATGCAGGCTAATAAGGTGTTTCATATAGCGCATGATAATCGTAGTGTATTGTACAACAATATATTTCAAAGAAATTAAAAAAACTTATCTTATAAAATCTCTAGGTGTTATAACAACTTACCATATTCTATCTGTTGATAGAGAAGAGATAGTTAATATAATGAAAGTGACATATTCTTACTTTCATTTATTTAAATATTCTATAAGTCATTTTCAAGGATGAGTGTCCATTATTCAACTAATTTTTTACCCTTATTTGTTAAGGATCTAATTAAATTCATACAATAAAATTTGGGTATGTGTTAGGGTCATTTTATTGTCCTTACAATCTTAGTCAAACCTAAATTATCAAATTTTCCCTTTATAGAGGTAATAATATTTTCCTGGATTAATATTCATATTAGAGAAGAATAAAATGGTCCTATTAAATAAATTTTTACATTTTGAATTTGAACTGGGCAATCATTTTCTAAAATTCCAAAAATATAATTTGAATAATTTAATTTAAAATAAAACCAATAAAACCATTTGGAAAACTTTTTTTTCGGAAAAATACACTTTTAAAACATAAAATAGTTTTATGATTAATTTGTGAATAAATCCTTTTAAAAACCAGTAATTTTATTATTTTTAATAAACATTAACTAATCCCATTGAGCCTATACCCTAGTGGTACAGGCTCCTGCCTGGCATCCAAAAGACCCAGGATCAAATACGGGCAGGGACTAATTTCCAGGTACTATACCAGGGAACTGTAATAGTACTGTAGTAGCAGTGGACTGTAACGGTGGTGGTACTGTAGCAGGTACTATAGCAGCTCGAGTACTGTAGCAGTACTTTTCACCAAGGGGCTCTTTGGGCAAAAAAATGGGCTTTCAAGACTTGTTTTCAGGCCACTTGGCCTTGGGCCTTCAGGCTATGTAATGGGTCTCCCTCTACCCAATCTAAAGAGGTCTTTGCATTAAAGAATAAAATGAGGCTTTGGCTCCAACCTTTAAAAAATAACAATAAACATTCACTAATTATAATTTAAAAATTATATATATCATAATTTTACCTTTTAAATACATTAAATGAAAATATTGTTTTTAATAAATATTAGTATTTTAAATATTCATTAAAAAGTTCTAGAAAAAAAATATTTTTTAGATAATTACGACATTATAAATTAAAATTGAAGTTCATTTTCTCAATTCCGTTTTATATAACATCTAAAAATTAATATTCACTCCTAAAAGGAATGAAATCTCTTTTTTATGATAATATATTTTTGCAGAATAAAGTAAGCTTACTAAAATTTGAGTGAACATTTTCTAAGAACATACCTATACATTAATATTGAGTTGGTACATTATATTTTATTCATAAATTATTTATTCATATTTATTCCAGTTAATTTAATCACTAGGATATAAGAGACATATAATCATTCACTATTCATATAATGTAGGCTATCAAAGAAATCAAATTATTTAAAGGAAAATATTTCATAAAAATATATGGGGGTTACAATCTGTGTACAAATATTTACCTTTCCATTTTGATCATTCACTATTGATTATGCTTTAGTTATTCCTGGTATATTTTTTTGTACTTAACCCTTACTGGGTATTTATACTCACTCTTATTTTTATTCATTCCCATGGTTCCATGATGTGTACTATGAATGATATGAAAGAATATACGAGAGGGAATAATAATATTATAACCTAGAATTTTGTATTAATTTTTTATTCAAATTTAATATGGGAATATTTTAATTATCTATTTTACCAGGAATATTAAACAATTTTTCCATCGGCATGTTATTACTTATATATTATTACAATGTTTTAAATTAAGCTCCAACTCCTACCTACTAGGGTCAGGGTCACACTAGTTGGTATTTGAGGTGTTTTTATAGAATCCTTAGAACCTAGATTTATTAAAACATAGATTAGATAACATACCCCCTTGATAAGAATTGAAAATATGAATAGTAAAATACAAATGTTTTTTGTAAAGAAGGGATTATGTGATATTTCTAAGAAATAATTCTCTATCTTGGTACTAAAATTGATTTGGTTATATAAAATAGAAACATATGGGTAAAAACACTAAAAATGTTTCATTAGTATTTACTTGTTTGTGACCTCATGCATGGCAATGTTCTTTTTGTTCTACCTAGTTTGACACTCCTAGGGGTCATTATTTGGATAATTCACATTTTCATTATTATCCATTATGATGGATTTATATAGAAAATGATAATGAATGGCCTATGATAATACTTATTACATGGAAGGAACTAAGTTGAAATACATTTTATGAAGTATTTGTTTATTTTGATTCATGAATTAAATTGTTTCTATATTTATCTAATGGTATTTTTGTTATAAGAATTTTGAGGTATATAAGGTTTACATTAAAATACCGAATAATTTGTGTATTAATTAACATAAGGTTTTTGGATATCATCATGGGTTAATTAGTTTAAGATTTACCATAATTTCAATGTCTTAAATAATTCTTTTGGGGTTTTATGTGATGGGATTCAATCAAGATTATGGATATTTTGGATATATTAATGTAAATTATATCTTTTAGTGGAATTTTTTTAGGAATAATGCCTCTACATTTTAAATACATGAGTTTAATGGTATTTGTTACCTTTACGCTATATATGATAATTATTGAATTTTTTTATCATATTCAAATATTATTAGAAAAATTTTTAGAAAAATAAATTGAAATAAATTGTTATTAATTTTTTTTATAAAGGTTATTTAAGGATTAATTTAATTTCAAGGATGTTTTTCATAATTTTTTTTGTTATTTTATAGGAAATATAATAGTATGGTTTTACAGAAAAGATAATTCACATACCATGTGACAACCCAACATGTCTATCAAGGCCATAGGTCTTGACCCCATGAAAAACAGACAATACTGGATTAGGACATAACACTTGCCTATGTGATTTCCTTGTTAATATTTCACTGTTTTTAGTTAAAACAATTTATAAATAAGTTATTATGGTGAACCAGTTTTGTTAATGTTTTTTTAAATGTTAATTTATTACATTTAAAAACGTTTGTTAACCTTATTGGTTTTGGAAAACAGTTATAGATAAGTGAAAATTCATTGCACACTTTTATGAATCATTCAATCTGATAAAAGTGATTTTTAGTGCATCAGGAATAAAAAATACACGTTTGGGTATTCATTTCTCTGATTAAAAGGATTAATTGGAAATTAATCTAAACAAAACTAATTAATAAAATTATTCACATTTAATAGAAGCATATCAAGTATGTATATCTCATTATATTCATAGATAATAAAATAATTACTCATCATTAGTAAAATGACATTGTAACAAAATTTTATCATAATTCAATCATATTTGAGAAAACAGATGTTCATTTAAATTAAAATAGATTTATGGATTCTGATTCCCTTAAAATACGATTGACCATTAACATTCTTGAGATCAATAACCTCAATTATTCTATATAATTATTTATGTTTCTCTTCTATGTACATATCATAACATTCCATCAATAATATCTAGTAAGGAAACCTCGTTATGTGTTATTCTATAAGACCATGGTACTTCCCTTTCTCACTTATTGAGGGGTTGTTTTATTAAATGTTTTTATACTGTGGGTTTTTATCTAAATAATTATCAAAAATAAAACACATGATTACCAAGATCATGTTCATATTTCATGGAAAACAATTTTTAATCTTTGGTGAATGTTACAATCATAATTTATAAAACAGTAACATTGAATATGATTGAAAATTCGACACACAACACCGTATTAGCATGCAGTATACACAACACTATTCTTGCATCATGTTACACAAAATTTCATGTTCGTTTGATAGATGTTGTTCTACTCAACATTGAGTGTGTATATATATATATATATTCAATGTATAAATTATATATGGTTGGATTATATTATACACAACAAAAAAGGAATCTTTCACTATATGAAACCCTAACTTGGCTTGCTTTACACGCAATCGCAGCCTTCCACGATAGCGTGTGTTGTACGCAATACCGAGTTTCAAAAACAACGATATGCTATTAAAATATTATTATGAACTAGCAGTTATGAATATTAATACCCAATTTTTGAAATTTTATAAATTTTATCTTTCAAAATGGACTTCATTTTTGTATTCGGAATATCGAAATTATCCTAGGGTGAATTTTTTGTATTTTTTTGAAAACATTCAATTTTTGATGAATAGTGAAAACACAGGGTTACTATTTAAAAACCTATTTTTATTTAAATAATTATTTATTTTATTTAAATTGATTTTAGGTAAAAATTGATAAATAATACCTATATATGTTAAATGTAATTCATTGGAGTCATTTTATAAGAATTATAGATATATAAAAAATTTATTGAACTTTTCACCGTCTTTTACCCACCTCCAAGGATAATTTGAAAATTTACATAAAACATAATTTTACCACTTCTATGAGTGGAATTTCTAAAATCTGAGAGAAACAGTTAATATCAATTAGTAAAGTGTTGTTTAATAAGATAAAAATAATTTTTGTTGAATAATAAGTTTTTACTTTTATTTACCACAGTTAAAATTAAATAGGGAAATTATGGGAAAAAATGATATTATTATTACCCTAAAAAATATCCTAATTCTATTGGATAAGTGTAATTTGACCAGAAAAAACCTTAGGAATAAATTATTACCCTTTAGATCCATTTGGATTAGATTAAGACATTTATTATTATTTTATTTAAAGATGAGTTAAAATGGTTAAAATCAATGTTTAATAACTAAAACATCTTTAATATAGGATTATAGAGAAGATAAATTTGACTATAAATATTCATTAGAAAGATAAAACGATTTACTAAATTAATTTATTTTAATTAATATTTTTAGATCTTATATAATTTAATTTATTTATGACACAATGATGATGCAGTAATTACATTATTAATGAAATATTAACATAATATATGTTATAAATACCCAAATTAATGTAATTTGATACTTTTTAAAACTTCCTATAATTTTTTAGGTTAATATGACATGATATTATTGATTAAATTAACTTTTTTAGAACTAATCATGATGTTATAAGTTTTACAAAAATCAATCACCAAATTGTGTCAAAATTGACATAAAATAGTTTTTTTAAAACATATTATATTATTAATTGTTATTCTATTCATAAAAATCTACGAGTCAGCCAAATGATGTATATATGGTTATATATATTAATATTGAACCACTTGGGGTTCTTTTAACTTTTCATTGTATTTTTATTAACCATATATTGTTAGAAAACAAGAAGACATGGTAAAAGTTAAATTATTTAACTTAGAGTTAAATCTAAATGATAAGTTTAAAATTGTAACCTAAACTTTTCTAAAACATATTGGATGATGGGATTTCTACCCATACCTGCTTTATCATCAAAATATATCAATTTGGAGCTATTATATACCGAATATGACTTTATTATAAAATAATATTTTAAGGTTTTCCTAAGGGGCCCCTCTCCTCCTTTATAAAAGGGCACCTCCTCCCTCTTCTCTTTTCAGAATTTTGAGCATTAAATATCGGCCAACCCCTGCCCAATTTCCTTATAAACATTCCTAGAAACAATATAGAGGTTTTGGTCTCCTCAAAAGACCAACTCAAGTGCCTTAAGAGGAAGCTTAAAAGAGGTGCGACGAAGAACAGGTAATCTCTTCTACTGATTCTTTCATGTTTTATTTCTTCGTCAACATCTACTTCTTCAGTTATTTCATTATAATGTAATAATATAAGTATCAATAATATACTGATATGTTATTATAAATTTTAAGCAACCCCATTTCACTTTCTATCCATCATACAGAAAACGAAATCACCACGCCTGCATACGTACGGAATACCGTCTCCACACCGTGGTGTAATCTATTTTTCCACCACCACCTTACTTGGATGGGTATAATAGTGTAAATAATAACAATATATGGTTATTATAACATAATAATGATTCTGAGATATTATATCATCCACTAAAATTCAATTCAATAATTATGGGAACGATATCATCGATCGTGCGTACGTACGGATTACCGTCTCCACGACGCGATGAGATTCATTCTCCATGTTAACCATTCATGAATGATTAGAAAGTATATATAATGAATAATAATGAAATATATGACATGATAAAGCTACTGGATTTATTTTTATATATATATGTCATCTACTTACTTCCATTTAAGTCAATAAGGAAATGAAAACAACATTAATGCGTACGTACGGCCTACCGTCTCCATGAACGGTGTATTTCATTTCATTCATCTATCTATTATATATATACACTGAATATATATGATATATAAATCATTATTTACATTCTTTAAGTAAGTAGATTGTGATATAAGTAATAATAATATCCAGAACAACAAGTCCAAACACGTACAATAAATAAAACGAATTTACCCAAAAAACTACTTTAACATGGAATTTACAAAAACACGGGTAATATAAAGTCATAAGTGAACCATATATGATATCATAACAATGAATATGAATATTTAATAATTTAATTACATTATTTAAATCATTATATAGGAGGTTCGGATACATACGCAGCATATCAAACACAAGGTAAGGGAAAATTTTGCAATCTCATTTTTATCCGAGATTTCTTATATTTAAGTATTTACTGGGGCTATATTTTTCATCCATGACCATAAAAGGTTTTTCATAAAGTGTTTAATATTCTTCCATGTATGTTTAAATTCATTATTACCCTTCTTTGACTTTTACTTTGTGTTATGGATGGAATCTTTCTTCTGTTTAACATACGTGGTAATTTTTGACTTTTCCGTTAAAAGTACACGAAGAATGTTTTTTAACTTTTATGGAATGAATAGATTTTTAAGGTTTCATAATGCCTTATTTTAATGAAGCTTACTCTACAATATTTCATGACTATTTTCAAAAAAATCCATTTCTTTTAAATTTTCATGGCATTTTGTGAAAAGAAAATGATTTCGAAAAAGAAAGGATATTTTCCTCAAGAATTCATTTCAAGTGTTTTACAAAAACCATTTTCCATCTAAGATGACATTATTTCATATGTATATGTCTCAAATATAATGTCTCAATGATTTACATGGTTTCATTTTTCTTATGATGAAATGATATCCCTTTGTTTTATATGGATTACGTTATGATGGGATGAGGTTTATGAAACCCATTCTATTCTTTGGGTTATGATGAACAATTTATGTTTATGTTGTGGAAAACATAAGAATGATTTAATTATGAGATGTTTGGGACCTATATATACCTCAAATGCATTGGGTAAAGATTTATATCTAATGAGAAAGACATGGCTTGAACAGAAAGTAAACCTGGTTCAGTAAGGGACTTTGTCCACTAAGATGGTATTGGTAGGAATGCCTTGGCTACAATGGAAATCATATCATGTGATTAATGTTTTTCCACAATTAAAAGTTTTATTCCCATGCTATTTTATAATGATGAATTTTCTTTTATGATCTATGCCTTATGTAATGCAATATTTTATGTCATTGCTCAAGATTTTGATGTTTATATTTTATGCTCATTTTTTTACATTCAAATGTTTATGGATTGTTTTATGTTTTCTATATTTACCCTTACTGAGCATTTGAGCTCACCCTTTATATGTTTTCTTTTCCCCAGGATATTAAGAAAGGTTTTAGGTAAGAAAACAAAAGGGGAATATCTTTATGGGAGATGTTGTTGATCTTTCACCATGATTAGAATATTATGTTCAGAGTTTCCAAAGACACTAAACTATAAAGATCCTTGAGTTTTAGTTTTGGTTATATATTAAGTATTCCACAAAAGTAATGTACTGTCCATGTACGTCAAGTTTCTGGTATCTACAGTTGCTATCAGATGAAAGGTCTAGTCAACCATTTGAAATTAGGATGCAAAAACTTTAGTGAGATCCCTAGAGATATTTCTAAGGTATGTCTGGGGATGTACCTAAGGTTAAGTATACATATAGGTTATAGTACTAGAATTATGGTAAAGATCTTAGAATTAAACATAAGATGTTACATATTAAAGGTACCCCCCCTTTATTATGTTGTTTTCTATATCATGATTTTTTACTCACACTATTCTTTTTGGGTTTTAGATGATGGTTGGAACCTGAAAGAACCATGTTGATCAATGTATTATATAATGCATTGATTTTACTCTTGAACAAACAAATGTTATGGGAGATAGAGTGAAAAATCTAATTGGTATACTTGCACAAGCTATGAATCATTCTGGACTTCCAAATGAGCAGATAGGAGATCAATATTCTATCGATTCCTTCATGAGGCAACGTCCACCTTCTTTCAGTGGGTCTTCTGATCCACTTGTTGCTGAACAGTGGATCGGTACCATTGAAGAGATATTTTCCATTCATCGCTGTTTAGAACACGAAAAATTCATTCTGGCTATTTACCATTTAAAAGGTGAAGCAGATCAATGGTGGACTCTAATTAAGAATAGGAAGCCCCGAGATGAAATTGAATCCATGGAATGGGATGAGTTTAATAACATATTTTTCAATAAATAGTTCCCTCATATTCTTTAAAAAAAGATGTAAAAGGATTTCCATAAGCTTAAGAAAAGGGATGATGAATCTGTTGGTATATACAAAGCTAATTTTACAAGGCTGGAAAGGTATGCATATGGCTTTATCATCCAACCTGAAAGTAAAGTTGATAGATTCTTCAGTGGCTTAAAACCAAGTCTTCAAAGGGCAGTATCTATAAGAGGCATTAGTAGCTATGAAGAAATTGTGCATTGTGCTATCAATGTTGAAATGGAAGTTGGTGTTACATATCCATCTCATGGTTTTGAAAGGAAATGAAAGATGGAGTTCAAGGAGAAATCTAAGAATAATGATGAAAAGAATATTAATGTTTATTTATGCTCAAAGTATGGAAAGAAGCATGGTGTAGGTTGTCTTAAAGGAACTAGAAAATGTATTATGTGTGGAAAAGAAGTTCATCGAGCATCTGAGTGTCAAAGTAATGGAAAAAGGGTTTCTAATGATGTGAAAAAAGAAAAGACTACAAAGAACACACTACCAACACTTCAATGCTTCAAGTGCAATGAAATGGGGCATTATGCTAATCAATGCCCTAATCCAAGGGTTAATGATGATCAACGTGAGCAACCTCTTAAGGAAAAGGATAAAGGGAAGTCACATGCGATCACTATTTGTGATGTTGACTATGACAATGATGTTGTGTAATGATTAAGTTTTTATGTAATGGGATTTCAAAACAGTATCATAAAATCTCATTTATGGTATCGTGGAATTTTGGAATAGCTATGTATTGGTTTTCAATAATTATATGGTACCAGTAACAATGAAAAGAGATTGAAATATTTTTGGAAAGAAGATAATATGCACATAATGAATGGGTAAAGAAAAAATGAAATGAGCACATGACTGATATAAGGAAAATGTTATATCATGGTTTGAGTATACAAAAATTTTGGGATGTTGGTATGTGAAAATTGTTAAATTTTAATAGCATTCATGTTTTCACTATGGTTCAATGGGTATTCATTTTTCAAGAGAATACATGATTAATGTATTCAAATGTTTTTAATTTGACCAACAAGATTTATCGTATGATATATGGGGGATAAATGATGGTATTCACATGCTCGACAGATGACATTTCTAGTAATTGTTTTCTTTATTATATGAGATTGGACAGAAGTATTTTGGATAAGCCTAACGATTGGAATGGATTATGTTGGACATAAGTTAGTATTGTTTAAGACTAGTACTTTTTTTGATATTATTGATGGAATGTTATAATAATAATGTTTTAGAAAAAGGACAACCTGCAGGACAGACGACAACCCGTCGCGTCGGAAAAGGCTGTGGTAATCGAACCCACAACCAAAGTGCGACAAGCCTTTATCACCTACCACTGGACTATAAGAAATCACTAGTTAGTAGAAACTACTTTTATTTTATTAAGAGGTATGATAGATGAAGTATAAGTCCATTTTAGGAACCATATACGACTAATCTTATCATATATGGACTTATGTATATTTAATAACTTATGATAGAGGCAGATGGAATGACCTGTCTTTCTATCACATGATCTGCTAACACTTCGAGAATGAAAAATTCAACTTCATTTATTTAAGTAAGAGATGAAGTGGAAATTGTTCATAGGATGACCAAAAATTATATTAAACTTAAATCAAGTAAGTATTTATTCTAATTCAAAATTTTCAATTTTAGGGAAATGAGATTGAAAACCAAAAATGTTGTCCTAGTGCTCTCATATCTGATGAATTAGATGGTACCTTAAATCATCACAAATTTCTGGCTTTGTGACTGTTGTCATTTTCATATCCATGTCCTCTACCACTCACCATCAGAACTTGATGGTTAGATTTCTCTTCTATATCCATATTTTCTCATATGTTCTCCAATGTCGAAACCCAGTGATTAGTTAATTTGGATAACTGTTACGTTTCATACATTAGTTTTTAAAGATAAGTTTTGGTATTCCTTTTTATGATGTGGGTTTTTATGAAAGAAAATCTCATGTAATAAACTATTTATAGCCCCAATGACTTTTGAGGGAGAAATTCATTTTAAGGGGGGTGGAATGTTACACCCCGAGATTTTATAACATATATTCTTTTTAATTTCTTTCATATCTTCTATTGTACGCTACACCAATATTATCATGCGCTATACGCAACATCGTATTATCTTGTAGTATAGAAAACACTATTCTTGGATCGTGTTACACAAAATTTCAAGTTGGTTTGATAGAAGTTGTTCTATACAACATTGAGTGTAAATATATATATATATATTCAATGTATAAATGCAATATGGGTGGATTCTATTATACACAACAAAAACAGAATCTTTCTCTACACGCAACCCTGACTTGGCATTCTTTACACACAATCATGACCTTCCACGATAGCGTGTGTTGTACGCAATACGGAGTTTCACAAAACAACGATATGTTATTAAAATATTATTATGAACTAGCCGTTAGAAATACTAATACCCACTTTTTTAAATTTTATAAATTTTATCTTTCAAAATGGTCTTCATTTTTGGATTCGGAATATCGAAATTAGCATAGGGTGAATTTTTTGTATTTTTCTAAAAACGTTCAATTTTTGATGAATAGTGAAAACACTTTTTTACTATTTAAAAACCGACATTTTATTTAAATTTATTTTAGGTAAAAATTGATACATAAAACCTATATAAGTTCAATTTAATTCATTGGATTCATCTTATAATAAATTTAGATATATAAAAATTTTATTGAACTATTTACTGTCTTTTACCCACCTCCTAGGAGAATTTGAAAATTTACATAAAACATAATTTTACCGCTTCTGTGAGTGGAATTTTGAAAATCTGAGAGACATGGTTAATATCAAGGAGTAAAATGTGGTTCAATAAGATAAAAATAATTTTTGGTGAATAGTAACTTTTTACTTTTATTTACCACGGTTAAAATTAAATAGGGTAATTAAGGGTAAAAATGATATTATTATTACCCTAAAACATGTCCTAATTCTATTGGATAAGTGTAGTTCGACAAAAAACAATATTAGGAATAAAATATTACCCTTTAGTTCCACTTATATTATATTAGGAAATTTATTATTATTTTATTTGAAGAAGAGATAAAAGAGTCAAAATCAATGTTTAATAACTAAAACATTTTTAATATAGGGTTATACATAAGTAAAATTGAACTATAAATATTAATTATAAAGATAAAATGATTTCCTTCATAATGGTATTTTATTTATTATTTTTAGACTATATATAATATAATTTATTTACGACACGGTGATGATGTAGTAATTACCTTATTAATAAAATATTAACATAATTTATGTTATAAATACCCAAATAAATGTAATTTGAAACTTTTTATAAATTAAAATAATTATTTATGTTAATAAGACATGTTAGTATTGATTCAATTAACTTTCTTCTAACTAGTCATGTTTTTATGATTTTCACAAAAATCAATTACCAAATAGTGTGAAAATTGACATAAAATATATTTTAAAACAAATATTATATTATTAATAGTTATTCTATTCTTAAAAATCTACGGTTCAGCAAAATGACATATATAAGGTTATATATATTAATAATGAACCACTTGGGGTTCTTTTAGCTTGTTATTGTAAGTTTATTAACCATATAGTGTAAAAAAATAAGAAGACACAGTAAAAGTTAACTTATTTAAATTATAGTTAAATCTAAATGATAAGGTTAAAATTGTAACCTAAACTGGTCTAAAACCTATTGGTTGAGAGTATTTCGACCCATCCCCACTTTAGCTTCTAAATAAATCAATTTGGAACTATTATAAACCGAATATGACTTTATTATAAAATAATATTTTAAGTTTTTCCTAAGGTGCCCTTATCCTCCCTTATAAAAGGGCACCTCCTCCCTATTCTATTTTCACAATTTTGGGCCTTCATTCTCGGCCAACCCCTGACCATTTCCCTTATCAAATTCCCTAGAAACATTATAGAGGTTCTGGTATCCTCAAAAGACCAACTCTAATGCCTTAAGAAGAAGCTTAAAAGAGGTGCGATGAAGAAGAGGTAATCTCTTCTACCGATTCTTTCAATTTTTTTTTCTTCTTCAACATTATCTTCTTCAGATTTTTCATTATAAATTAATAAATTCAGTATCAATAATATAATTATATGCTATTATAAATATGAAACAACCCCATTTCACCTTCTATCCATCCTATGGAAAACGAAATCACTGAGCGTGCGTATGTACAGAATACTGTCTCCACGTCATGGTGTAATATTTTTTTCCACCACCAACTTACTTGGATGGGTATAATGGTGTAAATAATAACTATATATAGTTATAATAACATCATATTTATTTTGAGATATTATATCATCCACTCTAATTCAATTCAATAATTATGGGAACAATATCATCGCTCGTGCGTATGTATGGATAACCGTCTCCCCAACGCGATGAGATTAATTCTGCATGTTAACCATTCAAGAA
The DNA here is from genome assembly GCA_963277665.1 of Viscum album. Classification (NCBI taxonomy): domain Eukaryota; kingdom Viridiplantae; phylum Streptophyta; class Magnoliopsida; order Santalales; family Viscaceae; genus Viscum; species Viscum album. The sequence continues at coordinate 31,862,886 of OY728150.1, read as the reverse complement.
TGATTATAAAGTATATATAATGAATAATAATGAAATATATGACATGATAAAGCTACTGGATTTATGTATATATATATTTCATCTACTTACTTCCATTCAAGTCAATAAGGAAATGAAAACAGCGTTCATGCGTACGTACGGCCTACCGTCTCCATGAACGATGTATTTCATTTCATTCATCTATCTATTATATATATATATATATACATAATATAGAGGATATATAAATCATGATTTAAATTCTGTAAGTAATTAAATAATGATATAATTAATAATAATATCAAGAACAATAATTCCAAACACGTACAATGAATAAAAATATTTTACCCAAAACACTCCTTTAACATGGAATTACAAAAGAACGGGTAATATAAAGTCATAATTGAACCATATATGATATCATCACAATTAATATGATTCTGTAATAAGTCAATGACATTATTTAGATCATTATATAAGAGGTTCGGATACATACGAAGCATATCAGACATAAGGTAAGGGAAAATTTTGAAATCTCATTTTTGTCCGAGATTGCTTATACGTAAGTATTTACTTGGGCTATATTTTTCATCCATGTCCATAAAATGTATTTCATAATGTGTTTAATATTCTTAAATTTATGTTTAAAGTTAGGTTTAGCCTTATTTAACTTTTACATTGTGTTATGGATGGAATCTTTCTTTTTTTACCAAACGTAGTACTTTTTTACTTTTCCGTTAAAAGTATGAGGAGAATGTTTTTTTAACTTATATGGCATGAATGGATTTTTATGGTCTCATAAAGCATTATTTTCATGAAGCTTACTCTACTAGATTTCATGACTATTTTCAACAAAATCCTTTTCTTTTAAATTATAATTGCATTTTGTGAAAAGAAAATGATTTTGAAAAAGACATGATATTTTCCTCAAGAGTTCATTTCAAGTGTTTTATCAAAACCATTTTCCATCTAAGATGACATTATTTCATATGTGTATGTTTCAAGTATAATGTCTCAATGATTTACATGGTTTAAGTTTTCTTATGATGAAATGATATCCATTTGTTTTATATGGATTATGTTATGATGGGGTGATGTTTATGAAACCAATTTTATTATTTGGGTTATGATGAATGATTTATGTTTATGTTGTGGCACATGTAAGAATTATTTAATTATGAGATGTGTGGGAGCTATATCTCCCACCAATTCATTTGGTAATTATTTATATCTCATGATATAGACATTGTTGGAACGACAAGTAAACCTGCTTTAGTAAGGGACTTTGTCCACTTATATGGTCTTGGTAGTAATACATTGGCAACTATGGAAATCATATCATGTGCTTAAGGTTTTTCCACAATTACAAGTTTTACTCCCATGATATTTTATCATTATTAATGTTCTTTTATGGTCTATGCCTTATGTACTGCAATGTTTTAAGTCATTGCTCAAGATTTTGATGTTTAGATTTTATGCTCATGTTTTTGCATTGAATTTTTTATGGATTGTTTAATGTTCTCTATGTTTACCCTTACTGAGAATTTGAGCTCACCCTTTTTATGGTTTTATCTCCCCAGGATACAAAGAAAGGTTTTAGGTAAGACAAAAATGGGGAAGATCTTTATGGGAGATGTTGAAAATATTTCACCATGATTATAAGTTTATGTTCCGAGTTTCCAAAGTCACTAAACTATTACGATCCTTGAGTTTTGGTTTTTGTTTTGTATTAAGTATTCCACAAAAGTAATTTACTATCCATGAATGTCAAGTTTTAGGTCTCTACACATATAATTGTGGTGTAATAAATAAATATGTCCACAAAACAAGAATGTTTTACATTCAAACAATTATTAATTAACAATTTTATCCATTATATTCCATCGTTAAATCTACCCAACCTAACCTGTTGTGAAAATTATGGGAGTCGAATCCATAACATAGAGGTTTAAGATACTTTTAGTCACAAAAGGGTGTTCACCAATAAATTCAATTTATCAACATACCTATGAAAATTTAATCTAGGTAATCAAAAAAGTTCTAATTTTATTGATCTTAGAGCCTCGGACTAAAATTTTAACCCATGGAATATATCAATGGGTCCTACAACATTGCTCTAGAAGAACCCAATGATGATGCACCTCTATCTAATACTAAAATCAATCAATACCCTGGGGTGGCCTAGAGAAAAATTCTATCTTGGAATGAGATAGTATAGCCTCAGTACAACACCCAAATAATACCATTTTAACATGTGTAACATCATCATTAACCATTTATCACATTTAATAATATTATCATCTCATTTACCATGGTCCAAAGGGAACATTAAAACTAAACCATGGTGAAAATTAAACTCAACCCTTTTCTTGAGGAATTAAACAAAAAAACATATACACATTTTATATTCATCTAAAATCCCCACAATAAAATATAGGTCTTTTTATTTTAGAAACAAAACCATTCCACAAATATTCCATTAACATTTCCAACCCTTCAAAAGTGTTATTATATAATTTTCGAAAGAAAATGAAACCACAACCCCATTTCAGATCTCCATTTCGAATCTAATAAGAAAATCCTATTTGAAAATCACTCTGAAGTCAATACCTCCTTTCAAAACACTACCCACTTTAACAATAAATTTTTTCGTCATTAAAATCCATAGCTAGATCAAAATTCCAAAACAGTTCATGAAAATCATTTCAAAATCCCATTGGCTTTTTTACAAATGCTTATATATAAATATTTCAATTATCCCATTAGAAATGACCACAATCAATAATCCAATTCACAACCCATTAACATTAAGAATTAAACTATCTAAATTTTTTCCAATATTGATAACTATTTAAAAGTGACTAGAATATCCCAGTGGTTTCCCATCATCTAGTCTGAAATCATAAATGGAACCAACATGGTGTGTTAATGACCCCACACATCAAGTCCCATTGTACTTTCCTTTGTAATGAAATAAATATTATATGGTTATATATTGGAATACCCACATATAATTACTAAAAAAATACTATATCAATAAACCTGTATACCACCAACCACATTCTCATATAAAGACACACATCCAACATTTTCCCTTTGTCCTAACCCATGATCCTTTAAAATTAAAATATAGAATTCAGTAGAAAAATATGGTTTTAGGGATTCAAAAGGAATGAAAAAAATTCAACCATGAACCTTCTAGAAAATGGAAGGAAATTGATTCAAAGCCCTACTAGATCTTTAATTCACCCAAATGGCTCTCCAAACTCCTATAAATCAAGGTATAAACACTTATAGAGTGGTAGGTGGATTCTTGTTCATCACCAAAAAAATGGGGTTCAAATGGGGTGAAAATTGGGGAGGAAATGAATATGATTGAGAAAGAAAAATAGAAAATTTCCCACATTTTAGAGGTACAAAAGTCAGAGGAATGTTTTTCCAAACCATATGCCATCCATGTGGTACCCTGTATCCAAGAGGTTACCAGGATGGATGGATTTCATTTCCACGATCATGGTTTGAAATCCCATGCGATTGACATGTGATTGAAACTTTTAAAATGGGATCTTGAGTTACAGGGTATCATAGGCCACCAATTTTGGGATTCCTAACCATTCACCACGATATAAATGCTTCATGGTTACAATGAGTAGTTAATACTCAAAATTTTTCATCCCTTATCTTATAATTTATTTCACTCTATTATTTATATTTTGTGCTTCAAATATTTAATGAAACCCCCTAAGATCTTTCGTACCCATGTTAAACCATATATTGGTCCATTTTGGTGAATTTTATCCAAATTTGATAATTAAAATGGAAACCTTAAAAAACATGGCCCTTACAACCTCCCCACTTTATAGTATCTTGTCATTGAGCTTCACTGGTTAATTGACTAAAACCCAACGATAATGCTTCATGCCGCTGGAACTACATATCAGCTACCCTCTCCCATGAATCCTCACAAAAAAATTCATTCCATCACTAAAACAAGATTAAAAACATGGTATAACCTCATAAACCTCGTTACCCTTACTTGAAACACACATCAGGTTCTCCACAATGGACACACTGGTCTAAAGATTATCATTACAAACATCATAATAATTTGAAATTTTTGGGTAGTACTATTGAAACTATAATGAAATGTTAGCATCTAGATAGTTACTACAATATTTGTCTGATCTTATTATCACAAAATCATTCTGATTATCCACAATAACCTAAAAACACAACACAACAAGTTAAAGTGAGCCCCGTATTAGAACCCAATGGTCACACCAAATTCTCATAACCTAAATAGAAAGGAGACTTACCAACCACATTCCCCAACATACAATTTTCAATAACACAATGATAAACTACCTCTTACCAACTATAATTTTTGAAACATAATTGTGGAAAAACATTAAAATCAAGACCCTTATCCTATCAAAACTCAAACTAACTCCATTTTTCAAAACCAAATCACAATCTTGACACTTAGACATTCCTATCTAACCCATAAGATGGATCACCTTATCAACAATTTATTTTTTTCTATGTTGTTCCCCACAATACGATTGTTCTCACAACCACTAACATGCAGCATTCAGAACCTCCACCATAAAAAAGGACACTAAAACATTTAACCAAATATTTGAAACATACAAATCATGTTTCCCAAATCACAGTGATAAAATATCCAGGAGAAGACCATCCAACATTGACTTCCTAACTTTCCCTTGAATCCACCGGGAATGGCTGCACCTTCACCATCCATACATAGTCAAAAGATAACACTTTCCTTCCTCAAAACTTGTTTACATTTCCAAAACATACATTTTACGTAGAAAATAAAATCGGAGGTGGGTTATAACCCACCACATTTGATTCTATTACCACTTTATGTCAGATTATCTGTGGTCGACTTATCCCAAAAGGAAAAACTCTCACTATTGGAATTGTACCACTTCACCTAGACAACGTTCCATCACACCAGGGAACACCCCAACCATACAAATGCACCTACTAGATTCTATACCCATCTATCAAAAGATTCCAACACCAAACCTCCAAATCCCACAAAATATTTTCATTCTCCACTACATCTGTTAACATTACTGACACATGCACCTTGGATTACATTCATCACCTCCTCATTCCAAAATCTAATGCTCAGCTCAAATATCCACCGCATCCAAGGCCCACCTAGCCTTACCTAAGGAATCCAAACATTTTCCTCAAAATTTCTTTCTTGGAATCCAGATAACACCACCCAACCCATGTTCTACTCCACACACCTACAATTATCTTGTCACTATACACCCTAAGAGTTTTATTTTCACCACCTAACTCAGTCATGTTCAACCACCATGGTTCATGAACCCCGCCCCATAAAACCCATGAAATGGGAATTATCATATAACCTTCAAAATAGTGAAAAAAAACAAAATATATATCCCATTAATGAATCATAAGAATAGAACCTCTTGCATTCACTAACATACAATCCTCTTAAATAACATCAATCATCATTCGGCCAATGGTTTACCACACATGACATAGAAACAATTTCTGATCTCAAATAGAGAAACCAACATGAACACCCATCTTTTAACTAGATAAAAAACAATATGTTGATTAAAATATTTCCGACACCCTCCCAGTGTCATAATTAAGAAGTTAATATATTTTGTATAATAATCATAAATATAAGTGTATAATAAGATGTCATCAATGAATACCACACCAAAAAAATGTTTCTTTTGTGAACTATCACAAATTGTGATAGCATGATAGAATAAGAAACTCATCTGTTTCCTCACCCATGAACATATTAACACTCTCTTCACATCGTAACCTGTGAGGATGTTATTAAACCATAACACACCACTACGTGATGACTCTCTACAAAGTAGATGTGAACAATGAATCTTTTGGATCACTACCACCACCACACTACTCATGGTCCCCCTTCATGGCTCAAACCATTTCCATGAAAACAAAAACACACTGTCACACAAATTAAAAATGAAACATTCATAAAAAAAACTAGTTCTCCCAACTTGTATTTCATTGAAAATGATATGCACATACTCTAAAGCAATAAATTCACACATCCAATATTCTATTTCCAATTTCAAACTAATTTCATCCATTCTATCCTCACTAGAAAACCTCAAGTCACTTTCCATCCCACAACCATTAAATAAACCCAAATATTTAATGATATGTTATATATTTAAAAACATAGTCCCTAATGCCCACTCACATAAATCTCTATGACCTACGACCATAAAACCCACCAAACTCAAGGTATCCTTGGCGTTACCAACCAATATTTTTACATTTACATAAAACTAGTCCAATCATCTAACCACTAAACTTTCTAAACATAATTTATAAACCAAAAAAATATATCAACACTATAGACATTATTCTAGTTTCCAAAAAAGGACAACATTATCTTAGGTATTGATCATCATCAACATCATAGTAACAGGGCCCTGAAAAAAGCATCCCTTAAACATAACCTTATCATTATACTAATGAAATAATGTGATTCTTCTATAAGGAAACCAAATAATGACCATAAAATGTTTCAACATTCAATATCTTCCATCATTCATCAATTATATCTATGAAGAATCCACCTATTCTTCACATCCCAAGAAACCTACAACATTAGGGCCACCTCACATGTAGTTATCCTCGATTACTCGATCCACCAACTTGTGCGCACCATTAGAGCTCTATTTACTTGATCCTATGGTACGTCCAACTATCCCACTATAAGAAACTCCCTTTTTATTCCACTATAAACATACAAAATGTACACATGTTCCATACACACATAATAACACTAAAAACATAGTCGTACACTCTCAAAGGTCACCCTCAAAGGTCAACTGACACAAACACCGTAAATATGATTCATTTATTATTAAGTCCACTATCTCTTCCCCTAATCCATATATTTCAAATTCAAGCTTGTGAACCCTCACAGGTTACATTGGTAAAACCATTCTAAAAAATATTTCATCCGAGATATGCATGAAATAATTTAATCTTAATTAAACAGACATAACAACAGAACTACAACTATCACCACCCTGAACCAAGACTGTAACGCCCCGACCCCAGTTGCCCAGAGTCGGTGCATTACTTCGTAACATTGGCGTGATCACAAGATAGATCAAATCTCGAAAGACCGATTGGTTTAGTAGCCTTGGAAACACTAGATATATTCATAAGTTTTACATTACATCATAAAGTGAAAAACTACTACAACAACATAATGTTTCCACAATCCAAACTATTAACCCCTCATAAAATCCCTGCAGGTCATTCATAACTTACTTCTTCACATCCTGGGAAAAATAAAACATAGAAAAGGGGTGAGCTCAAATGCCCAGTAAGGATAACAATATAGCGGAAACTTTCATCAATAAGAATAAACATTTAAGGCAATGTATAACTAAAACAAAAGCCTTTTAAATATTAACTTTCAACATGGTATGGCATAAATAAAATGAAATAATGCCATTTACTTATTCACATGGATATTCTACTAATCGAATCATCACATGCAAAAATAAATAACCACTTTCATAATGTTGGAATGCATAATGCCAGACTATCATAACCACATAGCCAAGGCCTCGTGCCAAGACTACAAATAAGATTTTGTCAAGGCCTTGTGCCAAGACACTAGTTTGTCTCATGAGACCTACCGATGCATCGAGGAGCTATAGCGGGCTCCACCCGTCACTTATTAAGTCCAATGCATTCCCATATGAAAAGGTTTAAACATAACATAAGCATTCGTATTAAAACTAGCATACGAAATGTCAATACTTTCACAATAAACTATGAATGGTATAAAAATAGCACATCCACAGTCAAACATATCACAAAACCTTCAATACAATATAGAAGTTTTGTATCATAATAAATCAACTTCAAATAATCTTAAAATACATCAAAGGATGTTGACATAGATGAAATCAAAATTCTTTTTAAAGAAATATCTCCTTTTATTTTGAAATCATTTAAGATCCATATAAAATAAAACATTTTCTTTGAAAATATTCTTATAAGCTTGTAAGGAAAGCTTTGAAGATTTTATAACGGCGTAAAATAACCGCACCCACCGTATAAGTTAAAAAAAACATTCTTACCTCAATTCTGTCGAAAAGGTTAAAAAGGACCTTGTTTTGAAAACGACGGAAAGATTCCTTTATAAACCTCTTATAAAAAGTCAAATAAGGGTATAAATGACTTTAACCCATATTCTTGTAAATAGTAAAAATGTTTTGAAATACATTTTGAAGAAACATGGATGTGGATGATAACGAGATCCCAGTAGATTATTACGTATAAACAACCTCGGATAAAGAAGAGATTGTGAAATAACCCTTACCTTGTACTTTTCCTTTGTTGGGGTAGGTTAACCTCCTGTATAATGGTGAAATAATTGTTATTAAATTATACAAGAATCATATACATTAATATGATATCATATATGATCTTCTAACATTGCTTTATTAATAATATCTTAGTATTATCGTCGTTTCGGGTGATAATCGATTCGTTCTTCTAAAATGTTTGGTTACGTAAGAAATATTTGTAATGGATAGATTATATCTTATTCATAATCAGAATGATATTAACATTATTTTTAACCCTAAAATGAGAATAATACTTGAATGGATATGATGGAGAATGAATCTTATCGCGTTCGTGGAGACGGTAGTCCGTACGTACGCACGAACACTACTTCCATTTAATTTTCATTTTAAAAGAATCAAATCCAAATGATACATAGGTATATTACTATTCCTGTATAATATAATATTTTATATATGTTACTTAAGTTCATTAACACCATCCTTTATACGTTCCATGTGTGGTATGAACGAGTCATATCATTTTAAGGGGGCGGTAGTCCGCACTTCCTCAAATGAAATTATCGTATGTATATACAACATGAAACGAATAATGGTATGAAATAAAATGGAATTACAGAAGCTTATATATAAAATATATATCATTAATATCATATTTAATTACAGTGCCATCATAATGGCCACCATGAGGGGTGGTAAGATGTATTTGAACAATCATCGTTTCGTGAGGCGTTAGTTTGCCATCCACAGAAACATTATGTTCATCATCCATTAGATGGAGTTGTGTGTATGTGTAGTCTGAATCCTTCTTATAACAACATCCTAGTATATTTAGGATACTGGTGTTGTTACAAAAGAAAGGAAATAAAAAGATTTTGGGGGTTGGAGAAGCAAAATAAATGAAAATACTTTAAGAGAAAATGTTACCTTTAATTTAGGTAACTCACTTTGGTTGGAACCAAAGGACTTCTTGAAATGCTTTCTGCCTAAGGGGAAGCTTCAAGGAGGAGGAGAGGGATGTGTGGAGCTTAGTTGGGCAGAGTTTGGACGAGCCAAGTGGCTTGAGAGGTGTGAGGAAAAGAGAAGGAGGAGTGCCCTTTTATAAGAGGGGTGAGGGGCACCTTTGGAAAAGCTAGAAATATTAATTTATAATAAATTCATATTCGGTTTCAAAAGGCTCCAAAGTTGACTATTCAAAGGATGAGGTGGGGATATGTCGAAAACAACTCATCCAATAGAATTTAGACAGGTTTGGGTACTTATATTAACCTTATCTTTAAGTATTAACTCTATGTTAATTAGTTTCACTTTTACAATGTCTCTTTGTATTTTTATATAATATGGTTAATAAACTTACTATATACATCCAAGCGACCCCCAAGTGGTCCATTAATGATTAACCTATCATAATATAAGTCTCTTGGCCGAACCTTAGATTTTTAGGAATTTAATATCAATTAATAATATAATATTTGTTTTAAGAACTCTTTTATGTCAATTTTGACACTATTCAATAGTTGATTTTTGTGAAACTCATAACAGATTGATTACTTCGAACAAAGTCCATTAAATCAATCCTAATATATCATATTAGCCTAGAAAATTAGTTTAATTCATTAAAAGTTTCATATTATATTTATTTGGGTATTTATAATATCAATTATTTTAATTTTTCACTATTATAGTAATTACTGCATCATCATTGTGTCATAACTAAAATAACTTATTTAATGTCTAAAAATTATAAATAAAATATCATTATGTAGGAAATCTTTTTATCTTTCTATTGAATATTTATAATCGAAAATCCAACATGTATAACCCTATGTACAAATTGTTGTTCTAAAAGATATATGCTTGTGTCATTTTTGTATTCATTTTGACTTAATTAAAATAAAGTGTCATTATCACTTACAAGTGGATCCATGGGGTCCCAAAATAGACCCAAAGATGCCCATGGTCGACTATGTATCAACCAATAGGGTTAAGACACGTTTTAGGGTAATTTAGTATTATTATAATATTATTTTTTAACCCTTATTTACCGGATTTACCCTTAACCATGGTAAATAAAATATTTACCGCAGTAATTATTCAAAATGTCTAAAAATAAAAGTTACCTATTTACACAATTTGAACATCCTGATTACAAATATGGAATCCATTTTTCTAAATTCAAAACACAGAAGTGGCAGAAATTAATTTAAAATTAATTCCCGCTGTCAAAACAAAAAGCGTGTTTTTAAGAGATAATAACTACCAAAAGATTGACACTTGTTTATGTTCGGTTTAATTGTAAAATTATGTCCAATGACCAACATTATATTAAATGGTAAAAATATATTCTAAATATACTTTAAAACCACTCAAATTCATAATTTATCACTATTACTTATTTTGATTAAAAAAGTTGTTTTTAATTAAAATTTAGAAATTTTCACTATTCATCAAAATATGAAAGTTATCCGAAATGTACCAAAATTTCACCCTAGGCTAATTTTGATATTCCGAATCCAAAAATGAAGTCCATTTTGAAATATAGAATATATATGATTTCAAAAAGTAGGTATTACTATTCACAACGGCTAGTTTAATTAGTTGTGGTGTGTGTTAGAACTCGGTGTTGCGTACAACACACGCTATCACATTATTCGAAGGGAAACGTACCGTAGAAGCTTGGGGTGTTACATTCTCCCCTCCTTCAAATAATTGCGTCCTCGCAATTTCTAGGGTATTACTGCATAAAAAGACTCGGGTGGTTCTTCATCATAAGTTCCTCGGGTTCCCACGTTGCCTCTTCCATCTTATGATTTCTCCACAAAACTTTTACCAGACGCGTCGTCCGGTTTCTCAGTACTTGTTCTCTCGTATCAAGAATCTTGATGGGCTCTTCGCCATAGGAAAGATCGGGTTCCAGTTCTAATTCCTCATAGGTGAGTACATGCGTTGGGTCAGGCATGTATTTCCTCAACAGAGATACGTGGAACACATCGTGAACTTTGGAGAGACTTGGCGGCATTGCCAATCGGTAAGCTACAGCCCCAATTCGTTCTAGAATTTCGAAAGGTCCGATGTACCTGGGACTCAATTTACCTTTCTTACCAAAACGTATGACTCCCTTCCACGGAGATACCTTTAGGAAAACATGATCACCGACTTGAAATTCCAAATCCTTCCTTCGATTATCGGCATAGCTCTTCTGCCTACTTTGAGCTGCTTTGATGTGATTTTGGATTACCTTTACCTTTTCCATCGTTTCCTCCACCAGTTCTAGACCTACAAGTTTTCTTTCACCGACGTCATCCCAACAGGTTGGTGTACGACATCTCTTTCCGTATAACGCTTCATATGGTGCCATCTGAATACTCGAATGGAAGCTATTGTTATAGGAAAATTCTACCAGAGGTAAATATTGATCCCACATACCCTGAAAATCAAGTGAGCAAGATCTCAACATGTCTTCTAAGGTTTGAATAGTCCGTTCTGATTGTCCGTCTGTCTGAGGGTGGTAAGCAGTGCTCAAATGAAGTTCAGTATCCAGGGATTTCTGAAGACTTTTCCAAAATCTTGAAGTAAAACGGGGATCACGATCAGAAACAATCGATAGGGGTACTCCATGAAGTCTCACAACTTCATTAATGTATAGTCTTGCTAGACGTTCCAGGGGTAGATCTTCTCTTATAGCAAGAAAATGTGCTGACTTGGTAAGACGATCAACAATAACCCATATTGCATCGTTCCTTCTAGGAGTCTTTGGTAGCCCCATGACAAAGTCCATTGTAATATTGTCCCATTTCCACTCCGGTATGGGAAGAGGTTGCATGACTCCTCCAGGCTGTTGCCTTCCAGCTTTCACTTGTTGACAAACCATACATCTTGACACAAAATCAGCAATCTCCCTCTTCATGTTGTCCCACCAAAAATGTTCCTTCAAATCTCTATACATTTTGGTGCTCCCAGGGTGTATAGAGAAATTGGAACTATGAGCATCATCCAGCAATTCCCTTTTTAGATCAGGTATATTGGGAACACAAAGTCTCTTCCCGAATTTCAAAATTCCATCTTCATACACAAAGTCTCTCAATCTCCCATCATTCACAGCTTTAATCTTCTTCTGAAATTCTTCATCATCGGTCTGGGAACTCTTAATCCTTTATAGTAAAGATGGTTTGGCAACCATTTGAAAAAGCATTGATGTTTCACCTTCCCTGGTTATTCCCATGTCCATCTTCACTAGCTCCATGAAAATTGGATCCCTTTCAATTCTCATATTGTTCAAAACTCCATGGTCTTTTCTACTCAAAGCATCTGCCACCTTGTTTGCCTTCCCTGGGTGGTAGTGTATCGTACAATCATAATCCTTGAGTAATTCAAGCCATCTCCTTTGCCTCATGTTGAGTTCTTTTTGTGAGAAAATATACTTCAAACTCTTGTGATCAGTATAAATCTCACATTTTTCACCATAGAGGTAGTGCCTCCATATCTTCAAAGCAAAGATCACTACTGCTAACTCGAGATCATGAGTAGGATAGTTTTGTTCATGAATTTTCAACTGTCGTGATGCATAGGCAATAACTCTATCATTCTGCATAAGGACACAGCCAAGTCCTTTCTTTGATGCATCACTATAAATAACGAACCCATCATTCCCCGATGGTAGAGTCAATATAGGAGCATTGACTAATCTTCTCTTCAGTTCTTCGAAACATTCTTCACACTCTTTTGTCCAAACAAATTTAACCCCTTTATGTGTGAGCTTCGTTAATGGGTTAGCCAATCGGGCAAAATTCTGGACGAAACGTCGATAATAACCTGCCAAACCAATAAAACTACGTACCTCAGTTATACTCGTAGGTGCTGGCCATTCTTGGATTGCCTTGGTCTTAGAAGGATCAACAGAGATTCCATCTTTAGAGACAATATGGCCAAGAAAAGAAATCTCCTGAAGCCAGAATTCACACTTGCTAAACTTTCCATATAATTCATGCCTCCTCAGAGTCTTCAAGATAATGCGCAAGTGATTTTCATGATCTTCGTAGGTTTTGGAGTATACCAAGATATCATCAATAAATACCACCACAAATTCATCGAGATACTCCTTGAAAACTCTATTCATCAGATCCATGAATACAGAGGGTGCATTAGTCAATCCAAACGGCATTACAGTAAACTCGTAATGCCCGTACCTGGTTCGAAATGCTGTCTTTGGAATGTCTTCCTTCTTTACACACAACTGATGGTATCCAGATCGAAGGTCAATCTTTGAAAAGTATTGAGCTCCATGCAGTTGGTCAAATAAATCATCAATACGAGGTAGGGGATACTTGTTCTTTATCGTTATAGCATTGATCTCCCTGTAGTCGATACATAACCTCATAGATCCATCTTTCTTTTTAACAAAAAGAACAGGGGCTCCCCATGGAGAAACACTAGGGCGAATAAATCCCTTATTACTCAATTCCTCTAGTTGTTTCTTTAGTTCGACTAACTCTACAGTAGCCATTCTATAAGGGGTCTTCGATATAGGCCTTGATCCAGGAATCAAATCAATGGAAAACTCTACTTCTCGTTCTGGAGGATGTCCAGGTAAATCTTCCGGAAATACATCTACAAACTCTTTCACAATAGGTACATCCTCTATTTGAACATTCCTTTCCTCACCGACAGTTATTTCATTCTCTTCCTCCCCAATAATTGAATTAAGTTGAACTACTGGGGGTGGATCTAAATAAGAATTAGGTGGTGACGATTCTGCTCTAAAAATAAGGTGTTCCTTATCATTATCATCAAGAATCGTAACCTCTTTCTTCTTACAATAAATCTTCGCATCATAGTCCGAAAGCCAGTCCATACCAAGGATTATATCAAACTCAATCATAGGTATGACGATGAGATCAGTAGATAAAGAAAATTTATGTGCTCTAATGGGGACTGATTCGCAAAACTTTGTTGCAACGATACTTCCCTTAGGAGTTTTAACTGACAACTCCCTTATTAAATCAAATTGGAAATATCTAATTTTCTTAGCAAACTGGGAAGATATGAAACAATGTGATGATCCAGAATCAAATAATGCATTTGCTAAACTTGAGGAAACCATTAAATTACCTGCCACCACGTCTTTCGGAGCTTCTACCTCAGCAGTAGTGATAGCATAAGCCTGGCCTTGATCCCTTGGCCTTTTCTGAGGTAAGTTCTCCTGACGCTTAGGACATGCATTTGCATAATGCCCCATCTCCCTGCAATTGTAGCACTGAACGTTGGTAGCTTCCTTCTTCCCCTTGTAATCATGAGCTTGGTGGCCTTTTTCACCACACTTGTAACAGACTCCCATTCCCTTCAGGCAAGCACCGGGGTGTTTCTTCCCGCACTTACCACAAGATGGATATTCAACCTTTCCCTTCTTCCCCTTATTTCCATTCCCAGATTGATCAGCAGGTCTCTTCTTCTCTTGCTTTGCTTTAAAGTCATAAGACTTAGAGAATTCCTTTTCGGTCTTGATAGCACATGAGACAATGTCTTCGTACGATGAAAAGGATTGTGAGACTAATGCTCGACGGAGAAATGGTTTTAACCCATCAAAGAAACGATCAATCTTACTTCTTGGGTTGCGAATATAATCTCCAGCATACCTCGCTAACCTTGTAAAGTTAGCCTCATACTTTGTGACATTCTCATCCTCTTTTTGTCTCAGACTCAGAAATTGCCTTTCCATATCTGCTCGATGGTCGCGAGGAAAGTATTTTTCTAAAAACAGATCTTTGAACTCCCTCCATTCCATATTTGATACTTCATCATCTTCCTTCTTATTTTGAATCAATGACCACCATTGATCAGCATCTCCAGTGAGGCGGTAAACTGCCATGGTAACTTTTTCCCTTTCACTACTCCCCAAAGCCTGAAATATTTTCTCTAGGGAAAATATCCATTGCTCAGCTACTAAGGGATTTGTACTCCCATTGAACGTTGGTGGTTGTTGTCTCATGAATTGATCTAACATTGATCCTCCACGCTGCGGATCAGGGTGCTCCATACGGGTAAGGTTATTATTCATAACCTGAGTAAGTTGTCCCAGTACGGTGATTAGCTGATCGGCACCAGTTGCATCACCAGCCCCACTATAATTATCTTGAGCAGGAGGGCAATCCCTACATGGAGTGCGCACATTGATACGGTTTCCATTTCTTCCACTAGGCGCCATTTCTAAACAATGGCATAAACTAGATCAGTTTATGAATCAAAATACATAATCCCATACTTATAAAACACTTAACATAAATTGATCTATTTATGGATATAATCCATAATCATAATAATGTTTTCTTTGAGGAAGTATATACTCATAAACCCTTCATAATGATTTGTAATGAAAGTGAGAGTTATCCTAAGCATATCCCCCGGGAGTGTCGTAACCAAGAGTGCAGCAAGGCCCGTTGTCGTGCACCAGTTCCCGTTCGAGTCTAGCTCAAAGCGGTGTTTTCGGGTTTTACCCCTAGGTACATCTCTGCCAGAGCCGCCTCTACCTGCTCGTATCCAGACAGGGATGTATTGCTCGGAAAACTCACAAGGTCTCTACAATACCAAAATTCTAGGAAGTTCTTCTATACTAATCCTCAAAGTTCATCTTAGGTCTATGTGCTCTAATCAGAGTTTATCTAAATCTAGCTTCCAAGGTTTGTACTAAACTTCCTCTGATACCAACTGTAACGCCCCGACCCCAGTTGCCCAGAGTCGGTGCATTACTTCGTAACATTGGCGTGATCACAAGATAGATCAAATCTTGAAAGACCGATTGGTTTAGTAGCCTTGGAAACAATAGATATATTCATAAGTTTTACATTACATCATAAAGTGAAAAACTACTACAACAACATAATGTTTCCACAATCCACACTATTAACCCCTCATAAAATCCCTGCAGGTCATTCATAACTTACTTCTTCACATCCTGGGAAAAATAAAACATAGAAAAGGGGTGAGCTCAAATGCCCAGTAAGGATAACAATATAGCGGAAACTTTCATCAATAAGAATAAACATTTAAGGCAATGTATAACTAAAACAAAAGCCTTTTAAATATTAACTTTCAACATGGTATGGCATAAATAAAATGAAATAATGCCATTTACTTATTCACATGGATATTCTACTAATCGAATCATCACATGCAAAAATAAATAACCACTTTCATAATGTTGGAATGCATAATGCCAGACTATCATAACCACATAGCCAAGGCCTCGTGCCAAGACTACAAATAAGATTTTGTCAAGGCCTTGTGCCAAGACACTAGTTTGTCTCATGAGACCTACCGATGCATCGAGGAGCTATAGCGGGCTCCACCCGTCACTTATTAAGTCCAATGCATTCCCATATGAAAAGGTTTAAACATAACATAAGCATTCGTATTAAAACTAGCATACGAAATGTCAATACTTTCACAATAAACTATGAATGGTATAAAAATAGCACATCCACAGTCAAACATATCACAAAACCTTCAATATAATATAGAAGTTTTGTATCATAATAAATCAACTTCAAATAATCTTAAAATACATCAAAGGATGTTGACATAGATGAAATCAAAATTCTTTTTAAAGAAATATCTCCTTTTATTTTGAAATCATTTAAGATCCATATAAAATAAAACATTTTCTTTGAAAATATTCTTATAAGCTTGTAAGGAAAGCTTTGAAGATTTTATAATGGCGTAAAATAACCGCACCCACCGTATAAGTTAAAAAAAACATTCTTACCTCAATTCTGTCGAAAAGGTTAAAAATGACCTTGTTTTGAAAACGACGGAAAGATTCCTTTATAAACCTCTTATAAAAAGTCAAATAAGGGTATAAATGACTTTAACCCATATTCTTGTAAATAGTAAAAATGTTTTGAAATACATTTTGAAGAAACATGGATGTGGATGATAACGAGATCCCAGTAGATTGTTACGTATAAACAACCTCGGATAAAGAAGAGATTGTGAAATAACCCTTACCTTGTACTTTTCCTTTGTTGGGGTAGGTTAACCTCCTGTATAATGGTGAAATAATTGTTATTAAATTATACAAGAATCATATACATTAATATGATATCATATATGATCTTCTAACATTGCTTTATTAATAATATCTTAGTATTATCGTCGTTTCGGGTGATAATCGATTCGTTCTTCTAAAATGTTTGGTTACGTAAGAAATGTTTGTAATGGATAGATTATATCTTATTCATAATCAGAATGATATTAACATTATTTTTAACCCTAAAATGAGAATAATACTTGAATGGATATGATGGAGAATGAATCTTATCGCGTTCGTGGAGACGGTAGTCCGTACGTACGCACGAACGCTACTTCCATTTAATTTTCATTTTAAAAGAATCAAATCCAAATGATACATAGGTATATTACTATTCCTGTATAATATAATATTTTATATATGTTACTTAAGTTCATTAACACCATCCTTTATACGTTCCATGTGTGGTATGAACGAGTCATATCATTTTAAGGGGGCGGTAGTCCGCACTTCCTCAAATGAAATTATCGTATGTATATACAACATGAAACGAATAATGGTATGAAATAAAATGGAATTACAGAAGCTTATATATAAAATATATATCATTAATATCATATTTAATTACAGTGCCATCATAATGGCCACCATGAGGGGTGGTAAGATGTATTTGAACAATCATCGTTTCGTGAGGCGTTAGTTTGCCATCCACAGAAACATTATGTTCATCATCCATTAGATGGAGTTGTGTGTATGTGTAGTTTGAATCCTTCTTATAACAACATCCTAGTATATTTAGGATACTGGTGTTGTTACAAAAGAAAGGAAATAAAAAGATTTTGGGGGTTGGAGAAGCAAAATAAATGAAAATACTTTAAGAGAAAATGTTACCTTTAATTTAGGTAACTCACTTTGGTTGGAACCAAAGGACTTCTTGAAATGCTTTCTGCCTAAGGGGAAGCTTCAAGGAGGAGGAGAGGGATGTGGGGAGCTTAGTTGGGCAGAGTTTGGATGAGCCAAGTGGCTTGAGAGGTGTGAGGAAAAGAGAAGGAGGAGTGCCCTTTTATAAGAGGGGTGAGGGGCACCTTTGGAAAAGCTAGAAATATTAATTTATAATAAATTCATATTCGGTTTCAAAAGGCTCCAAAGTTGACTATTCAAAGGATGAGGTGGGGATAGGTCAAAAACAACTCATCCAATAGAATTTAGACAGGTTTGGGTACTTATATTAACCTTATCTTTAAGTATTAACTCTAAGTTAATTAGTTTCACTTTTACAATGTCTCTTTGTATTTTTATATAATATGGTTAATAAACTTACTATATACATCCAAGAGACCCCCAAGTGGTCCATTAATGATTAACCTATCATAATATAAGTCTCTTGGCCGAACCTTAGATTTTTAGGAATTTAATATCAATTAATAATATAATATTTGTTTTAAGAACTCTTTTATGTCAATTTTGACACTATTCAATAGTTGATTTTTGTGAAACTCATAACAGATTGATTACTTCGAACAAAGTCCATTAAATCAATCCTAATATATCATATTAGCCTAGAAAATTAGTTTAATTCATTAAAAGTTTCATATTATATTTATTTGGGTATTTATAATATCAATTATTTTAATTTTTCACTATTATAGTAATTACTGCATCATCATTGTGTCATAACTAAAATAACTTATTTAATGTCTAAAAATTATAAATAAAATATCATTATGTAGGAAATCTTTTTATCTTTCTATTGAATATTTATAATCGAAAATCCAACATGTATAACCCTATGTAAAAATTGTTGTTCTAAAAGATATATGCTTGTGTCATTTTTGTATTCATTTTGACTTAATTAAAATAAAGTGTCATTATCACTTACAAGTGGATCCATGGGGTCCCAAAATAGACCCAAAGATGCCCATGGTCGACTATGTATCAACCAATAGGGTTAAGACACGTTTTAGGGTAATTTAGTATTATTATAATATTATTTTTTTAACCCTTATTTACCGGATTTACCCTTAACCATGGTAAATAAAATATTTACCGCAGTAATTATTCAAAATGTCTAAAAATAAAAGTTACCTATTTACACAATTTGAACATCCTGATTCCAAATATGGAATCCATTTTTCTAAATTCAAAACACAGAAGTGGCAGAAATTAATTTAAAATTAATTCCCGCTGTCAAAACAAAAAGCGTGTTTTTAAGAGATAATAACTACCAAAAGATTGACACTTGTTTATGTTCGGTTTAATTGTAAAATTATGTCCAATGACCAACATTATATTAAATGGTAAAAATATATTCTAAATATACTTTAAAACCACTCAAATTCATAATTTATCACTATTACTTATTTTGATTAAAAAAGTTGTTTTTAATTAAAATATAGAAATTTTCACTATTCATCAAAATATGAAAGTTATCCGAAATGTACAAAAATTTCACCCTAGGCTAATTTTGATATTCCGAATCCAAAAATGAAGTCCATTTTGAAATATAGAATATATATGATTTCAAAAAGTAGGTATTACTATTCACAACGGCTAGTTTAATTAGTTGTGGTGTGTGTTAGAACTCGGTGTTGCGTACAACACACGCTATCACATTATTCGAAGGGAAACGTACCGTAGAAGCTTGGGGTGTTACAAAGACTCTGATTCATATGGTCCAATACACGACCTCACACAATCACAACCTATAAAGGTTACCACATACGCATTATCTGAAAACATATTGCAGCTAAAATTTCAATTCCCTATTGACGATACATGAATTTAATCCCATTTTCTACACATCAAAATGAAACAAAAAATCAGAACCCATAACCATGGTCTCATACTATGGTACTTTCAAGCCAAAAATAACCTATACCAGGGGAAATACAAATAATGAATAGAATATCGATTGGTCGCATCTTATGGTTTCACCATTTCCTGATACATTTTTTAATTAAGCATTACCATTTTAAAATCCATAGATTTATATTTCAAAATCATTCCTTGACTACATTTTAGAAATTATCTGGATTTAATACTGATTAAAAAATCTATCACATGCAATATACAGATTAAATATCATTCATATGTGTCTAGCATGATGCATGAACCCAAAAATATTCCTTTCCTTTTAGAGACCATATATAAAACCTCATAAACAAATAACATAATGTCCATGTGTACCACTAATTTCATAAGTATATATCAACCATAAAAGAACAACATAGATCATCAATTTACACCCCTTAAAACAACGGGTTTTCCTCATATGTGGGGCTATAGGAACCCACGAATGAGCTCATTAACAAGCCTCAACAATATCCTAGTCTCATACCTACCATGCTCAAAATAACACAAAATATACATTCCCTCTGATTCATCTTCATAAACCATCATTTATTAAACCATTATAATCGGTGTCTAGAGATAGGATTCAATATGACCTAATATACTTCCCCCCTATTTTCCAGTAGCTAACAAATAGATGAACATTTCTATCAAGTTACAATAGGAATACTATAACTTATTATATTGTTGAAATCCAAATAGAAGTAATATCATAGATATATCAACCAAATTAAACAGTACAATGGAATGACTGAAGGAAATGGACAATAATAATCTAAGTAAAACATCATATAAACATGGAATGTATACACAAACATTTCAATTGTTCATACCATAATGACAAAAATACCTATAATATGGGAAAAACAAAACATTGTCCTAACACGAAATTATTCATGGCATCACATGATCCATTTAATCATCCCATTCACAAACCAAATACCATATCCATGCCCAATACCTATAAAAAAACATGTATCATCTGCTCGAGTATGAAAATTCTATGTCGAGTCGAGATGGGTATGAGTATAACACATTAGGAAACCACTGACGTTTTATAGAGTACTATCCATTATGTAAAATAGTGTATGTATATAGTAATGTTTAATTAAATATGTAGGAAAATACAAGAAATAAATTTCACATTAAAAAAATTATTAATTAACGATTTTATCAATCATGTTCCATTATGAAATCAAACCAACCTAGACTTCCCCTTTTATTAATAGATCCTAATACAAAGAATAAACGGATTACATACTTTTAGTCATAATATGAATTTCACTAATAAATTAAATATATCAACATACCATAGATCCTCATCCAATGAAAACAAATCAGTTCCAAACTCTATGAGTATAGAGCCTCTTCCTCCTCCAATGGCCCGAAGGCCTTTCATTTTTTTATTGATTTTGATAATCCACCTTTAAAGGGGTGAGGTGGAACCCTTACAAGGCCCTTAAGAATAAGTATTACATGGATTTTAGGCCTTATATGAATCATTGAACTTAGGCTTCAAACATCACATGATACCTAGACTAACTACTTGGAACTGGTCCTCCCCAGTATATTCATCATGAAATTAGCTCTCTACCTTCACCTAGATATTTGGCTTGGCTTTCTCATGCATGTATAGGCTTTTCCCGATGGTCGGTGCCATAACCTCTCATTCTTGAAATCTTTTTAGCTTCTGCTATGGTGAATGCTCATTGATCATCCTCATTCTGAAGTTTGTTCCTTGTTGGTTGTTTTGTGTTGCATCTATACTTAAGGTGGACTGAAGGCCTTGAGGTGGCTCGAAGGCCTTACTGACCCGAAGGCCTGGGTGGCCCGAAGACGTTAAAGGACTCGGTGACCAAATCGGTGGCCCGAAGGCCCAAATAGTGTAATTTTCTTGACTACTACAGTGTCCAATAGTGCCTACTACAGTACCTTCTACAATACTGCACAGTTCCTGGTACAGTTCTACACAGTTCTTGGAATAGTGTCGGATACAGTACCCGAAAAGTAGCCTCTCCATGCATTTGATCCAGAGTATCCTGGATTCACTTAAGGATTACCCACCAACTGGGTCGAGGCTCTTGTGCAGTATAAAGCCTCAATCTTATATATTAACCCATGAAATACATTCATGGGGTATATATCATTAGTTTAGCTCGACCCATATATAGGGATCCCCATTCAAATACTATAGTCATACAATAGCTTAGTGTGACCTAGATATCAATCATTCATTACTTGTGGGTGTAAATCCTTAGTCCAATAAACCACTAATACCATTTACCCACAGGGACATGATTCGTGAACTATTCATCACTTTTACATATATTATATTCTCATTTTCCAAGGTCCCAATAGACCCTTAAAACCATCCCTTGTAAAAATTAAAAAACCATAACATTTAATATGGAATTTGATAACAAAACAAAATATTATTTTGGAAATGATCTATAATCCCCCCTTTAGGACATGGTCTTCATCTATTAAACCTAATCCATCCCCCAGGGCTTTGAAATCCATTTCCATAAAATGGGAACCACAACACCAATTCAAATCATTATTTTAAATATTATAATTACAACATTTTTGAAAATAATTTTGATGTTAACATGTCCATTCAGAAAATTACCCAATTTCAAAGCATCATTTCCCTTTGTTGAGAACCATAGCCATGTAATGTTTCAAAAATCCTTAATTTCAATATTTTCGAAATCCCCATGGGAATTTTTAAAAGGATAATATATCGATATTTAAATTATCCCATTTTACATTCCAATAAACTATATTATAATTCAAAACCCATTTGCTTTCATGATTACCCTATCTTGATGTTTAACAAGATATTTCACCATTTACAAGGGTTTGGAATACCCTATTGTTATCCCTCATTCTGGTTTCAAATCATCACATAAAACCACTCTTCGAACCATCACCCATGAAAATACCCAAAAACTATTTAATATAAAAACACATAATCTACTAAAAAAGTATGGTTTGAAAGATATTAAAGGACAAAAAACATATAGCCATGTTCCTTAAATAAAATGGATAAATTTGGAGTTGGATGCTTTCCTAGAGCTTCGATTATAAAAAAAACAGTATAAATTCAAAATAATTGATGGAGAATCACCAATGGTTGAGGAGGAGATTTTTGGTTCATCACCAGAAATATCCTTTTTCAAATGAAGTGAATAATTATGGAAGCAACATTTAAGACCATCTGTGGAAAATGGGGATTTTACCACTTTTATGAGGCACACTTTTTTCTAAATCATGTGACAAATGTGTGGTTAAGTATATAGGAGGAAACTATGATACAAAGTTATATATTCGACATGAAAAATTTGAAAAACCATTGTAAATCAGTGAACTCACCACTATCTACATGGAATCTCAAGGATCATTATATCTGGTTCTACCTCACATGGTTTTCCGTACTACGAACCCATCCTATAGGATGATTAGCAATGGTTAAAAGTACTAATAATTGTGATTGACTATGATATCTAGAGAAAAGTTTCTATTCTCTTTCTATTCCATACCATAAACCCTTGGGAAACACTATTTTTTAGAATATAGATTACATAAAACTGTAATTTTATAAAAAAATGAAATTGGGAGAACTGAGATGTTTAACCATTTTATATAGTGAAGTAGATTACATCATGAAATTCAGTCATGTCAGGTTCAACATTGATGTTTTCATAGAATAGATGGTAGGTAACCCTCATTTGTGTGAACATAGTTTGTCCTGATGATTGATTTTGGCGGGTTTGATTTCTTGCACAGTCACGGATGTTCATTCATCGTTGTGGTTCTTAATAAAAACTCCCTTTGGTTCCCACATCCATAACTGGGTACGGAACAACTATCCAATGTTATGTGGTCAATTGGGTTTTGAACCCAACAACGATTTGGACATCATGTTGGTCGTGATGATGGAAGGTTTGGATCATCGCATATAATTGGGGGGAGTTTGTTCCTGCACCAGGACTTGATAAAAGATTTAATACATGTTTTATAATCTCTTACTAATCCCATTGAAGGACTGGAAACCCTAACATAATGATCATACATTAACACCTTTTATATTCCATAGAACAAGATATAATTAGTGAATCCATATGATTATATCTATGGTTCGTATTCCTTTTCCCAAAAATGGGAAGCAACATGTATGATGAATATTAATAACATGAAATCAAAGAATTGGATTCTATACTTGGAGGTAGTTAATATTTTTATAATAGAATTGACATATTTTAGGCATCCTATGTATCCAGTTTTATAATAGGAACCATGAAAAATATAGTTCATTAAACCCATACAGTTTGATATTGTATAAAACTGACTTGTAATTGGGAACATGGTCCCCATATATTAAAATATCAAATATCTAGAGGAAATCCTACATATCCTGATTATCGAAGGAATTAGAGTTGTTAATGTACATTTTGTTTCTCAGTCTACTAATTGATGAGGTGGAATGATCATCCCATTAGAATGATTGGGTCTTGATGGTCGAAATGTCTAAGATATGTGGGTACATACACTAAATTGTATTCCTATTTGAGCTTGGACTTTAGGAAGGCTCCCTACATATCCTGTTTATTACAACAATTAGAGTTCTTGAATTTTAGATCATGCCATTGGTTATATCCCCAAGGTATATTCCCTTATATAGAGGGAATAATATCTTTCCACTCATTAGGTAATACAAAATGTGTTTTACCTAGATGGTGGGGATTCATGGTGAGAAATATATGACTATAATAACACCATAATCCCATTTGAACCAAGCTCGATGTGAGGAATAAGGGATAATAATAAATTTTGCTCACTTTATATGGAATCAATACATATATGTTGGGAAAGTGCATAGGATGTTTCATAAGGATCTCGTTCCTTATGAAGGCATCCTGTGTATCTTGTTTATAGATAGAATTAGAGTAATCATGTTTCAGTTGGATTGATATTCTTCTAATGGATGATGTTAAATGATAAACCCATGGAAGTTATTGGTTCATGGTGGTTTAGATGTTAGATACTTGGGGGTCTTAGACTAATGTGGATACTTATTTCATCTCGGTCCTTTAGATGGAATCATATATATCATGGTGATGACATGAATCAGAGTCATCAATGTACGGACCCAATATTTTTGATTCATAATAGTTACTTAAAAATTTATGTTATATTATTAACA
Source organism: Viscum album (assembly GCA_963277665.1). Taxonomy (NCBI): domain Eukaryota; kingdom Viridiplantae; phylum Streptophyta; class Magnoliopsida; order Santalales; family Viscaceae; genus Viscum; species Viscum album. The sequence continues at coordinate 31,837,439 of OY728150.1, read as the reverse complement.
AAAAAACAATGTTTTTAATGCTTTCATTATGTAGGGAAATGCGACGACCAATATTCAACTATTATATGATCATTTTTCAATTATTGGAGTTGGTCAATATGACCATTGGGAATTATAATCATCATAATAATTATCACGTTATAATTGTAGTTTATAAGTAATATTTTGATCAAGGATAATTGATATTTAATGAATAGTACATGGCCTTTTATAGTAGAGTCGTGAGTTTTGAAGCCTATTTGATAGAGATTAGAAGGGAGGCTATAAAATCATGGTTCTACCTTGAACAATCCCAATCATTACATAAACATGTGAATGTTGAATATGATTGGATACAAGATAAGTTCATGTTAGTGGAAATTACCACTCAGTCGATGTTAGCCAAGGCACCCCACAAAACTAGAAACATAGAAAACATTACTGTTAGGGTGTATTCAATTTTAATTAGGGGTTATGTTTCCCCATAATAGTGTATATTTTCTTTGTTGAAATAAAATATTCATTCCATAATTTATGTTTTAAGAATAGTTTTTCTTCATAAAATTGTGGTAGAATTTGATAAAATATTATTTAAGATAGAAATTATACTTTCTAAGAAAGATATAAATAATTGAAATCAACTGATATATTGAATTAAAAATATTTTAAAAAAATTATTTGATTAAAATACTCTAAATTAAAAACAAATGGGAAAAAATTTCATTCAATTTTTAAAAATTATACTATTCATTTCTAATCCCCTATTATTTTTAATAAATATGGTTTTTAATATTTAAATGTTTAAATTATAATATTTATAGATTTATTATGATAATATTAATATCAGTTTTGAAATCAAAATATCAAAATTGCGTTAGGTGGAATATATTATAAGATTCTAAAAAATATATTTTTAATAGTAAAAATACAATTTCAGTGTTTCGTTATGTCTAATGACATCATAATTATGTCATAATGATGTAATAAGTAATTAACCACATTCCCAAACATAAAATATATTATTTTATTCATATAATGTATTTTAATATATTTTAATCAAATTAAATATTTATAATATACATTTTAAATTTGAAAATGAAAACACTAAAATTATAAATGTAATTTTGTGAAAACATTAACCTTCATTTCCAAATATGCAATTTAAAATGATTGTAGGATCATTTCAACTAAAATAAAATATATGTTTTCTAAAATTTCTGATACCATGTGAAAATTCTATTGTAAATCACTATATTTATCATTTTCTGGTAACATGGTTTCCAAGTCCATTAATTAGAAATTAATAAATAAATTCCCGACATTTCTATAAATACCCACACATTTCTACATTTACATTAACTCTCATTTAATTACCTAATATTCCCTAATTTTATTACCTAGGAAGATGTCCTACCAAGGTTTTCTAAATCACCCAAGGTCCATATCTTCGTGTTTTCGGTACTACGGTTCAAGGTATGGGAAATCACCACTTCCCTTTTCCATTCAAGTTATGTCTTTATGTTTTATGTAATTAAAATTTCAATAAAATGTTCATATGAATAATTTATTTTATCCCATTAATGTATTAAGAGTATTTTATGAATGGTAGACACTTTTCCCATCTCTAATTACCTTTTTATAAAACCATGTTATGTATCTAATTTTACTTTTCAAAACTTAAATCGTCCCTTCAAGAAATTCTGTATGATATTCTTTATGTAAATAAAAAACATCCTTAATCTCTAGGTGTATTCATAAATATTAAAAAATTATTTTTGAATTTTTGAATTGACATACATAAAACCCACAGTCCCTTTATTTTCATCATAAATGAAATAAATATATTATCATTAATTAAATTTTAAATTTGAATTATGTTTATAAGAAACCCATTTATTATATTGTCCATAGTTATTTAAGAAATGTTTTATTATGTTTTATGTAGATCAATATAGTTAAGACATATGATAGGTACACCCTAATAGTTCTCTATTTCATAGTTTAAGGGAATTAATTTCTAAATAAGAGATGTTTTATGATATATTAGTAAATAAACATTGTAAGTTTTATGAAACCATTGTGAAATATCATTGTGATATGATTATAGATGCATAATTTAATTATTGTTACCACATTTCAATTTTATGATTAAATTCATTTTTAATATTATATTCCCCTTTTCCCATTACTAATTCCTTAATGATATTCTTCTTGTTCTTGTTTCTTGTTCTCCGTGAACTCATATAAATTGTTTCCCTTATTTTCCTATTAGTGGACTTCTAACATCCTATTCCTTTGATGTATGTCCCCATGTTATGGGATGTAGTAAAAGAAAATAGGATGAACCAATGAAGAATTATTTCATGTTGTCTATAAGAATGCTTTATGTATTCATGTATTAGATACCATTTTTTCAACGAAACTAAACATTAAAAGATCCTATGTTTTCACAGTGTAAGATAAATGTTATGTAATAAAAAGGTGGGATTCCATAGTTGGTATTAAAGAGTGTTTTAGTTATTTATGGAAAGAAGAATTTTAAAACATATGGAATAACCCTATAAAAATGTTTACATATTTTAGAACATCTTTTTATTCATGGGGAAGTATCATATAAGTGGGTTTTGATCAAAGAACCCCATATCGTGATACTAAAAAGTGGTCTCGGTTCTAACACATATGTATCTAGGGGTGATAACTCAGATAATGTGCATCAAACCAGAGTCAATATAACCTATTACTGACAACTAGTCTTACTATGCATCTGGTTTGATTCATCTGGTGGGATATTTTTTGTTAATCACAAGATTTTTATGAACTGTTATGAATAATTTATAGAAAATTTAATTTTTTAATGATTAACATAATTAATAATGTTATTTTAAGAAATAATTTTCCTTTAGATTTATTATATTATTAGAAGAAATGCATTTATCAATAAGATTACTTATTTTAGAAAATGGGGAGATATATGAAAAACCAAGTAAGTTTGGAGTGAAATGGATTTGGAGATGACAACCCTCCGATTAAATAAATAATGAAAATCATCATATCAATAATTAATCAACTGACTTGAGTTATGAGAAATATCATGAATTAAAATAAGAGACTAGATTCACCATGAAGGGAAAACCTTTCTTTTGAGTCCATTATGCATAAAAAACTTCATTCAAGCGATCTACCTTCCAATTGTATTCTGAAAAATGAATATGCTCTATAAGAAAGATCATTAATGTACTCCATTGTTTTTAGAAGGAGTAAGTCTCCCTGTTTGTGTATCGATTATAGAGATAAGCTGATCAGTGGTGGAAACTTGTTAAAAACACTAATACATGACATTATAATGGTTCTATATAGTAGGAAATATCATGATAACCATTTTCAATAAAAAATATTTCTCATGTTTGATGTGAACAAAAATGGAGAATGAATTCCCAAATATCAAGCAGATGGAAAATGAATATATGAGAAGAAATGAGATTAAAATTAATAGAATTTCTCACAACACTCACATATTTTACATGGATCCTAATGGAAATGTTTTTAGATTCTTTGGTCGACTAAGACACTATATACGAAACAATGTAGCCAACTGAGTCTATGAAAATTATATGGAGATAGTGATATGTGCTATTAAGGTTGACATAGAGTTTAGAGAGATGCAATGGTCCCATTGATCAAATGAAAATAAATGATATTTGGACCAATACATGGGGGTACCATTTATTATAGAAGGGGAGGAAAGAAATGGAAACATTCCATTTAAAAAATGTGTGATGAAATATTTAGGTAATTTCATTCTCAGATATAGGAATTGTTACATTTTTCAAAGAGATGGAAATTTGACTCAGAACATTGATAGTTATGTGAATCATAAAATTATCAGAACTAATGACAAGGGGAAGATGGTGCAAGCACCTCTTTAATTCCATTGATTCAAGTGTGGACATCTTGGGAACTTTTCTAATCACATTCCAAATATGATGTTAATAGAGGCGAATCAACCACTTCTTTAGAATAGGATAAGGGAAGAAGTTTGGGATTTTCCTATCAAGGCAGTAGATGTTGAAACTCCCAATGATGTGGTGGAAGGTACTCACATTGTAATCTAAAATATGGAAATTACTTTTTTCAATTTTGGTTCTACACATTCATTTAATTCATCCATGTTTTGAAATAATATAGAATTAATCCATGAATAGACAGAAGTAGAGTTATTTTTCCAAAATTATATATGGATTATCAACTAAAAAATAGTGTATATGAAGTCTATTTTTCACTTTGGTGAGGACAATCTCATTGAAAATCTAGTAGTAATTCTCCTGATGGAATTTGACACTATATTAGGGACAAACTACATCTCAAAGTATAATACTAACATCAACTTCAGATTAATGAAATCACAGTTGTCTAGAACAGACATACTGTTGATTTTTTAAAATGAGATATAACATCGCATAATATATTTCTTAAAGAACCTCTCATACCCTTCTCTATAGAGAATATCTATAAAGATGAAGAAGGAAATTAAATTATATGAATATAAAATTTCCCCATTATTCTTGAATACATTTATATGTTTTCTAATTTACCTAAACCTCCCCCAGAAATATTGTTAGAGTTTTCCATAGAACTCATCACAAGATCCAATATGATATCAAGGAACCCATATAGAATTTCAAATGTAGAGCTAAAGGAACTAAAGAAAAAACTCCAAGATATTTTATAGAAGTGTTTTATATGAAAAAGTGTTTCTCCTAGGGAATAAATATTCACTTTTATGAACAATAATGATTGATAAATATATCTATTCCTTGATTATAGATAACTTTAGAGGATCAAAGTGATGAACAAGTACCCTCTTCTAAATATTGAATATTTATTTTACCAGCTTCATGGGGATCAATTATTCTCTAAGATTGATCTTTGATATGGTTATTATCGATTGATGGGGAATAAGTAAGATATATCAAAGCCTTCATTATGATCAAGATATGATCACAATGAGTTTGTTGTTATTCCATCAAACTTGACTAATGATCCAGAAATATTTATCGATTTGATTAATAGTGTCTTTAAGGTCTATATAGATAACTATGTCCTAGTTTTTATTAATTATATTAGAATATATTCAAAAATTTGTGAGCATGATAATTTTCTAAGGGTAATATTACAAATTCTGTCGAAGGATAGTCATTTTGGAATGTTTAGTAAATATGAATTTTGGTTATAATAAGTTTGTTGTATGTGGTACATTATAACCAATGAAGGAATACTAGTTGACCATACATGGATGTTGTTTGTTTAGTACAATATTCATACTATAATAGTAACTATGATTTGTAGTTTCCTATGTTAATATTGTTATTATATGATGTTTGTGAACAAATTTTCATAAATTTATAATATACAAACCAAGTTAACTCGAAAATGGGTCATGTTTATCACGAACAAATAGTGTGAATAATGTTTCCAATAGGTTAATGAAATTATTGGTAGCTTCATATATGTTAACTATACCATTTATCAGATAGAGATTCATTATTTTTATATATGAATATAAGAAAATGATTGGAGTAATCCTTAGGAAAAATAACAAGATTATTGATTATATATCTCGATAGTTGAAGACTCATTAGATGAATTATCTTATGTATGACCTGGAGTTGGATGTGGTTTTTTTCTCTAAATATATGTTGGATTTGTATTTATGGAGAGAAATGTGATATATAAAAATACCAATAATGATTGATGTATATTGTCAAATGAAAGTAATAAAACATATGACAGGGGAGATGGTTGGAATTTAATAAATACTATGATTGTTATGTTCACTCTCATCCATTAAGAGAAAACCAAATCACTACTATAATATGTTGGAAAGACCTTGTCGTTTAGAAAATAATGTATATTCAATGAGATATTTTGATTAATGAGATATTAAAACATTACATTAGAATCATAATATAACAGATATAATCTACAATATTCCAAATAATTTCACAACCTTCATCAGTGAATAATATCATGAAATCTCAATGGCATGATCCTCTGATAAAGAATAAGATAGTGGATCTGAAAAATGAGAAGTTTTTTTAGTTCAATGTTGATTAAGAATCTCTACTAAAATTTGGTACCAGGATATGTGTTACATGTATTATAAAAATAAAGAATGAGCTGTTAGATAGAGCTCATGTATGTATATTCTCTATATATCCTCTAAGGAAAAAATGTATAGGGGACTTTATGATAATTTTTGGATAACATGAAAAGAATATTGTGGATTACAATACAAGGTTCCTGGTGAGTCAACAATTTAAGGAAGAGATAAAACATCATAAAGGGGTATCACAAACACTACCCATAACAACATGGAATTAGGAAAATATCACTATGGGATTTATCACTGGTCTCTCGACTACATCCAAATGAAATAATGTTATATAGGTTATAGTAGACCACCTCACTGATATTTTCTATTTTAACACTTTAAGGGGAGAATTAAATATTCAAAAACATACAATGAATTATGTCAATGAAGTGTTTTGGATTCATGGAGTTTCAATTTCTACCAAATCTGATTCTAAACAATGGTTATCATAAAAAAAATCTAGAGATATATTCAACATTATCTGATTACTGAATGATGTTTTAGTATGTCAAATCACCCACAATCTTAGGGCCAATCTGAAATGAATATTCACACACTCTAGTAAATTATGAGAATATTATCAATGTAATTTAATGGTGGATGGCATCAACATCTCCATTCGGTTGAGTTCTCATAAAATAACAGCTTCCATTTGAGTATTCAAATGGAACCCTATGTACCCACATATCATTTAAACTGAGAGATAAATTGAAATTTGAGGGTCAAAAGTTCTTAAAGGGTGAGGAATAATGTAATGATGGGAACATTATGAATGGCAACTGTTTCCTAAAAAATTGTGTAGTGTTATTCCAAAAAACATTGTTTTTTAATAAATTTCATATATATGGAAATGTGACCATATGGATTCAATCATTATAAAACCATTGTCTTATTATGACAATTGTGCACTATGAAAATTTATAACTATACACTGAATAATAATTTAATCCTTATAATTATAGTTCATGTGTGAAATTTTAAAAAATGAAATTGATACAAAAAGATGAATTAATGGTCTTAACTAGTATAGTTATGCAATTTAAAGAAAATTTATCAATTCATGGGTGGGAGGTTTCATCTCTAGGGTTATCCTTTGACCAATCCCAATCTGAGCTTCAATAAGTGAATCTTCAACAAAATCTCATACTGGAAATGTTCTTGTTAGTAGAGATCAGCACTCAGTCGATGTTAGCCAAGGCACCCCACAAAACTATCCACATAAGACACCTTACACATAGGGATTACAAGGGTGTAATAAGGGATAAATTTTACTAAATATTGTGTGAATTTTATTTGTACAAATTATATTTTTATTCAATCATTTTTTTTAAGAATATGTTTTCTTAAAAAAATTGAAGTAGAATTTGATAAATTCATTTTTAGGAAAAAAAATTGTACTTTTAAGAGAATAAATAAATATTTGTAATAAAATAATATATAATTAATAATAATTATTTTATGAAAATATTTTTATAAAAACACTCTTATTTAATAATAAATTTCAATGTATTTTTTTTCAAATGATAAAAAGTTTCCTCTAATTTTCCAATACACTATTTTTTTTAATAAATAAGGATTCATATATTTAAAAGCTAAAATTATATTATTTATAGAATTATAATGATAAAATAAATATAAAATTTTAAATATTCACTCCAAAATTAGGATAGAATGAATTTATGAGAATTTTCTAAAATACATTACTTCTTAAGAATAGTAAAAATACAATTTAAGTTTTCTTACAAGTTTAATAAAATCATCATTGGGTGATAATTATGTAATAATTAAATAACCACAATAAAATAATTAAAAAATGATATTTTATATATATCAATTATTTTAATATATTTTAATCAATTTGAAAATAAATAATTCACATTATGAATTCTAAAATGGAAAGTCTAACATTAAAAATGTTTTTCTTATAAAAATTGAACATTTATGGTTAAATAAGTAATATATAATGATGGTTGAGTCATGTGGATTAAAATAAAATAATTAGTGTCCCAAGTGACCAATACCATCAGAAAATACCATTGGAAAGTGAATGGAATCTATTTACCACTACATAGGTGTCCAAGGACCTTATTTGGAAATTACTATAAAATCCCCCCTCTTTTACAATAAAAAAACAACAATTTTCTACATTCCCTTTCAATAAAATTTCATCCTGATAAATATATGAAATTTTAAATCTTACTAAGTCCTCCCATGGTTCCCTGAATTCCGCAATTCTTTAATCATAATGTTTTATGAACTACTCATCAAGGTAAGTGAAATATCTACTTCACTTTTCTATACTATCTCACTCATTATGTAGTATGTCATTCCTATTTCAAAAGAATGTTCTTTAGTAAAATTTATTTATCTCTCTAACTTATTTATATTATTCTATGAATGGTAAATCTTTGTCCCATCACTTTTTATCCTTTTCGAAAGCCACATTTATACCCATTATGCTGCCAATTTTATATCTCGAAATTTCACCCCTCCCCTCAGGAAAATTCCCTTTTGTTTTCTTTATGGAATACACAAACACTATAATTTCCCATGTTATTTACCATGATGAATTTTTTTGATTCTATAATTGACATACATAAAAACATTATTTCCTTTCCATGGGTTATAAATGACATAATAATCTTCTCTTTGTGTACTTTTTAAAATGCCATTATTTATATATGAAACCCATTTCTTCTATTCTCCAACCATTATTTATTAAATGATTTATTATGATCTATGTGTTTCAAATTTATTAAAACATATAATGGGTGATCCATGATATAGCTCTAATTAATTGTGTAATGAAATTAATCTCTAGAGAAGACATTTTTTACAATACCTTAGTGAATAACCATGATAATATTTATGACACCTTGGTGAAAAACCATGGTTATATTCTTATGAAATTCACTTTTACATGTTTTGGCCATAATTAAATGATTTTAATCATGAATGTTTTATTATTATATTACCTTTTTCATTTACCATTCATTTATGATAATCCACATGTTCTTGTTTATTTTTACTCAAGATCACCTATAAACCTTTTCCATTGTTTTCTATTACTGGGACTTATAATAACCCTTTCCTTTAATGTATGTCCCCATGTTTTAAGAGGTAGAAAAAGTCCATAGGATAAACCAATGAATTATATTTTCAAAATTTGTAGAATAATTATTAAAAAAAATTATATTATATACCTTTTTATTAAAATAAACATTAAAAGATCCCCATATTTCACCATATAAATGAAAATTTATGTAATAATTTAATAGGATGAAATAATCGTAGCACTATTAGTGAGGCCTTAGAAAATAAATTTTCCCAAATATGTTGCATATATTATATTATGCTGATTATTATGAATTACACACAAAGGATTCCCTTATCTAGATAGAGTCTTGTGGTTAGAATAATATTATTTTTTGAAAATCCCTATGCTAATGTGAGAGATACTTAGTGTGGGGAATAGGTGATATAAATCAATCTGTATCACTTATTATGGGTGTGGGACTTATGCACTAGAACAAACCATTAGAAATTTTATATGGATCTTGATCCTTATAAAGGTATCCTACATATCCTGATTATTGATGATATTAGGGTCATCGTAGTTTGATTAGTCAAGGATTAAATAGAAAGGCTTCCCTTATATGAGGGATATATCATAATATGTAGCTAGTTAGGGCTTGCACCATAAGGATTTCCTTATAGAGGCAAGATAGGGTTATCATGTATTAAGATTATCGATAGGATTGGGCCACTTATTTTCCACACAAGCATTGATTTTCCGCTCGGCATGCCTAATGTGTCTGTTTGACATGTTAGATAATATTTTCCTAAAATATTCAAAGATAATAACATGGTTTAGATTACTTGTCCAATAGAAATTTTATAATATGTATGTGATATCTGAATATTTTACCAGATCTAGGTTTACTATTATAGGGGATATCCTTGTATTAGGATTCTGAATTCTAGAAGCAATCACATGATCTTGACTGACATGAACAGAGGGTGTCACATCTTCTAGATGACATTCCCTCGTGTTGAAATAAAAAATATAAAACATGCATGGATGGTGTCAAGAATGTAAATGAGACATTTTTTTATAGTGATGCATGATATTGGATGACATGTTTTGGTTTCATTATTATAATCTTGAAATGTGTCTGAAGGAAATCACATGAGCCGTTGGACACTTTAATGCTACTACATGTCTCAACTAATATGTACTAGTGCTACCATATGATCTGGGTGACATATTTAGAGGAAATTTTTGAGGCTTGGATTGATAGATATAAGAGTTTCCAAATAAATGGGTGGAATTCCTTGGTATTTCTAGGTTACATCCTATTACATGTCCATGGGGAATCTCATGGTCAAAATAGTTTACCAAATGACCATCTCATGATATGGGTATCTTGTCTCAGTGTTGTCGCATGACACATGTTGTTCATTAAAAGAATATGCAGATAAATAAATATGAACTTCACATAAGTCTCCAATATTTTAGTATTTGTTTCATCATTTCGTTGAAACTTCCAAATATATGATCAATGATATCTTGTTTTATGTCTCTCATGTTTTAGTATATATATATATGTGATGTTATTCGCTTGCTACACCATAATTATTTGTGTGATCTATCATTGTTCAAGAAAAGTTCCTATTCAGGATTCATTATTTCACTATATTTTCACCAGATCTTACATGATGGAAAACATTTCTAGATCAACGATCATATACTCTAATAAATCCACTCTAATGCCTTGGTTCACCAGTGTGATGTTCCAAGGATTGTTCATCATTTTGTGTTTGACACCTTTTCATGGTGTGGTGGTGGATTTATAAGAATATCCACCTTGGATACTCACCACTATTCATAGGTTGAATGGTTCAATAATATGATGGAGTTGGTGGAGGGATTCATTCATCACTTCTCTTCATGTATTCCTTCTGTATGTTACTCCAGGGGGTCAAATTACTTTCAATGAACATGAGACTATCCCATAAACACACCATTTATTGGATTATAGTTAATTAGTGGGATATTTTTATTCATGTGAACATGAATAAGGAGATCAATATTGTCAAGATGGCATGTACAAGTGCCTTCATGAGATCAAGGAGCCCTTCAAAAGGAATTTTCATGATCTTAGCAGTTCTAATTCTATTCACAAGATAATGATGGCCTGTAAAGGGGAATTCTGATACCCTTTTGGTTTGTCACATGAGCTTTAGAATATAAAGTGGCTCCAACAATTATCCTTTCATTATATTTTTATATTTTATAAGGAATTTTGTGTCTCACAAGTTTTGATCAGTGTTGTCAAATAGAATCACTCTCCCCATTAAGTATGTGTCACGTGAATAAAAAAAGGTCACATGGTGATGTGCAATAATTATAATGTAAAAACGAATTTTTGAGACAAAGTGGGAGAAAAATATGACTTGGACATGTTTGGGGACACTCACGCGGTGAGGGTGACACACCATTAGGCTTTTTCATGGTGAGGCGGACATGTTGCCGAGCGTTTTTGGTGTTATTTAAACTTCCTGGGCATGCATCTAATAATTTATAGCCATAGGAGGCATCCCATCTTTCTCATTTTGTTTACTTTATAATTTTACAGGGTTGTTGGCATTTAATTAGTTTTACTGAGTTTTTTAATAAAATCTCTCTCCCAATTGGTTATGTTTTCCATGAAAAACAAAACGTATAATTTGGATTTGTGAGTATCATAGACAAGACATTCGTCTAATTTTTTTAGCCAATGAGGGAGTGAAAGTTTTTTTGGTCATGTATGAGGCCTTTCATGGGATGAGAAAGAAACATTATTCATATAACACATGGTGAGGTGGAAATAGTTCTATGATTATTTGGTGTGTTGTGAACTTCCTAGGTATATCGCAAAGAATATTATGACTATGAGAGGACTCCCCCTTTTCACTATTTATTTATTTTTATTATTTTTCAATATTGTGGGGATCTATGTGGTTGTATTAGTGGACTCAAGTGAAATAACTCTACATATCTCTGTTTTCCCATACGACAATTGAGGATATAATAGGTTCAACCTTTTAGATACTTTCCCCTATTTTACCATGATTTTTAGATAGTTTATCAGGCATCCACCGGCTAAGAAGTTACATGAACTCGTATTTCATGTTTGGATATCATTGTGGATCAATGAATGCCAAGGGAAACTACTCAAAAGTAGACTGGATTTTTGAAATGGTGATCACAGAATAATTTATAGATTATTTAATTGCATGTCTCTTATATGTTCATGCAATATGTGTGTTTTTGAACACAATTTTAATCATATTATTTGAAAGAAAAATAATTATCATATTCAATTATTTACCTTTTTGTTAATTTTTCAACGCTCATTTGGAGGGTGCCAAAAATCCCCCACTCCACTCCAGGTTGATGTACTTGTGGATAAGGGCTCAGTTGTGAGGAATGTAAATGTATACCTAAGACATTTTTGTTATCACCAATCAGTGTCTTGGGGTGAATAGATAGTTTTTAGAGTGTTGTTTAGTATATCAGATGATACATGGTATTCAATGCATTCTGTTTTAAATTGGGGAGTGGAGAGGGATTCCTTCATGGGAAAATTGATTGATGGTAGCTATCATTCCCTTAATCTATCATGAGAACTTATCAAAATCCCTTTCTGTAAGCACCAATAACAAGATTTGTTCAAGGGACCTCTTCACAAGAACTCTTTTACAAGACATCATTTTCCCATGTTCCCATTTTAATGAACCATGAAGATAACATTGATACTTATTTAATCCTTTTTCATGGGGAGTTATTTTTATATTGAGGGTTTCATTAGATCTTTTGGCTCCATCATATGATCCTTTGACTATTTTCTGGATAGGATGACCATATCTAGGTAATGTGATTGTGAGTTTTTCTGGGTCATGTGGTTGGTAAATTCCTTGTATGTTTACACAACAAAAACGATATTTGAGATCCATATGATTCTCAAATCCTTTCTGTGATCACGGACCCCTTTGATGATTCATGTTATGTGATCATTCTATAAGTTTATGAATTTATATTCACTGGATATTATTTTATATATCTGAAATATGAACCTTAATTTGGTTCATATGGCATCAATATCTCATTATAGTTTTCCTAATCCATCATAGAGTGAGAAAATGCACCGATGGACAATTTTGATGCTATTATAAAAATTTTGGATTATATTTTCCACTATTTTCCCGGATAACTTCATATGAAAAACTATAGTAAATTCGATTGAAAGTTAGAGACTATCCCCTTTAAATTTATACCCCTTCGTGGAATGTTTCTTACTAATTACACCCTAATTCCTTCAATGTAATCATTATTCATACCATTATATTTAGTTTGGAAAACTAACATCGCATTTTAAGAGAACATATTTTAGGGCGACCACTTTTTCATAAGGGAGACCGCAAAGATGGGGATATGCTGACATAAATTAAAAAATACCTTAATAGGGAATATTTTTAACCTAATATGAGTGAAAATACATATTTCTCGATGTTTTTTAATTCCACATATAACTATAATTTCAGGGAGGTTCCCAACTGGGACAACCGATCCTGAGGTGGTTATGGGATGAAATAGGTATTGGACATTCCAGTGCACTACATTGCTTCTGAATTAGATGATAAGATGAAGAAAACTGGGATTTGTGAGCCTATTTAGATATCCATCATATTGTTTTATTACAAAGAGGTCTGATGAAAGAATGTTTTTGTCATTAGTGTGCAGATGCCTACAATTTTCACCTCATGCATGGAAATTTAGGCATCACCCTCCAGGATCTAGAATAGATATTTAGTTATACTATATTGGATGGGATGTATAACACCCCCCCCCCCACAATTCAAGTGATATGACATAACAAGGACTCCTATTTTCACTTAATAATTGACTAGGTTTTCTAAAAATTACCTCTACAAAGAGCTTCATTGTAGAGAGTTATATCATTCATGATGTGGGAGGGATACATCCTTAAGAAGGTAATTTATGAGCAAACAACTATGAATCTGTACGCAAGGATGTATTGGACTCCAGTAGCGCCTTGAGATCTTACTGGACTGCTGTTGAGTAAGGAAAATTTAAATAACGGGGGTAGAAATTTCTATCTGGTGTTAACCATGATACCCAACTATCCATAATCCTGTCCATGTACCTAAGTGGGTTCTTACTTCCAAAGAATGAAAAAGGTGAAGATAGAGTTTATACTTTCATGATGGAGAACTCTGTGGAAGGGGGTATTGTATTAGGATAGCAGTCCTGGTACTAGAAAATGTTTATTTCTTTCTACACCATCTTTACAAGGTTTAATCCATTTAAATGATCACAGAACCATTTAATGCATTATGAGTTTGTATAAGAGATCTTTTGGAAGTATTGGAATATCTAAACATCATTGGTATCCATATTTTTTACTTAATACCTTTCATGCAATGTAACAATGCAATATGACCTGTTACATTTATGGATCGAAATGATAGGGCTTATATGAGCCTCTCTATCTATTTCTCCATTAGAAACAATGGTCTAGATCAAATGAGTTACATGGGTGATACTTTTGAGGTTATTATTAAGTCTCAATCCTATATAATGTTATATCAGGATGGGATCAATTCCACCCATATTGATGGTTATCTCCTCTATGAATAGTATCCACCCTACCAATTTATCGGTTAGTTGATCTGTGTCTAGTCAAGATTTCCTCACTGTACTTATGTTAGATCTGGGGATCATCTAATAGTAGATATCCAATTTCAAATGATCTGTATAATTGAGGAGACTAATGTTGATATAATCCTTAGAACTCATGATGTAGAAATTGATTTATCCTAGAAATATGATTGTGTTGGGTCACATAGTTCAGTTTTTGGATTGATTATCTTATGGTAATTCTCCATATGTTAGTAGGGGTAAGAATCCATGAGTTACAGTGTTTTTCATGTCATTTTGTGATCCATGAATGTGTTTTTACTTCTATTCAAGTGATATCATATCAATTGTGGGTCTTCATGTAAAGGGTATATCAGTATGAAGAGTTATTTATGAGAATTCCAAACCCAAAGTTAGTCTATTGGCTAATTAAGGTGAAGAAGAAGACAATTACCAATTTCAGGAAACAATATATCATCCTCTTTTGTGGATTAGAATGAATGTTTTACTCCACATCATGAAATGACTCACAGAAGAACGTGTATTGGATCCATGAATAATCTGTTTGGTGAATTAAAACATAACTTTAATTCTTCCCACTTCCTTAACAATCATTCATGGCATCAGTACCACCTCTCAATGAAGTTGGGTTGGCTTTAAAATTTTTTTGTTTATCTTTATTGTTGAAAATATGGAATCCGATTCTAGGTTAAACAAGTCCCAAAAAGTCAATTATCTATCATGAGATATTCAGGAAATGTGTCATTCTATGGAAAGGTGTGTGAAGCAAAATTATGAGTGTATATCAAATCCCCCATTATAATCAGATTCATTTGACATGAATAGAATATGACTCTAAGGTAAATGTAGATCAAATTTATACATATTTCAATATAAGGAGGGATTTGATATTGATCCCTATAAGAGTATTTTTCAATAGTTTATCTACTGAAGTATTCAATTCATTATCAAGGGGAGACTACTGACCAAGATAGCGTAATTTGAATTGATGTTATATTGATCATAAATGGTTCTAATAATTAGTATAATATTATGTAAACATTAGTTTATAGACTTGAATGTGATAAAATATTGTGTTCAAATAATGGTCATGAATTCCTACCAACATGAGATCCCCAATTGATTTATCTTCTCTAATTATCATGAGATTACTTGATTCATAGAAGGATATCTGGGTAGATAATATGTCTTAAAAGGCCATTGCTCAATATTTTTTCAAATTTAATGAACTGAAGTTTGATTTTTTAAGGTAATATTTTGTCCCTCACAAGAAAAATCTTTTACATTCCTACATAAATAATTCTTTATGAAATGTATTTTAGGGTCTTCAATATCATACCATATATCATTGTCATTTAGGGGTCTTTTGTGTCAGACCTTCTTTCAATATAGACTTTTGGTATTGTAGATCAGAACTTCTATCACTATATTTAATGTTCATATTGATCAGACCTTATATTTCTATAGTTTAATGTCTTTTATCTCACACATTAGGTCTCCATGTCGTTTAAATTCATTCTTCCATGACATGAATGATGATCTTGGAATATGGAATATAATTTCCAAGAATGAATCAAAATATACAATGATGTTGAGATATAATGGTGTGTTACCGAGGATCAAAAGGACAAGAGCTCCTTTCATACAAGGTGGAGATGACTCTATTTGGTAGTTCAATTCCCTTATTCATCGGTAGTATTTTGAAACAGATATATATATCCACTCGTTTCCATGAGTTGTGGAAGATTTTTGTGGGTAATACTTGTGATGATAAAATACTAAGTATTAAAGGTCTACCAGGACTGTTGAAATATGGATTATTTAAATCAAGTGCTTAGGATAATGAATTCATGGATAATGGAATGAGGCATACATACTAGGACCCCATGTTTGTGAGTTATTTTTTTTGTCACTAGGGCTCAAGAAAATGGATATCCTTTTCTATAATTAGGGAAAAGTTTTTATTGGTAGGTAAAATGCTTTTAATCATCGATATCATGGTCAAATATAGGTATCCCATAAATATTAAAAGGGACATGGATGATTTATGAAGACTCAGTAGTCTATCCAATGAATTTTTGTATGAAAGAAAATTTTTCCATGAAGTGTTCTGGAACACTTGGGAAATTTAGGTCCCAATTTATGAAACTGAAGCCCTAAATGTTTTTTATTAAAATCATGAGGTTGGGTCCATATAATTGTTCATGAATTGAGAGTTTCATCACCTATTGAGAAACCATACAAAACATGGTGGCATATCATTGAGGATATCAAATATGATTGAATAGTCTAGTTGTAGGGATTGTAAATAATGGTCTAGGAATATCAGTGTTAATTGGAGATAGGAATTGGTGGACACATGTCAACTATCAATGATTATGCAAACCTCTATTGTTGCACAAGGTTAGGATGATAACTCATGAATTTAAGGGTGGAATTCGTGGGATATGGATGTCTATTCAGGGGAGTGATTCCCAATTACAAATCTATTATAAAGATGATGCAACATCCCAGACATCAAAAGGATTATATTGCTTCATGAAATATGTAACATTCAAGAAGGGTTCGAGTACCCTAAAAGTTGTTTCAACACCTAGATAACATGCTCTCATGGAGAGGTGATGTGAAAATACATTACTATACATTTATTCTATATTAAGGGGTCCTTCAAAATAACATTAATTTTACTATAGTTTCTATTTAGTCTTTATGAACATCATGAATTTTTAATTTTTCCATAATTTCGTCATAATCACTGGAGATGATGTTTATAGCGAGAGTATAATTGATTTTTTATTTGGACACTATTTTTTGAGTTTCGACCTGACATTTTTTGCATCCATTTCACTAACATTTTATGGTCTTTATATTTTACAATTATAGGTTATTTTTAAGGTCATATAGATTTGACCAATGTGCATACAGTTTAATGTCATGCTGCACATGGACCTAATATAGTGGATATTACACAATATCTTAATTAGGATATCGATGGTCCAGATGTAATGACATCGTCATTTTGGTTTAAAATTATTTCATGAAATTGTGTGTTATATGATTCAAAAAACTTGTATTTTATGAAGTGAACATAAAGGGAAATGTGCCCATCTTGATTCAAAAATTATAGGACCACTGGAAAAATTTGACCCTTAAAGAATAGGACCATATGGAAATTTAATTTTGATAATAATTACAACATCAGTATTTGAGTATATATGTAAAGTTTTGAAAACGGATAATTGATATAGATAAGAATATTGATGGTATTAACCTGTATAGTCATGAAATTTAAATACAATTTTTCAGATCATCAAAAGAAGGATTCATCATTGGGATTTTCCCTTGCCTAGGGTAAATCTGAACTTCAACAAGTGATGTTTGAATGAAATACCATGTGGGAGAAGTTCATGTTAGTGGAGTTTACTGCTTGGTCGATGTTAGCCGAGGAACCGAATGAAAAATCCACCATCATACTCCTTACTCATAGGGGTATGTGGGTGAAATAAGTGGTTTTGTTTCCCGACCTTAGTATATAATTCCATTGTTTAAATAAAATTGTTATTCCATCCTTTCTATTTTATGAATAGTTTTTCTTAATAAAATTTATGTAGAATTCGATAAATTGATTTTTTAAACAGAAATAAATCTTTATAGAAAATATTTAAATACTTTTAATGAAATAATATATATTCAATAATAATTTATTTAATAAAATATTTAAAAACCCCTTTTATTTAAATAAATGATAAAATATTTTTTTCTCAAGTCTTAGAAATTTTACTATGCATTTTCAATCTGATAGTATATTTAATAAATTAGGAATTATATATTTAGAAGATAAAAGTATCATATTTTGAAAATTATTATGATAAATTAATAACATTTTTGAAATCATCACATTGAAATTAGTTTACTGTGAATTTATGGAAAAAAATTAAAATGCTTTATATTTTTTTAAATATAAAAAATACATTTGAGTTTTTTCATAGTTTAATGACATTATAATTATGTTATAATTATTTAATAACTAATTAGTCACAATACACGACTTAAAATATTTTATTTTATTAATTTAACGTATTTTAACAGATTTTTATTAAATTACAAATATATTATTTAGTTTCTAGATTCTAAAATGGAAGCTATATCATTGAAACTGATATTTAATGAAAAAAAAATAAACTTTCCATTCCAAAATAAGTAATATGAAATTATTTTCAACTATTAAGGATTAAAAATCATATTAGGTGTCCCATGTTTCCAATACCATGGTAAAATACCACGGTCAAGCCCATGGTTTTTCATTTACCACTACCTCGGCATCCAATGCCTTTTTTTAGAAATTAATAAACCAATCCCCAAATTTTTATATAAATACCCACCCATTAATCCATTTCCTCTCACTCAAATTTCATTCTATAATAATTTTTGAGAATGTTTCCTCCCAAGGAGTCCTAACAAGGGGCCGTAAATCCCCCAAGGTCCTGATCCTCATGTTATAGGACCTACTCTTTAATTTAAGTGAAATATCCACTACTCTTTCCGATTAAAGTTCCCTATTAATGTAGTATATCTTTAAAATTTATGAAATATATTATTCAATATAATTTAATTTATCCCTATAATTTATTAATATTATTTTATGAATGATATACCCATTTCCCATATATTTTTACCTTATTATAAAACCCTTTTTATCCGTGTTATGCTATGGATTTAACTTCTCAAAATTTCCCTCTTATCGTCAAGAAATTCTATATTATTTCTGTTATGTATATACCCAAAACTATTTATTTTCTAGGGGTATTAACCAATACATTATAATTATTTAATTTATTCTATTATTGATATAGAACAAACTATCATTCCCTTTATTTTGGTTATAAATTTTATAATGATATTGTCTTCAAGAACTATTTAAAAACACGATGTATTGAATATGAAACATCTTTCTTTTATTACCATCGGGTTATTTATGAAATGTTTTATTATGCTATATTTGTATCACATTAATTGGAATATGTGAATGGTTCACCCTGATAGTTCTCCAATTCATTGGATTAATTAACTAATATTTATAGATGATATGTTTTATGATACCTTAGTGAATAACCTTGGTATTTATTATGACACCTCGGTTAAAAACCTGGGTGATATGCTAATAAATGTACCATTTATATTTTTTTATACAAATTTTTATGTTATGATTTACCTTAATTTTATTATGATCTACCCATCTTTTCTTTTCTCATTCATTTAGGGTTTTCCGCCATTTTCCTATTGATTATTCCTCAAGATCATATTTAAATTCATTATATTATTTTCCCTTACTAGGCCTTCTGACCACCCATTCCTTTGATCATTTCCCTAGTTTTTGATATGCAATATAAATAATTATGATGAAATAATTAATAAGAATTTCATGTTGTTTAGAAGAATTTATAATTTTTTGATGTATTATGTATATTTTTTCAAGAAACTAAAATTTAAAACACCATCTATTTGCACAATGTAAATGAAAAGATATGTTATAAAAGTATGGGATGTCATAGTTGGTTTCAAAGTACAGTTTAGTTGTTTATAGTAATTAGGATTTCAATACATTAGGATCAACTATAGGGATAATATAAAATATATGACAATTTCTTTGTATTTTGATAAATTATTTTGTAATTGGTTTCTAAGAAAATAAATCAATGTTTGGATATAAAAAATTGGGAATGGATTTGGAACATATGTATATATGTGTAAAACCTCATAAAAATAGTTTGATCAAGACCTTTAAGGGAGTTAGGTCATGAAAATTAGCCCTGCATCACTTTTTTTTGACACTCCTGAGGGATATGTGTTTTTAATCACATGATTTTTATAAACCACTATGAATGATTTATAAAAAAAATTAATTCTTGATACAAATTAAAATAATTAATCATGTTGATTAAAGACATAAAAATATTTGTATCTATAATATTATTAAAAGAAACATGTTTCTCAATTTGTTTAATTATTTTAAAAAATTGAGGGAAGTAGTGGGAACCACATAAATGGTGTGCTCTATATACTAGGCATAAATAAACCTCTTATGGAAGAAGAAATGGAAAAAATCATGTGAATGATGAATCGACTAACACTAATATTCAGAAAAAACAAGAATCCAGATGCAATAATTAATTAACCTTGAAGGTAATGTGTTTCTATTGTGTCATTTATGTGTCAAAGACTACCCTATTTAAGTGGATCTTCCGACACATTTATTGATGAACAATGGATAATATCTACAGAAGAGTCTTCTTTTGTAGATTGTTGTTCATATCAAGAGACAGTAACCCAAGTAGTTTACCACATAGAGGGAGAGGCTGATCAATGGTGGAAACTGGTTAAAACACAAATCCCAAAAGGGATATTGATTCTATGTAGTGGCAAGAGTTTATAGGATCATTTTTTAAAAAAATTCCTTTATTTGATGTGAAAAAAATACTGAAGGAAATATTAGAGCAGGTGAAATGGAAAAGGAATATGTGGGAAATAATGAGATGAACATTACACGATTTTCTCTATCCAGATATAGCTTTTTCAAGAATCTTAATTGAATGGTTGATATATTATTTGGTGGAATAAGATCCCATATAGAGAAAAATATATCCAAAGGAGACATTGAATGTTATGTCCAGATATTGATAAGTGATATTAAGATTGGGATATAGTTGTAATAGATGTAGTGGTACCATATATTGATTAAATAGAAGATATTTCTAGAGCAGACATCGTGAGGAACCTTGATCATGGAAGAGGAAGTAATCAAGTGTAACTTACATCAAGAAACAAATGTGGGAAGATGTATTTGGGGAATTTCTTATGTAGGAGAAGGAAATGATAAATGTGTAGAAGATATGTCCATATTTCTCGCATATGTCGTAGTTAGATCAATCCTCAACTTCTCAACACAAACAAAAATTGGAATATGGTGATGAATCCTCTAAAAATAGAATTCTTAATTTGTGGAAATGTTCTTCACTGTTCCAATCACATTCCAAATTACATGATAGTATAGGGGAGTCACTATCAAACTCATACTATGCAAAGGGATCATGGATGGACATTTGATATCATTATAGATGAAGTTAAGGCTCTAATGATCTGGTGGAATGTACTATTGTTATTCTCTTGGAGAACGAAAGTACTGTTTTTATTCTAGTTCTGTGGATTCCTTTATTTACTCTGAGTTCCCAAATAATACCGAAAAAATCCTTGAAAATATTGAGGTAGAGTTATTAATAAATACACCTAGAGGGATTATCCATGCATCAAATTTATATAAAAACTATTATATTCACATAGTCAAGAACAATCTCATATAAAATATAGTAGTCATTATCAGGTTGGAATTCAAAACTATACAATTGATAGACTGGATCTCAATGTATAATAATTTTATTAACTTCAGAATCAGGAAAATATCAGTAGTCCTGAATGCACAACCTGCAATTTGTTTCAATGAACATAAATATCAGCCTGAGATTTATATATAAGAACCATCTGTAGCCTTATTTATAGATATGGTTAAATAATAGAAAGAAGGAAATGAATTTATACGAATATATAATGTTCCATCATTCCAAAATACATTGATATGTTTCTTAATGAGTTAACTAGACCTCCCCCAGAAAAAGTTGTAGAGTTCTCCACTGAACTCTTTCCTGGATCCAAGATGATATCAAGGACTTCATAAAGAATGAAAAATGTCGGGATTGATGAATTAATAAAACAAATCCAATATATTTTAGATAAAAATTTTATCTAACAAATTGTATATCCTTGGGGATAACCTATTCTATTTGTGAAGATAAAGGATGGATCAATGCATCCATGAAGTGATTTTAGAGAACAAAATATGATCACCTTTAATAACAAGTTCCATCTTCAAAGGACTGATGATTTATTTGAACAACTTTATAGGGATCAATTCTTCTCCAAGATTTATCTGTAATCTAGTAATTATCAATTGAGGTGGAATAAATAAGAAATTTCGAAGACTACATTTTTATAAAGATATGGTCATTATGTAATTGTTTTTTTTTCAATTCACCTTAGCTAATTTTCTTGTTATACTTATGAATATGATGAATAGTTCTTTTATGGAATGCCTTGATAACATTGTGGTTTTATTTATTTACAATATTATAATATATTCTAATTTGTTTTATAGCAAGTGGAAAATTTAACATTTATTTTTCAATCATTGATGAATGAAAGGATATTTGGAATGTTTAGAAAATGTAAATTTTCATTAAAATAAGTTTCTTTCATTGGGAACATTGTAACCATTGATGGAATCTTATTTGAAAATAAAAAATGGTCACAGAGGACTTCCCCTATCCTAAAACAATAACTGAGATTCATAGTATCATTTGTTTAGTAGAAAATTTTGTGAGTTTTGTGAAAATATTTTCATGATTTTATAATCTACTAACCAATATAACACTAAGAGGGGACATGTTAGTCTGGATAAATGATTGTGAAGAATTTTTACATGAGATAAATAAAAGATTGGTTACTATACCTTTGTTAACTATACTCTATATCGTATAAGGATTTTTTATTTTTAGAGATAAATTTATTAAAGGGATTGGGTGACTCATCATTCAATGTTACAAGGATATTTCTCATGGATCGTGAAAGTTTAAGCTTCATGACAAAAATTATCTGACACATGGGCTGGAGGTATTTGTGGTTGTTTTTTCATTGAAGATATGTTACTATTATCTTTATTGTTATAAATATGATATATACATAGAACATCAATTACTGAATTATATTTTCATATAATAAGAATTCACCATGAATCAAATAAAATGGTTAGATATTTTTAAATACTCTTATTGTTAAATTCCTTACCCTCCTGGTAGAGAAAACAATGTCACTATTGCATTATGTAGGAAAGACCCTATTGTGATTAAAACGTTGAGGATTCATGGAAATCATTTGATCAAAGTAATATTAAAACAATTCAGTGGAATTGTTAGGGAAGGGACATCATTAACCCTATCCCCAATGATTTCCAAACCATTATTACTAGAGTTGATCAAGAAATATCAAAATAGAATATCCTTTTTTACACAAGAATATAGGGGATATGATGAATGTAATGTTTCTTTGATAAAGAAGGTGTACAAAAATTCAAAACAACGATATGTGTTCCAACTATTCGAGAAATAAATAAGGCTCTTATAGATGAATCTCATGGCTCTACATTCTATATAAATCCTGGAAGTAGAAAAATGGATATAGAAATTAAGGATCATTATTGGAGGGATAACATGAAAATTGAAATTGTAGACTATACTATAAGGTGTATGGTCTATCAATAAGTTAAGGTTGAGATAAAACAACCTAAAGTGTTATTACAACAAAAACCCATAAAAACATGGAAGATGTAAAATATCAATATTGACATTGTCACTGGCCTCCTAAGAAGATACAAAGGGAATATTGTGATATTGGTTATAGTGTACCATCTACCCAGGACTTCAAATTTCATCTCTATCAAGGAAGAATTATCTCTCGATAAATTTTCCATGATTTTTATAATGGAATTTTTGATAATTCACAAAGTTCCACTTTCTATCATTTATGATCGTGATCGAATGTTTGAATTAAAGTTATAAATAAATATTCAACATTCCCTGCTTACTGAATTGAATTTTAGTCTGACATATCTTCCCCAAAATGATAAAAATAAAAAAGGACTATTCAGAAACTCAAATACATTATTAGATCATGATAAATACAATTTAAAATATGATGTGATAAATATGTCCCAGTAGTTGAATTCTCATACAAAAAGATCTTCCATTAAAGTATTAATATAGAATATTATGATGATCTATATGGTAATAAATGTTTAACTCATACTTTTTGGGATGAATTTGGTGGTAGAAAGCTTCTATGCTATATCTTGAGAAAGATATAGGAGAAACGGTTCATGCCATCCAACAACACATTAAAGATGCCTTGAGTCGACAGAAGATCTATACTAACAACCATCTAATGGACTAGTTGTTCGGAGTTAAAAACAATGTTTTTCTTTGAATATCACTATTGAAGAGAGTAATGTGGTTTGGGAAGAAGGGGAAGATTAGCCCTAGGTAAATTTTCTCCAAATAATTCCTTGATCTCATAGTAGTAGTGGCATATCAACATGAACTTCCTGCAAATCTAAATGATGTAAAATTTTATTTCATGAATCCCCCTTAAGAAAAGAATTACATGACCCTTCACATGTCCTAAATCTTGAGGTTTTAAATCTAGTACACAAAATCTCATATAAGGAGAAAGTAGTGTGTATCCTGGACTATAGCGATAGGGTTTTATGAACCAAGACTACCCACCTTGTAAAAGGGTTATAGATAAACCATATATATATTTTTGGCATGGAAACTGTTGGAGACAATGATGTAGATGTACACAAAACTTTTCTCAACCAAGTAAATTAATTGAAAATTTTACGGTTGAAAATTCTTATGGGGAGCAGAATGTAACAATGTGATCTTTTTTATTGATAATTGTTTCTTGAAATTCTGCATTATATTATTAAAAAAACCATTATTTCATTAGGAAGTGAACATAAATGGAATTTTTACAACTTAGATTCAACTATTAAAGGATCATTCTTCAATTATGACCATTTTCAAATATGGGCATTGGTAACTATACTATTTATAATAATTTTATGGTTATCATAAATGTTTTCAAGTATAATATTGATCAAGCATCATTGATACTAAAAGAAGAGTTGATGGAATAAACCAGTAGAGTTGTTCAATTTTAATCACATTTATCATAGAGAGTGATGAATTATTCATGACTAGGTTTCTACCATGACCAAGCCCAAGATTAGCTTCAACATGTGAATCTTGAACAAAATTTCCTATAGAATAATTTCACATTAGTAGAGTTTACCACAAGGTAAATGTTAGTCAAGGTAGGACACGAAACTACCACCATTACACACATTACTATTAGATAATATATGGTTTTAATAAGGGGTCACATGTCCCAAAATTAGTGTTTAATATCATTTTTTTTAAAAAAGTTTTATTCCACCATTTCCATTTTAAGAATTGTTTTTCATATTAAAATTTATGTATAATTTGATAAATTTATTTTATGGATTGAAATTGTACATCATAAAAAAGATATAAATAAGTTTTTAAAACTAAGATATATTTAATAATACTCATTTAAATAAATTATTTTGATAAAAACTATCTTATTTAAAAAAAATTATAAAATGAATATTTTTTTCTAAAGTGTCAGAACATTTACTTTGAATTTTCAATCTACTGTTATTTTTAATAAATAATGATTTTTATATATATTCATTAAAATTTCCATAATTAAAGAATTATTATGCTAAAATAAATATCATTTTTGAAATTAAAACATCAAAATTTGGTTAGGGTTAATTAATGACTATTTTCTAAAATACATTAATTATTCTTGAATAGTAAAAATATAGTATGAATTTTTCAGTATGTTTAACGCCATCATAATTATTTCATAATGATATAATAACTAATTAAACACAATACAAAACATAAAACTTGTTATTTTATTAATAAAATGATTTTTATATATTTTAATCAATTTCCAAATATATAATTTTAATTCCAAATTCTAAAACAACATTAATTAAATAATGATATTTTTTGAAATGGTTAACTATACATGAAAAAATATGTAATATAAAATTATGGTCAAGACATATTTATTAATATAACACAATTTTAGTCTCAATTTTACAATATAATGGGAATATAGGATGAGAAATCCAATGTTGTTCCATTAACCACCACATAAGTGTCTGAGGCCTTAATTTAGAAATTAATAAAAAATACCCCTCTTTTTCTATAAATACACTCAAATTTATTCATTTTACATATATATACTTTCATCCTCTACTAGTATATAATAGTATGACCTCCCATGGAGTCCTCCCCAAGCATCCTCAATCACTCAAGGTCCTAATTCTCAATTTTTATGAACTACTATTCAATATGAGGGAAATCTCCACTTCTATTTTCCATTCAAGTTCCCTATATATGTTAAACATATTTAAAATTTTATTATAATTTATTCTGTAAAACATATTGGATCCCTTTAGCGTATGAGAAGTATTTTATTAATTATATAATGTTTTCTATATACTTTTCCACTTTCAAAAATTATGTTTCATACCCATTATGTTGTTGATTTTATTTCACAAAATTCCCCTCTTCTCAATAAATACCCATTAATTTTCATTATGTGAGTATGGCACAATATTTATTTTACAATGGTACTCAACAATATGTTTAAAATATATATTTTACTCATATATTGAAATACC
The DNA here is from genome assembly GCA_963277665.1 of Viscum album. Classification (NCBI taxonomy): domain Eukaryota; kingdom Viridiplantae; phylum Streptophyta; class Magnoliopsida; order Santalales; family Viscaceae; genus Viscum; species Viscum album. The sequence goes on along the minus strand of OY728150.1, from coordinate 31,810,196 downwards.
TAAAACCATTATTCTCTTTATTTGGGATATAAATGACATAAAAATATTTTCATCAATCACTTTTTAAAAATATAATGAAATTTTTGGAAACCTGTTTCTTTTTTTCTATAAGTGTTATTTATCAAATATTTTATTTTGATATATAAGTCTCAAATTAATTAAATAATGTGAAGGTTACACCCTGATAGTCGTCCAATTCATTAGGTAAATAAATTAATATATAGGGATGAAATGTTTTATGATACCTTTGTGAATAACCATGGTAATTTTTATGACGCCTCGATAAAATGTTGGTGATATTCTTATGAATTTTTCATTTAAATGTTGTAGAGACATTTCCATGTTATTATTCAGGTCATTTTAAATATGATATTCTTGTTTTACCTTGATCCTTCTTTTACTATATTCCTCATTTACTTATTGGTTTTCCTTGAGATCATATGTAAATGAATTCTCTTGTTTTCTATTACTAGGACTTATGCTCACTCTTTCCATTGATATATGCCCCAAAGTTATTAGATGTAGTAAAAGTACATAGGATTTACTAATGGATAATCCTTTCAGGTTTTTTGGAATAATTATTTATGTTTTACTTAATTATGATCCTTTTTTTTAAAACTAAACATTAAAATATGCTCTATTTGTACCTTGTAAATGAAGAGTTATGAAATAAAGAGGATAGATGTCATTAAAAGAACCAGAACAACCTTATGAAAAGGATATGAAAAATATTTAATAATATATTGTGGTTCTTAGGTCATGATTAATGATATGAGAAAATCATAATGAGGATGATAGAGAACGCCCTCAAGTGATGAGCTCCACCATGGTGGTGCCTGGATCCCAAGGATTAGACAGACCTCCAAATAGAGCCAAGAAATCTCGGATTGGTATGTCTCATTGAAAATGTATCGATATTATGGTCATGAAGGGAGATATATATTACTTTCATGGGGCAATGAAATGTTTTTGGAAACCCAATTCACTCAAGAGATAAAGTTTGTTATATGGATCAAGGTGCTTAAAAGAAGGTTGAAGCACCCTGTACTCTGGTTGACAGGTGTCATGCTCGCATGTTCCTTTGATAAGTGATTTTAATGGATGAAGGAATTAAGATTTTAGCATCATGTAGTAGGGGGATTTAAATTCTTATGTTCAGTTTAATGTCTTGTGTTATAGTCATTCTTCTATTTTTTTAACATGATGTGGCAAGGAGATATTTGATTCCATATAGTTTAACATCATGTAGTAATAATATTTTTGGTGTGTAGTTTTAATGTCATGTTAGTAGGTTATTTTCCATTAAAATTCAAATCAATAATCAATGAATTGGGGACCATCATGAAATCTTTTTCTTGATATATTATTTGTACAATCAGTTCGTACACAGTTTTTACTAGTATGTAGATAAACTAATCTAGTATGAATTTCCCTTGTGTAGTTGGGGTGCATTATTTCTATATTTATTTATAGTTGGTCCCATGATTGGAGAACTAGGAATTACTATGTATAAATTTATTATATAAATCAGGCCACACAATGTTCTTCAATATGAAACTCTCTACATTGGTTTGACTCATACTCATAGGTGTTCATTGATTCAGTTTATTGCTGTAGTTGGGTACAAGATTTTAGATCCAAGTGTCACTGTGTATCTTGTGATGATAGGAGTAATATTACATATATTTCTGGATGAAATTTATACTTTAACATCATATGTAAAATTCAATGGCTTCCCAAAGTGGGCAGGACCCAAAGATGCAAATTTGGTTGTCACTATGTATCCCATAATAATAGGAATCATTCAATAGGTAGTCTGACCTATAAATAGGAAGGGTCAATTTATTTGTTGTGTCTGAACTTGGGGTTGAATAATCGTGCATCGCAACATTTTATGTGTTTTTAAGAATCTAGTCACACGTAATTATTTAATATATGTGTGTTAGGATACCGAGATAAACAATAGTAGTTATCTCGGGTGAGGTCCGTATGAATGTACCATTTTATCCTATACAAGGGACACCAACTGTGTAGTTTAACATCATTTGGCATTGGATCATGGTATCACATTTTAGGTTCCTTCATTCAGGACCATGATTAACCTATCAGGAACCATTATTCCTTGTTTGTGTGGAGAATCCCTTACTAGAACTCGTAAGATCATGTGAAATATACTCAATGTTGGAGAAAAAAGAATTTAAAGGGATCCTCTCACCATATAGAGGCGATTAAGGGTATTATATGGGGGTTTTGTATTATATAGTGTGTATGACAAGATATAGGATCAGGGAAAACCTATGTTTCATGTTGGGTTATTAATCATGTCAAACATTGTTCTAGACAACCACTGTAGTTTAATGTCATTAATAATTGAAATTATATATACATATTAACATATTTTTGTAAGGATGTAGGTCACCCGATGTGCATGAATATGAACCATCATGGGATCCATGTAGTTTTACCAGCATGCGGTGAGGACATACTCCATATAGATTAACATCATGTGGTGATGACATAAGATCTTATTTGGTTTAAAGTCATGTGTTTAGGACTTCAAATGTTAGGTTTTTTAATTAAATTCTTCTACAATGAGATGTTCATGATGATAGTTATTCATAATATTTCTTGTGAAATATCACATTGTTGGGGAGTGTTACACACTCCCCATCCATTTTGGTCAATGAGAAGACTTCATTATGATTGATCTTATGTATGATAAAGGCCCTTAAAATTTGGGGTCCAACATTAAAGGATTCTTCCATGGAATCATTGGGGTTCTTCAAGACAATACCATTTATCCTGGGTGGAATGAATGGAGGAAACACTTATTATTAATGGCTTGTGAGATTTTATTCAGCTAGAATTAATGATTTTTCAATGTACAGAACATGTTCTCATTGGGCCCCTCTAATTATTCTTGGATGTTTTTTCATTTATCATCATCTATGACATATCTACAAATGGATATTGGGAGTGAATAAATAAGGGCCTTGATTTGTAATAGTCCCTCGGTCCTACATGCCAATTAATATGTAATTTCATGTCTATTAGTACATGTGGTCGTACAATAGGGCCACAAATAATTGAGAAGATTTTATGTCCAATACTTCTTATCCTTTTATACTATATTATGGGCTATATTTGATAGAGTCTTATTAAAGGACTATATCTTTCTATATTATTCTGTATGATAGCGAGATGAGTGAGTGGAATTGATATCATACACCTGGAATAGTTTATTCAACTTTGTAGAATAGAATATAGTACCATTTTCGATCAATATTGTGTGAGGGACACTGAACCTAATAATTACATGGGACTTTATGATGTTGATGATATTATTCTCCCCAAATTTCATGATAGGTATTTCCTCATTCCATCTAGAAATGATTCTGGTAGTAGTGAAGATGTACATGACTTTTTTATCTATGTCTAGGGGATATGGCCCCATGACATCCATTCCTCAAATGAAAAATTACTTTTAATATTAGTTTTATATAGATATTCTAGGGTTAAATGGATGAATTTTTCATGGATCTTGAATGAATGAAATTTACTAGTGAAATTCACACATTACTTTATCATTGATTTATAGTAGTAACCAACCCTCTTGATGTTTTGGAAGACCATGATCCTAGAATGATGAGAACCGTAATATCCTTCCATGATAATGAGAATATGTTTTTCTATTGTGAATATGATGAAATTTACATAAATTCCCCATTTTTAAGAAGGCTTTCTGTTTATTTGGACCATCATTCATGGTAATGATCACTTCACAGTGCCGAATCATTTCCATCATGCTTTGTATTTTGAGAGATCCTTGTTTTGTAGATAACTGATTATGCCCTCTATCCATCAAATAATGGATATTGATCCATCATTCATTGGGGAATTATTGAACTGATTAATTTCTTCCATATTGCATATTATGATTTAATATACCATTCATTTGTTCTTGAAACCGAAGAAAATTTTATCATAATTAGGGTCAATCAGGACTACCAATAATATAGAAAATATTTCAGTGCACACATTTTATTATTGGGTGACATAATGCAATGTGGGATCAAAAGTGTATTATGTCATTAGTCCTTAGATGTATCCAGTGATATAGACTAGTTTCTCGTTTATTAGGTTATATTTTTAAATTAAAATCATTATGAATATTTATGAACCCCCTCTATTATTTTGGTATGCTTTATGCAGTTGTAGGGATAGTTAAAATCCATAAATGTGGGCTTGGTTTCAACCTCATTATTTTTTCAACCATCAAATAGTGAAAGAGTATAGAGAAAAACAACATTATCTCGAGAGAGAATTACCATCCATAATCCAAAATAATTGAACATTGGGTTTTCAACCCTTTTTGGTGATAGGAATCAAGGAGGCCCCATTAAAATTCATATCCCATGTTCTGGGAGTTTCATGGTCATAGAAGACCCCCACATCTAAGATATTAGTGCCTACTAGTGTATTCCACTAGATGGATTATTCCATATGGAAATCAGACATCACCTTCCAATTTAGGACCTTATGTGACATGAGATGGATTTAATTTTCTAATAAAATAACATACCGTCATGCTAGACATCTAGTTAATTTAGGATGTACAATATACTTTGCTGGATCAACACATGAGACAAAATGGAATTCATGGTTCTTCAAGTAATGCCTATGTTTTTTCACTATTAATATTAGTGTAAGGATGTTCTTATTGACATCATAGTATCAAATATTGGCACCTTTCATTATTTAGATGTATTATTATAGTCTGTTCTCACTCTGTGCATCATTTGTTTTTTTTTGTAAGGAGGGCTCCTAAGGAGCCTTCCATGGAGGCCACTTACATGATGACTTGTTTCTATTCCTTAATATATAATTAATAGATCCAATAATCCCAATTCCAGTGCCTTATTTTCTTACGTATGCATATAAACATGGAATCTCATCCAGAGGGATGAATTAGTTTAGTTGTTTTGGAAATTCCATATAGGTACATAAGTTTATCATTACAACTTATAATGAAATAAATCACAGAAACTCATTTTAATACACTCTTATTCACCAATATTATCTTTTCATGTCAAACAAAAAATTCATTTTGGTATCTTGGGGAAGATAAAAATATGAATGGGGTGAGATCAGAAGCTCAATAATTTTACATAATACAACAGAATCTAAAACAAAAATAGTAAGGAATCATGAAGAACACATTTCATTAAAACATAATATGGACCATAATAAGGTAGAAATAAAATAGGAAAAAATAATCCCATATAAATAATAACATGAAACATAACCATATAATTTCTTATAGTAAAATAATCACACGATTTTTAAATTACTAATATCATAATGAGGAACTTCATATACCAGACATCATAAACCTATATTCAAGGCCTCAGTAAAGACTTCTGAAATGAAATGGGAAAGTCCTCAGCCAAAAACCATTTATGTTTTCTCTCATCAAACCTACCTATACATCTAGAATATATAGAGGGCCCCACCCATCACATATTAAGTCAAATGCATTCCTTTTATGTCAAATAAATTGATATCATTAACATAAAGTTTCACATATCACTTATAATTATCATCAATCAAATTACTACAATAACATCATTGAGAAATTCTTGGGAAAAATAATCACAAACATTCCCAAGTAACATACATCACTTTGAAATATTTAAATCATAAAACATTTTAACATTAAATGAAACTCAGAATATCATGATAATATAACAATTCATGATTAAATATATCAAAATAAATTATATACACTACACATAATGAAATAATTTCAAACATGTCATATATCTCATAGAAGTAAAAGTGAGATGAGAAAAATCCATTTTTACATGGTAAAGAAGAGTTCTTTTGGAAAATATTTTTTATTTGTCCTTAAATAAAATTGGAAAATTTATATACTAGGAAAGAATAGAGAAATAAATTGAAATTATATTATAGGCATAAAAGAAGTCCGATTGAATTGAAATCATGTAAATAATTGTTTTTAATAAACATTAGTAATAAAACTGTTTAATGTGGTTTAAAGAAAATTTTGATGAGATGTTAATGAGGAAATGCATGTTTCTTTTTTTTTATAAAACTAGAAATGAAAATATTGGGTTTTCATGATAAAATTTTTGATTTATAAAAATAATGATTTCTGATAAAATATTATAGAGTGGACTTAAAAATGAGTAAGAATTCAAGAATTCCCCTTTAATCAGGCTTGTTTGTTAGAAACAATTAGGAAGGTAACAATTATAATTTCTATATATCCCTATAAAAACCCTGAACTGATATGGATATATTATTTTCAAAACCTTAAATATAATTTATATGATATTTAAAAAAAATTATGATACATTAAATTTGTGTAAAGTTATAGATGAGTGACCCAAAGAAAACAGGGATTTGAGAAGTATCTCATACCAGATTGAAATCAATCAAATCATATTTACCAAAATTAATAATGATAAAAGTATACATTTTAAAGAATGAAAATAAATATATTCCTGATATGATAAATCAATGTAAATTCTACCTACACCATACACAATAAATAGATATTGAATAATCAATATCTCACAAAAATATAAGTGAGATGTGAAAACCCTTTCCACATTCTAATCGATCGATCCATATTCCCCATAAAATTAATGATCATAAAATAAGGAATGTAATAAGGTGAATGTAAATATACTTATGATAACAAAAATCAATGGGTAGTATACATAAACCTGATAAAAATTATATTTTGAATAATGGAAAGCTCACGAAAATAAAATTGATTTGAAAAACCGTAGACCATATTAACGAATGCGTTCAGAACAAGACCTTAATGTTCTATATAATGAAATTAAATTCATTAGTTAATTAATTCAGCACCGTTTATATATATTTTATAATCATTATAGTTTTATTAATTTCATTTATATCCTTATTGATGAGTTATATAGTTTAATGTCATCATTTTAGAGCATTCGTTTTCCTGGTTTTCATGAATCGTTCGCTTGATTATATGTTGTAGAGTTCATGTGGAATATATATCATTAACCAAAATTAATTTTATATTAAAATAATGAAAATATTGAATATTAAATGTTTATATGATTCATTTTTTTATATTTTATGTGTATTATTTATTAGATAAACATTGGTGATAATAATAAAGATTAATTTGGCGGTATTTTATTCACCACAAACTAGTTTTGTCGTATGAATTATTATTATGGGTATATACTAGTGAATGATCATTAAATAGGTTTTATTACATATATTAAATTCCTCTTAATCCATAAAAACTTTATCATGACCACCCGTTAATAATAAATTTAAAAATAAATTGAAGAAAAAAAGTTCTTCATCCATGAAGGTTGTAAATGTGCATCTCCTAAATGATGATTTTGTTTTTAAAATAAAATAGAGATTAAAAATATTGATGATTGTTTTGAAATTAACATTATTTAATTATTTTATATAAATTAATCTATAGTTATCCTTCTCATTCAGACAGAGGAGGTGTGGAGAAAATAATAAAATAAAGAACCTGAAATGAAAATAAATAGAAAATGAAATGTATTTTTCCTCTTTAATACTCAAGGAAAGATGTTTTGGCCTTTTGGTAAGACCAAGTGATCTTGTAAGTGATGATATATTAGGGAATATTATTTTGGCATAAATTTAACTCTCTTCATGTTATATAGAATAGAAGAGAAGAGGGGGTGTAGGGTGTGGGGTGGTTTTCGTAGTGGAGGAGAGGGGGTAATTTTAAATTCTTCTATTGATTATTTTTTTATATTTCTAATGAAATCCAATAATATTGATTATTGTGACTAGATAAAGTAATAGGTTCATGTGATTTCGAATAAAGGGTTATTATTTTCGACATGTCTCATGGAATAGTGTATTTATTGTAAATTTTATTTATACAGTAAATTAACATATTTTACTATTCACTAAAAACGTATTTTAGAAAAATCCCAAAAAAATAATCCTAAACATTTTTTACATTTATAATTAAAAAATTAACTCCATTTTATGAAAATAATTACTTAAATATGAGTAATTTTATTTTTAATTTAAAACATTTTTTAGTTGAAAAAATAGATTTATACATAAAAATTATTTATAACACCCTTAAAATTTTAGAAAGGTCTTATTAACTTAGAATAAAATCATAGGAAACTAATAAACTTTTTTATGAATACATTTTATGAAAATTAATTTTATTTCAAATTTATTTTTTAATTATAATATTGAAACTACATTTTTATTACTCACAAAAATACCAACAAATAATTATTAATTTTTAAAATATTCCAATTCTTTTACTATGATATAATTATTTCATACATTCATTTATAATGTTTATATATTTTATTTATATTATCATGGATGTGGTTACTATTCAATTGGCTAATTTTCTATTCAAAAGATTCATATTACTATTCATAAGAGTACTTTACTATTTGAAAGGTTCCGGTTAGAATTCACCAAAAAATTATGTTGATCTTATTAGACTCTAAATATCATACTAATCACAAACATTTATGTCAATTTTCTGAAATTTAAAACATAAAAGAGGACAAATAATATTTAATTGACATTTTATAAATATTTTTCATAAATATTTATAATAATATAGTGTTTCTCTTAGAGACTCGGTGTTGTGTGCATTACATTCTATATTAAGTTTATTTGTAAATTTTTGGGGTGTCACAGTCTCCCATCCTTAAAAAAATTATTTTATAATAATATAAAATTTCATATCAAAAGTTAACGGTTGATATTTTAAAATTACCTTGTGGGAAACCCATATTGGAATTTAGGTCCCAAAATATATTATTTAAAAATATATTTAAGGGAAATGAGGTGGTCACAAAAAATTTATGCTTTAGAATGGGGTGACATTAGTTGGATGTGAAAAAAAGAACATAGAATAAAAATAAATCTATGTTGTTCTGGTGGAATATTATTGAGAAATTGTTTACAATTAAATTTATTACAAAAAAACCAAAAAATAGAGTTATGATTTTTTTTGATATTATCAAATATTTTGATAATAGGAAAACATTTTTATTTAAACTCATTTCCTAGAGTTGAGAAATTATTCCACTCTAAAAGAGTATAAATATATATTACTATTTTAGAAACACAATATTATCCATTTACTTCACTTTGAACATTCTATAATTCATATCTTAGAAGATGTTTCACCTTGTGGTGAAATAATAAATTAGCCTCTAAAACCTCATCCAATGATAAACTTAATCCATTTCATAATTGGATAAACATTCCAAAAGATCATGATCCAATACTTTATAATCATTACTATGGTAGTTAGTATTATCCAATTTATTTTATACATATCAATCATATCCCTACCCAACATCAATATCTCACCACTAGGAATATATTAAGATTTATCATTACCATAACCATGTTTTTTCATATGTTTAACTTTCTAACAAATCATTTTGCATGGTACCATTCAACATAACACCTGAAATACTTAATGAAATAGTAATGTAATATAATTCTTATATATTCTATAATTCTATATAATAAAACAATATAATAACACAGTTCTTGAATCCAAAAATACAAACACATTAATTATTCTACTTCGACCGCAGGGACATCGTAAGCTTGACCATGATCTCTTTATAGGTTTATAGATATATTTACATGATTAATGGGACATTCATTCAATAGTTCCCCAAATCCTTATAGGTAAAGCATGAAATAATTGAAATTTCTTTCCTTGTCATGCAATTATGATAATTGAATCCTTTTTCTCGACACTTAAATAAAACATCTTTTCCTCTTAAGCATATATAATGGTGTTTCAATCCATAATTTTCACGTGTGGGAAAATACTTATTTCCTTTATTCCCATTTTTTCTACATATTTTTATTCCTTATAAAGTCATAATATATTGAAATCACATTATCAATTTTGTTAGGACATTATATTATATACTAGTATGATGAGAATGTTTGAGAGACTAGTTCCCAATGAAAGACTGGCTCAAAACCCATCGAAGAAACTGTCATTAAAACTCTTTGGATTGTGTTCATTTATTTAGTTCCCATTAAATTAGACAAGAATTATTTATAAATAATTTCATACACTATATTAGATCATAACAAATTGAAGCATAATGTATAATCAAATAGTAGTCGAATATATTACATAAATTGAAGATATTGTGTGTTACTAATCTCGTAATCATAAACATGGTTTCTTTGAGGAAATGATTGCATTTAAATATTTCATAATGGGTTTTAAATAAAATTTTAATTATCTTATGCATATCCCCATGGAGTGTTAAACCAGGTACGTAGTAAGGCTCATTATCATGTACTAGGCTACATATGTGCCCGAACCACATCCACATGTAGTATCCAGACATGTATGTATTTCTATGAAGATGCACATAATATCTATGTTACCAAAATTTTATTTATTTCTTCTATTATGATCCATAAATAATATAATAGGGCTATGTTCCCTAATTTATTTTTCCTAAATCTAGTTTCCAATATTTCTACTAAATTTTCACTAAGACCAACTATAATGCAACGACCCTATAATCCCGGAGTCGGTGCATTATTTTATTACGTTGGTATTTATACCTGGATCCTAATCCTGGAGGACCAATGAATTCCGATGTTTTGGTATAAATAGATACATACATAAGTTCAACATTATAACTTTAAATGAAGTACATAATTGAAACTCCTTTTGAAACACTATTATTCTTCTAGATTATATTTTTATGCCATTTATAAAATTCATCATTCTATCATGGGGAGAATAATCATAATAAAATTTTGATATTAGATTCTTAGTAAGGGTATGTAAAATATTAGAAGCTATACCATAATTAGAAAGGCACGATGAATAACAAATTCCATAAATACATAATTTTTATAATAATATTTCAATAATAAAAGCTAAATAAAGAATTCCATATATATAATCACATGAATTTTAACCATGTATATTTTACTGGTCAAATAGTAATATTATTTATGAATTAGGAAAATCATAATGAGGGAATTCATATACCATATATCATAAACCTATAGTTAATTCCATGGCCATGGCTTCTGAGAATAGATGTTTAAGACCTTGTCCAAAATCCATTTTTGTTATATCTCATGATACCTACCAATGAATTAAGGGAAAATAACGGGCCCACCAATCATATACTATGTCCACTAAATTCCTAATATATCAAAAAAAATTAAATTTCAAATCAAAGTGTCACATACCCATTTTGATGTATCACATATGAAATTACTCTAAGAAAATCATTGATAAATTCTTAAGGAAAATAATCTTTAAACATTCCATCTTCACCAGTAATACCTTGAAATATTTAAATTATAGCACATTTTAACATTAAATGAAACATAGAATATCCTAATAATAAAACAATTCATTATATAATATATCAAAGGGAAGTATAAAAACAACACAAAAGGAAATAACATTGACTAAGTCATGTATCTCATAAAAGTAAAAGTGAGTTGAGAAAATTTTGTTTTATATTATAAAGACGAGTTATTTTTGGAAATCATTTATATTTATTCTATAATATTATTTTACAAATTTATATCCCAAAAAATAAAATTTAAGTACATTTAAATTATATTTGAAGCATAAATTATGTCTCATTAAATTTAAATCATGTATAAATTGTTTTTTAATTATCTTTTGTAATAAACCATTTTAGGGAGGTTTAAAGAAAATATTAAAGAGATTTAATGCAGAAAGAAAAGTTTTTTCATAATCCTTGAATTGAACAAATATTGTTTGTCATTAACAAAAATTTTATTTTATTAAAATAATTATATCTCAAAACATATTATAGAGTGCACTTGAAAATCTGTAATAATTCGAGAAGTTCCCTTTAGTTGGGCTTGTATGTCGGGAAGAATTGATTAGAGAACCATTTCAAAAAAGGTATATCCCCACAAAATAAAGACGATATGATATGGATATATGATTTTGGAAACTATATAGATAATTTATAAGAAATATACCAAAATAACAAGGCATTAAATTTGATTAATGGTACATAAAGTGTAACACGAAGGAAGAACGAGTGTTCGTGTTCAATCCCTTAGAACTTTGCAATAATTCGAAACATATTACGAAAAATTAATAATAATAAAATGATACTTTGAATAAAATGAAAATAAATACATTAGTGATATGATATATAAATATATAATATACCTACACCATAGATGAAAAATAGTGGTGAGTGAGGAATATCTCACAAAATTGATGTGAGGTGAGAAAACTATTTCCACTTTGAAATCAATTGGACTATATTTTCAATAAAATTAAGGATCCAAAAATAATAAATTTAATACATGAACATAAATAGATTCATTTTATGGAATCCTAATGTGTGTATACATACACCACATTCCTGAAATAATTGGTGAAGAATGGAAATCTCAATGAAATAAAAGTTCAATGAGAAAACTTGCATGCTATGTCTGAATTTGTTATGAACTTGACCTTAAAATCTAGGAAAATAAAATTATATCAATAAATTAATTAACCCAAAACCATTTATACATAAATGGAAATCATTACAGTTTTATTAAGTTCATTAATAATCTTATTGATGAGTTATATAATTTAATTTCATCATTGTGGATCATTCATTTTGTTGGTTTTCTTGATCGATTCACTTGTTTATTAGTAATGGAGATTATAAAGAATTGAGATAATTATATAAAAATTATTTTATATGATAATAATGAACATCCAAATGCATTAATGGTAATTTAATTCATTTGGTTATATGGTATGAGGTATATTTATTAGATATAACATTATTGATAATCATTTAGATTTTTTGGGCCGTATTTCGATCACCACAAATTATTTTTTGTCGAATGAATTAGTATTATGTATATATATTGGATTCATAGAATAAAATAGATTATAATACATATATTATAGTCTAGTTGAACCATAAAAATGGTATGTTGGATGTCTTTTAATAAGAAATTGAAGAATGAATGTTCGTCGTCCACGAATGTTGTAAATCAGCACCTCATGAATGATGATTTAGTTTCAAAAATAAAATAGATATAGTAAATATATTGATGATGTTTATTCAATTAACATGAAATAATTTCAGTATTTAAACTATACAACATTTATCAAGATCATTCAGAGAGTGGAGGAGAGGATAGAATAAAAAAGTACTAACTCAAAAAGAAAATTAATGAATGAAGAATGGGATTTTACCGCTTGAATACTCCCTTTTGAAAAACTACTTATTTAATGGGGTATTTCTATATTATTAAGAAAAAGATATCCTAGAAATGGGGATAGTTCAGGGATGTGTATTTTGGAATAACTTTGAAAGACTTCTAGGCATAGATAAGTGAGGAGAAGAGGGGTGGGGTGGTTTTAATAGTGGGGAGAGGGGTAATTTCTCCTTATTATATTAATAATATTATTATATTCCTCAAGAAAACCAATAGTGTATATTCATGTTACTATATAGAGTAATTATTACATGTGCGTTAGAATAATTGGTGACTATATAAGGCATAACGCAAGGAATAGTGTATTTTTCTTATAATGTATTTATACTCTAAATTACAATATTTTACTATTCAATACAAATTAAATTTTTTAGAAAAATCCCACAAATTCTACATAACCATTTCTTATATTTATAATTCAAACATTTTTTTTGAAAATAGTTTTTTTAAATATGATAAATTTAATGTTTATTTAAAATCATCATTTACTTGGAAAATACCATTTTTTATGTTTAAACTGATTTTATATCACCAAGGAAAATTAAAAAATGTATTCTTTGATTATCCTAAAATAAAAGGATAACAAAAACTTTAAAAATGACTATATTTTATGAAATTTATTTTTCTTTTAAATAAATTTATTAATTATGAAATTGTTATTAATTATTTATTACTCATAAAAATAAAAACTCTTAATTTTTATTTTCTAAAATATTTCCTTACTTGTACTATGATATAATTACATCATACATGAATTTATAAGGTGCCTAAATTTTTTATATCCTATCATCGATAAGGTTACTATTCATTTGGATAATTTAATATTCATAGTTTTCTATGTATTATTTATAACAGTACATTACTATTCCAAAGGATCAAGTTAGTATTCACCAAAAAAATATGTTGATCTTATTAGACTCAAAATATCATATTGATTTCGACAGTGTATGTCCATTTTGAGAAATAAAAAATAAAAAATCAGAAACATTATTTATTTTGTCTAGGTTATAACTATATTTTATAAATAACTATAATAACAATGTGTTGTTTCCACGAGACTCATTTTTGTGTGAATTAAATTATACATTTAATTATTTTTAAATCATTGGGGTTTACATCAAAGGCATCAAAACTAGTGGGTACAATATATACTACATGATACTCTTAGAGGATCCTTGATAATCACCATTCCATTTATAGGTGAGACACTTACTCATTATCATGGTGAGGGGGGGGGGGGGGGGATTTCCTACCAAGTTGGCTATGGAATGATAAATTTACATGACATTCCACTTCAACCCCCTACGTTCATTGAGATTTATGGGGGTGACATTGAAAAAGTTGAACTGGTATTCTATAGGTCAACCTTGATTTCATGGTGGAATACATGAAATCCAAGGAACTTTTGTGATGTTACCCAAATAGTTATTTCAGTGGTTTTTCCTTTAGACTATATTGTCATAGCTTATCAAATATTGTTTGAAGATCGACCAAGTGATCACATCAATTTTAGGATTTGTCAACCAGTTCATTGACCCAACATTTGGTTATCCTTCCATTGAGTGGTTTAATCATATTATGTGTTCACTATTGATATATGGTGGTGGTTTCCTTTTTTGAAAAGTACACGACGTGATAGAAAAATACCCATGGAAACATTGAATTTAGTGGATTCTTCATCTTTATGGGACATCAATATTTGATATTACTATGAATACTCATCTATGATGAAAAGGTAATATAAGAAAATAGTTTCATCAATTAAGAGTTATATAATTGGTCATTTGAAATTACTCTTTGGGATGTTCTAATTATGTTCTCAAAAATAGTTGTAGACCCTAATATTCCATTTATTTTTCCAGATAGGGCTGATGTTGGAAATCCAGCCATGGTATTTCAATTATTGAACAAATTTCACATCAATTAATTTGTCAACATCCACCTGTAAATTGGTTTCATGAGATGGGTTTATCCTCCTAGATTCTTGGTTGAATCCTCAATGCTCATTAAGTCAACATAGATTGTGTGTTTCAAAGTATGGATTCATTCTTGGAATTTCATTATATTTCCATGTAAAAAAATATCATTATTTCTTTAGAAATGTGATGTGAAAACCAACCTCTTTGAGGGAATGGTGGTACTAATCAATAAAGGAAATGGGTCTTCTTTGCTTCTAAGATTCTATTATCTGAGCTCACCAATGGAGTTGCAGATACCTTACTCAGATGTAGGAGGAGCATTCGGTAGGTTATCCTCATACTATTACCCTTTTAATTATATGGATAAATTTTCATCTGAATCATCAAATAACGGGGCTTCTCTATGTTGAGTTGAGAGGGTCCATAAGAAGAGACATTATCATCAGTGAATTTCAAATTCATTGAATAGATATTTGATTAATGTTTTTTTTATCATATTACTAGGAAATTAGGTGTTTGAATATCTGGGACCAGGCCATTCACCACAACTAGATTTGTGGGGAGCACATAGTTACTATCAAGATTATTCCTTTAATATTAAAGGGATTTATCTATCCCATAATGGTAAATCGTGAATATCATAATCTACCATAAATATTTGTTCACCACTTTTTAGAAACATTCATTATCATTGGTTTCTTCACATGTCTCAAAGGGGCATTATGACCATGTAGTCTATTGACCATTCTATCGATGGGGTGTTTCAGGAGTTGATGGAATTTTGATGGTTCCATGATGTGGCTATGGATCCAGGTCCTTCGAAGCAAGACAATTTATGAGGTTAATTCATGGATAACCATAAACCTGGTGTCAGATGGTAGATCCAAAAACTGAGTTTGTAATTTGATCTTAATGAAAGATATTTTCTCATACTTATCAAACCATTGAATGGTCATCTTTGTGGGAGAAATATATCCTTCCATATATCATAAAAATAAGATGGTTATAATTAAGAGTATTTTGATCCCACTAAATTATGAATATTCTCACTTTATATGTAAACGTTATATTTTTTCGAGAGACATATGCGGGTATGATGTGTCTCTAAATGATATATTCTTGATTATGATCCATGAATGGGATAAAGTCATGGAATTCTACTGACATGGTCTAAATGTGATATAATGTGGCTTCACCATCTTATTTATCAAAATAATTTTGGATTTGGAGGTATTTAATGAGTTCCTCTATATGTTATTTTGAAATGTGGATAACATTGATAATTGAGATATTGGCTTGGACAAATACCCTCTAGTTTAAAATTTTTTAGACTTGTTCTGGAGGTCTGTGTTTCCTAAGATGGGGTTGATCCCATACATGTTTCTCTAGAACTAGGAAATTGGATATAGATTGTACTGGTGCTTATATAATGTTCATATGATTACCTACTCTATGTGGTGCGGGTTGTTATGACCTCCCTTGTAGTCTAGGATGATCACATAATCTTACACCCACTATGTGATCATTCCTGAAAATTGGGTGTATATGAATTCTAGATGGTTCTAAGTCACCTCCATGTATTTTATGGGATCATTGGAGTGCATAAA
Source organism: Viscum album (assembly GCA_963277665.1). NCBI lineage: Eukaryota > Viridiplantae > Streptophyta > Magnoliopsida > Santalales > Viscaceae > Viscum > Viscum album. The sequence goes on along the minus strand of OY728150.1, from coordinate 31,793,350 downwards.
CATGAGTCTCAGTTATATATATCCACTGGGTGGATGAAACCAAAATATAGCGTCCGACTATGCCTGTATTGTACCCTATATTCATATTCTTCTGTATAAAACCTCGTGTTCCCTTGTTTGGTGTGAGGAACTCATAATATAAGGAATATTCATCATCGAATAAGGGTTCTTCCATGTGTGTCATGTTCAAAGAACAAAATATTATCTATTTGTCTGATGGTGGATTTGTTTTGGGGGGAGGTTTTCAGGCTTTGTATGATGTAGGGAAGAACTAAGAAAGAGTTAGACATTACATTGTTGAATAATATGACCCCACTTATATCTCTTCCTACTTATGCAAGTCACTTCAAACTTTTGGAGGAATATCTGAAATTACATCCCTTGGTGACGGAGCTATTGTGGGTCTGCATAGCTATTCTCGAAAGGTGGTAAAAGATCGATAACCTATTTATCATGTCATATTGTTTTGGAACTTTTTTTCCTGACTAGCGGAAAAATTATTTCAATCACTCTATTATTCTAACTAAGAAATTGGTTTGCTTTCCACCTACTCTAAGGATTTATCTATCACCACTTTTCATGAATTGACCATGTCTTGAAGGATGTCTTAGAAGATAAAATAGTCTTGGATATTATGGATCATCCTTCTTGGGAAATATAATTCTTCAGGATAGTCAGTTAGTTGGACCTCATTTAGTTCCTAGGACATGATAGCTTGAGTAGGTTATTTTCAATTGTTTCCAACAAATAATTGAGTACTCAATCAATTTATAAGTGGTATTATTTATTCATTTGTTTCTAAAATAATGGTAGACCTTTATTTCTCTATGATTCTGGTTAATTAGAATTTTTGGGTTGTTCCTACTCAAAATGAAGTTCTGGGTGTTTTGGGATCTATCTATGTGCTTGGATGGGAAATACAACAATATTCATAGGGATAGTTTCCACTTCTATTTTCCCTAGAGATTTCCACGATGCTAAGGGAAAGATTCGAGATATGGATCTGGTTTTCTGAATGGTGTTTTCCAACCATTGTGTCATTTGTGTGAACTCATGAAACCCTCCTAAATACTTTATTGGGATTTGGGGTTTATGTAACTCATCTTGAAGATTTTTATCATAGAGATTCAGTATATAATACTCTAATATAGGGGTGTTACGTGAATAGGTTTATCCTTTCCATCATGCTATGATGTAATATACCCTCTCATTTTCTAAAATTTTGTTGTCCTCTATGTTCACCATTGTCATATTCCACATCATTGATCTAAACTGATAAAGGAAATGATGAAGAGGGTCATTCAATCATTCAATGGATCCTCCTCTAAGGCTATTGTAATAAACAATTTTTGGCCTTATTAGAGTATGCACAAAACACCCTAGAACATTTCCCTTCTTGTGATCTCGAGGGGCCATCATCAACCTACATTAGGATGTGAAGTTTGTTTTCTATTTTTCATGGTTTCTTTAATAGTCAATGGTAGAGAAGGTGGGATTTCCAAATTTTGGTGGGGTAATAGTTTCATCCACCCACCTAGTATATATATTCCTCTCAGGGTAAACATGTGTCTGTTACACTTCCATGGATCCCATTTGAGTAGATAAATACTAGAGGATGTTACGTAGCGTTGCAGGCACTGTTTTATAATCCGACCCCCGTTGATAGTGAGTGGGTGGGGTGATGAGGTGACCATGAATTCATCTATTTTTGATTATTGAGTCATCTTAAGACTAAATGATCAACATAGAGTGGGAGAGGATGTTTTAAAAATGTAGGGAAGTCATAATTATTTCTCACCACATCTTTCATTTTTAAATGGCTTTCAAGATCCATAGGTAGTCTATCGCTCAGATTCCACTTATTCTAGAAGGTCATATTTTGGGGGAAGAATATCCATCTCTTCTTGATGATGGTACCTAGAGAGAACATTTATATTATGCAGATTCTTGTTATGTTTTCTGAGAGTTTTTATCTCATTATCATATTGTGAAAACCATCCCCCAATGGACAGAACATCGATGCATTGGTTTCTGATTAGGATATACCACACTTTTCCCTTTTTCTTTAGAATAAATCTATTTTATAGGTATAATCTTGATATTTAAGTGTTATTGGTTTTGAAGCGTCCTCTGGTTCTGGGTGGATGCAGCCTTGGTTGGTGAAACCAAATCACCATCCTCTTAGGGAAGGTATTTTGTGTTGTGACCCAATGCATTTTCCTATTGATCAGCAATATCAATGTTTTTAAAAGTGATGACATTTATAGAGGTGAATTGTGAAATGTTGTTTGTTTAGTTACATTAAGTGTAATAGGATGATTGTGAAATTCTTTAATCATGATCATTATTTGATCCCCCTAACCCTATTAGGCCATTTAGACTTGTGACCCTAGAATTTTGGAATTTCCTTCAATATAGGCTCCTCATTTCCCAGCTAGTGTATAATGACACCTATAGAGTTTCCATTTGGGATATTTGAACAATCCTCAAGTATCATAGGTATTTCTTTACTTGGGAGGAACATATGGGATCCTAACCATTAATTTTTAATTCCAATCCTAAGGAAAAATTATTTTGTTACACCCTAAGGATATACAAATAAATTTAACGGAAAATGTGATGAAAACAACACTGCATCTCTGCGAAACAAAACATTGTTATTATAATTATTTAAGAAATATTGTTATAAACTAATCATGAAACACAATTTTTACACCACTATTAATTTAATTTCAAAAAATAAACATACACCATTACATTCATTAAGATATTTAGGGTCTAAAAACATCTACTAAATATTTTATTAATAGTAACTCACTATTATGAATAATAATGTTACCCTTATGAATATTAATATAACCTTACGAATAATTAAATGACCCTTAAGAATTTTATCCTCACCCATGAATTTTTAGATAAAATTTAGGTACATTATAAATGAAATAAAATAATACAAAAATTATTACATAATTGTTACTATTTTGGTATGTAATACATATTTAATTAAAATTTTATAATTAATAAATTCATTTAATTAAACTAATCTTAATAAAATTTATTCCTAAATAAATATTCCTTTCCTATGGATTTAGGATAATTTAATGAGACCTTAATTAATTTTCAGGATATTATACAATCAGTTTTAATTTTAAAGACATTATTTACCAAGTAAATGGGGATTTTAGTTAAAAAGTAAATTTCTCATATTTAAGAAATTATTTTGATAAAATTGAGTTAATTTTTTGATTCTATACATAGAAAAACAGATAGGGTTAATTTTTGGAAATTTTTTAAAAACATGATTTTTTGGTGAATAGTGAAATTTGATAATGTTCAAAATATGCAAAATAAACAAATTTCTGCATCACTCTTGACTCAGGGTTGATGTAAATGGCCATTGGTTTGAACTAAAATACACTTATTAATATTTCTAGTCACAATAATCAGGAGTATTCATTTATTGATCCAGATTAATAATATAATAATTTAGATAATTGAAAACCCATCTTATCCTCCACTATAATTACCACCCATCACCCCCTCCTCCTGTCACCACTCTCATGATTAATCCTTCCTTAATTCTGAAAAATACTCTTCCCAAGCCGCTCCACCATGTCCAACACCATCTGATCTCAAAAAAAGTCCGAAACCAAATCCCTTAAAAGGGTTCTCAAGGAGAGTAGTTCAAGAGGACATTATGGTCAAGTGCATAACTCATTAATAGATAAGGTAAGGGTTTTCTCAAATCACTTTCATTTCCATGAGACATGACATACTCAACACTATTTATTCAATGTGGTGTATGTATTCTTCTCATTTCTGTATCAAATCATTTAACTATTTATTTTCATGGTGTTAAATGTATCATTATATGATTATTAATTTTGACGCATGTGGATTGATTAATTACAAAATGGTAAGGGTTTTCTACCTGAACTTTCATTTTCATTTGGTTTTCTACTATTCTCTTCTTACCTCAATGAAATTATTATTTATTCTTATTTAATCCTCATAAATTATATGTGAATGTTCTATATATGTGTACCAATCATAGTCCTTCTTTATTTTATGAGGAGTTACATGGTTTAAAATGATATTTCAAAAAATATTCTCGATAATCAAGCCCATTTCAATGGAACTCTCTAATTATTTTAAATTTTCAGATAAACTCTATGATATATATTAATACACAATTATTTTTAAAAAATTATTCTTCTTATTGTGAAAAATCTGTTATAATTCACTTCAATTTTTATACAATTATTTTCAAAAACAAATCTTATTTTCAGAGTAAAAAATTTATTTCTAACTAGAATTACATGATGATTTTATATGAGTATTTTAATCTATTTCAATACACTTTTTGATTCATATGTTTAATTAGGATAAATATTTTATGATATCATTCAACATGTTTCATTTAATTTTGTATAATTATTTTAACTATTGATGTGCTATCTTGAATCCATTCACCGTATTACAATGAATGGTTAGTGTTCTGTTTATTATTTGTAGAAATTGATTTACATTTCATATGTTAGTTTCAATATGAATGTGTATGTTTTTTATGTTTCACCCATTTCATTGGAGGAATTAATTGGACTCTATAGGTGTTGGGTGGGGCCCTCTATATCATCATGGTGATTCATTATGTCTAATGAGACGAACTATATAAGGTTTTGGATAAGGCCTTACCCATTTAGTAGATTATTGTCATGAAGCCTTCATCATAATATATTCTTAGCATGTATCCATGAAAATAACATATTTTTTCATGATGCCTTTATATATTCATGTAATTAATCCTTGAATTTATGTTTTATATATCGATTTTTATTAATTTACCTCATTATAAAACATGTAATTTATAGTCCATGTGATTGTTCTATAAGTAGAATATATGTGGTTATGATTTATAATGGAATTATTCATTAATCATTTTTTACTACCATATTATGCTTAAGTATGTCATTAAATGCATTAGTTTTTATCTTCATGAAAGCCTAGTGTTTATTTATATGATTAATTCAATTGTATTACTTAACCTTATTAAGAGTATAATTTGTCCCCTTCCTTAGGTTATATTTCTCCTAGTTTGAGAAGAAGAATATTATGAATTACTTGCAGAGATAATACTACAATTATTGATGTTTCCAATAGATTTGAGATATTATTTTTCCTTTCATGTTGTAATTTTGAACTTATGTATGTATCCAGTTTTCCAAAAACTACTCAGTTATTAATTCCATCGACATTTTATTCAATGTATTCATAATAATGTAATAAAATAATGCAACGAATCTTGGATTTTGGGGTTAGCAAGTTAGATTTGGTATTTCTGGATGCTTAGTAGAAACCATGGGAACTGGATATAGACAACATAGTTTTGGTTACATAACCCGAAGATTGACATTGATGATAATCATAGAATAAAATCCACTAATTTTGTTAAGTGAGAGAATATGTAGGTACTTATTGAAATATATCCCCATCAGGATAATAAAAGTTGATGTGGTTCTGGTATAGATGTACCTAGGGAAAAAACTCTAACATGTTCTTCTGTGTGTGACTTAGGGTAACCTGGTACACCACAATGGGACTTACTATGCACCTTGTATGACAGTCAATGGGGATATGCTTGGGATAATTCAAATTTTCTTTTAAATCCATTATGAATAAATTAAAAGTAAATTTTCTATCAAAGAAACAACGATTATAATTATGGGAATAACAATGCATTGGATTTCAATTTATGAAAATTATTTTTTATATGATATAATACATTATGATTCATAACCTAATCTAGTGTATTCAATTATTTGAAAATTGATCCTAGTGGACGGAATGGAAACAACATGAATAGGTGTATACCTTGTAGACATTTCCCTCCTATGTAAGATAATGATGTTGGTTCTGGATCTGTGACTAGTGATAAGAAACATATAACTATACTTGGGAAACTAACTCTAGTTATGAACAATAACCTTACCTATATGGAACATCCAGATCCACAATGTGGAGGGTCAATGTTAGACTACATTATGAGAAAACAAACCACACTATTCAATTGACTTCAAACCCTTTTTATAATAAAAATTGATAGGTTCATTAGAGATAGTGTTTATAGATTTTGGATTTAATGAGCATGATATGGTTATCATTGTAGTATACTATCTCTTTGGAGATGCAGATCAATGTTTTTCAATAACTCAAAACAAAAAGGGGAGGATGAAATTAAAAATATGGAAGGTGTGGATTTTAAGATAACTTTAATTGAGAAATACTTCCCTCACAAATAAAGATATGATATAGAGTGAAAATTCCAAATTCAGAGACAGAAATAAGATGATGATGTTTAAAAGTATAAAGCAAACATTAAATGTTTATGAAGGCATGCCATAGACTACATACTTAATACAAGGTGTAAGATTTATTATTTCTTTGGTGGACATAGGCCAATTATATAAAGGGAATTAATCTCACAAAAATCTCATCAAATGATTATATAGTATCTTATGATATCAAGATAGAGAAATAATTCACTAATTCTTATAGTTATGAAGGTAAAAAAGAGAAAAAGAGGATCATAGAGAAAAATATGGATAATGATATGAATGGAAATATGGATTTTCAAACATGTGGTCATTGTCCAATGAAACACCTTGGTTCATAATTAAAAGGAAAATGAGTTTTCTTAAAGTGTGGATTCAAAGGCCATCGTGGAAAGGATTAAAAGGGAAAGAAATAATTTTCTAATGTCCAATTCTTCAACTTTAAGAATATGGGGCACTATGTAAATGAATTCCCAAAATGCCAAGGCAATATACCATAATAGAATAAAAGGTTTGAATGACATGATTATTTTGTAACTACAATCAAATAGAAATAATTAATTTACTTGTTCTATTATATTGAGGAATATTGTTGTACAAAATAACCTATTTTAGGTATTTGAATCATGCATGTTCTATAAAGGATTAAAGGTGATCAAGGTATCCAATTATTTTTTTGTAATAGATACATTCTGTTATTTTGGGGGACAATCTCATGTTAAGTGACCTTTATTCTAAATCATTAGACATTAAATTTTTTGAAAACATAATTTAGATGAGTCTTAATGATAACTATTTATAGAATGCATTAAGACAAAATTATTATTATTGATAAACAATTCCAACCTTTTTAGTTAAAGTAATCATTTAAATGCTGAGGGAATTACTTATGTATTATTTGATCAATGTTATTCATGTATAAGAATTCGTCCTGAATAACAATCTTTTGGTTTAGGAGGTAAAGTGGAGAAATATATAATGAAATAAAAATTATGAGATTATAAAATCATTTTTGTTTATTTTTTGATGTTATTATGTGGATATTAATAGAAACACTCAACTCTTGGAAAATAATTTTGAAACAAAAACAAAACATTTTTACTTTTCTATTTAATAAATCATTGTCATTTTAATTGATCATATATTTATGGGTTTATGATTTTGAACATTCTAATTAACCATATTCTCAATCTCTCTCCATCATAACATGGGGGTTATATTTCTCTTTTATGTTTATGTTATCAATTTATGCTAAGGTTATCTTCTTAGAAGGCCTAATTTTGTGGTGACCCTCACATTTTACCTTTACTTATTATTAAGGGGATGTTCTATTATCCCCATTCCCAATGTGGGTATCCCAAAAAATGAATTTCCTAGTTTCCACCATTAACTTTCAATGTGAAAATTTTGAGGATGCAATTTATTGAGGGATGTGAGAATGTAACACCCCGAGGATTTATAAATAAATTTTATATAAATGTGATGGACAAAATAGTGAGTCTCTCTAAAACAATACTTTTTTAATATAATTATTTAAGAAATGTAGTTATAACATATTCATGAAACATAATTTTTCCACCTCTTTGAATTGAAATTTGAAAAACAGATAAACACATATATGTTCAAACAGATATTTATACTCTGATAGGATCAAATAAATATTTGGGGAATAGTAACATACCCTTATGAATAGTAATGTTACCCTTATAAATAGTATTTGACCCTTATTAATAATAATATGTCCATTATGAATAATATCATCACCAATTAATGTAACATTACAAATAATTAACCTTATAAATGAAATAGAATATTTAGAAAATTAATAATTAAATGTTTGTAATTTTGTGGGTAATAAATATTTAAATAAAAAATTATAATTAATAAATCAATTTAATGGAAACTTAATCCCAATAAAATATATTCCTAAATAAATATTTCATTTTCATATGATTTTATAAAAATTTAGTGAGACCTTAGTTTATTTTCAGGATGTTGTAAAATCAATTTTCATTTTAAAAACTATATATTTCGAGTAAATGATGATTTTAATTGAAAATTAAATTTATCAAATTTAGAAAATTATTTAATAAAATGGAGATGATTTTTAGATTCTAGACATTAAAAAATTATGAGGGAATGTTTTTCAAGGATTTTCTGAAATATGTGAATTTTTGGTGTATAAATAAATTCGATTATTTACAAAATATGGTAAACAAATGAATTTATGCATCATTCATTAGTCATGGATGATTTAAATATCAATTTTTTCAAACCCACATGCACTTATTATTGTTTCTAGCAATAAAAATCAATATAATTCATATTCTTATGCTAAAATAATAATATTATGATTAAAATAATGCGAAACCCCTCCTCTTCTCCACTATAAATACTACCCCTCACTTCCTTTTCCTCTCACACCTCTCAAGAATTTATCCATTCCTATGTTCTACCAAATACTCTTACCAAGACCCTCCCATACATCCATAAACTTCTTGTAACACCAAAAGGCCAAAACCAATGACCTTAAATTATTCCTTTAGGAATGGAATTCAGGAGGACATTAAGGCCAACTGTAGAACTTATTCTGACATAAGGTATGGGGGTTTTCAACTCACATTAATTTCTATGAGATATACCATACATGACACTATTTACATTGTGTTGTTTATTTATAATACCCATTTATTTATCATATCATGAATCTATTTATTTTCATGGCATTGAATGTATCATTTTATGATTTTTTATTTTGGGTCATATGATTCAATAGATTAAAAGGTTGTTAGAGTTTTCTACTCGAACCTCCATTTTCATTCTAGTTTCTTTTATTATATAATAACTTCAATTAAATTATGATTTAATCTTATTTAATCCTCATAATTTTTTTGTATGTTTTATATATGTGTACCAATCAAAATATTTCTTTATTTTATGGGTAGTTATATTTTTAAAGGATCTTTCAAAAACGATTCATGGTAAACAAGATCATTTCAATGGAAAATCTCACATTATTACCTATTTGTTGATGGAATATATAATATTTTTTAATAAACCATTATTTTTCTAAAATTAATGATTTTATTTTTAAAAAAGTATCTTAATTTATTCCAGTTTTTTAAAATTATTTTCCAAAAGAACTCATCTTTTCAATGTAAAAGAGTATTTCTATGAAGAATTACATTATGATTTTATAAGAGTATTTTCTTATCTTTCAATACTTTTGATGATTAATATTTTTAATTTGGTTAAATATTTTATGATATCATCTACAGTTTTTTATTTAATGGTTAATTTATAGTTTGACTATGGATGTGCTGTCTTAGAACAATAAACCATATTACTTCGAAGGGTTAGAGTTATTTTTAATAATTAGGGAAATTTATTTACATATCATATGATAGTTTAAATATGAATATATATTTTAGTTATGTTTCAAACCATTCATTTTATGAATTAATTGGACTCATTAAGTGTAGGGTGTGGCCCTATGTATCCCCTTAGTGAATATGAAGATCTCATGAGGCAAAATAGATATCGTTTTGGTTGAGGCCTTAACCATTTAATAGATTATGTCATGAATCCTTGAAAATAATACAAATCATAGCATATAGGGATGAAAATAATAGATTCATTCATGAAGACTTGATTTATTCTTGGCATGAATACTTGAAGTTATGTTTTCGATATCCATCATTTTTCATTCCCCTCATTATGAAATTCGTAATTGATAGACCATGTGATTATTCAACAAGTAGAATATCCATGGGTGTGTTTAATTATGGAATTATTTATTCATATTTTATTCCTTCCATTCTATGCCCAAGAATATGATCAAAGGCATGTTTTTTTATCTTCTAAACAGGCATAGTGTTTATTTTTATGATTACTTATTTTTTATTAATTTCCCTTATTTAGCATATATGATCTTCCCTTTCTTAAGTTTTATTTTACCTTGTTGTGAAGATAAATATTTTGAATGAAATACTGGGATAATATTGGCTTTATATATTTTTACAATGTAATTTAAATTTTGTTTCACTAAAATGTTTTAACGATTAACTAATGTATGTATCTAGTTTTCACAAAACTACTAAACTATCTGTCCCTTCAGGATTTGAATCCTAATAACCATACCAATGTAATAAAATAATGTACTAGATCTGTGCTTCTACGGTCATGGATTTATAGTTGGTATTAGTGGAAGTGTAGTACAATCCTTCAAAAAATAATTTAGAAGACACATTTAAGCGAACATAACCCTAAGATAGGCTTTGAGGATAAGCATGGGAAAAAAATAAAGAATTTTTTTATGGTAGATATTATGTGGGTCTTGTAGAGACCCGAAGCCTGACTTACATGGACTTTACATTACTTTTGCGGAATACTTAGTACATAACAAAAACACACACACAAGGATCGTAATAGTTTAGTGTCTTTGGAAACTCGGAATAAAATCTTCTAATCGTGGTGAAAGATCTTCAACATCTCCCATAAAGATCTTCCTTTTTTTTACCTAAAACCTTTATTTATATCCTGGGGAGAAGAAAACATAAAAGGGTGAGCTCAAATGCTCAGTAAGGGTAAACAAAAGAAATATCAATCACATCGTATTCATAAGAACATAACATTTTGGAAATCATAACCTGCAAAAGAGAGCATAATTTCATAACATGGGATAAATCATGGTAGTGAAATGTAATCACAATAATCATAACTTAAAACATGAAACTTTGTGGCATTCACACATAATCATAGAGAATCATTTCTTGTTAGTCAAGACTCATTGCCAAGACTATCTTAGTGGACAAAGTCCCTTTTCTGAATCGAGTAACCCTCGTTTCAGTCCTATTTCACTGAACCGGTATAACCTACCATTCCAGCCATGTCTATCTCATGAGATATACAATCTTTACCCAATGCATTGGAGGGAGATATAGTTCCCACCCATCTTATAATGAATCCTTTCTTATGTGTGCCACATAATCATAAAACATACATCATCGCATAACACATGTAATAAAAATGGGATTCTTGAAACATCATGACATCATAAATCAATTCATATAAGATAAAGGAATTCATAAAACTAATTCCATTACAACATGATCAAATCAAATTAATAAAAGGGATAAAAACAGAACCCTTTATTATCTTAGATGGAAAAAATAATTTTGATAAAACACTTGAACTCCATTCTTGAGGAAAATATCCTTTCTTCTTCAAAAACATTTTTCCTTCCATAACATGTCATACGACTTTAAAATAAAAGAAGTTGATTAAAAATAAACTTTAAAACTTGTAAAGGAAGCTTCTTGTAAATAATGTTTTAAAAATCCATTCATGCCGTATAAGTTAAAAAAACATTCTTCGTACTTTTCTCGGAAAAGTCAAAAAGTACCTCGTACGAAAAAAATGACAAACGATTCCTTTCATATTCTTTACTAAAAACTCACCGAAGGGTAAAATTGGATTTAAACTAGTGTAATTGGATGGAAAAAATATTACATATTGAGGGAACATGGATGTGGATGATAAAATACACCCCAATAAATACTTACGAATAAACAATCTCGGATAAAAATGAGATTGTGATATTTCCCTTACCTTAGGTCCGATTTGCTTCGTATGTGTCCGAACCTCCTGTATAATGATTTAAATAATGTCATTGACTTATTAAAAAATCATATTCATTGTTATGATATCATATATGTTTCACTTATGACATTATATTACCCGTTCTTTTGTAACTTCCATGTTAAAGAAGCGTTTTGGGTAAAATCGTTTCATTTATCGTAGGTGTTTTGACTTGTTGTTCTTGACATTATTATTACTTATATCATGATTTACTTACTTACAGAATATAAAATATGATTTATATATCATATATATTCAGTATATATATATATAATAGATAGATAAATAAAATTAAAAACACCGTTCATGGAGACGGTAGTCCGTACGTACGCATGAACGCTGTTTTCCTTTCCTTATTGTCTTGAATGGAAGTAAGTAGATGACATACATATATATATATATATATATACATAAATCCAGTAGCTTTATAATGTCATATATTTCATTATTATTTCTTTTATATACTTTATAATCATTCTTAAATGGTTAACATGGAGAATGAATCTCATCGCGTCGTGGAGACGGTAGTCCGTACGTACGCACGAGCGATGATATCATTTCCATAAACATTGAATTGAATTGGAGTGGGTTATAAAATATATCAGAATCAATATGATGTTTTAATAACTATGTATAGTTATTCTTTACACCATTATACCCATCCATGTAAGGTGGTGGTGGAAAATAGATTATACCACGGCGTGGAGACGGTATTCCGTACGTACGCACGCGCGGTGATTTCTTTTTCCGTAGGATGGATAGATGGTGAAATAGGGTTGTTTCATACTTATAATAACATATCAGTATATTAGTGATACTTATGTTATTACTTCACAATGAAACAACCTAAGAAGAAGAAGTGGAAGAAGAAATAAAGATGAAAGAATTGGTAACGGTAATTACCTCTTCTTTGAAGTGCCTCTTTGAGACCTCCTCTTAGGGCACAAAAATTGGTCTTTGAGGAATACCGGAACCTCTATGATGTTTCTAGGGAAGTGGAGAAGAGATTTTGGCAGGGGTTGGCCGAGCTTGAGTGCTCAAATTGGTGTGAGGAGGAGGGGGAGGAGGTGTCCTTTTATAAGGAAGGAGAGGGGCACCTTAGGAATACCTCAAAATATTATTTTATATTAATGTCAAAATCTGTTTATAATGGTTCCAAAGGGTCTTATTTCGAAGCTAAAGTGGGGATGGGTCGAAATACTATCAACCAATAAGATTTAGACAAGTTTAGGGTATTATTTTAACCTTATCAATTAGATTTAACTCTAAGTTAAATAATTTAACTTTTACCGTGTCTTTTTGTTTTCTTTCACTATATGGTTAATAAACATACTATAACATGCCAAAATAACCCCTAGTTGTTTATTATTAATATATATATCCTTATCTAAGTCATTTTACCGAACCTTAGATTTTTAGGAATAAAATAACAATTAATAATATAATATTTGATTTAAAAACTATTTTGTGTCAATTTTGACACTATTTGATATATGATTTTTGTGAAAGTCATAACAGAATTATATGTTCGAAACAAGTTAATTAAATCAACAATAATATATCATAGTAACCTAGAAAATTAGTGGAATTCATAAAAAGGCTCAAATTACATTCATTTGAGCATTTATAACATCAATTATGTTAATATTTCCTTAAAAAGGGTAATTACTGCATCATCGTTGTGTCATAAATAAATTAATTTATTTAAAGTCTAAAAATTATAAATAAAATATCATTATGTAGGAAATCCTGTTAGATTTCTAATGAATATTTACAATCGAATTTATCTTATGTATAACCCTATATTAAAAATGTTTTAGTAAATAAACTTCGATTTTAACTCTTTTAACTCTTCTTTGAATTAAATAATAATAAATGTCCTAATCTAATACAAGTGGGCCTAAATGATAATATTTTACACCTAAGGTTGTTTTTGGTCGAGATACACTTGTACAATAGAATTAGGACATGTGTTAGGGTAATATTAATATCATTCTTACCCTTAATTACCTTATTTACTTTTAACCGTGGTAAATAAAAGTAAAAAGTTACTATTCACCAAAAATTATTTTCATCTCATTGAACCACATTTTACTTACTGACATCAACCATGTCTCTCAGATTTTTGAAATTCGATTCACAGAAGCGGTAAAATTAAGTTTTATGAAAAATTTAGTTTTTAACCTACCACTTAGTGGTTTCACTATTCATCAAAAATTGAAAGTTTTCAGAAAAATACCAAAATTTAATCCTAAGCTATATTTCATATTCCGAATTCAAAAATGAAATCTATTTTACCAAATTCATAACATAGAAGTTTAATTAATTAATTTTATAATTAAATCTCGCTGTTAAAACAAATAGCGTGTTTTTAAGAAACAATATCTACCAAAAGATTGAAACTTGATTATGTCTGGTTTAAATGTGAAATCACATCCAATGAACAACATTGTATTAAATTGTAAAAATATATTCTAAATATACTTTAAAACCACTCAAATTAATGATTTATCACTATTTATTATTTCGATTAAAAAAGTTGTTTTTAATTATAATTTAGTAATTTTCACTATTCATCAGAATATGAAAGTTATCCGAAAAGTACCAAAATTTCACCTTAGGCTAAATTCGATACTCCGAATCCAAAAATGAAGTCCATTTTGAGAGCTAAATTTTTTGTAATTTAAAAAGTGGTTATTACTACTCATAACGGCTAGTTTTAATAATATTTTAATAGCATATCGTTGTTTCGTGAAACTCAGTATTCCGTACTACACACGCTATCGAGGAAGGTTGCGATTGCGTGTAATGCAAGGCAAGTCAAGGATGCGTGTTGTGCAAGATCCTTTTTGTGTTGTGTACAACACAAGACATTAATGAAATTAAAAAGAATATTTTTCATAAATTCTTGGGCTGTTACATTCTACCCCCCTTAAAATGAATTTCGCCCTCGAAATTCATCGGGGTTATAAATGGTTTACTATTCGAAAGTTTCTTTAATAGAAACCCACATCGTAAAAAGGAATACCAAAACCAATCTTTAAAAACGAAAGTATGAAATGTAACGGTTACCAAAATAAACTAATCACTGGGTTTCCACATAGGTGAAAATATGGATATGGAAGAAAAATCTAACCATCATGTTCTGATGGAGAGTGGTAGAGAACATGGCTATGGAAAAGCCAAAAATCACAAATCCATAAATTTGTGACGATCTAAGGTACCATCCGATTCATCTGGTATAAGATCACTAGGACAACATTTTTGGTTTTCAAGATCATTTCCCTAAAGTTGATTAAATTGGAATTAGAAGAAATACTTTCGTGATTTTGGTATAGTCTCACCGTTTGTCATTCTTTGGAAAATTTCCACTTCATCTCTTAAAGAAATGAAGTTGAATTTGTCATTCATGATGTGTTAGCAGATCATGTGATAGAATGATGGGTCATTCCATCTCTCTCAAACAAAAGGTTAGAAAAGTTATCAAAAAAATACATAAGTCCATCTATAGTGAGATTAATCATATAGGGTTCCTAAAATGAACTTATACTTCACATATCATACTGCTTAATATAATAAAACTAGTTTCTACTAAACAGGGACTTCCTGTAGGTCAGTGGTAGGCAATAAAGGCCAGTCGCTCTTCGGTTGTGGGTTCGATTCCTACAGCCTTGTCCGAAGCGATGGGCTGTCGCCCGTCCTGCAGGTTGTCCTTTTTCTAAAACTACATTACAATAACATCACAGAAATAATATCAAAAAAAATTTCTATACTTAAACAATACAAACTTATGGTTAACATAATCCATTACAATCTTTATCCTTATCTAAAATACTTCGGTCCAAGCTCATAGTATAAAGAAAATTATTACTTGAAATGTCGTCAACCAAGCATGTGAATACCATCATTTATCCCCCATATATCTTGTTGGTCACATTCCAATCATGTGAATACCTTAATGATGTATTCTCTTGAAAAAAAATGAATACCCATTAAACCTTAGTGAAAACATGAATGCTGTCAAAAGTTAACTCTTTCCACATACCAAAATCCAAAAATTCTATATACTCAAACCATGATATAACCTTCTCCTTATATCAGTCATGAGCTCATGAATACTATCAAACATTTAATTTTCTCCTTATCCCTTCATTATGCGCATATCATCTACATTCCAAAAATATCTGAATAACCTTTCATGGATACTGGTAACATTAATCAGACAACAATGTAACAATCCTTACATGTCTCTTTATTCCATAGTACAATGAGATTACTTATACAACATTACAGATGATAAACATGTAATCATTCCACTACATTCTTAAACCATTGACCGAGCTTCAACAATTCTTTCATCTCACATATAATTTGTAGTCTCTTCATCATCATCCACATAAATACTTCCCATACGACCATACTGATTATCTTCATGAGACTTTCCCTTAGGGCATTGGTTTGCATAATGCCCGTACATTCCACATTTAAAACATTTAACCATTGTTGATGTCGTAGCAATACCATTATCCTCATCCATGTTGTTAACTGAACCTTTTCCTTTGCATTTACTTGCTTTTTGTCCTTCTTTTCCACACCCAAAGAATCTTCCAGTTCCTTTGAAACATTCTCCTTGATGCCTCTTCCCACATGATTTACATAGGGGAAATTGAACTTTCTTTCCTCTATGCTCATCATGAAACTCCATCTTTCTCTTATTAGCCGAGTCAGGAAACTTACCAAATTTTACTTTATTGATCATATTATGAGATTGCTGATTCGGAATAATAATTATTTTTGGACTTCCAAATCCCATTTCATTATGAATAATATCATTCCCTTGTCCATCATATCCTCCATTATTGTGAATCATCTTGTTTCCAGCCATTTTCTAAAACCCAAAATGAATAGTGTGAGAGGCAAAAATCATGCTAGGGAAAACAACATAATAAAGGGGGAGTATCCTCAATATCTAACATCTTATGTTAAATTCTATGATCGTTACCGTAGTTCTAGGACTGTATCCTATACGTATACTTATCCTTAGGGACATCCCTAGACATACCGTAGAAATATCTCTAGGGATCTCACTAACATTTTCGTATCCTAGTTTCCAAAGGTTGACTAAACCTTTCCTCTGATACCAACTGTAGAGACCCGAAGCCTGACTTACATGGACTTTACATTACTTTTGCGAAATACTTAGTACATAACAATAACACACACACAAGGATCGTAATAGTTTAGTGTCTTTGGAAACTCGGAATAAAATCTTCTAATCGTTGTGAAAGATCTTCAACATCTCCCATAAAGATCTTCCTTTTTTTTAACCTAAAACCTTCCTTTATATCCTGGGGAGAAGAAAACATAAAAGGGTGAGCTCAAATGCTCAGTAAGGGTAAACAAAAGAAATATCAATCACATCGTATTCATAAGAACATAACATTTCGGAAATCATAACCTGCAAAAGAGAGCCTAATTTCATAACATGGGATAAATCATGGTAGTGAAATGTAATCACAATAATCATAACTTAAAACATGAAACTTTGTGGAATTCACACATAATCATAGAGAATCATTTCTTGTTAGTCAAGACTCATTGCCAATACTATCTTAGTGGACAAAGTCCCTTTTCTGAATCGAGTAACCCTCGTTTCAGTCCTGTTTCACTGAACCGGTATAACCTACCATTCCAGCCATGTCTATCTCATGAGATATAAAATCTTTACCCAATGCATTAGAGGGAGATATAGGTCCCACCCATCTTATAATGAATCCTTTCTTATGTGTGCCACATAATCATAAAACATACATCATCGCATAACACATGTAACAAAAATGGGATTCTTGAAACATCATGACATCATAAATCAATTCATATAAGATAAATGAATTCATAAAAATAATTCCATTACAACATGATCAAATCAAATTAATAATAGGGATAAAAACAGAACCCTTTATTATCTTAGATGGAAAAAATAATTTTGATAAAACACTTGAACTCCATTCTTGAGGAAAATATCCTTTCTTCTTCAAAAACATTTTTCCTTCCATAACATGTCATACGACTTTAAAATAAAATAAGTTGATTAAAAATAAACTTGAAAACTTTTAAAGGAAGCTTCTTGTAAATAATGTTTTAAAAATCCATTCATGCCGTATAAGTTAAAAAAAACATTCTTCGTACTTTTGTCGGAAAATTCAAAAAGTACCTCGTACGAAAAAAATGACAAACGATTCATTTCATATTCTTTACTAAAAAATCACTGAAGGGTAAAATTGGATTTAAACTAGTGTAATTGGATGGAAAAAATATTACATATTGAGGGAACATGGATGTGGATGATAAAATACACCCCAATAAATACTTACGAATAAACAATCTCGGATAAAAATGAGATTGTGATATTTCCCTTACCTTAGGTCCGATTTGCTTCGTATGTGTCCGAACCTCCTGTATAATGATTTAAATAATGTCATTGACTTATTACAAAATCATATTCATTGTTATGATATCATATATGTTTCACTTATGACATTATATTACCCGTTCTTTTGTAAATTCCATGTTAAAGAAGCGTTTTGGGTAAAATCGTTTCATTTATCGTAGGTGTTTTGACTTGTTGTTCTTGACATTATTATTACTTATATCATGATTTACTTACTTCCAGAATATAAAATATGATTTATATATCATATATATTCAGTATATATATATATATAATAGATAGATAAATAAAATGAAAAACACCGTTCATGGAGACGGTAGTCCGTACGTACGCATGAACGCTATTTTCCTTTCCTTATTGTCTTGAATGGAAGTAAGTAGATGACATACATATATATATATATATATACATAAATCCAGTAGCTTTATAATGTCATATATTTCATTATTATTTCTTCTATATACTTTATAATCATTCTTAAATGGTTAACATGGAGAATGAATCTCATCGCGTCGTGGAGACGGTAGTCCGTACGTACGCACGAGCGATGATATCATTTCCATAAACATTGAATTGAATTGGAGTGGATTATAAAATATATCAGAATCAATATGATGTTTTAATAACTATTTATAGTTATTATTTACACCATTATACCCATCCATGTAAGGTGGTGGTGGAAAATAGATTATACCACGGTGTGGAGACGGTATTCCGTACGTACGCACGCGCGGTGATTTCTTTTTCCGTAGGATGGATAGATGGTAAAATAGGGTTGTTTCATACTTATAATAAAATATCAGTATATGAGTTATACTTATGTTATTACTTCATAATGAAACAACCTAAGAAGAAGAAGTGGAAGAAGAAATAAAGATGAAAGAATTGGTAACGGTAATTACCTCTTCTTTGAAGCGCCTCTTTGAGACCTCCTCTTGGGGCACTAAAATTGGTATTTGAGGAAGAGAAGAACCTCTATGATGTTTCTAGGGAAGTGGATAAGAGATTTTGGCAGGGGTTGGCCGAGCTTGAGTGCTCAAATTGGTGTGAGGAGGAGGGGGAGGAGGTGTCCTTTTATAAGGAAGGAGAGGGGCACCTTAGGAATACCTCAAAATATTATTTCATATTAATGTCAAAATCGGTTTATAATGGTTCCAAAGGGTCTTATTTCAAAGCTAAAGTGGGGATGGGTCGAAATCCTATCAACCAATAAGATTTAGACAAGTTTAGGGTATTATTTTAACCTTATCAATTAGATTTAACTCTAAGTTAAATAATTTAACTTTTACCGTGTCTTTTTGTTTTCTTTCACTATATGGTTAATAAACTTACTATAACATGCCAAAATAACCCCTAGTTGTTTATTATTAATATATATATCCTTATATAAGTCATTTGGCCGAACCTTAGATTTTTAGGAATAAAATAACAATTAATAATATAATATTTGATTTAAAAACTATTTTGTGTCAATTTTGACACTATTTGATATATGATTTTTGTGAAAGTCATAACAGAATTATATGTTCGAACCAAGTTGATTAAATCAACAATAATATATCATAGTAACCTAGAAAATTAGTGGAATTCATAAAAAGTCTCAAATTACATTCATTTGAGCATTTATAACATCAATTATGTTAATATTTCCTTAAAAAGGGTAATTACTGCATCATCGTTGTGTCATAAATAAATTAATTTATTTAAAGTCTAAAAATTATAAATAAAATATAATTATGTAGTAAATCCTGTTAGATTTCTAATGAATATTTACAATCTAATTTATCTTATGTATAACCCTATATTAAAAATGTTTTAGTAAATAAACTTTGATTTTAACTCTTTTAACTCTTCTTTGAATTAAATAATAATAAATGTCCTAATCTAATCCAAGTGGGCCTAAATGATAATATTTTACACCTAAGGTTGTTTTTGGTCGAGATAAACTTGTCCAATTGAATTAGGACATGTGTTAGGGTAATATTAATATCATTCTTACCCTTAATTACCTTATTTACTTTTAACCGTGGTAAATAAAAGTAAAAAGTTACTATTCACCAAAAATTATTTTCATCTCATTGAACCACATTTTACTTACTGACATCAACCGTGTCTCTCGGATTTTTGAAATTCCATTCACAGAAGCGGTAAAATTAAGTTTTATGAAAAATTTAGTTTTTAACCTACCACTTAGTGGTTTCACTATTCATCAAAAATTGAAAGTTTTCAGAAAAATACCAAAATTTCATCCTAAGCTATATTTCATATTATGAATTCAAAAATGAAATCTATTTTACCAAATTCATAACATAGAAGTTGAATTAATTAATTTTATAATTAAATCCCACTGTTAAAACAAATAGCGTGTTTTTAAGAAACAATATCTACCAAAAGATTGAAACTTGATTATGTCTGGTTTAAATGTGAAATCACATCCAATGAACAACATTGTATTAAATTGTAAAAATATATTCTAAATATCCTTTAAAACCACTCAAATTAATGATTTATCACTATTAATTATTTTGATTAAAAAAGTTGTTTTTAATTATAATTTAGTAATTTTCACTATTCATCAGAATATGAAAGTTATCCGAAAAGTACCAAAAATTCACCTTAGGCTAAATTCGATACTCCGAATCCAAAAATGAAGTCCATTTTGAGAGCTAAAATTTCTGTAATTTAAAAAGTGGTTATTACTATTCATAACGGCTAGTTTTAATAATATTTTAATAGCATATCGTTGTTTCGTGAAACTCAGTATTACGTACTACACACGCTATCGAGGAAGGTTGCGATTGCGTGTAATGCAAGGCAAGTCAAGGATGCGTGTTGTGCAAGATCCTTTTTGTGTTGTGTACAACACAAGACATTAATGAAATTAAAAAGAATATTTTTCATAAATTCTTGGGCTGTTACAGGTCTTACTAGAAATACATCCCTATCAGAATAGTACAAGTGGGTGTGGTTCTAGCACATATATACCTTGGGGTATCAACTCTGATAAGGTGTTTTGGGCTTAACTCGGTGTAACCTGGTACAATAAAATGGTCCTTACGATGAAAATAGTTTAGCACTACTAAGGGATATTCATTGGATAATTCACAATTTTATTACAATCCCTTAAGGAGGATTTAATAATAAAATTTTCCTCAACGAATCCATGATTAAGATTATGGGATTAGATATGCATAGGATTTCAATTTATGTTAACTATTCTTACCGTTTAGACTATACATTATGATTCATAACCTAATATACTGTATGAAATTATTTAGAAATGGTCCCTAGTGAATGGAATGGAAACCTCATGAATACACATATCCAATGTATGGATTTCCCCCTGATGCTAGAAAATGATTTATTCTCATGAGAAGTGATAAGTGATGAGAAAAATATAAATATACTTGGGCAACTGACTCCTGTTAGGAATAATAACCTAACCCATATAGAGCATCCAGATCCACAAGGTAGAGGATAAGTTTTAGGCTGCTTCAAGAAACAACAACCTATATCATTCAATGGAACTAAAAACCCATTTTCAGGAGAACAATGTATAAGCTCCATAGAGAATAAATTTATAGCATAGGGATGTAATGAATGAGAGAAGATTATAATGGAAATATAACATCTCTCAGGACATGCAAATCAATGGTGGTCTCAATTCAAAACACAAATGATGAGGAAGAAATTTGAAATATGTAATGGATGGATCATAAGGAATGTTTCGTGGATAAATACCACCCTCTTAGACAAGGAGAAGGTAAGGAGAGACAGTTATTATGTCTAAAATTGAAAGATGATAAAAATGATGCTATTTATGAATCCAACATTACAAGGATAAAAATGAATGCCATAGAAAACAAACATAATCCAAGGTGATTGATTGATCATTTCTTTGATGGCCTTAAGCCAATTATACGAAGCTCATTAGTCTCCCATACATTCTCATCATATGATGATAGAGTAACTTATGGTACCAAGACAGAGACAGAATTCTCTATGTCTTGTGGTTCTTAAGGTAAGAAATAGAAAAATAGGCTGGTAATGAAAAATATGTATAATGGGAAGAGGGTTATGATTGATTTTTCAACATGTGATACTTTTGGAAGAAACAACTTGTTACATTCTTAAAAGGAAAATGAGTTTTATTTATGTGTGGAGAAAAGGTCCACCATTATTAGGATGGAAAAGGAATGATATAAATTCCTAATATCAAATTCTTCAACTCTATAGATATGGGGTGGTACCAAAATTAATTCCCTAAATATCAAGAGAATATACCCCAAAAGAAGAAAAGGCATCATGGCCAAGCATATGATGTTATTACATTCAAATAGGAATAATTAATGTACTTTTTTATGATTCGTTAATTATGATGTATTGTTGTTCTTCATTATAGAATTGGAAGAATGCATGGATTATAAATGTATAAAGGTGATCATGATATTCAAATGGTTTTCATAAGAGATACATTATATTATTTTTGGGGAAAATATAATGTTAAATGACCTTTCATATAAATCATTGGACATAAAATTTTTGACATACATAATTTAGATGTGTCTTATGGATTACTATTTGATGACTGTATTGAGAAGAAATTATGATTTTTGATCAACTATTCTAAACATTTTGGTTTATGTATGATTTTAAATACCTAGAGAATGAATTTTGGATCATTTGATAAAATTAATTCATGTATAAAACTTCATCCTGAATTTCCATCTTCTAGTTTAAAATGTTAATTGAAGATATATTGAAGCACAACCAATGGATGAGATTATAACATCATGTATATTATTTTATGATGTTCTTCTATAGATATTAAATAAACCCTAAACTCTATGAAATTCATTTTGAAAACAAAACATCATCTGTTTACTTTTCACTTTAACAAATCAATTGTCTTTCAAAGAATCATAGATTTACGGATTTATTATGTTTAACATCCTAATGACCATATTCTCAATCACTCTACATCTGATCATGGTGGTTATATTTCCATTCCATGTCTAGTTTTACACATTAAACTAATGTTATCTTATTCGAAAGAATAATTTTGTGGTGACATTATTATTTTTTTTCTTTCAGTATTATTAAGGGGTTGTCTTATTAACCCCTTTTATAATGTGGCTATCCCAAAAAGGAATGTTTAAGTGTCAAAAATTAACTTTTTAAGTGAAATTTAATTGAATGAAATTTATTAATGGGGGGTTGAATTTAAGACTATAAGGATTTACAAAAAAAATTAATAGAAAATGTGATGTACATAACATCAAATATTTAGTAAAAAACACATTTTTATTATAATTATTTAAAAAAGATAGTTATAACCTATACCTTGAAACATAATATTTCAATATCTGTTAGTTTAATTTAAAAAAATATAAATTCATAGTTGCATTTAGTAAGATATTTATAGTCTAATAGGATCAACATAGTTATTAGTTAATAGTAACTTGCCCATATAAATAGTAATGTTTCTCTTATGAATAGTAATGTAAGCTTATGAATTTTAATATGACCATTATCAATAGTAACCTCAACCATGAAGGTATTAATAAAATTTAGGCACAAAATAAATGAAATAGAATATTTTGAAAATAAATAATTCATTGTTTGTATTTTTTTGAGTAATAAATATTTAATTCCAATTTTATAATTAATAAATTTATTTAAAATAAAATTAATTTTCATTAAATGTATTCCTAAATAAAAAAAAATTCCAATGATTTTATTATAATTTAATAAGACCATAGTTTATTTTTAGTATGTTATAAAAGTAAATTTAATTCTGAAGACTATATATTTTTATTAAATGATGATATTAATTAAAACTTAAATTTCTCAAATTTAAAAATTTATGTTAACAAAATGGATTTTATTTTTGGATTATAAACATGGAAAAATGGATACAGTAAATTTTTGGGATTTTTCTAATATACATAAATTTTTGGTAATTAGTGATATTCGATAATTTAGAAAATATGCTAAATAAATAAATTTATGCACCATGTTGGTGTCATGGATGATGTAAACTTCCATTTATTCAAACTTGTATGCACATATTACTATTTTCAGTGAAAATAACCATGATTATTCATAATATTCATCCAAATAAAAAAATTATGATTAAAATAATGGAAAACCCCTCATCTCATACATTATAAATACCACCCTCACCCCATCTTCCCCTCACACCTCTCAAGCATTGAGACATTTCTATGTTCTGATAAATATTCATTCCAAGCCCCTCCTCCATGACCATTAACTACAAATCTAACCAAAATCCCAAAACCAAAGGACCTAAGGATGTTCTCAAGAAGTGGAATTCAATAGTATATTATGGTCATCTGGAGGACTCATTCGAACATAATGTAAGGGTTTTCTCACCTCACTTTAATTTTCGTTAGATATTCCTTACTCGCCACTATTTATTCAATGTGGTGTATTTATAATTCTGATTTATGTATCATTTCATGAATCTATTTATTTTCATTCTATTATTTAAATTATTTTATTATTATTAATTTTTTGGGTTTATGATTCGATTGATTACCAACTGGTAAGGGATTTCTACCAAAACCTCCATTTTTCATTTAGGTTTCTCTTATTCTCTACTTATCTCAATGAAATTTTTATCTACTATTTTTTACCCATAATATATTTTGTGGTAATTATATATATATATTTACCAATTATAATCATTGTTTATTTTATGGAGAGAAACATGTTTTAAAAGGATATTTTAAAAATTATTCTTGTTAATTATGCCCTTTTTCGAAGGACCTTCTTGAATTATAACCTATTTTCAAATTTACTCTATAATCTATTTTAAGAAACCATTATTTTTATAAAATAATTTATTTTATTATTAAAAAACATACCTAATTCAATTTTGTTTTTATACGTTTCTTTTCTAAAATAAATCTTCTTTTCAATGTAGAAGAGTTTTCCTATCAAGAATTACATGCTAACTTTATAGGATTATTTTCATCTCTTTCAATACTATTGTTGATTAATATGTTTAATTTGAATAAATATTTTATGATATAATCTACAATGTTTTATTGAATGGTTTGTTATTATTTTTACTATAGATGTTCTATCATGAAACAAGTCACCATATTACATTGTTTGTTAAGAGTTCTGTTTAGTGAATGGGGAATTTTATTTACATTTCATATGTCAGTTTCAATAAGAATGTATATGTTTTTTATGATTCAACACATTCATTTTAGGAATTCAATGGACTTATTAAGTTTCATGTGGTTCCCTCTATAAACTATCAGTGCATCGGTAGGTCTCGTGAGACAAACTAGATATCTCATTATACAAGGTATTTCCCATTTAATAGATTCTTGGCATGAAGCATTGACAATAATAGATTTGTATCATGTAGACATGAAAATAATATCTTTTTTCTTTAAGCCTTGTTATATTATTTTCAATCTTCCTTGAAGGTACATGTTATAAATCCATCATTATGCATTTTCTTTATTATAAAAAAAGTAATTGATAGTCCATGCGATTTTTTTACTAGTATAATATCAATGGTTATGTTTTATTATGGAAATATGCATTAAAATTTTATTCCTTCCTGATTATGCTCAATTATATGTTTAAAGGCATGTGTATATAGCTTCTCCATATGCCTATTTTTGTTATGATTTCTACCATTGAATTACTTTCTATTACTGAGAATATAAACTCTCCCATTTCATAGGTTTTCTTTCCCACAGGTTATGAAAATTAATATTATAAATGACTTGCATGGATAATCTCAGAGTTATGGATGTTTCCAATGGAAATTCTATATTATTTTTTATTTCAAGTTGTAATGTTGAACATTTTTATATATATATTGTTTTTCCAAAACTATTATACTATACATTTATTTTTCAATTGATTCCATGAAATAATACCAATGAAATAAAATAATGCACTAGATATATGATTCTGGGGTAGGGGAATTACATATTTTCTCTCTAAAGAAGATGATGAAGAAGACTCCCTTAGCACTGTAGGCTGGTATTCATTAGGGGCCACAATTGGAATTGATTGATCATGTTTTTTGACGATCCAATGATTCTAGTCAGAGATTTGATGACTATCAGGATTGACATTTAGATATAAATACCCCCAACCCAGTGGGATGGTGTTGATCCAGAATCATCATTGATTTCTCCAAGACCCTCTCTATGGATGATAAATCTAGTGATGGTGATATATATATAAATTCTTCGTACTTAGTGGGATGGTGTTTCATTATAACTATGCAAGATATATACTGATTCCAATTGGTAATTGATAAAACCAGGTGCGGTGGATGTGGTATATATTCCCCCACACCGGCAAGATAGGATCACTCTAGGATAGTTGATATGGCAGCTTCTACTGTGGCCTTTTTGACGTTGTGTATATGTGATCACATAGGAGATAGGTGCAATGGCATCATATGATAAAAGTTAGTTTCTTTGGGATTTCATCAGGTTGATTTTAACCATTGATTCCATGTATGAAATACATTTTCATTTTTTAGGGGCTCTAATTAAAGCATATTATTATTTATCCACTACTTCCATTCGTGTTTTTTGGGCATCATTGAAGTGAGGGAATTTTGTGGTAGTGGCCAACTAGCTCACACATTTCCTAGTCCTCAAATTTATCTACATGCTATGAACGTAAAATACATTTTCTCAAAAATATTATTTTGTTCAGGGTACATAGTGAAGTGAAATGATCCATATTTCACTCATCCTAATATGAAACATATGTAGATGCTCTGGAAACCGTTTAGTAAATATTTTGATGATGCAAAGGAAAACACTGAATAGGCATTTTTCATTCACTTCTCCTCTTCCGTACTGGGATTTGGAAAATATGGACATATCCAATTGACAACATAGTGTATTGATGATGTAATGGAGATAGTCAAATATTGGGTAGGTTAATAATCTATCCTATAGTCCCTGATTAGTTACCCACATATATTGGCATATATCAGTCATGAAATTATTTTTTGGTTTTCTAGGATATCATATTAAAAAGTTGAAAGGTGATATAAGTTTGTGGAGAGGTTTTTTCCTCTTTGATTACATATATCAATTTCATCCTCCTCTTTATCAAACATTAATGCCTCTATCTAGTCATACAACTTCATATGTTTCTTGGGGTCAATATCTAGATTGAGTGGAGTGCTGATGGAAGATGTTAACTGTTAAACATGATATTTTGAGCACCTCTCAAGACAAAGGAATATATATTTGGAACAACTCTATATATGGATGTGTAAGATAAATGTTGTGATTTTATTATCCATGAAATATATAATCAAGGGGAGTTTTACCATGGGGGATTTCAAGAGTAGATTCCCTGTGATCTATCTCCAAAAAACTATGAGACTAACTATCAAGGTAATGATTAGATTATGGTTCAGTAAAATATTTTATGAACACGTACTATTTTTAGAATGTGTATCAATTAACCATAAGGATATTTTCTATGAGAAGATTAACAATTTGGTCCTCATTCTACTTCATGTCCAGAATATATCAACTTTCCTTGTAAAAATGTGTTGGGATATAAAACTGATGTATGCCCATTTCCATACATTTTTATAATAATTTGTTGTTGTGGGAGTATGTGCAGACTAATGAGAGTATTTTGGAATATTCTAATGAACATACTATATATTGATAGGGATATGAGCCTATCCTGATTCATGTTCAATTGGAAATTGGTGATATTCGATCATAATAGAAGTGTGGTCCCAATTCCAATCCTTTTTAATATTATAATGGTCTTTTATGGTGTAGATATGAGCCTACCCATTATTTTTCTCACTCTCAACTAGTGATCCTCTGTTTGAAAAAAAATATGGTCCTTGTTTGCATATTTATTCCAGAATAGAATATATAAATGGATCTTGGGAATGGTATATTGGATTTGGGCATCCCCATAAATTTACTTGGAAGGTTTCTATACCCAATAGTCATCGAATAAAGTATTATTATGAACCTAGATTTGGTGAAATGGTAGAATATTCCAATCATATTCCCTAATTGAAATATGAGGATGTCCCACAGCATGATACATTCACACATAATTAGAAATGATATGAATAGGGATATGAGCATGTTCCTATGCCCTTTGGAGTAATTCACTGGTCGTTATTGACCAAAATATGAGCATGTCCCAAGGCATGTGCCCCTCTCACATGGTGAAAACAACCCATAATGATATTATGATTCTAATCCAAGGGATTCAGAAGATTACACCCATATGTTTTATAACCATGTGCCCATATCCTGAGGCATGTGTATATCTCACCCTGTGAGCCTTAATGATAACAGGAATATGATCTCGGTCCCACACCACTTCTATTATTAGAATATGCCAGTATTCCTCTTATATGATAGAAATAATGTTTTCATACTCCAGAGAATCAAATTTTTCATAATGATCAAAGTATTTATATTCCATATCATTAGGGATGGGAATATATGCACGTATTTATATTTGTATCGGTCCTAGAATATGCCAGTGGATTCCTTCAGTTGTTGATAAGATGTATTGTTTTTTTCATAGTTTTTAAGGGGATATAATCATTCTGTTGATTTATCTTAACAACATTCTTGAAGATTAATTCTATTAAATTTCTGATATTATCACACTCTTTTCCTCCATGTGCCACTGAAATATGATGATCGACTTCACACATGGGGTAGGGCTACATGCCTCCACCATGTCTACTATAGAAATATGCATTCAGAATTACTCCGAGTGAGTTTGGATTTGAGTATACTCTCTAGTAACTGATATAATATGTCGGTAAACATTTCCATTGGGAGTGGAGATAAGATCCCACCCATGGTTATCCAGAGCCTTCCTCACCCATTTCATGTTTCTTTTTTTCTCGTGTGTGGGTATCATAGGTGGAAATTTGTTGGGTGGTATGCTTAGTAGGTTACTAATGGGTACAGAAGGGATGGATCTAGAAACGTTTGTTGATGTGATCCCTACTCAATAGACCCTGAACCGGAAGGGAGCTATATAAGAGTCAATTATCAACATTCATTAGAAAATAGTGGTCGTGATTGTCGTGCTTCATTTATAAGCTCCTAAAGCTGTTGGGTATGGAAATTATGGGAACTGTTTTAGCTGTTGAATTACATGGATGAAATTAAATCTTTGGTTTCATTACTTGGAGACTCTAAAGAAAACATCAAGGGTTTGTATTTTACCACATTGATGGTATTCATATACCATTGTGTCCTCCACTTGGCATTGATGATGTCATGGTGGTGTTATAATCTATCATCCAGTATGGGTTGAATCCATAGTTTATTTTCAATATTGGTCACCAAATAAATTCTTTATCACATATCAAGATGCTATTGATGATATTAGTTTCTAAAATCATATAGAAAATAATGAACATGAACACTGATAAGTAAAATATAATAGACATGTTGTGTGAAAGATCCTATATTCATGGAAAACACAATAATGCATTTATTCATAATTAAATCATTACGATATTCTGTAATTTTCAATGTGAGGATAAACATATTTCTCGAGAACCACAATTATAGAGGATCATCTATAAGATTTATTTCATTCTTATCATATTTTTCCGATATTCCTTCTATGTGGCTGTTTCGGTGCGGATGTGCGTCGGGTTACGCTGTTCCGCCAGGACGCGTTCGCGCGTGCACCCGTCAACCCGAGGGGATGAGCGCGCGATTTGTGGTCCCGCAGTCCCGCTTTCCAAGGGCGGGCGGCATTCGTCCCTTATTCAGGGGCGTCTGCTCCTTGATCGAAACCGGGATGATGGGATGTCAGCTCCTCCTTCCTTGGACGTCTCCTCGGAACTCGTCGCCTAATCCGGGTCTCCCTCATAGACTTAAGAATGTTCGTGAATCTCGTTCCCGGCGCCATATCTTCATGGACACCGGTTAATTACGCTGCTTCCGCTCGGACGCTCCAAGGAGTCTGGGCGGGGCAGCAACCTGCAGTGAGAAGGCCGGGTGGCTCTGGGTGCTGGGGGCGCGTCGTAACACTGCGGCTCTGCACGTCTGTCTTCCGTCCCTAATAGGGCTTCTCGAAGGCATGATGGCCTGAGGCATCCCGTACTGGGTGCGGGGAACTGTGTCACCTGAGGTTTTCCTCAGCTTCCCATGTTTAACACGGGGTATGCCACAAGTTTAACGTCCAGCGGGGACGACATCGGACCGATCAACACGAAAAAGTGGATCAGATGACAGAACCCCTTGCGGGGAACCTCCGACGCTGGGGCCAGCACATGGGCGGCTTCCCAAGTAACGTGGAGTGGAGTGAAGTGGCATGACCCCACCGGGATGTGGCGGCCCGGGTAAGGATCAGGATGGATGATGGAGTGGAGAGCTTGGACCCCGTGGGGGCTTCCTACGTACCGCGCGTTAGCACGGATCAAAGTCAACGTAGTTCGGGTATACAGTTTAACGTCATGCTGGACGTCGGAAAGCCGACTCACGAAGAGGTCGAGGCCGCCGGGCGGAGGATTGAACCGAACCACCTCGCACAGAGGGGGATGGAACGGCCGGGTGGATCACAGTTTCACGTCATGCTGGACGATAAAAGGAGAAATGGAAAAAGGGGGGGGGCTGTGGGGAGGCACCGTGGAGATACACACGGGCAGTCTCCCACAGGGGCGGATTCATAGGTGAATCGACGCAAGCGTGAACCCTGGAGGGGTCCACTGATGGACGAACCGACGTAAATACGACCGGGACGACCAGGTGGCGGGCTTGGACCTCAAGAAGGCTTCCTACGTACCCTGTTTAGAAGACAGGGATCAAAGTCCACGTAGTTCATTCTGTCAGGACTTACGCACTTGAGGCAGCCCGGATGCGACAAAACTCAGTTGGAAGGGACTTGGACCGAAAGCAGAAGACACATCGATCCCAGTCACACCCTCTACTGGCTTCGGCAGTGGGGAGGCGCAATGGAGATACACATGTGCAGCCTCCCACGAGAAACTAGGGGTTTGTAATACCCTTCCCCCGCAGGGAAAAGCCACTCCCATTAAATCGTCCCAAAAGCGGGACAATCCCGACATCCCTGCAGAGACGAGCGGGTGGGGGCCACATCCAAACCGGGGGAGACCCTGCGTGCAGAGCACGGGATCGGGTGATGCGGACGGTTTAACGTCTTGCCGGACGAAGTACAGTTTAACGTCGTGTGTTAAGGACGAAGCGGACGGTTTAACGTCTTGCCGGACGAAGCACAGTTTAACGTCGTGTGTTGAGGACGAAACACTTGGCAGTTTAACGTCTTGCAGCGCGGACGAATGTGCAGTTTAACGTCATGCTGGACAAAACACTTGGCAGTTTAACGTCTTGCAGCGCGGACGATATGCTAGGCAGTTTAACGTCTTACAGCTTGGACGAATGCAGTTTAACGTCGTGCAGGACGTGGTGCAGTTTAGCGTCATGCAGGACGATAAAGCCGCCGGTAGGTCCGTGTCACTTCGCGCAAGCCTGGAGGGTCGCACGGAAAGACAACGCACGGTGCGAGCACCCAGGATGAAAATCATCGGGCGCCACGCGGGCGGGTACCCTCAGGGGGTCAAGGCGGGCGGCCCTGGCGGTTTGCGCGCAAAAGAGGAGCTTTGCGCGCAAAACGGCGGGTCAGCGCGCAAAAATGGCGGGATGGCGCGCAATTGGGCCAGCGCTTCGCGCGCGGATGATTGGGATTGCGCGCACCGGGCTTCGGACAGCTCGCGGGGGCAACGGCTCATTCTTTAATGAATGGCCACTTTGAAGATGGGGGTGCGCGCAATCGGGTTGGATTGCGCGCACCCGGGGGCAATTGCGCGCAAGAGGCTTCTTTTGCGCGCAAAGGCCTTCGGGTTGAAATTTATTCAAAGGAAATGAGCCAAGGGGATTGCGCGCGAAGGCGGACCCCAAGGCTCTATTGCGCGAAAGAAAGGAGGTTACCTGAAGATCGGCATTGCGCGCGGAAGGAGTTGGATTGCGCGAACGAGCGACGCTTCGGATTCTGGAAACCTTCAAAACGTCGGGGGTCGCCTTATATTTATAGGCAACCCCGGGCGCGGAATCCGGTCGCGGGCGCGCAATTCGCTTCGCGGGCGCGGAATCAGGACTCAGCGCGCAAAGGCGCCGCGCAGGCCGCAGACGCGCAAAATAGCGCGCCGGCCCAGCGCATTGCGCGCATCCCGGGAGGATTGCGCGCCGCGACTTAACTTTGCGCGCGATCCTCTGAAATTTCGCGCAAGTCCTCCGGGCCCTCCGGAACGTGCCTCTGACTCCAAATATCACTTCGCTTTCCGCATCCGGAGCTTCGTTTGGGAACAACGGACTTTTCCGGCGTCTACAAAAGCCCCCCCTCGGAATCTGGTCGGCGAGAGGTCGCAACGATCGGGTTCCGAGGGAGACGCCGGAATGCCGAAGTCCTGGGCGGCGCGGGACTTAGGCGCGCAAAAAGGGGCGTCGGGCGCGAAATTCGCCGCTGCGGTCGCGCAAAGCGCTTTCCGCGCAGCGCGGACCCCATCCTCGCCTATAAATAGGGGCCCTGGGTCCCGCATTCCGTACACAGGCCTTCCGCGCGATAAGCTCCAACGCTCTCGTGCGCGAAATTGCCTTTTCCGGCGCGAAATTCGCCCGATCGGCGCGCAAAACCATCCGGATTTCGCCTGTCTTTGCGCGAAAACCCGGAACTTTGCGCGACAGTCTACCCAATTGCGCGCCGTCCACTTGGATTGCGCGCCAGCCTTCAAACTTCTCTACTAGCCTCGTCCGATCCCGCACGCTTCATCCCTTTACCCGCACGACTCCTGAAACTTCTGAGATGGCCGCGCACAGAGGAAATGAGGGGGATGCCGCCACTCGCAGGGCTGAGATGGCGACGAACGAGGAGGTTTACGGAGCCAAGGAGATTGTTTCCAACAATCAATCCTTGTTCGACTTACTAACGCCGGCCCAGAAGACATATCCGCTGTCGGACAACCTGCCGCTCTGGAACTTCGGCATCCTAGATGAGGTTCCGGTGCCAGGGTTCGAGATTGATGCGCCGCGGACCTGGGTGACCCGGGAGGACGAGCTTCTCCGCTATAACATCACCAACAATGGGCATCCTGCCAGGGAGACCAGACACTTGGATGTCTATGTCCTGAACCCGAGGACGCGAACCATTGATGGGGGTGAGCCTACTGCGGAGAATTCTCCAGCCCTCTAC
Source organism: Viscum album (assembly GCA_963277665.1). Classification (NCBI taxonomy): domain Eukaryota; kingdom Viridiplantae; phylum Streptophyta; class Magnoliopsida; order Santalales; family Viscaceae; genus Viscum; species Viscum album. The sequence goes on along the minus strand of OY728150.1, from coordinate 31,759,684 downwards.
TCGAGCATATATCGCCAGAGCGTCACGGACGACACCAAGGGCTGGCTGAAGGACTGGGACTTGCGGTCTGGGGGCAACTTCACCAGTGAGTGGGCCTGGGCGTTCTGGGTACGCCACACTTGCGATCACTTCGCAGAGGAGCTGCGGTACATCGGCCTGTTCGAGGCGGTGTGGACGTCGCAGTTCCACTTCTACCAGCAGTCCGAGCTCGGGCCGGAGCTGTTCACCCGATGGTCTCCGGATACCAACACCTTCCATCTTCACCATGGGGAGGTCGACATCGGTCTCTGGGACATCCACTGCATCGGAGGTATCCCGCTGGAGGGCTACCAATACGATGAGTTCCTGCCACCGAAGAACATCTGGGAGGACAGGTCACGGACTCCCATCCTGACCTGGCATCTGCTTGACCTGGCTACGCAGCGGCTCGGGATCAAAGACTTCCAGAAGGACATAGCCTACAAGGAATGGTTCAGCTAGTTCTTGGAGCATGACCCGGTGGTCAAGATGCCAGGCAGGGGGAAGCGGTGCCCGACCGCAGCTCAGAGGAGCCGGAACGGGTCGTACTGGCGGGTCCTGGAGACGGGCGATTACCGCTCATGGGGGTACCGCGTCATCGAGGCCCGGGACCCAAATGTCCGGTACGCGGCGTTCCTGGCCGCCTTTCTGAGTGGGTGGCTCCTGCCAGTGCGGGACGCGAGAATGGGCGTTCGCCCGGCGACACTGGTGATGGCGGGCGCTATGGCCGCCAACAAGAGATACAACCTCGGGGTCCCAGTGCTGGCGAGGCTGTATGCCATCCTGGGACGCATCTCACGAGGGGGGTCGCCACGAAGGATCTGTGGGCCCTTTCAGTTCTTCCACGGCTGGGTGGCTGCTCACCTCGGTGGGTACACGTTTCCGAACGCCATCATTCCTCCGGGCAACGGCCTGCGACCCTCCCTGCTGAACATCGCGGGGGTCGCTCCGATGACCCTAAGTGAGGAGGGCGTGCGGATCCGGATTGGCAATCATGCCAACTTCAACTTCAGTCCGTTCCCCACTCCCGTCGGCCAGATGATCGACAATGGGCAGGGTCCGCTGGAGCAGCATGAATACTTACTGAACATGCGGGGCGGGGTGCTCGTGGCTCGGATCGACGGGAAGGTGATCTGCGAGCCTTACGTGCCGACCCGGTTCGCCAGGCAGTTCGGGTGCCTTCAACGGATGCCGAAGAGGGTATTCACTGCTGTCCGGGAGGAGACGAACCCTGGCGTCCTTCGCCATATGTGGCTGATGTTTTCCGCTTTCGGCTCTGGCGACGTCATCACTCTCCCTCCTACCAGAGTTGACGCAGGCTTGGCAACCGAGTACGCCGAACACTGGGCCATCGCGTACCCTGAGGGGCTTTTGCGGAAGCTAGTTCGGCGGCTCGAGGTTACCCGTGCGGAGACCGGGCGTCAAGGAAGGAGGCGAGGCGCCGCCACACGGGGGAGAACGGAGGCGCGCCAAGCAGCGGAGCCGGCGCGGGCAGGGACTTCGGCGGCGGGTACATCGCAGGCTGCCGCTACGACCTCGGCGCCCAGAGAGGGGGCACGCGTGGTGGTCGAAGAGCGGCCCGAGAAGCAGGTGAGACGTCTGCTCGAACCCTCCCACGATGCAGTCTTCCCGGCACTGTGGTCGGCCTGGATGACCCTGCGGCAGTCACTGGGGACCGACGCCATCTGGCGAAAGATTCTCAGAGAAGGAATCCATCTGCCAGAGGTCGGGCGCCTCCATATTGCCGACAGGGTGGACTTCAACCGGCAGTATGCGTATCTGACGGCCATGGACGAGTACGCGCGCCAACGTGGTCAGCGCGCGGAGCCATCCCTTCTGGTGAAGGTGATTCTCGGTCTCGAGCCCGCTCCGGAACAGATGCCGCCGGAAGAAGACGACAGTAGCAACGACTCCGAAGAAGAGGAGGAAATGGGGGAGGATGAAGGCTCCGAGGGAAGATCCCATCAGGGGAGCCCACGGGAGAGCGGCGAGGTGGCCGGCTCTGACAACGTTGATGTCACTGAGCTCCTCGAGGTCCGCTTCTATCCCTACTCAATCTGCTCCATCCACTCTCTTATGCAGCTTCTAGCCCATTTCTCCATCTTTCTCAGGAGCGCACGGATGTTGGTCAGGCATCCTCAGCGGGAGTAGGAGGGGCGCCAGCAGGACAAGGCGGGGGCCAGACACCCATCATTGAATTGACAAGCGCTAAGGGGTCCCCTGCTGCAACTGTTCCTGCGGCGACCGGGGTAGCGGAAGATGACGCTCCGAACTCCCGTAAGTCTCCTTACTTTACTGCTGGTGCTTGCCGTTGACGATCCGTGACTAACCATGGCATGCCCTGCGCAGTGATCTTAACACTGGAGGCTCATCGGGTTGCCGAACCCGGGCCATCCACGAGTGGACCGGTGGCAGACATGCCGCCTGCTCCGGAACAGACTTCCCAAACCGAGCCGGCCCCACCAACTGCTGATCAAGGGGCCCCGGACGTCGGCGGTGCTGACATCGGAGAGAGGTTGGGGGCTGACGAGGGTGTCAGCGCCGCTGGGGAGAGAGAAGAAGGTCGCCCGGATGTTGGGGAACCTATCCCTCGTGAGGACCTCCCAGGGGCGGACCCTGCAGCAGACCTGCTGGCTGCCTTCCCTGCCTACCGGCCTGCCGATCCCGATGAGATGGACGACTCAGACACGGAGGCGGTCGAGGAGAGCCGGATAACGCGCCGCAGGGGGTGGAAGTGCATCCAGCGCTTCCTCAAGCGAGACCCGTCGGAGTGGCTGGGGCGCATGGGATCACTTCAAACCTGGCTGCGCTTTCTGTGTGCCGGGGGAGCTGATGCTCAACGCCTCCATCTAACGGTCCGTGATTTCATGGCCGAAAAGATGCGCGAGAGCTGCCGGCGTGCCGACGTCACACAAAGTCGGGACATGTCGGAGAGCACGCGGGCGCTCCTCGCGGCGGAGCAGGATGTCCGGCGCCTCGAAGGGTAGGCGGCAGAGAAGGAGGCCTTCGTCGCAACGTGTACCGAGCTTGTGGAGCAACTAGCAGCCCAGCTGGTTGACGCCCAGGTACAGCTGACGGAGGCGGGCCAACAGATGGTCACAATTCAGGTCGAGCGGGAGCGTGCACAGGCCAGAATCAACGAACTGCGCGCTGCGACCGCCGACGAGGAGAGGGCACGCAGAGAGTGAGAAGCAGCTCTGGAGGCCACCAGCCAAAGGGTAGCGGCATTAGAAAGACTCATTCAGCACGCTAATCCCTAAGGGCTTTGTTTTTCCATTCCCAAAACATTTGCTTCCGCTACTTTGATCCATCTGTATGAATCAATATATTTATCAGCATCTATTGGTTTAATATGCTCAACCACAATTCACTGTCTTGCGGGAGTGTTAACCAAGCATCAGGCATCCATAATTGGGCCTGGATTTCTGGAGAAAAGAGGGAGGTCATTCCTAGGAAAGGAGACCTCAGACCTAATCAATGTACCATTCCCCCAACCTGTTCCAACACACGAGCGGGACAACGCTAGAGGCGTTGAGATTTTATCCGAACATAGGGAAATGAGAAAGGGTGAATCGCGTGTCCCGAATCCGGACATCCACAACGGTCGGCCTTCCAGGAAATGCCCAAGACGGTAGGCGGACAGTGGATCGACCATAACAACTGCAATAGACGGACCGAAAAAGGCCATCATTCATATTGCCGGAGGCAGACCACATGTCATCATGAATACCGCTTTGGGGTTCCTTCAGACACAAGGGTGGAAAATCCAGATCAACAGGGCATGCGAAGCGTGGGGCGAAGTGACGATTTGTTCGGACAGAATCCAACGCTCTCAAAATTGCGCCACCGTGGGGGGAGCGTATTAGGCGGACGCACTAATCTGGCCGTGAGTCACCTCAATTCTCAGACAGCACCTCTCTGGCGAGGAAACCGTCGCTTCCCATCCTTGCGATGGGGCATCCCGAGCTGAATCGGGGAGAATATCACAACTGCACCACTCTACCCGAAGTCAGGCCAGACGACCGGTGACGAGGAGGGGCGGGACTTAACGATCCCTGAGGCTGGACCCGAGTCGGAATGCCCGGGCGTTCCTACGTACTCCATCAGGCTGGAGATCAAGCCACACGTAGTTCTGAGAGTGCAGTTTAACGTCATGCAGGACGTAGAACCCCATTTGGGGAGATCTTAGTTTAGGGTCGTAGAGCTCGGACCATAGGGGTAGATCTTAGTTTAAGGTCTTAGAGCTCGGACTGTAAGGGGGGATCTTAGTTTAAGGTCTTAGAGCTCGGACCATGGGGCTAGATCTTAGTTTAAGGTCTTAGAGCTCGGACCATAAGGAGGGATCTTAGTTTAAGGTCTTAGAGCTCGGACCATAAGGGGAGATCTTAGTTTAAGGTCTTAGAGCTCGGACCATAGGGGGAGATCTTAGTTTAAGGTCTTAGAGCTCGGACCATAAGGACCTCAAAGCACGCCACATCGTGGTCATATCCCCTGGATATGCGAAGATGCACTGAGGGATAGTGTCAAGAGTGTCGAGGTTTCGCCTGGACGGAATGGGAGGTGGAAAATGTGAATCATGCGGCCATTCATTCAAGGACTGGGGGCATCGGCGTAACGATATGGGAGTACTGCCGACCGTGGCGGAAAGGCAGCATCAGTATCGCACTAACCGTTGGTGGAATGAGGCAGCAAACGAGCATCGACCGCTCAATCGCAGGATTCATATCGATTTGCTGCCCGAGGCCATTGGGGGTACCGGCCCGAGTCGGTGGGAGAGCACTGAGGCATTGTGTCCGAACCGTTCACGGGGGCTCCACCCAGGGCGTAGACGATGGGTCCGAATGAAAGGGAGCACGAAGCCTGAAAAGCGGAGGAAACCTGACCAAGCGGATCTTGACCCTCCTGGCAATAAACCAGAGTACTCTTGACACCGGTGGACCACTGCAAGGGGTCGGGGAACACGCCTTGAGGGTGACCTGAAGGCGGCAGATTCCCCAGAGAAGGGGGAATCTCTAAGAGGTGGGGGGCTGGACCCGAAGTTTCAAACATTCGGGCGTTCCTACGTATCCCATAAGGATGGGAATCAAGCCGCACGTAGTTCTTGAAGTGCGGCGCAACACAATCGGGCACCAGCGCGGGGAAGAGTGCGGGTCTGACCCTCGCACACAAAAGGAGCGGCATTTGATATTTCTTGTTTGTCCTTAAAGATGAATGTGTTTTCTTTGTGCGGCGACGCGCCTGGGATTGAGAAATCTCTGGCGTCGCCACAATAATCAAGCCATGGAAGGCATTGATAAATGGCGTGGTCATTAACCAGCGCCCAACATGAGTGTCCCCCGAGGAGAACATCACGATGCAGTGCCGTTTCTCGTCGGGCGGCCAAGACGATCACAGTTTACGGTCGTGTGGTAGGACCAGACAACACAGTTTAAGGTCGTGTGGTTCGGACCATGGAGGAATCCGCTTATTGCGGTACGACGGACACGGCGGAGGTGGGAACATACCCAGCCCTGCGGTTACGCACGATTCCAGGAGAGGAGTCTTGGGATAGGGGTCTGCGTACGTCCATCACCCGAGGGGCAGAGATGCTAGCCTCCAGATATACTGGGCCCAGAACGCGATTGTTCGGGCGACTCCTTCCTCCTTATGGGGACGAGGGTCCAGCTACGCATGGCCCTTAGGGAGGATATCCGCATATATCCTTGGTGCTCAAATCATGGGAGCCTCGAACGACATCATCACCCTGATTGGTCTGCCTAACGTGTAGAGGTGTACTGGAGGTCAGTATGAAAAGAGTGTCGAGATTCCACTACAACGCATAAAGGCGGAGTGTGATGAGGACTGCGCAACCAATGTTCAGAGCCTGAAAGAGATGACATGGCGATCGAGGATGTTGCTGACGCATTCGCAACACAACATCCGATCGCGTCAGCCTAAGACGGGGCAAGCAAACGAGCATCAACCGCTCAATCGCAGGATTCATATCGATTTGCGGCCCAAGACCCGCCGGTAAATCGACCCGGAGCGGTGGGAGAGCACTGAGGCATCGTACCCAAACCGCTAACGAGGATCCCTTTGAGTGAAGGCTCGAACAAGAGGAAGCGCGAGGCCTGACAAGCAACACAGGACTTGTCGGGATTGAATCTGACACTACGAGTCATAGACCGAAGTACCCAAAACATGTTAACGGGTCACCGGGAAGGGTCGGAGGACTCACCCTGAGAGCAACCAAAAGAGGGTAGATCCCCGTGATCAACCAAGAGACAGGGCTGGACCTGAGACACAAGCGTCCAGGCGGTCCTACGTATCCCATAAGGATGGGAATCAAGCCGCACGTAGTTCTGGAGAGGCAGTTTAACGTCATGCAGGACGATGAGGGGTGTGAGGTAGTCCCACACACGGGGGAGGCGTACGGCGCGGCCAGTAGACCGACGTGAATGAGGACATGATCCCCCGCTCACGCGATACGCCTCGCACAAAAAGGAGGGGAACTTGGGCCAGAGGCCCAATGCGGGATAGAGATTCCCGGGAAATGGGGCTGGGCCTGAAACATGAATATCCAGGCGGTTCTACGTATCCCATAAGGATGGGAATCAAGCCATACGTAGTTCTTTGAGAGGCAGTTTAACGTCATGCAGGACGAAAAGAGAGAAAAAAGGAAGGGGGGAGCAGAAGGCATCCCCAAACGTGGGGGGGGGGGCGTACAGCGTGACGAGCAAACCGACGTGAATGAGGGCATAGCCCCGCGCTCACACCATACGCCGCACACCCGGGGGCAACTGGGCCAAGGGCCCGAGATGGGATGGAAATTCCCGAAGGATGGGGCTGGGCCTGAAACATGAAGGTTCAGGCGGTCCTACGTATCCCATAAGGATGGGAATCAAGCCGCAGGTAGTTCTTGAGGGGCAGTTTTACGTCATGTAGGACGAATGCTGAACAGTTTAACGTCTTGTAGCTCGGACGTAGTGCAGTTTAGCGTCATGCAGGACGAAGCACTTGGCAGTTTAACGTCTTGCAGCGCGGACGAATGCTGAACAGTTTAACGTCTTGTAGCCTGGACGAGGTACAGTTTAACGTCATGTTGGACGAATGCTGAACAGTTTAATGTCTTGTAGCTTGGACAAATGCAGTTTAACGTCGTGCAGGACGTGGTGCAGTTTAACGTCATGCAGGACGAAGTGCAGTTTAGCGTCATGCGGGACGAATGAACACTCAGGCAAAGTATTGCTTGAGGAACCTAGCGTTGGTGGGAGGAGTGACACGCTCACCATCCATAGTCGCTAGGGAGTACACGCCATTGGGATAGACCTTGTGGACAACAAAGGGTCCCTCCCACTTGGGCTCCAACTTGGGTGGCTTCCTGCTGGGGATCATCGGTGCTCTTAGGGCTAGCACTAGATCACCCTGCAGGAAGGAGCGGAGGCGAACCTTCTTATTGAAAGCTCGAGCCATTCTGCTTTGATGCCTCTCCAAGTTGTGAAAAGCGCGAAGTCTATTCTCATCCAGTGCTTCCAACTCGACTAGATGGGCTTCAGCAACTCTGTCTGGCGCTTGCTGGTCGTAGACCGCAGTGCGCAAGGACGGCAACTGGATCTCGATGGGCAGGACGGCCTCAGCTCCATACACCAGGTAATAAGGGGTCATCTGGGTGGAATTGCGAGTCGTCGTCCGATAAGCCCAGAGGGCGTTGGGGAGCTTGTCCGGCCAACTCTTCTTGTTCTGACCAACCATCTTTTGCAGAATGTTAGAGAGGGTTTTGTTAAACGCCTCGATCTGTCCATTCGCCTGCGCATGATAGCGAGATGTATGCTTCGAGCGAATGTTATACTTGGCGTACAACTTCTTCAACTCGGCTGCTCGGAAATTGGTTCCGTTATCCGTGAGGATAGCGTGAGGCACTCCAAATCGATAGATGATGTTGGAGGTCACGAAGTCAGCGATCGAACAGGATTTGACCTCTCTGAGCGGAATCGCCTCTGCCCATTTGGAGAAGAAGTCCGTAGCGGTCAGAATGAACCGGCACTGGCGAGCTGTCGCCGGTGGGTAAGGTCCCACAACGTCCAGACCCCAGACTGCAAAGGGCCAGGAATACCTAGTGGTATGGAGAGGCTCCGGCGACCGATGCACAAAGTTCGCATGAACCTGGCACGCATGGCACCTCCTGGCATACTCGATGCAGTCATGGATCATGGAGGGCCAGAAGTATCCTAACCTCCGAATCTGGTGGGACAGCTTCGGCCCAGTCTGGTGGGCGCCGCATGAACCAGCATGAACCTCTTGCATGACTCGTGGGATCTCAACTCCCTGAAGGCAACGGAGGAGAACACCATCAAATCCGCGTTTGTAGAGGATCTGCTCCAGGCCGGGACTGCTCTGGAGGATGAACTGCGATGCGCGGCGTCGAACTCGCTCGCGCTCGGCCCGATCCGATGGAAGAATGCCATGTTGGAGGTACTCAACCAAAGGCGTCCTCCAATCAGGGGCTGATCCGACTGTCATATCTGGGGTACTCGGGTCTCCGGGCATAGGGGCAACCGTGGTGAGATTACTTACCAACGGGCCGCGATCTTCCTCCGGGATAACGGGAGTGATGAGCCTGCGGCGCGTCACGCGGACGATCAGGTTGTCCTGTTCAGGCTCCGCAAGTGACGCGGCAAGGCTGGCCAAGGCATCTGCTCGACCGTTCTGCGACCGGGGAATATGGACAATTTCTGGCCGAGAAGGGAACCGGGCCATCAGAAGGAGGGTGCACTCCAACAATGGCACAAGTTCCAGCTTCCTGACAACATAGTCGCCATTGATCTTCTTAACGACCAGCTCGGAGTCCCCTTTCACGCACAGACGGGGCACGTCGATCTCGAGAGCCAACTCGAGGCCGGTGATGAGGGCATGGTATTCCGCCTCATTGTTGGTACAGCCCTCTGACAACAGGAAAGAGTATGGCAGCACGGCTCGCTCCGGGGTAATGAAGACGATGCCCAAGCCCACTCTGTTGAGCTTAGGATTATCGAGTCTTCTACCGGTGGGGCTCCGGGATGCACCGTCAAAGTGCATCTGCCAGCATGGATCGGCTCGATCAACCGAGAGAATGGCCTCATCAGGAAAGCCTAGATCCAGCGGCTGATCCGCGGAGGTCGGGTGAGCTGCCAGAAAGTCTGCCAATGCTTGCCCTTTGATGGCCTTCTGAGACACATACCTGATGTCGAACTGCTGGAGAATCACAGCCCACCGCGCTAGGCGGCCAGTCAACATAGGCCGGCTCAGGATATATTTCAACGGGTCTACCCGAGAAACCAACTGTACCTCATGGTGCTGCAAATAGTGCCGTAATTTCTGTACGGCAAATACGAGCGCCAGGCAGCTCTTCTCGATGGGGGAATACCTAACTTCCGCATCGAGGAGCATGCGACTGAGGTAATAGAGGCTATTCTTTGTTCCCTCGTTGTTCTTCTGGGCGAGAAGGGCACCCAGGGACCGTTCCAGGGCGGTCACATAAAGGACCAGCGGCTTTCCGGATACGGGCGGCATCAGGACCGGAGGTTGAAGCAGGTACTGCTTGATTTCCTTGAAAGCGGTCTGACAATCTTTATCCCAGACATAGGTGGCACCTTTCTTCATGAGCCGAGAAAAGGGCTTACACTTGCCGGCCAGATTCGCGATGAATCGGCGTATATAGGCTAAGTGGCCTTGGAACCCTTGCAGTTCCCGGACGGTACCTGGGGGAGGCATCTGGCTAATCGCCCTGATTTTCTCTGGGTCGATCTCAATACCCTAGTATCTTACCACAAATCCAAGGAACTTTCCGGAGGTGACCCCAAAGGCACACTTCAACGGGTTCATCTTCAGGCAGCGAGACCGGAGGAAGCTGAACACTTTCTCAAGATCTTTGAGATGGTCCTGACGCTGGCGCGATTTGACCACCAAGTCGTCGACGTAGCATTCCACCAGTGTGCCGAGGATTGGCTTGAATATGCGGTGCATCGCCCGTTGATAGGTGGCACCTGCATTCTTCAGGCCGAAAGGCATGACCTGGTAGCAAAAGGTACCTTGGGGGGCCCTGAAGGCAGTGAACTCCTCATCCTCAGGGGCCATCCGAATTTGGTTGTATCCGGAGTATCCATCCATGAAGGAGAGGGCTTGGAACCCTGCCGTGGCATCAATCAACAGCTCTGTCACTGGAAGGGGGAAATCATCCTTCGGACAGTGGCGGTTGAGATCGCGGAAGTCGATGCAGACTCTAATCTGCCCGTTCTTCTTCCTGACCGGCACAATGTTGGCCAGCCATTTGGGGTACTGAACTTCCCTCACGAAGTTGGCTTTGATAAGCTTGTCAACTTCGGCCTCAACCATGGCACCGTGGGATGGGTGCATCTTCCTGGGAGGATGCTTGAACCCGCGATGGTTCGCCGGGAGACCAAGGCGGTGGACGGCTACCTGAGGATCTAGCCCCGGCATCTCGTCATAGCCCCAAGCGAACACATCACGGTGCTGCCTGAGAAAGTCCACGTACTGCTGCCGCTCCTCAGAGGGCATGGCGGCACTGACCAATGTGGGTCTTGGATCGGTCTCGGTTCCAAGGTTCACCTGTATTAACTCATCGACCGTGGCGGGGATGCCCTCCTCAAAGGCTGGGGGTGCATCTTCCACGTCCTCTCCACTCGGGGAGGGATCGTCCACGGGAGAGACTGCGTTGGCAACTGCATTGGGGCTACCAGATCCTGCTGGGCCACTGGTGCTGGCACGGGCGGTCGCGGTCATCTCATTAGGAGACTCGCGGGCCGTTGAGACCATGGCCACGTCCAACCGTTGAATCGGGAGGACGTAAGCGTCATCCAGACTTGCCCAGGGATCACTTGCAACAGCGACAGGCTCAACCTCACCTGCCAGGATCTACTTATCCTTGCTCTTGTAATAGTCCGCGTCCAGATAGCGGGCTTCACATGAGGCAAAAGGAGAGGCATCTCCTTGAAGCACGCCTACTCGACCATTAAGGGAGTATTTGAGGCATTGGTGGTATGACGAGGGAACCGCCGTGTGAAGGTGAAGCCATGGCCTGCCCATCAATGCGTTATACGCAGTGTCCTGAGAGACTACCATGAATTCGGTGTTGGCAACCAAGTCACCGAACTGGGTCTTCAAACGTATCTTGCCGACCGGGGTTTGCTCGGTGCGGTCGTACCCCTGGATCCTGAGGTCGGAGGGAATCAAGTCATCCTCAGACAACCCCAATCTCCGGAGCGTCCGAGTTGGAATCAGGTTAATCCCGGACCCCGTGTCGACAAGACAGCGCCGGACTTCAAGGCCATTGAACTGGCCAGTGACATACAGCGGACGAATGTGTCCCTGTATAGGAGGGTCTTCATCCTTACCAGAGAACGAGATAACTGCCTGACATTCGGCGTCCTCGATCGTTTCGGCGTGAAAGGCCTCTGCAGCCGCAACCTCTGTCTCAAACTGGAGGGGGCTTTTCAGGGCTTCAGCGAGTGCCTCGCGTATCTCAGATGACATGCGCAGAGCCTCAAGGATGGAGAGCCTTGCTGGGATGTTGGCCAAGTGCTTCAGGACATCATACTTTTTAGCCAAGCGCGAGCCCCTGGTTGCAGGAGGTTGCTCTGCGGTTGGTGGCATGACGGGCCTTGCCGGTTGGATCGGCGGCCGACTGGTACTTGGCGCATCTCGCTGTTCACTGGTCGCAGTCCGGGAAATGGTCACCGTACTGGGGTCAGGAGGCCGGGATGGACCCGTGGCAGGGCGGAGCTGGTTGTGACGCGGCTGAGGCGGTTCTGCCTGGTCCCACACCACAAACAGCGGTGGAGGCGAATCCGTCATCCCCGAATGGGGGGGCGGCGCACGTTGCGCTCGGTTTTGAGCCTGCTGCCTAGTCTCGGTGGCGTGCACGGCCTGGCTGGAGGTACCAATGGCTGTGCCCCGGTGACTCCTGTTGCTGCGGTTCTTCCGACGGTAGCGACGACCGGGGACACTAGGGTGGTCCACCTGGTGTTCTTCAACGTCGGGAACCGAAAAGGGATTTACCAGCTCGACGGTATTAACCGAAGCGTACCCCATACCGTCATCGGACGAATCATCCATCACCGGGCGGATCCGAGGAGGGACCCCCATCTCCGGGGGCATGAAATCGCCGAGAGTGCGGGATAGTGGCGGAACCGGCGGGGCGCGCTCTTCCTTCTTGCGCTGCCGCCGTTTTCTCCTCTTGGAAGAGGCAGGCTGGGACGACGATTCCGAAGCAGCACCCGCAGGTTCTGGGGGCTCAGGCTGATTCAAGCGCGCACGGATGATTCCATGGGCGCGAATGGTCGTCTTGCGGGCCATCCAGTTATTATACTTCTGGGATCCGCGGTCGGAGACCAGCTGCCATTCGTCCTCGTTGCCACTATCGTCATCTGATCCCACGAACACGCCCGCCACTTGTGCTGGAGCTGGGCCCAACCTGATTACATTGTTGTTAATCTGGTCTTGGAGCCAATCCTTAAACACATAGCACCGCTGGATGGTGTGCCCCAGGGCCCGATGGTATGGGCAGTAGCGGCGGTTATTCGTAAGATGTGCCTCCTCTGGCTTCCAACACTCAGGCAGTCGCACAATCCTCTGCTCCAGGGCGCTCCGGAAATAACCGGGGACCTGATCCTTGTGGAATGAGTAAGTCAGGTGTCGCGGGCCCCTGGGAGCGTGGTCTTGACGAGGGGCTAGAGGGGCCGGCCGAGGAGGTGGACCCTGATTATCTCGCCTGGGTTGCGGCGGTACATTACGCGGAGGGGCCGGCCGGTTCTGAGGCTGCCGCTGCTGGGCCGGGAACTGAGCCCGTGGAGGCGGGTTCCTATGAGGCTGTGGAGCTGGCCTCGCCGGCAGCAGCTCCAACGGCCTGGGGGCCTCTATCTGGGCAACAGCAGCGGGCTCAGCCCTGCTGACTCTCCTTGCAGGAATCATAGGAGGCAGCGGGTGTGTCTGGCTGGCCTGTTGCAGGGCTTCCTCAAGACGTTGAGCTTTGGCTGAGAAGTCCCTGAACCCTCCGGGGTAATTTTGAGTGATCAGGGAAGGGACCAGCTCGGTCTTGACGTTCCCGACGCACATTGTCAGCAACTGCTCTTGAGTCAATGGCATGTCAAGGGAATACGTGAGACCCTTCCATCGGGCGACGAAGTCCGCGACTCGCTCATCAGGCCTCTGCTTGCACTTGAAGAGGTCTGCGATACTTGTCTTCCGGGTCGTGGAACTGAACTGGTAGAGGAACTGTCTACGGAGGTCCTCCCAGCTGGTTACCGACCCGACGGGGAGCTGGCTGTACCAGACAAATGCTGGCCCTTCCAGTGTCTGAACAAAGCAGCGAAGCTTAGCGGCCTCCTGCTGCGCCGGAGTCCCCAACATAGGCCTGCACCTCGAGTTGAAGTGGGCTAAATGTTGTGGCGGATCTCCAGTTCCGTTGAAGGGGGCGAAAGTGGGATTCCCGAATCCCGGAGGCGCCGGCATGTCATCCACCCATGCTGGGTAGGGCTTGCCGTCCGGTGGGATCGCCACCTGCCGAGTCTCCAAGGCTTCCAAGCGGGCAATGAGTGCCGCCATCGGATCGTCCGGACATGGGTTCCAGTCCTGGCGAGGATCTCTAACCACGAGTGCATTGCATGGCCCTTCAATCGGGTCGTCGACCGGGTCGTCGAACTCGGCAGCTCGTGGGATGGCGGGCGGAGCGGCCCTTGGGGCAGCGGGAGGAATCCGAGCGGGATCTCTCAGGTAGTCACGCCGCTCGGGAGGGTGTGGCGAAACATACCGCGCCCTCTTGCCATAGGCAATGGCCTCTCTCCTGTCGGCGAACACGGCGTAATCACGGTTGCCCGGGAGAGTCTCATCGAGGAGTGGTTGTTCCGGTCCCTGCTGTCCTGGCCTGGGATCACCGTAGTCAGGCCGCCGTTCTGCAGCGCGCTCGGCGAGGAGCTGGTCAACCAGCTTCTTCTGTTCGGCGAGCTGCTGACGTAGCGTAGCCTTCTCGGGATCCTCCTCTGCCCTCTGCATGGAGGCAGATGGGTCGGCGGGCTTTATAGCCTCACTGTGCTCTTTTCCTTTGCTGACGTTTCGGCTCAACGTCAGTGCTTCAGTGGGTGCGGGGAGCCCCAGGAGGTTCCTCTGATGACGAGTAACTCTCACCGATGGATCTGACGACGGCTTGTCTTCGGGGGGGAAGCCCCCGTCGAGAAGTTCCAAGTCGTTCCCCTCTCCCGACAGGTCAGCCATATTGACTGTTTCTGTCCCTGGGGATATACCCTCAGGGCCACCCAGCGAATCGGGCTGTCGGCGAATCACACTGAAGCGTAGGGCAGCGTACTGCCCCCATCCACGGATATACACGTGGGGAGTGGCTTCCTCGATAACTTTGCGGAGTACTTGAAAACACTCAACGCATCGTTGTTGGAGGGCCTCGTGGTGCTCAAATGACCCGGGGTGCCGAACCGCGGGGAGCATGGCCAGGTCAATTTGACGGCACTGCTCACCAATATCCTCCAGGTGCGCTTGACTCCCGGGGTATGGCATTTGTAGGCGGTGAAGACAGGAGCGAGTCTCCCGTAGAGTTCGGCGGAAGCATTCGAACTCATCCGGGGTGAGCGATTCGGGTGCATCAAAGTCCGGTCCTGCGACTGGCCAAAACTTCTCAGGGAAGTGGCCCTCTGCAAGGACGGTCCAGAAGCTCCACGACTCAAACTCGGGACCCAGATCTCCTTGGGGACGGGGAACTGGTAGTGGTGCCGAGGCGGGCCGCCGGGCCGACAGGCTGGCCGACGGTGAATACGGAGAACAGGCCGATTGGCCTCCATATCCCGGGCCGCCCTCTGAGGGTGGCGGTGCCCTGGCTACCACATCACGATAGGACGGGCCGGCGAGCGAACATCCTGCCGTAGCATCGGTGCTCGCCGAGGGTGCACTAGATCGTGGTTCGACAGTCGGTCCCCAGAAAAAGTCTCCGGCTTCTCTGATCGAGACGGAAGGCACTTCCGGAGGGGCCGGTACCAACCGCAAGCTTGATCCTTGGGGGTCTACCAGGCCCTCGTTACTCCGGATATACCTTCGGAGAGAAGCGGGGATCACATCGATCTCGCTCTCGGGGAGCACGAGGCTGACGTGCCGCATTCCTACCCCTGCCCTTGACCGGCGGGATTGGGGAAGGGGCTCTGTCGCCGAATCGTACTCCGCCTCTGAGTCAGAGAAGCAAACCGGTCGGATCTCCGTCCGGAATTCCGTAACATTCTTCCCTCGGCGTCGACGCCTTGCCTTCCTGCCCCTGGGTGGTTCTTCGGGGCAGGGCTAATCTCTGTCCTGGCGTCCTCTGGCCGCACTGGTGCTGGGGCCAAGAGGACTGGGAACCAAGGTGCGAGGGGCACCGAGACAGATATCAAAGGGGACGCGGGGAGAGATGATTCCGGGCAGGACTCCGGGCCGGGATCGGAAGGTGGGATGACCCATGCCTCCTGGATCGGCCACACAGAGTAGATCCTGCCGGTGAATAGCGCTACCGCGAGGTGGTCCGCGGTGGCTACTGCCAGTGCCAGCAATCGGGAGAGTCGACCCAGCCTGCCTTTGGGGCGGTCGGGGCCTCGATCCAGGTCGGGCATAGGAGTTCCCCTGCTCAGGATGCGCAGAGGCCTGGCGACTGGAGCCAGCAGTGGCTTGGGCCAATGCGGCCGCTGTTGCTAGAGCCCCAAGGTGGGCATCCTCTTCCGCTCGTGCCCGACGTTGGCGTTGAGACAGACGAGTCGGGATGAGCGGCGCGGGCAGGTGGAGAGCCCACTCTTCGATTGGAGAGGCCTGGCGGTGGTGTCGCCGTGGCCTGGCGGGAGTCCTTACCGTAGATCCCTGGAGCGAATCCCGGATAGGGTGATCCCGGGCATCATCCACCTCATCCACATAGGGAAGGGAACTATCAGAGCGCTCCGGGGATAAACTCCCGAAGCGATTGGACGTTGAGGTAGGCAGCGGTGCCTCCCTGCGCGGCCCTCGGGGGCGGCGGTGGTGGCGAGGCGCAGCCTCCTCAAGGTCTAGGCGAGCCATTTCCCTAGTGGGGATGACTCCCTCTTCCTCGTATCTCCGCACCAGGGTGTTGATCACCCTTCTCTGGATGACCTCCGAGGGGGAGAGAGGGCATGGTCGTCCCGCAATTTCGGCTGCTGGGACGGCTGTGGAACGGGCGGGACTGCGCGGAGTAGCCGCGTCGGTGTTTCCCCTGCCCCTGCGCCAGTGGGCGGGTGGCGATCGGGAACTGGATCGGGCGACCTGATTTCTGAAAGCAGGGAGAATGACCCATTAACACTGACAGGAAAAAGGAATCGACAACCAACCATTAGCGCCACGACGCCTTCCGTGGGGGGAACCCAGGCCCTCGACGTTGCGAGACGGAGTGCCCGATGTCCCTTCCCCAACCCCTGGCGGGTAAGACTGAATGCTTGGCCGGGCAACACGCCGGTCTTCCAACACCTCTGAAAGCCATCGGTCTTCGTATCGAGGAGAAGAGATTCACGTCGGGTTCACCATTTTTCTGTTTCGGTGCGGATGTGCGTCGGGTTACGCTGTTCCGCCAGGACGCGTTCGCGCGTGCACCCGTCAACCCGAGGGGATGGGCGCGCGGCTTGTGGTCCCGCAGTCCCGCTTTCCAAGGGCGGGCGGCATTCGTCCCTTATTCAGGGGCGTCTTCTCCTTGATCGAAACCGGGATGATGGGATGTCGGCTCCTCCTTCCTTGGACGTCTCCTCGGAACTCGTCACCTAATCCGGGTCTCCCTCATAGACTTAAGAATGTTCGTGAATCTCGTTCCCGGCGCCATATCTTCATGGACACCGGTTAATTACGCTGCTTCCGCCCGGACGCTCCAAGGAGTCTGGGCGGGGCAGCAACCTGCAGTGAGAAGGCCGGGTGGCTCTGGGTGCTGGGGGCGCGTCGTAACACTGCGGCTCTGCACGTCTGTCTTCCGTCCCTAATAGGGCTTCTCGAAGGCATGATGGCCTGAGGCATCCCGTACTGGGTGCGGGGAACTGTGTCACCTGAGGTTTTCCTCAGCTTCCCATGTTTAACACGGGGTATGCCACAAGTTTAACGTCCAGCGGGGACGGCATCAGACCGATCAACACGAAAAAGTGGATCAGATGACAGAACCCCTTGCGGGGAACCTCCGACGCTGGGGCCAGCACATGGGCGGCTTCCCAAGTAACGTGGAGTGGAGTGAAGTGGCATGACCCCACCGGGATGTGGCGGCCCGGGTAAGGATCAGGATGGATGATGGAGTGGAGAGCTTGGACCCCGTGGGGGCTTCCTACGTACCGCGCGTTAGCACGGATCAAAGTCAACGTAGTTCGGGTATACAGTTTAACGTCATGCTGGACGTCGGCAAGCCGACTCACGAAGAGGTCGAGGCCGCCGGGCGGAGGATTGAACCGAACCACCTCGCACAGAGGGGGATGGAACGGCCGGGTGGATCACAGTTTCCCGTCATGCTGGACGATAAAAGAAGAAATGGAAAAAAGGGGGGGGGCTGTGGGGAGGCACCGTGGAGATACACACGGGCAGTCTCCCACAGGGGCGGATTCATAGGTGAATCGACGCAAGCGTGAACCCTGGAGGGGTCCACTGATGGAAGAACCGACGTAAATACGACCGGGACGACCAGGTGGCGGGCTTGGACCTCAAGAAGTCTTCCTACGTACCCTGTTTAGAAGACAGGGATCAAAGTCCACGTAGTTCATTCTGTCAGGACTTACGCACTTGAGGCAGCCCGGATGCGACAAAACTCAGTTGGAAGGGACTTGGACCGAAAGCAGAAGACACCTCGATCCCAGTCACACCCTCTACTGGCTTGGGCAGTGGGGAGGCGCAATGGAGATACACATGTGCAGCCTCCCACGAGAAACTAGGGGTTTGTAATACCCTGCCCCCGCAGGGAAAAGCCACTCCCATTAAATCGTCCCAAAAGCGGGACAATCCCGACATCCCTGCAGAGACGAGCGGGTGGGGGCCACATCCAAACCGGGGGAGACCCTGCGTGCAGAGCACAGGATCGGGTGATGCGGACGGTTTAACGTCTTGCCGGACGAAGTACAGTTTAACGTCGTGTGTTGAGGACGAAGCGGACGGTTTAACGTCTTGTCGGACGAAGCACAGTTTAACGTCGTGTGTTGAGGACGAAACACTTGGCAGTTTAACGTCTTGCAGCGCGGACGAATGTGCAGTTTAACGTCATGCTGGACAAAACACTTGGCAGTTTAACGTCTTGCAGCGCGGACGATATGCTAGGCAGTTTAACGTCTTACAGCTTGGACGAATGCAGTTTAACGTCGTGCAGGACGTGGTGCAGTTTAGCGTCATGCAGGACGATAAAGCCGCCGGTAGGTCCGTGTCACTTCGCGCAAGCCTGGAGGGTCGCACGGAAAGACAACGCACGGTGCGAGCACCCAGGATGAAAATCATCGGGCGCCACGCGGGCGGGTACCCTCAGGGGGTCAAGGCGGGCGACCCTGGCGGTTTGCGCGCAAAAGAGGAGCTTTGCGCGCAAAACGGCGGGTCAGCGCGCAAAAATGGCGGGCTGGCGCGCAATTGGGCCAGCGCTTCGCGCGCGGATGATTGGGATTGCGCGCACCGGGCTTCGGACAGCTCGCGGGGGCAACGGCTCATTCTCTAATGAATGGCCACTTTGAAGATGGGGGTGCGCGCAATCGGGTTGGATTGCGCGCACCCGGGGGCAATTGCGCGCAAGAGGCTTCTTTTGCGCGCAAAGGCCTTCGGGTTGAAATTTATTCAAAGGAAATGAGCCAAGGGGATTGCGCGCGAAGGCGGACCCCAAGGCTCTATTGCGCGAAAGAAAGGAGGTTACCCGAAGATCGGCATTGCGCGCGGAAGGAGTTGGATTGCGCGAACGAGCGACGCTTCGGATTCTGGCAACCATCAAAACGTCGGGGGTCGCCTTATATTTATAGGCAACCCCGGGCGCGGAATCCGATCGCGGGCGCGCAATTCGCTTCGCGGGTGCGGAATCAGGACTCAGCGCGCAAAGGCGCCGCGCAGGCCGCAGGCGCGCAAAATAGCGCGCCGGCCCAGCGCATTGCGCGCATCCCGGGAGGATTGCGCGCCGCGACTTAACTTTGCGCGCGATCCTCTGAAATTTCGCGCAAGTCCTCCGGGCCCTCCGGAACGTGCCTCTGACTCCAAATATCACTTCGCTTTCCGCATCCGGAGCTTCGTTTGGGAACAACGGACTTTTCCGGCGTCTACAGTGGCCTGACACATTGAAAAAAAACCACCCTTATATTTTAGGGTTTTATATTGGGATCAATGTTCAGGTTTTCTTATAATATGATAATAAAAAATGTCCTCTTAATTATTAACTGATCGTTATATTATTTGTGATATTCAAATCAGAATCTCATGTTTTTTTTGGATGAAAAAGTGAAGACCAAAAACCCTTATTTGAAAAAATGGCTGCATGAGAACTGGGAAGTTTCTGGTTTTTATATTATGCAATACATATCGGAATTAAATTAGTTCATGTCAATTTCACCATTGCTGATTCTATGAAAAAGATATGGTTGAGAACCTAAAATTGGGGTGAAATCAGTTTGTCCAAATGGTTGATTGTGGGGGGTTTAATTACTTACACCCTCACTGATGTTCGGTCACCGAGTCGTTGATAGTGAAAATGCCAAATGGTTACCACATCCATAAATATACACCCAAATTATTTATAAAAGAATTATTTTAATTGGGTTTTCAGAGTCAATGACACTTAGGAACTCACAATAGTTGATTGGTTGGGAGTTAATGTTCATCACAATCTTTTGGGGGGAGTTTTTTCCTACTCTAGGACTCTCTTATTGATTTTTTACATGTTCATGAATATCTTCCTAATATCAAAGTAGAATCAGCTACTCTAACAAAATAATCACCAGTTAACCCCTTTTTTATATAGAAGAAGTGGATCAAATTGTTGTATCCATCTGTATGTGTTTATGGTTATTCATCTATTTCTCAATAATGGGATGCTTCTTTCATTCTCAAGTTGTATAATGAGGAAATGAGAAATTTTATTCCATGAAGGGAGGATGTTAATATTTTGAGTTTGGGATTGAAACGTTTTGAGGATTCCAACATATAATATTTTATAATATGACCCATTACCCATGTAGTTCATTAAACGTATTCATTTTAACATTGAATATAATAGAAAAATATATGGGAACTTGGGAACCAGATACTCGAGTGAGAATCTTAAGGTGACGTCCTACGTATCTCGATTATGAATGAAATCATAGTTTCATATTTAATTCAGTTTCTAAATATAATGATGGTTAACCTAGAATGATTTTCACATGGGAATGATTTTATCCTAATTGTTGAAATGATAGAGACATGAGTGGACTTATACTGAATTGGATTCCTATTTCATTTCAAACTTTAGGAAGGTCTCCTACATATCCTAGTTATTATAGGAATCAGATTTATCATAGTTTAATTCACTCCCTTAGGAATGGACAAAAACTAGATACCCTTATACAAAGAAAATAATATCGTGTTTATCGTTGGGGATTGCATAGTGAGGATTCCCTTTCTAGTGCAGATTCATGATGTGAATGATATGACTATCGCGACTACCTAATCCAATGTGATCCAGTATCAGTGTGTTATATAAGGGGTAAAAAGGAAATAGTCTCACTAAAAATGGACGAATGACTACTGTATTAGGAAAATACATGGGATGTTTAATATGGATCCAAGGACTTATGAATACATATTAAATATCTTGGTTATAGAAGGAATTAGAGTCATCATAGATGAGTTGGATCCTAAATCTACTAATGGATGATATAGAACAATCACCGATTGGAATTATTGGGTCTCGATGGTTGAAATGCGAGGGACATGGGTAGATTACATAGAAGTGGATACCCATTTGAGCTCAGTCCTTAGGAAGGAAATATATGTATCCTGGTTATTGCAAGAATCAAAGTTATCTTACTTCAATTAGTTAGGGATTACCCACTGATGTATCCCATATATGCAGAGTATATCATATTATGTTGTTGACCGGGGATTACACACTAAGGTTTACCTTATCTTGATAGTGGCTTATGGTGGTAATGATATTATTATGGAAAACTCCATAGATCATGTGAGCGATGGAATATGTGAAAAAAAATGTATAATGAATGACCAGTCTCACTACTTATGGATGTGAGACTTATTCTCTAGGAAATCCATTTGGACATTTGATATTGATTTCAAGACATTATAAAGGGTCGTATATATCCTAGTTATTGCAGGAATAAGATTAATTGTAGTTTGATTGTTTGGGGATTAATTACATATGTTGACCCCAACTTTGGTTCATATAATATTATGCCACTAATTAGGTCTTACACAATGAGGTTTATCTTTCAATGGATGGACAAGGTTATCTCTTATGGGGATACTGGATTGACCTAGCATGATTATCTATTTCATATTGGTTTATTTACCACCTGATATTCCATAGATACCTTCATCAAATGTTAGAGAATTTCTCACTGACATGTCCAAAGACAATCACATTATTCAATTGAATTTTCGAAGGTAAATTTCATAATCTGTGTTTAATGTCCAAAGGTTGACACTTGATCAAGGATGAATTGTCTGGAGGACATCGTAAGACCGATCGAGTATATCTTGGAATCCATTGCATCATCTTAGCTAACATCTTCCTAGGGTGTTTAAGGATGTAGATTACTATTCATGGTGTTATTTTGAATGCTTGGTGACAAAGTTGGAGGGTATCACACGATTCAATGAAAACTGTTTTTATGGTGATGCATGTTCTAGGTTGACACGTATGGGTGTCATCGTGAACACTATTTGACCTATTTAGAGGATATCTAAAGAGCCAACTGAAAGCCTGGTGCTACTATGAGACTCAACATTTATGTAATGGTGCTACTCTATTTTCTGGGAGACATGTATATAAGACATTTTTAGGGATTTATGGCTAGCCCATATGTTTTATTAGGACATGGGAGGCATTCCAGGAGGGTTCCAAGCAACTTTCACTAACATTTCTAGTGGAATTTGAATAATCCAAATAGTATACTATATGAGAGTTACATTATCATGGAGACATGTCATAATGATTTACTATGACTCAAGTGGTTCATGTGAAGCACATGAGGATCATTGTACATGTTCATCACATAATCCTACTATATTGTAGTCTTTTTTCTACCATTTTGTTACAAATATATTATATTTGTTAACTCTTATATTCATATAATACTTTCATGTTTTTTGTTATATATCAGATTTTCTTCACATCCTCCACTAGATGACCATTACATGATGAATGACTGTTCATTAGAATTTCTTATGCATGATTCAGGATTTCTCAGGTTGTTCATCAAATCTTACCTAAAACATGTTCCTGGTCATGAAATCAGTCTCTTTATGAAATATTATTTTATGCCAAGTTTCATTTGTGTAAGGTTTTAAGGAATGTTCTTCTGTGTTTGTATGTTTCCTTTTAATGACATGGTGGGGATATATAGGCCTCTCTATCCTGGTTATTCACCTATTTTAATTTCATGTATAAAAAATCGTGGCTAGACTTGATGGATGGTTTCAGTCATCATGTGTCTTCATGATTTCTTATAGTAGGTTACATTGGGGTGTCAAATGATTTTAATCTACCGTAACATTATCACATAAATTACCCATTTATTAGATTATTTACAATTAGTCAATGTATTTTAATCATGTGCACTTTTTTGGGAAATATATATTGTCATCCTATCATGTATAAGGGACATCATGAGATCAAGTAATCTTCCAAAAGGCCTTCATGTTACCATAGGTAGTTTATCTTTGACCTTTCACAAGACAAGGATGGCTTGTCATGTGGACTTCCATGATAATTATGGTGTGCCAAGTCATTTTTAAAATCACAAGAGGCTCCCACATTTTTTTTCTTTTTTACTTGACTATTTTACATTGACATTTGGGTTTCTCATGTTTTCTCATATATCATTGAGGAAAATCTATCTCCCCATCGATTACGAGTTGCATGACCAATAAAAGACCTCATGATTAAGTGTGATCATTATCAGGGATAAAACCCCTTCTCATTTTTGTTCTTAAGGGGGATACAAAGACCATGAGTACGTGTCTGAAAAATTTCACGTGTTGAGGATGACTCGACAACTGACTTTCATCCCATGAGGTGGGAACATCCATGTGAGTTTTCGGTGTATTGAGAACTTCATGGGTGCATTAAAATAATTTTATCACTCCAGGAGACCTAAAACTTCTCTATTTTTTCATTTAATTATTTTATATGGACTTTTTGTTTTCATGGGTTTCAATGCGTGGTGTCGAAGACAAAAACTCCCCCATGTGTCATGTGTCATATGAATAATAAGATGTCTCATGTTGATGTGTGGGAATTATAATGGAAAAAACCTTCTACTCATTTTTACATATAAAGGGGGATTTTAAGACCATATGGACATGTATGATGGCTTTCCTGTGATGACCATGATATGCCAATAGATTTTTTGATTCAAAGTGGACATGTTTATGGGTGTTTCTGGTGTCATGAAAACTACATGGGCATATCACAAACACTTTATGACCATGAAAGGCCTATACCATTTCAATTTTTATTTCCCTTGATAATGTTAAAATGTTGGCGGATTCCATGAGGTTATATGAGTTTTTTTATAGAAAAATAACTCTTTATATCAATGATTAACCACATAAAATCAATGACCACAATGAGATCCCACCTTTTGAATATTTTCCTCTTATTTATGAAGGATTTTTGGAAAGTTTGTTCGGTGTCCACTGACTGACAAGTCACATGTCCTAGGAGTTCTTATTTAGCTATCACCACATATTCGCAACTATATAGGGTGCCTTCTCATATTCAGAATAACTTCTCTAAATGGGATTTATAGGATATTCCACGAGTTATGTGATTCCATGTCTCCTAGGTGATCATGTGATTTGTTTTCTTTTGGAAACATTCTACTCCTTTTTTAGTGAAGGTAAAATAAAACCCATATTCTTGTATTTATTCATTTTTAATTTTTAATATGCTCATTTAGAAGGAATCAAAACACACTCGTGACCTTCCTTTCTGAACAAAAACCTTCAGTAAATCCATTTAGGAAGAGTTGAAAAATAATTATGAATGAAAACAATCCTCATCAAAACACGAGACATTACACGGATGATATATATATATATATATATATATATCTGTTAGTGTATATAAAGAATTAATATGGTAATTATGATATTTTGAACATTTCTGAAAGACAAAATAGAAATTACAAATATTCTTTACTGATTATTCAAAAGTTGAAGTGTTACTAATTAATACGTTCAAAATATAATCTCAATGATCACAACATAATTTATTATTCATAAAATTATTCCATGTTTTGTTTTTAAATAATAATTGATTTAAAAATATTATATTTATTAAAAGATGTTTATAATAGTGGTTATCGAACTATATGTAAGAACCTGTTTTTTCACTTAGGTATGGATCATTTAAATCTCAGTCTAAATATTTACATTGTACCTAATATGGGCTCA
This sequence comes from Viscum album, assembly GCA_963277665.1. NCBI lineage: Eukaryota > Viridiplantae > Streptophyta > Magnoliopsida > Santalales > Viscaceae > Viscum > Viscum album. The sequence continues at coordinate 31,735,057 of OY728150.1, read as the reverse complement.
TAATGAGTTATAAAATGTCTCAAGTGTGTATGGGGATTTTTAGAGTTGGAAACAATCTTTTTAGGGGAAACTCTTCAAGTCTCATGGTTGGCACAAGTTATGCCTGATTGTGCGGATAGTGATTTCCAAAAAGATCCACCATGCATGGTTCGCGCATGGTCGTGCGGCCTAACCATGAACTTTCTCCCCCTTCCTTCATAATAGTGAATGGTATTCATACTCTTTTCCAACAATGTGGGTAAACCATACACAATCGTTTGTTCTGGGTAATTTGTTAATTTTTCCCATAATGATCTAATTTGAACCCCTCTTCCGCCCTAATCTGAATTTTAGAGAGATTAACTTAAATTTACCTCATTTTGGATTCCTTAGAATATATAAGTTTTGAATCACGAGATATCCATCATATGTTATCTGATAGAGCTTATTTCCATCATGTTGCATGCACATTGATATACACTCAAGTCCTTTTGAGTTTTTCTTCTTCAGTCTTTGTCTCAAACGAGTTATTGGGGTATGATAATTTTTATCTTTTCAATAGATCTACTATGATCATAGCTATATCAATGTCCAATATCAGAGGAGGAGAGTCCTAAAAACCTAATTTGGGTTGTCTATACCTCATCCATCAAGTTTATTGTTTTTTAATTTGTGGTTGGGCACCACAAATTCAATCAAGTGACATTAATAGAATTTTTATTACACGAGTATTCTCATTAGAATTGTATGGATATTATATTTCTATACATGGGATTATTTTTCAGTTTTTTTGACCAGAACTTCATCCTTTCTGTGTTGAAGGTTATTCCATAATTTCTTTTAGTGTTTGGAGAAGTCTGTGCCACCGTTCAGGTGTACCCTGGCTTGACCTCCCAAGTGTAAGCATTTCTATATTAAATTGCTTGATTTATGATGTAAATTTACTAATTTAATGTACTATTTATGTTTACCAAATGATCTGCATATGTTAATTGCATCAATTGATAATTAAATGTGAATTTTTAATTGCATGTATAATATGTATATGACTTCTCCTTAAAGTAAAATAATAGTAGATTTCATATCCTTAGCACCCCTTAGCACATTAATGGAAGGCAGAAGAATGATCCTTGAATAGGTAATATTCATTAAATTGATTAAATGAATGGTTTTTTACTACATTTCCTTGTAACACTAATGAATGGATACACTTGAAACAAATGGACTTATGGATTAATTATGAATTTATTAAAAGGTTGCATGCTATTTGACCTTATCACACTAATAAAAGGAAAGTCTTGAACGGACAATTTCATTCTACATGAACTTATCACACTAATGAAAGGAAAGGATTGACTAAATGAAATATTACATGACCTACAAATCAAATATGAATGTCTTGACTAATGCTTATCATGGATACTGATCATAAAATTCCATGAGCACTTGGGAACCTCATTATGATTCAAGGATACTACTTTCTTAGGTTGAGACCCACCTAGATCCAGATCATTATCTAAAATGGGATGCCTGATATGATATTGATGGATACCTTAAGTAGTAATACATGATTAATTTGATAGACTCCACGGATAAAGCATTGAAAACTATGATGCTTCTGATATACTACTTGGATCCATCATTGAAAATTAGGTTCCACAGTTAAATCCCATCAGGCCTAGTCATTTCATAGACCCATTTTACCTTAATGAACTCTATGGTATCTATAGGTTACTCATTGTGGAATTCCTTGGACTATGATCCTTGGATTACACTCTTACCCCATTTTAGGGTATAGCTATTTCCATGTTGGTGACCCTTGAATCCGGCCTCGCCTTGGTTATTACATTGGGACTTCACTATTAAATATCAGTATAGGTTTCCTTGTTACAACATTTAACCTTTTAAATTTCTTTCATGTGACTTATTTATAAAATGGTATGAATCAAATAATTAATTTTTGACATGTTTTGGCACCACTTGAGGGATGAAGCAGTTACATGGTAATTTAGTTACATTGTAATGCTTTACATTACATATGTATAGTTTCATGCTGTTACATTTATATTACCCAGGATGGATATTATAGAAACTGTTAGTGGTGGACCATTAAGATTTATCTCAAACCTTGTTTGGGTGCCGTTCGTACTCAGAGAAGATAATAAGAAGGTAGTTATTGATAAATATAAACATATGGCTTCGTACACATTATTGATATCTATTTAGGATAGTGCATGATTGCAGAGGATAGATTTGGATCTTGGGATGCTTGGGATAGTCTTTTTATTTCAGTTATACTTTTTTGAACATTACATCCCTACTATTCATATCTAGGTTTACCTGTTTTGGAGTGACATGACATATCAACATGTGTTGAATGATATTCCAGTTACTTTTTTTATTGTTAATATTGTCTCAATTTTCTGGTATTCCTAGTGTTTTATTATATAAAATCTTATATTTTACCAATATTTACACCCATTTTTTGTGCTACACATTCTTGAAGGGGGTATAGTCTCCCCATGGACACACCCTAGAACCTCAAATCTAGTCAGAATCCTCTTTTGTTTGGAGAGAGTTTCTTGAGTCCATGTGGCCCACAATGCTCGGGACATCCATATAAGTGGAATTCAGGTCTAGGATGTCAAAATTTGGATTCATAGTAGTTTCCCTACTTGATTTAATATTTGGAGACAATAGAATGATTATTTGGAATGCTTGGGACTTTTTCATAATTTATTGATCTGATTTACGAACCCCTGATCGAGGTAAAAACCATGTTTCCAAAAATTAAAATTCTTGTTATAATTTTTCCAATATTTGTTGATATTATTTCCCCCTTGGGTGATGCACATGTTTTTTTGGAGTAGTGGATTATTACTCTGATTTAGGATTTTCATTCACCATTTCCCAGATGATATGAGGGCAATGAGGATTGTTAAATGCATCATTATATGCACCTATAATTCACATTTCATTCATATTTCTATGCCATATAGGTGTTTTTCACTTATTTTTATTACTTGATATTCTAATTATGGTTGAGTGATATTGTAATAGTAATTTTGTATATGTATCTCATTTTTTTCTGATTGAAAAATTTATAGTCTCAATTCATGAATTGTATGAGCCCTCATGGATTGGGATGAGTAATTTATGAAATCTAACCATTATGCCATAAATATATCGATTTCATTTCTGATGACAGGTGTATGGGAAATAATTCATCAAAAATCAATATCCATTATAATGTGAATAAGGAAATCTAAAATGAATTTGTTGCACATACTTATCCCTCTTTTTCATGTTTTTGAAATTTAAAAGAGTGAGCCTGGAAATTAAATTTAAAAAGAAATGAAACATATACTTGGGAACCTACCAACACCATTTCATAATAGTGGTTATTTGAGGTAGTATGCATTGGGTAGTGATTTTCCCTACATTCATGTTCCTCTAGTTATGATTACATTCCTTTAATATTGTTATGAGGTGTGTCCTTGGCCATTGTAGTCAAATTCCACCACAATTTTCTCATATCGCACACTAGGAGGGTGGAAACGACCATGCTGTAGACGTATGGGGCCATAAGCCACCATTCTTTCCCTCCGGAGTGCCACGTGAAGAAAAACATGATATACATTATCTAGGAAATGATGGCCATGTTCATGATAGTTTCATACATCTAATACTGTCCATGCATGGTGCTCGATTGCATGAACCTACGATGGATAAACTGACTTGTGAGTTCCCGGAATGACACAATCCTACTTTCTCTAGGGATGGTGGTCTGCATGCTGCTACGTCTTGGCTAGAATCCACACTATATAGCCATTATCTACTAGAGATACATCATTATTAGGGGTTAATTCTTAAGACATATATGTGTCGATAATCAGCCTATCATTGATGGGATGTGACTTCCCCGACTAGTTGTCATCAGGGCATGTTATGGGATGATTTCCATACAGCTTTCTATGATCAGTTCTTTCCATAGACACTGAGAGAGGACAGGGACAGAGATTTCCTATATATTGGGTAAGGTTTTATGTTATTTATGGAGTATTGATGACATTTCATAGAGTCTCAGTTCTTTTCACCACTTCTTGTTGGTGATGATATTTCTTGTGCTATACATTTCGAGGATGGGCACTAGTATTCAATCCATACATAGGTGAATTTATTTTTCATATCTACTATTTTTGAGATAGTAAATCAATCTCTTATCAATTATTTCATCCTAAGGAATGATAATAGTAATGGGCATATAGGAATAGTGTAGTAGTAGGTTAGTAGTTCTTCTGGTGGTTTTAAATGTTACCTCTAGGTTTCTTGTTAGAGAAGTGACAACTAGAGTGACTGTTTCGATGTCAATAAGGTGTGTAATCTATGTGGATGGTGGGGGATTTCAAAGTCTCATTGTGATAGAGACCCATTGATGTTCCAGGCTTTTGGATTTATGGGGAATCTCAATAAATTAAATTGAAACTTTCCCCTAGTTTTTAGGGGGAAAGGATCATCACCATCCTTATCTTTAGGAGTGGGTTCTTTTATGTCACGCGAGCTGTGGATTAGGAATTGCATCGGTAGGTCTAGTTGAGGAAGAGATTGTGGTCATGAAATCCAGACTCCTGATCACCAGTAGCACAAATATAGTAGTTATAATGGGGGTAGTCCATCTGTTTTATAGGGCCATGGATCGGGCCAGTTGAATTCACTACAGCGGAAACCTGAGTATCGGGATGCGTGACCATCGACAGTACAAGATACTATTCTAGCAGCCTTTACCATCATATCAGAATTATATAATATCAGTTCCTCAATATCTTTTATCTTGTTATCTGTCGGGGAATTTATCAGAAAGGTGATATGGTATCACATTTGTGAAGTGAACCTAGATAGACCGTTAGGGGTACAAATAGAGGTAATACATGAGTTTCGAGACTGTCCCCTTGAGGTAGACAGTTACCCATTCTTAGGGAACCTCTTTTTTTCTCAAGTTGATGGGATTTGAGATCATTATTGGGATTCATTGGTTGGTTATGTACCATTCTTGTTTAGACTTCTGTCCCTGCATATTATCTTTTATGTCACCAAAGGGTGGAAGTTATCCACATAAATGTGAGTGCCATGCCCAGGCTGGTGGAGTGGGACTAAATCATAATGGGAGTATGTGGAGTGACCAACCATATTTCAAATGTCTTCATAGAGGATCAAGAATTATGATAAGTTTATTTTCCCCTAGTTGTGGATCATTTCATGAATGTCATTCCCAACAAATTTTCTGGATTTTCTCTTGAGGGAGAGGTAGAGTTTAGAATCAATATTGTTCTCGGATAATCTCTTGTGTCCATTCATCCATTTATGTTGGATCATAAAAGATTTTCAAGAGATCAAGATTTAGTTAGAGGGTTTATAGGCCAAGGGCTTTTTATGGCTCAGTACATCCTCCTACAGTTCACCCATGTCTTTTTCAACAATTAGGATGAAACCAGAAATCCGTGCATGGATTACTGACGATTGACCTATCTTACAGCCATGAACAAGTATCCATTACCTCAAATAGATGATCTCTTTTAACTGCTCTGAGGAGAAAAGGTATTCTCCATGATCGACATGAGACTGGGTTATCATCATGTATGATTCATGCCATCATACACACCTCATACCCATTTCCATAGTATGTCTGGTCTATATAAATACCTTGTTATACAGTTCAGTATTACAAAAACACTCACAATTTTCTTGGCTATAATGTTTTGGGTTTTCCACCCCTATGTAGAAACTTTTGTCGTAGTCTATGTAGATGACTTAATGTTCTATTCTTTCACACATAGAGACCATTACAAACAAATTGATATCATTATGACTACATTGAGAGAACATCATATTTATTACAAGCTTGTTAAGTGTCACTTATAGATTTAAAAATTTAACTTCTTGGGTAATATAAAATCATAATTAAGACTATCTGTTGACCTAGAAAAGGTTAGTGTTGTATTTTCCTGGGATCATCATAATAATGAGTTTGATATAAATATATTCATTGGGCAGTTTGGATATTACAAGAATTTCATAAAAAACTTTTCTCACCATGATTCACCTTTCACAGTTCGGAAAAATAATCATGTAAAGTTCAAATGGTAAGAAGCTTGTAAGAAATCATTTCAGGGTTTGAAAGATGAGATTGTATCAGAAACTATTATTACTCATTCAGAGATAGTTATAGTTTATTACATATTCTATTATGCATCATCCATCTTAATAGGAGAAATTATGACGCTGAAGGAAAAAGTCATTTAATATAGATCTCGGCAGTTGAGGTCTCACGGGAGAAACAAATTGAGGCATGACTTGAGCTAGCAGCAGTAGTCAATGCCTTACTATTCTGTAGAAAATATCTATTTGGAGAGTTCTTTATGGTTTACATGGACCATAGGATCCTCAAATAAAACATTTCATTGCTTGAATTGAACCTCATATTGCTGATATGGGTTGAATATCTAAAATCCATTGACTCTAAGCTTCCCTATATTCATGGGAATTGAAATGTGGTTGTAGATTCACTGAGTCAGAAAAATAAAGCATAGGTCATATGAGAATCTAGTGATGAATGGATGTTAATGGAACTAATTTATGACCTAAATCTGTATTTTCATTATAGTCACAAGAAATTATGCCTCTATTACATTCATGTTACATATTCCCTCCTTGAGAAGGTAAAGGGTAGACAATTTTCAGATCATGAGGCTTAATTCTCAATTGAAGAAGTTTAGGAGATAACCTGCCTCCAGGTTGGTCTGTAGATAAGGACAATGTCCTACGTCTACGTGGAAGTATCATGGATCCTATTAATATGAGAGAGAGGTTGATGAAAAAGGCACATTCATCCAAATGGGAAGTTCAAACAAGAATCTTCAATATGTATCGAGATATACGATGAAAGTATTGGTTTCCGATGATGAAATTCCAGATAACAGACGACATCACTTGGTGTCCCACCTGTGTATAGGTGAAGGTAGTGAACGAGAGACATATTGGCTTTCTACAGCCACTTATAGTCCCATAATGTAAATGGGAAGTTGTTTCCAGGGATTTTGTGGTCGCATTACCTTGGTCGCTGATGTGTATCAATGCTATCTCGGTGGTCATTGAACGACTAACAAAATCATCCCACTTCATTCCTATTCAAGAAACATTTTTAGTTGATGAGCATGTAATACTATGTGAATGTTATATCATACAACTCCATGGTGTCCCTCATAATTTCATTACAGATTGGGATGATCGTATAACGTCATAGTTTTATAAGGTATTGTAAAAGTCTCTGGGGATTCAGGATCTTCTAAGAATAGATTTTCACCCTTAGACTGATTATCTTAACAGACAATAAATGTTTTATAGGATATGCTATGATCATGTGTCCTTGTTTTCTGTGGTTCTCGGGAGAAGCATACACCTCCTATTGAGTTCTCCTATGATAATATATTTCAAGAGACAATTAAGATGGCTCCTTTTGAGGCCTTATATGGTAGGTGATGATATTCATCACTGTGATGGATAGATGTAGGTGAGACAGCCCTACTAGGTCCTCGTCTTGTTCAGGATTCTTCAGAGAAAGTTCATCTATCCAAATGTATATAACTACTACATAGTCTAGATAGAAATATTATGTTGATCGTTGTTGATGAACTACTGAGTTCATGGTCTTCAATCTTGTTTTTATTCTGGTACCACCCAAGATATGGCATAGATGGTTACGAAATCAAGGAAAGTTATCCCCACATTATGTATGGTCATTGAAATTACAGAGAGAGTGATGTTGATATTTTATTAGTTTCTACAACCTCATATATACCATGACATTTATGATGACTTTCATATTCCAATGCTTCACCAATATCATGTTGATCTGTGTCATACATTTGATCCCGATGAAGTTGGGTTAGATATCGATGCTACCTTTGAGGACTATCCAGTACACATCATTGACCAGAGAAAAATGTTTCTACAAGGATGGAATATCCCTATAGTATGATTGTTATGAAATCACGACCAAGTACATGAAAAAAATGGAAGACGACAGCTAACATACATTCATATTTGCTAATGTTGTTCACCAATAGTGTTTCTCCACCCTTAGATGATGAAATATTGGGTGAGTTCTTTTAATGGGGGATATTAAAAGAATCTGATTTTTCACCCAATAATAGATCCTTTAAATTTCAGTCTATATATTTATTTTGTAACAAATATTAATTCTTAATGTGTTATAAAATGTCTATGGTATTTTTGGGCCTTGTTCTGGGCCCATAATAAATCTTTTCGGGGAAATCTTCTAAGTCACCTACTTGGAGAAATTTTTTCCTAATCGTGAGGATGGATCCTTTATATGGAGATAAATAACTCATGGTTGGTGTGTGGCCATTCAGCCTAACTATGTGATTTCCCCTTCTTCCTAGTAAATTGTGTAGAAAAACCGTGCAAAATATATTTTTTCTGGGTAATTTAACAATTTTCCCTAATTATCTAATTAGAACCCCACTACCACCATAATCCATATTTCAATGGTATTAACCTATATTAATCTCAATTTTGAGCCCTTTGATGTTATAATCTAGGAAAAAAAGGTCTCTTTAATCCGAGATCAGATCAAACTTTTTTCCATCATGTTGGATTTGTAACGATAAGTACTCAAGTCACCTTGAGTCATTCTCCTTCTCTCATTCCATCGATCAACTTATCAGGGTATGATCATTTTTATCTTTTTCTTCTATCTTCTCCAATTCGAGCAAAATCAACAGCTATTACTAGAGTAAGAGATTCAAAGAAGCATAAGGTTGGTGGTCTATAATGAATTACTCATGTTTATTGATTTTGGGTTAGTCAAGTAGGGACTACTAATTTCATCGAGTGTTGTTAATAGAATATATATTTCATGCTTATACATATTAGAAATGTATGGATATTCTCTTTATATACATGTGATTAATTGTTTATAGTTATGACCACAACTCCATAATTTCCATGTCTATGGATATGAAATAGTTTTTTTTAGTGTTTTGATACGTTTACGCCACTATTCAGGTGTGCCATTGATTCACCTCCTAAGGGTAAGAGTTCCTACATTAAATGGATTGATTTAAGATGTAATATGAATAATGGAAATTACTAAGTATGAAAACCACATGACCCGCCTAAGGTAAGTGCATATCTATATCACCACTTACCGAATTAATGGAATGTAGCAAAATAAACTTTGAACATAGAATATTGTTTAAATGGATTAAATGAATGGTTTAAAGCTACTTTGCATTATTATGGTAATGAAAGGAAATGATTGAACTAAATTGACTTATATATTAATTAAGACATGATTAAAATGTTTTATTATACATGGCCTAACCACAATAATAAATTCAAGGATTGAACATATGGTTTCATTCTACATGGCCTTATCACACTATTTAAAGGAAAGGATTCAACCAAACGAAATATAATGTGACCAAATAATCAAATTGTAATGGCCTTACACGATCTAACCTTGGATTCTGATCAGAGAATTCCATGAGCACTCGGGAACCCCGTTCAGATTCAAGGTTACGGCTTCCTTCGGTTGAGACCCACATAGATTGCAATCCATTTATAGCTTTGAATTTCTAATGTGATAACATAGGATCCCTCATGTAGTGCTACATGACGCCTTTGATACACTAAATGGATCTATAATTGAAAAATAGGATCCCTTTGATACACTCCATTGATCCCGCATTGATAAGAATGTTCCACAGTAAAATCCCATCAGGCCCTGTCATTGATTAGTCTTGTTTTTCATTAAATGAACTCCTTGGACATGGTAGGTGACTCATTGGGTAATTAATTGTACTATTGTTCTTGGATTACACTCTTACCCCATTACATGCTATAGTTATTACTGAGTTTTAAACCCTTGAGGTCTATGTCTCCTTGGTCATTACCATGGAACTTAACTATTAAATATAATTATAGGTTTCCTTATTATTACATGGAGCCTTTGAAATTTCAAATGTGTTACTTATTTATAAACTGTTATTAATTAAATAATGATTTTTTGACATGTTCAGACACTAGTAAAGGGATGAATAAGATACATAGGTATTTAGTTACATCGTATTAATTTACTTTATATTTTCATCCTTGCGCACTATTACATTTCAATTACACTGGCTAGATGTTATAGACAATGTTGGTGGTGGCCCAATGAGATTTACCTCACACTCTCTTTGGGTGTCGTTGGTACCCTTAGTAAATTACATGAATGTGTGTGTTGATAAAGGGAATCGTATGGATATGAATACTTGATTTCTGTATATTTATAATGGAACTTGATACCATAGGACGGAGTTGAATCTCTGGATTCTGGGGATAATCATTTGATTTCCTTTATAATTTTGTGTAACATGTTATGTCTTCCATCTTGTATCCATGTTTTCTGGTTTTCTTATGACATAAATTGTCATATGTTTTATAATTCTATTCCAGTTACTTTAGTTATTTTTACTGTTGTCTCTATTTTAAATTGTTCCTTATGATTACATATATATCATCTAGTATTAAACCTTTTTTACATCCATCTACTACGCTTGACATTGGTAATGAGGGAATAGATTCCCCACAAACACACCCAGGGGCCTCGCTAGTATTCGGTGGCCTCTATCATTTGGTGAGGTGTGATTGAGGCCATGTGGAACACCATTCTTGTGGTATCTATTTAAGTGTAATCTAGGTATGGGAAGTCACACTATATAATATGCACAATGCTCCAATTTTTGTTGAAAAAAATGCATGCGAAAACATGGTAATTAACATGAAAAATAATTAAAAAAATGAAAATAAATTAAATAAAGAGTGATAAGATGTAATAAAAGGTTAATTTTTAATGTTATAATTATTAATATGGTTTTTAATAAGTTAATATCATTTTTAAAACCACTAAATAATAGGCTAAATTACATTCAATCAAAATGAAATGTGAGGTAAGGTATATCACCTCAATTTCAATTAATCGAGTAATATTGTAATGTTATGCACCTAAATTATTTTACATGGTGTATATAATAATCCTTTAATGTGTAATATTATGAATAATTTATTGTTCATGGAATATTAGTTTTCAATTTGAAATATTTCTTTTATTGTGTTTTTGACATTAATGTTACCAAGTGGAAAAGAATTTCATAAATAAATTTCATTTCATTGGGTTATATTACTCCTTAATTTTATTTTATATTATTTTATTAATTTTGAATTTAATTTTAACTATATATTTTTTAGTGAATGTTTTTTATGTTGATATAGATTTGTTACACATAAGCGATTCATTGGTTAATACTCAAATAAAAATTATAATCACTATAAGGGTTTCTTTCATAACATTATAGAGACTTTTTATTCATTAATTTTAGTTAAAGGTTATTATTTTATAATTTTCTAATAAACCATTACTTTTTATCCTCTTATAGTTATTGATGGTATTTTCAAGTAATCGTAAATTTTCGCTGGTCTTGGTACTTACAATGATTGAGAAATGTTTTAAAATAAAATATAAATTCATTTCTCTCTTCAGTTGAAAGTTAATTTTTTATCTAAAACCATGTTTTTGAAAAATGTAATCAAAATTGATAATAAAATTTTAGAAACTATTAATTAATAAAATTTTTAAAAAAATTTCACTTTTCAAAAAATTTTATTAAAGGAATCTTCATGGGGTTTTCAAAACAATTTCTATTTGTATTTATCAAAAATGAGAATGAAATTTTTTTTAATTTGTAAGACCTGACGTAAGTTTCAATCATTCATGAAAAATAAAATATTTTAAGGATATAGTTATAATTTTTAAAATATTATTTTTCAATACAATTATTATCAAATAATAATTATATTTAATTTTAATAGGGATTTTCAAAATGAAAATGATATTTTCCTCAATAATGTTATAAATATATTTTTATCGGATTTCTATTAATCAAGAACAATAACCCATTAGTATAAATATAATATAACATGGATAATTTTTACTGGAATTCTAATTCTTCCTCTAGATGGTTTATGAATATTTTAAGAAAATTATTGACAGTTACTACAATGAATAAATTTTTTTGTCAATAACATTCTATTTAAATGTTAACATTCTTGTGGTCATTGGACATTTAATTTTCCCTATATATTCTTCTTATTTTTCATGGATATGTTTATTTTTTGAACATTTTATCATTTAAACAAACATTTTTCTACATATAATGTAATGTTTTTATCTTTTTATACATTAATAAATATGTATTACTTACTCTATTTGAATTTTGGATGATAATGAACGTCATTTTTAATTAAATTAATTACTTGATATATGTGGAATTCTATAGACATGAAATACCTATGTGGGGAAAAGTTATAGATAACCGCACAATTCATTGGTAGGATCGTGGGATGAATAAACTGTAGAACATTTTTTAATGGGTCTCTACCCTTCCATTGTAAACTTTCTTCTGAATATATCTTGAGGGTAGAGGAATCATGTTCCTTAGATCTGGCATCCAAAAAATAATATTTTCATTCATTAATAAGTCAATTTTTATTATCCATGACACCTTTTTAATGATATTATCTCTAGATACATTTCATTCTATGTTAATTGATTAAATGAAAAGTTTTTTTCATACAATTACTTGTCTTTATTAGTTATACCTTATCTAGTTATGATTTTCATGTTATTGATTAAATGGAATGTTTTTTCAGTTATCTACATTTCCATTTATTATTATAGTCAATTATTTAAATGGCATGTTTGTTTAGATATTTACCTTTTCTCATTGTCTATTACTTATTGATTTGGATCAATGTATTCAATATATATTCTTATGTACTTAATCCTTATTGATGTTTTGGGTAACCATTACTTATATTACATTCTTAAAAAACCAAGAAGTGTATAACAAAATATATTCATGAATTTTCTAGAAGGGATAATGATATTTTACAGAACATTTGATTTTGATTTTTGTATTCTAATGTAATTTTGGAATCATGTATGAAACTAGTCTAACAAGACTAATATACTATATGTCCCCTTAGGATGGGATTTATTATATATTATTTAAAATATATTAAAGAAGGCACTAGATCTGTGATACTGGTGTCAGGGATTTTTCTCCTTCCATCTCTAAAAACAAGAAATGTTAAAACAGAATAAATATTAAAAATAATGGTTTTAGATTTATATTTTTAATTATAATGAATAAACTTCTAAATTTATATCATTGATTTAAATTCAATGAATTTTCTTTAAAAACAATTCTAAGAGTATTCATAATAATAAATTATAATCCTTTGTTTCATTTTAATGTTTTTTATTGGCCTATGAATAAATTTTTGAATCATTTATTCTATGTGATACATGTGAAGATTATATCTATTACAATAAGATCAACTATAAAAATATTGAAACTAATGTTAAATTAATATGCATAGGTTTTTAATAAAACGCCATAATAACCATATTTTTTATTGATTTTTTATTTCCTATTATGAATAGAATACATGGTTTCCTTTGTGTATGATAAATGATAAATCATTAATAGAAAAGTCATATTAATATAAATTCAAGGGACATATGGATTTTGAAACATTTAGTGGGGTAAATAAATTATTTAAAACCCATTTTAATATTTTAATTAACTAGAAATCAGTAATATCATTTTTAGTTAAGACATGTTGATTGTTTCATGTTCTAGTAATCATGAAATTAATTTTGATCATTAATAAGAAAATTATGATAAAAAAACAAAAAACTATATCATCGTTGACCAATTATTGAGAGTGTATAGTAATCTAGGTTGATTGGGTGAAATCCTACTACAAATGTTTTATTTTAATTTTTATCAAATGAACATAAATTCGACGTAAAATGAATGTCTTAGACATTTAATTATATTAGGTTCTCTAAAATACTGACAATAGCTCCACAAAATTTTAAAAACAGATAATGATTCTGAATATGAAAAATATTTTAAACATACTTAAATTTTTATAGTGGAAATATCACAATCTTTTTTATATAAGGTTTAATATACTATATCATTCAATAGTATAATAAATGATATAAACAATTGTGAGAAAAATATTCACAGATGTTTATTATATATCTCTATGATAAGTTTCTCTCAATCTATAATAATCTACAATAGTTGTTTATAATTTTACTAAATATAACTATGTTGGGATTGAATATAATATTAATGGATACATAAATTTCTATAGTTTATACTTTATGAAAAGTCTAACAATACAAATATAGAGCTACTATCTTCAATAAGTGTGCATAAGTATAGTTAATATTGTAATACATCTTCAATTAATTTTCTCAAGATATCAATACTATTTCTTCACCTAAATCCAAGGATTTTGATATTATAAAACTTATTTTAATGATTGGTTTAATATTTAATGATAGTAATATCCCCATATAATAAAACAATAAGGTATTATATTTAGTCATTAAGGGTAATAATTTAAATTCCCTATATTTAATCTAGATTTACATTGTTTTAATAGTATAAAATTAGTTCTAGAATCAATTTTGTTTGATCTCCATTCTGTGTTATTATTTCAATAAACACATATTAAAATAGTTATTATTGTGTGAATTATAAACTAAGATAGATGTTTTTCTATTGATGATCCATTTTGGTACCACAAAATGTCTTCTGGGAAAACATAAGACAATAATTATTGTTAGCCATATTTTTAGTTTTGTGGGAAAAAATTATTAAGGGGTTATTAAGAAAATTTATTTTCCTTTTTCTTGGAATCATTGTTTTGGGGATTTGTACTAGTGTTTTAATGTGCAATTTATCTCATTTTTAATTACCTTTAATTTCAAACTTCTCCATAGGAGAAATAAGAACATGAAACTTTAATAAAAACCACTAAGCTAGATTTTAATGAGCTCACTAATAATGGTTAAAAAAATAAATATTATAAAAGTGAGAACATGTACTACGAGACATGAATTTAATTTTACAATCAAAGACAGCTCATTTATATAGATCAATCATATAGTTTACTCTAAAAAGTGACTCCCTTAATAATTCAACATATTATATATGTGTGTTTTTGAACAAAATAAATATCTCAGTGACAGGAACAATTTCATTAGTAGAATGAATTTAGGAAAACTAAAAATGGTGTCTTCATTATCATTATAAAATTATTGATTATGAGTCTTACACCTTTAGTTAGAAATAAATATTTTTTATACTGTACATCATGAAATTTTATATAGTTATAAAATGGGATAATTGTATTTTTTTTATTCTCGTATGGTTTTATGATGTGATACTATATGTGAATTTTCATAATAAATTACAATTTTTGAAATTTCTTTCCATATATATTATTAATGCCCTAGTAAAATGATATTTTTTTTTATAAATCTCAGTTCTAGTGTAAAAATAATTATTTAAAATATTATTTATAAACAAAGCATAACCTGATTATATTATCTAATATATTAATTAAATATATTATAATTTAGCATGATATATAATTTTTTGCAAAAATTAATGTTTTAATGACATTATATAAATCTAATTCATATTATAGTGGTGAATATAAACTTTATATATCATGTTTTCTGTTTTGAAAACTCTATATTTTCTTCTTAAATATTCCTATTTATCATGGGTTGAAATCCCTTGAATGGGAAAATATATGACTATGAATATCCGCAATTTTGTTTAAAAAATATAATTATATGCCAATAAAGTCTCAAACATGACATCAAATCCATTATAGGGGTTCATTATGGAATCAAATTTATTTTAATCATTGTTCTTAAATAAAATATGTCTATTTTTTATGTGTAATTTTCATTCTACCAATCAAAATCACACAAAAAGAAAAACCATTTGTTGAAAATTATATATAAGATATAATAACCCACAATTGTCATTCATAGATATGAAAAATTAATAGAATCATATTCAATACATAACATAAATATTGAAACAATATTTTTATAGGTTCAGTGGATTTTGAAACATGGATATATAAATAATTGGTCTAGTGGTGAACTGCATTATTCCCCACTAAGATCATCATATTTATAACCCTTCTTATATATTTCATACATAAATAATTTCATCATATCCTTGGGAATGGAAACATAATAAAGGGGGAACTCATATGATCAGTAAGGATAAACATGTGGGATATCAACAAGACATTATCATAAGGGGTAAGAACAAGAAAATAACATCTAAATATCAAACCTCATATATCACAGCTCATAAAATTTATCCATTTCATAAATCATGGAATCACATAAAATTTAAATCATAATGTAATAAATGAGCCTAAAAAATGATAGTATAACATTGTAAGAATACAAATAGTTGTGGAGTATACGCATTCATAAAATATCATATATCAAGGCTACCCATGTATAATTTTAAAAAAATGTTACGCTTTGGCTAACCACCCATGTACCTGTTTCAAGCATCAGATAACCTCTACTTTCCCTCTAATGGGCTTCATATAGCCTCTTAAGTACCCTATTTTCTATAATTGGATAACCTCTTTTATACCCATTGACCTCAAAAGACATTAATCATCCCCTAATACATTGAAGGTAGAAATGGGTCCCACACATAACATAATGAAAATAAATAAAAAATTTGTTCCAAAATATCGTATAAATTTTTCCATATTATAATTCATGGATATAAATGGGTTTCATAAAAATTCTATCATATCATAACACATAGAAAATAAATGGTTTTTCTAAATATTTCACCGTAGTGTAGTCCATGGGAATTAAATGGGTTTTATAATAATTTTATATCATAATGAAAACCCATGGAAGTAAAATATAAAGATGTTTTCATTATAACATATCCTCAGTAAATATTTGGAATCATCGAAGGATTCGATCAAATATGCTGTATGATTTTAAAATATCTCATGAATATTTTCTAGGGTAAATTCCATTTTCTTTTTTAAATAATTTATTTGAAAACTAAAAAGTGTCCAAATACTAAGGAAAACATTTTTTTTGAAAAAAACCTAAAAATATTATATAAATTATTATATAATTTCTCATTCATTCTAGTGAGAAATACAATCCTTGTCGTACTTGTTAATACAAAGATTCCATTCATATTTTTAGTAAATGTCTAAAGAGAATTACTTTGAAAATGATAAGCAGATCTATTTTAAATAATATTGTAAAAAGCAAAACATGTGTAAACATTTCATCAAAAATTTATTGGATAACAGAAAAAACATTATTTAAAATATTTTTATAAAACATGGAAATGAAATAAAATATATTTTTGACGGAAGAGAGAAACAATGTCGATTTTAATTAAGTACATTCTTTTGTAATTTTTATTATTAATGACTTTAAAATGAAATGAATAAAATTTATTCAATATTTAAATCCATATAATAATATAATAAATTAGATTCTTTAGTGTTATATCATGATGTTTCATCGTCATAAACATAATCGTAATCAATACCTATAAACGGTGATACTATGACATAAAACCATTCCACATTGATAACATTTGAATCACAACCAAAAAAGAATGAATGAAATATATATGGATATGTATATCCCATAATATTTATAATAATAATCATAAATTATATTCATGGGTAATATATACCCAAGAAAAAATAAATTAGTTGTGAATATGGAATGTGTCCCATGGAAAACAATTAAGACAAACATTCCCACCCTTATGTCTAGAAATACTTCATACACATTTAAATATATTGTATTATAATTTTCACTTAATAAAAAATAAGATATTTAAACTATAATTATATATATAATACCATGTGTTTTTTAATTATGACTATTTATTACTATTTTATTAACAATTCCTTGTTTAAATAATGTTTCGGGTAATAACAACCTCATTTTTCTCAGGCATGTTTTTGTTTGATATTTCAGTCCTGTTACATTGATCATGGTTACATAATTTCCATAATGTTAAAAAAATTATATCATATATATTCATTAAATATAAATTTATATTATGTCAAAAAATATGGATATATAAAATGTTTTACAATGTTCATGGAGATGGTAGTTTATACTTACAAATTAATTATGTTTCCATTTTCTTGAAGGATATTACAGAAGAATGGAAAATAATAAATAACAATTAAAAACTAATTATAATATCATATATATTGAATAATACAATACTTATCACCATACATTTGAATATAAAATAATAAATGTATCACTTCGCTTTGTGGAGGTCAAAGTTCCCACATACGCGTAGGTGATGTGGTCAATTTATAACATAATGGAAGGAAAGTATGTTTATGTGAAATTATAATTTAGTGAGTATAATTATTTAACTGATATAAAATTATTTTTTTTAATCACTTAATATATAAACTCTTGATATGAGGTTATTGAAAATGAATTATATCAGTTCGTGAGACAGTAGTCCTCCGTACAAATGATCAATAGATTGTATTCCATTTGATATATGAGGAGATAGATATTGGATATGCCCATTAAAAAATATCTTATCATTATATGGGAGATAAATATTTTATTATATAATTTTATTTTCATATTATTTTAATAGTGTGGAAGACTAAATAATGCAAATATGCTTGGTTAATAACGATACATATTCTTCAAACCACATCTATAAGTTAGCGCCAAAATCCTTCACATGAGGGTTTCATAGTAACACCAATTCCACTAATATTTGGGTAGTATTTTATGTAAATTATTTGTATAGGTATATTAAGAAACAAAACTAATCAGTACTGTGAAAAGGAATGGAGAGTGGATTCCCTTTGATGAGTTTCGAAAGTAACCCCCTTAGATACTACATAGATATTTCTCAAAAGAACCCAAAATGATAATTTTATTAAAAAGAAATAAATATTCATAATGGTAATAGAGTATAATTTTGGATAAAATTAGGTTTAATTATTTTCTTACAATAGGATTTAGACATGTTTTATAAGAAAAAATAGAATTATCATTTCTTTTAACCACCGATATACACGTTTTTACCTTAACAGTTGAAATGAATTTGTTACTTTTGTTACTATTAATTAGAACCCAAATTTTTTTAAATTATTATATAATATAAATTATTATAATAAAAAATATTAAAAAAAATTCCAAATAATTTAATTTAATTGGAAGAATTATTTTTAACATTAACCCACAAATGCGATAAAAAACCGATTTTCAATAGTGATATTTATTTAAGGTAAATGTTTTAAAAAAAAATGAAAGTTAGAAATACTTGAAATTAAATGAAATGGATTAATAATAATATAATGTGATACATTTCTCTTTTTAGTAATTTTAAAATAAGGTGAAACTTTTAAAATTCATTAAATGAAAATGATTTTTTGTGTGTAAAAAATAAATATTTTTTCACTATTGATAAAAAATTATTCATTTAATGAAATTATCAATAATTAACCCCAAGATTATTTTTAAATTATCTTATCAAAATTAGGATAATTTTTTCAAATAAATATTCATTAATTATAAAAATATTTCTTCATAGGAAAAGTAATGGAAATATTTTTTTGAAAAGAAATGTATTTTCACAATATATAATGACATTAAATAAAATATGAATTCATTTATTAGTATATTTTATTTATATAAAATCATTTTAATTAATTTCATGATTTTTTAATTCATATTATTAATTCCAATTTTAAAATTTATGTTATAATGGTCATGTTTAATTAATAATATTATTAATATGTTTCTGTTCGTTTAAACTCATTATTGCATGTAATGCATGCTATTGAAAAAATTAAATATATTTTAAAGAAAAAATATTTTAGAAAATCTCATTGTATTACATTCTACCACCCTGTGTGGTTAATTTATCCCTCAAAATTTTATGGAATTTCTATAAAAAAAATTGTTGACACATCTTTCTCATCATACACATAGGTTCCCAGGTAGCTTATTTAAATTGATGGTTTCTCCAAAAAATAATTAACCATGTGAGTGGGCTTATTTCATAGAACATTATCTATATGATATAGAATATCGACTAGTTATTCCCAATAATATTAATCTTTTTCCAAATGCATGACCTCTTATTTATGTACATGTTATTAATTATGTATGTACTTTCTATGATGGGGTACATTGAGCACATCATGGAATAGATTGAGGTTTTGTTGATGTTTCAAATGAAAATAAACAATCTGAATTCAATCAGGAATCATGAATGTTCCAATATGCATATTGAATAGATTTCCCATAATTCTGATTCTTATAAAATTCTTCAATGGATAAATTCATAGGAACTACCTTATAAAAACTTTGTATTCCATATTACCTCAACTATTATTAGTAGAACTTCTATTTCAACAATTTTCTACCCTTATTTATTGTTGAATGGATGTATTATTATCTTCAATTATGTTATCCATCAAAACCCCCAAAATGAATATTTCTCCAAATTCATCCCATCAGATTGGAATTCAAAATTTATTTCCAAAGAGAGATTAATAGGGAGTCATATGAATTTTTTGGTTAATTATATTATTGTATAAAAACATAACGCGAGGAAGTCGTTGAACAAAATAATATTTCAAATCAATAAAACAATATCTCAGCATGTTCACTATGGATTTAATTATTCCCTCAAACAGAACATTTGACTGAGGATGCTAATTTATAATGAAACATAACTCTCTATCCATATACTTTTGAATAATTTTCCAACAAATATAGGAAAACATGGTATCCCAATTATATATTATATAATGTGGTACCCAACGCATCCTTACAAAATTTTTCATTCATATTCTGGAAGTATGCTCAATAGATAAATATTATATAATAGAAATAAATTGCCCATACTTAATAAGTTGATCAAAAATTTCCCACATAGAATTATTCTTTTTAGATATTTTGGGTAGTTTGATTAAAAAGATGTGGTGATTTTATCCATTTTCATTCTCGTATGGATAATGGTTATAACATCGCCTTAGAATTTTCTATCTCATCCTTAAATTATTGAAATTACAAGAAATGGTATATATACCTAGAAATATATATCTTCGATTCATCCCACTAAAAATATTTTTATATATTTTATAATATCAATATACTTCTTGAATTAATAGTGTATTGCTAATTATTAGCTTTTTATAATAAATCCTTCATGAAATATGGTATAGATGAAAAACATACACGGTTCCTAACCGTTATAATTCTATCGTAATCATTGATAAATTCATGAATAATATAGTATAATTGGTAAGAATAATTGGAATCATTATATATTAATAGTTTCCCAAACATTGAAGAAATTAGGACATGGGTATATCCCCATTCTTAACCCTCAATTGATGATATGTAGAAATAATTTCTATTTTGGAAAATTAGTGATATCTTCATGGTTACTTAGGAAATTATTTTATACTAGATAGAGGTGTAGTTGCATGACCCGAGAGAGCCTGGAGCCAGTGTCATGCTACCATTACATTGGCATTATTATATGGAATCAAATCTTGAATGTACCAAGGAGTTTAGTAGTATTAGTAAACCAGATACATACATGAGCCTTGTATTACAACTGAATACACAAACTAATTATTTTAATTTGAGGATAAAAAAATTATTATATATACTCTTTCCATTCATATCATTTCAGCACACTTCAATGAATACTGGGTAAGAAAACAAATTAGGGTTGAGCTCAAAGGCTCAGTATGGTCAATCTACATTAGAAGAAATAATAAATCGATGTGAATAATTAATTTAGGAAGAAGATGACTTAAGAAATATTCCATATAGTCATTAACTACGAAGGAAGTGAGAAAATAATATTTCATGTTAAATAAAAAAAACATATTCAATTAAAATAATAAAATTATAATGAAATTCATCTATATATTTTTTCACAGTGAAAATCTCATGGATAATAAATAAATGAATCTTAATGAAGTAAATTATTAATTGTTGGAAATATTATCATAGGAATATAAAAATCTCTAATATCAAGATCTATCCAAAAAATAGTTTGAAAATATATTTATAACCATATTTAATTTATGTAACTTATTTTTCTTATGATAATGTTTCAATGCATCAAGGGGATCTATGTTGTTCAGACCCCACCCAACAATGTATGTCCAACGAATTCATCATATTGAGTAATAAATTTAATTAATAGACAAAATTACTTTTCAAATATCTATATTTAATAAATAATTTTGATTTATCAATATTTACTTAGATAATAAAAATACTATAAAAGTGAACACCATATGTAAAAATGATACATAGTTTAGGCAATAAACACATCCATGATAAATGATATGGAAAATCAGGGGAAACACATTGTCCAATGATCATAAGAAATTGAATATTCTAAGTTGAAAAAATGAGTCAAGGAATTGTACTTAAATATTATACTTTCCCAAATAAATCATAAAAAATTCATAGGAAGAATAAATATGGTACCAATATAACATATACCAAGTCAAATAAAAATTATTTTTATTATCAATGATAAATAAAATAGTATAAAAACATAATATAAAAATATTCATGAGGAAATATACTATATATTTTCTTAATCCTTTTCCATGTAATTACGTTTTAAATACATTTTAATTATAATTTATCTATTTTAACAGGGAAATGATGCATTAATGAAATGATTATGGGTAAATTTTTACATGTCACTGAAGGTAAAAAGAATATTCGTTTTGAACATAAAAATTATAGAAAATTTCCTTGTTTAGAAACAGACAAGAAGATTAAAATAAAAAAATTGTAATTGAAAAAAGGAGTTACAATTTATTTAATAAATAACTTCATAGATGTTGAAAACATTTTAAATTTTTTTAGGGAATATGTCATTTAGAATTAAATAGGTTCCCAGAATAAAGACAAAAATGAAGTAGTGTTTTCTTAGAAAACATTTTAAAATTATTAAGTTCCAATTCATTATAATATAGTATTATTAATAGGATAGATTCATGAATAACTATAATTGATTACACTTTAATGGTTTAATGAATAATTATCCAATAATTTAATCATATTAAATTTCAAGTGTAAACAACCCTAAAAAAATTAGATTTTAAAGAAATCCTTTAAAAAGACCATAAATTTGAAGTGAGAATAATTAAAAGAATAGAATATGTTCTTCTAATGTAAATAGACATAAAATAAGGGTAAATAAAAATTTATAGTTAAATAATATTACACAAATAATCAGAGAATATTAACGACAATGAGGAAGTAATATAACCTAAAAAAATAAATTGGATTTCGAAAATTCTTTCCACTTGAAAACACATAATTCAAATACTATATGATGAAATAATTTATTTTTAAAATTAAAATATAATGATTAATTATTTAATACATATATTATATGTCAAAATGGTATTATGTACACTATATATAAGAAATTAGGAGTAAATCAATAAAATATGTCTCTTTGAATGGAAATTGAGACGAATTAACTTATTGCTTGCAAAATTTGGAAGAATACTATGAAAAAAATAAATAAATTAAACAATACATTCCATTATAATAAATTTATTAATGATATAAAATGAAATATTTTCAGTATATACGCCACACAAATGATAAAAGTAGTGAAAATTTTGTATGCCTGATGGAATGAAAAGTAAAACATGAATCACATACATTGTGTTTCCTTTTTGGGTGAAAATCATTTAAAATCCTTTATAATGGTTTAAATCATAAAAATAACTTATAATATTACCATATTCATTTTAAAATTTTTATATATTAATTTATTATATAATATTATTACACATTTGTTAATAATATTTCATTGTTTTGAAAAATTTGTTTGTTAATTACTAACTTTGTCGAGTATGTTTTAACTTGATAGTTGTTCTTATTAACTATATCATTATTTAACGATATACATAATTTAATAAATTATTTAAATACCATATTTATAATATATATATATATATGTGTGTTTATTTCTTATAATCTATAAAATTTGTATTTACGAACTAAAATACATCGTTCATCGAGAGGGTGGGTCGTACGTACGCATGAACTCTACTTTTATTTCTATACCATATTTAAATTAATGATATCTAAATTATATATATGTATATTATTTTTTGAGTATCATATATTTTTTAAATATTTTACCGAGATTTGTTAAAATATTCCATTATAGACTCAATTTATAGAGAGAATGAATCACATCTCTTTGATGAGGCGGTAGTCCACACTTCCACAAATGATGTTATCGTATTCCCACACAATGGAAATCATGATTTTATTTTTTATATAAATAATACAGAAGAATAATAAAATAATAAATATCATATATAAATAATATATAAATAATTTTCCATCATATTTCCTAATCATGATATTTTTTAATAATAAAATTGAACGACGTCATTTTGCGAGGTGATAGTATTTCGTACACATAAACGGTAAGTTAATTTTACATTAGATGATAGTGTCTATATGTTTTGGTGGAAACATTATAATAACAACATATAAGTATATATAGTATATTATTTCACTATATAATAATTTAATAACAATATTGTATTGGGTATATAATTAAAATAAAACAAAAGAGGTTGTGGAAGGATGCTACATATGTTTTAGGTAACTTCTTTTGGTTTTCAACAAAGGGATTACTTGGATGCTTTTACTCTATTAGGGAGGATTTTTGGATTATTTTAAGGGTTATGGTAGATTATTTGAGATCATTTTTTGTGAGACAATGGTCTTTAGAGATGGAAATAAATAAGAGGGGTTTGTGCCTTTTTATACTGGAGAAAGAGTGGCATTCATGTATATTTTTTGAAATGGAATTATTCCAACGTTTTTACTATCACAGGTTTCTCCAATAAGGGTCCATGTTAGACCCAAGGAGTAATAATGTTGAATAATGTCCATAATGTATGTTTTTACACGTTTCTAGGTCATTTTGGCCTTTATGTTTAAGGTTTAGTCCCTTGTTAAGCTAATTTTCCACTTAATTGTTGTATTTAATTTTAATGGAATTCATTTCTATTTTTTGTCAAAAACTAAGATGAAATTTTAAAACCGTATATATTAGGTTTATAGAAAAATTGAAACAATTCCCCCAAATTTAGATAATAGAAGAGGTAGAAATTAATTTCAATTTAACCTCGTAGAAGGGATGACAAAGTAGGGTTTCAAAGTTAGAAGTTCAGAAGAATCCTAGGTTTTTATAATCAATTTAAAGGTGAAATTGATAAAAATAACTTATATTTTATTAGATTATATAATATTTATATAATTAAAATTTATATATAATAAAAAATATTATTTTACCTAATAAATAAAATATATGAAAAATATGAATTCAATTAAAATTCGGTATTTTACAGTATTCATCAAAAAATAAATCTTCCTTGAGCGATTCAAAAATAATCACCATAAAATAATTTTGATGTTTATATTTCAAAAATTTATTTTATTTTAACATATGATTTTTTTAAAAGTACCAAAAATTGGACTTAAAATTGGTTCACCATTTCATGTCGATAAAATTACATTTAGAAAAATGTTGTTTTTATTTGTAAAATTAAGCTTGTTCTTATCTTATTAATATAAAATATATTAGATGAATTTCAAAACATTAGATTGGATATTCAATATTTATAGTATCATAAATCAGTTAATACTATTTATAATCATTAATGTTAATGCCTAGGTTAAGTCTTATTATAATAATATTTCATTAATATAATGTTGTTTGGTAAAACATGGTCTTGCATGTAACATAAGCTATCAAAAAAAGTTTTTGTTCCATGAAATGAAAGATGAATTAGTATTTAATGCATTGTAAGATATATCAATGATTTATTTTATTTAAAAAATGAATTACATTCTATCGTCTTGGGATATTATATTACATTATGTGCATGGTTTTGTGTATCATACAAGATATCAAATAAAATATTATTACTTTATCATTTTGGGGATTTACACTATACCCACCTTCAAAAAATATCATCCTCAGAATTTAAACATGATATTTGTAATAAATTATTTTATATTATGAATATTGTTTTATTTAAATATCACATTGTGAGAAGGGATTGTAAAACAACCACAAGAAAAGGGAAGATGATAATTAAAAAGGTCTCATGGAAAAACATGTAGCTACGTCTCTTTATATAAGAATGTTAGTGGAATGTATAGATACATAAAAAGTGGAAAATCATAAATATGTATAGATAGTGATTGATTTCTTGGATCACAAACATTTTAATGATTGATAGAATATTGAGAGTCTCAAAATCATTAATCTGTGATGATTTTTAAGGCTATTGGTTCAACAATGATTTAAGCTATTATGACAATATTTTTTGATCTTTTTACAAAGATTTATGAGTTTTTTATCAAGAATATAAATAAATATACATAATTTATATGTTTAAATTAAATATGAAAATTTATATCTTTTGGTTGTTCTTCGATCAAATTTAAATTACCCCTTAATCTTTTAAATGGATAATCTAGAATGAAACCTTTTTATAAACACCACATTTTTTCTTATGGTTCGTAATACCCATAAAACGTGTCGTCACCTTTTTCTCCTTACATTATCCAATGTAAATCAGTTTAATAAATTTATCTTTAAAACTAATTATTGATATAACCAGTTCATATGTAATATTTATTTGTGATATCATTTGACTAAAAACAATGAACATTTAACAAAAAAACGTGTATTCTAGTGGTAGGAAAGAAAATATTATCTTCATTTATTCTTGGATTCAAGTAATGTGGACTTTTCTTACATGATGGGTTATCACCCAAAATAAATGTATTCCTTTTATAAAACCACATTAATATATTTTTCAAAATAAATATGATGGATATTATTGAAATTTAATCCTTAAATATGATTGTAAATAACATTTTTTATACAGCCTGAAATAAAAAATACTATATCCATTTATTTTTTACATAGGTCCTTATGAGGTATTGTGATCATAATTTAAAAGAGAGAATATCCTAGAACAAAAAAACATAGTGTGAGTATCAAATATCATATTGGAAAAACCATATAATAATTTTTATGACATCTAAATCACAACACGTTAGTTTCAATATAAGACACCTTGGGTTTAAACTACGCCATTCATTATCATTATCTATTAAAATACTTCATAATTATTTATAATGTAAATTTGAATTATCTTATTCATTTATATTAGGATTTTCATCCTAGGAACACAGCAAGGCCCATTATCGTTGACTAGGTTGTGATCGAGTCAGGCCGGAAGCACCTTTTTGGAGTTGTTACCCCTATATACATGTGTTCGAAACCCACATCGACATGAGGATCCGTACCGGGGAATATTGCTAGGAATACCAACATAATTGTTTCCATACTGACATTAATGGATGTTTATCTAATTTTTTTTTCAATTTTAATCATATGTTTATGTTCTCAATTCTATGTTTTCCTAAATATAGTTCCAAATGTTTCTTTTAATCTTCATCTATTATGCACTATAGCACCCAAACCCAAAAATCATAAAGATAGTGTCATGTTACCAATACAATAGCCTAATTTCATGTAATATAATCCCAAACGACAAAAGTGTTAACAGTATTGGTAAACCATATATATCTATAACACTTTCATTATAGCTGAATACACTAATTACAAAATAATTTTTTCATTCAAGGATAATTAATTTATTCCATTTAAAATATCCTTTCATTTATTTCCTAGAACACTTCATGGATTCATGTGGAAGGAAACAAAATATTGGTGACCTCAAATGCTCCATAAGGGTAATGTATGTTAGAATCAATAATGAATCAATGAGAATAATAAATATGGTAGGTTAATAATTGAAGTGACATGACATATAATCAATAAATGAGAAGAAAGTGAGTTAATAATAGGGAAAGGTAAATAATTGTATACATGTACTATTAAATCAATAATCTATGAAAGAAATGATTCAATATATTTTTTTAATATTGAAACTCTCGTTGATAATAAATAATTAAATCTACATGAAGTCAATGTTTAATTGTTAGACATCATGTCTTGGGAACATGAAATCATCTACTCTCAAGATCTATCCTCGAGAGATATTAAAACTACATGTAGAAACTTGTTTGATTTTAAAAAATAATTTTTATTCTGAGAATGTTTGGATGAACTTAAGAGATATATAATGTCCAGGATCCACCCATCAATTTATGTTAAAATCATTCTCAATACAGGGCAATTGATTTAATTAATATAAAATATTCCCTATCAAATATTTTTATTTAATAAAAAATATATATTTATTAATATTTCCATAGATATGAAAATTAATATAAAAGTGAACTCCATATATAAAAATGATACATGATTTAGAAAATAAACATATACAGGATAAATAATATGGATAATCAGTGGAAATACAATGTATAATGACCTTAGGAAATATAATATTTCAAGGGTACTAACAAAATATATTTATGAAAGTGAAAATAAATATTTTCCTTGATTGAATCAATAATAATCCTTATAAATGGAGAATAATAATGTTATAATAAATAAAATCCCACATGATTTAAATTAAGGGTTTTTTCATTATTGAATAGAATTACTATATATATATTATAAAAACATTTTTGGGGATGATATTTTTTTATATTGAAAAACATTTTGAAAATAAATTTCTATGAAAATCACATATAATAAAAATTTCATAAAAATTTAACGTTTTGAATTGTACAAGGTAAAAAGAATATTATTTGTTAGGGTAAAAAGGTAAGAAAAATTCCAGGACTAGAAAGAGAGAGTAATATTCTTTTGAAAACATTTTTAAAAGAAAAAAGGGGGTGAAAATCTATTTAATAAATAATTTCCTAAATGATACTACCATTTTTAAACTCTTTTTAAAAAACATGTCTTCGAGAAGAAGGATACTTTTTCGACTAAAAAGAGAAATGATGTCGGGTTTTCTTAAAGAGACTTTCTATTTTATTTTGAGTACCAAAGAGTGGAAAATGGTGATATTGATTAAATATGGTCATTAATAATTAGATGTTTGGAAATTTAATTTTTTTAATTGAAAAAAGCTATAATAATTTCCTCTCATGGAAATTCATGTATAAATAATCCCAAACAAAATGAGATTTTGAAGTAAACCCTTGAAAATTCCATAAAATTGATATTAGCATCGATCAATGAATATATTATGTCAGTGAGATTTAAGTTGACATAAAACAATTTTAAATTCAACAATTTTTATTCAAAATTTATTGGACACATAATCATAGAATATTAAATACACTGAGGAAAAAATATAACCCAAAGAAAGAAATTGGGTTATGAAATTATTTTCAACTTAGTAACGCTTAATTCAAATGAAATTTGATGAAATAATTAAATTTGAAAAACAATTAATTAATATTATATTAATCATTATTTAATATTTCAGATTGTTAGTATGTACACATTATATAATAAATTAGGTGGAAAAAAACATGTGTCTCAAAGAATGTAAATTGAGAAGAAATATCTTAATAAATGATAACTTGTGAAGTAAAATACCCATAAAAGAAATAAATGAAATAATACATATCAGCAACATAAATTATTTAATGATATATAATAAAAGATGGAAAATATATACACCATATAAAATAAATAAGTGGGGAAAATGGAGTATTCCTCCAGAAAAAAAATTTAGACAAGAATTAATTAGCTTACATTTCCTTTTTGGGAGAATGTTTGTTATCCTCCTTTATAATGGTTTGAAACTTCTTGATAACTTATACCAGTAGCATAATCATATTTATAATTTAATACATTAACTTATTATAATATCTTATTTCAAGTATGTTAAAAATCATTTATTGTTCTCACTATTTTGGATGTTAAATGCCTAGTTTGTGGAGTAAGTATTATCTTATTACACGTTGATATTATTTGTTAGATAATCATTTTAGCGTATAAGGATTGTATCAAATTATATATATATCATAAATAACCATTATATATGTATTTACTATAATCCATTAAAATTTTAGATAAGAAATGAAATTCGTCATTCATAGAGATGGTGTTTGGTACGTATGCAAGAATGCTACTTTAATTTCATTTCTATATATAAAAGAATAAAATGTACATGATATAAATATATATTATAATAAAGTATAAATTATATTTCATATTTGTTACATATTTTTATAAAAACCATCCTTTTTTCATTTAATGTATAGAGTGAATGAATCTCGTCTCTTGGAAGAGGGAGAAGTCCACACTTCCGCAAATGATGTTATCATATTCCAAAAAATGGGTAGAAAGAAGTTCTGTTTTATATAAATATTAAATATTAATAATTATAAAATAAATATAATATATAAATCATATATAAATAAATTTTTTATAAATATTCTCAACCAGGAGAGGTAGAAAATGAAAAATGAAAAACATCATTTTGTGGGGAGGTAGTTCATCATACTCATAAACAGTTTGATCATTAACCATTCAATGGACATGTGAATAAGTGTACATAAAAAACATAAAATAAAAAAATATAATTATATTTAATAAACTTATTTATTTATATAATCAACTAATAATAACATTTGAATAGTTGGAAGTGGAAAATGAAACAAAAGAGCTTGTGGATGGATTTTACGTCTTTTTCAGCTAACTCATTTTGGTGTTCCCCAATGGTATTCCATGAATGAATTTATTAAAACAATGAATATTCTAGGATTAGGTAAGGGATTATGGATGATTATTTGAGAAGATTTTGGGTAAACCAAAATGGTTTCTAAGTTGTGAATATGTTGGAGCGATTAATACCTTTTTATAGTGGAGGAGGAGTGGCATCCTTGTGAATTTTTTAAAAGGGATTTCCACCAACGTTTTGATGAGGAAACATGGACTCAATAATTATATAAGATAAATAAACGGTAGTATAGGTTCTATAAATAGACAAATAATATCCTTGGTACTATTTTTTATGTCAATTTTTCCGTAAGTTTAATGTTTAGTCCAATGTTAAGATAATTTTTCTCTTAATCATTGTAATTAATTTTAATAACTTTCAAAAATGATTTTTTTGACAACCAAATTGTACTTTATTATCCAATATAAATTATTATTATTCCAAATATGGAATCCATTTCTTAAAATTATAATCCCATATTTTCTAGAAATTAATTTAAAATTAATCCTATAGTCGGGATGAAAAAACAAGTTTTGATAGTAATATGTGAAACAAATTTCAATGTTTTTATATTGAATTTCAATGTGAAAATAATAAAAATTCCCTAAATTGAATTAATTTATATAAAACTAATATAATTATACATTAAAACTAAAAAAACAATAATGTGGAATAAAAATGATTTATATTAAAATCTTTTTTGAATTAAATTTCAGTATTTTTCAGTATTCGTCAAAAAATGAAACATCATAGAAAAATAAAAAAAATCACCCTATCCTAATTTTTTATTTTTTATTTCAAAAATTATGTTTTGTTAATATAAAATTTACAAAATATCTAAAAAATTTATTTAAAAAATGTTCTTCATTAAAAAATTTTAAAATTATGTTTACAAAAATATTGATTTTAGACATAAAATGGGGGTTGTTCTTATATTATGTCTATAAAATATATTGGATGAATGTAGAAAAATTTTATTATACGTATAATATTAATAATATAAATTTGAATAATAATATTCTTAATAAATAGTTTTAATGGCTATGTTATGCAATTTTATAATAATATTATAATAATACATTATTTTTTGGTAAAACTTGGTCTAACATGTAACGTAAGATATAGAAGAAATTCATTGTTACATTCAATGAACAGTAACTGAGTATTTCATGAATTCAAAACCATATAATTAAATAATTTTATTTAAAATAGTAAATATATTTTAATTTCTCAAGATATTTTATTCCCCTTAAGTTCTTTATATTGCATGTCATACAAACTATTGAATACAATGCTATTACTCTTTATTTTTGGGGCATTATTAGAGGATACTATTTCATGATTGCGATATTATTCTGATATTGATAATTATTTTAAGATATTATAAATCCACATTTCATCTTAAAAAATGAACTTTGTCCCTCTAAGGTAAAAACCTAACTGAATGTATCCCTTTAAAATATTATCCTAGAGTTTCTTCTTTGGTTTCTGCAACTCAATCAGGTGAATTCTATTGGGAGTCATTGAAATATGAAACACACTTTTTTGAGTTATTTTGAGAAATCAAATTAACTATATGGTGGAATACTCAAAATGCAATGACAAATTAAATAAACAATCTCTCATACAATAGGCATATCATCGATGATTATTTTTCCCCTAAACATCTGAGATAAGAACAACTTTTGAACAGGAATCAAGACCCATATAGTGGATGTGATTTCCATCAGGTGATAATATCTTCCATAAAACAATCATGATAGTACTAGTTGGTTGATATTATCAAACATTACATCAATTCCTTGGTAATTCAAGTTTCCTTTATGTATGGAATGCCAATCCATGCCTAATATAACATAAATATCAACCATATAAGGAATTTAAATATTTATAGGATACAAATTCCCAAAAAAAATCAGTGATCAGTCATAGATGAGAGATGTGATGACAATACCCTTACGGGTTTAAAATGATATTTCAATATGTAATAATTTTGCTAGAATACTCAGAATATAATAACGAACGAAATAAACAATCTCTCATATAATAGTCATATCATCGATGTTTAGTTTTCCCCTAAACATCAGATATAAGAACCACTTTTTTGGAGTTATTACCCCTAAGTACAAGAGTTCTAGTGCTATATCAACACGTATTACTTAGAGAGGGATTTAATTTATAAAAACCAGACACACTCTCCTTAAACAAAATTACCGGATATATTTTTAGAAATTGTATTTCCATTATATTGTCAGATAAGATTTTTCATCCTAGTTGATAAAGGTTAACTAAAACATTATCTGAGAATAATTATAATAACCCACACATTTCATACATAGATATAAAACCATAATAGGTGAATACTCATTACATTTCATAATTATAAATGAAAGAACTTAATATGTATAGTGCATTTTGAAACATTTATATATAATCAAAAACTTTAGAGGTGGACTAAATCATCACATAGTATACTATTCATAAAATAGAGCCTTATTAGAAATATCCAACATAATTAAATCATAACATTGGGAAATGAAACATAATAAATGGAGAACTCAGAAACTCAATAAGGGTAAACATACTACATATCAATATGAAATACACATAATTGTATGTGAACATGAG
The DNA here is from genome assembly GCA_963277665.1 of Viscum album. Lineage (NCBI taxonomy): Eukaryota > Viridiplantae > Streptophyta > Magnoliopsida > Santalales > Viscaceae > Viscum > Viscum album. Next base: position 31,701,694 of record OY728150.1, on the reverse strand, counting down.
AATAACATCATTAAATCATACCATGAATATAATAAATCATTTCATTATGTCATGGAATGAATAATTTCGTTAATAATACATGAATAATTTTGTTAATAATACATGAATAATAAGGGAATAAATGAACATAATCCATTATAGAATAATATAGGCATTAGACATGGATGGTTCTAAAAACCATAATCTTATGAATGATTATCTCAAGGCTAGCCACTAAGGAATCCATGACATTTAAAGCTTGGGATAATCAATCATGTACCTTGGTTAGGATTCATATGACCACACGTGTACCCACATTAGGGTTTGGTATAAGCTCTATATACCCTTTTTACAGTCTTTGGATATCCTCTCATGCACAATTTGAGATCATAGAACATTAATTATTACCAAATGCAACGGTGGGAGATATAGGTCCCACCCATAACATAATGAATCTGATACAAATTTTTCCCAGTACATCATAAAAGGTTTACAATATTTTAACCCATTACATGAAATGTGTTTCAAAGTCATTTAATCACAATATAATTCATGTAAGAGAAATAGTTTTCAAAAACATTTCATAATATAATAACCTTTGGGAATGAAAAAACTATCATACAAATTGTTCATCGTAATCATAAAACATGAAATGAAATGGAAAGGATGATATAAATAGATTATACCTGAAGTAAATAATAAAATAAATTGAACCATTCTATCTTTAATGTAAAATGATTTTATAATGTCACATTAGAAACTTTCTTAAGAAAATATTCATTTTTAATGAAAATAAACTATTTAAAAACTAAACAATTCCAAAATATTAAGATTTATTTTCATTAAGTAGACCCTTTAAACTGTGGTAATGAATCTTAATATCATTTTTTGGTCATATTGGAGGGAAAATGCTTCTATGTTGTACCCCATACAATGATGATTCCTCTTACATTCTCTGTTAAATTCAAAAGGATCTTGTTCAGTAAAAAACAAGAAAATCCCTTTTCATAAAAATATAAAAATAAAACAATTAGTAAAAATATATTAAAAAAATGGAAAATAATAAAAAATGTCCATAAATTGTTTTTAGAAAATATGGAATGGAATAAAATAGATTTTCAACTGAAGATGGAAATAACGTCGATTTTCATTAAAATTATTCTTCTAGTTTCTTTAACTATTCATGAATGTAAAATGGAATAAAAACATGTATTGTTTATAAATAACATGTGTATAAAATTTAAAATATTCAATTTTTTGGTATTTAATAATATTTCATCATTAAAAACAAAGTAATAAATAATCTCGATAAAGAGTGTGATTGCAACATAAAACCATTTCCACTATGGAAACTTATGAATCATATGACCGTGGAGATAAGGAACCTTAAAATGAAATTTATATACCTTAATTTTTATTATAATAATAATTAAATAATTTATGTGTATTATGTACACCATACAAAATAAGCAAGTGGTGAATATGTCATTTTTTCCATAGAAAAAAATGCGATAAAAATCACATACCTTCAGTCACAAATTCTATCATGATAATTAAAAAAACCAGTAAAATAAATAAATACTATTGAAAATATATTATATAATCCAAATTATATATTAAATTCCTTAAATTACTTACATATGTCTAACTATTACCATTTTTTTGAAATTCACTATTAAAAGCATGTTCAGGTAATAAATTCATTTTTCCATGTATGTTTTTGGTTTGATATTTTATTACATTGACATTGAACAATGATCAATCATCAATATACTATTAGAAATTGAATAAATAATATATATATATATATATTCAATATATATCTTTTTTTGATAATATATTATATATTATGTTAGATAATTAATTACACAATTCTTAGAGATGGTAGGTAACACATACGCATGAATGCATTCTTATTTGTTTAGACCAGTGGAAAAAAATTAGGTGATTATTAAATTTTTTTTTGAAATTAATTATAATGTCATAGATATCATATATATTAATTAAAAATATCCTTTGTAAATTCCATGTAAAAATAAAAAGACAAATTTATCACATCGCTTTATGGATGAGGTTGTCCACACGTACACACAAGTAATGTTTTCAATTTCAGATACATAGGAATATAATAATATATATGTTATATTATAATTATAGAGTATAATTATGTAATAAATATTATATAAATATGTTAAATCTATCATTTTATCAATATGTGAAAGGTAGGGATGGAAACATAATCACATCAGTTCCCGAGGCTAATGTTCGTTGTATACAGGAATGAAGATTTGGATTCCCAACTAATAGAAGAGAAGACATATGTAGGTTATATAAATAACATAATAATGTATAATTATATAACAGAATATGATGTAATTATATATTCATATTTCAATATGATTCTACATAGGTGGAATAATTAATAAAATAATGATATTTAGTTTAGTACGATACATCTTCCATAGACACACACCTTAGGTTAGCACAAAAAACATTCACAAAAGGATTTTCATATAAAAATAATTCCTATAGGAAATAGGTAGGGAAGTAAAGAAATTATTTATAAAAGTATTTAAAAACCTAAAATATTTGGGAGTGTTAAGAGGATAGGACATGGGATCTCTGTTTATATGTGGGTAAATGAACACACTTAGAAACAAATTCAAAATTTCAGCGAAGAATATAAAATCTCAACGTTAGCCCCAATAATAATTATAATAAATGAGTATATATTATAATTTTTGATATTATAAGTTTATAATATGGATTAAATATAGTATTTAGACATGTTTTGTTGGAAAACAAACCCTTGTGTTTTTTTAACCTTAAGTGAACTGGTTTTACCACAACTGCGGTAATTATTTTGTTTACATTTTTTTACCATTAATTATAAACAATCATCAGTTGAACATATCATGTAACATTAATTTTGATTATTCCATTTATGGAATCAATTTTTCAAAATTATAATCATATATGTTGAAATTGTAATTTTTTTAAAAAAATCTATTGATGCAAATAAAAATCATTTCTCAAAAGTGAAACTTTTCATATGTATAAAAGGTTTTTATCAGAAAACTAAACATGAATTTGATTCAAATGACATAAATATGATTATGAGTAATATAATATATCTAATTTAAAAATTTATGATTTCAAATAATAATATATATCTTTATAAATTCTTCAAAATAAAAAGCATGTTTTAAATTAAAATCTATTATTTTCACTATTCATCATAAAAAATAAACTTTCCAAAACATCCGCGAGAATCAACCTTAATATAATTTTGACATTTGATCCAATAATGTTTTTTATTCGAAAAATCAGTTTTACTTTTTGTTCCTAAAAGTAAAAAAATCATTTTTGATTATAAATTTATTTTCATATATTATAACGACTTTACAAAAATTTAATTACTTATTAATAAATATATTTTATTTATATAAATCTATTATACATAATTTTAAAATTACCATTATTAAAATTCATTGAATTATGTTCAATGGAAATGTTATAATGTTCATCATTAAAAATTATTTTGATAGTATGTTTCATTTCATTAAAAATTAGTATCACATGAAACACAAGCTTTTGAAAAATTACATTTATTACATGTAAATAAAATTCCATACTATATTGGTATGTTAATGACGAAAAAAATATTATTACATGGTTCACAAACCAATCTGGATAGCATTGTCCTTGAGGAATAAACCTGAATTTTTTTTACCTTAATCGATAATATTTATAAAATTTAATCATATGAATTTCAGTTAGTTCACTATTACGATGATGGGTTACACATTATTTATAACTCTTAACTCATTATTAAAATTATGGTTCCATAATAATGAAAACAATAATTTTATCCAATTATATTATCAATGTATATAAAATATCGCACAAATGAAAATGATCCACTACAAGCCTACATTAATATAAAAATTTTAACCATCTCATCAGTATTCAATAAGAAAATTTAGATTAGATATGAAGTGAGCACATCAATTTTCATTTTCTTTATTTTAAATAAAAAATTTATATCACATGCTCAATATTATTTACTTCTCTAGTTTGTTTAATTAATCTCATTCCATGTTATAAGCTTCTATCAAACATCCCAATCCTGAATAAATGGATGGAATATTATTATTTATCTTAAATATATCAATAATTCTATATATATTATACCTCATAATGGGCTAGAAAACTACCATATATGACGAATCAAATATAACATTAATTTATCTTAAATTTTCAAAATTATATGACATATAAATAACTAATTTTATATATTAATTACATAATAAAAATGTTTTATACATTTCTAGGGAATTAAATTTAAGTCAAATTGAATCACATATATTCATGCTTCGTAATATCTATAAATTTCCCTAATATCATTTATTCCCACAATGTAAATTTTTTCCAAATATCTAAAAATTTATCATTTTTCATTGACCATGACAATTCTTCTACTCTATTGATAATAATTACTTCATGCTAAATCCCTAATAAATTTTTTTTGGAGTTATAAATTTATACCACTATTCAACAAAAATTATTTGTGGAAATCCTAATTGTCTAACAACAAAATGTCTAGTGTAAATGCCAAGGTCTTAATGAATCCTTAAAATGAAAACATTAAATGGATTTTTTGTTCTATTATTGATTTTTGTGACTATATTAAACTCTTAAAAATTTACAAAAAATCTAATATTAAATGATTGGTGTTTAAATCCATATTTTGTACTATTCTAACTCCGAATATTCTTTGATAATTAAAAAATGGTTCCTTTAGGATTTTTCATTTTGAATTATTCCAAATGATAATGTGTATTTAATAATTTAATGATCCCGTGTATATTGAATAATCCTCATTAAGTGAGTTGAAAAATTGGTGGATGAGGTGATCTTAATTGATACAATGTCAATATTGTAATACTTTTTATATTGTAACCCTCATAACTCTAGCAAGAAACATTCTATCTAATGGTATGTTGTTTTTAAACATCATGATTGGAAGATGTTCGTGAAAAATTCCATGATTTAATTTATTCTTGAGTTTTGGATATTATTTTAGGCTGAATTTATTATCAATAACTTCATGGATGAGTTGGAGGCTTAATAATTTTTTTAGATACAAATGAATGATTATTTCATGAAGATGGAGAAACCATTTGGTGGTGTAATGATTAAAATATATTAGTTAAATCTTATAGAATAAATATATTATATTATAATCCATCACAAATACACATTTGTTGAACCATACCATTTTGAAAAGGATTTATGTAGTATATTTTCTATAATTATTACACTTTTTTATATGATTTTTATATATAATATGTATGTCATGTAAAATTGAGGTCATTAATCAGATTAAAGGTTCTCACCAAAATTTGATGGGATATTTTCATAAAAAATTATTTTATCATTATAATTATCTAGGTTTGATGAAATTACACCATGTGGGATTCCTTCATGACATTATGATGTAAATGATGATGACTATTTTTTATATCAGATCAGAGATGTCATGAAGTTAAAAAATTGATTGAATTTATAAATTTTAGATCTAATATTTATAGAGTTATATTTTCAAACACTTCGTTATCAATGATGTATCCCCGCTATAAGAGGTGTCCATATCTATATTTATAATATCCTTAAATATATAATAGTGGTTAACCTAGGGGTGGGTCTCAAGGAAGTAGTGTCTCTCATTATAGTGATTCTTATATAATATTTTTTATAATTTTTATATTTGAAGTCAGAAAAAATAGAAAGGAATGTAGGGATAAAAACTACTATTAACAATACTGTAATGAGGAAAAGAAGAAAAATGGAAATATAAAAATTCAAGATTATAATAAAATAATAAGGAAACATTCCCAAGTATAGTTTTATCCGTTACCAATATCTTAAAAACTATATTATAACATAAAAATGAACATGAAATATAAATCATTGTATTATTAATTTCAATAATAGGCCACCCATATCATCCAAAACATTAATTACACCTAAAAAACATTTCATATAATTCATGATGTATCCCCAAATAGTGAAAGATTCAATCAATTAAGAAACTCAATTCCAGAATTTCCTCATACATAAGTGATAATAATGGTACCAAAATCACACAACAAATCCAAAAAATTTATATTTAGCAATCCAATAAATTAAGTGGATAAGGATAGATCAATAGAGAGTATCAAATAATTCATGCAACAAGATATAACGTTCCATGTCAATGTCACTGACATTATATTCAAATAGTAAAGAAGAATAATGATTATCATCATGATCATAAGATCTCCAAGAAGCCTCAGAATTCAATCCCAATAATTGGATTTGAAAATTACCCCTTTATCACTGAACATATGAGATAACAACACAATGAATAAAAACAATATGATACTTGTATTTATAAATTCATATTATATATTACATTTAAATGAATTTGGAAATATGGTGAACATAATTTTATACAATTTTCCTGAATTGAAAATTACCATGTTTAATCCCTTAACTATTTTGTAAATTAAAATGAAGTGTAGTGAAATCCTAACTAATGAGAAGAAAAAATACATGTAGGGTACCTTGATTCTCACATTATCATCTTTAAGTGAATTATTTGTGGTAATATCCATGATCCTATAAAAAGTTTAGTTCCCCAATAATATTTAAGCCAATATGTAACCATGATCTCAAATATTCATGAAATGTTTATAGAACGTTCGTGGGAAATGATTTTAGAAATAATAATCTCTAAAATATTAACTTTGTTCCCATGTTATCTATATAAATTTATTACTAATATCTTCTATAATTCATCCAAACCACCAAATAAATATATGGTTTCAATATAAGTTCATGTTTCTGTAATTTTTAAAATTATCTTTAATCCTTCGTTCAAATTAATATCTTTTATTTTCTTGATTTCCAAATTTCAGGCCACCCCTTATCTTTTACTTATTTGAAGGTCCATGGTGCATCTAGGATTACTATATTCATATGTAGTGTGGCCCCAATACCATCACTTAGGCCTCCTTGACCATGAACTAGTGTTAGATATAGCAGTTTGGAAATGAAATATTACATTTATGTGAATTTAAATTTATATTTTTTTGGGCCAAACATTAAACTATAATACATTTCAAAATCATTGGTATACATGTTCTTATTTAATCATGGTCTTAACTTCTATATATATCGATATCTCACATTTCAATCAATTAAGAATGTGTTCAGCATGAAATTACATCAACAGAGCTATAGTTATTGAGAATATTGAGGCCCCAACATCCTCAAACATGTACCGGGAACACCAAAAATCGTATACCTTCAGGCCACCATCATGTATCATCTATATATTACTTCTTCTAAGGATTATGAGACATCATTATAAAAAAAGACATTAATTTAATTCCACACTTTGAACAATAATTAAACTCTTCATGTTTAGTCTGCATCTCTCTTTGAGACATATGGTTCAATAAAATACAACCACGATCTCCATATAGCTCTACTACTATAGTTTATTAGGGAATAAATCTCTTAGAAAAATTAACATGTAGGAAACCTTATCAAACATGTCCCTCCCATGGATCAATAGTTCATTGACAAGATAATGGGTATTAGACAACTTTTATTAAAGAATATTTTACTACCACCATGTTTCCTAGAAAACAAATCTAGAACTTACAGTGATAAAATCATTATTTTCATAATCATAGATCTTAGGAGTGATAGGTTCATTCATCTTCTCCACTGATTTCCTACGCACACAAAAACACTAGCATTTAGTATCCATAATATAACGGGTCATCATTGATTCCCATCATCAATGACACATCGTATATTCACCCAACGTGATCTTACATGGAGAACACATAAAAATCCCTTATGAAAAAATTCGTATCTTATCTGGAAACTAGATCCAAGGATCAACATTTGATATATTTTTCTCTAATTATTCCCATCCTATCATCTCGATCTTAAATCGGCCTCTATACTCCCATCATATTATTATTCACAGCATAGCTTCAAATATTATATAGTTGATCAAATATTGTCTCTATTTATGATGAACCATACCCTATTCAACCCATAAATACAGTTTTAAATTGTTTTATTCATATTCAAACATTTTGAATATTGTTTTATTGTATATTTTCAAATAATTGGGACAAATAATACAGAACAAATATGAAATTTCCAAAAAAAAAGTGTCAATTTTCACCACAAAACATGCTCTATATAAATATTTTTTTTAAATCAAGATATATCCCATTCCTTTAACAGATTAATTATTATAATTTCAACTCATTCATAAAACCTATGAAAAATCATTTTAATTTCTTGTTTATAAACATAAAATCTCAATAAGGGACATAAAATCAAATACCTAATAGTCTATTTCCTAATATGAAAAGTCAATAAGAGAGTTCATCATTCCAACCATAATCATTTGAAATAAATTATACATTTAATTTTATTTGAAAATAAATATATTTCATAATATATTTATGAAAAAATTTAGATGAAAATGTCTAGTAAAAATCATAATCATAAGGGTGTCTTTTAAACAATGAAAACTCATGAATAAATTTACGTAAAAAAATCCTTTCATTTGTGTTTTATAAAAATTTCATAAAAATTTCATAAAACCTAATCTCATTTTCTTACTATTTGAATGAAAAATTTTATTTTATAAACCATTTAAAGCATAATATAATGGTTAGTTGGAGATTTATCATTACATTATTCCTTATCAGAACCCATAATAGGTAATAACATGATCAAATGGTTCGCATATCTCTTATGAGTAACCTATTAATGGTAAACTCCTTCACATTACCTATTTAATTAGAGATCCAAATAAAACACACCAGTCATCAAGGTAATTTCTAGATCCTACTTCATATTTATCTTCCATTTTAATCATAAAACCTATATGAGTATTTATTCACTCCCACAAGGAACAACAATTTTTTATCTCATAAAGGTATAAAAAGGTTTATATTTACTTATAAAATAATTTTTAAAAACTATAAATTACTATAATATTGAAAGATATATTTTATATCAAAGTATCCATATAAAATAGAATGGAAATATAGATAATTAATAAAAACTATGGGAGCAGGAAGTACAGTTTATGCCACATATGTAAAAAAGATTTCTTTTTTCACAATGGTAAAAAAAGAAAAAATATCCCATAGGGTAAATTTTTAAAATATTACGTTTTCAAACTTTAAAATGAATGTGAAAAATTAGAATGAAATAAATTTTAAAAATAATCAATATATAAATAATAAAATTCATAGAAAATTTCCGGGAATAATGTTATGAAGTAAAATTATTTAAATATAAGACATTAAAATTTGATTTTAAAGAAAAATATCATAATTTATGTCTCATCTTGAATCATAGATTATCTAAATACTAAATAATAAAATTTTATTCACTGTATATTTTAATAATCAACGTTTCATTTTCATTTCATTAATATTATTCAATTTATTTAATTTATCACCATCACTAATTTAGTTACAAAAATTGTTATGTCTGTATATGAGGTTATTGGGTTATTTGATTTGAATCCTAATAACAACAACAGTGCATTGACCATGGTCAATGGGTTTCCATTCCAATTACTCTAGAGAATTAGAATGATATAATATTATATTTAGACATTATATAATCTTTTAAAACCACCATGTATGCTATTTTTGAAAAATGAACGATGTCATTTCATTGAGATGATAGTTAGTACATATGCATGAATGCAGATTTTATTCTTATAATATGTTAAAGATAAATAATGGAGATAATATTTATGTTCTAAAGAATCATAAAAATTTAATAAATTTCATATTTTTCATTAATATAATCTGTATTAATATCCATGTGCGGTATATAGAAGAATGAATTGCATCGCTTCATAGTGGAGGTATTCCAAATGTATTGATGAGTGAAAAAATAATTTTTCATAGATAAAAAGGGTAAGAAGGTATATAGTATATTAACATTAATGAATCATAATAATTGGATAAAAATATAATATATCCCTAAATTTTTCCTTTATAACCATCTGTGTGATGCAATGAAGGAAAATGAAACACATCACTTCAAGGAGGTTGTAGTCGACACGTATACCCGAGGGTTGTTTTTATATTCCATTGGTTGGGAAACAGATAGAAAATAGTTTTTACCTAAACATAATTACTTTTTTATAGTTTAGATTTTTATTTCCTTAATTTAAAGTGTTTATAAAATATTTTAATGACTTATAATAAGAAATAATCTTAAAATTTATCGGTCATTCCTAATGCATCCTCCTCAAATATCTTCTTCTGGATTTCACCTTAAGCCTTCTAGAGTAGATATTTCGAGAATTTGAGGAAATGTCTGATATTTGGGATGCTTTTGGTGGGATATTTTTTACTTATTATATGAACTATATTACCCAATTGATGTGAGGAAGGGTTCATATTAAGTACACTTCTATAAGAGACGAGGTTGGCACACATATATTTAAACAAAACATTTAAATAGTATTAATGTTCTAATCATTGTACAGTTGATCAAAAAATAAATAATTATTAAGAAAATTTCATATTTTTCACAATAATATCATCTAATAATAATTAATATGAGATATTGTTTGTATATCTCTTAGTTTTTTCCTCTACACGGTGTGATTCACTCTTTATTGCAGTGACACATTTTTACCATTGTCACTATTAAAAATGGCTAGTAATGAAATTAAACTAATTAAGAAACATTTACCTATAGATAAAAAATATTTAATCTATTTTGAAATAGTAAATTTTATAAATCGTTTAAATGGATTTGAATATAATTGCACAAAACGCAATGAAATGTTTTTTAGAAAACTTTTTTTAAGAATAAAAATGTATTTATACCAAAATATAATATGATATTGATTACTATGGAATTATTTATGTTATTTTTAATCAAATGGATATTTTGTAATTTTAAAAAGAAAAAAATAGGATTATAATTTTAAATTACATCATTTAAGAAAAATATATCACAAGTTTGAAAAATATGAAATTTCCACTATTCACAAAAAAATTAAACTTTTTAGTAATATAAATTATTATTATACTAAAAATAATATAATATTATTATTTAGAATTTTATTTATATTTTTTCCAATATAATTTATACAATTGTTTTATATTAATTATAATACTCGATTATAAAATTCAAGAAAAACCATTTTGAGGAAAATGTATTTTTAAAACACAAAATTTTCGTTATTTTCATTGCATTCCAAATAACCATATTGAATTAAATTTTAATTCATTTAATTGGATATATAATAAACTTATTTCTTTTGAATAATTTATTAATAGTGTTTACAGTAATATATTATGATAAAAATACATTAGACTCATTTAAACGATTTTATAGAAAATAACTCTATTACATTAAAAATAATTTATCATTATTTGCCCCTAATTGATAATTAATGTTTGCTGATTATTAATTTTATTAAGGTAAAATTTGTAATAATATTTTATAATATATTTACTCCTATTACTACACAAAAAACCAATGATTGGCTCATAATAATCATCTTAAAACAATAGTATACCTCATTTTGTTTATGTTGGAAGTTGTGTATACCATATGATATAAAATATACTATTTTAATAAAAACATATTCTAGAATACTGGGGTATTGTACAACATATTCCCAACTCAATAAGACTGAAATATTAGTTTTCCCTATTAACTGTGATTTGACCCATCAAATGCATAGGAATTCTTAGACATGGCGGTTAGCAGTATATCCACTTTAGTGAAAATAAATATCATCTTCAAACTAGGTTCATCAAGCTCTTGAATCATATACATAATATATTATACCTTTGAGTCCATATCTTCTATCCTCAATCTCGCAAATGGAAAAATATCCCCCTTAAAACAATGTTTCAATTTCCCTCAACTAAATTTCAAAGTCCAAACATTGATATTGTTCTTCCTCAATTCATCCAAACTTGACTGATCTTCAACCGGTAGAGTTTAAACACTCAATTATTATTCTCTACAGAAGGATGGGTGATAATTTTTTTTATCAATTATCTTTTCTAGGAAAGGTAGTTTTATCTGGCCACGTGATAGATTTTTTTCCTCTTTACAACAGATTGGTGATAATAGTATTATGAGTAATTAGTAAAATGATATCCTATTTATCTAGAAAATTGAAAAATTTATATGATAAATTGACATTATTTTGATGTGATAAATCATAGTCCTGGTTGATCGAACTTTACTCAAGTGGTAGCATGCCGTTATATTGGGTGGCATGATGACGCCATTCATAATACCTTCATTTTTTATTCTTATGGACTATTTGGATCTGTACCCCATCAAAGCATGATAAATTTTAAAACATTATTCTTCAAACATTACATTAGGGAATCTGTATATATATGTATGTCTCATTCTTGGCACAGAAACAACCAGTGGGTTTATGGTAGATAGTTGAGCATATTAAAAATCATGTATAGAAGCTGGAGTAACCACAGGACCATCCTGGTTTTTCTTTTCATGATTTTTATTTTCATATTAGGTTCGTTCAGGTCCATTTTTTGATATTTTAATGGACTATAATGATATTTAAAATCCTTAATGCAAAAACTCCAACAATTAGAAAAAAAATGTACACCTTCATAGTCATATCGGTCGATCAACCGTACACTAATTTTATTTGATGGTCACATCATGATTTTTCTAATTTTCTTGCATCCATTATCTTGATACATTGATAAATTCATTTCAATCATCTAAATAATTAACAGTCATTAGAGTTTCACAAATAAAAAATGAAATTAAATTTCAAACATAGAATTCATTAATATGTTAAAATAAAAAATTTAATATGAAAATCAATAAAATAAAATAAAATTATCAATGAACTCCATAATTGAAACTAAACTAGAAACTACCTAAAATATAAAAAATAAAAACATGTAACAAAAAGAGTAATTCCTAAAATCCTTAAATTCTTTATAATTATATGAAAAAGATATATTCTTTAATGATTCAGAATTTCCATGTAATTTTTTAATATATAGGAATTTTAAGAGTCCACTAAAATTGATGGTGCATGATTCTGTGGCCCAAAGTGCTCGGAATGAATTTCTGATCATTGTTTCGGGTATGTTTAGTAAATGTGTGAGCGAGTTTTTGTATCTTTTAAACCGGTACTTGGAATTGAAAATTGACGGCACTGTTGAACTCGCATCACCGATATTCCTTGAAGGAGACCATCACCTCATCAATTGTGGGTCGAGGGTGAAAGTTAGCTTTTGTGTCTTTAGTGAGAGAATAAAATAAAATAAAAATGTTTATCATTTTTATTTTTGAAACCCCTCAACATGGGTTATGGTGGTGAGGACCACCCGATTCTAAACCCCCCAATTTGAATTCTTAATGGTGGGGACCACCTGGACCTCATAATGGGAGAAACCATTAAACACCCTGTTTAATGTGGAGAAGTATCTTGAACTTTCTCTACATTAATTCTGCCACACCATTTAATTAATTATTCCAATTAATTGTGCAGACAAAATAAATTGATAAACATAATTTAATTGGGGTTGGATCCTAACTTGTTTTTGTGTTGGGAGAAATTGTTGGCAAAAGGTAATATTTTGGAGGATCATTCTCTCCCAACAATGAATTAACCCTTCTACCCCATTGAAGAAGTGATTCTACAAACAAAGAATGCCATCTACATCAAAGAACGTTCTTTAGAGCCGTGAAATAGGATGAAGCACGAGCCAGGATCGGAGCCATGTGGCAGGCATGACGAACATCAACATCATCCTCGTGCCAACACCAACGAACCAACGAGGTAGGGTTTGATGTTTTAAATAACCTCTTACCCTCTCATGATTGTTCTTCATGATTCAAAAGTTGTTTAACCGCTTGCTATATCTCTAACTCTGACGGTGTGGGACATGCGAACATGGACCGACCTCTCTACAATTTCCTTGTGGTATTTGATAAATCTTGTGATGGAGCAAGATGAAAAATAGAGTCGTCCATTTTCACAGCTGGGGCACGGAAATGGCTTCCTGTACACCACCAGGCGCGACGAAGGAGACGGCGCAACCGTGCCGCCCGACGGAAGAGAACCGTGGTGGACTGCCACACCGCGGCCACCCCACCACTCTATGCCACACCGCGGCTGCCCCGCGCCACCGTGGTGACCCCCCCCCCCCCCCCCCGCACTCCAACCCACCATGGAGCCACACCGCACCGATGCCACCCCGCACTACGAGATGTCATGGGCAGCTGCCCAGGCCGGGTCAGTCCGATTGGGTCTGACCGAACTCGGACCAGTTTCGACCCAATATGCTCATTTGGCCCTAACATTGGAACCAAGAATATATTTGAAGAACCGTCTATGGCTCCTGAAACCTAGGATAGAGACATTCCATTTGGTATACCATACTTGAGATTTGGAAATATTTGAGGTACGATCGGTTTGGATTGAGTATGAATCCAACCGGTCCCTCGGGACTAAAAGACTAATAATATATAGATAGGGCATCTGATTGACGCTCCATCTATTGCGTTGTGTCAACAATTTACATGGAATCCTGTTGGGATTATTCTTCATGGGAATTCATGAAATTTGGAGTATCGACCAGTTGCTTGATGAGCAGACCCTCCCGGAGACAAGCGAGCTTTGTGCAGGAACCATGTAGCTGGCTGTGAAGATGTACTAGGATCATGTGTGGGTCTGATGATGTAATGAAGATATACTAGGATCATGTGTGGGTATGATGATGTACTGAATATGTACTAAAATCTGGTGTGGGTATGATGATGAACTGACAATGTGCTAGGATATTATGTGGGTCTGACGACGTACTGACAATGTAATAGGATCATGTGCGAGTCTGACGGCATACTGATGATGTACTAGGATACTGTGTGGGTCTGATGGCGTACTGAAGATGTACTAGGATCTTGTGTGGGTCTGACAGCGTACTCACGATGTACTAGGATCTTGTGTGGGTCTGACGATGTACTGACGATGTTCTAGGATCATGTGAGGGTCTGACGAGGTACTAACGATATAGTAGGATCATGTGTGGGTCTGACGATGTACTAGGATCCTGTGTGGGTATGATGATGTACTAGGATCCTCTGTTCATCTGACGAGGTACTATAATCCTGTGTGGGTCAAACGATGTACTACACTCCTTTGTGGGTTTGATGATAACTTAGGATCTTGCGTGAGTTTTCTTCTTAACAGAGAAGGATGAATTAGTAGTTACATCTAAACATATCTACTTATGCACCTAATTTATACCTGGTTTGAGCTGAGTTTGTTCCTTGTGGTACATTCCATTAGGATAATACCTTGGTGGTATCCTTCTATTTAGCATACATATGTGGTACTTACCATTGTGGTAATCCTTTCATTGTGGAATAGTTGAGCATGGATCTTTGAGTTGGAACCTTTGTTTCCTCATGATTGAGATAGGTATACTTGATAACATAGGTATATGTATGGGAATATACCTAAGTATGGTTGTCCGTTGATTTCTTCATGTGTGGTTTATCTTTGGTTCATTTTGTGAGTCCTTGAGGGTCGGTAGTCCCTACTGAGTATTGTTATACGCACACCTTCACGGGCTTTTCCCCCACCATGTTGTGTTTCGTGCAGAAGATGAACAACACTAACTAAGTAAGAGAGTACCAGGACTAGAGGTAGAGGTGGACTTAGATGAGGCATACCATAGAGAAGACCGTTTGAGATCTATACCTTCCCTTCAGGTAGGATCCTTGGCAGGTGTTCATTGGAGCTGCTCAGTTTACATGTACTTTTAGTTTTATTGTACATTCCAGTTGGGCTTGTATTCTAGCCCCTTTTACTTACTTTACTCACTCTGTTTAATATTCAGTTTACTTGTGTTTGTAACATGATGTGTGTTTGGTCATGTGAGTTTAAAGTATATAAAGGCAATTCCTTCCTAGTTTTAGGGAATACCCCTTCGGTGATAGTCTCTGGCCCCTGGCCTATTGAAGGCGGGCTTGGGGTAATCACGGCACGAGTCCTGGGGGACGGGTCGTGAAAAATTGGTATCAGAGGAGTCATCTATACCGTAGAACATAAGACTCTGATGTTTCTTTTTACAGAAATAGTGTTAAGTATATTGAGTGTGGTTATCAGTTTAAGGACCCCAGTGTTGGTGTGGGAGAAGACGTATCCATAAACAAGGACCATAACATCCGATTTCTGACTTAGTGCATGAAAACACTTATTGCGTGTGTGTCTTGAAAAGTTTTCTTATGTTTTATTGAGTGATCTCACTAGGTATAACTTAATGACTGTGGCATACCTATTCCATAATAGGATTCTGCTGCATAGATTTCCATCTAGGATTTCTAAGAGAGTACACGATGATGGCCCCCCAAGCGATGAGGCTCCGGTGTAGGGCCCTCTAACTATATTGGCACATTAGGGTGGTGTACGAACTGCACCACCACCTATTGCGAAGAAGATACCACCAGTTTTACTAGTGAATGGTGCACACCGACTGAGCGCATTTCATTAGTTCTAGAAGTAGAGGCCTCTGATGTTTCGAGGTGAGATAGATTTCCACGCAGCTAAAGGCATGCTGGAGGCGGTTGCTATAGTTTTCCGCCTAGTTGAGACACCAGTTGAGTAAATGGAGATCTTTTCTACGATTCTTTTTTAGTTAGTGACAATGAGGATGGTCCGTAGATTGATGAGGCTTCAGTATGTGGACCATTACTCGAGATAGTACCTTTGGGTAGTGTGTTAGCTATATCACTGCCTGTTGGTTAGCAGTTACAACCGGCAGTACCTATAGAGGACACATATAGGATTAGTGACATACACGTGATTCAACAGCAGATACCCATTAGGTTCTGAGGCGATCCCGACTCAAAGGAATCTGAGGATTGGCTTGAGGAGGTGGCCGAGAGTTCATTAGATCTTCAACAACTTTGGTAGGATGACATGATGGTAGATGAGTATTCATCGAGGTGTACTGATCATTCATGTGACTTGATGAATACAATACGATTAGTGCATTGGGGATCATAATTTTGAACGTAGTGTGTTTAAGGAAGTCTAAGCTAGCACTATTCATCTTTTCATTCATACTTATGTTGGGGTTCTAGAGAGTACCTTTATGGTTGAGTGTTCTTTGGCTGAGCGGATACAACTAGTGAATGTTATTTGTGGGAAAACAGGAAACTGGCGCTAATCACAGAGACATGGGCATGTAAAAATGTTTCGGGAAGAAGAAGTGTTAGGGACAAATGATTCTACAGGGCTGTAGATGTGGAATAAGAGCTAGGAGAGTAGCATGAGGTGGTGTACATTTCGAAATGTTAAAACCATCCTCCTTTGTGGTCCCCACTAGGATTAGGGAGCTGGAGGAAATGGAAAGGGATTACCTGCATATGGTTAATGAGTGTGACCCAAGGGCGATAGGAATGATTCGATGGATGGTATGTGTCTACTACTAGAAGCTTTATTAATAAGAATAGGTAACAATCAATCCATACTTCCCCTAATCTTGTCCAAGACCTAGTGTTTCTGGTTAAATATTTTACTTGAACCTCACTTCTAGAGATACCATTGGGAGGAGACTCTATAATCACACTTACGTTTACTGTGTGATATGAACGTTGAGGTTAGAGTTTCAGTTCGAACCTCTTGGTGGAAGGGACTAGGCCTTACGACGTTAGTCTTTGTATGGACTGGTCATCCATAGTTCATACTCAAATTGACTATATTAGGAAATGATAGTGTGGTTTATCTACAATTTTGGGACGAGGTTTTCTTTAGTCATCGAAAAAAGAAACTCACGTAGTACAGGTTAAACTCATGCATAGGAGGGTGCAGTCGATCACTCTTGAGTCGGCCAACCTTACCCTCATGGCAGTAGGATTTTTGAATTTTTAGTTCCCAAAGGGAGTGGATAGAATTTCTCTAGGACTATGACTTTGAGATAGTCTATAATCATAGGAAGGGGAATGTGGTAGCAGATGCACTCAGCAGGAGGTCTGGCCTGCAGCTGCTGAGTGAGGCGACCGAGCAGCTAGCCTCTTTATGGATATCTTATGTGGATCGAGATAGAGAAACATATCTTTATTCTCTTACAGTCACTCCCCCACTTCCTCAGCGAGTTAGAGAGGCGTAGTGTATGAAAACTAAGTACAAGGATCTGCATGCTCATATATCCACAAGGAAAAGCACCTAATGGATTTTTTGAAGGTGGGGAGCATGTCAGCTTCATCAAAGGACATAATATTGTACCAGTGGTGATATGCGAGGAAGTGTTGAGGGAGTTCCATAAATCTCTTTTAGTGGAACATCTAGAAGTGGAGAAGATGTAGTAGGACCTCTGGTGTCAACACTGGTGGCCGTGAATGAGGAAAGTAGTAGTGGAGTTTGTCTTAGGGTGCCTCACTTGTCAGCAAGTGAAGGAAGATCACCAGGTCCGAACAGACATAGTTCATCCATTAGATGTGCCAGAGTGGAAGTGGGATGGATATTCCAAGGAACTCGTGAAGGGTCATCCATATATGTCTTGGGGACATGATTCCTTCTGGGTGATCATTATAGACTCACCTAGTCG
Source organism: Viscum album (assembly GCA_963277665.1). Lineage (NCBI taxonomy): Eukaryota > Viridiplantae > Streptophyta > Magnoliopsida > Santalales > Viscaceae > Viscum > Viscum album. Next base: position 31,683,032 of record OY728150.1, on the reverse strand, counting down.
GCCCACATCCTACCTATCAGAGAGAAATGTTTAGTAGAGGGCTAGAATGACTCTACATACAAGAGATTGTGCAGCTACATGGAGTACCCTCGATGATTGTCTCCGATCGGGATTCACCTTTCACTTCTCAACTATGGAAGGGGATGCTGGAGGCTTTCCGAACATAGATTCCTTTGAGCACTGCCTTCTATCCTCAGATGGATGACCAGACTAAGAGGATCATTCAAACCCTCGAGGACACGTTGTGTTCTTACATTCTTGACCTCGGTCGTAGGTTGGAGGATCACTTTCCTTTGTTGGATTCTGCATACAACAACTACTATCACTCCACCATTGGGATGACACCTTTGGAGACATTGTATGGGTGACCTTTTAGATCACCATTATGCTAGATGGACAGAGGGCAGTCAGCACTCGTCAGACCCGAGATGGTACATGCTACCATAGAGAAGGTGCAGATCATTAGGAGCAGGTGAAGACTGGACATAATAGGCATAAGTCATATGCCTACAAGATAATGAGACCTATGGAGTTCCAGGATGGCGACCCCATCTTTCTACGGGTCTCACTTTAATGATGTTTGTAGAGATTTGGCCAGGGATGCAAGTTATCTCCGAGGTTCATCAAACCCTTTCAGTTCCTCATCAGAGTTGGAAAGGTTTCTTACTATCTATCAATTCCCCCTCAGTTGCACCTGGTTCATGATGTCTTCAACGCATCCTAGCTGAGGAGATACATGCACGACCCATATCACGTCATCGACCATGGCGAGTTGGACATCGACGATGGGGAGATTTTTTTCAGAGGTTCTAATGGATATTGAGGATCGACAGGGGCATGACCTTTTTGGGTGGTCGATACCTCTGGTACGAGTTCCCTGGAAGCATGGGAACCTCTAGGAGAGCACATTGGAGCGGGAGGCTCATAATAATGCTCACTACCCCCACTTGGTTTCCTAGTTTTTTATGTGTCTCTCAGGGATGCACAACCCTGACGTGGGGAAAATGTAAAGACCCAAAATTTCCATGTAATGTTTTTAAATATATGGGAATTTTACGAGTCCGCAAAAATTGTCGATGCGTGATTCCGAGGCCCAGAGTTCCCAGAATGAATTTCTAAACTTTTTTTCGAGTACATTCAGTAAACATGAGAGCAGTTTTTTGTAACTAATAAACCAATTATTGGAATTCAAATCTGAGGGCACCATTGAACTCGCATCATTGGTATTCGCTTAAGGAGACCTTTACCTCGTCCGTAGTGGGTCGAGGGTGGAAGTTTGTTTTTGTGTTTTTTGTGAAATAATAAATTAATATATATTTTTTTAACATTTTTATTTTTGGAAAACCTCAACATGTGTTATGTGGGGGGGGACCACCTGAGCCTAAACCTCCAATATTAATTCCTAAAGGTGGGGACCATCCGAACCCTCATAATGGGAGAAACAGTAAAACTCTCTCTTTAATTAACAGAACTCTCTCGAACTCCCTCCACATTAATTGTGCCACACCCTTTAATTAATTATGCTAATTAAATGTGCCAACAAATTAAATTAATAAACATAATTTAATTGGGTTTGGCTCCTCACTTGTTTATAGGTTGGGAGAAATCGTTGGCGAAAGGGATGATTTTTGAGGATCATTCACTCCCAACGAAGAATGCACCCTTCTTCACCAATGAATAACTTCATCTCAAGAAGAAGAATGTCATTTCTATCAAAGAACATTCTTCAGAGCCAAGAAATAGGATGATGCACGAGTCGAGATCAAATGTGTATGGCAGGCGCAATGAACGTCGACATCTTCGACTTCTCACATGCACCAACACCAACGAACGAACGAAGTAGGGTTTGATGTTTTATATACCCCTTTACCCGTTATTGATTGTTCTTCACGAATCAAAATTTGTTGAACCACTTGCTACCACTATAACGTGGAGGGTGCGGGCTAAGCGAGCATAACCCGAACTCACCATAATTTCATTGTGGTTTTTGATGAATAATACGACGGAGGAAGATGAAAACATGAGCCGGATCTTGGCACTAGTGGGGCACGGGAACGGTGGCCGGTACACCATCAGCCGCGACAAAGGTTAGAGCGAAACTGTGCTACTTGACAGAAGAGAACTGTGGTGGACTGTCGCCCCACAGCAGACCACCGCACTGCCCCCCCCCCCCCCACCGCAAGACACTGTGGGCCACTTCCCAGGCCGGGCCGCACCATGGGTCGGGTCGATCTGACAGGGTTGGACTGGGCTGAGACCAGTTTCGACCTTATACTCTCTTTTGGCCATAACATTGGCACCAGGCATCCATTTGATGAAGCATCTGTGCAGACATTAACCTTGGAGTTAGATTTTCTTTTTGGTATACCCCATATGAGATTTGGATATAGTTCGGATATAGTCGGGTTGGATCGATTACAAATCCAACCGGTCCCTTGGGACTAAAATACTAATAACATATGTACCAGGACTCCGAGTGACGGACTGTCTATTGTGTTGTGACACCATTTTATGTGGCATAACTTTGTGATAATTATTCATGGGACTTCGTGACAGTTGGAGTATCAAATAGTGGATTGAGGAGCCGAGCCTCCTGGAGAAAAGAGAGCTTAGTACGGGAACCATGTAGCTGGTTGTGACGATGTACTAGGATCCTATGTGGGTTTGACAACGTACTGAAAATGTACTAGAATCATGTATGGGTATGACAATGTAATGACAATGTACTAGAATCCTGTGTGGGTCTGATGATGTACTGATGATGTACTAGGATCCTGTGTGGCTCTAATGATGTACTGACGATGTACCAGGATCTTGTGTGGGTCTGACAATGTACTAGGATCCTGTGTGGGTCTGACGACGTTGTGAAAATGTACTAGGATCAGGTGTGGGTCCAACGATGTACTAAATATGTTCTAGGATCATGTGTGGGTCTGAAGACATATTGACGATGCACTAAGATCCTATGTGGGTCTGACGATGTACTGATGATTTACTAGGATCTTGTGTGGGTCTGACAACGTACTAGGATCATGTGTGGGTCTGAAGAAGTACTAGGATCCTGTGTGGGTCTGACGAGGTACTAGGATCCTGTGTGGGTTAAACGATGTACTATGACCCTCTGTGCTTATGATGATGACTTAGGATCTTTCGTGGATCTGCCTCTTAACAGAGTAAGATGGAATATTAGTTACATCTAATCAACTCTACTTATGTACTTAAGTTATACCTGGTGTGAGGTTAGTTTACTTTGTGATAATAAATTGGTGGTATCCTTCTTTGTGGACTTCTTATGTGGTACATAGCTTCATGGTAATCCTTCCTTTGTGGAACAGTTGAGCTTGGATCTTTGAGTTGGAAACAGTGTTTCCTCATGATTGAGATGGGTATACTTGTTAACTTTTGTATATGTATGGGAATGTACCTAAGTAAGGTTTTCAGTTGATTTCATGTGGTGTGGTTTATCTTTGTTTGATTTTGTGAGACCTTGAGGGTCTCAAGGTCCCTACTGAGTATCGTTATACTCACCCTTGCATGGGCTATGCTCGCACCCTACTGTGTTTGGGGCAGACGACAGACAACGCTGACTGAGGATGAGAGTACATGACTGAAGGTACCTTGGAGGTTGACCTAGACGAGTCGTACCTAAGAGACGACCGTTTGAGATCTGTACCTACCCTTTATATAGGATCCTTAGTGTATGTTCACGTGATATGTTCAGTTTACTTATACATTATGTTTTCTTGTACTTTCCATTTAGGTTTGTATTATGGCCCCTTTTACTTACTGTACTCACACTGTTTACTTTTCGGTTTACTTGTTCTCATACCATGTTGTGTTCTTCGTCATGTGAGTTTAGAGGATATAAAGGCAATACCTTCCTAGTTTTTGGGAATATGCCTTCGATGCTAGTCGCCAGCCCCGGGCCTATTGAAGGCAGGCATGGGGTAGTCACGGCATGGGCCCCGGGGGATGGGTCGTGACATATTCAATGGAAAAAATTATTATTAATAAAATATATATCAACAATTAAACAAAATACTTCATAATAATTAAATATCTAAAACACTTATTTTTGTAAAAATATTCAAATAATTATATTTTCCCCACATTTTATGAAATGTTCAATAAGATCTCATTATAATACTAGTTTTAAATTAAATAATTTCTATAATTAAAAAAACATGGGTCTATGTGAATTGAAAATATTCCGCATTAAATTCCACATGACTTATCAATTTCCATTCCATCAATAAATGTTTTATTTTACATTATAAAAATTAAAAAATATTCCATTAATTAACTCAAAATGTATCCTATTTGACATTTATATACACAATAATATGATTTCAAGAAGAGATAATATTAAAACATTATTTTCATATAGGTCCTTACTAGATTAAAATACAAACACCAATAATAAATGATGCAAACAAACATCCATATTTGAAAATTTTGTGCCTCTAATATGGAAATCACCCACCACTCTACTTCAATTAAACATTATGTTCATATTTATGTTTTACAAACATATAATATTTTATATAGCATTAAGACTGTAACAAGAAGAACCTTAAATTATCACTCTTCCCATGGTTTTTCAAACCTGAGATCTATTTTCACTTGGTTGACTCAGCTCAAATTATTTTCATATCTATTAATGATCCCATCATAATTTAGTTTCAACATTACCCACACCTTAATTAAATCATTTTTCAAATTTGGTACATTAATTTACTTTTTAATATCCCTGGAATTCCACAAAAATTATTCTATTTTAAATTTTTTTATTATAATTTTTCACTCAGACAAACAATTATTATTGTCTCTTTTATTCATTATTGTATCCCAATTACCTATTTTGATCAAATTTTATAGGAACTATATGACTATATATGATGTTACCTTTCACGGTTTTTATATTTAATAAATAAATAGTTTCTAGGTTCATGTTAAAACAACTAGTTCAATTATGGTCCAATATAATTTCCTTTGTGATATATCTTATTACACTCTCTTTCCTAGTTCCGAAATATAATTTCCATACAAATAGTGGGAAACATCACTCAGTAATGAAGGATATTCAATATCTTCAAAATCAATGTCATATTCAAAATTTTCATGTAATTAACAACAAGGAAAAAAGATTACAATCAATTGAAATCCAAAAGACCCTAAAATACATAATTTTTAAAATTTTGAGGTATTTTGGGACATGTAAAGATCCCTAAAGTACAGGTCAACATAGTGAAAACTATATCCCAGAAAATTAAAACCCACAATTTTCTCCAACTTTAAATCTCAATGTGGAATATCAGTTTATATAATTTGATTAAAAATATATTTTCAATTCATCAGTGATATGTATTGAACAGGGTCACAAAAACCTTACCAAACCATTTCTCTTCACAAATAATATAATTATTTATAATAAGAATATTATTAATACATCCCATAGCATAAAACATTTCATCACCATAAAATATTTTCTAGTATTAGTTTTATAATCCTTAAAATTTCATCAATAATTTTAATACTTTATGTTGAACAATATGAAATTTCATGGTTTCATAAATCAATTATCACTATAAATGTAATAATGACTTTGGAGATTACTATTGATAGAATATTTCCATGTTTAAGGAATGTAATATAGTTTTACAAATAATTCATCCTTATAGGGACATTAGGAGGGATGTAAAAAATTTATTTCCTTTTTTCTTATTGCTTATATCATTCTAAATAATTATGTTTATGACCATTAATCTCTCTATTTTTTCATATTGATAATAAGGTAAAAATGTGGAAATTTGGAATGTAATAAATAGTCACTATGGAATTATGATTTGATAAAATGAATTTGCAAACCCCTTAAGATTTCTTTTTTCATGTAAATTCTATCTGAATCTATATCTCTCATCATCACCAATTCATTTCATTCATGTATCCTATATTTTAATTGAGTATTAATTCTAGTGGTATTTAAAGGAAGTTTTATTATTTTTCACACTCATTCATCCCACCCCAGTGCTTCTAATTTTTATTTTCATAGGAACTTTAATTAATATAATATAAATTGTTGATGTTGAGGGTATTAGTTTTTTCTTTTTTTATTAATTTTTTTTATTATCTTTTTGTAGAAAACATGAATATCATAAAAAAGGAATCCCCATAATATATGGGAATATATTTCATCAAATTAATGAGTGAATGGTTATTTATATACTTTCTATTAGCCTAGATATCCTTAACATCACTTCAAATTCCATTCATTTTCCAAATTTTTGATAACATTTACTTTTAATGAAAAAAATAATATTAAAACGGTTATCAGAGTTTCCAATGTGTCACTGTTTACTCCTATAAAAATATTTGACAATATTTATATTCTCTAAAAGATTGAATTTATTTTGAAAAAAAGATCCATTGTATCCCTGAGGGAGATGAAAATATCAAGGGGCCATGTTTGTAAATATGATATGCTTAATTTAAGGATATTTTTATGGGATAAAATTACTTTGTTGATAAGCTGATTATTTTAGGTGAAAAATATTATTATCTTAATTTGAAGTTATTTTTAAATTCTATAAGATAATAAAATCTCAATGAAATTAATGTGAATAAAAATAAATTATTTCAATGATAAAATGTCCTCACTTGAGGATCAATATTTGTTTGACTTCACAATTTATAAGATAAAAATAATCTTGATTTCCTATGAGATGATGTGGTGGATATCCTTAACTAATAATTATAAATATAAAAATGTTATTAAATTAAATGTATTAAATGGATGTATAATCAGTGAATCTAAATGGGTAAGTGTGGAGGAAAATGATGCTGAGGAGGATTCCCTGAATTTTGAATTTGTATGATTTATTTTTCTCTATATTAAATTAATTAGGAAAATTTGAATCCAAATTGAAAAATATCATTAAATGGATTCAATAATGGAAATAATAAACATTAATTACATATTTTCTTTAATGAATAAGAAGTATATAGAAACTTTTAATACCTAGTAAAATCATCTTGGAGTAATAAGATGGTGAGTACACATAGAATAGAAAACTTATTTAGAATAAATTGAAAGAATAGTTATACAAGGAAAAATATTTTTAACTGAAGTCATGATATATAATCTCTTTGTGTGGAGAGTGAAGTAAATTAAGAGTCATTATATATATAATTCCATATAGACTTTATATCAAAATCAAAATAATACAATGATCCCTCAAGAAAATAATAAATAAGTAGTGAAGTGGAAATCATTGATGAGGATACACTGAAGAGTTTTAATATTGGTTGGAGATAATCCTGTTTTTAAAAGAAAATATGATGCTTAAAATTTTAAATAAGGCATTAAAAATAAGAATGATTAATTAAATATGCCTCCAATTAAATCAAATCAATGTAAATTTAGGTGATAGAAATGGATTTTTCATGAAGGATATGTGATATTAATTAAACAATCAAAGATAGATCACTATAAGAATTCGAGTCATGGCTTCCGTTTTGCTCTATGGCGTAGAGGGTTTGCCGGCGGATCCTCCATCCACTTTAGGAGGTGCTGTTGAAGGGACTGGGAATGGTGCTCACTCTAGATCCTCCTTCAAGGAGGTGCTTTGTAGGGGCACTTCGGGGTCTGGTGTGTCTTCTCAGCATCGGGTTCATGCGGAGTGTTTGGAGGTTCCTTCGATGGTGGTGGAATAGCGGGGACCTAAGAAGGTCGGGGAGTTTCCTCTAGTGAGTTTGTCCTCTCGGAAGCTTAAGGAGGCGGCCGCCTTTCACGATCTCACTCTGGTAGCTCGTTTTCGTCGCTCTAAGACATCTCTCAAATTCTTTCGAGACTTTGTCGATTTGTGGGGGCTGTCTCTTCCGGCGGCAGTTTCGGACTTGTCGGGGATAGCTTTTTGTGTGCACCTGGCTTCCAAGGAGGACTTTCTGAAAGCATGGTCGCATGAGGATAGACGGTGTGGATCTTGGCGCTTCTCGATGTCTAGGTGGTCGTGAGACTATCTTCATGGACGCGAAACCTCCTCAGATGCGTTGTGTCTGTCTTTGCCAGGTCTCCCGCTTCCTCTTCAAAACCCAGCGATTCTGAAGGAGGTTGGCAATTCTTTGGGCTCCTTTTTATGCGTGGACGAGGACACTAAGATGCTCAAGGCGTCGGCGAGCCCTCACATTTGTGTTGAAATGGATTTAGCACTGAAAAGGCCCTCAATGGTACAGTTTTAAGCTGAGGACAGTTTTTGGTGGAAACTAAAGATTTTTTATCAACAGTCTCCTCGGTTTTGTGTGTTTTGTGGTTTTCATAGCCATGATGTGAAGGGTTTCCGGCACCTGAGGGAGGTGGTAGAGTCTTCTGGTCCTGCTTTGGGTGGGGAACCAGGTCAAGATCCACCTTTATCAGGCGAGTGTGATGTTACGGATGAGAAAGTTTTCCCTCGGTCGTTTCAAATTTGAATCCGTCCAGCGAGGCCTATGGGTTGGGAAACTCAGATGACCAAACTGGTGAAACATCATCTGACAGGGATGGATGCTCGTTGGAGTTACCCTCTAGGAAGATGGATCTCATTTTTTGGTCCTCGGGTCCGGTTCCACAGAGGTTTTCTTCTTCTCTTAGGGGAAAAGACAAGGAGGTTGAGGTGCATATGTCTCTTTCACTAGGGAGCCTGGCCAGGCAACTGTCCTCTCCTGTTTCCCCCTTGGGTTTCTCCTCGCAGCTTTCTCCAGGGGCTATCCAGACCCATCTTGAGAATAAACTCTTGGCTACTTCCGATAAGGGTCTGGAGGTGGTTAACTGGAACAAGGGTGCGGAGAAGGAGGTGATGTCGTCGCAGCGTTCTCCTCAGAGGAAACTTCAAATTGTCTTTGTTCCAGGGAGAGCTGGGAATGGAGTCTCTCCCGCGTGGTCCGTCAGGAAGGAAGCCTCGGTTGGAGGAGTTGGACGTTATGTGTGATGATGGTCTTTTATTATCAAAACAGAGCAGTGGTAAGGGTGGTTCTTCAGGACCTCTCCCTCGTTTGAAAACTAAGGGTAAGGGTGTACCTGTACCCTATGAACCTACTTTTCCATTGGGCCAAAGAGCCTGTAAGACTCTGTAGGATGCTTTCCATCATTATTTCGAATGTTCGTGGTATGGGAGCTCTTTCCTAGCGGGCCTTTTTATCTTTGGAAAGCAGGAAGGCCAAAGTTTCTATAGTGGTGATTCTCGAACCAAAATAGGATGCATGCAAGCTTCCTGGGTTAGCAAGGAAAATAGGTTTTCCTAACTATTTCCATGGTGGTTTAATGAATTTGCAGGTCTGGGTTGGATGGAGGGATGGTATATCGGTTGTGAATGTAGGTGTGATGTCTCAGTGTATTGATATGAAGGTGGAGATGGGCGGTGCTTCTCTTATGTTCTCGTTTGTCTATACGAGCAATAAGGTTGTGGAGAGGAGGGAGCTCTGGTCTCAACTGAAAACAGTACAAACTAAATCTATGACATGGTTCGTGGGAGGTGATTTCAACTCTATTGTGGATATTTCAGAGAAGCGTGGAGGAATGGGGGGAAATGTTGATGGTATGGTGGATTTCAAAGAGTTCCTATTACAAGCAGGATTGTTGGAATTAGGATTCAAAGGGGAGAAATACACGTGGTGTAATAACCGAAGAGGACAGGATAGGATTTGGAGCCGACTGGAAAGGTGGCTTACCAATGTGCATGGGCTGAACCTTTTCTCTAAATCATTGGTTAATCATCTTTCGCGTATCCTCTCGAACCATGCACCTCTTTTACTAGATATTAATTGTGAAACTGTGGTTGGCAAGAGTTTTTTTTATTCAAGCGATTGGAATAAAAACGATGGGTTCATGTAGGTGGTGAGGAAGTCCTGGGCGGAGGAGGAAAATGAGAGTTCTTGGGGAGGGCTGGTGAATCGTCTTAAAAGACTCAAACAGAAGATCAGGAAGTGGTTAGTGGTGCAACCAGACTTGAATGTGGGGGTGACATCTCTGCAGGAAGAGGTTTATGGATTGGAGGAGTCTCTTCAAGCTTTGTGGGATGAGGATGTATTTATTGAGTTATGCGATAAAAAGGTGGTTTTGGCAGAGAAGTTGCTAGAGGTGGAGAGGAACTTCATGCAGCGTTCCCGAGTGAGATGGCTTAAGGAGGGGGACCACAACAATGCTTTCTTCCATGCATGCATCAAGGAAAAGAGGAATATGAAAATCAATTTGAAAAAGGAGGATGGGTCTTACACGTCGGATGTGGAGGTGGCGGGCAGGCTTGCTCTGGAACACTTCGAGGGCTTGTGGGTGGGGGAGAATACCACCAGTTTTGAAAGGGAATCTCTAGGGGATTATGGTTTTCTGAGCTATGTACCTATGTTGATTACTTGTTTTGAGAATGAGAACCTCTCATCTTTACCCTAAGAGAGGGAGATTAGGGAAGCACTGTAGAGCATGCCGTGCGAGAGTGCACCTGGACCAGATGGTTTTCCGGCCTCGTTCTACTGTGCAGCATGGGATGTGGTCTGGTCCTGTGTAGTGGAGGCTGTTCAGGATTTCTTCCGAGGGGTCCCCTTGATTAAAGGTATCTCGTCTTCAAAGGTGGTCCTTATTCCAAAAATTAAAGACCCTTTTTCTCATCAACCATTTTAGGCCGATATGCTTGTGGAACGTCTCATACAAAATCTTTGCGACAATCATTAGCAGGAGGTTATATTTTTTTCTTCCCAGGATTGTCTCTGAGGAACAACTTGGTTTCATACAAGGGAGGAGTATACAGGGGGTGGTTGGAATCGCAAGCGAGATGGTTCATGATCTGAACAAGCGGACGGTTGGATCCAATATTATTCTACAGGTGGACATGAAGAAGGCGTATGATAACTTGGAATGGGGTTTTATACTTCGGGTTATGAGGAGCTTTGGGTTTCGGGAACAGTTCAGTGACATTTGTTTCAGATTCTTTGCCTCTCCGTGGATCTATGTTTCGTTACTGGGGAAGTGTTTTGGATTCTTCAAATCGGTGAGGGGAGTGCGACAGGGGGATCCGCTCTCGCTGGCTATTTTTGTCAAGGCTCAAGATGCCTTTTCCTGGAATATGAAGAAGGGCATGGCAGAGGGTGCTTTGAAGCCTTTCCGTGGTAGAAGGAACTCGGGGGTTATATCTTACCTGATGTTTGCCGATGACATACTTTTATTTTCGAATGGTGGATGCAGGACTTTAAAAGCCTTTAAGGACATTATGGGATTGTATGGGAAGCAGAGTGGGCAGTCAGTCAATCATGAGAAGAGTCATGTGTTCATATCCAACAAATGCTCGGGAGGGAGATGTATGACGATTCAGGGGGTTCTCGGATGTGGGCAGAAACAGCTTCCTATTGTTTATTTGGGGATACCTTTATCCAGCGGGAGGATACTCAAGAGCCATTTCAATGGGGTTGTGGATCGCATCTTGGGAAGGATATTCAACTGTAAGAACAAGGTACTTTCGTTTGGGGGCCGGATTATGCTTATTAACAGTGTATTGTTATCTATTCCCATGCAACTTTTTTCCATCATCAGTCCTCCGAAGGGAACTGTGGAAAGAATTGAGCGCATTATTACATCCTTTCTGTGGGATGCGAAGGGAGATGGCAGGTGTCATTGGGCCTCGTGGAATAGGATGGCTGGTGCAGTGGAGGAGGGTGGGGTTGGGTTACGAGATCTTCAGGAAGTCATACTCGGAATACAGACCAAGCTAGCGTGGGAGGTGATTTTGGGTAAGACTCTGTGGGCCAGTTTTTTCAGAGACCAGTATGGATGGCATGGGGATTTCTACATGTGTGGGGTGACGAGCCTAGCCAGATGCATGTTCTCTTATCTGGACATACTGCTTGATCACACCAGATGGGTGATTGGTCGCGGGGAGATCCGTTTTTGGAAAGACATGTGGGTAGAGGAGAGGCTTTGGTTTGAAGGCTGCCTGAATCCTGACATCTTGTTTAAGGAGGCATGCGGAAGTTATGAGTTCATGCAAGAAAATATTAATGTGTTGCAAATGAACCATCTCGGTAGTGTGGTTATGAATGATGACCTAGATAAATGTTGTTTCCCAGAGGTGAGCTCAGGATGTATTAACATGAATGGGTACAGGAGAATCCTACATGGTAATGATGCGGTGGTTGGAGCGGAGGAAGCTACTTGGTGCAAGGTATTACCAAAAAGAATGAATTTTTTAGTGTGGAGAGTCAGAAACCAAGCCTTGCCAACGGAGGAGAATATTCAGGGGAGAGGGATCATCATGGCCACGCGGTGCTACTGTTGTGAGAAGCCAAGCTCGGAGTCTACAGTCCATCTGTTTTTTCAGGGTCGCTGGGCTTCTCTCCTCTGGGCTTGGATTGATCGGTTCAGGTTTCCATGCGGGGAGTTCCACTCGGTTCGTGACTACATTTCGTTTTGGCTCTCTAGGCTTGATGGCAGGTCGGGGGAGCAAACAACGTGCATCATCATTCTTGTAGCCATCTGCTGGACCGTTTGGGAGGTTCGCAACCAGGTAAGGTTGGGTGGTGAGAGGTCCTTGTTGTATCTTCAGATCTAGATGAAAGCCATTATAGTGGAGTTGTCCTCCCTTTTCAAAAATGGTGTGCAATCACTTATGTTGGAGAGTCTGGTTAGTGGACAGGCTGGACAAAGGTTGGATAGAGGACGGTGGGTTAAATGGAAGCCTCTAAAGAATGGGTTGAAGCTGAACGTGGATGGCTCATGTGTGGGAGGAATTATGAGGGGCGGTGGCTTGCTTTGAGACTGTTGGGGTTCAGTTCTGGTTTCCTTTAGTGCTTATTATGGACCAGGTAACTCTATGGGTGTGGATTTTAGAGCCCTTGTTTCAGGTTTGATGGTATGCAGGAGGAAGGGGCTCTCGGTGATAGAAGTGGAATCAGATTCGAAGGTTCTGGTCAGATCTCTCTAGGGCTATCAAGACATCTCTTGGGATTTAACGTATATATGTTGCCGGTGTAAAGTGGAGACCAATCAGGGAAGGATGGTTCACCATAGTCTGAGGGAGTCCATCTTTGCGGCTGATGAGCTGGCTCGTTAGGGCCGGCCTGAGGAGATGCTGGTGGTTTATGACAGCCTCAACTCTCTTCCTTTGGAGTGTGTTAATGTGGTTCAGAAGGACTCTCTTGGCATTCACTATTTTCGTCCCCCGTGAAGTGTAATTTGGTTTCCTCTTGGTATTAATAAAAAATAACTTTCAGTGTAATTAAACAATCAAATAAAGCCATAACAATTTTTAGGTTAATACATTAAAAGTTTATATGTAAAAAAATTAAGTATAATATTATGAGGTGAAGTTTCTTGAAGCAAAAAATTATTTGACAAATTAAATGGTTGAATTAATAACTTTTATAAATTTATTTGGAGAATAGTATGATGAAGTTGAAAAAGTAATTGATAGCACTAATCAACATATAAATTGTCATATGACACTACAAAAAATTATCATTTAAACCAATCCTAGTAAGATTTTTTTTAGAAATGAAAGGAAGGAGAAAAATATGTTACATCACGAAATAATGATGCAAAACCCAATCATACATCATTTGGTGGTGTAAAAACACACAATAAAAGAATGATTATATTATAGTGAATTATAATATGGATAATACCTAGTGAAAATCCAATAAAAAGGAAATAATTACTATGAAGGGGTTATTAAGAGAATGAATAATGATATTAATCTAATATTAATATTTGAAAAAATTTTGATGAAAATATTTCAATATTATGAGATTCAGATTGATATAAGATGTTAGTTTCATACATTGTAAAAGTAAAAAATATTATATGTATTGGAACAACATATCACATAATCAATCAAAATGAGGCCCTGAATCAAGGTATAGATAAGTTATATATAAGAGAGTGTAACTAAGACAACAACTAATTGTTTATGTAAGAATACATAATTATTTTTATTCTCTAGAGTAAACACATATGAGGTGTGATAAACTAGTTCACACTTAAAAAAAATCATCTCATTATAAAAAAAATAAACATAAAAAATAATAAATAAAAATTACTAAAAGATAAATGTTATTAATAAATTTTTTTGGTGATTTATGTGGATTTAGGGGGAGAATATAGTGGAAAATTTTTACATTGAATAGTTGTTTTAATACATGAATGACTAATAAAATAAAATAACCAAAATGATATCTAAATTTATGAAATAGTATTTGATAATTTTGAAAATGATGGATCACATAATTTATTATGTGTTTCTATAAATTTAGTCCATTACATGAAATTCAAATCCAAAAATGTTCTCCTTGTTCCTGGTTTAGGAAAACCTTTCTTGATGATCTCTCATCTATGTGAGAATGATAATACTGTGATTATTAAAAATATATTTAAAAATAATATGATAAATGTTGAAATATTAATTATTAATGGATAACATATAAGTGGAAATATATTCAATATTATCAATGTTAAAAACACTTTTTGTATGAGTGTGAAGGAAAAGAATGGACTTTATAATAGAATAGGTATCTACAAGATAAAAATACAAGGAAAAAATATTATATATAAATATATGAAAAAAGTTCTTCTATTAAATCAAGAGAGGATAAACACACGTGATGTGTCTCATAAGTGAAAAATGGTGAACAAAAATACATATTAAATGGAGAAAAAAAACAAATAATGATCTTAAATCGATGCACTTAGCTATTTTTAGACCAATAATATTAAAATCAACCAATGTATATAATTACGTTATACCATTAGTTTATAATTATGTTTATTTTATTTATATTTATATAATATCATATTAATAAAAACCACCTGATAGATTTAGTAAGTTCAATAGGCGGGATCAAAATCAATATAGATTTATTTTCAAAAAAAATTAGTTTCATGATAGATACAATTAAAAGAAAAAATATTATAAATAATATCATAAAAGGAGAGTATAAGGAAAGAAAATAGAAATTTATATACTCCCCCAAAATGGAGACAATGAAACAAATATTTTATTTTTTGGATATATTGAGAACAATGTTTTTGAAATATAAAACATCAATTTAATTTTAGAGATAAGCTGTCATAGTAGTGGTCAATATATTTAATACACGTTCAATATAAAACAATTAATACATACTCCTCATTATATGTAGTTCAAGAAGGGTCCTTGATTGTAGTGTTTGATATGATTTGGTAGACAATTCTATATCAAAATCAAAGGATGACATTTGGTAATGATTGATGAGGGATCTAATGTGAGGATATTTTATGGATATTCACCTAGTGTAAGGATTTTATATTGGTACTAAAATATCATAAGACAACCACTAATTGTTTTGATCTTATTTTAATAGAGAATAAAATTTCATTGAAAAAATAAAAATCTTATTAATGATAAAACTAAATAATATCATGGGGACTTTGATGGAAATAATTGTATATATATCATTATATTAGTATACTTATTTAAATATCATGTTCATTATTAAATTTAAAAAAACTATTATGGTCAATATAAGTAATGAACTTAATTAATATGATATATTAATCATGTGGAATTGTAAAAAAATCATGTAGAGTGTGGGAAGGTTATTCATAGTTGAAGAATTCTATAGAATTCAAATCAAACAATATTTATCCAATTATTTGAACAAATAATTGTAGATGATCCATTCAAACATGATGATTAGATTGTAGCATAAAATATGGTATAACTCTAATCAACATTAATGATACTTTTTAGTTATCACCCTATCTATAATATAAGAATATGATTAGGAAGAAATTGTGTTTTTATAAAAACTCATTAAGAAGGGATAAATATCTTAGAAAAATTTTCATCCTCTTCCCAAGGTATACATTAAGATCCAAAACATTTTGGTAGATTTATTCATTTATTATATAATAACTCATTAAAAATTATTTTCATATATCTTGGGGGGTTTTGTTTCTAGGTATTCCTTGGGATATTTGGTAAATTTGGAGGGAAATCGGGCGATTGATGGTCAGTTCAAGGGTTTCCCAAATCATGCGCTAACCACCAGAAAAATGTGCAACCCGAGTCTGAGGGGGATTTCATAGTTGTGGAATTTTTTTTCAAACCATGAAACCTATTTGAGTAATTCTTCACCATTTAATATAGGGTGCATAGATAGAGAGCACGATTTGGAAAACTATGCACCCCTATTGAGGAACCCATGTGTGTAGAATTATTTTATGAAAATATTTATTATAAAATTGATAAACCTATTGGAATTCAAATAAAATGACCCCAAATAAACCTAATAAGTTCACTATCATTTTCGGCGTTTCTATATTGTATTCCATGGATTTCAAAAAATCATTCATTAATAATCAAAAAAACATCTTCATGGATCTAAACCTCTCGCAGTAAGAAATCTCTTCCTATTTCAATTTCTCTCTCTCATATATGAATCCTCAAGAATAGGGAATATGAATTCTAAATTCGTATTGATTTAGATGTAATATTATACATATATATATATAATAATTTAATATGAATAAAGGTTTTTGTTCAAGATAATGTTATTTATTGTGCAATTGATAGTTCTGTTTGAATTTTTTGAATTCTAGTAAGGCAAATGTCCCTCAATGACCATGATTTAAGTCATATAAACTTCATTCCAATAGTGTTAATTTTTATTGTCTGTATAAATGTTGTAATTTTTCAATTTACATGATTGGGAATTTACAACTAAAATTGAAATGATTAAATTAAATATCCATGTCTTAATGAAATTGACTGATTTTTGGGCAACTACTATTGTTTGAATTGTATTTTTGAAATTGGTTAGATATTAACATAATGTAATTGTTCAATTAATGTTATGTTGAATTATTTTGTTAATGGGAATACATGGGTGGGATGAATTATCCTTAAAGGGTTAATCATTTATATGATTAAATGTTGAAAAGTAGTTTAATGGTGAATTTTTTATAATTTCCCACGTGATTAAAATTAATGAGTCATGTTTTATTTGATACTTTGAAGGAAACATTTTTATGATATTTTTTAGGATAAGATTAATTAATTTTAACCACATTGTATCTGAAATTATGATATGTGTGATATTGATATATATATATATATATATATATATATATGATATTGTGATATACATGTGTTGGACATGGAATAATGATTTAAAATCTCATATGTCATTGATTGATACATGTTTGAGGGACATAGACTAATGCTTCAAAATACCATATGGGATGAAATAATAAATGGGTCATGGGAAACAAAATGATGATTTAAATACCCATGGGGTTCTAGAAATAGTGTTCTTGGCAAAAACATGTTTGCATTGGACTATGGTTCCAAGTATCCAGGAAGTGAAAATAATGTTCGATGGATAGTAAAATTTTATGTTATAATGAATTTTGAATCCCTATGTGATATGAATCAAGATCGGGCATGAGATGAAGTTGGTATTTGTGGTTAGGAGTTCATCGTGAACATAGGTAATTTTTAGTTAGTTGAAGATTAATTGAATGGGTCAACCACTTAATTTATCACTTGAACTTTATTCCCCATACAACATCATACATTTTTAGACTGAATATCTTATTAGACAATGTTGGTTGTAGCCTATTGAGTTTTACTCACACCCTATTCTGGTACTTAATTAGAACTAAAATATACTTCATGTTTTCAGGACTGGATAAGGGAATGATCACTATGTTTTATTCCTATGTTGTGGTGGAGAATAGAAGAGAGATCTAGAATTGGTATAGGGACCTACATGCGATTTCTTAGTGTCTTTACTTTTTTGTTATCCATTTGAAACATGAAACTTATATGGCATTACATATCTATTATTTTAGTTCTTGTACGTTATCTGTGTTTTGGTTCATCTTATGATATTGGTATGTATTAGTCAGGATATTGTTCTGGTTATTAGTTAATTTCTTTCATTAACTTCTTATCAATTTATAGTATATTACTCCTATAATAAATATTGTATAGTCTCCTCATGTTTTATATTAGAAGCCTGGTGAAGTTAGGAGCATATGGTGTATGGGGTTGCACCCTGGAGGTCATGTGACCATCTAGCACAGGGCACAAGTATGAGGAACCTAGGTCGGGACATTACAAAGATGAATTTAAGCTTAGTTTTTCATTTTATGCCTTACTATTTAGAAAATAAATATAGGAGAATATGAATATTCAATCCTTGGTTATGATATCGTTCATCGGATTAACCTACCCATGTCTAAGGGAAACCCCCAGTACCAAGGGTTTGATTTTTGATATTGACATTTTCTATTACAATTTTGTAATATTTCACCTTGGGTGCTGAACTTATTGTGGGATGTAATTATTTTAAGAGCTTTTCAAAATTGTTACTCATGTCCTGTTATTACATGAGGCTTGTGTATACATATATCATTTTAGGAACTCAAGATTTATTATTACGTGAATTATTTTAGTAATGCAAAGAAATTATTGTTTTGGTCAGTTGCTACAATTGATATTCATTTATTTCTATAGAAATTTTAAATGAAATGTTTCCTAATATGAAATTTAAATTTTAAATTATGTTAAAAGTGGTCAATTGAAATAGATAAATTGGTGTCTAATGAGATTCTTTGAGATTTGAAAATATTTACACTATATCAACCATCACTGCGATGAGGGATGGTTGATGGTAGTGAAGGTTCCTCAGTTTTGACAATGTGGCAAGGTAAGAGGGATGAAATATTATAAATTATGTGAATAACTCCTATATAATTTTTTTAATGTTATATAATGATTCCAAAGAGGTTTGGTTTTCATTATAGAGATATGAATCCATGAAAAATCATGTTAATAGGACTGTAGGAGGGTAAACCATTAAATGAACCTCTATTAATTTAACTAGAGACATTTATGGTTTTTAGTGAGGAAACCAGAGTGTATTTCCCTAATAACTTTTCACCATTTATATATTTTATAGAAATAAACCTAGGTAAGGCAATTAAAAGAATTATATAAATGACAAGATGTTCATGCTTCAACACCATCAGACATTCACCAGTGTGGGAGGACCTGAGGCTGTCATGTTCTATATTTATTCTATCTAGATGATCTAGTACAACTTTATTACTCCACATAACAAGGGCGTTGACCTGGATACATATATGTTATTTTTTCAAGATAATAATAGATGGGGCATCCAGACTTGGGATGGTAATCTAAATAATAGGGAGTGGAAGACTTTTTATGAGACATTCTTGGGTAACTTTTACCCTAATACTATCATGCATGAGTAGGTAGTATAGATCATGAAGATGACCTAGGGGAGAATTTCCATGCTTGACTATGTAGTATGGTTTATTAATTCATAGCACTTTGTTCCAGATTTAGCAGGGGATGTGTCTATTATAGATAAGAATTTTAATGATGGGATTACATGTGATATTAAGTACAAGGTTAACATATTTTGGATAATGATGTTTTTAGATGTAGAGAATCCTAATCTCATATCTGAGGGAAACCTAAAGGATGATTCGAGTAGAGGATTTGAGGTTTCTTCATATCAGCTAGGAGGTAATTATTCTGAGATTAGTAAGAATGACATTGATATTGTCATCTAGGGATGTAGTACACATAGTTTTTAAGGTAAGGATTGGTTAATCATGACCCTGCCAGAGTGATTTCCTACAATAGTTGTAGTCTAGGAAACATTCATATATAAATACCCCGACCACAAGTAGAGTGCCGTTCTTATACTGAGGTGGGACATCCATAAAGATTTTTTCTAAAACCCATGATATATGGGTAGTTATGGAGTAGATATGAAAAACCATATTATGGGATGGTGAATTCTACACGGTACCAATATAATAGTTATAGTTCTACTTGTTGTGGAAAACGAGGTGGTATACATTTTATTATGGTATAAGAGCACACAATTCAGCAAAGTAGTATAGATCAGGTGACTCAATATACATCACAGGGAAGAAGGTTGAGAAAATTACATCTAGTTGAACATAAAAGTGTGGATAGAAAGGATGGAACATCAATAGTGAGTGGTACTATTTTTTGTAGAGTCTATGCTTTCTTGTTCCCACCTCGTTATAGGTTTCTCGGATTTATTTCTTTTCTACACAAATTTGGAATTTTTGGAGTCTTTTAGTTGAGTTTGTGAGAAAGTTTATGATGAAGAATACATCATTTAGTGTACATAAAAGAGATAACAATTTATACAATGTGGTTTCACTCATGGTTAGAGAGTATCATTCTATTGGAGATATCTACAACTATGATATATTATAATTTGACTTGATTTTAGGGATGGAGTGGATTTTATAATAGCCAACCAATATATATTGTTACTGTAGGAGTGTAAACTCTATGTCTAGTGTTGGTGAAATTTATGTTTGGCATATGTAGTGGGACATTAGGGTGGTCTGTGAAGGGCCAATTCTATAGAAAATAGGGAATCTCATTACCCAAGTTTCATGAAATCTTCTAGATGATGGTGTTTTGAAGCAAGATGTCTTTCCAATGGTAGTTGAATTATTCTAGGTTGTTCTTCTGAAATGATTATTTGGGATTCCATATAATATGGATGTTTAGTTTTTTGTTGACATCCTCTCAGGAGCTGAGATATTTTCTACTCAACCCTATAGAAAGGAACCAATAAAGATTCAATGGATTAAAACTCCACTGGAGGTGTTTTTGTCTTCTGTGTTTCTCCTTCTGAGTATTTTTCCTAGGATTTCATTGTTTTTAGGGTACGATGATGGATCATTGAGATATTGTGTGGATTACTGAATGTTTTAACAACTAGACATTGAAAAACATGTATCCTTCTCTATTTATCGATGATCAATTTGACCTGTTGAGATGAGATTTTGTTATCCAAATTTTAATTGAGGTCAGGGTATTATTAGTTTAGAGTTCAACCATATTATATGCCAGGGAATACATTCAATGTCCTAGATTCCCTTCAAGAGTTATTCATGATATTGTTCAGGATAATTAATTCTCTGGAAGACTTTATGGAAATGATAAATAGGATATTCCACAAGTACCATGATAAATTTATGGTGGGGTCATTATATTACATATTAGTGTACTGTAAAACTCATGATGATCATTCCCAATATATTTATATCATCCTGAGTACACTGAGAGAGAAATCACTAAAATCTAATATATCTATGTGCCATTTTTTATTGATCAGGTATACTTCATTAGTTACCTCATCTCAGATGAAGTCGTGTTAGTGGATCCAGAGACAGTGAATGAGGTTGTTCCTTGGGAGCATCACAATAAATTCCTTGATATCCATATCTTTATAGGTTTATCATGATATTATCATAAGATCATTCTAGAATTTTATTTCTTTGGAAATCCACTTTTAACATTGACTAAGAATGTAGTTATGTTTGAATGATCAAGATCTTATGAGGATACTTTTGAGGAATTGAATAATCTTTTGAAACCCGCAATGATCATGATCCTACCCAAGCTATGGGAGTAGTAGAATGTGTTTTTGGATGCATATGGGATAGTAATTGGAGTATTTTTTATTTAGGGGGGAAGGTTTTTTTGTATGGGTAATATAATTTGAGGAAACATGAACAAAATTACACTATATACAACTTTGAGTTAACTATAGTTGTTTATACCCTAAAGTGTTGTTTCCATTATCTATTAGAAAATAGTTTTACAATGTATACAAACCAAAAGATAATTAAATATATCTTTTAAAAAATATATTTCAATCTCTGGTAGTGGAGGTGGGATGATTATATGCATTCAATTGAGTATTATCTAGAATATACTCCTAGGAAGGTTTGCATTTTTTCATTTTGTTAGGAGAGGAAGCTCCAGAGTCTAGTTTTGAGTAGATGATAATGAATTTTATAGCTAGGAAGGATATTGTTATTTTGATTATCTAGGATTAGATGACCATAATATTTATATTTGGGGAATAAAATATTTTGAGATAGATAAAGGAGATATAAATTGATGATCTAGAGTTTTTTTCCTTGAGGGAGAACCTTGAAGGTGAGGATTCAACTTATAATTGGGCTATATATGACGATGAGATCATTTACTTCTAGGGTCATGTAATTATTTTTATAAGTATGAGTGTTGATCTAATTCATGAATTTCATTCCTTGAAGTGTGTGTTGAATTTCGGTTTTATGAAAATATATCATGACCTATGTCGATATTATTAGTGGATGATCATGAAGAAACAAATTACATGGTTTAGGACATGATGCAACACCTGTAATTGGTGAAAGCTGGTCATCACCAATCGTTTGGTTTACGATGTAAATTTCTCATTATGGAATGGAGGTGGCATGACATTACCATTGATATAATGGTGGATCTCCCAATGATTCCTCTGAAAAATGTCATGATTTGGTTGACTGTGGACTAATTCACAAACAAATATGATATTTTTTCCTATATGGGAATCTTTCTCAATGTATTAGTGAGAAGAATTATACATTTGAGGTATTTTCTATCATCTAGGGGATCTAAGGATTATTTTTCTAGAATATGAATTAAATTTCACGTTGTGATTTTAGAAAGGCATGTATACATTTCTTGGTACATAGGTTTGGGTGAATATGGATTCCCACCCATAGATAGATGGTGATTTGGAGCATAATATTCATGCTTTGGAGGATATACTACAGGCGTGAATTCTCAAGTTTTCTAGGTCTTTAGAGAAGCACCTTGAACTCGTTCATTTCTCCTATGAAAAAAATTTATTGGGAAACTATACTGATATAACCATATTATAAAAATTATGGAACTCTATGTATATCACCCCTAAGATGGATGGATGCTAGTGGGTTATATTTTTTTGGATCGAGACTCATGGTAGAAAAATTAGAATAGGTTTAGTAAATTCAAAAAAATAATTTCTATAATTCAATTTCTTTAGGTGATAGTTTTCAATGAAACCTTTATTTTATAGTGGGAGATCAGTGGGTGATAATTTGTTCTTTCAGTGCCTCCTTGATTGGGCCATTATAGGATTCAGAGGTAGTGTATGATGGCGCCCATGTTTTTTGTAACTTTTGAGATCATGGAGAAATGAAAATTAGGAGAACAATGATGGGATTTTCCAAAGAGGCATAGTGAAATGCAAGATTTTTTTTGAAGTGTCAAAACATTAGTGGTATCTCCCAAATCCTTCTCATGTGATTGATGGGGATAAATTTGATCTTGAGACTGATGCATCCATTAAGGAGAACAAAATGTGCCATTGATCACATGGGAGAATGTGTTGTGCGTAAAGACTCTATTGATAGTTAGAGTGTTATGGAAACATGTATATTTATAGTATGAAACTTGGGAGAGATAATCATTAAGTTTTTCACAGTGTCCTAGTCTGTTTACCTCGAAATCATAGAGGTTTTTGGAAGTACATATTGAGGATGAGTTGCTATAAGGCAGGTAGATTTTATGATCATGAAAAGTTTTAGAGATGTATTGTTCTTTTTTAAATGGAATCCAATAAAGTTATTTTGAAATATATTTTGTGGGATTTTTCATGGTGTATCAAGATAAATTTGTGAAATTTGGATGCAGTAGGGGTTGTGCATGGTTGGTGCATGATTCTCCCAAATAATGTTCCTACCACGAAAAAGTCATGCAAACCTAGGAATAGAGGGATTTCATAGTTTTTGAATGTTTTTTCAAAATTTGTAAAATCTTAATAGAAACCCTACACCTCTGTAAATTTTTGTATTGTTAGGTAACATGGTGTGGAAAATATTCCACCATCCCTAAGAAACTATTCATGTAGAATTATTTTCTCTCATTTTTTATTTGAAAATTCCCAATGCCCCATGATTTAACCATCATTCACCCCTCACCCAAACTTGACATAATAATTTCTATCCCATTTTTTAATATTCTATATATGACTACAAGTAATTACAAAAAACCATTCTTGATGAATTGAAGGTCTGATTGAAGGATCTGAACCTATTCCAATAATAAATCAGTTCCTATTTGGATTTGTCTCTCTCTCGTATCTCTTTATTAATGAAGAGGGAATAATTGTCTACCACCATATATGGTTTATATCTATGATTTTATATATTTTAATTTTTTAAATATTGATGTGGTTTTTTTATTGATATCATTATTCTTTGTGAAATTAATCATTCTATTTCAATTTGGGGATTCTGTATTTGTGAATGTCTATCAACGACCATGAGGTTGGTGGTATAAAACTCAATTCCCATATCTGTACATTAAATTATGTGTGTGAAATTTTGATTTTTTAAATTTAATTGATTCATAAATTTCAACTAAATTCCTATTGATTAAATTAAATCTCAATCTTATAATGAAATGGGTTGATTTTTAGGCAATTGAAATTGTTTTGAACAATAATTGTGAACATGGTGTGATATTGGGATTTTGGAATTGGTCAATTAATGAGTTATTGAATTTCTTGATTAATAGGAATTGATGGTTTTTTTGGATTAACTATAAACATTAAATGGTTTATATGATTAAATTTTGACATGTGTTTTAATGGTGAATTATTTATATTATTCCATGTTTTTAAAATTCAAGATACATGTTTGATTTGATAATAGGAATGGGACGTTTTTTATGAAAATTTTGGATGATAATGTTAATGTTCTTAACCATGGTATACAAGAGATTGTGATATGTTTCATATTGTTATATATGTGATATTTTGATATGTGAGTGTGGGACATTGACCGATGATTCAAAACCCCATTTGTGAATGATTGATATATGACTATGTAACATAATTTGATTTATTAAAATCCCATTTGTGACTGAATAATAAATGGGTTATGATACAAAAATTGATGTTTCAAATACCCACAGGGTGCTAGACATATCATTCTGGGAAATAAATGTTGTCATTAGAAAATTTTTCCAAGTTTCATTGATATCAAATCGAATTTGAATGGATAATGAAATACCTATTATAAGGAATTCTGAATCCCTATGTGATATGATTTAGACACCACCAAGGGATGAAGAAAGTGTTTGTGGTTAGGGTGTAATAGTAAACCTAGGAAAAAGATGTGGTTAATTAAAGAAGAATTTAATTTTTCAAATTATAATTTTATAACATGTAATTTTTTATGTAAACGAATTCATACATTGATAAAGGCTGCATAATATTTTAGTGATCATTACATGTGGCCTAGTAAGGTTAACACACCACAATTTGATTTCCTGATCAGGACTTCATTTGAATTCATGTTTGGAGGATATGATAAGGGAAGGAGACCTATATTAGATGGTCAGTTTGGGATAGATCATGGATGGGGGAACCAATAATGGTGTCAGGACCTTCTTCAGAGTTGTCAATGCATTAATTTTTTTGATTTTCATTTGACACATGACACATATATGGCATGGAATATCTAATGTTGAAGTGCACTGTGTTTCATTTTTTGTCAATTATGTATGTTGTTTTCAAAAGGTGACATGGAATCGATGGATGTCAAGGAGCGTCAAGATGTGAATGTCAAAGGATGTGATGGTGATGGTGATGAATGGATAATGTCCATGGTACTAAGATGCATGTCACTTAGGAGATTCACTAAGTGACATAGGATGTTGTGGTTGAAACATTTTCAATGTATATCAGACGATTGTAGAAATGATATTAATGTTTCAATACTTGTATCAAGATGATACTAAGTTACACCACTTGAAGAATGGATGATGATGGAGCATCATCATTAAATTAGATGATTGTTGAGCTGTTCTTAAAGTTCCAAGCACTTGTATCAACTGGATACAATGTCACAACAATGTTTGAAGACCATGCATTGTATTGACAATGCATGAGGAGATGAAGTGATCCATCCACAATCACTAGGTGGATGAAGTGGTGCTAATTAAGTCCATGCACTATCACTTAGTGCATGTGAATATGAAGAAGATCCAACTTGATCTCTGATTAGATCAATAAAGAACTTTGATGAATATGTTTGAATCGAGAGCTCGGTTGAAGGAAGAACCTTCTACATTTCCCTCCTAAGTGAAGATTATTTGTTGAGAAGGATTGAGGAATTCAAATGAAGAAGAAGATGAGAAGAAATGAAGAGGAAGGATGGCTTAAGTGGCATTTGGAATTTTATATTGGGAGTACTTTGTTTCTTAACAAAGTCCTTATTCATTTCCTTTGCCAAAAAAAAAAATAGGCCACCAAGGAGGCCAGCCGAGGGTCATCACCCAAGGCACATGTGGGACTCAAGGTCACCACGCCCATGGGGAACCCTCAGGCCAAGGCGGCACCCTGAGGCATGGGTGCACCCACAGGACACCGTGTAGGCACCAGGGGCACGCCCGGAGGAGCACATGGTGGGCGCATAGCGTGCTCGTGTGTGCATAGTGGGCGCCAGTGGCGCGCCCGAGTGGCAGGGGTGGGCGCAAGAGTGCGCCCGCTAAGAGAACATGGTGCGGGGCGGCACCGGGGAGGTTGGAAGTTCAATTGACGAGAGGCGGGGAGCTCTAGGTTGATAATCCATGGAAAATCCGCGGTCTGTTTCGATGTGGGACGCGTAATTTTCACCGGGAGAAAATCCTGGTAGCCCGATCGATCGCGCGCAAGATCTCGACCGCACGATCGATCCAGCACGATATCTTCTGATCACGGCCGTCCGATGTCTTTCAATCGCCCGATCCAACGGCCGGCGAGTCATCCACTACCTCGAGCTTGTCTGAGCCCTCCCCGCGTGCCTCCATCGAACCAGAGGCCACCCGCACGACGGAGTTCGAGTTCCTGGACACCATTTCTGAAGCTGAGGTATCCATTCGGTTCGTCTGGCCCTACTGAACATATCCAAGTATAAAAATGTGCATGCATGCAACGTATGGGAGAATTAAAGGTTGGACGAAGCAACTGGAGGTGTGAGGCCATGATGGTTTATGTTTTGTATGGATTATCCTAAACAGAAGTCCGTGCATGCATTCTAAGTGGCATGCACGTGGAGGAGAAAAACAAAGAGAAATAACCCGCGTTGAAACAGAGGAAATATCAAGATTTAGAAAATCTTGAAAACCCGAGAATTTCGGGAATTCGAGAGATATCTCACATGGAAGATTTGGCAGCCCTCTGCCTATAAAAGGAGCACCCGAGGCTCTAAATTGGCTTGCTGAATATTTGAAGAGTGTCCCGCGAGAACCATGTGCTTTGTGAAGCTTTGAGCCCCGTGCATCCCACTTGCACGGCTGATGAACTCGGGGCCACCCGAGGTCCCGAAGGAAAACCCTGCGCGCATCCCTTGCGTGATAGGAAGAGCTCTCTCTGCCCACATACTTGCGCGACAGGAGTAGCTTGTGCAACCCACGGCTGCCCCTTGCACCGAGACCTTGCGCGCCTTGCACATTGTGCTTGTGTGTCTGAAGAAGGCAGTGGGGTGTTGCACCTTGCACACTTGCGCGGCGGTTGAGAAGAGGAGGCGGCCCTTGCACCTCACACCTTGCGTGCTTGCTACACCAAGACCCTACACGACAGTGAGTTGCATACCCTGTGTGTGTGATAAAGTGGAGAAGAGGACCCGAGGCTTGGTTGTGTGTGGAAGTGAAATAACACACTTAAACCGTGTGTGTGCAAGGAGGAGAGGAAGACCACACTTAAGTTGTGTGTGTGCTTAACAAACAAAGAAGAGGCCAAGATCATGTGTGTGCAAAAGTGAAACAATTGTGGGCAAAAAGACACGAAGGCCGAACCTAGTGTGTGCACTAAAAGTGTAAACACTTAGAAGAAGAAGAAGAAATCCACACAAAGAAGAACACACCTTTATGTGTGTAAGAAAATTTAATTAATTGTATGAAGTTCAAATAAGGAGTGTGCTTAAAGAGACTATACCCTTTGTGGGTTTATTGCACTGAGAAGAAGAAGGGGAGTGCATGCTTACATGCATGCACGTGCACACGTGAACAAAGCCAAATCTGGTTGTGTGCATTTGAGGTGTCCAAGACCAGGAGTTATTGAAGATGAAGAGATGCCATGCACTCAGTGCATGAAGATGATGTGAACTGAGACTGAAGCCAGACTGAAGTTAAAGACATCAGCTGTCTGATTATTCAGTAGTTGGAGAGAGAGGCCAGGTCATCCTGAGAAGAAGGAGATAAATCCTGAGCAAGATGAGAAGACCTGATCAAGTGATCATAAGTGAAGAGCAAGGCCAGAAGCCTTTACCCCAGGCTGCTGAAGATACTTGAAGATCTGAACTAATTAAGAGCTACTCGTGTGACTCGAGCAGCCCGGAGAAGCACCCTGTGAGACTCAGGGTGGAAGAAGTCTTCAGTGGCATTCGGGAGCAGGCCAGTGGGACTCTGGTAACACTGTGGGACGCAGTATAAAGACCCTCCTGTGGGACTCAAGAGAGATACAGTGGGACTCTGTATTGACCATTGTAATTATAACAGGTTATAATGGAAAAACCATGTTGGGGCGTATAACCAACATGGCAAGGACGTATGCCTTTGGTGCTGAAACTTGTAAATCCTTGTGTCCCGTGCCTTTATATTTACTGCATCATTTGAGGAAAGGTGAGAGATACAAGAAGAGTCGATCGAGGCTTTAACCATCCATAGAGGATTAATTGATAAAGAATCAATTAGTAAAAAGTTTTAAGGGATCACGAATTCACCCCCTCCCCCTCTCGGTGATTCACACTGATCTGGGCACTTCAATTGGTATCAGAGAGAGGTTACCTCTAAAAGATCCAAGAGAGTCTATATGGAGTGCAGATTTGAGGAAATGAAAGAACAACCTCAAATGGAGATATCTTCCAAGACTCTGAAAAACAAAATGAAGAAACAGGCAAAGAAGATTAAGAAGAAGGTTGTTACAATCAGAGAAACTCCTTCTATGGAAAGAAATGTGAAAGTCACATCAGATGACAATTCCTTTTATCATTCTTCTGATGAAGCCTGCTCTAGATGTGATGAAGATGGAAGGAACAATGATCTTCTAAATTCAATCAAATATCTTCATAAGACAGTCCCCAAGGAAGTGGCAATGTGTATAGCTACATGCATCCTTGATCCTCAAGAAGAAAAATTACAGCTAGAAGATGAAGCCAATTCTCTGGAAGTCCAATTGGAAAAAAGGGTTGGCATAAACAACACTCTCAGAAAGCTAGTGAAGGCTAAAGATGAAACTATTTCCCTTTGCAATGAAAGATTTGAAGACACTGATGAAGAATTGCAAAGAAGCTCTTCTGAGAAAGAAATCTTTATGATAATGATCAAAGATGTTTTCCATGCACTGGAGAAGTTGCACAAAGTGTCAATTAATGTCAGAGATGCTCAACTCGAAGACAAATTCAAAATGGTGAAGGAGCTTGACAATTCATTGCTAGAATTGAAGAAGGTGCATGAAGACCAGTTAGAACAGCTGAAAGAAAATTGGGAAGGAAGGCTAAGAACTGTTGAGGATGAGAAGAACTCCCTTAACATGAAATGCATAGAACTAGAGGTGATATTGAAAAATCTGCAATCACCCAAAGCTGAATCCTCCCAGTCAGCTGATAGTAGAAATGTTGCTACACAAGTGTGCTTTGAAAAGGATGATTCTAAAAGAAAGACATCCTCTAATGAAAGGGAAACATCTTCTAAATAAGAGGTACCATCCATACCATCTTGTACTCATTATTTTAAAAGTGTTTCCACAAAAAGTACAGTGGAAGAATAATTCCAAACAAGTATGGATGAGGAAAATGAAGAATGAATGCTCTCCTGAAACAACACAAAAGTTCAAGAAAAGTACCCTACAATTAGAAGGACTCAAGAGGTCAAGATTTGTGGGTCAGTGTTGGTGCTGTAGCAAGCATGGGCATTGTGCAAAATATTGTTGGTACAATCCTCTGAATGAAAAAGCACAAAGGAATCCCATGCCAAGGGGGAGCAAGCCAGAAGAAAAGAAGCAACATCCACAGGTCCAGAGACATCTGTTTACTGCAAATAGATTCGGATTACTTGACAACATCTGGGATGATTGCAAAAGTGGTCAAAAGATACATGTCAATCTCCAACTGTATCCAGAGCTAAAAAGAAGAGAAGATCACTGAACCTGGCTAAAATGTAATCCTTGGGAAGTAAGAAGAAAGTTGAAGATGCTCCCAATAAGGTTTTGAAAAAGGAAAAGAAGTCCTTGGAGTCTAAATCCAAGAAGGGTGATGCATCCAGATGGACCACCAAGAAAACATGCTTCTACTGTGGAAAGAAAGGGCATACCATGGATCTTTGTAATGAATCCATGGAAATCAATAGAGGCAGACTGAAATCAAATAGACAATCAATCCAGTAGAAGCAGAAGGGATTGATTGAAAACAAGTTGCCTAATAAAGGTAGCTTGAAAGCATCGAAGGAACCATGTGGAATTTCCAGAACTGAGGCCACACATCCAAGTGACTTACTAGTCATTTGGCCAAATCAGTTGCAACTTGCCAGAGAACTACAAAGAGCTGAAGATAAAGTTCTGGCAATTTCTAAGGCAAAAGGGAAGAAGAATATTTCACATGAAGATCATGTTCTGTGTGTGAGGTGCAATCAAGCTGGACATACTAGTGATAAATGCATGATATTCATTCCAGCTCAGAAGGGATTCTTCAAAAGAATGAAGATTGCACCAGGAGACTCTAGTGTTCAGAAGGCACCTAGAAATAGAGGAGTCACACACAAAGAAGTTAAAGAGGTGTTGAGATCCACACCAGCACAAACATCATTGAAGATCAAATGTGCAAGTGTGAAGAATGGTGAAAATGGGCCATCTCAGTTGAGAGAATCTTCTCAACCTTGTTGTTCACATTGATGAACCAAGGAGGTTCCATCTTATTCCCTTATACTTCTGGTATTTACATGTGCTAACATTGCAGGGAATTGAAGATGATGATCATTCTCAACTGGAGAGTGGTTTGGGTAGAATGGAGAGCACCCCTTGAGGGGGCACCAATCTGTAGAAGATGGGATTCTGAGATTTAATACCATCTTGAGAAAAGTGAAGGTATTCTAATCATACTTTCATCCCTTGTTTCTTAATTGTATTCGTCATGTCAATTAAGGGGGAGTATTGATTGAAGGCAAATGGATGAAAGGGGGAAGCTTTATCTTTGCACCTGAACTTTCTAATGAGTTTTATGAAGTATGTGCAGGATTTAGCTATTCATTGATATATCTGAAAAATTTCAAACCCCTTGAAGAATGATCTCACATGTATAGTGAATTTTTGACACCATTGAGTTCCTTGGTTACATCACTCTTGTTTTTTACACCGGGTTAGCCCACGTAGACTTAGAGTTGATCTACTAAAGGTTCTTTGCTAAAGAGAACATGTGACATCATCCCTCTCTTAGTGATTTTGAAGAAAATTATTTTCTAAGGGAGTAGGATATTTTTGAAAGTGAACCACACCACATCTTTGCATTTGATTTCCAATAAGGGGGAGAAAATATTGGCACACATATTGACCCATTCATATGTGCTGAAGAAGTGTATTGACAACAAATACAAAGGGGGAGATTGAAGTGCACTGTGTTGCATTTGTTGTCAATTATGTATGTTGTTTTCAAAAGGTGACATGGAATTGATGGATGTCAAGGAGTGTCAAGATGTGAATGTCAAAGGATGTGATGGTGATGGTGATGAATGGAGAATTCCCATGGTACTAAGATGCATGTCACTTAAGAGATTCACTAAGTGACATAGGATGTTGTGGTTGAAAAATTCTCTATGTATATCAGACGATTGTAGAACTGATCATAATGTTTCAATACTTGTATCAAGATGATACTAAGTTACACCACTTGAAGAATGGATGATGATGGAGCATCATCATTAAATCAGACGAATGTTGAGCTGTTCTTAAAGTTCCAAGCACTTGTATTAACTGGAAACAATGTCACAACAATGTTTGAAGACCATGCATTGTATTGAAAATGCATGAGGAGACGAAGTGATCCATCCAAAATCACTAGGTGGATGAAGTGGTGCTAATTAAGTCCATGCACTATCACTTAGTGCATGTGAATATGAAAAATATCCAACTTGATCTCTGATTAGATCAATAAAGAACTTTGATGAATATGTTTGAATCAAGAGCTCGGTTGAAGGAAGAACCTTCTACATTTCCCTCCTAAGTGAAGATTATTTGTTGAGAAGGACTGAGGAATTCAAATGAAGAAGAAGATGAGAAGAAATGAAGAGGAAGGATGGCTTAAGTGGAATTTGGAATTTTATATTGGGAGTACTTTGTTTCTTAACAAAGTCCTTATTCATTTCCTTTTCCAAAAAAAATAGGCCACCAAGGAGGCCAGCTGAGGGTCATCACCCAAGGCACATGTGGGACTCAAGGTCACCACGCCCATGGGGAACCCTCAGGCCAAGGCGGCACCCTGAGGCATGGGCGCACCCGCAAGACACCGTGTAAGCGCCAGGGGCATGCCCGGAGGAGCGCATGGTGGGCGCATAGCGCGCCCATGTGTGCATAGTGGGCGCCAGTGGCGCGCCCGAGTGGCAGGGGTGGGCGCAAGAGTGCGCCCACTAAGAGAACACGGTGCAGGGCGGCACCGTGGAGGTTGGAAGTTCAATTGACGAGAGGCGGGGAGCGCTAGGTTGATAAACCATGGAAAATCCGCGGTCTGTTTCGATGTGCGACGCGCAATTTTCACTGGGAGAGAATCTTGGCCGCCCGATCGATCGCGCGCCAGATCTCGACCACACGATCGATCCCGCGCGAGATCTTCTGATCGCGTCCTTCCGATGTCTTTCAATCGCCCGATCCAACGTATGGCGAGTCATCCACTACCTCAAGCTCGTCTGAGGCCTCCCCGCGTGCTTCTGTCGAACCAGAGGCCACCCGCACGACGGAGTTCAAGTTCCTGGCCACCATTTCTGAAGTTGAGGTATTCATTCGGTTCGGCTGGCCCTACTGAACATATCCATGCATAAAAATGGGCATGCATGCAACGTATGGGAGAATTCGAGGTTGGCCGAAGCAACCGGAAGTGCGAGGCCATGATGTTTAATGTTTTGTATGGATTATCCTATACAGAAGTCCGTGCATGCGTTCTAAGTCGCATGCACATGGAGGAGAAAAACAAAGAGAAAGAACAGGCGTTGAAACAGAGGAAATATCAAGATTTATAAAATCTTGAAAACCCGAGAATATTGGGAATTCGAGAGATATATCACGCGGAAGATTTGGCATACCTCTGCCTATAAAAGGAGCACCCGAGGCTCTGAATTGGCTTGCTGAATATTTGAAGAGTGTTCCGCGAGCACCCTGTGCTTTAAGAAGCTTTGAGCCCCGCACATCCCACTTGCGCGGCTGAAGAACTCGGGGCCACCTGAGGTCCCGAAGGAGAACCTTGCGCGCATCCCTTGCGTGAAAGGAAGAGCTCTCTCTGCCCGCATACTTGCGCGGCAGGAGTAGCTTCCGTGACCCGAGGCTTCCCCTTGCACCGAGACCTTGCGCGCCTTGCACCTTGTGCTTGTGTGTTTGAAGAAGGCAGTGGGGTGTTGCACCTTGCACACTTGCGCGGCGGTTGAGAAGAGGAGGAGGCCCTTGCACCTCACACCTTGTGTGCTTGCTACACCAAGACCCTACACGACAGTGAGTTGCATACCCTGTGTGTGTGTGATAAATTGGAGAAGAGGACCCGAGGCTTGGTTGTGTGTGGAAGTGAAAGAACACACATAAACCGTGTGTGTGCAAGGAAAAGAGGAAGACCACACTTAGGTTGTGTGTGTTCTTAACAAACCAAGAAGAGGCCAAGATCATGTGTGTGCAAAAGTGAAACAAGTGTGTGCAAAGAGACACGAAGGCCGAACCTAGTGTGTGCACTAAAAGTGTAAACACTTAGAAGAAGAAGAAGACATCCACACAAAGAAGAACACACATTTATGTGTGTAAGAAAATTGAATTAATTGTGTGATGTTCAAAGAAGGTGTGTGATTAAAGAGACTATACCCTTTGTGGGTTTATTTCACCGAGAAGAAGAAGGGGAGTGCATGCTTACATGCATGCACGTGCACACGTGAACAAAGCCAAATCTAGTTGTGTGCATTTGAGTTGTCCAAGACCAGGATTTCTTGAAGATGAAGAGATGCCATGCACTCAGTGCATGAAGATGATGTGAACTGAGACTGAAGCCAGACTGAAGTTAAAGACATCAGCTGTCTGAGTATTGAGTAGTTGGAGAGAGAGGCCAGGTCATCCTGAGAAGAAGGAGATAAATCCTGCGCAAGACGAGAAGACCTGATCAAGTGATCAGAAGTGAAGAGCAAGGCCAGCAGCCTTTATCCCAGGCTTCTGAAGATACTTGAAGAGCTGAACTGAAGAAGAGCTACTCGTGTGACTCGAGCAGCCTGGAGAAGCCCCCTGTGAGACTCAGGGTGGAAGAAGTATTCAGTGGGATTCTAGAGCAGGCCAGTGGGACTCTGGTAACACTGTGGGATGCAGTATAAAGACCCTCCTGTGGGACTCAGGAGAGATAGAGTGGGACTCTGTATTGACCATTGTAATTTTAACATGTTATAATGGAGAAACCATGTTGGGGCATATAACCAACATGGCAAGGACGTAGGCCTTTGGTGACGAACCTTACAAATCCTTGTGTCATGTGCCTTTATATTTACTGCATCATTCGAGGAAAGGTGAGAGATACAAGAAGAGTGGATCGAGGCTTTAAACAGCCATAGAGGTTTAATTGATAAAGAATCAATTAGTAAAAAGTTTTAAGGGATCACTGATTCACCCCCTCCCCCTCTCAGTGATTCACACTGATCTGGGCACTTCAAATGTTATAGATAGCGTCCATTATCTGTGATTTTGTTCATCTTTTGATATAGGTATGTATTTTTCATGTTATTTTTCTAGTTATTGGTTATTATATTTTGGTTATTGATCATCTATTTCATCTATTTTACTACTCTAATAAATAATTTATAGTCTTCCAATGGTTTATATTAAACCCTTGCTGTGATTTGATTGCCTCTTTTATATGGGGAGGTGCACTAGATGTTATGTATCCCACTAGGTATAGGAACATGTATGTGGTACCTGCGTTATCATGTTATACATTATCTAAAATTAATGATATATACATTAATGATACCTTTCATCTAGTTACAATATCTCACGCGAGTTTATTTTCTTGTGATACTTTTTAAATGTAATTGACATTTCATTCAAATTTATATAAAGTATCCATTCTCAAATGTTGAATTCTTATAAGATAATTTCATTGAATAAAAAATATTTTATCTTATATGGTGATGGTCCTTGAGCGTAGAAACTAATTAAGAGATTATGTTGTCTTAAAATCACAATATTTTTGGTATTCAACACATGAATATAGATTAAAGATCATGGATTTTAAGAAAGATATGGTGTCTCATAATATCTTTAACAAAGTAGATAGTGCAAAATCAATCATTATTATTTTTATGTAAAAAAAATTATATCTACTAGAAATAAATTTAAAAGTATTGTGTATTTTTCTTCCCAAATGTTATATAATTTTGGTATGTAAATTATTTGCAAATATATTTTTTATTTAGGGTTTAAATTATTGAATACAATAGGACACATTATTATATTAGAAGATATATATTCCCACTAAATGTTAAGGAAATTCATAATGGAGGAAGAGATAGAGGAAAATACTCTTATAGTACATGGGACCATGTTTTCCTTTGAAAAGGAAGAAAGGATTGGGGATCAAATGTAATTTTTAATTATTTAATTGAACTTGCTGTTATTGAAATTCTATAGTTTGAACTTCATGTATTTTATTAATTTTTTTTCTTAACTAAAATGATATCAAATGGAGTTGCATATATTTATATAGAAATAGATCATATTATTTATTAAAAAAAATGTTTGTAATGGATTGAGCTATAAAAAACATAATCTTTTGAGATTTATTTTTTTTCTAGAGTGGATGGGGTAGGTTACTTTGTCGGTCACAAGTACACTTTAATATATGTTTTCATTAATAGAGTAATTTTTGTTTAATAGAACTCTATGGAGAAAAAATCAATAACATTTATTATAATGGAAACTGGGAATGTTACAAAACAACAATACATAACTCAAATTATGTGGATAATATTATACCTTAAATACTTTCCGTTGAATTTTTAATACCCATTGATGAATACAGGTGACAATCAAAATAAAATTAATTATTCAACAAAATAAGAATAAGTTTTATTGACGGACCATGTAGTAATTTTTTTTAAATCATCCATTGAAGGAATCTTTCATATACTTCTGTGTTTTATTGTGTTTTATTCTCAAACAAATCCATTTTAAACGAAAAGTGTATAATAAAAACAAATTTGTTCACCATATAGGTTTATATGAGGTATTTGTAGTTGTGTTCTTCAAGAAGAGATCACATTTTTTATCATGTTTCCAGGTCTTTACCCATATCCATTGAAATGACTCCCTAGATAGTACTAATGATAAAAGTTACCCTTGAAATTTTCCTCCAATATGACACTATTTCATTACAGTTCGTGAGAGTATAAAATTCATATATTTGATGAATTACAGTAATAAATAATTGGAATAATAAAATTGTAAGACCATTAATTAAATACATATCAATATAATGTAACCAAATCACCAGATCCCAAAAATGGATATAATTTTATACAATAGTTTAAAGACAATGTCACCAAAATAAATACTATGATCAATTAATATTAAAAAAACTCCAAATCCAAGAACACCATATCATTATCAGGTACTATTAAGATAAATCTCCAAATACACACTACATATCTATAAAAAACATATATTAAATATATTTGTGAGATGAAAAGTAAATTCAGTAGGATAAACCCTAGAAACTCTCATGAAAATTTGTAAAAATTAAACTAATGGTTCAATATTTCATCAAAAAAATCTAATCATTCAAAAAAAGTGGAGATTAACATATTATCCATTTCAAGATGTACATTCCAAATTATTTTAAAAGTATGATATTATAGTAGACATGAAAATATATCATGAAGTATACCCATACCCACATCCCTAGTAAACTTGACTTCATCATGGTCCAAATTACATATTTACTAGAATTAATATTTCTTTCATATACACATAAACACATACCACATAAACACATCAGAAATAAATTTACATTCCATATACCCCATAAATAAATATACCATATCCACATACTAATTAATATAGGTACAATACATTCCATCAGAAAACCACATAACATCATCATCATCAAATCCTTCTTATATCACCATATCCACAACTACATTCAATCCCAACATATCTACAACACCACGAAATCACACCACATCCAAAATATATCTAGAATATAGAGTATGTAAGGGTGTGGAACCATAATTTTATATCAAAAATATCCTATAAGTTGGGTGTAATCCCACAACCTAAAACATCAAATGGAATTGGAACAATACCAAACTTATGTAGTGGTTCAGAATAAATAACATAAAATAACATTTGTATATATATAAAATAAAATCTCTTCCTAGGTTCAAATCATTATAAAAAAGTTTCTAACACTATTCCTAAACATGACATTGTCATTTTTACAAAACAATGATCACTTCAACCTTTAGAAAAAAAATCCAACACCATAATTGTGTAATAACCACGTACCAATAAAAGTAAATTTTTCTATTAATCTTTAATTTCATATTCAATGTAATTTTTTGACCAAACACATGACATTAATTTAAATCAATATTTTCTAATAATTATAGTTAACCATTTATACTCTTCTTATTCAAATTTCAAGTAAAACATATACAACCATTTCATTTAATTAAATCAGTATGTTACTTTTTTATGCATAACCCATTTTTATTCCACTAAATTGAATTAATATAAAATATTTATTAACTATAGTTACAACATAAACCATCACATTTTTATCATTGATCATTCATAGAATTGTTAATCCTATTATTATTAAAAATTATTTACCATATGAAATCATGTCAATTGTATCAAACAACCTCAATAATATTTACAAGACCACTTTCTCCACTACCATAAAAACATACTTTAAGAACTTGATTCTTATTTTTCAGGTACGAGTTTCTTTTTTTTCCTTTTCTTTAAGTGTTTTTGAGAAAAGATGGAAAATGGGG
Source organism: Viscum album (assembly GCA_963277665.1). Lineage (NCBI taxonomy): Eukaryota > Viridiplantae > Streptophyta > Magnoliopsida > Santalales > Viscaceae > Viscum > Viscum album. The sequence goes on along the minus strand of OY728150.1, from coordinate 31,644,891 downwards.
AAAAATCCTAAATTTTGGAACTACATGCTGTGTACTTTTCCACACGACGTGTACTTTTGGCCGTGTGGGATGGGTACACGGGGCGTGTATCCATGTGGGTGACGAGGGGTGTAGGAACCGACTACACGCCATGTAGTGGTACCTTACACGTTGTGTAGTCAGTCGACAGGCCTAAATAGTAAAGCGGTAAAGTAGCCGCCAGCTGGGCAACAGTACACGCCGTGTACTCAGGAGTACATGTCGTCTACTCATGTCGACGGATGAATAGTGTGGTGGTGCCTCCATAGGAACAGTTAAATGAAGGAAGTACATGTCGTGTACTCAAAAATACACACCGTGTAGTTTGCTTTTTCAGGTTAAAACAAGAAATAGACTCCTCATTTGGAAGAGGAGGAATTTGAGCTGTTTTGGAGCCAAGGAGGACGGTCTAACCTTCGATGATCCGCCAGGTGTTCATCTGGAATCCGATTCAGCTTCAGACAATCTCGTTGGAACCACACGGGTAAGACCTTTATCCTCCTTAAGCCATTCTTACCAATTATTTCATGAGGGAATGTTATTTACATTTGAATGGGTTTTGTTCTTCGTCAGATCTACGCCATTCTTGGGCATTTTTGGAGTCGGCGTTCGGGTATAACGTTTGTTGGCATATAAGGTAGGTGTCTTGGTGTAAATTTCCAACTGTTGTGCGTTTTTTTTCATTTTCATGCCACGAACCCATGTTGGGGTGTCATGTGGCTGAGGCCACTGATATATTTAATGCCTTGATTTGCATAGGTTATTGAATTGTGATAATAAAATGCTGGTTGGTATCGTTGCTTGGATCTGGAACCACCCCGGGGGTGTGTCCCACTGTTTAGCTGTTTGGCCAGGATGCCCGAGGGTATGCCTTTAATGTAGTAATTATATAATTGCCTTGAGAGGAATTTATTATTTACTGCATTTGACATGTTGGGCATGTCCCAGTTACCTGTTAGCCTGAGGGCGTTGTTGTGATTAGCCTGTGAGAAATGCACTATTTAGCCTGTGGACTGTAGTTATTTCGGCCTGAGGGCAACTTCTTTCATGCTTGTGGGTAGTTGACTCTGTGCCTATGGGTGACACTACCTACGCCTGGGGGAAAACTCTATTATGCCTGAGGGAAAATTCTTGTGTTGCATACTCGTTACCCGAGGGTAGGAGTTTACGTGTCTGAGGACACTAGTTGTTTACTTAGAAATGCACTATAGAAATTTATTATATAAAATGGATTAAATGAATAATTAAATGGAAATTTAACTATTATGATAGTTAATTTGTAGTACTGCTTACTTTATTGCATTTTACCACTGCACACTATTGCTGCATGTTAGCACGTAGTTGGGCACGTGCCTTTGGTGGGTACGTACTGATATATATTTATCACACCCTATTTGGGTCACATTTTTCAGTCCAAAAAGATTATGTTTCTTCCAGAGCAGATAGGGGAAAGATTCCCTATACAAGTACTTGACTATTGTTGAGGATTAAGAGGGCATGGGACCGAGCCTACGCTCGCGATGCCGCTGCCAGCTGTTTTTCTTGTTTTTCTGTACGCTATATTTTGTTTGTACTGTTTCGATATATAACATGTACTGGTTGTTCTCTTAGTACTTGAGACATGTAGCATCACTATATATATACTATTTATTATTTTATTTCTGTACGGTTTACTGCTTCCGTTGTTTGTTGTATGTTTTATTTCAATTCCGATGCGCTACACTTTGACAAATGAGGGCATAGTTTCCCCACTATCAGACCAGGGCCCTCGCTGCTAGTCGGTAGCCTCTGGCGTTTGAGGAAATGCGCTTTAGGTCACGTGGAAAACCAGGTTCGGGGCACCCATTTTGTGGCACCCAGGTCCGGGACATTACAAAGTGGTATTAAAGGGGTTTCTTTTCTTTGACTTACTATTTGGAGCCGTAGTGAGGGATATGACGAACGGTAGTTGGTAATAAGCTGTGCCCGGGCGTAGCTAACCCGTGTACTGGGAAAATCCAGTCAACCTTGTATTTTTTCAATGCTTCTGATTTCTCAAATTTCACAGTTGATATTATTTCACCGTTAGGTGACGCACTTTGAGATTGCGCGGTTTATATTTTATCTGTGGGTTCTATTTAGTTACAACCCAATGAGATGAGGGTATTCCATCTCATGCATCATATAGGAAAATGCTAGAAATCACATGCCATGCATAGTTTCCATGCCAGGAAGTTGAATTATAATTCGCATGTTTTTTTTAGTTGTTGTGCTAGAAAAGCATGCTGTTGTGATAGCTACTTGATAAATACCTGCTCTATGATAGGGTAATTTTATGTGAGCTTGTTTATATAATGGACGCTAAACTTTGGGTTTTGGGTAGTATGAGCCCCCATTGACAGGAATTTGGTGGATCATTGACTTTTTATTGGTTATAACACATATGAGATGTCAAACATTGATTTGTGGGGAGTGTGGGCCCCCACGGGTCGGAATTTGACACTTAGGTGTTGTTTTTCAGTATTTTCTGTGTTTGGGAGATGTTTCGGAGGCATACTATCCAAAAACCCAGTATACACGCCATGTAGTATTTTTATACACGTCGTGTACATTCTTCTGTCTGGGAAGAAAAATAAACCATTTTTCATACACACCGTGTACCCTGAGTACACGCCGTGTAGTCTCTTCCTGTGTCACAAACTGTGTGAGCGGTGACACGGGGTAGGGAAAGGCTAGGGTAAAACAGGTCGTGTATCTTTTTTACATGCCATGTAGTGCTGACCCGGAGTCCGGCCATGTAACTAAAAACACGGGTCGGTGAACTCCTGTACAGAGCACGTCGTGTCAATGATGATCATGCTGTGTAGTGTGACCTGGGGACTCGACCGTGTAACTAACAACATGGGTAGGTGTCACCTCTCCCTGAACACGTCGTGTACCTTTGGGACATGCCGTGTAGTCTGGTCTAAGGATAGACTGTGTGGTTTGAGCCGTATGGATGGGAAACGGGGTGTTGTACACGCCGTGTATGGTTGTCACACATCGTTTAGTTATAAGCCGAGTAGTCGGCCATGTCACAGATGACATGGGCAGTTGGAAAATTACACCATACACGCCGTGTAGATTATTTACACGTCGTGTAGTTTTTGTTGAACGGAATCCATGTGGCTTTGCCATGTAGAAGGACCCGGTCAGGGGAAGGGAAGTCAAGTACATGTCGTGTAGACAGTATACATGCCGTGTAGTCTTCTTTTTCAATTTTTAAAATCCCTTCTTCCTCTTTTTCACTTTTTTGTTCCTTCACTTTCAGTCTTAAAAATCATGAATCTAAGGCGTGACTTTGACCTTGTAGTGTTATTCTGCCTAGACGACTGCGCGTTGTTCACCAGGAGAGCGGTGACGACTATACTCCAGAAATGGTGGGCCATGGGCTACCAGTGGATCCTCCAGCAGAGACAGATGCGGCCCCAGCTATTATACCGGACACAGGCATGGAGGTGTAGTTCTGTGAAGGCTTTATGCGGTTCATGCCGACCTTTCAGGGAGCACCGCAGGCTGCCACATCTATGGTTGAGCTGACGCGTATCTTCCAGCATCAGCATCTGCCTACGTTTTGATGGGATGATGGACCACAGACTGCGAAGTCTTGGTTGGGGTCGATGAAGACTATTTTCGAGCATCATGAGATGCCTCCAGGGAGGAGGGTCATGCTCACGATGTATTTGCTGCGTGATTCTTCCAAGAGGTGGTGGGATGTTACCACCCAGTCAGAGCATCATAGAGACATGGCGTGGGAAGATTTTCAGGCAGTCTTCTATGACTTCTTCTTTCCCGAGATGCTGAGGGAAGATAGAGATCGAGATTTCATTAATATGTAGTAGGGCGCTATGTCGGTTATGGACTATTCTGCACGTTTTACGGAGCTTCAGTGTTTTTCACCCGTGCTGGTGGGTGATGAGATGTTGAGAGCAATGCTTTTTGAGGATGGTCTTTGTTATGACATCTGAATTCTGGTGAATGTTATCAGGTTTCCTTCAGAACTCTCTATTGTGAACCAAGTATTGATTACAGAGAGGAACCTACGAGAATCGAGTGGTGTGGGCCAGGGTGGTTCAGCACCAGTTATTGGTATTATTTCTGTTGGCAAGAGGAAGAGACAGATGGACTTCTCTCAGGGCGGAAGTACCAGTCATAAAAATGCTTCTGGTGGCCAGGTTATGTGCTACCAGTGTGGAAGAGGGGCACAAGAGGCTGCAGTGTCCATGTGACACAGTGGAGTGCTGAGTTTGCAGCGAGATGGGTCATCTGTAGTGCTTTTGCAGGGCATTTCCACCAGTGGATAGTGAGATGAGTTTTGTGCAGACTCCGCGTGCGGGAGCAGGACCAGTGGCTTCTTACCAGTCAGGGAACTGGAATACGTCAGGGCGTGCGGGCAGAGATGGTGGTTGTGGTCATGGTAGCCAGACACCAAGATCTCATAGGCAGTAGGGCGGGACAGCTCAGAGTATCCAGACTGTGTCGCAGGGCTGCGACACTGGGCAAGAATATGTAGTGCAATAGACCCAGCAGGAGTAGGATCCCGGACCTTCTACAGTCAGAGGTACTATTCTAGTAGCTTCTGTCTTATCTTCAGTAATTTTGGATACGGTTGCTACACATAGCTTCATATATGTACCCGTTGCATGGCACCTGGGTCCGAGCTTCTTCTTTTTCCATTCCTTGAGTGTTTTTAGAGAATATGGAAAATGGAGAAAATCCTAAATTTTGGAACTACACACTATGTACTTTTCCCCACGCCATGTACTTTTGGCCGTGTGGGATGGGTACACGGGGCGTGTAGCCATGTCAGTGAGGAGGGGTGTAGGAACCAACTACATGCTGTGTAGTGGTACCTTACACGACGTGTAGTCGGTTAGCATGCTTCAACAGTAAGGCTGTGGAGTAGCCGCCAGCTGGTCGAACGTACACACTGTGTACTCAGGAGTACATGTCGTGTACTCATGTCGACAGATGAATAGTGTGGCGGTGCTTCCAGAGGAACAGTTAAATGAAGGAAGTACACGCCGTGTACTCAGAAGTACATGTCGTGTACTTTGTTTTTTTGGCTTAAAATAGGCAGTAGCCTCCTCATTTGGTACAGGAGGCATTTGAGCTGCTTTGGAGCCAAGGAGGATGGCCGAACCTTCAATGATCTGTAGAGTGTTCATCTGGAATCCGATTCAGCTTCAGACGATCTCGTTGGAACCGCACGGATAAGCCCTTTCTACACTTTAAGTCGTTCTTACCAATTATTTTCCGATGGAAAGTTATTTACGTTTGAATGGGTTTTGTTCTTCGTCATATCTACGCCTTTCATGGGCGTTTTAGGAGTCGACGTTCGAGTATAACATTTTTTGGAGTATAAGGTAGGTGGCTTGGTGTAAATATCCAACTGTCATGCGTTTTTGTGCGTTTTCGTGCCAGAAACCCATGTTGGGGTGTCGTGTGGCTGAGTTCGTTGCTATATTTAATGCCTAGAATTGCATAGGTGATTGAATTGTGATAATAAAGTGTTTTTTGGGATCATTTTTTGGATATGGAACCACCCCAAGGGTGTGATTCACTGTTTAGCCGTTCGGCCAGGATACCTGAGGGTATGCCTTTAAAGTAGTAATCTTAGAATTTCTTTGAGAGGAATTTCTTGTTTACTGCATTTGACATGTTGGGCATGGCCCGTTTACCTACTTAGCCCGAGGGCGTTGTTGTGATTAGCCCGTGGGTACTACACTATTTAGCCTTTGGGATGTAGTTATTCCAGCATGAGGGAAAATTCTTCCCTGCCTATGGGTAGCTGACTCTATGCCTATGGGAGACACTACCTACGCCTAAGGGAAAACTCTATTATGCATAATGGAAGATTCTTGTGTTGGATAATCATTACCCGAGGGTTGGAGTTTACGTGTCTGAGGACACTAGTTGTTTACTTAGAAATGCACTGTGGTGATTTCTTATATAAAATGGATTAAATGAATAATTAAATGGAAATTTAACTGTTAAGATAGTTACTTTGTAGTACTTCTTACTTTATTGCATTTTACCACTGCACACTATTGTTGCATGTTAGCACGCAGTTGGGCAAGCCTTTGGTGGGTGCCTACAGAGATATATTTCTCACACCCTGTTTGGGTCACGCTTTTCGGCCTAAACAGATTGTGTTTCTGTAGGTGTAGATTGGGGCAAGAGTCCCTATACATGTACTTAACTGTTGCTGAGGAGTAGGAGGGCATGGGACCGAGCCTAGGCTAGCGATGCCGCTAGCATCTATTTTTCTTGTTTTTCTGTAATCTGTATTTTGTTTGTACTGTATCGATGTATAACATGTTCTGGATGTTTTCTCAGTACTTGAGACAAGTAGAATCACTATATATATACTGTTGATTATTTCAGTTGTGTATGGTTAACTGCTTCCGCTGTTTGTTGTATGTATTATTTCAATTCTTCTGCGCTACACTTTGACAACTGAGGGCATAGTTTCCCCACTATCAGACATGGGCCCTCGCTGCTAGTCGGCAACCTCTGGCGTTTGGGGAAATCCGCTTGAGGTCTCTTGGAGAACCGGGTTCGGGGCACCCGTTGCGTGGCACCTGGGTCCGGGACGTTACAAAGTGGTATCAAAGGGGTTGTTTTCTTTGACTTACTATTTGGAGCCGTAGTCAGGGATAAGACGAACGGTAGTTTGTAATAAGATGTGCCCGGGTGTAGCTAACACCTGTACAAGGAAAAGCCAGTCTACCTCGTATTTTTGCAATTCTTCTGATTTTCCAAATTTCAAAGTATATATGATTTCACCGTTGGGTGATGCACATGGATTGTGCTTTTTATATTTTATTTGTGGGTTCTATTTAGTTGCAACCCGATGAAATGAGGGTGTGTCGTCTCATGCATCATATAGGCACATTCTAGAAATCACATGCCTTGCATAGTTTCCATGCCATTAAGGTGCATTAGAATTCACATGTTGTTGTGATAGTTGTTGTGCTAGAAAATCATGTTGTTGTGATAGCTGCTCGACAAATACCTGCTCTGTGATAGGGTAATTTTATGTGAGCTTGGTTATAAAATGGATGCCAAACATTGGGTTTTGGGGAGTATGGGCCCCCACTGACCAGAATTTGGTGGATCATTGACTGTTTATTGGTTATAGAAACATATGAGATGTCAAACTTTGATTCGTGGGGAGTATGGGCCCTCATGGGTCGGAATTTGACACTTAGGAGTTGTTTTACGGTATTTTATGGGTTCCGGAGTGTTTCTGAGGCATAATGTCCAAAAACCCAGTATACACGCCATGTAGTATTTTTATACACGCTGTGTACGTTCTTCTGTTCAGGAAGAAAAATAAACTTTTTTTAGTACATGCCGTGTTCCCTGAGTACACGCCGTGTAGTCTCTTCACGTGTCACAAACCGTGTGGGTGGCGACATGGGGTAGGGAAAGGCTTGGGTAAAACACACTGTGTAGCTTTTGTACATGTCGTGTAGTGTTGACCCGGTGTCCAGCCATGTATCTCACAACACGGGTCGGTGAACTCCTGTACAAAGCACGCCATGTCAATGATGAACACGCCGTGTGGTGTGACCTGGGGACTCGGCCATGTAACTAACAACATGGGGCAGTGTCACCACTCCCTGAACATGCCGTGTACCTGTGGGACACGCAGTGTAGTCGTGTTCGAGGATAGACCGTGTCGCATTAGCTGTGTGGCTGGGAAATGGGGTGTTCTACACGCCGTGTATGGGTGTTAAACGCCATGTAGTGTCAAACTGAGTAGTCGGCCCTGTCACAGATGACACGGGAAGTTGGAAAATAATATCGTACATGCCGTGTAGATATTATACACGCCCTGTAGTTTTTGTTCAACGGAATCCATGTGGCATAGCCATGTAGAAGGACCTGGGAAGGGGAAAGGAAGTCAAGTACATATCGTGTAGTCATTGTATATGCCGTGTAGTCTTGTTTTGCAATTTTGAAATGCCTCCTTCCTCTTGTTTCCTTTGTGGTTCTTTTGCTTTTTGGTCTTAATAATCTTGAATCTAAGGTGTGCTTTTGACCTTGTAGTGTCATGCTACGTAGAAGACCATGAGTTGTTCTCCAAGAGAGTGGCGATGACAATACTCCAAAAATGGAGGGCCATGGGCTACTAGTTGATCCTCTAGCAGAGCCAGATGCAGTGCCAGCTGTTATACCAGACACAGGCGCGGAGGTGCAGTTTTGTGAAGGCTTTATGCGGTTCATGCAGAACTTTCAGTGAGCACCACAGGCTACTACATCTATGGTTGAGCTGACTCGTATCTTCCAACAGCAGCATCTGCCTACGTTTTCAGGGGATGGCGGACCACAGGCTGTAGAGTCTTGGCCAGGATTGATGCAGACTATTTTAGAGCATCTTGAGACGCCTCCAGGGTGGAGGGTCAAGCTCACGAAGTATATGCTGCGTGATTCCTCAAAGAGGTGGTGGGATGTTACCTCCCAGTCATAGAATCACAGAGACATGGCGTGGGAAGATTTTCAGGCAGTCTTCTATGACTTCTTCTTTCCTGAGACGCTGAGGGTAGATAAATCTCGAGGGTTCATGAATCTGAAATAGGGTGCTATGTCGGTGATGGACTATTCTGCTCTTTTTACGGAGCTTCAGCGTTTTTCACCCGTGTTGGTGGGTGATGAGACGTTGAGAGCCAGGAGTTTTGAGTATGGTCTTCGTTATGACATCCGAGCGCTGGTGAATGTTTTCAAGTTGCCTTCAGAACACGCTATTGTGAGCCAGGCACTGATTACTGAGAGAAACTTGCGGGAAAAGAGTGGTGTGGGCTAGGGAGGTTCAGCACCAGTTACTGTTATTATTTATGTTGGCAAGAGGAAGACACAATTAGACTTCTCTCAGGGCGGTAGTACTAGTCAGAAGAATGATTCAGGTGTCCAGGTTGTGTGCTACCAGTGTGGTGGAGAGGGAAACAAGAGGCCACCGTGTCCATGAGACCCAATGGAGTGCCGAGCTTGCGGCATGTTGGGTCATCTACAGCGCTTTTGTAGGGCGTTTCCACCAGTGGCTAGTGAGAGGGGTTCTATGCAGACTCCGCATGCGGGAGCAGGAACAGTGGCTTCTTACCAGTTGGGGAACTGGAATACATCAGGGCGTGCAGGTAGAGATGGTGTTCGTGGCCATGGTAGCCAGACACCAGGATCTCAGAGGCTACAGGGCGGGACAACTCAGGGTAGCCAGGCTGCGTCACAGGGTCGTGGCACTGGGCATGCATATGCAGTGCAACAGACCCAGCAGGAGCAGGATCCTGGACCTTCTACAGTCAGCGGTACTATTATAGTAGCTTTTTTCCTATCTTCAGTGCTTTTTGGTTTGGGTGCTACACATAGTTTCATATTCGTACCCGTTGTGGAGAGCCTTGGGCTTAGTGTTTCTTCTCCTTCTGATATCATGACGCTAGACACTCTGTTGGGGAATAGAACGGCTGGTGTGCATCTGTGCAATGAGTGCCCCCTTGAGCTTGGAGGGTGTCACTTCCTTTGGGACCTCTATGTCTTGGAGATGACGAGCTATGATTTCATTCTCAGGATGGACTGGTTGGTTCCCATTCGAGCCTTTATTTACTGCTATCGTCGTAGGGTGCATTTCACATCACCAGAGGGTGGAGAGTTTCTATACAAGGGTGAATGGGATGTTCAGGCATGTCGAGCTGGACCATAGCATCATGGGCGAGGTGCAGTCACAGACCAGATTGCGAGTTTGTATCTAGATGACCAAGGGACTTTTCAGGCAGATTTCCATCCAGTTTTTGATCGTTTCAGGGATGTCTTCCTGGATGACTTTTTAGGTCTCCCTCCAGAGCGTGAGGTGGATTTATCTATCGAGCTTGTGCCAGGAGCAGCACCGGTGTCCATTCCTCCTTATAGGATGGCTACACCTGAGATGAAGGAGCTTAAGAGGCAGTTAAATGAGTTACATGCAAAGGGATTTATCCGATCTAGTACTTCTCCTTGGGGTTCTCTAGTATTTTTCGTGAAGAAGGTGGACGGTACCCTCAGACTCTACGTGGATTATCGGAAACTGAACCAGTTGATGGTTAAGAACTGATATCCCTTGCCAAGGATTGATGATCTTTTTGATCAGCTTCGTGGAGCAAGCTTGTTCTCGAAGATTTACTTGAGGTCAAGATATCATCAGCTGCATGTGAGACCATCGGATATACCAATTATAGCTTTTTGGAGCATATATGGTTTGTACGAGTACTTGGTTATGCCGTTCGGACTGAAGAACGTGCCAACAGTTTTCATGGATCTGATGAATCGTGTGTTCCATCTGTATCTTGATTCTTTTTTGGTTGTATTCGTGGACGCCATCTTGGTGTACTCTCACACTCGACACGACCATGCCACCCATCTTGAGATCGTATTGAGTACACTGAGAGAGCTTCAACTCTATGCAGAGCTCTCGAAGTGCCACTTTTGGATGGACTAGATTCACTTCCTAGGTCATATCATCTCAGATGCAGGAGTTACAGTAGACCCAGAGAAGGTGAGAACAGTAGTTTCTTGGGAGTATCCTAAGAATGTGTTTGAGATACAGAGTTTCTTAGGGCAGGCTGGTTACTACAGACGCTTCATACAGGACTTCTCCTTCTTAGCAGCACCATTGATGGGACTGACTAAGAAGGGTGTGAAGTTCGTTTGGTCAGAAGCTTGCAAGACATCATTTCAGGACCTGATGGGAAGGTTGACATCAGCACCGATCCTGATACTCCTAGAGCAAGGGATGATCTATACACTTTACTGTGATACATTAGGGATTGGGATATGAGCGGTGTTGATGCAGGGTGATCGAGTCATTACGTACGGGTCTCGGCAGTTGATGCCACTTGAGAGGAATTACCCGACGCATGATCTCGAGTTGGCTGTAGTTGTTCAAGTGTTGCGCTGTTGGAGGCACTATCTTTGGGAGAGCATTTTGTGGTTTTCACCGACCACAAAAGCCTAAAGTATATCTTTAATCAGCGTGACCTAAATCTGAGGCAGAAAAGGTTGGTTGAGTACCTACAGTCCTTCAATTTTGAGCTTGCCTATACACATGGTAAGGGTAATGCAGTAGCTGATGCACTGAGCAGGATGACTCAGATACCGGAAGTGCAGGAGGGCAGTGGTGAGTGGGATCTCATGGCTTTGTTCACTGAGATGCATCTGGATGTGCATGGCGGTCAGGGGAAGACTTATCTTCCATCTTTAGCAGTGACATATACCGTCTTGGACAGAGTGAGGATGGGGCAGCTATCTGATCTGGAAGGCCTAGTTCTACGGGAGTCGGTGGCAAGAGGGGACCCTCCTCCTGGTTGGATGATAGACGACAACGAGTTTTTGTGTTTCCATGGACGATATGGGTTCCAGGGGATATACGTGAGGGGATGATGCGGGAGTTTCATGCTTCTTCTTGGGCAGTTCATCCCAGGGTTACCATGATATATCGTGACTTGAGGCGTCAGTACTGGTGGCCGGTTATGAAGAGAGATGTAGCTGGTTTTGTTACGAGGTGTTCCACCTGTCAACAGGTGAAGGCGGAGCATCAGAGACCAGCTATGCTGTTATAGTAGTTACACATTCCAAAGTGGAAATGGGATGATGTCGCGATGGATTTCATGACTGGATTGTTGAAGTCACCTCATGGAAATGTCGTCATGTGGGACATTGTGGATAGACTCACGAAGGTATCTCACTTTACTCCGATGAAGGAGACCTTCGGATTTGATGAGCTCGGTAGGCTATATATCTGAGAGATCATATGTCTTCATGGGGTCCCTTGTTCTATCATTTCTGATAGGGACACGCACTTTACATCTCGTTTCTAGCAGAGTTTTCAGAGGGCACTGGGAACACTGGTGCTTCTGAGCACAACATATCAACCTCAGACAGATGTCCAGTTAGATCGTACAATACAGGTACTAAAGGACATGCTGCGCACATGCGTCCTAGACTTTGGGGCCTCTTGGGAGAAGCATATACCCTTAGTCAAGTTTTCCTATAACAATAGTTTTCAGGAAACAATTAAAAAGGCACCATACAAGGCCTTATATGATAGGCCATGCCGATCACCTTTGTGATGGTTAGAGGCAGGTGAGGCATCTTTACTGGGACCACAGCTCGTGCATGAGACTTCTGAGCAGGTTCAGTTGATTCGGAAGCAGATGGCTACCGCGTAGTCTCGATAGAAGTCATATTATGATCACCGCAGATGACCTTTGGAGTTCGTGGTCGGGGATCATGTTTTCTTGCGTGTTTTGCTGAGGCTGGGACACAAGCGGATCAAGAGACAGGGTAAGATTTCACCGAGGTATGTGGGGCCATTCGAGATTCTGGAGAGAGTCGGGCTGGTTGCCTATCGGTTGCAGTTACTGCAGCGGTGCCGAGCCATGCACGACATCTTCCACGTGTCTCAGTTGCATCACTATCATTCAGACCCATCTCACGTCCTTCAGCTTGAGGAGGTTGAACTAGAGGCAGATGCGTCCTTTGATGAGCATCTGATTCGTATCGTTGACAGGATCATGAAGGTACTCCGAGGGCAGTCAGTTCCTCTCGTATGGGTGCTATGGAAGCATGGACGAGTGAAGGACGAGACCTCAGAACAGGAGGCCGACGTACGTGCTCAGTGGCCAGAGCTATTCTGAGCTCTATCTTTGACACCCTGGGATGGGAAATTTGGGGACGAATTGGAATAAGGGGGGAACACGGGTCGGTGAACTCCTTGGTTGAACACGCCGTGTCAATGATGGACACAACGTGCAGTGTCACCTGGGCACTCGGCCGTGTAACTAACAACATGGTAAAGTGTCAACTCTCCCTAAACACGTCGTCTACCTTTGGGACACGCCGTGTAGTCTTGTCCGAGGACAGACCATGTGGTGTTAGCCATGTGGCTGGGAAACGGGGTGCTGTACACGCCGTGTACGGGAGTAACACACCTTGTGGTGTTAAGCCAAGTAGTTAGCCGTTTCACAGACGACACAGGTAGTTGGAAAATAACACCATACACGCCGTGTTGATTATTTACACACCGTGTAGTTTTTTTTGAACAGAATCCATGTGGCTTATCTGTGCAGAAGGCCCCGGGCAGGGGAAAAGAAGTCAACTACATACCGTGTAGTCATTCTACACACATTGTTGTCTTGTTTTGCAATTTTGAATGCCTTCTTCCTCTTGTTTCCTTTGTGGTTCCTTCGCTTTTTGGTATTAATAATCCTGAATATGAGGCATGCTTTTGACCGTGTAGTGTTATGCCGCCTAGACGACCGTGCGTTGTTCGCCAGGAGAGCAGCGACAACTATACTCCGGAGATGGTGGGACATGAGCTACCAGTTGATCCACTAGAAGAGCTAGATGCAGCTCTAGCTGCTATACCGGACACATGCGTGGAGGCTCAATTCCGTGAAAGCTCTATGCGGTTCATGCAGACCATTCAGGGAGCACCGAAGGCTGCTACATCTATGGTAGAACTGATTCATATCTTCCAGCAGCATCATCGGCCTACGTTTTTAGGGGATGGCGGACCATAGGCTGTGGAGTCATGGCTAGGATCGATGCAGACTATTTTCAAGCATCTTGAGATGCCTCCAGGTCGGAGGGTCAAGCTCGCGACGTATATGCTGCGTGATTCCGCTAAGAGGTGGTGGGGTGTTACCACCCAGTCAGAGCATCAGAGAGACATGGCATGGGAATATTTTCATGCATTCTTCTATGAATTCTTCTTTCCTGAGACGCTGAGGGCAGATAGAGCTCGGGATTTCATGAATCTGCAGCAGGGCACTATGTCGGTGATGGACTATTCTACTCATTTTATGGAGCTTCAACGTTTTTCACCCGTGCTGGTTGGTGATGAGATGTTGAGAGCTAGGTGTTTTGAGGATGGTCTTCGTTATGCCATCCAAGCGCTGGTGAATGTTTTTAGATTGCCTTCAATACACTCTATCATGAATCAGGAGCTGATTACAGAAAGGAACCTGCGGGAATCTATTGGTGTGGGCTAGGTCAGTTCATCACCAGTTAATTGTATTATTTCTGCTGGCAAGAGGAAGAGACAGATGGACTTCTCTCAGGGCGACATTACCACCCAAAAGAATGCTTCAGGTGGCCAGGTTGTGTGCTACCAGTGTTTTATAGAGGGGAACAAGAGGCCACAGTGTCCACAAGACCCAGTGGAGTGTCGAGCTTGCGGCAAGTTGGGTCATCTCCAATGCTTTTGCAGGGCGTTTCCACCAACAGCTAGTGAGAGGAGTTCTATGCAGACTCCGCGTGTGGGAGCAAGACCAGTGGCTTCTTACCAGTCTGGGAATTTGAATAACTCAGGGCGTGCAGACAGAGATGGTGGTCATGACTGTGGTAGCCAGACACCATGATCTCAGAGGCAGCAGGGTGGGACAGCTCATGGTAGCCAGGCTGGGTCACAGGGCCGCGACACTAGGCAGGCATATGCAGTGCAGTAGACCCAGCAGGAGCAGGATCCTGGACCTTCTACAGTCAGAGGTACTCTTCTAGTCGCTTCTATCTTTTCCTAAGTACTTTTTGATATAGGTGCTACACATAGTTTCATATCTATACCCATTGTGGAGAGGCTTGGGCTCGGTGATTCTTCTCCTTCTGATATCATGATGCTAGACACTCCGTTGGGGACTAGGATTCCTGGTGTGCATCAATGTAAGGAGCTCCCCCTTGAGGTTGGAGGGTGTCATTTCCTTTGGTACCTCTAGGTCTTGGAGATGGCGAGCTATGATGTCATTCTTAGGATGGACTGGTTGGTTCCCTTTCAAGCCTTTGTAGACTGCTATCGTCGTAGGGTGTGTTTCACATCACCAGAGGGAAGAGAGTTTCTATACAAGGGCGAATGGGATGTTCAAGCTAGTCGAGCTAGACCAGAGCATCATGGGAGAGGTGGAGTCACAACCCAGATTGCGAGTTTGTATCTAGATGACCAGGGGACTTGTCAGACAGATTTCCCTCCAGTTGTTAATCGGTTCAGAGATGTCATCCCGGATGACTTTTCAGGTCTACCTCCGGTGCGTGAGGTGGATTTATCTATCGAGCTTGTGCCAGGAGCATCACCGATGTCCATTCCTCCTTATATTATGGCTACACCTAAGCTGCAGGAGCTCAAGAGGCAGTTAGAGGAGTTTCAAGAAAAGGTATTTATCCGACCCAATACTTCTCCTTGGGGTTCTCCGGTCTTTTTCGCGAAGAAGGCGGATGATAACCTTAGAATTTGTTTGGATTATCAGAAACTGAACCAGTTAACGGTTAAGAACCGATATGATTTGCCAAGGATTGATGATATTTTTTATCATCTTCATGGAGCACGCGTGTTCTCGAAGATTGAATTGATGTCCGAATATCATCAACTGCATGTGAGACCATTGGATATACTGCTTACAGCTTTTCGGAGCAGAAATGGTATGTACGAGTACTTGGTTATGCCGTTTGGACTCACGAATGCGCCAGTAGTTTTCATAGCTCTTATGAATCATGTGTTCCATCCGTATCTTGATTCTTTTGTGGTTGTATTCGTGGAATAAATCTTTGTGTACTCTCACTCTCAACATGACCATGCCACCCATCTTGAGATCGTATTGAGTACACTAAGAGAGCATCAGCTATATGCTGAGATCTCGAAGTGCCACTTTTGGATGGACAAGATGCATCTCCTGGGTCATATAATCTCAGAGGCAGGAGTTGCAGTAGACCCAGAGAAGGTGAGAGAAGTAGTTTCCTAGGAGCAGACTAAGAATGTGATTGAGATACAGAGTTTCTTACGGCTGGATGGTTACTACAGACGCTTCATACAGGACTTCTCCCGCTTATCAGCACCGTTGACGGGACTGACTAGGGTGTGAAGATTGTTTGGTCAGAAGCTTGCGAGACAGCTTTTCAGGACTTGAAGGGAAGGTAGACATCAGCACCGATCCTGATAATCATAGAGCAGGGGAAGAGCTATACAGTTTAATTCGATGCATCAGGGATTGGGATGGGAGCAGTGTTGATGCAGGGAGATCGAGTCGTTACTTACGGGTCTCGAAGGTTGAGGCCACATGAGAGGAATTAACTGATGCATGATATTGAGTTGGCTACAGTAGTTCATGTGTTGCGCTGATGGAGGCACTATCTTTTAGGAGAGAATTTTTTGTTTTCACCGACCACAAAAGCCTCGAGTATATCTTTTCTCATCGTGTCCTGAATCTGATGCAGAAAATGTGGGTTGAGTACCTACAATCCTTCGAATTTTGAGCTTGCCTTTACACTTGGTAAAGGTAATGCATTAGCTTATGCACTGACCAAGA
Source organism: Viscum album (assembly GCA_963277665.1). Classification (NCBI taxonomy): domain Eukaryota; kingdom Viridiplantae; phylum Streptophyta; class Magnoliopsida; order Santalales; family Viscaceae; genus Viscum; species Viscum album. The sequence continues at coordinate 31,628,530 of OY728150.1, read as the reverse complement.
AGACTCAGATACAGGTAGTGCAGAAGGCCAGTGCTGAGTTGGAGCTCATGGTTTTGTTCTCTGAGATGCATCTGGGGGTGCATGACTGTGAGGGGCAGACATATCTTTCATCTTTTGCTATGACATCTACCCTCCTGGATAGAGTGAGGATGAGGTAGCTATCTGATCCGGAAGGCCTTGTTCTACGGGAGTCGGTGGCAAGAGAGGACCCTCCTCCTGGTTGGACGACAGGAAACGACGAGGTTTTGCATTTCCATGGATGATTATGGGTTCCAGGGGATATACGCGAGGAGTTGATGCAGGAGTTTCATGCTTCGGCTTGGGAAGTTCATCTTGGGGTTACAAAGATGTACCATGACTAGAGGCATCAATAATGGTGGTCGGGTATGAAGAGAGATGTAGTTGGTTTTGTTACGAGGTGTTCCAACTGTCAAAAGGTGAAGGCGGAGCATCAGAGAACAGCTGGGCTGTTACTGCAGTTAGCCATTCCAGAGTGGAAAAGGGATGATTTCATGATGGATTTTGGGACTGGATTGTCGAGGTCACCTCATGGAAATGACGTCGTGTGGGTCATTGTGGATAGACTCACAAAGGTAGCTCACTTTTTTTCCGATCAATGAGATCTTTGGAGTTGACGAGCTCGGTAGGCTTTATATCCGAGAGATCTTACGTCTTCATGGGGTCACTCGTTCTATCGTTTCTGATAGGGACGCTCGCTTTATGTCTCGTTTCCGGCAGAGTTTTGAGAGGGCACAGGGAACACAAGTGCTTTTGAGCACAACATACCACTCTCAGATAGATGGCCAGTCAGAGCGTAAAATACAGGTACTAGAGGACATGCTGTGTGCATGCATCCTAGACATTGGGGGCTCTTGGGAGAAGCATATACCCTTAGTCAAGTTTTCCTATAACAATAGTTTTCAGGAAACTATTGAGATGGAACCATATGAGGCCTTATATGGTAGGCCATACTGATCACCTTTTTGCTGGTTAGAGGCAGGTGAGGTAGCTTTACATGGACCACAGCTCGTGCAGGAGACTTCTGAGCAGGTCTAGTTGATTCGGAAGCGGATGGCTACCACACAATCTCGACAGAATACATATACGGATCTCCGTAGACGACCTTTGTAGTTTGTGGTTGGGGATCATGTTTTCTTGCGTGTTTTTCCAAGGATGGGACATAAGAAGATCATGAGAGAGGGTAAGCTTTCACCGAGGTATGGGGGGCCATTCGAGATTCTGCAGAGAGTCGGGAAGGTTGCCTATCGGTTGCTATTACCGCAGCGGTACCGATCCATTCACGACGTCTTCCACGTGTCTCAGTTGCATCTCTATCATTCAGACCCGTCTCACGTCTTTCAGCCTGAGGAGGTTGACCTAGAGGCAGATGTGTCCTTTGAGGAACATCTGATTCGTATCATTGACAGTAGCACAAAGGTACTCTGAGTCCGGTTAGTTCCTCTCGTACGGGTGCTATGGCAGCATGGCGGAGTGCAGGACGAGACCTAAGAGCGGGAGGCTGACGTACATGCTCAGTGGCCAGATCTGTTCTGAGCTTTATCTTCGCCACCCTAGGAAGAGAAATTCAGGGACAAATTGCTATAAGGGGGGAAGTTTGTAAGAACCCGGTTCTTATTTTTGAGGTACGTTCTTGTTCTTTATCATTTTCCTTAAGTGTTTTTGAGAAAATATGGAAAATGGGAAAAACCCCAAAATTTTGGAACTACAGGCCGTGTACTTTTCGACACGCCGTGTACTTTTGGTCGTGTGGTATGGGCACACGGGGTGTGTAGCCTTGTCGGCAACGAGGGGTGTAGGAACTGACTACATGCCATTTAGTGGTACCATGCACGATGTGTAGTTAGTCGAAATTCCTAAACAGTAAGGCGGTGGAGTAACCACCAGCTGGGCGATAGTACACACCGTGTACTCGGGAGTACATGTCGTGTACTCATGTCGATAGATGAATAGTGTGGCGGTGCAGCTAGAGGAACAGTTAAATGAAGGAAGTACACACAGTGTACTTTGTTTTTTTGGCTTGAAACTGGTAGTAGCCTCCTCATTTGGCAGAGGAGGAATTTGAGCCATTTTGGAGCCAAGGAGGATGGCCGAACCTTCGAAGATTCCTCGGGTGTTCGTTTGGAGTCTGATTTGGCTTCGGACGATCTCGTTGGAACCACACGGGTAAGACCTTTCTCCTTTTTAAGCCATTCATACCAATTCTTTCCTAAGGTAATGTTAATTACATTTGAATAGGATTTTTTATTCGTCAGATCTATGTCGTTCTTGGGCATTTCTGGAGTCGGCGTTCGGCTATAACGTTTGTTGGCGTATAAGGTAGGTGGATTGCTGTAAATTTCCAACTGTCGTGCGTTTTCATGCCATGAACCCATGTTGGGGTTTCGTGTGGCTGAGTCCATTTATATAGTTAATTCCAAGAATTGAATAGTTGATTGAATTGTGATAATAAGATGCTGGTTGGGATCGTTGCTTGGATCAGGAACCACCCTGGGGGTGTGTTCCACTATTTAGCCATTTGGCCAGGATACCTAAGGGTATGCCTTTAATATAGTAATTGTAGAATTTCTTTGAGAGTAATTACTTATTTACTGCATTTGACATGTTGGGCATGGCCCGGTTACCTGTTAGCCTCAAGGAGTTGTTGTGATTAGTCTATGGGCACTACACTATTTACCATGTGGGCTGTAGTTATTTCGGCCTGAGGGAAACTTCTTCTGTGCCTGTGGGCAGCTGACTCTGTGCTTGTGGGTGACACTACCTATGCCTAAGGGAAAACACTGTTATTCCTGAGGGAATATTCTTGTGTTGGATACTCGTTAGCCGAGGGTAGGAGTTTATGTGTCTGAGGACACTAGTTGTTTACTTAGAAATGCACTGTAGTGATTTCTTATATAAAATGGATTAAATGAATAATTAAATGGAAATTTAACTTTGTTACTTTTTAGTACTACTTACATTTTTTCATTTTACCACTGCACACTATTGTTGAATGTTAGCACACAGTTGGGCATGAGCCTTAGGTGGGTGCCTACTGAGATATATTTCTCACACCCTGTTTGGGTCACGCTTTTCGTCCCAAACATATTACGTTTCTACAGGAGTAGATAGGGGAAAGAGTCCCAATACAAGTACTTGACTGTTACTGAGGAGTAGGAGGGCATGGGACTGAGCCTAGGCTCGCGATGCCGATGCCAGCTATTTTGCTTGTTTTGTTGTACTCTATATTTTGTTTGTACTGTATCGATGTATAACATGTTCTTGCTGTTTACATAGTACTTGAGACATGTAGCATCACTATATATATACTGTTGATTATTTCAGTTGTGTATGGTTTATTGCTTCCGCTATTTGTTGTATGTTTTATTTCAATTCCGCTACGCTACAATTTTACAAATGAGGGCATAGTTTCCCCACTATCAGACCTGGGTCCTTGCTGCTATTCGGCAGCCTCTGTAGTTTGAGGATATGCGCTTGAGTTCATGTAGCGAATCGGGTTCGGGGCACTCGTTGCGTGTTCACCCGAGTCCGGACCCGTTGCATGGGGAGCCTTGGGCTCAGTGTTTCTTCTCCTTCTGATATCATGATGCTAGACACTCCGTTGGGGACTAGTATAGCTGGTGCACGTTAGTGTATGGAGTTCCCCCTTGAGGTTGGAGGTTGTCGCTTCCTTTGGGACCTCTATGTCTTGGAGATGACGAGCTATGATGTCATTCTCCCGATGGACTGGTTGGTACCCTTTCAAGCCTTTGTAGACTGCTATCGTCGGTGGGTGTGTTTCAGAGTTTCTATACAAGGGTGAATGAGATGTTCAGGAAAGTCGAGATAGACCATAGAATCATGGGAGAGGTGGAGTCACAACCCAGATTTCGAGTTTGTATCTAGATGACAAGGGGACTTGTCAGACTGATTTCCCTCCAGTGGTTGATCATTTCAGGGATGTCTTCCTGGATGACTTTTCAGGTCTAACTCCGGTGCGTGAGGTGGATTTCTCTATCGAGCTTGTTCCAGGAGCAGCACCGGTGTCCATTCCTCCTTATAGGATGGCTACACCTTAGCTGCAGGAGCTCAAGAGGCCGTTAGAGTTGTTACAGGCAAATGGCTTTATCCGACCCAGTACTTCTCCTTGTAGTTCTTCGGTCCATTTCGCGAAGAAGGAAGATGGTACACTTAGACTTTGTGTGGATTATCAGACACTGAACTAGTTGACGGTTAAGAACCGATATCCTTTTCCAAGTATTGATGATATTTTTTTTTCAGCTTCATGGAGCACATGTGTTCTCGAATATTGACTTGAGGTACAGATATCATCAGCTGCACGTGAGACCATCAGATATACCGCTTACAGCTTTTCGGAGCAGATATGGTCTGTACGAGTACTTGGTTATGCCGTTCAGAATCCCGAACGCACCAATACAATTCATGGCTCTGATGAATCATGTGTTCCATCCTTATCTTGATTATTTTTTGGTTGTATTCGTGGATGACATCTTGGTGTACTCCCACACTCGACACGACCATGACACCCATCTTGAGATCGTATTGAGTACACTGAGAGAGCATTGGATATATGCTAAGATCTCAAAGTGCCACTTTTGGATGGACCAGATTCACTTCCTGGGTCATATCATCTCAGAGGCAGGAGTTGCAGTAGACCTAGAGAAGGTGAGATCAGTAGTTTCCTCAGAGCAACCTAAGAATGTGTTTGAGATACAGAGTTTTTTGGGTTGGATGGTTACTACATACGCTTCATAAAAGACTTCTCCCACATATCAACACTGTTGACGGGACTAACTAAGAAGGGTGTGAAGTTCTTTTGGTCAGAATCTTGCGAGATAGCTTTTCATAACTTTAAGGGAAGGTTGACATCAGCACCGATCCTGATACTCCCAGAGCAGGGGAAGATCTATACAGTTTACTGTGATGCATCATGGATTGGGCTAGGAGTGGTGTTGATGCAGGGAGATAGAGCCGCTGCGTACGAGTCTCGACAGTTGAGGCCACATGAGATAAATTACCTGACACATGATCTTGAGTTGGCTGCAGTTGTTCAAGCGTTGCGCTGTTGGAGGCACTATCTTTTGGGAGACCATTTAGTGGTTTTCACTAACTACAAAAGACTCAATTATTTCTTTACTCAGAATGACTTGAATCTGAGGCAGAGAAGGTGGGTTGAGTACCTACAGTCCTTCTATTTTGAGCTTGCCTATACACCTGGTAAAGTTAATGCAGTAGCTGATTGACTCAGCAGGAAGACTCCGATACAGGCAGTGCAGGAGGCCAGTGGTGAGTGGGAGCTCATGGCTTTGTTCTCTGAGATCCATCTAGAGGTGCATGATGGTCAGGGGAAGACTTATCTTTCATCCTTAGTTGTGACATCTACCCTCCTGAACATAGTGAGGATGAGGCAGCTATTTGATCTGGAAGGCCTAGTTCTACGGGAGTCGGTGGCAAGAGAGGTCCCTCCTCCTGGTTGGACGATAGGCGATGACGAGGTTTTTCATTTCCATAGACGAGTATGGGTTCCAAGGTTTATACGCGAGGAGCTGATGCGGGAGTTTCTTGCTTCGGCTTGGGCAGTTCATCTCGGGGTTACCAAGATGTACCGTGACTTTAGGCGTCAGTGCTGGTGGCCGGGTATGAAGAGAGATGTAGCTGGTTTTGTTACGAGGTGTTCCACCTATCAACAGGTGAAGGTGGAGCATCAGAGACAAGATGGGCTATTACAGTAGTTACCCCTTCCAGAGTGGAAATGGGATGATGTCGCGATGGATTTTGTGACTGGATTGCCGAGGTCATCTCGTGGCAATGACCCCGTGTGGGTCGTTGGGGATAGACTCACGAAGGTAGCTCAATTTTTTCCGATCAAGGAGACCTTCGGAGGTGACGAGCTCGGTAGGCTGTATATCTGAGAGATTGTACGCCTTCATGGTGTCCCTCGTTCTATTGTTTCTGATAGGGACGACCACTTTACGTCTCGTTTATGGCCAAGTTTTCAGACGGCACTGGGAACACAGGTTCTTCTGAGCACAACATACCGCCCTCGGACAGATGGCCAGTCAGAGCATACAATACAGGTACTATAGGACATGTTGCGCGCATGCGTCCTGGACTTTGGGGGATCTTGGGAGAAGCATATACCCTTAGTCGAGTTTTCCTATAACAATTGTTTTCAGGAAAATATTTAGATGGCACCATACGAGGCCTTAAATGGTAGGCCATTCCAGTCACCTTTGTGCTGGTTAGAGGCAGGTGAGGCAGCTTTACTGGGACCACAGCTCGTGCAGGAGACTTCTGAGTAGGTCTAGTTGATTCAGAATCAGATGGCTACCGCGCAGTCTCGACAGAAGTCATATGATGATCGCCGTAGATGACCTTTGGAGTTCGTGGTTGGGGATCAGGTTTTCTTGCATGTTTCGCCGAGGCTGGGACACAAGTGGCTTAGGATACAGGGTAATCTTTCACTGAGGGACGTGGGGCCATTTGAGATTCTGAAGAGAGTCAGTCTAGTTGCCTATCAGTTGCATTTACCGCAGCGGTACAAAGCCATGCACACTGTCTTCCACGTTTCTTAGTTGCGTCGCTATCATTCAGACATGTCTCATGTATTTCAGCCTAAGGAGGTTGAGCTAGAGACAGATTCTTCCTTTGAGGAGAATATGATTAGTATCATTGACAGGAGCATGAAGGTACTCCGAGGCCGGTCAGTTCCTCTCGTACGGGTGCTATGGCAGCGTGTCCGAGTGCAGGATGAGACTTGGGAGCGGGAGGCCGACGTACGTGCTCAGTGACCAGAGCTATTCTGAGCTTTAGCTTCTCCACCCTGGGATGGGAAATTCGAGGATGAATTGCTATAAGGGGGGAAGTTTGTAAAAACCCGGTTCTTATTTTTGAGGTACGGGCTTCTTCTTTTTCCTTTTCCTTAAGTGTTTTTGAGAAAATATGGAAAATGGGGGGAAATCCAAAATTTTGGAAATACAATCCATGTAATTTTCCACACGCCGTGTACTTTTGGCTGTGTGGGATTGGTACACGGGGCGTATAGCCATGTCAACGTCGAGGGGTGTAGGGACCGACTACAGACTGTGTAGTGCTACCTTACATGCTGTGTAGTCATTCAATAGTCATAAACATTAAGGCAATGGAGTAGCCGCTAGCTGGGCGACAGTACATGCCGTGTACTCGGGAGTATATGTCATGTACTCATGTTGATGGATGAACAGTGTGGAGGTGCCGCCAGAGGAACAGTTAAATGAAGGAAGTACACGCCATGTACTTATAATTACATGCCAGGTACTTTATTTTTTCGGCTTAAAACAGGAACTATCCTCCTCATTTGGCAGAGGAGGCATTTGAGCCGTTTTGGAGCCAAGGAGGGCGGCCGAACCTTCGACGATCTTCTGGGTGTTTGTCTGGAATCTGATTCGGCTTCGGACGATCTCTTTGGAACCGCACAGGTAACCCCTTTCTCCTTCTTATGTCGTTATTACCATTTCATTCCAGAGGGAAAGTTATTTATGTTTGAATGGGTTTTGTTCTTCATCAGATCTACGTCGTTCTTGGGCATTTTTGGAGTCGACGTTCGGGTATAACATTCGTTGACATATAAGGTAGATGGATTGGTGTAAATTTCTAATTGTCGTGCGTTTTTGGGCGTTTTCGTGCCACGAACCCATGTTGGGGTGTCGTGTGGCTGAGGCTGTTGCTATATTTAATTCCAAGATTTTCATAGGTGATTGAATTGTGATAATAAAATGCTGATTGGGATCATTGCTTGGATCTGGAGCCACCCCGAGGGTGTGTTCCACTGTTTAGCCGTTTGGCCAGGATACCTGAGGGTATGCCTTTAATGTAGTAATTGTAGAATTTCCTTGAGAGGAATTGATTATTTACTACATTGGACATGTTGGGCATGGCCCAGTTACCTATTAGTCTGAAGGCTTCGTTGTGATTAGCTTGTGGGCACTGCACTATTTAGCCTATGGGCTGTAGTTATTTCGGCCTGAGGGAAACTTCTTCAGTGCCCCTGGGAAGCTGCCTCTGTGCATGTGGGAGACACTACCTACGCCTGAGGGAAAACTCTGTTATGCCTGAGGGCAGATTCTTGTGTTGGATACTCATTACCGGTGGGTAGGAGTTTACGTGTCTGAGGACACTACTTGTTTACTTAGAAATGCATTGTGGTGATTTCTTATATAAAATGGATTAAATGAATAATTAAATGGAAATTTAACTGTTAAGATAGTTACTTTATTTTACTTCTTACTTTATTGCATTTTACCACTACACACTATTGTTGCATGTTAGCACGCAGTTGGGCACGGGCCTTTGGTGGGTGCCTACTGAGATATATTTCTCACACCCAATTTGGGTCATGCTTTTCGGCCCAAACAGATTACGTTTCTACAGGAGTAGATAGGGGCAAGAGTCCCTATACTGATACTTGACTGTTTCTGAGGAGTAGGAGGGCATGGGATCGAGCCTAGGCTTGCGATGCCCCTGCCAGGTGTTTTTCATGTTTTTCTGTACTTTGTATTTTGTTTGTACTGTATCGATGTATAACATGTTCTGGATGTTTTCTTAGTACTTGAGACATGTAGCATCACTATATATATAATCTTGATTTTATAAGTTGTGTATGGTTTACTGCTTCTGCTATTTTTTGTATGTTTTATTTCAATTGTGTTGCGCTACACTTTGAAAAATGAGGGCATAATTTCCCCACTATCAGACCTGGGCCCTCGCTGCTAGTCGGCAGCCTCTGGCGTTTGGGGAAATGCGCTTGAGGTCACGTGGAAAACCAGGTTCGGGGCACCCGTTGCGTTGAACCCGGGTCCGGGACATTACACGTACCATACAAAATTCTTCTTTAATTAAATTACAACAATTCGAAAACATATAATCATAGTAGTATGAATGTGTGAAATTAAATCACAGTATAAATCAAAAATATTTTTCAATTATGATTTATTTTACAATTATCAATACATACACCTCACTAATGTATAATTCATCCAATTACACAATTCCATATACATTATACTAATACAATCTCTAATTTAGTCAACCAATTTAATATGTTTTTTTTATCAACAAAAAACACACTAATCCAAATAGCATTCTAAAAAAATTAAAAAAATAAAATTATACAAAAAATTTCCTCGAAATTTGAGAATATATTGTGAGTCATATTACCTAATCAATTTCATTAATATAATTCATTATAATCATTTTTTCAATTCCAGTGTCAAAATATAATGAAACCATGTTTAATCCAAAATTATCATATAAAAACATAGATATATGTTTAATCCCATAAACTATTAAAATAATTACTGATAAAAATTTAATAGTAGAGAAGAAAATTTATATTAAATACAATAAATTTATATATGATATGGCACCAAGCATTAATCACATCAAATTTGCTTCAATCATTCAATCGAAAAAACTTTTTTCTACACTACCATAAATACTAACCAATTTTATCCTCAGTACACTTCTATATAACCAAATAATGCCACAAATCATAAGGAACTCATACGATTGATTTCCTTTCACATTAAAAAAGAAATAAACTAACTCTTATATTATAGGACATCTCAAATCATCCACTATAAAATATTGAAACTTAATCCTCTCAACAATAGTTTTCTTTAACATTTTTCTTCATCAATCATATGAAAATTGATATATATAATTCACCTCTCCACTTTTACTCTCATTACATTGTCTATAAAAAAATATAATCATTTAATATTGATTCATTTATTTATTATGAAAAATATCTACCCTTCATATATTTAATCAATAATAGATAATATACCATTATCCAAATCCAAATAGTTAATGAAACATAGATATTTTATTATCACAAAATTTCATTATCTATATGACATTAGTATTTAATAATAAATCATCAAAAGAGGGTCCCAATATCATTTATTATAAATAATTCTTATCAAAACCTATTCTATACTGGGGAGAACATGTTTTTTGTATTTATTTCTAAACATATTTATAGAGTGATTCATGATTTCATTTTCTAAAAAAACAATAGGGATCCATACCATTTTATGTTTAAAATATATGGATGAATTTTAATTTTTGAATTCATTGTCTTGATGATGGTGGTGTTTTGATAATTGTGATTCAAATAATAATTATGCATGTTTTAATAACATTGGATAATGGTTTTATAAATTATGATTGGACTAAGGAATTCATTATGTGTTTAGGTGAATGTTTGGAGAAGATTAATTGCATTGTCCAATCACTATAAAATTGAAATTTGGTCACAATTGAGGTCTTTGTAGTGTTGGAATCATTATAAATATAATCACAGTAATTAGAATAATTTAATAATTTATTTTTTATTTTAATCTTCAAGGATTATTTGGAGAGGACATGGGTATGTTATAGCATATTGAAAAGTGTTTGGGGAGTTTTTTTTTGAATTTTCAGTTTTGGTCGATTTTTAAAATTTATCGTAAGTCATAAACCTTATATATCATAGGGATGTGGAAAAATTACAATAAATTTTGAAAAATATATTACACATGAATAGAATTTATTATATATATATTGGATTTTTTAGTATTCTTGTTTCTATATGAAAAATATATTGCATATGAGTAATGTATTACATAATAAACAAAAAAAATTACATATGTATATTATGATTAAAGAAAATATCATATGTATGAAAACAATTATGCATCACAATTTTCATAAGTAAAATATAATACATATAAGATTTGTACCTTGGTGAATGTATTACGTATGATATTTTATACTACTAATTGATAAAAATAAATTATGTATTGAAATTTCATAAGGTAAATATCATTCTTATGATACATATATTACATATTGTAGATATGTTTTATGAATGGGTTTCTGGTTGTGTAAGAAATAATTATTTATTTTTGAAATATGTTACATATGAGATAATAATATTACATATTTCATTTTATTTTTAATAGGGACAAATATTACGTATGAATATTTATCTTATGTATAAAATTAATAGTTTTATAATATATTACATATGAATAGTTTCCACTAGAAAAAAAATTTATTTATTGAAAACATTTTTTTGTTATTTTTTTTCTATGGGAGAAACCTTTGTTAAGTGGTGAATATATTTTTTTGAGTCACCAATGTGATAACCCTTATGTATTCCTTAAAAATGTCATAAATGGACTAAGTAATTATGTATGCAGTTTATCTTAATGAAAAAAATTAGGTATGAGTAGGTATAACATATAATGTGTATCAAATTAGTATATAATATTTACTATTTTATATAAATATCATATGGGCTCCCCTAGGGTGATACATATGATATTTTGTAGTAGAGTCCAGAAATTGTCAATGTTTTGAGAAGTTGGTTGTTGATAAAAAATTTACGAAATAAAAAAAAAATTAAAACCCATATTCATGGGAAATGTGATATTATTATTTAACAATAACTATGTAATTTGACTATATAAATATATCAATCAATTATACTTCCAAGAGAGATATATTTGTCATTTCTTATTACAATTGAGTGTTGATTGGTCCTGGATATTTCTTGAGGTAAATATAACCCCCAATATATAATAATAAATTCAATATACCACTATTTCATACTATTAATAGGTGATAAATGAACTAGGTATTGGGTAACTATTCCACCAGATCATGGTGGAATCATATTAATCATATGGTTATTTTTCTCGTCTTAACTAAACGACATCCTATGAGGATGACACACAATGTTTTGGGTGGATTCCAAAAGGTATGTAACTAACCTAAATTATTTATGGGTTTATATAAATATTTGTGAAATTAATGTAATGAATGAAATAAGATATTATTTATTTTGAAAACATAATAATACGATGGGTTAAGGAATTGTTGAGAACCCATTTTCTTCAAGGATTATACCTCAAAAAATCACCTAGTGAGTAAGTCGTTCATTTTCCTTAATATTATTTTTTGAATTGATATCAAATTAATTTTTATATTAATATTAATAATTTAGTCATTCATTTGGTTAATGTATTAATTTAGTTAGTTCATTTAATTTGTGGAAAGTAAATGTTTGGGATTAGACGAGCTTCATAGAGGGTGGAAAATTTTCATTTAAAGAAATAACTACATGAATGAGGTTTGTGATTCCTTGACCATCTCTTTTTGTTTATGAATTTTCTTAATGTATCATGTGATATGTGGTATAATAAATATTTTGTGAGTTACCTCTTATTTAAAAATGATATTTTTCCTTTAACTTCCCAGAATTAATAAATGTGTCAAGGACTAATATTGACCCTTAGACACTAGTAAGTTACTAAAACATCAATGGATTAAGGGTCAATAATAATTTGTGAAATTAGTTACAAAGAAACAATTGGGGTATAAACAAAATATTTTGAACATAGTGTCCCTACTATGAGTTCACATAGTCTCCTTATAAAGGATAGTATTGGAAAAAGAATTATTGGCCCGATAGACCATGATTGAAATGGGAGATACCTTTTATCCCACATGATTTATTTTTTGAGAGTTGGGTGAGTTCACTCCTCCACTATTACATGAGTAACCAGGTGTTAATTTCCAATATAGGAATTATATATAGGGTTTTCAGGAGATAAATAATCATGAATTACATTACATGTGATATTTTAAGGGTTACATATAATTATAGTTATGAAAGTAATGATTTTTCAATAAGTATAGTAAGTTGATGATATATACATAATGATGAAAACACAACAAATCTCCTATGAGTTAATGTATTTATACCTACTATTGGAAATGATATGGGGGAATTTATGTAGTTTATCAAGGCTATGATGTGACTTGTGGGACCATTGTGCATACCTAGGACTTTTTTTGGTCACTAATAGGGTTATTACATTGAGTCATGCATGGTAATAGCCTAATAACAGTATTTTTGTGGTGATAGGTTGTGTTTTTTATTTCCTAGACATGGTCATATGTAAAGTGTTTGAGTATATGGGAAACCAATGTTATCATGATGCGAGATGTTGTTGGTTGGAGAATGGATCCCCAATTATTGTTATGAATTGTTATGTGATTGACACTGTGGCCTAATTATAATATTATATATTATGGGGTAGATTATATTCCCCCTAAAATGATATGATATATTATGATGTGGGTGATATTCCCCACAATGATATATTTTGAGGATAATTTTATTCCCCCTAATAAGATATGACATATTATAGTGTGTGTGTGTTATTCACGTAGGTGAGATATTATTGGGTGAAATTTATTTCCCTAATATAATTTGATATATTATGAGGTGGTCTCTTTTATTATCACTGAGATATTGTGGGGAAAGTATTATCATCCCCCCAATATAATATATGGGATATGAAAACATTGTATTTATTCCCCTCGATGAGAAATTGTGGGTAATATTTTAATCCCATTGAAATGATATAAGATATTACGATATCATAACAATTTTCCTCAAAGAGATAATTTGGGTAGAACATTATTATAGTATATACACTAAAACTGGTCACCCCACGTTGTATTAGTCTATGGAAATTGCGGTTTGAGACATCAAAATAACATTTTCATGCAGGTAATTCATTTGTCTTACCACAATACTCTAACAGGGTTTCTCAGTTATGATTCAATGAATTGTATTCATTTATGGAATATACATTAATCATTGATTTTTTTATTGAGTTACCAATTTAATAGGATTAATGATTAATTCCATAAAATAACACCTCATAGGTTTCCCATATTCTACAATCTTCATTTAATGAAGTAATTTATGATGTATGTATAAAAGGATTAAATCTTGATTCCACTATTTCTAGTAAAATAATATATTTTCCTACAACATTGAATTTCATATATTTAATGCTCCAAAATCCCTTTACATTTCTGAAATTTTCACAAAATATTCATAGATACATGGGAAAATTTAATACCTTCAATAATAGAAGTATTTTTTCCACTACATTTGGTGATCTTCATCAGGAAAACTCTATCCAATATAGAAGTTGTTACTATTTAGGTATTTAAGGTGCATAATTTTACATTATTTTATTTTAATTATTTTTACATGTTTGATTCCGTAGAGATATATTTTACCCTATTTAGTTTTGGTATGGATTATAATTTTCATATGATGATCAAACAAAACTCATTAGTGGTATCAATGAAATTTTATATAAAGATTTAATTTTTTTCAAATACATTTTCCAATAAACATTACCTTAAATAATGTTTAAGACTACCCATAAGTTTTCTTGACTATAATTCATTGGGAACCATGACTAAATCAATGAAATAGAATTTAACAGGGTTATAAAAAATTCTTGCTTCACATACACAACAATGTAGTAAAAGGTGTTGTGCAACATCAAGTTATTATTTTGTAGTGATTTGACAGTTTACTTTTTTGTTCAGATACTTTTTGATGTTTGCTCGAGCACTGGGTGGTCAAACAAGATGGATGGATATTTTGATAGACCACTTAACCTTTTATAGTGATTTCCTACCGCTATAATAAATGTTTTATTTAAATTTAATCATTTGGTTATATTTATATGGTTAGTTTCACATAAGAGAAAACTGTTATAATCTTATTTTGATCTATTCAACATAATTGTCCTCAACTCTTACCCAAACATAGAATTTCTATATATGTGAATTGTGAGATTAAACTTATATATAATTTTTAATCTATATGCGGGTATGAATAAAATGATAAAAAATTATTGTTATAACTTCTAATATTTTATATGCTTTATAAAATGTTCATAAATCATATTAAATTGTTTTTAGGAATATATAAATTTTAAAAAGGTTTATAAGATAATTTATTATAAATGGTTTTTATGTAATTATATAATTATTTATTAATCATTAGTATTCCCTAATATTAAATGTTAATATTAAAAATTCCTTTGACGAGATTATATAGTATACCTATGATCTAGAAAAAAAGTGTTTATTTATAAATCATTATAATTAATTTGTAAAATTTATTTAAATTACATAAACATGTAGAAAATAAAAAATAATTTAAATGAATAGTTATGAAATGATCATAAATAATTTAATTTAAAATTTTACTAATAAATAATGATAATATTGATGTTATTATTTTCACCATATAAAAAATGTTTTCAATATTGATATGATCAATCATTTTAATAATATAATTTATATGATATTTTGATTATATGACATAATTATAAAATTTTGAATTATAAAATTTTTCATGATTATTAAATATCATATATAAATGTCATGTACTTGATAAATATGAAAATTCCACATTTCAATATCATGATATTGATAATAAATAGAATATTTATTTACTTTTTAGATTCTATTTAATATTCACCTATCTTAATTATTTATAGAATGCGAATAAGGGGTCTGATTAATATATGTGACAAAATGATTCTATGAGATAGTTTCATGAATTTCATGAAAGGTATCACTCTATAACATTTAGTTTCCATCTACCATGACCTTGGTTTGAAATTGACATAATTATCATGAATTTAATATATGGGGATATTTTTTGAATATTTGGTGTTAGAGATATCAAGAGTCAAATTATCTCATGAGTAAAATCTCCCCATGGAGAGGAATATGGGATAGACTACCTACCATCCTGGAGGACTATGCCCTATATATAAAGGTGAATTTTGTTTTATATCTTTTAATTATCATTTGAAGACAATCAATTTCATATAATTATATTTTTGTACATGAAAATTTCATATAACTTATTCAAATTATGAATTCAGGTATGTCTGAATATGGTTTATCATCTATTTTTGGGTGGGTGACAGACACTATAGATTATATAAAATTTTACACATAAAAATTGTTTAAAATAATTAATTTATTGTTTTAATAAGGATTCTAAAAACTAAATCCTTATAACCATCGAAACAAAAAATGGAATATAACATGAGAACATAAATACTTCATGAGATGAAATAATTATTAATTTAATGTGTATGTGATGTATATTAAATTGGTGAGTCGTTAGTAGAAAAAGAAAAAAATTATGAATTTTAGATTCATTAGAAAGAGAAACATTGTAGGATCTTGATCATATAATAGGAAAGGTTATGTCATAGTTAGATGACCATGGATTATATTTTATTAGGTATTTATGTAATGAGTTGTACTAGAATATCCTTGGGTAGACACACCAAAGAAACTTCCCCCGGATTGAACTTTGTTATCTTATTATTATTATTTTCATTCTCTTAAACTATTTGAGGCACCCTAATTTGATAATGTTACCATAGAAATAGAGACGATATTATATATATGTCTGATAATGGAAATATTCTATCCACTCATCTATTCATGATCCAAAACAATTTTAATTGGTATGATTCCTTATAGATAATTATCCAATGATATGAATTGAATAAAAGACTCATTACACAGTTACATATGGGTCGTTCCTCGCTAAATGGATAAGATATTAGAGGTGATCATCTTTAGTTGGAGAATTACAATTAAAATTATTTAATTAAATGATATAAAATTTAATACCCATCCACTAATATATCTTTATTATAAATTATGCAATTACTTGTGGAAATAATTTTGAGACCCTTAATATCAATGAACTATAAAAGATTTATATATTGGTATATAAGGTTGATAATATTAATCATTTAGAAACACTTTGGGAACATAAATTTGATATTTATAGAGGTTAATATTAATAACTCTGACTCATTTTTATTATAAACAGTGCATATGTGTAACGTCCCGACCTGGGTCACCACTAAACCGGTGGCCGGACTGGTCGGCACATGACCTCAAGCGCATATCCCCGTATGGTAGAGGTTGCTGAGTAGCAGTGAGAGTCAAAGGAAAGTTTGTGGGAAGACTATACACTCTTTTAAGAGTTGCACAACGGTATATCAGTACAGATAACAAAAAATAGTAGAAGCAGTAACTCATAAATGACATACAGTGGAAGACAAATAATACTCATTTTATAAAAGTGGCCAATGCCAAATTATACAGCAGATGCATTCATGACATGCTAATGATAAAAAAGTAGCAAACAGTTAACAAAATAGAATGCTTTATAATCCAATACAGGAATAAATAAATAATGACTCAAATCCCAATGGGAAATCCCCTCGAGCATCCCGAGCATTCGCTCGGTCCAATACTCCTATCTCCCAAGTATAAGAAAACAACATTGTCCTGCAACCCAATAGAATATACTCGAGTACCCAGTGTAATGGTAGCCCAAGTAGGGTGTGAGATATAAATCTCAGTAGGCCAAGACCGCCAGTGCCTACCCTAAATCCATTCAATTGTTAAATAATTTAAAGCATGTGAAGGCATGCATAAAATAAAGTAAGCATTGAAAAGTAACTATATTCTCAAGTACCTGCTTCAGTCCTCAGCTAGTGTCTGAACCTACACTATTCATTTGTCATGTATACTCAACAATCATTACATATTCATTTTTCATTTATCAATTACTCAAATCTTATTATAAATGTCTTCTGATTCATCCTATGTCTGACATCTCCCGTATAAGTCACTCACCACGGATGTCTCTAAAGACCATCTATGTAATAAAGTAATGACAGAATCCAAGATTGTGCTTTGGCTTGGATAGCGTGTCATAAGTTTTCAATTTAATCATTCATATACTATGTATTAGTGCGTTTTCTAAAATGGGTTCACCCAATTCATAATTAAGTGTGAACCCTTTCTCATAATGAATTTACAAATCATCAGGTCACAACAGCCTTCATTAACCATTAACCTCATTTCGTGCATGAACAATTGGACCAACAGTCCAATGTTAATTAAGGGGTGTAAAACATCATGTCAAGAACCCTCATGAGTATTCAGAGCATCAGTCCATGTCTCACAACCCATGAGTATTTTTAGCATCAGTCCATGTCCCATTAAAGAATAATTGCTTACATGCTGGGTGTAGAACGTCATGTCTAGCACCCCGTGAGTGATTGGAGCATCAGTCCCTGTCTCAAAACCCATTTATCAATAATACATATACATCTATCATTGGTGTATAACATCATGACTAACACCCTATGAGTATTTGGAGCATCAATCTATGTCTCACAACCCATTCATCAATCAAACATGTAATTTTATCATTGGTGTAGAATACCATGTCTAACACCACAAAACCAAACCATTAATTAATTCAACAATTAATTAACAAAACATAGCACTCATAAAATAAGTGAACACTTATTTAAAAATTCAACATATCATTAATTAATAATTAATTAACAATTAATTATTCTTAGCAATCCAACTGAATAATTAACTCAGCACTAAATTATCCAAATTCTTTAACAAGTCTCAACCCATCCATTCAAACAGTGTTTCATCCATGACTTTAACAATCTACAAGAACACCATAATCATCTCCACACATGCTAAAAAAAGCCAAGATATTTAGTGACCATCTCACAAAACATATCATATATCTAAAGAACTCCATTCAAGATAATTGAAGGCATGGAAAACTAATATGCACCAAAAGGTACTCCTGGCCAAAAATCGTAATAAACTATAAATACACAATCTTAACTTAATGTTTTCAAAATAATTAATACAACAATTAACTAATTAAATCATATCTATTTAACCAAACATCAATTAGTTAACCATTTACAATTAACATGTAATAATTAATCCATCCATTAATTATTACAAGTTTCCAAATTATCACGTGAACATGTCAAATATTCAATATTCCCAATAATCATTAAAGGCCACAAACTCATTCCAACTCATGAATTGATAATTAAACATACAATTAATTATCCTTATACTCAATCTCCCCATTCCAATCATATAACTGTTTAATCATATCTCTTTAACCAAGTTATCTATACATGCTTAAACTCAACATAATTTCTTTTCCTCACTTAGCTCATGTGGGAGGAACTAATCAATAACATCATAAGTTTCATTCATCGACATATCAAAATAAAGTAAATTCACATTCTCAATTTATTTAAATAATATATAATTCTTAAATAATTTGTTAATGATTTGGGAAACTACCTCGGGTTTTGATGGAAACCATAACGAACGAAGATCCCTCAAGAGAAACAGGTTGATTCTTCAAGAACCTGCCATAGATCACTGCTCCTAGCAAGACTAAGACCAAAACACATCATACATGGCATCCAAAAACGTATATCTACCCATAATGGGCATAGATTTAAGAAATCTTGAGATGAGGATATGTATATCTAAGTAGATCTATGAAACTGAATAAGAACGAAGAAGAACATGTACCTACCTCAAGAAATCGGCTTCGATTCTCCAAGAGAAACCTTAGGATCACCTCCAAAATGATTGGGAGAGGCTCTCCTACCTTCAAGGAAGAGTAATCTAGGGTTATGGCCGCTTAGGAGGAAAAACGGGCCATCTTAAGGGAAAAACAGGTGAGATCCACAATTTAAGGATCTCGTTTAAGTGCATGCATGGTTAGTTCACATGTTTTGACAAACCGTGTGCTAACCGTGTGTTAGCTACTGCCTCGACCGCCCCTGTCGCGTAGTTTGGCTGCACATTTAGACAAATTGTGCGCCATCCATGAGGAAGCTACTACCTCCAAGACCGACTACAAATGGTTTGGCTGCATGGTTGGACAAACCGTGTGCCGCCCATGTGACTTCCCCTTTACCTCAAAACTTCTGTCAATGTTAAAAAAATGACATCTTTAGGTGTTCCAACACTTAGAATAAAAAACCGGAGCTCGGATTAAAAATAATGACCATTTGATAAACAGAAAAAAAGGATTTCAGGAACATTCGTAATTTTAACCTGGTTCAAAAGATGATATCTTACATTATACCATGCTTAAAAAATTCTCATCCCCGAGAATCCATCTAGAACAAAAACTAAAACAACCGACCTACCTATGTCATTAAATCTCATTAGAAGTGACATGTTGCATTCCCAATGCCAAAAACGCCTTTAAACCTTCTCAAACCTGGTAGATAATCCTTTTTAACTAGATCCAAAGATTACTTTAAAGATCAAACATCGAAACAGATCTTATATATTTGTTCATTAGAAGGAACTTGTTAACGTAAATGGTTGAACCTCGATCTATCAAAAAAAAAGTTTCACATGTTTCCGTCGAAAGACATTGTGGACCCAAAAGCCACTTTCACCCTTTATCTCAGGATGTGACTTAAAAAATATCCAAAACCATCCACCATTATAACAAAGTCCTTACCCAACATCTGGAAAAAAAATTACAATTCAATCCATCGCAAGGCTATTTTAAAAACAACCATGCCCAAACACAAAATAATAAGTAGCCCAATGAATCAACGAATCTCGCGTACTACCCAGACAACAATTACTCATCAAGACCAACCAAATTTAAACTGTAGTGTGGCACAAGAATGATGCAATATTATTGTATCAATGATGAGCTCAAGATTGGGGGAATGCTCGTCGTGTCCACAAGAGTGCACTAAGAGAAAACCGAGGTCATGAAAAAGATCTGTCAAACCATTACCAGGCAACTCTATTATAAAATATCGGGATCACCTGCCAACACATTCATCATGAAGAAAGTGGAAATACCGACCTTAGGATTTACCATGACATCTCAGGAAAAGATCATCCGCTCACCAGTGTGCTAGATTAACAATAATTTCAGTGTGTCAAAACAGCTGGGACTTTCAGAAACCATTCCATTTATTGAAATGAATCTGATTCTTTAACTCTCAAGTTACTCTACATGGAGTTGACCCAAGACCATACTAAACAGTACAAAAAGACCTATTGTGGAGTCATATTTCCTCATACAACAATTTTCTTGGAAAATGCCATTACCAGTCATCCATTACTAATAATAAAGGGTTAAATGACCAACAAAGCTGTCGACCATTCCCGAGGAACATCTAACCAGCTGAAAAAAGAGCATTACTCAATGCTCATTCCCACAAAAAGGTCAAGAAACACATCACCACCCATTCGAACAAGGGTGTCATAGGAAACTGGAAATCCTACCTTGGATAACGACACCCAAAAACTCCAAAAGTGTGAGAAAAACCATAGGGCTAGCATGTCATTTAAGTTCTGAGGGTGCTACCAACCACAGGTTAGCCCCTTACGAAGAAAAATTGTCAACCCTAAACCGGGTCACTTCAAAAAAGTAACTAGGCTCAAAATCCGAATATATGGCCATTTCTAAGGAGAAGAACGCATACGAAAAGTACCCACACTTCTGTTACAAGGAAACGCAAGGGATGCCTAAACTACCCTTTACATGAGGGTTTTAAATAGTGGACACCACAAAAGGTTCCATTTCCATGCCTATTATATTTATCCACTTTTAATCTTTAATCATCAAATGATTTAATCAAAACATCGAGTACCATTTTCATTATGCCCCAAGGGAAAACAGGAATGATTCATTGAAATCCATTTTTAAAACATTTACCTTAGTTAGCATCCCGTCATCTTCAAGAAATTTATCAAAATAAGTTTCTTTTAAGAAGATAAGGTGACCTATGAGGATCTCAATTTAACCAACCTGGGTTCTCTATAAATCAACCAAATAGAAAACACTCACGTATTAATAATTTAAACACCCAAATGGGTTATCCCATAAAACACCCCCCAACTAACCTACTTGGGTCTAGTTTCATTTTGGAAGCTATCCATTTGATTTCAAATCAACATTAAACATCATTCACAATTAAAATCATTTCACAAGGCATCAAGACATCACATTTAAAATGAGTCATCATTTCCCAATTCATGAAGTGCCCATAGACAACATGGATTGAAAATTGGCCCTCATTAATCGATACCAATGTCAATTCAAGAAATAACATGATCAACCTAATGGTCCAAATCATATGGTGGGCCACCTACCAATCGATAATGCTCCCATAAACCTTATCACTGGATTTTGGGTCCCACTTAACAAAATCAACATTTATTTTACATTTTACCTTTAGCACCCCTTTCTCATATCAAAACATCTCTAACATGTTAGCATAAGCAGTAACAAAAAAACATTTTATAAAACGGAATCATGTCACAACAACAAAACATGCTAATAACTGAAGTAGAATGGCATATAATCATTCAAGAATGTTAAATCTATCACCAAAACATGCTATCTAAATAGGCATGCTAATGAAAATCAGACATGTCATTGCACCCAATGAAAACAATTAAAATTAGCAGGTATCCTACTAATGCAACTTCATGGAATGTTATATGAATGACATGTGTGTCTCTATGTGCCTAAGATGATGAATGTATGAAACTTCCTTTCCATATCAGTCCAAGAACATTATTCTTTTCAAAATTCTCAAAATAAATAAACAGCGGAAAATAAACTAGTCACTCAAGGTGAAATCATATCAACATTAACCTCTAATAGTACAAACATCAATTCCCATCCCTGGCCACTTGGTCATTTCCCTTACATGAGGTGATCAGTCCCAAGCACATCTATTAACCCAAGCACTGAAACATTTTTAGTCTCCTCTCTACCAAACCAAAAATAGTAAGTCAAAGGAATTGAAAGATTCCTAAACCTCTGATACCATTTTGTAACATCCCGACTAGGGTCACCACTAAATCGTTGGCCAGACCGGTCGCCACATGAGCTCAAGAACGTCTCCCTGTACACCAGAGGCTACCGACTAGCAGCAAGGGTCTAAGGATAGTCACTGGGAAGACTACACTTGCTTTTCAGTGTTTCCCAATGGTATCTAAGTGTGGATAACAAAAAATAGTGGAAGCGGTAACTCATAAATGACAAACAACAGAAGACAAATAACACTCATTTTATAAAAATGTCCAATGCCAAATTATACAGCAGGTCCATGCATGGACATGCTAATGATACAAATGTAGAAAACAACGAACAAAAAAGCATGCCTTACAATCCAATACAGAAATTAATTAATAATTACTCAAATCACCATTATCGATCTCCTCAAACATCTCGATCATCCGCTCAGTCCTCTACTTATATATCCCTTGTAAATTCAAACAGTATAGTCATGTAACCAATAAAATCTACTTGGGTACCCATTGCAATTGTGGCCCGAGTAGGGTGTGAGATATAAATCTTAGTAGGCCAAGACCACCAATATCTACCCCAAATCCAGACATTTAATAAATAATTTAAAACATGTGAAGGCATGAATAAAATAAAGTAAGCAATACAAAGTAACTATATTCTAAAGTATCTGCTTCAGCCCTCAGTAGGTTTCTGAACCAGCACTATTAATTTTTCATGCATAATCAATAATAATTACATAATAATTTTTCATTTATCAATTAATCAAATCTTATTATGAAAGACTTGAGATTAAGCCTATGACCGACATCTCCCATATAAGTCACTCACCACAGATGTCTCTAAAGACCATCTAAGTAATCAAGTAAAGACCGAATCCAAGCTTGTGCTTTGGCTTGGATAACGAGTCTTAAGTTATTCAATTTAATCTTTCATATACTAAGTCTGAACCCTTACACTAAAAGTTGTTCACCCAATTCATAAATAAGTTTGAACCCTTTATCATATCCAATTTAGAAATTATAATTTTAAAACATCCTTCATTAACCATTATATTGATTTCATGCACGAACAATTGGACCCACAGTCCAATGTTAATTGATGGGTGTAGATCATCATGTATAACACCCTCGTGAGTATTCAGAGCATCAGTCCATCTCTCACAACCCATGGATATTTGGAGCATCATTCCCAATCCAATAAAAGAATAATTTCTTACAAGCTCAGAGAAGAACACCATGTCTAGCACCCCGTGTGTATTTGGATCATTAGTCCCTATCTCAAAACCCATTTATCAATAATACATATACATCTTTAATTGGTGTGGAACATCATGTCTAACACCCTGTGAGTATTTAGAGCATCAGTCTCTATCTCGCAACCCATTTATCAGTCAAACATGTATATTTATCGTTGTTGTAGAAAACCTTGTCTAACACCACAAAACTAAACTGTTAATTAACTCAAAAATTAATTAAAAACACAAAGCGCTCATAAAATAAGTCAACACTTAAATAACCATTAAACATATAATTAATTAATAATTAATTAATAATTAATTATTCTTAGCAATCCAACTAAATAATTAACTCACCACTAATATATCAAAATTCTTTAACAAGTATGAACCTATCCATTCAAACAATGGTTCCTCTAGGACTTTCACAATCTACAAGCACACCATAATCATCTCAAAAAATGTTGAACAAAATACAAGATATTTAGCGACCATCTCACACAACATATCATATCTCTAAACAACTCCATCCAAGACAATGTAAGGGATGGAAAACTAATACGCATAAAAAGGTACTCCTGGCCAACAATCGTAACAAACAATCAATACACAATCTTAACATAATGTTAGAAATTTAATTAATTCAAAAATTAATTAATTAAATCATATCTATTTAACAAAACATTAATTATTTAACCATTTACCATTTAACATGTAATAATTAATCCATCCACTAATTATTACCAGTTTCCAAATTATCTTCCGAACATGTCAAATATTCAATATTACCAATTATTATTAAAGGCTACAAACTCATTCCTACTAATGACGTGATAATTAATTCTAAACATAATTATCCTTATACTTAATATCCCCATTCCAATAATTTAATAGTTTAATCATATCACTATAACAATTTTAGACAAACATGCTTAAAATCAACATAAGTTCAAGTCCTCACTTAGCTCATGTTGGCGAAACTAATCAATTACATAAAAAGTGTCATTAATCGACATATCACAATCAAGTAAATTCTCATTGTCAATTTATTTAAAGATTATATAATTATTAAATACCGTGTTAAATATTTGAGACCCTACCTCGGGTTTTGAAGGAAACCACATTGAACGAAGAACCCTCAAGAGAAATGGGTTGATTCTTGAAGAACCCACCTTAGATCACTTCTCCTAGTAAGAACAAGAGAAAAAATCATCAAACCTAGTATCCAAACACTTAGATCTACACATAATGGGGTTATATCTAAGAAACTATGAGAATAGGAGATATAGATCTAAGCAGATCTAAGAAACCAAACAAAAAGAAGAAGAATATCTTCCTACCTCATGAAATCGGCTTCAATTCGCCAAGAGAAACCTTTGGATCACCTAGAAAATGATTGGGAGAGGTTCTCATACTTTCAAGGAAGAGTAATCACGATTTATGGCCTCTTAGGAGGAAACCCAAGCCATTTAATGGAAAAAATGGGTGATATCCACAATTTAATGACGTCGTTTAAGTGCCCGCACGGTTAGTTCACACGGATTGAAAAACTGTGTGCTAACTGTGCACTAGATACTGCCTAGGCCACCCTTCTCACATGGTTAGACAAACCATTCATAACCCTTGCGGATGCTACGGCCTCCAAGACCAACTATGCACAGTTTGGCCGCACGGTTAGACAAATCGCGGGCCACCTGTGCGACTTCCCCTTTACCTCAAATATTCTATCAAAAGTTCGATAAAAAATGACCTATATAGGGGTTCCAACACTCAGAATAAAATTCTAAAGCTTGGTTTAAAATTAATGACGCACTGATAAACCGAAAAAATACTTTTAGGAACATTCGTAATTTTAACCCGGTTCAAAACACGGGATCTTACAATATGTTAAAATTTTCTGCAAATAAAAAACACACACATATATATATAATGGAATTAATAGTGTGTGATTAATATATTTATTTCACAAACATGGAAGGTGATGTTATATTAGAAATCATCATGGAGGATCTAGTTTTACAAGTGGATTAATTGTAGAATTAAAAAATTATTATTAGTTTATTTCAATAAATAGAAATATGATTTATCTATATTATGTTTATATATAGGATTTTCAATTCTTATTAGGTGCAATAGTTGTTTTTTATATAAGAATTATAAGTTTCATAATTTTGGGAATAAAATGAATGATTTATAAATACTATACTTTGAAAATGATATGTCTAACACGTATAAAAAAAATTGGATATGATTATAATCCTATATACCCTTATCATTGTCACTTAGACCATATAAATTAGATGAACCGACTAATGTTACACAAGAACCTCAAAAGGTGTGGTTGAATTCATAGTTAGAATTATAGATATGTACTTCTTAGGGATAATGATAATAAATTAATGTTTATAATATATGAACATACTACCAATCTATATGCCACTTACTTTTATAATTTCATAAAATTTCTGAAATTTATGGAATATAATATAGACTCAACATATAGTAACCATATTTAGAACATAGTGGATACACCTAACGGGGTATGACCTATAGGTTGTAAGTGGGTTTTATATTAGAAAACTTACATGGATGCTATATTTTCGGCCTATAAGGCACACTTAGTGGATAAATGATCCAAAAAAATCATCTTATTAACTATGATGATTACTTTTCACATTTATAAATGATAATTTTTATTCACATGTTTTTATCTATAATAAATCTTTTTGATTATGATATATATCAAATACAATAAAAACATACTTTACTTAAGGATAGTTTATCCATGTATGTTTCAATGATATAAATAAATGTTTTTTAAGTTCCAAATATTTATTTTTCTATTTATGAGAAATAATTTTCCATTTATGGACTGAAGAATGTTTCTCAGAGATAGAATATTCAGTTTTATGGTAGAATAAAAAATAGTGGTTTCATAAAAAATATAGATGATCCACATGTATATAAGAGGGTTTTTGGAATTATAATAGTGATTATGAATCGGTATATAGATGATGTATTTATCAACAAAAATAAATCATAACACTTCATTCTATGTTGATGTTTGTAGGTAAATTTTTCTCAATAAAATACATGGGTGAGGCTACCTACACACTCGATATGAAGATCAATATAGGTCGGATTAAAGGGCTATATAGACTTAGTCTAGACACAAATATTGGTAAAATGATTTGGTGGTCTAGAATAGAGATCCCTAAAAGGTTTTTCTTAACAGTGTTTCATGGAATAAATATCATGATAATTTTGGATCCTTATAATGATTAGGAATGGATGGATTTAATTCCTTGTACATTTCGTAGATGATTTTTTCATGTTTACCATGTTTTCTACTTGAACCAATTTATATTTTTATTTGGGAATTAATAGTAGATACCAATAAAGTCATATTGAGATTAACAAGATTACAATGATGAACATTATTTAGTATTTGGGAATTGATAAAGATATTTTCTTAGTCTTTGAAATATAATATGATCTCTGTTTGCAGGGGTATATAGATGAGAGGTTTCAAAATAACAAAGATGATATGAAATATAAATCTAGATTATAGATTTTTCTGAAGGGTGGAACTATATTTTGGAAGAGTTCAAAACATGACACAATATAATATTTGATAATAGTTTTAGAGTACATTTCTACATCAGATTCATCAAAAGATGTTTTTTTATCTTGAATTTCATTACCTAACATGTAGTTCTTACAAGAACAGAGTGATAAATTGAGCTATATTGTGAAAATGATGAAGTTCATTCTCATAATAAGGAGTCTTAGTCTCACTCTTAGACCAAATACATGATATAAACTAATATCTCATGTGAGATATCATTTATATGTGTGATGTAATGAATACATGGGTGGAAACACTATAAAATTTTCCAAATCCATTGATAAAACCATTGACATATGAAAATAATGGGGGTATTGGTATGTATCTAGGAATAAAACACATGAGATATTGATGTAACTATTTTAAAATGTTACTTATTATTATAAAAATAGAAATCTTCATTTATTATTCAATCAGGTTGATGTATTTTATTTTTCATTAACTGTCGAATGATAAAATTCCATTAATTATGAATTTTATTTTTCCCTAACCAATGATCATTAGAGAGTATTATTTTTTGTAATAATAATACATGGATATTTGGAATATATCATTTCTCACATTAAAAGGGTTATATTTTAGATATAATAAATTTATTCACAAGGTAATAAATAGAGGCATGTCACTAAGAATGATCAGCTATATTATATCCCATAGTATATCATATAGTCATTGATATACTTTTTCGTGTATTCATAAAATCAATCCATCTTAACATATGTTACTGAGATACTTATAATGATAAAGAGACTAATACATTGATACACTACTTACGCAAGTCAAAAATTAACTAATCTAACCAAGGGTGGCTGCCTATATTATCGATCTTGTTTTCTATTAGAACATTACCTATATAGATTTTCTCAACATTAGTAAAAATTAAAAACTTATATACCTTGATGGAATTAGACTTATGAAATTCATTGAAATTATAAGTTGATTCAAGTATGATTTTTGTAACTATTAGGATGAACAAAATGTCATGCACTCATATTTTAGATGAGTGACATGTGATGTATTCATAGTATAGGTTTGATTTTTGTAGAATCGTAAACAATGATATTGAATAAATGAGATTGATGTGTTTTTTAACATCCGAAATAAAACCATCAGGACCTAGATGGAATCCCACAAAACCTCATGTGTTCTTCCCCATAAGAAATAGGCTTTCGAAAAGAAGTGACAGTTTATGCCCTATAATAGGGATATGATACCCCCTATATCATGTCACCGATAAGGATAAAAACAATAATGACTAGAGAAAGAATAAAATAATATGAGTAAATTTGGAAACTAATGATGATGTACATGGTATATAAATAATAACTCCCAATGTAGAAAGAACTTAATTATAATGAAATGTAGATGATAAATAAATGAACTACATGGTCCATTGTTTTCTACCTTACTATTCCCCAACACCATGCTCCACTTACTAATTCATCCCCCACTATTCCATTTCCCTTCACTGGTTCTCTCATGAAATCTAAAATCCCATGAAAATTCCCCATTAGGGTATGAGTACAACACACAATACAACATCGCCAATGCATCTATAAACTAATTTGATAAAATATAAATGTGTGTAAAAATATAAGAATAATTTTAGGAAGCTTGTAAACATAAAATCCCAAAACCGAGTGGTACTGTTCTAACCAAGATGCCACAACCCTAGTCCATACCTACTTTGGCTCCATTTCGTAAGGTAATAGAATGAGTCAGAGGAAACCAGAAATCCCTTGAATGATTTCCTCATGGTTTCGTGTCGGTGATACTCAGCTTCATCTATCCCTCAAGAGGACCATGTCACCTAGATTCTCTAGATGATAATAATATGTACTCAAATCAACTGGGTTATCTCATGGTTAAAGGAACTATTCATCACGACATCCTTGAGAACACCCTTGACATGATTTCACAGTGTACCCATAACACCAACCTATGATAAGGTCCCTAATTCCCATGGTTTAATTCAAATTTTCTCCCCCCCTAAGGAAAAAAATATGTCATGAAATTCCACCAATCTCAAATACCACTAACAACTAATAAGACATGGTAATATGTATTCAGGGGGAAAACAGAAGAAGGAATAGTGTATCAACCTGATTATATAGTAGCATACACGACAACATGTGATAATAATCAAATATGAATAAATTCAACAATTGTATTACTCATTGAGTCATAAAATATTTTTTGGACTACAGAAACACACTCACATGTGATTAAAATCAACAATGATCAATTTAAATGCAAACAAATATAATCAGTAATTCAGCAACCTTAAACATGATCCCATGAAGGTAAGGAACTTCCTACCTCAAATTTCCAGAAGAACTATTTGCACTATCATTATCATCCAAGGGGACACGTTAAAGTATTGAGTTTTCAGCAGGTTGATGATCAGCACATATCAAGTGTTCCTTGGAATGAAAATAGCTATTTTATTTCAAATTAAAATAAAATATTATGTTTGATAATATTTCGATCTCATAGATAAATTTAGGATTCTAATTTTATGTCAATGGATGATTTCACCAAAATTGTCATTATGTAATTTCTCAGAATTCAATGAAATTGGAGTTTTATAACCCTTATAATCATATTTTGATAATTTGATGAGATTGTCAATTTAAAATCAACATAATTATCATTATATAATTTTACACAATTATACATTTCTGTTACATGTAATTATCCTATGATAAATTTGATAGTTTTTTTCATGTGATAATTAACTTATAATTATTCTTATATAATTTTTTTAATTTTATTATTAAAATTATTCCATACTAAATATCATTTTGAAGTTATATTATGATGAATTTTTTATATAGATTATCATTTCATAATTTGATATAATTATCTATTAATAATGTTTTATAATTATTTTTGATAAGATGAGTAATTGTGATTTAATAATTCAAATAAATAATCCTATAAAAGATTTATAAATTATCACTTGATAAATCCATGTAATTACACTTAGATAATTTATTTAAAAGGATCGATTTAAAAATAAAAAAAATAATGATGAATACATTACAACATTCAAATCAAAAAATAAAATTTAGATTACGGTCATCGATACGAATCAAATGACTCACATGACACATAATTTCAATCAATATGTCAAAATATATTTAAATTATAATATTTAATTGAAATTAATAATAATAATAATAATACATACCCACAATGTAAAGACATGATATACTCATTTGATGTTTAGCTTCAGGAACCACAGATCCATTCTTATGAGGATTAATAGTCATGTGAAAGCGGAATCTTGTAGATCAAACTTGACCGTCTCAACCAACAACCAAGTTAAAATAGATTAGTCATTTTAAGAACCACAAAATGTGTGAACTTTAGGTAAAATAGATCTCCTATATAATCAATGTATTTAATACATACATCAACCAATAAACCATTGTTGAGTTTTAATTTAACTCTATTACAGTGATGTTAATTTTTAAACAGTCAAAATGTTAAGAATCCATGATTTTGGAATTCTCCATGTCCATTAATGGGGTTTATTGGGTGTTGGTCATGTGTTGGGAAGAATATACACAATAACATGTATTTTAATTTAATTAATTTATTGTAATAATATTAAAAAATATTAAAGAACATAATTTATTAAGAGACATAAATAATCTCTTATTATGCGTAAACTTTATTCCTTTTATAGTGTAAACACTCCATTCAGGACACAAGAGTGATCTAAAATATCTTATATGACACACTCTTTGAGATATATTGATGATTTATTATCTAAATATTGAAATAAAATTTCAATTAAAAATAAAATGTTTTTTATCATGAGCGATCTGTCTAAATATCCAACACTTACAAATGATATACCCCTTTTAGGGTAAAGATGTCATCCCTGACATAATATTTGTCTCATATTTCTTATCTAATGAAATATTTTGGGGTAATTCAATTAGTTTGAATAAATTTATCCTGGTAAATTTAATATATTTCATAACATTATTCCATCTTCACGGCCTCATTATGGGCCTATGAACCTCAAACTATCATGAAGTATAACTGAAAAAATATTCGATTGAATATTAAAATCATTTAACTAGATTTTGAGTCATTTAACACATTTATTATGTTTTTTTTTGCAGATAAATAATTGTTCTCACATAGGATATTAATAATTTATCACAAGAGGGGTTTTCTTGTCATTGAAAAATGACAATGTAATAATTCTCCCCCATAATTGACTTCTCATCCTCGAGAAGCATCTCCTGTAGTCTTATGTTGAAAAATCAAGACACTGAGCTCAAACAACAGACCCATGTTCCCATATATCTTCTTATACCAATCCATGTGTTCACTAAAACAGTATTAGTGGTATCATTTTTTCCCTTATATTACCTTCCATTTAGATCTATAATACACACTGTATAGTCATCATAAGATGAAATAGGTTCTAAATCATCATCCTTGCAATCTATAACATGAATAGGACCGAGCATATACCTCCAAAGATGAGAAGCAAGGAATAGATTTTTTATAAATTAATAGTGATAATTGAGGTCCATAATATATGACACTACTCTAATACAACTTGTGATTCCCTTCTCATTATGTCACTAAATTAAGCATGGACTACCACTTTATCTTAAACAAGTGTTTCGGGTCATCATACAATGATTTATTAGAGGAAGGTAATCTAGGGAAACATAAAACTATTTGTTTTCATGTCCATATAAATCTCTAAGATATAAGGAAAAAACAATATAAAACTGAATAGATGATCAAAATTATTTTATCTATATCATACCTTATTAAATAAAAAGTTCATTATCACCATAAGTTGACTAAAGATCCATTGAATAGATATGGTCTGCCTCAGCTCCTTGATCTGATATATGACTCTCATGATTATTCAGTTTCATTTTAGTATGTATCTCATACTGGGGTTCTCCTCTGGGCCTCAGGCCACTAGTCACATTAGTGTATGTATCCTAGATAAAACTACCATGTATCCATGATAGAGATATATGGACTCATATTCTGGATCTATCATCATTTTGTCTACAAAACAATCTATGAAAAATAGGTACTTTAAGTGATCCCAGGGGAGACCCTCACATTGTCCACCCTATCCCATAACTCCCCACCAATGCCTAGATGGTCCCTATATCACGAAGGCAACTAGCTTCACCTTATTAAGTTATGGGGACTACACTACATCAATGGTACCCTCTGTGATATCCACCCAATCCTCATAATCCTATGTTCAACTAGTTTCCTTTAAGTATAGAGGATGTTGTAGCCATAAATCTCATATGTAGTCAATACTAGATCGTAATGGTGGATAATATGGAACTACTAGTTGAACTACTTGAGTTGGTGCATGGACATGATCAGGAGAATCATACATAGCTAGTAGCATCGCCAAATAAAGTGACCCCACACTAGAGAGCCCAGAGTTGGTGTTTTCTACAAAATACATTAGCCGAATTACAAGGTATCATTCCCCAACAAAATGATCTGTTTAGTAGTCTCAGTAAACTAGATACATAAATATGTATTTTTTACCAATTATTACATTGATTATAACATAATTTTTAATTGTTATTTCTAAATAAATAATTAAACAACTTCAAGGATAACTCTAATCCATCTAAGAAAATCCATTAATATCTTTCATAGTATGGTTCCTAGATTCCTGAGGAAATAAACCTAAAAAGGGTGAGATCAAATGCTCAGTAATTGAAAATAGAGTGGATGCAATAATTTTTCTATGAGAATAGTCAGAATAGTATGGTATTTGACTGGAAATACATCCCATTGAAGTAACAAGTTATGGAAATATCCATATGGAAACTAATAAAACAAAAACAAATTCTATTTATTCAATTAACCTAAAATTAATTGTATCCATCGATATGTTGATGCATTATCTCATGGATTAAAAACAGCCAAATCATTAAAATGGAACCCATCCATAGATATATCGACAAAAAATGTCCTGGTTGAATAATATGGGAATTTAAATGATGTAAATTATTAATTATTTGACAACATGTTTCTTAGGTACATGGTACATTTACCATCAAGACCATTCACAATATGGTTTACAAAATGTAGTGTAAAAACCCATCAAATGAAGCTATCCAAATTACTTGTCCATGAGACTACTGATGCAATGAGGGGATATCTATAATTTGGCCCCTCCCATGATGTACCAATCCAAAACATTAATCATCTATAATATAATTGACTTAAAAATGTTCCTAATCAAATATCTTTATGGGGAAAAAGATGAAAATTTATTAATATTAACTCATATAATCAATTAACTATCAAGTTAGAAACCATATTTAAGATGTTATATGGTTTAGAAAATAGTAATACCTATGGTAAATAAATTGGGTTATTTAGGGGAATTTCAATGATCAATGATCATAAGAGACTGAATATTTCAATGGGACTAATAAATAAATCATGTAATTGAATGTGAATACAATCCTTGGAAAAAATAATCATAACCCATATATAGAATGATTATGGATATTATAAATACAAAAAATCCCATGTGTTGTAAAAATAGAGGGTTTTTATCCTTGATTAAATATATCAATATATTTGAAAATATTAACAGGTGAATATACTTTTCATTTGAAAAACCGTTGGAAGTTATTTTTCATTAAAAAATAAACCATTTAAAATTGAAAAGGACACTACAATGAAATGATGGTGGATGAATCTGAACATGTCGTAAAAGGTAAAAAGAATATTCTTTATTATGGAAAAAGGATAAGAAATGTCTCGTTAGGAGAGAGACAAGAATACTCCCTTAAAATATTTGTAAAATGAAAAAGGGTAATAATGGCTTTTAAAATCGTTTTAGTAAAAAAAATTGAATTTTTTTTACTAAAACTGTGATTTTAGAAGAAAAACGTTTCTCAAAGTAAGGACTAAAACAATTATGGTTTTCTTGAAAAACAATTTATTAAACATTTTGAGTAACAAAGAATTAAATATTTGTACTAATACATGAAAAAGGTCATGAATAAATATATAATAATGAAAGGGTATATTGAACAATGTTTATAAAATCACCTCGAATGGAAATACCATTGGATGTTATTTAATGTTAATATTGAAGAAAATAAACTTTAAACATCCCAAAATGTCCCCATACACATTTAAATATCTTAAAATGTAATCCTCATAAAGGAATAAAATTATATGAATGTTTAAAATATCATGAGAGTAAGTTGATTTATTATATATCATTTAATGGGATTCACATACACCATGTAAATGAAATTAGGTGCATAACAACAATTAATCCTTAATGGAATGAAAATTGAGATGAGAATCACTTACAAATGTGGTATCATATTAATTACAAAAAAGGTATTTATCATGGAATAAAACATTTAAATAACATGAAGATAATATTTTTCATGATATTATATTTCATTGTGTCAATAAGTATACCATATATTTTAAATTAGGTGTACGATAATTATGTATGCCTCAGAGAAGCAAAATTTGACAAGAATCCCTTACCTTAACCTTCCTTTTATTGTGTGGTATTTATCCTCCTGTATAATGGTTTAAAATATGTTAAATAATAATACAATAACCATAATAATGTTTATATAATAATATATTAACTACTTACAAAATGTTATTACCTTTTTGTTAACAATCATCCATTATTTTGACTATTTCAGATGTTAATTGCGTAGTTTGTCGAGTATGTTATAACAAAGAATTTATTATTCTTATAAAATATAGCATGGTTTAGTCATATACCTAATTTAGACCGTGAAAAAATTATCTTATATATTCAGTACATATGTATTAATAATGTTTTATAATATTTCGAGATAGAACATGAGGTGAACCGTTCATGGAGATGTTAGGTAGTACGTATAGATGAATACTACATTCATTTCTTTTCTGTATTTAGATAATATTAACTAGAGGATAAATATGTATATATTAATTAAATTATAATATCTATGTTATATATTGTATATATGTTTATTAAAATCATTCTTTTTATGTTCCATGTATGGCGTGAATGAATCATATCACATTGAAGGTGTGGTAGTCAACACGTCGTCAAATGAAATTTTCATATTTACAAAATATGGATGACTTAAGTATATTTATTAAATATAAATTATAGCATATTAAGGAATCATAAATAACATATATATCACTTAAAAATGGGGTTTCCATATTAATTTCCACTATGAGAGTTTGTAGGTAATAATTGAACAATCATCGTTTCATGAGGCAGAAGTTTGCCGTAAAAAGAAACATTATCTTTGTCACCAATTATATGGTGTATTGTGTAATGGTAGGTCTTACGCTCATAATAAAATAATCCTAGTACATTTAGGATACTATTTTTGTCACACAAGAACATAATGAGGATATTTTTGTGGTTCGAGAATGTAAATGAAACTAAATAGATTGAGAAAATCCATTAGCTTTTAATCGGGTAACTTCATTTTGTTTAACCAAAAGGAATCCGTGGAATATATTATTCCCAATGGGATACTTCTGGGTCAAGATTATGAATTTTGAGAGGCCATTTGGTCAGATAATTTCCTTCCATAAGGTTTTGGATATGTGTAAAGAATGGGTAGAGGTGGTGCCCTTTTCTAGGGAAAGAAAAATGACTCACATGGTATTCAAGAAAAGAAGTTAGATGTGCATATGTTATTACCTAATAGAAGTCACAAAAAACACCAAAACTAATTAAAATAAGTTTAATCGCCTAAATCTGTCCATAAAAGGTGTTTTGGACAAGTTTCATTGTCATTTGGGGCCTTAAACGGTGTTTTTTATCCAATTTTTAAGCTTAATTACACCTCAACAACTAGAATTAATTTTAATCACCTTCAGTAATCATTTCTGTATGAAAATTAGTTGACCTTATATAAAAACAAAATAATATATTCATTACAATATTTTATTTCAAATTTTCATAATTTAAATCACCTAAGAGGAAAAAATATGATTAATGCTAATCTCACAGAGAGATAGATTAACTGGTTTTAGTAGAAAAATGTTCAATAGATTGTTGAGTTTTTATATTAATTTTAAACGTTATATTTAATATAATTAACTAAATTATATTTATATATGTATATTTGAACCTAAGTTACATTAAAAAAAATTATAATATACTTTAATGTTAATAATTATTTAAATGAAAAGGTGTTTTTTAACACACACAATATTTTTCACTATTCACTAAAAAAATTATGTTTCTCATAAATATCCCAAAAATAAATCCTATGATAAATTTGACATTATGAATTCATCAATTATGTTTATCTTATAAAATTAAATTAATGCAAGTATCAAAATTTTGATTTAAAATAGGTTCACTATTGAAAGGCTGTAAAAATACCTTAATGAAAATAATTTTTTTTTGTGAAATATTGGGGTTTCTCTTATATAATGATTAAAAAAATGTATTGGATTAATATAAAAAATATTTAATTAAATATAAAACAAATATATTCCATAAAAATAATTAAATAATTGTAATTACTTTAATTTATTATCTCAAAATGTATTCAAGAGCATAAAATAGTTTTCTATAAAATAACCTTTTAATATTCAATTGCTTCTTATATTTATTTCTAATTTATTTGTAACCAATGATTTATTTGTCAAAAACATATATTCTCATAATTTAGGTAATAATATTAATAATATTCAGTTTCAATCTTATTATATTAAAGAATATTTTTTAATTATATAGTGTTTCTTTGTAAGACTCTATATTACGTAGAGTTCAAGCCAATAAATTAGTTTGATTTTTCATGTATTACAAGCTATAGAGGAAGTTCTTTGTGGCATATAATGTACTCTAACTCAGTGTCATGTGATTTTAAAGATAAATCAATGTTTTAGGAAATGAAATATATAAAACATATTTTTAATTGTAAATATATTATAACGTATATAGATATTATATTTCATTTCATGCTTGATATCATGCTTTATACATGGTATCAAACAAAAGGTTCTTACGTATGTTTTCGAGGTGTCAGATTCTCCGAACCTTATTCAAATTGTCCCCTTGGAATTTAAACTCAATCCTGGTAGTTTATTTTTTTTTATATTTTCGACATTAAAATCCCATGTGGTGAAAATATTTCATTATGAATCATCTATAAAAGATATAATGGAAATTAAAAAGGTCACATGAACTACCATAAAACTAGATCTCTAAGTAAGAGAACATTAGTTTCAATTATAGATACATACATGGAGGAAATCAAAAATATTAATAGGAATTTAATGATTTCATCAACCACAAACAACTGAAAGATCAATGGAATGTTTAGGAACTCAAGTCAATAAATATATTATGATTTATAAGAACATAGGTTCAACAAAAATAAAGGTATTAGGGACACATTTTATTTCTAATTCATTTTATTAATATTGGGTAATTCTTTTCAGATCAATAATATAATAAAATATTATTACTTGGTAGTTTTTAATTTCATATGAACAATATTATCTTTTGGTCGTGCAGCTATCAAATTATAATTCATTACTTTACTAGAAGGAATTACTTTCCAATAATGAATTTTTTTATGCATGAAGCACAAAAATAATCATTTAAATTTTTGTAAGAGTGACAAGTCTAACTATTTGTCCTTAGCATTATTCTAAACGAATTTGGATATTATATTAATCCCAAATCCTCAAAAGTTATACTAAAAGTTAATCATTACATTTTATTATTTAAATTGTTTAAATAAAAACAATGAAAATTACCATGGACATTGCGTAGGCTAGTGGTTTTCATGAATCCCTTATCGTCCTTTGGACATGGGTTCATGTCCCACAACCTTTCTGGATTTTATTGGTTGTCACATGGTTTAATGGTTTTCCTTTTATAAAACCCACTTAATTTAATTACCAATTATAAATATGATTGAAATCCTTGAAATTACATTATTCTATAAATATAATTATAAAAAATGATTTCAACACAATATCATTACATAAATTCCTCATCTATTTTATTTCCACATAGGTCATTCCTTTGTGTTAGGTATATCTATAATATAATTAGTTGGATTTCCAAATCATGAAACCTTATCTTCAATATAAAACATCTTAGGTTTATCCTTGATTATTTAATTTCAAAATCCACTCAAATTCATTGTAATTTTTAGTAACGAATACATAGATTATCATGTGAATGTCTCATAAGAGTGTGAGGCCAAGCATGCAGTGAGGACCATTTTCGTGTACCACATTAACCCGAGTCATGCTAAGAACACCTTGTCAGAGTTGTTACACTTAGGTACATTTGTTTCAGAACTATGCCAACTTTTAATATCTAGACATAGATGTATTTCTTAAAAGACCCACATAATCTATACATTACAAATATTCTAGGGTTTTATTCTATAATTATTCTCAAATTCATCCTAGGATTATGTTCTCTATTCTTGATATTCCTAAATCTAATACCCAATGTATATACTAAATGTTATTGGATAGCAACTATAGAAAGTTGACCCCATATATCCCAGAGACGATGACTGCTAATACATAAACTGGAATTATTACAAGGAATCACACCCTAAAGGTCCAATTAGTTTAGTACTATTGTGAAACCAGATATATAAATGATTATTTTATTACAAATGAATACAGTGATTAAAATATAGTTCTTTTTCTTCATTTTAAAGAACCAATTAAAAACTTGACGATAACTCTAATCCATGTAGTAAAATCCATGCATATATTTCGTTGTACTCTTCATTGATTCATGTGGAATGAAACATAAATATGGTGATATCAAGTGATCAGTAAGGGAAAAGTATATTGGAAGCAATGATGAGTCAATGAGAATAGTTAGTATGGTAAGGGAAATAACTAGAAATACATGGAATACAAATAACTGTATAAGGCAATACTAATATGTAAGGGTATGAAACTGAAAAACATTTCAATTATTCAATGAACTGAAAATGAAATTTATCTATATATATGTCAACACATTATCTCATTGGATGATTAATAACTGAATCCTTAAAATGGAACTCATTCATAGATATGTCGATGAAAAAACTCAGGGATGATTAATATCAAAATATAAATGGAGAAAATGATTAATTATTGGGATCCATGTTTCCTTGGTTAATGGTACTTTTACCCTAATTACATTTCACAAGACGGATCACAAAATGTTGAGAAAACCCATAAAAATAAGCCCTCCAAATCAATCGTCCAATGAGACTACCGATGCATCAAGGGGCTATTTATAATCAAGACCTGCCTATGTCATACTAGCCAAAAACATTCCACATCTATCAAATAATTTATCAAACAATGTTCCTTATCAAATATATGTATGGATTCATAGATGAATATTTTTTTTAATGTTAAACCATATAGTCAAATTACTATCAATGTAGAAAGCATATTTAAAATGGTATAGGGTTTAGAAAATAGTAATATCCATGATAAATGATATTGATAATTTAGGGTAAATTCAATTTTCAATGATCATAAGTGATTAAATATTTCAAGGGGACAAATAAATAAATCAAGGAAGTGAATGTGATTACTCTTCCTATGACAATAAAACAAAAAACATACATATAAATATTAAGTATAGTATCAAAACAACAAATCCCATATGGAGTAAAAATATTGGGTTGTTGTCATTTATTAAATAAAAGTATATATTTTAATGATACTCTTTAAGAAACTATTATTTTATTTGGAAAATAATTTTTAATATTTTTTTAAAATACTTTTAAAATTGAAATGTACACTTTAATGAAATGACGACTGATGAGTCCATACATGTCGTACGAGGTAAAAAGAATATTCCTTTTGTACAGATATATTTTACGAAATGACACATTTGGAATGAAACTAGAAGATTCCTTTGAGAAATTTGTAAAATAAATAAAGGGTAAAAATTCCTTTAAAATCAATTTAGGAATCCTTTTGAAAACATTTTAATAAAATAGTTTATTTAGAAGAAAACAGGTTCTTTGACTAGATAGAGAAATAAAGGAAGGTTTTCTAAAAAAACATTTTATAAATCATTTTGAGAACTAAATAATTTATGATTGGTACTAATACAAGAAAATTTTCATGAATAAATAGACAACAATGAAAGGATATATTGAACAATTGTTATATAATTTCCTTGAATTAAAATACTATTGAGAGATCTTTAAATTTATTATTGTGGAAAATACTTTTTAAACGTCCCCTAGTATCCCACACCAAATTCAAATATTTTAAAATGGAATCCTCAAGAAAGAGTAACATCACATTAATGTTTAATATATCTGTGTAGTAATTATATTCTTGATATATCATGTAAATGGAAGTACAAACACCATATAAATGAAACTAGGTATTAAAACAATTAATCTTGAATGAAATGTAATTTGAAACAAAAATCCCTTAATATTGTTATTTCAAATGAATTTGAAAACACAAAGGTATTTATAATTAAATAGAATTTAAATTCCCTAAAGATAATATTTTTCATGATATTATATTTCAATGTAGAAATAATTACACCATGTATGAGAAATTATGTGTACAACAATTAATTATGCCTCACAGAATAAATATGAGAGAAGAATCCAGTACGTTAACCTTCCTTTATAGTGTGGTATTTAGACTCTTTTATAGTGGTTTAAAATATATTTTCATACAAATAAAAGAAAAATAATAATTTTTATAAAATCATATATTAACAACTTAAAATATTTTTTTAACATTTTCTTATCAATCTTTCATTATTTTCACTTTTTCAGATTATAATTGCCTAGTTTGTCAAGTATGTTTTAACATGTTATTTGTTGTAATTATAATATACAACATGGTTTCATAATTTAAATAATTAAAAAAAATAAAAAAATTATCTTATATATTCATTATATATGTATTTTTAATGGTTCAAAATATTTAAATATTATACATGAAGAACGTCTTTCCAGGAGACGGTAGGTCGTACGTACGCATGAATGCAACATTTATTCCGTTGTTGTTTAAAATAATAAAAAATAAATGATAAATTTGTATATAATGTTTACAGTATATTATATATGTTATATATTTTATATAGGTTTATTAAAAACTTCCTTTATATGTTCCATGTATGGCATGAATGCATCATATCACTTTGAGGGGGCATTAGTCTACACTTCCTCAAACGAAATTAAAATACTTACACAACATGGATAGAATTAAATTATATTATAAATAAAAATTAGAGAATAATGTGACATTATAAAGAATATAAATATCATATATATATATATAGAGTTACCAAAATAATGGACACCATGAGAGGTGGTGGGGAAATATTGAGGAATCGTCATTTCTTGAGGTAGTAGTTCATCGTACACAGAAACATTATGTTCATTACCCATTAGATGGTGGTGTGTATAATTTTATGTCTAAAAATCATAATATCAACATACTAGTATATGTAGGATAATTATTATGTTACAAAAGCACAAAATAAGGATATTTTAGGGGGTTTACAATGAAAAAGAAACTAGAGATATTGAGAAAAGACATTACTTTTTAATCGGGTAACTTCTTTTGGATTAATTAAAAAGAATCCATGGAAAGTACTATATACAAAAGGGAGGATTATAAGGATAGGGGAGGGATTATAGGAGGCTACTTGGGAAGAGAATATTTGAATTTAATAGGTTTTATAGGTTTGAGGAATGGGTAGGTGTGGTAGCCTTGTATAGGGAAGAAAATGACTCACATGAAATTCTTGAAAAGACGTTAGGTGTGCACATGTTATAAACTAATAAAAGTAATACCAAAAACCCCAAAATAATTATTGTAAGGATAATGAACTAAATATGGCCATATATTTAGTGTTGTACAAGTTTCTATGACATTTTATCCCTTAACCAAAGGGTTTTATTCTATTTTAATCCCAATTATACCTTCATCACTATAATTAATTTCAATCAGTTTCACTAATATTTTTTGTAAAAAAATAAGTTGATATTTTAATAAAACTAATATTTTATTTATTATAATGTTTTATGTTATATTTTATATATTAAAATCATTGAAGTGACAAAATTTTGATTAATGCTAATCTCACAGACAAACAAATTCACTGGTTTTAGTAGAAAAATGTTTAAAAGATTGGTATTTTTTTATATTAAATTTGAAATTTATTTTTATTCTAATGAATTAATTATATTAATAAATGTATTATTGATCCAATTTTACTTTTAAAAATTATATAATATAATTTTTCATTAAAAATTATTTAAACAGAAAGGCGGATTTTAAAATAGACGCAGGTTTATTAACTATTCACAACAAATTGAAGTTTCACATAAATAAAACAAATTATTCCTAAGATAATATTGAAATTATGAATTAAAAATTTATTTTTAATTTATCAATATAATGTTATATAAGTGTGAAAATTATGATTTAATATAGGATCTCCATTAAAAGGTGGTAAAATGACTTAATAAAAATATATTTTCTTATGAAAAATATTATGTTTACTATTATCTTAACATTACCAAATCTGTTGGATGAATATAACAATTATTTTATTGAATATAAAAAATATATATTCCCTTAAATTAATTATCTAATTGTAATTACTTTTATTTATTTTGATAAAATCACATCTTGAGCATGAAAATTAGTTTTCTATGAATTAAACTTTTAATATTTAATTAGATTTTATATTTATTTATAATTTATTTGTAAAAAATGATTTAGTTTTCATAAAAAAATATATTTTGATATATTTGTTTGTACTACTCATAACGTCTAGTTTGTATCTAATTATTTTAAATAATATGTTTTTAATTACAATGTATTTCTCGTCAAGACTCTGTATTTCATATAGTGAAAGCCATAGAAGAAGGACTCTTTAGAATTTAATGAAAGCTATAGATGATGGTCATTTTTTATATGATTTACACTAACTTGGTTTCAAATTCATTTAAATCTAACTTGGTGTTACATTCATTAAAATATATAGAATAATGTTAAATAGTAAATATATTATAAAGTATATGGATATTATATTTCCTTACGTGCTTTTTATCTCATGTCAAA
Organism: Viscum album; assembly: GCA_963277665.1. Classification (NCBI taxonomy): domain Eukaryota; kingdom Viridiplantae; phylum Streptophyta; class Magnoliopsida; order Santalales; family Viscaceae; genus Viscum; species Viscum album. Next base: position 31,584,934 of record OY728150.1, on the reverse strand, counting down.
CATTCTATAGACCACAATGTTATTACTTAAGTTTTTCAGGGCGTCACACTAAACATATACATGGAGGAATCTTCTCAAACAAAAGGAAAATTTGGAACACAACAAGTCCTAATAGTCTATTGCGTAAAAATGGTTTTCCTAAGACTCTACCATCAACCCAAGGTAAAACCCTCCTATAACTAACCCTTTTCTTCATCCCTACACATTTGTTATATAAATTATATATACACTAACACAAAATCATTCTCATTTCAACTAATTGATTCCAATAATGACAAATAAATCAAAATAAACTATCCTAAATAGATAGCACAATAAGTAAATATAATTAATGACCTACTATGATGCACAAAAACATGTATATACTTTGAATTTGAAATGTTTTTCATAGTAATGATGCTTTATCATACATGAATTCTCTTAAATCACATATAACATCATTTGTGTCACCAAAGGTGAATAAATAATAAAACCAAAACATAAATTCATAGCTTTAGGGAAACACAGTGGTCCACAATATAGTGATGGCCAAGCAGTAACATTTTTCACCTAACTAAGTCCAAACTATATTTCCTCTAGTATACCATATCCCAAATGAAGATAATATAAGAAAAAAGTTTGTATGTACTTAGATCTGATACCATTTTGTAGCATCCCAACCCAAACCAATGGGTCCTATATGGAATTCCATGTAACATCATGTGTCCCTCCCCATATAAAAGAGGCTACCGACTAGAAGTGAGGGTTTATGTCCTATAATCGGGATATTATAACCTCTGTATCATGTCATCGAGACGGATAATAATAATAATAATATGATAATGAATGAAATAATCAATGTAAATTTTGAAACAAAATATGACATACAAGATATATAAATAAGAGCTCCCAAAGTAGAATGTTGTCCACAGTAATTAAAATAGATGATAAATAAATTATCTGGAGGGTCCTCTAGTGTATACCATAGTTTTTACAACCCCGTGATTCACCTTCTAGACCATCCACCACATTTTTCTATCCTTCATCAATTCAACCATGAAATCTACAATTGCATCAAAATTAACTAGTATGGTGTGGGTAAAAATCTCAGTAGGACACCACCAATGCATCCTTAACATAATGTGAAAAAGTATACATGTTTGTACCATGATAATAATAAATGTAGGAATAGCATAAACATAAAACTCCATGCCATAAGATACCAGAATGAGTCATATGAAATTAAACATCCTCTATACAGAGTCCACTTGGTTTCATAGAGGTGATATCGAGTGTCATTTATCCCTCTAGTAGACCATGTCACCTGGATCATACCATCACCTGGAATCGATGTTAAGGAACGGTGTATGTGCTATCAATGGGACCGATTTGTTACATTTGGTATCATAAGAGGAACCCATCCTTATGTGGGGTGCACTACTTAGATTGTGATGTAGGGTCCACAAAGAGGATGTTGTGGTCTAATGGTGTGGGGAATGTAACACCCCAAAATGATAAAGGGTTATATGACTAAATGACGTGACTCGTATTAACAATGTGCACCTTTATTTTTGGGAGACTACCTTATTAGAACTCCATAGTTAAGCGTGCTTGGCCTAGAGTAGTGATCATGATGGGTAGCCTTTTGTGAAGTTTCCCAAAGTGTCTGAAAGTGAGGAAAAATCACATGATAAATAACAAGTGTTTGGCTGTGCGGAAATACATTAGTTAGATGGCCTGTTCAGGCATGTGGGTGGGCCCCATGGTATGGACCATATCAGTAATGGGAAACTCGTGGTACCTGGCAGGGCAGGGCTTGAAAGCCCTAATTGGGCAGGGTGTCTATACATTAAAAAGGGCTTATTTGTTAGATGTTTCTTGTCTAGTGGTCACTTTATGTCTTGGATGAAAGGATTTCATAAGAATAAATATGGTTTTCATTATATATCTTGGAGTGGAAATGTTCTTATAAATATATGAGTATGGTTGATAGAGATCTCACCAAACCCTTAACTATCATGATTAACACTAATACTTTTATAGAGGAAACACTTTTATTATATCTACAAAATCATGATTCCATATATTTGTTTCAATACAACTAATTACAATAGGGTCACAACATTTCAATTTTGGATAAGGATTCTGGTTTTGTAAAAACTATATTGTCCAATGTAATGAGATATTTCTAAAACCATATAGTAATGAGTATGGAAGAATTCACAAATCATTGTGACGGTTTTCATAAATCCCTTATGATAATTTTATTACCATAGGATATTATTGGATATAATCTAAACTGATAATCACCTAATTGTATTGGTGTATGAAGATTTAATGGTCGAAAAAATATACATAACTATTTTTCATTCATGTAATGAATTTATCCAACCATGTACACCCTCCCTCCAATGTAATTTATAAGTTTTGAAAAATTAATTCTATTAAATAATGTAATGTATATTATTAATTATTGTGTTCAACAATTTAACACTCCAAAGGTTGTGACACTCCGGTTCCACATGATGACAGAAAATTTGTTTCTGAGAGTCGATGAAATTATCTTAATAATGAAATTTACAAATAGATATATAAAAGGATGTGATAATATCATATTTTCTATGAGATACTATTGAGTCATATCTATTATAATCTTATTTATTTATTTTTTTTTTTTTACGATGACAGTGTTAGCACCTCTTCATCATTTGATAATCCATAAAAACAATTAGATCAAATGGCCACTATAATCCCCATAGAGTAATGAGTTTGTGTTTTCTAATTTTGGTGATAATTATAAATAAACCACCATCAAAGATATAGTTTGTTTCATTTATTTAGGAATTTAAGGAATAAAAATTGATACCCTATTTTCATATATTTTTACATATTTGCTTCCCTAGAGTGTTCATATAATGATACAATGAATCCCATCAGTTATTCACTATGATAAGTATTTATGATATATTGGACGCATTTCCCCTTCAGTGAGAATGTGTAACTATATATAGAAATACATGAGATTCTAAAGAGCATCATATATCCCCCGAATGTTTCTAACATTCTCAGAGACATATGGCACTAGTTGAAACATGAATTGTCCATCCCATATGTCTCTATAGAACCCCAGTATCATCATTTATTTTTTTATTATGTTTTTGAATATATTTATTTATATTTTATTAATATAGAATCATGAGAACACTAATTAAATAGTCATACATGGGACATTATAGGTGGGTACCTACATAGTTTCACTCACACAATGGTCATACACCCATCATAATCTGTTACCCAAGAAATAATCATTTTTCAAAGGTTAGCGTATGTTATAGTCCAAGTATTGAATGTTTGATATGTACCATATTAATGGATAATTAATGATTTAGATGTTATTATTATTGGAAATGTTAGTTGATCCCCATGGTAGTCTATTATTATTTTGTATATGTTTTTATGTGACCTATCTAGTGGGATATAATTTCAGACATATTACTGAATGATTTCATTTCATCTGATATAGAATGATTCTTTTTTATTGATTATGTATACTCTGGTTTTGTTATGGATGTTATTTGGTTATTTTCAACCTAGTTTTTACTCTAATGTGAGGATATGGTGTCCCCAAAGTAACAGCATATCCCCCTTTTCTATTCAAAAACCACTACTGTATGGGGGGGGGGGATTCCTGAGGAAATGTAACAACACCAGTCTAGAAACTGGTGAGTAATCTCAGTCCAGGTTTGTTACAAAGTTGAACCATAACATATTTTCCATTATCTTTCTATTTAAAGTGTATTAGACATAGACTAGGGATATATTTGACAATATCATAGTCCTCGTACTAGTGTATCACAAACCCCTTTCTTATTGAGAAGTATATGATATTAAGGATTTGTGATTATTATTCATGGTTTTCTATATTATGATTTAAATATTTATTCAAGTATTATGTGAGTATTTAGTATTTTTTATTTCTTTTTTATCTTAGGCTAAAGGATGGAAGATGGTGTATATATAAATTTTGGAACATAGTATTCACATAACATTCATGTGCACGTATGTGATTAATATAACTCAAGATGAAGAGATCAATTATCTAAATTTTCGACAACATAGAAATTGTTTTCCCATATTTCATGTTATATGAATTATACAAATCTTAACCACTATATATTTTTCCGATGACTGTACATGTTGATGATACAGAGGGATTCTCCATAAAGAATAATAAATTATCTATCTCCTAAAAGGAATTTTTAGTTACACCTAGGGGGTTGGTATATGAACACAATTCTTTTATACTGGTTCTAGATAAATTAATATAGGTATCATTACTTAAAGTAACCAAAAATTCATATATGGTGTTTTCCCATATTTCTTCCCGATGAAATTTTACATAATTGGTATATATGATTTTAGTTTACTCGATACATTTCATCAAAATAAAATGTATTTGTAAACACATGTATGAGATCTCGATCATCGAGGGGGTAGTCTAGTGTATAGATTTAAATTAGGATGGGATCCCTAGAGTGGGTGGTTGAATCACCATGTGATTCCTAATATGTACATATATATGAGAACTTTGGAGTCGATGTTTTAGGCATGATTTGGCGTTAGATATTTGATTATGGAGAATCGATATTTCCCCATGATCATTGAACTATGTGAGTCATTATTTATGGTTGAGTTGGAAAATCCCAGTTCCTTTGAATTATGTATTATTATATTGGTGAGTCGAAAACAATGACTGAGTAGAAAAACATTTTCCATTTGTTGATTAATTTTTTTATGTTAGTGTAAACTAAGATATATTTTAGAATAGAATTTTTAATAACTTATAGTAAAACAGAATGGGTATATGAATTAAGATAAGATATTTCTACAAAAAATGATTCTGATATTTCATATAGTAATTGATATTACTTAGGTATTGTAAATACGAAAACATGTGAAATGATTTTGTTTTAATACATCCAATGTACATGAGAGGTAGGGTCATATAAAAAATAGTTTGAAAAGACAAGTATTGATATTAATAGCTAAATAAAGTGTCATTAATATATTATAATAGTATATAATTAGGGTTTAACCATGTTAAGAGTATATTATTTGAGATACAATGGTCTTTGAGAAACTTTATGATGAATTGATTTTGCAGTATCCTGAGTTTTGTGTATAATGGTTTCATAAGTTGTTTTCACTATAAACACCTCAAGGATCTGGTGTTTTTATATTGGTTTTTTGGGGAATGATGTCTAGTGTTTTTTGTGAGGTTTTAATGTGACTCTATATAATACGGGAAGATGATAAATTGGGATCACATTACCAAGGTGTGTTTGATCCAATCTTGGTCATTTTTAACAGTTTTAAAAAAATTTAATGGGAATTTATTTGGAGGAATGACAGACATGTGGCATTGTAATGAATTTATCATTTTGTTTCATATACATTTTAAGGATCTTATATTATGGGGAGCACCACTTAGTTAATTTAATCTCATGCCACTTATTCTGACTATTTTATATAATATATTGAGAACAATGTGAAAGTGTACCCAACAGGGACATGGACATGGTTGTAATATGGTTAGTGGTTTAAAGTGACTCGATTTTGTGAATTAAGTATAAAACAGCAATATTGGGGTATCAGTAGATGAAAAATTTTATTAGTTTAGTATGTGAATTAAATGACTGCTACTAAGACTGCGTTGATGGTTGGGTGGTACAACTAGGTGTATTTAATAGAAATAGATCAACTTATTACCAAGAATATAGATATATAAATTCTAATGGGTAGATTGTAAACATTTAAAACAAGTCAATTTCTTATGTTATTAATACTATATCAGGTGCGAGACACTAGATTCTGATGACAATGCATGTGTGACATTCAGGTTTGATTCAAAATGGTTTATAATCTGGTGTATGACTATAATTTCAATATATGGTTTAGAGATCAGTTAATTATTAATTAATGAATTCAATCAAAATTGGGGAATTATTGTGGAATTAGTGTAAATATTTGTCACTGTGATGTGTGATATGTTGGGATATTCTATAGTTATGTCAGTTTGTGTACAGTATTAACACGGGCATAACCAATGAGAAAAATGATAATTGTTCCATACATAAGCTCTTAGTGGCTAGGATAGTTCAAAATGGATTCATTCAAATATTTATTGTGGATATCAATTTTTTTGTATTGATGGTTGTAATGAAAAACACCATTATGGGAAACGAAAATCAAGAGAAATATAGGTTTTAAAAAATATTCATCATAGGAGAAAATTTTATAGAAATGTATCCCTAATAATAATAATAAGAGTTATAACTCCATCATGTGATGTTTTTTAATATAGAGAGTTTCTGATAGGATACCTCGAGTTCTTAAGTGAATGTTAGTATAACGGTCAATATAGTGGCCTGAGTTGCGGAAAATTCAAATTTTAACAATGATGAGGTATTTTCTGTATTAGAATGACTTGGAATTGAACCATTTGAATTAGATCAACTCTAGAGTTGGTTGATAAATATTTTTTTACTTATAGGATTATTTCTATAGGATATAAGAGTGCGGTAAAAATTGTATATAATTTGGAATGTTCTAGGAAAAAAATTATTCGTGAATTTTAAAACTTTTAATATGTTATAAACATTAAATATCACTTTGAGGATGAAATTTTAATTAATTATTGAAAAATATCTTACATATTAATAAAATTTATCTTGTATCTGTTGAATATATAGCATATTTATATTATTCAAGGAAAAATATATTAGATATGATTAATTTATTATGCTTGAAATGAAATATCTTATGAAATGATATTTTTCCCGATGTAAAAAACTATACCACTGAAAATATATTATGTAAAACATTTTCTTTAAGAAGAATATGATATGTTTCAAATTTTGAAAAAGATAAATGCCATATGTAGGATGGATTATATTGTGAATGTGTTGAAATATAGTATAAATTGAAATTTATTAAGTTAATTATAATATATAAGAAAAATATATTAATTATTGAAAAAAATACACATTATTTTTTATTATGTAAAAAACGTTATGTTTTTTAAAATATTTTAAACATTAGTGAAAATTGTTATGTATATGATCTCTGTAAAGGATAGTAAATTATATATGATATATAATATTATTTATTGAATTTTCCTTAGTATAATATATCATATATGTATTTTTTCAAAAGTTTGGAACCATATGTATTGAAAATATCCTACACATTAACTTTACCTAAGAAAAAGACCATACATACAAGTTGAATATATTTGTTAATGTGTTTCTAAATGCAGAAACCTTATGCATGATATAAAAATGATATGCATGGAACAAGTATATTACGTGTAGAGTTTTTTAGAAGAAAAGTACCATATATATTATTATATATTATGTATTAGTGTAATATACTTATATACTATGTCTGATATTTTATATAACTTTTGTATGGGTGACATATATGATGTCTTTCTATTGCATCAATATTTAGTCAAATCTTGGAAAAGAAATTTTTTTCAAGGATTTAAAAATTATTTAATAAAGGATTAAAAAAAATTATTAAAGAGAAATGTTGTATTTTTTATGACATATACATGAGGATTTTGAAATAATATATCCCTTTTTCCATCTACTTCCAAGAGAGATATCTTTATCGTTTATTAATGGATTTGAGTGTCTATTTATCCTAGAGATTTCTTGAGATAAATATAATGCATCTTATTGATTATTCATTAGATTTCCTACCCATTGTTTATATTAAATTGTGTATACTCAACAAGGAATTCAGATATGATTCCCCCTATGCATGATGAAATCACAATGACATCATGGTCATTTTCCATGGATTAGTTAAATGAGCTATTGGGTGATCACAAAAGGTTTTATGAGGATTCAAAGAGGTAAGTTGTTACCCTGTTTTTTTTAGAATAAATTAATTATTTATCATAAATAATCTATTAGTTTGTTTATGTTAATAATTTTTGGATGAATTTTTGTGAAGAACACTTTATAGAAGGAATGGACCTCATGAAATCACTCTGTGTGCGATTCAGGATTATTCCATGAATATTAATTTTGGATTTTATATTGGAATAATATAATGATTAAAAATATTTTTTTTAATTCATTTGTATAATAAATTGGTGGAGGTAAGTACTCATATTTTTAGATCATATATTTATTGGATTTTATATGATTTTTTTATGGTGTTTGAGGTAACTTTATATAGAATAACTCAATGAATGATATAGGTTCTCCCTAAAAAATCACCCAATGTATTTTCTTATTTCTTATGTAGAAACTGATATGAAGTCATGTGGATATTATTCAATGGAATGTTTACCTAAAAATAAAATATTTCATTTATCATCCATGAAATAAATAATGTTTCACGACCCCATATGGTACCTTTGTCCAATAGTTAGTGCCTTGACCACCGATGGTTGGAGGGTCAAATCTAAATGTGTGATATGGGGTTCATAGGACTAATAAGAGTAACAATGAAATAATTTAAATATAGTGTCCCTATTATTGGTACCTTTTAAAACCTCATTTTATAGGATAACATTGTATTAGGAATTATTGGACCGACTAGGGAATGAATGAATCATGTTATAACTTATAGACATCAATAAAGGTGATTAGATAGTGAGGAAAGTGTTAATACCACAATATTATGATAATAAACTAGTGGCAATACCTTGGGTAACATTTATTTATCATTTAGGAGTGAAGTTATCATCCTAAGATGACTTTGAAACTGATATGGGCATTATGCCATCTCTCTATACTGATGATGGTGTGGATCTTCCTATAAGTATGGTGGGAGTATGATTTAAGCATGATGATGTTAAGGGATATTATTACCTCTGATTTATTGGTTTTGGACCTATATATTTAAATTATATAGTTGAACTAGTGAAAGTTTTATTGGGTATAACATGGCTTCAGGGACTATGGTTGGTGCCCCAGTATTGTGTTGACCCCTAATAGGGGTAGTGTAGTGAGATTAGAAAAGATTTATCTTAGTAAATATGTAATGGTTATGTTATGTTAGGAATTTGATATACCAACTGTGGTTAAGATTTATGGGTTAGTGTATATAGAAACCCCATGTTATAATGATGATAGATATTATTCATTGAATGATAATCCCAAAAATTATTGTTATGGGAAGTTAAGGGGTGGACATTGTCCCCCAAATTATTATAAGAGATATTATGAGTTGAAGTTAATGCATGGGATATGATATGAGATATTATGAGGTGGTCATCTCTACACTTAATGGCATATTATATGGTGGGATCTATTCCCCTCAATATTGTATGAGGTATTATGATATTGGTTCTATTCGCCTAAATGATATATTATAGATTGGGTGATATTCACCCCAATATGATATGAGATATTATGAGGTGGATAACAATCACCTTGATGGGACATTATGAGGTCAGTTTTATTCCACCGGATATAGAATTATATATTACAAGGTGGGAGATATTCCACATAATAAATATTTTTGGGGAGGAACAATTCCCCTCAATATGATATATGAGATATTATGAGGTGGGCACTACTCCCTGAGATGAAGTGTTATAGGGAGGGAACTATTCCCCCTAATATGATATGATATGTCAATATTTATCTCAATGAGATATTATAAGGAAGATTCTATATCTCAATTATGTAAATATGATATGATATAGGTGGGTTTCCATTCCCCTTGAGTAATCATATATACCTATATATATATAAATATTCATTATATTCAAGGGTCGGTAATATATCCCCCCAATTGTATGTGAAATTCTCAATGAAAACATACACCATCAAAAGTAGGTATGGTTAGTCTTGGATTTCACCATTTTCCCCAATGATTTATAGTGATTACTTTATTGGTATTATATTTCTTTTAATTTATTTTCCAAGAATATGGAAACTTGAATACAACATTTCACTAGTTATTTTAGTGAAATCATTGGTGGTGGGAAATTGATTTATACACACACCCGTCTTAGAAATTTATGGGTCTCTTATACATTAGTAAAAAAAATATTTACATTCTCATTTTGGATAGAGGACTACTGTTAGATAATCACTATAGAGAATCTCATTGGGTACTTTGATATTTGGATGTGGTGAGGCTCGAGTATGATAGTAAATCCTACTTATACATTTTTTTCTTTTCCATTATTGTATGCTTGATCAGTCTTCTGGGAAATATTTTGGGATGTATGACTAAATTTTTTCATTTTATTTATAATATCATAATTATAGTTTATTTGTTATTCTTACTCTAATTTTTTATATATTCTTGTTTGTGATATTTTTTCAGTGTTATTTTAATGTGATATATTTTTATAGTCTCCCCATAGTGATACACCAGACACTTTATACTAGTAAGAAGTACATGTGTAAAAGGGATGTTTTTTATGTGTATCACAAAATCATTGGTCTAAAAATGGGTGAGTGGTATTGGTCCTGAGATATTAAAATAAAAACTAAATGAATCTAGAAATCTTTTGATAGAAGTATAAGAATGTGAAATTGTTACAGGAGCATGAGTTTCAAACTCTTAAATAATTAATTGGAAGCATTGATGAAGATAGTTTCATTAATTGGTCTATTAATGGTGTCCATGATGAGGTGATGTTCATTTCTAAATATTAGATAATGGTCTAACTGTTGGAACCTGTTATATTATATGGTTAATGCCTATAAATTAATGCTCAAGGTCATTATTTTGTTGTACTTATATAATTATATAGTTATTCGGATTCTCCTGAGTAGTGGAATAGTATTTAGGGTACCTATAAATAAGTGTGTCTTTTTTGAATTTTGATCATCAAATGTATGTTATAGTTTTCATCATAGATTAGGACTAAATCTAAACCATGAAAATATCTAAAAGATTTAGTACAAGAGTGTTTTATTTAGTATTTATTTTATATTCTCTATAATTTCATAGGTTTTAGTGTTTCATTATATGGTTGGAGTGAAAATATTATCAACTAGAACAAAACATTTATACATGTTATTTGGTTCAAACATTTTTATTCCAAAGAAGTTTCAGAAGACAGGTTAAAAAATGTGTTTAGAAAAAATAAGATGTATCATAGTTTCTTGGTCTAATTGTCAAATCATATTATGTGAGATACAGAATGATAATTCTTATCCATTATATTTTACATTTATTTGGAGTTAATTTTAATAAAAATGGATTAATAAAAGGGAACATATTTTCAAGAAAAATTAAATCTGACAGTTTTTTGGATTTTTATGATATAGGTAATGGAATATCAATTATAGAAAGATATTCACCTTATATCAGGTTGGGCGAAACGGGAAATCATAATGTGAAAGACACCTCTAGAAGTATCTATGAGAGATTTAGATGATACTATCCCAAAATTCAACTTTTGAGATTCATGAATAGAATATGAGTTAGGGATTTATTATTATAATTATAAACATGTATAAGATGCTTTAAAAAATGATAATGTAATTTGTTATGTGGTGATATTTTAGAATTAAAATGATATAATTAAGGCTTGTGGGTGATTATGTAAATGAATTTAGTGATTTCTAGAGTCAACTATAATTTATTGGGATAATGTTACCTAGACATGTTTGGGAATTGTTACTTCTATCATCACTTATTGAATCACCATCCTTGATGGATACTAGTGTGTGGAATTATATTGGTAAAAATGAATAAGAAATTCAGTATATCTAGGATCAAATTATGATTTATAAAAGCATATAGAAGAAAGTCGAAGGATCTATCTAAATAAAATTAAGTGTATAAGGTGGGTTAAATTCCACCCACAGGAAAATTAATGAGAATATAGAATAAAATAGAGAACTTATATGATGTATATCAGTATTCCGTATTGATTTTGGATTGTTGAATTGTGCAAGTAATGGAAAGATGAATAAATAATATTGGAAACAAATTTTAAATTCTAGAATAAATTAATCTAGTTAATCTATAAACAGCACTACTGAGGAATAAAACACATTGTTGTTATGTGTTATAAGTTCAATAAATTCATAGATTGTTGAATTTTTATCATCATTAATCTCAACATATAAAATAGGATTCATGGGAAAAAATATCTAAAACTTTATCAATGTTCATCTTATTTATTTATAATAATTTGATGTTATTCGAAAAGGATATGTGAACTTTTTGATTAATAACATAAGCATAATTATGTTATAAGTAATTCATTATATAATGGGATTATGGATGACCCTAATATTGGTTAGTCAACTATATGATGTGGGGTTCAATACACATTTTTTTTATTTTTTATAGACAATACCACATGAATCCTTAGGGGTGGTTATGAGTATTAATGATGGAACATTTTTTATGAGAAACAAATTCTAAATTAGTATTTTTATTCAAAAAGAAATAATATGGAATTGGGTAGTAGTGGAATTTACTTATAGGACACATTGGTGAGAATAATATTAGGGTTTTTATTAACAGAGGAATAAAAAATTGATCTTAAGAAATTTGGATTATAAAAATATGTTATCCTTACGAAGTAGTGAAATATGTCATTTTTATCATTTGAAAAGGTACCAAACACCCAAAATCAACATTTTGGTCATACAAGTGTATGTGGTAAAACTATAGTATGATTTAATGGAGGCGCATTATAGTATGTTACCATTGTCAAATATTTCGTAAGGGAGGTGTGGGTACTTATCTAAAAAAACTAGTAAAATGTTTTTTAACATTATTAATGTGTAGGTCCTTGGAAGAAATGATGTATAAAGAAAATAATAATTTTTTTCATCAAGAAAATAGAACTAAATAAAGAGGAAAACTGATTCTAATTTTCTATTGTATTAAAGGAATATCAATAGAGAGAACTATTCTTCAAACCATAGAGAAACTTAGTATAGCGAAACATTTGAATGATACATTGTCTAACAGATCTAGAAGCATGAAGTTAAATTCTGAATTTTTTTATGAATTTTGGTAAGAAGTGGTTAATTTTGTGGATTACCTTTTAAATCCTATTCCTTCTATACCGATTGGTAAATCACTTATAAAATAACTCTATATCAGAATACTGAATGATATATCTTATATATGAGTTTTTAGGATTATTTTGTATACCCATATTGATGTTAAAAAAAATTACAATTTGAAATATAATTCATGAATACATTCATTAATTTGGTTAAATGAAAAAATGGATTACAGATTGGGGATAACATTAAATTGAAATTTATTAGTATCAAGAATTTCCTGTTAAGTTAAGAGATTATATGGATGAATCTCAATGATGATAGAATTTAAATTATGATTAAATAACCAATTCCTGAAAACGTTGAGTTAAATGGATGTTATGTATTTATGGATAGTTTAGGATGAATAAAATATTTAATGGTACAATAAATTTCTCTAATATAATATAATGAACATATTTGAGAATTTATATGGCCAAATGTGTCTTAATTCTCTATGAATATCAATATAGAGAAAGATTATTAAAATGTAATATCTAAAAGAAGCCATCATTAAGAAGATTAGTAGTCTACCAGGGTCAAATTTCTAGTTAATAGGTTTTTATTTCGAATTAATTTCTTGGTTTTTATAGATAATTGAGAACCGAAAATCCTTGAAAAAAAATATTGGTCCGAGAGCCTCAAAATAGTGAATGTGACAGGTGATTGAAGAGATAAATTCTAAATATTTAGATTTAATGGCTGAGAAAATTAAATAACCACTAGATAAAAGTTATATATTTAATAAGTGGTTCTATTAAATGATAGAATAAGTAGATAGTTGTACATGGTATAATCAAAGGCTTGTTGTGAGGGGTTATAATATAGGGAAGGATAAATTTTGTCTGAAATCCTATCTCCCTTCACACAACATTCTACAAGACAAATTCTTTTCTGTGTAGTTTCTTATAGAGATTTTCATATTGAGAAGTTGGTTTTCAAGGCTTTACATATTAATATTAATTTGAAAATGGGAATAATTTTTAAAGAGTTAGTTGGTTTCATAGAAAATGGAATGAAAGTATTAGTGTGAAGGCTAAAATATAGTTTATATGGATTGAAGAAATAACCCATCTTATTTAACTATATGTTTGATTAATTTATATTAGAATATAATTTCATCCCATTTAACACAAATCACTGTGGATATTCAATATTATGTAAAAATAAGAGACTCATAACCATTATAATATGTTTGGATGATAAGTTTATAGTGAGATTGGTGATTGAAAATATATAAGAGAATACAGTTTTTTAGTCGATAATGTTCGACATTAATAATCATGATTATGTGAAGAAGATCATAAGGATGGAAATTAAAAGGGTTTGGAAAACCAGAACATTGGTTTCTTCACATTATGAGTACTTCATAATGGTATTGAAAGGATTTTTAATTTCAAGATCCAAACCAATTACAACCCCTTTTATTATAAATTTCGAACCATACTTGGAGAAAAACCAAAACATAATAATAGAATATAAACATGGAAAATGCTTCATATTCAACATCGTTAGTAAGCTTAAAATATTCAATGGAATGTACATTTTTGGACAATAAACTAAAGGGTAGTATCCAATTGGATTATTGAAAATATAGGGAAAGAAGACTATGATTATATTAATAGAATCATCCAATATCAAATCGAAAAAGAACTATAGTTATTATTATAATTGATAATATATTATTGAAAAACTGTGATCTAGATATTAGAGGATATATATATTCATATAATAGAACCACTATTTATTTAAATTCAAAGGATTTTAAATGAGTTTGATGTCTCATATTCAATGCAGTCTCTCATTACAAACCATGGAAGCATATAACATTTATATTACACAATAATTGATGGATTTTATCTTGCCAAGTTGTTTGTTAGAGATACTCATAACGATATGGAGAAGTATAAAATTATTCTATGACTATAAAATTGTGATTCATCTTTCAAAGAACCATCTATTTCCCTCATGGATGAAACAAATTTACCTAGTATATCACTTCATCTAGAAACTTTCTTGGATAGGGTGCTGAATTTCCATATTATTTATGGATTTGTAATCATGTGGACAATTTTACCAGGGTCATTGTGAAGGAATGCATAGTGTGAAATTGTGCATTAATGGGACATTAATAATGTGTTATATAAATACCACAAAAGCAATAAATTAGAAAAAAAATTAAAAAGTTTGATGTTTTGCATTGTGATCATAGACTTCAGACAAGAATTGAAATTCATCCTGAAGTGCATATTATTAGGATATTCTTAAAAAATTAGAATTTCATTTGAACATCTAGAATAAGTGATTATGGGTTCTATTTTAAAAAATTGATGTAGGGGCTCATAAAACCTAGATTTCATGATATAGTTATATTATAATCTAGAAGTCTTATGGGAGGATGTATTATATTATATTACATTATTCAATATAAAAATAAGTGGATTCAATGGAAATACATATTCTATTAAAAATGGCATTGATCAAGCGGAAATCATCCACCGTGATATGATTGTAGTGAAACTGATAAAACCAGCAGTTTTTAATTTAACATAAATATAAATGGATGTGTAGGGTAACATGAATATTCTACTAAAATAGTTCTTTAGTTATTATATTTTCATAGGTAGTGGTTTAGTATTTTATGCACTTATAACACTATGAGACTTTATCTTATGCACTTACTATACTGTATGTTGTAGTGTTTCCTATGTAGTATGACTATGTCACAACTATGTATATTAATGTTTTAATTGGGTTAGTTTTTTCGTTATGCTAATTATTTATTTTGAGAGATTTTTTTTCCTATTTGAGAGTCTTTAGGGGTGTATTTTTCTTATTAGATTGGGATTGATGATTTTCAAATTGAATTCACTTTTTACATATGTCATCCATTTAAAATGGAATAATTCTCTTTACAAAGAGATGTGTTCTTGAATAATGGTTTTATAATGTGTGGGTTTCAATACATTAATACCAAGGATGATCAATCATATTTCTAACTTTATTCACCTAGAAAAAAAACATTTTACCATCATTAAAATCTCATCCATAGTTGTGTTATCCCAGTGACCATGATCCATCATCCACATCATGTAGTCAACACCTCGACATAAAACTGTTAATATAGAAACATAGAATCATTCCATGTACTTAATCATATCAAATGAAACATCAGATTCTTTTATCTATTCTTCATCCTAGAGTCTCAACACTCCATTGATGAAATTTAGTTATCATTACTCTTGAAAAATAAAAACAATTATCATATAACTCCACCCTCTAATTCTCATTCCCAAATTCTTGATAAATATTTAGAGATATATCTCCATTAAAATGAAAAAAATCAATAATTTTAATCTCATAAATTAAATAAAACAAATATAAAAGGTAATCAAAGACCATATAAGTAATAAAATTAACTATAATTCCACAATTATCGAAAACTAACACAAATATAAAGATAAATCCTCATCATATTTACAAATCAAAATTTTAATTCGATCTAAAAATTAAACTATCTAATTATTACTACACCACTAAAAAAACTAACAGTTTATCATAAGGAAACAATAATAAACCTCTTCCCATTACATAAAATATATCCCCAATATATGAAGGACAATAATTTAAATAAAAAAATCTAGTAATAAATGTATTTAAAAAAAATAAAGACTCAAATAATTTCAATTTCATCATTTCATTATAATTTTTTCACATATAAACTTCATTACTGTTAAAAATAATGAATAAGTAATGTTAAATAAAAAACATCCATTCAAAACACTTCAATCCACCATAAAAACCACACACTGAAAGTTTTATAATTAAATTAATCCATACATTTTATATTCAAATCCTCCCATGCTAAAAAACATTTAAAAAGGTATTAAAAATTATATTTAAAATAAGACTCTAAAAACATTCCTTATTGAATAACCCATAATTGTTTTGTATAAAACCGATTTTATGATCAAGATAATATTCATTAAAATAAAACCCATAAGCCTTATTCATTAATGGGAAAATCAAATTTTCAGTAAAAAATTCCATCATAGATCAAATTATGTAAATATTATCAAATAAATTTCCAATGAGATGACCTCATCATTACATGGTAAGGTATTCTATTTTATAAATTACAATGTTATAAACTAAAAAATTTAAAAAAATATATTGTATTACTATTTAAGCATTATCAATAACTCAAAAAATTAAAAAATATATATTAACATGAATAAAAGGATATCATCTATAGCTATTACCTCACAGAATAAAATTTTACATATTTTATGTTTCAGCTTTAATTATCAATAAATGACAAAATAGTCTTAATGATTTTAAATCATATTAAACATAATGATAGACTTATTTTATTAACCGCATTAATAGTCATACCTTCTCTGATGTCCAAAATAATAAAATTTATTACAAAAACTCAGATGGTATGAATTAACAAAAAACATGTTCTACCTACAAAATATTATATATTTAAATTCCATGATAATAATATTTATCATTCCATTCATATTACCATGTTCAATATTCACCAAACTCTCAAATCAAAAAATTCTTATTAACACATGACATGTCCCTCTCTTATAAACCTAAAAAAATGAGTCTTAAAATATCAAATAATAACATTATTGAAGGTATTTTAGGTTATAAACCCATCATAAAAAAAATTAGTGCACCAACGTAACGCACAAAAATAATAGATTTTTGAAATATCCATGTTGTTATTATGTCAGTTTTAACAATTCCATAGTTTTTATTTCCCATTAACCATTTACCAATAATGGAATACATTATTTTAAGAGAATCAATTCAACACTAGTTCTATTTTTTAAAAAGGTGGTTACTAGACAGAATACCAAGGAACAATTATTATAATGAAAAAGGCTACAAGAGTCTAAAAGATGGAAACATATTTAAATCATTGTAATGAAAGGGGATTAGGCCCGCAGGAAGATAATCACGCAATGTAATATCTCGATTAACCCCATTATTCTCATGTACATCCACAACCATGATAGCTTCTCGATAAATATTAGTAATGATGTATTTGATGTCAAGAGGAGTGCAGATATAGCCCATCCATTGAGTAGTGATCGGCCACGCAAGATGTATCACACCATTCCAAACTGCCTGCACAATGGTGGTTGAGTCACTCTCAATCCAAAGGTAGTTCCAACCACGTTTTTTAGGAAAAAGAAATGGGATGAATCATACTCATCATTTTATCTTCTAGAGAAGAGGCAATGCCACA
Organism: Viscum album; assembly: GCA_963277665.1. Taxonomy (NCBI): domain Eukaryota; kingdom Viridiplantae; phylum Streptophyta; class Magnoliopsida; order Santalales; family Viscaceae; genus Viscum; species Viscum album. The sequence goes on along the minus strand of OY728150.1, from coordinate 31,566,640 downwards.
ACTACCAAAAAAGCATGAAAGGATATGACTAGCATGATTTTTAAAGATTGCAATACAACCCGCTTTCCCGGGGTTGCCTTTGGAAGCACCATCAACCTTAACATTAATCCAACTAGAAATAGGGTCATGCAAAAATATTTCTTAAGTGTGCGAGGTTGGAAGTAATTTCCATCAATACGGAGTTATTATATAATGCCAACGTCATGCCCTGTGTTGTTGCAGTGTCCCTTTTGGACCAAAGATGCTTCACATTTGGAAATGAGAATCTGCATTTCCCTGCATTGTGACTTCATGGGAATTTATTATGAATATGATAATTTTTATCATATCAGATCACATTGTGAAGTGCTGAAATATCTGCATTTAAAATATTATTAATCTATTGAGAATTATCCATCTTCGCACATCTCATTAATTGAGATTTGATAGAGTCATGAATCAACCACCTTCCGTGAAAAATGTCAAAAATATAATTCCAAAGAGTAGAACTAGTGGCACAAGAAAGAAAGAGATGATTTGTGTCTTCTCTCTGTTGGTTGTAGATATAGAATTTAGAATAGAGTTTAATACCTTCCAATTAAAGGCGATCATCAGTGGGAATGATATTTTTGGAAAGACACTAAATGAGGGTAAATATTGAAGGTTTTATCCAAGTATTTTAATAGAGATTTATCCTCCAAAAAACACTTTCATAGTTACAAAAATTGTGGTTGTAAGAGTTTGTTTAATTAGGAATGCCATTGTGAGCAGGTTCCCAGACTATGAAATCATCGGTGATGGAGAAAGTATATGTATCAATGACATTCATGATTTTTTCAGGAAGATGATCATTTTGGGAGAAAATCATATTTCAAATAGAGAGGTTGTTTTTCTCATGACTTTGGTAGAGGTAAATTCTAGAAATTGAAGGAGTTACACTTCCATTATCCAACCAAAAATTCAAAGAGTGGTCTCTAGAGACAATCCACTGGGCTTTATTTATAATGGAAGAAGAATATTGTTTATGGAAGTCCAGCTAGAGGAGGCAAGAAAAGTTTAGTTTTCATTCTTATGTTTTTCAATAAATTGATTTTTAATAAAGCTAGTTGTGTAAGATTTATTATTTAGAAGTTCCTACATGATCCTCGCTTGAAGTACCTCATTAAAGTGTTTGAGATTTTTAATTCCAATGCCTCCTTTAATAATGGGTTTACAATAGGTAAACCATGGTAGGGTGACATGTTCCCTTTCCACTGTGCTACCTATCCAAACACAATTTTTAATATAGTTATTTATTTTCTTAATAATACCAACATTCCACTTGTAGACCATTATAGAGTAGACTATTTTAGAGACAATAATAGATTTAACAAGATAGATTCTACATGATTTAGAAAATGATTTTCCCTTCCAAGAAGAATGATTATTTATAACCTGATTGGAAATTTCGTAGAAATGAAAAAATTTAGGTCTTCCCATGAAGATGGGTACACTTAGGTATTTAAAATTAGGAGATCCCTCCTTTATAACAATTTCATATATAATGCTTTATTTTCTATTAGCTGGAAAAAATTTCCCAAAGAAGATAGAAAATTTGTTCCCTCAAATCACTTGTCCAGAAATCTCCCCATAATGTGAAAGTGATTTTTTGAGGATTAGGATGTTTCTTTTATCTCATTGAAGAAAAAAATTATATCATCAACATATAAAAGGTGAGTGGTAGAATTAAAATTACACGGCAGATGAAGGGGATTGACATTATTTTGATCAAAGAGACAAGTGAATAAATGACTATAACATTCCTCCACAATGAATAAAAGGATAATAGAGAGGGCATCCCCTATCTTACACCTTTTATGTTTTTGATATATCCTCTAGGGGGAATTTTGATCATAATGGAAGTGGAAGCTGAATTGAATAAGGTTCTTATAGTAGTGATGAATTCATTACCAAAAACAAAAGATTATATCACTTTAAAAATAAAACTCTAGCCCATTATATCGAATGATTTTTTAATTTTAAGATTAATAGAAATATTACCTCCTCTATTTACATTCATGGATGTGTTAAAACACTCCGAAGAAAGACAAATCCAATTTTGGATTGATCTACCCTTGATAAACCCAAATTGATTCCAGGGGACTATTTTATCAGTGATGGATGAGAGCTTACTAGAAATTCAATTTTTGATGATTTTGTAAAGGGTGTTGATGAGATAAATGGGCTTAAACAAATGTATCTCAGAAGCATTATCAACTTTTTGGATTAGAGAAATGAATTGTGAATTTAAACCATGCTGTAGAACACCATTGGTGAAAAAAGAGTTGACAATCTTGCAAACATCAGATTGAATAATGTCCAAATAGTGCTGGAAGAAACCATTATTAAAACCATAAGGTCGAGGAGCATTATCAAGATTTAAACTAAACATAATATCTTTAATATCATGATCTAGAGTAATGTTGAGAATAAAAAAGTTATCATCATCATTGAACACCATAGAAATGATCATAGTTAATAGTTCTTTTTTGTTATCAGGTCCTTTAAAGAAAGATTCAAAGTAAGAGAAAATATGATTAGTAATGTCATATTGATTGTCTAAAATTTTTTCCCCATAATTTAGAGAGGCAAGAGGAATATAAGCTCTACGTTATATTTTAATATAATTATAGAACATAGTATTTCTACCACCATTAGAAAGATATTTATCATTGAAGTCATGTTTCCTCGTGTTGTCCTTAAACGTGAGTAGGGAATTAAGCATTATCGAGGTGTCGATTTAGTGATTTGGATCAATGGTAAAATTAGATAAATTGATGTGGTTTTGGAGTTGGTTGAGATCATTCTCAATGAGTAGGATATCCTTGTTGATTTTTTTGGCATGCTGGCTACACCAAACATAAGGCATCAGTTTAAGAGACATTAGTTTGAAAGAGAAGGAAAATGCATCATTGCAACATGTCATATAAAGCCAAATGGTTTTAATGAAGTCAGTGCATTCAGTGTTAGTGAACCAAGAATTATTAAATCTAAAAGGAAGAGGACATTTTACAGTTTTAGTAGAGAGAATGAACAAAATACCATGGTGATAAGAGTGGAGGTTATGAAGTCTGATGATTGTGATGGAGTTCCAAAAATCTAATGCAAGAACATTAGTGAAGGCTCTATCCAATTTTTATGCAACCATCAAGTTGTAATTATATTTATTCCTAGTGTATTTCTCATCCATAAGATTTATTTCAATGTTAATGTTGTCTTCAATAGTGGATTTGAATTATCTCACAAAGATCATAGCATGTGAGGGACCAATTTTCTCATTTGAGGTGAGGATAGCATTAAAATCTTCAATAAAAAACCAAAGAGTGTTGATGTTAATACCTAGTGAAGTCAGATCATCCCAGATGGGACTTCTATATTTGTATCTATTTTTTGTAGAAACAAAGGTGAAAAAAATTGAAGTCCCTAGGAGACAAAATCACAAGCTAAGGCTTGCTCCGAGATGTTAAACATATTTATATTTTGAATAGAACAGTGTGAAACTATTCATAGAGAATAAACTAAGGAGGAGATTTTTTAACCAGAAAAGGATTAGCCATGTTGACATAAGTGATAAAACATGGTGGATAATTTGAGTTCTGGTTCATCAATAGAAAATAACATAGGGTAATGAGTATTATCCATTCTTTTTAACATAGAAAGTATGTTAGAGTTAGCAATACCCTGACAATTCTAGAAAATAATCTTTATTTGAACCTATGTTTGGAGTTAAAACTTCTTTTTTTGTGTTTCTAGAACCCTTGTTCCTAGAAGATCTTTTGATCTACCTCGTAGTATTTGGGCTCTTGTTCTTTTCCCAATTTCTCTTAGAAGCATTATAAGTTTTGTTTGAACTATAAATTTTAGTGATACACTTCACAGATGAAACCATAGTGCTTTTATTGTCATTACGTTCTTCATTAGGTTTACTATTCAGTTTCTCAAAGTTCGTAGAAAAAATACAAGGAATGGTTTATTGAGAAATATATACTGACTTACTATCAAAGTGTAAATAGGGCATACCTGAAGTAGTTTAAGTAAACAATCCATGCTTAGAGGTACCAGAGTAATTATCATATTTTTGTTCAGAGCCTGGAGGAAATACAAGTGTGATCTCCAGGTCCATTTGGATCTATTGCAAAGCCAGATGAGTTGAAGCACCAGTTCTGTCTAGCAGGCCCAAGTCATCAAGATCTTGGGGTCCTTCTAGGGGAATAGTAGATTTTTCAGCATCCAAAGCCTTGGGTGTCTTGGGAAGGGTACTGTCCATGCCAAATGGCTATTCTGAGCAGCCACTTAACTTTCCAAAGCCCATGTCTTCACCCAGTGTGGGTTTGCATTGAATCTTCCTAGGATCATTCATAGAGTTCTTCTTGGACACATGCAGTAGGATCAACTGTTTTGACCCAGAGTATTTAGAGAAGATTCTCTGGGCTCCTTTCTCAGGCCCAGGGATAGGATCAATTGTTTAAAATGTAGGGTATCTTGTTGGTGTTATGTTCCTATATTTATTAGTACACTAACATGATTCCTAGAATCATTTTCATTTTTATTACCTTCAAACATAATATAGATTATGTTCAAGGAGTTTTCACCTGATTCCGAAGGCTTAAAAGTTACAGAAATAGTTGGCTGTGAGGATACCATACCTATATCATTCATTCCATAATCAATTTACTGTTTTTTTACATACCTCCATAACCATGGATTTTATTACATTAAGGATCTGTTGATATTTGTTTTCTTCTTCTTCTACATGTTCATCCCATGAAGTATTCGAGGTGTTCATTGTATTTGTTAGTTTATTAGTCTTCTTAACCCATACCTCATTCCACCTTTTTGATGTTTCTTGAATATCCATGATGGGTGGATTAACTTTTTAATTATTTTTTATTTCTTTCCATTAATTCTACAGAGGTTGGACCACCTATTTCATAATTACCTTACAGTTTGCTATGGTATGGAAAATAAGTTTTCAAATTTCACAAAATCCTGGATTTTTTTCATATTCAATCCCAATTTCTAATTTAAAATATTTGGAATTGAATGTTATAGAATTTGGAGGAGGGGATGAAAAATTTACCCATACCATTATCCTCGCAAAGTGGCCCAAATCAGAATTTAGATTTCTTTGATCAATTTTCTGGGGTAGTCCAATTCGAGAAACAATATCATTTTGGATCTTAGGGTGCCAAAAATAACTATTTAAACCATGAAATATAACCCATACCTACACCATTGTATTTCTATGGGTGTGGGGATTAAAGGAAAAATCACATTCATAAATCTTCAGTAATCCATGCTTATATTGGATATTACCTAACTTCCATTCTCTGTCAAGACCAGTTTGAAAATTGAATAAAATATGAAAGTTCTTGCCGCCTATGGGAACTAGTTTCCAGTTCGATATACCCAGGCATTTAGAAATTATAGGTTTAAAATCAATTATAGTCCATTGGTGATCACCTTTCATGTATGAGACATGACCCATGCTGGAGATTTTGCAAATAATCGCGCATTATTGAAGCGCCTCTAGATCTACTTCAATCGAGTAACCACCATTGCCCATCTTCTGGAATAGAGGAGGCCTTATTGATAGAAGATCTTTGTTCAGGTCACTACCCTTGCGTGCATCTAGGAAAGAAATATATTTATCTCCACTCGTAGTCGAGTGATTGGTAACTCCATTATTAGGATTCCCATTATTCATCACAGTAACAGATCCTCACCTCTCATGGTCATAATTCTGAATCAATTTGGGAGTCGGATCTCCCGGGCATAAGAAACACATCATCCATTAAGAAAATGGAGCAAGGGATTAAGGGACCCTAGTTTCTTGTGATTTTATGGAGAGATGGTCTCCAATATCCAAAACAACACTAGTTATATGTTTATTTTTATAATATAATAAAATTATTCGTATAATCAACCTAATTCAAATAAATAACAAATAAATCAATACATATAATAATAAATAATTTTCTTATGGAAAATTAATATCTTACATCCCATGAACAACCTCATTTATAAATCCCAATTTAATTCATAATAAACAAATTAAGGTGTATGTACCATTCCTAGTATTTCACCCCATAATCTATATAACCTCACATTAGTATCTATAGTATGATTAATATCCTTATATAGTATCATAAGGTCCATGTTTTTATCCTAACATGTCTCATTTTCTAAAATCATATTTAAGCTCACTTAATAATAGTTACATACCAAAAAAATCCAATATTTAATTGATAAATACTCTAAACCCCATATTCTATCTTATCCAATGATCGAATATTACTATTTAATTATATTTCCTCTCTCAAACACCTTCTAGGATAGTATAAATATTTTTCCATGTTATTGTAAATACCAAGATAGAGGTAAATAAGTTTTTGTTTACATTTCAAAAGCAACCCATGGCTAATGATCTTCTCCCTTAATTATTAGGAACAAATCACTCGCTAAAAATTGATATGGTGTGGTAAACAAAAAGAAATGTATAACATGAATTTTACATTGTTAACCCAAATATAATGAAAATGTCTCCTCAATCATAATTTTCCATTAAAGAAATGTTATAGAACTCCTCTTCTATTTCCTCTTCGTATCCCGTCTCCTACTATAATTTTTCCAATATTTCAATATACATGTCTTCTAAATAGATAATTTATATATTTTATTTTAAGGAAACTCCCATGCTTCCCTTCCAATAGATATTAAATACACCTACATTATGTTGAGAAGACTCTTCCGTGTACCCCATTACAAATCAACTGAATATCACCCATTATTTCACCAAACTCTCTCTTGAATGATAGGAAATATGGAGCTTCAACCCTATTAACTCGACATTTTCATAGCATGATCTCTACCACCATATTGTATCCTATAGTTCCATTTTATTCCATGAACCTATTCTACATTATCTCCTTGATGTGGAACTCTTCAAAACAGCATGTAATTATATATCTCTAAATTTATTATCTCCCAACATAAAAATATTTCATGGTTATAATACTAATATTCCTATTTTTCATATACACCATAATTTGACTTACCACTTCACATCATGGTTAAAAATACTATGGAAGTACTAAAACATGTATATTATGTTTCTATATTGAAATACTCTAACAAACATGAAAAAATCCAAAACAAAAAATCAATAAAAATATACCATATCCTCTTCGTGGTGTTTCCATATTCTCTAATGAAATAATAATGGTTTTATATTTATCAATAAATGAGATAATCACTTATATAATCTTCTCCATGACAATAATTAATCTCATCCATAAAAATTTATTACCATATATTTATCAATAAAAACATACATGATGAAATAATGGAATCCATGGGATGAACTACTTATTATAGTACTATCCAAATGAGTCCAAATACTCTTGAGAACCTCTAATAGCTTTGGTATCCTTTTGATTCCATATTTCATAACTAGCCCCATACCATATTTGGACCATTATTTTAATTTTTGAATAACAACATTACTATTATTCATATACCATATAATTAGTATAAACCCTCATGATTGATATCAAAGTAACATGTCTATGATATTGTGTAATATTTTATATACAAGTAATTACATTCCTTTCTCATTTCCTAGGAACTTATTTCCTATAATCTGCCAAAGTATCATTATAATTCATATTTATTAAAAAAAATAGCTCACCAGATTCTTCCGAAACTACTTTTTCATTTCTTTTTAATTAATAATAATATTTAAAAATATTTAAATTCTTTTAAAAAATCACCATACAATTCACTAATGGAATTTTTGAAAACTCTCACCCCCCTTTATGTTTTTCTAGAATCATTTCAAATAGATTTAACTACTTCAGACATAAGAACATCATAATTAATTATCAATGTGGTATGGAGCCTTTTACATTAATTTAGTGGATCAATAATACACTAAAAAATATATACTCTGACATGAACTAATATCATCAATGAAAAATATGGTTAAATGAAAGGATTATCAGGGAAACCTGTCCTATTAATTTTTTGGTCTTATTCACTTATTCAATTATCTACTCCCCTTTAATAAATATTTAATAACTATTTCCATTTCATAAACACCACAATTATTCACCATCATTCTATTTTTATCCACTTTAAAATAGGAAATATAAGTTAAATAATTCTTCTTCTTTTATCATTTATAAATTATCCCAAATAAGTTATGGATAACTTATCCCCCTTTATCAGTAGACCCAAAGAGAACTTATATAAATTTCCAAAACATATTGCTATAATTTTAACATTAAATTTTTGATAGAGTTGTAATACATTATTGAAAATATAAAATTCCACAAAGAGTGGAGGTTACTATTGTAAAATTTATAGCTTGATAGAGATGATAAGAATACAAGAGACAACCTATTCTTCTCAAACATATCATTTTGAAGTGTCTACGTTATGATATATGTAACCTAATTATATAAGGATTCGTAATATGATTTACCCACCCGTTCTTCTTCCTTATCCTCTATGAGTTAATTATTCATTATCAATTTATTATTCCATAAATTTACAAAAAAAAATCATTCAAAAATTAATATCACTAATGTAATAAAAAATTATTAAAATAAGTTATTTCACAACATATCAAATATCCTAATGCTATTTCCTCATCTATAGTAATTGGAAACATATTGTAGTATGTTATATGTATATATCCTCTTTATTGATAAGTAAAATTTATTTTTTATCTAACTTATACATTAAATTTAAAATCCATGATGACAGAATGAACTGATTGATTATGAATTCTATTTATCTTCTGAACCATCCTAATATGTATTAATATATCATCATAACTTATACTGTGAATTTTTTGTGTAAAACTTCATCAAATACATGATTCAATTGATATAATAAATAAATATTTTTGTTGATTTTCCATGGATTTTCATTGTAAAACATTGACACGATGCATCTTGATAGGTGGAAAACAAAATTTAATGTCATATCACTATTAGGTTTAATAGGATTCCAATTATTTGGTAGTGTTATATTACATCGACCTTATTCACATCATCCATATTTGAAAACATATTTTTAGTATACACTAGTGTGTCTATTAGCCCTAGGAACTACATTAAAAATATCATACGGTTATCTTTATATAATATAAATTATGAAATTAATGTTCCAATACTTCCTTATGTCTCTTATAAATTGAGGAAAAATGTGAACTCCCCAATAATGGAGCTTTTGATTACACACCTCTATATTATACAAAAAAAATCAAATTGTTATTTGATTTATCAAAAAAAAAATTATGGAATCCACATATTTGATAACTATCTTTTATTAACCAATATCAATTTTTGTGTATAGATTATGATAAACCCCACTACATTAGAAATCTATCTTTCCCATGTTCTGATCAACCAGAATATATCAAGATCCTAGTTCTTTCTTTATCTTAAAATATTTCATCGTCTAAATAAAATGTTTCTCAACTTAAATATCGTGAAATCCATCTATTAATTTGATCTAAAATTCTTCCTATAGAAACAATTTTTGGAATATTTATTTTCTATCTATTTGTATCACTTTTATTTATCATATCAAAATAATCTCCACGAAAAGGTAAATTTATTCATATAAATATATCGTTGAAAATATATTGTCAGTGTAAATTATACTAATTTTTTAATGCCCATTTCATATCGGTAAGGATTTCTTCCAAGGATCCTTAACATATTAATTGAGTCTATTCAAAAACATCCAATTTACTTTGATGAAACATTTTTCTTTTATCCTCAACAAATTTTCTAATATTTCCTTCATCTCAAATTTTTCATGATATTTATAAATAACTTCAGCCCAATTGATATATTTATAATAATATTCAAAACACATAGACTATATTTGAGATAATAGAGTGTGTATTTACTGAGTCTTAAGCCACCATGATTTCACCAAACTTTTCGAGTCAACACATTATATCATTCATCTATTTGAAACATGAATCATTTCTAATTTACAGATACTAAACAAATTGTAATGTACTAATTATTAGTGTCTTACTTGAAGTTTTTTATATACCATGTGATACCATAATTCTACTAACATCTATGTCTTTACCCTTGGCTATTTTACCCATAATTGTTTTTGAAAACTACTCAATGTATTTTTAAATTTTCTATTCTCCCAAAAACATTACATAATAATTTTCAAATATTTTCTCAATACTATTATTAATTAATTTTTACCCCTTGATTTTTAATGAGTATCTAAATAAAATACCTTTATCCCCATAAGAATAAATCTTGTGGTGATTCACTTTATTGCAATTAATGTGTTTACTTCTAAAAATTCAAAAGTAAATCACTATAGTCTTCTTCCTCTAACGCATCTCATATGGTGTGTTCTATTAATTAGAAAATAAAATTATATCTAAAATATATAGACTGATGTAATAATTTATTCCTTCTCATATTTATTTCACAGATACTTATATAAGATCAGTTTCTCGTCCATGTTATATAGAATCAAGTTCCTCCTCTCAATGATACATTTTTTTAAGACTCCTCAGTACTGAAACATGGTGGATTATGTTATGTTTCATTATATATTATTCCACATATGTTTTAATGAATTACATATAATTATAGAAATATAATATTTTTATTTTCAATATAATAATATTCTATTCAAATTTTTGATATGGTACAACACACTTACACACCGTAAATATTTTATATATTACCATAATACATGACATTTAGTTATAATAAGTGGTAAATAACATATAATTCCTTTTCCATAAATGTATTTCTGTTATGTTTGTCTACACACATCAACATTACGAAAAAAATTCCTTTTAATAAACATCTAATCCTTGATATTGTAGATACTCTGAATGGTCTTACCCTTTTAACCAATATAACACTTGTGTGTGTGATCACATGGATGGTTAGAGATACCAAAATCTCTATAACTCTTCCCTAATTCTTCCAATTACTATTTCGTCATGTTTCTAATATTATTAATCCATAAAATATTATACTATTTTTATGATATAAAACACATGTATTCCTCTCTTCTAATGAGATAGATATTCATCTTCATTTTTCTTAAATTACATCACAAATAATCAATTTCTTACTATGATAATTCATTCATTTTTATTACAGTTTGTGACCTATCTAGGGTAACATCATTTACTCAAAAGTAATTAGTTTTTAACAAAAATTTAAACAAAAAATAAATCATTATACCTAATATATTTTCTTTTTCTTTTAGTTTTTCATCATTCAATGGTCTTAAAAATTCATTATTACCAAAAAAATAACACCATCTTTATGTATTTGATTCCAATGATAATATTTTGGTTTCATATCATTTTTTAATCACATATAATATCAATAATCGACACTCCAACCTAACCAATCACTTTCAACGAATCCTCTATGCCATTATCATGTTCATATTCACTTGATAAAAGGCCATTGATGTCCTTCATTTAATGGTAAATAAGTTTGTTCCGCTTAATATTCAATTGGACAATATATATCATTTAAGGATGTAAATTTTTTTATGTTTTATAAACCATTATGAAATTATATGACTTGATAATATCTCCTTATCCATGTCTCCATTGACACACCCCTTCAAACCATTGATGAATAATTACGGGTTGGTATACATAACAATAACATAAAAATAGTATCTCTCAAAAAATATTGACAAAAATTAATTTATGGTCATCTATTTTTATTTATATTATTCCCTACAAATATTTTTTTCAATGATACAAAAAATTTACTAATTCACCATCGTTGCACAGAAATACCATAGAATTGTTAGTCTATTATTACAAGTATTCACTACTAATTTAATGGAATTTTATTTCTTTTGAAATTCACCCACATCAATATTATTATAGTTTTTTTGGTTTTTGGGGTTTCACATCAACAACCACTTGTTTTTTCATGTGATCAATCCACATAATATATGTGACCTTATTGTTGAAACACATCACGTATGGAAAGCTGTACGCCTTCTATGTTGATTCACTTTGAACTACAATAGCATTCTTTATAGTCCAGACACACTAACTTCTCAATGTCATGTATGGAGTTATATTTCATTCCTCATCTATAATATTTCATCACATAAAAAATCATATATTTCATGAACATAAATCCATTTTATATGATCTGAAATAGAATTGGTTAATCCATCAATAATCAATATTTTCAACTAAATTTTGGTCTTGATATCAACTTTATTATTATTCTTTATATAATTTACTAACATGATTAAATAAATTGGAACCATAAATTAATATATTTATTCTTATAATTGTTTTGTATATAGTTTAGAATCATATACCACCCCATTGGATTTGTTATTTTCCCTCCAATAATATATTGTTTAAGAGAAGATTATAGTTCATACTTGTGCTCCAATATTACATTAACATTTGTCCCCTTATCTTCATTTTCCCAAAATTAATTTTTCTTTTTTACAATTACAAATTATTCATTGTTAAGGTCTTTACATTTCTAATCATCCTACACTTTAATTTCTTATTTTCTGACATGTTCTTATAAAATAAGTTTCTTTCATTTGAATAATTTTTTAACTACATTAATTTTTTACTTTAAAACCCATAGGGGAATTATTTTTGGGATTTTCATCATTATAATCATCTCAATTTTTATTTGATAACATTATAGTGAGAAATCCAACATTTCTATATCGAAACTAAAAAATTATAATATTTCCTTTGAATATTTATTTTCCCCATTTAGTGATTGAGGAAACAAAAATCCTCACCTCATAGGTCTCTCTTAAGGGATTATCATCCCTTGTCTGTTTCTTCATCATATTGAATTCTAATTTGTAATAATTTTCCCTTATTAAGGACTCGTTTAAATTGTTCATCATATCATATGAGATGAGAGTGTTGTGAATAAAATGTAACATAACTAATATTTGGTCATTTAATTGACATATAAAGCTATTAATATTGAAATGAAGTGTTGAAACTATGAAGATACTCTTCACACCTTTAATTTCATCAACTTTTTCAATGAGTCCACCCACATCCCATATAATGATGTTAACCTGAACAAATAATGTTTTGGCAGATAGATTCTGGTGATTCCTCATATATTCTTACATCTTCTAGACGACCTCAAATTTAGCTCCACATACCTTAGATTCTGCATCGAATATTTTAATTTATTTTTCTATATCGTGTGTGATTATTTATATGGAATAACATTCTTTCATATTGTATTATACAATGATTTTATAAACATGTAGTCTCTTTTAGTGTCCATATAAATATCCCTACTATATTTTTCTTAAAAATGTTTAATTTTTGTGTAGAAAAAATAGAATAAATGGATAATATGTGAATGGCCCTTCCCATAGAATATACATATTTTTTCATTATAATATTCTATAATTTAAAATTGTTTCCATAAAAGATTAGAATTAACCAATGGTTGATGTCCCTTTTCATTGATTCTGGGAGTTAATAATTTACAAAGAACATAACTATGATATAACTGGTTAGTCTCCATAATTGTAAATACCTTAAAAGGGTTGGTGAAATAGTTTATATCAATATATTGAAAAAACCCTCCCCAATTACATTATCACTTCATTATTCGGAACACCATTCTCCCTCCCAACTAGTATGGAGTGATATAGGAAAATGATAGGGATAAAACAAATTTTTTCAGTCCACCCAAATTGGGATAACCCAATGATCTTTTAATGGAAATGGATTGATCACCATAACAACTATGTACACTACTTTTTTACAATATATAGTGGTCATACAAACTATCTAGGTTTATAATCCAAAAAAAATACTAATTTCACATACTTTAATTGCTCGTTTCCTGTGGGAGTGTTTTTCTCATGTGAATTATAACAAAATTTTGATTTTACACTAGTTGGGTATATTAGTTCTTATCAACCTTCATCAACTATTGAATTATGAAGAAATATCTTTATAAAGACTCTTGCATAATCATCAAATATTCTATAACAAGTTTAGATGTTCTCCAATTTTCTCTCTATGTATGTCTAATTTTGATAATTTTTCTTTCATTATTTTCATTTTTCTTATAATTAGAACTATATATCTTATGTATATATATAATCACTATATTCCCCTCTTAATTGATATTTAATAAAATTTTATTAATGTGGGAACACTCATACAAATACCCCCATCAAAACTAGTCCAAGACCATTCAATAAAATCCATGAACTCTCTCTTCAAAAGGTAGGAAATATAAATTGACAGGTCCAATCACTCAAAAAATATCACAAGGTTTTCAAAAAAACTGTATCTTTACCATCAGTTCCATTGGAGTTTATGAACTATATATCCAACATACCCATAGTGTGGAACACTCCCTGTAACTATGTAATTCATTATCTCCAAGTAGTATTTCTTGTAATCCCAAAATATGGAGTGGCTATAATCTATAATTATTATTTGAGTCCCATAACACAATTACACTTACCCATCATGGAATAGTTACATTTACTCTTGAAATTATAACAATTGCATGTTGATTTTAAATTTATAAATGCTCCAACACGGTAGGGAAACCTTATAAATAAATAAGCTATCAAAATATACTCCAAATATCATTAAGGTGTGACTATATTTTCATGTACCCACTCATGAACTTATCTTTTTCGAAAAAGAAGATGGTCTGGTGTATACTCCTCAAAAATGTAATATATATTCTAAAATTTAAAATTTCCATATTATATTTTCATCCAAAAAACTATTCATTTTAAAACATAGACTTCAATGATATGACCTTCCTAATAATCACTAAAAATAATGGAGAAAAACACTCTTGGGATCCTAACACACCATTAATCTCCCCATGATCCCATCATTTAGAACTATCTCCTCCTAAACAGTTTGATAATGGCATGAACATATGCATAACTTGGAAAAAAATAATCCTCCCACATAGAAATAATGTAAAACATCATGCAAGATATAAAAAATAATAAAATATGATATTGATGAATATTTTATATATATATATATATATTTGGAATTCCATGCCCTTATAATTTCCTAGTAACTTCTTTCAATGTGTGACCAAGAGTGTCACCACATTAATTTTGTCTTGATAATACTATTTTAATGAATATTATTCTATAAAACCTTCATCTATTCTAATGAATTAATAATAACCTTTGGAAATATTCAACTTCCATTTCTTGATACAAAACAAAAAAATCACTAATTGGATTTTGTCTAGAAATATCCATTTTTGGATTATTAACAACCCACGTAATATGATTCAGTATATTCTGTTTTCAAAACATTATAATTGAATAGGATTATTGTATAAAACAACATGCCTTTAGATAGAGCATCACCGAGTCGCTAATCATAATTGCTTGTCCCAAATGATCCAAAATCATCCAAAGAAACTACAGTTAAATTTAAATTTCCTTATGAAAACACTTATAATTATTTAAATGTTATTATACATATTTTCAAGTAACTAAACCCCCTAAAAAATTATTCAACCAGTCTCCCCCTTTGAAAAAAACTAGAATGATTTACTCGAAAATGATTACTCCATATATTCCAATAATAAATAACACTCCTATCCTTCATCATCACTAATATAAGAAAAACTATCCCCTGAAACATATGGACTACTATGAAATATCAGGACTTGAGGGAGATCAGTCATAGAAATATATTTATGAAAATGGAAATATAGTGAGTCCAACATGCATGAGATACAAGAATCATCTCCTAACTAGAATATTGGAAAAATAGTTCTTACCAAATAAAACTAATATTCCAAAGACCCCCCCCCCCCCCATAACCCATAGAACCACATGTTAGTAGTGTCTCAATATCTCAAGAACAATATCCACTCATAGCCCCACCTCTTCTAATATACATTTGACGTCCCATACCTAGATGCCACTGTATGGGTTCCACTAGCCTGGTAGGCAACATGGGATCAAGAACATCTCCATGAATGCTAGAGGCTACAGACTACCAGGGAGTTCCTAGGGTGTGTTCGTGGGGAGACAATGAACTCATTACCAATCTGTATTGTAGTGTGTAAGAGTAAACATAGGCAAATTGTGTTAGTGATATAAGTAAATAGAAGGCCTAATGAAAAATAGATACAATGTCAATAATTACAAAAACAACTGTAAAAACATTCAACAACAGATGATGACAGGTCAAGAACTAGAAAGTTGGAAGGCATTGATAAAAAAAATTGGAATAAAATGTTCCTCATTTCATAAAAGAAATAAAAGACTATCCAATTCATCATGAGTTCCAACATGGTCCTCTATTATCAATCTCCATATTAAATTTCAAGCAATTATGTGTTTGATGTCGTATGCTTCCCTTTGTCAACACCTACAACCTTTTAATCTTCCATAGGTACCGAACAGTTCCTTTAGAAGGTGTGAGAGAACATTTAGTGGGCCACCACCAATATAGTCTATAACATCTTACCTATGTAATGGAAATGTAATATTGTGTGGCCATGTATATATAAATTATATCTGTATAATTTAACTAAATACCCATATACATACTTCTGTCCTCAGCTAGTTTCGGTGCCTCTAATAAATTCATTAATTTAGAATTAACTACATTATTTTAAATGATAATGTGAGGTAGATCCAACACTAACATCACATCATTATAGTATAAACAGTTATGGTTCCAAGATTTAACAAGGCAACCATGATCAATTATATTTAATAGTTAAGTCCCATGGTAATAACCAAGGTGACGTAGACCTCATGGAACACCAATTTAGTAATAAATATTGACTGGAATGGGTTAATTATCTAATACAAGGAGCTGAATCCAAGTAATTCCACCAAAAGAAACCTACCGAGTCTAAGGTTATTGACCAAGGATAAATGGGGCTAATAAGGGACATGGACTAATGGGATTTATCCATGGAACATACTTGTAAATGCTGGATTTAAGAAGTGTATCCATGGATTCTTGTAGTAGTATGAACGGATCCTACAGTTTCATACAATGCATCTGAGAAGAGATATGAATTAGTATCTAGGGGGTACCAAACTATGCATGATTTATCCTTGAATCGGAATGAGATTCCGGATTACTCATTGAATTCACTGACCAGAATCCAAGGTGTGCTCGAGTTAGGACATTACTATTTGATTATGAAGCCATGTAATATTTCACTTAGGTCAAGAGTTTCAATTTAATAGTGTGATAATTTAATGTAGAATGCAACATTTTTATCAAATAATTTGGTTTAGTACTTCTTTTTCATTAGTTTGGCAAGGCCATGTTTGATTCAATCATTTATTTAATCCATTTAAGGCATATTCCATAGTTTACAGTTCATTTTTCAGCATTCATTTATTGTGTTAAGGGGTTCTACGTATACAAAAAATTAATCATTCACAATTATTTTTCAATTTAAATCACATAACATACGCAGGCCAAGTGGTACACAAACAAGGAAAATTCCATTATGCAATTCAGTATATAAATATATCCATTTAATATTGAAACACTTAACCATAGAGTGGTCAAGACAAGTCACACCTGAATGGTGGTGTAAATGTGTCAAAATACTAAGAAACAATTATGTTATAACCTTTAACATGAAATGGATTTAGTAGTGGTCATAACCACCAAAAATTAATTACTTATATGGGAATAACATATCCATACATTTCTAATAAGTATAATAATAGAATATTAATTCTATAAAAGGAAACTAATGAAATCGGTTGGCCCAACATGACAATTCCAAAATTGACACACTTTGGGGATGAGTAATAGACCACCCACCCTAGGGTTTTGTTACTCTCCTCCTCTGGTATTATCCTTTGATTTGGCTCAGATCGGAGTAGATCTTAGAAAAAGATAAAAATTAAAAGACCCAAATATCCAATTTGAGAGAAAAAGTGATGAATAATGGCTCAATATGACTCGTGTATGTATCGTTGTGCATCCAACGAGATGAACATATACTTGATCGGATCCCGGATGAATGATACCTTTAAATCTATAACTTTGATCGTAAAAAAGCACAAACATGAGATAAATTTTAGTCAATCCCGCATTATCTAGGATTAGAAAAAGTGGAGGGAGGTTAATTAGATCATTAAAGGAAATTTTAATACTTAATGGCATGTGAATTGTTTTTTCGAATGGTTTGACAAATCGTTCAAAAACCATGTGAGATGGTTAAATCAACAAACACCCTCCTCACTGTTTGGTCTAATAGTGTGAAAACCATGCATGTGTGGCAATAAAGACAGGAACCTTACATGGATAGGCCGTATGGTCATGCGCTAATCGTGTGAGGTGGTTGTGTCCAGAAAATCACAATCTTCATGGTTTTCCATACCGTGTAGCATTCATCCATGGTTTACACTAAACTAGGAGCCAAAAATATTTTTCCAAAAAATATATGGGTCCTAGGATCTAAACATGCCTCAGACACCCCAGAAACATTTTCTAACTCCCTAGGCATCCATATTAGGTCCAAAATAATTATTTATACTGAAAAATAAAGGAACTACAATGAAGTGAAAACCTCGTTTCTTACAATCATTCCACCATAAAATAACACTCCCCTATGTTCACCTCCCAATAGTGGAGAATCATTTTTTGTGAACAAATATGGCCATTGGGCACATACATCAGCTTCCCTATCCAAAGTCTTATCCTTTAATCAGTTGTGCTTCCATAACACCCATATTAGAGGGACATACATTCCATGAAGATCATTTACACTCTGGTTAAGGATTCTTAATAGATACTCATCAAATATAACATCGGAATTTTACTCAACTTCCTCACGTTCAAAGGTATGATACAGATCAAAATGATACTCGTGGTGCTTTGAAACATAAATGATGTTAGGCATGTAATGGTACCTCTGAGGTAGTAGTAACCAATAAGATACTGGTCTGAATCTATTAAATTTCAAAAGTCCTTAAAAAATGATGTGACATCTTTCCTTACTTTCGTAACCATCTATTCTCTAGACTAGGCAATACATGAAGGAAAACATAACTCCCAACCTCAAACATAACAGGTCATTGATAGATATCGGAATAAGATTTTTATCTATATTGAGTATTAGTCATACGCTTTTTGATTAGCTGAACTAGTTCTGATTTCTCCTAAACAAGATGGGGTACTTTTACGGATAACTTAAAAGCCTCTTGCAATTATAGATGTTTATTGCATGGCCTACCATATAAGGCCTTGAAATGATCCAAAATAATTGTCTCTTGAAACATATTATTATAAGAAAACTCAATGAGAGGGAAATTCTACTCCCAACAACCACTTACATCATGGACACACACTCAGAGAATATATGCTAAAACATTTATTTTACATTCTGATTTTCCATTTATCTGAGGTTGAAAAGAACTCATTTGAATCACTTGTGTTCCCATAGCCTTATGAAACACTTCTAGAACCATGATGTGAAATGAGAATCCCTATCTTAAATGTTATTATGTGGAACCCCATGTAGTCTTATGATCCCACATACATATATTCTTCCCATATCATCAACTGAGAAGTTATCCCGAATAGGAATAAAGTGTGATGATTTTGTTAGTCTATTAATGACTACATGGATAGAATCACTACCCCTAGGTGACCATGGAGATATGACTATGAAATCCATAGGTAAATCATCCCATTTCCATTTTATGACTGGAAGTGGTTGTAGCAATCGTACAGCTCTCTAGTACTCTTCCTTCACCTACTTGTATGTGGAACAACTAGTGATAAAGCCTGCTATCTAACATTTCATCCTATTCTACCAATATTTTTGACGCATATCTTGATAAGTTATTGAGATTCATGGATAAAAGTAACATTTATATGTATGCGACCCTTTCATTAATTCCTCCCTCACATTTGTAGGAACCGAGATACGTCCACATAGATGTAGGACGTCGTCTCTATCCACAGACCAATCTAGCAGTGGGTTATCTCTGGATATACTCTCATGGAGTACCAACACTTCAAAAGATTAATACTATCTCCTCTTCACATTATCAAGGAGGGAAGAGATAACTGTCAAGTATTAGATTTAAGAATCCTTGTGGAAATCATGAAACTGTAGTTGTAACTCATAAAAGAGGTCCATTAACTTCCATTCATCACTAGCTTCCCGTACTTCTTGGGATTGATCTTTCCAACTCAGTGCATTTATATATACATATCCCTTCTAAATCATACATGATATCTCAAAATCAAAGGATTGTAGATATTAGACCCATCTATGTTGTCTAAGGTTCAATTTATATTGAGGAAAGATATACATGATGCTCTTGTAGTCGGTTTACACCACAAAGAACTCACCCAGTAGATAATGTCTCCAGCAATGTAAGGTTTTGACAACTACTACTAGCTCAAGGTCATGTTTTGGGTAATTTCTCTCATGAAGCATTATCTATTGAGATTCACACACAACAACTTAGTTTTATTACATCCTTACTACTCCTAGTCCTATGTTTGATGCATCATATAAGTCATTATAACCAATTCATGGCTCTATAAGAGTCAAAATATGTGCTAATACAAGCCTCTCTATAAGATCCTGAAAGTCCGTCTCACTTGATTTTGACCATATAAACATGACACCCATTATTATCAGACTAGTAAAAGGTGAAGAAATATATGATATGTATTTTGTGGAATGCATGTAATATCCAACCAACCCCAATAAACTCCATATAAAAAACAAATTATTAGGATCCTCCCAGGAAACTAAAGTACTATCCTTTTCTAGGTCAATAGATACCCCTGATTCTGGTGTTATATAACACAAGATGCCGACATTGTCGATCTAGATGTGGAACTTATCATTCTTGAAAAAGGATGATGCTCTATCAGTGTACTCAGAATGATCATAAGATGTTTTTCATGGTTTCTATGATGTGAGAATACACCAATTTTTCATCCAAAAATACTACGACAAAATAATCCAAATAGGGGACAAACATCTATTCATTAGAGCCGGATGGAGCATTCGTAAGACCGAATGGCATAATAAGGAACTCATACAGATCATACCTGCTACAGAAATCTATATAAGGTATATATGATGGCCGAACTCTCACCTGATGATAACCTGACCTTAGTTCAATTACATATAAGAACATTTCTTCTCATATTTGGTCAAAGAGATCAAAAATTTGAGTAAGTGGTTGTCATTTCTTTACTCTAATCTAGTTCAAGATTTTTTAATCCATGTATATACATAAGGTTCCATCTACCTTCTTAGGAAAAAGAAACGGTGAACCCCATGAGGATATAATGGGCCATATACATCCTTTGTCCTCTAAATCATCTAACAGCCTCTTAAGCTCATAATTCTCTATTGGTTCCATCATATATGGGGGGATGGACACTACAGCTTCTCACGGAACAAGTTCGATTTTAAAATCAACCTCTACCTTATTAGGTAATCACGAAAAATCATTGGGAAACACAACCCTAAAATGACCCACTATTGGAGGGAAATTATCAAGATGTAAACCCTGATACTCCAGAAAGATATTTATTATCTTTTTGGTAACTTGACCTAGAAAGAGATTCTATGGTCTACCTCTAGAATCCTAGACATCCCACTCACCCTTATGTAGATAACTGCTATAATCTGGTGATATAAAAGATACCTTATAGTGATATAAACCTACAAAAAATAAGAAAGTGAACCAACCAATCCATCCTAAGAATGAAATTAAAGCCTTCTATCTTGAGAACAAAGATGTTCATATGAAAGGGTAACTACCAACCACAAGGGAACAATCAATAAATTGATGTATTCACTCTTTTCATACCCCTAACGGTGTATCTAGAGTCATTACACCCTAGTGATACTGAATCTTTAGTCCTCAACTCTCCGTGATAGATATAGAGATAAAACAGTTTGAAACATTTTTGGTGGTGCTGGTGATCATGGGTCGGAGTAGAATAGCCATGGAATCCTCCTTGGCCCGACCTTCCAGTCCTATTCCAAATCCCTACCTAGCATAGTGTAAATGAACTCACTCCTGAAGGTGGAGCTAGTGTAGATCCTTTTCCACTCGAATCTGGTAGAACAGTCCTATAGAAACGCTGATGATGTCCCCTAAGGCCACAATCATGGCACTCCCTTGGGTCTCCATCACCCTGAGGCTTTGAATTCACCTATCTTCCACACTGATTAACACTTTGGAGTTATCGAAACAGACACTCTAGTTTTCACTACCCTAAAAATAATCTTTGATAGAACGCTTACTACCACCATTAGAACTACCAGCATGATGTAGCACAAATAATTTAAATATGGTATAGTTTTCCCTATGTGAAACCCACTGAATACCCCATAATTTACTTATAACCCTACTCAAGATGCATGAACTCTCTAGATCTGTCAGCTCTCAGCATATGATGAATGAACAGATCATTTAATGTAGTCTAGAAATCAACCCCTAACATGACTAGATGAAGACCATCCTAGGTAATCACATATCACAAAATCATGTCTGTATCCCAAAGAATGTATGTGGAAAGCATGAATCTCTACTATAGAGGTCGTTCCCAATTCTCAAAGAATAATAGAGTTACTTCTAGCCAAGACTCAGCATCCTTTGGATCATCATACCCTAAAAAGGATGGAGGATGATACTACTGAAACCAGTGATTCAGATCAGCCATATTAGGTTAAATCCATGGAGCATCATGCATGGATTTCATCAGATGTTGGAAACTATCCCAAAATTGGGCATCAGTTCCCAAATCAGGTATAACAGGTGGTGCCTCATGTGGAACTCCTAGGGGTAAGATTGGATGCTCAAGGCCCACCACGTTAGGCGAATAGACATCACCACCATCCCAGAATATGACATATGGACGTCATGGACGCATTGATCTATAATTTCCTATCAGATTTCTGAGATCTATCTTATGAAGAATGAAAGAATCACTAGAGGACGTGGAACATAAGAAAACTCACTACCCGAGGCATACTACCCCAACTACCTGCTTAGATGACATAAAATCAGTAAGTGCTCAAGTATAAGTTTCATTTCATATAACATTTATTTACCAACTTCACTCCTTTACATTTTATAAAAATGAAACAGTGGGATAAGGATTTGAAACCATTTAATTTTATATTTCATGATTCAATTCATAATGGATAGTCATTTCTAATAAATCAGGGCATGTTCACCGATCACAAGAAACAATGCCCATTTATTTATTTATTAATGGCTCGACAAGGTAAATTACACATCACAACCTTAAGGGACCACACACCTCATGAATAGATAAATAAAATAACTCAATCACACCCTAGAGTAATACAATCATAATCTATCTATCACAAAATCACGTATCAATCACATGTATATCAATAAATGAAAAGTATTGAAATGTACCTATATGGCTTGTAAATATGCATGTTATGTGAATTCTAGATACTTATAATGATACATGTAACAATGCTCTTTACCCTCGTATCATCAGGTCGATTTTGAAATAAAATCCTCAAATAGAGTAATAATAAACGACACCACACATCATGGGTGTCAACCAATGGTGAAATAATATTAACAATAATTGTAAAAAGCATAAGAAAAATTATAATTTGTCCACTTAGTTTTTACTACGAACTTGGATTTGCGACGCCCAAGCATGGATTATGACCAGGTCCCAAGAATTCGTAACCTCAAATATATTGTCTCCAAATAGAATGGAAACAAATGAAATTGCTCTAATACCACTTGGTGATATCCCAAAACCAGATACCTTTGGATGGGTTCCATGAGCCTGGTCGGCCACATGGCCTCAGGCACATCTCCCTGAATGCCCGAGGCTACAAACATGCAGCAAGTTCCTAGGCTGTTTCCATTAGAACACTATGACCTCATTATTGAAGTATAACATAGTTCATGAGAGTAAACATAGGTAAATAGAAAAGCAATATTAGTAATTAATGGAACAATGTAAAATATAGACACCATCAATCATGACTGAAACAATAGTAATAATATTCATCTACATATGATGATTTGACATGTTCTAGAAAGATGGAAATCATGGATACAAAAAATGTGAATACCATGTTCCACAAACCATACAAGTTATCAATGAATATCCCAAGAACTCGAAGTTCTAACTCGGTCATCTACTACAAATCTCTATATTAAACAGCAAGAAATCATGTTTTTGAAGAAGCATGCTTCCCTTTATGAACACCTGCAACCATTTAATATTCATTGATTACCAAACTTCTGCCGGAGAGGGTGTGCGATAAATTTTATTGAGCCCACACCAATGATGTCTATCACATCCGGCCAATGTCATGGAAATATAACAGTTTGTAGGCATGCATATACAAATTATATTGGTAAAATGTAACTGAATACCCAAGTACCTTCTTCAACCTTCGGCAGATGTCTGAGCATGTAACCAATTCATTAATTAATTATTTTCCAATTTATATTTATAGGTCATGTGAGGTTGGCCAACATTGACATCATTTCGTGATAGTATAAATAGTGAGGGTTCCAAGATGTAACAAGGAAACCATGATCAATGACATTTAATTGCGTAGTCTCACGGTAATAATCAATGTGAAATTGACCTCAAAGGACACCAACTCAGAAATAATTTTATCTTGTCATGGGGTAAGAGTGTAATTTATTGAGCATAATACAAGGAATTCCACAATGATATTCGTACAGAGTCTAAGGTGATCGAAAAAGGTAAATAGGGAGGAGTAGATACGGGGTCCGATGGGAATTAACCATGGACCCTAATTGTCAATGATGGATTCAAGCAGTGTTTCTGGGTCATCCTACAGTAATTTTAAGTGATCCAACGGTGTCATTTAAGGCATTGAAAACATACAAGGATTTGGATCTAAGCTGGTATCAACCTATGAAGGTTGTATCTTTGTATGGGAATGGGGTTCCTGAGTGCTCATTGAATTCTCTGATCAGAATACAAGGCGAGCGTGAGTTAGGACATTCATATTTGTTTTGGAAGTCATGTAATATTTAATTCAGTTGAAGACTTTCCTTTAATTAGTGTTATAAGTTCATATACCATGCATTTTTTATCATGTAATTTGGGTCAAGACTTGACAATCATTAGTGTATCAGGTCCATATAGCATGAAATAGATCATTTAATACATTTACGTCATATTCCATAATATAAGATTCCTTTTGCTAACTTCCATTAATGTGGTAAGGGGTTATATATATATGAAACCAATTAATCATTCACTTTTAATTATAAATTTGAAGAACTTATTTTCGATAGGTCAAGTGTTATGCATACATGGTACATTCCATTATCAAATTAATAATATAAATTATGCCAATTAATATTGAAATGCTTACCAATATAGTGGTCGAGCCAATTCATAACTGAATGGTGCGACAAACATGTCGAAACACAAAGCAACAATTATGCAATAACCATAGACATGGAAGGGATGGAGTTGTGTTCATAATAATGAAAAATTAATCACATATATGGGAATATAATATCCATATTGTTATAACAAGTATAAGAATGGAATATTAATTCAATAAATGGAACCCAATGAAATTAGTGGGCCTCACACAACAAATCCAAAATCTATGAAATTTAGGAATGATTTATAGACCACCCACCTTAGTATTGTATGAATCACCTCCTACGGTATTTTCCCATTATTTGACTCGGATTAGAGTTGATTTTAGAGGAAGATAGGCATTCACATACCCTGATATCACGTTCGAGAGAGAAAGATAAGTTGAACAGATCAAGAGGACTATAGTACTTACAATTTTCCATCCAACATGTCAAATGGAAGTTTGATTAGATACCAGATGAAGGATATCATATAATACCTAAAATTGTTCTTCAAAACACTCCAAAATTTGAGAAAACTTGGTCAATAATTTACAATATCTTGTTATTGAAATAAGAGGGTGGTTATTTTGATCATTAATGGAAATTTTGACCTTTTACCCAAAAAATGGCATGTGCATAGTTTTTTCCCATAGCTTTTCAAACCATGTGCAAACTCTGTGAGATGGTTTTGTCCAAAAAATATCATATGAACGGTTTGGTCAAACCATGTTCAAACCATGCATGGGTAACTGGGAAGAAGAGAACATTTCAGGGTTAGGCCGCATGGTCATGCGCCAACTGTGCAAGGTTTATCTATTTGGGAAAACACATTCCGGATGGTTTTCTAAGCCATACAACATTCATGAATGGTTTAATCTAAATTGTTCAACAAGCATGTTTCTGCCAAAAAGATTTTTTTCGAGACCCGAACATGCCCTAGAAACATATGAAACCTTTTCTAACCTATTAGGAATCCATTTTATGTCCAAAATAATGATTTAGAATAAAAATTAAAGAAACTATACCTGAGTAAAAAAAGTGTTCTTAGAAGTTATGTTGCCCAGTAAGAACCATAAAGCTCATGCCTAAGCTGTTACCCAGCTTCCCCACTCATAAACACCCTCCAATGTCATGGTGACCCCAAGTCACCACACCTGTGTAATGTGAGTACCACCATCTATTTAACATGTATCCACCATGTCCAATACAATGTCATAACCCTTATTGATGAACCTTATCATGTATCATATCCACACACAAATGTTGTAAAGATATCACTGTTCAAGACTGGAAGACAGTGTGCCTCTCGTCAACATCGCGTTGGGGAACCCTAGAAACAACATTACCTCGATGCATCCAGAAGTACCTGCATCCTTTTCTTGAGGACTTCACCTTCTTGAATCCCATTTTCTACACATTTTTGGCTTGCTATACCCCTCAACACTAATTCAAAACCACTATCAAAATGTTGTGGCTCATCACTGAAGGACCCCAGAGATGTTAGATCTTGTTTGTCGCCGCCATGATCCCAAATACACCGAGGACCTGCATCATCAGCTAAGATCACATAAATCATGTCTCTACTACCACCAGGATCCCAGATCTCTAGAACAATACATTCATCATTCACTAGAAAAATATTAACCAACAATCGTGCTCTCAAATAGGGCCGCTATTGATTCCATCCAGAACCGATGGAATACAACCCTAAAATCTCACCTTCAAGCATCTAACTCGAGTCACCCATCAAGATATCCACCTGAAAAGACTATTTGTTGTGTCATCCATGTATCTTGAGAGCCACACCATCATTAACTTCTTGAAGGATCGTCGAAACAACAACTCTATGGTGTTCGAAACCACATCCTTCAAGGCATCATAGTAATCCATAGACTCTCCCACCATGGTTTTCCCACTAGTCTCCTGCATCAATACCCCCATTTCCAGACGTATAATCTGCCACCAGTTTCTCACACCCACTACTCTCTATAGCGTAAGCTTCAGATAAATCAAAATTTCCAATGGTTTGACATTAAATCCCTTTGTTGTCAGAGCAACCACAATGTAGAAGAGTGATTGGATCTTTAGTTTTGAAAGATAATATCTCCATCATTCACTCAAACATCATTCAATAAAAGATTACATAGGAATTGAATGGTTATATCTATATTTTGTACTACTCCTAAACCATTATAAATATACTTGTAGTGATATTATCTAAAATTTTGGAAAGGTTCGTTATAAATCTGACATGAAATTCTAGAGATAGATAATATTATTTGTTTCAAATATAATATTCCATGAGGGAGTGGGTGTCCTACATTGAACCATCTAGTTGGACTAACATGGTTGAAACCATGAGCTAAATGTTGATTCTAAAACTATCCATGTATATTTTCTTTATCATTGTTTCAATATTATGATTTTTTAACACATACTCTATAGTGAACTTGTGTTTTAAAAAAGAAATCAATTTTTGACATCATACATGACATGAAACACATAGCCTAAAAAAACCCTATAATATTTTTATTCAACTATTACCATTATAACATAGCCATTATGTTTTCTGTTTATGAATAAGATTAATTACATAATATATATATATATATATACTAATATTTTTGAATATTTATATCTTTTCCATGCTATATCCCTGTGGGGCCCACGTCACGACTCACCATGCCCTCCTCCAATAGGGTAGTGGCTAGTGACTCTCTCCGAGTAGGCATATCAATAACATGGGAGACATTTCTAATTACCTATACACAAACACACATCTCCAAGTCCAAAATTGCTAAGATGTAAAAACCACTAACAAAAAAAATTCATGAATATGAAAAAACACAACCAACAGAGTACAACAAAAAGTAAAGTGCAGAATGTAAACTGGGCCAGAATACATTCCCACCAAATGAAAGAGTCTGTAAACTACAATGTCCTACCTGTAAACAATAATGGTTCTGGGATTTCAATTGGGAGTCCTAGGAACACCTCAACCTATCTGGAACTCACAAGACTCTGTTCGGACCTAGTCCACCCTTGACTCCATCAAAAGGAAGCATGTCTTCACATGACATTACATATGCATGCAATGCTCATGCATGGGTGATTATTTCAATACATAGTAGGAGACCCCAAAAACCATAAATAAATACACAAGGTTAAGGTACATTCATATCTTGACAGTATATTTCTACAAAACATATAATAAGAGAAACAACCCAGTATACATGAAACCCAAACCCATAGTCTTGAGGTTAATAACAATGACCCACATACCCATGATAGGGATTCTGTATGAAGATTTCACAAAGCACTAGTCTGGGAGAACTCACCTAGGATTTTTATGGATTTTATGACTTCCATGTAATAAGTATTGTACTTAATGATGTTTTATGAGAGATATTGATGCACTTAAAGATATTACGGGAGAAGAGATACACTCATTCCAGGATAACACACATCTGCATGGGAAAAGATCACGATATGAGGATGAGGATCACAGCTAGGGCCTTGGTGTATATTAAGACTCTTCCAGATTCACTAGCAATGTTTAGGATCAATTTCAAATATGATTGGTCACATTGATACCTGACTCTACTTATGGACAATGATATATATATAATCTTCCTTCGGGCCTCTCAGAGGGACTCTGGCTCTATCTAGAAAGTCATGCTGAATGGATCATACTCCAATGATGGAAACAATACCTAACCTTCAGGGGAAAGAGAACAGGGGAACTAACCCAAATGAATCATTTCAAAGATATGATGTACATGATGATCATGCAATGTACAAGGAAGTACACTTTATGTTGATGTGGAACACACCATGTCCTCTTTCCCCGGGTACTGCCCGTGTATAATAACCCTTGTCAAAAAGAGCTTGTAGTATAGAAAATATACACACGAAATGTAAAATATTCCTAATTCATGTCCTAGTATTTGGGGATACTCCACGTATATTGGATATGTTCCCATACATGGATTCTACCAGTGTCTGGAAACCCATGTACCCATACATGAGCTAACCTATGTAACCGGCCTCGTCTGGCCGTGTGGTGGAGTACCTTCCATGTACTCCAACCTGTGTGCATGTATCATTTGAGATACCCACCTAGTTCTATTTAAGTACCCACACACCAAGTGACAGGGGTGACATGATATTTCATCACATTCTGTCACTCGAATCCCAAACTTCTGCTCAACGGGGCCCACATTCCATGTATCCTGGGATACACGTTTTGTTCCTCGAAATTTTCTAGAAAAGTCATTCTTTTTCTATGCACCTCCGTCAATCATATAGTGTTCGTTTGGGTGATCCTTTTTCCCACAAAAATGGGTATTCAAGGTTGTATCATCATGTAAACACCAAACATGTAGGTTTTTTGCCTTCGATTGGATCCTAAAACACATTTCAATCATCCACGTGAAGAATGATTGGAGAACGATTTCTCCTGAACTGTTTCGATTAGACTTTCATCATCTTTATCACACCTCCACTAGATCACCACAATGTCATATCTATGATTTCATAATGATTCTTTACTAAAGGAAGGTGCAACAATCCGTTGTTTATATACTCTCAAAAAATGAAGAATGTTATTGGGGTAGGAAGAACAAAAGTGAAAATAGACAATTGAACCTCTTCCATTGTCTATTACGGCATTGATCTACTCCCATTAGATGGATATAATTAAAAATATTAATAATTACAATTATAATCATCCCCAAATTACATCAATTTAACCCCCCCACAAGATCAGCTGAACCGCGAGTCAAACTATTCGTGGGTTTATCTGTGTTCATCGTTAAATCAAAGTATTCAAGAAAACACAAACAAAATAACAACCCCTACCAAAATCACTGATTAATAGTGGGTCTACTATCATTTCCAATGATATCCTCTAGCATTGTTGTGAAACGACACACAAATTTATGTTTCATCATCGTTCGTCGTGAATTATCCAAGGGTGTGGCTCCTCTCCAAATCACCAGAGGATTTACAATGATTTTTCTAGGGTTATGAGCCTAACCCAAGGCTACTAGTTATTTAAAACCATAAAACACATCACTATATCATTAAAACGTTTAAAATAAAATGAATTATTCATTTATTGTTTTCCCTTTAAATGTCCAAAAATTAACTTCGACATCTGACCTACACCCATCAATGTTAGGCATCACCTAAGGTAAAGTCGCTACTATGAATTAAATGGTGTGCTCATATTCTTGACCTGGGAACCCTTTTAAAAGTTATCACAATTTTTCAGGATAACCACTCATTTAAGCCATTTTAAAGTTAAATTTATTTCAAACATTTATTTCGGGAACTATAGGCCATGAATCGTATGTCGTCACTATAACACCCGAGACTTTTATGTTATATAAACCATCAAAAGAATATTTTTCTACACAACACTTGCTTGGCTTGCTTTGAACGCAATCGCGACCTTCCTCGATAGCTTGTGTCGTACGCAATACCGAGTTTCACTAAACAACAATATGTTATTAAAACTAGCCGTTATGAATAGTAATAACCACTTTTTGAAATTTTATAAATTTTATTTTTCAAAATGGACTTCATTTTTGGACTCAGAATATCGAAATTAGCCTAGGGTGAAATTTTGGTATTTTTCTGAAAACTTTCAATTTTTGATGAATAGTGAAACCACTAAGTGGTAGGTTAAAAACTGAATTTTGCATAAAACTTAATTTTACCGCTTCTGTGAATGGAATTTCAAAAATCCGACAGACACAGTTGATATCAGTAAGTAAAATGTGGTTCAATGAGATAAAAATAATTTTTGGTGAATAGTAACTTTTTACTTTTTTTACCGCGGTTAATAGTAAATAGGGTAACTAAGGGTAAATATGATATTAATATTACCCTAACACATGTCCTAATTCTATTGGACAAGTGTAATTCGATCAAAAACAAACTTAGGAATAACATATGACCATTTAGGCCCACTTGGATTAGATTAGGACATTTATTATTAATTTATTTAAAGAAGGGTTAAAATAGTTAAAATCAAAGTTTAATAAGTAAATCATTTTTAATATGGGGTTATACATAAGATAAATTCAATTTTAAATATTCATTAGAAATCTAAAAAGATTTTCTACATGATGATATTTTATTTGTAATTTTTAGACATAAAATAATTTAATTTATTTATGACACAAAGATGATGCAGTAATTATCTTATTAATGAAATATTGATATAATTGATAATATAAATACCAAAATAAATGTAATTTAAGACTTTTTATGAATTCCACTAATTTTCTAGGTTACTATGATATATTAATGTTGATTTAATCAACTTTTTTCGAACATATAATTCTGTTATGACTTTCAAAAAAATCATATATCAAATAGTGTCAAAATTGACACAAAATAGTTTTTAAATCAAATATTATATTATTAATTGTTATTTTATTCCTAAAAATCTAAGGTTCGGCCAAATGACTTAGATAAGGATATATATATTAATAATAAACAATTTGGGGTTCGTTTGGCATGTTATAGTAAGTTTATTAACCATATAGTGAAAGAAAACAAAAAGACATGGTAAAAGATAAATTATTTAACTTAGAGTTAAATCTAATTGATAAGGTTAAAATAATACCCTAAACTTGTCTAAATCTTATTGGTTGATAGGATTTCGACCCATACCCACCTTATCTGCGAAATAAGACCCTTTGGAGCCATTATAAACCGATTTTGACTTTAATATAAAATAATATTTTGAGATATTCCTAAGGTGCCCCTCTCCTCCCTTATAAAAGGGCACCTCCTCCCCCTCCTCCTCACACCAATTTGAGCACTCAAGCTCGGCCAACACCTGCCATTTTCTCCTCTCCAATTCCCTAGAATAATCCTAGAGGTCCTGGTCTTCTCCAAAGACCAATCTTAGTTCCTTAAGTGGAGGATTCAAAGAGGCGTTCCAAAGAAGAGGTAATATCCATTACCGATCTTTTCAATTTCTTTCTTCTTCAACTTCTTCTTATTTAGTTGTTTCATGATAAAGTAATATCATCAGTATTACTTACATACTGATATGTTATTATAAATATGAAACAACCCTAATTCACCTTCTATCCATCCTACGGAAAAATGAAATCACCGCGCGTGCGTACGTACGGAATACCGTCTCCACGCCGTGGTGTAATCTATTTTTCCAACATCACCTTACAAGGATGGGTATAATGGTGTAATGAGTAACTATATATGATTATTATGAAGTAATATTGATACTGAAATAATATATATATATATATACTCCAATACAATTCCACGATCATAGGAACGATATCATCACTCGTGCGTACGTACGGAATACCGTCTCAACGATGTGATGCGACTCGTCCTACATGATATTCATTTCATAATGATTATATAAATGAATTGAATGAATGAATATGGTATATAATACACTAATACCATTATGTAAATGAATTATCTATAACCTAAAGATAAGAATAAGAATTTATTCGACAAAACACGCATAAGAACAAAAAGTTATAAAGACCCGAGTAACAAGTAACAATGAAATATTACTAACAAGAAGCTAATAATATGAACATATATGATATCATATAAATATTTATGATTCTGGAATAAGTCAATAACATTATTTAAACCATTATACAGGAGCTTCGGACACGAACAAAGCAAATCGGACCCTAGGTAAGGGAAATATCACAATCTCACTTTTATCCGAGATTGTTTTTTACTTTGGTAATTACTGGGGTGTATTTTATCATCCACATCCATGTTTCATCAATATGTAATATTATTTCCATCCACCTACAATTGTTTAAATCCATTTTTACCCTTCGGTGAGTTTTTAGTAATATGTATGAAAGGAATCTTTTTCGTTTTTCGTACGAGGTACTTTTTGACTTTTCCGACAAAAGTACGAAGAATGTTTTTTTAACTTATACGGCATGAATGGATTTCTAAAACATTATTTCCAAGAAGCTTCCTTTACATGTATTCAAGTTTATTTTTAATCAACTTCTTTTAGTTTAAAATTGTATTACATGTTAAGAAAGTAAAAGTGTTTTTGAAGTAGAAAGGATATTTTCCTCAAGAATAGAGTTCAAGTATTTTATCAAAATTATTTTCCATCTTAGATAAAAAAAGGGTTCTGTTTTTATCCCTATTATTACATGGATTTTATTATGTTGTGATGGGAATATTTTTATAAATTCCTTTATCTTATATGAATTTTTTTATGATGTCATGTTGTTTAAGAATCCCATTTTTATTACGTGGATTATGTTATGATTTATGATTTATGATTATGTGGAACACATAAGAAAGGATTCATTATAAGATGGGTGGGACCTATATCTCCCTCCAATGCATTGGGTAAAGATTTTAGATCTCATGAGATAGACATGGCTGGAACGGAAGGTTATTTCGGTTCAGTGATACAGGACTGAAACGAGGAGTGAACTCGGTTCAGAAAGGGACTTTGTCCACTAAGATAGTCTTGGCAATGAGTCATGACTAACAAGAAATGATTTTCCATGATTATGTGTGCATGCCACAAAGTTTCAAGTTTTATGTTATGATTATGGGGATCTCATTTTCACTTCTATGATTTATTCCATGTTAAGATATTATGATCTCTTTTGCAGGTTTTGATTTTCATAAAGATATGATATGATTTTTATTTCCTTTATTTGCCCTTGCTGAGCATTTGAGCTCACCCTTTTATGTTTTCTTTTCCCCAGGTCAGGAAGATGGTTATTAAGTAGAATATGCTAAAAGGGACCCTAGATATGATGAAATAAATGCGAGACACTGTAGAAGATTTATGAACCAGTTGTTTATGTTTCCCAGTTTCTAAAGACACTATACCTATACGGTCCTTTGTGGTGTTGTCATATGTTGTAATAAGTGTGCTTCAATTTCTAAGTATTAACAATGTATGTAAAGTATGGGTCGTTATAGTTGGTATCAGAGGAAAGGTATAGTCAACCTTTGGAAACTAGGATGTGAAAGCCTTAGTAAGAACCCTAAGGATATGTCTAAGCATAGAACACAATCTTAGTGTTTTAGAAATATCCTTGAATACCCTAGGATAAGACCTTAAGCATGAAAATTTTATTCTTGAATTATGTGGTTTTCCTATTATAATTAGTGTTGCTCACACTATTCTTCTTGGTTTTAGTCAATGGCTGGAACCCGAAGGAACCGTGTTAATGTGGAATGCGATGGGCAATGCAATGATTGTCCCCCTGAGCAACCAAACGATATGGGAGCCGGAATGAAAAATCTTGTAGCCATGCTCACACAAATTTCTCAAGCTATGAATCATGCAGGACTTCCAAACGAGCAAAGGAAGGAGCAACATTCTGTTGAATCCTTCATGAGGCAGCGTCCACCTTCTTTCAATGGGTCTACTGATCCATTAGTTGCTGAACAATGGATTAGTACTACTGAAAAGATATTTTCAGTTCTTCAATGTTCTGAACATGATAAAGTCATCCTAGCAGTGTATCGTTTGGAAGGAGATGCTGATCAATGGTGGAATCTTATTAAGAATACGAGGCAAAGGGATGAAATTGAGTCTATGGAATGGGACGAGTTCAAGAACTTATTTTTCAATAAGTACTTCCCTCGTATTCTCCGAACAAAGATGGAGAAAGAGTTTCTTGAACTGAAGCAAAGGGATGATGAATCTGTTGGCACCTATGAAGCAAATTTTACAAGACTTTCAAGGTACGCTTCTGGTATTATTATCCAACCTGAGAGTAAGATCGATCGATTCTTTAGTGGCTTAAAACCAAGTCTTCGAAGGGCGTTAGGCATAAGGGACTTCAATAGCTACGAGGAAATCGTTCGATGTGCTCTCAAAGTCGAGATGGAGATTGGAGTAACCCATCAGTCACATGGGTTTGATAAGAAGAGGAAGATGGAATTCAAAGAAAAATCTAAAGACCACACGGAAAAGAAGATGAGCTTTTCCTTATGCTCAAAGTGTGGAAAGAAACATGGAGGGAGTTGTCTTAAAGGGACAAGTAAATGTTTTAAATGTGTAAAAGAGGGTTATCGGGCATTTGAATGCCGTGATAATGGGAAGAAGATGTCTAATGACGCAAACAAAGGAAGGGATACACAGAATGAACCTACTACACTTCAATGTTTCAAGTGCAAGGAGATGGGGCATTATGCCAATCAATGCCCAAATCCAAGGGTTAATGATGATGGTCGACGTCAACAAACTCTTAAGGATAAAGACAAAGGAAAGTCACATGCAATTTCTATCAGCGATGTGGAGCACGATAACGATGTGGTGAAAGGTACACTTACCATCCACTCTAAAGTAGCAAATGTTTTATTTGATTCTGGATCCACCCACTCTTTTATTTCTGAAGACTTTTCTAAGGGTATCCCCGTATTACCTCAACAATTAGATGTTGAGTTAGCTGTGACGACACCTAATGGCACATCAATCGCATCAAAAGTTTATAATTCTTCTCCGATCGAAGTTTGTGGGAAAGTGCTTCCTGCAAATCTTGTGATCCATCCTTTAGTGGAATTTGATGTGATTCTTGGCATGGATTGGCTTTCCCTACATGGAGCTCATATCAATTGCCAAAGAAGGGAAGTCACATTTCATATTCCAGATCAATCTACGATCGTATATCAATGCAAGGATGAACATAACCTTCCAGTGGAAATTTCTTCCATCTTATGGGTATTGATTCCACTAAATGAAGGTTATTTATCTCAAATGGTTGGTGAGAAACTCACGATTAAGAATATTTCCATTGTACGGGAGTTTGATGATGTCTTTCCGGAGGAATTGCCGGGTCTTCCACCAAATCGTGAAGTTGAGTTTTCAATAGAACTCGTACCGGGTGCTTTGCCTATTTCAAAGGCACCTTATAGAATGGCCCCAATTGAGTTGCAGGAATTGAAGAAGCAACTCCAAGAGAATCTTGATAAGGGATTCATACGCCCTAGTGCGTCACCTTGGGGAGCACCTGTTCTATTTGTTAAGAAGAAAGATGGATCAATGAGACTTTGCATTGATTATCGAGAACTTAACAAGATCACTATCAAGAACAAATATCATCTCCCACGCATTGATGACTTATTTGACCAACTACGCGGAGCTCAATACTTTTCCAAGATTGATCTTCGTTCAGGGTATCATCAATTAAGGGTCAAAAGGGAGGATATACCAAAGACGGCTTTCCGTACAAGGTATGGACACTATGAATTTATAGTGATGCCATTTGGTCTTACTAATTCCCCTGCTATCTTCATGGATCTAATGAATAGAGTCTTTAGAGACTATCTTGATCAATTTGTGGTAGTCTTTATAGACGATATTCTTGTCTATTCAAAGAGAAAGGAAGAGCATGAAGATCACTTGAGAATTATATTGAAGACCCTGAGAAAGGAGAAGCTTTATGCCAAATTTACCAAGTGTGAATTTTGGCTTCAAAAAGTTGCATTTTTGGGTCATATAATCTCAAAAGAGGGGATATCTGTGGATCCAGCAAAAACAGAGGTTATAGAAAGATGGTCGAGACCAACAAAAGTAACTGAGATCCGAAGTTTTCTTGGTTTGGATGGATATTATCGACGTTTTGTAAAAGATTTTTCATGATTATCTAATCCACTCACCAAGTTGACTCGGAAAGGAGTTAAGTTTGTCTGGACAGAGGAATGTGAAGATAATTTCAAGGAGTTGAAAAGAAGGTTATCCAGTGCACCTGTGCTCACACTGACTTGTAGTGGAGAAAGGTTTCTGATCTACAGTGATGCATCCAAGAAGGGATTGGGGTGTGTTCTTATGCAAAATGATATGGTGATAGCTTATGCCTCACGACAGTTGAAAATCCATGAGCAAAATTACCCAACACATGATTTGGAGTTGGCTGCGGTAATCTTTGCATTAAAGATTTGGAGGCATTACCTTTATGGTGAAATGTGTGATATTTATACTGATCATAAAAGTTTAATGTATATTTTCACACAAAAGGAGTTGAATATGCGTCAAAGAAGATGGTTGGAGCTGATTAAGGATTATGACTGCTCAATCCAATACCACCCTGGGAAAGCAAACAAGGTGGCAGATGCATTAAGTCGACAAGACCATGCTAGTTTATCCATGATGAGGATCACAAAAGATCCAATATTTATGGATTTACAAAGGATGGATCTTGGAATTATAATGGAAGGGGAAAAATCTTATCTTTCTCAAATGAATGTTCAACCATATATACATGTGAAGATTAAAGAGGCACAGAAAGAAGACGTCGAGTTACAAAAGAAGGTGAGAAATGTTCCTGAATTCAACCTTGATTGTGATGGGATAATAAAGTTCAGGAATCGGGTTTGTGTTCCTCCCATCCCCGAATTAAAGAAGGAGCTGCTGGATGAGGCTCATAGTTCTTCTTTCTCTATTCATCCTGGAAGCACGATGATGTATAGGGACCTGAAAGAGTACTTCTGGTGGGATGGCATGAAAAGAGATGTTGCTGAATATGTCTCTCGATGCTTGGTTTGTCAACAAGTTAAAGCTGAGAGACAGAAGTCTAAGGGGATGTTACAACCATTACCCATACCCGAATGGAAATGGGAAAACATCACTATGGACTTTGTCACAGGACTTCCTAAAACATCCAAAGGCAATAATGCTATCTGGGTCATAGTTGATCGTCTTACAAAGTCTGCACACTTCATTCCTATTAGAGAGGGTTTCTCTCTAGATCAGCTTGCCAGGATATATGTAAAGGAAGTGGTAAGATTGCATGGAGTACCACTTTCTATTATATCTGATCGGGATCCGAGATTTACCTCGAAGTTCTGCGAAGTCTTCAGAATACTCTGGATACAGAGTTGAGTTTCAGCACTGCTTATCATCCCCAGACAGACGGTCAGTCTGAGAGAACAATTCAAACCCTAGAAGATATGTTGAGAGCTTGCTCTATGGATTTCAATGGAGGTTGGGATCAACACCTACCTTTGGTGGAATTTTCTTATAATAATATCTTTCACTCCAGTATTCAGATGGCTCCTTATGAAGCTCTCTATGGATTGAAATGCAGGACTCCAACTTGCTGGGATGAAGTTGGGGAAAGAAAGCTATTAGGACCTGATCTCATTGATGAAATGGAAGAAAAGGTCAGATCTATTCAACAACACATAAGAGCAGCTCAGAGTCGACAGAAAAGTTATGCCGACAACCGAAGAAAAGACCTAGAGTTTGAAGTGGGTGATAAAGTGTTCTTACGAATATCTCCCTGGAAGAGGGTTATGAGATTTGGAAAGAAGGGGAAGTTGATCCCTAGATATATCGGTCCTTTTGAAATACTGGATCGTGTTGGGAAGGTAGCTTACCGATTGGCGCTTCCACCGAATCTCTCTCAAGTTCACGATGTGTTCCATGTATCTCTCCTGAGAAAGTACATACCAGATCCTTCACATGTACTCAGCTCAGAAGTTGTACCGCTGGAGCAAGATCTTTCTTATGAAGAACAGCCGATAGAGATTCTGGATCGTAGCGAAAAAGTCCTACGAAACAAGACCACTCGCTTGGTGAAAGTTTTATGGAGAAACCACCAACTTGAAGAAGCTACATGGGAGCTTGAGGATATGATGAGGGAGAAGTATCCTCATCTGTTTGTTGCAAAGTGACGAATTTCGAGGGAGAAATTCTTTTTAAGGGGGGTAGAATGTAACACCCGAGACTTTTATGTTATATAAACCATCAAAGGAATCTTTTTCTACACAACACTTGCTTGGCTTGCTTTGCACGCAATCGCGACCTTCCTCGATAGCTTGCGTCGTACGCAATACCGAGTTTCACTAAACAACAATATGCTATTAAAACTAGCCGTTATGAATAGTAATAACCACTTTTTGAATTTTTATAAATTTTATTTTTCAAAATGGTCTTCATTTTTGGACTCAGAATATCGAAATTAGCCTAGGGTGAAATTTTGGTATTTTTCTGAAAACATTCAATTTTTGATGAATAGTGAAACCACTAAGTGGTAAGTTAAAAACTGAATTTTGCATAAAACTTAATTTTACCGCTTCTGTGAATGGAATTTCAAAAATCCAACAGACACGGTTGATATCAGTAAGTAAAATGTGGTTCAATGAGATAAAAATAATTTTTGGTGAATAGTAACTTTTTACTTTTTTTACCGCGGTTAATAGTAAATAGGGTAACTAAGGGTAAATATGATATTAATATTACCCTAACACATGTCCTAATTCTATTGGAAAAGTGTAATTCGACCAAAAACAAACTTAGGAATAAAATATGACCATTTAGGCCCACTTGGATTAGATTAGGACATTTATTATTAATTTATTTAAAGAAGGGTTAAAATAGTTAAAATCAAAGTTTAATAAGTAAATCATTTTTAATATGGGGTTATAAATAAGATAAATTCAATTGTAAATATTCATTAGAAAGCTAAAAAGATTTCATACATGATGATATTTTATTTGTAATTTTTAGACATAAAATAATTTAATTTATTTATGACACAAAGATGATGCAGTAATTATCTTATTAATGAAATATTGACATAATTGATAATATAAATACAAAAATAAATTTAATTTAAGAATTTTTATGAATTCCACTAATTTTCTAGGTTACTATGATATATTAATGTTGATTTAATCAACTTTGTTCGAACATACAATTCTGTTATGACTTTCACAAAAAATCATATATCAAATAGTGTCAAAATTGACACAAAATAGTTTTTAAATCAAATATTATATTATTAATTGTTATTTTATTCCTAAAAATCTAAGGTTCGGCCAAATGACTTAGATAAGGATATATATATTAATAATAAACAATTTTGGGTTCTTTTGGCATGTTATAGTAAGTTTATTAACCATATAGTGAAAGAAAACAAAAAGACATGGTAAAAGTTAAATTATTTAACTCAGAGTTAAATCTAATTGATAAGGTTAAAATAATACCCTAAACTTGTCTAAATCTTATTGGTTGATAGGATTTCGACCCATCCCCACCTTATCTTCGAAATAAGACCCTTTGGAGCCATTATAAACCGATTTTGTCTTTAATATAAAATAATATTTTGAGATATTCCTAAGGTTCCCCTCTCCTCCCTTATAAAAGGGCACCTCCTCCCCCTCCTCCTCACACCAATTTGAGCACTCAAGCTCGGCCAACCCCTGACATTTTCTCCTCTCCACTTCCCTAGAATAATCCTAGAGGTCCTGGTCTTCTCCAAAGTCCAATCTTAGTTCCTTAAGTGGAGGATTCAAAGAGGCATTCCAAAGAAGAGGTAATATCCATTACCGATCTTTTCAATTTCTTTCTTCTTCAACTTCTTCTTCTTTAGTTGTTTCATGATAAAGTAATAACATCAGTATTACTTACATACTTATATGTTATTATAAATATGAAACAACCCTAATTCACCTTCTATCCATCCTACGGAAAAATGAAATCATCGCGCGTACGTACGTACGGAATACCGTCTCCACACCATGGTGTAATCTATTTTTCCACCATCACCTTACAAGGATGGGTATAATGGTGTAATGAGTAACTATATATGATTATTATGAAGTAATATTGATACTGAAATAATATATATATATACTCCAATACAATTCCACGATCATATGAACGATATCATCACTCGTGCGTACGTACGGAATACCGTCTCAACGATGTGATGCGACTCGTTCTACATGATCTTCATTTCATAATGATTATATAAATGAATTGAATGAATGAATATGGTATATAATACACTAATACCATTATGTAAATGAATTATCTATAACCTAAAGATAAGAATAAGAATTTATTCGACAAAACACGCATAAGAACAAAAAGTTATAAAGACCCGAGTAACAAGTAACAATGAAATATTACTAACAAGAAGCTAATAATATGACCATATATGATATCATATCAATATGTATGATTCTGGAATAAGTCAATAACATTATTTAAACCATTATACAGGAGCTTCGGACACGAACAAAGCAAATCGGACCTAAGGTAAGGGAAATATCACAATCTCACTTTTATCCGAGATTGTTTTTACTTTGGTAATTAATGGGGTGTATTTTATCATCCACATCCATGTTTCATCAATATGTAATATTATTTCCATCCACCTACAATTGTTTAAATCCATTTTTACCCTTCGGTGAGTTTTTAGTAATATGTATGAAAGGAATCTTTTGTCGTTTTTTGTACGAGGTACTTTTTGACTTTTCCGACAAAAGTACAAAGAATGTTTTTTTAACTTATACGGCATGAATGGATTTCTAAAACATTATTTCCAAGAAGCTTACTTTTCACGTATTCAAGTTTATTTTTAATCAACTTCTTTTAGTTTAAAATTGTATGACATGTTAATAAAGTAAAAGTGTTTTTGAATTAGAAAGGATATTTTCCTCAAGAATAGAGTTCAAGTATTTTATCAAAATTATTTTCTATCTAAGATAATAAAAGGGTTCTGTTTTTATCCCTATTATTACATGGATTTTATTATGTTGTGATGGGAATATTTTTATAAATTCCTTTATCTTATATGAATTGTTTTATGATGTCATGTTGTTTAAGAATCCCATTTTTATTACGTGGATTATGTTATGATTTATGATTTATGATTATGTGGCACACATAAGAAAGGATTCATTATAAGATGGGTGGGACCTATATCTCCCTCCAATGCATTGGGTAATGATTTTAGATCTCATGAGATAGACATGGCTGGAACGAAAGGTTATTTCGGTTCAGTGATACAGGACTGAAACGAGGAGTGAACTCGGTTCAGAAAGGGACTTTGTCCACTAAGATAGTCTTGGCAATGAGTCATGACTAACAAGAAATGATTTTCCATGATTATGTGTGCATGCCACAAAGTTTCAAGTTTTATGTTATGATTATGGGGATCTCATTTTCACTTCTATGATTTATTCCATGTTAAGATATTATGATCTCTTTTGCAGGTTTTGATTTTCATAATGATATGATATGATTTTTATTTCCTTTATTTGCCCTTGCTGAGCATTTGAGCTCACCCTTTTATGTTTTCTTTTCCCCAGGTCAGGAAGAAGGATATTAAGTAGAATATGCTAAAAGGGACCCTAGATATGATGAAATAAATGGGAGACACTGTAGAAGATTTATGAACCAGTTGTTTATGTTTCCCAGTTTCTAAAGACACTATACCTATACGGTCCTTTGTGGTGTTGTCATATGTTGTAATAAGTGTGCTTCAATTTCGAAGTATTAACAATGTATGTAAAGTATGGGTCGTTATAGTCACCAATATTGGCCTCAAATTAATTACATATAATATTAAAAACTAAAATCATCTGGTACATTACATTCTCCCCACCTTAGTTCTTTACGTCCTTGAAAATCCAAAATAAAAGGCCAATCAAAATTATGGGGGAACTTCACTTTAATTTGAGCCTCCCACTCCCACATTCTCTGTTGAAGATTCACGTGTTTTCATTGGACATGCAACAAGGGAATCAATATCCCATAGAAGATATTCTCTTTTTGATCCTTGATATCTACTAGGTAAAGCATGAATGTTTCTACTTCATTGATGTCCATATCACTCTAGCTGATGATGTGTTATGGATCATTCACGTACCTCCTCAGCTTTTCCATGTGGAAGACATAATATACTCAGTGATACTATGACGGTAGATCTAGGTGGTAGACCACCTCGGAAACTCTATTAATTATCTAAAAAGGGTATGAGCCTTGGAGAAAAATTACCACGCCATCCAAATATCTACAACCCTGGTCGAGGTGAGACCTAAAGGAAGACATGATCACCCTTCATGAACTTTCTAGGTATCCATCGTCTATCAACATTAGAATTTTACCGGCATTGTGCAGTCTTCATCCTCTCCTAGGTGATCTAAACCTTCTCAGTGGTAGATCATACCAACTCTGGACTGATGAGTGTTTCCCCTCCCGTGTTAGTCTAGTAAAGTGGTTACTTGAAGGGTTTCCTATATAAATCCTAAAACACTTCCATACCTATAGTGGAGTCGTATCCATTGTTCTACGCAAACTCAACCAGTGGTAGGCAGTCCTCCAAATGAATGACTAATGTCCCTGATAGAGGACCACAAAAAATCCACTAGAACCTGAATGGTTCTCTCCATCAGACCATCTGTCTGAGGATGGAACACTATGATCAAGTGTATCTAAGTCTTGAAAACCTCTTGCAATCCCATACACAACAAGGATGTGAAATAAGAATCATAATCTAAGACTATCATTGAGGTTATTCCCTGAAGTCAAACATTATCTTGCACATATAAGCATCCCAATATCTGCATTGAACACTGTTACCTAATAGCTATGAAGCGGGCCAAATTGGTGATTCATTCAATAGTCATCGAGATGGAATCTTGTCCCCTGGACGTTCATGGTAAGCCTTTCACGAAGTTCATTGATATTCCATCCAACTTCTATTCTCCAACTTCCAATGGTGATCAAATCCTCCTGGAACCTGGTGAACGACATTCACCTTCTAGTATGTAAAGAACCAATAAAATAACTATACCACTTCCTTCTTCATCCATGTCCACTAGAACTGACATCGGTGGTCTTGGTACAATTTTTCCACTCGAGGATGTACCGCTATGTGGGTTGATTGAAAATCCCTCCGGACCACATCCCATAATGCCACTAGTTCAACTGTGCATCCTCTCAAAATGATGACATGCTCCCCAACTTGAGAATAACCATCAGGGGCTTTTCCTTTGAATAATTGAGCATGTTAATCCTTGCAGTTTACATCTCAAAGAAATGATTACCTGACTCATTACAATAGTGTAGGGGTAACAACCATCTAATGAAGTTAAATTGCATCATCCCCATCCATGAAGAATAACTACAGTGAGGCCAACTCCTCTGACACATTGATCAGTAGTTGCAAAATCCATCTCCGAATGAGAGAATCATCTACTAAATTACACTTCCGGGGAGTATAGATGATCTCAGTGTCATAATCCTGGAGGAACTATAGTCATTGCCTCTACCTCATATTCAAATCCTTCTCCGAGAATATTTACTTGATGAACTTGGGGTTATAGTGGACTATAAACTGCTCTCCCGTTAGGTATTTCCACCACATCTTAAGTGCAAATTCTACTACTCCCAACTAAAG
This sequence comes from Viscum album, assembly GCA_963277665.1. Taxonomy (NCBI): domain Eukaryota; kingdom Viridiplantae; phylum Streptophyta; class Magnoliopsida; order Santalales; family Viscaceae; genus Viscum; species Viscum album. The sequence goes on along the minus strand of OY728150.1, from coordinate 31,521,992 downwards.
ATTATGGGTCACATAGTTCGAATAATGGGGCCTTAGCATGTATGAACCATAAGAAAATGCCTCATGTTTCTGAATCAGAACACATCCAGGACTTGTCCCTGATGTATTGCATCATACTACATACTCATCATCCTCTTCTAGATATATCAATATTGGTGTACTCATCAAACTCTACCTCAACTGGTGGAAATCATGTTGACACTTCTCTATCCATATGAATGGATTCCCCTTATGGGTAAATTATTTCAATGGGGATAATATTAGAGACAATTCAGGAATGAATATTTGTAATATCATGCTAGCCCAAAGAATATCTGCACCTTCTTTATGCTCCTTGGTAGCTCCCTTGCTAACATCGACTCTACGATGGATGGGTCCACTACTACCCCACTTACATAGATAACATGTCCCGAAAAGTGGACCTATGGAATCCCGAACTAGCACTTCGATAGATTCCCATAAATCCGGTTCTCTCGGAGTATGTCTAGGACCATCCGCAGGTCTCTCACATGCTCCTACTTCGACATCAAGTACACAAGGATGCCTTCAATGAATAATACTAAGACCTACTTTACATATTGATAGAATATCTAGTTCATGAGTCCCATGAACACTGTGGGGGAGTTTTTAACCCCGAAAGGCATCACCAAGTGCTCATTTTTACCGTAGAAGAATTTAAAATCGGTGTTCAGCACATCCTAGTCCCATATATGATGTTGAGGATAACCAGATCGAAGGTCAAAATTCTAGAACAACTGTCCCCCTCTCAGCGGATCAAATAGGTGTTTGACCCTTAGTATTAGATAATTTTTTCTTCACCACCACCTAGTTTAGGAACTGGTTATCCATTAATAACCTCAACCTCCCATCTACCTTATTTTAAATTAAAAATGGAGCTGGCTAGGGTGAAAAATTGTGTCTTACAAAGCCCTTCCTCTGTAAATCCTTCAACGGAACCCTCATCTCACGCAGCTCCATGGGTTCCATGTGATATGCTGGTTAGGACATAAGTTTCCTACCGACTTGTAAGTTGATACCAATGTTGATCTCCAAGAGGTGAGGTAACCCTAGAACAACCTCTGGGAAGACGTCCTCGTACTCTGCCAGTACAACTAGTAACAGGAATCTCACAACATATTCTACTCCATGGGTAAGTCTAGCCAACTCATGAGTGATTGGCTACACCCTATTGATCATGATCCCATTCTATGCTTCCTGGGGATCCTTTTCACTGAAAATTGAAAACCTCATCCCCTCACGACTGAAACACCTCATCCATCGCCTAAATAATTCAATCATGAAATTGATATAACATAACCAATCCAAGAAGATAATGATGTCTTAAGGCCTCGACGCTACCACCAAGAGGTTCCAACTGAAACTCTTTCCGCCCAGGTTATGATAACACTATTGAAAAATATGTGCGATTAGTGATTCTCCTACCATATGTGTCTCCAAGAGTAATGTTCGAGTCAATATCTCCATCATAATCTCAATGTTTCATGCAAGACATGTGGTGAGTAAAAAATGAATGGAAAATGTGTCTATTAGTACAGTCTATATGGTAGAAAAGACACATATGGTATCTCGGATCATCCCTATTGTGTTTGGGTTGTTTTCCTCGACCGCATGTAGCTTCCTGTTCCCCCATCCACCAGATCTTTGAGCCTGGTGTGAACTTCCTGGCGGCGGTGGAGGAAGTATTGAAAATCATCTTCCACCTCCCACATCTCTCAATGTTCCTCTGCCACGTTCATTGCCTAGTGGTTCTACCTACTCCACTCTCTTCCTCTCCCTCAATGGTCCATCAATAATACCGCAGTTAGCATCAGGATGGGTTGGATTGTCTCTAGTCAGATGCCCTCTTTCCGTGCATTGTAACATCATGTTTCCCTAGGATGACTAGATATAACCTGAGATCCATAAACTACATATCCCCTATCATGGGTCCTCCATTGGAATCTCCCACAACCTGATCCCTATGCCAAATGTCATATCCCAACTACATAGGCCTCTGCACCTGTCTTCCTGCTGTTGAATGCCGATGGCTATCTCTACTCAATCACAAATCTCTAAACCAGTAAAACTCACTTGAACAATCCATCAAAATTTAGAATGCATAGAGGAACAACACTATATTGGATGTGCCATCATAAACCTCACTCAATGTTCTAAGTTAGGATGTATTTTCCCCAGACCATATATATTAAGTACTAGAAGAGTTTGGTAAACCTCAATGAGTTGTCAGCCACCATCAAACTTCCCAACTGGAGTAGAATAATCTCCTCGATACATACTTCTATGATCCAAAAATGAGATAACTCCTCCCTGAAGAGTCACACGAACTAGGTACATGAATGAGTCTTCTCGTTGTGAGTCTATGTGGTCAAACTCATCCCTTTGCATTCTGAACCATTTAGAAGGCTCTATCCTAGGATCACCATCTGATCTGCTGGTTTCTTCACTATTTGGAAGACATTGGTCACTACCTCAAGCCATTCCTTAGCCACCTGAGGGTCATGCTCACATTGAATCCTAAGGGGTCTCTATCTCTGACACTCATGGAGTGCGCTTAACATGTTCTCCATGTCTGTTGATACTATAGGTACTATGTGTTTCTCCACTGGTGGTGGCATAGCATGTGGACAACCTGGAGGTAACTCCTAGGGAACTGTCCCATGAATTGAATCATTTTTACTGTGGGGGTCATCCACGTGATCAACCTACTAAATCCTATCTGGTATACATTAAGGATGCATCCAATAAAGAAACAAGATATACCACATTAAAGTTGTATATATGGAAAGCTTCCACAAAAGCACATTGTTGTATGAACCCAGATCATCATTTCATGTATGAATCTTGTTTTCAGGTTGTTTTTATGAAAAAGTATGAATTGAGGTTTTTCTAAGTAAACTTTATGTACTTATGTGAACACATTGAGTACCTAGTTGCCACATATAGCCGGTTAATTATTGTATAACGACTGACTACATGGCCGTGTGGTGACCTATCAAACCTCTTAAGTCGAGGGTCGGTTGATGCTAACACATGGCGTGTAATATTAATGAACATTCCATGTTTTTTTCTTTTTATTTGATATATCAATGTCGGGTCACATAATATGTTCTTAAACATCTTATTCTCCTCATGATTCTTAAAGGAGATAGTCAAAATGACTAATGACCATTTAACCCCTCTCAATTCTCTGTCTGAGAAATGATTGAGGCATCTTTGGGAGCGTTGGAATCCCTCTAGCGAGTTATCAAAACCCCTAGAACCTTTCGTCCTGATTCATCCTCTCAATTTAGTTATTCAAGGTTTTTTGTTTTTCATGTTTTGTAGATATACTATAACTAGGAAAATTGAAGGGACAACGTTCAATTATATCGATCTTAATACATCGAGGTATGTGTTTTGTGACTTTCGTTGTTCATATTTTGATTGTATATGGTTAAATCACTGCATATCAACATTTTGGGAATTACACAATTTGGAATTTAACCATGTTTTTTACCTTCTATGGTTTGATTATTGAAAAAGGGTTACTTCTTATGTGTATGTTTGGATACCTTGTTTATGGGAAACCCCATGGGTGCATTTCCCGTAGATTGATTACATATTATTCGTTTTCTTTAGGTTTTAAATGTTGAATACCTTGTTTTCCATGCATTTCCTTATTAGGATGGTGTTTTTATTTATATGAAATTCTTGTTTTATTCTTTGTGAATAATTATCCATGTAGTTTTTTTTATTACATGAGCTCATTTGATATTTTTTGTCCACTATTTTTCCAATGGACTGTTAGAGCCTTGAACCAGGAAGATTGTGTGTACTTGTAGATTATTTACATAGGACCTTGATAGCATTTGTGTAGATGTTGAAGTAGGTGCATTGACCATGAGAGCTTCCCAAGAGGTAGTTTATCATTACCTTATTCTATATTGACCCATAGGTATTGACCATGAGAGCTAACTAGTAGGTTACTTATGATTATATTTTGCTTTGTTGACCTTGGGGTATTGACTCCGAGAGCTACCAAAGAGGTCACTTATAATTTATAGATGCTATGTTGAACTAGGGGTATTGACTATGGGAACTACCCAGGTACTTATTTTAATTGATCTATACTACGTGGAAGCAAAGGGGTTAGACCATGAGATCATTTCAAGTGGGTTGTTATGATTTATTGAATGATTGTGATGAGTATTCCAAGCCAAAGAAGAAGCTTGGACTCAGTCTTACTTGATTGTTTAGATGGTCTTATGAGACATACGTTTGTTACTAGTACATAATGGTATATAGAGATTAGGCTAGATCCTGAGATTACATGATTCCAATGGAGAAAATTAAATGTGAATGAATGTAATTGAAAACTATATGATTGTTTACATTTATATACACCCTAGATTATTGCTTTATTTCTGCATATTACATGCTATATATATTCACTGACTGTTAGGCACAGATATTTTGGTAGTTGCCTACTAGGATTATTCTTAGACCCTAGTTGGGTAATTTTTTGGACACAAATAGATTATATAGTTACAGTTATAGATAAGGTAAAGTTCCCTTCTTCATCAGGTACATGATTGTTGTTGGATATGGATAGAATGGGACCAAGCTAATGCTTGTGATGCTATTAGTGTTTACTTTATTTTCTGTAAATTTGTTTCTATATAGTATTTCTTGCATTGTGAATTTTTTGGTTGCTTCCTAGACACATGTGACATGCACCGTTGATATATATGCTCCATTTTATTTATTACTGCGAGTCTTCCCCTGTTTACTTCTCTTGTACGGTGATACTACTTCCCCTATTGTTTACTTTTTGTGTTTCTGTTATGTATACTCTTATAATGAGGGTGTATTTCCCACAATATCACACCTTTTCCCACACTTCTAATCAGTTTCCATTGGTTTTTTGGGAAATGCTCTTGAGGTTATGTGACCAACCGAGTTTAGGTACCTTTGGGAGACACCCGAATATGTGGCATGAAAAAGTGGTATCAAAGATTTTTTTGTAATATTCCTTATTATTTGGATCTTATAGACTGGGATAGGAAGGAATGGGTAGTTGGTAATAATATTTTCTTGGGATTAGCTACCCCGTTTACAAGGAAAATCCAAGTTACTTCGAATATTGGAATTTTTCTGGTTTTGATATTGTTACAGTTTATTTGATTTCATAGTTGAGTGATTCACTTGTTTTGAAATTTAATTGTTTTTATATTTATATTAAAACCAAATGAGATGAGGGTACTCCATAACATGAATCATATATGATCTTTATAGGGATTAGATTTCAAACATTCGTGTCATGCCATTTAATGTTCATTACTGAATAAAAGTTGTTGTGATAAATGTTGTTCTAGATATGCATGTTGTTGTGATAGATGTCATGATAGAAATACATGATATGTTGATAGTGTATTTGTATATGTAATGTTTCATTGTGATGGACACACAACATGGTTCTCTACGGTGTTATGGTCCCTCTTGGATCAGAAATGATTGGATCATATTTGAAAATTATTTTGATTATGTCATCTTATGATGTGAATAAGGATTACAAACATTGATTAACAAGGAGTATGGGCTCTCATAGATCAGAACATGAAATTTGATGGAAATATTATATGTTTTTAGGGTTCTAGAGATTTTTCAGAGGTACACAATCCAGAAACCCAGATGACACAACATGTGATATTATGAACCCTCACCATGTGTTCTTATGTTCTAGAAAAATGATTTATCTTTAGTACATGTTGTGTACCATATGTACACGTCATGTAGTTGATAACTGTGTTACTGACTGTGTGAGTAGAGACACGTGATTGGTAAACATTTGAAATAACACGCCGGGTACTATGATTACATGTCATGCTATAGTCGACCGTGTATCCGTCTGTGTTACTAATGACACAGGTGGATAGAACATTGATTGTAAACACCGTGTCTAGGGTGTGCACACCGTGTAATGTTACATCATGAGAACTGTGTGGCTCAAGTAACGTAGAAGTACCTAGGTAGGAGGGAATATTAAAGTACATGATGTATCTCATGAGGAACATGTTGTGTGTATGGGGTGTTACACAACCATGTTCGCATGGGTACAGACCCATGTTATGGATTAAGGGTTTACATTGTATAGTAGTTATGCAGATTGTGTAACCCTCTTTTGTAAAACCTGAATATCTTCCTTCTCCTTATCAATTACTGTAATTTTATGTTGTGCTCCTTGATAATCTCATTACGAGGTGTGCGCTTGACCTTGAAGATTCATGTCACCAAGATGTCCTCTAGTTGTACGCCAGGTACAGGGTGATGATCACACACCGAAAAAGGAAGATCATGGACTACCAGCTGATCCTTTTATTGTGCCCATCAGGGAAACAACTATTATACTGGATGTAGGTGTTGATGCATAGTTTCGTGAAGGATTTATGAGGATGGTGCAGACATTTTAAGGAGCACCACATCTATCCCCGACTATGGAAGAGTTGATGTGGGTGTTCCAGCTGCAGCATCCTCTAAATGTTTCAGTGGATCTAGGAGTAAAGGCTATTGAGTCATGGTTGAGTCAATGATTCCTATCTTCGAGCATCTGGAGATACCTCGATAGAGGATATTTAAGCTCATGACATACATTCTACGTGATTCCACCAAGATATGATGAGATGCAATCTCTAAGGTGGGACATCATCATAATATGATTTGGGTATATTTTCTGAGGACCTTCTATTATTACTTCTACCCCATGATAATGAGGGATGACCAAGGTCGAGAGTTAATGAATTTTGAGTTGGGTGCTCTTTCGGTGATGGATTACTCTTCTCAATTTATTGTGCTTCAGCGCTTTACAAATTTTTTAGGAGGTTATGAGTTATCATTGGCTAGGTGATTTGAGGATCATATCAGTTACAAAAACTAATCAAATGTTAATTTTTTTCAGGCTAAAATTGGTAAATGTTATAGTAAATCGTGTGATGATTACAGATTTCAATCTGAGAGATTTTGGAGCTGCATGCCACGCCAGTTCATCATCCATGGTTGGTACCCCTTTAACTAATAGTTAGAAGTGTCGCAGAGAGTTTACATGTGTTGGATCATCCAGTTGTAGGGATGTTTCTTCATGTATCCAAGTGGTGTGATACTGGTGCAGGAATAATGGGAATATGAGACCATAGTGCTCGAGAGACCCATTTGAGTTCTGATATTGCTCTATGATGGGCCATGTTTAGAATTTTTTAAGGATGTTCTCGCTAACAAGGTGTGATAGGGGATCTATTATTACTCCATGTTGTGGAGCAAGACCATCAGTTTCTCATTAGTTAGGGAACTGGACTTCATGAGGTAATTCAAGATGAGTGAGTTTTCATGATCATGGTGGACATACGATAGCTTTTCAGCGAAAATAGGGTATATCATATCTTGGTAGCTATGATGTGTAGCCGGGCCGTGGAGCAGGTTAGACTTTTGTGATGGAACAGACCCAGTAAAGGAAAGCTCATAGATCCTCTATGTTTAGAGGTACGATTATAATTTCCTCGGTTTTAACTTCTTCCCTTTTTAATAATTGGTCTTTCCATAGTTCTATAAATTTTTCCATTGTGGATAGCATTGGGATCTGTATCTTTAGTTCTGATGGTGTTATGATGCTAGACACTTTGTTGGGGATTCAGATGGCTAGTGTACGTCAGTTTAAGAAGTTCCCTCTTGAGGTTGGTGTGTGTCATATCCAATGGGACCTCTATCTTTTAGATATGAAATAATTTTATGTAATTCTTTTAATGGACTTGTTGGTCTCTTTTGTGGTATTTGTTCAATGCTATCATCGTAGGGTGAGTTTCACATCACCAGAGGTTGGTTCTTTTCTACACATGGGCGAATGGGATGTTCACGCATGCAGAGCTAGACCTGAGCATCACGGGATATGTTGAATTATATACTAGATTTCTGTTTATATCAAGATGACTAGAAGACTACACATTTGGACTTTCTATGAATGAGGAATCATTTCAGAGTTGTCTTCCCATATGAATATTTAGGTATACCTCTAGAGAGAGAGGAATATTTCTCTATTGATATTGTACTGAGAGTGGGATTAGTGTCCATTCCTCCATATAGGATGGGTACACAAGAGTTACAAGTTCTCAAGAAGTAGTTATTGGAGTTTTAGGGAAAGGGTTTCATATGACCCAGTACTTCTCCTTGGGGTTCTCCTCCCATTTTGAAAATAAGGCTGACGGTACCATAGACTATGTGTGAATTACCAAAAGCTGGACTAGTTGATGGCCAAGAACCAATATCTTTTAACGAGGATTGATGATTGATTTGATCTACTTCGAGGATCCCAGGTGTTCAATAAGATTAAATTAAGATCATGTTATCATCATTTTCACATTAGACTATCTGATATACCTCTTACAACCTTTTAGATTAGTTATGGTCTATATGAGTATTTAGATATGTCATTGGGTCTCACGAATGTTTTGTTTGTTTTTTTGTAACTGATGAAATGAGTTTTTCATTCTGACATGGATTCTTTTCTAGTAGTCTTCGTTGAATATATCATGGTATACTCTCAAACTCGACATGACCATGCCACCCATCTTTAGATCATATTGTGTATAGTGAAGATCATCATTTATATACTATGCTCACAAAATTACAATTTTGGATTGATCATATTCCTCTATTTGGTCATGTCATCTAAAAGACAGGAGTATTACTAGACTTATAGAAAGTGAGGGAGGTAGATTCATATGAGTAGTTGAAAGATTTCTTTGAGGTACAATTTTTTTGGGGCAAGCTGGTTACACAACATTTTCAATAAAAACATTTCATGCATAGAAGAACCACTAACGAGCCTAAATAAGAAGGGTGTGAAGTACTTGTGGATAGTTTTCTGTGATTCATCCTTTCAAGAGATGAAAGTGAGATTGACTTTCACACCAATCTTTGTTTTTCCAGATTCATGAAAGTGTTACACCATTTGTTGTGATGCATTAGGTATCAGGGTGGGATCTGTTCTCATTTAGGGGGAACTAGTCATTTCCTATGGGTATTGGGAGTTGAGTCCACATTATAGAAATTTAACTGACACACTCTCTCGAGTCAGCTGCGGTTGTGCATGTTTTGCGCTATTCGAGACATTATATTTTGGGAGTGTTTTGTGGTGTAAACAGACCACAAGAGCCAGATGTACATCATTACATGGAATGTTTTGAATTGGAGACATAAATGGAAGGTTGAGTACCTTTTGTATTTTGATTTTCAGAATGCCTAAACACCCGAGAAAGGAAACATAGTGGCTGATGAATTGAGTAAGAGAACTCAAATACTGGAAGTACAAGAGGCCAACAGTAAGTGGAAGCTTTTGGATATGTTTTCTGAAATTCCTTTGGAGGTGCATGATATAAAAATGATGATGTTTAATTCTTATGTAGTTGTAACCTCTTCTCTTATGGATCGAGTAAGAATGAGGAAACTATCAAATTATGAAGTCATAGTCCTACCGGAGAGTGTCTGAGGCAAGGAACCTACTTCTAGGTGGACCATAGGTGATGATGAGGATCTGATTTTTTATTTTCACGTATGGGTGGAAGAAGACATACATGAGGATCTGTTGAGAGTTTATAATTCCTAAGTATAGGGAGATCATCTTGGGGTCACCAAGATTTATTGAGATTTGGATCGTCAGTATCAGTGGATAGGTATAAAGAGAGATGTAGGTAGTTTTGATATGAGATGTTCCACCTAATAGAAGGTGAAAGTAGAGCATCATTGACCGTAATGTCTTTTACAACAATTACCCATTCTTGACTGAAAGTGAATTGATATCACAATAGATTTTTTGATATTTTTACTGAGGTATCAATGAGGGAATGATGTAGTTTGGGATTCTATTGATAGGCTCACAGAGGATGCACATTTCAAAATGACCAAGAAACCCATCAGTGTTGATGAGCTCAAAAAGTTATACATCCAAGAGATTGTAAATAGATATGGGGTTCCACACTCTATTATTTTATAAATGGATTCCCATTTAACATCTTCTGTCTAGACGGGACTACAGAGTGTTTTGGGTACACCGGTACTTCTATGTACAATTTACCATCCCAAGACAGATGGCCAGTCTGAGTGCACGATTCAGGTTTTAGAAGATATGCTTCAAGCATGCGCTTTGTATTTTAGGGACTCTTGGGGGAGACACATACTCCTTTTTCAATTAAACCACAATATCAGTTTTTGAGAAATGATTCAGATGGAACATTATGGGAATTTTTAGAGTAGGATATTCCAATCACCACTATGTTGGCTAGAGGTAGGAGAAGAAGCTATGATGGGACCTCATATTGACAAGGAGACCACTATTTAGGTGGAGTAGATTCAGAAGTGAATTGATAATATAAAATACTTCCAGAAATCGTATTCTAATGTACTGAGATGTCCTATGAAGTTTGACATCAGAGATCAAGTTTTCCTTCATGTCATACTGACATTGGGACATAATAGGATGATGAGACATTGGAAGCTTTTACCAAGATATGTTGGTCCGTTTAAGGATTTAAAGAGAGTCAATCTGGTTTCCTATCAGTTGAAGTTACCTTAGAGGTACTAGGCTATTCATGATGTATTTCATGTTTCTCAGCTATGATGTTACTTTTCAAACCCATGTAAGTTTTGAAACCCAATGAGGTTGATTTGGAGGTGGGTAAATCCTTTGAGGAGCACCCTACTAAGTTTTTTTACTATAGAGAGAATGTTATCTATAACTGGTCTATTCCTATGGTATGGGTGTTATGGTAGTACAAGTGTGTACATAATGTGAATTTGGTGAGGGAGCCTGATGTACGATCACAGCGGTCGGAGTTGTTCGCATATTCTTTTACACTGCCCTTGGAAGGGAAATTTTGTGGATGAATTGCATTAAGGGGGTGGGTATTTTGAGAACATGAATCTTCATTTTAGGTATGGATCTTTCTTTATGGTTGTTTTGTGGAAAATGGAAAAAATTGGGTTTTTTAAGCACACGTCGGGTACCCAGTTTCCGTGTACTGGCCATGTAATGGCCGAGAACATGGTTGTGTGGTGTCCTGGCAGGCCGCTTATGTCGGTATTCGGTTGGGGAAAATGCATGATGTTGTAGTATTAATGAAAATGTTGTGTACATTTCTTTTTATTTTATATTAAAGGGTGAGGTCTCATTTTATGTTCATAAACATCTTCTTCTCCCCATGATTCATACAGGAGAGTGACAGAATTGCTGAAGAACTTCAATCCCCTCTCAATTCACTGTCTTAGGTCTGATTGAGACATCGTTAGGTGCTGGAATCCCACCAGTGTGTTCTAAAAACCCATAGTTCATTTATTCCTAATTCCTTCTCTTTATTGAGTTATTTAAGGATATAATGTTTTCATATTTTCTAGATGTATGTTGATTTAGGCTGATTCAATGGTTGACATTCAGGTATATCGATCGTAATACATCAATGTAGGTGGTTTTTCCTTTAATTGTTAGGCCTTGGATTATATATGATAAATGTTCCACATATCCACGGTTTAGGTATTTTGTGATTTAGATTTTAATCTTGATTATTACCTACTATGGGTTGATGATTGAAAAAGGGGTTTTTCTTATGCGTAAGGTTGGATACCTTGATTATGGGACACCCATTGGGTGTGTTTCCCCTTGAATACATTTTTTTGGTCACTTGGTATAGGTTTCCTATAATGAATATCTTGTTTTAATAGAGTTGTCCTATTAGGATGGAGTTATTGTTTATATTTAAAGCATGTGTTATGATTTTTGAATAATTATCCATCTAGTAGTTTCAGATTACATGAGTTTCATTGGAATTTTATGTGCACTATTTTTCCAATGGATCGTGAGAGCCTTGGACTAGGAATATTATGGGGATTTCCAAATTATTTACATAGGAATACGAGAGCCTTTGTGTAAATGTGACACAGGAGTATTGAACTTGAGAGATACCCAAGAGATGATTTATGATTACCTTATGCTATGTTTACCCAGGGGTATTGATCATGAGAGCTATCCAGGAGGTCGTTTATGATTAATTTATGATACGTTTTCCCAGGGGTATTGACCATGAGTGCTATTAAGGATGTCACTTATAATTTATTGAATATATGTTTACATAGGGGTATTGACCATGAGAGCATCCCGGGTAGTCATTGTAATTGATTTATAATATGTGGTACCAACGGGGTTAAATGTGAGTGCTTTCCCATGGGGTTGTTTATGAATGATTCAATTATTTTGAGGAGTCTTCCAAGAGAATTCATAAGATTGGACTTGGTATTAATTGATTGTTTAGATTTTCTTCAGAGACATCAGTTTGTTACTAGTACACATGGGGATATTGATCTTAAGATTGATCATGATATTACATTACTCAAATGATGAAATGTAAATGTAAATTAATGTAATTGATAAATGTAGGATTGATTAATTTTGAGTACTTCCTAGTTTATTTCTTCATATATTCATATTACCTTCTATATATATATACTCACTGAAAGCTAGGAAAAAATATTTTGGTGGTTTCCTACTACTGTTCTTTTAACATCCTGTTTAGGAGATGTTTTGTAACCGAACTGGTTATATGGTTGCTAGTATAGATAAGGGAATGCGCCCTTCTTCATTAGGTACTCAATTGTTGTTGGAGATGGAGTGAATGGGAACACTATGTTGCTTGTGAGGCTGTTGTAGTTTACTTTATTTTCATTAATTTAGTTTCATTATTTTATTTCCGACATTTTGACATGTTTGGATGTTTTCCTAGACACACGTGACATGAATCTTTTTTATATATGCTCTAGTTGTTTTATTACTTTCAGTCTTCCACTATGTACATGAATTGTATGGTGATACTACATTCACTATTGTTTAATGTATCATCATGACCCATGTCATTGGCATGAGGGGGTGGAGGAATGCTACATGGCCTTATTAGAAGTTCCCAAGGTGCCAAATGCTAGAAATAAATTAAAATAGATTCGATAATAAATTGGGGAAAAATTTTCCTTAAGACAAATCCAACCAAACAAGGAATCCACAAATATATGATACATCTAAACAAACCAACCAAACCCATATATTAACAAAAGACAACCAACTAATCCATAATGACCCACAATCCAAATACAATAATGGAAATGTCAGAGTACCAAGAAAAATACTACAAGAAGACTCCAAAATAACTAGGACACCATCCATAGCTCCACACCAAGATCCAGGCTCAAATAACCACAAAATCACCCAAACTTCATACCGAACCTCTAGAAAAATTAGAAGCTTTAATCTTACCTATGTCCTGAAATACGACTTCTAAAAAATCACCCATGTGACAATGTATGGTTACTACTAATACTTAGTTGGTTTTCTACAAATTACCTCCCTACAAATGCCACAAGTAATTAGTCATTAGTACTTTTATATAAATCGGTTTACATAAAACATTAAATAGTGTAATTATTTTCGGCAAGCCAAACACACCCTTATCAAGCCATGTATCACAAGGGAAAACCACACTAATCCACAAGCCATATCACCATAAAAAATTAGAAAAAATAATTTCCATCACTCTTAGCAACACAACTACCAAACAACAACGGTGGAACTTCCCGTCCAAACTTGTTTACTTCCTTACCAAACAAGTGATACATCCTACCAACTTGTCCTTTTATGGTGGCCCTTCTGTCCACTATAAATCCTCTTTTCTAGTTTAAATCCCTGCCCACATCACAAAAAATTAATTCAAACCATAATTCTTAAAACAAGTCAAATCATATCACCTCAAGGTCACCACATTATGTAAATAATTCATCTACAACCGAACAATACCTCAAGAACATTAACAATTTCAATACATGCACATTCCCTTCAATAAATCACTCATTTATTTAAAACACTATTTAATAATTTTCCATTCCAACCAAGATTACAGTAAACCACACTTGAATTGAATACCATTTTCATCAACCATTTTCACAAATCGATCCAAGAAACCGATTTTATAATCTCCATTTTAAAATCAAACATCAAGAACGTTACACAACAAAACCCCATTTTCCCAAAAATCCCTAAAACATTCGAAATGGATTTTTAACCAATTTTACAGATAAAAACACAATTAATTTTAATAAAAACAAATTAATTTTAACTATGCTTCAAGTTATAGCAATGTGGATTCGATAGAGAAGCCACATACCTTTAGGGTTCTGGAGAATTTGACCCACAAGCAACTGCACCCCACTTCGGGCAATCGCTTCACAAAAACTGTTCTAGATTCCTTTACCAAACATCCAGAAGCCCTAAAATAAACACCAATGGAAACCACAACCCAATATCTACAAAAAATATATAATGATCTAAAAAATTAGAGAGAGGGATATGTAAATCTACATACAACCAAAAAGAACTACGCGAGGATACTTACCTGAGAAGAACTGCCTTCAATCCACCAAAACACTCATTCAAATTGCATCCAAAAAATTTGGGAGAGAACCTCCATCTTTTGAGAACCTAAAACACCAATTGAGGATCGAGTGGGAGAATATTTGGAGTGAAATAGGTTAATCCTCCCGGAGCTTGGATTTAAAAAACATCTTTTTAAGTGGCCACACGGTTAGCCCACAGAGTTTGGAAAACCATGGGCTAACCATGTGCACGCCACTATCATGGTATAAGGGGTTCACAATATTGCCTCACAAGGTTTGGAAAACTATTTTCAGACCATGAAAAGCCTACTGTCTCCGCCTACATAGTTTCCCGGAGAACCCACATGGTTTTTTAGAACTATTCTCAACCCGTATGCCCTTAGAGAATTCGTGAAACTTATTCAAAACCATTCCACACTCTCCGAAACTCTTCCCAACTCATCCCAAACACTTTAAACACATAAAAAATACATAACAAAAGGATACATACCTCAAACCGTGGGTTCTAAATTATCCCAATCATTTGAAATTCCATCCTCGTAATGTAGGGACCCTCGATTTTCTAGAAGAGCTAAGGCTGTTGTTCAGACATCTCTTTATTTTATTCCCAAGTCTCCTCCTTAGCTTGACCATAATACCACAACAAACTATCTAAACATATTCTTTTCCATGGTATAATTTATATTTTATATCCAGAATTCGCACTAGCAAGTGAACCAAGGAAGCATCTAGTTCTAGCTCAACATGATCCCAAATAATCACATGGTCACAATCCAGATGATACTTTTCAACTATGAAACACATATCATATTGTGCACCAAACTAAACTATGGAAGAAAAGACAAATGATAAGACACCTCTTAAATCTTATCAAGTATATAAAAAGTCCCAATATTCTTCCGATATAACTTACCCTGCTTCCCAAAATGACAATGTCCCAAACCAGGAGAGATTCTCCAAAACACATGATCACCCACCTCGAACAAAAATGGTTGTCGATGATATTCCACATAATATTTCTTATGACTTCGATCTTTCTTCATCCTCTTCCTAATCAACATGATCATTTTCATAGACTCTTGGAAAATGAATGGTCTGATCATCGAAGTTTTGCCCATTTCGACCCAACATAGTGGAGAATGAAATAGATGCCCATAAAAAGCATAAAATACAGCCATATGTATCGAATTATGATAAATATTATTATTGGATAACTCCACCAATAGTAAGTGATCCTCCCACAAACCATCATAATCCATCACGCAATCCCTTATTATATCCTCCAAGGATTGTATCATTCTATCAGATTGGTCATCTATCTGAGGATCATACACTATGCTCATCATCCATTTTGTCCCATGGTCTTGCTGCATGGATTTCTAGAAATGAGATTTTAACCTCAGATCTCTATCTCATATGACTGAAACTAGAACACCATCCCTCATTACCACCTCTCGTATATATATTTTGGATATATCCTCCACCATATCAGATTCACGAATAGGGATGAAATGGGCCGACTTTGTGTTCCAATCCAAAATCACCCATAGTGTATCGTTCTTCTAGACCATTCATGGGAGACCCATGAAAATATCCATTTCTATCTACTCCCATCTGCACACTGAGATAGGTAAACACTACCGCATGCTTGTTGGCTATTGATTCTCTTCCTTCACATGGGGAAAAGTATAGCATCTAGAGACAAACCCGACCACACCCCTTTTCATTCTAAACCACCAAAATTGCTCCTTCAATGCATTGTACATTTTCATAATTCAACGATGGAAAACCCAACAAGAATGGTAATAATTTCTGTGTATTTCTCCCGAAAAGAAACTAGTGCCACCATAAATTCGAAAGCACATGATTTAATTCCCATTCAGTTCCCAGTTCTCAATGGTCTCCCCACCATTGTGTTTTTTCCACATCTCCATACATTCAGAATCAGGTGTATGTGCCTCTTTAACCAAACCAGCAAAGTCAGCAACAAAAAACCCATAATGAAGATTGCTCTGTCACCCCGATCCTCACATTCCAACCACATGTCGGCTATGACCGACATCAATTTCCATTGATCAGATACATTATTCACCAATTGAGCACATGGATTTCTACTTAATGAATATGTGACCAAATTTCCTTCAACCAGTGTGTACATTAAGTCAAAATAAATTATTTGGAGATAGTCCATCCTTCTACTTTTCCTTGTGTTCAAATATCATTGTGAGAAGATATTAATTAAGCTCTTATAGCCTGTAAACATAGTAAATTTCAAACCAAAGAGATAATGATGCCACATTTTTTAAGAATGAACCACTACTGCAAACTCCAAATCATTGGTTGGGTAGTTATTCTCATGAAACCTGAACTATTGCAATCCATATGCAACCACATAATCCCCCACATGAGAACCAACCCCTACCCTGATACTAATGCATCAAAATACAGCAAGCACCCTATAAAATCTTTTATAAAAACAAATATTATTGATGATGTGTAGAGACTCTTTAGATCTTCAAAACATTTCTATCAATTCTCATCCCATTGAAATGGAATATTCTTCATTTTCAAACCTATCATCCAAAAATCCAATCAAGAGAAATAATGAACAAAATGTCTATAATACCCTACTAGAGTGAGGAATATCTATAAATAGAAGACATTCTTTGGGGGTTTCCATGAGATAACAGCCTCTATCGATTCCAGATCAACTAAAATGCCCCTCTAAAAAATGTCATGGCCAAGGAAACGAATGTCATGTATCCAAAAGTAACACTTTGACATTTTGGCATACACCAGATGTTCCATCAAGATCCCCAACAAGATCTCTATGTGATGCTCATGCACTAACCATTTACTTGAATACACCAATATATCATCCAAAAATACCACCACAAAAGAATCCAAATATCTCTAAAATATATGATTCATCAATGTCTTGAACACCGCTGGTGCATTCGTTAGACCAAAGGGCATAACCACAAACTCGTAATGACCATATCTACTTCTGAAAGTTGTTTTTGGGATATCCTCATTCCATACCCGCAATTGGTAATACCCTGACCTCAATTAAATCTTCTAGAATAACTGAGCTCCCCACAACTGGTCAAAAAAATCATCAATTCATGGAAGTGGATATCATTTCTTTATAGTATCCTGATTAATTATATGATACTCAACAAAAAGTCACAAGGTTCCATCTGTGTTTTTATCAAACAAAACCAGTTCTGCCCACGAAGAAGTGCTTGTATGGACGAACCCTTTGTTTTCTATCTCTTCCAACTTCACCTTTATTTTCTAAAATTCATCTGCTGCAATTTGGTAATATGGAAGTGAGATAGGACTATTCCCAAGAAGGAGATCAATAATAAACATGAATTCTCTCTTAGGTGTCATCCCTAATAATTCTTTGGGAAATTCATCCATAAAATGGTCCAAAAATAATATATGAACACTCTTCTCAACACCTTCCACCGATTCTCATGATAGAGCCTCTAACTGTTATGATATCGTGCCAACAGTTGGTGCCAAAAAATATGTTTCACCGAACATTGCACTCTTCTACCCACTAAAATGATGTCCATCGCCATCCTATATCACAAAACTAACCATTCACGCATAAACATCGATTTGGGTCTAAAATATTTACAACAAATCCATTCCCTGTATTTTATCTTATGCATCCATCTCAATCACTGAAAAATCCCACATCAATTCAATATCATCTATAACTAAGCAACACCCTATACATATGAAGGCTCGACAATCTCTTTGACCAAGAGGAGTTTGTAGTTTCAAAAGGGAAGGAATCATTTCACCATGTAAACCCAAAAAATTAACGATGTGAGAAGAAATAAATGAATGTAGAGAACACGTATAAAAATAATATTTCATCAACATTGAATTTAAAAGAAACATACATCGCATAGTGGATGGTTTTTGACTGATCATCCATCAGTGCATGCTCATCTCTAAACAACTGCATACTTGCCACACTTTTCCCCTTATTACCCTATCGAGGCATCATGGTATTATGAGAATCACTATGACCCATGTTACATTTCTTCCGAGGGGTATCATACTACCCCCATCTCATCAAGTCATAATACCCCCGCGACCCTTGAGGAGTGTCATGGACACCCAACCTTGGAGCATTCCAACAATAACACTACAGATGCCCCATCTGATTACAATTATGAGATGTTTGTGGTTGTTTTGCACAATACTGCTTGACATGTCTCATAGAACAACATTGAAAACATCCTGACTTACTCTTGGAATTTGTTGGAATATTCTCTGATCCTGCTGTGGAATTCTAAACTGTTTCCCCACCCAAGAAATAATTGTCCTTCTTCCACTTGAACCCATCTCCCAAGTTCCACTTATTCCCCATGGGTACCAAAATTCCTCCTCCTCATATAGCCCCCACAAGATCCCACATACCCATAATATCTCAATTCACTATTTCATTTTAATCATTTATACACATCACTGCAGTCTTGGAATGAACTTTTCTAGTTCAACCCAGCTTCAAAATTTTGTGCCTTCAACGATGTACTAACCGCCACCTCGAGTGAAAACCACACTAATTTCATAAAAATAGCCGCATATTCCGTCACTACCATGTTACCTTTCTTCAAACTGAATAAATACTTTGTATGTTCAGTTCTGAACTTATGAGGGTTTAATTATTTTTAAAAACAATCCTACAACCCCTCCCATGTCAGACTTTGGTCTGTCCAATCTTAGACTTCCATCTCCTAGCATTGAAGGGAACAATTTTCAAACATATATGTGGATATTGGAACTTTCAGCTCTGTCGGTGTTCCCAATAATTAAAATATCTTATTCATTCTGTTCAACCACACTTCATCACCTCTACCTATGAATCTCCCCAAAAGATGGGTGGATTATGCTTTGGAAACTGAACTTCATGATCCATATTCCTTTGTTCATCCACATTATTCACACTGTCCACTACTTTGAAATATTTCACTATACTCTTCACTAGTTGATGGTTCTCCTTGGGCTTAGGTGAAAACACATTTTCATCAGCTTCCTCCGGTTGGTCTCTACGATGCCTACCTGGTGCCATTTCTATCAACACAAAATCTACCATATGTCTCACCCCCTTAACAAGAAAGGGTGTAAAATTTTCAAATTTAATTACATAACAACTATCACTACCACTCTTTCCACAAGTTTACATTTCCCATATTACAATATTTTGAAAAATATATCATGTTTTAAAAAAACACCCTTTTTTTAAAATATAACAAGTTTCCATATTTCAAATCCATCTATTTTAAAACCCATCTTATATTTTTCAAAATCTAAACTCTCATATCACACTATAAATCATTATACCCCAATGAAATATGGGTCCTAGTGGGAATTTATTTCTACCATGAATTCCATGCCCAAATCATTATATATACCCATGACAATGAGATTTCCAATGCCTATGAGTTTCTCCAATACACATTTGTACCCAACTCCATGGTAACTATACTGTAGACGCCGGAAAAGTCCGTTGTTCCCAAACGAAGCTCCGGATGCGGAAAGCGAGATCATATTTGGAGTCGGAAGAATGTTTCGGAGGGCCCGGAGGCCTTGCGCGGAATTTCAGAGGCCTGCGCGCAAAGATGATGATCCGCGCGCAAACCCCCGGGATGCGCGCAACTCCCTTGCGCGCCGTGCCCGATTCCGCGCCCGCGAGGAGAATTCCGCGCTCGCGCCTTGGATTCCGAGCCCGGGGTTGCCTATAAATACTAGGCGACCCCCAACGTTTCAAAGGTTGCTGGAAGTCGAACGGTCTCCCGCGCGCGCAATTCAACCCCTTCCGCGCGCAATGCCGATCTTCAGGTAACCTCCTTTCTTTCGCGCAATAGAGCCTTGGGGTCCGCCTTCGCGCACGATCCCCTTGGCTCATTTCCTTTGAATAAATTTCAAACCCGAAGGCCTTTGCGCGCAAAATAAGCCTCTTGCGCGCAATTGCCCCCGGGTGCGCGCAATCCAACCCGATTGCGCGCACCCCCATCTTCAAAGTGGCCATTCGTTAGAGAATGAGCCGTTGCCCCCGCGAGCTGTCCGAAGCCCGGTGCGCGCAATCTCAATCATCCGCGCACAAAGCGCTGGCCCAATTTCCCGCCAGCCCGTCCATTTGCGCGCCGACCCGCGGTATTGCGCGCAAAGCTCCTCTTTTGCGCGCAAACCGCTAGGGTCGCCCCCTTTGACCCCCTTTGGGTACCCGCCTGCGTGGCGCCCGATGGTCTTCATCGCAGGTGCCCGCACCATGCGTCGTCTTTCCGTGCGCCCCCCCCCCCCCCCCAGGCTCGCGCGAAGTGACACGGACCTACCGGCGGCTTTATCGTCCTGCATGACGCTAAACTGCACCACGTCCTGCACGACGTTAAACTGCGTACGTCCAAGCTGCACGACGTTAAACTACCTAGCATATCGTCCGCGCTGCAAGACGTTAAACTGGCAAGTGTTTTGTCCAGCATGACGTTAAACTGTACCACGTCCGCGCTGTAAGACGTTAAACTGCCAAGCACCTTCGTCCTCAACACACGACGTTAAACTGTACTTCGTCCGGCAAGACGTTAAACCGTCCGCTTCGTCCTCAACACACGACGTTAAACTGTACTTCTTCCGGCAAGACGTTAAACCGTCTGCTTCGTCCTCAACACACGACGTTAAACTGTACTTCGTCTGGAAAGACGTTAAACCGTCCGCAACCTGATCCCGTGCTCCGCACGCAGGGTCCCCCCGGTTTGGATGTGGCCCCCACCTGCTCGTCTCTGCAGGGATGTCGGGATTGTCCCGCTTTTGGGACGATTTAATGGGAGTGGCTTTTCCCTACGGGGGCAGGGTATTACAAACCCCTAGTTTCTTGTGGGGGGTTGCACATGTGTATCTCCATTGCGCTCCCCCACTGCCGAAGCCAGTAGAGGGTGTGACTGGGATCGAGGTGTCTCCTACTTTCGGTCCAAGTCCCTTCCAACTGAGTTTTGCCGCATCCGGGCTGCCTCAAGTGCGTAAGTCCTGACAGAATGAACTACGTGGACTTTGATCCCTGTCTTCTAAACAGGGTACGTAGGAAGCCTCCCTGAGGTCCAAGCCCACCACCTGGTCGTCCCGGTCGTATTTACGTCGGTTCTTCCATCAGTGGACCCCTCCAGGGTTCACGCTTGCGTCGATTCACCTATGAATCCGCCCCTGTGGGAGACTGCCCGTGTGTATCTCCACTGTGCCTCCCCACAGCCCCCCTTTTTCCATTTCTCCTTTTATCGTCCAGCATGACGTGAAACTGTGATCCACCCGGCCGTTCCATCCCCCTCTGTGCGAGGTGGTTCGGTTCAATCCTCCGCCCGGCGGCCTAGACTTCTTCGTGAGTCGGCTTGCCGACGTCCAGCATGACGTTAAACTGTATACCCAAACTACGTTGACTTTGATCCGTGCTAATGCGCGGTACGTAGGAAGCCCCTACGGGGTCCAAGCTCTTCACTCCATCATCCATCCTGATCCTTACCCGGGCCGCCACATCCCGGTGGGGTCATGCCACTTCACTCCACTCCATATCATTTGGGAAGCCGCCCATGTGCTGGCCCCAGCGTCGGAGGTTCCCCGCAAGGGGTTCTGTCATCCGATCCACTTTTCGTGTCGATCGGTCCGATGCCGTCCCCGCTGGACGTTAAACTCGCGGCATACCCCGTGTTAAACATGGGAAGCTGAGGAAAACCTCAGGTGACGCAGTTCCCCGCACCCAGTACGGGATGCCTCAGGCCATCATGCCTTCGAGAAGCCTTATTAGGGACGGAAGACAGACGTGCAGAGCCGCAGTGTCACGACACGCCCCCAGCACCCAGAGCCACCCGGCCCTTCTCACTGAAGGTTGCTGCCCCGCCCAGACTCCTTGGAGCGTCCGGGCGGAAGCAGCGTAATTAACCGGTGTCCATGAAGATATGGCGCCGGGAACGAGATTCACGAACATTCTTAAGTCTATGAGGGAGACCCGGATTAGGCGACGAGTTCTGAGGAGACGTCCAAGGAAGGAGGAGCCGACATCCCATCATCCCGGTTTCGATCAAGGAGCAGACGCCCCTGAATAAGGGACGAATTCCGCCCGCCCTTGGAAAGCGGGACTGCAGGACCACAAGCCGCGCGCCCCATCCCCTCGGGTTGACGGGTGCACGCGCGAACGCGTCCCTGGCGGAACAGCGTAACCCGACGCACATCCGCACCGAAACAGAAAAATGGTGAACCCGACGTGAATCTCTTCTCCTCGATACGAAGACCGATGGCTTTCAGAGGTGTTGGAAGACCGGCGTGTTGCCCGGCCAAGCATTCAGTCTTACCCGCCAGGGGCTGGGGAAGGGACATCGGGCACTCCGTCTCGCAACGTCGAGGGCCTGGGTTCCCCCCACGGAAGGCGTCGTGGCGCTAATGGTTGGTTGTCGATTCCTTTTTCCTGTCAGTGTTAATGGGTCCTTCTCCCTGCTTTCAGAAATCAGGTCGCCCGATCCAGTGCCCGATCGCCACCCGCCCACTAGCGCAGGGATAGGGGAAACACCGACGCGGCTACTCCGCGCGGGTCCCGCCCGTTCCACAGCCGTCCCAGCAGCCGCAATTGCGGGACGACCACGCCCTCTCTCCCCCTCGGAGGTCATCCAGAGAAGGGTGATCAACACCCTGGTGCGGAGATACGAGGAAGAGGGAGTCATCCCCACTAGGGAAATGGCTCGCCTAGGCCTTGAGGAGGCTGCGCCTCGCCACCACCGCCGCCCCCGAGGGCCGCGCAGGGAGGCACCGCTGCCTACCTCAACGTCCAATCGCTTCGGGAGTTTATCCCCGGAGCGCTCTGACAGTTCCCTTCCCTACGCGGATGAGGTGGAAGAGGCCCGGGATCACCCTATCCGGGATTCGCTCCAGGGATCTACGGTAAGGACTCCCGCCAGGCCACGGCGACACCGCCGCCAGGCCTCTCCAGTCGAAGAGCGGGCTCTCCACCTGCCCGCGCCGCTCATCCCGACTCGTCTGTCTCGACGCCAACGTCGGGCACGAGCGGAAGAGGATGCCCGCCTTGGGGCTCTAGCGGCAGTGGCCACATCGCCCAAGCCACTGCTGGCTCCAGTCGCCAGGCCTCTGCGCATCCTGAGCAGGGGAACTCCTATGCCCGACCTGGATCGAGGCCCCGACCGCCCCAAAGGCAGGTTGGGTCGACTCTCCCGGTTGCCGGCACTGGCAGTAGCCACCGCAGACCACCTCGCGGTAGCGCTATTCACCCAGGATCTACTCTGTGTGGCCGATCCAGGAGGCATGGGCCATCCCACCTTCCGATCCCAGCCCGGAGGCCTGCCCGGAATCATCTCTCCCCGCGTCCCCTTTGATATCTGTCCCGGTGCCCCTCGCACCTTGGTTCCCAGTCCTCTTGGCCCCAGTACCAGTGCGGGCCGGAGGACGCCAGGACAGAGATCAGCCCTGCCCCGAAGAACCACCCAGGGGCAGGAAGGCAAGGCGTCGACGCCGAGGGAAGAATGTTACGGAATTCCGAACAGAGATCCGACCTGTTCGCTTCTCTGATTCAGAGGCGGAGTACGATTCGGCGACAGAGCCCTTCCCCCAGTCCCGCCAGTCTTTTTCGGCAGGGATGGGAATGCGGCACGTCAGCCTCGTACTCCCCGAGAGCGAGATCGATATGATCCCCGCTTCTCTCCGAAGGTATATCCGGAGTAGCGAGGGCCTGGTAGACCCCCAAGGATCAAGCTTGCGGTTGGTACCCGGCCCCTCCGGATGTGCCTTCCGCCTCGATCGGAGAAGCCGGAGACTTTTTCTGGGGATCGACGGTCGAACCACGATCTGGTGCACCCTCGGCGAGCACCGATGCCATGACAGGATGTTCGCTCGCCGGCCCGTCCTATCGTGAATGTGGTGGCCAGGGCACCGCCACCCTCAGAGGGCGGCCCGGGATATGGAGGCCAATCGGCCTGTTCGCCGTATTCACCGCCGGCCAGCCCGTCGGCCCGGCGGCCCGCCTCGGCACCACTGCCGGTTCCCCCGTCCGTTCCCAGCCATTGAAGAGGACCAGGGAGACCTGGGTCCCGAGTTTGAGTCGTGGAGCTTCTGGACCGTCCTTGCAGAGGGCCACTTCCCTGAGAAGTTTTGGCCAGTCGCAGGACCGAGCTTTGATGCACCCGAATCACTCACCCCCGGATGAGTTCGAATGCTTCCGCCGAACTCTCCGGGAGACTCACTCCCATCTTCACTGCCTACAAATGCCATACCCCGGGAGTCAACTACACCTGGAGGAGATTGGTGAGCAGTGCCGTCAAATTGACCTGGCCATGCTCCCCGCGGTTCGGCACCCCGGGTCATTTGAGCGCCACGAGGCCCTCCAAAAACGATGCGTTGAGTGCTTTCAAGTACTCCGCAAAGTTATCGAGGAAGCCACTCCCCACGTGTATATCCGTGGATGGGGCAGTACGCTGCCCTACGCTTCAGTGTGATTCGCCGATAGCCCGATTCGCTGGGTGGCCCTGAGGGTATATCCCCAGGGACAGAAACAGTCAATATGGCTGACCTGTCGGGAGGGGGGGACGACTTGGAACTTCTCGACGGGGGCTCCCCCCCCCGAAGACAATCCGTCGTCAGATCCATCGGTGAGAGTTACTCGTCATCAGAGGAACCTCCTAGGGCTCCCCGCACCCACTGAATCACTGACGTTGAGCCGAAACGTCAGCAAAGGAAAAGAGCACAGCGAGGCTATAAAGCCCGCCGACCCATCTGCCTCCATGCAGAGGACAGAGGAGGATCCCGAGAAGGCTAGGCTACGTCAGCAGCTCGCCGAACAGAAGAAGCTGGTTGACCAGCTCCTCGCCGAGCGCGCTGCAGAACGGCGGCCTGACAACGGTGATCCTAGGCCAGGACAGCAGGGACCGGAACAACCGCTCCTCGACGAGACTCTCCCGGGCAACCGTGATTACGCCGTGTTCGCCGACAGGAGAGAGGCCATTGCCTACGGCAAGAGGGCGCGGTATGTTTCGCCTCACCCTCCCGAGCGGCGTGACTACCTGAGAGATCCCGCTCGGATTCCTCCCGCTGCCCCAAGGGCCGCTCCGCCCGCCATCCCACGAGCTGCTGAGTTCGACGATCCGGTCAACGACCCGATTGAAGGGCCATGTAATGCGCTCGTGGTTAGAGATCCTCGCCAGGACTGGAACCCATGTCCGGACGATCCGATGGCGGCACTCATCGCTCGCTTGGAGGCCTTGGAGACTCGGCAGGTGGCGATCCCACCGGACGGCAAGCCCTACCCAGCATGGGTGGATGACATGCCGGCGCCTCCGGGATTCGGGAATCCCACTTTTGCCCCCTTCAACGGGACTGGAGATCCGCCACAGCATTTAGCCCACTTCAACTCGAGGTGCGGGCCTATGTTGGGGACTCCGGCGCAGCAAGAGGCCGCTAAGCTTCGCTGCTTTGTTCAGACACTGGAAGGGCCAGCATTTGTCTGGTACAGCCAGCTCCCCGTCGGGTCGGTAACCAGCTGGGAGGACCTCCGTAGACAGTTCCTCTACCAGTTCAGTTCCACAACCCGGAAGACAAGTATCGCAGACCTCTTCAAGTGCAAGAAGAGGCCTGATGAGCGAGTCGCGGACTTCGTCGCCCGATGGAAGGGTCTCACGTATTCCCTTGACATGCCATTGACTCAGGAGCAGTTGCTGACAATGTGCGTCGGGAACGTCAAGACCGAGCTGGTCCCTTCCCTGATCACTCAAAATTACCCCGGAGGGTTCAGGGACTTCTCAGACAAAGCTCAACGTCTTGAGGAAGCCCTGCAATAGGCCAGCCAGACACACCCGCTGCCTCCTATGATTCCTGCAAGGAGAGTCAGCAGGGCTGAGCCCGCTGCTGTTGCCCAGATAGAGGCCCCCAGGCCATTGGAGCTGCTGCCGGCGAGGCCAGCTCCACAGCCTCACAGGAATCCGCCTCCACGGGCTCAGTTCCCGGCCCAGCAGCGGCAGCCTCAGAATCGGCCGGCCCCTCCGCGTAATGTACCGCCGCAACCCAGGCGAGATAATCTGGGTCCACCTCCTCGGCCGGCCCCTCCAGCCCCTCGTCAAGACCACGCTCCCAGGGGCCCGCGACACCCTGACTTACTCATTCCACAAGGATCAGGTCCCCGGTTATTTCCGGAGCGCCCTGGAGCAGAGAATTGTGCGACTGCCTCAGTGTTGGAGGCCAGAGGAGGCACATCTTACGAATAACCCCCGCTACTGCCCCTACCATCGGGCCCTGGGGCACACCATCCAGCGGTGCTATGTGTTTAAGGATTGGCTCCAAGACCAGATTAACAACAATGTAATCAGGTTGGGCCCAGCTCCGGCACATGTGGCGGGCGTGTTCGTGGGATCAGATGACGATAGTGGCAACGAGGACGAATGGCAGCTGGTCTCCAACCGCGGATCCCAGAAGTATAATAACTGGATGGCCCGCAAGACGACCATTCGCGCCCATGGAATCATCCGTGCGCGCTTGAATCAGCCTGAGCCCCCAGAATCTGCGGGTGCTTCTTCGGCATCGTCGTCCCAGCCTGCCTCTTCCAAGAGGAGCAAACGACGGCAGCGCAAGAAGGAAGAGTGCGCCCCGCCGGTTCCGCCACTATCCCGCACTCTCGGCGATTTCATGCCCCCGGAGATGGGGGTCCCTCCTCGGATCTGCCCGGTGATGGATGATTCGTCCGATGATGGTATTGGGTACGCTTCGGTTAACACCGTCGAGCTGGTAAATCCCTTTTCGGTTCCCGACGTTGAAGAACACCAGTTGGACCTCCCTAGTGTCCCCGGTCGTCGCTACCCGTCGGAAGAACCGCAGCAACAGGAGTCGCCGGGGCACAGCCGTTGGTACCTCCAGCCAGGCCGTGCACGCCACTGAGACTAGGCAGCAGTACCTGCTTCAACCTCCGGTCCTGATGCCGCCTGTATCCGGGAAGCCGCTGGTCCTCTATGTGACCGCCCTGGAACGGTCCCTGGGTGCCCTTCTCGCCCAGAAGAACAACGAGGGAACGGAGAATAGCCTCTATTACCTCAGTCGCATGCTCCCTCGATGCGGAAGTTAGGTATTCCCCCATCGAGAAGAGCTGCCTGGCGCTCGTATTTTCCGTACAGAAATTACGACACTACTTGCAGCACCATGAGGTACAGTTGGTTTCTCGGGTAGACCCGTTGAAATATATCCTGAGCCGGCCTATGTTGACTGGCCGCCTAGCGCGGTGGGCTGTGATTCTCCAGCAGTTCGACATCAGGTATGTGTCTCAAAGGCCATCAAAGGACAAGCATTGGCAGACTTTCTGGCAGCTCACCCGACCTCCGCGATCAGCCGCTGGATCTAGGCTTTCCTGATGAGACCATTCTCTCGGTTGATCGAGCCGATCCATGCTGGCAGATGCACTTTGACGGTGCCCTCCCGGAGCCCCACCGGTAGAAGACTCGATAATCCTAAGCTCAACAGAGTGGGCCTTGGGCATCGTCTTCATCACCCCCGGAGCAAGCCGTGCTGCCATACTCTTTCCTGTTGTCAGAGGGCTGTACCAACAATGAGGCGGAATACCATGCCCTCATCACCGGCCTCGAGTTGGCTCTCGAGATCGACGTGCCCCGTCTGTGCGTGAAAGGGGACTCCGAGCTGGTCGTTAAGCAGATCAATGGCGACTACGTTGTCAGGAAGCCAGAACTTGTGCCATTGTTGGAGTGCACCCTCCTTCTGATGGCCCGGTTCCCTTCTCGGCCGGAAATTGTCCATGTTCCCCGGTCGCAGAACGGTCGAGCAATTGCTTTGGCCAGCCTCACTGCGTCACTTGCGGAGCCTGAACAGGACAACCTGATCGTCCGCGTGACGCGCCGCAGGCTCATCGCTCCCGTTATCCCGGAAGAAGATCGCGGCCCGTTGGTAAGTAACCTCACCACGGTTGCCCCTATGCCCGGAGCCCCGAGTACCCAGATATGACAGTCGGATCAGCCCCTGATTGGAGGACGCCTTTGGTTGAGTACCTCCAACATGGCATTCTTCCATCGGATCGGGCCGAGCGCGAGCGGTTTCGACGCCGCGCATCGCAGTTCGTCCTCCAGAGCGGTCCCGGCCTGGAGCAGATCCTCTACAAACGCGGATTTGATGGTGTTCTCCTCGTTGCCTTCAGGGAGTTGAGATCCCACGGGTCATGCAAGAGTTCATGCTGGTTTCATGTGGCGCCCACCAGACTGGGCCGAAGCTGTCCCACCAGATTCGGAGGTTGGGATACTTCTGGCCCTCTATGATCCATGACTGCATCGAGTATGCCAGGAGTGCCATGCGTGCCAGGTTCATGCGAACTTTGTGCATCGGCCGCCGGAGCCCTCTCCATACCACAAGGTATTCCTGGCCCTTTGCAGTCTGGGGATTGGACGTTGTGGGACCTTACCCGCCGGCGACAACTCACCAGTGCCGGTTCATTCTGACCGCCACGGACCTTCTTCTCCAAATGGGCAGAGGCGATTCCGCTCAGAGAGGTCAAATCCTGTTCGATCGCTGACTTCGTGACCTCCAACATCATCCATCGATTTGGAGTGCCTCACGCTATCCTCACGGATAACGGAACCAATTTCCGAGCAGCCGAGTTGAAGAAGTTGTACGCCAAGTATAACATTCGCTCGAACCATACATCTCGCTATCATGCGTAGGAAAATGGACAGATCGAGGCGTTCAACAAAACCCTCTCTAACATTCTGCAAAAGATGGTTGGTCAGAACAAGAAGAGTTGGCCGGACAAGCTCCCCAACGCCCTCTGGGCTTATCGGACGACGACTCGCAATTCCACCCAGATGACCCCTTATTTCCTGGTGTACGGAGCTGAGGCCGTCCTGCCCATCGAGATCCAGTTGCCGTCCTTGCGCACTGCGGTCTACGACCAGCAAGCCGCCGGACAGAGTTGCTGAAGCCCGTCTAGTCGAGTTGGAAGCACTGGATGAGAATAGACTTCGCGCTTTGCACAACTTGGAGAGGCATCGAAGCAGAATGGCTCGAGCTTTCAATAAGAAGGTTCGCCTCCGCTCCTTCCTGCAGGGTGATCTAGTGCTAGCCCTAAGAGCGCCGATGATCCCCGGCAGGAAGCCACCCAAGTTGGAGCCCAAGTGGAGGGACCTTTTGTTGTCCACAAGGTCTATCCCAATGGCGCGTACTCCCTAGCGACTATGGATGGTGAGCGTGTCACTCTCCCACCAACGCTAGGTTCCTCAAGCAGTACTTTGTCTGAGTGTACCAACGTCCAGCATGACGTTAAACTGCACAACGTCCAGCATGACGTTAAACTGCACAACGTCCAGCATGACGTTAAACTGCACAACGTCCAGCATGACGTTAAACTGCACAACGTCCAGCATGACGTTAAACTGCACATTTGTCCAGCATGACGTTAAACTGCACATCGTCCCGCATGACGCTAAACTGCATACGTCCTGCACGACGTTAAACTGCATACGTCCAAGCTGCACGACGTTAAACTGCCCAGCGTATCGTCTGCGCTGCAAGACGTTAAACTGCCAAGTGCTCCGTCCAACATGACGTTAAACTGTACATCGTCCTGCATGACGTTAAACTGCCTCTCAAGAACTACGTGCGGCTTGATTCCCATCCTTATGGGATACGTAGGACCGCCTGAACCTTCATGTTTCAGGCCCAGCCCCATCCTTCGGGAATTTCCATCCCATCTCGGGCCCTTGGCCCAGTTGCCCCCGGGTGTGCGGCGTATGGTGTGAGCACGGGGCTATGCCCTCATTCACGTCGGTTTTCTCGTCACGCTGTACGCCCCCCCCCCACGTTTGGGGATGCCTTCTGCTCCCCCCTTCCTGTTTTCTCTCATCGTCCTGCATGACGTTAAACTGCCCCTCAAGAACTACGTGCGGCTTGATTCCCATCCTTATGGATACGTAGGACCGCCTGGACATTCATGTTTCAGGCCCAGCCCCATTTCCCGGGAATCTCTATCCCGCGTTGGGCCTCTGGCCCCAGTTCCCCTCCTTTTTGTGCGAGGCGTATCGCGTGAGCGGGGGATTATGTCCTCATTCACGTCGGTCTACTGGCCGCGCCGTACGCCTCCCCCGTGTGTGGGACTACCTCACACCCCTCATCGTCCTGCATGACGTTAAACTGCCTCTCAAGAACTACGTGCGGCTTGATTCCCATCCTTATGGGATACGTAGGACCGCCTGAACGCTTGTGTTTCAGGTCCAGCCCCGTCCCTTGGTTGATCACGGGAATCTGCCCTCTTTTGGTTGCTCTCAGGGTGAGTCCTCCGACCCTTTCCGGAGATCTGTTAACATGTTTTGGGTACTTCGGTCTATGACTCGTAGTGTCAAATTCAATCCCGACAAGTCCTGTGTTGCTTGTCAGGCCTCACGCTTCCTCTTGTTCGAGCCTTCACTCAAAGGATCCTCGTTAGCGGTTTGGGTATGATGCCTCAGTGCTCTCCTACCGCTCCGGGTCGATTTACCGGCGGGTCTTGGGCCGCAAATCGATAT
The DNA here is from genome assembly GCA_963277665.1 of Viscum album. Classification (NCBI taxonomy): domain Eukaryota; kingdom Viridiplantae; phylum Streptophyta; class Magnoliopsida; order Santalales; family Viscaceae; genus Viscum; species Viscum album. Next base: position 31,490,967 of record OY728150.1, on the reverse strand, counting down.
GAATCCTGCGATTGAGCGGTCGATGCTCGTTTTCTTGCCCCGTCTTAGGCTGACGCGATCGGATGTTGTGTTGCAAATGCGTCAGCAACATCCTTGATCGCCATGTCAGCTCCTTCAGGCTCTGAACATTGGTTGCGCAGTCCTCATCACACTCCTCCTTTGTGCGTTGTAGTGGAATCTTGACACTCTTTTCATACTGACCTTCAGTACACCTCTACACGTTAGGCAGGCCAACCAAGGTAATGATGTCGTTCGAGGCTCTCATGATCTGAGCACCAAGGATATATGCGGATATCCTCCCTAAGGGCCATGCGTAGCTGGACCCTCGTCCCCATAAGGAGGAAGGAGTCGCCCGAACAATTGCGTTCTGGGACCAGTATATCTGGAGGCTAGCATCTCTGCCCCTCGGGTGATGGACATACGCAGGCCCCTATCCCAAGACTCTTCTCCTGGAATCGTGCGTGACCGCAGGGCTGGGTATGCTCCCACCTCCGCCGTGTCCGCCGTACCGCGATAAGCGGATTCCTCCATGGTCCGAACCACACGACCTTAAACTGTGTTGTCTGGTCCTACCACACGACCGTAAACTGTGATCGTCTTGGCCGCCCGACGAGAAACGGCACTGCATCGTGATGTTCCCCTCAGGGGGCACTCATGTTGGGCGCTGGTTAATAACCACGCCATTCATCAATGCCTTCCGTGGCTTGATTATTATGGAGACGCCAGAGATCTCTCAATCACAGGCATGTCGCCGCACAAAGAAAAACCATTCATCTTTAAGGACAAACAAGAAATATCAAATGCCGCTCCTTCTGTGTGCGAGGGTCAGACCCGCACTCCTCCCCGCGCTAGTGCCCGATTGTGTTGCACCGCGCTTCAAGAACTACGTGCGGCTTGATTCCCATCCTTATGGGATACGTAGGAACGCCCGGATGTTTGAAACTTCGGGTCCAGCCCCCCACCTCTTAGAGATTCCCCCTTCTCTGGGGAATACGCCGCCTTCAGGTCACCCTCAAGGCGTGTTCCCCGACCCCTTGCAGTGGTCCACCGGTGTCAAGAGTACTCTGGTTTATTGCCAGGAGGGTCAGGATCCGCTTGGTCAGGTTTCCTCCGCTTTTCAGGCTTCGTGCTCCCTTTCATTCGGACCCATCGTCTACGCCCTGGGTGGAGCCCCCGTGAACGGTTCGGACACAATGCCTCAGTGCTCTCCCACCGACTCGGGCCGGTACCCCCAATGGCCTCGGGCAGCAAATCGATATGAATCCTGCGATTGAGCGGTCGATGCTCGTTTGCTGCCTCATTCCACCAACGGTTAGTGCGATGTTGATGCTGCTTTTCCGCCACGGTCGGCAGTACTCTCATATCGTCACGCCGGTGCTCCCGGTCCTCGAGTGAATGGCCGCATGATTCACATCTTCCACCTCCCATTCCGGCCAGGCGAAACCTCGACACTCTTGACACTATCCCTCAGTGCATCTTCGCATATCCAGGGGATATGACCAGATGCGGCGTACTTTGAGGTCTTTATGGTCCGAGCTCTAAGACCTTAAACTAAGATCTCTCTATATGGTCCGAGCTCTAAGACCTTAAACTAAGATCTCTCTTTATGGTCCGAGCTCTAAGACCTTAAACTAAGATCTCTCTTTATGGTCCGAGCTCTAAGACCTTAAACTAAGATCTCTCTTTATGGTCCGAGCTCTAAGACCTTAAACTAAGATCTCTCCTTATGGTCCGAGCTCTAAGACCTTAAACTAAGATCTAGCCCTTATGGTCCGAGCTCTACGACCCTAAACTAAGATCTCCCCAAATGGGGTCCTACGTCCTGCATGACGTTAAACTGCACTCTCAGAACTACGTGTGGCTTGATCTCTAGCCTGATGGAGTACGTAGGAACGCCCGGGCATTCCGACTCGGGTCCAGCCTCAGGGATCGTTAAGTCCCGCCCCTCCTCGTCGCCGGCCGTCTGGCCTGACTTCGGGTAGAGTGGTGCAGTTGTGATATTCTCCCCGATTCAGCTTGGGATGCCCCATCGCAAGGATGGGAAGCGACGGTTTCCTCGTCAGAGAGGTGCTGTCTGAGAATTGAGGTGACTCACGGCCAGGTTAGTGCATCCACCTAATACACTTTCCCCACGGTGGCGCAATTTTGAGAGCGTTGGATTCTGTCCGAACAAATCGTCACTTCGCCCCACGCTTCGCATGCCCTGTTGATCTGGATTTCCACCCTTGTGTCTGAAGGAACCCCAAAGCGGTATTCATGATGACATGTGGTCCGCCTCCTGCAATATGAATGATGGCCTTTTTCGGTCCGTATATTGCAGTTGTTATGGTCGATCCACTGTCCGCCTACCGTCTTGGGCATTTCCTGGAAGGCCGACCGTTGTGGATGTCCGGATTCGGGACACGCGATTCACCCTTTCTCATTTCCCTATGTTCGGATAAAATCTCAACGCCCCTAGCGTTGTCCCGCTCGTGTGTTGGAACAAGTTGGGGGGATGATACATTGATTAGGTCTGAGGTCTCCTTTCCTAGGAATGACCTCCCTCTTTTCTCCAGAAATCCAGGCCCAATTATGGATGCCTGATGCTTGGTTAACACTCCCGCAGGACAACGAATTGTGGTTGGGCATGTTAAGCCAAAAGACGCAGGTAAATATATTGATTCATACAAATGGATCTAAATATTGAGTAGCGGAAGTAAATGTTCTGGAAATGGCAAAAAACAAAAGCCCCTAGGGGTTAGCGTGCTGGATAAGTCTTTCTAATGCCGCTACCCTTTGGCTGGCGGCCTCCAGAGCTGCTTCTCGCTCTCTGCGTGCCCTCTCTTCGTCGGCGGTCGCAGCACACAGTTCGTCGATTCTGGCCTGTGCACGCTCCCGCTCGACTTGAATTGTCACCATCTGTTGGCCCGCCTCCGTCAGCTGTACTTGGGCGTCAACCAGCTGGGCTGCTAGTTGCTCCACAAGCTCGGTGCATGTTGCGACGAAGGCTTCCTTCTCTGCCGCCTGCCCTTCGAGACACCGGACTTCCTGCTCCGCCGCGAGGAGCGCCCGCGTGCTCTCCGACATGTCACGACTTTGTGTGACGTCGGCACGCCGGCAGCTCTCGCGCATCTTTTCGGCCATGAAATCACGGACCGTCAGATGGAGGCGTTGAGCATCAGCTCCCCCGGCACACAGGAAGCGCAACCAGGTTTGAAGTGATCCCATGCGCCCCAGCCACTCCGATGGGTCTCGCTTGAGGAAGCGCTGGATGCACTTCCACCCCCTGCGGCGCGTTATCCGGCTCTCCTCGACCGCCTCCGCGTCCGAGTCGTCCATCTCCTCGGGGTCGGCAGGCCGGTAGGCAGGGAAGGCAGCCAGCAGGTCTGCTGCAGGGTCCGCCCCTGGGAGGTCCTCACGAGGGATAGGTTCCCCAACATCCGGGCGACCTTCTTCTCTCTCCCCAGCGGCGCTGACACCCTCGTCAGCCCCCAACCTCTCTCCGATGGCAGCACCGCCGACGTCCGCAGCCCCTTGATCAGCAGTTGGTGGGGCCGGCTCGGTTTGGGAAGCCTGTTCCGGAGCAGGCGGCATGTCTGCCACCGGTCCACTCGTGGATGGCCCGGGTTCGGCAACCCGATGAGCCTCCAGTGTTGAGATCACTGCACAGGGCATGCCATGGTTAGTCACGGATCGTCAACGGCAAGCACCAGCAGTAAAGTAGGGAGACTTACGGGAGTTCGGAGCGTCATCTTCCGCTGCCCCGGCCGCCGCAGGAACAGTTGCAGCAGGGGACCCTTCCGCGCTTGTCAGTTCGATGATGGGTGTCTGGCCCCCGCCTTGTCCCGCTGGCGCCTCTCTTACTCCCGCTGAGGACGCCTGACCAGCATCCGTGTGCTCCTGAGAAAGGTGGAGAAATGGGTTAGAAGCTACATAAGATAATAGATGAAGCAGGTTGAGTAGGGATAGAAGCGGACCTCGAGGAGCTCAGCGACATCAACGTTGTCAGAGCCGGCCACCTCACCGCTCTCCCGCGGGCTCCCCCGATGAGACTTTCCCTCGGAGCCTTCATCCTCCCCCGTTTCCTCCTCCTCCTCGGAGTCGCTACTGTCATCTTCTCCCGGCGACATCTGTTCTGGAGCGGGCTCGAGACCGAGCATCACCTTCACCAGAAGGGATGGCTCCGCACGCTGACCACGTTGGCGCGCGTACTCGTCCATGGCCGTCAGATACGCATACTGCCGGTTGAAGTCCACCCTGCCGGCGATCTGGAGGCGCCCGACCTCTGGCAGATCGATTCCTTCTCTGAGTATCTTTCGCCAGATGACGTCGGTCCCCAGTGACTGCCGCAGGGTCATCCAGGCCGACCACAGCGCAGGGAAGACTGCATCGTGGAAGGGTTCGAGCAGACGCCTCACCTGCTTCCCGGGCCGCTCCCCGACCGCCGCATGTACCCCCTCTCTGGGCGCCGAGGTCGTAGCGGCAGCCTGCGATGTGCCCGCCGCCGAAGTCCCTGCTCGCGCCGGCCCCGCTGCTTGGCGCGCCTCCGTTCTCCCCCGTGTGGCGGCGCCTCGCCTCCTCCCTTGACGCCCGGTCTCCGCACGGGTGACCTCGAGCCGCCGAACTGGCTTCCGTAGAAGCCCCTCGGGGTACGCGATGGCCCAGTGTTCGGCGTACTCGGTTGCCAAGCCTGCGTCGATCCCGGTAGGAGGGAGAGTGATGACGTCGCCAGAGCCGAAGGCGACGAACATCAGCCACATCTGACGAAGGACGCAAGGGTTCGTCTCCTCCCGGACAGCAGTGAATACCCTCTCCGGCATCCGTTGAAGGCACCCGAACTGCCTGGTGAACCGGGTCGGCACGTAAGGCTCGCAGATCACCTTCCCGTCGATCCGAGCCACGAGCACCCCGCCCCGCATGTTCAGGAAGTATTCATGCTGCTCCAGCGGGCCCTGTCCATTGTCGATCATCTGGCCGACGGGAGTGGGGAACGGGCTGAAGTTGAAATTGGCATGATTGCCAATCCGAACCCTCACGCCCTCCTCACTTAGGGTCATCGGAGCGACCCCCGCAATGTTCAGCAGGGAGGGTCGCAGGCCGTTGCCCGGAGGAATGATGGCATTTGGGAACGTATACCCACCAAGGTGAGCAGCCACCCAGCCGTGGAAGAACTGAAAGGGCCCACAGATCCTTCGTGGCGACCCCCCTCGTGAGATGCGTCCCAGAATGGCATACAGCCTCGCCAACACTGGGACCCCGAGGTTGTATCTCTTATTGGAAGCCATGGCGCCCGCCATCGCCAGTGTCGCCGGGCGGACGCCCATCCTCGCATCCCGCACTGGAAGGAGCCACCCTCTCAGAAAGGCGGCCAGGAACGCCGCGTACCGGACGTTTGGGTCCCGGGCCTCGATGACGCGGTACCCCCATGAGCGGTAGTCGCCCGTCTCCAGGACCCGCCAGTATGACCCGTTCCGGCTCCTCTGAGCTGCGGTCGGGCACCGCTTCCCCCTGCCTGGCATCTTGACCGCCGGGTCATGCTCCAAGAACTGGCCGAACCATTCCTTGTAGGCTATGTCCTTTTGGAAGTCCTTGATCCCGAGCCGCTGCGTAGCCAGGTCAAGCAGATGCCAGGTCAGGATGGGAGTCCGTGACCTGTCCTCCCAGGTGTTCTTCGGTGGCAGGAACTCATTGTATTGGTAGCCCTCCAGCGGGATACCTCCGATGCAGTGGATGTCCCAGAGACCAATGCCGACCTCCCCATGGTGAAGATGGAAGGTGTTGGTATCCGGGGACCAGCGGGTGAACAGCTCCGGCCCGAGCTCAGACTGCTGGTAGAAGTGGAACTGCGACGTCCACACCGCCTCAAACAAGCCGATGTACCGCAGCTCCTCTGCGAAGTGATCGCAAGTGTGGCGTACCCAGAACGCCCAGGCCCATTCACTGGTGAAATTGCCCCCAGACCGCAAGTCCCAGTCCTTCAGCCAACCCTTGGTGTCGTCCGTGATGCTCTGGCGATATATGCTCGAGTAGAGGGCTGGAGAATTCTCCGCAGTAGGCTCACCCCCGTCAATGGTTCGCGTCCTCGGGTTCAGGACATAGACGTCCAAGTGCCTGGTCTCCCTAGCAGGATGCCCATTGTTGGTGATGTTATAGCGGGGAAGCTCATCCTCCCGAGTCACCCAGGTCCGCGGCGCATCAATCTCGAACCCTGGCACCAGGACCTCATCTAGGATGCCGATGTTCCAGAGCGGCAGGTTGTCCGACAGCGGATATGTCTTCTGGGCCGGCGTCAGCAAGTCGAACAAGGATTGATTGTTGGAAACAATCTCCTTGGCTCCGTAAACCTCCTCGTTCGTCGCCATCTCAGCCCTGCGAGTGGCGGCATCCCCCTCATTTCCTTGATTCGCGGCCATCTCAGAAGTTCCGGGGGTCGTGCGGGTTAAGGGATGAAGTGTGCGGAATCGAACGAGGCTGGTGGAAAAGTTTGAGAGTCGGCGCGCAATCCTAGTGGACGGCGCGCAATCGGGAAGTCGTTCGCGTAAAACCCCGGGTATTCGCGCAAAGACAAAGCGAAATCCGGACGGTTTTGCGCGACGAGCGGGCGAATTCCGCGCCGGAAAAGGCAATTTCGCGCACGAGAGCAGAGATGCTTATCGCGCGGAAGGCCAATGTACGGCACGGAGGGACCCAGTGCCCCTATTTATAGGCGAGGCCGGGGTCCGCGCTGCGCGGAAAGCGCTTTGCGCGACCGCAGCGGCGAATTTCGCGACCGACGCCCCTTTTTGCTCGCCTAAGTCCCGCGCCGCCCAGGACTTCGGCATTCCGGCGTCTCCCTCGGAACCCGATCGTTGCGACCTCTCGCCGATCAGATTCCGAGGGGGGGCTTTTGTAGACGCCGGAAAAGTCCGTTGTTCCCAAACGAAGCTCCGGATGCGGAAAGCGAGATCATATTTGGAGTCGGAAGAATGTTTCGGAGGGCCCGGAGGCCTTGCGCGGAATTTCAGAGGCCTGCGCGCAAAGATGATGATCCGCGCGCAAACCCCCGGGATGCGCGCAACTCCCTTGCGCGCCGTGCCCGATTCCGCGCCCGCGAGGAGAATTCCGCGCTCGCGCCTTGGATTCCGCGCCCGGGGTTGCCTATAAATACTAGGCGACCCCCAACGTTTCAAAGGTTGCTGGAAGTCGAACGGTCTCCCGCGCGCGCAATTCAACCCCTTCCGCGCACAATGCCGATCTTCAGGTAACCTCATTTCTTTCGCGCAATAGAGCCTTGGGGTCCGCCTTCGCGCGCGATCCCCTTGGCTCATTTCCTTTGAATAAATTTCAAACCCGAAGGCCTTTGCGCGTAAAAGAAGCCTCTTGCGCGCAATTGCCCCCGGGTGCGCGCAATCCAACCCGATTGCGCGCACCCCCATCTTCAAAGTGGCCATTTGTTAGAGAATGAGCCGTTGCCCCCGCGAGCTGTCCGAAGCCCGGTGCGTGCAATCTCAATCATCCGCGCGCAAAGCGCTGGCCCAATTTCGCGCCAGCCCGTCCATTTGCGCGCCGACCCGCGGTATTGCGCGCAAAGCTCCTCTTTTGCGCGCAAACCGCTAGGGTCGCCCCCTTTGACCCCCTTTGGGTACCCGTCTGCGTGGCGCCCGATGGTCTTCATCGCAGGTGCCCGCACCGTGCGTCGTCTTTCCGTGCGCCCCCCCCCCCCCCCTAGGCTCGCGCGAAGTGACACGGACCTACCGGCGGCTTTATCGTCCTGCATGACGCTAAACTGCACCACGTCCTGCACGACGTTAAACTGCGTACGTCCAAGCTGCACGACGTTAAACTGCCTAGCATATCGTTCGCGCAGCAAGACGTTAAACTGCCAAGTGTTTTGTCCAGCATGACGTTAAACTGTACCACGTCCGCGCTGTAAGACGTTAAACTGCCAAGCACCTTCGTCCTCAACACACGACGTTAAACTGTACTTCGTCCGGCAAGACGTTAAACCGTCCGCTTCGTCCTCAACACACGACGTTAAACTGTACTTCGTCCGGCAAGACGTTAAACCGTCCGCTTCGTCCTCAACACACGACGTTAAACTGTACTTCGTCCGGCAAGACGTTAAACCGTCCGCAACCTGATCCCGTGCTCCGCACGCAGGGTCCCCCCCGGTTTGGATGTGGCCCCCACCCGCTCGTCTCTGCAGGGATGTCGGGATTGTCCCGCTTTTGGGACGATTTAATGGGAGTGGCTTTTCCCTACGGGGGCAGGGTATTACAAACCCCTAGTTTCTTGTGGGGGGCTGCACATGTGTATCTCCATTGCGCTCCCCCACTGCCGAAGCCAGTAGAGGGTGTGACTGGGATCGAGGTGTCTCCTACTTTCGGTCCAAGTCCCTTCCAACTGAGTTTTGCCGCATCCGGGCTGCCTCAAGTGCGTAAGTCCTGACAAAATGAACTACGTGGACTTTGATCCCTGTCTTCTAAACAGGGTACGTAGGAAGCCTCCCTGAGGTCCAAGCCCACCACCTAGTCGTCCCGGTCGTATTTACGTCGGTTCGTCCATCAGTGGACCCCTCCAGGGTTCACGCTTGCGTCGATTCACCTATGAATCCGCCCCTGTGGGAGACTGCCCGTGTGTATCTCCATTGTGCCTCCCCACAGCCCCCCTTTTTCCATTTCTCCTTTTATCGTCCAGCATGACGTGAAACTGTGATCCACCCGGCCGTTCCATCCCCCTCTGTGCGAGGTGGTTCGGTTCAATCCTCCGCCCGACGGCCTAGACTTCTTCGTGAGTCGGCTTGCCGACGTCCAGCATGACGTTAAACTGTATACCCGAACTACGTTGACTTTGATCCGTGCTAACGCGCGGTACGTAGGAAGCCCCTACGGGGTCCAAGCTCTTCACTCCATCATCCATCCTGATCCTTACCCGGGCCGCCACATCCCGGTGGGGTCATGCCACTTCACTCCACTCCATATCATTTGGGAAGCCGCCCATGTGCTGGCCCCAGCGTCGGAGGTTCCCCGCAAGGGGTTCTGTCATCCGATCCACTTTTCGTGTCGATCGGTCTGATGCCGTCCCTGCTGGACGTTAAACTCGCGGCATACCCCGTGTTAAACATGGGAAGATGAGGAAAACCTCAGGTGACGCAGTTCCCCGCACCCAGTACGGGATGCCTCAGGCCATCATGCCTTCGAGAAGCCTTATTAGGGACGGAAGACAGACGTGCAGAGCCGCAGTGTCACGACACGCCCCCAGCACCCAGAGCCACCCGGCCTTCTCACTGCAGGTTGCTGCCCCGCCCAGACTCCTTGGAGCGTCCGGGCGGAAGCAGCGTAATTAACCGGTGTCCATGAAGATATGGCGCCGGGAACGAGATTCACGAACATTCTTAAGTCTATGAGGGAGACCCGGATTAGGCGACGAGTTCTGAGGAGACGTCCAAGGAAGGAGGAGCCGACATCCCATCATCCCGGTTTCGATCAAGGAGCAGACGCCCCTGAATAAGGGACGAATGCCGCCCGCCCTTGGAAAGCGGGACTGCGGGACCACAAGCCGCGCGCCCATCCCCTCGGGTTGACAGGTGCACGCGCGAACGCGTCCTGGCGGAACAGCGTAACCCGACGCACATCCGCACTGAAACATATACCTTCAGCATAAAAGTGTTATCTATTTCATTTTTTGATATACAATCCATGTTCACCAATCATATACCTTTCTACCATCCCAAATCAAGGAATATACTAAGAACGAGTGTGAACACCAAGACCAATGATCAATCACCAAGGATCGAACAATTGCTCTCACATGAAATCCAAGGACCGAACAATGTGATACCACCTGTAACATCCCGCCCCAAATTATTGGTTTGAGAGGGAGGAGGAATGCTACTAGGACTTAAGAGGCATTCCGATGGATCCAAAGGCTTGCAATAAATGCCAAGGGGTTTGACAATAAATTGGGGAACAATTTTCCCGTAAGGAAAACCCAACCATCCTAACAATTCACAACTATATGATGCATGTCAACAAACCAAACAAAATCATACATTACCAAATGACAACCAACTAATCTATAACGATCCCACATGCCAAATACAACAAATCCATATTAAGAGTACCATGTAGAACACTACAATAAGACTCCAAAAGAACTAGGACACCATCCATAGCTCCTCACCAAGCTCCATACTCCATGAACCAAAACACCCAAACTTCATGTCGAACTGCTAGAAAAATGAGAAGCTTTACTCTTACACGTGTCCTAGAATGAGACATATATAGATGAACCCATGTTCTAATGTAGGGGGTGAGTACTAATACTTAATAGGATTTCCCTAGATAACATCTCAACACACGTCACTAGGTAATAACCATGATCACATTTATATAAAGCAATTTATAAAAAACATTTAATAGTGAAATAACATTAAACAATCCCAACAAACCCTTAGAAAGCCATGTAACATAATGAAAAATCTCACTAATCCACAATCCATATCACCATCACACATTAGAACAACCAATTTCAATTTTTCATTGAAACACCAAAACCAGAGAACCACAGTGGAATATCCCATACAAACCCATTTACATCATTCCCAACGCAGTGGTACTTCCCATGAACTTATCCTTTGATGGTGGCCCTTTCATCCACTATCCATCATATTTTACTGTGGTACTCTCCTCCCACTTCAAAAAAAATTGACACATTCCATACTTCTTAACCCAAGACCAAAAATATCTCATCAAGGTGATCACATGATTTAAACATTTCATCTACAACTAAACAATACCTCAAGCACATTAACAATTTCAACACATGACCATTCACTTTAATAAATCACTCATTTATTGAAAACAATATTTACCCATTTTCCATGCCAACCAACATTTCAATATACCATAATTTCATTGAAAACAACTTTCATCAACCATTTTCACAAATCATCCCAAGAAACAGGTTTTAAAATCTTTATTTTAAAATCAAACATCAAGAACGTTACACGACAAAAACCCCCTTTCCCCAAAAATCCCCAAAACATTAGAAATGGGATTTACAAACAATTTCAGACCTCAAAAAACAATTATAATTAATCAAAACTAATTAATTGTAACCAAGATTCATTTTCTAGAAATGTGGAGTCAACAGAGAAGACACCTATCTTTAGGTTTCCGGTGAATTCAACCGACAATCAACTGCACCCCAATCCAGGAAAATGATTCACGGAAACTATTTTAGATCCCCTTACCTAACACCCAAAACCCTTACAATTGACACTAAAGGAAACCACAACCCTAGATCAACGAACAATGGGGTAGATCTAGAAAACCTATAAATAGGGAAATGTAGATCTTGAGAAAACTACCAGGAATCACAAGAGGATATATACTTGAGAAGAAATCCCTTCAATCGACCAAGACACCCAATTGATTTGATTCCAAAACGTGTTGGATACCACCTCCAACCATTGAGAACCCAAACTACTAAGTGAGGCTTGAGTGGGAGAAGATTTTGAGTGAAATAGATTAAACCCGAGGGAGCTCAGGTTTAAAAAAGTATTTTTAAGTGGCCACATGGTTATCCTGCACTGTTTGGAAAACCGTGTGCTAGACAATATATTGAGAGAAGGGGTCTGCATGGTTGTATCACATGGTTTGGAAAACTCTTCATAGGGCATCTGAAGCCTCCTATCTCACCCTACACGGTTTCATGGAGATCCCTCATGGTTTCCGCTAACCATGCTCAAACCATGCACCCTTAGAAAAGCCTCCAAACTTATTCAAAACCCTTACAAACTCTCCCAAAATATTAACAACTCATCCCATGATATTTAAAAACATAAAAATGAATAAAATAAGTATACATTCCTCAACCCGGGGGTTATAAATTTACTATTTGTTTTTCCCCTTTGTATACTCTGCCAATGCGGGCATAGTTTCCCCAATATCACAAATTGGCCATCACTGCTTTTCATAAGCCTTTGGAATTTATGGAAATGTTCTTGAGGTTATGTGACCAACTGGGTTCATGTCACCTTTGGACAGCACCGGGATCCGAGATGTTACAATGGAAACCACAACCCATTTTTATATGATGCATTTTCTATTCTTATTGTTACCTTGAAAATAGTGTTCTCAGGTACCGAGTTGAAAAGAAAGCTTTCAGTGTCTAGGTCGATGAATATGTCGGCCGCCAACACCAAGAATGGTGTCCCTATCTAGAAAGATGAACTAGAAACATTAAACATTGTTTCCCAAAACCAAAAATCGTAGACTCTTGCTATTTAAGGTATAACTAACCACATATGATTCCACTATGTCACGACCCATACTAGTGGGACCTTCTCTGCAACTGCCCAAGACCTCCTCAAATCAGCCTAAGGATGGTGACTATCACCGAGTCGAAATATCAAAAACATAGGAGGAATTCCCTAAGTACCAATACACACACACACACACACACACACACACACACATCTCCAATCCCAAAAATTATAAAATGTAAAAACCCCTAATGAATATTAATGCATGCATACAACAAAACCCTACCAACAGAGTAAAATAGAATGTAATGTGATGAATGTAAACTGGTCCAAATTACATGCCCACCAAAATAAAGAGTTTGAAAACTAAAGAGTACAACCTGTAAACAATAATGGTGTTGGGACTACTAATGGATGTCATAGAAACACCTTGAACTATTTTGAACTCACAAAGCTTTTTATAGTCCTTCTATGCCCTATAATCCATGAAACGTCTAATCTTAAACACAAGACACGACATGTGTGGGAAAAGCCCATGCAGGGGTGAGTATAACAATACTTAGTTCAGGACACTGAAATCCACAAAGAAATATACAAGTAAAGTTACAGTCATCTCGACACAATACATGTCTACAAAACATATAAGAATTGAAACATACAAATATACTTGAATCCCATACCTGTATTCTAGTTGTAAGTCATAATGACATATATCCACATGCTAGGGATTCAGTCTGACGATTTCACAAAGCACTCATCTAGGAGAACTCAATTTATGAGTATGATAGATCTGATGACGTCCTTTTGAGCAATAAAGATCATTGGGATGTGTAAGGTGAGATATATATGCACTGATTAATATGAAGAGTGAAAAGATATAGAAATTTCAAGAGAACACTATCCTGAGTGGGAAATGATCATGTTACAGGGATGATGATCCCTTCTTGGGCCTTGGCGTATAACAAAAATCATCTACATTCACCTAATAGTTAGAGGATCAACATCAAATAGGATTAGTCAAACTAAAACCTGGCTATAATCTAATTCCGGAATAGATAGAGGATCTCGCTTTGTGCCTCTCAGATGGACTCGAGCTCTATCCACAAAGTCTCGCATAAGGGATCATACTCTTGTGGATAGAAACGATACATGACCATTATGGGAATGAGGAAAGGCGAACTAACCCAAACAAAACTATTCCACGGTAAAGTGGAAAATGAGATCAAGACATATAAAATTAAGTACACTAGTCATGTGCCAATACACGGCTTCAACCCATGTCTGCCAACCCATGTACACATTCACTGGGTAACCCGTGTAACTGGCATGGTCTAGGTGTGTGGTGAATTATTTTTCATTTACTCCACCCTATTTGTGTGTATCTTTCGAGATACATCGAGTCTTACGTAAGGACCAACACACCATGTGAGAGGGGTAGCATTTCATGTAATCTATTTCTATCATCCAACCCCCTAGTAGTCCTTCAATGGGTCCCATATGTCATGTATCGTGGGATACACACCATGTTCTCTTTGAATTTCCTAGAAACTATGTTCTTCATCCATGCATCACTTTCGATCATCTGTTATTCGTTCTGGAGATCCATTCTAATCAAAAATCAAGATTCATGGTTTTACCATCATTGGAACACTAAAATTGTATGTTTTGGGCCTTTGATCATCTCTAATAACATGTTTATAACATCCATTTGAAGAGTGATTGAAGAAATATTTCTACAAAACCATGTCAATTCACCTTCTATCAAAATTGTATCACCTTAATTTGGCCTCCATAATGTCGGATCTACAATTTTGGAAACTTGTCTTCTAAAATAATGTGCAATGATCATTCATTCATATACCCACAAAGAATGAAGAATGAGATTGGGGGAATAAACACAAAATAAAAAATTGAGGAACTAACCTTAGACGTTGTTCATTACGGCCTTGATCTGCACCTATTAGAACGATCAAGTTAACAAACAAGAATAAGTAAAATAATAATTATCTATAAATTCTGGAAAATTAACCCTCTTATAGGAATGAACAAATGAGGAAAACAAATTTTAAATAACAACCCATACCTCGATCATTGATGAAGAGTAGATCTGATGCCGTCAAAAAATATATCCTCCAACCATGCTGCACAATGATGCAAGGATTGAACATTCTTCATCCTTTGTGAAGAATTGTCCAAGGGGGTGGTTCCTTTCCAAATATCCAGAGGATTTCTAGCAATTCTTTTAGTGTAACGATCCTAACCCTGGGATCCTAGTTATTTAAAACTATAAAACAATTCATTGTGTCATTAAAATGTTTAAAATAAAATAACATATTAATTTATTTAATTTACCTTAAAATAACCAAAAATTAACTCCTACAGCTGACCCACTCCGGTCAATTTTAGGCATCACATAATTAAAGTATCTTATTTGAAGATTCCCTCATATTTCTGATCCGGGAACCCAATTAAAAGTTATTCTACTTTTTTAGGAAAATAGCTCGTGCATGCTATTCAAAAAATGTATTTATTTCCAACATTTATTATAGGAACTCCAGGACTCATAATCACATGTCGTCACAATGAATGGTCTTGAATTAATTCCTTATATTTAAAAATTAATTCATGGGAAATACTAGACATTTTATTATTTTTATTAAATAATCAGTCAGGTTTTAGTAAATTCATTTTATTCTTCAAAAATATGTTCTCTTCAAATATGTTTTTATTGATTTTTGTGAGAAAATTTTATGAAAAGTTCATTGAAATATTACAAATTGTATTTGATAAAATGGATATCAATTTTTAAATCATCATATTAGAATTATATTTTGGTGAAATGTTGATATTTTTCTAAAAAAATTAATTGTTTAATGTATATTAAAAAATGATTTTTATTGAAACTATGTTTTATTTTCAGGTATTTAAAATGTATACATATATTTTTTATTTTATTTTTTAAATAATTATTAATATTTATTAAAAATTATATATTTATTGTATTTATAATGATTTCAATATTTGAATATAGTATGAAAACATTTTATACATCAAAATGAATTTTTATTGAAAAATCTTATTTAATTATGTCTCATTAGTCTACATTTAAATTTAATTATTAAAATTATTTAGATTGAAAAATTAAAAATAGAATCCATGTTTTTAAACATGTCTTCCCAATTTGGTAAATGGACTGCTTTATTTTTAGACATCATGAAAAGTAGCTATTGTAATTAATTATCACCACAAAAAGGATAAATCATGTAATTAATGAATAAAATAATATGATAAGGACTAAAAAGTGGTCCTAACAAAAGACATATACTATTTGATGAGTGTATCTGAACCCTTTATACCTATATAATTAATATAAGGCCAGTTTTCACCATATTTCATTGATTTTTACCATTATAAGATTTAAATAAAAGATAATGATAGAAATGTCACTTTCTTTCTTTAAATAACTACAATATTTTTTGATAGAGATACAAAAACATATGTTATGTTATATTGAGTAATTTAAAAGATAAATTATTTTTCTTCATAATATTTTATTTATAATTTATACTAATTAACTAATTACATTAAATGATTATGAAATTCTACCATAATATTTAATCAAAAAATATAAAAATAAAATAAACGATTTAAAAAAGTAATATAAATTGAATGAGTTATCATGTTCTTTGTTTTTTTATTAATATAACATGTTACCTATTAGAAAAATGATTATAATATAATTATTTTTATTTATGTTTTATATTAATTCTAATAAAAAGGGTGCATTCTAAAATTATATTAATGATATTTTGTAGAAAATAATTCTCAATTTAATGATTTAAAATTACTAAAAATCATATACATGGAAAAAGGATTGTTTTATGTTAAAAGTGATCATATATTTTTTATTTAGGGACGAATTTATCTTTAAAATTTACTATATTGAACCTTAATGGGTAAAATAATTTTTTTTCATGTTAATTAACAAAAAGGGTTAACGTGGGTTAAAAAGTGGAGAAGGTAAAAAATAATATAAAATTATCAAAATTTTATTGGATAATAGTATACAGAACCACCTTCATCGTATATTTTAATTTTATAAATTTTTTTACCATTCCTCCAAGAAGGTTAATTTATATTAATTTAATTATTTAGAAAATTCAAATAGTTCCACTCAACTCTCTTATAAGAGGGAACCAATTATCCTATTATATTCCCAATTTAAAAGCAATTTATTTCAATAAATTCCTACCCAAAACCCTTACTAACATTGTTCCCCACATTATAATAATATTGTTTTGGAAATATACATGCCCCTAAAGTCATTAAGGTGTAAATTAAATAATGTTTCCCAAAGAAGAGGAATTATCTTTAACTGAAAGATTTAGTATAATTTATTCTACCACCTACTTAAAGTAAAAATATACCATGGTGATCTAATAAATTAATTATATCAAATTTACTATAGTTTTTTTATTTACATAAACAATATCAATATTATTTTCCATCAAATGTGAAATGAACCCATCAATCATGTGTATGGTGGACTACCACCTCACGAACAAATGTAATTTATTTTCAATAATAGCCTCTCACATATGTTTATAATTATTCATTTCATGTTTATATATGATATTAATTAAATTTTTATAATTTTTTTAGCAAATATATCATATATTTTATGACCTATACATCCATTGAAACATGATAACGTCCTTCGCGCATATGTGTATATTACCACCTCCATAAAGGGATGTTATTCCTTTTTAAATATCGCATGACGTAGATGGTATATATAAGTAGAGTTAATGAATTACAATTATATTTGTGATATAATTTTCATTATCAAAATATAAAATAATAATTCCCGTCATTTGATTTTTTTTAAAAAAATATTAACGTTACTCTTGTGTACCTGCAATATGTTTTCTTCATGTTTTTAGCATAGCTCATTTCTCATAACATTAATTGATGGTTTGTTTTAAATGTATAAATGATTTATAAAGGGATTATAATATAATGATTATAAGTATAGATTTTTTTGAGTAATGACCACTTAGACCATCGTCAACTAACCAATTTCATTTTGGATATATGAGTTAGATATCGTCGCAACATCTAATATGAGATTAATTAATTAAGTAACTATACAAAACTTGGTAATAAGTGAAATAAAAGTAAAAATTAATACGATGAAAAATTATTATGAAATTAAAAATACATATGTTTATTATTTAAGAAGATAATCAAATTATGTCCCAAATCGGGATCATGGGAATTGATTTTATTTCTAAAAAAACCCTTTTTCAATGTTTCCTTTCAACTAATTTCTTTTCATTTCTATGTTCTTCTAAATGATTTAAGAAAAAAAATTATTTTTTCAGTGGATTAAATGGGTCAATTTTCAACATATTTTACTTTAATTCTAATATTTTTTTAAAAAATTAATCTTTTTATTGTTTTACATAATGGACACATTAATTTGAAAATCTCAGTTTAAATATTTTAAAGATTATTTTTATAAATATTTCTCTTCCATGACCATGTTATTTTAATTATTTTTGTCATTTATTTATATGGATATAAATTAATTATAATGGACAATTTATTTCAATTTTCACTTTCTTTTGATATTTTTTTAAATAAATATTTTTATGTATTTTATATATATTGTGTTGAATATATTTCAAAATATAAAATTAATATTTTATTTTAATGTATACGTCGTGAATGGATTTTTCATGAACTGAAAAAATGATTTCATAATTCGATTTAATTTTATGATTACATAATTTCATTAAGAAAAACAATCATTCCCTTTTCTCTAATTATCATAGAAAGGGTTTTAAATGGAATGGATATTCTGATATCAAGAAATTGTTTTCTTATGTGTTGAATGTTACTCTCTAAACTAGCCTTTTCATTGGTCCATGACCTTTATATCTCTAGATATCTCAATCTATATATCCCACTATATCTATGTCAAGCTTTAAAACATTTATATTCCTGTCTCATATATATAAATATATATATCTTCTTCTCCCTTATATGGCATAATACTTCATTTTTTCATTTATAAAATTCCATGATTACCAAATTCTTTTGATTACGATATAATGAAATAATAACTAACCCATTACTTTCCATGGGTAATTAATATCATTATACAATATTATTTATTTCCAATTTCAGCACACATAATCTTGATCATGGTATGATGGGTATGCCCAGATATTGCTCTAATGCATTGGGTAAATATTTTTCCTCATGAGATTTTATTTTTGGGATTATGGAGTAAATCTAATTCACTATGGGACTCTTTCCACTATGTCAAATTGTCTTGGATGTTATCCTAGACTTTTTTTTATTTCATTTCCTGTGTTTCTTCCACATTTCCATATTTTTCATTGTTTCATGATTTAGAGTTCATTACATTATCCCCCATGTGGTTACGTAAAAAAAAATATATAAACTAATCTACATGATACATCAAAAGGGTGAAACTTATAACTTATTTTGAAAAAGTTCTCATAATGTTGTCATAATTTAAAATGAATAGTTCTGATTTTTATTTCCCCATTAATATTTATTATGAAATAATGGTTGAAGATATTTTTGCAACGTGTTTATTTATTGGGTGATAAAATATTAATTTTGATACCAATGTTTAATTTTTATGAAGACAAATTTTATATAAGCATTCACTAACTAACTGTTTTATTTACTTATTTTCATATGTCTCTTACTGCTCTTTTTGTTCTCTTCCCACATTTTAAAACGTTTTTCAAAATTTTATAGGGATGATTATGAAAAAATATGAGTTCAATTTGAAATTTTTTAATATATATAATTAAAATAAAGCATGTTATAACATAAAATTTTTTTGTGGGAAAATGTATACAAATTTTAACTATTTTGTCTATCATTTAAAATTTATTTATGTTATGATATGGTCCTAATTCTGGTAATATATGAACTATAAAGATAAAAAAATGTTGGAAAATTAATTCTTCACATGAAACTCATGATTTTGTAACGTTTATGTCTTGGTCTCTATAGTTGGTATCAAATGAAGAGTTTATATAACATTACAAATTGGGAAATTTTCATGTAAGGATAGCATAAGTGTTATGGATACCATCATCAGTTTATGATTTTTATATTGATAATAAAATAAATTTCTAAAGAAATCAATTTATAGTTTTAAGTTATTTTGTTTTAATGTGATTAATGACATTTTGAGAGATGTTTTATTTGGTTGAGGTATATATAACCTGCAGGTCCAACATGATGTATTATTTTATGAATAATTTTTTTTCATAAGTTTAAAAGAATTAATAAACATAATTGTATATATAATTTTAAATTATTAATGTTATTTTTAAAACAATATATCATATTTTTTGGAATTTTATAATAATTAAACTAATATTATTTTTTTAAGGGGTAAATTGGTCTCATATAGAAATGCCAGAAAATTGAAAACACAACTGAAGGGTGATAAGGGGGAAAATTTCAATCACTGCAGTAAATGATGTCTTCGATACTATAGAATTTCATTTTTTAAGTGATGTATATAAAAATGATTATATTTAATTTTTGAACATATTCTTTATCATAGAGATAATAATGAATAAAAAATTTAATTAGTTATCAGCTAATTACCTTTATTTTTTATGAGGATAACTACATTGGGAGACTTTTATGATCATGTTAAATATAAATTTATGGGATTTTATCTGAGGATTATAGGTTTGATTATATTTTTGAGGCATATATAATGTCGAATTATGTCGATACAATATATTTATTACATTTATATTCATATCTTGTAGATTTTATGATTATGGAATATCCATTTTTCTTACGATACATTAAGGGTTATTATTGTTATTTTCAAATAAATTCCGACTTTATCTTGGAATAATTTGTGATCAAACTAATATAATCATTTTGAATCAATATGTTTCGAGAATATTTTGAGAGATTTCATGGTTATTTATTTATTGAATGGTCTAAGTAGAACATTTAGTTAATTTATTGAGGATTTAGTGAGTAATGTGGATTTCATCATATGAAGGTTTATTCATTTTGAGAATTATCTTATACTAATAATTTTAGTTTTGGATAATGTCTCATGATAAGAAGAAGTGCTTCATATCCTTTTATAGACTACATAATCTGTTCAAATGTATTTTTACTCATTTTTTATATAAAAATATGATATGGTGGATGGAATTTAATAAAGGTAGGAATTATCATAATAAAGTAAGTATATTCCATTATTTTATTTGTCTATAATGTCAAGTATTTCCTTAAATATAGGAAATAGATCATGAACCAAAATAAATTTCCAATTACCTTCATTTTCAATGAATTGATGATCTTCTTTACACATCAACTATTTATTGTTTTGTGGTCAATAAATTTCTCTCGATCATTCACATCCATGTCATAAAAGATCTTTGCATCACTACATAATTATTTTGATATTAATTTTTTCTATAGTTCCATATTATCACTTCACACTAATGATTTTCTTTTTTTGAATCCTATTTATGTGATGATCTTCCAATTTACTTTTACCACTTTTCGATAATATGTTTTGTCAAAACTTTTTATCACGTGGGATTTCAATAAATGCATTTGAATATGTAAAATACTTATATACCAATTGAAATTTCTAATTGTGTGGAAGAAATTTATTAAATTGAGGACAAATGTAACACCCCAGTATTTTTAATTATTAAACTATTTTTAGAGCGTATAAAGCACACAACAATGACCATAAAAGAACCTTGAAATATTTTTATTTAAACAATAACATTTCCTAGCAATAAAATTAGAGTGTATGAATATGATTAATATATTTATAAACTATATAAAAATTTCCTTTGATATACTGATAACATATTAATAAATAATCACTCAATTTTAGAAAAATCCATTTTATTCTAAAAAATAATTTTCCCTTCAAAAATGGATTTTGTTTACTTTTATGAGAGAATATTATAGTTATCATATAGTTATTTAATAAAATTAATTTAATAAATGGATAAAAGTTTTTAAATCAGTATATCAAAAATATCTTACTGTTAAATTGTTATATTTTTCTGAAAAGAGTAATTTATCAATGAAGAATGAAAAATACTAATTTTTGTAGAAAGATGTATTTTCTTTTTGAGTAATTATAATTTAGAACAATATTTTAGAATCATTTTAAAATTGAATTATTTCTAGATTATTAATAAAAATCTAGTAGTGGTATTTGGAATGATTCTTTTAACTGGTTATACTAAATATATATTTTACACTTAAGACGCATTATTCTAAAAAATCATTTTTCATCGTGTCTCATGGATATAATTGTTAATTAAATTATTCCAATTTTGGAATGTGAATATAGAATAATGGATTTCATAGTTTTTTATCAGAAGGTAATAATTTTCTTCAAATTAACTTTCTATTTTTAGTCTTTGTGAATTGTAACAATAGTAAGTAATTATCACCACAATAAGGGTAAATTAGGTAATTAAGATTAACAATTATATGGTAACGACACAAGCTTGAACCTAAAATATTCTTTTGGCCTATGGTATGAGTGTTATTCTACCATTTTAATTCATGTCTTGAATATATGGCCACTTGGAACCATATTTATCAGATTTCAGCCTTTATAATATTTAAGTATAAGATAAAGTCTAAAATCTCCCTTTATGGATTTTAATAATTATAATATATTTTGAAAGTGATAAAACAAACCTATATATAGTTATAATGAAAAAATTTAAATGAAAATTATTTTTTTATCATCGTGATTTATTTCTAATTGTTTTTTATGATATAATTTCCTTTAATGCTTATGCAATTCTAACAAAATATTAATTCAATTAATAGATAAAATAAATGATGTTAAATTTTTTTAAATTAATATAAATATGTTAAATTATTGTGTTTTGAAAAAAAATTATGCAAATACAAAAATTTAGTAATTTTTTAATGTATCCACTCAGATTTCATTGCATTCATTTTATTCAATGTCAAATTAAATGAATAGTTCCAAAACTAACATTAAACATATTTTTTTAATAATTTCTATTTTATTAAATGATTTAAAATTTTTCAAAATACTATATTTTTCCAGGTTATTTTTTATGTTTACCATTATCATCTATGGTTAATTTATACATAAACATTCCTTTTATTGTAACTATATTGAAACCTATTGATCAAAAGATTTGTTATAGTGATAATTGTAAAAAATTGTTAATGTTGGTTAAAAAAATAGATTAAGGTAAAAAACTAATATATAAATGTCCAAATTTTAATATATGATATTATTAACATCCATATTCATCATCATTTTTAATTATATTAGGTCGGGTCCTTTTTTTAAGAAAATTATTCTATAATAATTTAATATTTGAAAAAAAATTCAAGAGTGCCCCTCCCTTCCCATATTAAAGGGAACCCTCTATAATCTTTTCTTCACACAGTAAAAGAATTTTAGTTCAGTAAATTAATAGAAAAATAATTTCATAAAATCCTTACCCATGTTATACATGTATCTTATTGTGAATTATACCAAGATTACTGGGTTTAAGCTGTAAAGTAATGGATGTTATCTGATGAAGAGCTATAAACATAAACTGAATAATTTAATTTTATTTCTTCTTCCACCCCTGAAAATACTATTCATCCATGATGATGTAACAAAATATTATACACCAAATGAATATATATATATATTTTTAATTAAATAACCTACATCCATATTTTCTTCCATTAAATCGTAAATAAATCTATCATTCTTGTGTACGAAGGACTACAAACTAGCAGGCCGATGTAATTTATATTACAACATTTCCTACCATAGATATTAATCATGATGTATTTAATTTATATATTTTATATTAATGAAATATTTATCACTATTTAAAATTAAAATATAATATATTTTATTTCCTTTCCATTCATATAATAAAGATAACATTTATTTGGCATACATTTGGATTTACACCTCTACGAAGCCAATTTTAATTGTTTTACATTACTGCGTCACATAGATCGTATATATAAGGGTATCTAAATAAATAATACTATGATAATAATATAATAATTTTTTTGAAATATAATAAAATACATATATTACTTCCACTATGATATTTTTAAAAATTGAATCTTAAAGCATTTTTATGTACAGGTTACCGTCTCCATGACTGTATTAACGTTATTTTTTCCAAAACATCATTCATAGTATATTTTAAAAGTGTAATTGATATATAAAAACTGGTAATTATTTCCTAATTATTATATTTTATCTGATTTTATAATGTCCTCTTTCACCAAAATGAACATGACATAGTCATTTTGGATAGATCAGACAAATAACATCAAAACAACTTATGTGAACATAGTTTATTAATAAATTTTATATAACATAATATTATGTGAAATAAAAAGAATAATAAAAATGGAAGTGTTTATTAATAGTGTTAAAAAATTTATAAATTTTTGTTTTTAAGAAATATATGGAACACTCGTGATGATTCGGTCTTGAGGTAATAGAATTTCTTTAAAAACCTATTTTAAAGATTCCCTTAACACTATTTTTCATCCATGCCTAGGATTTTCTAAATGTTTTAGGAAATATTTAATTTACTTTTCAATAGATGAAAATGACATTTTTCGCATAGTTTACGTTATTTAAAAATTATTTACAATAGAATCATTTTTCTATTTTACATAGAGAACACTTTAGTTTAAATACCACTATTTATATGTTTTAATGGTATTTTTTTAAAAATATTTATGATCCATGTTCATGTTAATAAAATTATTTTATTAGTATATGTTGGTCAGAGTGGATACTCAAGAGGGGGGTGAATTGAGTTCCAATTAAAAATTTCTGATAAAAATATTACTATTAAAATCCCCCAATTTAAATAACAAGCTAAACTATAGTGAATTTGTAATATAGTAAAGGGTCAGTTAAGTTCTCAAGAGACTGATTAGTTCTCAGTTAATCTAATCTGAATATTAGATTAGATTTCGAAACTAACCTAATTCTTTATAATAAATACAAACACTTGTAGGTTTAACTATCAGAGTTACTTTAAAACAAGTTTGAATTTAATGTACTTAGCAGACGAATATTCAATATAGTTTAAAACAACATAAACAAGCACTTCAGTTTTAACGAAGAGGTTCAGTCTAAAGCCGAGACATAGTCCTCTCAAAATAATTTATATAAACATTTATCCACACCCTGGATCGGGGTTTGCAAAAGTTCAAAGACTATCCAGGTATTAAGACCTATACCACAGTTCTTCGTGGGAAAAAAAACAATAGCACATAGGCTATCCAAGTCACACTTGACCTCTACCACTATCCATAGTGGGATATAAGAGTAGAAGGGAAAGAGTGAATGAGGATTTATAAATCCTCATGTTCAGCACAGGAGACAGTGTGTTTCTAACAATACAGAGCACACACACTACTCGAAATTTAAATAAATAAAACACAATAGAGATAAACAAATTTGAGATGGTTTTAGAATGATCTATCTATTTTGAGTTAATATTTGGACCCCTCAGATTTATGTAGATGAATCTTTGAGTCCTCTAGTTTTTGTCAAGAAAATAGAGTGTCGTTTTTGCCTTTGACTTCTAGGTCTAGGTTGATCAGTCGGATCAGCTTGAGTATGGGTGAAGTCGTTGAATCTCTTCACTCCTTGAATGTTCAGGTTCTACATACTCAGCATATATGATTCCTTCTTCTTCTATGCATGTATGTGCTTGTGTATCTCTAGAAGGTTGTTTTGAATATGCATGGAAGGACTGATCGACTTGTTGACCCAAAACATTAATAGTTTGAGGTTCTCTTTTATACACCTTCAGATCTAGAGATAGGAATGATTACCTTTTTATAGTTATGAGGTACGGTTCCCTGATATGTCAAAAACCCTCATTAATTAATTTCAGTTTCATTAAAAACATCAAATATGACCATTTCTAAATAAACAAATATAAATATAGTTTAGATAAATAGTTACTGGTTTCCATCGGTAGTTGTTACTCCTTTTAATGGTTTCTTTCTTGAATCGGTCAATCCTTCTATCAGCAGCTCCTTCTATCGGTATATCCTCTTATCGAAAGCTCCTTCGGTCGATATCACCTTCTATCGGTATCTTCCCTTATTGGTAGCTCCTTCTGTCGGTATCAACAAACTTGTATCGGTGGACTTCATATCAGTAGCTGTCTATCTATATATTTGTATCGGTAGCTTGTATCGGTAACTATGTATCAGTGACCTTGTGTATACCGGTAGACTTATTCTATTAGTTGCTAAGTTGTAACAGTAACTATCTACATACTGGTGACTGTATCCATATCTGTAGACTTCTGTACCGGTGTACTTGGCCTTATCGGTAGCTTGTGTACTCGAGACCTTTGTATCAGTAGCTGTTTGTATCAGTGACTCTTGTAGAATTAATTGGTAGGTCTGTCTGTCTGTATTAGTAACTATTGTGAATACCGGTGACCATATGCATACCAGTAGACTTACTCTATCTATAGGTCTATCTTAGTGACTCGAATACTAATCTGTTCTATGCAAAACATATCCAAATTGAGTTAGTGACATTTCTAAACAACTGTAAACATAGATAACCATTGATTAAAAATTTCCAATGATCATTTTAATATTTTATCAACTTACTAATATGATGTCATAGAATGACTGAATAATTATTATAAAGATAAACCTTATTTGGGATTATCAAAGATATTGAAACAAAATTGAGATTATCAAAAGAGGTAAGGTCAACAATCTCCCCCTTTTTGATAATCAGAACTTATGATAATATAATTCCAAAATAAGCAGTAATGTATCAATGTAAAATACATTTGATCTCATTACATTTTCAAATGTGTCCAAGAATAGAGTATTACATGCAAATGTATCAGAGGGAAAATTATAAAATAAATTTACCATAGATATGAAACAACTACAGCAGAGGTATAATATATTATACTCATATTCTACATTTCTCCACCTTTCTTATGCTCATACATCTCATATATATTATTCTTATATTTATCCACATTCATGATTAGAAAAAAGTAGGAAACAAAGAATGTTATAAGTAACAAAAGGTAAAATAAAGTAAGATCATATATATTTCATTGGCAAAAATATACAGATAAAGACAATATTGAAACAAAACGAGTACAAGTGATTCCTATAAAAAGTTCTAGCCACTATTAAATCCACCTCCTCAGCCTGAGATTTTCCCTTGGGATCAGAAGAGGATTTAGGTTTGGTGGATGCAGGTGGAGGCTTAAGAACATCAGAGATAATCATAGGAGGCCGATCTACTGATTCAGTGCATGGCCTATACTATGTAGCTCACTGGGTGATCATAGGAGTGAGCCTCAGGATTTCTTGAGATTGAGACATCTGAGGTATAGAGGCAGACTGAGCAGAGGCTGGTAGAGATGAATGTACAATGATTGGAGTACTATCTACATGAAAAAATGGCAGCAACAGATTCCTAATGTCCATTATGATCCCTCCTCCTATTTCCATAGCATAAATGAAGTCATCCTTGTTCTCCATAAACTTAACTAAAGTAGGAGTCAACTCCCCCATCTTTATTACCTGTTCTTTGAAAGCCTGATTTATTGGGGGAAGTTTCAGGTTTTCTAACAGATGTTTGAAATGATTTTTTAATTGATGCTTATTGTAGATCCTTTGGAAATAGAAATCCACTTTGTCTTTGACCTCTTTTTAAGAAGAAGTGGCATCTCTCATAAAATTCTGAACAATTTACCCTATATCCCTTGGGGTAGTCACCACTTGGGTCAAAGCAGTTTAGTCTACATAGCCAATGGTAGATGACTTCCCAATCTCTTCACTCATCACAGCTCCAATATGATCAATATCCAATAAAGTCTTGGTAGAACTCAGAGGTGAAATAGTAAAGGTAACTATTTCCTTAATAGATTTAGTCGGCCCACTTATAAGATTTTTCAAAAGAGAGCCCTGGGTGCTAACATTATGTTCAATGGAAGTCTTAAATCCCTCAAATGATGATACCATCTGGCCAACTACACTCTTCACAAAAGACAAGTCTTTATCTGCTTGAGATTTATAGCTCATATAAGACTCCATAGAGACAATTGATTTCATTAGAGATTCAAATTCCTCTAACAAGCATGAAATTTTATTCTAGAAGGTCTTAACATCATCCAACACAACAAAGACCGATTCATTCATCACAGACAGAAGAGAAGATACTAAAGAGGTGTCCATTATTTTCATTTCTTCCACAAAACCGGCATGGAGATCAGACTTCAACTGGTTGAAATCAAATATTCTTACTATATCATCTGTTAAAGTTTCAGGAAGGATATTTTATGTGAAAGGTGGTCTATTGATCAGTGTCTCATCTTCTGAATCAGAATAGTCTCACCCAAACACTAAAAAAGCTAGGTCTTCAGCTCAGTCTTCAATATCATGAGCTACTGAAATAGTACCATGTCTGATAGGATGCTCCACGTGAATTTGTGCATTCTCCTGTATATGTACAGTAACATCACCTTCTGCAGCTTGGTCTTCTTCAGAACAATCTTCCACAACAATCTCTATTTCTCTAATAGCAGGAGGCTCCTCAGGAAGAGGTTCATGTCTTTCTACTTCAAAAATTTCCTCGATATGATTTGAGGAGTTACCAATTAGTGGACTAATACTCAAGTAGGTATAAATAGATACTTCAGTTTCATATTCTCTTTCTACTTCATTCTCTGGATTAGGCTTCTCATGATCTGAACTAGCTTGGTCTTCTTCATCAACAGGTGATTCTTCATTTCTCTCTTCCAAGACTGTTTCCTTCCCAGATGATACCTCTTCAGCAACAGGACTTGGATGCATGTCTTGATCCCTTCCATTAGCTACAGAGGTATCCTCTTCATCAGTATCATCACTATACTGAGGTTCCTCTTCATCAGGTCCTAGACCTGGATCCCTCACATCCTTAGGCCTAGAAGGATGATAAACAAGATTAAACTTATCATACAAGTTCTCATCTTCACTGACCTATTCACTTCTCAACGGATTCCAATTGATCTTCATGTATTTACAGATAGTTTTGGTAATACAAAAGTTGTCTTCCATAACCACTGTCTCATCCAGAGACTTATCCACACCTCTTACCTTGATCATTACAGAGATCAACTTTTCAAAGAGAAAAGCATTAGTTTTTGACATTGGCCTGGTCATGTATTCAATTTTAATCATTAATAGTCTACAAAGATTCACCTTAACACCATGTATTAATAGATTCAACAAATAAATATCTTGGTATTTTAGATATCCAAAGTCCCTTCTTCTTGGACTTAGCACATGTTGGATGAACTTGAACCATAACATGTTCCCTCCATTCATTTCTGTATAAACTACCTTTATTGGTGTACTATCTTCTATTCATTATTCCAAAGTAGCTTCATACTCAATGATGTCACTGGTAGGAGGTACTAATTTCGAGAAATACCTAAACATTCCTTCATGTGGAACTTTCAGGCACCCAGCCCACTCAATAGAGGAAAAAGATATTGTCCTTCCATTCACTAATTATATTATCCTATTCTCAACTTCTGATTTCTCAAAACAAACAAACTCATATAATTTTTTACCAACTTCGAAAAATAAGGACCACTTTTATTCGAGATGCATTATACCCATTTTTGGTCCTCCAGCACTTCTAGAACTAACGATTTTATGGATATCAACCATTCTGCGCATAGAAATTTCTCTACTACTATCTCTCTTTTAAAGAAATGTGGATTTTTAGGTTTCTTCACTTCACTTCCACTTTTAGACTCTCCTCTTAGTCTCTTGGAATTCGGTTCATCATCGTTTTCACTGACTGATGGTCTATTCACTCTTGCCATTCTAGGAATCGCGAGGCTTAGGGTTCAAAGATTTGGCAGCTATGGCTCGATCTTAAAGGGTTTTAGGTAGATTGAGATGACGTCAAGGATTATGTTTTATCATTTATGAATCAAAAAATAAATAAATAAACCTTAATAAGTATAGTATATATGATATAGATTCTGGTGGCTAAAGATACGATGTTTAAAAACTGTGCAACCTAACAGTAATACATACCGATGAGGATTCCTAATGGTGAGGTATTTTTATGGATGAGGTATATGAGTGAGGTTCATACCAGTGAGCTATAAGAGTGAGGTTCATACCAGTGAGGTATAATAGTAAGGTTCATACCATTGTGGTGTAATAGTGATGTTCATGCCAGTGAGGTATAACAGTGAGGTTCATACCAGTGAGGTATAATAGTGAGGTTCATAACAGTGAGGTTCATAACAGGGAGGTTCATACCAGTGAGGGATAATGGTGAGGTTCATACCAGAAAGGAATAATAGTGAGGTTGATACTAGTGAGGTAGAACAGTGAGGTTCATACTAACGGTGAGGTTTTTAACGGTGAGGTTTCTAACCTACAAATTCTATCATTCATAACTCATGTCTACTATACCTTAGCCTATTTGAACATGAGGGGTTGGTGAATATGTCAGAAAATTGATGTTCGGTACCTATAAATTTAAGGCTAATATTACCTTTTTGGTAATGATCTCTCAAAAAGTGGTTCCTTACATTAATGTGCTTGGACCTTGATTGAGACACTAGATTCTTAGAGATTTTAATCGCACTAGTGTTATCACAGTTTATAGATACATATCTAAACTGATATCCATAGTCCAATAAAGTTTGTTTCATCCACAGAATTTGTGCACAACAACTACTAGGAGGAATGTACTCTACTTTAGCAGTAGACAATGCAATAGAGTTCTGCTTTTTACTACACCAAGATACTAAGGACATACCTTGAATATGACATGTTCTAGAAGTGCTCTTTCTATCTAACTTGCAACCAGAAAAATCAACATCTGAATAACTTATTAAATCAAATGATTGTCCTTTTGGATAAAATAATCCTATGTTAGTAGTCTGTTTAAGATATTTGATGATTATTTTAACAGCAAGCAAGTGTGGCTCTTTTAAATTAGCTTGAAAGCATGCACACATACACACACTAAACATAATATCAGGTCGACTAGTAGTAAGGTAAAGAAGACTCTCTATCATACCTCTGTAGATGGTTTTTTCCACTGGTTTTCCAGTTTCATCAGCATCCAACTTACAACTAGTACTAATTGGTGTATCACATTCCTTAATACTATCTAAACCAAAATGTTTTAAGAGGACCTTTGTATATTTATTTTGATTTAAAATAATACCATTTTAATTTTGAAAAAAATGAAATCCATGAAAATATTTGAGCTCACCCATTAAACTAATTTCAAATTCAGTTTGAAAACTCTTTGAAAAATTAATACACAAAGTATTTTAAGAAGATCCAAAAATATTATCATAAACATAAATTTTCACTATCCAAACATCATTGTAAATTATTTAAATAAAGATATTTGGATCCGAAATCCCATTAGAAAAACCTTTTGAAATAATAAACTTACTAATTCTATCATACTATGCTCGTGGAGCTTGTTTTAAACCATATAAAGCTTTAGAGAGCTTAAAAACTCGAATTGGAAAATGAGGATTACTAAATCTAGGTGGTTGTTCAAAAAAAACATATTAAATTATAAAACCATTTATAAAAGAACTTTTAACATCCATTTGATATTACTTGAAATTCAGATTAGCAATAGAGGCAAGTAGAATTCTAATAGCTTCTAATCTAGCTACAGGTGCAAAGGTTTCCTCATAGTCTATTCCTTCCTCTTGACTATACCCTTGTGCAACTAGCCTTTCTTTGTTTCTAACTATATTTCCGGATTCATCTACTTTATTTCTAAAAACCCATCTAGTGCCTATGTTCAATGTGTCCTTAGGTCTGTCAACTAATTCATATACATTGTTTCTTCCATATTGAATTAATTCTTCTTGCATATCTATTACCTAAAATTCATCATTGATTTTTTTAGGTTCTAAAATTGAAAGAAAGGCTTCATATTCAAGCTGATTTATTAGAGAAGATATTGTCTATGTCCCTCTATCAAGATTACAAAAACATCATATAAAGGGTGATTCTATAGATTCCTAATTGATCTGGTAAATGTAGGACTAGAAATTCCAGGTTCTTTTCTATGTTCGGGTTCACTAGACTCTGATTCTAGAATATCTCCAGAACTGGTTTTCTTTATGACAGGTTCACTGATTTTATCATTATGGTCTAGAATAGACAGATCTTTTTCAAGATTTTCAAGAGAAGACTTAGGTTCATGCAGATCAGTTTCATTAAATATGATGTGAATAGATTCTTCCAAAAATTTAGTTCTTTTGTTCAAGACTCTATAAGATTTACTTATTCTACAGTAACCTAAAAAGATTCCCTCATCACTTTTAGAAGCAATATATTCAAGATTATCCTTAGTATTATGAATAAAGACTTTGCAACCAAAAACAATGAAATAACTAACATTCGGATTCCTATTATTCCACAGCTCATAAGGGGTCTTCCTAAGAACAGGTCTAACCAAAAATCTATTTATAATATAACAAGCTATATTCACAGCTTCATCCCAGAAGTAAACAAGTAAGTCATATACATTGAGCTTAGTTTTTTCAATTTCTTGAAGGGTTCAATTCCTTCTTTCTACTACACCATTCTATTGTGGTGTCCTAGGGGCAGAAAAGTTGTGACTATAGCCATTGTGTGATTAGTAAGATTCATTCTCATGATTTTCAAACTCATGACCATGGTCACTTCTCAGGGTCTGAATTTTGTGTCCACTAAGGTTTTCTACAAACATCGAATATTTGATAAAATAAGAACAACCTTCACTTTTGTGAGAAGAAAAGTATACCCAAGTGTATCTAGAAAAGTCATCTACTATGACCTAGACATAGTGAATACCATTTAAACTAGACGCTCTAGAAGGTCCAAAAGAATCTATGTGAACCAACTCGAGAGGTTGAGAAGTTTTAAATTCTTTCTTTGATTTGAATGAAAATTTATGTTGCTTTTCCTTTTTACAGAGAGTACAAACTTTGTCTGATGGGAATCTTAGTTGAGGTAGGTCTCTAACTAATTTTTTCTTTGTCAGTTTCTTAAGTGAATGAACATTGCAGTGTCCTAATCGTCGGTGCCATACCCTGGATTCTCTATGAAAAGCATTTAAAAAGGTAACCTTTTATTGGATAAAGAATTTAAATCTATGACATAAACATTTTATTTTCTTAAGGCAGAAAATACCAAAACATTTTTAGAATTAAAAACATTACAAGCATCATTTTCAAATTTAAAATTGGAACTATCATTAGACAACTGAGAAATGCATAGTAGTTTGTATTTTAATCAATCAAAAAATAAAACATTAGAAATTAAAACTAAATCAATGTTACCAATATAGCCTAATACGATGATTTTTCCTTTTGAATTATCAATAAAGGTGACATGTCCTCCATCAACTTTGATTAAATTTTTGAAAAATGAGTAATCTCTGGTCACATATATTGAACATCCAATGTCCAAGTACCATGTCTTTTTATAGGAAATATTTATGTAGGTTTCCTACAAAACAGATTTAAACAGAAAATGATTTTGGTACCCAGATTTTCTTGGGTCAAAACAGGTTAGCAAGACAAACATTTGGTACCCAGATTTGTCTAATGGGTATCATATAATCAATATATTCAATAGATTTTGAAAGATAAAAATTGTTTGATCTATAACCATGTGAATAGCTAGGTGAGGCATGCGAATTTCCAAAACTAGAACTAGCACTATACTATCCAGGTTTAGGAATAAATCTATTTTATACAATCTGTCTCTGTCTAGGTTGATAGCCTAAACTAGTAGTATACTTTGGTGCTACTTGTTTTCCAATAATTTGTGTTTGAGTATTCTTTCAATTTGTGGACTTCTCTAAATTTATTCTAAGTTTCTAATTGGACAATTTAATTTGAGTATTCTCCTTTAACAATTGAGAATTCTTTTCCTTTTATACTTCTAATGAAAATTTGAAAGTACTAGTTAAAGCATTCTATTTCTTCATGGTTTTATACTTATCTTTTAGCTCATTGCAGGTATCTTATATCATGTTACAATATTCAAGTAACTCTTCAATACACTTTTTTTCAGAATCAGAATCATCTCCAGAATAATAATAATTTAATGTAGGAGTATCCAATGTTACCTCAGATGTGTTTTTCATGAAACACATTTTAGATTTTTCGGTTTTTTCATCCTCAGTGGAGTTAGAATCACTCGAACTGTCTTCTGAAGCACTCCATGTTGCTTTCATAGATTTCTTAAATTTGTTTCACCTTATAATCATATTTCATCTTGAAATTAAATTTTGGAGAGTCATCATTAATGTGACCTTTCCTTTTGCATTCATAACACACAATATCATCATCCTTTTCAGTCTTTTTTCAGTCTTTCTTCCAATGACATTTTTTGTGATTCATTCCTTTGTAATTGGATTTTCTGAAAAAATTGTTCATTCTGTATAATTTCTGTAACCTCCTGGATATTTGAACCATCTCTTCATCACTATTAGAATCTGAACCATCACTTGTTGAGATTTTAGTAGGTATGTGAACTTTCAACTTGTCCTTGGTCTTTGAGGGAGTAGATTTAAATGCCACTGACTTGCTCTTTGGTTCATCATCTTCTTCCTTGTTTATCATTTGCTCTTTTTCATACATCATTAACTTACCAATCATCTCTTTAACCGTAAGTGATCTTAAGTCAGATGATCCTCTTATTGAAACTGATGTGCATCTCCACCATTATAGAAGAAATCGTAGTATCCTAATGATTTTCTATTTTGCTGGAATAGCCTTTCCAAGTGAGCTCATTGTATTTACAATTTTGTTGTACCTAAGATACATGTAAAAAATAGGTTCATCAGGTTTCATTTTAAAATTTCCATATTTAATATTATAGGTATTCAATCTCATTTCCATTACATTAGTTTTTACCTCATGAGAAACACTCAAGGTATCCCAAATTTCATAAGCAGTTTTACAAGAAAATATTCGATTAAATTATTCATCTCCTAAAGCACAATACAGGGCATTCATTACTTTACGATTATTATTGTAAGAGGTTTTAGTAGGTTTATCCCAAGTAGTTTTTTTAGTTTCTAGAATCTTATACTGAGTTTCTATAGCAGTCCAGATATCAAATCACATACTTTCAAAATGAATTTTCATTTTCAGTTTCCATTGGGATTAATTAACACCATTAAAGAAAGGTGGCAGGTTGGTAGCAACACCTTCTAATATATTATCCATAATTAGATTTTATCAAATATATTTAAAGAGATAATATTTAGAACGAATAGAAATTTACGATCTTTAAGATACAACTAAAATCAGAGTTGAAAAACAGAGTGTTCAGAAATCCTTTATTAATAACAAGATGTAATACCAAATGTTGGTTAGAGTGGATACTCTAGGGGGGGTGAATGGAGTTCCAATTAAAAATTTCTGTTAAAAATATTTCTATTAAAATCCCCCAATTTAAATAATAAGCTAAATTGTAGTGAATTTTTAATACAGTAAAGGGTCAGTTAGGTTCTCAAGAGAATGATTAGTTCTCAGTTAATCTAATCTGAAGATTAGATTATCTGTCAAAACTAACCGAATGATTTACAATAAATACAAACACTTACAGGTATAACTATCAGAGTTACTTTAAAACAAATTTGAATTTAATGTACTTCATAGCGGAATATTCAATATAGTTTAAAACAACATAAACAAGTATAGTAGTTTTAACCACGTGGTTCAGCCCCAAGCCGAGACTTAGTCCTCTCAAAACAATTTATATAAACTTTGATCCACACCCTGGATCAGGGTTTACAATAGTACAAAGAATATCCAGGTCATATGAACTCTACAACTGTTCTTTGTGGGAAAAACAAAACAATATCACACAGGCTATCCAGGTCACACTTAACCTCTACCACTATCCAGAGTGGGATATAAGAGTATAAGGTAATGATTGAGTGAGGATTTATAAATCCTCCAGTTCAGCATAAGAGACAGTGTGTGTCTAATAATACAGAGCACACACTTTGCTCAGAATGTAAATAAATGAAACACAATAGATCTAAACAAATTAGAGATGAGTTTAGAATGATCTATCTGTTCTGAGTGAAGCTATGGACTCCTCAGATTTATGTAGATGAATCTTTGCGTCCTTCTCTATTTTTTTTCAAGAAAACATAATGTCGTTTTTGAATTTGACTTCCAGGTCCTGGTTCATCAGTCTGATCAGCTTGCGTATGGGTGGAGTAATTGAAGCTCTTTACTCCTTGAATGTTCAGGTTCTACATACTCAACATGTATTCTTCCTTCTTCTTCAATGAAATTATTTCCTTTTGTATCTCCAGAAGCTTTTTTCGTATATACATGGAAGGACTGATCAACTTGTTGACCCAGAACATTAGTAGTTCGAGGTTCGCTTTTATACACCTTTAGATCCGAAAATATAAATGAGTACCCTTTTATAGGTATGAGGTACGGTTCCCTGACATGCCAACAACCATAATTAATTAATTGCAGTTGCATTAAAAATATCAAATATAACCGTTACTAAATAAACAAATAGAAATAGTGTTTAGAGAATTAGTGAATGGTTTCCATCGGTAGTTGTTACTCCTTGTAACATTAGCTTGCATGAATAATTCGCTCCTTCTATCGGTAGCTCCTTCTATCAGTAGATCCTTCTATCGGTAGATCCTCTTATCAGTAACTACTTCTATCAGTAGATCCTTATATTAGTATCTCCTCTTATCGGTAGATCCTCTTATCGGTAGCTCCTTCTGTTTATATCAGTAGACTTGTATCGGTGCACTTCATATCGATATTTTTATGTCTGTCTGTTTGTATCGGTACCTTGTATCGGTAACTATGTATCAGTGACCTTGTGTATGCCAGTAGAATTATTCTATTAGTAGCTCATGTGTAACAGTAACTCTCTACTTACCGGTGACCGTATCCATATCGGTAGACTCTTGTACCAGTGTACTTGGCCTTATCAGTAGCTTGTGTACTCGATACCTTTGTATAAGTAGATATTTGTATCGGTGACTCTTGTAGACATCATCAGTTGGTATGTCTGTCTATATCAGTAACTACTATGCATTCCAATGGACTAATGCATACCAATGGACTTACTCTATCGGTAGGTCTGTCTCAGTGAATCGAATACTAATCTGTTCTATGAAAAACATATCCAGATTGAGTTAGTAACATTTCTAAAAAATTGTAAACATAGATAACCTTTTATTAACAAATTCTAATGATAATTTTGATATTTTAGCAACTCAAAAATATGATTTTATAGATTGAACGAATAATTATAATAAAGATAAACCTTATTTTGGATTATCAAAGCATATTGAAACATAATTGAGATTATCAAAATGGGTGAGGTCAACAATCTCCCCCTTTTTGATAATCACAACTTATGATAATATTTTTCCAAAATAAGCAGTAATGTATCAGTGTAAAATACATTTGGTCTCATGAAAATTTCAAATGTGTCTGAGAATATAGTATTACATGAAAATGTATCAGAGGGAAAATTATAATTAAATGTACCAGATATATGAAACAATTGCATCAGAGGTAGAATATCTTATGCTAATATTCCATATTTCTCCCCCTTTCTTATGCTCATATGTCTCATATATATTATGCTCATATTTCTCCCCCTTTGTGATTAGAATAAAGTTTGAATCAAAGAATGAGAGAAGTAAAAGAATTTAAAAGAAAGTAAGATCATATATATTTCGTTGGAAAAAAGATACAGAGAAATACAATATAGAAACAAAAAGAGTACAAGTGATTCCTATCAAAAGTTCTATCCACTATTCAATCCACCTCCTCTGCATGAGATTTTCCCTTGGAATCAGAAGTGGATTCGAGTTGGGTGGATGGAGGTGGAGGCTCAGGAACACCAGAGATTATCAAAGGAGGTTGAGATACTGATACAATGCATGGCCTATATTGTGTAGCTCATTGGGTGATCATAGGAGTGAGGCTCTAGATTTCTTGACCTGGAGACATCCGAGGAATAGAGGCAGACTGATCAGAGGTAGGTAGAGCTGGAGGTACAACGATTGGAGTACTGTCTACAAGAAAAATGACTACAGCAGATTCCTAAAGTCCATTATGATCCCTCCTCCTATTTCCATAGTAGAAATGAATTCATCCTTGTTCTCCATAAACTTATCTAGAGCAGGAGTCAACTCCCTCAGAATTCTTACTTGTTCTCTGAAATCCTGATTTACTGGGGGTAGTTTCAGGTTTTCTAGCAGAAGTTTGAAATGATTGTTCAATTGATGCTTACTGTAGATCCTTTGGAAATAGAAATCCACTTGGTATTTGACCTATTTTTGAGAATCAGTGGCCTCTCTCATAAAATTATAAACAATTTTCCCTATATCCCTAGTGGTAGTCACCACTTGGGTCAAAGAAGCAGAGTCTACAGAGCCACTGGTAGAAGACTGTCTAATCTCTTCTCTCATCACAGCTCGTATCTGATCAATATCTAAAGAAGGCTTGGTAGAACACAGATGTACAACCGTAAAGGAAAATGTTTCCTTAAACGATTTAGTCATCCCACTTATAAGATTCTTCAAAATAGAGTCCTGGGTGCTGACATGATGTTTAATGGAAGTCTTAAATCCCTCAATGACTGATACCATCTGGCCAACTACACTCTTCACAAAAGCCAAGTCTTTGTCTTCTTGAGATTTAGATCTCATATAAGACTCCATAGAGACAAGTGATTTATTTATATATTCAACATCATCTGAAAAGATTGAAATTTGATTCTGGAAGGTCTTAACTTCATCCAAAACACCCGAGACCGATTTAGTGATCAGAGACTGAATAGATGATACTAAATTGGTGGCCATTCTTTTTATTTCATCCACAAAACTATCCAGGAGATCATAATTACACTGTTTTAGAACAGATATTCTTACTATATCCTCAGGAGAAGTTTCAGGAAGGATTTTATAAGTGACAGGTGGTCTATTGGTGGTTGTCTCATCTTCTGAATCAGAATAATCTAACCCAAACACTACAAAACCTGGGTCTTCAGCCCAATCTTCAATATCATGAGCAACTGAAATAGTACCATGTTTGATAGGATGCTCCCCCTAAATTTGTGAATTCTCCTATATATGTACAGAAATAGCACCCTCATCAGCTCGGTCTACCTCATAAGAATCCTCCACAACCATCTCCATTTTTCCAACAGCAAGAGGCTGCACGGGAATAGGTGCAGGTCTCTCTACTTCAAAAATTTTCTCAGTAGGCATTTAGGAGTGCCCAATCAGTGGACTAAGACTCAAGAAGGTAGAAAGAGATACTTCTATTTCAGATTCCCTTTCTTCATCATTCTCTGGAGCAGTATTCTCATGATCTGAACTGGCTTGGTCTTCCTCATCAATACGTGCT
Organism: Viscum album; assembly: GCA_963277665.1. Classification (NCBI taxonomy): domain Eukaryota; kingdom Viridiplantae; phylum Streptophyta; class Magnoliopsida; order Santalales; family Viscaceae; genus Viscum; species Viscum album. The sequence continues at coordinate 31,452,210 of OY728150.1, read as the reverse complement.
TATTCATTTTCTCTTCCAAGACTTCTTCCTTCCCATATGATACCACTTCAGAAACAGGACATGGAGGCATGACTGGATCCATTCCATCATCTATATTGGTAGCCTCTTCATCATTATCATCAATATACAGAACTTCCTCTTCATCAGGTCCTAGACCTAGATCCCTCACATCCTTAGGCCTAGAAGGATGATATACATGATTAAACTTATCAATCAACTTTTCCACATCACTGACCCATTCTCTTCTCCATGGATTCCAATTGATCTTCATGTATTTACAGATAGTTTTGGTAATACAAAATTTGTCTTTCATAACCACTGTCTCATCCTGAGACATAGCCACACCACTTACCTTGATCATTACAAAGCTTAGTATTTCAAAGAATAGAGCATTAGTTTTTGACTTTGGCCTGGTCCTGTCTTCAATTTGAATCATTAACAGTCTACACATATTCTCCTTAACACCATGTCTTAAAATATGCAACAAATAAATATCTTGGTATTTTTTATATTCAAAGTACCCTCTTCTTGGACATAACACATGTTGGATGAACTTGAACAGTAACTGGTTCTCTCCATCCATTTCTATAGAAACTACCTTTCTTGGTGTACTATCTCCTGTTAATTCTTCCAAAGCATCTTTATACTCAAAGATGTCACTAGTAGAAGGTACTGATTTTGAGAAATACCCAAACATTCCAACATGTGGAACTTTCAGGCACTCATCCCACTCAACAGAGGAAAAAGATATTGTCCTGCCATTCACTATTGATACCATCCTATTCTCAATATCTGATTTCTCAAAATGAAAAAACTCATATAATTTTTTTACTAGATTCGGATAATAATTACCATTGTTATTCGAGAAGCTTTATACCCATTTTTGGTCCTCCAACATTTCTATAACTAACGATTTTCTGGACATCAACCTTTCTGCACATAGCTCTTTCTCTACTACTATCTCCCTTTGAACGATATACGGATTTGTGGGTTTCATCACATCACTTACAACACTAGACTCTCCTTTGAGTCTCTTGGCCTTGGATCATCATCCTTTTAACTGACTGATGGTCTCTCCACTCTTACCATTCTGCGAATCGCAAGGCTTAGGGTTAGAAGATTTGGGAGCTATGGCTTGATGGTTTAGGGTTTGAGGTGGATTGAGATGAGTTCAAGTCTTATGTTTTATCATTTAGGAATCACAAAATAAATCAATAAAGCATAATAAGTATAGTATAGATGATACAGATTCTGGAGGCTAAAGATACAATGTTTGAAAACAGCACAACCTAACGGTAATACATACCGGTGAGGATTCCTAATGGTGAGGTATTTTTATCAGTGAGGTATATCAGTGAGGTTCATATGTGTGATGTATAATAGTGAGGTTCATACCAGTGAGTTTTAACAGTGAGGCTCATACCACTGAGGTATAACAGTGAGGTTCATACAAGTGAGGTATAACATCGAGGTTCATACCAGTGAGGTTCATACCATTGAGGTATAACAGTGAGGTCCATACCAGTGAGGGATAATAGGGAGGTTTATACCAGTAAGTTATAACAGTGTAGTTCAAACCAGTGAGGTATAACAGTGAGGTTCATTGTAACACCCCAAGCTTCTACGGTACGCTTTCCTTTGAATAAAACAGTAGCGTGTGTTGTACGCAACTTCGAGTTCTAACACACACCACAACCAATCAAACTAGCCGTTATGAATAGTAATACCTACTTTTTGAAATTATATATATTTTATATTTCAAAATGGACTTCATTTTTGTATTCGTAATATCAAATTTAGCCTAAGGTGAAATTTTGGTACTTTTCGGATAACTTTAATATTTTGATGAATAGTGAAAATTACTAAATTTTAATTAAAAACAACTTTATTAATCAAAATAATTAATAGTGATAAATTATGAATTTTAGTAGTTTTAAATTATATTTAGAGTATATTTTTACCATTTAATATAATGTTGGTCATTGGACATAATTTTACAATTAAATTGAACATAAACAAGTGTCAATCTGTTGATAGTTATTATCTCTTAAAAACACGCTTTTTGTTTTGACAGCGGGAATTAATTTTAAATTAATTTATGCCACTTCTGTGTTTTGAATCTAGAAAAATGGATTCCATATTTGGAATCAGGATGTTCAAATTGTGTAAATAGGTAACTTTTATTTTTAGACATTTTGAATAATTACTGCGGTAAATATTTTATTTACCATGGTTAAAGGGTAAATCCGGTAAATAAGGGTTAAAAAATAATATTATAATAATACAAAATTACCCTAAAACGTGTCCTAACCTTATTGGTGGACACATACCCGACCATGGGAATCCTTGGGTCAATTTGGGGACCCCTTGGAGCCACTTGTATGTGGTAGGGACACATTATATTAATAAAGTTAAAATAAAAATAAAAATGGCATAAGCTTACATCTTTTAGAAGAACAATTTTTACATAGGGTTACACATGTTGGATTTTCGATTATAAATATTCATTAGAAAGATAAAAAGATTTCCTACATAATGATATTTTATTTATAATTTTTAGACATTAAATAATTTATTTTATTTATGACACAATGATGATGCAGTAATTACTATAATAGTGAAAAATTAAAATAATTGATATTATAAATACCCAAATAAATATAATATGAACCTTTTAATGAATTAAACTAATTTTCTAGGCTAATATGATATATTAGGATTGATTTAATGGACTTTGTTCGAAGTAATCAATCTGTTATGAGTTTCACAGAAATCAACTATTGAATGGTGTCAAAATTGACATAAAAGAGTTCTTAAAACAAATATTATATTATTAATTGATATTAAATTCCTAATAATCTAAGTTTCATCCAAGAGACTTATATTATTATAGGTTAATAATTAATGGACCACTTGGGGGTCTCTTGGATGTATATAGTAAGTTTATTAACCATAATATATAAAAATACAAAGAGACATTGTAAAAGTGAAACTAATTAACTTAGAGTTAACACTTAAAGATAAGGTTAATATAAGTACCCAAACCTGTCTAAATTCTATTGGATGAGTTGTTTTCGACCTATCCCCACCTCATCCTTTGAATAGTCAACTTTGGAGCCTTTAGAAACCGAATATGAATTTATTATAAATTAATATTTCTAGCTTTTCCAAAGGTGCCCCTCACCCCTCTTATAAAAAGGGCACTCCTCCTTCTCATTTATTCACACCTTCAAAGCCTTTTGGTTCGGCCAAACTCTGCCCAAATACTCTCCCAACATCCCTCACTACAACCTAGAGGCCTTAGTTTGATCAGAAAGCCAACCTAAGGAGCCCTTTTGATCAAATCAAAAGGAAGAACCCGAAGAAGAGGTAATGATTTCACCACCCTTTTCTAAATTCATTTCTTCTTCCACTTCTTCTTCCTTTGTTCTTACCATTCTAAAATAATAAATCCAGTATCTCACATATACTGTGATGTTATTATAAGTATGGTACAACCATATTCAGTATTCTATCCACCCTTTGAATAACATGTCACCATACGTGCGTACGTACGACTTACCGTCTCCACGTCGTGGTGTAATTGTTATTCAATATAATATTATTTGGATGGGTATAATAATGATGTGTAACTCATGTAAATAATAAATATAACATGTTAATGATTCTGTATATATGATATACCATTCATTTATATATTATTTTAATATCAAAAGAATGATATTGTCGCTCGTGCGTACGTACGGACTACCGTCTCCACGAACGCGATGAGATTCATTCTCCATCGTATCCATTCAAGTATAATTATCATTTTATGATTTAAAAATGATGTTTAAGGACTTGATATCATTCTGGATATGAATAAGATACAACAATCATGGCTTATGTAACAAAACATATAAAAGAAAATGAGTAAGTTAACACCCGAAACGATGATAATTCTAAGATATTATTAATAAATCAATGTTAAAAGATCATATATGATATCATATTAATATATATGTTTCTTGTATAATTTAATAACAATTATTTCACCATTATACAGGAGGTTAACCTACCCCAACCAAGGAAAATTACAAGGTAAAGGTTATTTCACAATCTCTTCATTATCCGAGGTTGTTTATATGTAATAATCTACTAGGATCTCTTTATCATCCACATCCATGTTTCTTAAAAATGTATTTCAAAACATTTTTACTATTTACAAGAATATGGGTTAAAGTCATTTATACCCTTGTTTGACTTTTTATAAGAGTTTTATAAAGGAATCTTTCCGTCGTTTTCAAAACAAGGTCCTTTTTAACCTTTTCGACAGAATTGAGGTAAGAATGTTTTTTTTAACTTATACGGCGGGTGCGGTTATTTTCCGCCGTTATAAAATCGTCGAAGCTTTCCATACAAGCTTATAAGAATATTTTCAAAGAAAATGTTTTATTTTATATGGACCTTAAATGATTTCAAAATAAAAGGAGATATTTCTTTAAAAAGAATTTTGATTTCATCTATGTCAACATCCTTTGATGAATTTTAAGATTATTTGAAGTTGATTTATTATGATACAAAACTTCTATATTGTATTGAAGGTTTTGTGATATGTTTGACTGTGGATGTGCTATTTTTATACCATTCATAGTTTATGGTGAAATTATTGACATTTCGTATGCTAGTTTTAATACGAATGTTTATGTTATGTTTAAACCTTTTCATATGGGAATGCATTGGACTTAATAAGTGACGGGTGGAGCCCGCTATAGCTCCTCGATGCATCGGTAGGTCTCATGAGACAAACTAGTGTCTTGGCACAAGGCCTTGACAAAATCTTATTTGTAGTCTTGGCACGAGGCCTTGGCTATGTGGTTATGATAGTCTGGCATTATGCATTCCAACATTATGAAAGTGGTTATTGATTTTTGCATGTGATTATTCGATTAGTAGAATATCCATGTGAATAAGTAAATGGCATTGTTTCATTTTATTTATGCCATACTATGTTAAATGTTCAAGTTTAAAAGGCTTTTGTTTTAGTTATACATTGCTTTAAATGTTTATTTTTATTTATGAAAGTTTCCTCTATATTGTTATCCTTACTGGGCATTTGAGCTCACCCCTTTTCTATGTTTTATTTTTCCCAGGTAGTGAAGAAGTAAATTATGAATGACTTGCAGGGATATTATGAGGGGTTAATAGTGTGGATATGAAGACTTTGTTGTTGTAGTAGTTTTTTCACTTTGAAATGTAATGTAAAACTTCATGATTATATCTAGTGTTTCCAAGGCTACTAAACCAATCGGTCTTTCGGGATTTGATCTTTCTTGTGATCATGCCAATGTTATGTAATTAATGCACCTACTCTGGGCAGCTGGGGTCGGGGCGTTACAGTTGGTATCAGAGGAAGTTTAGTACAAACCTTGGAAGCTAGCTTTAGATAAACTCTGATTAGAGCACGTAGACCTAAGATGAACTTTGAGGATTAGTATAGAAGAACTTCCTAGAATTTTGGTATTGTAGAGATTTTGTGAGTTTTCCGAGCAATACATCCCTGTCTGGATATGAGCAGGTAGAGGCGGCTCTGGCACAGATGTACCTAGGGGTAAAACCCGAAAACACCGCTTTGAGCTAGACTCGAACGAGAACTGGTGCACGACAACGGGCCTTGCTGCACTCTTGGTTACGACACTCCCGGGGGATATGCTTAGGATAACTCTCATTTTCTTTACAAATCATTATGAAGGGTTTATGAGTATATACTTCCTCAAAGAAAACATTTTTATGATTATGGATTATATCCATAAATAGTTCAATTTATGTTAAGTGTTTTATAAGTATGGGATTATGTATTTTGATTCATAAACTGATCTAGTTTATGCCATTGTTTAGAAATGGCGCCTAGTGGAAGAAATGGAAACCGTATCAATGCACGCACTCCATGTAGGGATTGCCCTCCTGCTCAAGATAATTATAGTGGGGCTGGTGATGCAACTGGTGCTGATCAGCTAATCACCGTACTGGGACAACTTACTCAGGTTATGAATAATAACCTTACCCGTATGGAGCACCCTGATCCGCAGCGTGGAGGATCAATGTTAGATCGATTCATGAGACAACAACCACCAACGTTCAATGGGAGTACAAATCCCTTAGTAGCTGAGCAATGGATATTTTCCCTAGAGAAAATATTTCAGGCTTTGGGGAGTAGTGAAAGGGAAAAAGTTACCATGGCAGTTTACCGCCTCACTGGAGATGCTGATCAATGGTGGTCATTGATTCAAAACATGAAGGAAGATGATGAAGTATCAAACATGGAATGGAGGGAGTTCAAAGATCTGTTTTTAGAAAAATACTTTCCTCGCGACCATCGAGCAGATATGGAAAGGCAATTTCTGAGTCTGAGACAAAAGGAGGATGATAATGTCACAAAGTATGAGGCTAACTTTACAAGGTTAGCGAGGTATGCTGGAGATTATATTCGCAACCCAAGAAGTAAGATTGATCGTTTCTTTGATGGGTTAAAACCATTTCTCCGTAGAGCATTAGTCTCACAATCCTTTTCGTCGTACGAAGACATTGTCTCATGTGCTATCAAGAACGAAAAAGAATTCTCTAAGTCTTATGACTTTAAAGCGATGCAAGAGAAGAAGAGACCTGCTGATCAATATGGGAATGGAAATAAGGGGAAGAAGGGAAAGGTTGAATATCCATCTTGTGGTAAATGCGGGAAGAAACATCCTGGTGCTTGCCTGAAGGGAATGGGAGTCTGTTACAAGTGTGGTGAAAAAGGCCACCAAGCTCATGATTGCAAGGGGAAGAAGGAAGCTACCAACGTTCAGTGCTACAATTGCAGGGAGATGGGGAATTATGCAAATGCATGTCCTAAGCGTCCGGAGAACTTACCTCAGAAAAGGCCAAGGGATCAAGGCCAGGCTTATGCTATCACTACTGCTGATGTAGAAGCTCCGAAAGACGTGGTGGCAGGTAATTTAATGGTTTCCTCAAGTTTAGCAAATGCATTATTTGATTCTGGATCATCGCATTGTTTCATATCTTCCCAGTTTGCTAAGAAAATTAGAAATTTCCAATTTGATTTAATAAGGGAGTTGTCAGTTAAAACTCCTAAGGGAAGTATCGTTGCAACAAAGTTTTGTGAATCAGTCCCCATTAGAGCACATAAATTTTCTGTATCTGCTGATTTCATCGTCATACCTATGATTGAGTTTGATATAATCCTTGGTATGGACTGGCTTTCGGACTATGATGCGAAGATTTATTGTAAGAAGAAAGAGGTTACGATTCATGATGATAATGATAAGGAGCACCTTATTTTTAGAGCAGAATCGTCACCACCTAATTCTTATTTAGATCCACCCCCTGTAGCTCAACTTAATTCAATTATCGGGGAGGAAGAGAATGAAATAACTGTCGGTGAGGAAAGGAATGTTCAAATAGAGGATGTACCTATTGTGAAAGTGTTTGTAGATGTATTTCCGGAAGATTTACCTGGACATCCTCCAGAACGACAAGTAGAGTTTTCCATTGATTTAATTCCTGGATCAAGGCCTATATCGAAGACCCCTTATAGAATGGCCACTGTAGAGCTAGTCGAACTAAAGAAACAACTAGAGGAATTGAGTAATAAGGGATTTATTCGCCCTAGTGTTTCTCCATGGGGAGCCCCTGTTCTTTTTGTTAAAAAGAAAGATGGATCTATGAGGTTATGTATCGACTACAGGGAGATCAATGCTATAACGATAAAGAACAAGTATCCCCTACCTCGTATTGATGATTTATTTGACCAACTGCATGGAGCTCAATACTTTTCAAAGATTGACCTTCGATCTGGATACCATCAATTGTGTGTAAAGAAGGAAGACATTCCGAAAACAGCATTTCGAACCAGGTACGGGCATTACGAGTTTACTGTAATGCCGTTTGGATTGACTAATGCACCCTCTGTATTCATGGATCTGATGAATAGAGTTTTCAAGGAGTATCTCGATGAATTTGTGGTGGTATTTATTGATGATATCTTGGTATACTCCAAAACCTACAAAGATCATGAAAATCACTTGCGCATTATCTTGAAGACTCTGAGGAGGCATGAATTATATGGGAAGTTTAGCAAGTGTGAATTCTGGCTTCAGGAGATTTCTTTTCTTGGCCATATTGTCTCTAAAGATGGAATCTCTGTTGATCCTTCTAAGACCAAGGCAATCCAAGAATGGCCAGCACCTACGAGTATAACTGAGGTACGTAGTTTTATTGGTTTGGCAGGTTATTATCGACGTTTCGTCCAGAATTTTGCCCGATTGGCTAACCCATTAACGAAGCTCACACGTAAAGGGGTTAAATTTGTTTGGACAAAAGAGTGTGAAGAATGTTTCGAAGAACTGAAGAGAAGATTAGTCAATGCTCCTATATTGACTCTACCATCGGGGAATGATGGGTTCGTTATTTATAGTGATGCATCGAAGAAAGGACTTGGCTGTGTCCTTATGCAGAATGATAGAGTTATTGCCTATGCATCACGACAGTTGAAAATTCATGAACAAAACTATCCTACTCATGATCTTGAGTTAGCAGCTGTGATCTTTGCTTTGAAAATATGGAGGCACTACCTCTATGGTGAAAAATGTGAGATTTATACTGATCACAAGAGTTTGAAGTATATTTTCCCACAAAAAGAACTCAACATGAGGCAAAGGAGATGGCTTGAATTACTCAAGGATTATGATTGCACGATACACTACCACCCGGGGAAGGCAAACAAGGTGGCAGATGCTTTGAGTAGAAAAGACCATGGAGTTTTGAACAATATGATAATTGAAAGGGATCCAATTTTCATGGATCTAGTGAAAATGGACATGGGAATAACCAGGGAAGGTGAAACATCAATGCTTTTTCAAATGGTTTCCAAACCATATTTACTAGAAAGGATTAAGAGTTCTCAGACCGATGATGACGAATTCCAAAAGAAGATTAAAGCTGTGAATGATGGGAGATTGAGAGACTTTGTGTATGAAGATGGAATTTTGAAATTTGGGAAGAGACTTTGTGTTCCCAATATACCTGATCTAAAAAGGGAATTGCTGGATGATGCTCATAGTTCCAATTTCTCTATACACCCTGGGAGCACCAAAATGTATAGAGATTTGAAGGAACATTTTTGGTGGGACAACATGAAGAGGGAGATTGCTGATTTTGTGTCAAGATGTATGGTTTGTCAACAAGTGAAAGCTGGAAGGCAACAGCCTGGAGGAGTCATGCAACCTCTTCCCATACCGGAGTGGAAATGGGACAATGATACGATGGACTTTGTCATGGGGCTACCGAAGACTCCTAGAAGGAACGATGCAATATGGGTTATTGTTGATCGTCTTACCAAGATAGCACATTTTCTTGCTATAAGAGAAGATCTACCCCTGGAACGTCTAGCAAGACTATACATTAATGAAGTTGTGAGACTTCATGGAGTACCCCTATCGATTGTTTCTGATCGTGATCCCCGTTTTACTTCAAGATTTTGGAAAAGTCTTCAGAAATCCCTGGATACTGAACTTCATTTGAGCACTGCTTACCACCCTCAGACAGACGGACAATCAGAACGGACTATTCAAACCTTAGAAGACATGTTGAGATCTTGCTCACTTGACTTTCAGGGTATGTGGGATCAATATTTACCACTGGTAGAATTTTCCTATAACAATAGCTTCCATTCGAGTATACAGATGGCACCATATGAAGCGTTATACGGAAAGAGATGTCGTACACCAACCTGTTGGGATGACGTTGGTGAAAGAAAACTTATAGGCCCAGAGCTGGTGGAGGAAACGGTGGAAAAGGTGAAAGTAATCCAAAATCACATCAAATCAGCTCAAAGTAGGCAGAAGAGCTATGCCGATAATCGAAGGAAGGATTTGGAATTTCAAATCGGTGATCATGTTTTTCTGAAGGTATCTCCGTGGAAGAGAGTCATACGTTTTGGTAAGAAAGGTAAATTGAGTCCCAGGTACATCGGACCTTTCGAAATTCTAGAACGAATTGGGGTTGTAGCTTACCGATTGGCAATGCCGCCAAGTCTCTCCAAAGTTCACGATGTGTTCCACGTATCTCTATTGAGGAAATACATGCCTGATCCGACGCATGTACTCACCTATGAGGAATTAGAACTGGAACCCGATCTGTCTTATTGCGAAGAGCCCGTCAGGATTCTTGATACAAGAGAACAAGTACTAAGAAACCGGACGACGCGTCTGGTAAAAGTTTTGTGGAGAAATCATAAGATGGAAGAGGCAACGTGGGAACCCGAGGAACTTATGATGAAGAACCACCCGAGTCTTTTTATGCAGTAATACCCTAGAAATTGCGAGGACGAAATTATTTGAAGGAGGGGAGAATGTAACACCCGAAGCTTCTACGGTACGCTTTCCTTTGAATAAAACAGTAGCGTGTGTTGTACGCAACTTCGAGTTCTAACACACACCACAACCAATCAAACTAGCCGTTATGAATAGTAATACCTACTTTTTGAAATTATATATATTTTATATTTCAAAATGGACTTCATTTTTGTATTCGTAATATCAAATTTATCCTAAGGTGAAATTTTGGTACTTTTCGGATAACTTTAATATTTTGATGAATAGTGAAAATTACTAAATTTTAATTAAAAACAACTTTATTAATCAAAATAATTAATAGTGATAAATTATGAATTTTAGTAGTTTTAAATTATATTTAGAATATATTTTTACCATTTAATATAATGTTGGTCATTGGACATAATTTTACAATTAAATTGAACATAAACAAGTGTCAATCTTTTGATAGTTATTATCTCTTAAAAACACGCTTTTTGTTTTGACAGCGGGAATTAATTTAAATTAATTTATGCCACTTCTGTGTTTTGAATCTAGAAAAATGGATTCCATATTTTGAATCAGGATGTTCAAATTGTGTAAATAGGTAACTTTTATTTTTAGACATTTTGAATAATTACTGCGTTAAATATTTTATTTACCATGGTTAAAGGGTAAATCCGGTAAATAAGGGTTAAAAAATAATATTATAATAATACAAAATTACCCTAAAACGTGTCCTAACCTTATTGGTGGACACATACCCGACCATGGGAATCCTTGGGTCAATTTGGGGACCCCTTGGAGCCACTTGTATGTGGTAGGGACACATTATATTAATAAAGTTAAAATAAAAATAAAAATGGCATAAGCTTACATCTTTTAGAAGAACAATTTTTACATAGGGTTACACATGTTGGATTTTCGATTATAAATATTCATTAGAAAGATAAAAAGATTTCCTACATAATTATATTTTATTTATAATTTTTAGACATTAAATAATTTATTTTATTTATGACACAATGATGATGCAGTAATTACTATAATAGTGAAACATTAAAATAATTGATATTATAAATACCCAAATAAATATAATATGAAACTTTTAATGAATTAAAATAATTTTCTAGGCTAATATGATATATTAGTATTGATTTAATGGACTTTTTTCGAAGTAATCAATCTGTTATGAGTTTAACAAAAATCAACTATTGAATGGTGTCAAAATTGACATAAAAGAGTTCTTAAAACAAATTTTATATTATTAATTGATATTAAATTCATAAAAATCTACGGTTCGGCCAAGAGACTTATATTATGATAGGTTAATCATTAATGGACCACTTGGGGGTCGCTTGGATGTATATAGTAAGTTTATTGACCATAATATATAAAAATACAAAGAGACATTGTAAAAGTGAAACTAATTAACTTAGAGTTAATACTTAAAGATAAGGTTAATATAAGTACCCAAACCTGTCTAAATTCTATTGGATGAGTTGTTTTAGACCTATCCCCACCTCATCCTTTGAATAGTCAACTTTGGAGCCTTTAGAAACCGAATATGAATTTATTATAAATTAATATTTCTAGCTTTTCCAAAGGTGCCCCTCACCCCTCTTATAAAAAGGGCACTCCTCCTTCTCATTTCTTCACACCTTCAAAGCCTTTTGGTTCGGCCAAACTCTGCCCAAATACTCTCCCAACATCCCTCACTACAACCTAGAGGCCTTAGTTTGATCAGAAAGCCAACCTAAGGAGCCCTTTTGATCAAATCAAAAGGAAGAACCCGAAGAAGAGGTAATGATTTCACCACCCTTTTCTAAATTCATTTCTTCTTCCACTTCTTCTTCCTTTGTTCTTACCATTCTAAAATAATAACTCCAGTATCTCACATATACTGTGATGTTATTATAAGTATGGTACAACCATATTCATTATTCTATCCACCCTTTGAATAACATGTCACCATACGTGCGTACGTACGGCTTACCGTCTCCACGTCGTGGTGTAATTGTTATTCAATATAATATTATTTGGATGGGTATAATAATGATGTGTAACTCATGTAAATAATAAATATAACATGTTAATGATTCTGTATATATGATATAACATTCATTTATATATTATTTTAATATCAAAAGAATGATATTGTCGCTCGTGCGTACGTACGGACTACCGTCTCCACGAACGCGATGAGATTCATTCTCCATCGTATCCATTCAAGTATAATTATCATTTTATGATTTAAAAATGATGTTTAAGGACTTGATATCATTCTGGATATGAATAAGATACAACAAACATGGCTTATGTAACAAAACATATAAAAGAAAATGAGTAAGTTAACACCCGAAATGATGATAATTCTAAGATATTATTAATAAATCAATGTTAAAAGATCATATATGATATCATATTAATATATATGATTCTTGTATAATTTAATAACAATTATTTCACCATTATACAGGAGGTTAACCTACCCCAACCAAGGAAAAGTACAAGGTAAGGGTTATTTCACAATCTCTTCATTACCCGAGGTTGTTTATATGTAATAATCTACTGGGATCTCTTTATCATCCACATCCATGTTTCTTAAAAATGTATTTCAAAACATTTTTACTATTTACAAGAATATGGGTTAAAGTCATTTATACCCTTGTTTGACTTTTTATAAGAGGTTTATAAAGGAATCTTTCCGTCGTTTTCAAAACAAGGTCCTTTTTAACCTTTTCGACAGAATTGAGGTAAGAATGTTTTTTTTAACTTATACGGCGGGTGCGGTTATTTTCCGCCGTTATAAAATCGTCGAAGCTTTCCATACAAGCTTATAAGAATATTTTCAAAGAAAATGTTTTATTTTATATGGACCTTAAATGATTTCAAAATAAAAGGAGATATTTCTTTAAAAAGAATTTTGATTTCATCTATGTCAACATCCTTTGATGAATTTTAAGATTATTTGAAGTTGATTTATTATGATACAAAACTTCTATATTGTATTGAAGGTTTTGTGATATGTTTGACTGTGGATGTGCTATTTTTATACCATTCATAGTTTATGGTGAAATTATTGACATTTCGTATTCTAGTTTTAATACGAATGTTTATGTTATGTTTAAACCTTTTCATATGGGAATGCATTGGACTTAATAAGTGACGGGTGGAGCCCGCTATAGCTCCTCGATGCATCGGTAGGTCTCATGAGACAAACTAGTGTCTTGGCACAAGGCCTTGACAAAATCTTATTTGTAGTCTTGGCACGAGGCCTTGGCTATGTGGTTATGATAGTCTGGCATTATGCATTCCAACATTATGAAAGTGGTTATTGATTTTTGCATGTGATTATTCGATTAGTAGAATATCCATGTGAATAAGTAAATGGCATTATTTCATTTTATTTATGCCATACTATGTTAAATGTTCAAGTTTAAAAGGCTTTTGTTTTAGTTATACATTGCCTTAAATGTTTATTTTTATTTATGAAAGTTTCCTCTATATTGTTATCCTTACTGGGCATTTGAGCTCACCCCTTTTCTATGTTTTATTTTTCCCAGGTAGTGAAGAAGTAAATTATGAATGACTTGCAGGGATATTATGAGGGGTTAATAGTGTGGATATGAAGACTTTGTTGTTGTAGTAGTTTTTTCACTTTGAAATGTAATGTAAAACTTTATGATTATATCTAGTGTTTCCAAGGCTACTAAACCAATCGGTCTTTCGGGATTTGATCTTTCTTGTGATCATGCCAATGTTATGTAATTAATGCACCGACTCTGGGCAGCTGGGGTCGGGGCGTTACATTCATGCTAACGGTAAGGTTTCTAATGGCGAGGATTCTAATAGTGAGGTTTCAAACGGTGAGGTTTCTAACCTACAATGTCTATCATTCCTAACTCATTTCTAATGTACCTTAGCCTATCTGAACATAAGGGATTTGTGAAAATGTCAACTAATTGATGTTCAGTACCTATAAATTCAAGATTAATATCTCCTTTTTAGTAATGATCTCTCAAAAAGTGGTTCCTTATATCTATGTTCTTGGTCATAGAGTGAGACACAAGATTCTTAGAGATGTTAATCGCACTAGTGTTATCACAGTTTATTGATACATGTCTAAACTGATATCTGTAGTCTAATAAAGTAGGTTTCATCCACAAACTTTTTTCAAAGCAACAACCCGCACCAATGTAATCTGCTTCAGTAGTAGACAATGCAACAGAGTTATGCTTTTTACAACACCATGATACTATGGACATACCTAGAATATGACATGTTCCAAAAGTTCTCTATCCATCTAACTTGAAACCAGAAAAGTCAGCATCTGAATAAATTATTAAATCAAATCATTGTCCTTTTGGATAACATAATCCTAAGTTAGTAGTATGTTTATGATACTTGAAAATTATTTTAACAGCAATCAAGTGTAACTCTTTTGGATTAGCTAGCAATCTTTCACACATAGACACACTAAACATAATATCAGGTCGACTAGTATTAACTTAAAGAAGACTCCCTATCATACCTCTGTAGCTGGTTTGATCCACTAGTTTTCCAGTTTCATCAGCATCCAACTTACAACTCGTACTCATAGGTGTATCACTTTCCTTAATACCATCTAAACCAAAACGTTTTAAGATGTCCTTTGTATATTTATTTTGATTTAAACTAATACCATTTTCATTTTCAAAAACATGAAATCCATGAAAATATCTGAGTTCTCCCATTAAAATCATTTAAAATTCATTTTTCATACTCTTTGAAAAATCAATACACAACGTATTTTTAGAAGATCCAAAAATATTATCATCAAATTAAATTTTCACTATCAAAACATCATTGGAAATTTTATAATAAAGAGAGTTGGATCAGTAATCCCTTTAGAAAAACCTTTTTAAATAATAAACTTACTAATTCTATCATACCAAGCTCGTGGAGCCTGTTTTAAACCATATAATGCTTTAGAGAGCTTATAAACTCGATTTGGAAAATGAGGATTAGTAAATCCAGATGGTTGTTCAACAAAAATGTCTTCAATTATAAAACCATTTAGAAAAGAACTTTTAACATCCATTTGATATAACTTGAAATTTAGATGAGTAGCATAGGCAAGTATAATCCTAATAGCTTCTAATCAAGCTACATGTTCCAAGGTTTCCTCATAGTCTATTCCATTCTCTTGACTATACACTTCTGTAACTAGCCTTGCTTTGTTTCTAACTATATTTCCTGATTCCTCATCATTATTTCTAAAAACCCATTTAGTTCCTATGGTCAACGTGTCCTTAGGTCTGTCAACTAATTCCTAGACATTGTTTCATTAAAATTGAATTAATTTTTCTTGCATATCCATTACCCAAAATTCATCATTGATTGCATCATTGATATTTTTATGTTTTAACTGTTAAAAAAAGACTTGATGTTCAACCTGATTTCATAGTGAATCTCTAGTCTATGTCCCTCTATCAAGATTACCCACAACAGAATCTATAAGATGATTCTTTAGAATAATAGTTGACCAGGTAAATGAAGGACTAGAAATTTTATGTTCTTCTCTATGTTCAGGTTCACTAGAAGTAGATTCTAGAATTTTTCCAGAACTTGTTCTCTTTACAACAGGTTCACTAAATTTATCATTAAGTTTCCGAATAGACAGATCTTCTTCATGATTATCAAGGGAAGACTTAGGTTCATGCGGATCAGTTTCATAAAATTTTATGTGAACAGATTCTTCCACGCATTTGGTTCTTTTGTTAAAGACTCTATAATATTTACTTATTATAGAGTAACCTAGAAATATTCCCTTATGACTTTTAGAAGCAAACTTTTCATGATTATCCTTAGTATTAAGAATAAAGACTTTGAAACCAAAAACTCTGATGTAACTAACTTTAGGCTTCCTGTTATTCCACAGTTCATAAGGGGGCTTCTTAATAATAGGTCAAATGAAGACTCTATTTATTATATAACAAACTGTATTCACAACATCTTCCCATAAGTAAATAGGTTAGTCATATTCATTAATCATAGTTCATGCAATTTCCTGAAGGGTTCTATTCCTTCTTTCTACTACACCATTCTGTTGAGGTGTCCTAGGGGAAGAAAAGTTGTGACTATAGCCATTGTGTGAGTATAAAGATTCAAACTCATGATTTTCAAACTCACGACCATGGTCACTTCTCAGGGTATTAATTTTGAGTCCACTAAGGTTCTCTATAGTCTTGGAATATTTCATAAAATAAGAATAAGATTCACTTTTGTGAGAAAGAAAGTATACCAAAGTGTATCTAGCATAGTCATCTACTAAGACATACACATAGTTCTTACCATTTAAACTAGAAACTATAGAAGGTCCAAACAAATCCATGTGAACCAACTCAAGTGGTTGAGAAGTTGAAACTTCTTTCTTTGATTTGAATGAAACATTATGTTTCTTTCCCTTTTGATAGGGAGTACAAACATTGTCTGATGGGAATTTTTGTTGAGGTTGGTCTCTATCTAAATTTTTCTTATTTAGTTTCTTAGGTGAATGAACATTGCAGTGTACTAATTTTCTGGGAAATATCCATGATTCTCTAAGAAATACATTTAAATAGATATTCTTTTGTTTGGATAAATAATTTAAATCTATAGCATAAACATTTTCATTTCATAAGGAAAAAAATACCAAAACATTTTTAGAATTAAAAACATTACTAGCATCATTTTCAAATTTACAATTGAAACCATCATCACAGAACTAAGAAATTATTAATAGGTTATATTTTAATCAATCAACAAATAAAAATTTAGAAATTAAAACTGAATCACTGTTACCAATATGGGCTAAGAAGATGATTTTTCCTTTTGAATTATCACTAAAGGTGACATGTCCTCCATCATCTTTGATTAAACTTTTGAAACATGGGTAATATCTAGTCATATTTCTTGAACATACACTATCCAAGTACCATGTCTTCATATAGGAAATCTTTAAGTAGGTTTCCTATAAAATAGGTTTAAATAGAAAATGATTTTGGTACCCATATTTTCTTGGGTCCAGACAGGTTTGCAAGAAAAACATTTGGTACCCAGATTTGTCTAATGGGTCTCATAAAATCAATAGATTCAATAGATTTTAAAAGATAAACATTGTTTGATGTATAACCATGTGAATATCTAGTTGAGGTATAAGAATTTCCAAAACTGGAACTAGCACCATGTTATCCAGGTTTAGGAATAAATCTATTTTCTGCAATCTGTCTATGTCCAGGTTGATAGCCTAAACCAGTGGTATACTTTTGTGCTACTTATTTGACTAGAATTTGTGATAGAGAATTCTTTCGATTTTTTAACTTCTCTAAATCTATTATAAGTTTCTCATTGGACAATTTATTTTGAGTATTCTCCTTTAACAGTGGAGCATTCTTTTCCTTTTCTACTTCTTTTGCAGATTTGACAGTGCTAGTTAAAGAATACTATTTCTATAAGATTTTATACTTATCTTTCATCTCATTGTAGGTATCTTCTATCATTTTATAGTATTCAAATAACTCTTAACTATACATGTTTTCAGAATCAGAATCATCTCTATAATAATAAGAATTTAAAGTAGGAGAATCCAATGTTACCTTAGATGTGTTTTCATGAAACAAATATTAGCTTTTTGAGATTTTTCATCATGAGTGGAGTTAGAATCACTCGAACTGTCTTCTGAAGCACTCTGGTTTTCTTTCATTTCATTCTTATATTTATTGTCCTTATAATCATATTTCTTCTTGAACTTAAATTTTGGGAAGTCGACCTTAATGTGACCTTTCCTTTTGAATTCATAACACACAATCTCATCATCTTTATCAATATTTTTCCAGTCTTTCTTCCAATGAAATTTATTTTCATACATTACCTTATAATTGGATTTTCTGAAAAACTTCTTCATTCTATAGAATTTCTTTAACCTCTTTGTTGTTGGAGCCATCACTTCATCACTATCAGAATCTGAACCTTCACTTGTTGAGATTTCAGTAGGTATGTGAACTTTCTTCTTGTCCTTTCTCTTTGAGGCAGTAGAGTTAAATGCCACGGACGTCCTCATTGGTTCATCATAATTTTCCTTGTTTACCATTATCTCTTATTCATACATCATTAGCTTAACAAAAATCTCTTTAACATGAATTGAACTTAAGTCACACGATTCTCTTATTGAAATAGATGTGCATCTCCAACTTTTTGGAATACATCTTAGTATCCTAATGATTTTCTCTTTTGCAGGAACAACATTTCCAAGTGAGCTCGTTGTATTTACAATTTTGTTGAACCTGAGATACATGTAAGAAATAGTTTCATCATGTTTCATTTTAAAATTCTCATATCTAATAGTGTAGGGATTCAATCTCATTTTCTTAACATTAGTTGTTCCCTCATGAGAAACATCCAAATTATCCCAAATTTCATAAGCAGTTTTGCAAGTAGATATTCTATTAAATTATTCATCTCCTAAATAACAATGAACGACATTCATTGCTTTACAATTATTATTTTAAGCAGTTTTAGTAGGTTCTTCCCATGTAGTTTTTTCAGGTTCTGGAATCTTATACTGAGTTTCTATAGCAGTCTAGATATCAAATCACATACTTTCTAAATGAATTTTAATTTTCAGTTTCAATTGGGAGTAATTAACACCATTAAAGAAAGGTTTCATGTTGGTAGCAGCGCCTTCTAATATATTATTCATAATTAGATTTTAGATAATTTATTTAAAGAGATAAAATTTAGAAGTAAAGGAAATGTAAGATCTTTAAGATATAACTAAAATCACAGTTGAAAAATAGATTGTTTGGAAATCCTTTATTAATAACAACCTATGATACCAAATGTTGGTCAGAGAGGATACTCAAGAGGGGGGTGAATTGAGTTCCAATTAAAATGTTCTATTAAAAATATTTCTCTTAAAATCCCCCAATTTAAATAACAAGCTAAACTGTAGTGAATTTGTAATACAGTAAAGGGGCAGTTAAGATCTCAAGAGATTGATTAGTTCGCAGTTAATCTAATCTGAAGCTTAGATTATCTTTTGAGACTAACCTAATGATTTACAATAAATACAAACACTTATAGGTTAAACTATCAGTGTTACCTTAAAACAAATTTTAATTTAAACTACATAGCAGCAGAATATTCAATATCGTTTAAAACAACACAAACAAGCACAATAGTTTTAAACAACAGGTTCAGTCTCAAGCCGAGACTTATTCCTCACAAAAAAATTATATAAACATTGTTTCACACCCTGGATTAGGGTTTACAATAGTACAAATATTGTCCAGGTCCTATGACCTCTACCACATTTCTTCATGGGAAAAACAAAACAACAGCACACAGGCTATGCAAGTCACACTTGACCTCTACCACTATCCAGAGTGGGATATAAGAGTTTAAGGGAAAGACTACGTGAGGATTTATAAATCCTCTAGTTCAGCACAGGAGACAGTGTGTGTCTAACAATACAGAGCACACACACTGTTCAATGTGTAAATAAATGAAACACAATAGAGATAACCAAATTAGAGATGATTTTAGAATGCTCTATGTGTTTTTGTGTGAATCTCTGGACTACTCAGATTGATATAGATGAAGCTTTGATTCTGTCTCTGGTTTTTTTCAAGGAAACAGAGTGTCGTTTTAGTATTTGACTTCCAGGTCCGGGTTGATCAATCTGATCAGCTTGAGTATGGGTGAAGTCGTTGAAGCTATTTACTCCTTGAATGTTCAGGTTCTACAGACTCAACATGTATTCTTCCTTCTTCTTCTATTCATTTATGTCCTTTTGTATCTCCCAAATGTTTTTTAGTATATGCAAGAACGGGTTGATCGACTTGTTGACCCAGAACATTAGTAGTTCGAGGTTCCCTTTTATACACCTTCAGCTCCGGCAATAAGAATGATTACCTTTTTATAGGTACGATGTAAGATTCCCTGACATGCCAACAACCCTCATTAATTAATTTCAGTTGAATTTAAAACATCAAATATGACCATTGGTAAAAAAACAAATAGAAATAGAGTTTTGAGAAACAGTGACTGGTTTCTATCAGTAGCTATTACTCCTTGTAATGGTAGCTTGCTTGAATCAGTCGCTCCTTCTATCAGAAGCACCTTTTATAGGTAGATCCTACTATCGGTAGCTCCTCTTTTCAGTAGCTCTTTCGGTCGGTATCTCCTTCTATCAGTAGCTCCTCTTATCGGTAGCTCCTTCGGTCAGTATCAACAGACTTGTATCGGTGGACTTCATATCGGTAGCTCTTTGTCTGTCTGTTTGTATTGGTAGCTTGTATCAGTGACCTTGTGTATACCGGTAGAATTATTATATATGTAGCTCATGTGTAACGATAACTATCTGCATACCGATGACTGTATCTGTATCGGTAGAATTTTGTACCATTGTACTTGGCCTTATCCGTAGCTTTTGTACTCGAGACCTTTGTATCAGTAGTTGTGTGTATCAGTGACTCTTGTAGACATCATCGGTATGTCTGTCTCTCTGTATTAGTAACTATTGTGCATACCAGTGGACTTATGCATACCATTGGACTTACTCTATCGGTAGGTCTGTCTCAATGACTCGAATACTAATCTGTTCTATGAAAAACTTATCCATATTGAGTTAGTAACATTTCTAAAAATGTGTAAACATAGATAACCATTGACTAAAAAATTACAATGATCATTTTGATATTTTATCAACATAAAAATATGATTCCATCAAATGAATGAATATTTATTATAAAGATAAATCTTATTTGGGATTATCAAAGCATATTGAATCACAATTGAGATTATCAAAACATGTGAGGTCAACAGTATATTTATATATAAATATTTGAATTATAAATTATATTTAATGTTCCATTTTAATTTCATCCAATTTTTATCGAAACTAACAATTCCATTGATTTATAAGACACATTTGGACATTCTTCACAAAAGAAAAAAAGAATTTTTGTATTTTAATATATATCCTTCAAAGGATTTTTCCAAAACAATAACCAATTATTTATATTTTTGTTTTTTTATTATTTTAGTTTATTATTAAATTAAAACCCATACTTCCCTTTTCTAAAAGTATTTTCAAATTGGGTTTTAAATGGAATTGATATTTTTTATCTAGAATGTTTTTTAGTATTTGGGTAAGGGATAGCTGTACCATGCCATTTTCTTATAGGTTATTCCTTTCTCTCTCCCTCTCTCTATCTTTTTCTATCTATTTAATGTTTTGGTATAATTTTATATTATTTTTATATTTCTCTCAGACAAATAACTAGATTATTCTATCTTCCTTTGATGAGGTAATACCTTCCTTATTTTAATTTCTCAGATTCCTTCATTATAAAATTTCATTTTATTACGAGAAGAGGGATGTTATGGAACCCATTTATTTTCATTGTTATTTCTTATGATTTTGAATTGTGATTCATTTCATTTTATTGCACACATAACCATTAACAAGTTATGAAGGGTTCACCCAAATAGCAGTCCGATGAATTGCGTAAAGCTTTTTTCTCACCGGACATTATATATGGGATTAGGGAGTAAAGCAAATCACTCTGGGATTATGTCCACCATGTGATTATTTCTTGGATGTTAGTCTCAAAATATTATTATGTAATTTTTTTGTCTTCAATTTTACTATGATTATTTGATCTAATAATACCATTTTCTTTATGTTATTCTCTCATTGTATTACTCATGACATAATATTTAATAGAAAGTATATTCTAATACATAAGGATGAAATGTATAACATTTTTTAAAATAAAGTCATATGTTCTTCATGGTTGAAAATGAACATTATTTTTTTTAATTTTCATTTATTATTTATTATGAAGAAATGTAGGAAATTATTACGTAATGAAATTTTATTTCTTGTGTAGAGAATTTTTTATTTTTAGACGAATGTTTAATTTTGAAAAATAAAAATCATGTATAAGTATTCATAAAAATACAATTTCTTTCCATTATTTTATATGTAACTTATTGAATTTTTTTCATTAATAACATGGTTCAAATGGTATTAATATGGTTTTAAGGATGTGTATAGACATGGATGAGGTCCATATAAATGTCTTTTCCGATTTGTTAGTAAATTAAATCTTTTTATATAATTAATGTTTTCTTTAATGGGGAAAATGGATTCTAAGTGGAAATGACCACTTTGTGAAATGATATATTTTTATTAAAGTGTGACGACTAGATTCTAAAAAACTATATAATATAAAGATAATCATATATATGAAATTGAATTCCTGACAAAAAACTCAAGGATTTTTAATGGTTAATGCCTTTTAATTTCATTCTCTAATTTCACTATCACTTTTTTATCAGTCTAATATATAAAATGATCATTTAAATTACTGTTATTTATCCATGAATGATGGAAATAATTTTAAAAATAGAAATATAAATTAATTTATCAAATATAATTTCAATTTTAGGTTTCACATTTACATTAACATCTTATTTTGGTTTCTTTATCAATATAAACTAATTCTATGCATGAGGAATTTACATTTATTCAACCTATGTAGTGCTAGGTGGAATTTTGTATTTCTTATTGATTCCCTTGGAATTTGAAAACCCTATAATATATAATTTACCACTTAATATTGACTTGATATTATCTTCTAACCTAGTCTAATCACATACCTTATATCCAAAAAATCATACAATTATGTTATCTAATAAAACAAGTAGACACCCATCGTGTTATTTATATACCAAGGAATTATTTTTACTATTTAATTGTTTCTATCCTTGGGATTAACTTGATAATCTCTGGATTTTCATGAGGGGAAATAATGTAAATGCATATGTTTTTATGAATATTTAGATTCAATTTATTTTCAAATCTTCTATTATATCAACTATTATCCCATCATCATCAATTTACAAAAGAATCTTGGTAGAGACCAATCTTTCCATTATAATAAAATCCACAATTATGAATCTATATTGTATTTTTTAAAAATATTTGTATTGATAAATAAATGTTTCATGGCTTCCTCTAGTCTCTTATAAAACATGAAAAAAAAATTAAATCTCCAATCACGAACATTTCAAAACCACAAAGTATATATTATAAAAATAACATTCATTAAAATGTTTCTGATCCTAAAAATACTATTCCTTCCATATAGATGAAAATTAATTCCCATTAGAAATATTATTCATTATTTGCATATTTTTCTCAGATCCACCTCATTAGAAACCATGAATGATCATGTATTGGTAATAACTACAATACAAAGATCTTGAGGATTTCTTCATCCCAAAAAAATCCATATTAAATTGGTAAACTTTTTTCTCATGTTATTTATTAATAAATCCATATAGTTTCTTAATATGCATTTCTTCTTTAAAATATTCCTTCAATAATAATGATTTGATATCCATTGGTTATGATTTGGACACTATTTATACTAACATATAAAAGATGATTCGAATTTTTTTCCATCTATTAAACAAGTGAAATATCCAATTAATATAAATTATATAGAATCTTTTATACCACATTATAACTAGGAATGATTTTTTTCTAGCACATATTTATATATTCATTCAATTTGTTCTGGAACACCCACATGGTTTCGAATATATTATTCCTTTCATCCTTGAAAAAATTTCATATGTTTCCTTATTATCAAGTTAGACAAGATCTTCCTATATTACATTGCTCCAATTGATATATATTTTTAAAATCCTAAAAACATGTAATTTTTATAGGATAAAATAATGTTTTTTATATATTCTTCATCCTCTTTATTTTTTTCCTAATCATTCCAATTAGAAAAAATGTATCCTTCATTGATTTCTTCCCTAATTCTTGACTTGCTTAAATCACTTGAAATATTTATTATTTCCCCATCAATAATTTCTAGTTATCATTTTTAAATATACCAATCTGGTCCTCCTAATATACACCATTCAGTTTTAATCGCCTATAAAATATCACCACTTCATTATTTGTAAAAACTACTGAATATATTTTCAAATCTTCTCATATTCCATAATTATTACATCGTAACATTCAAAACATTTCCCATGCATCTTATTATTAACATATGTAAATTGATTTTTTATTACTGTCCAATGAAAATAACTTCATCCCCATGATCATCCAACTCTTATTTATTCTCTTAGTTGATATTAATAATTTACATTCGAAAATTCAAAAGTAATTTATTGTAGGCTTCTTACGATCTCATTTGACATCTTCTATACATTAAAATTTAAAAATTCACTGTTTAAAATATAAAATTATAAATGAAATTCTTCAATCCAATATATACCTTTTCATTCCATATATATGACAATTTGTTAATCTATGTTATGAGAAATCTACTTCCTCCTTCCAATGTCACCATTTTAGTGAGGATTTATCACCACTACAAATTTTTTAGCTTAATATGAGCTTCTTGTGATATTAATACTCATAATTATTTAATAAATTTATATTATTATCCATTTAAAACATTTGAAAACTCAGCTTGAAAATATTCCAAATGAATTCCTGATATCCTATAATAAATGGGAACACTTTAAATTTTTCAAAATCTACCATCATCTATGTCATTCTATTATAACCATTAATGAATATCACATAATATGTTTTTAAAAACATTTATTTTGATGATATTAGTCTCTAAACATCATCTTGAACTAAGATAAGTAGTATCATTTAATTCATTGTCCTAGGATTGTTGGTTTTAGACATTTTATTATCCTTATGATTGGTATCAAAATTATGAGTGTGACCATCTGAATGTGTTTAGATGTCTCGAGATCCTTTATTGATCACAAAGTCATGCAAGGATAGTTTTCTAAAATGGCCAAGTCTCTTTTTATGATGATTCTTCCTTTCATTATTTTATAGAGAGTGCCCACTTCTTCTCTATTAATGAGATAAACATTCCCCTTTGTGCGCATACCCTTCATAACTACTAAACCATTTCTTCACTTTATGATGTAGACCTTATTCTTGAAAATTACATTATTCGAAAGTAAAATAATTGAATCAAAATTACGAAATTGTTATTATGGCCTTAAAACATAATTAAATTTATTCAACTAAAATATTTTTCTAATGGTATGAATTTTTTGGTTCTAATGATACTTAAATAATATTCATTTCCAAAAATGAAGTAAATGTTCTTTTTAATATTTAATTCACATGATTCAATTCTATTATCCAGATGAATGTCAAGTGTATCCACTATCATGGATCCACACTTCGTATTGATCCATCATAACTAATAAATTCCTTGTGACTTTCACAGTCTGTATTATTCCTTTATTGATGAATTTTTTCTGCTGTCCTTTATTTTTGAATGACATTTTTAACCCCCGTTATGTTTGACCCACCTTATCTGAAAAGGACAATTTTTTATTATGCCTTTTCTACCCTTGTGACGATGTTTCTAGCTTCTAATATCTCTTTATTAGGGTATTAATTGACCCATCAATTTATAAATTTTATTTTAAATTCATTGATTTGTTTCTTTAATATTTAAATAAAAACATTTATTCACTAAACATATATAAATCATTGGATTTCATATTCATCTTTTTTTCCTGGAGCCCTTAAAATTAATTTCACATTGTAAAAAAATATTATGTATACCACATCATTGGAATATAAGAAAACTAGATTAATGGTGTATTATTTCATGTAATAAGTGCTTCACTTATAACAGTTAGGTTCTTTTTAGATTCAACCATATGAATTTTATTACATTGGGTGAGTGTTTTTCATTTAATATCAACTGATTCTTTTCAATTATTTTTATCATCCCCCTTAACAATTATTCCCTTATCACTGATCTAATATGCTTATGATAAAATTCATACCTTCTGCATTGATACCCCAAAAATCTCTTTATCCATTTCCACACCCCATAAAATCTATCTTTCTAATGTCATAAAATTATATATATATATTTCTTGATCATCATTATTTATCCACATATAGGAAAATTATCCTTCAATATCATTGATCCTTTTGACCGGATCACACGTATAATTGGTTCGTATGTCAATAATCTATTCAAAATATTAGAATTTTAGTTTGATATCAACACCATTATAAGAATTTATAAACATTATAAACATTAGATATTAAACTTGATCCTTCAAATCTGATTTATCACCCCCTTACAACTGAATATATAGTTATTAAAGGTATTTTGAGTCCTCAACATCCATTTATTTTATTCATATATGCTCATATCTTCTTTAAAAATAAATAAATCTTTTGAATGAAATATTTATTGATGTACTCTAACCTTTCATACACATAGATTATTTATAAAAGGGTTATTTATCATTTTCATCATCTTATAATTACTTTGGTCACATTGTAGTAATATTCTGAAATTTTTCCACACTAGAATCAAGAAATCGGAGGCTTTCTATTGAATCTTACTTTTCCTTATTTTAGTTTTGATAAAAGGAAATTCATCAAATCATCAATATACCTTTCTTCAAGATCATATTTTAATATATGTTTCTTAATCACCATCAATTCAACATTCTAATAATTATCCTTTCAAAAGGAATCTTTGTCAATGTTTCTCATTTGTATGGAACAAGAGTGTTTTGGAGAATATGTAGTGTCCCCTCCTCTAGGTTATTGTATTTATGTATCAAGACTTTTTCATTCAAACATTATTGTAATAATATTTGGATCTTCTTAATTATTTTGTTATCAAATGGATTTTCTATGAGTATATATATGTTCTTCATAGTGATGGTCACCAAATAAAATAATAAATCAACAAATTTATTCTGGTTCATCCTCATATCCTCATACATGTTCCATAATACCAAATATTTAACGTCACATACATTCCAATCAGTTTCACAAATTTTGAGATTCCTTTTCCACATAGTGCAGAAGGGTTTTCATAATTCCACCTTCAATTATGTTATATTAGAAAAAGAACATCTTAACACATTGAATTTATTAGCATCGATATTAGTTTCACATTATTCTTTATTGGATAAAGTTATTCATTCAATGTTAGCTGAAATTCTATTAATAAAATTCATGTAAATTTCTATAACATGTGAATTGAAATATATGTTAATATTATTCTTATTTAATTTTTATTTTTATCATTCAATATCAAAATTATATTGTTCTTGGTGACAACTTCCATAACTTTTGAAAAAGAATAATCTTCCAAGAACACAACTATTGAACCACTTATTGATCCTAATAAAGGAAAATACCATGAGGTGGTGTGAATTAATGTTTTTTGGTATTTCCAGGACGACTCATCACCAATGATGTCATCCTACTACTATCAAAAACACACATCTCCCTCAAAAGTAATATTAAATAAGAAAGAAAAAAGAATAGATACCGAGAAAATTGTTTCGGTTCACCAAAACCATGATAATTAAAGTATCCAAAAACAGTAATGTAATAAAAACCTAAATCACTAAGTTATATTCATTGTGGTTATAATTAAAGGTAGATATATAGACTATATTGGTTTATAACCACTATATTAATAAATATTGCAATGCTCTTAGCCACTCAAACAGCTCAATACATCCATGATTGTTGTTTTCCTGGTATACATGAACATTGAGTGAGTTTATACTAGTATGGGTGTATAAATTATATTTCAATTTAAACTACTAGGGAATTATATGAAATTATATTTTAAGTGCATCTTCGATCCTACTTTGACATCATAGAGTATTTCTGAATTTTCTCCTCTATTCTAAATATTTATGTGTTCTGTTGATATTATTTGTTTATCCTTCTTATGACTTCTCTTATAAATAAAAATATATATCTTTTCTATTTTGGGAATCACCATGATTCCCTACAATATATAATTTAAATAAATATTTATTATAATAGGAAAAATCATAAAAATTCCCACTTCAAAATAGATTTACGATCACTCATTTGTTTCCCTAAAATCTCTTCTAAAAGATAAAAATTGTAAATCTATAGTTTTTAGGTCCTGACACACTCACAATGTGAGAATCACCACCATATTGAAACAATAATATCACTTTGAATCAATAAAAATTATTTCAAACTTATTCATGACACGAAACTCTTCACCACATTGTGTAATTACAAATTACAAATTTTATCATCTCACACACACAAAAGATTTGGTGGATATAGATTTATCATTCTTATTTGGATCACACATTACTAAATGATTTACCCCTTCATTTTAAAGTTAACTGTACTCTTTAAAAATAATAATTTCATATTTTGTTTCCGTTGTGAAATTCTTCACTATAGTTTAGACAACTGTAAAATTGTTATGTGGTCATCTTCACCATGAAGTGACTCGTAAATTTTTCTTTTAAAATAATTTATATAATCATGTGTACGCACATCACCCCTGAGAAGAATAAACATACACATCCAAATAAATTACTATATTTTCATCCATAAAACCATTCATAGTGCAACAAAGACTTCCACAATATGAACTTCTCATTAAACTCCAGACATATTGAGGATGAATATTCATAGGCTCTTGTCGAAATGAAAATATCTCTTTGAATTCATCCATCAAAACTATGTCTCCTATCATAGGTGGGTTAGGGTATGACCAGACACATCATGGAATGATTTATATTCTTATCCAGTAGAAAAAGTGTAAAAACACCTCACTGATATGAAAGAATCTTTTATATGATATTAAATAATACTACATATGTAATGAAATATATACCATCATAATTTTAAGGGATCCTCTTTCAAGGTGTGAACAAGAGTGCCACTACATGAATTTTATCGTGTAGAAAGAACTACACATTACATTCTCCATGATCCCCTTCATCCATTTTTTAAACAAATAATACAATTTGATACTTTGGAACAACCTTATCATCAAAAACAGCTCAATAAATATTTCATGTTGATTTTTCTTTACATTCTCACCCTTTATGTTTGTCCGAACCCTGATAAAATAGTTTCACCACCTTCAAAATTAAGTAATTTATAACTATATGGCCTTATAATGTAACCCCTTTCTCCATTATATAGCATGTCAAGGACTCACTAATCATCAACAGTAATCCTGCATGAGTTTTGAACATCATGAGAAACAACAGTTAAGTTAATAGTTCTATATGAAAACATGTACCATTATCTAAATGTTACTTGGTAATTATTTTTACTAATACCAAAACTAAATTTATTTTCATCTACTCTCCCGCGTTTCGAAACAGTATCAGTAGTCACAATCATATTATTTCACCCTGTTTTCCAATATGAAAAAATAATCCCAACCTTTACAATCTCTTTTCAGGGATAACTTCTTCTATAAAATGTATTTATAGATTTACCCACATTTTCCATTAAACTAATGAAAAATCTAAAAATTCTAAAAAATAATGGTTTATAACTAACATATAAAATTCTAGAGAGCTTTAACATACATTTATGAAAATAAAAAATTTAATTATATAGGGTATTCCACTCATCCATATCGTATAGTTAGATGAGGATGTTTAGACTCAAATAGAAAACTAATGACTCTCAATCTCATCCATAGGTAGGTCCTCTATCATGCTTTCTATAACTTGACTTTTAATTTATATGTACACCAATTTAACCTAATCATTCTCAACCTTCTCCTCAATGAAAAGATTATTTATCTTGATTTTATTTACCTTTAAATGATGGAAAATCTTTTCTAAACAATTAATATCAACTCAGTTAAAAAGGTTGGTTAAAATATATGGTTTCACATTAACAGAAAATACTAATGTTTTTCATTCATCCGTAGTTAATAACTTTACCCTTTTTATAAGGTATGTATTCAGCCACTATAGTGTTATGTGAGATTCTGAATTTTTTCTTACATAGAAAATAAATGTAAAAAAATGAAAGAGATAATGCACCACCTGATGTCGGCTTGAGATCACCCACAAAACTAGACCAATCTACAATCTCTTATCCAAAAAAACTCTTAATTTTATGTTCTTTGATAAAATTTCACGTTATACACAATGTTATTTATATAGTAATGTAATATTTTCACTAATACCATGATTATTTACTTTAAATAAGTTTTATAACATATGGAAAACACAATGTTAGGTCATTTCACTATAAGGTGAAACAGGCGTAAAATTAAATTCTAATATTTGGTTAGACCGACCATTTAACACTATGATATTTTATTATATGTTTCTTTTTTAAAACAATTTACCTCCTTCAAACCTTGCGATGAATGAAGACCTGAGTCTAAATGAACTATAATATAGTACACTATTATAACCTAGAATTTATATTTTAAGTATGAATAAAAAAATAAAAATATTAAAAACATGTTTAATGGATTTAGATAAACAGAATTAATTTTGTAGTAATGAATTTACTGGTTTCAAAAATATATTTTTCCTTAAATTTGTTAAATTTATTTTTTTTGAACAAGATATATTTAATATTTTTTCTAATTCTCTAAAAGAATATTTAAAAAATAAACCAAATTTTTGAAATTAAAATTTAGAAATAATAATATATTTAATTATTAAAATATTCTAAAATATTTTTTTCTATGAATAGTGAAAAAATAATTTCTATTTAGAATTTTCTTTTCATTTATAAACATTGAAAGGTAAAATTTCACTTTATAATTATTATAAATGTACAAATAGTTTAACTATATTTTTATCAATCAAATTTATATACTTGGAATCAATTTTATGTTGAATTTTAAAAAAAAATTCTTATACTTAAGAAAACATTTTCTTGGGAAAACCGACTTTTATCTTTCTTTAAAGATTAATTTTAAATTAAATTATAAAATAATTATTAATTAATTTTAATAAAATGAATTCAATATTTTTATTCATCATAATATATATTATATAATATGTTCAACTTAATTTTTAGTCTTAATAAAGAGTAAAAACAATACAAATCTTTTACCATGGTTAACGTTTAAACGGGTGTACTGAGGTTAAAATAAAGGGATAGGAAATAAAATGACCTAAAACTTGCCTGGATTATATTTTATATCAATATTATGACCCTATAATATATAATATATGTTAATGGTTTATTTTATTCACTTTTAATGGATAATAAATCATTATATTTCATTCATTTTCATAAATTATAAAGGTGTCCCCTCCCCCACTTAAAAATGAAAACACCTCTCCTCTCCTCCACATACATAAATGGGAATTGTTTAAAACAATAACTACCAATTAAAAATGATTAAATACCTCCCATTATCCTAATTTATTTGGTTTGATAAGAAAATAATCCTAGGAAGGCTTTCAATATAAACCCATAG
The DNA here is from genome assembly GCA_963277665.1 of Viscum album. Taxonomy (NCBI): domain Eukaryota; kingdom Viridiplantae; phylum Streptophyta; class Magnoliopsida; order Santalales; family Viscaceae; genus Viscum; species Viscum album. The sequence goes on along the minus strand of OY728150.1, from coordinate 31,420,526 downwards.
AGGTTTTCTGAATAAGAGGTATGGTTCTTAACCATGTGTTTTCATTGTATTTCATGTCATACCTCATTATAATATTCATTAATCATTTTTAAATAATAAAATTAATATAATAAATATAAATATATATTATTCTATTAATGAAATAAACTATATCCATCTCCTCTTCCATCAGATGGGAAATAAAACCATCAATCATGTGTTCGATGGACTACCACCAAGTGAAATAAAGTAATTAATTTTTCATCACCACCACAAATGGTTCAGTATAATGATGAATTTAAAGTATATATATTTAAAATTTATTAAATTATTACACATTTATAATTATTATATTAAATATATCTTATGACCTTAAAATATGTTGGAAAATTATATTGTCGCTCATCCGTACGTGTGGACTACCACCTCCTTTATTTAATGTGATTCATTTTTCATTTTAATTTTATATGGATAGTAATAATATGAGATTTGATGAATAAATACTATTTATATAATATATAATTAAAATTTTAAAAATTAAAATTATTTTTTATCATTCTTTTTTCATCTATCCAAAAATGAAATATTTTTCCATGTGTATGTATAGCATACCGTCTCCCTGAATAGTGAAATTTATTTTTATATCTCAAACTTTTATGAGTGACTCTATATATTTAAATAATGAATATATATTTTATTATATCACTTAAAAAATTATATATATGAAGTAACCATTTTCAATGTAAAATTACAAAAACCATCAAACCAAAACAAACATGAAAAAGAAGTAGTTATCACTCGAAACAATTATTTTAATATTAAATGATATATAAATACTTAATGAATGGTTATATGTAAATAATATATAATATAATATATATGACTATAATTCTTGGATATATTTATAATTAATATATATATATATATTATTGTAGGTTTGAACAAATACAAAGGAATTCGGACCAAAGCTCAAGTATTATGGTCTCAAATTATCTTCTTTGGAACATATGTTATGTTTTCGACCTATCTTATTTTATGAGGTGTATATACATCCCATTTACATGCAATAAAATTAATCTAATTATTTTAATTATATTTAATGTATCATTTTGAGTAATTATTTTATAGTGATTATGATTCCAAAATTAGAAAATTGGTCATGGTTTTACATTAAAATATCATTGATTATATAGATTTCTTATAACGAAAATTTAGATGGGGAAATTTTATCATCTACCACTTAGTAATCCAATGAATTTATCTTCTACTATGTTTTCTATAAATAATATATTCCTTCCATTCATCTCCCTCTCATTAAGTACTCTGCATACTGAAAAGGAAAAAATATGTTACTTCTCTCTTTAACCAAAAAAATCCAATTTTTTCCATATTCATATCTTCTAAAAATGTTATCAATAATATTTTTACTATTGAAAATGACTTTTTAAAGTATATTTTACCCATTATGGGAATTTTATAAATTGTATTAATGTAATCTTCATATCATTTTCTAAAATATCTATTTTTAATTTTTAATTGAAAATGTGAATGGATTCCTTTTTTAAACATATATTACTTGAATGAAATTTAATATCACCATAGAAACTAATTTATTTTAAGAATACTTTAAAAAAATTATGGTTTTTCAAATAAAATTTATTCCATTTTATTATTTAATTGTTTTGATTTTAATTATGTAATTTAAAACTGAAAACTCCTCTAGAAATGTTTAAGTTGTATTTTAAGTGCACTTTTTTTATCAATGATAACATTCCTTGATATATCAAATGAGTTATCAGGGTAATATTTAAATTATTACATCCACTTTATTTCAATAGTTGGATTGTGATGAGGATTATTTAAATATGATTCTAAGAAACTCTTTTCCTTCCAATGGGAAAATTTGTTACGATGGAACCCTAACGATATTCATTTATTTTCTATAGATTATGATATGATAAAATAAAGAAGACCATATCCTTTCCATAGGTTATCTAATGATAAATATTTTATTATCTTGCAGAACACATATTTTTTATTTTATTTATGTGATTATTGGTCCCAAAAATATATATCCCTCTAATTCAATGCGTTAATATGGATATCTCAAGCGATTAATAAGAATGGAATTTAGTGTGAACCCAGTTCGGTAAGAGACTATATCCACTATTATAGTATTGTGAGTGATCCCTGACTATTATAATGGTTATTGGAGTAAAATTAATCCCTTATTATATTATTTTAAATCAGCATTGACTATATAGAAAATTACTTTCTACTCTTATTTGTATGCCTCAAACATATATATTATGATAATGTTATTCTCTCATGGATCATATTATATTTAATTAAGATATATATCATATTACATACCATTTTTTATTCCCGGAATAATAATTATGATATATGATATGTAGGGTTAAATTTTCAAATTTTATGCTCATGTTCTAATACACTTAATATCAACTTATGTTTATGTGAGAATTGATGTATTCCCTTTTTATCCTAAAAAAAATCTGAGAAAATTAATTATTAGGTTTCTTTTCCCTAGGTTATGAAGAACAAAATTAAGTATGATATGTCTAATAAGGGTGATAGTTTTGAATAAATTATATAGAGATGATGTACATGACTTATGAATTAGCTGTTAATCTATATGAGTTTCTAAAATACAATAACAATATGATTTTGGTGGCGATTACTATGTAATGTAATAAATATTAATCTAATAAGAAGTAATATCTATGAATGATATGTGTGGTTCTATATTGTTAGAATCATATCAATATTTAGTTACCTTTGAAATCTATGATGAAACACTTTATTAATACACATTAGGATACTCCAATGGATATGATAATTACTAAGTGGTAATAAAGAAAATAGTAATGCTTTTATAGAAAAAAATTCCTTTTCTAAAAACTATAATTTAATGCGGGTTTGAAATAGATGATTTTAGGTATAGTAAATCTGAAAACAGTTTTTTTTATTATATCATTATCATAATTCTAGTTCATGATGATTTTACCCATACTAAAGACCTGGTTTAATATCTTGGGTGATATTCTAAGGTAAATTCACATTTTCATTACAAACCATCATGAAGGATTTGAATAGATAATGATCATGAATGAAATAGGTAAACCCTATGGTGTTTTAGATTTAAAAGAAAGTGACATGATTTAGTCATCATATATATAAATTTTCAAGATTATTTTGACTTTCACTTTTATTTTTTTACTTAGAAAATATGTATTAGATTTATTCAATGTATGAAACATAAAGGAATTCTGTTAATGAAAATGTGATGGATAATGAGATGATTTTCACCTGAAAAACTTAATGATGTGTGTGCATTATTGAAAAATATATTTTCATTGTTCTATAAATTTCTCATGATATGAATAATTTTGAACATCCAAATAGGAAATGAATATAAGCTTATTCTACTATGTCTGTTATGAGTAAATGAACACATTCTTTTAATGGGTTTGAAAATACACTAGTTGTTGAGAAATGGATCAGTACCACTGAAAAATTATTTGTATTCTCCTATTTTCAATGCATAAGAAATTAATTTTGTCTATGTATCATTTATATAGAGAATCATATAAATGGTGAAATCTTATCAATAATATGAGGAAAACGGGAAATTTCCTACATGGAGTGGGATGAGTTTGATAGGTTATTTTGTAATAAGTACTTTTCTCATATTTTTTATATGAATATAGAGAAGGATATCTTTAAGCCAAACAAGAATAATGGTGAATTTTTAGGTACCTATGTGGAATGATTTCAAATAATGTGTAGGTATGCATTGGTATTTCCAATCAACATGATATTAAGGTTGATTTATTCTTATGTGGCAGAAAATCAAGTCACTTAGGGATGTTAGACATAAAAAACATAAGTAGTTGTGATGAAATAAATCAATTTTCTATCAAGGTGGAAATTTAGATTGGGGTTATAGATCTATTTTATTTATTTCATATGAAAATAGAGATGGAATTCAATGAAAACTCTAAAAACCATAAAAAGAATAATATGATATTTTATTTATGCTTCTTGTGTAGAAGGAAACAAGAAGAAAATTTCCTTAAGGGGACTAGTAAATTTTTTATGTGTATAAAGGAAGGTCATAAGTAAATTCATTACCTGAGTAATGGGAATAAGTTACCAAATGAGTTTAATAGATATGAAGGTTCACTAAATTCACCTATCACACTCAAATGATTCAAATTAATGGAGTATAGAGATTTTGATTACTAGTGCTAAAATTCAATGGTTGATGATGATCACTCACATCAACAATATCTTAATCCTAGAGACAATGTTAAATATCAGAAAATGAATATTTCTATTGAGGGGTATGATAAAAATGTGTTGAAAGGTACACTTGCCATAAACTCTATATCTGTTAATGATATATTTGACAACTATTATTTTTAATCATTCTTATCTGAATAATTTATGAAGGGTATCAAAATTCCACCGAAAAATTAATTGTTGAATTTGAATTGAAAACATATAATTGTGAATTGATTACATCTGAAGTATGTTATTCCACTCTGGTATAATTTTATAAAAATGTGCTTCCAAAAAATATTTTTATTCTCTCTCTAGTTTAATTTGATGTTGTCTTTGTAAATGATTAGATTTATCGACCTAAATCCTACATCAACTACTAAAGAAGGAAATACATTTTTGATATTATAAACCAATATATGATATTCTCTTAGGGAAATTATAAATATGAATAGATATTTGAAATCATTTTTATTATATGTTTCATAATTCCTATTTCAACGTGTTTTTTCACTGAAGGTTGGGATGAAACTCCACATCGACAATATGCATATTATGTGCGTGTTTTTTATTTCATTTATGGAATAGTTTCTTAAATTTACCCTGAATTCTTAATTTTATTTCTTAATATAAATCACACCTAGTGCTACCCCTATTTTATTTATATTATATTTAATGTCCCCAATTGATTTATAAGAATTGAAGAATAATATCATTGAGAATATTAACAATCAATTTATTAAAAAAATTATGTCACCATAAGGTGCACCTATTTGTATTGTTGAAACAATATTGATCTCTTTTATTCTTTATTTATTATCAAGATGTGGACAAGATCACAAATAAGAACACATAAAAACTGCCCTGTATTGGTAACTTATTTGTTCATATTTTTTGTGATCAATATTGTTTCAAAATTTACCTTCATTTTTATTTCATTAATTGAGGTTCAACAAGGAGGATATAACCAAGAAAAATTCGAGTTCATGTTTTGGACACTGTAAATATATAGTGATACCGTTATTATAAATAACTATTATCTTATCTTCATGAATATATGGAATAGAGTCCTAAGATACTACCTTGATCAGTTTGTGGATTTAATTATGTAGGATATTCTTACATACTCAAAGAATAAACAAGAGAATTAATATCACTAGAGGATTTCATTGGAGACCCAAAATAAGGATAATATTTATTAAATTTTATAAAATGTGAATATTGAATACAAGAATTTTCATTCCTATGTTAAATAATCTCAATAAAGGGTATATCTGTAGATACATCAAAGAAGGATGTTATTGAACATTAGCCTAAACCAACCATGGTGACTAATATGCATAGATTTCATTGTTTTACATGACATTATTACTGATTTGTGTAAAATTGCTTATGGAAATATAGTATAATCAATAAGTTAACACATAAGGGGCCCAGATTCAATTGGAAAACAAAATATGAAGAATGTTTCATGGAGCTGTAAATAGTTTGTGTCACTTCACATGTTCCTACACTACCATATAGTAGATAAGGTCTTGTAATATATAGGTATGAATAAAATTAGCATCTAGGATTTATTATCATTCATAATGATATGTTTTAGCTTATATCTCACATCAATTGATGGTTCATCATAAAAATTACCCAACCCATGATTCGAATTCTGATAAGGTAATTTTTTCATTATAGATAAGTAGAAAATATATCTATGGAGAAATATGTGATATATATAATGATTATAAATTCTTCATATATATATATATATATCATAGATAATGAGATAAACAATAACCAAATATTATTGTTGGATCTGATTAAAGATTATGAATTCTTAATACATTTCCACCCTATGAAGGAAAACAAGGTGGTATATAGTCTATGTAGAAAGGATCATGTTATATTATCTCTGATAAAGATCACAAAAAGATATAATATTTCATGATTTGTAATGGGTAGATCTTGAAATCATAAATTTAATGGAAAACTCATATATTACTCATACTAATACTCAACAATCTATTAAAGTTAATATTATAGAGGAGTAGATAGAAGATGTGGAACTACAGAAGAATGTGAGAGATTTTATTGAGTTCACCCTCAATTTTGATTTAATGGAAAGAATCAAGAACCATGTATTTGTTTTATCCATAACTTATTTAAATATGGGTCAACTGTAGGAGGCTCTTTGTTCATCATTTAAAATTCATTCTGGAGTACAAAGATGTATAGATATTTAAAATAACTGTTATGGTGAGAATGTATGATGATAGATATTTTTGGTTATGTATATTGGTTATAGGTTATCATGATGTTATGTCTAACAAATATATGTCAAAGGGGATTTCACAACTATTTCCAATAATAGATTAAAAATTGGAAAACATCACAATGGATTTTGATATGAGAATCCCTAAAAGCCATAATTCTATTTTTTTGTAGTTGATCGCCTTAAGAAGACATCACACTTCATTGCTATCAGATACTATTTATATCTTGATCATCCTACCAAAATATAAATTAAGTGAAAATGATTCATAGACAACCCAATTCTATTGTATCAAAATGATATTATAGGTTAACCATGATGTTTTTGAACAGTAATCAAAAGGACCTGGATACAGAGTTGAGTTTTAATATAGCCTACGATCCTCAGTCGGATGTTTGGTCTGAGAGAACTATTAAAACCCTAGAGGATATACTAAGATATTGTTCTACACAATTCAATTATTTTTGTATCACCACCTTCCTCTATTGTTTTTTTCATTCAATAATAGCATTAAATCCAGCATGTATACAGATCATAATGGGTATTTATATGGCCTAAAGTACATAAATCCAATGTTTTGGGATGATGTAGGAGAATGAATGATATTGGTACCTAATCTAGGTGAGAAAATATAATAAAACTCAGAACCATTGAATAATACATTATGGAAGAACATAGATGACAGAATAGTTAAGTTGACAATTGTTGATGATATTTGGAGTTCTAATTTGATAACAATGTATTTGTGAAAATTTCTCCGAGGAATAGGTTTATGACATTCTATAATAAGGGAACATTGATCCCTATTTACATTGTACCCTTAAATATTTATAGTGACCCAAAAATTTTAGTGATATTGTTACACAATTTTCAATATAAACATCCATTAATTACAACACTCTAATTTTGATACCTACTGTCTTTGGAAAATTGTGTTCATAATACAACAAATTGACAAAAAAAATTCCATGAAAAGATAATAAATTATTTCCTAATCCAAAAATACATGGAAAAAATATTTGAACTCTTATCCAAAATGGGTGTACTAAAAATCCAAATAAGTGAATAAATAAGAAGAGGAAAAAAATTTGTGACTCCAAGGTATAACATGGTATCATAAAATAAAAGTATCAGAAGTAATCAAATGGTATAATAATATAAAAAACAATCAAACTACCATGTAATCATAGGAAATGTGGAAGACATTTAATATATGCAAAATAAAAATATTCCGGGGCTAATCAATGAGACAATAGAACATGGTGCACAATGTCAGATAATATATTAGGATCACTACCTTATCCCATACATAAAATATCATGACGCTAAAACATTAACATAAGAATTAAAGGAATATATATTTAATGTCCCATATGTCACATTAATTTCATGTACAAGAATATGTTTTCTATTTAAGTAAATTAATAAATATTCTTAAACATAATAATTACCCGCAGATAAAAATGGGTTACATAATCCTACCTCTTATCATAATCAATGGAAATTTAATAAATAACTAATTTGATAAATGAGAATAAGGAATGTGATACCCAATAAAAGGAAGGGATATTTATGTAGGTATATTTTAAAGAGGCATACATACCTATTATATAATCATTCAATTACAATATGGGTATTTTTCACTAATGAATAGAAATGCTTCTGAAAAATTAAGAACATTTTTAAGGAAGATAAAATTTCCACATTGAAAATGCTTTTTGAAAAACTAAAATTCACAAAAAAAATTCTTGATACTTCTCTTTTAAAATATCTTTTAATATTTATAATTTATGAAACAATATAAATGTTTGTGGGTAATTCTATACTTGACGTATTAGTAAAAAAACATTTTGTTTATATTTTGGATGAAAATACAAAAAGTACCTCATTTTAAAAAATATTGGAAGATTAGTTTTATGATATATTTTTTAAGTAATAAATGGGAAAAATATTATTAAACAATTTCATAATATTAAAAAAAATATCTAAAATAATTTTAGAAAATACATATTTTAATAAAAAATGATTTTAGATCGAAGATAAAAATGACGTTGGATTTTCTTAAAATAATTTTCAAAAAACATTTATGTACCTAATTGTGGAAAGTGATAATATTACATGAATATATCATAAATTAATTGATGAAAATAAAATGATAGGTTTTTATTCGATAATTATGATATAATTGTTTTTCATTGAAAATCAAACATAAAAAATCGTAATGAAAATGAGATTGAATCATAAACCATTGTTTCTTTGGTATTTTTCAATCATAAACCCTAAAAATGAGATAAATAAACTATTAATTATAATACAATGATTTATGAAGGTTTAATTATTTAATAATTAATAGTGAATTATATATACTATATATAATAAATTAGTTGTACAAATGTCCATATGTCTCAATGAAGGATGTTTTGAGAAGAAATTGAATCCTTAAGTTCTGAATTTGATATATGTATTTTATATCATTAATAATAGACATATTAGAATTATTTTATTTTATAATAACATTATCAATGATAAATACCTTATATATAATCCTTTTTTATCATTTTTTATGAACTTTTCAATCACTTAGTCAGTTATGTTCACATTTGGTGTTTTGCAGTTTCACAGTTCATAATTTCCAAATAGAAATGTTGTGTTGAACATATTCAAATGGGTAATTTTTCATAATCTATAAAATTTTAATAATTTTATAATTATAATTTCTTTACCTAATTTTTTAAAAATATCCAAATCATGACTTATGGGATTCAAAAATGGACTATGTTTCCATCAAGGAGATGTAATTTCATACATACGCATGGGTAATGTTTCTATTTTTCAAAGAACATCGCAGAAAGAATTATATGATATATTAATACCCAAAAATGATTATTATTTCACTAATATTATATATAATCATTAAATACATCATTATGTGTATCTTTGAGATGCAATATTTGAAAACTAGTTATATCAGTGTGCGAGATGGTAGTCTACTATACACCTGAATATTGGTTTTGTTTAGAATTTAATGGAGAATGATATAGAAGAATATTATTCCATAAAATAATAAAATCATATAATATAGAATATTCTTGTGTTATAATAATTTAACTATTAAGATGTAATTTATTGTGGAAAAAATGAAGTAAAAAAGGAAAGACCGCGGTGAAGATGAATACCATCACTTTAAAGAACATCTATTGGATCTCTTATTAAGGACCATACGGTTTGTATTATGGAAAGAGAAAACAATCTAGAATCAATATAACGGTATTTTAGAGGTTTTTATGGGTTTAACATGACAATTTTCTTTATATATATGAATAAGTGAGTGGATTAGGTTCTCTATTATAATTAAGGAGTGTGGGATTCTAGTAAATAGGAAAACTAATCAATAATGGGAAGTCACTGTCATTATATATCCCTAGAAATTTTAAAAATAATGGAATTTAGGAGATATAATTTGGAGACAAACCTCTAAAACTAATAAGAAACATGTTTTAAACATGTTATACTCTTTACCTCTATAGTTATTCACATTTTAATTTTTAATTTTTTACAATGGTAACAATAATTATTATTTTTACTATACATTATGAAAAAACATAAGTTGATCATGTTATGAAATATAAATTATTCTGATTCCAAATATGGATTCCATTTTCTAAAATTACATTTATAAATATGGAGGAAATTAATTCAAATTAAAACCTACAGATGTGTTGAATAATTTTTCTTCAAACAAATTTAGTTTTAAAGTATATGATGATTTTTTAATAAATCAATTAAACGTAATCATAATTAAATGAAGTTAAATTAATATTTAAAGATATCTAATATATAAATTTTATTTAAACAATTTCTTATTAGGGTTTATTTTAAATTGTTGAAATACAAAAACATTATGCATTTTATAATAGTTTTCTCAAAACAAAAATTGTTTTAAAGCCAAAAACATATATTAAAATCTATTATAAATAAGATTAATATTTATTTATTTCAACGAAATTTTACCAAATAATAAATATTTTAATGTGAGATAATATTAAAATATTAATGTTACTTTTAAATTAATTAATTTATTAAAAAGAAAACTCAATTTCTAAAAAAATCAGTACTTTTCACTATTCACTGAAAAGTTAATATTTTCCAAAAAAATCCTAAAATATATCCTTAATTTAATATCAATATGATTATTTCAAAAGGGATTTTAATTTTATAAAATAAAATATTCCTCATTTCAAAAAAGTTATTTATAATATTTTCTTTCAAGAATAATAAAAATTATTTTTTGGAAATATATTTATTTATATAATAATAGATCGTTTTTAAAATTGAGTTCTTAGTTTTTATATATTTTTTATTTACATATATCATTTTTAAATAATGTTACTTTAATATGGTATCTTGGTTTTTTATTACTCTATGTTTTATGTTCAATAAAATATCTAGTGTATTGTTATTTTAATAACATAAGGAGTTATATTTTTCACCATTAAATAAATTTTGTCTACCAAATTTAACCATTTTTTCAGTAATAAATGATTTGAAATTTAGAAATCCCTTTTTGGAAAATTGAAATCCTTAAGGTTTAATAGAACTTACTCATAAAATTTTGAAAGGGAAACACGAAGATCATCCAGAATAAACCATGACTAAGTTTCCATGTAAGAGAACAATGGTGGGAAGTGAAAATATAGACATGGAAGAAAATTTTAAATAGGTATGGAGAACAATGGTGATCATTGATAAAAAGAAATTGAATGATCAATAGAATGTGTAAAATCAAAAATACTTAAATATAAGATAAATAAAATTGTCATGGATTCATCAGATACGTATATAATATGGTATCATTTTTATTTAAATATATATTTCTTAGAGTTATGAGATTATCTTACTATAAAGATAGAGAACCCCTAACAATATACTTATATTATATCCTTTTCATATAAACAAAAATTAATCCTTTAATTATGTTGTGATCAATTTCCAATTCACCACGTAATCTATTGAATTAATATCCATTATGAATTTTGTATACCTATAGTAATTAAAGTAACTTTTAACAGATCATAACATCCAAAAATAATAACAAAACTATTTATCTAATATTTATTTTAATCAAAATGGTCCTAACAATGTCAGTTAATAACCAAAATTAATATTAATATATTAATCTCTAAAAATCAATAATAAAACAGAATGTTTTTAATGTATCATTGTTTAAATAAATAACACTATCTCTCAAATAACCTAAATAACCTCAATATAAAAGATTTTCTTAAACTCAATTATTATCTTTCACCCTTCAATTTACATACCCAAAAAAATAAAAACATTATATCCAAATAATCATTTATGTTAAACCTATGGGTTATATATATAATCCGAATAAAACATTTCCTAAAATATATGTATTCTCTTCAAAATCCTTGAAATTCAAAATTTTTTGATCCTATAATATGTTTCACAAAACCAATGTAATATTTATCTATAAAATATATTAAGTAAATAAAATTCATGTTATTAATATAATCCCATAGACCAAGGGTTGGAATTTCTACCTTTTCAACAATCATTTGTGTGTTCAAGCCTTATGGCCAATCCAAATGTGATGGGTGGTTGATAGGATTTTAGGATTTCATTTTTCTAAAAATATATTAATAATATTATTATAACATCCCAAAAAATATGAACATAACAAAATTAATAATCCAATCAGTTTTAATTCACTTAATCATTCTATATGCCTTATATTTTTCCACAATATAAAATAATCTCGATTTAATATAATTACCTCATCATAAAGAACATATCAAAGATTATCTATTCATCAATCACATGACATACATAAAAATGTACCATTAAATCATGTTTCTAGGTTATTAGTACCATTAAACATGTTCTGTAAAATAATTAAGGAAAAATACACCAAAACAATCAATTGAAGATTTGTGATTCTTATATCCATGATGAAATAAATAAAGAAAACATTAACAACCTGATTCTTTAAATACAACATGTAAACATTTCAATCATTCCACATCAATGATTTTTATAACATAGGTCCTTGTGAATTGATCATTGGATTGGGGAGTTGACATAGATAATGTCCAAGTTACCTATATATATATAATTTGACTGTTAGTGTTTCCACATGTTAAACTTCACTTCCCTACATCTTGTTAACTAGACTCTTCATTTTTCTTACAAAATTATTTTCATTGTTCCATCCTTTCCTACACATAAAAAATCTTTATATTACATTATGTAATTTTCTATTGTGTCTCTTCAAACATTTTTACATGATTGAAATTGAATATTCTTTTGTTTTTAATCATTAACATGTGAAATTCCATGAAACATCATCCTTCCCATGTTTTATGTTTTTGTAAATTCAAATATCTTCTATATATTAATAATAAATCAAGATAGTTCATTTTTAATGATAAAAATATGTCTAACTGTCATTCAAATAAGTATAGGAATCCCATTATAAAAATAGTTTCATTAAATATCACATTGGATGTTGGGAAGTTATTTATTATTTTTCATTAATTACTAAAAATAATAAAAGAAAAAAACAAGAAATTATTAACATACAAAAGAGAAATTATATTAACCTATAATGAATATCATATAAATGGTATGTATATTGTTTCTTATGAGTCCTTATTCTTCAATATATGTTGCTGAGGGTAAAATTTCTTATTAGTTTCTCAATGTTACTTTTTTTTCAAGTCCTCCAAAATGGTTTGTAAGGAGGTCGTGAATATCAAAATATTATACACTTGTATTGTCAAACTAGGTTTTAATAAATTCCCATGTTTTTGAACTAGGTGATGACCATGTCAAGATCCATGCTCCCTTTTTAGAGTTATTGCACATAGGTAAAATAGTTACAGATTCATATCCATATTTAGAATCTCATAAGGGAGGTAATGACATGGAAACCCATCTCTATATCCTTCACCAAAATTCCTTAATATTTTATGATACATAGATTTATGCATATACTCATCCCCAAGTTTCTCAATAATATTTTTCATCCTAGTTTCTCAAGTTCCATTGAGCCTTCTCTATTATACCCACATTAAAATCATAATCCATTTACACATATTATTAAATGGGTTTTAACATAAATATACATTAATTACCACTTAAAGATCACAAGTTCTATTTTTTTAGGAAGACTGTGTTTATAATATATCAAAGTAAGACAAGAAATAAATAAAAACATTTATTATATATTGTTTAAAAATACCATAAATCATTTCGATATCATAAATTTAATGAGATAATCTAGGGAATACATAGAAAATGGGGTGAGACAAAACTCAATAATGGAATAAAGATGGTAAGGGAACATGATTTGTGATTGTAAGGTATAACATAATATCGTAAGAGAGAAATATCAAGAGTAGTAACACATAAGAATATCATAAAGAACATGGTATCATAATATCATGGAATAGTTGAAATGTGGATGAAATATAATAAATGATAAAAAAATAAGTCACCTTTAACAATGGATACATCATCTCATGGTAGAAGGTGTCCCCAAATTTATTTGGCTTACTCTATAATCCCTTAAAGTTGTATTATGAGGCTATAACAAAATCCAATGAATTGAAGGGATATATAATTCCGAACCCACCTATCATATTCATTTTAGGAACATTCATATGTCTTCCACATAATAAAATAAATAATATGTAATAATAATTATAATTAACCATGGAAATAAAATGGGTCACATAATCTTACCGCATATCATAATCAATGAAAATTTCACAAAGAATGCATTTGATAAATGATCATAATTTTTGTATTAACCTATAAATGGATGGGATATTAAAAAAATATTTACGTATGAAACATATATACATATTTTATAATAATTCCATAACATTACCAGTTGTTGTCATTATTAAATAGAAATACTTTTAAAAATATTAAAAACATTGTTGAGGAAAATGACCATCCTATTTTTGAAAGACACTTTTTAAAAAAATAAAATTAAAAAAAATATTATTGGAATCTATTTATTATAAATTATTCTTTGAAAATTATAAATTAATATTACATTAAAATAATGGTGAGTGATTTTTTACATGTTGTATAAGATAAACGTATTGCATTCATATTTGGTAGAAAAAAGCCAAAAAGTTCCTCATTTGGAAAATGATGGGCATATTCTTTTTAAAACAATTTTTCAATTAAAAAAAGGGTCAAATTTCTTAAAAGTATTGTTACAAAATATTACATACATTATTTAAAATATTTTTAGAAAACATAGATACGGATGTAAAAGGATTTTCAACCTAAGAGATAAATGATGTATGAATTTCATTATAATATTTTCTCAATAATTTTAATTACCTAAGAGTATAAAATGGTAAAATTACATGAAAATATAATAAATTACCAGTGGTTATAAAAATTAAAGGGATTTATTATATATTTATCAAATAAATTTCTATAATACAATGCCTAGTTTAAATAATCCCAATTAAAATGATATTGAAGAATAAACACTTATTATTTTGTAACATTACAATCATATCTCTGATAAAAGAAGTGAGGTAATTTTGAAATAAAATACCATGAATTAGAAATTAATAATGGTATAATATATTAAATTTTATTTTCTACAACATATAAAAAAATATCTGTATAAATGAACGTGTGTCTCAATGAATGGGGTTTCGAGAGAAAACACATACCACGAGTCCTAGAATTGTCATATATTTACTTATCTCATTTATAATAAATATATATAAATTATATGTGTTATTAAGATTAATTTCCAGTATCAAAACCTTATACCTAAACCGTTTACTAAATTTATTTTAATAATATATTTAATTATGAAAATAGTTATATCCATTTAGGTTGTTTTGAGGATGCACGGTTCATAATTTGAAAACTACATCGTGGTGTTGAACATGGTCAAAATGGTATTTGTCCAATCATATATAGAAACGAATAATGAAATAAATATCATTTTTTATATAATTCATAATTTTAAAACCATTCATAAATTATGGTTATTAATAAATGAACTACACGATAATCATTGAAATGGTATATCGTATGTATGCTTGATTAATATTTATATTTTTCAATGATCATGATGTTAATAAATAAGTGTTATTTTAACATTAATAATTTATAATTATATCATAAATATAATATTCTTTCTTTAAATATTTATAAATATATCTTCCTTGTGAACAGGTAATTAATAACGTATCATATATTTTTGTGAGGTGGTAGTATACCGTACACCCTAACAATGTCATTATTTTTTAGTGGATTTAAAGGTATGAATGTATATGATATATTATTTCCATAATATGATTAATATTTCAATAATATATTATATTATCATTATATTCATCCTTATGATTAGCCATGAGAGGCAATTTATGGAAATCAATTACATCGGTTCATGAGATTTTAGTCTCATGAAAACATGAATATTTCTATTGTTCCTATTTGATAGAAGTGGATATGGATGAATATTATGAAATAAACATAATAAAATAAGAATATATATGTTATAATGTTTTTATTATACTTTTATTATTAATAAATAATTCAATTTGTAAAAATAATAAGTAAAAAAGGAAGGAACTTTGTTATGTGGATTGCCTTCATATAGAAGAACCTCTTTTGGATCTCTTACTTAGTAGTATAAGGGTTGTATTTTGTAATAAAAAGAACCTACAGAATTTGGATATGTATATTTTTGATATATTTCTTAATGGTTTGGTTGATCCATATTTCATTATATGTATGAATAAATGAGGGTAGGGGATCCCCTTAATAATTGAGGAGGAGGGGCATTCTTATAAATACGCAAAACAATTAAATAATTGGAAGTCGCACTAATATCATATGACTCAAAAACATAAAAATAAAGTATTGGATGAAATATAATTCCAAAAATAATCTATAACACTGTTACGAAACTTGATTTAAACATGTTATACTATTAACATATATGGTTATTCACTTTTTCCATTCTAATTGGTTTACCACGATAACTATTTTTGTCATTTTTAATATTAAATAAAAACATTAATAATAATTTTTTTTATAATATAAATATTAATAATTACCAATATGGTATCTATTTTATCAAATTAAAAGCATATAAGTTGAATAAATTCATTCAAATTATAACTCATAGACTTGTTGAAAAATTTTGTTTTTAAGAAATGCATTTTTCAAGTATAAGATGATCTTATAATAAAAATATGAAAACTACTTGAAATTAAATGAATTTAAATTAATATTTATAGATATATTATATTTAAAATTCATTTAAATCATGGAAATTATGGTTAATTTTACATAGTTTAAATGGAGAAACATTCAGAACTTTCAAATATTTTTCAGAACAAAATTGTGTTTTAAAGGTTAAAAATTAGATTATATTAAAAGATTAAATAAATATGATTTCAATTTAATTGATTGGATTAAAAATAAATAAATTATAATTATATTACTTTGAAATAATATTCAAATTATAGTGGTAATTTTAAATATCATCATTTAATAAAATGAAATGAGGGTTTTACCAAAAATCAATGTTTTCACTTTTCCCTGAAAAATAAATATTCTATGGAAAATGATAAATAATAAAATTATGTTAATATAAATATAATTAATTAAAAAATGATTTTAATTTTCTAAATTATGATTTTTCTAAGTTCTGAAAATTCATTGTAGTATTTTCTCTTAATATAAATAATAAATATTTTTAATGGAAACATACTTTTAGTAAAATAAAATATATTCATTGAAGTTGATGGACAATTTATTAAGTATTTTTAAGTAAGTTTATAATTTGTATTAACTTAATATATCTTTTAAAAAACATTTAATAATTTTTGTACCTTCCAATTTAACGATTGTGTTTTATTGATCACATTTATACAATAATATTTTATTATTATACCACAATTCATTTAAACTAAATATTTCATGTTTAATATTCTATTAAGTATATAGTTTTTTTAAATATTTTGGTGTTAGAAGATTCAGTATTGAATAAGGGTTGTATCTAATTTTTTGGAGCTCTCACCAACACACTTTCGAGTTCATGATTTGTTCTATATATATATCATGAGGAAATATATACATGATCCTTCACATGTATAGAAATCACAGGTTATATCATAGTATCATGATCATTCCTATAAATAAAAAATAGTATAAATATTAAAAAAAAAGATAAATTTCTAAAGAAAATATCCACTCATCCAGTTAAGGTTATATAGTGGAATAAAAAAATTATAAAACAATGAATGTACACTAGAATGTAATCAAATAGAGATATACTCATTGGTTTGTATCCGAGTGAAAAAAATTTAAGGTAGAAATTCATTTTGGTGGGGGTTGAATGTCACACCCTAGGGTTTTATCCTATATTTTTTAAAACTAAATTTAATCACCTATATTTCATGTAATACATATAACCCTAAATCGAAGTGAACATTTATATAATATATAATTATAATCTAGTTGTTAAATTTAGTTCATGAATTGGAATAAAATCAATTTTAAAATATGTTCAATGGTTTTCGGTAATGAAAATGTTTTTTAATAATGATATTATATGTTTTAAAAAATCATCTTCTTTATAATGGGTTTTAATTTTTTTAATGAAAAATAATCTAATTACTAATTTCTACTTTTATAAAAAAATTAAAAAAATTAAATATATTTTTGAATTCAATATTTCAAAATCAGATAAAATTGATTTTATCAAAATTTTCAGAAAAAAGTTTTTTTTAAGAAAAGTGAAAAGACTAATTTTTATTAAATATCTATATTTTCAATTAAGTTATTTATAAAGGCCCAGTTTGTTTTAAAATTGTTTTAAAATTATCAATATTTCAATTATATTATTATTAATCCAATTTATATAATAAAAAATATATTTTTGATTTAATTATGACAAAAAAATAATATCTACTTCATGTGTTTCTTTAGAAAAGTGTTTTTATCACATTTGGGGGTATACTTTTAAATAAAAATACTACAATTATGTAAATTTAATTAGATAAAATTGATTTAATATTAATACTATTGAATAATAATATTATATAATAAGGTCAAATACTCTTTTACCCCTAATTAATATGTAAATACTTAGATTTTCCATGTATTATTTTTTAAAATCCGTAGCATCCGACCCCAAGTGCCACTCATCGGTGCCCTGGGATCTTTTTCCATAAGACATCGCGTTCTCCTCCCAAAATTCCTGAGTCTACTGACTAGAATTGAGGTCCTAGGGTGTGTC
The DNA here is from genome assembly GCA_963277665.1 of Viscum album. Classification (NCBI taxonomy): domain Eukaryota; kingdom Viridiplantae; phylum Streptophyta; class Magnoliopsida; order Santalales; family Viscaceae; genus Viscum; species Viscum album. The sequence goes on along the minus strand of OY728150.1, from coordinate 31,401,660 downwards.
CTTAGGTATATTATTCCATTAAAGATCATAGTGGATCACGGCGGCAGATATATAGTACGAAAGTTAGAATAAGATATAACCAATACAGAGTTGTGAATACAGACTAAGTAATCACACCAATTCGGAAAACAGTAAGAAGAAGAAAAATAAAGAGAATATTCAATATGATGATCATGTCATGTTAATGTAACTATAGAAAATGATGAAGAAAGGGGTAGGGATTCAAGGATATGAGACATATTGAAAAAATATTCAAAAAGGACAAAAACTGACATTAATAATATCTTGATCTTAGGATCATTCTTATTCTCCAAAATTCATCATTGTAGGGAAAGTAAATTAATCATTGGAGGTTGGTTTCTTCCCTTTGACAATACTAATAGCTGTAATGACTACCTAGGTTCCAAAGGCACCCGAGAAAGGTGTGAGATACAATCCTGTTAGGTCAGAACCCATAGTTTCTAGGCCATTTCATAATGTCCATTACAAAATAAACAGTTTTTCATAGTCATTTAATTTCAATACATCAAAAATAGTAACAATATTGTACTAGGATCCACATGGTTAACCACCCAATATCCCTTTTTCAGCCTAATCTAGCATGTTTGAACAGATAGATCCAAATATGGTAAAGTGTGTATGTCAAATGACCATAGGTTGGACTATCCCCATGCTTATCTTTTGGCATAGAGGATGGAACCCTAAATTTTCAAATCCAACTAAAAATTTATGATTTGAAAACATTTATTTAACATGGAAAATTTTCTAAAACTACTTTATAGAGTATGAAGAGTCACCCATAGCATGTCCAAGGTAATCCTGATAGACTCTACATGTATTCACTCGAGGGGCTCTTCACAAGGCCAATTCAAAGGAGTTCATCCATGGTTACCCAAATAATGTCACAAGTGTCACTCTATCATGGTATGAAAATAGTCAGAGTCTAAAAGACCTCAGAGTCCATACCTAGTATTTCTCCTAGGATACCGAGTCTTGCTCATGGCATGGTACACCCATTCCTTCCATAAAGCATGTCCAAGGGGTGTCCCCTTGGGAACTGATGATACTCATCTAAAGGTATATATATATAATTTTTAGTGACCCCATGTCAAGCATTTCTAATTTCTCTCCAACATGTATATCAGAATTAACAATAATAACATGCTGCCATGAGATTCCATCCAAGGGGTCCATAAGTCAGAACCCCTTTTATCACTCTAGGACTGAGGTGAAATAGGTAAAAAGAAACACAATCATATAATAATTCAACCAATATGTCTCATTTCATTTTATTCAATCCATTATAACTCAGTAGAAATATATTTCCAGACATTCAATTAAGAAACCATTTATTAAAGTCAAGGTATGCAAATCCCAATCTCTTTTCACAACTCCATAAAATTTTTATCTCTCAATTTTTGATACTTAATAATAGGAAAACCCCATAAAGGTGATCAAAATCCAAATAAAAATTGAAACTATTTGTTTCATGTGAGAAACACCCATTTGGGTGGCTAGGGTTTAGGCGATAAACACAAGGGGTTGATTTCCCACATGCTTGGGTCACCAAAGGCATAGTAAGATTTCAATTTAATTCATTTTGAAAAAAAGTGGCAACACCAAAAAATCCATCTCATGGAATAACAACACAATTTACAGAACACAATGAAATGGCAGGTAAAATCCATGACCACTTACTTTCTCTTTGTAGAGCTTCCCTCATCCAATATCAAACAATGATTCAGTCCAAGATTGACAAAATGGAAGATACCATCAAATCCCGTGAAAATGGGAAAAATAAACCTACACCAAAATTGTTCATCGCATGGGATGAAGAACCTGAAATATTAGGGAGATGATTTAGCAGATTTTAGAGGAGCATCTGATGATCCAATGGTGAGAAAAAAGGATATCAGATTTAGGAGATCTTAATGGAGCAAGGTTGGGGGTTGGTAGGATCTCTTGCATGTTGATGCTACTTTAAGATAGAAGGGAACCCCTTTTAAAAATATAAGGATTCTTACCATTTAAAAAAATTATTTTTGGAATTTACATGGCATGTAAATGAATTAAACATCTCATATTGTTTAGGATTTACCTCCAAGGTAAAAACCTCTACATGACGTGAATATGTATATCTAGATGAGTACATGTCATGTGTTTAAATACATGTCATATATTTAAATAAACAAAATTTAATTTAGTATACAACCACGTTTCCATCCCACCAAATATTTACTCCTCTAAAACAAACCAACCAACTCATAGGCATGGTCAATGGATTTAACCAAAACTAAAAGAAAATGTACCTCACTAAAAATATGGGATGCGACAACCTCCTCTCTTTAAGGTAGCTCATCCCTGAGTTTTCCTTCCTAGGATAATTGAACATATTCTAAGAAGAGCTTTGGAGATTGTTCTTGTACATCCGGATCTTTCCCCCATGTCCTGACCTATACATGTCAGTGTTTCCATAGTACGCAGACCAGGGGAACTGACCTACCTATTATATCCTTCAGTATATGATTAACGATATGTATTAGATGATCTTTTAAGGAAACATCCATATTAGTCTGAAAATATTTGGGGTCAAATGAATGACATTGTTCAGGATGATATTGTTGAGGCTGATATATGTAGAAAACTTCTTGCATAGAATGGTACCTCTGAGGTAACAACATCTCATAGGAAACCATCTTACCCCTCTCTAATATCTCAAATGCCCTTACATATAAAGGTGATAACATGCCTTGTGTATGATTTATTATATGAAATATTCATTGTGATACATGCTTGAAGACCTGATATCCCACCATGAACTCTAGAGGTCTGTGACAACGTCCAATATAATACTTCTTCCTAGACAAAGTTATACCCGTACACTTCTTAATCACATACACTTGCTCAGAAGTCTCTAGAATGATATGAGGACCTAGTAGAGCTACCTCACCTGCCTCTAGCCATCATATAGGTGAACGAAATAGTCTACCATAAAGGGACTTGTATCGATCTATCTAAAACATTTATGGAAGTATTTTTTTTACTTAGAAAAAACTAATGGAATATTTTTCTCCCATGAATACCCAAAATCAAGGATGTGATCCCATAGAATGTCCTCTCACAGCTAAATCATCCGTATGAATGGCCTGTTGGACTGAGGGTGATATGTAGTACTCAAGAGAACATCTGAACTCAGTGTTTTTTCAATAATTTATATAACCATGAAATAAATTTTTAATCTCGATATAAAATCATAGAACATGGTACATCATGATGTAACACTATCTATGAGAAATACAACATTCATATCTCATCAATAGTGATAGACTCTCAGATTTATAAGAAGTGTTTGACTTTGGTCAACCTATTTCCTATCACCTATTCTACATTTCTATATTGAGGGGATCATAGATATACTATCACAAAATCCATGGTGGTATCATCCCATTTCAACTCAGAGATGTAGATATGTTGTAGTGGTCCAGCCGGTCACTGCTTCTCTTCCTTCACCATCTAAGAGGGTGATCACTATGCAATAAATCATTCAATCTACCACTATATTCTTGACCACCAATACTGAAATTGAATGTCTCTATAAATCATGGTGATACTAGGGAGAACCACCCATATAGATTCATGTGATTCCCTCATCATCTCTTCTCATATATTTGAAGGTACTCATACACGACCACCGAAGAGTAGGGTATCACTCAAATCCAAAACCCATATTGGAGGTGGGTTCTCTCTTGTGAAACTCTCCCTCAGAACAAGGGCTTTAGAATCTGATAAATTCCTCATTCAAAATGGTTCTATAAGAGATTATGTCATTGGTATAGCTTCTAAAACCAGTAGATCTTGTTGTTCCTGAATCACCATTTGAACATCAAATAACAAAAACATCAATTTCCAATCATTTGTGCCCCCCTTGAAGGCTTGGGTATGTATATTCCATCTTGAGGCATTAGCTATAACATTTCCCTTTTCAGGTGTGTATGCATACTAAATATTGAATGAATATATGTATTCGACCCATGTACACTACCTCATATTTAATTCTTGTTGGGTGGGAATGTATTTGATTCTTTTATGTTCCTTGTAAACATAAAAACAGTCTCCCAACAAGTAATTCCTCCAATAACACATAGCATGGTCCATGAATGCTATCTCTAGATCATGCATATGAACATTCTGCTCATAAGACCTCAACTGGAGGGTTCCATATTCCCAACTCATTCACCATATATCAAGACTACACCAAGTGCAATTCTGGATGTATCACAACAAACTAGATAGATTCTATAAAGATAGGGAAGAATCATAATTGGAGATGAAGTGAGTCTCCCCATTTACTCATGAAAATATATCTTACAAGATTATGTCAGGTCGAATTTCACATCATTCTTGTTCGAGTCTGTAAGAATCACTATCAAGCATGATAAGTGATGGATTAAATTCTTATAATATCCATCCATCCCTAGGAATATTCGTATGTCAATCATATTCTTGGTATAGTCCCAAGAAATTATGGTGCTCAACTTCTCTAGGTCAACCAATGCAGATGATTCAAATATGGTATGACCTAAGAAGTTATCCCCATTGATCCAAAAAGAGTAATTTAATGAGCCTCACATATAGATTGTACTCTCTGAATTCACTCACCATTATCTCAAGATTAATAGAATGGTCATATCTATTGTGTGAGTACGATAATATGACTTCTATTAAAACCACCACAAAGGAATAAGTATATGAGTGGATAACATGCTTCATCAAATCCATGAAAATTATAGGTGTATTCGTCAACCTGAATTGAATACCCTGACATTTGTATAAACTATACCTACTTTAGAATGTTTTAAGTGGTATGTGTGATGGCTTCACATGAACCAGATGATAGAATGACCTCAAATCGATCTTAGAGAAAATAGTTTCTCCTCATAGCTGGTCAAATAAGTCATCTATATGAGTAGAATGATACAATTTCTTCACTATAAGATGGTTCAATTGATTATAATCCATGCACACTCTAAGGGTACCATCCAACTACTTGTTGAAAAGAATTGGTGAACTCCTTGGTGTTGTGATGGGTCGGATAAAGCCCTTAGCCTCTATGTAGTCAAGGTTCTTCTAGACTTCTTGGATCACTATAAGTTTCTTCAAATAAGGAGAAATGGACACTGGTTCCACACCTGGCACACGGTCAATAGTAAACTCAACTTCTCCCTCAAGAGGAAAGAAAGAGAAATAATGAGGAAAACCATGAAGTGATCTAGAATAAGAGGAAATTCTATTAAATGCATTCCCTTTTTACTCAAAAATGGACTAACCATCTGGATTGTTACTCCACCTATCCGAGTGCACTTGAGTCTAGCTCAACTCACTTGGGAATCCCATTATCCGTTACGGATATTCATGTTTCCCTCAAATTATGTGAAAGATCCCTTTAGTGATAGTAATCCACTTGGGATATATAAGGAACAACCCAGTCCATAATAAGAATGAAATAAGATCAAGTCATCTCGAGTATGAAGAGACTTTTAGAAAAAGGTACCCACCTATTTTAAGGGGTAACTCCTTGCATTATCATATACCCTATTCTAAAACTCTTAACAATGGGTCAAGGTTCATAACACCACTGGAGTAATGTAACACTAATCTGATACATCCCATAGTTAATGTTAATAAAAAGGAGTGTGAGGCGCCTACATAGAATAAGGAAAATACTATAGTAGATGCCACTACAATTGTACCTCTAACTGTAGAAGGCCTTAGACTCTACTCCTCTGGTGTTGTCTGAACAACATAAATGTAGCCTAAACCGTAGTGCTATGATTCGTCCTTCTTATCCTAAGTAGTCCCACCATGCTTACGTTGTATCTCTAAATCCTGACTACCTCATACACAACCATATACTCTACCAAAAAGGCTTTTTTAGGTCCATCTTCTTACCTAGTGGGATGTCATTAATCCTACACCTGAGGTTGGTGTTCGTATAGAACCATGTTCACCAAGATCTAGAGGAAAGGACTGGTAGAAATGTTAGAGGTGACCCATCCTACTACAAGCAAGACATTTGATTGGGTTCCTCACACACTACTAACTTTAGCAACCTCGTCTTCCAAACTATTGACAGAATATATTTCTGTTTGTGTATACCACATGTCTTGTACTGCCGCCAAAAGTACCCTTGAAGTTCCACATCCTTCCACTGGATAAACCAATGCTCTCCAAGGAAGATGAACTCCGCAGCTTTACTTCACCTAACTCCCTCAAGTTCCAATCAATAATAAGGGCCTTATTTTAAATATATGAAATAATGGATAGCCAAATGATGTTTACCAATGATTGAAAAGAATAATGACTCCCAACCTCAAATCAACACATTGTAGACAGGTCATCATCAGTAAGGGTCGGTGAAAAACACTTCAATTTGGTGAAGTAGTCTAATTATTCTATCACTAACATATAACCATTCTCAAGTTACATAGATTCCCATAAATGATCAGTTCTCAATTTATTTGGCAATAAGAGGTCAAAGAGGGCTATCTAGAAGTCCACCTAGACCATACCATGATACCAACTTTCCTAAGTTATAACATCCCACAAACACTTGGTGGAATCGCATAACATATTGTTCCAAATCTTCAGCCTCCTCTCTAGATGTCCCTCTATATGCAATAAGATCAACACCATATACTCAAACAAAGACTCTGTATCTTGAAGCCCAAAATACCTCTAGATGGTGGGAGGATTCTACTGCTTGAACACATGGCTCAACCTTTCCTTAGAATGGTTAGGTTGAGGAGCACCTTCAACTAATAGCATGATGGGAAACAATCTATCACGAAACATGGATTCATCAACCATTGTATGGTCATTAGGAGGGGATCAGGTGGCACAATAGGAGGTATCACTAGTGGCTTAGCTCCCACCGCCATAGGATCATGTTCATCTCCACATTACCAGTGTACAACATGAGATCTTCATGGGGGTATGGATCAAAAATTTCAATGGTCATACCTCGTTTAGGGTTGATAAAAGATATTGAAATATGTAAATAATTTAGGTACAAATCCAACCCAATAACTTTACAGCCCTTATCCTACTCAAGGAGCCAGATATGGGTGACAATAAAAAGAAACTGATAGGTCAATAGAGACACGACCTACAACCCACTTCTACTATCATGTTATGATATGGTCCCACACTTCCCTTTAAAAGTAACCATTTAATTTTAATTCATTTACATTAATTGTCATTTAATTTATTATTATAATCATGATCTAGATAATAGTGTAACCAATTACAATTCATAAGGTCTCATACATCTTAAAAATTTAAATCATTATGTCAACTAACTGTATCTTGACCCATACACCAAAAGACAGCTATAACAGGCCAAGGGATAGTTTTAATCAAATGAGCAATGCTGGAACTCACAAAACCAAAAAACTAATATAGAAATATTGGTCAAATGAACTAATAATTTCATTATACAGAACAAAATCACACTACAAGTCATAACAAATATGTCACAACTAGCAATCATATGCGACACAGTCAACAATCGCATTAATGTAAATATTACATAGCGTAATTCATGGAAATTTATCCCTATCACGCCTAGTATAATGCAGGATTCTAATATTCCCTTTTATCGTTGGTCTAGGGATAAACAAATCATTCAAATAATATCAATATTAGTTATATGATAAATCATCTCAGCAACCCTATTGTGAAATCTAGTTAAACCAAAACAATGCACACAGTAATAACTTTTACCCGATACTAAGATATTTAAATTCTGATTTTATATGGTGTAACTACTTTTGGAATAGTACCTTGGCAACATTCTAATGCACTAGTATCCAATTTAAATCCAAACATTATGATAAAAGGAAAAATTCCTTTGATACCACTTTTGATAATCCTTCCCCATGTTTTAATCATCAGTGACCCAATATAGTTGGCCACAAGACCAAAATTATTACCCCACAAACACTATAGGTTGTCGGCTAGAAGTGAGGGCTAGGATGTGTAATTTGGGAGAATATGACCTCATATATTAGAGTCAAGCACATCGGTAGATATATAATAAGATCCCCAGAATCAGATATAACTAATACACATCATCATAAATTGTATAATAATCATGATGGAGAGAAATATATTAAGAATAAGATGAATAATTAAAAGATAAAGTATAATTATTTTTTCATGGTAATGTAACTATATAAAAATGACTAGGAAAGGGGTAGAGGATTCTGGGATATAAAACATATTGATAAAATAATCAAAAAGGCCAAAACCTGCTACCACTAGAATCTCAATCATATGCTCAGTCCTCTAATCCAAACTCTATTCTGGTAATATATGGAAATCAATAATTATAATATGTATTCTTTTCTTTGTCTATAACTACAACCATAAATTCTACTCAGGTACCAATGGTGGCCGGGTAGGGTGTGAGATACAATCATTGTAGGCTAGAACCCATAATTTCTAGGCCTTTCCATAATATGCATTATAAATTAAATATTATTCTATAATAATTCAATTTAAATATAGAATAAATAAGAACCACAGTGGATGGGGTTCCAATAAAAGTCCCACCCAATCTACCTACTTTAGCCAAAGCCAGTTGTTTGGAACTGATATATCCTAAAATGGTAATGTGAGTAAAGTAAATCACAATAGTCTAGACTGCCCCTAGTTTAGGATAAGTATTCTATAATGATACCCAACATTTTCTTTTCCAAGTAACAAATTTTCATTTGAAAATATTTACTCAACCTAGAATTCATTTTAAACCCTATTTATAGAGTGTAGAAGTTCACCCTTATACCATCCTTGAAAATTAAATGAGACTTTCCATGTATTAGTAGAGGGGATCATCATAAGAAAAATTCCAAGGAGTCTATTCCATGATATAAAAGTATGAAGTCCCAAGTCTCACTCTATTAATGTATGAAATCAGATAGATTATAATAGAATTCCAGTTCTAAACAGAGTATTGCATGTAGGGGCACGAGTCCTACTCATGGCATAGTAAAACCATTCGTTCAATCGATCCCATCTATGGGGTCTCTTTTAGGGGAGTATTATCACTTTTTTGGGGGAATAAATTGATAACTCACAATACGACCTTATTGGTCATAGTTGATATCTCTCTTGACATCTTTACAAGAATTAACAATTATAAAAAGCTGAAACAAGAGTTCGTACAGGGGTTCCTCCAGTCTAAACCACTTGCATCACTCCATCACAAATTTGAATCCATTGAACTAGAAACACATTCATAAAACAATTCAATCAACATTTCTCATCCCATGTACTTTAAGCCTTTATAATTATATAGGTATATTAGTGAAGTCATTCAATTAAAAAATATTTATTAAGGGAATCAGTTGTAAGGATATCTCACTGAAAAATCTTCTAAAACATTTAAGTAAATAATTCAATATATTTAATAATAGGATAACCCATTAAGGGTGGTCAACAAGAAAATGAAAAATGGAAACTAAGAATTTAAGGATAGACACACCCATTTGGGTGATAATGGTAAAGTATGTCTACCCGAGGGGTTGGTGTTACACTTGCTCAGGTCTCCAAATGCACAATAAGACATCCATTTAATTCATTTTTTCAAAAAAAAGGCATAGACCATCTTTCGTCCAGTATAAAAAATTTATCCAAGTTAGGTTGGAAGAAATTCTGGAAACCATCAAATGACATGGAAATGTGGAAATGATCTTATACTAAAATAGAAAAACTTATTGGATGAAGAAAATGAAATATAAGTGAGTGGTTTAAAGAGATTACTAAGAGACTTCTGATGGATTTTATAGAGAAAGAAATAGTGATTGTATATAAAAGATATTAGAGGAATTTACTCTATTGTCTAGAGGAGCTATCATTTTTCTCTATTGCTAAATGAGATAAGGGGATCCACATTAAAAATATAAGGGTTCTGACCATTTAAAAAACGGAGTCTCACATTTCCATGAGATGTAAATTCTTTAAATGTCATGTAATTCTAAGGCTTTACCTCGATGGGAAAAGCCTCTACACAATGTTAATAGATCTGGTCATCCAAATACACATCATGTGTATAAATACTTATTATCTATTTGAAGAAACAACATGTAATTTGGTATAAATCTAAGATTCCATCCCACTAGATACCTCCTAATCTAAAACGAATCGATAGACACTTAGGTGCGGTCTCTATATTTTACACAAACTAAAATAAAAAATACATTACTAAAAATCTTGGATGTTACAACCTCCCATTCTAAATAAAAATCATTCTTGATTTTCCTTTCAATGGGTAGTAGAACATCATCTGAGAAGATTTATAGCTATTGAGAATGTAAGTCAGTCTCCTGATCCCATGTCACATCTAATACTCCTCTTTGTTTCCATAGCACACAGAACAGAGGAAATAACCTACCTAAGAGAGCCTTTAGGCTGTGATCAATGATACACCTCAGATGATCCTCAAATAATGCATTAACATTTAGATAAATATCCTCAGGTTCAAACCAAAGAGATAAGGTTGGATGATACTTCAAAAGTTGAGAAACATGGAAGACATCATGAATGGAATTGTACCTCTGATGTAATAGTAACTGATAGGCTACTAGCCAAACTCTCTCCACTATCTTGAAAGACCCAGCATATTGAGGTGATAACTTTCCATGTCATTTGATTCACCAAAGATCCATTATAATTTAAAAATTCATGAATACCGGATCCCTCACCTTGAAATCCATATGTCTATAGTGAAGACTTGTATTAGACTTATGACAAGACTGAGCTATATCCATATGCTTTTAAATAACCTTTAGTTTCTTACAGTTCTCTTAAATGAGTTGATTACATAGTAGAGGTACCTCACCTTCCTCTATAAATCACTGAGTTGAATGGAATGGTCTACTATAGAGGTCCTCATACGGATCCATATAAATCATCGAATAAAACATGTTCTTCTAGGAAAAATCAACTAGAGTAATATCCATCTCTTAGAAAATTCCAAAATCAAGGATATTGTCTTGTAGAATATCCTATAAAACTTGAATCATATTCTCGAACTTCCAGTCAGTTTGACGGTGATATGTTGTACTCAAGATCACCTGGAAAACAAATTCTCTAACTGTAACCCTTTCCAAAATCGTGAAGTAAAAGTGGGAATCATGGTCCAAAATGATAGAACGGGGTACACCATGAAGTCACACTATCTTGTGTATATACATCATTCCTAGATCATCAGTATAGAAGGACTTTTGTATTAGTAGAAACTATTCAAATTTTCTTGACCAGTTGAAAATAACCCATTCTAAATATATTCCTCCAGAGGATATCATAATTCATTTCAATAAATCCAAAGTGACATATTTCCATTTCCACTCATGAGTGGATAGTGGTTTTACAAGTCTAGAGGGTCTCTAGTGATCTACCTTCACCAGTTAACAGGTGGATTTCAATGTTGTAAAGCATTCTATCTATATCTTCATGCATTTAATTTTATACCTATGGTTCCTAGTTGGTTCTTGATTATAATACTCCCTTCTATTATTGGTCATGGTCTAAACCATGCATTTAAATAATATCAATATTAATAATATCCTAAATCATTTTAGTTATCCAACAGTGAAATCCATTGAATCCTTAACAATTCATGTAATAATAATATTTACCCAATCCCAGGAAATTTGGAGTTCCATTATACATGGGTTAGCTACTCCAAGGCAAAGGATCTTAACCAAATTTTGATGTCACAATCTCCTATATAAGCCCTTACAATAAGGAAAAAGGGAAAATACCTATGATACCACTTTGTAGAGTCTGACTCTGAGTTCCACTCAGTAGTTCCCTAAGAAGGTTGTTCACGAGACCTCAAACATGCCTCTCTGAACACAAGTGGTTACTGACTAGTAGTGAGGGCCTATGGGGTGTCCTTGGGGAATCTATTCCCTTATTGGTCATAATGGAGAGTGGTTAAATATATAAAAAATGAATTGTAGAATTAGATATAAGTAATATATAGTAGACGAAATATAATAAGAAATCATTCCAATGAGAAAAACAGTAATCAGATGATGAATAATTAAACTATACTGTATGATGATCATTTCATGGTAATGTAACTAAAAAAATGAAAAGGAAAGGGGCATGGGATATAATGATATTCAATATACCATAAAAATATAAAAAAATAAGAAAAATCATGTACTATCATCCCGATCAAAGGCAGTGTCCAATTCTCCCAAATGTTTCCTAGTACGGAATGTCAATAAATCATTGTAAGCCGAAAGATACCATTTGTCTATACCTACAACCATAATGTCTACTCAGTTACCAAATCCACCTATGAAGGGTGTGAGATACAATAGTAGTATACCCATACCCAAATTTTCTTGGCCTTTCCATAACATGATTTATAAATTAAAGAGCATTACATAGTAATTCAATTCAAATATAGAATAAATTATAACTACATTGGACTAGGTTCCACTAAGAGACCCATCCGATAAATTACTTTGGCCATTTTTGGTATTTCTAAATTGATATATTTATAAATTGTAAAGGGAGTAAGTTAGAGTTCCATATGTTAGCCTTTCCCCAAGATTATTATTTGTCGTGGAGGATGTGTCCTAATGTTTTCTAAACCAACTGGAAAATTATCATTTAATAACATTTAGTTATCTTTTAATTCATTTTATAACCTCTCTATAGAGTATGTAGAGTCACCCTTAACCAGTACTTGAAAATCTTGAGAGGCATAATATTTCTAGCTCAAGGGGCTCGTCATAAGACCAACTCCAAGGAGTTTGTCTAAGGTGACCAAAGTATGAAGTCTCATGTGTCACTTTGGAATGGTATGAAAGTAGTCAGAGTATGACAAACCTCTGAGTCTGTACCTATTATAACATATAGGGGGACAAGTCTCACTCATTTCATGGTACAACTAGTCATTACAATGTTCTTTTCCATGGGGTTTATCCTAGGGAACTACTATCCGTCATCTAGAGGTATAAAATGATAACCCACATAGATTCCATATTCGAATTAGATATCATCTCCCCAAACCTTTTACAGTAATTATAAATTCTAGTAGGTCGTCATGAGTGTATATCCAAGTGGTTTTTAATTCATAACCACTTGTATCACTCAAGCAATATGGTGAAACAGCTAAATAAGAGACACATTCATATAAAAATTCAATCATAACGTCTCATTTCATTTAATTAAATCCTCTATAACTCAATGGTAACATTATTAAATACATTCATTTAATCAACCATTTATTAAGGGCACGGTATGTAAGGCCATATCGAAATGTACACTATTCTAAAAAAATCTAAGTCAGCAATTCAAGATATTTAATAATAGGAAAACCTCATATGGTTGAAAAAAACTAAAAAATGAAAACTAATTATTTAAGGATAGAAACACAAATTTTGGGTTTATGTGTTTAAAAAGATCAGCACAAGGTATTTATTAACCACTTGTGTGGGTCGCCAAAGGCACAGTAAGAAACCCATTTAATTAATTTTGTCAAAAAGATGCATCATTAAAAAAGTTCATATCCTGGAACAATGTAACAATTATTAGAATGAAAAAAAATCCAGGGAACATCCATGATCCCTTTCCATGTCCTTTTTTAGATTACTTATCCTAGTTTCAACATTTGATTCGAGGTAGGTTGTAAGAAATCAGAGAAATCATCAAATGCAATGAAAAATGTGAAAATGAGCATTCACCAAAATGGAAAAATATAAAGGTTGAATAACATGAAATATACTATAAAGGAATGATATGATAATCTATAACATTTTTTTCGATCCAACCATGAATTTAATATATATCGGTTGGAGGAGGTCTTGAAAGACCTATGTTGGGCATTAGGAGTTTCTCTCGAGTGCCACACCAACTATATAATAGAAGGTAAACCCTGTTAAAAAAAAGGTTATGCCCATTTTAAAAAAACTAGGATGGACATTTTCAAGTTGTGTAAATTTATGTAACATAATGTAATGCTCAAGGTTTATTTATTAGTTTAAAGACCTGACATGATGTGAATAAGTCGAGACAGAAGAATACATGTTGTGTATGTAAAAACAGAATGTTTAATTTGGTATGCAGCCATGTTCCCATCCCACTAGCTACCAACTCTTCTAAAACAAACCTAACAAAAAAATATTTATTATATAAATTTAACCAAAACTAAAAGAAAATGTATCCCTATAAAATCATTAATGTTAAAATTTTATTTGTACAATTTTTATTGAAATGTTCTGACACGACATGAGATCTAAAGGCCTAGTGTGCCAGGGATATATATTTTTAAAATATTTTAAATATAATAAATATATTGCATGTGATTTTTTCATTATGAAGTGGAATAAATCCCAAATAGGGTTCCCAAATTAGAAATTTAATTAAAAAATTGGGCTAAGAACACATGTTTTACCAAAGGTAGGAAATAACAGTTGTTGTCATAGAGGGATCGTGAAAAGGTTGTCATGAATTAACATGAATAAAATAACTAATTTTTTTTAAATAGAGACTGAGCTATTATATAAATATAAAATTATTGATATCTATAAGGGTTGGTACACATAGTCCTAGATACTTAGAGGTACATTGGAGAGCATTCATGGAAGATGACACTAGATCAGAAGAGGATTGAGGATCATTGAACCATCAGTGCTTATAGATCCCGCCAAAAATGGAATCATGGGATAGTTCTTCAATGAGGGTCGATATAAAAATCATGTAGGACTTTTTTCTATACAATTAAATCCCATTATTTTATCTTGATCGAACTTCAATGAAATCCACAAAAAATAATTGATTCATGTCTCAACAGTAGATTAAATTAATGGAATTGTTTTCATCATTTTATTTTCCCAATTTTTTTTTTCTATTTCTTCAAAAATGAATTGAGGTCCAATGATAAATGGTTTAGTTTCATTCCTCACAATTGATTTTTTACGGACTCCCCACCCCCACCTCAACACTGACCCCTCTGGTCATCACACATTCAGTGTGGTCAATTTATTTTTCCCTTGGTTCAATTAATATCAGGTATTCTATTATTGTGAGACTATTATACGGTGAAATGGATATATAATATGTGTCTTTCTCATGATTGAGGTTTTGATTGAGGTGATACAATGAAATATGATGTTCATAGGTGGATCAAAATGGATTAATGGAATTTTTTAGTTATCAGTTTTGAAGGTGTGGTTATGGAAAACATGGGAGGGTGTTTCTCAAGAAGAATCGAATCACAAAATCCAGGTCTATGGCAATGGAAGGGTTTGTGACCTTGTTTCTATTTTTTCTAGAGTCATTGTTGAAAAAACAAAACCTGGTGAATGTAATAGATGAATATCAAAATTAATCTTGAAAATACTAGATTATATGATGTCTAATCTGGTGGTAATCTACATGTGGGACCCCCTAGTTGATTGATTGGGATTCCATTTTGAGTTTAATATCACATTTCATGTGGTCCTATCACACAATATGTGATATGTTTCTTGGGAATCGGTGTGAATGATAGAGGATTCATGGTCATAGGTAGGCCAGTTACATGAACATGAACAGAGTACCCATCTTGGGGTACATGGTCATATACTTGTCCAGGTGTACATGGGGTGGTACACGAGCATGGTCAGAGGTACACGAGCATATCCAGACACCACTGGTAGAGTCTCGAGAAAAATCTACACTAAAAGTACTCTTCCTACATGAAATATATATTTTTATATACAAGTAATTTGAGTAATCACCACATAGATAGTCTAGGGGTTTGTCAAATACATCGTATGCCCACATGTGCACACATTGTATCTCTATTAAGGTAGTTTTTAACCCGTCATTGCTTCATTCTAGACTAGTAACAATTTACTGTTCTAACTTGTTCTATTACATTAAGGGTAAAATGTGTCATTAAATCCACATATTTGTATTTTGATCCCCTCTATGGATGAGTCTCAAATTGAGTTCGTGGTGTCCCTCTATGAGACTGGAGTATGATCCTCTATCATTTTTATAACTTATGTGGGGTTTGTCTAATTAGTGTGACCACCTTGATTTTGGTGTCGATCCTCCATTAAACACTTCATGTTGGTAGTGTTCACAGTATCATTTGAATATGTTCACCTATGTGTTTGGTTCATCCAAATTGGGTTTGTTGTTTCCTTGAGTGGTCATGCACATAACCCCTTATCTGAGTGTTTGGGTCTTATAATTCCAGTGAAAATTCTTGGGAGGGGATCAATGATAATAAACAATTTGATGAGTGTCTATGGTAATGGAATATCTCATTTAGGGGACTCTATCCAAATAATAACTATATAAATAATAATTTAGTGGCTAACATCTAGTTGTCACTTCCTGGAGGTGTAGTTTCCTTTTGAAGTGTATCTAGATTTTTCTTACTATGGATTGACTGTTATATAATTATTTTGAGCTAAATATTAATGATGCATCTTGTTTTTGATTTTTTTGTGTCCTATTTGGTATTGTTATACCTGTCCCTATATTGCCTTTTCCAACATGTGTCATTTCTTATGTTGAAGCAGACCCATTTGACAGTTTCCAGGAAGGATATGGAGTAGGTGGATCATAGTACTATCTATATTGAATGAAGTTTTTTCTAGGTGTTTTCATTTGATTATAGTCTTCACTCATGGAGAATGCGGGAATCTCTTCTATTTTTGGTTGGGATTGTATTTTAACCTCTTTTTTAATTTCAATACGTTACTATCATACTCTTCTTATGGGATCATAAATTTCTATGCATGAATTGTTTTCATCTAATTTACATTTCATAATTTTATGGGAATAGATATGTGTATGTGATTATCGTTATATATGTCTAATTCCACTCATTTATATGATATTCCTACTTGGCACTGGTCTTCAAATCCTGGCACATTAGAGGTGGGCTTAGAGAAGTCCTTATTCAGGCCCTACTGGGATGATTCATGATTGAGTGGTATCATATTATTTGGATATACCATTGCAATAGAGTATAATAAATTGGTTTGGGGAAACAATTTTAAGAGTTCTGAGTTTGGCCATCAGACCAGGGACTACAGTGCTCCTGGAGCGGACGACATCCATGCACAAAGACTTTGAACACTTTCTATTGACTCTGTACAAGTATTCATTGAAGGATTGAAAAAATTTGATCATGAATCATATAATAATGGGAAGTATTTTTCATTTCCTTCTTGAATCAGCTCCGTAGATATACTCTTTATCCATGGTACATATTTTTTATTATAGGATTCCTCTATATGGAAAGTATTCAGGATTCCACTCTATTATCATGAGAATGATCCGCTAGGTGATGTGACTTTTGTACAAGGGAATAGACCAGAGATAGAACAATGGGTTTTTCTACCAGCTACACCATTACCTATTGAGTAGTAGCTGGCTCTTGAAATTTTTGAAGATGATGCATGTAGGATGCATGCACTGCAAAAGATTCTGGAGGTTATAAGCTCCTAGTTTTTTTCTAAAATATAATGCAAGGTGGTTTAGGACTAGATAGTGGTAGTCACTCATGTTTTCCACCATGTGAGGATCCCTGCATATCATATAGTTTCTATCAACTCTTGTCTTACTCGGGGGTTTGTTTGGTCATGGTGTAGTTTAGTTCCTCGGTCGCATGATGGGGATGTTCATTCATGTTCAGCCATTGAGAATCTCTTTAAGGAAATTTTTTTCAGGTAACATTGTGATTAGTGTTCATAGATGATATTCAAAATATAAAAATGGTTAGATTGAATATGGTAGAGTAATGATCAGGGTTTTTAGATCTCTAATGATAATCCATGGATATGGTTTGGGAAAAGTTGTTTAGTGCACAAACTATTGAGAAGTGCTTACGTAGAGATATCCGACCAAAATGATATCCCTCTACATTACCACCTATGCTGGGGTGATTGAGAAGGAATTATTTGTGGAGAGTGTTTTATAATACCCTTTATCGATCATGTGTTGTTGTAGTAGACACCCAAGATATGATACCTCAACATTTGGAAGCCAATGATAGTCATAGGGATCCACGAATACAATATTATTTAGTAATTGATCCCATGACACATGTTCAGCCACTCAAGGCCCTTAAAATGGCTCAAAAATTCAAATTGATAGGTGGTATTTCTTATATGATGGTTAGGGAGATCTAGAATGAGATTTTCTAACCCGCCATACTACTAATTGGGTGATGGGGGATGGATGGCCGATGTCGAGGTAGAAGCCAGAGAAGGGTGGTCTTTAGTGAGTCAGATAAAGAAGAGGGCCTAGAAAAGCATCAGGAGGTGGTCGAAGGTTTTAACTATAACCACTACCACACTCAAATGGCTGACACCAGGCTTTAGGAGGTGGTGGTCATGGAAGAGGTCAGCTCCATGCTATGGTGCCTATAAATCGGAGTCTTTCAGGTTGATATATGCAATGATTTGTGTCTTATCAACCTTATCTGCATTATTTATAGATAGGGGTTCATGTGATTCCATTATTTATTAATATCTACTTTTTATCTTATGTATTTTGATAGAACATTCCACTATAC
This sequence comes from Viscum album, assembly GCA_963277665.1. Lineage (NCBI taxonomy): Eukaryota > Viridiplantae > Streptophyta > Magnoliopsida > Santalales > Viscaceae > Viscum > Viscum album. The sequence continues at coordinate 31,383,059 of OY728150.1, read as the reverse complement.
CCTTGTAGTTGGTGACTCTAATGGGCAGTGACTTAGTGATTGCACGCCATTGTCGACAGTGCAATCTAATAATTGGATGTTAGTGTTCTGTGTGGGATCGTTTTATAGAAATGATGAGTATTTATGACATTATCTTACCTATGTACTAGATTTCCCTATTTAATTCCCATATTTACTATTATAGGTGGAGGATGTGTTCTATACATAGTGATGGTACAAGGTTTTCCACTATGGGTTAAAAGGAATCTTTGGGGGAGCATGATGTGATCTGGTATAGAAGTGTTATTCCAATTACTCGTCGGCCGATTTGAATGATCCTTGGTTCACTGGATGTCATGGGATAATATTTTCCTACATTAGTGGTGGAGTATGAGGATGTATTTCATGAGGACATTTCAGGATTACCTCACATACAAGATATATCCTTATGCATTGACTTTCACACCACGAAAACCCCAATATTTACACAAGCATATTGGATGGAACTCATAGAGATTTCCTAACTAAGGGTGATGTTAAATGACATTTACATTAAGGGATTTGTGAGACACAATATTTTCTTATTGTTTTCATTTAATTTTTTTTCCAAGAGGGAGGATGGGAGATTTCGGTTTTGTGTGGATTATCATAGATTAAAGTAGGTGAACATAATTAATAACTATACACTATTGTGGATCAAGCACCTATTTTATCTTTGGAGAGGGGAATAATTGTTCTCGATGATTGATCTCATATCAGGCGATCACCAGCTACGAGTAACACATGATGATATAACAAAGATGGATTTTATGCATCGCTATGTTCCCTATGAGGACTTTTTTATTCCCTTTAGTAAAATGAAATAAAAAATAGTGTTCATGGGACTCATGAAATAGATATTTTATCCTTTTTTAGAAAAGTTTTTGTCATTTTTTATTAACGATATCCTAGTGTACTTTGTAGATGACGAAGAGTATATGAAGAAGTTGAGGATGGTCCAAGAGAGACTCTGAGGGCACTACCGTTATTGTAAGATCTTGAAGTTTCATTTCTGTATTTGAAGGGTGCAATTCCTTGGTCACATAATCTTAAAGGTAAGAGTGGTGGTGGATGCAATGACTATTGAGGTAGTACTTTATTAGGATCCACAAAAATCTGTTACCAAGGAATGATGTTTTTGTTGGTTGGTAGGGTATTATTGGAGGTTTGTACCCGATTTCTCCAGAGTTGTACCCCCTTGATATATTTGACTTAAAAAAGTAATCCTTATGTGTGAGAAGAGGGGTTATCGCAATGTTTTCAAATTCTATTTAATAGGTTGAAAGGAGCTCCAATATTGATATTACCAGAGGATGTTGTCAAGTATGCAGTGTTCTACAATTCATTAGTAACCATGCATGGTTTTGTTCCCATGAAAATTCATGCGTTTATTTCCTATGGTTCACGTTATTTAAGAACACATGAGAATAACTAAGTGACTATTATATTGAGGTTACAATGGTAGTAATTTTAAGGAATATTTTGTGACCCTAGCTGTTGTGTGAGCATTTTATTGTCTAATTTGGCCACAAGAGTCTCCTGTATAACATCTCCTAGAAGGATATTAACTTCAGATAGTGGTGAAAACTAGGGTACCTCTAGGACATTACATTGAGATTATCTATACTTCTATGGAGGGAAAAATATTGAAAAAATTATATTATCATAATATCTTGTTATTGGTTTTTATCTAGCATGTTGTAGTAGTTATCATCATTGATGTTGTACTTAGTTGAAAAGGATTGTACTTCATATCTTATATAGATAGTTTTTAACCCCCCCCCCCCCCCCACACACACACACACTTTTAAAGTGTTTCAAGGATTCGTAATATGGAGATGCTAACTTTGAGACCTTATATACTAATATATGAATGGGAAATTATCCTGTAGGATATTATGAAGATGGGAAGCATGATAACCTTTTTAGAGGATGAAGGATTGAACTATTGACATTGTTGTATGTGGTGACGTGGGAGTATCACACATCACCTTAGGTGGTACTTCAAGGTGTGAAAATATTTAACAAGTCTTCTGAAATCAGTTTTGGTGTCTATGAATGAAGCATTGTGTGGAAAAGTTGTTTTCTTGAATCCTTACTTGTTAGTAAGTGAAGGCAAAAAAATAAGTTCCAATGGGTTTAGATAAACCCATTGAGGTTTCATAGTAGAAGTGGGATGGGATATCCATGTAATTTTTGATGGGGATATCACAGATATCTGGGGGACATTGTTTAATTTGGGATATCGTAGACTGCCTCACCATGTTTTCCCACTACCTAGCTATTCAAGAGAAAAGCTTAGTAGGGAGCTTGTGACATATATATCTATAAGATGTAGTCTGACTCCATAGAGTTCCCTTGATTATAATTTTAGAACATGATTATTTCTTTAGGTATTGATTATAGAGAGGATTTTATGAGTCCATTAGGACTCAATTTATTTTTTCCCATGATGATTAACCCCTATACTGAAGGCCAGACATAGTATACCATTCATGTGTTCGAAGAAAGATTGTGGGCTTTGAGGTTAGAGTTTTCCCATAATTGGGAGGATCACCTTCCCTTGGTGGATTATTCATTCAAAAACTACTAACACTCACCTATTAGTATGTAACCATTTGATTCCTTGTATGGGTTATCCATTATTCCAATAATTTTTTCAAATGATCAAATTGAGTCACCACTCATGAGCCTAAAGTTGGTGTGAGAGACTATAAAGAATGTGAAGACTATCCAGGATAGGATGAAGACTACATAGATCCATCATAAGTATTTTAAATCCCAATGAAGAATACTTCTGGAGTTCAAAGTGGGAGACCTTGTGATTCTCAGGGTCTCACCTTGACATGGAATGCAGATATTTGGATGGGAGTAAATAATTTTTTGAAAATTCATTATCCCTTTACATATACTATGTAGAGTTGAAAAATTGGTGTACCACTTATCTATACCATCATAGTTGGAATAGGAATAGAAAATCTACCTCATGTTGCGGTTAACGAAATACATGTACGTCTCATCACATGTTATGAACTGGGTCAAGCTACACATTGAGGAGAGATATACCATTGTTGAGTACCCAATGGAGATAGAAGATTAGTTGGAGAGGGTCGTCCATGTGAAATCAATTCCACTGGTTTCTGTCTGATGATAGTACATGAATCTTTATTAGAGGACCTGAGAGTGGGAGTCCCATATGTGATCCAAATACCATAAACATTTTAGTTGATTTTTTATTATTTTTGAGATGAAAATCTCTAATATAGGGAGAATGTAAGGACATGGATTTTCCATGCATTATTTTTGGATATTATATGGATTATTTTCAAAGCTAGTTGTTTAGATGACATGAGATTTCAAGACATGATATTTCATGAATTTAGTTTTTGAAATATATTAATCATATAAAATATCACACATTTGTGGCTTTCTTGAATAATTAAAATATCTCTTGAACATGGGCATATTTCAAAAATCCAAGGAAATAATTGAGTTTAGATAGAATGTTATACCATTCTCATAACATTACCTTTTCATGATCAGGGTGTTTTTATGAAAATAAAAGATGAAAAAGAAATAAATTAAATAAGTTTATTCACTTTTTTTATTTTTTATAATGAAATGAAAATGATCTTATATAAGTATATAGGTATAGAGATGTCTTAGGGTTGGCTTCTAATACCCTATATACCTATATTACCTTTGAAGAGTGCTCGTCGATGAATACCATAGATCATATCAGTATGGAGGATCATTGCTCAATCAAATTTTTTTGGATCTGACCAATGATGTAAATGCAAGAAATCTCTTCATCGGTGATCTATCCATACTCTAGGAAGGATATTTTAGGTGTAATTCACATGTGTCCATTCATCCTGGTTGAATTTGGATCAACTCCAAAAATACAATATAGTTCATGAATTGATGGTATGTAAAGTTGAAATATTATTTTTTTCATTAATTTTATCGCACTTCATTTTTCTATTTCCTCAAAACAGGGTCAAGGGAGAATGAAAAAAAATTGAGGTTTGTTTCTCAAATTTAATGGAATATAGATTTATCCCCCCACCCCATTTTTCACACATTAATTCTTGAGCAATTAATTTGGACTGTGTTTCGATGAATACGGGGTATCAGATCATTATGATACATTTAAAAAACACAATAGATACATATTGCAAGTGTGGATCATGATTTTGGTTGGGATTGTAGTGTGATAATGATAGCAGATTGTTTTCGAAACTTTCGTTGGGGTGCACATCCATCTGCCGAGGACATGCAGCTATTTCCTTGTATTATAGAATTCCAAAGTCTAGTGGCATTCGTCACTTCATTAGGGATGTTTTCTTCATGATCGAAATGGGATAATGGGATTCATCCTTTGATTTTGGGTATATCTCCTCGAAATGTTTTTCCTAGTATGAGTCTCTATTAAATATTAAGAAGTTGTTCATGAAAATATTATTGATTCAATATTATTTTGATGCTGGTTAATTAAACTTATTCTATCAGGACATTCCATGGGGTCATGTTAGGGTAGCAACATTTAGTCAGGGGAGTAGTCACGTTGGGCATCGCCGGTGTGTCTGGGTGACAAATCACTAGTACACCTGGATTTATTTCAATTATGATAGGGCTTGTCGAGGTCACTGAAGCCCGGGGAATCCAACATCAAATGGGGGTATCTTATTCCAAATGCATGTCTCTAAAGTTTTCCTCATCTTCCTATGTTTAACACAGGGTATTCCGCAGGTTGAACATCTCGCAGAGATAGATCGAACTGATCATAACACCGATGAGAGTGGATCAAATAGGTACATCCCTAGGGTAGAGAACATAAGCGTTTTACCAGATGGATGTATTAGAACCCCTATAAAGATTGTAGGTGGTGTGTCCCATCAATTGGAAGATTTAAAACCGTTAAAGATAATCTGGACACCTCACAGGGTGGATCAAGGAAGATGATGGGTCCACGCAAAGGTGGATCCAATGGTTTCCATTGGCTAGGATTGAACATCCCAACAACATCTGACATACCCCATGAAAAATATAGGGATATAAATCTATGTAATTTGATGGGGTGATTTGGGGATTTCACATGGTTGGCTTCCAGTTGCAATAGGATCAATCTTGGTTGGATGGATATGATGTGTGGGACTTATACGTGGTTAGTTACCCATCATAATAGGATAACTCTTGGATAGATGGATATGATGTGTAGGGCTTATGCATGGTAAACTGCCCATCGCAAGAATATCACTATTTGTTGGAGGAGTATGGATTTATTGTGGGGCTTATGCATGATTAGCTTCCTCAAAAATAGTATGAAACCACTAAGGGGTGGACCAATGAAGATGGTACCAACATAGGTTACACCAAGGTTTACCAGTGTTTGGGGTTGCACCTTAGGGTGGCTTCCAACGTACCCAGTCTAGGAGAAATGATTCAAAACTCAAATATTTCAAACTAATATAGTTTAACACCATGAGGAATGAAAGTAGTATATATTTTACCATCATGCGGGATGAGGGTGAACCGACGTGAAGTGGTCGGTGCTAATGGGTGATGTTCTTGAACCTTAGGGAGACTTCCATCATACTTTTCTCAAAAAGGGCAAGGATCAAAGTCCACATAGTTCGGTGTAGAGGGGGTTGGGGTTTTTGTATGGTTAATGACCCAAAGAGGATGCCATGGTCTATGATTACTCTTTGACCATGTGATTCATTCCTAGTGTGAGAAACAAGAGGCAACAAAGCTTCTGACAATTGTGTCTCATGAGGTGAATCTATGAGTATTGTAGTTGGACTTATGCCTAGATAGTGGTTTATTAGAGAATGATCTGGACATGCTCTAGGAGGGAATCTAGAGGAGGGTTTTGATATATATAGGGATGATATGACTTCTATAAAAGTAACATCCTATCATGTTTGGTCAGAGATTATGCATTGGTTTCTCTAGGTGCGCGTGGATTCAAATTTAAAAGGGAGAATAGGAGTGAGAGGGTGATGGTTCCCATCCCCTTATTAGTCCACTCAAACCCATCCCTCGCGTAGTGGTAATAGTTTAACACCATTTTTTGAGGACATTGGTACATGGTAGTTTATCATCCTAGAAATCAGATGATGAGGATTCACTCCTCACCCCGAGTACGTACATAACTAGCACCCTATACCCCTTGGTGATGGGAAGGCACTAGCAATTTCATATGAATATGTGGTTGTAGAGAGATCTATTTAAGGTTCCACGTTAGCATGGTTATGTGAAAAATAAATACACATTATTGTGCTGTTTCGATGATGGACAAGGTAATGAAAAACTCTATGAAGCACTCCTCAACGAACATTAAAATTACTTCATACAAGATTGGAGAGACGCATGAGAGAAAGTGGTGCAATACATGGGTGTTATGTGTAAGAGGGGATCAAACATGGATACATAGGGCAAGGAAGAAACATGGAGGAAATAGGATGTAGAGAACAAAATATTGAGGATTTGTTCCCCAGAAAGATGTTTGAGCGCAAAAATAGGGGTTTGGGGAGAAAGAGTCATGGCTCAAAGGAAAATATTCTGCACAATTAAGATCCTTTCATGAACATGACATAGAATAAAAGGAAGTGGGTGTGGATTAAACCCTTTTTGAACACCGAAAAAGGACCCCTGGGAAACCTGTCATGCAAGCTTTATTACCTTGAGGCCATGTCTTTCACGCAGTCAAGGAAGGGGTTGTCTTTCATGCATGGGAGTGATGGTTCTTCTTCCATAGAGGTACCCTGAAATGAGTGGGTATATTTATATTTATAGTTGAAAAATTTACTGGTGGCATACATGGTCGAATGTGTGCAAGTGTAATTTGACAACACATTGGGAGTGGAAGATATATTTTGTGGATATTCTTCTAGCATGGTGACTTCTTTTGTTTAGCACTTTTGATGTGGTTGTTGTTTGGATAGTTGAAATGGGAGAATCCATTTGGTGTCACCAACCGTGATGCACTCTACACTCGAGATTGTTCACTGATTCCAAATATGCCTTTGTTTTGCTCAATGACACCCATTAAATTCCCTAATTGAAATTAAACACCAAAACAATACCCCCCCCCACATAATTTAATCCAAATGGGGACCTGAAAGTTGGATTCCAAGGAAAATGACAAAAGTATAGCGTCTGACAGTTGATGTGTCAAGAAAATAATCATTCGACATGTAAACATCTTTTGTGCATCTGAAAGGCTAGTTCCATGACTATAAATATGCGGTGGGGGACTAATTCTCCACACTATTGGATTCATATGTGATAGGAGACTTTTCTTTCTTGCCTGAAACATCCTCCCTTCCACATGAAACATCCTGAATTTGGTCGATTCCTTGCTAAAAGCTAGAAATTCCATCGCGATGCTTTTAAATCTTATGTTCACCTGACATGGATGAGTTTTTCATGGCTAGAACACATCTTGCATGCAGTAGTATTTTTTACATGCCAAATTTCCATTCTTTTAAGCAATCCATATTTTTCAATTTTGATGCATGACATAAATGGATGGTCAACATACCGACACTGAGAGGGAAGTTACAACTGCTGCAAAAAGGACCCATATGAGAAACCAACCTTAGATTATTCAAATGATAATATTCATGCCCAATAATTAGATTATTCTTGATATGTTGATGCTTGTTCAAAAGGATTACATTCTGAGTGACAGCCTACCGATACAGAACATCGTCATTCTGGAATTGGTGTGGATACCAAACATTAAGACTGACAGGACATGGTAATGGGTAACATGCGAGGATAGTCTTCCATATAGAAACATCACAAGAAATGGTCACCCTATTAGGGAACCAAAAAACATGATTTTTTAAATCCTAAATCTGAAGACCATGGCTATTTTAGGTAGTGATCCAGCTCCTAAAGAATCTCTATCTCACTATGTGACCACATTCAAAAGATGTATTACAAATGAGCCCAAAGTTTGGCAAGAATGGGACTTCAGGTCTGGGGAAAGCATTATGAATGAATGGGAATGGGTGTACTATGTATCCCATATATGCAAGGAGATCAAGGAAGAGCTATGGTCTATCAGGATGTTTGAAGCTATATAGACATCACAATACCATTTCTACCGTCAACAAGACCCTGTGTCATATCTATTTTTTTAGTGGTCCCCTGACACAAATACATTTCATCTCCACCATGGGTAGGTTGGAATCAGTCAATGGGAATTTCAATGAATTTGCAGAATTCCCCTATAAGGGTAGCGGTACGATGAGTTCCTTCCAATAGAGAACGTCTAGGGTGACATGACGTGCACCCCCATTTTGATGAGGCTTCTGTTGGAGCTGGCCAAGGAGAAGCTACAAATCCAGTACATCCAAAAGGATATAACCTTTTCGTGGTGGTTCAGCCTATTTTTGAAATATGAAAATGAAGTGAAAATGTTATTCCAATGGTAGTAGTTCCTAAACTCATAGTATAAGGGGTAGGAAAGATCATACTAGATGGTTCATGAAGTAGGAAAGTACCAATCATGGGGCTTCAAAATAAACGAAATTCCGGACCCAAATGTGTGATAAGATGGATTCCTTATCTCATTTCTATGTGGGTGACTGATGCAAGTAAGGGACATGAGGATGGGGGACCTTCCATAGACATTGGTCATGGATGGAATCATGGCAGCCAAGAACAACGTCCCATCTGGGAGTGCATGTATTGGCAAAGTTGTGCAACATTCTTGGGGCCATTTTAAGAGTAAGTATGCCCAAGAGAATATGAAGACCATTCCAGATTCTTCATGGCTAGATTACATCTCATTGTTGTGTTTATGACTTCCCAAATTCCATCTTCCCTCCCGGTGAGGGTCTGCGACCATTCCTACTAAATATTGATGGAGTTATCCCCTTCATGATCAATGAGGAGGGGATCAAACTCAAGATTGGAAACCATGAATACTTCAGCTTACAAACATTTCAGACCCCAGCTGGCCAGATTGAAGATGATAAGCGAGGCCTTTTTGAGTAGAGGTAATACCTACAATTCATCATGGGTGTTGTGCCGGTAGCCCAGATTGATGGAAAATATTTTTTGAACCCTATGTGCCAAAATTGTTTTCCTAGAAATACGGGTGCATGTAGTGGATGCCAAATAATGTGTATACAAGTCTTCGGAAAGAGATAAATCCTTTCATCCTTTTCAAAATATGTCTCATCTTCACAACTATAGGATTTGGTGATGTTATCGCATTTCGTCATAATGATGTTAATGTCAGACTATCAATGGATTATACTGACCATTAGAGAGTAGTGCATCTAAAAGTCATTGTGTGGAAACTCATTCAAAAAATCAAGGAATCCAGCATGGAGTCTAGAAAATGAGCTAGAAGATGAGTTGTTTCAGGGGAAGTGAGTTTGGGAATAATAAACGAAGATGGAATGGAATAGGATGGAACTTCAGTGGTAAGAGCATTGCAAGGTGGGGATTGGCCTCCACATTCTAAAGAGATGTGGTCTCATGGGTGGCCTCATGGGCTAGCTAGGGAACTCCCTGGAAAAAACTAAGAAATATCCTAATGCCTACCTATGATTCCATTTTACCATTTATTTGGTCTACCTGAAGGACACTACGACAATATATGTCCACTGAAGAGCTATGGAAGAGACTAGTGTGCAGTGGGCTTGACCTACCAGACATAGGGAACATTCAGGTGTTAGAGAGGGTGGACTTTCATCACCAAAACGCATACCTGGTAGCCATGGATATATATTCATGCCAACTAGAGTGGTATGAAGAACCACATATTCTCATGAAAGTGATTCTTTCCCAGGAGCATGACCTAGAAGAACTTACATATTAGGATGACGATGACGACGATGAAGAATAAGAGGAAAAAGAAGGGGAGAATATGAAGATGCACAATAAGAGGAAGAGGTAGAAGACGTATATGGATAATAGGAGGTTGGGTTGAAGGTTTTGGAGGTGGGAGACATTAGAAAATCATCTTCTTCCAGGGAATCCCATGTGAGACTGGTGAAATCTCAAGCTCTGATGCGGAACTGGCCGAACAACTCGAGGTGAGTCTTAACTCTGGTCTCTACTAGTATTTCTCTTTTCATATTTCAAATCCACTGACCAAAATATTCCCTACTCAGGAACACATCGATGATGATATCCAGGATTCCCCCCCTACAAGGGATGAAAATATACACATGTATTTGTAAGTACATCCTCATGAATCTGTATCTGGGATCAAGTTGAGTATAGGACCGACCAAGGTTGAATAATTAGAAAGACCATCCATGTCTGAAGTGGTCTACAACAATCTAGTATGTGGTCCTAAAATAGTTTCCTTAGGGTCTCAAGTTATTCCCGCCATTCCGAAGGTGCCAATGTCGATCATTTAATTAACAAGAGATGAGGGATCTCATGTGGTGGTAGTTCCAATCATGACTCCGTCACTAGAAACCACTACACATGGATCTTGTATGTTTCAGCCTTTTTAAGCCCACATATATTATTTTGGAATTGGGATGACCAAGATATCGATTCCCAATGCAATGATCGCAAAACTATAGGCTCGGAAAACTATCATGTTTGGAACGTCATTTGGATCCCTACCAGCGATTTCACCAATTCGCGTAGAGCCAATCATTCAAACTAGTCCATCCCTGGCCCCCAATCAGCAAGATTTTTCAATCATGGGTGATGTTTCTGCTATGTTTGATCTCTTTTATGGATGGGTTGAGGTCACTGAAGAATAAAGAGTGCTAGAGGGGGACCATGCTGTTGAATTCATGGGAATTGTTTTAAGTATAGGACTACATATCCTTTGGAGCTGGATGACTCTGATCCTGTCATGTCTGAGGAGAGTCAATACTTTCTCTACACCTGAGGTGTGGATTATCTTGTTCTTAATATAATATTCTATAATTATACGTCTCAGAAGATAAGCTATAGTATCCAACACTTTCACATTTCCCAGTTTCATAAGGAATAAGATTATATCCAGAAACATCTTGGGGATGAGCAAGAATTTGGATTACTTGAAGGAAAGGAAACCGGAAGAGTGACATTTATCACAAACCAATCTGAGATCATTCATTAGTTGAAGGCCTGGCTGATGGATTCCCAGTATAAATAAATCTAGTAAAGCTATCAAATTATTGAATTCCACGTCGACTGGGAGTGAATGTAGGTCAAATCCAACAAGATCCACTCAATAGTTGCGGATGATGAAAATGATCTCGGGGATCGGGAGGAAATTTCATAGGACACATACCAGAAAGTGGCAGTTTTGAGGCAGTCCATTGAAGTGGTTAATACATAAGTGAGTTTTTTTGTCCAAACTCATGAATCATGTTTTCTCCCATATGTAATCGTCCTGAACTACTTGAATGGACTTATTATTTGTTTTCTTGTTTTAATTAGCGCATCTCGATCATAACAATATTGTAATTATAAATTAATCTGTAAGCTCATGTGCTACATACCTAGTGTGAGAAACAAGGCAAGGCTGCATAATCTTCCATTTTGTGTATGATAGTTCTAGTTATCCATTTAATATTCAGGTCAATACCATTTTTGACTGACTCTCTAAAATATTCAGGGTGATAAAGGGACCATAACCAGAGGTTAGGGTTCTAAGAACAACCATCATGCCTTTCACAAAATTCTATAGTGAATGAATGGGGTAATTCCAAGGGTGTTGGAGTCAATCCAAACAAAGGGGAATGAGAAATGTGAATCACGATATCGATATAAATCAGAAAACAACGATAGTGGTTGGCCAATATATGATGGTCATTGACATTAGTCAGAATTAAACATCTATAATATCTTCCTAATATGGGGATGAAAAAATGAGGGCCTATCGCTGAATATATTTGAAAACATGTGTTCCAACTCAAAATGATGGTATGATATCTTCCAGAATGTTGTCCTTGAATGGTAGGTGAGTCATAAGGCCGAGAATCCATTCCATCAGTGGTTTCCTTCGGATGTGGGAGAGAATGATGATACTAAATATAGGTAATGCAAAATTTGGTGATGGAATGATGTAATGTTTGAAGAAATTACAACACTCTTGAAATTGTTCCACCATGAGGAATGTACATTGGGTAAGCATATAGTTCTGATACATGTTTAGACTTACTCCAAACATGACCTCTCTGGCGAGGGCCCAGATGCATTTCTATTTTGTGTCATGAATATGAGGATAATAGAAGAGTAGTTTAGCATCATAAAATGAATACTATAGAGACCCTTGAGGGGAAACGTGCAGTGTGGTGAATAACCCACCATGGATGGGGTCTAAAGAAAACACCACATCACAGATTCCTAAAGGGGGAGAGGGCCAAGAGACTGGAAAGATGAATGGGTTTGAGGTTGGACCATAGATGAATATTCAAGGCATCACTATGTATTCCATAAGAATGGGAATCAAGAAACACGTAGTTCTCAAATATTATATAGTATATGGCACATAAAAAAGGGGAATAATCTTCTAAAATGAATACATTGCATGGAAATGTAGTTATAATTAAACATCCTAGATGTAGATGGCATAGTTTAACATCATACGACATGGAAACAAAAGATCTTAGTTTATAGTCATAGATCATTCTCTCAAAGTGGTAGACTCCCAATGTGAGTATATGTGATGTGGTGCCATAGTGCAACCCCACATGAATAGGGACCAGGTAGTCTACATAGCATTACAAATTCCCAAGATAATGCACATAGTTTAAGTCTTGATGCATGGAATGGGGGACCGGAGGTCCTAGTTTATGGGAATAGAGTTCAAACCCAAAATAAGTGTGACTCTTCCATGAATGTACAACCTATACCCAAATCCCTAAGTCCACATGATCCTTGCTCGTCATGTTAATCAAGGGAGGATTAGATCTTTGCAATACATGGATATGAATGGTTGGGGGAGATGTTGTGCTATCAAAGATTACCCTATGATGCAGATTCATCCTCTTAATGAAAAAAGATTCATGGAGGGATAACACCAAGGGTGTCGAAATTCCACATGATGATGATAGAGTGGAAATGGATGTGAATAATGAGACCAATATTTAAGGTAAAATGGTGGTGGAAAACAACTGAGCATAACTTTTGACCATATTCAAAATACAACAACCATGTTGTGTGACCTGAGGTGGGAACATATAAGTGAGGTTCACCAATGACCATATTCATGACGTGGGCCTTCTGTCAAATTTTGTTCAAGATCTTCTAGGACAATGGATCAAAATGGTAGGTGTGGCATTATTCCAAACATCCACACCACACATGGGTCCCTTTAGATATGTGATATGATGGATTCCCAAATAATGGTACACATGGATCATAGAGAGGGGATGAATAAATTTACATGATGATCCCAACACATTTGGTCCTAAACTACAGTATATTTTATCACACTGATGAGGAATAATGTAGTTTGAGGGGTCCATTTAAGGGTGGATGACTCAAGAAGATGATTGGAGTAAAGGGGAAAATTGGTTGATGAACCTACATCTGGAACTGAAGACAAAGTCTCTAGGAATTACTATGTATCCCATTAAGATGGCAATAAATCCATAAGTAGTTTTGGAAATGTCATGCAGTTTAACATCATTCGATGAGGACAAAGATGAATGTCTAAATCTAATATGGGGTAGAGTACATGGTACAGATATCATCGACCCAATGTGAATAAGGAAACAATAAGTCCCCACAACACCATAAACTTCCCAAGGCGGGTCCTCTAGCCAAAGGGCCATAAAAGATCAAGAGACCCAGGGTTGGACCCAAAGACAAAATGTCTGGGAATTCCTATGTACCCTATGAGGATGAGAATCAATCCACATGTAGTTCTTTAATGTCATGTAGTTTAAAGTAATATAGTGAGGACATGAATGGAAATAAAGATGTTCTATAGGGAGGGTAACATTATGAGGCCATTGTAAACCCAACGCGAATGAGGAATAAAGTGGTCCACACCACACCATATGTAGTCCTAAAAAATAACTAAATCTAGTGGGATAAACCATGGTGATGAAACATTTGATGGGCTGGACCTATAGACAAAGGGTGTAGGCATTCCAATGTATCCCATAAAGATTGGGAATCAAGCCACACGTAGTTATTGAAATGTTATTCAGTTTAATGTCATGTTGTGAGGATGAAGATTGAAGGGGAGATCTTTGAAGGGGATATGTGAAGGGGTAGTTTTATGCCTGACATGAATGATGAAAATGAAGTCCCACCACACCATGCACTGCTAGTAGATATCTCTTTCCAAGGGGAAAAATGAAGGATGAACGTGGGGCTAGACCCAGAGTTTTTTGGGTGCTCCTACATATCCTATTTGTATGTGAATCAAGCCACAAGTAGATCTTGATTGTGGTGAAGTTTAATTTCATGTGATAAGGACATAACAAGAAGAGTGTATTCTTGAGGAAGTTACATGGTGTGGTGGGTGAAAACACAACATGAATGAAGACCAAAGAGGTGTCATCACAATACATTCTCTTATGGGGGGACCTTAGATGGTAGATTTTGGGGGCTGAACCTTAAGAGAAAATAGTCGGGAATTCCAATGTATCACATGAGGACTGGAATCAAGCCATATGTAGTTTTAAAGATTCCATGTAGTTTAACATCATGCATCAAGGATGTAAAGATCGTAGTTTATGGTCATAGAGATCATACCCTAGATGCCTAGTTTAATGGCATGTGTGTGGGACAGAAGGGGGAAAATGGTGAATCACTACTCCTAATATTTGGGAAACCATAGGGATGGAAATAAATGTAAAGGACAACTTTAGAGAATGTTCTCAACATTGTATCCATATTGTGTGTACTGTATTCGGAACAAACCAATGAGGATCAACTTCTGACCATATTCGCAAAGCGGGATCTGGATCATACTATCGTTGGAAATCCTCCAGAATGTTGGCCCAAAACTGTAGGTAAGCCAAGGTGGCATGAGACCAGTCCTCTAGGGGGTCAGTTCAGAAGTGAAAGATGAAGAAGGTATAAATTAAGGTCACATGTGATGTGTGGAAGTACACGTACAACTTAATGTCTTGTAGTAAGAATGAGGGAGATCATAGTTTATGTTCGTAGAGCTCGGACCAAACGAAACAGACAAAAGGGACAGAATGGTCAATGGACATAGGGTTTGACCGAAAGACAAAAGGTCTAGGATTTCATATGTATCCCATATGTATGTGAATCAATAAATACTTAGTTCTTGAATTCTATGTAGTTTTATGTCATTTGGTGAGGAATAAGATGAATATTTTATAAGGGAGGTACGTGGTGGGGCTATTGCAATCCTGATGTGAATGAGGACCAAAGAGGCCCCGTTCCATACCACAGAATCCTAGAATTATCAGGTATAAGTGGCCAAATGAATGACATGATTTTTGGAGCCTAGTGATGGTTGTGTTGAAGATATTTTTGAGAATTCCCACATCTCTCCTGAGGATGATAATCAATCCACACGTAGTTCCTCAGATGTTCTGATGTGTAGGTATCACGCATTCATGTGAAAAAGAGACATTGGATGCATCTTGTTTGTACTTATCTGACCTCCATTATTTTTGGATCATCTTGCTTGGGAAGGGGAGTTCAGGTGTTGTTATAGGAATCAAGCTATATGTAGGCCTTGAAAAATAGTGTGGGGAATGCCCAATGCAAAATGTCTTTCCCTCTCAGGAGAAGACACCCCAATGCAGTTCTATTTTTTTCTTTTCATAATTTAGCTTGGATGACAGTGTAACAATTTAAAGATTTATGATAAGACCAATCGATGCGTCTTAGCATCGTGTGGAAAGGATAAAATAGTTTAATGTCATGTGTGACTTAGAAAAATTGTTTAAAATCAACTGGTTTTGATGAGAGAGATCTTAGTTTATGGTCGTAGATCTCGGATTGTGGCGAGTTTTATGTCTATAGTTTAACTTTAGGATTGATGGGTGGGGTCATAGTTTAAGTTCATTGAAGTCAGACCGATTTTTTATTATCATGCGGGATGAGTGCTGGGTGGTTTTATGTACTTCAGTCTAGACGGGTCATAGAGTTTAACATCATGCAGTAAAGATAGAAGTAGGTATTCTTAATAGAAATGTTTCGTGATGAATTTGGAATTGGTTTGAGGAGTAATACACTCACCACCCATAGTGACTGGGGATTGTGTGCCATTGGGGTAAACCTTGTGAATGATGTAAGGTCCCTCCCACAAAGATTCCAACATTGCTGGAATCTTTTTGGGTATCATTGGAATTCATAGAGACAATATTGTGTCCCCTCGAAGGAATGAATAGAGATAAAATTTCTTGTTGAAATCTCTGGCTAGCTTATTCAGATGACTGTCTAGATAATGCAAGGCTAGGATCCTATTCTCATGAAGGGATTTCACTTCATCCAGACATAATTTGGATACTCTGTCTAATTTCCATTGATCGTAGAAGGTTGTGTGTAGTGAGGGTAACTAAATATCGATGGGAAGGATTGACTTGTTACATACACTAGAGAATACAGAGTCCCCTAAGTAGAATTACAGGTCATTGTCCAGTAATCTCAAAGAGAATTGGGGTTCTTTTCCAGCCAACTTTTCTTGCTATGACCAACCATCTTCAAAAGAATGTTATATAGGGTTTTTTTGAATTCCTTTATCTACCCATTTTCATGCACATGGTAAAGAGAAGAATCATTAAAACATATATTTTATTTGGCATACAATTTCATAAATTTGGATTCTTTGAAGATTGTGCCATTATTGGTGAGGAAAACGTGAGGGAATCCACATAAAAAGAATGATATTAGAGTTCATGAAGACAATGATATAATGGGACTTCACTTATTTAAGTATAATTTATTCTACCCACATGGAAGATAAATCCATAATGGTCAGGATGATCCTTCACTAGCCTGTTTTCACTGGTGGATATGGCCCCAAGACATCGATTCCCAAAACTACAATGGGACAAGAGTATATGGTGGTACGAAGGGGCTCTAGTAGTTGATGAAAATTTTTATCATGGATCTAACATGAATGAAAAATTTTTATGAACATGATGCATTCATGGATCATGGTGGTCAAGAATTATCCCAACCTTAGGATCTGGTGGGAATGTTTCGACCCTTCCTGATGAGATCTGTAGGAACCAACCTGAACATCATTCATAACCTAGGGAATCTCACCTCATTGAATGAAACAGAGGATAAATCCATTGAAACCATGTTTATAGAGGATTTTCTCAAGTCTTGGACCTCTATGGAAGGTGAACTGCACTGCGTGCCAATGAATTCGTTCATCGTAGACTCTTCCTGTCTAGAGATCACAATGTTAGAGGTACTCAACCAAAGGATTTTTCCAATTGGGGGGCTCTTCCATGGTACTAGTATGACTTTAGGGTCTTGATGTGGATGCCCTGGCGATATGATGACATACATGATAACCATCATCATTTTATGGAGTTACGTGAGAGCTGAATCTCTGATGCACCACATGAATGACAAAATAGTCCTAGTATGGCTCTACAAGGGAAGCAGAAAGGCTAGCCAAGGCAGCAGCTCAACAAGTCTATAACTAGGGAATATTAGTGATATCTAGCGGGGAAGGTAACTAGACCATCAGATGGAGAGTGCACTTTAAAAAAGGTGTGATCTATATCTTCCTAACAACATTGTCACCATTGTCCTGTTTGATGACTACCTTGGAATCCCCCTTCACTTGTAGATGAGGGAACTCAATATCGAGGGCCTCCTTGAGGCCAGTGATGAGAGATTGATACTCCTATTCATTGTTTGTTTATCCTTATAACGACAAAAATATGTGAAGGAATGGTGAACATGATACCTATGCCTACCCTATTAAATCTATGTTCATTGATCCTTCTACCAGTCGGACTATGGGATGTGTTGTTAAAGTGCATCTACCCATGCAGAATGACATGATCCACTAATAAGATTGCCTCATCCAAGAAATCATTTTCCTGAGATATCTATTTTGTGTATTAACGGGCGGTAGGAAATTCTTCAAATGTTTTCCCCTTGATATCATTCTGGGGAACGAACATGATGTTGAACCATTGGAGGACAACTGCCCACTGAGCTAGATATCCAATCAACATGGTATGGTTCATGATGTAAATTAGTTGATCTATGTGGGACACTAGTTATATATCTTGCTTCTTCAAGTATTGTATCAATTTTCTTCACAATGTATACTAGCATAGGGAATATCTTCTCGATATAGTAATATGTTGTCTTTATATCAAGGAGCATGCGATTGAGATGATATAAACTATTTTGTATCCCTTTCTTGTTCTTCTATGTTTGAAGGTCATGGAGGTACCATTCCATTGTAGTCACGAAAAGGACGAGTGGATTTTCAAAGAACGGTGGAATCAGAACCGATAGTTTTAGTAGAAGCTGCTTCATCTCCCCAAAAGAATTATGACACTATTCATACAACACATAAAAAAAAACTCTCCTCATGAGCTTGGAAAAATTATTACACATGCTTGCTAGATTTTCGATAAATTAGATTGTGTAGGCTAAGTAGCCTTGATAACCGCAGAGTTCCGAAAGGTTTCTCAGAGGAGGAATTTAGATGATAGCCTTTATCTTCTCTAGATTGATATGAATTCCATTCTATCTAACAACTATGCTGGGAAACATTTTGCAGGTGACCCTGAATGAAAATTTCCAGTGGCTCATCTTCATGTGGCGGGAAAAGAGGAAGCCAAACACATTACCAATATCTATGAGATGGTCTCGACACTTGTGGGATTTGACTACTAGATTGTCTATAGAACATACCAACAAATTCCCTAGGATTTTCATGAATATTTCCTTCATAGCCCACTGATATGTGAATCTTGCAATCTTAAAACTGAAAAGAAAAACCTATTAGAACATGTTGACTTGTGGTGAAATAAATGTGGTGGATTATTTATCCTTCGGGGACATTTGGATTTTATTATATTGGGAATAACCTGTCATAAAGGAAATTTCGTGGAATCTAGTTGTACCATCAATCTATAGCTCTGTCTTGGGGTTTTAAAAATCATCATTCAGAAATTGATGATTGAGATCTCAAAAGTTGATACAGATTATGATATGTATGTTCGTTTTCTTAAGAGGTACAATGTTTGCTAACCATGTAGGGTACTATAACTCCTTTACAAAGTTCACATTAATGTGCTCATCAACCTCATCCATGACCATGGCACAATGAGAATGGTGAATCTTTTTTTGAGGCTATTTAATCCATAAGTGGTTTACTGGGAGACCGATATGGTGAAAGGAAACATAAGGATCTATCCCTAGAATCTCATTATATATCTAGGAAAATACATCATGATGAAGTTTTTATAAATCCATATACTATTGTGGCTTTTCAGAATACATGAATTCACTGATTAGTGTTGGTTTCAAATCTATATCGGTCCCGATATTCACCCGTACCAACTCATAAACAGTGGTGGAGAAACCATCATTTTATAGAGGAGGAGAATTTTAAAAATCCTCCTCAGAATCTATAGTGAAAGGATCATCAGTAGGAGGAAATTCTTCGATGTTGGATGATCCTAACAAAATGTTGGTTCTGACCTAAGAGATAGTGGAAACCTCATCAGGGAACTTCTGCACTGATGAAACCATGGGGAAGAAAGCTATCGATTCAATTCTAGCAGGTCTTCATTCCAAGGTACCACATTTGATAATATTAAAGAAATAGTGGCACAACAACTTGAGATGGTTTATCCCAGCACAGTGAAACAATCAATTATGACATTTGTTTTTTCTTGTGGTGAACATTCGGGTAACTCGTAGGGGTAAGGGTCTCTAGGATTACATGATCCTGATTCATGTAGGAGAATAAATTAATCTTCATGTGCTCCTTAAACCAGGGAGTCAGCTTTTCCTTTTCCCATAGATGCAAAATTAGTGCCCCATGTCTAGGAATTCTACCTCAACTGGTGAATTTGAAAATGTAGGCATCATCTAGTTCTACCACTGGTTCATCAACAATGGTATTATGCTCAACCTCATTATCCTGAATCTCCATGTCCTTGCTCTTGTAATAGTCAACTTGAAGGTATCAATATTTAAGAGAGGACAAGGGAGATAAGTAACCTTGTAGTACTCTTAATTAACCATTAAAAGAGTTTTTAAGGCATTGGTGATTTGAGGAAGGGAATTCTCATGCAGGTGGAGCCATGGTCTACTGATTAATGCATTGTAAGTAGTGTCCTATTGGATAACCATGAACTCAGTGCTGGAAAATAGGCCACCGATCAAGGTATTTACCTGTATCTTTCCAATCAGTGTCTTCTCTATCCTATCATAACATTGAATCTTCATCTCAGAGGGACTTAGATCTATTTCATACATCCCCAACTTGTAGAGTGTCCAGAATGGGATAAAATTCTTCATAGAGCTCATGATGACAAGATAACGATATAATTCCTCACCATTGAAATAACCAGTGATGTATCGTAGGAGGTTGTTCCCCATTATAGGAGAACCGTCATCTACTCTCGAGAATTAAATGATGTACTGACACTCTTTTAGTTCGATTTCCTCATCATGGAAGGCTTCTGCAGCTGTGACCACTATTTCAAACATGAGGGGGATTCTTATAGCCTCTATGAGTGCTTCATGAATATCTTCTAATATGAGGATATCCTTGAGTATTGAAACATAGGAAGAAATTATAGCAATATTCTTGATTAAATCATATTTCTATGGCAATCATGCACTTCTTCCGACAGGTGGTCGCTCAACGGTAGGAGGTATGAAACGTGCTACTTGTCGAACCAGCTAATTCTGGGTGGTGCTGGTAATTCCCTGATGATCACTAGTAACACTACAGAGAGTGACTATTGGATGATTACCAGAAGACTAGGGTCTATCCATATTAGAACATGTCTGATCATAGAATGGTCATAGTGGATCTTCCTGATCAAGAAGTATAAACCATTGTGGAAGTGAATATAATGAAATGATATGTGAAGGTTTCTTCTGATGAGATATGCACTGGGCCTACTATCTGGACTCAGTGATATGCATGACTTGGCTAGGATCACTGGAAAATGAATTTTGATGATTCACACACACACAGTTTCATCGATTCTGGCATCGACTGGGGTTGTTGGGAGGGTCTGTCTGGCACTCTTCATCATCAGGAACCATGTAAGGGTTTACTAGTTTGACAGTATTGACCAAAACATACTCTTGGACGTCCCTTTAAGAATCCTCCATTAATGGTAAGATTGTGTCGGAAATAATCATCTCTTGGGGCATGAATACACTAGAAGTAGGAGACTAATTTGGTGCTAGTAGAGGGATTTTGTATCCCTTGCATTTTCCATTCTTACTCCCCATAGAGGATGAAGGTTGAGATTTGGATTCAGAGGTAGTTTTTGAAGTTGGCATAGCAACTTATGAAGGCTCAAGCCGATTTAAACAAGAACAGATAATACCATGGGCATTAGTGAATGCTTTTAGAGTTATTCAATCTTCATACTTTTGAGACCCATGGATAGAAACCTGCTAACATTATCCCTCTTTGTCACTTTCAGGCTTTCTAAACACACATGACACCTATGCCGCATAGACCCAATCTAACTATGTTGTTATTGACCTTGTCTAGGAGAAATTATTTGAAACCATGACATAGTATGAGTGTGTGCCCAGGGAACCAGTTATAGGTGAAGGAATTGGTGTGAACAGTGAGATCTGCATATTTGCTTATATTTTGGAAACTGTAGGATTTCCCGGTCCAAAGCGCTTCGGAAATAACAGTTAACCTAAGACTCATTAAATCAGTAGGTACGGTTCCTCCAATCTAAGAAATGTGCTCTATGATACGATCATTGATGAGGGACTAGTAGATCCTGATGAGGAGGTGGAACATTATTATCTCTCATATGTGGTGGTGGTGTATTACACGGGGGCGCCTGCTGATTCTAAGGAGAGACCTATTGGGTTGGAGACTGCACCTGATGTGGTGGACCTCAGCAAACCTATATAGGTGGATAATTTGGTAACAATTATAGCTACCTTGGGGCCTCTATTTTTGAATCATCAGTGGTCTACACCATGGAGGGTCTTCTTGGTTTGCAGCAAGGATTCTTCTAAATGGAAAGCTTTGTCAGAAAAATCCAAAAACCCACCCATAAGTTCTGAGTGATGATAGAAGGAATCAGTCTGGTCTTCACAATCTCCATGTACATTGGTAAAATCTATTATTGAGTTATCGGAATATCGAGTGAATATTTTATGCTTTTATACCAGGTGAAAAACTTTCACTCGCCCATCTCACCTTTGCTTGCAGTTTAATAGATCGGTGATGATAGACTTCCGGGTGGTGGAACTGAAATGGTTGAGAAATTGCCTAGGAAGATCCTCACAAATAGCTATTGACCCAGTGATTAACTCATTGTACCATACTAACATGTTCCCCTCCAATTTTTATATGAAGAACGAGATCATTGTATCTTCCTGTTGTGATGGAGTTACTAGTATTGGTCCACACCTTGAAATAAAGTGGTCAATGTGTTTCAACGGATCTATCATCCCACTGAAATGGTTGAAGGTATTATTTTCGAAACCTGGGGGTGCGGGTATATCGTCCACCCATGCAATATATGGTTTTCCAAAAGGCTGAATTGCTATTTTTCATGTTTCAAAATCCTCAAGGTGGGAAATGAGTATTTCCATCAGATCATCTGGATGAGGATTCTGATCTGGATGGGGGTCCATTACCACCAATACATTGGAAGGCTCTTAGACATGGTAATAAAGTCCAGTAACTCATGGATCGACTATCGAAACTACCTCAGGATCTAGTGGAATAACCTATGGGGGTGCTGGATGAAACTGATGTGTGTCTAGTGGATCCTATAGAGCGACTAGTGGAACCTGATCCAAGTCTTAAGGTTGGTCATTTCGTAGATCCGGTGGATTTGGTGATGCATATCACGAACTATTTCCATAAAAACTGGCGTCTACCCAATATAGATGGGATGGGATGTCAAGATCACTATGGAAATCTCACTGGGAGGAAGTTGTACTTGCCCTTTCCCTCGATTCCCTTATTGAGGATTACCATAATCGGGTTGTTGTTCTGCGGCATGCCTGGCGAGGAGCTCATCAAAAATATTTTTTTATTCAGTAGGATAATGGTGTAGTTCAGCCTTTTCATGATCATCCACTATCTTATACATTAAGCCAGATGGGTTGGGGGTTTGACAGTCCCATCATTCTTGTTACCCTTATTGGGGTCTCAACTAAGAGGCAATGACTCGAACGGTGAAAGAAGGCTTGTAAAATAGCGTTGTTGATGATCATGGACACCTATTGGGTCTATCAGATGTTTTACTTCCCCATAATCCTATTACTCTTCTCTAGGTCCTATAATAGTTCCCCCTTTTGGGAATAACTCGGGAAAAACTGTGTTCACTATGACCACGCTTAAAGGAAAATCCCAAATATCACCGGATGAACCTGGTTGACGCATCATTGGACTGAAATTTATGGCAGCATACTACCCCCATCCACAGATCTGGACATGTGGGGAATCCTCCTTAACAACTATACAGTGCACTGTAGATATCTTAAATCATCATTTCTAGAGGGTTTGATGATAACTAGGTGTCCCAGGGTGTTCACCAATAGGGAGTTCGGCCAACAGAACTAGGAGGTATTGTTGGAAAAAGTTATCAAAGTGTTCTTGAAATTTTTGATAATCTAAGTGTTAATGATATATATGGAAATTCATAAACCATAAGGTTTGGTAGAGGCACATAAACTTTTCCTATGTGAGGGACTCTAACATTTTTATTTTTTCAATTAAAATTGGTCACAACATCTCAGGGAAATAGTCCTCTGCATGAATGTCCCAGAAACTTCTCAGCTCATACTCGGGATCTGAACCATGATTACCCCAATCATCATCAAGTGGAGGTTGAGGAATAGATAATATCCCTGATGTAAAGTGTTGTAGTGGTAGTCTAGTCTATGGAGGGTACGGTGTACGAGATGACAAACCGCTTCTTCTTGGGATTCTTCTCGCAGAATGCACTTATTCTGCCACCACATCCCTATAAGACAGACTAATGAAAACTTCTTACTATGTTGGGGATTCAGTCATTGGTGGTGGGTCATGATGTTACTTTTCCTCTGTTTTTTCCTAGAACAACTCTCAATGATCTCTTGTTGAGGTATATAATGATCATGTCGAAGATATAGAGGATTTCCAGACATGTTGTGGAAAAGAGCCAAATATTCCTCCTCTTATATGAATCTATGGAGGGATATTGGAATTAGGTGGTTCTCTATTTATAGGATGACATGGGAGATATTCCTAGTTCCTTCCCCATATCCTGACATAGAGGATTGGGGTGATGGTCCCATCATCGAATCATACTCTACCTCAGATTCTGAAAAGTGTATAGACTTGATTATGATATGAGGTTTCTCTGGGTTCTTTCCCTAGTGGGGAAGACCTTACCTCCTTCCCCGGGATGGTTCTTCTGGATAGGGAATATATTTGACATGGGGGGGCTCCACATTGATGATCCAGGGTTTGATGGGAACCTGGGTAGGTTTCAAAAGGAACATGTGGAGGACCACTGCTTGGACAAGTCGAGGTTCAAGTAGCAACTAAGAAAATGGAAAATAGAACACGAGGGGGGCCTCCATGATTACTAGTGTTAGATATGGGATGGAATTCAATGGAACTAATAAGATCATGAGGAGGACCTCCATGGTGGTTGTCCATATCATGAGGAGGACCTATGTATTGGCTGACTCTCATAGATTTGGTATGAGGAGGGCCTTCATACTAAGAATACTTAAAATGGGAAATACCCTCATAACGACCATCGATGAAGCATTTTATGGAGTCGGTGAAAATGCATAGAGGACCTCCACATTGGTATGTGACATGAAAAAAAGGATCATCCCATTGATAACCCTGTAGGAAAGAGAAATTTTCATACCTAAGACCAAGGGCATTGGGAGGACCTTCATGCTAATTGTTAACAAGACGGGGATAACCGCTACCTAGGAAGATGATGGTGGAATGGGGAGGACCTCTATGATGGGTGTGAGAGTAGGGTGGACCTCCAATCTATCTAATAATGGTATGGGGAGGAAATTTGTATTGAATTTCAACATCACGAGTCGGTCGTCGATGGTTGTTGCTTGCACTGGTGACCGGATGAGTAAACTCAGCATGCTTATGGGGTGGATGGTGCATCACTCCCAACTGAGAATGGACAGGCTCCTAGTCTGGGATAGGAATGTTCCCCTACTCGGTAAGAACAACTGTGGGACTAATAGAACGTAGTGGTGGTGGATCGGGCAATAGAAGGCATGGCATATTATTCCCCCTAGTTGGCATCTTCATGAGCTTGCACCTGAAGTTGACATCTAGTTAGTCGAGATGGATTCATAGTGGTATAGTCTACATCCTCTTCTTTATTTGGGACTTGTTGGAGTCACTATATAGGCCATGTGGAATCCCTCGTCATCAGATCTCAAACTAAAGTCATATTTGGGAGGACTTGGGAATCCCTTACTTCGTCCACATAAGAGAGTGAATTGTAATAGTGCTCTAGGGATAGTCTCCTCATGCTATTGAAGGTCGGAGTGGGGTTTAGTGGATCCCTATGTGGGTCTTGGGGCTAGTGCAGTTGATGGGGCATGGAGGCCTCCCGATCCTGATGGTCCATATCCCTTTTTGGGATAACCACTTCCTATTCATATTGAGGAAAAAGAGTATTGATCACCCTCATTTGAATAAATTCAGAGTGTGAGGCAGGGCATGGTCACCCAGTAGATGTGGTCATGGGAAATTTCACTTCAGAGATGAAGCCATGAAGGACTATTGTGTTGGCATTTTCCCTTCCCTTGCTTCCACAGCTAGGTGGGGATTGGTTTCCTGTAGTGGTAGATTGGGTCCAACAAAGTCTGATTATTCTACCATCTATAAAAGTAGTTGGAAATAAATTCCCTATTACCTACCGTCATTCAATCTTCCATGGAATGATATAAAGAACCATGATGACAACATCAGAGATGGTGATCCCCAATGATTAACTTCCCTAAATCACAGAGAGTTTCACGCTAAGTCCACTATAATCATTGTGGGATCTAGCACGAGATAGCTAGATCCAGTGACACACATATATGTTAATGTCTCAAATGATACTAATCTCTATATTGAGGAGAAGATATTCAAATCGGGTTCACCATTTAATTTTTGACACTTCTGTTGGGGCACACATCCATTTTTCAAAGACGTGAAACTGTTGCCTCATATTCCTGCTTTCCAAATGCGGGCAACATTCATCACTTATTTAGGGACATTTTTCCTAATATCGAAACAAGATGATTGGTTTTTGGCCTCTCATTCTGAGGATTTTTCATCAAAATTAATTTCCATGTTTGGGTCTCCCATGAAGATTAAGAAGTTTTTTATGAAACTCTTCCTAGTTCCATATATTTGTGGACACTGGTTAATTAAACTACTTTTGTTAGTATATTCCTTGGGATTATGTTAGGGAATTAGTCACATTGGGCATTATTGGCATGTCTGGACACTGAAACATTAGTATACATGAAATTATTCCCCTTATGATTGGGCTTCTTGATGGAATGGAAGCATGGATCATCCCACATCGAATGTGGGGTATCTTATGCCATAGAAATGTATCCATGGTTTTCCCTAACTTCCCATGATTAACATGGGATATTCTATGCATCTAACATCGAGTGGAGATGGATTGGCCTGATCAGAACACTGACGGGAGTGGAATAGATGGTTACATCCCTAGGAGGGATCACCTGGGAGGTTTACCATATGGGTGTATCAGAATGCACAAAAAGAGTGGAGGTGGTATGTCCCAAATAGTGTAATATTTCACACTGTGAAAGTTAATATGTACACATCATAGGTGGAATAGATAAGAGGATGGGTCTACGCAAAGTGGACACCATGGTTTACCATTGGCAGGGATTGAAACTTAAGGAGGCTTCCTATGTACCCCGTGTAGAAGACATGGATCAAAACCCACATAGTTTGAAGGGGTGATTTGGGGCTTTCAAATGGTTTTCTACCCATCTCCATAGGATCACTCTTGGTTGGATGGGTATGGTGTGTGGGGATTATGCATGGTTAGTTACCCATCATAAGAGGATCACTCTTGGTTGGATGGATATGATGTGAGTGGATTATGTATGGTTATATGTCCATCCCAAGAGGATCACTCTTGGTTGGAGGAATATTTATCATGGGAAGGACATACCAATGTTTAGCTTCTTGGGAACTAGACTGACACCACTAAAATTTGAACCAATGATGTGGGTCCCAACAAAGGGGACACCATGGTTTACTAGTGTTTGGGGTTGATCCTCTGGGAGGCTTCATATGTATCATGTCTTCAAGACAGGAATCAAAACCTATGTAGTTTGAAATAAAATAGATTAACATCATGTGGTATGAAAAGGGAATATAGTTTAACATCATGTTGTATGAGGGTGAACTGGCATGAAGTTGTTGAGGCTGATGGGTTATGGGATTGAACCTCAGGGATTCTTCCTGTGTAACTTTCTTGAAAGGGGTTATGGATAAAAGTCTCTATAGTTTTTTGTAAAAGGGCTTGGGGTTTCTGTATTGTCAATGAACCTAATAGGATTTCAAGGTAGATGATTACTCTAGGATCACATGGCTCATGCTCGGTGTGAGAAATAATATTCAACAAAGGGTGTGACGATTGCATCTTGCAAGGTGCATTTGCAAGGGGTGGAGTGGGACTTATTCCTATTTAGATGCCCATGTGAAGAAGATTGGGACTTACTCCATGAGGGAATCCGAAAAGAAGATTTCCAGATATAGGTGGATATGACCATCATAAAAGGGTCCCCCAATATTGTTGGGATGGGGAATATGAAGAGGCTTCTTGAACTGTGCATGGAGACAAAGATAAAAGTGATAGGATGAGTAATAGGGAGATGATGCACATCCCCTTCTTGGTCCTCTCGAACATGTCTCTCTTGCATTTTCCATAGTTTAACATAATGTGTTGAGGACATGGATTCTTTGTAGTTTAACATCCTATATCTTAGACGATGAGGATTCACTCCTCACCCCTAGGACCTACATAACTATCGCACATTAACCCTTGGTGATGGGAAGGCACCATAAATTCACTATAGAGATGGGGTTTAGGAGTGATTTATTGAAGGTTCCTTGTTATCATGTCTATGAGAAGAGGAAATATTTGTTAGCGGGCCTTTGAAATGAAGAACAAGGCAGGGCAACGCCACATGAATCACTCTTCGGGGATCATTGGATTTACTCTATACAATCCAAGAGGAATGAACCGAAGAAATGGGTGTTTTTCACTAGAGGGGTATCAAACGTGGTGACATAGGGTAAGGACGGAACATAGAGAATGTAGGAATGAGAGAACAAAAGATTGAGGGGTGCACAAAAGATGGAAGTCTGCATGCCAAAATAAGGGTTGGGCTGGAAAGTGGAATGAATAAAAGGAAAATCTTGCATGAAAGAAGGATATTTTGTACCTAGTTGATTTTGAATAAAATGAGGTCAGTGAGGATCAAGAACTAGTGGGCCCACTCAAAGGAGAACCCCTAGAAGACCTGTCATGAATTTTTTAGTACCATGAGACCATGTCTATCGTGTGGTCACAGAAGCACTCGTCTTACACTCAAGGGAGTGGTGGTTAATATTTCGTAATGGTACCCCAAAATGAAGGGGTAAATTTCTATTTATATTAAAAAAATTAGCAGCAGTGCACAAGGTAGCATGCATGAAAGTATCATTTGACATTGCATTGGGTGTAGACACTCTTGTGTGTAGTTACTCTTATTTTTTCACTAGGATCTTTTCATTATCACTTCTGAATTTTTTGTTTTTTGGATGGTTGAAACTGAAAAATCCTTTTAACATTTCATTGGCCACAAAATATTTTGTGCATGGTTTTCAGTCTTGCGTACAGACATTAGATCTTGCGTGCACCTCCCCTAGGTGTCTCAGGATTGTTCACTAATTCCAAATATGCCTTTGGTTTTCTCAAAAAATTCCCATTCATGACCTAAACCAAAATGTGTAGTAAAAAAGAATGATTAGAGGTAGAAACAAAACATTGATATATGTCACACTTCTATGTTTTTTTGTGCTAATATGGATGATGCATATGGGAATTTCTCAGGTAGATTTGAAGTCTAAAATCCAAATCTCTGGTGATGGGGTGGCTGACCAACCATGGATATGTGTTTTCAGGTAATATGGGAAGTGACAGAAACCAATATATTGAGAAAAATTAAAACCCTGATGGATCAAGAAAATCTCATTTTACACATCTTGTAATCGGATTATACATGTTGTGTTGGAACCCTTGTGTGGCATTAGCGTTTCTATGCAGAGTTAAATATCACATGTCATGTAAACATATAAAATGTTATATAACACATGCCTAGAGGATTGGTGTGTATTCTGGAGGATACATGGGTAGAGGAAGACAAATACACATACATGGA
This sequence comes from Viscum album, assembly GCA_963277665.1. NCBI lineage: Eukaryota > Viridiplantae > Streptophyta > Magnoliopsida > Santalales > Viscaceae > Viscum > Viscum album. Next base: position 31,353,473 of record OY728150.1, on the reverse strand, counting down.
TATAGGACACAACCAGGTTTACATGGGTACAAACACGACCAGATGTACAGAGGCACGACCTGGTGTAAAAGGGGTGGTACATGGGCACAGTCAGTGGTACATAGGAATGACCAGATGACATGGGAATAGTTCTGGATGATCTCTATATGTAGAGTACTATTCCTACATACTATATATATGGAGGCTTATATGTCATGTGAGGAAACACTACATGGGAAGACAAGGAATTGGTAGGATACACTGTGTACCATATTCCACAAGCCATGTATCCCCTGTATGGGTGTTTTTAACCCTTTATTTCTTCATTATGGACTTGTATCAGTTGGGTGTGTTCCATTAGTCCATTACCTTGAGGGTAAAGTACAAAATTAAGTTCAAATATTAGGATTGTTATCCCATGTGGACACAGAGACTTAGATAGATATTGTAGTATCCCTCTTTGAGAATAGAGGGTGAACCTCTTTTATTATTCTTTCTAGGATTGGGTTTATGAAATCGGTGTCACCTCCTTGAGAAGGTTGTTGATCCACCTTCTAAAAATTTGTATAAATAGTTTCTATAGTATCAATGGAATATGATCCCCTATGTAGTAGTTTGATCCACATTGGATTCATGGTTTCCCCTAGTGGGCTTGGGCATGAACCACTATATGACTATCAATTACTTATATGACTAGTGATATTTCATAGGTAGGCACAAATGATAATCACCTCCTGTATTAATATATCCAGTAATTTCATGGCCCATGGAGCGGACTCTACCATTATTATAATTTATTTGAGTATAATTTTATGGAAATAAATTGCATCTAACCACCTGGTGGTGCAGTGTCATTCTTATGAATATCTGAGTTTGTATTACTATTCATTGGCAACTATTTCATTGGTAGGATATTACTATTCTTGATTCATTGTGTTCAGTGTTATCAGGGTGTCCTCATGGGTATTTTTATACTCACCCCTACATGGGATCTGTCTACATCTGTCATATATTATACAAACAATAGCCCGTTTGAGGGTGTCTTGGGAGGACATGGATATTGTGGAGAACAACATTAGATAGAAAAACCAAGGTGATTTTCAAGTGTCCACATTCGATAATAGTCCTCTCCATTGGAGCTGTTTGGACTCTCTACAGTTATTTTTTGGGGTTGTATTTGGCCCCCTTTTGTCCCTTCAGATCATTTCTATTATACTATGATTGTGGGATCATAGATGTATACATGCATTGGATTTAGTTGTCTTATATTTCATCACTTAATAGGAATAGAGATGTGTGTGTGTTTGTACAAGTATATTAGGCTAATACCTACCATTTTCGTGACATGCCTCCTTAGTGTTGGTCGCTAGCCCATGTCCTACTAAAGGTGGGATTGGGGTAATATTGACTTGGGCCCCAATATATGGGTCATTAAAAATTACAAAAAATACTAAAAAATTGTTACCATGGTTAGGGTAAAAACATGTTCACCAGATTTTAACCAAAAAAGAGGATTAAAATGACTAAAAAGTTTTTATAAATTATTTTTCATTTCCATAATTAAACCATTAATCATATAATATATTATAATGGTCCATTTTGGAGCCAAGTTTTTTGAATAATAAGTTATTATATTTTATTTATTTCAGAAATATCAAATTGTTCCTCTCCCCCACTTATAAAAGGAAACCACTCTCATATTCTATACACAAATCAAGAGCAATTTTGTTCTACCAATACCTTCTAAAACCCTTCATTAAATCCCTCCCCATGACCTATAATTACAGTTTTGATAAGGAAACCATCCTAAAAATGCATTATGTATAAAACAAAAGATGTTTTATGAAGAAGTGGTATAGTTATTTACCATTTATTTTCATTTTATTGTTTCTTCTACATCCTTTTAATCTTATTAAACCACACCGATATAGTAACATGAGTACCTTTCATATACCAATATGTTACTAGGATATTTTAGTAACCTATATCCATCTTCTCTTCTAAATAATGGGAATCATAATGTATATCGTTTATGCGATGGACGACCATCTCATGAACTGATGTAAATCCTTTTCTGATAGTTCGTCTCAATACGGGATATAATGATATATTTAATGTATATATTTGGAATTATGAAATAATTATTCTACTATAATTATAATATCATGTTTCGCTTTTCCATTCTAATCTGTTGTAAAATAATATCATTACTCAAGCGTACATGTGGACTAGAACCTCCACGAAGCGATGAGATTTTTTTCCCACTTCTATCTTACATGGATGATAATAAATATATATTTGATGAATATAAATTATTAATATGATATAATAAAAATCTGTATATTTTAATTATTATTTACCTTTCACTTCTTCCATCCTTTAAAAGATGAAAACAATTTTAATTCTTTTGTACGGTGTACCATCTTAATGAATGGTGAAATTAATTTTTCTACTATAACATTTATAGATGACTATAAGTATATATAAAATAAATAAAAATGATAATTATATCATTACTAACATTTTTTAAGTGATGAAACCATTATCCATCTATAAGTACCAAGACTACCAAACCAAAACCTAAATGAAAAATGAAGCAGTTATCACCATGAATAGTGGTTTTAATAAAGAATTGTCAACAGGTGATAAAATGTTATATGTAAAACATATATCATATAATATATTTATGATTATTACTATATAATATTTATATATATAGTAAATCATTATTTATTATAATGTAGGCTTTAACATGTATAAATATTTCGTACATGAGGTTAGGGTTTATCATATAAAATTGTCTTCTTTAGAGCATGTGTTATGTTATGAACCTATATTCTTTTATTAAGTGTATATAAATACCTGTAACATTTTATATCATTAATGTCATTATGTTAATTATATTTAAACTTTCATTTTGTGTTTTTATGTCATGTCAATTATGATTTATAATTATTCAAAGTGTAACTGGTTTTACAATATAATATCGTTGTTTATTACAAATATTTATGATTAAGATTCCAATGATGAAATTTCATGATATTCCTATCAAGAATATCATAAATTGTTTTTGTAGTATTTTATTTTTTTAGAGATAAAAATATGTTCCTTTCATTTTCCCCTCTTTATGTATTAATGAGACTAAAAGAAAGTTTTTACTAAAAATCGACATATTTCCTCTCTTTGGTTACAAAAATACATTATATTCCATGATAAGGATTTCTAAAATTTTTTCTATAAATTTTTTAATAATATAAAATGATTTTTAATGTCATTTTATGTATGTTTTACTTTTTAAAAACAATTAAATTGACTATTTCTAGTTTTATGAATGAGGTAAATTTATCATTTTCTAAAATAAATTAATGTAGTGTATGTCCCAATGTATAGAGCACAAATATTATTTCCTTCCATTATGACCGTTAAATGATTTTTGACCTCATTTGAATGTTTTTAAAAAAAATCCATGAATGTTTTTTAATTATTATATTTGATATTTTAATATTTTAAATAAGTGATTCTAACGAAAAACATTTACTCTCCTTATGAATTGATCTAGACATTTTTAAAAGGAATGTTTCACCTTTAATAACAGCCTTCGATGTGACATATGTTTTACTAGTGTTATGATCGAATTATTCCATAAAATATATTTATTTTGAAGGATTATGACGATGAAACTTTAAGGATGATTCTATGAAACCCACTTCCTATCACTGAGTTTATTATTTTATGATAAAACGACCATGAAAATAATTTATTTTTCATTGGTTACAGTATGATGCTATGATGAAAGTCATATACCTTACACATGTTATGAAATTATTAATGTTAAATTATAATTGTCTTTCCCTTAGTATCTTAGAGTTAGGTGTTACTTTATTACATTTGCATAATATATAATGAATCTCATTCTGAAGGCCTGGGTTGTATGGTGGTTTTAGAAAATCAGATACATGATTTAACCATGACTTAAAATTGAAAATTTAAAATAAAACATTTAAAATTCCATTATAACACTATTATTATCCTTGATTAACCCCTAATATCAATCATAATAAATTTTCTCACATCCTGTGTAAAAAACATATGAAAGGGGTGAAATCAGATGCTTAGTAAGGGTATGTATATACCTGAAGCTATCATAAATAATAATTATGAACAATGTAAAGGTAAATAATTGAAATAAATGACATTTAATAAATAACATGAGACTAATACGGCCACAATAAAAGATAATAAAATAGTCGATTTCATCAGTAAATGATTTGTATGGAATTTGGCCCGACTATTTGATTGTGGGGGCTTCAATACCTTTCTTATTCACTCACATAAGGTTTTACCATTTACTTATTCTTCAAAAGAAACTATTAATTGTTCCCACGTCAACAATTATGTATGGAACATCATTCAAAAGGCATGTGGTTTATAGGATTTTCAAACACAATGTCTCTTAGGATCTTACATTTGTTGAGAGGATGGAAGGTCGGGATCATCACACCCTTTTGGGGAGTATTATTCCATACTACAGGACTCCCATATTGATTTAAGATATGCTCATAAAGTCCTTTACATACCCTGATACAGGACTAGTTATACCCATTTCAATGACTTTATTATGAACTTGTATTGATATAAGGGACTATATTCATCTCACATGTTTTCTATCACTCTCTTATTTATTTATGATGCTTTAGGGTTATGACCATTTTTTGTGAGCTCCATAGTTTATTTCCATCAAGGGAGTTGTTTAGTGTAATGGATATGGGATTTAACCTTTATGATTTTTTCAACGTATCCTATTGAAAAAGAATCAAACCCCACATAATTCATTTAACATAGTTTAATTTGATGTGATTGGACCCATCCATATAGTTTAATGTCATGCGGAAAGGATTCAAACATATGGATTAGGCCTCAATGAGGCATCCTATATATCCTATTTGAGATAGGAATTAGATTCTTCCTAGATATAATGACAACCATTTGTTTCATGAAAGATATTAATATAGAGGCATTAGGCTGGACATTTGCATATAAAACATCCCAAGATTTCTTAATCGGGAATATGGCCGTTTGAGAAAGGATGAGATGTAATTAGATATACATCGCAATGGTTACCCCAAAGTGGGGAATTATCTTCAAATTATCAGTAAACTCATTTGCCTCATAATTCCCATGTGAGTCGTTTTTAGTGTGATAAATAATAAGTAGTAGAATATTTAGCACATCAGATGAGAGGATAATTGTACAAGGCTTACACATTTGAATTACCCTTTGAGAGACACCATTAACTATCTCATAGAGGATGTGGAATGGATATAAGAGCTTGGGAGTGTTTCCTATATATCCAATTTCTTAAAAAGAATCAGATTCATTGTAGTCTGATTATCCCTTGACTCATTGTAAGGATTATGGGGACGATAATTATCAGAGACATTATTGTTATCCCCGATGATTTGGGAATTCTAGTGTATATACTAGGATATATTATGTAATAATCAGGGCTTACACAATGAGGATTTCCTTTGAGATATTAATTCTTTATAATCTAAAATATGAATAGTGATGATAATCATGAATTTTTTGTCTGAAATGATGACACTAATAGGGTCGTATGAGTGTGTAACCCGAACTCATCAAGGATGATTCCATTATAAAATGGGGATGTGAACAAAGGATCTTGGTAGATTTCCACAATGAATTATCTTTGTGGGTATTCCATATAAAGTTAACATTCCAAAAGGGTTCTATTTGACATGCCTTTTATGTATTTCAGACATATCTTTATTGTCTAGATAACATGTTTGGTCCATCGTCCTGACATGGAAGACACATCCAAGGTTGTCTTGTTTGTTAATTAAATTCTCTTGTATATCTTCACATAATAAAAGTGTTCTTGTCCAAGATTCATTTCATTACCAATGAATACATGTATGGGGTCTTCCACATGACAATTTTTACATGTCAATATTTTTTCAAATGATAAACCGTACTTTCCCTCGAGAAATCATATGGAAATGATAACATGTAAATAGGTGATCACATTAAAATGGAGACATTTAAATGACACTTTAATGATAAAATTGAATTTTCCTAGACCTAATTTTTGAAAATGGAAACATTTTAATGGGTTTTATCATGATAAACTTGTACTTTCTTCAGACTATCACTCAAAAATGTTGACATGACAATTAGTCATACCAATATGGACCTGCTTTTTCAAAGGTAGTCTTGTGATCAATGTGACATGTCCCAGGCTATCCAATGTCATAATGAGATCAATGAAGAATCTTTCTATCACATGAACATAAACTATACATGTGGTGAAGACTAGAATACATATTTAAAATCAAGCTCTTTCTCAAATGATGTATCCTCATTTCAAAGGGGCTCAAACATCAAGTTGAAGTGGATACTATATCCATAGAAATGGGGTTTCATTGATAGTGGATTCATTCCATATTCTCTACTTGTAGGCTCGTCATAGCATTATGGGATCTTGAAAAATAGTTATCATACCCACCAAGGTGAAATATAAATATTGACAGAAACCTTGCATGATGGCTTAGCATGAAGGTTCATGAATCACATGAACTCAAAGAAGTAATTTTATGGAACCTTCTAACATGTGTGGTTCTTTTTGTTGGTTCCAAAAAATAATAAATAAGAAATTGGTGAGGGTATACTCTGCATTAGACTGTTCACAACATTTGGGTAACACATCCTCATAGTTTTCCTTGCATGAGGGGTGTATTGGGGGGGGGGGTTGTGTAGATCAAGCCACTATCAAGTCCGCATGTAGGAATTGCGATACATGAAGTCTCCATGGATCGTAGGAATGGGTATTTTGATGATCTTCAATTGGAGGTCATGTGATTAATTTTTCTCATATGGGGAATTAATTAGATAGTTTCTTCCATGATTTCCAATTCCATATGTGGACTGGTAATTTATTTTTTAGGTGACATGATATCATGATAATAAATAGATCACATGAAATGTTTTTTGATCTTTCACTTGGGATATGTGTTGGTTTCACATGCATAGATGAAGGTTTTACTTATAATCATGCATTTTCACTAGTTTTTATTGGAATCATAGTTTCATTTGAAGGAGATAGGTTCACATGATAGTTATGTGAATATACTAGTGTTCATTGGCCCTTATAGAATCAATTTCATAAAAAAGTCATATGATATTTTCATTTCATGTGATCAAATGATCTTGTGAATATCGTGTGATGAGTTATTATGATGGCATGCCAGGGCAAATACGCATGAGAGGGACCTCTTGATTACATGAGGTGATATCTGAGGGCGGTGGATGGCCCCTCTATTTCTCTGATGGTCCCATTCCTCTCATTTTATGTGTACTTTTTTGAATGGTAGATGGGGTCTTAATAGGATAAGGTCATATGAGATTGATTCCACTTTTCACAATGGTCTGGCCACATGTATCAGTTAAGGTGGTGGGGAAATGTCTAGATGAACATCAAGTGGTCATGATGTGGCTTCGCATGTTATTCACTCCTTAATTAAACAACTCTCTTGTAATTTAATGATCACTCTCTTAGGGTGGAATGTAGGAAAAAAATATAATCTGATAAATGAAATATAATTCAGATTAAAAAATCCTACAAAAGTATAATGGATGATGTGGTCATAAACATACTATGATGATATCAATGATTTTTTTCACTTATATAGCATCATCAAATTATGATAATGTGATGGATTCGTGCTTTGGTGGGAGTTATTATGACATTCCAATGGTTCTTGAGATTAGATTCTCGTGACAACTTATTTTCTAATCAGATGTATGTTTCCCATTACAGGGACATCCATGTTGGTAGTCTGAATATTTTTTGAATATCTATGAAGGACTGGAGATGGTGGTGATGTTGAAAAGATGTCGGGAATGTCATGTGATGTCGAACAATGGTGTTCTGAGGTTGAATATGAAGTATAACACTGCACAAGATTCAAATTATTTCAAATATATGCAGAACATGACCACCAACTTCAAATACACCATGCGAGATATAAGTAGACTTTTCTGAACATATAGATCGATCAACTAGGTTTATGATTCTATTTTTATAGAAAATGTGAATAGTTCCTATAGCTCATGTCCCACATCGATATCTCGTTGCGCGTTCCGTTTGGTTTATAAGAAATTTCACAACCACTATTCGATAGAGTCAGTAATGGGAATCCTCACCCATACCAACTACACACGCCTCCACCTAGGGTTCAGCCCTAAATGCTCTTATGCCATGCTAAACTTGACTTTGGTATCTCACACCATGGACCCTATACATGGTCACTCTCACTATTTGAAATAAATATTCCCTTTATCATCCCCTAGATGATCGATCCTATCTCCCAATGAGAATGATTGAATGTTTTTCCACATGGGTGTTTGTTTGATCCCTATCCAAGATAGCTAGTTTATAGTACAATCGTATCGGATAAGGGAGGTAAGATATCCATATATGAATAAAGTTCAAAGTGAATTCACTTATATCCAAGCCCAATCCCATTCCTCAAGGATTCCATGAAAGCTATATTTCTATTTTCACAAAGTCTTCAAACATCTACTGTATTCAATAGAAAAATGTAAGTGAAAAAATTAAGGGTTGAAACAAAATTCCCCCCTTTAGAATGATATTATTTTAGAGAAAACAATTAGATATGTAAATGTAGATCATGTTTCCATGTATCTGGGAATGTGAATAACTATGATACAGATCCCTATGAGAGTATTTGATCCAGGTATGTCATTAAATAATTTTAGGTTCTATCCATTAGAGAATTATTACCATGATTTCTTTTCTATATATTATATATGAAGTGTTTTTGGCTTCGGTCATGGATGCCCTGAAATTTGATTGTCTATGTAGTCAAGGATGGGACAATAATTGGGTGAAAAGAAAATTGTTTCATGATCTATAGTATGTTACTTGGATGTCACTATACATCCAATGATAATGGAAATCATGAAACATGTAGTTATTTAATATTCCACTAGAGAGAACAAAGTAATCCACTGGGAATATATGTTCATGGATAAATAAGTGTCTGATGAATGTCTTTATCTTGATCAATATCACTCATATGAGGGGGAATGCCACAATTTTTTATCATATCATAGGTATATATTCATGTTCTAGTGGATATGTTACTCGGATAATCCACAATACATGTCCTTTATGTGAATTCAATCACCTAAATTTTAGTTCCTAACAAACATGCTTCTGCTGAGAAATGGTCATTAATGCCTACTAACATGAGATTCTTCATTGATGCACCTACTCTAGTTATTTTTCGATCATCCAATTTATAAGGATATTTTGGGAATGGTATCCTTCTTTAAGTTATAATACTCTAACTTCTACCTATGTTAAGGGACATATGGGGTGTATCTTGTTTTTAGCTAATGTCATGTAGTGGGTCCCACAAGCATTGTATCTATTTATTTATTTACCCATAACATTTTCTTTATCTTGTTATGGAGGAGAAATTTATGTGGATGGACATGGATTCTTCTATGGATGAATTCTTATAGGGTTTGAGGATGACATGTTTTTGTGTGTTTTCTATTTTATAAATAATCAATATTCCATGGATCACCCAAAGTTCACAAAAAACGAGTTGAGACCCCACTTTTTTCCAAGATGACCTTTTAGAGTTTTCAACATAGTGAGAATTATGTATCTTTAAATTGTTTGTTTTAAGGTTAATCTAGATATAACATAAATGTTCTATAGTTTATAGTCTTCTAGCCTTGGACCTTCGATGTACTGTGGTATGTGGTCTTTTATCATGGATATTTGATGTGTTGTATTTTAGGGTCTTGTAGCTTGAACCTTTGTTGTGTTGTAATTTATTTTATTTTTTCTTGGACCTTAGATGTGTTTTATTTTATAGTTTATTATCTTGGACCATTAATGTGTTATAGTTTAGGGTCATCTATCATTGACTTTTTTCATGTTGGATTATAGGGTCTTATAGATCAGACCGTAATATGGCATGCAGTTTATATTGTTACTCCCATGACTTGATTGATAAACATGAACTGGGGAACCAATTATAGGGATGACCAAAGATACCCTATGGTTTTGAGTTCCCACATGGTTTTTCTTAAACTCAAAATGATGAGTGTTATTTTCATTTAAGGAGGAGAAGCCTTTGATTCATAGTTGTATGCCATTTATGCATTGGTATTATTCTAAAAAATTGTTTTCTCCACTCATTTCCAAGGGATATAGAATGTTTATGGGGTAATATTGGTTGGGTGTGAAAAAATAAGAATCATAAACCCACCTAGATAGTTGGGATGTGGGCGATGAGAATCATATTTTCGTTACCATAAATCAACATGTAATGGAATAGGGAATACATACTATGGATGAACCAAGATACCCTAAGATTCTCAGTTTCACCATGATTTCACTAGGGAAAAAAAGGATTTGTGCTCGTCACCTATAAAGAGGTGAATCCATTGGTTGGAATTTCTATGACCTTTATGCATTGATAGAAGGGTAAAACAGAGGCATTCCCACTCATTTCCAAGGGATATAGAAGATTTTTTATGACTCAAGAGTCTAATCGATGAAGTTTTATACGGATTGAATGTTATCCAAGAGGGGTTTTGGGACCCTAGGTAATTTTATCTCTTAATGTGAAGCTCAATCCCTATTCCATGTTGTTTTGAATCATGAGGTGTAGGCCATCAATGCATTAGGAATGGATTGTTTCATTACTTTGATGATAATGGGAACAAAAACCAGTGATGTAACATCATGGATATCAAATTCTATCATATTGTTTTTTATGAGGATTTCAAATTGTTAGGGCTGCTAGGTCAAATAAACTATGCGGGGGTTAGTGATGGTATAATAGATTAAAACTACATCCGCTTTGGATCATGTTTTTTCATTAAACGAAACACACTTCTCTCTTTATCCCGTTGAAATATATGAAAAAAATTAAATCATGCACATAACACAACAATTTTAATCGGTTCACCCTTACTAAGATATAACGAAGGAGAATAGAATGGTGATGTTCTAGTGTACCAAATCCACTTAAGATCATTGTAAATTAAATGGTTTGGGCTATATTTATTCTATACCCAAGCACACTTCCTTTATAAGGATTAGGGTATTTTCACCTCATTCCCTAGGGTGACTCCTTATGTCTCCATCTCAAGCACACTGCTGGTGGAAAGGATCACCTTCTTCCTCTTCATTTTCTCACTACTATTGGAAGGGATACACACACAGTTTAGCGACCTGTAAGTCCCTTCATTATCTCTATTGAATTCATACTCCACTCTATTTATATTCTTTGTATATTTCCCAACTTCATCCACTGATGAATACTGCATTACAATATATGTACTAGGAAAATAAAAAATTCCACTCAACTCTTAGGTGTCTTGTGAACTGCATTAATGGATTGTTCACAACATAATCATTTTTCATGGGATTTTTTTTCCACATTTTACTTGTAAAAGACTCTTATTTGAAACTAAATACTTTTTTTAAACTCACTTCTTGTGCACAACTCACTGATTTTTCTCAACTTCCATCTTGCACGGAACTCCCTACTTGTGCAACAACTCACTACTTGTGTGACAGTCACTACTAAAATGATATAAAGCTCAAATTCTCTGCATGTTTATAGAATACTCAAATGGGGGGGGGGGTGTAGCATCCTTTTTATAGACATTTTTTCACCCCTATGTGCATCTCGTGCAACTCTTCCCCAAGCGCGCAAGTCTCATTCTCCCAAGTCTATTTCGTGCAAACTCTCCTTTTTCTCAACTCCATAGCATGCTCGGTCCTCTATCCTTATCCATATTTTTAGGGGTTTATCATAAAAAGTATCTTGTCCAGAACTTTACGAACCTTCTAGATTCATGTGTGAAACTTCCTTTTCCAAAAACACTCTTCTCCATTCCTTAATTTTTAGACACAAATATTTGGAAAACAAATGAAATGGTCCACTTTGAATATAGTCTTTTTTACAGCATATAGAGTTTCCCTTCATTTTTCGTGGTTCTTTGTCAACATATTTTATAAAAAATATATATATAACTCCAAAACTAACCATGTATACCCGCTTTTTCAACAAACATAGTCAACCAAAAAATGAATTAATGATACAATGAGGGATTTTTCCCAACACGAATCATGGTCCAAAGTGCTCAGGTCATAATGAAGGTATAGGATAATCATGTTGGTGATGTTCAAAGAAACCCTTAAGTGATGGGTTATTCTATAGTGACATCATGATCACAATAATCATAAATCCCTTTATATTAGGCCCTGATGTCTCTAGTTTTTCGGTTTAATCCCTTATGCATGAATATCAAGGAGAATGAGAGAAATATATTTTCATTCTAAGGGAAATGAATGGTTTTCATTTACCCAAAGCACTCAAATCTTGAAGGGTTATAGATGGATAATTTAATATCCAAAATGAGTTCGAGAAACATAAATTTTTTTAACCACCTATAAAACATATTCTAGTAGTGTGGATATGCGAAAAAACATTATTGTAATTTTTCTGGAACTTGGGGGTTCAGCGAGCATAGATTTTTCTGACTAGGGAAAAAAAGTAGATCATACAATCATTATGAAATATTTATTTACACCATAATATTTCCATAAATTTTATATATGATGAGTTTTGTGATCAAATAATCAAAATTTTTTCAGGAATACATTTTTGGATTTTCAACCAGACCTTTTTTATTCTCTTTCTTTAGCAGCTTATGTTCTTACACATCATTTCATTATAAGACATATTTTATAGTTGTATCGATTTGACCAAGACTGCATGTAATTTACTATCATGAATCACATATACCTAATATGGGGGATGATACATAAGATCCTAATTATGAATCCTAGTGTCAAGAGTACACAAATATCCCTATAACAAAGAGATGAATATGTTTTCAATAACATATAGAGGTTCCCAAATCATGAGTAATTTCATTGGAAAATCATACAAGGGATTTACTTGAACACCCTCAGGTACTGAGCTCTTCCATAGTGACATTAGTCTCAAAATAATTACAAATCACTCCTTATAGAGCCATGATATCTCGGATTGTTAGGTCTCTACACTTATGCATTGAAATCATGGCCAATAAGAGAGGCCTCATTTTTCAAGTGTCGTGAAAGGTTTTTAGTAACCCAAGGTTATCAATACATGATGTGTGGTATATGGATCAAGGTTCTTAAAATATAGATGAAGCACCATTAACTATGGTTCACTAAGGTAACGATCTTGTGTTCCTTTGATAATGAATGACAACGAGTGATGTCTTGAATAGTCTAACATCATATAGTAGGTATGCAGTTTCTTCTATGTTGTTTACCATCATGTGGTAAGGACATTTACTTTTCAATTTGATATCATGTGTTACAGACGTATTTATTTTATTATAGTTTTAAATCATATACTAATGATGTTTTTGTTTTGTAGTTTTAATGTGATGTGGTGATTATGTTTTCCTTTCAGTTTAATTTCATGTGGTAATTACATTTTTATTGTGTAGTTTTAATTCCATTTGACTAGGAAGTTATCTATTCAATTTATCAGCATGCAGTGATGATTTGGGATGTAATAAGAAAACATTTTCATGATATAATATATGCATAAGAAATTCGTACTTATATTTAACTCCAACATATGGGAAATGATCTTATATGACTCAGACCTAGTGTATTTGTGGAGAATGTTTTGTATCGATTAGTGTTGCTGAGTGACATATTGGTGAATAGGGTGTATCTATGTATCTTGTGATGACATGAATCAAGACACATGTAGTTTTTTAATATTAAACTATCTATGTAGGTATAATCCGCACACAAGGGTGAGAATGGGATCTGACGATTGATTTATTTGGGATAATGATTGGATATTTAGGGGTCACTACCTACCCTATGATTATAGGAATCAATCCATATGTCATTATATATGAATGACCTTACTATGTAATTATAACCTTAATGCATGGAGGGGGAATTTTTATTATTTATTATGACATGACCCAAGGATGGAGATTTAGTATTCACTATGTATCATGTGATTTTAACAATAAAGTCACATGTAGTTCTTGAATGGAGGTGTTCTACAAGACTAACACCGACAATAGTGGTCCTCTCAGTTGTGGTCCATAGGAAGGTGATGTTTTATTTTATACATAGGATATCAAATTTATAGTTTTAATGTCTTATGGTGAGGAATCATGGTATTTCATTTATGGTCATGCTTTCATGACAATGATGAGCATGTGAGACATTTTATTCCTTGTTTTTAAGGGGAGTACATTACTAAAATTTATATGCTCGTATGAGATATTCTCAGTTTGAGAAACAAGGAATGAAAATGGTTTCTCTTACCATGAAGTGGAAATTATGGATACGGCATGTGAATACTATATCATGTCGTGGATTGAAAAAAATATAGTATTGAGAAATCCCTATGTATATCATTGAAAAAGAGACTCAACACATACGTATTTATGAAGAACTTGTACAATTTTATAGTCATGTGGAAGGAAAATTAGTCTTGTAGTTTAACATCATATGGTAAGGATGAGGATCACCCGATGTAAATGAATATGGATTTCATATATAATTATAGTTTACATCATACAATAATGATATTTACCATACATATTAACATCTTTTTGTAAGAAATAGGATCACCCAATGTGAAAAGAAATAAATATTACAACTAGGCCCAATACCAGTGGTTCGGTTGTCACTATGTATCATGTGATGGAAAGAATCAAGACACAAATAGTTCTAAAAAATATTTATGTTTTACATCACATAATAAGGACATATGTTGATCAGTTTGATGTCATGTGGAACTGTTGTGGGTTGTTGTATAGTTTAAAGTCTTGTTACCATGACTTTAGATATTGTTTAGTTTGTCATCTTGCTTCTAAGACAAGAGATTTCGTGAATTTTAAAACGTTACTGCAATTATGAGAGATGCGATTCAGTTTAACATCTAACTATTAGGATGAAGGATTTTAGGAAATTTAACATATTTCTTCTAGGATGACTCTGTACAGTTTATTATCATGTAGTCAGGACGTGGTGTACCGGGAAGTTTAAAGTATTTCTTCCATGAAATGAGGTTTTGTGAAGTTTAGCCTCTTTCTAACTGGATGAGATATTCCATTTACATTAACAATATTATACTATGAATAATTCGTATGGTTTGTCTTCATGTGGTAGGTATGTGTTCCATATAGTGTTAACATCACGTTTTTGGGAGAACATATGTACAGTTTAATATATTGTGGCTAGAATATTCTCCATACAGTTTACAATCATGTGGCTAGAATAAAATCCATAAATTTTAATTTCATATGGTAAGGATGAACTCTTTAAATTTTAACAGAATTTTGTTAGGGAGAACTTTGTACATTTTAACGTCATGTGGGTGTGAAGAACTGTGGAACTCCCTTCTAATCCTGTTTGGGATCTCATAATAGAAAGTGGAAATGTGTATGGGCATGGTTTGGAGGTTGGTTGTGGGTATTTATCAACATATATGTATTTCATACCATTCTTCATCATATCTATATGTTATTACCTGGGTCAGACCATATAGGATACCTCTTTATGTCGCATCTTGATAATAGTTATTTTTTTATGGTTGATGGGGAACTATATATAAATTTAACTAGATCATATTGTGAATATTTCTATATTAAGGTGCCTAAATGTTTTGATCGCATATTTATATGAATATGTCCTATATTTTTTATCACCTTTCTATATGATATTTTATGAGAAAGTGATTTATTTCCTTATGAAAGTGATATATCACTACGGAAAGGTTTCCCAAAGCAAATTTCAGGAGTAGTGTCATTGTTCTCCACCTCCATACTACCACGAGGATGAATACAATGATAATTAACACCTTCTACATGGGTTGAAGTGTTTAAATACACTTGGGGTGATAGGAATGTGTCTCAAACAACGTAAAGGAAACTTTTCAATGAGCATTATAGAGGTATGAGACTCACTCTACATTGTGGATATAATATTTCATCTTTCCATTAGGATATTTGATGAGATATATGTATTCTATATGAGGTATTTCAAAATATATTGATAATCATCTAGTTTTGTGGGAATATGATCCAACTGTTGAGGAAATTATTGAGTATGGAAATTAGATTCTTTGACATGGATTTGAGCATGTCCCAATAAATGTTCATCTCTCAATTGTTGGGCCTCTGCCAGAATGTGGATATGAGTCCAATCACAGCCCTTTAAAATATGCTGGTAGAATTTTTTTATAGGATTATGAGCTTTTCCTGAAGAATGTTCCATTCTCACTTGTTGATCCCTAATTGGAATGGGAATATGAGCCTAGTCTGAATATGTATTACACATGAAAATATATCTATGGACCTCTAAAATAGGAGTGGAGATATGAGCCTCCACTTGTATGCTACTTGGGTCTTTTGAGTAGCTTTGTTGACATGAATATATTCATGTTCTGATGTGTGTTCAACTCTCACTTGGTGAGCCTTGGCTTAAATGATGATATGATCCTTATCTTGGGCCTTTGGATTATTCCACTTGTCTTTTATGAGAATAATATGAGATTGTCCCGAGGCATGTTCCCCACTCACATTTTGATACATGGCCATAAAATATATATGATCTTGGTAATTGGCCTTTGGAATATCCACCACACATTTGTGATAATGACATGAACCTATTGTGAGGCAGGTTCCTCTCTCACCTAGCGAGCCATGGTTGGAACCGGAATGTGAACATAGTCCCATGTCTTATCCTTTACCGAAATATGCTTATAATTCTCCTTGATGGGGGAAAATAATACGTGTTTTCTCTAGAGAAACCACCAGTTTACAATGATCATTGTGTTGAGCTACCCTATCTATAGGGAATGTAATATGAGATTTTCCCTTCATCATAACCAGAATATACTAATTGATATCCTTCATTGCTATCACAAAGCACTGCCACTTCAATAAGGTATGTACATAGATATTTTCTTGTATGATCACAACTGTCAGGGTATGTTATTTGATTCCTCTGATAGAAGTGGGTTATATTCCCATTACTATCATCTGTATACCACATTAAAATGATGATAAACATCATGAATAGTGGTAAGGATATGCGCATTCACCATGATTTCTAAAGTAAGTTTCCTATAGAATTTCCTCAAGTAAGTAGGGATATGATCGTTCCCTATCCAATCCAAAGCATTTCACATTTGACAAGGTGACATTGATGCTGAGATCTATGTGTTTCGGTAGGTGACATATCTGAGAACCCCCTAAAAAGGAATGTACGGGGTATTGGAAATTTTTTGATATAGTATGGATCATGATTGTGTTGCATTGATTGTTCTATTTAATACTATAATATGTACCGGATTCTGATTATATCTCCCATAGATTGAAATACCACACAATCTTTCATCCTATGACTAGGATGTTTTTTATGTAGTTTATCATCATGTGATAAGGACATGAATATAGGTGGCTGGGTGATGATATTAGATATGGTGTCCCTATATATCTCATTAGGATGGAAATAAAACCATAAATAGATCTAGAAAATCCATGTAAATTAATTTCATGTATAAAAAACATCAAACCATTAGTTTAAGGCCTTGTGGTTCTAACATGAATATAGGTGGTTTCCCCCAAATATAGTATCTAGAATATCTACAAGTCCCATTTGGATGAGAATCAAATCATAAATTGGTCTAGAAAACCTATTCAGTTTAATTTTGTGCGGAAAATACATCAACTGTGAAGCTTAAAGATTTTTTATAAGGGTTGACTAATGTAGTTTAATTCTATTCACCAAGGATGATGGCCTAGAAGCCCGATGTCTTGCGTTAAAGAAATCAGTGATGCAGTTTAATGTATTATGGTAAGGAATTCATCTCTGCAGTTTAGCATCTTTGAGTAAGGATGGTTATAATAATCTTTAAGGAGAGTTGATCTTCTGATAGATCTTGGATGAATCTAATGAATTTTTCATGAATTTCAAGATCATTCAAATCATTCAATCATTCACTTACCTGTATCTTCATCCAATCCCTTAAAACAAACAAACTCATTATTATGTGCTCAATGCGTCTATTATAGGTGAAATGATTTTCATGTCTTGTGAACCCTGCAGAAATTTTTTTCATAGAACGATTTTTTTTCAATCGTGAATAGAAAAAATTTCATTTACCCCTATGAGGAAAGTTGATCATAGAATGCTGCACAACTTTTCTATCATGTTAAGAGCACTCAAATGGATGGAGCGGGGATCCTGGGGTCGGTGGATCCATTATCCCTATATCCATTTATAACTCAATCTATTATTTGATGTAAAATGAATCTTATATCATGTTGTCAAGACATTTATGAAAGGAACTGTTATTATTACAAACTAACATCCTTGCCTCACATGGATATCTCATCACTAGGAGCACTATCAAACCATTTTCCATGGAATAGTTGAAATACCTACGAACACAATTTGATTGGAATGAATATAATTTTCACATTCTATCACAAAGGGATGGGAAACCATGTTTCTTCTCCCATATATTATTTATTCCATCATTTTCATGGTTTCATAGATGAGTCCAAAGACCATGGATTAGATTCCCATACATTGTTGTTCTAGGGGAAAGTGCTGAATTAATACGGTTTTTGGATGACATAGAGACTTCCAACTAATTAATATATAGTGTATTTCCTAGAGGTTTTGTGGAAATATTTATGGTTATATGGTTTCTAGAATATCCTTGATGATGGTGCGGAAAGTGTTGAAGTTTCCATAGCATTGTGGGATGGGTGAGGTAGAGAATTGTCCAGATTTCACCCGATGATGGGATGACAAATACGAATATTACCCCTATAACGCCCCGACCCCAGCTACCCAGAGTCGGTGCATTAATTACATAACATTGGCATGATCACAAGAAAGATCAAATCTCGAAAGACCGATTGGTTTAGTAGCCTTGGAAACACTAGATATATTCATAAGTTTTACATTACATCATAAAATGAAAAACTAATACAACAACATAATGTTTCCACAATCCACACTATTAACCCCTCATAAAATCCCTGCAGGTCATTCATAACTTCCTTCTTCACATCCTGGGAAAAATAAAACATAGAAAAGGGGTGAGCTCAAATGCCCAGTAAGGATAACAATATAGCGGAAACTTTCATAAATAAGAATAAACATTTAAGGCAATGTATAACTAAAAAAAGCCTATTAAACTTGAATTTCAACATGGTATGGCATAAATAAAATGAAATAATGCCATTTACTTATTCACATGGATATTCTACTAATCGAATAATCACATGCAAAAATCAATAACCACTTTCATAATGTTGGAATGCATAATGCCAGACTATCATAACCACATAGCCAAGGCCTCGTGCCAAGACTACAAATAAGATTTTGTCAAGGCCTTGTGCCAAGACACTAGTTTGTCTCATGAGACCTACCGATGCATCGAGGAGCTATAGCGGGCTCCACCCGTCACTTATTAAGTCCAATGCATTCCCATATGAAAAGGTTTAAACATAACATAAACATTCGTATTAAAACTAGCATACGAAATGTCAATACTTTCACAATAAACTATGAATGGTATAAAAATAGCACATCCACAGTCAAACATATCACAAAACCTTCAATACAATATAGAAGTTTTGTATCATAATAAATCAACTTCAAATAATCTTAAAATCCATCAAAGGATGTTGACATAGATGAAATCAAAATTCTTTTTAAAGAAATATCTCCTTTTATTTTGAAATCATTTAAGATCCATATAAAATAAAACATTTTCTTTGAAAATATTCTTATAAGCTTGTAAGGAAAGCTTTGAAGATTTTATAACGGCGTAAAATAACCGCACCCGCCGTATAAGTTAAAAAAACATTCTTACCTCAATTCTGTCGAAAAGGTTAAAAAGGACCTTGTTTTGAAAACGACGGAAAGATTCCTTTATAAACCTCTTATAAAAAGTCAAACAATGGTATAAATGACTTTAACCCATATTCTTGTAAATAGTAAAAATGTTTTGAAATACATTTTTAAGAAACATGGATGTGGATGATAAAGATATCCCAGTAGATTATTACGTATAAACAACCTCGGATAATGAAGAGATTGTGAAATAACCCTTACCTTGTACTTTTCCTTGGTTGGGGTAGGTTAACCTCCTGTATAATGGTGAAATAATTGTTATTAAATTATACAAGAATCATATATATTAATATGATATCATATATGATCTTTTAACATTGATTTATTAATAATATCTTAGAATTATCATCGTTTCAGGTGTTAACTTACTCATTTTCTTTTATATGTTTTGTTACATAAGCCATGTTTGTTGTATCTTATTCATATCCAGAATGATATCAAGTCCTTAAACATCATTTTTAAATCATAAAATGATAATTATACTTGAATGGATACGATGGAGAATGAATCTCATCGCGTTCGTGGAGACGGTAGTCCGTACGTACGCACGAGCGACAATATCATTATTTTGATATTAAAATAATATATAAATGAATGGTATATCATATATACAGAATCATTAACATGTTATATTTATTATTTACATGAGTTACACATCATTATTATACCCATCCAAATAATATTATATTGAATAACAATTACACCACGACGTGGAGACGGTAAGCCGTACGTACGCACGTATGGTGACATGTTATTCAAAGGGTGGATAGAATACTGAATATAGTTGTACCATACTTATAATAACATCACAGTATATGTGAGATACTGGAGTTATTATTTTAGAATGGTAAGAACAAAGGAAGAAGAAGTGGAAGAAGAAATGAACTTAGAAAAGGGTGGTGAAATCATTACCTCTTCTTCGGGTTCTACCTTTTGATTTGATCAAAAGGGCTCCTTAGGTTGGCTTTCTGATCAAACTAAGGCCTCTAGGTTGTAGTGAGGGATGTTGGGAGATTATTTGGGCAGAGTTTGGCCGAACTAAAAGGCTTTGAAGGTGTGAAGAAATGAGGAGGAGTGGCCTTTTATAAGAGGGGTGAGGGGCACCTTTGGAAAAGCTAGAAATATTAATTTATAATAAATTCATATTAGGTTTCTAATGGCTCCAAAGTTGATTATTCAAAGGTTAAGGTGGGGATAGGTCGAAAACCACTCAACCAATAGAATTTAGACAGGTTTGGGTACTTATATTAACCTTATCTTTAAGTATTAACTCTAAGTTAATTAGTTTCACTTTTACAATGTCTCTTTGTATTTTTATATAATATGGTTAATAAACTTACTATATACATCCAAGCGACCCCCAAGTGGTCCATTAATGATTAACCTATCATAATATAAGTCTCGTGGCCGAACCTTAGATTTTTAGGAATTTAATATCAATTAATAATATAATATTTGTTTTAAGAACTCTTTTATGTCAATTTTGACACTATTCAATAGTTTATTTTTGTGAAACTAATAACAGATTGATTACTTCGAAAAAAGTCCATTAACTCAATCCTAATATATCATATTATCCTAGAAAATTAGTTTAATTCATTAAAAGTTTCATATTATATTTATTTGGGTATTTATAATATCAATTATTTTAATTTTTCACTATTTTAGTAATTACTGCATCATCATTGTGTCATAAATAAAATAAATTATTTAATGTCTAAAAATTATAAATAAACTATCATTATGTAGGAAATCTTTTTAGCTTTCTAATGAATATTTATAATAGAAAATCCAACATGTATAACCCTATGTAAAAATTGTTCTTCTAAAAAATATATGCTTGTGTCATTTTTGTATTCATTTTAACTTAATTAAAATAAAGTGTCATTATCACTTACAAGTGGATCCATGGGGTCCCAAAATAGACCCAAAGATTCCCATGGTCGACCATGTATCAACCAATAGGGTTAAGACATGTTTTAGGGTAATTTAGTATTATTATAATATTATTTGTTTTAACCCTTATTTACCGGATTTACCCTTAACCATGGTAAATAAAATATTTACCGCAGTAATTATTCAAAATGTCTAAAAATAAAAGTTACCTATTTACACAATTTAAACATCCTGATTCCAAATATGGAATCCATTTTCCTAAATTCAAAACACAGAAGTGGCAGAAATTAATTTAAAATTAATTCCCGCTGTCAAAACAAAAAGCGTGTTTTTAAGAGATAATAACTATCAAAAGATTGACACTTGTTTATGTTCGGTTTAATTGTAAAATTATGTCCAATGACCAAAATTATATTAAATGGTAAAAATATATTCTAAATATACTTTAAAACCACTCAAATTCATAATTTATCACTATTAATTATTTTGATTAAAAAAGTTGTTTTTAATTAAAATTTAGTAATTTTCACTATTCATCAAAATATGAAAGTTATCCGAAAAGTACCAAAATTTCACCTTAGGCTAAATTCGATATTCCGAGTCCAAAAATGAAGTCCATTTTCAAATATAAAATATATATAATTTCAAAAATTAGGTATTACTATTCACAACGGCTAGTTTAATTAGTTGTGGTGTGTGTTAGAACTCGAGGTTGCGTACAACACACGCTATCGCATTATTCGAAGGGAAACGTACCGTGGAAGCTTGGGGTGTTACATTCTCCCCTCCTTCAAATAATTGCGTCCTCGCAATTTCTAGGGTATTACTGCATAAAAAGACTCGGGTGGTTCTTCATCATAAGTTCCTCGGGTTCCCACGTTGCCTCTTCCATCTTATGATTCCTCCACAAAACTTTTACCAGACGCGTCGTCCGGTTTCTCAGCACTTGTTCTCTCATATCAAGAATCTTGATGGGCTCTTCGCAATAAGACAGATCGGGTTCCAGTTCTAAATCTTCATAGGTGAGTACATGCGTTGGGTCAGGCATGTATTTCCTCAACAGAGATACGTGGAACACATCGTGAACTTTGGAGAGACTTGGCGGCATTGCCAATCGGTAAGCTACAGCCCCAATTCGTTCTAGAATTTCGAAAGGTCCGATGTACCTGGGACTCAATTTACCTTTCTTACCAAAACGTATGACTCCCTTCCACGGAGATACCTTCAGGAAAACATGATCACCGACTTGAAATTCCAAATCCTTCCTTCGATTATCGGCATAGCTCTTCTGCCTACTTTGAGCTGCTTTAATGTGATTTTGGATTACCTTCACCTTTTCCACCGTTTCCTCCACCAGTTCTGGGCCTACAAGTTTTCTTTCACCAACGTCATCCCAACAGGTTGGTGTACGACATCTCTTTCCGTATAACGCTTCATATGGTGCCATCTGAATACTCGAATGGAAGCTATTGTTATAGGAAAATTCTACCAGAGGTAAATATTGATCCCACATACCCTGAAAGTCAAGTGAGCAAGATCTCAACATGTCTTCTAAGGTTTGAATAGTCCGTTCTGATTGTCCGTCTGTCTGAGGGTGGTAAGCAGTGCTCAAATGAAGTTCAGTATCCAGGGATTTCTGAAGACTTTTCCAAAATCTTGAAGTAAAACGGGGATCACGATCAGAAACAATCGATAGGGGTACTCCATGAAGTCTCACAACTTCATTAATGTATAGTCTTGCTAGACGTTCCAGGGGTAGATCTTCTCTTATAGCAAGAAAATTTGCTGACTTGGTAAGACGATCAACAATAACCCATATTGCATCGTTCCTTCTAGGAGTCTTTGGTAGCCCCATGACAAAGTCCATTGTAATATTGTCCCATTTCCACTCCGGTATGGGAAGAGGTTGCATGACTCCTCCAGGCTGTTGCCTTCCAGCTTTCACTTGTTGACAAACCATACATCTTGACACAAAATCAGCAATCTCCCTCTTCATGTTGTCCCACCAAAAATGTTCCTTCAAATCTCTATACATTTTGGTGCTCCCAGGGTGTATAGAGAAATTGGAACTATGAGCGTCATCCAGCAATTCCCTTTTTAGATCAGGTAAATCGGGAACACAAAGTCTCTTCCCGAATTTCAAAATTCCATCTTCATACACAAAGTCTCTCAATCTCCCATCATTCACAGCTTTAATCTTCTTCTGAAATTCTTCATCATTGGTCTGAGAACTCTTAATCCTTTCTAGTAAAGATGGTTTGGCAACCATTTGAAAAAGCATTGATGTTTCACCTTCCCTGGTTATTCCCATGTCCATCTTCACTAGATCCATGAAAATTGGATCCCTTTCAATTCTCATATTGTTCAAAACTCCATGGTCTTTTCTACTCAAAGCATCTGCCACCTTATTTGCCTTCCCCGGGTGGTAGTGTATCGTACAATCATAATCCTTGAGTAATTCAAGCCATCTCCTTTGCCTCATGTTGAGTTCTTTTTGTGAGAAAATATACTTCAAACTCTTGTGATCAGTATAAATCTCACATTTTTCACCATAGAGGTAGTGCCTCCATATCTTCAAATCAAAGATCACTGCTGCTAACTCGAGATCATGAGTAGGATAGTTTTGTTCATGAATTTTCAACTATCGTGATGCATTGGCAATAACTCTATCATTCTGCATAAGGACACAACCAAGTCCTTTCTTTGATGCATCACTATAAATAACGAACCCATCATTCCCCGATGGTAGAGTCAATATAGGAGCATTGACTAATCTTCTCTTCAGTTCTTCGAAACATTCTTCACACTCTTTTGTCCAAACAAATTTAACCCCTTTACGTGTGAGCTTCGTTAATGGGTTAGCCAATCGGGCAAAATTCTGGACGAAATGTCGATAATAACCTGCCAAACCAATAAAACTACGTACCTCAGTTATACTCGTAGGTGCTGGCCATTCTTGGATTGCCTTGGTCTTAGAATGATCAACAGAGATTCCATCTTTAGAGACAATATGGCCAAGAAAAGAAATCTCCTGAAGCCAGAATTCACACTTGCTAAACTTCCCATATAATTCATGCCTCCTCAGAGTCTTCAAGATAATACGCAAGTGATTTTCATGATCTTCGTAGGTTTTGGAGTATACCAAAATATCATCAATAAATACCACCACAAATTCATCGAGATACTCCTTGAAAACTCTATTCATTAGATCCATGAATACAGAGGGTGCATTAGTTAATCCAAACGGCATTACAGTAAACTCGTAATGCCCGTACCTGGTTCGAAATGCTGTTTTCGGAATGTCTTCCTTCTTCACACACAACTGATGGTATCCAGATCGAAGTTCAATCTTTGAAAAGTATTGAGCTCCATGCAGTTGGTCAAATAAATCATCAATACGAGGTAGGGGATACTTGTTCTTTACCGTTATAGCATTGATCTCCCGGTAGTCGATACATAACCTCATAGATCCATCTTTCTTTTTAACAAAAAGAACAGGGGCTCCCCATGGAGAAACACTAGGGCGAATAAATCCCTTATTACTCAATTCCTCTAGTTGTTTCTTTAGTTCGACTAACTCTACAGTGGCCATTCTATAATGGGTCTTCGATATAGGCCTTGATCCAGGAATCAAATCAATAGAAAACTCAACTTCTCGTTCTGGAGGATGTCCAGGTAAATCTTCCGGAAATACATCTACAAATTCTTTCACAACAGGTACATCCTCTATTTGAACATTCCTTTCCTCACCGACAGTTATTTCATTCTCTTCCTCCCCAATAATTGAATTTAGTTGAACTTCTGGGGGTGGATCTAAATAAGAATTAGGTGGTGACGATTCTGCTCTAAAAATAAGGTGCTCCTTATCATTATCATCAAGAATCGTAACCTCTTTCTTCTTACAATAAATCTTCGCATCATAGTCCGAAAGCCAGTCCATACCGAGGATTATATCAAACTCAATCATAGGTATGACGATGAAATCAGCAGATAAAGAAAATTTATGTGCTCTAATGGGGATTGATTCACAAAACTTTGTTGCAACGATACTTCCCTTAGGAGTTTTAACTGACAACTCTCTTATTAAATCAAATTGGAAATATCTAATTTTCTTAGCAAACTGGGAAGATATGAAACAATGCGATGATCCAGAATCAAATAATGCATTTTCTAAACTTGAGGAAACCATTAAATTACCTGCCACCACGTCTTTCGGAGCTTCTACCTCAGCAGCAGTGATAGCATAAGCCTGGCCTTGATCCCTTGGCCTTTTCTGAGGTAAGTTCTCCTGACGCTTAGGACATGCATTTGCATAATGCCCCATCTCCCTGCAATTGTAGCACTGAACGTTGGTAGCTTCCTTCTTCCCCTTGCAATCATGAGCTTGGTGGCCTTTTTCACCACACTTGTAACAGACTCCCATTCCCTTCAAGAAAGTACCAGGATGTTTCTTCCCGCATTTACCACAAGATGGATATTCAACCTTTCCCTTCTTCCCCTTATTTCCATTCCCAGATTGATCAGCAGGTCTCTTCTTCTCTTGCTTCGCTTTAAAGTCATAAGACTTAGAGAATTCTTTTTCGGTCTTGATAGCACATGAGACAATGTCTTCGTACGACGAAAAGGATTGTGAGACTAATGCTCGACGGAGAAATGGTTTTAACCCATCAAAGAAACGATCAATCTTACTTCTTGGGTTGCGAATATAATCACCAGCGTACCTCGCTAACCTTGTAAAGTTAGCCTCATACTTTGTGACATTCTCATCCTCCTTTTGTCTCAGACTCAGAAATTGTCTTTCCATATCTGCTCGATGGTCGCGAGGAAAGTATTTTTCTAAAAACAGATCTTTGAACTCCCTCCATTCCATGTTTGATACTTCATCATCTTCCTTCATGTTTTGAATCAATGACCACCATTGATCAGCATCTCCAGTGAGGTGGTAAACTGCCATGGTAACTTTTTCCCTTTCACTACTCCCCAAAGCCTGAAATATTTTCTCTAGGGAAAATATCCATTGCTCAGCTACTAAGGGATTTGTACTCCCATTGAACGTTGGTGGTTGTTGTCTCATGAATCGATCTAACATTTATCCTCCACGCTGCGGATCAGGGTGCTCCATACGGGTAAGGTTATTATTCATAACCTGAGTAAGTTGTCCCAGTACGGTGATTAGCTGATCAGCACCAGTTGCATCACCAGCCCCACTATAATTATCTTGAGCAGGAGGGCAATCCCTACATGGAGTGCGTGCATTGATACGGTTTCCATTTCTTCCACTAGGTGCCATTTCTAAACAATGGCATAAACTAGATCAGTTTATGAATCGAAATACATAATCCCATACTTATAAAACACTTAACATAAATTGAACTATTTATGGATATAATCCATAATCATAAAAATGTTTTCTTTGAGGAAGTATATACTCATAAACCCTTCATAATGATTTGTAAAGATAGTGAGAGTTATCCTAAGAATATCCCCCGGGAGTGTCGTAACCAAGAGTGCAGCAAGGCCCGTTGTCGTGCACCAGTTCCCGTTCGAGTCTAGCTCAAAGCGGTGTTTTTGGGTTTTACCCCTAGGTACATCTGTGCCAGAGCCACCTCTACCTGCTCGTATCCAGACAGGGATGTATTGCTCAGAAAACTCACAAAATCTCTACAATACCAAAATTCTAGGAAGTTCTTCTATACTAATCCTCAAAGTTCATTTTAGGTCTATGTGCTCTAATCAGAGTTAATCTAAATCTAGCTTCCAAGGTTTGTACTAAACTTCCTCTGATACCAACTGTAACGCCCCGACCCCAGCTACCCAGAGTCGGTGCATTAATTACATAACATTGGCATGATCACAAGAAAGATCAAATCTCGAAAGACCGATTGGTTTAGTAGCCTTGGAAACACTAGATATATTCATAAGTTTTACATTACATCATAAAATGAAAAACTAATACAACAACATAATGTTTCCACAATCCACACTATTAACCCCTCATAAAATCCCTGCAGGTCATTCATAACTTACTTCTTCACATCCTGGGAAAAATAAAACATAGAAAAGGGGTGAGCTCAAATGCCCAGTAAGGATAACAATATAGAGGAAACTTTCATAAATAAGAATAAACATTTAAGGCAATGTATAACTAAAACAAAAGCCTATTAAACTTGAATTTCAACATGGTATGGCATAAATAAAATGAAATAATGCCATTTACTTATTCACATGGATATTCTACTAATCGAATAATCACATGCAAAAATCAATAACCACTTTCATAATGTTGGAATGCATAATGCCAGACTATCATAACCACATAGCCAAGGCCTCGTGCCAAGACTACAAATAAGATTTTGTCAAGGCCCTGTGCCAAGACACTAGTTTGTCTCATGAGACCTACCGATGCATCGAGGAGCTATAGCGGGCTCCACCCGTCACTTATTAAGTCCAATGCATTCCCATATGAAAAGGTTTAAACATAACATAAACATTCGTATTAAAACTAGCATACGAAATGTCAATACTTTCACAATAAACTATGAATGGTATAAAAATAGCACATCCACAGTCAAACATATCACAAAACCTTCAATACAATATAGAAGTTTTGTATCATAATAAATCAACTTCAAATAATCTTAAAATCCATCAAAGGATGTTGACATAGATGAAATCAAAATTCTTTTTAAAGAAATATCTCCTTTTATTTTGAAATCATTTAAGATCCATATAAAATAAAACATTTTCTTTGAAAATATTCTTATAAGCTTGTAAGGAAAGCTTTGAAGATTTTATAACGGCGTAAAATAACCGCACCCGCCGTATAAGTTAAAAAAACATTCTTACCTCAATTCTGTCGGAAAGGTTAAAAAGGACCTTGTTTTAAAAACGACGGAAAGATTCCTTTATAAACCTCCTATAAAAAGTCAAACAATGGTATAAATGACTTTAACCCATATTCTTGTAAATAGTAAAAATGTTTTGAAATACATTTTTAAGAAACATGGATGTGGATGATAAAGATATCCCAGTAGATTATTACGTATAAACAACCTCGGATAATGAAGAGATTGTGAAATAACCCTTACCTTGTACTTTTCCTTGGTTGGGGTAGGTTAACCTCCTGTATAATGGTGAAATAATTGTTATTAAATTATACAAGAATCATATATATTAATATGATATCATATATGATATTTTAACATTGATTTATTAATAATATCTTAGAATTATCATCGTTTCGGGTGTTAACTTACTCATTTTCTTTTATATGTTTTGTTACATAAGCCATGTTTGTTGTATCTTATTCATATCCAGAATGATATAAAGTCCTTAAACATCATTTTTAAATCATAAAATGATAATTATACTTGAATGGATACGATGGAGAATGAATCTCATCGCGTTCGTGGAGACGGTAGTCCGTACGTACGCACGAGCGACAATATCATTCTTTTGATATTAAAATAATATATAAATGAATGGTATATCATATATACAGAATCATTAACATGTTATATTTATTATTTACATGAGTTACACATCATTATTATACCCATCCAAATAATATTATATTGAATAACAATTACACCACGACGTGGAGACGGTAAGCCGTACGTACGCACGTATGGTGACATGTTATTCAAAGGGTGGATATAATACTGAATATAGTTGTACCATACTTATAATAACATCACAGTATATGTGAGATACTGGAGATATTATTTTAGAATGGTAAGAACAAAGGAAGAAGAAGTGGAAGAAGAAATGAACTTAGAAAAGGGTGGTGAAATCGTTACCTCTTCTTTGGGTTCTTCCTTTTGATTTGATCAAAAGGGCTCCTTAGGTTGGCTTTATGATCAAACTAAGGCCTATAGGTTGTAGTGAGGGATGTTGGGAGATTATTTGGGCAGAGTTTGGCCGAACTAAAAGGCTTTGAAGGTGTGAAGAAATGAGAAGGAGGAGTGCCCTTTTATAAGAGGGGTGAGGGGCACCTTTGGAAAAGCTAGAAATATTAATTTATAATAAATTCATATTCGGTTTCTAAGGGCTCCAAAGTTGATTATTCAAAGGTTAAGGTGGGGATAGGTCTAAAACCACTCAACCAATAGAATTTAGACAGGTTTGGGTACTTATATTAACCTTATCTTTAAGTATTAACTCTAAGTTAATTAGTTTCACTTTTACAATGTCTCTTTGTATTTTTATATAATATGGTTAATAAACTTACTATATACATCCAAGCGACCCCCAAGTGGTCCATTAATGATTAACCTATCATAATATAAGTCTCTTGGCCGAACCTTAGATTTTTAGGAATTTAATATCAATTAATAATATAATATTTGTTTTAAGAACTCTTTTATGTCAATTTTGAAACTATTCAATAGTTGATTTTTGTGAAACTCATAACAGATTGATTACTTCGAACAAAGTCCATTAAATCAATCCTAATATATCATATTAGCCTAGAAAATTAGTTTAATTCATTAAAAGTTTCATATTATATTTATTTGGGTATTTATAATATCAATTATTTTAATTTTTCACTATTTTAGTAATTACTGCATCATCATTGTGTCATAAATAAAATAAATTATTTAATGTCTAAAAATTATAAATAAAATATCATTATGTAGGAAATATTTTTATATTTCTAATGAATATTTATAATCGAAAATCCAACATGTATAACACTATGTAAAAATTGTTCTTCTAAAAAATATATGCTTGTGTCATTTTTGTATTCATTTTAACTTAATTAAAATAAAGTGTCATTATCACTTACAAGTGGATCCATGGGGTCCCAAAATAGACCCAAAGATTCCCATGGTCGACCATGTATCAACCAATAGGGTTAAGACACGTTTTAGGGTAATTTAGTATTATTATAATATTATTTGTTTTAACCCTTATTTACCGGATTTACCCTTAACCATGGTAAATAAAATATTTACCGCAGTAATTATTCAAAATGTCTAAAAATAAAAGTTACCTATTTACACAATTTGAACATCCTGATTCCAAATATGGAATCCATTTTCCTAAATTCAAAACACAGAAGTGGCAGAAATTAATTTAAAATTAATTCCCGCTGTCAAAACAAAAAGCGTGTTTTTAAGAGATAATAACTATCAAAAGATTGACACTTGTTTATGTTCAGTTTAATTGTAAAATTATGTCCAATGACCAAAATTATATTAAATGGTAAAAATATATTCTAAATATACTTTAAAACCACTCAAATTCATAATTTATCACTATTAATTATTTTGATTAAAAAAGTTGTTTTTAATTAAAATTTAGTAATTTTCACTATTCATCAAAATATGAAAGTTATCCGAAAAGTACCAAAATTTCACCTTAGGCTAAATTCGATATTCCGAGTCCAAAAATGAAGTCCATTTTCAAATATAAAATATATATAATTTCAAAAATTAGGTATTACTATTCAAAACGGCTAGTTTAATTAGTTGTGGTGTGTGTTAGAACTCGAGGTTGCGTACAACACACGCTATCGCATTATTCGAAGGGAAACGTACCGTGGAAGCTTGGGGTGTTACAACCCCAGCCTTTTGGGGGTACAGAACTTCACTGCATGGTTGGCATCCATATGTGGGTGATGTTACATCATTATAAGGTATTGATCTTTGGATTATTCCCACAATATGTTTCCAGGGATCCCTATTCTATTTATGGACTTGGTTTATCCATCCTTCTATATAACTTTTGTGCCATAGTTAATGGGAAATATTGAAGGATTCATGAAAACACCCTCTCCTTTTTAGTGGTAGGGAAAGTAGATGATGATGACAGTTCCGAATTGGACCTTGGAGACTGAATCCATTTCTTCCATTGGGTATATTCTCCATTATAATTAAACACTGAAATATCTCTATGCTCGATAACACCTTCCATTGATCCTTGAAAAATATTATTGAGCCTTTCTTTTTCCATGATAGTGGTAGAAGTTAGTCCCACCAGCTATGACTTAGAGGATTGGAGGATGGGTAGGATTGTACTCTTCAAGAGTTCGCATGTGTTGAACAAATTAAGATCCATGGTGTCTAACTGATATCATATTGAATGATACACATGTATCATGGTTCCCCTCCTCAATAGAGTATCTCTTTGTGTGGGTTTGTGACTAGTACACCATTTGGAGGTTCAGTTCCCATTTTACTATTTGAGGGGTAGTTTCGCTTGATGTTGTTTTTTCATCGAATCCCAAATAGAGTCATAGTGTCCTTATTTTGGAAAACTGAAGGTACCATTCGACTCAATGGAATATTTTGAGAAGCCTAAGTTTGGTTTTTGTAAGTTTCAAAAGGTGCGCAAAAGGCTGAAATTCATGTGCAATGCTCTTACGGTCCCAATGTTATGTAAACAAATGATGCTTTGTATCTATACCCAATACTGATCAAGTCCAATGTACACTTAAAACCCCTTATATCCACAAAATATTGTACACCACTAATAAATATTTTCTCTATATATTGAATTGACCCCCCCCCCCCCACTTCTGGGTGTTACTAAGGAAGTCGTAGCATCACTCTGTTGTGTGTAAGACACCTTTTCCTCATAATATGCATGAAAAAAACTCTGTTTCTCACACCTTCTAGTATTAGGTGAACCCTAATCCTTTTCTCAATCATTCATCTTGCATGCAAGATTATAATATTTTGGGCACCCTATACTTAATGATATATGTGTTTTCCTTACTCCAAAGAACTATGTCTAAGCCCCTATCACATGCATCCATCTTTTATTTCATGTGTATATTCCACATAGACCTCTTGGATTTCTCAGAGTGATTTCATGGTCCCTCATGAAATTCCCCTTATTCGTTTTCATTAGCTTTTTATTTTCAGTATAGGTATGCTAATTCCTCTTAATTTCCAGCATATGTACGCTAATATGGACCTTCTTGATGACCAATCCAACAAATTGTTAACACCTACAATTTCTAAAGTTTTCCCCATCCCAAGGGTCGAAGACCGATAGTTATTTATGCCCAATGGGTGAAGAGTGACTCCCCCATAAACGAGTCGCATGATGTAAAACTGACATGTTCCATCATCCATAGTGCATGTGGTTAAACTACGGTCCTACCTTTTCGAGTAAGTGAATGATACTCTTCAAATGACAGGAACACGATGATCTTCATACCTCCTACCCTCACATGAAATGAGATCCTGCTCAAAGGGAATTAGATCCTCTCCAGACGTAATGGTAACCTACTAAGAATCCATCCTTGAGTAAGCTCATTTCCTTTCTTTCATGTGGATGCACCATTCATTATCATCACCCCATTGACCACTTGGTTAGAGAAGGTATGGGCACTAGATCCCTCTCTTTTTATATCTCTTTGGGATTTGTCTCTATTTATTCCTCGGGCAATTTCCACACCTAATCCCAAACACTCCATTAAGAATATTCTCTTTGTAAGACTGACATGGAATGAAATATTCCTCACATTGAATGTGATCCTCCTCATACATAATTATTCCCTCATTAGGAAGCATCCATACACTTCCCTAAACCATCTCTATTTGATAATTATTTCACGACCTAAGCATCAGGTTTAATTATTCATCTTGTTTCTCCCACTTATCATGACCCATATGGGAATAAATAATAGTATTGACAACAAAATCCATCCAATACCCATTGGAATATCTATTGTAGTAATCCCCACCCTTCATATGTCGACCAGAAGCATCCCCATGTAATCCCTAACCATGACATATCTCCATCTAGGAAACTTCTATGTGTCAAATCCAACTATAAGTTCCACTTACATGGGCTACCTCATTAGGTGCAAGCCACAATGAACCATCCAGAACTACATGGACATTGATTTCTAACTAACTGGTATATATAGGATGCTTCACTAAGGATAAATCCCAACACGCCCAAAAAATCCATCTGTTCCATCCACTCCACCCAAGACTTCATCCACATCAATACATATTTTAACCAGTCAAAAAATCCTAGTGATATCATTTCATCCACATGGGATGTTCCTACACATAAGTCCCAACCACATCATCACTACTGCTAGAAGCACATGGGCAGCTCCCATGAATAATCCCCCACAAACTACCCAATCCAAAAATGGAATCCTCTTGTGAATGGAATATACAATGTGTAATCCCACAACATCCATCAAAATACATGGGTTTTCAACCATGACCTAGAAATATGGAATCTATAATTCTTTCATGAGGTTCATTCTGGTCAAAAAATAAACCATGGTGCCCCCCTCCTATGGGTGAATGTCACTGGTCCACCTTAATGGGTGTCCAGATAAACCTTCATAGTGTAACATATTCCCTTTATAGGGAACACCTCCCATGCTACACCATTACAGATATTATAATCTACCCATCTGATAAACCATTCAGGATCTCCCTCCTAGGGATGAACATTCATGATCATCCACCACTGAGTGTTCTAATTGGCATATCTTTGTATCCACAGTATATTAAACTCACAAACTATTGCACTGGTACCTAATGTTAAACATGGGATGCTTAAGGAAAACCTCAACATATATCCATTTGGAATGAAATACCCCATGATCAATATGGGATGCTTGAGATTCCACACTCAAGATGCTTCCACAATTTTACATTCTATTTTGAAGAATACATGTGACCAATGATCCATCATCCTGAGATGCCAATGATACCCAAAGTGACCACTCCCCTAAATGAAGGTTGATTCCCTATCAAGACTCCTTGGAATGTTTAGATATATGTAGTGTAATTGACCGACATACATAAAGAGGTGACACAAGAAATGAGTTTCATGAACACATCTTAATCTTTGCGGGAGATCAGACTGGGCGACGAGTTTCAAGGAGAAATCCATGGAAGGAGGAACAAAATTCCCATTATATTGTTTTAATAAAGTAGAATACATCTCCAAAAAAGAGATGAAATCCACCAACCTTTGGAATGTGGTAATGTGGGGTAATAATTCAATTCCATTGTCATGATGAAACATGAGGTGGAGTTCCTGAGTAGAATATTCGGAAATAGAAATGTTGAACCTGATGTGAAGATTTTATACTTTATCCATGGTGATTTATCAAGTTGATCATATGTTTCATACATAAGTATTTTATTACATCTGGTTATTTGGAACCATGACCTACTAAGAAAATTATGGGCCTTGCTTAGAACTCACCAGATTTTGGGGAAGTTTAGCACTGGGTATTCTAGTCTACAATATCCTCAGCATTTATGTTCCTCTTTAACCATTGAATATTTAATGACACTAGGGAATTAGGAATTTATTTACTTGAATCCCTATTGATAGCTGAATCTTCTTTCTTTTTAAGTCACACGATTTATTAAACCATTCAACCCTACCCACAGACACAAGAGACTAAGAAATGTTGATGTATAAACATCGCACGACTCCACCACCATCATGATTTCAACAGTGACCATGGCTATTAGGTGTCCATTCCCTATCTCACACTTACATATTATTCAGATGAGGGTGATGGACACCCTCATAGAATGGTATCAGCTAGATAGATTAATTCCAATAGAGGATATGGATCCCAAGGAATAGTAGGAATCTTTGCCTCATCAACACCAACACCCCCAAGTGCCAGTCAGGGAGCCATTACTCTCCACATTGACAACAAAATGCTTCAGGATCCTCTCCCTAGAGATATGATTTGACTCAATCCCATTTTTTGATGATGTAGTGTATTCATGGACAATCCCAGTAATGAAAACAACATATGATCCACCAATTAAGGCTCCTATTTGGCCTCATCAACACCACCAATGACTGGTCCCTCATGAAGATTAATAGTTTGTGTACACCCATGATCTACGGGCCTCGGTTAGCTTAACCCAACTCCAACATCGAGATCAATCTTAAGATGATGCTCTTTAGGGGTAATCATCTTCCAATTCACTAGTGGATCCTACTACCTTAATCACACTCTGATATGTCATTTATACTATATAGTAGGGGGCCATCAATTCTTGGTGGTAATAGAGACTTTATCGTCCCCATAGGTAGGCAGGGTTCACTCTTTTTATCACTAGCACCACCAACAACCATCATAGGTTGACCTGTGATAATTATGTTATTTATGGAGGTCTTCCCCATACCATATCTTGTCAAATTTGAGATCATCCCAACCCCATACTCAATATGGTGTCCCTCCCCATGTTCCCAATGTCAATCAATGTGTAGGTCCTCCCCTCCTTGTCGATGTCCAACACAATGTTCCTCCCCATGACTATATTTCCAAATATGGTGGTCCTCCCCATGTTACATTTCATAAATGTGAAGATCCTCCTCTTAGAATCCCCAAATCATGTAGAGTTCCTCCTCACTATAGTATTTAACCATGAATATGTCCTCTCTAATTAATTTAAAACTAGTACGATTTCCCTCCTCGTACAACTTCCAGTAAACATGGAGGTCCTACTCATGTTGTTGCTGACAAAATTTGATGTTGTTACTACTACATCGACATCCAAAGTTGATTCCCTCCCCAATCTAACATAATTACAAGAGGAGGCCCCCCTTTCTTCTACAAAAACTAATACGAAGGTCCTCCCCATATCCCAATTGGCTCCAGTGGAGGTCATCCCCACTCCAGCACCAACTAGCATGGAGGTGCTCTGTATTCTAACGATATTAATTTCCCTGAATAGTCATCCGAGGGATGAATGGATAGAATCTTCCACAACATGCCAAAATATAGGATGATCCAATTTGTTTTCAACTTTATTTTCTTCTCATATTCTAGGGCTATGTGTGACTCAATGACAGCCCCCCCCCCAAGTTCTAGATCAAATTATGGGGAAGGATCCCGGTGGGTGAGATTATTTATCCCAATATATGAGTTCCAAAATATTTATGAATCCGTTCACAATATATATGTAGGTGGAGGAATATTTGGCTCAATTACCTGTTTTTGTGGTCTAATCGCCACTATCATCTCCAACATAATTCTCTACATTTACTTGAGATCATAGAGAGTAATTCTCGAATATGATATATCATGAGAACCCAGCAGACCCAAAGATGATAGCCATCACCATCGAACATGAGGTCATGGTGAGTACTTAGTCCCATTGGGACATTATCATGCAGTCGACACCATCCCTGAGAGATGATGTAGTCTATATTTTCCAATCAACTCATGTTGTGGCCTATCCATTATCCCATCGATCACCATGTCACACTGCATCAGGGTCGCCACTGGTTCCTTAGCCATATGGCATTAGAGCTTGGGATAACTTGGAGTCGGGACCTTCTTTTTAATAGGGGACCATGTGGGAAACTCTTGTAGAGAATCATAAATTTTATGTTATTTTTCCAAACATACATCCCAAAATCGACATTCTATAATACCTTGTTTAGGTTGAGGTCTCATGCTTTCACCAAGATATCTAGGTGATGTATCTTCATCTCTATGATATAATTTTAGTCTAACCTATGATTTGGTAGCCCTTTGATTACATCAATCAGTAACAAAACATGGTTGAGTTAGAATCACTCCTGGTGGCTCAACACCCAATGTAACATGGCTACTATCAGACACTTTAATATGTATGTGTCCAATGATTTGTAGTGCTTCAAAGAATAATTAATAAAGAATCCCCACATGTTTAGATCTGTGTTTGGTGATATTATGACTTTCTTGACTTCAGTCCCATCAAGTGGAAACCTGATTCTATTAAATATATTAAAGATGCACCCACATTTATTGCAAAGGTGAGTATGGTTGACCACACATTTCTCATGAAGGGGGACACTATCGTAAGATCTGATGATGAGAACAAACCAGCTAAGGTAGAAGAGTATCAATTGTTCGAAAAAAACAGTTCTCCTCACATTCATGAGAAGAATCTTGGACTTGAAGAACCCTCTACATCATTTTCCAGCTGTTGGAATCTCAATAAGGCTAAGGTATATCTAGAGACCTCATATTTTACAAATTATTCATAGAAGACAGAGATTTATCCATCAACTATTTCTCTATAAAAGTATATTTTAGATCATAAATGGATCATAATTGGTCATCTTTTCAACCGGTGCTCGAAATATGACGCCCCTCAATTGGATCTTTTTCCTCCTCCATCAGGGCAGCAAAGGAAGTCACAAGTACTTCTCAGAATGTTTCCCCCAGTCAATCCTCGTGATCCTGTGCATCCCAAAGGGCTATAGAACTGGGTATATGGTAAGGGAAAATTGTATGAATTACCAAACCCTTAGAACAACATGATAAACTACCTTAGGACACAAATCATGATGCTCCACTGGCTTCTCTATATTTCTCTTCATGAGCGACTGAGCATGCCTATCATGTTGATGAGCTGTTTAACAAACCGATGTTAAGAAATACTTATCAAGAAATGAATACCTAGAATTATAATCTACTAGATGATCTCATTGTGTATCTTGAATCCATGGAAATGTGATGGGTGTTTTTCCCACTTGATGGCAAGTCGTATCTGGTACGGTTGGATGACATGGGACCTCCCGTGGATTTCAGGAATCCTTACATCACCACCTTCAATAGGATGGGAGACCCAATGATTCATTTTGAAAACA
The DNA here is from genome assembly GCA_963277665.1 of Viscum album. NCBI lineage: Eukaryota > Viridiplantae > Streptophyta > Magnoliopsida > Santalales > Viscaceae > Viscum > Viscum album. The sequence goes on along the minus strand of OY728150.1, from coordinate 31,314,958 downwards.
TCATCTCTAGTTACGGTCCCATGTTGTGAACCCCATAGTTGTTGAAATCAGAAAAACATAAAAAAGTTTCTATAAATAAATGGGTTATTTTATGTCTTGAAGATCTATTTACCAGTTGGGTCTATCACTGGATGGGAAACCCTCGTAGGATGGCTCTTTACCAGTTTATTTTAACCAACTGAAAGATATGTATCATTAACCACTTCATGTTAAAGAAACTCCTATATGAGAATGTTGCAGTCATCATCAGTTGGTGGATGGGCCTTACATAGCTGCTTGACATGCCGCTGACTCAAGATAAACCATTGACGATGTGTTTGGGGAACATTTGGGATGAATTGGTTCCCAGCCTTATCACTCTTAATTTTCCTAGTAGATACCATGATTTCTAGTAAAATGATCAATGTCTAGAATATTCCTTATATAAATGAGAGAAGTCATGTCCCAAGCCTCTTCCATATCCTGAAAGAATAGTATCATTGGCAGAGACTTATGCCTTTGTATAGGTAGGTTCCCTAGAGCTGCTAGAACTATTGATCGTAGAGCCTTTCCAAGAATAACATCATCTAGGACATCAACCTCAGTAAAATCATCATCACCAAGATCAGTATTAGAAGGTAATTTCTTGGTAGTCACCACCATCTAGATGAGAGAATATGGATTCAGATCCTCATCAGCAACAATATCTTCAGCAGAAATAAACTCCCAGATCTCACTTTCCAAAAAAAAGAAACCTAAATATTCCTTCTCAAAGTCCAAGGTTCCTAGTTATTTATATAGTGACATAGAACAAGGCATATGGATACTGCTAGAATAAAGAAATCCACTTGAGGTCGAGCTCGATGATCATATCAACCACTTCCCTTACCACAGGACCCTTGTACATACCATAAAGCAATATTATGTGTTCAAGGATTGGCTCTAAGACCAATTGGATAATGGTTTGGTAAACAAGGGTGAAGAAAAAGTATAGGTAGCACATATCTTGGCTGATCTTGGATAGGATAATGAGGGTTCCTATTAATGTAAAAAAAATTCTAACAACTAGAATCAGAATTATATGATTGGTTGGCCTGTAGATAGGTCACTCATTCCCGCAACATCATATGTGGCCATTTAGCCCAGAATAAACCTCCAACATTTTATGTTCCTTCCCTGACTATAACTTCTATATCCACCTCAAAGTCTTCAACATCTCAAAAGAGTATACACCAATGAAATAATAGGAAAAAAATATCCCTCGATGATGCTGATGTTTTTTTTACTCTCCACGACTTCATGATTTCCAATATGGGAATCACACCCAGAGTCTATCAAATATTGTAAGACTCCTCTAATAAATATTGGGAGTATTTATTTCAAAATAACATTGAGTTTTTTGATCCCTAAATGTTCCTTGGTGATGAAGAATACATGGACAATCCATTGAATTTCCACAGATGACACCATTAAAGAAAAAATTGACTATATGAAAACCATCAAAATGTTCAATCCAGTGCTTGAAGACAAGATATTCATGCCATAGATACAAGACAAGTGTAGTTGTGTATATCTAATTAAACATAATCCATATATCCTTATCTTTAAGATCTACCACCACCACTGACCATGGAAATCCACTACGTATATTAGCTGCAACCACAATATGATTGGCCAAGTCCTGCTAAATCTAGGCCTCAGTCAGTCAAAATTCATCTAGTGGTTTTTTGGGATGTTTATCTGATGAAAAGAATATCATTTACTTCACCAGATTGAATACATTGGTTAATCCAATAGTTCATGTCATCCTCACCACAATAAAGCGACCTCTTATAGACATAATTGCACACCATTCAAGAGTGAAGATGTGTTGAAGAAACATTACAAAATATGTTCCAGTCATTCAATCATTTAATCCCGCTATCTATCTGAAGAGATGTGATAAGTCATCATAGAATCTTTGATAATCCAACTCCATTTCAAAAAAATTGTAGTGGCTTGTGATACTTTCTATGCTGAGGATGTTCAGTAGTCACAATTCATATCTTTCAATTATTTCTTTAGAGAAGTTGAAGTGTCTCTCATGTAGGGGAACATTTTTTAGTCGTACATCATCAACCAGTTCCATGTCATGGTGATTAATTTCTATCTAGTAGTAAGTGGTTTGTAAATCAATCTCATCCCATACTAGAAACTATGTTGGTAGGGACTGACTGAAGAAGATCTAATTCCCTATGACATAAATATTTAGGTGTATGATAGGACTGAACAGTTACCATTTAGAACATTCTGTTTGAATAATAGGTTAAATACTTTGTTAGTAGACACTGAATTCAAGTATTTATCAAAGGACACCACATACAACACATTGCTGGGTAGGAACTATCTCTATTTGTAAGCAGAAATTCCCTTCTCATATCACAAATTCCTCAGATGCTGCCTTAATGGCCTAGTAGATAAATTTTGGTGATGTGGATACCTCCAACATCATTGATGCCCATTATATCAATGTTTCCTATTACCAAAGTATGGACAATCAGGTGCAATCCAATAATGTGTATCTCACCTCTATCGCATCCAGGCCATTAGTGGACATGGATGATGCATTTTCCCTCTCAATTTCCCATTTGGAGGCTAAAATGCTAGACTTGGGGAATTTCTTTGTGATCTCTGTGAAGAAAGGGGGATCATATCTTTGTTCAAATAATATCAAATGATTAACTCATACTCCTATATAGTTCAGGCTCAGAAGATACCAGAACCCCCTTTTCAGGTCATGTAATGGGATGTTCATCCCAAGGCTATTGTTGTATGCCAAACCCGAATACCTGACCAATCCAGGTAGAAACTCTACAGAACTACCCCCAAAATTTATTTGACATCAAGAATGCTCTGTACGGTCAAATTCATTATGGAATTGGAACGAGATCCTCTGTTGTCATTGTTTCAGTGGAGAAATAGCCTCTCAATGAGGGTTCCACTGCTACCCAGGCTAGAACCAGGTTTCTGCTAGAATTAGTCATCCCAGAAGTATTTCTTATTCTTAGTTATTCCCCTGACTCAAACAATGAAGATGATCTAGAATGATCTCCTCCCACATTTGAGGAAGGCGTCAACACCACCTTCGATGATCTGGCTCCGGTGAATCTTGGTATTGAGGCCGTCAAAGGCCAACAATGATTGGTGAAACAATGCTTGTAAGGGAACAATAGTAGTATGTGGATTTCTGGAATCAGTTTCATGATCTGTTCACTTAGATACAATAAAAAATTTCAGGATTAGACCATCAAGTCTCCATCCACCATCTTGGTCTATCAGTGAATCGTCATGTGTTCAAGCAGCATCATAGGGGAATGCACCCATACCTTGTTTCCATGGTCTAGACAGATGTTTGTAACCATATCAATGCCATTTTTTTCTAGGAGGATTAAAAACCCAAATGGCTGGACAACATCATCATAATCATGGTGAATAATGGGAAGATTAGTGTATGTATCGACTTTTGGGATCTCAACCACCACTATACAAAGGATGATTTTATCCTTCCTAGGACAGAGATATTTATTGAGGCCACAAGTGTGTTCAAGGATCTTTACATCAGGGATGGTTACACAAGATATAATCAAATCTAGATGGCCCCCAATGATGAGGAGTCCACCACCTTTATACCACCACAAGGAATATTTTTCTATCAATTAATTACTTTTGTTCTAAATAATATATGGGATGACTTTCAGTGAGACATGCACCACATATTGAAACTAATCCTCGGGATTCTAGTGGAATGATATATCGATTATTCGGTGGTCAAATCCCAATATTTTCAGGTCCATCGTAGAGATCTTAAGAATTTTTTTTCCTTCCACCATTCTTGGAATCTAAAGAATAACCCTTTGAAATGCACCTTCATGGAAACCTCAAATAATTTCCTCGGTATCATTTTTAGATACAAAGGCATTGGGATTGACCGAGAGAAGATCAAGGTAATAATCGAGATGCCTCCACTGATCAACCTCTAGGATCTCTTTGCAATTCAAGACCACTTATCCTACATACACCATTCTATCGAGAATCTAGCAAATAATTATAACCATTTTTCTAGGATAATGAATATAGGAGATTCCTACCAATGGTATGAAGATTTATAGACCACATTTGATGATATTAATAAATATCTATTGCATCCTCTATTTCTGATGCCACCCATATCATGGAATTTGTTGGTAAATTACATGATGGCCCTAGAATGATCCCTTGGTGCCCTTCTCACCCAGAATAACAATGAAGGTAGAGATAATAGTCTACACTATATCATCCACATCTTCATCAAAACAGAGTCTAGATTCTTTACTATAAATAATAGTTGTCAAACACATGTTTTAACAATGGTTAAGTGGGTGAATTACCTATAGAACAATGAGATAGTGTTGGCATTTTATGTGGATCCTCTAAAGTGTATCTTGAACCACCAATGTTTAAAGGATGACTAGGATAGTTGAAATTTATCCTTTAGAAGTTCTACATTAGGTTCTTTCCATATAATTCCATCAAGGGTCTGGCATTGGTAGACATTATGGACGCCCATCCATCCCCAAAAAAAGTTACATTAGATTTTTATTTCTCAGATGAGTCCATATTCTCAGTGAACCACGTTGTGCCTTGCTAGAAGATTCATTTTGATGGTGCCTCCCTAATCCAAAATAGTAGAAGGCTAAATGATCCCATAATCAATAGAGTATGTTTGGGGTTTGTCTTCATCAACCTGGAACATGTTATCCTTTCCTATTCATTCCTTCTATCAGGAGGTTGCACTAAAAATTAGGTAGATTATCAGGTTCTCATCCATAGTCTTGAGTTATACTTCAAGATGGATTTTCCCAAACTTCACATAATGGGATACTCTAAGATAGTCATCAATATGATCAATGGTGATTACACCATAACGAAGTTAGAGTTCATTCCCTTTCTCAAACATGCTCTCCAGTTGATGTCATAGTTACCTTCTCTACCAGTGGTGAATCGTGTTACCTGGTTACAAAAAGTGCTGAGTTGATTCCATGTATAGTCTAGCATCCTCCCATGAATAGCATGACTTAGATGATTAATTCATTCATGTGGTGCATCAAATATTCATTACTCCTATCATTTAATACGAAAATGATAATCAGTAGGTATCAAAATGAATACAGGTGCTTCCACATTAGGAACTCAAGATCCTACCATAGTTGAAGAGGACTATTATTAGACAACGACATTTTTCAGGTATCTATAGTATGAAACTCTCCTGCTGTACAGATCTGAATGTGAGAAAATTGGTTAGCACTTCCTGCAGTTCACTATCCAGAGTGGCCCCAAAAAAGAGAATACTCTCTACATCTGCGGGTTTGATGCAATTCTCCAATGTTACATTTATATATATGATATTTAATAGCTAATGTAGGAAGTTAATTTATGTCATGTTTTCCTCATTAGGCAGGGTTAAATCTCTCCAACCAGATTCAGAGACTAGGTTATTTCTGGCCCACCATGGTACATGACTGTATATAGTTCTCCAAGAGGATCCACATGTTTCAGTTCCATTCCATCTTTGTGCATGAAGTTCTAAATCCCCTCAATACTAGTAATTATTCTTGTACCCTTTTAGTTTGGGGGATCAATGTTTTGGGACAATATCCACAATAAATAGCTCTCCATATCAAGTTCATTATGACCGCGTATGATTTCATTTCCAAGTGGGAAGAAGTAATTCCTCTTAAATAAGTCAAATCCCAATTAGTTGTTGAATGATTGATCACTAAAATCATCCACTAATTCAAAGAAACCCATGCTATTATCAATGAAAATAGCACCAAATTATTGGCTACTGAACTGAGGATATTGTCCTCCAAGTAAAACATCTGGTCCAACCATAATTATCTCTATCATACATATGAAAATTGAAAGATCAAGATATTTAATAAACCTATCTAAAATCATAAAAAATATAGTGGGACAAAATAATAAAAAATTTCTGGACGAGCCCTATATTATCTTTAGGATTATCAGACGATGACTCTGAATTCCACCCAGGTGACCCCATATTCCATGGTGTATGGTATAGAGGTAGTCCTACACATTGAGATCCAGTTATGTTGATTTGAATAACTATCCATGAACAATATATTTTATACAGAGTATAATAATTATGTCTATCTAAATTGGAATACCTCAAAGAGAATAGGATCTACGACCTTCTCAATCTAGAGAGGACCCAGAACATGATACCCCAATTGTTCACCAAGAATGTTCATATCCACTCTTTCTTCTAAGGTAATACAGTATTGGATCTATGAATGCTAAATCGGTAGGAAGTAACCAATATTGTATCCCATGTGGTAAGGACCATATATAACTCATAATTTCAATATTAATAGGGTATACTCTTTGTTCACCATTGATGGGGATAACATCACTCCCTCAACTAATTCCCTGTTCCTCACAAAATAATTCATAAAAATGGCATATGACCTAGTTCCATGATGATAAACTATACAATAACCAGGATCTTATATGTATGTTTGTAAACTTCATAGAATTGGCATTACTTTTGACATGACCTTAAAATGAACTTTCACAACAGCCCATGCCCACGACATAACAATGGGTTCACAATTCCAAACATCTTTACATTAATCTTTGTGTGATTTTTTATGAGAAATTTGTTGTGTTGTGTTTGTAAATCCTTATATCATTTTCATATTGACATCGTAGTGTGTATTTTATCATTATAAGACTCACCCCATTGAATGAAATTTAATAACATAAACTAATATAACATACAATCGATGATGAATTACTTTAAACATCATAATAACCAGTTTCCTATTTTTACTACTGTAAACTAAATAACAATCATCATCCTAGTCATACAATGATAAACTTAAAAGTTCTATAATTCTCTCACATGAGAGGAAATTGCTACCAACATCATTCACCTACCATGTCATCTTTAAGAACTATGAACCACTTGATTCATGTCCATACAAGATACATAGAGGTGCCTATATTATATATCCTCTTCTATCCACTCCAAGCATATTTACCCCTCACTCTGTATGGATCTTACCTACACGGGGAGGTTTTGTTTCCAAGAGATATGTGGGTCTTGGTTACCATCCTCATGGGATACATAGAGACACCCAAACATTTTTTCTTTATTCCCAACCATAGATTCATAAAACGTTTACCCCCTTTCCCTTTGCATAGTCCACATTACACAACATTAAACAATATATGGGATGTCCTCTGGAATAAATAGTGTGGTGATGGGCCTCGTTAAACTCATTTTCATTGAGTTCTCTATAACACCGTATTACACATGTCCAAATGAAATACCCAACTCATTGGTCCAAAATCTATGACCTGAAACTAAGATCAAAGATCATCAGCACATGATGTTAAACACTTATCGGTTCTTGAAAATTTTTAGGATTCCACATGATAATTGTAGGATGCCCCACTTCCCTATCTAGATAGAATTCCTCCTATAAGTGTCGGTTATCCACTACACTACGTCCAAGAACTATGTGTGGCTTTATTATCATCTTCATTGGATACATAGCGATGCCCTGGAATTTCAACTTTGGCCCCATCTTCAAACTCTATAAAACATTCATCCCCTTGGTGATGATTATGGTCCAAGAATTATGACCCTAAACTGTATGTATCTCATATTAAGGTATCTATGTTTTTTCTGGGACTACATGGCCCTCATTAAAATTATTTTTTATCTCTTGTTGGACTCATATACCCTTGGAAGAAAATATTATTCTCATATTCCAAGAATCGTGACATAAAACTCCATGCCATCATGGTTTGAGTTGAATGAAATTAAATTGAGAGCATATAATCCATACCACATGACTTTAAACTATATTTCATGATCCAAGAAATATGACCTTAAACATTCCCCAAATCCCTTGTTTGATCCATTCTCTCTGATACTTCCATTCAACAATTTAGGTTCTCCATGTTCAGATTTATATCACCTTTCACTTCCAGATGGACCCCCTAAAAGTGATGGTCTCATGCCATTTTTGGATCACCTATCTTTTTAGTCCAATGTTATAATAGATTTTTTTGTAACAGATAGTGGATCCTATGTTTTGAACTTTTTGAATTGTTGATCCCCTATTTTCTCACCCCAATATTGATTGGTATAGTAATGGTCCATGTTTTTTGACCATTATCAAAGATCATCCCTTACATATTGTTCTCTAATTAAGGGAGACATTAAATGTCTCAAATTAGATCCTTTACACACTATTGATTCTTGTTGGGATTGCACTCTTGGGGTCACCCCTAATGTTCACTCCCACACATCACGTAAAACCACCTATATCATTCTTTATTTTCTACAACAAGCATTTCTGACATGGCATTATGAGTTCTGGTAGGGTGGATACCGATGTGGTTTCTCTAAAAGACTTTCTTTGTCCATAATCAATTACCATATACTATAGCCTGATTGGGAAGTGTGTTGTGGCACTAATCCTTCTTGGACGTCATTCAAGTCAGGTTTTCCTCCTACCACATCACATATTCCATTTTTGGGAAGCCTCATTCTTGTATGTTCCCTGGTACATGAATGATGTGAAATAATCATGTGGCTCATTCATGATAGGTTTATTTCTTCTACGACACACAAATATTCTAGGAATCAAAATTTCTTATAGTTCATGAAACATGACTATAAATAGTTGGCTAGGATATAGGCAGTATGACCTCAAACTGTGTGAAACATCTTGATCATGAGATGTTAAATTGTTACATGCATCATCCTCAATATATAATGTTAAACTATATATTCAATACCCTAATTTTCTTGATGTGAAACTACAAGGAATATCTAGATCTCACATAAAGGTCATTTCCTGATGCTGGTTGTATAATGCATTGTTCACATCTTCTGATGTCGATGGACATCTGAGATGAAGATCCACTGGAAAATAGTTTTTATCATTGTTCAAATGTATACAATTCCACCAATGTGCTCTAATACACAGTGGCATAATTCCAAGAGTATTGGAATTCATAAAAGCATTTCATCACTCCATTCAATGCATTGTGTGCCCCACATTTGGATCCTTATCCTCTTTAATGTTTTAAGGGACCCCCTAATGGCCTGGTCATATGCCACCTTTGGCTCACCTACCATCCTAAACCAATTATCTCTAAAACATCAGATGACATTTAAAGATAAGTTTTTCATTGACAACAAGTTCAATAATCAAACCTCATTTGTTTTTTCCCGTATCATGAAAGTGGTAGGGATACGTTATTTTGAACATGGTCAGGAACAAATATGTACCAAAATTATATCATCTGCATGCTGTTAATTTTGGGCATCGGGATTAACACTCTTTACTCCCCTTTGTTTGGATTTATTCCAATAGCCCAAAATTAATCCCATTCGTGCAGTAGTTCATGTTTTAAAAAATAATTTTCTTCTCTAAGATACGTATTATTTTATAGCAACATCTCTGATACTCAATAGTTAGGATCGTATGTCAACAATATCAGACACTGAGTATTCGACGATTATCCGAAACTCTCATATAATGTGAAAAATATAAGGTTATCCCTTATTTCTCACACTGGGCATGACCCACATGAGCATAGGTATTTTATCTTAGTTGTCTCACAAATATTATTTATGTGTTATAATTAATGAGAAAATGTAATTTGTCTATGCGGACATATTTTAAATGGATTGAAAATATATATATAAGTTTTCACCCACATACTAGAGCATCTCATGATTTTTGGAAGAATTTCCCATATAGATCTACTCTAGTTATTGAGCACATAAACTATAACAGCTATCAGTCTGTGGCTCCAAATAATTTTTCCCGCCAAATCTCTACATCATTTTCATTGGCCATTGGATGAATATCATCAACTATTGTTTATTCTCAGATCCAATCATCCTGAATATAGGAAATCTTATCATTTGATTGCTTCATTTAGTCCACATCCTCCTCTAGTTGATACCTCTAATTGCTGATGATTTCTGATTGAGTTTTGAGAAAAGAATTATTTTCTCTTTCTTTATCCTCTAGGTGTTGAATATACTAGGTGACCTATTGATGTTTTTGAATACTATTTGATTTCTCCTGGAACAAGGAAACTTCTATTTATTGGTTACCCTTCAGCATATTTTGGTATGGAAACACAAACCACCATATGAAGGACTCATGAATATTCCCCTTCAGTGCATAGGATGCATAGGAAAAGGTGTAGTTACCCCATCCATCCCACCACAAGAAGTTCAGGGGTATACTAAAGGAAGGGTTGAATTCATCTCCATGTCCTATGAAAGATTATAATTTTCATTGGCCAAGACATGGTTAGAATTGTCTATCTTCTCAGGATCAATGGGATCATAATATGGAATGTAGAAAGAATATCACTAGCAGGGTCTTCATATGGTATCCTCTATGAGGGATGAGGAATCATATCATGGGGGAGACCATTATCTCTTGATTATCCTTTGGCATCCTCACCACCACCAGCCTTGAGTTCCACCCCACTAGTGGCCTCACTCACAGCCACAACATTCTGTTCATTTGGTACTCACAAGGATGAATCATTTTCAATGGCTATATCCTCATGAAATGTTTTTGAACATTAGATGGGATCCATAGATTAACTGGACCCCATCTTCATAATGGGCTCTCAGTATTCCAAAAACTGAATGGAATAAAGGACCTCAGTTAATTCACTAAATCTATGACAAGTATTACTTTTTGAAAATTCAGACTACCATATTCGAGATTCATTACGTCAAGATATTGATTCGCCATGGGGAATTCCACCACAATATATCCCTCACACCATAGTATTTCAATAATTAGCATTTTCCCTCCTTGCATCATTCTAGCGTGAGCTGCATTAGACATTTACACATTGATTCCAAGGCTCTGTGAAAACTTGATTGTAACCGGATAGTCTAATATATTACTCTACATTATTAAGGATGAATTATGATTAAAATCTATCTCTTACATGATTATTTAGTAATAGTAGGTTCTTCCATAGGGATACATAGGTGTGGTCCCCAATGGATGACTAGAAGGACCTAACATTTTGAGCTTACCACCCCAACCTACTCAGATGGCCCCTCACCAATGAACTCAACCATAACTGACCCTCCACCTACCTATACCCAGGGTGTGGGCCTTGAAGATATATTATATTTATAGGATGTAACTTCATCCATCCCCGTAGTGTTGGTTTCGAGACCTCTACCATGTTTCTCTTGTTCATGATGAGTTTCATCTAGCTGATATGGGTTGTGAATAAGAGGGGTCAAAGAAAGAAATTAGTAAGTTAATCTTTCTAAGAGCTATTGTATTAAATTTTATCTCGATCCCATGATCTCACCACTCTCCCCTATGACTCTCTTGATGATAATATATCCCTCGAGGCTCTGCATCTTCTTATTCTTCCTCTTCTTCTTCCTCATATTTGTTTTCATAATATTTTTCTCCATCGATGACATCCTTGGGTGGTGTCTCCTCTCAATTTGAATCTTATCATAGCACCACCTTCACTTGGGTAAGACTCTACTTATACTACCTCCTTTGGCATGCGTATATATTCATGTATATTTGGTACACAATATTATAATGAAATCTCATCATTTCTGCCACCTGAATGTGCCCAAAATCAATAAATTCGATCCCTTCCCACTTCAACTTCGACCATATGTCTTTGGGTGATTGAAATTGTCGCAATGTTATCTATGTAGATCAATGTTCTAAGAATATTATGTTAGCAACAGGTTGAGAGAGATACCTCATCTTCTTTCATGGAGAATATTTGGCTAGACCTTGATTTCGCTTTTGAGAACAACCATCTTCAAGAGGTGGTGGCGCATCCATGCCTTGGGGAGCCCCACTATTGTGTATGCATCTCGTGCTTCCCCAATAAATTCTATTATTTCTTGGGTGGAAGACCTCCTACTTCCCTAATGCTCAAGATTTAGGATCACGCATTTGTTCAACCAAATATGTTTTCTTATGATTGCCTCTAGATATGATTCCACCAGCTTTGGGCATATTCTGTTGATTGGATGGTTTTGAAATCCATATGTGGCAGCATTATAGTTTCTCTAATGAAAATAGTCATTATCATGCACCATTGTCGGAGGAGGATATAAGGGTTCCACTCTTCGAGAACCTACTTATTCATTCTATTTTTCACTTGTTAAAGGAATATGAAAATCCAGGAGAAGCGGGATGGAACATATGAATCACAGAAGACCTTTCCATCAATGTAGGACACTAATATACCACTATTGATACTTTGTATGTACTCTCTCTACTCACTTGAACCTCACACCTTGTCCAGCATCGAGATGACTAGTGTGTGGAAGTAGTGTATGTTGAAATTTTTGTAGTTTCCAATATGGACTACAAATGATTAATTTTGGAGGGTTAGTGGAAAATAAATAGAAATTTTTATCAGTAATGTCCATATACTCGTTCCTAGAGGACGAATGGAATTTGGGAATTAATTTCATCCAAGATGAGATGTAATCTAGCAAGGTAGGAGCTAGAACAGCCTGCAGATTATCCTATGTGTACATCTCCTTGAGATGTATCCTAGAATAATACAGCTCCATTCCAAAATAGGCACTCCCAATATAATCATAATGTCATATTCCAATATATAATACATCACCAAGGTCCCTACACATATCCCCATCAATGTTTCCCTCACCGAAAGCATACATCCACTTAGGAAGGTTGAAAGAAATGTGGAGTAGTGAAACAGTGGGTCCCATTGTTTGATCCGGATTATTTCCAATGCCTAGTATTCTCCTACCTCCAGTATCATCTAATATAAGACCACATTTCCTCTATGACATGAACTCAGTAATTTCTTCATTGGACCCAAAATTCTTATCCTCAACTCCTTTTTACAGAGCAAGTCGAACAATGCTTGAAATGGGGTGTCCACCTGGATTTATTTTATCTTCAACTTCTCTGTCACCAAATCCAAGATATGTCATTTATGATAGGGGAATTCTCACCATCTTCTCATGTATTCAATGTAGGTAGGAACTTATTGTATTGAAATATCTCTAGAGGAACGCCTCATATGCAGTGATTGTCGCACAAGCGGATTCCAATTTCCCCAGAGTGAAGGTGGAATTTGTTTGTATATGGGACCATTGGATGAGGAGTTCTAGAAAAATATCCCACTAAATATAGATATGGAAAGATGACATACATACGGATTCATACAACCTGATTTTCCACAACTCTTCTCCGCATTCATTGCATGTGTAGCATACCCATTAGAACTATTCCAATTAAATTTTGATGTTTCCCATAGACCACTAGTCCCGATACTTATTCTAGGCCACATTGTCATTCCTTATCATATTTGTTAATGTACTGGTGTAGTTGGTGGGGTACTCATATACATCGGTCTCATCTATGGTGATCGTCCTGGTCATTTCATTGAAGACATAGAAGCAAATTGCCTGATGATCTATGGAAGGGTGGTCAGAAAAAATGATGTTGTATCGCTAGAGGATATCTTCACATGTGAACAATGATCATAGTGAATCTATTTCCAATCATAGTATAGAAACTTCATATGCTATGTCTATGTTATACAATTATAATATTTCACTTAGGAGATAATACTTCTATATCTACGTCATCATGCCCATGAGAATCTAATACTATGATATGACTCTCATGGAGTGAAGTATTTGAGGGTTCCAGGTCATCTCCATTCTTCCCAAAGGAAAGTTGGATTCCATATCAACATCATCTGTTGACCGTTCATGTCGGCTATGTTTAGAAATATAAAAGGAGATGCATGGAAGACAAAGGGATTGGAGCACAAAAAGAGGCTCCACATACACCATCAGTTTATGGTCATAGAAAAGTTCAAAATTTTAAAATAGTCCAAATCACAGAAAACAATAGTGGTTGTGCATAAAAAAGAAAATGAGCTTATATGATGCATGCAGAAATCTTTGAATTAATTAAATTATAGAATTATCATATTTCATATAATTTAATGTTATAATACATAGACCCCCCCCCCCCTCCGACATATTTATAGGCATGGATTGGCATCTCGATGAATGTGAAAGTACACTCCCATGCCAAACTATGATTTTTTCACACATCTTCATGGATGAACCCTTTTTATAGTGTTACCCTTAAAACCCAACCTTCTGGTCCCCTTTTTTCTTAGATTCTATGGGGGGAATATTTTTGTGTCAATATAGGCATAAATCCCCAAAAGAAAAAAATTGGGTAAATCAAAGGTATCAGTTGACTCAAAAAGAACATTACAATAAGCCTATGATAGGTTATCTTATGTTTCAAAAGGTGCATGCATGTCTAAAATCTGGGTTCAAGGCTCATAATCTCCCAATACGAGCTCAAAAAAACCCTTTGAGCATGAACCATCCATGGATCAGGTCCCAAATAAATGAATAAATAGTTAAATACATGAAATATTGTGTGACACCGCTAAATATTGATTCTATATATTGATTTTCACCCCCAACCCATATTCAGGGAGATCCTTTTGAAGTCTAAGCGTACCCCTATTTTGTGTAAGACACCTCTTCCATGACAAATTGAAATTCATGGAACCTTCAAGGTATAATATCTTTTTTTATAGGTTCCCTATAGTTATTATTCATGTGGACCCACTATGGATTGACCCTCACTCATTTATTGCACGCCCATGTCATGTACACACAAACCATTTCTCTTGTGTGGACCACCTGGTATTGGGATCACATTAATCTTATGCTCACCAATTATTCTTGTGTTCAATATTATTATATGGTTAAAAACCTCTACTTAAGGAACCATGGGTTTTCATTACTCCAAAGAACCATGTTCAAGCCCCTCTCCTACAAAAACCTCTTCTATAGCAAGCACCTCTTCCATGTAGCCCTCTAATCTTGTGCATTGTGATTTAATAGTCCCTCATGAGAATTCCCTCATCCATTTTCATTTATTTTTTATTTTTTACATAGGTTTTCTAATGGATTTTATTTTCAGTATAGGTACACTAAATTAGACATTAAGAGTAACTACACATCCACCTATTTACACCTGAGATTACTGAATCCATACCCCTCCCAAGGATTGATGAGTGATGAGTATAGAAGACCAAGGGGTGTGGAGTGATTCACCACATCTTAGATACATGACATAAAATTGCCCAGTTCCATCATTTTAGGAACATGAAGTTAAACTACGACCCTACAATATAGATTATGTGTAGGATAGTCTATGTATGAGTGGAACAAGATGGTCTTCATACCGCCTACCCTCACATGGAATGAGATACTCCAAAAATAGAAGTATATACTCTTCATTGGGAATGATATCTTCCAACGCATCCATCATGGAGTATGATCGTATCCTTTTTTTTCTTGAGATAACACCATTTCTCCTCCTCTCCCCCTCAACCTTTGGGTAAGAGAAGGGATGGTCAAAAGAGCCCTATATTTTTCTCTCCCTTTGGAAATTTTGACTACAGGTTCCTTGGTAAGTTTCCAAATTCAATACCCAGGACACCTTTGATAGGATTATATGTTTAGTAATGAATCTTAATGAGATATTTCACATAGAAAATGAGATCCTCCTCGTACAATATGAATCCCTCCTCTAGAAGCTTCTTATAAAAATCCCCACACCATCTCTTATTGATGCTTCTTTCATTACATGAACATCAGTTTTACTACTTCCTCTTTTTTATCAACACCAAACGTGACATATATGGTCTTAGAGGATTTTATAAACTATAACATCAATCAAATCCCCATAAGAATCCCTACTAGAGTAATCACCAACCATTATCTCTTGATGGACAAATTCAATGCGTAATCCCCAACAATTCCAGGTCTCTATATGGGTAGATTCTATGTGCAATCCCCAATGATACGATCCACTTCCATGGGATAACTAATTAGTTGTAAGCCCCAATTCCCATATCATAACTATGTGGAATTTTATTCCTAATTAACTGGTATACGTATGAAACCTCCATGAGGTTCAATCCCATTATCCAAAACAAATCCGTCTATTCTATCCAACTCACCTATTACTTCATCAACATCCATCCTGATTTTTCCTAGGCCACAAAATCCTTTTGAGATCTTTCCATCCACCTGGTCTATTCCTAAATTTAATCTCCAACCACATCATTGTTTCTCCTAGAAGCACCCGGTTAGCTCCCATGTGTAATCCCCCACACAATCCAACCAAGAGTAATCCTCTTGCGGAGGGATGATCTCATGTGAAATCCATGCACTATCCAGTGAACTATGTTGATTTTGATCTCTGTCCTCCTAAAAGGGTATGTTGGATTTCTCCATGAGGTTCGATCCCTTCCAATGGTAATCCTTGGTTCCCCCTCCTATGGATGCACATCCCATCTCTACCAAGGGTTTCCAGATCATCCTTCATGCTGTGACATATTCCCTTTATAAAAAACACCTCTATGGGTATGAATTCATATGTGTTCTAATCCTCTCATATGGTAAACCATTCATGAACTCCCTCATAGGGATTCACATTCTTGATAAGTCTCCACTGGGCATTCTAATCAGCCTCTCTCTGTATTCTGAGGTTGTTAAACTCACACTCTGTTACACTACTACACCATGATAAACATTGGATGCCAAAGGAAATATATAGAAGATATTATGTTGGAATCAGATACCCTATGATTGACATGGTATTCCTTAGGATCCATTACCAAGATAATTCAACAGGAATTCCTCATATAAGAATGAATATAGTTGACAAATGTTCCACCATCCAAACATGTTAGTGATGCCTAATGTGAAAACTGCCTAACCAAAGGTTGATTCCCAGTAAAGATCCCTTGGAATTTACAGATAGAAGAATCATAGTTAAGATGTGTCCATAATTATATTACACTATAAATGATTTTAAAAAATACATTTTAATATATGAAGGATGCTCGAACCAGGAAAAGAGTTACATGGAGAAATCCATGGAAGGAGAAACTAATAACCCATAATCTTGTTTCAATCAAAGAGAAAACATCGGTTAGAATGTGATGGAAATTTCAAGCCTTTATAAATTGGTAATGATGGGTAAAATTACAATTCTAGTGTCATAGTGGAATGTGAGGCGAGGCACCCCGACAGAAATGTCAAAGTTTACCGTTTGAGGGGTTTGTTACGATGATACCATTTGTGGGGTCAAGTCTCGTGGTAACATTTGGGGGGTCAGTTACCATGGTAAAATTTGTGGGGCTGATTCCTGTGGTTCTATTGGAGGGGTCAGTTCCAATATTGAAGATGACCCAGGGGAAAAATATAAAAAAAACACCCAATCCTACATGTTGGGGAGCTCCCTCGAATTATCAAGTGATTATGGCTAGTAGTGATGATGTTAGAATCTCTTGGATACTGATGATACCATATTGATTTTGGGGAACTGTTATGATATAGTGGTGGGCCTCAGATTGATTGGTATAAGGAATTATATAAGCCTTATCTGAATCATCATTATTCAAATACCTATATTCGTCTTTCCTACTAGGTCCCCAACATGGATAGTTAGTGTAGAGAAAAACACCTCTATGAGTCCATATATAATCATGGTCCCATGCGAGTGATGATGGGAAAACTTTATGGGATCCCTATATGGTAGCTCCTAAGTTACTAATTTTCCATGATTATTGGACTTTTCCATCTCCCTGGGGTAGGGAAGTTATGCACTACTCCTCTCTTGGGATACGATCCCAACATGAATGAATTCTCAAACAAGGGCCACTTCTTATCATGTAGCATTTCATGGGAAATTAGATTGGTGGGAACTCATTCTATAATGTATTTAATGAGCCCATTCTAGATTTAGGATGGAGCTTTTGATGTGGTACTCCTGGCCTATGTTGTTCACCAACTAATAATAAAAGTGATGTGGTGGTGGCAGCGTACCTTGGGGCCTCTGGGCCAAAATCTATTGTACATGGATCTCAGAATCTATTAGAACATTCAATGATTGCATTTGGAATAAAGTGAATTTTGATGTCTTAAAGAAATAACAAGAAACCTTATTAGTGTAAAATAATATATAAAAATGCCTATTTGATCAATAACTTGCACTGTTTAAAGGATAAAGAGGTTATCCCATATTTCTTATGTGAGGTTCAGTGTAGTTAAAAGAAATGCATCGATTTAACCATTTTGATTCGAAATGAGAGATGAACAATTAGGGAAGATAGGAATTATACAATCAATCCTTTTAACCCTTCAGAGGTATGAAAAAGTTTAACAATCTCACATTGGATTCACCATTATTTGATTTGTCAGTAAATGTCATAGATATTATTTGGTCCAATAGTTTGATTGTGTGTGTGTGGGGGGGGTTAATTCCTTTATCAATAACTCGCATTAGGTTTTAAAATTTATTTAGTCATTCCAAGATACTCTAAATGGTTCCCCATCCATAAATGGGTATGAAATTTATTTCAAAGGGAATGTGGTCCTTTAGTGTTTCACACACATAGAGTCTTAGGTACTCACATTAGTCAAGAGGATGGGAGGTCATATCATAGCACCCTTTGGGGGGGATTTTTTCCTACTATGGGACTCTCTTATAGAATTACTATATGTTCATAAAATCTTTCTGAGACCTTAATATTGTTCTGTTTACCTATGATTCAATGACTTGATTAAAATTGGTATTGATAAAATCGATATTTTGAATCTCATTGGTTCTCTATGACCTTGTTATTTATTTATTATGATTTAGGTTTGTAACCATGTTTTGGTAGGCTGGAGTTTATTTCCATCCAGGGAGGTGGTTTGTGTCTTGGGGATGGGATTGAACCTTCATAAGGCATCTTACATATCCTACGAAAATAGGAATCAAAACTTATGTAGTTCGTTTGACATATTTTAATGTCATGTGACTAGGCCCATCTATACAATCAAACATCATGAAGTTCGTACATAATCATCATGCTTGAACCTTTCTGAGGAATCCAATATATCAAGTTTTATATAGGATTTAGAGCTATGTAGTCCTTCTAATGGAAATTTTTTTCATGAGAGATATGATAATAAACGATATAGGTAGGAATTATGCATATAATACTTCCTTGTATTACATAATTAGGAGTATGGAACTTAGATAGGGGATGATATTTAATCAAACATACATACCAATGGTGACCACACCTTGTAGAATTCTCATCACACTATCAGTATAGTCGTTTCCAGTATCTAAGACTGTGTAAGTCATGAACGGTGTAAGAAACAAGAGGTAACAAAATATTTAACACATCACATGAGAGGATACCCATACGGGGATTAAAAATTTGAGTTTTACATTGAATGGAATGACTATCCATCTCAAAAATTATGTGGTATGGAGCTTGGTCCTTAAGATGATTCTTGTGGATCTAATTTATTAATAGGAATCAAATTCATTGTAGTTTTATTATCCCATAACTTGTTGATCGGAATAGGTAAATTATCATTCATAGAGACATTATTGCTAACAATTAGTTTTTATGAATGGTGGGGTCTTATACTTGGATGGATTACCTATTAAATAGGGATTACAAACTAAGGATTCCCTTTGAAATATACATTCCCCGTCTTCTGACGGCTGAAGAGAGATGATGACTGTTAATTGCTTCTCTGAATGCATGAAACTTATAGGGTTATATGAGTTAATAACCATAGGTCAACAGAGACACATCTATTTTAGAATGGGAGTGTGGAAGAAGGTTACTGGATGTGGTCCTCATGGTATGCGTCTATGTGGGAATTCCAGAAAATATTGACATAACATAAGGGATCTACATGACATGTCTTGTCTTTCATCTGGACATGTACTGATCACCTTCCCTACATGGTTGGGGAATCATCTCGGAATGGGATACACATAAAAGGGTTTATGTCTTCTCAATTGACTTGTCTTGGATGTCTTCTCATAATCAAAATAGATATTTCGAAATGCATTACATAACCTTGAATGACATGTTTGTTGTATTTTGAATCAAAATGATGACATGTCTATATATTGTTTCATGATCAACCTAAAATCCCCTCAGGCTATCATATGGAAATGTTTACTGGTCAATGGTAGATCACATGAAAATGGTGTTATGTCAATGATACTTCACGAGATCAACCTGAATTGTCTAGGGAATAACTCATGGCAATAAAAACATGACAATGGGATATTTCATGATCAACATTACTTGTCTTTAGGATATCAATTGACAATGGTAACATTTAAAATAGCCATTTATTGATCCACTCGATTTGTCGATGGATTCTCTAGTGATCAAAATTTAATTTCAATGGTTTTCTGACATCATTGCAAGATTAGTGTCAAATCATTCAATCACATGAACTTAAACTAATCCTAAGGAATGGCCTCGTAAAGTTACATAAAATATTGTTCCTTCCCTAATGTTATAGAATCATATAAATTAGTACCAAACCTCATGTTTACCTGGATATTATATCCATGTAAATGGGATTGTATGGATAGTGGTTTCATTCCCCAAATACACCTTCTTGGTTCTTCACAAAAATATTGAAGATTACCCAAGGGCTCTCTTGTGAATAAATTTGACATATACACATTGATGGGAATCATGTACGATGGATCTGCCTGAAGGTCCATGAATCACACGACATCAATGAGGTTTGAGAGGGATGCTTCTACCATGTGTGGGTCTAGTTCTTGGTTCCACTAAAAGATAAATAGAAAATGGGTGAGGGTTCACTCTATATGAAGAGGTTGCATGACATATGGGTCAGACATCCTCATTATTTTAAATGCATTAGGGGGAATCCATGGGGATTTTGTGTGTCGAGGCAGAAATAATCAATACCTCATGGTGGAATCATGAGACATAAAGGATACTATAATCAAAATACTAAGGGTTGGCATGATCTCCCATTCAAGGTCAAATGAGGATTTCACATGCATGGAGGGAATGAATTGGAGACTATCTTCGTTGATTTCTAATGTTAAGGGTGTCCTGGACTTTTATGTTTTATATGATCCGATCACATGATCAAAAATAGATCACACAAAATGATTTATTATATTATGTTGGGTCTAATAATAGGTGATTCATACATGGATGATAGTTTTATGGATTCTCATTCATGTAAATGGGTTCTTATTGGATTCATTGTCATGCATCAAGAAGGGAGGTTTGCATGATATGGTTGTGCGTCTTCTATTGTTTATGGACACTCAGAAATTCGGTTTCATTAGGGACACACATGGAATTATCATTTCATGTGACCAGGTGGTCTTATGAAGACCATGAAACGAGTTCTTGAAACGACATCCCATAGTAGATTCTGATGATAGGGACCTCTTGGTATCCTAGAGGTGATGTACTAGGGTAGTGTCTAGGCCATATGTCTCTCTGATTTTCTCCTTCCTCTACTTACATGGGTATTTTTTAAGAGATAAATGGTTATTTGTAGGCTATGGTTAGAAGAGGTTGATGCTTCCCTTCCTGGTGTAAATCTCATGTGTATCTCATGAGGTGATGGAATGTTGATGGATCAACATCATGCGAATGTGATGCATATTTACATGATCTTTAGACCTTCAACAAATAGCTCTCTCGTGATTTCATGACTAGTCTCTCATGAGGTAATTCCAAAAAACCACTACATATTCTAGTAAATCTGATTTAATTTTGGTAAAAATCATATTGATTATGGAGGGGTCATGTAATGGAATAATTATATCTAAAAAATCAATGATTTCATCACTTCATTATCCTGATAAAAGGATGATCATGCGATGGATTCAATCATTAGTGGGAGTTCTTATAAAATTATCATAGTTCTTGTGAGCTGATTCTCTGAACACTTGTGTGCAAGTAGTATGGAGGATTCCCATTATAGGTATATCCATATTGGATGTATCTGGCTTGTTCAAATATCAATTAAGGATTGGATATGGTAGTTATGAAAACTGTGCATTAGGTGTGTCTTGTGACATTGATCAAGGGTGTCAGGAGAATGATTATGAGGTTTAGCACTCAATAAGATTGGAATTATGTAGAACATGTGT
Organism: Viscum album; assembly: GCA_963277665.1. Classification (NCBI taxonomy): domain Eukaryota; kingdom Viridiplantae; phylum Streptophyta; class Magnoliopsida; order Santalales; family Viscaceae; genus Viscum; species Viscum album. The sequence goes on along the minus strand of OY728150.1, from coordinate 31,292,849 downwards.
ATTACAAGATCAGAAGTTTTGAATTCACCACATGGGATTTAAATGGATGGAACTGATGATAATGATTGAATTATTGAGGTCATGTATGGATTTTTAGATAACAAGTGAATATTACTAGAAGCTCAAGTACCACGTAGAAATCACATTGTGCCTTACCTTTATTGTAACATCCCTGTTCTAGGTGTCGCCCAAAGGTGCCCCATACCAGGTTGGTCACATGACCTCAAGCGCATTTCCCCGAATCCCAAAGGCTTCTGACTAGCAGTGAGGGAATTGGGTATGATAGTGGGGAATCAATTCCCTCACTATTAGAGTATGCACAACAAAATAACTATTAACAATCTGGTGCAGAAATAGTAACACCATACGACAAGTAAATAGCGGAAGACTGAAAGTAAATAAACAACTTATGCACATATATATAAGTGATTCATGCCACATATGTCTAAAAAACATCCAAACAAGTCACAATTATGGAGATATAATACTAAGAGAAGTTAAAAAGGAAAACAAATAGATTCTAGTAGCATCGCAAGCCTTAACATGGTCCCATGCTCTGTAGCTCCACGAGAATCAAGTACAAGATGAGGAAGGGTGATTACCCTTATCTATAACTACAACCATATAATTAGTTTGGGTCCAAAAGAATATCCCAAATAGGGTTTGAGGTGAATACTAGTAGGCAACCACAACATGACCTGTGTCAAACTGTCATTGAGTATATAGAAGGTAATAATGTAAAAGTAACAAGGAACTAAAAGTACAAAAAATGTAAAAAATCTTACAGTTTCCATTTACATTATTTAGAATATAATGTTCAAAATTTAATGAAGAAGTATCAGAAACATGTATCTCTGATGACTACCAAATAGGGTTGAATCCAATCTTGTGCTTTGTCTTGGAAGATGCATCACAAACATTTAATATTAATGTTAACCTTCTGGGTATCTCACAGAGTCTAACCCTTTTGGCCATGTAATTCAATAAAATTGCAAAGAAACTCTAGGGAAGAACTCACCATCAATTCCCCCTATGGTTGTTTCCACAGTAACTACATACTCTATGGGGAAGCACTCAATATCAATTCCCCGTGCAGTCTCATAATGTAAACTATAGACACTTTGAGGGAGCACTCACCATCAATACCCCATGTGGTCTCGTAGTGTGAAATATAATAGACACTCTAAGGAATCACACAATATCAATCCCCCCTATGGTCTAACTACACTAGGTTCTCACATCCCTCTACAATACAATCATGAATATATGATATCAAACATCCCAAAATAATCTAAACTAATTCCTGGCTACATAATTAGAATTCATATCACAAGCATTTAACAAGGAGAAAAAGGAAATCAGTTATATCATATCAAGCATGGAAAGGAAATAATGTCTCCCTCATAAGAAACCTGGACCAAATGGCCATAAATGTTCAAACTGGGATAATCATCCAAGGGGTTATCTTTAGACATGCAATTTCACATAATATCATAACAAAAATCCCTTTAATCCAACAATCAATTGAAGTAAGATATAATAGGGTTCAATTTCCTTATCCCAAAATACACAAAACTTGGGTAGTCGACACATTGGAATAAAATCTCAAAAAACAATGAAAGGCAAAATAAACCTACCATGATTTCATATGATAGAAACTCTATAACTTCGTCCATTGAATCAACCTAAAACATTGTAGATCTACAAAAATGAAAAAAATGTTCATCCTTATATAACTTGAGAAATAGAAGAAATCAAGAGGAGAGGCTCTAGAAGAAGGAAGGAATCACTGGTGGGATTCCAATGAACCCATTTTGGATTGATGTGGACCACAGATGGAGAAATGTTGGATTGGAGAAGAATAAATAATTCTAGAAATTCCTTTGCATGGTACGGCCAGAAGATTATGTTTATGGGGATTAGACGTGGCCAATGTCCGATTAGTCAGTTAAAAGAAAAATTTCACGGTGTGTACAATTAATGAACACACCATGTATTTTGCTCAACTGACCCCTTCCATTTGTGCTCTTCCACATCACCCCACACGACCATGTCTCGGCCAGTACACACCTAAGATATGGTTTTATGTGGCAAATCGCTACACGACTTGTACTCTTAAGTACACAGTGTGTACTTATAAAATTTTCAAATTCTACCATTTTTCTCAAAACTACCCGAAAACAAAATCAAAACATGAAAAGAAGATCCTGGTTCACATATTCAGTATATATGAAAAAATTTCACCACTATTTGTTTGAACAGTTAATAGGTTTTAGCACCTGTACCACATTCTCTTGGGATTCGGCCATAGAGGATCTCATCCCATGATATGTTTTCCTTTGGGGTCACAGACCGTGATCCATATATATGGGACCACCCACTGGTTATTTGAGTTATAACCACTTCTATATATTGTCTAGCTAGGGATTTCTCCCAGTCATTGTGGTTGACTTCAGTCCCACATGGTCCTCTAGTTGAGCCCTGGCCTAGCGGGCTGGTGCATTGATTTTTTTTGAAAAGGGTGAGAACATAAACATATATGATTAAAGGCAAAAATGTGTTCACTTATTTCAAATATCAAGACCAATGTTCAAGGATTTCATTAAAGTTATATTTATATTGCCACATAGTCTTTAAACATCTCAAATATTTAATGAAAAAGTGTAAGATCTAAAATTATGGGTTCCAAAATAACGCCATATAAATAATCCCATGAGATAGAGATCATAACCATGAATATTATACTAATAAAATAATTAAATGGGAATCAATATATAATCTCATAATGAAGTAATTCATAATTTTTTACATCTAAACAATCTTTATGGCTTTGGAAAGTAAACCATAAATATATTGGAAAGACATAAGCCATCAGCCAAACTAGTTGTTCTCATGAGTCCTATCGATGTGTCGACGGGATTTAAAAGGCCCCTCACATAACCCTATAAATAAAATTAATTCCACATATAAAAGTGGTGAAACATAATAAACATAATTTTTTTGAAAAAATATAATACAAAATTTGAATAACATTCCCCAATCAGAAAATATAATCATAATTTGTCTAGAATAATATGGTGAGTGGTATCAAAATAGTGCACCATAGTCAAACTGATCATAAACCATTTAATAAAATATGTTTGATGGTATCATAAGATATCACTCTTAATTAATAATAATATTAAACAAAAGATGATGACATATATGAAAATACATTAAATGAGATAATTGAAAAACATTTGAGGAAAAAACCCTTTTCATTTTAAAAATATTATTTAATTAAAACCCCATAAAATTATAAAAGAAATATATTTATTTAAATATTTAATTTTAAACTTTTAATTGAAGGATTAATACATTAATTTATCATTATGGAAGTAAAATTCACTCATATTATATTTGTTAAAAAACATTCCTCCCATATTTGTTTTATAATTTTCTTAGAGAACCTTCTCTAGAAAATAGGAAAATATACCAAAAAATCCATTTTTTAACAATTAAACATGAATAAAAATAAATTTAAAATATCATGGGGGAATATTAGAATTTTTTTTAAAACATTATATAAAACATTTTCATATAATAAATTGGGAGTTTTAATGATGACTTTTAATATAATTACATTTTTAAAAGAATGTCTCTTAAAAATATCATATCATTGATGTGAAAATTAATCAAAATAATTTATCATGTATATCAAATTTAAATCCAGATATAACTCATGGAAATTCAAAATAACTTAATCAAAATTCATTTCACACATAATCATAGTATGAAAAATTAAATAAGGTTTATTTTTAACCAAATTAATGGAAATTGATTTAAGAAATGCCTTACCTCGCACTTCGCGTTATTTTTTCATATATAAATCTCTTGTATAATGGTTTAAATTATGTAATTATATTTTTTTGAAATATATTAATATTTATAATGCCTTATATGGTCCTTTTATAATATCTTACTACCCAATATTTAATAATATTTCATTATTTTAATTGTTTCAGGTGCATTCTTTTCCTAGTCTAATGGTGGTTCTATTGTGGATGAATATAGATGTTCTTCTCAAATGGAAATAAAAATCTAGGAGTGAAATGAAATGGTATTAATTCACACAAATAAGTCTATATTTTCCCATATATCATATTTATTCAGATTTGAGGATGATTTATTTTGATAAAAATGTTAATGATAAATGTTTAGTTTATTTTGGTGGTTTTTCTGACCATCATGAAGTAGTGTCATTTCATTTAATATTAATTATATTTATTAGTTAAACAATATTAAATATTATATAATATATGTATTAAAATATTATTAATCTATAAAAAATTATTTATTACCAACCTTGAAGGTGGTAATGGAAAATGAAAAACCATTATCCACGGGGATCATTAACCACCATAAGTTGCAAAATGGTTTTGGTTCTTTGAATAAGATGATATTAGAAAAGGTATGGATATATGATATTCCATTATAAATATAAAATCCTAATATAAATATATATTTTACTGAAATTATTTATCTTTAGTTGATGTTTTAGGTAAGGATAATGTGGAAGAATATATGATATAAAGAGATGTGTATTGAGAGGGTTACTTTTTGAATATCACCTCCTAAAAGAACGCCTCAGGGAACCTGGAATTGGTATTTGGGTGAGACCAAAATCACATACATATGGGGAGTGTGGGGAGGATAGGGTTCATAATATATTTTAAAAGATTTTTTCCTTTATATTATAATGGTGGTGCTAAAGTGTGGTATTTATAATTTAGGAGGGGTGGTTTTATGTTATTACATAATGATTATTTTATATTTAAATCCAACCACGTTTGGGTGGCATACAATCCAAGGAATGATGTTGATAATTAATGTTTGAAAATATGGTTAAGTTATAGAAACACATAATACACCTTTTTAATGTTGTATTTAATAATTATTTTATCCTTGTACCTTTTAACATTAACCCACAACTTACTTTTACCTAAACTTTAGTAAATCATTCATTTTAACCACTGTAAATTTGAATGCCTAAGAATTTAAATGATATTATATCATAATTTGGTTCTCTGAATTCAAATATGGTATCAATTTTTTTTATTAAATTTATATAATTTATAAATATCTATTCTAGATACGTTACATGTATAAGCAATTAATTTTTTTTATATCAAAATCATGGAATTGAAAATTTTAAGCGTTTGTTTATAATTGTAAGAAATTATATATTAGGTCACTAAATATATACATTTTGATCATATATATAGGTTAATAACTTTTAAATCACTGTCATTAATAATTATTTTATGGAAGCTATGGTAATTCATAAAAATAGTAATTTCACTTATTAACTCAAAAATAAATTCTCATAAAAAATTAAAAAAATTATCCTAAGAAACATTTTATATTATTAATGAAAAAAAAAAGAAATTTCTTCCAAATTAATAGTCAAATTATATTTAAAAATATTTTTATTTATTTTATCACAGAAAGGAATAAAAGTATCTTTTTAAGAGAACTGATATTTTAATAATAAAATTTCATTACTAAAAATCATGTGTTAATTTAATAATTATTATTAAATATGTATTAAATATGAATATACTAGGTTTTTAAAAGTACTGATAATATTATCTAAACCCTCAAATTTAATTTCTAACTTATAAATGTTATGTTAATATAAATATATTTTGGACTTCATTTATGCTTGTTGTTCTGTGAAACATAAGCAATCGAACATATAGTACTTTCAATATATCTTTATATTACACACTGACCTCCTCCAATAAGTTTTATCATCGAAATTTAAAATGGTTATTGGTGATAATGGATTAAACATTTAAAAATTCCCTTGTATAAATCCCACATTTTAAAAATGGTTAATAATACTTCCTCTTAATAAGTGGAAAAAGAAAATGTGAAGGTCACAACAAAACTAGATTTTCATATAGGGGAACATTAGTGTGGATTAAAAACATAGACATGGAAAAGAAACCAATCTATTAAGTTCTAATAGAGAGTGATTGAGAAGAGGTTCCTTATAATTTTTACAATCATAAAACCATAAAACTATGATGGGTTAAAAGTACATTGATTTATCCTTCTGAAAATTAATGGAATAATTTTTTTGTTGAATGATAATTTTCCTAGAGTTAAGGAATTATTTTAATTTATATTTTACAAACATAAGGAATTATATATACATGAACGGTATGGTTTCAACCCTTTTATCCCTTTAGTTTTGGGTTCAATCATCGTGACCTTCTCGGATGAGACAGTTTTTCAGATGACTTGTGGGTTGTCACTTTTATAAAAATTCATTAATATAATCCTTAAAAAATTCAAAAAATAAACATAAAGGTTATTTAATATGATTTATTTTTAATTCCCATAAATATAATAACCCATATTGAATCATTCATTCTTCATACCTTTGGTAATCTAGTGACAAAGTCTATAATAATTTCATCCATTACTCCAAAAAATGAATATCAAAAAGTGAATATTTTTTCTACCTAAAGCACTAAAAATAAATTTTAACATATCATAATATTGATGATATTTTACATTTCATTATGTCTATCTCAAAATATTTTCCAAAACCAATATGTTTGTAAAAATTTTTGAAATATGCATATATACATTAATCGTATAAACATCAACCAGATTTCAACTTAAATCATTCCATAAATGGATAACCATATGACTCCTCCAAATTAACATGATTTAAACCATTAGCAATAAATATAATGAATTTAAAAAATAAAAATACTATTGATATCTCGATCAAAATTATGTAGAACATAACATACTAAACATGTGAATACCATCATCATATATTCTATTAAAACATGGTAATAATATTAATTACCATACATCCTTATTAAAAACATCCATACTTCCTTATTCCTTAAGTAGAAAATAGATTACTAGATATTTTTACATAAATCTAATAATCTTATCAACTCCATCGATGGTAACACAAACCACTTTGTTAACAATTAATTAATCATTTCTTAGTTATATCATATATTCATACAAACATTATTATCTCTACATCGAGAATATGTTATGGGTTTTCCTTATTTGAAACAAGTGATCAACATTAAACTGAATAACATTTCCTAATCATTAGTACCATTCAACATATTCACTCAAATCCTTATAAAATTACTAAAATATAATCCATATTTTTTTCATAATTCTATTATGGAAAATTTCATACCACATATTTTTGGGATCCAAAAATACAGGCACAATAATAAATCCATTTCATCTATATCAATATAAATATCATCAGCTTGATTATTTAGCTTATTCTATGGTATATCCCCTTGATGAATTTTGATTCCTTTTAATTTGTTAACCACATCCCTATAATTTTATCATTTAACATTTACAAATTTTTTTATTTCTTGGTAATCATGATCATTGCGACCTTTCTCTCAAAAATTGTAATAAAATCTCAATCCAATCAAGCGACTATGAGGGTGTTTATTTCAATGATTACCCAAGGTGGAAAAACCCTTATTCCCATTCTTCCATTTATATATCATTTTATATACCATCGACTTATTTTAATAATTTCGTTCAAATTCATAATACATGGAAAATTCATTATCGTTCATGATATTACATGATACTATGTCCTTATCTAATGAGAATTTTAGGCGGACTAGTGTTATTCTAATAGATAGATTAAACCAATCAAAGAAACCATCAATCATGATCTCTAGATTATATACGTACTCTGTAGCATTCTTGGCTAACCTTATAATGTTAGGTTCATATGTAGAAAAATTTTCTTCATTCTTTTATCTAAGACCAATAATTTTATATCAATATCTTCTAATTATTCCAACAAAAAATATTTTTCCTACATTAGATACCTAAAAACTTTCATTACATGATTTCTATATATTTTGTATCCTTAGTGTTTGTAATAAATGACCACCAATGATCTGCATCCCCCAAGATAATATAAATAATAATTCTAACCATCTTCTGTTCATTTCATTCCAAAGAGAAATATATAGTCTCTGTGGAACTTATCCTCTAATCATATTCAAATGGAATTTTTATCCCATTTAATGATAGATGTTGTTATCCTATTAAGTGATCTAAAATAGTTACAACTCATTTCGGATCATTCCAATCTATAAGGGTGTGGTTGTTGTTTATAACTTGTGTTAGTTATCCCAATATTGTTAAAATTTGTTCATATCCAACTACAGCTCTAGCTCAAGCCACAAATCTTGCTACATCTTAAATATCTTCCCCTGGAGGAAAAACCCTACATGTAATATAGGAATTAATTCAGTTAACATTACTTCCCATAGGACGCATTTTCAAATAATTTAATACATTAGATTTGATCATATAATTATGCTATGTAATTTAGAATTTCAAAACTACATAATGGAAATTTAAAATTTAGGAACAAATAATCTATAAATCATATTCTTGGATTCATTAGGGGGTATTTATAAATTCTGTCATAGGGTTTTATTTTCAAATCATTGTTTTCAAAGAACTTTTTTCCCAGGGTTTCTATGAAACATTCTCTAATTCCAACTATAAAGACCCTGAAAAAAGTAACACACATTCTATAGTTAATTTATTACATTACCGTAATATATAATAAATCATATCCCAAAGGACTGAACTATTCAATAGTCTAGGAAAAATAGATACATTCTTGATCATTACATTATAATTTAAAATATAAAAGATAAATGAGTGAATCCTTTGAGACCATAATTATTCCACAAGATTTACCCTGCATATTTTTTATAATAAAATTCATATCATCATGGGGAGAAATAAGACATAAAAAAAGGGTGAACTCAGATGCTTATAAATTTTATTTTTATAGATTAATATATCATAAATAATAAATATAATTTATGGAAATTTAAATTACTAAAAAAACAATCCATTTAATAAATAACATGAGCATAATATGGAAAAATTAATGGATAATCAAATAATTTTATATAAATAATCACATGTGATATAAAACATAACCACAGATGTTATACTCATTTAATAATCACATTAAAGTAAATAAGTAATATTTTAATGATTATATTTATAATATTAACCATTATAACATACCATCTATGCATCGTCCAAGACATCATACATTAATGGGTTATACATAAGCCAACACCCAAACTATATTGTCTCATGAGACCTACTAATGCATTGAGGGGATATAACGGGACACTCCCAAAAACTAATAGTTCTAATTCATTCCAAATATCAATGGGTTTAAATAAAATCAGCATATATACTTTTATTGAACAACTAGAATGTGAAATGGGAATAACTTTCCATAATTTGTAAACATAATCATAGACCATCTAGATTAGTATTGTGAATTGTATCAAAATAATACAGCCTATTCAAACTGATCATATACCATTTAATAAAATATTTATGATGGTAACAAAATATATCAACCTCAATGAAGAATAATGTTCAATAAATTAATTTTACATATATGGAAATACTTTAAATTATCATTGAAATTATTTCCATGAAAAAAACCTTTTTTTCTTTGAGAATCATTTGTGTTTATGACCATGCACAATTTTAAAATAAAAAATTATCAATGAATATGAACTTGAAAAATATTAATGTATTATTCAAATAATTAATTCTTTATTAAGGTGGTAAAATATTCTCATCCCATTTTTTAAAAAGACATTCCTTTCATATTTGTTTCAAAAAAGTCTCAAAGAACATTATTTATAAAATGAACACATATACCTTTAAAAACCTTTAGAAAAAAGTAAAATGAGATTAAAAATGAATTTAAATTGTCATAAGAGAATATTAAAAAAATTAAACAGGTATTTAAAACATGGTCATGGAATAAAAATATATTTTTAAGGAAACCTTTATAAAAGACAATTTTTTTAAAAGAAAGTCTCTTAAAAATATCACATCATTGAAGTCAACATTAATAAAAGGAATAGATTATATGTATCCACTATAAATCCAAATTAAAAATATTAAATAAAAAAATAATCAATATTCATTTAACACATAATCTTAGATTGAACTAATCAATGATGTAGTAGTTTAACCAAATGAGTGAAAATTGAGTTAAGAAATATCTTACCTCATGATTCCCCAAATTTTTACGTATTTCAACCTCTAGTGTAATGACTTGAAGAATTTTATTAATTTATTATATAAATATATTCAGATTAATAATACCTTATATTATCCTTTTATAATATCTTAACAAAATTCCATTGATAATATTTTATTATTTTCATTGTTTCAGGTGTGTTTGTTTAATGGTTTCATGGTCGGTTCACTTGTGTATATTTATTGATGTTCTTGTAAAATCATCATCATGTAAATTTCTATTCTAAGGGGGAAGAAAAACGTGGAAAATCATAACAGGGGTTATGGGGGTCTGAATTAATGGAGGTATGGGGAATCCCGTCTAATAATGTTCACCCTCTCTGGTTTCAAGAAATCCAAATTTTGAAAAATAGTACAATCATGGCCAAGGGGGGTCATTAAGGCCAAGTAGTCGGAAACATTGTTTCCCTCTCACCATGTATAGGTCACCTTGATGTCGTGGCCAAGGATTCCATGAAAGATTCTAATGGCATAAGCAAATGACCAAGGTATCTTCCTGAGGCCCAGAATTTCATTGTGCAGAATCATTGAGACTATTTCTGCCTCTGTGATGTGGAATCCCCTTTTCCTACAAATGTTAAGGCCATTTTTCATGGCGATAGCTTCTTCATGGAGGGTTTTTCCTTATACTAACTGTGAGGAGAAATACAAGAGATCTGACCCACTTCTATCATGAATAACCCCACCCCATTAATCACCCATGAAATAGAATAATCATCAGAGTTAAGTTTCAACCCCCTCGAGGTATGGTGCCAAAAACCCATTTTCCAGACATGCGAACACCACCTGGAATAGAAGAAAGGGGGGATGTGATTAAATGTCGCAGTGATGGAGCATCCCTGCCATTTCTCAGTACCCTGATCAGGTCGATAAGCAGGTATTTTTTGGGGTAATGATCTTACGACCTGACAAGGGTATCCCATAATTTGGTTGATGGTTGTATTTATTTAAATATGAAGAGATAATAAAAAGGATGGATATAATATATTACATTATCAATATAATATTCTATTATATACAATAAACATAATTTATAATAATTTTATAGACTAATTATTTCAGTAGAAGGAAGATTAAGAAAGGAAACTAAGAGATGTAGTTTGGGAAAGTTACCTCTTTAATATCACCTCCTTGAAGGGACCCTTAAGGAACATAGATTTAGAATTTTGGGGATATTCGAAACATGTGGATGTTAGGATAGTAGGGATGATATTTTATTGAATAATTTTCAAGAGATCCGTGTCTTGTGAAGGAAAAGGGGGTGGTGAGGTGTTCTATTTAAACATGATATGGGGTGGTTATAATTGATTTAAAAACTATTTTATATATTTAAATACAACCACATTGGGATGAAATTAATTCCAAAGATTTTTTTTGATAATTAATGTTTTATGGATGTTAGAGGTTTATAAACACATCAACCAATCATTTAATTTTTTATTTTTAGGTATTTTAAGCATTTACCATTTATCTTTAACCCGCAACATTTTTTTATATATAATGTTGTAAATCCTTTTTTACCCCGGTAAATTTTAAATCATTAAAATCAAATTGACAATATAACCTAATTTGAACCTCCCTATTTAAAATGTATAATATGTTTAACCCGATTCAATTTATATCTTAGATAAAAATCAAGTCCAAATATGATATGTGTTTAACCCATAAAAACAGTTTTTTTAAGGTTAGAATAGTGGTTTTCAAAATTAATAAGAATTTGATTATAAATGTTACACCCCACATATTCTGTAATTAAATGAATAGATTTTTATCAATAATAATTATCAATAAATTTTAAATCATCATCATTTCATATTTTTGTCCTAAGAGTTATGGTATTTCATAAAAACAATATTTTTAGTTTTTAATCTGAAAATCATCTTCCTTAGAAAAATACCTGAAATATTTTCATAAGATAATTTTTATATTATTAATCTAAAAATGGTTCTTATTTTTCAACAAAAATTTAAATTTCTCGTTATTTAATTTTTTTATTTTATCATGGAAATGATAAAAAATCATTTCTCAAGAGAACATATATTTTAAGAATAAAATAATTTTACAAAACATTATGTGTTCATTTAATATAAATAATTAAATTTGTATAAAATATGACCATCATATTTACTTAATAATATATTAAAAAAATTCACTTCCACCAATTAATCATCTAGTTTATAATGGTTGTGTTTAAATAATAATATTTTTTTAGTTTGTTAAGTTCAGCGTTCTGTGAAACCAAAGCTATCAAACAGAGCGTTCTTTTAAATTCCCAAGGTGGTAAATTTATGATTGTTTGGAACACTTATGTATGATTTAAATTATGTGACTAGTGACACTATAATTATATATAACTCTAGTTAATTAGGTAAATATCAAAATCCAATTAAATAAATATGACTATAATGGAGAGTGAACCCAGTTCAGAAAGGGAATTTTTTCACTAAGATTTTATTGGGAGCGATCCGTAATTACTATGGCGGTTTACAAGATGAACTCAATCCATAATGATGGTCATAAAAATAATAATTTAATACTAAGGAAGTTATTTTATTTTATATTTATTATTCCATGAAATTATTTTATATTACAATGTTAGGCTCGTATAGATCATGTTTTTTAATTCCCTAATGATTCATGTCTTTTAAAATACCTCGTTTTGATATTTCATGTATGGTTTTTGAATTTTATTCTCATATTATAAAACCATTATACTCTTTCATGTTTAAGAGATCATTGATAATTCCATTTTTGACCATTACTGATCTTATCAACTCACCCATTCTTATGTTTCTTATCCCCATGTGATGAATAAAGGAAGTATGTATGATATCTCTATGAAAGGTGATATGTCCTTTGGTAAGAGATTTTAATATGACATGTTATTAATAAGCTACTTATTCCTGTCAATGAAAACATTTTTTATGATCACTCACCATTGATACATGGTGTCTTATACCATGCTTCTCAATATATTTTTTCACCATATTGTTAGTGAATTTTAAAATTTTATTTAGTACAAAATATTAAACTTTTCAAAATAATAATATCATCCTCTAATATGTAGTGTCTTATAATACACTTTAACACTTCAAATTTATGAGTTCCTATAATTAACCATGCCATTATACTATAATAGTCCTTGATTAACACATAATATATTTTTCCTTCCATTGATTTGGGTGGTATTTATCCACCCATATCATAAGGAACCAACTCAACGAGTCGCATAGATTTCTTATTCTTTAACTCATATTAATTTTTAATGTTTGTTACCTCTTGAAAATTATCACACATGGGAGTGAGACGACATGAATGTTTATGGATTTAAATATCTCCATCATTGCTCACCGAGTATTCCAAATAATTTTGGATACCATGGACTAGCAGCTTCTTCCATATATTATTATCTTTTTACTTGAATAGATTTCACTTATATTCTTCTCAACCGGAAAGAAAAAGACACCCCTTTGAGAAATTACCATGTATCAAAATCAAATAATTTATCCCCTAGATATGATTAAGGACTTCTTCTGGAAGTATAATTCATGGATCATGTCACATAATTTAATCACACTTAATAAATTTTGTCTAATGAATTCATAGACAAAACCATCCATGAGCCTAAAATATTTGCCTCATGTTTTATATTTTTCAGATCTAATGATCTTCAAATCAGTATCATTTCCAAAATTAACAACACCTTCTCTCTAATATTTGACACCCAAGATAAGATTTCAATTTCTTGTCATATATACTATTCAATCACTACCATGTATCCACACACCATCCCAATATATCACATTCAATGAAACCTTGATGATAATTTCCTTCATTTTTTATTTATTGATCTATGTTCTCTAATGTGATCCCTTTATTAGGTAATGATATCTTTCAACAAATAATTATAATGCAACTCATCTTGGAGGCCTTTTAATTGATTAAGTGTTTATAACCCTCATGATGATTCTTATATATTATAATATATGCTTCTCAAGGACTTAATCAATACACCACTTTGTACCCTTGATGAGAAATTAATGGATTTGTGCTAATAACATTCACACCCAAAACATTATCTATTTATAATATACCGAGTATATAAATTTCAAAGATTTGTTTATCTTGTTCACTAAAATCCATTTTTTCAGGGAAAACACTAATATTGTATACCATATTTTCCAAAAAAAATAGTGGATTGATGATGTTTTGTTTCATGCATTAACTTCAGAGCTTATGGATTTTGGGGGTTTTAAGGATCTATTAAGTCATTCTTCTTTCTAGGGTGTGGGTTCTTGTGATTTCACATGTACTACCAAAAACTATTTCTAGTAACTAACCACATTAACTGATTTTCTATTATATGTTAATTTTTTAACTTTTAGGAAAGATTATTCCTCCTCTATTGACTCCCCCTGAAGCTACATAGACTTTTACATTATATATACAATCTAAATTATTTACGAAATACAGGGAGTATGATATATATCTTTATCATCATGAATTATTCACATGAAAAAATCCTTTACATCAATATCTTGGACCCTTTTAAAACAATGTTTCATAAAGTCTCTCTCGACATCAATAATTCATTTATAATGTACATTTTTTTATCTTTTTATCAACTTCTTTCTCAATTTTTTCAGAATATATAAATTTAATTCCATGAATATTTTTATTAATGTACAAAAATTCATCCTTTTATTTTGGAAAATATTTGTTGGAATGACATACCATTGTATTACATATATTCTTTTTATCCCTCAAACCATCAATTTCTTCACGTATGTACCTTATTGCTCAATCATGAGGTATAATGTTCCCTCGAACTCAGATAATTTTTCATCATATTCCTCCAGTTGGGATTTTTGTATGATATCCACAAATACTTACTCAATGAAGTCTTATCAATAAAAAATTTCCATAACTTCTGTTTCTTTAATGAAAATATAATCTTTTCAAAATAATGATCTTATTTTTGAATAATTTATATTATGAAGTCCTCTTATATTTCAATTCATTTGAAATTTTCTTCATGGGTTCTTTATATTCATTATTATATCATAATTACATTATTCACTTTTTAGTGAGATTCCAAAATTTCAACATAGAAATAAAGCAAGGGGAATGTTTCCATTATATCCTCTTTTTAAAAAAATTTGTCCTGAGGAAAGGAAAAAATCAACTCATCAATATCTCATTCTTAAAGGCCATCCTCCTATATTATTTACTTATTTTCTTGAATGATACATTATAAGAATTTTCCTTTTTTAAGGAATCGTTGTGGTTGTTTCCAATCTCATATATATTGAGAGTTCTGTACATTATATCTCACATCACCTATTTTGGGTTAATTTATCAAGTATCATGACCTTCATGTAGAAACATGGTGGTAATACAATATGGATCTTCTTCATGTTTTTACAATCATTGTGATTTTCTCAGCGTCTACTAATTCCCTCTAAAAAGATGGTTACCCAATCAAATAAGACATTGATGGACTCATTCATGTCCATCCTAAGGTCCTTTTACTTGTTCTAGGGTACCTAAAATTTAACTTCATGTAAATTATAATAACCATCATAAATATTGATATGGTTTAACTTATATAATGTATGTATTCAAAAAACATTACCTTTGTGAATATTTTATTAGAAAAAGTACCACTTAATGCATCAACTCTAATAGAATCAACATCAATCTACCTTGGATATTTTTTGAATAATTACCTAAATTCAATTACGACCAACATACCATGACTAGAAACCATGTATATGTCTATTATGAATCATTCCAAATAGTGTTGTGTCTGATTCTTCTTTCATCTGAAATTTGATTCATTGAATATCGTAATTCTGTTTTGTTTGACAACCACTTCTATTGCTTATGAAAGTGGATACTCAACTGATATCTTGGTTTGGATACAAATTTGTCAACCCAAGGAAGGTTTATATCATAATGGGTGAATCATGGTATATCAATATTTAACTAATAACCCGTCACTAATGATTTTTCCCACCATTATCAGTAAAATTACCCAACCTCAAAATCAATACGACGAGTTAATGAAAAAACCATAGGGATAAAGGAATTTTCATGTTTTCCTCACATCATAATAATCCAAGGAGAATGTAACAATAATTTAATGATCACCTAAAATACTAAGTGAAGTTCATGTTTTTCATAATTTGTAGTGCCCTCATTGAACAGTGATGTTTACAAAACTCGTCTAAAAAAATAAATCATGTCTCTCATGATCTCAAAAATCATACTACCACAATTTGTATTTTTGTCTTTATATTCATTAATGATGAGTGATTTTTCACTATTATGTTTGAATGAATAATAATCCACTTAAATATATTGATTCATTATATAAAACTATAGTTATAATCCCTCAAAGATCTCTCTTTGACTATATACAACAAGTCTGGACCTCCGTCTCTATTCTATATTCATATATCTTCCCATGCTAATATTTTTCAAATAATTCATTATGTTTATATTCTAAGTAGAATGATGTATATTATATCATTATATAATCACCATGTTTACCTTTTAATAGATATTCACTACTATATATATATGGGAAAATGATTCCCCATGACCACTTCAAAACTTATTCAAGATCACCCATTTATCTCTCCAAACTCTTTCCTAAAAAATAAGAAATATAAATATTCTGGTCTAATGACATAAAATTATCAAAGTGAATGCATCACCACTGTGGTGAAACCCCTAGTTCAGTATGTATCATTTATCCCAAACATCACCATCTCCATGCCACAAAACTATTCATCACATCATGAAATATATATCTCCAAATTTCTCAACTAACACCCACAAAAAATATCATGGCTATGAATCCAGGATTCATCTTTGTCTTACACACCATTATATAGATTTATCCTTCTTGGTGATGTCACATATAATCCAAAAATACTAACACATTTATATTGAGTTTCTAGAGTAAACTTATCCACCATGGAGTGGAAAGCATAAACATGGACGGTCCAATTAAATCTATCATGATCTCTTCATGGTGCGGCTATACTCTTCACTAGGAAACCCAAGTATTTATATATTTTTAAAATCATAATATCATGTATATGGTCCTCACTACCACAATAAATAATATAACATATCCCATGATTTTTCTATAATTTGATTCGTAAAATAGTTCATAGTTTAATGAAGGCTTCCTTGAAAACACTACTTAATAATCTCAAGAAATAATAATTCCAGTTAATCATTACATCTTGTCATGGGGAAAATATCACCATAATTTTATCCTTCATAAATGGTTCATCTACCACAGTTGGTTCACTACGTGACCATATGAATCATGGTGAGATTTATATTCTACCTCATATATAATGTGAAGAACCGCATGCATGATATCAAAGATTCTAATATACAACATTAATGAATATAATGCATATAGGATAGAATATGATGTTATCATTTCATGGGAACTTCATTTATAGTGTGACCTGGAGTGTTATAAAGTAACTTATGTCTTGCATACAGAACTAGAAGCTATATTCTCCAAAAACCATTCATATTTTATTATAAGTTAATAATCCCTTTTATAAATAATAAACTTATTTTCTAATAAACACATCCCAGAAAATGAACCAAGGGAATGTTTTCTAACATTATCACAATTTAGGTTTATGAAAAATCCATCTAAAATAGAATTAATGCCTTCACAACTAAGAAATTTAGAACTGACTAGCTCTATAGTCTAAAACCATAATCCACCAGATAGTGCATCAATGATTCAATAATCATCAACTAAAAGCCTACATGATCCAAGATCATCATGAGAAATAATAATTAAATGAAAATATCATCATAAGAATAGTTTTTATGATTTACGTGTACTTATATGCTTCCTTAAGATATTTATCCCATTATTTAATCATTCAATCACTACTCATCATTCTAAATCAGTATAATGAGTGTACTACATAATAGTTCCCCCTTTAGAAAACAAATAACACTAATAACCTTCTCCATCATTTCTCATGGATGAATTGTAGCATGTAACAAATAGATAATTTTTCCCTCTTTTTCAATAAACCCAAATATCAGCACTCTAATATTTTAGAAATTATTTTTATAAATATAATATGAAATTCATGAGACAATTATTATACATCATTTAAAATAGAAACTTTCACATGGGAGTGGAAATCCCTACTCCAAATTATCTATTATGATGAAGATGTTTAGAATAAAATAGATAAATTCTTCCTCTCAAAATTATCCTTGGGATGTTCTATTATCCTTACTTCCATAATCGAATTTTTTATGGACATGTATTCCAATTTCATAACAAATTTTTCAACCTCTCATTTATTAAATTATACATTATCAGGATTTACATTTTAATTGAATGATGGAAAATATTTTTGAGGTGATTAATATCACTCGACATATTAGAGATGACTATAATATGTGGTTTGACATAAACTTTAACATTATTTATTTGTTACTTAATATATAATAATTTTGTTTATGATTAGTTATATGTTTTTTATTCATCCTCTATGGTGATAAGTGAAATGTATTTTATCTATTTATGAGTAAACAAATTCACAATATAATAATATAAACTTAATTTCCTACTGTTGAGTTAAGATTATATACTGAACTGGCCCAATCCTCTTCTGAATAATCCAAAAAACTCCTACTATGATATTTTGTGATAAAAAACCAGAAATACAATGTTCTATTTATATAATAAATAATTCTTCTAACCTATATAAATTTGATTTCCTTTGGATAACTTTTATACTATTTTTCTTGATATATATAAAACATAATTTCATATCTTTTAATTATTTGGATAAATAGTATCTAAATGATTTCTATATACTTTTATATATGGACCTTATTTCATTTATCATCTCTTCACGATTTCATCTAGGTATGAATCCGTGTTTCTATTTTCCCAAATTCCCCTATTGAAAATTTCTTAAGGATCTATTTAGAATATTTTAACTGAGGAATACATGTGATATTCCTTGCTTAAATAACCTACAAAACAAAAGAAAAAATTAACTCCCAAATTATGGACATTTCTAACACACATGTAACACCACAAGCTTCCACGGTACGCTTCTCTTTGAATAATACAGTAGCATGTGTTGTACGCAACTTCGAGATTCTAACACCCCGCGACCAATCAAAGTAGTCGTTATGTATAGTAATGCACACTTTTTGAAATTTTATACATTTTATCATTCAAAATGGACTTCATTTTTGGATTCTTAATATCAAAATTATCCTAGGATGAAATTTTGGTACTTTTCGGTTAACTTTTATATTTTGATGAATAATTAAAATTACTAAATTTTTATTAAAAACAACTTTTTCAATCAAAATAATTAATAGTGATAAATTATGAATTTGAGTAGTTTTAAAGTATATTTAGAATATATTTTCACCATTTAATACAATTTTGGTCATTGGATATAATTTCACAATTACACCAGACATAAACAAGTGTCAATCTTTTGATACTTATTATTTCATAAAAACACGCTTTTTGTTTTGACAGCGGGAATTATTTTTAAATTAATTTCTGCCACATATGTGTTTTGAATTTGGAAAAATGGATTCCATATTTGGAATCAGGATGTACAAATTATGTAAATAGGTAACTTTAATTAATATACATTTAGAATAATTACTTCGGTAAATATTTTATTTATCATGGTTAAAGGGTAAATCTGGTAAATAAGGGTAATAAATAATAATATAATAATAATAAATTACCCAAAAACGTGTCCTAACTTTATTTTTGGATACATTCATGACCGTGGGAATCTTTGGGTCAATTTTAGGACCCCATGGAGCCACTTGTAGGTGATAGGGACACATTATATTAATTAAGTTAAAGTAAATACAAAAATGACATAAGCATATATCTTTTAGAAAAACAATTTTTACATAGGGTTATATATGTTATATTTTCGACTATAAATACTCATTAAAAATATAAAAATATTTCCTACAAAATTGTATTTTATTTATTATTTTAGACATTAAATAATTTAATTTATTTATGACACAATAATGATACAGTAATTATCTTATTAATGAAAGATTATAATAATTGATATTATAAATACCCAAATAAATGTAATTTGAGACTTTTTATAAATTACAATAATTTTCTTGGTTACTATGACATATTAGAATTGTTTATATAAATTCGTTTCTAAGTAATAATGCTGTTATGAATTTATCAAAAACAAAATACCAAATAGTGTCAAAATCGATATAAAAGAGTTTTTAAAACAAATATTATATTATTAATTGATATTCAATTCCTAAAAATCTATGGTTCATAAAAGAGACTTATATCATGATATTAGTATCATTAATGGTATACTTGGGAGTCACTTAGAGGTATATAGTATGTTTATTAACTATATAATATAAAAATACAAAGTGACATGGTAAGTGTCAAACTAATTAACTAAGAGTTAAAAATAAAAGATAAGGTTAATATAATAACCCAAACCTATCTAAATTCTATTTTTTGAGTGGTTTGCGACCCATCCCTACCTTATCCTTTAAATAATCCACTTTGGAGTCATTAGAAACCGAATATGAATTTATTATAAAATAATATTTCTAGATTTTCCTAAGGTGCCCCTCCTCCCCCTTATAAAAGGACACCACTTCTAACCAATTCATCACACCTTAAAATCCTTTTGGTTCGGAAAACCCCTACCCAAATACTCAATAAACATCCCTAAATTCAAGATAGTGGCCTTAGTTAGAACATAAATCCATCCTGTGGATCCCTTTTGATCAAATCAAAAGAAAGAACCCGAAGAAGAGGTATTGTTTTCACCACCCTTTTTCAAGTTCATTTCTTCTTCAACTTCTTCTTTCATTGTTATTACCATTCTAAAATAATAAATCCAATATCTCTTATGTACTGTGATGTTGTTATAAATATGTTACAACCATATTATGTATTCTATCCATCCTTTGAATGACATGTCACCATACGTGTGTACGTACGGCTTAGCGTCTCCACGTCGTGGTGTAATTGTTATTCAATATATTATTATTTGGATGCATATAATAATGATGTGTAATTAATGTAAATAATAAATATAAAATGATAATGATTATATATATAGGATATACCATCCAATTTTATATTATTTTAATATCAAAAGAATGATGTTGTCGCTCGTGCGTACGTACGGACTACCGTCTACACGAACATGATCAGATTCATTCCCCATCGTATCCATTCAAGATTAATTCTCTTATGATGATTAAAAGTAATTTTTAATAACATTATATCATTATGGATATGAATAAGATACAACCTATCTATAAAAAACATGACTTATGTAACAAAACATATAAAATAAAATGAGTAAGTTAACACCCGAAACGACGATAACACTAAAGTATTATTAACAAAGAATTATTAGAAGATCATATATGATATCATAATTATGTATATGGTTCTTGTATAATTCAATAACAATGTTTTAACTATTATACAGGAGGTTAACATACCATCGACTAAGGAAAAGTACAAGGTAAGGGTTAATTTTACAACCTCTTCATTATTCAAGGTTGTTCATATGTAATTATCTATTGGGACCTCTTTATCATCCACATCCATGTTTCTTAAAAATGTCTTTCAAAACATTTTTACTATTTATTAGACAATATTTTAAAGTCTTTTATGCCCTTATTTTACCTTATTCATTTTTGAAAGGAATCTTTCCGTCATTTTTCAAACAAGGTACTTTTTGACATTTTCGACAAAATTAAGGTAAGAATGTTTTTTTAACTTATACGGTGGGTGCGGTTATTTTCCTCTGTTATATAATCATTGAATCTTCCCTTAAAAGATTATAAGAATATTTTCAAAGTAAATTTTTTCTTTTACAATTATGTGACTTTTAAATGATTTCAAAAAAGATATTTCTCTCAAATAGTTTTGATTTAATCTATGTCAACATCCTTTGATGGATTTAAATCTTATTTGATGTTTATTTATTATGATTCAAAAAATCCATATTGTATTGAAGGTTTTGTGATATGTTTGACTATAGATGTGTTATTTTTATACCATTCATGGTTTATGGAGAAAGTATTGACATTTCGTATGCTAGTTTTAAAACGAATTTTTATGTTATATTTAAACCTGTTCATATGAGGAATGCATTGGACTTATTAAGTGACGGGTGGAGCCCGCTATAGCTCCTCGATACATCGGTAGGTCTCCTGAGACAAACTAGTGTCTTGGAACAAGGCCTTGGCAAAATATTCTTTATAGTATTGGCATGAGGCATTGGCTATGTGGTAAGGATAGTCTGGCATTATGCATTCCATCATTATGAAAGTGGTTATTGATATTGCATGTGATTATTCGACTAGTAGAATATCCATGTGAATAAGAAAATAGAATTATTTAATTTTATCATTTCCATATTATGTACAATTTCAAGTTTAAAAGGATTTTTTTTAGTTATACATTGCCTTAAATGTTTATGCTTATTTATGAATGTTTCCTCTATATTGTTATCCTTACTGAGATTCTGAGCTAACATCTTCCTTTGTTTTATTTTTGCATGGATGTGAAGAAGTATTTTGTGAATGACCTATAGGGATAGTATGTGGGGATAAGAGTGTGGACTATAGAGACTATGTTGTTGTAGTTTTCATTTTTATGATGTAATGTAAGACTTATGAATATATATAGTGTTTCCAAGGCTACTAAACTAATCGGTCATTTGAGATTTGATCTTTTATTGATCAGGCCAATGTTATGTAATAATGCATTGACTCTAGGTAAATAGGGTCAGGGCGATACAGTTGGAATCAGAGGAAGTTTAGTACAAACCTTGGAAACTAGATTTAGATAAACTCTGATTAGAACACATATCCCTATGATAGACTTTGAGGATTAGTATTGAAGAACTTCCTAGAATTTTGGTATTGTAGAGAGTTTTTGAGTTTTCCAAGGAATACATCCTTTTCTGGATACGAGCAGGTAGAGGCGGCTCTGTCACAAATGTAATTAGGGGTAAAACACAAAAACCACACATTGAGCTAGACTCGAATGGAAACTATATCACGACAACGGTTCTTGATGCACTCTTGGTTATGACACTCCCGGGGGATATGCTTATGATAATTCCTATTTTATTTACAAACCATTATGAAGGGTTATGAGTATATACTTCCTCAAAGAAAACTTTTTTTTATGATTATTGATTATATCCATAAACTATTGAATTTAAGTTAACTGTTTTCGAAGTTTGGAATTATATATTTTTATTCATAATCTAATCTAGTTTATGCCATTGTTTAGAAATGGAGCCTAGTGGAAGAAATGGAAAATGTATCAATGCACACACTCCATGTAGGGATTTCCCTCCTGCTCAAGATAATTATATTGGAGCTAGTGATGTAATTGGTGCTGATCAGCTTATCACCATACTGGGAAAACTCACTCAGGTTATGAAAAATAATCTTACCCTTATGGAGCACCCTGATCCGCCGCAAGGAGGATCAATTTTAGATCGCTTCATGACACAACAACCACCGATATTCAATGGGAGTACAAATCCATTAGTGGCTGAGCAATGGATAAACTCCTTAGAGAAAATATTCCATGCTTTGGGGAGTAGTGAAAGGGAAAAAGTTGTCCTGGCAGTTTACCGCCTCACTGGAGATGCTAACCCATGGTGGTCCTTGATTCAAAATACAAAGGAAGATGATGAATTATCAAATATGGAATGGAGGGAGTTCAAATATCTTTTCATAGAAAAATAATATCCTCGTGACCATCGAGCAGATATGGAAAGCCAATTTCTGAGTCTGAGGAAAAAGGAGGATGAGAATGTCGTGAAGTATGAGGCTAACTTTACAAGGTTAGCGAGGTATACTGCAAATTATATACATAACCCAAGAATTAAGATTTATTGTTTCTTTGATGGGTTAAAACAATTTCTTCTGCGAGAATTAGTCTCACAATCCTTCTCGTTGTACGAAGACATGTCTCATGTGCTATCAAGGTAGAAAAGGAATTCTCTAAGTCTTATGACTTTAAAACAAAGAAAGAGAAGAAGAGATCTACTGATCAATCTGGAAATGTAAATAAAGGGAAGAATGGAAAAATTGAATGTCCATCCTGTAGTAAATGTGGCAAGAAACACCATGGTAGTTGCTTAAAAGGAAAGGGAGTCTGTTACAAGTGTCGTGAAAAGGCCACCAAGCTCATGATTTCAAGGGAAAGAGAGTTGCTGTCAATGTGGAATGCTATAATTGTAGAGAGATGGAACATTATGCAAATGAATATCCTAAGCATTAGGGGAACTATCCTTAGAAAAGGCCAAGGGATCAAGGCCAAGCTTATGCTATCACTACTGCCGAGGTAGAAGCTCCGAAAGATGTGGTGTCAGGTAATTTATTGGTTTCCTCAAGTTTATAAAATTCTTTATTTGATTATAGATCATTGCATTGATTCATATATTCATAGTTTTCTAAGAAAATTAGATATTTCCAATTTTATTTAACAAAGGAGTTGTCAGTTAAAACTCCAAAGGGAAGTATCATTGCAACAAAGTTTTGTGAATCAGTCCCCATTAGAGCACATAAATGTTCTTTCTCTGTTGGTCTCATTGTCATACCTATGATTGAGTTTGATATAATCCTCGTTATGGATTGGATTTCGGACCATGATGTGACGATTTATTGTAAGAAGGAGGAGGTTATGATTTTTGATGATGATAAAGAACGCCTTATTTTTAGAGCAGAATAATCACCACCTAATTCTTATCTAGATCCACCCACAGTAGCTCAACTAAATTAAATTATTCAGGAGGAAGATAATGAAATGAATATGGGTGAGGAAAAGAATGTTAAAATATAGGATTTACCTATTGTGAAAGAATATGTGGATGTGTTTCTAGAATATTTACCAGGACATCCTCCAGAATGAGAAATTGAGTTTTCCATTGATTTAATTCCTGGTTCAAGGTCTATATCAAAGACCCTTTATAGAATGGACACTATGGAATTAGTGTAACTAAAGAAACAACTAGAGGAATTGAGTAATAAGGGATTTATTCACCCTATTTTTTCTCCATGGGGAGACCCTGTTCTTTTTGTTAAAAAGAAAGATGGATCTATGAGGTTATGTATCGACTACCGGGAGATCAATGCTATAACAATAAAGAACAAGTATCCCCTACCTCGCATTGATGATTTATTTGAACAATTTCATAGAGATCAATACTTTTCACAGATTGAACTTTGATATGGATATCATCAGTTTTGTGTGAAGAAGGAAGACATTCCGAAAACCGCATTTCGAACAAGGTACGTGCATTACGAGTTTACAATAATGCCTTTTGGATTGACTAATGCACCATCTGTATTCATGGATCTAATGAATAGAGTTTTCAAGGAATATCTTGATGATTTTGTGGTGGTATTTATTGATGATATCTTGGTATACTCCAAAAGCTACGAAGATCATGAAAATCACTTGCACATCATCCTGAAGACTCTTAGAAGACATGAATTATATCGGAAGTTTAGCAAGTGTGAATTCTGGATTTAGGAGATTTCATTTCATGGACATATTGTCTCTAAGGATGGAATCTCTGTTGATCTTTCTAAGAAAAAGGCAATCCAAGAATGGCCAGCACCGATGAGTATAACTGAGGTAAGCAGTTTTATTGGTTTGGCAGGTTATTATCAACGTTTCGTCCAGAATTTTGCCCGATTTTCTCACCCATTAACGAAGCTCACACGTAAAGGGGTTAAATTAGTCTGTACAAAAGAGTGTGAAGAATGTTTTGAAGAATCGAAGAGAATATTAGTCAATTATCTTATATTGACACTATCATCAGGGAACGATGGGTTCCTTATTTATAGTGATGCATCAATGAAAGGACTTGGTTGTGTCTTTAAGCAGAATGATAGGGTTATTGCCTATGCATCACGACATCTAAAAATTCTTGAGCTGAACTATCCTACCCATGATCTTGAGTTAGCTGCTATAATTTCTGCTTTGAATATATTGAGACATTATCACTATGGTGAGAAATGTGAGATTTATACTGATCATAAGAGTTTGAAGTATATTTTATCATAGAAAGAACTCAACATGAGGTAAAGGAGATGGGTTGAACTACTCATGAATTATGATTGCACGATACACTACCACCCCGGGAAGGAAAATAAGGTGGTAGACGCTTTGAGTAGAAAGGATCATGGAGTTTTGAACGAGATGAGACTTTAAAAGGATTCTATATACATGGATGTAGTAAATATGGATATGGGAATCACCATGGAAGGTGAAACATCAATGATTTTTCAAATGGTTTCCAAACCATCTTTACTAAACAGGATAAAGAGTTCTCAGATCGGTGATGAAGAGTTAGAAAGGAAGATTAATGTTGTGAATGATGGGAAATTGAGTGACTTTTTGTATGAAGATGGAATTTTGATGTTTGGGAAGAGAAATTGTGTTCCCAATATTCCTGATCTAAAAAGAGACTTTTTGGATGATTCTCATAGTTCCAATTTCCCTATACATCCTGGGAGCACCAAAATGTAAAGATATTTGAAGGAACATTTTTGGTGGGACAACATGAAGAGGGAGATTGCGGATTTTGTGTCTAGATGTATGGTTTGTCAACAAGTGAAAGATGGAAGGCAACTTCCTGGAGGAGCATTGCATCCTCTTCCCATAACTAAGTAGAAATCGGATAATATCACGATGGACTTTGTCATGGGACTACCAAAGACTCCTAGAAGGAACGATACAGTATGGGTCATTGTTGATCGTCTTACCAAGTCCACACAATTCTTTTCTATAAGGTAGGATTTACCACTTGAACGTCTAGCGTGAATATATATTAATGAAGTTGTGAGACTTCATGGAGTACCCCTATCTATTGTCTCAGATCGTGATCCATGATTTACATCAAGATTCTGGAAAATTCTTCAGAAGTTCGTGGATACTAAAATTCATTTGAGAACTGCTTATCACCCTCAAATAGATGGACAATCAGAACGAACTATTCAAACCTTAGAATATAGTTTTAGATCATGCTCACTTGACTTTTAGGGTATGTGGGATCAATATTTACCTCTGGTAGAATTTTCCTATAATAATAGCTTCCATTCAAGTATTCGGATGGAACTATATGAAGCGTTATACGGAAAGAGATGTCGCACACCAACCTGTTGTGATGACGTTGGAGAATGAAAACTTGTAGGCCCAGAACTGGTGTAGGAAATGATGGAAAAGGTGAAGGTAATCCAAAACCACATCAAAGCAGATCAAAGTAGGCAGAAGAGCTATACTGACAACCGAAAAAATGATTTGGAATTTCAGGTGGGAGATCATGTTTTCTTGAAGGTATCTCCATGGAAGGGAGTTATACGTTTTGGAACGAAAGGTAAATTGAGTCACAGGTACATCAGACCTTTTGAAATTCTAGAATGAATTGGGGTTGTAGCTTACCCTTTGGAAATGCCACCAAATCTATCCAAAGTTCACGATGTGTTCCACGTATCACTATTGAGAAATTACATGTCTGACCCAACGTATGTACTCACCTATGAGGAATTAAAACTAGAACCTGATCTCTCTTATTGCGAAAAGCCCGTTAGGATCCTTGATGCGAGAGAACAAGTGCTGAGAAACCGGATGAAACGTCTGGTAAAAGTTCTTTGGAGAAACCATAAAATGGAAGAGGCAACGTGGGAACCCGAGGAACTTATGATGAAGAACCTCCCGATTATTTATATGCAGTATTATTCTAGAAATTTCGAGGATGAAATTATTTGAAGGAGGGAAGAATGTTACACCCCATGCTTCCACGGTATGCTTCTCTTTGAATAATACAGTATCGTTTGTTGTACGCAACTTCGAGATTCTAACACGCCGCAACCAATCAAAGTAGCCGTTATGAATAGTAATACACACTTTTTGAAATTTTATACATTTATCTCTCAAAATGGACTTCATTTTTGGATTATGAATATCAAAATTATCCTAGGATGAAATTTTGGTACTTTTTGGATAAATTTTTTATTTTGATGAATAGTGAAAATTACTAAATTTTTATTAAAAACAAATTTTTTAATCGAAATAATTAATAGGGATAAATTATGAATTTGAGAGGTTTTAAAGTATATTTAGAATATATTTTTACCATTTAATACAATTTTGGTCATTGGACATAATTTCACAATTAAACAGGACATAAACAAGTGTCAATCGTTTGATAAGTATTATTTCTTAAAAACACGCTTTTTATTTTGACAGCACGAATTAATTTTAAATTAATTTCTTCCACTTCTATGTTTTGAATTTGGAAAAATGGATTCCATATTTGAAATTAGGATGTCAAAATTGTGTAAATAGGTAACTTTCATTTTTATACATTTTGAATAATTACTTCGGTAAATATCTTATTTACCATGGTTAAAGGGTAAATCCAGTAAATAAGGGTAAGAAATAATATTATAATAATAATAATAAATTACCCTAAAACGTGTCCTAAATTTATTTTTGGATACATGTCCGACCATGGGAATATTTGGATCGATTTTGGGACTCCATGGAGCCACTTGTAGGCGATAGGGACACTTTATATTAATTAAGTTAAAGTAAATACAAAAATGACATAAGCACATATCTTTCAGCAAAATAATTTTTACATAGGGATATATAAGTTATATTTTTGACTATAAATATTAATTAGAAATATAAAATGATTTCCTACATAATGGTAGTTTATTTATAATTTGTAGACTTCAAATAATTTAATTTATGTATGACCCAATGATGATGCAGTAATTACAGCATTAATGAATGATTAAGATAATTGATATTATAAATACCCAAATAAAGTAATTTGAGACTTTTTATAAATTAAAATAATTTTCGAGGTTCCTATGACATATTAGTATTGTTTATATAAATTTTTTTCGAAGTAATAATGTCGTTATGAATTTATCAAAAACAAAATACCCAATAGTTTCAAAATTGACATAAAAGAGTTTTTAAAACAAATATTATATTATTAATTGATATTCAATTCCTAAAAATCTAAGGTTTGGCCAAGAGACTTATATCATTATAGGAGTATCATTAATTCACCACTTGGAGGCCTTTGGAGGTATATAGTATGATTAATAACAATATAATATAAAAATACAAAGTGACATGGTAAGTGTCAAACTAATTAACTAAGAGTTAAAACTAAAAGATAATGTTAATATAATGACCCAAACCTGTCTAAATTTTATTGTTTGAGTGGATTTCGACCCATAACCACCTTAAAATTTAAATAATCCACTTTTGATCCATTATAAACCGAATATAAATTTATTATAAAATAATATTTCTAGATTTTCTTAAGGTGCCACTGCTCCCCTTATAAAAGGACACCACTTCAAACCAATTCTTCAAACCTTCAAAGCCGTTTGGTTCGGCCAACCCCTTCCCAAATACTCTCTCAACTTCCCTCACTTCTACCTAGAGGACATATTTTGATCATAAAGCCAACCTATGGAGCCCTTTTGATCAAATCAAAAGGAAGAACCCGAAAAAGTGGTAATGTTTTCACCACCCTTTTTCAAGTTCATTTCTTCTCCAACTTCTTCCTTCTTTGTTATTACCATTATAAAATAATAAATCTAGTATCTCCTATATACTGTGATGTTATTATAAATATGTACAACCATATTCATAATTCTATCCATCCTTTAAATGACATGTCACCATACGTGTGTACGTACGGCTTAACGTCTCCACGTCGTGGTGTAATTGTTATTCAATATATTATTATTTGGATTGGTTTAATAATGATGATTAATTCATGTAAATAATAAATAAAACATGATAATGATTCTTTATATATGATATACCATCCAATTATATATTATTTTAATATCAAAAGAATGATATTGTCGCTTGTGCGTACATACAGACTACCGTCTCCTCAAACGCGAGGAGATTCATTACTCATAGTATCCATTCAAGAATAATTCTCATTTGATGATTAAAAGTAATATTTAAGAACTTTATATCATTCTGGATATAAATAATATACAACCTATTTATAACAAACATGACTTATGTAACAAAACATATAAAATAAAATGAGTAAGTTAACACCCAAAACGACGATAATACTAATGTATTATTAAAAAATCATTATTAGGATATCATATATGATATCATAATTATGTAAATGGTTCTTGTATAATTTAATAACAATGTTTTAACTATTATACATAAGTTTAGCATACCATCGACTAAGGAAAAGTACAAGGTAAGGGTTAATTCTACAACCTATTCATTCTTCTATGTTGTTCATATGTAATTATCTACTGGGACCTCTTTATCATCCACATCCATGTTTCAAAAAAATACTTTCAAAACATTTTTACTACCTATTAGACAATGGTTTAAATTATTTTATGTCCTTATTTTACCTTATACGCTTTTGAAAGGAATCTTTCCATCATTTTCCAAACAAGGTACTTTTTTCCATTTTCGACAAAATTAATGTAAGAATGTTTTTTAACTTATACGGCGGGTGCGGATAGTTTCTGCCATTATAAAATCATTGAAGATTACATTACAATATTATAAGATTATTTTCAAATTAAATGTTTTATTTTAAAATTATTTGACTTTTAAATGATTTCAAAAAAAATATTTCTCTCAAATAGTTTTGATTTCATCTATGTCAACATCCTTTGGTGGATTTTAAGCTAATTTGATGTTGATTTGTTATGATTCAAAAAATACATATTGTATTGATGGTTTTGTGATATGTTTGACTGTTGATGTGTTATTTTTATACCATTCATGGTTTATGGAGAAATTATTGACTTTTCGTATGCTAGTTTTAATACGAATGTTTATGTTATGTTTAAACCTGTTCGTATGAGGAATGCATTGGACTTAATAAGTGACGGGTGGAGCCTGCTATAGCTCCTCGATGCATCAGTATGTATCATGAGACAAACTGGTGTCTTGGAACGAGTATTTGACAAAATCTTATTTGTAGTCTTGGAACGAGGCCTTGGCTACGTGGTTATGATAGTCTAGAATTATAAATTCTATCATTATGAAAGTGGTTATTGATATTGCATGTGATTATTATACTAGTAGATTATCCATGTGAATAAGTAAATGGAATTATTTCATTTTATCTTTTCCATATTTTGTTGAAGTTCAAGTTTAAAAGGCTTTTGTTTTAGTTATACATTTCCTTAAATGTTTATGCTTATTTATGAATGTTTCCGCTATATTGTAATCCTTACTAAGCATCTAATCTCACCCATTTCTATGTTTTATTTTTCCTAGGATGTCAAGAAGTATTTTATGAATGACCTGTAGGGATAGAATGTGGGGATATGAGTGTGGAATATGGAGACTATGTTGTTGTATTATTCATTTTTATGATGTAATGTAAGACTTATGAATATATATAGTGTTTCCAAGGCTACTAAACCAATTGGTCTTTCGAGATTTGATCTTTCTTGTGATCATGCCAATGTTATGTAATAATGCACCGACTTTGGGTAACTAGGGTCGGGGCGTTACAACACACAACACATATTCTCCAAATAGGAAATTTTTTGAATTATTCGGCCAAGTAAAGATTATTCTATCCGCATTGTTTTGAACTAACATCAAATTAACCTACTAATTCTGGAGGATTTAATTTGGTTCCACTCCACCTCATTAGAAACCAATCCTTCCCAATTATTGTGTAGTCCTAGAGGAAAATTTTCTCGGTTCTTGCATCATCGCAAACAATGTATTCATCAATTTGTAAATTTTTCTATTATATCAATCTAAAATAATTACATCTACATAATAAATATATATTTTTACTTAGGTACTAGATTTAGTAATTCTGATTTCAAATCTACATTGTAAAATTGGGTCCCGCTTTTAAATTACATTTCCAAGAAAATTAACATTGTTTCCAACCAGGTTACATGTGAGAATATCTCAACAATGTCAATTACCTCCATTTTTGAATTACCCATTTCACAGTAGGTGTCCTTTTTTCTAAGACACTTTTTCATATTAATTTATTTTTTTCTACAACACCCACTTCTTTTCGATGAGGTTTTTTTTATTTTGTCTTTGATAAAATTTATTATTTTACATTATTCTCAATCTAGTCATGAGTTTCATGAATAACATTATTCCAATTAACATCTATGTAAACCTAATAAAAACTCTTATCCTCTACTTGATAAAGTATATATGTTTGTTAAAGATTATATAGCCTCATTGTTTTCATCAATTTCATATAGTCACCAAATAATGTTAACATCATTTATTTATTTATGCTTCCTTCATTCTTTAAAACTAGCAATCATAATGTGATTTATTTATCAAGGAAGTATTTTTATGAGTTTTCTATATCCCTATGTTCTCCCTCTAGGATATTCACATTATAATAACTCTCCATTGGTATTTCACCACTATTTATCTATGACAATTACTCAGTATATTACAAAATCAACATATCTTCCATAACTACTATATCCCAATATTGAGTTATTTTCCCAAGAATCATTTGATATAATTTTTATTCCAATTTTTTTAATGAGTATCCAATGAAACTACCTTTATACCCAGATGAATAAAACTTTTTAATATTATCTTTATTTATAAATAAGTATTTACTTTCAAATATTAAAAAGTTATTTAGTGTATACTCCTTCCAATACAACATCTCATATCGTCTATTCTTTTCATTCAGTGGTAAGAAATCTCTATTGGATAATGAAAATAATTTAAGCACTAATTCATTCCAATTTGAATCTAGTAGATCCTTCTCTTTGTAATTTTTTAATCCATGTTATCAAATATATGGTTCCTTCTCTAAATGACATCGTTTTTTAATGAGTAATCATTACTAAATCATGGTTTCTTATCCCCTGAATGTTTTGGTAAAATTACACCTGATTTTTAGTGAATGGCATACCACTATTTGTAAAAAACCACATATTTATCTACATACATATGAGTTTTAATTTTCTATAAATGGTATAATTATCAAATTGGTGTATGGGATGGACTTTAAATATAGGTTCAGAGTAGAGTTTTGATGAATCATATACAATAAGTTTTATTTTTCGATAAGGTTTGGGGCTCGATAAGATTTTAAGGTTCTCATATAATAACTGAGATCCTCCATAATGGATATCATTTTTTTGGATTTATAGTCCATGGTACAGGGTTAGTAATAACAATGCACCCCAATCATTCAGGGTATCCATGGAAGGGTCATGGTTTAATTAACTGTATGAAGGGGACCTCCTAACCTTGTAGTGGTCAGTAGATTACTATGGTTCTAATCACATGGTTCGTCCATGGGTTTTCATACAATTTTAAGTGTGGTTTTCTTGAGGTTGTGTGGCCTCCATGCTTAGTGAATGGTTTAACATACCACATGGCCAAAATGTGTTCCCCTCGAAAATTGGGATTTCCCACTTTTAACTTATGATATTTTAACTGAAACATACACCATTCATTCCCCTTTCATAACTTAGAATAATACAACACACTATCTTTCTTCTCCCTATTATCCAAGTTGAATCTCCCTTGATTATTGTCCATTGGATCCATCACTCTTGAGATCATGATCCTTTATTAAGGCCATGAGAATGTTTCCACTCCTCCATTCATTTCTATAACATCCTGGTGGTACAAAAAAGTTATTTAAGAATGTATTCCATTGAATAATGTTAGAATCATACAAATATGATGTGTATTTCAATTATATTGGTCTAATGACATATCAAAACAATTTCATCACACCATAGAATGTTGTTTCACTGAAGGTGTGCATCCTAGTGATTTTTAAGGGTTTTAGCCTACTTTAAATAATGTCGCTTATAATTTTGGAACCATTTGTCATGTATTGGATCAGGGTGATTACACATTGGTTTCAATATGCCTCCAGAGGATCATTGGTTTTGGTTTTTCTGTAGTGGAGGCTTTCAAGTTTACTATTTATGTCCTATTTTTTAAAATATAATGATATTTTTACTTAACTCATGGAATTAGGTTAATCTAATACCCATATTTTCACTTATAGCTTAGAAAACATCAACATAACAAGAATGGTCCATGGGAGAATTATTTTCCAACCTTACATATAAGAACATATTGGTGAATGTATGACACTCTAAAATATTTCCAATGAATTTCACCTCGGGTTCCATTAGATAACCTTTAAATAGTATAATGGTGAGAGTTTATCCATTGAATTCTACTGTAGGTATATATAATATGTCATGATCACTATGGTTTGGATAATGAGTTTCTCTCCATGAATTAATTATAGGTTTCCTTGGATTTTTTGTGTTCAATTGAATGGGAATGATCAAACCCATTCCCTAGATTCAATTTTTTTTCCTGATCCTACATTCCAAGCATACATTACATGGTTCATATAACCCCTTATTGGGTAACATTGTTAGGGATAGTCTGATTTGGTCAAATTATGTGTTATTACAAGATTTATCTCCAACTTACGTCATTGTAGTTAACAAACTATGCATCATTGTGTTTTATACTCACTAACTGGAAATGTATTGGACACCTTTACTGGTGGACTCCTTAGTTTTACTCACACCCAATTTGTGACACTGCTTGGTACTCAAGCAGGTCTCATGGTTTCAGGTTATGTCATTGGATGGTGCCTCCTTCCTGTTAGGTTCCTTGGGCTAGGACCATGTCTGGGAGATATATATTGATCATGTACTAAGACTACGTATAGGATTTGTTAGAAAAATTTGTTTATTTTATTTTTCCCCATACCTGATTTATGTGTGTCACTTGTTTTATGTATTTATTATCTTTTAAATGTAACACCATCCATTCCTTCATGGTGATTTTTTTTATTGTCACTTTCAAGGTTGGCAGTTTTCTATTATATTCCTATTGTTAATTTCATTTGTTTTTATAATATTTAGTTTGGATCCAAATGGTATATTCTTCCCATTGTAAAACATAAGTAGTGTTTTCCCATATAGCATAATGGTCCCATTTTATCCAACGAGCCTAAAAATAAATAATGAAACCAAATATTCATAAGATAGTTATTAAATTATCTGTAATTAGGATATTTAAATGTTGAAGAAATTGGATTTTATTTTTTCAAAATACAGAATATTATTGATGGGTATCTATTAACTAGGGTTTAAATTAAAACTTATAAGGATTGTACCTTTATAATATGGGAATTAAAACAAGTATAATTGAATCTATAATTGATTGGCTCACCCATTTATGTTATATCTTTTCATAATTTTTATATATTGGATGCCTTGAAGATGTATGTTCAAATTACATTTAATTGAATAAATCATTATTAATGGGTTTCACATAAATATGATACCAATTACATATTATATATAATTCTACTAATATAACAGGAGAGTGGATACTTGTATAACGAAACCCTAGTTTTCATGATCTGACCCTTATATGTCTATATATATTTTAATGAATTTTTAATTAACCCCATGGGGGTGTGTATATTAAATGGATTTTGGTTTTGTATAAAAAAATCTAAAATGTGTTTTTTGAAACAGATTTTTTCTGAAATTATACTTTGTTAGATCATATTACATAACATACATGGAATGGATCGTCTATATTGGTTCAAATAAATATATATACATAAATATTTTATAACGAAATAAATGTATTTTAATTAACTTTGTTGTATGTAACTATTTTTTCGTTTTGTTTCCCTAGAATCATAAATAATGTTTGTAATAAATGTGAATTGGTAAAATGGAATAAATAAAAATATACAAATTCATGGCTATAAAATACCCAATCATGGGGATAGTTTTAGATTTTTCTTATAAGGAGACTTAGAATAGAATGTGGATTTTCCTTATGAGTCTTCGTTTAAGTCTTCTTATATTGGACACTGAGGTTTGGAAAGGGATTAAAATGAAATTCTATCTATGAACATAGATTTAGTGTTGATTCCTAGTTTAAAATAAAGAGTCAGCCTAGAAATTGTAATATCCTTGGAAATGAGGAGCATAAGTGGATTCTTGAGTCAAGTGGTTATACATATAAAGTGCTAATTTTTTGATTTTTAATCTCTATTCGGGCTCATATTTTATGAAAAAACACTTTGGGTAG
Organism: Viscum album; assembly: GCA_963277665.1. Lineage (NCBI taxonomy): Eukaryota > Viridiplantae > Streptophyta > Magnoliopsida > Santalales > Viscaceae > Viscum > Viscum album. The sequence goes on along the minus strand of OY728150.1, from coordinate 31,256,464 downwards.
GTGGGTAGTCATGTGATAAGTGGAATCATATGAGTAAGGTGGGAATCATTGTGAATGGGTTTTATAGGACTAATATTCCAAGGGCATGGTTTTCCATTTAACTAGTCATAAGATCTTAATTTCATTAATGAATGACTCAAGAAATCCTAATACAAGTTAAATGGTCATGTTTTATAATCAAAATCATGGGTTTGATGTTTTTAATAGTCTAGTGCATACTAAGAATATGTGGTTCTATTGGTCCTTTAAAATATAAAAAAATTGTGTATGTCAATTATTTTAATTATTATCAATTCAAAACACATTTTAAAACATGGTTTCATTGAAATAACTTCTTTCACACAAATATTTACTATTTTTTAGGGTGTTACTAGTAAATTTATCTATATTTATTGTCTTATATAACGCATTTGGGAATGTTTTTAGAGTATGAACAAGTATTTATAGAATTTAGAACCAAAAATTATGGTCTCATTAATTGATTAATTTATTTGTATTAAATAAGTTCTCTAGTTTTGGAATATCATAAAGGTATCTCTTAGATTGGTGAAATTTCCTTTTGGGAAAGGCATGGCCAATGACCAATGACTTGGATGTGTGGACCTAGTTCACATGAAACAAGGATTGTTAGGGATTGAAAAATATTCCAAGTCTATTTTAATAGGAGCGTAAAACCATTTCCTTTCTATGGGACTGAGGAGGAAGGAACAATTTGAATATAAAAAGTTATATTTGACTCAATATTTAATAGTACATACACATATTCACATGACACTTAATTCATGGGAATCCTTGAGTATGAGCAGAAAATTGATTTGTGTATAATAATAGTCTTGTGGGTGAGGTGATCTGAGTTTCATAGGTGAGAAAAGTGAGGTTATGGGATAGGTATTGAGTATAAATAAGGATCAAGTGTTGTGGAATGATTAATCTAGGTTGAAAATTAATATGACCCTCAGGGGATATCATGTTTGATGGGAAAGTGTTCTTAGGGAGTATAATCACATGTGTGGTTTCAGTGAGACACATCTAGGTCATTCCATTTCAATGTTTTATTGTATGTGCTAGATGGTGTGGGAGACTCCCTAATTCTTTTCCGAGACAAACACTACTTTTTTTTGGGTTTCTTCATGATGTACATGTTGAAATTTCCATGGGTTATGAGAGGTTGATGGCTTCCTTTTGGAGAGACACTCATGGATGAGTGGTCCTAGCCTTGTTTAGTCATCATATTTTTTGATTTAATAGTATGTACTCTCTTAATGTGGTGAGAAATATTTTGATCTTATAAAGTGACAACCATGTGATAGAAATTTGGTGTACATGATATCAATTGTGGAATTATTGTTGATTGATTTAGATTATAGTGATTAATTAGAGACAAATACATCTAGATTCATTGGTAAATGATAGATATGTACATATAAATTGTACGAGTTGGGTCTGAGGAATGTCTGCAAGCCCAAAATTTATTAAGGAGATTATAGATATATCAATTCAATATCATGTTAATGTCATGGTGGAGTATGATAGTGATTTTGTTGGTTGTAGTTCTAATTGGAAAATTTCACATAGAGGATTTCCTTTGGTATTATAAAATTAGGATATGGAAGAATAATAGTGAATTAGTGGATGAAGCTGATTGTTTCAACTAAAGATGGTTAACATATTTTCAACTTATATTCTTGTGTGTAGTTGGTAATGGTGGGTCATAAATTACAAAAGGTGCGTAATTGGGATGATGGATAGGGTTTCAACATTAAAGCAATGACTTTTCAGGAAAATAATATCTTTTTGTGATGTTATTAAATTATTGAGGTTCGTCTGGTTGTTTTGGAACCATTGGATTGGAAAGGGATACAAACATTGTATCAACGAATTAGGGGTTTTCATGCATAGTAGTTTGGAAACTAGGTCAATGGGAATCATTGTAATTTTAGAGATATGTTCAATCATGATTCTATTGGTGGAATTTAAATTAATTCAATTTATCCTATTTTAGATCAATTTTATGGGGGGAAGTACCCCAAGCTGATCATGAAGCTACGTAATAATTCCTTGATTTTGTCGAGATAGATGAGCCATCATCAGAACCATATTGGTTTTTCTATAATAAATTAAATTAGTGTATTTTTTCATAAGATTAAGATTTATAAATTTAAAATTATGATGTATAATAACGTTGCATGAGTAGAACTATAATTCAGACCTGTAGAAAATATTTCTCCCCATATAGGTTTGATAACCTTGTTATGTGACCTTTGGGATAGCTTGGGGATTATGTTCTGTAAGACTGTGAGGTTATAAAACTCCATTTCAATATATGTGTATGAACAAGTTTTAATTTTCAATATATGGTTGAATTCTATGAATGGTTATTGTTTTGATCATTGATATGGAGTGTGGTGTGAAATTATGATGGTTTTTATTCCTTAAGTGTTGTTTTGGATGAGTTTAAGGGCCAAGAGATGTGTTGGTTGTCCAAATAAGCCTCTGGATCTTGGGATAAATGGATAGTTTTTTTTTGTTTTTCAAAACTAGTTTAACGGTTCATACATGATTAGTGTTAACCATACACCCTAACCATGTGAGGTATCCATGGAAAGGGAACTGTTTTCATAACTATGATATGGGACCCTGCTAACAGGGTTGATGGTTGCATATGACTAGTGTATTGGACATTTGGGTGGAAGATGTTTTACTAATCATTTCTCTTATCGATTTGAAGGGGTTGTCTTGAGGTAGTGTGGGCCACACATTTGGAACATGGTTTGGAAAACCATAAACCCCATAATTGTTTTTACCACATTACCCTTACGAGAATTTAACCAAAACCCCCTCCTTTATTTCCCCATTTATAACCACGTAGCCTTCCGCACACCCTCTCTCTTATCCCCCTCCTCCCAAGTGAATATCCCTTATTTCTTGACCATTGGTTCCACTATCACTTGCGATCAAGGTCCACAATAAGGAAATGTGTCTATTTCCTATCACCCTTCCTTTTATCTTACATCTTGGTTGTTGAAACTAGGGATTTAATTGATAATTCCATCAGATAGTGGTGTACGTTTCTATAGATAATGGGTCTTGATGTGGTTGGTCCCAAAGGATGTCCAGAGTTGATGGCTACACGCTGTCATCTATCATTTCCCTAAAGTTATTCATTTGATTTTTGTATTTCAATGTTTTTTCCTATTTTAACCATTTTTTTATTATAATACAATTTCTTTTTTATAGGTATTTTACCTGATGGGGTACATGGATGTCGGAGTGTTGCACCTAAGAATCATCACTTTAGGTTTTATTGCAGCAAAGCCTTTTATTGAGAGGTTTTTCACTTATTACCAAGTTGTTCAGATTTTTAATTTAGTGTCATGATTTTTATTAACCATAAGTGGCCAATAATTTAATTTTTGTATCTTTTATTTGAGATAGGGTTAAGGATTTTCTTCGAATTGGTCATTGGGTATGGACATTCATGAGCAGTATGTTGTCGAGCTAGAGTTAATTAGAATGATTCAATCATATGGTAGTTTGTCTATAACAACCCATACTTTACATACATTATTATTACTTAAGATTTGAATCACACTTATTACAACATATAACAAAACCAGGAAAGGGCAGTATAGGTATAGTGCCTTTAAAAACTGGGAAACATAAACAACTTGTTCATAAATTATCTCCGTTGTCCCCCATTTATTTCGTAATATCTAGAGTCTTTTTTTGGAATATTCTACTTCATATCCTTCATCCTGGCCTGGGGAAAAGAAAACATACAAAAGGGTGAGCTCAAATGCTCAGTAAGGGTAAATAAAATAAATATCAATCACATCATATTCATAAGAACATTTCATTTTGGAAATATTAACCTACAAAAGTGATCATAATTTCATAACATTGGATAAATCCTATTAGTGAAATGTAATCCCAATAATCATAACTTAAAACTTGAAACATTGTGGAATACACACATAATCATAGATAATCATTTATTTGTAGTCAAGACTCATTTCCAGTACTATCTTAGAGGAAAAGTCCATTTCTGAACTGAGTTCACTCATCGTTTTAGTCCTATTTCACTGAACCAGTTTAACCTTCCATTCCAGTCATGTCTATCTCATGAGATATAAATATTTAACCAATGCATTGGAGGGAGATATAGGTCCTACCCATCTCATAATGATACCTTTCTTATGTGTGCCACAAGATCGTAAATCATACATCATAGCATTACCCATGTAACAAAAATGGGATTCTTAAACATCATGCCATCATAACATAATCCATATAAGATAAAAGGACATCATAAAAATAATTACATCATAACATAATCAAATCAATATGAAAACAAGGATAGAAATAGAACCCCATATAATCTTAGATGGAAAATAATTTTGATAAAATACTTGAACTCCATTCCTGAGGAAAATATCTTTTCTACTTCAAAAACATTTTCCTTTCTTAAGATGTCATATAATTTTAAACGAAAAGAAGTTGATTAAAAACAAACATGAAAATTTGTAAAGGAAGCTTCATGTAAATAATGTTCTAAAAATCCATTCATGTCGTATAAGTTAAAAAACTACATTCTTCTCGTACTTTGGTCGAAAAAGTCAAAAAGTACCTCGTATAAAAAATTAAAAAAGATTCCTTTCATATCCATTAATAAAAACTCACTGAAGGTTAAAATTGGATTTAAAAAATTGTAGGTGGATGGAAATAATTTTACATATTGAGGAAACATGGACTTGGATGATAAATATTCCACAGTAAATTCTGAAGTATAAACAATCTCAGATAAAAATGAGATTGTGATATTTTCCCTTACCTTAGGTCCAATTTGCTTTGTACGTGTCCAAAACTCCTGTATAATGATTTAAATAATGTTATTGAATTATTACAAAATCGTACTCGTTGTTATGATATCATATGTGGTCATATTCTTAGCTTCTTATTAGTAATATTTCATTGTTACTTGTTATTCGGGTGTTTATTGCTTTTTGTTCTTATGCGTGTTTTGTCGAATAAATTATTATTCTTCTTTTAGGTTATAGATAACTCATTTCCAGAATGGTATTAGTGTAATATATATAATATTTATTCATTCAATTCATTTATATAATCATTAAGCATTGAAGATCATGTAAAATGAGTCGCATCACATCGTGGAGACGGTAGGCCGTACGTACACACGAGCGATGATATCGTTCCCATGATTGTGGAATTTTATTGAAGTGTATGTATAATATTTCATAATCAATATCACTTTAAAATAATCATATATTTTTATTATTTACACCATTATACAAACCAAGTATGGTGGTGGTGGAAAACAGATTACACCACGGCGTGGAGACGGTATTCTGTACGTACGCACACGTCATGGTTTCTTTTTCCGTAGGATGGATAGATGGTGAAATTGGGTTGTTTTGTACTTATAATAACATATCAGTATATGAGTGATACTGATTTTATTACTTCATAATGAAACAACTAAATAAGAATAAGTAGAAGAAGAAATAAAGTTGAAAGAATCAGTAACAGACATTACCTCTTCTTTGAAGCGCCTCTTCTTAACCTACTCTTAGGGCACTAAAGATGGTCTTTGAAGAAGACCAGAACCTCTAGGATTCTTCAAGGGAATTGTAGAAGAGAAATATGTAGGGGTTGGTCGATCTTGAAGGCTCAAAGTGGTGTGAGTAAGAGAGGGAGGAGGTGCCCTTTTATAAGGGAGGAGAGGGGAACCTTTGGAAAAACTAAAAATATTATTTTATTATAAAGTCCTATTCGGTTTTTAATAGCTCCAAATTGATTTATTTCTAATATAATGTGTGGATGGGTCGAAATAATCTCATACAATATATTTTAGACAAGTTTAGGTTACTATTTAACCCTTTTCATTTATATTTAACTCGAAGTGAAATAATTTAAATTTTACCGTGTCTTTTGTTTTCTTACACTATATGGTTAATAAACTTACTATAACAAGACAAACTAACCAAAGTTGTCTATTATTAATATATATAACCTTATATAAGTCTTTTGAAGGTTCTCATATTTTTATGCAGTCCAGCTTGAAGGATGACATCTTTCCACACCAAGGTTCACTGTATTTTGATGTTTTTTTTCCTTGTTCCATGATGGTGTAAGCTCTTTGCACCTCGAAAAGTCACTGTAACCTTTTGATTTAATAAATTCCCTTTGGCATGAATTGGGAAACCAATTCATGTCACTTTCAAAAAAAATGTCTTATTATCATAGAAAATTAGTGGAATTCCTAAAAAGTCTAAAAATACATTTATTTTGGTATTTATAACATCAATTATGTTAATATTTCCTTAATAAGGTAATTACTACATCATCATTGTTTCATAAATAAATTAAATTATTTAATGTACAAAAATTATAAATAAAATATCATTATGTATGAAATCCTTTTAGATTTCTAATGAATATTTATAGTCGAATTTATCTTTTGTAAAACCCTATATTAAAAATGATTTAGTTATTAAACATTGATTTTTAACTATTTTAACCCTTCTTTAAATAAATTAATAATAAATGTCCTAATCTAATCTAAGTGGACCTGAATGGTCATATTTTATTTCTAAGGTTGTTTTTGGTCGAATTACACGTATCCAATAGAATTAGGAATGTGTTAGGGTAATAATAATATCAGTTTTACCCTTAATTACCCTATTTACTTTTAACCGTGGTAAATAAAAGTAAAAAGTTACTATTTACCAAAAATTATTTTCATATCATTGAACCACATTTTAGTCCTTGATATTAACTGTGTCTCTCGGATTTTGGAAATTCCACTCACAGAAGCGGTAAAATTATGTTTTATGTGAATTTCTAAATTCTCCTATGACGTGGGTAAAAGACGGTGAAAAGTTCAATAAAATTTTTATATAACTAAAATTATTATAAAATTACTCCAATGAATTACATTGAACTTATATAGGTATTATGTATCAATTTTGACCTAAAATAAATTGAAATAAAATAAATAATTAATTAAATAAAAATTCAGTTTTTAAATAGTAACCCAGTGTTTTCACTATTCATCAAAAATTGAATGTTTTTAGAAAAATACCAAAATTTCACCCTAGGAAAATTTCGGTATTCCAAATCAAAAAATGAAGTCCATTTTGAAAGATAAAATTTATAAAATTTCAAAAAGTTGGTATTACTATTCATAATGGCTAATTTTAATAATATTTTAATAGCATATCGCTGTTTAGTGAAACTCAGTATTGCGTACAACACAAGCTATCAAGGAAGGTCGTGATTGCACGTAAAGAAAGACAAGCTAGTGTTGTGTGTAGTGAAAGATTCCCTTGATGATGTATATAACATAAAACCAATCTATTTCTCATAAAAGTCTCGGGTGTTACATTCTACCCCTCTTTAAATAAATTTCTCCCTCGAAATTGGTCACTTTGTAACAAACAGATGGGGATACCTCTCCCTCGTCATATCCTCAAGCTCCCATGTAGCTTCTTCTAATTGGTGGTTCCTCTATAAAACTTTCACCAAGCGAGTGGTCTAGTTCCAAAGGACTTTTTCACTACGATCCAAATTCTCTATTGGCTGTTCTTAATAAGAAAGATCTTGCTCCAGTGGTACAACTTCTGAGCTGAGTACATGTGAAGTATCTGGTATGTACTTTCTCAGGAGCAATGCATGGAACACGTCATGAACTTGAGAGAGATTTGGAGGAAGTGCCAATCGGTAAGCTACCTTTCTAATATGATCCAGTATTTCGAAAGGACCGATATACCTAGGGCTCGACTTTGCCTTCTTTATAAATCTCAATACTCTCTTCCTAGGAGATATTCATAAGAACATTTTATCACCAACTTCAAACTCTAGGTCTTTTCTTCGGTTGTCGGCATAACTTTTTTGTCGAATCTGAGCTACTCTTTTGTGTTGTTGAATAGATCTGACCTTTTCTGCCATCTCATCAACAAGATCATGTCCTAATATCTTTCATTCCCCAACTTCATCCCAGCAAGTTGGAGTTCTGCATTTCTTTCTATATAGAGCTTCATAAGGAGCCATCTGAATACTGGAGTGAAAGCTATTATTATAAGAAAAATCCACCAAAGGTATATGTTGATCCCAACCACCTTTTAAATACATAGAGAAATCTCTTAACATATCTTCTAGAGTTTGAATTGTTCTCTCAGACAGACTATCTGTCTGAGGATGATAAGCAGTGCTGAAACTCAACTCTGTATCCAGAGTATGCTGAAGACTTCGCCAAAAAAATGAGGTAAACCTCAGATCCTGATCAGATATAATGGAAATTGGTACTCCATGCAATCTTAACACTTCCTTTACATATATCCTAGCAAGCTGATCCAGAGAGAAATCCTCTATAATATCAATAAAGTGTGCGGACTTTTTAAGACGATCAACTATGACCCAGATAGAATTATTGCCTTTGGATGTTTTAGGATGTTTGGTGACAAAGTCTATATTGATGTTTTCCCATTTCCATTCGGGTATGGGTAATGGTTGTAACATCCCCTTAGACTTCTATCTCTTAGCTTTAACTTGCTGACAAACCAAGCATCAAGAGACATATTCAGCAACATCTCTTTTCATGACATCCCACCAGATGTACTCTTTCAGGTCACTATACATCTTCGTGCTACCAGGATGAATGGAGAATGAATAACTATGAGCCTCATCCAGCAACTCCTTCTTTAATTATGGAATGGGAGGAACACAAACCCAATTCCTGAACATTATTATCCCATCACAATCAAGGTTGAATTCCGGAACATTTCTCACCTTCATTTGTAACTCTACATCTTCTTTATGTGCCTATTTAATCTTCACATGTATAGATTGTTGAACATTCATTTGAGAAAGATACGATTTTTCCCCTTTCATTATAATTCCAAGATCCATCCTTTGTAAATCCATAAATATTGGATCTTTTGTGATCCTCATCATGGATAGTCTAGCATGGTCTTCTCAACTTAATGCATCTGCCACCTTGTTTGCTTTCCCAGGGTGGTAATGAATTGAGCAATTGTAATCCTTAATCAACTCCAACCATCTTCTTTGGTGCATATTCATCTCCTTTTGTGTGAAAATATACTTTAAACTTTTATGATTAGTATAAATATCACCCCTTTCACCATAAAGATAATGCATCCAAATCTTTAATGCCAAGAATATCACGTCTAACTCCAAATCATGAATTGGGTAATTTTGTTCATGGATTTTCAACTGTCGTGAGGCAGAAGATATCACCATATCATTTTTCATGAAAACACACCCTAGCACCTTCTTGGATTCATCATTGTAGATCACAAACCTTTATTCACTACAAGGCAGTGTGAGCACAGGTGCACTCGATAACCCTCCTTTCAACTCTTTGAAATTCTCATCACATTACTCTGTCCAAACAAACTTAACTCCTTTCTGAGCCAACCTAGTGAGTGGATTAGATAATCGTGAAAAATCATTCACAAAATGTTGATAATATCCAGCCAAAACAAGAAAACTTCGGATCCCAGTTACTGTTGTTGGTCTCAACCATCTTTCGATAGCCTCTATTTTTATAGATCCATAGATATCCCCTCTTTTGAGATTATGTGACCCAAAAATGCAACTTTTTGAAGCCAAAATTCACACTTGGTAAATTTGGCATAAAGCATCTCCTTTCTCAGGGTCTTTAATACAATTCTCAAGTGATCTTCATGTTCTTCCTTTCTCTTTGAATAGAAAAGAATATCATCTATAAAGACTAACCCAAATTGATCTAGATAGTCTCTAAAGACTCTATTCATCAGATCCATGAAGATAGCAGGGGCATTAGTATGACCAAATGACATAACTATAAATTCATAGTTTCAATACCTTATACAGGAATCCATCTTCGGTATATCCTCCCTTTTGACCCTTAATTGATGATACATTGAACAAAGATCAATATTAGAAATGTATTGAGCTCCGCATAGTTGGTCAAATAAGTCATCAATGCATGGGAGAGGATATTTTTTCTTTATAGTGATATTGTTATGTTCACGATAATCAATGCAGAGTCACATTGATCCATATTTCTTCTTAACAAATAGAATAGGTGCTCCCCAAGGTGATGCAATAGGGCGTATGAATCCCTTATCAAGATTCTCTTGGAGTTTCTTCTTCAATTCCTGCAACTCAATTGGGGCCACTCAATAAGGTGTCTTTTAAATAGTCAAAGCACCTGGTATGAGTTCTATTTAAAACTCAACTTCACGATTTGGTGGAAGACCCGGCAATTCATCCAGAAAGACATCATCAAACTCCCATAAAATGGGAATATTTTTAATCGTGAGTTTCTCACCAACCATTTGAGATAAATAACCTTCATTTAGAGGAATCAAGACCCATAAGATGGATGAAATTTCCACTGTAAGGTTATGTTCATGCTTGCATCGATAGATGGTCATATATTGATCTAGAATATGAAATGTGACTTCCGTTATTTGGCAATTGATATGAGCTCTATATAAATAATTCCAATACATGTCAAGAATCAAATAAAATTCCACTATAGGAAGGATCACAAGATTTTCAGGAAGCACATTCCCACAAACTTCAATCGGAGAAGAATCGTAAACTTTTGATGCAACTATGGTGCCATTAGGGGTTGTCACAGCTAACTCGACATCTAATTATTGAGGTAATACTATGATACCCTTAGAAACATCTTCAGAAATAAAATATTGGGTGGATCCATAATCAAATAAATCATTTTTAACTTTAGAGTGGATGGTAAGTGTACCTTTCACCACTTTGTTATCATACTCCACATCGCTGATAGAAATTGCATGTGACTTTCCTTTTTATTTATCCTTAAGAGTTTGTTGACACCGATCATCATAAAAAACCCTTGGATTAGGGCATTAATTAGAATAATGCCCCATTTCCTTGAACTTGTAATTTTGAAGTTTAGGAGGTGCACTTTGTGTAGCATTTTCTTTGTTCGCATCACAAGACATCTTCTTCCCATCATTGCGGCATTCAAATGCCCGATTACCTACCTTTCCACATTTGAAACATTTACTTATCCCTTTAAGACAACTCCCTCCATGTTTTTTTCCACACCTTGAGCATAAGGGAAAAGTCATCTTTTTTTCAGTGTTCTCTTTAGATTTTCCTTTTAATTCCATTTTCCTCTTCTTATTAAACCCATATGACTGACGGGTTACTCCAATCTTCAACTCAACTTTGAGAGCACATCGAATGATTTCCTCGTAGCTATTGAAGTCCCTTATGGATAATGCCCTTCGAAGACTTGGTTTTAAGCCACTAAAGAATTAAATGATCTTACTCTCAGGTTGCATAATAATACCAAAAGTGTACCTTGTAAGTCTTGTAAAATTTGCTTCGTAGGTACAAACAGATTCATCATCTTTTTGCTTTTGTTCAAGAAACTCCTTCTCCATCTTTGTTCTAAGAATATGAGGGAAGTACTTATTAAAAAATAAGTTCTTGAAATCGTCCCATTACATGGATTCAATTTCATCCCTTGCCTCATATTCTTGATAAGATTCCACCATTTATCAGCCTCGCCTTCCAAATGATAAATTTCTAAGATGACTTTATCATGTTTAGAACGTTGAAGAACTGAAAATATATTTTCAGTGGTACTGATCCATTATTCTGCCACTAATGGATCAGTAGACCTGCTGAATGAGGGTGGATGCTACCTCAGGAAGGATTCAACATAATGTTGCTCCTTCCATTGCTCATTTGGAAGTCCGGAATGATTCATATCTTGAGAAATTTGTATGAGCATGGCTACAAGATTTTTCATTCCATCCCCCATAACGTTTGGTTGATCAGGGGGACAATCATTGCATTTCTCATCACATTCCACATTAAAACGGTTTCTTCGGGTTCCAGCCTTTGACTAAAACCCAGAATAATAGTGTGATAAATACTAATTATAATTGGAAAACCACATAATCAATAATAAAATTTTACACTTAAGGTCTTATCTTAGGTTATTCATGGCCATTTCTAAAACACTAAGATTGTGTTCTATGCTTAGATATATCCTTAGGGTTCTTACTAAGGCTTTCACATCCTAGTTTCCAAAGTTTGACTATACCTTTCCTCTGATACCAACTATAACAACCCATACTTTACATACATTGTTATTACATCAGAAATAAATTAGACTTATTATAACATATAACAAAACCAGGAAAGGACCGTATAGTTATAGTGCATTTAGAAACTGGGAAACATAAACAACTGGTTCATAAATCATCTACGTTGTCTCCTATTTATTTCATCATATCTAGAGTCCCTTTTTGGCATATTCTACCTAATATCCTTCATCGTAACCTAGGGAAAAGAAAACATACAAAAGGGTGAGATCAAATGATCAGTAAGGGTAATCAAAATAAATATCAATCACATCATATTCATAAGAACATATAATTTTGGAAATCTTAACCTGCAAAAGAGATCATAATTTCATAACATGGGATAAATAATAGTAGTGAAATGTCAATAATCATAACTAAAAACATGAAACATTGTTTCATACACAAAAAATAATAAATAATCATCTCTAAGTAGTCAAGACACATTTCCAAGACTATCTTAGCGGACAAAGTCCATTTCTAAACCGAGCTCACTCCTCGTTTCAGTCCTATTTCCCCGAACCGGTTTAACCTGCTGTTCCAGCCATGTATATCTCATGAGATATAAATCTTTACCCAATGAATTGGAGGGAGATATAGGTCCCACCCATCTTATAATGATACCATTCTTATGTGTTCCACAAGATCATAAATCATACATCATAGCATAACCCATGTAATAAAAATGGGATTCTTAAACATCATGTTATCATAACATAATCCATATAAGATAAACGGAAATCATAAAAATAATTCCATCATAACATAATCAAATCAATTTAAAAAAAAGGATAGAAACATAACCCCATATTATCTTAGATGGAAAATAATTTTGATAAAATACTTGAAATTCATTCTCGAGGAAAATATCCTTTCTACTTCAAAAACATTTTACTTTCATAAAATATCATATAATTTTAAACTAAAAGAAGTTGATTAAAAATAAACATGAAAACTTGTAAAGTAATCTTCATGGAAATAAATTTCTAAAAATCCATTCATTTCTTATAAGTTAAAAAAAGACATTCTTCTCATACTTTGGCTGGAAAAGTCAAAAAGTACCTCGTACGAAAAACGACAAAATATTCCTTTCACATCTTTTACTAAAAACTCACCAAAGGGTAAAATTGGATTTAAAAAATTGTAGGTTGATGAAAATAATATTACATATTGAGGAAACATGGACTTGGATGATAAATATTCCCCAGTAAATTCTGAAGTATAAACAATCTCTGATAAAAATGAGATTGTGAGATTTTCCCTTACCTTAGGTCTGATTTGCTTTGTACGTGTCCGATCCTCCTGTATAATGATTTAAATAATGTTATTGACTTATTCCAGAATTTTACATGTTGTTATGATATCATATTTGGTCATATTCTTAGCTTCTTATTAGTAATATTTCATTGTTACTTGTTATTCGGGTGTTTATTGCTTTTTGTTCTTATGCGTGTTTTGTCAAATGAATTCTTATTCTTCTTTTAGGATATAGGTATCTAATTTACATAATGGTATTAGTTTAATATATATCATATTTATTCATTCAATTAATTTATATGATCATTAATCATTTAAGATCATGTAAAACGAGTCGCATCACATCGTGGAGACGGTATGTCGTACATACGCACGAGCGATGATATCGTTCCCATGATCGTGGAATTTTATTGAAGTGTATGTATAATATTTAAGAATCAATATCAATTTACAATAATCATATATTGTTATTCATTACACCATTATACCCATCCAAGTATGGTGGTGGTGGAAAACAGATTACACCACGGCGTGGAGACGTTATTCCATACGTACGCACGCGCGGTGATTTCGTTTTCTGTAAGATGGATAGATGGTGAAATATTTTTGTTTCATTATTATAATAACATATCATTATATGAGTGATACTGATGTTATTACTTCATAATGAAACAACTAAATAAGAATACATAGAAGACGAAATAAAGTTGAAATAATCGGTAACAGACATTATCTCTTCTTTGAAGCATCTCTTCTTAACCTCATCTTAGGGCACTAAATATGGTCTTTGAAGATGACCAGGACCTCTAGTATGATTCTAGGGAAGTGGAGAAGAGAAATTGTCAGGGGTTGACCGAGTTTGAAGGCTCAATGTGGTGTGAGGAAGAGAGGGAGGAGGTTCCCTTTTATAAGGTAGGAGAGGGGCACCTTTGGAAAAACAAAAAATATTATTTTATTATAAAGTCATATTCAGTTTTTAATAGCATCAAATTGAATTATTTTGAATCTAAGGTGGGTATGGGTCTAAATCCGTTCATCCAATAGATTTTATACATGTTTAGGTTACTATTTTATCCTTATCATTTAGATTTAACTCTAAGTTAAATAATTTATCTTTTACCGTGTCTTTTTGTTTTCTTAAACTATATGGTTAATAAACATACTATAACAAGCCAAAAGAACCCCAAGTTGTTTATTATTAATATATATAACCTTATCTAATTCATTTGGCCTAACCTTAGATTTTTAGGAATAAAATAACAACTAATAATATAATATTTGTTTTAAAAACAATTTTATGTCAATTTTGACACTATATGGTAATTGATTTTTTTGAAAATCATAACAGCATAATTAGTTCGAAAAATGTTAATTAAATCAATAATAAAATGTCATATTAACCTATAAAATTAGTTTAATTTATAAAAAGTAAAAAATTACATTTATTTGGGTATTTATAACATCAATTATGTTAATATTTTCTTAATAAGGTAATTACTCCATCATCATTGTGCCATAAATAAATTAAATTATATAATGTCTAAATAATATAAATAAAATACCATTTTGTCGTAAATCATTTTATCTTTATAATTAATATATATAGTCGAATTTATCTTATGTATAACCCTATATTAAAAATGATTTAGATATTAAACATAGATTTTAACTATTTTAACCCTTCTTTAAAGAAATTAATAATAAATGTCCTAATCAAATTCAAGTGGACCTAAATGGTCATAATTTATTTCTAAGGTTGTTTTTGGTCGAATTACACTTATCCAATAGAATTAGGCCATGTTTTAGGGTAATAATAATATCATTTTTACCCTTAATTACCCTATTTACTTTTAACCGTGGTAAATAAAAGTAAAAAGTTACTATTCACCAAAAATTATTTTCATATCATTGAACCACATTTTAGTCCTTGATATTAACTGTGTCTCTCGGATTTTCAAAATTCCACTCACAGAAGCTTTAAAATTAAGTGTTATGTGAATTTCCAAATTCTCCTAGGAAGTGGGTAAAAGACGGTGAAAAGTTCAATATAATTTTTATATAACATAAATTATTATAAAATGACTCCAATGAATTACATTAAAATTATATAGGTATTATGTATCAATTTTAACCTAAAATAAATTTAAATAAATCAAATAATTATTTAAATAAAAAGTCGGTTTTTAAATAGTAACCCAGTGTTTTCACTATTCGTCAAAAATTGAATGTTTTCAGAAAAATACAAAAATTTCACCCTAGGATAATTTCGATATTCCGAATCCAATAATGAAGTCCCTTTTGAAAGATAAAATTTTTAAAATTTCAAAAAGTGAGTAATACTATTCATAACGGCTAGTTTTAATAATATTTTAATAGCATATCGCTGTTTAGTGAAACTCAGTATTGCGTACAATGCAAGCTATCAAGGAAAGTCATGATTGCGTGTAAAGAAAGCCAAGCTGGTGTTGTGTGTAGTGAAAGATTCCTTTGATGATGTATAAAACATAAAAACAAACTATTTCTCATAAAAGTCTCGGGTGTTACATTGTCTATGTGATTTCACGTAAATTATTACTATTTAATAAATAATATTGGTAGTGTTTTCTAAGGTTTTCTCTTATTAGCCAAGTGTTTTAATTATAATGATACTTTTATTTAACAAATTAACTTTTGTTAACCTAGATCCCCCTTCTATTCTCATCTATTGATTAGAGAACTTCCATGGACCAGGATAAGTCCATTACAGTATTATATCCCTACCCTAAATCTAGAAATTAATTGTACTATGTATATCCTTGAAAAATATTTTCTTTTTAGGTATGGTTTTATAATCAATTTAACTCATTCCATGGACTAAGTTTGGTTATTATATGATTCTTGACCTTTTAAAAATGGTAACCCATGAGGTACCCTTCATTAGTTAATTGAACCTAGTGTATGAGTAACGTGAAACTAAAGAGCTACCCCTAAGGAAAATTATCTATCATTTGGGATCTATATGGGGTTAGGTGACCTGTAACCATATCAAGTAACTATTAACCATTTTTCCTTAATGTACTAGGGATTTAACAGTTACTTGTAAGTAAATTTATAACATCTAAAATTAATTTTTGAGTTCAAAAACAAACAAAGGAATGCTAATGAATTTATATTCATTAATGTAAATAAATATAAGTAATGATAATGGTGATTTTTGTTACCCTTAATTAAATACGAAATTTTTTAAATGAGAATATGAAATATTGAGGGCTATTGGGTAATGAAATATTTTATGTGTAATATTAATGAAAGGCCTTGAGTTGTGTTATATGTTTTCATTATTTATGTATCCCTCCCCTACAAAGGGAAATATTTAATTGTAAAATATACTAATATAATGTAAATGGATATGTTTTAAATGTGATTAATTCCATGTGTAAAATTTTGATTCTGAAATCAAATTCCATGTACGAACCCAATGAATTCTAAGCAATTAGTTTATTTGAATTAAGAGGTGAAATACCACCTTCAATCCAGCTAAAGTATTATATTCATGTGTTCTTTTAATGGATTACTTTAATTTACCTAGAGATTTCAAAAATGTTATAATTCATATGATAAAATACAAAACTTGGATTGATTTAATCAAACATGGAGTTCCTTGGATTAGCTCCGTGGATGTAATCAATACCATTCACAAAATCAGTAAGGTATATCCCTTAGGTTCATATAGAACCCATTTAAAAAGCGAAATACTGAGGGTTCATCCCTCAAATTATACTGAAGATATATAAATCATGGATTGATCACCATGAGTTGGATCGCTATTTTAGCACCTATAATTCCTTGTAGTATTCCTTATATTTATTTGGTTCTTTGGTTTCATTGGAGTATTCATATTCCATGTATTCACATTTATTAGATTCTCATGGATTCATGGGCTATATTCCATAGATCCTATGACCCCTTACTATGTCACTTGATTAGTGATAGCTGGAATAGGTTGAATAAAGTGGTATTACTTAATCCATATCCAATTTAAAGATTTCATGTTCACATATTGAAAAACCTTATAATTTATACTCTCTATCTTGGATAAAATTATACATTGTTTGTGGTTTCCTAATGAGTTTTACATACACCCTATTTGGGTTACCTTTTGGTACCTGATGCGATCTCATGGATACATGTTCGGGCTTTGGTTACTGCTTCTTTTCTATTACATGTCTTGTGTTAGGAATAATCACATGATCTATGGACCAAGCATGTACTCGGATTGTATAAATTAGATGGGTCAACCTATTTATTTATTTTATTTTTCCATATACCTAGTATAATTTTATTACCAATGGTATATATTAATTTACTTGTACACATAGTATAATTCCTTCTTATAATGCTAGTTTTTGTTGTCATGTTATAAACAATTAGTTTTCTATTATATACCTTATTTTAATTTCATTTATTTAAACTTTATTTATTATTGATCTTGTGGGAATAGTCACCCCACCATAATGTGATTAAACCCTATCTACTAGTCAGAATCCTCTATAATATGGGTAGGAAAGCTTTATTTCATGTGGCATGTTGGTTAAATTACTTATGAGTGAACTGGCTCATGGGTATGTCTCACTATCAGTCCAAACTATTTGACTTTTCATAATTAAAGTATTATCCACCAATCTTTGGAATCATGTTATAAACATTAACTGTTGTATTTTGTTTTGGTAATACCATTATCCTTTTCATTCAATTGTAATCATCGATAAATAATTCATAAGTCCTTCTATATCCATTTATTTGGGTGATAATTGTTCACACACATCAATATGCACTAACTAAAGTAGTATCATTGATTATTTTTACATAAATTGTGGGTTTCTATAGTATTTTATTCATTTTAAAATCTATTACATGTGTTGGTGTGACCACTTGAATGTTTAGAGAGATCATGAGGTCATTCATTCTTAAAAACTTCCTCCAACTAAATTTTGATTAAGTGACTAAATTTATTGGGACAAAATTTGTTATTTTTTCCATAGATAGAAATAACACGCCATATTATTCATTAATGAGATAAGGATTTTCCTTTGTGCACTTTCCTTGCTTCCCAACTAAACCATTTACTCCTATTCTTATATAGGCCTTGTTATTTAAGTTTTCCACATTCACAAAGTCACATAATTTACTCAAATATAATAAATTTTTACCAAGGCCTTCAGCCACCAAAATATCCACGCACTTAAAATATTTTGCACGTATTTTCTCTTTTTTGGAGCTAATGATCTATAAAAAATCATTTCTGATAAAAATGACACAGTCATTGTGGTATTGGATTACCATGATAATATTCTAGTTTTCCATCATATGTGATTCACATCCTCTATCAAGGACCCACACTCCATCCCGATCTATCACATTCAAACCATTATATGTTATATTCATCTTCACAAATATTAATTTATTTATACATTTTTTGTTATCTTCCTTCTGTTAGTGGTGAATAAGGTTGTTCCCACTCTACATTCATCGGATCAACCTCATCTTGTAGGGATATACACTTATTTTGAACTTTCCACCCCCATGAAAATCCTTCCTCCTAATAAGATATATTCTTTGGGTCTTCATTGAAAAAAATATTTATACCATTGATGGTAAATTAATATATTTTTTTCATAACCTTAAAACCAAAAATAGTATCTTTAAAAAATATATCAAATTTACGGATTTGGTATTCATTTTTGTAATTGGTTTTGATCCCAGAAAAACCATTTTTATAAATAACACTCTTTTTTGTATACCACATCATTCCCAAACATAATAAAATTCATAGTTTAATATTTCATGTTTTCACTAATCCTCTTATCGCATTATGGGTGTTTTGAGAATAACCTAAATCTGTATTTTCCTAATGTTTGGGTTCTTATTGTTTCACAACAACCACCACTACATTTTCATGTGATCAATCCCCTCAATATATTTTCATTTACAATTATACTATTTCAAATATTTGATATCATCTTTCATCAACATTAAATATTTTATAACAACTTTAACATTTTCTACAAGCTATACACTCTAACATTGTATTGTCCTAAATGTAGTTAGATGTCTTTCTTGATCATCAAGATTTCATGGAATGGAATCAACTCCACCTTAAATCTCTTTGACCCTTTTGACATGATATTTAATATAGTTGGTTAATCCATCAATTTTTTTTTTACTTTAAATTTTGAGCTACATCTCATCTTCCTTATAATGTTGTTTATAATTGTTAGATGTGATTCATTTAATTTTTTCCTTCATTCCAAATTTTTCTTCCTATTTTTGTGGCATATATAGTTTTGAATCACATACCATTACATTTTATTTCAATGTTTTATCCATCCAAACATCAATTTCTTCATGTGTAGATTCTTGTACATCCTTGTTGTATAAGTTTCTCTCAAAGTTCATGTGGTATAAATTTCCTAAAATTTGGGCCAATCAATAAAATTCAAAAAAACATCATCTATGAGGTATTTTCATTCCTTAACCTCTTTTGCTGACATTTATTTTGAGTTGGAATATTTATATAGAATATATATCATTTTTTCAGAATAATTTTTTTGCAACGAAAAATTTTCATCCATTGGTTTATATTATAGCTCACTATCTAGGGTGGTTTTGGTGATCAAAAACACCAAATTGGGTATCTAACAATTTATGATGGTTTTAAGTGTTTCGATTTTAAACATTTATATTCAATGTATCCTCAAAAATCATTGTGATCAAGATAAATATAGTGGATAATTTTAGATTCCTATACCTATAGGATCCAGTAGATACCTAATAGAACACACAAGATAGAAAGTGGTATCTGGATAGAACATTGGTTATGTTTAAGTTCCACTATCAGGCCAATAGACAATATTGATGTAATCTTTAAAGAACCTATATTCTTTCCATGTTCCAGCATAGGGCCATTAAAACCCACAAGTTAACTAGCGATATCAAGGTAGATATAAAATTTATCTATTTTAAGAGGCCCTACATGGATTAATCCGACCTCGAACAACACCTTACAATCCTTAAAGGATACAGAACGTTCATAAAGATTTTAGATGCCATAAATATTCACCCATGTGTTCTTTGAAGGTTATGGGAACCTTGAAAATCATTTTTACCTCATTGTGCGTCATTTTCATCATTATTTTATTCTTTTTTCTTTCTTCTCTCCCTTACTCCAATATCTCCATGTTTTATTCTTTTTAGAGGATTAAGAATGTTCATCTACGAGATTTCATATTAAATGTATATTGTTTTTTATTTTCATGGGCGATCACTAACAATGATTTTATGGATTTGGGTGCTCACTATAATTGAGTGTAAGCAGGTTGGTTTACATTTCTATTAAAAGTGTAGGTACTGGGTTTCTATTAACTAACCACTAAAATTCTACTAATGTAAACTAGTTTATTATAAATCTACTAAAAATATTGGTTTTTACATCTTGTAAATGGGTTACATAGATACTTGTAAGGCCAAGGGGTAATGAAAAATATCAATTAACATTGATGAGAGGGCACAAGGGCTCTATATTTTATTGTCTTTAAACTCCTTTATCAAATAATGTTTTTATTATCATTCTTTTTTCTACTGCATTGTAACTATTATATTTTGGATTACCTTTGTATCAAAAATTTTTTAAAAATTAAATTCACCCCCACCCCTCCCACTCCTTCCATCCTTATATAGAGAAACACGATATATGATTTACATATGGGTTATTCATCTTTATTATATTTCAAAATTACTTTGGGAGCTTTAGAATGAGATTACCAAAATTTCTATCATAAACATTGATTATCATTTATTTATTTCGTCCCTTTTTTAGTGACAAAAAACATTGATAATGGTATCCTTTTTTATAATACTAACCAAAAATTCTCATAGGTTTATCTTTATCATCACTAAAAAGTAATTAATGGAAATTTATTTTTAGCATTGATAAATATTACCCTTTATCATCACTTTAATTTGTACTCATAAAATGATCCCCTTTAAAGGTGATAAAAAGGGTCGATAAAGGACACCCTAAATAATTCAATGTAAATATAAATTTTATATAATTGTAAATATAAATTATGTCTCAATATGTATATTTATTACTATAAATAAAATATTTAAATATATTATAAAAAATATAATGTATTATATTATACTTCTTCCCCATAAAACATACGTATGACAAAAAACACTCCCATGTACTCTATCCCAGTCAATCCATCCCCCAACAACTTGTGTGTGTGGGGGGGAGGGGAATTTATAAGACAAAGTACATATAATTATATAAATATGATGTATATAGAGATAATATTTTAAAAAATTATTAACATTATTTTTTTAAAAAATTATATATATGTGTATAATTATCATATTTATACTAATCAATACAAATATTTAATAATATAACTACATACAATAAAAAAATTATATATAAATATAATATATTATTTTTTTCCATACTTATATAAATATATAAATGAATATATATTAATTTAATGTTATTTATAATATATGTAAATATATATAAATTTATATATTTATGTATTTATGTATTTATATATTCTTAAATATGATTTATATAACAATATATTTATATATATATAATATTATACTTATTTATAATTATATATATTCTTAATTACACACACACTAATACATATATATATATATATTAAAATATAGAGATATGAACTAGATAATTAAATATATAAATATAATTACAAGTATAATTAATAAAGTTCATATTTGAATTTATATATTTATATTCAATTTAATTAATGTAAATTATTCAAAAATATTTGTATGTATGTGTATGTCTGTGTATGTGTAGGGATATATGTGTATGCTAGTATGTGGTTGTATGTATTTTTATATATGCATATTTTGTGTGTATGTATGTGTATATGTGTGTATCTATGTGTATATATGTGTACGTATGTATATGTATGTGTTGTATATGTATGTATGTATGTAATGTGTATCTAAATTTGTATAATTATGTGTGTGTAAATTGATGTCTGTGTTGTGTTTGTATAGTTTATGTGTACGGGTATGTGTGTGTGTGTGTGTTTGTTTGTATTTGTTTGTATGGGTATGTGTATGTATGTGTATGTATGTAAATGTATGTGCATGTATGTATGAGTATGTAAATTTGTATATATGTGTATGTGTATATGTATGTGTATTTGTATGTGTATGTGTATGTGGATGTATGTGGATGTACATGATTGTTGGTATGTGCATGCATGTACGTGTATGTTTATGTTGTATATGTATGTAGGCATATGTAATTATATGAATTTTTATGTGTATGTATGTGTATATGTGTGTGTACATGCATGTAGGTGTATATGCATGTATACATAAGTATGTGCATATATGTGTATGTGTATCGGTAAGTCTATGTATTTGTGTATGTGTATGTGTATCTGTATGTTTATGTGTATGTGTATGTGTATGTGTATGTGTATGTGTATGTGTATGTGTATGTGTATGTGTATGTGTATGTGTATGTGTATGTGTATGTGTATGTGTATGTGTATGTGTATGTGTATGTGTATGTGTATGTGTATGTGTATTTGTATGTGTATGTGTATGTGTATGTGTATGTGTAGGTGTAGGTGTATGTGTATGTGTATGTGTATGTGTATGTGTATGTGTATGTGTATGTGTATGTTTACATGGAAGTTTAAGTGTAAGTGTAAGTGAATGTGTATGTGTATGTGGATGTGCATATGTATGTGTATGTGTATGTGCATGTGTATGTGTACGTGTACATGTATGTGTATGTGTATGTGTAAGTGTATGTGTATGTGTATGTCTATGTGTATGTGTATGTTTATGTTTATGTGTATCTTTATCTGTATCTCTATGTGTATGTGTTTGGTTATGTGTATGTGTATATTTATGTGTATTCATATTTAGGCTTAAGTTTGTGTGTAAGTGTATGTATGTAATGTGTATATCGTAATATATGTATATTATTATATCATTATGTAATTGGAAAAGTCATTTGTTGTTTGAATTTGACATATCACATTATAGTAGAAATATATAAATATATAAACACACAATCACAAGAAAAGACAATGGGTTTTTTAAATGCAATTAATACTATTTTTTATTGTATTCATTTTTATAGTTGTTTATATATTTCTATGTTCTAATATTCAATATGATTAAGATGTATGGTATTTTTCTAATTAGTATTTATTCAGTTTTACCTTCATATATTTGTATACTAGTTCTTTTTAGTATTATAATTTTTTCGTTATTAATTAGTACATGATTATAAATCGATTTTTTTAAAGTGGAATCTTTAATATTTTAATATTTTATTTTTAAATTATTAATTTTTAATATTATATTAATTTATATAACAAATTTTTTTAATTTAATTTTTTAAATGTTTTGAGAAGTTATTCACATTAAATTGTTAAATTTTATTTAATTTCAATATTTTTACATTTAATATTATCTATTAATCTTCAAAACAAATTCAGTTTTAATATTTTCTATAATTCATTCTACTTTAATATTTTTTATTTCTTATTTCTATAATTTATTCATTTTAAATATTTATTTATACAATTTAATTTATTAATATTTAATATCATGAATATAATTTTAATTTACATAATTAATATTATTTAGTCTTTTAAAAAAATTAATTTATATAAAAAATATTATTTATTCAATTTTATTATTTTTAAATTAGTTAATATTAAATATTTTTGAAATTTATTAAATTTTAATTCTTTTTTTAAAATGTAATGTTTTTTTATTCTTGTTTATATAATTAGTAGTTTATTATTATCTTTAAATTGATTTTTTAATTTTAATGTACTATTATTTAGTAGCACTATATTTAAATGATTAGCACTAAACATAGAAGTGATAAATCCATACTCTATCAGTGCTAAATTTTTCACTTCTCAATATATAATTTAGAGTCTATGAAGTGTAGTCAGACCACATCTAAAGGTAACCCAACCTCACATTAGAGTTGTCTTATGCTCATATAACGGTCATTTGAGCTTATCCTTCCACATAACACCCATTTTTTAGTGCTAAATTTAGTGTAAATAAATCCATACTATATTAACGCTTAATTTATCAAACATACAGATATAAATTATAATTTATAAAAAAATTATTTTCATTTTATCTTGGAGTAAGTTATGTTTTCTCAGTTCTTCTTTATTAGTGCTGATAAAAAACTTTCCATTTTTAAAAGAACCCTTGTGGAGACCATTTCATCTCATGTTGTTCAAGAACTCGAGAAATTCGAACATTATTGTATCCCCCTTTGAATTCATTGGAAGAATCAACCCTTAAACGAACGTATTTTTTTATTTCTTGTTTTTAATTGATTTTGCAATGTTGTTTTTATTTTTTTGTAGTTTTTCCCTTCTACTTGAATCTATATCCTATTTTTGAGTTTCCAACCTTTTTTTAATATTGAATTATGTAGTTGTATCCCAGTAAAGTGCACTAAAATTTTACCAATTCTTTAACTATTTATACTTAAAACATTTCACCAAAACCCATATTCGGTTTTATGTGATGGTGTTTGGGTGTCGTGCTTTGTGATGTTAGAGTGGTAGGGAGTGGATCCTTCTCATATTCATTAGTCTCTATCTTGGGCTTATTTTTGGGTATTTTTCTTTTTGTCATCAACATCTATAACACTATCATGATTTGATAATAACATATTGTATTCTATAATTTATGTACATGAGGCACTGACTGTGATTTCCTGTAAATTAATTTTTCATATGGAATTTATCTAATATTTTCTACCTTAATATTATAATTATTTGAAATAAAATAAAAATACCATTACCCACATAACACATTCACATAAGTCATGCATATAATGAATGCATTAAAAATTTTACTCATGTTAATGTATAACCCAACTAACTCCACACATACTTTATTAAATTCACATATATCTCTCTCTAAATATAAATAATTGTATAGTTTAAATGTAAAAACGATATAAAATACAAATATTCATACACAAATATGGAATTAAAAAGAATTTATATAATTCAAAATAATTATTACTTAAAATATAACAATATAAAACAATTTAACAAAGCTAAGAATATTTATTCACAAATATATTAAATAAAAAACAAAATATAAATAATAAATAATTTTAAAAACTACATATAACATAATATAATTTTAAGAAAATAATATTATTTAAAAAATAGTAAATAACAACTATAAACTATAATTTTAAATCACACTAAGATATCAATACAAATACATCAAAATAATAATAACATAACTCTGAAAAAAATAATACACAATTGATTATTTGAAATCATTACAAAAATTAAAAAAAAAGTATTCTAAATTTTTGAAATGATAAAAAACATAATACCATTAAAAAATGAAAAAAATAAAAAACATGATAAGATTGAGATAAAATGTGAATAAAATAAAATAAATTACTCCTCCCATATTTAACAATTAGACACACATAAAACAATAATCTATCATTAATCAATTAAACCTAAATAAAAAATGGTTGTTTGATTCCTCCACTTCTCTTGTTTCCCAATATACTATGATAGACCCCATCTTAGTCTTGAATGGGTGGATTTGGATTGGTTTAGTATTGTTTATAGGGAATGTTTTCTACAAGTCAATTTTTTTGTTAGGGACTCCATTTGTTTTCATATGGTTGAATTCTATTATTTTAAAAACAATTATTGTTAATTATTTTTAGATATATCCTGATATTAATCCAGTTATAGAAATCAATTGGTTTCATTTGTGCATTAATAATGAAAGGGATTTAATTATCTCCCCTAATTAATCCATTTTAAAAAATTGAATAATTTATGATATTGGACTTTTGGTAATAAAAGAATAAGTTTTATTATACTTAGTTTTCATAAAACTTTTCATCTTTTTATGTTATAACTTTTTGTTGATACTATAAGAATTTATATCCAACATGATGACCATATGTTGTATATATAATTAATTTCCAATTAGGATTGTAAATTCATAACTTCTGAATATTTTTTATTAAATATGAATATTATTGTATCAAATAGTATGACATGATTCAGAAATGTATATATTCCATTTGATTTAAAATGAATATAAATATGTGTTTAAAGAGTTCATTGAGTTTGAAAAATATCATGCATATGACCCTTCTCAAATCCTTATCCTTTCTTTACACTGTTGTTATTCAAGATGAATTATTCCAAGAGAGTTAAAAGAACACTTGATATGTTATATAATATATTGAATTTAAAAAAAATTACACAATAAATGGTAAAGATCTGAATGTAGATAATGAATGGGATAACACTGTGGTTTTGGGGATCATTAAATATGATTAGAAATGTGAACAATGATGAAGATCATATTGAGGATATGATTATAAGTGTAAAAAAAGATAAGGATCATATTCAAGAAATTATTATGACTGTATATGATTAAATTTTTAATTATCAAAATATTTTTGAAATGAAGAAGAATTTTGAAAAGAAAAAATTGTATGTTATTTTTACTTAACATACAACCTTGAAAACCATACAAAAGTTATATAATTTTAAAGCTCATAATATAAAGATCAATGCCAGTTTTACTGAATAACACTATCTCTTGAATGATATGATATAAAAAGATAATAAAATTCGGTTCCAAACATATTAATTTAAAAAAATGTTAAGTTCAAGAGGAAATATATCTAAAACAATACATCCATTTTGAAATTATTATATATTTTTTATCAAGCACCAATAATCCAAAAGAAAATGATGTATGTGAGGTGAATCTCAATACAAGAAATTTGAATCATGACCTTCCAATGTTTTATTGTACTATACAATAATTATAGGGTTTA
Organism: Viscum album; assembly: GCA_963277665.1. Lineage (NCBI taxonomy): Eukaryota > Viridiplantae > Streptophyta > Magnoliopsida > Santalales > Viscaceae > Viscum > Viscum album. Next base: position 31,229,134 of record OY728150.1, on the reverse strand, counting down.
TGAGCCTATATAGAAGTGAGAAGACTCTAAGGAAATTATTGTGGTACACCCAAAAAATAGTTAAATACTATATATATCATCACTCAGGAGACTCTCAATAGTAGAAGAACATTTTTCATGAGTGTTCTAAATTTTGAAACAAGCCAAGAAACCTCAATCTTATGTTATGTACCGATGGAGAGAATACTTGTTCTGTTCAAAGTAATATGAACAGTATATGGCCAAATATATTTATAAATTATAACATTCCACCATGGTTTTTGATGAAGAAAAAATAAATTATATTATCTTTAATTGTATAATAACCAATAAAACTAGGTAACAAAAATGATGTTTATTTTTATTTATTGATGGAATATTTGAAAAGGATGTAGGATGAATGTGTTATGATTTATTATTTTTATAAAAATTATTATTTGATGTTTAGAGAAATGTTTGGTTAGATTATAAATGAATTTCCTTCTTATATAATGTTTAGGGAATTATTATTAAAGTAATGTTAAGGTGCCCCATTTGTGATGATGATACACACTCAGTTTGATTAAAAGAATCATAAATGATTTTTTCGAACAATAATTTTTTTAACATGGTAACATAAAACCTTATATTTTATATCCTCATTTTATGAGAATTCAGAAGAAGGTACAACACTGTCTCTACTGACAGGTGATTAATATTTTCATAAAGTAAAATATATTGTTCCCATATTCAGCAATGATTTTAAAAAAAAATTCTTATAAAAACTATTTTAAAAAATGGTTTTATTAATATCATATAAGAATTGATTCTATGTTACGAATTTTAATAATTTCATTCACGTAAAAGAAAACGTATGTGATAGTGTCGTTGGCCTGTTAATGAATGCACCAACAGAACATAGGATGGAATTAAAACTAGGATTGACATTGGAATAAGGAATTTTTTGGAATTAGTGAAAGGTGAATGGTGGATTTGTATTCATCCAAATGATTACAATTTTTATATATTTTATAGATATTATATTTGTACCATTATGAATGATATAAAGTTTCTGAAGAGATATTCATTAAATATCAATAATTTCATTTCAATAACTAATTATAATTAAAGGTATTAAAATCATAGGACATCGAAGGTTAGATACATGTTTTAATGAATGTGACTTTACATTAAATTCTACCTAAAAATTTTCTACACACATTATCCAAGTTTTGTTTCTTTTTAAATGATATATGAAATAAATTTATATTCCAATAAAAGGTGATAATTATGGAAGAATAATTTTTTTTCTTATTAAGTGAATTAGAGATGTTTATCCCACCATAATCACCCGATGGATCACTTGGTTATAGATATCTGGATATATTTTTTTGTACATTATTTATGGATAAACCTCATTGAATGATATATAATTATTTTGAAAGGGTACATCATGAATCAATTCTATCCCAGATATTTTATTATAGAGTTATATATTAGTGAATAATAAATATAATTTTATACTGAATATCTATAATATATTCATAATATTTTCCACCAAAAATCTCATAAATTTGGGCCCCCTTTGGCTAGTTAAATTTTCAAAATATATTTTGTTGCAATTCCCATTACAGAGCAAGTGTGTGATAAATATTGATTTTTAGATAATTTTTTATATAATGAACCATTTATTTAAACCATTAATAGTATTTTTAATATATTATGGGATAAAATATGTATATAAAATACACATAATTGGTAATTTTTAGTATGGTTTCAAGGTTATATTTTAAAGGAGGAATCATAAAATCCCAATTTATTTTCAAAAAATAATAATGGATAGTCAGGGGTATAAGGCCCCATCCTTAAACCTTACTTAATCTTGAGTTATTACAAGATTACACATTGAGGATCTTTTCAGGTTTATAGTTTTAGAGAATTAGATCATGAAACTTGCATTACATTCCACATTTAAACAAAGTGGTTACATAAAAGACAATATTCATTCTTCCCATCAACAGAAACATATTTAAAATAAAACATGGATTCTTTCTTGACACATCCTCGACACTATCATCACATCATGTACCTTTCCCTTGACCTGTGAAAAACATTTCAAAAACATGGGATGAGCATAAAAATCTCGGTAAGGGTTATAAAAATATGGAAAGGAAAGATGAGTTCATATATACATAAGAATGAAATCATACTTTACCCATAAAACATAGGCACTTTAACATACCTCATCAAACCATGAATAAATCATAGAAAACATAAGACATAAAGGTAACTTGAGGCATTCATAACATTCTTACGTAGGGAGTAACCCTCTTGGTTAAGTTTTGAATACCCATCACAGTATATTACCTAAATCGCTTCGGAGAAACCTTAACGTTTCACTCCTTCGCGTTACCCAATGTAATGGAGAGCTATATCGGGCTCACCCGCCCTTAGTTTATCACGGAACCACCCGTTTTCATAACAATGCCCAAGAACCATAACATAAATGTATCACAAAAAACATTCATAAAGGAAATATAACATTTCCACATTTCAATCACAATATAACATTTTAGGATATTGAAATAATGAATCCATTAAAAAAACCATTTTCAAAACCATTTAAAACATTTAATAAAGAGATTTTGGAATCAAAGTGTCCCATACCACCTTGAAGCTTTTAAAATTTTAAACCATTAATATCCATATAAATAAATCCATAAAACCATTTTGAAAACATGTATATTAATAAGAACAAATCATTAAAACATTTAAAGCGATATTTTGGTTAAAGGTTTTTCACCAAAATTAGAGACACTTGAATACAATAATTGAGGAATAACATTTAATAATAACATTATAATATCATGAGAATAAATGGATTCATGATATAATATTCCAAAGGATGGTATATACACTATATAAGAGTGAATTGGTGCATAATAACAATGAAATCTCAATAGAGATGTAAAATGTGATGAAATCCCTTATAAAGAAGATGTCCTTAAATTAAGGATAAATCAATCTCAAAAATATGTGTGAAAAATATAAATACACCCAATATAATTGGATATTAAGTGTAAAACAATAAAAGGACATTCACACATATTCAAAGGTTGACATATTCAATAACCACACGTTGAACCCAAAGAAATCGAAATTGGGTTAAAAATTTCCCTTGGTCAAATTCGACAGCCTAACAGCGTCACTTCAAAAATTCTGAAAATGAGTTGATGAGAGATAAAAATGGAATCTCATCACTTGGAAATAAAATTTAAGTCAATCCGTATTTAGAAGAACATATCCCAACATAATAGTATGTGAATTAAAAGACATAACAAATGAAGTCTTTTAAAAAGAGGAGGGTGAAAGGTTCCCTTACCGACTTGGGTAACTTTCGAAAAGTACACCCCATTGAATAAGTGTCATACAATGAATATGTAAATACCCATAAATGGAATTATATTACAAAAGTAGTGTAATAATGGGCAGTAAATAAACCAATCAAAGGAAATTGTGGCAAATGTAGCATAAATCTCACGCGAATAAAATTGAGATGAAAAATCTCTTATGAAAACTCGGCAGCCTAAAGGCGCCACTTAAAACATCCAAAATGGATTGATGAGAGGGAATAGGGTCTATCATCAAATCAACATAAAGTTTATAGAAAGTGGAATATAAAATAACATCCCCCAACATAACAAAGTGGAGCTTAAAAGAAGTGACATAAAGGAGAGTACTTAAAAACAAAGAGAGAGGTTAGATCTCTTACGGAAATTCGGCAGCCTAACGGCGCCACTCAAAACATCAAAAATGGATTGATGAGAGAGAATAGGGTCTCTCATAATATGTACATAAAAATTACAGTAATAGTAATATAAAATAACATCCCAGTAACAAGAAAGTTGAGCTTTAAAAGGAATGACATAAAAGAGCATACTTAAAAAGAAAGAGAGGAGTAGGATCCCATACCTCGGGTCCGACTTGACTCGATCGTTCTTTAACATCCTGAATAATAAACATGAGTAAATTTATACTTAATTAAGAAAATTTTTCAAGTTCATTATTCCTTTTATATCAATTATTGATATGTCATAAACATTATGTAATCATTTTAGTTAATAATGTTTTTTGTCGATATTTGGTTCTTAAGTCAAAAGTGGACTTCTTACAATTACATGTTGTTCGTGTGGTCAATGGTTCATTATATACAGAATTAAATTCCTGATTTGGATATCATATATATCATATATATACAGAATATAAATGTATTTATAATATTACATAAACATTTAGAGGTAATAAATGAAATGCACCGTTCATGGAGACGGTAAGCCGTACGTACGCATGAACGCTACTCTCATTTCTTTGTCATATTAATGGAATTAAAACTTAATGAGAGGTATGTATATTTTAATTCCATAATTATATTTATCATTTATATGTATCATTCATCATATATATCCATTATATACATGTACTTATAATAATACATTACATTTGGGGATAAGAAATGAAATGCACCGTTCATGGAGACGGTAAGCCATACGTAAGCATGAACGCTACTTTCATTTCTGTCTCATACTTTAATGGAAAGAAATAATAAATATATATAGGTATATTATAATTCCAGTATAACATCATATATAATAACATTAAATCCATCCTTTATACGTCCCACATTTGGCATTAATGAATCACATCACTTTGAGGGGGCGGTAGTCCGCACTTCCTAAAATGAAGATATCGTGTATACCCATAATGGAAGCCATAAAAGTAAGCCACAAATGAAAAATACATAAGCTTAAGTAAAACATAAACATATTATATATCATATATAAATATAGTGACATCTTAATGGCCACCTTTGAAGGTGTTATATGAGTGTTGAACAATCATCGTTTCGTGAGGCAGAAATTTTCCATCCACGGAAACAGTATGTTCATTAACCATTAGATGTAGTTGTGTGTAAGTGTAGCTCGAATACTTATTATAACAACATCCTAGTATATTTAATATACTGGAGTTGTTACAAAAGAAATGAATAAAAAGAGTTTAGGGGGTTGGAGAGGCAAAATAAAACAAAAGGACTCAATTGAACACATTACCTTAAAATCGGGTAACTCCCTTTGGTTTGAGCTCAAAGGATTACTTGGGAAGGTTTATGCCAAAAGTGAGGCTTCAAGGAGTAAGATAGGTAAGTGGAGAGACAAAATGGTCAGGGGTTGGCCGATCCAAAGGCTTTGGGAGTGTGGGTAAGGAGGTAGAGGTGGGGGCCTTTTATAAGAGGAGAGGAGGGGCACTCTTGTAAAGTTACAAAATGTTACCTTATTTTCAAAAGAGTTTCGGATTTTAAAGGTCCAACATTGATTTATTTCGAGTATAAGGTGATAAGGGTTAGAAATACACTCATCCAATAGGTTTTGGACATGTTTAGGTCTTAGATATTACATTATCTTTCCATTTTATTTAAATCATTAAATAATGAGGTCATCACTGCATCATCATGATGTCAGAAATATTTTAATTTATTTAATGTATAAAAATTATAAAAAAAATACTATGATGTTGGAAATAGTTTTATCTTTCTATGTAATATTTATAGTCAAAAATATTACTTGTATAACCCCATGTAAAAATTGTTTTAGTAAAACATCTCATGTGTGTGTCATTTTTACTTTAACTTTAAATAAAAAGATATTAATGTCATTTTCCAACCAAAGTGGCTCCATGGGGTCCCCAAGTTGACCCATGGATTTTCTTGGTTTGCCATGACACATCCAATAAGGGTAGGACTTGTGTCTAGGTATTTTCATTTTATTATAATATCATTTTTTCCTTAAATTGCACTAATTACCTCTAATCGCGATTAAAAACTTAATAAGTTACTATTCACCAAAAAAATTATTTTAATCCCATTGAACCACATTTTACTTCTTAATGATAACCATGTATGTCGGATTTTTGAAATTCAAAACCCAAAGGTGGAAAAATTTCATTTAAATAGAAAATCAGTTTTTATAAGTACCACTTAGTGGTTTCACTATTCATCAAAAATTGAAGTTTTTCAGAAAATTACCAAAAATTCACCCTAAGCTATATTTGATATTCTGAATTCAAAAATGAAGTCTATTTTACAAAATTCAAAATATATAAGTCACATTAATTAATTTAATAATTAATTCCCGTTGTCATGACAAATAGCGTGTTTTTATGAAACAATATGTATCAAAAGTTTGACACTAGTTTAAGTCTGATTTCAAGGTAAAATTAATTCCAATGACCACTATTGGATTTAATGGTAAAAATATATCCTAATTTCACTTTAAAACAAATTAAAAAGATAATCTAATAATATAAATAAATTATATTAAAAAGAGGTTTTGAATTAAAATACAACATTTTACACTATTCATTAAAAAAATGAACTTTATCGGAAAGATACCAAAAATTTACAAAAAGTAAATTTTGATGTCCCGATTCTAAATAAGAGTTTTATTTGGTCCAAATAGAATGTATAAGAGTGAAAAAAACTATATTTAATGACGGTTCGCCATCAAAAGGCGATAAGTGAACCTTTAGTGAAAACTAGGGCATATACGCCTAAAATTGAATTCTTTCCATATTTTAAGCCTTTATCTTTTATTGGATAAATGTAAAAACATTTAAAAACATATATAATCATATTTTAGTTATTTATATCCATTCCCGCCAATACAACGGCTATATGTTAACTTCCATTTAAAATAATATTATTTTATTATTAGAGTGCAACGTAAGATTCCCAAGAAACTCGTTGTTGTGTGTTGGGTATGCCATCGAGCATAACATCCCCATTAAAGTCATATTAATATTTTATTCACAAATATGGAAAAATATGAAAATGTCATATTCTTTATTTACCTGGGGTGTTACATCCTTCCCCACTTTTAGGAATTGTGTCCTCGTAATTTTAAAATTGGGCTTCGAAACATCCTTGAAAGTCCCACATCGGAAGAAGAGTCGGTAAAACAATCACATTAAAATAAAGAAAGATAAGTACAAAGGTCACCCGAGTTAACCCATACTAGGATTCCACGTATGAAAACATGGACATGGAGGAGAAAACATAGGGTCATGTTCTGATGAAGAGTGATAGAAAACATGTTTAGGAGAAAGTTAACCATGAGAAAATCATAAACTTGTGATGGGTTAAACGGTATTCTATTCCCCAGTAGGAAAAGTTAATAGACATCATTTTTGTTTTAAGATGCCTTTTATTGGGGAATTTATTCATAAGGAAACATAATCACTTATCATGTTGACTTTCAACTTTTATTAGATTCCTTACACAAAGTCATATTTTCTCTAAAAGGCGAGTATTTAGGAAGACTTGTTCACATTAAGAGTATTATAATCAACTTTTTGAGAATCACCTAATCCAAAAAAGAGAACTATATACTTCCCATGTCTTTAGACTTTAACCAAAACCAAAACCAAAAAGGCTAGTACAAGATCAGATAATCCAGAAAAGGATAACCCTTTAAAAAAAGAAAATCTATACTTAATCTCCAAAATTTGTCCAACAAAACCCAAAGTTCTACGAGGACCATTATATAAAAAATTTGTCCATAAAATTATTCAAAGTAAACCAATCTAAGATTGAAACCCAAATATTTGAAGGATTTAGTCACATAGTCTTCCAAGTTAAATCGTAACATTTATCTCCAAACAACATCAGTTGCTCCTAAAGTCTCGTATTGAAAAGTAATTAACCTAATCACATATCCTCCATGATAGGTTAATCATTTTCATAAATAACCCAAAATCAACTTACTCTTAATTCATAAAATCATATAACTAAAAAAATCAATCAAACTAACCAGGGACTTCACGTAGTCCAGTGGTAGGCGATAAATACCAGTCGCACTTTCGTTGTGGGTTCGATTCCCGCAGCTTTGTCTGACGCGACGGGTTGTCACACGGTCTACGTGTTGTCATTTTTCCAAAACAATATAATTCTCAAAACATTTCCCAAAACGAGATAAAATCATCAAAAATAAACATTATATATTTTAACCTCAAGTTTATCTCATGCCTTTCATTTTCCATCATAACATATAATAACCAATAATTACCTCAAAAGTAAGGATCATAGAAACCCTAATGGTTACCTTTTTAATTATTACCTGAACTTCCACATCGATTGGTCACCTCGTACATGATGCATTATAGAACATACCATGGTTCACGTGGTTGATCATGACTCCTTGATAGTTGGTTTAGAACAACCACTGGTTTCCTCATTGAATACCCCATTTCATCGAGTCTCTTAATCATAGAACCACCACAGTTTCCTTCAAACCTGTTGTCTCTTTGGTACCTTCTAGATCCATCCATTCACTAAAAACAGAAATGTCAATGTGAGTATATCAACAAAACCCTCATGTACTAATGAGGAAGGTAAACACTAAGATATACTTACTCATTCACTTTATCTAAAACCAGGACTCTTTCTGAAATCCTAACCATTATGGTAATGTCACTTTTGCTTAAAGAATACACTAACCTCTAAAGTTATCTAAACCGAACTTTGATACCAACTATAAGGCCCCAGCCTTAAACCTTACTTAATCTTGAGTTATTACAAGATTACACATTGAGGATCTTTTCAGGTTTAGAGTTTTAGAGAATTCGATCATGAAACATGCATTACATTCCACATTTAAACAAAGTGGTTACATAAAAGACAATATTTATTCATCCCATCAACGGAAACATATTTAAAATAAAACATGGATTCTTTCTTAACACACCCTTGACACTATCATCGCATCATGTACCTTTCCCTTGACCTGTGAAAAAAATTTCAAAAACTTGGGATGAGAATAAAAAGCTCAGTAAGGGTTATAAAAATATGGAAAGGAAACATGAGTTCATATATACATAAGAATGAAATCATAATTTACCCATAAAACATAGGCACTTTAACATACCTCATCAAACCATGAATAAATCATAGAAAACATAATACATAAAGGTAACTTGAGGCATTCATAACATTCTTACGTAGGGAGTAACCCTCTTGGTTATGTTTGGAATACCCATCACAGTATATTCCCTAAATCTCTTTGGAGAAACCTTAACTTTTCACTCCTTCGTGTTGCCCAATGCATTGGAGAGCTATATTGGGCTCACCCGCCCTTAGTTTATCACGGAACCACCCGTTTTCATAAAAATGCCCAAGAACCATAACATAAATGTATCACAAAAAACATGCATAAAGGAAATATAACATTTCCATATTTCAGTCACAATATAACATTTTAGGATATTGAAATAATGAATCCATTAAAAAAACCATTTTCAAAACCATTTAAAACATTTAATAAAGAGATTTTTGAATCAAAGTGTCTCATACCACCTTGAAGATTTTAAAATTTTAAACCATTAATATCCATATAAATAAATCCTTAAAACCATTTTGAAAACATGGATATTAATAAGAACAAATCATTAAAACATTTAAAGCGATATTTTGGTTAAAGGGTTTTCACCAAAATTAGAGACACTTGAATACAATAATTGAGGAATAACATTTAATCATAACATTATAATATCATGAGAATAAATGGATTCATGATATAATATTCCAAAGGACGTTATATACACCATATAAGAGTGAATTGGTGCATAACAACAATGAAATCTCAATAGAGATGAAAAATGTGATGAAATCCCTTATAAAGAAGATATCCTTAAATTAAGGATAAATCAATCTCAAAAATATGTGTGAAAAATATAAATACACCCAATGTAATTGGATATTAAGTGTAAAACAATAAAAGGACATTCAAACATATTCAAAGGATGACATATTCAATAACTACACGTTGAACCCAAAGAAATCGAAATTGGGTTAAAAAGTTCCCTTGGTAAAATTCGACAGCCTAACGGCATCACTTCAAAAATTCAGAAAATGAGTTGATGAGAGATAAAAAGGGAATCTCATCACTTGGACATAAAATTTCAGTCAATCAGGATATAGAATAACATAACCCAACATAATATTATGTGAATTAAAAGACATAACAAACGAAGTCTTTTAAAAAGAGGAGGGTGAAAGGTTCCCTTACCGACTTGGGTAACTTTCGAAAAGTACACCCCATTGAAGAAGTGTCATACAACAAATATTTAAATACACATAAATGGAATTATATTAAAAAAGGAATGTAATAATGGGCACTACATAAACCACTCAAAAGAAATTGTGGAAAATGTAGCATAAATCTCACGGGAATAAAAGTGAGATGAAAAATCTCTTACGAAAACTCGGCAGCCTAACGGCGCCACTTAAAACTTCCAAAATGGATTGATGAGAGGGAATAGGGTCTCTCATCAAATCAACATAAAGATTACAGAAAGTGGAATATAAAATAACATCCACCAACATAGCAAAGAGGAGCTTAAAAGAAGTGACATAAAGGAGAGTACTTAAAAAGAAAGAGAGAGGTTAGATCTCTTACAAAAATTTGGCAGCCTAACGGCGCCACTCAAAACATCTAAAATGGATTGATGAGAGAGAATAGGGTCTTTCATCATATGTACATAAAAATTACAGTAAGAGTAATATAAAATAACATCCCAATAACAAGAAAGTTGAGCTTTAAAAGGAATGACATAAAAGAGCGTACTTGAAAAGAAAGAGAGGAGTAGGATCCCTTACCTCGGGTCCGACTTGACTCGATCGTTCTTTAACGTCCTGAATAATAAACTTGAGTAAATTTATACTTTCTTAAGAACCTTTTTCAAGTTCATTAATACTTTTATATCAATTATTGACATGTCATAAACATTATGTAATCATTTAAGTTAATAATGTTTGTTTTGTCGATATTTGGTTCTTAAGTCAAAAGTGGACTTCTTACAATTACATGTTGTTCGTGTGGTCAATGGTTCATTATATCCAGAATGACATTCCTGATTTGGATAGAATATATATCATATATATCCAGAATATACATGTATTTATAATATTACATAATCATTTAGAGGTAAGAAATGAAATGCACCGTTCATGGAGACGGTAAGCCGTACGTACCCATGAACGCTACTTTCATTTCTTTGTCATATTAATGGAATTAAATCTAAATGATAGGTATGTATATTTTAATTCCAGAATTATATTAATCATTTAGATGTATCATTCATCATATATATCCATTATATACATGCACTTATAATAGTACATTACATTTGGGGATAAGAAAAGAAATGCACCGTTCATGGAGACGGTAAGCCGTATGTACGCATGAACGCTACTTTCATTTCTATCTCATAATTTAATGGAAAGAAATAATAATGATATATAGTTATATTATAATTCCAGTATAACATCATATATAATAACATTAAATCCATCCTTTATACGTCCCACGTATGGCATTAACGAATCACATCACTTTGAGGGGGCGGTAGTCCGCACTTCCTAAAATGAAGATATCGCGTATACCCATAATGGAAGCCATAAAGGTAAGCCACAAATGAAAAATAAATAAGCTTAAGTAAAACATAAACATATTATATATCATATATAAATATAGTGACATCTTAATGTCCACCTTTGAAGGTTTTGTATGACTGTTGAACAATCATCGTTTCGTGAGGCAGAAATTCTCCATCCACGGAAACAGTATGTTCTTTAACCATTAGATGTAGGTGTGTGTAAGTGTATATCGAATAAAGATTATAAAAACATCATAGTATATTGAATATACTGGAGTTGTTACAAAAGAAATGAATAAAAATAGTTTAGGGGGTTGGAGAGGCAAAATAAAACAAAAGGACTCAAGTGAACACATTACCTTAAAATCGGGTAACTCCCTTTGCTTTGAGCTCAAAGGCTTCCTTGGGAAGACTTCTGCCCAAAGTGAGGCTTCAAGGAGTAATATATGGAAGTTTAGAGACAAAATGGGCAGGGTTTGGCCAAGCAAAAGGCTTTGGGAGTGTGGGTAAGGAGGTAGAGGTGGGGGCCTTTTATAAGAGGAGAGGAGGGGCACTCTTGTAAAGTTAAAAAATGTTACTTTATTTTCAAAAGCGTTTCGGATTTTAAAGGTCCCACATTGATTTATATCTAGGTTAAGGTGATAATGGTTCTAAATCCACTCATACAATAGGTTTTGGACATGTGTAGGTCTTAGATATTACATTATCTTTCCATTTTATTTAAATCGTTAAATAATGAGGTCATCGATGCATCATCATGATGTCATAAATATTTTAATTTATTTAATGTCTAAAAATTATAAAAAAACTTCTATGATGTAGGATATATTTTTATCATTCTATGTAATATTTATAGTCAAAAATATGACTTGTATAACCCCATTTAAAAATTGTTTTAGTAAAACATTTCATGTGTGTGTCATTTTTACTTTAACGTTAAATAAAAAGATATTAATGTCATTTTCCAACCAAAGTGGCTCCATGGGGTTCCCAAGTAGACCCATGGATTGTCTTGGTCTTCCATGACACATCCAATAAGGGTAGGACTTGTGTCTAGATATTTTCATTTTATTATAATATCATTTTTGCATTAAATTTCACTAATTACCTCTAATCGTGATTAAAAATTTAATAAGTTACTATTCACCGGAAAAAATTATTTTAATCCCATTGAACCACATTTTACTTCTTAATGACAACCATATATGTCGGATTTTTAAAATTCAAAACACAAAGGTGGAAAAATTTCATTTAAACGGAAAATCAGTTTTTATAAGTACCACTTAGTGGTTTCACTATTCATCAAAAATTGAAGTTTTTCGGAAAATTACCAAAAATTCACCCTAAGCTATATTTGATATTCCAAATTCAAAAATGAAGTCTATTTTAAAAAATTCAAAACATATAAGTCACATTAATTAATTTAAGAATTAATTCCCGTTGTCATGACAAATAGTGTGTTTTTATGAAACAATAAGTATCAAAAGTTTGACACTAGTTTAAGTCCGATTTCAAGGTGAAATTAATTCCAACGACCACTATTGGATTTAATTGTAAAAATATATTCTAATTTCACTTTAAAACTAATTAAAAAGATAATCTAATCATATAAATAAATTAGATTAAAAAGAGGTTTTGAATTAAAATACAACATTTTACACTATTCATTAAAAAAATTAACTTCATCGGAAAGATTAAAAAAATTAACAAAAAGTAAATTTTGATGTCCCGATTCTAAAGAATAGTTTTATTTGGTACAAATAGAATGTATAAGAGTGAACAAAACTATATTTAATGACGGTTCACCATCAAAAGGCGATAAGTGAACCTTTAGTGAAAACTAGGGCATATACGCCTAAAATTGAATTCTTTCCGTATTTTAAGCCTTTTTCTTTTATTGGATAATGTAAAAACATTTAAAAACATATATAATCATATTCTAGTTATTTCTATCCATTCCTGCCAATACAATGGCAACATTAACTGCCATATAAAATAATATTATTTTATTATTAGAGTGCATCGTAAGATTCCCAAGAAACTCGTTGTTGCGTGTTGGGTACGCCATCGAGCATAGAATCCCCTTTAAAGTCATATTAATATTTTATTCACAAATATGGATAAATATGAAAATGTCATATTCTTTATTTACCTGGGGTGTTACAAGGGGTCATGTGTAGATGTATATGGTCTTATAATTATTATGTAATTAATTGATATACATCCTATAAAAAGGAACAGGATGAACAAAATACTATAAAAATATTGTATTTACTCTTATGGAATAAGTTAATTATGTATCCTTTACCATGTAATGAAATCCAATTTATCTGAATACATCATACTTTTCCATCATCCAACAAATATGAGATATGAAGTTTATAATACTCCAAGAGAATATTTTTTATGAAAATGGGTAGATAATATGAGTGTATTTAAAATAAACAAACTTGTATTTGGGAAGGGTAATTTTTTTAAGGAATGGAACATTGACAAAATGCTTATAATGGAGTAATAATTAGTATAAGAATTCTATGTCCCAGATCCTATGAAAATAAATTCCCCATTTTTTGTTATTGAAAAAAACAAATGTCGGGATAAATAAAAATTACATTGTGTATGTACCTTTCAATTGGATTTCATAGTAATTTCATGGTTTTATAACTATAGAAGATTTTTAATATATTAATGGGGGCCACAATGAGGGGATTTTGAATCTTTATAGAAGGGCTAAGTCTCCTAAACCTTTAAATAAATAAAGGTAGTTGAATACTCACCATAAATATTTTATATATAAGGTGTTACCCCAAAATATTATTTTTTCACACCAAAATTTATGTATCATAATTTAAATGTTCAATTGCATCTTCTCATAATGGTTTCTCCATATTCTAATACTCCCAATATCTAGGAACAACATGTTTCTCTACATGTTGATGTTATCAATCCTTATAAACAACATATTTATAATTTTGAAATAATAGAAATTATTATTAGGTGAAGAAACTATGTATAATAATAACAGGAGTGTCGTATCACAACAATTTAATCAAGAAAAATAAATTCAAGAAGAAATGTCATAAAATTACAGGTTTTATGGAATGTACCAGACTAACCTTTTCACCCTAATAATTCCATTTTAATTTGTTATATTTAGGTCACCACTAAAATTCATATTCTAATTGATATATATTGATAGTGAAATATTGTTCTTGCAATGACCGTGCTAAAATGGGAAGATATTACGGTAGAATTATCATATTATATCACTATTTTACAAAAAAAACTAAAATAAAGAAATAGTGATGTAGTCCTTTCCAACTACAATTATATTATATGATTATGGAATTACATTTATAATAATTGTAACAGGAATATATCATAAATCCTTTTAAATAATAATTAAGAACCATTATCTCAGGGAGGATTAATAGAATGTAAATTCCCACCCACCACATGTATAAGAACATATTATAAATCAATAAATATTAAATACATTCCTTGGTCATTGTGCGGATGAATAAATTCAGGTAAATTGTAATTGGAAATATATTAATTGATATAAATTGACTTAATCACTTGGATAAATAATTTTTAGTTTATGAAAAATCCACAGAGTGCTAAAAATGAGAAGAGTGCATCGAAACAAACAGACCCCTACCATAAAAAATGGGTAGGGAATCGTTCACTTGAAAAAAAATGGTATTTATATTGAATATAAATTAATGATTTTATATGATGTGAAACAAGTAACATAATTATGTTATTTTATTTATAGTAAATGTGATTAATCCAAATCCAAATCCACATCTGTCAAAAATCATATTCAATTGAATGAGGATCATGCCAATAAAAAGGGAAATATTGTAGATGAAAACACTCAATGGGTATGGGAATCAGGTGTGAACATCCATTAATAGTTTTTCTTTATTTAAATTACTATTAAATAATAATCACTACTTATTTTCATATATGTTTTATTTTTTAAAACATAAGAATCATCATTGGATATACGTGATGAAAGTCTATATCCAGTTTCCTTAAAGCATCAAGAACAATATGGTCATATCTCATATGCATGTTTTGTATTGTCACCTAGAGTATATTTTTTAGAAATAAAATAAACATTTGGATAAAGATAAGAAAATAGAAGAAATTTAAAAACATATAGATTCTCTAAAAAAATCATATTTGACTGAATGAGTTTTTTGAAAAGTATAAGGTAATGAATTAGTGAGATAAAAACAACAACAACACAAACTACATGTAGAGATATCCCACCCTATCATTGAGGCTTTCCATCCCTCTCAAATTCCTTCATTTCTATAGATAATCATATTTTTTATATCTATTTCTTCTACATCTGAATTAGATAGATATTGATTCATTTAAAAAACTATAATTATGAAGGGTGAAATTTATTAGGATTTATATCTATCAGCACACTACCATCTCTTTTTAAATACGGGTACAATATAGAATATCCATGGAGATATTATACACAATAGAAAACATCCAAAAGATCATGTATGAGTAGGGATTCATGTATCAAATGAGAATAGCACCAAGATAACTATTCTAAATGGTGATATGGAATTTCAAATGGTTAATATTACTGTTGGATCCTTCTTTCATTGGCCATTTGATCAAGATAAAATACATTATGATAGATAATTATGTCCTTTCAAATTTTTCTTTTATATAAAACCTGTAACAATTAATGGAAGAATTATGAACCATGTATTTTCATTATAGATATATAAAAATAAGGGGAAGTAGTTATTTAAATAAAAAATATAAAGGATCAATAAATAAATAAAAAATTACATTTAATAGTACCTTTACCTCATGAATTCAACTAGATCATTTACTAATATTACATGTTCAAGAAGATAAAATTTTATAATTTTACAATTAGATCTACATTGAATTTATAGGAAAACATTTACAAATATTCCATTCTAGTTATGAATGGTCTTTGGAGTGTAAATGAAATTCTCAAGAATGAATGAATGTGGGCCTCAACTATGAATGTAAATATAAGGCAAATTTTCATAATGTTTTTATCTAGTAATTGATATAATTATTTAATTACTATTAATTTTATACCATTTTTAATTGGAATATATATTGGTACAATGTGAATAGAGAACCAGGTAAAAATTTACATTAGTTATTACACACATCACAATTAAAAAAAATAATAATTGGAAAAACATTGAAATTGAAATAATAGTGTAAAAACATACTACATCATTTGAAAAGAAACTTATAAACTAAAGACTCTTATTAATTCCCCAAATGTATAGGTAAAACTATATAAAAAATCATATAAAATATATTCCCATTTATATCATGATTTATTTATTTTTTAGAAATAATTGGATACTCATTATAATAAATTATATACTCCAAATATTTTGTTTGGATTCAAAGAATATATTTCCATTAACTTGACCACACATGATAAAATATATCAATTTTTAACATGCTACATTTTATATTTTAAAAATAATTTTTAAATTATATGTTTTATGTGAATTTTTAAAACAAATTGTTATTATAGTGAAGTGTTTCAATATTATCTGAAAAATTTCTTTGAGATTAGTTAGTGAGCATAAGAAGGGTATAGATTTCTTAAATTGAAAAAACATAGGCTATATATAATAATATTTCACTAAAAAAATAAAGGAAAAAAATTACTTATTTTAATCATTTTTTATATAGTGACTGTAATAAAATAATGAAACATATATTTGTTATTAAGTTTAATTTTTTTTGAATTTTATCATCTTCCATCAACAAAATTGAATCCCCTATGAGTTATTTCTGATGATAGTATAAATTTAATTTAATATATTTATTAATAATATGTTTATTAATTTTTCTTCTAGTACCTCTGAGATTCTCAATAGTAAATTTATTGAGAATAGGGATTATACTTTTTTAGAAATATGTTGGATGATTACATGTGGTTAAAATATTTCAGACCTCATGAAGAAGTGATTTCATATTATGTTTTTAATTTTTTTTATATTACAATGATCCTGATGAGTTTTTTATGCACATTTCTTTAGTAAAATTTCATATTATTTTATATAAAATTTATTTAGATAATCTTATTATCATATTTATCTACTGTTATTTTAGTTAATTTATATAGAGATACTGAAGGGGTGATTTATGACAACCCTGCTTTTATTACAAACATAAACATGATTTATTACATAAAACATCACATGATACAACAAAGAAGATTGAGAGATTTACTATCTTTGGGGCTTAGGATCATTAAGTAAAAACTTAAAACATGAAATACAACATCTTTATTAAAAGCTTACTTTACATGACCACTACATTCCCTCGTACTTAGCATTGCATGGGATAACCTGAGGACATGCATAAGAAAAGGGTGAGCTATAAAGACCAGTAAGGGAATATACATGGAATAACATGAGGAGTACAATACATGTTAGACAATAGGCATATCAATAGTGAATAGGAGAAAACATGAAAATAAAGGCATGATAAATCATGATAATCATAACATGGAAATGTGGCAACAACACTTAACATGGAATTAGCAAGAGGCAAGGCTCATTGAACATGAAGCATGAGTAAATACTCATTTCACATGAAGCATGAGTAAAACCTCATTACACATGAATTAGCATTATTCAACACTCATTTCACATGAATGATCATGATACTATACTTTACCCAATGCATTGGAGCGTTATAAGGGAACACCCTTCTTAAACATTTCATTTCATTCATAAGTGTGCCACATGGATCATAAAACATGGATTCATAAAACATAATCATTTATTCAATGATAAAGTAATGTGGAATTCATACATGAAACATTATAATCAATAAGTAAATGTACATAAAGGTGAATACCTTTGATGGAGAAATTGGCATGGTATTCACTACACAATGACATTGGCTTAGAAAATCGGTGCGATTTCGGCAGCGTAACGGCGTGACATAAAAATTCATAAAAATGGTTGATGAGAGAGAAAGTGGTTCCTCATCATATTTACATGAAATTGACAGTAAGGAGGTCATATATATACATGTCCCAACAATTTTAATGGAATTTAGATTCATGATACAAAATTATTTCTTGAATGTAAAAGAAGAGAGTGAAGTTCCTTTCGGAATTTCGGCATAGTAACAGGTGTACATGGGAGGCATTTAATGAGTGAGAAAGGGGTCTCCCATAATTCAAAAAATAAGAGGGAAGTATGGGGGAGGTGAAAAACCATACCCCAACATTCATAATTGAAATTAAAATGGCAATACAACTTAAATAAAATTGACAAAAATGAGAAAGGAAGAAAAACCCTAACTTGGAAGTGTGCTTACAAGGACTAGAGAGAGGCTTCTGAGAGGCTTCTTGGGAGCTTGGGGCACCTTGGGAGGATTCTAGAGAGAGAGTATGGCAGAGGTTGGACGAACTCCAAAGTCTTTTAGTGGGGAGGAAGTGGGATCTTGGGTGGGTTTATATAGGAAAGGTTAGGGAATTCTTTATTATTTAGGTTTGGGACCCCTTACATTAAATTAATCCAAACCACAAACCATCCCATGGTTTTTGCCCATGGTTTTTGGCAAAGGGAAGAGGAAAACAATATTTTATAAGTCCAAAATCAGAAATTCTTAAAATATTAGGGTTTCTTATGTGGAGGTGAGTCACAATCCGATGGAAATTAATTTTAAAAGGCAAGGTGTTTAATAGGTCTTGAGGGGTCCATTAATGCTTTGAAAAGTAAATCAAACAAACCCAAAATCACATTATTTTAATGGTAAAACATATATTGGCCGAACTTAAAGATTATAGTATTTTATTACATCACTATTGGGTCATTATAATGTCATAAAACACATTATATATTTAAACGATATTTAATTTTTACCCAAAAACTTGACTGTCTCAGAAAATTATGAAAAATTCACCATTGGATAGTTTCGACATCCTGATTCCAGAAATAACATTTATTTTATCTAAATAATTTTCTTAATAGGTTAATTTTAACTTTTAAAATAAAAACCTCTATTTATCGAAAATTCATGGGTTTTGACAAAAATGGCTTTCAAACCTTAATAAAAATTATAATTGCATTCATAAAATTATAAGATCATTTATATTTAATAAAAATTAATTTAATAATAATAGTATTATTTTACTAAAATATTATTTAATTCAAAAATCACTTAATTTAATAAAATAGAATTTTTAATTAAATAATAACTAAAAACACTATTTGTACTTTAAAAACTATTTACAATGTATCAAAAATGACAAGGAGGTATATTCATTATTATATAAAATAATAATATACATGAACATAGTACTAGATATTTGTTACATAACCCCTTAAAACAGCCGCATAAGACCTATGGGTAAGGTGTGCGATGGTGACAGACTCTTGGGGTGGCTCAGATAACATCGCTCGAGTGGTAATTTCTATCAACTTACACTTCTCCCGTAGACGGTCCCGTTCGAGCTTGACATGATGAAGCTCAACTAGGGCTTGGTCAAGAGTGAAGCCCAAGGATGCTACCTCCTTTCCGAGCTCCGACAAATGGGATTCTTATGGGGCAATTCTACTGGATGAGGTCATCACTTCTTTTTTCTGAGTAAATTGGATTTGTTAAAGTCCTATTTTTATACTAGTCATGTTATCACTGTTCAATAGCTATATTAGCAACAGTCAAAATTATTATCATAAAACCAAAGAAGTTGAGATTTTATATAAACATAAAGAGACATTTAATTAGATCAAGAGGGATTTCAATTAAGGAATCTTTGGGTCATTACAATATTCCCCATTTAAGAAATTTCTCCCTCGAAATTTTCCATTTCCAACACTAAAACATATGTGGGTAACTCAGATTCATCATTTCCTCTGATTCCCAAGTCACTTCTTCAACTTGTGGTTTCTCCACAACACCTTGACGAAGGGCATTGTCATATTTCATATAACTTTTTCTCTATGATCTAAGATCTTCACTGGTTGCTCCTCATAAGAAAGATCATCTTCCAATTGTACCACCTTAGGAGAGAGTACATGTGAAGGGTCTGGTATGTACTTCCTTAAGAGGGATACATAAAAGACATCATGTAATTTGGCCATAGTAGGTGGAAGTGCTATTCGATAGGCCACAGCCCTGAAATGATCAAGAATCTCGAAGGGGCTGATGTACCTTGGACTTAACTTCCCTTCCAAACCTCATAACCTTTTTCCATAGAGATATGCGTAGAAAAACCATATCTCCAACTTTAAACTCAAGGCCTCATCGACGGTTATCTGCATAACTCTTCTGTCGACTATGGGCTGCCTTGATATTGTGCTGAATGGTTTTCACCTTCTCCGCCAATTCTTTGACCATTTCTGGTCCAAGCATCTTACATTCACCGACCTGATCCCAACATGCCGGTGTTCTGCACCGTTTCCCATACAGGGATTCATATGGTTCCATTTGGATGCTTGAGTGGAAAATATTGTTATAAGAGAACTCAACCAGAGGAAGATGTTGATCCCATCCTCTTTTAAAGTCTATTGAGCATGCTCTCAACATGTACTCAAGTGTTTGGATAGTCCGCTCAGATTTGCCATCAGTTTGAGGATGATAGGCCGTAATGAAATTTTGTTCAGTATTCAGAGCATGTTGAAGACTCTTCCAAAACATAGAGGTGAATCTTGGATCTCAATTAGACACAATATATAGTGGTACTCATACAGCCTTACCACTTACCTGATATATATCTGTGCTAGTTGATCCAAAGAGAAATCCTCTCGAATAGCAATGAAGTGTGCAGTCTTTGTAAGATGATCCATAATAACCCAGATTGCATTGTTGCCTTTGGATGTCCTCAGAAGTCTGGTGAAAAAGTCAATGGTGATGTTATCCCATTTCTATTCTGGAATGGGAAATGGTTGCATCATCCCCTTAGATTTATGCCTCTCTGCCTTCACTTGCTGACACACCAGGCACTTTGATGTATATTCGGCGATCTCCTTCTTCATATTATCCCACCAAAATTTTTCTCGGAGATCTCGATATATCTTTGTGATCCCTGGGTGAATAGAGAAATTTTAACTGTGTGCATCATCAAAAAGTTCTTTCTTCATCTCTGGAATTGATGGAACACATAGTATTTTCCCAAACCGAACAATTCCTTCTTCAATAGAATTAAAATCCGAGGATTTCCCTTTTTCGATAGCTTCCACTTTTTCTTGAATTCCCACATCATCATTTTGAGCATCCTTTAACCTTTCCAAAAGAGATGGTTGAACATTCATTTGTGAAAGGATTTAAGATGTTCCCTTCTCTATGATTACCATATCAATATTCATCAAGTCTAAGAAGATTGGATCCTTCTCGATTCTTATCATTGATAGAATTGCTAGATCCTTTCCACTTAGGGAATCTGCCACCTTGTTCGCTTTCCCAGGGTTGTAATGTATTGAACAGTCATAATCCTTGATGAGCTCTATCCATCTTCTCTGGCACATATTAAGCTCTTTCTGTGTGAATATATATTTAAGACTCTTTCGGTCAATATATATCTCACATTTCTCTCCATAGAGATAATACCGAAAGATTTTCAAGGCAAAGATCACAGCCGCCAACTCCAGATCACGCGTTGGATAGTTTCGCTCATGCATTTTCAACTGCCTTGAGGCATAGGATATCACTTTATCATTATACATCAGCACACAGCCTAAGCCCTTCTTTGAAGCATCACTGAATACCACAAAAATTTCCCCACTTGTGGGTAAAGTGAACACGGGCGCAGTGATAAGCCTCCTTTTAAAATCCATGAAGTGTTTTTCGCATTAATCACTCCAAGAAAACTTTACTCCCTTCCAAGTTATCTTGGTAAGAGGGTTATACAATCGTGATAAATTCCTCAAAAATCATCGATAATATCCAGCGAACCCTAAGAAGCTATAGATATCTGTTACCAATGTTGGCCTCAGTCATCCCTCAATTGCATCTGTTTTGGAGGGATCCACAGATATCCCATTGCTTGTGATGATGTGGCCCAACAATGAGGCCTCCTTCAACTAGAACTCACACATGTTGTACTTTTCATAGAGCTTCTCCTTGCGCAATGTCTCTAGTATAGTTCTTAAATTCTCCTCATGATCCTCCTGGGTTTTGGAGTATATTAGAATGTCATCTATAAATACTACCACAAATTTGTTGAGGTAATCTCTAAATAATATATTCATCAAGTCCATCAAGAGTGATGGAGCATTAGTGAGTCCGAAAGGCATTACTATGAATTCATAGTGCCCGTATCTTGTGCGAAAAGCAGTCTTGGGGATATCTTCCTTCTTCACCCTTACTTGATAATATCCCGACCGCAAGTCCACCTTGGAGAAGTATTGTGCTCCACGAAACTGATCGAACAAGTCATCAATTCATGGGAGAAGTTACTTGTTCTTTATCGTGATTTTTTTAAGTTTACGATAATCGATGCAAAGCCGCATTGACCCATCCTTCTTCTTGATGAAGAGGACCGGTGCACCCCATGGTGAAGCACTTGGGCGTATAAACCCATTTTCCAGATTCTCCTGTAGTTGTTTCTTCATCTCTTCAAGCTCTACAACATCCATTCTATATGGAGTCTTGGATATTGTTAAATCCCCGGGTGTAAGTGAAATTGATAACTCAACATCTCTTCTAGGAGGAAGACCAGGTAGTTCCTCGGGAAACACTTCCGCGAATTCCCTCACAATAGGCATTTCTTCAAGGATGGATTCTTCTTTGGACTCAATCATCTGAGCCAGATACGCGTGCTCATAGGGAAGTAATATCCCTGCTTGATATGATGGAGCTAAAGGAGATTCATCTTCCTCATGACACTTGTAATGAATCGGGGTTTGATTCTCCATATGGAGTGTGATTTCTCTCTCCCGAAAATTTATGTTGGCTCTATATATGAAATCCAATCCATGCCAAGAATTGCGTAAAATTCTACCATAGGGAGTATTAAGAGGTTCGCTAGGAAATTAAATCCATATATTATAACAGGGGAGGACTTATACTCATGGGATGCAATGATTTTTCCATTTTCCATACTCACTGACATCTTCACTTCCATGATTTGTGGTGGTGCTGAGATTTTTCTACTAAACTTTCGAGATATAAAAGAATGTGTAGAACCTGAATCAAAAAGTATGTTCACTGTTCTTGAAAAAATAACTAGCATACCTGTCACCACTTCATTTTCAGGGTTCACTTCGACAGAAGTGATGGAAAAATCTCTTCCTTGCTGTCTTGGAGGTTGTTGGTTGACTCCAAAAACCCTTGGATTAGGGAACTGATTTGCAAAATGACCCAGTTCTTTGCATTTTTAGCATTGAACAACGCATTGAGGTTCGAATGGAGTGTTCCACTCCTCTGTCATAGCCGCGGGTCTTTCTTGTCGATAGTTAACAACTAGATTCCCTTCTCTTCCACACCTGAAGCATTTCCTCGTTCTCTTAAGGAAATTTCCAGGGTGCTTCTTTCCGCACTTTTGGAAAGTGGGGTGCTGGATCTTCTTAGGACCATTGGATTTATCCATCAGATCACTATCAATTAAGTCCACCTTATTCTTCTTATACCCTTGATACCCCTATGATTCCTCGATCTCCATTTCGACCTTGAGGTCACATCGAACAATTTCCTCATAGCTGTCGAAGTCACGGATCTCTAACGCTTTCTGCAGGCTAGGCTTCAGCCCACCAAAGAAGCGGTCAACTTTGTATTCAGGGGTAACGACAAAGCCGAAGTGTAACATGAAAGGCTTATGATGTTTGCCTCGTACGCTCCAACAGATTCTTGATCTGTTTGCTTGAGGGAAAGGAATTCCCTCTCTATCTTTAGAAGGAGGGTGCGCGAAAAATATTTATCGAAAAACATCTTCCAGAAATCCTTCCATTCTAATGTCTCGATCTCCTCCTCAGGCTTCGTATTTTTGATCAACATCCACCATTGATCAGCTTCACCCTCCATACGATAAGCATCCAGGAGAACCTTCTCTTGTTCCAAACATTGAAGGATGGAGAAGATCTTTTCAATTGAGTTGATCCATTGTTCAGTAATCGTGGGATCAGATGATCCACTAAAATTAGGAGGCCTTTGTCTCATGAAGCTATCGATAGCAACTTGTTCTTTATTAGGGGGTGTTGAAAATTCCTCTTGACCCGTGTTTCTATTAAAAAGTTTAGTTAGCTGAGAGAGGAGCGTGACAAAGTTTGTGATTCCCGATCCCATTGGATTTGGCATCTCATTAGTACAGTCATCACACTGATCTTCACAACAGTTGTTAGCCCGAGTCCTCCTATTACCATCCATAGGCTGGAATAAAAGGAAAGTTAGGGGTAACACATGATGGTAATCCAAAGACAAAAGTTGATTACTTATACAAAAACTTTTATTTCCTTAACTCATGAGTCTATAGGCTTCAATCTAGGATTTTCAAGATCTACTTTGTAACATATATTCTTAGGGGCATTTTTTTAATTCCCTTAATAAGGATTCATACTAATCTTGTGAATTTACCAAAGCAAATCCCTCAGAAGTGTCGTAACCAAGATTGCAGCAAGACCCATTTTCGTGCACTAGTTCCCATTCGAGTCTAGCTCAAAGTGGTGTTTTCATGTTTTACCCCTAGGATACATCTATTCCAGAGCCGCCTCTACCTACTCGTATCCAAACAGGGATGTATTTGCTTGATAACCCACTTACTCAATACTCACCAAAACTTAGGAATGTTTTTATTATACTTAGTCTTGTCTTTATGGCTTTACTAGGGTTTTCTAATCCTAATCCCAAAAAATAACTAAATGTAACCTCTGATACCAACTACGACAACCCTGCTTTTAATACAAACTTAAACATGATTTATTACATAAAACATCACTTGATACAACAAAGAAGATCGAGAGGTTTAGTGTCTTTGGGGATTAGGATATTTACATAAAATCTTAAAACATGAAATACAACATCGTTATTGAACACTTTCTTTACATGACCACTACATACCCTCGTACTTAGCATTGCATGGGATAAACTCAGGACATGAATAAGAAAAGGGTGAGCTATAAAGCCCAGTAAGGGAATACACATGGAATAACATGAGGAGTAAAATACATGTTAGACAATAGGCATATCAATAGAGAACAAGAGAAACATTAACATAAAGGCATGATAAATCAGGATAATCATCACATGGAAATGTGGCAACAACACTTAACATGGAACTAGCAAGAGCCAAGGCTCATTGCACATGGAGCATGAGTAAATCCTCATTGAACATGAAGCACAAGTAAACCCTTGATTCACTTGAATTAGCATGAGTAAACACTCATTGCACATGATGTATCATGATACTATACATTACCCAATGCATTGGAGCGCTATAAGGGCGCACCCTTCTTAAACATTTCATTTCATGCATAAGTGTGCCACATGGATCATAAAACATGGATTCATAAAAAATAATCATTTATTCCATGATAAAGGAATGTGGAATTAATACATGAAACTTTATAATCAATAAGTAAATGTGCAGAAAGTTGAATACCCTTGATGGAGAAATGGGCATGGTATTCACTACACAATGACATTGGCTTAGAAAATCAGTGCGATTTCGGCAGCATAACAGCGTGACATAAGAATTCATAAAAATGGATGATGAGAGAGAAAATGGTTCCTCATCATATTTAAATGTAATGGACAGTAAGGAGGTCATATAGATACATGTCCCAACAATTGTAATAGAATTTAGATTCATGATACAAAATTATAGCTTGTATGTAAAAGAAGAGAGAGAAGTTCCTTTCGGAATTTCGGCATTGTAACGGGTGTACACGGGAGGCATTTAATGAGAGAGAAAGGGGTATCCCATAATTAAAACAATAAGAGGGAAGTATGGGGAGGTTCGAAACCATACCTTAATATTCATAATTGAAATAAAAAGGGCAATACAACTTAAAGAAAATTGACAAAAATGAGAAAGGATGAAAAACCCTTACTTGGATGTATGCTTCCAAGGACTAGAGAGAGGCTTGTGAGAGGCTTATTGGGAGCTTGGGGAACGTTGGGGGGATTATAGAGAGAGTAGGGTAGAGTTTGGGAGAACTAAAAAGCCTTCGAGTGGGGAAGAAGTGGGATCTTGGGTGGGATTATATTGGAAAGGTGAGGGAATTCTTTATTATTTAGGTTTGGGAACCCTTACATTAAATTAATCCAAACCACATACCATCCCATGGTTTTTGCCCATGGATTTTTGACAAGTGAAGAGGAAAAAAACATTTTATAAGGCCAAAGTCCGAACTTCTTAAAATATTAGGGTTGCTTATGTGGAGGTGAGTCACACTCCCATGGAAATTAATTTAAAAAGACAAGGTGTTTAATAGGTCTTGTGGGGTCCATTAATGCTTTGAAAAGTAAGTCAAACAAACCAAAAATCATATTATTTTAATGGTAAAAAATATACTGTCCGAACATAAAGATTATTTTATTTTATTACATCACTATTGGGACATTAAGATGTCATAAAACACATTATATATTTAAACGGTATTTAATTTTTACCCAAAAATTTGACTGTCTCAGAAAATTATGAAACATTCACCGTTGGATAATTTCAACGTCCTGATTCTAGAAATAACATTTATTTTATATAAATAATTTTCTTAATATGTTAATTTTCAATTTTAAAATAAAAACCGCTATTTATCGAAAATTCACGGGTTTTGACAAAAATGGCTTTCAAACCATAATAAAAATTATAATTGCATTCATAAAATTATAAGATCATTTATATTTAATAAAAATTAATTTAATAATAATAATAATATTTTATTAAAATATTATTTAATTCAAAAATCCCTTAATTTAATAAAATAGAATTCTAAATTAAATAATAACTAAAAACATTATTTGTACTTTATAAACTATTTACAATGTATTAAAAATGAAAAGGAGGTATATTCATTGTTACATACAAAAATAATATACATGAACATAGTATTAGTGATTTGTTATATAACCCCTTAAAACAGCTGCATAAGACCTAAGGGTAAGGTGTGTGATGGTGACAGACTCTTGGGGTGGCTCGGATAACATGGCTCAAGTGGTAATTTCTATCAACTTCCACTTCTCCCGTAGACGGTCCCATTCGAGCATGACATGATGAAGCTCAGATTGGGATTGGAAAAGAGCGAAGCCCAAGGATGCTACCTCCTTTCTGAGCTCCGATAAATGGGCTTCTTTTGGAGTAATTCTACTGGATGAGGTCATCACCTCTTTTGTCTGAGTAAATTGGATTTGTCAGAGTCCTATTTTTATACTAATCGTGTGATCACTGTTCAACAGCTATATTAGCAACGGTCAAAGTTCTTATCATAAAACCAAATAAGATGACATTTTATATCAACATAAAGATACATTTAATTAGATCAAGAGGGATTTAAATTAATTAAACTTTGGGTCGTTACATGATTCCCCACTAATTTTTCTCCATGTATTCTCTTTTTATGATGATTACAAAAGACTTCGATACAATGTCTAATATCTAACTATAACGATAAAATATGTTACATAGAGAGGAACCTTGAATTTTAAAGTAGAAATGATTAGTTGAAATGGAGAGGGTTATTGAAGGAGAAATGTTATAATCATTCATTAAGGACCTTGAATAATATATGAAGGACTACTATGTACTTCATAGGAATAAAATAATTGGATAAATGGATTTTAAAAGGTTGATGCACTAAGGTATTGTTTAATGTTCTATATGTTGAGTTGTTTGTTATTTGTTTGATTTTTTATCCTCAGTAGTCATAACATTCATTTAATTTTGGGAGAAATACATTTTAATAACATGTTATTGAGATAAATTTCTATTTTACTGATAGAAAATAAATTTTCACCAATATACATTTTTATCTACCCGTTTGGGGGTAATTATAAACAATTATTCATACTCCCTTAATTATTGACATAGTGAAATATAAGAAAAATTCTCATAACTACTTGAAAAATTATTAAAATAAACTATAAATAAATTTTGATTTTTAATAATTAGCCACAAGTTAATCTAATATGGAGTTTATTTAGTTTTAATTTAAGTGAGTGATTTTATCTAATATTGTCATTTTATTGGAAATCAAGAATCACATACCCAAAATCATGAAAATGTACTTGAAGTATCTTGATACTTTAAAAAGTGATCCATAAGTCACTAGTGATCTATACGAATCAGTAACATGTCAATTCAAAACACAGTGTGTCTAGTATGACTGAAAGATTATATTTTCATTTAAGATATACATTTTAATTCGAAAGAAGCGTCACATACTGTAAAACTAAAAAAACATATTTTAATTATAATTTATAAACAAAAAATATATATAATTGTTGATGTGTAGTGATAAACCACATATCAATCTTACATGTGGTGTGCCCGATATGATTTAAACTGTATGTTTTTAATTAAAATAGATGATTCAATTCAAAATAAGCATCTTTTAGAAAAATAAAAGAAATCGAACATGGATTTTTTTGATACTTTAGGAAAATACACATAATTCATTTCATTAATGTTGTAATTAAACACATAACTATAACATGTTGTGGTAAAAATATGATTGAAAGTGAATGGTTTTATTTAAAATAATCATTTGAATTCAAAACATGTGTCACATAATAAAAACGATAAAATTAACTAATATTTTCTTAGTACTTTTTAATAATAATCAATAAGAAACTTTCATTGTGAATGGTTCAATTTAACATCAATATAACCCATGATGTGTATAATATGACTAAAGTGTTTGTATTTATTTTGAATGAAAATTTCATTTCAAAAATTGTTCCACTTACTAAAAATTAAGAAGAAATAGTTAGATTGTATTGTTACTTATGGATAATTATTAATACATCATTTATGAATTTTAGGAATCATCGGTACATCAATATGACACATGGTGTACCTGGTATGACTGTATTTTTTTGTTTTCAATTTATAATTGACATTTTAGATCAAAACACGTGTTAGTCACTGTGAACTAAGAAAACACACTCTGATTGGCATGATACTATAATAAAAATTTCAATAATTAATTTTGGAATTTTGAGAATCAATCGCACATCAATATGATGAATGGTGTGTCTTTTTCTATAATGTTCTTTATTTTATTTTAAAAGTTACATTTTAGTTGAAAACAAACATCACTCCCTGAAAACTAAGAGAACATACTTATATTTTCTTATTATTTTAGGATAAAAACCCATAATTCGATGTGTAGGAACCAACCTCACATCTATATAATACAAAATGTTTTATATATGTCTGAATGTGAGTGAGTTTGGTATAAAATCGATATTTTATTTCATGATAAGGGTCAAATACACAAAATATAAGAATAAACACTTCGATTTCCATAACAATTTAGGATAATAATCTACAAATAGTTTTTGATATGAATGAATCAAATTTAGGTCAATCTAACTTATGTTATACCCAGTATGACTTAATATGCATGTTATTAGTTAAAAATCAACATATTATTTAAAAATGTCTATCAATCATGAAGATAGGATCACCCAGACTAAAATTATCTTGATACCTTAAAAAAATATTTATAAGTCACCTTTTATGTGTTTGTGTTAACCGCATATCTATCTAACACATTGTGTGACGGGTAAGATTGAAATTCCTTTTTTACTTAAAATCAATATATTAATTCAAAACAAGAATAACATAATAAAAAACACTTTCATATTCTTGAAATTTTTTAAAAAATTATAAATCATTTTTTATGTTTTGGAATCAACAAAACATCAATATGATACATGATTTGGCCAATATGACTAAAATTGTTCGTTTTTAGTTAAAAATGACAGTTAATTTAAAAGAACTTTTCGGATACTCAAAACTATGGATACTTCATGTATTTTATTCATACATTAGGAAAATGATCTATAAATAATTTTATATATTTTGGAATGAACCACATGTGAACCAGATTAATTATTTAAAAATGTATGTCTCAAAGTGAAAGTTTTTTGTCTAAAAGTAATATTTTATTAATGAATTATTTCATCATATTAATGCTTCAATAATTTATTCATATTATTACCAACAGAAGTTTTTTTATTATATTCATGCTCCTCTTTTTTCAATTTATGGGGGTGTGTTCTAAAATAGGAAGCATGGTTAGTCTCTTTTCTAATGGGGTCCCAACAACTGCCGAATGTTGGGATACCATGTTATTTTTGAATTTCATTGAAATGGAATATTTAACAAAAAATTTAAATATCATTTATATTTTAATGTTTTAAATAGAAATTCTTTTGAAATTAAATTTCAATGCATGTTATTAAATGTATTCAGATGTTTGGAATTGTTTTTAAATATAATTGTACATGTTCAAGTTGTTGTAATATTGTTGTAGTGTGCTTAAAATATAGTCAAAGTTGATATGATCTGATGATTTTATGATCACTACTCATAGTGATGACAAAATAAGAATTTATCAGTTCTAGATGTAGAGTTTATAAAATTGTACCTCATCATTTCTAAAATAACAACTGATATATACTACCCTTCATCATTGATTTTTTTAGTGCCAGTGTAGAGACATTTTAGTTGTGATATTTTTATTCTATATAAACATTACATTGATTTAAATTCACTTTAATGTTATGTTCTTTTTTAACACTAGTAAATGTAATCAATAACAACGATAAAAGACTTTTATGTAGTTGTACACATAAAAAGAAAGTAATTGGATCCTCTTAATTGATTCCTCCTTTTAATAGTTTTAGGTTTTATGAATGGAAATACAGCACCCCGTCAATATCCATTTCATTGAGATCATATTTTAGGAGAAGAACTAGTTTCTCCAGCCATTGGAACATGAAATATTCAATCTTCTAGAACTTCCTAGACTCCAGTATTTCTTCGATGTGTAAGTTCAACCACCATATTTTACTCTTAGTAAATATAGTGTACTGGAATATGGGAAGATTTGGTTTAATACTAATATCCCTATGTTACAATTATTACCCAATCACTACTGAAAAATCCCACACACACGAATTCAAGTGAATAATCATAGAGGAAAAGTAAAATGGGTGGATAGGATATTGTAGTTGAGAATTTAATCCTACATCAGTGGGATAACACAACAAACATTTAATTCATCACAAATATAAAGATAATAATTTTTATTTATATAGAGATGATGTTAATTTTTTATTTCATTATAAAAGATACAAAATAAAAATAAAAAATTGTTTCCATATGTACATTATAGAGGTAATCAATTGGTAAAATAGGTTTCACCACAAAAGAAATTCATTTATCCAAAAATTGTTGGAGTCAGTCAACATCTTATCCCTTATGAGGCCACCACCTCAATGTTTTCATATGGTAAACATACATTGGGCTTCATCTTCAACTCTTTGAGAATTCATTACCTTACAATAAACATTTCAACGGGTTAAATATGCATGTTTCCACTTCTATGACAATTCTAATGCGAACTTCTCAAGTTCCACCATCTGATAAGTTGAATTTTATAACATGAAGAATCCTTAAAATTCTATCAACTTACCACTACATGATTGATTCAAGTGATATCCTTGGAATCCTTCAACACATAGATAAAACATTAATCCTATTTCCTTCATAATTTCACTATCCAATATCATCCCCTATTCACCCAAGTCCTACTAAGGCACAATATTGCCTCAACATTTTTAAGAATAAGACCATTGTGAACATTCCAACTTTATTTTTCTTCTCTATTATCATCCAAATTATTAACCCCTTTTCTAATCATATATTCTAGATAAAATTTAATTTCATGTATCTTAGTTTCATTCTCACATGAATTACTACATTCTAATCAATTTGGATAACACTTTTAATATCATGGAAAAACGTTATTCATTCTGATGAATTTCCAAGGTCCTTCAGTGAGGGAATAAACTAGATTTACAATTTTATATCTTCATAATTACTACTTATTATATTCCCACATTAGAATGATTAACCAAAAACTATATATCATATATTCATCTGAGTATTGTTCCAAAAAACGTAAACATTAATCCCATAAATCTCTTCAAGTTATCTAAATACACCATAAATTAACATATATAAATCCTTGTAGTAGATCAACTTCACAAAAAAGTAGCACTGTATCTCTTAATTCATTAATGTATTAGATGATCCATTTCATGATTTCCAATCCCACCTTTCTGGGTTTGACAGAAATTGTCTCACCACACCAGTTAAAATGGAAATACATAATTAGATTTATAAAATTGCATACGTTAAGCTTCTCAGGGATGATGAATATGAATCATTACTCATTTATCAGGTCTCGTATATTGATACAAGTTCTTATGCTTTGAGTAATTTGAATTGCTTGACAATGGTGTGTTGAGACACACTTACTTCTTGTTAAATAATACCTTTAAATGATCCTCTATATACACTCTTTGTAGGGTAACCCAATAGAACAATATTTTATATACCATTGAATTATCATTCATACTATTTTCTTGTTTTTACCAAGATCCTTAATTTCAAACAATCCAAGAAAATTACATTTAAACTCTTGATTCCAGAAAATCTCTATATCTGTATCAATCATGTAATCCATATAGATTATGAGTATGATGTGTATTTCATCATCTCATGACCTATGATAATATAAATTATTGGATTCACACCTCATGAAACCTTCTTCATTGATGAAAGTGTTAAGCATCATGTTCCACTAACTATGTTCATCTATATGTCCTTACAAGATTTGATTCCATGTACTAAAAAATCCCTCCTTCTGATGGTTTACAAAACCCATGGGATACTTTATGTAGATCTCTTAGTCTTATTCTACATGAATAAAGTAAGTATTGAAATCCAACTTCTCCATGTGAATATGATCAGTATAAAATATACTGAACATTTCCCAAATATTAATATATTTCAATACATTTTAAATAGTTTTTGGGAAATAAATTCTTTCCTTATGTTGGAATCCCCTAACTACAAATGTTTACTTATATCTTCTATATTAATTAGCATATTCCATAAAATATAAAACATGGTTTTTCTCAATTCACCTCTTTTATTTTGGTATATTATCCAATTCCAAAGTTCCATTAGCCATAGGTAATTTATTTACTCCTTCTCAACCAACTCCAACTATATCAAGTCACTATGTGTTTATACTTCTTTTGGTTGAAACTCTTCTCCACATAGTGCTAAAATTTATGATTTTTTATCTTCTACTTTCACACTATCCAGATATTTCCCCTAGTATTCAACATAATTTGAGTCTTTTGAAACATATTTCACTTTTCAAATTTTCAGCGATATCTTACTATCTTCTAGTATTTTCAGAGCTTTTGAACATATGGTGCTTCAATCAAGATGTTCTTCACCAAGTTATCTTCATCCCCTGAAATTATAATTTATTTATGTTTTTATCCATCCATAAGATCTTCTCATTCAAAAAAACCATACATATAAATATCACTTGATTTTTTCCTCATCCGATAATTTAATACCAAAATCATTATTTTTATATCCCATAAGAAAATAATCATTGGAAGTTTCCTCTAACTTTTCTACATCCTATTCCACCATAATAGAATATTCTATACTTCTGAATAAATTTAGGTTTTAAACTAATGATAGCATAACAAACCATGTCTATTCTAGTAAACTATGTATCATAGAATATGATATTCTTTTATTGGATATAAATAATATATTATTAATTACTTCTACAAAAATATCCTGGTTAATTATAGAGTTAATACACATGAAAATCTCATTCTTAGTAAAAGTATGATTCAATTTCTCTACCACTCTATTTTATTATGAAGTTTTGGGAACATTTATTTTAATCCTGATCCCATTCTTCAATGAGATGTTTCGAAACATGTTCCAATTGTACCCTATACTTTTATCAGACCTGAGGAACTTTAACATTCAATGCTGCCTTTTTCTTCCATTTATTTCCTCTATAAAAATAACTAAAATTAATATTTGTACTAGAGGAAATATAACCATTTATTAGTTTTTCGATCAATAATAAATGAAACATTTTAAAGTGATCCTCTATGATATCAGACTGGGATTAGCCCATATATATCCAAATAAATGAGCTAAAATTTACTATCTTTATAACTCTGACTACTAATGTTCAATGAAAATATCATTTTATTTCTAGGAAACTAATATCATACGATTATATTATTTTGTGATCGAGCTTTAAAATTATTTTTCATGCTAGAACCTCCATGTTTTTCACACCAAGGTGGCCATTTCTATAAGACAATACCTCTATATCTTCTTAGGGTATACTTATGATCATTCCATTTCAATGTTGACATTAATATTGATAAAGTGTCTCATTTTTTACCCATCATTCCATAATAATAGACCCTTAAGTCACTTTCTAGACTCCACTAGATCACTCAATTCTATATCATACATCATTTTACTTCTATAGAGAGCTATGTTTCTTCAAAAGGCCTATAATATGTCTTATTTGCATCAAATATAGGATAACTTGTTCTTAATCAGTATATTATGTATTCTATTCAGATTAATTAGATATATTCTTCATTCTATAAGTAAATTTTTAAAATGATTCTAGATGTATATTTTTGGATGAACTTATGATCATCCATTGAGTATAAGGTTGTACTATGGTAAACCTACCAAGAATCAGTTGAATTATGAACTCAAATTAAAAAAATTATTACATCCTCATGTTTTGTTAATGGAACTAGAATATTTCTTTAAAGTTATTTCCTTTTAATTCCTACAATTCCTCTGAATATTTCAATACTTCTCACATTTCAATAATGTGAGACCTAAATTATTAGACATTCATAAAGATGTCTCCTTATCTTTATGTTTCAATTTTAATGGTTGCTTCTCTCATGATAGTTTCCCATTCCTTTAGTATTTAACACATTTACCGAAGGTATATTGAACTCTCTAATTCATAGTTCCTCAATGAGGATCATGCTATAACGATATTCATACAATAGAAAAATCATTTATTATGAATTACTACCCAATGTAATCATATCATTACATGATTCCAATATAGATTAAAGTAAAAAAAGATTTACCATACGACATCCCTGAAGGTATTTTTAACTTCTTCAAGATGACTCATGATCATGCTGAAGACATTCACATGATCTTCTGTGTACCTACCTTTTAATAAACGAAAAAAAAACAATAATGGCATTAGAAAAAAAATTATTTATTTCCTTTTTTCATATATTTCTTCTTTGGATTATTTGTGTTTAGTTGTAGTCTTCCTCACCCTTGTGTTGAATGATATGATTTTTACCAGTAACATAGTTATAAATAATAAATATTTCATGTTGATATTTTTCCACCAACCATTTTATATCTTTTTTGGGTTATCTAAATCTAGGGGAATTTACATATCTTTATAGATGATACAATCCACTATCTTTATCCACTAAAAACCATAGTGTATTTTTTCTAACTTATTGATTCATAATTTGTCTTATTATATAATCATATCATTCAATAATTTTATAAACCTATTGAGATATATAGAATATTGTTGTAAGACTGAATTCTGATTTAGCAACAACATGAGTGTGAACCGTTGAGCCTTGATTTCACCTTTTTTGGGAAATAGAATATGTCCATCCATTTAAAAATGAAATCATAAATACATCATAATTTTCACACTCTAGTGAATCTATTCTATGTAAATACAAAAATCATATTATCTACTATTTGGACATAGTATACCATAAGAAGAGAATATTTTTTCCCACATTCACTACACTATGTTATACTCCTTATTCGTTCACATTTGAATAAATCATATATAATCATTCAAGTAAAGGAAAAAACATGAAAAGTAACTTTGACACACAATATTACATGGTTTAAACATTAATTATATGTCTACCACAAAAGAATATGTTAATTCCATATTAATTAAATGATATGAACCATTGTTTCTAAGGATATCGTAATTAAACATGGATTAATTTTACAATATACATGTTATAAATTATAAATCCACACCCCTTTATTTTTAGAGAGATTCCTCTAGTAAAAAAATATTTTAATGAGAAACAATTCTTGAGTTCATCCCACAATTGGAGTATGTCAACATATGATTCTATATATCTCTATCATCTCAGCTATTTAATATATTAATTCAAAACTAGTCTCAATCAAAAACTAATCATATTTTCAACTCTTTATAGTAATCATAATTCCATAATAGATATTTCAACATTCACTACTTTGGAAAGAAGAAAGTGAACATGTAGAGTCCCTTCTTCTATTAAGTTGAATCCAGTAACTTGAAGAAGTTTCACAATCCCAATATGATCATGCATTTTGATTTTTTAAACATATTGTACACTGATTTTTGATAATTATTCATTACCAATGACTTTCATTCATTTTTTCTCATCTCTTACAAAATATGAGTGTTGTAATGACTATCCAGTTTCACATTTTTTGAGGCCTTGTCCTTGAGAATCAAGACCATCAAATTTAAATGTAGTTTCAATCTTCTAGAGATCTTTTTCTTGAGTTTTATACTGATGAGGTTTTCATTGAATCAAATTACTTCCTCCTTAGTTATTTCTTCCCCATCAAATAATACCTTGATTGATTCATTAAGGTGTTTCCTCGTACTTTTTATAGTGTACCTATAATTTAGCTTCATTTACCTTATAATCACCATTGTATAAGTTGATATGTTTTTTACCAAATGTCATGTAAGTATTTATATGAAATCAAATTATTGTATATTTCATTTTAAAAAATATCCTCAAAACATGTTGAATTTATTGACATCGACATCATGCTCCCATTGGTATTTTTTGGGTATTGCTTAAATTTTCATACTAGCCAAAGTCCAATAAATTGATGTTGTACAAAAAAATATTTCTAAATAATAGAAATATTTCTTCATTAGAATCTTCAAAAATTTGAAATTTTTATCATCAAGGATTCAAATTACCTTATTAATGGTTAGAACATTTATTACCTCTAAAATAGAATACTCCACTAAAAAATAAATGAGAAATGGTAAATAACATGAGAGGGGGTCTTAGGTGATTTATATTTTCAACAAATAAAACCTCACCATTAACTTTTTCACACAATTATTGTTAACACTATTCTCCCTCAAAACTGATATGAAGTAATATAATAAAAACAAAAAAAACTCAATAAATTTTCATAGTTCCCCCAAACTAATATATTATAAGTATATTGCAATGAAAATTTTTCAATAACCAAAAAAACTAATCAGATTTCTTGTTAATTACAATTCAGAGTGGCAGACAAGCCCCTCTAGGTTTACAACCATTAATGAAATAAATAAATATCTCCTCCCATAAAATTAAATAGATCATTACCTCCATGATTGTTGTATTTTTTATCTTTGTAAATAATTTGTGATTTTACTCCATAAGGGGTTTGTCCATTATTTTCCCCTTTCATCCAATGATGAATTATAGGAATGCCTGAAAAGAATGCCCCATAGATCCTCATATTACTTTTCTATACATGTATGGGACTCCTTCTATATTCTCCCTATGCATACCTTCTTTTACTAATCATTTCCAGATCCTTCATCCTTCTAATTTTATAAACAATAATATATTTCATACTTATTTATAGAATAAATATGTTTCCCTCCTAATGTATTTTCAATACTCCTTTATTAGGGATAAACAAATCTCCCAAATACCCCCTCAAAATGAGTTTTTATCACACATTTAATTACATGAAATGTAACCTCAAAGATGGAAAATATTAATCCATAGATCGACAGACCTGACATGGCCATGACATGAGGGTCACCACTATTGTGTGACCCTCAATTCCCTTTGAATACATGAACATGAACTTTAAAATCTCTGAGGCATGTAACTTTTCATTATGACATGTAATTATTCGTATTTGAATATCTAATCTCACACCCAGAAAAAATGTCATGGCTATTTATAAATGATTTTTCTTTGGCACACACATCGTGATATAATAGACCGTTTTGTGTTGTGGTCACTTATTCTCCAAAAAATAGTAACACATGAATGTTGTGATTCAATAGTTAAACACTCCACCACAACATAGAAACATAAAAAATGTATGATTCACTAAAATATTTTATAACCTCCACCTAGTATGACTATATTCTTCATGGTGTGTCTTGTGAATTTATCTTCTTTAACAAATAATAAAAACATACTCATTCTTCTCATCATTGAAATAAATAATATTTCATATCCAAATATTTTACCACATTTTCATCTATGAAATCATTTATGGAATAACACATGATTATACAACATTATATAATAAATCAACTTTAGTTATACTAAATTCAAATACTCACTATATCCGACAAATATTCCCATGATTTGATACCTACAAACTAGATCATTTCTATAAATGGTCCATGAGGTGACTATAGGTTTCAAGGAGAAACTATTATTCCTCACACATAGGTAAGTAATTTTAAAAATATCATACATGATATCTAAGACTCTCATATATGATATGTAAGATTCATTCATATAAATGAGACTTTGTCACTTTATTATTTCTTTATAAGTTATTTAATATCTTGACCAAGAGTTCCACAATGTAACTTATATCATATAGACAAAACTACACACCAACTTCTATCAAAGCTCTATCAGGCTCTCTTATGACTTAAAAAGATACTTTTCAAATATTCAACTAGCTTTTCAATAATTTAACACTAACAAATTCACCAATTTTATTATTCTAACATGTTATTTTTTACCTAAACACTGAATATTGGATCCAACTAGTCACACGTTGGATACTAGTAATGAGATTATGAAATAAACATATGAGAGTTATTATCCTAATAAATATCTAGAATAAGAA
Source organism: Viscum album (assembly GCA_963277665.1). Classification (NCBI taxonomy): domain Eukaryota; kingdom Viridiplantae; phylum Streptophyta; class Magnoliopsida; order Santalales; family Viscaceae; genus Viscum; species Viscum album. The sequence goes on along the minus strand of OY728150.1, from coordinate 31,189,710 downwards.
CCCCACATTAATTAACTCTATCATAATATGAAATGAATAGAACCGATTATCCCAAAAAAAATTTAATGTTTTACATTAACATAATGAAACTTATTCAAAATATATTCCATAAACATGTCATGATATAGAAAATCCAACCCAATAACAACATTTCATGAGATTTCTTTTCTAGACTAATAACCTACTACACACACTAAATATTAAAATAAATTATGTTGAAAATAGTTGTTATCGTAAATATTTACAATATGGGATCTTCTATAGAAAATATGATTCAAACATTAAAGAAGTGTACTAAAGACTATATGGATAAACAATGAAATAAACCTGAAATCTAACAAGTAAAACTACAATCCCATCCATTTGTATATGTTCTCACCAAAATTTTATATAACTATACTAATACTGTAGTCATGAAAATATATCGAGAAAGATGGATATATCCACTTCCCCACTAAAATACTCCCTACCTCACACCCCAATGGAAAATATACTAGAAATAACATCAATTACATATCCATAATACATTATACAAAATTAATAGATAATAATTCATCTTTATATCACATCAACAAAAAATAACTACATACAACATAAAAAATCTCCTTACCATGTTTTATAGCCATAAAACATTCCATAACATGACCACATCACTTCCACATCACCAAAAGAATAATAACATTCCATCTTACTTTTCTAAAACCTCTTTCCATTATATCATATCCATACTATGCTTGGAATAGACAAGGATGAAGGTAGAGTAGTCAAATATCTAAATATTTTTCTTTCACGATTATTAGGGTTACCCAAAACCCAAATCCTTGGATGAGAATTGGTTACATTACTCGACTTGGGTGGTGGTGAATAAGATATGAAATAAATTGCAATGGGTGTAATATGATAGAAAATCCATACCTAGGACTGGATATCTATCAAAAAAATATTTTCACCATACCATATTATCATATCATCCCAATTATACAACAACAACTTCTTACGCTTCTACACATCAACCAGCACCACAACCACGAAAAAACCACACAAATTCTCCCCATTTAACTCTTATAACTTATTCTATGTTATTTATTTAGATACGACATTAATATAAAATAATTATAATTAACCATTACTATAATAATAATTTAATAATATCATAAACTTTTGTTTATGATGGAATCATAGTCAGGGCACACATATTTACGGTGATGATTATGTCTCACCCTATATTCTCACTTTCCAAAGGCATGATGCCTCAGTGTAAATGGATGGGGACTTGGTCTCCCTTATTGAAATCAGATGATGAGATATTGGTCACTCAATCCATTTATTACTTATTATATCTTTTCACCTAGTATTTCTCACCATTATAGATTTGAGTAATGCTTATGAAACTCATTATTAATTCCATCTTGAGGTGGATGTCGGTTAATTAAATGGTTTATGCCTACCTTTGGTTAGAGTATATGGTAACATTATGAATTTTTTAAAATCATGGGATCATGGGTGTGATGGGAACCTATAAATTATTTCAATTTTGAGGTTGGAGGCATCTCATGTGAGGGATATTAGTTGCATATCCCAAGGCATATTGTGCCGATCAAGAGGTTATTGATGCAAGGTGAATAAGGATGTTGAGGCTCTTTACACTAAGTTTACCATGATTATTTCATGGGGTAGGTATTTCATATAAAGGAAGGAGTCTTATGTCTTTTGGATATAGGTATATGGTGAAGGAGTTGTGGGGATGGGTTGGGCACAGGTTTAGTGTCTTGTGAGGATAGTTTGGGAGTAGGATTAATGTCTTGTAGTGACTGATAAGAATGTATTATTTAGATTGATCAATATGATGTGTCCCTATGATGGAATATTCCATGACCAACTAATTTCGGTTTCTGGGAAAAAACCTCAAGGAATCATCCAACATACACTATTTTAGAGTGATGGATGAAAACCAATGTAGTTTGATGCTCCATTTTAATTTTTTCTGATAGGACATGTCCATGTGGTATATAGTCATACGGTAAGGATGATAGTGTCATGAAAGGAGTGTTGATGAGGGATGCTTGGGGGATTACATGTAGATGAAAACAATTTATGTTGGATCTATCATTAGGGAATGATATGGGGATTATACATGGAAGTTTCCCTTGTACTTTTTTGAGCAGTGATGATGTGGTTGGGCTTTACGCATATATGCTACATAAGAACTACTATGAGAAGAGATGATTTTGTGGGATCTTTTGTGTAGAATATTTCTATTGATATATTATCACTATTTTTGAATTTATATGGGGCTTACATAAGGAATCTTCCCATGCACTCCTTCGAGCACTAATGATACGGTTAGGGCTTACACATGGAAGCTAGTCAGACACTACTATATGAAGTGATGATGAAGTTGGGGTTTACACATGGAAGGTTCCACTATTTTCATCCTCATGTTAGGTCAATAGGGAATCACATGTTTATTGAATACAATAAGGTTATAGCTTCATTCCATTTCAAAGGAAGTGGTGCGTGGAAATTATGCTTTGATCTTCCTATTCTGTCATCCTCATGTTTGTTCATAAGGGAATATTGACCCACTGGTGGGTTGAGAAACATGATCGAGGCTGACACCTAATTAGGCTTTCAATTGAAAATGCTTGGGAGTAGCATGAATACATTTGGTTCATACACTATAATGAACTTCTCATTAATCTTACTCAGGTAATATCATGAGGGAATCTCAATTTTTAGATGGGTTGAGGGACACAATTGGGGATTACACATGATGAGGTAGACTGTGGTGGTTTTTTTGTGTTCATCTCATGATCATACATGAGCCATATTAATCTTGGAACATAATCAATATTGTGAATTATATATGAGGATTTCAAATCTCATCAGATATATTATTCTATAGATTAAATTCATGCGTAAGTAATATCAAGTGTGTGATTGGAGGTATCTTATTTTTTTCATACAGGGTGTACTACAGTTCAGCATCACGTAAAAAGAACTATGAGATTCATCTCATGATCAAGACATGAGGTATCTTATGATTTACGAATATGGAATCTCAACTGTATCGTCAGAGGAATCAAATGTCTTTCATATAGGGTGTACACCAGTTTAACATCACTTATCAATGACTTATTGGTCGAATATTCCTAGAAATGGATGGTGTGGGACTAATTCCAAAGTGGCCCATTCATGAAGGAACTAGAATTCCAGTCAGGTGATGGTGTGTCCGAAGATTCCTATGAAGTATCTCAACTAAATGTATTCAAAGAATCCAAGAGGGTAATATCAAGTTATGACATAAGAAAGAGACCAAGAAGAGTAGGCCAACTCAAGGTTTTTTCAGGAGTGTCAGGGAGTATCATGACTCTTGGTATTATGTGGGTGTATAATGGGTCTGTGTAGGGTTCAACCCATAACGTCCTCGACTCAGTCAGAAATGTCCATTGCTTGATTCTCCATTTTTCATTAGGATCTGTGATGGTAGTAATTGGAATGGGTTGGGGGCTTGGGACTGAATCCCATCACTAATCCTGAGTTGGGGTATGGGGAAAATCCCAATGGTATGGAATAGTCTGTGTGTGTGATTTTGTTTGTGTGTGTGTGTTCATACTCTACTGTGACTAACTATTCTATTGGGCACACAACATTTCATTCTATCCCGCAACTATAAAACTATGTTAAAAAAAGAATCTTCATGAGGAATATCCAAAAAGAGTGATTTGTAGAAAACACTATGTCATGAAACGTTCAAGCTATATACAAATAGAGCTGTGTAAAATATTTTACATTGCATGAAATTGTTTTCCCAATGGATAAAGGTGAGTCAAAATATCTAATCATAAGCTTGTACTTTGAGGGACTTCACATATGTAATGTTGTGTATGTTCAGGATATGGGGTTTACAGGAAACACAAAACTTAGAGTTGCATGAGTGGAATCTCCATTGGTCAAATCCAGAAGTCCGGTCTAAATTGAGGAGATGATTCTATATTTATATCCATTTTCTCTCTGTCACACAACTATTTTTTTATCCTGAATCTTTTGGTTGTGTCATGTAACATTATTAGGTGTATTGAAATAACATTGTTTATGGTGTTTGGATAATGTATTCCCTGATATTAATCATTTTATGTCTCCATTATAATGTAAAATAGTTTTATAATGGAAGAGTATTTAATCTCAATTTTGTAAATTTTCATTCAATTCAATTATTTTCTCAATAATCGACTCGGTTAGTCATTTTAATAGTCTAAATTCAGATGGACATAACATCTGGTCCATAAACTTCTTTGGGATCCATGAATTGTAATATTTAATACGTTAAAACAAACCATCTACTATATCAATGTACTCAATTTTTGGTCCTTACATAGATGCATTATTTCAGTTTCCCATAAATTCTCACCTTAGAGTGGGGTCTAATGAGGATGGTGAGGGAGAGGAAAAATAGATTCTAGGAGAAATATGTGATGAAAACACCATACCTTGAGGCCCACTTTATCTCAATACTGTTGATTTATAAACCCAAAGAAAATATATATTCCCACCAGAGTCATGATCAATGTGGGAAACAATAGACAATAGAAGATTTCTCACCTATATGAGATTGTTAAATAGGGGAATATTCTTTCATATTAGAATGGGAAATCGAACACCTTTGGGAGTGTCATGACCATGAATTCCATAGTCAAAATGGGATATTTATCACCATGGAGAGAATCCAAACTAGGAATTTCTTGGTCGAAAAAGGATATTCTTCCCCTTGGGGAGTTTCTAGACCCAAAATTTGCTGCTTAGGATAGGACATCGATCACCTTTGTTAATGTCCATGCCAAGAATTACTTGGTTGGAATGGGACATCAATCTCCTTTGGGAGCATATTGACAAGAATGTTCAATGGCTAGAGAATAGGGATCTCTTAATATTATAACTTCATTCTCAATATGTGATAGTTCATGAATGGGGTAATTCCAAGGGAATTAAATTCTAACATACTAATGGGGAATAATGATCATGAATTATGATGCCCAATATTTTGAACACACAGGGTGGTATGATGAAACAAAGTTATGAAAACCATATAAAATCTCTTAATTCACGTTAGTTTTATCTCACTATATGTCTTTCATCATCACTAATCTGTTTAATTCAGGTATCTCATATTTAACCAAATTAAGAACACTAGTGATATTTGAAGGAATTATAGTTTTTTGTAAGATAGACTCACCACAACACCTCTCACTGCTTCTTTTTGTGATTTTGTAAGAAACATTATCACATATCACATAAAATACCTAAGAAAATTGGAAATATTATTGTATTATTTAGTATTATATCCTATTAATGTTATATGTGTTCTAAATAATATATTTATTTAAAAATAATTATAAATAATTACATCATTAAATAATAATCTTTTATTTTTCTTATAACATAACTCATGTTTTTAAGGTATAATTTTTTTACCTCTATCTCTCTCTTAGATTTTTCATGATGAAAAACACTCATTTATGTTTCATAAAACATTTTTTCTTGTTTTTCAATTATATCATATAAACTCCAGGCCATTTCATTAATTGAATTTTTGATTCTATAAAAATGGTTCTTGATGTTTTTGTTGAATGATTGAAATAATCTCTTATCATGATTTAATATTATTAAATGAGGATATAAGTTCATTTGTAGAACATGGAAGGATAATGGAGAGTATGCACTTAAAGATAGAGTTCTATAGGTTGCGCCACAATGTTGGTTCCATTAATATACATACTCTTAGATCCTATGATCTCATTAACAATCTAGTGTAGAGTCACTAACTATCTCGTGATAGATTCAAAGATGTAACATTCTTGATAAATCCCACTTATATAGCTATTTTCTAGTACTATCTCACCTATAAGGGATTTCTAGAAGCAAAAACTGCATGTGGCCCACTGGCCAGTCAGTGAGGTGCATGAGGTAGCAATTAGCATCGAGGAAACACTTTGAAAACTCCATTTATTATGATGAAAATTCCATAAATGTTTTCTTCTTTAGCTTTAAGGACCTCAATGAATCCCATAATAATCCCAACACATTTAGAGGATAGAATTAGAAAGTTAAATAGTCTTGGAATATTGAACTAGTCACCAACAATGCCTCTCTGAACCTTGATTCATGTTTCCACTATAATGGTGAAACTATGGAATTGTCACTCCAAACACAACGTGAAAATCTATATTTTTCTATAAATATAAAATAAAATTTTCTATAATAATATATCAATAAAATAACAAAAAATAATTTCCTTCTTTTTAGAGACTCGGAAGCTTATTTTTGATGGATTCATTCTAAAAAAATCTCATTCTTCCCATTTTCTTATACAATAAGTTCTCACTTATATAAAAATTGAGGGATGTGTTCCTTTGCTACCGATAATGCTCAAGAGATTTACCACAACATTAATCATGGGGGAAATAACTCTTGATCACCACTAAAATAAATGGATTAATAATATAATTCTATAAACTCAAGGTGATGAGACATAGAGGTTCACAATGAGAAATTGTAAGACTCGTTTATCAAACCATATTTTCCCGCACCTTTAATTTATGAATTTTATGATTTCAATTTGATATAAATAATTTTTAAATCCAATATGTTCATTGTACATTGTACAGACTTTATAAATTAATATTGAAATTAACATTTCAATAACCATAAAAGTTATCAATTTATTTATATTTATATTTTTCTATTTGTCATTTAATAACCATTTAATTTTTAATTTACCTTCTCTATATACATTGTTTTCTTAAGGGAAACTCAACACTACCCCTCCATATATCTACTCTAACTAAAAGTTCTATCATAGGATTCTTTGTGTTATTGGTAAAAAAATATTTTTTTAAAAAAATTATTTTCAATATTTTTTAAAAACAATCTTAACAAATTTTGTTGGAAATATGGATTTTCACAGCTATAAATGTAGTGTATTTTAATTTTTTTGGAAATCCACACTAGTTTGATCAAGGAGTTCTCAATGAAATGGATCTCATGGTGTAAATTCCTTTTTTATTAAACTTTTCATCATTTCATAGTGTTTTCCAAATTTCTAGAGCTAGAAATATATAGAAAGTAGTAAGAATCATGAAATATGGATTTCCAAAATAGACTCATGAAATATATTGTGATGGTATGTGTTTCACATAGATTTGAGTTTCTTAAATTTTTGGATATTTTAAAAATAATCTATTGCCATGAAGTCTTAGTGATCATAGAAGAGGCTTCATGAAATTGGTTTATTTGTGATGGGATGATGGTATTCTAAGTGACTAAGTGGGGATTCACAAATAGATTAATTTCATTGATGATTCATGAAAATAAATATCTTTGCAAACATGAATAGAGTGCTTAAAAAATAAAACTTGGTGTGATGAAAATATTTAAAAAATTCTATGTAAATAAGTAGGAGTCCACTCATCTTCAGAGGTAATGATGTGAATTTGGAAAATGGTGAAATGATATGATTTTTTAAAAGGCCATTCACAAATGTAATTAATCTAGAATCAGTAACTCTACATGAAAAAAAGCTTCAAGAAAATTATTTTTATGAACTGATTTACCTTATGGAATTTCATAAAAGAGTATTTTGAAAGGACTACATCCTTTATGATTTCATTGAGTTCCTTAAAGTTTGTGAGCCTCATTAAGGATGGGAGATCTGTAAAGGGTAGTGAGTTCATGAATACAAATTTATCTTTGAAAAAAGGGGGTTTATGAAGTTTAGGAGATTCATGAATAGTCGTGATGGAAAAATGGGTTTAGTGAAAAGTGCTTCCAAATGCATCAATTCAGGACTATTGTGTAAGAAGAGTCTCATGAAAATTATGGTAAAAGACTTAAATAAACAATATATTGAATTGAAATTCATGTTGACAAAAAAATAATGAATTCTACTAGTGTATTAATCAATTGGGAGTTGACGAAAGTGATATGATAAAGGTATTGTGTTATCAATGTAAGTATTTTAAAGGGAGTGTTCCTAGTATAGGATTACCATGTATGAACAAGTATAATCGATAATAAATACTGAAGATTATTGGATTTATATAAGACTAAAAACTATCAATGCATGCTTCTTTTATTATAACATAGTGGTGATCCATGTAAAACTATTGTGTAGTTTTTTTTTTCTACATCTGGGTGTTTTAGAATATCATGATTCCATGAGAAAGGTTTAATAGGTTCTGACCAATATGAGGTCAATATTCATCTCATTTGAATAAAATGTTAACACCATAATTTACCCATACCCTCTATAGGTATTCTTAGGTCTTATAAGATGTATCATAGTGAACATTTTATTTGTGTTAAATCGGTTCTCTATTTTTGTAGAGAAATTAGTTAATGTTAGGGGATTTCTAAATCTTTGATTGAAGTAACATTCAGATTTATAATAATAGAATGAGATCTCATCTTCCATCTCATGGAATGAATGTTTACTATTTAAAAGATCAATAGATTTGTATCGGTGATGTGAAAAGTCTTTCAATGACTCTTATAGATAAGAAAACTCTTCATGTAGATGCCAAAGTACAAAATTCTTGTATTATAACACTATCTTATGAAATAAATTTAAAATTTTGATTTTCACTATATAAAAGTACATGTGGAAGAAACAAGAAAATATATATGAGGGAAATAAGAATGTGACAGAGGAAAAACATCATGTTCTGAATAATTAGTCTAATGATCTGAAAATGAATCTAGATGAAAATGTAGATACTTTCGTTAATCATAGTACTAAATTTGTTTTTTCTATTCAATACCTTGTAAATGAAATTAAAATATTTATAATGTGATAAATATAATTACAAGGATCCCACCTCTGTATAATCCAAAAGTGTCTTCTCTTGAGTAAAGATAAATTTATGAGATTCCCCTTGATGGTCTGCTTAGTTGTCTGCTTGCTTATGAAATGAGAGACAATCCAGAAGATGTAACTATTTCTGTAAGAAATGAAAAAAAGAAATAAAATAAATGGAAAAACATTACATCTACCAGAAATTTTGGAGATGATAGTAATAATGAACTTGTTTTTATTTATTCCATTAATTTCATGAGAGGAAAATGAATATTTTAAGGAAATATTCTAGTTTTCATGTTTTTAATGCAGTAAAGTATGGAACATTGTTTCTTGGTGCCCAAGTAAATTCAATGACATAGAAAGTGAATGAGAAATCATGTAGAATCCTAAGAATATGTTCGATCAAATTAGAGATTTCAAATAATAAACTAAATAATTGATAAAGTTATTTTTTAAATAAGTGGGGAAAGATAATATTTACTTTTGGGGGGATGTTGAACATGATTTAATCCTGATCCCAATGATTCCATGATGGCTACAGTTGAAAATGTAGAACCTGAAAAATATGATGACAACCATTCAAATGGACTTTTAGATATTTTGGTGTAATGTTAGGGGGCTCTTTGTGAGAATGACATTAAAAAAACATAAATATGGGAGTCTTTATGAAAGATTCATCAAAGATGTGGATTGATTTGAAGAAGAAATTAATCGATTGGAAAGTCAGGTAGAAAAAAATTTAAAAATTATTTAATGATTAAAAGAGGTTTCATAATTATAAACTCAATATTAAAGGGTAAAAAAGTATAAAGTGTCCTTACAATGATACTGGAGAGAAATGAAAAGATAATTGAGTTCCATGAATAGTAAGTTTTTACATTAAGGATTAAAAAAGAAACTAAATCAAAATATGGGGAAAAGAAGAAGAAATTTCAAATTGAAATATTTTCAGACGCATAGCTTGTAGAAAGAGAGAAAAATGCTTGTAATAGAGTACCAACAGATTATAATGGTCAAACAACTACATTTATTATAAAATTTGGAATTGGATATGATACAGAAACATCTATGGATAGAAATGGTATAAGAAAAAGTAAATGGAAGTAGAAAGTTGGACATATCCTAATGGTAACTCATTTCATAACAAAGAAAGATTAAATAAAAAATAGAAAAGAGAAGTAAAACAAATCCCATGGTATCCAGAGAGGATAATATATTAAATAGCATTAAAACATAAGGTTACATGTGGATGAATGTAAGTGAGAATATATTTACCTTCATGAAAATTCAATTCTTTGGATTTCTAGGACATATAATTTCTTATTTTGTGGAAGGAATGAGATATCAAAATGGGGAAGAATTTGGAAGATATAAGAAGAAAATGAGACCATATCATTCAATATATAGAATAAATAGTTTTTATGGATATTGTTTTCACTAGTATTACTATGGCCATAAATATATTCATTGTTGGAAGAGGAATGGTATGAAAAATAACTACAAAACTCCAACACAAGTCAATATTGGTCAACCAAGAAAAATTACCCTTGAAATACGTTTTATAATATAGAATAATAATATGAATATGATTAACCCATTATTGTTGAATATAGATTGTAGATTCCATGTTTTCCCTCTACTCAATCGGGTGTCTGATGGAAGGAAAATAAGAATATCCAGAAAGGAAACCGGATAGAAATTGCACTCAATGAAACAACATACAACTATACTAGGATTCCTGATAGTGGATGGTGATCCATAATTATAGGAAGCTTATATTTTTCGAAAAATGTTAAAATAAATTCTTAAAAAAATAGTGAGATTCGATAATGATGGATCCTTAAAGATCAATGGTAAAAATAATAAATAACATGAACATGAAAATCTATTACTAACATAACGTCTCTACATGGTTGGTTTGGGTCACAAACTCACGAGTGCAAATAAATCTATGAATCTAGCCTGGTAGTAACATTTAATTATAATGGGTTCACTATCAAAGGAAATATAGTTAAATTTATCATTAAATGATGATATAAAATAGAAGTTTAATCCTTGTAGATAGTAATTGAACCCCTTATTTCTTAATAATTAATGTGGAAAACAATTTGTGAAATTAGAAATCAGGTTACATTAAAAACAGATCATGGAACACACATATAAGCTATATTATTTTGTCAATATTCTAATCTAAAGTGTGATAAATAAAGTACTTGTGATTCTTGCATGTGAATAATGATGGTACATAAAACATATCAACCGATGAACAAAACGGAATCAAATCATTATGACCTCATTGATATGGATGTGTGTGGTATTTTAAATATAGCTGGAACATATAGAGGGAGGTTCATAAATCTTTTTATTAATTATTATATTAGAATCTATTTTTTTGTTTATGGTGAATGATGGAAAAGCACTTTATTGTATAAAGATAAATCGTCAAATAGGTAAGAATAAAAGTGATCGCAAAATCAGGATATTACAATCTGAAAATGGAATTTAATATATATCCACTGAATTGAAAAATTACCCTAAAAAATGGGATAAATCATGATTTGAATTCATTGAGAACACCTCAACAAAATTGTTTCATTGAATATAGAAATTGATATGTCAATAATACATTTATAAATCTACTGATTGAAAGTTTTGATTCTTTTCATTAATATAAAGAAGATGTTCAAGTTGTGGTATACACTCCAAACCAAACAAGTATATTTATAGGAGATAAAATGCCACCATATGAGATATTTCATGGATGGAAGTATTCTTTGAAGTTTTTTTCTATTTTCTGAAGATATTTTTTTACCTGGAATAAAGTAGGAAATCAAGGAATTTATGGTGATGCTAGAGATGAGAGAATTTTCCTTGGTTATTCAAGGAAGAGTAAAGCCAAAAAAACATAAATAATTATCTAAAAAATATTATGGAGATAAATGATATATGTACCATTGGGAAGAAAATTTTAAATTACTTGAGTATCCCATATGTTGACATGATTGAAGATAAAGAAGAATTTGGAGAAGGGTCAGATTAAAATATAGATATTTTAGATGGATTTCAAAATATTTTTGACTTTAAAAAATATGATAATATATAATTAGAATATGAATAGGACACCATAAATGAATAAACTATACTATAAACTCATTGGGGAAATAGAATAGAATAAATTGATAAATCAACCATCCTAGGGGATTTGACCACAACTACACAGACAAAGATAATAATGAATGAAGACACTCTTCTCTCATATCAATTTTGTATATAACATCATTTGAATAAGTATCAAAAGATGAATCATGGATTAATTCCATTAATGATGGACTGGATCATGTTGATAAGAACTGAATTTAGTATCTTATTAAGAGACCATAAAATCACAATATGACTAGAAGAAAGTGGATCCTAAAATATAAATTCAACGAGCAAGAAAATGTCAACATAAAAAATGAATGATTTGTGTGTAAATACAGCTCACATATTGAGGGCATTGATGTTGCTGAAACACTTCCACCCGTAGCTTAACTGGAGTATATTATGATCATCGTTGCTATAGAAATTTCATGAGGGTGAAAAAAATTTCATAAGGATGTCAAAACAGATTCCTTAAATGGTGTTATTACATAAGAAGTATATATTGAACAAAAATGGTATTTTTAGTTAAAAATTATGAAACAAAATGGTTCTTATTATAGAAGGATCTCTATTGTCTAAATAAAGAACCATGAGTGTGGTACTCCTGACTGGATGATTATCTTAATAACCAAGAACCTAAAATATGAAGGTAACGACTATAATATCTATGTGAATAATTATTAGGAAGGTGAACTTATGGTTTTTGTGTTTTTGGATGATATTATCTTTTCAAAAAGTAGGTAGGTATTAGCCAAATAATATTTTAATTACATTAAATCATAAATTCAACTGTCCATGATTGGTGACCTCCCATATATTTTAGGCATACATGTGTCTCAAAGGAAGGATTACACCATTTTTTATCAAGCTGAATATGTAGGATATCTTCTAATGAAATTCATCTTGAATGAATCCAAACCGATGTACATTCCAATTATGGTTGAAAAAAAACATGTAAAGCATGTTGATGATAAATCTATGAATCCCACCTTGTACAGGAGGATACTTTTAATCTTGTTATATTAAAATATAACATTTGTAGATATAATCTTTGTGAAATGATTACCATCTCACATCTAATGTAATCTGAAGGAAGGGATTTTTTAATCCATTATAACAATCATGGTGTATATTTTAGTTATACTCAATTTTTTATTATAGATTACTGTAAAATGGGATAACGAATGATTAAAATTTTCTAATTTGATTTGTCTAGAGATGTGGTGGATCGAAAGTCCTTGATTTTGGGTGAATTGTTCATAGGCAAACAATTTTGTGTCTATTTGATAAATAAACAAAAAAAAATATTTACACTTAGTATGGATGAAGTATAGTATATCAATGTGAAAGATGAATTTAATTATGTTTTATAGATAAAGAAAAAACATACATATATTGGTGATGATCTAAAACAAAATATAGTCATACACTATGACAATTATAGTGTGATCGATCTTATAAAAAATCTAATTAGACACTCTTGACCCAAAAATATTAATATTCAATATCACATTATGAAGTAAATAGTTCCAAAGGTGTGATTAAAATGGATCATGTTGGAACTAATGACCAAGTTGTTGACATCCTGGCTAATCCTTTGGAAGCACCAATGTCCAAGAAACATCAGTTGAACCTCAATATTCATCCACCTCCCATGACCTGAAGATGTAATTGTTTTTCGCCTCTCCCCATTTTTGTTAACTATTTTTATCTTTTTGTGGATGTGATTCATTTATATGGGGAAGATACAGTCCATTAGAGTTTTTCTTGGTCCATAAAAGTAGAAATACATTTTCATTAAGAGTATTGAAAAAGGGAGAGATATGTGTAATTCAATGAATTATTGGTTTTTAGGATTTTACAGTGGTCTATTGAGTAATTAAATTATCTTTATCCACTCTTATTTTATATATCTATAATCTCTCATATAGGCATGGAGTGATGGATGGTCTATTTAAGGACTATCATTTTCTATCGAGGATGGTGCTGTATTAAATTTATCTAAAGATTTCTATAGAACCCAAAGGGGTAGATTATTGGAATTCAGGATTTTCATAGCTCGAAACAAAGTTTATTTTGTGTTTATTCTCAATACAAACTCAGTTGGTGAGGGTTTTTTCAAGGTAAGGTAACTTATGGTGGTGTTGTCTAAATAATTAAAGGATTAATCATTTCCTTGTGTTTTACAAGTTTTTCGAGATAAAATTCCAGAGGATGGAATAAGAATAAAAAATGGATTTTAAAAATAGACTCTTTAAACATATATTGAATGATTTTTTTTAAATAATAGAGTTTTGCGAAGATGTGGAGCTTCTCATAGAATCTAGAGTCATGATGGTTTGATGGTTCAAAAAAGAGGCTTCATCAAAATGGATGAGATGGGATGGGGTGACCGTAATCTATGTGGCTATGAAATTCATCATGAATGGATGAATTTCATTATTGACTAACAAAGAAAAAGAGATTAATTAATTTGAATGGAGAGATTTTTGGAAAAATCATATTAAGATAGAAGGATTCATGAATGGAAATATCTATAAAAAGAAGGACACTCCTCTTCAGAAGTAATAGATAAAATTATGAAAAGGGTGAACTACTATGATTTTTCAATGTTTCTTTTTCAAATTCAATTCAACATGATTTAGTAACTCTTCTCAAAGAAAATATTTCATAAATTATTGTTAAGAACAGGTTTACAATGAGGCATTTTAGAAGAGGGTTGTCTGTGATGACTCATAAATTCATGATTGTTTTGAGTTCCAAAATGTTTAGGATCTTCACACAAGCCATGAGCTTTGTAGAATGTAGTGTATTCGGGATGGATGAATAATCATTGAACTAATAAGGGGGTTTCTGAAATCGTGTGAACATCTTGAAAAGAAGTTTTGAACAACTGTTTTTAGTGTATAGTGCTTCAAAGTGCATCAATTTATGAATATGGTGTAATCTGAGTCTCGTGATAATCAGGTACAAATACATAAATTCTTAATCTTTGAATTGACCATCATATCTATATGCTGAGTAAGACTTCTCCCAACGTAGTGGTAAAAGAGGAGTCAATGGAATTGAATCAAGGAAGGCATTTTAATATCCCTAAAAGTCATTTAAATATGGTTTTCTTGGTAATAGAGTGGATATGTTTGAAAATTTCTAATCTATAAGAACGGTTGTATCTTAGTGGATTTAGGTAAAACATACTCATTATAAATGTATATGGACCATATCGTAATGGAGTACCATGTATAACTTCTATTCTCTATGTCCATTTCTATATCTATGTGTTTGATTATGCGGTCCTGAAAAATCCACAAAGGGAATTTTACCCAAATCCCCCTAAAGAAATGGGGTAAAATAATCAAAGAGGAGACACAAAAGTACCGGTTCGCAAACCGATCCACATAAGCACAACGTGGCCAGGCACCGCGAGGAACCCCCTCCACGAACCGGTCCACGGAAGCACCACGTAGCACCCAGGAGCCGTGAGGCACCCCCCTCCACGAACCATTGTCATTCGCAAAATGGAGGCGGAGGGCCTCCGTAGTCATGAGGCAGGATGGGCGCCAGTCCGGTTCATGGTCGCGAACCGCCCAAACCGCAGACCGCGTCGACCGGCTCAATCTGCACCCTTTTTCATTCATGGAATAGAGGCAGAACCCTCCGCAGCCGCGGAGCACTCTCTGAGTTTGCCTCACGAAGGAGGGGAGCGATCAATACCCACCACGAATCGCAGATTGACGAAGTCAACTGTGAACTGGGTTTTTGGTAATGGGCCTCTGCAAAACGTGCTACATGTCCACAGATACATTCATTTTCCCTACTCTATAGAAGGAGACCAAGGGGGAAAGAAAATAAATGAGAGAGGATCAAGGATCGGATCAGATTCGGAGGATGGAGATCGATTGAAGGAAGGCTTCAGATTTCGCAAACAGTGAAATTCCCACCTGCGAACCACAGCAGGTATATGAATTAAAAAGGAATTGGAAAATGCATAATAATTTGGTGAACCACGAACCTAAATAATAAAAATGAGAACCGCGAACCATACCCCCTCCCCAGATGACTTCCCTGCGGACCAGGGAGTTTATGCCTCTTTTCCCATCCATCGTACCGCGTAGCAACCCTCCTCTGCGGATGAAGCCCCGATCGACGAGCCTCCGATCGGCGTCGCCCTTGGCCGCCGCTGCCCGCCAGGAACCCTCCGCGAACCACCCTGGTTCGCGGATTGAACCTGAATCCATGAACCACCCTGGTTTGCAGATTGAGCTCAAAGCCGCGAACCATCCTGGTTTGTGGATTGAACCTGAAGCCGCGAACCTCCTTGGTTCACGGGATGCCCATCTGTCCGCGGACCACCCTAGTTCACGGATGGCTTCCCCATCTTCTTGGCACTTCCCCAAGTGAAGGGCGCCACCACCCATATATCTCGGTGGCTACCCAAATACTTCGGTGTTCTCATTTCCAGAGCCAGGTAAAATCCTTCTGATCCAGCCAGGTCCTCCGCGACTCCCTCATTGGCCTATTCATCGGCCTCGAGCCAAGGCCTCCACCAAAGCCACTAGATCTGTGTCATGTAACTTTCAGGCGCATCAGCGCATCATTTTGAGTTCACATACCAATAGTAAATAGTGAAAAGGGGGTTTCCCCGACCCTTGGGCAGATTTTTGAAGCATGTCAGGGTTCACATTCCCACGAGAATGCGAGGTCTGAGCCGGAGAGCCCCCTTCCTGCCTCTACTCGCTAGGACGGCGGACCGCACGCTTCAGCGGTCGGGCACTTCTCCCCTCCCCAGAGAGGGGAGGCATATTCGTCCGAAGGTAGCCATCCCCATGAACCTCGGTACTTCCCCGGGTATCTCCCCAGGGAATAAGAGAGGTGACTGGGACAGGAGCACCCCCCTTTCCCTCTCCCTCTAGGATTTTTCGCTGCGGGCGTCAATCTTGGAGTATGACCCGACCTCGTAGGCGTCCTTCTCGGAGTAAGCCCCAACCTTATGGGCCTCCTCAGAGTGCAAGCCCCAATTCATCACCTTCTGGGCCTCCTCAGAGTGTAAGCCCCAATTCATCACCATGGACCGCCTTCATGCATAAGCCCCATTACGCTTCTCATGGACCCACCTTTCGCGACGTTATCCTATGGTCCCTGATGCCTCTTGTTTCTCACACCGAGCATGACTCACGTGGGCTTAGAGTAATCATCGACCATGAAATCCTCCTATGGGCCTCCTCATAGTATAAGCCCCAATCCATAATTATGGGCTGCCCCAGAGCGTAATCCCCAAACCTAAGTGAACTACGTGGACTTTGATCCCTGCCTCATAGATAAGGTATGTAGGAATCCTCCATGAGGTTCAAGACCAACACCCATCATACCACCTGGTCTCTCCTCACGTCGGTTCCCAGACAACTAAGAGAACTACGTGGACTTTGATCCCTGCCTCCTAGACAGGGTATGTAGGAAGCCTCCATGAGGTTCAATCCCAACAGCCAGTCGATCCGATCATCTCCACATCGGTTCACCACGCCACTCCTAGTGCCGCCTCAATCGAGTTCCAACCCTTCAGGGTCATTAATCAAATGAGGGATGGTAAACCTCGGGCATAAATGATTCCGCACCCCTGCATCTAGTTGACCCTTTCCCACCAGGGTTGAATCTGTGGATACTATGTTTGGGAATAAACCAAAGATTCGCGAACATATGAATACGTCTTAAATCTATAAGAGAGTCCCAGAACATGCAATAATTCCCACCCAAAAAGGGTGTGATGAACCTGACTTCCCATCCTCTTGACCAATGTGAGTTCTTAAGAGTCGCTGGTCAGACCATCCGGCGAATGCCTGCCTTTGGAAAGCAGGTCCATCAATCATTGAATAGGGAGTTGTTGGGTGTTTCGTGGACAAAAGACCAAGAACGAGACAAAATATGGTGAACCCGATGTGAATATTTAACAAAACATGACAGGTTCAACTTAATCTCACCCACTGCCCCCTTATGCTCTAAAGGAGGGCCAAGCAAGGTCATTAACTATGCATGGGATTATGAGATGCGGCTTTGACGGGTTTGCTGCTTGTATTTGATAAAAATTTTAATAGGCACTACTTCTGGAACTCCCTTCGATCCAATGGCATCGCAAAGGAACTCACATTTACGCGCTTCTAACAACACAAGGACGAGGCCTCCTCAACAATGGATGACTCCGACACCCACCCACCATATTCAACGCTGGGTTTCAGACATGTTTATCCGAGAGTACCATGCGAAAGTTACTCTCCCAACGGTGGAGGCGGACATGTGCGCCCTCCAATCCGTCAAGGCTTGTCGGTCGCCTGCCTAGAAGCGACCGCAATGGCAGACCTAGACCACCCCTGTCGCTGTCTCCAACCATTTCGGGAGACTATCCTCAGAATGGGACAATGTATACCTCCCTTATCTTATGGAGTCGGATGAGGTCGACGTTGAGGACTTCATCCCTATCGAACAGGGGTTCCGCCCCAAGGCCCCCGCCGAAAGGTGTCATCGCGGTCACGCCACGACCCAGCATCCTTGCACCGAGGAAGATGTTTCCTCGAGGATTCAGGCCCATCCTCCCCGAGCTCCAGCCCCTCGGACCGCCCGACGAGGGCGGAAGATGTATAATCGGGGACCGGTCATCACCCTGGTCCCTGAGGATGAGCTCTGCTGCTCAGCCATAGAGACGTACCATGAACAGGCACCTACACCTGTTCTCTCCTCGCGATCCCACCATCCAGACATGGCGGCATCGCATGAGCCAGCGTGCATCCCTGCCGAGCTCCATCAAGCTCGTCGCTCACGTAGGATGACACTTACCAGGCAGACACCTCTCCTTTCCCATGGTCGTGAAGCCCTCCAGCTCGACATGGTGGCGACCCGGCACCTGTAGGACCAGCTCCTGGCAGTTGCTTCAGACTCCCGCCATCCTGATATGGTGGTTATCAACAAATCCCACCACCCAGATGTGGCGGAAAATCATAGGCATGCACATCTCCCCACCAACAAAGACCACCGAATCGATACGGTGGGAAACCAATATATGCAGGTCCAACTCCCTGCAGATTCAAGTAAAGTCTGGCACCCTGATGTGGCTTCAAACGGAGAGAGTAACCGGTGTATCCCTGTACAGGGGATGATTCGTTCACCTGCCCCGACATAGGATAATTGTCAGTACCCACTGACCACTGGAGGACCGGAGCAGGATATTCCTACTCTAATACCGGAATGGGCCTTCATACCCGTTCTATCCAAAGATGTCTCTTTACATATCCTGGAAATGATGGAGGAGCAGGTATCGATCCCAGATCATATCTTGCAGACTTTCCAGCATGTAATTGCATCGGTAGCAATAGCAAGGACACAGGCCCATGAGCCCATATTCCCAACAGAGGCGACTCATATAAGAGATGAGATAGCCGCCTCAGAGCAGATCTCCATCCCTGCTTCAGCCCAGGAGGGTCGGCGGCTATATTCCACAACGCAAGGGAAACCGGATCGAGCAGCTTCACTTGTTCCAACTGGGGGAAACCCATCCATCATGGTGGATGCTCCGGAACAGGCATATATCCCTGCTAAAAGTCAAGATGTTCGTTGGTGTATCCCAACAACGTCACTGGACCCAATTAGACAGGGACCCAAATGAGGTGAAGGTCGTTGTCAACTGCAGACGGTCCCCGCCGCCCACAAAAGAGTTCCCTGAATGTGCCGAAGGCAGCTGGAAAATAAAGATTGGGTTCATGACTCCACTCTGCTGGAAGCTGGGGTTTCTGACACCGCCAAGCGCGCATCAAAGTCTCGAAACCCTGCCCATCCATTAAAATATTATGGGAGTGGCAGTATCAGTTGTGAAGGTCCTCCCCGCAATGTTGCTACCAGCAGCTCTGAAGGTCCTCCCTAGAGCACCCATGGGGGCCTCCCCCGCGGGCATATGATGATCGGTCATGAGAGCATCTCTCCTGATGCGAGTCACGGAAACCCTCCACATTACCATAAGATCGAGCAGCAAGAAGGTCATCCACTTGTTGCGGTCCACCATGAAGGTCCTCCCCATGGTATACACTGAAATCACTCTCTATGTAGTTGGACCATATATTGTGATAGTAGTCCTCTCTATCATAGTCGCAAATACGGATGTCCTCCCCATAGTGACATCTCATCATGACAAGAAGGCCCTCCCCTTTTCGTGGCCTGCCCTGAAGGTCCTCCCAGGGGTTACGCTGCAACGGAACTCCACACAGCTAGGCATCAGTTCACAGTGGTAGTCCTTGCCACCGTGATAATAGAGGTCATCCCCGTAGAGACTTCGAGCAATGATATGGTCATCCCCTCATTGTGGTACATTCTGGAGGCCCTCCCCAGGATGTATCTCACATATATTCTCCCTGCGACAACAGTATTGGTAGTCCTCGCCATTGCCGCAGCTGTGATGGTAGTCCTCGCCACCACGGCCGTCATTGCGAAGGTCCTCCCCGCAATATCCCCAAGCAACAAGAAGGTACTCCCCTTATCGCGGCATGTCCTGAAGGTCCTCCCTAGGATGTGCGTCGAACGTCAAGCCATGATGGTCATCCTCCCCATGATGTCAGTTATTGGGAAGGTCCTCCCCGTAACAACGACATGCAGCCATAAGGTCCTCTCCTTGCTCAAACTTTTCTTAGATCTCCTCCCCAGGGTGTGAACTGCAAAAGTACTTTATTTAGTGAGGAATCAAGCAGTAATGGTAGTCCTCTCCATTACGGCCGTCATTACGGAGGTCCTTCCAGCGATGACAAATTGTATCGACAGGAAGGTCCTCCTCCTGTCGAATCAAGCACCGAAAATCCCTCGTATGCTGAGGCAATTAGAAGGATGGGATCGAGCATGTCAGATTACCATCTTGTCACTAACGACGCTATTCTTCAATCGGGATATGGTCCGGGGCTGAATTCATCTTCTGAACCACCTCAGAATCGCTTACATAATGATTCAGCACCTACCAGTCCCACTGCCTCAGATCACACTAGAAGTGAGCACCTTAGCTGGGCTGACCAGGTGGAAGAATCGCAGCGGGGGAGTATGTGGATATGCTGCACCTGAGGGAATGACTGGCCAGGAATGATATACCAGTCATGTTTTGGCCCACGGCCACCTCTCAGTACGACATACCGAGGGAGTTGTCGGAATACTGCATTCACGGCATCCGCCATAATATATGGATGACCCTCTGCTGGCTGAAGTCAATCATTCTGCCCTATAACGGGTATGTAGACCACTTCAAGACGATAGGGGACCTCTTGAGTCACATTGACAAGGAGTCCCTTTCCTCGACGCGACAACAACGCCATAAGAGGCGCAAAGGGAATATGGAGGCAGCCTGCCTCCGTGCACTGCACGAACTACACCGCCTCATCAGTGATGCTCCGACAGGAGTCTATATCAGGGGATGTGGGGAACACATAGATCTTCATTTCACTCTGCTCCCTGCCTAGAAAAACCCGTTCTACATGGTATCATGTAACATCGTCACATCGAGACGACAATCGGGTGGACCCCCTATTCAGGAAAGGCAACACACCCAACAGAGTCGGGCCTCGAGTAAGTCCCAGAAGCGTCAGGCTCGGTGGGAATGAGACATTAAAAAACTCCTGAATCAGGCCACTAAGAGAATATAGTTGGCCTCTCGCCTAAGAGAGGCCAATCAATGATCTCAACCTGCCTCCCCATAAGGTACTGATACACAGGTGAATTCGGCACCAGATCCGGTTCACCCCCAGATGGGGAAACACGAGATCAGGCAGGTCGTGATAGCTATAGCTACTGCCGCAATCCAGGGTCAACCCCAGTCTGCAGGGCTGGGGGAATTTTTAACAAAAAATTCCCCCGTAAGACCAATGAAATCGGGAAGAGACTGAACGTCCCGGGAATAGATCCAGCCCCAGCCCTCAGGGCTGGGGGAATTTTTACCCCCTCAACAACAACCTCCCCCACGAGAATCAGTATTCTCTCGTCTAGGGAGGACAATCAGAAGAGGAGGTTCCCATCCTATCCCGTCATTTGAATCATCATCCCCTCTGAGAGGAAGGCGCACTGTAAGGTCGCATCAAAGAACTCTCCGCGTCACCCTTCGTCAAGAAGTCTGAGGGCAATCCCAGGTCATGAAAGGGAAGTCCAACCGAAGACGCAGGAGATATTATTTCTTATTTGGAATATGACGTCCCATCCACCCCACAATATGCGTTCATCAACGCCATAGAGGCTAACCCTATGGGTGACACCAGAGAAAATGCAAATCAAGAGGGTTCGGGAGATGACGATTCCGGTCAGGCTGTGACTCACCGTGAACCCCCAGGTGTGCACACCCGGAACCAGAGGGTCGATTTAAATATGTCCTCCCCTTCATCTAACCTCCCTTCACCTACCCTGTGAGCTTCCAGCAAGGATAAGAAAAAATGAACGGTTACCCTTTACTCGTCCCCCTCTCTCGATAAAAATGATCCACTCCCGCTCGAAGAGAGGTTCTCTCGACAGGAAGAAGAGATCAATGAATTGAGGCGGATTAACGCCGAGCTGCTCCAGAGGAACCGCCTTATTGAAAGTGCATCCCAAGAAGAGCCATGTCATGCACTCCCAGCAGGTGCACCTCAAAGGCTAAGTCTTGCCCCAGAAAACGAAGCACGATTAGCGATCTTGCCTAGTGAGGTGCCTGGTCCGTCCAACTACCTAAACGTGGATGATGAATACCAGGATTTCCCTCCACTAAGGAGGAAACCAGTGCAAGTACGCCCGAACCCTCCGAGGGTAACCCGAACGGAATATGCACCCTTCGTGCCAGCCAATCCGGATCCTCAGGCAATGCCTCGGGCTATGCCTGCCCAGGACCGGGCCCAACAAGATGTAATCCAGGGACTCACCAATACCATCGAGGCGATAACAGCTCGATTAGAAGTGATGGAAGGTCGACGTGCTCTGATACAGCCAGAGCAGAAACCCTACCCAGATTGGGTGACCAACACACCACCTCCATCCAATTTTGGGAGCCCTGTATTCCCCGTCTTCAATGGGTCAGGCGATCCGGAGCAGCATTTGATGCACTATGTGTCCTATTGCGACCCTATTATGGGAACTCCGGAACAGCAAGAAGTAGTGAAACTCAGATGCTTCATGTGGACCTTGCAAGGATCTGCCTTCGTCTGGTATACAAGTCTGTTTCCCAGTCAATAAAGATCTGGGAGGACCTCCGGCAACAGTTCCTGTTCCACTTCAGTTCAACCTTGCCTAAAACAACGGTCAGCAATCTCATGAACTGCACGCAGAGGGAGAACGAGAGGGTCTCAGACTTCATCACCAGATGGAAAGGTCTGACCTATTATCTGAACAGGCCAATGCCTCAAGATGAAATGTTATCCATATGTATCGATAATCTTAGAGATGAGCTGCGAACACCACTCATATCGGTGGAGTGCACCTCTGGCTTCCGCCATCTCTCGACCATTGCCCAGAGAATTGAGGACTCCCTACAGCGGACTAATTTAAAGTCCCGAATAGCCTCGCAGGCTCTGGTGAAGAGAGATCCTAGATCTGAGGTGTCCGTCGTTACACTCAAGCTGGCCCATGTGCCTGCTCCACCGCTCAGGCCTCCACCAAATCGTCAAGGGCCCCCTACATATCAGTCGTCGCCCCCGCCTAAACGGGACGATCAATGAGGACCGAAGAGGAACCAGTTTGAGGAGCGAAGACAAAAATTATATTCATTCTGAGACGATCAAGTTCGTGGCTACTTCATTGCCTCCATGAATTGCAACTTGCTCCGCCTTCTGGAACTGAGGAGACGTGAATAATTCGGCCGCGATGACAGGCTAGATTATTGCCTCGACCACCGGATGTTAGGGCACAGTATCCTAGAATGCTTCATCTTCAAAGACCTTTTGCAGAGGATGGTAGATTCTGGACAAGTCGAGATGGGACCAACCCTAGAACATGTGGCATGCATTTCTACCACCGTCTCCAAAAAAAGAGGAGGGGTGGAAGAAAGTCACCAGCAAGCAGGGGCATAAATTTGACAACTGGATGACTTGGAAGACTATCAACCGAGGCCAGGGCATACTCCGAGCTCAACTACAGCAGCTGGTGTTTCCACCATCAGACCCTGGAGCCTCAGAGCTGACCACATCGGCCTCCCAACCCTCAACAATTCGTTCATCCGGACGGAGTCCAAGGAAGAAGCAATCATAAGAGGAGCAGTCTGTGACGAGGCTAAAGTTAGTCTCAACCCTGGCAGATTTCATTCCCTCGAATTTGGAATCACGGGCACCTACCCACCAAACGGCACCATCAGAGACAACCGAGCAGTTTGACCTATCAGAGGATGAGGAGCCAATCTTTGGTTCTATCAACGTCATCCATCTCATGGAACCATTCCCTGATGAAGGGTATGATTACGAACATGAGTTTCCTACATGAGGATCTTGGAGGAGGAATCGCAGAGGCAGGGGATACCAGGGGAGGCACAGCCACGACCGAAACCAACCCTATGGCTGGACCCCATCCTAGACCATCAATATCGCGGAAACCCGTGGTAGGGCCCTTTAGCGGACTTAGCAGGAGAGGGAATGCCCCTCCATCTTTACAAGCAGCCACTCTGGCCCTGTTGTTCTGTGATACCCCCCAGAGGATGAGCAAGTGCCTCATCACCTAGTGCATACAAACAGACTGGCTAGGACAAGTCCTCAAAATGCGGGAACACCATCAACATTCGTCCCTGCAGCTGGTCCCTCCTCGTCAAATGCTCCAGCTCCCAAAGCACATGCTAAGCCTCTACCGCCAACAGAGAAGCGTCAGTCGATGGAACAAAAATAAGACATCCTTAAGCAAATGGCATTAGTACCAGCCAGGTTGTCAATACTGGATGCCCTAAGTTTTTCAGCCGCCCTTAGGGAGGCTCTTATCGAAGCTTTGATCAGCCCCCAGGAATTCCAAGCCGAGGTAGCTGCCACCGAGATTTACCAGACAAAGACTGACCTGGATGAATGCAATGCAATGATTTACTTCACCGATTAGGATGAAGATTCCATCATGCAAGGACACATCTGACCACTATATGTGTCTGGCACACTGAATGGTGTTGAGATCTGAAAAGTCTTTATAGAAAATTCCTCTGGAGTTATCCTACTTCCCCTACGGACACTCTGTAAGTTGGTCTATGGTGAGGACGATCTAATTCCCTTGGCCACAACCTTTTTAGGTTTCTAAAAGAGTGAGCAGAAACCAATGGGAAAGATTAAGCTAAAACCCATTTTGGTGACCTGGTAGCCTACACAGAATTCCTGGTGGTCTGGAAAAGCACAGCATTCAATGCCCTACTGGGAAGGCCATGGCTCCATAAGCACCTGGCCGTTCCTTCATCCTACCACCAGTGTATCAAGTACTGCATCAACAGACAAAGCGGGACGTTGCACACCGACAAGGCCCCTTTCGAGATCACCGAGTCACATTACATCGACGCCAGGTTCTATAAGCAAAAGAAGAAGAAGCCTTTGATCAACGGCGTCGACTGGATCCCTACTCCAAATGGCCTGGAAATGGTCCCCGATGACCCCCTCAGGCAGCTTGGAAGGGATTATGTCATGCCCATCAACCGTGTTGAGAGTAGGAGTTCAAGTCCGGACATGTATTCGGATGTCCTCATGACTTCAGCCATGATAGCCGAGCACGACAACACAGGAACGTCTACCAACCCTCAGTTTGGGGATGAATACTCAAGCATGGATGCCCACGATGCCTCTCCCTCAAACCCTCGAAGGCTCAGACCGAAAACTCTCTCCTCGTCAGATCAAAAGATGAGGACTTGGGAGAAGAAGAGGGGTAAGATCTCAGAGATGCACCTCCCGCATTTGAGGAGGGTATCTCCACCACTGTGGACGATCTCAGGGAAATAAACCTGGGTACCGAAGAAGACCCGAGGCCCACTCTCATTTGTGCGGCCGTGTCTCCCGAGGAACATGAGGTATATACATCCTTCCTAAGGCAACATCGGATGTCTTTGCATGGAACTACACAGAAATTCTAGGACTAGATCCCGAGGTAGTGATGCATCACTTGGGTCTTCCAGAAGGCCACCATGGCTAGAAACATGCCATTAGAAGGACACACCCTTCACACACTACCAAGATAGAGGGTGAAGTTGATAATCTCATTAAAGCGGGCTTCATTGGGGAGGTCCAGTACCTCATTTGGTTGCCCAACATCGTCCCTATCAAGAAAAAGAACTGGAAAATCGACATCTGCATTGACGTCAGAGACCTTAATCAGCATTATCCAAAAGATGACTTCTCGGTTCCAATCACTGAGTTGTTAATTGATGCGACGACCGGGTATGAGGATCTATACTTCATGGATGACTATTACAGATATAATCAAATCAGGATGGCCCAATAAAGAATACACTACCTTCAAGGCCCCTCAAGGGGTATTCTATTATAGGGTCATGCACTTTGGTCTCAAGAATGCTGGCGCCACATATCAGCATGCCATGCATCGGATCTTTAATACATTCTTGGGGAAATTCGTCGAATGTTACGTGGATGGCCTAGTAGTCTTGTCCAGACAATGCTCGGATCACATGTTGTACTTGAGACCATCTTCAACAATCTTTTACAACATATCTTGAAGATGAACCCCTTGAAATGCACCTTTGGAGTTACCTCAGGGATGTTCCTAGGATTCGTCGTATGCTATCGCGGCATCGAAGTCGACCCTAAGAAGATGAAGGCTATCCTGAGCCTGCCACCCCCTCAAAAGCTCACTGAGCTGAGGGTATTCCAAGGGAACCTGGCCTATATTAGGTGGTTCATAGCCAACCTGGCAGGCAAATATTTTCCCTTCACCAGGTTGATGATGAAGGGGGTCACGTACCAATGGACGGACGATTGCCAAGAGGCATTCGACAACTTGAAGAAATACCTCTTAAGTCCACCGGTGCTCATGCCCCCGGTCGAAGGAAGTCCTCTCATTCTATATGTGAAGGGCCTAGAATGGTCATTGGGAGCCTTCCTCGCATGGAAGAATGACGCCGGCAGTGAAAACAGTCTCTATTACCTCAGTCGAACCATGATTGATGTTGAGACTCGATACTCAAATATCGAGAAGAGATGTCTGGACTTGGTCTTCATGGTTCAAAAGCTGTGACATTATCTGCAGCATCATGAGTTCCATTTGATCTCGCGGAGTAACCCGCTCAAGTATATCCTCAGTCGCCCGATGTTAACCGGACACCTATCCCGATGGGCGGTCATCCTGCAACAGTTCGTCATCTGATTCGTGCCTCAAAAAGCCATCAAGGGATAGGCATTAGTAGACTTTATGGTAGAGAACCCTTCAATAGGGACCACTGCACCAGACGCTGAACTACCTGATGAAGATATCTTCTTGGTTCAAGAGGAGTTCCCAGCATGGGAAATGCACTTTGACAGCACGTCCTGAAGCCCCACCGGGAAGACGATGGAGGATCCCAGATTCAACAAAGTGGGTCTGGGGATAATACTCGTGTCCCTAGAAAAGGCAGTTTTTCCATATCCCTTCCTCCTATCAGAGGGATGTAAAAACAATGAAGTGGAATATCAAGCCCTTATTGCAGGCCTGGAGCTCGCACTCCAGGAACAAGTACAACACCTTAAGGTAAAAGGTGACTCGGAGCTGGTCATTAATCAAGTCAATGGTGACTATGCTATTAAAAAGGGGGATTTGATCCCCTTGTTTGACCATGTCTAAGGGCTAATGGCCGAGTTCTCCACAGAACCAATATTGACTTATATTACCCGGTCCCAGAACGCTCAGGCTGATGCATTAGCCAACGCGGCCACAACCCTAGTCGACCCTGTCCGGGATGAAACGGTCATCAGTATTGCTCATCATCGATTAGTATTGCCATTTGTTTATGCTAAGATAGAAGAGATCCACGAAGTCTTTCCTT
Organism: Viscum album; assembly: GCA_963277665.1. NCBI lineage: Eukaryota > Viridiplantae > Streptophyta > Magnoliopsida > Santalales > Viscaceae > Viscum > Viscum album. Next base: position 31,161,760 of record OY728150.1, on the reverse strand, counting down.
TCCCTGAGACATATTCTCCCACTACTGGCTGAATGATCCCCATCATGAACTACCTTCAACGGGGAGAGATTCCATCAGACAGGGCTGAATGAGAGAAAATATGGAGAATGGCAATCAATTTTGTCCTATGTGGTGGTGTAGGTAAGCAAGGGGTCCTCTACAAATGAGGCCTCGATGGAGGGATCCTCAGATGCATTGAAGGAGAAGAAACCACTGTCGTCATGACTGAAGTACATGCAGGAGCTTGTGGAGCACATCAACTAGGGACCAAGCTTTCCCATCAGGTTCGAAGGCTTGGGTACTACAGGCCCACAGTGGCACGAGACTACGAGCATTTTACCGAAAAATGCCACTCATTCCAGATTCATGCCAAATTCATTCACCAGCCCCCGGAGTTACTTCATCAAGCTAAGTACTCCTGGATGTTTTCCATCTGGGGGATGGACATCGTGGGACCATACCCTCCCGCCACGGCCAAACATCTGAAGTATATCCTCAATGCGACGGAATTCTTTTCCAAATGGGCAGAATCCATACCCGTCAAGGAATTTGGGGAAAGAAATATTGTCAGCTTCATGAAGACCAATATCATCACCAGATTTTGTGTCCCTCATACCATACTGACGGAAAACGACACCAATTTCTGCTCTGCTGAGTTGGAAAAGCTATACCAAGAGTATCGTATCAAGGCTAACCACTCATCCCGCTACCATGCAGCGGCCAACGGACAGATATAAGCTTTCAACAAGACCTTGTCCAAAATCCTCCAGAAAATAGTGTACAATGATAAGAAGTCATGTCCGGATAAACTCCTCCATTCGTTGAGGGCTTATCGAACCCCAATCCACACCGCTACTCGATCTACCCCGTACTCATTGGTGTACGACACGGAGGCGGTCCTGCCCATTGAACTCCAACATCCCTCACTTCGCGTTGCCATCTATGATCGGTTATCCGATGATGAGTAGTCAGTAAAGTGGCTAGGTGAATTGTAACAGCTAGACGAGAAGCGGTTGCACACTCTGCACCACCTGGAAGTGTACCATAACCGGATCGCGCAAGCCTTCAACAAAAAGGTCCACCTCCAGTATTTCTTGGAAGGAGAATTAGTTTTGGTCCTCCGGACCCCAATGATACCCGGAAAGAAGCCTCCAAAGCTAGAGCCCAAGTGGGAGGAACCATATGTTGTGCAGAAGGTCTACTCTAATCGATCATACGCCCTGATCTCCATGGACAGGCAATTCACTATAGCTCCTACCAATGCGAGATTCCTGAAGAATTATTTCGCATAGAGACTGAGAAGTATTTATGTCCTCACCACATGACGTTAAACTGCATGGAGTACGTCCTCACCGCATGATGGTAAACTGCACAGATGAAGAAAAAAATGAGATGTAAACATCATCCGAGCTGTATGACACTAAAACTGCCAAGCACCTCATCCTAACCACAAGACGTTAAACTGTACGGCCCCCATCCTCACTGCATGATGTTAAACTGCATATCAACTTTCAAAAAATTCCCCCCCCATCCTTGCCGCATGATGTTAAGCTTCATGTATTTCTTCTTTTTGTCCTCGCCGCATGACGTTAAACTGCACGGCTCTCATATAACTACATAAGGCATAATTCTTGCCCTTGCAGGATACGTAGAGATGCTAGGATTTAATATCCTAGCCCAGCCACCTCAAACAAAATTCCCTCTTCCCCTGTGTTCAGACCAAACCTTCACAGGGTGTATCATCTTTCAGAGAACTACGTAAGGCTTGATTAATGAACTTGTGGGTACGTAGCGATTCCAGAGTTCCACACCCTGGCCTAGCCACCTCAAAAAGAAAAAAAAGTGCCCATTCCCCCGTGTATAGACCAGACTTACACGGGGTGTATTCACGTCCTCACCACATGACGTTAAACTGCATGGAGTCTATCCTTACCACACGACGCTAAACAGCACAGATAACAAGAATTAAGAATTCCCCTCCCCCTGTGTATGGCCCAGACCTACGCGGGGTGTACTCATTCCAGAGAACTACGCACGGCTTTATTCCTGCCCACACAGGATACGTTGCGACGCCAGGATCCCCGGTCTTGGCCCATCCCTTCAAAATTAATAATGCCTCCTTTCCCCCATGTATGGACCAGACCTGCACAGGGTGTACTTCTCGTCCTTACCACATGACATTAAACTACATGGAGAATTATGTTAAAAATGCCCCTTCCCCCATGTACGGACCAGACCTGCACGGGGTGTATATCTTCATCCTTATCGCATGACATTAAACTGCCCATATGTTGTCCTTACCGCATGACGTTAAACTGCACGGATGTTGTCCCCACTAAACGACGTTAAACTACGTAGAGCCCTTTTTCTTTCACGTCGAGTCACTTTTGTCTTTGGCGCATGAAGTTAAACTGCATGGAGTTTGTCCTGACCGCATGACATTAAATAGCATGGAGTTCATCCTTGCCACATGACGTTAAAATGCATAGGGTTTGTCCTCACCGCATGACGTTAAACTGCACGGACTGCGTCATGACCCGCCCAGGACACATAGAGATATGAGATGGAGATACTCCTTGCACATTTTCATATATCCTTTCCATACATCAGACTCCATGGCCCTGATAATTAAGGATCTTCATAACCACTAATGGCCATCGGATGTGGAAAGTTATCAACCCGTGGAAACCTTTTCATGACTATGCATACCATTCCCTCAGTTGATTTGCATATTGATAGCCCCTGGCCCATCTACCAAAGGCAAGAGTTCCGCAGGCGACACTCTTCCTAGCTCTGTACGCTTACCAGCCTCAGATCCCCCATACCATACCTCTTGACCCAGAAGTTTATGGCAAAGTGGTTTACAAGTTCATTCCCCTTTTCACATCCAGATGCTGCCAGGGTATCCTTATCTGGATAGCCTATGTGCTTGTTAGTGGTTCACATAGCGACCTGCATCAATAAACATCAATCCAGGACTAGGCTACTTTGACTCAATGGACAATTGTGGTGAAGATGTTTTCTCTATACCTAGACACCATTATCCCCACATGCTGAACCTTGCACTGGGAGCAATCACAGATCCTCATAACCATTCATGGCCATCGGAAGTGGAAAGATATCGACCCAATGACACCTTTGTATGACTATTCATACCATTCCCTCAGCGGCTATGCATAATGATAGCCCCTGGCTTGTCCATCAAAGGGAAGATTTCCTCGGGCGACATTCTTCCTAGCTCCGTACGCCTACCAGCCTCAGAGCCCCCACACCACGCCTCCTGATCTGGGAAAGCTGAAAGTTGCAGTGTACGAACTTCATCCCCCACCTTGTTCTAAGTATATCAGAACATATTGACCCAATTACCCTTTGAGTGACTGCAGCAATAGCCACCCAATGGTCCGAGCTCTATGACCGATAAACTAAGAGTACTTCGTCCTCCCCGCACGACGTTAAACTACGTGGAGTGAAGGTACACCACCACGGGCAAGATAAATCAGCGCAGGGGGCTCTTTGAAACTCAACAAGAAACCAAGGACGGATATCCCTGACATGTCCAGGAATTCCCCTACTAAATGTCAGACTTTGTGGCCCGGATAATTGCGGATCCTCATAATCATCCATGGCCATCGGAGGTGGAATGTCATCGACCCGTGGACACCTTGGTATGACTATGCATACCATGCCCTCAGCTGCTCTGTATAATGCTAGCCCCTGGCTCATCCATCAAAGGCAAGATTTCCTCAGGCGACACTATTCCTAGCTCTGTACGCTTACCGGCCTCAGAGCCCCCATATCACCTTTCCTAATCCAAGAAGCCCTGGAACCATGATTTACACCGTCAACCCCCCTTCCATGTCTAGGGAATGTTGAGGTATTCAAACCCAGTTATATTCTGATGAAGACCAGCCTTTGCAATAATTCACCTCGTCCTCACCGCATGAAGTTAAACTACATGACAACCTTTAAAGGTATCCCTGTCTTTACCGCATGACATTAAACTGCATGAATGTCATCCTCACTGCATGACGTTAAACTGTATATCAACCCTTAACAAAAATGCCCCAGCCCTCGATGCATGACGTTAAACTGCACGGAAATCTTTAAATAATTCCCCTCTTCCTTACCGCATGACGCTAAACTGCATGGAATATGTCCTAACCACATGACGATAATCTGCACGGTCAAACCCATCACGAGTTCAGTAAGGAACATATGCTTTTCTCTATCTTCCAGTGCACTGGTCATACCTACATGAACCACCGCCACACACCAGTGTGAGAAAAGATTACTTCACCGGTTCTCAGGAATTTTGGTCTAGATATTTCCCCCGTATTTAGGCACACTCTCATCATAAACCACACTCTGTACTCAGATAAAAAAATTCAAACTCTCATAATCCACTCATAGTGGTTCCAAATCTCAATCTTCCCTGAAGTTTCTCGGCTATCAGAAGTGGATAGTCATTGACTTAAGGACACCTTTGTATGACTATTCATACCATGCCCTCAGCGGCTCTGTATATTGATCGCCCCTGGACCATCTACCAAAGGAAAGTTTTCCTTAAGCAATGCTTCACTCTGTACGCCTCTTGACCTCTGAGCCTCCATTTCTATCCTGGTATTTGGAAACCGTATGAGTTATAGATTACCAACCTCTTCCATAATCCTACCTGAATGTGGCGGAGCGTCTTTGACGAGATTACCGAGAACCAAGAAATGCCGTTCCATTTTAAATGATGTCCCAACTGCATGACTTTAAACTGCGTCAAGCCTCAACCATCCCTTACGCTAAGTAAATTTGTAGGGAGGCAGTCTCTAGACCACACTTCTAATTAGTACAGATGTTCCCAAACCCCTTTCAGATGTCACACTCCCCTTCTGAGCCAGCCCTAGTGGTTTTCATTTCTTCCCACGCCACCCATCATGGTTTCCATAATCCGAACTTCCATGAAGTGCCCTGGCTAGCAGAAATGGATAATTCTTTGACTAAAGGACACCTTTGTATTACTATGCATACCATGCCCTCAGCGGCTTTGCATATTGGTTTCCCCTGGCCCATCTACCAAAGGCATGTTTTCCTTAGGCAATGCTCGTCCTGATTCTGTACGCCGACACGACTCCCATGCCATGATACATGCCATGCATGCAGTTCAAAATCAAACATATTTCCCCCCATGTGTGTCTGAAGGGTATTAAGACATATTTCAATTAGTTGAACCCCCTTGGGGCCCTTGCCCCACCATATTTGGTCAAAGTTGTTCGACCTAAAACATCAGTAATGATTGTCTTGTTGGCATGAATTTAAACCGCTCATAGAAGAAAGATTCACAAAGCCTGTTAGGCCGAAAACACGAAAAGGGAAACCTAATAAAAAGCCTGGTTATACCCGCTGGGTCCATACCGAATGGGCCCAGGAAAAATCAGGGCATTAAAAGAAGAAAAAGACATAATGTTTGTAGGGTTTTCCTATAAAACCCTAGAAATAGTCAGAGTATGCTCGCTGGATCCCATGGTCCAGGAAAACAATTAGAGCTTGTTTTCCTGAGTTATGATTAATTCTGATTCAGTGAATTGTTATTTTCAAAACGATTGTTCTAAGTAACAATCAGATTCCACAGCACTGAGTGATTGATGGAAACTATATTTCATTCGAAAAAAGAAAAAGAGGGAGGACGCCCACAAGCCTGGGGTCTCTACTTTATAAAAAAAAGAAAGGGGGACTGGGGTGAGTAAAACAAGGGGTAAAAAAGTTGCTCTAATAGTTACAAAGGAGCTTGACTTGCCCTCCCCACTAGATCAGCGACTTTGCGGTGAAAGTCGTTGCAGGATTGTTCCAACACTGCCTTTTCCCTGGTCTCAACCTCATCCACTGGATGGATATGCTTCACTGCGGTTTGGAGATCGTTGATCCCTTTTCTGGTGACTTAAAGATGACCAGTCATAGCCGATAGCTGATCCCTCAGCATCGCAGCTCGTTCCTCGCATGTATGCAACTCGGAGGATATGATGGCGGCCTGATCTTAGGAGATCTCCTCCTGTGTTATCAGTTGATAGAGATTTTTTGTGGTTTCCTCCAAGGTTCGGGCCCCACAATGAGTGGTCTCTAAGTGAGCGAGCGTGAATTCACTAGTGACAGCTTCCTCTCAGGCCATGAAAACTAGGCAAGTAAGAGAATGTAAGTGCCGATAGTCAAAGAAAACCGACCCCAATCCCAGGAAGAGCTGACGAAGAGCTTAGTTTTTCGTTGCCATTTCGGCTAAGGGGGTTTTGGTGATGATTTCATAGATTCGGGGCTAGGACCACCTGCGCACTGCCCTATGGTCCACCATCATGCGAGGATCTTTGGTATCCTCACTGGACGACATGAGAGTAAAGTCTGGCATGGCAGCCTATGCAGACGTGTGCTCACTAGAAGTTGGCTCTTAAGCTAGAATCTCTAGAGCTCTTAACCCCGGTCAGGCTTGGGGACCATGTTGTTAAGCCCGATATCGACTGGAGGGACCTCCAGGACAGTCGTGCTGGAACCCAGCACCACAGGGTCATCCTCATCCATGCACAAGAAGGATGAACTTTCCTGAACTATGGCCACTGTGGGGTTGGGAGAGGAAATTTCACTGAATCACTTTGATCGGAGAGCCATTAGTTAGTCCTCCATTGAAACTGATGAAGAAGGTGTATTGGACGCAGCAGCCACCACACCTCCCGATTTGGGAGTCTGTCGGACAACCTTCCCTAGGATCCAATCAGGATAGTATTTTACCCATGTCTTTGGATATTCTAGGGAAAGGTCAGCAGTTGCGCTCGTATCAGGAAAGGGAATGCTTGCGTTAGATCCCTCCCGCATCAGCATCAGTCACCACTGATGAAGTATGGCTGGATGCAGTCCTTAGGCCCGAGGAGGGGGGAAGGGATGCTTGGGCTTGCATGCACCTGAACTGGCAATAAAAGTGATACGAGACGTACAACTCACACAAAGAAACATTATCAATTCGTGCAGACAAAAACCCGTCCTGCAGGGAGAACATGTAAGAGAGCTCCTCTAGGCACCCCTGGCGGTTGTCGATTAAGACGCCAAAAGGGGCGGGGTAGGGAGTGAAGATGAACTGGGAGAAGCCACTCAAGAGCTTGAGGAATTCACCAGAGTTGAGATATTTCAAGCGAACTTTGGCTATATCCATTAGGGTAGGCCGAAAGGCCGGAAGCGGGATGGCCGTGTTGTGATGATATTCATAACAACGACAGTGATCTGCCACCCAGCCGTACAAAAATTGAAATGGCCCGCTTATATGGTAGGGTGACCCGCCCACCTGCATGTGGTTCATTAGCTCGTAGATACGGGCCAAAGTGGGAACGCCTAAATTCACCAAGCGGCCCTCTTCTAACTCGGCTTCCATCATTAAGGTGTAGGTCCGGACACCTGGGATAACATCCCGGGATGGAAATAGCCATCCGCTCAAAAACATGTCAAACCGACTGGCCTACTGGAGCATAGGCGGCACAACAGGGAATGCCTCATAACCCCATGAAAGGTAGTCACCTGCTACCAGAACTGCCCAGTATAAACCCTGAATGGTTCATGACTGTTGGGAGGGATGAGTCCTGGGACACTTAATCTTCGGCGTAGGACCGGTGGTGTTCAGAAATAACCCTGTCCAAGTGTCTTAAGGAATAAGTGAGCGGGCATGCAAGGCCTAACCCAGTGACTGCTCCGCCATGATCAGTAGCTTTTTTGCCAATAAAGGCACTTGTTCAACATTGTCCCATGCATCGGGAGTGGGAAGGAATTCGTCATACATCTCTCCAGCAATCAGCAGTCCCCCTATCTGGTAGATGTCTCATAGATTGATGTCGACTTCACCGTGGGCAAGGTAGAAAGTATTGGTACATGAACACCAGCAGCTAAACAGGTCGGGCAGGATCGAAGATGGTGGGTAAACAGAAAATTGGGAAGCCCACACTGCGGAGTATAGGTTGACATCTTCCATAGAATCGGGTGACTCCCGATAGTGGTGATGGACCCAGAAAGCCCAAGCCCAATCATTTGAGATGAGCCCACCGGACCGAAGATCCCACCTGGGAACCCACCCTGCATCAAGATCCCTTCGAGAAAGATTAATAATAGAAGGGTAGTCCTTAAGGAAATCATTCTGAGAAAATTCTTGAGTGCACTGATCTCTTTGGGTCTAGATAGAGCCCCTCAGAATAGATGTGTCTTTCGGACAAAAATTAGAGACTATCTCCCTGGATTGGGTAATGTTTTCCTGAATGCATTTTAAAGGCGCTTCCAGGAAAGGAGAAGGGAGACCTGCGAATTTAGGGGGATATGGATGTCATCCTGAAGACCGAATTCGTAGAGCGGGAGTCGACTGGATAATGGATAACTCAGAAGCTCTGGAGAGAGCAGGTTCTTCAATGCACCATCATCAGGAGTGATGGACCGACTAGGGTCCTCTTTGATGCCCTCCGCTCTGTAAATTATAGCTGAACGTCTCTCTGAGCCAGTTGAGAGGGGCTCTATAGTAGGCCTCGGCACAGAACGAGGGGGAACCATTATTTTCTCCTTGCACAAATGAGAGAGAGCAGTCTGGAATAAAAATCTGGACAAGAATAAAAAAAATGAATAGTTAAGGGGCCTTCGTAATCAAATCTGCATGGAGGCCTTGGAGGATGGTTCATGATGTCATTATTCCACGAACCATCCCTTCATGAAATCTGTTCATGAAGCCCTGGCCCGCGGAGCGTTGGCTAGGAAGCCGCGAACCATGTTTCTCCACAGAAATTCAATCCCGAGTTTATTCGGAAGGCTCGAATACTTTTTGGAGTTCAAGAGATTTTTAGTCCGCGGAGTATCAGAACCGTGAATCAAGTTCCTTCAAAACCTGTCATCAATTACTTTTTAATTAATTAAGTGTAATGGTTCGTGGTTGGGAAGTCGGTTCGTGGTTGAAGGCGACCACGAAGGAAGAAGTGGTTCGTGGTAGTTGCAGCCGGTTCGCAAACGAGGCACTTCATGAAGGAGCAAACACGTGGAGGCAAAGGAGCTCTGGTTTCGCGAAGAATTCAGTAATGGAAAAAGTGAGGGCTCCCCATGTTTATAGGCGTGGTCCCCCACCGGGTCCACCTTTCTACTGCAAACCATCTCAGTTCCAGGACAACTTTGTATCAGAATGGCCTCCTCTTCATTCCGATCGGACCCCAATCCGATGGGGGCATTTGTGGGATCCTGAAAAATCCGCAAAGGGAATTTTACACAAATCCCTCGAAGAATTGGGGAAAAATAATCAAATAGAAGACACAAAAGGACCAGTTCACAAACCGGTCCACAGAAGCACAATCTGGCCAGGCTCCGCGAGGCACCCCCTCCGTGAACCGGTCCATGGAAGCACCGTGTAGCACCCAGGCGCCGTGAGGTACCCCCCTCCGCGAACCATTGTCGTTCTCAAAATGGAGGTGGAGGGCCTCCATGGTCGTGAGGCAGGATGGGTGCCAGTTTGGTTCACCGTCGCGAACCGCCCCAACCGCGGACCGTGTTGACCAGATCAAGCCACACCCGCTGTCATTCGCAGAATGGAGGCGGAACCCTCCACAGCCGCGGAGCACACCCTGAGTTTGTCTCGCGAAGGAGGGGAGCGATCGATACCCCCCGTGAATCGTGTATTGACCAAGTCATCTTTGAACCGGGTATTTGGTAATGGGCCTCTGCAAAAGGTTCCACAAGGCCACAGATACATTTCTTTTCCCTACTCTATAAAAGGAGACCGAGGGAGAAAGAAAATAAAGGAGAGAGGGTCGAGGAACAGATCGGATTCGGAGGAAGGAGATCGATTGAAGGAAGGCTTTAGATTTCGCAAACAACGAAATTCCCACCCACGAACCACAGCAGGTATATGAATTAAAAAAGAATTGGAAAACACATAATAATTTCGTGAACCGCGAACCTAAATAATAAAAAGGAGAACCAAGAACTATACCCCCTCCGCTGATGACTTCCCCATGGACCAGGGAGTTTATGCCTCTTTTCCCATCCATCGTACTACGTAGCACCCTCCTCCGCGGACGAATCCCCGACCGACGTGCCTCCGATCGGCGCCGCCCTTGGTCGCCGTTGCCCGCCTGGAACCCTTCGCGAACCACCCTGGTTCACACATTGAACCCAAAGCCTTGATCTACCCTGGTTCGCAGATTGAGCCCGAGGCTGCAAACCATCCTGGTTCATGGATTGAACCTGATGCCGCGAACAACCTTGGTTCGCAGGATGCCCATCAGTCTGCGGACCACCCTGTTTTGCGGACGACTTCCCCAGCCGCATGGCACTTCCCCACACGAAGGGCGCCACCACCCATATCTCTCGGTGGCTACCCAAATACTTCGGTGTTCTCATTTCCAGAGCCAGGTAAAATCCTTCCAATCCAGCCAGGTCCTCTGCAACTCCCTCATTGGCCTATTCATCGGCCCCGAGCCAAGGTGTCCGCTAGAGCCACCGGATCCGCGTGGTGTAACTTTTAGGCACATCAGCGCGTTGTTTTCAGTTCACATACCCATGGAAAATAGGGAAAAAGAGGGAGGATTCACGAAGCATGTCTGGGTTCACATTCCCACGGTAATGCGGGGTCTGAGACCGAGAGCCCCCTTCCTACATCTACTCGCTAGGACGAGGGACCGCATGCTTCGATGGTCGAGCACTTCTCCCCTCCCCATAGAGGGGGAAGCATATCCGTCCGAAGGTCGCCATCCCCATGCACCATGGTACTTCCCCATTTATCTCCCCGGGGAATAAGAGAGGTGACGGGGACAGGAGAACCCCCCCCCCCTCCCTCTCCCTCTGGGCTTTGTCGCTGCGGGCGTCCATCTTGGAGTATTCCCTGACCTCGCAGGCATCCATCTCGGAGTAAGCCCCGACCTTATGGGCCTACTCAGAGTGTAAGCCCCAATTCATCACTTTCTGGTCCTCCTCAGAGTGTAATCCCCAATTCATCACCATGGGCCACCTTCATGTGTAAGCCCCATTCCGCTTCTCACGGACACACCATTGGCGATGTGATCCTCTGGTCCCTACTGCTTCTTATTTCTCACACTGAAAATTACTCACATGGGCTTAGAGTAAGCATCGACCATGACATCCTCCTATGGGCCTCCTCAGATTGTAAGCCCCAATCCATCATTCTGGGCTGCCCCAAAGTGTAAGCCCCAAACCTAAGTGAACTACATAGACTTTGATCCCTGCCTCCTAGACAAGGTATGTAGGAAGTCTCCATGAGGTTCAAGCCCAACACCCATCAGACCACCTGGTCTCTCATCATGTCGGTTCCCCGAAACCTAAGCGAACTACATGGACATTGATTCGTGCCTCCTAAAATGGGTACGTAGGAAGCCTCCATGAGGTTCAAGCCAAACATCCAGTCGATCTTATCATCTCCACATCAGTTCGCCATGCCACTCCTAGTGCTGCCTCAATCGAGTTCCAACCCTTCGGGGTCATTAATCCAATGAGGGATGGTAAACCTCAGGCATAAATGATTCTGAAACCCTACGTCTAGTTTACCTTTTCCCACCAGGGTTGAATCTGTGGATACTATGTTTGGGTATAATCCAAAGATTTTCAAACATATGAATACGTGTTAAATCTATAAGAGAGTCCCAGAACAGGCAATAATTCCACCCCAAAAGGGTGTGATGAGCCCGACTTCCCATCCTCTCGACCAATGTGAGTTCTTAAGTGTCGCTGGTCAGACCATCTGGAAAACGCCTGCCTTTAGAAAGCAGGTCCATCAATCATTGGATATAGTGTCGTTGGGTGTTTCGTGGCCTAAAGACCAAGAACGAGACATTGATAAATGTTATATTCCATCATACATGTTTAATATGATCCTACCAATGTGGGGTTATGAACTCTCTCATTTGAAGAAAAAATTGACACCCAGATCCAACCCTCCCATTTCAGGGTGTACTAGGGTGATAAAAATTTAAATGTTTGGTCTTTTTCTGGTATATATTTATTATTGACATATTCCGTTATTTTATGACATAGAATATTTCTATTTTAAAAAACACATTTCAACCTTTCATGGTAGCATCAGTTTCTATATTTGAAAAATGTTTGTGCTTGATTACATTCCAACTAAAAATCTTGAAGAAAAGTAGACTCCCAATGATGTTAAAAATATATTTGAATTTATTGAAAATCGATGAATTCATACACTATTATCTTAATTTAAATTAATTTAATCATGTTTCTATATGTATTACAGCTCCTAAAATATTGTTACTTAAAGATGTTAATCATGAATAAACCAACAAAGTTAAGGATACTATATTTCACATGTATAGGAATGATTTGAAAAGCTTTTATATAAATCCAACTGAATCTATCACTAGAATATTTATGCGGAATAAATAAATTTTCAATGGGTTATAATTTCTTGATGAAGATTTTTATACATAATACTTTAAAACAAGAAACTTCGGGTACTTTTAAGAAATTGGGATCCCAATTTGATATCTATACAAGTAGTGTAGTATGTGAAGAGAATGGTTTTTGAAGAACATATTGAATACCTAATGAGATACAAAATAATAATGAAAAATATTGTAGAGAAGTAATCTAAATAATATAATTATTTAATGAAAAAATAGCCTTCAAAACTACCAATGATGACTCATATAAAGGTGAAGTACAGAATTTGGATAAACTGAACAAGAAAATGAACGACACTTTCAAACAAATAACCAAACTAAGAAGTTAAATCATATATCATATCTAGAAGTGACATGCTATGAATGCAGGATAAATAGTCACATATAGCCTGTTAACCCTCTATACAAAAAAATGTTAAATTAAATAAATGAGGTTAAAAGGCTCTAAATGTTATAAACTATATTGTAATTGATGACTCCATCGATTCGACTTGCTCAAACTATAAAATTGGATTAATTTCTATGTTTCTTATAGAATATTTATAATAATACATCACTATGGTACCCCACTTCTCATTTCCTCCTCTTGCACCTCTTCTCATACTTTAGTCCCCTAGTCTTATTCGACTTTCTCCCAAAGTAACATTAATTATGAATTGCAAAAATATGCTCATTATCAATATGAAAATGGTGTTCATGAAATTTATCATTTATTTAAATATCTTGATAAGATATACAATCAATTTATTGGTGAAAAAATAACATCAATAAGTAAAGGAAAAAATACTCAAGGGAAAAAGATAAATTATCCATGGTAGTTAATAATTAACTAGATACTAATACACATGACTATACAATAATATAAATCAAAATATTCCTTTACAAATTCACAAAAGGTGAACTAATAAAAATTATGTTATTATATATCATAGATGTGGGCAATAAAAGGTTGGTCTAGGTTTCTCAAATCATAAAGGAACCTCAACATATCCACTGAAAACCACATTTATTAATGGATGCTCACAGGATAAATTTTGAAATTGTTATAAAAGAAATCATCATTTAATTTATGAAGGTGATTTTAAGACTTGATGTAATAGGAGAGCTAAATCAATTAATATTTCATATATTATTTAAAAAATAAGTTATTATAATAATAAAAATTAATATGAAAATCATTATTAGATAACATTAGTGGGCCCGTGTTTTTTGGGTACTAAAACTAGTAGTAATTTTATTATGAGAGAAATTCTTATTATTATAAAAAAACCCAACAAGATAAAGGGTACCTTGATAGTGGATTCACAAAAAGTGTGTGTGGAAACATCTCAGAATTCAGTCAAATTAATAAACCTGGTTTTAATGAGACAAAGTTTTCTTCCATAATTAAATACTATGTTTGATGGTTTGATACACACATAATACTAAAACCAATAAAATATAATCCATCATAAGGTGTCCGTTTATTTAGAATTTATAAATTGTGGAAACATAATTATGAAACACATATAAATATATGTATATATATTTACATGAACAAAACAAAATATAATTTTCTTTAACCGTCGAGATCAATTAGAACAACTAAGAAACTACTAATGTCACTTTTTATACAGAAAATGTATTCCATAAAATTGATATTATTACAAGTTCTATATATTAATTATTATCACTATCAATAGAAGAATATTTAATATAAAAAAATGATTTCCTTTTTAAAAATAATGATACTTTATGATTTTATTTTAATGTTAAATATATCATTTTTATTAATGGAATTTAAAAAAACATCATTTTTTGATTTATCATAGTAATTCTATCTTAATTTAAGGTATTTGAATTTTTTTGAATTTTTTTTAATTGATTTATTTTTACTGATTAGTGAATTGTATGGTTTTTAAAAATAACATGACATTATTAAGTTATTTGTATATATGTATGAATTTTAAATTTATAAAAAGTTCTTATAAGACTAAATATTTATTTCATATATGAATTTTAAATATCAAATTGTTTTGTTTTAATTTTTTAACCCATATTTTAGATTTTAAATTCTAAATTATATTTATTTAGAGAACATTATAAATTATAAATTTATCATTTCAAAATTAAACCACTTAAATTTTATAAAATGAACCAAAATAATGGATATAAAATTTTGAATCACCAGGTCAAAATTATATAATAAAGATCACTTTATTTTATAGAAAATGATAAATCACCTCCGTAGAAAATTAGTTACCATGGTGAAATAAAAAAATAAAAAAAAATTGTAGCCATATATGTAATGGGAATAACATGTTTAAATCATAGATTTAACATATATATGGAAGGGTGAATCAGACGTATCTCTTATATACACTATTTTTTCAATTTTGGAGTAACTTTTATTCAATGTGGTTTCCCATTGTTGAATATTTTTGGGTATTAACAAAAATTACAATTTTTCACTAATAAAATGTGCAATCCTCTCATCACTTCCTATCAAACCAAAACACTACTGGTTTTTTCAAAAATCTATAAAAAAAATTCTCCAAACTAATATTTTATTCAAGTAGGTTCTATCTTTTCCAATATATTATCAATTAATGGTATAATCCCCTTCACAAAGTAAATAATCCATGAAATTAGCTATAAGTTCCTAAAGTTTTTCTTTTTTATTACATTATATACTTTTCTCATTAGTAATTTGTTTCAGAGTCATAAAAATTATAACATAGGTTTATTTTTTATAAAATTAATTTATTATAATTAATGTATACCCATTAACTACCATCCCCATTTTCCATAATAAAAAATGAATAACATGAATTGTGTGTTGTTCGGACTACCACATCCATGAATAAATGTGTTTAATTTTTATTAACTTCAAAATATGGATGGTTTTAGTTTATATTGGATGAAAATATATGAAATATTTAATTAATATATTTATATATGGGTATATATATCATTAATATGGTTCATTATGGGTAATAGAAAACTAAATGACTGTTATAAGGAAATGCATTGTTATCAATATATATACCAAAACTAGTTCATCTCCATTTTGGTTTTCATGAAAAGTGACTAATATTCACATGAAATGATATTATGAAATTATAAGTCTTTAAAAAAAATTATAGTACCTTGAATGGTATTTAAATTTTTATATTTAGGACAAAAATTAAAATTGTCAACTCTTTTATGAACATAGTACAAAATGAACATGATTATTAACACCAAAAGATGAAAAGAGATTATTATAATCTAATACATGATTAGAATTTTTTTTAATGAATAAAATAAATGGAAATGAATATAAATAAACTTCTGGAATTGGTAACTAAAACTATTATCATTAGGATATATGATGTTAAATCACATCTGTTGAAATTAAGGGTAAAGGTAAGGGACTTATTAACTCCAAATTATTTTGTTGGCCAATAAAATTTCTTATTGAATTTTTTTCATTAAATTCCCATTTTTGTGGATTTAAATTATATATTTCTAGCTAAAAAGTTTTTTTTATTCAAATAAATTTCCCTGAAAATTTTCTTTTCAATTATTTTGAATAACCAAAGTGACCATTTGAAAATAGACTCTTAACTATGAATTTTATAATGTTGAATACAAAATGTTTTTAGAACTCAATTTTCATGATTTGGATTTCAATATCATAAAATGATATATCCCCAATGGAGTTTGGTTTAATAATTCACCTTCTATAATCTCTTATAATTTATTTCATTCTCCTGATTATGTTTTTTTATCATTTTATTTCAATTTTTTAAGATATTTTAGGAGATACAATTTCATTATGTTAGGAAATGAATCTTATATTCTATGAGTTATTTTAGGATGTGAATGTTTTCGAGAGGCACCCCATTTTACAAATAATGAGATTGTTGGTGCTTATGTATCCCTCTATTTCATTGGGTAACATATTATATCTCATGAGATATAAATTTTATTTGAATAGTTTAGTGAGTAACTGGGTTCACAAAGGGTGAGTGTGATGGAGTTCATCTCTACTCAAATTTTTTGGTCTGAATAATTTTTCAGGTTTCGAGGTTTACAAATATAATAAATCCTATTTTTTTATTATGCCACTTTCTTTCCAATATTTCATATATCGTGTTATATTCTTTGAATTTAATTTCTGTTTACATAGTTAAATTGTTATCATTTGAGATGACATGTACACCTTTTATTATTATGGTTAAATCTTATTGACTTATATTAATTTAAATTGAATATTTTTATGGATTAATTATTTTCCATATGTTCTTGATCAAATAATTATATCCTTCATTTAATTATTCCATAATGAGAATTTGATCTGTTATCATGTCCCCATTATTTGTTTATGATTATATCTCATGGAATTTCTAAGAGTGGATCTGGTTTATTGGGTAATTTTGAAATCATGTAAAATAATGTTTTTATTTTTTTATTCTCCAATAAAATAAACATTTAGATCATTGAGTTGTGAGAATACTGTTGGGATGTATTAATTATACCGTGGTATCAATGTCTTATTTTTGAGTGTTTATCTTTGTTTACTTCAGTTGGTATTAGAGTAAGGTTGTTTATTTTGCAGATTAGGATTAGGAATCATTAGAAATAACTGAATCAATTAATTAAAGACAATATCATTTTATTTTAGTAAGGTATTAATTATGCGGTTTTTCTATAAAATAAAATCCTTCCTAGATATTAGAAAGTAGATGCGGCTATAACAAATTTGAACATAGGGGTAATCACCCAAAATGGGTTACTTGAGAATTGAATCGTTTATCTCCCTGATGAAAAATGAGTGAGCCCAATACTACACATATAGATAGACACTTTTGGGGGATATGATTTGGTTAACTCGCATTCTTATTAAGGACTTATTTTGAAGGATTTGGTTATCTGGTCAACTAGTTCTGTTAAATTAATCTTTTTAGGGAAATAATCATGGGTAATCTTGATTGATATCTAGGGAGTTGTTAAGGAATAATGTACCCATTATTCGTGAGTTATTTCTTATAGTATCATATAATTAAACATTATACGGTTACTAATTCATGTACCATAATCATCATAAATATTACTCTAACATGAATTTTATAGAAAAAATAAGGAACTGAGATAATTATGGATAAAATGAAAAATGAGGTAATTTTACAAATGTGATGGAAACCAGAATTCAAAATCTCACAGAAAATCTCAATAAACTATCTCATTTAATGAATAATGACATGAATAATATAGAGCTCCCAATCCAACCAATAAAGGAGTATCATGATATTTATTCTTTTATTCAAAAATTTAAAATATCATTTAATGGGCCTCCAAACCCATTGATTGTTGATAAATAGATTAATACAGTGGAAAATATATTTTTTCCCTTCAATGCTCGTAGAATGAGATGGCTATTTTGGATATTTCTTATCTCCGTGGTGATTTCACATAATTTCTGAATCATGTTAGTAATACAACAACAATGGACAAATTTTATTCTTTGAAGAAAAAGTATTTAGAGGGAATATTATTCATTCAATATTTCCATCATAATATTATCACTAAGATGTCACAATAATTCCATAAACTAAAACAAAAATAATCTTCATTTTTTGGAACTTATGAGGAAAAATTAACAAGACTCAAAAGGTATGCCACAATGACTATATCATGACATGAAAAGAAAAATGACTAATAATTTTTGGATTAAAACATAGTATTTTAAATAAATTTCTCATAAGGGAATTCATATGTTTTGAGGAAGTTAGATGATGTGAAATTAATGTTGAAATGAAATATGGATACCCGCATGATTTTAGATAATGGAAATAAATAATTGAGTATCACAAAATCAATAAAAATAGTATCATGGGTTGTTAAATTACAACTAACCACATATAAAATATGTGGGAGGAAATATCAAGGTAATTTCTAAATAGGTTCTGGGAACAATTACAAGTTTAGGAAAGTATGCCACCTTTCTCGTGACTCTGGTTGTAATGGGAGGAATCTACATAACACCATAAATTCGAAAAAATCTTGAATGAATTCCCCACCCATTATTAAAGGAATAAAAATCTCAAAGTATGGGGATTAAACAAATCAATGTTATAAAACTAGAGTTAATTAAGTTAATAGTTAACAAAAGAGTACAAAATGAGGGGATTAATAGAGGGAATATACAATATCTATTGTATTGGTGGAATATAAAAATGAATTGTTTAAATGTATAGTCATTATCAACTCTATAACCAATAACTAATTATTTTATTATGTTATTTAACATTCTTTTATACCGTTCATGACTTATAACAATATGGACTCACCACCTAAAACTCTAATTTCAAGATGTTCATAAAAACACCACATTGGACACTAAATGAAACTAAGGTGTATAAATATTTTCTAGTCATGATTTATTGATAGATACTTCAAAAAAATATGGTTCCCCTTCACATAAATATATATGAAATAATCTTGGGTATAGACTGGTTATCCTTACATGAAGTAAATATCATTTTATGAGAAACACAAATCTCCTTTCGTACCTCAATAATAAGGTTATCATGTATCAATTAAAGAATTATCATTCAACTTCATTACAAAAATCTATAATATGGTTCTTTATACTGAGAAACATGGGGTCCCTTGCACATATTATAATGTATAAAGTCAACATTGAGAGTGTAAATATTTTATTTGAATATTATTATGAATTTCACAAAGTATATTAGGGTCTTACCACCAAACCTGAGGTCAGAATCACAACAAAAATAAATATTAGATCATTTCTTATCTCAATGACTCCCTATTGAATGGATTTAAATGTAGTATAATAATTTATGAATTAATTGAAGAAAATCCAGAAAATTGTATTAAATTCCCTAGTGGTTAACCATGGGGTGAATTGGTCCCCATTGTTAAGAATATAGAAGGATTTATTCAATTTCCATTAATTATAAAGTGGCCAAATAATAATATTAATAAATTGTCCTATGTGTTATATTCATGACCTATTCAACTAAGTTAGAGGATCTCAATTATTCTCAAATATTTACCTCTAGTCTAGATATCATCAACTAACAATGAAAATGGATTATACTATAAAAACAATATTATAGATAGGGTATGGGAACAATGTATTTATAGTGATGTCATTTGGTCTTTCCAATAGCCCTTATATCTTTATGGTTCTTATGAATATTACCTTTATAGATTACGTAGATCAATTTTAGGTAGTATTTATAGAATATTCCCTTATATATAATACAAAATATTGATAGACCATAAGTATCATATAAGGATTGTGTTAAAGTACCTAAGGAATGAGTTATTGTTTGCCGAACTCATCAAATGTGAATAATGTCTAGAAAAAAGTATCATTCTAGAGTCATATTACCATAATATATGGTATATCTATAGATCCATCAAATATTGAAGTTATTGAGTAATGTCCCAGACCAACCAATGTGACTGAAATTTGTAGTTTCCATGGGTTAGTTAGATATTATTAAATCATTGTAATAAATTTCTAATTGATAATAAATACATTAACCATGATATCATGGAAATGAGTCAAGTTCCACAGATTGAATGAATGTGATGAATTCTTCAAGGAGCTTAAGTAAAATTTAGTCACCAAATCTATACTTACATTGCCCAATATTGGTGAAGGATTTGTAATTTATATTGATTTATAATAAAAAGAAATATGATTAATCTTAATTAAAAATAAAAAATATATATAATTTCTTATTCGTAATTCTAATTAAATACTAATGAGAAAATTTATCTGACATTTGATTTTGAATTGTCGATGGTGATTATATAATTGTAAATTTGGAGACATTAACATTAATGTTAGAAGATTGATATATGAAATGTTCAAAATAGAATAAAATATATTTTCATTTATAATTAGTTATATATGATCCAAATTATATATTTATATCCAATCAATGATTATAACTTCTTGATATATTTCCACCATTGAATAGAAATCAACATTTTTAATGGTTTGACTAGAAAATATCATTCTATATTTTCCATGATATGTATTTAAAAAGAAACAATACAATTTGATATATCTAGGATGAATCTTGAATTCATAATGGAAGTGGTGAGTTCCTTCCTTGAAAAATTTTCTTCTCAACACATTATTCAAATGAGGATCAAATAAGCCTAAATTATTTATGTGGAGATACAAAGGAAGTTAGATAATATTCATGAATTCAAATTTGATAAATATTGTGTTATACTATTTGAAAATCACATATTATTCCCATATATAGTATAACTAAAGTAGGATATTTTGAATGATACACATAGCTAATCATTCTCTATCCATCCTGGAGGAACAAATATGTATATAGATCTGAATAAAAATATATAGTGGGATAACATTAAGAGGAAAATCCCAGAGTATATATCTCAATTATTTTAATTTTTTCCTTTCTAAGGAATATTAATATAATAATAATGGGGTGAGGTAACAATTACACATACCTATATGGAAATGGAAAACCTGACCATGTATTTCATCATTGAACTCCCTTTGATATATAATGGTCATAATGAAATATATGTTTCAGTCAACTACCATATAAATTCATTACATTTTATAGCCAAGAGAGAATATTTATCACTGGATGATATTTCATATATATTAAATAAAGACATAATTAGGCTTTATGGATCACTACACTCTATTGTATCTAATTTTTATATGATCTTTACATAGAGATTCTGGAAAATACTTCAATAAGTTCTGATGAAAGAGCTAAATTTTAATGCCTAATACCACTATTAGATTGATGGTCAGTCCAACAAAACCATTAAAACTATAGGGGATAATTTCAAATCATATTTAATGTATTACCAAGGATATTGGGATCATTACCTTCCTCTAATAGAGTTTTCATATAATAATATTTTCTAATATAGAATCCGAATGGAAATATATATAGATCTATATAGGAATACATGTGGGTCTCCAAATATAATTGATGAAGTAGGGGGAATAAAGATAACAGGGATTTGTATTGTCTTATTAATGGTGTATAAGGACTAAAGGATTCCGGGAAAAAATAAAAATAATGAAAAATTGAAAAATATCTTTGCTAAAAAACATTGACTGGATCGATAATTTGAATTTGTTGAGATGGTATTTATTTGAATATATCCATTGAAACTTGTTATCATATTTTTGAATGAGGGTATACTAATCAAAATATACATAATTCATTTATAGATCCTTGATTATTTTGGAGTCATAACCGATCAATTAGTGCTCCCTCTTTACCACACCCAAGTGTTTCATCCCTTCCAGGTATCTTTTTTAAGAAGTATCTACTAATTCCATCACATGTATTAAAAATGAAATGCGTTTAATTGGAACATGGAATCTCTTATGAAGAACAACCTGTGGTGATATTCGATCTAAGTGATATGTTGTTTCAAAATAAGACCACTCATATGGTTAATTTTATATAGAAAAATAATATGTTTGAGGAGGTTATATGGGAACTTGAGTTTGTGATGAGAGAACATTACCTTCATTATCTTTCTTTAATGTAATGGAATATTAAGGATGAAACTCTTTTAAGGTGGTAAAATGTAATGAATTATATTTTTACTATATAAATAAATATCGTGTTTACTGGTTTGATTTTCACAAAATACCAAAATCGATAAATTATACACCATTATATGGTTTTCACATAATTAGTAGGTACAAATAGAGGTATAAGACTTTTAAAAAAATTATAAATATATATATATATTAAGAACAATATAAAATAAATTTCATTTTGAACATCATACTCAATTAGTAAAATTAATAAGCTAATAAGATATATTTTTGTGAATAAAAATTATTTTATAAAATGGATATTTATCCATGTTACATATATTTAAGATTAGCACTAATTTTAGAAGAATAGTAAATATATCAAGATATTATATCCTATAAAAACTATTTTCATGATATTTTATGAATTTATTTTATGTTTAATATTTAATTATCATTATTTTAGATTTTTATAATAAATATTTATTTTGGATTTATCATGGTCATATTAGCGTAAGATGATTTTTTATAATTTTTCATTAAAACATTTTGTAGATTAGGAGTTAATATTTCTATTTTGACATATAAAATCACTTTATGATATTATTAATATATAATTATGAATTGGAAATTTATGAAACCATTTTTTAAGACTAAATATGTCTTTTATAAGAGAATTTATAATATTAAAATTGAGTTTTTAATTCAATAACCCATATTTGACATTTTAAAATTTAATATATAGTTTCATAAAAATAATAACATAAACTTAGTATTTTAAAATAAAAATGTTCCACTTTAAGGAATTTAGTTAAAAATCTATATAAAATTTTGAATTATTTAGTCCAATTTATATAATAAGTACCATTTTATTTTTGGAAAACAAGATAAATGACCATAGTAAAAAACTTGTTTCCATGGTGAAAAATAAAATTCGAAAAATGGGTAACCTTATTGTTAAAGGGCATAAAATGTTTTAAAATGTTTTAAAATGACTGGAAGATGTGTATATTAAGCTTATGTACTCCCAAATCAATTATTTCTTATGTTTGGAGGCACTTTATTAGATAGGTAATTCCCAATTCTTAATTTGATTGGGAATTTAAAAAATCGAACTCATTTCCATTAAAAAACGGAAACCCCTCTCTTCGCATACCCTCATAGAAAAACCCCATATGTTTATCCCAAACACTACATAAACCTCTCCTACAGACTCATGGACACCACATGTATGTAATTTACATCTAAAAGTTCATCCCAAGAAATTTTAATCACTTTCATAAAGGAGATAATTTAAGAAGTGAGGTATAAGGTTATATCCTCGTTATCTTTTTTTTATCTATGTATGTACTTGTATTCTTCCAAAGTATTATTCTAATAATAATACAATTATAAAATTACTAACATTATTGTAATTCTATGTCATATTAATAATATTATAATAATTAACCACCCTCCCTTATTTCCATTACAAAAAAAATGTGAAACATGTGTTTTCTAGACTTTTGCCACATTGAATAAACATGTTTCATTTTCCTTCACTTATAAACATGGATTGTTTTAGTTTATATTGAATTAGAATATATAATATATATAATTAATATATCAATATATATATTTATATTTATATTTATATTTAATATGTTTATTTTTTGATAACAAAAAAATTAATAATCATTATAAGGTAATATGTCGTTACTGTTCAATATCACAAAACTAGTTCATCGTTATTTTTATTTTCACGAAACAAGACTAAAAGTCCCTTGTAAGGGTGTTGTAAAAATATAAGTTTATTTATAAAAAAATTAAATTACTATAAATTGTTTTTAAATTATTATATTTGGGATATAATGAAATATCAATGTTTCTCTTATGAATATAGTTGAAACCAGTCAAGATTATTAACACCTGTTGTTGAAAAGAGAATAAGTCAATATAATACATGAATATATTTGTTATTATAAAATACAATAAATGGAATTTTATATTATTAAGAGTCTTAAATAAATAATTAATATATTTATCTTTGTGTTCAATATAGTTTCATGTAAATTAAGGATAAATTTAAGGGACTTGGTAACTCAAAATTCTTACATTGAGTTATAAAATTTCATTTTGAACATTGTTTTTTCATTAAGTTATAGTATGATGGATTTTATCTCATTATTTTAGGAGGAAAAGTTTTTTATTAAAATTTATTACCTTGAAGGATTTTATTTTAAATTATATTAAAATACCAAGGATAAAATTCAAAAAAACTCATAACTATGACTTTTATAAATATGAATACAAAATGTTTCCAAAAATTCTATTTCATTGTTTGGTTTTCTTTATCAAAATATGATATCCAATAAATAGAGTTTTGTTTCAAAATTCACCTTATATGTTCTCTTATAATGTATTTTATATGGGTGAACATGTTTTGGTATCGCTTTATATTACTTTTGAATCTATTTTATAAGATACCATTGGATAATTTCAAATAACTTATTTTTATTTATATCTTTTATTTTATAATGTGATGATTTTTTACTTAATATTCACACAAATTTATTGATTATGATATGGTTGGGAACTATATATCCCTAAAATTAATTAGGTAAAGGATAATATCACATGAGATATGAATATTTTGTTAATAGGTTATTGATAATCTATATTTATAAAGGGTTAGTGTAATGTAGTTTATATCTACTCACAATTTGCCATGTGAATTTTTTAGCATGCATCGTAGTTCAAAATGTTAAGGAATATTATGTTTCTTATAACACCACATTCTTCTAAAAATTATAGTGATAATTTTTTATTTTTCACTTTTTATCTTCTAATTCCATGGTAAAAGTGTTATCATTTTAGATGACATGTATATATTTTAAGGTTATTTATAAGATAAATTAGTTTAATTTTGGATAAAATAGATATTTTTTTATTCAGGATTTCTATATGTTTTTATCTAACCATAACATAATTTTTTCTAAAAACCCTTACTCAGTTTTTGAGCTCACCCCAAATAATGCATTCCCTTCCTGGTGATTTGAATATGATTATGTCTCATGGAATTTATAAGAGTATAAAAAGAATATAAAGTAATGTTTAGATAATGTGAAACATCTTTGTTATGTTTCTTTTCTCTATGAAACAAAAAAATTATATCCTATGTTCTTAAAACTAGTTGTCTACTGAATAAATTATACCATGGTTTCATTGTGTTGTTTATGTATGTCTATCATGGGCCACTTTATAGATTGAGGTTATGTCAACATAGATGGTAACTCGAAGGGTAATACAATTAGTGAAGGAGTCTTTGGTTATTATTACTCAACTCTAGTTAAAAAAGTTTAATTTGTTAAAGGATCAAAACTCAGTTTTATAATAATTAGTTAATTATGTGATAATGGGTTTAAAATATCTATTGAAAAGTACATTTTTAGATTTTTAACTCAAAAGGAATTATTTTATTTATTTCATCCGGATATAAATATGTTTATAAAATAAATTTATAATCTCTCGCATGCCAAAAGAATGAATAATTTAATGAAAAACATAGTGATTCATGGATTTTTCATAAGTTCCTTGGTAATTTTAGCACACACTCACTTGTAAAAGTGAAATATAATTAACATTTATGAGATTTACCAAAACATCATTTCAAATATAATAATTTTTTGATTCATGCCAATGTGGTAGGAAACAAAAATATTATTTTAAATCTAAAAAAGGAATTTCTTCTTCTAAATCATGTGAATTAATTCATCTCGATTTATTCATGCCCTCTAAAATTGAATATCAATGTGGAAAATATTATACATTAGTTTTTTTATGATATTAACTGACTCACATTGACTTAAAATTTTAATCATAAAATTGAATCTTATATTGCCTTCTCCATATTTTCTAAATCATTTAAAATGAAAAATTATTTAAAATTATTTAAATTCAATGTGATCATTTTAGCAAGTTATAAAACAATGAATTTTAGGATTTATTTTCATCTCAAGTATATGGGCATTCTTTTTCTTCTGTACAAACCCCACAATAAAATTTTATAGTATAATGTTGACATTTAACTATAAAAGAATTATCATGAACTATTTTATATGAATTTACTTTACATCATTTTTCTATGAATGATTCCATAAATACAACATGTTTTATCATTAATTGTGTTCTCAAAATATGGTTTCTAAAAAATTCCCCTTAAGAGCATTAGAAAAATTAAAAAAATCCAATGTGAGATTTTTCAATTTTTTGGTCGAAAATTGTTTATTCTCAAAAACATTTATTTCCATAAAAGATTTGAATCAAACACTAATGAAGGTACATTTAGTAGTAATTCCAACTCAAAAAAAGAATACATAGTTTTTTAGACAAGAATAAAAATGTTTGAAAATCAATTCATGTTGTTTTTTATGAAACTTTGGAAACATAACATTCTCAAAATGTTTTTGAAAATAATATTTTAAATGAACCTTTCCAATATATAAAAGATAATTTGGAAAAAATAACCCTTAAATTTTTTTCCTAAATATTTTAAAATATATAAATATTATTTTCTATAATATTTCATGGGGTATTATCTAGTGGGAACTCATACTAGAATATTTATCATAAATTAGTTCAAACATATTACCTTTTTCTCTCACATAGAACATCAAGAAATCAATAATTCCCATAAAAATTAAAATTGTGTGCTTTATATACAAGAAAAACTAAATTAATTCTCTCATATGATGTATGGAATCTCATGAAAATACCTACTATGTATCCCATCATATAATCTAAATGGGATTTTAGGAATACGTTAGATGAGTAGGTAACATCACTAGAAATAAAGCCTTTCTAGTAGCTAAAGGTAATAAAAAGAAAAAGTTATTGATTATGGTGAAGCCATTTTTCACATCACATGGTTTGAATTCAATTGATTGTTGTTAGAATTTTCCTCTCTCCTTTATTTAAAATCTATCTAAATTGATGTTAAATCTTTATTTTTAAACGGGTTAATTAAAAATGATTTTTTGGATAACATAACTTGTCTGTAAAATCTTATTTTTTTCATATCATATTTTAAGATTCACTAAAGTTATTTATATTTTAAAATAATCTCCATAGTTTATTACTAATGTTTAACTAATATTGTTTTATCAAAGAGTTTCATAATGGGAAAATATGATTAAACCCATCTTCTAAAATAAATCTAAAATAATTTACTGCTTATCTAAATTTATATTTATAATGTAATTTTTTTCTCAACTAATGAATCTATTTGATTTTAAATTTATGATTCAATAAAAATAAATTTTTAAATGAGATTCATATTTGAAATTAAATTCATTATTGGTTATAAAATTTATTTAAATAATGAAGGTATTTCACTAAAATAATTCAACTTCACTGATGAAATCATAAAATGATTCAATAAAGATAATTCTAATTAGATTAATAGTTCTATGAGTAAAACATATCAGATTACATTATTTGAATCTTGTAGTCCATTCGATAATAATATGTCCCAAAGTATGATTAGAAGTCTACTTTATCTTACTATGACCTACCCTAACACCTTTATTGTTGTTTCTCTTTGTTCTCAATCTTAATCATATCCAAATGAATATCATCTCCAATCTGTTAAAAGTTCTTTTCTTTATTTTATGGGAACTAAAAATCTGGATTTTTTTTGTCCAAAAAAATATTTCAAATTTACTATTTTTGAAAATGATAATATTTGAGTATTAAAACTCGATAGGGAAACTACAATTGGTACATTACACATACATTGAAAATCCCTCATCTCATTAATTATTAAGAAGAAAAAAAATCTTTCCCTTTCAATAGATGAATCTTAACACATAGAAATTGGGATTTGTTTCACCCAATTAATATGCATGAAACAAAATATATTGGTGTTCGGTCATACATATGAAAATTTATCTATTAATTTTGATAACAGTAGTTTCATTAATATTTTAAAAAATATATCTGACACTATTCCACAAAACAAAATGAACATGGGGACCATTTCTAAGAGCTATCATCTAAAAGGGTTATATCTTATTTTAATTTTCTAGGATTTAATGTCAGCTCACTAATATATTCACTAAAAACATTAATCTTGACTATTTTAATTTTATTAATGGTATATTAGGAATAGTTCATTTGTGACATTCTTTTTTGAACATGGCTAACATGTGTAATATTTTTATAATTTATTTTAAATGTGTTTCTACTTATTTCGTGACAAAAAATTATTTTTTTCATTCATATGATCCATATATCTTAATTTTTCTATCTTTTGTGGGTGAGATTCATATCTAAATCATGATAATTTCATTAAGAGATACTTTTTTATTTATTTTTAATATCTAACAGTTCTTTCAAACTTATTTTCAAAACCAAGTATTTTTTTAATAGCTTGAAATAGTAAATACACATGGTATATTAGTTTTTTTCAATATGTTTTAATAACATTAAATTCCCTTAGTGTATGTATATTATATATTAAATGGTTTTTAACTCTCTTAATAAAATATTAATGATTAATAAATTTTAATATACACTCATATCTCTAATAATGTTTTTATATGTATTTGGGAAAATGAATATCAATGGATGATTTATAGGTTTGTTTTTTCATCTCACGGAACATCATCAAGCTCTTCCAGGTTAGAAAACACACTCTTTGAGGAATAAAGTGTTTTATAAATTCTATACACAACTTTTATTTTCATATTTTATCTTCACACTGTAATTTTCTCTTTCTTATCTTCTTTAATTCCTTCTCGTCTGTTTCTCTTTATTTCTTTTATTTCTTTTATTATTTTATTATATCAAAATGTTTTTTCTCTCATAAAAAAACATCTCTTAAACATTCCTCTTAAATTTATTTTTGGAAGTTAATAAGTGTTTTCAAAGACATTTTATCTTTTTTAAAATCACTCTCTCTAGACCTATAATTTCAAATCTATATATATATATTTTTTAAAATTATATTTTTAAATCTATATTTAATTTTTTTTTAAAATTCATTTTATGTTTTATTTTTATTTCCATGTTTCTAATATTTTTTAATCATAATGTAAGATAAGTTTTCATAAAATTTTATGAAAAGAAAATTTATTCCAAATAGAGGAGTTGTTTTGAACAATAACGGGGGAGATGTTTTAAAATATGTATTATATATGTTAAAATTTTAAAATCAAAAAAGTATAAATTTAATAAAATTTGTTTATTTATATTACTTTTTAATTGTTTTATGAAGGGGGGTTATTTAAATTCTTGTTAAATAATTTTCTATCACTTTGACTTTGGAATGTATGATTTGTTTACTTCATGGAAAAATTGTATATGATATGTTAATTTCTTAAATAACATTGTTATATTTACACACAATATATTTTTTTTCCTTATGTGTTTCTGATCATAAAAAAAGGGTAGAATATTGTTTCCCTCTTTCTTATGGTTTTTTCATGATCATAAACAATCATTTAGGTTTCAAAACATTCCATTTATTTATTTTCATCAATGTCATTTACACTCAGATTCATGTTATTGATGAACTTTATAATCTTATTCAAAGGATTCTTGATGATCCTATTGAAGGGTTAGAAAAGTGTCTTATGATGATTTGAGATCATATAATTAATTTGAATGTTAATTAAGAAACCCTATAATGAATTGGATAAGGATACACATGATGATAGAGGGATCTAGGCAACACCATCCCACTAGTTTCATCTATATAGATTCTCCTAAATCATGAAATCCCACTGGAAAATAGATATAAGAACTCCAATATTTCGGCGATAGATCTAAAAAATAAACTTCTACATGAATTTCACAGGTCAACCACTAGCTATTAGAGGATAGCTGGTGAAGGATTTACATAAATAGAATTTCTAGGTGACATACTAGCAATCCAGTGATGGGCACTGGGTAGAGAGTGGCCTCAAGAAAACACTTCTAAATGTTAAATTATTTTTAGTAAAAATTCGATAAATGATTCCTTTTTCAACATTAATGAACTTAATGAATTATAGATACATTGTATCATTTTTTAAGGATATAAATATAGACCAAAAGAGGCTTCAAATATTTAAAAAGTCACTAAAATTGCATCTTTTATCTTCCATTCATGTTTGACACTCCAATAATGAAACACTAGTGGTTTCACTCCATATTCAAAGATAGAATCTCCAATTCTCCATAAATCTCAAAGGTGTTCTTATAGAATAATCTCAAAATATCTCATAATAAATTATAATAATTATTTTGGGAGATTAGTGTATTTAAATTTAATGGGTTTTCACCAATAATTTTTTTCTCTTATCGTCTTCCTCTACAACTAATCCTAACTACCACGAAATTGAGGGATAGGTTCCTTGGAGACCCATGAAGATCAAGAGAGTTCCTAGAATTTTAATCTAGAGTAATTGGATTCTTGGTAGCTACCAAGATAAATTGTGAACTAACATAATCCTATCAACCTGAGGGAGGAGTTTTAGTGGCTCACATCAAGTTATTTCCACACTCCATTATCAAAGTATGTTTTCTCTCTCTTAATTTATGCATCGCATCATTCCAAATCCATATGAATAATTAAAATATTTTTATATATCCATTTTCTACTAATAATACTCACTCAATTAATATTATTATTAAATTTTCAATTCATATTAAATATATTAACTTTAAATTTATTTCACTATCACTTTATACTTTTAAAATCATTTAATTTTGAATTTTTCCTTTTCTTTTTCTTTTTTAAATCAAAATTCACCCACTATTTCCCCATATTCAAAACAATATTAATTTGGTCAATATATCACAAGAAACTATGTATTTTGGTTTTTTTGAGATATGGTATGTGTTGGTTAGGGATCAGGGGTAAAATTATCATGAACCAAACTGGATTTAGACTTATTTCTTGGTAATTAAATCCATCAGGTACCTAGTGTAATAATACCATGTACTAAATGGACCCCAAGGTTGTGAGGGTTACTATTTCCGGGACATTGGGTGTCTAGTGACACTGAAATTGGATCCTAGATAATACATGGGGACAGGTGTTGGTTAGGTGAGTACTCAGTGGATACAATAATTCTTTATGTAAAAAGTTTATATTAGTTAAATGATAAAATATTTATAAATTTTAACCCATCCTCCATCATTTTATTTAATCGATACACAACCCATCTCTCTCCATTTATCCCTCTTCCTCAGGTGTTTGATCGCCTTATTTAGTGAGTGTATTTGAGAGATGATCATATCATGAGATTCTTATAGGTATTGTTAGAACTCTGATTGTGTCTATTCTATTTTCTCATCTATTTTTAATCATATCATAATAGTTATTCTATAATTAAATGATTTATTCAATGGTATAAATTTTTGATTCAAGGCTGAATTGATCAAATATTTTAAATGGGAAAGTATATACTAATAAAAGGTACATGGTACCTTACTTTTTCATTGGTTTTAATAAGCATGGTGTGTGTCAAAAGAAATTTGGGAAGTTCCAACAACGTATACAGTCCAAGGAATTATATATAATTAGTTTCCTCTACATAAAATGGTGTTAATATGAGTTTACATGCCCATAAGTGGTCGTTAGAGTGGGTTTTTTCTTCATGATCGATGATGACCAATTTAAATATATAGAGTGAAATTCAATTATGACCCATTCCTATGTAATGGTTTCTTTGTAAATGTTTTTTTCTTATGAACCATGTTATGATTCCTACTGTTTCCCTTAAAAATCTGTAAACCTATAATATAATAGGATAGTTATGGTTTATCATTGAAATGATCCTTTAGTGGGTTTGTATCCTTGTGAGCATAACCCTTATATAATTAATGGTTTTGGAATATTTAGATATTTGATTATAAGTTATAATTCTCTAACACCTAAATGGATTTCCAGTAATGTTTCATATAATTAATTAATTGAAAATGGAATTTTTATTTTCCATATTTCTAGGTCAAGGATAACTCATTCACTAATGAAATTTTATTTACAAAGAAACTACCCCAACTGTTGGTGTTAAAAATTAGACTATTTTTGGTCCATCCACCCTTGTGATTGAATGGGCGGTATATCATTCACCACGGTTTGTATATGTGGAATATTTTCAACATGATTTGGGCAATTAATGTATATCATACATCATTATTTATATTTATTATACCACTTTACAACTTAGTTAGGTTCTGGTGGTATTTCATTCACCCTTTTTTGGTTCTATGGTACCTCGTCCTCTTAATATTTATATCGGTGGTATATCTTCCATCTTAAATTACATTAGTGGTACCTGACCTACCAAATATTTATATTAGTGGTATATGATCCACCTACTATAGTATTAGTGGTATTTTTTCCATTTTTGGAAAGTGATAATGTTTTTCACCATCCGCATAAGAACAATGATCCACTGATAGATAATTCAACTTTGAGTTTTAAGAGGTGATGCCTCATTCACTGAAAAATATCCATTTTTGTGATAGCGATCTATTTTTTTTAAAAAATGTTTGTGGTTATGGCCTCTTTATTGAAAAGAAAAAAGAAGAGTCAAATTTTGGGGCAACAAAACAGAACTGTAAAGGAACATCAGAAAGTAGAAAATGAGTTCACCCGGGTCTCGAGCAGGTACTCATGCTATGATAAGGCAATCGCCCACCCTTCCCACAAGGTTGCCCACCTATCTTCCTATTTTGTGCTTGTTTCCATGCACCACCTTCATTACCCTCTGCAGCAATGGGAGTAGACACAGAGGTATCATCATTATTTGATCCAAATTTTTCACAATTTGTAGTGAGCACTTCAAAAGTGTTTGAAATTTTAACAGTATAAAGTACCTTCTCATGTGGGGATGTAATGTTCTGCATTTCCATTAGTCCTTTATCATCGGTCTTATCCGAATTTAGCATGGTAGTGGACTGAACCACATTTTCATTGCTGATGGAGTCATTCCTAGTTTCCACTTCATGGATGGTGGCCTTATCAGGCTGCATAACATCGTTATCTAGTAGCCCCACAAGGGGGGTGGGAAGTATGGTATCAATCTGAATGGGAGAGGATATTGCATAACACTGCAAGGTTTTAGGGTCAAAATTAGTGTGTACAACCGAAGCCTGCGGTAATGAAGTATCTCCAGTAATATTTGTCAAATCATAACAAACTTAGGCTTGTACATGTGATGGACAAACAGGTCTTTAGCTGTTATTTGAGAATTGGAATTTCAAGATGGCATACCAACTTCAATATCAGTTTTGGTCCTTATTCTTACCCTTTTCTGATTGAGCTTAACCTTCTCCGAGGTTGCAGCATCCAGAATGATCTTACCCTTTCTCCATTTTAGAGCATGCATCTCTTGCAGTACTCTGTCATCAGCCATTGCTTGAGCCAAGAGTTCCTTCTCTATTTGACTGTCTTCTGATTCTGAATTATGTTCTTCTTCTTCCATACCTTTGAAAAAAGTATCTTTAAATGAGATACCTCCTTCAGATTTGCTATTTTCTTCTACTATATCAGCCCAACTAGATTTCTTCGCTCCATCCAGATGAGGGGCAACAGGCTGCCCAGTCTGGACATTCTCAGAGGTAGAGATTTGACCAGCAGGAATTGGAGGTGCACCTTGGTGTTGATTCGGAAGAGAAGAAATCTCTTGAGAGGTCTTTATATCCTCCTTACCTTTTCATTGAGAGTCATCATGTCCTCTCAGCATGCATTTTGTACATTTAGTACCTGATCGACAGTTGGATTTGGATTTTCCTATCTTGCAACAGATTTCACAAAACATAGGTAATTTTTCATACGAAATTCTCAGGCTGATTTCATACATAGGGGTGGAGAGAACAACGTTGTCAATCAAGGTAGAGATTAAATCAACCTCAACTAAAATTATGGGAAAAAGGCCAAAGGAAGCTTTCTCAGTGGCATGATCCATATGGATCGGGATGCCTATTGTAGAGGCAATGTCAAATAGAATTTCAGAATGCCATAAAACCCAATTTAAACCATATATATTGATCCAAACTTGTGAAAAAGTGTCCTTAAATTCATAAAGTCTAAAGTCCGGTTTACATTCGTAGATCTTAAG
Source organism: Viscum album (assembly GCA_963277665.1). NCBI lineage: Eukaryota > Viridiplantae > Streptophyta > Magnoliopsida > Santalales > Viscaceae > Viscum > Viscum album. The sequence goes on along the minus strand of OY728150.1, from coordinate 31,127,696 downwards.
TGTTCCTAGTTTGAGGTTTACTGACCCAAATCCCCAAGCATGACCTTTCAATTCAGAGGAAGGAAACAATAAATGGACGAAACCCTTCCCCATCGAGATACATTTAAAGTCACTAAAGCCCCAAATCTTAGAAAGACGGACCACAAGGTCAAAAATTTTCTAAGGGTTCATTCCCTTGGTTAGGGAAATGCGGGAGATGAAGGAGTTCTTGTAGAGCTCTAACCTTTGCATGATTGCACCATCCGAAATAGAGACATGAGCCATAGAGCCCTTTCGATTAATACATTCCAGGATGCGATTTTCCGGAAATACGAAGGAACCATTAGGAATACCAGAAGAGGAGAAGATACTGAGATGTTCTTCAAGATCCCGAACCTTATTTGTGTCCTTCAGAATCCCGGGAGAGAGGCTATGTCAAGCGTCATATGAGAAGAGGTTTAATTCTCTTGGGTGGCATAGGTCTACCCAGTCGCCGCTCGACGAGGGTTTCCTCTCGCACTCATCCATCTTTCCCTTTGTGATAGTGATCTATCAATCACCAAAAAGTATTTAAAGGTGGTACATAATCCACACATACTATTTTTTTTATTTATCATTCATTGAGACAATCTATTTGTGATATTTTATTCAATAATGCTATAAAATTATGATAACCTACTCAATTACATGATTTCATGGTGAATCATCGTTCATATAATAATTTTGAATAAGGTGATAGCACAACCATAATGACTTATAAAGTTCGGGGTGATAAATTTTTCAATCTTGAGGTGTGTTAAGACCATGGAGGTATCATCCAATTTCAGTACTGGATGAATCAAGTATGGAAACACATGGTTTTGATACTAAGAATCCAATTATGTGATTGGACATTTATTTAATTACATTAATTGAATTTCATATTGGTCATGCACTTATATTAACTATATTTGTTTGGGACAGCAATGTTTTTGTCCTATTGTGTTGTACTATCACTATACTATGGTGCCGAAGTACACATGAAAACCTCATGGTTATAAGGGCAAGTAATGTAATGGACCCTATGGTTTATGGATAAGATAAGTGGATGGAGTATTGAGATGAGACTTGGGGAATAGTTCATTATATTCTCCATTATTATTATTAATTTTAATGTGTATGATTGGCACATGATTGATCTCACATATTGATGTATTCATTTGTGGCATTGTAGTATTTTACATTTTGTTATAGCAATCACTATTATTGATCGGTAGATGGACCAAAACTATGATGAACATGTATACTTTTTATTTTGATTACAATAATTATTTTTTATTCTATATTGATTTATATGTATATGTACTTACGCATATATTCTCCCCACCCATTCTACATCACCCCATGTTATAGTGACCCAATCATATGACACATTTTATTACTTGATTTTATTAATAATTAGACAAGAAATACAAACTAATGATAGTCTGGTGTCTTCATCTAACTAGGTACATAATTAGGAAACATGAAACTAGAATAAAATTTTATTTTATTTATCTTAATATTGATCTTTTAACTCCCATTGATCTCATGTAACTTCATAGGATAACATGGGTAATACATAGACAAAATGGATGTGCTAAAATCCCATTAAAGTAATAAACATGGGAATAAAGAATATCACATGAGTTGGAAGGTATAACAAGAAAAACAAAATCATTGATCCTGAATAAACATAATGAATTTTATCATTTATAACATGGAATCATATATCATGGTAATTTAGGAATGTTGAAATAAATATAAAATGACATAAACATGAGTCAAGTATGACTTCAAAGACTATATCACATGTTGGAAAAACTCTAATAATGGATTAGGTTTAATCCTAAATCCCATACATGATGTATCGTGAGAATATACATTTACCAATGCCTTAAAAATAATATCTAGGTGCACCAATTATAACATGATCATGAATATTTTTTCCACATATATCCTACATAATTAATTAAATTAAGGGTTACCCATGGAAAGTAATGGGCATAATAATCTCTTCATAACAGATAACCAAAGGGTGAATAACAATGGTATCCATTAATGAATGGATTTAAGTCATTATTGGTCATTAACAATGTAATTATTAGAACATATCATGAATAATTATGTCCAAATGAATTTAAAAAAATAAATATAGTGGCAAGGTATCTTTATAAATGATTCACTTAAGTGTGGTTGAAGGGAAAAGAATAAAGTGGCATTAAAGAGGATAAAAGCATAATTGTTTAAATAATACCTGAAATGAAAATAAAATATTTTATCATAATAAATTGATTTATTTTTTATAAATATTGTATATTTAAATTATTTTATGGGGTTTACATGAGAATGGGTAAAAATATAGAAGATCCCTTTATTCAGGTTTTCTTATTGAGAGTAATTGAGAAGGAAACATTTTAAAATATAACATTATCCATCAAAGAAAAAGTAATTAAGCTATATATTCTTTTTTGGGACATATATACAGATTATAGAATAAGTATATGATAATAATTAAGTGAAAAATTCAATAAATATATATGAAGTTTTGAAAAAATTAAATACAGAGGTTAGAAGAGATTTCTCACCTTATGTATGAATATATTCTGCACTTCAACTTAATGTCCCAAATAATCCAATAGTATTACTTAATTTATTAACTCCAAACCTATTTATATATTTTTTATTTATTATAATTTTATTAAGTTCGTTTTTTTACATTTCAATGAGTTATAAGGTCCAATTTCCTCATTCTTGGAGTGCTCGTTTCCTGGTTTTATCATCGGTTCACTTATGTAAAATTATAGAAGTTCCTATAAAATGAAAATAAAACACAAAAAAAGTAAAATTAAATTATATTCATAAACATAAATAATATTAAATGGTTCCATATATCAGTTTTTCTAATATGAGGATGAGTCATTTGATAAAAATTTAACGGCAAAATATTACTTTATTTTGGTGATTATTACGACCATCACAATCTAGTATCGTTTTATTTTATATTATGTTTATATATAGGATCATGAATAGAAAATAAGTTATAAATTTAATATTAAAATATTTTTTAAACATAATTATGGTTTTATTACCCTCCTTGATTGAGATAATGGAAAACAAAAACTCATTATCCAAAAAGATAGTAAACCTCTATAATTTTTACAATGGTTACGTTCCTATCAATAAGATGAGATGAGAAAAGGGTGGGGCAGAAGATATTCCATTACAGATATATAATTCCAATATATTCATGATAAAATATTTATTGTTATTTAATGTATGTTGGAGATGAGTCAAAGTTAGAAAAAAGAAATGAAATTAAAAAATATGGTTTGAGAAAGTTACCTCTCGAATATCACCTCCTCGAAATATCCCTTATGTAACATGGAATTGTTCTTTTGGTGAGAGAATAACCTATAAAAATTTTATAGGTAATTGTCTAGGATGATTTATTAGTTTATTGTTGATCTAGAAGGCTTTATGTGGTGAAATAATGTGACGGAAGGGGTTCCCTATTATAATGGAGGTGAGGGGAACTTTAGGATGTTCTAAAAATATTATAAAATAATGAGACTATTTTATTTCCAAAAGATTCATATTAGCCTATAAATATACATGGTATTAAATTTTAGACCATATTCTATACTCTGTAAAAATTAAAAAATTTATTATTTTTAATTAAATTAATAATATATTATATTTATGAAATATTATTATTGTCAAATATGGTATTGTTTGTTACAATGACTTTAAAAACATCATAAATAGAGATTAAAATTTTGAACCAACTATTTTATTATATCCCAATCAAGTAATTTTAGTCTATATAATTCATTTACCAGATTGATTTTGTTTATGTATCTTTATTTAAATATTTTTAATATCATTTATTTTATTTTTCCATTACTTTTATAATTACTACATCATTATTGTATAAGAATTTAAGGTAATTATTTTTTCCCTAAAAATTAAAAACCAATTTCTATGAAGAATATATAAATATATTATGCTAAAAATTAAAATTTATGTTTGAATATAGTATATGGATGAAAACATATTATAAATGATATAATTATTAAAAACCATAGTGTGAAAAGTTTAAATTTCTTTTAAATTAAATACTATAATGGACCAAATGCCATATAAGTGGATAAAAAAGGTCCAAAATTTCACCCAAGGATAATTATGGACTAATATATTAAATAAATTAGAATTATAAGAATAATTGGTCTATTTAATGGTTCTTATAATTTTAATTAAAATTATTTTTTTATTTTTCTTATGCCTGCACAGGATCTACATTAGCGTTGGATAAACATTAAAGGTAATTATATCATAAATAAAAATTAAAAAAATTAATATAATAAATTTAAAGATTTTAGGCGTAATATAATCCTTTATATCCATTAAGTAATTATTTCTAATCATATCCATGTCAATAAAATGTATTTAATTTTTTTAATTTGAGTTTTTTAGCCTTGCGCAAGCATTGCACAAAAATTTGGATAAGATTCATGTTATATAAGTCAAAAATTGAAAACTATCAGCAAATATCAAAATATTTGAATGATATTTAAAAAATAGTATGTGAATAGAATTTTTACCTCTTAATTAATATATATAAGTCACTAAATTTTACCTTTTCATTGCTTCCAACTCACTGAATCTACATTAAAAATGATTTTTTATCCTAAACTAATTTTAGATTTATGTGTTATATAGTATTTTTTATTATATTTTCATTATAATAGATTATTATTTACATAATTTTAATAAATATTTATATAATATTCATGTTTTAACGTTATCAAAAAAACGTTCTGTGTTTTTTTTAATGTACATTTTAAAATTCACCAACAATTTTAATTTTTCAGAAAAATCTATAAATTACAGAATATAATTTTTTTGTTATGATGATATGAAAAATAATATTAATTTTATAAAATATATTTTATAAAATTTAAAAAAAAATTATTTATGTTTAATTTTCTATCGAAGGAGATAAAATCATTATTTTGATTAAAATTTATATTTGAAGAAAAAATGATTTTTCAATTTTTGTGTTTAATTCATAAAAATTAATAAATAAATTTAAACTGAATAATAACTTCATATATATTTCATAATATAGCTACTTTTTTGGTGCATTCTATTTTAATGGTTATTTTATAACGGCCCTATTAAAATAATAATATCTAATATTATATCATGGTTCGTTTAAGATCAGTGTTGTCAATTTTATATACTGTCAAACATAGTGTTTTCTATTATAATATAGGTATGTTACATTCTTTACCCCAAAGGACATTTCACCCTCAAAATTTCCTTTTGCATACTAAGGTGAAAATGGACGAGGGCTTGAATACTTAGATAATAAGAATATAAAAAAGAAACTATGAACATTATAGGATAAACATATAAATAAAAAGTATATCCTATATTATGATTCCCTATCCTTCACTCTAGGTTTTCCATGGTGATTTAATTATCCCTCGGGTTCTTACAAAATTTTTATAGTATGAATCACCATAAATAAATAGTTCTTCCAATAAAACCAACTTTGGAGACCCAAGAGTTTTACATATGTTATTAAATGATTGTAAGAATAATTATCCATGAAATATGAACCAAGCATCAAAATTATAATGTATTTGGAAGACCAGGTACATAGTTAGAAAACATAAATCTAGAAAAACACATCATTTTATTCATCTCCATAATTAGATCCTAGATCTATTTTATCTCCTATGACTTCATATGATAACCTTAGGAATACATATTTATATGGGATGGTCTAAATATGTCCAGTAAGGGAATAAACATGGGAATAAATTTTTTCACATGAGTTAGAAGTCATAACATGATAAAACGAAAGGCATGAATCATGAATAAAAATAATGAATCGTCATATTTATAATATAGAATCATATAATAATTGTAACATATTAATGATATATAAATATATAACATGAAATAAGCATGAGTTAAGACCAACTACCAAGACATTATCACATAGTGGACAAAGTCCCATAATGGATTTTTTCTTCTCTCTAATCTCATACATGATGTCTCATGAGAATAAAAAATACCCAAGGAATTTGAGTGAAAACAGGGTGAACCCATCATAACATGTTCATGAATATGTATGTTATTTGATTAATCAAACATAAGGAATAAACATATGTTTTCCCCATATAAATAAATGGGTATTGTGATCTTGTTATAAGGAATAATCATAGGGAGTATAACCATGGAATCCATGAAAGAAGAGAATTAAATCACTCTTGGTCATCAATAAAAGAATAATAAGAATATATCATAAATAATGATCACTAACTAATTAGAAAACAATAAATATAATGTCTATGTAACTTTATAAATGTACCACATAAGTTAAATATTAGGGAAAATAATAAATTGTATTTAAAGAGGATAAAGTCATAATTATTTCCATAAAACTGGAAAAGATATAAAATTTTTTCCTAATAAAGTGTGTAATTTTAGAAATATATTGTAGGTTAAAAATAGGATTTGAAATGTAATTCAATGTAGTTAATAAAACAATAAGTTTCCTTTAACAATTATTTTTTAAATACACTTTTTTGGGTCATATCTACATTGTTTTACATGTATGTTTTGGTTGGGAAATTTTTACCCTTTTATATTTATTATTGTTACATCCACTTCGTAATGATTATAATTATATAAATATCATATATATTCATAATATTAATATTTATATTCATCCATATATGTTATTTATATGAAAATTAATTTCATCGCTCGTTAATATGGTAGGTTGTTTGTATGCATGAATATTGTTTTGATTTTATGATGGATGGAATTGAAGAAAGGTAAATATTAATTCACATTTATAGAATAATTTATAAATAACAGATATCATATATATTAACTAAATATACCCTTATTACAATCTATGTCAAAATGATATTCAAAATTCATCATATCATTTCTTGGGTAAGGTAGTCCACACACACACGAGAGCGACGTTATAATATTTAAAAATATTGGAAGGTAAGAAGGTAGAATTAATATTATAATTAAATAAATATAATTATTTCTTAAATATAATATATTTCATTTAAATCCATCATTATATAAATCCATGAGAGTTTGTGTTAGAAACAGAATATATCAGTTCGCGATGAGGTATTCCACTATACACATAATCAATAAATTCATTTCCCATTTAATGGAGTATAAAATGGATATAGCTTATTCCAATAACAAAATATTATCTCATTATAAGAAAATATTTTTTTATTATTCCATCTCATTTGAAGATTATTTTAATTATGTTGAAGAATAAATAAAACAAAAATTCTTGGTTAAGAATGACTTCTCTTCACCAGAAAACCATGTTATGTTTTCACCAAAAGTATTATTATGAAGAGCGGAATAAAGTCAATTTTACTTAAAAACAATAATTCTATCTCCCTAGTTATTATATAGAAGAAAATTAAAAGATATTATTATTCTCTATAAATAACCAAAGTAGATATAAATTCTTGAATTTAATGAGTGTTATATCAAAATAATTCATCACTGGAAACATTATCATAAACAATCCAGATTAATGATGAGATTGTAACATTAAACCTTTACCACTTTGGTAACTTTTGAATCATAATCCCCATGAAAGAAATAAAATTATATGGATATTTAAATACAAAAATTTTCATGATAATATTAATAAAAAAAATCATTGATTTTTAGTATATACATCATGCAAAATAAACAAGTGTTGAATATGGCATGTGTCCTAGAGAAATTGAAGTGAGACAAAAATCACTTACCTCAAGTCTCAAATTTCTTCATACACATTAAAACATAAAATATAATAAATACACGTATATTATAAATCTATTATATAACTAAAAGATATATATCATACCATAAATTATTACTTATAATATTTTTATCCCCCATGTATTAATTATTCTTTGTTATAAATGATGTTTTGTGTGATATCTTCGTTGTTTTCCAGGTTTGTTTTGGTTCATTAGTTTTAATACTTGTACATTGATTATAGTTCCACAATATACATTATTTTAATAAATATATAAATAATATATATTCCTTATATATATATATATATTAAATAAATCTATTAAACTTTTAGATAGAAAAATGAATCATTTTTTCATTATAATGTTAGGATGTACATACGCCTGAATGATGTTCTCATTTTTCAACAAATAAAATGAAATAACTGTAAATATTAATTAAAATTTATAAAAGTCTTTTAATATCATATATATGAAATATACTTATCAAATATATCCTTATTTTTATCCATGTATAAATAAAATAAAAAATGTATCACATCACTATGTGAATGTGGTTGTCCACACGTATGCAAGAGCGGCATTATCATCTTTCAATGGTTTTGAAGGTAAAAATTAAAAAGAGATATAATAATTAAATAAATATTTTTTATTTCATAAAAAAATATTTTTGAAATCCATAATTATATCTAGTTGAGATATGTGTTAAAGGAAAACAAATTACATCAGTCTGCAATGTGGTAGTACATTGTACACATGATTGACAGGTTCATTTCCCATTTTTTAGAGGAGGAGATTGGTATAGGTTATAAAAATTAACATTATAAAATATATGTATATTAAAGTCATATTTTATGTCATTTTAACCCATTTAAATGAGATTGTAATGATTTGGAAGAAGAAATATGTCAAAATGCATGGTTACGAATGATACATCTTCTTCAGGTAACAAATTTATTTTTTCACTAAAACCTTTCTCTGTAGGGTTTCCTAACGAAACAATGGATACTGTGATGTGTTAAGTTAATTAAGTAATTTATTTGGGAAGTAATTTTTATAATCAAAATGATATTTATGGGTTAATAGTAGATGATATGAGGAATCCGTTTTTATGTGTAGGAGATGACGTACATGGAATTTTTTAAAAGAATAAAATATTTCATCATTTTCTACACCCTAAATGGATCCAAAATGAACCATTACCAAAATTTATATGACATATGGTCTACATATGTCCTTATAATATAAATTATACAATGTTTATATACATTTAGAAACTATAGTTTTATTAGAAACCCTGGTAAACCTGTTTTAACCTTAACCGCATTAATTACATAGATTAAAATTATTTAATCAATTATATCAAATTAAAATCAGATAAATTTCCAAATTTAATTTAAAATTAAATTGGATGGCTTCATGAAAAATGGTTTTCAAAATACAATCATTAATATGTATAAAAATGTTTTATATCAAAATAAAACATGACATTTATTGCATTTATCTGAAATGGATTTTTCATAATACAATTGAACTTATTTTTCTTTAAAAGCAACATTATAAAACAATTTGACTTTTTAAATACTTTAAACAAAAAACTATTTTTCTAAAAAAATCAGTATTTTTCAACATTCATAGTAAACCTAATCTTTTATGAAAAGTATCAATAGGTAACTCTATGATAATTTTCACATGATAATTTAGAAATTTTAATTCTTTTTTAAAATAAATTTTAAATATTTTACAAAATAATAATTTTAAAATATTTTTGAAAACTGGGATGAAACCGCTTTTAAAATAAAATCAATTAGAAAACAGGATTTATTCTTATCACATGAAAATAAATAATATTACATGAATTATAAATAATTATAGAGTATAAAATATATAAATTTCATTAAAATATTTTATGAATAGTAACTAATTTAACTAAATAATATAAAAATGCATTATAAGGATAAAAATTGTTTTTTTTTTAAATCATTTTACTTTCAAATAATTTTTATTTTCATTTATAATTAATTGATAGTAAATTAATTCATTTTATAAATGTGTAAAAAATAGTTTTCATAGATTATTTAGTCAAATTCATACTCAAAAAAATAATGGATTGGTTATAATTGTATAGTTTATTATGGTTTTTAAGGCTCAGAGTTGTGTGTAACAACAGCTATCCAAAAATTATATTTTTTTGAAAAAATATTTCATAAAATACCAATGTGCAATAACAAGGTGGTTCACACAAAGCTTATGAATCCAATTAAAAGGGCCTTACCAATAACCCCTTTATTCCTTCTCTTTAGTGTTAGATTTGAAAACAATCTGGAATAGGATTAAATACTCTCAATTACTTTGGTACTCTATTATACACATTGCTCAAGTCTATACTTGGTGGTGGGCATCAAAAATAATATGTAAGGGGATACTTATATAGGTAAATCATTTCATGGGTTCCTACCTATGAAGGTAACTACATATGGTTCCTATTTATATGTCTAGTCATGTGAGGATGGGTGTGTATAATTTTATGGTGTGATGTCTGGTGTTCAGAGTTGAAAAAGAGAGGTTGGGTGCATGATGATAGGTGCAAGGATAGAATTTAATAAATTTATATAATAAAATTCCAACACTAAATTTCATTTACATCAGATTAGGTCTTTTTTATAGTCTCTATGGGAAATCAAATCAGTTATTTTGAAATGAACTACACCCTAAGATAGATTGTCCCTAGTTGTATATGTTTTTTTAGGCTTTACATTATCTATAATACCCTACAAATTGGTTTTTGTGGTTTCAAAAACCATTTTCATTAGATTGATAAAATTCATAGATTAATCCTATTGGGACACTTTCACAACCATGTTTCCATATTGGTTTATTTTTTTAGAAACATACAATACTTGGTATGTGATAAGTCATGAAGCACATTTATACCCCATTCGATGTCATCATCATCAATATTGAAAATCATTCTTCCCCAAATCAACTCATCCCATATAATTGAGGATCATATTATATTCACCATAGAAATGTTTATGGTGCACATTTTATGGCTTCCATCAAACTCCCCCTCCCCCCACATAGAATTACATTTATTTAGAATTAAAATTATATGATTATAAGGAAATATACGAGAACTTTTTCATACTCGTTGGACATCAATTAAGTTCCAATAGTTGTAATATCAAAGTATGTTCCCCAATAGAATAACCTCAACCAATGTATTTTTTGAACCAAATGAAAAATAATGAATCAATATGTTTAGGTTTCCATGTGTAATAAAAAACTCAAGGAAGTTGATTTTACAATTAGAATAATAAAACTGAGACATTTGACTTCCTATCACTATTTTAATGGGGGTAAAATTGAAATAATTGGTAGTTCCAAATACTAATAATGAAATGAAATTTAATTGATGTAGAATTTGGGGTTGGATATGAGATAGGTGATTTTGATACCACTCTGTATCCAATTTAAAATGAAATCAACCCACAATTTGATTTAATTTCGTAATTTTATTCCCTTAAAAGGACATAATTATAATAATAACATTGGATTTACCTAGGATAAGATATTTTTGTTTGAATATATCATTCACAAGTGTATGCATTATGAGAAAAACATATAAGCAATCATAAAATTTATCAACACTAATGACAATGTGGAAATGAGGTATCACGGTTAAGACATAGATATGTGGCTTTGATGTCACCACAAACCAATTAATAATGGGAATCAAACCACACATTTTTCATGATAATCGGTCGATGTCCGGATTAGTATCATGAACATGATAAAAATATTAAGGTTGCACTATAGTATAGAGGTTTTGTAACATATCCAATATGATAAGGTAAACTTGTACATTATGATATATTATACATACCTAACCTATAGATAAGGTGATCGTGTTATATTTAATAGAACACTCTAATCATTTTCAGGTCTTACAAGAGGGACCATACATCATGCAGTTTAGGGGCATGTCATATGGAAAAATTTAAACAAGGGAAATGTTTTACAATTAGATAATCTCAATTGAAGCTTTTATAAATACCAAAAAAATTATTTGAACAAAAATGAATTTCTACTTCTAATATTAATGTCATGAATAGAGGTGTGTGGTTATTTTAGAGGATACATAACCAGATATCAATGCATAAAATAATAGGATGTCATACTATATATTTTAATTTTTTAATGAGTAAAAAACATGTAACATTAAGGGTACTTGAATCCACATGAATTGTTAGATTATGTAAATGGAAAATAATTTAATAATAAATTATAAGTCAATGGGAAATTATGGCAAGTGGGAATATGTTATACATTAGTAATTGATATACTTTCACCACACATTAAAGAAATTATGCATGGATTTATGGTGGCCCTTCCTCTAAGACTAAGAAAAAATACAAAGTTTACTAAATAGATTGAGGAAAATTATATTATTCACAATAAATTCCTAGTGGATTACATTCAAATTATTTAATCACCATGTTTAACATTTCCATGAAAGTAGAAAAAAGGATAACTCAATGAATTTGGGAGACATGACGATAATATACAATCAAGGATTTGGGTTAGTGATCATTCATACATAAAAGATAATTAGTAGTCTCATGGGGAAAAGGATATTCAAGAAGGTTTTAAGAACATTAAAGGTTACTCTTCCATTTATTTAACACATTTTCAGGTCTAATGGATATGAAATAAATTTTTTTGAGTATACAAACACATGAATGGTTGGTTTAGTCAATATTAATATGTGTTCATCTCATTAACAAAAAATAGACCAATGTAATAGTTTAAGTTCATGTATATAAAGAAAAAAATATCTAATCTAAATGTTTCCAAGATTAGTGGTTCCTATGATCATAGCATGACTAATTATAGTTCCATGTTTCCATCCCAAAAATATATTTTCATTTTCTATTTAATGAACTAAATTGTCTCTAATATTTGATTGTAAAGGTATTAATGATTAGATAAATGGATTTTACTCAATAAAACCTTTAATTCTTTCAAATATGACAATACTTCTCTTCTATTTCATATGCAGTTCATAGTCATTCAATTTGGACCATGAAGGGAAAATGTTTATATTAATAAAACATTGAATCACATTGACTAATGTTAATGTTCATTCAAGTTTTACCAAATTAATTGATATTTATGTTCGTGCATCCTAGAACAATAATGTTATTTTTTAGTTCATGCATCCAGGATCTTGGTTCCAAATAGTTGAAGGCCATGCAACTAGAACCTATTTCAATTAGTTTAAGGTCATATAGAATGTATGATATGATATGTAGTTTAGATTCATTCCAAATGTTCTATATAACTTATGGGAATTGTTTAAGAGGATAACCACTACTAAAGACATTGGGGTTGTTAAGAGGGTCATCTTAGCTAATAGAATTAAGGTCGTCATTCACACCCCCAATATGAAATGTCATTGTTAGTATGAAAAAAAATTCATCCATCTCATTCCACATATTTGAATCTGCATTTTGAGGAAGCCGCCTCCCGAATGGGTCGAAAAGGAGCCTCCAATCCATTTCAAATGGGTCATGCAAGAAGTACTCTGCACAGAGGGTGCATTTCCCCATGGACACCTTTGTAAATGGCTTTGTGGAATTCCGTCATCATGGTATTATAACGCCGACCAAGGCCCCTCCGCGGCGTCGCATCCCCTCTGTGTTGTGCTCTGTGGTGGTTGTGTCGATGAAACTCTGGGTGGCATCACACCCCTATGCAAGGCCAATGTGGGCCCATAAAATGATGCCTTTCTAAGGAGCCTCCCACGTCTGTAGTGAGTTTTGCGCCCCTCCGACCACTTCATGTCGTCCACCTTCTTTCTTAATGACGTTAAACTACATCCACCTTTTCATCCCGCAAAACATTAAATTGTACCCATTTGAGCTATGTGGGATTTTATCCTTGACTCCCGGACAAGGTATCTAGGATGAATCCCTAATGTCCAACCCCAATCGATTGTAATATGTTGTGTCCCCCAATAGATAGTAAGCCATTGTGTCCCCAAATTGACGGTATGTAATTGTGTCCCACAATCTATGGTTGGTCTTGTGTCCCCCAATCGACAGTATCCTGTTGTGTCCCCCAATCGACGGTAATTCATTGTGTCCCCAAATCAATGGTAAGTTGTTTTGTTCCCCAATGTATGGTAAGCTGTTTTGATTTTTTATCTACGGTAATCCATTTCGATTTCCAACCTACGGTAAGTGATTGGAACCCCAACCAGTGGTAAGCCATTGGAACCCAAGTCAGTGGTAAGACATTGTACCCCATCCAACGGTAATTTGTTGTACCCCATCCATCAGTAAGTCATTGTACCCCATCCAATTATAAGTCATTGTACTCCATCCAGTGGTAAGCCGTTTTACCCCATCCAGTGGTAAGCCATTGTAGTCTACAATCAATGGTAATCTGTTGTACCCCATCCAATCGTAAGTTGTTGTAGCCTCATCCAGTGGTAATCCATTGTAGTCTGTAATCCATAGTAATCTATTGTAGTCCCCTTCTCTAGGACCCACATCTCTATTCCACCCCTCGAGAATTAGAATAACCAGGGATTCAAACCACGTTTAATCCTCAGTATATTTTTGGTTGGTAGTCATATGAGTACACACTGATTCTATACCCCCATATTGAACTACGTGGAATTTGATTCCATTCCACGGGGATACGTAGGAAGCCTCCATGAGGTTCAAGCTCATCATCAATGTCTCATCTTGGTCTTTTCTGGTATTTTTATGCACCAAACTGGAGGTTCCACTTCCTCGGAGTCTCATCCATACATCCATTCTCATGGGACGCCTTCTAGGGTGTCCTATTTCCCCCATTGAACTATATGGACTTTAATTCCCAGCCACAGGGATATGTAGGAAGTCTATTCGAGGCTCAATACCAACATCACCATCACCCTCACATCGGCTTAATATCACTCTCCATCCACTCTCAATAATCCATATACATCCTAATTCCCACCTGGTCTGCCACACCCCTGTGAGATCATGTCACCCACTTCCTCGCTGCTCCTAGCAGTAATCGGGTAACTAACCATGCATTATCCACAACATCAGTGTTCCCTCTGGTGTTACACCTATCCAATTTTCTCTTGTTAGTGTTTTGATCAGTCTAATATATCTATATAAGACATTAAACTCATGTCCTACCTCATGTTAAACATGATATGACTAAGGAAAACCTCAGAACACACCCCTTTTGTGTAACCATCTCCGCCAGACATTTAACTCGCGGAATAACCTATGTTAAACATGGGAATAAAAATAAAACCTCAGAGATATACTTATGGAATATAATTTCACCCATTAGATGTGGGATACCACTTTCTTTTGCACCCTAATGAATCCCTATAATAAGGTGAAGAAACTTGGACACATCAATGTTCCAGCGTCTTGACATGCCAGCGATGTACAATGTGACTAATCCCCCGACCGAAGGTTGCTTCCCTGAGCGGACCCCTTGGAATGTCCAGATAGAAGTATAGTAATATACCGGTTTTCATGAAGACATGGCACTATGAAGAGTTTCACGAACAACGTCTTATGTCAATGAGGGAGGCCCAGGAAAGGAAATGAGTTCTGAGGAGGAATCCAAGGAAGTAGGAACCAACATCCCATCATCCTATTTCGATCAAGGAGAAAATGCCCATAAATAAGAGATAGATGTTGCCCAGCATTATAAAGTGGTAATTTGGGACAACAGCTGCGCGTCCTCCAAAATATACAGATGCATGCCCCAGATAATGAATCCAAAATACAAATGGTGAACCCGAAAGTAGCGTCTGATACATCAAAGGATGGAAGTGTCACTGGATCCATGTATCCAGTGTTAGGTATCGCTAAGAAAATAGTGGGACTTGCATGAAACTCACCAAAAATTTGGGCAGTTGAACGTTGTACATCCTAGTCTGTGACGTTGTCATCGTGGATCCTTCTTACCAACTGTGGAAGTTAGAATGACACCGGGGCGATGGACGTAACATTCATTATATCATCACTAATGTTTAAATCTATCTCCTTTGTAGTACCCAAGCTGTCATGATAGGAAACCAATCACCACCCACCCACAAACGCATGGGCAGGGGAAACGTCAACACGACAATCCCATGTGGCCTCATCTTCCCCATGGAAGCCTCCATGTACCTGGCTACTGGACACCCACGCCTTATCTCTCCTTATAAAATCGTTCATAGAATGGTGATAAATGACCTTGTTTGACAATATGAAGAAGAAGGGATTATCTCAACTGGGGATATGGCCTAACAAGAATTGTGTCTTTTGTGGCTCATCTCCACCACCACCCCCAAGGGCCGCATAGGGAGCCATGGTTCCCCACTCCGATGCATAAATGTTTTGGGAGCCTCTCCCCAAAACGCATTGATGACTCCATCCCATATGCTAATGAGGTAAGGGATGTTCATGATAGCTTTTCTAGAATCTTGTCATAGTGGCCACTAAAGAGGGGTCCCACTATGCATTGTCAGCACCGCCACCTGGCCCCACAAGCTGAGGAGTATGTAATCTATGCGTCTGCACCATCGGCCCTAGTCCGGTTGACTTGTTGCCAGAACTGGGCGTAGGCTGAGGAGGATGCCCGCCAAGAGGCATCAACATCAACGTCTACCATATCCCGTTCCACCGCTTGTGTATACCATTAGTTCCCTATCTATGTTGGGCTGGGTCACACAGACATCCGACCTTGATCGAAGCCCCAACAACCCTACGGGTAGGGTGGGTCGACTCTCATAGTTTCTGACGCAGGTAGCACCCAACGTGGGCTGACCCATGGAAATGAAACCTAGTATAGAGTTCCTCCACATACCATCACCAATGAGAGTGCATATCCATCCCACTCCAACGCTCTGCATGTAGGTCCTCCTCATGCAACCTGCAATCTGAATGAAGGTACTCCCCGCTGCATTGACACCCAGTACAAGAGCATCCTTCGCACCCATGACCTCAGGTACGGAGCCATTCCTCCTGTCACAGGTCACCGGTGTAAAGATTATACACATCTGGTAAACTATTAACATGGGGGTCTTCCCCATATCCTTACATCAGCTGACGTGGGTCCTCCACAACCTAGTAATAGGAGAAGCTGAGGTTTTCCTCGATTCTTGGGAACCCTACACAGAGGTCCTAGCCATGTTCTTCTAAACCAGAATGGGGATCCTCCTCGTACAAACACTGCCAAATTAAATAAGCACGGTGTCCCTACACATGCTTCTACCTACTCCAGTGGAGGTCCTACCCACTCCAGCACTTCCCGTGGAGATTTCATCCACACGTCAATCAGTGGACACTAAGTTCCTACTTGTTTTCCCTTCGACATCTGTCCAAGTTCTCCTAACACCCCATTTCATCCAGGTGGAAGTACTCTCTACCCCAGAATTAATTCGGTAAAAGGTCCACCTCAAGGAAAAAATCTACCCCATCCTGAAGAACCATCCTTGTGAAAGAGGGCAGGTCACTAACACCATAACAAGAGTGCAATAAAGATTCAAACTGCAATTAATCATGTCTGGTTCTCAGATTGTGAGGCAAAATATGACTCAACAATTAAACCCTCACCTCGATCTTCTCTATCAAGGGTCAGGGCAGGAACGAGGCATATCTGCCTCTTCCTTCATAAATGTGAGGTCCATAGGATTTCTTCCTCCCTCTGTAGATACCTTCAGGAGGAGTAATATTTTTCCCCTTCCCAGGTTCTAGCCACGCAATCCTATCTATCATCCATAGGGTCATTCTCTGCCTCAAACAGAGGCCACATAGAGCTATTCTAGGGACCGATAGATGATGAACAGCAGCATGACCCACCATCAGTAATTGTAGTCCCTGTGTTGGAAGTCTTGGTTTCCAACCCAACTTATCTTGATTTGGTGGTTAAGTCACTGCATTATTTGTAGGATAGCTCGAGATGTGGTGTCTTTTCATCTCGTTAACCGTATTCTCCACCAGAAATCCTACAGTCTCGGTGGTCTTCTTTAGTACCACTACCAGTTACCCAGCTGACTCTAGTTTATTAGTGGGGTAACCAAGGGCCAGACCCCAAGTTGAGCCGAGGAGCTTGTGGGAAATTCTTGCAGTGGACCATTTCCCAGAGATGTTTTGGCTAGTTGCAGCACAATGTTTTAGTACACTAGAATCGTTCTCCTAGAAGGAAGTCAGATGCTTTCACCAAACCCTTTGGGTTATGCACTTTTGGGTCTGTTATAGTCAAGTGGCTTACCCCCAGAGTTAGGAACACTTAGAAGAAATTGGTCAAAGGAGTAGTTTGGTATACATGGTTTCACTTCCGTGGCCCAACTCCCTGAGTCAGCAGGCCGCCATCGGACTCTCCAAAAACAATGTGTCTAGAACTTCAAAGTGATCTTTAGGATTATCGAGGAGGATTCCCCATGTGTTCTAGTCCGTGGTTGGGGGATATATGCTACCCTCCACTTCATTTCTATATGGTGCCAACCTAGCTTTCCAGGAAATATCAGGGATATACCTCCTAGTAGAGTAGTGGTTAACATGGCTGACCAACCTGGGGGAGATAATGAGAAAGAGCTCCTTGGAGAGGACATACCCCCCGAGGGAGTATCACACCTATTTGATCCATTGGGAAGGATCAATCACCATCTATGTAGTTTAATAGGTCTTCCTATACCTACCGATTCATTATCCCTTGGCCTAAATCCAAATAAGGGAAAAGATGACCTCGGTGCTGTCAAACCCTCTAACCCCTCTAGATCAATTCAGAAGACAAAAGATGATCCCAAAAAGGCTGCATTGCATCAACAACTTGTAGGGCACAAGAAGATGGTCAATGAACTCCTGGATGAACATTATGCGGAGCTGTTGCCAGACTACGGTGATCCTCGGCTGGGGCAACAAGGGTAGGTACAACTTCTCCCTGGTGAATTGCCTCTAGGTGACCTTGACCATCCTGTCCTCATAGACAGGATAGAGGCCAGAAATTATGGAATGAGGGTACGGTATGTGTCTACAAATCCACCCAAGTAGTGTGATAAATGTCGTGACACCACTCAGGTTCACCCAGCCACTCCACAGGTCATCCCACAAGCCACACTATGAGCCTCTAGGCTTGATTATCATGTTAAAGAACCTGCCAATGCACTTCTATTCAGGTATCCTAGTCAAGACCGAAACAACGTCCAGATGATATGATAGCAATGCTCATTTCTTGCCAAGAGGTGTTGGAAGCGCGACAGGTCGAAATATTACCTGATGTAAAGGTGTATCTGGCGTGGTTGGAAGATTTGTGGGCACACCTAGGTTTCTGAAATCCCAACTTCTCTCCATTTAATTGGACTGGCAACCCACTGTAGCATCTGACCCATTTCATCTCGAGGTGTGGACTCATGCTGGAAACTCTAGCGCATCATAATGCCGCCAAAATCCGATATTTTGTATAGACATTGGTAGGGACTGTATTTTTCTGGTACAACCAGCTACCCATCGGGTTAGCAGTTGGCTGAGAAATCATTGTAAGCAGTTTCTATAGCAGTTCAGCTCTACCACCCAAAAAATGAGTATTTCATACCTCTTCAAGTGCAAGAAGAGGCATGATGAATGTGTAGTTGACTTCATCTCTTGGTGGAAAGGCCTCACCAACTACATGGATATGCCACTTACACATGAACAACTACTGGAAATGTGTGTGGGGAATGTCAACACCGAACTGGACCCCTCTCTCATTACACAGAATTAACCTAGGGGATTTCTCAACTTCTTTAATAAGGCCTAGTGTCTAGAGAAATCCTTTTAGTAGGCCATGAAGGCATGTCTGTTGCCTCCTGAAATTCTTGTGAGAAGAGTTTCTAAGGCTGCGCCCACTATGGTGGTGTAGATAGAGGCCCCCAAAAAATAGAAGTTCTACTAGGGCACCCACCTCTATAGCCCCGCAGAGGACCTCAACCTCGGGCGCAACCTCCGGCCCAGCAACACCCACCTTAGAATCGGTAAGCACCCCTCTATAATGCACCACCACTACCTGGGAGATATAATCAGGTTTCACCTACTCTACAGGATCCTCTAGCCCCTCATCAGGTCCAAGTTTCCAGATCCCCCTTTCTGGATATGAGAAACATGACCTACTCATTCAACGAGGATCAAGTCCTTGGTTATTTCTGAAGTTCCTTGGAACCTTGAATTGTATGGTTGCTCGAATGTAGGAGGCTGGAAGAGGCGGATCTCACTGATCACCCAAATTACTGACCCAATCACCGGATCCTGGGGAACACCCTCAAATAGTTTTATGTGTTTAAACACTGGATTAAACAACCTGTTTGTTAACAAAAGAGTCAGGTTAGGGTCAGCTTCGGAATATGAGGTGTGTGTCTTCATAAAGCCAGATAGCATCAGCAAAAGAAAATGTGAGTAGCATCGGATTTCTAACTGCAGATCCTAGAAGTATGATGACTGGATGGCTCATATGACATTCTCTTGTGCCCATCATATGGTCCACACATGTCTGAATTATCCTGAGCCTTCAGAGGACACCGCGTTACCTATAGTCAGTACCTCTACATCAACGGTTCATCCTTCCTCTTCTCAAAAGAGAAACCATCGCCGAAACAAGGGAAAATGGAGTCCCCCTCCGATGTCATTTTCTTCCCATACTCTTAGTGAATTCATGTCCATATAGATGGTGAGTCCCCCTAGAATCCATCCAGTAGTGGATTATTCTTCAGTTGACGATCCAGGATACGCCTATGTTAACTTCGTGGATCTGGTAAACCCCTACATAATTTAAGATAGAAAATAATGCCGGACATATCCTCCCAACATCCCCATCTATCGCTAGTATCAATGGGGCATGGATATAAGGGTTGTTAGAGTGCCTCGATCAGTAGTTATATCCAGGATTTGAAATCCAAATAAACCAGACAGTAGGCCCAGTGCAGATCGAGTCTTTGTTCACCGTCTTTTTTGTTACCTAATCAGGAGAAGCCGCCTCGACCTTGCCATGATCATCCATGCTCTATTACGGACCAGAATCAGTCATCCGAGCCACATTTAGTAGCCAATCAACACATTTTGACTAGAGAGAAGTGGGACATTCCTAGCACTAGTTAGCCGCTGGTTCACCTGGAAGGTCCCATCATGTCCTTTGCCGCAAAATGACCTCATGTGAGCAGAAGTTCATTCTTGTAACGAAATTATGATTTCCTCAAGAATCATGACATAATTATGGTAAATCTCTATTTCCTTACGGCTCTTCACCTATTAGAAGATAAATGTGAATCCATTTTGAGGCTTTAAGAATCCCTCTCCATTTTGAGAAGGAGGTTGAAACTGCAGAAGCCTTCCATACTGAGGTAGTCGAGCATGCTGAATGATAGGTCGTTATATCGTTCCTTGGAGAAGACGAAGGCTCTCCCATACAAGGGAATGTACTCCCATGGTACATCACTGGCCATTTCAATGGTGTGTAGGTTCATCACATACTTATTGACACAGGCTCTGGGATCAACCAACTCCCAACCTAGACACATCGTAATATGGGTCTGTTTGAGGATGATTTTATTCCATTTGATATGAAAATCAGTGGTTATTATAGGATAAAACAGAAATAGGACAGAAAAATGTACTTGATGACCCAGTTTTGTGGCCTAAATGTTAGAACTGAGTTCATAGTTTTCTCCTAGGACACCACCTATACTGCGCTGATGGGAAGTCCATGGATCTAGCTACTTGCGGAGGTCCCTTCATCATATCACTAGTACCTTAAGTAATCCCTTAATGGTCATTTGGGAATAATCCAAGGTTACGTGTATCCCTTTGCCTCTTGTGAATCCTGCAACCTAGATGTCGTCTATTATAAGATCAAGGACAAACAGATTTAGGATAATGAGTTTGATCACACTATGGCTGCAACTAACCTTGTATAGAACTGGATGATGCCTACGTTTTTCTGATCCATTGATTGGAGGCCACGACCCCGAATATGGTGCAATGCTTTGTTGTTTCTAGAACAAGGGGTAATAACATTCCCAAGTCTATGTGATGCCAGAAGATCACCCTGTATTCCTACACAAATTAGGCTCGGGTGATCCCAGAACCCCCTACCCCCATAAGGTATCAGGATGTCCACCCCATGGAAACAACACCATGCCATACATGCTTGTTCTGCAGGTCTGGGATAAATCGGATCAAACCTACACACCACTATTTTTTTGATATCATCATGTGTGGCCGCTTGCGTTGAAGACTAGGTGGGATCGGATCGACGACTTTCATCGCTATGGTTTCAGCAGCGTAGGATCCCCCTAATGCAGTGTCTGCCACTGCTCTGGCTAGCACCAGTCTCCCATCGGAATCTATAGACTCATAATAAACTCCTCCCATTGAGGATCCCTCCACCGTATGTACAGAAGAGGATCTATATTATTCTTTTCTAGCTTTCAAAGAGGGTGTCTCTCCCACAGTTGATGAATTGGTACAAGAGAACATTAGTAGCAAGACATATCTGAAACCCACATTGTTCAGTGCCTCTATGCTTGTCGAAGAGCAACAGAAGTACATGGACTTCCTGAAGCATTATAATGATGTATTTTCCTGAAGTTATAACAAAATTCCAGGACCAGATCACCAGGTAGCCATCCACTGCCTCGGTCTCCCAATAAATCACTGCAGGTTTAAGAAACCTCCCATGAAGATGCACCCTTCTCAAGGTGCCATGGTCGAGTCTGAAGTTGATATGCTAATCAGATCCAATATCATCAAGGATGTCTAGTACCCCATATGGATATCCACCATTGTTCCCATTATGAATAAGATCAGAACAATCAGTGTCTTCATCCTTTTTCAGGATCTCAACTATCACTGTCTGAAGGATGACTTTCCCTTTCCCATAACAGAGTTTTTGTTTGATGCCACCGATGGGTTCCAGGACCTATCCTTCTTGGATGGGTATTCCGGGTATAACCAGATCTTAATTTCTCGTAACGATGAGGGTTCTACATCCTTCAGAACACCACAAGGTACTTTCTGCTACCATTTAATGCCCTTTGGACTAAATAATGAATGTTCCACCTATCAGTATACCATGCATCGCATATTTAAGCCGATCCCTGGGAAATTGGTGGAATGTTAAATGGATGATCTGGTGGTCAAATCTCACCAGAGTTAGGACCATCTCAATAGCATTGAGAGTGTTTTCAGCTTCCTTTGTTCTCTCAATCTAAAGATGAACCCATTGAAGTGTTTCTTCAGGGTCACCTCTGAAACGTTTCTTGGATTTGTTGTTAGATATAGGGGAATTAAGATCGACCTAGAGATGATTAAGGCTATCAGTCAGATGCCTCCCCCGAGCTACATTCAGAATCTTTGAGGAATTCAAGTCCACTTGGCCTACATACACTGATTAATCATGAATTTTTTTGGAATGTGTAATCCATTTTCTTGGCTCATGAAGAAAGGCATTGTCTATCAATGGGATGAGGAATGTCACAGTTCTTTCAAAGAAATCAAGTACTATCTACTCTCACCATCAGTCTTGATGCCACCCATTTCTTGAAATCTGTGGGTCCTTTATGTGACCTCCCAGGAATGATCTCTCAGTGCCCTTGTCACCTAGAAGAACAATGAAGGAACTGAGAACGGTCTCTACTATCTCAACTGCATGCCCCTCGATACAGAGACCAAATACTTCCCTATCGAGAAGTGCATCCTCGTGTTAGTATTCACAATAAAAAAATTGCAACATTACCTATATAACCATGAGGTATAGCTGGTGTCCTGAGTGGATCTGCTGAAGTACATCTTGAACCGCTCCATGTTAACTGGTCGTCTAGCTTGGTGGGAAGTGATACTCCTGCAGTTTGACATCAGTTCTGTCCCTCATAAGGATATTAATGGGAAAACACTGGCGAACTTCCATTCCACCCATCCAGCTCCCATTGACTAGTTTATGGACCTTGATTTTCCTGATGAGGCAATCCTCTCGGTAGATCAAGACACTCCGTGTTGGAAAATTCACATTGATGGTGCTTCCCTGAGCCTTACCGATAGAAGGCTCAATGACCCTAGACTCAATAGGGTAGGCCTGGGTATCTTCTTCATTACAGAATCTCAGTATGTTCTTCTATATTCATTCATGTTATCATAAGGTTATACCAATAATGGGGTGATGTACCAGGATCTCATCAATAGCATCAGGATGGCCCTATAGATTGATATTCCTCACTTTCATGTGAAAGGGGACTCCGAACTAGTCATAAAACAGATCAACGGGGACTATGTTATCAAGAATCCTACCCTATACCACTATTGGAACATACCCGTTAGTTGTTGTCCCAGTTCCCATCTCATCCAGAGGTTACTCATATCCCTCATTAATAGAACGGTAGAGCGGACTCCTTTGCTAGGATAGCTTTATCTCTTGCGGAGCCTAATCATGATGATTTGATTATCCATTTGTCACACCAATGAGTCATCACCCCCATCACTCCAGACGATAATGACAGCCTACAGTTAATCCACCTTAACGCCAACACCTCCAAGTTAGGACCTCCAGGTACCCCTAATGCAGTGATTAAAGTAACTCCCGAATCGAGTACCCCCTTTATCGAGTACCTCCATCAGAGAAATCTCCCCATAGATCAAGCTGATCACGAGTGAATATGACGCCATGCGTTGTAGTTTACCCTATAGAGTGGTCCTGGTCTTGAGAAAATCCTCTACAAGAACTGGTTTGAGGGGTTTCTCCTCTATTTTGTTCATGGACTTGAGATTTCTCAAGTCATGCAGGAGGTTCATTCTAATCCCTGCAGGGCTCATCAGACTGGGCCGAAACAACCTCACAAGATCAAGAGACTGGGGTATTTTTTCCCTCCATGATATGTGACTATATTTTGTTTTCTAAGAGGTGTCATTCATGCCATCTCCATGTAACATTTTTCAATAGCCTCTGAATCCTCTCCACACAACCAAGTACTCTAGGCCCGTTGTGGTATAGGGACTCGATGTCGTGGGGACATATCCGCCAGCAACAGCTCGACAATGGATATTTATCCTGAATGATACTGATTTCATTTCAAATTTGGTTATATAAATTCTTCTCAACAAGTTCAAAGCTCATTAAATTGTTCAATTTTTGATCTCCACCATCATCTACTGATTTAGATTCCCTCACTCCATCCTCAATGATAATGACACCAACATTCGAGTATCAGGGTTGAACAAGTTGTACTCCAAGTACACCATTAGTTCTAACCATACCATCTGCTATCATGTGCATGAAAATGGGGTAGATCTAGGAATTCAACAAAACCGCATCTAACATTCTATAGAAAATGGTTGGTCAGAACAAGAAGAGTGGTCCAGAAAAACTCCCCAATGCCTTTTGCCTCTATCGAATAAAGCCTCACAATTCCACACAGGTGACCTCATATTCCATGGTGTATGGAATAGAGGCCATCATGCCCATCAAGATTTAATTTTCTTTATTACAAACATCTTTCTCTAACCATCAAGCACCATATAAGTTTTTGAATTCCGTCTGGATGAATTGGAAGCACTCGATGAGAACAGGCATTTTTTCCTACAAAATCTAGAAAGGCATCATAACAAGATATCCAAATCTTTCAACAAGAAAGATTTCCTCCGCTCTTTCTTGCAATGTGGCCTGATGTTTGCCCTGAGAACACCAATGTTACCTGGTAGAAAACCACCCAAGCTAGAGCCAAAATGGGAAGGACCTTACATCATTCAAAAGGTTTACCCCAATGGCGCGTATTCCCTAGTAACCATGCATGGTGAGCGTATAACTCCGCCCACCAATTCCAAATTCTTCAAGTTGTACTTTTTCAGTCTCATGGATGGTCCTACATGACCTTAAACTGTTATGTTCTACATGACATAAAAATACTTTGTCATCCCATATGATGATAAACTCCAAAACGGTCCAATATATATAACCATAAACTAAGATCTATATGGTCCTTCATGGCATTAAACTGATCTATCTATGCCACATGATGTTAAAATGGTTGATTTGTCCGAACTGAATGATGTAAAACTACTCCACATTTGTCTTGCATGATGTTAAATAGTGAGTGGCAGGTATACCATTATGTTCTGATCTCTATGACCTTAAAATAAGATCTCGCCACCACCATCATCCCACAAGACGTTAAACTTCATTTAAATAACTATATATGGCATGATTCTCATACTCATGGGATATGTAGGAATGCTCAGATGCCTTATATGGAGTCCATCCCCAGACTCTATTCTTTGACTATCCCCCCTAGGTGTAGTTTCCTTGAAGGATCCCACATGGTGTGGTGTAGGATTCTTGGGCCCCACTCATGTGGTGATTACAATAATTACACCATGTTCCCCTCCTCATTCTCCTATCCTTCCATGGCCTACTCGCATGATGTTAAACTTCATGGCGATTTCCTAACTATGTATGGCTTGATTCCCATCCTCATGGGATATGTCATAATGCCCGAATATTTCATCAATTGGCCTAACCCCAAAATTTAGGATCTCCCCTTGGATCGAAACACATGGTGTGCAACATGGTTCTGTCATCATTCACATCGAGTTCATCATGACCATACCAAGTATCCATCTCTTGGAAGATCTCCACCTCTTTCCTTGTCTCGCATGATGTCAAACTGCACAGGCACATTCATGATTCACACACTCCCTTTACTTGGGTCTTCATCATCTTTCACATCCGAATGAACTCCGGATTGACACAGATGTTTGTCCTAAGGGATCTCCTACCATTTCAGTCCAACGTCCTCAAAGATCACGAGTGACAAATTGGTACATGTACCGCGTTACGAACATTTTCAACGGTTTACACTCATTTGATTCTCACATTCTAGGTCACACAATGGGGAAGTAGTGTTTCAAATGTGGTCAAAATTAATCCTTCATCGTTTCCACCACCCCCGTATGTTCCAAGTATTGGGTGCAGTGATTTATTTTATCCTTTTATCACTTCAAACATTAGTCTTCTTCAGTAGGAGTGTTATTCCGAATACTATACCCTTATGTGTTGGGGACAGCTAGATCCGATTCATTGTTTCCCATACCGAGCATTGCTCACGTGGGCCTAGGAATTTTGATAAGGAAATACCCACGTAATGGGTAATGTGTGTACAGTATGAGCTCTTTGACCTTAAACTATGATCACCATCGTCCTAATTTCAAGAGGTTAAACTAAAAACTTTTTGGGACTTCCTGTCTCCGGTCCCTCATCCTTCCCAATCCCCGAACCAGTTTCTCACCTTGGATTGTGCGGTATAGACTCTTTTTCCTCGTTCATGCTGATATATTTTTTCCACGCCGCCAAAATCCCTATGATACCCCCTCCATCTGTGTCCTTGTCGCAAGATGTTAAAGTTCACAGGTCCCACCATTCTTCGTATGTCCCAATATTTGGGTTTCCACTATCATTCACATCCAAAACGACCCCCTAATGACACGAATGTTTGTCCTAAGGTCTCTCCTACCATTTCAAGCAAATATCCTCAAGGATCCTGAGCAAAAAATTGATACGAGTATCGTGTTGAGAATATGGTCGATGGTCGATGCTCAATTGTTTCCCCCATCCCTGGTCACACAATACCTATATTGTGTTGTGAATAGGGTTAACAGATATCTTTCGTCATTATTTGCTTTATGTAATCTCCTGCATAATAGGCATGGTGATTCATCCTTTATGTCCATTAATCCCACTCATATGACATTAAACTGGGCATCTATGGTCCGAGCCCTATGACCTTAAACTAAGAGCACTATCATCCTCACCACAGGACATTAAACTGCAAACTGGATGGGGCTTTTTATGTCATATCCCTCAAACTTTTCCCCCTATCCCAATCCATCGTTTTGGATTATATGGTTTGTCATGGGATTAAGTTCTCATTCACATCGGGTTACCCATCGTGTCATACACATCCATCGTTGAAATACCTTTCCCCTATCTGCATCCTTATCGTATGACGTGAAATAACATAACATCCCTCGGAACTATGTGTGTCTTGATTACCATCATTATGGGATACATCGGATTACCCTAACATTTATATTTTGGTTCCATCCCCATTTCATAGAAACATACTTATCATCTTGGCCCCATGTACTGAGTTCTTCCAGGATAGTGGTATACGGTGTGGTATGGGATTGCATCCTCACTCACGTAGAGTTTGTGAAAACCACGCCAAGTACCTATTTTTCATGAGAACTCTTCGTCCCCCTGTTCTATGCTCATCATTTTGAGTCGGTTGCTCTTGATTTGGTCCACTAGACCCTCTTTGGTGTTTTACTAATGTTCCTAAGAGCACTCTGGTTCAAGACCTAGAGTGTTGGATTCTACAAGACATTTTATCACCCATTTTCAAGCTTCATGTTCCCATTCATTTGATATTTCATCATCTTTCACTTCCAAAAGGGCCCCCGAATGGTACAGATGCTCGGACTAAGGGATATCCTACCATTTCAGGCCAATTTCCTTGAGGATATTGAGAAACAAATTGATAGAAGTCCTGCATTGTGAATATGGTCAGCGGTCGACTATCATTTTTTGTTCCCATTTCATGTCACACGATATATATGTTGTGTTTAAAACACGTTTAATAGTTATCCTCCATCATCACACCACCCCCATCAATCCCTAAATATCAGTTGCAAGATTCACATCCTTATCCATTCCATCATGTCCAAATGTATTTTTGACACTCTTGGTACTCTCCCCTAGTGTGCATTTTCATGTTCGGAGAAAAAAGTCATAGTGAGGCATCATTTGGGGCTCCTCACCAATTTCCCCTTTGTGAGTATTCCATGTGTTGCGAAGGCCTTCTCTGCCCTAGTTTCCCACATCAAGCGTAGCTCACATGGGCTCAGGGATTCAGTTGAGGTTTGTGCCCATTTGGAAGATTCCCATAATATCTATGGTTGGATCTCAAATACCATATACTAATATCTCTCAACATCCTTTCTGCAATTCATAAAACTGCATGACATTCCTAGAACTACTTATAACATGATTACCATCATTATGGGATACGTAGGAATGCATGGGAATCTCATCATCGGGTCCACCTCTGGTTCACCCTAATCACCATTTCTATCTGGCCATTTAGTACTGAATTTCATAGGATTGTGTGGTGTAATGTGGTGTTACGTCCTCATTCACGTGAGGTTCACAATGGCTGCACCATGTACTCCTCTTCTACGATCTATTCTCCCCTGCCTCTCCTCCTGCATGACATTAAACAGCACACTCAGAACTACATATGGCTTGATTCCCATCCTCATGGGATACATAGGAACACCTAGATGTCTTGTCTTTGGGTCCACCCCCATATTATATGACCTTTGTTGGACCCTAATCTGAAGGCTCCTTCCCCGAAATTGACCTTGGTTTGGTGTGGACCTTGTCCTCGTTCATGTCATGTATGTTCTTTCATGCCATGCACATTCCCCCCCTAAAACCTCAGTTCTTCCTTATGTTTCAAATCCATATGATAGTAAACTATGATGTCTGGTACCACATTTCATTAAACTATTGTATCTTTATTGCACGATGTTAAAATTCATTAGTTGGTCCTATCATACGTCCCTAAACTATGGGACTATTGTCTGGACCGCATGATGAAAAACAACACCACATTGTGATATATTCACTCGAGGGTACATTATGTTTGGTAATGGTTACCCACCATAACATTTTTCAGTGCCCGTATATGGGTTGATTTCTATAGAGATGCATGGATTCTCCATTCTATGTTTATTGCTTCAAAAACATTGCATACATCTATCCTAAAGAACAAACAAGATCTATCAAATGCCGCTTTTTTGTGTGTGTAGCCCATACCTGCATGATTGTATTGTCCCTAACATTGGTATCCTACCAGTCCACTTCTAGAACTATGTATGGCTTCATCCCCATCATAATGGTGTGTGTAGGAACGCTTGCGAACTTTTCCTCGGGCCCATCGCAACTTTCATTTTTGGTATCTCGACCTAAAACCTCCCCAGGGTTCTCATGGTGTGATATGAACTCCTTCCATCATCATTCATGTTAGGTTTGGCAATCAATGCAACACGTGTCTCCCTCCCTCCATTCTATATATGGTCCGAGCTCTAATGCCTTTAAAATATGATCCAACTGCCTCTTTTGCAGGACAACAAACTGCATGGAACCTTCAATAACTATGTGTGGCTTGATTCCAATCCTTATGGGATACGTAGGAATGCCTAGAAATTCCGTTTATAGGTCCATCCCTAGGAATCATAAATCCTTCCCCTTTTTTCATTCACTTGGACTGAACTCTTATTGAAGTATGTGCTATGGTGAGAACATCTTGGGTTCTCTTTCACGTCTAGTTTTGCAACTACCGTACCATGTTTCTTTCTTGTCCCTATCTATCCCAGTTCGAGTTCTATGACCCTAAACTAAGATATCCCTATGAGAACTATGTATGGGGTTCGAATAATTCTCCACCCTTTGTAAGAATCATCAAAACAGGTCCCTTCTTAATGGTCGACACTCCAAACCTAAGTTAGGATTGTTTGACCTCAAGACCCTTATCCTTGGGAAGGGATTCGAATCCCTCTATCTGATACATATTATTGAAGAACATGAATTTGTTATGGAAAAGAGCCTGATTCTCACTCAAATTTACCCAAAAGAAGAAGGTAGGATGGTCCTTGTAGTCTAGCTTGGGTTGTCGAATCCTTAGAGACCTAAGAAGTAACCTATAGACACGTACATTCGATGGATTGTTTTTGGCAATGAAGTGGCCAACTTGGGTTGATTTTATATGGTTTTAAGTGAACTCTAAGAGACTTAAATTAATTCAATTTAAAAGTGTGAGTTGATCCTATGTTATCACTTGGGGTGGATTGGACGTATTTCCTTCTCAATTATTTCAATTTTTTATATTTTAGATGGATTCATTTAAGAAGATAAACCAACATCATCACTTACTATTTTAATGCCTACAACCTTTAATAATAATCACCTATACACTTGAAGGATCAAAGTTTTGATCACCTCAAGGTAAAGGTTTGTATTAGCACATGAAGTGTGTGGCCTTAAATTCAACAAGGAAGGTGGAGTTTAAAAATCATAAAATAAAAAACTCAATTAAAGAAGTGATTATACATTAATGGGGTGATACATAACATCCAATCCAGCCCCTTGCTACTCCCTTGGATCATCCCATAAGTGGGTTATCCCTCTATTGATTCTATGGTTTCAATGGAAGCAGAAAGTAGACTCATGAGGGAGGAAATGGAGAAGTAAAAAAACACCATAAAATAACAATCACACCATCGTTGTGTGATAATCTCACAAGGTTTGCTATGAACAAGGTCACACCATGAACCAACGGTATCAATGTTATAAGGAGAAGAATAGAATAATAAGAGAATAAGAACTTTTATTTAGAAAAAAGGATGAATTAATACAACTTACATGTGGAATACAAATTTGAGACAACAAAACCGCAACATAACATTTCAATGAAAGAAAGCTCAAAGATGAGAAACTCCTTCACTACCACTACCTTAAATATGCATTTTTGGAGCCTTGGGTAGAGCATCCAATAGTACAAAGGATCCCACTTGAGTATGGTAGGCCTAGGGTGGTGGAAAGTATGAGAGAGGAGACTTTTCCACCCTTGACCCGAGGTGGCAGCCAGCTTGCTTCCACCGAACAGATGTGCTTGTCAGTTCTTCTAGATGGCAGAATCAGAGTGGTCCATAGAAGAATTCAATGGAGACCCGGATGTCTCCTACCCACATGTAAAATTAGGGCCCATTTGGAGTTGTGGATTAGAAGATATGATTATATTAGTGGATTGTTTTTTGGGCTGCAGAATCTGGCCAATAATTTTATCTCTAAATTGGGCCACCTAAATGACCACAATGGAGGCCTAATTAGCACTGTCTTCTGAAGAATGAATTGTTCCTACATATGCCTTATAGGCGCCCACAAAATATGGGATATATTTGGTTTTTTAATGTTGGTCCCACATTCTCATCAGTGGGCTGGTGTTCAATCTGCCTTCTCTAGAATTGCTTCCTTTCATCACAAAATATCCCCATCTTCTTCCATGAATTATCCATTAATATCTGAATTAAACATGATCATATTGAAGTGTAGATAAATTTACAAAAATATAAAATTAATATATGGATAATTACATTTCTTAAAATCATATGAATCATTGGTTACTTCAAATGACTTTCAAAAATGTACCACATAATAGTGCATTTTAAGAAGGTATTACAATCATAATTTGAAATGATGTTCAAAGTGTAAAATGCACTAAAATGGTGTTTATGAATAATAAAGAACATGAATATTATATATATTAACAATGAATATTGGCCTCATTTAGTGGATAATCACACCCCCAACATGAGTTTTGCTAGTCCCGAGCAAAATATATCTCAACAATATGAAATTCAAATTCCCTTTTCCAAAAACATTTTAATACACAACGATCTCCAGAAACCCTAATACCAAAAAATCATGAAACCCATCAAAATATTTTAATACAATATAGTTTCATAAGAAGATCCCAATCTCAAGCCCATTCTTTTGTTCAAATTCATTGCCATATTTCATTCAATATCAATTAAGTATGAGGATGTTTTGTGCATCACAATAGACATGGGGTTCATCTTTATTCAAGGGGGAAATGAAAAAAGTGCTAGGTGGAATCACATTTCAATATTAAGATGAGTATTCAATTTTTTATTTTTATTATTTTTTTTGTTTTTTTGTTTTTGTTTTTGTAATTTTCCCATGGTAATTAAAATTTCACTCAAAAGAGTCAACCCCTGTAGCGAGACCTTGCCAATGACTCCCATGCTCAAAGACCTTAGGGCACCAAGTGAAGCCCACATACTCGGGCATCATCTCGAGTTAAATCAGTCAAAAAAATTCAAATTACCAAAAATAGATATTAAATTACTAACTATGGGGCAGACAACTATAGAGTCACGATCCCAAAGTGCCAAAAGACCTGCATTAGGTCATTTCATTGCTCTACATGCAATTTTTTTTGAATACTCAAATTAAACTAAAATGATCACCAAACATATGCTATTTATTTGGGGGACCCCATGAACTCAAACTAATACCCTACTATCCAAAGGACGTGCATTGTGATCTTTTTTTTATTTGGATGAAAATATAAACGATGAAATATGACATTGGACAACCACACTTTCCGAAATCTATGCTCATGAAATTATACAAGGATTAAAATCAGAATCAGGGCATGCTAAATTATTTGATATTAATTTTCAAAGTGTGCAATGTGTATTACCATGTTCAAAGTTAAAAGAATTTTTCCTTCCATTTACACATTTTTTTTTCAAATCATTCTTTTTTTTGACACAAACCCATTTTTTATTTTATCTCCCCCCAACATAAAATAACATTGTCCCCATTGTTTAATGAAAATAAAATTTAGAAGGGGGTAGAGGTAGAGAATGAAAGTTCAAAAAGGAAATTGATAATGAGGATCATGGAATGAAGTCACGTGGTGGTTGAAGTTGAAATTCTTGCTGCTTCATTTTAATCCTTTGATCTCTTGGGGGATGTAGGAACCTCCTTGATTGAACATGTATAACCCAAAATTGTCCCTAAACCATAAAAATAAGAACAAACCAGACAAAACAAACAACACAACAAATTATTTAATTCCAAGTATCATCATTTTTATGGTTTTCCCTTTTTTTGTTTTTTTAATCAAACTAATGATAAATTGTCTTCTTTTAAATTTCTGGGTAAGGTATTACTCAGGGATCACACCACGTGACACGGATGAATATGGTGCACCCTTTCATACCCATCCATACTCATAATAGGCGAATAGGTCAACAGTATATTTT
This sequence comes from Viscum album, assembly GCA_963277665.1. NCBI lineage: Eukaryota > Viridiplantae > Streptophyta > Magnoliopsida > Santalales > Viscaceae > Viscum > Viscum album. The sequence continues at coordinate 31,093,957 of OY728150.1, read as the reverse complement.
TTTTAAATATAAAAATGATTAATTAAAATTTTATTAAAACAACAAAATTATAGGAAACTTGAAAACCATGGGTTGTCTCCCATGCAGCGCTTTGTTTAATGTCATTAGCCCGACATGAATACACCTAACTTACCCAATACCAACTTTAAACATTTTAAGGACCACATGTTTCACCACTTCTACTAGGTTGAGATTGATTCTATGTTTATAATTTGTTTCATGCACAAACCTATGTTCTAAAATGAATGGTAAAATCAAAGCAATATCAGAAATGGTTGATCCAGTTTCCTCTGTAGTCTTTCCTAAGACATAAATGATTATTCCAACTTTTTTTGGTTTCAAGAGAAGAATTAATTCCAATTGAAAGGTCATGATTATACTTAATGAATGGATTATTTAGAGGGGAGGTAAGGACAATAATTTTGAGCTCAGGTTGGATAGGAAATTTAGACATCGGTTGGCACTTTGAATTAAACTCAATTCAATTTTCAAAATTTCTCAATAGAATTGATTCCTTTGGAAAAGAATATTCATCCACCAAATTGGACATATCAGTTTTAGGAATGGATTTGGACTCAATTTTTTTGATTTCTCTCAATGGTTCAATGGTTGGTGTTTTTGAAAATTCATCAATGGAGTTATACTTAGGAGACTCAATCTATGAGGTCCAATTATCCTCTTTTGAATCCAAAAATTTTATTTCCTCATAATTCAAACACCTATCAATAATTCCTTGATCCTCTTCCTCTTCCCCAAATCCAAAGGATTTCTCTTCAGTAAATTCATGAGAGGTTTGTGGGAAAATAGACACTTCACATAAGGTTATGGAAGGGATAGTTTGTATAGGGATGGTGTTTCGCGCGGAATCCGGGGATGACCTCCTGGATGGGAGATTCAAACGTTCCGATCGGTTTCTAACGGGTTTGTTCGTAGAACCGAAAACATCCAATGATTCCACATCCGTTTGGACCTACTTTCCAAAGGCAGGCGCTCATTAGCTTGTGGGCTAATGAGGCTTAGGAATTTGCATTGGTCGAGAGGATGGGAGGTCGGACTCATCACACCTTTTTGAGGGGAATTATTGTCTACTCCGGGACTCTCTTTATAGATTTAAGTTAAGTTCGTGAATCCTTATTACATTACCAAGTATAAAATGAGCTTTCCTTTAGTTTTAACAATCAATGATTAAATATGCAAGAAATTTAGAGAATCTTTTATATGTATTCGAGGTTCTTCATCAATATAGAATCATCTATATTTGTTTAGAGATTCTTGGTCAATGGTATCCTTCAAAACATTTATATAAAAGTCTCTTGGTCATTTTGAGGATCAGGCTGGTTTTAAAGCCACTCAGTGGGGCACTTGAAGTTTATCGTCATTCAGAAGGACAGAGATTATTTCAATGTTGGGATCGAACCCATAAATGGGCTACCTACGTATCCTTTGTTTTGAAAAAGGAATCATAACCCACATAGTTCTAGGAATGGGATATGATGTTTTATGATTGATGGCTCAAAGATGAATGTCATAATTACTTTTACACTCTAAGCTCACGTGAGTCATGCTCGGTGTGAGAAACAAGAGGTATTGGTAAAATTTAGACAATTGTGCCATAAAAGATGCAATCATAAGAATTTGTTTTGGGGCTTATGTATAGATGACTGCCCAGATAAACGAAGGTTTAAGATTTACTTTTAGGGAGAAAATCCAAGAACAGGGTCCACAAAGTTATATGTGCTTCGTGGAGATTTAAATACTCTAATCTTGGGGCTTACTCCTCAGGAGGATGCCCAAGTTAGGAGGGGACTTATGATTGGGTTTTATTCCTGAAAAGGAAACCCAAATCAAAGGTAATTTATGACTGGTTAAGAGAAATTTTAAGAGACTTGGGGCTTATTCCTAAGAAGGATGCCCAAGATTTATGACTAGGACTTATTCCTGAGAAGGAAGCCTAGGTTAGGGGACTTGGGGCTTACTCCTGAAAAGGAAGCCCAAGGTTATGACTGAGTCTTATTCCTGAAAAGGAGACCCAGGTTAGGGATTAAGGTTTGGGGCTTACTCCTGAGGAGGATGCCCAAGATTAAAGGACTTGATTGGGGCTTATTCTTAAGAAAGATGCCCAAGATTTATGACTAGGACTTACTCCTGAGAAGGAAGCCTAGGTTAGGGGACTTGGGGCTTACTCCTAAAAAGGAAGCCCAAGGTTATGACTGAGTCTTATTCCTGAAAAAGGAGACCCAGGTTAAGATTCTCTCATCTTAAAGGATGAGGTTGAATGAATGAACTCTCAATCTTTGGTGACATAAAGATGTTTAAATCACTAGGTTTTGAGAGATATTTCACAGAATTCCTTTCAGATAAGGATGTCAAATCAAGAAATCATGCCATAAATGGATTTGAAGAGTATCTTGAAGACTGAATCTTGAATAGGAAGGGTGAAATGGCTTAAGAGGGGTAAAAATGGGCAAGATGGGAACCCAAAAAGATAGGGGCGTGCAAGTCTTGAAAGGCGCGCAAGTCCTGCGGCGGCGCGCAAGTATTGGTCGCGCAAGTATACTTGCGCGACATTAGGGGTACTTGCGCGATTTTCAACCAGTATTGAAATTCTTGAGCGACTCTTTATTAAACCCTTTACCATCCTCTTGAGGTTCTTCCAGAAGAGTGACGCGCAAGTTATATTGAAGGAATTAAGTAGGCGCGCAAGTGTTTGTTAAGTTTAAACACTTGGGCCTTCCTTGTTTCTCTTTAGATATTCCGTTCTAGGTAAGAAATTACCTTAGAAATGTTCCGGAAGCTTTGAGAAGAGACTTGGGCGTCGGGAGCTTCGATCCGAGTTTCTGGAAAAAGATCCCTTCGAATGGGGGGCCCACAGGGTCTATTTATAGGCAAAAGAAGACCCCGGGCGGTTACTGGGCGGTTACCACATATGTCGCGCAAGTCCCTTGCACGAACATGAGGAGTCGCGCAAGTATTGAGGCGGCGCGCAAGTGTACTTGCGCGACCAAGAGAGAACTTGCTCGATCTATGGGCAATGTTCTCCTTTTTTATCCCTTTGTCGATTTTTGATGTTTCTTAAAAGGATTAATCACTTTGAGCTCAGATATTCCCTTTTCCGATCTTTAGATTCTGTGACGAAAGGAGCGTCAACAAAAGTCCCCCCTCAGAGTTGGATCCGGAGAGAAAATGAGGATTTGACTCTGAGGAAATTGAATTCCTCAAAAGGAAAAGGGAGGCGCGCAAGTTTTCAGTACGCACAGGGCGGCGCGCAAGTGTGCGTCGCGCAGGCCTTAATTGCTCTGGGTACGGCGCGCAAGTCTGCGTCGCGCAGGCTTTGAGCGCTCTGGGTGCGGCGCGCAGATAGGCTTCTGAGCCTATAAATACACGGCTTCCGGCTGTAGATGGCATCTGAAGTTCCGGATTTCTCGAGCTCTCGCCGCGCAAGTCTTCCTCGCCGCGCAAGTCTCTTGTTTTCGCTGTTTCTTCGCTGCCGCGCTACTCTCAAGGTAATAGGGCTTGCGCGGTAATACTTGCGCGACCAAAACTTGCGCGGCACATGTATCACTTGCGCGACATCTCCATACTTGCGCGCCTTAATGCCTTCGCCATTATTTTCAAATTCTTTCACAAATTTTATGAAAAATAAAACCCATTTAAGAGTTTAATTTATTCAACTCCTGTGCAGATTCAATGGCTCTTAGACCTGGATTAATTGATGAACTGGCTAGCAAGCGGATAGATGATATGATGAATATCATTGGCCCTGATTACTATACTGTCAAAAACAGCACTCTTCCAGATTTGGCTAAGTATCTGAAGAAATATCATCACGACTTTCCTCACTCCACTTACCTACCTTTGTATGGTCATGGTCATCTGCAAGAAGTCATTATTCCAGAAGTACAGAATTATCTTCCATTTTCTTGGTTTCAGAATTATACCAATTTTGCTTCAGCAAATATCTCAGGCGGAGGATCATTTCAAACTGCTGGAACAGTGGAGAAGGCTTATGTGATGCATCATAGCCCTTGCACACCAGATCTGAAAAAACATACACCTGAGCTTCAACCACATTGTCATCCTTCAATCTTCCGAAATGCTCAGATGGATCAATCCAAAGGCTGGAAGAAAAGTTGGGATTTCCGTCCTGGGGGAGGTGTGAAACCAACTTGGATGTGGGTATACTGGGTGCGACAGACTTGCGCAGAGTTTATTGAGGATCTGAAGAGAGTTGCAATATATGAGGTTGTTTGGGTTGGGCAAACATATATTTACAGACATGATATCTTCGTGCCAGAGATACTCAGCCATTGGAGTCCAGCGACTAATTCTTTCCACTTGACTCATGGAGAAGTAGGTATCAGTTTGTGGGATGTCCACAAGATTTCAAGAGCTCCAATCTTGGGCGATATGTATGATGAATTCATTCCTCCCAATGTGACTTGGAATGATCCAGAGAAGACTCCTGCTTTGGCTCGAGAATTATTCAAAATCTTTCACAAGCTCAAGAGTTCAGAGACCTCAAAACTCATTTCAGAAAAGATATCCATCCGGAAGAATGGATGAATGTGTTTCTTACTGAGAAGAAAGGGATGGAGCCAAAGGAAAAAGGATCCAAGAAAAAGAAATCCAAGGATACCCGGCCCAGACGTCCTACCACTTGTCCAAAACCTGAGATGAGAGGAGCTCCTGGCACATTCTGGCCAACTCTAGAAGCAGGTGAGTTTGAAAAATGGGGCTATGAAGTGAATCAAAGAATTCCAAAGAAAACTCGTCTGGCGGGTTTCTTGGCAATGTGGCTCAGTATTTATCTCTTGCCGGTCAGGGATTCGAAGAAAGGCGTTAGGCCAGGGACCTTCGTCATTGCGGCCAAGTTGGCTGAGGGAAAAATGGTTGGGTTAGCTACCCCCATTTTAGCAAAGATTCATAGGAGTTTACTTCACGTCTTCCATGGTAAATCTCCTTTAAGAATAGTGGGACCATTACAGGTTTTGTGGGGATGGATCGCCACTCACTTCAGGACTTACAATGTACAGAATGGATTACAAATTCCTGGAAGCTCTTTCAGACCGTCAGTGCAAGCATTCTCTGGAATTGCTCCATTAGATGTCAATGGTTATGACATAAAAGTAAGACTAAGCATGTATAAGGAATTCAACTTCTTTCCTTATGGAAGTCCGCCATCTGGGCGGTTTGTTGATGATGGGAAAGCCCCTTTGGATTTGAGGGCATACATGCTAGCTTGCAGGGATGGCGTATTAGTAGCCAGGATTGATGGAGAAATCATATGTGAGGCCTATGCTCCATATAGATTTGCACGCCAATTCAAATGTTTGCAACAGATTGTTGTATCCCCTCCAGTACATGTCAGGTTAGAGCAACATCTGATGGTTGCTCGACAACTATGGTTGCTGACATCAAGAGAGAAGACTGGGGCAGTATTTGATCTACCAGTTGAAAAAGCGGCACATTATCTGACTACATTTTATGCCGAACACTGGATAGCATCATACCCTAAAGGGATATTGAATCACCCTGTATATCAAGTGGGAAAGAGGAAGAGTACTGTAGAGAAAGAAACTCTTCCTCATGAAGGTGATGCTTCTCCTCCTGAAATAGGTTCAACAGACTCCTCCTCTAGAACTGATTCCTCGGATTATCATGATGGGGATGATGAGGCACAACCGGCAGCAAAGAGGTTTCGTGCCCGATATAATCCTCCGGCCAGAGTAAAAAGACCCACTCCATCAGCTCCTGGTGAGTTATTTGATTGTAATACCTTCAATCACTGCTACTTTATAAAGTAATAAGTCTCACTTTCTTATTCTCTATCTGTAGTTGCAGGAGTCGGGAAGAAATTAAAATCAAAAATTGTAGGACCTTCCTCACAGCCTTTATATCTAAGACCAGAGGCTGTTCAGCTATGGCAGAGCTTATACTATGATACTGAGACCGCCTGGCTGGATTTGTGTGAGGGCCTACAACTTCCTGGGATAGGATATCTTCTAGCTTCTAAAGACCTTCAATACGGAGATAACCCCAATGAAGTGCGAGCTTATATCAGAGAGCTGGAAATGCTCATATATGCCACTGATAATTAGGTTCCTATCACCAGGCGGGTGAAGGAAATGATTGATCGTGGCACCACTAAGGGGGCTGGTGGTTCTGGAGATGAGGAGTGGGAAGAGTACGTGGATCCTGAAGATGTAAGTTTTCTTTCCTTATTTTCTTTGCAACTTGATTTCAGTTGAAGCTTTTTTACTTAAGGAAGTTATTTTCTTCATCTTGCAGCTTGCAAAGAAAGGTACCGGGGTTCCTTCGCCACAATATATCCCTGGTGGTACCGCTGTTGGGGCTGCTGCTGATTCTCCTCGCGAACCAGGCGAGATATCTCCAGGCCAGCAGGCCATGAATGAGGCACTGGACATAGCCTTTCATTCGCCAATCCAAGTGCCAATAAAGGAGACAACTGAAACTCCAAAAAAACAAAAGAAGCCAAGGCCACGAAGGAGGAAATCCTTAGCTAAACGTTTCATTAGCAGTGGTAAGTCCTTCGAACAATCATGAGTTTATACCCATAATCATATGGTTACTCATATTTCTGAGGATTGCAGGGGCTTCTTCAATTTCCCCCTTGAGGGAAGGGACTGATCCTTCTTCAAAGGTCGTGGAGGGTGCTGTAGAACAACCACAGACTCAAGCTAACTTGGTTGCTCCTAGAGAAGAGCTACCATCCATTCCCAGTATCCCTCCCACTACTGAAGATGTTGTCCAGGGTCAGGGGTTGCAGGACATAAGTCAGCAAGAAGACGTAGCAAATGCTCCCACTGGTGAGACTAACCAAGATTCTGAAGTATCATTAGATGAAATGATGAATCAAGGAATGACTTTTGAAGACTTTTATGATCATGCTAGATTGTCATGTGATTTAGAAGACCTTGGGCGTGAGTGTTACCCTTCGCCCAAATTTTTCTTTTAAAAACAAAACATATTTCTAATCATGATGTAAAATAATATGCAGTTTCTTCCGTAGAAGCTGCTGAACTGTCAATGCCCGAAGAGGGTGTGGACACTGATGTCAACCCTATCATTGCAGAAACATTAGCTCAAGTAGAGCTAAATCCAATAAACTCTCCTGAGACCCATCCTGAAATTCCTGTTGAAACCGGGAAAGATGGGGAGAAGTCTTCTCATGTTGCCGAACCACCATTGGGTAAGGGATAACAATATTTGTGATTGTACTTTATTTGCAAGACAATCCATTCTTTTGTTATCCTTTAAGATTCAACTCAAATCTTTCAATTGATCATGTAGGGCCATCAACTGTAATGGCTAGATCTGGAGATGAGGCTTCAGCCTCTGCCCCAACGGTAATTGAAAGTGAAGAAGCCCAAGTCAGAGGGGAAAGAGCAGGACGAGGCACTTCCTTAAGCATGTTAATTCCAGATTACATACCCCCTTCTGACGAAGATGTTGAATCAGATCTAGAGATGCTCAAAGCGTTCAGCTTTTCACGACGTAAGGCATGGAACAACATATGGAACATCATATCAGGGGTGCCTTTAGAAGAGCTACCATCAAAAATTTCCCGATTGTCATCCCAATTTGTTATAATGGGACTCGGTGGTTTTGGGTATGAAAAGATCCATGCTGCGGTGAAACAGATTATTTTCAGGAGGGAGAAAATGTAGACAAGTCGCGAAGATTTGACCAGAGTGAAATTGTCAGTCAACATAGGCGAATTTGAGGCTGCGATATCCCAGGCTGAAGCTGATTATGCTGTCAAGATGAAGGATCTGAAGCAAAAAATCAAAGAAAAGGTCGTCCAGCAGGTGCAACTCCAGCAACAGTTAGATGCTGTTACTGGGGAACTTGATCAGCTTAATAAATCATTGGATGAAACTCATATGAATGGCATGAAAGCCATTGCAGATGCTAAGAAGGCACTTCAGCAAGCTGAAAAGAGTGAAGCTGGTCAAGTGCACGAGCTTCAAGTAACTGTTGATAAGGCTCAGGATGCTATACATCAAATGAAGACTTATGTTGACAATCTTCTGTAATTCTTGAAAAAGAGAAGAGATTCCAGTCTGTGGATGTCCTTCTAACTATTGTGTATCAATGAAAAACACTTTTGTCTTCAATCATTTGTACTTGCATTCTTCCATTACCTGCTTCAAATTTACTTAAGCCAATGGGATTAGTAAGCATAGTTTGATTTTTACTAGGATTATTACAAATAACCCTACAAACTTTGAACCTTTTAACTGCTCAATATTACCTAAATCATACAAAAAAAATGTATATTTAGTGAGCTGGAACTTGACTTTTATTCAGAGTTCCTTTGTCTTTTGTGTGGGCAGTTTAAAGTCATGCACGCCGGACATAAAGGGGCTAATGTTTAAGGTCGAAATAGCTTTGACCGAAAAATGGATTAAAATGGATTCAATTCCTTGACAATTTATCTGAAAACATATTTACCATACTCAAGTATGAGGGAAAAAATGTAAACTATGGCTTAAGAATATTTGAATCTGAGGAATGATATGAAAAAAGAGCTAAAAGGCATTAGAAGAAGTAGTTTCCAAGAATGAAGTTACTATTATTTAACAAAACCCGTTAGGGGGTTGAAATATGCAGGGCCACCTATGGGCATTGGCTTCATAGTCAAATAAAATAGCATCTTTTGGCTGACAAGTCTGTTATGTGGACTGTTTATGCAAGGCCACCTATGGGCACGTGCTGCATAGTCAGGCAAAAGAACTCCCAGAAATTTACTTTCCTAGTTCTAAAAGCCAGTGGAAGTTTATGGAGATTCAAATTTTCTAAAGCATAGAGTTTGTTGTATGGAAAGAGGTACTTGAATACGGAGAAGATATTTCCAAACAAGAATATCAAAGAACTGGATGAATATCACTCCTACGAAGGTCTGACCCAAACGTAGGGAAGAATAATAAACCATAGACTTGAATACTTTTAGATCATGAAAAAGGATATGGGACAAATACGTTAAGGATGGCTATTTTTGCGGATCCCTACATACTGTCGTTTAAGACAAATAAGGACAAAAGAGGCATTCTTCCCAAGAATGAAGTTACTATTATTTAACAAACCCGTTAGGGGGTTGAAAACATGCAGGGCCACCTATGGGCATTGGCTGCATGGTCAAATAAATAGCATCTCTTGGCTGACAAGTCTGTTATGTGGACTGTTTATGCAAGGCCACCTATGGGCACGTGCTGCATAGACAGGCAAAAGAATTCTCAGAAGTTTGACATTTTTGTGACTATAAGTCATGAAAAGGGTTATAAAGATCTGAAAATATTTAAGGTTAGGATTATAATACATAAAGATGGGTATTTTCCAATGTATATAGAGATACATAGGTCAATGAAAACCATAATCATGTTGTGGCTGGGTCCTGAATTGAAACTTGGACTTCACTACGTATCTCATAAGAATGAGAATCAAGCCATACGTAGTTCTTGAAATGCAGTTTAACGTCGTGCAGGACGAAAGTATGAGTGATCTTAGTTTAGGGTCATAGAATTCGGACCATAATAATGAATACACAGTGTGTGTTTTCTTGAAGACTTTTCAGCCAAGGGACTGAAAGTGAAATTTGGGGTTAGGCCCAAAAGACTTGGGGCTGGATTCGAGGGACACTCGAATGTTCCTACGTATCCCATAAGGCTGGGAATCAAGTCCACGTAGTTCTAGATCTACCCTTTGTACAAATTTGGTTCGTACATGTGAAGGGTGAAAAGGGGACTTTAGTGCAATGATGGTTTTAACCTAAGATAAAAAGTTTAGGCATTACCATGTATGTACGTAGTCTTTTGAAAAATGAAAACCATGATTGAAAAAAGAATCAATGTTAATAATGGTTCCTTCTCAAATGAGGAAATCAAAGAATATTGTAGTTTATTGTCGTACCGGACAAAAGTGTTGTATAGTTTAACGTCATATAACAAGGACGAAAGTGAATCAATGTAAAGATATTGATTCCAGGGGTGGTTTCACAAATCATCATCATATGAGATGGTGGTGAACCAATGTGAAGAGATTGTTTTTGGGCTTGAACTTTTGGGAGGTTGCCTACATACCCAGCCTGGAGGGCAAGGATCAAAGTCCGTGTAGTTCAATTAAAGAATGAATCAATGATCAAGTTGTTCTTGTGGACAATGATCTAAAAAAATGTTGTTGGGACTTACACATGGTTAGTGGCCCAAAGGGAGTGTTATGGTTGATGTTCGCTCTAAGCTCACGTGAGTCATACTCGGTGTGAGAAACAAGAGGTAATAACAACCTTAACGATGCACAGTTTAATGTCATGTAGGACATATCAAGGACTTTCTGTACAGTTTAGCGTCATATAGTTAGGACGATGGGGACAATACAGTTTAACGTCATATTGGACGAAAGGGGGATTGTGCAGTTTTAATGTCATGCTGGACTTTTGATGATTATATAGTTTAACGTCTTTCCGGATGTGAGGTACTTTTATACATTTTAGCGTCATGTAGTTAGGACGTCACAGTTTAACGTCTTGATGGACATATTTGCAAATAGTTTATGGTCATATACATGGACCAGGGATGATGCAGTTTAAAGTCATACGGGACCATTGCTGTATAGTTTAACGTCATATAGCAAGGACGAACTGGTGTTGTACAGTTTAAAGTCATGTAGCTAGGACTAAGGTGAACCAATATGAGGATATCAGTTCTGGGGATTCTTTACAGTTTAATGTCATGCTGGACTTTTGATGATTATATAGTTTAACGTCTTTCCGGACGTGAGGGACTTTTATACATTTTAGCGTCATGTAGTTAGGACGTCACAGTTTAACGTCTTGCTGGACATATTTGCAAATAGTTTATGGTCATATACATGGACCAGGGATGATGCAGTTTAAAGTCATACGGGACCATTGCTGTATAGTTTAACGTCATATAGCAAGGACGAACTGGTGCTGTACAGTTTAAAGTCATGTAGCTAGGACTAAGGTGAATAGTTTAAGGTCATATGCATGGACCGTACAGTTTATCGTCATGCTGGACGTATTATAGTTTAATGTCATCTCGGACAGAAGTGTGACACAGTTTAGTGTCATGTTGGACGAAGTTGTAGTTTAAGGTCATACTGGACCATTGCTGTATGAACCAAATGTAAGAGTCTTGGTTCTGGGAACAATATTTTGTGTTTATACAAAATACTTCTTCAGAAATCTGGCATTAGTTGGAGTCGTGATGTGTTCTCCATCCATTGAAATCAGAGAATACGCTCCATTGGAGTAGACCTTATGTACTGAATAAGGTCCTTCCCATTTTGGTTCAAGCTTGGGAGGCTTCTTTCCTGGTATCATTGGTGTTCTGAGAACCAATACCAATTCTCCCTGAATGAATGAACGAAGACGAACTTTTTTGTTAAAAGCTCGTGCTATTCGATTCTGATAGATTTCCAAGTGGTGCAAAGTGCACAATCTTTTCTCATCTAATTGTTCCAATTCATTCAACCGCTTTTGGGATTTCTCATCTGTTGATAACTGATCACAAATGGCTATTCTGAGTGAGGGCAATTGAACTTCAATTGGCAAGACTGCTTATGTTCCATATACCAATGAATATGGAGTAGACCGCGTTGCATTGCGAGTGGTAGTCCGATAAGCCCATAAAGCATGATAGAGTTTATCAGGCCATGACCTCTTATCTTTATCCACCATCTTTTGCAGTATATTTGAAAGAGTCTTGTTGAAGGCCTCTATCTGGCCATTAGCCGCTGCATGATATCGAGATGAATGGTTGGACTTAATGTTGTATTCTTGATACAATCTCTTTACCTCAGAAGAACAGAAGTTGGTGTCGTTGTCTGTCAATATGGTATGAGGGACACCAAATCTAGTAATGATGTTAGACTTGATGAAGCTAAAAATGCATTTAGAACTGACTTCTTTGAGAGGTACTGCCTCTGCCCATTTGGAAAAGAAATCAGTAGCAGTAAGAATGTACTTAAACTGCTTGGCCGTAGCTGAAGGGTAAGGTCCCACCACATCCATTCCCCATGTGGAAAATGGCCATGAGTATTTAGCTGTATGAAGAAACTCTGGAGGTTGATGAATGAAATTGGCATATACTTGGCATGAATGACACTTCTTTGTGAAATTAACACAATCTTGTATCATTGAAGGCCAGAAGTATCCAAGCCTTCGAATTTGATCAGACAATCTATGTCCAGATTGGTGGGAACCACAGACTCCTGCATGCACTTCTTTTATGACAGCCATTGTCTCTTCACCATCAATACATCTGAAGAGAACTCCATCAAAACCACGTTTGTAGAGAATTTTCTCGAGGTGGTTTGGACCATCATAAAGAGTAAAATTGACCACACGCCGCCGAATTTGTTCTCTCTCGGCTCTATCAGGTGGAAGAAATCCATTTTGAAGGTATTCTCTGATAGGTGACATTCATCCTGTAGTATGACCATATGGTTCAGGAATGGGACTAATTTCATTGATTTCCTCTGTTCTGACTTGAACATAAGGTGAAATTGCACGACGGTGGGCAATACCGATGGTTGTCTCGTCCCGATTTGGATCTGCTAAAGCTGTGGCTATATTAGCCAGTGCATCAGCTTGAGCATTTTGTGATCTTGGGACATAAGAAAATGTCGGTTCTGAAGGGAATTCCGACATTAACTCTCTGACGTAATCATACAAAGGGATTAATTCTTCTTTTCTGATGGCATAATCCCCATTGATTTGTTTGATTACCAGGTCTGAATCACCTTTCACCTTTAAGTGATTCACTTGTGCTTGAAGCGCTAACTCCAAGCCTGCAATGAGAGCTTGGTATTCAGCTTCATTATTGGTACCACCTTCCTACAACAAAAAGGAATAAGATAACACTGCCTTATCTGGAGAAATGAGCACAATTCCTAAACCAACTATGTTGAATTTAGGATTTTCCATTTTCTTCCCTGTTGGACTTCTAGAAGCACCATCAAAATACATTTCCCATGTTTGAGGACTCTCTTGAATAGAAAAAACTTCCTCATCAGGGAGTTCGATATCTGAATATGTGTCTTCCACTGAAGGGTGTTCAGCCAGGAAATCAGCCAGAGCTTGGCCCTTAATTGCCTTTTGAGACACATACTGGATGTCGAACTGCTGTAGAATAACCGCCCACCTTGCCAGACGTCCTGTAAGCATTGGACGACTAAGGATGAATTTGAGTGGATTATTACGAGATACCAATTGGACCTCGTGATGTTGCAGGTAGTGTCTCAGTTTCTGAACTGCAAAGATTAATGCTAGGCAGCACTTTTCAATACTCGAATACCGGGTTTCTGCTTCAAGCATAGTTCTACTGAGATAGTAGAGACTATTTTCATTCCCAGCATCATTCTTTTGAGCGAGAAAGGCACCCAATGATCGCTCTAAAGCTGTCACATAGAGGATAAGAGGCCTACCCTCAACAGGTGGCATGAGTACTGGTGGACTTAAGAGGTATTTCTTGAGAACATCAAATGCTTCTTGACATTCTTCAGTCCACTGGTAAGTGACTCCTTTCTTCAATAATTTGGTAAAAGGTAAACTTTTGCCTGCCAAATTGGCGATGAAACGCCGAATATAGGCTAAGTTTCCTTGAAGTCCTCTTAATTCTTTCAAATTCTGAGGAGGTGACATACCAAGGATTGATTTGGTCTTCTCAGGATCGACTTCAATACCACGATGGCGTACAACAAAGCCGAGGAATTTTCCCGAGGTTACCCCAAAAGCACATTTTAAGGGGTTCATCTTCAAATTATGTTGTCGAAGCTTGTGGAATATGATTTCCAAATCAGCCAAGTGATCAAAACGTTGTTTGGATTTAACCACCAAATCATCTACATAGCATTCAACAAATTTCCCTAGAAAAGGTTTGAAGATACGATGCATGGCGCGTTGATATGTTGCACCTGCATTCTTTAAACCAAAGGGCATCACCCGGTAACAAAACACACCTTGAGGAGCTCTGAAGGCTTTATATTCCTCATCTTCTGGGGCCATTCAGATCTGATTATATCCAGAATATCCATCCATGAAAGAAATTACTTCATAGCCAGCCGTCGCATCAATTAAGAGTTCTGTAATCGGAACTGGAAAATCATCTTTGGGACAATACCGATTAAGATCTCTGAAATCGATGCCAACCCTAATTTGTCCGTTCTTTTTCTTTACTGGGACAATATTAGCCAACCACTTGGGATATTGAACTTCTCTGACGAGGTTAGCTTTGATAAGCTTATCCACTTCAGCCTCGATTTTGGAAGCATAGGTTGGGTGTGTTCTTCTCGCGGCTTGCTTGAATCCTCGATGTTCTTTTGGCAAACCCAAATGATGGGTGGCAACATCAGGATCAAGGCCAGGCATCTCTGTATAATTCCAAGCAAAAATATCTTTATTTTGCTTTAGAAAAGAAATATACATCTCTTGTTCTTCAAGGGTCATGGCCGCACTAATTAAAGTGGGGCGTGGATCTTTCTCTGTACCCAGATTTACTTCTCTGAGTTCATCCACAGTGGTAGAGATACCCTCTTCAAATGCTGGAGGAGCATCTCTAAGATCTTCCTCTTCCTCTTCATCATGTGTTATTTCTTCCGTTTCTTCTTGCAAAGTAGATGAAAAAACGAAATTCTCATGATCATAAGAGATGTCAAAATTTTCACATTTTGAAGAAGAAGCTTCCATTTCCGACCCTATTGATGAAAAAGGGTCTTCTTTGGGAAATAAAGAGGAGATGATGGATTGAGAATCGACATCAACATTCACCTCTGGTGTTTCTATAACTTCTTCTGGCCTGATTAGCGAAGTATAGACTTGTTGGATTTCAGCAGACGAAATGAAAACGTCACCACTTATGCTTTCATCACTGCTTGGTAAGTTACCAATTTCTCCCATGTTGTCTGGCTCGATTGCCGTAATTGACATTATGGATCTTTCCATAAGAGTATTTTGATTTGGGCCTATTTTGTCAATTTGACTGATAGGTAACACATAATCTGTACTCACATGTGAAAATGGATTTATTGGAATTTTTTCCAAACCATATGGAGCATTAACTTTGGTAATTTCCTTCATTGTAGATTTTTCTCTTCCCTTCATGTGATAAAATTCCGCCTCAATGTATTGAGACTCACATGTTTTGAACGGGGCCTTATCACCATACAATGTTCCAACTTGACCATCGAAACAGTATTTGAGACATTGATGGTATGATGACGGAATAGCTGCATGCTGATGTAACCAGGGTCTTCCAAGCAAGATATTGAAAGATGAGTCTTGATCAACAATCATGAAATCTGAATTGGAAACAAGATCTCCAAACTGAGTTCTGAGTGTAACTTCTCCCAGTGGTTCTTGTTCATTTTTATCATATCCTTGCAACATCTTGGTAGAAGGAGATAAATCAGATTCCGTGAGGCCTAATCGACGAAGTGTGCGAATGGGCATGAGGTTGACTCCTGAACCATTGTCAATAAAAGCTCTTCGAACATCTATACCATTGACTTTTCCAGATAGGTACAAAGGTTTTATGTTCCCATGCACAACATCATCTTCATCTTTATCAGTAAAAGATATCACTGCATGGCATTCTGCAGGATTATTCTCTATGTGATAAATTTCAGCTGCAGCAATTTCAGCTTCAAACTCCGGAGGACTTGACAAAGCTTCGATGAGTGCTTCCAGAAGATCTTTTGATAGATTCAAAGCATCCAAAATTGATAATTTGGCTGGTACTTGGGACAAGTGTTTCAATATATCATACTTTTGATCTAGAGGCCTGCGTTTCCCAAAAGGAATATGCGGTTTAGCAGGTACCTTGGAAGCAGATGCTTTGGAAGCTGATGCATCTTGTATTGAAGTTGGCAACATCTTTGGTTTTGGAAAATTAGACTGATTAGATCCATTTACTTGCTGAGATAAAGAAGATGGAACCTTTAATCGGTCTTCCAAAATAACTGTGCCGAAGCTGAGTTGACCATTGGCAGAAGAACATGCTTGTTCATTTTGAGCTCGCTGAAGGGCTCTACCACGAGTTTCTGCTGCATATACAGTGCTAGCAGGGGTAGAATTAGAGTAGTGTCTTCGGAAAGATCCACGTCTTCCCCTATATCCTGAACCTCTAGAACTTCCTCGGGTTCCTTTATTTGATACAGGGAATTCAGGCTCATCAAGACTGGAATATGAATCTGTTAATTGAATCATATTAACAGAACCAAAGATCAATTCTTCATCTGATAAAGACTCTGCCTGGTTGGCCTGTTTAGGCTGTGCCGTTTGGTGGGACGGTGCCCGTGGCTTTGAAGTAGATGGCATGAAATCTGCCAGAGTCAAAGACAATTTAGGCTTTGATACATACTCATCTTCTCCTGATTCCTCTTTCTTCTTTGAATTGCGCTTCCCTTTTGAGGATTTGTCCTTTGATGGAGGCTTTACTTCAGCTTTTGTAGGAGACACAATTGGCTTCTTCAATTGTGTTCGCAAAATGGAATGGGTCCGATTGATTGTCTTTCTGACCATCCAATCATTATATTTTTTCGCAGTTTTGCTTTTGACTTCCTGCCACTCGCCTCCTTCCTCTGGATCTGTAGCGGTAATACACGCTACATGAGCTGAAGAACCCTTCAATTTGACTTGTCCCAAGTCGACCATCTTTTGTAGGAGGTCTTTAAAGACAAAACACTCCTGGATGGGATGTCCCAACATTTGATGAAAGGGACAATAATTGGGACGGTCTTCATCACCTTCCTTGTTTGGTCTCTTCGGCACTGGTAATTGAACCAAATTATTTTCCAGAGCTGAAATGAAGTAACCAGGAACTTGCTCACTTCAGAAAGAGTATGTTTTACTCTTCATATCCTCAAATTGTTTTCGTCGTTGATCTTTTTGATCATTTGGACGAAACAGCCTTTGTTGTTGGCGTTCAGGAGGTGGAGCCCTTCGAGAAGATGAAGGTTTTGAAGTAGAAATAGGTACAGGTTCCTGTTTAAGCATAACTGTAGCAGTTTCTGCTTTACCCATTCTTCTTCCTGGAGCTGATGGAATTACACGAGATTTAACCTTAGCCTGCATAAGGGAATCTTCAATCTGTTGAGCGATTGAAGTAAGGTCTCGAAACCCTCCTGTGTATTTCACAGGGATCAATGGCGTGCATAATTCGTCACGCAAATTTTCCACACATATTGGCAACAATTCCTCCTGAGGGAGTGATAAACTCAAGGAATACGTTAATCCCTTCCAACGAGCAATGAAATCAGAGAATCTTTCATTCTCCCTTTGCTTGCAGTTTGTAAGATCAAAAACTGTCGTTTTTGGCAAAGTTGAGCTAAACTGAAGAAGGAATTTTTGACGAAGATCCTCCCATCCGATGACTGACCGGGATTTCAAGCTTGTATACCAGACAAAAGCTGGTCCTTGCAAGGTTCGCACGAAGCATCTGAGTTTCACTGCTTCTTGTTGCTCTGGAGTTCCCATCATAGGATCACAACAAGACACGTAATGCGTCAAATGTTGTTCAGGGTCGCCTGATCCATTGAAAGTAGGGAAAATAGGGTTTCCAAAACTGGATGGAGGAGAAATTGAATCTACCCATTCAGGGTAAACTTTCTTTTCAGGTTGAACTTGCACCCGTTTCCCTTCCATAGTTTCTAACCGAGCTGTTAATGACTCAATAGTAGTTATTAACTTTTGAGAAACGTCAGGTTGAACTTGGTTTTAGGTAGGTGCAATGAATGGAGCTTGGACAGCCATGGAGGTTGGTGCTGCAACTAATGGTAGTGCTGCCAACCGTTGTTGCGTTTGACCCGTAGGATTAGACCTCTGTGGGTGTACTGATAAAGGAGGATATTCCTGATCCATCTCAGTAGTTACAACAAATTCTTTCGGCTGTCGGACTTCAGCATTCTTAAGAAGAAGACTACTCTGAAGTAGTTCTGCATTCAACCTTTTTAATTCTTTCATTTATTCCTCCTGTTGTGCAAACCTTTGCTCTAATGAGAGCGATTGACCTCCTTCAGAGGAAGGGTGAGAAGTAACCCGATTCTTACCTTTCCCTTTATTGGATCCTTTTCGGAGAGGGGGAAGTGGGTTACTTGAAGGAATACCCAGATTTTGGGTAAGCCTTTGATTACGTGTGCGCACACCTTCTTCATTTAGGTCTGTGTGCGCAACTTCTTGAGCAGGAACCTCTTCGTCTGATCCCTCTGATTGAGCCTCGTCTGGTGAATCAGCAGCAACGGCATTGATGACATTAATGGATTCATATTGCATGGAATCCTTTCTATCATCATTACTTTGATATCGTCTCCTTCTATGTCCATGATAAGACATGGCATTCCGTTGACTTGATCCCTCAGGAATTTCTTGGAGAACTGTCACTTGGAGAGAATCTCCTGACATCTTGGCTCTTCGTTCCTCTTGAGGCTTATTCCCTAATCGAGAGAATACTGACTTTCTCTGAAGGAGGGATTGAAGATTTGAAAAAGTCCCCAGTCCGGTGGACTGGGGGTGTTCCTGTTGCTTTCGCTCAACTCCTCGAATCCCATTCGTTGATTCTGAGGGTTGGGTTAGAGAAGTCCCCAGTCTGGCAAGCTGGGGTGTCTCTTGACATGCTATGTCTGAGATCTTTTTAAAATCTCTCTTGACCTTGCGAATCTTAGTTCGGAAATTAGCTGGATGCATTAACCTGTATCCACTTTTATCACCTGGTTCAACAGACCGTTGGATGATTTCCGAAACTTCTGTCATTTGATGACGTGTTTGCTCCAGACGAGAGGCTTGTGCAATATTCTCGCCTGCTTGATGTAGGAGCAATTCAACAACCTGTTCTCTATATACTTGACTTTGAGAGGAACTAGTTGAAGCTTGATCTCGAGCAAGATTTTGATTATGAACAAAGCCCATTGACTGTGGCCGGCCATGGGCAATAACATTGCATGAGACCATTTTCGGCGGGCTCTGCTGACCGGAAAGCACTGTGAAATGTAGTGCTCCGTGAACACCCCATCCTCTGATATGAACATTAGATGGAGCATTGGAAATTAACTGACGCAATCTTCTTAGTGTGCCAAGGCATGAACGTTGAAGGGTTCTCTGTTGCTTTTCAGCCTTCGGATACCGAGAGACTGATAGAGATGCCAAATCAATCTGGCGTTGTAACCCTTCTATTATCTTAAGATGATTTTCATATTCATCGTAAGATAATACCTTCTTCTTTAATTGACAAAGAGTTTTCCATATGTTAAGACGAATATCATGGATTCCATCATCCGTCAACATCTTTGGAATGTCATACTGTGAATCAGCCAAAGGCCAAAACATGACTGGTACTTCACCTTTTGCCAGTTTTTTCCTCATGTTCAGCATTTCCTCTTTATCATTAAATGAAGATTCTTCTACCTGTTTGGACCAGAGTTGGTGTTTCCTTGTTGCTTCATCGGATTCAACAAGATTGGTAGAGTAATCACTATTCATGCTGGAAGATGAATGACCCAGGGAAGGTTCAGAGAATAACCTGAACCCCAAGCTATCTTCTGATGGAGAAAGAGTTTCACCTACCGATAGTAAAACTTCAGACATGACTGGTTTTACGTTTGCAAGTGCCTCGAGATAGGAGGGCTTTCTCGTCACTACATTGCCTTCTGAAGAATTTTCGAGACAATGTGAATCACTACTGAGGAGAGGACTTTCGCAGCGAAGTTCATCACCATGAGGAGGACCTTCATGATGGGTTACAGCAAAAGATGAAATCTCTTGCTCCTTGGCCTTCTGACCACACAGAGGGTTCCTGTGGTTCTCATCTGAAGAAGAAACTTCAAGATTGACCGAATTTTCATGAAGCAAGTCTTCATGAGGAAGTGTCTGTTGAAGACCTTCGGGATTAATGTTCCTGTTATTGGGAACTGAGGGAGTAGAATCTTGAATTCCGACAGATAAATGTCTGAGGGCTTCAAGAACTCCAGCATCGAGCAAGGCTTGGTTGCAGATTGGCCTTTGATCTCCTGACTGTGCTGGGCGGATCTTTTTCTTAGACGCCTTCTTACTCGCTTTAGAAACCACTTGATGACGAAAGTGATTGCTCTGAGCAGGTGTATGTGCCTGATCAGGAAAGATGGTCAGGTTAGGCTGACGATCATCGCTCAAATCAGGTGTATGTGCCTGACTTGGTTGTCCATATGATATGGGGGAGTAGGCCCCACAACCCTCTTGGACTGGAACAGATGTGTGTGTCTGTTCCGGAGTGAATTGTTGATGTGTCACTCCACTACTAGGGATAGATTTATGTGTCTGTCCCTGAGATGACGTTGAAGCTGTTATGATATCCTGGCAAGCATCCAGAATATGAGCAGGAATTTGCTTCTGCTCTTTCACCATTGACAAAATATGTTTGGTGACTTCAGCCGCCGGAACGGGGATATACGTCCATTCCGGGCTTGGAGTAGGTGTATGTGCCTGCTCCTGTCCTCCTTTTCCTGTCAGTGAATCCTGACAGTACTCAAGTGTGGAGGCAGAGAGTTTAGTCTGCCTCCTGTTTGTCGTCGGGGCTTTCCGACTGACTTCTCCGTGCGCTACCAAGCGAGACTGTTGGTAGGCTTGATTAGTATGAGCAGGTGTATGTGCATGCTGATTACACTTCGCCAAACGCGGTTGACGAGATCCACCATATGTAGTCAGACGAGCCTGCTGACTAACTGCTGATGTATAAGCAGGTGTATGTTCCTGCCTATGGTACTCCGCCGGAATTGCCTGGCGGGATCGGCTTGATGCTGCCAGACGAGTCTGCTGGACAGCGGGATTAAAACGGGCAGGTGTGTATGCTTGCTCGTTGTTTGCCACCAAGTTAGGTTGGTGGACTTCTCCGGAGATGGCAGGGATGACAACCTGCCTATTGTTAACCGGATTCCGTCTCTGGCGATTCATCTTGCCTGCTCGGGTTCGAGGAACCTGAGCTGAACGCCTGGAGTCGGTACCCTCATCATGTTGAGGGCGCACTACCGCACGAGTCTGGCGGCGATTGTTGATGGGAGCCTTTGAGAAGGACTCCTGTCTTTTTGAATTAAGGTCCTGCGGGACCTGCTAATTCACTTCCTCGGAGTAAGGGAGTGAATGGAAATTGCGTTCCGGGGATAACGACCCGAAATGGTTGGAGACGGTAGTCAGCACCGTCTGCTTCTTGATTACTGGTCGCCGTTGTCCGGACGACCAGGTAGAATTGTTAACTTGGAGGGCTTGACGAGCGGCCTCCAGAGTTGGGATAGTACCGTTGCGACGGTACTCCTTAACCAGTGCATTAAAAACACAGCGTTGAAGACGCTGAGTTGGTGATGTCATCCTCAGAGCGGATGACGTTCCAGCAGGAGTAGCAGCATTGGTTTTCACAGCAGCAGACCTCACAGTAGAGGTGTTCCCAGCAGCAGTATTCACAGGGGTGAATTTAAGGAAAGCCATTTTCTGTAGAAGATCTTGAAAAAAGAGTGTCTGTTCCATGTAACAGACATAATCAAGATGAATCCGGCTACTGCATCTTTTGGATGATCATATGTCAATGATTGCCTTGTTGGCCCAAAGGGCCTAACAGATAAGAAGAACATCACTTTAACTTGGCACTGAAGTTCACGTCGGGTTCACCATTTTTGTTTCGCGCGGAATCCGGGGATGACCTCCTGGACGGGAGATTCAAACGTTCCGATCGGTTTCTAACGGGTTTGTTCGTAGAACCGGAAACATCCAATGATTCCACATCCGTTTGGACCTACTTTCCAAAGGCAGTCGCTCATTAGCTTGTGGGCTAATGAGGCTTAGGAATTTGCATTGGTCGAGAGGATGGGAGGTTGGACTCATCACACCTTTTTGAGGGGAATTATTGTCTACTCCGGGACTCTCTTTATAGATTTAAGTTAAGTTCGTGAATCCTTATTACATTACCAAGTATAAAATGAGATTTCCTTTAGTTTTAACAATCAATGATTAAATATGCAAGAAATTTAGAGAATCTTTTATATGTATTCGAGGTTCTTCATCAATATAGAATCATCTATATTTGTTTAGAGATTCTTGGTCAATGGTATCCTTCAAAACATTTATATAAAAGTCTCTTGGTCATTTTGATGATCAGGCTGGTTTTAAAGCCACTCAGTGGGGCACTTGAAGTTTATCGTCATTCAGAAGGATAGAAATTATTTCAATGTTGGGATCGAACCCATAAATGGGCTACCTACGTATCCTTTGTTTTGAAAAAGGAATCAGAACCCACGTAGTTCGAGGAATAGGATATGATGTTTTATGATTGATGGCTCAAAGATGAATGTCATAATTACTTTTACACTCTAAGCTCACGTGAGTCATGCTCGGTGTGAGAAACAAGAGGTATTGGTAAAATTTAGACAATTGTGCCATAAAAGATGCAATCATAAGAATTTGTTTTGGGGCTTATGTATAGATGACTGCCCAGATAGACGAAGGTTTAGGATTTACTTTTAGGGAGAAAATCCAAGAACAGGGTCCACAAAGTTATATGTGCTTCATGGAGATTTAAATACTCTAATCTTGGGGCTTACTCCTAAGGAGGATGCCCAAGTTAGGAGGGGACTTATGATTGGGTTTTATTCCTGAAAAGGAAACCCAAATCAAAGGTAATTTATGACTGGTTAAGAGAAATTTTAAGAGACTTGGGGCTTATTCCTAAGAAGGATGCCCAAGATTTATGACTAGGACTTATTCCTGAGAAGGAAGCCTAGGTTAGGGGACTTGGGGCTTACTCCTGAAAAGGAAGCCCAAGGTTATGACTGAGTCTTATTCCTGAAAAGGAGACCCAGGTTAGGGATTAAGGTTTGGGGATTACTCCTGAGGAGGATGCCCAAGATTAAAGGACTTGATTGGGGCTTATTCTTAAGAAAGATGCCCAAGATTTATGACTAGGACTTACTCCTGAGAAGGAAGCCTAGGTTAGGGGACTTGGGGCTTACTCCTAAAAAGGAAGCCCATGGTTATGACTGAGTCTTATTCCTGAAAAAGGAGACCCAGGTTAAGATTCTCTCATCTTAAAGGATGAGGTTGAATGAATGAACTCTCAATCTTTGGTGACATAAATATGTTTAAATCACTAGGTTTTGAGAGATATTTCACAGAATTCCTTTCAGATAAGGATGTCAAATCAAGAAATCATGCCATAAATGGATTTGAAGAGTATCTTGAAGACTGAATCTTGAATAGGAAGGGTGAAATGGCTTAAGAGGGGTAAAAATGGGCAAGATGGGCACCCAAAAAGATAGGGGCGTGCAAGTCTTGAAAGGCGCGCAAGTCCTGCGGCGGCGCGCAAGTATTGGTCGCGCAAGTATACTTGCGCGACATTAGGGGTACTTGCGCGATTTTCAACCAGTATTGAAATTCTTGAGCGACTCTTTATTAAACCCTTTACCATCCTCTTGAGGTTCTTCCAGAAGAGTGACGCGCAAGTTATATTGAAGGAATTAAGTAGGCGCGCAAGTGTTTGTTAAGTTTAAACACTTGGGCCTTATTTTTTTCTCTTTAGATCTTCCGTTCTAGGTAAGAAATTACCTTAGAAATGTTCCGGAAGCTTTGAGAAGAGACTTGGGCGTCGGGAGCTTCGATCCGAGTTTCTGGAAAAAGATCCCTTCGAATGGGGGGCCCACAGGGTCTATTTATAGGCAAAAGAAGACCCCGGGCGGTTACTGGGCGGTTACCACATATGTCGCGCAAGTCCCTTGCACGAACATGAGGAGTCGCGCAAGTATTGAGGCGACGCGCAAGTGTACTTGTGCGACCAAGAGAGAACTTGCGCGATCTATGGGCAATGTTCTCCTTTTTTATCCCTTTGTCGATTTTTGATGTTTCTTAAAAGGATTAATCACTTTGAGCTCAGATATTCCCTTTTCCGATCTTTAGATTCTGTGACGAAAGGAGCGTCAACAGATGGGTTCCTCACAAGTTGTAACGCTTTATAGTTATAACCTCAATGATGAAACCTCAAAATTCATTATCTCCATTTGTTGACATATTTTTTCAAGTAATGGATGTGTATTAGTATGGATAAGGGGTTGATCGAAATGGTCCATTCAGGGTGGATAATTAAGTTGTTGGAATTGCACAGGAGGGTGTTAAAATTGGCTTTGTGGGGATTGAAACTCATTATATGTTGGAATGTTTTGTATATCATAGGAGTAAAGTCATTGTGGTTCATTAGGTTGTTGATTGTCCCACCAGTAGAAACTAGGATGATCATTGTACATCACACATGGGGTTGGGTAATCAAAGTAGGAATAGGTTCCCCATGTTTGGATTTGTTCAAAATTACCTTCCATATGAGTGAGAGAGGGAGAAAAGAGAGGTGAGATGAACAAAAAGAATCATAATTTCTAAGATAACTTACATAGGTCCCTGGGAACGACGCCAAAATTTGATTCTCGCTCAAATTTCCCCAAAATAAGAAGGTATGACGGTCCTTGTAGTCTAGCTTGGGTTGTCGACTCCTTAGAGACCTAATAAGTGACCTATAGACATGTACATTCTATGGATTTTTTTGGATATGAAGTGTCCAACATGGGATGATTTTATATGGGTTTAAGTTATCTCTAAGAGACTTAAGTAAATTCAATTTAATAGAGTGAGTTGATCTTAGGTTATCACTTGGGGTGGATTGGACGTATTTCCTTTTCAATGATTTCAATTTCTTATATTTGAGATGGATTAATTTTAGAGGATAAAAGAACATAATCACTTACTGGTTTAATTCCTACACCCTTTAATACTAATCACCTATACACTTGAAGGATCAATGTTTTGAGCACTTCAAGGTAAAGGTTCGTATTAGCACATGAAGTGTGTGGCCTTAAATTCAACAAGGATGATGGAGTTTAAAAATCATCAAATAAAAATCTCAATTAAAGAAGTGATTATAAATTAATGGGGTGATAATTAACATCCAATCCAGCCCTTTTCTACTCCCTTGGTTCAACCCATAAGTGGGTTAGCCCTCCATTGATTCTATGGTATCAATGGAAGCGGAAAGTAGACTCATGAGGGAGGAAATGGAGAAGTAAAAAAAACACAATAAAATAACAATCACTCCACCGTTGTGTGATAATCTCACAAGGTATGGTATGGAAAAGTTCACACCTTGAACCATCAGTATCAAAGTGATAAGTAGAAGAACCTAATAATAAGAGAAAAATAACTTTTATTAAGAAACAAGAATGAATTAATACAACTTACATGTGGAAGACAAATTTGAAACAACAAAACTGCAGCATAACATTACAGTGAAAGAATGCTCAAAGATGAAAAATTATTTCACCACCACTGCCTTAAAAAGGCATTTTGGGAGCCTTGGGTCGAGCCTCCAATAGTACAAAGGATTCCACTTGAGTATGGGAGGCCTAGGGTTGTGGAAAGTAAGGGAGAGGAGACTTTTCCACCATTGACCCAAGGTGGAATCCAGCTAGCTTCCACCAAACAGACGCACTTGTAAGTCCTTCTAGATGGCCGAATCAGAGTGGGTCATAGAAGAATAAAATGGAGCCCCTGATATCGTCTACAAGCCTGTAAAATATGGGACCATTTGAAGTTGCGGATTAGGATATATTATTATATTACTGTAATTTTTTTCTGGGATGCAGAATCATTCCCAGAATTTTATCTCTAACATGGGCCGCATAAATGACCACAATGGAGGCCCAATTAGCACTTTCTTATGAAGAAATAATTGTTCCTATGTATGTATTATAGACTCCCACAAATGTTGTGATTCATTGGGTTTGTAATGTGGGTTCCACATTCTCATCAGTGGGCTGGTGTCCAATCTTCATTCTCTAGAATTTCTTCCTTTCATCACAATATATCTTCATCTTCTTCCATGAATTCTCCATTGATCTCTGAATTAAACATGATCATATTGAAGTTTAGATCAATTTCCCTAAATATAAAATTAAAATATTGATAATTAAATTGCTTAAAATCAGATGAATCATTGGGTACTTGATGTTCAAAAATGTACCACATAATAGTGCATTTTAAGAATGTATTACAATCATAATGTGAAATGATGTTCAAAGTGTAAAAAGCACTAAAATGGTGTTTATGAATAATAAATAAAATGAATATTATATATATTAACAATGAATATTAGCCTCATTTAGTGGCTAATCAGATCCCAATGTGTGGAATTTTTTCATTGACATATCCTTATTTCATGCCCAAGCTTCATGAGCCCTTTATTTCGATCCCCATCATCATCCATGTATGAAGGGACCCCCTTTACGACTTAGTATCATGACACATTGGATCACCTACCGTCTTGGGCCAACACCCCTGAATACCTCAGACAACATTTGCGACAGGTCCTATATTTCGAACATGGTCAGCAATCAACCCACATTTCTTTGTCCCCATTTCAGGCTAAAGCGATATGGATATTGTGTTTCGAACATGGTCAGCATTTATCCTCCATCTCCACGCAAACACCATTTTGATACAGATATCAGGAACCATGACATACATCCATCCACTACCTTATGTTCAGGTGGAATTCCATTACACTCATTTTTACACCTTCTCACATTTATGTGTGTTAAGCATGCAGGTCAATAATTTTAGTCTGTCATTCACCTAGAATTATACAACCCCTAATATGTGCCTCTGTCTTCCAGAAAAATCTCATCACTACTCCTTTTTCCCACATCGATCATGACTCATGTGGGATTAGTAGTTTCGGTGTAGCATGTACTTCTGAAGCTATGCATATAGGATTTTCGTCCCGCATGACATTAAACTATGCTTCCCGAACAACATACAGTTTTATTCCTATTCTAATGCGGAATATAGATGCACCTAACCAATTATCCTTAGGCCCATCCTAACTTTAACTTTTGGTCCCTTGACCTAAAATACTTCCTCCGAGAACATGTGGTGTGGTTGGGATCCCGTCCTCATTCACGTTGGGATATGTACCGCACCACGCGTTTCCTTTTTGGGTGACCATGTCCTCAACCCAGGAATTTAAACTACGGTTCTACCCTGAACAAGTTCAGGATGCCCCATGTTAATCATGGGATGCGTCATCTTCCTTTCCAGAGAGTATTCTCCCTACCAAAGATGGTCTCTTACCACGTCGTGGTTTTAGAACTATGTTTGTCCTGATGATCATCCGTATGGGATACATACCAATGCCCGAGAAATTTTCCTGGGGCCCAACCCCGAGTCCTTACATTAGAGGACCTGTTCGGAAGTGTGTTTGATCCCTAATCAGACAGATGTTCTCACCTAATGTGCTTTCATCATGGTGGTGTAATTTCATGAGTGTTGGACTCCATTCGAAAAATACATCAATCCACCCTCCACACTTTTTGTGTCCTTTCTTCGGACCCTCGTCGTATTTCACATCTAAATGAACCCCATAAAAGTGTGGATTCTTGGCATATGGATCACCTATAGTTCTAGGCCAATGTTCTATAAGACTAATGGATAACGTTTTGAGTCCTGCCCCAGGTTTCGAGCATGAGCGGTAGGCCCTCATTTTTTCCCATTTCAGGCTAACGTATTAAGGTTACTGTGTTTCAAACATGGTCAACAGTTATCCTTCATTGTCACGCTACCACATAGTGTCCCGAATATTGGATATAGTAATTTAAACTTTCCACTCCCATTTGTTCAGACTGCTTCAAAATCCCCTGGTGTTACCCACTCGTGTAGTAGAGCACATTGGGAAGAGGAAAATTCGACTATCCTAAGAACATCATTCCCCATTCAGGCCTCTTTTTTCCCCAAAAACTCATATTGTTCATTTATATTCATGATGCCCGAAGATTGGTTGTTACTCCCACATTGAAACGAAGTAACGATATGGTCGTTCCTTGTCTCACGTATCAGGTATGACCCACGCGAGCTTAGGGATTGATCACTGATTATTTTGGGGATGTGATGGAGATGAAATAATCAAAATGTACAGTGAAATTCCTACACACATTCAACAATTTTAACAAAAAAATGATTGGGAGTTTATAAAGTGAACACCAATCACAGCACTCAGGGTTTGGGCCCTCCTATAGATGGGTTGACCTCTTCAACAGCACGTTTTAGCTCTTTCACTCACTGACTCGTGGTGTCCAGAACCTGTGTTTTCTTGTTGAGCTCCTTCACTTCCTCGACAGGGATGAGGTGTAGTTCATCATTCTTGATTCAGGCTCGTTCCTCGTCATCTTGGATAAGGAAAATCTCTTCAGAGTCTCACCTCATCATTTCTTCATCCTCTGCTAGTTGGGACTTTAGGAATGATATGATCCCCAATTGCACCTCGAAGAAAGCATACACCTCATTTTGTAGTGTCCTCAAATGTTGGATCTTGTGTTCATCCTCCAAGAGCCTCTGAATATTGACGACCCTTCTCTACTACCAGCTGCCACTGAGACTGTGCGCGACTTCCTACACCCACTCAGAAGGGTAGTCCCAAATATGTTCATGTAGGCATTTGGGATCTACTCCTACAACACATTGTTCACACAGCTGGGTACAAAGCCTCCCCATATAATCTATCCATTGTGCTGGTGGGGTCTCCATGACAAATTTCTTGATCATGTTCCATGATCATCGGTCAAAAGACTTTCTATCCTCTTCATCAGAAGCAGTTTCATCCCGATCCCGTGGGTCTACAAGTTCATATGTAGGTAACACCTATAAGAGATCAGTAGAAGTGTCTTCCTTGGTTTTTCCTTAATCACTGGATTTCACATCAATGAAGTATGCCTAGATAATGTTAAACTATGTCCCACTGAAAATATCACTTGCCGCCATTGGTCATTCATAAGGAACTATGTCCTGGTCAGTTAGGGAACTCAACACAACAGGGAGAGGCACATTGATTTAGAGTAGAGCCTTTGGTCTTCCAGCCATTTTCATTATTAACATGTGCACAATTCTGGAAATCGTGTATGTAAAGGTTGTGTTAGCCGGTTCAGACAACTAGATGATAGGTACAACTCTAGAGTATGATACTTACCCTAGTATTCTTCTAGGTCTCGCCGCGGGTCTACCATTAATGGGAGGCCGGGGCACAACCCCCGATATACTATTGTGGGTTCTGTGTGTTCTGAGAAGGCCACCCATACTCCTCCAGCATCACTGGACTCTACCACCATCATCCCCTAGGTTGTGGGCACCGGTGATGGGTCATCTACAAATTCCACACCTTCAACCTCATTGATGGAGTGACCGACTGAAGGTTCTCATATATAGGTACGTGTTAGTGGACAATTAAGGAAAATGTATGGGTGATATTAGTGTGCTGAATTGGAGTGGAAACCAACATATATACTTGTGGAGAATTCACCCAAGGAGATTCCCTCGAGGCTCGTATCTCACCATATTTAGGAGAGTATCTTCTAGAGGTCCCCTCTGTTGCACGATGAGAGTCTCCAAAGATGACTTCTTCCCTTAGTGATTCGTCTGCATGGTCGAGCAAGGGGAAACACTCTTCCAGTTGAGCTGTTGTTGTTTCTACAGGAGTAGTCATATTCAGCATCACCCTTTCTCGGTGTGTCATCAGCCTCATATCTCCCTGAGAATGTGTTACCTCCTCTAGCTACATAACAAATTTTCTTACCTTGGCCGAGGAAGCACTAAATCCACCTTTCACAAAGCCACATTCCCCTTGAAAAATCTCATGTATGTTCAGGTTATGACAATAAAAGTTAATGACAAGGTATTGTTTTCTCTTTTACTAATCATTCCATGCCTCTAGGAAGACGACATTTGAGGGGGTCGATATCGGACACAGCTGCCTCCCAGGATCTTGAGGGGCGATCCTACTAAATCCCCAAGATGGTTCACCCTGCTCCTGGGACCTCCTAGACGGATCCATCGAGCCTTGCACTCCCCCCTCACCCTCTTTACATCCAGTCAGCAATTGCCAGGTATTTATCAGTTTATGGACTTCTGCCCCTGCTATTAGAGCATCTCTGTCCCTATTGAATTTCCACATTAACATCCTGATTCCCCCTGTCACCAATTTCCAACATCATGGTGTTGGAGCCACCTTACAGGATCGAATTTTCCCTTTATTCAACATTTCACCAGGGTAGGTATCCTCCCAACTCTCTGAATACTCGTGGACCAATCCAAAATCAGCATCATGTGGGTGATGCTCCTTCAGTATCATCTTGTCCTCTCTTGTAAACACCAGCCATAATTGTCTCATCATGCACGAGTGATTCTCATGGCACATGTTCATGTACACCAAGGGAGTCAGCCTCTATAGACAACTGAATTTTTGATTGAACCAGTGTGGAGTGTAGGGCACAAATATGGGTTCACAATCTACTTGTGCCACCATCACACCACCATAAAAGAACAATAAATACGACCGTTTCTCTATAGTATATATCTCATCATCGGAAAAAGCCCTTGTTGGGAAGGGAAATGGATAAATATAAACTACTCTGCTCACCCCATATTACCCATCACAGTCATAGCATCCAGCTTCAATGTAGTGCTCCCCACAATGTTCAAAATAGTTGGGCGATAATGTATCCCCCATGGAGAAATGGGGTTAATGTATTAATAACCCCCCATGTGCGTCACGATCTAGCTGTATAGTAAGTGGAACGGCCTGCACAATCACAGTGTCCCTTTCCATTCACTAACGTGCTGGAGCAAATGGTACAAATTTTCCAGCACAGCTATACCCAGGTTGATTCGGTCCCCACCAGCCAGTTGAACCTCCATGATAAATGTACTTGGTCTCACTCCCATATGGGCATCTCTTACCGGTAATATCCATCCACAAATCAGTGCTGAGATAAACCTGACAATCCTGACTATTGGTCACTACTCAGTCCTGATATTGTATCCCCACATCTTCCACTATCTATCTTCCAGGATTCTCCTGTATGAACCCTTTTTACCCCGCTGAGATCCTCGCCGACAAATAGGGGGCTTCTCCGGTAATGTTCCCTCTTCAATTGGGAAATTCATGATGCAACCAAACCACAGCTTGAAGTGGATGTCTCAGGTATTCTGTTTGTCCTCATCCATGTCAGGCACAAGCCTTATCAATTCCATCACCAAAGGTGGAATTTTATCCCTATCTCCCCAATAATTCATGGTAGGGAGGAACTCGTCGTACATCCCTCCCAGGATTGGGATGCCAAAAAATTGATGGAGGTCTCAAAGGCTAATTCCAACCTCCCCATGATGCATGTGAAATGTGTTGGTATCCGGTTACCACCAACTCAATATCTCCGGTATGAATTCCTTCGATTGAGAGATGCTAAATTGGGAGGTCCATGCCACCACATAGAGGTCAACCCACCTCAGAACATTCTCATACTCCTCACATGACACGAATTCCCCAAAGTTCATGGCCCAGTCATCTGTGAAGTTACCGCCCAAGAACAAGTCACATCTTGTGATCCACTCCTTTTTAGGATTATGGAGCCTAGCCTTGATGATCATCTTATATAGTGGTGGGGATTCCTCCTGCGCCAGTGCCTTGCTATCAATGTTGTTGACATTATTATAAAGAAAATGTGTTGTGATCGGGGTATGATATTTCATGATGTGACCATCTATGGCCCTATACAAATGATATTTCTCAAGGGTACCCCTAAACCAGTAGTCCTGCTCATCTTTGCTAGTATCGGGAATGAAGACTTGGTCCTGCAAGCCAAAACCATGTAATGTAAAGTGCTTGCACTGTGGATATTCCCCATGTAACTCTATCAACAAATCTTTTAGAAATTTATTATCAATAGTGATCCAGATGTACTCGCCTATTTTTAGGTTATTGGCCATGGCCTCCCTCTTTTCAGAATCTCCATGAACCTCTTTCGTAGCCTACCGAGTGGCCATTGAGTCCATGGACCTCAGGAAAATTGGGGCTGAGATACAAGAGTCGAGTAAGAACTGTTTGAAAAGAGCCTCTGCAAAGACCCTTCGCAGTGATGATCGCACCTCCCCTTTGCGCTATAAAGAAGATGGTGCTTTGGCCTACATCACAAAGCAAGCTGTGGATCACGATGCTCTCGTTCACTAAAAAGGATTTGTGAAAGCACCGGAGCAAAGACTCTGGTTCACTAAAGCATTCACAGAGAGGATCCTTCACAAAGAGAGCATGAGAACTGTCATTTGCGCAGACCCAGGTGCGGACATAACACCTCTTAGACCCTATATATTGGTTCCAAATGATCTAGAATCATGGGGATCCCCAAGCTCTTCACGGTTCCCCTGGATTTAGGGCGATCCCTGCGCTCTTTGCGGCGTCCTGATGCTTCGTGGCGTGCTCCGCGATTGGTGTGCCACCGTCAATTGCTTCACATCTCCCTTCACCCCACAAAACACAACCACATCATGAAGAACCATTTGCGGGAAGGGGAAGTTTCCGCCCTTAGCATACCAAGATTCAACCCAACCTTCGTGATCCGCCACACGTTTGATCATCTTGTTTTCTTCAGCATCTTGCCCCAATAATTTGATCCTCTTCATCCATCAGCTCCAATTCTGAGGGGGGTATTTATTGGCACCAAAAAAATTCATCTCACCCATTCCAGAGATTCTAATCTGCGATCGGAGGAAGATGCCTCCAGAACGGGTCGAAAAAGATCCTCCAATCCCTTTCAAAAGGGTCCTGCATGAATCACTCCATGCGGCGGACGTATTTATGCACGGACACCTCCACTAACAGCTCTACAGAATCCCAACATTGCGGGAGTCCGATGCCGACCGATTACACTCCGTAGAATCACGTTCCCTCCGCGACGCGCTCTGTGGCGGTCATTTTGATGAAACTCTGTGCGGCGTCACATCCCTCCGTGAGAACAACGTGGGATGAAGGAACGACGCCTTTCTGTTGCGTCTCCCGCCTCTGCAGAGTGTTCTACGCCACTTAGACTGGGAATTCCTATAAATATAAGTTCCCCCCATTCCAAACCATTATTACTTTGAACATTCAACTTTTCGACTCCCTTTTTGCATAGACCTTCATGAAACCCTCAAATGGATTGTCAAAGGTACTTGGAAATTTTGAATTGTTTCCCTTTGTATGCTTTTCAGCCTTCTCCTATGATGGAGATTCCCTAGGTGAAGGCTTGTTCCCTTCACAATGGAAGGGGCCCCTTCTAGTTGCTCAAGGTTTCACAAAGTGTCGAGCCTTCGTGGAATTCTCTCAAGGTTTCCTGCACCATAGAACCTTGGTGAAATCCTCTCAAAACAGAGAGCTGTTCGCTAAGGAGAATCCCTGCTCCCATAAGGGAAACTCTTCTCGAATACATGGCCGTTCGCAAAGAGCTCCCTCTTCGAGAAGTCTCTCCCATTCCTTTGAAAATCCAATCCTCTCTGGGTAGTCTTTTCCTTTTGCGAAATCCTTCCTCTTTAAGAAGTTCATTTTCTTCACGAAGTCTATCATCTTTGCGAAGAGCCTATTTCTATGACTGAATGCTTTGCACCCCAATTTTCCAAGAGGCCCTCCAAGTTTTTACGAAGTTATTTCAAGGTCCCTTGGGCGGTGCTTCATGTTGCATTTCTTAGCCTTATGCTTCTTCGCATAGGCATGCTAATGGCTATGGCTTTTTCGCATAGCCATGCTAACATGGGGCCCTCAGTGGATAACTCCACAACACCCCATCACCATGAAATTTTTTGTGCCTTCCCCTTACCAAGGGTTAAAGAGTGCCGGTGATGTAAGTCCTAGTGGTGCGGAGTGAACCCACCTGGTCCGAGATAATATACGTTAAGCTTCCATGCACCATCGTCACCAACACATGACGTTAAACTATGTCCTAACCAAGTGCATCATATGCGGGGTACCATGTATCAGACATTCTCTACACCCCCTCAAATCCACGGGAGTGAGATCTTCCTCACATGGATTGATATCCTCTCTGTTGGTGTAATTCCTATCAGTGGGAAGGGCAACCGTCTTGGTGTAAGCCCCAATTCTTTCTTGCAAGATAAAACATCCCTGGTCCTCCTCTCTTCTTCCATGCCAAATACTAGTGGAGAGATGGGCACAGAGACCTTCGTTATCCCATCCCTCTCCCACTGATTTTTTTTCCACCCGGACTCCATCCTAGAGTAAGTCCCAATCTCTATCTCCCTGGGCTTCTATCCATTTGTATGCCCCAATTTCCTCTTTGGGCCACTAACCATGTGTAAGACTCATTCCACTTCCCTAGGATGCACCTTTCGTGACTTCATCTTCAGGTCTTTGCTGCCTCTTTTTTCTCACATCGATAATGAATCACATGGGATTAGAATAAGCATCCACCATTACATCTTCTCTAGGACACCTTAGCGTGTAATCCCCAACACCATCCCGAACTACAAGGACTTTGATCCCTTCCTTATATGCAGGGTATATAGGAATCCTCCATGAGGTTCAAGCCCAACACCTACTTATCCCAACACCCTTCATGTTAGTTCACCTTCATCCTACATGATGTTAAACTGAATCCACCATTCTGAACTATGTGTACTTTGATCCTTGTCTCCTAGTCAAGGTACGTAGGAATCCTCCCCAAGGATCAAGCCCATCACCCATCGAACCTGACTATTTCACGGCGTCCACCTTCGTTTTTCACGACATTAAACTGTACCCCCCTTTTCACCCCCCAAGAAATTAAATTTTACCCTGATGAGAGTGGTTTTTCGTATATCCCTCACCAATAAATTATTATTACCTAAGAGTGTACCATAGGGGAAAAACCAAGGGTTGATCTCGAAGAGGCCACTCACAACACACTAAATATTTATTATCACTGTTTATAACCTAACTAATATAAAACGACTTATATACTAATATAAATGCGGATATGATTCTAAAAATACATGAAATATAATATATATTAATAATAAAATTAAAAACAAAAAGGAAAGAAAGAAGACACAAAGAAGTTAGTGAAGAATCATTGTCATTCTTGAGAGATCATGGTGATAAAATCATTGTTCAATAAAAATATTTATTCTCAATACACTACTCAATGTTGAGATCAACCCTATCACTCAACACCATCCCTTGAATTGTTACTATCCTGAACCGACCCTCCGTATTGATGATAATACTCACTAACAACATCACTGATCATACCATGATTCACTATTTTATTCCACCCTTTCATCGTTGTTTTAAACTATTTTTGTAATGAATATTCCAAATATAATAATAAATTTCACTTTATGTTTGAATCATCTAATTAATTTTAATCAACATTATAATGGAAAATGTTACTTGTTTTTATTATTTCAATGTAGGTGGAGGTGATTTGGAGGGCCCTTGATGAAGTGGAAGAAAAATGGGCCAAAATTTCAGGGATACATGGTCATTTGTCCACTGTTTTTCATAGTACATGAAATATGTGCATCCAAATGGGCTGATATTTTGTGGGCATGTCCAAATTTAATATGCTACATTTCATATTAAGGAACCCAATCCTGATTCGGCTTCTATGGGTCCCATCCGAACAGATCTATCCAAGCCACCGAATTTGGACCAAGTCAAATGCGGTGTTCTGTATTTTATCAATATCTGGACCATTAGTTGTACAAATGGTGCCAAACATTCAGTGGAGACATTCAAGATGTAGGGCTACAACTTTTTTATTTTCTCCAAAGCGAGATAAGGCTGTCTGAAGACCGAAACGCATGGTACAAATGGATTGATAAAATCTATGTGCCTAAAATCACCTTCCAATTTTCCTATAAAAGGGCACCAAGGGAACCTCATTTGCAAGTTCGTCCAGGAGGCAAGGTGCTGCCATTTTGGAGTCCCCAAGGAGTCTTCTCTACATCTCTAGAAGTTATGGAGGCTATGGGAAGTGCAACTTCAACATCTTCTTCTTCTTCCTCTTCCATGGGTTTCTAAACCCGTTGTGATCACCCGGGGAGGAATGTGATGTAATCCCGAGCTTCAAAGTTGTATTATTTTGAATGATATTTTTAATTATAGGTTGTATGTTTTTTTCCTCATCCTCTATTTTTATTTAATTGAGTTATATACTGGTATGTTATACTCAACTCAAATGATCATGTTTGGGGGTACCCTTTCATGTGATGTTTCACAAACCGTTCATCCCCTTTTCTTCCCCCATTCAATTGCGGTATTTGTGTGGTTCATATTGGTCAATTGAACTCACATAAGCACTGTCAAGATCATGCAAATTTATGTCATGGTATCACAATTAAATAATATGAAAACCTTGACATCACATCGAATTATTCATGTGTTTCCTTGGTGAGTTTCGGTTATGATGTCGAACACAAATCACCCAATCATCGGCGGTGTCCAGTGAATCGTTATGTGTTTTCGACTGAACCCTAGGAGGTATCCTAGTATAAACACAGTAACATTATGGTTCTAGGTGTTAAAAACCAGGGATTAAAATGTCATAACCCCATCCCTTGAAGCGATGAAGGATAACATCATGAGACTTCCCGGGGTTGATCATGTTTAATCAATCTTGTTCATTTCTACTTTGTTTTATCGCTTTCATTTCCTATTTTCATCATTAATCATAAAACCCCCAAGTTTTACAAAACCTAATTCACCTTCTACTTCCATAATAAAAACCCTCTTTTTAAATTTATGGTCTAAGTCTCCATTGAGAGACGACCTAGGGTTGCTGCTATACTGAAGAAATTCTAGTAAAAACTTAACCTCTAATTTGACGCGCTCGACAACGCGGTCAAAATTTGGCGTCGTTTCCAGGGATACAAGATCATTTTTTTCCTTTATTTCCTTTTATTTAGTTATTTTACTTCTTAATTATTACTCCTTTAAATAGCCCACCCCCATTTGATTATTTTTGTTTTAGGTTTTGTCTTTATTTTTTGTTGTTTTTGGTGTGTTCTTTCTCTCTCTCTCTCTCTATTCTTCTCTATCTCCCACTATAATTCTATAGTATAACATTATATTCTTCTTTCACCCTTCTTAAGTTTTTTTTATCCATCTCAAATCAAAATAAATAAAAAACACACCAAAAAATCAATCAATCAAACTGGTCATCATTGTTGCATGACAGGATCTGGTAAAGAAACACTACTCGAATTTGATCCTGAAATTTAAAAGTCACTCCAATCACAAATCTGGTCATCTAGAGTAGGACAATCAACTAACACTAAGGAACCCCATTTGGAACATCAAGTGGTCTTAAACCAATCAAAAATTGAACCAAATCAAACCCCAGAGATCATGGCTGCAAATAACCAAACTTTAAAAGAACTAACCACCCTTGATGTGGAGTACCAACCTGCGTACATGTAACGCCCCGATCCCAGTTACCCAGAGTTGGTGCATTATTTCGTAACATTGGAATGATCACAAAAGATCAAGTCTCAAAAGACCGATTAGTTTAGTAGCCTTGGAAACACTAGATACATTCATAAATGTTACATTATATCATAAAGTGAAAAACTAAAACAACATAGCCTCCATTTTCCACACTCATATCCCCTTCATACTATCCCTGCAGGTCATTTCCAAAAATAATTCTTCACATCCTGGAAAAATTAAAACATTGAAAGGGTTGAGTTCATATGCTCAGTAAGGATAACCGTATAGTGTAAGGTTTCATAAATAAATATAAACATTTAAGGCAATGTATAACTAAACAAAAGCCTTTTAAACATGAAATTCAACATAATATGGAAAAAGTAAAATGAAATAATGCCATTTACTTATTCAAATGGATATTCTTCTAGTCTAATAATTACATTAAATATCAATAACCACTTTCATAATGATGGAATGCATAATTCCAGACTATCATAACCACATAGCCAATGCCTCGTGCCAAGAATACAAATAAGATTTTGTCAAGGCCTTGTGCCAAGACACTAGTTTGTCTCATGAGACCTTCCGATGAAATGAGGAGCTATAGCGGGCTCCACCCGTCACTTATTAAGTCCAATGCATTCCTCATATGAAAAGTTAGAAACATAAAATAAACATTCGTATTAAAAATAGCATACAAAATGTCAATACTTATCCAGAAACCATTAATGGTATAAAAATAGCACATCCACAGTCAAACATAACTCATTCGATACAATATGGGAGATTGTATTGCATCATATTAACCTCAATAGAGAATAATGAAGGATATTGACATAGATGAAAATAATCATCAAAACTATTTGAGATAAATATCCCCCTTTTTCTTGAAATCATTTAAAAGTCACACTATTAGTCAAGAAGCCATTTAAAATAGATTTTTGAATCAAAGTGTCCCATACCACTTTCAAACTTCTAAAAGGAGTTTTAATTTTAAAACTATAATGTCCATATAAATAAATCTTTAAAACCATTTTTAAAACATGGACATTAATGAGAAATATTTAGAAGAATAAGTCTTTAAAACATTTAAAAATGGTATTTTAGTTAGAGTTTCTAACCAAAAGAGAGACACTTGAATAAAAATAATTGAGGTAATCAAAACTTTGTAATATCATGAGAATAAAGGGATTCATGATATACTATGTAAAAGTACATTATATACACCATATAAAGGTGATTTGGTGTATAACAACAAAGAAGTCTCAATGGAATGTAAATTGAGATGAAATCTCTCATAAAGGCTATATCCTTAGGTTAAGGATAAATCAATGACATAATTATGAGTGAAAAATATAAATAAAATCAATATGATTGGATATTCAGTGTAAAACAATAAAAGTACATTCACACATATTCTTATAAAAACAACACCAATGAATTGGATGTTTAACTCAACAAATCGAGATTGAGTAAAAATTACTCTTTTCAAGTTCATACCGATGACCTGATAATTTATCAATGAAATGATTATGTGTATCAAAAGTATATCCATAGAAAGGAGAGTGGAATTTATGGCATAATCAAATGAATAGTGATTCTAAACATAATCTTGGAGTAAAATAATCAATGAAGTATGTGTAAAGCCGAATGAGTGGAAATTGAAATTTCAAATTCTCTTATTGATTTGGTGACATAAAAAACATACACCCATGAAAGAAGGATCATACAATGATGATTTAAATATACATGAATTAAAGTATATTACACAATGAATACAAACATAGGCATTACACACACCATATGTAATAAATAAGTGGTGAACAATGGAATTCTCACGGAATTAAAAGTGAGATAAGAAACCCCTTACTTTGTACTTTTTCCTTGGTCGATGGTAGTTTAACCTCCTGTATAATGGTGAAATAATTGTTATTGAATTATACAAGAATCATTTACATTAATATGATATCATATATGATCTTTTAACATTGATTTGTTAATAATATCTTAATATTATCATCATTTCAGGTGTTAACTTACTCGTTTTCCTTTATATTATTTATTACGTAAGCCGTGTTTGTTATGGATAGGTAGAATCTTATTAATATCTAGAATTATATCAATTCCTTAAATATTATTTTAAATCATAAAATTTTAATTATACTTGAATGGATACGATGGAGAATGAATCTCATCGCGTTCGTGGAGACAGTAGTCCCTACGTACGCACGAGCGACAATATCATTCTTTTGATGTTAAAATAATATATAATTGGATGGTATATCATATAGACAGAATAAATATAATGTTTTATTTATTATTTACATGAATTACACATCATTATTATACCCATCAAAATAATAATTTATTGAATGACAATTACACCACGACGTGGAGACGGTAAGCCATACGTACGCACGTATGGTGACATGCCATTCAAAGGATGGATAGAATAATGAATATGGTTGTACCATATTTATAATAACATCATAGTATATAGAATATACTGGAGTCATTATTTTAGAATATAAATAACAAATAAAGAAAAATTTGAAGAAGAAAGGAACTTGAAATAGGGTGGTGAAAACATTACCTCTTCTTCGGGTTCTTCCTTTTGATTTGATCAAAAGGGCTCCTTAGGTTGGCTTTCGGATCAAAATAATGCCTCTAGGTTGTAGTTAGGGAAGTTTAGAGAGTATATGTGCAGGGTTTGGACTATCCAAAAAGGCTTTGAATGTGTGAATTAGTGAGAAGTGTGAGTGCCCTTTTATAAGAGGGGTGAGGGGCACCTTTGGAAAAGCTAAACGTATTATTTTATAATAAATTAATATTCGGTTTCTAATGGCTCCAAAGTGGGTTATTTAAAGGTTAATGTGGGGATGGGTCGAAAAACACTCAACCAATAGAATTTAGACAGGTTTGGGTCATTATATTAACCTTATCTTTAGTTATTAACTCTTAGTTAATTAGTTTCACTTTTACAGTGTCTCTTTGTATTTTTATATTATATGGTTAATAAACTTACTATATAAATCCATGAGACCCCCAAGTGGTCCATTAATGATACACCTATCATGATATAATTCTATTGGCTGAACCGTTGATTTTTAGGAATTGAACATAAATTAATAATATAATATTTATTTTAAAAACTCCTTTATGTCAATTTTGACACTATTGGGTATTTTGTTTTTGATAAATTCATAACAGCATTATTAATTCGAAAACAATTTATATAATCAATCCTAATATGTCATAGTAACCTAGAAAATTAGTTTAATTCATAAAAAGTATCAAATTACATTTATTTTGATATTTATAATATCAATTATTTTAATATTTCATTAATTAGATAATTATTGCATCACCATTGTATCATAAATAAATTAAATTATTTAATGTCTAAAAATTATAAATAAAATTCAATTATGTAGGAAATCATTTTATCTTTCTAATTAATATTTACAATCGAATTTATATTATGTATAACCCTATATTAAAAATGGTTTAGTAAATAAACTTTGATTTTACCTCTTTTAACTCTTCTTTGAATTAAATAATAATAAATGTCCTAATCTAATACAAGTGGAGATAAATTATAATATTTTAATCCTAAGGTTTTTTTGGTCGAGATACACTTGTCCAATAGAATTAGGACATGTTTTAGGGTAATATTAATATCATTTTTACCCTTAATTACCCTATTTACTTTTAACCGTGGTCAATAAAAGTAAAAAGTTACTATTCACCAAAAATTATTTTCATCTCATTGAACCACATTTTACTCCTTGATATTAACCGTATCTCTAGGAGTTTCTAAATTCCACTCACAGAAGTGGTAAAATTATGTTTTATAAAAAATTCAGTTTTTTAACTACCACTTAGTGGTTTCACTATTCATCAAAAAATGAAAGTTTCCTGAAAAATAACAAAAATTAGGCCTAAGAAATATTTGATATTATGAATTCAAAAATGATGTCTATTTTACCAAATTAAAAACATATCAGTTGCATTAATTAATTTAAAAAATAATTCCCGTCGTCAAAACAAATATCGTGTTTTTAAGAGATAATAACTATCAAAAGATTGACACTTGTTTATGTCTGGTTTAAATGTGAAATAACATCCAATGACCAACATTATATTAAATTGTAAAAATATATTCTAAATATACTTTAAAACCACTCAAATTAATAATTTATCACTATTAATTATTTCGATTAAAAAAGTTGTTTTTAATTAAAATTTAGTAATTTTCATTATTCATCAAAATATGAAAGTTATCCGAAAAGTACCAAAATTGCACCCTAAGATAATTTCAATATTAAGAATCGAAAAATTAAATACATTTCAAAATATAAAATTTATAATATTTCAAAAAGTAGGTGTTACTATTCGTAATGGCTAGTTTGATTGGTTGCGGTGTGTTAGAATCTCAAGGTTGCGTACAATGCACGCCATTGCATTATTCAAAGGGAAACGTACCGTGAAAGCTTGGGGTGTTACATTATCCCCTCCTTCAATAAATTGTGTCCTCGATTTTTTTTTAAATTGGGCTTGAGAATATAATTGAATGTCCCACATCGGAAAAAGAGTCAATAAATCTATCACTTTAAAAGAAAGGAAGAGAGGTATAAAGGTCACCCAAGATAACCCATACTAGGATTCCATGTAGGAAAACAAGGATATGAACGATAAACTACGTGTTAAGTTCTGATAGAGAGGGATAGAAAATATGATCAGGAGAAAGTTAATAATAAGAAAATCACAAGCTTGTGTTGGGACAAACAGTCATTAGACTCCCAGTAGGAAAAGTAAACGGACAACATTTTTTGTTTTAAATTACATTACATAAGGACAAGGATTTCATTTATGATATTGACTAAGAAAACAAAGATATATACTTACTTTTTAAGTAGAGTTTCATTCTTTAATAAATTATTACCACTAACTCATTTTTTTTAACAATGAGTATTCAAGAAGACTTGGTCAAAATGGAAGAGCTAGAATAAACTTCTATAGAAATACATGATCCACATAGGATAAAATATATATTTACCTTGTCTTTAGATATTAATCAAAACCAAAATGGTTAGTATAATATCTGATGATCCCCCAAATGGATATTCCATTAGAGAAAAAAACTAATCTTAATTTCTAAAAATAAACCATCAATACCCCAAAGTTAAATAAATACCATTCAATAATCAATTGTCCTTAAAATCCTTCAATATAATCCAAACTAATATTGAAACCCAAAACTTATAATAATGTAGTCTTCCACGTTGAATTATATCTCTAAATTACATTAATTACACTTAAGGTCACATATTTAAAAGTAATTAACCTAATCATTTCCATAAATAACCCAAATCACTATAAATCAACAATAAAAATATAGATAAAAATCCACCATTACTCCTCAAATGAAATACCATACTATTCTATTTTCCTTAGGCATATAGTGATCACAACAAAGAGAACAACTTCCAAAATAACATTTATCACTTAATCACCAAATCATTTTCCTATACTAAAGGTATTCATTTGATAAGACATAAGATCCCAAATCAAATTGTTATTGATCAATAAAATCATTTAACTAAAAATAATAGTCACACTAACTAGGGACTTCACGTAGTTTAGTGGTAGACGATAAATCCCAATCACACATTGGTTGTGGGTTCGATTCCCACAGATTTGTTCGACGCGACAAGTTTTCACACGGTCTACGTGTTGTCCTTTTTCAAAAACTATATTTTATAACATTACCAAAATGAGATAAATTCCTCAAAATAACCATAACATAATTTAACCACAAATCTTATCTCATACCTTACATTTTCATCCCAAATTATAATAACTTATAATTTCCTAAAACCCAATGATCATATAAAACCAAATGGTTATTTATAACTATATCCACAAGAGAA
The DNA here is from genome assembly GCA_963277665.1 of Viscum album. Taxonomy (NCBI): domain Eukaryota; kingdom Viridiplantae; phylum Streptophyta; class Magnoliopsida; order Santalales; family Viscaceae; genus Viscum; species Viscum album. The sequence continues at coordinate 31,050,714 of OY728150.1, read as the reverse complement.
AAGATAATTGTTCCTCAAATATCATTCTCACATGGAAAACTGCAGGGTTACAAATACAAGAGAAAATTATTCTAAAGTAAACCCATCAAAAAGTTGCACTAATACTTTTTAAACATTTCTCCAACCATTTATTCCCACATAGCTTCTTCTTTGACAATGAAAATATCCTATAGAATAGGGAATTCACTCTGGTAAAGGTTAGGTCCCCTACATTTACGGAAAATGACTGTAAATGGATTCTTGGGACCATTTTTATCTTCTTCCATAGTACTGTTCATTTTTCTTCGGCAATTCTTCACTTTATGTCCTTCCTTCCCGCACGTAATGAATTTCTTTGTCCCATTGAGACACTTTCCTGGGTGTCTCCTTCCACATTTCCTGCATGATGGAAATTGAGGATTCCTTTCTCCATGGTCTCCACTGTTGGAGCTCTTATCATTCATCACCTTTATCTTCTTTTTTGAGTCTGGGAATTGGTTAATATATATATTATTGATCATATTTTTGGAAAATTGATTTGGCATAAAGACGATATATTTTACGCCTATCATCATTTTATTTTGTTGCTCATTTCCACCACCGTTCCTACCTTGTACATCATTCTCAAAGTCACTATGACATCCTTGGAATCCAGCCGTTGACTAAAACCAGAAATCATTGTGTGAGTAACAATAGTCATAAAATCATTTAGAGATTAACATGTCACCATATTCACAATTTGAAACACATTAGGATTAACCAAGGTCATTTACTCTCATCTTATATATATAATACTTCAAATCAGTTTGTAAATAAAATGTAAATTATCCTAAGCATATCCCCCGGGAGTGTCGTAACCAAGAGTGCATCAAATCCTGTTATCATGCACCCGTTCCCGTTCGAGTCTAGCTCAAAGCAGTGTTTTCGAGTTTTACCCCTAGTTACATCTGTTCCCGAGCCGTCTCTACCAGCTCGTATCCAGACAGGGATGTATTGCTCAGAAAACTCACAAAATCTCTACAATACCAATATTCTAGTAAGTTCTTCTATAATAATCCTAAAAGATCATCTTAGTTCAATGTGCTCTAATCAGAATTTATCTAAATCTAGATTCCAAGGTTTGTACTAAACATCCTCTAATACCAACTGTAACGCCCCGACCCTAGTTACCCAGAGTCGGTGCATTATTGTGTAACATTGGCATGATCACAAAAGATCAAGTCTTGAAAGACCGATTAGTTTAGTAGCCATGGAAACACTATATACATTCATAAATGTTACATTATATCATAAAGTGAAAAACTAAAATAACATAGTCTCCATTTTCCACACTCATATCCCCTTCAGACTATCCCTGCAGGTCATTCCTAAAATACTTCTTCACATCCTGGAAAAATTAAAACATTGAAAGGGGCGAGCTCAGATGCTCAGTAAGGATAAAAATATAGCAGAAGCTTTCATAAATAAACATAAACATTTAAGGAAATGTATAACTAAACAAAAGCCTTTTAAACATGAACTTCAACATAATATGGAAAAAGTAAAATGAAATAATTCCATTTACGTATTCACATGGATATTCTACTAGTCGAATAATTACATTCAATATCAATAAAAACTTTCATAATGATGGAATGCATAATGCCAGACTATCATAACCACGAAGCCAAGGCCTTGTGCCAAGACTACAAATAAGATTTTGTCAAGGCCTCGTGCCAAGACACTGGTTTGTCTCATGAGACCTGTCGATGCATCGAGGAGCTATAGCGGGCTCCACCCATCACTTATTAAGTCCAATGAATTCCTCATATGAAAATTTAGAAACATAACATAAAAATTCGTATTAAAAATAGCATATGAATTGTCAATACTTATCCACAAACCATGAATGGTATAAAAATAGTACATACACAGTCAAACATAACTCATTCGATACAATATGGGAGATTGTATTGTATCATATTAACCTCAATAGAGAATAATTAAGGATATTCACATAGATGAAAATAATCATCAAAACTATTTGAGATAAATATTCCCCTTTTTCTTGAAATCATTTAAAAGTCACACTATTTGTCAAGAATCCATTTAAAATAGATTTTTGAATCAAAGTGTCCCATACCACTTTGAAACTTCAAAAAGGAGTTTTAATTTTAAAACTATAATGTCTATATAAATAAATCCTTAAACACATTTTTAAAACATGGACATTAATGAGAAAGATTTAGAATAATAAGTCTTTAAAACATTTAAAAATGGTATTTTAGTTAGAGTTTCTAACCAAAAGAGAGACACTTGAATACAAATAATTGAGGTAATCAAAACTCTGTAATATCATGAGAATAAAGGGATTCATGATATACTATGTCAAAGTACATTATACACACCATATAAAGGTGATTTGGTGTATAACAATAAAGAAGTCTCAATGGAATGTAAATTGAGATGAAATCTCTCATAAAGGATTTATCCTTAGGTTAAAGATAAATAGACAACATAATTATGATTGAGAAATATAAATACACTCAATATGTTTGGATATTCAGTGTAAAACAATCAAAGGACATTCACACATATTCTTGTAAAAACAACACCAATGAATTGGATGTTTAACTCAACAAATCGAGATTGAGTAAAAATTACTCTTATCAAGTTCATACCGATGACCTGATAATTTATCAATGGATTGATTATGTTTATCAAAAGTATATCCAGATAAAGTGGAGTGGAATTTATGGCATAATCAAATGAATAGTGATTCTACACATAATCTTGGAGTAAAATAATCAATGAAGTATGTGTAAATCCGAATGAGTGGAAATTGAAATTTCAAATTCCCTTATTGATTTGGTGACATACAAAACATACACCCATGAAAGAAGGATCATACAGTGATGATGTAAATATACATGAACTAATTTATATTACACAATGTATACAAACATGGGAAGTACACACACCATATGTAATAAATAAGTGGTGAACAATGGAATTCTCACGGAATTAAAAGTGAGATAAGAAACCCCTTACATTGTATGTTTTCCTTGGTCGAAGGTAGTTTAACCTCCTATATAATGGTGAAATAATTGTTATTGAATTATACAAGAATAATTTACATTAATATGATATCATATATTATATTTTAACAATGTTTTGATAATAATATCTTAGTATTATCACCATTTCGGGTGTTAACTTACTCGTTTTCCTTTATATTTTTTGTTACGTAAGCTGTGTTTGTTATGGATAGGTTGTATCTTATTCATATCCAGAATTATATCAATTCCTTAAACATTATTTTTAATCATAAAATGAGAATTATACTTGAATTGATACGATGGAGAATGAATCTCATCACGTTCGTGGAGACGGTAGTCCATACGTACGCACGAGCGACAATATTATTCTTTTGATGTTAAAATAATATATAATTGGATGGTATATCATATATAAAGAATAATTATCGTTTTATATTTATTAATTACATGAATTACACATCATTATTATACCCATCCAAATAATAATTTATTGAATGACAATTACACCACGACGTGGAGATGGTAAGCTGTACGTACACACATATGGTGACATGCCATTCCAAGGATGGATAGAATACTGAATATGGATGTACCATATTTATAATAACATCACAGTATATAGAAGATACTGGAGTTATTATTTTAGAATAGAAATAACAAATAAAGAAGAATTTGAAGAAGAAAGGAACTTGAAATAGGGTGGTGAAAACATTACCTCTTCTTCGGGTTTTTCCTTTTGATTTGATCAAAAGGGCTACTTAGGTTGTATTTCTGATCAAACTAAGGCATCTAGGTTGTAGTGAGGGAAGTTTAGAGAGTATTTGGGCAGGGTTTGGCTGATCCAAAAGGCTTCGAATGTGTGAATTAGTGAGAAGGGGGAGTGCCCTTTTATAAGAGGTGTGAGGGGCACCTTTGGAAAAACTAAAAGTATTATTTTATAATAAATTCATATTCGGTTTATAATGGATCCAAAGTGGATTATTTAAAGTTTAAGGTGGGTATGGGTCGACAAACACTTAACCAATAGAATTTAGACAGGTTTGGGTCGTTATATTAACCTTATCTTTAAGTATTAACTCTTATTTAATTAGTTTCACTTTTACAATGTCTCTTTGTATTTTTATATTATATTGTTAATAAACTTACTATATACATCAAAGAGACCCCCAAGTGGTCCATTAATGATACAAATATCATGATATAAGTCTCTTGTAAGAACCTTAGATTTTTAGGAATTTAATATGAATTAATAATATAATATTTGTTTTAAAAACTCCTTTATGTCAATTTTGACACTATTGGGTATTTTGTTTTTGATAAATTCATAATAGCATTATTAGTTCGAACAGAATTTATATAATTAATCCTAATATGTCATATTAACCTATAAAATTAGTGGAATTTATAAAAACTATCAAATTACATTTATTTTTATATTTATAATATCAATAATTTTAATATTTCATTAATTAGGTAATTACTGCATCACCATTGTGTCATAAATAAATTACATTATTTAATGTCTAGAAATTATAAATAAAATTCCATTATGTAGGAAATCATTTTATCTTTTTAATGAATATTTACAATCAAATTTATCTTATGTATAACACTACATTAAAAATGTTTTAGTAAATAAACTTTGATTTTACATCTTTTAAATCTTCTTTGAATTAAATAATAATAAATGTCCTAATATAATACAAGTGGACCTAAATTATAATATTTTACTCCTAAGGTTGTTTATGGTCGAGATACACTTGTCCCATAGAATTAGAATATGTGTTAGGGCAATATTAATATCATTTTTACCCTTAATTACCCTATTTACTTTTAACCGTGGTAAATAAAAGTAAAAAGTTACTATTCACCAAAAATTATTTTTATCTCATTGAACCACATTTTAATCCTTGATATTAACCGTGTCTCTCGAATTTTTGAAATTCCACTCACAGAAGTGGTAAAATTTTTCTTTATGAAAAATTCAATTTTTTAACTACCACTTAGTGGTTTCACTATTCATCAAAAAATGAATGTTTCCTGAAAAATAACAAAAATTAGGCCTAAGATATATTTGATATTATGAATTCAAAAATGATGTCTATTTTACCAAATTCAGAACATATCAGTTTCAATAATTAATTTAAAAATTAATTCCTGTCGTCAAAACAAATAGCGTGTTTTTAAGAGATAATAACTATCAAATGATTGACACTTGTTTATGTCTGGTTTAAATGTGAAATTACATCCAATGACCAACATTGTATTAAATGGTAAAAATATATTATAAATATAATTTAAAACCACTCAAATTTATAATTTATCACTATTAATTATTTTAATTAAAAAAGTTGTTTTTAATTAAAATTTAGTAATTTTCACTATTCATCAAAATATGAAAGTTATCCAAAAAGTACCACAATTTCACCCTAAGCTAATTTCAATATTACGAATCCAAAAATTAAGTCCATTTCAAAAGACAAAATTTATAAAATCTCAAAAAGTAGTTATTACTATTCATAATGGCTAGTTTTATTGGTTGTGGTGTGTTAGAATATCGAAGTTGCGTACAATGCACGCCATTGCATTATTCGAAGGGAAACGTACCGTGGAAGCTTGAGGTGTTACAATACATCCAATATCCTAAGGAAGCAGCCATCTTTGAGCTGAGATCAGGTCTCATCCACCTCCTTCCAAAATTCCATGGTCTTCCTGGTGAGGACCCTCACAAACATCTCAAAAAATTTCACATAGTGTGCTCCACCATGAAACCCCAAAATGAGTCTGAGGACTTAATAAAGTTTAGGGCCTTCTCTTTCTCCCTTGATGGTGTAGCCAAATATTGGTTATACTATTTTCCTACCAGAATTGGGGGCTAGAATGACCTAAAAAGACTTTTTCTAGAGAAGTTCTTCCCTACCTCCTGAACTGCTTCAATTAGGAAAAAATATGTGGAATTAGGAAATCACAAGGAGAGACCCTTCATGAATACTGGGAGAGATTCAAAAGACCTTGTTCAAGCTACCCCCACCACCAGATTAGTGAACAACTTTTAATTAAATACTTCTATGAGGGACTTATCGCCATGGATCGTGAAATGATTGATGATGTAGCTGGTGGTGCCCTAATTGATAAAACTCCTTCCACCGCTCGTGACTTAATAGCCAACATGGCTCAAAATGCACAACAATTTGGTACACGAGCTATTGCACCAACCCGAGGAGTTCACGAGGTAAGTCATTCAGCCCATGAACAAAAGGTAGATACTAAACTTGATGAGATTCATACCCTTCTAAGGAAATTGGCTCAAGCACAAGGTAACTCACACTCTAATTCTATTCCATTACATTGTGGTATTTCTTCTGATAACACTCATTTTTCTGACCAGTGACCACAACTTCAATATTCATCAGAGTCTTGTTCAGCTGTGTTCCCAGGGCATCCATTCCAACAAGTACCTCCCTTCAAGAAAGAACAATTCATGCCAAATCCAAATCCAGGGTGGCAAGCACAACCCCAATACCGACAAGGAGGAAACTCAAGCTACCCCAAGAAGAATTGGTATCAACAAGGCCAAGGTATGAAACCTTTTTATCCTTAAACTTCTCAAAACTATCATCCTCCTCCTCCCAAATCTGAACCAATCCTCGAGGACATGGTGAAACAAATGGCAACCCAGAACCTCCAGTTCCAACAGACCAGACAATCCGCAATTTATGATTTGCGAACTCAAGTGGGTCAATTGGAAAACACCATCAGTGAGCTTAAGATGCAAAGGTATGGAAAACTACCATCCCAACCCATTTCCAATTTGAAGGACAAAGGTAATGAATGTGCAATTACACTTCGTAGTGGTAATGAAGCTTCTCCTTCTACTGATTCTTCTCAAAAGGTATGTCCCCCTCTTGAAAATACTCTTTCTCCACCCATGAAAGATTCCAATGAAGAAAAAAAATAAAAATGACAATAAAATTATCATTAAGGATTCCCATGAACAATCAATTCCTCTTCCTTTCCCTCAAAGACTCTCTAAATATAAGAAAAACATTGATGATGAGATTGAAAATGAAATAATGGATACATTTAAAAAAGTTCAAGTTAATATCAAATTATTAGATTTAGTCAAGAAAATTACCTGTTATGCCAAATTTCTTAAAGAACTTTGCACCCATAGACGAAGGATGATGGGGAATGAGAGAGTCAACTTGGGTAGGAATGTCTCGGCCTTGATTCAACCAGCAATGCAAACCAAATGCAAGGATCCGGGAACATTCACGATACAGTGTACCATAGGGGAGACCATCTTTTCTGATGCTATGCTAGATTTAGGTGCTTCCATTAATGTAATGCCTCACTCCGTGTATACTTCTCTACAGGTTGGAGACCTTCAACCAACAGTCATTGTTGTGCAACTTACCAATCGTAGTACAACACATCCAAAAGGAGTGATTGAGGATGTCCTTGTTAGAGATAATAATCGCATCTTCCCTGCTGAGTTCTACATTCTTGAGATGGAAGATACCCGAACACAATGACACGCTCCTCTCATACTTGGGAGTCCATTCCTCAAAATAGCAAAGACGACCATCAATGATCACAATGGTACATTTTCCATGGAATTTGGTGGAGAAAAGGTAAGTTTCAACACCATTGAGGCTATGAAACAACCCATTGAGGAGCACTCCACTCTTCCTGTCTATTTGATGTAAGTGCTCTCAAATGATGCACACACACACAATTTTCTCCTCAACCCAAAATCTGATTCATTTTTGTTTTCTTCACCCTTGAATGATTTGAGTTTTGATTCATGTTTTGAGTGTTGTGTGGGTTCTGAAAAGTGTAAATTTTGTGCTTTAATTAATGAGTGTGTTCATTCTGAGGTGCCCATGACCGTCGATGATTCTGAAAATCTCATTTCTATAGATTCTCTATCTTTAGAGAATAAACATGAGAAGATAGATAGTTTAATAGACCTCAATCCCCCTAAATCACCTCCCTAAATCCAGAAACCACCGGTGTTGGAGCTTAAACAACTTCCTTTTAATTTAAAATATGCATATCTTGAGGGTATTGACCAATTGCTCGTCATTATTTCCAATAACCTCTCTCCACAATAGGAATCGAAATTGCTCAAACTTTTGAGAGAGTGTAAAAAAGAAATAGGATGGACATTGGATGATATTACCAGGATTATCCCATCTATTTGTATGCACCATATACTTTTGGATGATGAAGCTAAGCCTGTAAGAAAATCTCAACGCCGGTTGAATCCCACTCTCCTTGAAGTGGTAAAATTGGAAGTCAGTAAATTACTTACTGTGGGGATCATTTATCCCATATCTAATTGTAAATGGGTTAGCCCAGTGCAAATTGTGCCTAAAAAACAGGAATAACAGTTGTGTCAAATGAAAGGAATGAGTTGGTTCCAACATGTGTGCAAAACAGTTGGCAAGTCGGTATTGACTACCGTCGACTGAATCAAGCCACGTGGAAGGACCACATTCCTTTACCTTTCATTGACCAAATGATAGAACGATTGGCCGGTAAGTCCCATTATTGTTTCCTTGATGGCTATTCGGGTTATTACCAAATCCATATATCCCTTAAGGATCAAGAAAAGACAACATTTACCTATCCATTGGGCACATTTTCATACAGAAGGATGCCATTCAGTCTTTGTAATGCTCCAGGTACTTTTCAGTGATGTATGTTGAGTATTTTTTCTGAGTACCTTGAGAGTTGTATGGAGGTATTTATGGATGATTTCATGGTATATGGATCTTCTTTTGATGATTGTTTGGAACACCTAGGTTCTGTCTTCCGCCGCTGCATTGAAAAAGATCTTGTTTTAAATTATGAGAAATGTCATTTTATGGTTGAGCGGGAGATAGTGCTTGGGAATGTCATATCAAATAAGAGAATTCAAGTTTATAAATCAAAAATTGAATTAATTTCAACCCTTCCATTTCCAAAATGAGTTCGTGAGGTGCGATCTTTCTTAGGTCATGTTGGTTTTTACCGCCGATTTATTACAGACTTTAGTAAGATCGCACTTCCTTTATCTCGGTTATTACAAAAGGATTCTGAATTTGTTTTTGATAAAAATTGTTAGGATGCTTTCAATTCACTAAAAGTGAGTCTCACATCACCTCCCATAATCCAACCACCAAGGTGGGATCTGCCCTTCAAACTTATGTGTGATGCCTCTAACTTTGTAGGTGGGGCAGTTTTATCACAAAGGGTTGAGAAGTCCCCTCATGTCATTGCATATGGCTCACATACCCTTGACCCTGCCCAGGTAAACTACACAGCCTCTAAAAAATAACTCCTTTCTATTGTGTTTTCCTTGGAAAAATTTCGTTCATATCTTCTCGGGTCAAAAATCATCGTCTTCTCTAATCATGCTGCCCTTTGCTTCCTCCTAAAGAAACCTGAAGCCAAACCTCACCTCATTTGATGGATGATCCTCCTCCATGAGTTTGAACTTGAGATTAGAGATAAGAGAGGGGTGGAGAATGTGGTATCTGACCACATTAGTAGGATTTCCCCACCATTGGACCATCATGTTGACTCACCCCTACCCATTGGAGAATTCTTCCCTCTTGAGATCCTTTGTGATGTTGTGGACCTTACCCCATGGAATGCAGACATTGTGAATTTTATAGCACCATCTAGGGTCCCCACTGATTTTAGAACTTCACAATCCCAATGACTTAAACATGATTCTCGATTGTACATTTGGGATGACCCATATTTTTGGAGGATCTGTAGTGACCAAGTTGTTCGTAGGTGTGTCCCTGACCATGAGTTCACCTCTGTTTTGACCTTCTATCACACCTTGGAATGTGGGGGCCACTTTGGCTCTCAACGTACAGCTTGAAAGTTCCTTTACTCAGGACATTATTGGAAAACATTGTATAGGGATGCCCATAGATTTTTCAAGTCATGTAGTCGTTGTCAATTCACAAGGAATATCTCCAAGAGGAATGAAATGCCCCAACAACCCATGTTATTTTGTGAGATATTCAATGCATGGGGCCTTTTCCAAATTCATTTGTCTTTGTATACATCTTATTGGATGTTGAATATGTATCTAAATGGGTGGAAGAAAAGGCCACTAGGACCGATGACTCTCGAGTGGTTATTGATTTTGTGAGGTTCCAAATTTTCAGTAGGTTTGGTTTATGAAGATTCATCATTAGTTATCAGGGTTCACATTTTTGTAATCACAACATGAAAAATTTTCTTCATAAGTTTGGGGTTGATCATAAAGTCTCCACTACATATCACCCCCAAACTAATGGACAAGTAGAAATATCAAATCGGGAATTTAAATGAATCTTGGAAAAAATGGTACAACCCAATAGGAAAGATTGGAGTTTGCACTTCGATGATGCACTTTGGGAGTACTGTACTGCTTTTAAAACCCTAACCGGAGTGTCACCATACAGAGTTGTGTTTGGAAAGGCTTGTCACCTCCCAGTGGAGGTAGAACACTGAGCATATTGAGGTGTTAAACAATGTAATATGAACCTTTCAGATGCAGGTGAGCAAAGACAGCTGCAGATTCAAGAGTTGGAATAAATTCAACGTGATGCAAATGAAAACTCCTGAATCCATAAAGAGAAGGAAAAGGCTATTCTTGATAGCATGATTCACCAGTGGAAGTTCCATATTGGTGAGAAGGTCCTCATGTACAATTCTAGGCTTAAGCTCCATGCAGGTAAGCTTCGTTCCCGATGGCTCGATCCTTATACTGTTACTAATCTTTACCCTTTTGGTGCAATATAGGTTTTGCATGAGCAGAGTGGATGAAGTCTTACCATCAATGGGCAGCTACTTAAACACTTATATGAGGATTTTCCGAAGAATCCGGTGAAGGAAGTCCACCTTCTCGACGCATCATACCAATAAAACACACCAGGTTTTATCCTTCCTTCTCACATTCTCAATTATTTCAGTGAGGAAACTTCATACTCTAGGTTTGGGGGGTGGATACATTCTTGGGTTAGTTAGGAATTTTCATTGTTTTCTCCTTTTGTTTTCTCTTTTTGGCTTTCTTTATGGTATTTTTATTTTCCCCCATCAATAATTTCAAAGTTCCATGATTTGGAGACCATAAAGACGGGAAAGTAAAAATACCATAATGAAAAGTAAAAAGAGTATTTGTATGAATTTAACATCAGGGAGTGATTTTTAGTGAATTGGTTTTCTTTCAAGGATATAAATGGTCGTATCTATATGAAACCTTTGAGATTATTGACGCCCATTGTGTGAGTAGTTTTAGGGAAAACTTTGTCACTAATATCTCCACAAATATTTGCACCAAACCACAAAGTGTGATTATTTCTTACTTAATATAAGGTAAATATATGTTGGGTTAATATTTTTTAGCTTTAAATTATATTTCCATACATTCGTTCCTTATCCGATCTGTTTCATTACTGTACCAGATTGACCTATGCGTGTGTACCTAATGTCCGACTATTGTACGCCCTCAAAAAAAATTGTCGTGTCTTGGGAAGGTCAAAAACCACTCCTCCTAAACCTTTGATCTTGTTATAACTATTGCAATTAGTGTCGTGAGGAGATCAAACAAGGGTTGAGAGATGAGTGTGAGATTCATTCCAATTGCAACTTCAAAAACATATATATAATAAATGAGGGGAGTGATGAAATGTGCAACATATGGGGATATCTAGGTCAGGAGCTTATGGTTTGACTTCTGGGAATGCTTTAAGGAGTTGGTCTTGAAATATGATTGCAAAGGATGTAGGACAGGTTCGGTGAAAAAATCATTTAGGCTGAAAAATGTTAAAATAACATATATTTATTGGATAACAAGTGGAAAGAAGAGCATGGAATGGTTTTCACACACACATGGAGAGTTAGTTTCATGCTTTACCTCTGAATTCCTTGCTTAATTGGGTATTGTTAATCTTTTTGAATTTCGCTATGATATGATTTATGAGACATCTTTTTCAATTTTCACTAGGAAGAACTCCTTGGTGTGGTTCGTGCATTGATCACTTTACTTTAAATAAAATTTCCTCAAATGATAAATCTTCAGGATGTTGGAAATATATATATATATATATATATATATATGCATCATTGTATTTGGATATGTGACTTTGCCCAGGAGTGAAAATGTTTAGGTGTGGGGGTGTGATCGTACCACGATTCACTGTTTTATTCCACCCTTACACCATTGTTTTAAACTAGTTTTGTAATGAATATTCCAAATTTAATAATAAATTTCACTTTATGTTTAAATCATCTAATTAATGTTAATAAACATTATAATGGGTGATGTTACTTTTTATTATTATTTCAATGTAGGTAGAGGTGATTTGGAGGGCCCTTGATGAAGTGGAAGAAAAATGGGCCAAAATTGCCTGGATCCATGGACATCTGTCCACTTTTTGGCATAGTAAATGGAATCCGTGCATACAAATGGGCTGATATTTAGTTGACCAGTCCAAAATTTAATATTATACATTTCATATTAAGAAGATCAATCCTGATTCGACTGCTATGGGGCCCATCCGAACTGATCTATCCAAAACACCGAATTTGGAACAAGTCAAATGTTGTGTTCTGTATTTTATCAATATCCTGAGCTTTAGTTGTCCAAATGGTTCCAAACATTCGGTGGAGACAGTCCAGAGGTAGGGATACAACTTTTATATTTTCTCCAATGCGAGATAAGGATTTTGAAAGACCGAAATGCGTGGTACAATTGGATTGATGAAATCTGTGTGCCTAAAACCACCTTCTAATTTTCCAATAAAAGGGCACCAAGGGAACTTCATTTGAAAGTTCAGCCAGAAGGCAAGGTGTTACCATTTTGGAGTCTCCAATGAGTCTTCTCAACATCTCTAGATGTTCTAGAGGCTATGGGAAGTGATACTTCAACATCTTCATCTTCTTCCTATTCTATGGGTTTCTAAACCCCTTGTGATCACCTGGGGAGGAATGTGATGTAATCCTGAGTTTCAAAGTTGTATTATTTTGAATGATATTTTTAATTCCAGGTTTTATGTTGTCTTCCTCATCCTATATTTTTATTTAATTGAGTTATATACAGGTATGTTATACTCAACTCAATTGATCATGTTTCGGGGTACCCTTTCATGGGATGTTTCACAAACTGTTCATCCCCTTTTCTTCCCTCATTCAATTACGGTATTTGTGTGGTTCATATTGGTCAATTGAACTCACATAAGCACTATCAAGATCATGCACATTTATTTCATGGTATCACAATGAAATAACATGAAAACGTGGATAGCACATTGAATTCTTCATGTGTTGCCTTGGTGAGTTTCGGTTATGATGTCGAACACAAATCACCCAATCATAGGCGGTGTCCGGTGAATCTTTATGTGTTTTTGACTGAACCCTAGGAGGTATCCTAGTATAAACTCAATAAAATTCTAGTTCTAGGTGTCACAAACCAGGGATTAAAAGATCATAACCCCATCCATTGAAGCGATGAAGGATGATCATCATGAGACTTCCCTGGGTTGATCATGTTTAATCATTCTTGTTCATTTCTACTTTGTTTTATCGCTTTCATTTCCTATTTTCATCATTAATCATAAAACCCACAAGTTTTAAAAAACCTAATTCACCTTCTACTTCCATAATCAAAACCCTCTTTTTAAATTAATGGTCTAAGGCTCCGTCGAGAGACGACCTAGGGTTGCTGCTATACTGCAGAAATTCTAGTAAAAACTTAACCTCTAATTTGACACGCTCAACAACACGGTCAATCACCACTGTGCTACTCCACCCGAGATACAAGATTATGATGATGGAGAGAAAAATTTTAAAATGGGAAAAAGAAATCAATAACAATGATAGTGGGGTGAACCCTACACCCAAACCATTTCAGTACTATTGAAATTTTCAGAATAAAATAAAGAGAAACATTTAAGCACAATGAACTAAAGTACTACCACTCCCCCATTGAACAACAAAAATAGTTAGTTCTACATTTTCATGGAGATTAGAAGGATCATTGTGAGGGAACAAAAAATAGAAAATGAAAGAGAAGAGAAGTGAAAAGAAGAAGATGAATTACGAAGATAAAATATAATTAAAATATAAAAAACTATTACAGATACCAAACTCCACCATTCCCACTTGAAAATGGATATGTTGTAAGAGGTATAAGATATGACAATTTATAGAGAAAATGGGTGACAAAATTTGGGTCCCAATCTTTCCACCTGATTGATCCACACCTTATCCTAATTAAATGGCTGAATCTTGGAGTGCTTACTTAATAAAGGTTGTTCCATCCTTTGTCCATATCCAACCCTATAAATTTATATTCAATGGAGAGGTGTGTAGAATTTTATTAATATTTTAGTCCAAAACATTTAATATGGTCAGTTGACTTTCCATATTCAACTTTTCCAACATTCCATGACAATATGACCTTTAATAAAGATGAATACCACATGGAATCCTCCATAAAAGTAGATCCCCATCTTTGTTTCTTTCTCCATGAAGAATTTAACATTCATTGGACCAAAACACATGGAGATAAAATCTCAATAGTAAAAAAGTCATGATTTGTACACAGTTTTCATGGCCCTATTTTCGAGATATATTTTAGCCTCCAAATAAATGATTTAGAATTGACACCAGAAGGATGAAATGGTACCCATGATGTATATAAACATAAAAAAATGAATTTTACAATTTCATTTAGTTTAGAAAAAGTTATGGCCGAATTATAGAATAAAAATAAAATAATTAAAACCCAAAATTAGGCCATTTAGCAAAAATCTTCAAAATTCATCTAAAACTATCAATGTGACCATTTACCATAAAATAACACTATTGTGGGATTTAAAAAAAATATTGAAGTATAAAATATGTGAAAATTTTGTCTTCATCACCCCCCCCACACACACACATAACCATTGCACTTCCGGTCAATCATCATATATTCAAATCATAATCCACACAACAATCAACCAAAAGAAAACATCAATGATCATTTCCAAAGTAGAATTCCATCTTGTATACTCTGTGAAAAATAGATCACTCACATCTTCATTCCTCAAATTTAAATTTGTTCATCCTCATAAATCCATCCATTTCCCAATCACAACCTACCTCACAGTGAATTTTATGTCACTCTTCACTCAAGAGAAATTAAATCTATAGTTATGATCATACTTCAAAATCGCATGTATCACCATATGCTTATGACAATTCTTGTTTCTACAGAGAATTAAAAATGAAAATGTTTTCCATCATTAGGTATTTTCTTGGTTAGTATTTTGGATTAGGTTTGGTGGGAAAATGATTGGAAATTTAAGGCTGAAAAGAGGAGGTTTTGACTCTTAAATACAATGCATGAATATTTAAGTAAAAAACCAGATGAACCTCACTCAGATCCCCCTAAAAGTGTAAAACACTACTCCAAATCCCATTTTATTATATAAGACATGAGAAAATCCGTTATTACAATTTATTATATCACCCAAATTATCCCCCTTTTTTCTCATTTTTTTAATCTCCAGAAACGCATAGCTTTATTTTATTTATTTTTTTCATAGATAATGAGATGAAAATAGAATACAATGAATGGATGAAAATTATGACCTTTATTTTAAAGATTAACATGAGTCATAAAAGAAGGTACAATGAAATATTCAATCTCACCTCCATTTTTCATCATTTTATTCAATTTTTTTCATGAAGGAGAACTGAATGAATGAAATATACCACATTGAAATATTTACTCAAGCTCAATTATCTCATAATCCAATACCTATAATATTGACACAAACCTCACACCACCAACAATTGAAACACATCCCAAAATCACACACACACGAAAGTCCCTTCCCCCACACTCAAACATGAAATATCCATGCAAAATTACTCAGGGTATGAGTAGGTAAGGAAAATCTGCATTTAATGTGGCTTAAACATATAAGGCAATTTATGGAAACAAAGGGATAATGAAGGATAAATGTAAGGGTGGGTCTCAAGATAAAAATGTGGCTAGAAAAATATATTCCTCAATCATATCAATAACATTCCATGAAATCCACATCTTCGAAAGAGAAAATTAACAAATTATGGTTCCCACAGAAAATCCATGTTTCCCTCAAGATTGTGTGGGTATTAGGAAAAATATATCAATGTGTTTTAGAATACCTCACAGAACTAGAAAAATGATTTGAGTAAGTGTTTTATGGTCATGGATTTCAATAATTGGTCAAACTCATAAATATTCTTGAAAATCCAATTCATAGAGACAGTTTTCACATCAACAATCATTTAAAATCAATTTTTTTTCAAAAATCATATCAATTTTATTAAAATCAATTGATGTGTGAAAAATTATCTGAATTTACATTGAAACTCAATAATCCTAAATATATTAAAAACAAAAAGGAAAAGAACACATGAACAACTATGAAGTTTGATGCTCCCCCCACACATAGATTTAACTAACCCTCATTTTGGCATAATAAAAATAAATGTAAGGGCAGAAAAAACAAAGGAACGAAAAGATACAACCTAATATTATTTTCCAGTGGTATCTTTGAGATAAGCTTTTAGTTGCTTAAAATTCCTCCTAGAATGAAATAAATAAATAAATTCATAAGAAAATAAATATAAATAAAGAAGTAGGGAAAACATGATAGAATATTGTTTAGACCCCCAAGTGGTGATAGGATTTTACTACCCCTAATCAGGCAGTTGTAGTGGTTTAACCCCAATATGATGGTGGGAGTGGTGTCGTTGAGATAAACCACCACATGTTACTTTTCTTAGTGTCCATGATTAGACACCAACAATAGAGAACCCAAAATAAGATAAAAAATTCACAACCCCTAAGAATGAATAAAGAGATAAATTAAGGTCTAGTGTGGGACGGGAAAGAAGATAGGGGTACTCCTTGTTGATTTTAGTGATGTCCTCCTCCATATGGTATTAAATTTGTTTAAGATGAGGTAGTAAAACCACATGATTCTCTATCTCTTCTTCTTATTTGACCACCACCACCTGGGTGTTTCCATCCTTAACATCGAAGTTATTCTCTATTTGTACTCTGTCAAACAATTTAGTAAGGGACAAGTCTAAAAATAGTTCATCTTGAATAAGATTAAAACCTGAAAAATCAAAAAAAAAACAATCTTCACATTCGAGTAAATATCATGATAATGTATCTCTTTGGGAAATTCCATTGCAAACTCCATCTCAATATGTGTATCTTCTATATTATCTTCCAAAGAAAGAGAGATATAATGGTGCTTGATCTCCCATATGTGAATTATCTAGAAAATATTATTCTTCAACCTCCTCTGGAAACGGTGTGGATAGTTTTGAGGCTAGTTCCTTCATAATTTCATCCTCATATGGATCTTCAATTGAAAATGTTGGAAAAATAAGCATTGATTCTTCTTTTTCTTGAGCCTCCTTTTGAGCTTCCAATTCCTTCAAGGAAGATGAAATTAATATCATTTGATTCCTCAACTATTATATATTTTTATCATTATCTTCCAACTGACTATTTAGTGATAATTGATTGATAACCCCAAAAATATTTTTATCATGAAAATCATATGAAAAATTACCTTGAAATTCTATCATTGAATCATGAAAATAAAGATATGAAATGAAGTTCATTTTTTTTGGTTTCTGAATTTTATGATTTTTTGGTTTTTGTTTTGAAACATAGTGGGAGTAAGTACTTTCCCTCCCCAAAATGGGGAAAATTTGACGAGAGGGGTTTTTCCTAGATCCATCACTAATAAATTTTTATCACCTAAGAGTGTACCATAGCGGCACAACCTAGGGTCTATCTCGAAGTGGCCGCTCACAACAAACCAAATTTTTAATATCATTATTTGTAACCAAAATATTATAAAACTTATTATATGAAAATATAAATCAGGGTTTGAAAATACATAAAATATAACATATATTAATAATAAAATTAAAAACACAAAGGAAAGAAATAAGACACAAAGAAGTTATTGAAGAATCGTTGTCGTTCTTAGGAGATCGGGGTGATAAAATCATTGTTATTTAAACATATTTATTATCAATACTCTACTCAATGTTAAGATCAACCCTATCACTCAACACCTTTTCGTGAATTGTTATTATCCTACACCAACCCACCGTATACAAAATAAGACTCACTCACATCATCGCCACAATTCTAATCTACCCTGGATGCAATATTATGATGATGAAGAGAAAAATTTTAAAATGGGAAGAATAAATCAGTATCAATGAATGTGGGGTGAACCCTACAATATAGCCATTTCATTACTATAAAAATTTCTAGAATAAAATAAAGAGATACATTTAAGCACAATAAAATCAAGGACATCCACTCCCCCTTGAACAACAATGAGAGTTAGTTCCCCATTTTTATGGAGATCAGAAGGATCATTGTGGGGGAACACAAAATAGAAAATGAAAGAGAAGCGAAATGCACAAAATAAGAACAATAACTAAGCTTAAATATAGATAAAATATAACAAACTACTATAGATACCAAACTCCCCCATGACCCCTTGAAAATGGCTTAGTTGTTAGAGGTAGAAGAGTTGACAATTTATAGATAAAATGAGTGAGAAAATTTGCATCCCAATCTATCCACCTAATTGATCCGTGCTTTATCCTAATTAAATGGATGAATCAAGGATTTCTTAATTCATAAAGGCTGTTCCATTTTTTTCCCTTTCAATCCTCAAAATTTCAGATTCATGGGAGACATGTGTAGAAAGTTATTACTATTTTAGTCTGAAGCATTTAATCTGGTCAGTTGACTTTTTATATTTCACATTTCCAGATTTCTATGCCATTATGACCTTCAATAAGGCTGAATACTGTGTGGAATTATCTGTAAAGTTTTATCCCCATTTTATTTTCTATCTCCATGCCAAATTTAAGCTTCATTGGACTGGCCCACATGGAGTTATAATCTCAATAGTAAAAGTGTCCAGATTTGTACACAGTTTTTGAGGCCCTATTTGTGTCCTATATGTTTTCATCCAAATGAATGATTCAGTATTGACTCCAGAATGATTAAATGGGACCCATGATGTATATAAACCTAAAAAATTAATTTTACAATTTTATTTAGTTTTCAAAACATTATGGAAGAATTAAAAAATACAAATAATATAATTAGATCCCAAAATTAGTCCATTTAGAAATTATACTCAAAATTCATCTAAAAATTTTCAATGTGACAATTTCAAATAAAATAATACTATGGTGTGATTTAAAAAATGAATTTCTATATAGAATATGTGAAAATGGTTCGAACTACATGGGACTTGATCCTTGTCTCTTGGACATGGTACGTAGATATCCCCCCCTCAGGTCCAACCCCTACCAATGGTAAGCCATTGTGTCCCCCAATCGATGGTAATCCATTGTGTTCCCAAATCGATGATTAGGAATTGTGTCCCCAAATTGACGGTAAGTCATTGTGTCCCCCAATCTAGGGTAATTCTTTTTGTCCCCCAATCGACGGTAAGCTATTGTGTCCCCTAATCGACGATAAGCCGTTGTGTTCCCCAATTGACGATAATCCATTGTGATTCTCGATCAATGGTAAGACATTGTGATTCCCAACCAGTGGTAAGCCATTGGAACCCCAACTGTCTATAAGTCGTTGGATCCCTAGTCAGTGGTAATTCATGATACCCCGTCCTATGGTAAGCCACTGTACCCCATCCAGCCATAAGCCATTGTACCCCATACAGTGGTAAGTCGTTGTACCCAATCTAGTGGTAAGCCGTTGTACCCCATCCAATGGTAAACCATGGTGATTCATAATAAATGGTAAGCTGTTGTACCCGATCCAGCGGTAAGCTCTTGTATCCCCATCCAGTGGTAATCCATTTTAGTCCATAATCAATGGTAACCTATTGTAGTCCCCTTCGCTGGGACCCAAATCTCTGGTCCTCCCTGTGAGAATCAGACCAACCCAGGCTACTAACCATGCGTAAGCCCCAGTATATTGTCATGTCTTTGTCCTATTCGTACACTATAATTCTATACCCCCATCCTAAACTATGTTGACTTTGATTCCCTACCATAGGGATATGTAGGAAGCCTCTTTGAGGTTCAATCCCATCACCCATGTCGCATCCTGGTCTTTTCTGGGATGGTCATACCCCGAACTGGAGGTTCCACTTCCTCCGGGTCCCATCCATACATCCATTTTCAGGGGTCATCTCCTCATTTGTCCCATATCCCACTTAAACTATGTGGACTTTGATTCCCTTCCATAGGGATATGTAGGAAGTCTATTATAGACTCAAGCCCAACATCATTGTTTCCCTCACGTCGACTTCACCTCACTCTCCATCCACTCTCAACAATCCATATCCATCATGATTCTCACCCGGCCCACCACATCCCTGTGAGATCATGTCACCTAGTTTCTTACTACTGCTACCAATAATCAGGTAACTAACCACATGTTACCCCCAGCATCAGTGTTCTATCTTATGGAACCACCCATCAGATCCACTCTCGTCAGTGTTCTGATCAGTCTGATCATTCTTTTCAAGATGTTAAACTCGCGGCCTTTGGAATAACCGTCTCTACTAGACGTTAAACTCACGGATTACCCTATGTTAAAAATTGAAAGTTGGGGAAAACCTTAGAGATATTTCTATGGAATAAAATTCCACTCATTCGATGTGGGACACCTCGGGCTTACATGCCCTCAAGAAGACCTATGATAATGAGAAGAAAACTAAACGCATCAGTGTTCCAGCGTCGAGACACACGAGCGATGTCCAACATGACTACTCCCCCAACAAAAGTCTTCTACCATAACTAGCCCCCTTAAAATGTCCTGATAGGAAGTAGAAAAATTAACCATCGCCCATGAAGACATGGCACTGAGATGAGTTTCACAAACAACATCTTAAGTCTATGATGGAGACCCGGAATAGGAACCGAGTTCCAATGAGGAATCCAAGGATGGAGGAACTAGCATCCCATCATCATGTCTTGATCATGGATAAAATTTCCCTGAAGAAGATATGAATGACACTCACCTTTGGAAAGTGGGAATGCAGGGAAATAGCTATGCGTCCTCCAAAACAGAATGATGTGCACCTCAATAAAAGTGTCAAAAAATATTCACAAGAGTAGGATGACATATTCTTTATTTCAAAACATGTATGATGCATAGATTTATAACCTCTAAGGTATTATAATCCACTTTAACAGATAATTTATAGAATATATAAATAATAAAATGAAAATTTTAGGGTCAATGGAAGATGTAATGTAGTGGTAATATGTTAACCATTGGTAATGTAGAGATAATCACCAAACCATTAGGAAATAGAGAATGGTGTTATAGAGGGACTTACCATTAGGATAAGAGCATTACCTATGGGTTACTTAGCATTTCAAGGGAAACATATTTGTACCCCATCAATTCCTAGGGGTATCCATTCAAACTAGTTTATCACCCTGTCAAAAATTTCTATGAAAGGAGAAACAAAGAGGATACACTCAAGATCAATCAGTTTTCTTATGGATAATCTAAACTAAATAATTTTAGGTAATAATAACATTCAAACCAGTGATATTAATTGGATTCATGGGTAAATTAATTTTCAATAAGGGTTTCATCACCCTAAAGGATTGGTCACTGTGTATTGAACATATTCTCAAGGTGAATGGGAATAACATGAAATGACTTGTGATCCTAATCACCTATATGGTTGGAATATTAAATTTGAATAATTAGAATTTTCATGATCAACAATACAGCCAAAACATTGTTTAAGCTCCCTCGTAGGGGAAAATATATTAAGTTTTAATGTTTTCCTAAACTGGTTATCCAATGGAGAATAACTTTACTTTTTTCAAGGTTAAATTATTATTAATATATGAATTATGTCTATTATTTTATGAATAATTTTTTATAATTAATAAAAATGTAGAGGATAAAAGGGAATTAAATCATATTTTTCCCATTCCTCCCTTTGGGTTTTTAATGTAATTTTTTTTTTGATATGTTTTAATTTTTCTCAAATGCTCATAATTATTCATAATATATGAGAGGTGAATTTCTAGAAATTGAATAAATAAAATTTTCAATTATTAAATTTATATTTCAATCCAATATACTAAATTTTAACTTTACATTGAAATTGTAAGGTCATGTAAATAACATTATTGAAATTGATGTTTATTGTTGAAAAACATTAACTATGTGTTGTTGAGGTTTAAGGCCTTACAATTGTGACCCAAATTTGAGGTAATATATATAAAAAATTGAGAAATGAAAACCTAATGAAATAAAAAAAGGAAAAAAATTAATAGGGTCAAGAATAAGTGCACACTATTTAAAATCATGATGCTTTGAATGAATTTAAAATTATGCCTAGGATATGAGATTTAGGAATCACTATATGTCTGATTGTAATAGTAATAAATCCACACATAGTCTAGTAAAGGTGAATTTTTTATTAGGTTAGATGGATCATATAATTTGGGAATGGGAACATATATTTAACCATTTACATGTCATTTGAGAGAGAAATATTCTTAGATTGAGCTCTTATATGAGGTGAATTCTATAATTTTAGATCACATATATTAGACCACTCTAAGTAGTTTTAGTACATATGATATGGATCATGTATTTCGTATTTTATGTTCATGTGTAATGGGACTATTTTCATGTTATTTTAAGGAATTATGACTATGTACAATGATTCATATTTTTTAAGGTCATAAATATTTATACAAAGTTTCATTCACGTTTTTTCTCATGCGATTTGGAACCTACTAAATTGTGTATGTGGTTCTTAAGGATATAAAGAAATTTCATATATTCTAGGATATAATAATGAGGATGAGGTAAAATTGTTTTGTAAAAGGTATAAATTTTACATAAGGGAATATGGGGTAGTGTGAATATGGACTCCATTAGTAATGGTCAAACCGACATTGAACCATTAGAAAATAACACATAAGGTCAGAGTATCTTCTCATTAGTAAAAAATGCCTCTGGTTGGAATTAAATATGTACAAAACACTTATCATTAATGGGTTTCTAATAAGAGTATAATGAATAATTATATTTGGATGGTGTTGACTTGGATATAAAAATGTATGGATTTGGGTGGGGGAAGAGAATAAGTCGAAAAGGGTTTTGAATATAGTGTCACATAATAAGGTGATATGTAGACTATATGGGTAAAAGGGATAAAACCTGATGTAATAGGGGTTAGTAAAAGAACATAAGAAATGGACTGAGGACATGAAATGTAATAGGGGATATTTTTTATTTTATAATTAAATCCTATCATTTTTATACAGTTTTTGGATGTCACTATGGTTTTCAACTCTCACATAGAAAAATGGTTGGACCAATAAAAAATGAAACCATAAGTAATGTAAGGTTACGTGGTTTTATGTCATCTATAACTCAACAATCCATTATATAATGGAGATACATGATTGGAAATATACGATTTAGTTAGGGTTATATGGTAAGAAACATATGTCATTCAATTTGGTGTTTTGTAATAAGGATCCCATTCTCTGCATTTTAGAGTCACGTAGAAAGGACTTGTTTCATATAGAATGGGATTATTCCATGTATTTTAACACCATATAAAATTCACTGTATACTAGGAAATTTAATGGAATATGGATATGACTATATGAAACATTGTGGAATTCCAAGAACGATGTGCTTTTGCTTGGGTGAAAATTAATTGCATGCAAATAACATTAGTCTTAAGATTCAATATCTCTAAAAATCCTACATATATATGAGTTTATAAAAAATATATAAATAAAATAATTCTTTTATCACATGTTCCATAATTTGGTTGTAGGGATAATAATTTTTTGATCTTTCATATGTTTTTCCTCATAATTACTATTATTCAGAAGATAAAGAAGATTGTTCTCTAATGATCAAGTGAATTATCCATCCATATTCTAAAGACCAAAACGAATCGACCTTGATTTATCTATAATTGTGAGATAAATGTACCGAATTATTTTATACACTTTTAATGTTTTCATCATTGTGCTCATATAGATAAAAAGAAAATTTGAATGTTACATTATCTATTCTCCCTAAACAGTATGCTTCTGATTCGAATCCTTACAGATGGAACACCTCTCAATGGTATAACATAAAAATCAGTAGTATGCGGTAGTTGTAAAAAACAAACCTAGTTCAAACCATAATGTCTCCCTAGATAACCTTATAAAAGTCTAAAATTGTGTTCTTAATAACCTCTAGTTGGTAACAAGTACCGGGGTACCATACAAAGAACATGGGTATATTTTCAATCATAACTGAAATATGATAAGATAGATACAAAAAAAATATCATAACATATATCCAAATATAAATCCTATTAAAATAATAACCAAACTAGAAAGGTACATCTAGAAAACTGGATAACAGTTTCAAGATAAAAATCTAAAGACTACTAAAAATAGAACATGGAGAAATACAGAGGATAATATCCTATTAACCACATGTCACTACCATCCCAACCCAGTGGAAGGAAAAACATTCCAGGAGATTTCTCCTCATCACGATGCTCTTAACTTTAACTGTATCCCACAAAACCCAAGCTAAAAATTCCTCAAGGCAAAACCAGGGAGTGAGAAATAAATATTAGTAGGATACCACCAAAGAATATATACAATGACTATACACACGAATCCATTAGTTCTTGTTTAAAATATATATCTACAACATTTGTATATGAAATAAATTTCATGGATAAAATCATCCTTGGATTTTTTTTCTAAATCATTTCATATTATAATACATAGATCAATATGCTATAACATTTATCCCTAAGTCAATAGAAGATTTGTAAATAGGATTTAAGAATCAATATATATATCATGTGTGAAAATAATTATATCAATATATATACATATAATGAAACCACAATGAAACAAGTGGAAAATAACAACACATTGGTGTACACAACAAATACAAAAAAAATAATCACTAGGTGACTTAATTAAAATCTATGAAAGGGGACATAAATTCCTTAGATAGTCTACCCTAGTGAACCTAACATTGTTATTTTCTACTCTACTATGGATTTGATGTGTCTAGTTTCCCTCATACCCCATGGTCATCCTAATGTGTTATCATGTCATCAATACATTCAATTAATAAATTTATATTATGTAATCATTTTCCAAGGAAAAAATCCATTACATTTCTAAGACAATATTTTCATGAAAACATTTTATAGTGTGATATAATTCCACTTTCTTGATTAAAGACCAATTTTAATTTCAAAATAATATTTGAGGAAATTATTCAAAAACATATTGGGTATGAATTTGGTATTCAACAAAACTCATTTTTAGACTACATTACCATAACACTTAAGGATCAATTTACCTCCCATGGATTTCTAGTCCTCAAGATATTTAATAAATTAAAATTTAAAGGATACATAAGAACATATGTAATGCTATGTGGTGGACCATAGGATAGAGACACCTACCTTACTAATGTTAGAAAAGTCGAAACCTCCCATTCTAGTGATGGGAAAAATATATATGGTCCTCGCTAGCCTATATCTACAATGTAGAACATCAATTATCTTCCCAAAAAATTATATATGACAATAAAATCCATGGTTGGGTTCCAATGGATCACAGAATAGATAGATCAAGGATATATTTTAGTAAAAGTGGATAGAATGGGAAAAAATAGGACATGACTTAAAGAGATCCACCTAAAATGAACAAGAATCATTAACCAATTAATGAGAGAAGTGTCTAGATAATCATATAGGGGTAGCTCAAGAAAATGAGGAATTACAGATAGATTAGAGTTAAAAATAATCAAGGTAGTCATGGAAATATTAAATTTTACGAATATCATATCGGGTTCCACAGTTAGGACATATACTTTGAAATACCACGAGATAAATGTTTAGAATCCAATATACCTTGATAAAGAAGTTATGTAATTTTTTAGGAATAGTTTCAAAGTTTAGAAAACCATCATCAAGTCATGTTATAATCTCTAGACCCAATCTTAAAAATTATTACAATTTTTATTGGAAATTATAATGGTTAGAAAAACCATACTCAAACCATGTATATAACCATTATAAAACACTTAGACAACTTGATCAATTACCATCCAGCTAGAACTAATTATGTTCCTAAAATGTGGACCTTTCATATTTCCCCTGAATCTCAAAATTTTCAAACCCCAAATCCCAAAATCCTCGATAAACCCCAAAATAATAAACTGAAACACAAAATGGAACACAACTTTGACCAATTTTGTTTCACAATTCTCCCCAAAATGAATGATTTTTTCTCCAAAAAAGATCATATTCACAAACATAGAAAGAGATAATGCCATTGATGTATCTTGAAGGCATCACACATAAATATCTAATGGTTATCCCAACAACACTTCCATATCACTTGAACCAATGGGACCATATTCCCATGAAT
This sequence comes from Viscum album, assembly GCA_963277665.1. Classification (NCBI taxonomy): domain Eukaryota; kingdom Viridiplantae; phylum Streptophyta; class Magnoliopsida; order Santalales; family Viscaceae; genus Viscum; species Viscum album. The sequence goes on along the minus strand of OY728150.1, from coordinate 31,024,189 downwards.
ATAATTATAATATATGTTTTATATTGGAATAGAAATTTTAACAACTATTATACCAGGTTCAATCTTAAATTCATCCCACTCAATCACATGGGATAGATCTAGCGGATTCGACATCAATTGGGAAAAAAAGAACACATCATGTATAGAAGTCAAATTTGTTGGGATGTCCAATTGATATTCCACATTAATAAATCACATTAAAATATATATAGGGTGATAAAATAGGATGTTCACATACCTGACCATCCCAAATGTCTATGTCCAAACAAAGGTAATGATCTGAGAAAATCTTGATAAAAAACATTAAACTCTGACATAGGAGTACACCGAAGAACATATGGTTTTTGGAGACTATGTTCCATCTTTAACCTTCTTTTAATCGCAATTTCAATATATATCATCTCCTAGATTAAAATAATTCAATACATGGACCATTATCTAACCCAAATTCAACCCATAATATTACATGAATTCTTCTTCTATAAGGCGTAAACCAGCTTTTTGATTTACACAACAGGAGACAAGAACTATGGTATCATACAAAGAATATATGAATGATTCCACACTCAGCAGACATATGAAGAGATAGATACAACAAAATACTATATAAGATAAACCTATTAACATAATTTTTCATTATTAATTGTAATGGTCACTAGGATCTTCATCTATATGTCTCCTGATCCTTGGGATCTTAGTAAAAATTTTATCTGTAGAAGATAAATTTTGAAAAAAATTATCATGTTTGTAGGAATGTTCCTTTCATCATCAATCACCGAGAGAGGGATTAAAACACTACTTCCCTTATATGACACAAATTCCTTGATTGATAAAGGAATGTGTATGAATTTTTGATCTTGGTAATGGATCCTTAATCTCGATCGATTTGAGGGAAGATATAAAATCAATTGATGATTGAGACATTGATTGTTCCACCCATGAACTATATAACTATAAATATCTTGGGTATTGTAAGTATTTTACTATGGTAGAATTACGTATGAAATATACATGATGGAATGGGTGAATTTTAAGAAAGTTTCCCCTTATTATTTGGATGGTATTATTTCTTTCAAGTTGGATCACTAGAGTAGGATGCTAGTATTTCAAAATATGGTAAATATCCTTAAAGTGGCTTTGTAATAGTTTTCAAGATATTTTCATCTTACCGCTAGAATGAGTGATTTTTCCATCAATAAAGCTGGTTTCTCTACTTTAGGGGGATTATAGGAAAAAGGCATGATACCACAACACCCCTTCCCAAATGCAAGACGTGTGAGTGATGATGGATGTTCAAGTTGGAACCCTAGTGATTGAATCTTCATTTGACATCATACACATTATCATTCATTACAAAATATTGTAATAGTGATGTATTTCATAGATTCCTCATGACTAATCATTATACAGTGGACATCACATCCTAAAGAATGGGAAGAGTTGTATAACACGTCGAATTTTATGATGTATCTAACATTAAATAAATTATTGATGATCGATAGAAACTAATACATACAAAAAAAAAACAAAAAAAAATCATTATATGTTTTATTAAAATAAAATATTAATATTAATATATTTTGAGAATTCAATATAAACATCATTAAGAAAACTATATGAGAAATAAAAATATAATTAAATTAAAATACTTTGAACATGAAATTTTTATCCTTAGGTTTTTCCAAGATACCATAAATTAAATTATAACTATTAAAATAAGAGAAATATTAGAATTATAATATAAATTTTGAGAAAAAATTAAATGAATAGGTTGACTGAATTTATTGATGTACATAAGGAAATATATTAAAATTTTATATGACCATTATATAAATAACGTTTGGATATATACTCATTAGTTATAAGGTTATTTGAAATATTATAATTCTATATACTTTTATTCATTATATACATCAAATTTCTGCAATTTTTAGTATCAAACTAAAAATAATATTGATATTCCCTTAGAAGAGGGTCTAGACACCTGACTATAGGGTGAACCAAGTGTTTCAAATTTATATCGTATTTTTATTTCCATTTAAACTTTTAATCCCTTTTTTCTTTCAACCCATATTTATAGTTAATAAAAATCGATTTTTTTTACCATAACAAACAAATAACACACACATGAAATGAAGAATTGTAAATTAAAGAGAATCACATAGTGTGTTTACATTACTTGGATCCAATGTCAGAAAACTACTCCTTATTCTTGTTGATGTTTTTCAATTCATATATTTAACACTAATAATATAATCATAATTTATATTTGATTTAGTTTGGGATAATCCAAAAACCATGTTCACTGTATTTAATACATGATTATTAACTATATTATTCAAGTAAACAGTTATTTATACTACATCCCATAGTATTCAGTATGAAAAAAAATATTACCACTTCTACTAAAATTTTAATGTAGGTTAGCAGTTTTTATAGGGTTCCAAATCATCAAAATAAACAGATCTACTTCCTCAATATAGAGTCTTCGACTACCTTTGGATCTTCGAGAATATTATCATGCAACTCAATATATATTAATCATCCAAACATCTATCTCTTATTTAGTATCTTCTCATAGGATTATCTCAAATCAAACTCTAGAATATTCAATATTTAATATGTTTTCTGTAGTACCCCTTGCATGATGACCTTTCTCAAATCAAACATCTACATTTTAGAGTATTACGTGATATTATTATTTTCTTCTTCTTCTTATTCTTCTTCAACATTCCTTAGGGAAAAATATTTATTTTAGATTATTGTTGAATTCTTCCTCTTCATCAATACCTAAAATATTCTGTATATATATGTATTAAATTTTATATCTATTTTTCTAGTGAGTTGTTATGTTTTCACATATAGTGATGTCATTATAGATCTTCTAGGGAGATTATCTATCTTCCTCTTGAGATTTTGTATTCCTAGTTAGAAAAATTAATTTTCTTTATATTAAATATATATAATATTTATTAAATAAATAAAATGACTCTCCTATAACTTTTTCAAATATTAATAAATTTTTTGTTATCCCACGATACCCATTTATTTCCTCAAATTCTTCTTGTGGGTGTATCCTTATGATCACACAAGTTAATTTTTCCTCAAGGGATTATCTCCAATGTGCTTCTAAGAAAAAAATTTATTCATCTATTTCAAATTTTAACTTATTAAATAATTCTTTATTTGATTCATCCATAAATCACTAGAAGATTATTCTAAAATTATTTTCATAAATTCCACAAATAATCCCATCATTACTTCAATATATAAATAATAATAAAAACATTGTTACAGAGTGCCATATTTCTTCAAATAAGTGGAAGTCACTTCACATCTTGTATAATCTCCAACATAATTTATTAACATCAATAGAATTCCCAACAATTTGGTATTCTTGATTTTCCGCTATAATCACGAATTTGTTTGTGATAATTGATCCATTTATATTCCCATCAAGTACCATCAAATATAAGATCCATGAACTCTTCATGTTTTGATCAGAAATATTTAATTTAAAATTTCCATTTTTAGAAATATTATGTTAATGAAATGTGGATCTCCTCCATATCATATACCTTTATATTATTATATTCACATAATTAATAAAATCTTATTAAAGAATAATGATGTCCAAAAACATTAAATAATAGTTCAGATATCATCATATATCATTTCATATTAAGAATATACATTCGAGTAATTATTAGTTGTTTCTTCTTCAAAAATTTCAAAATTTCAAAAAGTGTTGAATCTTAAAATAATGCAATGGATTTTATGCAAGATATATATCATCCTCAAAAGCATCACAATGAGTTTTTGTCCTTGGATTGTTTTTTAAGTTTCATATTGTTATTTAATAAGGATAAATTATCCTTATGAAATTATCAATACATCACATCCTTTTCCAAATTTTTACTTTGACATTAATTTTATAAGTATAGATGATAGCTACTAAGTGTTGGAAGTTAGATATAAACATAGATAATGATTCTTATGTTCTATATATAGCAACCTAAAATGATTTATTAATCATTATTATATTTTGTGGTATGATCTAAATTGAATTATACATTATCCTTATGAAGTATGGGATCATCCTTACACTAGAAGAGATTATTTTTATACAATTAGAAGTCATCCTTAAGAAGCCTATGTAGATCCTTTCAATCTCATTTTGTTCACATTTTTTAGTATCTCTAATGTGGAAATGGCCATTAAACAAATTTCAACCATCTATATAGAATTATAATTAGGTAGCTATTTTCCTAGTTCTAATAATAGATTTCGAAAAAATTTAAAATAAATTTAGAACCACATTAATTATTCTCATGTAATCTCAAATATCTTTAAATACCCTCATAACATACTCAAATAAATGTAAGAATTTGTAGAATATTTCCAATCCTCTTTAACCAATTTCTAAGGTATTTTAAGGCATTAAATTATATAAATTAATACAATGTCCATAATCCATGCTACCTAATATTTTAATCCCTGTATATACCTTTTAAAACCATAATTCAAGAGATATGTGTCATTGTATTATGAATCATTCATGAAAAATAAATCATAGATGGTTTCTCCATGAATCTAACCATATTTTTTTCTTTTTAATCACAAATATTCATGATTTTCCCAATAGTAATCTTCTCTCACATCATTGGAAACATGTTTTAGACTCCTATAAACTCAAAAATTTTACAATTCACATATTTACATTATTGATTTCTTTATAATCATATTATTTTATTGTTTTCACATAACACAAAATCAAAATCTTCAATTTTCAATGAACTATTGTAGAAAATGCATTCCTTATTCCTTAAAAACATATCATGAATACATAAAAATATATATATAATAATTTAATTTACATATCATTTATATTGAATATTTACACCCATGGATTCAAGGATAACAACTCAACTCATCTTTACTTATCAATGTGTTGGAATTATCTTTATCTTCTTGATTTTGTGGGTTCTTCCTCCATAACCCAACACTCCAAAATATTATTGACAGTTATTGGATTGAAATAAAACCATCAAAAACCTATGTAAACATATAAATCCCTATTTTTTGTTATAAAAACGAATATATAATTTATATAAATGTATTTAATTATTTCATCATAATTTCATGATTTTCATTATCCCCAATATTGGTAATAAATACAATTGGGAAACGTTTTATCCCCCTTATTGATACCATATGTGAATGAGATGGTCTTATCATTTAATAATCATTTTCAAGTAATACATATACCCAAATATTGGGCTTAGACATTCTATATGCTCCCCCTTCCAATAGAATTTATGAATTTCCCAAGAGTCTAGGGTGGACCACATTTTTCTTATAAATGTTCCATAATCAAATAAAATGAATGTCTATAATGGGTAAACCGGTATGTAATATAATAGTGATAAATTCAGACAATAAATTTATTAATTAATAATCCACAATGTGATAATAACTTTGATATTTAATTCCTAGTGGATGTTTAGATAGATTTTTAAGACATTTTATGAATCTCCTTTCAACATTAGTATACAAATAAAAAATTTAAAAAAAAGTTAATTTTCTCCTTGATTTTCTTCAATAATCACTCCCCTAGATAATTAGAATAAATAAAAGAATTAATAGTATGGTGAAATAAATCATCCTATCATTATGTTCATATGTTAAATGGGTTTTATATATTCTATATTTTATCATAAAATTATAAAAACTATTGCAACGCCATTTTTTATGTTACCACAAAAGTGATTCTCTATGATGACCTTCATCATAGCCTTATTTTCTTAAGAAACAATCTCTAATAATATTTTTTATTTCGGTTTTTATATGATATAAAATGAGATATTTCAAATAATGTGTTTCAAATATACAACAAGATACCAATTAAATTTTTCAACGATGGATTTCACTTTAATTATATCAAAACATCACAACATATATTTAGTTATCCTTTTTTACATTTATCACCTACAATTCACAATAAAAAGTCACAAAAATAGATAAAGATATGAATAATGTGAGTTTTTTAGCTATATAATGGGAGTTCAATGGTAGATTATTAGGTCTCAACCAAAAACCCTCATTTATTTATAGATCTATGTGTTGATAACTCTTCTTGACAAATTCACCCATGATTTACCAAATCTGTGCATAATTATGAATCATGTATTTCCAATCATCTTGATATTTCATAATATATGGAATGTAGTTCTACTCTTATTCTAGAAAGTCACATTTAACCCTTCTATATTTCTCTATATTCTTAGATGACTGCAACTAGTCTAGCCATATTTTTTACCTCTATTTTAAAGTTTGCATAACCTTAATTTTTTTGTGAGGCCTATAATATAACTGTTGGAGTCTTAGCACAGAGATTAATTGGTTCATTAATTCTGTAATGAAATAACTTCTTTAATTGTTGAAATTAATTCATGCACTTAATATATTTATTCCAAGAGATTTTGTACCTTCCACACAAACATTTAAAAGGTTTAGAGTTTCCTTTCATTATAATTTTTTTTATTATACATCAAGGATTTTAACGACTAAACGAATATTTCCATCCCCTTTATGGATTGTTTCAATCCATCTTCATTCTTGCATGCTTTTATATTTTTTTAATCACGGACATCATGCATTGGTCACACATGAGTAACATCATAAAATAGTATAAGAATCGTTTCTTCATGTTCTTAAAAACCATCTCCCTATTCTTCAAAGGTACATCATTCTCAGCTTCTGTCTTTTTTCCCCACAGAATAATTGTCAAAATTTCTTATTTTATTCTTCAAGTATTATGTCCCTCTATTTTCATCAGTTTATTATTTGTGATATGTTAGTTTGTACCAGAACTCTTCAACATTATGAACACTTTTTTCGGTGGTCTACAAAAATTATTTCAATTATAATTTTTTGTGTAAAATTATACTTCTTGTATGGGGTCTTATTTTGTACAAAAATATCTTCCTTAATTAAGATACTATCCCTCTAAATGAATGCTTTATATGAATTTAATATATTTATTTATTGTTCCAAAACTATATGGAAATATTCTTAAACAACTAATAGAACCAATATTTACCAATTAATATTTTTATTTTTCATGTAAATGATGCCGTACTAAATTTTACATCTTTATCACCTTACTTTTATTTATATAATTCATGACCTTTTGTGATTTTTTTTAATTTTTATATTTTTAGATATACTTACATTCATATATAATGATGTTGTGTATTTTTTAGATTTTTTAGCCACATTTGATTATATTTTATTTTTAATCCTTCATTATCCATAAAAATAGTATCAATTCACATAGATATAACCATATAATTGGTTAAATTCTACCATGAGTTTGTAGTAGACGAATATTTATTTGAATTCAAGTTCTTAATTCTGCCAGTTTTAGTGTTCTTGGAAGAAGTGTTCCCTCTAGAAATTTGTGTCTTAGAACATCTCATCTCATATGATTTTGGTGATTCTAAATTGTTGATATGTAGATTTAAAAACATTACTCCTAGTTCAAGGCACTTTAGAATGATTTTATTCTTCTCAACCAAATTTAACTTCAAAATATATTCACATTATTTTAATATATTTTTATTTTTATCCACACATTTTTTATCTTCCCCTAATCAAACAGATCCATATCATTTATTCTATTTCCTTGAGCCTCAAATTGATATTCATTAAAATTAATTGATAAATTATATAATTTATCCAAAACATGGATCACTTATATATAAACATTCTAAAAAATAAAAAATTCAAAAAAAAGCTATTTCAAATTATTTAGCAAACAAAGAAATTCTTTCCTTGTTAAGTGAAATAGGTTATTCTTTTTCATTAATCATTTTTACCAGATTTATACACTTTTATAACTTTCTAGCTAATAAAAATTCTTCCTTTCCTTTAACCATTTTTATAAGATTGTTGCACTTTTATAACTTCATAACCAATTCATATTCCATATCATTATCTTCCAATATTAAATGTGACTTTTCATCATAAATTAACTTGATATATGAAAAAATATATGGGAAAATTTAAATTAAAAAATTATTTATATAATTATTAAATTATAAAATGAAAAACCCTAATAGATTAGTTAAATTAATTTTCACCACTTATTGATGTTGATTCATCATAAGAATCATTTTCATAATATTTTTCTAAGAATATACCAATTTTATTACCTTCATCTAATGGTGATTCATCCTTATCATTTGATTTTTTTGGTATCTTCTTCACATCTTTTTTATTTTTATTTTTACTTTCCTGGTAAATACTTATAAATTAACAACATAAGTATTAAAAATAAAATTTTAAATCCAAGTATCTTCTGAATAGTCTTCAAATATAAAGTTCATATATTCTGATACAACACTATTGAAATAAAAAAAATTCAATCAGAGGGAACATTGTTCTCTGATACCAATTGATATACATCTAGGATCGGGTGCCAACACCTAAGAGTATGGGTGAATTTGGTGTTTCCATATTTTACCCAATTCCAAATGTACTTTTAATTTTTTGCCCAATTTTTTATTTGAACCTATATTTTTAATTAATAAAATATTATATATTTACATAAAACAAAAAATAAATACAAAAATGTAATATAGATTATGAAATGAAAGAAGATCAAAATCTTCTTCACTATGGTTCTGTTACAATTTCAGACAATTGATCCATGTTGTGATAAGTATTATTATATTCCCATGTTTTAAAAAATTTATATTATCATAATTTAAATTTGGGTTAGATTGGGATTATCATGAAACTATGCTCACCATATTATATATAAAATTATTCTTGATATAATATAAGTGTATAGGTCTGTATACAACATCATATATTCTACAGTCCCCTAACATGTACAACATCGCCTCAATCGTTTTGAAGTTTTGGACTAGTTTTTATAGAATATCATAGCATAAATATACATATAATTTATTCCAAAAAAAATTCATTGAAATCAATTGGATCTTCAAGAATAATATCATCCAAATCTATCTTTTCTGGATGCCCTACCTTTCAGATCTCATTTAAAATATTCTCATTGGATTCTATCTACTCAAACTCCATATTCTTTGATAGCCAATATGTACTCTATAATACTCTATTCACATCAACCTTTCTCAGATAATATATTTACAATACGTGGTATTCTAATATTTTTTCTTATTATTCTTATTCATTTATATTTGAATCATATTATTTATATTTAGATTATCAATGGTTTATTCTTTATCCTAAATATACAGTATTTTTTCATATATATTTTCAAGTTAAACATCTATACTACTTAGAATTTATTAATTTTTCTCTAATTTAGAGATAACTCTTTTCATCCCACCAAGTTTTTTTATTGGGATTTTAATCCAAATTAAATTAATTAAATGTAGATGAGAACTCTATTGGATATCTAAATGATTTAATCTTCTGTGTGACTTTGGAAGAAGTAAAAATCTATTTATTGGACGGTATAAAGGACCAAATGTTTAGAATATTATATGGTATTATGTATAAGTAGGGTTCTAGAAAAAAGGTAAACTGAAGTTATGGGTAGAGTATAATTTGTAAATTTCACTATTAAAATATGTAAAATTTAAAAGGCTACTAGAGATCAGTAGTAACCATTATAAAAGGTGGTACCTAAAAAAATGTATGAGTTCAATTAAACATTAATGAGTGGGTGGGAATATATTTAAAGGTTATTTGGGACCTATGTGCGCAATGATCAAACAATATCTAGGTAATTACATATGTATAATCTCTATTTTGAATTTTTACTAATTTTTATTATTTGTTGAAGTATAAATCCTTGTCCTATTAAGATATAATAAATGAAATTTTTCTTCTCCCATGGATTTAGGAAACTTTTTTGAAACATATGATTTATTGTCTCATTTCATTTACCATTATTCATCTTCTTGAATTCTTGTGAGGCTCTGAGTTCTATAAAATTGCGTTCAAAGTTATATTTTTTATATTGATTAGGGTGTGAGGCTTATTAAATTTATATATACATAGTTAAGGAGAGTTTGTCTAGATAACATGGTATTTCCACAATTCATGTATTCTAGAGATGTTTATCTAGAAAAGAAAATCATAAGAAAAAAATACTAAGGTCATGGATCCTATTCAAAAAAAATTATTAGATAAGGGTTCTCGTTCTGGTGAAATAAAAATCTTATGGTTTAGTGATCACTCAACAAAACACTCAATTATAGATATAGTTTTTATCACTATTTAAATTGATTTCATTTTTTTCAATGGAAGTATACTCTCAACAAGAATGTATAGAATCGAAAACAGTATTTCCTAGGTAGATATGTTTCATGGAATGGATATTGGAATCTATATAATTATGGTAGATGATCATGTAATTTAGAAGTACCAAGATGATGTAATTCTGATGTTTTTTTGAATAAAATAGGCCACACTAAATGAGAATGATTGGATAAAATAGAACATTGGTTGGTTTATATATAATTATCCTAAAATGTATCATTTGACATGAAACAAGTGAATACTATGGTGTATCTCATTAAATAAAAGGTGGATATGTTTGATAATCCTAAAAAACGTTAAAAAGTTTTTATAATCATGAGGTAATTCATTAGGAGGTTTTCAGAAGGAATTACAGTGGAAGATCACATGAAACATTTCAATACGATATGAGGGTAGATCAAGTCTGTGATGGTAAAATTATAAAATGGTGCATGGGAACTTCTACTAATATCATCACTTCTAGATTTTAGGTGTAATTTAAACTATAATGATTAATTTATGTAGGAAAACTGGATTATTATTTTATGATGTTTAGAAATTTATTCTCAATGAATAACTCTATAAAATGGATTTCTAGGAACCTTTAATTAATACTCTTAATGTTGGAAGATGATAATGGTTACCCCAGAGGAAGAATCATAAGAAACAGTTAGATGAAAAATATTTAGAGTAAAACATACCACATACTCTGGTCTAGGTCCTACATGTTAGATTTAATGGGAAAATTGAACCTAAATAAGGATTTATTGAGTCATAAAGAAATATTTGGATGAGGATAAAAATCTAAAAGATAAAATTCCATATGTGTTTCTAATCAAAGAAACAACTTGTTTCTTAATTTTAATATTCCATCACATCGATGGGTGATTAACTCCTGAGAATTATTCTATTCTATAATAGAGAAAGGATATGTGGTATATATTTTTTTCATATGTTTAATAATGGTAAATTTTGTGGATGATTAATCTATGTATATCATGGGGATAAATATGTCAATATATAGTTGAATAATGGGAGTATCATGTTGAGGAATGTTGTTAGATATATTCTGGGTCTATGGAAGAACCAAATTTGTATAGGACAACTTGATGGGGCATACTATAATACTAGCTTCACCAATAAAATTTGGAAGGTTTCCCTTGGATCCAAACTAGTTACCTGAGTATTAAAGGGTATAAACATATATCTGATTGGATAATCAAATGGATAGTTATTTATGGGAGAAACGACATCTGTTAACCCAGAGTTATGGAATTTTCGAATCAGACATCTCAATGAGAATAATATTAATGTTTTAAAGGCTAATGTGATGTTGAATCTTGATTATAATGATGTCGAATAGTGTGAATTTTTTGTGATATGGAAATAAATAAGGGTTTACTTTAACTAGAATGGATGGAAACCCAGATCTCAGATGTTAAAAATAGTTGACTTGTACATTTTGGGACATCACATTGTATGGTATCATGATGGGCCGCATTACATTGTAGAATTTAATGATAATAATACTAGGAAAGTGTATGTTAATTCATGAGGATGAATTGTGATGTTGTTTAGTAATTTATTCAATATAAATCCAAGGTGGAGATTTATTTCTTCCATAATATGAAATATATAAGGTTTAATGATAGTGGTGAATACAATAGTCATAAATTTTGATGCAAATTTTAGAAGAAAGGGACCAGACAGGAAAATTCCATTCTCGTAACACCAAATTATAATGTTTCTTCTAAGATAATGAATCAGATATAAAATTATAATTCATGAATCATGAAGATGAACTCTAAAATTACTATGGGTGATGGAGAAAAATCATTGAACATAATTGATAAACTTTTCAACTAGTGTCCAACACTAGTGGTTGGGAAGAAACTTACGAGGGATATATGATTTGTTAAATTTAATAATTTCATCTATATAGAAATTTAAATTAGTCTATATTGTGTAAGAATTTATAATATAGATAGGAAAAAGATTGATTAATAATACTAGGCATGTTTATTATTGTATATAGATATAAAAATTTAGATTCTGGATTATTAGATGATGGGGGGAGATAATTCATCTAGAGATGAGATGTTATCATCAATGATATGGTTTTATGGAATTATTAGAGCATATTTGAGAGACACTTTGAAAGAAAATATGCACCTATTGAAGTCTGTGTTATTCTAATTATGGATTCCATATTGATTAAAGTTCTAAAAAAATTAGACGGTAGCATGAGAAGTTTATATGTGAGACTAGTAGATGATGTTCTAAAAATCATAAGGGGTTTTTAATGTTTATAGAGAGTAGTGTGTATTGTATAGTTTAATAGATAAATGTCAGAGTATTAGTTGAGAATATGAATAAGAGTAATAAATCCATTTATATGGTTTGAATCTGACATGTTCTTTCTTCTTCTCATAGACAATGGAGAATAATAGAACTAAAATGAGGTGGCCATACACAGTGAATACGATTAGTGTAATTCATCTATGGATGAAGATATTACTTTATTAAAGTCCAAAAAACTCAAAATTTGACTGAGTTACCATAAGGGGGATAAGGAACTTGAAAATAAGTTGATTTTCCAATAAAAATAGGACTTTTTGTAAAAAAAGAGGATCAAAGAATGATTGGTGGTAAATGGATTAAATAAAAGTAAGGATTTAATTTCTATGACCAGTTGTCACAAGTATTTAAGTGTCCAATTATCTGAATAGAGTTGGGAATGGTTTAAATGGAAAATATGTACTCAGTATAGATGGATATAAAGGTATCCTTCCATCATGGTGATTTACTGAAAGGTATTTCTATAAATATTCTCATGGGTTTTGTGGATGATAAGAACTTGAAATTAGTTTGAAGATTGTGAAACTCCTTATGTATTGATTAATTAACTAAGATAGTAGACTTATAAATTTGATGTATTATGGAGGATGAAGGATTTCAATAGTGCAACGTAGAATATTTTTTCTATAGAATGCATGGGATCATTAGACATACATTATACTAGTAATTTACAAATGTAATATATTTATTTCTCAACTAGATATTTAAAGGATTAAGAATATGAAGCATGACTTATTTTAATGTGTTTATATGATGGATCTTTGAGCGTACAAGCATATTATGAGTCTGAAAACTAAGAGTGAGAAGATAAGAGATGACACATTTGTTCTATCTCAGGGGGTATAAATCAATAAGGCAATTAAATGGGTTTTAATGGCCAGATGTAATTGAGTCTTATCTCCGTTGGTAATAAATGACAAATTTTCAAAGGAAGTCACAAAAAATTGAAGATAAAGACACGTGAGTGGAATGTTTTAAATTTTCATCATCAGTAAAAAAATTATGTGATGATTTATACATGACTAGAAATTGATTTTTTATTTTTAATTATATGTTGAGTCATTCCTGGTTAGGGGAATTAATAATAGTAAGTTACAAACAGGATCAAAAATAATATTAAATGAATAGAATATACAAAAATGAGAATCAGAATAGATAATATAATATTTTTATATGTTGATATGGACATCTCTAGTGATTCAAACACCCAAAATAGAGTAAAAATATTTTTATTTACCTATGGACGGATGATGGACTGTTTGACATTACGATTATAATGAATTATTACTCTGAGTACAATGGTAGTTTAGTATGTTTTTATAGTGGACAGAGAGGATGAGATGGATTGGTTGGTGTGGTTTTTGAAGGATCTTAGAATAAGTTAAGAATATGGTGTTTTATATTATAATAATTATAGTTTTATTCACCGGGCATGGAATCTGGTGTTCAATGAACAAATGAGTTATACTTCTTTAAAATACCTCTTCATCCAAAACATAATGGAGGATAAGAAGATAGTGTTATGGAAGATGTTTTGAATTCCAAATCAAGAGGAAATTATTATCAAGGATTTCGTCAATGAAATTACAGGGTAACATTCTTATGTAGATAGATTTGGGTGAATAGATAGAGAATATAAAAAATTTATTGATATTGTTAAATTAAGGAGTTTTGTTTGTCAAATTGCTGGAGAGTTTCCAAAGTTACATTTAATAAGACTTCATGTGGGTGATTTTTTTGATGAAATTTAGTATTTTTTTTAATTTATATAGGTGATCCATATGATATATATATAAATTATGTAATCATCTATGAGGCTTAGTCAATGATAATGATATCTTTAGTGGACGATAGTAATGATCAGATGGAAGGACTATCCATGGGAATTATACAAGCCAATAGGATTGGAAATAAAGGCAAACTGAAGTTATGTGAAATGTGTAACTTATAAATTTCACTAGTAGAAGAGGTAAGGTTTCAATTTTACACAAAAATATTTTAACTCATCATTCCAAATGGAAGGACCTCTATAAATATTGGAGTTTGGGGAAACATGGATAACAAGATGCAACATTATCTAAATGGTAGTGGAAAACTATATACATAGTGATCCAGAAATTAAAATATACTTACACAAACATAATATCTATATTTAATGTTCATATAATATTCATGTCAGTTTAAGTGTAAATCCTTATTTTTTCTATATGAAATTAAAATAATATTTTTTTTCTATTGATGTAAGACACCTTGTCTGAACAACATAAATTCTTTTGTCTTTTCCTTCATCATTGTCTTTCATAAGTTATTGTGATATAGTGAATTTTCTTTATTTGTGTGATATTTTTTAATTTTTTAAGTGTGTAGGATAAGATTATTCCTAACTTTTAGAACACTTAATCATTGGGACTCTATCTAGATGACATAGTATTTCATATATATTTATCATTTTATAGTGTTTTAATCAATGATGTTCATTTGAGAATTTGAAACTAAATAGGTGGTTCTCCCTAACATTTTCTTCTTATAATGATTTTATATCCTTATTCACTATAATATTTCTTATATATATTTAGTACAGAAAATACTCATTAAGTCAGTATGGTGATTCTCCTCTCACTATATCTCAACATAATTACCTGGGTATGCGCCCATGATCTCCATTTATATCATTGACCTTTTCACATGGGTGTATCACTATGATCTTGTATATTATTTGTGTCTATATTTTTAATATTCAATATATTTCTAAGAATATTAATTACTCATTTCATTAACATTTTAACATACTAAATTATTATTTCATCGATTTAGCTAGCAAGACCAAAAATATTCTTCTCAAAATGTTTACAGAAACATAATAAAAGAAACCAATCTCTATTTAATTATTAAAAACATATATAAATACATTTTTACAACATTATAATTTTTTTATTGAATTAGATGTCTATAAAAAAACTAGTATCAGCTCCTAATTAAATTTTTGTACCCCAGATAACTTCAATATAATTTGATTTTCTAAATCTTTATTATGAATCACAAATGGGTTACTGATAATTTATCCATTGAAGTTCACATATAGCATCCTCATAATTAAATTCCAATAACCATTATGTTGTGATACCCAATATTTAATTTTAAATCTCCACATTTCAAAATATTCGATTAATTAAATAGTGATATCCTCAATCTCTTATCCCATCATAATATTCAAGTCACAGCTTGAATCTTGTCTTAAAAAAGAGTAATGATGTTTTGGAAAACGTCTGAATAGTTATGAAATAATTATATATAATTTCATCTTTAAAATATACCATTTTTAATTATTGGAATTTAATTCTTTTGAAATAACAAAATTTCATAATGTTTGGATCCCCACATAATTAAAATAACTCTAACATAGCATATAAATATTCCTTTTAAACATCATCATGAGTCCACACCTTTGAGGAATTTTATGGTACTGATTTTTTCCCTTAAGGATATATTTTCCTTATGATGTTTTTATTATTTCCATTCATTTTCAAAATTTTAACTACTCAATTCATTTAAAAAGGTAAAATGGTTTTTATCAATTTTTGGGTGATCCTTTCAAACATGGCCAACAATACCTACAGAGTTAACAAATAATACTTATAAACTTCAAGAATCATCCTTACATCATCTTAGATAATCCTTAAGGAATCAGACATCATCCTTATGAGTTTATGGATACATAATTAGAGATGATACATACATAATTAGATATCATAACTATAATTTATGTTGAGATGGTATGTGAATATGATATAATCTATAATACCAAATGTAGGATTGAAATAGTATAGATACTATATGGACTATCTAATGATCCTCAAAAAACAAGAGGGGGTGATTGTACACTTTGAAAAAAAGCTTTTGGAACATTTAAATATGGTTATGTTTAACAAGGTTAAACATGGTAATTCACAAAACCTCTAGTTCTACACACTTGCTTGATTTCAGAAATATGATTCCGAGAAAGAAATTCCAGAAAGGTGATTCCTAAAATGAAACTTAACAAAATTTTACAAATACAATGATTCTACCTTAAAGCATATAGAATCTAACTAAATCAGAGTACAAGTATAAGGAAGTATAAGACAGTAACACTTTCATCAACAATATAAATGTTGTAGAAAACTTGTTACAAAACAAGTAACAAGTAGTAAATTTTTAACACAAAGATAAGGGTATCCAACAAACTTGGATAAAGGTGCCTTGATTTATACTTTCAAGAATGTATGTCTTTACCACACCAGGGTAAGCCCTTTATACGAAGATCAAATTCTATCTTGATATCCCCGCATGCCCTCAACTTCAAGGTAGTCGGCACCTCTGTCTTCCTCAACAAGGAATCCCTCAACTTCAAGGTAGTCGGCATCTCTATCTTCTTATCCCCGGAGTCCCTTGATTGTACACAGAAACAATTTGAGTCACCCAAAGAAAATCTGAACAAGAAGTTCAATATGAACTAAGCATGACATTATCTCTCTAGAAATCACTTCAACAACATGCAATCTCTAGAGTCATAAAATAGATCATCAACATTCTGAGATCTTTCAAATGAGCTCCTATTTATAGGTGTGGCTTCACCAGTCGGCTCCCTCCTCCAATGGTCATATTTTTCCATGAATTTCAGAGAGACCTATAAACGTTTTACTCAAACAAAGGTTGGTTAGTAATTTAATGCACAACAACGTTTTATAAGAAAAAAACAAGTGTAAGCAAAACATGGTTATATAACCAAAATACAATATTCGTAATGTAAGAAAATAAAAGATCAGAGTCTAACCAAAAATAAATTCAGAGCCTATAATACAAGGATATTCAGATTATGTTTTCTAGGAATTCAGAACCTGAACTCTATAGAATTCCGGAGTCTGAATTTCATGGAAATTCAGAATCTGGATTCACAAGAATTCGGAACCTGAACTTACAAAGTTTGGAGCCAGAGATCATGAGAATTTAGAGTCTGAACATACACATTTTGAAGTCAGAATTCATTAGAATTTGGAGTCAGGACTTACAAAGTTTAGAGTTAGAATTCATTACAATTCAAAGTCAGGACTTACAATGTTCGGAGTCAAAATTCATTAGAATTTGGCGTCAAAACTGATAAGATTTCAGAGTGATAATTCAAAGAATTTGGAGTCTGAACTCATAAGATTTCAGAGTCTGAATTCATTAGAACTCAGAGTCATATCTTAAAATAGTTTGGAGTCTGAATTCATATGAACTCAGAGTCCGAATTCAGAAGAGTTCAGAGTCTAAATTCAGAGAATTCAGAACCTGAATTTGGATCCTAAAAACAGAATGCTTTTTATCTAAGTATTATATGATTCCGAGGTTTTAGACTTGAAACATAATTTTATACTTAGAAAAAACATGATCAATGAAAATAAGGTAATGAAAAATATCCATAGGGATGGAATGTTTTCCTTATATAAGTAAAACACTGGGTAAAATGAAATTTTTCTTGAGATAAGGTGTTTTTGATTTTCAAAACAAGAAGTAATGGTAAAGTCGTAAGGAAACCTTATTGACTCAACAATCTCCCCTAAGTATGAAGGAATGGAAAAGTCATAAGAAAAACCTTATTGACTCAACAATCTCCCCCTTTTTGTAAAGTACAAACAACCATATGAAAAAGAATATAAGGACTTGGAAAAATTTCTAGTCTTTGAAAATAAAACATATCTCCCTTATAATAAGGGAAAAGATGAATACGACTGACTCCCCCTGAGGATTTGGAACACTAAGGATCATATTATAGATTTCCGGAATGAGATTTTTTATTAATTAAGTATGGAAATCTCTGTAAAAAAACTCCACCTAGATTAACTCTCCCTTACTTAGGGATATTTCTACTTTACATAGAATCCTTTTTCCTTCTCCCCCTTTGTGATTTTCAAAAATAATTTTAGGGAATGGAAAAAAAACATGCTACCTAAAATATTAGTACAAACATTCAAACAAAAAACGAGTAACCAAAATTTCATTAAGATAGGAATAATTTATACAATGAAGAAAATACAAAAAAAGATCGGATTGGACCAATTTTCCTTCCTTCTCCTTGGATATCAATTTCTTCACAATGGTTTTCAACTTTTTGAGTTCCTTTTGGTCTTCCTCTACTTACATAAGGAGTTGATCCTGATCCTTATCTTTCTTTTCTAAAGAATTGCTTCTATCATACTGATACTTTAGAGCTTCTTCCTGAGCCATCATCAGTTCATCTTTCTTGATTAGATGCTCTTCGATCTCAATCTGAATATCCCTTTAACTCTTCCATCTTTGTGAAATAGAATAAAACTTCCCATTCATATCCTTGACCTCCTAAATCCATGTTTTCTGCTCAAGAGTTATCTTTTCCTCAAAGCTATTTGTGAGATCCTTGATTTTACCATCTTCAGTATCGAAAGCTTCCATGACATTATCTTGAAACGTATCAAGCTCTCACAAATATTCAACTATATTATTTGACTAGCTGACCACTTTCTTATATGTTTTTTTGTGGGCATCGTAGTTGATGAGGAAGT
Source organism: Viscum album (assembly GCA_963277665.1). Lineage (NCBI taxonomy): Eukaryota > Viridiplantae > Streptophyta > Magnoliopsida > Santalales > Viscaceae > Viscum > Viscum album. The sequence goes on along the minus strand of OY728150.1, from coordinate 31,004,975 downwards.
TCTTGTAATCAGCCTCAATCTTTACACACTTCTCCATTACCATGGATATAGGATCTGATTTTTGATTCAAGTTGTGTTGGAGCATCTGACATATGGAGTCAATACTTGGAAATATATAAATGGTGTCAACAAGATTCTTCAATGATCGAATGATGAAATCATGTCCTAGAGATGATGATTCTGAATCTAAGACTTTTCTTTATGATGGCTCTTCCTCTAGCTGGACAAGCTTTCTACTAGAAGATCCACCAGCTTCCTTCTTCCTTAAAACAACTTTAGTTGGTGTATCGAAAACCACATGTTTTCCTTTATTGGTTCTCGGAAAAACTTCTTCATCCGGAGATTCTTGTTCACTGTCAGAAAGCTGAACAAATATATCTTAATAAATCTTCTCCTTCTCATCTCTAGCCTCAGAATCTTCAGGATGTATGAAATCATGATTGAACTTTCTTTCTCAGACAATTTATTAACTTCTTCTCCACCCTTCTCATCTTCACCTTCCTCATACTTCCTAAGAGTTTGGAGCTTTGAATACTCTGCTTTAGAAGTTTGGACTGATAGTTTCTCAAAAGGGGTTTCCTTTTCATGATAATCTTCCACATTCTTAATCAAATAAGTTGTGTTATCACTAATGCTTTCTTCTTATTGCACTTCTTCCACAACTTCTTTCTATTCAAAAATCTTTTCTTGTGTTTTTTACAAAGTCATGAACTTCTTCCCCGGAGTCTCAGGTAAGGGTTATACTGGTACTGGAATATTTTTGGATGCTATTTCAGTATTCCTCATAAGGGATTTCACATTTTCAGTCTCAGACATCTTTTTCTTTAACTTCTTTTCCTTATCTTGCCTCTGAAGCTCATCAGCTATCTTTTCTTTCAAAGCCTTAGCTTCTATAGGATCCAAACCAAAACGTGGCTCTCCTGCTTTCCAATTCATTTTGTCTCCCATCCACTTAGCTACAACCTCATCCGGATAAGATTTCTGCTTCTTGGTCTTTGGAGGTGCAGATTGAGCTTCCGTAGCTTTAGGGGTTTTCTCTACTTCTTGCACTTCTTCCAACTTCCTCTTCATTCCTCCATTTTTGATCTTCTATGAACTTCTTGTTCCTTCGGAATAGCTTCATCCTCTTCCTCTGGTAAGTCATAGAATTACTTTTTCTCCTCAGAAAACCCAACATTCATCTACTTGATAGTGTCATCCCTGATTTTCATGACTTTTCAGTTCCTCGACTTTGAACTGTAAGAAATATGAAAATACTCAAGGCACCAAACAATGAACTTAGAGAGGAGGGCAGGATACATGATTATCTGAGATTTTAAGTTCCCATTCTTAATATTCTCACTCGTAATGAGAATATGCTTCATCAAGTTGATCTTCCTTTGGTTTACCCTGAAGTCCAAAAAGTACATGTCACTCTTATTCAACGTGTCCTTGTCACCCTTTCTAGGAATGATAAAACCTTGAACCCATAATTCAAGGATCCATATAGTTATAGACAACTGACCAATATTTGTTTTCTTGACATCTGAAAGTCCAAGAAACTCCCTAGATTTCAATTTGACAAAACATCCTTGTACATCCGGTAATTTATGGGAACAAAACTTAGCTTCCCCCTCAAATAGAACTCCAACCAAACTGGCTGACTTTGTATATGATAAAGCATAGGTCTTACCATAGATTTTAAAGGAAAACTTCTCTCTTCCTTCTTCCTTAAAGAAACTAACTGAATTATAGAACTCAATAAGTAGATTTAGATACACTACATCTTGAGCTCCTGGATTTGATATGAAAACTCTTTACCATAAATTCAACCTGATGTTTTTGGATATAATAGAATCATACTTTTTGATGAAATTCAGATGCACCAACCTCTCTCTGTAAATCAGCCAATATGATATCATCTTGACAGTTGACATCTCTTGAAAAGGAACTTCAATAGAAATTTGGATTTGAGCAATAATTGAGAGGTTCAGAATGATATTTTGAAAGTGGGGTAGAGCTTCGGCACGCAAATTCTTGAAATCAGATGTGGGATCACCATCAGGGGATCCATTATATTAGTGTTGGAAGTGACAATTTGACTTCCAAAATCAATCCAATAGTTGAGAAATCTTCTAATTAGATCTGACGGTTGAAATGATAGCCACAAGGAAAATTTGGTAGGATCCGATCATTTGAGGGTTTTTAAGAAAAACATTTGGATTTAAGGAAAATATAAACTCGAAAAATTTATAATACAAAAGAAAATAACAGCAATTAAATTATGTCTACTAAAACTTATGAAAGGAACCCTGCCTTTCGGATTGTCTGGATGATTATTCATAATAAGAAAAAATATATTCTTGAATAAATATAGATTCTGGAAAAAAAAACATGAGTACGAAAAAAAAATTCGAGTACGCAGATCTTCATTAAGAAAATCATCATTATGAAAATCTTCATTATGAAAATCTTCATTACGAAGATCTTTATTACGAAACTTTTCGTTATGAAAATCTTGAGAACAAAATTTTAGACTACGAAAAAAAATTAAAAAAGACTCTATTAAGAAAATTTTGAAAAACCTCTATTACATAAATTTTAAAAAAACTATTTTACGGAAAATTTAAAAAACTCCATTATGGGAAAAAAAATTAAAAAATACTTCATTACGAAAAATTTGAAAAAAAACGTCATTACGAAAAACGTGAAAAACGTACAAGTAAATGTACTCCCTCTATGAAATGGAGTTTGTTACTGTAAAGAGATTGATTCAACAGGATGTTAACAAGGAAGATTACCTCATGGTTATCATTCCTAACTTATGTTTTATGTATTCAAATCTATCGGATGGTAAAGATTTTTTGAAAATTTAAGGAAGTTGATCTTGCGTTCCGATAAATTGAAGAATGATATCTCCTTTCTGTGTGTGATCCATAAGAAAGTAATTCCTAATATCTATGTGTTTTTTCATGAGATTGATGTGCAGGTTTTTTACTAAGGGAAATGGAACTTGTATTATCACAAAAAAATTGTGTTTTGGTAAAACTCATACCATATTCTGTGACTGTGTGTTTCATCCACACCACTTGAGCACAACAACTTCCAGCTGCTACATATTCAGCTTTAGCAGTGGAAAGTGCTACTGAGTGTTTCTTCTTGCAAGACCTAGAAACTAATGAATCTCCAATGAAATGAAATGTTCTAGATGTACTTTTTCTATCCATTCTACAACCACCAAAGCCGGCATCTGGAAAACTTTTTAAAACAAAATCATTTTCATAAGTATAAAAGAGTCCTAAATCCATGGTTCCCTTTAAGTAGCAAAACATGCTTTCCACTTCCATTAAATGAGATTCCTTACGATTGGATTGATATTTTGCAATATGTATACTGAAAACATTAATTCTGGATGAATAGCTGTCAATTAATGTAAACTTCCTATCATACCACTAAAAGATGTTTGATCTACTGGTTTCCCAGCTTCATCAAGATCAAGTGTATTTGAGGTACCCATGGGAGTACTTATACTCTTAGTGTTGTCATATCCATACTTTCTAAGAAGATTTTTAATATACTTATTTTGGGATATATAGATTCCTTCTCATTTTTAAGATATTTGAAAACCAAGAAAAAAATGTTTACTCACCCCTCATACTCATTTCAAACTTAGATTTCATTAGATTCACTATGGAATCAGTTAAATATATCTAAGATGAACCAAATGTAATGTCATAAACATAAATTTGAACAATAAAAACATTTTTCATATCTTTATTTATAAAAAGGTTTGGATATACATTTCCCTTAACATAATTATTTTGAAGAAAAAATCATGTAAGTCTATCATACCAGGCTCGAGGGGCTTTCTTAAGTCCATCCAAGGCTTTGGTAAGTCTAAAAACATGATCTGGATGTTTTGTATCTTCAATGCCAGGAGGTTGTTCAACAAAAACTTCTTCTTGAACATAACCGTTAATGAAATCACATTTCACATCCATTTGAAAAAGTTTGAAATTGATGAATGCTGCAAAGTAAAGTAAGAAACGAATTGATTCAAGTCTAGCTACTAGAGCATAGGTTTCTTCATAGTCTATTCCTTCTTGTTGATTATATCCTTTATCAACCAATCTAGCTTTATTTCATACAATGATTCCATTTTCATCACACTTATTTCTGAAGACCCATTTTACACCAATAATAGAAGTTCCCTTAGATCTTTCAACCAAGGCCCAAACATTATTCCTTTCAAATTCATTTAGTTCATATTTAATGGCATTAATCCAATCATCATCACCTAAAGCTTCATCGGTGATTTTTTATTCTAATTGGGAAAGGAATGCTAGATGTTCTAATTTATTTTATAAGGAACTTATTGTCCATACAGGTTGATTCACATCACCAATGATACTATCAGTAGGATGATTCTTTAGAAACAACTAATTTGGGTTTTGTAAAACCGGTTCATCAATATAGGGTAGGAAATATTCTGGGGCAAATGCATCAGAAACATTTTCATGGGAATTTTCTTTATCAGAAGAATATTTTAACAAATTTTGATAATCAGTTTTCGAAAACAAATATGGGGATTTAGGATGGGGTTGTTTAAAAACAAAAGGATCAATTTCATCAAATTTTAAATGTACTACCTCTTTAGTAGTACAATTATTTTTATTGATAATTTTATAACCCTTAGAAGTTGTGGAGTAGCCTAAGAAAATTCTTTCATCAGATTTTGGTGTGAATTTGTGTAGAATATCTTTATTATTCCGGATGAATACCTTGCAACCAAAAACCTGGAAGTGGGAAAGTCTAGGTTTTCTACTATTTCATAACTCATAAGGAGTTTTATTAAGAAAATGTCTAATCAAAAATCGATTTATAGTATAACAAGTAGTGCTTATAACATTAGCCCAAAAATTTTTGGATACAGAATATTCACTCAACATGGTTCTAGTTATCTCATGAAGAATTCTATTTCTTCTTTCAATAACAACATTTTTTGAGGACTTCTTGGTGCTGAGAAGTTATGAGTAATTCCTTTTCTACTACAAAAATTTTCAAAATAAGAATTTTGAAATTCTCTTCCAGGATCACTATGAATAGTTTTCAATGGAAGGTTTTTCTCATTTTTAACTTGAGCTCTAAAACTTTTAAAATACGAGAAGGCTTCAGACTTCATTGCTAGAAAATAGACCCATGTAAATCTAGTGCTATTATCAACTAAAAAAATAAATAATACTTTCCTCCAATGCATCCAGTTTGTGTAGGACCAAAATGATCCATATGCACTAACTATAATGCATCAGTAGTTGAGACTTAACTGACTTATTTAAAACTAGATTTATGTTTCATTCCATATTGACAAGGGTAACAAACTTTTTAAGAATCAAATCTATGATCTGGTAGATCCTTAACTAGTATTTTCATAGAAAGTTTTCATAGGTTCTTAAGGTTACAGTGACCTAACCTTCTATGCCACAACCATGTATGATCTTCCATTGCACTATGTAAAGGTAGATCTTGGCACCAAAGGCCTTCTAAGTTTAGAGTGTATACATTCCCTTGCCTATGGGCAGGAAGAATTAATTTTTCCATGGAATTATGTACTAAGCACTTGTCGTTCCTAAAATTCCCAAGGTAACCTTCATCACATAATTGGATTATGCTAATGAGGTTGTTCTTAATACCCTTAACAAATAAAATATTTGATATCAATGTTTTTTCAAGAATAACGATGTTACCTATATCAATAATTTCTCCTTGAGAATTATCTCTGAAAGATACTTTTCTTCCTTCAGTCTTGATAATATTTTCAAAGTAGTTTTTGTTAACAGTCATATGCTAGGAACATCCACTATCCATGTACCATGTATTTCTGTTGGTACCTTCCCTATTTTAATGAAAAAAATAGTTAGACTTTTGGAAGACAAACATTCTTGGATTTGGAAATTTCAGAAAGAATACTTTTAGGGACCCACATTTTCTTAGAAAAATAGGATTTATGAAATCATAAAGACTGAGTTTTGTTTAGGGAAACATATTTTTCCCAGTGTCCACCGCACTGACACTTAAAATAGAATGGATCACTTTGAAATACAAAATAATTGTTACTAAAAATTGGTTCTGAAGTGGTATAACCAAAATCAAAATTATTTCTTAGAGGTAAAATTTGATAAAACATATTATTAAAATTTTCCTTACCTAAGGTAAAGTTTGACAAACACTTACTCAAGGAAAAAATTTCAGATTTCAGTTTGATAACCAAGTTCTTGTCTTCTAAAACATTTGATTTTGAACTAGAGTTAGGCTCGAAAACATTTTTCATAGAAATTATGTTTTCTAACTCCTTAGAAAGTTTATTCTTCTCAGAATTTAATTCCTCAAGATTTTTTGAAATACTTTTGAAATTAAAAATTTTCTTATAAAGACCTTTAGAAAGACCTGATATTTCCTTAGTAAAAATAGTATTCCTCGACTTTTTGTTATCAATATTTTTCAGGAGTTTTGAATTCTCAATCTCAAGAAGTTTGGAAAATGCAGAAACTTCTTCATAGGTAGGTAAAGTATTATCTTCATCAGAAGCATATTCTTCATTAGAAGAGTTATAATATTTATCATTAATATAATTTTCATTTAATGAATCATTGGTCATTAATTCAGCATTGTGTACCTTAGCCATTAAGCATTGATTTTCAATAGGTAGTCTGGCTATTAGACCATGATTCTTCTTTCCAGAAGATTCATAATATGATGATTCATCTGAAGAGTCACCACCACTGGCACTCTAGGTGTCATTAGCTTTCAAGACTTTATTAGCTTTGGCCTTATAGTACTTCTTTCTGTTTCTCTCAGAATGATTTTCCATTCTTTATTGTCTCTTAATCATAGGACAATCAGGTCTTATATGTCCAGATCTATTGCATTCATAACATGTATCTTCTGAATCTTTCTTGTCTTTCATTTACTTCAATTTATATCTAGATTGAAATGTCTTCTATCCAAAAATCTTTTCATCATTCTAGAAAGATTTTCAAACTCATTTTCTGAAGATTCACTTCCACTAGATTCAGATTGAATAACAACCATCTTAGATTTGGATCTAGTAACACTCTCAGGAGTCTTGGATTTCATATGATTTGAAGTTATAGTTAAAGCAACACTGCCATTACAATTATTCTTCTTAATGTTGTCAGCATCTCTATTCACTCTAGTCTCATGTTGAAGAAGGGTTCCAAAAAGTTCATCAAGATAAATCTGAGTGACCTTTCTGTTCTCAACAATAGCTATTCTCTTGGATTACCACTCATTGGGCATGATTTCAATGACCTAATCAACAAGATCTTCATCATCTAATCCTTTCTCACCCATATATTGTAAACTATTCACAACTGTCACGAATCTTTGTTTCACATTACATATGGGTTCTCCATAAGGAAAAAAAATCCATGATATTTAGCTCTGAGTATGGATCTTCCTGTTTCAATTAATTTGGAAGTTCCAAAGTGATTAACTTCAAGTTTCTTCCATATTCAATTTTCTTCTTCACAAGATGAAATTTGGGAATATATATTTCTAGCCATTGAACAAAGTAATGTATTTTGTACCATATAATTCAGTTGATAATCATGATTTTCTTGATTGGTGATAGGACTAACTTCCCTATCAGGGATTTTGTATCCTCCTATTAGAATAACAAAATTATCAACTATAATATTGATAATGAAAGTATTCATGAAATCATTCCAATATTCATAGTCATTCCCATCAAAGATAGGTGGCCTAGTAGGATTGAGATTGTCTACGAAACCAACATTTATTCCTTCCATCTTATAGAAAAACATTTCCACACTAAAACTTGTTAATAGAAAAAGTTCTGTAAACAAGGAAAATATTCCTAAGCAAGGAAAAAGAAATAATAAGAGTATCTCAAAGTAAAAATGAATCCGAACTTTATGAGTCCGAAAAAATGATTCCAGAAAAGAATGAGATGAATTATCTTCTGAATCTAATCATGAGATTAATTCATATTGAACCAATCCTATGATACAAATTTTTGAGATGGTATGTGAGTATGATATTCTCTATAATACCAAATGTAGGATCGAAATATTAGAGATACTATAAGGAGCATCTAATGATGCCCAAAATACAAGAGGGGGTGAATTATACACTTTAAAAAAATTGTTTTTGAACATTTAAATATGGTTATGTTTATCAAGGTTAAAAAATGTAGTTCAAAAAACCTCTAGTTCTACACACTTTCATGATTCCATAAATATGATTCCGAGAAAGAAATTCTAGAAAAGTGATTCCAGAAATGAAACTTAACAAAATTTTACAAATACAAAGATTCTAACTTAAAGCGTATAGAATCTAACTAAATCAGAGTACAAGTATAAGGAAGTATAAGACAGTTATACTTTCCTAAATAATATAAATGCAACCGAAATCTTGTTACAAAACAAGTAACAATTAGTAAATCTTTTAAACCAAAGAGAAGGGTATCCAACAACCTTGGATAAAGGTCCCTTTATTTTTAATTTCAAGAAAGTCCATCTTACCCACACCAGGGTAATCCCTCAATACAAAGATCAGAGTCTGTCTTGTTATCCCCGCAGGCCCTCAACTTCAAGGTAGTCAGCACCTATGTATTTCTCAGCAAGGAAGCCGTCAACTTCAAGGTAGTCGGCACCTCTGTCTTCCAATCCCCAGAATCCCTCAATTGTACACAATAATAATCGGAGACGAACAAAGAAAATATGAAAAAGATGTTTAGTACACACTAAGCATGAGAGTCTCTCTCTGTAAATCACTTCAATAGCATGCAATCTCTAGAGTCATAGAACATATCATGAAAGTTATGAGCTCTTTCAAATGAGCTCATATTTATAGGCACAGCTTCAACGGTCAACTCCCTCCTCCAATGGTAATATTTTTCCTTGAATTTAGGAGGGACCTATACACGTGTCACTCAAACAACGGTTGGTTAGTAACTTAATGCACGAAATCATTTTATAAGAAAAAATAAGTGTAAGCAAAAATTTGGTTATATAACCAAAATTAAAAATTCGAAATGCAAGAATATAAAAGTTAGGAGACTAACTAAAAATGAATTCTGTTTCTGTAATACAGAGATATTCGGATTCTGTTTTCGTAGAATTTGGAACTTGAACTCTATATAATTTTAGAGTCTGAATTTCAAGGAAATTTGGAATTAGGATTCACAGGAATTCGGAACCTGAAATTACAATGTTCGGAGTAAGAGTTCATGTGAATTCGAAGTCTGAACATACAATGTTCGAAGTCAGAATTCATTAGAATTCAGAGTCAGGACATTCAAAGTTCGGAGTCAGAATTCATTATAATTCAGAGTCAGGACTTACAAAGTTAGGAGTCACAATTCATTAGAATTCGGAGTTAGAGCTCATAAGAGTTCAGAGTCAGAATTCAAATAATTTGGAGTCTTAACTCATAAGAGTTCGTATTCTAAATTCATGAGAACTTGGAGTAAGAACTCAGAAGAGTTCAGAGTCTGAATTCATAAGAACTTGGATTCCGAACTCAGAAGAGTTCAGAGTCTGAATTCAGAGAATTCGGAACATGAATTCAGATCCTGAAAACAGAATTCTTTTTATCTAAGTATTATATGATTCTGAGGTTTTAGACATGAAACTGAATTTTACACTTAGACAAAATATGATCAATGAAAACAAGTTTCGGAAATATTTCCTTAAGGAAGGACAATTTTCCTTATAGAATTAAAACACAGGGTAAAATAAAAGTTTCCTTGAGATAAGGTGTTTGTGATTTTCAAAACAATAAGGAATGGTAAAGTCATAAGGAAACCTTATTGACTCAACAATATCTCCCAGGTATGATAGAATGGAAAATTCATAAGGAAAATCTTATTGACTCAACAATTTATCCATTTATCATTATGAACTCATGAATTTTATATTTTATAGTATTATCAGTGATGAAAAAAAATCTTACACATCTGTCAATCATAAATATGGAATCATCATAGCATACCTAATTTTCATATTCTAATAATATAATTAAAGACTTTTCAAATATGTTCAAATTAACTTCAATTTGTATCAGGGCGTTTAAAATATCTTCCTATCACCTTAAGAACAACATGAAATTAATGTGGGGATTATTAGAATAATTCCAAACATCTTTAGACAATTGAAAATGTATTTTATTGCATTTAAATACCCAAATATAGCATATTTTCAAAAATCTCACCCCCTTCTCATTTCAACATCAGATATACCTTCACAATACTTCATCCAAATGATATTATCCACTGTATTCAATATCCTTCATGATAATTATGTCTGAATGGTTTCTATAAAAGTTAAATCATATTTTACGTATTGAATCACATATTTTCATGTTTTTTCTGTTAGTTAGATTCTCTAAATGTAATTATAACATGTTTTAGATAGTGTTACAAACTCCCAAATAATACCTATCATTGATTTCTATTATTTTGAACAATATATTTTTAAATTGGATGGGATCCTCACAAAGCAACATCCTTCTCTTCCAAATTCATAGAACTATTTTAGATTGTGAATTCCTCCTTCCTTTTTCACTTTTAATGAGTCTATACAAACATTTTATACAATCATTTAATTTATATATATATATATATATGATATCTTGAATCCTTCCAATCGGGAATCTGCGGATAGCTGATCCAATCTCCTTAAATCATAAAATTATGCTAAACATCTTCAAATTCATAATTTGGTTATTCTTCATCCATTATCCAATAATGTAGAGTATATTTTGAAACATATTTCCAGTAAATACAACCATCAAAACCCATTATGAATTTAAAAAATAATTCTAAAATAATAAATAATCCAATAATGAAATAAAAATAAATTAATTAATTAAAGCTAATTATTATAAAAATATATACTTTTATTCATTACATAATATTATTATTCAATACATGTTCTTATTATTTTTCAAATGATATGATATGTTTATAAAAACAAATAACATAATATAAAACCAATGGATTTCTAAAATTTAATTAATTGAATAACAATATTAAATGGAAATAGGTTATAATAATTTATTCTTTATTCAAAAATTTCAATTTTTTTAATGTATTATGCATTTTTTTAAAAAAATAAATAAATTTTGGTTAGAGAATGATTTTAATAAAATATAATTATTATATGTATAAATAAGGGTATTAAGACTCATGTATTTATTACTACTCTACATGAAATAATAAAATAAATCATAATGATTAAAATATTTTTTCATCAAATTTTTTTTCCTTTATATTAAATAATATTGACATCATTAAACTTATTTAAAAATGACTTTAACATAATAACATACAATTTCTTAATACATTTACTAGTTATAAAGCTTTATTATGTGGCTTGGTTTAACCACCAACATGAATGATGTTATAACATCTACATCAAAAATGACTAAGATAACATAAATAATTGTAAAATTATGATAATGATTAATTTCATATTTGTTTTAATAATTATGAAATTGTAATAAAATTTTTTATATTCATATATATTATCAATTTTGTTTTTGTCGAATAAAAATTCATAAGAAGTGATATTTTAACAACCCTTTACAAATTTTCACTATAACATAAATTAAATGAAACATAGATTTCACAAATATATAAATTATAGCAATTAAAACCACTATTTATATTCTAGAGTAGATGAAGTCATGATTGAGAAGAATAAACTGGAACATTTGCATTGAAGCTAACACATAACGAATGTGACAATTCACACCTAAATGAGAATTTTAGTAAAGGATAATTAATAAATGGGTAATATGAAATTATTACATAATTTTATACAGAAAAAAATTTAAATAAGGGTTTTATATTTAGTATTAATAAACAAGAACTTCTAATATAAGGATTTAATGTAGGTGAGACCATGTGGAATTTTGAGGTAAGTGTTTTCTTTTCACAATTTTCATTAATTGAAATATGAAAAACTATTACCATTTTATTTCTTTTGTATAGTTAATATAATATTTGTGAGTTTATTTTATCACATATTTCATTAAATTCATGGGATTTAAATATCCATATATGTTTATCAATTTTAAGAACTTTTTATTCAATTATTACTAAATCTTCTTTGGTTTCTTTTATAATATCACTTTTATTCGAGATTGGATATGTCCAAAATACCATTAGGGTGTATTGAATTTTATTTTTTGTATAAAACCCATAATATATTTTTATAATATAGTTACCTATAGTTTTATTTTTTATTCTTACAATTTCACCTTCCTTTGGTTCACAATTTAACTGAAATGTTTTCAATATATGGAGTTGAATTTATCTCATCTTCATGGTCATAAATCATTCCCCACCATGTTCATATTGATTTTTCTATTCTAATAAATTCCATATCTATATTATTATGATTTATTATGGTCATTTTTATTTATTTTTCATTTCATTAAAAAGTTTTAATGGATTTAATTTTTTACATTTTCCCCATGAATAAATTTTACCATCATCTTCTATAGTTTTATTTACCTATATTCCTTTCATATTATTCATTCTTTTCCAGTGTAATTTATATACCTATTATTTTAAAAAAAATCATTTGAATTAAAATTTATTAATAATGTAAATGGTTCTTATTAGTTTTCACATGAATTTAATAATTTTCTTATAAACTATTTGTCATGTATGTTAACATACTTTAACATTTATTATGTTTCAATGGAGGTATTCTCTAATGATACCATCCAATTTCTTCATCTTAATGGATTATTATTAATTTTTATTGAAATATTCCTGAAACCTGTTTATTTATAGTGAGATAATTATTCAATTAAGGGATTATGAATGTTTTCTTGATCATATTAAACACACACACACACACACATATATATATACATATATTATAATTATATAAATCATTTGATTGTTATAGGCTTCCAATGAATTAGGTAATGTTCTCTATCTCATGAGATAAGTGTGGGACATTGGTGGTTATTCCAACTACAAATGGTTTTGGGGTTGTGGGTTGTTATCCCAATTCCAAAATGTTATGGTGTATGGCATGTTATCCAAATACAAAATGATTATTGGGAATGGGTGGTTATTATAAGCGAAAAAAGTAATAAGGAATGATACATCCACCCATGTCTAAAAAGTTATGTGGTGTGGGTGGTTATACCAAATCCAAAAGTTTATGATTATTTAATGGGTTTAAAAATGAAAAAATGATTTTCTGGTGGTTATCCTAAGTCCAATATTTTTTGGGAATATAGTTATCCATGTCAATAATGATATGATTTTCATGTTTGTTAACCATGACATATGTTATGATTTCTATTTTTATGTTTATAACACATTCTTATGTTATGTGACATACTTATTTTATATTATCATGATTCAATATTATTTATTTATGATTCCACACTCATGTGACACATTTATTTCTATAACATTCATGTCATGGATCATGTATTATGATTTATTTTTTATTTTGTATGATTTTTGTATTTTATTTTCATGCACCCAAATCATATTGTAATACCCTCATGACCATATAATGCTCGCTTATATTCTCTGATTATCAGCTGTTGGGTTTATACTTATTGAGCATATGGGATCCGTTTTTTATTATTTTTCATTCCCTTGGATATGAATAAGATTATAACACAAGATATTTATAGAAGGGGATCTACTATAGTGTCACTATGGGGAAATATTAACACTGTTGTCGAATAATTATTTTATCTATCTAATCCTTAAGGATGCTGAACCTATAAGTTATGGAGTGTAATTTATTAATAAATTTAATGAATATTCATGTAAATTAATCTCATATGTATTTATGTAAATGTTGTATCATATCAGATAGTATCATAGTGGGGTGTAGTAATTTTTGGGGATTAGGTTATGAAGAATAAGAGAATATACAAAAAAATAACCAATGTTGAACCAAAATTAATGAAGGATAAACCTCAAATATCATAAGTTGTAATGGATGTGTTATAATATTGAATATAGTTTTATTTATTTTTCCAAAAATATTATTTTGTACTCTTATTATTATTACTTGATGCTAACACTAACCATATTAGTTATTTAAGGGACTGGATATAAAATGATAAGTTGGGGAGGTTAATAGTATGATCAACATTGAAAACAATTTATTTGTGCCTAGTTATATGAATTACCTTATCTATTTAAAGTTATATAAAAATAATAATTAATATCCCCAACGGAAGGATATTTATTCTTCAGTAAAAACTACTAATGGTGGAATGATTGTATCCAAAGACTATAAATCTTTTTGGATTTAATTTTGTATGAATACGATTCCTGAAAATATTACTATTCTCAAATTCATATAATATTTTTTTATTTTAATCATGGATTTGATATACTTACATCAATCCAATATCAATTTCCGAAAACATTAAATCAAATTTCGTATCCCAAATCAAACTTGATCATATATTAGTGAAAGGATAACTCTGAACTCCATATGGAAATTCCCTCCACCGAGTGGGTATTATAAACCAATCATGAAGGGTATATTTCTAAATTATTATCAATGAAACTTAATATTGAATATATTATTATTCTGGATGAATATTTTAATATATTTCATAAATATTATTCTAGGTTTTCTCAAAAATGCAATGCTGATTTTTTCATAGAACTCAAACATGGCATTATGACAATATTAAAGGCTCCACATATAATATACCTGATTAAATTAGAATAATAGAAGAATAATCTATTGGATAATCTAGATAAGGGTTTTATACAACCAATTGATTCACTATGAGGTTCACTAGATCTCTTCATTAATTAGAAGGACGTATCATTGCATCTCTACATTGATTATCATGAACCTAATAGTATTATGATCATGAAAAAGCATCCTTACCCCATATTGATGGATTTATTAATTAAAATTTAGGGTATAAATACTCCTAAATTATTTATCTTTGACCTAGATATCATATATCATGGGGTTAATTTAGCATATACCTAATACAACATTTTATTCGAGATATTCACACTATTAATTCGTAATGATTCCATTAGAACCTAAAATTCCACTAATATCTTCATGTACATGAGGAATATAGTCTTGAGATATTACCATGATTTATTTTTAATTCATTATATATCATTTATTATATATTCCATGGGAAAATAATTGAATAAAGGTCATTTGAGGATTTTTTTATGGACCATGGGAAAGAGAAATCATTTGCAAAATTTAGAAATTATGAATTCTAGATAAATAAAGATTCCTTATTGGGTCACACAAACATAATATAGGGTATACCTATGGATCCTTTAAAGATTAATTTAATTAAATAATTTCATACACAAATAACTATAACTGAGATTCACAGTTTTTTGAATAAGATGGATACTATTTAAGTTTTGTGGGAAAATAAATCATGAATTCCAAATCCATTAACCATGATTACTTGAATGACATCAAATTTAATTTATATTGATGAATATGAAAAAATAACTAATCTTAAGAGAAGTTTTTCTACTTCACCTTTACTAATTACTCCATTTATTAGAGATAGATTTTATATATATATTATTTTATTAAGTAATGGATTAGGATGCATCCTCATTGTAAAATGACATGGTGGTGGCATATACCTCATGTTAATATAATTTTCCATAGAAAAATTACTCGATTCATGATTTTGAGTCTATAGTGGTAATATTTTAATTAATGATATAATAACGTTTCCTTTATTGTGAAAATTTTGAAATATATACTGCTAAAAAGAGTTTGGTTTAAAAATTCCTACAAGAGGAGTTTATCATGCACAAAATGAGATGTTTGGGGTTGGATAATTACAATTATTCTTAATAAAATACTAACCTAAGTGGGTGGGTAGGTTATATAATTCTATAATATGTAGTGGTCAAGAAATATAATCTATAATGAGGATTGAAAGAGACACAATACTCATGGAGTTTCAAATTATTCTCCTAGAAATCATAAGGTAATGCGATAATTCTTATCCTCCCAAAGTGAATTCTCAATTATCCATCCATGCGAATATGAATAAAGGGATAAATAAGGAATTGGAAATAAAAAATATTGTAATGAATATTATGTATTTCAACATTGACATTAATGTAATTATAAGATTTAGGAAATGGATATGTGTCCCATAAATTCAAAAATTGTTGGATTTGATGGATAATGTACCTAACACCTCATTCTCTATCAATATTAGAGGAAAGAAATTCTATAGAGATCTCAACAATCATTTTTTGTTTGATGGAATGATTAGGTAGATTCTATTATATATATATATATATATATATCTTGATTCTTAGATTTCAAATAAGTTAAGGTTGAACTTCTTAAGTCTAAGGGTAAGATGCAACCATCACCCACACTAGAATGAAAATGGGATAAAATCACTATGTATTTTTTTATATGACCTTACAATACTTATAAACCCTATAATTTCATTTTATATATAGTTCATCATCTTATGATGTTAACACATTTTATTTGTATTAAATAACTTTTTCACTCGATCAATATTACAAGATATAAATAAAGGTTGTGGTAAGGCTACATGGGTAACTGATTCTGATTGTATCTTATTGAGATTTTAGGATTTCCAACAATTTTAGGAGAATTATTCAACAATAATAATATATGAAGTTTATATTTATAACCACTTATCATCCTCAAACTGATGTTCAATCTGAATGGACTATTCAAACCCTGTTATATATGATGAGATCATATTCAATAGATTAAAAAGGGGTTATAAATTAACACCTTTACCTAGTAGAGTTAACATATAACAATATTTTCTATTTTAGGATTCAAATGGAACCCTATGAGGCTCTATATGTGAAGTGGTGCAGAACTCCAACATGTTGGTATGAATTTGGAGAGCATAAACTCATGGTACTAGATCTTTCTTATGATATTTTAAATAAGAATCAAACAATTTAATTACATATTAAAACTTTTTAGAATTAAAATAAGACCTATACTGATAATATTCATTGAAATATGGAGTTTGAATTCGATGAAAATATATTACATTGAATATCACCATGGAAGAGGTTTATGAGATTCTAGAATAAGGGAATGTTGATCCCTAGAAACATTAGCCCCTTAGAAATCCCAAATCATGGTTAGATAATATCTTATCAAAATGTACTTCATTCCAACCACTCTAATGGGAAATATGTGTTTTATGTATCTATTTTGAGTAATTACACCTGGCCCTTCACATGTACTAAACATAGTGGTAGTATAATTGGAACATATTATCACTAATGAGGAGAAAATAGTAGAATTCTAGGATCATATAGATAATTTACATTCAACCAAGACTACTCACAATGTTAAAGTACTCTGGATGAATCCAAGGCTTAAGGAAGACACATGGGAAGCCAAATATGTAATGTGGGAAAGATACCCTTTTTTTTATGTCAGAGTATTTCAATTTCAAGGGTGAAATTATTTTAAGGGGGTGTTGAATGTAATAACCCAAACTTTTAATATGTATTTCCATTTAACTATATATTGTGTTTTTGATAGGTTGTAATACATGAAAACATGAACTAAATACATGATATATAATATTACACTAAAATAAACAACATTAATAAATTATTAAAATAAAATGTGAAACAACTTTAAGAAAACAAAAATTAGAATCAAACCACAAGTAAATAAAAAACCACAAACAGGAAATCATTATCCTCGTGATTTTCCATGAAGATCATACCTCTGATTATAAATATATAAAAATTATAAAAAATTATAAATATAATATACATTTTAAAAAACAAGTAATTGAATATTTTCAATGAATTTAGAGATATATGTAATTCTATATTAAAGAATGTAATATGGTAATTATATATAAACACTTTAGGCATAGAGTCATTAGATATATGGTTATTCGATATATGGTCATTAGATATAGATGTATTCAATAGATGCATTAAAGTGGTGGAATTTTTTTGTGAAAATTTAAAAATAATAAATAATCCTATAATAAAATAAAGTGATAATAATAAATTAAAATGAATTAATATAAACAAATATTTTTCTTCATTATTATGATTATAATTATTGTTAAAAATGTTTTATTTTTTATCATATTTAAAAAAAATCTAATACCAATGTTTTTTTAAAATTTCATGGTAATAAGAAAAATAATTAATTTAATTTGATTAAAATCATTTTAGGTTTATAGAATAGATTTAAAAAATAATAATTTGTTGTGTATTTTTATTTCAACAAAACAAATTATATTAGGGTTAAATTATAATTTTATTAAAATATAAATTTTATATGTAGTGAAAAATGAGATTAATACTCTTGTAATTATTGTTAATTAATATGAAATAGGAATAAGAAACTATAACGTTTAAAATGTTTTTTCTCCATAAAATATTTGTACCATATATTATGTGTTTCCATTAAAAAGAAAAAATCAATATATATAGAAATAGAATTTGATTCAATGGGGTAAAAATTTGGAATCAACACAACTCAATTAGGTAATTACAGAAATTATATTTTTTATGGAAAACTAATTACCATTGAACATATTCAAACAACATAAAAAGGGGGAAATGGGCTCCATTAAAAATAGATAATATTTTTGTAATTTAATTTATATTTAGATATTATATACTTCCTTTGTGAGATGATGGATTATTTAATAAATTTATAAACAATATTTCCATCATAAATCAGCTAACTCCCATGTATTTCCATACTTACACTTCACATAAACTAAGTCTCCATGGAAATGTCCCAGATTTTTTACCAATAAAAGGGGAACCCATATAATTCTAGAAAACCGAATCTATATTTTTTTCTCTTGAATAATTTCATAAAATATTTATAGTTAATTAATTTTCAACTTTTGGTATACTTTAGTCAATTGATGGTGGTCAAATTCTTTTATTCCAAAAGAAAACCTTGTGATAAGAAGAAACTCCATAAAACATATTGTAATGTTATTATTAATTCCTTCCATTTACAATTTAATATAAACCCATCCCAAATATCCCTCTCCACTATAATTGTAATATCTTTAGTTTTTAAAATAATTCAATAAGTTTGGTAGCATACATAATACGCCACATTGGACAAATGCAAACAACTAAATATTATTATGATACCTTATAACCTACCTATTAAAATGATGGGAATGAATTATATTAATTTATTTATTAAAATATTGATTATAAATTTATATAATAAATTCTTTTTTGAAAAATTATTTATAAATGAAAATAAAATGATTTAAATTAAAAGGAGCTATTTTTTCTGAAAAACTATTTAAAAGAAAATATGTGAGTTTAAAAAATAATAAAATTACTATTGATGTATTTTGTTAATGAAATATATATTTAATATTTAAAATTTAATATTTAAAATTCTTCTTAAACTTTATCTACAAATGATATGATAATAAATAAATTTGTTTGGAAAAAGGAAGTATTTTTCAAAAAAAATCATTTTTACATTATTTTTATGGAGAACCCATTTTAAATCTATATTTGGACACTTTTAAACATTATATTTGAAACAATAAACTTATTATTTGTAATAAGGTCATAATTTCTTTACTTTGGGTCAATTTTGGTATTTTTATGATTAAATTCATATTTTAATGAATACTGAAAAATAATGCATTTTAATTAAAAACTACTTTTTCATCTAAGTTTTTTAAATTGCTAGATTATATTTTTAATTGGTTTTAAAGTATGATTAGATTAATGTTTTATCATTTCATCAAATATTCTCTATTGGATGTAATTTCACAATGAATGTATATATAAACACACGCCAATCTTTTGAAGGTTTTTACTTCTAAAAACTTGTTTTCTTATTTTGACAACGGGGATTATTTTTAAATTAATTAATGCAGATTCGGTATTTCAAATTTTGAAAAATTTATTCAATATTTTGAATAACATGTCCAAATTATTTAAATATGCCCCTTTTATTTTTAGACTTTATGAATAGTAACTTTGGTAACAAATTACATTTCCACGGTTAATGTTAAATATGGTAATTAAAGGTAAAAATAATATTTTAATAATATAAAACTACCCAAAAACATGTAATAATTTAATTTTATGAGTGTATCCAAAACATGATAATTCTTTGGTATATTTTAGGCCCACGTAGAGCCACATGGATTTGATTATGACACTTATAGATATTTTATTTAAAATAATGACCAAGATGTCATAATCATGTCTCTCATAACTAAAAAAAATTTAATATGGGGTTATAAAAGTTATATCTTCAAATATATATTCATTATAAATATTAAACTATTACCTAAAACACGTTAATTTATTTATAATTTTAATGAAATTAACATTTAAATTAAATGGTCACACAATGATGATGTAGTAATTTCATAATTAATGAAAGCATAAAATAAATGATTTTATAAATATTAAAATAAATATTATATGAAATAATTTATATCATACATGATTTTTTATATATATTTGATATTTTTTATGATTTAAATTAGTTGTTTTGAACAACTCATTCTTTTATGACATTTGGTAAAAGTCAACTAATGAATAGTGTCAAAATTGACAATATTGGTATTAAAAAAAATAAAATCTTTTATAAAATGATATTAAATTCAAAAAAACTATTATTTTGAAGAAGGGTTAGTATATGCCCTAATATTTCATAAATGACCCATTCATTTGTCGTTTGACATGATTTTCTAATTTCATTAACCCATAAATGTTAAATAACATGATATCATGGTATAATTAAAAAGGGTAAAATAAGGGTTAAAACAATAAGGAAAGGATTAAAAAATATTCAAAACTTATATAATTTTATTTTTATGATGGTTATTCGATAAAAACACATATTATCTTCTAAATAAATGATTTTAGGGCTATTTGGAACGGAAAATTAATTTATATTAGTATAATATTTTAAGAATTTTAAAGGGTTCCCCCCTCTTCTATAAAAAGGTACCCATTTTTCACTAATACTCACACTTCCAAATCCTTTTTGTTTGTACAAGATCAACCCAAAATTATTTCTATAATACCTTCCCAGGTTCTTGAGGTGTTTTTTTGGCAGAACATACTTCTTATATTTGTTAAGGTGTTCGCCAAAGGTGATCAACCGAGGAAGAGGTATCGTTATCATTAAGTATTTATACTTTATTTCATCTTCCACTACCTTAAAATATTATTGACCCATGATAAAATAATAACTATAGTATCATAAATATACTGAGATTTTATTATGTTAATATCATCACCTTATTCCATTTCTAATTTCATCAAATGGGAAATGAACTTTTCGTTCGTGTGTACGATGGACAACTGCCTCATGAACCGATATAGTTCGTTTTTTATTATCGCCTTTATTGACCGACGATAATTATGGAATTAATTTTAATATGTGATATTCATGAAATATTAATAATTATAATATAATCATATATCAATTAAATTTTTACTCTCCATGCACATTAAAATTATAAGGTTGTTCGTGCGTACGTGTGAACTATCACCTCCATGAGGTGATGTGATTTGTTTTTACTCACTACATAAATTTAGTGATATATATAATTATAACTAAATAATTAATATTATATTAATTATATTATTATCATTATGGAATAATAAAGGATTACTCACTTTCCATCTATATTGATCAATGAATAATGAAGATGTTACTCAAGCTTTTGTAGGACTTACCGTCTCCATAGTTATAACGTTGTTCATTTTTCATACCATAATTTAATGGTTTCATTTAGAAATTATAATTTTTGTATAAAAGGTATTATTGTGTAATTATTTTCATTTTGGTTATTATGGACTTATTACCACATGTAAAATTGACATCAAGCCTTGTTCGTTTTTGACTCGAGTACCGAATATCGAGAAAACACCTGATGTGAACATAAATAATTATGTAATTTTTATGACATGATATTATTCATATAAAAAGAATAATACATATTATAAATGTTATTAAGAAATAAAATAATTAATCTAAGATTATTATTCATGGATACAAAAATTGTATGTGAAAAGATAGACTTAATGTAAGAGATTTCATCTATATCTCCATTCATTGAGAAATATTTTGATATTATACACCACCTTCTTTGATACAATGTATAATAAACCCTTATGAATTTTAATTTCATTCAAGGGTTTTCAAAATAAATCATTTTATATGATTCATTTTACAAAATTTAATTTTTTTTCAATTTATATGGCAATAATGACATTTCCACCGTCAAAACCATTATTTGATATTTGGATTCCTCTACAATAAGTAATGTTTTCAAAGGAAATTTACATACCATATTCTCATTTTAGGTATTTTGGAATTGAAAATGGTTTTTATAATGGAATTATTATATAAATATCTTGAAATAATAACTTATCATTGCAGTTTTTTAAATGTTATTTTTTCTTTATGCATTTTTTATGTGTTATGATTATGTTATAGTTTATGGGAATTGCTTATGTATATAGGTGGTTTCATGATAAACTGAGGGAGGGTGAGCCTGTGATAGCTCTCCAATGAATTGGGTAATGAGACGAGGTTAAACCATAAGGTTTCTCATAAGAGATTTAAGGAATACAATATAATGGGTATTCCAAACATAACAGTAATGGTTACTCTCTTTGTAGCTGTTAAAGCTACATTGTAAGTATGATATGGATGTCAAAATTTACCTTTATGATTTATGATTTGAATGTGTTTTTCATGAATTTTATTATTTCCTTAGGTATGTTAATGATATTTTGTTTTAAGCATAAAAATTATGATTTCATGTGTTTAAAATATTCATGGACTAACAGTTTCATTCCTTATTTTATATCCCTTACTGAGCTTTGTGTCCTCATCCCATGTTTTTGAAATGCTTTCCACTGGGTTTAAGGGCAGGTAATATAAAGGAAGAATTAAAGATAATTTTTATTAAGAGAATGAAATCAGGTTTACCTTTAAAAATATTATATTATGGAATAAATGGATACTATTTTTGTATTATTCACTTTGTATGTAATTTTTATGGCCTAATTCTCTAAAAATCTAAACCTGAAAAGATCCTCAGTGTGAATTCTTGACCTAAATCAAGATTATTCAATATATAAGGCTAGGGATTTATAATAATGATATAATATTAACTTTGTTATGTTTCTGTACATGTTATATTATCATAACAAAACATAATATTCATATTCATTCATTAGATATAACGTGTTCATGTTTGGGTCAGTTTTACCACCTATATGAATGATGATAAAACATTTACATCATGAAAGAATAAGATAACATAATTTCTAGGAAAATAATCAAATAATTACGAATTTCAATTTTTTTTTAAATTATTTAAAGTTAATATATCTAATTATATTTATTCATAAGATTAATTATTTTTAATGAATCAAAATTTACAAAAAAAATTGATATTTTTTCCACTATTTACAAACCATATCTAAAACGTCCATTAAATACCTCTAGGACTTCTTAAAAGTATAAATCACCCCCATGTAATATCCATGGAAATTCTAGAGGAGATTTAGTTGTGATCAAGGATCAAGGAATGAATCCTCCACACTTAATATAGTTCAAAAAAATTGGTCAGTTAACCCATGAATGTTAATATTAACATAATTAAAGAAAATAATTAGTCTAGTAAGGGAAACAAAATTAAATAAAATCATTAGTTTATTTTAAAAATCACTTAATCCCATAGAACATTTTCCTTTTATATAATTTACATAGAACTTCAAATAATTAATTACCAACTTTTTTAGTTAACATCACTTCCTAATGTTTTTTATAAAACATCACATAAGAAATATTTTGGGTAAAATCATAATCATGAGGGTTTCATATAAAACATGATTAGTCGTGATTTTTTTAATGAAAACATACTTTTAGCCTTAAAAGTAGATTGACCTTTAATTTAAACATAATCCCATTATCTTACCTTATTAAATCAATGTGCTACCATTAAAACTTTTTTAAAGAATAAAAAAATCAGGTAGGTACACTAGAACATCATATTCATATCACAATTAAAATAAATATTAAAATAACTCTTAGAAATGAAATAACTAACATTTTTAATTCCATCATATATTACTCTGAGAACAAACTCATTACCTAATTCATTAGAGAACTATATTAGGCTCACATATCATAATGAATAATTTATAAGGACTATAAAATACATAAAACAAATAGATTCTTAAATTTACAACAAAGGTTATATAAATATTTCCTCTGTATAGAAATTTATAAGCACATTTGGGCTTCACATAAAAATAAGGACCCAAATCATTTCCATTGAAAATAATTAAAAATTTATATTTCCCAGAAGAATAGGATGTAATATTTTCTGTTAAAATAATGTAAAATTATAGAGTAATATTATTAATGAAAAATGATCATAATTATGGTATATTCTATTCGTTTAACAAATATTATTAAAATATTCCTTTCACACTTTTTCAAAAAAGGCCCATATAAAAAACAGAAAAAAAATACTTTTAACTAATTTTATGTATTTTCAATGATACTTTTAAATGATTTAAAAATAATAATTTAAAAATAATAATATCATTATTGAAAATTTTAATGAAACATGGGAATATAGGATAAAATATTTAGAAACAAAATGATAAAACTGTTTGAATTTTTTTTAAAGAAAATATCTTACTTTGAGTCTATATCACCACGTATATTCTTTAAATCCTATAAAACAGAATTATATTAACTATTTATTTATTTAATAATCTTTTTAATGTTTATTACCTTGTCATAATCACTTTTATTTCATATATTAACATGAATTATTTTTAACTACAACATCAATTAATTTTATGTTAGATGTTTTGATCACATTCGATTTATAAACCCAAAATAACGTCGTTAAATTCACTAATTTAAAAGGTGTAATTATTTCATAATATCTAGGATATTAATAATGAAGTATTTATCATTTTATGAATTAAATAAAATTTCAAAAATCACTTATTAAAGTAAGAAATGATAAATGCATCACATTACTTTTCAGAGGGTGTAATCCACATGTACAGAAGAAGAGAATTATAATTTTTCAATTGATGAATGTGTAATAAGTTAATTAATATAATATATTTCTATAATCATAATTATATCATAAATATCATATTTATTCATGAAATAAATCATAATAACCTTCTATGTGAGATGGTAATGAGAAAATAAATACATTTCTTTATCAAGTTGGTAGTCCACACGTACGCATGAACAATGCTTTCAATTCTCAGAGGCTGCAAAATGTTATAAAAAAGGGTTTTACCAAAAACATAATAACATATTAGTATATTTTAAATAATTATGTTATTATATATTCTTGTTTATGTTAGCTTTCAAGGATATAAATGAAGAAATAATCATTAAATGACTTTGTTAAGAGTCGTATATCTTGTTTTAAAAACCTGATTTGGCTTACCAATTAAGCCTTATAGTGTGATCTTTTAGTGATAAAAGAACCTATAGGATGAAAAAAATGATATTTGGAGATGGATTTTTAAGTATATTCTTTTATCAAATATGATAAAGTGGTGTGGAGAATTGAGGAATGAGGTGTCCCTTTATAAGTGAGGGGAGTGGCACACATTTAATTATTCTTAACATTTAAATATTATATGTGTATTACTCATGGTAATGTTTTAATAATATAAATAAATTCTGAATCTAATGTATAAGGAGAGAAATTACCTCATCCAATAATAATTAAGAATATATTTATTTATCTTATCACTAGTCTTTAACCATAATCAACATGTTTTTACCCTTTATCATGGTGATAAATTTTTTACCAAGGTTACTATTCATAATTAATAAAAATGAAATTGACATAAATATTAAATTTTTAACTCCTAAATAAAAAATGAAATAAATTTTTCATGATTAAAAAGTTAAAATTTTCTGAAATTCATTTTAATTCAATAATAAAAAAATCAACAAAAATGTTTTTTGTTTAGAAAAAATGTTTTTAAGACTAAAAATTAATTAAAAAAAGTATAAAGTATTTTACTATAGAATTAACTAGATTATTTTTTAAAAAATTGGAAATATTATTATTTAAAAATATCCAAAATATCTTTCACATTTTTAAATACTATAACATAAGTGATTTGTTTTATGAAAATTTGTGTATTTCTTTATTCACCTAAAATAAATATTTTAAAATACAAATAAATCATGCTCATGTATATTTGATGAGTTGATATCAAAAAAATACATTTTATAAAATTATATTTCTAAATTTTTTAAATTTATCTTTTAAATAAAACCATATAATTTATGGAAAATATTTTATCAAGAATAAAACGACTTCCTTCATCGATTTGAAAAATCATATAGAATTACTCTAATGGATGTCAATCCATAAAAACTAATCAAGAATATTAATAATACATGAAATTTAATTTTTATTAATGTTACATTTTTTGTCACAAATTTTATGTTATTTATCACAAAACACCCATATATTTTCTTCTCCTCTATTTATTTCTGATCTTTACATATTTTTATACAATTTTACATTCTTTTGGTATAAAATTTAATGCAATGGTAGCCTTTAAGTAGACATTAGATCTCATATTTTCAGTTGGGACAATTTATCCTCCATTTTTATATTATTTATTTTGTTTTATAAATTAAATTATCAATAATTATATAATTTTTAAGGTCATTTTCTATTTAATTTGAATTTATTTAAAGATTTTTAAATAAATGTCCTTATAAAAGTTTCTACACGAGTCATTTTTTATTAAAATTGTTTACAAAGTGTAAAAGGAATATTATTAACAATTTCTTAATGATTTTTTTTCATCTTCATTAGTTTTATTTTAAAATATTACATTCAATTATTACATGGTTTTCTAGAGTAATTTTGATTCCTATTATTTTACACAATATTTAATTTGAATTAAAAGTAATAAAAAATAAAAGCTATTTCTTATAATTTTTTAATATTACTTTATAATTATCAAATAAATTATTTTTCATCTATATAAGCATACTATAAAATTTCTTATGATTCACCAAGTATAATATATAATGATACTATATGTATTATTTATCTAGATGTATTATTATATGTTTTGTAGAAATATAGACAAAACTCATTTTCTAATATGGTAATTATGTTATGATGGGATTATAAATGTTTTTATGATCATGTGACACATATATACATGGTTTTTCATTATGTTTTAGGTGGGTATGTCATAGACCTTTAATTAATTGGGTAAAATTTTATATCTCATGAAATCAGGATAGGGCATGGGTGGTTAACCAAATTCAAAAAGCTTATGGGGTTCAAGTGGTTATACCAAGTCCAAAATGTTATATTGTGTGGGTGGTCATCCTAAGTCCAAACGTTATTCGGGAATGTGTGGTTACACATATTCCAAAAAAGATATAGGGTCTTGGATGGTATACCACATTCCAAAAGTTATAGGGAACAAGTGTATATCTTGAGTCAAAAAGGTTATAGGTCAAGCGTGGTTAACCTAGTTTAAAAAGATTATGTTGTGTTGGTGGATATCCCATGTTCACTATGATATAGGTAGTTTTTTATCCTATTAGATTATTATATGTATGTATTAGTTATTAAAATTGAATATGTTATTATTTCTATGATTATATTTTTACCACATTCGTATATGATTTACCTGTGTTATACTCTCATGACTCATGATTATTGACTTCAGCTAAAAACATCCTATGACTCATTTATTAATTTATTCCAAATAATTATTTAGTGAATCATTTTTTAGGATATATGCATTTTCATATTTTTATTTTTTTATATTATGTACATACACCCTAATATTGTTCTGATACGATTAATTTCTTTTTATGATCACTTATGATTATTGATTTTTTTCTACTATATTTACCATTTATGAGCATCTGAGCACATCCATTTTTTATGTTTCTGTTATTTTGGATATGAAGAATTTTTAAATATATTATATTTATAAAAAAATTTATATTATGGTGGGACTATGAAAAAATGTTCATAGTGTTGTAACGTAATTTGTGTATGTATATAATCTCTAAAGACACTAAACATTTAGGTATTGTGGTGTGATGTATTTTGAGATATGATGAATAATAAAGTGAATTGAGATAATATGTATCTAAGATAAGGATCAATCAACTCAGTTTGAATAACCTTTTTCATAAGCAGGTGGTGTATCTCTGAGCTCCACCATGTCTCAAACCATGTGTATAGAAAAAGTGTCTAATATTTCATGAAACTCTTATTTCCTATCATTCTTTATTTTCACTTGAATAACCTTGAATGATGAAAATTAGTTCTCCCAATGAAAATTGAATCATGTTTGGTGGGATGATTTATATGGTCTTGATCGAGGGGGCGGTTCCCACTAACTTGTATAGTGGGGTAGTTCCCACCATCTCTTTTGGTGGGATGATTCCTATTGACAAATTTGGTCGAATGTTACCTATTATCCCATTAATTTTTTGAATAAATTCTATTTGATTCTTGAATAATTTTGATATCCTATTGGATTTATCCTACTATTTTCATCACTTATAGTAATTTCATTTAATCTTATGAGGAAAAAAATTAGAAATTACGATGGTTATAGGTGAAATGGTAATTGGGGTTGTGGCCGATTAATTCAGTTGTTCCCTGATGATGGAATTTTCATGATTAATTGATTTTTTATTCATCTGTTAATCAAAACATTATATATGTTAATACATGAAACTTTCTCATTTTTCTCTTACTTTGGGAAAATTGGTGATGCATATGTTAAATTTTCCATGAGAGTATGTAATAGAATATGACAATCATAGACAAATATATTTTACTATATCCTTGAAGAAAATGTTATATTGGATCATGTTACCTAAAATAAAATGACAAGGATAATAATTTTACTTATAACAGTTCCTTTATTCATATGGAATCTTGATTTCCATTAATTCGACTAGGTTAGTCTCAAAGAAATATATACCTTTTAATGTGATTGTTATGTGTGGAAATAATTTTACTATTCCAATTTTGAAATCACATCACCACAACCATAATACCATAAGGTTTATAACATATATTTATACATTTATGGACTCCTTTATCTATGATGGTGGTTCTTGATGATCCATTGTACTGGTTATCCAAATAACATCTTATACATGTTTTTCTATAGTTTAAAAATATCATAACCCACAATATTTATTTAGAGGGACTCTCATGGTCGATAACTCATATTATAGACTCTTTAAATAGATATCCAGTAATTGTTCTAGGGGAATATGAATTTCTAATGAGTATTTCAGAATATTATATATTGAAATTAAATACAAAACTCTATAAATATATTTCTTCTTATAATCAAAGAGATTAATGATTTTTTCCTCTAAATGGAATATCATTAGTAGAGGAATATATCACTGAGATCATAATAACTTTTAATAAACTTATATATAATGAGTTTTAACCAAAAAATTTGGGGTCCCTATAAGTTCCTTAAATTGATTCTAAAATTGGAATCTTCTTATTGTTCTATGGTTTCAAACATTGGGCCACATTGGGAAGAAAAATGGGTGAGATGCTTCTAATAATCTCCCCTTTAATAGAATATAGAGAATTTAGGATTCCAAAATTTTTCTAGACAATTTTCTGAATTCATCTAATAAGGATATGTATTCTTATCTAGTTGTACCAATTTATTTAATCCTTCATCGCATCCATATATATAGTAATAAAATCCATTAATTCATAGGATACCACTGCCTAAGATAGCCTCTGGGGGATTTCCTTAATTTTCTGTAATGTCACCCTAGTTTTGGGAAATATTGATAATAAATAAATTCTCTTATCAAATGGGTAGATTTTTCTAATATCAATTTAAAATGGTGCCCCAAATCTGCAATTTTGTTTTGTGAAATATCTTCCTATTAAAGTGGATCAACTGAAGGAGCCCTGTATAATTTCTATAAATGATCATACATAGTGGGTATGTTTCCCTTGTCCAATTTAGTATTAATTCAATGAATCTCTTATGTTATGGCCTTATATTGGAAAATAATTTCCTCTACCAATATGTATTCTACATCAATAGGTGGAGGGAGGCAT
This sequence comes from Viscum album, assembly GCA_963277665.1. Lineage (NCBI taxonomy): Eukaryota > Viridiplantae > Streptophyta > Magnoliopsida > Santalales > Viscaceae > Viscum > Viscum album. Next base: position 30,974,780 of record OY728150.1, on the reverse strand, counting down.
GTGGAATCTGACTCAATTTTTCTTTTTCCACTGGTTGTTTTCCCATCGTATGTTCCATAGTAGAGTATTAAAATGGGATCCCTAGTGGGGTTTCCATTTATTTTAGTTTTTTACTCATTCACTGTGTACCCTTCTTTTATTTTTAGTCACTATATATCCCTCCTATTTGTTATATTTGTCAAAAGTAACTTATTTTATTGCATTAAATGGGTTATAAATGAAGAAATTTACATAAGTGAAGTATTTATTTAGAAACAAAAATTTCTTTGGATGTAGTATATCCACAGTCTAAGTGTATTTATTTCCAATGGATGGTACTATAAATGACTATGGGGGTAAAAATAACCGAACCCTATGGGATGGGGTATCCCGTATGAAATTTTTTTATAGCTACATCTCTCCACATTTTTTGGGATGATATTCAAGTAGGTTTCAGATGGATATAGATAATATAAGGAGGACCTTCATGCCTTTCGGTACTCCCGCTCTTGGATAGGGTTCTATTAAGGAAGACAATAATGTCATCTTTGATAAAGTTTGAGGATTTTGGCTAATGGTGATTTGGAATTAAACCTAACCCACTATTTCTATATTTCAATGGTCTTTAAGGGTTTCTTAAATGTTATTTAAATAGACATGATCATGTGTTTTAGTAGTCAAATTCACCGAGTGGGTTGTCCTTCAGGATCCCTAGTTTAAATGAAAAATATTGGAACAACCTTATTTCTAACATCTTATATATTTTGGATCACCAATTAGTGATAATATTTATGGTGAATAATCCTACAATAATGATCTTGGGTGGTTTCTCCGATGTAATGGATTCCATCCTACACCTCTTTAAGATAAATAAGGTATGAATTATCTTCACTTTAGGATATAACTCTCAAATCAATTTGATATTAGGATTGGTCCAGATACCCCCTTTTTATTTTTTTATTTGGTGTTAGAATTTTTGGATTCAACCTATTCATATGATCATTGGTTTCTTCTAGGGTGGTAATTATCCCTTCACATAGGTATTCATGCATAATTTCATTCACTATATGGTACTATAAGAATTGGGGTGGTGACTGTGTAAGTAATTTACTTAGAACTAATGTAGTTATTGGAATGTCAGTTGAATTTTATTGATCTTTCATTCGATAGTGGTTCATAGAAACTAACATTGTTATACAGTTTCCATGAAGTTGGTTTTAGATCCTAATATCTTTAGATATATTTATTATGGATTCCATTTTTTTTAAGTTTGGTGTTGAAGCCTCATTTTTATTATTAAATCAAAGAAAATACCTCTTTTAACTGGGTAGAGGGAAACCCATTACATAGCCCAAAGTCCCAATGGGATTGTGGCCCATTAAATATCTCGATACCTCATTTAGGTATCATAAATATAAATTCATGGTAAATCAAATTCTGTCATTATTAAGGATTTATGTCTAGTTCATGTGTGTATTTCTAATGTTCCCCGTGCCCATGATGTTTTCAGTTGGTGTGGACCTAATTCCCATATACATTTGGACATTGGAACATACTATCTATACATTAGGCTATTCTTTGGTTAAGAAGATTGGTGGTTTTATAATACCTCAATGGGTTTCAATTCCTAGTTTAAGACATTATTTAATATTTAAGGTATGTTTCTAAATAATAACTAGTAATAGTATCAGTTACCCTTAAATAATTTATTAGATGAAAAGAAGTGTCTAAGATGAAACTGAATGTTGGAAATATATTATCTCTAATATTATTTGATTATTTTTTCCATATATATTTTTGATCTATATATTTTGGAACTCTAAATATTATCACTATCAATGGAGTCATTTGGAACACAAAAAAGAATCAAGATGTGTTACAGAGTTGGTATTGTGACCATAAAAGTAGCTTCTTTTGTATCCATATAAAGGAAATCAAAGTCAATGTAGTCAAATTCCACTTAATTAGACACATCACACATGTTAGGGTTATGTTACAAGGACCATAGTGGTGTCTTTAATGTTCATTCATACATTAACACTTCTAATAAGTCTAATGTCATTAGCATTTTACTAATGGGTGTAGGGTAACTAACAATGGATTGTGTGGGTCTTATACATGACCATCCATTTCCAGTACATTTTTTTATTTGTAAATAGGAAAAATATGGTATATTTACGTACCATAACTATCAAAACGTCATTTTATATTCCTCATGTTGGGATATGAGGGAATATTATTCTTTTTACGAAATTAATGGTTTATAAACTCATTCTCTTCAACTAGGTAATTATTGTAATGATATTGGTGTTAGGATTTTGATATTGAACTTTAGATAGGTGTTATACATATATTGGTTAACATGAATCAAAGACCATGTTGTTTGAGTTTCATTATTTAAGGATATATTTCAAGACCCATCCATACAGTTTATCCTCATTTAGTAAGGACATTTGTTTCATGATGGAGGGAATAGTATATTGAGTGGGTCATACAAATCACTGCACTATTTTATTTTAACCAAGATATTATTAACTACAGAAGAGAGTATTTTTATGGATTACACCTAGTAGGAGTCCCACATTTGTGTGACGACTTCCTATATTTTTTTAACTAGACAAGTAAGGAATACAAAACCCATAAATAATATGGCCTGGTGGGGATAAGTTAGGTATTACCTCATATATGAGGTGATATTTTTTACAATATAAAATATTACTTGGGAGATGGTATGTTTTTGTTATTACACCATATTAGTGTCCCATATAGATCAGTGGTTTATAAAGTGGACCAAAGAGTCCCATTGGATAATGGGGATAACAGATTGCATATTATGGGGTATCTAGAAAAGGTATCTTAATCCATGAAATGTTTTATCATTATCCAAATGATAGGGACACTCATTATCAAGGGATCACTTGATTGTAAAGAACCTAATATCCCTATTGGTTGTGGAGTAAAATTGATGGTGATCTACTAGTAAAGGAATACATGGTTTAAGGGGAGTGATTTGGTCTTCTCAACCTATATATGTATATAAGAGTTTATAGAAATTATTTTCCTAGTTGGATGACATTGATGACTGGAGTCCCCAAGTATGATTCCTAGGTTAGTGGGGAATGCAGGTGGGGAACCTGGGAAATGTATTACCCATATAGGTAAAGCCTTAGATAATTGGGACTCAGGTATGATACCTGGGTGTAGTGTCTCCCTATTACATAGATTGGGTGATGGTTTTACCCAGTTATATGGCTCTCAAGCGGCCATCTATTAGGTAGTGGACACCTAGTTTGATCAAACTCTCAAATAATTGGTTCTATGGTACTTGACCATGGTGAATTGGAATCTAGATGGCCATGGCCCCTGATTTATTGAGTAGTAGGTGGTGGATCAATTATGTCTCATGATCAAGTGGTTTATCCAATACTTTTCAAACCTATGTGGCGGAACTAGGTTGGTTCATACCCAAGTGATCATGCGATGGTGGTTTTGACCTAGCTGGTGGTGTCATGGTGGTTCCCTCCTAGGACATGGCTCCAATTATGAGTTCCTAAGGGAAAATCCTTCTAACCCTTATCCAAAGCACTGGAATTGAAAATGACATATAAAAGCTTTAATTTTTCTTAATTACTTTTACATTCATGTCCACTCATATTTCATGTATGTACATAGTGGTGGGTGTCAAAATGGGAGGCAAGATGGTACTTATATTGAAAACACATAACTGTGGATACTATTTATAATGGTAATCTTCTTGGGAGCCTAGGTATTTCACATATAATGTGAGTATTGGAACACATGATAATAGTTCATGAGGTTTGATGCATAGTTTTGGGCCCAAAGTGGAGCACGTGAGGCTAGGTGCGAGGATTGGAGAACACTAGGTATGATATTTAGAGATGGGCACAAATCTGTACTTGAAATTATTTGAAAAAAAATTCACAATAAAATGAAATTAAATAATTACTAAGGTGAATATTTCTCTCCATGAATATTCAAAATGAATAATCATAAATAAACTTCAAATAAATCGATATTGTTCCCTTAATGATTTATTTTTTAAACGAAAAACAAATTTCCATAAGACCCATTAAAATGGGTTTAATGATTTAAATGAACCTTTTCATGAAACATGGATGAAACACATTCCCTAATGCCAGATATAGGTTCTCACCACCATGTCATAGAACTATATATATATTTTTAGGAATCTCAAACCCTGAATATATGAGTGTTAATGTGTCAAATGTAGACCTCATTGGTTACATCTTCATCAATTGTTGCACCCCATTGTCATTAACTCAACTCATGTAATTTGAGTGATGATAATTTTATGGTTATCACAACATAGTGGACGGTGAATAATTTTTCCCTTCCATTTTTTTTATTCATATAAATGATTAATTGATAATTAAATGGTTATTAATCAATATTATGTGATGGTGATAATATTTTCTCCTATGTTTCTTGATTCATAATGATTCGAACATGCTGTTTGGTGGTCTAGAATTATGTTGTTGGTCCTTCACCCACCCTCATTATTAAATTAGTTATATATAATCAACATTGATATTTTTTTGTGTGTGAAATAACTTATATGAGTTTTGGTTTAGTGTTATATCATCTACCATGAGTTAGAATAGTGGTACCTCATCCTCCTGAGATTTGTGTTGGTGGTATATTATCTAACCAGAGTTATATTGGTAGTACAACATCCACCATGGTACGTGATCAGGTGTTTCATTTTCCACCAATAAAATGTAATTTTTTATATATTGTTAAAATGTGAGTCATTTTATGTGATTTATCATTCACCATGATATCTCTCTTTCTCCATAATTTTTATGATGTTGATACGTCGAATTTATAGAGTATGTGGTAGTAGTACATCATCCCCCAAGAATATATTGTTGTGAAATCTTATTCACTAAGCTTATGTGTTGTTGAAATTTCATTCTTTCAGGATATTAAATTTTGATTTTTAATTAATTAATTTGATATATTAAAAATTCATCATCTAACAATTAATTCTAAATAAGCTCACAACTTAATCACTATGAATTATGAGGCGAGGAGTGATAGATCATTCACTCCCTAGGTGTGTTCAATACTTGGGTATATATTCCTATTCCAAAAATGGATGATGATGGTATGGTCACACATTCTTTGAATACAGAATTCCATGACGTTATTTTTTTATTTTTTAAATTATTTGTAAAGATTTTATATCTTCCATGAAAATTTATTTACAGTATTTTCTAAGGACGATGTTAGTGGTTTCCAATTGAGTTGTACTCACACACTACTCAGGCTCCCTAATACATGATAAGAAATTATAGTTGTAGTAAAATTTATGGGAAATGTATCTATGATTAATGGATGATCAATGTTGATAGATGATAGACATGGGATCTAAGGCCCACTTGGATACAAAATCGTTTATTTTGTTTTTTTAGACTATCATATACATGATCAGCCCATGGGTGATCCTGCCTGTTGATGTATACCAATTTTGAATTACAACATATTCCATTTTTCATTTTTTTCATTATTTTATTGCATGGTTAGCTCATATTAGTAATTACCATACATATAGATTACTATGAATAATATTAATGTTTTCCACTAACTTTTATGTGTAACAATAGACAAGGTTATATTCTCCCCACATATTTTAAATATATGTTCACTACTAATAGGAAGCCTCTAGTGTATGGGGAGGCATTCCAAAGGTCATATGGAAATCCTATTTATTCAAACTAGATGTGAACTAGGTTCAAAATGTTACACTACCCATATATTTGCCCTCTCAATAAAAAATTATCTTTTAGACCCTTCTTTTTTTTAAAACAAAAAACACAACCACCAATAATTTTAATACCATGGTGTAGTTTGAGCCTCAATTTATCATTTGCCTCCTAATCAAGACAATAATATTTCCATTATTATATATTTAATTTTGAACCAAATCTATCAATAATAATCCTTAAAATAATTTACTCCATTATATAATTCTCTAGTACACCCAATAGTGCCATTATAATATTACTCAATGTTATTAATGATACCAATGTTATTCACATAATATCACTAGTGTGAATATACTCCCCCATTGGGTTTATTAGTAATTTCATAATGATATTATATATTTCAAATCAATATTATACTCCAAATAGATCAAGGACAAAAATATTCTCTATACATATAGGAATCATGTATGGTGTACGAAGCAATATTGTGTATAAAAATTGATAAGGATGTTATACCTTCAATGCCTCAACTCCCACTCAGTTTAATATATATTTTTAACAACTTCCATTTGTATCCTCTCACCCCTAATAACAATTCAAATTTTCATGTAATGTCACCCCATTAGTGTCTAACCTTGTAAACTACACTAGATATACTCTACATCATGTTTTCACTAACATAAACCTGACCAATAATGACCACCACTAACATCCATTAAACACCTTCTCTACAAAATCCACCAACTCCATGTATACTAAAAGTAGAAGATAATTGTTTATAATCTGTACAAACACAACCTATCAAGGAATGGAGCTCATGTTGTGATGAATAAAAAATATTTTCAGTATAAATCTACATGAACAAAATATGAAATCGTTTTAGTATGTTAAATCAATATAGAAAATCAAAATATGTTCAACATTAGTAGGTAATCAAGATCGAGTAGCTCATCAATAATCATAGAACATCTCTACTAGTAAAATATTGAATGGAACATTAAATTCCTAGGGCACCACTGATTACAAATAATCAAACATATCATACCAAAATCACTTCCACATCATCCCTAAGTAGTATCAGTATTCGGGGACACATGATATACTAATGGGAATTTCAGTTGTGGGTTTACTATTACCTATGGAGGAATCATGCTCTAACATGTGTAGTGTGTATCCTCTAAGAGGGTTTCCTACTCCATGAGTCCAATAACCATGAATTATCACTTTGAGAGGGTTTCTTACTCTAATAAATTCTCCTAGAACCCTAGAGATAGTATATTTCCAAGACGGTTACCAACCCATGGATTCTATAATCATATTGAATCACATGTCATCATCTTTATAAATCCATCAAACTCCAACACATTTAATAACTTGTAAATAAACCCTATAATACAATGAAGTTTGAATTTTCACAATCTATGTGGAAAAACACAAAAAACAAACTACTGTAATGTTCATAAATAAAAATTGGGGAGAAATATAAAACGGATATCAAAATATTCAAACTACACAGAGTGTCTCTATATAGTACAAAATAAATAGAAAACTTAGGAATCATGGTCACATACATCCACTAGCCAATACATGTGAAGCCAATATAATTGGTATGTTCAATGAGTAACATAAGGTGTGGAGTATACATGGATACATCCCATGTACCATGTATATATGTTGAGTTTCTTACTCTGATATAAATGGTGTCTGATGGGGTGACACATGATGTGTGGGTCCATATGGTTGACTTATAAAGTATGTTGTTGAATAATAAGGTATATAGACCCATGATATATGGTATGTGACCAGAAATCACATGTCTTGTGATATTTAGAAATTATTGTTAACCATTTAATCACACTATATATAATGTTTGGAATGTACCCCAGTGTATTTCATGATGTGTAATTGGGAATTCAAAATTTACAACACCATCATCACAATGATACACTTCACTACCCCAACCTCTAGTTGTGTCACTCATTTAACTCACATCTAATACCTTTTTATTCATCATCACCCATCAATAATGTTATTTTCATCCATTCAACACCATTTTCAATCATTATTACCCCAATTTTGACCAAAGATGAAAAAATTGAACATCTCACTGCTTACATAGCATTGAACATGTGATTCATTGGTTCTCATCCATTATAGAATCACAAAAACATAATTAATACAAAATAACAAGATTAGTGAGAAAATATATAATGTTTGGTGGATGGTGTAATACCAAAAACCCAATATTGGATTCACTTTTAATTTCATCAGAAAACAGAAATCTTATGAGGAGAATAAATTTTTATAATCAAGTTGGGTTTTTTCATTGAGATTAAAAAAAGTGAAAATTTATATACAAGTATATATATCTATAAATAAATAAAATTATCCATTGGAAAGGCCTCTACAATGTCATTACCTATGATAGACTACCAATGATTGAAATTTATGTATTTTATCAGTCCATCACCAATCTAATAATGTGTAGAGTACTTCTAGTATGAGTTCTATCCTATGATGAAATATTCCTGATACCCAATAGTTTTATATTATTGTTGTTAAAGATATTTATGTATATAAATATTGGATCAAATAAATAAAAAACACAATTTAGTAAAATTAGAAAACAAATCTATTGAAATAGTGGCATGAGAAAAACTCTGAAGGATATTCTAGGAGACAAATTATTAACTCATTATGGTCATGACTTTCATGCTAATAAGGTTAATTTATGTTTCTTTATCATAGAATCTTATCACCCTAGGTGAATTAATATCGATCAATAAATTGGGAGACAAACTATCCAAATTATAATAGATAAATTTTCTCTTTCCCCTTGGGGTTTTTCCCATAAAACATCTATTTTTCAAAGATATATAACTGAATGTTATGATTATAAAATTTCATGTTGATTCATAATAAAAAAAATTAAATTAGATTCGAATGTAATTCACACACATCCTCCAACACTAGTTCCCTCAGCACTTAAGAGAATCAACCTTTCATTAAAGCGAAAAAAACTCCCCCACATGTGACTGAGTCATCCCTAGAAACATGTTAGGAAAAGAAATAATTGGAAAAGGAAAAAAAATAAATAAAAAACATACATATGTGAATTAATGGTTCAAACATTGAAAATAAAGCTCTTGTATTGAAAATATAATAAAATATCTTGAAAATATTTAGGAAATTTGGAACGAGTTATAAAAATAAACCTCAAACATGACAATATGTACTATTTATAAACAACCTACAAAACATGACACAATAGTAGGAATCATGGTGTGAATGGATATAAATCACTGAAAAGGTTCCTTTTATATATCCATAACTGGATCAATCATAGTATAAAATAGAACATTATGTTGTAACTACTTTATTTTATAATTTTAAAATATGAATCCTCTAATGATCATGGAAGAACCATAGTAAATATACCAAGACCACATCATATTATTCAATTTAAAATGTGTCAAGGGTTGAACAATAAATAAGGTGTGGAGTGATTCTTAAAGATTTACCAATTTTATAAAGCTTCATCATCTCATGGTGTAACTGACATCATCCAGGGAATGGTATATTATTGTTACTTCAATATATATTTGGATTGAGCTATATTTGTTTCTAAAATAAAAACAATTGTGGTGTATTTTCATCCTAGTATCTTAAATTAATCTCAAAATTTTCCAATGGGTTACCGACAATTGATCCATTTAATCTGATTGTCTCCACTAATTTAATATTTGATAGACCGTTCTGGGAATGATCCATCTCTCTATGTAATAGAATTTTATAAAAAAACAACATATAATTTTAACACACCCATTGGGTCATGTTCATTATATAATGATAACCTTGGGTGTCACATAACCACATTTCACAATTAATTAGACATTCATTCACACGGTACCATAGTATGGGGAATGTGGATCCTAAAATGATTTATTCTAATTCCAATTATATTTAATCACATATAACACCATTGCTCCAGGAAGCTTTATCTTGACCCATGGTTACTTATGAATTTCTTAAATATTCTTCTATATTCAATACCATATCACAATTAATACACCTTTTGTGAAATAAAAAATCTTAAATTCATTATAAATTATCCTGAAACACTTGGTTCATTAGATCACCAATATTTAAAAATTCATCAAAATTACATTGGATTATGAAGTAGTAGATCACTAAATCATTGAAAATGATGTTGGAGATATATGAATATTTTGATGTTTCAAATTACCCTACCCTTTAAAAATTTATTATCTATAATAAAAATACATCAATAAAAATCCAAAGAAAAATAAAACATTGACCGGAAAAATGAAACACCAAACATGTAAATAGAAAACAAGATCAATTGAAAATTATTGAACTAAAAAAACACATTCTTGTTTGAAATCCAATCATGATTAGTAATTGAATCCAAACTCTAACTACTCTTCCCATATATTATAAGTTTAACACATTTCATTATACATTCATGTCCATGATTTGAACTACATTTCCAAAAAATCACTCGTAAAAATGAAAAATATAATCATGGGTTATTCTTAATTTTAATTTTATATATTCAATATAAAATCTTGACGAAAATATCAATATATTATTTATAGTATTAATACCATTCCTATAAATATAACCATTTAGCATAGTTCTAATGACTCTTAATATGAATATGGGTAGTTCAAAATGTAATCATAAGAATTTCTGGTTGAAAAAAATATGGCTCAATTCTTTGAGCATAATGTGTGATCTTGTCCATGGACTCAATTAAATATATTCCTCCTTACCTTCTTAAAAATACATTCACTCCCATTAATAATGTCTTTTTAATAACCCTTATCATGATTATAAATAAATAATAAGATGATTTTCTTCCTTTCCTTATTTTTTTTCTTCTTCCTTATCACGTTATTCCATTTGAAATTGCATAAAGATTATATATAATAAAAAGAAATCTAACCTTATTTGACCTCCCCATGAAAAAATTTATAATTTTTGTAACAATATTATAGGTTGAGTAAGAGTGGCCATAGATTTATATTGGTCACAACCCATTATTTCTATTTTTAATCCGAATATACTAGAGGAATAAAAAATACAACATAAATTAAATTTTAATAAAAACAAAAACTTTCAAATAGAAACTTTATATATTCTAATATATTATATTATCTGTGAATAATTAAATGTAACACTAATATCCAAAAAAATATCATCAGAGAATATGGAATTATACTCTAATAATTTAGATAGAAAGGATTATTTTTATTTTTATTTTTATTTCTATAAAAATGTTTGTTGCTTAAATATAATTAAAAAAGTTATTCCATAAGTTAGTTCTAATGTTAAAATGGTTTAAAATAAAATGGACTAAATAATATTAATTTGGTACAAAAATATCATTATTCTTTGGTGAGATAAAATTGAATGTTCCAACAATGATTATTGTTTTGGGTTCTCTAAATGAAGTGGGTATTAGAAAGAATATTAGAAAATGGATTATAATTGTTCTTGATAATGGGATTTCAAAATATTAGACAACCACTTCGGCAGTAATTCTATTTAATTATTCAATAAACAATGACATTGGAAAATTATGTTGAGCGGCAAGATTCATTTCTATAATCATGTTAGATTTAAATCTAAAAATGAAAAAAAATCAAATAATTTTCACCAGAAACAATAAACTAATTTCCATGTTTGTTCACAATTTATCATGTATATATAAAGTATCAAGTGAAAAACTTCTTCTAGAACTTTTATTTCATGAAAAGGAAAATTTCATTAAGAATCAGTCCCTCACACTTAGTATCAATTAATGTTCTCATTTTTTGAAATCAAGGCGATAAATAAGCAATAAAAATTCATATAAATGTATCACGTAAATTGATTAAAAAATTAATATAGAAAACAATAAATCCCAAAATGAAAACATTAATCACTCCTCAAGTATTATTTGGATTGGGATGTTTATTAAAGCGTGTTACTCAGTATCTTTGAGTAGTTTTTGAAAGGAAAATATAAAATTGAAAATTTGTTAAACAAAAATAATATAGGAAAATAAAATCATGAAGAATAGTTAGGAATGAGAACTCACTATATACTATAAAAATACTATTTAATATAAAGACATGTGACATATAATATATAAGAATATGGACAAGAACCAAAAAATGTGTAATAAAAAAATATATCCATGAAATAAAAATTAGGGAAATGGCATATACTAAGACTCCAGGACAACATACTCTTATTTCATACAAATATAATCTTCTTAAGGAGTAACATTTATCATGTTAGATTCATCTAAATCCTTTATAGAGCCTAAAAAATAATGTTGGTAGTCATGGAGATAACAAGATTTTACACGATAAACGACTGACCTAGGGATACATTTGTGGGTTCTGAGGATGTTGTTGGAATCTATGGAAGGGTAATATATGATATAAATAGTGTGCACTAGGTAGCTCCATGATAAAGAGAGATTTATTCTAATGATTAGTTGAATAAATGTAATTTACCACCTTCTTAGTGCAGAAGGAGATGCCCTTTTCTTTTTAGTGATCCTCAATAAAAAATGTCTATCCAGACATTAAATTAGTGAGTAGGATTGGGATATCATGACATATCTCACTAGAAACATGATCCTTAATCCAATATATATGATCAAGTTGAGGAATATTACTATGCACAACTGAGGTAGATATTCATGGGAGATTTCTAGGAGTGGTCGGGGATGTCCTCGAAGCTATCTCCTAGAAATGATTTTTACCATAAATGGATAGGGTTCCTGAACATATGGTGGAACTAGGAGTATAATTGACTTTATCCCCACATAATAGTAAAAATTGATCTAGTTTATTATAATGAACTTAAATAAAGCTCTAAAATAATGAATCCACATTTCCTAGGGAATGTTGTGTGGATATTTTGGTTCATGTGTAATGATTTCACATCTTATAAATGGTGAAGGGGATGGTCTAAAATGGTGTTATACTATGTATATCACTACATGGATTCTACCTAATCTAAAAAAACTGTATACTAACCATATAAATCATAGATATTCCCCTCTATTATCAACAGATCTAACTTCTCCTGTGATAGTAAAGCAGTCAGCTTTAACCTCTCCAATGAGTATAGGGGTAAAGAGATATCAAAAATATTAAATATCTTGGTAAAATATGTAATGCAGTTACCTCCAAATATTTTACCCTTCGTATTCTTCACATGTAATAGTTGGTACTAAAATGTTTTCTTGCACCCCAAACAGTGAATTTTGGAAGAACCAATCATGTGTCCCACTCTGAAAGAACATTCTGGGGCCAATGAGCATTTCGCGTGCAGATTTCAAACAAAACACAAAAATATGCGATTATTTGTGCAACGAAATTATGCACCAAAAGGGATGGTGAGTTTTGGGGATACCCAGAGTCCAAAATAGCACCCATGGAACTTGTGATCAAAAAATAATCCTTGTATAGAATACTTTTAGTTGTGTGACCAATTACATGTTTAAAAGGAAATTATTACTCCCATCGGTTTTGTAGTAAATCTACTAGAACCCAAGTTATATGTACACAAAATAAGATCTTGGTGTGTAACCCATCATGAAACCATCCAGTTGCGTGTGAAAGGTGACTTAAAACCACTGAAATTGTGTGGTCATGCCCCAGTAGTAAATGATGGAGATGCGTATAACTTAGCTCGATGCATTGTAAATTTTCAGTACCCAAGTCAACTACCTAAAAAATAAATAGAATCACACCTCCCATCGTGGAATAGATTCTTTGGATGATGATGTTATGCTCCCATCCATAAAAATTCATCATGTCCATGATAGCATCTAACACCATAGACAATAATCCCTCAGAGGTGGAGAACATTCATAATAGACCTACTATGATCCGAAACATGATTTTTCCTATGTTTGAGTTATCCTCATGCAACAACTCCCAGGTCTAATCGGGTTTGCACTAGTGAAATGACCATTATGCAACCTTGTCCTGAATAAAACTCTAAATCTTATTCATAACAATTCCTTACAAAACCATGAGTTTCTCTTTTGATAGAGACCCTTTATCCAAAAACACTTGTGTTTAATACAATAATGTTGTGTGAAAAAATTCATTGGTAAAATAATTGATCCCCATTAGATTATAGTGTAACAATTATCCTACCTATAACTCCTATGCATAGGTACCCTAATTCCTATAGCTCCTAAGGATAGGTTACCTGACATTGTTTTTCTTATTTACACTCCTCCATGGTAGTTTCAATGACATAGACATATAGATGTCCATGAGTAGTGGACACTTAATCCTTTTAGGTGGAATATTTGGTGGAAATTGTGCACCTCACTCAGTTGGTAATCCTTAAGATGAATATATTCCCACCTTAACATGGTCCCCCACTAGGATTGAGCACCAATAATTTCCATGTTGCGAGATGTAAAATCCCATAGCTCCACACAGGATTTCCCATCTACGATAATCACGGGATGTCACCTACTTACCCACCATGGGAAGAAACCCCAACACCATGGATTGTGACACCCCAATGGGATTCATCCATAGATAGGCCCCACACTATTACCCATCCTCATGGTATGAAATAAACTCCATGGGAATCTTCCATTCATAAACCCCACATCATCCCCCATTAATTCTCAATCAACAACATGATCATCTTTATCACAGAGTGTTAAACTTCATGGACAGGTCCCCTCAAGGTACCTTAAACTACTGAATTGAACTACATGGTTTTTTATCAATGTCTCTTAAATAAGATATGTATGAAATCTCCTAGCAGTTCCATTCTGACACTATCTATTGTGAAATTATCCCCTCTTTGGGGTGCCCAAATAATCTCCAAAGTGTAGAATTCTCCCTCCTAGAGACACATTCCAAATTTTTCTCCACAAGACATTAAACCCATTACCTGACATGTCCCCATAAGACATTAACCATGTGCCCATCTCCAAAAAAAACGTTAAACCAATTCCATAATCTAGAATACCTACATGATGTTCTACACGTGGGATTCCTAAGGGAAAATGTCTTGGAAGACTCAAACCCTATGTGTTAATTACCATATGGTCTACTTGGTATGTCTAGGTTTCCACACCTAAGATGTTTCACATGAGATTAAATCCTAAATATTAAGACTTTAAAAGTGATAAATCTTCCCAATGTTCTCAGTTATACTACTTCCCTTGACTGGAGTTTACTGCCCTATCTAGATAAAGCATCACAATTAACCAGTATCCACCCTGAGATGGCACCATGAACGAGTTTCTCGAACATGGATTAAATATTTGAGGGACACCCAGACCACTTAAAAAGCTCAAATGAATAATCCATGGAAGGAGGAACCAATATCCCATCATCCCATATTGATCATCAAGAATAAATCATTGATGAAACTGATGAATTTCACCCAAAATTGTAAAGTGGGAATATGGGTAATAGAATATCAGTTTGTTAGCTGCCAAGATGAATAGATAAATATGTGTCCCTAGTGAATTATTTGGAAACAAAACTAGTAAAAATATTTTATGTCCATTCTCATAAACTAAGTGGACTACTAAAATTTGGAGAACCGATGGAATTTTATGTTATTAGATCAAGAAAAATGGTTCCAGGTCTCACTAAGAAAATGGTGGGGCCTTCATGGAGCTCACATGTGGATTGTGGTAGTAAACGATGAAAATCCACACTCTATTTAAACATTAGCATGTATCCTTCTCTTATTCAAGAATATTGGATGAGGTTGGGGAATTGGAAATATATTTCACTATACCTATACTAATGGATGAATCCCCATGACTTACATGAATCTGTCTAAAGGAAGCACACAACTTATCCCCAATGGACATTGGGAGAGGTGAAACATTGATGTAGTGATACTACATGATTACACCCCTGCCATTACTTCCCCCTACACTTTATATTTTAGGTTCCAACACCCCATATTTCCATTTGAAATCATCCATGGGGTTGTGATCAACACCATAGTGTTCTAGTATGAGTATTAGGGGTTCATTCCGAGAAGGGATATGTCATGCCTGGATCACGATGCATTGGTGTTCACTAAAACCATCACCCTCGAGGAACACACAGAGGGAAAACTCCTCCTATTATAAAAAACAACAACTTTGATATCCAATCTTTATAGTACTCTAATGGACGTCTCCCCTATACCTAGGTGGTCGGGGATGTTTGACCCACGCCTATACAAACCGCCACTCTAGAGATCCCTATGAGGGATCTCACTATGCCTCATTAGTGCCAGTTCTAAATAGTCTAATCAGCCAAATATTTGGTTCACTTAATTCACACTCAGCCAATTCTAATCCAGAATACATATCAATGAAACTGAGGGTAGACCATAGAAACATCCCAACAAGAGGCATCTTCTATAGCTCTTATGGCCCCTTCCACTAATGGTACATTCTAACCGGTCCCTGCAAAATTCTATTAGGAATTAATTATTTCATGAATGGGATCATGACCCCAACCACATCCTAGGTAGTCTTGGTTGACTCTCTCAGTTTCTAGCACCACTAAAAATCATTTTAGGCTATCCCATTATGAGGAGAATTGGTGTTGAGGTCCTCCTCACACCATCACCATCCAACACAGTGGTTCTCCCCATGCACTCAAGAATCAACATTGTGGTCCTCCCCATGTTCCCACCAATCAGAAATTATTTCCACCCACACCAATAAAAATCATCATAAAGGTCCTCCCTAAGATACCATTCTACCATGAAGGACGTCCTCCCCACTCCCTGCTCCATCAATCAAAGAGGAGGTTTTCCCCTCTCCATAAATAATTATGGTATAGTTCATCCTAGTGATACCATCAACCAAAGAGGAGGTACTCCCCACTCCATCAACCAATGAGTATTTCCTCAGCTATCCCTTAATAACTAGCACATATTTCCTCTCCATTCTGAAAATATATCCTGCCCTGAATAACT
This sequence comes from Viscum album, assembly GCA_963277665.1. NCBI lineage: Eukaryota > Viridiplantae > Streptophyta > Magnoliopsida > Santalales > Viscaceae > Viscum > Viscum album. Next base: position 30,958,059 of record OY728150.1, on the reverse strand, counting down.
CTCGTACGGAAGAATGGATAACGACCTACCTCAAATGAGGAATCCTATGAAGAATCATATAATAATTAAACACTTATATTTTTATGGTAGGGAAGACTCAATAAGGGAACCTTCACCCCAGCTTCAAGAGTTTGGGGAATAAGACTGACGATTGAGATTCATGATCCATGAAGCTAAGGTCCTCAAGATCTTGAGATCCATTTACAAGTACATTTAGGTGGGGGGAATTTTGTATTCCTTCCAGGGACTAATAGTGAATCCATATTCATCACCACTAGTTTCTCTCTTATTTACCATAATGAAATAATTTATAAAGATGTTAGGGTCTGGGTTGATGCCCTTAGAATGTGAAAACATCGGTTGGGACTCAAATGGACACTGTGGCCCTCGCACATAACATAGTGGTGAAAACCATATCCAATGTGGACATGATCCTGAAGATGGATCTAACTCTAAGAGATGTACCATGATTTAGTGACTATTTTACCCACATAGTAATCCATCTTCCGATAGAGCATCAAAAATTCATTTCTACATCTGTTATGTCCCCCACTTTTCAGCCTTCATTAATTGGTCCTTAGGGTGACCAAGTGTGGGACCCTTACTCTAATCAAGAGGTCCTTCGGGAGATTCCGACCACTAACCAAGTGTTAATGGTATTCTAGACATATGAAACTCTATAATTGTCCATCCCAGAGTCCCTTACAGTAGACCAAGAAATGTGTTTCTCAAAATTATTCCAGAAATGTTTCACCAACTCCTTCATTAATGGTTAACCTTCCATGGAGACATGATCACTTCAATATTGAGGACTACAACTGCAAGAAGGTTGACGTCATTGTGCTCCTTGTATCTCAATTCCCTGAGTGTTAAATCTATCACTAGAACATATAGCATCCCTATGGTAAGAGCCTATTTGTGCTCACCTGGTCATGGAAGAGGCGTCTCTGTACATACATATCCGAGTTTTGGGGAAGTATACTTCCTTCAATTTTATCCCTAACTCATAACTACAATAAAAATAATATTCTCTCCTATCCATAAATGATCAATATTCCCCTAACACTACCACCATTGTAAATGTGTTCATCATTGAACCACTATGGAGTCAAAGGATTAGGGTTTCTGATGAAGGACATGGGCGAGAAGACCCAATTCAAGGGGAGATGTTGTACCAAGATTACCCTCTAGAAGGTTTCCTCTCTCTCTATTAATGGAAGAAACTTAGTCTCTAAATTCTACCCAATGAGATGTTTCTTATCTATTTGTATGTCAATAAGGTGAAGGGATATTTAAAACCCTTTAACCCACTTGAGGTTTCACCAAAAGTTGAGATAGAATCCATGGTATCCTCCTTCATCTAGTAGCTCAAGGAATATCAGAAGGTTACCACTGATCTAATTGTTGATCAGCTACTGAATCCTAGTAATTACTTAAGAGACTGCATACCTCCTATAGTGGGTCATCATACCCTCCTTGGGGATACACCATAATTTGATCTCGGTGGCCTCGCATATCCAGTAAGGGTCGAATCTGGGGGATATGGAAAGAGACCATGTTATTAGTCACCTAACATACTTGAAAAAATTGATTGTCCACCTTGAGATCAAGGTCTTGCTTTCCCTCGATTTTATGATCCAATCAAGTCTCTATTGTACATATAACCTCTCTAATATGAAATGATAACATCCATAATTACGTTCCATGAGGCTTTGGAAACATAACATGTTTCCATAAAGCATGATGGAATGTTGTACCCAAAATGGGGGGATATCTGAGCACCCATAAAATTTTGTCATCCCAACTTTACCCTTTTCAGTGGGATGGGTGAACCTCTAAGTAACATGGCCCACTTGACCTCTAGGTGTGGCCCAATGTTTGTGAATCTCTAATATCATGTAACTTCCAAGATCCATGGTTTTTTCCATACCATAGTAGTTTGTGCATTTTTTTGGTACAATGAACTTCCCATAGGATCCATTGTTGGTTGGGTGGATATTAGATGGAAAATAATATAATATTGTATCTCCTCTACACACAATATGGGTATCATGGACCTCTTCAAGTGAAAACAAATTCCTGATGAGAATTTCATTTTCGTTTTTAAATTTTTGGATGGTGTTATGTACTCAACCAACGTATTGTTTTCCCAAGAACAGTTGTTTATAATATTCATAGATAATGTTAGGAAAGAGATGTTTCCTAACCTAATATCTTAGAAATTACAATGTATATTTTAGGAATTCTTTTACAAGGTTTATCCTATAGATGAATAATTGAAAATAAAGAGGAAAAAGTCATGTCCATTTTCCCTTTTAGATCTGGTGAGAAGACTCATGAATGTAGATACTATCATCATTTTACATTTTGGGTTATTTATTTGGTGCACCTATTTTCTTCTTTTATAGAAGATACTTGTTTTGTGATTCCCTACTAGACGTAGCCTCATTTGGTATAGAACGATCAAGAATAGCCTCACTAAAAATAACCACCTCGATGATATACTATATCTACAGCCCCCCATCAGGGCCAAGCTCACAAAACACCATTCCAAAAAATAATAAATAGGACCCATGCCTTTAGTGGTTACCATATTTTAGAGTACTTAATTAGCTCCCATGAGAAGGGAATCCTAAAATTTATAGAGTGTAAGAGCCCCCAATAGAGCAGACTCACTAGATTTTCTGATCATTTATTTTACCACAATATCCTTAGACACACCATAAAGGAATGATTCATGTTCAAATATATGATCTGAGACCATGTGGGTTATGTATTAGTAAAGTTATAAGGCATTCCATAATAGGTGACACAAGTATCTACTCACCCTGATACTAACATTGAAGACTTTGGTGATTGGAAATTGGCATAGAGTCAGAGGATGCATAAGTACGATGACTAGTTCTCTCAAAAGGAAGTCACTTGTTCCCATGGAATTATCTGTTCCATTTTAAGAATGCCCAAAATTATCATGGTCTCCATGTCCTTTATAACTTTTTCCTCTTCATATATGTCTCATCCTTCCATTTATTTGAATAACTTGTGTCTATGCATAAAGGAAATTATATTCCCCCTCTAGTACTAATGAAATCTAACACTCTCAGAAGCTTCATGCATGCCAAGTTGGGAAACATGCCCTGATTTCACCCAACCCTGGACCATTCCACTAATAATGAAGTGAAGGAGTAAACCCCAATGAATTTAATTAAGTTGGTGGAATACTTCATAATGCTTTATAGTGATGAAATTTATGAAAACCACTCTGGTGACTCTGATCATCACCATCGAAGGGTCGGTAAAGGATATTCCATCCACTAGATTTCACTGTCTAGTTCCCCAAATGAGACAATTCATGCTACATACCCCAGGCCATAGGTTTTTGGAAGAACTTAGAAAGCATAGTGAGCTTGGTCTACCCACTAAAGTATGTCTCTATGGCCAACAATATTAGTTGACTATGTATATCATCCACATCTGTTCTGTGATTAGCTGTATCAAGCTAGTGCCTGAACATATCCAATAAAAAATATGACAACAATTGTTTGTAGTATGCTATAATGTTAGCTATCATAACTTTCCCACACTAGATAGACCCCCGCAGTTCAGAAAATGACATATGATACACCCTTAACCAAATAGATACCCTTGGATGAAATATATATTCCCCTGGATTGGAATTATGATGTGTTAAAACACCTCACTAACATAACTTCGAGGATTTAGATCCTAGATGCTCTCCCCTTTCCAAAGGAGATTCATGAGGCCCTAACCAAGGCTCATAATGTCCCCCTAAATTTTGAGGAATATATAGTAACCGCTAAGGACTACTATGTAAAGGAATTAGAGAAATAGGAATTATGAGAAATCATTTAATTTTCAAGGCAATATGAATTCGTCATCATGTAAGGAAAAATATGCCCAATTTACATCACAAGGGAGTTCAATAGAATGGAGATATACCACTACCTAGTGGATACCCGCTATAAGGTCAACCTCACCCAAACTAATATGCTCGATAAGTTTGGACTGACATAAGTAGATCAGACTCCCTCCAACCTGATGATTCATGGGAATGAAATGAGTGATCAGAAATAGTGTGGTAAGATTCAACTAAGTACTCCATTAGGTGTTCTGATATCAAGTACATATTTCATGGTAGTCTCATAGGATACATTCTACAATGTACTACTAGGAAGTCATTAAATCCATTTTCATGTACGAGTACCCTACTAATATCACTACTTCCTTAAGTACTCCCACAATAGACATGTAGGGGTACTCCAGGGTGATGTGTGGCCATTTGACTCTTGTAAATATTTCTATCTAGATGTTGGATACTATAAAAGGGAAGGGAAGTATGTTCAAAATGAAGGGTTTGAGTACATCAATGCCCCTAATGATATCGATTCCACTATATTTGGTCCATAGGTAGACATGAAATATTTTTTTATAAACACGGTTCATCGATTAGGTCCCAAAAAGCTAGACCTGGGGGTTGTTTAATTATCCCCAATAAAAACTATTTTGACATCTCCAAGAAAAAGGAGCACTCGAATATTACCTTGTACACCTTCACCGAACATCCTCAAATGATACCGAAAGACCCTACTCTTATGAAGTACCAATAAGTTCACCCCATATCCACTAATTGATGGAATTCCCATGTGTTCAATGAAGTAAGAAGGAATTTATTAATATAAACTCATTGACATTGCTTCAATACTATGGAAGGACCAATCGATCAAAGGCCAGAAGGAATTGGTTTGCCAGCTTTTTCCCCATAGTATAAATAGTATAGGGACCCCTAAATTAGGATTTTATATAGACCACAGAAAACACCAGTTCTTAGCTAAGGCTACGGGTCTGGATCATCCATGTCCTCCCTCAGATACTCCTATTATAGATGATGAAGTGGATTTTGAAGATTCAACCCACTATGTTTGAATAGGTTGTCTCCACCATAGATGATGAGTTAACCCAGGTGAACCTTTGTCCTAAGGATGAGTTGATACCAACATTATTCATTGAATTCATGCCTCCATAGGAGTTGTAGTAGTATGTGGACTTCTTGAAACTGCATAATGACATATTTTTCTGATGCTATGATGAGTTTCCATCGTATGATCCTCAGTGCTCTATTAATCATCTTGGCCTTCCAGTGAGTAATCATAAATTTAATCTGCCTCACTAAGGAATGAATACCTATTAATGTGCAATGTTCAAAAATAAATTTAAAAATATCATAAAATCAAAATTCATTAGGTAACTCCATTACCCCATATGGCTAGCCAACATCATCCAAGTCGGGAGGAAGAATGGAAGATCAGGTTCTATATTGGCTTTCATGACATCAACCACCACTACCTAAAGGAATATTTTTCCCTTCTAGTGATAGAGATATTTTTTGAAACTACAACTAGGTTCCAAGACTTCTCCTTTATTGATGGATACTTTGAATACAATGAGATACAAATAGACTCTAAGGATTGTGATTCTACCACCTTAAGTTCACCCAAGGGAATTTCGTCTATCGGGTTATTCCATTTTGATTGAAAAATAATTAATCCATTAGGGAATCCCACCTTTTAAATAAATATACTTTTCATTACAATATACAAAACATAGGATATTTTAATGTTTACTTTCTTTGAAATAGGGAACAATATACTTGAAAATAGAAAACATTATTCTAAACAACATGAAAGGATTCTTCGTAAGTTAATACTAAGTACTTATACACAATCAAATATCCTAGGAAAATACATCAAAGTAAAGGGTGACCATATAGACTAGTAAGGGAATGTAAGGGAATCAGTTTACATATGATCTTTAAAAATATCAATAATAACTTGAGCGATATAAAAAATGCATGATCAGAAGAAAAAGGGGAAAATAATAATAAATATAACTTGAATAATTACATGTAAATGAGGAAAAAACAATTAAATGAATAATTCTTTATCATATCACCAAGGTGTGTGACTAAGGTGTCATAAAACGTTACCAATGTTAAATATTATGGTACCATCAAACATTTCATCTTGATAGATTAAATTCTTTACCCAATTCATTAGAGAGTTATCAAGGAAAACCCTTCATATGTATTAATTAATTTGAGTCATATATATAAGAATAAAACATTTCATAAATAATCCATGGATAATAGAATAAATGGGTTTCATATAAAAATCATTGTTTTTTAAATAAGTCTTAATGAAAAGATATTTAAGTCATTTATAATCCATAGAAAGTGAATGAGGGTTTTTTGTATGCAAATTCTAGACTAAATAAAATAATTCATACATCTTGGTGAATAACCCAGGAAAATAAATATTTTTGGGTATTCACATAATGATAACTAACTTTAATATCTTCAGGATAAGAGAGAAATTTTCAGAAGTAAAATCAACAACATAACGAGTATAAAAAGTAGTTTTAGAGAAGTTTAAAAAGATGGTTAAAAGGGTATAAAATTAATAAAAAATAGTAACACAATTAATGTTTAAAATAAATTGGATATAAGAACTTATTTTTGAAATTCTAAAGGCACACAACATAAATATGCAACTTGAATGGAAAAGAGAACTGTAGATTTCCCTTACCTTGAAGAGTAGTTCCTGAAAGATGAGAATTAGGGCCATGGGGGATTCATGACCCCTTGAGAAGACTCCATGGTAGGTAAAACTATCAAATATTCATAGATGATGAAATGGTATTAAATATAAATGGAGATATGTGTGGTTATTTATAGAAACATTACGATATTTGTTTATTAATTAAAAGAAATTAGGCATTGGACACCTTGGTGGTGGTAAATGAAATACCATGGGATTATCCATGGTATTTTCCCATGGTAATGGATACTTGGAACACCATTTAAATTATTTTAATCCATAATAGTTGAACATAATTTTATATTACTTATTTTTTAAAGTAAAATTATTTTTTTAACAAAATAAAATTTATAAAGATAAAGTTTCCCTTAATTAATTTGGAAAGAAAATTATATATTTAGAAATTGATTAAAATATATTACCATAATTTATATTAATAAAATAATATATTTTATATCATATATTTTTGTTAATTATTTATTACATCATTATGACATAATTATGATTTCATTGACATACCGAAAAAACTATATTTTTACTATTCACAAAAAAATGTAGTGTAGAATATTTTAATAAATTAACCCTATCCTAATTTTGAGGTGATGATTAAAAAATTGAGATTTGTTGTATCATAATAATTCTATAAATATTATAATTATAGCTTATAAATGTAACAATTCTTATTTACTAAAATTAACATGAGATTGAAAATGCATAGCAAAATTTTTGACCCTCAAAAAAATTATCATTTATATTTAAATAAGTGTGCTTTTAGCAAAATATTTTTTTAAAATATTTATTATTTATGAAATTTTAGTTTATTAAAATTATTTATATATTTTCATTAAAGTAAACTTTAAATTCAAAAATTCAATTTATAAAATTTCAAATCAGTTTTATTAAGAAAAACTATTCTTAAAAGAGAAATGATGGAATAACATGTTTATTTAAACAAATTACTTACACACTAATGTCGAGACATGTAACCCCTTATTACACCTACGTAATCCCTATGTGTAAGGTGTGTAATGGTAGTAGTTCCATGGGTTTCCTCTATTAACATCGACTGAGTGGTAATGTCCACTAACATGAACTTCCATTGGAGGCGATTTCATTCGTGTTTAACCTGTTGATGCTCATCTTGGGATTGGTCAAGGGCACACCCCAGTGATGAAACTTATATCCCAGGAACTATCAAATAGGTTTCAAATGTAAATAATATATTTTTTGAGTCCATTTAATCTTCTTTAAATATCAATTATCCTTTTTCCAAATTTACTTATAAACTCTTATGATAATGTTAAAATTATTATCGAGAGTATAGTTCCCAACGGTCATATTTTCAAATCATAAAAATCGACCAACGGTTATATAATAGTTGAATATAGATTTTCACATTTACCTTTAAATTAACATCATTAAAAGATATTTTTTTTATTGGGAATAATATAAAACACATTTTCAGGAATTAATTATCTTTCAAAAAGTTCAGGTCATTATATTCTTCCCCCTTTAATAAATTTCATCCCCAGAATTTCAACTTGTTCCATAAATTGAGAAAAGGTGTGGGTACTTTGTACACACTATCTCCTCTGGTTCACACATCCCTTCTTCATACATATTGTTCTTCCACAACACTTTGAAAGGTGTGTATTTTTTTTCTAGAACATTTTCTTTATGATCAATGATCTCAACCAGCTACCCCTCATAAGAGGGGTCATGTTCTAGTTGTACCACCTCATTGCCTATTACATAGGAAAGTTAAAGTATTAACTTCCTCAATAGAGATACATGGAATAAATAATGAACTTGAGCTAGATTTTGAGGAAGTAAAAAATGATGGGACACTTTTCCTATGCGATCAAGAATGTCATAGTGGCTGATATACCTAGGTTTAAGCATCCATTTCTTCCCAAACAACATGAATCCCTTCCAAGATGATATTGAAACGAAAAACCTTTCTCCAACATCAAATTACATGTACTTTTTATGGTTTAAATCAATGATATTATAGTGAATCTGAGCATCCTTAATGTGTTTTTCGATGGAATGAACATTTTTGTTCATATAATGCACAAGATTTGGCCCAAAAAGCAACAATTAGTAGTTCTACATATATTCCCATATAGAGCTTCATAGGGTTCCATTTTAATACTCAAATGGAGGCTATTGTTTTATGATAATTCAACTAATGGGATATGTTGATCCCAAACACCATTAAATTCCATTGAGAATGTTCTCAGTATGACTTTGTGTTTTTGAAATGTACTTTCAAATTGGCCATCAGTTTGGTAGTGATTGGTCTCATTAAAATTAAATTAGTTTCTGAGTGAATGTTGAACACTTATCCATAATTTTGAAGTGAACCTTCGATCATGATCAAAAAAGATAATAATTTTCCATCCATGAAACCTCACCAATTCCTTTACATAAATCATGGAAATATTATTAAGAAATAAGTCTTCTCGGATAGAGATAAAATGGTAATCCATGGTGATACAGTCCACTATAACTCATATCACATTGTTTCCTCTGGATGTTCTCAAGAGACCAATGACAAAACCTATAGTAATATTATTACACTGCCATGTTGGTATGTGTAGTGTTTGTAATGCTAATTTAGTACTTGTCACTCAACTATAACTTGTTGAGACACCCGACACCGTTTAGTGTAGTAAAAAATATCCATTTTCATGTTATCCCACAAATAATGATCATGAAGATCCCCATAAATTTTAGGGCTTACAAGATATATAGATATTATAAAGCATTAGAAATATCCATTGGGTACTTATTTAATTCTATAATACATGGAACACATGCCCTTGTAAAATAAATTCAGTACACCTTCTTGACAAATATTGAACTTGGGAAACTTCACATTCTTCCCATCCTTTATCACCTATTATAACAAGGTATCTTTTTATAGAGATTTATTGTTCTTATCAAGTAATTATGGTTGTGAAATAAATTGGGATATAGTTAAGGATGTCCCTTACCTCATGATTCTAATGAAAAACTTTACTAGCTCCTTGATCAAAGCATCTCCTTGAATCCTCATCATTGTCAGGATAACAGGTTCTTTCCTACTTAATGCATAAGTGACTTTCTATTCTCTTCTGTGCTGATAATGAATTGAAAAATAATATTCTTTAAGAACATATAACCATATACTTTATCTCTTATTCAATTCCATTTACAAGAAAATATACCTCAAAATTTTTTGGTCTGTGAATGTATCACATTTCTCCCCATAAAGATAGTGCCTCCATATCTTCAAAGAAAAAAAGAACCACAACTAGCTCCAGGTCATGCATAGGATAATTCTTCTCATGAGGCTTCAACTATTAAGATGCATAATAAATCACCATATAATTTTTCTTGATGATTAAACCAAGACCTTTCATATATTCATCTCCAAATATAGTAAATCCATCTATTATATAGGGTATATTTTACATAGCTGTAGTAACCAATATCTTCTTCATCTTTTGGAAACATTCTTCACACTTCATTTTTAGGGGAATGTGTCCCCTTTTCAAGTTAACATGTTATAGTTTTATAAATTCATTAAATATTTATCACAAAACACCTATAATATCCTTCTAACCAAGTAAACTAAAAATCTCAATTAATGTTATAGTATAAGGAAAGTCATCCACAACCTTTTTCTTTGTAGGTTCAATTGAGATTCCTTCATTAGTTACAATGTTTCCAGAGAAATAAACTTGTTGGAACCAAAATTCACATTTTATAAAAATTAGAAATATCCTATACTTCCATAGAGTTTGTAATATAACCCTTACATGATACTTGTTCACCTAAATACTTTCATATAATTTTTATGATGTAAAATGTACATTTTATAAGGGTTCAAAAACTGTAATTATAAAAAACCCATCATTTTTTATCAAATATTGAATATTATTTTAAAATTGAAAATTCACGTATTTAAAAATTTATTTTTGATAAAATGAGTGCTATTTTTGGAATCATAATGTCAAAATTATTGAATGGTTAATTTTTAATTATTTTCTAAAATATTCCATGTTTTGGGTAAAAATTATATACTGTATAAATATATGATGTGTTTTATGACATCATAATGACCCAAAAATGATATAATAAATAATGAAATTGGTATCCATAAAAAAATAAATGTTTTCCCCTTAAAATATTTCTATTTTAAGTTTTCTCAATTAATTTTGTTTATCCTTTATGAGTCCTCCAAAACATTTAATATATTTTAGAGTTTTGTATTCATGTATTTAAAAGTGTCACTCAACACCACATAAGAAAGAGAATTATTTAAATATTTTAGGACATTTTCCTAATAAATTAATTAAAACCTACCCAATTTTTAAAAACCCATGGTCAAAAACAAAGGTATGGTTGTGGTTTCAAATATTTTATTATATAGTGTCCAAAACCTATGTTTGTGAAATATTAAGGAATTACCCTCTCATGTTTGATATTAAACTACACAGGATCCAACTTATCTTCACTAAAAATACATGTATTACATCCTTTATCTACCCTCACCTCAGTTGAATCCTCTCAAGGCGCCCCAACCTCTATATAATCCCCCTTTTCAAGCTTTTGGATCCACACATTCAAGTAAGGGTTCTTTCCTTTCCCATTTTTATCTATGTTTCTTTATCTTGTTATTCCATTTTACGTTCAATTAATAATGATGGGTTATGTTTTATGAACTCACCCATACTAACCTTATTATTTATAAATGATGATATATCCATCTTTATCTCATTAATACCTCCCATATAAACTTATTACCATGCAGAAATATCATAAGCATCCTTTTTTTTATTCAAGTTTATTTATTGTCATATACTTTCTTATTTCAAATAATAAATTTGTGTACATGTCCTCCAATGTCCCAATTACTTTCCACTTCATTTAAAAACTATGATAGACCCATTTCACCCTCATCAACCCATTTTATGAATTTTTATGTGACATCATTATGTTGTCTAATGTTCACCGCGATTTTCCATGTGAAACCATGTAGTGAGTGTCATACCCATTTCCTATCAAGGGTTTCAACATCCACGAATATATATGTTTTTCTTTGCGACATACTAGTATTTATTCCACACTCCATGATCTTGTAATAAATTATAATGATTAATGAATAAATTTTTTATGATCTATGAGGTACACTTAAGCATTAGAATGAAATGAATGTGACAAGTGTTCCTAAAATTATATAGCACTCTAAAGCATTGGGTAATTTTTAGTATCATTATATGTCATGTTCGTATAGGGGTGTACCTTATTACTTTATGGGACATTTCCCCCCATGAATTGTTTTTGTTTTATACCTGACATATGATGTAGTGTTTTAATTTGTTTCCATATTTCCCAAGTTATGATTATCATGCCATATCATTCCATATTATAAATTTTAATTTTTTACTAATTGATATAATTTTTCTAACATATATTATTATATTCTTGTTATTCCATAATTATTCCCTTACTAGGCTTTATTTCTCACCCATTTCTTATGTATTTCCGCATGTTATCCAATGTAGTTTTAAGATCAAGCATATTAAATAGGGTTTCAATAAAGATTATCTAATTCATGTTTCAAGTTGTAATGAAATGATCCTAATTCCCAAGGACACTAGATTTTAGATATTTTATATTGTATTAATTTTACTTTTATGTCCTTAAATAATGTATTAGTCTGTAATAAATATAAGAGTTTTTATAATTTCTCCCCATCAGCATCAGTTTCCTACCACATTGTGTCCTAGATCAACGTGTGGATTGATTATCATTTTGATGGGATACATAGTGAGGCATATATATCTCATCCTTGGACCATCTCCATTAATCAACTCATTTTTTGGTTCATTCCCATTGGGGATAGGCATGATTATCACCTACCCATATGTTCATCTAGCACATTTGAGTGCATGGAAGAATAGATCCTATGTCACGCAATATTCCCTCAGAGACAATTCCAAATTCCACTTCTTCCCTTCACACCTTATATGATAGGTATAGTCATCATCCACTCAGATTTAATAGGATCCCTAATGGAATCGTCATATTCCCCACTCGTTCACTTACCACTCTAAGATCACTCCTCGAAGGATCTTCGATAACAGATAGTGGCTCCCATGTTTTGAACATGGTTAGTGGTTGATCCTACATTTGTTCACCACATCTTAAATCAATGTGGATATGGAACCAGTATTTTGAACATGGTAAATTTTTATCCCTTATCATTTGTTATCCGCTTTTCAATATCTAGGTATCAAAGGTCATATTTGACTTCATTGGATTTTTTAGTCACTTTCAAACCTCATTTTCTCCCCTATCGATGGTGAAAATTCCATACCACTCCTTGTTTTAGGTACTGATATTGGATCACATAGGCTTAAGAGTTGGGGGGAATTTTTCTAAAAATAAGTTTTACACACACAAGTGTCCCATTATGTTGAACATAAATAAATTAAACTATGATCTTAAGTACAATAATCATGAATATAAATTGTGTGTATGTTTCCCTAGGAATGTGTGGGATGTCATCGGGCCTTCTTGACCTCTCAATTTACATTAGTATTGTCACCTTGTCATCTCACAAATTCCCCTTTAGTATGTTCACCCTATAGTCTATGATTCACAACCTTAAACTACGTTGTATCATAGTTGTTTTGTGCATCATATGGTGGATTCTTAGACCCATCACCTCATATCAGTTATCCTTTCTTTGATATTGCACATATTCCTTCATGAAACCCTACTATGGTCCAAGAATCATGACTTTAAACAGTGTGTGACTTGCCTAAAACAATTTTTTTTATAGTAGGTACTTATAAAATCCCTTCTTCTCATGGTACATTCTATGGTGTACCCCTATTGTGATACCCACCTATACACCAGCAACCATGTCTGGATGTGTGTTATTCATGTTAGTTCACACATCATGGTCACAAGGCATTAAACTTTATGACCCCTCATCCTTACCATGCACTGATAAACTGTGCATCCAACATCTTCACTGTATGGCATTAAATATAATGCCCAACTTCCTCATTGTATGCTAAAAAATTGTGTTTCTATCTTTTTCATTTTTCAATGTTAAAATATATCTCTAATTTCCTCATCATTTGACATTCACATGCATTTCCATCATCTGGATTACATCATGTATAATTGTGAAGCATATTAGGCCCCTTACCAAGAATCCATTTCCTCTTTTGGTGCTACATACCTACCTTAGTATAAATGTTCTTCATCCATCACTCAATATCTGAGATTATTATCCCCTTAGAAGATATTTCTTGCCTTTATGAAGACCGATATGCCTAACGAATGTGCTCACACACGCAGTGTCATAATCTCGATAGTGTTGAAATCCTTTCAAAAGTTTCATCACTCTATACCAATGATTTGTGTTCCCATTTATTTGGATCCTCATCAACCTCCATGTATGAACGTGCCCCTCATCCCCCCCAACGGCATGGTCCCACGCCACAATGGATTGCCTACCATCTTAGGCACATGCCCAAAAAGTATTTTTGATAGATTTTTGAGATAGGTATCATGTCTCTAACAGTTTTAGTGGTCAACCTCATATGTTTTTCCCCATTCATGAAAAAATAATAATGGATTCTATGTTATGAACATGTTCATAATTTATCCTCCATATTCACGCCACTCCCCATGTGCTCCAAATATTAGGTATCTCATTTCACCCTTTTCATTACACTTTGTTTTCGTAGAACAAAAATCTCCTACTGTCACCCCATTCATGCACTAGAACACATTGAGAAATAAAGTTGGTAATTTAGGCAGACTAGTCCTCTAGTCAGATCCCTTCCTTTCTTAGACACTATGGGTGGTAAATGAAAAAATTCTAAGCCTGAGTGTTCAATGATTGTCTAAAACTCTAATATAAATGGGAAATAACATGGTATCCCATTTCTTCTCACACTGAGTATGAATCACATGATCTTAGGGATTAATCATTGGTTATATCATGAGTGTTATTGAATAGAGGAAGTAAAATGTGAAAAATAAACATATCCATTCATATGATGAATTAAATCATATAATTATCAAAAATTTGTGCAGTTCATCCACACACTAAATCCTCTATTATATCCTATAAAATATTCGCCCCTTACGGTTCTATGCCATAGATCGAGCAATCCATCCCAGCCAACCTCTAGAGTATGACCTAGAGGACCGAATACATCCTAATGAGCTCTTCCTTCTCCTCTTTAGCTACTGGGTGAAACTCATTAGCCTTGATCTACAAATACCCAAACTCAAACTGATACTCAATAATCTGAGATACCACCTCCTCCACTCAAGAACCATCCACTTATAGTTTATCCATTAACTGAATATTGATCCATAATTGGAAATTTATTAATCCCACTCTCTCATTTACATAATCCTCCAGATGTCTAATTTCAGGATTGGCCTCCTGGAGGTTCTTGGTGCCATCATATTTCTACAAGTGAAGAGGCTTCATCCGGAACACCAGGTATGGATTTAGAGTGTTGTTGATGAAAATCCATAATCTCTTCTACTCCCTTCACTAGAAGATGTTGTCACCTTAAATATTGTTAATCCTTGATTCTTCTAATTTTTTTGGTAGTGTGGGATCATAATCATGAAATTTCACGACGAAATAAATGGTGGTCATTTCCTCCCAGATCCTCATAGATGGTTTAGGTTCTATGTTGATTGGGGTCATCTTCATCAAACCCTTTTTTGGTTGCACCACCTCTACAATACTTGATATCCACCCCTATAGAGGATCACCTATGCTCGTAACAAGCTTCCCTACAAGGACTATAGTCAAAAAATCTTGGATGACTAGATCCCCAGGAGTAGGAATGTCCATTAAAGGAGGTACCCCATGTTCCCCCACTATAACTGCTTGTTGGGAGTGAACCCTCTTGAGAAATGTGTGAAATGAAAGCGTTTTAGTTTGTTTCACCAATGAAGATGAGTTCGGACGAAAGGGATTATTTATGAGGGGATAATTAAAATGGAATGTGTTTGAGAAAGACTTTGTATTGAAGTCTCAATCTGGAGTTCCAATATAGGAGACCACTAGACAGTGATTGACACTTCAACAACTAGCACCATAACCCCCCCCCCCCCCCCCGCCCCACGGTAATGGTTGGGAAAAATACATAAGAAAAATAAGCACATTGATGTGATATAATGAGATAGATCTATGAAATTTTGGAAAGGGACAGGTTTATTGACATTCAATTTTAACTTAAGGTAGAGGTTTCTCAATAATGAGTAACTATAGGAGATCTTACTCACTGATGATAGTGGTCATCAGTCGAATATCAAGGCACGGTCCTCTGTTGATGATCGGGAAGACCGGGGGATCCAAATCCACCCCTCTGATGTCCTCTTTAAGTCCCCTTATTTTAGTATCCTATTGTACAGGTTCTAAGAAATCACCACCAGCACCAAATGGGAAACCCTCGTCCCCTCCGATTGGTACTGCAACTTTACCATCAACTTTCTCCTTCATAAGGGAAATCCTATTTAGGGAAATTAAAAAATGTAATGGGATAGATGAAATAGGTGATTTAAAAAACTAGAATTACCACATAGAAAAATACCTCAATTAGGTCACCAACCATAGGGGTGAATTCAATGATATTTAAGGGAGTCACCTCACCAGTGGAGGACCCAAATTTTCTTCAACACCTAAGCCTTGTTTATTGTGGCCACCAACTGACACATCCTACATTGATTCTTCAGTCGATGTCATCTCCTCAGGTTTAGGCTTGACATCCAACAACTTTTTCATTGGGAGATATTAAATATCAGGTTCCACACATTATCATAAAAATAAATCCCTGGATTCTAGGTATGATAACATCTCATTAAATCACACCTTAACAATGATCCTAGTGAACCCCAACTCTGGTAACTCGATCCCTTCTAAATTTAGATTCCTCCACAGTTTATATACCATCAGGTTCATCCATAGTGTTCCCTAGGCCACCAAGAGTGTGAGGAAATAAGAATCCTATGTTGGTTGTAGTAATTACCAAAAATTCTTTCTAAGGGCCTCCCTATCTCTTCTTGTCCTAGCATGAGAGCCATATGCCTTCTCTAGTTATCTTTTCTGAAGGATTCCCTCCCCTCCATGTGGTAGGGGTGAAACAAAACATTTTGTTTCCCCCACCACTTCCCCATTTGGTTCCCTTGATACATTTATTAATCCTCGAAGATCAGCTTTCCTACCATTATATTGCTCTTATACCTCACTTTTGAATGTAATTACCCTCACACACCAATATAGAATCACACTTGGGTAACCCGCAACACAACTCTCAGCATTGGTTTGAGAGAGGTAGGCAATGACATTATTCATCATAAGTATGAATAACTCCATTGGTCATTAACCCTTAAAAATAAACCACCTCTAACTATCATTATATGGATACCCCTCCTCATATATCCCCAAGTAAACACTCTTTATTGGCAGCTAGATGAATCTGAACTGTTGAGAAAGGTGTGACGGAGTATATGGCTCATAATACATATTTTATTCTATCCTAATCACCAGTACTCCACCTCATAAGGTCTCCAAGTACTCCTCCTAGTCTATAATCACCTCAATTTTTCCACCATCTCATTAAAGGGGGTTTAGAACAGTATTAAGTTGTAGTTTTTGGAGTTTATGATGACAACAGTTACCCCGACTTCACTGATTGCCACAAGACAAACCCTGAAAATGTTTAGCAGTGAAGGCTATAGACCATAATTTTGGTCATTGATGGAATTTATAAATTAATTTCCTCTAAAAATAATAATAATTTATCCATACAAGAATTTTAATTGACAAAATATCCTCCTTGGAATGCTCCCCCTATCCATTTGTCTTAACTTACTATAGAGATGGTCCAAAACTAGAAGCCCTGGATTACCTAGTTATTGGAAACCAAAGATTTCCCCAAACATGATCATCCCTATATGTAAGAAAGTTCACTTTTACTTCACTAGAAGAATCCATTTTTAGAGGGATGTGGATTGAAATTTAGTTTAATAGACTATATTCTCCCATCCCTCCAACATCCTATAGCCCTATTATTCATAATTTCCCTCCTCCAAAATCAATCTGTATAATCTTAGCTTCATTCTATTCTATTCCACAAAAAACTTATTCAGCTACTTGGGTATCTTCACTATTGGATCCTTTTTTATAAACATACTCATACATTTAGTAAATGCAATGTATCAATGGAAGGGGTTGATGCTTCAATACTCTAGTCAATGAATCCAAAAGGATTTGTTCCGAAATGGGTATTAATCCCTATCACCTGAATAATTTGATGCCATAAGAAACTCGTTGTACTAGAACTGGGTTAATTGGATTCCTCTGATGTAGTGAAACTCCCACTGGCTAATTCCCACCTCCGAATAATAGAGGTTAAAGGTGTTCATTTATAGGAACCACCATATAAGGATCTCTAGAAGAACCTTTTTTATGATATGCATGAAACTAGGACTTCTAGACTACCTCACAAAGAAGAATGTGGCATATATAAGGCCTTGTATTCCTAAAAAGTGAATAATATCTAATACACCCATGCTCACTCATTAGTATGGTTTCCCATTCCCATATAATCATAGTGCTTGTACCATCCCTTTCTATTGTCTTCAATGGTGCTCTGAAAGATTATCATGTGAAAATCTAGGAATTCCTCATTCTATGACTGTTCCCCAGTGATTGTTCTCAACCGTACACTCTGAGTGTAAATAGAGATGTCTTCATTCTCCCTAGAAGGATAACCCAGGAAGGTGACATTCCAACGAGAGAGCTCATCCTGATGATAGAACCTGAAGTGTATAATGTTAACTTATATGGATGGTATATCCACCTCATCCATCAGCCCAAAGTTGTATAGTGGTAGATGGTTTTTTAGTACATAACAACTTCATGGAATCAATAAATCTATTATTATCTTGGTTTTATTCATTATCCATTTTGTGAAGATATGTGGGTTCTAAGGATGTATTTCATAAGTATGGTTTTAAATTGCACAAAAATTATACATGTCCCACTTCTTTTTTGATGTGTTAAAAAATGTTCTACTAGAGAGTGAATGTTGTTTCTTGAAAGGTGTAGTTGCCCAAAATCCATGACTAATTATCAGTATTTCATATTAACGTTTGAGTACCATTTAAGATAGGTATCATATCATGTACAAGATTCAAAGTACCTTACATAGGGCCCCTCCCCCTATTTATAGTCTCTTGATTCAATTTATGACATGTTCATAACACATTTTTGTGATGGGAGATGAAATTTGTTAATGCACATGGAAATCATACACTCATTGGAATTCCCCTTAGAACCTGACCTTTTAGTCCCACATTAGATCTGATTTTGAGGAGGGTAATGTTTTTGTGATTAAGAGTATTATTTCAACCAAAATGGTTAGTTTTGTAGGAACCAAACACACGAACCAACTCAATGGAATATTCTAGGGCTAATGAAAATGTTGTCTAAATTTTTCAAAGACTCTGTTCAAAGTTGTGGTTCTATATGGAAAGGAATTGCATTCCATACATGATGTTGAGTTTCATGGATACTCCAACTCATAAATAGATCCCATGGAATGTGAATGCAGGAATGGAGTCATGATTCTATGACTTTTAGTTCTGCAACCATGAAGTTTCATGAAAAAGGAAATGATAAATCCCATAGTTTGCACAGTCAGGCCCCTATCCCCTAGGAATGCATGTGAAAAATAATATCATTGTGTGAATCCCTTCATTCAACCACAAATTAGTGTGATAAAGGTGATGTTGAACCATGAAAATTGTGTTGTCATTCCCCTTTGACAATGGACGGAGAAGCACACAAATCAGTTCCACACACAGTGAAGTTGTGTGACCCAAGATCACTAGTCAAGATATAAATGAAACATTACCCCAACCATGGAAGAGGTTATCCATAATATGAAGCAATGCTTCCATTCATGAGAATTTCAATCTTCCATTAATGTGTGAAATAATAGATAAAATGGAATATAAAATGTAGATAACTTATGAGATGGACAACCCGTGGGCCCAATAATAACTTTTCCTTCAGTTGAGTGATCCTCACGCAATACCTCCGAAGGTTGTTCAGGTTCACAGAAGTGAGACATACTTCACACAACAATGACTTATGAACAACCCCAAATATTTTACACAACTCTTCATCCAGAATCCACGAGTATCCCTTGTGTAAGAGCCCCTTTCTCATTGTTTCTGATGCTTTTGTTAGGGCATGCATCCGTCTATTTCGGAGGATGCGCAGCTGTTGGCCAACATTCCATCTTTCCAAAGGTGGGTGGAATCCGTCACTTATTCATGGATGTTTATTCCATGATCAAAATGGGATGATGGGATATCAGTTCCTCCATCTATGGATTACTCCTTGGAACTCGTTACCTAGCCTGGGTCTCCTTCATAGATTTGAGTCATGGGTGATGAATCTCATTCCCAGTGCCATATCTATGTGGACTATGGTTAATTACTCTACTTTCGTGAGGACATTCCATGGGGTCTTGACATGGTAGCAACATTCGGTCGGAGAAGATGACAACATCAGGCATGTTGTGGCATCCCTAGATGCATGGAAATTTGGGAAGTTGTATTCTTCCTCCTAAAAGGGCATATCAATGGTTCATAACCTGAGGCATCCCACATCAGTCGTGGGTTATCTTAATTTAGAGGCATGTCTATTAGGTTTTCCTCATCATACCATGATTAACACGGGGTAGGCAGCGAATTTAACATCTTGCGACGATGGAATAAGAGTGATCAAAACATCCCATAGGGACGGATTAGATTGGTACATCCCTAGGAAGGAACACCTCGATAGTTTATCAGATGGATGAATCATAACACTAAATGAGGATGGAGCCTAGGTGGTGTGTCCCGTAAAGGTAATATGTCACACAATGAAGGCTGATCTGAACACCACTGAAGGCAGATCGGGAAAAGTGCACCCCATAATGCGGGACACCAAGGTTTACCATTAGATAGGATTGAACCTCTTGGAGGTTTCCTATATACCTTTCCTAGTAGACAAGGATCAAAACCCGCACAGTTCAAAGGAGAGATGAATCATGGTGTACTCTAAGGAAAATGACCTGGATATAGGCTTGGGATTTTGCATGGAAAGTGGCCCATCGCAAGAGGGACACTCTTGGTTGAATGATTATGGATTATGTGGGGCTTATGCATGGTTAGCTGCCCGAGGGAATGGCTTGATCCCATCAGGATGTGGCTACCCGAGTAAAAATCATGATGGATGATGGACAGTTGAATGCAGTGGAGGGGGATGAGATGGAACCATCATGAAGGTGACAGTATTGTTGGTATTGAACCTCATAGAGGCTTCCTTCATATCCCTATTGATGGTAATCAAATCCGTATAGTTTAGTGAGGTGATGGGACACTTGAGGATGTGGATTTTGGTAAGGGATGTATGGATGGGACCCGGAAGAAGTAGAACCTCTAGGTTGGGGCATGACCTTCCCGAAGCACATAGGCTCAGGGGAGAGAGAACACGATGAGACATGGGTGATGCCCTTGAACCTAAAGAATTATTCTTATGTATCCCTGCAGTAGGGAATCAAATTCCACGTAGTTCAGGTTGGGGGTATAGAATTAGGGTGTACATAAAGGATAACGACCCGATAGTATACTGAAGATTACACGTGGTTAGCATCTTGGGTTGGTGTAATTCTTGAGGGGTGGACTAGAGATGTGGGTCCTAATAAAGGGTATTATGATGGCTTACATTCAATTACATACTACAATGGATTACTGCTGGATGGGTGAAAACAGCCGCTTACCGTCAATTGGGGAACACAACGGCTTATCGTCTATTGGGAGAAACAATGAATTATCATCGATTAGGGATCACAACGTCTTACTGCTGGATGGTGTACAACAGATTACCACTGGATGGGGTTACAAAGGAATACCACTGGATGGTGTTGAACCTCATGAAGGCTTCCTACGTACCCTATCTAGGGGACAATGTTCATAGCCCACATAGTTTAAATGGGTACAGTTTAAAGTCTTTCGGGACAAAAAGGGGGCGTAAAATATAATGTCATGTGGGACAAGGATGGACTGATGTAGAGTGGTTGGGAATGATGGGTGTTGGGCTTGAACCTCATGGAGTCATCCTACATACCTTTCCTTGGAAAGGATCAAATTCTACAAAGTTTAGTAAGGTTTTTTGAATTGACGTGAAGGGGGTCAGGACCAATAGATGTCAGGACGGAACCTCCGAGAGTCTTCCTACGTACCATGGATTTTAATGGATCAATGTACATGTAGATCTAGAACGTTGTGTGAACCAACGTGATGAGGGTCCAGACCAATAGTTGTTTGGATTTAACCTAAGGGAGTCTTCTTACCTTCCTTTCCTTAGTAAGGATCAAAGTCCACGTAGTTTGTGAAGGATTTGGGGCTTACACGCTAAGGTGGCCCAGGGAGGATGTCATGGTCATTGTTTAATATAAACTCACGTGAGTCATGATCAATGTGAGAAACAAGAGGCAAAAACTGACCTAACAATCATGGTTCAAAGGTGCGGCCACGAAGGGTGGTGAATGGGGCATATTCATGGAAGCTACCCGGGTGCTGCTAAGGACCGACAACGGTGGATGGGGATTATGCATGGAAGCTTCCCAGGTTCCACTAAGGAGAGGAAATTGTGGATGGGCCAAATACATGGAAGCTTCTCTGGTGCCGCTATGGAGTGGAAATTGTTAATGGGGTTTGCACATGTAAACTTCACAGGTGCCACTAAGGAGCGGCTATGGTGGATGGGGCTTACACATTGAAGCTTCCCGAGTTTTCTTCCTCATGTATGGCCATGAGGGCATCCCAAATCACTAGTGGAATGAGGCATATAATTGATGTCTACACTTATTCACTAGTGCACGATCAGGATAACTCCCGGGGCGTTGGAATCAGTCTGAACAAAGGGATATGAAAAGTGTAAATCACATCCTGAAATTTGGAACACAATGAGGGTGGCATTGAGATGGAGGATAAATATTGACTACATTCGAAACGCAGCATCCATATCATGTTATCCTGAATTGGGGACAAACAAATGAGTGTCGACTGTTGACCGTGTTCGAAACATAGGACCTGACTCGAAGTTTCTTCCGAACTCTTCTAGGATGCTTGCCCAGAATGGTAGGTGAGCCGAGGCGGCATGAGACTAGAACGTTAGGGGGTCCCTTCAAAAATGAAATAGGATAAAGATCCAAATAAAGGATACATAGAGAATTAGGTGGAGTTATGGAATGTTTGAACGGATTCCAATTCTTTTGAAATTATCCCACTATAATCATGGCCTGAGGTATCTTATACTTGTCACATAATCCATATCTTATTTTGAACAAGAGGCATTCAATTTTTTAACGATTTGGAATGTTATATATTAAAATCCATGTAGAGAGGACTGTTGGAATCATTTTCTTGGTATATATGGCATCTCTTGTTTGGAGTAAGAGGAATCCTATTATTGAATAATAAGGAATGCAACAGTTTAAAGTCCTGAAGTAAGGACTATTGGCATCTTATGCTTGCCGCATATGTCATCTCTTGTTTGGAGCAATAGGAATCCTATATTTATCATATAGGGTATAATACAGTATATATTCATGTAGAGAGGACTATTGTAATCTTATTCTTGGGATATTAGACATCTTTTATTTGGAGCAAGAGGCATCCTATATCTATCATATAGGGTGTTCTACAGTTTAGATTCATGTAGATAAGACAATTTTCATCTAATTTTTGATACATAAGGAATCTCTTGTTCAGAGCAAGAGGCATCCTATGTTTGTAAAATAGGGTTTTATATAGTTTAAAGTTTTGTAGAGATGACTATTAAGAATAAGATGCCTAATAATGGTTGGTGTTGTGAATTACGCAAGAGTGGCCCTTTCTAGTGGATCAGGACATAGGAGGCAGGTGACAGAGTTTGGATGAGTTACTTTAGGTATGGTTTGACTAAAGGTACTCAAGGAATTGATGATGAGAATATCAAATCAAGACATGAGGAACAAACCAAGAAGAATATGTCGGATCAATTTGTTTTATGGTGTATGGATGAGTATCTCAAATCATGGTATTCCATAGGTGGGAGGTAGATGCGCATAAGGGCGCAATAGAAAATGTCGACGTCCCAAACCAAAATATTTGTGGTGCGACTCTCCGTTTTTCATGGGGGTCTATGAGGGTAGTGAGGGGATGGGCTCGGAGGGCCAGGACCGCAACCTGACACGGATCCCGAGGGGGGGTGGGGGTGCAACCCTGTGGTAAGGACCAGCAGGTGTAGGCACGGATACTATTGCGCATAAAATGCACCATATGCAGGATGGGTTGCACGCATGATTGCACTGTGGAACTGTTATTGAATTCTGGCATGCAATAGGGAATGCTGGTGAACAATAAGGAAGGTTTTCCTGAAAGAGGGACGGATTGTGCACAATAGGGAAGTTTGGAACACAATTGGAGAGGTACAACACTAGCGCACGAAAAATTGGGCATAGTGACAATGTTGTGTGAAATAAATGATGTTTTGCATGGAAAATTGGGCATGTTGTCACATTTTCAATCAAAGGTGATGTTTTGCAGGCAAGATGGGGGTTTTTTCATACAAGCGTGGAAGATGCATACTTACGCGCATTAGAGTAGCAAAGAACCTTCGGTGGCCCTCTAGAAGAAGGGGGTGCACTTGTATTTATAGGTAAAACCATGAATATAGGTGAATGTAAAATTTCATTCTACTTTTTGACACAAAGACATTTTTTAGGAAAGATTCCATTTTTGTGTGCAAGATTCCATATTTTCACGCAAATCCATACTTTTTCCCAAAACCATCCTGAATGGCCATTTCCTACATCAAAACATCAAACAACCATAAATTCCGATTCATAACTCTATTTGGGCTCCATGACCAGTCAAATCAATGATTTCGAAATGATCTATGCTCTAAGATCATGTTCGGTAGCATTTGCTAAATTACATGGGCGGTTTTTCAGGTGCAATCACTCATGAAACTCCTTTTCACAATATAATAATGTTTCACGAAAAAACATTATTGGCCCAGACCCGAAATCTCTTATTCTTCTAGTTCATACATTTCTATAATTGTTAGTACTAAACATAGGTACCCTAATGTATAAAATTCTTATTCATAGGTACCCTAACATCAGGCCTCTTGATTAACACTTCTCCATGTTAGTGCTAATGCCATGTGCTTCCCATAGGCACATGAGTGGGGGACACGTAATCCCTAGAGGTAAATATTCAAGGTATACTATACACATATCTCAATGGGGATTCCTTATTTTTAATCTCTTCTCACATTAACATGGTCCCCCCTCAAGAAGTGAATCCCAACCACTCTCGGTTTGTAAGATGTAAAATAGTATTTTCTCTACATCTTAATCATATGATGTTAAACTCTGTGACAACTTCCTTATAAAATGATGTTAAACTATATCATTAGCCTATGTGATGAACGTTGTATTCCACATGTATGATCATCATGGGATTCCATATTCACCCCAACCATGGGAAAAATCCCCAACACCATTGAATGAGACACCCACAATGGGATGCTTCCATGCATAATCACTATATTATTCCACATCAATATGGGGTGAACCATTTACAATGAGTACATTTGAGGTATTATCCCCACACCATCCCTCGCTAATTCTCCTTCGGCGACACAAGAAACCTTATTGTATGAAACCAAACTACATGGACCAATATTACAGTATGACCTTAAATTGTGGAATTGAACTATATGGTTTTTGATCCCTCTCTCTTAAACATTGTATTTAGGACACCTCTCTAAGGTTCAATCCCACCATCATGGAGTACTAGATTATCACCTTTTGGGGGAAAACACTATCACCCATGTGTTAAATAATCCCTCTTAGGTAAACACTCCACTATCTTTCCCCATAGGACATTAAACATATGGCCTGACCCTTCACCACAAAGAAATAACCATTTTCTTATATTCCCAATACATTAAACTCTTGACCTGATCCAAAATCCTTACCCCATGATGATCAAATGGTATTTAATAGGAAACAATACTCAAAAGACTCATACCTTAGAATTAATTACCACATGAACAACATTGGATGCCTAGGATTATGCACCTAAGATACCTCACATGAGATTCCCTCCCAAATATTAAGACTTTATAGGTGCTCAATCATCCCAATGTTCATACATGCCCACTCTATTCATATTATAGGGAAAATTTTATATCCATATTGACAATAAACCCCAGACAAGAAATGATAGAAAGTATGAGAGCTTAAATATTTCTCACATATCCTTAGGATTCACTATTTCATATCCTTATATAAGATACTTCCATATGGATAATTGTAAAAACATAATTCTATAGTTGGGTGATTTTATTCTTAGTCAGGTAATTTTTACTACATTGGTTAGTATAAATCATACACCACCAAAAATGTGTAATGATCCTATTAAGATCAACTATTATATGAATATAATTTGTGGACTACACGAACTATGGTATATAAATTCCAAGCCCACTCTAAACACTGTGAGATATAGGCTCTGAAATGTTTAGCAATTCCAAAATTTAACTTTCTCTGATGTCCACTAAATTTTATAAGGATTCTCTAAAACAATATCTTTTTAGGAATATTCCTTGAATAGAATAAAATTATATTTATTAATAGCCTATATAGAATTAATTACCTCCATATCCATGTTAATTTGCTCTATGATATGCATATCGTTCATCTTATTGGTGTAGATCTCTTTCATTTACTTCTTATCTATACTCTCATGGTTCTTTTTATTTGTCATCTTTAAGAATTGATGAAATTTATATTTAGTATAATTCCCCCTTGGTTATAAATGAGATTATAATTTTCTTAGATTATGAGTGGGGTATGAGGATATTAGTGACTTAGAGATGGCTAAGGGGAAGGTGTTGGTACTCTAGTTTTCTGTTTCTTGGATAGTTTAGAAGGGACCTTCAATGGTATTTGGGATGTTGGGAATCTAAACTTGGATTTAGTATTGACTATATTTATGTAATCTCTATGTAAATAGATATAAATAGAGTTAATATATGGAGAGGATTTTTTAAGGGAAGAACATTCATGTATGGAACTAAGGTTTCAATTTAAATAAGGGTGGGAATGGTAAGTAAAATAACATTGGAATTATGAATGGGTAGGTTGTTAGAGATTGGTCAAGGAGAAAAAATCACACAAGATAGGGTTTAGAGGTGTTACCTTGCTCATAGAGTGTTATTGAAGGCCGATTGAAGCACAATGGGCATAATCTAAGAGATATTTGGTTGAGGGGAACATAAATAGATGCAATGAGTTTTAGGGTTTGGTACTGATTAAATATTAATTCTCAAGTATATCATAGTATGATTTTTTCCATGTTACCTAGTCAATTTAAGTGAAAAAAATGAAAAAACTATAGTAAGGGGATTTAAGAGTGACTATTACATGGGAAAGGTTGTCTCCTAATATCTATCAGGACTTTTTTATGTAAAGCATTGTGGTGTACCCTCATGCAATGGTTTAACTCTATAATAGTTAAATTTGGACTTATTATATATTATTTTCCCATATTTTGGGATATCCATTGTCTATATGTTCTCAATTATGTTTTTCATGTAACAATAAAGGTGTGGTTCATATGGTAACATCCCGATATTCTTCTTGAAATATGGAATTACCTTCAGCTTTGATGTTGTGCCCATGAAGTTATAGTAAGGGAATATAGTACATTACGTAAATTCTATACTTAACTAAACTTTTTAAACTAAAAATGCATATGATAATAAAATATACATGGATTTTCTCTCATCATGTGATTATTTTAATGTTGAGATCTATAAATAAATTTCATTTCTTCAATAAAACCGTAGATATCAAATTTATCCCTCTTAAAAAGTGTCCATGTAGAACATTGAAAATTTTCCATTGAATTTGAATGAGGGATCATTATAATATTGGATATAAATTTCTCTATTTGGATATACATTAACTTCCATGAATCTTCCGGAATAACTTGTCTTTAATTTTCATTGAAATAGCTTCAATTGTGACTTAAACTATAACACCTTGTCTCCATTTGAAAATGTGCAACGAGTGATTTTTCAGTCCACACACTTCTTGGGATTATCCATATAAATCATTTCATTCATGTATACATATCATATGTGTTCTATAAATTCATCCATCAAAATAAATATCCTATTCCCAATTTGAGTACGTCCATGATCATCTTTATCACAACCTAGTACATGATATGATCAAGCTCCATCAATAAATGGCATTGATTCGCATAGATAACATTAAATGGGTGACGTACATATAATTGTTTTAAAGACTAATATGTAAGACCATAATTCATCATCAAGATTTATACTCTAGTACTTCTATCTTTAATTAAATATATTTTTAAAAATCATCATGATAATCTAGTTGGAAAACATCAAATAAAATCATTATTGTGGAATTTATGTGGAACTGGTGTTGAAGTGAACTCCATGCATTTAAAAAAAAAATTCTTTGCAAGTATTTATTAAAAACAATACCCCACTTTGATATGAATAACTGGGAAATTTTAAACTAAAAAAATATGTTGGTCTCAAAATCATGATAATAACATTAATGGATCTTTTCAAATTTTCTTCTTCTTCCACAAATTGTGAAACAAAATCAAAAACATCATATTCATTAACTACTATAATATGGTGTTTTGTAATTTACTTTATCTTTCCTATGTTTTATAATTTTTAAAATTGATCACATATTCTCAGAAACACTCTTGTGTATTTGTGGATATTGATACAAAATAATTCACTTTGTAGGTTTTTGGCCTCATATATATCAGGCCCATAGAATCCCTCTATATGTGAATAATGACATAATTATTACTTAATATTCACCTTTTATTTGGGATCACATCATAAAATTATCCCATTTATACATTTATTTATGAAAAGGGGATCACACTAGAAATAATGTGCTACTTTGGATTGGAATATCTTCTGTTATTGATATTAAAATTATGTATAGATTTTCCTATTTTCCAAATAATTCACAATATTTGCAAACAATTTGAGATCTTTAAAATCATCAAAAAATATATTCTCATTTGAGAACTCATTAGTAATGTCCATATTATCCTCTTATTCCACTTATATCAATTCTAGTATTGATAAATGACCAACCACCACATTTAACAATCCATTCTTTTCTTTGTCAAAATTAGGAACTCTTGTTATAATAAAATCCACTAAATTATACTTATATATGTAAATTTTTGTTTTAAAGGTACCTTAGAGTGGTATGATTAGTGAATAAAAGCATATTATAGAGTAATAAATAGGATCAAAACATATCAAAAGTAAAGACCACTACCAGAATCTCCCTCTCCATAGTAGTGTTGTTTATTTGGGAATGTTTGAGTGTGTGGGTTCATAATAGATGGGTTAAAATATTTTATTAACCCATTTTCCTAATACGGATCCTATATAGAAATCATTCTTATTTAACATCAGTAAAAAAATATTTTCCTAATTTAAAGATATCATAATTAGAGGGACCACTAAATTCTTATTCATAGTAATGAAGGCTTCCAAACCTGATTGTTCAAATATAAATAAAGCACCCTTTTATAGGAGAAGAGTGATTAGTTGGAAAATCTTGGAAAATTACTTGAAAAATTTGTGATAGAATTTGAAATAACCAAGAAATAATGAGATCACATTTACTATGGTTAATTCAAGTAACTATTATATCAACGTTTTCTTCACGGGATCAATTTTAATTCCTTGTTTAGATATGTTATTCCTGAGTACGATTCTGTATGTCATCATGAAGTGTAATTTTTTACAATTGATAACTACACATTTTTATTCATAACTCTTCAACACTAAATCCAATTTATTCAATAACACCTCAAAAGATCTCCAATTTAATGAAACTAATCTAAGAAAATATCCCAAAAAATACTGTTATATGTCCTGAAAAATATATGGAATACACCATTTAAATTTCATTGTTATATTTCACATGAAAAATAAAATATATGATATAAAAAATTACCATATGTGTATGTCAAAGTGTTTTTAGATTGATCTGTTGAGTCTAACTATATTTTTTTATAATTGGAATGTCCATGTTGTAATCAATAAATATCATTCTCAACTAACCTTTCTAGTATTTGGTACAAGGATGGTAGTGTAAACTGATCTTTTCAATTGGATATATTTATCATCCTATAATCGATGTAAAATATCAATCCTATACCTATTATAATTATATTTAGTTACTTATCTCTCTATTTATCATGGTTAGGCCTCCCATTATAGGCACAAATTTGAAAGGGATGACCAAATCACTATATAAAATATAGAAGATAATTAAAGTATATATGATTTTGATAACATTAATTTTGAACACCTTCTTCACTGGTTGTGTGGCTATTCATTACGGATGTAAACATTCTCTACTACCATTCTATATAATTGATTTTTTGTGTACAAAAGTTATGATTATAATGCCTTTGACATGATTATTATCTTAATAAATTACATTCTTTCTCTTTTTTAAAACATCTATTATATTTCCTACTTTTTCCTTCACCAATTCATAGTTGATAGTGACTTTTATGGTTTTTTATCTCTAAAAAATGAGTACCTTAATATACTGTGAAACTATGTCAAATAATTTTATGGTGACTTAATGATTGAATAATTGAACTACATAATGAAATCTATTGAAAAATGTTATATCCACTAAAAAAATTATATTTTGATCTATTCTCTACACTAACTTATTCCCCTTTATCTTTTACTATCTCATCAATTAGTTACAACAAGTTCTCATATTCTTGTTGTTGTAGGATCATTTTGGATGGGTTGACATCAAAAAATGGCATACAAATCTTAGAATTTAACTTCATGCTTCATATATTTCAATAGATTAAATATATTGTTTTCATGCTTAACACTAAAAAGGATCATTCCTTGGATAAAATAAATTAATTCCTTCCTGACTACAATGAATGATTTCCTAGAATTATTGGAATAGACATTTACACTTCCATCTCAAGATTTAAAGAGTTAGTGTGAAAAATGAACTTCCCCGCATTGAAAAGAACATGTTTAATACTACATCATGAGTACTTCACTAATTGGTATACAGGTTGATATGCTAGTAAATTTATATTTTGAGCATATAATCATAATCATTAAAAGACAATTAATTTCATGAGAGGGAAAATGGTTCCTAAATAATAATTCATTTTCTTAAATGTTTATGATCCAATAGTAAAAGGGATATAAAATATATCTTGATCCTTCATCATTGGTGGGATCTTCCATCAAAAGACTACCAAACACTCATCACTAATATAAATAAATCATATATCATCAACCTTTTATTATTTAAGAAAAATACATTAATAATTAATAATATATAAATGATTAAAAAATTAGAAAAATGAATGTTAATGAGTTGTTTTTTAAAAAATTTCCAAAAATTTCTTATAATATGTTTCAACTTTCTCTTACCTCATACTATTTGAGAATCATAGAGGGGACTGGTATGGTTCTTTTTTTTAATAATATTTCTTCCTTAATTCCTATTGAACCTATTTCTTATCACTTCCTTTCTTCTTATATCTATTATAATCCATGATCTTATGAACATGGTTGTAAACTTTTCCCTCCTCACTTTCCATTATTTTTTACTTCTTATTCACCTCCATCTCAGCTTTATGTATCTTCCTTCCATCTATATCCCACCCAATTCAAAATAAAACAACCTTTTTCTCCACCCTTTGGTTCATCTATGTCTAAAATAGTGCAATAATTACTAACTACACCGATATAGTTTGAGCTTTCTACTCTAATTAATGCATCAGTTTTAAGAGAGTGAACTATTGATTCATTAGGGTTTTTTTCATTGGTAGTCATCCAATGATCCACTTATTGAATTAATTATTAAAATATATCATCAAGATATTATTTTTAGGGTTGGTAATATAGTTTTGGGTGAGGATGGAATTTTTTTAGATGATGAATCTATCAAGGTCTAGGGGTTGGTAATAGGTGAAAAGGTCTTTGACATTTTTGTTGAGGTGTGTATCTAGCTGTTCCTAGGTTTAAATGAATATTATATCTACATTATTATTAATTATGATCTTGATTAGGTTGATGTTGGGGATGAACATACCTCCTAATATTTTATGAGTTTTATTTTTTCTAAGGGAAACAGTTATATATTACATAGTTTCAATCATGTGATTGATTATATTTTAATTTATTCATTCATTCTTCGAATGTATTATGATATATATATATTTAATTATATTTGGATTTGAATGTTGGTGTTAGTGGTGAGAGTTATTGTGAATGATTATGTTCTACTGAAAAAATGTGGCTATCTAATTTATTTATTGACACTTCCAGCTAAGTGATCGAATGTGTAGTCCCATGCACTGAGTTCATTACCATACTAGATAAACATATGTCGCTTTTAAAAATATTATAAATTTTATGGATTTAATCAAGGTCTCGTCCAACTGTAGGAGTCATTATCATTAATTCATCATTACCTGAATCATTGGACCAGGCACAGGGTGTGGGCTATCAACCATATTCAAACATATGAATCTAGATAAAAATAGTGATTTTCCATGTAATAATTTTATTTGTTTCTCCATAAATTTATCCCATGCTTATAATTTGGGTTCCCAATAAATTGGAGTAATCTTATGGATATCACTACATATATTCAATGTTTTCACTAGTAAAAAGTACATTTTCAAAAAGAAAGTTCATCATCGCTTTCTAAATTATAAATAACCATTCTAGTTGTCTCTTTATCCAATCATTGTCTTTGTCTCGAATTGAGAATAGTAAAACAAAAAACATAATGTATTTAATGGTATTCCATCATGTATAATGGTATCATTAATTTCTAATATCTTTGAAAGGATATTTTACAAATACTCACTTTTCATTCAACTAAATTTACCCATATCCTAAATTATATAGATAAGTCCCACATTTATCTTAGTATTGTTTATTTAAATATTAGGAAAAAAACTTATTAATGTAGGCACAAATAGAGTCAATAAACCACAATATAAAATGGATATAAATTGAGGAACTTATTGTGAAATATTTTATGGGTTTAAATTGGTTAATTAGTCACTAAATACATTAGGTTTTAAAAAATTATAGTTTTATTCTATATTAGAACATCAACATAATAATAGGAATAACATGGTCTCTATTTTGTAATCAAGTTGTTCTCAAGAATAAAAACTATGTTTCCAAGATTTTTGTGTCTAAATCATGTTCATATCATTCTAAATTTATTGAAATAAATAAACTTGTGCATGTAGAAACAATAAAAATAAAACATAAATGAGAATAGAGTAAATCAAGTTATGTTTAAAAAAAATCGACTCCTTTATTGATCGTGACTCTATAGAAATAATTTTAAAAACATGGTAAGGCCCTACCAGCATTGTAACCTATGACATGATACCAATGTTTAGAATTTATCTAGGTTATCAATCATAAAAAATATATAAAAAAATTATAGAGTATTGAGAGTATGTGTTCAGTGCAACAAGGAAATACATGTGATCCCGAGGAGTTTTATATTCTTATTGTTAAACCAGTTGTTTTACAAAAAATAATTGATCGAACAAATTTAAATTGAATTCACAAGGATTAAAAACAACTAAATAAAATATAATAATGAGAATAATTTTAAGGTATATTTTTGGAGTATTTTACCTTTCTCAGTCATGAATTGTATTATTCAATTTCATTCAATTTTGTTTTAAAATTAGCAACATAGTATGGTCAAGTTCATTGATTCTACCTAGGTAATAAAAAATATATTCATTATAGAATTTTATAACCCTAAGAGAATTAATTTTTTATCTTTAGAGAATGATAAAAGAACCATATACTTGTAATAGAACAATTTTTCCAAATCACCTTTGGGTTCACCCATTCACACGTATCTTATCAATATTTACATAAATGAATGTGATGATTTCATAATTTAATGGTG
This sequence comes from Viscum album, assembly GCA_963277665.1. NCBI lineage: Eukaryota > Viridiplantae > Streptophyta > Magnoliopsida > Santalales > Viscaceae > Viscum > Viscum album. Next base: position 30,924,260 of record OY728150.1, on the reverse strand, counting down.
ATTACTAATCAAAATAAATCCTATTTGAATGAGGAATGCTGGTACTTTATCAACATACCCTTCTATAATCAATCCCTCACCCCTCAAGATAATAATCCATACATGGTATAGAATAATGTAATCACATGTGATTGAATCATCCTAAGAAACAAGTTCGTGAAATAAAGTATTGGACAAAAAATAATAATTAATGAATAAAATATTTACTTGAATTAATGGTATATATATTAAAATTAGAGTTCTTGTATAGAAAAAATCATAAAATTACATTCCAATATTAATTAAATTCAAATCTAATTCGAACACTATCCCTATAACTAAATACCATCTATAATTTATAAACACTATGAAAATCATTATGCAATGGAAGGCATCAAAATGTGAACCAATCCAAATCACTAATAATGATCATAGTTAATCTCCCTTAATGGATCTATATCAATGTCATGGTAATCATTATGGCATGAGTACATTATCTTCTCATATAAATATTTGAATCCTTTAAATATTAGAGTGTGACAACCAAGAATATTAACAAGGTTCTTATTCTATTTTTTAATTTAGAATTTTTCAATGAATGATGGGTAAAATGGATATAGTGAGAGTATTATGGATTTTATAATTTCCCCTTTCTTTATCAACTCATGGTGAAATAGATACCAATCTTAGTATAGTACCATGTATGTACATCCAGGTTTATTTTTCATTAAATCCCATTATGAAGGAATAACATTATTCACATTGCTACAAATTCCCTAAAAATTCATGTTAATCACATGCAAGTCAAATGGGTTACTGACCTCATCTCTTTTTAATATAATATACCCCCACTAATTTAATCTCTCATGGACACATTATAGTTTGAGACACCTCTCCATGTGTTGACATATGTTCACATAATTGTAGATGATTCTGAAACTTCTCTTTGGTCTGGTACTTTATTTTGTGATGTACTTTGACACTCTTCAGTCCAAAACTATAGAGCCCATATCAAAACAAAAAATAATTTACATACTTTATTTGATACTAAGTGTGACTGATCAAGCTAAAAATATATAAAATAAATAAATATCTTACAATAGTCACACAATTCCAAAAAACAATAGGTTTAGTTTATGAGAAGATCACGTGCATAAATATCATACTCTACAACACTTTTAAACATTGCTTTATAATATCACCATACTAGACCTTTTTATAAACATATCATAAAATTAGATCATCTTATTAACTAGGAGAATAAAAGCATAAGAAAGGGTGACCTTAAATACTTAGTAAGGTAGATATTTCAATGGATCATAAGGGTTAAATAATATTCATGTGATACCACATGGATAAGGAGAGAAACATATGAAAACAATATCATATGAGAATAATACCATGATAATGTCATTAATGATGTGGAAAGACATATCTTATATATGAATCATATAAAAATAATAATAAATAATGGAAACATGAATATAATTTGGAATATCCTAGAAAATTGTATAAATATAATCATGTGAAAATAAAATCAGTTATTGTAGTATGAATCAAGTCTCAATTACCAAATCATATTGATCATGGGATACAAACCCATGTACCCACTTAAGGATTTTTTTGCAACATGTTTACTTCATTGGGATTAAGAAACAACATGTTTACCTCATTAATCATAGGATTCAAACTATGTTCCTTTATAGTCTTGGGAAACATTCCATGTACTTAATTTGTCTTGGGTTATAACCCATGTACCTTATTAATCTGAAAAGATATTAAAAATTAACAAATGCATTATAGACTTATATAGGACCCCACCCATTAATCATACAAACATAGGTGTTACACAAGAAATAAATCATTCATTATATCTTAATGAACCCATGTAAGGAATATTGTTTTCAAAACATTTTTAGATGGTATCATCAAAATTAACCTTATTGACAACAACGATAGATACAAAACAATTAGGTCACCAAAAAATAGTGTTCCATAATAAAATATATAGGGAAATTCATGAAAAATAATTTACAAGGATATAAATCCTTTTATTATAAAGAGGGAAATGATAGAAAATCCATAAAAATTTTGAAAATACATTTAATATTTTTAGTAAAGAATAATCTTTGTAAAATGTTAAAAATTCCTTTTTAAAAAGGTGATGTGAAGAATTACTAGTAAACTTATATAAAAATAATCATCGATAAAAGTTCCATAAAAAGATATAAAGTTTAGGAAATTGAATTTTTAGTGGAAGAAAACCTATTATGTTATTAATGGAAGGAAAAAATTTCTAATATTTGGAAATACCCTTCATGAAAACCCACATGGTAAAAACAGTAATAAAATATTACGTTGAAAAATGTTAAAGGAAAACATGATTGGCACGGTATTTAATACATTATAAGGTTATAAAATATGATAGGATAATATTATATATAATGTTAAAGATGTATATGGAATAGAAATCATCACTTAAAAAGGATGAAATTTATTAAAATAATATTATAATATTTGAAAAAGGAATGAATTCATGGAAATATATTTTTATTAAAACTCATTTTAATCGGTGAGATAGAAGAGTTAATATTCTATAAATTTTTTAATGTAATAACATAAATAACATAGAAGAATTAAGTTCATTATTAAACCATATAAGTCAATGAAAGACATTTGAGTTTCCAAAATCTCTTATAGTCAACAAAGTACATAAATTAATAAACATTTAAAAAGGGTTTAGGTGGTAGGATTTTTAATACAAATAAGTAAAAGATAAAATATGTAATAATACAATCATAGAGTAAACTTTAACCAACAAATTTATATACTTTCAAGAATAATAATTATAACTTAATGAATTACAATTGAGTTCACATTAACCCTTACAACTTGAGAAGCATGTACATCAAAACATTACAGAAGAGATAGGTTTAAATTGAACTTAAATTTCCATTTATAAAAGGTATATCATGATATAATATTTCAATTAGGTAGTATATACACACCATAAATGATATTAGTTGCATAATACAAAAACATGTCTCAATGAGAGTAATTTGAGATGAAAATCCTTACCTTACATCATGACATAAAAATGTAATTTAACCTCCATTATAACAAAAATAAAAATCATGATAAATTTATTAATAACCATATGCATTCCCATAATAGTTTATACACTTCAGATATAATTAATATATATGTATATATTAGTTACTTTTTACCTATTTTCCCACATAATGTGTTTATAATTTTGATCATTGGTACTATTTTTCTATGAGAAATGATGGTATTTTGAAAAATATAATAATAAAAATATTATTAAAGGTACTATAGTATATTTTTGTATAATTATTTATGATTTTTCAAATGTCTTTCAACTGGTTTTGATTCTATAACCTTGTAAATGAAATCAGCAACAAGAATGTTTTGGTGATTCTAAATAAAGGTAGGTGATTTATTAATTATTGAGTTTAATATTTAAGTAACCATTGTTAAACCAAAAGATAATTAATTTGACTATTTATATATTATTATAATATTTATTAAGTTACCAGAATCATCCATGATATAATATTATAGAATTTTTCATGTCGGTAGTTAAACTGACAAAAAAATGAATATACAATGATTAAATTATGATTATGAGGTGGTTTAGTTGTTATAACTATATAATAGAATAATAATTATATTATTCAGTGTATATAAGATTGATATATCATAATTATAAATATTTATAATAATAAAATAATTCATATTAATCTATTAAAAAGAATGTAGAGATCATTTTTGTCTTAGTGATGTCATTTTAAGCCATTAAATTTATATTATCCTTAATTTCCCGTAACAGTAAAAGGTTATCCAGTATTTCATACCAAAAAAATAAATATTTTATAAAAATAATATTTATCTTCTAATCCCATTCATTTAACCATCAATGGATGGTGTTAATAAAAACAAGAGTTCACCTTTCAGTGGAGGTGGTTGTCCGTACGTACACTTGGATGATGTTTTCATTTTCTTTAGATCTGGAGAGATAGATAATATGTTCTATGAAACTATAATATTATATAATATATTTATATGATAATTATATATTAAATTTTATTTTTTGAATAAACCATGTTATTCTGTGAAGGAATACAAACACATTATTTCACAGTGGTGGTAGTCTGCAAATTTGTAGGTTTCAAATTTTTGTTTTTTAATTAAAATGAAAAAGGTAAATAATTATTATACCTTAATTATAATAATATAAAATTGTACTATTTTTTATTTCATCATTTCAATATTATTTAATATAATTTTAGGAAGAATAATTGCACATGAAGAAATAAAAACGAGAAAGGAGTGGTTGGAAGTTTATACCTCACTATATGGATTACCTCCTTTGTGAAGTGGGTTAAACCTTTTTGGGATGGTCATTTGACGATAAAAGAACCTATTTAATTATTATATGTGTGATTAAGAGAGTTTTTTCAATGTTTGTTCTAAAGTTAAGGGGTTTTTGAGTTTGTGGAGGTGAGGAGAGGAGATCCACTTTTATATGTTAAAAGGGATGGAATTTTTGTAAATACACATAACCTTTTACGATGGGAACACAATCTCAAAGAAAGTGGCTCAAAAATTGATAAATAACGCATATTATAAGTGATATTTTTTATAAAATCATCAACCACACATTTATAAATATTTTTTAAATAGTTTTAACTATTTATCATTATATTTTTTACTTTACCAATATTAGCTTTTACTGTAGTGACTTGTTTATACAGAAGGTAGCTAATACTTTATTCCTAAAAATATAAAATTGTCATTATTACATAACCATTAACACTTATTAAAAATTTTAAATCCATGTTATTTGATTTCATCTCAATAATTGATAATAATTAATTTTAAAAAACTACTTATGTAATATAATAAAACCGTTTTAAATGAAAATTAACATATCTTCTTTGAAACGCCCCAACACTAGATTCCAGGATCTGGTGCATAATTTTAATAACTTTTCATCAGTAAAAATTCAACTCTCTAAGGAATGATTAATTTAGTAGCCTTGGAAAATATATTACAAACATGAACATTACATATCAATTCAAAACATAAAATACAACATAGATAACTCTTTGAGAAAACCATTATTCACTAAGATTAACCTTTCATATAAATAAAAATACACTTTTTGGGTCCTATAAAAATGAAGAATAAGAAATGTGTGAGCTCAGATTCCCAGTAAGGTTTCCCAAGGAAGCATAATATTTCATAAATAAGCAGAAACCTTTAAGGTAATGTATAAAACTGAAACACAAGACTTTTAAACAAATATTGAGCATATTATAGAAAGAATAAATAAAATAATCCCATATAAACATCGAAATTGATATTATACTAGTATAATAAACTCATTTAATATTAATAACTAATCTTATAATAAGTAAATTCATAATCCTAGACATCATAACCATACCGCTAATGGCTCGTGCCAAGCCATGCATAACCATACTGTCAAGGCCTCATTCTAAGACTCCAGTTTATCTCATGATACCTACTGATACATCTAGTGTCTACATAGGGACACTCCTATAACATAATAATTCCAATATATTCCTCATATAATAAGGATGAAACATAACATAAACATTTTTATTAAAACTGACATAACAAATGTTAATACTTTAACCATAAATCACGAGTTTTATCAAAATAGCACATCCAGGGTCAAACATATCATGAAAACTTCAATAAAATATTCAATATTGTATCATAATAAATCAACCTCAATTAAGCAAAAAATTCAAAAAATGATCCTGACATAGAGAAAGATAATCTAATAAAATCATTAAAACTCATTGATAGAAATATCTCTTTATTTTACTTTGAAATCATTTAAAAGACATGACATTGTAAAAGAAAGCATTTATATTTAAAATACCATTACATTATTGTAATGTAAGATTCAAAATGTTAAGGTGTTGTGATGGTGGAAATTACCTCTTGCACCATATAAGTTAAAAAACATTATTTCCTTAATTTGTCGAAAAGGTCCTAAATTACCTCATTTGGAAAACAACGGAAAGCATTCTTTCAAAATGATTTTTAAAAAGTAAAACATGGGTAAATATAACTTTAATAAATTGTATAGGAATAGTATGTTTATTTTGAAATACATTTTTTATGATATATGGACATGTACAATAAAGATGTCTTGGTAGGCTCTTACGTATAAACAATTTCGAAAAATACTGACATTGTGAAATAAACCCTTACTTAAAACTTCAAAATATTACCATTTGAAAACCTTTTAATTCACATAAAAATTGAAATAAAATTTCTTTTATAATCCTTTTATATCCATATAAATTGTAATTTGAAATTATATAAAAAAAATTAAAGAGAGAAAGTATTAATTCTTTAATCATTCAAAGTGTCACATACCACTTTGCACATTTAAATCATAAGATCAATATAATCAAATGAATTTTTAAATTCCATGAAGATAAATTTATTCATGATATAAAATATAACAGGGGAATTACAAACACCATAGATAAGAAATAGGTGGTGAACATGGCTTATATCTCACGAAAATTATAATTGAGAAAGAATTCCCTTACAAAGATTGCATCATCAGAGTGAGGATAAATCGATTTCATAATTATGTGTGAAAAAATATATAAATCCACCAAATATAATTATATTTTCAGAAAAAAAACAATACTATCTCATTCACATGTATTCTTGTAATAATATAACCAATGACATATATGTCTAACTCAATGAATGGAAATTGAGTTAATATTTCCCTTACATTAGGTCGGGTACTCTTTGTACGTGTCCAAAACTCCTGCATAATGGTTTTAAAAATTTATTAACTTGTAACTGAATAATAATAATTTTTATTATATCATATATGATTTGTTTATGACTTTATATTACCCATTAATTGGTATTTTGTTTATTTGAATTAATGTTTTGGGTAATAACTTCTTTGTTTTCAAACGTATTTAGACTTGTAATTCCTGATTGTATTACCTAAATCACAATTTACTTAATTCCATAACGGAAAACATTATTATATATCATATATATTCAGAATATATATATATATATATAGTAGATAGATATATGAAATAAAATATACCATTTATAGAGACAGTAAGTCATATGTACGTATGAATGTTGTTTTTGTTTTCTTATCATATTGAATGGAAACATGTAAATTAAATAAATAAATAAATATATATTATAGCAGCATTTTTATTGTCATATATTTCAAACTTATTCATTATAAATATTTTTATAATCATTCTAGACTGGTTAACATGGAGGATGAATCTAACTGTGTTGTTGAGATGGTATGTTGTACATGCGCACGACCAACGGTATCATTTCCATAATGGTTAATAAGTTAGAAAATGGACGGTATGTTAATTATACAGAATCAATATCCATTAATATTGATTATTTATAACCATTATATTCATCATTATACCAATCAAAATAATTTATAGATGAAAAATAGTTTACACTGTGGCGTAGAGATGGTAAGTTGTACATACGCACAAAAGGTGATATTGCTTTTCGTGGAATGGATAGAAGAAAAAATATAGGTGTATCATACTCATAAAAAAATATAAGATACATTGGTATGAAGAAAAAACATTAATAAGCTATATAATAATAAAATATATTGAATTGAAATTTTAAAACAATTACCTCATATTCAGGTATCACCTTTTGAGATATACAAAAGGACTTCTTGGGTTGGATTTCTTATAATGGCCCAAGCCCTCTATTCCCTACACAGTGCTTGAATATGTTATGTATTTTTTTTTATTAAAGTAAATAAATAATTTTTCAAAAACAAATATAATCAAGGTCCTTTTACTAGCATAGGTTTTGGAGGATTAGATGACACCTTACATTTATTAGAGTTGATCAATAAAGAAACAAACGCCTATTATAATTCTTTATGCGCTAAAATAAAAAGTGATGGCATCAGCATTTTATATTATAAGGTATATATGAAAAATAATTTTAAACCAAATGGGTGAGCATTAAGTTTCCTAGTAATGGGTTTTAAACCCTATGATAAATATTTTAAAAAAAAATAAATACAATTAAAAACAAATTTATAAAATATCTTTACAAAATATTATAATTCATTCCGAATAAATATACTATGAAAAATCATTAAAACTAATGTAGTTTATAACATCCCAAGGGTTTTAAAGTAAATATATAATGCAATTTTATAATCTATCCATTAAACATAACTTTTCCTCTTCTATGTTTTGAATTTCAAGAAATGTTCATCTAGAGTTGTGTTCAGAAAGTCATTTGGAGTCTGATAGAACAAATTTTTTTTGATGAATAGTAACACACCCTTTTGAATAGTACTATGAATAGTAATATGACCCTTATGAATAGTAAATAATACTATTATTTTATATTCGTAAGTAAATATGATGATGGGATCTTAATTAATTTTTCAATGTCACATAAAACTAATTGCACTTCAAGATTGTTATTTTTAGAAATTACTATGACCTTATTTATAAATTAAATTAATAATATTTAAAAAATTATTTTTGAAAAATGGATTTCACTTTTGAATTATACACGTCAGAAAATAGTAGGGGTGAATTTTTGGGATTTTTCTAAAATACTTGAATTTTTCTTGAATAGTTAAAAATACAGTTTTCAATATTCAGTAGTTTAATGACATCATAATGACATAATAATTAAAATAAAAGGCTGGTCGACTTTTTTATAGTAACGTATGACATGAGGTGTCACAAGTGGCTTAAACCATGGGAAAATACCATGGGAAATCCCATGGTTTGGAAAAAACCACTAATGAGGTGTCCCTTTGAAATTATTAAAAATTACCTCTCTTTTTCTATAAATATCCACCCATCCACTCGTTTTATATCATCCCAAATCCCTCATACTCTATGATCTGATGGTTTTACCTCTCTAAGAGTCCTCCCAAGGTGTCCCTAAGCCCTTAAGATTCCATCCTTCAAGATCTAAGAGTTATTCTACAAGGTAAGGGAATCATGCATTCTCTTCTTTAAGCTGACACTTCTTTTGTGTTATCTCTTTGAATTTCCATTCTAATATGTTGGAGTTTGATTTTATTTATTCTAAATACTTTAATTATTATTTCAATATGATGATATACCCTTTTTGTTCTCATAATTTGATTTTATTAAATTCTAAGTGACGCTGTTATGCTGCTGAATTTTCATAAGGGATCTCTCACCTTTTCTCTTATTTTCAATATCATCTCTGTTCTTTTTCTATCCTCACCTCCTCTGTCCAAATGATCATGATAACTCCAGTAACATATATATATATATATATATATATAAACTGGATTTATTTCATGGGAATTTAATACCAATTATAAATATTCTTACTCCCTCCCTTTTATTTTTATAAACGAAATCAACGTCCATGAGGTCCAATTTATAGCCTTCGTGGACGACGAAGTTTCATTCTTCAATTTCTTATTCATTACTGGTCATGAAACCATATTTATGGTTGAACTAGACTATAATATATGTATTAAAGCATAATTAATATTCAAGAACCATAATATGTACATATAATTCAGTTATATGACAAATCTAGTTCATAATAATCCAAATACCGCCAAATAATCGAAGTGGTTCTCATCTAATGATTCATCATCATTCCATATAAACAAATGATAGATATTACAATTACCAATTATTTATGTTCATAAATAATATATAATTATAATCCTGGACATTTATAACCATTCCACAAGAACTCCATTACTTAAAAACAAGTGAACTGATTATGAAAATAAAGAAAATGAACACCCAGAACAATAAAATTCAATCTAATAACTTAGCAATAAGAGTATAAATGAACAAAACAGAATTATGATCAACTAAATACATATCTAATATGTTTTTAAATAAGTTATTAATAATTATAATTTCATCTTCCAGGAGCTTAAGTTCAAGAGAAGAACACGTTTGGAGTAAAGGTAAGGGTTTTTCACCAGAACTTCCATTTTCATTCGGGTTACTTTCATTGTCTAAATACCTCAATGAAATTATTATGTATTTTTATGTACTCATCATATATTCTGTGTGAGTATTATATATATTCTTAAAAACCATAATCCTTCGTTATTTTATGGATAGTTACACATTTTAAAATGAACTTTCAAAATTGTTTCCAAAATAGAAGCCTGATTCAAGGGAATTTCTCCAATTCATATCTATTTACAAAGATATTATATAATCTGTTTTTGGAAACCATTATATTTATAAAAATACTCATCTAGTTATGGAAATAATATCTTACTTCACTTTTGGTTTTATAGAATGCTTTTCCAAAAGAACTCTTCTTTTCAAAATAAAAGAGTATTTATATCAAAATTGCATAATGATTTTATAAGAGTATTTTCACTCAATGATTTTATTGATTCCATGGTATCATTGGGTTTAATAATTTATGAAGTCATATACCATATATTATTTAATGGTTTATAACTATATTTATTGTGGATGATCTATCCTAAAACCATTCATCATATTATTCCTAATGGGTAGTGTTTATGTTCAATAATTGGTGAAAGTTAGTTACATTTCATATGATAGTTTCTATATGAATGTATATGTTGTCTATGTTGATCCCCGATCATATGAGGAATGAATTGTACTTATAATGTGATGGGTGAGTCCTGCTATAGCCCCTCGATGCATCGGTAGGTCTCATGAGACAAACTATGGTCTTGGCACGTTGCCTTGACAAAATGATTATTTTATGGTCCAAGCACGAGGCTTGGACGATATGGTTATGAAGTCTTCCATATGCACTTACCTCATTATGATGCTATTATTTGAAGTTCATGTGGTTATTCAACTAGTACAATAACCATGATTATGTTTAATTATGGAATTATTTATTTACCTCATATTCCTGCCATAATATGTTTCAAGTTTATTATTAAAGGCATGTGTTTTCAATTATTCACCATGTCTAATGTTTATATTATCTTCCATTGTATTACTTACTCTTACTGAGCATTTGAGCTCACCCATTTCTTATGTTTCATTTTCTCAGGACGTGAAGAAGTAACTTATGAATGAATTGCAGGCATAATCTAAGAGACGTGATGTTTTTAGTGGATTAAAATAGTTTTTTATTTCCCATAATGTGGTAATGTTAAACTTATGTATGTAACTTCTTTCTAATAATACTAATCTACTCGGTATTTAGGGATTCAAATTCCTTGTATGTATGCCAATGTAATCTAATAAGGCACCGACTCTGGGCAACTAGGGTCTGGTCCTTACAGTTGGTATCAGAGGAAGTTTAGTAGAATACTTGGAAACTAGAAAATGTAGAATTGGGGAAGAGTCCCTAAGTTAGTCTTTGAGGATATACATACAATAACATCCTAGTATTTTGGTAAGGAATAGATTATGTGGATCATTCAAGCAATACATCCCGGTCTGGATATGAGCAGGTAGAGGCCGCTCTGGCACAGATGTATCTAGGGGTAAAACACGAAAACACCTCTTTTAGCTAGACTCGAACGGGAACTGGTGCACTACAACGGGCCTTGCTGCACTATTGGGTACGAAACTCCCAGGGGATATGCTTAGGATAATTCACATTTTCTTTACAAGCCATTATGAAGGATTGAAATGTAAATTATTACTCAAAGAAACCATATTTGTGAATATGGGATTAACTATCCGTAGGATCTCAATTTTTCTAAGTATTTTGTTAAGTTAAGATTATACATTATGATTTAAAAACTAATCTAGTGTATGCCATTATCTAGATATGGAACATAGTGGATGTAATGGAAATCGCCCGAATGCACGTGTCCCCTGTAGGGATTTTCCTCCGATGTAAGATAATGATGTTGGCTCTGGTGCTGTCACTGGTGCTGAGCAACTCATAACTATACTGGGACAATTTACTCAGGTTATGAATAATAACCTTACTCGTATGGAGCATTTGAATCCACCACTTGGAATAGCCATTCTTTATTTCTATATGTGACAATAGCCTCCATTATTCAACGGGACTACAAACCCATTTGTAGAAGAGAAATGGATTTGTTCCCCTGATAAGATATTTCTTACTTTAGGGTGTAAGGAAATAGAGATGGTTGTCATGGAAGTATATCATCTATCAGGAGATGTGGATCAGTGGTGGTCTTTAATCCAAAACATGACGGAGGAGGAAGAGATTGACGAGATGGAATGGAGGGTTTTTAAGGAAATATTCTTAGAAAAATAATTCCCTCATGAGCAGTGGGAAGATATGGAGAGACAATTCTTGAATCTGAGGCAGAAGGAGGACAAAAATGTTCCCAAGTATAAAGCCAACTTCACAAGGAAAGCAAGACATGTTGTGTACTATATACAAAATCCAAGGAGAAAAATTGATCGATTATTTGATGTCCTAAAACCATTCCTCTGGCAGGCACTGGTCTCCCAAAGAATTTCATCATTTGACGATATAGTTTCATGTGCAATCAAGAAAAAAAATTAATTCTCTAAGTCTTATGACGTTAAGGGAATGCAAGAAAATAAGTGGGCTGCTGAAAACCCTAGGAAAGGAAATATGGAAATGGGGAATAAGGGAAGATCTGAATTTACACCATGTGACAATTGTGGAAAGAAACACCCTAGTGCATGCTTAAAAATAAAAGGAGTATGCTACAACTGTGGTCAGAAAGGCCATCTTTCCAGTGATTGCAATGGTAAGAAGGAATCCAATGATGTACAATGCTATAGTTATTGGGAGACGAGATGCTATGGTAATGATTGTACAAAACGTCAAGAAAATATGCAACTGAGAAGGCCAAGGGATCAGGGACAAGATTATGCAATCACAATTACAGAGGTTGAAGTTCTGCGTGATGTGGTGGAAGGTACATTAATCGTTTCCCCAAGCTTAGCCAATGATTTATTTGATTCTAGATCATTGAATTGTTTCATATATTCCCAGTTTTCTATGAAAATATGATATTTCCAATTTTATTTAACAAGGGAGTTGTCAGTCAAAACTCCTAAGGGAAGTATCATTACTACAAAGTTTTGTGAATCAGTTCCCATTAGGTCACATAAATGTTCTTTATCTGCTGATCTCATCATCATACCCATGATTGAATTTGATATAATCCTCGGTATGGATTGGATTTCGGACCATGATGAAAACATTTATTGTGAGAAGAAGGAGGTTACGATTTTTGATGATGATGATAAAGAGAACCTTATCTTTAGAGAAGAATCGTCATCACCTGATTCTTATCTAGATTCACCCACAGTAGATCACCTAAATTCAATTATTGGGGAGGATGAGAATGAAATAACTATGGGTGAGGAAAGGAATGTTCAAATATAGGATGTACCTATTGTGAGGGAATATGTTGATGTGTTTTCGGAAGATTTACATGGACATCCTCCAGAACGAGAAATTGAGTTTTCAATTGATTTAATTCCTGGTTCAAGTCCCATATCAAAGACCCCTTTTAGAATGGCCACTATGGAATTAGAGGAGCTAAAGAGACAACTAGAGGAATTGAGTAATAATGGATTTATTCTCCCTAGTGTTTCTCCATGGGGAGCCCCTATCCTTTTTGTTAAGAAGAAAGATGGATCTCTGAGATTATGTATCGACTACAGGGAGATCAATGCTATAACAATAAATAAAAAGTATCCCCTACCTCGCATTGAAGATTTATATGAAAAAATACATGGATCTCTATACTTTTCAAAGATTTACCTTTGATCTAGATATCATTAGTTGAGTGTGAAGAAGGAATACATTCCGAAAACAGTGTTTTGAACCAGGTACGGGCATTAAGAGTCTAAAGTAATGCCTTTTGGATTCACTAATGCACCCTCTGTCTTCATGGATCTAATGAACAGAGTTCTCAAGGAATATATTGATGATTTTGTAGTGGTATGCATTGATGATATCTTTTTATACTCCAAAAGCTTCTAAGAACATGAAAATCACTTGCGCATTATCCTAAAGACTCTTAGAAGACATAAATTTTATGGAAAGTTTAGCAAGTGTGAGTTCTGGCTTCAGGGTATTTCTTTTATTGGCCACATTTTTTCTAAGGATGGAATCCTAGTTGATCCTTCAAAGATAAAGGCAATCAAATATTGGCCCATGCCAACAAACATAACTGAGGTACGCAGTTTTACTGGCTTAGCAGTTTATTATCGGCATTTTGTACAAAATTTTGCCCGACTAGCTAACCCGCTAACAAAGCTCACACTTAAAGGGGTTAAATTTGTTTGCAAAAAATATTATGAATAATGTTTCGAAGAACTAAAGATAAGATTATTCAACGCTCCTATATTGACTCTACCATCGGGGAATGACGGGTTTGTTATTTATAGTGATGCTTCAAATAAAGGACTTGGTTGCGTCCTTATGAAAAATGATACGGTTATTGATTATGCATCATGATAACTAAAAATTCATGAGAAAAATTATACTACCTGTGATCTTGAGTTATCTATTGTAATCTTTTCTTTGAAGATATGGAGACATTATCTATATGGTAAAAAATGTGAGATTTATACTGATCACAAGAGTTTGAAGTTTATTTTCTCATAGAAAGAACTCAACATGAGGTGAAGGAGATGGCTTGAACTACTCAGGGATTATGATTTCACGATACACTACCACCCAGGGAAGGCAAATAAGGTGGAAGAAGCCTTGAGTAGAAAGGCTCATGGAGTTTTGAGAAATATGATAGATGAAAGGGATCCTATTTTTAGGGATCTAGTAAAGATGGATATGGGAATAACCAAGGAAGGTGAAACATAAATGCTTTTTCAAATGGTTGCCAAACCATCTTTACTAGAAATGATAAGAAGTTCTCAGGCTGATAATAAGGAGTTTCAAAAGAAGATTAAAGCTGTGAATAATAGAAGATTGAGTGACTTTGTATATGAAGACAGAATTTTAAAATTTGGGAAGAGACTTTGTGTTCCTGATATACCTGCTCTAAAAAGGGAATTTTTGGATGATGATCATAGTTCCAATTTCTTTATACACCCTGGCAGTACTAATATGTATAGATATTTGAAGGAACATTTCTGGTGGGACAACATGAAGAGGGAGATTGCTGATTTTGAGTCAAGATGTATGGTTTGTCATCAATTGAAAGCTGGAAGGCAACAGCCTGGAGGAGTATTTTAATCTCTTCCCATACCTGAGTGGAAATGGGATAATATCATGATGGACTTTGTCATGGGATTACCAAAGACTCCTAGAAGGAATGATGCAATATGGGTCATTGTTGATCGACTTACCATGTCAGTACATTTTCTGGATATAAGAGATGATCTACCACTTGAACGTCTATCAAGACTATATATTAATGAAGTTGTGACACTTCATGGAGTACCCCTATCGATTGTTTCTGATCATGATCCACGTTTTACATCGAAATTATGGAATAGTCTTCAGAAGGCCCTAGATACTGATCATTGTTTGAGAACTGCCTACCACCCACAAACTGATGGACAATCGGAACGGACAATTCAAACATTGGAATACATGTTGAGGTCTTTTTCACATGATTTTCAAGGAATGTGGGAATATTATTTACCTCTCGTAGAATTTTCATAAAATATTAGCTTCCATTCAAGTATTCAGATGACACCCTATGAAGCATTATATGGGAGGATATGTCGTACACCAACTTGTTGGGATGATGTTGGTGAAAGAAAGCTCGTGGGCCCAGAACGTGTTGAAGAAACAATGGAGAAGGTGAAGATTATCCAAAACCATATCAAAATAGCTCAAATTAGGTATAAGAGAATTGCTGACAACCGAAAGAAGGATTTGGAATTTTAGGTAGGAGATCATGTTTTCTTGAAGGTATCTCCATGGAAGGGAGTTATACATTTTGGTAAGAAAGGTAAATTGAGTCCCAGGTACATAGGACCATATAATATTCTGGACCAAATTGGAGCCGTAGCTTACCATTTGGAAATGCCTCCATGTCTCTCCAAGGTTTAAAATGTGTTCCAGGTGTCAATGTTAAGAAATTACAAGCTAGACCCAACACATGTACTCACATATGAAGAATTGGAACTTGAGCCCGATCTATCTTACTGTGAAGCACATATCAAGATTCTTGATACTAGAGAACAATTATTGAGAAATCAGAGGACTCATCCAGTGAAGGTTCTATGGAGGAACCATAAGATGGTGGAAGCAACATGGGAGCCGGAGGAGCTTATGTTAAAGACATACCTGAATCTTTTTAGGTAATATTTTGTGAATTTCGACGATGAAATTTTGGTAATGAGAGGAGAATGTAACATCACAAGGCTTTTCAAGTAAATATAGAATGTAAATTTATAATATATCCATTAAACAAAACTTTGCCTCTTCTATGTTTTGAATTTCAAGAAATGGTCATCTAGAGTTGTGTTTAGAAAGCCATTTGGAGTCTGATAGAACAAACTTGATTTTTGGTGAATAGTAACATACCCTTATGAATAGTAATAGAATAGTAATATGACCATTTTGAATAGTAAATAATCTTATTATTTTATTTTATTAAGGAAATATTATAATGGGATCTTAATTAATTTTTTTATGTCACATAAAACTAATTGCACTTCAAGATTGTTATTTTTTGAACTTACTATGACCTTATTTAAAAATTAAATTAATAATATTTAAAAAATTATTTTTGAAAAATGGATTTCACTTTTGAATTCTACATGTTGGAAAATATTTGGGGTGAATTTTTTTGATTTTTCTAAAATACTTGAATTTTTTGTGAATAGAGAAAAATACAGTTTTGAGTATTCAGTAGTTTAATGACATCATAATGACAAAATAATTAAAATAAAAGGTTGTTATACTTGTGTATAGTAATATATGACATGAGGTGTCCCAAGTGTCTTAAACTATGGGAAAATACCATGGGAAAGCCCATGGTTTGGTAAAAACCACTAATGATGTGTCCCTTTGAAATTATTAAAAATTACCTCTCTTTTTCTATAAATACCCACTCATCCATTCGTTTTCTATCATCCCAAATCCCTCATCCTCTATGATCTGGTGGTTTTACCTCTCTAAGAGTCCTCCCAAGGTGTCCTTAAGCCCCCCAAGGTTCCATCCTTCACGATCTAGGAGTTATTCTACAAGCTAAGGGAATCCTTCATTCTCTTCTTTAAGTCGACACTTCTTTTATGTTATCTCTTGGAATTTCCATTCTAATATGTTGGGGTTTGATTTTATTTATTCTTCTTACTATCCTTTTGATTTCAATATGATAAGATACCCTTTTTGTTCTCATCATTTGATTTTATGAAATTCTATGTGACGTTGTTAGGCTGCCAAATTTTCATAAGGGATCTCTCACCTTTTCTCTTATTTTCAAGATCATCTCTATTATTTTTCTATCCTCACCACCTATGTCCAAATGATCATGATAACTCCAGTAACATATATATATATACTGGATTTATGTCATTTGAATGGAAGAACAATTATAAATATTCTTACTACCTCCCTTTTAGTTTTATAAACGAAATCAACGTCCATGAGGTTCTAATTTATAGACTTCATGGACGACGAAGTTTCGTTCTTCAATTTCTTCATCATTACTGGTCATGAAACCATATTTATGGTTGAACCAGACTATTATATATTTATTATAACATAATTAATATTCAAGAACCAGAATATGTACATATAATTAAGTTATATGACAAAACTAGTTGATAATAATCCAAATACCACCAAATAATCGAAGTGGTTCTCATCTAATGATCCATACTCATTCCATATAACCCAATGATAGAAATTACCATTACCAATAATTTTTGTTCATAAATAATATATAATTATAATCCTGGAGATTTATAACCATTCCACAAGAACTCCATTACATAAAAACATGTGAACCGATTATGAAAATGAAGAAAATGAACACCCCAGAACAAAAATATTCAATCTAATAACTTAGAAATAAGGGTATAAATGAACTAAAAATAATTATGATAAAATAAATAAATGTATAATAGGTTTTTAAATAAGTTATTAATAATTATAATTTCATATTCCAGGAGCTGAAGTTTGATATAAGAACACGTTTGGAGTCAAGGTAAGGGCTTTTCACCCGAACATCCATTTTCATTCGGGTTACATTAATTGTCTAAATACCTCAATGAAATTCTTATGTATTGTTTTTTTCTCCTCATATATTCTGTGTGAGTATAATATATATGTTTACAAACCATAATCCTTCCTTATTTTATGGATAGTTATACGTTTTAAAAGGAACTTTCAAAATTGTTTCCAAAATAGAAGCTCGATTCAAGGGATTTTCTCCAATTCATATATATTTAAAAAGGCATTCTATAATCTTTTTTTGGAAACCATTATATTTATAAAAATACCCATTTTATTACGAAAATACTATCTTACTTTACTTCGAGTTTTATACAATGATTTTTCAAAAGAACTCTTCTTTTCCAAATAAAAGAGTATTTATCTCAAAATTGATTAATGATTTTATAAGAGTATTTTCATTCAATGATCTTATTGATTCCATGGTATTATTGTATTTAATAATTTATTAAGTCATATATGATATATTATTTAATGGTTTATGATTAAATTTATTGTGGATGATCTGTCCTAAAACCATTCATCATATTATTCTGAATGGTTAGTGTTTATGTTCAATAATTGGTGAAAGTTAGTTACATTTCATATGATAGTTTCAATATGAATGTATATGTTGTCTATGTTGATCCCCGCTCATATGAGGAATGAATTGGAATTATTATGTGATGGGTAGGGTTCCCTATAGCCCCTCTATGCATCGGTAGGTCTCATTAGACAAACTGTGGTCTTGGCACGAGGCCTTGACAAAATGATTATTTTATGGTCCTAGTACGAGGCTTGGAGGGTATGGTTATGATGTCCGGCATAAGAACTTACCTCATTATGATGCTTGTATTTTAAGTTCATGTGGTTATTCTATGAGTATAATACCCATGATTATGTTTAATTATGGAATTATTTATTTATCTCATATTCCTGCCATAATATGTTTCAAGTTTATTACAAAAGGCACGTGTTTTCAATTATTCATCATGTCTAATGTTTATATTTTCATCCGCTTTCTCGCTTAATCTTACTGAGAATTTGGGCTCAACCCTTTCTTATGTTTCATTTTCTTAGGACATGAAGAAGTAATTTATGAATGACTTGCAAGCATAATCTAGGATAGGTGATGTTTCTAGTGGATTAAAACAGTGTTTTGTTTCCCTTCATGTTGTAATGTTAAACTTATGTATGTAACTTTTTTCCAATAATACTAAACTACTCAGTCTTTCCGGATTCGTATTCCTTGTATGTATGCCAACATAATCAAATAAGGAACCAGCTATGGGCAACTGGTGTCGGGTCCTTATATAGTTATTTTCTTTGGAAAATATTAAGAAATATCCTAAAAACAAAAGACTAATTTGAGGCCACTTGAATCATTTAATGCTATCTTGGGCCAACTCACTTAGCAAAGGATGGGTTCACTCTCTAGTGACCTTATATTTTTACAAAAAAACAATTGATGGGTTTCTCGAAAACATTTTAAGCTTAATTAACATATATATGTGTTTTCCTTTATAGTTTTTTATTTAAAACATGTTAATGTATTAAATTATACATTCATACTTATATATATATATATATATAATAATGTATATAAATATTTGAACTTCCATTTCATCATTTCTTGTTTGGTTAAAACCATTACTTCTACCACATACACATTGCATGGACTATCCATGTACTCCTTCTTCCTTTTATGAATCAACTTTGTTGCACTGATGAGTAGTTTTAACTTCTTAAATTAATCTTAATAATTAATTTAGTTACTCACCTAAAATTATAAAGGAAACATTTAAAATAAAAACATTTCCAATAATACACATGTACTTATTAATTTTGGAAAAACCATAAAATTTTAATATAAGCATGCACATATTATAAATGCAACATATGTCAATGTAAAGCATAAATGCATGGCCATGTTTATATGCATATGAGACGTCCCTAATTTTAATATATCATTATGACATGTCATGTGCGTTTTTTAGAAACATGGTGATCAAATTATAGTATGTCTACAAAAATTTCATCTAATTCCCATAAAAATCCATTTTCTATAAAGACTATTCAATGTTCGTGCATATATCTATATGCATATAAATACATTTATACAAAAAATATATGATATTATTACTTTTATAAATTCATACTTTGACTATCATTTTTGGTTAATCATAATTTATTGAAAATAGTTATATTCAAGGAAATTATAAAAGTATATATATATATATATATATATCATATATTAACATAATAAATTCATGTTTATATGAAACATCAATAAATAGAAATATTCTATGACCGTATTTTCATGAAATTAAATTAAAACATAAACATTGATAAATATATATATATACCACTCACATATAAAAATATAATCCTTATAATATAATATTTGAAATGTTTAAAATTATTAAACAGATTTTCTAAAATATTTAAAACAACTGGTTATTAAAAAATTAGCAAAAATTTTGAAACATCAAAACATGTTTGATTTTTATTTCAAGAAACCAACAATATACTCTTGAAAAATATTTTTCACATAAACCAAAACATAAAATAGATATTATAACTTGAATTAAATAAATATATATAATTTCCCTTAAAAAAATATAATTAATTAATTTCCATTGAGAATAAATAAATAAGGAGATATAAATTTCCTTTATGCAGATACCTAAATTAAATTCACAATTTTTAAATAAATGAAAAAACATTCTCTTATTAAGAATTTTAAAATTTGATGGAGAATAGTTAAATTCCAATGCTAGTAAAATATTAATTAAGGAAAATATATTTCCAAATAAAATATAATTATACTTTACATTGATCCCCAACTAAAACCTACCTTCTCCTTCTTCTCTTTTTGACTTTCTCACTTTACCCTTATTCTCTATACCAATTCTTTGTGACATAGCTAAAAATAATGATGGAATGATTTTATAGAGCCTCATATTTACATATCATTATAATAAAAGCATGTAGAGGATGCATACAATATATTATAAATTTATTGATATCTACCAATGAGAAGAAAAATGATAATCAATAACATCTTATATTGATCTGATTACTAATGAATCATAGAGATCAGACAAAAACGAATCCCCACATACTTATCAATGATTGGACATAAGGACATCCAAATGAAAAATTTCATGGTATGTGATGATACCCAATAAATGAAACTTTTCTACTAGTTGAGCTCTAATCTGCGTAGAAATATGAATATGAATGATAACAAATCAACAACCTCAGACAAATATTCAAATAAAATTTATCAAATACATATTGTTTGAAATCTATGAAAACACTACAATAATTCAACACAAGATATGGAAAAAATATGTTTAGTGGATGAAATTTAAAAACTAGGTCACGCCTCAGTAGATATCAATAAGTTTCAGATATACACAAATTGAATAAAAAACCTACTTTCAATTGAGTGGAGATCTTCAAACCAAAGTTAATTTTCCTTATATCCCATTTGGAAACATTAACATGATACAAATAAGATGTAGTTGAACCCTAATCATGCTTTAACTTTGTGCTCTAAAACCCTAACATGAACTGGATTCCAAATTCAAACTCGATCTCTTCATCTTGTGGTCGAAGCTTCACTGCATGCTTCACCTGTACTGAAACCTTCATCTGAAGCTAAACATGATTTCGTACATGACTCGGGTTCACCTCTAGACTCCATGGATTTGAATATGATGTGATTTCCTACCCTTGTGATGACTCAAGCTCTCCCACTAACCTGAACCATAAAGCTATTCCTCCTTACATGTGACACCTAATACCTGATTCCTATATTTTAACTTTTTTTTATTTTTGGATTTAAAATAAAACATATATATATTTCATATATTTCAAAACATTGTAAATATTATATTACTTGAAATATATTGTCCTAAATTTTTTAAAATTACAACATGTATTTTGTTTAATATAACGCATTCATAATTGTCTTAATTTTTTAAAACATTAAATTTCAGAACAAAAATACAATTTTTATTTATTTATTAGAAAATATTTTCTTTAATATTCAAAATAATTTTAATATTTAAATCATTTATTAAAAATAATATATATGAGTTTAAGTAAAAAAAATTTCTATTTCATGATATAATAATTTAATATTACATTTACAATTTATTTTACTAATATTGGATTATTTTTTAGTTAAAACAAAAACAAATAATAAATTAAATAATTCAGTTTAATAAAACTCAGGATGTTACATTCTCCACCATTAAATAATTACACCCTCAAAATTCATTTATCAGACTTAAGAAAATTCTAAATTTTCAACATCATAATTAAATAATTTCTAAGGAGACTTTCCTACTTAAATAATACCCACCCTAGTAGATTGTTTTATTCTTAAAAGACAACCTTAAATCTCCAAAATTTTCTTAACCATTCATCTGATATAAATTATAGGGCCCTGAGACCACTCTTATGAGCTTAGTGCTTGAAAATACTGATTAATTTTTTTATATAAAAGTAAATAAATAATTACACAACAAAAAATAATAATTGAGGACCTTTTACTGATCTAGGTTCTGGAGGATTATTTGACACCATAAATTTATCTGCGTTGAGAAATAAATAAAAAAAACCTACTAAGATTTATCGTGTGCTTACTTCAAAAGTGATGACATCAGTATTTAATCTTCATTGATACCTGTAAAAAATCGTTTTAAACCAATGGGGTGAGTACTCATTTAACCAAAAATGGGTTTTAAAACATTTTATAAATATTTTTTAAAACATAAGAACAATTAAAAACACCTTTTTAAAATATCTTTACAAAAAAATTATAATTATTTGAGAATAAATATTATTTGAAAATTCTAAAAAATAATCCAGTGATTTTATTTGGAAAATATTGTGCAAGATCCTGAAACAAACACTATTCTAAGGCCGCATGAATCATTGAAGGTTGTCTTGGGCCTACCCACATAGCGAAGGATGGGTTCACTCCCCAATTACATTCTATGTTTACAACAAACAAGCGTCGAGTTTCTCGAAAACATTTTAAGATTTCATTACATGTATATATGTTTTCTAGTGGAGTTTTTTAATTCAAAACATGTCAATGTATTTAATTACACATTGATACATTTATATATCTATATATATATGTGTGTGTGTATATAAATATATGAAAATTATTTTCATCATTCAATGATTGGTTATAACCATTACTTCTACAAGATATACTTCATATGGGCTATCCATGTATTCCTCATCCCATTCATGAATCACATTTTATGCTCATATGAGTAGTTTTATCTTCTTAAATTAATAATAATAATTAATTTCGTTACGCACAAAAATTTTTAAAGTAAACATTTAAAATAAAAACACTTCCAATAATATTTGTGTACTTATTAATTTTATAACAAACCATAAAAATTAAATTTAAACATATACTTATTATAAATTCAATGGATGTCAATGTAATGCATAAATGAATACCCATATTTATATGTATATGTGACATCCCTAATTTAAATATATCTTGATTACATTACATGTGAATTTTTTTAGAAACATGGAGATAAAATTATAAAATTCCTATAAATACTTAATCTAATTTCCATAAAAATCCATTTTTTATAATTCTTATTCAATGTTAATGCATATATCTATATTCATATATAAGCATGTATATGATAAAATTATGATATTCTTAAATTTATAAATTCATAATTCAAATAATATTTGATTATTCGTAATTTATTTAAAATAGTTATATATTTAGAAATTATTTAAGCGTATATATATATATATCACATTATAAATGAATAACATCATGTTTATATGAAATGTCAATAAAAAGAAATATTCCTTAACTACATTAAAATTAAATTAAACTAAAATAAAAAGTTTGACATATATATATATATATGTATATATATATATATATATATATCTATATCTATATATACCACTCAAATGTAATAATATGATCCTTCTGAATTATGTTTTGAATAATATAAAAAATAATTAAACAGATTGTATAAAAGTTTAAGAAAAGATGCTTATTAAAAACCTATCAACATTTTTGAAACAGAAAAAACATGTTTGATTTTGATTTCAAGAAACCAAAACTCAAACACATGAAAAAAAAATTATTCAAAAATAGAAAATAGAGATTATAACTTGAATTAAATAATTATATTAAATTTCCATTCCAAAATCATAATTAATTAATTTCAATAGAGAATAAATAAATAAGATAAAAATTTCCCTTATAAAAATATATAAATTAAATTCAGAATTTTGAAATTAATAAACAAACTATCTCTTATTAAAAATTTGAAAAATCGATGGAGAATAGTCACATTCCTATACAAGTAAACTCTTAAATATGGAAAATATATTTGAAAATAAAATCGAACTATCACTTAGTTGGATTAGTAACTAAAACTTTCCTTCTCCTTTTTCCCTTTTGTAATTTATCCCTTTACCCTCTTTTCTCTCTACTAATTATATTTGACATAACTACATAGAACGAAGGATGGATTTTTATACTCATTTGATTACTGAAGCATCATAGATATCAGAAAAAATTGATCTCCGAATACTTATCAAATATTGGAGATAGGGACATCCAAATGAAAATATTAAATTTATACAATGATACTCAATAAATGAAATTTTTCTACTAGTCGAGCTCTAATCTATGCAGAGATAGAAATATGACTGATAAAAAATCAACACCATTTTAAGAATATGAAAATAAAATTGATTGAGTAAATATTAATTGAATAGATGAAAAACTAGAAATTAATTCAACATAAGATATGGAGAGTATACATAGAGTAGATGAAATTGAAAAACTACTTCATTGTTCATAATATCTTAATAAGATTCAGATACAAACAATTTGAATAAACAAATATACATTCAGTTGAGTAGATATCTTCAAAACAAATTTCATTTTCCATAGATCCCATTCAGAAACTCTAACATGATGCAGATCAGATGTAGTAGAACCCTAATTGTGCATCGAATATTGTTCATCAAAATCCTTACTCTAACTCGATTCCAGATCTGAACTCAATCTCGTCATTCGGTGGATGAAACTTCACTGCGCACTTGGCCTATGTTGAAACCTTTATCTAAAGCTAACCTTGAAATCATCCATGACTAACGTTCACCTCTTAGCTCTATGGCTTCGAATAAGATGTGATTTCTTACCCTTGTGGTGCCTTAATCTCTCCCACTAACCCAAAACCTGAAGCTGGCCCTCCCTACTCATGAAACCTCTCACCCGATTCCTCAATTTTAACATTTCATTTTTTTATGATCAATACTCAAATAAAACATATATATATATTTCATATATTTTAAAATTTTATAAACTATATATTATTTTAAATATATTTTATTTAATTATTTTAAATAATAATATGTATTTATTTTAACAACACATATTCATAATTGTCTTAAATTTTTAATACATTACCTTTTATAATGAATATTCTAATTTTATTTATTTATACCAAAATATTTTCTTCAATATTCAAAATAAGATTTAATTATAAATCATTTGTTAAAAAAATTTAAATTAGTTTAAGTAAAATACATTTCTATTTCATGATATAATAATTTAATATTTCATTTACAATTTAGTTTACTAACATTGAATTATTGTTTAATTAAAATAGAAACTATTAATAAATTAAATAATTATTTTTACTAAAACATGGGATGTTATATTTCTACCAAAAGTATGGCCTCTAAGACAAATTGAGGGATTTTTTTAGAGAAAATAGTCATGGTTTGGCTTAGACAAAAGGATTTAGAGGTGTGAAAAAAAAGAACAATAGGTGCCCTTTTATAAGAGAGGTGAGGGGCACTTTAGAAAACTCTTAAAATATTTAATTAATATAAATTAATTTCCAATTATGAATATATCCAAAGTAAATTATTTATAAGATAATATGAGGATGAGTCTAAAACATCCCAATCAATAAAATTTAAATATGTTTTTATTTTATTTTAAACCATTTCATTTTTACTTAACCTTAATTAATCTATTTAGTTTTAATTGTGGTAATAATATTCTAAATATTAAATGGTTATATATGTTTACTTATACGGTTTCATTATTCCATAAATAGACACTTTATGACATTCTAGACCTTATAATTATAATATTTAGGATTTTAGTGATTTTTAGGATTTTAAAATATTTTAATAAATTATTATTTTTATAATATATCAATAGTTTCAATCTTTACACTATTCGTTACTTTGACTATAACTAACATCCAAAAAATAGATTACTTCAAACCAAACCATTTAATATACTACTAATATTTCCTAGTCACCTATGAAATTCGTATATCACCTCAATTATTAAAAATTATTTTTATTTAAATATTTTTAATATCATTTATTTGATATTTATATTTATAAAACAAAAACTTCTTCACTGTTGTGTCCTTATTTATGGTAATTATTTAGTATTTAAAAATTATAAATAAATTACTACAATATAGATAATTATTTTATATTTCTGTATAATATTCATGATCGAAACTATCTCTAGGTTATCCCTATATTAAAATTAATGTATTTATAAGAAATGAGAGTGTGATATTTTGTCACATTCATTCATTTTAATAATATTTATGTAATATTCACGTAAAAGTTTCCATTTAATGATTAAAAATCGATAATCATGTTATATTTAACATTATTCTAGTAATTTGGCTGAAATATAAAATTTTATTAATTTTATATCATTTTATGAAATATTATTTATTTTAAATTTTAATTTATGTCATTTTTGACACTATTTATTAGTTAACTTTTCATAAAATCATAACAAATTTATTACTTCAAAAAAACTAAATTAAAAAATCACTAACATGTCAATTTCATCGAAAAAAATCATGTATGGAATCAAATATTTTATGTGGAATTTATTTTAATATTATTAATGTCGTTTATTTGATTCTTCCATCAATAAATTAATTATGACATCATTATTATGTCACCATTTAATTTAATTATTTATTTTATAAAATTTTAAATAAATTCCCAAAATGTAGATAAACGTTTCATCTTTCCAATTAATATATATAGTTTACCATATAAATTATATGACCTCATACTAAAAATATTTTTCTTCTTGAAAACATAAGTATAACAGAATTGGATGATCTTTAAACATAATTTTATAAATATATTAAAGTCAACCAACTTGCTCCAAGTGGTCCCAAAATCGACCAATGAATACTTTAGTTCAAAAAACTCATAAAATTAAATTAGGACACATTTTAGAGTTGCTTCATATTATTATAATAATATTTTTACATTTAATTACCATATTTTTTTAACCTTGGTAAATAAAACTACTAATGTTACTATTTCCCAAAAAAAAATTTGATCCTATTGGACCTATATTTTTATACTGATTATGACCATGTCCTTACATTTTTGGAAATTCAATTCACATATTTAGTAAAATAACATTTATTTCTAATCCTATAAATGTGTCTAGAAGGTGGTTAAAAGAGACTTTCAAAAGATTAATAAATTTTTATATATAATTTTAATATAAAAAACGTTTCAATTTCCTAAATAGGATTTATATATGTATTATTTATCTATTTTGTAATTAAACTAAATTTAAAATACTATAATAATTTAAATGAAGGAATTTGTTTTCAACAACATTTCATTATGTTTCAATATTCATCAAGAAATGAAACTTTTCATCCAAATACTAAAAATCAACCCCTAAGCTAATTTTGATATTAAAAATTAAAAAATGAAGTTTATTTCAAACACTAAAATTTATAAAATTTTAAAATTTTGTTAATATTATTCATAAATTGTTTTTAAACGAATAGTTTGATAGAACATGGTGTACCAAAACTTGGTGTTTCCTACAACATATGCTATCCCAATTTATCAAAAAGATAACATACCATGAATTCTTGGGGTGATACATTCTCTCATACTTCAAAAAATTGAGTCCTAACAATTCGAAAATGCACTACAAAAAAATGTTGATACTAAATAAATATTTTTTTTGGAATACCCACACCAGAAAAAGGGTTACAAAAACATAATATTAAAAAGAGGGAAAGAGAAATGTGAGTTCACCACCAAATAAGGATTGTAATTGGAGACAGTGGTCAAAAGTATAGATATGTACTTAGAAGAAAAACGTAAATATTTATAGGAAGTGATTGGGTTCAGCAATAAAAATCAAGTGAACAGTTAATGGAAAATTTAGGGCCTCAAAGCCATAAATATATTACGATTTAAAATACCATATGTTCATCAAAAATTAAGGTATTTGGATGATACATTTTTTAGATTCTTTGTTCTTGAGTTGAGGGATTATTTTACTATCCAGATAAGAACTCAAGACAACTTACTTGATTTAATTCATATCTTAATGTTATAATTTAGTTTACTTTTTATCAATTATCACTTCCTTTATTTCACCAAGAGATGGGTATTCAATATGATTATTAATTCATAACACATTATTAATGAATCATACGTTCCATGAGTATTTCACGCATCCTTTAAATGTTTACTAAATCCAAAAAATGGTTAGAACATAATATCCAATAAATCATACATAAACATCAAATGATAATATCTGATGTTCAGCTTATCCTATTACAACTTTAAAACTCAACCGGAATACTTTCATCAAAATTCACTATAAAACAATTTCTCTAAATTCTAAAATCAATCTTAACATCTGATTCCCCAAAAAACGTAATGTATCTCTTATTTTCAAATACAAAATATTTTATCACCTTTAAATCCATAATGAGAACTATTAGGCTTTCAAATCCTTAAAGAATAAGTACTACAGTAAAATCTTTATATATCTCACAATTCATATAACCTAATAACTAATGATAAAATAGTTGATGAATCCAAAAAAATATCCTTAATAATTCCACTTCACTTTAAACCATTAATTATACTTCAACATCATATTCCTTAATAACTCCTCCATTTCATTTCCTTTTTTATTTTCTTCAACATCAGCATTATAACCATTACATGTATAACATTGCTTATTCTAACCATTGACCAAAACTCAAATCACAAAGTGGTAAACACTAATCAAAGTGATATATTCACAAAGAATCGCTTACAAGATCTCTAAATTCTTCAATATTCTTCTCAATAAATAATCCCATATTCTTATCTGAGTTAATATATTACCAAACATATAGGATTATATCATATACTTATACTTATCCTAAAATTCATTCACAGGGTAATGTTTTCTAATATTTATTTTATAAATCTCCTTTCCCAAGTTTCTGCTAAACTTCCTTTGATACCAACTATAACATTGTGACCCTATATTCCCAAATCTGGTGCATCATTTTAATACATTGGCATGATTAAAAAGAATAAAATTCTGAAGGAACGATCAATTTAGTAGTCTTGGATGATATATTACATAAATGAAATTTACATTATAATTCAACAGATAAAATAAAACATAGATAATACTTTTAGAAAACCAATATTATCCTTGATTAACCCTGAAAATAAATCAAAATGCACTTATTGGCCTCCTAGGCAAACGAAACATTAGAAAGGGGTGAGATCATATGCTCAGTAAAGTTAAACAATACAATAGAATCCTTCATAATTAATCATAAACATTTAAGACATGGTAAAAAATTGAAACATGTTACTTTTAATCAAATATTGAGAATAATATGGATTGAATGAATCAAAAAAATTCCATATAAACATTCACATGGTTATTCTACTAATTGAATAATCTCATTTAATCTTAATAACTAATCTCATAATGAGGATTTGAAAAATGTCGGACACCATAACGATACTTTCGAGGCCTCGTGCCAAGACCATTCATAATTGTACCATAAAGGAATCATGCCAAGATAGTAGTTTGTCTCATTAGACATAATGGTTCATCAAGAAGATATAGAGGTCCCCTCCCACCACATATGAAGTCCAATTCTTTCCTCATATGAAAAGGTTGAATCATAACATAAACATTATTATTAAAACAAGAATATAAAATATTAATAATTTAACTATAAACCATGTATGGTATGAGAATATCACATCCACAGTCAAACATCTCATAAAACATTCAATACAATATGTATGATTGTATCATAAAAAATCAACCTCGATTAAGCATAAAATCCAACAAAGTATGTTGACATAGATGCAAATAATCTAATAAATCATTAAAAATATTTGAGAGAAATAACCATTTTTACATTAAAATCATAAAAAAGTCATGAAATTTTAAAAGAAAAAATTTCTTTCAAAAAAAATCTATTAATTCTTTTAAGGGAAGCTTCAAAATGGTAAGGCATCATGAAGGTAGAAATAACTGCTCGTGTCGTATAAGGTAAAAATAACATTCCTTCCTTAATTTGTCAAAATGGTCATAAAGTAGCTCATTTGGAAAATGATAGAAATATTTAATTCAAACCATTGTATTAAAAGACAAACATGGGTAAAAATGAATTTATTTAATTGTCTTGGAATATTAATATTATTTTGAAATACATTTTTATGAAACACAAACATGGATGAAAAAGACATCACAATAGATATTTATGTAGAAATAATCTCTAATAATATTGAGACTTTGAAATAAACCCTTACATAAAACCATAAAATATTTCCTTTTGGAAAAATTTTAATGAACATAAAAATATACATACAATGACATTTATAATATTTTTGTATCCATAAAAATATTTTTTTAAAATAAAATCAAGAATATTTAAATGGATAAAGGGTAAATTCTTTAAACATTCAAAGCATCCCATACCACTTTGAACATTTAAATAATTAGACACATATCATCAAATGAATTATTAATTAACATGATTATAAATTTATTCAAGATATGAAATATTATAGGGGAAGTACATACACCACACACAAGAAATAGGTGGTGAATATGTCTTATATCTCATGAAAATTAATAGTGAGATGGAATTCCCTTATAATGATTGTATCATTAGAGTGAGGATAAATTGATGACATAATTATTTGTGAAAAAAATCCAGAAAATATAAGTGGATTATTAGTAGAAAAAAATTAGACTCCATTCACATATATTCTTGGAATAATATAACCATTGACATGGATGTTTTCCTCGATGAATTTAAATTGAGTTAAGATTTCCCTTAACATCGGTTCGACACTCTCTGAACATCTCTGAAACTATTTTATAATGGTCTTAAACATATTATTTAATTGTACCATAATCTTAATAAATTTTATTATATCATATAAGTTTTATTTAAGGATTTTTATTACCTGTTTATTAATATTTTCTCAGTTAAATAATCATTTCATGTAATTACTTATTTGTTTATCATACATGTTTTGAATTTTTATTCTTGATCGTATTACCTAGATCATGATTTACATATGTGAAGAATGTAAGAAATGATTTATATATCATATATATTTGTAATGTAAATATATATAGTAAATATATATATATATATATATATGAAATGGAATACACCATTCATGGAGAGGGTAGGTCATACGTACGCATGAACATTATTTCTGTTTTCTTGTCATATTAAATTAAAGAATGAAAATAACATATATATATATATATATATACTATTCTATTAGGATTATTAGATCATATATTTAATACTTATTAATTATAAATATTTTTATAATCATTCTTGAATGGTTAATATAGAGGATGAATCTCATCGCATCATAGAGACAGTGAGTCGTACATATGCATAAGCGATGATATCATTTCCTTAATGGTAAAGGAGTAAGGAAATAGATGGTATGTTAATTATACAGAATCAATATCACATAATATTGATTATTTATATCCATTATATTCATATTTATATCCATATAAATGAAGTATATATGAAAAAAAAATTACACCACATCGTGGACACGGTAAGTTGTACGTACACATGCATGGTGATATTACTTTTCGTGGGATGGATTAAAAGAATAACGTGGTTGTCCCAAAATCATAATAAAATCTCCATATAAATATGATACTTGTTTTATTAAATTGTATTGAATAAAACATAGTAATATGGGGTAAAATAAGAAATGAAATTTAATTGAAATGAAAAAACAATCACATAATCTTCGAGTATCTCCTTTTGATTTGTTAAAAAGGACTTCTTAGATTGTATGTTTTCCAAAATATGGCCTCTAAGATGTATTTACGGATTTTGGGGGATACAATTTTATGGTTTTCTTTGAGCCAAAGTTATTTAAATGTGTGAGTACAAGCGAAGGATATGTTCCCTTTTATAAGAGAGGTGAGGGGCCTTTTAGGAAACTCGTAACATATTAAATTAATATAAATTAACTTTCAATCCCAAATGTATCCAAAGTTAATTATTTCTAAGATAATATTATTATGAGTTAAAATCAACTCAAACAATAAAATTTATACATTTTTTTATTTTATTTTAAACCTTATCATTTTAATTTATCCTTAATTAATCTATTTAGTTCTAATTGTGGTAAAAATTTTATAAATATTATTGTTTTAACTATTTTATTATATGGTTTCAGTTGTCTATAAAAGGAAATTTTATGAACATTAATACCTTATAATTTTCATTTTGTAGTTTTCAAAAATTTTAATGACTTTAAAATAATTTAATAAATTATTATTTTTATATAATATCAATATTGTTAATTTAGACGCTATTCATACTTGGACATTAAATAAAATCCAAATAGAATGAAAACTACGAACCAATTCATTTAATACACTCCTAACATGTACTATGAACCTAAAAATTCATGTATAATCTAAATTATGTCAAATTATGTTTATTTTAACATTTTTAAAATCATTTATTTGATATTTATATTAATAAAATAATCACTTCATTACTATTGTGTCTTTATTTATTTTAATTATTTAGTCTTTAAAAATTATGAATTAATTACAATGATGTAGATAATGCATTTATATTTCCATATACTACTCATGGTAAAATTTATATCTAGGTTATCTCTATATTAAAATTATTATATTTATAATAAATGAGATTGTGACATTTTTTCACATTCTTTTATTTTAATAATAGTTATGTAATTTTAAAGGACAATTGTCCATTAAATGACTCAAAATCAATAATTATGATATCTTTAGCATTATCACAATCACTTGGGATATATATATATATATATTAATTAATTTTAATTCTTTTAATAAAATATTATTTATTTTAAAATATCATTAATGTCAATTTTGACTCTATTTATTATTTGTCATTTTATAAAATCATAACAACTTGATTACTTAGAAAAAACTAAATTAACCCATCTATAAAATTTCAATTTCATCCAAAATATTCCTGGTTAGTCGAAAATATTTCAAATGATATTTAATTTTATATTATTAATTTCATTTATTTTAATCTTCTTTTAATAAATCAATTAGAGAAACATCATTGTGTGACCATTTAATATAATTATTTATTATCTAAAATTTTATATAAATTAAAATAATGTACATAAAAGTTATATATATATATAATTACTATTTATAGTTGACCATATCACTTATATAACATCATATTAAAAATATTTTACTTATTAAAAACCAAAGTATAACAAAATTAAATTTTCTTTTAATATAATTTTATAAAAATATTAAAGTCACCCAATGGGGTTCAAGAGGTCCCAATATAGACCCAAGAATAATTTTGGTAGAAACACACTCATCCAATTAAATTAGTATAAGTGTTGGGGTAACTTTATATTATTATAATATAATTTTTACCTTTAATTGCCTTATTTACCTTTAATTGTGGTAAATAAAATTACCAAAGATACTATTCACCAAATATTATTTATATCCTATTAGACCACATGTTTAATACTGATTACACCAATGTATTTCCATTTTTATAAACTCAATTCATATAAGTGGTAAATAAAAATTTATGTTAGTCCCACAAATGTGGCTAGAAGGTGGGTAAAAGATATTTTAAAAAGATCAATAAATTTTTATATGTAATTTTATTATAAACAGTAGTTACAATGAATTACATTGGGTTAATATATATATTATTTCTTTATTGAAACATTAAAATAATTTTAAAAACAATAATTATTTAAATGAAAAAATCAGTTTTTAACCACATTGGATTATTTCTCAGTATTCATCCAAATTTTAGACTTTTCAAAAAAAAAAATACCACAAATTCAACCTAAAATAATTTTGATGTTCTGAATTTAAATTGAGGTCATTTTTAGAAAAAAAATCAAATTTTCATAATTTGGTGAATATTATTCATAACCACTTTTTGGTAGGATAATTTGATAGATCACGGAATTCTCGAACTTGGTGTTGTGCGCAACATAAGCTATCAAATTTATTCAAAAATATAACATACCATGAATTCATGGTGTGTTACATTCTTAGATGTCAATTATAGGTTTGTAAATTAAACATAATATTTTAAAACATATAATGTTACTTATAAAATATATATTTCTGAAAATAATATATTTATAAATTTCAATGTAATACTTATATACTAATAATGTCATTAAATTCATGGAATTTCTAAAAAAATATTTTTTACTATTTATTAAAAAATAAATTATTTTAGAGAAAAACCAAAAAATCATATTAAGTTATATTCTAATGATTAATCAAAAATTTCTGTTCATTTTTTCAAATTAAATTACTAAAATTTTAGAATTCAATATTTGAATAAAATATCAAAATATAGTGGAAACATGTTAATATAAGAAAATAGGTTTTTATGAATGTTATCAATTCTCTATTATTATTTCATATTAACTAATAATTAATTTATTATTAATATATTATAAATATTATCAATATAATTTGTTATTATTTAACTATGATATACTTATTTTGTTTAAATGAAACACCGATTTTAAAAAAATTGTATAAAATGATTTTTTATATTGTTTTAGATATTCAAATATAATATCATTAGTTTTAAAAATGGTATTTATTTACATTATACACATATTTATTAATGTGTTTTATTCTATTCATACCTGATAATTCAACACAAATTATTTAAGGATCATAATTATGTATAAAAAATTTCATTTAGTGTTTCATGTAGATAAAGATTTAAAACACATTGTTTTTTAAGGATAACATAAAGTCAAATATGTGGTCATTTAATTATCCCACATTAAATAAATTATTTCCTAATTTTTTTAATTAAATAAATAATAATGAAATATAGAAAAGTGTATCCATATAGTTCACATGACTTGTGATTTACTTTTCAAAAGTTATATCAATCATAATAACTGATTGAAATCAATAAAACTCACTTATATGTATTGAATTTTAGCTAACTGGCCCTCATGATTAATTTAACTAGAGAGTTTATAGTCATCCTCATAGTGATATATTTTCATAGGATTATTTGGATATAGAATGTGATTTCCTAATTATGGTACTTTTGTTGACAAATCTCTTTCTAAAATAACATATAATTTATCTAAAGGATGAATAATACAACTTCTACATGTTACACAATAATCTTACAAATATAAGATTTACTCAATAAAAATTAATTTAGTAGTGATCATATGCTAATTAAAAATTCCTTAATTTACTTGAGTTGTAAGAATTTGAATCCATTAAGACATCCACAAATACAGATTAGAGTATAAGTATTCCTTAATCGTCATGATCAACCTCATTTTTACAATCTAGTTCAGCCTCATTTATTTGAAATACCTAGCATTAAACATTATATATTATACTGATTTTAAACTAGAATTCAGATTATTTTCCAAAAGATATTTTAGTTATATTATTTTATAGAATTATTTCATAACTCTTATATAACAAACCCATAAATTATATGGTGTACACTTCTAATCATTACACATTTTCCCCATAATATAATATTGATAAAATAAAATGTGTTCTTTTTGAAAAATCATAAGAACATTCAACTTGTTTCTTATTTTCCCATACCTATTCTTAAACCCAGTAAACATCATTTTAAAAACATGGTGTGACAAAAAAGATCTCATTAAGTGAAATAAAGGAAGAACAAATTTAGTCCATAGAAAAACTTGAGGACACATAAAAAATTTCTGATAACATATGTTTTTTAAAATCAAAATATATATATGGAATATTGTTTGAAGGAATATAAAAAAAATGTTAGGCCCTTGGGAAATTATTATCATAGATCCCTTACACAACCCTTGAAAATTAGAATAATCATAC
Source organism: Viscum album (assembly GCA_963277665.1). Classification (NCBI taxonomy): domain Eukaryota; kingdom Viridiplantae; phylum Streptophyta; class Magnoliopsida; order Santalales; family Viscaceae; genus Viscum; species Viscum album. Next base: position 30,887,839 of record OY728150.1, on the reverse strand, counting down.
CACTGACTTCCAATATTATTCTCTAGAAAATATAATCATTACCCAATATATTGGAGCACTATCTAGGTCCTCTAATGTTATAAGCTATATTAGTCTCATCTATGAGATATAATGGGGATGAAACCTTCAAAAACCTTTCGATGGACTATATCAAGAATAAAATCCATAAAATTATTTTAAACCTATAGGCAAAACACTTTTAGATATAAAAATACAATTTATTTTACAAACTTATTTATAATATCAAAATACCCATAAAAATGGGAAAAGTGTTTTTCCATAAATAAAAAAAGATATATTATACATTAATCCAAACATAAAATAATGGTTATAGTGGTGGGAAATTTTTTTGTCATCGTATATTTTAAAATTGAACATTCCTTTTGTCTTATTCTATAGAAAGTCAAAAAAAACTGTAAATATATTACCTTAGTAAACCATTAAAGTATAATAAAAAGAGCCATAAAAGTTTAATTCTTAAATCATTTATGTATATATAAAAACTCCAATAATATAATCTATTTTTGAAATAACTTCATGGAAAAAAGAGTGTTTTATAGGAAACATTAAAATAATATATTAAAAAAAAGTCCCTTACACTGAGTCTGACAGATTACGTATGTTATTTTTTTTCCAAAATAAAAAAAATATGTTAATTTTATAATTTATTAAGTATATTTTTAAATTTCTTTGTTCCTTCACATCATTTAATATCATTTTTTATATGATTACTTAGTCAATTAAAATCACATCGGGTGTTTAGATGATATTTGTCTAATATGTCATAAATTACATCGGTACGATGACTATGGTCAAAGAGTTCATTATTACACATACTACAAAATAATAATATTTACCTAATTATAATTTTAATACATAAATAATAATTTTAAAACCAATAATTGAAGTTGGTTTTGAAAAATGAATGGCCTTATATGATTGAGATGATATGCCTTACGTATACATGAGTAACATTTCAATTTTTCAATAATCATTATCAAAAGAATATGAATATTGTTTTATAATTAAATAATGATAATACTATTATAAATATCATATTACATACTTAAATATATTTAAATTTATCCTTCATATTATGTGGTGATGAAAAGAGAATCACATTTCTTCGTGGAGGTGGGAGTCAACATATACGCATGAATGATGTTATCATTTTTCAGTGAATGGAAAGGTAAGAAGTTTAATGTAATATTATCTCTTTAGAATGATAAATATTTTATTAAGATCAAATATATAAATTAATTCCATAGTTATAACCAATTTTGAGAACCAATGACGGAAAATTAATTAAATAAATTCACGAGGTGGTAGTTGAGAGTACACATGAATGATGAATTCCTCTCCCATTTTATAGAGGTCGGAGATGTATATAGGTTATACCATTAACCTAAAAACATATAATAATATGTATAATATCAATATTATTATTGTATCACACCTAAATAAGATTTTTTGGAGGTGTAAGAAGACATAAAAGAAAAACAAGCAGATAAAAACTATACAAATTCTTTGGGAAGCCTCTACTAATTAACACATTAAGTACTCTAAGGGAAATATTATGCCTAAGAAATGACCTCTATAATGAGGGGGATATATTAAGGTATTATAGTTGGTATTTTTTTTATCCAAATTAATTTTTAATTTTGTAGTAAAGAGAATAAGATATTTTTTTATAAGATATTGGAGGGGAACTCATGGAATTTTCTAGAGTACTAAATTAATAGTAAATAATTTTCGATTAAAAAAATGATCCATAATGATTTATTTCAAAACTAGTATTATTATGTATCACAATAATATCATAAAATAAAATTTTTACATGTTTGAATCACATTTTTACCCATATCGTCTTGTTTTAACCCTTTGTCAACCCTTTTGACAATTATGGTTATTTCAATATTTGTTACTCTTATGTGGTTAATATAGTTACCATAAATGGATAAACTAATAATAAATAGACCATGGATTATATTTTCAATCATATACTTATTCATTTGACTAATGTATTATTTTTATAAAATTTATATAATTGAGTAAAATATTATTTACTATAAAATATCATTAAAGTCAATTTTAGATCTATAAATTACATTATCACTATTAACATCAACAAAATTCGTAAAAATTTAACCAAATATATTAATATATTCATAAAATGCAATTTTAATCTATAAATATTTTTATCATGTTATTTATGTCAAATTATATTACATTCTAAATTTTTAGTATGATTTATTTTATTTTCTCATTAATTGAATAATTACTAAATCAACAGTGTGTAAACATTTAAGGAATTTGTTTCATCGAAAAAAATTCAAAAAAATATCATGATGAATATTATCAATTTAAATTTCAAAATAATATTTATAAACTAACATATCCTCTGGTTATACCAATGCTAAAAACATAATAGCTAAAAAAGAGTCTACCATTTTTTACATTTGTTTAAATTAAATATTATAAATCATACAATCACATCCAAATTGAAAAAAGAGCATATAACTAGTTATCAAATGAATGGGTATAAAATGTAACAATAAAATAATGTTTTGGAATGTTTTGGGGTAATTTTATAGTCATTATAAATTTATTTTTAGCCCTTCATTACCGAATTTACCCTTCACAAAGGTAACAAAAATTACTAAGATTAATATTCATTTTGACTAAACAAATGAAAATATTAAAAGGGGAATATTAACAAAAAAAATTAACCTATTGACTCCAATTTTTAATCAATTTTTCAAAATTAAAAACACATAACTTTCTTAATTTAATTTTATATAAACCGATAAAATGCAACGATTTGTTTTAGAAAAATGTCCTTTAAAAATATAAAATTATTTTATGTTAAATTAAATTAGAAAATCTATTTCAAAGACCATAATTGGATTTTATTTATCATAATTTAATAATTAATTTTGAAAAAATAATCCAAAAAATAATTTTAATTTTTAAATACTTAAAAATAAATTATATTTTTCATTAACAAAATAGTAATTTTCACTATTAATTAATAAATATATATTTTCTGTAAATTATCAAAAAATAATACTAAGATAATATTTATATGATGAATTCAAAAATAAAATTCATATTTTTAAATAATGTTTATAAAATTTCTAGAAATTATTTGTAATGTTCACTCAAAAAAGTCATGAAGGACCATTTTTAAGAAAATGTATTTTTGAAAAATAAAATAACATTACTAAATGTCTAGTGATTATTTAAATATCACACATTAATAACTTATAAATGAGTAGGGTCGTTATGTATTTAATAATTTGATAAATACTAGTCATTCTAATCAATTTAACAGCTAGGTTCTAATGGTCACATTTAAATTATAATATTTTATAGTTCATCTAGGCTTGGTATTACATATCTTATATGATATCAAATATAGTATTTCCCTTTCAAAAACCAAGATATTACACTCTCTCCCAACCCCACAAAATTAATTGAGTCCTCACAATTTCAACTAATACTTAGTAAAAAGGATTTAAATTTTTAGAATACCTCTGTTGAAAACCCACATCACAAAAAGGGTAAAAAAATATTCTTCTTGAAAATAGAGAAAGGGAAGTATGAAGGATATCCGGAATACTACATACTAGGATTCAAAATAATAGATCAATATTGGGATGTGAAAATATGGATATCGGATAAAAATGAAACTCCCAAGGACTTGTTGAGATAGTTATAGAACATGGTCATTACAATGTTAACCATCACAAAACCATGAATATTTAATGGGATATAAGACCATTGATTTCACAATAAGAAAAGTAAATAGATAAAAAAATTGAAAATCATTATCTTAAATATAAAGAATTTTTTTATTACCTACACTAATAACATAAGTAAATACACTTACTTTTCAAGAATAATTTCATCCTTTAATAAATTCCCACCCCAAACTCATCTTTTTCTCAAAATTATGAGTTTTAAAGATGATTTTCTTCCCAATGCACTAGCTTTATATTATATAATTCCACAAAAGTGTAATAATCCATTTAAATTTTATTTATACATAAACCAAAACCACTATGTTTTTCAAGTGGTAAGATAATTCCCAATAAGGAAAGTACCTATATTTGAAAAAATGATAAATTAATCTTCAAATATTCAACAGTAATACAAACAGTTTGAACTAAATCCATTAATAAATAACAATCCTTAAAATTCATCAATATATTCTTAAATAATTTTAAAACCCAAAAATAATAATAATAGATATCCCATTATTATAAGATAAATTTAACTTTTATCTCTCTATAATATTGGTTACTACTAAATTCATATACCTAAAAACTTATATCTACTCATATAATATCGGGAGAAAACATAAATCCAATTATGATCATATATTCATCCAAATTACACTTAATCCTGTATTCCTAAAATAAAAACCTATATTATTATTTTTACAATAATCCTACATGGTTGCCAATATAGTTAATTTTGTCTAAAATGCCCTTAATCACATAATCACCAAATCACTTTTTAATCTCATAGTTATATATATTATAAAAAATATGTTCCCAAAATGAAATTGAACTTTATCTATCATATATTTTAATTAAATAAATAAATTATTTTATTTAACTGGGAATCATGTAGTCTAGTGGTAGGAAATTCAATGTTTTCACCCTCCAGTTCGAGGTTCATGGATCGAGGCCTTTCTGGATTCAACTGGTTGTTACCCAACCTGTAGGTTTCCCATTCTCTAAAACTCTATTAATATAATAATTATAATTTCTATAGAAATTTGATAAAAATACTCAAGAATGTAATATCCCGTAATATCCTCAAAATCAAGGATCAAATAATCCCTTAAATGATACCCATACCTTAAACCTTATGTCCAAAAAACTAAACATCATTCTTCATAAAATAAATTTTTCAAATGATACTATTAAGGGTTACATATTTGTAAAAAATTTAAAAATAGTCTCCCAATGTACCTCAATCATCAAAAGTGTATTAATTATTTTAAAATTATAATCATCCTTAAATCTAAAATTACATTGTAACTCTTAAATCCATTATATGTAGATATATTAATCATCTAGTGTTATTCATAATCCATTAACCATGAGTTTCCATTATATTCCTTAATACTTCCTTCCAATAACAAAAATATGAATCATTTCACAAGATTCAAATATTCCAAAAACATGAACAATAAATAATACATACCCTTCATATGGCATTTTTGTTTCCTTATCTTAAAATATAATAGAATTAGGTATTTTTAAATAGATATTTGTACAATCATGTTGATCTTGTTTGCGATCCTTTTCCATAGGAAATCTATTAGAATAATTACTACACTCTATATATTTAAAAAATTTAATTGATACCTTAGGAATAACTTTCTTCCCCTTCATGGAGTTAACTGAATTATTCTTTTTTAATTTTTATATTATTTCATTATAACCACATTTACCATATATAAAAAACAATATGTTCTTTTATGAAATTTTATTGGGTGATTATTTACATATTATTAACACATAGGTCATTTAATATATTTTCTCTTATGATAATTATCACATGAACATCCTCGGGGAATTATTTGTCTCAAATCTGACGCATTTGAAAACTGACCTAAGATAATGTTTTCAAACATTAATCCTGATATCTAGTTAAGAATAACCACAACATTTTTTACAAAATCTCCCATTCCATTCGATGGATCATTCTGATAACCATAAAAATTTCTAACACATACCTTGCTAATATGGTTCCTTCTTGATCCATCCATTTAATAAAACCAAAATGGTCTCTGTGGGTATATTAATAAGATAATAATAAACCACATGAGGAGGATAAATGTTTTGATATCCTTGACCAAGTTATCTTATATTCTGCCAATTTTTTCCAAAAATAACTATAATTTTCTCTATCATACATACCATGTTGGTTAAAGAACACTTGTAACTTTTTCTCAAATAATATCATAACCTCTCTTTTTTAAAACCATACTCTAATACCAATTGTAAAAAATCATTCTTAAACATTACATATTATATTTATTTTGAACTATAAATCATGTTATTTTACCAAATTTCTTTCAGGATTATAGTTTTAGAGATTTTTTTCAGGAATTTTACATAACAAACCAATAAATTACATGGTGGTCACTTTTACTCAGTGTCAATTTTTCCAATAATATAAAACATTTAAAAAATTTCTTTTAAAAAAATCATTCGAAATTTTAACATGGGTAATTATTTTCCCATATTCATCCTTTAACACCATGAAAATAATTTAATAACATGGGGTGTACACAAAAATCTAGGTAAGGGACATAAAATCATAAAACAATTAGTTTGTAGAAAAACATGAAAGCCCTTGACTTGTTTTCCCAATAACATACCTATATTGAAAATAAAATGATATATATGAAAATTAATTAGAAAAAATATTAAAAATATGTTTTTTAGTTGGTAAATTATCATCACATAATCATTAAAAAACCCTTAAAATTATGTATAATTTCATGGTTGACTTCAAATATAATTATCTATAAAAATAATCATTACCCAATGAATTAGAATGCTATCTAGGCACAAATATCATATAACATATTTTTGGATCACCCATGGTATATAGTAGGGATCAAACATTCATAATAAATTTATAAGGACTATATCATTACTAAAACCAATGAAAAACTCTTTTAAAATTTTATTCAAAACATGTTCAATTATGAAAATTCCATTTTCTTTTAAGAATGCATTTCCAATTCCGAAAAACCCAAAAAAAGGGAAAGAGTGTTTTTATTTAAATAAAAACAAAAGGGTAATAATGGAATAAAAACATAAGATTATTTTTATGGTGGAAGGATGTTTTTTCCATTTTATATTTAAAATATAACATTCCTTTTGTTTTTTGATACAGAAAGTCAATACATTATAAAAAAGATTAATTTTGGAAACCATTGAAATAAACTCAAAATAGAAATAATAAAATAATTAAAATAATTTATGTCCATATAAAAAATCTATAAAATTAGTTTTTTATAAAAATGTACATGGAAGAAAAAATATATTTTTAAGGGAAAATTTTAAGGATGATTTTTAAAATGAAAGTCCCATTCCATTAGTCTGAAACATCACATATGTTCTTTATCTTTCTGAATAATAAAATTATGTTAATTTTATAAATTCTTAAGAATAATTTCTTATATCATTATTAATTTACATCATTTAATACCATGTTATATATAATTACATAATCAATTAATTTCACATTGTCCGTTTAGACAATATTGAGCTCATTCATCAGAAATGACTTCATTTGGTTGACTATCGTCAAAGAGGACATTATTACACTATCCCAAAAATTAAAATCATGAAATAATTATAATTTTTTACATATCAATCATACATTTAAAACCAATAATTAATTTTTTTTATGAAAAATTAATTGTGTTATAATCTTGGATATGGTAGGACGTATATATGCATGAGTAACATTTCAATTTTTCAACGATCATCATGGAAATAATTTATATATTATTTTATAATTACATAAGATTAATAATATGAAAAATAAAATATTAATTCTTCAAATACATTTATATATGTCCTCCATGTTATGTGGTGATGAAAATAGAATCACATTACCCTGTGAAGGTGGTATTCTACATGTACACAAAAACAGCCTTATCATTTTTTGAAGAAGGTAAAAGATTTGTTATAATATCTTAATGATAAATATTTCATGATTATAATATATAAATTCTAATTCAATCAATATAACCAGTATTTAGAGAGGGTGATGAAAAATTAATTACATTGGCTCTTGAGGAGGTAGTCTATTGTACACATGAACGATGAATTACACTCTAATTTTATAGAGATTGGAGATGGATATATGTTATTACATTAAGATAATAACATATAGGTATATGGATGATACTATTTTTATTATTTTAGTATGGTTGAGGAATATTTCAAGGATTTGGAAGAATAAATAAAAATAAAACAAGTGGTTAAAAACTATACCTCTTCTCTAAAAAGAATCCTTCGATTAGAATGTTAATCCCTCTAAGGTTGGTATTCCTACAAAACCAAGAGCACCAGAATAATGGGGGGGATTATAAGAAGTTTTTTTTGTTTTCTTATAACCAAATGTGTTTTGGTGTGAATTGTAATGAAAATAATAGATTTACTTTTTTATGGTAAGGGAGGGGAACTCTTGGAATATTTAAAAATATTAAATTAATATAAATTAATTTTCTTTTCCAAAAAGATCCAACCTGATTTATATATTATATATAATGATTATGGGTAAAACTATTCTCATAATATATTATTTTTACATGTTTTTATCACATATTAACCCTTATATGTTTGTTTTAACCCTTCTTTGGCCATTTTTCCAATTACGGTGATATCAAAGTTTCTTACACTTATGGGGTTAGGATAGTTACCATAATTAAAAAAATGGGTCATAAATAGACCATGGTTAATATATTAAACAATATACTAATTATGTGTGTCGATATAAATTTTTTAATAATTTTATATCTTTTAACAAATTATTATTTAATCAAAAATATCACTAATGGAAATTTTATAACTATTCTTTAAGTTGTCTTTAATAACATTAACAAAAAAAGTAAAATAAGAAAAAAAAAATATTTTTTCCATGAAATGAAATTTTCATCTAAAAAATTATTCTATCACATTAATTATATAAAATTTTATTAATTTTAATATTTATGTAATCATTTATTTGATTTTTCCATTAAGTGAGTAATTGTTGAAACAACATTGTGTAAGAATTAAGGTATTTATTTATTTAGTATTTGTTAAAAATAAATTATCATGTTGAATATGTAATTTATATTTCAAAATAAAATTTATGACTAAACATATCATTTTCTTATAACTATAATAAAAATATTGTAGTTATTAAAAACACGAGTGTGAATGTTTTTGAATTTTCATTCAATAAAATATTAAGAAGGTTATAATCACATCAAAATCATAAAAACAAAGACATATAACCTAATAATAAATGATTATGTATTAAATTTATTCATTTAATAAAATTTAGTTAAACTTTGGATTTATTTTATAGACCTTATAATTTTATTTTTAACCCTTATTTACTTAATTTACTATTAAATGAGGAAGCAAAAAAGAGTAAGATTACTATTCATTTTGTCTAAAAATAAAATAGTTCTATTTAAAAAATATGGAATCACTAATTGAAAATGTTTAATCCATTTTTAAAGAATCAAAATACTAAATTTTCATAATCTAATTTTAAATTAAACAGGATAAACCCAACAAAAATAGTTTTTTTTTCTGGAAAACTGACCTTTTAAAATATAAAATGTTTTTATAAAAATTTAAAGTATATAATCCATTTCAAATAACATATTCAGATTATTTCATATCGTAAGTTACTATTCTAATTTTAAAAAATCTAAAATTAAATTTTCATTTTGGAAATAATTAAAAATGAAAATACAGTTTTCTATAAGAAAATAAGTATTTTCTCATTATACATTGTCAAAAATCAGAAAATTATCAAAAACTAATGATAAAATAATATTTAAATTCTAAATTAAAAAATGAAAATCATTTAAAAAAAATAAAGTTTCGGAAATTTCTTGAAATTAACTATTTTATTCTCTCATAGAATACAAGAAGAACCATTTTTAAGAAAACATATTTCTGAAGTATAAAATATATTTAATAGAAAATGATTTTTATTATTTATAAATCATTGATTAATACCATATAAATTGGTATGACGTTTATAAATTTCATAATTTGGTAAATAATGATAATTCCCATCAATTTAAGGGCTAGATTATATCAGTCATATTTAAATATTATTATTTTGTTTCATATTTAAGGATGATGTTGTGTAACTTGTATGATATTGAAAATAGTAAATCTATTTTAAATATAATTATATTACATTTATTTTATAGACATGTCCTTATTTCCTTGGATTAGGTGGTTACTGATGTTTTTTTCATCATTATATATCGATTTGGTTCACATTTTGAAATAATTCTCATAATATTTTCAATTAAATCATTGGAATGAGGGGTTTTCATTAAAATGTCATATCTCTTTATCTATTTTATTAGTTTGTATCTTCATATCTCTTAAATATTTATATACTCAATGTCCATTTATTTCTCACATGTGGTACTTACTTGTTTCATGGAGAAAGTCCCCACTATGCTTCTCCACACATTTTCTACATGTGGACGGTTCAATTTTCTTTCCTATATTCTATTTATCAAATGAATTCCCAAGGAAATAAATTTTTATATTCTTATCCCAAAAACAATGATAATAATGAAAGTGTATGGTTTTAACTTCCACTTTATGTTCATGTTTGAAAACCTCATCATAGCTATCAAAGACTCTTATGTCCAATACCTTTTTGAACGATTTTTTAGGACCCCAAATAACTATTAAATCATACACTTAATATTAGTGATAAAACTAGAGACATGCCATGAAAATTTGATGGAGCTTACTTTATAGTTACTCACCAGTTCATCCTCCATTTGTTTTAACTATAGTAATTCTCTCTCTATTTTTATTTTAAGAGTTTAGAGATTAATTCCTTTTTAAATTCATCACATTCCATATTTTAAACATATTCTATCATTATTACAGTCTTAATCAGAGTCAATAATTGGTCATCCTCACCTTCAAGATAATAAATATATAAAACTAAATTTTAATGCATTGATCATTGGATAAAAGAAAGTATATTTTCAATATTATTTCTCATAAAATGAGACATTTTTTTCATAAAATTCTTTGCTTCATTTTCCATCCCATTTGATTACTCATTGGGAAAATTATTACATTTTCTATTTAATCCATTTTGAAATTAATTTAACATTTCTATAGCCATTTATAAAATCAAAATATTTAATTAGGAGTGATTAATATTTATGCCATATGGTAATTGTAAAAAACACAACCTTGAAATTGTTTTAATATTTGAAATCATCCCATTATCATTTAATTCAGCCTAAATCACTATTTTTTCAATCTATGTTTCATTAGGTTGGGATATATCATATTACATAACCTAATTCCTTAACATAATAAATCATTTAAATCATATTTTAAGGAGATTGTGATTAACCAAAGCATACCCCCTAAGAGTGTCAAAAAAAGTGTTCAGTTAGGTCTCTTTATAGTGAATAAGGTAACGATTGATTTAATATGCAACATGAAATTTGTTGGGTTATTACCCCTAGTTACATCTATACTAGATCTCATAATATCTTGTAGTGTCTTAATAGGGATGTTTTTGTAAGTAATGAAATAAATATTTTACCAAACATTCATGACGGTATCCAATTTCTAGACTTATCCCTTTGGTTTTTGAGAATGTTCCCTAATCCTAATCCTAAATAATGGATAATATAATATCTAAAAATAATTATATCTTTCCCTCATACTAACTAAGAAACCCTAAACCTATACTCATTATCCCTATGATAAAAACATAATCATTATATACTCGCTTTGATACTATGTGATACAAATCATGCTAAACATACATAAAATTAAAAAAATGTCGAATATCACTATATTATATAATTCCCAAGAACTAAGAGGTTAGTGTATGTACATATCATCTATATTAATATCTTAGTCTACAATAATTGTTAACATTTCTTCATAATTTGACCATACTATACCTTTTTCTAACATATCATCATCTAATATCATCCTCATAAAATAGGTAAAGAAAAAAAATAAATGGGTGATCTGAAATGCATAGTAAGGGGAACACTTCAATGGAGCATAAGGGTTGGATAATAAAGATGTTGGAAAAAATTAATATGGAGGGAAATAACGTATAGAAAAGATCCTAGGAGAATAAGACCATAGTAAGGTTAACAAAAATTCTTAGAAATCCTACTATAACTTCGAAACATATACCAACAAACTTAAATCCTAGAAAAATTTAGATCAGTTTGAATATTTTTGAAAAATAGAAAAAATATAAGTAATTTAAAATAAAATAACCTAGTGAAGTATACATCACAACTTGATTCCCATATAATTATGGGATTGTGTTAAAAATCCATTTACCCTATTTAGGATTGGGATACAAACTGTGCACCTATTTAGGTTTGGGAAATAACCCATGTTACTCTTTAGGATTGGTCTACAACCCATGTACCTTCTTAATCTTTTGAGATATTAAACAATAACCAATAGATTATATGGTTATATAGGACTCCACCCATAAATCATCCATCCATATGAGTGCCACATAAAAAATAAAAAATTATTATTTTATAAAAAACAGAGCAAATGAATAATGGGTTTCACAACTATTTTCGATGGTATCACCAAACTGACCTTAATGATGAAAATGATTGATACCAAAAATTCAATCACCATAGTTATAATGACCCGACCCACTAGGGCCTTCCTTGTCAACAACAATCAATGGTGTCACAACCCCCATCCCTCCTCCCACATGCTTGGGGAAAGTGACAAGCACTGAGAAGGAATAATATTATGTTGGATTCCAAATATTAATGTACCTATATACACACAACAAAAAATATCAAAATAACATTTTAGAGTAATAATAAAGGATAGTAACATCTAGAATAAATATTTTACGTAATAAACTCTATGGAATAAAAAAGATTATGAAAAAGTGAGTTAAAGCGTAATGGAGAAATATACATTCCCAAACAGAAATGAAGTCTCAACTAGAAAACTACTGAATAATAAATAATTGATAGATCATGGCTCTTTATCTCCACATTTGACCACCACACACGGTCGATAAACCAAGTTATAATTATTCTTCATTGAAGTCATCACTGAACTATATATCACTTTTATAAGGAATGACACATGTGAGAAAAGCCTATAAAATTGTGAGTATATACACTCCTTGTAGCATTCCAAAAAGAACTTCAATGGGGGAAATATAAAGATGCATCATAGTTCATCTCAACCCCTAAAAATAGGGAAGCAAACCCCATCATAGTTATATGCTCAAAAAACCAATGAAGGGATAAATGGGATCTCCATAAACAAAACGCACCCTAGGACAATGAGTCTACCTACTTCTATAATAGGTCCATTATAGATTCCCAACATCTTGTGTGTCTATCTTATAAATCCTTATGGAGGACCTATACCTCTTCGCTACTCCATATCCTGAGGGGGCACAATCTCCCAAAGAGGATATGCACCTTAGTGCATTAAGGGTGAACTAGGGGTAAACTCAGTTAATAGATGAATTGTTCCGTAGTATTTTAGGGGGTTCCACTCAATAGATATATGAACTGGAATATTGTGCGATAGGGGAGGAGTATCACATAGTGAACGGAGGTTTTACACTCTAGTATGATAGGGGTGACACTCAGTAAGTATAGGACCCACACCCTGTTATATTAGGGGGTACCACTCTATTGATATAATGGAATATAGGATCACATTCCCTTTTTGATGAGGTGTTTCCAACTCCAAAAACTCATATATGACCCCTCCTTGGTCACTATCATCATGAAGTGTCGCCTGAGGAATCATAATACTCTAAAAAACTCACATAATATCTCATATTCTTACATGAAGGCCACCATCACATTATACAAGTAAAATACTCAATATAGGATACTCATGAGAAAAAATATAAGTCCCTAAGAAGGATATATGAGAAGAAGAAAATTATAGTGGAACTATACAACATGTATGGGGGTCCACATGGTGTGTGACCTCACACTACTGGCTATTGTTTTTCTCCCCTAGTTAAATCATGGCTAGCCATGGTTTAATACATTGCGTGTACTAGTTTTACAGATCATATCTCATCAACCTGGAGAATTCTTATGATATTCCTATCATTACAGAGTCCATCGAACCATGCCCATTTTGAGAGTTGTATCTGGGTATCCATGTTGTGTCTGATTAAACTATCATGCCCTTGTACTCTATTCATGTTTGGGTCTTGTGTGTCTCCCATCACCGCTTGAGATACCATATCTAATTAGTAAACCCTAACATCACAAAAAATTAATTTTTCATCCCTAAATCACTATTTCAGTCATCATTCTCACATCTACTAGGAAATTAGGGGTTCGATCATACTCAGACCCACAAAGACAATATTAAACCTTGAACTCATGGGCCAATGGTGTCGAAAACAATGAATTAAAAAGTGGGAATGAAAATAACAAAAGGTGAAAACATCATTGTATAAGAATTCATAAATAACTATATTAAGATAGGGGTAGTCCTGGGGTGATGGAAAGGCAAACAAGAGAATTATTTCAAATCAATATAACTATTATAAAACCTGTCTCATATGAAGAATGATAAATTATAGATAAAGAAATGAAAATAAAAATTTGTGATTAATATTTTAATCAAATGGTAGGAAGACATACATGATGAGTCCTACCTCTATTTAGGATCAATCGTTGGTGAAGAACTTATTTTCTAGTGATGAGTACGATTTGTTGTGTTTGATTCCTCTCGATCCATCTCGATCTAATCTTTATTCATCATCTGATCTCAATCCTCCATTAAAGAAAATTCAAGACTCCTTTCAAATCCTCCCATATTTATTTGTATAGACATACCAATTTTTTATAAGTAGATATCTACAGATTAATTTATTTTAGTTCATTTAAAATAAAATAAATAAATTTTAATATTTATTTTAATTAAATACTCCACCAATGGATACCTAAACTGGATGTCTGGTGCCAACTGACATTAGGTCATTCCTATGGAAACCCACATATTTCTGAATCATCCATGGTATCATATTTTCCAATTGAGATCCTAAAAATGTAAAATAATAAAAACTAAAATGATTCACATTAGTTCATTAAAATATATTATCAATTCTAAGAAATTGATTTTGTGGTCCCAAAATACCTAGACACCTTTCCCACTTTGAGGATAAATTCATATATATACATGGAATTATTTAAATGAATAAATAATATAAAACCTACTTCATTATATTCTCCGCTAATTCAAGTGTTTTCATCCCAAAAACACAAGCTAATAAAAGTATGGGGTATTGTTTCTGCATATGAATTCCTTGCTTCAAGGAGCTCTCTTGCTTGATCTCGTGCTACCAAAGCACATGAAATTAGTAATGGTATTTCATCAGACCATCCCCTCATTCAAACCATCAACTACTACTGAGTTATCCACAATGATGGCTCTATCATTCATTTCAATATCACCACAGTCAATAATGTGTGTCAGGTTGTGCATGTATCCCTTTAACTGTGAAACATGGAATGTATCATGTACCTGAACTAAATATAGTGTAAGGATATGTTTTAAGTAGCATTAATAACCCTCTATACGATCTTGAATGACCCTAATAAAATTATAGATAAATTTAGTCCCCATAGAAACCTCCAAAATCCTCATCATGAGGTGAATATCATGGAAACATTGTCTCCCTGGTTAGAGTCCATTTTCCTATGGCAAGGATCTACATGAGATTTACACCTAATATAGGTTGTCCACATATGCTCGTGGATCAAATGAATCTTATCTATGCTGCTTATACCATCTCTGGCCCAACTAGAGATATCTCACCAGTATAATTCTAGTATAGAAGTGACCTACATGTTCTCCTATATAGGGCCTCAAAATGTTTCAAGTCTATAGTAGAGTGATAGTTGTTATAATAAGAAAAATATACCAATAGAAAGAGAAAACCCTACTCCAGTTGAATTCCAACATATAATCCCTAAGCATATCCTCCAACAAATGGATAGTTTGTACGATCATAACATCGATCTAAGGGTATAATGTCATACTCATCCTCACCTACATCTTGAATGCCTCCTACATGCCTCTCCATAATCATGATTTTAATAGATCATCATGGTTGGAGATAATAGTTTAAGGTTTCCCATTAAGTTGGATGATCTCCCACACGTACATCTAACACAAACTCTCTTATGGACTTTGTTCCCTGATAGAAATAGAGCTTTCTGACTTGGTGGGACACTTAATAATTATTCAGATGGCATCGTAGAGTCTAATTGTCTGCAAAAAACACCATCATAATGTCTATATATATGTCATCACATTTCCAATCTAGGATCTTAAAAGGTTGTGTCAAACCTACTGGAACCTTGTGCTCGGCCATCAAATGTTGACAAGTGATACACATAGAGACAATCTTGTCCATTCTCAAACTCATGACATCCCACAAAAATTACCAATTATGTTCCATGTACATGTTTACTAAATAGGTATGTACAACCAAATGGTAAGTGTGAAACTCCCTTATCACCTCCTCACACAACATGAAAAGAATCATTGTCCATCCCTATAAGAGGATGATATACACCTCAACTTAATATTTTCATCTTGTGAATCTATTCAGGATATATGGTCATATACGACATCATAGTAGATGTCTCCCAAATAAGCATCTCTCACTTGTTGAAGAAGTGGAGGATTCGTTACCATGAACTGAAGAAAAATTACACCCATCTCCACCCTCAGGGTAAGCTATAATGAATCCAACTCTTAGACACCTCCTTAACTATGATAGAAGGTTTCTTTGTGATAAGAGAATATTCCACCGCATTTTATTTACTTGTATTTTAGGATATCTAAAAATCATAGTCCTATATAACTCAAACCAATTCCTTTATATTAGGTCAAGATCTCTCTTTGTGTATATATACTTGAGATTCTGATGTTACGGGTAAACAATAAAGTGCTCTCCCATAAATTAGTACCTATATAACCATAGATAAATTCAATAATATGTTGAGAACCCTGATATTTCATGAATGTATTAATAGATATATCTTCTATAGATGGATTAAATCATTTTAGGGACAATAATTATACAGGATATTATGGTACAAGACTCATAGGACTTTGGGGAACCTTATCATTGTGTATGCCCTTAGTAATATTCGGTGAAAGTTATTATATGAATGAGATCCTCTAGTTAGAAATCGATATTTATATTTTTTTTTCATAGGATGTTCTTGTATATGGATGTGTGTATTGATCCTTATAATTTAATATTATTATTAATGAGTTTTATAATTCATATACTTTGATGTATTCATGAAAACCAACATTAAAATTTTTCACAGCAATATGGGATACATTGAGTGTGTCACGAATAATATTTCACTAATGAGAAATGTGAGAAAGGATTCTTCCCTTATATTATTTAACATATGTTTTTATCTCAGACTCTTTTATGTAAATTATATAAGCTAAATAAATCCATGGAAATCATTTTCTTATATAATTTTTTATTTTTGAAATTTTAAAGAAAGGTACCTTGAGAGCATAGGTTGATGGAATCAGTTTGCAACCTTAATTATTAGTGATATCATGATAAATGGATTATATTACACAGAAAGAAAGTGAATGAGGTACTATTACATTACAACATTAACTATTTTCTCTATGAGTTCTTGGGCATGTTTCTAGCTTTTTTACTTTAGGCTCTTCTCCAAATTCCAATAAGAAATAGGCCTAAAGGGTCACACATTAATTGTATCCAGAATCTCAATTAAATAATACTTTATTATTTATTATTTAAGAAGTTTAATAGATATTATTCCCTAATTTAGGTAAAAAAATCATGTTTTCATGATCACATATATTAAATCACATGTTATTTTAGATAATACTAAGTTATTATAATATTTAGTAAATATTTATTTTTTATTTCGTGAATATAATATTATTTTTTTTATTGTCAAAAAATAGAGTTATGTTAATTTAATATCTAAATTGTCATCATTCCAGGCCTATTAAATATTATAGATTAATGGAAGAATGATTCTAATCACCTAGTGATAAATTGTATATATTGAATATTATTTGAATAAAAAATATTTAATTTAATTCGAAGGTTTAGCACATGTCAAGAAATAATAATATTATTTTTATTTTTATTATTATTATCATCATTATTAAAAACATAGGGTTTCTTCGGGATTAAAAAAACTAATAAATGATGCATGTTCAATTATAATTTTCTAACCTTATTATTATATTAACTCAATTATTTTATTTTATTAATAGATCCAATTAATTTGGTGTTATTAAAAAAGATATACAAGGAAAATACCTTCAAGCCCTAGAGAGCTCCCTCTCCTAGAATGCTCCCAAGAATAAAGAGAAATATTCCTCTACCTTCAACTCTCATGTCTAGAGAGATAAAGTCAAATCCTTCGGAAGCGATTCTTATGGAAATCATAGGAGGGAAATACAAGTGAAAAAATCTTCCATTCTAGAGGGCATATATTCCAGAGGTTATGTTCAAAGATTTATGGAACATGTGTGGATCACCACTATAGGTAATCTATTCTGGATTCCCACAACACAATGATAGTACAATGTAGATCTGCAGACAGATCCATCAATGAAGAGATAATATATAGGAAAGTAAATCATTAATTTCATAAATTAATTACAAATAATATGTTACAATCATGTTCTTTGGTTATGGTGTTTATCCATTATATATACTATTTGATTCAATACTATTGTTCAAAAAAATTTACATCCTGTAAATCAAGGATTAATCATTGATCATGAAAAAAAAGATATTCATGGACCATATGACACTTCTGCTTATCATGGAACCTACAAGTGGTTTCAGAGTGGGTTATATAATTTTTTATAATTATTTAAAGATCAATGAGTGATTTACTCATTTATTATTGGTTTTCAAATCAATTTTAACTATTCTTTGATCCAAATTTTGAGACTTATTGCATTCCTCTTTATTTCTGATAAATATAATAAAATTAATCAATGTTATAGACAAAATAAATTTAATGATCTAATCTAGAGGTTCTATTGAGTTTGTATGGATAACACAGGAGTACATGATGTGTATCCCAAAGGTACACACCATGTACTAGTGTTTACTACACCAAGAATTAATTCAAAATTAACTCAAACTATATAAATTTATTACACACTATGAATTTAAATATACACCACATATTGATTGGGAAATCACCACACACAGTCAGCTAGAGTACATGCCATGTAACTTCAGTACTTGACGTGTAGTCCCTTATTCACATACGTTCTATGTATTCTCTTACATGGAATACATGACTAGTGTCCATGTAACTCCAAGACTACATGTTAGGTAGTCCATGTACATATTGTGTACTCCAACATTTGTTTTGGCATAGTTACATGATGAATCCTTATGCATGTATTGAAGATAGGCGATTAAAAAAATACATGTTGTGTAGTTCCAATGTACATGTCGTGTACTTTTACCAAATTGAACATAATTTAAAATTAATCTAATATACTATGAAAACCTTATCAACATGAGCTCTATGTGGTCATTAAGTTGATAGTACATGCCTTGTGACTGGGTTTATATATATAAATGTATAAGTAATTTCTTTTTAATTTTCAGATATATATATATATATATCATATATAAGTCGTATTACTATTATTACTCTACGTGTATTTAATCATTACATGATACATAAATAACATTTTTTTGAGTGGTCATTAAGTTAATAGTACATGTAGTGAAATTAAATGATAATTCATGTATTCCACATGTCATAACATTAAATTGTATACGACTATAATACATGTTTGTCAGACCAGATAGATACTCACCATTTTTCATCCAAGGTACATTTTGTACAACATTGATTTTAAATTAATTTCATAAATTTTTTTTTAAAATTATGGTGGATGATAATTTCAATAAAATTTGGATGAGAATTAATATAAAAAATTTGATTAACTAAAGAAGATTGATTTGTTCGAGAACGATTTATCTTAAATAAGAACAATTAGAATTGAGTGCTCATTTTAATTAATGTGTAATTAGTTGCATGAATGTGGAAGATCATGATCTTAGACCATACCTTTATATGTTATTGATTATATTTAATTTATTATAAAATTAAATTTTTGGCATTCATGTAATTTATCATCTAGTAATGTAACGTCTAGCATGACCCTAGTTTCTTTTTTGTAAACCCTTAACCAATCCTTTGTTTCCCCACTAGAATATGAGTAAAAACTAATGTAATAGTTGGAGAACCCAAACTAATGGATGAAGTTCAAGTTTGGATATGAGGTAAAACAAATCCAAGAGAGAAAATTAGGTTTATATGTGGAAAGATCCAACACGAACCATAAATAGTTCATGATTTTTGTCCCATAGGTTTATGGTTAGTATATCTTCTTCTAGATAAACTATCCATTAATAGAATATCATGATCATACCACTTTATTATTTTATTTAAATCAGGTTTCATGGTTACGTCATAATGGATATTTATTCATGTTTACATGAATTAATGAATTAAAAATAATGCAATATAAAACTAAAATAAAATGTATTATGTGTAAATATTATCTAAGACATGGTTAATAACATAAGTTAATCCAAATAATATGAAAAATAATGTAATAAATATAATAATAAATAAATTATACATAAAATATAATATACCTCCATTATATATTTCTTTCATTATAGACTTCTGCTTCTTCTGCTAAACCAAACCATACTTTATTGTTCTTGACCAGCCGAAGTTGTGGTGAATTAAATTATCATGGAATTATAACAGGATTTTTTTTGTTTTCATAACTTAGTTCACATCAATGGTTGAAAAATAAATATGGACATGGTGTAACTTAGAGGAATAGGTTGAGGAAATCCGATTTATGTATTTCATGGTTGGATAGTCCACTCAAAATATCAAGGAACTGTGAGTGAATATAGTTGGTGTTTGGAATGCCTACCTAAAACCCTTCAAATTGATTGAATGGAAAAATTAATAGTGATTGGAAGTTGAATATAGATATTTAACACTATAATGTCCATGAAATATGACATTCTAAATCCAATGGTGAGGACTATTGTGTTCTGATAAAATAGTGGGAGATTAATAAATATAATATTCAAATTTTTGTCTGAATGTTATCTAATAATGTAAAAAACTATACTCATATTATTTTTAGAAACATAAATAAAAATAATTCAAATATATCACTATGATCAATACTTGAGAAAGGTATCCCTCTCACAATCACAAATTTCCAATAGTGGAAAAGGACCTTAAACATTATCCTATGTCATGAAAGGAAATTTAATATACTATAAGAACATATTCATGAAACCCCTAGTAATAAGGCTTCTTTGGAAGAGTTCTCTCTTTATGAGAAATATTTGAACGATGCTACATTTGTTTAGTGTTTCATTCCATCATCCATGACCAATATGGTTTTGAAGAAACATGAGGACATGGATGTGTATATCATGATGTCTCACCTTCTAGATCTCTATCCACAGAAGGTGAGACAAGAGAGATACTACATTTCCAATGATATTTTTAGAATTAATCATGGAGATTATTCACCAGATGGGCCTCATGTAGTTAATATTATTGGGTATATTGAATTCTTATACATATTAGGTACTAAATTCACATTTTAGTTGCACCAAAATCTCATACATTCCCCATAACCCAAGACCTTCTCTAGTTTTACTATTAATTTTTACATGAATAGTAATGAGAAGGGTCTTTCAGAACATCTTAATTTGATTTTCCTAATGGATAAGGATGTGGGTAATGAAAAACATTTGATACTTATGGTGAATAAGAAAAGGATGAACAAGAAAACGTTTCCCAAGACTCATAAAAAATCTACATCTCTTGATCTATGTCTTTCCCTAAATAATAATATCTAGAGGAAGGAATGGGAAATGGAGACAATATGTTTTTTATAATGCAAACAAGGGAACTAAAATTATAACTCCACACATAAGAAAGCTAAATCTAAATGTGTGTTAATTATCAGGTGTAATATTTTGATATCTGCACATTGGTTATTAGATATAGTTTTTAGTGCTCACACCTCTAAAAAAATTCATGAACCAAGTAGATTCTGAAATATTTCTAGAGAGGTGGATTTTTGAGCTACCAATGGTGTAATGTTGGATACTCTAGCCATTGGTTACTACCACCTTTATATTCCAACAATAATGATATTAGTTTTAAGATAAACAATGTACCAATTGTTTCCATGAACATAATTGTTTTATCATTCCTAAATACAAATGGTTTTATTTCCATTTTTTGAAAAAAAATGTTTCTTTTATAAAGAAAACATATTTTATGGTATTTCGAATTTAAATAATGATCATTTTGTATTAAATTATGAAAACCTAGTATTAAATATATATATAATGAATAATGTTCAAGAAAATAATATAGCACATAGATATTTTATTTTCTTCTTGGTCATATAAACGAAAATTCTTTGACAATGCTCTATCAACATGGCTATTTAGACACTTTTGAGATAAAAAAACTTGAAATATGATATTTTTTCTTATTAGGGAAAATGACCAAACCACCATTTGGTTGAAATAATGAAAGGGAAAAAAATATTTTAGGATTTGTACAGACTGATGTGTGTGGACCATTTTGAGTAGAATCTAGAGGTGTGTATTCTTACATCATAACTTCTACTATTTAATTGAGTATATATGGATATGTATACATGATGAGGAATAAGGTTGAGTCCTATGAGAAATTTAAAGAATTCAATAGAGATGTATGGAGTCATCTCGGAAAGAATACAAAGAAGCTTTGATTGGATTGAGGTGGTGAATATCTTAACCAAGAGTTCATTGACATTCTATTGGATTTGGGAATTCTATCTCAAATTTCTCCTCTTTACAAACCATAGTGGAATGGTGTTACTGAATGTAAGAATCATACCTTGTATGACATAGTAAGTACAATGATTATTCATTAAGATCTTATATTATCCTTTTAGGGTTATGCATAAAACATTGTGGAATACACACTAAAAAGAGTACCAAATAATGTGGAAAATAGAATTCCCTTCGAGTTATGGAGTTGAAATAAACCTATTCTATTTCATACAAATGTATTGAGTTGTAATGAATTTTTAATACCTTATCAGGAAAAAACTACCGTCCTAAAGCACAAATTGTATCTTTATAGAGTACCCTACAGAAACAAAGAGATACTATATATAAAACTGCACAGGAAATAAAGTTAATATCCCCAAACTAATCATATTTCCTGAGAGGAAGGATATCCTCATACCGGATATTATAATAAAGTTTGACTTCGATGAAGTTCATGTTCATAATACCTAAGAGTTGGTAGAGGAACATATACTACAGGTCCCCATGAAAGAAGTAATTCATGAAACACAAGTACTTTGTATGAGCCCTAGAGTGGTAAGAGAACCATAGAGATGGTTTTCTAGTCATTGATGTCGGTGAATCATTATTAGTTGATAATGATGCACAAATTACCTATAAATAGGTAGTGGAGTGATAATAAGATGCATGGTGGAAATATGTCATGAATTATGAAATGGATTACATGTATCAGAACCAATTTTGGGTTCTAGTTGAAGCACCAGTTGATGAAAATATTATAGGGTACAAATGTGTATTCAATATAAAACTGGACATTTAAGTTAAGTTAAATACATATAAATCAAGTCTAATTTCTAAAGGGTGTACATAACATAAAGGAATTGAATTTTATGAAACCTTATCACTAGTTTCCATGTTTAAATCCATCGTAATTCTACTTGAAATAGTAGATTACCATGACTTTGAAATTTGGAATATTGACATCAAAACTGCTTTAGTTATTGGTATCATTCAGGAATATGTCTATATGAAAAAACCAGTAGGGCTTGTGTCTTCAGGTGATTCCGATAGGATTTTAATGTTGTAGATCCATTTATGGATTGAAGAAATAATCCAGTTCATGGAACATTTGATTTGATGAAGCTAAAAAAGAATTTGGTTTTGTTAGGAATAAATGGGATCCATCTGTTTACATGAGATTCAGTGAGAATGTGGTCAGTATCATAGAATTATATATTTATGAAATATAACTAATTAGAAACGACATCCGTGTATTATAGTTTGTTAAGGACTGGTTGAAAAAGAGTTTATCCATGAAGTATTTAGGTGAAGTAAACTATATTATTGGGGTAAAGATCATTTGTGATATACCTAGTAGAATTATTAGACTAAGTCAAAAACATACATTGACCAGATACTAATGATATTTATTATGTAATAACCAAATAGGGGATTGGTTCTACTATCACATGGTATATATCATTCTAATAAAATGATTCTTTAGACATAATAGGATAAAGATGGAATGAGTAATATCACATATACTTTAGTGATATGACGAATCATATATTCCATTTTATGTACTAGACTTGATGTTTCCTATGTATTGAGAATGGTAGGAAGATATCAATATGGTCTAGGAGAATAGCATTAGTATATTGTATTGAGCATGTGAAATTATTATTTTATAAATCAAGAATTATTTAAACCCAATTATATTATTTTCATAATAGAGACAATTTATTTTGTGTTGTGCACAATGATTCCTAGACATAATCCTCTCAATCCCTAGATAACTCAATCTCCTAGAGTACTCCGAATAATAGATAGCGACCTTCCTAAAATTTACATTCTTGTGTCTATAGAGATCAAGGAGAATCCTTTGGAAGAGATTCTCAAGTAGATCAAAGGATGAAGGTGAAAAAGATATGATCTACCATTCCATCTCCCATGGATTCCTATGGCGACATACAGAGATTCTAGGAACATGTTTGGATCACCTCTAGAGGGAATATATTCTTCATTACTATAATGAAACGATGTTACAATGGATATCCAATTCTAGATCCATCAATGAAGAAATAATTTCTCGCAAGGTAATTCATTAATTGATTAAATAAATTATAAAAAATATATGCAGATCTTGTGCTTTGGATATGGAATTTATGAATTTTCTATATTAATTTATTTAATTCTATTTATCACAGTTCTCATCATCATGTAAATTTTATATTAATTATAGAACACAAAAAAAAATTTGGACACGATCCATACAATGATTCCGCTATACCATGATCCTACACATTTCTCTTCATCAGCATTAACTCATCAAATGGTCTATGACACTACTCAGTCCAATTAAATGACTTCCCTTTATATATTAGGGTATTCAAAGGGGATTAAATCCTATATAATTCTACCATGATCCTCATGTTGTACAATTCCAGTACAATGAAACTCTACACCTCCAATATTCTCTTCGATGGATCCCAATAAAACACTACTTCAACCTTTTCATGGTCTACAACTAAAATGTGATCAAAATTCCGGTACTCCGGAAAGTGAACCTCATAGATATAAAACTAAACAATTCAATATATTAATATAAAGTTGGTACTTCTAGAGTAAGTCTATAACCAATGTCAAATGATTTTTTGTTCCTCCTTTGATGTAGAGTAAATGGGAATTTCAACAATTATGAGAACCAAAAATTGGTTCAAGTATGGAAAAATGATCTGGTTTATTATATAAATAAACATTGCAGGGGAATTCATTACACTGGGATGATTCTATAGGAAATCATAGTTTCTATAGTAGTTGAGTAATGTTTCCTTTTTAATATTATCCTCCCAAACCCTCGACTGGTGGTATCTAGACCTAATTTTGATCTTTCATAACTAACTTGTGCCTTGTAATGTGTCAAAGAGTTATTTAATCCACTTAAAGGGTACTTGCCCTTTATTTTTACCTGGTTATAGTGATGATAATCAATACAATACCTTGTGTTTCTATCAACTTTTTTAACATAAGAAACTATATCTTTGGTCATACAACTACACCCTCATCTCCTGAAGCTCGGTATGGGTTGTGTGATACACCCCAAAAGAGATCAATGTGGTCTCAGGGTGCATGTAAATAAAAAAGTCTAGCTCCTAACATAGATTTAATATCAAAACGTACTTAGGGAATATGTACATAAATTCCACCACTATTGAAGGAATAAAAATGCCCAAATGGAACATTATTCCAAGGGATAGACTTTCTAACTGATGGGTGATGGGTTTTATCTTCCTTCTCATAATACCCAGTCACTCCTCCATAAGATCTCTCTCACCCAAAATGTATAAGATCATCCAATATGAATAAAGGAATCAAAATTATCTATGATTAAAGTCAATCTTGGGGGGAACTACAGAAAACCAATCCGTTACCATAATTATTTCATAAGTATTATTTATGATGACCAATATGTACCATGACAAACCCTATCTACTGTGTTTCAACTAGTACTACCAGTAAGAAAGAATTATCAAAGAAGTGTTTCCTGTCTAAAATGCTTGACAAATCTTCTGATCTAAAAACTCAATTGGAGGCTCTGCTTCTCTCACTAGGTATACGGACTTAATTTAATAATTCATACCTATGTCTATAAATATTGTATAAATATTAGAATAGACACACATCATAACTTTGATCACCTCATGTGTAGTAGGGTCATATACCTCCATAGCTAATAACAATTCTTGGCCCTGAATTCGAGCTCCCTAATCATGTCATGGGACAATAGGTACTGGTGATGGGAGTATCTTGTATCATCATCATCCACCAAAATCTCCTCACTCCAGAGCTACACCTACTCCTAGTTAATTACTATCTCCCTAGGGGCCACCCTGGCCTGGCCTAGGAGCTCCCTAGTCATCATGCTACCTATGTTATGGACATTCATCTCCTACCATCCTCCCCTCCTCAATTCAATATCTCAAGATATCAAATTAATGTGACCTCAACCATCATTTTTATAACATCTCCCTAACTTTTAAATGAAGATATCCCCCATGTAAACCATATTCCACATTTCTATATCACTAAGTCTGACCATTAGAAGATCTTGTGTGCTGAGATGCTATTGAATAGTACCTACAATATTCTATAGATGACATAAAACCATGATGATCATCTCCATCTTCATATGTGTGGCAACCATCTTATAATAATCTCTTCATCACCAAATCCTACTCTAGCACTCCATTATAGGATAGAATGTAAAAAAAAATACTACAGTGGAATGGATTTCTCACTGGAGACCCTAGTTAAAATTCCATTCCCATAAGTAACCATATCCAACCATGTTGGAGGAGTGCCACATTATGTTATTCAACATTGAGGCATACTATGAAACCACCATATTACCCTGACAAAGCTCAAAAATATCTTGGATCATAACTGAGCATAAATACAATGGGTAATACACCTCAAAAAACACCTTCTAGAATTCAAACTATGACAGCATCACCACTTCATGATTCATAATGACTTGACTAGTTTCAAAAGTTACCATATGATCATCCAGCATCTAAATGAGCCATCTAACTCAGATTTCATGATCTAGACAATCTTACACAACCTAGGAATCAAGATCATAATTAATCCTCAGTGTCCTATGACGTTGGAACTCATTTACCAAGAAAACATTGAATGAATCGTCATCCTAAACTACTGGTATTATCTACTACTCAATGAGATAGGGTGTCTCAATAGATTTACCTAGAGGAAAAACTTTATGTGATGCCCCTAAACTATGGCCTCATCACTCATTGGATAATCCTAACAGTCCTAAATCAATTAATTGTGTGGTTGTCTTTCCAGAGGCATCCTAAAATTAATCAAGATGTATAATTATTAGATGAGGATATACATATGGGGAGATGGATCAAGAAGGAAAATCAATGTACTAAATAATATATTATTCATGTGCCACTATTACACACAACCAATTTTTTAGTATGTAGAGTAAAAAAGTAGTATTCAGTGTCCTGAGGTATGGATAAGTCGGTTTTCGCCCCATCATTGTATTCATTATCTTAAACTATGCACTCGAGATATATTGACATTATTTCCTTAATTCCAAAAAAAAATCCTCTTAAAGGAAGAAATCTAAACATAATCCCATGGAATGAATTATTTTGATACCATAATATAACACTCTGACGCGCCAGGGCCCACCTGGCTGGCAGAAAGCTTAGCCATCCCAGACCCAATACTTCATTTAAATGGCTCAGGGTAAGAAATGAGTTTTAGGAAGGCATAATATAAAATGGGATCCTTATCCTAATGCATATGTATGAATGATCCCAACCATCTCCAAGAAATTGTACAGATGAATCATAAAAATAATAACATCATGATTTAACTGTGCATGCAATAAAATATATGGAATAAAAAACATATGGAAAATTAATCTAAATAAAAAAGGAAAAAAATACAAACCCAATAATAAATGAAATCAAAACTATACAATAAATATAATAAGAAATATATAAGAGACATAGACTCCTGATCTCTATGTCTAACCACTGCATATGATCAATGCACCCCAGGTATCACTATGCTCCTCTGATGTCACCACTAAACTATTTATCATTTGCATATGGCATGACACATGAGAGAAAAGTATGTGCATGGGTGAGTGTATACATGCCCAGTAGGATTTCCAATAAAATCCTAATAGAACAATATAAAGATAAGAAAAAGGTTAGGTCAACCTATAACAATAGGGAAACAAAACACATCATGGATATATGCTAAAAAATAAACCTAATAAAAATAGAAATTGGATCCCTATCTCTAAAGCCTAGCCGAAGAAATTGATCCTACATGTAGCTACAATAGGTCTATTACTGATTCCCAAAATCTTGTGTGTTTATCAAAGAAATTTATTTTGAGGGAAATCACCTTGCTGCTGCTCCACAACCTGAGGTGGAACAGAATCCCATATATGACCTAATCTTTAGTATGTTAAGGGTGCTCCACATAATAGATATTGTACCTACACACAAGTGTGATAGGTGGTACTGTTCTTCCAAAAGTGGACTCAAACACTAGTACATTAAGGTTAACATAATGGATAAATGACCCTTACTCTGCTATGATAAGGGTGGTAACATAGTGATCGGAGGACCTAGGCCCTTATATGATAAGGGATTCCACTGAGTAGGTAGAGGACATACACCCTTGTGGGTCAAAGGGGTACCACTCAATCAATATAGAAGACTGTATGGGACACGTGCCCTGGTGCAACAGGGGGTTTCCAACCACATAATCTATCAAATAATCCTTCCCTGGTCACTTCCATTGTCAATCATCTCCTAATGAATTTTCATGATTGGAACACCTCACGTTGGATATTTTATACCACAATGAAGGCCTCCATCACATTATATATGGGAAAACACCCAGGATAGGCTACTCATGTTCCAAATTTTGAGTCCTAAGGAAGGATATATAAGAAGATAAATATTTTGGGAGAAAAACATAGTTTATATGGGTGTCCACATGATGTGTGACATCACCCCTCTAATTAGACGTGTTCCCCCTTGATGTGGTTTGGGAAGCCATGTCACACTAAAAATTGTGTACTAGTTGTATATGGATTGTCTCAACCACCCAGGTCCTACCCATGCTCTTTCGATTATATTCATGTACATTAGCTTTTTTCCATTTACAATGATGTGTCTAGGTATTATATATGTTTTCGGGTATATAGTTATATTTGTGTACTCTATTTGTGCACATGTTTATGGTCACTTCCATAATTGTGTACTCCCGAAGTACACTTTGGGACACCATCATAGGGTAACATTGTGTGTGGTGGGTCCACATAGTGTGTGATGTTTTTTCTACACTTTAATCCCTAGCCATCATAACCAGGGGATTACATGAAAATTTTTCTTCACAGTTCATGTCATGTAGTCTGGTTTATCCCATAAACATAATTTTACTCATGAAGATCTTTGATATTTCGTTTCTGCTATTGATTGTTCTTGTATACCACTCAAAATAGACTAAATTTATTTTTATGTCATTGGATTCCAATCTGAGTCCTCCAATGTTTGTAAATCCGGAATTCAATCTACCATTGATGAGCCTTCATGCATATTGTGTGCCTTTTATCTTCTCTCTAAATCCCAAATCCAGGGATTCATCAACCTCGTCCAACAATGAATCTCGATCCATCCCTAAATCACAATTGTGGTCATTATTCTCACATCCTCCATGATTCTTGGATTCTCTCACACTCTAAATCATCATAGTTTTGTCAAACCATGACCCCTAGGGCCAATGGTAAAGATAAAAAAGAAGGGAGAGGGAAAATACACAAAACTAGGCTGAAACCATCATTTTAATATCATTCTAAACTAGTGTTCACAAAAATTGGGGAGTATAGTGGGTGATCGGAATAAAAAAACAATTATATAGAATCAATATAACTAATATGTTTCAGGGATCATGAAAAAAAATGAAAAAATTCATATCATGAAAGGAAGACAAGAATTCATACACAATCATTTAATCAAAGGGGTGGAACCCACAAATGTTTAGTCAAACCACAATTTAATATTTATAATTGGTGAATAATGTGTTCTCTACTAATGATGAAGATCTGTTGTGTTCACTTCCTCTAGATCCATCACAACCCAATCATCATTCATCATCTGATCCCAATACACCAATGAATAACATCCAAGCCTCTTCTCAAATACTCTTAGATTTATGCGACTAACCCCAGAAATTTTTTATAAATGGTTATTTATAGATTAATTTACGTTATTTCCTTTAAAATAAAATTAAAAA
This sequence comes from Viscum album, assembly GCA_963277665.1. Taxonomy (NCBI): domain Eukaryota; kingdom Viridiplantae; phylum Streptophyta; class Magnoliopsida; order Santalales; family Viscaceae; genus Viscum; species Viscum album. Next base: position 30,857,275 of record OY728150.1, on the reverse strand, counting down.
AATTATGTATTAAATTTAATTAAATGCACCAACAATAGCTACCTCAACCATATATCCATCACTGACTAACTTAATGTCATGATTAAAAAAAACCACACTTTCCAGAATAAACTATCATCTCGGATTTTTCATCTGATGTCCCTAACCATGGGAAAGAAAGAAACTTCAAAAATATGCTTGAAAATCCATTATAATATTTTATTATTATTACATTGATTCTTGGGTCCTGAAACATCTAATCACATGTCCAACTCTGATGATAAATCTAAATATATTCATGGATATTTTCTAAGGAAAGACACAATAAAACCATAGTCATTACACCACATGTGTATTTCTTAGTAATATTTAGAGGATCATTCATGAAAAATAATTTCTATTCAAGTATTTATTTATTTTTTAAGGATAAATATGGAAGTGAAACCATAAAACAGTTTTAAAAAAATTAATAAAGTTTTGTAAAATATGATGTTTCGAATCAGTTTCATAATTAATATTTTCAATGTTGAAGTGAATAATTTGGATAATATTTTATTGAAAAATATTCATCAATACATGTTCTTATAAATGATATAAATGTTCTCAAAACATATTTTTATTGGAATTTAAAACATTTGATTGCGAAAAGATGGAAAACAATATAAATATTTTTAAATACCTTTACTGAAAACACACATTGGAAAAAGAGTAATGAAAATTATTTTGAAAAAAATGAACGAAAAAATGATTGTCACATGATTTAATAAATAATTGTGTTCTAAAATATGATAGGAGAAAATTTTAATTAAATTAAACCATGGATATAGATAAGAAATGATCACTTAAACAAGATGTCATTTATTAAAACCATATTATAATTTTATGAAAAAGGAATTAATTCATGGAAATATATTTGTATTAAAACTCATTATCCTAAATGAGAAGAATGATAAAATATCATATAATTTTTTAAATAGAATAACATATATAACATTGAATAAATAGGTTCAAAAGTAAGCCTTATAACTCAATGAATGATGTTTGAGTCACCAAAATCACCTATGGAAAACAAAGTTCATGAGCTATGAAAAATATTAAAATGGGGATTATGTGGTAAGAATATAAATCCCCAAAATTAATTGGGAAAACATCATATAATAATATCATTGGATATAATTTACATATAATATATAAAATATGTACAACATTAATAATTATAACTCAAAGAACGGGAATTGAGTTAATAGATACCCTTAAACAAACAAGAATTTAAATAAAACCCACTTGAAAGATATATATTTAAATTGAACTAAAATTTAAATAAATAAATTGTCTATCATGATATAATTTCTCAATTATTAAATATATATAACACATAAGTGAAATTATGTTCATAATACAAAGCTTGTCTCAAAGAGAGGAAATTTAGATGAAACACCTTACTTTTTATCCTAACTTCAAAAAATTAACTATAACCTTTAGTATAACAAACATATAAATCATAGAAAATTTTTTAAGAACTGTATTCCTACCAATAACCATTTTTAAACTTAATATATAATTAATCTATACATATATAGTAGTTGGTTTTTACTAGTTTTCCCATATCATGTGTTTATAATTTTGATCTTTTATACAAGTTTAGTTAAAGATAGGTTTTGAGTTTTCAAAATTTCATCATTATTGTATTATTAATAGTATTTTAGTTGATTTTTTATAATAACTTATAATGTTTCAAATTCTGTTCATTGGGTTTTAATTCTTTATCCTTGAAGATGAAATAAAAAATCAGCATGTTTCAGGGATTCTGAACGATTGAAAAGTATTTTTTTAATTAACGTGTTCAATATTTACATAAAAATTCCTAAAAAATCATACTTTAATTATTTATATAATATTATAATAGTAATTATGTTACCATAATAATACTTAATATAATTTCATATCATTGTTCAAGAATGTGGTAAAACCAGCCAAAAATGAACATACCAATATTAATAGATGATTATTATGTTTTTTAGTATTAATTACATTATACCATAAAAATATTGAAATTATTTAGTTTAAATTATATTATAATAATTTAATTGTAATTAATTATAATAATATAGTAGTTATTAGAAATCTATTACATAGAACAAAGACACAATTTTCCTCTTAGCATGCTTGTTCTAAATGGTTGAATTTACGACAATCATTTATTGGTCATATAATTAATAGGATATCAAATATTCCATAAAATAACTTTAATGATTTCATAAAAACCATATTTATCCTTTAAATTCATTCTTAGAACCATCCATGAGAGGTGGTAATGAAAGATGGATTTCACCTATTCATGGAGGTGGTAGTCCGTACATATGTTTGCATGATGTTTTTGTTTTCCTTTAAACAGGATACATAAAAAACATGGTTTATAACATAAAAATATTAAATTATATATATATATCATATTAATATATTAAATTCATGTCACTTTAACCAATAATGTTAGTCGGTGAAAGAAAATGAACATGTCACATCGTGTTGGTGGGAGTTCGTATATACCCACATTTCAAATTTTAATATTTCATAAAAGTAAAGGGATAAGGATTTTAATGCTAGTACCATAAATTTAATAACATATTTGTATGATGTTGAAACTGATATAATAATTTTTATATGGTTTAATTACATTTTTGGAAGAAATTTCATAGAATTATGTAATAATGAGAAGGGAGTGATTAAAATTTTATACATCGCCACTTGGATCATCTCCTTTGTGAAAGTTGTTAAACATTTTAGGGGTTGTGTTTTTATAATACCAAAACCTTTGTAAGGGATTTAGGTGTGTTTATAAGAGGTTTGGATATAATTTTTCTCTGAACCTATGGGATTTTGGGGCCAAGGGATTTGAGGTGAAAAAATCCCATTTATTAGAGAAACGAGGTGACATTTTTGTAAATACCCATAAAATATCAACAATGGGAAGTCAATATCATTTAATGTACCTCCATAATTGATAATGTTTTGTGTATAGAAGTGATAAGATCAATGAATCTCTCAACCACAATTTATGAATCATTTTTTCTACACCTTTCCATATGATTTTTCACATTTACAAAAGTTTCTTTATTTGTAATAAATAATGTTTACCTAAGATAAATTATATTACATGCCTAAAAAATAAAATAGTCGTTATTATATAATTTAGAAGCACTTATTACAAATTTTTAGTCATTTTTATCTTATTCCATTTCATAATTAGATAAAAATAAATTTTAAAAAAATTGTAGTGCAATATACCAAAAATGTTTTAATGAAAAAGTCACATATGTTCTAAAATATCTCCGATGTGTTCGTAAATTAAAAAATATTCTATAACATATAATGGTACTTATAAAAAATAAATTTGGTCAAGTATTATGTTTGAGAAAATTTTATTTATTATTTATATATAAATATTTTCTTAAATTTGCGGTATTTATAAACATGATATGTTCCACTATTCAAAAAATTAATTATTTTAGAAAATTCCAAAAAAATATTCTTAAGATTATTATTATTAATCCAAAATGATGTTTATTTTTGAAAATTAAATTTTTAAAATTTCAGAATTCAATATTTATATAAAATTATGAAATACAGTGGAATACTATTCATATTGAAAAATAACATTTTAAAACAATAAATTTTAATCATTCATAGTTTTTTATCACATAATAATAAATTTATTAGTAATATATTATGCATTTTATCAATATATAATTTTATTTTCTTTTCAGAAAATATATATATATATATATATATACATTTTAGTATAATATAAATTTTCTTAGTTTTTTAAGTTATACTAATTGAATATCATATTTTTTAAAAGTAGCCTTTATTTTTATTATAAATATATTTATTAATGCAGTTACTACTATTAAACATGAAAATTCAATGGATGGGTTTCATGGGTCACATTTAATTTTTAAGAAGAATATCATAGTTTCATTTTAATTCAGTGTTGTGTTTAGGTAAAGATATCAAACACATTATTTTTTTAAGAAACAATACTATGAAATATTTGGTTGTTACATTCTCCCCCATAAATAAATTATTTCACCATTATTTTTTAATAATTACATATTTTAGAATGATAACTAAGGGTATATGTAAGGTGTATTGAGATTTAATTTTTGAAGGATGTGTCAATCTTACTTTTGGAAGATAAGGAATCTCACCAATAGGTATGGAATTTGGTCTAAAAATACATCATGATTAATTTACGTATATATTTTATAGTCAATATCATAGTGATAGATGATCATAGTTTAGGCTGAATGGCCCTAAGGCCTTCATTTTTATTGATTTTTTATAACCCCCTTTTCAAGGGATGAGGGGAACCCTTACAAGGCCCGTAGGCTCAGAGATTACATGGCTCGTAGGCTTAGGAGATTACATGACCCAAAGGTCTTAAGAAATTCAACCAGACTATCTATAAAGAACTGCCCCTCCCCAGCATCTGCATGTTGATAGTAGCTCTCCACCTTTGCATGACCATCTATATAGGCTTCCCATGAAAGCACTAGCTTGTACCGATGGCATAACCATACCCTCTCATTCTAACAATCCATTTGGCTCTACTCAGGTGAGTGCACCTGCTCTGAATCCTCTTCTAGGGTTGCTCCTTTTTTGTAGTGTGTCTAGGGCCTGCATTCATGTGGCCTGAAGGCCTTGGGGTGGCCCTAAGTCCTTAAGGTGGCCCGAAGGCCTTGAGAATCAATAGGCCCGAAGGCCTTGGGTGGACAAAAATCCTTGCAAGACCCGAGGACCAAAACAGTGGCCCGGAGGCCCAGATGGATGAATAGTTCTGGCTGCTACAGTACCGAACAGTTCCTGATATAGTACTTCTATAGTACCCCTGAAATATTCCTCCACCCGGATTTGATCTTGGGTCTCTTGGATGAACCTAGAGAGTCCTCACCAACTAGGCTGAGGCTCTTGAGCGATGATCATTGTTTGATTTGAGATACGGAAAATGATTTCCCCTTTTTGGTAATTTTTTTGACCAATCCATTTCCAAAATCTTATAAAATTTATCTAAAGGATGACTAATAAAATTTATATATGGGATATAATAATCCTAAAACTATTTGTTTTATTCAATATAAATTCATTGATGTTGTGATTAGGTTTCCTTTAAGAAATTCTTTAATTTATGAATTTTTCTATATCCATAATCCAATAATACATCCATTAATCTAGAGTGTACGATAAGTATTCCTAAATAATCATGATCGGCATTATTTTCAAGTTATACATCATTCAGGGTGATTCTATAGGTTTTTTATCATTCACTTGTATTAAGAGGTTATTGATGTCAGTTTTCATCATTATCCCATAGTTTGGGGCACTTTTTTTATAATTCCCATACTCTGTAAAGTTGAATCATTGCACAAAGGGTCTTTCATTAAGCTAGGGAATCACTTAATATGTAACATTAGTTAGTCTCTTCAAATCTCTTGGTAATTCATATACTCTATGAAAATCTCTTTCATGGTTGAACCACTTACTATTCCTTAGATATATTCCCCCATATGCTTCTTCCCTTATTTGATTCATGTGGATGGATAAAATTTCTTTCTTCTATTCATTTTATTACATGAATTCCCAAGGAAATGAATTTCCTTCTCTTATCCCTAAAACCATGAGAATAATGAGAGTATCTATTTTCCATTTCCACATTAAGTGCACATAAAAAACCTTTTTATAGCTATCAAAGTATATTATATAGAATATCTTTTGAAAAATTCATTTTTTGACACCAATAAACCATTTGATCATCTGTTCAGATCATCAATAAAATCGTATGTTTACCTAGTGAGTATCGTGAATCATAATTCATAGGTACACAATAATTCATCCACATTTGTTTTAACACTAGTTATTCAATATCTATTTTTATTTTAATATATTGGGAAAATTTGTTTTTAATAATTATTTTTTAAATTCCACTCATTCCATATATTCAACTTTTTTTCTTCTTTTTCGTATTCTTAATGAGATTACACTATTGGTTATTTTCACCTTTTATGAGATAAGTAGATAAAATTACCTTCTCATGCTTGGAGAATTAAATATTAGAAAGTATTTTTTACATTACATGGATCCATTTCTTATAAACTAGTTTATTTGAAGAACCAAATGTGGATTGTGGGTTTTATTGCATGAAAGAATCAAATACCAAGTTTCCCATTCCATCGTGCAATAAGGATCTCAATAAGGTTTTTATTATTTCATATAAATTGGGAGATAATTTTTATAAATAATTTCAATCCATTTTCCATCCACTTTTTTCTCATGTGTACAATCATTTCAGTTTCTGTCACATACAATTTTAACTCATTTTCTTTTTAGTCTAAAAATTCTTAAAAAAATTAATCACGACTGATAGATCTTTATATAATTTGGAATCTAAAAAATAAACCATGAAATGTGTCACTCTTTGAAAAAATCACATTATATTTTATTCCAACATAAATCACTAGTGTTTCAATCTATGTTTCCTTATAATGGTTTCCTTTATACGGGTTAACATAATTCCTTAACATAAAAAAAACCTCCAAATGTATTAAGAATATAATGTTGTTAACCATAGACAATCCACCTAGACCCTCCAAATATTTTCACAGTTACGGATCTTTTTCTTTCATCAAGTGATGAATTATTTAATCCCTAACACTCACTTTTCAAGGTTATTACCCCTAGGTACATCTATTCCAAATATTGCATCCACTTGTGTTATCCAGATTGATATGGTATCGCTATGAAAACCCAAAAACTCTATTTTACCAAAATTTCATGATGGTATCCTTTACTAATAATTATACCACAGACTTTTCCCCATGGTTCTCACTGATTTTCACTAATACTAATCCCAGAAAATAGATAATCAATTATCTATAGATAACTAAATCCTACCCTGATACCAATTGAGACACGCTAAACCTTCACTACAAAGCATAAAGATAAAGACACATTCTTTAGATACATTGTTTGATAGAAAGTGATATGAAACTATCTAAATCTATATAAATAAAAATATTTAATGTTATATCTCAAAATAATCACATAATTCCCAAGAAACTATAGGTTTTTTTGTATACCAGCTACAAACAAATCTTAGTATACAATACTTGGGAACATTATTTCAATAATCACACTATACTTATAATTATTATAAAAATCTCATAAGCTATGTTCATCCTCATAACATGTTGTATGGAAACATAATAAAGGTATGTGATCAAACACTTACTAATAGAAACATTTTAATGAAGCATAAGGTTTAGATCATAATAATGTGAGACAATATGAATAAGAAGATAAATATTTCATAAATATATCATAAGATCATAAGATCATGACAAGGTCATAAAATATGAATAACAATCATATCATATCTTCAAATAATACAAAAACAATCATGAATCATTGAAACATGAATATCGTTTGGAATATCTTGGTAAAGTGGAAAAATGTAAGAATTTTAAAATAAAATCACTGAGTGGATTTGTCATCACAACATGATTTCCATACCATATTGGTCTTAGAATAATAACTTGTGTACCCTATTTATGATTGATATACAAACCCTATACCTTATTAGTCTTTTGACAAAACTCATGTACATATTTATTCTTAGGCTAAAACCTATCTAACTCTTTAGTATTAAAAAATAACGCATATACAACTTTCGTCTTGGGTGACAAACATTGAACCATCTTAATTATATGAGATATTAAGCACTAACCAATACATTATAGGGTGATATAGGACCCCACCCATAAAGAATACAACAATATGTTCACCACTAATCTTGGTGTTCCCTTTTTGATCTTTCTCTTTACTAAAAATATGATTTTTATGGATACATACATATGTTCACCACTTGAAAACAATCATTTATTACACTATAAAGAACCAACGAATGGAAAATTACTTTCACAACATTTCCGGATGGTATCAGAAAAATTTAATTTTAGGAATAAAATGATTGATACCCAAACATTTTTCACCCATAAGCTGTATTTTATATGATAATTTAGAGTGTGATTCATTAAAATTATCTTCCAGGTAAATATTTTGTTTTATCATAAATAATAAAATTGTATTGAAACCATTGTGGAGTTTTTATAAAACCTTTTTTACATTTTCATCAAATAAGATTTTTCAAATCAAATTCAAAAATCAAATTTGAAAATGTGAAGTGAGTACTTTGGAAAACTTGTTCTTTGAAAAGAATAATAAATAAAAGTTCCTTGAAATTGAATATCCTTAGTTAATTTTTTATACAATTTTTTTTAGTTATTGAATACAAACATTTTTTCAATAATGTTTTTATATGGTGAAGTTGTTTGAAGTTCTGACAGAAATTATTCTTGAAAGGTTTTTGAAGGATAAAAAAGTGAGAATGTGAGTAAGTTATAAATTTCTCATCTTCTGAACCAAAAGTTTGATGATTATATGTAGATATAAAAGATCAAAAAATCCTGAAAATTACCTTGATACAATATTTTTGGAAATTAGAAGTTGATGTTTTCAAAACATACAGTTCTTGAATATTTTCAAGTAGGAAGATATTGTATTCAAAAGTTCATATTTGGATAGACCCATTGGATTATGACTGTTTTAAGGAATATAGAAAAATCATAGGACACAAATCATTATATAATGACATAGTAAGAATATCCAGATTTATTCTTGTTGAGTTTTTTTATTTTTTTAAAAATGTAAAAGAAATTAAAAGTGGATAATGAAGTTTTATTTAAATATTTGAGAAAAGAAAAGGGGGCGATCATATTTTTAATCATACATCGAGATTTAGACACAGTCTACCATAAAAAACTTTTTAGATATATATTTTTGATAAATGTTGATGTTTCTTCGGAATAAATAATTATATTAGATTAATTATGTTATTTAACAATGTAATTGCTCAATTTTTTAATCAAATATAGATGATTGTACAAATGAGTGTATTCTTAGATAAGTGAAAAGGGATCAAAAATAGAAACATTCATGTTTTACTAAATGTTGGGTTTTTTGGAAGGCATTATATTTATAAAAATAAAGTTGCGGACAAATTTTTGAAGTTATTATTGGAAAAAACATTGCAGGTGTCAGAAGTATTTAGAAGTTCAAATAATTTTGTCGACCATATTCAATTGGATTGGAGTAGTGAACTTAGAAATTTGAAGAATTCATGTCTCATGATAGGATTATGTTTAAATTTGTGAAGGTTTTAAGAGTTTTTGAAGAAAAACCATTTGATTAACTTTTTGTAAGAAAGTCTGTTAAATATGATATTTTAAGAAATTCCTTTGGATAATCATTTTATAAGAAGGACCATCAAATATAATTCTCATAAGAAACCATGATTCTCTGAGATATGTAAGGAAGAATAATTTAATTTAACCAAATAATGAACACGTAATAATAATATCATGCAAGGAATTCTGGACAAAAAGTTTCCAGCCTATGTTTTCTTAAGAATATTTACAAAAATTTATAAATTCTTAAATATTTTTGGTGTTATGCTTGTTTTTTAATTGGTTTTAATAAACTTATAATTAAAATAAATTTGGATCAGTTCCTTATTTTTCTAAAGTTAATGAAGTATGAATAAGGTTGAAATTAATGTTGGATTCAATATTATTTAAGATATTTTAATATGGTTATAAATTTCTCTAGAATACATGAGAAGTGTCGAAGTGGAATTTCAATGTTTAGGAGATTCATATTTCAAAATTTCTGTGATTGGGAGAACAAAACATAATTATCACTGATTTTATCTTCTAGAGGGCCTATAAATAATGGTTGTAATGTTCATCATACTAGTGTATTTTCACTGGAAAAAAATAAGTGGAAATAATTGTGTCAGAGTTCAATTTCCAACTGAATTCAATTTTGGCATTGAAGAATTCCATACTGAATTTTCTAAATAGAGTATCACACAAAAAATTATTTCATATTACCATACATAGTACAATAAATATAGATTCGATGAATAATGTTTGTGTGCTACTGATTTTTTGTTAAATCATATAGAATAGAAGTTTGTATCAAGAATAGTTCTTAGAAAAGGTGCATCGGATGAAAAATGTTGTTCACAAGAACTCCAGACATATATTTACTAAATGATGAAACTTTATAGAGATAATAATATAGATTAAATGCATAGAGTTTATTTTCTAATGTTTTTGTGAGGTACTGAGTTTCAAAATCATAAATAATAATGTTTTAATATAAGGTATAGTTTTGGAAAAGGACCATCATATGGGGTCAATCAGACCTAGACCCATTAGACATAGGCACATAGAATAGATCTTATGTATATAACTTTATTAGATAATTTTTCACAAAGTTTCATACATGGGTCATTGATCATATTGTTTAAGAAAAAGTTTCAAACTAAAGGGATTTAGTATAATCATTCATAAAGGGAGATAGAATGTGTCAAATAGTATTTAACACAAAAATTATATCCACTCGTCAAAATAGTTATTTTCCATAAACCCTTGGGGGTGAACATGGTAAATATGTAGGCTCTCACACTAAGAAGGATCCTTTTAAATATTTTTTTCATTATTTTCATTCCAACATTTTCATTCATGTGATTTTTAAAATTATTATAAGGAAATAACTATAACAAGTTGTAGGGGTTAAGATTATTAAATTTTGAAATTTGTAAAAGATAATAACTATTTCAACCCCAACCCATTCCCCATTGTTTTATGATCCATGGAAAATTTATAAATTATATAATACTTATGAAAATAAATTTACTGTTTAATATAAAATATTTTATTTTAAATGTTGGTAAATATTTCAAATATTTTGAAATACCATTGTTTTAAACTCATATTGTAAAAATAATAAGAAAATATTCTTTCAAAAATTTATAAATGGAAACAAGATGGTCACATGGGTTAATATGTAATAGGGTTTTAAAATATAATTGGATAAAATTTTCAAGGATTTTAAATATGGATATAGAAGATAAATCATCACTTAATGTGGATGAGATTTATTCAAATATTCTTATCATTTTACGAAAAAGGAATTCATTCATGGAAGGAAATTTATTATAAAAATAATTTTACTTGCTAAGATATAAGAGAGAATTTCCTATGAATTTCAAAAATTAAGAACATATAGAAAATAAAGAAACTAAGTTAAAGATAAAACCTTATAAGTAAATTAAATAAATTTAAGTTACTAAAATCCCTTATATACAACATAGTTCATGCATTAATAAAAATTTAAGATGGCATTTATTTGGTAATAATGTAAATCCCCATAAAAATATAAAATATTTTACAACACAATCATAGGGTAGAATTTCCCCAAAATATATGAAATCAAGTAAAGAAGAATAATTACAACTCAATGAATGATAATTGAGTTAACAAGAAATCAAAAAATTGAGGAGAAATTAAATCAAAACCTCTTGAAAGAGATAGATTTAACATTAACATTGATTTCCATTAATAAAAGGTAAATCATGGTATAATATCTAACTTATTCAGTATATGTACCACATAAATTAAATTAGATGGCTAATAAAAAACATCTCTTAAAGAGAGGAATTTGAGGCAAAAATCCTACTTTATATCCTAACTTCCATGAATGCACTCTAACCTCCTATATAACAAAAATAACTATTATAATATGCTATTGTATAAAAATATTCATACCCATAACCATGTATAAACATCATTGATAATTAATTTCTATGTTTATATTTGTTATTTTGTACCTATTTTAGCATATCATATGTTTATTATTTTTACTGTTTATACCAGTTTTGTTAGAGAAGTGTTGTTATTTATTAAACTTTCATCATTACTGGATTATTAAAGGTACATGATTTATTTTTTATAATTATTTATGACATTTAAATTCCATTCATGAGTTTTTGATTCTATATCCTAGAATAATAAATTGAAAACGAGCATGTTTTGGTGATTCTTAACAAAAGAAATGTGTTTTCTTAATTAATGATTTCAAAATTTACATAACAATTATAGAAACAAAATCATAATTTAGATATTTATATCATATTATTCCACTAATTAAGTTATCATAATCATTCATGATATAATTTTATAACTTTTTCAAATATTTTCTTTAACTAACCCAAAAATGAATATAACATGATTTAAGGATGATTATGTGACTGTTTCTTTGTAATACCATAATACCAGAAGCATAATGATATTATTAAGAGGTAATTTGTGTGATAAATCATAATTATAAAAAATTATATGAGTAATATAATGTATATAAATCTATTACTTAAAATTAATTGATTGTTTTCCTCTTAGTATGCTCATTTTGAACAATTGAATTCACAATTATAGTTTATTTCTCATATCATTAATAGGTTCAAAAAAATCCATAACATAACCTTAATGATTTTATGAACATAAATTTTTTCTTATCATCTTATTCCCTTAATCTTCCATGAATTTGTTTTAGGAATAGAATAATTCACCAATCTAAGGAGATGGTAGTATGCACGTACCCACGTTTCACATTTTTATTCTTTCTTAATGGAAATGGTAAAATGTGGTTACGGAATATAAAACCACTATAAGAATATATAATTATACTAGTGATACTAATTTCATCATATTAATATTGTTTAATTTGATGTTATGAATAATAACTACACATAGAGAAATAAAAATGAGAAAGGAGCTCTTAGAAATGTATACATCACAACATGGATTATCTCCTTCGTGAAGTGGGTATAACATTTAAAGGAAGGTATTTTTATAATATTGTTACGTCTTTATGGTGTATTATATTTTCTAGGAGATATTTTGGGATATTTTGGGCTAATCATATAGGGTTTTTTGTGTGGTGAAGTGAAGATAGTAGAACCCCTTTTATAATGGAAATAGAATGGAAATTTTGTAAATACCCATAACTTTTTAATAATGGAATGACACTCAAAAAAGGTGTAATATAAATTAATAATTAATTTAAAAGATAAGTTATATATTCATTAAAGACCTAAAAACTCATTTGTAAATAGTTTTTTAACTTACTTTCAACTCTTTATCTTAATTTATTCATGTTTTCCATATTAGCTTCTACCTTAGTAAATAATTTTTACCTAACATAACATATCATTTATACCTAAAAAATATAATGCCCCTCATTAAATAATTGATACCCGCTAATTAAAAATTTGGTATCCATTTTATTTTATTCCATTTCAACATTTAAAAAATAATAATTTTAAAACATGAATTTTGTAATGTATTAAAGAAAGTTTCAATGAAAAAGTAACTTATGTTCTAAAATATAAAATTTAGATTTTTAAATTAAATATAATAATTTTTAACAAATAAAATAACTTATAAAAAATATATTAGGTCAAATAAATGGTTTCAAAATTTTATATATAATATTTATATACTACAAATCTCATAAAATTTGTGGTATTTGAAAAAATGGTATTTTACACTATTCAATTAAAAATAAATAATTCCTGAAAAATACCAAGAATTCATCTCAGGGTGATATTAGTATGCTTAATCCAAAACTGATACTAAATTTTCCCAATTAAATTTTATAATTTTTTTAATTCAATATTTAAATAAATTTCAATATATAGTGGAAATTTTGTTATATGAGATACTATATTTTTTAGAATATTAACTATATTTTATTATTATTTCCAATAAATTACTAATTAAGTTATTAGTGATATTATATTCATATTATAAATATATTTTATTATAATTAAATCATATTTTACTAATTTTCTTAAAATAAAAAAAATATTTTAGAACAATAAAAAGTATAAAATTATCTTTCTTTGTTATTTTATCCATACAAACTAAAAATCACTAGTATTAGTAGTATAATTTAATTTAATTACACTCATATTTATTAATTATTTCACTCTAATTCATACCTAATAATTAAATTTATTGGATTCATGGGTCATATTTAATATCTAAAAAATAGCATGGTTTCATTTTAGTTCAATGTTGCGTGTATAGAAAGATATCAAAAATATTATTTATTTAAGGAAAACATAAAAATAAATATCTAGTTGTTAAAACATTGGCTTTGGTGACATATACATTCCCAAGTAGTTCATCTGAAAGGTACCATTAAATTATTAATATGGCTTTCCCCAGATTTATTTTTACTCTAGTTATGTCAAATATTTTTTATCTCCACCATGAAAGGCATATTTTGCTCACACGATGGTTTTAGGTTCTATATTTAACCCTATCAAAGTATGAATAATAATTTCACTGTGTGATACATCAGTAATTTTTCTATGACTCTATAGAAACACTCTAATTCTTCTTTCAAACACCAATATTTGAAAAAACATCAAAATTACACTAGATTGTGAAGTATTCAATACCTTAATCAGTAAAAACTAAGTTAAAAAATATATTCACATTAAAAATCCATCATCAAAACACATGATAAAATATATTAAGGATAATAATATAGGGAAATTTTATTAATATTGGAGAAACTAATAGGTATAAAAATGTTCCACCTTTATACAAACAATAATGAATTCACTGGGGTTATCCTTTTCACAAAAATGTTTTTCATCAATAAACTACCATAGAATAAATTATATTTTTAATATTTCATGTTATTGTTTCAAATATTTATTTTAATGATTAATAATCAAATATATTTCTATTAATAAATTTTAGAAATTAAATTATAAATTCAAATTTATCTGTCTGATGAGTGAATTGATTCATCAATACCAAATAAAATATTATTTATATTTTAAGTTAAAAATATAATATCTAGATTTATGATTATTATAAAAATTCTTTATATTTTCCATGAAAATGTATGTAGAATTTAATCATGATAATGGTATATTTATAATATGGAAAATGACATGTGGTAAATTAATAAATTCCTACCTGGATGGTGAATCATCACTGCTTTGATAATCACACTTGAATAATTATCTATTGTTTTTATAGCCATGAAAATCAAAAAGAAAATAAATTATGATATCTATTGTTGTCAATAATAATGGAAAATACCATCATAAATATTATAAATTATTATTTAAGGGAAAAAATAGAACAATGTGTCTAAAACTAGGTATTTTAGTTAAAACACGGAAACAATTGGTCTGACAACCAAAGACAAAATATAAAAGATTCATCTATCTAAGATAAAATAATCCAATTTTAGACACAACCATGGTGTCAGGATATCAAATCAATAATATTTTAAAGACTCATTATATGTTCTCATTTACATGTATAAAAATATTATATTTTATATAGTATATGATTTTCAAAATCTCGTACTAAAAAAATGGATTTGTGGCCATCAATATAAATAAAATTAAAAAATTTAAATGGAATTATTGAAAAAATAATAATTTATTATAGCCTTACAACCTTCAAGTATTTTAATATTTAAAATCTATTCTCATTTCCCCGCATGATATGAACCATTGGAAGCACATTTCAATAAATAAACTTCTCTGATCAATCCTGGATAACCCTCAGGTACTCCATAAAGGTCATGTCATATTTAACATGTAGCTCACCCATGTTGATAATTTTCAACAGAACATGCTTATACCACCTTAGTTGTGACACATGGAAAATATTTCGAACCTGGTCCATCTACAATGGTAATTATAGGAAATAACCAACCTCACCTATCATTATAAAATCAATAAAGACCCAATAAACCTTAAGGATAACAAGTTACCCCAACCAAACCTCCTCAAATGATGTGGAGGTGAGACCTTTATGAACACATTGTCTCTTTCATTTAACACTGAATTCCTATATCTTATATAATTTTTTTACTTATAATAAATCTACTGTGTCTTTATATTCTCATTCATCACATTAACCTTCTCTATCAATAAACTCCCCAACTCAGGATCCATAATAGATGACTCTCTAATATTTTTCTAGAAATGGGTCGATTTGTAAAGACTCCTACAGAAAAAACTCTAAAGGTTTTATACTAGTGTTAGAGTGGTAGTTAGTGTTGTATTAAAACTCCAATAATGGTAGGGGATTAGCCTAACTACTTCCAAAATATGACACAAAACCACCCAAAATATCCAAAATAAAATACACAGTCCTCTTAGTCTAAGAATCTATATTAGGGTGTAGTGTAATAATCAAACAATGTTAGGTCTTGAAAGCATCCCCATCAATCAATTAAGGATCCACTGTCCACCCTTTAAAATGAATGTAATACTCACAACATTTATAGAATCCATATTATGAATATCTAGAAAAACTTTGGTCTCCCAAAATCTTGAAATCGATATATCTTTATTGGGACCCCATCACCTGATGTAGAAACATATGGGATAACACTATCTATTGAAGGTAAAGAACATATCCTTCATATGAAGGTTCTATTTACAGTAGAATTGTCAGATGGTTCATTCCCACATTTTTTTTCATGATAGATGAATAATCTAATATTTACATGATGATATATTTCATGTTCAATAGTAATGAATAAAATAATTTTGATAATAGAAAAAAAAACAAATCATTGGGTCATCACATACTATTTATAACTAATTTAATCAATTAAATAGTTTCCATTAATGAAATTAATTCTTTGTTGATGGATATGAAAATTGACTTACATTGTACCATCGTTCTGTTTTAGGAATCAAGAATATATTCCCTCTATCGATGATCCACACATGTTCCATGAATCACTGAATGTTTTCATAGGAATCCCTAGGTGAAATCCTAGTAAATCCTATCTCTTGAGTAATCTACCTTTTACCACCTTGATAATTTCTTCTAAAGGATTCTCCTTGATATCTTTAGAATCAAGAGTGGAAGGAATTGGAAGATCACTCTCCATTATTGGGGGAATTCTGGGGCAGGGAGCTCTCTAGGTTTTCAAAGGATTCACTCTATATTTCATTATGCACAACACAAAATTATTTGGCTCTATTAAGAAAATTATATAATTGGGTTTATATAATTCTAGGATTTGAAAATAAATTCACATATTTCCTTTATTATTCCTTCAATACCTATAGACCCCCATTTCAATAATAATATTATCATTATTTCTTGAAATGCACTGAACTCGCTAATTATATTAAATGTTATTTATTTAAATAATATTAAATATATATTATTTCTAAATAGACCATTAAACTTGGTCCTCCATTCCTCCACATTATTTATCGAGGCATGAATAATGACTATTTATTTAATAAATAAATATCACCACATAATTCTATAATAAATAAATAAATGATGTGTTCACTAAATATAAAATAAATAGTTATTGAATATTCTGCTCACAAAATATTCTCTCGAATAACTAGTGACAGAATATATGCGATCAAGAAAACAAGAATAATTTCTAACCCATGTGAGGGAATATTATTTAATCAAATAATTATATAAAAAATATTATTTAACTAAGATTCTAGATAAACTTAATGTGTGACCCCGTATGCCTTTTTCTTGGTGGAATTAGGAAAAGAATCTTAAATTTCATGGTTAGCATCTAGTGACACAGAAAAGCACCCATAGAGAAAGAAGTTAATAATAAAATGATGTAATAACTCATATAGATTCATACAGTGTAATATAATCCTTTTTCAAGATTTCTCTAATCAAGAAGTTTGTATCCTGGTTCCATCAAACTATGTGCTAAATTCCTCTTTCACTAACATTCCAGAATTCAAATATTCCTATAGAACACCAAAGCCATGGATTAATTTATGCTATATCATTTCCATAAAAGGGCTTAAGATATTGACTTTTGTTAAATAAAAAAAGTTACAAATCCTCTCTCACATTATTCATTAATGAAAAACTACTAATGTAATACCATACAGATCCAACCTCTCCACGAATATATGTTGTCATAGTCTTCATCAGTACACTATTGTACGCGAATTATAACACTCATTAATAATAATCTTAAATTATAAAAATAGATACACACATCTAGATATAGGAACATCCAATGGCACATGTAAATGTAGATTTCTTACTGGTGGGTCTCATTATAATAATATCCTACACTATATATTACCATTGGTGCACACCATTAGAAGTACCTAAAAGTCCTATGAGGATCCACCCATGATATCGGGTATAATTCATGTCCCTCAAATGATTTCATCCAGATATAGAACATATATCAAATAGTATTTTCCTGGAACATATGTGTTCTCAACATAGAAGGGAACCGCAATGAACTTTCAGTGTAATAGATACTCTTTGGATATTATCAGATACTATGTTATGTATAAGAACAATCATTATGTGATAAAGTGTTTATTGATATTCAAAAAAATTAATAAAAGTTGTCAAAAATTACACAGAAGATGGTTCTAGGGATCCAATTTAAACATAATTTACATAATACGATCACATCAATTTAAAATTATCAAATAATTCCTATACAACCTATGAAAAAATATTTTTTATTAATGGAATAAACCATAATATTTTCCTTCACTGGAGTATTGAATATTTAAAATTTATTGTCTTGTAGAAACTCTATCTATAACCTCTACCTAAAATTGTTGTACCTCTATAAGAATAAATACTTTATGATCTTATTATCCTTTGGGATTAAATATCCCTCACTAAGAATATAATTTCTCCACATCTTTAAGGAAAACACCATAGTCACAAGATCAAAGTCAATAGTAATGTAGTTATACTCATGTGGTCTCAACTAAATAGAACCATAATGAATTATATTTCATTTATGAATCATTATGAAATCTATACCATACCTATAGGTTTCATATTAAATCACAAACTCTGCCCATTCTATACACAACCCCAAACACGAGGCATTGCTAAACCTCTTTTCAGCTCTATGAAATCTCTCTGACATTTCTCTCACTAGATGATTAGATTCCCCTTTCTGGAAAGGGATAACATGGATATTGTAATATAGAAAAAATTTCCCATGAATCCCCCATAATACCCCCACCCCAACCCAAGGAAACTATATATCTATAACTCTATATAAGGTGGATAACAAGACATCACAAGCTCAACTTCTACAATATTAACAAAAAATATTCCCTTTGAAATGGTGTCCCCTATAAAATTAACACCTTAAATTCAACACATACACTTTTAGAGATTTATATAAAGTTGATAATAATTAATTAGGTCTAGAATAAGAAACAAATTCTCAATTTTCTCCTCCTATGACAAAGAATAATTTCGAATAACATATATTAAAACTACTATGAATAAGTCTATGTATAGATAAAATAACTTGTTCATGAGTCCCATTAACACTATAGGTCAATTAATTACATTGAAAAACAAAAATAAAAACTTACAGTGACCATATAGACACCTAGATTTCATATTTTAGACTTCCTTCTCATAAAATTGAATCTGGTGATAACCAAACCTGAAAAAAATTATTTAGAACCACATCGCTACATCTAAATGGTTAAATCTATCACCAACAATTGGAAGAGATTATTGGTTATTTATTATCACCTAATTCAAGTAGTGATAGTAAATAAAAAACCTTATACTCCCATTTTTATTATTTTTACTGATAAAGGTGATGGCAAAGGGAAGAATTGGGTTTAATAAATTCTTTCTCCAAAAGATCCTCCAATTCTACTTTTAGCTCCTTAATCTCCTTCCGGGCCATCTGATAAGCTACTTAGCATATTAGTGAAGTACCAGGTTTTCATTAAATCACAAATATAGATCTCTAAATTATGGGTAATACATGGATATTCCTTTGGGAAAATGTAAATATATTACTTGACTACTATAGGTAAATTCTTCTCCATAGAATCAGTGACACATAGGACCAAACTTCTCAACTAATGGTAATCAACTGTAATATCCTAAGGACCATCCATTATCATATTGTCTTAGGGTATTATTCACTGCTAATTATGAACCTCATACCATTTATTTAATGACATATAACTCTTCATTGATAGAAATATACCCAATCCTGGACTATAGATAACCATTACATATTGAGTAATACATCATAAGGACACATTTCATCCAAGATGAGGTCCAAGTAAAATATATTTATATTGATATTAATCTCAAAATAATAGTGGATAAAAGGGAGAATAGGGTCTCTATCAATGAAAGTCTCTATACTATGAAATTGGTCTAAGAAATATTAGGATCTCTGGATCGTAAATATAATATTTAGTAAGAAATGAATGAATCATACTAGTATTGATGAGTATAAGTAATATGGTATAGAAAAATAAAATAATGCCTTAATCAATCTCTAGATGCACTCACTCAAATAAATCCATCACCTATATCATTCATCATACCTTACATCCAACACCTTGTTCCTATCATGGTTCACATAGAGGTGTTAGTGGTGGATGTGAATCTATGAGTTGTTTACCTCTTTATACTCCTGCACCACTAGATCATATTCTATAACTACCCCCAGAAGGACCACCCTATCCAACTGAGGGAGTTATTTGGTATATATGGTACCTTTGCGGGAGAGGTCCACTCACTCTTCCACCCTATATACCATTATCTACCTATATTGTATGGAAACATGAAAAGGCCCACGTAGGATTAATACAATCACTATGTGGTAGATGGGGAGAATCATTGATATTCCTTTTTAGGCTAACATTCTTAAAAACATTCATATATTGTGAAATATAAACACCTTAGATAAAAAAAATTAAAAAATATTCACATGAACATAATTATTTACATGGTTTACTAATCAATAATATTAGATAGCCCATGGTATTTTTTGGAAATAATCAAATACCAAAAAGTCCACTAGAAACAAATAATTATTGTGTGGATACAACTTATAGGAAATACCCTTACACTTCTATATCACTATGATCAATATTATAGTGCATGTTCATATTTTGGAAAAACAATATGTAAATAATATTTTATAATGATTTTATAAATATTCACCTATAGGTTCTGAACATTTTCACTATGATAATTCAAAAACCTTCATTTTTGTAATTATTCAAAAATAATTCTTCAATTTATTACCCATAAGCTTGTTGGAAAAACTTCTCTGGAGTTCGTAGAAAACTATGTCTAATCCCTCTATCAGATTCCCACCTTCTAATTCACAAGTCTATAAACAAGTCTGATTGGGTTTCCTATAGAAAAATAGAACCTTTCTCTTTACTTATTATTTCCCATTCAAAAACTATCATTTTTATTTCTCAGTTCGATCTGATGAATCCTGACCACCATTTTTATTGTCATTTCATATGTCTGAAAACATTCCTCTAAAACTTATGCCTAGAAACCTTCATCTAGAAGTTCTATCTGGTAAATAGTGAAAAACAAAAAACTCCATAACTCATCCATTTTTATAATAAAAAATGTTATAGTACATTTTACATGCCCCCATTATATTGGTTCACTAGAAAGAGAATAGGTGATTACTCAAAATTGTTTTCCTGCTCAACAGAATTTCATATGTCTAAATTTCATGTTAATTTCAAATCCATTTGACTACTTCTAAATTATTCTCAACTCTTCTAGAATCTTCTCGAATATTATTTAATTCCATAGATAATTTTAATTATAAACCTTAATTAAATAATAAATTTACAAGTTATCAGTCAAAAAATTGATGGTCCATAACATCTCAATTTAATTCTCTATTTTTCACTTTGATTCTATTGACCCGAATACAAACAAATTAAAACAAAATAATTCACACACAAATGCTTTGAGACAAGTAAAACTATGTCATATCATCTTTTCAACATATAAATACTTCATAACATTTAAAAAATTCCTAGTGGAATCTTTTATTTGTCTCACCCTTTTCATCCACTTTATTCATTTGCTCAGCCTCTCCTCAGACAGATGAAAATTTGTTTGATGAAACTCAACATTGGATCACTTATTGATTTCAGATTCACATCTGATAGATCTATGTCAAAAAATATTTTGGTTTGTCTCTATGAAAAAATCATCAGATTGATTTTTTTTCAACTACTCTTTTGATGGATCAGTGTCCCCAACTCCTCTAATTGAATAGTTTCAACAACTCTGGTCTTTACGATATGATCTACACATTTTGATGTTCTACATCTGATGAATCTCTATATCTGATACCTTATTGGTTCCAAACTCTTTTATAATGTATATTTATTAAAACTTTCCTGATATATTGGTATCACTCATTACTTATTTCATTCCATAACTTAGAAAATGAATGTTGATTTGTTGGATTGAATCATCAGATGAAATTTATTTGTACGATGGATTAGCCAGTAAAATGGTTCATTTATGAAGAAATTTTTCAAAGCTTCTAGTTTCAGAAAATTCAAGATACCAATCTTTAAACAACTTATACATCTTTTTCTTCTTGATCAAATGGTTTGTGCCCAGAAAACATCATCTTCATAAAAACACCATAAATTTTCATTTCTATTTTCTTATATAAACTCTTTCTTGTATTATGAATTCTTTATGATATTTAGAACTTTGAGATCAGAATGGTATTGTTATATTTTTATTTCAAACATCGCTTATGCCATTATGAATCTGCTATAACTTCTTCTTCCATTCTGAAAGGCTCCATTCTGAAAAGATAATACTAATAATAATAACCCCCACAAAAAAAAACATACAAATCTGAAAAACGTAATTGATGGACATTCTTAAGAAAACAAAGTCTGATCTTCTACATATAAAATTCCTTCACATGATCAAAAATATATAAATTATATGGTTATTTTTCATAAAGACAAAAAAATCCAAAAACATACAAAAAAAACCTCCATAAATCAAAAAACTTCTTCCGTCTATGTCCATCAAACATATTTCATAGAACACATCCATCCAACTTGGTCACAACAATCCTCCCTTTAGATTTTGTTGTCAACCAAGATTCATAAATCACTAAAACATTAAAAAATAAATTTATGGATCATTTATAAACAATTCAAATCCTAATTGAGTAAACTCATTATAGGAAACAAGAATTATTGGACAGTGAAACAATGCTTTCCATAAGTAGTGACTTAAAAACAACTTCTTGAACATGTCATTACCTCTTCAAAACATGTCAACTTTAATATCTTGAAAACTTTTAAACTTTAATTTCCCTATAAGAAAAATGTTTTTTAATAAAGTAACTATAAAAAACTTTTAGAATAATTTACACATTCACACATGCTAAGAACAGAGCTTACCCTTTTTCAAAATACAATAAATACATGATTCCATAAAAGGTAAAGCACGTGATAATATATAGAGATATGAAACATCATTTTTATCCCAAATTTAAAATTCTATATAAAGAAAATATGATAGAGGGGATAGAGACACATGCTTAATACATGGAGAGAAAGAGGTTGGATGCCCATGTTCAGCCTAAGTTCATAAGAAGATTCCTTCAGTTATGGTTTTGTGAATATATCAATAACTTATTCTTTTGTTGTAATATATTCAAATGTGAGTTAATTATTCTCCCATGCACAATGATAAAGTGATATTTGATATCAATATAATTTGAATGATAATGTTTCACTAGATTTCAAGTGATATTTATAACACATTCATTGTTAGAAACTATTACAAGAGGTAACTTGACTTCATTTATAAAATCTTCCAACAAAGTCTTCATCCACATAAGTTGGGTAATATATTGATTAATGGAAATATACTATGCTTCATCTGTGATTGTAGTTAATGACTTATCATTTTTACTATGCCAACTCACACAAATTTACCCTAGAAATAAAAATCCAACATATGTAGATCCTCTATCATCAACACTTCCTTCCCAATCATATTTTGTATACCCAAACAAGTCATACTTTCTTGAGCTTTTATATTTGATAGTAAAATCTATTATTCCATTTATATATCTAAGAAATCATTTTTCCCTATAATATAGGAGATTATTTTTTATAGATTCAGAATATTTAACACTAAGTAATAGAATATACAATATATATTCTTGAAGTAATAAGATATAACTAACTTCTAATCAGTTTCTAAAATTCCACAGAATTCACTTCCCTTCTCAATGTTCAAATTCCTTAAGAAGGTACTGAATTTGTAATACCAAGCTCATGGATCTTTCTTTAAAACATAAAAAATGTTTCTTCAACTTTCACACATAACTTCCACATTACCTAATTTGAAATCCACATGTCTTTTGAATATAAATATCTTAATCAAGTTCTCTATTAACAAAATGTGATTTCACATCCTTCTAAAATCTTTTATAACCTTTTTGTTCAATATTAGAAATAAATATTCAAATTGTTTCTATCCTTTATATGGGAGATAAAGCCTCCTCAAAATTAATAAATTCAATTTCAGAATAACATTTTCAAACTAATTGTTTCTTTCATATCACTTCACCATATTCATTCAACTTGTTTTTGAAAACCCACTTTGTACTAGTTATATTTTTTAATTTGTTTTTGGTACAAGTTCCCAATTACCATTATTTCTAACACATTCTCAAGGGCGTGCATCCGTCTCTTTGGAGGACACACTAATTTTTTCCCCACATTCCTGCTCTCCAAAGGTGGATGGCATCTGTCACTTATTTAGGGACGTTTTCTCCTTGATCGAAACAGGATGATGGAATTTTGGTTTCTCCTTCTGTGGATTACTCCTCGGAAGTTGTCATCTAGTCTGGGTCTCCCTTATAGATTAATACATTGTTTGTGAATATCATTCTCAGTGCCATATCTTTGGGGACAATGGTTAATTACGATGCTTCTATCAAGACATTATAAGGGGTTTTGATTGGGAAGAAACCTTCATTCAGAGTAAATGTCAACATTAGGCATGTCGGTGCATATATGGATGTGTGGACATTGGTCAACTATATTCTTCCTCATAAGAGGGCATCTCAAGGGTTTAGAACCTGAGGCATCCCATGTCGATCATGGGGTATCATATTCTATAGGCATGTCTCTGAGGTTTTCCTCATCTTCACTTGTCCACAACGGGGTATGAAATGAGTTTAATATCTTGAGGAAATGGTTACGCCAAAGGCGTGTCTTCTGTGGTTTTCCTCAGGCATCTCATGTTCAGAATGAGGTAGGCTATGAGTGTAAAGTCTTGCAGAGATGGAAGGACAATGATCATAACACCCCATGGAGGCAGATCAGGTTGGTACATCATTCGGAGGGAGTACCTGGAGTGCTTACCAGGTGGATGGATCAGAACGCCCAATGAGGACAGATCGGAGGTGGTGTGTCCCATAGAGGGAAGGTATCACACTGTGAATGATGATCTGGACACCACTAAGGGGGGATCAGATACAGTGAACCCCAGAATGGGGAACACTGGATGGATAGATCAAAACACCCAATGAGAGAGGACTCAGTGTGGTGGGTCCCATAAAGGAAAGATTTCACACCATGAAGACTGATATGGAAACCACATAGGGAAGATCCGAAAGAGTGCACCCCAGAATGGGGAACATCGGATTGATAGGTCAAAAGGCCTAATGTGATCGTAGCCAGGGTGGCGTTTCCCATAACGGTAAGATGTCACATCATGAAGAATGATCTAGACACAACTAAGGGTGGATCAGGGAGAGTGAACCCCAGAATGGGGAACGCCAAGGTTTACCATTGGCTGGGATTGAACCTCATGAAGGTTTCCTATGCACCCCGTGTAGATAGCAGGGGTCAAAATTCACGTATTTAGAAGGGCGAGACATGGAATAGGTGTGTAGAGAAATAACAAAACCCCATAGACATGTTGGGGAATAAGTGTGTTCAATGGCCTAGTTACTGCTAAGAGAATTTATGATGTGGATGACATGATCTTACTATGATGTGGAGGCCCGGGTAAAACAATGAAGGATTATGAATGGTTCAATGAAGTGGATGGAGAATGGGATGAAACTATCATGAAGGTGACGGTAATGTTGGTCTTGAACCCTAGATATGCTTCCTACGTATCCCCGTGGTGGGGAATCAAAGTCCACATAGTTCAAAGTAGGGCATGGAATCAGGGTGTACACATAAGACAACGACCCGATGATGTGTTGGGGCTTACGCACGGTTCGCAGCCTAGATTGGTCTATCACTCAAGGGGTAGACCAGAAATGTGGGTCCCATGGAGGTGACACTGATGTTTACCAGTTTTTGGGGCTGAACCTTAGGGAGGCTTCCTATATAGCCTACCTATGAGACAGGGATCAAACCTACATAGTTCATCTAACAACGGCTTACCGTCGCATGGGGATGAAAAAGGCTTACTGTTGGTCGATATTCCAATGGATTACCATCGATTGGGGATACAACATCTTACCACTAGGTGGGATTGAACATCAAGAAGGCTTCCCACATACCCTTCCATGGAGAAAAGGATTAAACCCTTAGAGTTTGAAAGTATATACTTTAGTGACATGCGGGACGAAGGTTAACCGACGTTAAGGTTTCGGGACAAGTAGTTATTGGTCTTGAACCTCAGGGAGGCTTCCTACGTACCTTTTCTATGAGATAAGGATTAAATTCCATATAGTTCGATCAGGAGGATACATTTTAATGTCAAGTGTGATGAAGGTGAACCGAAGTGGAGTGGTTGGGACAAGTAGGTGTTGAGTTTGAACCTCTGGGAGGCTTCCTATGTACCTTTCCAAGGAGACAAGGATCAAATTCATCGTAGTTCAGTATGGTGGATACAATTTAATGTCATGAGTAACAAGTGAACCGATGTGAAGCAGATCGGGAAAAGTAATTGTTGGGATTTAACCTCAGGAATGATTCCAACGTACCTTATCCGGGAGACAAGGATCAAACCCCACGTAGTTCGAATGGGAACTTGGGGCTTAAACGCTAAGGAAGCCCATGAAGGATTATATGGTCAATAATTACTCTAAGCCCACATGATTCATGCTCAGTGAGAGAAACAAGAGTCAATAAAGACCTAACAATCACATCACAAAAGTTGCATCCATGTGAAGTGGAGTGGGGCTTAGATGTGGTCAGTGGCCCAAATAGAAAACAGGGGCTTTCGTGTAGTTAGCAACCCATGGAGATGGAGATTGGGACTTACTCCAGAATGGAGGCCCAATGGAGACAATGCCCAGATAGAGAGGGAAGGGATTATGAAGTTCCCTATGAATATATATCCTCTAATCTTTGGAACTGAATAAGAGAGGAGTAGGTATGCTACCTCCCACAAGAAAGGCTAGGGGATTACACCAGGATGGTTTCCCTTCTCCGCAGATGGACGCCACTCCAGCAAAAAGGATATCATTCCATGTGAGAAATATCTCACTCCTATGGAGACGAACATGCATTGAGAATGTCTGAGATGGGGTTCCTCATGTGTGTTTTGTAGGGAGAGGCTACATTTTAACGTCTTGTTCTAAGGATGATGGGACTTGGCAATTTAATGTCCTACAGCTTGGAATATGCGGGTTCACTCAGCACCCCTAGGGCATACATACTTGGAATGCTTTAACCATTTGTAAAGGGAAGGCACCGACATTGTTGTGGTGTTGGGGTTTTTGTGGACTTACCCATTGAGGGTCTCACGTTAGTGTGGATATGCAAAGATTAAATTTCCACTAGTCTGACTATGTGAAGAAGAATAAGGATAAGGAACGCAACATGAAGCACCACCCAAGGGACCTTGAAGTCACTCGTAGGATCATGGAGGGCCGTACAGGATACGTATGGATGGTAAAATGGTTTTTCACATAATAGGGGCTAAAACATGGTGCCTTAGTTTAAGGACAGCACATGGAGCGCACAAATAGGGTTTATTGGGTATGGGGCTTACACATAAAATCTTCGCTAGTGCCGCTATGGAGAGGGAACGATGGATGGGGATTATGCATGGAAACATCCCGTAATATCTTCCTCTTGTCTGGCTAGGAGGTCATCCCAATATGTTGTTGGGTTGAGGCATATAATTGGGGACTACACATATGCACTAGTGCACAAGTCAGATAAAGCCAAAGGTGTTGGAATTAGTCCAAACAAAGGGAGATGAAATGTTTGAATCACATTCCCAACATTCGGAACGCGGTGAGGTTGGTGTGATGATGGAGGATAACTATTGAATATGTTTCAAACACTGCATCAATATCACGTTAGCCTAAAATGGTGAAAAACAAATGAGTTTTGACTATTGACCGTGTTTGAAACACCTTACCTAACTCGAAGTGTCATCCAAATTATTCAAGTGTGTTGGCCCATAACGGTAGGTGAGTCGATGTGGCATGGGACCATGCCATTTGGGGGTCTGTTAATATGTGAAATAGGATGAAGATCTGAATTACGGACACACAAAGCATGATGTGGAGTGGTGGAATGATTGAACAAATTCCAACACTCCTGAAATTAGGCCACTTTAATCATGCCATGATACATCTTATGCTTAGCCAATAAGGAATCTCTTATTCGGAACAAGAGGCATCCAATATTTGTCACCTAGGGCATATTATAGTTTATAGTCATGTAGATATGACTATTGGGCATAAGGTGCATATAAATGGCTGGTGTTGGGACTTACGCAAGAGCGGACCTTTCTGGTTCAACCTAGTATAAAAGTTAGGCGATGGTATTTTGATGAGTTTCTTGAGGAATGGCTCGACTCAAGGTACTCGGGGAATTGATGATGAGAATCTCAACTCATGACATGGGAAACACACCAAGAGGAACATGTATACTCATGGTGTTTCATGGTGTGTGTAGGAGTATCTCAAATAATGGTATTCCATAGTTGGAAGGTGGGTGTGCATAAGGGCGCAATGGAAAATGCCGACGTCCTGGCCTAAAAATTTTGCGATGCTACTCTCCATTTTTCATGGGGGTTAGTGACGGTATAAAAGGGACTAGCACTAATACCGAGAGGGTGTGAGGGGGAAAACCACTACGGTATGGACCAGAAGGCACAGGCCTTGATACTATGGCATGTAATATGTTCCACACGCAAGATGGGTTGAGTGCAAGATTACATTGTGTGGCACAGGTGCGAGCAAGATTGGGAACCTAGGAAGTGTTGTGTGCAATATTGAAGTTTTGCGCTCAATAGGGACGGATTTCATGCAATATGGATGGTTGGTGTGCAATAGCGAAGGTGGGCATGAAAATTTTATGTTTTCTTCGCAATAGGGACAGTTGGTGTGCAAGAGTGATGTTTTACACATGATATTGGGCACATTGGCGCATTTTCCCACAAAAGTGATGTTTTGTGCACAAGATGGTGGGTTTTGAGCGAAAGCGTTTAAGATGTGGAATTACGTGCATCTGAGTGGATTCTGACCTCCATAGGGATCCTAGAAGAAGGGATTCACTTTATTTATAGGAAAAAACTTGAACTGTGGTGCGCATAAAATTCCAAGGGCGCAAGTGTTTTTCCACACGGCCTGCTGCAGGTGCACGCGCAATGGGGTGTTTGATGTCACCTTTGGTGCGTAATAGGTTTATGTGAGAGGTTTTACAAAAAAAATAAATTATTATATGAAATGTGACCTTTTGTGAGAAAGATTATATTTTGTGTAGAAGATTCCATTTGTGCGCCCAAATCCAAACTTTTCACCCAAATCATCTTGGATGGTCATTTCCAGCAGTCTGACGTAGAACAGCCATAACTTCTGATCGGTTACTCTGTTTGGGCTCCACGACCAGTCAAATAAAATCCTGCAAAACGAGATTTTCTCTAAGATCGTGTCTAGAAGCATTCCTCAAATTAGGTGGATTCACATTTTGGTGCCCACAAATTCCCCCCTAAGAATGGGGTCCAACGAGGATGAGGAGGGCGAGGTGGACCACATTCTTAGGAAACTACTAAGGAAAACACTTTCAAGGGGGCATCTGTATCTCAATAGAATTGAAAAAATAACCAATTATACCTCTAATCCCACATTAGTATGGTGAAGTGTGGGAAACAAGAGACAATTGAAAATCATTCACCTGTACGGTAGTTCCAAATAGGGGAATATTTGTTGGGATTAGAATGGTACATCAATCACCTTTGGGAGTGCCTAGGAGGATAGGGTTTGTGAATAGAGAATAGGTTTCTTGGAATAACCAAAACTCATTTCCCAATGTGCTCTATTACATGAGGGGGTAATAATAGGGGAGTTGGAATCGATCCGAACATAGGGGAGTGGGAACTGTGAATCATGATACCCAAAATTCAGAACACTATAGGGATGGGATGAAAAATTAAGGATAAATGTTGACCATGTTTGAAACACAGTATCCCTATTGCGTTATCCTAGAATGTGGATAACAACTAAGGGCAGACTGCTGACCATGTTCAAAACACAGGTCCTGACTCAAAATGCCATCAATTAGCCTTCTGGAACGTTATCCCAAGACAGTAGGTGATCCATAGGCCAGGATTCCAAATAGTTAGGGGGTTACTTCAGGCAAGATAGATGACAAGGATCCATATAAGGTCACACAAAGTATGGAGGGTGGAGTGATGGGGTTTTTGAATGGAATCCAACACTCTTGAAATTACTCCACCATGGTGAAAACACATTAGGTGGATGTATCGGTCTGATCAGTGATCAGACATACTTCTTAACCGGACCTCTCTGGTAAGTACATGGATGATCTATAGTATTATGGCATACCAATCAGTATGATAAAAATGTAGTTTAAACATCATATGGTGAGGAAGGTGCAAATATTTTTAAGTTCATACTACTTGGGATAAGATTGTGGCCAAGGGGCCAGAAGGGTTAATGACCTTAGGGCTAGGCCTGAGGCGAAAGGCTCGGACATCACTATATATCCCATATGGATGAGAATCAATCCAAGCGTAGTTATTAAGAATGGTGTGGCCAAAGACCAATTCTGATAGGGGAAATACTCTCTTGTGAGGGGGCTGACACATCCTATAGTTATTATTGGGGAATCCGGAACTTGTTCATGGTAGAGCTATAGTTTAATATCATGCATCGAGGACATGTGGACTCATGTAGTTTAATGCTATATGGTAGGATTTGGAGTGAAATTGTAGATCTAAAAAAGAAAGTACGTGATTTGTTAGCTATAAACTCGAAGTGAGTGAGGACATAAGGAGTCCGCACCACACCGCGTATCCCCAAGGGAAGTTTTTTTAGGTAAAGGGACCAAAAGTGAAAGTTATGAAGTGACCAAGGAAAAGTGTTCAGTAATTCCTGCATATCCCATTATAATGAGAATCAAGCCTCATGTAGTTCTAGGATCACAATTTAACATCATGTGGGACAAAAGGCATGTGTGGCATAGTTGCACCAGAACACGCCCCACGAAAACAACTGAACCCGTGTGAGTCATGCTCGATGGGGGAAACAAGGAGTAGCAATGGGACTTACCCGGTGCTAGGAGGCACACATTAGAAGTGATGGCCCACTAGGTGAGGGACATTCCACTATTATTGATCTGCCTTCTTAACGCACATACATGTGGGGGGGGGGATAGAACCGAGTGTGTTGGAATTCCACTTAAACTTATAGGAGTGGAAATACGTGAATCATGATGCCCGAGGTCAGGATCACAATGATAGTGGAATAATTATAGTGTATAACTGTTGACCAGTTTTGAAACACAATATCCCTTTCGCATTATCCTGGAATGGGGATAGAAAAATGAGGGTTGATCACTGACCATGTTCGAAACATGGGACCTATCGCAAATGTTGTATGAGGTCTTCATGGGAATTGGCCCAAGACCGTAGGTGAGCCAATTTAGCATGAGACTAGGCCATAAAGGGGCCCCTTCAGACTTGGAAAAAGATGGGGATCCAAATAAAGGGCTCATGAATCCTAGACATGAAACGAGAGAATGCCCATGTGAAAATTTCACACTTTAGGATCTTTTCCAAGAAGCATTTACGTACAACAATAAGACGTATCAGATAAAGGGGGTTGAAACCCTTTCCAAGGACAAGGGTTGCGGTGTCACACCCTCCTATCTTATGGTCATAGAGTGTACCATTAATAGTGTACCTGAATTAATGAAATAATAACAGGGTGGTGAAGTAGTCAAACCCAATGCGTAGTTCCCATAGGGAGATCATAGTTTAGGGTCATAAAACATGGAACAATATGAGAATATAAAAGTAAGAAACAATGTGTGGTTGTCGCAAAACCTGACGTGAATGAGAAACCTAGAGGTTATCACCACACCACATGCTTTCAAAAGGGTTTGTTCTAAGGGGATGAAAAAGGGGGAGGATTTATGATTTCTGGGGCTGGACCAACATATAGAATGTAGAGACCCGAAGATTGACGTACATTGACATTACATTACTTTTGCGGAATACTTAGTACATAACAAAAACACACACACAAGGATCGTAATAGTTTAGTGTCTTTGAAAACTCGGAATAAAATCTTCTAATCGTGGTGAAAGATCTTCAACATCTCCCCTAAAGATCTTCCTTTTTTTACCTAAAACCTTTCTTTATATCCTGGGGAAAAGAAAACATAAAAGGGTGAGCTCAAATGCTCAGTAAGGGTAAACAAAAGAAATATCAATCACATCATATACATAAGCACATAACTTTTGGAAATCTTATCCTGCAAAAGAGATCATAATTTCATGGGGTAAATCATGGCAGTGAAATGTAATCACAATAATCATAACTTAAAACATGAAACGTTGTGGCATTCACACATAATCATAGAGAATCATTTCTTGTTAGTCAAGACTCATTGCCAAGACTATATTAGTGGACAAAGTCCCTTTCTGAATCGAGTAACCCTCGTTTCAGTCCTGTTTTACTGAACCGGTATAACCTAACGTTCCAGCCGTGTCTATCTCATGAGATATAAAATCTTTACCCAATGCATTGGAGGGAGATATAGGTCCCACCCATCTTATAAAGAATCCTTTCTTATGTGTTCCACATAATCATAAAACATACATCATCGCATAACACATGTAACAAAGATGGGATTCTTGAAACATCATGACATCATAAATCAATTCATATAAGATAAAAGAATTCATAAAAATAATTACATCACAACATGATCAAATCAATGTAATAATAGGGATAAAAACAGAACCCTTTATTATCTTAGATGGAAAATAATTTTGATAAAACACTTGAACTCCATTCTTGAGGAAAATATCCTTTCTTCTTCAAAAACATTTTTCCTTTCATAACATGTCATACGACTTTAAAATAAAAGAAGTTGATTAAAAATAAACTTGAAAACTTGTAAAGGAAGCTTCTTGGAAATAATGTTTTAAAAATCCATTCATGTCGTATAAGTTAAAAAAAACATTCTTCGTACTTTTGTCGGAAAAGTTAAAAAATTACCTCATACGAAAAATGACAAAAGATTCCTTTCATATCTTTTACTGAAAACTCACCGATGGGTAAAATTTGATATAAACTATTGTATAATGATGTAAATATTACATATTGAGGAGAAATGGATGTGGATGATAAAATACACCCCAGTAAATACTAAAGTATAAACAATCTCGGATAAAAATGAGATTGTGATATTTCCCTTACCTTAGGTCCGATTTGCTTTGTACGTGTCTGAAGCTCTTGTATAATGGTTTAAATAATGTTATTGACTTATTCCAGAATCATACATATTGATATGAAATCATATATGGTCATATTCTTAGCTTCTTGTTAGTAATATTTCATTGTTACTTGTTACTCGGGTCTTTATTGCCTTTTGTTCTTATTTGTGTTTTTCCGAATACATTCTTATTAATCTTTTAAGGTTATAGATACCTTATATACATAATGGTATTAGTGTAACATATATCATATTTATTCATTCAATTCATTTATATAATTACTATGTAATGATGATCATGTAGAACGAGTCACATCACATCGTGGAGACGGTATTCCGTACGTACGCACGAGTGATGATATCGTTCCTATGTTCGTGGAATTGTATTGGAGTGTATATATATTATTTCATTATCAATATTAATTTATAATAATAATAAATAGTTACTCATTACACCATTATACCCATCCTTGTAAAGTGATGGTGGAAAATAGATTACACCACGGCGTGGAGACGGTATTCCGTACGTACGCACGCGCGGTGATTTCATTTTTCCGTAGGATGGATAGAAGGTGAATTAGGGTTGTTTCATATTTATAATAACATATCAGTATGTAAGTAATACTGATGTTATTACTTTATTATGAAACAACTAAAAAATAAGAAGTTGAAGAAGAAAGAAATTGAAAAGATCGGTAATGGATATTACCTCTTCTTTGGAACGCCTCTTTGAATCCTCCACTTAGGGAACTAAGATTGGTCTTTAAAGAAGACCAGGACCTCTAGGATTATTCTAGGGAAGTGGAGAGGAGAAAATGGCAGGGGTTGGCCGAGCTTGAGTGCTCAAATTGGTGTGAGGAGGAGGGGGAGGAGGTGTCCTTTTATAAGGGAGGAGAGGGGCACCTTAGGAATATCTCAAAATATTATTTTATATTAAAGTCAAAATCGGTTTATAATGGCTCCAAAGGGTCTTATTTCGAAGATAAGGTGGGGATGGGCCGAAATCCTATCAACCAATAGGATTTAGACAAGTTTAGGGAATTATTTTAACCTTATCAATTAGATTTAACTCTAAGTTAAATAATTTAACTTTTACTGTGTCTTTTTGTTTTCTTTCACTATATGGTTAATACACTTACTATAACATGCCAAACGAACCCCAAATTGTTTATTATTAATATATATATCCTTATCTAAGTCATTTGGCCGAACCTTAGATTTTTAGGAATAAAATAACAATTAATAATATAATATTTGATTTAAAAACTATTTTGTGTCAATTTTGACACTATTTGATATATGATTTTAGTGAAAGTCATAACAGAATTATATGTTCGAAACAAGTTGATTAAATCAACATTAATATATCATAGTAACCTAGAAAATTAGTTTAATTCATAAAAAGTCTCAAATTACATTTAATTTGGTTTTTATAACATCAATTATGTCAATATTTCATTAATAAGATAATTACTGCATCATCATTGTGTCATAAATAAATTACATTATTTAATGTCTAAAAATTAAAAATAAAATACCATTATGTAGGAAATATTTTTATCTTTCTAATGAATATTTATAGTCGAATTTATCTTATGTATAACCCCATATTAAAAATGATTTACTTATTTGATTTTAACTATTTTAACCCTTCTTTAAATAAATTAATAATAAATGTCCTAATCTAATCCAAGTGGGCCTAAATGGTCATATTTTATTCCTAAGTTTGTTTTTGGTCGAATTAAACTTGTCCAATAGAATTAGTACATGTGTTAGGGTAATATTAATGTCATATTTACCCTTAGTTACCCTATTTACTATTAACCGCGGTAAAAAAAGTAAAAAGTTACTATTCACCAAAAAATTATTTTTCTCTCATTGAACCACATTTTACTTACTGATATCAATCGTGTCTGTCGGATTTTCGAAATTCCATTCACAGAAGCGGTAAAATTAAGTTTTATGCAAAATTCAGTTTTTAACCTACCACTTAGTGGTTTCACTATTCATCAAAAATTGAAGTTTTTCAGAAAAATGCCAAAATTTCACCCTAAGCTATAATTGATATTCCGAATTCAAAAATGATTTCTATTTTAAAAAATTCACAACACATAAGTTGCATTAATTAAATTAATTTCTGCTGTCACAACAAATAGCGTGTTTTTTAAGAGATAATAACTATCAAAAGATTGACACTTGTTTATAACTGCTTTAAATGTGAAATTACATCCAATGACAAACATTGTATTAAATTGTAAAAATATATTCTAAATATTCTTTAAAACCACTCAAATTAATAATTTATCACTATTAATTATTTTGATTAAAAAAGTTGTTTTTAATTATAATTTAGTAATTTTCACTATTCATCAGAATATGAAAGTTATCCGAAAAGTACCAAAATATCACCTTAAGCTAAATTCGATACTCCGAATCAAAAAATGAAGTTCATTTTGAAAAATAAGATTTAAAGAGTTTTAAAAAGTGGTTATTACTATTCATAACGGCTAGTTTTAATAATATTTTAATAGCATATCGTTGTTTAGTGAAACTCGGTATTGCGTATTACACACGCTATCGAGGAAGGTCGTGATTGCGTGTAATGCAAGGCAAGTCAAGGATGCGTGTTGTGCAAGCTCCTTTTGGTGTAGCGTACAACACAAGACTTTAATAAAATTAAAAAGAATATATTTTTTTATAAAATCTTGGGCTGTTACATTCTACCCCCCTTAAAATGAATTTCGCCCTCGAAATTCATCGGGGTTATAAATGGTTTACTATTCGAAAGTTTCTTTAATAGAAACCCACATCGTAAAAAGGAATATCAAAACCAATCTTTAGAAACAAAAGTATGAAACGTAACAGTTACCCAAATAAACTAATCATTGG
This sequence comes from Viscum album, assembly GCA_963277665.1. Classification (NCBI taxonomy): domain Eukaryota; kingdom Viridiplantae; phylum Streptophyta; class Magnoliopsida; order Santalales; family Viscaceae; genus Viscum; species Viscum album. Next base: position 30,820,900 of record OY728150.1, on the reverse strand, counting down.
GTTTCCACATAGGTGAAAATATGGATATGGAAGAGAAATCTAACCATCATGTTCTGATGGAGAGTGGTAGAGAACATGGCTATGGAAAAGCCAGTAATCACAAATCCATAGATTTGTGATGATATAAGGTACCATCTGATTCATCAGGTATAAGATCACTAGGACAACATTTTTGGTTTTCAAGATCATTTCCCTAAAGTTGAAAATTTGAATTAGAATAAATACTTACTTTATTTTGGTACAATCTCACTGTTCTTCATGCCTTGAACAATTTCCACTTCATCTCTTAAATAAATGAAGTTGAATTTGTTATTCATGAAGTGTTAGCAGATCATGTGATAGAATGACGGGTTATTCCATCTGTCTCAAACAAAAGGTTAGCAAAACTTATATGCATAAGTCGATCTATAGTGAGATTAATCATATATGGTTCCTAAAATGGACTTATACTTCATATATCATACTGCTTAATATAATAAAACTATTTTCTACTAAACAGGGACTTCCTGTAGGCCAGTGGTAGGCGATAAAGGCCAGTCGCACTTCGGTTGTGGGTTCGATTCCCACAGCCTTGTCCGAAGCGATGGGCTGTCGCCCGTCCTGCAGGTTGTCCTTTTTCTAAAACTATATTACTATAACATCCCATCAATAATATCGAAAAAAAACTTCTATCCTTAAACAATACTAACTTATGTCCAACATAATCCATTGTAATCTTTAGGCTTATCCATAATACTGCAGTCCACTCTCATAATATAGTGAAAACAATTACCAGAGATTTAATACTGTCGTTGATCCCCATATATCATAAGATATGTCTTGTTGGTCACATTCCAAACATTCAAAGGCCTTAATCATGTATTCTCTTGAAGAATGAATACCCATTGAACCTTAGTGAAATCATGAATACTGTTAAAAGTTAACACTTTCCACATACCAAAATCCAAAAACTCTATATACTCAAACCATAATATAACCTTCTCCTTATATCAGTCATGAGCTCATGAATACTATCAAACATTTAATTTTCTCCTTATCCCTACATTATGCGCATATCATCTACATTCCAAAAATATCTTAATAACCTTCCATGGATACTGGTAACATTAATTATACTCTTTCAAAACTCAAGGAAATACAATAGTGTAACAATCCTTAGATGTCTCGTTATTCCAACATTACACATGATAAACATGTAATCATTCCACTACATTCTTAAACCATTGACCGAGCTTCAACAATTCTTTCATCTCACATATCATTTGTAGTCTCTTCATCATCATAAACATAAATACTACCCATACGACCATACTGATTATCTTCATGAGACTTTCCCTTAGGGAATTGGTTTGCATAATTCCCGTACATTACACATTTAAAACATTTTACCATTGTTGATGTCGTAGCAATACCATTATCCTCATCCATGGTGTTAACTGAACCTTTTCCTTTGCACTTACTTGCTTTGTGTCCTTTTTTTCCACACCCAAAGCATATTCCAGTTCCTTTGAAACATTCTCCTTGATGCCTCTTCCCACATGATTTACATATGGGAAATTGAACTTTCTTTCCTCTATGATCATCATGAAACTCCATCTTTCACTTATTAGCCGAGTCAGGAAACTTACCAAATTTTACTTTATTGATCATATTATGAGATTGCTGATTCGGCATAATAATGATGTTTGGACTTCCAAATCCCATTTCATTATGAAGAATATCATTCCATTGTCCATCATATCCTCCATTATCGTGAATCATCTTGTTTCCAGCCATTTTCTAAAACCCAAAAGAATAGTGTGAGAGGCAAAAATCATAATAAAGGGGGAGTAACTTCAATATCTAACATCTTAGGTTTAATTCTATGATAGTTAGCATAATTCTAGTACTATAACCTATACGCATACTTAACCTTAGAGACATCCCTAGACATACCTTAGAAATATCTCTAGGGATCTCACTAAAGTTCTCGCATCCTAGTTTCCAATGGTTGACTAAACCTTTCCTCTGATACCAACTGTAGAGACCCGAAGCTTGACGTACATTGACATTACATTACTTTTGCGGAATACTTAGTACATAACAAAAACACACACACAAGGATCGTAATAGTTTAGTGTCTTTGGAAACTCGGAATAAAATCTTCTAATCGTGGTGAAAGATCTTCAACACCTCCCCTAAAGATCTTCCTTTTTTTACCTAAAACCTTTCTTTATATCCTGGGGAAAAGAAAACATAAAAGGGTGAGCTCAAATGCTCAGTAAGGGTAAACAAAAGAAATATCAATCACATCATATACATAAGCACATAACTTTTGGAAATCTTATCCTGCAAAAGAGATCATAATTTCATGGGGTAAATCATGGCAGTGAAATGTAATCACAATAATCATAACTTAAAATATGAAACTTTGTGGCATTCACACATAATCATAGAGAATCATTTCTTGTTAGTCAAGACTCATTGCCAAGACTATCTTAGTGGACAAAGTCCCTTTCTGAATCGAGTAACCCTCATTTCAGTCCTGTTTTACTGAACCGGTATAACCTACCGTTCCAGCCGTGTCTATCTCATGAGATATAAAATCTTTACCCAATGCATTGGAGGGAGATATAGGTCCCACCCATCTTATAATGAATCCTTTATTATGTGTGCCACATAATCATAAAACATACATCATCGCATAACACATGTAACAAAGATGGGATTCTTGAAACATCATGACATCATAAATCAATTCATATAAGATAAAAGAATTCATAAAAATAATTACATCACAACATGATCAAATCAATGTAATAATAGGGATAAAAACAGAACCCTTTATTATCTTAGATGGAAAATAATTTTGATAAAACACTTGAACTCCATTCTTGAGGAAAATATCCTTTCTTCTTCAAAAACATTTTTCCTTTTCATAACATGTCATACGACTTTAAAATAAAAGAAGTTGATTAAAAATAAACTTGAAAACTTGTAAAGGAAGCTTCTTGGAAATAATGATTTAAAAATCCATTCATGTCGTATAAGTTAAAAAAAACATTCTTCGTACTTTTGTCGGAAAAGTTAAAAAATTACCTCATACGAAAAATGACAAAAGATTCCTTTCATATCTTTTACTAAAAACTCACCGAAGGGTAAAATTTGATATAAACTATTGTATAATGATGTAAATATTACATATTGAGGAAAAATGGATGTGGATGATAAAATACACCCTAGTAAATACTAAAGTATAAACAATCTCGGATAAAAATGAGATTGTGATATTTCCCTTACCTTAGGTCCAATTTTCTTTGTACGTGTCTGAAGCTCCTGTATAATGGTTTAAATAATGTTATTGACTTATTCCAGAATCATACATATTGATATGATATCATATATGGTCATATTCTTAGCTTCTTGTTAGTAATATTTCATTGTTACTTGTTACTCGGGTCTTTATTGCCTTTTGTTCTTATGCATGTTTTGCCGAATACATTCTTATTATTCTTTTAAGGTTATAGATACCTTATATCCAGAATGGTATTAGTGTAACATATATCATATTTATTCATTCAATTCATTTATATAATTACTATGTAATGATGATCATGTAGAACGAGTCACATCACATCGTGGAGACGGTATTCCGTACATACGCATGAGTGATGATATTGTTCCTATGATCGTGGAATTGTATTGGAGTGTATATATATTATTTCAGTATCAATATTACTTTATAATAATCATAAATAGTTACTCATTACACCATTATACCCATCCTTGTAAAGTGATGGTGGAAAATAGATTACACCACGGCGTGGAGACGGTATTCCGTACGTACGCACGCGCGATGATTTCATTTTTCCGTAGGATGGATAGAAGGTGAATTAGGGTTGTTTCATATTTATAATAACATATCAGTATGTAAGTAATACTGATGTTATTACTTTATTATGAAAAAACTAAAAAAGAAAAAGTTGAAGAAGAAAGAAATTGAAAAGATCGGTAATGGATATTACCTCTTCTTTGGAACGCCTCTTTGAATCCTCCACTTAGGGAACTAAGATTGGTCTTTGAAGAAGACCAGGACCTCTAGGATTATTCTAGGGAAGTGTAGAGGAGAAAATGGCAGGGGTTGGCCGAGCTTGAGTGCTCAAATTGGTGTGAGGAGGAGGGGGAGGAGGTGTCCTTTTATAAGGGAGGAGAGGGGCACCTTAGGAATATCTCAAAATATTATTTTATATTAAAGTCAAAATCGGTTTATAATGGCTCCAAAGGGTCTTATTTCGAAGATAAGGTGGGGATGGGCCGAAATACTATCAACCAATAGAATTTAGACATGTTTAGGGAATTATTTTAACCTTATCAATTAGATTTAACTCTAAGTTAAATAATTTAACTTTTACCGTGTCTTTTTGTTTTCTTTCACTATATGGTTAATACACTTACTATAACATGCCAAACGAACCCCAAATTGTTTATTATTAATATATATATCCTTATCTAAGTCATTTGGCCGAACCTTATATTTTTAGGAATAAAATAACAATTAATAATATAATATTTGATTTAAAAACTATTTTGTGTCAATTTTGACACTATTTGATATATGATTTTTGTGAAAGTCATAACAGAATTATATGTTCGAACCAAGTTGATTAAATCAACATTAATATATCATAGTAACCTAGAAAATTAGTGGAATTCATAAAAAGTCTCAAATTACATTTATTTTGGTGTTTATAACATCAATTATGTCAATATTTCATTAATAAGATAATTACTGCATCATCATTGTGTCATAAATAAATTACATTATTTAATGTCTAAAAATTACAAATAAAATACCATTATGTAGGAAATCTTTTTATATTTCTAATGAATATTTATAGTCGAATTTATCTTATGTATAACCCCATATTAAAAATGATTTACTTATTTGATTTTAACTATTTTAACCCTTCTTTAAATAAATTAATAATAAATGTCCTAATCTAATCCAAGTGGGCCTAAATGGTCATATTTTATTCCTAAGTTTGTTTTTGGTCGAATTAAACTTGTCCAATAGAATTAGGACATGTGTTAGGGTAATATTAATATCATATTTACCCTTAGTTACCCTATTTACTATTAACCGCGGTAAAAAAAGTAAAAAGTTACTATTCACCAAAAAATTATTTTTATCTCATTGAACCACATTTTACTTACTGATATCAACTGTCTCTGTCGGATTTTCGAAATTCCATTCACAGAAGCGGTAAAATTAAGTTTTATGCAAAATTCAGTTTTTAACCTACCACTTAGTGGTTTCACTATTCATCAAAAATTGAAGTTTTTCAGAAAAATGCCAAAATTTCACCCTAAGCTATAATTGATATTCCGAAATTCAAAAATGATTTCTATTTTACAAAATTCACAACACATAAGTTGCATTAATTAAATTAATTTCCGCTGTCACAACAAATAGCGTGTTTTTTAAGAGATAATAACTATCAAAAGATTGACACTTGTTTATAACTGCTTTAAATGTGAAATTACATCCAATGACCAACATTGTATTAAATTGTAAAAATATATTCTAAATATACTTTAAAACCACTCAAATTAATAATTTATCACTATTAATTATTTCGATTAAAAAAGTTGTTTTTAATTATAATTTAGTAATTTTCGCTATTCATCAGAATATGAAAGTTATCCGAAAAGTACCAAAATTTCACCTTAAGCTAAATTCGATACTCTGAATCAAAAAATGAAGTTCATTTTGAAAAATAAGATTTACAGAGATTTAAAAAGTGGTTATTACTATTCATAACGGCTAGTTTTAATAATATTTTAATAGCATATCGTTGTTTAGTGAAACTCGGTATTGCGTATTACACACGCTATCGAGGAAGGTTGCGATTGCGTGTAATGCAAGGAAAGTCAAGGATGCGTGTTGTGCAAGCTCCTTTTGGTGTAGCGTACAACACAAGACTTTAATAAAATTAAAAAGAATATATTTTTTTATAAAATGTTGGGCTGTTACATAGAATGTCAGGGCATTCTTATGTATCCCCTAAAGATGTGAATCAAACCACACGTAGTTCTAGAAAATGTCTCGTACTTTGGTGTCCTATGACATGGACGGTCAGATCTTAGTTTAAATGTCTTAGAGATCAAACCATAGATAAAAATTATGGGGGGAGACATGTGGGGAAGTAATTGAAAAACCTGAAGTGAATGAGGACTGTAGGAGTCCATATCACACCATGTGCTACCTAGGGAGATTTTTCATCAAGGGACCGAAAATGAAAGTTGGGATGGACCTGAGTCAAAGTGCTCAGGAATTCCTATGTACCTCATGATGATAGGGATCAATCCATATGTATTTATAGATTCGGCATGGTAGGGTGCCAATTCAATGGACAATACTATCATGCAGGTCTGGCCCACACACCAAAATTAGCGGCATTTGATAGATCTTGTTTCTCCTTTTGGATGGATGTGTGTTTTCTTTTTTGTGAAGTGATAAACATGGGACGGAGAATCCAATCGTCTCTATAGGAATCAATGGTGGATATCCACAACCAAACATGATGTCATCTCGAGTGAGGAAATCACAATGCAGTGTTGTTTTTCATCATGTGGCCAAGATAATGATGTCATAGTTTAGGGTCGTATGATAGGACCAACCCCTGCATTTTAATGTCTTGCTATAAATAGGTAAGATTTTAAAGCCATGTGAGACTAGGCAGCATATATTAAAGTTATATGGCTTGGATATAAACAGAAGAAAGATGGTTTTAGGGGGGAATGAGCATGGTGTCATAAAGCATACCCAATGTGAATGAGGATGAGGTCCACACCACTCTACGCACAATTCCAGGGAAAAAACCTCGGTGTAAGGGGTTAAAAATGTCAAAGAATATGGGGCTGGACCAATGGATGAAATGTATATGTGTTCCTATATATCCCATGAGGATGGAAATCAGGCCATACGTAGTTCTGAGGGTGCAGTTTAACATCATGTAAGACAAGAGGAATGGGAGGCTATCTCCTAGAAGGGGACTATGTTGTGAGCCTATTACAAACACGATGTGAGTGAGGACACCGAGTCCATCCCACACCACACTACACAATCCTATGAAAGTCAGGGCCAAAGGGACGAATGGGAGAGGTAATTAGTGTAACCTGAGCTGGACCTAAAGACGATATACTCAGACATTCCTACATATCCCATGGGGATGGGAATCAAGATATATGTATTTCTGGGAGATTCAGTTCTTACGCATTGCAGAAAAGACATATAAATATCTTAGTTTAAATTCGTAGAGATCAGACCATAGAAATGGGAGACTTTTCCAAATGGGCGCAAACCTCGACCAAATCCCTAATCCCATGTGACCTATGTTCGATGTGGGAAACAATGTTATAGAAGGTCTTTGCGACCCGTGGAATACCTTAAAAGGGTAAAATGATACGGAACCCCAAATGAGGCATCACCGTGTCTTTGTCCTCCTAATCTGTAAATGTGCACTAAGGGATAGCACCAAGAGTATTGAGATTCCACTTGGACATGATTGAGTGGAAAAGGATGTGAATCATGCAACCAATATTTAGTGCTTGGTGGGGGTGGTGTGATGATGGAGGATAACTATTGACCATTTTCAAAAAACAGCATCCATATTGTGTGACCTGAAATGGGAATAAATGAGAGTCGACCGCTAAATATATTCCCAATGTGGGACTTGTATCAATTAGTCTCTCATGATCATCGAGGGTGTTAGCCCGAAATGGTGGGATATCCCTAGGTCCAATCATCCATAACATTCAGGGGTGCTTTTGGATGTGAAATATGGTGATGGCCCAAATAAAGGGGAACATGATGCCTAAAAATGGGCGATAACATGTCTATGTTGAATCCAACACTCTAGGTCCAGAACTTGAGTGCTACTGGGCACATTAGTGAACTTCCAAAGAAGGTCGAGGGACCTAATTCGAGGGAAACTGACTCAAAAAGATGAGTGTAAAATTAGGGGAGGAAAAGATCTTAGGAGGGAGAGGTATGCATCATGTCTATTACAGACCCGATGTAAATGAGGATATAATCCCATACTACACCACATACATCCTCCTGAGGAACTCAAGCCATGGGGTCATAAACATGAGGAGGTTTCTAAGAAATAGGTCTAGACCCAAAGACTAAATGTTTGGTTGTTCCTAAGTATCCCATGAGGATTGGAATCAAGCCACACGTAGTTCTAGAGATTTTTTTTTAGTTTTACGTCATGCTGCAAGGATGCAGATAAGGGAAAGGTATCTTGATGAGGAATTTATATGGCATGGAGAGTAACCCAACGTGAATGAGTACATAATTCCATACCATATCATACATTCCAAAATGATGACTTGGTCCAGGGGTCCAAATAGGTTGAGGGATCTAAGATGGTAAGTCCCAGCCAGTTCCTGATTTAACGTCTCGTGATGAGGATGATAGTGATCTCAGTTTATGTTTGTAGGGCTCAGACAACAGATACATGACCCAATATGTGGGTATTTCCTTACCAAAGCTCCTAATCCCACATGAGAAATTATCGTTGTGGGAAACAAGGAATAGTATCTGGTTCTCCCCAATATATATGGGTACGAAAATGAGGGAAAGAGATCATAAAGGGTTGATCCCGACCAGACTTAAACTCTTCCTCGAGGTAGATTGATGTTTGAGCGGATAGAAGGACAAAATGAATCAATGAACCAAAAATTTTGGACCTATAGAGGTGGTGATAATTATGAAGGATAGTTTTTAACCGTGTTCGAAACACAGTATCCACATCATGTGACCTAGAATGGGAACAACAAATGAGTTTCAACCGCTAACCATATTCACGACGCAGGACTTGAATCAATTCGTCATTCAAGATCCTTGAGGACATTGTCCCAAAATTTTAGTAGATACCTAGAGCATAGAATCCATGCCATTCATACATCCTTTTGGATGTGAAAAATGGTGAAGACCCAAAAAAATGGAATGTGTGAAGCATGAATATGCATGTGCAGTTTAACGTCATGGGAGACGACAAAAGAGGTGGAGATCTCTAGGGAGAGGGATACATGGTGTGATCATGATGAACTCAACGTAAATGAGGGAAAACACCTGCACCACACCATGTGCTTCGACCGATAGGAAGATCCGATGTTTCTGGGTTGGGCCTACGGACTAGATGTCCATGCATTCCTATGTATCACATGTGGATTGGAATTAATCCTTACATAGTTCTGAAGGTGTCCATGTAGTTTAACGTCATGTGGTGAGGAAGGGGGAGGATTGAAGAATGAGGAAGGGAATATGGTGTGATCATCATAATCCTGACATGAGTGGGGGGGAAATCCTACACTACACCATGCAGGATCCTCCAAGAGAACTACCCCAAAGGGGATAGTCAAAGAAAAGAGTTTGGGGGGATCGACTCTAAGACAAGGCATCTGAGTAGTCTTATGTATTCCATGAGGATGGGAATCAATCCATGCGTAGTTATTGAAGTTGTAGTTTAACATCTTGTGGGATAATGGAATTGAGGAGATCTTAGTTTAATGTAGTATATCTCTGACCATAATGGTATATTTGCCACTCACATTTTAACATCGTGCAGGACGAATGATGAGTAGTTTTACATCCTTCAGTTTAGAAAAATCAAACTTTTTAACATCATGTGGAGAAGATGGAATAGTTTAATTTCATGTGGGACCAGATACAGTTTAACATCATATGGGATGACATGCAATTTAATGTAATGTGGGACAAAAAATTAGTTTAATGTCATGCAGGACATAATAGTTTAATGTCATGTAGGATCATAATGCAGTTTAACGTCATAACGAACGAATATGGTTGTGTCACCCAAACATATCAGTACACATCCTACAAAAACTATTAATCCCACATGAGTCATACTCAGTGTGAGAAACAATATTGATGATGGTATTTTCCTAACACATGGAACAACACAAAAGGGGGAATGGATATGTCGGGCTTGGAATATCCTAATGACATTGGCCCTCTTACTTAACATGCAAAGATGCAGAGAAGGGTGACACCAAGGGTGTTGGAGTTCCACCTAAACATAGATAGGTGAAAAAAGGGTGAATCATATCGTCTGCTATCTTTATCACAATTATGGTGGTGTAACAATGGAGGATAACTACTGACCATGTTCGAAACACGGGACATGACGCAAAATGTCATTTGATCTCTTCTAAGTTGTTGGTGCAAGATGGTAGGTGAGACAATGTGGCATGAGACCAGGCCATTAGGGGGTCCCTTAAAACATTAAAGAAATAGTGGATCTAAATAAAATAATTCTATGAACTATGTATATGGATTGGATTATGTTTATTAGGAGTCCAACACTATGGGTTCTACACCACAATGCATCTGAGCGAGTTAGTGGGAAGATGTGGCTGGTATCAGAGTAATAGAACCTGGTGTTTCAAATAGTTTAAGGTTTTATTACTTGGACCAATGTTTCTTAGTTTAATGTCATATAGTTCGGACCATTTTCATTGTTTAAGATCGTGTATCTAGGACGAGTGATGGCTAGAGTTTGGGGTTCCATATCCCTGACCATGGCTGCTATAGTTTTAGTTCACGTAGATTTGACCAAAATGTTGTATAGTTTTTCATCATGTGACCAAGATATTGTCCTACGGTTTAACGTCACATGACCAAGATGATGGTTTTTATGTAATTTAAAATCATGCAATTAAGATGTGTTTGTTATGCAGTTTAACATCATGAAACTAGGACATGAAACCATAAGGATTGTGTTGGTAGAGGGATGGTCATCTCTACCCCATTTTGGTGGTTTGGGATGAGGGGGAATCTATATAATGAGATTTCACTAAAATTTCCCCAGCGTGAGCATAGATTTTCTCCATGCATGTGATGTGCTACTTCATAGTAAACATTCCACAAGATGGTGTTGAGCCGTAGGGGGGGGTGTCTAAGATGGATGCAATGTAGTAGTTGGGATGACACATAGTTTTACAAGGGTATAAGGGATAATATCATGCCCTCATTCAGGCAGGGCGATAGAGCCCTGAATCCATAGAATCCTAGAGCATCAGTACGGCGTGGGTGATGGAGCCTAGAAGGCGTGGAAGACTGGATCATCGTTATAACAGGGTGATGGATATCGGAAGGAGTTGAAGCCTAGAGCATCGGTACAATGGGGAGATGGAGCCCAGAAGGCGTGGAATCATAGAACATTGGTATGATGGGGGAGATGGATCCCAGATGGTATAGAAGCCTATAACATCGGTATGATAGGGCGATGGACACCAGAAGGCATGAAAGCATGGAATGTCGGTACAACGGTGCGATAAATAACAGAAGGAATGGAATCTGGGAATGTTTGTATGATGGGGCGATGGGGCTCGAAAGGCAAGGAATCCAAGAACATCTATATGATGGGGAGATGAAACCTGAAGGCGTGGAAACCTGGAGCATCGGTAGTATGGGGCTATGGATCCTGGAAGGCATGGATTTTTGGAGCATCAGTATGACAGGGTGACGGAGCCCCAAAGGCATGCAAGCCCAGAGTGTCGGTATGACGGGGTGATGGGTCCTAGAAGGTGTGTAAGCCTGAAGCATCGGTACAACTGGGCGATGGAGCCCCAAAGGTGTGGAACCCTAGAGTATCGGTACGATGGGGTGACAGAGCCTAGAAGGTGTTGAAGCTGGGACCATCGGTACAACAGGGTGATGGAGCCCGAAAAGCATGGAATCCTAGAGCGTCGGTATGATGGGGCCTCAGTGAAAGATTTTTTTGATACATGGGGAGGACCTCCATGCTGGTCGAGGTTTCAAAAAGGGATTACTACCATGAAGAATGGAATCGGTGTGGGGGGGCCTCTGTAGTGGATTCATATGCTACCAAAGATGCACCATTGTATTGGGGACGGTTTCCCCCTACGCTTCTCTTGAGGGTGGCAGAGTCCGCGAGAAGCTGATGGAGTCGGTGGCGGATTCCCCATGCACGACATGTCAAGGTGGTCTGGTCGGCGAGGGGTAGATGGATTTGGGGGGCCAATGCCCCCATTTCAGCCTCTTTAGGTGTCGGGGTTGGTGAGGAGCTGATGCAATTGGTTGGATCATGCCCCCAGCATGTCCTCTTAAGGTGGTGGAGTTGGCAAGGAGCTAATACAGTTGGGGGCAGATTCCCCTGGCACGACCTCTTAAGGTTTCAGATTCAGAGAGGATTCTAAGGAGTGGTCGAGGATCCAATGGATTTGGGAGAGGATTCCCCCTGCACATCCTCTCAAGGCGGTAGAGTTCACAAGGATCTGATGGAGTCGGGGGGTTGATTCCCCCTATGAGGCCTCTTATGGCAGTGGTGGCAGTGAGGAGCCAACGCAGTTGGGGGGATGATTCCCCATGCACGGCCTCTTAAAGAATCCATGTTGGTGAGTAGGTGATCGAGTCAGTGAGGAGCTCATTGATTCAGGGGAGGCTGCCCCTTCTGCAGCCTCTTAAGGCAGATGAGTTGGTGAGGATTCAATTCAGTCGGAGGGATGATGTTCCATGCTCAGCCTCTTATGTTGGCCGAGTCGAGGAGGAGTTGATGGAGTCAGCGAGGAGCTGATGGAGTCAGTGTAGGATGCCACCTACACATACTCTTAAGGCCGAGGATTCAGTGATGATCTAATGTAGTCGGGGGGATGATTCCCCGTATGTGGCCTCTTAAAGTGGTGGAGTTGGTGAGGAGCCGATAGAGTCTGGGGGTTGATTCCCCCTATGCAGCCTCTTAATGTGGCGGAATCAGTGAGGAGTCGATGGAGTCGGGGGGGGGGGGGCTGATGCCCCTACACGGCCTCTTAAGGCGGTGGGTTCAGTGAGTATTTGATGGATTCAGAAGGGGCGGATTCCCCCTATGTGGCCTCTTAAGGTGGCGGGGTCTATGAGAAGATGATAGAGTTGGGGGAGGATGCCCCCTGGGCGGCCTCTTAAGGCGGTAGTGTTGGTGAAGAACCGATGGAGTCAAGGGTTTGATGTCGCATGCACGACCTCTTAAGGTAGCGGGGTCGATGAAAAGATGATGGAGTTGGGGGTATGATTCCTCTAACGTGGACTCTTAAGGTGGAGGGGTCGGAGAGGAAACTATGGAGTCAGCGAGGAGCCGATGGAGTTGGGGTAGGATGCCCCCTGCATATCCTCTTAAGATGGCGGAGTGGGAAAGGAACCGATGGAGTCGGGTGCTGATTCCCCTTGTGCGGCCTCTTAAGGCGGTGGCGATGTTGGGGAGCTGATGGAGTCGAGGGGGATGATACCCCCCTGTGTGGCCTTATAAGGAGGAATAGTTGGCTAGGAATGAATGGAGTTGGCGAGGAGCCGATGGAGTCAGGAGAGGATGCCCCCGGTGCGGCCTCTTAAGGCGGGGGAGTCTGCGAGGAGCCGATGGAGTCAGAAGGATGATGCCCCCGTCGCGTCCTCTTTAGGTGGTGAAGTTGGCGAGGACTTGATGGATTTGGGGGGAATGATGCCCCAATTCAGGCCTCTTAAGGTGGCCACATAAGTGAGGAACCAATGAAGTCGGGGGAGGATTCCCCCTTCAAGGCCTCTTAAGGAGGCAGGGTCATAGAGGAGCCGATGGAGTCGGGGGAGGATGCCCTATGTGTGGCCTCTTTAGGAAAATAATTCAGCGAGGAGATGATTGATTCGGGGGGATGATTCCCCCTATGTGGGCACTTAAGGCAGCGGGGTCGACGAAGATCTGATGGAGTCGGGGGGGCAGATGCCCCCTGCGTGGCCTGTGTAGGCGGGGGATTTGGCATGGAGCCGATAAACTATTGCCTTTACATACCCATTTTTACTCATCCTCTCACACATGATTGAGAGGGTATTCACATTGGGGATGCCAAGATTTTCCCTACATCATTTTTATACTCACTATTGAAGGAGAAGAGACTCACGTCGGGTTCACCATTTCTGTTTCTAATGCTTTTTTCTGGGCGTACATCTATCTCATTAGAGTATGCACTGACTATTTCCCCACATTCCCACTTTCCGATGGGAGGAGTCATCCATCGTTTATTTAGGGTCATTTTCTCTTTGATCAAAATTAGATTATGGGATGTCGGTTTCTTCTTCCATGAATACCTCCTTGGAACTCGTCGGCCTATCTGGGTATCCCGTAAAGATTAAGACTTTGTTCATGAATCTCATTATATGTTCCATATCTTTGTGGACACTGGTTAATTATGCTTCTTCTGTCAAGACATTCCATGGGGTCTTGATTGGGCAGCAACAATCAGTTAGAGTAGATGTTAACATCAGGCATGTCAGGGCATATATGGATGTGTGGACATTGGTCAACTGTATTATTCCTTATAAGTGGCCATCTCAAGGAAGCAGAACCCGAGGTATCCCTTGTCAATCTTGGGGTATCAAATTCTATAGGCATGTCTCTAAGGGTTTTCCTTAGTTTCCCATGTTTAACATAGGGTATGACATGAGTTTAACATCTTGAGGAGACGGTTACTCAAAAGGTGGGTCTTCTGAGGTTTTCCTTAGGAATCTCATGTTAATCATGAGGTTGGCCGTGAGAATAAAATCATGGAGAGACAGAAGGATAATGATCAGAACACCCCATGGAGGAGGATCAGGTTGGTACATCCCTAGGAGGGATCACCTTGAGTCTTTACTAGGTGAATGGATCAGAACAACCAATGAGGACGGATATGAGGTGGTGTGTCCCATAGTGGGATGATATCACACCGTGAAGGATGATCTAGACACCACTAAGGGTGGATCAGAAATAGTGCACCCCAGAATGTGGAACACTGAATATATAGGTCAAAACAACCAATGAGAGCGGACCAAGGGTGGTGTGTCCCATAAAGGGAAGATGTCACAAAGTGAATACTAATCTGGACACCACTGGGGGTGGATCCTAAAGAGTACACCCCGAAATGGGGAACACCAAGGATTACCATTGGCTGGGATTGAACCTTGTGAAGGTTTCCTACGTACGCGGTGTAAAAGGGATAAAATCTCACGTAGTTTGAAGGTCGATACATGGAATAAAGCTATACACAAAGGATACCGACCCAAAGACATGCTGGGGAATATGTGTGGTCAACGGCCCAAGTACCTTTAGAAGTAGTGAGGAGGTGGATTAAATGAGCTTACTGGGATGTGGGGGCCTGGGAAAAACTAGGATGGATGATGAATGATTGAGTGAAGTTGATGGATAATGGGATGGAACCATCATGAAGGTGACGGTAGTGCTATTCCTGAACCCCAAATAGGCTTCCTACGTATCCCTGTTTCGAGGAATCAAATTCCATGTATTTCATAGTGGGGCGTTGAATCAGGGTGTACACATAGGACAATGACCTGACAATGTGATGGGGCTTATGCATGGTTAGAATCCCGGTTTGGTCTGACACTTAAGGGTCAAACCAGAGATGTGGGTCCCATGGAGTGGACACTGAATTTTACCACTATTTAGGGTTGAACATTAGGGAGGCTTCATACAAACCATGACTAGGAGATAGGGATCAACCCCCACATAGTTCATCTTAAAACAGCTTACTGTCGTGTGGGGATGACAACGGCCTACCGCTAGTCAAGGTTCCAATGGCTTACCATCGATTGGGGATACAATGGCTTACTTCTGGGTAGGATTGAACATCAAGAAGGCTTCCTATGTACCCTTCCTAGTTGACAGGGATCAAACCCACGTTGTTGTAAAGTATATAGTTTAGCGTCATTCGGGACGAAGGTGAACCGACGTGAAGAGGTATAGACAAGCAGGTATTGGGCTTGAACCTCTAGGAGGCTTCCTACATACCTTGACTAGGAGACAAGGATCAATGTATAGGTATTTCAGCATGGAGGATATAGTTTAACATCATACAGGACAAATTTCAATTGATGTGGAGTGTTCGGGACAAGTAGGTGTTGAGCTTGAACCTTAGGAAGGATTCCTACGTTCCTTTACTAGGAGGCAAGGATCAAATTCCACATATTTTGATATGGTGGATACACTTTAACGTCATGAATAACGAATGAACCGATGTGAATGGGGTCAGGACATGTAGGTGTTTGGATTGAACCACAGGATGGCTTCCTACATACCTTACCTGGGATACAAGGATCAAAACCAGCGTAGTTTGAATGAGTACTTGGGGATTATGTGCTAAGGTATCCCAGGAGGGATTCCATGGTCAATGCTTACTCAAAGACCATGTGAGTCATGCTCAATGTGAGAAAAAAGAGGCAGCAAAGACCTAACGATCACTTTGTGAAATGTGTGTCTATGGGATGTGGAGGGGGACTTACATGTGGTTAGCATCCCAAAGAGGAGACAAGGGATTTCCAATGGTTAGTGGCTCAGAGAGATGGAGATTGAGACTTACTCTAGGATTAATGCCCAATGGAGACAAATCCTAGAGGGAGAGGAATGGGATTATGAAGGTCCATGTGCCCATATCTCCTCTAATATTTGGCACCGAATAAAATAAGAGTAGCAGGGATGATACCTCCTGCAATAAATGCTAGGGGTTTACACCAAGATGTTTTCCCTTCCCCACAGATAGACACCACTCCAACAAAGGGGATATCATTCCATGTGAGGAAGATCTCACTCCCATGGAGACTAGCATGCATGTAGAATGTCTGAGATGGTGTTCCCCTTGCGTGTTTCATGCAGCGAGGCCAATGTTTAACCCCATGTGCAAGGGACGATGGCGTTTGGCATTTTCACTTCTTACAGCTCGGACGAGGCGAGTTCACTCCACACCAATAGGAATTACATAACTAGCATGATTTAACCCTACGTTAAGGGAAGGAACCGGAAATGTCATGGCATTGGGGTGTTGTTGAGTGATCTATTGAGGGGCTCACATTAGCATGGATATACGAAGAAGCAATAGCTCTTAGCATGCATATGATAAGAAGCATAAGGCTAAGCAACGCAACATGATGCACAGACCAAGGGACCTTTAAGTCACTTCGTAGGATCCTGGAGGACCGTAAAGAATAAGTATGTGTGGGAGAGGGGTGTTGTGCATAATAGGGGCTCGGACATGGTGCCTTAGGGTAAGGATGTAACATAGAGCACACAAAGAGGGGAAATGGTTAATGAGGCTTATGTATAGAAGCTGCATTGGTGCCTCTATGGAGCAGAAATGGTGGATGGGGCTTACCCATGGAAGCAGCCTGTAATGTCTTCCTTATGCCTGGCCATGAGGGCATCCCAACTTTCTGGTGGGTTGAAGCATATAATTAGGGCCTACACCTATGCACTAGTGCACAGGAGTGATAATGCCAAAGTCATTGGAATTAGTCTGAACATGGGGATATGAAATGTTTGACTCACATGACCAATATTTGGAACGTTGTGAGGGTGGCATGATAGTTGAGGATAACTGTTGGCTGTGTTCAAAATACAACATCCATATCACATTATCCAGAAATTGGGACAAAAAAATGAGGGTTGACTATTGACCGTGTTTGAAACACATGACTTGACTACATGTTTCATCCAAAGTCTTCCAGGGCATTGGCCCAGAATGGTAGGTGAACCGATGCGGCATGGGACCAATCCATCATAAGGTCCCTTAAGACATTAAAGTGGATGAGGATACGAATGAAGGACACACAAAGCATGAGGTGGAGTGGTGGAATGATTTAATAGATTCCAACTCTTATGGAATTACGCCACTGTAATCATGGCGTGAGGCATCTTATGCTTAGCACAAAATGCATCTCTTATTCAGAACAAGAGGCATCATATATTTTTCACATAGGGTGTACAATAGTTTATAGTCATGAAGAGAGGAATATTAGGCATAAGGCACCTAGAAATGGTTAGTATTGGAACTTAAACAAGAGTGGCCCGTTCTAGTTCAACCAGGTATAGAAGCCATGTGGTGGGGTTTGGATGAGTTTCTTGGGGAATGGTTTGAATCATGGTAATTGGGGAATTGATGATGAGAACCTCAACTCACGACATGGGAGAACCCGGTGGAATATGTAGAATCAAGGTGTTTTATCATGTGTGGAGGAGTATCTCAAATCATGGTATTCCATAGGTGGAAGGTGGGTGCGCATAATGGCTAAATAGAAAATTCCAACATCCTGGCCCAAAATGTTTTTGGTGCGACTCTCCATTTGTCATGGGTGTGAGTGACTGTAGAAAAGGGACTGACACAAAGCCCGAGCAGGGGTGCGAGGGTGCAGCCCCCCGTGGTATAGTCTAGCAGGCACATGCCTAGTTACTTTTGTGCGTAATATGCACCACATACAGGATGGGCTACATGAAATATTTCACTGTGCAGCCTAGGTGCGCGCAAGATTGAGATCCTTGGTAGTGTTGCGCACAATATTGATGTTTTGCATCCAATATGTGAGGATTGCATGCAATAGGGAAGGTTGACGAGAAATAGTGAAGTTTGGCATGAAAAATGGATTTTTTGAGAACAATAGGGAAGGTTGGAATGTAAATGTGATGTTTTGGGTGCAATATAGGGCGCATTAGCACATTTGAGTGCAAAAGTGATGTTTTGTGCACACGATTGTGGTGTTTACACGCAGGCGTAGAAGATACATACTTACGCACATCATAGAAACAGCTGAAATTCAGGGGGGCTTCTAAAATAGGGGGTTACCTTTCATTTATAGGCGAAACATTAAACGACATTGCACGTAAAATTCTAGGCACTCAAGTGGTTTTTCACGAAACCTACTGCAGGTGCATTCATAATGGGGCATTTGACATCACCTTGGGCGCGTAATAGGTTAATGCATGGGGTTTTTCACAAAAATCTTTTATTGAATGCAATATTCCCTTTTTACATGAAAGATTCCATTTTTGCATGGAAGATTCCATTTTTTGACGTGGAAATCCATAAATTTCCCCAAAATTGTCCTGGATGGTCATTTCCCATAGTCTGATTTCGAGCGGCCATAACTTGTGATCCATAACTCTATTCGGGCTCCACGACCAATCAAATCCAATCCTTAGGAATGAGATTTTATCTGAGATCATGTCTGGAAGCATTCGGTGAATTACTAGGATTAATTTTCTTGTGCCAACAATCATTCTTCTCAATCTGATCCAACTCGACATTCATTGAATTAATCCACTCCTAATTCTTGAAAGCTTAATTTACATCTTTTGGATAAAAATTTGAATACAAATAATTATGTGCAATAAACGTTGAGGTTCTTCTCGTTCGAAATTTTTCTTGTTTATCACCAATGATGTTTTGAACATTCATATGTTTCCTCATCCATGGATGAGAAGTATGAATTTATTCCTCATAAATAGAAATATATGAGTCCAACTATTCTATTATTGTGGGATTCATATTACTGTACAATGTTCCATGTTCATTAATAAAAAACTCTCATCTCCTCCATATTCCTCATTTACATGTGTTTATGAAACGTCCTCTTTATATTTTTAAATAAATTCTTCATCAGAAGAATAAAAAATCTTATCTATTTCATTATTGATACATATATATCATATACCATTAAGACAATATCCACGAAAAATTTGATTCTAGAAATCTTTAATAAAATTTTATAAGATACATATTATTGGCTTTTATGATGCAGGGAATCCCAAAAACCCTTAAGGGTTTAAAAAATAGAGATTCTTTTTAAAACATTTCGTAATGATTTATGTCCGAAAATGGTCTTTAGAAACACCGATGCTGAATTTAAACTTCTTTAATCGTATCTTGCATCTATATATAGTGAGAATGACCTTGTTCGATTAACATAATACTTCCCATATCTACCAAACATTAATTATTTTCTTCAGGAACACCATTTTTTTGTGGTGTATTAGGTGCATTAAAGTCATAATGAATAATATTTTTTGAAATAGTACTTATGAATTATTCATTCATATATTCACCTCCATTATCAGTTCTAAGATTCTTTACCGAATATCACGATTTCTTTTCTACACTTCTCCTAAAACTATTACAAAAATAATATATTCAAATACATATTTCAAATACATAATACAAGAAATTCAAGTAAAATAATCAATTAAATAAATGAGGTACATATGTTGGAAGGTTTATTTTCTTCTCATTTTATCAAAAATATTTTAATTAATCAACTCTAGGAGATGATTTTAGTGAATTTAAAATTTCTTATGCATGGAATTTTTAATCATTACTTTATAACATATTTAATAACACCAATATCTTAATCTTGTAAAATGTAGAATATCAAAGACATTTCCACTCATTTTTAACATGATCATATTCCACTATCACATGTTTTTTAACCTTTTATACAACAATTGATTCCATTCCATAATTATTAGATAACACACATTTTATAAACCAGCAACTTGAAAACAATTCCCCTCTATATGCAGAACCCTTATAAAAAAATTAATTTCTTCAACTCTTTTCAAAACAAAACCATATTTTCTAAAAAAAACTTCATTACCTTTATCATGAAGGTGTGAAACACATAAAAACCTGTGTTTCAGACCATCAATAAACAAGCTCTTTTTGGATTTCAGCTTTTTATCCCCAACAATAGAATATCCAATACCTTTAATTTTGAGATATATTTAATTACCAAAAGTAATTGTCCCTTATTTAAAATATTCCACATTCGTAAAAAAACTAAAAACTCCTGTCATGTTTATAGAGCACCCATGATATAAAATCAAGGGTTTTTCTCCTTTTGTAGAATTGAGAGCAGTTTCTAAAACAATTGTTTTTTCATTTTTTTATCTTTCATCACATACAAATATTTATAATTATTGTCAACAAATATATTTTCTAGTAATGAAACAATAAATACTTTTACAATATGTCGTAGATGTTCACATATTCCAAAAATAGTATTCAAATGTTGGAATCCATTTTTGATTTTTATAACAACTTTCTCATAATCATTTCTTTGAGAGGATTAACTCCCCTAAAAACTTTTCTTCCAGTTACTCATGGGATTATTATAGTGTTGTTGAATTAAAAAACACATATCTTTTTTATGGAGAGATCCACCACAATACTAGTAGTATACATAGAAAGAATAATTTCCCCTCTAATTTTCACACTACTTGGAGTGATAAACTTGTTTTTCCACAACTTTCCTACTTTCAATGTTAGCTGATTGTTGATCCCTATAAGCTATGTTATCATTTGAAATATTATTCTTTAACATAAATTTATTTCCATCTTCAATAAAATCACCAATGGTAGAAATATTTAGATTCGACATTGAAAATATAGAAACATATGGAATTTCAATTTTTTTTGTTTTTGGAAACATAGATGATTTTTTCAGATTTTATGATCCAAGAAACATCCTTATTTTTCTTTTCAACTTTTAAAGATACGTTTTATTTATTTTTCTCAGGTTCACACTTCTAATAACTTTTATAAATTTCAAAAAAAATAGTTTTTGTTACTCATAACTCCCTACACAGTTATTGAGATATTTTGTTGAACAAGTACTAATTCATCCTCTGAAACTTTTATATCCACTTCAAGATATTGATTATGATTATTATTTTTCAAGATATTTCTTCAAATTATTAATCTACTTTGAGAGAATATATTTCTCTTCATGAAAATATTCATGCCACTTTTCTATAGAAATTTACCTTTTCATCTTCTTGATTTGTATTTCAAATTTTGCAATCATTAAAATGAATTATTTCAACTCTCTTTTTATAGAAAATTATAACTAATTATTTTTTTCATAACTAGTGTTTTTATTACCAAATAAATATTTATCATTTACTTTTACAATAAATATGTTTCCTCTAAAAACATTAATGATTTTTTTACTTTTATCTTTACTGTCATCATATTCATCATCTTTAGAAAAGAAACATATCCTTTTGGATTTGGATAACTTTTTAACGTTTAACATTGAAGAATATTTTGATTTTTCAACTTGTTTCTTCTATGATATTCCTGAATTTTTGTCATCTTCATCACTTTCTTATTCATTCTTAATTTGATGAAAATTTGCAGTAAAATTCTCAATATCTCTACAACCAAATAATTTTAGTGGCAACTTCCCTTTTTTACTTTCTAGTGACTCTTTTTACATTTTTAGAAAACAAGAACAAAAATTCATCAAAATATTTATTAACCTTGTCTTTGGTGCCGGAGTCCCCAACTTATTTATCTTTAATAATATTCTTATATTTTCCATGCATGGTATCTTTTAATAAAATTTATCTATTTTATTTTTCATTTCTTTTCATATGTTCCTCTTTTCACATTTCATATGTGATGAGAGTGCTTTTTATTTCATCCAAATATAGAGTTTCCGGATTTCTATCTTCATAAATTGAAAAATTAGAATTAAACATATTGGGAACATTTCATAATATATTTTTTAAAATAGTATAATCAATAATATTTTCACTAATACATATTATGACACTTACAATATCATTCACCCTTGTAATGAAGTATCCAACAGTTTCACAGTCACCCATTTTCAGGACTTCATACTTCACCCTCTAGATTTTTAAATATACCTAATTCACCTTAGAGTTTCATTTATAAATTTTATTCAAATTTTCCCAAAAACTGTTTGAAGTTACAACTCCCTTTTATCTAATAAATTCACTTTTATGTAGTGATGAAAGTAAATAATTTTTATCCCTTTCATCATTTTCTAAATTTTTTATATTATTAGCTGTAAGAGAAACATTCTTAGTATGAATTTAAATCCATCTATAACATCTTATAGAACATCATAACCTAGAAACATAAGATATTAAAACATTATCTCATTCCAGATATGATAGATCATTCCCTTGAAAACTAGAATCCCCTTACTGGTCTGAAAAATAAAAATATCCATAAAAAAACACTATTAAAACATCATTAAAGAGGTAAACGATGGGAAAAATTATGTCTAATACCAATTCAAAAGGACCACATTGAATTTATATAAAAACTGAGATGTGGAGGGTTGAATCAGTGATAACCATTTCCTTTTTATGTTAAATTTATTAATAACCTTCACCTCTTATTAATGTGAAATTCATTATCTTAAAAACAAACATTCCCACACAACCATAGGAGAACAAGTATTTACAAGGTTTAATATTAAATAATAGTATCTAGTGCTTATCATGCTTTGGAAATAATAAAATACCACATAATAACCTAGTAATAAATATTTTTTGTGTGGATATTGAAATTAGGAAATACTCTTATACTTTTAATACACTATTATCAATACAATAGTGCATGTGTTATTCTAGAAAAAATATATAAAAATAATATTTTTAAAAAAGTTTTAAAATATTCACTAATATGTTTCTAAATTCATCCCTATACTACTTCAGTAAATTTGAATTTTTTAGTTATTCAAATATAGTTCCTTAATTTATTACACACTAGTACGTACGAACAACTTCTCTGGACTTCTTACAAAGATTATTCTGATCCATCTATCCAATTCCCACTATCAGATTAATTAGTCTTGAAACAAGTTTGATTGGATTTCCTATAGAAAAGTAGAACCCTGGTCTTTCCTTCTTCTTTATCTTTCAAAAAATACCTATCTTATTTCTCTATCCGCTCTGATGAATCTTGACCCCCACTTCTCTGATAAGTTCTTCTATCTTGAAATATTCCTCTAAAACTTTTGTCTAGAAACCTATCTTCTAAAGTTATTTACACTAAACTAATCAAAACTAAAAATGAAAGATCTATACTGTCATGTATGTGAATAGTGTTAAAGTACATTATACGTGGACCCCTTTATATTTTTACATGATAAATAGAAAAGGCAGTAACTCAAAAAAAAATCCCCCTCAATGAAATTTCATATATTAAAATGTCAAATTAATTTCAACTCCATTTTAATACATATTAGTTCTTATAAACTCTTATATAATATTCTTGAATATTATTGAATTCACCAAAACTTTTAAATTATAAACATTACTTAAATAAGAACATTACAAGTTCTCAGTACATAAATTGAATTTTCAAGACATCTCAATCTAATTATCTATTATTCATTTTGGTTATCTTCAACCAAATTCAAACAATTAAAACAAAATAAATTAATATATAATGATCCAAGAAAATTGAGATTATTTGAAAAAAATAATTCGAACTTCTATTTATGTCATAACCCTATAAAAACTACCTGGTATCATCTTATGTATGTCTCAGGTTTTTCATCGGAATTCTTAATTTTTTCAACTTCTCCTCAGAATAATGAAATTTTATTCTATGAATCCCAGCATTGGATCACTTATTGATTCCAAATGAAAATATAATGGATCAGTGTTAAAAATTCTTCTAGGTGATTAGTTTCACCAAATATTCTGATTGATTAGTTTTAACAACCTTTTTTATTGATCGGTGTCATCAAATCTTCTGTTTGAACAATGTCAACAAATCCATTCCATCTGATATGATCTAAACATTATGATGTTCTTCATCCAATGGAAATGTACATATGATTCCTTATCAATGAAAAACACTTGTTAGATGGATCGGTGACTACAACTTTTCAAATAGATCGGTATCAACAACGACTTCTTTCATCTTACTAATCAGTAACTAGTGGTTCAATTGTTTTATCAGTTCATCGGATGAAATGGATTTATTTGATGGATCGTCCTATCAGATGGTTTTACTGGGTAGAGATTTTATAAAGATTTTGACTTTAGTAAATCCAAACAAGCAATCTTCGAACAATTTCTATAAAGGGTGATTCTCAATCTAATGGTATGTGACTCTAAAATTTAAACATCATAGAAATAACATAACATCACATATCTATTTTCTTATAAAAATTATTTCTTAATTAATGAATTCTTCAGGATGTTTAGAACATAGATATTAGCATTTGTGTGTGTAAGTTCTCTTATGACATTTTGAATCTGTTAAAACATCTTGATCCATTTTGAAGAACTCTATTCTAGAAAGATATGACTAACAACATCAACACCCAAAAAATAACATATGTAATAGAAAACATCAATTGATGGGATTTTTTAATAAAATAGAGTCTGGTCTTCTTCATCCAAAATTACTTCCTCTGATCATTATAAAATACAATGTGAGTTGATTTTTCATAAATACAAAAAAAAAGAAAAAACATTTAGCAAAAAAAAACATCCATATATCTGAAAAAATACTTCAAATAACGTCCAGTAAACCTTTTTCAAACAAATAATTCATCCATATTGTTCCTAAAAAATGTTGATCATAGTTTCCTTTATCATTACCTTAATCATAAATTCAATCTTCTAACTAAGTGTAATGAACTCTGTATACCTTTGGTGGATTTTTAGAATAGGATCACGAATTCAGATAATTTTGATAAAATGATCAAGCATACTTCCATAATTTGTCTGATGATGAAGACCCTTCTCTAGAACCAGTATATGAATCTTATATAAAGCTCTAAATCACAAGAGTATGTACGAAAACTCCGACATAGTTAGAAATACATAATTTTATGATATCAGCTCTACTTCCTACTAAAATCCATTCTAAAACATCCAATCTTAGAGATAACTATCATAGATAATATAATTAGAATACCTCATTAGGTATTTGAACCACATAGTTTATTGATAATCCATTATACTACCATTTTAGATGTACAATATCTCCTAAAGTAACACTACAATCGACATTAAGGAATCGTACTCCTCTCTGAATAGGGATGAAAACTCTAAATAGAGAAAAGTAGAATATTCTTGAGTATATTTGATGAATAACCAACATATTCCTACTTAAAAATGGATTTGACTCATATTAAGCACTAAAATCTTGTTTATGTGAGTCCAGACTAGATAGAAAATTTCATAAATGGACTCCAACTAGTCCTCCTCTATCAAAGAGAATAGGTTTCCCTAAAACCTGGAAGTACTATAAATCTAGAAATAATAAATTTCAACGATACTATGATTTTCTTCATTTGTTCATGTAAGTGTTATTATCTCTGATATGTATAGGTCCACTCCCTACTCAACTAATGGGGGATCAACCCTTTGCACCACCAGTGGTGGAAACATCTCTCTATCAGTTCCACTCCCTTGGTAGTCCTATACCACTTAAGGATATATATTTCCTTGAAACCTATAAATCCTTCACCAATTAAACTCATAAATTGTAATCATTATATGATGTGTATCATCCTTATAAGAAGGTATTACTATCTGTGATGTGGATGGGTCCACAATCAACTCAATTAGTAAGGGATCAACCCTTTTATCCGCTGGTAGTGATCAACCCTCTTCTCCACTGATAGGGGAAAATCTATCTATCACGTCCCTAAACTAAATCTTTATCACTAAACTAGTCATAAAATTGATATTGTATTGATGAAATGTTCCCAACATACCCCTGATTCTATTAATAAATTTTTCTATTTCATGGAATCCTAAATTTGTTAAGATGAACCCATGATTATTAAAGAATTTCTAGAAGAGTAAACCTAATTAAAGTGTGACTGTATACACATAGAACATGCTACATGATTCATGTATTGATACATTATGTTGTTAAACGGTTTCCATTGAGTTATAAGACAAAAAATAGGTTATAAGATTCATGGTGAAAGTTTACATGTCCTACCCAAAACAATCCCTATGTTCCTTGATCTTAACCAAACCTAATACCCCTTCTCATTGTTCCCCTATTTTTTACAAACCAATCATCATATGTCCACTAACTCCAAACTATTTTCCCAATACCAAAACTATTTGAAACCATTATGAAACAGTGCAAACCATTGGGACCCCACATGTACTGGTATTAAATGATTATTACACATAATTCCCACTTTCAATTGACCATGGACTAGTTATAAGGACCAAGATATAATGTCTCATATGTGAGAGGTCTTATACTGTAACCTAGTAAAAAACCATACATATACTAGAGAAGTTATATTACAATGTGAACTTGAATGTATATATACAAACCGAAAATAGGGAAACATGCATTAAAAAATAATATGTATCCCAATATTATAACATATACCCAATTAAATAAACTCAAAAAAAGAAAAAAAAAACCCAACATCACCTCATAGAGACCAATTTTGTATAAATATACTAAAAATAATCCATGTCAAATAAATATTGACATTAACACCATGAGTAATGAGAACCCCTAATATCCTCTATAAACTAACTCTACATCCTCTTTGACCAATTGCATTGTGCATGCATTGAATAAATTTACCCAATAGGAATCCCTAAAAACACACTTGTAAAATATTATAGTAATTGTGGTCATTAGAGGTATCCCATTCATTCTTAAAGATAACAGATAATACAATGTGAGTAGGTCATTGCTCAAAATAGTTCATCTCTACCTTTCTAGAAATGACATGAACTTGAAATAACTAGGGAACTATAGAACCCAAATTACCTAAAATATATTACAAAAATCACTTCCATATTATCCCTCAGTAGTAAAAGTAATGGAAGAATCATGCCTCAATGAAGAGTGTCTTAGTTAAGAGGGTTATCGATCCCTATAGTGGACCTTGGTCCTAGTGTGTGTAGTGTGCATAGACTGAGAGGGTTACTTACTCCATGAGTGGAGGGCCCAGGGACCATTGATATGGGAGGGTTACGTACACCACTAAATACACAAATGAGTTATTCTGTTGGGAAAATATGATATCAACAGGGTTAATGGCCCCATAATCACTCTAATATTCCACCCACACACATAATCATCTATATGAATATGTGAACCTCCAACAACTTGAATGCCTCAGAAAATACCCCCAATGATGAGGTGTCAGGAATCATAATGATATAAGTGAAAAACTACTCAGAAATAAAAGACCCATATTTCCAAATATAACACCCATGAAAAATGATACGAAGGATACTAATGTCTTCCAAGTACACAATGCGTCTCTATGGGGCACATGATGTTTGGAAAACTCAGGAAAGATGGTTCTATACTAACAACACCAAATCCATGTGAATTAAATAAACATATCATGTCTATTGAGGTACATATAATGTATGGTATATATGGAGACTTAGTGTATTCCACCTATAAACATCAACATACTTCTTCTCATATATAATGTGTTTGTTGAGGTGGAGTTTGATGTGTGTTCCCAACATGATTACTTGGAATGTATGAAGTTACATGTCGAGGTATGTTAACACATGATAGAGGGTGTGTGATATATATAAATCTATGTTAACTCTATTGTTTCACCTCATGAAATAAACATCGTATATCTTGGTGAATAACAGAGTGTGTATTCAATAATTCTATATTTTCATCACCTGCATCCCTATAATGAACATTGCCACATCTATCTTTAACTACACATTTGATTCCTCCAATTTTCAACACCTCTTTAGCCTCCATTGAATTTTTTTTGAAGTGATTCTCCATAATCCATCAAAACTCACAATCATTACTAACCAATCCCCATTGAACTGTGAATGTAATTAGTCACGTCACTTCTGCCATATTCCCAAAACCATGATTGATAGACCATAAACTATTGTAGAAATATTAAACCATGATTGATCCTAAATGAGAATAATCTGCAGAAAATATTCAATTTTTAGTGGACTGTGAAATACCCAACCACCCAATAACATATATTATTTTAGGGTTGACATTGTACATAGATATTAGGTAAAAAATAACTTTTCAAAACCTAGATGGAAATTTTTCATGGGGATCAAACATAGTGAGCACAGTAATATATATATATATATATATCACAAAAATAATTTTTTATCGACATAGAAAATAAATTAACCAAAAATACAATGAAATATCATTTGTATAATAATATATTTAAGAATTATTTATAGTGAAGGATCTTACAGAAAATATATATGGTATATATTCATAAAAAATAAAGAATTTTCCATCAAAATAATTAAAAAATAAATTCCATTCATAAATGATTTATCATTTAGTAAATTATCTTTTAATATTTCATTTAAATAGAAAATAATTTTATTTACAGAATCATTTGTCAAATAATTTTTGATACTTAATAATAATAATGGAAATATGAAATTCCAATTCATTCATGTGATAAGATAATTTATTCCGCAATAATGATTGAAATATTACTCATATGATAATATAAAAAGAAAATATTGAGATATGTGATTATTTCATCACATTATCATATTTTCCATGAAAATTATTAGATATTTAATCAAGATAATGAGATATGAATTACATAGAATGTGAGGCATGATATAATAAAAAAAATACCTTGACTGTGAATCATCATTGCTTTGATACTCCTTCATCAATCCATTTTTGGTGTTGTTATGGACAAAAGAACATAATGAACAAAATAATGATTTATAGGTTTTTTACTATTGATTTGAAATATAAAGGGAAATTTTATAAACCTCTCTTTATAGGTGGACTACCTCAAGGTTTCTAAAAACTGGGTAATTTATTTAAAACCCCATAAATAATGGGTTTGAGACATGTATCCCAAAGATAAAATTTACCCCTCCTGAAAAAATAATCATGTTATAGACACAACATTGGTGTCATAAATTTTATTTGGGAAACCATTTAATATTTATTAAACATTCACATGTTCATAGATAAAAGAATATATATATATATATATATATTGAAAAGTCGATATGTAAAAATAAACAAACTGGATTTATGACCACCTTTATAAATATTCAAAAGGTATTAAAAGCATTATTATAAAATATTTGAGCCACTAAATGGATCAAAATAGTCTCTAACTCAGTCACCAAGTTAAAAATATCATCCAAATAATTTGAATGTACTATAATATCTAATCCCTAAGGAATGTATCAGATTGGTGCAGCTCGATCCTGTTAGATAAAGTCGAGCCAAATTATTAGTGGCTTCTTCTAACATAAAATAATGTATAAAATTAGACTTATTATGTGGGAAAAATAGAAATGTGGGTTATTATTTACATCATTTATTTATGATTTCATTCAATCTATGGTTTATATATACTCAAAAAATCACTTATCCTAAAATAGTTAAAACCTGACGCCTCTCTATGGACATATAAATTATTCTAAAACCACATAAATCACTATATATAATGATGATATTATTATTATTTTACTTTTCCCCCTTTTACTCTCATTTCTCTAATTATTCATCATTACTATTACTAGTGTTTCTAAAATAGAAATAAATGTGAATCCAAATATACCAATACCACTTGCATAAAAATTATTTCTTATTCACATAATTTATCACCTTAGCCATGATGAACATCCAAGTCACACTCAATAAAGAAGATTTATGAAGTGGATCAAAACCACCTCTCTATAACTATAGAGTCCCTCAATTTTCATATATTAACATTAAATTACTTAAAACCTTATACAAATAGATTCCTAAATACCGTACTAGTCTTGTGCCTTTTAAAACATGGAAACATAAACACTTATACATAAATGAGATACACCATCTCCCACTAGGTTACTTTTGACTAGAACCCTTCTTAGACACATCAAACATAATATATATTCTCATAACATGGGGAAAGGAAACATAAAAATGGGTGATCTCATATGCTTAGAAACGGTAAAAAAGGGAGATATGTAAGTATAATCATGATCATAAGGGTATGAGAATATGATCATAGAAATAGAATATCATAACCTGTTTATCAAATATCATAAAAATTAATCATGGTGTAAATCTTGGTATTTCCTAATACATTATTCAAAAAATAAATAATGAACATAATCCATGAAATAATAACATAGGAATAAAACATTTAATTATTCCGAACATATAAGGATAGAAAATCTTATGTCTAGGATACCTACCAAGACATTAATAACATGTTAGGCTTGTCCTAATCACCTATGTACCTACTTTAGGCTTGGTATTCCATCCCGTATACCCTCTTGTTTCAGTCCTGGGTTGTTGTTGGTGCCAAAATCCATGCCTTGGAAAAAAATAACAAATAGACACATAAATAAGAAAAGGAAACTAAAAAATGGTTCCAAATGGTCATCTTCGTAATGCAACTTCACAAATCCTACCATCAATGTGGTTGGTGAAAATATTCGGGTAGTCTTTGCGAATGTTGAAGAGAAAAAGAGATGGTCTCCTCTATGTATCCAAGGAAATTGATGGATGTTTCTGCGCGGTGGAGGGAAGGATGGTCACCTATGTGAGTCCTTCGAACATGATCGAAGCCTCTTCCACTACAGTGGAGGGAATGAAGGAGGACTCTACACCGTGGATGGGATGATGGTTGACTTCATGAATCCAAGAAACTTAAGAAATTTCCTCCAGTGACAGAGCACAAGTTTCTTCCCAGCGCACCCTCAGAGCATAGTACCGCCCCCTACTTCTTATAAATACCCAACTCGCCCACTCTAATTGGGTACTCTGATCTTTCGACTTATGAATTCCAAAATCACAAATCACCCTTTTCTCTATGAACCAATAGGGAAAATGAATCATCTCAGGTACTTGAGAATTGAGAAACCATTTTCCATTTTCTAAACATTACATCTTCTTAAAATAGGGATTACCTTTGCAAAGCTTATGGGACATCACAAAGGAAGGATACCCCTTCGGGTACTCAGGAATTTGTGAAGCACCCATGATTCGTGAAGTACCCTCCAATAACATGTGAACTCCATATGTTGGCTGGGACACTATGATTCATGATGATCTATTCTCATCAAAGCCTTATCATCTACGATCCATGTGCTTTGTGATTCCTTATGCTCTGTGAAGCCCTATTCTTTATGAGCCTCGAAGCTCTACGAAGACCTGTGCTCGGTGAGCCCCTATCCTTTGTGAGCCACTAAGCTTTGAAAATCCCCTCTATGTGAATCCTTCTTCTTCATGAACCCATCTTCCATGAGGCTCTCCAAGAATTTACAAAGTGATTTAAAAATCCCTTAAGAAGTGCTCCATGTTGTGTTTCTTTGCCTTTTGCTTCATTTCATTTTCATGTTAATGGCTATTGCTTCTTCTCATAGCTATGCTAACATGGACCCTTCAATGGATCACTCCCCAACCTAACTATGGATTTTCTGGTTCCTTCCCCTCTCCAAGGGTATAATGTTATTCGTTTATGTATGTCCTAGGGGTGAGGAGTGAATCCTCACTGTCCGAGTTATAGGATATAAAAATGATAAACACCCACATATGTGACACAAGATGTTAAAATGTGATCATCGCAGAGGTGACATGCCTCAAGAGTTTTGTGAAGGGGATGGGCACTATCGCCCTCTCTCTCCTCTCTCCCTTTGCACTTTGTCTCTATGCGTACCTTGGGTGGTCTCTACATAAACCATGACCCAACATTTCAGGGTGATCCATGTACGATAACCATATCCTCCTAATATATCTAAACCCCTACACAATCATCCCTCTTGGAGTAATCCCCCCTATTTCATCCTTGGAAATTTAACCATGCATAAGCCCCACTCCATTCCTCCTGAATTAACCTTCCATGACATGATCATCAGGTATTTTTTTCCTCTCCTTTCTCATACTGAGCAAGACTCACATGGGATTAGAGTAAGCATTGACATTGATATCCTTTGTGGTCCACCTTAGTGTGTAAGCCACAAGCCGCTCTCAACCTAACTATGCGAACATTGATCTTATCAATTTTCAAGTGAGGTACGTAGGAAGACTCCTTAAGGTTCAATCACATCATCCCCATCACCCATTTGTCTCGACCGTCTTCGTGTCTGTTCATTCTCATCCTGTATGAAATTAAACTGTATCCCCTTTCATCCCCCCAGGGTGTTAAACTGTATGATATCAAACTATGTGGTTTTAATCCCTTCCATCTAGACATGGGTACATAGAAAGCCTCCCTAAAGTCCAACCCAAAACATTGGTAAACTTCAGCGACCCCATTGTTGGGACCCACCTTCTTGGTCCATCACATAGGAGTTTCAGACTAGTTTTTGGGCAGGTGACTATATGTAATCCCCACACTCAATCCATACTCCTCCAACCAAGAGTACCCCCTCTTGTGATGGGATTCTAATCATGCGTAATCCCCAGCATATCATCGGGTTTCAATACTTTGTTTACACTCTAATTCCATGCCCCATACTAAACTATGTCTACGTTGATTACCTACCATAGGGATATGCAGGAAGCCTCATTAAGGTTCAAGACCACCACCCAAGTCCCATCCTAGTCTCTCCCTTGAGCCTTTGTATTTCTGGTAGATCATGCCTTAACTCATTGATTCCATTTCCTTTTGGTCATCATCCACTCATCCATTCTCATGATCCACCTCCTCGGTGACTCATCTACCCTTCGCAGAACTACATAGACATTGATTCCCTATCATGGGGATATGTAGAAAAACTCTTTGAGACTCAATCCCAATACAGGCACTTATACACCGATTCTCAGTTACATATATATTCATTCCATCTTTCAACACTCCATCTATATACATCTTAACTTTACCTGGGCCACCACATCTTGGTGAAATCATGTCATCCATTCGGGAAGCTAACCATGTGTAATCCCCATTCATCTCATTGATCTTTATAGCACCCATGCCGCTAAAAATGTGTAAGCCCCGACATGTCTCCAGGTTTTTTTTCATTTTGTACACTAAGATCCAATGACTCACCCTCCCAAATTATGGGTGTTTTGATCCCTGTGTTCTATACAGGGTACATAGGAGGACTCTGTGAGGTTCAATCCCATCCAATGGTAAACCTTGGTGTCCCATATTCCAAGACCCAATCACCCTCTAACTATTCCTTTGAGGGGACCATATCACATTTCACGGTATTATATCTTCCCTCTATGGGACACACCACCTCAGATCTGTTATTATTGGGCATCTTGATCCACCCATATGGTAAACCTTCCAGTAATCCCTCCTAGGGAGGTACCCATCTCATCCACTCTCATCAGTGTTCTGATCAGTCTGATCCATCTCCGCTAGAGGTTAAACTCACATCACACCCTATGTTAAACCTGGGAATTCGAGAAAAACCTCAGAGACATTAATCCTTCATATAATGAAATTTATTTGATGTGGGATGTCTCTATCTTTTTCACTATCAAGAATCCCTATAATAAGGGAAAGAAATCCACATGTATCAGTGTTCCAGTGTCCAGACACACCCGTGATTGCCAATGTGACTACTCCCCTGATTGAAAGTTTCTTCCTTGACTTTACCCTATAGAATGTCCGGAAATAAGTAGTTTAATTAGCCAGAATCCACAAAGATACGTCACTTAGAAGAGTTTCATGATCTGTGTCTTAATATTTAATGGAGACTCAGACTAGGAAATGAATTCTGAGGAGAAATCCCCAAAAGGAGATGCTGACATCCCTTCATCCCATTTCAGTCAAGGAGAAAACATCACTAAATAATCTATGGATGCCACCAGCCTTTCGAAACTGGGAATGTGTGGAAACAAACAGTTGTGAAAACTCCTTGATAGGTAGATTCACATTTCCAAGTGAATGCATCAGAAATAGAAATGGTGAACCTGATGTGAATATATTCTTCTTGATATGGGGATTAGTGGCATTTAGGGAATCATCGGATAATCATATTACCGGATCAACATACTGAGCACTAGTTCCTGCTAATAAAATAGTGGTCCTAGAATAAAACTCATCGGGATTTGGGGAAATTAATCATTGGGAATCTCGATATACAACATTTCTATGCGAATATTTATATCCATCCATGGAAGACTGATCTATGATGGGGAACTAGGAATATCTTTCCTATTATCTATACTGATGACTGAATTTTTCTCCTTTGTAGGACCTAACCTACAGCTACAGGAAACTGATCACCTACCACCCTCGGATGCAGGGGAAACGGAAATTCCAACACGGAAGTCCCACGCATCTCCATATCTTTGGTGAAAACTTCTGTGACCATAGTTATTGGGAGCCCATTCCCCATCTCACCTTCCAAATTTATTTAAATGAGGGTGATTAATACTCTTTTTCCATCTATACAAACAGGAGGGGGTTATCCCGAAAAGGTATCTGGACCATCAAGACATGGAGGCCTCTTTTCCCCGCCAACGCTGCTACCCCTAAGGGTCATGTAGGGATCCACTGCTCCCTACTTAGATCTTCAACTTCTTTGCGAGGTTATCCCCAGAGCCCTCTTATGATTCACTCCCTTATGTGGAAGAAGTATGGGATGTCCGAGTCTTCCCTATTATGACTTCAACTAGGGAGCTGCTGAGGTTGTATCACTAAAGGTAATGTCTACATATCCAATCTGTCTCACACACCTAGGAGTATCTTGTACATACCCTTCCACAGCCCTCCCTAGATCATCTGACCCGATGTCAACGTTGGGTACTAGCTCAGGAAGAAATCCTCCAGTGGGTGTCATCTTTCACAACTTCTATGGCTCAGGCCACAACGGGCATGCTATATTGGTTCCTATTTGTTGTTATAGAGTAGGAAAACTTCTCTCTCCGAAAGTAGAAGCCCTTCCATGTCCGGTCTAGAGTGAGGCATTATCCACCCCATAATCAGTCTGAGTTGACTCATCCAGTCATCAGTGAAATCAGAAGTCATCACGGGCCAACCTGTGATGATGACATTCAGTACAGAGGTCCCCCATACAATCATTAGATAATGGAGGCCTCCCTACTCTCGCATCTAGCATGGATGACCTCCTAATTCAACCATCATCATCCCGAGAGCAGGTCCCCTCCATATTTTTGCCACTTAGCATGAAGGTCCTCCATGTTCCCTTGGTCTCTGGTATGAAACTTTCCTTTTTCTTCCATGATATCAATGAAAATATCCTCATTTCCCTGTCACTTATCAGCATGGAGGTCCTCATCGTGTTCACAACAACTCCATTGGAGGCCCTCCCTGAATCATCAATGGTCATTATGAGTTTCTTTTCCATATCAAGGATGGTTAATATAAATTCCCTCCTCATAAAAAAGATACCAGAGACCACTGATGTGGAGGTCCTCCCCACACTATAGACGACCATCATACAGTTCCTCCCCATGTGCTGACCAACCCCAGCAATGCCCGTCCGTACTCCTACACTCTCATTCACAGAGGTCCTCCCCGTTGTACATTTAAATTATACCCAGGTTCCCCTAACACCCTATATCATCAAATATGAGGTCCTAACCATGTCTAAAATCTACCCTACCCTAAAGAAACATATTTTTGCAAGAGGGAGGGTCATCACCACTAGAGGAATAACCCTGAGAATCCTCAAACCCCAATCAAACCCATCCGCTTTTCAAATTCTAAAGTGAAGTGCAGTTCAATGATGGAACCATCTCCCTGGTCCTTTGCATCGGGGGCTGGGATTGGAACAAGGATTAGTAGCCTCATCCTTGTGGAATGTTAGGTCCACCAGATCCCTACATCCCTCTAAATATATATACAGGAGGAGGAAGATTTGGCCCCTTTCTGGGGCTTGGCCATGTAATCATCTTTATCATCAATCGGATCATTCTCTACATCAGCAAGAGATCATCGAGAGTTAATATAGGTACCAATATAGGATGAGAAACATGGTATCAAACTAAAAATGACCATAGCCCTTACATTGGTTGCAGTGGTCATTAGTCTATCTTACAGGGATGTGGTGGTGTAATCAGTGCCTTCTCTGGGAAGCAGCCCAAGATTCAAGGGTTTATCCGCTCATGCACCGTACTCTCTAGTGACTAGCCTACTGCTGAGATGGTCATCATCAATTTCATTACAGGTCCATCAACCTCCCCCATTCGATGAATGGGGAAATCAAGGTTTGGATCCCGATTCAGATCCAAGATGTTTGTGGGACATTCTCGTAGTGGCCCATTTCCCAGAGATGTTCTGGTCAATTGAAACTGCAAACTTTAACATTATGGAGTCCCCCACCTAGGACAAGGTTATGTTCTCCCATCAAATCCCCGGGATGATGCATTTACATCTCCATAATCAATGGTTGGTTTACCATAAAATTAAAGGAACACTTCGACGACATCGGTCAGCAGTGCTGTCTAGTTGTGTGTGTCGCACTTCCCATCTCTCATCACCCGACATCTCCTAGTTATCATCATACCCTATAGCAATGATGAATTCAAAGCTTTACAATACTCTGAAATGTTATTAAGGAGGCTTCCCCCCATGTCAAGTTATTATTATGGGGGTAGTACGCTACCCTACATTTCATTCCAATCCTCTATATACCTTGTTCAACTAGTGATATCGAGGATATGGATTCAGGAATCATCACATTGAACATGGTTGTTCCTAATATTTACCCAGAAGGTAGAACTAGTAAAGGGCCTAGAGAAGAAGAAGAACTCTTTGGGGAAATAAAACACCTGCCAGACCCTAAAGGTGTCCATAATCACCAACAAATAACTTTTCTTGTCCTTTCTACACCTTCTGATTCATTTCCTCTCGGCCAAGACCCCATAAAGGCTAAAGAGCATGTGGGGACTGTCGAACCTCCCGAACCATTTAACTCGATGCATAAGATGGGGGATGGTCCTAAAAAGGTGGAATTACAATAGCAGCTTGCGGAATAGAAAAATATTTTGGATGAGCTCCTCCCTGAGCGTGCCATGGAACGACGACCAGATTATGGCAATCCTTGAATGGGGTAGTAGGGGAAGGTGCTGGTACATCTTCCTCCTAGTGAGTTGCCTCCTAGTGATCTCAACAATACTACCCATATAGACAGGGTAGAGGCTGGTGTTTATACTAAGCAGCCATGATTTCCATAAACAAATCCACCGAAGCTACACAACGACCTACAACATAACCCGACTTAGGTTCTGTTGGATGCTACACAGGTCCCATCAGCCACTCCATGGGTTATCCGCCAGCTCCTCAGTTTTTTTAAAGGTAATTCCTTGGTCAATAACCAAGAAACAATTTATTAAATAGCATGAAAGGAAATACATGAGTCTAAAAGAGAGGATCTTATTACAATCTCATTCATAGAGAGGGATAAGATCAACCAGTAGATCATCGCTCCCTGAAATGCCCTGGTTGATTCCATTATTGGCAAGACCATCAACCACCATGTTTGCTTAATGATATGCATGGGTGAAAACATATCTAAGATCCTTAATCAAATCAAGGAGGATCATCCATCGAGTATTAAGAGGCCAGACATGGTGGACCACCCCATTCCAAATAGCTTGAACAATGGTGGTAGATTCACTTTCAATATAGATTTCATTCCAGCCTTTTATTTTAACAAAGTCCACATCCTGGATCACCGCCATAATTTCTACTTCTAGAGAAGAGGTGGTACCACATCTTCCATAGAAACAACAAAGAAAATGACCCATGAAATATCTACAAATGGGTACATATCCCAAAGTTCCCGGATTTCCTTTGGAAGCTCCGTCCACATTGATTTTGATCCATCCTGGAAGTGGGGATTGCCAAAACACTTCCAATGAGTGTCTCATTTTTCTATAGAGCCCTTTGATTTTGACACGTCAGAGGATCACAAAGTCCCCAACAGAGTTATCACAATGACCCTTTGGTATCGAGGTTTCATCCCAAATGGAGATGAGAATTCTCATCCGACCTGTATTAGGATTAAGTGAGAAGTTGTTGTGAATAATGGAA
The DNA here is from genome assembly GCA_963277665.1 of Viscum album. Taxonomy (NCBI): domain Eukaryota; kingdom Viridiplantae; phylum Streptophyta; class Magnoliopsida; order Santalales; family Viscaceae; genus Viscum; species Viscum album. The sequence continues at coordinate 30,782,334 of OY728150.1, read as the reverse complement.
TTTCTATCATACCAGATAACTAGGAGGATCTCAACAATAGTGTAAAGTAAAATATTATTAATTTTCCATGAGGTATCCAACTCCACAGAACATATTAATTTGGAGTGAATAGAGTCAGAGTGTAACCTTCTGCAGTCAAATAAGTCATTAATAACGTTACAAAGGATCGATGCAGTAGCACAATATAAAAATAAGAGGTTAGTATCATCTCTATGTTGAGGACATAGTTGACATTTACAGAAGATCTGGATGCCAAAATTATGATGAGAATCCTCAGTTGGGATACGATTATGAGTAATATGCAAAATAAGGTTCAGTCTTGATGGTTTAATCCAGGGTTTGTTAGAGGGTTTCAACCAACCAAAACTAGGATCAGAGTTTTCGAATTTATGATTGTAAAAACTTTTCGAATCCAAAATACCATTATGGGAAGGTTCCCAAATAAGAAAATCATCATCTTTAGAGAATGGGTGGTTATCAATGACATGGATTATGTTATACGTGAGATTAGTGTTATAAGAGTGCATCATCTCATGAATAGTGCAATTGATTTTTTCTGGAGGGGATTTAGGCGAAAATAGAGAAATGAGGGGGCTTCCATTATAGTTGTCAGTACAAAAGTTCATGGAGGAGTCCACACTAACCATCCATCTAGAGTTATTCATAATTTTGGAAAAGGAAATTCTGATAGAAGTCTATATCAAGGGTTAACATAACTCGTTTTTTTGAATTTCCCAGGAATTTATTTCTAAGAAAAACAATGCAATAAATATTATGATTGATCAATCTTCAAGTGAGTCTGGCTTGAAGGGCCTCATTAAAGAGATTGATATTTTGTATGCCCATACCTCCACTTTCCAATGGTTTGTAGAAGGTAGACTAGGGGATGGTAACAAGCTTTCTTTCAAGAATACTTCTAGTCCAAACAATGTTTTTGATGTAGACATTAATGCTTTTAAGAAGACTAGTCGACCATTTATAGATCATTAGTGGGTATACCATTTTAGAGGTAATATTAGACTTTACAACACAAATTAGGTCATCCATGGGGAGAGACTTCCATTTCCAGGAGGAAAATTTATTGATAACATGTTCAACCACTACATTGAAATAAATGGATTTAGGTCTTCCCCAAAATAAGGACACACCAAAATAGGTAAAAGAGAAGGATCCTTCCTTGATACCAAGGCTTTAAATGATGTCAACTTTCCTATTAGGAGAAAAAAAATTCCAATGAAGACAAATGATTTGTTCTAACTAAAAGAGTTCCTAGAGACCTCTTCATAATGAGATAATGAATTTTTATGTTTTAGAATATTCCTTTTTCCCCCATTTTTATGTCATCAGCATATAAGAGATGGTTCGGCACATTTCTGTTTCAAGTCACTTGAATAGGTTTGAGTTAATTTTGATTAACAAGGAGAGTAAGAAGTCTACTAAGATAATCTTCTGTGATGGAAAAAGACTAGCAGAAAAAGGATCACCTTGTCGAACTCCCATGGTACACTTAAAATAACCTTTAGGGGAGCCATTGACAAGGATGGAGATAGAGGCTGAATTAAAAAAGGGAGTTTATCCTGCTTATAAAGACATCATTAAACCTGGAACTCTAGAGAACTATAAAAATTAATTTCAAATCTATGGTGTCAAAATATTTCCTAATGTCAAGTTTAATGGCCACATTCCAACCTCTTGAAACTTTATTAAGAGCATTGTTGCATTTCGAGGAAAGGAAAATGAATCTCTGAATGGATCATCCCTTGATAAAACCAAATTGCTTCTAAGATATGATTATGTAATAGAGGGAAGAAAGCTTATTGGCTAAACGTTTGGTAATGATTTTGTAAAGAGAGTTACTGAGAGAAATTGGAAGGAATAAATGGATTTTCAAAGCATTGGAAACTTTGGGAATAAGGGTAATAAATTGAGCATTAAGACCATGATGCCCAGCTCCTCGTTTAGTTCCACCAATCTTTACATGAGCTGTTGGTAATGCTTACCATTTTGAAGAACCTGCCAATGCGTTGGTGACAAGGGACCCTTGTCAAGATCAGAATCCTTATCCATATGATCCGATGGAAGCACTTATTTCTCACCTTGAAGCTTTTGAAACATAACAGGTGGAAATATTTCTTGATGGAAAACCATATCTGGCATGGTTGGACGATATTCTAGCACCCCTAGGTTTCGAAAATCCTGTGCTCTCCCATTTTAATGGGACATGCAATCAATTGAAGCACTTGGCCCACTTTATTTCAAGGTGTGGACTCATTTTGGGAACTCCATCACAACTGGAAGTTTCTAAGCTTCATTGTTTTATACAAACATTGTAAGGGAATGTGTTTGTCTCATACAAACAGTTACCCATTGGGTCCATAGCTGTTTGGGAGGATCTTATTAGGTAGTTTCTCTAAAAATTCAGTTCCACCACCTATGTTGGACTCCTCATGTGTTAATCATGTTTTAATGATCACAAATCCTGGACATTCAAAGAAGCTTGTAAATCATGTTTAATCTGTCTCAAAACATGTGTACAGATGGCTGGTTCTTTTATGTTTTAAGTAATCCTATCTGATATCTTAAGTGATATGTTTGATTATTGTAAACTATTTTTAAATTTTTGTTATAATGGATTTCCTTGATAAATGATTACGTCTAATCCATTATATGAACTGTTTAAGTCGGTATAAAAATAATTGATTATGTTTGAAAAACTGTGACCAGGCACTGTGACCCAGACACCATGACCTAGACACCATGACCAGACACTGTGACCAGACACCGTGACCAGACACCGTGACCAGACATTGTGACCCAGAAACCATGATCAGACATCATTACCAGACACCGTGACCAGACACGACATCTGTGCTACCGGTTCTTGATATCTATACAACTATGTCATCCTAAATATATCACTACTCAAAGGAAAAGAAGAAGACAATGTTTCATAGAGACACCATTTCCAAGTGACATTGTTTTAGATAGAATGTGAAAACATTCTTTAATCCATTTCTTCATTTTCAATTTAATTTCTAACAGTCATATTTGAGTCTTTTAAATGCATAGAAAAAATTGATATTTCTTTGTATACATGTCACCTAACAGTATGAGGTACGTGGTACAGAATACATACAACTTGTCAGCTCCAACAAATGCACTCAAAGAATAAAAAGAGAAGTGTGTCCTAGAAACAAGTATGCATGATAACGATGAATCATGAGAAATATTGAGAAAATGTTCCGACAAATGAAAATAAATATATTTTAAGAACACAAAAAGCATTCTCAAATCTAGAAATCTAGGATACTATAGATCATTGTCAAGGACATCTTCGCACTACCCAATACATGAAGAAAATGATTCATATCTAACTAGAAACCAGAGCATCAGAATTAGTATACTATGTTTCTCTCAAGGGGACTCGATTCTGACATTTGATTCATCCTATAAATCCAGAGATGTATAGACTAACATTTAGAGCACTTCTAGCCTTATCTCGTCATTTTTTATCTGTTGTGTAGTTTTTTAGCTTTTGAGAAGTGTGTGTGTGTGTCTGTATAAAAACACACATTGTCCCCTTCATTAAACTGGAGGATACAAGATATCCTTATTATCGTGTCTTTTTATACTTGATTATTCCCATGGATAAGTGTGGAAGAGGTCCCTGTGTGACTTGTTAGTTTTTACCCATGAAGAACTGTGGAAGAGGTTGTTTGACCTGGACAGTCCTGTGTACTGTTTCTTATCCCTAATCCAGGGTGTGGATCAAGTTTACTAATATAAAATGCTTGGTGGTAGGGGATCACCAAGTAGAATGTATTATGTCGCAGCTTTAGACTAAACCACTTGTTTTACATCCTTTCTGTTTTTTTATTTAGTTTTCTCTATTTTAGTGTATAATTCAGAAATCACTAAATTTACATTTATAGTTAATTTTGTAAAGAAGTTATAATTGTCTTTCCTTATTAGAATTGCATAAAAATTAATCTTAATAACTGATATTAAGATTACTATGAATTATTCAATCTTTTGATAAGTTATTTAAACAATCAAACTTTCTTAACTATATTACATTGATTAGCTGGGGTGTATTTATTTTTATTGGAGAACCTTTTAAGAATACTTTTCAAATAGACTTTTTTACAGATAGTCAATTCACCCACTCTTGAGTACTCTACTCTAACGAACATTTGGTATCAAAGGAGTTTCTTATCCCTATAAAGAATCTATTTTTAACCCTATTCAACTGTGATTTTAGTTGTACATTAAAGATCAATAAATTTCTGTTAATTTTAAATTTCTATCTCTTTTAAAGTATTTCATTATTATGGATAATAGGCTAGAAGGTGATACAACAAACAGACCACCATTCTTTAATGGAACCAATTATGCCCAATGGAAAATTAAAATGAAAATTCATTTATAAAGTATGGGTTTTGAAATTTGGTCTTCAATTATAGATGAGTATAATATTCCTACTAATGATAGAATCAATTGGAATGAGACAACCAAAACTACCTATAGTAACATTTTCAAATCCATGAAGTCTTTATGTTTCTCATTAGGATATGATGAATTTAACATAATTTCTGCATGTAAAACTGCCCGTGAAATTAGGGAAACTTTGTTTGATTCACATGAAGTAACTTCTAGTGTGAAAGAAATGAGACTTAATACTAATACTATTAAATATGATAACTTTACAATGAAACCTAATGAGCCTATTTCTAACATGTATCTCAGGTTCAATGAAATTTTCAACACAATGATTTCTCTTGGAAGAGAAGTCACTTCCAAAGAACAAATTATGAGGATTCTCTAATTCATGCCTGACAGGTGGAGAATAACGTTTGTCTCTATTAGATATTCATGCGAAACCATCAAGTTGCATATAAAAGAACTCATTGGGAAAGTAATTATGTATGACGAGGAGCTGAAATTCAACAAGGAAGAGGAAGACGAACCCACAAGAAAATCTATTGCATTTAATAACACCACCTACAAACACAAAGAGAAAGGGAAATTGGAAGTCTATGTAGAAATCTCCATTAGTGAACAATCATCACCTGATAATGATGAGAAGATGCATCAGTTATCCAGAAGGTTTAAGATGTTTTACAAGAAGAAGAAATTTTTTATAAATCCTAACTTCAAGGGAAGATATTATCAAAAATGAATATGGATGAAAGATTGGAAAAAAGTGACAAGTCTGATGAGATAATGTTATATTAATGTTAGGTAAATTGACATATAAAGGCTGATTTTCCCAAGATCAAGTACAAAAAAATATGAGGACAAATATAGAAAGTATAAAAAGGCAATGAAAGAAACATGGAGTTGTTCTGAAGATATTTTAAGTGACTCAGAATATTCACATGATGAACATGCTAACAAATTTGATATGTGTTTTATGACTAACACATCTGAGGAAACATTGGAATCTCTTATACACAATTCCTATTATTCTTGAGATGAGAATAAATATGAAAACATGTCTAATGAACAAATGTTTGAGTACTGTAATATTCTCTAAGAGACATGTAATGAACTAAAAGATTAATTAAAATCTTTAAAGAAACAACATGCTCTTACCTAAACTATTAAAACTAAACTTACTGGAGAAATGGAGAAAAATGATCAATTATTCAAAGAAAACAATGAACTAAAGATATATAATGAGAAATTGAAAAAGGATATTGAATGTTTTACTAATCGTAAAGATAATTTGGAACAAATTCTAGGTAAATAGATTTCTCTTGAATATAAAACCGGTATTTTCTATCATCCTGGTAAAAGAAATTTTGGAAGAACTATTTTTGTTTCTATGTCTAGTATATACATCATTACTCCTAGTTGTGGAAAACATTCATCCAATTCAAGTTATGATGCACTCTCTACTATTTCTAGATTTTCTGGACTAAGTAGAGTTTATCTTTCAAGAACTTTACATAATGCTTATAGGAAACCTGTGAGGAATATGTGGGTTCCTAAAGGACTAGTCACTAATATCACTGGACCCAAACAAATATGGGCACCAAAATATGTTTTTATTCGACTATTTTGTAGAAAATTTTCTTAAAGATATCTTGTAAAAGCTTATGATACTAGGACTATGGGTGCTCAAGACACATGACAGGAGAGTATTCATGCTCTAAGAATTTAATAAAATTTGATGGTGGACATTTCACCTTTGGGGAAAATTCAAAAGGAACGATCATTGGCCTTGGCCTAATCTGTAAATGTACCTCAGTTTTAATTTCCAAAGTACTTTTTTTTGATGGACTAAAATATAATATACTTAGTATTTCACAACTATGTGATGATGTATTTCATGTTAAATTTGAAAATTATGCTTGAAATGTTTTTAATTATAAATATGAATTAGTATTTTCATCATTACAAAATGAAAATGTATATTATGTTAACTTAGATTGTTTAGTTTCTCAAAATGATTTATGTTTAAGTGTATTTCATAAGGAATCTTGGGTTTGGAATGGTAGACTAGGACACTGTAATATTCACTCCCTTAGAAAGTTAACTAGAAAAACATTAGTCAAGGACCTACCCAAACATGAGTTTCCAAATGATAAAGTGTGTAATCCTTATAAAAAGGGAAAGCAACAGAAAATTTATTTCAAACCAAAGAAAGAAGTGTCAACTTCACAACCTATTGAACTGGTTCACATGGATTTTTTTGGACTATCTAGAGTTTCTAGATTAAATGGGAAGCACTATGTTTATATTCTTGTAGATTAATTTATGATATATACTTGGACTTTATTTTTGGCTCACAAAAGTTAAGTCTACCCTTATTTTACCAAATATACCAAAACTATAGAAAATATTAGAGGACTTAGAATTAAATCCTTAAGAAGTGATCATGGACATGAGTTTGAAAATCAAGAGTTTGAATCCTTTTTCTCACAAAATGGCTATAGTCATAATTTCTCTGCTCCTCAAACACCTCAACATAATGGAGTTATAGAAAGAAGAAATAGAACCTTGTAAGAGACTTCTAGAAACATGCTTAGTAAATACAACTTACCTATTTATTTTTGGGATATAATTTTAAATACCGCATACTATATTATCAATAGAGTATTGATTAGACCCATTCTTAAAAGAACTCCTTATGAGTTATGGAACAATAGAAAACCCAAAGTAAGCTACTTGAAAGTTTTTAGTTGCAAATTCTGTATCCTTAATACTAAGGAAAATCTTGAAAAAATCACATCCAAGAGTGATGTTGGACTCTTTCTAGGTAATAAATCTCTAGAAAATCCTTTAGAGTGTTTAATAAAAGAACTAAATTTGTGTAAGAATATTTCCATGTCAAATTTTATGAAACAGATCCACATTATCCTAAGACCACTCTATATAACTGGGAGGATAATGTATCAAATATGGACATTAATTCAAAATCCTCTATCCATCCTATAAATGAATCTGTTAAAACTTTCAGTTCTGGAAATTATTTAGATTCAAGTCACAATGAACCCGAACCTATTGAAGAACCTAAAATCACTAGTCCTTCTTTTTCTAGAGCAGTTATAATTCTTAAGAACCAACCATTAGATGTTATTGTAGGAGACTTACATAAAGGAACTAAAACTAGATCTTCTCTTATCAATTAGGTTGAATATCAAGTTTTATTGTCACAAATCGAACCTAAAAACATCAATGATTCTATCAATGATGAATTTTGGATGATGGATATGCTATAAGAACAAAATTAGTTTGAAAGAAACAATGTTTGGAAACTTGTTGACATACCCATATATAAATTTACCATAGGAACTAGGTGGGTGTATAGAAATAAAGTTGATGAAGATGGAAACATAGTTAGAAAAAAGGATACTCTGGTTGAACAAGGATATAGTCAAGAATAAGAAATTGAATATGAGGAAACCATTTGCACCAGCAGCTAGACTTGAAGCCATCAGAATTCTTCTTGATTATGCTTTACATCTAAATTTCAAACTATATCAAATGGATGTTAAGAGTGCGTTCCTAAATGGGTATATATATGAGGATGTATTTTTTGAGTTACCCCCTATTTTTACAAATCATCATTTTCCAAATCATATTTTTAAATTATCAAAAGAATTATATGATTTAAAACAAGATCCATGAGCTTGGTATTATAGATTAATTAAAGTTTTTATTTCCAAAGGTTTAACAAAAAGAATAACTAATCATACTGTTTTTATAAAATGAATTTTAAATGATGTTTTAGTAATTCCAATTTATTTATATGACATTATATTTGGATATTCATGAAATTATTTATGTATTGAATTTTCTAAAATGGTGAAAAATAAATTTGAAATGTGTTTAATGGGTGAACTAAAATTCTTTCTTGGATTTCAAATCATTCAATATAATTATGGTATTATTTTAAATAAAATAAAATATACTAGAGATCTTATAAAACTTTTTGTCTTAGATATCACTAAAACCAGTGACACCCTAATGAGTACTACTTGTAAGTTGGATCTTTATGAAGATGGAAAATCTATTGATCAAACCACTTACAGAGGAATGATTGGAAGCCTGCTCTATTTAACTACTATCTGACCTGACATTTTGTTTAGTGTATGTATGTGTCCTCATTTTCAAGAAAAAACTAAGGAATATAATTTAAATATTGTTAATATAATTTTCAAATACCTCAATAATACACCCAATCTAGGACTATTCTATCCCTGAGAACAATTATTTGAATTAGTTAATTATTCTGATGCTGAATTCGGAAGTTATAAGTTAGATAGAAAAAGAACCTTTGAAATATGTCACTTTTTAGGCAAGTCACTAGTATCATGGTGTAGTAAGAAAAAAAATTTGTTTCATTATCTACTGCAAAAGTTGAATACATAGCTACTGGTATTTGTTGTGTATAAATTTTGTTGATGAAACACACATTACTAGATTATGGATATCAATTCAGGAATTTATCCATAAATTTTGACAATACAAGTGCTATTAACATCTCAAAAAATCATGTTTCACACTCTAAGACAAAACAAATTGATGTAAGACATCACTTTTTGAGAGATCATTATCAAAAAGGTGATATCACTTTTGAATTCATTAGAACTGAATATTATCTTGAGGATATATTCACTAGACCATTAAATTAGGAAAAAATAGATTACATCATACATGAGTTGGGAATGATAAATCTTAAGTAGTAAGTGTATTGTTTCACAGTTTATGGTTTCACAAGTCACTGTATTAAGATAACTATCTAACTCTAATAGTTCTATAGTTTTACTGTATTAAAAGTTTTTGTTTCATGTTTAAATTATCACATTTACTATATCTCAGTTATTGTCTGGAACTTATTGTCTCAAACAATACAGTCACACAGTTTAGAAATCACACAGTTGTGGTCTCACCGTGAAAACCTATTACGATCTCACTGTGAAAACCTGTTACGGTCTCACCATGAAAACATGTTACTGTCTCACCGTCAAATCCAGTTCCAATATCACCGTATTGATGCTTTATTGTTTTATTTAAAAATTATAACCTTTATCATGTAAATTAATTATTTTATTCTTTTACATTCCGACTATTTTTATTTTTCAATGCTTGACCTCCCTAAATGATAAAAAAACAGAAGTATCACTTCCTTTTTCACCAGATCTCTCTTCTCTCAAACCGTAACCCCTCTTCCAACCTCTCTCTCTCTCTCTCTCTCGAACCTTCGTTGAATGCCCAGAATGAAACGTTCATCTTCATCAACCCCTGAGAAGCACAGATCAATGAAGAAGATTAAAATAGCACCAAAGTTAGCTCCCAAAGGTCCATTGAATCTGAACCTGGTGAACATAATAGTGGTACCAGAAAAGGAAACTTTTCCCAAGTGGATGATTTCATGTAGGTCTTTATTATTGATATTAATAAAAGAGAAAGGGTGGTTGGATTGGTTCATAAAGGAGGATAGGCCGATATACCCGAATCTAGTTTCATAGTTTTATTAGTTTGTTCAATTCTATTTTGATATAGAAGATCATTTTGTTTTGAGAATCTATATAAATGGGAAAAGATTTACATTTTTCAAGGTTATGGGCTGCATACCTAAGGATACCTCGTGACGGTATTTTTTAAGACTACGAGAGACGTCATACACCTCCAAGTGGGATATTTTTGTTGGAGAATCCTTGATAAGATTAACTGGAAGTGAAACAAAGAGAAGAGTTATAGCTACCGAGCTAGATGGTGAAACCATAATTTTGTTTATGTTTGTCCAGAATATGATTAGCCCCAGAAAAGGGGATTTTGTTACACTCAAGTATTCGGATTTATTTTTCATAAATCTCATGAAGAATGGACACAAGATAAACATACACAAGTATTTTATAATTCATATGTGTGAATTGATAAAGACAACCTCCGAGTCAACCTCCATCTTCTACTCAAGGTTAATCTCTGCTATGATACATGCAAAAGGGTTGGTTGGACCAGATGAAAAAGTTATTAAGGGATATGAATTTTTTATTTCAAATGTAATTGTCAAGAGAATAAAAATCAAATGGAATCCATGGAGAAAATAATTGGTAGAAGATAATGAAAGGGTCTATGAAATGATAAACCTGATTGAGGACTCTTTAAGACCTAATGAAATTCTAGATCTAGATTTGGAACTAGATGAAATCATTGACTACTTTGATGAGGATTAATAAGAAGAGGTTGTTTCACCAATAGAGAAAACTATCCTCGATGAGGAATACAATGAACCTTCTCCTCAAGTATTAATCGATAATCAAGTACATTTCCCTAGAGATATTATTGATCTAGAAGAAGAGAATATCTCTAAAAATAAATCTATTGTTGTTGAAAGATAAAATTTTGTTCTGAAAGAATGTTTTGAAGATAATCTATCTCTCGAGAAATAAGTTTCTTATGAGGTACATTTGGTGAAACAAGCTATTCCTGAGGTTATCCCATCTTCTGAAGAGAGAATGGTGCAAGAAATTCAATTATCTAGAAAGGAAATGGGTGAGGCTATTGGGGACTAAATCTTGCAATTAGGTCAAGGATCTAAATCTCTTTGCCAAGATAAATATGCACATGTTGAGGGGAGCAGCACGCAAATCTGGAAAGTATTGAAGTGTCGAATTTGGTTGATTCAAGCTCTGTGGATACATGGTATAAATTTCATAGCTATTTTTATGTGAATGGATCCTAGGAAACCTTTCTTAAAGTTATAGATATGTCTACTGTATTTCAATTGAAACCATTATCTGCCCTTGATGTTATAACTGGAAAGGAACCTAAGCCTATCTCAACTCCTATCCCGGAATCTTCACAAGAACCTTCCACCTTGCTGAGTAAGGATGATTTGAAAGCTTTTGGAGCTACCCTATTAGATGGGGTTAAAAAGCTCATGAATACTCAACCTCCTCCTATGACAAAGTTGAGTAAAATTTATCTTTCCATGTTGTTAGAAAAGATTATTTGGCAAATTCAGCCAAAAATGCTTCATGAAATTCAAGAATACAGAATTGAGAACAACCATAGAAGTGAAAAAGTGAAGTTTCTCAGAGGTATTGTTGAAGAAATGTAGACAGTGATAAACTAAATAGAATAACCTATTTCTCCTCATGTTGAGGATGTTGTAGTCATATTCCCCAAGAAATAGTCTCCCTAATTCAACATAACTTAAATTCCTTATATGACAATGTGGATGAAAGAAACAAGAAAATTGTTCAAGAGATGTGTGAGCTTGTTATTGGTCTCAAAAAGTTGAATGATTAGTATAAGGGATGTTTCCATAAATTTTTTAATCAATTTTAGTCTCTTACTTCATTGGTTACAGTTTCTAGGGCCTTTAGACAATCATCTCAACCTTCCCTGGATAATGATCTGCTCATAATAGTTTTTAAAGAATAGAATCATTTTGTGGTCAGTGGCATTGATAAAGAGTCTCTATCAGTGGTTGTCAATAACAATGACATAGTTATTTATTTGGTGATAATTCATTCCAAGATTTCAAAAGATTCTCAATAAGAAATTACTAAGAAGGTGTAATTCTACTTCAATAGGATTTTCTCTAAGAATGATATGAAAAAACATTTCAAGTACCATGTAGAGAATCTTAAAATCCCTCCTATCACTCAAGATTTCAAAACACAAGTTCAAAATCATAAGGATTTCACTCCTTTGTTTGAAACGTTCACAGAGAACAAGGATGACTTTGAGAAATTGATGTAGTATGGTGGTGAAATTATAACTTACTTTATCAAACTATTGAAGCATTATCTTCATGTCCATATCACTACTATTGTGGATCCTGCAGTCGCACCCTTGAGACCAAGATTTCCTACCTTCTCATCCTCTGCCCTTGACTCAACTTCTATGTCTGTCTCTCAGTCTCTGAGTTAGATCAGACCTGTTATCCTTGACCAACAATTTCCTTGATCTTCCATTACACCTACATTGGCCCCCTCTGTTTTTTGAAGGTCTCCCTCTACCTTCTTTGTCAGTTGGTTCACTTCCTTCTTCCACTTCTACATCTGCTCATGTGGCTTCTAATGATGTTGCTTCCAAGGGAAAAGAGAAGTTAGTCGATGCTTAAGATAAGTGACTATTATCTTTTGATAGGGATATTGTTGAATTTTTTTCCTACTGTTTGTAATTCCACTTTTTTATTTATCTAATGCACTGTGAACTCTTCTTATCTATTCTCTTTTTTACTTTTTCACTCTTCTTGATAATCCCAAAAGGGGTAGAGACATGCACTCTAACTGTACACTAAGGTAAATGCACCTACACTAAGAATAGATATCTCACTCACATGATTTGTTATCATCAAAAGGGGGATATTGATAGACTCCTCATGTGTTTATCATGTCTTAATGATCACAAATCATGTATATTCAATAAATCATGTTAATCCTATTTAATATATCTCAATTCACCTGTATAGATGGATGGATTCTTTATACATTAAATAAACCTATCCATTATATTAAGTGCTATGTTTGATTATTGTAAACTATTTTTTAATTTGTGTTATAATGGATCTCATTGATAAATGATTAAGTCTAATCCATTCTATGAACTATTTAACCTGGTATATTGATATTTGGCTAATTGTAAGAAATTGTGACAAGACACCATGACCCAGACACCGTGACCAAACACCGTGACCCAAACATTGTGACCAGACACTGTGATAAGACACAGTGACTAGACACCACATTTGTGCTACTGGTTCCTGATCTCTATACAACTACATCATCATAACTATCTCACCTCTCAAAGTCAAAATGAAGAAGACACCATTTCACGGGGACATCGTTTCCAAGTGGCACTGTTTCCAAATAGACTATGACACTATCCTTTAATATATTTTTTCGTTTTCAATTTAATTTTTAATGGTCATATTCGAGTCTTTTAAATTCACTAACATAACTAATATTTCATTTTAGACATGTCCCCTGATAATACGAGGTACGATCTGCTAATACGTGCATCATGTCAGCTCAAACATATTCACTCCAAGAATAAAACGAGAAGTGTGTCCCAGAAACAAGTGTGCACTATAACAAAGAAGCATGAGAAATCCTAAGAAAAAGACCTAACACATTCAACTAAATAAATTTAAAGAACACACGAAGAATTATCAAATCCAAATAATCTAGGGTACTGTAGAACAGAGTCAATAACAGCTTCACACTACCAACTCCATGAAGAACACGAACCATATCTAACTAGAAACCAGAGCATCAGACTTGCGATACTCGGTTTCTCGCAAGAGTAATTGATTATGACATCTTCTTCATCCTAAAATTCTAGGGCTTCGTAGACTAACACTCAGAGCACTTATAACCTTATCTCATCATTTTTCTCTTATGTGTATTTTTTCAGCTTTCAAGCTGTGTGTGTATATATCTTTATAAAAACACATATTGTCTCTTGTATTAAACTGGATAATACAACATATTCTTCCTCTCACATATTTTTATAGTTGATTATTCCCTTGGATAAGTTTGGAAGAGGTCCCTGTGTGACCTGTTAGTTTTTACCCACGAAGAACTATGGAAGAGGTCGTGTGACCTGGACAGTCATCTGTACTATTTTTTACCCTGATTTGGGGTGTGGATCATGTTTATTAATATAAAATTCTTGGTGGAAGGTAATCACCTAGTGAAGTGGATTAGGTCTCATCTTGGGACTAAACCACTTGTTTTATATCCGATGTGTTGTTTGATTTTTTTTTTTTTTTTTTTTACTATATCATTCATAAATCACAAAATTTACTTTGATTTTTAATCTTGGAAAGATTTTATAATTTTATTTCCTTATTATAATAGCTTCAAAAGTAATCTCAATAACTGGTAATAATATTACTGATAAGTAATCAATCTTCAAAGAAGTTATTTAAATAGTAAAACTTTCATAACCGTATTACTTTTATTAACAGGCTTGTATTTATTTTTATTAGGGAAAATTTTAAGAATACTTTTCAAAACGGAAATTTTTTATAGATACTCAATTCACCCCCCACATGAGTACTCTACTCCAACCAAAAACCCGGAAGACAATATTACTAAACTTGTTAATTGTAATAAAAGGATAGAGGAGTGAGTTGCAGACATTGTTTCTAGGTGAAACAGACTCATATTTTCACTTGATATGCGGCTAACCCAAGAACAACTACTAACGATGTGCATGGGGAATGTGAAGACCGAATTGGTCCCTTCTCTAATCACGTAGATCTTCCCATGTGGGTTTTGATATTTCTTTGACAAATAAAAATTTTTAGAAGAATCCTTGCATCAAGAAAAGTAGGCAAGTCTGTTGCCTCCTCTAGCTCATGCAAGAAGATATGCCAAGGTTGAGACTACTACTGTTGAAAAATAGAGGCCACTAGGTAGCTCGAATTATTACCAATAGAGTCACCTCTATAGCCTCCCTGAGACCCACTCCTTAAGGCTTAGCCTCAGGCTCAGTAGCGGCTGCCTTAGAATTGGCAGGTGCCCCCACATAACACACCACCACCGCCTAGGAGAGACAATTAGTGTAAAGTCCCGACCTCCGAGTGCCCGGAGCCGGTGCCCAAGAGACATGATGTACTAAAAATTATTACATTACATTAAAAATAATACATAATTTCCCAATATTACAGAGGATCACAAGGTTCAGGCTCTGAGAAACCAGCTACATTCTAGAATATTTCAACTGCTGAAAGCTGTAACCTAAAAATTTTTAATCAAAAACATCGGGTGAGCATCAAAATACTCAGTAAGGGATTTTAAAAATACTTAAATACAGTTTATGAAAACTACCTTTGGAAGTAATTTCACATTCATAAACTTATTACATTTAGGAAAACATCACAACACTTCAAAGGTAGCTATAAAACATTTAGAGCAAGACATGAACAGGTATTTGAACATACCAATGAAAGTTACCGAACTATCAAAAATAAGCATGCTTGCATGGAGGTACATAAAAACTACTAAGTAAGAACAACATAGCATGCTAGGTGTGCCAATACTACTAGACAAGAATATTATCAGAGTTGTGCATAATTAATCTCACTACAACTTATTTAAATGCACATGATGACATGATATTTATAATGCTAGCATTTGCATTAATAATCTGGGAAGGAAAAATAATCATGCATTATATGTCATATGAACTTAAAATCATACTCAAAAGTAATTTTTCTTCATTAACATACACATAATGAGGGATTATAAATAGAAACTTCTATAAACATATTGTCGAGGCCTCGACCACGACATCTATTGATTAAGGCCTCGACCTTAATCCATATGCTCTTTAACCAATATTCTACTAATAAAATATTTTTCTGGTTAATTAAATTACATAGTTATAATGAGGGAAATTCATATACTGGACTGTGTCAAGGCCTCGTGCCAAGACCATAATTATCTATGTCTAGGAATTTCACCTAAACCGTCTATGTCCAGGAATTTCACCTGAACCGTCTATGCCCAGGAATTTCTCTTGAACCGTAACTATTGTCAGGCCTTGTGCCGTGACACTATTTTGACTCATGATACCTACTGATGCATCGAGGGGCTATAGCGGGCCCCACCCATCACATAATAAGTCCAATGCATTCCTCATACCTCATAAATCAAAGTGCGCATACCACTTTGACTTATTTAATTTAATTTTATTAGATATTACCCAAGGTGCCCCATACTACTTTGGGTAATTTAATTTCATTTCTCATTATTTATCATATGCATGCATTATTGAATAAAACAATAAATAAAATTGATAATGAAACTATTGTACATTTATGGTAGAAATACATGATATGACAATGAACATATAAAGTTTGATGTTAAACATTTCCCAGGCAGGCGTGGATTAGTAAAATATTTTTCGCACGTGTAATAATAATAAAAGTACATTAAATGATGAATGAATGGGGTTTACCACATGAAATGATAACTTCCTAGTTTAAAGTCCCTATTTCATGCACATTAAATTACGCGCATGCTGATAAAAGTTCTAGTGAGCATGCATTTAGACCAAATCACTACTTGATGGACTAATGACCATATCTATAGGGGGGTTTATTAAGTAATAAGACTATATATGAGCACAACATGATATGTAATATATCATGATTTTAAAAACCCATTTATTCTCTAATATATTTTGGGTTAAGTCAAAATATATTCTTTTAACTAATACATGGATATTTTTATTAAATCTTCTTTAATTAAATTAAACATGCCATGTTAAAAGTATTATTGTATACCCATACACATAAGTTCATACTAGTTTAGCGAACATCAAATGAACATTTACTGGCAACCCTTCAAACATTAATTGCATCAAACCATTAACTAATTCTAATATTTAATACTGGGAAATTAGGGTTTTTGAAGCTATATAGAAATAATACCGTGTATACACAAGGTTTATGTATTTAAATCTTCATAACCAAATAGGGTTTAACTACTTCCTATGTGTAGTAAATGTTACCAAAACATTTTTATTTATTAACTCTACTTGATTGTAAACCAAAACATGTTAGGTTTATAGCATATACTACCTGATGCATTTACATGTATAAAATTTAGGTTTTTTCATACCATGTATAAATCCGATTGAATCCAAAACATATTTCGCATCCAATCCATTAATTAAAGAGTGGTATTCAACCTTTTAAAAAGAATAATAATCAGATTTTTAATTAATTACTCATGTATATCCGAATATACAAAAGTGTATATTTGGTTTTGATTTAGTAAAACAACTCAAAATAAACCCTGGCATCATTGTAACCACAACTTTCAACCTTCGAATATATAGATTAGTTTGGATTTGAACCACATGTAAACGTATATATATATATATCTGAATATACACTTAAGTATTAATTGGGTTCTATAAGAAGTACAAATATAATTTCATCTAAAACTTAATTCTCAACTAAAACATTATTTGACGATTGGAAATCATCCTTTAAATTTTATAATTTTGGTTTAGATTGTGTCTTGGGTATACATGTCCATACCCGAATATGCAGATTAGTATATATTGGGTTTTGTGTAAAAAGAACATTTCTAATTGAACCAAAAATATAATTCAAATCAAGACCATTATGTAAGATTTGTAAATAATCTTTTAAAAAATATAAACAGACTTGTTTTGAACTACATACTTACATATATAAAAAACTACATATACAAAGTTTATATTAAAGAGGATTTGTAGGATTATGACATATTCAAAACATCCCATATATATATATATATGTAACATTATTTGCGAAACATGTTAATTATTTCTGGAATTACATAAAGAAGGGTGATATATATATATATACTTAAAACCATATATACATAATATATATATATATATATATATATATATACACAAACACACACATACAAAAATATATCGTAGTCAGAAATCGAGGTATAAAAATGGTTTCCGCAATACCCCTATTAGCCTAAAATCATTATTACATACAACCTGGTCAATACATAAATAAGAGTTCATATAAATATATATACACATGTAAATGTTTAAGGAATTCACACTACACATTTTCACAAAAAAAATGCATGAATTGTCAAAAACACTGATAAATGAGAATTTTCAGTTGGGAGAATTATTTTGATATCTAAACCTTAAACTTCATCAAATATATATATATATATATATATAGTTTTGATATCGTTCTCGGAATAATAATCATTAATGGTAAAAAAAATTATTAGATCATCATGTTATAACAAAATGAATTAAAACATGATAACCATACTCATCCATTATTTATTCTGAAATTATTTGTACATAATTAACCAGATGTACGTATATATATATAGGTATTTATATATATGTGTGTACACATATATATATACATATATATATATATATATATATATATATATATCTACAAATATATATATATTCTACCTGAAACTAAATAAGGTAAGACATTAAAATACCTTTGCTTACATGAAAAATAAACTGGTTACTAGTTTCGAATAATCCTTAGAAGAAAATGGGTTATAGAATATACGGTTCATGGAATTATATATATATATATATATATATATATATATTCGACCGAACTAAGCTCAAGGTAAAACCATCAACTCTTAGGTCTACTTGTTTTTAAAGCTCAGTTATGAGATACGGGGAAACCCGCAAGAAGGAATATGGGACCCGAAATGCATGCAAGTTTCATTTATATGTAAGTATATATACATAAAACGATGTATATACATAAACCTAAACCGATCCAAACACAACATCAAGGAAAAAAGGTCCCTTATAGGCTTGGAGAGGAGGATAAGGAGAAAGTGAGGTCGTCACGAAGGTCTTTGAAGAAGGCACTGGAGAGAAACACGAAAGAACAGCCGCCCCCACTTCCGTGCAACTCGAGGTTTTAAAAAAACAGCCAACCTAGCATGAAGAGACGATAAGAGGATCTGAGGCTATGCATTAAAGGGTAGGTGCCAACTTTGTGGAAAAATAAGAGCGAGAGGGTCCACTGGGGACTTAGGTGGAGGAAAGAGGTCCTTAGGTGTACTGGTGTGTGGCATGTGCGGGGAAGAGGAACAGGAAGAAGATAGCACGGCTGAATTTGATCCAAGGGACTGGGCATGCCCGTGTATTTTTTTAAAGGGTTGACGGCTCAGATTCTGATCAAACGGCTCACCGCGACTCGACCTGCTGAAACCCGAAAACATGATCCCCCGGCTGCGGCGCGACGTCACTGACCTGCTCGACTCCGGCCTGTAGGCCTCGCGCGCGACACCACCACTGAGCGGTTGCTAAAACCTGCAGCGTGGATGCCCGATGGCTGGAAACCCCCTCTCGCGGCCTGCCGAAGCATGACGCGACACACTCCCTCTCCTCAATTTTGGATCTCAATCTCGTTTGGGATTTCAGTATTTTATTTTTATTATGTATTTTTTGTTTGTTTCTCTCCTATAGGTCGGCGGTATCCCACGAGATTCCTCCCTTAAACATTCAATCTATTTTATTATAGTATTTCTAATATTATTATTATATTATTATCATTATTATATCATTAATTCAAAGTGAAAAGTTGGTTTTATTTAATCAATACTTTAGAAAAGTATGGTTTAACATTTATCACAATATAAATAAGTGAATCTTAATTTAAACTTATAAATAATCATATATATTTTATATAAAAATAAATGAAACCAATTATATATAAGTATATACATTTATAATAAAATACATATTTATAATTTCATAAATCATAATATAATTTTTGATTTATTAAATAACATTCGGATAAATTTGAAATAAATAAAAAAAATGTGTTTATTATTAATAAGTTTATTTCTATATACATAGAATTTCAAAAACAAAAATTTTATTAGATTTATTTATTTTGATAAAACATAAATATGTAATATTATTTTTACTTAATAAATTCATATAAAGCAAATTATAAAATAATTTTATAAATAGTTAAATAATTTTATAAATTGCTAACAATAATTATAATTTCATATATATATATATATCATTTTTTTGAAAGTGTACGAAACCCACATAATTTTTCATTCGCTTGCATAATGTATTTATCTAAATAATGTCATATAATAATTCTAAATTGACATGTATAATAAAATTATAATTTTATAATAATTATTAGTTTTATTAATAATTTTATAACAAATTAATTTAATCATATTTTATGATGATGATAATCCAAAACTATATATATATATATATATATATATATATAACAATTACATATATAAAATACATCGCTTATTATTATTACTAAATATATTTAATAAATTTTAACGCAAATACTTAAATCATGACATTTTTAATAAATCAAAGCATATATTTTTTCATTTTGAAAATACATTGTTTTCATAATTTATTCATAACATTATTTTCTTAAATTATAATAATTTAAATTTATTCTTTAAACAATATGAGATAATATTTACTCTGAAAACCACACTGGTTAATGTAATAATTATTATTATGACACATAAAAAGGTTGGGGAGTTACATTATTCCCCCCTTCGAAGAATTGTGTCCATGCAATTCTAAACTGTTCGTACACAAACCAAATCAACACCAGACACACATCACTCCCGAAGTCCCTTTACAGGGAACTCCATCGATGGTAGGGTGCTGACGACCTCAGGTGAATTCCTAATGTGGTATTCAGCTGCTCGATCTCTTTGGCCCAGACACATTGTAGACAGCTGGGGTCATACGTGTGTCTAAAGCACGTGGCCTTCCATAGAGAGGCACGTGAGGTGTGGAGGTTGGAAATTTCAGTGTGGAATAAATCCCTATAATTCCCACGCACCACATCATTCTTGTAAATATCGATGTCGTAGATCTCTTTGTACATACTAAAACTCAAGACCTGAAATAGGTATGTCGCTCGATGGTCTCCATCCGAAGCAGCTTCTAGGGATTTACCTACAGCTCGGTAGTTATCATCCAAAGTGAAACATAGAAAAAGAGCTTCATAAAACTTCCCTCTTTTCCTATATGCCGAAAATTATGTAATTTCTATGCGGTGAAATACAATATTGCTCCCCTGGTAAAGACGGAGAATGTTTGGGTGATTCGACACCCAATATAGTTATTCACAGGACAACCTAAGGTTTTCAAAAGTCTCGTAGTCCCCTGAACATGACTTGACCATTATAGTTTCTACTATCTCTGTTGGGAGAGACAAATGGCGTGACTCGATAGCCATCTGAAAATTAAAATATAATTACTTAGTAATGCTCAAACATATATTTATACTACTCGGTTTTCCAGAGTTATCTAAACCTATCCTCTGATACCAACTGTAAAGACCCGGCCTCCGAGTTCCCAGAGCTGGTGCCCACGAGACATGATGTACTAAAAATTATTAAATTACATTACAAATAATACATCATATCCCAATATTACAGAGGATCGCTTCAGGCTCTGAGAAACCAGCTACATTCTGAAATATTTAAAATTCTAAAAGCTATAACCTGAAAATTTTTAATCAAAAACCTAGGGTGAGCATCGAAATACTCAGTAAGGGGTTTTAAAAATACTGAAATTTAGTTTATGAAAACTACCTTTGGAAATAAATTCACATTCATAAACTAATTACTTTTAAGAAAACATCACAACACCTCAAAGGTAGCTATAAAACATTTAGAGCAAGACATGAACACGTATTTGAACATACCACTGAAAGTTACTGAACTATCAAAAATAAGAATACTTGCATGGAGGTACATAAAAACTACTAAGTAAGATTAACATAGCATGATACGTGTACCAATACTACTAGACAAGAACATTATCATAGTTGCGCATATTTAATCTCACAACAACTTATTTAAATGCACATGATGACATAATAATTATAAAGATAGCATTTTCATTAATAATCTGGGATGGAAAACTGATCATGCATTATATGTTATATGCACTTAAACTCATACTCATAAGTAATGGTTCTTGGTTAACTTAAACATAATGAGGAATTATAAGCAGAATCTTCTGTAAACATATTGTCGAGGCCTCGGCCACGACATCTATTGGTTAAGGCCTCAGCCTTAATCCATAAGCTCTTTAACCAATATTCTACTAATCAAATATTTTTCTGGTTAATTAAATTACATAGTAATAATGAGGGAAATGAATATTTTGGACTGTGTTATGGCCTTGTGCCAAGACCATAATCATCTATGTCCCAAAATTTCACCTGAACCGTCTATGTCTAGGAATTTCACCTAAACTGTCTATGTCCAGGAATTTCACCAGAACCATCATCGTCCAGGAATTTTACCTGAATCGTAACTGTTTTCAGGCCTAGTTTCATGAAATTGTTTTGTCTCATGAGACATGCTGATGCATCAAGGGGTGATAGAGGGCCCCACCTGTCACATAATAAGTCCAATTCATTCCTCATACCTCATAAATCAAAGTTCACATACCACTTTAACTTATTTAATTTAATTTTATTATATATTACCCAAGGTGTCCCATACTACTTTGGGTAATTTAATTTCATTTCTCATTATTTATCATATGCATGCATTATTGAATAGAATAATAAATAAAATGGATAATGAAACTATTGTACATTTACCGGAGAAATTCATGATATAACAATGAACATATAATGTTTGATGTTAAAATTTTCTCAAGGCAGGCATGGATAAGTAAAATATCTTTCGCACATGTAATAATAATAAAAGTACATAAAATGATGAATGAATAGAGTTTACCACATGAAATGATAACTTCCTAGTTTAAAGTCCATATTTCATCCACATTCAATTACGCACATGCTGATAAAAGTTCTAGTGAGCATGCATTTAGACCAAATCACTACTTGATTGACTAATGACCATATCTGCAGGGGGTTTATTAAGTAATAAGACTATATATGAGCACAACATGATATGTAACATATCATGATTTTAAAAACCCATTTATTCTCTAATATATTTTGGGTTAAGTAAAAATATATTCTTTTAACTAATACGTGGATAATATTATTAAATCTGCTTTAATTAAATTAAACTTGACATGTTAATTGTATTATTGTATACCCATACACATACCTGTATACTTGTTTAGCGAACACCGAATTAACATTTACTAGCAACCCTTCAAATAGTAATTGCATCGAACCATTAACTAATTCTAATATTTAATACAGGGAAATTAGGGTTTTGGAAGCTATATAGAAATAATACCTTGTATACACAAAGATTATGTATTAAAATCTTCATTACCAAATAGGGTTTAACTACTTCCTACGTGTAGTAAATGTTACCAAAATATTTTTATTTATTAACTCTACTTGATTGTAAACCAAAACATGTTACGTTTATATCATATACTACCAAATGCATTTACATGTATAAAATTTAGGGTTTTGCATACCAAGTATAAATCTGATTGAACCCAAAACATATTTCGCATCCAATCCATTAATTATAGAGTAGTATTCATCCTTTTAAAAATAATAATAATCATATTTTTAATAAATTACTCATGTACATCTGAATATACGAAAGTGTATATTTGGTTTTGATTTAGTAAAACAACTCAAAATAAACTCCGGCATCATTGTAAACACAACTTTTAACCTTTGAATATATCGATTAGTTTGGATTCAAACCACATGTAAATGTATGTATATATATATATCTGAATATACACTTAAGTATTTTTTGGGTTCTATAAGAAGTAAAAATCTAATTTCATCCAAAACCTAATTTGCAACTAAAACATTATTTGAAGATTGGAAATCATCCTTCAAAATTTATAATTCTGGTTTACATTGAGTCTAGGGTATACATGTACATACCCGAATATGCAGATAAGTATATATTGGGTTTTGCGTAAAAAGAATATTTCTAATTAAACCCAACATATAATTCACAGCTAGACCGTTATGTAAGATTTGTAAATAATCATTTAAAAACTATAAACGGACTTTTTTTGAACTACATACTTGCATATATAAAAAATTTCATATACAATGTTTATATTAAAAGGAGGTTTTGCAAGATTACGACATATTCAAAACATCCCATATATATATGTGTGTGTAACATTCTTTGTGAAACTTGTTAATTATTTCTGGAATTGCATAAAGAAGGGTGATATATATATATATACTTAAAACCGTATATACGGAATATATACATATATATATACACATATACTGAAATATATCACAGTTAGAAATCGAGGTCTAAACATGGTTTTCACAATACCCCTATTAGCATAAAATCATTCTTGAATACAACTTCGTCAATACATAAATAATAGTTCATATAAAAATATATACACATGTAAATGTTTATGGAATTCACACTACACATTTTCACAAAACAAATGCATGAATTGTCAAAAACGCTGATAAATGAGAATTTTCAGTTGGGATAATTATTTTGATATCTAAACCATAAACTTCATCAAATATATATATATATATAGTTTTGATATTGTTCTTGGAATAATAATCTTTAAGGGTAAAAATAATTTTATTAGATCATCATGTTATACCAAAATGAATTAAAACATGATAACCATACTCATCCATTATTTATTCTGAAATTATTTGTACGTAATTAAACAGGTGTACGTATATATATATATATATATATATAGGTATTTATACATATGTGTGTACATATATATATATATATACATATATATATATATTCTACCTGAAACTAAACAAGGTAAGACATTAAAATCCCTTTACATACATGAAAAAGAAACCGGTTACTAGTTCGGAATAATCCTCAGATGAAAATGAGTTATAGAATATATGGTTCATGGAATTATATATATGTGTGTGTGTGTGTGTGTGTGTGTGTGTATATTTGACCGAACTAAGCTCAAGGTAAAACCATCAACTCTTAGGTATACTTGTTTTTAAAGCTTAGTTATGAGATACAGGGGAACCCGCAAGAAGGAATCAGGGACCCAAAATGCATGCAATTTTCATTTATATGTAAGTATATATATATAACGTTGTATATACATAAACCTAAACCGAACCAAACACAACATCAAGGCAAAAAGGTCCCTTATAGGCTTGGAGAGGAGGAGAAGGAGCTAGTGAGGTCGTCGTGAAAGTCTTTGAAGAAGGCGCTGGAGACAAACATGAAGGAATAGCCGTACTCGCTTCGGTGCAACTCGAGGTTTTAAAAAAAACAGCCAACCTAGCCTGAAGAGACGACAAGAGGATCTGAGGCTATGCATTAAAGGACCAGTGCCAACTTCGTGGAAAAATAAGAGCGAGAGGGTCCACTGGGGCCTTAGACGGAGGAAAGAGGTCTGTAGGTGTACTGGTGCGTGGCATGCGTGGGGAAGAGGAAGAAGACAAAATTCCTGATTTTGATCTGAGGGGCTGGGCATACCCGTGGATTTTTTTAAACGGTGGACAGCTAGGATTTAATCTGAGCCTGATCAAACGGCTCACCACGACTCGACCTGCTGAAACCCCAAACCAGGAACCCCTTGTTGTGGCACCACGTCACCAACCTGCTTGACTCCGGCCTGCATGCCTCGCACGCGACACCACCCCAGGGTGGTTGCAGAAACCTGTAGCGTGGAAGCCCAATGGCTGGAAACCCCCTCCAACGGCCTGCCAAAGCGCGACGTGATGCACTCCCTCTCCTCGATTTCGGATCTCAATCCCGTATGGGATTTTTGTATTTTATTTTTATTATATTTTTTTGTTTTTTTCTCTCCTCTAGGTCGGCGCTATCCCACAGGATTCCTCTCTTAAACTTTTAATCTATTTTATAATAATATTGCTAATATTATTATTATATTATTATCATTATTATATCATTAATTCAAAGTCAGAAGTTGGTTTTATTTAATCAATACTTTAGAAAAGTAAGGTTTAACATTTATCACAATATAAAAAAACAAATCTTAATTTAAACTTATAAATAATCATATATATTTTATATATATAAAAATTAAACCAATTATATTTAATTATATGAATTTATAACAAAATACTTATTTATAATTTCATAAATCATAATATAATTTTTGATTTATTAAATAACATTCGGATTAATTTGAAACAAATAAAAAAATGTGTTTATTATTAATAAGTTTATTTCTATATACTTAGAATTTCAAAAACAACAATTTTATTAGATTTATTTATTTTGATAAAACATAAATATGTAATATTTCTTTTACTTAATAAAATTTTATAAAGCAAATTATAAACTAAATTTATAAATGGTTAAATAATTTTATAAATTTCTAACAATAATTATAATTTCATATATATATATATATATCATTTTTTTAAAAGTGTACGAAACCCACATACTTTTTCATTCGCTTGCATAATGTATTTCTCTAAATAATGTCATATAATAATTCTAAATTAAAATGTATAATAAAATTATAATTTTATAATAATAATTATTTTTATTAATAATTTTATAGTAAATTAATTTAATCATATTTTATGATGATAATAATCCAAAACAATATATATATAACAATAACATATATAAAATACATCTCTTCTTATTATTGCTAAACATATTTAATAAATTTTAACGTGTTGTTTTGTACTTAAATCATGACATTTTTTAACAAATCAAAGCATATATTTTTTTCATTTTGAAACTACATTGTTTTCTTAATTTATTTATAACATTGTTTTCATAAATTATAATAATTTAAAATTATTATTTAAACAATGTGTGTAACACCCCGAGATTTTATGATAAGTATTCTTTTTAATTTATTTGATGTCATGTGTTTTATGCTACACCAAGACTATCTTGTGCTATACACAACATCGTATTAGCTTGCAGTATATGCAACACTATTCTTGGATCGTATTATACACAATTTCAAGTTCATTTGATAGTAGTTATTTTACGCAACATTGATTGTGTGTAGATATATATATATATTCATTGTATAAATGAAATATGGTTGGATTTTATTATACTAAACAACAAAGGAGTCTTGCACTACACGCAACCCTGACTTGGCTTGCATTACATGCAATCACGACCTTCCTCGATAGAGTGTGTAGTACGCAGTACCGGGTTTCACTAAACAATGATATATTGTTATAATATTATTATGGACTAGCCGTTTTGAATAGTATTAACTAAATTTTGAATTTTATAACATTATTATTCATCTTACATATTTTCTAGAACATGGTACGAGAACAAAATAAATTTTTCAAGTAAAATAATTTTTTTTTCAAAAAATGCAGTTTTGCCGCCTTTTGATGGCGCACCCACTTTAAATATAGTTTTGACATTTTTATAAGTTCAATTTGAAAAAATAAAATTCTTCCTTGGAATAAGGATATAAAAGTTTAATTTGAATAAAATTTTCATATTATTCTGATAACTTTCATATTTTGATGAATAGTAAAAACACGCTATATTTTAATTAAAAAAAACTTTTTTCATCGCAACAATTTACATGGCTCGATTATCTTTTTAATTGGTTTTAAACTGTAATTAGAATATATTTTTACCATTTAATCCAATGTTGTTCATTGGAATTAATTTCACTTTTAAATTGAACATAAACAAGTGATGATTTTTTGATAGTTATTGTTTTTTAAAAACACGCTGTATTTTAATTAAAAACAACTTTTTTCATTGCAATAATTTATATGGATAATAATATTTTTAATTGGTTTTAAAGTGTAATTAGAATATATTTTTACCATTTAATCCAATTTTGGTCATTGGAATTACTTTTACATTGAAATTGGACATAACCAAGTGATGATCTTTTAATAGTTATTGTGTTTTAAAAGCACGCTATTTGTTTTGATAACGGGAATTACTTTTAAAATTAATTAATGCCACTACTATGTTTTGATTTTTGAAAACTAGACATCATTTTTGAATTCAGAATATCAAATAATTCTTAGGATGAATTTTTGGTATTTTTCAGAAAAACTTCAATTTTTGATGATTAGTGAAAACACTGCGTTTTTGGTTTAAAACGACTTTTTATTTAAATAATAATTTGTTTGATTTAAATTTATTTTAGGTCAGAATAGATACATAAAACTTATATAAGTTCAATGAAATTCATTGGAATCATTTTATAATAATTTTAGATTTATAAAAAATTGTATTGAACTTTTCACCGTCTTTTACCCACCTCCTAGGAGCTTTTGAAATTGTTCATAAAACATAATTTTATTGCTTTTGTGAGTTAAATTTCAAAAATCCGAGAGACATGGTTAATATCAAGGAGTAAAATGTGGTTCAATTAGATAAAAATAATTTTTGGTGAATAGTAACTTTTTGCTTTTATTTACCACGGTTAAAGATAAATAGCGTAATTCAAGGTTAAAAAAATATTATAATAATTCAAATTTATCCTAACACTTGTCCAAACATTATTGGATGAGTAATATCCGACCATGGGCATCCTTGAGTCGGTTTTGGGACCCCATGGAGCCACTTATGAAAGACAACGACGCATTAGATTAATTAATTTGATGTAAAGAAAAAATTGGCATTAACAAAAATCCTTTAGTAATTAATTTGGATATGGGGATATATAAATTATCGTTTCAACTATAAATATTCATTGGAAAGATAAAAGTATTTCCTACATGTTGGTATTTGTTTTATAATTTTTAGACATAAAATAAATTAAATTATTTATGACACAATAATGATGCAGTATTTACCTCATTAATAAATGATTTAAATAAATAAGATTATAATGATTTAAATATTATCCAAAACCTATCCAATTCCTATTGGATGATTTTATTTCGAATATGAGTCTTCTTATCTTCGACATTAATGTGTTTTGGACCTCTTTAAACTGAAGATAATTTTATAATAAAATAATGTTTTCACACCTTCCTAAAGAGCCCCTCCTCTCCCTTATAAAAGGAGACCACTTCTATGAAATTCCTCACACCTCTCAAGCCTTTTGGCTAATCCAAACTCTTATCAACTAATATTCCTACATCCCTATACTCTACCTAGAATCCTTACATTAGGAATAAGGCACTTCAAGAAGTCCTTTTGGTTCAAACCAAAGCAAGTTACCCAAATTAAAGGTAATAGTTTCTCTTAAGATGTTTTCTTTTATTCTACTTATCCAACCCCTAAACTCTTTTAATCCTTTATTTTGTAACAATGCCAATATCCTCAAAATACTAGTATGTTTTTATGAGAAGGATTCTAACTACACTTACACACACCTCCATCTAATGGATGAAGAACATAATGTTTCTATGGATGGAAAACTAACACCTCATGAAACGATGATTGTTCGATTTTCTCCTACTGCCTCTCATGGTGTCCATTATGATGGAACTGTATTTATATATGATATATATTATTTTTATGATTTCCTTATGCTTCTTTAGTTCCCAATTATATCAAGCCTTTATGGTTTCCATAGTCGGTAAATACGATAATCTCATTTGAGGAAGTGCGGACTACCACCCCCTCAAAGTGATGTGATTCGTTAATGCCTTATGTGGGATGTATAAAGGATATAGTTAATGATATTATACTGGAATTATAATATACCTATGTATAATTATGTTTTAATTCCATTAAAATAAGAAATAGAAATGAAAGTAACGTTCATGTGTACGTACGGCTTACCGTCTCCATGAATGGTGCATTTCATTTCATACCTCAATATGTTATCTACTATTATAAATACATGTATAAGCTGGATATATATAATGAATATATATATGATATATAAATCATGATTTACATTCTTTAAGTAAGTAAATCATTATATAAGTAATAATAACATCAAGAACAACAAGTCCAAACACGTACGATAAATAAGATGATTTTACCCAAAACGTTGCTTTAACATGGGATTTACAAAAGAATGGGTAATATAAATTCATAAGTGAGCCATATATGGTATCATAACAAGGAATATGATTCCTTAATAATTCAATGACATTATTTAAATCATTATACAGGAGGTTCGGATATGTACGAAGCATATCGTACCTAAGGTAAGGGATACCTTTTCCAATCTCGTTTTTATTCGAGATTGTTTATTTGTAAGTATTTACTGGGGTTATTGTTATCATACATGTCAATGTTTTATAGAAATGTTTTCATGTATGTTTAAAGTCCTTTTAATCCATTTTTAATTTTACTACATGGTATGTAAGGAAACTTTTGTCGTACGAGATACTTTTTTTACTTTCCGGCAAAAGTACGAGAAGAATGTTTTTTTTAACTTATACGGCATGAACAAATTTTTACTATTTCATAACGCCACATTTTTATGAAGCTTACTATACAATATTGCATGATTATTTTCAAAAAAACCCTTTTCTTTTAAAATTTCATGGCATTTTGTGAAAAGAAAATGATTTTTACGAAGAAAGGCTATTTTCCTCAAGAATTATTTCCAAGTGTTTTATCAAAACCATTTTCCATCTAAGATGACATTATTTCATATGTGTATGTTTCAAGTATAATATCTCTATGATTTACATGGTTTAACTTTTCTTATTATGAAATGATATCCATTTGTTTTATATTGATTATGTGATAATGGGATGATGTTTATGAAACCCATTTTTATTCTTTGGGTTATGATGAATGATTTATGTTTATGTTGTGGCACAAGTAAGAATGAATTCATTATGCGATGGGTGGGACCTATATCTACCTCCAATTAATTGTGTAAATATTTATATCTCCTGAGATAAACATGGCTTGAATGGAAAGTAAATCTGGTACAGTAATACAGGGCTGGAATG
The DNA here is from genome assembly GCA_963277665.1 of Viscum album. Classification (NCBI taxonomy): domain Eukaryota; kingdom Viridiplantae; phylum Streptophyta; class Magnoliopsida; order Santalales; family Viscaceae; genus Viscum; species Viscum album. The sequence goes on along the minus strand of OY728150.1, from coordinate 30,751,556 downwards.
GCAAGTAAACCCGGTTCACTAAGGGACTTTGTCCACAAAGATGGTCTTGGAAGCAATGCCTTGGATACTATGGAAATCATATCATGTGCATAATTGTTTCCACAATCACATGTTTTATTCCCACGCTATTTTATCATGATTAATGTTTCTTTATGATCTATGCCTTATGTACTCCCATGTTTTATGTCATTGCCCAAGATTTTGATGTTTAAACATTATGTTCATGTTTCTAAGTTCAACTATATATAATTTGTTTTATTTTATCGATGCTTACCCTGAATGAGCATTTGAGCTCACCCTTTATATGTTTTCTTCCCCATGATTTAAAGAAAGATTTTAGGTAAGAAAACCAAAAGGGGAAGATCCTTATGGGAGATGTTGAAGATCTTTCACCACGATTAGAATATTACGTTTCGAGTTTCCAAAGACACTAAACTATTATGGTACTTGTGTGTTTTTTTTGTTATGAATTAAGTATTATGAAAAAGTAATGTAATGTCCATGTATTCCAAGCTTTGGGTCTCTACAGTTGGTATCAGAAGAAAGGTTTAGTTAACCTTTGGAAACTAGGATGTGAAAAATTTAGTGAGATCCCTAGAGATATTTCTAAGGTATGTCAAGGGATGTACCTAAGGTTAAGTATAATTATAAGTTATAGTTGTAGAATTATAGTAAAGATCATAGAATTAAACCTAAAATGTTATATATTGAAGTTAATCCCCCTTTATTAGGTTGTTTTCCCTAGCATGATTTTGCCTCTCACACTATTCTTCTTGGGTTTTAGATGATGGCTGGAACCCAAAGGAACCATGTTGATCAATGTAATGGAAAATGCAATGATTGTCCTCCTGAACAACCAAATGTTATGGGAGATGGAGTACAAAATATTATTATGATACTTACACAAGCTATGAATCATTCTGGACCTCCAAATCAGCAGAGAAGGGAACAATATTCTATTGAGTCCTTCATGAGGCAACGTCCACCTTCTTTTAGTGGGTCTTCTGATCCACTTGTTTCTGAACAATGGATTAGTACCATTGAAAAGATATTTTCCATACTTCGCTGTTCAGAGTATGAATAAGTCATTCTGGTTGTTTACCCTTTAGAAGGTGAAGTAGACCAGTGGTGGACTCTAATTAAGAATACAAGGCCCCAATGTGAAATTGAATCCATGGAATGGGATGAGTTCAAGAACATATTTTTCAATAAGTACTTCCCTCGTATTCTTCTAATGAAGATGGAAAAGGAGTTCCTTGAGCTTAAGAAAAATGATGATGAATCTGTTAGTATATACGAAACAAATTTTACAAGGCTTTCAAGGTATGCATCTGGCTTTATCATCCAACCCAAAAGTAAAGTTGATCGATTCTTCAGTGGCTTAAAACCAAGTCTTCGAAGGGCATTAGCTATAAGAGACTTCAGTAGCTATGAAGAAATTGTGAGATGTGCTATCAAGGTAGAAATGGAAGTTGGTGTTACATATCCATCTCATGGTTTTGAAAAGAAACAAAAGATGGAGTTTAAGGAGAAATCTCAGAATAATAGTGAAAAGAAGATTAATGTTTCTTTATGCTCAATGTGTGGAAGAAGCATGGTGGAGATTGTCTAAAAGGTACTAGAAAATGTTTTAAGTGTGGAAAAGAAGGTCATCGAGCAGCTGAGTGTCGATGTAATGGGAAAAAGGTAGCTAATGATGCGAATAGAGAAAATACTACAGAGAACGCTCCTCCAACACTTTAATGCTTCAAGTGAAAGGAAATGGGGAATTATGTTAATCAATGCCCTAATCCAAGGGTTAATGATGATCGACATGAGAAACCACTTAAAGAAAAGGACAAAGGGAAGTCACATGCGATCACTATTTGCAATGATGAATATGAAAACGATGTGATGGAATGATTAAGTGTTTATGTAATGGGATTCCAAAATAATGTTGTATATAGTAATGTAGAATATTGGAATATTTATGTAATGGTCTACTGTGGTTTTCAATAATTTTATGGTACCAGTAACCATGAAAAGTTATTGAAATATTTTTGGAAAGCAGATGATATGTGCCTAATGAAGGGATAAAGATAAAATGAAATGAGCTCATGACTAATATAAGGAAAAAGTTATATCATGGTTTGAGTATATAGAATTTTTGGATTTTGGTATGTGGAAAGAGTTAACTTTTTACTGCATCCATGTTTTCACTAAGGTTCAATGGGTTTGCATTTTTAAAAAAGAATACATGATTAAGGTATTCACATGTTTGGAATGTCACCAACAAGATATATCTTATGATATATGGGAGATAAATGATGGTATTCATGTGCTTGTTATGTAACCTTTCAAGTAATCGTTTTATTTATACTATGAGCTTGGACCAAAGTATTTTGGATTAGCCTAAAGATTGGAATGAGTTAATTTAGACATAGGATAGTATTGTTTAAGGCTATAACTTTTTTCGATATTATTACAGGAATGTTATAATAATGTAGTTTTAAAAAAAACTTGACAACCTGCAGGACGGGCGACAACCCGTTGTGTCGGAAAAGGCTGTGGGAATCGAATCCACAACTAAAGTGCGACAAGCCTTTATCGTCTACCACTGGCCTACAGGAAGTCCCTGGTTAGTATAAACTAGTTTTATTTTATTATGCATGATGATATATGAAGTATAAGTCCATTTTGGAAGCATATATGATTAATCTCACCATAGATGGAATTATGTATATAACTTTTTCTAACTTATGTTTGAGACAGATGGAATGACCTATCATTCTATCGCATGATCTGCTAAAACTTTGCGAAAGAGAAATTCAACTTCATTTATTAAAGAGATATAGTGGAAATTGTTCAAGGCATGAACAACGATGAGATTATACAAAAATAAAGTAAGTATTTCTTCTAATTCAAATTCTTCAAATTTAGGGAAATGATCTTATAAACCAAAAATGTTGTCCTAGTGCCCATATATCTGATGAATCAGATGGTACCTTATATCATCACAAATTTATGGATTTGTGATTTTTGGCTTTTTCATAGCCTTGTTCTCTACCACTCTCCATCAGAACTTGATGGTTAGATTTCTATTCCAACTCCATATTTTCATCTATGTTCTCCTGTGTGGAAACTCAGTGACTAGTTAATTTGGGTAACCGTTATGTTTCATAATTTAGTTTTTAATGCCAAGTTTTGGTATACCTTTTTACGATGTGAGTTTCTATGAAATAAACTTTCAAGTAGTAAACCATTTATAACCCTGATGAATTTCGAAGGCGAAATTCATTTTAAGGGGGGTAGAATTTAACACCCTGAGATTTTATGATAAGTATTATTTTTAATTTATTTGATGTCATGTGTTTTATTCTACACCAAGATTATCTTGTTCTATACGCAGCACCGTATTAGCTTGCAGTATACGCAACACTATTCTTGGATCGTGTTAAACACAATTTCAAGTTCATTTGATAGTAGTTATTCTACGCAACATTGAGTGTATATATATATATATTCAGTGTATAAATGAAATATGGTTGGATTTTGTTATACGAAACAACAAAGGAGTCTTACACTACACGCAACCCTGACTTGGCTTGCATTACACGCAATTGCGACCTTCCTCGATAGCGTGTGTAGTACGCAATACCGGGTTTCACTAAACAACGATATATTGTTATAATATTATTATGGATTAGCTGTTATGAATAGTATTAACTACATTTTGAATTTTATAACATTATTATTCATCTTACATATTTTCTAGAACATGGTATGAGAACAAAATAACTTTTTCAGGTAAAATAAGTATTTTTTAAAAAATGCAGTTTTCCCGCTTTTGATGGCGCACCCACTTTAAATCTAGTTTTTGACATGTTTATAAGTTCAATTTGAAAAAATTAAATTCTTCCTCGGAATCAGGATATAAAAATTTAATTTGGATAAAATTTTCATATTATTCTGATAACTTTCATATTTTGATGAATAGTAAAAACACGCTAAATTTTAATTAAAAACAACTTTTTTCATCACAATAATTTATATGGCTAGATTATCTTTTTAATTGGTTTTAAAGTGTAATTAGAATATAATTTTACCATTTAATCCAATTTTGCTCATTGGAATAAATTTCACTTTGAAATTGGACATAAACAAGTGATGCTCTTTTGATATTTATTGTTTCATAAAAACACGCTATATTTTAATTAAAAAAAAACTTTTTTCATCGCAATAATTTATATGGATAGATTATATTTTTAATTGGTTTTAAAGTGTAATTGGAATATATTTTTTCAATTTAATCCAATTTTGGCCATTGGAATTAATTTCACATTGAAATTGGACATAAACAAGTGATGATCTTTTGATAGATATTGTTTCTTAAAAACACGCTATTTGTTTTGATAACGGGAATTACTTTGAAAATTAATTAATTCCACTTCTATGTTTTGAATTTTGAAAACTAGAAATAATTTTTTAATTCATAATATCAAATATAGCTTAGGCTGAATTTTGGTATTTTTCTGAAAAACATCAATTTTTGATGAATAGTGAAAACACTGAGTTTTTTGTTAAAACCGATTTTTTATTTAAATAATAATTTATTTGATTTAAATTTATTTTAGGTCAAAATAGATACATAATTCTTATATAAGTTTAATGAAATTCATTGGAATCATTTTATAATAATTTTAGATTTATAAACAATTGTATTGAACTTTTCACCGTCTTTTACCCACCTCCTAGGAGCTTTTGCAATTGTTCATAAAACTTAATTTTACCACTATTGTGAGTTGAATTTCGAAAATAAGAGAGACAAGGTTAATATCAAGGAGTAAATTTTGTTTCAATTAGATAAAAATAATTTTTGGTGGATAGTAACTTTTTACTTTTATTTACCACGGTTAAAGGTAAATAGGGTAATTCAAGGTTAAAAGAATATTATAATAATTCAAAATTATCTTAACACTTGTCCAAACCTTATTGGATGAGTAATGGCCGACCATGGACATCCTTGGGTCGATTTTGGGGACCCCATGGAGCCACTTATGAAAGAAAATGACACATTAGATTAATTAATTTAATGTAAAGAAAAAATTGGCATTAACAAAAATCCTTTAGTAATTAATTTTTATAAGGGGATATATAATTAAATTTTCAACTATAAATATTCATTGTAAATATAAAACGATTTCCTACCTGTTGGTATTTTTTTATAATTTTTAGACATCATATTAATTAAATTATATATGACACAATAATGATGCAGTATTTACCTCATTAATAAAATATTTAAATAAATAATATTATAATCATTAAAATATTATCCAAAACCTGTACAATTCCTATTGTATGATTTTATTTCGAATATGAGTAATATTATCTTCGACATTAATGTGTTTTGGACCTATTGAAACCGAATATAAGTTTATAATAAAATAATGTTTTCACACTTTCCTAAAGAGCCCCTCCTCTCCCATATAAAAGGAGACCACTTCTATGCAATTCCTCACACCTCTCAAGCCTTTTTTCTCATCCAACCTCTGACCAAATAATCTCCCTACATCCCTCTCCTCCCCCTAGAAGCCTTACATTAGGCATAAGGCACTTCAAGAAGTCCTTTTGGTTCAAACCAAAGGAAGTTACCCAAATTAAAGGTAATAGTTTCTCATATGTTGTTTTCTTTTATTCTACTTCTACAACCCCTAAAATCTTTTAATCCTTTCTTTTGTAACAACACCAGTATCCGTAAAAATACTAGGATGTTATTATGAGAAGGATTATAACTATAGTTACACACACCTCCATCGAATGGATGAAGAACATAATGTTTCTGTGGATGGGAAACTAACGCCACATGAAACGATGATTGTTCAATTTTCTCCTACCACCTCTCATGGTGGCCATTATGATGGAAATGTATTTATATATGATATATATTATTTTTATTATTTCCTTATTCTTCTTTACTTCCCAGTTATATAAAGCCTTTATGGTTTCCATAGTCGGTAAATACGATAATCTCATTTGAGGAAATGCAGACCACCGCCCCCTCAAAGTGATGTGATTCGTTAATGCCTTATGTGGGATGTATAAAGGATGTAGTTAATGATATTATATATGATATTATACTAGAATTATAATATACCTATGTATCATTATGTTTTAATTCTATTAAAATAATAAATATAAATGAAAGTAGCGTTCATGTGTACATACGGCTTACCGTCTCCATGAACGGTGCATTTCATTTCTTACCTCAATATGTTATGTACTATTATAAATACATGTATATTCTAGATATATATAATGAATATATGTATGATATATAAATCATGATTTACATTCTTGAAGTAAGTAAATCATGATATAAGTAATAATAACATCAAGAACAACAAGTCCAAACACGTATGATAAATAAGATGATTTTACCCAAAACGTTGCTTTAACATGGGATTTACAAAAGAACGGGTAATATAAAGTCATAAGTGAGCCATGTATGATATAATAACAACTAATATGATTCTTTAATAAGTCAATGACATTATTTAAATCATTATACATGAGGTTCGGATACGTACGAAGCATATCGTACCTAAGGTAAGGGATACCATTTCCAATCTCGTTTTTATCTGAGATTGTTTATTCGTAAGTATTTACTGGGGATATTGTTATCATCCATGTCCATGTTTTCAAGAAATTTTTTCATGTATGTTTAATGTCCTTTTCATCCATTTTTACTTTTACTAAATGGTATGTAAGGAATATTCTGTCGTACGAGATTATTTTTTGACTTTCTGGAAAAAGTACGAGAAGAATGTTTTTTTAACTTATACAGCGTGACAGATTTTATCGGTTTCATAATGCCTCATTTTCATGAAGATTCAAATACAAGATTGCATGATTATTTCCAACAAAACCCTTTTCTTTTAAAATTGCATGGCATTTTGTGAAAAGAAAATGAGTTTTATGAAGAAAGGGTATTTTCCTCAAGAATTATTTCCAAGTGTTTTATCAAAACCATCTTCCATCTAAGATGACATTATTTCATATGTGTATGTTTCAAGTATAATATCTCTATGATTTACATGGTTTCACTTTTCTTATTATGAAATGATATCCATTTCTTTTATATGGATTATGTGATGATGGGATGATGTTTATGAAACCCATTTTTATTATTTGGGTTATGATTAATGTTTTATGTTTATGTTGTGACACAAGTAATAATGATTTCATTATGAGATGGGTGGGACCTATATCTCCCTCTAATCCATTGGTTAATGATTTATATCTCATGAGATTGACATGGCTGGAACGACATGTAAATCGGGTTCAATAATACAGGGCTGGAACAACAAGTAAACCCGGTTCAGTAAGGGACTTTGTCCACCAATATGGTCTTGGTAGCAATGTCTTGGCTACTATGGAAATCATATGATGTGCTTAATAGTTTCCACAATCACATTTTTTATTCCCATGATATTTTATCATGATTAATGTTTCTTTATGATCTATGCCTTATGTACTTCCATGTTTTATGTCATTGCCCAAGATTTTTATGTTTAAACATTATGTTCATGTTTTTAAGTTCAAATGTATATGATTTGTTTTATTTTATCCATGCTTACCCTTACTGAGCATTTGATCTCACCCTTTATATGTTTTCTTTTCCCCAGGATTTAAAGAAATGTTTTAGGTAAGAAGACCAAAAGGGGAATATCTTTATGGGAGATGTTGAAGATCTTTCACCACAATTAGAGGATTACGTTCCAATTTTCCAAAGACACTAAACTATTACGGTCCTTGTGTGTCTGTTTTTGTTATGTATTAAGTATTATGAAAAAGTAATGTAATTTCCATGTATGCCAAGCTTTGGGTATCTACAATGTGAGATAATATTTACTCTGACAACCACACTGGTTAATGTAATAATTATTATTATGACACATAAAAATGTTGGGACGTTACAATTAGGTTCCTCCTCCTCATCAGGATCTCCCATCCCCTCATCAGGGTGAAGCTCCTTGAGAGCATTTCCCTAATCAGAGGAATGAGTCCTACTCTTTTAATGAGGTTCAGGTTCCCAGTTACTTTTTAAGTTTTTTAGACCAATGAATCATGTCATTTCCATAATTCAAGAGGCCCAAAGAGGCAGATCTCACAGATCACCCCAATTAATTCCCCTATCACTGGTTCCTTGTACACAAGCTCAAATAGATTTATGTGTTTAAATAATTTATCCAAGACTAGATCGATAAAAACATAGTCAGATTGGGTCCAGACCTGGCACTGGCGGAATGTGTGTTTATAAGGCCTGACAACGACAATGAGGGTGAAGAAAAAATGGTTTCTAACCGTGGGTCTCAAAAAAAAGATGGTTGGATATCTCGAAAGGCATTCTCTCATGCAGATGTTACTATTTTCGCATGTTTAAATCAGACCAACCCTCTAGAAGTTTCTTTGATACCTTCAGTTTCTACTTCGGCATTAACATTTCAGCCTTCATCCTCTCAGAGGAGTAAGCACCGACGACAAAAGGGAAAACAAATCTCTCCACCTATTCCAAATCCATCTCGTACTCTCTGTGATTTCATGCCCCCAAATATTTAGATTCCCCTAAAAATTTTCCCAACTATGTAGAATTCTCCAAGTGATTACAAGGAGTACACCTTGGTTAATCCCGCCGAACTGGTAAACCCTTACATTGTTCCTGATGATGAAGAGTGCCTGACGGACCCTCCCAACATCTCCAATCAATGCCAGTGTCAACAAATCCATGGGTATGTGAATTGTCATGATTCATTGTTCAGTGCTTCCATCCAAGCCATGCATGCCACCGAGACGAGGCAACAAGCCCATCATAGAGCTCAGTATGCACAACCTTCTCATCTCATTTCATCAAATTTTACTCCACTGTGGTTTGTACTAGTTAATCAGGAAGAGCCACCAAGATCGGGTTGTGATCATCCAAGTTCAGTTTTGTATTGAACTCTGTCATCTGGCTGAAAGTTGATAGTCACTCTACATGGTTCAACTAGTGAGCAGCGACACATTCCTAGCACCAGCCGAATCCAGTGGTTCTACTAGAAACACCCATAATACCACCAATTGTTGAGCGACTTACGGTCAGCAGAAGTGTAATCTTGGCATGGAAATATGATTTACTCAAAAATATTTCCATAATTACTACCCTGAATTTGATCCTCAAGGTTATAATCCTATCAGAATATATGTGTGAAGCCTTTATAGAGGATTTAAGAATCCCACTATGGTTTTAAATAGAGGTCTCATCTACAGAAGCCTTCTATGCTGAGGTTATCGAACTTGAATAATGTCATGCCATAATTTCATTCCCAGGAGCAGATGAAGGTTCTCTTATATAGGGGCCAATCCAAACATTGTACATCACTGGTCAGTACAATGGTGTGGAGATCCACCGATATCTTGTCAACATGGGATCCGGGTTCAACCTTATCCCAACTCGGACACATACTAGATTGGGATATCTAAAAAACATTTCAGTCCCTCTAACCTGAAAATTCAAGGTTATGATAGGACGGAGTAGAAATTGGTCGGCATGATACGCCTAAAGACCCATTTTGATGGCTTAGTTTCTAGCACTGAGTTCATGGTTGTCTCACAGGACACTAATTACAATGGATTAATAGTGTACCATGGCTCTACCTTTATATGGAATTCCCTTCCTCATATCACCAATTCCTTAATTACTCCCTTAATGGTCGAGTAGGCATACTCCAATGTGATGCATCTCCCTTTTCCTCTTGTGATGAATGCTACCTAGATTCCTAATACTATAAGAGCAAGGATAAGAAGGTCTAGGCCAATGAGGTTGAACACACTACCTCAATGGCCAACCCATTGACAAACCTGGATGATGCCTACGTCCTACTGATTCACTGATCGGAGACCACGACACCATACATGGGGTAATTCTTTATTGTCTCTGGGACAATGGGGAAGCATGTTCCCAAGTCTAAGGAACATTGAAAGGTAAATTCATATTCCTATACAAGTTAGGATCTGGTAATCCTAGAGCATCTTACCCCTATAAGGTATTGGGATTTCCGCCCCATGGAAACAACAATATTCCATAATTGCTTGTTTCTCTGGGCTGGGATAAATTGGATTAGGCTGACACGCCACTATTTATTTGATATTATCAAAGGTGGAACCTAGAGTCGAAGGCCTGATGGAATCGAGTCAACAGCTTTTCTAGCCGTGGTTTCAGCAATGCAGAAGTCCCCCGATGAAATTTCCACATCCGCTCAATTTAGAAGCAATGTACCATCAGGATCATTCAATCAAGAAGAGTTGCCTCCTGCAGATGATCCTCTCGTTGTGGATGATGAAGAATATTTGGAAGATACTCCTGCCACATTCAAATAGGGCATATCCACTACGTTCAATGAGTTGGTACATGTGATCCTCGGAACCGAGATATATCTGAAGACAACATTGAGTAGCTCATCCATGTCTGTAGAAGAGAAGAAGAAATAACTGGACTTTTTGAAATAGCATCATGATTTATTTTCCTGGAGCTATGGTGAGATTCTAGGACTGGATCCTCATGTCGCAGCCCACTTCCTTGGCCTCTTGATAAACCATCATAGTATTAAACTACCTCCAAGAAATATGAACCCCTATCAGAGTTCCATGGTCGAGGTCGAGGTTGATAATATCATCAATGCGAACTTCTTCAAGGAGTTATAGTAACCTATATGGTTAGCTAAGGTTGTGGCCTTCAGGTAGAAGAACAGACAGATCAGAATCTGCATCGACTTACAGGATCTCAAATGTCACTATTTAAAGGATGATTTTTCAATTCCAATGGATGAACTTTTGATTGATGCCACCACTGGGTTCTAGGATATCTCCTTCATGGATGGGTATTTCAGATATAATCAAATCTGAATGACTCCCAAGGATGAAGATTATTCTTCCTTTAGGGAACAACAAGGTATTTTTTGCTGCAAGGTAATTTCTTTTCGTCTAAAGAATTCATGTGACTCCAATCAATGTTTCATGCATGACATATTCATTCTGATCCTTATGAAATTGGTGGAAAGCTATGTGGATGATCTAGTGGTTAAATCCCATAGGTGTTAGGACTATCTCAGCGATCTTGAGAAATTGTTCATCTTCTTTTGTTCCCTCCATATAATTATTAACCCCTTGAAGTGAGACTTCGGGGTCAGCTCTAGAAAGTTTATCGGCTTCATATTCATATACATAGGCATTGAGATCGATTCGGAGAAGATCAAGGCTATAATCTAGATGCCTCCACTGAGAAACCATCGTTAAATTAAATATTTTCAAGGCCAATTAGCCTACATACATTGATTCATTGCAAATATGGATGGAAAGTTTAAAACTTTTTCTCGGCTCATGAAGAAAGGTGTTGATTTTTAGTGGGATGAGGAGTGTCATAATTATTTTAAGGAGATCAAGCAGTATATACTAAAACCTCTAGTTCAGATTCCACCTATCTCTAGAAAGTTGATAGACCTTTATATGAATGCCTTGGAAAGATCTCTCGATGTACCCCTCGCCCAGAAGAACAATAAAGGGATAGAGAAACATTTATAATATCTCAACCGCATGCTCCTTGATACAGATACAAGATATTCCTCTATCGAGAATAGCTCCCTTCCACAAGTATTTGTAGTGAAGAAATTGCGACATTACTTGCAGCACCATTATATATTGTCGGTGTCCCAAGTGGATCCACTTATTTATATATTGAACTTCCTCATGATAATAGGTCATCTAGAATAGGTTTAAGTCATCCTTCAACAGTACAATATCAGGTTTATTCCCAAAGAAGATTTCATGGGGTAGGCGCTGGCAGACTATCTGGATGCCCATATGGCCCCCATAGAGCAGTCTCTATATAATAATTTCCCATATTATGCAATCCTCTTAGTGGATCAAGTCATTCTGTGTTGGTAAATGCACTTCGACTGCGCCTCACAGAGCCCTACGAGTAGGAGACTTAATGATCCCAAACTCAACAGAGTAGGCCTAGGTATCATCCTCATCATGCCTATACATGTTGTCCTGCCCTATTTGTTCTTATTGTCAGAGTTCTCCACCAACAATATGGCTGTGTAAGGATCCCTCATCATTGTTCTTGAACTAATCCTTGATATTGATGGCCCCCACCTGCATGTGAAATGATACTCTAAAATGGTCATCAAGCAGATCAATGGTGACTATGTCTTTAGAAAGTTAGAGCTCATACCCTTTCTAGAGTGCCCTCGTTAGATTATAGCTCAGTTCCCTTCACATCCAGAAGTTAATCATGTTCCTCGATCACAAAACGGCTAAGCTGATTCCTTGGCCAGCCTTACCGCATCTCTTTCATAGCCTGACCTGGATGATTTTTTTATCCATGTGGTGTATTGAAGATTCATTGCTCTCATCATCCCAAATAACGATGATAACCAGCACGTAATCCACCTTACTAACAATGCCTCCACATTGGGACCTCTATCCCCCTACCACAGTATTGGAAGATACCCATAACTAGACGACTCCCTCTATCGAGTATCTCTAGCATGGTAATCTCTCGAAATACTGAGCTGAACATGAGCGAGTCCATCGGCACGTAGTGCAGTTCACCCACCAAAGCGGTCCCAGTCTTGATTAGATCCTCTACATACATGGTTTTGATGGAATTATCCTCAATTTCATTCAAGGGGATGAGATTTCTCAATTTATGTAGAAATTTCATGATGTTTCCTATAGAGATCATCTGATGGGGCCAAAGATCTCTCATCAGATTCGATGATTAGGCTAATTTTGTCCCACTATGATCCATGACTGCATCGATTTTTTAAACGGGTGACACACGTTCCAGATCGATTCTAATATTTTTCATCAGTCGCAAGAACCTCTCTATACTACCAAGTACTCTTGTCCCTTTTCATCTTGGGGTATCGATTTCGTGGGACCATATCCACCAGCAATAGCTCTCCAACTCAGGTCCATCCTGACTACTACAGATTTCTTTACAATGTGGGTAAATGTTTTTTTACTTAGAGAGGTCAAGGCCCATTCCATCATTGACTTTGTGAACTCCAATATCATCCACTGATATGGAGTCCCTTATCCCTTCCCCGCTAATAAGAGCACCAACTTCCGAGTAGCCGATCTGAAGAAATTCTATGCCAAGTACAACATATGTTCTATTTATTCCTCTTTCTACCATGCACAATAAAATTTGATGATCCTGGAAGTCAACAAAAATTTTTATTACATTCTTCAAATAATGGTTAGTCAGAACAAGAATGGTTGGTTGGACAAACCCCCCAATGCTATGTGGGCTTACCGGACAACGACTCGTAATCCCACCCAGCTGACCCCATATTCACTAGTGTATGGAACAAAGGTAGTATTTCCCATCGATATTTAGTAACCATTACTTTATAAATACTTATACTATTAGAATATTCCATTAAAGATAGAAGAAGTCGGTCTTTCTGAATTAGAATCCATCAATGAGAAGGATTCCTGCCATGCACAATCTAGTGAGGCATCAGAACAAGATAGTCAGAGCATTCAATAAGAATATTAATCTCCATTCATTCCTTGAAGGTGATATGGTATTGGCCCTTAAAATTCCAATGATACCTAGAAATAAGCCTCCAATGTTGGAACCCAAATTGGTGGTAACTTATATCATTCACAAGTTGTATCCTAATGGTGCGTACTCTCAGGTCATTATGGATGGTGAGCGCATCACTCCTCCCACCAATGAAAATTTCCTCTAGCATTACATCACCAAAGTAGACCCTTTTCATCCCAAAAGACGTTAATATGTATATAGTTCGAGATCTATGACCTTAAAATATGATCCCTTTCATCCTACAAGATGATAATCTGCAAGAAGTAAACATACCTCATTGTCTGAGCTCAATGACCTTAAACTAAGATCTCCCTCATCCTTACAGAAAGATGATAAACTGCACGGGTACCACCCTGATTCACATGTCCCATAATTTGTGTCTCTATCAACTTTCACATTCTAAAGGACCCCCAAGCTGTCAGGTCTCACACCACCTTGGCTCACCTACCATTTTGGGCCAATGTCCTGCCGGATCATGAACAAAAATTTGACACAAGTCACGCATTACGAATTTGGTCAGCAATTGATGGTAAATTTATTTGTCATCATTCCAGGACAAATGATATGGATACTATGTTGAGAATAGGCATAGTATTTATCCTCAATCATTATCACCATCCACACGGTTTCACAAATATCAGGTGCAATGATTCACCATTTCTTTCCCTCTTGTCCCACACACACAACATTAAAATGGGCATCTATGGTCCAAGCACTATAACTTTAAACTAAGATCTCCATCAACCTTACCACATGATGTTAAACAGCATGGTATTTCAAGAACATTGTGTGGATTGATTCCCATCCATATGGGATATGTAGGAACGACTGGTAATTTCACATTTAGGTCTATCCTCAGTTTTTAGAAGCCTTCTCTTTCTCTTGGCCTCTTAGTTTAATTTCTCCAATGAGTATATGGTGAGTTGTGTACTTTTTTCCACATTTACATTTGGTCTTTAATAACCATGACACGTACCTCTATCAATAGCTCTCCATTACCTATCCTTAGAGAATGACGTTAAAATATATGGCATCTTAATAAATATGTATGGCTTGATTCCCACCTCTGTGGGATATGTAGGAATGTCTAAACATTAGTCTTCGGGTCCATCCCATCAAATATGTTCATATATTTATCCACCACCCTACCCTCTGGGGTTAGTTGTTTTCAAGGGATGCATGTGGCGAGTCATGGAATTTTTCCTCATCCACATCAGGTTTACAACAGCTGCACCGGGTGCCCCTCCTTCTAAAGCATCCACTTTTCTTTGCGTCCTTACCGCATGACATTAAACTGCACATTATTTTATGAACTATGTAAGAATTTATTTTCATCCTTGTGAGATATGTCAGAATGCTTAGAAATTTCATATTTGGGTCTAACCCTAGGTCCCTCAATCTTTTTTGGCCCCTTGGTTTGTGGTTCCACCTTGGTATTATGCGCGGTGATGTGTAGACTTTCTTTGTCCCCATTCACGTCAGGTGTGATTTATCAAACCATGTGAATTCCCTTTAGAAATACATTATTCCACATGTCCCCAAAACATCTCATTTTAAACTATTATGTTGTCCCACATGACATTAAACAGGTGTGTCTTTACCGCACAACGTTACAGTGCATGGGATGGTCTTGTCGTATGACCTTAAACTTTGACACTATCGTCTTGGCCACCTTATGAAAAACAGAACTGCATTGTGGTTTCATAACTTGAGAGGGAACCATGTTTGGAATTGGCCATCCACCATGATATTTTTCAAGACCAATATATGGATTTATTTCTACGGAAACTCCCGGATTATCTATCCTAGGTCTGTTGCTCCAAAAAAAACACACCCACACTAAATAACAAAACAATATCCATCAAATGCCTCTACCTTCAGGGTATAGTCCAAACCTACGCAACAATCTCTTTAATAACTACATGTGGATTGATTACCACCCTTATGGGATACGTAAAAATTCCCAGGCATTTTTTTTCCTGTCCGACCCCTTGTCCTGAACTCTGTTGGAAGCACATTATGTGGGGAAAACTTTTTTTTATTTGGTCCTCATTCACGTCTGTTTTATCATAGCCATTCCATATACTTCCCTTTGGGGATCTCCCTTCCATTTTCTCTCGTACATACCACATTACATTAAACTATATGAATTTTAAGAACTATGTATGTCTTGATTATATTCTCTATGGGATATGTATGAACTCTCAGACATGTTGTCCTTGGGTCCAACCTTAGGTTATTATATTCCTTCTCCCGACCCAATGTCTTGGGTTCTCTCTTGGGATGATAAATTTTTTTGTATGTGGACTTCTTTGGTCCTCATTCAATTCGGGTTATTCTTCATGCCATATATTTTTCTCCTTTGATAAACCTCTTCCCCTTTTATCCTTACAACATGTTGTTAAACTGATAGTAGTTTCCAGAACTATGTATGGAATTATTCCCATCTCTATGGTATATGTAGGAATTCTCATACATTTTTTCTTTAGGTCTAGCCCCAGGTTCATCAATCCATTTTCCCATTTTTCTCTACTCACCTTCTCAAGTCTTCTGTAACACCCCAAGCTTCTACGGTACGCCTCTCTTTGAATAATGTGATAGCGTGTGTTGTACGCAACATCGAGTTCTAACACACCACAACAAATCAACTAGCCGTTATGAATAGTAATACCTAATTTTTGAAATTATATATATTTTATATTTCAAAATAGACTTCATTTTTGGATTCGGAATATCGAAATTATCCTAAGTTGAATTTTTGGTATTTTTCTGAGAACTTCCAATTTTTATGAATAGTGAAAAATACTTAAAAACAACTTTTTTAATCAAAATAATTTATAGTGATAAATTATACTATTGAGTGGTTTTAAAGTATAATTAGAATATATTTTTACTATTTTATCCAATGGTGTTCATTAGAATTAATTTCACTTTAAAATTGGACATAAATAATTTTCAATCTTTTGATATATATTGTTTCTTAAAAACACGCTATTTATTGTGACAGCGGGAATTAATTATAAAATTAATTAATGAAACTTATATTTTTTTAATTTTGTAATATATACATAATTTTTGAATTCAGAATATCAATTATAGCTTAGGGTAAAATTTTGGCATTGTTCTGAAAAACATCAATTTTTTATGAATAGTGAAACCACTAAGTGGTAGTTAAAAAACTGAATTTTTCATAAAACAAAATTTTACCACTTCTGTGAGTGGAATTTAGAAATTTCAAGAGACATGGTTAATATCAAGTAGTAAATTTTTTTTCAATGAGATGAAAATAATTTTTGGTGAATAGAAACCTTTTACTTTTATTTACCACAGTTAAAAGTAAATAGGGTAATTAAGGGTAAAAATGATATTAATATTACCCTAACACATGTCCTAATTCTACTGGACAAGTGTATATCGACCAAAAACAACCTTAGGAATAAATTATTATCAATTAGGTCCACTTGGATTAGATTGGGACATTTATTATTATTTAATTCAAAGAAGAGTTAAGAGAGTTAAAATCAAAGTTTACTTACTAAACAAATTTTAATACGGGGTTATACATAAGATAAATTTGATTGTAAATATTAATTAGAAATATAAAAATATCTCATACATAATTATAGTTTATTTATAATTTTTATACATTAAATATGTTAATTTATTTATGACACAATGATGATGCAGTAATTACCATAATAGTGAAAAAATTAAAATAATTGATATTATAAATACATAAATAAATATAATTTGAGGCTTTTTATGAATTACACTAATTTTATAGGTTAATATGACATGTTAGAATTTACTTAAATAACTTTTTTCTAAGTAATCATTCTGTTATGAGTTTCATAAAAATCAATTATTGAATAGTGTCAAAATTGACATAAAAGAGTTTTTAAAACAAATATTATATTATTAATTGATATTAAATTCCTAAAAATCTAAGGTTCGGACAAGAGACTTGTATCATGATATTTGTATCATTAATGGACCACTTGGGGGTCTCTTGGATGTATATATTATGTTTATTAACTATATAATATAAAAATACAATGTGACATGGTAAGTGTCAAACTAATTAACTAAGAGTTTAAACTAAAGGATAAGGTTAATATAATGACCCAAACCTGTATAAATTCTATTGGTTGAGTGTTTTTAGACCCATCCCCACCTTAACCTTTAAATAATACACTTTGGAGCCATTATAAACCGAATATGAATTTATTATAAAATAATATTTCTTGCTTTTCCAAAGGTGCCCCTCACCCCTCTTATAAAAGGGAACTCTCCCTTCTCATTAACTCACACCTCAAAAGCCTTTTGGTTCGGCCAAACCCTGCCCAAATACTCTCTCAACATCCATCACTACAATCTAGAGGCCTTATTTTGATCAGAAAGAAAACCTAAGGAGCCCTTTTGATCAAATCAAAAGGAAGAACCCGAAGAAGAGGTAATGTTTTCACCACCCCTTTTCAAATTCATTTCTTCTTCAACTTCTTCTTTCATTGTTATTCCAATTCTAAAATAATGAATCCAGTATCTCCTATATACTCTAATATTATTATAAATATGGTACAACCATATTCAGTATTTTATCCATCCTTTTAATGACATGTCACCATACGTGCGTACGTACGACTTACCGTCTCCACGCCGTGGTGTAATTGTTATTCAATATATTATTATTTGGATGGGTATAATAAAGATTTTTAATTCATGTAAATAATAAATATAACATGATAATAATTCTATATATATGATATACCATCCAATTATATATTATTTTAATATCAAAAGAATGATATTGTCTCTCGTGCGTACGTACGGACTACCGTCTCCACGAACACGATGAGATTCATTCTCCATCGTATCCATTCAAGTATAATTATCATTTGACGATTAATAATAGTATTTAAGGACTTGATATCATTCTGGATATGAATAAGATACAACCTATCCATAAAAAACTTGTCTTATGTGACAAAACATATAAAAGTAAACAAGTAAGTTAACACCCGAAACGACGATAATTCTAAGATATTATTAACAAAGCAATGTTAAAAGATCATATATGATATCATATTAATGTATATAATTCTTGAATAATTTAATAACAAATTTTTCACCATTATACAGGAGTTTAACCTACCCTTAACCAAGGTAAAGTACAAGGTAAGGGTTTATTTCGCAATCTCTTCATTTTCTGAGGTTGTTTATACGTAATAATCTACTGGGGTCTCTTTATCAGCCACATCCATGTTCCTTAAAAATGTTTTTCAAAACATTATTACTATTTTATAGAATATGGGTTAAATTCATTTATACCCTTGTTGACTTTTTATAAGAAGTTTATAAAGGTATCTTTTTGTCGTTTTCCAAACAAGGTCCTTTTTAACCTTTTCGACAGAATTAAGGTAAGAATGTTTTTTTAACTTACATGGAGGGTGCGGCTATTTTCCACTGTTATAAAATTTTCAAAGCTTCCCGTACAAGATTATAAGGATATTTTCAAAGTAAATGGTTTATTTTATAATTATTTTTATTTTAAATGATTTCAAAATGAATATTTTAAGAATTTCTGAAAGGTACACTTTATCAAAATAAGAATTTTAAATGTTTTAAAGATTTATCTTTATAAATATTTTTAATTAATGTCCATGATTTCAAATTGATTTTAAGGATTTATTTATTTGGACATGAATGTTTTTAAGTGATATTTCTTTTCAAAAGTTTCGAAGTGGTATGGGACACTTTGATTCAAAAATCTCTTTTAGATTACTTCCTTAATAAATGTGTGACTTTTAAATGATTTCAAAAAAAGAGATATTTCTCTCAAATAGTTTTGATTTCGTCTATGTCAACATACTTTGATGGATTTTAAGTTTATTTGAAGTTGATTCATTATGATACAAAACTTCCATATTGTTTTGAAGTTTTTGTGATGTATTCTTATACCATTCGTGGTTTGTGGATGAAGTATCTACATTTTGTATGCTAGTTTCAATACGAATGTTTATGTTATGTTTGAACCTTTTCATATGGGAATGCATTGGACTTAGTATGTGACGGGTGGAGCCCGTTATAGCTCCTTGATGCATTGGTTGGTCTCATGAGACAAACTAGTGTCTTGGCACAAGGCATTGAAAAAATCTTATTTGTAGTCTTGGCACGAGGCCTTGGATATGTGGTTATGATAGTCAGGCATTATGCATTCCATCATTATGAAAGTGGTTATTGATATTGCATGTGACTATTCTATTAGTAGAATATCCATGTGAATAAGTAAATGGCATTATTTCATTTTATTTTTTCCATACTATGTTAAAGTTCATGTTTAAAAGGCTTTTGTTTTAGTTATACATTGCCTTAAATGTTTATTCTTATTTATGAAAGTTTCCGCTATATTGTAATCCTTACTGGGCATTTGAGCTCACCCCTTTTCTATGTTTTATTTTTCCCAGGATTCCAAGAAGTATATTGTGATTGATAAGAATGGTTAAGATAAGGGAATAATGGCATTAATAAAGGATTATTTTGTTTTGTATGTTATGAAGTATAATGTAACATTCATGTATGTAATCTATTTTCCAAGACTGCTAAACTAATCGGTCCTTTGGGGATTGATTCCTTGTGATCATGCCAATGTTATGTAATAATGCACCGACTCTGGGTAACTGGGGTCGGGGCGTTACATTTGGTATTAGAGGAAGTTTATAAATAACCTTGGAAACTAGATTTAGATAAACTCTGATTAGAGCACATAGCCCTAATATAGACTTTGAGGATTAGTATAGAAGAACATCCTCGAATTTTGGTATTATAGAGATTTTGTGAGTTTTCCGAGCAATACATCCCTATCTGGATACGAGTAGGTAGAGGCGGCTCTGGAATAGATGTACCTAGGGGTAAAACCCGAAAACACCGCTTTGACCTAGACTTGAATGGGAACTAGTACATGACAATGGGTCTTGCTGCACTCTTGGTTACGACACTCCTGGGGGATATGCTTAGGATAATTCTCATTTTCTTTACAAACCATTATGAAGGGATCATGAGTATATACTTACTCAAAGAAAACATTTTTATGATTATGGATTATATCCACAAACTGTTCAATTTATGTTAGGTATTTTACAAGTTTGGAATTATTTATTGCAATTCATAAACTGACCTAGTTTTGCTATTGTATAGAAATGGCACCCAGTAGAAGGAATGTGAACTCCAGTAATACGTATGATCCAAATAGTAAGAAGGATCGTATCTTTCATGGTATTAATCCATCATTTAGAAGGGAAATAGTCTCCCACGTATTATCATTATATAAAGAAATAGTATCATGTGTGGATAAGATATATAAAGAGTTTACTGAGTCCTATGGATTTGAAGGGAAGCAAGAGAATAAAAGGATAGAAAGATGGATAAAGGGAAGAGGGAAAAGAAGAATTTCCCCATATGTGATAACTGAGGGAAGAAACACCCTAGAACTTTCCTGAAAGGAATGAGAGTTTGTTATAAGTGTGTAGGAAAAAGGGCACCAATTACATGACTACAAAGTAAGAAAATGGTTTTAAATGTACAATGCTTCATTTGCAAGGAGTTTGGACACTACGCGAACCTATCATCAGATTATGCCGCAAATGATGCTATTGGATAACAATAAAGTTATGATACTACCACAGATGAAGAGGAATGATTAGATTTCTTATGTTGATTATGTCATTTGAGTGTTGTATTAGCAATGTACTTGTTATAATAATTATGGAGTATATAAGGATTGTACTGCAGTACTATTTCATTGAGGATTTGAGATTTTATGGTACTAAGAAAAGTGACTCTACAGCAAGTAAAACTTTTAAGAAATTGCATTGTTGAAGAAAAGTTTAACCTTAATACGGTCCTATTATTGAGGTACTTATTTTGGAATAAGATATGGTTGATTTGGGAAAATTATATTGGATATTCTTGATTGCCTTGAAACCGATTAAAGATTTTTATATTCTATAATTGTTGGATTTTACAACATTTTTGGATGGATGAATTATATCCAGCATTCTATATGGAATAAGGGAGCCTGAATGTAATCAATAAGGATTATGGTAATTCAGGTTGTTTCAGTGTTTTAAAAGAATACATGATGAAGGTATTCATATGCTATTACGGGGTAAAAAGGATTTAAATTATGTTTAACTTTCTTATAAATGTTGTACAGTGAGTTTGGACATAAGTATTTTGGATAATTCTAGTTTGAGATTAATTTTTGATTGCCATAAAAGGACAACCCGGAGGTCGGGCGGCAACCCGTCGGGACCGGCGAAGCCGCGAGACTTGAACCCGCAACCGAAGGGCGACAATGGTGTATCACCTACCACTGGCCCACGAGATGTCTTGGACTAAATAATGTAGTTTATATTAAGAAGGTCTAGTAGATGAATTATAAATTCATTTTTTAACCCTATACGAATAGAATAAATAGAATATTATTTTTATGTTCTATTATCTTTTAGAGTGAAAGATGAGTTTGTGGTAGAACTTAGTTAAATGATGAGACTCTACTTTTCAAGTATATATTTTTCTTATTCTCTTATTCAATGAAGAAATTAATTCTTATACTTTAGTGAAGGGATCTTAAAACAAAAAAATGTGTTATCCTAATACCATATGTTTTGCTGAACCGATGGTATTTTAAATCATCATAGATTGATGAATTTAAGGCCCTCAATTTTACACTTGTTTGTGATTGATGACATCAATAACTACATATAAATATTTTCAGTTTTCCTCCAATTATATGTCTCTAATTTCCACCAATTTTCTCCCAATAGAGATCATAATTTGGTGGTGACCTTTTCATTTCCCTTTTCCTCTTATTAAGACTAAATTTTATTAACCAAATTTCCGATGTGGGTTTTCCCACAAATATATTTTCTATATTCAACCTTTTATATTCGAAGAATAATTTCAAATTGCGAGGACGCAATTTATTGAAGGATGGGAGAATGTAACACCCCAAGCTTCTACGGTACGCCTCTCTTTGAATAATGTGATAGTGTGTGTTGTACGCAACATCGAGTTCTAACACACCACAACCAATAAAACTAGCTGTTATGAATAGTAATACATACTTTTTGAAATTATATATATTTTATATTTCAAAATGGACTTCATTTTTGGATTCGGAATATCGAAATTATCCTAAGTTGAATTTTTGGTATTTTTATGAGAACTTCCAATTTTTATGAATAGTAAAAAATACTTAAAAACAACTTTTTTAATCAAAATAATTTATAGTGATAAATTATACTATTGAGTTGTTTTGAAGTATAATTAGAATATATTTTTACCATTTTATCCAATGGTGTTCATTAGAATTAATTTCACTTTGAAATTGGATATAAACAGTTTTCAATCTTTTGATATATATTGTTTCTTAGAAACACGCTATTTGTTGTGACAGTGGGAATTAATTGTAAAATTAATTAATTCATCTTATATTTTTGGAATTTTTTAATATATACATCATTTTTGAATTATGAATACCAATTATAGCTTAGGGTAAAATTTTTGCACTGTTCTGAAAAACTTCAATTTTTTATGAATAGTGAAATCACTAAGTGGTAGTTAAAAAAACTGAATTTCACATAAAACAAAATTTTACCACTTCTGTGAGTGGAATTTTGAAATTCCGAGAGACACGGTTAATATCAAGTAGTAACATTTTGTTCAATGAGATGAAAATAATTTTTGGTGAATAGTAACTTTTTACTTTTATTTACCACGGTTAAAAGTAAATAGGTTAATTAAGGGTAAAAATGATATTAATATTACCCTAACACATGTTCTAATTCTATTGGACAAATTTATCTCGACCAAAAACAACCTTAGGAATAAAATATTATCATTTAGGTCCACATGGATTAGATTAGGACATTTATTATTATTTAATTCAAAGAAGAGTTAAGAGAGTTAAAATTATAGTTTATTTACTAAAAAAAATTTCATATAGGGTCATACATAAGATAAATTCGATTGTAAATATTCATTAGAAATATAAAAAGATTTATTACATAATGATATTTTATTTATAATTTTTAGACATTAAATTTGTTAATTTATTTATGACACAATGATGATGCAGTAATTACCATAATAGTGAAAAAAATTAAAATAATTGATATTATAAATACACAAATAAATATAATTTTAGACTTTTTATGAATTACACTAATTTTATAGGTTAATATGACATGTTAGGATTGACTTAATTAACTTTTTTAGAAGTAATAATTCTGTTATGAGTTTTAAAAAAATCAATTATTAAATAGTGTAAAAATTGACATAAAAGAGTTTTTAAAACAAATATTATATTATTAATTGATATTAAATTCCTAAAAATCTAAGGTTCGGCCAAGAGACATTTATCATACTAGTTTTATCATTAATGGACCACTTGGGGGTCTCTTGTATGTATATAGTTTGTTTATTAACTATATAATATAAAAATACAATGTGACATGGTAAGTGTCAAACTAATTAACTAAGAGTTAAAACTAAAAGATAAGGTTAATATAATGACACAAACCTATAAAAATTCTATTTGTTGAGTGTTTTTAAACCCATACCCACCTTAAACTTTAAATAATCCACTTTGGAGCTATTAGAAACCGAATATGAATTTATTATAAAATAATATTTCTAGCTTTTCCAAAGGTGCCCCTCACCCCTCTTATAAAAGGGAACTATCCCTTCTCATTAACTCACACCTTCAAAGCCTTTTGGTTCGGCCAACCCCTGCCCAAATACTCTCTCAACTTCCCTCACTACAACCTAGAGGCCTTAGTTTGATCATAAAGACAACCTAAGGAGCCCTTTTGATCAAATCAAAAGGAAGAACCCGAAGAAGAGGTAATGTTTTCACCACCCTTTTTCAAATTCATTTCTTCTTCAACTTCTTCTTTATTTTTTATTCCCATTCTAAAATAATGAATACAGTATCTCCTATATACTCTAATATTATTATAAATACGGTACAACCATATTCAGTATTTTATCCATCCTTTGAATTACATGTCACCATACGTGCGTACGTACAACTTACCGTCTCCACGTCGTGGTGTAATTGTTATTCAATATATTATTATTTGGATGGGTATAATAATGATTTGTAATTCATGTAAATAATAAATATAACATGATAATGATTCTGTATATATGATATACCATCCAATTATATATTATTTTAATATCAAAAGAATGATATTGTCGCTCGTGCGTACGTACGGACTACCATCTCCAAGAACGTGATGAGATTCATTCTCCATCGTATCCATTCAAGTATAATTATCATTTGACGATTAATAATAGTATTTAAGGACTTTATATCATTCTGGATATGAATAAGATACAACCTATCCATAACAAACATGGCTTATGTGACAAAACATATAAAAGTAAACGAGTAAGTTAACACCCGAAATGACGATAATTCTAAGATATTATTAACAAAGCAATGTTAAAAGATCATATATGATATCATATTAATGTATATAATTCTTGAATAATTTAATAACAATTATTTCACCATTATACAGGAGTTTAACCTATCCTTAACTGAGGGAAAGTACAAGGTAAGGGTTTATTTCGCAATCTCTTCATTTTCTGAGGTTGTTTATACGTAATAATCTACTAGGATCTCTTTATCAGCCACATCCAAGTTCCTTAAAAATGTTTTTCAAAACATTATTACTATTTTACAGAATATGGGTTAAATTCATTTATACCCTTGTTGTCTTTTTATAAGAATTTTATAAAGGAATCTTTCTGTCGTTTTCCAAACAAGGTCCTTTTAACCTTTTCGACAGAATTAAGGTAAGAATGTCTTTTTTTAACTTATACGGAGGGTGCGGCTATTTTCCACCTTTATAAAATTTTCAAAGATTACCTTACAAGCTTATAAGGATATTTTCAAAGTAAATGTTTTATTTTATAATTATTTTACTTTTAAATGATTTCAAAAATGAATATTTTAAGAATTTCTGAAAGGTACACTTTATCAAAATCAGAATTTTAAATGTTTTAAAGATTTATCTTTCTAAATCTTTTTTATTAATGTACATGTTTTCAAAATGATTTTAAGGATTTATTTATATGGACATGAATGTTTTGAAGTGATATTTATTTTCAAAAGTTTTGAAGTGGTATGGGACACTTTGATTCAAAAATCTCTTTTAAATTACTTCCTTAATAAATGTGTGACTTTTAAATGATTTCAAAAAAAGAGATATTTATCTCAAATAGTTTTGATTTCATCTATTTCAACATACTTTGATGGATTTTAAGTTTATTTGAAGTTGATTTATTATGATACAAAACTTCCATATTGTTTTGATGTTTTTGTGATGTATTCTTATACCATTCGTGGTTTATGGATGAAGTATCTACATTTCGTATGCTAGTTTTAATACGAATGTTTATGTTATGTTTGAACCTTTTTATATGGGAATGCATTGGACTTAGTGTGTGACAGGTGGAGCCCGCTATAGCTCCTTGATGCATCGGTGGGTCTCATGAGACAAACTAGTGTCTTGGCACAAGGCCTTGACAAAATCTTATTTGTAGTCTTGGCACGAGGCCTTGGCTATGTGGTTATGATAGTCTAGCATTATGCATTCCATCATTATGAAAGTGGTTATTGATATTTCATGTGATTATTCGATTAGTAGAATATTCATGTGAATAAGTAAATGGAATTATTTCATTTTATTTTTTCCATACTATGTTGAAGTTCATATTTAAAAGGCTTTTGTTTTAGTTATACATTGCCTTAAATGTTTATTCTTATTTATGAATGTTTCCGCAATATTGTAATCCTTACTAGGAATTTGAGCTCAACCCTTTTCTATGTTTTATTTTCCCCAGGATTCCAAGAAGTATATTGTGATTGATAAGAATGGTTAAGACAAGGGAATAATGGCATTCATAAAGGATTATTCTGTTTTGTATGTTATGAAGTGTAATGTAACATTCATGTATTTAATATATTTTCCAAGACTTTTAAACTAATCGTTCATTTGGGGCTTGATTCCTTGCGATCATGACAATGTTATGTAATAATGCACTAACTCTCGGTAACTGGGTTCAGGGTGTTACATCTTCCACCCTTAACTGGACCCCTTAAAAAAAATTCCTCAGCAACATGCTCAGATGCACTATAGTTTAGGACAGAGTGTTGGATTCTTCATGGAAATGATATATTCTATTTCCATAATTCATATCTCCCTTTATTTGGGTTTCCATAATCATTCAAATATGAAAGGACCCTCGAATGGTATGGATGCTCGACCTTATGTCTCACCTACCACTTTGGGCCAACATCCCAAAGGATTTAGGATGAAAATATGATAAAACTATCGTTTAGTGTGTTTGGGTAGTGGTCAACCCTCTTTTTATTCCCATTTCTGGTCACATGATATGGATGTTGTGTTTCGAACATGGTCAATATTTATCCTCCATCATTACTACACACCCATTATGCCCTAAACATTGTTCTCATGGTTCCCATGCCTTTCCACTCAATCATGTTCAAGTGTAATTTCGACCAGCTTAGTGTTATCCCTTCATGTACCCTTGTGCATTAAGAGGACGAATCAGCATCGTGGGGTCATCTTAGACTCCACACTATCTTCCCATACTGATTATTCTATGTGTTGTAAAGATATTCTCCACCATTGTTTCCCACACCAATCATACCTCACGTGGGATTAGTGATATGGGTATGTTTTGTGCATGCATGGAAGAACCACACTTCTCTTGGTCCGAGCTCTATGACAATAAAATAATATCTCTTACATCCTTATCGTACAACAATAAACTATGTATTATTCATATATATTGTGTGATGATAACTACCTTGCCTTATGATGTCTTCATTCAAGAAGACATTGTTCCTCTACCATTGGCCTTTTACCATGCCACATTTAAGAACTACGTTTGCCTAATTCCCACCCTTTTGGGATACATAGTGATAACTGGGAAATTTTACTTCAGGTCCAGCCATATATTTATGAACCTTGTCCATCCATTTTTTGGGTTTAGGGTCCTTTCCCCTTGGGAATGTGTGATTTGGGATGGATTTATTTTGTCCTAATCACATTAGGGAAACCTCATGGTGTTACTCTTCACCTCTCATCACCTTAGGGTCTGAACTATATGACCATAAACTAGAATCTTCAGTTTTAATGTTCATCCATGATGACTTTGAACCGAATGTATTCTTTGAGAAGTGTGTGGTGTGGGGTGGACTTCTCTGTCCTCATTCAGATAAGGTTTGCAATAACCACACCGCATACCACCCTTAAAAGATCTTCATCTTTCATCCAGACCACATGATGACAAACTACACAGCCATATCCCACACACATGTCATTAAATTGGGCACTTTATGGTCTTAGATCTATGAACTTGAGCTCATATTATACCCATCTATATTTTCCGGACGTTAAACTACATAAAAATTATGATATCATGCCATCTCCATGAACTACGTGTGTCTTGATTCCCATCCTTATGGTATACATAGTGACACATATACCTCCTATATATGGTTCAGCAGAGAAAACATTCACCTCCCCAGCCCCTTCTATCCTAGTTTCTCCCAAAAGTATGTGGTTTGAGGTGGACTTCTTTGATCCTCAATCATGTTGGGTTTATAATAATTTTTCCATGTACTTCCTTCCAGATTACCACTCCTTGCAGTCATCCTGCATTACGCCTAAACTAAATGGCTAATGTCTAGGCTTTGCACATTCCTTCATTTGGGTTTTCATTATATTTCACATATGAAGTGGACCCCCAAACAGCATAGATTCTAAGCCTCATTTCTCTCCGACTATTCTGGACCAACATCCTAGAGGATTTTGAATGACATTATGCAAAGGCTCCCATGTAGTGAATTTTTTTATCGGGTGAACCTCATTTTTTTATTCCCATTCTACGCTAACAAAAAATGGATAATGTTTCGAACATGGTAAATAGTTATCCTTCATCATCACATATCTCTAATTTTGTCCCAAATATCTGATGTTGTGAATCACATGTTTAATGAACCTTCCCATTTTACTAGTCCTTCACACCCCTAGTGTTGTAACTCCACAAATTCACGTGCTTTGAGTAAGAATGCTGGTTCGTCTGGGATTTTCCCCACTCGGGATTTTCTTTCCTCTATTGCATGCTCTTGTTAGATAGGGAAGTCCTTACAAACACTCCTTATTTTCTACACCATGCATGGTCATGTAGGATTAGGTTTGTTGAAGGCTAATATCCATATATGAGATTGTGTGACCCATTTTTCCTTCCATACACCATTAAACTGTGACACTATCATCCTCACCACATGACGTTAAACTATTCCTAATACAAAGAACTTTGTAAGGATTTATTATTTCCCTTTCGGTCTATGTAGATATATTTGGGCTTCTAATCCCCTAGTCTATCCACTGAATGGAAAACTCTCAATGATAGCCTTCTTGGCCTCAACTTCACTTTCATGAAAGTGCAATGTGGTGCAGTCTTCTATGGTCCTCATGCATGTCGTGTTATGAATCGCACCACATGTTTCTCATTGGGGGTACCCATGTCCTCGAAGCATTGCTTCAAACTATAGACCTACACTGACAAGGTCAATATTACCCATGATAATTATGGGATACTTTTTCCTCCCTTTTAGAGAGTATTTTCCCAATCAGTTTTGGTCTGTGACCATGTTGTGCTCAAGAAATACATTTGGATTGATTCGCATCCTTATAGGATATGTAGTGATGCCCAAGAATTTCACCTCAGGCCCAGCCCCATGACCAATAGTTTTCCTTTTTCTTTCTTCTTAATCATGGTTTGAACTCTATAACCATAAACTAGGGTTTCCTAGTCCATGTAACATTACTTTAAATTTTTGGGTAGGGTCCAGGTGGCACGATATTAAACTATGTGCAATATCCTGATCATACGACATTAAAATATATCATACATAATTCTCACTATATGGCGTTAAAATGTGTGATTATTGAAATGCACGGCCAATTGTCGCCTATCGACCGGTCAAGGTTCCGGTGTTCTGCTAATGTGTATAGCAGCACTCTGGTTGAATCCTCGGAGATGATACTTTGAAATAGTCGTTTGTTTTTAGTTGATTGTATTATGATTGGGGGTTTTCAGAGCTTAATTGAAATTACTAATTGATTATGATTGATTTAACAAAATTATAATGATTGGGCTGAGTTCATCATTAGGTTAGTTAAGCTTGTGATGTCCTTGAGCTTTGCTTTATATTTCATTTAAATTAACACCCATGTCACAAGTTGACGTTGATTTGAATTCCCAAATTTTCAGGCTTTAATCCAAGCCTTAAATTAACTTAGGGTTCTAATATTGATCATATCTTGTTTATGTTAGTGTATTTATGGTTCCAATAATCCATGTAAGCCACACGTTAAACAAAACAAGTCATTAATCCATGACATGCTAAGTCTAACATACACAATGTTAATTCAACGAATACTCATCGAGTGAAAGATCTCAACCGCTTAACATACCTAAATTAAAACTCACCCCAATGAGAGATTTACTCATCCATTAGTATTGTTTAAAATCTGGGTTTAATGTTTATGGTGATGACTTAAAAATATTATAAAAAGAAATGGACAAGAAAAGAGTAGTGTGCTGAACACACAAATGAAAGTTTTTGAGAATGAAAAATTGAATTTCGATTGAATGAGGAAGAAAAAGAAGGGAAGGGGATTCAACTGAATTAAAACTATTTTAAGACCATTAATATTATAATACAGAAGGTGGAGAATAATAATAGGTATTGAAGAAGAAACAAGCACTAAAATTTGATTGAAATGAAAACAAAGTTACATAATTACAATGGAAAGAAAACATAAACAAAAATGAAAGAGAAGTGGAGGAGAGGTCTCTCTTGTTGAAACAAGATCAAATCATATCCTCCTAGAACCTTGTCAAGGATCTAGTAATGCCAAAACTCCTCCTTAAGTGCTGAAGTGCCAACCCCTCTCAAGGAGAGAAGGGGAGAGTATTTATAGCCCAAGGAGTGGACTGTTTACATTCCAGCAATACCCTTCCACTTGGCTCGCAGATATGGACATCATGAAAACTGAATCTCGAGAAATCGCCTTCTTCAAAGTTGTAGATAATAAAGTTGTAAGATTACTCTCAAAAGTTAGAGTCATTTGGACTTAAGGATCAAAAGTTATGGCCGGTTTATTAAACAAAGTAAAACTGTCCATTTCAATCCAGTCTTTTTGAAGTCTAGAATTTTAAAGGGTTTTTGAGTATGAAGATGCCTTCAAATCCGAATGGATTATTCAAAAAATTCGGCCGCCTATATCTCCTATTTCACACTACAAAACTCATCTCGATTTGATGCTTTCATCATGATATATGTCATGCATACTATACTGATATTAATTCTCGGCCAGAATGGTGGGCTGGACTTTAAAGCTTTATTTGGGCCCCTTGTACTTGGATTTGGGCCTTGAAATTTTTATACAAGATGACATGTAGTTTCCCCCAAATTATGGTGGATAGTTAATGTTTTTGGACTCCTGTATTGTGCCCAGTAAATCAAGCTTCAAGGCTGGTCCAGTTTGTTCACAGATTCTTTGGTCTTGTTTTTGAGGACCATATGACCCTTCAAATGGCAGAATTGGCTCATGGTACCTTCTAATAAAATGTTGTATATTTAAAGGAGAATACTAAAAAACAAAAACCACACAATTTGGATCATTATAGTGACAGGTATTATTAAAACATTAAACTGACTCAATTGGACTACTTCTAAAAATGATCAAAAATTATAATTAATATTAAAAAATTAATATTTCACACAAATTATGCACATTTCATATAAAATCAGTAAAGTGGGAATATAATAAGTCATGAAGATATTAATAAAATCAACTCCCACACACTTAGTTTTGTGAATGTCCTCATGTGCAACAAATATAAAAACATGACAAAATCGATTTTACTCACCAACAGATATTAAAATTTTGTTTTCTCCAATCAGGGGAGGTTTAGACTATTTCACTCATCCATTTTGAATTCCACCACAAGTTGTTACAGAAACAATGTTCCAAAACTAATTCATTTTTTTCATGCTCAAATTTATAAATGGAAAATGTGGATACTCAAAAATCACACCTCTCAAGATGATAAAATTCATTTGTGGAGGTTCACTCTTTCACCAACCAAAAGTGAAAATCTTAGAGTTTGAAAAGAGCTCTCAGCTTCCAATACCTATCCAAAGTGAAAAAGAATCAAGAGGTATTTTTAATGGGTTTTTCTGTGGCTATGGGATGGTAGGAATATAATGTCCAAGAGAGAGAAGAAGAGGGTTAAAATACCAACATAGAAAAAGCAATGCACATTTTTTTGAAATAAAACATGGAGGGAAATGAAAACACATATTTACAAGGGATTGATTGTGTGAAGAAAGACACAATAGAAGACGAAAGTATGAAGGTAATGAGAATATGGAATATTTACAACACAAAAAAAACTTCTCCCAATAAGAATATAATGCAAGTGTTCTTTTTTTTCTTTTTTTCGAAAGTTGACCTTGAAACAGATCTCACACTCATATCCCAACCCATGTTTGATCTCATCATGACACTAATTTTAATAGTTATAACAAGATCAAAGGTTGAGGAAGAGTGATTTTTGACCTACCCAAGACACAACCCATTTTTTTCATTTTTTTTGATTTTTTTTTTGATTTTGATTTTTTCTTTGAATTTTTTTTATTGAATACTTTTCAATATCATTTGTACAATACATTCCCAAATCCCACTGAATGATAACCTCCCCCAGACTAAAATGGATGCTTTCCCTCAAGCATATGATAACACACCAGAAAGTAAGGAAATGATACCCAAAAATGAAATCCATTCCCCCCCCACACTTAAATTTCAGAAACTTATGCAATGAAAATCCATGTTGATATTGGGTGGGATAAGGTATTGGGCTTGTAATGTGTCTATCAACGAAAAGGTTTCCATAGGCTTGAAGGGGATTTCAAAAGGAGGATTAATGTAAGGGTAATGGGAGGCTATTTGGCTATTGTGATTTTCATGTGGTTCAGAAAAGGCCTCTTTCGTATTAATACACACTAAGGTAGGAAATTCAGCTCGAAGGTCCAAAACTCAAGACTCAAAAATGGGGGTGAAAACACACATTTTGAAAATATGGCCATAGGTGGCCTTGGCATGAAAGCAAATGTTTGTTCTCACAGTTGGGGAAAATAATTTTCCAAATCAAAAATTGAGCATTCAAAATGTGTTGGTTTTGACACAAAATTCTTTATCCAAAGTCATAATGAAAATAAAAAATTTATGAGATGAAAACATGTCTGTTAACTGCCCAAAATGGTTGTACAAAATTTCAAAACTCGATGGTGAGTAAGCATGACATATAATTTTTTTTAATTTCTTTAAGTGATTTTTTTTTGGTTTTTTTGGTTTTTTAGGTTTTTATTTTTGTAAAGATACACCCACACAAAAGAGAAAGTGAAAAATAAAGGTTTTGATAAAGAAAATGGTTAAAAAAAGAAAGAGAGAGGAAGAAGAAGAAGAAAGAGGTAGAGAGGGGAAAAGATAGAGAGAGTTAAAGGGAAAGAGGTGCCCCCTGGTTTGGATTTGGCGGGTCGCCTTCTCCATCTAGTGGTAGGTCAGCTAGGGAAGTTGGGGAGCCAGTGGAAGTTGATGTTGTTCAGGATTGCATGTCCTCTCATGGTGATGCTTTAACCGATGTCCATTAACCGTGAATGTCCTTTTGGAAGAGGGGTCTTGGACTTGCATTGCACCAAATGGGTAAACGTTAGTAATAACAAAAGGACCTTCCCAACGAGAATTAAGCTTACGTGGATGAAGATGAAATTGAGAATTGAAGATCATTACCTTTTCACCTTCATGAAATACCTTTCTCAAGATGTGTCTGTCATGGAGTACCTTAGCCTTCTCTTTGTACAGATTAAAATTCTCATAAGATTCAAGTCGATTCTCCTCTAGTTCAGCCAATTGCAACAATCTTTCTTCACCGGATTTTTCACAATCACAATTACATGTTTTCACATCCCAAAAAGACTTATGTTGGATTTGAACTGGTATGTGATAGGCTTTTACCAAAAACTAGCCTAAAAGGAGACATCCTAATGGGTGTTTTATAGGCAGTTCGATAATCCCAAAGTGCGTCAACAAGTCTCTCAGGACAATCTTTTCTGGTGGGTTTTACAATTCTATCAAGTACCCTTTTCACTTCTCTATTAGAGAGTTCAGCCATTCCATTTGTTTGGGGGTGATATGCAGTTGAAGTTTTATGTACAACCCCATTCTTTTTCAGCAGAGCTTCCATGGTTCTATTACAAAAATGGGTTCCTAAGTCACTGATCTAGGCACGTGGTGTGCCAAATATTTGGAAGATGTGGGTCTTTAGGAACTCACTAACAGTATGAGCATCATCCTTCCTAGTGGGTTTGGCCTCAACCCACCTTGAAACATAATCGACCACAAGAAGAATTTATGAGAATCCATTGGAAGGGGGAAATGGTCCCATGAAATCGATGCCCCAAACATCGAAGATTTCACAAAAGATTAAAGGCTTTTGGGGAATTTCATTTCTCTTTGAAATTGTGCCAAACTTTTGGCAAGTGGGACATGATTGAAAAAACTCATGTGAGTCCTTGAAGAGTGAAGGCCAGAAGAATCCAGAGTCTAGGACCTTTCGGGAGGTCCTTTGTGGTCCAAAGTGGCCACCTTCGGGAAGTGAGTAACAGAATTCTAAGATAGAAGAATGCTCATTTTCATCAACACATCTCCTAATTACCATGTCTGCCCCAGTTTTCCAAAGTTTATTTTCTTCCCAAAAATAGTATTTTGAATCACTTTTCAACTTCATTTTTTGTTCTTTTGAAATATTTTCAGGAAAAACACCAGAAACCAAGTAATTTACAATTGGGGCATACCATGGTATTTTTGGAGTGATAGATTAAAGGTGCTCAGTAGGGAATTCAGGATCGATGATTTTTGAATGAGAAGAATTAGAAATTCTACTCAAGTGATCAGCCACAGGGTTTTCTTTTCCAGGTCTATCTTTGATTTCAAGGTCAAACTCTTGGAGCATTAGGATCCATCTTATTTGCCTCGGTTTGGAATCACTTTTCTTGAGTAAGAACTTAATAGAAGAATGGTCTGTGAAGATGATGATTTTGGTACCTAAGAGATAGGACCAGAATTTATCTAAGGCAAAAACCACTGCTAGAAGTTCTTTTTCAGTCACAGTGTAGTGATATTGAGTTTCATCCAATGTTTTTGAGGCATAATAGATGACATGATGAATCTTTTCTCTTCTTTGACCAAGAACATCCCCAAGAGCTCTATCAGAAGCATCACACATTAACTCAAAGGGTAAGGACCAATCTGGGGGTTGGATTATTGGGACAGATGTAAGAGATGTTTTGAGTTCAATGAAGGCTCTCTTGCAAACCTCATCAAAATGGAAGGTGACATCATTTTGGAGCAACTGAGTGAGTGGGAGGGAAATCCTACTGAAGTTATGGATGAATCTCTGATAGAAACCGGCATGAATGAGGAATGAACGGATGTGTCGAACAGAAGTGGGTGGAGGAAGTGATTAGATCACTTCAATTTTGGCAGGATCGACTTCAATGCCATCTTTTGAAACTATGTTCCCTAGAACAATCCCATTTGAAACCATGTAGTGACATTATTAAAAATTTAACACAAGGTTGCACTTGACACACTTTTGGAGGACAAGAGAGAGTGAATTCAAACAATATTCAAATGACTCACCATAAATGGTGAAGTCATCCTTGAAGACTTCCATGCAGTGTTCTATGAATTCTGAAAAGATACCCATCATACACCTCTGGAATGTTGTAGGAGAATTACAAAGGCCAAAAGGCATTCTTCTATATGCATATGTTCCAAAGGGGCATGTGAAAGTAGTCTTTTCTTGGTCCTGATGTGAGATTGGGATTTAAAAATAGAT
Source organism: Viscum album (assembly GCA_963277665.1). NCBI lineage: Eukaryota > Viridiplantae > Streptophyta > Magnoliopsida > Santalales > Viscaceae > Viscum > Viscum album. Next base: position 30,715,837 of record OY728150.1, on the reverse strand, counting down.
GGTGTATCCATCAAGAAAGCAATAGTGTGACTTTCTGGCTAATCTTTCTAGCATTTGATCACGGAATGGAAGAGGGTAGTGATCTTTTCGTGTTTCAGCATTCAGTTTTCGATAATCGATGCATACACGCCATTTGTTCTTCACTCGAGTTGTGACTACCTCCCCATGTTCATTTGTGACAATAGTTATCCCACCCTTCTTAGGTACAACTTGAATTGGACTAACCCATTCACTATCAGAAATTGGGTAGATAATACCATCTTGAAGAATCTTGGTGATCTCTTCCCTAACTACCTCAAGTATGAGTGGATTGAGTCTTCTTTGGGGTTGTCTAACTGGTTTGGATGTCTCCTCTAGATGGATGTGATGCATGCAAAGGGCAGGGTTGATTCCTGGTATGTCATCTAGGGTCTAACCTAAGGCTTTTTTGTTTTCCTCTAACACTTGAACAAGTTTGGACTCCTCAGTTTCAGTAAGTGTGGCAGAGATAATGACAGGATATGAGTGATCATGGAAGAGGAATGCATATTTCAGGTGTGCAGGAAGAGGTTTCAAATCAGTCTCATATTTCACTTTTGGGATAGACAACTCAGGAATAGAAGAAAGGACTTCAATTTCATCAGATTCATTTTTCTTAATATAGTCCAAGGTGGAGCAGTAGAGATCAGAATTTAGATGGGATTCAAGAGAGTTTTCAAGTTCCTCTAGATTGATGGAGTCTATTAATGAAAGGTCCACATCAACATCACCATTTATGACTTGGTTAATCCTAGTGCAGATTTCACAAGATCTTATATCTTCATAAAAGGATGAACATGATGGAATGGGGTTCAATTGACTCTTAGAAGTGTCCTTGGAAGCATGGATTGAGAATTCAGAGTGATCCTCAGATGGGTATCGCATGGCTTGGAAAATGTTGAATTTGACCAGTTGGTCACCGAAATCCATGGATAAGATGCCAGAATGGACATCAATCTTGGTTCCCACAGTCATGAGGAATGGTCTTCCAAGAATTAGGGGAGATCGAGAAGAGTTCATCTCACCTTCCATGTCAAGGACAAAGAAATCAGCAGGGAAGATAATATCATTGACTCTGACAAGGACATCCTCAATTATTCCCTTAGGACTGGTTGTGCTTCGATTGGCTAGCTGAATGACAACACTCGTTGGGTGCAAGGGACCTAGACCAAGGTTGGAGAATATGGATTTGGGCATGACATTAATTGAGGCTCCTAGGTCTATGAGTGCATCATCAAAGTTGGAACTTCCAATTTGGCATGGAACCGTAAAGGTCCCTAGATCTTTTCACTTTATGGGAATAGACTACTGGGTGGAAACATTTTCGAGGGTCCTAAGTTGCCTCTTATGGGTACACAACTCCTTGAGAAACTTGGAATACTTAGGAATTTGGTTTTTGGCATCTAAGAGGGGAATTATGACTTCAACATGTCTAAACATGTCGAGCATTTCAGGACCAGGTTCAAAGGACTTCCTTGGTTTAGAAACATCTTGTGGAAAAGGAATTGGGTTCCTACGTGGAATGGAAGGAGGTGATGGAATGGATACAGATTCCTTTTCAATTTCCTTTTTCTTTTCATTTTCTAGGTCAACATTTAAAGGATGGTTTGAGGATTTATCTTGAGGCATAGAAAGTTTCTTTCCTGATCTAAGTGAAATTGCACTTACATTAACCTTGGGGTTGGGTAATGGTTGAGCTGGGAGTTGCAAAGAATTTGATTTTTGTTGCTGTCTTAGGTGGGATTCAAGTTGACCTATTTGAGTTTCAATGTTTTTAAGGATAGAACAGGTGAAGGAGGCAAGATCTTCCACTGCACTTTCCCATGGTTGCTTGGAAGAAGAGGCTTGTCCCTTGCTGGGATTGCCTTGATTTTGGTTCTTGGGAAATTGATTGTATTGGTTTTGGAATTGGGAAGGCTCACTAGGATAATGGAATCCAGGAGGAGGATTATTACTTTGAGGTTGAGGAACAAAAGGATAACGTTGATGGAAGTTACCACCACCTTCACCATATTAGAATTGGTTTGGGTTTTGAGGAGGGAATTAAGGGGGGTGAGATATGGGATTACCATACCTAAGGCCTTGGTTATAGGAAGAAGATAAGGGCTCGGAGTGAGGTTGGTTAAAGTTTCTAACAAAATGATCTGATAGTTGAGGATTGGTGTTCCGCTGAGCATATGCTGCATTGAGCTCCATTGGTTCAGATGAATCGGGTTGATCCTCCTGAAGTTGTGGACATGTGTTAGTTGGATGAGATGGAGAGTTGCAGATTCCACAGTTTTTGACAGGACCAGGAAAAATTGATTGCAGAGAAGACGAGGTTGGGGATTTGGTGGCCACAACTAGTTGTCACACAAGACCTGTAAGTTCACTCATCCACTCGGTCATCTTGTTCGACTCAATTGATTGATTATCTTGGGCTTGTTTTACTTGAGCATGTGCTTGAGTATGGAATTGGTGTGTGTTTGCAGCCATGTTACTTATGAGATCTCTTGCAGCTGCGAGAGTTTTATCCACCAGAGCACCGCCACTTGCGGCATCAATGAGAGTTCTCTCCATAGCCAATAACCCCTCATAGAAGTATTGGATCAAGAGTTGGTTAGGGATTTGGTGGTGTGGGCAGGTTGCGACAATATTTTTGAACCTCTCCCAGTACTCATGGAGTGATTCACTTGGGAACTGACGGATACCACTTATTTCCTTTCAGATAAAATCAGTACGAGAAGCAGGAAAGAATTTCTCTAAGAATAGTCGCTTCATGTCATTCCATGTGGTTATGGAACCAGGAGGTAGGTAGTAGAGCCATGACATAGCAGTGTCAGCTAGGGAAAAATGGAATGCTTGTAGTTTGATTTGTTCTTCAGAAACCCCTTGAGGCTTCATGGTAGAGCATACTACTTGGAACTCTTTAAGGTGAAGATTTGGATCCTCACCGGCTAGACCTTTAAAATGAGGGAGAAGATGAATAAACCCTGATTTGAGTTCGAATTCAGCTTCAATGTTTGGATATTGAATACCAAGAGGTTTGTAATTCATATCCGGGGCAGCGAGTTCTTTTAGGGTTTGTTCCCTAGGATTGGTCATTTCAATTTCAACTGGTTGTATGAGGACTGGTTCTTAAATTATTTGAGTATCTCTTATGTTCCTCTTAAGTTGGCGAAGTGTTCGCTCAATTTCAGGGTCAAAAAAATCTGAGGGATTATTTGGAAGGCTACGAGGCATTCAGAGAGATTTTGGTAGAAAGAAGAAGATGGGTTTTTCTTTTCATTTTTTCAGTTTATGATTTTTATGAGAAGATGGGTTTTTCTTTGTGATTTTGTTAAAAAAAATTTAAACTTTTGTTATTTTTTTGGTTTTTTTGACAATAACCAGAAACTAATGACTACTTAAAGCACCATCCCCAGCAAAGGCGCTATTTTAAATGCATGGTCGATTGTCTCCTATCGACCGATCAAGGTTCCGGTGCTCTGCTAATGTGTATAACAGCACTCGGGTCGAATCCTCGGTGATGATACTTTGAAATAGTCGTTTGTTTTTAGTTGATTTTATTATGATTGGGGGTTTGTAGAGATTAATTGAAATTACTAATTGATTATGATTGATTTAACAAAATGATAATGATTGGGGTGAGTTCATCATTAGGTTAGTTAAGCTTGTGATGTCCTTGAGCTTTGCTTTATATTGCATTTAAATTAACACCCATGTCACAAGTTGACGTTGATTTGAATTCCCAAGTGTTAAGGCTTTAATCCAAGCCTTAAATTAACTTAGGGTTCTAATCTTGATCATATCTTGTTTATGGTGGTGTATTTATGGTTCCAATAATCCGTGGAAACCACACGTTAAACAAAACAAGTCATTAATCCATGACATGCTAAGTCCAACATTCACAATGATAATTCAACGAATACTCATCGAGCGAAAGATCTCAATCGCATAACATACCTAAATTAAAACTCACCCCAATGAGATATTTACTCAGCCATTAATATTGTTTAAAATCTATGTTTAATGTTTATGGTGACGATTTAAAAATATTAGAAAAATAGAGGGACAAGAAAAGAGTAGTGTGCCGAACACACACACACAAAATTTGGAGAATCAAAAATGGAATTTCGATTGAATGAGGAAGAAAAAGAAGGGAAAGAGGTTCAACTGAATTTAAACTATTTTAAGACCATTAATATTATAATACAGAAGGTGGAGAAGAATAATAGTTATTGAAGAAGAAACATGCACTAAAATTTGATTGAAATGAAAACAAAGTTACACAATTACAATTGAAAGCAAACATAAAAGAGAAGTGGAGGAGAGGTATCTCATGTTGAAACAAGATCAAATCATATCCTCCCAGAACCTTTTCAAGGATCTAGTAATTCCAAACCTCCTCCTTAAGTGCTGAAGTGCGAACCCCTCTCAAGGAGAGAAGGGGAGAGTATTTATAGCCCAAGGAGTGGACTGTTTACATTCTAGCAATACCCCTCCACTTGGCTCGTAGATATGGACATCATGACTGCCGAATATCGAGATATCTCCTTCTTCAAAGTTTTAGATAATAATGTTTTCCGACAACTATCAAAAGTTGGAGTCATTGTGGCTTAAGGATCAAAAGTTATGGTCGGTTGATTAAACAAAGTAAAACTGTCCATTTCAATCTAGTCTTTTTGAAGTATAGAATGTGAAAGGGTTTTTGAGTATGAAGATGCCTTCAAATACGAATAGGTTATTAAACACAGTCGGCCTCCTATATCTCCTCTTTCACACGGCAAAATCTCAGCACTATTTGATGCTTACACCATGAGATATTTCATGCATACTATACTGATTTTAATTCTAGGCCAGAATGGTGGGCTGGACTTAAAAGCTTTATTTGGGCCCCCTGTACTTGGATTTGGGCCTTGAACATTTTATGAAAGATGACATGTAGTGTCCCCAGAATTGTGGTGGAGAGTTAATGTTTTTGGACTTCTGTATTGAGCCCATTAAATCAATCTTCAAGGCTGGTCCAGTTTGTTCCCAGATTCTTTGGTCTTGTTTGTGATGACCATATGACCCTTCAAATGGCAGAATTGGATCATGGTACCTTCTAATTAAATGTTTTATATTTAAAGGAGAATCCTAAAAAACAAGAACCACACAATTTGGATCAGTATAGTGGAAGTTATTATTAAAACATTAAATTGACTCAATTGGACTACTTCTAAAAATGCTCAAAAATTATAATTAATATTAAAACATTAATATTTCACAAAAATTATGAACATTTCATATAAAATCAGTAAATTGTGAATATAATAAGTCATGAAGATACTAATAACTTCACTTATCATCCCCATTTACATGATGTAAAACAATATACCATCATAGTTCCTCTACAAAGAGGTCACTCCCAAAAGTAATACTTATCTCGATTCAGATTGATATAATCACCTGAATCATTTTTGTCATAGTGGCGTAATTCTAAGAGTGTTAGACTCCATTAAAATAGACAATCACTTCATCCCATAATTTTTATTCCCCTTATTTTGATCCTCACTCTATTTCACATCAAAAGGTACCCCCAAATGACATGGATTCTTAGCCTTTCAACTCACCTACCATTTAGTGCCAACGTTCCAGAAGATATTGGACGATTTTTCAAGTTTGGCCCCATGTTTTCGAATACGGTCAGTGGATGACCATAATTGTTTTTACCCATTTCAATTTATCATGATATGGATACTATGTTTTGAATATATTCAACAGTTATCCTCGATCATCATGATTCCTCTTACTGTGTTCTGAATTTTAGGTATCATGATTCACTTCTCATTCCCCTTTGTTCGGGTTGATTCTAATGCCCATAGTGTTATCCTTCTGATGTACTAGATTGTAATGGGAACGGTAATTTGGATACTTTAAGAACCTTTTTCTCCATTTTCGACCCCTATCCCAGTCCCAAATATATCAAATTATCATCTGAGCCCAGAGTTGTTGACAATTGGAGGCACTCTCATACACAAAGTGAATAATTACATATTCATCCCTTGTTTCTCACTTCGGTCATAACCTACATGGGATTAAGGATTGAGATTTGGTTATTTCACATATATTTTTGAGATGTTATAAAGTAAACACTTAAAATAATCAACCAACCATGAAAGTATGTTCCTGAGTTAGTGTGAATTACATCCCCCATGGATCGGCCCCTCTGATAGATGGGTTAACCTCTTCAGTGGAGCATCCCAACTCCAACACCCTCTAGATTGTGGCCTCCAAGATTTGTTATCACCTGTTAATCTTCCTCACTTATTCAATGGTTTTGGGGCATATTTTATCGGCCATTATCAATGCTTGATCCTTCTCATCTAGGATGTCAACCATTTTTCGGATTCTCACCTCATCTTCTCCTCAGCCTCTATCAATTGTTCCATCAATAGTGATATGAGTTCCGATTGTGCATCAAGGAAATCATAATGTTTTTTCACCTATTAAACCAATCATTGGATCTATTTTTCATCCTCTTGAATTCACTTGGTGTTGACAGACTTCCTCCACTACTAGCCAAAACCGAGTCCACGGTCATATTCTCGTATTTTTTCTGCCATGTAATATTGAATGAGCGTATGAGGACATCGGGCATCCACTCCTCTAGTGCATAGTTTGCGCATCTAGGAAAAACGTCTCCCCATATATTTTATCCACTCTTCTTATGGGATATCCTTGATGAAATTATTGATCATTTTCCATTACCTTTGATGGGCGTCCTAGTTATCTTCTTCATTAGAAGCAATTTTGTACCAGTCCTCTAGGTCGGTAGGTTCGTATGATGGGAATGCCTCCAGAAATTTGGCAGTAGGATCTTACTATGATTTCATTTCAGGTAGTTTGAGCTCCATATTATGCCACTGGTCTTCTTCACTGGATTCCACATCAATAATTTCTGGTTTAGTCTCACCGGTAACCACACCCATGGTCATAGTTGTTGTGATTTGGTCCCTGACAACTAGCATTCCCCTAAATAAGGGAGCATCGAGAGCCCCATCCATCCTTTCTAGTATGGCCCACACCATTTGAAGAACTGTTCAAACAGAACTATACAGTGTTAGTGGTTCGATCTCAAGAGACAACAGTTATGAATTTTGTGAATGATATAACTTACGAAGTTCAAAAAATGGGACTCACTCTTGAGAAGTTTCTATCATAATCCTTGTAATTTTCCCACCATATATGGTCGGGAACTTCGAAGTCTATGGGAGAACTACGCTGGGTATTATAGCCCTACTAGATTTTGCAATCACCATTTTCCCAAGTGCAGGCCCGGAAGCTATGTCTTCTGTCATACGGGAATGAGTTTTACATATAAGGTTCTTCTCCATTGGGAAAATTTCAGTTGTGAAAGACTTGATAACCATAATGTGGACCACAATGGAATGGTTTAGAATTTACCATAAGAATTTCAATAAGCTCTTCCAGCTCTGAGGCCGCAACCTCACCTTCCTCTGAAGGGCTCCGCCTATCAGCCTCTTCTCCCCAAGAGGACCCCTCAGATTCCTCAGGTAAATGGAAACACTCCCTTTAATTGGTGGAAAATGGTAGGGGTGGGACTATTTGACTGATAAGTACACTCACCTGGTCCATCATTGGATGCGAAGTACCCTGAGAATTCATTATGTCCTCCAGCTCGGTGATGTATCGTCCCCCAACCATCTGAGAAACCCGAAAGAAATCCCGATTATGGATGATATCTTATAGATCCATCCAATAATGATTGATGTGATCCCACATCTAAGAAGGTATGAGAAATTGTTTTTTTAATTCCCAATTGTCCTAATCCTTCAGAAAGATATCATCCAGAGGCATATCTATGTGACGTAACTCCTTCCCAAGAGCATTGGTGGGTATCCTACAGAACCCTCTTGTTGGCATTCTTCTCTTCTATCCCTCCTCAGTTGGGGCTACTGGGTCTATTGTTGCTGCATGACCTCCACTCTGTGCAATCCTTGGGATCACTGGATCTTCCAGATCCCTTCCACTTAGATGCACATCGGATCTACCAGCACAACATGTTATTTAAATATTTTGACCCCAACCTTGATGTTGATGGGGCGCCATATAATTGAAACAAATAGTTCATCGCTTTAGCATATCCCTAGGGTAAGCATGTTCTCTAGTTCTTGGCTTATTCCTTGACCAACCCATAGGTATCGGTGGGCAGAGGAAATTCATTCTGCATTTTTTCATCCTATCACCTGGACATGGGCCAAATATTCCTCATCATGCATGGATGATCCTTATGAAATTATCTCATTTAAACTAGCAGGTTCAACCTTTTCATGCACCAGAGCTGCCTCACAAAGCGGTGTGGGGTGTATGGCTTGTAGATGGTCTTTCAGTCTACCTGTTCCACCAGAACTCTACCCCAGAAGGCCAAGATATAAGATCGATTATCCTCATTTCCCTGGCCGTCATTAGTGAATACAACTTTTGGAATCATAAATGGATAGAATTTTAATCCATTCACCTTCTGGATTATGTTCAGCACATGGGGTGGATTCAGCTTGGCTAGAAATCTCCCCACTTCATTTAGGATGGCTGGTGAGAATTCTAATCCATGAAGAGAAATCGGGTTCGGATATTCATTGATTCTGATATGTCTCGCTATTAATCCATACAAGAAATAGAGTGGTCTACACAACCTCTATGGATTATTTCCCTCACTGATGTGCCAAAAAACCTTGTATAGTTTGGCCAACACCAGGATCCCCAAGTTGACGTGATGCCCCATCGCCAGTATGGACTCCATAGTGAATGTGCTCAGTCCCACCCCCGTGTTTGTGTCCCTAATCAAAAACATCCAATCACAGATAAGTGCAAAGATAAGCCCTGCCAGCCTAACCACAAGTTGTTGATCATTTTTTACATTGTTCCCCCATATCTTCCATAGGATGTTCTCCATGATTCACTAGTAGCAATTCTTTTTACTGTGCTAGGCTCCCTTTAGATTGGTGTGAGGCTTAACTTGCAGCTTTCTAGGTGCCTCCTCCCCTTCAGTGTCATTCATTGCTGGTAATTTTATGAAACTCCCAAACCACAACCTGAAATGGACATCCCTAATGGACTGCTTGTACTCCCTCGGCACCAAATCCATCAGTGCCTTTTCCAACTACGGAATATACTATTGATCATCCCATGTTCCCTCTATAGGGAGGAACTATTCATACATCTCCCCCATAATTGGAATCCCCAGGATCTTGTGAAGGTCCCAAAGTATAATGTTGACTTCCCCGTGGTAAAGATGGAAAGTGTTGGTCCTTGATGTCTATATGCTCAGTAACTATGGTATCATGTGTTTTGGTATGTAAATGTAGAATTCAGAGGCCCACGCAACTTCATACACCCCTACTCACTTAAACTCTACCTCAAATTCCACATAGGATTCACAAACCCGGTAATCCAAGGCCCAGTCCTCCATAATGTTTCCACCCTAGAGTAGGTCCCAATAGTCGGTCCACCCCTTCTATAGATTCCCAAATGCCACCTTGAGGATGGTATGAACTGTGGGGGAGACACCTCTTTCTACAATTCTTTTCCGTAAATGTTTTTGACATGATTGTATAGACATTCAGTATTAACAGGCGTGTGATTCTCCCATATATGACTATTAGAAGCCCTAAACCACTGGAGTTGGCATTGAGCACTCTTGAACTAGTAAACTGGTCCATCCATGCTTGATTTATTGATGATAGCATCACCCCTTAGACCAAATCCATATAGAGTTAGTCTCTTACAGAGAGGATAGTTATTTTGGATTTTTGATAGGAGCTCCACTAGGGATTCATGATCTGAATGGCTTCACACATATTCACAAATGCCCAAATTATTCATTATATCTTCCCTTCATGAAGTATTCACGAGGACCCCCTGAGCAGCTTCTTGGATGGCCATTTTGTCTTAAAAATTTTGAATTTTTTTTCTGGTTCGTAAAAATTGTTCACAAATCTATGTCTCAATGTTATACCACATAGCCCACAAACACAACTCATGGAGCGCATAATCACAAAGCATAAGGAATAATTGTGCGGCATAGAGTAAAATAAAAACAGATCATGGTGTAGTGATTATCTAAAAATTATTTGAAAATCCCTTGTTTGTAAACCTGGTTCACAAAGTGCATTCGTGGGGTGTGTGAAGCATTGTGATTTGATAGCACGATCATGGAAACATGGTAGAAGATGTGGAAAAAAGAGGGGTCTTCACCTTATTTTTATAGGTGATGAACCCCCACCACTTTGTGGCACGCGTACCCACAATGATAATCATAGCGGTTTTTTCCCTAGTGATATCAGCAGAGTTCTCAATCCACGTTTTGCACGCCCTCATCATGATCCCACTCTATGATTTGCTGAATTTTGGTGATCGGCCCTCAGAATCTGATCCTCTTTTTTCTCCTTGGCTCCCATTCGTTGGGGGGAATTTATCGGTTCCAAAATCCATGCCTTATAAAAAATATTCAAAGGGAACAAAAATAAGTAAAGGACACTAAAATATGGTTCAAATGTGGATACTTCGTGATGAAACTTTGCAGATCCCACCAGTATCGTGGCCAGTGAAAATATATGTGTTGTCTTTGTAAACTCCATATAGAAACAGAGACGGTCACCTCTATGTGTCCATGAAAATTGACAGAAGTCTCTGTGCCACAGAGGGAAGGATGGTCACCTCCGCAAGTCCTTAGAACTTGATGGAAGCCTCTACGACCGTTGTGGAGGGAACAAAGGAAGCCTCTATGCCATAGAGGGGATAACTATAAGGCCCCATCCATAAACTTTACATAATGTTGAGATAAGTCATTAATTTTAATTTAATTCTCTTCAAGGATCTTTTAGGTTTATATATTTATTTAATTCGGTCATAACTCAGACATAGAAACTTAAATATTACATGTAGACACTTCTTACCAATATCCATTTAAAAAAACAAAAATTATTTAAAATGAAACATTCTATTGTTTCATGTTTAAACAACATGAGTTTTCTTTGATCTCATCCTTAACCCTATTCTTCTTTAATTCTTATGAAAAACATTTCAAAACATGGTATTAGCATAAAAATATCAGTAAGGGCTATAAAAAAGGAATAAAACTATTAGTCCATGAATATATAAAACCCATGAAAAAATTCTCACAAAATCATACTTATCACCCATAAAACAAAAACTACTTGGAATACATAATGTAATCATAATATTCCTACAAAACATCATAGAAATCATAAAACATAAAGGTAACTTGTGGCATCTATATCATAATTACATTATAGCTTTCACATATACTTATGGAGTAACCTTGATGGTTAGGTTTGGAATACCCATCATAGTATATTCCCTAAATTTTATATGATAAACCTTTACATTTACCTCTTTCACATTAACCAATGAATTAGAGAGCTATCATGGGCTCACCTGACCTAGGTTTATCATGGAACCACCCGTATTTGGTTTATCATTTAACCACCTGTCAAATTTCCAAGTACCATTACATAATCATAACACATAAAATATTAAAATTATCAACATTTCACTCATAAATCACAAGAAATCAATTCAAGATATTGAAATATTAAATCCATTTATAAACCCATTTAAAACATTTAATAAAGTGATTTCTTAATCAAAGTGTCCCATGCCACTTTGAAACTTTTAATATAAATTAGAGAATTATAATTTTAAAAAATATATATTTCCATATAAATAAATCCTTACAACCATTTTGAACACATGTACATTAATGAAAAATATTTAGAATGATAAATATTTAAAACATTTAAAATGATGTTTTAGTTAAAGAGTCTCTTACCACATGAGAAAATACTTGAATAAAAATAATTAAAGAAAAAAATTAAAAAATTTATAATATCATGAGAATAAAGAGATTCATGATATAATATGTCAAACTGTATTATATATACCATATAAAAGTCATTTTTTTGCATAACAGTTAATAAGTCTCAAGGGACAACGAGCATGTACCCAAGTGGTAAGGGATATTGCTTGGCATCCAAGAGACTCTAGTTCAAAATCAGGTGGAGGCAAATTTCTTGGTGTTGTAGTAGGTACTGTAGCAGTTCTATAGCAGGCACTGTTTGATATTGTAGCAGCCGGAACTATTCACCTGATTTGGGCCTTTAGGACACCAGTTTGGGCCTATGGGTCTCAGGCGACTTTTGGTCATCAAAGGCCTTTGATCCAAAGGGCCTTTGTGCCGCAGACTCCATGTAGTAGCCTAATTCATACATAGCAGACCCCAGAAGAGGATCAGAGCAACAACAGTAGTAGCCACTAGAAGCAGAGATAACTGGATTGGAAGAATGAGGGTGTGTGGCAGTCGCCATTGGGACTAGGCATCGTGCAACATTTTACGGGGAAATGATAGCCGATCAGCAATGCAAGGTGGGGAGCTAGGCTATCAATGATGATGAAGCAGGGGAGGGTCAGTTCTAGTGGGTTGGGCCTATGGGTCTTGTAATGGGCATGGTATGCCTCTGGGCCTTCAGGTCATGTATTGCAGGTCTTGTTGGGCCTTGTGCCTAGGGACTACAGGTCATGTATGGGTTCCCATTCAACCCTTAAAATGGTGATTATCCATAATAAACTAAAAATTAAGGCCTTCATTCCATTCGGGCTAATAAGTCTCAATGGAATGTAAATTGGGACGAAATGTCTTATGAAGATCGTATCATTAGATTAAGGATAAATCAATAATTATGTGTTACAAATATAAATACACCCAATATAAGTTTTTATTAAGTGTAAAACAATCAGATTTCATCCACACATATTCCTCAAATAAGAAAAACCAATGACATGGATATTTAACTCAATGAAAGGAGGGTGAGTTAAGATTTCCCTTACCTTTAGTCCAAATCGTCATGTATGTTCCTTGTTCTTCATTAATAATAAACATGAGTTAATTTATACTTGTTTGAGAACATTTTTAAATTTTACTATTCCATTTATATAACTTATTACCATTTTATAACAATTACATGATTATTTATGTTAATATCGGTCGTTTTGTCGATATTTGGTACTTGAGTCGAAAATGAACTTGTTTTCATCAAAGTTTTCCTTGTATTCAAAATTACATCATCTAAAAAATGATATTAATGATTTAAATATTATATATATCCATTATATATGTATTTATAATAGTTCATAACATTTTGTTATAAGAAATGAAATGCACCGTTCATGAAGATGGTAGGTCGTATGTGCGCATGAACACTTCTTTCATTTCTTTGTCCTATTACATGAATTAAAAATAAATGATAAATAGGTATGTTATAATTAATTTATAATATATATGTTACATATGTTACATATATTCATTACTTTCATCCTTTATACATTCCCTATATGGAATGAACAAGTCATATCACTTTGGGTGGTGGTAGTCCGCACTTCCTCAAATGAAATTGTTGTATATACACATTATGGATAGCTAAAGGTATTTTGTAAATAAAAAATACTGAATAATAGAGGAAATATTAATATAATATATATAATATATAAATAAAGTTCCATAATAATATCCATCATGAGAGGTGGTAGGAGAAAATTTAACAATCATCTTTTCGTGAGATAGTAGTCTGTCGTACACAGAAACAATATATTTGTATCCATTATATAGAGGTGTGTGTAAGAGTAGTTTGAATAATTTTCATAATAAAACCATAGCATATTTATTATTTTTATTATTTTATTAATTAATAATAAAACCATAGGGAGTGGGGAAGGAAAATAAAAGAATGGAACTTGAGAGAAGACGTTACCTCTAAATAAGGTAACTTTTTTTGATTTGATCCAAAAGGCTTTCTTGAATTTAATTCTGCCCGGGGTAAGGATTCTAGAAGAAAGGTAGGTATTTTGGGAGATTATTTTAGTATAATTTGGATGATCCAACTATCTTTAGAGGTGTGACTAAGTGGGTAGATGTGGAGACCTCGTATAAGATAAAGGAGGGGCACTTTAGGAATGTATTGAAATATTAGTTTATTCTAAATTAAATTTCAATTAATAATCTTGAAAAACTAATTTAATTCTAAGATAATATGTTTTGGGATATAATACAAATAATCCAATAATTTTTAGAAATGTTTTCAGTATTTGTTTATCCTTATCCTTTTGGTTTACCTTTATTTTACCCTTTTTAATCTTACTGTGATATCATGTTATTTACACAATGTGGGTTAATGTAATTACCATATCATGTCAAAAGATCCACAAAAAAGTAATTTATGACATATTTGGACTTACCTTAACCATATAGCCAGTTATTATATTTTTAATAATGTAATATGATTTAATAAACTTTTTTATATTTTTGGTTATGAATTATGTCAATTTTGGACACTATTCATACTTGAATTTTTTAAAAATTTATAACAACTTGATTCCTTAAAAAAATATTTAATATATCCTAAAATGTCATATAAACCTAGATAATTCGTTTATGTCATTAATTATATCATATAATATTTATTTTAATATTTATAATATCATTTATTTTAATTCTTTATTAATGAAGCAATCACTCCATCATCATTGTGTCATAATTAAATTTTTTTATTTAATGTCTAAAAATTATAACTAAAATATCATGATGTAGAAAATACTTTTATATTTCTAATTACTATTTATAGTCAAAGAGATCAATTACATAACCCCATATAATTTGTTTTCATAAGACGATACATGTTTATGTTATTTTTCACTTTACTTTAAATTAATTATTATAACATGTCATTATCACTCCCAAGTGGCTCCCAAATGTCATATATTCGGCATATGGATGATCATGGATAGAAATATCTCATAAAATATCATTATGAAAAGTTTTAGGGTAGTTTTATATTATTATAATATTATTTTTTTACCCTTATTTACCTAATTTACTCTTTAACCATGGTAAATAAAAAAATAATTACTGAAGTTACTATTCATAATGTCCAAAAATAAAAGATACCTATTTACACAATTTAGACCCTATTATTAAAAATATTTAATATATTTTTCCAAATTCAAAACACATAAATTATAGTAATTAATTTAAAATTAATTCTAGTTGTTAAAATCAGAAAGTGAGTTTTTAAGAAGTAAAAACTACCAAAAGATTGACATGTGTTTTTGTCCAATTTAAATGTGAAATTAGTTAAAATGAACAAAATTTTATTAAATGAAAAAAAATATTCCATTTATACTTTAAAACCATTAAATAAAATTTTCTAACCATATAAATTATCTCGATGGAAAAATATATTTTAAATTAATAATGTTCATACTTTTACTATTTATCAAAACATGATAGTTATCCAAAAAATAAAACATTTCTCCAAAGTAAATTTTGTTTTCCCTATTCTAAATAATAATTTTATTTTGTCAAATAGAACCTATAAAGGTTTCAAAAACCAAATTTAAAAAGAGATTTCCATCAAAAGGTGGTAAAACGACATTTTTATAAAAATACTTCTTTTAACTGAAAAATAAAATTTATTCCTGTATAATATCTAGAAAACAAATAAGATGAATTTAAAACATTAAATTTAATATATAAATAGAATATATTTTTCTTCAAATAAAAGTCCATAAAGAGTGATATGATTTTATAAAAACAATTATTCTCTTTTATATAGGTCTTTATAAAAACAAATTCTTTATATTAAATTGATTTTTATTTCCATTTCTAATAAATTTGGTAACCAATGAATCATTATTTAAACATGTGTAAACCATATTTTAATAATCCATTTGATATTGTTATTTCCAGGCATTCCAACAGCTAGGTTATAATGGTTACATTTAAATAATAATATTTTGTTATTTGTTTAAACTCAATGTAGCATATCATGTGTGATATTGAACATGGTGTTTCTTTCTTAAAACATATGATGTTACAATGAATGTCTAATTCATGACTCTGATAAACTTGATGAAATCTGATTCCAGTTACGAAGCACTAGTTTCTTCACAACACGCCCTCATAGCATCACATTTCCCCATGCTGCCTATAAATGCCAAACACCACCCACTCAAAAGGGGGACCCTGATCATTCATATTTTGAATTACCAAATCTCAAATAACCCACTGATCTTCAAACCAAAAAAGAAAACGAACCATCCGAGGTACTTGAGAATTGATAAACCATTTTCCCTTTTCTAAAAATTACCTCCTATTTGAATAGGGATGCCCTTCATGAAGCCTATGGTCCATTTCAAAAGAAGGAGACCCATTCGGGTACTCCAAACATCGCGAAGTATCCACGATTCGTGAAGAACCCTCTAAGAACATATAAATTCCATGCCTAGGCTGGGTCACTATGCTTTGAAAAGCTCTCTTCTTTACAAATCCTTATCATTTCAGATCCCTATGTTCCTTGAGTCCCTATGCTCTGTCAATCCTTATGCACTTCGAAACCATTGAGCTCTGTCAATCCATGTGCTCTGCGAGCCCATATTCTTTGTGAGCCACTAAGCATTGAAAATCCCCTCTATGTGAGGCATTTTGCTTCGTGAACCCCTCTTTCATGTGGCCCTCCAGGATTGTACACAGTGATTTTAAAGTCCCTTAAGAAATAATCCATGTTTTGTTGATTTTCCTTATGATTCTTCACATAGTCACAATAATGGATATTTCTTTTTTCATAGCCATGCTAACGTGGAACCTTTAATGGATGACTCTACAACCTAACCATGGATTTTCTGGTTCCTTCCTTTCACCCGAGGATTAAAGTGTTCCAATAATGTAAGTGTGAGGGGTGAAGAGTGAATCCTCACCTTCGGAGATGAAGGACATTAAACTGCCAAGCACTCACATCCATGACATGTGATGTTAAACTTTGATCATTGCATAGGTGAAAAGCCTCGAGAGGGTTTTAAAGGGGATGAGCACTTGAGCCCTCTCACTCCCCTATCCCTCTTCACTTTTTCTCCATACATACTATGGGAGGTCTCTTCATGATACCCAACCCAACATTTCCGGGTTATCCATGTATGGTGGCCATATAAACCTCTTACATTTGGACCCCTACTCGTGCATCCCTCTCAGATTAATCCCCCTATTTTTCCCTTGGTCCCTTAACCATGCTTAATCTCCACTCCATTCCTTCTAGACACACCTTCCATGACACGATTGTGAGGTCTTAGTTGCCTCTTGTTTCTCACAAAGAGCATGACTCACATGGGCTTAGAGTAAGCATCGACCATGAAATCCTCTATGGGCCACCATAGTGTATAATCCTCAAACCCCTCTCTACCAAACATTTTGGACTTTGATACTTTCCCTTTTCAATCAAGGTACATAGAAACCCTCCCTAAGGTTGAATCCCACCACACCCATCACCCATTTGTCCCTATCGTCTTTACATCGGTTCATTCTCATCCCACATGATGTTAAATGGTATTCCCCTTTCATCATTCATGATGTTAAATAATATGCTATCGAACTAAGTTTATTTTTATCCCTTCCTTCTAGAAAGGGTATATAGGAATCCTCCTTGAGAACCAACCCCAAATAGTAGTAAACATCATAGTCCCCTTTTTTGGGACCCACATCAATCATCCATCCCTTACTGGTGTTAGACTAGTTCCCAGTAATCTGACCATGGGTAAACCCCACACTCAATCCATACTCCTCCAACTGAGAGTGTCCATCTCGTGATGGGATACTAACCATGTGTAAGCCACAACATGTCTTCGGGTTGTTGTCCTTCATATACACTCTGATTCCATGACCCAACTTGAACTATGTGGAATTTGATTCCCTACTACGGGGATATGTAGGAAGCCTCTTTGAGGTTCAAGACCATCACCCATGTCCCTCCTAGTCTCTCCCTTGAGCCTTTGTATTCCAAAAAGATCATACCTTAACCCATTGGTTCCATTTCCTTAAATCCCCCATACATGCATCCATTATCATGAGTCACCTCCTTAGGTGACTCATCACCCCTTCTTAGAACTAGGTGTACTTTGATTCGTTGTCATGGGGATACATTGGAAACCACTTCGTGGTTCAATCCCAATACTGTCACCTCTACACCAGTTCTCGGTTCCATCCATATTCATTCCATCCTTCGACACTCCATCCATATCCATCCTGACTTTACCCGGGCCGCCACATCCTAGTGAAATCATGACATCCATTTGGGAATATAACCATGTGTAAGCCCCAATAATCTCATTTCTCTTGGTAACATCCATGAAACTAACCATGCGTCAACCCCGACATGTCTTCGTGTTTTTTTCTATTGTGTACACCCCGATCTCATGACTCACCCTCTATAATTACATGGGTTTTTATATAGATATTATATATAGGGTTCATAGGAAGCCTCAATGAGGTTCAATCTCAGCCAATGGTAAATCTTATTTTCCCATTTTCATGGACCCAATCATCCTCTAATCCACCCTTTGAGGTGTCCAGATCATATTTAATAGTGAGATATCTCCCTCTATGGGACACATCAACTTAGATATGTCTTGATTTGGTGTCTTGATCCACCCATATATTAAACCTTCCAGGTACTCCATCCTAGGAATTCACCCATATGATCTACTCTCATCAGTGTTCTGATTAGTCCAATCCATCTTCATTGGACGTTAAACACGTGGAATGCCCCATGTTAAACATGGGAATCTGAGGAAAAATTCAGATAAATTCCTCCAGAATATAATTCACCACATTATATGTGGGATACCTCGATCTTCCGAACCCTCAAGAATCCGTATCATAAGAGGAATAAATCCAGGCGTACCAATGTTTCAATGACCAGACATGCCAGCGATGCCCAACATGACTACTCCCCTGATTGAATGTTTCTTACCTGACTCGACCCCATTGAATATCCTGACAGAAGCAGTGTAATTAACCGGTGTCCAAAAAAATATTCCACTAGGAAGAGTTTCACGAACAACATCTTAATCTTAAGGGAGACTCAGACTAAGCGATTAAATCCGAGGAGAAATCTCAGAATGGAGAGGTTGACATCCCATCATCCCATTTCAATCTAGGATAAAACGTCCCTGAATAATAGATGGATTCCGTTCAAATTTGGAAAGAACGAATGTGGGGAAACAAACAGATACGCTTCCTCCTCTACATATGGATGTGTACACCTTAGTGAAAGTGTCATAAAAAGATGTCCTCCTGTGTACCCTCTTGTTTCAGGGTTGGGATTTACTCCCATGTACCGTATTTTTTTGGGCTTGGGATTCCCTCCCATGTATTCTTTGATCTTATAAAACGTTTATCATTACCCAATGCATGGCAGGGAGATATAGGTCCCACACATCTCATAATAAGAGCATTCATACATGTTATATAAAATAAAACATTCATCGTATCATGAACCATAAAAATATATAGGTTTTCTAAACATGAAATCATAACGCAATAAATGAAAAGGGTACCATTAAAATTTCATTACATCATAACCTTTGAAAAGGGAAAGGTTTCATATTAAATTACTGGAATAAAAACCTGTGAAAAGAAGTGGGTTTCAAAAGAATAAAACCTATGGGAGAGGAACATGTTTCAAAATAATATAACCTTTGAAAGAGAAGCAGGTTTTAAAAACATATAAATTTTGAAAGAGAATGGTTTTTCATGATCATAATTCCATAAAAACATTAACCATTCGTATAAGTAATATGAATGGAAGCATTAAATCATTTCCCCATAAATTCATAAGTAAAACAAAAGGATGTCATCTTAGATGGTAAATAATTTTGAATGATCTTTGAAAAAATTTTCTTGAGGAAAATATCATTTATTCATTAAAAATTTATTTCCAAAACATTACACTTTTTGAAAACCATTTTCTTTAAAAATCCATGGATATCTTAATATAATACATGAAAATAGTTTTTAAAAACTTTTTACATGAAAACATAAAAAAAGAACCTTGAAAAAAAATTTAATATATTTTTCCTTGAAAACTAATAAAATATGCTTGAAAATATTTTGAAAACATTTTTCTTTCAAAACACTTTTAAAACTTATAAAGAAATCTTGAAAATATTTTGAAAGCCATTTCATTTTAAATAACTGAAAAACTTATAGAAAAGAACAATATTTTTTTTAAAACCATTTATTTTAAAATAATAATCAAACTTATAATGAATTCTTGAAAAGATTATGAAAACATTTTTAGAAAACATGGTTTTGAAAGAACATAAATTTCCAACTAAATGGAGGGTAAAGACAAGATTTATTAAAAACACTTTCTTAAAAATATTATGTAAAAAAGTGAGGAAAGATGGTAAAAATAAATTAATATACCATGAATAAATAGATGATAATAAAATTCATTAATGTTCTTAAGATATAGATCATAATATTTCATCAAAAGAGTTATAAACATAAACAATATTGAAAAGCGATGAGATTATTTTAATAAACTCTTACCACTTGGTTACTTTGAACCATAATACACATGTAATAAAATAAAATTAAATGAAGCATAAAATATCATGAAAATATTTATGTTTATGAAATAATAGTTCAAAGTTAGTATATACACATCATGTAAAACTTTTGGTGGATAACATGGTATGTGTCTCCAAGAAGGAAAATTGAGACAAAATAACCTTACCAATTTAGTAACTATTGAAACATAAACACTAATAAAAAAATTTCATTAAATGGATATGTAAATACCCATAATTTTAAATATAATTATCACATAATAAATTCCTGGTATGTATATACACCACGCAAAAGAAAAGAGTTGTGAACAACGAATGTATTTAACAGGTATACAAAGTGAGATGAAATTTCCCTTACTTTGTGTCTTGACTCTCAACATACTCACTAAAACCACCTGTATAATAAATATTAATTTATGATAAATATTTTATCTAACCATATTATTATATCTAATATAATTTAGGGTTTTATTATGACCTTATATTTCTTCTTGATAAAATTATATTATAAGGTTTCACATTCGGTAATATTCCCTTTGTTCTTCACTGGTGTAATAATTTGTTATATCATTCGTCCTTAAAATTAAATAATGATTTATATAAATTAAAACATGAAATAAATATCATTTATATACACTATATGTTTATTATATTAAACTATATAATTTATAATTATGAAATTTAATACACCATTCAGGGATACGGTAAGTTATACATATGCATAAACATTGTTTCTGTTTTTATTATCATATTCAAAGAAATAAGGTAGATAACATATGTTTATATATACATATATATATAATTATTCCATAATTATTATTTTATCATATATGTAATATAATTTCACTAAACGCATCTTTAATACATTCAAGGTAGGGTTTAATGAATCACGTCGCTTTGAGGGGGTGGTAGTTCACATTTCCTCAAACGAAATTATCGTATTTACAACAAAGTGAAAGTAAAAAAATATGTGTTATAAAAGGATTAAATAATAATTAAGATATAACAAATAAAATATATAACAATAATAAATATTTTTTATGTCATAATTTCTACCATGAGAGGCAGTAATAAAAAATGAACAATCATTCTTTTCTGAGGTAATAGTTTGGCGTGCACATAAAAAATATGTTTGTTACCCCTTTTATGGATGTGTGTGTAAGTTCAGTTAGAAACAAAATCATAAAAATATCCTATTATATTTAATATACTGTTTTTTATACAATAATGGAATAAATAGAGTGGAGTGTTGGAGAAATAAAATAAAAAAATCTTGAGAGAAGTCTTTATATCTTAATTAGGTAACTATTTCGTTTTTCACTAAAGGGATTCCTTGGATTACTTTTTCACAATGTGAGGATTATAGTATAAGGGTAGGTTTTTTTAAGATATATTTGGGCATATATTAGTTGAGAAAAAGTTTATTTAGAGGTGTGAGGAAGTGGGAGGAGAGGAGGCCTTTTTATAGTGGAGGGAACATACACACTTTGAATTTTTGAAAAGAATTGTTTGTTTCCCAAGTATTACTTGTTACCCAAGTATTACTTCTCACCCAAGTTTTAAATGGGCCATTATGGAACCATGGAGGTTTATGTTTCTAAATATGGAAAAAACATATGATTTGGACTAGTACAATTGTTATTCTGGCCCTTATGTTTAGGGTCTAGTCCTTTGTTAAGATTAATTGTGTCATAATAATTGTATTTAATTTTAATTACCTTCACTAATATTTTATGTGAAAAAATAATATGAACATATTATAAAATATGAATTATTATTATTCTTAATATTAAATCCATTTTTCCAAATTCCAAACACAAAAGTTTTATAAATTAATTTAAATCTAATCACCCAGACGGGCCGAAAATACGAGTTTTTAAAGTAAAAATGTCCAAACATTTGCTAAGTTTTAATACCCAATTTCAAACTAAAATTGATTCCAATGATCTAATTGTATTAATTTGTAAATTTATTATCTAAATAAACCTTAAAAAAAGTTAAAAATATAATTTATCTTTATAACTGAAGTAGATAGAGAGAAGTCCTGAATTATAATTCAGTATTTAACTTTTCATTAAAAAATAAAACCTTAAAGAAAAATTCCAAACAAATTATCCTAAAAACATTATGTTTCTATTTCAAATATGAATTTCATTTTGATATATTAAAGCTATAAAATTACCAAAATTTTTTATTTAAAATGGGTTCTCCATTAAAAGGCGATAAAACAATATTTATAAAAATAAAGGTTTTTAATCATAAAATTGCGTTTGTTTTTATCTTATATAAATCAAATATATTATATAATTATAAAAAATATATTATTTCATATATAACAAATAAATTTAATTAATATTCTTCACTATTATTGATTAATTTAACTTATTATTATAAATATTATTCATCACATAAAAATAGAATTTTATAAAATTGTTCACTTTATATCCATTTATTTTTCAATATTGTTTTATAATTAATAGGTAACCAGTGAATTAAAATATATATATTCATAAGTTAGTTAATATTATAATATATTTCATTAATGGACATGTTATATCAAATTAAATAATAATATTTTAATAATGAGTTATTGTTCGATAACACATGGTCTTCCGTGTTTCACAAGCCATTAAAGAAAGTACGTTTTGTGTGTAACGTAAGCTAACTTAGGTGTTATAGGTAGAGAAAGATAAAATTTATTTTGTGTGTAGTGAAGGATTAAATTTTTGTTGCATATAACTCAAGCCAGACATACTGTGTTAATATAAAATAAATTATTTTTAGTGTTGCGTGAAATGAAAAATAACAAAAATATTAAATTAATTCAAAAAATAATAATTCATAAAATATCAATGTAAAACATTCAAACCCTATTAAAATTAAATTAACCATAAAAAATTATATAGGTTATCAAAGGTTTAATACATAAATGTCTCAGTCAAATAAACCCACATTTTAAAAATGATTACTAAAGCTTCCCCTAAAAAGGGAATGTTGGGACCATAATCATTTCCGAAAGTAATATATAACTGGGTTTCCACATAAGAAAACACAGGATGGGATTGAATATTGGACATGGAGGGAAATCTAAATATTTATAGGGATTTATTGAGTTCATGAATCACAAATAAGTGAATGATCAAGAAAAGTTATTGGGATCAAAGGCATAAATTTACGTTGATTTAAAAGTCCATTGGTTCAAAAAAAATTAAGCTTTTAGGATAATAGTTTTTATCATTTAACCTAATGTTGAGTAATTATTTTATTGACCAATAATATATTAAAATATAATTAATTTATATATTTATATGAAAATAATTTCATTCTTTAGTTATGCTTTTACATATTTCTAATTCATCCATTACTTCAAGAAACAGATGTCCATAAATTAACTTTGATTCCTGAAGTGCTAAAATACACATTTAGTAGATCTAAGTCTGATAAATAATGGAAAATTATAAATATTTATCGACAACTATAAATCAATATGGTAAATACATTAATCTTTAGACATAAAAAGTAACTCTACTAGTTAATCATTAACAATTATTCAGCAAAAATAATTATACATTGACATGGACATCACATAATACTCTGACAGGTGTGAAACCCTTATCTTCCTTCGATCATGGGTTCATGACCCACGACCATTACAGAGTTGATTTGTTTTCAACTGACACACATGATATGATTTTATAAAACCATAGTAATATAATTTCCCAAATAAATAAGGTAGAAATCCTTGAAATATGGTTAATTACTAAATAGACCTTTAACCAAGGTTTTAAATTAAATCAATGTTCATAAATACTTCCTTCAATGTCAAACTAATACTTTTCATAAATTTTTAACCTTGTATCCTTTAAAAAATATAATTCACACTTTATTCATTAAATAAGATCTTATCTTTAACCAAAAATATTTTAATTAGAAACTTGGGTCCATTATTTTACTGATAGAATAAAAAATGTGATTTTATTATTCCATAATCAATGTAGGGAATGATAATCATATGAAATCTCATTAAAGGATGAACAATTAGACTTTAATAGGGATTATTCATACAAAATAAAAAATAAAATTCCCAGGAGTGAAAGATAAGTATCTATTAATTATCTTGGTTCACTTCATCGATTATGATCCCATAAGATTTCCCTTTGTCCTTTGTATTTATAGGTTTTTGTGGCTTATCATTAACATTAGTACTTGGATTGGGGAACTTGTTAGAATAATGAAAAAACTACATGAAATTAAAACACTAAAGTTTGGGATGTTTATTCTATGGGGGTTTCTCATTATTTTCATCATTAAATAACTTCCTCCCATCAATTTAGCATTCAACCACTATATGACCTTCCATTTCCACTAAAAACATTTAGTATTCCAATTAACACAATTACATACATGTTTTCCCAAAAAAATTTCATAATGAAAGGTTTATTTTCTTTTCTCCATGGTTGTTATATTTTCTTTTAAAAACCATATTCCTTTCTTGTTAGAACCAGGAGATTTTTTATACACAACTCAAACCTCCATTTCCTCCTTTATAGAACATCTGACCACTTAATAATAGCTTCGAAAGTCTCTTATATCCATGTCCTTTTAAATAACAGGTTTTAGACCACCAAATAATCGATCAATGTTTCTTTCTCCATGAATGGTAATACTTGGAGAGTACCTCACAATCCTTGTAAAATTTTATTCATAAGTTGAAACATATTCATCATCCTTCTTCTTAAGATCTATTAATTCCATTTATATTCTCTTATGAATAATATAAGGAAAGTACTTATTAAAAAATAAGTTCTTGAACTTATCCAAATCCATTAAGTCAATTTCATATTAATACCTCGTTTTCCTGATTAGTTTCCTACACTATTCAGCTTCACCTTCTAACCAATAAATATCCAGAATGAATTTCTCATGTTCCCAACATTGGATAATGGAAAATAACCTTTTAGTGGTATTTATCCATTGTTCAAAAATAATTGGATCAAAATACCCATTGAAAGTATGTGTACATTTCAACACGAAGACTCAATAGAATATTTATCCATCCTTTTCTCATTGGGGAGTCCATCATGGTTCATAGCCTGAGATATTTGGGTGAGTATGGTAATTTTACATTTTATTCCTTATCCAATATCATGTTATTGTTAAGGAGGATAATAATTTAATTTTCCATTACATCCAACACTAACACAGTTC
Organism: Viscum album; assembly: GCA_963277665.1. NCBI lineage: Eukaryota > Viridiplantae > Streptophyta > Magnoliopsida > Santalales > Viscaceae > Viscum > Viscum album. Next base: position 30,690,151 of record OY728150.1, on the reverse strand, counting down.
CTTCAGGTTCCATCCATTGTGTAAAACCAAAATCATAGAGTAAAGAATATTTATCAGAGTGAGGAAACACATGATCCCGAGAACCACTTATAATATGTATAAATAATGAAATATATTTTAAACTATGAAACCTTTGGTTTATCCTATGTTATTAATATGAAAATTATATTTAAATCCTTTATGATGGTTTTTTAAGAGTTTATGAATTCCTAAATCATATCCCCCAGGAGTGTCAAAACAGGTATGCAACATGGCCCGTTTTTGTGTACCAGCTTACCCCAAGGCAAAATTAGGATATCTTATTATATTTGTTTCCCCTAGTTACATTTTTCTATAACCACATCCACTTGTAGTATCCAGACATGGATGTATTTCTAGGAAACCACTTACTATATCCTTTACCAAAATTCCATGAAAGTTTCCTAAACATTAACTCATTCTTATGCGTATCCTTAGATACATCACTAAAAATATCCTTATAACTATACCTAGGTATCTCACTAAAGTTTTTTCTATCTTATTTTCCAAAGGATAACTAAACATTTTCTTTGATACCAACTATAGTGAACCTCACATTACATACATTAACATTATATAACATTTGCGGAATACTTAAAACATTATACAAATATATGCCCAAAGACCACAGTAGACTAGTTAATTTTCAAACATGGAAACATAAACACTACTACCTAAATGAGCTACATCATCCCCCACTAGGTCATTCTTGACTATCACACTTCTTCATCACATCAAACATAATACATATATTTATAACCTATGGTAAGGAAACATAAAAAGGGGTGATATAATATGATTAGTAAGGGTAACCAAGGTAGATACATAGGAATAATCTTGAGCATAAGGATATGAGAACATGATCATGAAAATAGAAGATCGTACCCTAAATATAAAATATCATAAACATGAATCATGTCATAAATCATAGAAGTTAAAAATACATGAATCATAAGTAAATAAATAACATAATACATGAAATCATAACATAGGTGAAAAAACATAGAATTATGGAAAACATATAAGGATAGAAAATATTATGTATAGGATACCTACTAAGAACTTTTTACCATTCTATAATTGGAATAAATATATATGTACCTACTTCAAGATGGGGATTCCCTCCCATGGAGCCTCTTGTATTGGCCTTGGGATTTCCTCATGTGTACCCTCTAGTTTCAGTTTTGGGATGTCCTCTAACGTGCCTTCTTGATTCAGTATTGGGATTCCCTCCCATGTACCCTTTTATCTCATAAAACATTTATCATTACCCAATTCATTGGAGGGAGATATAACACATATCATAATAACATCATTCATATATGTTCCACAAAATAAAACTTTCATCATATCATGAACCAGAAAAAGAGATAGGTTTTATAGAAATTAAATCATAACCCATGAAATGATATGGGTATAATTTACATTTAATCACATCATAACCTACGAAAATAGATAGGTTTCATAATCACTTCATAAAATAATAATTCAGGAAAATAAGTGGGTTTTAAAAGCATAAAACCCATGTGAGAGGAATGGGTTTCAAAAACATATAACCCATAAAAGAGAATCAGGTTTCAAAAACATATAACCTGTGAAATAGAAATGGGTTTAATTAATATCACTCCATAAAAACATTAACCATTAATTTTAATAACAATAATTTAATCATTCAATAATTTCCCTATAAAGTGCATGAGTGACACCAAAGGATGTCATCATAGATGGGAAATAATTTTCAAAGATATTTTAAAAACATTTCATGAGTAAAATATCCTTTCATCTTTAAAAAAGTCTTTTTAAAACATAAAACCTTTGTAAACCATTTTCTTTAATAATCCTTATAAAACATAGAAATAAGTCTTGAAAATCATTTTTAAAACCTTTTTCCTTGAAAAATTATAAAAATAAGCTTGAAATATTTTGGAAAAAAAATCATCTAAAACTTATAAAAATATTCTTGAAGACATTTTGAAAACCTTTTTGCTTGAAAACTTCTAAAATAAGCTTCAAATGATTTTAAAAACATTTTTCTTTGAAAAGACTTTTAATGGTTATAATGAAATCTTAAATAATTTGAAATCCATTTCACTGAAAATAAATTGAAACTTATAAAGAGATCCTAAAAATGTTTTTTAAGACATTTATTTTCAAAAGAATTTTAAAAGTTATAAATAATTATTGAAGCCCTTTTTAAAACTTTTTTATAAAACATTGTTTTGAATGAACATAGATTTCTAACCGAATTGAGGGTAAAGTCGAGATTTCTTGAAAATACTTTCTTAAATATATGATAAACCAAAGAGTGTAAAAAAGGTACTAACACATGAATATACCATTAATAACCATAATTAAAAAAATTAATTACTTATATTAATATATGTATCATAATATTTCATTAAAGGATCCATAAAAATAAACAATATCTAAAAGCAATGAGATTGTTTCAATAAACTCTTACCATTTGGTAACTTCGAACCATACTCCCCATGAAAGAAAATAAAATTAAACGAATATTAAAATTTAATGAAAAGAATTAGATTCATGATATAATAGTTCAAAGGCTGTATATACACCTTGTGGAAAAATATAGGTGCATAACATGGCATGTCTCAAAGAAAGAAAATTTAGACAAAATTACTTTACTGATTTGGTAACTTTTGAAACATAAACCCCATGAAAGAAATGTAATAAAATGGATATGTAAATACACATAAATTTAATTATAGTAATCAAATAAAACATTAATTTTAATTATATAAACCACAAAAAAATAATGGTGAACATGGCATATATCTCACAGATATACAAAGTGGGATGAAATTTCTCTTTCCTTGTGTCTTGACTCTAGTCGTGCTCATTAAAACCACCTGTTTAATAAATATAAAATTATTCTAAATATTTTATAGAGCTATATTCATATATATAATATCTTATATGGTTTTATTATTACCTTGTATTACCCGCTTGTTTACAATCCTATGTTAATGTTTCACTTTGGGTAATATTCACTTTGTTCTTCTCATGTGTCTTAATTTGTTATATCTTTGGTCCATATACTTATATCATGATTTAAATAATTTATAAAATTATATAAATATCATGTATATTAATTATATTTTTATTAGAATAATATATATAATATATATGTATGAAACAGAATACACCCTTCATTGAGACGGTAAGCCATACGTATGCTAGAACGTAGTTTTTGTGTTTATTGTCATATTGAAAGAAATAATTTAAATGAAATATATTTTTTATATATTTATTTATATATAATTATTCTATTATAATTATTATATCATGTATAATATAATTTCACTAAACTCATCCACAATACATTATATGTAGTGTGTGAACGAACCACATCGCTTTGAGGGTTCGGCAGTCCACACTTCCTCAAATGAAATTATCGTATTTACACCAAAGGGAAAGTATATTGATATATGTTGTAAAAGGATTAAATAAAATTAAATACATATTAAATATAATTTATAACATATATAAATATTTTTTCAATCATAATGTCCACCATGAGAGGTGTTAAGTAAAAATGAACAATCATCGCTTTGTGAGGAGGTAGTTCGTCGTACACAAAAACAGTATGTTCGTTAGCCATTATATGGAGGTGTGTGTATGTGTAGGTTAAAAAAATAGAATAAAAACACCCTAAAATATTTAATATACTGTTTTAATACAATCATGTAATAAATAGATTATAGTGGGTGGAGATATAAAATAAAAGAAAGGAGCATGAGAAAAGTTGATACCTCTTAATCGGGAAACTCCTTTTGATTTGCCTCAAAGGGCTTCCTTGAATAGACTTATTACAAATGTTATGAATCAAGAATTAAGGATGGTATTTTTAGGATCACTTTTTGTAGATATTGGTCGATAAAATGTGTCTTTAGATGTGTCAGGAAGTGGGAGGTGAGGAGGCCTTTTTATAGTGGAGGGAAATGACACCCTTGGTATTTTTGAAATGAATTTGGTGTTACCTTAGTATTACATGTTACCCAAGTATAAAATGGACCATTAGGGAACATTAGAGTCTTATGGACCGAAATATTCCCATAAAATAGGTTTTTTACAAGTTTATAGTTTATTTTTTCCTATATGTTTTAGATTTTGTCTTTTGTTAAACATAATTTTTCCATAAAATTCTAATTAATTTTAATTAACTTCACTAATATTTTTTCTGAAAAACTAATTAGAACATATTAGGAATTATAAAATATTATTATTCCTAATATATAATCAATGTTTCCAAATTTAATTCATTTAAGTGGAATAAATTAATTTAAATTTAATCCCGCGGATTGGACGACAATTTGGTTATTTAAAGTAAAAACATCCAAACATTCTCTATGTTTTAAATTGAAATTGATTCAAATTACATAAATTGGACTAATTTATAAAATTATTATCTAATTAAACATTACAACCAATTTAATATATAATTTATATTTATAAATAAATTAGATGAAAAAGTAGTTTTGAATCAAAATTTAGTATTTTTAACTTTTCATTAAAAATTGTAACCTTACATAAAAATACAAAAAAAATTATCCTAACCTAATTTTTATGTTTATATTTAAGAATATTATGTTTACTTTGACATATTAAATATATAAAACTTTCAAAAATTGTATTTAATATGGGTTCTCCATTAAAAGGTGGTAAAACAACCTTTATTAAAATATAGGCTTTCAAGAATAAAATTCGGTTTTTTCTTATATTATATCTATCAAATATATTTAATGACTATCAAAAATATTTTTTTTGATATGTAAAATATATAATTAATTAACATACTTCACTATTTTTAATTAACCTAATTTATTAATATAAATCGTCTTTTTCACATAAAAAACTTTTATAAAATCTATCACAATATATTCATTTGTTTTTTATATTCGTTTATAATTAATAGGTAACCAATGAATTAAACAATATATATTCATAAGTTATTTAATACTATAATATAAAATTTAATTTTCTTGTTATATCCTATTAAATAATAATATTTTAATAATGCATTATTTTTCTTTAACACTCGGTCATGCATGTTATGTAGGCCATTGAGGAAAGTAAGTATTTTTTGTAATGTAAGATAAACTCGTTGTTTCATGTAGATAAATGTAAAATTTATTTTTCATGAATTGAATGACTAATTTTTTTTAATATAAAACATTATAGACATATTTAATATAAAATAAACCACTTTCATTATCTTGTGAAATGAAAAATATCAAAAACATTAAATTAATTTGAAAAAAAATAATTCAAAAAATATTAGGGTGTTAAAATATACCTTACTCAAAATTTTCTATTGATTTATAATCTCCATTGAACTACACTACATCAACATTGTCAAGAAAAAACAAAGCATTCAAATATTATTCATGACAAAAGATATATATTTCTGCTAGCATCAAATACATCCCATTCTTCTAATATCCTGACTCAAAATCCAATATCTAAAAACTTGTTCAATTTATCTTTTTACCCGTAATATAACCCAAGACTCACTATACAACATATATTACCTCCACCATGACACACATATATTATTTAGATAAAAAAATTGAGCTGATCAGCTACCTCATCACACTCATGGGAAACCATGACACCTTTTCCCTTATGCCTACCCCAAGTTATTAATTATAAATAAAAAACTATATCCAAAACTTATATGGTGATTAAATATCCAATATTATTTAATAAATTAATTCTTGAGTGACCCTCCCAATTATCACCGCCAAATTCCACCACTTTCATAGCAGTCTTTATGGGTTCTTCTTATCATTATGTCAACAACTCAACCTACTCCCAATTTGGGTTCTCACAAGAGTTTAACATTATATGAAAGTATTTTTTCTTAATCACCAATACATAACTCCCATCTTATTCCTCTAAAATGATAAACTGTTAATTTAACCACTTTTACATACCATTTTTCTATTCCCTTATGTTGTAACCATCATCAACCATTAAACCATAAAACCATAACAAAGGTTCCTCAAAAGAAGATACATAAATCTATTAAAGGATTTTATTGTTTAGGTTAGGACCCATATAACAAATTATTTCATAAAATAAAATTACTGACACTTTCAAGAAAACATGATCACCTAACCAACAAATCATAGTGTCTAAGTCCACTAGGCCCCTCAATCTAGAATAAAATAATAGATTCAAAACTATAAGTTATTTATCTGAATATCAGAGATCCATTAAAGGAATATCACAAATAAAAATTTTATGCATCCCTGGGTGATTTATTTCTTGATCAATCCAAAAATCATTGAACCTCTAATGTAATGTTTGTTTCAATCACAATAGACTCTTCTTGTCCTATTATACATTCTGGAATTCTCTTAGTTGAAAATTGGGTAATCCTAATCAAAATCCCCATGAATTCATATAACATTAAACATAGAACATGTTATGTATCACTTTATGTGTAAGGTATTAACTTCATTATTTAAACAAGTGTTATAACATCACATATTGTATCTTGAATCATCATTATTCATAATAAATCATAGATTTTTTCAAAAAAATTAATTATTTAAATATTCTTGAAAACTAATTATATGAGTGAAATGTTGATCTAAGATAGAGGAACTACCTTAGACTCACTTTTATAATACCACTATCCTAGAGAGTTCATAAATTTAGAAAAAAATGATGATTGATGATCTTCAAATTTAATATAGAGTTGGAAAAATTAGTTAAGAGGGATACCTATTTGTCTTTTCTTATTAATCTAAAGGGAAATGAGTATTTTAGAGTTATTATATAACATTTTAATTTTATTAAAAAATAAAAAAAATATACACGACCCATCCAATACCTAGTGACCATCATCGGGTACCCAAAGGGCTATCACCCATCAAGTAGTTATCCAATTCTTATTCGGTGGATAACCAGGTCTCACTTATACACTCTCAACACCATTGGGAACCTGGTGATCCCTATTCTATACCCTGCTGTATATTAAGTATTTTATATATAGAAACTAATGTGGAAAAGTTTTTATATCAATATGAAAATCTGTTTTTGAGACCCCCAAACAGCTATAAAATACATCCTATAGGTATACCATAATTAAAAATAATGTCCAGATCAATAATTTTATGAACACGGCTACTCTAAAATCTGAAAGTCTCAAACTTATTTTCCCCTAATGACCTAAAACAATATGAGTCATCATATTTAAGAGCTATATAAGAAATATAACCATGGATATATCATTATTATTTTGTAGAGTTTCTAGAAAAAAATTCTATTTGCTTTGATGGTCAGGGATAATTATGTTTTAGTTTTCCATAATGATAAGCGGATCAGGACATAGTGGTACATAATAGTTTTTGTGATTTTATAATGTTAGTTATAAAAAGTTGATTAATCCATGGTTTGAAGTCCAATATTTATAAATGAGGTTAATTGGTATCATGTTTTATGCATTACACTATAATTCTATATCATGTTAAAAGGTGGAGTTTTCTTGTTTGATGTAAGGAATACATTTAAATTGGGTATTCAAGGAATAGTTGAGGAGATAAGGGAACCACATCATAATGATTTATAAAAAAATATAATATTTTTACGGGGTATAAATTTCTATAGTATTTGAGTTTCACATTTTATATATTATTATCATCTAAGTATAATTTCATGTTTTGGGAAATTTTTTTTTGAAATTATTATATATTTTTCAAAGAACATTCAATAGAATATAAGTTATATAACCTTCTTATAAGTCATATGATACTGAGAGGGGAGTAACTAGATCCCAATAAGTGATGTTGAAAGAGAGTAATTGCTTCACAAGGTTGTAACATCATTTCAACAACTCATGTAGGATAATAACTTCATATTTATGTATACAATTCTAATTTAATGAAGGGATAAGTCTTATTTGGTTTGGTGAAAAAATTATGAGTATATTTATCATACATTAATTCAATTATAGGTTACATCATATTTGTATTTTATGAAAGGTAAGATTCATTGAAAGGTGGAAGTTTCAATGAGAAAAAAGATGTCATTGAACAATATTATCCATGTTGATTGATATAATGTTGAATATTCATATATGTTAGAGAAATTGAAAAGTTAGGAGACTAAATTTGAAATGACTATGATATCTCACTCATCTCATCTTTTATTGTTTAAATTTTATAAGTGAATAATGTTTCTATTGGTGATTTCTATTCATTCCAATGATTTATCCATTCATGTTTGGTTGGGGAACCTTATAAATGACTGTGTAATCCTTATTAATTTATTTTATTTAGTTATATAACAAAAATAATAAAAGTTTAAAGTTAAAATAAACTATTTTAAAAGGTAAAATAGAGGTTTGTAAAAGAAATAAACGGATAATTAACTAATCTATTTACCCCCACCTCCCTCTTAAGGAATATTGGTGTAATCTCTTAAATTGTATCCTCCTCAATTATAGTGTATTAAAATATTTTAGATATAACTTTATTCTCATTATTGTGATCTATTAGATATGATTTCTAAAATAATAAATGAAATCGGTATAATCAAGATGAGTTAGTTTCCCATAATCACAACATGGAATATATTCTACATAAATCAATCCTCACATCATAAGGAACTTAATATTTTTACCTTTGACTATTTTTATATTCTTTAATTGGATCCTTTATGAAAAATCGTAGTGGATATAATATATTGTGTTCAGAGGAGTTAAAAAATGTTACTTTTCATATGTATAGATCTTGTAGTTATCATTTCAATATATTAATAATGATAATGGTGATTAGGGGGAAAATTATATAGGTCATGGGAAGATAATTTATCCAGAAATGGAAAAATTTCAGGTAGTTGTTCTGGAGGTTTTCATTTTACATATTAAGGGAATGGTGGTTTCTTGTTGGAATAATAAAATATTGAAGGTAATGTGGAATGTTTTTAATGGAGTGTATATTATTTATTCCATACTATTTAAATATAAGAATATATCAAAAACAATAGATATGGGGTTAGAGTGTGTATCATATATATAATATGTGGCTTTCCTAATAAAACCCAAAAAGTGAAGAAGAATGTGATGTAGAAGATATATAAAAATTGATTCATTTATTTGGTTAAGGTTTTATCAATTTTTTAGATTCATTTTACAATTTTATTGTGTAAAGTATTTGTAATATTAATAATGGAAGTGAGGCCTATTTGGGTTGATAATGAGTCTTCCCACATGATTTTTATTTGTAAATAGTGTAATTATAGTGGAATTGTGGGTGGTGTACTGAGATTTATCACACCATAGATACAAACCACATTGGGTAAACCATGTATATCCTTATGATCCTATATATATTTTTTATTTCAATCCATCAATCAAATGATAATATAGTTTTCTATGTTGAAAAAAAATAAGAGATCCTATAGTGAATTTATTATTAAATAAGAAGAAGTGGTAGAAAGTTAGGGGTGTGATTTACCCCCCAGGTTATCTAGTGGTTTTTCTAGTTCCATTTTACCATAAAAGTTATTATTACATACCTCTTTATATGGCCATTTTTTCTTATATTGCTAGTTTATTTTTTATGTAGTATGGACACACTTTTGTAATATTATGGGATTATGGTATTTGATCGAAATAAATTCCAACTATGAAAGAGTATAATTTATTACAAGAAGATATCTTTAGGAATGGAGGTGTTCACTATTACAATATAAAGAATATTTTTTTTAAGAAAATAGTACTAAAATGATATAAAATAATAAGTAGGAGCACGTTGCGGATCTAAATAATATTAATACACTTGAATGTTCATTGTGAGATATAATATTCCTAAAGTAATAGACTAAAAACATATTGAAACCATGAGATACAATGTGATAAATATTTATGAGGGTGACTATAATGTTTGGGATTCATAGCCATAAATTCAAAAAATACAATTTTTGATCTCAATATTCATGTAAAGGAATTTGTAGATTTTTTTTCAAAAGAGTAGACATAGTTTTTAGATACATGATAAGGTTTAGAGAGGATAGATTTTTTGTCTATTTTATAAATAAGACATTACCTCTTTATTTTAATCTATTAGTTTTTTATAAAATATATTGACCTTAATTTTGTTTAACTTTATGGCTTAAAAAGCATGTGTGTGGCTTATGAAATGAGGTTTTATGAGTGTATTTAAAAGTTTAAAAGAAATTATAGAAAAAATAGTGCTCAAATCTAATAAACCTAACCATGAATGATGAATTAGATGATAAAATTGATGAAATGATAGAATTTATTTAATGAAAACTGAACAAGGGAAAGATACAATTTAAATAACAAATTCATCTTTCTAGTTTCAATTATAGTAAGGTAGGATATCTTCTTCATAGATGTTCCAATAAGTTGTATTCCCAATAATATTATGGATAATGTCCAAATAATTTTCTATTTCTATATATATTAGATCAACTAAATTCTCAAAATGAAGTGATTGAAGTGAAATAAAACATTATTAGTATTGTTGACTTATAAAGTAAGCCTGAACATAACTTGTAGGATGTTGAAAATAAAATTATTACAAACCCATGTCATTTTTGTTAATTTTTTCATACTAATTTTTAGTAATTTTAATTTATTTGAGTAATTTTAGTTTAGAGTTTGAAATTTTGGGATTTCTCTTATGTTACATGTTTTACATGAATGTTTTAAGGGAAACTATGTGATGACTCATACATAGGTACCTTTCTAGTTAATTTTTTCTTTAATGGTTTTTCTACACCAATAATGAATGGTAGGATCCAAAACATGTGAAATATAGTAGAAATGGTGTGATTACTTTATGTATTTTAGTGTGGGAACATGGATTGTGAATATTTAGGAAGAACCATGAGAGTGACCATGAAATATTTCTATAGTTTTTAATAGAGTCTTTTTTCTTGCTGGTGAACTATTTGATAACCATGAGGGTGTCAAATTTTGTCCAATGTAAGTCTCAATATTGGGGAAAATATTGCAAAACAATTAAAACTAACTATGTGTTCTATATAGTTTTAATAAAATATGTTCTTTTTATTTTCCCTTATTTGGATTAAAGTTTTATCCCCTTCTTTTCTCCCTTATATGTCTTGAGAAAATATATGCAGGTAACAAGAGTGATCTACCACACTTCCCTTAAATTTTATTCCTATTTTCATTTGGATTCCAGTTCTATTTGAGTGGTAAAACATTGTTTCGCAATTGTTTATATTTTTTTATTCTCCAATTTCTCTATCCTCATGATTTTTATTCTCTCAAAAACCCTAACTACTATTTTGGTTGGTACTAGGATTCATGATGAGTCTAATAATGGGTTTTCTATTTTTTTATAGGTGGTTTAGAGGACGTTTCGTTCCTCAATAATGTGTTCATCACTAAAGGAAACACGTTATGATTTATTCATACATGAATGAGTTTTTTTTTTCAGTTATATCACCCACAAAATGTGAGGTATGTAATTCATGATTGTTTCAATAATTTTATTTTAAAATTTTATATGTATGATACACCATGGATGGGTTGAAAGTAATTTTTAAAAGGATTTCTAGACTTTTAATGGATGTAATTTCATGTTATTTTTTATTTTTGTTTTTAAAATGATTTTATTGTATTCCGATTATCATAAAAAACTCCTGAGTTTATATTTAATATAGATTCATTGATTTTAAAGGGATTCTTAGAACAGTTTGATAAGTTTTATATAGGTTCTTCAAACTAGTTGGTTTCCAAAATGTTTTTTTTTGTGTTTAAATAACTTGGCTTCAATGGATTTTTTAAATAAGATTTAAAATGATTTAAATTATATTTTCATCACAGTATAATTATTAAATGCATGTTTTTAACCCTTGATGAAGTGTTCCTAGAACATGTGAGACCCATTGATTGATCCCCTTATTATTGAATATGTTTTTGTGAATTGTTAAACTTATGGGAGGTTTTATATTGTTATATTATTATATAATGCTTATTTATGGATGTAAAAGGGGGTATTTTTATTGTGAGGGTGTAGAAGGTGAGATGAAGTTTAATTTTTTAATGATTTATACTTGTTTCTTATACATTTCTTGATTCCTCACCTCTGTTTTTTGTTATCATAAGAATCCTCAGAAATACTAAATGACCTAGATAAGTGAAAACTCTAGTTTTCCTGGTATTTAAAAAGAGTTAAGGACCCTGTTAGCTATGTGAACCCTTATGTATTGTATGTCACGGCTGGGATGTGTGACAGGGATCATCTATTTTTATGGGGATACCAAGATACATAAGTTCTTATAGGCTAATCTAAGGTTTGTATCACTAGTACATATCATACGACTTGAGTCCTAGGGAGTAATAGTGACACATTGATCCTCTTAGGATGATTCAAAGGATCCCATCCTATATTATATTTCTATCCCTTATTCTTTTTTTCACAAGGCACCATCACTTAAATGTTACACATTAATTACACTCCATTAACATATTGGTTCCTATGTGAGATTTCATTATACCTCAGCCATGATTTGGATTCACTTTCAAAATAATTTATAAAATTGTTTAGAAATTTTGGTTTTAAAGTAATGTCATGGTTGTTACTTAAATTGTATTTAATAGAGGATTAAAATGATTTTTTTAATTTAAAATAAGATGTAATTTCAGGAACATGAAATTTGTGGAAATTTATGGAAATAATAATGAAAATATAATTTTTTTTAATGTTTTTAAAAGTCTTCTCTGTATGATTGAGAAATAATTATTTTAAAAAAATTGATCCACCTATGTTTTATTTGAGTATGGTGGATGTTTTACTATATGTATTATCGCATGTTATTTGGATTTTCATTCTAGTAACATGTGAAAACCAATTTTATATATTATGGTCAAACTATTATTTTATATATTCTTTCATAAAGGTAATTTCATAAAATCCTTAATGAGATCCCACTGGTCATGTTTATCTCACACCTTACATAGGCACTTATGAATGGTTGTATATATGTTTATATTTTAGGTGATCATTTTTTATAACATTATTTGAGGTGTAGGATCTCTATTGATGAATTAGTGGAATTTTGCGAGTGATTTTGGGTCACATCATATATGTGGGTTTTTCAGTGTACAATTTTATTCAGAGATGTTAGATCGGCCAATTCAGCTCGTCGTACTTTGTATTTTGGATTTGAAATTATGATTTTAATATATTTTATTTTATTTAATATTTTGTATGGATTCTTATTTCATTAATCCCTATTTAGTTTTTTATCTTTTTCATTCCTTCTTATTTCACATACATGGATGACCAAATACTGGATAGTTCATGCTTGATGCTCTAAAGTTCCCACTGTATGTTTATTATTGTTGTTTTTTGTTAGTATTATTGTTATTATTATTATTATTATAAATTTTAAATAATTTCAAAGTTTACTTTATTGATACAGAACCACTAGTTTCTAGCATGTGGGTACCAGGTACACCCTTCAGGCTAAGTGGTGAGCTAAGTCTAGTGACATGCCTGGTTAGCTCATACTGGTTCATTATAATTTGTATCACATCCTAGTTTTATCAATATGGGAAAATGTTGCCGAATAACTATTTTATTATTTATACGTGTTAGGGTATAATGTAGATCATGATTTTTTTGGACTCGATAGGTTAGTCATGAGTAGGTTTCTAATTTCCACCATTAATAACGACTCTTGAGTTTCCATGGGTAGTTGGTATTAAAATGTTTAAATATGAGATTTCGTTTTTGTTATACTTGATGTTTTATTGACCAAAATTATGATGATGCGAGTTAAATTTGTTTTTTTATTTTGGGGTGAAAATAGAAAATGGATATATAGCGTGAGGTTTGCTCGTACGACCTGATAAATGAGGCAAATACCAAATTCTTGATTCAGGAAACATTTTAAGAATTGTGGAATGATTGGAAAATGTAATTTCAAACCATGTGGTTGAGTCAACCATAGTTCTACATATAATTATGAATTTTTATTTATAATCCATAATAATTGTATCTTTCTTGAGTGATTCTCAATATTATGAAATAAATTTAGGTGATACCTATGATATGTTGAGATAATTGAATTATTTTTTCATTGTGTTTCTATTATTCTTTCTCTTATGTTCATATTTTGAAACTAGTTTCATGAGTGAATGATATTTTTTTGTGAAAAGTTATTATGGTCTAAAATAAGTTCCTGTCGTTTATTTGTAAAATTGGTTAGGTTTTCAAGAAATATTTCCTTTTTAAAGTGGTTGATTTCAATATAAATTCCATAAATATTTTTAGTATTAAAAAATTTTAATAAATATTTTTTAAAGGAATGGTATCTTATTGTTTTTTTTTCAAGTGTATTATGTTTTAAAATAACAATTTCAACATGTTTTGATTTTATTTTATAGGGAAAATCATGTTTAAGTAAAGAAGAACCTTTAAATTTGGAATGGTTATTTATTTTAAAGGGGAGCAGTGATTTCCAAAAACACAATTTTGGGATTTAATTAGTCATTAAAACTTAGTGGGTACTTAAACTAGGGCTGACATTAGAAATTTTGAAATAATAATTTTAATTTGTTTTCGAAAAAAGTGGAGTTTCTATCCAGTTTTTTTTAAAAAAATAGATTCTTAGTTTATAACATTTTTAATATTGGGATTTTTTGGGGTCAGTTGGGAAACATGAATTGATTGGGATGTTCAATTTCATTTAACTTATTCCTCCCAAAAAGGCCTTGAGTAAAATTGGGTTATTTATTAATGGTGGTATGGCAGTGTGTATTGAAATTACTTGAGGTTGTGTTTTTATATCGGGATTTTTTGGGGACCATATTGGTTAATTTGGGTTGACAAGGCCAATTATCCTTGGTTGATGAATTATATCACTTGGTTCTATGGTAATGATCAATTTTTAAATTTTTTGAATGGGTTTATAGACTTTGAGGGTTAGAGGTGTATCTTTTTTGATTCATTATTCTTGTTGTATCTTATGTAAGAATTGGTTTCTTTAAGAGGTTCATGCCTTGTGTTTTTATTGTCCCTTATGTTTATGTTCTTATGATATTTGATTTTTGGTGTGGGTTATACTAGTTTTTTGGATTATTTTTCTGAACCTAGGGAATCTCGAGGTATGTTCACGGTTATTTGGGGTGTGTAGTTTTTTCTAGTTAGGTCATGGTTGCTTATAGGTTGACATTCATTCTATTAAGATAATTGTGATATGGTGCTCTAGAGGATAACCTTTAACTTCTATATAATAGAATTTTGTTACTAGATCTTAAACCCATGTAATTCCATGATGATTCATGAACTTATCTTATGTGTGTATCAAATATCTTGGTATGTGCTGGTTTTGGGTGCCTAGATATTCTGAATCAGGGATGTTTATGAGTTATTGGTATTTTGGATGGATTTTGGGTTGTACTTCATTTGTTATATTTGAGATGATTTCTGGTGGATGGGGTTTTTTTGGTTTCCTTAATGATGTGTATAATTTTTTTTGTTTTGGGTAGTACACTCTTTTTTAAAGTGGTCAATTGTTACTTCAAAATTTTTAGGGAATTACTAAAGGTGGGGAAAACTATATTGGGTCACTTCCTTCTTTGATATATTGTTGAAGAATTACGTATTGTTTTATTTCTTGAGGATTCCTAATATTTATTTGATAATTTTTATAGGTTTTTTGGGGATGGAAATTTTTCAGTGTTTTCATATTGTTAGGGTCTTAATGATTTTTCCATCACCCTCTCACCTTTCGTAATTCGGTGTTCAGAGTTTCCATGTTCTAATTATTTTTGTTGAACCAAGGAATTTATTGGGGAAAGATTGTAACAGTAGGGAGAATTTTGTAGCTCTCTTATCACAATTATTTATTACTTTATTTTATCTTATTTTGTGGTAATTTTATTTTTTTATGAGTTTTGGTTTAGAGTTTTTAATTCTTTAACTTCACCTCTATTTCATTGTTTGCATGCATGGTTTAGAGGAAACTACATGATGGGACTTCTCCAGTTCATTTTTTTCTTTTATGTTTTCTCTTCATGGGTATCGTGTGATTAGGTCCAAACCATATGAAATATAGTAAGAATAGTAAAAGTAATTTTTCCTATAGGGTGTTGGTTTATGGCATACATATGGTTTGGAGAAACCACTTGAGTGAAGGTGTTATAGGAATGTAGTTTTTAATAGATTTGTTTTCATTTTTAGGGAATGGTTTGATAATGTTTTATATTACTAGGCCTTGACTAATTCACATAACATTGTTGGTGTACATTTTACCAAACCTCGCACCATAAATGTGTGGTCTACCCAATTTTAATAAAATGAAATATTTTTATTTTTTCCCTCCTTAAAAATAATTGGGTATCCTCTTTGTTTTTACCCCATTTGGATTATAATAACTTTGGGAATTTCCAAGGGGTTCCCTCCCTCTATTTCCTTCTGTTTTAATCTTATTATCATTCAAATCTCAAGAAGTTTTGAGTGATAATAACTTCTTTACACCTTGTTTCTCTTCCTATCTTCCCTTAATTTTTTTTCTCACAAATACAGACCACTATGAAGGTTTTTATTATGGTTTGATATTATTTTATTGTTGGGTTTTTTTATTTATAGTGTGTCAAGGTCATTTCCTTCCTCGGTTGTGTGTTCACCAATTAATGTGATGCATTGTGATTTGTTGCCTCTTGGATGAGGTGCATGTTTCTATACAGTCTCCTTTATAATACGATTCATATAATGATTTAATGTTTTAATTCATTTCATCAAAAAATATGTGTATATTATATAGCATTGATGGTTTGTAAGTGGTTTTAAAATGTATTTTTAGACTTTTCATGAATGTAATTTCAATGTATTTCCAATATTCATTTTTAAAAAGGATTTAATTTTATAAAACGTGTTTGAAAAAACACCCATGTGGCTCTTTGAATTAGTTTCAATGATTTTAATGTGATTAATAGATCGGTTTGAGAACATTGAAAGAGGTTCTTGTAAATGTTTGTTTTAAAATTAAATTTTAAATTGTTTTCTAATAATTATGTTTAAAGGGATATTTTGAAATGAAATTTTAAATGATATAAACTACTATGGAATCCCTATATTGTTTTTGAAGGATAATTTGGCACCCTTAATGAAGTGTTCCTAAAACATTTGATACCACTAGATTTAGCCCCTTATAATAGATATCAACATTTTGGATTGTGACCATTTGGGGAATGTGTTAACTTTTTTCTATTGTTACATAATTATTATGCATTGATGTTAAAATGATTTCCTTCCATACTAGGCTATAAAAGGTGATTTAAGGTTTTTTTAAATTCATTATAATTGTTCCTTATGAGTTTTTTATTTTCAACCCCCATTATTTTATATCTTATAAAACCTAGGAATTAATAAATGATTTAGATAATTAAAATATCTAGTTAAGCTTGTGTCTGGATAGAGGTAAGGATTGTGGTAGCTGGTCACACTAGAATAGATCGAAGCATGTGTTTACCAATACTAAGATGGATTATAGGAAGTAGCTTGATTTATGGGACTATTGTCATAGAAATGTTATTTTAGGATGTCCCAGGGTTCATGTCTCTAGTTAGGAACATGTTACTTGAGTCATAGTTAGTACCCATGATGTTTTGATCCTTTTAGGATGATTTAAGGGATCTTATCCTATAGTCTATTTGTATCCCCAAGCCATGACTGATCATATGGAACCACCACTTAGTTGTTTCACTTTCATTACACTTCAATGGCATGTATATGCTTGGGGGACATTGAATCATACTATGGGCATGATTTTGAATCACTTTCAAACAAATTTATAAAATGACATACAAATTTTTCTTGTTAACAGACGACCTTGGTTGTTGCTTAAATTTAATTTAAAAATGGTTTAAAATTGTGTTTTTAATGTAAAAGGTGAGTTTATTTATAGAACCATAATTTTTAAGGGAATGTTTGGAAATAAAAACGAAAATTCAATTTAGAACTTTTATTGATGTTTTTAGAACTTATCCATCCAAGATATGAAAATGGTTATCTAAAAAGGATGGATCCACCTATGTTTTATTTGAGAAGGGTGGAAATTTTATCATATTGATTATATAATGTTGTTTGGATTTTATATATACTAACATGTCAAAAATATTTTATATATTATTCTTCTACAATCATTTTATGGAATTTTATATGAATGTAATTGTGTAGAATCCTTAGTGACAATATAATTGGCATGTTTACTTCACACCCTATGTATGAATTGGTGTGAGGTTTCATATGGAACTCTCTTTTTTTCTCTCAGGTGGCCAGAATTTTCCTAATTATTTGATGTCCATGTTTTTCTATTGATAGATGAGTGATATGTGGTGAGTTCCCCTATGTCATGTGGTGTATACTAGAGCTTTCATGGTTCAAATTTATTTTGGGATGTAGTATCATTCAATTTAGCCCAGTGCAATTTGGATGTGTCTCAAATTCATAAACTCAATCCATGTAAAGATAATACTATAAGTGGTTGGATGAGAATATTAATAATTAGATATTATGTATGATTGGTAAATCTATATTCTAATTTGATCCATTTTTTTCTCAAAAATAAGAAAGATACTACCAAAGTAAATCTTATAAATAAACATGATGTAGTTGAAATAAACATACCTCAATATTGCGTGAAAATATATCATACACAAATAATGTATTACTTTTATTCTTTTGATGGGAAAATCATAAGGATTTGAAAGTTATGTAAAACTGTAAAAATCATTATGGTATTAAAATAGGATTGTTTATTATTGAAACATTGACAAATTTCACATTCACGCTTATTTGGAGTTAATTAGGATCTAATTTCCAAATGAAGGCATTAGATATGTAATTTTCAATGACATCTTTGAAAATTCATTAGTCGAGAGGATGGAAGGTCAGACTCACCAGACCCCTTAAAGTGAAATTGTAACCAAATTAAGGAATCACTTATTGATTTAATATGTATTTTTGAACCCTTCCAAAATCCCAACATGGGACTTAATAACCTTGTTCCAATAATATGATTGAGAACATATGATTTATCTATACCTATATATATTAGAGTTTACCTATCTTTTTTTATTAAATAGTGATTGTTTTTGTTTCTCTTAGATCTCTAGAGTTTACTATCATCTAGGGAGGTGGTTTGTTTTTTGGATTTGGTATTGAACCTAAAAATGTGTCCTATGTATCCTATAAAAACATGAGTCAAAACCCATGTAGTGTTTTTGATTGATTGTGGATTATATCACAAAAAGTGTCTTGTAGTATAGGCACTTTCATCATACTGATGGGATGATTATCATGGATCTCTAGTCCCATGTGATTCATGATCGGTGTTAGAAAAAAAAGACAACAGAATATTAGATACATTACGTGAGAGAATACAATTAGATTTGAATAGAGGGTTAGGCACTAAGGCTACCATGAGAAGATTCTTATGTTGTGAAGGGGGAAATAGCAGGAAATAAGGGAGAGCATACGCAAGTATTAACATTAGATATCTGACCTGATAGATGAGTCAGGTGAGAGTATGTTTTATGTTTTATACCTTTGAGGAGATCCATAATTTGGAACCAAGATAAATATATCATCTTTATGTATACTATGGAATTATCCAGAATTAAACCTATAATGATACCCAAATACTAGTCAGGGCCTACACCTATGAGAAGTATCATTCTGATAACATAGAGTAATATATTGGCTCATGGTGAAACAATACTGAGCATGATGAGTGTCTCAACTCCTTGGTGTTTTAGTAATCCATGAGGAGTATCTCAACTAGAGGTGAATAATGATAACCAGGATGAGTATCTCACCTCAGTGGTGATTTCAAGTAATGGATGGTTCTTACGCTTAGGAGGATACCCATACATGAAACCTCGAGTAAAATATCAACTCAAAGGCAATTGTGTGGAATCAATATTTGGATCTTAGATAATGTTCCCCACCATCACTAATCCCAAACATGGGTGTGGGGGGGGGAGACACTGTAGTATGGACTGGTGGGATGTGTTCACAAATAAAAGTTTATAAAGGATCACATGCTTTAATATGAGTGTATATATAGTGCTTCTCGAAGGGGTTTCCTCCTAAGATGTTCACATAATGTTTCATTCATAAAATTCTTACAAAGATACCTCTCATAAGGCTAGACACATAGTGTTGTTAACATAGGATTGTCCACATACGGTTGGCTACATAGGATTAGATACATAGGATCCTTGTAAGGGGATTCCATATATGATTGGATACATATGGATGTTCACATTTGACATTTTGCATAGTGTTGTCCATGTAGAATTGGTTGTATAAGGATTACATCATATAATTTCAAGGAGTTATTTCTTTGTTATGTCATAGGACATAAAATGATGACTCACAAAAAAGAAAATCAAGGGTTTATATTTATTTCCCATGCATTTATTTTATAATGGATTACATTGTGATGGTATTATTTTTGAAGGTATTTACTTGTATAAGGATTTCCTTGAAGAGGTATTTATTTTCATATGTCCTTAGTAAATTTTCTTCGTGAAGGCCCTCACCTCTCCTTTAAATATTAGGAATTTAACTAAGTAGCTATTTTGAAAGAGTGAGTCCAGTCTAATATTCCACATTCCTAAAGTGTGTGATAGTATTTATAGACAGTGGTGAATAACTAATTTTCCAAAATATTTCTCCACATAGAAACAGGAAGCTGTATAGAATCTTATTCACTATGAAGATGCCCAAAATGTGTATCCTTAGAAAAAAATGTCAATTTTTAATTTGGGATGAGAATTTTTATAAATGGTTTGAATCATTATGTGGCTTTATAAAAAATTACGTGGTGGAAAAGATCATCACATTATAGTTTCAAATGAAAATGGATTCACAAATTAGTATCAAAACATTACCGATAGAGAAAATTGCTATGTGGCGGAAAAAAAACAACTATCATCAATCAAAAAATTGGATTCAGTTCATATAGGGATTAAAGGTCTAAGATTATATTTTTACTTTGTTGATTTGTATTTAGTATAACATTAACCCAAACATAAAATGGTCATAACGTTTCATATGTGAGTCCATTTAGGCTCTGCAAGCTGTAAAATCAAATCTTGTAACGCTTGTTATGTCTTTGGATATAGGGAATATACCATAATATGATTTTTTTTATTATGCCAAAAAGTTCCTGGAGGACACTAATAATGGGTTTTAAGGTGACAACACCTTTTAATTTTAAATTTTAAAAATCCATGGTCTAATCCCAGAGAGATGTTCTCACGACCATGTCATCAGATCAATAAATGTTTCTACGGAATATTTATCACATAGAACGTGAGTAGCCTTGCAGTGCATAGAAATTCTATTTTATTCCCCTTATGTTATAAAAATAGTTTTCTACTCCAAATAAACTTTTATTATCAAAGTGAACGTTTCCCCAATAACCTAATTTGACTTACTAACCACCTCCATAGCATCCTTAGATATATAGTGTATTCCTCCATTCCATGGAATATTACCATATACAGGGGAACCTACTAATGAATCTGACTCATTTTTACTAAATCCTTCCATGTATATCTCATAGTATGGGGCCCTTCTAGTGGACCACTAGGGTTTTTTTCTTATGAAAATCCGTCATATCATGAATTTAATGCTGAAAATGGTTACAATATCCTATAGGAGGTTCATAAAAAATCCATTTTTTGTATCTTAGATCTCCAGTTATGAAAATGTAGATACCATATAGAGGGGTATAGATATATCATTCTCAATTAAAATCCATGACAGAATAGGTTGTTTCATCATACGAGTACAAGGATCAGTGTAGATAAAAACAACCTAGAGAGTTTCCAATAATATTCAAAGCTAAATGGTTCTGGAATTGAAGTTTTATATTAGAGAACCTTCCCTAAAAACTCAAGATGGATGATATTTTGTTAGGGATACCTCAAATAACCACATCAGTAGAAAATAATGGAGTGGTCAAAAGATTCCTAAAACATGAGTTGAGGAAAAATAAAAACCAACCTCATCGGATAGATGAATTCTCATATGACAATTATCAAGAATCCTGACCACCACTCAATCTCACAAGACCCAATTAGTGTTTAAATTTCATTTTAAATCAATTCTGGATGAATGGTTCCTACTAAATCTATATACCTTGAAAATATTTAGGAGCTCCAAAGAAACCAAAAAATTAGATAGGGAGAGTTCCACCACTGGATCTCTCCTAACCAGTTAATAGATGCGAGGAATGATTTTGATACTAGGGAAGTTAGGTAAATCTAGTTTCCCCTACCCTTAAAATGGGGGAACTACCTCACCTTCCTCTATCATTATTCCATGGATTATCCTAAGCTTTCTCCATCAGTCATCATGGGCATTGAAAAAATTTCAAAACATGTATATTTAGAAAAATATTTATAGGATAAAATATATCTAGTAAACCTGTATAAGGAAAAGTCTTGAATTTACTTAAATCTATTTTTATTTAAAGACAAATAATTTAATAAGGTTTCCTGGGATGAGAACTTGGGTAAGGAGATAAATGATAAGCTAAAATAAATATTGGGGAACAATAATTTTGAGATATTTTTCACACCTATTAAAAAAATTTATTAGAACTGAATATGAGTAAAATAATATTTTGAATGATAAAGGAGAGTTTTTTAGGAAACTATCAAGGATTATGTGATATTTGTAAGCATAAATTGATGGTGTAGATGTGGATGATATTTTTTCTCTAATAGAAAGATAAAATATCATTATATTATTCCTTTACTCTATTATATATAATTAGTCCAAGATACATAAACTGGATATGAATTTTGTATTTCAAAATTGAGTATTATTTAAAGAGTTTTAATTTTATGGTACATAGTAGGGTTTATAAAGTACAAAAAAAACACATATCCAAGATAAATGGGAACATACCTCCTTTCCGTCTAATATTAGGTATACTTTCTACATGGCCCATGTTTATGAAATTTATAGAAAAATTAGACTGTATGAATTTATATACCCTATAGGCCCTTCTTTTTCAATGGCCCCTAATCCTATGGTTTCAATAATTTCAGAGCATTTTTGTTTTTACCCTTTGATTTATCCACATATCAAGACCTTTAAAAGTTTTTGGGATATCATTATGGACATCAACATGTATAACCATTATTATTCATTCCAAATCCCACCCTAATATATACCTATAACATCTATATATAATTCTCCTCCCTCTCACAAAAGTGTGCCGGCAAGCTCAATCTACTCCTTGCATCTTATACTTAATGTGTTAATCTCTATTTATGCCCAGAAATACTATAAAAGTGTCTCATAATGTGATAAATTATTCCCAAACATTATCAAATCTATATATTTTGATAATGCCAATCAGGGGCCTGAAACTACTCAACTGTGGGATTTTTAGAAAAAGGGAATATTGTAACTCCCATTCTAGCCCACCAATCTTAAAGAATCATGACCCTACCCCAGCAATTCTAAGTTGGTGAGACTCAAACCCTGATCTTGTTCCCCTTGAGAACATATTCACTACCTTACATGTACCACTAAGATTTACTCAAGGGGGGAAAGGATATATGGTAGCTCTCCTACTGGTCTACCATTCCTAAAGAAGTGTGACCCTTACTGAGCTAATTTTGAGTTGGTAAGACTTAAACCTCATGTTAATTCCCCTTTATCACAAAGTATCAACCATATATGTACTACTAGGATATACATAGGGGCAATAGGATGAGTTCTACATTGATCAACTTAAGGGGTTACATATTGAGAAATATATAGATATGGTGTTCATGTTAAATAATGATTTTTATATATTAAATCATACACCCTATGTATTTTTATTCAAAACATAATTCTTATGAAATGAAATTGGACTTCACCATTGGAGGAATTGATTATGACATAATAGTTAACAATATTTATAGTAGATAAATGATAGTCTATTTTATGTGGATGACATAATATTTGTTGGATCAAAATAAATATCTATAATTAGTTTTTTTTCTTATATAAGAACATTTTGAGATACCTATCTATAATGACCCATACTTTACATACATTTTTAATACTTCAAAATTGAAGCATACTTATTACAACATATAACAAAACCACGAAAGGACCATAAAGGTATAGTGTCTTTAGAAACTGGGAAACATAAACAACTGGTATATAAAGCGTCTACACTGTCTCCCATTTATTTCATCATATCTATAGTACCTTTTGGCATATCTTACTTAATAACCTTCTTCCTGACCTGGGGAAAGAAAACATACAAAAGGGTGAGCTAAAATGCTCAGTAAGGGTAAACAAAAGAAATATCAATCACATCATATACATAAGCGCATAACTTTTGGAAATCTTAACCTGCAAAAGAGATCATAATTTCATAACCTGGAATAAATCATGGCAGTGAAATGTACTCACAATAATCATAACTTAAAACATGAAACTTTGTGGCATACACACATAATCATAGAGAATCATTTCTTTTTAGTCAAGACTCATTGCCAAGACTATCTTAGTGGAAAAAGTCCATTTCTGAACCGAGTCACCCTCGTTTTAGTCCTATTTCACTGAACCTGTATAACCTACCGTTCCAGCCATGTCTATCTCATGAGATATAAAATCTTTACCCAATGCATTGGAGGGAGATATAGTTCCCACCCATCTCATAATGATACCATTCTTATGTGTGCCACAAAATCATAAACCATACATCATTGCATAACCCATGTCATAAAAATGGGAATCTTAAACATCATGACATCATCAAACAATTCATATACGATAAAGGAATTCATAAAAATATTTCCATCACAACATAATCAAATCCATGTAATAATATGGATAAAAACAGAACCATATATTATCTTAGATGGAAAATAATTTTGATAAAACAGTTGAACTCCATTCTTGAGGAAAATATCCGTTCCACCTTAAAAACATTTTCCTTTCTTAACATATCAAACAATTTTAAACTAAAATAAGTTGATTAAAAATAAACTTGAAAACTTTTAAATGAAGCTTCTTGGAAGTAATGTTTTAAAAATCCATTCATGACATATAAAAAAAACATTCTTCGTACTTTTGTCGGAAAAGTTAAAAAGTACCTCGTACGAAAAACGAAAAAAGATTCCTTTCATATCCTTTACTAAAAACTCACCAAAGGGTAAAATTGGATTTAAACAATTTTTGGTGGATGGAGATAATATTACATATTGAGGAAGCATGGATTTGGATGATAAAATACACCCCAGTAAATGCCAAAGTATAAAAAATCTCGGATAAAAATGAGATTGTGATATTTCCCTTACCTTAGGTCCGTTTTGCTTCGTAAGTGTCCGAAACTATTGTATAATGATTTAAATAATGTTATTTACTTATTCCAGAATCATAATTATTTTTATGATATCATATATGGTCATTTTCTTAGCTTCTTAGTAGTAATATTTCATTGCTACTTGTTATTCGGGTGTTTATAACTTTTTGTTCTTATGCATGTTTTGTCGAATAAATTCTTATTCTTATATTTAGTTTATAGATACCTCATTTACATAATGGTATTAGTGTAATATATATCATATTAATTCATTCAATTCATTTCTATAATCATTATGAAATGAAGATCATGTAGAACGAGTCGCATCACATCGTGGAGACGGTATTCCGTACGTACGCATGAGTGATGATATCGTTCCTATGATCGTGTAATTGTATTGGAGTGTATGTATACTATTTCAGAATCAGTCTCACTTTATAATAGTCATATATAGTTATTATTTACACCATTATACCCATCCAAGTAAGGTGGTGGTGGAAAATAGATTACACCACGGCGTGGAGACGATATTCCGTACATACGCACGCGTGGTGATTTCTTTTTCCGTAGGATGGATAGATGGTGAAATAGGGTTGTTTCATACTTATAAAAACATATCAGTATATGAGTGATACTGATGTTATTACTTCATAATGAAACAACTAAATAAGAAGAAGTGGAAGAAGAAATAAAGATGAAAGAATCGGTAACGGACGTTACCTCTTCTTTGAAGTGCTTCTTTGAGACCTTCTTTTAGGGCACTAAAATTGGTCTTTGAAGAAGACCAGGACCTCTAGGATGTCTCTAGGGAATTGGAGATGAGTAATTGGCAGGGTTTGGCCGAGATTGAAGGATCAAAGTGGTGTTAGGAAGAGGGGGAGGAGGTGCCCTTTTATAAGGGAGGAGAGGGGTACCTTTGGGAAAACTAAAAATATTATTTTATTATAAAGTCAAGTTCGGTTTTAAATAGCTCCAAATTGATATATTTAGAAGCTAAGGTGGGTATGGGTCGAAATCCTTACATCCAATAAAATTTAGACAAGTTTAGGTTCCTATTTTAACCATATCATTTAGATTTAACATTAAGTTAAATAAGTTTACTTTTACCGTGTCTTCATGTCTTCTTATACTATAAGGTTAATAAACTTACTATAAGCAGCCAAATGAACCCCAAGTTGTTTATTATTAATATATATAACATTATCTAAGTCATTTGTCCAGACCTTAGATTTTTAGGAATAAAATAACAATTACTAATATAATATTTGTTTTAAAAACTATTTTATGTCAATTTTGACACTATTTAGTAATTGATTTTTGTGAAAATCATAACAGAATTATTACTTAGAAAACAGTTACTTAAATCAATACTAACATGTCATATTAACCTATAAAATTAGTGGAATTCATAAAAAGTCTCAAATTACATTTATTGTGGTGTTTATAACATTAATTATGTCAATATTTCTTTAATAAGATAATTACTGCATCATCATTGTGTCATAAATAAATTAAATTATTTAATGTCTAAAAATTACAAATAAAATACCATTATGTAGGAAAGCTTTTTATCTTTCTAATGAATATTTATAGTCGAATTTATCTTATGTATAACCCCATATTAAAAATTATTTAGTTATTAAACTTTGATTTTAACTATTTTAACCCTTCTTTAAATAAATTAATAATAAATGTCCTAATCTAATCCAAGTGGGGCTAAATGGTCATATTTTATTCCTAAGTCTGTTTTTGGTCGAATTATACTTGTCCAATAGAATTAGGACATGTTTTAGGGTAATAATAATATCATCCTTACCATTAATTACCCTATTTACTTTTAACCGTGTTAAAAAAAAGTAAAAAGTTACTATTCACCAAAAAATTATTTTCATCTTATTGAACCACATTTTACTTACTGAAATCAACCGTGTCTCTCGGATTTTTGAAATTCCACTCACAGAAGCGGTAAAATTAAGTTTTATGAAAAATTCAGTTTTTTAACTACCACTTAGTGGTTTCACTATTCATCAAAAATTGAAAGTTTTCAGAAAAATACCAAAATTTCACCCTAGGCTAATTTCGATATTCCGAATCCAAAAATGAAGTCCATTTTGAAAAATAAAATTTATAAAATTTCAAAAAGTGTTTATTACTATTCATAACGGCTAGTTTTAATAATATTTTAATAGCATATCGTTGTTTAGTGAAACTCGGTATTGCGTACGACACAAGCTATCGAGGAAG
The DNA here is from genome assembly GCA_963277665.1 of Viscum album. Lineage (NCBI taxonomy): Eukaryota > Viridiplantae > Streptophyta > Magnoliopsida > Santalales > Viscaceae > Viscum > Viscum album. The sequence goes on along the minus strand of OY728150.1, from coordinate 30,662,521 downwards.
GTCGCGATTTCGTGTAAAGCAAGCCAAGCAAGTGTTGTGTAGAAAAATATTCCTTTAATGATTTATATATAACATAAAAGTCTCGGGTGTTACATTCTACCCCCCTTAAAATGAATTTCGCCCTCGAAATTTGTCACTTTGTAACAAACATATGAGGATACCTCTCCCTCATCATATCCTCAAGATCCCATGTAGCTTCTTCTAATTGGTGGTTCCTCCATAAAACTTTCACCAATCGAGTGGTCTTGTTTCGTAGGATTGTTTTGCTACGATCCAGAATCTCTATCGGTTGTTCTTCATAAGAAAGATCTTGCTCTAGCGGTATAACTTCTGAGCTGAGTACATGTGAAGGATCAGGTATATACTTTCTCAGGAGAGGTACATGGAACACATCGTGAACTTGAGAGAGATTCGGTGGAAGCACCAATCGGTAAGCTACCTTCCCAACACGATCCAGTATTTCGAAAGGACCGATATATCTAGGGCTCAACTTCCCCTTGTTTCCAAATATCATGACTCTCTTCCAGGGAGATATCCGTAAGAACACTTCATCACCCACTTCAAACTCTAGGTCTTTTCTTCGGTTGTCGGCATAACTTTTCTGTCGACTCTGAGCTGCTCTTATGTGTTGTTGAATAGATCTGACCTTTTCTACCATTTCATCAACGAGATCAGGTCCTAATAGCTTTATTTCCCCAGCTTCATCCCAGCAAGTTAGAGTCCTGCATTTCTTTCCATAGAGAGCTTCATAAAAAAGCCATCTGAATACTGGAGTGAAAGCTATTATTATAAGAAAATTCCACCAAAGGTAGGTGTTGATCCCAACCACCTTTGAAATCCATAGAGCAAGCTCTCAACATATCTTCTAGGGTTTGAATTGTTCACTCAGACTGACCATCTGTCTGAGGATGATAAGTAGTGCTGAAACTCAGCTCTGTATCCAGAGTATGCTGAAGACTTTTCCAGAACTTCGAGGTAAATCTCGGATCCCGATCAGATATAATAGAAAGTGGTACTCCATGCAATCTTACCACTTCCTTTACATATATCCTGGAAAGCTGATCCAGAGAGAAATCCTCTCTAATAGCAATGAAGTGTTCATACTTTGTAAGACGATCAACTATGACCCAGATAGAATTACTGCATTTGGATGTTTTAGGAAGTCCTGTGACAAAGTCCATAGTGATGTTTTCCCATTTCCATTTAGGTATGGGAAATGGTTGTAACATCCCCTTAGACTTCTGTCTCTCAGCTTTAACTTGTTGACAAACCAAGCAATGAGAGACATATTCAGCAACATCTCTTTTCATTCCATCCCACCAGAAGTACTCTTTCAGGTCCCTATACATCTTCGTGCTTCCAGGATGAATAGAGAATGAAGAACTATGAGCCTCATCCAGCAGCTCCTTCTTTAATTCGGGGATGGGAGGAACACACACCTGATTCCTGAACTTTATTATCCCATCACAATCAAGGTTGAATTCAGGAACATTTCTCACCTTCTTTTGTAACTCGACATCTTCTTTCTGTGCCTCTTTAATCTTCACATGTATAGATGGTTGGACATTCATTTGATAAAGATAAGATTTTTCCCCTTCCATTATAATTCCAAGATCCATCCTTTGTAAATCCATAAATATTGGATCTTTTCTGATCCTCATCATGGATAAACTTGCATGGTCTTGTCGACTTAATGCAGCTGCCACCTTGTTTTCTTTCCCAGGGTGGTAATGGATTGAGCAGTCATAATCCTTAATCAGCTCCAACCATCTTCTTTGATGCATATTCAGCTCCTTTTGTTTGAAAATATACTTTAAACTTTTATGATCAGTATAAATATCACACCTTTCACCATAAAGGTAATGCCTCCAAATCATTAATGAAAATATTACCGCACCTAACTCCAAATCATGTGTTGGGTAATTTTGCTCATGGATTTTCAACTTTCGTGAGGCATAAGCTATCACCATATCATTTTGCATAATAACACACCCCAATCCCTTCTTGGATGCATCACTATAGATCACAAACCTTTCTCCACTACAAGGCAGTGTGAGCATAGGTGCACTGGATAACCTTCTTTTTAACTCCTTGAAATTCTCTTCACATTCCTCCGTCCAAACAAACTTAACTCCTTTCCAGGTCCACTTGGTGAGTGGATTAGATAATCGTGAAAAATCTTTCACAAAACGTCGATAATATCCAGCCAAACCAAGAAAACTTCGGATCTCAGTTACTATTGTTGGTCTTGACCATCTTTCGATAACCTCTATTTTTGCTGGATCTATAGATATCCCCTCTTTTGAGATTATGTGACCCAAAAATGCAACTTTTGGAATCCAAAATTCACACTTGGTAAATTTGGCATAAAGCTTCTCCTTTCTCAGGGTCTTCAATATAATTCTCAAGTGATCTTCATGTTCTTCCTTTCTCTTTGAATAGACAAGAATATCGTCTATAAAGACTACCACAAATTGATCAAGATAGTCTCTAAAGACTCTATTCATCAGATCCATGAAGATAGCAGGGGCATTAGTAAGACCAAATGGAATCACTATAAATTCATACTGTCCATACCTTGTACGGAAAGTCTTCTTTGGTATATCCTCCCTTTTTCCCCTTAATTGATGATACCCCAAACGAAGATCAATCTTGGAAAAGTATTGAGCTCCGCGTAGTTGGTCAAATAAGTCATCAATGTGTGGGAGAGTATATTTGTTCTTGATAGTGATCTTGTTAAGTTCTCGATAATCAATGCAGAGTCTCATTGATCCATCTTTCTTCTTAACAAATAGAACAGGTGCTCCCCAAGGTGACGCACTAGGGCGTATGAATCCCTTATCAAGATTCTCTTGGAGTTGCTTCTTCAATTCCTGTAACTCAATTGGGGTCATTCTCTAAGGTGTCTTTGAAATAGGAAAAGCACCCGGTACGAGTTCTATTGAAAACTCAACTTCACGATTTGGTGGACGACCCTGTAATTCCTCCGGAAAGACATCATCAAACTCCCGTAAAATGGGCATATTCTTAATCGTGAGTTTCTCACCAACCATTTGAGATAAATAACCTTCATTTAGTGGAATCAATACCCATAAAATGGAAGAAATTTCCACTGGAAGGTTATGTTCATCCTTGCATCGATAGACGATCATAGATTGATCTGGAATATGAAATGTGACTTCCCTTCTTTGGAAATTGATATGAGCTCCATATAAAGAAAGCCAATCCATTCCAAGAATCACATCAAATTCCACTATAGGAAGGATCACAAGATTTGCAGGAATCACTTTCCCACAACCTTCGATCGGAGAAGAATTATAAACTTTTGATGCGACTATTGTGCCATTAGATTTTGTCACAGCTAACTCAACATCTAATTGTTGAGGTAATACGGTGATACCCTTAGAAAATTCTTCAGAAATAAAGGAGTGGGTGGATCCAAAATCAAATAAAACATTTTCTACTTTAGAGTGGATGGTAAGTGTACCTTTCACCACATCGTTATCGTACTCCACATCGCTGATAGAAATTGCATGTGACTTTCCTGTGTCTTTATCCTTAAGAGTTTGTTGACGTCAACCATCATCATCAATCCTTGGATTAGGGAATTTATTGGCATAATTCCCCATCTCCTTGCACATGAAACATTGAAGTGTAGTAGGTTCATTCTGTGTATCCCTTCCTTTGTTTTCATCATTAGACATCTTCTTCCCATCATCGCGGCATTCAAATGCCCGATGACCTTCCTTTCCACATTTGAAACATTTACTTGTCCCTTTAAGAAAACTACCTCCATGTTTCTTTCCACACTTTGAGCATAAGGGAAAGCTCATCTTCTTTTCAGTGTGCTCTTTAGATTTTCCTTTGAATTCCATTTTCCTCTTCTTATCAAACCCATATGACTGATGGGTTACTCCAATCTCCATCTCGACTTTGAGAGCACATCGAACGATTTCCTCGTATCTATTGAAGTCCCTTATGGCTAACGCCCATTGAAGACTTGGTTTTAAGCCACTAAAGAATCGATCGATCTTACTCTCAGGTTGGATAATAATACCAGAAGCGTACCTTGCAAGTCTTGTAAATTTTGCTTCATAGGTACCAACAGATTCATCATCCTTTTGCTTCAGTTTAAGAAACACTTTCTCCATCTTTGTTTGGAGAATACGAGGGAAGTACTTATTGAAAAATAAGTTCTTGAACTCGTCCCATTCCATGGACTCAATTTCATCTCTTTGCCTCATATTCTTAATAATACTCCACCATTGATCAGCATCTCCATCCAAACGATACACTGCTATGATGACTTTATCATGTTCAGAACATTGAAGAACTGAAAATATCTTTTCAGTAGTACTAATCCATTGTTCAGCAACTAATGGATCATTAGACCCGCTGAAAGAAGGTGGACGCTTCCTCATGCAGGATTCAACAGAATGTTGCTCTTTCCTTTGCTCGTTTGGAAGTCCTGCATGATTCATAGCTTGAGAAAGTTGTGTGAGCATGGCTACAAGATTTTGCATTCTAGCTCCCATAACATTTGGTTGCTCAAGGGGACAATCATTGCATTGCCCATCACATTCCGCATTAACACGATTCCTTCGGGTTCCAGTCATTGACTAAAACCAAGAAGAATAGTGTGAGCAACACTAATTATAATAGGAAAACCGCATACTCAAGAATAAAATTTCACACTTAAGGTCTTATCCTAGGTTATTCATGGCCATTTCTAAAACACTAAGATTGTGTTCTATGCTTAGACTTATCCTAAGGGTTCTTACTAAGGCTTTCACATCCTAGTTTCCAAAGGTTGACTATAACCTCCCTCTGATACCAACTATAACGACCCATACTTTACATACATTGTTAATACTTCAAAATTGAAGCATACTTATTACAACATCTAACAAAACCATGAAGGGACTGTATAGGTATAGTGTCTTTAGAAACTGGGAAACATAAACAACTGGTTCATAAAGCGTCTACACTATCTCCCATTTATTTCATCATATCTATAGTCCCTTTTGGCATATCCTACTTAATAAACTTCTTCCTGACCTGGGAAAGAAAACATACAAAAGGGTGAGCTAAAATGCTCAGTAAGGGTAAATAAAAGAAATATCAATCACATCATACACATAATCACATAACTTTTGGAAATCTTAACCTGAAAAAGAGATCATAATTTCATAACATGGAATAAATCATGGCAGTGAAATGTAATCACAATAATCATAACTTAAAACATGAAAATTTTTGGCATACACACATAATCATAGATAATCATTTCTTGTTAGTCAAGACTCATTGCCATGACTATCTTAGTGGACAAAGTCCATTTCTGAACCGAGTCACCCTTGTTTCAGTCCTGTTTCACTAAACTGGTATAACCTACCGTTCTAGCCATGTCTATCTCATGAGATATAAAATATTTACCCAATGCATTGGAGGGAGATATAGGTCCCACCCATCTCATAATGATACCATTCTTATGTGTGCCACAAAATCATAAACCATACATCATTGCATAACCCATGTAATAAAAATGGGAATCTTAAACATCATGACATCATCAAACAATTCATATACGATAAAGGAATTCATAAAAATATTTCCATCACAACATTATCAAATCCATGTAATAATAGGGATAAAAACAAAACCCTATATTATCTTAGATGGAAAATAATTTTGATAAAACACTTGAACTCCATTCTTGAGGAAAATATCCTTTCTACCTTAAAAAACATTTTTCCTTTCCTAACATGTCAAACAATTTTAAACTAAAAGAAGTTGATTAAAAATAAACTTGAAAACTTTTAAATGAAGCTTCTTGGAAGTAATGTTTTAAAAATCCATTCATGACGTATAAAAAAACATTCTTCGTACTTTTGTCGGAAAAGTCAAAAAGTACCTCGTACGAAAAACGACAAAAGATTCCTATCATATCCTTTACTAAAAACTCACGGAAGGGTAAAATTGGATTTAAACAATTTTAGGTGGATGGAAATAATATTACATATTTAGGAAGCATGTATTTGGATGATAAAATACACCCCAGTAAATTCCAAAGTATAAACAATCTCGGATAAAAATGAGATTGTGATATTTCCCTTACCTTAGGTCTGTTTTGCTTCGTAAGTGTCCGAACCTCCTGTATAATGATTTTAATATTGTTATTGACTTATTACAGAATCATAATTATTTTTATGATATCATATATGGTCATTTTCTTAGCTTCTTAGTAGTAATATTTCATTGCAACTTGTTATTCGGGTGTTTATAACCATTTGTTCTTATGCGTGTTTTGTCGAATAAATTCTTATTCTTATATTTAGGTTATAGATACCTCATTTACAGAATGGTATTAGTGTAATATATATCATATTCATTCATTCAATTCATTTATATTATCATTATTAAATGAAGATCATGTAGAACGAGTCGCATCACATCGTGGAGACGGTATTCCGTACGTACGCACGAGTGATGATATCGTTCCTATGATCGTGTAATTTTATTGGAGTGTATGTATACTATTTCAGAATCAGTATCACTTTATAATAGTCATATATAGTCATTATTTACACCATTATACCCATCCAAGTAAGGTGATGGTGGAAAATAGATTACACCACGGTGTGGAGATGGTATTCCATACGTACGCACGCGCGGTGATTTCTTTTTCCATAGGATGGATAGATGGTGAAATAGGGTTGTTTCATACTTATAATAACATATCAGTATATTATTGATACTGATGTTATTACTTCATAATGAAACAACTAAATAATAAGAAGTGGAAGAAGAAATAAAGATGAAAGAATCGGTAACGGACATTACCTCTTCTTTGAAGTGCTTCTTTGAGACCTTCTTTTAGGGCCCTAAAATTGGTCTTTGAAGAAGATCAGGACCTCTAGGATGTCTCTAGGGAAGTTTAGAGGAGGAATTGGCAGGGGTTGGCCGAGAATGAAGGCTCAAAGTGGTGTGAGGAAGAGGGGGAGGAGGAGCCCTTTTATAAGGGAGGAGAGGGGTACCTTTGGGAAAACTAAAAATATTATTTTATTATAAAGTCATGTTCGGTTTTAAATAGCTCAAAATTGATATATTTCGAAGCTAAGGTGGGGATGGGTCTAACGCCTCTCATCCAATAGAATTTAGACAAGTTTAGGTTCCTATTTTAACCTTATCATTTAGATTTAACATTAAGTTAAATAAGTTTACTTTTACCGTGTCTTGTTGAGTCTTATACTATAAGGTTAATAAACTTACTATAAGTAGCCAAACGAACCCCAAGTTGTTTATTATTAATATATATAACCTTAGCTAAGTAATTTGGCCGAACCTTAGATTTTTAGGAATAAAATAACAATTAATAATATAATATTTGTTTTAAAAGCTATTTTATGTCAATTTTGAAACTATTTAGTAATTGATTTTTGTGAAAATCATAACAGAATGATTAGTTCGAAAAAAGTTAATTAAATCAATACTAACATGTCATATTAACCTATAAAATTAGTTTAATTCATAAAAAGTCTCAAATTACATTTATTTTGGTGTTTATAACATTAATTATGTCAATATTTCATTAATAAGATAATTACTGCATCATCTTTGTGTCATAAATAAATCAGATTATTTAATGTCTAAAAATTACAAATAAATTATAATTATGTAAGAAATCTTTTTAGATTTCTAATGAATATTTATAGTTGAATTTATCTTATGTATTACCCCATATTAAAAATGATTTAGTTATTAAACATTGATTTTAACTATTTTAACCCTTCTTTAAATAAATTAATAATAAATGTCCTAATCTAATCAAAGTGGGCCTAAATGGTCATATTTTATTCCTAAGTTTGTTTTTGGTAGAATTACACTTGTCCAATAGAATTAGGACATGTGTTATGGTAATAATAATATCATCTTTACCCTTAATTACCCTATTTACTTTTAATCGTGGTAAAAAAAAGTAAAAAGTTACTATTCGCCAAAAAATTATTTTCATCTCATTGAACCACATTTTACTTACTGACATCAACCGTGTCTCTCGGATTTTTGAAATTCCACTCACAGAAGCGGTAAAATTACGTTTTATGAAAAATTCAGTTTTTTAACTACCACTTAGTGGTTTCACTATTCATCAAAAATTGAAAGTTTTCAGAAAAATACCAAAATTTCACCCTAGGCTAATTTCGATATTCCGAATCCAAAAATGAAGTCCATTTTGAAAAATAAAATTTATAAAATTTCAAAAAGTGGTTATTACTATTCATAACGGCTAGTTTTAATAATATTTTAATAGCATATCGTTGTTTAGTGAAACTCGGTATTGCGTACGACGCAAGCTATCGAGGAAGGTCGAGATTTCGTGTAAAGAAAGCCAAGCAAGTGTTGTGTAGAAAAAGATTGCTTTGATGATTTATATATAACATAAAATACTCGGGTGTTACACTATCTCTACTAAATTAAATTTCTTTAAAAGATTATATACTATTTAGAATCCCAAAATGAAATTAATTTCACAAAATAGTAATGAAAATAAGATACTAACATATCCACGTACACCTTAAACTCTCACATATGTGTCTTACATTTAAATAGTTATAATTAAATCATCTTAATACATAAACTAAAAAAGTGTATAAAAGTGATTAGTATGAGTTTAATATAATGACAACACATGAAATTAAAAAAAATATAATTCACCAATTTATAAATTGATCTCAATTATTATTAAAATAATAATTTAATTGATTACTAGAAAGGTTGTAATTGTAATGATATTAGACATGTCCACTTACCCTATTACTTTTTTATCAATTCAATTCTCATGATCTATGAATCAAATTAAAAGAAAATTACATTCATGGTTAATACTTTTTAGAAAAACATAAATATAAGATAATGGTTGTAGTTTCATTTTCTATATAATATTATATTTCCACCCCAAATAATTCTCATTGTTGAAGGATCAATATATAATGGGATAGATCAATAAGTCTCTAGATAAAACTAATTTAAATAATCATTTATATGTTCATTTTGATTAAAAATTATAATCTCACTCTTCCTCTTTTGATATTTTAACTCTCAAATGATTTATAAACACAATAATGAAATAAAATAAAATAAAATAATGTAAAATAAATTATTATTATTTTTTAGAATGAATAAAATAAAATAATAAAAATAAAAATAGGAAATAAATTCTTACAAATTGAAGTTCACATGAGTTTATTTGAAAATTATTAAAATGATAATCTATATTATAAGGGAGATAAACTAAATAGAAAAATCTATAATAAATATATAGCTATATAAAAATTTAAATTATTAATATGATTTGGAAAATCAGAGTGTTTCTCTAGTTACCATTCCATAGTAACACTTTATCTAATAAAATAACAAACTTTTCTCCATTTTTTGACTGAAATAGCTTCATCTATTGAATTGAAATTATATTTTTCAACCATGTTAATAAAAATGGTGTGGTGAATGTTTCATAGATGTTTTTACATTATCCTTACATGGGTTTTAGGATAATAGTTTAGTTGAAAATGGTTACAAAAATATATTATTTTTCCTCACCATGACTTCAATGAAAAAACATTGACTTCCAAAGAGGGGGTGACACATTTTAGAAATTTATAGGATTTTTTTCGTTATCACTACCAATGTTGAGGTCATTTTTATTGAAGTGTTTTTAATTATAAAATCCTTTTAAAAACTACGTTGCAATGACTTGCGTGACCTGATGTGGGTTTTCACTAATTTCCTTTAGTAACATTTATACATTTCTATATCATCAGTTAAACATAATATTCTATAAAAAATAAAAACATAAAAAATTAAGTGGTATATGTCTCATTTAACATTGTAAATTTATCCCAAAATATAGGCATAAAATTAAAGTATAAAATAACAGGACACTTAAATGTTTTCATTTCTTCAAGAAAAAGTATATCTATAGTTCACAAGAATATGACGCACCATTGAGAAGAGGGGTTGAATCTGTGTTAGTCTTTAATAATTTATTTTTTTGAAATTAAACTATGTAAATTATTAGTTTTACAAGCTCTCAAAGTAAGATCTTGCCCTTTCCTGTATGAAACAATAGAATAAATCAATAAAAATCACATGAAATTTTATACATGCTTTGACCTAATGTGAATATCTGCTCCTTATTGTGTTTGTTTCGATTCTGAGACAAATATTTTTTACTAGTGTAGAAAAGTGATTGAAATAGGTGATAATGTATTGTACCTTACTTAACACATACACTGGATTTTTAATCTAAGGTAAACAATAGGGAAGGTTTTTCATCCACTTAACAAGGGTAAAACAACTATCTTATGAAAGTATTTTTCCTGCTATGATTATACTATGTCCCTCAAGTCTTCAATGGTCCCCAAACAAAATGAAAAAGATTATTTTCCTTAAATATAATTTATCACCAACAGATTGACCTCCCACTAATTCTTCTAAATCATTAAAAATCAATACCTACTCAAAAATAAAACTATCAAATATTCTCTATCAAGAATCATAATTTATTAAACTTCTTCATCTTGTCTCTCAATGTATAGAAAATATAGTTCTGTTACTTGAATGTTATGAAACTATATTTCTATCATATCAACATTTTGATTGTCTATAATATTGGATCTTCCACCACTGCTTAGTGATATTTTATAATAACAACTCTTCACTTCGAATTGACATATTTTTTGGAACTGACAGGTCAGCTACTCCTACTCTCATTAGTCTATTATTTGACATACTCTACCCCTTTTATAACATTAATTGAATTGAATTTATTCTATTAAATGTGACAATATCATCTTCAAACATAAGATTAAAACTTTGAAACTCACACTTACTTAATTAATGTTAATCTTCCTCTAATGATTCTAAGAATATCAAAATATGGCCTCTTAAAAAATTCCATAAACTCAGTGTCAACTATTTTTAAGGATTCTACAAATCGTGGATACAATAAAAGACTAAAACACATTATTTTTATATATTTTAGTACAACATAGAATCATAAAATTTATATTTTATAAATTTTGATTCTTCTTTATTTTTAGTTAACCATCCAAAACATTCAGATCACTCTATCATAGACTTTAGATATTTGAACTTAATATAATGGAGCTTGTGATCTTTAAATTATATTATTCCATAGGTCCAACACATAATCCAAGATCTATATTAGGGAATATTATTGTTATTTAACAAAAATAATACAATCATATTTGATCTTATCAAATTTTGTACTTCAGAGCCTTGTGGCTTCTTCTATTCACATCTTTCAAACTTCTGGATAGGTATTTTACGTCCTTCAAAATCCATCTAGATTAACTCTATATATTTCTTATGTAACTCAATATTTACAGAGTTAGTATTCTATGTATATAAAACACTTTTGGATTTACATTAGTTTATTTTATCAATATTATTTAGTTCTTATAATTTTGAACACACGATAAAGGATATTGCACTCCTCTTAGATACATATTTGAAACATGATGCCTTCTGCACAAGTCATCTATTTCCCTAATATTCTTATGGATTTTCCCACTCTATATATACTATTTCATACTCTTTTGAACTCAAATTTTCAGTATTTCATCTTCTAAACCAACCTTCTCACCAGGTTTAATAGCTATCATAAAATCTAGGATTCTGTATTTTGTTTCTTTACTATGTCAATATCTAGACTATAAATCTTCAAAACATCTCTATGAATTATCACCTTCCTTTTACAACTAACTCAAATATAGATCATCCATAAAATATATCTACTCATAGATACTCGACATTTAGCCTTGGAATAACTCCTTCTTCAGGACCCACCTAAATCAAAATATTTAAACAACCATGATTTTTCATACTTTTAAAGATCATTGTAGCATCATATGATTTTATGTTCCATATTATCCTTAAGTAAAATCTTCAAAATCCCTGAAGATACAAATTGTTTATGTTTTTTTTAAACATATATAGACTTTGAAATTTATGAGATAATCTGACAAGAATTGGATCTTTAATAATAATTATTCAATAGATTTGAATCTTATTAATTCAAACTCATGAACTACCCTTATAAAATATCAAATTCTTTATAACTTCTAAATTATTTAAAGCACAACCTATAGAGAATTATCTTTAGGTATTAGGACATAGATATCTTCCATATATAAAAAACCTTCTACATAGAGTATATATCATTAAAATTAATTCCTCTAGAATAAAAAACCTCTAACTATTTCTCCAAAACACCCTCACACACAAAGTTAATAAAAAATTAAATACATTCAATAATTATATGGGTTCTTTAATCACACCATTTGGAATTTTTTAAAAACCAAAAAATATCTTCTGTTTATGAAATCATAGACTTCTCAAAGAATAAGTTTTCTGAAACCACACTACTGGATTGAGTAATGTTTATAAATAATTTTATCCCTCACAAAAAAGAAATTTATGGCATGTTATATTAATATTCATTAATTTAATAAACTCACTTAAATTTTACCAATATTTTGATAATAACAATATATTTGGATTCCTAAAACATAAAGTTCATTTCTCACACAAGATTTGTATACTTCTCTCCCCCTTTGATAATACAATCCATAAGATAGTAGGGTATAATATTTTCATTAGGTAAGAGGGATAGATGAACATGAAATTCCATACATAACTCTTAAAATATATCCATTGGAATAAAGTTTGTGAAGAAAATTTAACATAATATTTTATAGAAATATACTCTCATATCATATATTTATTATAAAATTAATACATTGTGGAATAATATGTGAAAAAAATATTTATTATCTAGTGTGTTTCACAGGATTCTTGGAAATATCAATTGCACATTGATTACTATAGTTAATTCTAAATGGATTATAAATTTTTACCTTTAATTATTCCAAATGTACATTAATCCAAAACATTTGTGTACCTATTTTCATATTACCAACATATATGCCTTCATATGTTTTAAAATTTATAGAAATGTTTTACTTATTATTCTATCTCACACAACTTTCTCCAAAAAATAATTTTCCCCCTAGTTTTGAATTTCATAATTATAATATCCAACCCAATCAGTATTAATGAAATGCATCGATTTAATTCTTCACTCTTTTTTAGATCAAACCATAACCCAATATTCCTTTGATATAACTAAGAATTATATTAACATCATAAATTTTGATTCATTTTGATCAATTTTATATCTTGTACAAACAAATAATTACATAAAACATATTAGGTCTTGATACAGTAAGATAAAGTTGGCATCCAAACATCTATATTAAGTTACTTTGATTCCTGCTTTTCCCTGCTTCATCATTACATAGCTTCATACTAACTATCATGGGTGTTGATACATCCTTATAATCTTTCATTCCATATTTTTTTACAATTCATTGAAAGATTTATTTTTTATAATAATTTTTATTGTAGTTTATATAAAACTTGTAAGATAATAAATAAATTAATCTATATAAGCATTATAATCTCCAAATTCATTTTTAATTGTTTTTGAAAAATCCGAAAAATCATACTAGATATATTCTATAAAAATTATACCATCAACATAAACATTGTAAATTAGAGTGTATATACTCTTATTCTTCTTATACAAGTTTCTATTCTATTATTATTTTGAAATGTTTAGTTGTTTCAGGAAAATAAAGATTTTTGAGTTCAATGATCTAGGGGATTATTTTAATATATATATAAAGATTTACTAAATTTTCAAACCATTTGATATTTATTAAGTATAAACCCCTTAGGTTTCGTAAAAAAATTATTCGTCAAGATATTCATTTATTAAAACCAACTTCACATCAATTTGATAAAAAATATAGTGTATGTGAGCAGAAATTTCCAAAAATATTCTAATTTTTTCAAATCATGAAACATGTGAAAAAATTTATTCAAATTATCACCTTATTCTTGTGAATATCCATTGAAAAATACTCCATCCTCATTCCTATTTTACCTTTTTATGGATTTTATTTTATAATAATCTTTTAGTTCCTATAATATTTTACCCTTCTGGTCTAGGAACAAGTTCTCAAGTAACATTTTTCTTAATAAAATCTATCCCCTAATTATAAGTAATTATCACATATTTAAACCCAAAAACCTTTATAACTGATTGAACATTAACTATTTAAACATTATAAATTTTATTTTCAATTTTTTTCTCGGATTAATTTCTTTTATGACCTTCAGGTCTTGAAATTTTATGAAGCATACAGGCTATGTACGGGTTCCCCTTCAACCCTTAAAAGGGGGATTCTAAAAAATGAATCAAAACATGGATTTGTATCCACTTAAACTTCAATATTTTATGTTAGTAAATATTCTCATCATAATGGAATTATTCATAATTTGAATCAACATGGATAGATTCATTATAATATTCTTTTTCTTTGAATTTTTCATAATTACACATGCTCTATTATAATAAGTCTTCAGATACTTCTTTATTAGTCTCTCTCAGAATGAACTTGTTTTCAATGATTTTCAAACCATAAAAATAAACTAGTTTTTGTGGCCTTATGTGCTTGAACTTGTAGCCTCAATGATTGTGTAACACCCCAAGCTTCCGAGGTATACTTCTTTTTAAATAATTTAATATCTTGTGTTGCATGCAATACCGTGTCCGAGGGCACCATGACCTATTGGACTAGCTGTTTAGAAATGGGTTGTAAATAGTATTAACCATATTATGAAATTTTTATATTTTATTTTCAAACATTGACTTCATTTTTGAATTTGAAACATCGATATTAGACTATGGGGAATGTTTTGGTATTTTTCTAAAAAAATTCAATTATTAATGAATTGTGAAAAATATTGTATTGTTGTTAAAACACACCTTTTCATTTAAAAATTATTTTAATATAAATTTATTTAAAAATTAACAATATATAAATATAAATATAATAATATAATATAGTTCATTGTAATTATTTTATTATAGAATTAGATATAAAAAATTATTGAACTTTTGAACATATCTTTTACACGACTTCTAGCCACACTAACATGTTTGGAATTAAATGTAATTTTATCTCTTATGTGAATTGAATTTCCAGAAAAAGACATAAATTATTTTAATTAGTATGAAAATTTTGGTTTAATAGGATCTAAATAATTTTCTGGTAAATCATAACTTTTGGATTTCACTTACCATAGTTAATGGTCAACATGATAATTAAAGGTAAATATATTATTCTAATAATATAATATTACCATAACACATATCCTAATTTCATTGGATAAGTGTTTTCAGAAGAAAAAAATAAACCTTAGTTCATAAATATGATCATTTTTAATCCACTTGAGTAAGATTAGGACATTCATTATATTTTATTTAATGAATAGTTAAAATGTCATATTCAAATTTTAATATCCATATCATTTTTGATATGAGGTAAAATAAGTTACATGGTAAACTATAAATAGTATTTATAAATATAAAATGTTTATATACATAATTTTAATTTACTTATAATTTTATGAAATAAATAATTAAATTAAATGGTGACATAATAATGGTACAGTAAATGAATTATTCAAGGAATAATCAAATAAATGATATTAAAAATATTACTATAAATAAAATTTGACTCAATTAAGGAAATACATGAATTTTAAAGATAAAATATTCATTTTAGTAACATATTTAAAGTATAGTTTTCAAAGTTATCATGATAGATTGATATTTTTTAAAATGAATTTATAGAATAATATCAAAACTCACATAAATGATACTTTAAAACAAATAATATTTTATTACATGTTATAAAAAAAATAAAACACTACTGTTTTTAAAAATAACTATTAAAATGTTAAAAATGTAATAAATTATCCTATTGTGTTTATTTGGGCATTTTATAGTAACTATATTTACCCTATATTATAAAAAGACAAAAAAAAAACACAGTAAGAGTTAAACCGTTTAACTAAGGGTTAAATCCAACAGGTAAAGTTACATTTCTGACCTAAACTTCTCTAAAAATAATCTATTGAGATTATTTTGACCCACACACATCTTAGAATATAATTATCTAACTATAGTGATATATGAAACCGAAAATAAATTTTTAATAATTTAATAGTTTTGGAGTTTCCAAAAGTCCCCTCCCCTCTCTTATAAAAGAGTATCACTCTTCTTTTATTCACACCTCTAAATCCCCTGGCTCAGCCAAACCCTTCCCAATTCTCATCCAACAATTCACCACTTCACCCTAGAGTCTATACATTTGTAATAATTCCATCCTATGTAGTTCTTTTGATTTAATCAAAAGAAGACGCTCGAATAAGAGGTAATTGTTTTACCAATTATATTCAATTTCTCTTCTTCTTATACTTCCTCCTCCTATGTTGTTTCCATAATAAATTAATAAATCTAGTATTATATACATTTTTATATCTTATTATTATTATGGAAAACCCATATCCATCCTACGAATAATAATATCACCATACGTGTGTACGTACGGCTTACGATCTCCACGTCATGTATAATTTTTTATTCAACACTACATTATTTGTATGGGTATAATGATGAGTGTAATGGATATAAATAATTAATATAATATGAAAATTATTTTTTATAATTAATATACCATCCAATTCCATACCATTAAACCATCTGGGGAATGATATCATCACACATTTTGAATGTACGACCTACTATCTTCACAATGTGTTGAGATTCATTGTCCATGATAACCATTAAAGAATGAATATAAAATTTATATGATATATAAAAATAATAATAATGAACTTAATATAATTATGGATATGAATCAAATACATTATATTCATAACATACATGAATTTCACAACAAAACATAGAGAGGAAAATGAAGTAGTTGACAGCCGAAACAATGGTAATACTGAAATATTATTAACAAAACAATATTAGAGGATCACATATAATATCATAAATATGGATATGGATTTGGTATAATTTAATAACCTAACTTATCTAATATATAGTAGTTTAATTAAATCTTTAGTAAATTAAAGTACAAGGTAATTGTTAATTTCTCAATCACTTTATTATCTGAGGTTGTTTATATGTAAGTATCTATGGGGAAACATTTATCATCTATGACCATGTTTATTAAAAATATATTTCAAAATATTATCAAAAAAATTTTAAAATCATTTTTACCCATGTTTTCCATTTTAAAAAACTTTTTTAAAGGAATCTTTCTATTTTTTTCCAAATGAGGTACTTTATGACCTTTTCAGAAAATTAAGGAATGAATGTTTTTTAACTTATACGGTGCAAGCTGCAATTTCCATTGTCATTATGCCTTAAAATTTTTAATCTTACCTTACAATCTTATAGGTTTATTTTTTAAATAAATTCTTTCTTTTATAATTACTTGTCTTTAAAATGATTTCAAAGTAAAAATGGGTTATTTCCATAAAAGAATTTTAATGAATATATTAGTTTATTTTCATCTATGTCAACATCACTTGTTGGATTTTATGATTAATTGAGGTTAATTTATTATTATATAATATTCCATATTGTATTGAATGGTTTATTATATGTTTGAATGTGTATGTTCTATAATGATACCATCGATGGTTTAAGTTTAAAGTATTAACATTTCATATTCTAGTTTTAATATGAATGTCAATGATGGTTATGTTTCAACATTTTTATTTGTGGAGTGCATTAGACATAGTAAGTAATGGGTTAGTGACCACTTAATGAATGCTCTATGGGTTTGGGAACAGTTCATGGTATCCCCTTGATGCATCTATATTTCCCATGAGATAAACTATTTTGTGTTTTGACTAACATATTACCTGCAAAAATATGGCCCTGGAACGAGGCGTTGAAAATGTGGTTATGATATCTGAAATTATGTATTCCCCCATTATGATATTAGTTATTGATATTGCATGTGAGTATTAGACTAGTAGAATATCTATGTGAATAATTAAATGGAATTATTTGATTTATTCAAGAAATATTATGCTGAATATTATGTTTAAAAGGTTTGGGATTCTGTTTTATACCTTCCCTTAAAAGTTTATACTTATTTATGATATATTCACAATATTTTTTATCCTTACTGAGAAACTGAGCTTACCACTTTCTTATTTCATTTTTCTCCATTCCATGAAAAAATATATTATTATAGACCTATAGGGATGTTATAAGGGATAGGAATGTTTTCAAAGGAGAAACTCTGTTGTTTTTCATTCTAATATGTAATGTAAAACTTATGTTTGTATCTAGTTTCTTCAAGGGTAAAAAACCAATCAGTCCATTGGGGGTTTATTTCTTTTAATCATTCCAATGTAAAAATCATAACTGACAAAGTTCTTCTAGGTTTGGCGTGTTACATTTTTTATCAAAGGAAGTTTAGTACAAACCTCAGAAACTAGATTTTGATAATGTCTTTAATTAGGGTACACTAACCTAAGATAGACATTGACGATAAGTATATAGTAACATCCTAAAATTTTGATAATGTATATATTATGTGGGTATTCCTAGAAAATATATTTGGCTTTGGATATACAATTGGAAGTGGTTCTGGAACAGATGTACCTAGGAATAATAACTCAGATAAGGTGTTTCGGGCTGGACTCGGGGTAACCGGGTACACGACAGTAGACCATACCGCACACCTGGTTTGGCACTCTCAAGGGGATATGATTTGGATAATTCAAATTTTCTTTTCAAATCATTAGGAAATATTTTAAAGTAAATATATCCCCAAAGAAATCATGTTTATGATTATTATATTGGATATGCATAAGTTTTTCAATTTATGTTATTGAAATTAAACATTATGATTCATAACCTAATCTAATGAATGTTGTTGTTCATAAATGGAGCCTAGTGTAAGAAATGGAAGTTGTATCAATGTACGTAATTGTGGTAGGGAAAACCCTCCTTTGAAAGAAAATGATATTGAAGCAAAAGTTACGACTGGTGCTGAACAACATATTAATATACTAAGACAACTAACTTAGGTTATGAATAAAAACCTTGCCCATATAAAGTATCCTGATCAAAAATATTGATGATCAATGTTAGACCGATTCATGAGACAAAAACATATAACATTAAATGGAACTAAAAATCCATTTGTGGTTGAGCAATATATAAGATCCTTACAAAAAAATATTTCTTTCATTGGGGTGTAACTATTGGGAATAAGTTTTCATTATAGTTTATCATCTCACAAGAGATGCGGATCAATGGTGGCCATTAATTCAAAACACTAAGGAAGTTGAAGAAGTATCAGATATAGAAGTGAGGGAGTTTAAAGAACTTTTCTTAGAGAAATACTTTCCCTGTGAATAGCGAGATGAAATGGAAAGAAAATTTTTGATTCTGAGACAAAAGTAGGAATAAAATGTTGCAAAGTATGAGACTAACATCACAAGGTTATAAATCCATGTTGCAGTCAACATACATAACCCCGGAAGTATGTTTTATTAATTCTTTGATGTGTTTGTGATTTATAGTGATGCATCGAGGAAATGAAATTATTGTGTTCATATGTAGAATGATGTGGTTATTTCTTATGCATCAAGGAAATTACAAACTCATTAAAAAAACTATCCAACTCATGATCTTGAGTTAACTGAATTACTCCTTGTTCTAAAGTTGTAGAGAAACTATCTATACGGTGAAATTTGTGAGATATTTACTAATCAAAAGAGTTTTGAAACATAATTTCTCATAGAAAGAACCCAACATTATTTAAAGGAGATGGATTGAGATACTCAAGGATTACGATTTCACAATACACTACCACCAAGGGAAGGAAAATAAGGTTCCATATTATTTGAGTACAAAGAACCATGGAGTTCTGAACATAATTATATTGGGAAGGGATCCTGAGATCATGGAGATAGTGAATATGAATGTGGGAATTATCATGGAAGGTGAAACATCACTACTATTTAAAATGGTTTTCAAACCGTCTTTATTGAAAAGGGTAAAAATTTCTTACTTTCATGATCAGGATTTTCAAAATAAAATTAAAGCAGTGAATAATGGAATATTTAGAGAATTTATATATGAATATGGAGTATTGAAATTTGGAAAGTGGTTGTGTGTTCCATCTATACCTGATCTAAAAATGAATTATTGGATGATGCTCATAGCTCCAATTTCTCTATACACCATAGTGACACTAATATGTATAGATATTTTAAGGAACATGTTTTGTGGGACAACATGAAGATGGAGGTTGTTGATTATGTGTCAAGATGTTTTGTTTGTCAACAGGTAAAGGCTGGAAGACAACATCCTAGAGGAGTCATACATCCTCTTCTAATACCTGTTTAGAAATTTGATGATATTACGATAGACTTTTTCCTAGGGAAACCAAAGGCTCCATAAAGAAATGATGTGATATTGGTTATTTTTGATCATCTTACCAAATCGTCATATTTTGTTTCTATAAGAGAGGATTTACAACTTGAATGTTTAGAAAGACTTTACATTAATTAAGTTTTAATACTTCATAGTGTACCCCTATTGATTGTTTCTAATCATGATCCCTATTTTACATCAAGATTATTGAAAAGTCATCAAAAATCCCTAGATACTAAGCTTCCTTTGAGTACTGCATACCACCCTCAAACTGATTGACAATCGGAACGGACTATTCAAACTATAAAATACATGTTGAGATCTTTATCACTTGATTTTCAAGGTATGTGGGATGAATATTTACCTATAGTTAAATTCTCTTATAACAATAGCTTCCATTTGAGTATTCATATAGAACCATATGAATCATTATATAGAATGATATTTGTTACACCAACTTGATGGGATTATGGTAGTGAAAGAAAACTAGTAGGCCCAAATGTTTTTTAGGAAACTATGAAAACAGTGAAGATTATTCAAACCCATATCAAAATATCTCAAAGTAGGAAAAATAGCTTTGTTGATAACTAAAGAAAGGATTTTAAATTTCAAGTAGAGGATCATGTTTTCTTGAAGGTACCTCCATGGAAGGGTGTTATAAGATTTGGTAAGAAGGGTAAATTAAATTCCATGTAAATCGGACCTTTCAAAATTTTGGAACGAATTGGAGTTGTAGCTTACCATTTGGTAATGCCGCCAAGTCTCTCCAAAGTTCATGATGTATACCATGTATCATTATTATGGAAATACATGTGATACCCAATGCATGTACTCACCTATGAAAAAATAGAACTAGAACCTGATTTGTCTTATTGTGAAGATTCTATCAAGATTCTTGATATAAGAGAAAAAGTTTTAAGAAATTGGATGACTCATTAGAAAAAAGTTCTTTAGAGAAACCATAAAATGGAAGAGGTGATGTGGGATCCTGAATAACTTTTGATGAAGAACCAACAAAATGTTTTTTTGAAGTGATATTATACAAGTTTTGAGGATGAAATTATTTGAAGGAGGGAAGAATTTAACACCCCAAGCTTCCACAGTATGCCAATTTTAAAATAATTCAATAGCTTGCGTTACACACAACACTGAGTTCGAGGGCAACATTACATATCAAACTAGCCATTTAAAAAGCTGTTATGAATAGTATTAACCAAATTATGGAATTTTTAAATTTAAATTTTCAAAATAGACTTAATTTCTAAATTCAAAACATCAAAATTATCTTAGGTTGAATTTGTGGTATTTTTCTGAAAAGTTTCAATTTCGATGAATAGTGAAAAACATTACATTGTATTTAAAAACTAACTTTTTCATTTAAATAATTATTTTACTGTAAATTGATTTAAGACTAAAAATATATAAATAATATATATTTTCATACAATATTGTTCATTGGAATAATTTTATAATAAAATTAGATATAAAAATTTATTGAACATTTGAACGTCTCTTTTACACGCCTTCTAGTAACATCTACGAGATTTTCATTAAACATAATATTACGTCTTCTATGAATTGAATTTTGAAAAAAAAATACATACATTGTTGAAATTAGTATGAAAAATTTGTTCTAAAAGGATCAAAATAATTTTTTTCAATAGTGACTTTTGGATTTTATTTTCCACGGTTAAAGGTAAATATAGTAATTAAAGGTAAAAATAATATTGTAATACTATAATATTACCCCAACAGATTTTATAAATTCATTGGATAAGTTTATTTAGACCAAAATAAACATTATTTCGAAAATATGATACTTCTTAAGCCACTTTTGTTAGATTAATACATTAATTATATTTTATTTAAAGAAGAGTTAAAAATGTCAAATCCATATTTTAATAACCATATCATTTTTAATATGTAGTTATATAAGTGACATGTTAGACTATAAATATTATTTAGAAGTATAAAATGCATATCTACATAATGGTGACACAATAATGATTCGGTAATTGAATTATCAAAGGGGGAATCAATTAAATGATATTAATAATATTAAAACAAATATAATTTGACTTAATTAGTGACATAAAATAATTTTATAGACAAAATAGACATGTTATGGACATTTTAAAAGTATGTTTTGTAATTTATCATGATGATTTGGTATTTTTAAAAAATAAAATATTGAATAGTATCAAAATTTACATAAATGATACTTTAAAATAAATAATATTTTATTTAATGTTATAAAACTAATTAAAATTTAAGGTTAGGAAAACATACTATTATAATGTTAAATATTTCCTAAATGATCTGATTTTTGTTCTCTTGGAATTTTATAGTAATTATATTAACCCTATGTTAAAAAAATTCAAGTAAACACGAAAAGAGTAAAAGTATTCAACTAAGGGTTAAATCCAAAAGATAAGGTTAATTTTGTTACCTAAACATGTCTAAAAACATTAGTTGTGAGGAATTCTACCGATACTAATATTATCCTAAAAATAAAATAATTTGGAGCTATTTTGAATTGAAAATTGAATTATAATTATTTAATAGTTTTGGAGTCTCAGAAGGTTCCCCTCCCCTCACTTATGAAAGAGAACATCTCATTAGCTTTTATTCACACCTATAAAGCCCTTTGGATCATAAAAACCCTATCCACTTATCATAATAACTTCCCTAAATTAATCTTAGAGGACATAATTTGTACATGAATTCATCCTATAGAGTCCTTTTGTAAAAATCAAACGGAGAGGCTTAAAGAATAGGAAATTGTTTTACAAATTACATTTAATTTATTTTCTTATTCTACTTTCCAATACTATGTTATTTCCATAATAAAGTAATAAATACAGTATCATATAAATAAATAGATGTTATTGTGATTATTAACCAACCGTATGTTTCCATTTATCCATCACACGAATAACAATATCACCATGCATGTGTATGTACGGTTTACCGTCTCCACACCATGGTGTATTTTTCTACTCGACACTCTTATTTGGATGGGTATAATAAAGAGTTTAATGGAAATAAATAATAAATAAAACATTATAATTATTCTTTATAATTAAAATACTATCCAATTATATACCATTTAACCATTGAGTGAATGATATCATTGCATGTGCGTACATACGACCTACTGTCTCCACAACGCGGTTAGATTCACTATCCATGTTAAACATTCAAGAATGATTATAAAATTTATATGATGAATAAAAATAATAATTATGAACTTAATATAATTCTGGATATGAATCAAATGAATACTATTCATAACATACATGACTTACACAACAAAACATGCATAGGAAAACGAAGCCGTTAACACAAGAAACAATAGTAATACTGAAATATTATTAAAAATGATATAAGAGGATAAAATATGATATCATAAATATGGATATGGTTCTAGTATAATTTTATAACATAATTTACCCATTATAAATGAGGTTAACACACCCTCTACTAAAGTAAAGTACAAGGTAAGGGTTAATTTCACAACCACTATATTATTCAAAGTTGTTTATACGTAAGTAGCTACTAGGACACATTTATCATCCATTTCCATGTATCTTAAAATTTTATTTCAAAATATTATTGAAATTTTTTTGAAGTCGTTTTTACCCATTTTTACTTTTTATAAAATATTTTTAAAGGAATCTTTCAATCATTTCACAAAAAACATATTTTTTATTATGTTTTCGATAAATTAAGGAAATAATGTTTTTTAACATATATGGTGCGAGCTTCTATTTCCATCATCCTGAAGCCTTAACATTTTGAAGATTAACTTAAAATATTGAAGTATTATTTTTTAAAGAAATGTTTTCATTTATAAATACTCAACATTGAAATGATTTGAATGTAAAAAAAATTATTTCTTTTAAATATTTTTCATGAATTTATTTGTTTATTTTAATCTTTGTCAGCATCCTTTGTTGGATTTTATAATTAATTGAGGTTTATTTATTATGATAGAATATTACATGTTTTATTGAATGGTTTATGATATGTTTTACTATGTATATTCTATTTGTATACCATTCATTATTAATGGTTAATGTATTAACACTTTGTATGCTAATTTTAATATGAATGTTTATATTGGTTATGTTTCACCCTTTTCAAATTAGGAATGAATTGTACATGGTAAGTGACGGGTTTGGGACCACTTAATGAAAGCCATAATGTTTGGGGACTGGTTAATGAAATCCCCTAGGTGCATCAAAATTTCTCATGAGAAAAAATATTTTGGGTTTTGACTAACATCTTACCCGCATAAGTATAGTCCTAGCATGAGGCCTAGAAAATTTGATTATGTTGTCCAACATTATGAATTACCTCATTATGAGATTACTTATTGATATTTCCTATGACAATTTGACTATTAGAATATCCATGTGAATGTTTAAATGGAATTATTTTCTTTATTCCTGCCATATTATACTGAATATTATGTTTAAAAGTCTTGTGATTCATTTTTATACCTTTCCTCAAAAATTTATGATTTTTTATGATAGTTTCCTCAATATTTTTTATTCTTGCTGAGAATCCAAGATCACCCCTTTCATATTTTTTATATTTTCCAAAGATATGATGATTTATATTATGACTATCTTACAAGGATAATCTAAGGGATATGTGTGTTTTCAAAGTAGAAACTATGTAGTTTTTCATTTCAAGATGAAATGAAAAACGTATATTTATATCTAGGTTTTCAAAGGATACTGAACTGATCGGTCATTCGGGATTTTATTTTTGTGACCATTCCAATGTAATAAAAAATGCATCAACTTCGTGCTTCTGGGGTCAAGGTGTTGCATATTAGACATGTATCCCATGAACTAACTTTTCTTATATTTTTCATCAGACATACTCACATCTAAAAAAATTATCTTCATTAAGAATGGGAATCCAAAAACTAAAAATTAATTCACAGTAGGATTATTCTTATACAAAAATTTATAAGAATTTATATTTTTTTATGGTATGAATAAGAATATATTCTGAATATGAACAACAATACTTATATCTTCTCTCCAGAAGAGTTTATGATTTAAGATTTTTAAATCATGGTTCTTCCCATCTCACCCATGCTTTTTTTATTCCTTTTTCTAACCCCGTTATTATTGGGTATATAAAGGTAAATGTATTAATTTTTAATCCCAAGATTAATAATATAGGATTGAAGAAAATTTCATGTAATATTCATTCCATTATTAGTTCTAAACATCTTGATATAGACTCCAAATGTTTTATCTACATCTCTTATTAATGTTTTGAACATATTCATTGAATCGAGCTTGTGTTTCATAAACATTAAGACAGTCATCCAGATGAAATCAACAATGAATGTAATAAAATAATGATCACCTATAGTGGAAATATGTTTCACCATACCATATAAATTAGAATAAATTAATTATGTTTTAATACTAGATTGGTTTTCTACCTTTTTATGACTTCCATGTACCATCATACCCATTTGATAGGTTTGAACAATATCCTTCATTTCTCTGATAAATTGGTGTAGGTATCTCACCACATCTTCCTTTGAGATTTTACTTAAACTAATTTTATTGAGAGGGAAATTACTTCTTCGCAAAAGGTTATTATTGTCATTTTGACTCCAAAAACAATAATTACTCGAATCACTAATTTTGAATAAGTTAACAGTAGTCATTTCTCTCATAGTGGTAATTATTCCATCTTTTGAACACTTGATGATAGAATATTTCTTATTGAAATAAATCTATTTCCATCATCATATACTTTAATTACAATTATAAGTTGTCTTAAAACCAATTAATAAAAAACATATTTGTATTTCAGTTTTTAAACTTCAATTTCCCTTGTACCAATTACTTTAATTTTTAAAGTGTGATCATTCTCAAAATTAACAGCACCACTATCATGATATTATATTTTCTTTAATATTTTTGTGTCTCTTATCATTTTATAGGAACATCCACCCTCATGAATCCATTAATTTATCTTCCTATTTATGGTTAGAGTTACTTTAATAATTAGTGAATTTTATTACTTTTTCATTTTCTAGAAAATCTTTTCTTTGTTTATCATGAGGAAACTATAATAAAATAGTTTCCATTCATTATTTAGCAAAATTTACCTCTTTGTTATATCATATAAAATTTTCTTTGTTAGAATTAAAATCTATTCTTTGTGGTTATACTTTATAAAATTTTACTCAAAACATTCTTCCTTTTTTAATTTATTTTTATGTTTTTAGATTCCCACCCCCCCCCCCCCCACAATCCATGCCTTCTTTGACTTTCTAAAAATGAAATTAAATGTGAGATATAATAATAATTGTTCCCAAATATTACATAATACTAATAATATCCTTTTAAAATATTTTCTATGATAATATAAATCTATTTCTTGAAAGTTATATTGGAGTTCAATCACATTGTGAGTTTTGGTTTTCCTCTTATTTGGATAATATTTTCTCCGCACAATTCTTAAAAATGTTATTAAATTGAAATTTTGTTTTTCATAACTTTTCTTTTCCCATAGAATCCGAATTTTAGTTTTAAGACATGAATTGTTAGTTGAAACCAATTTTTTAACCTTTTTAATAAGAGGTTCATTTTGCACAATTTCCTCTTGGATAACTTTCTCAACACTCAGATATTATTCAAATATCAAATCCATAGATTTTTGAAAATATATACTCACATTATTCATAATATATTGAATATCAAGATACCATGATTGTTTCTTACATAACTCTTCTTACTTTGAATCATGTCTTCCATTTTGATCTTTTTGTAAGAACTGAGACCTTCGTTTCAGGTATGTTTTTCCTTTTTCTGGACTTTTTGAGAAAAGAGGAGTTTCTGGAAATTTTTTAAGTACACGTCGTTTACTTTATAAGTACACACCATGTACTATGTTGCCGCTTGAGGTCGTGTGTTGGCTGTGTCATGGACACACACATGGCAATGTAGGGGTGATGTGGAGTCCTCTTAAAGCGGAGTACGGAAAATCCTAGTACACGTCGTGTACTCCAAAAGTACACACTGTGTACTTTTTTCATTAAATGGACTGGGGTCGTGTCTTAACCCCAGAACCGTCTTCTTCTCTAGCTTCTTCGACTGAGAGACAACATATGGTCATGAAACTTCATCGAGCCCCCAAAACTTTGTCCGTTCTTCGATTCGACCGTCGTCAATTGTGTTGGAACCGCAGTGGTAAGCTCTTCCTTCTTCTAGATCACCATTTTCCAATTCCTCCTATTTTGAAAGATATCATGGGTTGAACGTTTTGTGCATTTTCATAGATCCATGACATTATAAGGAGATTCAGGCCTCGTGGATCAAGTATATCGATCTCCTAGCATCAAGGTAGGTGGTTTTGTGCCTTTCCGTTTGAAGTCTTTGAGTTTTATGTGCAATTTCCACCAATACCCATGAACGGGGTATTGCGTGTTTACTGTTTTTCCCCTGTTGTTTTTCTACCTAACTTGTGTGCTTGTGTAGAATTATTTTGGTGGTGTATAAGGATAATTGCTATTCTTGGATTTTTTTCCCATGCCTTGTTCTGTTTACGACCTTTTGGTCTTGTTCGGCCTATTGGCTGTTATACCTATTTTCCATGCCTTGTGACCGTAGGATGGACTGTTGTTCCCTGACATTGCTTGTTATGTTGTATACCGATCATCCAAGTAGCTCTGTATGTTTACATTGTCCTTATAGCATTATTATGAACTGACTGGCATGGGGGCGAGAGAACCTAGTGTTATAGACTATAAGAGGATAGACCGAGTGAGCTTCCTCAGAGAGTCTTGAATAATATAGACTACAGGAGGGTAGATCGAGTGAGCTTCCTCTGAGATTCTTGAGCTTTATAGACTACATGAGGATAGACCGAGTGAGCTACCTCAGGGAGTCTTTGTTTTGTTTGAATTTCCTTAAACCATTCCAGGCTATAAGAGGAATTTACCGAGTGAGCTTCCTCGGAGTGTCAGTGATAGACCTGAGGCTATAGGAGGAATTAACTGAGTGAGGTTCCTTATAGAGTCTCTAGAATTTGGGGCTATAAGGGTATTAGACTGCGTGATCTTCCTCAGAGAGTCCCTGACTACCCTAGATAGTAAGGGGAATTGACTGAGCGTGCTTCCTCAGAGAGTCTTATAATTTCGTAAGACCAACCCAGAGGGGTTAGTGTAACGTCCCGGCCCCGGGTGCCACGCAACGGGTGCCCCGAGCCCGGTTCGCCACGTGACCTGAAGCACATTTTCCCAAACGCCAGAGGCTGCCGACTAGCAGTGAGGGCCTAGGTCTGATAGTGGGGAAACTATGCCCTCATTTGTCAAATTGTAGCGCAGCGGAATACCAAAATAAATATTCAACAACAGCAGAAGCAATAAACATACACAAATGAAATAACTACAGCAGTGGATATAACCAATAGTATATAAGCGATGATGTTACATGTTTCAAGTTCTAGGAAAATAGCCAGAACATGTTATGCATCAATACAGTACAGTAGAAAACAGAGTACAACAAAGCAAGAAAAACAGCTAGCAGCGGCATCGCGAGCCTAAGCTCGGTCCCATGCCCTCATACTCCTCAACAACAGTCAAGTACCTGTATAGGGACTCTTTCCCCTATCTACACCTACAGCAACGTAATATGTTTGGGCCCAAAAGCGTGACCCAAACAGGGTGTGAGAAATATATCTCAGTAGGCACCCACCAAAGGCACGTGCCCAACTGTGTGTAAAACATGCAACAAGTGTGCAGTAGTAAAATGTAATAATTAAGTAGTACTGAAAAGTAACTAACTTGACAGTTAAATTGTCATTTTATTATTCATTTAATTCCTCTAATTTAGTAACATTTTTGTGATCAACAGTACCAAGCCCTCAGGCCAACTAGAACCATGCCCTCAGGCTAAAATAGTAACCACGCCCTCAGGCTTGCCCTCAAGCCATACATAATCCAACCCACGGGTATTTCCCTGAGGCGTAACAGAAATTATCGTCCTCAGGCATATGAAGTGTCACCCTTAGGCACAGAAGTCAAGCCCTCAGGCACGAAAGGTTGCCCTCAGGAGGAATAACGACAGCCCTCGGGCTAAAACAGTCACGCCCTCAGGCTAATCACAACAACGCCCTCAGGCTAAAAAGGAAATCGGGCCATGCCCAACATATCAAAATGCAGTAAACAAGCAATTCCTCTCAAGGAAATTCTACAGTTACTACATTTAAGGCATACCCTCGGGTATCCTGGCCAAACAGCTAAACAGAGGAACACACCCCTCGGGATGGTCCTGGATCCAAGAAACGATCCCAAACATCATTTTATTATCACCATTTAATCACCTATGCAATTATAGTCATTAAATATAGCAATGGGCTTAGCCACACGACACCCCCAACATGGGTTCATGGCACAAAAACGCACAAAAACGCACGACAGTTGGAAAATAAACACCAAGCCACCTACCTTATACGTCATCGAACGCTATCCCCAAACGCCTACTCCAGAAACACCCAAGAACGGCATAGATCTGACGAAGAACAAAACCCATTAAAACATAAATAACTTACGTTGGGAGAAGAATTGGAAAGAACGGTACCAGGAGGAGGAAGGACTTACCCGTGTGGTTCCAACGAGATCATCCGAAGCCGAATTGGATTCCAGACGAACTCCCAGTGGATCTTCAAAGGTCCGGCCTCCTCCTTTGGCTCCAAAATGGATCAAGTGCCTCCTCTGCCAAATGAGGAGGCTACTTCCTGTTTTAAGCTGGAAAAACAAAGTACATGGTGTGTACTTCCAAGTACACGACGTGTACTCCTTTCATTTAACTGTTCATTTAGCGGCACCACCACACTGTTCATCTTCCTACAAGAGTACACGGCATGTACTCCCAAGTACACAGCGTGTACTGCCACCTAGCTGGCGGTGACTCCACCGCCTTACTTTTTAACCTGCCGACTGACTACACGACATGTAAAAGACCACTACACGGCATGTAGTCGGTTCCTACACCCACTGTCACCGGTGTGGCTACACACCCTTTGTACTTATCCCAACACGGCCAAAAGTACATGGCGTGTGGAAAAATACACAGCTTGTAGTTTCAAAATTTAGCATTATTTTCCATTTTCCATATTTTCTCAAAAACACTTCAGGAAAAGGAAAAGGAAGAAGCCCGTACCTCAAAAATAAGAACCGGGTTCTTACAGACTTCCCCCCTTATAGAAATTCGTCCCCGAATTTCCCTTTCAAGGGTGGCGAAGAGAAAGCTCAGAATAGATCTGGCCACTGAGCACGTACGTCGTCCTCCCTCTCCCATGTCTCGTCCTGCACTCGGCCATGCTGCCATAGCACCCATACAAGAGGAACTAACCAGCCTCGGAGAACCTTCATGCTCCTGTCAATAATATGGATCGGATGCTCCTCAAAGGACGCATCATGGTGAAGCTCAACCTCCTCTAGCTGAAAGGTGTGAGACAGGTCTGTATGGTAGTGATGCAACTAAGACACGTGGAAGACATTGTGCATGGCTCGGTACCACTGCGGTAACTGCAACCGATAGGCAACCAGCCTGACTCTCTCCAGAATCACAAATGGCCCCACATACCTCGGCGAAATCTTACCCTATCTCCTGATCCGTTTGTGTCCCAGCCTCGGAAAAACATGCAAGAAAACCTGATCCCCAACCACGAACTCCAAAGGTCGTCTGTGGCGATCAACATAAGACTTCTGAAGAGACTGCGCGGTAGCCATCCGCTTCTAAATTAACTGGACCTGCTCAGATGTCTCCTGCACGAGTTATGGTCCCAGTAAAGCTACCTCACCTACCTCTAACCAGCACAAAGGTTATCAGCATGGCCTACCATATAAAGCCTTGTATGGTGCCATCTCAGTAGTTTCGTGAAAACTATTGTTATAGGTAGACTCGACTAAGGGTATATGCTTCTCCGAAGAGCCCCCAAAGTCTAGGACGTATGCGCGCAGCATGTCCTCTAGCACCTGTATCGTCCACTCTAATTGCCTATCAGTCTGAGGGTGGTATGTTGTGCTCAGAATCACCTGTGTACCCAGCGCCCTCTGAAAACTCTGCCAGAAATGAGACGTGAAGCGGGCGTCCCTATCTGAAATGATAGAACAAGGGACCCCATGAAGACGTACGATCTCTCGGATATACAGCCTTCCGAGCTCATCCACACCAAAGGTCTCCTTGATTGGAAAGAAGCGAGCTACCTTCATAAGTCTGCCCACAACACCCCATATGGCGTCATTGCCTCGAGGTGACCTTGGCAATCCCGTCACGAAATCCATCGCGACATCATCCCATTTCCACTCTGGAATGGGAAACTGCTGTAACAGCCCAGCTGGTCTCTGATGCTCTACCTTCACCTGCTGACAGGTGGAACACCTCGTAATGAAAATAGATATCTCTCTCTTCATATCCGGCCACAAGTATTGACGTCTCAAGTCTCGGTACATCTTGGTAACCCCGGGATGAACTGCCCAAGCTGAAGCATGAAACTCCCTCATCATCTCCTCGCGTATATCCCCTGGAACCCATACACGCCCATGGAAACGCAAAACCTTGTCATCGCCTATCGTCCAACCGGGAGGAGGGTCCTCACTTTCCACCCTCTCCCGTAGAACTAGGCCTTCTGAAACCGATAGTTGTCTCATCCTCACTCTGTCCAGGAGGGTAGAAGCCACAACTAATGAGGAAAGATAATTCTTCCCCTGACTGTCATGCACCTCTAGATGCATCTCAGAGAACAAGGCCATAAGCTGCCACTCACCACTGGCCTCCTGCACTGCCTGTATCTGAGTCTTCCTGCTCAGTGCATCAGCTACTGCATTACCTTTACCAGGTGTATAGGAAAGCTCAAAATCGAAGGACTGTAGGTACTCGACCCACCTTCTCTGCCTCAGATTCAGGTCATGCTGAGTAAAGATATGCTTGAGGCTTTTGTGGTCAGTGAAAAACACAAAATGCTCTCCCAACAGGTAATGTCTCCAACAGTGCAACGCATGCACAACTGCAGCCAACTCGAGATCGTGTGTCGGGTAATTCCTCTCATGTGGCCTCAACTGCTGAGACCTGTATGCCACAACTAGGTCGCCCTGCATCAAAACATCTCCCAGCCCAATCCCTGACGCATCATAGTAAACTGTATAGCTCCTCCCTTGCTCTGGGAGTATCACGATCGGTGCTGATGTCAGCCTTCCCTTTAGGTCCTGAAAAGCTGTCTCACAAGCTTCTAACCAAACGAACTTCACACCCTTCTTAGTCGGACCTATCAACGGTGCTGCTAAGCGGGAGACGTCCTGTATGAAATGTCAGTAGTAACCAGCCAGCCCTAAGAAACTCCGTATCTCAAACACGTTCTAGGGCTGATCCCAAGAAACTACTTCTCTCACCTTCTCTGGGTCCACTGCAACTCCTGCCTCTGAGATGATATGACCCAGGAAGTGAATCTGGTCCATCCAAAAGTGGCACTTCGAGAGCTTAGCATAAAGGTGATACTCTCTTAGTGTACTCAATACGATCTCAAGATGGGTGGCATGGTCGTGTCGAGTGTGAGAGTACACCAAGATGTCATCCACGAATACTACCACAAATAAATCAAGATACAGATGGAAAACACGATTCATCAGAGCCTTGAAAACTGATGGCGCGTTCGTGAGTCCAAACAGCATAACTGTATACTCATATAGACCATACCTACTCCTGAAAGTAGTGAGAGGTATATCAGATGGTCTAACACGCAGCTTATGATATCTGGATCTCAAGTCAATCTTCGAGAACACTCGTGCTCCACGAAGCTGATCAAACAGATCATCAATCCTCGGCAAGGGATATTGGTTCTTAACCATCAACTGGTTCAGCTTTCGATAACCCACACACAGCATAAGGGTACCATCCGCCTTCTTCGCAAAGAGGACTGGAGAACCCCAAGGAGAAGTACTGGTTCAGATAAAACCCTTTACCTGTAGCTCCTCTAACTGCCTCTTGAGCTCTTGAAACTCGGGCGTGGCCATCCTATAAGGAGGAATGGACACCGGTGCTACTCCTGGTAGAAGCTTGATAGAGAAATCCACCTCACGCACCGGAGGTAGACCTGAAAAGTCATCTGAGAAGACATCCCTGAAATGATCAACAACTGGAGGGAAATCCGTTTGACAAGTCCCCTGGTCATCCAGATATAATCTCGCAATCTGGTCTGTGACTCCACCTCGCCCATGATGCTCTGGTCCAGCTCGACTCGCCTGAACATCCCACTCGCCTTTGTATAGAAACTCCCTGCCCTTTGGTGACGTGAAACGCACTCTGTGACGATAGCAGTCTACAAAGGCTCGAAAGGGAACCAACCAGTCCATCCTAAGAATGACGTCATATAACGTCATCTCTAGGACATAGAGGTCCCAAAGGAAGTGACACCCACCAACCTCAAGGGGGAACTCCTTGCACTGACGCACACCAACCGTCCTAGTCCCCAACAGAGTGTCTAGCGTCAAGATATCAGAAGAAGTAAGCACACTAAGCCCAAGGCTCTCCACAACGAGTACTGATATAAAACTATGTGTAGCACTTGTATCAAAAAGTACTGAAGACAAGACAGAAGCTACTAGAATAGTACCTCTGACTGTCGAAGGTCCGGGATCCTGCTCCTGCTGGGTCTGTTGCACTGCATATGCTTGATCAGTGCCACGACCCTGCGACACAGCCTAGCTACCCTGAGCTGTCCCGCCCTGTTGCCTCTGAGATCCTGGTGTCTAGCCACCACGGCCACGACCACCATCTCTGCCTACACGCACTGACGTATTCCAGTTCTTTGACTGGTAAGAAGCCACTGGTCCTACTCCCGCACACGGAGTCTGCACAGAACCACTCTCACTAGCCACAGGTAGAAACGCCCTGCAAAAGCGCTGCAGATGACCCATCTTGCCGCAAGCTCGGCACTCCACTGGGTCTCGTGGACACTGCGGCCTCTTGTGCCCCTCTCTTCCACACTGGTAGAAACGCCCTGTAAAAGCGATGTAGATGACCCATCTTGTCGCAAGCTCGGCACTCTACTGGGTCTCGTGGACACTGCGGCCCCTTGTGCCCCTCTCTGCCACACTGGTAGCACCTGATCGGGCCACCTGAAGAAGTTGCCTGGTTGGTACTGCCGCCCTGAGAGAAGTCCATCTGCCTCTTCCTCTTGCCAATAGAAATAGTACCAGTAACTGGTGTCGAACCGCACTGGCCCACACCACTAGATTCTCGCAGGTTCCTCTCTATAATCAGCGCCTGATTCATGATCGTGTGTATAGTAGGTAACCTGAAAACATTCATCAGTTCTCGGATGTCATATCGAAGACCATCCTCAAAACGTCTGGCTCTCAGCATCTCATCACCCACCAGCACGGGTGAAAAGTGTTGAATCTCCGTAAAACGAGTAGAATAGTCCATCACTGGCATAGCGCCCTGCTGCAGATTCACGAACTCTCGAGCTCTATCTGCCCTCAGCGTCTCGGGAAAGAAGAAGTCATAGAAGAATGTCTGAAAATACTCCCATGCCATGTCCTTGTGATTCTCTAACTGGGTGGTAACATCCCACCACCTCTTGGCGGAATCACGCAGCATGTAAGTCGCGAGCTTGACCCTCCGCCCTGGAGGCGTCTCAAGATGCTTGAAAATAGTCTACATCGATCCTAGCCAAGACTCTGCAGCATGTGGTCTATCATCCCCTGAAAACATAGGTGGATGTTGCTGATGAATGATACGCGTCAGCTCGACCATAGATGTGGCAGCCTACGGTGCTACCTGAAAGGTCTGCATGAACCGCAATAAGCCTTCACGAAACTGCGCCTCCGCGCCTGTGTCCGATATAACAGCCGGTGCCGCATCTGGCTCTTCTGGTGGATCAACTGGTAGCCCATGTCCCACCATCTCCAGAGTATAATCGTCGCCGCTCTCTTGGCGAACAACTCGCAGTTGTCTGGGCGGCATGACTCTACAAGGTCAAAAGCACGCCTCAGATTCAAGATTATTAAGACTGAAAGCGAAGGAACCACAAATGGAACAAGAGGAAGAAGGTATCCAAAATTGGAAAACAAGACTACACGGCGTGTACAATGACTACATGGCGTGTAATTGACTTCCTTTCCCCTGCCTGGGTCCTTCTACACGGCATCCGTTCAACGAAACTACACGGCATGCATAATACTTACACGGTGTGTACGGTGTTATTTTTCAACTGCCTGTGTCGTCTGTGACACAGCCGACTACTCGTCTTAACTCCACACGGTCTATCCTCGGACAAGACTAAACGACATTTCCTCCATAAGTACACGGTTTGTTCAAGAAACGGTGACACCGGCCCGTGTTTGTTAGTTACACGACCGAGTTCCCAGGTTTCACTACATGGCATGTTCATTATTGCCACGGCATATTCTGTGAAGGATTTCACCGACCTGTGTTGTTAGTTACACGGCCGAACTCTGGGTCAACACTACACGGCGTGCACATACCTACACAGCGTGTTTTACCCAACCTCTTCCCTACCCCGTGTCGCTGCCCACACGGTTTGTGACACGGGAAGAGACTACACGGCGTGTACTCAGGGTACACGGCATGTACTCAAAAAGTTCATTTTTCCTTCCCAAACAGAAGAACACACACGGCGTGTATGAGGTCCTACACGGCGTGTATTCTAGTTTTTCCAGACAGTATGCCTCAAAAACTTTTCCGGAACCCAGAAAATACTAAAAACAACACCTAAGTGTCAAATTCTGACCCGTGGGGACCCATACACCCCACGAATAAAAGTTTGACATCTTATATGTGTTATAACCAATAAACAGTCAATGATCCACCAAATTCCAGTCAATGGGGGGCCATACTCACCAAAAACAAAAGTTTGGAGTCCATTCTATAAACAAGCTCAACTAAAATACCATATCACAAGGCAGGTATTTATCACGCAGCTATCACAACATCATGCTTTTCTAGCACAGCAACTATCACAACAACATGCAAATTCTAATGCACCTACATGGCATGGAAACTATGCATGGAATGTGATATCTAGCATGTTCCTATATGATGCATGAGACGGAATACCCTCATCTCATTGGGTTGCAACTAAATAGAACCCACAGATAAAATATAAAGAGCACAATCCAAGTGAGTCACCCAACGGTGAAAACATATCAACTGTAAAATTTCAAAATCCAAAGAATTCAAAATACAAGGTAGACTGGATTTTCCCTGTACACAGGTTAGCTACACCCGGGCACAACATATTACCAACTACCGTTCCGTCCTATCCCTGACTACAGCTCCAAATAGTAAGTCAAAGAAAAGAAACCCCTTTGATACCACTTTGTAATGTCCCGGCCCCGGGTGCCACGCAACGGGTGCCCTGAGCCTGGTTCTCCACGTGAACTCTAGCGCATTTCCCCAAACGCCAGAGGCAGCCGACTAGCAGCGAGGGCCCATGTATGATAGTGGGGAAACTATGCCCTCATTTGTCAAAGTGTAGCGCAGCGGAATACCCAAATAAACATTCAACAACAGCGGAAGCAATAAACATACACAACAGAAATAACTACAGAAGTGGATATAACCAATAGTATATAAGTGATGAT
Organism: Viscum album; assembly: GCA_963277665.1. Classification (NCBI taxonomy): domain Eukaryota; kingdom Viridiplantae; phylum Streptophyta; class Magnoliopsida; order Santalales; family Viscaceae; genus Viscum; species Viscum album. The sequence goes on along the minus strand of OY728150.1, from coordinate 30,625,463 downwards.
GCTACATGTTTTAAGTTCTAGGAAAATAGCCAGAACATGTTATACATCAATACAGTACAGCAGAAAAAAGAGTACAACAAAGCAAGAAAAACAGCTAGCAGCGGCATCGCGAGCCTAGGCTCAGTCCCATGCCCTCATACTCCTCAGCAATAGTCAAGTACCTGTATAGGGACTCTTGCCCCTATCTACACCTCCAGCAATGTAATCTGTTTGGGCTAAAAAGCGTGACCCAAATAGGGTGTGAGAAATATATCTCAGTAGGCACCCACCAAAGGCCCATGCCCAACTGTGTGTAAAACATGCAACAAGTGTGCAGTAGTAAAATGCAATAACTAAGCAGTACTCAAAAGTAACTAACTTAACAGTTAAATTTTCATTTTATTATTCATTTAATTTCTTTAATTCAGTAACATTTTTGTGCTCAACAGCACCAAGACCTCAGGCCAACAAGAACCGTGCCCTCAGGAAAAAATAGTAACCACACCCTCAGGCCATACAGAATCCAACCCACATGTATTTCCCTTAGGCATAACAGAAATTCTCGCCCTCAGGCATACGAGGTGTCGCCCTCAGGCACAGAAGTCAAACCCTCAGGCACAAAAGGTTTCCCTCAAGTGGAGTAACGACAGCCCTCGGGCTAAAACAGTCACACCCTCAGGCTAATCACAACAATTCCCTCAGGCTAAACAGGTAACCGGGCCATTCACAACATATCAAAATGCAGTAAACAAGCAATTCCTCTCAAGGAAATTCTACAGTTACTACATTTAAGGCATACCCTCGGGTATCCTGGCCAAACAGCTAAACAGAGGAACACACCCCTCGGGATGGTCCAGGATCTAAGAAATGATCCCAAACATCATTTTATTATCACCATTTAATCACCTATGCAATTCTAGGCATTAAATATAGCAACGGCCTCAGCCACACGACACCCCAACATGGGTTCGTGGCCCGAAAATGCACAAAAACACATGACAGTTGGAAAATAAACACCAAGCCACCTACCTTATACGTCAACGGACGCTATACCTGAACGCCGACTCCAGAAACGCCCAAGAACGGCGTAGATCTGACGAAGAACAAAACCCATTCAAACGTAAATAACTTACGTAGGGAAAAGAATTGGAAAGAATGGTACCAGGAGGAGGAAGGGCTTACCCGTGCGGTTCCAACGAGATTGTCCGAAGCCGAATTGGATTCCAGACGAACTCCCGGTGGATCTTCAATGGTCCGGCCTCCTCCTTCACCTCCAAAATGGCTCAAGTGCCTCCTCTACAAAATGAGGAGGCTACTGCCTGTTTTATGCCAGAAAAACATAGTACACGGCGTGTACTTCCAAGTACATGGAGTGTACTCCTTTCATTTAACTGTTCATTTGGAGTCACCGCCACACTGTTCATCTACCGACAAGAGTACACGGCATGTACTCCCAAGTACACGGCATGTACTCCCAAGTACATGGCGTGTACTGCCGCCTAGCTGGCGGCGACTCCACCGCCTTACTTTTTAACCTGCCGACTGACTACACGGCGTGTAAAGGACCACTACACGGTGTGTAGTCGGTTCCTACACCCACTGTCACCGATGAGGCCACACGCCCTGTGTACATATCCCAACACGACCAAAAGTACACGGCGTGTGAAAAAATACACGGCGTGTAGTTTCCAAATTTAGCAATCTTTTCAATTTTCCATATTTTCTCAAAAAACACTTAAAGAAAAGGAAAAGGAAGAAACCTGTACCTCAAAAATAAGAACCGAGTTCTTACAGTTAGGCTGAGTGTACTACCTATAGTGTTGTTGGTACTTTTTTTATAGGACCAGAGGGGATGGCTGTGAGTAATTCCCTGAGGGATTCATGTTTCTGGTTAGTTGTTTGCTTCACTGCTTCTTGTTGATTTTTTTGATTGTTTACTGCTGTGTATTGCTGGTTACTACTTACTGTATAATTTTTACTGTACTTTACCTACCATATACTCACTGACTATTACGCATAGATCTTCGGGTGGTTGCCTACTGGGATTTAGTCTCACACCCTTTTTGGGTAATTCATTTTGGCCCAAATAGATTATATTGTTGCAGGTATAGACAAGGGAAAGAGCCCTTCTACTTCAGGTACTTGACTTGCATTGGAGTAGGAGAGCATGGGACCAAGCCAAGGCTTCCGATGCTAAGGAGTTGCTTATAGGTTTTTCTTTTGTACTTTGGTTTAGTACTGCATTCAGCATTGTGACTTGTTTGGCATATTTCCTAGACATTTGTATCACACATCATTTAATATATATATGTGCTCCATTTGTTTATTGTTTTAGTCTTCTGCTATTCACTTGTGTATGGATTGTTTATTGATTCTGTTATTGTTATTATTTCTCTTTTCTATTGTGTACTCTACCAATGAGGGAATATTTTCCTCATTATCATAACCAAGGCCCTCTCTGATAGGCGTCATCCTCTGGTATTTGGGGAAATGCTCTTGAGGCCATGTGACCAATCGGGTATGGGGCACCTCTGGGTGGCTTCCGGAAATAGGTCGTTACAAAGTTGTATCAGAGGAATTCTTCTCTCTTGACTTACTATTTGGAGACTATAGACTAGTATAGGATGGAATAGGTACTTGGTAATAAGTTGAGCCCATGAGTAGCTAACCCGTGTACAAGGAAAATCCATACTACCTCGTTTATTACAGTTTTACTGGTTTACACTTTTACAGTTGATTTTATTTCACCGTTGGGTGATTCATACGCTTTGTGTTGTTATCGGTGTTGTTATTGCGGTTCTATTTCTGTCGCAACCCGATGAGATGAGGGTATTCCATCTCATGCATTATATAGGCACTTATTAGAAATCACAATCCATGCATTCTTGTCATGCCATCTAGGATGCATTAGCGATTCAATGTTTTTGGGATAGATGTTGTGTAAAGTATGCATGTTTTTGTGATAGATGTTTTGGTAGAATCTATGCTGTTTGATAGAGAATTTGTTTATATATAGATTTACTATAATGAATGCTATATTTTTATTCTTGAGGTGTTAAGGGACCTCTTGAATCGGAACTTTGTGGATCATTGACTTGTTTCCCTTGTATATGATATGTAGGAGATGCCAATATTTGATTCGTGGGGAGTATGAGCCCTCACAGATCGAAATTTGGAACCTTCAGGCTTGTTTTCTATGTTTTTCTGGGCTTCAGAGCAGTTTCTGAGCTACTGCCCAAAAAAACCCAGAATACACATCGTGTACTTCTGAATACACACCGTGTAGTTTTCAAACCATGTTTCTGACTGTGTGGGCAGAAACACGGGGTTGTGAAAATCTTCAGAAACAAGCCGTGTACAGTAGGTACACGCCGTGTTGTAGAGACCTTGTGTCTACTCGTGTGACTGACGACATGGATGGATGAAAATTTGACTTTACACATCGTGTCCTATTTTCACACGTCGTGCCATGTAACCTAAGTACTCGGTTGTGTCATGAACAACACAGGTTAGGAGAAAACCTTCAAGTACACGCCGTGTTCTCAGGGATCATGTCGTGTAGAGTGAACTGTGTAGCCGGTCGTGTAACTAACAACACGGGTCATTGAAACCTTGTCTAGAACACGCCATGTGGAGGTCATACATGCTGTGTTGTCTAGGATTAAGAGGACTGTGTGGGTTAGCTGTGTAAGGAGACTCGGGCTGGGGAATAGAGTTCAAGTACATGCTGTGTGTGGGGACAAAACATCATGTGGGTTGGGCATTACACGGCCAATTGTGGAAGAAGTGCACGCCCATGTGAATGGCTTAAGAGAACACAGCGTTTAGTTTTTATACACATCGTGTATTCATGTTTTGTAAAACATGAATGTTTATTTCTCCTGTTTCCCTCCTATACTCTTGTGTTCTGTCTTTGATAATCTTGATCTAAGGTGTGCTTTTGATCTTTCAGAGTTATTCCATGGAGACGTCATCCTGTTGTTAGTCAGCTTTTAGACGGTGATCAGACACCGAATATGGCCAATCAGAAACCTCTTGCAGATCCTCCGATTGTGCCAGCCTTGGAACTAGCGGTTATACCAGTTGCAGGTGTCGATGCATAGTTTAGGGAAGATTTTTTGAAGATGATGTAGAACTTATAGGTAGCACCTCCTCCTGCCCTGTCGATGGTAGAATTGACACGAGTTTTCTAGAAGTAGCATCCTCCCACCTTCACAGGGGAAGGAGGACCTCAGGCTGCAGATTCATGGACAGTGGATACACTCAAAATTTTCTATCATCTAGATATACCTCCATAGAATAGGGTGAAGCTCATGAAATATATACTCTGAGACTCTTCCCAAAGGTGGTGGGAGGTGATCTCACAATCAGGATGCCAGCAGGGTATGCCTTGGGAAGAGTTTCGGTGCATCTTCTACGGGTACTTCTACCTGGAGACCTTGAGGGACAATCAAGCCCCGGTGTTTATGAGTCCGGAGCAGGGTACTCTTTAGGTTATGGAGTACTCGTCTTGCTTTACTGAGCTGTAGCATTTCACGCTGATCCCAAAAGGTGATGAGTTGTTCCTAGATAGGAAGTTTCAGGACGGTCTCAGGTAGGAGATCCATTCACAGGTAAACGTCTTCAGGTTGACTTTGATATCCTCTATCGTCAACCAGATTATGATTACTGATCACAATCTGAGGGATTCTAGAGTAGTGATCTAGGGCAGTTTGAAATCCAGAGTCAGTGTTCCTCCTATTGATAGCAGGAAGCATCGTAGGGAGTCTGCTTGAGGAGATCAAAGTAGGCATAATGTATCTTCACGTAGCCAGGTTGTATGCTACCAATGTGGGAGGAGAGGGAATAGTAGGCCTCAGTACTAGAGAGACCTGATAGAGTGTCGATCTTGCATCAAGATGGTTCATCTTAAGCATTTTTTCCAGATCTTCTCACCTATATTTGGTGGTAGGGGTTCTTCTATGACCCCGCGTATGGGAGATGCATCACCTGTTTCTCACCAATCTGGGAACTGGAGTTCTTCTGGCCGTTCGGGCTGAGGTGGAGGTTACCGATGTGGTGATTAGTCACCAGGATACCAGCAACAACAGAGTGGATCAGCTCAGAGTATTCAGGCAAGGTCACAGGGCTGTGGTATGGGCCAGACTTTTGCATTGGAGCAGACCCATTAGGAGCAGCATCTCAGCCCTTCTACAATTCCAGGTAAGATCTTTGTAGCCACAGTTTTATCTTCAACTCTTTTTGATACTAGTGCTATGCATAGCTTTATCTCTGTTGCTGTTGTGGAGAGCCTTCGGCTCTGCATCTTTTCCTCTACCGATACTTTGACTCTAGACACATCGTTGGGGGCCAGAGAGGTTAGTGAACGTCAGTGCAGAGAGTTCCCTGTTGAGGTTGTAGGGTTTCACTTCTTATGGGACCTCTATGTCCTAGAGATGATGATCTATGATGTCATTCTTGGAATGGGCTGGCTAGTTCCCTTCCAGGCAGTCTTTGACTGTTATCGCCGCAAAGTGAGTATCATATCACCTGAGAGTGGATACTTTCTTTATAGAGGTGAGTGGGATGTCCTGGAAAGTTAAGCAGGACCCAAGTATCATTGGCTAGGAGGAGTTGCAACCTATATTTCCAATCTATATCTGGATGACTAGGGGACTTCACAGTTATACTTTACTCTAGTGGGGGATCGTTTCAGAGATGTCTTTCCAGAGGAATTTTTAGGTTTTCCTCCAGAGTCGTGAGGTAGAATTCTCGATTGAGCTCATGCTAGGAGCAGCACCGGTGTCCATTTCTCCTTATAGGATGGCTACACCTGAGTTATAGGATCTCAATAAGTAGTTAGAGGAGTTGCAGGCGAAGGGTTTCATTTGATTTAGTACTTCTCCTTGGGTTTCGCCCGTCCTATTTGCGAAAAAGGAAGATGGTACCCTCAGGATTTGTGTGGATTATTGAAAGATGAACCAGTTAATGGTCAAGAAATGCTATCCCTTTCCTAGGATCGATGACCTCTTTGATTAGATTTGAGGAGCCCGGTTGTTCTCGAAGATCGATTTGAGGTCCGGTTATCATCAGTTGCGTGTTAGACCATCTGATATACCTCTTACAACTTTCAGGTGCAGGTATGGTCTATACGAGTATATGGGTATGTTGTTCGGTCTCACTCACATGCCTGCAGTTTTCATGGCACCGATGAACCTAGTGTTCCATCCATACATGGATTCCTTCGTGGTGGCTTTCGTGGACAACATCTTGGTGTACTCTCACACTCGACATGACTATGCTACCAATATTGAAATCATTTTGAGTACACTGAGAGAGAATCAGCTATATTTTAAGCTCTTGAAATTCCACTTTTGGATGGATCACATTCACTTTTTGGGTCATTGTATCTCATAGACAGGAGTATCAGAAGACCCAAAGAAAGTGAGAGTAGTAGTTTCTTGGGAGCAGACGAAGAATGTATTTGAGGTACGAAGTTTTCTAGGGCTGACTAGATACTACAAGAATTTCATACACGACTTTTCACACCTAGAAGCACCACTGACAGGTCTGACCAAGAAAGGGGTGAAGTTCTTATGGTTAGACTCTTGTGATTCATCCTTTTAAGAGATGAAAGGGAGGTTTACTTCAGCACCGATACTAGCCTTTCCAGATCCAGGAAAGATCTATACTGTTTACTGTGATGCTTCAGGTATCGGTATAGGAGTTGTGCTTATATAGGGAGATGGATTCGTTGTGTACGGGTCTTGAAAGTTGAGGCCACACGAGAAGAATTACCCGACGTAGGATCTGGAGTTGGCAGAGGTTGTTCATGCCTTACCCTGTTGGAGACATTATCTTCTTGGAGAGCACTTTGTGATGTTCATAGACCACAAGAGTCTCAATTACATCTTCACTCAGCGTGATCTGAATCAGAGACAACGCAGGTGGGTCGAGTATCTTCATTCCTTCAACTTTGATCTTGCCTATACACCTGGGAAGGGCAACGCAGTGGCAAACGCGTTGAGCAGGAGAACTTAGATACATGCAGTTTAGGAGGCCAGCAGTGAGTGGAAGCTTATGGCTCTGTTCTCTGAGACGAATTTGGATGTGTATGATGAATAGGTACAAACGTTTCTATCATCTTTAGATGTTACCTCTACTCTTCTTGATTGGGTACGGATGAGGCATCTATTAGACTCTGAAGGCCTAGTCTTGCGGGAGAGTGTGTCAGGATATGACCCTCTTTATGGATAGATAGTGTGTGAGGATGAGATCTTGTGTTTCCAGGGATGCATATGGGTTCCAACAGACATATGAGGGGATCTGATGCGGTATTTTCATTCCTCAGTTTGGGAAGCTCATCCTGGCGTCACCAAGATGTATTGTGATCTACACCATTAGTATTGGTGGCCAGGTATGAAGAGAGATGTTGCTGGTTTTACCATGAGGTGTTCCACTTGTCATCAGGTGAAAGCAGATCACTAATGACCAGCATTCCTTCTACAGCAGTTACCCATTATGGAGTGGAAGTGGAATGTTGTTTCTATGGACTTCGTGACCGGTTTGCCGAGGTCACCTCGAGGGAATTATGTTGTTTGGGTTGTCATTGACAGGTTTATGATGGTTTCTCACTTCTTTCCGATCAAGGAGACCTTCAGTGTTGATGAGCTAGGGTGGTTGTACATCCGAGATATTTTACGTCTACATGGATTTCCACACTCTATTGTTTCAGATGGAGATGTGCGTTTTACTTCTCGGTTCTGGTAGGGGCTTCAGAAGGCTTTGGGTACACAGGTACTTTTGAGTACAGCATACGATCCCCAGATAGATGGTCAGTCCGAGCGTACAATTTAGGTGCATGAGGATATGCTCATAGCTTACATTCTAGACTTTGGAGGTTCTTGGGAGAACCATATACCTCTTTTGGAGTTCACCTACAACAACAGCTTTCAGGCGACTAGTCAGATGGCACCTTTGGAGGATTTGTATGGTAGGCCATGCCAATCACCCTTATGTTGGATGGAGGAAGGAGAGGCACCTTTACTGGGACCTCATCTAGTTCGGAAGACCTCATAGAATATAGAGTTTATTTGGAAGAGGATGGACACAACATAGTCTCGACAGAAGTCTTAAGTTGATCACCGGAGATGACCTCTGGAGTTCGAGGTTGGGGATCAGGTTTTCTTGCGTGTCGCATTGAGGTTAGGACACAATAGGATTTGGAGACTGGTTAAGCTTTCACCACGTTACGTCGGACCGCTTGTGGTGTTAGAGAGAGTTGGGCCGGTTTCCTAACAGTTGCAGTTACCTCCAAGGTATCGGGCTTTGCATGACTTTTTCCACGTTTCTCAGCTCTGACGTTACTTTTCAGACCTATCTCATGTCCTTCAACCTAAGGAGGTTGAGATCGAAGCGGATGCATCATTGGACAAGCATCCTATCTGGATTGTCGATCGCAGTACGAAGGTTCTCCGTGGCCGATCTGTTCCTCTGGTATGAGTGCTATGGAAGCACGAGTGAGTACAAGACAATACATGGGAGAGGGAGGCAGATGTACGATCGTAGTGGCCGGAGCTGTTCGGGGTTTCTTCTTTCACTCCTCGCAAGGGAAATTTGGGGATGAATTTATTTAAGGGGGGAATTTTGTAAGAACCTGGACCTTCGTTCCAGGTATGTTTTTCCTTTTTATGGAGTTTTTTAGAAAAGAGTAGTTTCAGGAATTATTTGAAGTACACGTCGTGTACTTTATTGCCGCTTGAGGCCGTGTGTTGGTCGTGTCATGGCCACACACACGACCATGCATGGGTGATGTGGAGGCCACTTAAAGAGGAGTACGGAAAATCCTAGTACACGTCGTGTACTCCAAAAGTACACGCCGTGTACTTTCTTGTTTTTTCATTAAATAGACTGGGGGCACGTCTTAACCCCAGAATTGTCTTCTTCTCTAGCTTCATCGACCGAGAGATGTCGTATGGTCATGAAACTTCTCTGAGCCCCCGAACCTGCATCTGTTCTATGAATCGACCATATTCTATTGTGTTGGAACCATAGCGGTAATCTCTTCTTCCTTCTAGAGCATCGTTTTCCAATTCCTCCTCTTTTGCAAGATATTATGGTCTGAACGTTTTGTGCGTTTTAGTAGATATACAATGTTCTAAGGAGATTCAGGCCTCTTTGTTCAAGTATATCGATCTCCTGGAAACAAGGTAGGTGGTTTGTGCCTTTCTTTTCTAAGTCTTTGAGTTTTATGTGTAATTTCCACCAATAATTGTGAACAGGGTATTGCGTGTTTACTGTTTTCCCCCTGTTATTTTTCCTCCTTGCTTGTGTTCTTGTGTAGAGGTGTTTTTGAAGTGTATAAGGATAATTTCTATGCTGGAGTTTTTCCCATGCCTTGTTATATTTACGACCTTTTGGTCTTGTTCAGCCTATTGGCCGTTATACCTGTTTTCTATGCCTTGTGATCGTAGGATGGACTGTTGTTCCCGGAAATTTCTTGTAATTTTGTACACTGGTTATCCAAGTATCTATGTAGGTTTAATTGGGACTTATAGCATTATTATGCATTGACTGGCATGGGGCCGAGAGAACCTGGTGCTATAGACTATAAGGGGATAGACCGAGTGAGCTTCCTCAGAGAGTCTTGGATATTATTGATTATAGTAGGGTAGACTGGGTGAGCTTCCTCAGAGAGTCTTGAGCTTTATAGACTATAGAAGGATAGACTGAGTGAGCTACCTCATAGAGTCTTTATTTGGATCGAATTTCCTTAAACCATTCCAGGCTATAGGAGGAATTGACCGAGTGAGCTTCCTCAAAGAGTTTGTGATAGACCTGAGGCTATAGGAGGAATTGACTGAGTGAGATTCCTCAGAGAGTCTATAGACCATGGGGATATAAAGGTATTAGACCACGTTATCCACCTCAGAGAGTCCTTGACTACCCAAGACTATAGGGAGAATTGACTGAGTGTTCTTCCTCAGAGAGTCTTATAATTTCGTATGGCTAAACCAGAGGGGTTAGGCTGAGTGTATTGCCCATAGGGTTGTTGGTACTTTTTGGATAGGACCAGAGGGGATCGCTGTGAGTACTTCCCAGAGGGTTTCATGTTTGTGGTTAGTTTTTTGCTTCACTAATGGTTGTTTATTTTTTAGATTGTTTACTGTTGTGTATTGCTGGTTACTGCTTACTGTTTACTATTTACTGTACTTTACCTGCCATATACTCACTGACAGTTAGTCATAAATCTTAGGGTGGTTTCCTACTAGGATTTAGTGTCACACCCTGTTTGGGTCATGCTTTTGGGACCAAACAGATTATATTGTTGCAGGTATTGACAAGGGAAAGTGCCCTTCTACTTCAGGTACTTGACTTGCATTGGAGCGGGAGAGCATGGGACTAAGCCTAGGCTTGCGATGCTGAGGAGTTGCTTTTCTATTTTTCTTTTGTACTTTGGTTTAGTACTATATTCAGCATTGTGACTTGTTTGGATGCTTTCCTAGACATTTTTATCATGAATCATTTCATATATATATATATACTCCAGTTGTTTATTGTTTTATTCTTCTGTTGTTCACTTGTGTATGGATTGTTTACTGCTTCCGTTATTGTTATTATTTCTCTTTTCCACTGTGTACTATGCCAATGAGGGAATAGTTTCCCCATTATTGCACCCAAGTCCCTTGCTGCTAGTCGAAATCCTCTAGTATTCGGGGAAATGTTCTTGAGGCCATGTGACCAACCGGGTATGGGGCACCTCTGGGTGGCTTCCGGAACCGGGATGTCACACTTTTGAAAACTTACCTTGTTCTGAAATTATCCACTTGATATCTTAATTTCCTCAATATAATCATCTTATATTTTGTCAAATTTTACTTCACCTTTATCTTCTCAACTAAATTTATTAGAAACCAGATTTCTCTCTTTAATATATTCTTTCAATCAATGAATACATCATTTCCAGCATCCAATAAGTGATTATTATAAATTTATTTTCCATCTCTACCACTACATGATGTTTACCCCTATTTTTTCCATATAAGAAATAGATTTTTTTTAAATGAAGCTATTATTATGATTAACTACTTATAGTGAAGTAATCATGCTATTTTTTTCAACATACTTATTATTTCCCTTCCAAAAAACCTTTTCACACTCTCGATGGGTTCCTTGACTTTCTTAGAGTATTTAATCAGCCGATTATTTTGGAAACATTCCACCGATCATCATCATTATACTCACAACTTTTATTATTTGTAAAATAATTTTCCAAATTAAAAAAACATATGTACTTAAGAAAATTAAGTGGAATTTTAAATTTATACATTTCCTTCCTCTGTTTAAAGTTCTTTGGGATAATATCCATTAACCTCTTATGCTCTTCTTTCTCTTCTTCAACTAATTCATATTCACTTGAGTACTCATATTTATCTTCTTTTGTTTTAGGTTTTTCCATTGATTTAAATACTATATTCTCATTGATATTCTTTATAAACACAAGATAATTTCTCATTTCATATGAGATAAGTAAATTATATAGTTAATAAATATTTAAGTCATCTCTATCTTTTAGTGCCAAAAAATTTACTTCAAATCTATTTGGGAAATTACTCATATGTTTCTTGACAGTGGTTGAATCATCCATATATATCCAAAACCTCTGATGTCACTGACAATATCATTTACCCTTATGAAATATCCCCCTACACTTTCCTCATAATTCAATAAAATATATTATAAATTTAAAATCCATACCCTCATATTAGTTACCGTAAACTTGATGTCACCTTTAGATTTATTTTCAAGTCATTTTGAAATTATTTTGGAAGTTTTGTGTCTCAACACTTTTATATATACTTTGAAAGATAAATACATCAATGTAGGATTACTTTATATTCCCTTAACATATAATTTTCTATTCTTACTAAAATTAATGGGATATTATTTCCTAGACAATGAAAATCGAATATTAGCAGCATCAACCACTTCTAGTATAAGTTAAAGAAGAAAAAGAATCATCATGTTATTTTATCCATCATAATTTTTTCCATTAGAAGTATGAATTACTCTACTATTAATAGAATTAAGATTATCCGTATCTAACATATTGGTTTTGGGCATAGAGAATGTGTTCCAAGGTGCGAGATATATTAAAATTTATTTTAATATTTAATTTTCTGAATCCCTGAGCGAGGACCTTGCAGGTGAAATTTATAATTAATTTATTTAATATCGTAAGAAATTAATACCTTGGATTAGGATATTTATTCGATGTGGATGTTGAGAATTTGAAAAGACCCTTTTCTATTTCCATCATTTCACTATGGGGACCTAAGGAGAGAATATCTATAGTGGTGAACCACACATGCTGCTTTGATCACCAAGCGATGCCAATCGATCTCTATGTGCTAGCGTGGTGAATAAATTTTCTTACATTTGTTTATTTTGATCACCCATCCTTTGATATTTAAGTAATATCTTTTTTTTTCATTCTTGAGAGGTATAGAGAAACAGGAGTCGAGAGATATTTTTTACTTCACAACAATTCTCAAGTTCAAATTTTGGATGCAATACACAATAGACATAATAGTATATTTATAGAGCTAGGTTTTAAGTTAAAATATTATTTAACTACATGTTTGACCTTAAATAATATTATAATATTTAATAAACCCCATGAAACATAAAACTATTTTTATTATTTCTTGACTCACACCAACTTGTGAAATAACAAATATTATTTAATCGACTAGTTAATTAACATTTTCCACCCGATATGGTATTAGACCTTTTATGATCCTATAGAATTTATTAAATTCTCTAATAAATATTTAATTTAAATATTTCATTCATAAAAAAGTAGATTAATAAAATATTTATAAAATTATCTCTCATTCTAGAGAATAGTATTAATGAAACTAATTAAATTCAAATATAATTTAATCGAGATCATTATAAAAACTTAGTGTGTGGACCTCTAGGATTATTTCTTATTGGAATTAGGTGGTATTTCATAAAGTACAATATTACTATCTTGAAATGGGTATATTCATCCAATATAAATAACTAAACTTATCAATGATAACAAACACATATGAACTCTAATTGTATGATGTGATCCCTTTTTCAGAATATCTCATCGAGCATGTTGCACATCAATGTCACAAACTTATATGCTTGATGTGTATTTCATTGATTATTTGAAATAAATATGCCATTGAACCATATCCCTAGAATTATAGTGATGGTTATATTCTAATAAAAGGATTGAGATATCAAATTCTCTAAATATGGAAGGTACAAATCCTTACTCCACTGATTCATTAATAACATGTCAATTATGATGCACCCAACATACCCAACCTCACCATGAATATATGGTGTCATAGTTTCCATAATAAATGTTTTTGGGATATTCATGGCATTGATTAATGACAAATTTTAATTCTAAAGACCATTTCACATTTTTATAGATTGGAATATTTAATGAAACCAAAACATGTGGAATTCCTGATAGTGGGTCTATTTTAATAATCTTCCATCTTGGATATTACCCTATTAAACATTCATGAGAAGAAGTATCAACTTATTAAAAATACTCACAAATAATAATCTATATATTATGTTTCCCATAATAGTATGTTATCTAACCACATAATTTTATTTAACAATGTCATCATTACACTTCTCGCATCAGTAAGGAAAAAGTGGTGGAAGATAGAGAAGCAAGGACTCCTAAGGATACATCCTATGATGATTTAGTTCATTAAATTCAAGGCTCATTGGAATTAATGGGATCACAAGAACCCAATAGGCTTACAAAAGATAAAAATGTATTCAAGGTGCCAGGTCTGAAAAGAGACTCTCTGGTCCTTATGCTTGACAACTATTTTGAGAGTCTAAAACATGACAGGCCGAAGCAGGAGGTGGAAGCAGCAGGTACGGATTATCCAAATGAGGAGAAGGGTGAACTTGGAGTGGCATCCTATGATTAATAATCTTTCCAAATAACTAGATACAGTGAAGATGATATTCATGGTGAAGATCTCATTAATCAAAGAATGAGGAAGGGTCGGAAGGACAACAAGAAGTTTCAGAAAGTATATTCATATTGGCACCTTCCAATAGAGACGATATGTATGAAATGGATGAAATAAAAGGCAAGTGTAGTTATTACCAAGTTTTTAGATTCTTTGACCAGGAAATGGTATTAGTCATTGAGGTAGTTCCTTTCAAAGAAATTATTAATGGTCATCAGCAAGATAAATTTGTGGCTACAGTGAATAATATGGAGTTTCTAATGAACTTGGGTGAAGAAATATTGGAGGAATTTATGAAAATTAAATACACACAGGAGGATGCGATTAATTTATAGTAATAATGTTCAGAGTTCACTCTACTAGTGATCAATGTGCTTAGATTAAAAATCAAGGCCATATACTAATAAGAGGATTCAACGAGGGGAATATCAACAAAGACAAATACTTGTAATCTTGGGATTATCTAGTGAATCATTTAGAAGACCTGGAGGATCTGGGTGCTCCAGAAGATTCTATCCCCTAGAAAGTTTTTAAGGATATTTAGTTGAGATGTTTTAAACATTCCTATGATAATTATGTAGTTTGTTTAGTTCATGATCAGATTATGTTTTGCGGGTTCTCACTTTTTATGACAACACTACTCTTTATTACACAATTTAACATGATTTATTAAATAAAATTTCACTTAATACAACTCTGAGGATCAATAGGTATAGTATCTTGGTAAATTAAGAACATTAAAAATTAGAACATAAAGAACAAAATCTTTATTTAAAACTTCTTTTACATGACCACATCATTCATTCATACTTAGCATTGCATGAGATAACCTGAGGACATGCATAAGAAAAGGGTCAGATATAATGCCCAGTAAGGGAGTAAACAAATAATAAAATGAAGAATACAATACATGTAAGGAAATAGGTATTTAAATTGAGCATAAGAGAAACATGAACATAAAGTCATCATATAGCATCAGTATCATCACATGGAAATGTGGAAACAACATTTAACGTGATATTAGCATGATCCAAGGCTCATTGCACATAGATCATGAGTAAACCCTCATTGAACCTGAATTATCAAGATTAAACCCTAATTTCACTTGAAATATCATGATACTAATCTTTACCAAATTCATTTGAGTGCTATCAGGGCGCACCCTTTAGAAACATTCATTTCATGCATAAGTGTGCCACAAAGATCATACAACATGGATTCATTAAAAGTCATAATTTATCCCACGAATAAGAGATATGGAATACATAAATTTATGTCCTAAATCAAAAAGTACAAGTGCATAAATGTGAATACACTTAATAGATAAATGGGTTTGTTATTCACTTACAAGATGATTTTGGCATGGGAAATTTTGGTGTAACTTTGGCAGCATAACGACGTCAAATAGAAATCGTAAAATGGGTTTATGAGAGATAAAGGGGTCTATTATCATTTATAAAAGAAATCTAAATTAATGGGGTAATTTAACATAATATACCTACATATTTAAAGTAATTTTTATGAATAATATAAAATAGTTGCTTGAATGTAAATGAGGAGAGAGAAATTTCTTACAGAATTTTGGCATGGTAACGGGTGTACATGGGTGGAATTAATGAGAGATAAAGAGGTCTAAAATAATTAAAAGATAATGAGGGAATAATTTGTGAGGTGCTAAATCATACCCCAACATTTTTTATAGAAATTAAAAAGGTAAAACAATATAAATAAACTTGCACAAAAGTAAAAATGGAAGAAATCCCTTACATGGAAGTGTGATACCAAAGGCTTGGGAGAGGCTACAGAGAAACGTTTTGGGAGATTTGGGAACCTTTGGAGGATTATATAGTGAGTATGTAAGGTTTTGGTCGATCCCCCAATGGTTTTAGTTAAGAGGAATGATATATTGAGTGGGTTAATATTGGAAAAGAGAGGGAATTCTTTATTATTTAGGTTTTGGACACCACACATTAAACTAATCAAAACCACAAACCATCCCATGGTTTTTGTCCGTAGTTTTCATCAAAGTATATTAGAAAACATTATTTTATATGATCAATTCCATAACTTCTTAAAATATTAGGCTTTCTTATATGGAGGTGAGTCGCACTCTCAAGAAAATCTTTTTAAAATGTTAAAATGTTTTATAAGTCTTAGAGGGTTCATTAAGGCACCATAAAATTAATCAAAAAAATATAAAATCATATTATTTTAATTTAAAAACATATATTTGACGAATATAATTTTTATAGTATTTTATTACATCACTATTGGATCATCATAATGTCATAAAATATATTATATATTTAAACGGTATTTAATTTTTAACCCAAAATTCAACTTTCTATGAAAATTATGAAAAATTCACCATTAGATAATATTGACATCCTGAATCCAAAAATAATATTAATTTTATATAAATACTTTTCTAAATATTTTAATTTTTACTTTTAAAATGAAAACTGTTATTTATCAAAAATCCATGGGTTTCGAAAAAAACAGCTTTCAAACTATAATAAAAATTACAGTCGTATTCATAAAAATTATACGATATTTTAAATTTAAAAAAAGTGATTTAGTAATAATATTTCATTAAAATATTATTTAATTGAAAAATCCATTAATTCATCAAAATATATTTCTTAATATAATATTAACTAAAAATACTATTTGTGATTTAAAAATCATTTACAATAATAAAATGAATTTATATCATTTATACAAAAAATAAAGCACACAATCATAGTTCTAGGGTCCTGTTACATAACCTCTTATAACACCAGCATAAGACCTAAGGGTAAGGTGTGCAATGGTGACAGACGCCTAGGGTGGCTCTGATAGCATTGCTCGGGTGGTAATCTCTATTAACTTCTACTTCTCCTGTAGGTGATTCTATTCAAGATTAATATGTTGAAGCTCAGATTGAACTTGGTCAAGAGAGAATCCCAATGAATCTACCACAATTAATAGCTCCAAAAAATGGGCTTCGTATGGAGCAATTATACTGGATGAGGCCATCGCTTCTTTGTCTGAGTAAATTGGATTTGTTAAATCCCTATATTTATACTAATCATGTAATCATTGTTCAACAACTATATTAACAATGGTAACAATTATTAATGGTATTTTAAAATACAAAAACATAAAACCAAGGAATTGAATATGTTTTATATAACCATTTTACATAATAATACATTTAATTAGATTAAGATTAATTTTCATTAATAAAAGTTTGGGTATTTACAATCTCCACCCATTAAGAATTTTTTCCCTTGAAATTTCATTTTCCCACACTAAAACAGATGAGGGTAACTCTTCTTTATCACTTCCTCTAATTCCCAGGTTTCTTCTTCAAACTTGTGGTTTTGATACAAAACCATGATGAGGGGAATTGTCTTATTTCGTAGAACTTTTTCCCTATGATCTAAGATCTTCACTGACTTCTCTTCATAAGAGAGGTCATTATCTAATGGTTCCACCATTGGATTTAGTACATTTGATGGATCATGTATGTACTTCATCAAGAGTGATACAAGAAATACATTGTGTACTTGAGAATGTTTCTATAGTAGTGATAGTCAATAGGACACTTCTCCAATATGATAAACGATCCTAAAAGGGACGATGTACCTTGGACTAATCTTTCCCTTCTTCCTAGATCTCATAACCCTCTTCCACAGTGATATAGGGAGGAATACCATGTCTCCAACATCAAACTCTAGGTATCATCGATGATTATCATCATAGCTCTTTTGTCAACTCTAATAATCTTTAATATGTTTCTGGATTGTCTTAAACTTTTCCGCCATTTCTTCAACCATTTATAGACCCATGATTTTTCGCTCCCCAACATCATCCTAACATGTTGGTGTTCTTCACCTCTTCACATAAACGGATTCATAAGGATCCATTTGGATGCTTAAGTGGAAACTGTTTTTACAAGAGAACTCAACTAGGTGAAGATGTTGATCACATCCTCCTTTAAAGTATATTGAGCATGCTATAAATATGTCCTCAAGTGTTTGGATAGTCCGCTCAGATTTTCCCTCAGTTTGAGGATGATAAGTTGTACTGATGTTCAGCTCAGTATTCAGAGCAAGTTGAAGAATCTTCCAAAACCTATAGGTGAATCTTCAATATCGATTGGATACATTTGATAGTGATACTCCATGAAGCCTTACCACTTCTCTAATGTATATACGTGCTAGTTTATCCAATGAGAAATCCTCTCAAATTTCAAGGAAATGTCCAGTCTTTATAAGAATATCCACAACAACCCAGATAACATTGTTTCATTTGGATGTCTTAGGAAGTCCAATGAAAATTTCCATGGTGATGTTTTCCCTGTTCCATGTTGGTATGGGTAATGGTTGCATCACCCCCTTAGACTTCTTCCTATCACCCTTCACTTGCTGACAGAGCAGGCACTTTGATGTATAATCAGTGATCTTCTTCTTCATGTGATCCCACCCTTAATTCTCCTGGAGATATCGATACATCTTTGTGTTTCTTGGGTGAATGGAGAAATTCGAATATTGTGCATCATCCAAAAGTTCATTATTTATCTCTGAATTTTATGGAACACATATACTGGTACCAAATCACACAATTCCTTATTCATTAACATCGAACTCAAGGGATTTCCATTTTCTGATTATTTCCACTTTCTTCTGAATTCCCAAACTATCCTTTTGAGCATCCTTTAACCTTTCTAAAAAAGACAGTTGAACCACTATTTATGAATGTATTGATGATATTCTCTTGTTTATGATTCCCATGTCCATATTCATCATATCTAAGAATATTAGATCCTTTTAAATTCTCAACAATGATAGAATCACTAGGTCATTTCTACTTAGAGCATCTGCCACCTTGTTCGCTTTCCTAGGGTGGTAATGGATTGAATTTTCATAATCATTGATCAACTCTAACCATCTTTGTTGCTTCATATTCTACTCTTTCTATGTGAATATATACTCAGTCTTTTCTAATCCATGTATATTTCAAACTTCTCCCCAAAGAGGTAATGTCACCAAATTTTTAAAGAAAATATTATTGCAGCCAACTCCAGATCATGTGTTTGATAGTTTTTCTCCTGAAAATTAAATTTCCTCGAAGCATAAGCAATTACTTTGTCATTTTTCATCAACACATAGCCCATGCCCTTCTATGAAGCATCACTAAATACCACAAAAAATCTCTCCACTTTTGGGTATTGTGAGAATGGGTGTAGTGATATGCCTCCTTTTCAAATCCTTGAAGGCGTCTTTGTATTCATCAATCCATCCAAACTTTACTCCCTTCTGAGTTAGCTTGGTAAGAGGGTTGGAAAATCATGATAAATTTATCAAAAATCATCGATAATATCCAGTGAACCCCATGAATCTATGAATATCTGTCACCGATGTTGGACACAATCATCCCTAAATTGCGGCTATCTTGGAGAGATTTATAGATATCCCATTTCTTGTGATGATATGACCGAAAAATGAGACTTCCTTCAACCAGAACTCACACTTTTTTTACTTTTCATATAGCTTATCCTTTTACAAGGACTCTAGTATAGTCTTTAGATGTTCCTCATGCTCCTCATTGGTTTTGAATTATATTTGAATATCTTCTATAAAGACTACCAAAAATTTGTCGAGGTAATATATAAAGACTCTATTAATAAAGTCCATGAATATTTATGGAGAATTAGTGAGTCCTAAATGCATTACTATGAATTCATAGTCCTAGTACCTTGTACAAAAAGCAGTCTTGGGGATATCCTCCTTATTCACCCTTAATTGGTAATATCCCAACCACAAATCCACCTTGGAGAAGTATTGTGCTCCACGTAGATGATTGGACAAGTCATTAATTTTGGGCATAGGATACTTTTTATTTATCGGGATTTTTTGAGCTCATGATAATCAATGTAATGTCGCATTAACACATCCTTCTTCTTGATGAAGAGGACTAGTGCACCTCATGCTGAAGCACTTGGAATATTAACCCTTCATCTAGATTCTCACATAGTTCTTTCTTCATCTACCCAATCTCTAGAAAAACTATTCTATAGGGTGTATTTGATATTTCAAACTCCCCAGGTATATGATCTGTTGAGAATTCAACATCTCTTCTATGAGGAATACCAGACAATTCCTCATGAAACACTTCAATGAATTCCCTCACAATATGCATGTTTTCAAGGATGATTGCTTCCTTTACTCAATCATCTTAGAAAGATATGCATGATATTAGTGTAGTAATATCCATTCTTGAGATGATGGTGGTAAAGAATATTCATCCTCCACCTTTCACTTGTACAAAATTGGGGGTCGATTCGACATATGAAGAGTGATTTAGCTATCACTGAAATTTTTGTTGGCTCTATATAGGGAAAGCCAATCCATGACAAGAATTGCATCAAATTCCACTATAGGGAGTATGATGTGGTTCACCGAGAAGTTAAATCCACAAATTATGATAGATTAAGAGTTATACTTAGGGGATGCAATGATTTCCCCATTTTTCGTTCTCACCAACATCCTTACTTACATGGTTTGTGGTTGTGTTGGATTTCTCTACTCAAATTACTAGATAGAAAATAATGTGTAGAACCAGAATCAAAAAGTATGTTCACTAATCTTGAATGGATAACTATTGAACCTATCACCACTTCGTTTTTAGGGTTCACTTCGATGGTAGTGATGGAACAATCTCTCCCTTGATGACTTGGAGGTTGTTGGTTGCCTCCGAAAACCCTTATCTTAGGGAATTAGTTTGAAAAGTTCCCTAGTTCTTTGTAGTTGAAGAAATGAACAATGCGTTGAGGTTTGAATGAATAATTCCTCTCCTATGTAACAACTACAGGTTTTTCTTGTCAGTAGTTAATGGCCAGGTGCCCTTATCTTCCACACCTAAATCATTTCCTTGTCCCCTTAAGGTAATTTTCAGGGTGCTTTTTTCCACACCTTTGGAAAGTGGGGTTCCATAATTTCTTACCACTATTGGATTTATCCATCAGACTGCCAAAATTAAAGTCCACTATACACTTATTATCTCCATGATACCCCTGAGATTATCCAATCTCCATTTAAACTTTGAGGGAACATCGTACAATTTCATAATAGCTATCAGTGTCACAAATCACCAATGCTTTCTGAAGTCTAGGTTTTAGCCCACCAAAGAAGCCTTCAACCTTGAATTCAGGGGTAACGACAAAACCAGAGCCATATTGTGCAAGACTTGTGAAGTTGGCCTCATACGCTCTGATGGAATCGTAGTCTTTCTTCTTGAATAAAAGTAAGTACCATTCTATCTTAATTCTGATGGGGTGCAAAAAATATTTATCGAAAAACATTTTCTGAAAGTAAATCCATTCCAATGCCTCAATCTATTCTCTAGGCATCGTATTTTTAATCAGTTTCCACCATTGATCAGGTTCTCCCTCCATACGATAAGCAACTAGAATAACCTTCTCTTATTTATAACATTAAAGTATGGAGAATATCTTCTCAATAGATATGATCCATCTTTTCGCAATTGGGGGATTGGATGATCCATTAAAAGTAGGAGGCCTTTATCTCATGAAGCTCTCGATTGTGGATGTTTCTTTCTTAGGGGGTTTTAATGTTCCACTTGACCCATGTTTCTATTAAAAACTTGAGATAACAAAGAGAGTATCATGACGGTGTTTGTGATTCCTGCTCCCATCAGATTGGGCATCTCATTAGAAGAGTCATCACATTGACCTACACATCAATTTTTAGCATGAGTACTCCTATTACCGACCATTGGTTGTAATAAAATTAAATTTAGGGGTAACAAATAAAGTGTAATCCAAAGTAAAAAAGGTATAACTTATAAATTACATTTACTTCCTTAACTTATGAATTTATAGGCTTCAATCAATGTTATCCATGATCTACTTCCCAACATATATTCTTAGGGTAATTTCTTTTATTCCCATAATAATGGTTCATACTAATCTTATGAATTTACCAAAGAATATATCCTAAGAGTGTAATAACCAAGAGTGCAGCAAGGCCCATTTTCGTACACTATTTCTCGTTCGAGTCTAGCTCAAAGCTGTATTTTCAGGTTTTACCCATAGATACATCTATCCCAGAGCGGCCTCTACTTGTTCGTATCCATATAGGGATTTATTTTCTTGATGAAGCACCTTCTCTATACTCACTAAAATTATGGGATCATTTTATTATACTTAGTCTTATCCCAAAGGCTTTCACTAGGGTTCTCTCATCTTAATCCCAAAAATAACTAAACCTATACTTTGATACCAACTATGACAACCATGTTCTTTATTACACACTTAAACATGATTTATTACATAAACTTGTACTTAAGACAACTCTGAGGATCGATAGGTATAGTGTTTTGGGAAATTAGGAACATTAAATTATAACTTAGAACATAAAATACAACATATTTATTGAAAACGTATTTTACATGACCACAACATTCCTCCGTACTTTGCATTGTATGGGATAACCTGATGACATGAATAAGAAAAGGGTGAGATATAATGAGTAGTAAGTGAGTAAACTAAGCATAAAATGAATAATACAATACATGTTATTCAATATCCATATAAATGGAGCATTAGATAAACATGAAAATAAATTCATGATATATCATGATTATCATAACCTGGAAATGTGGCAATAACATTTAACATGATATTTTCATGATCCAATGCACATTTCACATAGAGCACCAGTAAACCATCATTACACATGAATTAAAACGAGTAAAACCTCATTGAACTTGAAATATCATGGTACTAATATTTACCCAAAGCATTGGATCTCTCTCAGGGAACACCCAATATAAACATTTCATTTCATGCATAAGTGTGCCCCATAGTTCATATAACATGGATTCATTAAACGTCGTAATTTTATCCCATTAATAAGAGATGTGTAAAAAATGTAATTCCTCAATAAACAAGTACATGTGCATTAAGGTGAATACCCTTGATAGAGAAATGGGTATGGTATTCAATTAAATGATGATTTTGGCATGGGAAATTTTGTTGTAACTTCAATAGCATAATGACGTCAAATAGAAATCGTAAAAAGGGTTGATAAGAGAGAAAGGGGTATCTCATAATTTATACATAAAATTTATAGTAAGGGGATCATGGAACATAATATCCCTACATATGTAATATAATTTAGATACATAATATAAAATAATTTCTTAAATGTAAATTAAGAGAGAGAAATTCCATATGGTATTTCAGCATGGTAACAGGTGTACATGGGAGACATTAATGGGAAATAAAGAGGCCTATCATCATTAAAACATAAGAAGGTAAGTATGGGGGAGGTAATAAATTGAAATTCCATATGGTATTTTTAATTGAAATTATAAGTTCATAAAAACATAATGAAACTTGGAAAAAAATGAGAAAGGAAGAAATCACTTACTTGGATGTGTGGTCCCAAAGGATTGGGAGTGGCTTGAGATAGGCTTATTGGGAGCTTGGTGAACCTTTATAGGATTCTAGAGAGAGTATGGCATGGGTTTTTCAAGATCCAAATGGTTTGAGTAAAGAGGAATGGGAGATTGATTGGGTTTATATAGGAAAGGAGAGGTAATTCTATATTATTTTGGTTTTGGACACCACATGTTAATCTAATCCAAATCACAAACCATACCATGGTTTTTTCCAATGGTTTTTTTCAAAAGTGGAGTGGAAATAATGATTTTATAAGGAAAATATCTGAACTTATTAAAATATTTGTCTTGCTTATGTGGAGGGGAGTCACACTCTCAAGGAAATCATTTTAAAATATTAAAATGTTTTATAAGACTTGGAGGGTCCACTAAGGCACCATAAAATTAATAAAACAAATATAAAATCACATTATTTTAAAGTTAAAACATATATTGTAATAAATTAATTTTTTTATTATTTTATAACATAACTATTGAGTCATTATGATGTCATAAAAAAGAGTATATATTTAAATGGTATTTAATTTTTACCCAAAAATTAGTGTCTCAGAAAATCATGAAAAATTTACCATTTGATAATTTCAACATCCTGAATCAAAAAATAATATTAATTTTATCAAAATAATTTTATAAGTATGTGAATTTTTACATTTAAAACAAAAACCGACATTTATCGAAAATTCATGTGTTTTGACAAAAACAGCTTTCATGCCCTAATAAAATTTACAATTGTATTAATAAAATTTATATGATAATTTATATTTAATAAAAGGTGATTTATTAATAATACTTTAGTAAAATATTATTAAATTTAAAAATAAATTAATTCGTCAAAATATATTTCTTAATTGAATATAAACTAAAAATACTATTGGTGATTTAAAAATCATTTACAATAATAAAATGAATGTATATTTTATATACAAAAAATAAATGACACAATCATAATTCTAGTTTCTTATTACATAACCCATTATAACACCCGCATAAGACCTAAGGATAAGGTGTGCAATAGTGATAGACTCTTGGGGTGGCTCACATAACATTGGTCGAGTGGTAATCTCTTTTAACTTCTACTTCTCTTGTAGGTGATTCCGTTCAAGCTTAAAATGATGAATCTTGTATTGGGCTTGGTCAAGATAAAAGCATAGTGATGCTAACACATTTATAATATCTTAAAAATGGGCATCATATGGAGCAATTATACTGGATGAGGCCATCGCTTCCTTTGTCTGAGTAAATTGGATATATTAAAGCCCTATATTTATACTAATCATGTGATCACTGTTCAGTGGATATATTAGAAATGATAACAATTATTAACAGTATTGTAAAATCCGAAAACATAAAATCAAGGAATTGAATATGTTTTATATTTCCATTTTACATAACACATTTGTGTATATCAAGAGGAATTCTCATTAATAAAAGTTTGGTTTGTTATACTTTTTCTGCTAAAATATTTTTATTAATAAAAAATTTACATTTCAGTCCATCATTCATGTCGGATAATGAATGGTATATAATAATAAGTTTTATTAATATTTAATACACTGAATATACTTGTAATAAAAGTAAAAAACTATTTTTCTAAGGAGACCAACTCCAATAAAAAACAACTTAGACTAGAGGCAACTACCTACAACTTTCAGTCTACTAATCCTCACATGATAATCATGTTTCTAATGAGTCAAGGATTTAGTCAAGGGGTCCTCTGTGTTGTCTTTTTTGGAAATAAAATTCAGTGAAACTACACCTATTTACAAAATATTCTTTAACAGATAATTCTTATGATGTATTTTTTTCATTAATTGATGTGACCTTTTCACATTTTTGATATCCACCACTACATTATTATCATAGTAGAGTGTGATAGGATCTTTACTTCTTGGTATCACATCGAGATCTTAGAAAAATGTGCACATCCATTCAACTTCTTTACCTAACATAGAGAACACAATATATTCGGACTCTACTATAGAATCTATAGCCATAACCTTATTTGGTTTCTTTCATCTCATAGAACATCCATTAGAAGTGAAGATGTATTCTGTTTGTGACTTCTTATCATCTAGATCAGTTTGGAAAAATAGAATCTTCATATCCTACAATGACTAGTTCCTCATATCCACTATAAACTAGGAATATATCCTAAGTATGCCTTAGATACAAAATCATAGTCTTGATGGTTATCCAATGGTAGTCACCTGGGTCAGTTTTACATCTTCCTATCGCACTTAATTCTTAGGAAACATTTATCCAACATCATAGCATAACATATATGACTGACCCAATAACTGATTTGTATGAAATCCTTCCCATTTTATTTATTTACTCATGTGTCAAAGGACACATTTTCCTAGAAATATTAATTCCATGTGTTTCTGGAAATAATCCCCTCATAGATTGTTCCATACTGAATCACTTCAGTATCTTGTAAATGTATGTCCTTGAATTAGATCAAACAACCTCTTTGATCTATCATGATGGATCTTGGTACAAAGAATATATGTTTCCTCACCCAAGTCCTTCATAGAGAAGCATTTATTAAACTGTTCCTTAGCATACTACCATACTAGTATTTAATTTCCAGTGAGTAATATTTCATCAACATATAATATTTATAAAATGATTGCAATCCAAATAAACTATTTATAGACACAAGGTTCACACTCAATGTTTATGAAACAAAATTCCAATTTTGATTCAACAGAATGAATTTTCTATGACCTAAATTCATACGTTAATCCATAAATGGACTTTTTAAATTTTCATATCTTGTTGGCATCCTTCATAGTTGAAAACCCTTCAAATTATTTCATATATTCATCTTCAAGAAGTTCAAAACTAAGGAAGGATATTTTTTGTGAAAGTGGGTTCCCTGGAGCCAAATTTTAAGTACTTTTCAATTACTATATCACATATAAATAAAGTTGTACTTGATGTAAACCTACCATTACAGTGTATAAATTTCAAAAACCACTATTAGATTGTAATATCCATAAATTTTCATCACCAGAGTGATGGACCTTTTCATCACTGGTGATTGGAGCCTGAGTATAGTTTGAGAATACCACATGAATTTTTCAAAGAAGTGAAAAATAAAATAGTACAATCTCATTCATGTCGAAGAATGAAGGAATGTAGATCATTGTCAATGACCATTTCCCTAAGGATCCCTATAATAACCCCTCTAGATGATCCAAACATGCTTAATGAAATAATGCACTCTCCATTTGTCAAATTTTGTTTATTAGCATGGGGCTCTGACAAATCCTTCAGTGTCGCAATGATCACCTTGACTCATACCTTCAATCCATAGAAGTAATTCTTGGATAAAATGATTGAAGAGATACATTTTATCTCTATAAAGAGGAATGAGAGAGAGATGGTCTCATTATAAATTAATGAACAACCCACTGAATGAGATTCTCTCTCCAACATATATAGTGGGAGATTCAAATACCTAGAAAAGGTTCCCAAACTCCTGGAAATAAAATTCCCACTAAGTATGTTGTAAATAATTATGGAAAACTAAATTCCATTAAAAATATTATTTTTATTTTATCATATACATGTAATTTATATTCAATATATTATGTGATAAAATTGATTCAATTAACATGACTCGTAATTCTAACTAATATTAAACGAACCTGGAATATTAAATAATATTTCTTCGTATAATATTTTTCTTATCTTCATTAAATACCTTATGAATATTTTTACAAAATAAATTCAAACAAATTACTCTATAATATAATTATAATGAATTTATTTATACAATGATGATCAATAAGATGGAAAACTCTCAAACCCCATAGTGGGGACCACCATGTCCTATACATATTCACCAAAATATAGAATATTATTGAATATTATATTGTGTGTGACCCTTTATAACTTTATATCGATAGTATGGAGTAGTATTCCTATTCTAGGACTGAAGTCTAGAAACTCATAAAGGCCCATAAATAGATAATTAATAGTCATAGAAATGACAACCAAACTATGAACATGTACTGTATAATATAATAACTTTTTCATTTGATATCTCTCAAATCGGAATGCACACTTGTGTCATTTTACATTATAGCTTTATTGTTTGTTGATCTAACTAGAGAGCCTTACCTCTAACAACATTGGAAAATGATTTATAAAGGTACTACCATCCCGACCAACCAGACACCATATATTACTTACTCAACTCAAAAGATAAAAAATCTATCTCAACTTTTCAACCAATCTCATACCACCAATGATGCAACCAACATAAGATACCTTGCCACGATTTCATTATCATGGTCATTCCTTGCATCAAATTATGCGATATAATGGAATATATTGATAATGATCTAAATTCAAGACACTAATTCACATGCATATATATAGGAACAACCAATGCCACCAGAAAACATTTTGTGTCCCTATTGGCAGGTATGGCTCCATGATCTCACCTACTAGATATCACCAGGTGAGATATTCCTGAGAATAAGTCTCAATGATTATGATTACCAATCACATGATAATCAGAAACCAACTATTTATAACCAGTATGATGTATTTAGAACATAGAAAATATGTTTAAATAGTGGATACAAAAATGCATACAATATAATGGTAAGTGTACATCATGTATAACTCGCTTTAACCATGATATGTCAATAAAAAAGTACTTATAATGTTGGGTCTAGGGAACCCACTTTTACAACATTCCCACTTGCACTAGATCCAAGTTTCTATCCATCCTTATTAGCTCTCACATGGTTAGGATCATGTTTTTCTGAGCCATGGTTTCAATTTCTAAGTCTACCACGTCTCTACTGCATGGATATTATGTTATATGAAACCTCACCTCATTGATTAAAACCCCACAAGATATGTAATCCAAGAGTTTATATCACTTTTCCACTATCTAAACTAGACATATTGTCTGCTACTAGTAATAAAATTATCATACCAACAAATCTACAATTATGTGTGTGATTCCAAGAACTAAAATGGAAATTATAATTCTACTATATTTTAGTATTGAAACTGGGGTACAGGTTTCATCGCAGTCAATTATTTGAAATTTTTTAAACCCTTTTGCAACCAGTCATGTCATATAGGTTTTAAACATGTCCTTTCCTTCCAAGTTTCTTCTTTAATACCCGTTTTCAACAAATGAGTTTTACATCCACTGGGGAATATACATAAATCCAGACTTGGTTTTGGTACATGGAATCCAATTTAGAATTCATGGATTATTTCGACATGGAAACATTTGTTCCACTTAATACTTTCTTGATGGTTAAGGGATTATTATTATCAAAAAATAATGAATCATCAACATTATTGACTAGAAAATCATAATGTTCTAGTTCTCTAACCTATCTAGTACTCCTATGTAGTACTTTTGTCTCTAGAATAACTTTTTCTTACATGGGAATTTGTGGAGTTTGTTCCTATCCCAAATCATATTTATCATGATCCTTGAATTAATTGAATTATATCTCACTCCCACTATCTCTTTTATATATAACATCCTTATCAAGATATGTAGAACAATTTCAACCAGACACTTTTTGTTTGAAGCATTTTATATGAAGTAACCCATTGTTTCTTTGAGATATCTTTTAAATATACACTTTGTGCCTTGGGGTTTAATATTTTTACATGAAGAGGGATTAATAAATGCTTCTCAACCCCACACATTAAATTAATACAACACAAGTTTCTTTCTATTACATAATTGATATGGTAAACCATTTGTCACTTTAGTTATCACTCATTTTATTTTGTATGAACTTTTTTATAAAATGTATCACCAAAAGGATAGTGGAATACTAGCATGAATCATAATATATATCATTATATCCAACAAGGTATGGTTCCTTATTTTTCATACTCCATTCCACTTATGAATATATAGAGGATCGAGTTAAGATAGTATCTTGAAATCCAATATTTAATCATTCAATTTTTAATTTATATATTCTCCACCATAATCTATATGAATTTTCATAATATTCTTACCAAGATGGTTCTCAAATTCATTATTATATTCCTTGAATTTATTGAAATAATCTGATTTATACAAAATTAATTAAACATATCCATATCTACTAAAATCATCCGCAAATTTTATAAAGTTTGAGAACCCACCCCTTTATAAAATATGAAATATTCCACACACATTGGTTTGAACTAATTACATAATATCCTTAGGCATTTAACCATTTATACTAAATGGGGAATCGTTCATTTTTCCTTGTAAATATGCATGATATAAACCAAGTGGTTTTAGTTCAAAAGAATCTAAATATTCATCTTGATATAATTTAAATAATAATATTTAATTTACATGAAATAGGAAGTAATTCGAATGTTGGGTGTCATTTATGTCATGTGAAGTGACTTTTTTATTTATTTCCAATACTCGGCTCATGTAATACAACACATAAATACTATTATTTAAATTTTCATTAATATAAAAAAATCTATCATTATAAAATAAGAAACAACTATTATCAAATTTGAAAATCAATCCATCTGTATCATACCTGGATACATAAATAATGTTTTTGGTAATGAATGTAACATAATAGAAACCTTTCAAAAGAAAGATCATTTTGGTTAGCAAAATGATGTGGTATTCCCCGATATTTAAAGAATAAATTTTATCTCTGTTGGATTCTCATAGATCTAACTCCCCTTGGTCAATATTTATAAATAAATACGGTTTTTTCATTTGAATACATATGTGGGAACCACAATATGTATCTAATACCAAATTTTTAGAAAAAAGATAAATTTCACTCAATAACAAACATACATAAATCTTCTACATGAATCTTTGGCTATGAGTAGTGTTTCTTCAAGGGGCCCTTATTTCCCCATGTTAAATAGATAGCATCAATTCCCATTGTTTTTTAATTGATCTCCCAATTCTTGTAAGGTTATGAATAATCTTTGGACTTAGGGCTCTTTTATTTCACTTTATATTTATTCACCATAAGGATATAATGATTTTCACACTTCATTTCATTATTTACTTGGATACTAAGGGTAAGTAGATTTGGTAGAGTCTTCCCAATTTATTTCATTTTTAAATTTTTAACAATTATGGATATGATTTAATGGAGAGATTAATAAATAAGATTAGTGCACAGTTATTTAAGGAGTTTAAACCAAAGAACCTCTAGTCACTCAATGTATCCGATGAGAATTACTATGTGGGGCCCATCTGGGTACCCTCTCCAATTTTTCTCTAAATTAGAACCTTGGGAATATCAAACTATTCATATGTATCTCTCTATGGGTCAATACCATGAAGGATCTAAAGCATGTCATACACATCCATGTTTTTGTGAGAATTCATGAGTTAAATAAACATAGAAGAAAGAAACAAACATTGAACTATGACTATATCACTCAAATATTTTTCAAATATAAGGAAATCTTTATCATTCGCCTCCTTGGTTGGTGGATTAGGCATTGATTATTCTAGTAAATAAGATTTATGTTCATGGAAAAGTATAACTCGAAGGTCTATAAAACACTCTCAAATGTTCCTGCCAATGAGAAGGTTAACTTTCTACAAAATTTATCATAGGGAAAATATGGATAATGGTAATTCCATTTTAACCAAAAATTAAGTGGAATATTATTAGTACTTTTTCTTAATTAAAAATTATATGAGAAATAAGTAGTTTATTTTAGTAATTAAATATCCCACTATTTTACCATGTCTCAATTACCATCACTATTGAAATAGGAATTTCTAGTTTCTATTAAATTCTAGTGGAAAGGATCCCCATTACATTTTATAATGTCCCAAACTCTATCCACGAAAACCATATGAATGTAATTAGTTATGTGGTCTTTCTAACTGTGGGCTTTTAGCTCCTTAATCTGTTGAGTGGATTCTCCTATCTTGAAATAATGACTTAGATTTCCTCAACACTTGCCTCCAAATTTGTATTGAACATACGTTGGCTTTAAAACTTAATAAAATTTCAGATAAGTCACCCCAAAACCCTCATTATAACTCAACGATAAAATTAAGTGTCTCAAATTTGTCCATGTACTACACAGAGTTCAATGGTTTAATTCTCGATCATATAATATAATTCATAGTCTGACTTAATATTTAGATGAGGAATTTTAATTAATTATCCTTAAATTTTATACTGTTTAATCCTTTACATGTTTTATCTATTATTAAGTGTATGTTACTTAATTAATTAACCATGATGGATAAAACATTTAAATGTAATGAACCCATTTAAATTCTATATTTTCACATTAATTCATTTATTTATGTGATATCTATCTCGAATACACAATAAAAATAATTATAGAGATATAAATAAATATATAATTAAATGAAATATTCATGAGATTTATCTAATGGATGATTTAATGAAAATTCATTAAGTGAACCTATGGTCTAGGGGAAATAAATCATGTGGTCAGACTTGAAATGAGTTATATCATTCCACATTTTCACCTGTGTAACTAATGGGTTGGAATCATTATGGTTTCATCTTTAATTTTCTCCACATTCCTTAGGAAACACAATTAATTAAAAATATTTATAACTCACATAAAGGTGATATAAACAAAATTATTTGTTAAAGGAGGATTTCATAAATATATTTGGACACATAGATCCTACATAATAATGGAGGTGAAGATGACTGACAAGCCATCAAATTCAATTTCATAAAAAAATATTTGAAAAACCATGTAAAATATTAAATTAAATAAATTACAACACATAAATTGGTCTTGGTCTATCTCATGAATGGTCAAACATGAAATGAATATGGAAAATTAAACGAATAACATTAATTTTATTAACCATTATTTATTATGAATATATACATGATTACATTAATTAAATAAATAATTCCCTTTCATCTAAATGAACATTTTATTTCATTTAGAGATGTAAATCATTATGGAATTAGTGTAAAATAAACATAAGAACCAATAGTTGTAGATTTATTACAAAAAATTAATTAATCATTTCAAATTAATTAAAAACAATGATAAATTATTAAACACTTAAAATGATAATAAAATCAATAAGGTTTTAATGTTTCAATTTTTTATTTAATTTATTTAATTATACTGCTAATTGGGAGAAAACTCATTATATACTATCCAGTTATATGTCATGTGCCTCTGTTTAAATGTATTCAGGTCATATGCTTGGGGATTTATCATATAGACTCTCTTAGACTAAATGGTGTTTATATTCCATATACACATCATGTATCTAATTTCCCTATGCCTGCAATATTTCCCTAGGTCTTTGACATGTATTTTTTTATGTTACACGGTGTGTAGAGGCCAGAAAAATGTTATTCGGTCTGAATGTTGCATGCATGTGCAACCTGATGAAAGAATCAACATGTTCTTATGTGAGATAATACATACCATGTACCGTCATCTACATTTCTTGTATCTCGAATTTTTTTGTGTCTATATAATAAGATCAAGGACTTTGTGTGTATCTTGGAAATAGGAATTGATGAACTACACATCGTTTACACCACATATAGATCTTGAATATTATAAATTCTCTAAGTTGTCAGCCTCATGTGGTTTAGCTTTGTATAATTACCATACTTAATATTTTATTTACACCATTAACCCTTGAAGACTACATGATTTGTATTAAATATACACACTGTGTAATTTAATAATTTTTTTCTAGGTTATCCAGTCAACGCACGACATACACTACATGTATTAACTACATAGATTGATTTGTATCCCCCAAAATAGCTAAGTGAAACTTAAAATGGTA
Organism: Viscum album; assembly: GCA_963277665.1. Taxonomy (NCBI): domain Eukaryota; kingdom Viridiplantae; phylum Streptophyta; class Magnoliopsida; order Santalales; family Viscaceae; genus Viscum; species Viscum album. The sequence continues at coordinate 30,592,190 of OY728150.1, read as the reverse complement.
CACAATGTGTACTCCAGCTACATGTCATGTAACTCAATCTTACTGGAACAAAATTTAGTACAACTAGAAGGAATCTTTGGTCTTTCTTCTTCTGTTCTTATACCTTTATGAAAATTAAATACTGAATGAACTTGATTAATATTTCAATAACATGTTAATTCAAAAATAATTAAATAAATAATAATATGAAATGAATATTAAACCATTATTTCATATAGATCAACAATAAAATAAAAAATTATAAATTTAAACATGACCGCTCTAATACCACTTTTTGGTTCCAGGAATAGCAGAAGCACATGATGGTGGCTGATATATTAACATTTTTATTAATATTGAGTTTTATAAAACTCCAAGTGAGGATCATTCATATAAAATTTAAAATTAATGTATTTAATATTGTGATGAATTAATACCTTGGATTAGGATCTTTCTTCGATGTGTATATTGACCATCTGAAAATTCCCTTTCATATTTCCTTCATAGTATTGTGAGGATCCAATAATATAATCCATCTAGTGGTTATCCACTTGTGCTCTTTTTATATTTAAGAAACACCAATAGATCTTTAGGTGCTATCATAGTGAATTTATTGTCTTGAATTATTTGGGTTGATCTCTCATCCTTTTATCTTAAAGGAATATTTCTTTCATTTCTCATCCTTGAGAGGTAGTGAGGGGGATTTGAGAGAGAATTTTGTGTGCACAACAATTCTCTAGTTTTATTTTTTTAGATGAAATATACCATAGAAATAATTTTCTATTTTTAGAGCTAGGGATCATGTCAAAATATTATATAATTTCATGTCTTCCCTTAAATAACATTATAATATTTAATGAACACCATGCTACATAATAATAATATTATTATTATTATTTTGTGTCATGCACTAACTTTTGTAATAAAAAAATTATTTAGCTGATTTTTTCATTAATATTTGTCACCGAAATGGTATTGGTCCATTCAAACCTCTCTATAATTTATTGAACACCAAAATAAATATTTAATTTAAATATTTCATTCATCAATAAATGTTTTCGGTCAATAAAATGTGAAAAAAATTATCTCTCATTCCTAAGAATAATATTTATTCAATTAATTAAATGAAAATATAATTTAATTGAAATCATTGGAAACACTTATGTAACCCTCTAACATTGTTTCTCATTGGTATTAGGTCATCATGCCTAAAGTCCTAGATTACTATCTAAAAACAATTCAAGGAACCTTGTAAAAATAACTTAATGTCCCAATGACAAAAATCACATAATAATGACCACTATGTAATAAAATCTCTTTTTTAAATATCTCATTATTATGGTTTCATATTTTTGGACCAAACCTATATTCTTAATATTTCATTCTTTGACTATATAAAATAAACATTTCTTTAAACCAAGGTAATTGAATTTAGGGTGACACTTATATTCCAATCAATGGGACAAGATATCATCTTCTATAAAGATGAAAGGGACAAATCCTTCCTCAACTTATCCATTAATTACATGTAAATATTGATGCACCCAACATACCTTACCTCGATGTGAAAATATGGTGTCATAGTTATCATTATAAAATCTAATTTCATGCATTATGACATGAATTAATGATAATATTAAAGTCTAAGGACCTTTAAAAATGCTCAGAGATAGGAAAATATGATGACCCCCCCCCCAATGCCCTGAAGGCCTTATTTTTTATTTTATTATGGATAATCCCCCTTTTAAGGGTTGAAGGGGAATCAGTACATGACCCGTAGGCCCAAGGCACAAAGACCGGAATGACCCGCAATACCTGACCTGAAGGCCCAGAGGCATATATGCCCATTACATGACCTGTTGATCTAACCCACTAGAATTTCCCCTCACCAGCTTCTATTGATCTCCTAGATCCCCACCTTTCATTGCTGATTGGCTATAACTACCCTGTACAAAGCTGCACGGTGCCTGGTCCCGATGGCGGTTGTCATACCATCTCATTCTTCCAATCTGGTTAGCTCTGCTTCTAGTGAATGTTATTCTTGTTTCTCTAATCCTCTTCTGGGGCCTTGATCTGTGTGAACTGGGATACTCTATGGTCTATGTGACCCGAAGGCCATGTGTCCTGAAGGCCTTGATGGCCCAAAGGCCTTTGAGACCCGTAGGCCCAAACCGGTGGCCTGAAAGTCCAAATCGGGTGAATAGATCTGACTGTTACAGTACCTACTACAGTAACTACTATAGTAACCCGTAAATTTTCCACCACCTGGTTTTGAACCTGGGTCTCTTGGATACTAAGCAGGAGCCCTCACCACTTGGGTATGAGCTCATTGGAATATAATGACACCGAAATATGTGGAATTCTTAATAGGGGCTATTATCCTAATCTCACATATTAGAGATTAACAAGTGTGAAATTTATGTGAATAATCAGAATCTTATTATGAGTACTCACACCAGATAGAATATATACTATGTGTCTGGTCATAGTATTTTATCCGACCAAAAAACTATATTTAAGAATATCATCATAGTACTTTATGGTTATCATCATATTATTGAACTTCTATGGCATTATAAATATGATGCATACACTGACATTATTACCATAGATTCATTCAAAATAATGAACAATATGTAATAATAAATTTTATTAATATTAAATAAATCAAATATAATTGTAATCAAAGTAAAAAAAGGTTATCCTAAGACACCAACTCCAACACAATATAGTTATGATATTTCATTGGGAACCTGGTTTTCTCTAATACCACTTAATGTTCCGAGAAATATGATATGATATAGAGAATTGGGGTTGAATCAGGGGTACCCTTTAAAAATTTTATTTTAAAAAAATAACCTATATGGTATGTTAATGACTTGATCCTATAAAATTAATATCTCACCCTTACCTATATAAATTAGTAAAAAAATAATCCCAAAGAAAATATGGTATTTTACAAGGTTCAGTCTCAATGTGGGTTTATAAAATTTTTTTAGTTTGGGTTGAGTCTAAGACATAGATTTTATCACTATTGTAAAAAAATTATTACATTTGGTAGGAAGATATAGTATTTAACCCAACACACAAATGATTATTGTTTACACTATAGTAAAATGTATACCATGTTAGACATCCACTTTTGTAAAATCCATCCCCCTTTTTATTTATGACTTTTAGTTAAACTTTTAATTTTTAGATATCTAGTGTTGGTTCATTTTAAAAACCAAGATTCAGATTTGAATTTTGATAATTCAAGTGTCCTGAGTTGAGGTTTTTTAGTATGGTTTGAGGAATGATAGGTACCTTTGGTTTTAGAGTGGGATTCAGAAGATTCCAAAAAATATTAAGGAGTTGTTGAGGATTTTTTCAAGGTTTCATGGTTTAGGAGAACACATGAAACACCATGAAAATGAGAGGTTTTTTAGTTTTAATTTTATATTGTATAATTGATGTTATGAGTTAGCATATAGTTTAGGGGAAACCCTATGGACTCCAGGTTAAACCATGAAGGGTGACTTGGAATTAGAGAATTAAGCACAGTTAAAACATAGTTTTAGAAAAACTATCTGGAATATTTTATATTGAGGCAGAGCCAATTACCATGTTTAGTTTATGGTTTGGTAAACCTTGTGGATTAACCATGCGATAGGGGGTAATTGGAAAATTCCTATTGCATTGTTTGTGTAATATTTAGAATATAGTGTGGCCAAACCATGTGTATCATTAAAAAGTGAAAAATTATTGTTTTCCCCTCTAATTCATTAAACCCCAACACTCTTTTCCTTCTCCATTAAGCATGCATGGGTAAACTAAACTCCCCTCCTATTTAATAATTTATCCCCCTCCATTAAGGATGGTTTTGGGTGCTCTCTCCCTTTATTTTTTGTGGGATTTATATTATATTTCATTTATTATTTGTTTTCATTTGATTTCCTCTTCATTTTATTTCTTCAATATAGGAATTTGGTTTTAATTATACTAGATAATGGAGGAATATTTCGTTTTTGTGGGGATCTCATGCAGACTAGCGAGAAAATGTCCCAAGGTGGTATCTGCACACCCTCACCCATCGTTTTCATGGAGGAATGTATCAATTTAGATTTTTATCAAGTTTTTTAGTTTAAATTAAATGAAATTTATTTTTAAATCAGTTCTGTTTTTTAGTTATTTTTTCTAGGTTGTTGTCTGGAGTAAATTGGGGACCTACCACATTGCTTTGGATGAGGTTTTGGTGTGACGAGGTCAACCCGTGAGATGTTTAGAATTTAGGCCTAAATTAATGAAATTGAGAATAAACTGTGAATTATTATAAATGTTTTTTATAGTTAATTATAAATTTTTTATAATTAATTTTGTAATGGTGTGCATAATGATATGATCTTGGGAGGTGATCTGATACTTGGATGAGCCTGGATAAAGATGTCAGGGGGTGAATAAAAAAGGAAATAACTCATACTTAAGGTAGTTGGGAACTCATATATTCCCTATTATATTATTATATTTTTTTATGGAATGTGATATGTGGTCTCAACATAGAGGTTTATAAATAGTTTATTTAAAATTAATTATTAAATCCAAAACGAAATAAACATTGACTGAATAAAGTGCCTTGGGCCACAACAGGCCCTTGAGAACTTACTTGATTTCCTCGGACGTCTAAGACTAAGGAAGTGATTTAAATTTTATTCCATGACACAATGTGACCTCTAGGGTTGAAATTAAATTAAAAATGAATGAGTGAGATTAATAAGATCTATTGTTAGGTGCCTTTAGTGACCACCATATAGAGGTGAGTGATGAGTGAGATGGGCGGCCTAGGGATTGGCTATATGGGGAACATGAGAAGATTTAGAACCTTAAAACTAACTAAGAAGATCATGAGGTGAGTGTTACTACTTTATAGTGATGTGATTTTTGATGTGGGTAATATTTTTGTATAAGGATTGGTAGTTCGTAGGTTTTGACCAAACTAAAGATAACTTGGGCATTGAGAAGGGAATTGATCTTTCTCTCAAGAGACTAATGTATGTGAAAAATTCCTTAGAGGATACTGAGACCTCAATGATATATTGGTGATGTTAGGGTATGTTATTCTATTTGAGTTATGTTTGTTGAAATTATTGATATGTTTGAGAAGAGAGGGACCTTATCAGGTGTCCCGACTATGTTGAGACTTAGGGGACCTTGGTGGGTACCCCTAGGGAGATGTTGACCTAGTGAGAGGGTGTATATGGGAATGGTTAGAGATGATTATGAGGATAAAATTATAACATGAATAAAGAATTTTATCATATTATTATTATGAAAATTATAGGTCATTCACCTGGGTGGTAGGCCTTGTTTATGTGAGACAGACTTGCATGGATGGCTATCCCATGTGAAAAATTACATGAGAAAGTATTATCATCTAAGATGTATTAGATAAATGAGGTTCCTTATATGATGTCCTTAGATCCATACATTGATTTTACAACAATGGAACACCTATGATATCACTTGGGGTTCTATTATGATTACTGATGACTATTGATCACATAAGATTACCTCCTAGGGATCAGCAATTATGTGTGGTGACTATGGAATGCTCGGGATTACCTCCTAGGTTTAGAAATGATGCTTAATGACTATTGATGGCCTAGAATTACCTCATATAGATCATATTGGAGCTTAATGACTATATAACTCCTAGGGTTACATCCTAATATTCAATGATGATTCCTGATTATTATTGATCACCTAGGATCACCTCCTAGGGGTCAACTTACAGTCTGTTACTATGGGATTTCTTGGACTTTCTCATTGGTTCTGAAAATTATTCCTTCTACTCTATGAAAATTTGATATAATATTGGTCGGAGTACATCTATATCAATATCAATGACACTTTATCACTAATTGAAGTAGTTTTTGGTCAATCATGGTTCTCAAGATATAACTTGAGGATTGAAAGTGGTTGTTTTATTTATGCTTATATGCACCAAGCCCAAAGGCATTAATTTTTATTTATTTTCCCATCTGTAACTATGATGATGGGTGAACATACTTGTCTTGAAATAACCAACGAATTTAGGCCTAATACATGACAGTAAGTCCCAAATACTTTTTGATACCCCACGGAAATATCCCCCCTAGCATATTATAAATTAAACCCAACATTCTTCCATTCAAGGATGAACACCTAGCATTTCACCATGAAGATAATGTTGTTTGGTACTGATGTTGTCAATATTTTTATAATTTATTATATACTACATTTACTTATTTTACCTGAAATGTTCATAATATGTGTGAAATATTAATGTTTAGATGTTAAAAATAATTTTAGAGCACTATTTGAATTCATCCAGAATCAAGTTTGTTTAGTGTTTTAAAACTAAATCTCACCCTACCTATTCAAATTTTATGATTAATATTTATTATGGTTCCTTAATCAAATTAAAACATTTAATTAGAAGTATCATTTTTCCAAGTATTACATTTGGAGGGTCATATTGTTCACACAAGAAGACCCAAATAATCTATGAAGAAACTAGACCGTCAATGATGATTGAGTTATTGGTCTAAATTCCAAAGCCCAAATTTTCTTAAAATAGAACATATGTTCTATATTATCTAAAATCATCATGGATAAAAATTTTAAGGTCCAACTACATGAACAGGGGGACCAACTGATGCTTTGAAGTCCATCCCACCATTATAGATGAGAATTAAAATCCATAAAATATTCATGACATTACTCAAGATATAGGAATCAATTCAAGTTGAGAGTTTTTAGTGTGAAAGTGGAGATATAGGTGACTAACATTGGTTAAGACATAATTTGGATTTGAAGTCATATTCATATTAAAAATTCCATTCACATTTCGGTCATCAAGAAAAAATGGATAGAAATGGATAGTTTATAATTGTTTACTAAAACCACCATAACATTTTATCACTAAGTCAAAATGCCTCCAAATTTGGAGAGTATATGACGAAAATTATTATATACAACTTTTAATAAGTAGATATCTCAATATTCAGCATTCTGGATGTCCAAATCATCTAGCCAAGTGGAGGGGTACTTTGGGAAAGAAAACAGTCCACCACCTTAGGCTATAAATACATTCCCTCCCCTCCTTTAAAAAGAGTTGGCATTTAAGAAGATATGAGCATAAATTGGCATGACCAAAGCCTTGAAATGGCTTGGGAGGACCTTCCATACTCAATTTTCACTTGAGATACCATTTCTCCTCTCACTACTACAATAACAGCTTTTAGCGACCGCCAAAAGCGGTCGCTAAAGGCCTTTAGCGGCCGCTCTGCGACCACTTTTGGTGGTCGCTGTTGCTTCATCGGTGAAGCTCAATAGCGACCACCAATGGCGGCCGCTAAAACTCTCCCATGAAAATTGCGGCATTGTGTGTGGCCTGTTGTCGAGACACGAGGGGAGACGGGGTAGCTATCCCAAAAGCTTCGGTCGCCGTCCATGGCGGATGCACGGTGGTCGGCAGGAAGAAGATACAACAAAGGATGTCGTGGGGAGGTGCCACAGCGATGCAAGGACCTATTAGGTCCAACAATGGACTTAGAGGGTTGTTTGGTGGTCACCCTTTGTGACGTGGCTGATGGAGAAGGTGGTTAGGGGCGGCGGCGGCGTGCTGTAACATGTAACCTGCGAAGAAGACGACTGGAAGCGGGAAAAATCCCGCCAGATTTTTGACAGAATTAGCGACCGCCATTGGCGGTCGCTAATACTCTCTTTAGTGACCGCCAAAAGCGGTCGCTAATGCTTCCAGGCGCAAAAGCCAGGATTTTTAGTAGTGTCTATTTGTTTTCATTTACTTTTGTGTTCTTCATCGTTGTAATCTTTTATGTTTTTTTTTGAAATTCTATTTTAATGCATGTTTCTTCTTCAATATCTCTTACTCTCATCCACCTGATATAGTTTAATATTAATGTTCATAAAATGGTTTAAATAAATTCAAAAATCATTTTATTCTTTTCTTCCTCATTCAATTGAAAGTCTTTTTTTAACTCTCTTCAATGATTATCTGTGTGTTCGACGCACACTCTTTTCTTATCCCATTCTTTTCACCTTATTTATAATTCATCACCTTAAACATATTTAATTAGATTAAAAATAATTTCAATGGATGAGTAAATATACCATTGGGGTGAGTTATAATTTGGGGATATTAACTGATTGAGGGCTTTTACTCAATGGTTATTATTTGAGTTAATATTGTGTATGTTGAACTTTATATTTCATGGATTATTGACATGTTTTGTTTAATATGCGGATTCCATGGATTATTGGAACCAAAAATACACTACCATAAACAAGTAATGGTAATTATTAGAACCCTAAGTTAAGTTACAGCATAGATTAAAGCTTTAAAACTTAGGAATTCCGATCAAAGTCGTCTTATGAAGTGGGAATTAATTTAATGAAATATAAAGAAAAGATCAAGGATATCATAACTTAAATCGCCTATAACAAACTCACCCTAATCTTCATAAATAATTTAAATCTAACATCATCCATAAATTATTTCATGATCTCTGAAAACAACCCCCCCCCCAATCAAAATACAATCCACTAAAAACAATCGACTATTAAAATGTATCATCATCGAGGATTCAACCCGAGTGTTGCTATACACATTATCAGAGCATCAGAACTTTGATCGATCGATAGGTGACAATTGTCCATGCTTTCAAAAGGTTTCAGATAAGTCACATCTTGTCATTATCTCTACTTAAATTACTAAAACCGAGGAGTCTAAACATGTTCATGTGTTAGAGGAAAACAAAAAGGCCATATGTTGGACCCTAGATGACATACCAGGAATCAAACCTATTGTTTGTATGAATCACATCCATCTTGAGGAGTCATAAAAACGAATTAGACAACCACAAAGAATAAAAAATCCACTCAACCTTGAGGGAGTTAGGGAAATGATCACTAAGCTTCTTCAAGATGGTATTATGTACCCAATTTCCGATAGTGAATGGGTTAGTCCAATTCAAGTTGCACCTAATAAGGGAGGGATAACTGTTGTCACAAATGAACACGGGGAGGGAGCCAAAACTTATGTGAAGAAAAAATGGTGTGTGTGAATTGATTAACAAAAATTGAATGTTGAAACACGAAAATATCCTTACCCTCTTCCATTTCTTGATCAAATTCTAGAATGATTACCCAAAATTCAAAATATTTCTTTATTTATGGATACACCAACTAATTCTAAATACCAATCTCACCTTTGGACCAAGAAAAGACAAATTTCACTTTCCCCTTTAAAAAATATACATATAGGAGAATTACTTTTGGCCTTTGTAATGATCCTACAACATTCCAAAGTTGTATGATGAGTATATTTTCTAAATTCATTGAACATTACATAGAAGTCTTCTTGGATTACTTTACCATTTACAATGAGTAATTTGAATCATTCTTGCATTCACTCTCTCTAGTCCTTCAAAAGTGTGTCAAGTTTAACCTTGTATTAAATTTTGAAAAATGTCACTTCATGGTTGCAAATGGGATTGTTATAGGGTAAATAGTTTCCAAAGGGGGTATTGAAGTTGATACTAGAAAAATTGAAGTGATCTAATCCCTTCATGAACCCTCCTATCTTTGAGACATCTATTAATACCTTTTTATGCTGGTTTCTATCAAAGATTCATCAATAACTTTAGTAGGATTTCCCTCTCACTCATGTGGTTTCTCCAAAATGATGTCACTTTCCATTTCGATGATGTTTTCAAGAGAGACTCCATTGAAATTAAAACTTCTCTTGCATCTACCCCAATAATTCAACCCCCAGATTGGTCCTTACCCTTTAAGTTAATGCCTGATGCTTCTGATAGAGTCTCTGGGGCTATTCTAGGTCAAATAAAGGAAAAAAATCTTCAGGTCATCTACTATGCCCCAAAAAACATTGGATGAAACTCAATATAACTACACTGTCACTAAAAAGAAACTTTTAGCAGTGGTTTTTGCCTTAGGTAAATTCTGGCCCTATCTCTTATGTTCCAAAATAATCATCTTCACAGACCATTCTTCTATAAATTCAGACTTTAGAAAAGTGATTTGAAACCAAGGCTAATAAGATGGATCCTAATTCTCCAAGAGTTTGACCTTGAAATCAAAGACAGACCCAGAAATGAAAACCTTGTGGCTGATCACCTGAGTAGAATTTCTAATTCTTCTCATTCAGAAATCATTGATATGGAATTCCCTAATAAGCACCTTTCATCTCCCACTCCAAAAATACCATGGTATACCCCAATTATAAATTACTTGGTTTCTAGTTTTTTTCGTGAAATATTTTCCAAAGAACAAAAAAATGAAGTTGAAAAGTGATTCAAAATACTATTTTTTGGAAGAAAATAAACATTGGAAAACTGGGGCATACATGGTAATTAGGATATGTGTTGATGAAGATGAACATTCCTCCATATTATAATTTTGTCACTCACTTCTAGGAGGTGGCCACTTTGGAACACAAAGGACCTCCCGAAAGATCATAGACTCCGGATTCTTCTAGCATTTACTCTTCAAGGATTCGCATGAGTTCTATCAATCATGTCCCACCTGCGAAAAGTTTGTCACAATTTCAAAGAAAAATGAAATTCCCTAAAATCCTTTAATTTTCTGTGATATCTTCGGTGTTTGGGTAATTGATTTCATGGGATCATTCCCACCTTCCAATGGATTCTCATACATTATTCTTGCATTTGATTATGTTTCTAGGTGGTTTAAGGCCAAACCCACTAGAAAGGATGATTCACATACTGTTAATGAGTTCCAAAAGACACACATATTCCACCAATTTGGCACACCACGTGCTTTGATAAATGACTTCGGAACCCATTTTTGTAATAGAACCATGGAATCTCTTTGAAAAATAATGGGTTTTTACCTAAAATGTCAACTGCATATCACCCCCGAACAAATAGAATGTCTGAACTTTCTAATAGAGAAGTCAAAAGAATGCTTGAGAGAATTTTAAAACCCACCAGAAAATATTGGACTAAGAGACATGGTGAAGCACTTTAGTATTATAGAACTACCTATAAAACACCCATTGGGATGTACCCTTTTAGGATTGTTTTTGGTAAATATTGTTATTTTTCCATTGAAATACTACACAAGTCATTTTGGGCTGTGAAGACATGTAATTTTGATTGTGAAAACACTATTGAAGAAATATTGTCGCAATTGGCTAAACTGAAGATCTTAGACTTGATTCTTATGAGAATTATAATATCTACAAAGAAACTTCTATGGCACCCCATGAAAAACACATCCTTTGAAAGGTATTTCATGAAGCTGAAAAGGTAATTCTCTTCAATTCTCTATTTCTAATTCACCCTGGTAAGCATAATTTTCATTGGGAAGGTCCTTTTTTTTACTAATGTTTTCCTATTTGGTGCAGTGGAATTCCTAATCCCCTCTTCGAAAAGGACATTCACAGTTAATGGACATCGATTAAAGCATCACCATGAGAGGGAATGCAATCCAGGAACCACATCAACTTCCATAGGATCCCCGACTTCTATAGTTGGCCCACCACTGGATGGAGATGGCAACCCACCAAATCCAAATCAGGGTTACCTCTCCCTTTAACTCCTCTTATATATATATATATATATCCCTCACTCCCTCTTCTTCCTCCATCATTATCATTTTGTTTTTACCAATTTTCTCAACACACTTTTTTACTCTACCTTTTTGTGTGGGTGTATATTTTAAAACACAAAAAAACTAAAAATATGAATAAATAAATGTAAAAATGATTTTGTTATGTTATTATATTCAATCCACATGAGAACATTCACAAGAATAATTGTTGAAGAGTTTATGTTATTAATATTTTCATAATTTATTATATACTTTCTTTAGTGATTTTATATGAAATGTGTATAATTTGTGTGAAATGTTAATGTTTACATATTAAATATAATTTTACAGCACTATTTGAATTTATCCAGATTCAAATCTAATTAATGTTTTAATAATACCTCTCACCATACCATTCATAATTAAATTATTATTATTTTTTAGGTTTCCTTACTCAAATTAAAACATTACATTAGAAGGAACCTATGGCCAAATAGTCCATTTGGAGGGTCATCTGGTACACATAAGAAGATCTAAAGAATCTGTGAAGAAACTAGACCAGCCATGATGATTGAGTTACTGGACTAAATCCCGAAGCCCAAATTTTATGAAACTCCCCCATATTTTTTTATTATCCAAAATAATCAAGGATAAAAATTGGAAGGTCCAAATACATGAAAAAGGGGCCCAACGGATGCTTTAAATTCCAACCCATCATTCTGGACAGAAATTAAAATCTAGACATTATTCATGACATTACTCATGATCTAGTAATAAAATCAAGTTTAACTTTTTCAGTGTGAAATAGGAGATATATACGGCTGACATTGTTGAAGAAATCATTTGGATTTTAAGGCATATTCCTATTCAAAAATCTATTCACATTTCGGCCATCAAAAAAACATGGATAGAAATGGAGAGTTTATAATTGTTTACTAAAACCGCCATAATGTTTTCTAACTAATTCTAAATGCCTCTAAATTTTGAGTGTAAATGGACAAAATTATTATCTATATCTTGGAAGAGGGAGATATCTCTGTATTCAACTGTCGGGATATCCAAATTATCGATCCAATTTGAGGGGTAGTTTTGGAATGAAAAGTCTGCCACCTTGGGCTATAAATACATTCCCTCCTATCCTTTAAAAAGAGTTGGAATTTTAGAAGAGAGTAGAATATATTTTCATGGCCAAAACCTTTACAAAGGATTTTGAGGACCTTCCATACTCAACTTTTCACTTGAAATATCTTTCCTCCTCTCTTTGTTTTCATTTACTTTTGTGTTCTTCATTGTTGTAATCTTGTATGTTTTTTTTGTAATTCTGTTTTAATTAAATTTTCTTCTTCAATATTTCTTATTATAATCCACCTTATGTAGCTAAATATTAATGTTCATAAAATGGTTTAAATCAAGTTAAAACGCCTTCCCTTATTTTTCTTTCTCATTCAATCGAATGTATTTTTTTAACTCTTTTCAACAATTGTGTGTGTGTTTGACGCACTACTATTTCTTATCCCATTCTTTTCACTTTATATATAATTAATCACCTTAAATATATTTAACAATATTAATAATCATTTCAATTTATAAGTAAATATATCATTGGTTTGAGTTATAATTTGGGATATTAATTGATTGATGTCTTTTGCTCGATGAGTATTCTTTGAGTTAATATTGTGTATGTTGAACATTATATGTCATGGATTAATGACATGTTTTGTTTAATGTGTGTATTCCATGGATTATTGGAACCACAAATACACTACCATAAACACAAAATGGTAATGATTATAACCTTAATTTAAGTTATTTCTTGGATTAAATCTTTAACACTTGGGAATTTTGATCAAAGTCATCTTGTGAAGTGGGTATTAATTTAATGAAATGTAAAGAAAATATCAAGGATATAATAAGCTCAAATCCCCAATAATAAACTCACCCCAATATTTATCAATTTGTTAAATAAATAATAATCCATAAATTATTTCATAAGCTCAGCAAAAAAACCCTCCAATCAAAATACAATCAACTAAAAACAACTAACTATTAAAAAGTATCATCGTCACGGATTCGACCCGAGTGCTGCTATACACATTTGCAGAGCACCAGAAACTTAACCATTAAATAGGAAACAGTTAGCCGAACTTTTAGGTACCAATGGTAGATTACATACCCTGTCATTCTTCAAATATGGTAGTGTTTCAAAGTTGTCTGCTACTGCTTTGAACACCGTATCTAGATCTTCATTATTATGACCGAAGAATGTTTTATCCAAATTCATTGATTCCAACATGCCGCTTGAAATCAGAGATCTCCTACCTGATTCCAATGTTGATCCACCATGCTCTATTTCCCAACCACCTTCTAGATCATACCACCACGATCCTCCCTATGCTACTATTGACCATAATCTCCCCTCCTTTCCCCAATACCAACCCATTGTGCACTGCTCGAAGCCAATGATCCACCTCAAATGTCATCAATTTCGGACCATCGTACGCTGCTCAATCGGGTGCTACCCTACCACACATTGCACTTCCACTTGGATCGATCCCCCTGTGATGAAGAATCACCCTGATGAGAAATCCTTCCAAGAGATGAGAAACACTTCCATAAATGGAAACCTACCTCAATCACTACTAGACAACCATCACCGCTGATGAATCAACAATTGAAATCCCAAAATAATGGGAAATTACAAACTGATCCCAGTAAAAATGAAGTATTATGAGGTTTATATTACGAATAGGACAAGCCCCAACTGGTTATTTATTCTTATAAACTATATTTATTTTTCATCAGATAATTTCACTTGTATATACACTACATTTTATTGGTTTTTTTATAGGTTTGTGTTGGTGGAGCCTTATGGAGTGGTACTCACACCCTAATAGGGCGGTTGGGGCACTTAGGATCTGAAGAAAACTTAACTAGATTTATATTCAAGTTGGGAAGAGGCCTAATATTTTATGATAGAGCAAGATAGATCATATGGGATTGAGGATAGGGGTGTGGTGAGGCATAGGGATTGTAGTATAGCCTTATGTATTTTTTATTCTTATTTTATTTTGTATATGTGTTCAGACTAGTGGTAATTCTATCTTAATGTATGAGAATTATTTTGTATGATTATGTGATTCTTATTTTATATTAATAATTCATGATTTTAATTCATGGCATCCACATACCCTAATTATTATTATTATTATTGTGGATAATGTTTATTTATTTTTATTGTGAACTATGGTTAGGGGGTATAGTCTCTCCATATTAACAACTTAATTCCTCTATACTAGTCGAATTCCTATTGCATATGGGGAGGCATGCCTAAAATTCAATTACTCTTTGGTCTAATAATTATTCTCAGTGGATTGGGGAAAGGATGTTATAAAGTATTATCAAAAGATTTATGTGATTAATATCATAGTTTTATCAGAGATTTATTTCATCTTACTATTTAAGTATATGGTAGACATGTGATATAGAAATGTGTTAAAGCTTATGATGGATATATTATGGGTGAATTTAGAACACCCTTTCTAGTATATATACATTCTTATTAGGAAATATATGGTTGATTTAGCTTCCAATGTTACATTTTTTTTATTTTCGCATAGCATGATGCACATGGGTTTTGAGATTTATCATGTATGAGTTATTGGATTTTTTTGTTGGGCCATGGAAAAGAGTCAAATTATTGAATTTTAGCTTTGGGACATTTGAAAAGATCCATGTGTATGCATCAAATTTGGAACACATGATTCATATGAAATATTTGTGCTTTTTCTAATATATATAACTAATGATGAGGGTTCATTTTTTTAAATTATTAGAAATAACATATATGGTTTTCCCCATATAACATGGATTGTAATTTTACTTAACTAAACAATAGTATATTTTCTTCTAATAAATGGTTATTTGGATCTTCAACAAGATTCTTGGTGATAATTACTATGTATTCCCTCATGAAATGGATCCATATTGTCCCTTAGTAGGTTAATATATAAATTATATTCCATAGTAATGAATTCCCAGTTGGTGATTATGGTATTGGTTTTGAAATAAAATAGTTTTGGTTGTTTAAATTTTCAACAACAACAAATATGGTGTATGCCCACATAGCTTATTGGTAGGATTAAACTTAATCAATACATTTAAAAGTATTTACCTAACACATATCGTGGTGGAGATATGTAGTTATATATTAAAATATGATAATGTGATCTTTAAGGGTGTCACTCGTGTATGTGGAGGCCTGGTGAGGATCATCTTGAGATTATGGATTCTCATATGGTAGTCCCATAAGTAGATTTTTGGTGAGAATCGATTCCCTAGTAGATAGTGAGTTGGAAAATAGTGTTAGATATTGATACATGGGACCTTAGAGTGGTTGTTTTGGAACATGATTTTCTAGGGAACTTTTGAGGTGTCTCATGTGATTTATAAATTATGAGAGATGTGACTTATGGGTTATGAAGAATATCCTTGTGCCTGGAGTTGTTACATGGTATTTTAGTGAGTTATGTGATGTTGAGGGGATGATTCATGACTTGTATTCAAGGTTAAACTAAGTGAGGGTTTAACTCATGCTTTTGATTTCCATATAAATAAGAATAATGAGTATATAATTTGGGTTGAGGTTAGTGCATGTGAGTTTCTAATAGGTATGTGGTATATGAATGGTTATTCCTTATAGGATCTTAAAAATAAAGTCTTGTGGGTGTTTTGGTATTAAAGTAAGAAATAAACATAAATATTGGAAGGATGTTCGGCCCTATTATTTTTTAATGTGTTTTAATGGAATGGTAGAGTGTGGATAAAAACTAGTGTTCTTGGAAACAAAATCGGATTGTGGGTGATAATTTTATTTTTCTAAACATGTGAGGGGTGTTGACTTGTTAGAAAAGAGAGTAGTTGTACTCTCGTTAGAAGATTGATATGTCATGGATAATGGCTAGTGGTTTATGCATGTGTTCATAGTTACAATGAAATATGGCTCATTAAGAATGATTATAGTTAAGTGATTGGGTTGTGTGAGAGCGTACATCCATTTCTTTTGGATGATATCAATATTGGGTGTGATGGTTATGTGTGGCACCATTAAATTATAAATTTATGAGTATCCTTGTATGGGATGAGGACTAATGGATTTGATGAAGTAATTAATGGATTGGTTTGTTGTGATTTTTTAAGAAATGAAAATTTTCTCTCTATGGTAGAGAAGATATCAAAAATGGATCATGTGTGATTGAATGGTCAATCTGAGTTCATTCGGGCCTGGTATGATAGGATGGATGATTTTGGATTGGGAGAGGCGGTATGTGTTTGATGACAGAACTTATTGAAATGGTTCTTAGGGAGTGGTATAAGGTAAGTCATATGATGGGTAGTTTCCATTGGTTATTTTAGGGTGTGGCCCTTGTTATTATTTATATTACATTGCATATCATGGATAACATTCCATTGAGTCCGGAATAGGTAGAGATTGATATTTCATGATGGAAATCAATTACATGTAAGACTATTGCAACTTGAAATTATATGCATTAATGGACAGGGCATGGGTTGTCGTGGTGAAACCCATGTAAGAAGGGCCATGGAAGTGTGTGACCAATTGTTGGCAGGTTGATGTGGAACATGGAGGTTGGTAAAATAATTATTCCAATTTATATGGCCTTGCGCCATATTTGGGATTTGAGTACAATATTGGGTAGATTCTGAGTGTTATCATCAAGATCATGATGATTTTGATATGTTCCATGCATGATTCATAATAGGTATGAGCTAGTACTTATGTGAGATCATAGATGTTACTTTCATTAAATGAGGATTTGACCTTGTAAATATATCAATAGTCGGGTTCGGACATTAGTGTGGGTGTAGGATGATATTGGGATGCTTCTATGGATTTAAACATCATGATCGAATAATAAAATTTTTCATTGGTAGCTAAGTACAAGTGTTTCTTAAATGGATTAGTTGGAGGAGGTCTGAGTGGTGTTGTTTAATGTAATTTGATGGGGTGGGTCTGACACTACAATGAGTATTCAATATTTTCTATGATAGGTGTATTCCAAAGTCTGATAGGGACTTATTGCAGAAGGACAGTTTATGTTCATCCAATTTATGGGTGGTGATTACTCATATAATTATGTTTGGAATCAAAGATCATATGCAGTACTATATTTTGATCAATTTTTTCATACATATTTTGGTGAGGTGATTTCAAAACCACAATTATATGGTTTTTTGACCATTGAAAACGTGTTATAGTGGGAAAATGTTAATGGTGGGGTGAACCATGGATCAATATTTGACCATATAAGGTGTGTCTATAGTGAGGATCATCATGAAGAGGATTGTAAATTGGTTGATGATACCATGCTATCTCTATGTTGTTGTACATAGAAATGCATCATCTTGGTGTTTCAGTGTTGCTTATAAATGAAGACTCGGTTATTATGGAATATTGATCATCATGGTGTAAGTTTTGTATTTGAAGTTTATTTAGTGTTCTAGAGTATAATGCATCAAATTGAGGTTGAATTTGTGACCTTATTATGTTATAATTATTTTTTTAATGGAAAAATATACTTCTTCAATATGAAAAGTATTATGTTCAGTAGGTTTTAAAACTCCTCCCCTTTGTGAGTTATGAATTTTAGGGAAAATTTTATTTTTTAAAATTCTAGATTATGGGTTACTTTTTAAAATTGATATTTTAATTTAAATTATGTAATTTTGATCTGCATGATCTGATGTTTTTATATATGTTTTGAGGCCCTAGAGGGGCTTCGGGTGCTCGGTGAGTTTTGGTATATTCCGAAAAACATTTGGGAGTTCAAATAGGATTCTACCTAGGGTGAATGATTTAGTGTGAAGGTTTTGGATAAACATTATATAACACTAGGCATGAGGAGATTTTATGTTTGAATTTTATAGTGAATGGTTTATGTGAAATAGTAGGTAAGGTTTTAAAGGAAACCATGAAGATTCTAAAGTAAACCATACGGGGTGGCTTGGACCTAGGGCATAGAACATGGTTGATTCATGATTGTAGGCAAACCATGTGAAATGTTTCTGATCAAGAAAGTGTCAATTACATTGATTGGTGCATGTTTTGGAAAATTAAAGTGACTCAATCCTTCTAAATATATAAATACATTCTTATTACGCATAAATATCCATTGATATAATATAAGGATTGTAAAGGACTAATGTTTTTGGAATACCAGGATCATAATACATCATAGGAAACAAAAATAAAGAATCCTTATTCTATTCTCCGCAATTATCTCCAAAAATTCCATTTGACAACATAAATCGTCATAGGATGACCTATGGAAAATGTGAAAGAATTTTGTGAGATTAAAATACCTGTAAGGGAATAAACATAATAAGGAAGATTAACCTGTGATTCAAAGTTATAACATGATATCATAAAAGAAATGATGCATGAGTGATCAAGAGGAACAATAACATAAATATTGTGGTATCATAAGATCATGTCAAGAAGTTAAAGTTTCAATAGCATAAAAAATGAAATAAAAATAAGTTAATGATGACTTCCAATACAATATCGTCCCATAGTGGATTAGGTCCACTCCCTAATGGCATGCATGACATCTCATGAGACTAAAACGTTATCCAATGTCTTGGAGGGATATATTATTTTAAGTTATACCATTATATTAATTTCATGTACATGAATATGTGTATGACATTATTATATAAATCATAATTAATAAACATAATAATTACCCATAGAAATAAATGGGTTGTGTAATCTTCTCTCATAACATAATAGAAAGATATACCTTAAAGAATTCATTTGATAAAAAGTAATAAGGAATGTATTACCACATCAAATTAAGGTATAATAATCTAGGTACAAATTTGAGAGACATATATATAGAATTTAGAAGCAATCAATAGAATTAATATCTAGATAAAGAGAGTTAGAGAGAGAACGTTCATAACCCAAATTAAAGTGTGGTTTAGAGAGATCCCTTAATTCTAGCCTAATTTTTCATGAACATTATTTATATTCCTGAATAATAAATTTTTGTAATTATTTAATTTATTAACAACCTTTCTCAATTTTATTATTCCTTTAATTTTATTTTTTACCTCATCATATTCAATTACTTAAACAATTAATTTCATGATGGATGTTTAATGAAAAATATATCATATGTCCAAAATCACATTGGTAAGATGAATAAGGTCAAAGAGGGTATTATTTAATCATATAAATAATTTTTATAATGAAATAATTATAATTTTTATAAATATTTTATTCTTTTAAAACCAACTATGAAATATTATTATGAAAAATGAACTATGTTACAATCATGGAGATGGTAGGTTGTACATATTCATGAGTAACGCTTCCATTTTTCGATGATCATGGTGCAAAATATGGTGTGTGTTATTATATATTTCTATAGTGATAATTATATCATAAATATCATATCATGTTTTTGTATACTCTTGTATATATCATCCATGTGATTCAGTAAAAATAAAATTAAAAAAACAAATAACATCGTTTTGTTGGGTGGTAGTCCGCCATACACATGACCAATCTTATCATTTTTAATGTATGGTAAAGTAATAAATTATATGATATATTAATTTTAAAAAACTGTTAATATGTAATTATTATCAAATAAGAACATTAAATTAATCCTTATTACCTTCCATTTAAAGTGTTAGTGAAAAACCAATCACATTGATTTGTGAGGCGGTAGTTCACCATACACATGATCAACATTATCGTATTCTATAAAAAATGAAAAGTAAGAAGTTATATGAGATATTATAATCATATAAGTATAATTATATCATAAATTTATTATATAAACATCAAATACTTAATTGTATCTATCCATGATAAGTGGTGATGGAAAAACATTACGTCTATTCAAGAGATAGTAGTTCTCTATACACATGATCAATGATTTCATTTCCCATTTGGGAGAAGAGTATATGATTTTAGGTCATTACATTTACATAAAAATATTATTATATATAAGATATTGAGGATATTATATAATCATTTTTTATTAATATTTAATGAAGGTGGAATGACAAATAAAATAAAACACTTGGTTATGGACATTACCTTTTCTTCAGACAACATCTTTTGGTTTGAAATAAATTTATTCCTAGGATGGATTACTAACAAAAAAGGATTATAGGATTAATGAAGAGAATAATAGAATTTATTTGTGTAGGTATTTTCTGAAAAAATGGGTTATGTAATTATGTAAAGGATATGAAAGTGGGTGTCCATTTATAAGTGGGTGAGAGGACACACATATAAGTTCCAAAAATAAATAATTACAACCATTTTTTCTCATGAAAAAAATGATCAAAAAATGGGCCAATATTAAAACTTATAATATATAAGGTTTAAATATGACAATAAAATACTATTTAGTGAATTTTGGGTAATTTTAACACTTATCTTGTTAGTTTAATTCCCCATTAAACCTGTTTTTACCTTAACTGTGGTAAATGGTTTTTATAATTTTCACTATTTATTATTGTAAATAATTAAGATGAAATTATTATATAATATAAATTATACTTATTTAAAATATGGAATCTATTTTTTTAAAATTTACTCACCTAATTATAAGAATTTAATTTAAAATTAAACCCACAGATGTGTCGAAAAATGGTTTTCCAAATGAAAAACTTTCAAAAGTTAAAAAAGTTTGTATATAAAAATTTAATTTGAAATTTATTATAATTAAATAATTTGAATTTATTAATATATAATTGAACTAATTTTACTTTTAAACCCACATTGAAACAAAATATGTCTTTTAAATTCATTAAATGAAAAGACAACTTTTAAAAGAAATCTGTATTTTTCACTTTTCATTGAAAAATGACACTTTTTAGAAAAATCATAAAAATTCAACCTAATATAATTTTGCTATGTAAATTTTAAAAATTAAGTTCATTTATTAAAATTAATTTTTTATAATCAGTAAAACATAGTTTAAAATTATGTGTACAAATTACAACTTAATCGCCTTTTAGAAAAATATTTTTTTTCAGAAAACATTTCATTTTATTTCAAATGGTTGTTATTTTATTTATAACTAGTATAAAACCATTGAATTTATTTTATACATGTAAAAACCATATAAATTTAATAATTTATTTATTCCCATTTATATCTTCCAACTTAATGGTTAGGTTATAAATAAAATGTTTAAAAAATAATATTTTAATAGAGTATCATGTTTCATTTAAACTCAGTGTTACGTGCATCACAAGCTATCAAATATATTTAATACATTTAAAAATAAATATATCATAAATTCTATAGGTGTTAAATCATTCCCCTTTAAATAATTTTTCCTTCTAAATTTCATATTAAATACTATAGTGAAAATAGGTGAGGGTACGTCTACTTCATTGCCTCTTATGGTTCCCAAGTTGCTTCCCCAAACTTGTGTTTTTGACAAAGAACTTTGACTAAGGGAGTTTTCACATTACATAGTATATTGTCTTTATAATCTATAATCTTCACTATATAATCCTCATATAATATTTATTTCTCTAATGGTGCCACATATTGATTCAGTAGATGTGAGGGATTTAGTATGTCCTTCCTCAAGAGGGATGCATGGAACAGATCATGTGATTGAGATAGTTTAAGTGGGAGTTATATTTGATAGGGATCTACATCTATGTGATCAAGGATCTCAAAGTGGTTGATGTATCTAGGACTAAGCTTTCCCTTCTTCTGAAACCTCATTCCTGAATGGCCCGAAGGCCTTCAAGTTTTATTGATTTTTGATAACCCCCTTTCATGGGATGAGGGGTAACCCTTACAAGGCCCGTAGGCTCAGAGATTACATGTCCTGTAGGCTTAGGATATTACATGACCCAAAGATCTTAGGGAATTCAACCAGACTATCTATAAGGAACGGCCCCTCCTATCATCTTATGCTTCCAACTTCATCCAAGCATATCGAAGTTCAAGAACAATTTCCATATATTTCCTCATAAGGTTCCATTTGAATACTTTTATAGAAGATATTATTATATGAGAACACTATGAGGGGATGTTGTTGATACCAACATCCTTGAAAATCCATTGAATAAGACCTTAGAATATCATATATAGTTTGGATGGTTCTTTAAAACTAACAATGCATATATGGGTGATAAGCAGTACTGAAACAAAGTTATATATTCAATGCTTGCTGAAGGATTCTCTAGAACCTTGAGGTAAATCTCAGATCTATATTAGATATAGTACAGAGTGGAACTCTATGAAATATCACCACTTCCCTTATGTATATCTCAGTAAGTTGTTGAAGAGATAAATATTCCTTGATTGCATTAAAATGTTCCAACTTTGTATGGATACTTACTACTACCCGTATGGATTTATTTCCTTTAGGTGTCCTAGGGAGTCCTATGAAGATATAAATGGTTATGTTTTCCAATTTATATACATTTATGGGAAGCAGGTGCATTATACCCTTATAATTATATCATTTAGAATTGACTTGTTGGAATACCAAGTATCGGTATAAAATTATGCAATCCCCCTCTTCGCGTTATCCCTCCATAAGTTTTTATTAAATATATGTACATCTTAGTTCTTCTCAAGTGAATAGAAAATAAAGATCTATGAACATCATCTAGAAGATCCTTCTTTAGATCTAGTTTGGATGGGTCACATATTCAGGTTCTACACATTATAACTCCATCTTCAAAGAAAATTGAACTCCAGAGTATTCACTGAATTTTTATATCTCTCCTCATCATCTTTCTAGGACTCTTTGATCATGTCAACAATAGATGGTTGAGAATTTATGTGAGAAATATAGGAAAAATATCCTTTTGTTATTCCCATATCCATCCTTTTCAAATAAAATAACATTTTATCCTTCTCAATTCTCATCATTGGTAAAATTTCTGGATCCTTTCTATTTAGAGAATCTACCACTTTTTTATTTACTATGATGGTAATCAATTATGAAACCATAATACATTATCATTTCAAACCATCCTCGATGTCACATGTTAAGATACTTATGTGTTAATATATATATTAGGCTATTTGGATTCCTATATATTTTATACTTATCCCCATGAATATATTTTCACTGAATCATTAATGAAAATATCATTGTTTCCAACTCTAGGTCATGTTTGGGATAGTTTTACTCATGAATTTTCAAATAACATGAGGTAAAGATTATCATATTACCATTATACATTATTGAATAGCCTAAACCCTTCATTGAAGCATCATTGTATACCAAAAAAGTTCCCCACTTGAGAGTAGTGTATAGACTTATGTAGTGATAATACTTTTTTTCAACTCCTTAAAGCTCTCTTCCAATTCACAGTTCCATACAAACTTTACTACCTAATGTGTTAGCTTGGTTAGTGAGTTTAATAATCATGAAATGTTTTCAAAAATAAACTTTAATACCATTCTTGTCCAAGAAAACTATGGATATTAATTATACATGTTGTTCTAGGCCATTCCTAAATTGTCTATGTCTTATAGGATTCTACATATATTTATTTACATGTAATAATATGCACCAATCATGATAATTATTTCATCTAAAACTCATATTGTTTGTAATTTTTTTAAAAAAAATCTCCTTTTAAAGGGTCTTTAGTGTCACAACCCGACCCATGCTGGGGCTCAAACTGCAACTGCCCAAGTCTTGCCTCCGTAGGTCAGGGGTGGCGACAAGCACCGAAGGCACAACAAACTCTGGGAGGCCCTTTCTTAAGAACATGTACACACACATGTAGCCCACTCAATGGAAAAGTTCATCGAGAAAGGAAAACAATATACAAAACTACTATAAAAATGGAAACCGATCATGCATCAACCTATAAATAGTACAAGTACTGAAAAGTAAATTGAAAAAGAATGGACAAAAATACACACCCACCAAACAAGTTCCACAATCTGGTAGTAACTGAAAAGAAAAACAGCTGAGAAAGCCCCACTCCTAGGTCCCAAGCTATGACCACCATAATCAGTCCAATCATTGGTATCCCTAAGCTCCTTTAAAGTCGTGACCAACTTGTCTGTCGTCTACATATGGAATGACACATACGGGAGAATCCCATGCAGGGGTGAGTATAAAAATACTCAATAGGATTCCCCAAAAAGGAGAAGTGGGAGAATTAAGAGATACACTAGATAGGAGAGTACTATATAGGACTAGGTACAATAAAATAGAGTATATATAAACCCAACAAGAGAGTGATGTAAGATCAGCCGAACACAAAGAGCTAGAAATGGTGAAAATATGAAATTATCATTGAGTCTTTGATACCTATAGTAGGAGAGTATCTCATCCAACCATGAGAAGCTAGACATGGAAAGAACGTGGCATACCCCACATGTATTCACCTCTCCTAGATGGAGAGTAACCAAATCCAAATGATTGGGTACTAAAAATATAATATAAATATACGCATAGTCAAATAAACCAAAACGAGAGGGTAAATAGATCTCAATTCACAACTCATACCATGAAAAATCTTCACTAAATTTTATAGAAGTAACCACCTATGATGTCCATCATCCCTCGTGTATGGTCTGAACTGCAAGTCAAAGGTTCTTAATCACCGCACCTTAATATTATCTGCTTTGTATGGCTCTGTCTCGCCAGCACGATTGTAGGTCACATCACAAGGATGCATCTTGGTAGGAAAAGCATCCCTCTTTCTCATGAGTCCAAAGGTATTTGAAACCATGTCTCGTCACTGATCCTTATAGTAAAAGGATCGTGTCTCAAGGTAGAGGACTCATTCCCAGCCCAACTAGATGGTTCCACTCAAAATAGGTCAAGGACCCATGCCCAGCCCGGTTGGAGGGTTCCACTCAGAATAGGTCGAGGACCCATGCCCATCTTAGATGGAGGGTTCCACTCTAATTTCATCAAGGAAACATGATCAACCCTGCTGGAGGGTTCCACTCTAGTATTGTTGAGGACCCATTCCTGGTCCGGCTGGAGGGTTCCACTTAGAAGTAACTATAGAGAAACTATATTGTCCATCCCTAATGGTTGGTACCTCTTGGAAAGCATCGAATAATTACACTGGTAAACCTGCCTGATCATAGCCATCATCAAACATTGACTAAAAATTCTTCATTCCCATAACATCTTGCATCGTTACCCAAAATCCACTATGAAGGGCAACACCACATTCTATGTGGAAAAATACTCAGGAAAGGCTAGTCGCATGCCAAAATATGAGTCCAAAACAATAGATACAAGATAAAAAAGACTCATAAAGTGGTACAAGGCACGTGGGGTTCCCACAAGATGTGTCACCCAGCCTCATTTCCTATCCATGTGTCTATCAATAATTGGTTACTAAACTGGAAACATGTACCCACAAGGCATGATAGTGTACTCCCAGAGTACATCGCACCTCTAGCCAAAAGTCTTATGAGCCCATGTTTTTCATTGTTGATCTAAAGGGTGAAAACCTAATTCTACTAACAATCCTCTTAAAAAATCTATATAACCAAATGGATCACACCATCATGATCCTTGCAAAAAAATGCATAGGATTGACTATTCATTCACCAAAATCGGACTTCTGGTGAAGAAACTTCATTTCACATCATCGTGCTAGAACGATGCTTCATGGGGCCCACACCTCGATCCCAGAACACATCATATGTATTGAAATGTTTCAATCCTTGTGGAAAAAAACACGGGATCATCTATTCATTTTGTCAAAATAGACTCATAGTTAAAAGGCTGCATTTCACTGCAAATGCCTAAATCGGGCCTCGTGGGGCCCATGCCACAATTTTGGTTTAAGTGATTGAAATTAATCTTGAAACCTCTGCGTCAAATCTAGGGTCATGGTTCCACTGATGACACATCAATCGGACATCATATGCAGAAGTTATGGCGGTTCAAAGATTTAAAAGTAATAATATATTATTATTAATTCATCCTTTTGGGGGACTGAGCCACGAACACGAAATATAAAACACTCAAACCAGCCTCAAAATCCAAGTCTTGATGATAGCAATGTGTGGCTGAAGATTGTACTCAAATCAGATGCTCAGTTTAAGAGTTATGGTGATTTGAATCTAAAATCTGAAGACCAATCCCACTTCGGCCCGGTCTGTCCGCCTCGGCCCGACCTAGTCGTTTTCACCCATCCCGCTCCACCATGGTCCACCGCAACTTGGACGCCTCACCGCAGCGTCACTCCTTACTACCACCTACTCACCCCTCAACCGCCTCGCCTGAACCTGCGGCCACCGCGGGTTCCACCGTGCACCACCGTGTGCCACTTCCGACCTCGCGGCCCACCTCCACTCCTCTATTGCCCAAAACTCAAAACTGTCATAGATCTAAAATTCCTAGACCATGATATTCCCATATCCATTCTCATCTTGATTATTTGATGTCATTTTGATGTATCAAAATGTTTTTTGATGAATAACGGATGAAGAACATGAAGAACGAGTGATCCAGAATTGAAATGTTTGATGGTAGTTTTTATTTTTTCCATCTACAAGGGATATCAAAATAGTGAAGATGACCATAAATAAAATTTTACAACTGAAAATTCAATTGGATGATATAGAATTCAAAAGAAGAATCATACCTGGATTTTGGATCTGCCATTGCGTTCAATGTGCTCTGATCTACTCGAATCAGAAAATTCCTCACGATCCGCCAATAATTCAATGTTGAATCTCTATTGAAAGGGTAGGATGGAACATCTTTGATACCCAGACGAAATTATTCAAACCCTTTCTAATTTCCTCAAACACCTATTTATAAGAAATTTTCAGTGGTCGCGGAATCTGAACCTCTCACGCCCTCTCACCTGAGGTCTCTCCTAGCATAAACATCGCATGACGAACTGAACGACAGTCTTGGATTTCCAAAATGATTCCCCATTCAAACTTTATTCAAATTAATTTCCAAAATAAAATAAAATTATTTATTTATTTTATTTACAGTTACATCCTCCATGGTGTTTTCTATAGAAGACCCACGCCGACAAAATTTATGTCCTGTCTAGGGTAAATGCCACACTCCAGACTCAACCATGGCCTCAGATTACTAATCTAGGATTCCATTTTAGATATATCCTATTTCCATAGAATTCATAGTATAAAATATACTAAATATTTTTTCATAATTTATTTCAAGCACACTAGGCCTTATAATCACACGCAGTCTTAGCACCTGGTTCTGTAAATATATGTATAAATATTCCAAAGTCTTACAAGGAAAAAACAAGGTCTATATATTTAGCATAGTATTAAAATTCTCCCCATAACACTTTTTATTTTAGATTAAATCATAATATAATATATTAATACTACCACAAATATTTCTAGGTAATATCTAAAGTCTTTGTTAATCAAGTCGATAAACCCTTTAGGAGAATTAGTGAGTCTGAAAGGCATCACTATGAACCCATAGAGTACATACATGGTTCAATATTATTTTTTCTAATATCTTCATTTTTTACCTTTAATTGGTGGTGTCCGAACTGAAGTTACACCTTTTAGAAATACTAAGCCCCATGTAGTTGATTTAACAAGTCATATATTCATGGCAGGGGATACTTGTTCTATATCATGATTTTCATGAGCTTGTAGTAATCAATTTGGAGGAGCATTGACCCATATTTACTCTTGAAAATTTGAACTAGTGCAACCCAAGGTGAAGCATGTAGGCATATAAACCATTTTATCCAAATTCTCCAGCAGTTTCTTCTTAGGATCCTGAAGTTCAGCAAAGGGAATTATATATAGAGTCTTATATATTGGAAAAGATATGGGTATGATCTTGATAAAAAATTCAACCTCTCTGCTAGGAGGTATAAAAGGAAAATATTAAGGAAATACTTTTGTATAATCCCTCATAATGTTCATGTCTTAAATCTTAATCCTTTCCTTATTCTCAATCATTTAAGCAAGATATGTTTTCTCGGAAGGAATAAATATCCATGTTTTAAATGATGATACCATAAGAGATTCATCCTCCTCCATGAATTTTTATATAATTATATGGTGATTCAAGATTCGCAATGTCATTTACTTCTCAAATTATTTTATGTTGGATCTATATAAGGAAAGATAATCCATTTATATAATTGCATCTAATCCCACTAAAGGAAGTATCACAAGGGTTTTTGGTAATTTTAACCGAAAAATATGTGACGTTGATGAGTTATATTCTTTGGATTCTATAATTTACCAATTAGACTCCTTCACTAAACAGTCAACTTCCATGCTTTGACATAGTGAATGAGTGTTTTTACTATAATTGAGTGATATGAAAGAATATGTAGAACCATAATAAAAATGTTGGTTCTCTATTCTTGGATGAATAACTAATGGATAGATCACCACTTCTTTTTTTGGATCCACCTATAAAGTTGTGATGTAATAAGATCACACATTCCCCCTATTCTTTGAAAGTTGTTATTGTTGATTTTCATTGAAAACTCTAGGCTTAGTGCATTGTTTTATATAGTTTCCTAGTTCCTTGCAGTTCTAACAATTGAAAACAAGATTAGAGTTGGTTAGATAATTCTTTTCTACCATATCATTGGTGGGTTTTTTTCATCATAAATTGATATCTAGGTGTACTTCCTTCCCACACCTAAAGCACTATCTAGTCCCCTTCAAATAATTTTCAGGATACTAATTCCTAAAATTTCATAAAGTGGGATATTTTAATTTCTTACCACTGTTAGATTTATTAATCATACCACCAGATTAAAACTCCATTTTCTGGTTCTTACCCACATGAAATCCTTTAGGCTCACTAATCTTTATCTCAACTTTGATGGTAAATCATAAAATTTCATCATATATATCATAGTATTTATGTTTCCAAATATTTTCAGAGAATTGGAATTATCCCAAGAAATAAGTGGTCAACCTTAAATTTGGTGGAGATGAAAAATCCATAGGTGTATTTTGAAAGTCTTTTGAAATTTTCTTCATACACCCCAACGAATTAAACATAAATTTTCTTGAGGCCATGAAAATCCTTCTCAATTTTAATTTAAAGAGTATGATAAAACATTTGGTTGAAAAATGTCTTCTAGAATTCCATCAATTCTAAATCTTTGATATCTTCCTCCAACTTTAAATGTTTCATCAAACTCCACCATTGATCGGATTCTACTTCTATACAATAAACTAAAAATGAAACCTTCTCTTTCCTAGGTCATTGAAGGATATAAAAGATAATTTCAATTGACTTGATCCATTTTTTCAAATGATCCATTAAATGTTGTAGGCCTTTTTCTTATAAAGGTTTCAATTGAAAATTGAACTTTCTTGGGGGAGGGTTCCTATTGACAGATGTTTCAATTCAAAACATGTGTTAATAGAAAAATTATTATCATTAGGTTCTGAAATATTTCTCCCATTAGGTTAGTCATCTAATTTGGGAAGTCATGATATTTCCCCACACAATGTTTATTGACTTGGTTTCTCCTACTTCCATCCATTTAACTGAAAAAAGTAGAATTATTAATGACTACTTTTTAAACTATTAAACACATGCATGGAAACTATGAAAATTAATGGGACAACTCATAAATGACATATATTCCTTATGAATTTATTGGTTTCAACCTATGGTATCCATGATATATTTCTAAATATAAAATCTTATTGGGAGTTTTTTATCTATCCATAATGGTTCTTAAAGAGTTTTTTAATTTTCAAAGCATATCCCATTACTATGTTAAACAAGGTACACAATAAGACCTATTATTGCACATAAGGTAATGATCGAGTAAACCACGATGAAACTTTTTTGAAGTTATTACCTATTGGTAAATATGTTCTAGAACCAAAAACACTTGTAATATCTAGACAGAGAGTTGATTTTTCAGAAACCACTCACTCAATACTTATCTAAAATTCCATGAACTTTTTCTATACTAAGTCTAATATTAGACTCATCCATATGTATCTCACTAAATTGTTATAATCCTAGTTATAAAGGTTTAATAAACATTTGATTTTATTCCAATTAAATAGACTCAATCCTTTAACACATATAAATACATGATTATTAAACTTAAATATACATTGATACAACAATAGGATCGTAGAGGCCTAGTGTCTTTGGAAGAATAGGATCATAATACATCATAAGAAACTAAAACAAGGAATCCTTATTATATTCTCTATAGTAATCCCCTAAAAATCTATTTTATCTCAAATATATGAATAGGATAACATTGGTATGTTATGAAAGAAAGGGGTGTACTTCAAATCCTAATAATGGAAGAAACATGATAAGGAAGATTAACATGTGAGTCAATGGTATAACATGGAATCATAAAATAAAATGTACATTAGTGATCAAGTTGAATCATATCATAAAGATAATAGTAACATAATATCATTGAAACATGGGAAACTATAAATGGAATAAAACTTGACATAATCATAAGTCTAGTCTATCTTCCTGTACAACATTACATGGTAGATAGAGTCTCATAATGGACTAGGATCACTCCATAATCCTATATATGACATCTCATAAGAGAAAAACATTACCCAATGCATTGGAGGGAAATATAATTCTAGGACCACCTATCACGGTCATTTAATAAACATTCATATGTGTTACACATATTTATATCAATCTTAGGTATTAAACATAATAATTACCCATGGAAATAAGTGGGTTTTGTAATCTTCCCTCATAATATTATCAAAAGATATCCCTTAAAAAAGGAATTTGATTGATGGCCATAAGGCATGTATTCCCATATTAATGGAAGGTATAATAATCTGGGTAAACATGTAAGAGACATATATGTATAATTTTAAAGCAATCCAAATCATTAGTATATAGATAATGTGAGTTATAGAGAGGAATTTCATAACCTGATTAAAAAGGTAGTTTAGATAGATCCCTTACCTCGAGCCCAATTTTTCATGTGAATTATTAATATTAATGAATAATAACTTATACTAATTATTCAATTTTCTAAGATCATTTTTAAATTTTATTATTCCTTTTATTTTATTTCTTATAACTTCATATTGAATTACTCAACCAATTAATTTCATATAGGATATTTTAATGAAAAACATCTCATATGTCCAAAATCAAATTTGTAAGTTGACTAAGGAAAAAATATGTTGTCATTTAGTAATATATATAATGTTAATAATGAAATAATTATCATTGCATACATAAATTATACTTTTAAGACAAATAATGAAATATGTTTACGAAAAATTAACTACATTATAATCATGGAGATGATAGGTCATACATATTCTTGAGTAACATTTCCATTTTTCAGAAATCGTGATGGAAAAAAGGTAAGGTATATTTTATATTTCTATAATGATAATTATATATCATATTATATCTTTAAATAAACATAAATATATCATCCATTTTATGGGGTAATAATAAAAATAAAAAAATCACATCGCTTTGTGAGTCAGTAGTCTACAGTACAACCAAGCGACATTATCATTTTCAATGGATAGTAAAGTAAAAAATTATATTATATTATACTTTTCCATAATTATTAATATTTCATTATTATCATATATAAACATAAAATTAATCTATATTAACTTACATGTAAATATTAATTGAAAAATGTATCACATCGCTTCGCGAGATAGTAGTCCATTGTACACATGGGTGACGTTATCATATTTTATACGGAATAGTAATTAAGAATGTATATGTGATATTATAATTAAATAAGAATACTTATATAATAAATTACATATATAAAAATTAAATAATAAATTATATCCCTCCATGATAATTGGTGATGGAAAAATAATTACATCAGTTCGCGAGGTAGTAGTTTGTCATACATAAGAAAAATGATTTTGTTTCCCATTTGGATAAGGATAAGATGGTTTTAGGTCATGAAAACAACATAACAACATCTTAGTAAATTAATATAATAATGTTACTATATCATCATTTTTTAATAATATTTTGTGGAGGTTGAATAAAAAATAATAAATATATTCTATTAAGGATGCTACATCTTTTTGGACAACTTCTTTTGATTTACCCAAGAATCCTTTCTAAGTTGAATTTATGATCCAAAAAAGGAATATTGGATGATTTAATTTAATTATGAAAGTTATTAATGAATTTATTTGTAAAAAAATGTTTTGGAAGTTTTTAAAGGATATGATAGGTGTGGACTTTTATAAGTCAAGGAGAGGGAACACTTTTAATTTTTGAAAAGAAAGAATTACACAAACGTTTTTCTCATGATAAAAGAATCCAAAATGGACTATTCATGAAAATAATAATATATAAGTTAAACGAAGTCCATAAAATGTGATTTATAAAAGTTTTAGGTAATTTATATCCCTTATTTTTTTTATTTTAACCCCCTATAAACCCATTTTTACATTTACTGTTGTCCATAATTTTTACTGATTTCCCTGTTCAATGGGGTAAAATATTTAGTTGAAATTATTGGATAATATAAATTATGATGATTAAAAATATTTAATCAATTTTTTCATATTAATCTCATATAATAGAAAGAATCAAATTTAAAATTAAACTTGTAAATGTGTTGAGAAAATGGTTTTCCAAATGAAAAACTTTCAAAAGTGGAAACATTTTTTTAATAAAAAATCATTATAAAATTGATTCTAATGACCAAATTTGGATTAGTAAATATATAATTGAAATTATTTTTCTTTTAATTCCACAATAAAATAAAATGGTTTTTTTAATTATTTAATCGAAAAGGTAGTCATTTATATAATTTTTTTTATTTTTCTCCATTCATCAAAAAATGAAACTTTTCTGATAAAATCCAAAAAACTAACCCTAAGATAATTTTTATATGATTATTTAAAAATTCAATCTCATTTAAAAAAATCTATAATCAGTTATAATTAATTTAAAATTGTGTTCATAATGTTTGACTAAAACGTCTTTTAGATAAATACTATTTTTCAGGAAAAAATTTATTTTTATTTAAAATTGTTCTTATAATAATTATAATTAGTAGATAAACAATGAATATATTTAATAAATGTATAAACCTTATAATTTTGATAATTTATTTATTCTTATCCATACCTGCCAACTTAATGTCTAGGTTATAATGACCATGTTTAAATTATAATATTTTATTAGAGTATCGTGATTGTTTAAACCTGGAGTTGTGAGCATAAAAGATTATCTAAGAGATTTAATTTATTTAAAAATAAATATATCATAAATTATTTGTGTGTGTAAAACTCCATGTGGTTTAGCCATTAAATATAGGTTTACATAGATAGTGTGTACTGTATGGTTGTCATACCGTTTGGAAAATTGTATGGCCAAACCTTATGGATCATTAAAAAGTGAAGACTTTTGGTTTTTCCAATCTCATTATTTAAACCCCAACCCTATTTTACTTATCCCTCACTCATTCACAAGTCAGGTGAGCTCCCCTCCTCCTTCCTCTTTGATACCTATCCATTTAAGAGGTGTTTCCATGCATTCATCAATGATTTAATGTGATGTTACTCCTCTATTTCATTTTTTTTGGTTTTACATTGTTTTCTTATTGATTGTTTTTATCGGTTTTAGTATTTTGGTTCTAATTACATGGAATCATGGTGTAATTAGTTATTTTTATGGGTATTCTATGAGGCCTAGGGAAAGGATATCCCATGGTGGTATCTTCACACCATCAAACATCATTTTGATTGAGTTATGTCTTTATTTGGATTTTTCAAAGGGATTTTGATAAAAATTAATAAAATTGACTATTTAATTGTTTCTATTTGTCATGTTTTTTTCTCAGGTTTTGGTGAGGAGTATATTGTGGACCTCTCTCATTAAATTGGTTGAGGGTTTATTGCAATGTGGTATATAAGTGAGTTTTTTAATGCATAGGCCTAATTGAATTAAATTGAGAATAAATTTAAAATTATTATAAATTAATTTGATAATGAATGATAAATTTTCTATAATTAATTATGTGATTTTATGACTAAATAATCTAAATAGGGAAGATATCAAGGACATATACAAATCTGGGATGACCTTTAGGGCACTGAATTAAAAGGAAATTGGATCATATTTAATGTAATTGGTCCCCCATACATTCCTTATAGTACTATTCAATATTTTTATGGAATGATATATATAGTATTACCATTGAGGGTGATTGAAATTCTATTAAAAAAAATTGTTTAATTTAAAATAAAGTGAATATAGACTAAAAAAGTGCCAAGGGCTGCGATGAACCCATTGAAATTGACATGATTTTCTCTACCACTAATGGTAGATGCCTTGATGAAAATTGTATTCCTTGAGACACTTGTACCCTAAGGGACATAAATGAAATTAATAGGAGATTATATAGACATAGAATACTTAATGATATATTCCCTTTTAGACTCTAGATAGAGTTTGGTGATGGGTGAGATGGATAACCTTGGGATTTTCCACATTGGGACCTTAAGAGTCATTAGATCCTTTACACTAATAAATATGATCGTGGGGTGAATATTCCTACCCCCACTAAGATGTGATTTCCTGGGTGGGTAGACCCCATGTAGATTGATGAGTGGGTTGGGTGTTCATACATACCTCGAGATGTAATGGGTATTGAGAAAGGAATCGATCCTTCTCTCTTAAGACCAATTCTAGAGAGACATTCCTAGGAGG
The DNA here is from genome assembly GCA_963277665.1 of Viscum album. Classification (NCBI taxonomy): domain Eukaryota; kingdom Viridiplantae; phylum Streptophyta; class Magnoliopsida; order Santalales; family Viscaceae; genus Viscum; species Viscum album. The sequence goes on along the minus strand of OY728150.1, from coordinate 30,556,890 downwards.
CCACTAAGGCCTCAATGAGACTTTATCGTGGTATTTTATTCACTTAGAGTGATGGTTTTTGACTCAATAAATGAATTGTGATTAAAAGGACACTTAAGAGGTGTCCCATCTAGAGTGATACCTAGGGAAACCCAGTGGGTTCCCCCTATGAGGTATTGAACCTAGTGAGTGGGTGAATATGGGAAGGTGTAGTGATGATTGTTGGTGTCATATTAGAACCTGAATCAATGATTTGATCCATTTATGGTTTTCATGACTATAGTTCATGCACTTTATAGGTAAACCTTGTTTATGTTATATGGGCTTAAGACGATGGCCCCCTCTGGTGTGATGTTACGGGAGGAAGTAATGCCCTATAAGATTAGTTGAATACATGGGATTCCTAGGATAATATACTAGATTCAAACATTGTATATGATAATATAGAATTCATGTGATATCACCTACGGTTAAGTGATAATACTTGATGACTTTTAATCACCTAGAATTACCTCCTTGAGATTGATGTTAATTCTTGATGACAATAGACTTCTCAGGATTACCTCATGGGGATCAATAATGATTTCTGATGACTATTAATTGCCTAGGATTAACTCTTAGGGATTGGTTTTAATACTAATGAATATGTAACACTCATGATTAACTCTGTGGTTATGGTAATGATTTTTTATTACTATAGATCCACAAGGATAACCTTCTACAGATTAGATTACAACCTGCTACTATGGGATTCCTTAGACAAGATCCTAAAATCCATTGATTATGACTACTAATATAGGTCCATTGGGACTAGTATTGGTTGGAATGATTATTAAACATTATCATAGACACTCCAACCCTGGATTAAGTATTTTTGAGTTGATTTCGAGTCTCATGATAGAATTTGAGGATCTACAGTATCTATTTTATTCATGCTTCAACACTGTATCTATTTTTCTTCTAAGTGTACTATATGAATATTAACTACATTTTACTGGTAATATATGATACCATGTTGGTGTTTCCCTAATTAGGTATACACACAGCCTTCCCAATTGTCCATGGAACATGGGTAGATGAATAGATATCACTATTTGTAGGTCCATTTTGGGTAGTATCCTAGGATTTCATGATTGAGTTGGATAGTTTTGATGGGATTTGAGATAAATATGTGTTAATGCTTAGATATTGTGGTATAGAATCATTTTTTTATTCTTCTTTTATTTTTTTATGTTATCTACCTGATGGGAGATAAATTTTGATGTATTATTGTTAATATGTGTAACTACTTGATTTCAATTTTATTTATATGATTGATGATTATTCAGTATTTCTTATGCATACTTTGTTGATTTTTTCATATATTTTATTTTTATATTATTTTTTTACTCTAGTTACGGGGTATAATCTCCCCATGATAATACCATAGACCACCACTAGTAGTAAGTATCCTTTGGAATATGGGGAGGCATGCCTGAGGTCTAGTAACTCTATAGTCTGATCACTTTTCATACTGAATTGAGGAGCATGTTACAACTTCCCTAGGGAAAATCATAATCTTAAAATATAATTCTTCCAACTATTATTATAATAGTTCCCTTTAGTATTCGATCTTCATCCTCCAAAATAAAAAATAATCATTCTATTCATGATTCTTCTACACCAAAATATTTATTTTCCACTGAGTTTTTTGAATAATTTAGAATCAGTATAAACTCATTTATTAGAACTTCATTGTATGGAATATAAATATTTTAAAATTATTAATCTTGTCTCTCAAAGTATAAAACTTATATTTTATGTAATTAAAATTCTATAACTTCTCTATTTAGTATCTTAACTCTGTTCCATCCAAAAAAAATTCTATTCCACCGCTATTCTAATTTATTTTGGAATAACCACTCAAAAAATAATATCAATAGAAAATCACAACATACAGGTTGACAACTCATACTCTTACCAATATATTCTGTTAATCTACTATATTCATTTTATACTCTATATTAAATTGAATTCAATTTTATAAATGTGAAAACTCGTGATTTAATAATGGACTTCAAACTATGAAACTACCACTTATTCAGTTGATAGTCTTATACCTTCAATACTAATGAGAATATTTGATTTTGGCTTCATCAAAGATTTATTAAAACAAAGTGATGTCTATTTTTAATTATAATAATGATATTGGATAAAATCATGTATTATGACTCATGATTTTTATATCTTGTGTTATTTATCAATGTCATCACATTTATATTTTTTTAACTTAATTATTCATTCTTTAATATTATCTAGATAACATTTAAAAACTTTAGAATCAGTCTAACTTATCATTTTGTCTTAAAATTTAATCTGGTATATTTCATGGTCTTTAAATTTCATTCATTCATATCTCAAACACATCTTATGAACACTATATTTTGGAATATCTTTCTTCTTTCACACAACTCATCCCCACATATTCTTATATTCCCATCTTCTGGATTTTTGAGATACTTCATCTTCTAATTTCTTTATCCAATTCACTTTTAGAATTTGGGATTTTATCATATTAAAACACTTTCCATGATAAATTAGAATAATTATTCCATACATATGAATTTTCTATAGTTATTATTTCACATCCCTCTGACACATATTTATTTACATCAACTATAATTATCATAATTAATAACTACTTCTCTTCAAAACACACAATCAAAGATATTTCGGTTCTATTGATACATCATCCAGACATGGTTCCCTCTATAAAATTCATCTCTTTATTTGATCTACTTCTAGAAACTAATACTCTCCCCATATTATTTTTTCTACTCCTATACTCACGAGTTCTATAATTTAACTTCCAAAACTGCATTCTCACTAGGTCCAGAAAAACGATTTCTGAAATAGATTTACCTATATATCCTCATTGAGTTGGTTTTCATGTCATCTTTTGAACTATACATATCTATAATGTCTTTATGAACAACCACATTACTTTTTTAAATAACACTACCCAATATTATCTGTATAATCTGCCAACTTTTGGATACCTCACTTTTAGGATAAACAATAATCCATCTTATTAACTCAGCCTGAATCATAGTATTTAAGCTACCATGATGTTTATTACTATGAAAGATTAGTGTTACATCATTTTATTTAATATTCTTAATTAAAATTCCAAAATATCATCAACTTCTTAAAAAATGATAATTTATATAATTTTTGGGTCACACATATAGAGCCTTTTAAATTCATGAGATAATCTAATATGTCTTGTAACTTCTAGAATTATTCTTCCACTCCTATGAAACTTTCATATTCAAACTAATGTATTTCCATTGTCAAAAAATTACTTCTCTAAAACTTTTAAATTATTTGAAAAATAACCATTCTATATATAGTACAACTTGTGTTCCAAACAGCTTATGTTTTAGTAAAATCTTGTTGACCATTATGAATCTCCATTTTAATGGTTTGAGAATGAAATTCATTTTGAAATGTTTTTTTTAATTCAAGAAATGTTTTTTATTGGTAAAAATAATTTTTTTTATATGGATACTGGAATATATGTTGGCATATGTTCATATTCCATTATACGAGTCCTCATTTTTTTTTACATGGTGCTCAGTGCTAGAGTAGAGGAACATGTGATTTATCAACTTTTGATGAATTGGTAAAGGATAAGAAACTACTCATGAGTATATAATTATCATTAGGATTTCATTTTTGTGTGTGATATAATCATGGGATGAGTATACCAAGTTCAAATAAGGAATGAAAAATGTGATTTAGTTCTTTTTTTCTTAACTATACTTCTTATGGTAAAAAGATTTAATATTCTCAAACATGGATTTATATAAATTTTGGAGTAACATGTTTCTTATCCTAATGTAGTTTGTTGGGAAGTATCTTGAGAAAATCCTATTGGGTATGATTACTAACCCCCTACATATTCACTTTTTAATGTGTGTATACATTTTTCTTCATGACACAGGTAAAGTACAGATCTCTTGTTTCAATAGTGGAATATCATGATGATACTTCTTTAGAATGGTGTTTGGATCTTGGTGTTTCTCTTATTGAGTGGGTGGAGTGATTCCATATCGTTGTTCCTATATCAAGACATCCTTTGGTTTTCATATGATTTTCCTAGGATTCTCTCATATTTTTTTTATTTTTTCATTTTATTTGTAATATTTATACACATGAATCATATTTTTTTCTTGATTGGGTTTTTTTTATTAAGGAAAAAATGACCCCCAATATTAAGTTAGGCCCTTGACATTTTTCTATAGCATTTGGTGTCTTGGGGATATCACCTATGGTTAGTAACCCCTTATACTTGACCTAAGCCAATGGTCTCAGAGGGAAGGTTACAAATGTGGAGTAGAATGATGTAAACTCATTGATACATTTATTTCATTTTTCACCTTCCAAGCCATGAAATTTTTGATATAGTCATATTAAGCATGTTTTTAATTCAAATTATTTTTTATAAACATTCAAGGAAAAATGATTTTTTTATAATGAAATAGGGATCACATAGATCTCTCAAGGACTAATTAGGGTTTTCAACTATAGTGATAGACTAAAGGTTTATTTCACTTGAGTTTGTATGATAAATATTCTAAAAATATAATTGTATGTTCAATTTTCAAATTTTAATTAGAAATTTTCTTTATATTTCTAGTTCAAAGTTAAAAATTTAGTTATTTGTAGATTTGTTCAAACAAATTTAAGGTTATATTAAAGGTTATTCTTCATTGTGAGATAAAATATTCATGGTAGTTGGGGTTTGTCTTAGTGGTAAGCACCCCGTAATCCTACATGAAAAATGGAGGTTCAAAACCCATTGGTCATAGGTAATGTAACAGTACTATAGCGGTACTGTAGCAGTGGCGGCACTGTTCATCAGCGGGTACTATAGTGGTGGCAGGACACTATAGCAGTGGCGGTACTATGCGGGTACTGTAGCAGGCGGGTTACTATTCACAAAATGTGAATTGGGACATTTATTTGGGCATACGGGCTATGTAATGGGCTACAAGCCCATTGGGACTTCATTCTATGTAATGGATTTCCCTCTACCCTGTTAAAAGAGGTATTTGCTTTGATTTAATAATACAAATGAGGCTTCGGCCCCAACCTTTAAAAAATGATAAAATATTCATGTGATCCTTTATTCCTCAAAATAAAAATCTTACTTCCTTAGCTCTTGATTGAATTATTCTATATATTATGATCCACGTAGTATCCTCAAATTGGTTTCATGCATGTTTTAGTAATATCCCAGAGTATCAATTTGAATCAAAAGTAAATACCCTAATATTATATTGATATCTTTATATGGTTGGTTTTTTAAAATTTAAATTATCATACCCTTGGTAAAAATGTCATACATGTAGGATAATTCTCCAATTCTAAGAAAAAATGTCTTACAGTTTGGATAATTCTCCCATGTATTAGTGAAATCAGTTTTTTCATATAAATTTTGACTTTTTCAAAACCTAACTCACTAAAATATCAAATGAACCCCTCAAAATTAACTATATCATGCTGAAATGAAGTACATGTAAGGTAACTCTACAAGACATAGATGAAATTTCATAAAAGAAATAAAAAATTCCAAATAGGTGGTTGAATTTCCTATGCATAAAACTTTTCCCTTTGTTAAATTAGAAACTAAAATATATTTTTTTAGATAGATGGTGCTCTATATAGATCAATATAGATTTCATGGGAACTCTCAGTGAGAACTCTACATGAATTATACAGAGTTTATTTCCTTTATTATTTTTCCTTTATTTCTAGATTCCTCCATCGGTATCATAATAATATTACCTTAGATAGATTTTACACTTCAACATAGTACTTTCATATCAAATAATAAATTCTTGAAATAAAATATGGGTATTCAAAATTACAAATAGAAATCCAATAATAACATAAAAACACTCAATGTTACTTGTAGGATTTTGTCTAATAATTTTAAAGATGAAACAAAAAATTAAATATAATGTTTCAATAAATTTAATAAATAAACTCCAAGTTATTTGAAAAACTAATATATTTTAAATTTTCATAATAATTACACAAAATTGTAGGATTTAAATCATTATAAAACAAGAAAAATTTTATGGATATATTGGAATGTCACCCGTGTTTAGATTCATTGGATGACTCAAGTTACACCTCCTCAATCTTGAGTTTGTTCTTTTACTAGGATTACATTTTATCATTAAATTTCTTCTTGAACATAGGTTCTTTCCTCATTTAATAATTAAAAATTGTTTTATGAAACTCACCAAGATATAAGTCTTCCTTCTCTTCCCAAGAAGATATATTAAGAACAAACCTATTAGGAAAATATCTCACTAAATCCTTAACTATAGTCTAATCATTCAAAGAAGACTAAATCCCCTAATGTGACTGACTATCTCATTTATACTATTGAAGTAGTTATATATTATCTCATCATCAATAATTATGATATATTTAAGCATATATCTTTGGATTTGTAGTTTGGATTATTTAATTTTTGAAATTTCCTTTATACATATTCTAAAACATATCCGATGCATTTTTTGTAATATTGAGTATCATAACATTTGTGTAAAATTCTATAGACAAGGATGAAATGATATAATTTCAAGACAATCCGTCTAATTACATATTCCTCATATCTATAAAGGTCATTAAATAATATCCACCAATACGTATAAATATAACTATAATGTAATCACTTACCTATAATCCTTGTGATATAAGATAATATATCATTCCATTATTTTATCCATGAAAGATCATTCCATAGAATATGGGAATACCCATATTGTAGGAATAATTCAAATACTCTATTTTTCACCTTTGTGAGGAAGTGGGAGCTCGAAGCGGGAATAGAAAAAACCTAATGGGGATGATAGTGTTCCCCCCTCCACCGCTAGTTAGTGGGAGGGGGGAGGATCCACGGCTTCCTTATAATAGATGGAGATGTGACTTCTACCCATTCACTGATCCTGATCCAATTATTATGATTCCTGAGATTAACCTAGGTCTATAGGTACCTGGTATTTGGGATGGTGATCTCATGATCCTAGTGTCAGTTCTGGAGTTTGCAAAGGCGGAGAGCTTTATGAACCTAACTTTGGTTGCATGATTTAGGAAAACATTTCCTCTGGTGGATGACTTTGATAGGTTTGTATTTGAATCTTGGGGACTTCAAGAATGAGTGGTTTTTGGTCTGTTAGATAAAAGGAATTTGATGGTGTGATGTTCTTCATCAGAGGATTTTTCTCGTGCTCTGTCGTGTGCTCCCTAGAAGTGCAGTGGTTACAGCTTCTATCTGTTTCGGTGGAGCTCCAATCTATACTTGAATTTCGATTCTCCTTCAATTTTGTTTTGGGTAATCCTTCCTCCACTACCTCTATTATTCAAAAATCTATCGATTATATATATGTTAGGAAATTTAGTGGGTCTTTTTCTCTATGTTGATTCGCATACTGCTTCTGTGTTCCATAAGATCAACCCAAAAATGTTTGTGGAGGTTGATGTGTCGAGGCCGCCGGTCGAGTCTGTGTGGATTAAATTTAGCGAGGAGGTACAGTGTAAGAATTCAGTGGTATTTGACCATTGGTTTTAGTTCTGATCATCTTTCCGTCAACTAGGACACTCGAATGCTAAATACAGATAGAGTGTTCACTTGGGGAAGGTTTCAGTGTAGGTGAGGAAGCAGATGATGTTAAACAGGTGAATCAATTGGTGAGAAATTCAATGCAGAGTAAACCATTGTCAAAACAGGTTGATGAATCCTCTATGTTGGGGGGTATTTTATTGTCTTAAGAAGGATTTGAGGCACCCAAACACCATTAAGTCAGTGGAAAAGATGACTTATGATCCATCGTTGCAATCTCCTCAAGCTGAAGGTGGGAGTTTCTCATGGATGAAGGTTGTGGTTTGGATGAAAGGGGTGGTGATTTAAGCTCAAATCACTCTAATTCAGAGTCCAACAACATCAGGGGTCATCAAACAATCAGTAAGAAACGGATTGGTCCATGATGGTGTTCATACCCACAACACTTTTGAGTTTTTTGACACCAATGAGCTTATATAGGATCCGCCCTATGATCCGGATGGAGGAACAACTGAGGGTGTGGAGTCTGAGGAGGATTCTGGAGTATCTAAGGCTCAAGAGGAGGGGAAGATCCCTAAGTATAATAAGTGGAGGGGCGTAAGGACTACTTTCATTTACCAAAACCAATGGAAACACGGTCAGGTAAAAATTATGAACTGTGTGAGAAAGAAATGTCATCTACTTCCATGATTATTGTGCAGGAGAAGTCTCAAGTTACGTTTCAGGGAATCAGCAACAATATGTTGTTTGTGAGATTTAAAGATAATTCAAACTATACTGAAATGAAAATGGACTCTAAAGAACCTATCCTCCACTCTGAGGAAGAAATGGTGGATGAATTTCTTTATGTCAACATCCCACAAGAAGAGGCTGAGATGATGGGAAAACATTTTCAAGTGGATGTCAACAGCGAGCATGCTAATTGGATTGATAAACAGGATATGATCCTGATGAGAGGCTTCAATAACGGTAAAATAAGAAAAGACTAGTATATTATAACCTGGGACAAAATGGAATCTCGCTTAGAAGTTGTTATTAGCAAAGACTCTGATGCTAAGGTATGGCTTATGAACTTGAAAATTTTGAGAGAGGGAAGTACCAATTGGCTGAGGCTATACTTTGATGGTTTTTCTTTCTCTTATGAGGCTTTTCCTCTAGATTGATTGGGATTGGTTTCTCAATTTTCCTAAAAATTGATTTTAATAATAATAATTTAATTTTTAGTTAGTCTATTTCTCACCTTCAATTGGTTGGGAAATTATATAGAACTTAGCTTTATACTATAATACATCATGTTATTGATTCAGTTGTTGTACCACTAAGAATTAGGGGTGAATAAGTGGAAATATTTATATAATTTCTCTTTAAAAATTATCAAATGTGACATTTTATGGTTTCCATCCTCTCCACTTAAAATATCACCCTTAATCATATACATCATAAATGTAAATAAACACAAAGTATAATTTTTTTTACAAGTATTAGTCCCAATGTGGGTTCCTACTCCATATTGTGTTTGGGTAATCACAAATATGGTAGAGTGATTACAACTAAAAGTGGGAAGTTTTCATCCTCAAATTATGAAAATCTACCAAGGATATTAAAAGATAAGGGTATTTTAAATCATTGATCCTTTATAAGTAAATATAAATTATCTCCCTATATTTCTTTAACCGCAAGACTGGAATGTGATTGAATTGTACCGGTGGGATCTATTTAATCAATTTTCATCCTCAAGGAACTCATAAATAATATCTCCCTTGATCAATGGATGTCACTGCATCATAGTAGTAAGATGTTCTTCCTCAGACAATAGGTCTTCAACTTCCATAATTGAATCAACAATGTTTCATGTATATAAACCTTTTTTTTCTTAAAACAAACTTTCAAAATGATCAACATATACAAGAAAGAATGTACACAAATTTCATTCTTCATTATCACCATAATAAATATTCCAGATGATCATTAATATAATATCTTTCTTTAACCCAGATGGTCACGTAATCACAATACTTTTCAATATTTTATTCTTCCACTTTCTTCAATACGGAATATTAATAGTAGTAATCAGTATTGGATAAATAAAATTTTTCCTTATCTTTTTATAGATATATATTTTTCAAAACATCACATAAAAAATTATTTATATATTTGAATATAGAAAACTCCTTGAATTTTGAATGTGTAGCCTCCGCATTATTTCTATTTTTCAAACTGGTTAGCAATTACATGAAAAAACTCTAACTTTGATTACAATAATTAATTTCAAATATTTATTTTGGAAATTAACAGAAATATAATTCCATAAAATTTTAACATAATTATTATCAATTTTTTTAAAGAATTTCATCTTTATCAAGAGGCTATGATATTTTGAAATCGAAGCCCAATATAGCATGATCACCCTTAACTTCCAAAAGTCACTTCAAGAACACTTTAATATTTGAAAATTTATGATAAATCTAAAACTTTACATTGAATTTCAAAAACCTTATGCATCACAGTGTAGACATGAATTAGTTTTTTTATTTCAGATTATTATCATTTAAACTACTGATTAAATAGTAAGAAAATATATTTTATGTATATCAATGAGATTATAGACTTAGCTATATTTTATTCAAATTAGGATTCATACATAATGTTTTCTTATAATATTTCACAGTATGTATAATTTTTCACTTTGTGTGATTTCCAATGAGATTTTTTATATATATTTTTTATTCCTTGTAAAATATTATATATCATATATAATATGTTATGTATCCATTTTCACCTCCAGATACTTTTCTAAATGATCTCTTCTAAGAAAATATTATGCATGTCATGCATTTGTGATATATCAACATGTGCTCCCACAAAATATCTTATATATGAAATAGATAAATTCCTGGGTTTGTTCCATTTCTTTATACTATAAATATTATATATCCTATGCCATAAGAAAATTATGTAAAATTTGAATCTTCCAACACTTTAAACTAAAGATACCAATTCATCTCTATCATATTGAAATTATGTTTAAACACCTTTAGCAGTATTGAAAAACCTCAATATCATTTGTACAACCATATAATAATCTTCAAGAATAGTTTCTATTAAATAAAACCTACATTAATAGTTTTATTTAGTTATTCACATTCCATTATTTGGTTATAGATTTTTGTTTCATTTTTTATTTTATTTACAACTAAACTTTAGTAAATTTTGATATGATCCATCACCAATTTTTTTATTACTTGAACATAATAAACTTCATCTCACATTGTTCGTTTATTGAAAATATAAAGTATATTTATATAGTTTCTATTATATGTTAAATTGTACAACATTCATCAATTTTAACCAATTAAAGAAAATGTGATGCTCTATTCTTCATCAGAGTATAAGTATTTAAAATCATCTTCCCTCTCATGCATACATCACATATATTTTCTATACCATTTTTAAAATTAATAATATCATTTATATATTTAATATTTAATATTTTTTCCATGCTTTATTGATGTATATGACCAAGAATTCGATGCCATGGAATTTCATCCTCTTACAACATGAGGAAATGTGATTTTTGTTATCCACTTGATATATATTTCTATTGGTCCTTCATCCTTGCTTAAAGGATTAATCATATTTTCCCTTTATCAGAAAGCACTTCTGAATGAATGTAACTTCATTCCCAAAGATAAAACATTGAATCAAACTCAATAGATTTTGTCGAAGTCCATCTTAAAAATTGTGTTTATATTTTTCAACACTTTTACATCTATCCTTTTTCTGCTAACTTTATTCGTTAAAGAAAAATAATTTACAACTTGAATAGTGTCACCCACATGACTCTCTTTGTTATCCAAAAAAACTTGTGCTTCCCATATTATGGGATGAACGCCCACTATCAATTTCCCAAATTTTCTTATTGTTACAAGATTTTAGTGTAACATTATCTAAGATACAATTCGACTTATTCTTATTTTCCAACCAAGAAACTACCAATGAGTTGAGGAATAAATGGGATTCTACTCATTACTTATTATATTAGCTGTAATAAAATTATATTCTTCTTAAAATAGAGAGTATTTATTCTCTAATGATATGGTGTTCATGTATTGACTTTCCATTATCACTGACACTTACAAGAATTTTGTTGTCTATCTTACATTGTCTATAATTATAAAATTTATAGAAAAATATGGACAAGTAAAAATAATATAGATGAAAATAATTTTTTATTTATTACTAAAAATATGTTCTCATCGTTTATTATTTTATCCTAAGTTATTCAAGTCATAATAAAATTCTTACCACATTGTAATGTTTTATGGTTTAATACATGTAACCATATAATTACAACTTCATCTACCAAAAAAACTCTTACTATAACTTTTAGAACATTTGATTCACTTTCAGGTTTTTGGAAACCTTTTGATAATAGAGTTTGATAATTTCCTATAACATTTTTCTTTCCTTTATCTATATGGTTATTTCATGAGACAACTTTATAAAAATTAAAATCTTACCCATATAATTGTGTCTCTAGTCATCCATTAAATTCTCCAAAATTTCATATACCACTTTTAAGATTTTATTAAACATACTCAAAAAAATATTTTCTAAATTATATCTTTTTCTTGGGATTATAATGTTTAACATAAAATTATATTTTTTTATTTATGGTAGGCATTTATTATTTAATTTATTTGAACCTTTTTCATGTTCTTTAATTCAAGAATTAATGTAACAAATTAGGGTATCCTGCTCCTCAATTATAAGGATGCAATTTATTAATATATTTGAATTCTCTTATCCGTCTGAATGTTCATCCACTACCTCCTATAGTTCAATAATTTAAGTATTTATTTGATCAATATATTTTAATCATTCTTTAAGAAATATACTAATTTTTATATTTTTCTTCTTTTGAATATCTAGTTCCTAGAGTCCTACTTTCAGTTTTACTTCAGAATCAACAAATCTTAATATTTGAACTTTATTTTTTCTTTTAGTTCATGAATTTTCCTCCATTTTCATATTATAATCCTATGAATAATATATGAATTTGGGTTCTCTATATTAAATTAAAAATTATTCATTTCCACTTTATGTCCAAGAAACTTTTATTCAATTTTTTTCTATATTAACTTTTCAATTTTTCTTTATTTTTAGGGGAAACATCCCATTATCATCCCTATATAGCCATATGTAATCGTTACTACTATATGGATAATTATTTAACAAATAAAAAATTGAAATTATTGTTTTACTTCAAATATTCATTTCCCTATATGAACTTATTGTCCAAAAGTGAGAATAAATCATCACTCATATCCTCTTCACCTTTCTCAATATTGAGATTTATATTAACCATCACTCTATAAGTCATAAAATTAGATGAATTGTTGTATATGTCTTCCATATTTACCCTCACTTAATATTATAATAAACTACTTTATAAATCATTAAGGTATAACTTTTCCAAATTTCATTCTTCAAGTAGAAAAACCATTGGATTGTAAAACTTTAGGATCCTATATAATATCTTTTTCAATATGAAGGAATCCTTGATTTCATAACCCATTACACATATGGGTATAAAAATGTCAATTATTAAGTTAAATAGTTCATAAATATTATCATTAAGGTATATCTTAAAATCATCAAATAGTTCATGAAAAACATAAAATTTTACTTCCTTCACCTTATTTTAGCCTTGGTATATATTAAAAAAATCCTATATCTTTTTACTATATGTGCAGTTTATCAACTCTATGTATATTTTATTTTATAACACAATTTACAAGGCATTTTATGCATTGGTATCAATATTCAATAGCTTATTTTATATTCCATTCAATGAAATGTTTATTGAATCAATTACTTGAATTTCATGTATTACAATAGAGAAAACATTTATCCCAGTATATAGAATATGAGATATCATATGGTTCTTATATATCTGATAATTTCGTCCATGAGATAATAATAATACCTTTACATTGACAGCATTATCTATGTAGAATTTTCTTAGGATAGATTTTCCAAATGATAACATTTTAACTTTGATATCACTCATTGCAAGAATAAATGTCTCATTTTCTCTAATAAGTAGTGAATTAAATGACTAAACTTTCTAGTTAAATGGATCTTCTTCATATGTTATCAAGAACATAGAAAATGTTTATACACACCATGGAAATAAATACATCCCAATAAAGCATGTAGGGAATAGGACATGTAGATTATTCTTAGTTCAATAAAAAGGGATACATCCAATGAGTATACATCGGTAATGTGTCGATGTACCAAGAATACACTAATACACTATTGAGTTAAAGAATATATTAATATTGGTTAACTATAGAGTATAGGGTTCACCAAATATTTTTATATATTCACATAATAATTATTACAAGTCCCCAGCCTTAAACCTTACTTAATCTAGAGATAATTCTATAACTTGAAATTAATTCACATCAAGGATCTTTTCAGGTTTGGAGCTTTAACGAATTAGGTCATAACTTATACATAAAAACTTGGATATTACATGTAGACACTTCTAATCAGTATCCATTTTTTCATAAAATAAAAACTATTAAAAGAAATGAAACATGTTTAGTTCCATGTTTTAGAGAGCATGAATTTTCCTTCATACAATCCTTGACACTATTCCACCTTAAGTCCTGTGAAAAACATTTCAAAAACATGGGATGAGAATAAAAATCTTTGTAAGGGATACACAAAGAAGGAAATATTTTAGTTTTCAAAACAACATGTAAACTATTAATACATAATCAACATTTAATACTTGTCACCTTAAAGAATTAGCAAAAACACTTCACTGAATATAAGCTCATTTCTTTCCCTTTTTTTAACCAAAAGATTACTATAAATCCCATATAAAACAATATAAAGAATATAATGGTTACTTGGGACGTAAACATATATAAATGGAATAAGTATACGTTCGAATTCCACACATATCACTAAATGGAATAGTTATATGGCTGACTTCCATACCCAATGAATTAGAGGTTATAACATAACCACCCGTCCTTGGTTTATCACAGAACCACCAATCAATTTTTATCACATAACCGCCCTTCAAATGTCCAAATACCATTATATAATCATAAAATATAAAATATTTAAAATATCAATATTTCACTAATAACATTTCATTTTCAATCACAAAAAATCATTTCAAGATATTGAAATAATAAATCCACTTCAAAAACCATTTTATACACCAAAACACCCAAAAACTGAATAAGGGATTTCTTTTTCCTTTTAAAAACAGTAAGTCTTATAAAGGATGCCAAATAACGATTACAGCGGTAGAGAGGTCATTATCACCCCATACGTTAAAAACATTAATTTTTAGTTTAGTAAAATGATTTGTAGAAAAAATATTCCTTTTGAATAATTTTAAAATTTAAAGGGGTTTATTATAAAATGTATAAAATAAAGTCATGTATAAATCTAAGTATGCCTCAATGAATGGAGATTGAGACGAAGTCACTTACAAATATCATTTGTAAATAAAATAGATTGATTATGTGTTTTTAATATAAGTACACTCAAATAAAGTATAAATACAATATAATATATCAAAATCCATTTATCACATAATCATATCATGAAATAAACAATAAGTATAAGATTAACCCATAGAATGGAAATTAGGTTAAGAAGTTCTCTTACCTCGTGTCTGACTTGACTCATTTGTTCTTTAACTTCATGAATAATAAACTTAAGTTAATTTATAATTGCATGAGAACATTTTTTTAATTTATTATTCCTTTTTATAACTTATTACCTTTCAATAACAACTAGTTAATTATTTACATTCATATCATACATTTTGTCGATGTTCGGAACTTGAGTCAAAAATGAACTTGTTATAATTATAAATTGTACATGTGGTCAAAATTAAATTATCTCTAGAATTATATTCATGATTTAGATATCATATATATCATATATATCCAGTATATGGTTATTTATAATAGTTCAAATCATTTGGAGATAATAAATTAAACACACCATTCATGGAGACAGTAAGTCGTATGTACGCATGAACGCTACTTTCATTTCTATTTCATATTTAAAGGACTGAAAACATAATGATACATCGGTATATTATAATTACAGTAAAATATTATATTTTATATATGTTGCATATGTTTATTAACAGCATCCTTTATACATTCCATGTATGGCATGAATGAGTCATATCACTTTGAGGGAGAGGTAGTCCACACTTCCTCAAATGAAATTATCCTATTTATAAAACATGAAAACCAAAAAGGTATGTTCTAAATGATAGTTACATAAGAATAGAGATAAAATAAATATCATAAATATAATATATAATTGTAGTTCCATCATAATGGCCACCATAATAGGTTGTAGGATAAAATTGAACAATCATCATTTCGTGAGGCAGTAGTTCATCGTCCACATAAACAGTATGTTCTATACCCATTAGACGGAGGTGTTTGTAAGTGTAGTTATAATAATTCTCATAAAAAAACCTAGTATATTGATAATACTAGTCGTTTTATGTCAAAAAATAATAATATCATAGGTAGTGGATAAGGAAAAATAATGGAAAGGAACTTGATAGAAGACGTTACCTTAAATCATGTAACTTCTTTTGATTTGAGAGTAAGGGCTCTCTTGAATTGCCTTCTGCCTAGGCGAAGGATTCTAAGAGGAATAGAGGGATGTTGGGAGATTATTTGGGAATATTTTGGATGATTTAAGAGGCTTGAGAGGTGTTAGTAATGGGTTAGAGGTGATGGCATTTTATAAGGGGGTGAGGGGATCTTTAGGAATGTTTGAAAGTATTATCTTATTATAAAATTATTTTCGGTTTCAAAAGGTCCACAACTCATTATATTATTATATAATATGAATTTTGTTCGAAATAAAATCATCCAATAATAATTGAATACATTTTGTAAATGTTGTTAATTCTTATCTTTTTTATTTAACCCTTTTTTACTCTTACTGATTTTTCAAGCATTTAACACTTTGAGAATAAAAACAGATACCAAAACATGAAAAATGTCCAATTAAAGAGTCAATAATAAAATTTTAGACTTATGATAACTGTTTTTCCAAATATTAATTTTTTTTTAATTTTATAATATTCAATAACATATTTTATATTTTAAAATATGAATTATGTCAATTTTGACACTATTAATATCATGACTTTTTTAAAAATCCATAACTACTTGTTTAATTTGAAAAAAAATTCATTAATACAAATATAAAATTTAAATATCATCCAGAAAATTATTTTATGACATAAAAAAAACATAATTACATTTATTTAAACAATTATAATATCATTTATTTGAATCATTTATTAATGAAGCAATCAATGCATCAGCATTGTGTCATAATTAAATTTATTTATTTAATATCTAAAAAATTTAAATAAAATACCATGATTTAGGAAATATTTTTTTATATCTAATTAATATTTATAGTCTAAAAGATAACTTATATAACCCCATATAAAATTTTTTTACTAAAAGATACATGTTAGGTTATATTTTCTTTAACTTTAAATTAAAAGTAATTAAATGTCATTTTCACACACAAGTGGCTCCATGGGGTCCTAAAATCACCCCAAGGATGACCATGGTCGTAAATAAAATATTCAATTGGATTATAAAACGTGTTAGAATAATTTAATATTATTATAACATTATTTCTTACCCTTATTTACAAGATTTACCCTTTAACCATGTTAAATAAAATATTTACTGAAGCTATTATCCATTATGTCTAAAAATAAAAGTAACCTATTTAAAAAAAATTACCTCATGATTCCAAATATGGAATCCATTTTTTCCAAATTCAAAACATAGTAGTTTCATGAATTAATTTAAAATTAATTCCTATTGCCCAAACCAAAAGGAGTGTTTTTAAGAAGTAAAAACTACCAAAAGATTGACATGTGTTTATGTACAAATTAAAAGTGAAATTACGTCCAATGACCATAATTTGATTAAATTTTAAAACTATAATATAATTATACTTTAAAACAAATTAAAAATATAATCTTGCCATATAAATAAATCAGACCAAAAGACTGTTTTTACTTAAAATACAGTATTTTTAACTATTCATTAAGAAATGAACTTTTTCAGAAAAATACCAGAATTCATCCAAAGTAAATTTTGATGTCCCTATTCTAAATAAAAAGTTTATTTTTTCAAATTAAACATATAAAAGTGAAAAAAAAACTAGATTTAAAAATGTTTCTCCATTATAAGGTAGTAAATCGGCCTTTTAAATAATATTAGAGTATTTCATACTTAAAATTGGATTCATTTTTACTTTAATCCTCTAAATTTTATTAGATAAAGGTAAATAAATTTAACAGAAAAATTTACTAATAATTTAGTTAGTTATGTTCATTCCCATCAATACAACTACTAGGCATTATCTACCATTTAAAATAATTATATTATTATTATTATTATTATTATTTCTTAGTATGACTCGGCCTTGTGTGCCACATGAGATTTTGGAGAAATCCATTATTGTATTTCGGGTACGACATCGAACATAGCATCCCCTTAAAAGTAAAAAATTAATATCTTATTCATAAGTATTAATAGAGATCAAAAGTATTATTATATAAATACTTGGGTTGTTACATCCTTCCCCCTTTTGGGAATTGCATCCACGCAATTCTATTCACTTATAAAATAAGTGTGGTAATTTATCCCTCATAGAATTTTTAGATTCCCATGTTGCCTCTTCAATCATTTAGTCTTTTCACAAAACAATTACCTGGTGAATTACTTTATTCTGAAACACTTTCTCTCTTTGGTTCAGAATCTGGACTGGTTGTTCCTCATAAGAAAGATTATCTTCCAACTGACTACCTCTGGAATCAAATCAATAGATGGATCCGGCATATACTTTCTCAACATTGAAACATGAAATACATTTTGTAAGTGGGATAAACATGGAGATATTGAAACTCTGTAAGTAACTAATCCAACTTTCACTAGAATTTCAAATGGTCCAATAAACCTCGGACTCAGATTTCCATTCTTACTAAAACACATCACACCTTTCTATGGAGAAACATTGAGAAATACCTAATCCCTTTCTCTTGGAGTATATCATAATATCATCAATAAAGACTAAAACAAAAATTTTGAGGTAATATCTAAATATTATATTCAATAAGTCCATCAAAAATTTATGGAGTATTAGTGAGTTCGAAAGGCATCACTATGAACTCATAATGTCCTTACCTCGTTCAAAAGGTAGTATTGGGAATATCTTCCTTCCTCACCTTTAATTGGATATATCCCAACCAATGGTCCAACTTAGAGAAATAATTGTCCCCACATAGCTGATCAAATAAGTCATATATATATGGTAGGGGATACTTGTTCTTTATTGTGATTTATTTCGAGATCACGATAATCGATGAAGAGGTTCATTGATCCATCCTTCATCTTTTAAAATAGAACTAGTTCACCCCAGGGTGAATCACTCTGGTGTATAAAACCCTTGTATAGATTATCTTATAACTACTTATTCATCTCTTCTATCTTAACTGTGGCTATTCTATAAGGTTTTTTTGATATAGTTAGAGGTCCATGAATAATTTCAATTGATAACTCAACATATCAGTTAGGTGGAAGACCAAGAAATTCTTCAGGGAATACATCAGTGTAATCCATAATGATGGAAATATTTCTGAGCATGATCATCTTCTTTAATTAAATAATTTGAGTGATATATTCTTTCTCATAAGGCAGTAATATCCACACTTGAGATGATGATTCTGATAGATATTTATCTTCTTCCTTGCACTTGTAAATAATTAGAGGATTCTTTGGGATGTAAAAATTGATCTCCCTTTCTCGATAGTTGATATTAGATTTGAATAATGATATCCAATCCATGCCCAAAATAAAATCAAACTCTACCAAAGGGATTAAGACATGATTTTCTTGGGGGTTAGTTCAAAAACATTAACTGGGGAGGAGTTATGTACTTTGGATGCAATAATTTCCCCATTATCTATTCTCACAGATAACTCAACCTCCAAATTTAGAGGTGGGTTTTAAATAGTTCTACTAAAATTTTAAGATATTAAAAAATGTTCAGAACCAGAATCAAATGGTAATATCTATTCTTGAATGAATAACAATATACATGTCACCACATCGTTGTCCATCTCCACATCAACAATAGTGATATCATAACCCCTTCCTTGTTTACATGGAGGTTATTGTTGATTGCCTTTGAAAACCCTGGGATTAAGTAATTGGTTTGTAAAATTCTCATGTTCCTTGTAGTTGAAACATTTCACTACCGGATAAGCATTGATATGAACCTTCCTTTTTTATTCCACGTTATTGGGATTCTTCATATCCCTTTAGAAGTTCTTTTCCAAATACCTCATTCTTCCACATATGAAGCATTTCCTAGTTCCCTTTATATAGTTCCCAGGTTACTTCTTCCCAAAATTTTGAGACAAGGGATATTTTTTATTCTTTCCATCATGGGATTTATTTTCAAATCCACCCACATTAGAATCCACTTTCCACTTTTAGTCACTAGGCCCACGAGACTGTTGAGATTCTCTGATCTCCATTTCGATATTGAGGGCACAATGAACAATATCCTCCTAACTATCAAAGTCTATAATTTCCAACACTTTTTTAGAATCAACTTTAGTCTACTAAAAAAGAGATCCACCTTGGTTTCAGTTATGAAAAATCTGGAGGCGTATCTTGCAAGCCTTGTAGAGTTTTCTTCATACGCCCTAATATACCCATCCTCCTTATTCTTAAGCCAGAGGAACTCTCTTTCCACTTCAGAAGGAGGGTTCACAAAAAAATTATTGAAAAACATTTTATGGAATTCCTCCCAATCCATGGAATTTACTTCCTACTTAGAATTTTTATTTTTTATTAGTTTCCAACACTGATCAACTTCCTCATCAAAATGATAAACCTCCAGCACAACTTTCTATTCCTCCAAGAACTAAAGGACAGATACGATCTTTTCAATGGAGTTAATCCACTATTCCATGATGAGGGGATCAAAATATACAATAAAAATGGGAGTAAATTTCCATATGAAGGATTAGATATAAATTTAATCTTTCCTTAGTGAAAGTGGGTGTTCTACAGGATTCAAGTTATTATTCATAACTTGAGCTAGTTGAGAAAGTACTGTCATGAAGTTTTGAGAACCTATTTCCATCCTACTTGGCTTATCATTTGGTAAATCTTTACATTACCTATCAAAATGATTGGTGTCATGTGTTATTCTATTTATCTTCCTTAACTAAGAAAAATAAAGTTCAATTAGGGGCCTTGAATACCTATCTTATAAGTATAAAAAGGATAATTTAAACATAAAAGGGTAAACTCTTAAAGGAAAGGTATATCCGAAAATTGTGAATCCCTAGGTTTCAATATTGGTTATCCATGATCTATTTCCTAGCATATATTCTTATAGGATACTTTTTCCCATTAATAATGGTTCGTAATGAGATTGTGAATTTACTAAATAATATCCCTAGGGAGTGTCAAACTAGTGCGTAGTAAGGCTTGTTGTCTTGTACCAGGTTACCCCGTGTCAGGCCCAGAACACCTTGTCAGAGTTTTTACACCTAAGTACATCTGTTCCGGAATCACAACCACTTTTAGTATCCAGACATAGATGTATTTTTTTGATAAACCACTTACTCTATACTTACAAAAAATTAGGGATTTTTATTATACATAGTCTTATCCATGTGGTTCTTAATAAAGTTCTCTATTCCTAGTCCCCAGAAATAACTAAATGTTTCATATATTTAAAACTATAGAAACACTATCCTTTTACACATATCGTTACATTATTTTAATAATAATTAAACATAAAATTACAATCCAAGGATTATAAATTCTAGTGTCTTGGAAGACTAGGTACGTAAAACTGAAAACATGGTACTTAATAAAACATTTATTTATTTATCATCCATTAAGAGATCCTAACATTATTTGATCCCTTACATATGAATAGGATAACCGGGGGATAAATTGAAAAAATAGATGAGCTAAAAATCCTAGAAAGGGAATAAACATTAAAATAAATCTTATCACATGGGTTAGAAGGCATAACATAAATAAATACAAATGCATTGAACATGATTAAACATAAAGAATCATAACATATATAACATGGGATCATATAATCATGGAATCATAATAATGTAGCAGAAACATAAAACATGACTTTATCACGAGTCATGAATTTTTTCACATCGTGTATCACAAGTCAAGGATCATTTCACATAGAGGATAATGAGTCAAGGCTACCCACCAAGACCATTGCACATGGAGCACGAGTCAAGGATAACCACTAAGAGCATTGCACATAACATCCCATGAGACTGAAAATAACCCAATTAATTGGAAATATAATAGGGTTAAC
Organism: Viscum album; assembly: GCA_963277665.1. NCBI lineage: Eukaryota > Viridiplantae > Streptophyta > Magnoliopsida > Santalales > Viscaceae > Viscum > Viscum album. Next base: position 30,534,815 of record OY728150.1, on the reverse strand, counting down.
CCATAATAACATGTTCATGAATATTATTTCCACATATATAATCATAAATAAATAACAAAACTTAAACATATAGGTTACCCATGAAAAGAATTTGGTATACTAATCACGTAAAAAAGCATAATAAATGGGAATATCGTAAAATTGTCCCTGAAAGAAATGAATTAAATCATACATGGACATTATTAAATTAATATTGACATATATCATGATATTTTATGTCAAACTAAAGTTAAAATAGTGTTTCAGAAACATTATAAATAAAACATTTTTGTACGATTTAAGGTGAAAATTCAAGATTCTTAAAAATTGAAAGGCATAATTGTTTGTATAAATCCAGAATGGAACCAAGGTATTTTTTTATGCTAAAATGAGTGGTTTTATAAAAATATTTGTGTCTTAAAATATATTTTGTTTAATACTTGAAAATTGCTTAGAATTTGGGAAGTTCCCTTAAACCGGACTTGCTTATCGGGAAGAGTTGAGTAGAGAACCTTTTAAAAACATGTATATCACCAAAAAATAAGGATGAATGTAACATGATACATTATTTTGAAAAATATATACAGTATTTATAATATTTAAATAAAAATAAAATAGCATTTCATTTGGGTATAAGTACATAAGGAGTAACCCAAAGGAATAATGGAGGTTTGGGTAGAATCCCTTACCTTATGTCCAAAACGATTCTGCACTTGATCTTAATTTCTTGAATAATAAAATTAAATACATTAACTAATTAATTAAGATAAATTTATACATTTTTTTTATTTACTATAATTTTATTAATTTGTTAAATTTCCTTTTTTATGGGTTAAGATATTCAATTTCATCGTTCGAGAGCGTTAGTTTCCTTAGTTTTCATGATCGGTTTACTTGTATATGTGTATGGAAAATCACATAGAATGAAGATAGTTTTCTAGAACTAGAACTAGATGTTATTAATGAAATTTTATAATATTAAAATACCATTTTTTCCAGAAGTTAGGATTATTCATTAGATAAATCAATAATGATAATCGTTTAGATTAATTTAGAGTTTTTTTATCATAATGAACTCGTTTTGTTTTATAAATTAATATCATGTATATAAAATGATTCAAGAATATTAAATAAGATATAACACATACATTATAATCTGGTTCAACCATAAAAATGGTTTTATTATCATTCTTAAAGGTTTAATTGAAATATGAAAGCACATCATCCATGAAGGTAGTAAATCGGCACCGCACGGACGATGTTTTCTTTCTTAAAATAAAAGAAAGAGGAGTGTAGATTTAAAAAAAAATATGTTATAAACATGATAACATTATATTATATGTGACATAATGGAGTTTTCATTCCAATTGGAAAAGGGGTAGTTAGGAGAAGATAAGAAAATAAAGGAACTTGAAAAAGAAATTGAAAGAAAATAGAGGAGGGTTTTACCCCTTGATTCCTTCTTCTTTAGAACCTTCTTAGGAGAATGTTTTTGGTCTTTTTTCAAGAAAACAAATCAACTCTTAATGGGGGAGAGGTTTGGGAAGAGTATTAGTAATAATATATTCAATTCTCAAGTCTTGAGAGGTGTGAGGAGAAGAGGTGGTGAGGGGTGGTGAAGGGTGGTATTTATAGTAGAGGAGGGGGTGCTTTCTCATTATTTCATTCGTTAGTTTCTTATTTTTTTAAAGACAAGAAATAGTGTTGATTATTTAGAATAAATAAATTAAATTGAGAATGTTTTTTCTAAAAAAATGTTCACTTACATCATCTATGACTCAAGAATGACTCAAAAATGTATTTATTTACATATACTGTAAATTACTGTATTTCACTGTTCACCAAAAAATCGAGTATTTTAGAAAAATCCCAACAATTAACCCTGAAAATTTTAAAATGTGTAGAATTAAAAAATGAACTAAATTTTATTGAAATAATTTTTTAAATATTTGAAATTTTATATTTAGTTAAATCATCATTTTCATGGAAAATGCAGATTTTAAAATTATAACTACTTTTATAACACCTTGAAAAAAACTGAGGTCTCAAAAAATTATCTTATAATCATAAGACATAAATATAATAACTTATTAATAAATTTTATGAAAATAAATTATTTTTTAAATTATTAAATTATTCATAAAATTATAATTAAATATTTATGACTTACAAAAATACCAACACTTAATTAATAATTTTTAAAATATTTATTTACTTATACTATGATATAATTATATAATATTGTCACTTTGAAGATGGTTAAATTTTATTTATAATTTAATTTGTTAGTTTACTATTCAATTGGACATTTTACTATTCTTAATGGTCACACTAATATTCCAAATGTCAAGCTACTATTTTATTAGAATAGGTTCCTTAACTTCGAGAAATACTTCTTATTTAATTAATTCATCATTTATAAAACTTTTATCATGTTCTCCGCATAAAATAATTATAATAAGGGAATTATATAGATAAAACTTTGGTTATTTGCATTAATACTATGAGATATCTCATTTTTTCTTCAAAATAGATATTCCATGAAACATTGCTTCATTAAGAGGAGTTTACAAACATTTCTTGAAGGAAAATAATACCATAAGCTTCTTAACTTTTTTTACACTCTCTAAGTTTCTTCGTGAAGAATTTTGTTTCGTGAAGAAAATGGGATAGCGTGATATGCATCTCACTGGCTTTGTGAAGAGGGCCCACACATCCCTCTACTTTTATGAATAGAAAATCCCTATAGACTAAGTTTTCATCATTAAATAGAATAGATTTTGTGGAACAATGTATTCCATGCTATATTTTATGAATTATATGTTCCACTAGCACAAAATATTTACAAATATAGAGTTCATTCTTCAATGCATATATTATTTAAATAACGGTGTGTTTATTGTACACAAAGTTGAAGAGTGCATAAATAAAAGTGGACAGTGTGCATGACACAAATATTGTGAACCTAAACTAAAGAAACAAGTGAACTATGTGTGTTTGGGTTTTCATTTAACATTAAATACATGAATTCATTCATGCATGATCTTGAAATTATAAAAATAATTAATAAACCCAAACATGATATTGGGAAGCACAAAAAAATTATTCTTGTACTAGGTGTTGGGATTCCATGCAACACTTCAATGAATTGGAATTGATTTGAGGGATTAAAATATTTTTTATTGTAAATAATATTTAATAAAATTGTGTGCACCACTTGTGTATATAATTGAGGTTGGAAAGTTCATCACAGAAGAAGTATCTACCTGAGCATTTGATAAAGACATAAAGAATTCAACTTGCAGTTCTTTGATAAAATTACATTAGTTGTTCATTTTGAGATTACAAAGAACTCAAAGTTTCATATTTCACTTATTAAAGAGTATTAGTCAAAGTTCATATAATATTGTTAGTTTAGTATCATTCTAAAACATTTAGTAGAGGAACAAGATTATCGAGCTAATATAAATTCATCCAATTCATAGAGATTTGTTTCTTAAATGTTAATTGAATGTCTTTAAAGAATGGGTGGTGTGAGTATAAACAATTCCATTGATGACTGGTGGAACTAGTATAAATAATTCCACTAACTCAGGAAGATTGTTTACTTCATACCTAAACATTGTACACCAATTCTATGTGTTTTTAATCCCTAAAAACAATAGTGATAAAAGAATCAATGAATAGACCACAGGTTGATCATAGTAAGGAGTGAGAATTTTTACTAAAACTTATACTAATATTTGTGTGTTGTTGTTTCCATTGTTATCTACATTACAAAAGATAGATATATTCCTCTTAACGTGGTAATAAGATCAAGAGTATAGGGGTTAATTGAAATAAATTAAAATCCAGTTAAATTTTGGGTACACTAATTCATATCCCCCCCCCCCACTCCCAGAGTCCTTGCATGATTCATATGGTCTATACAAGTGGTATCAGAGTAATGGTATTCCTCTGATTAGATCAAAGTTTTTATCCCAGTTATTTTTATAAGGTTTATATGAAGTTCATATTTGAATATTATTCTCAAGAACCTCAAGTGGAAAACATAATCTCCACTCTTATTGAAGAAAAACAATTATCAACCAATACTCTAAAAATTAAGATGATGAGTCAAGAAAAGAGATTAAAAATATCAAATAAATAAGTTAAGGATTTATGTTTTCTTTTGAAATCAGTTAAAAATTATTATTATGATGAGACTAGATCAAACTGTGGAGACTATTAATAAGTGGAATCTAAAAAAATTATTGATGGATTCTAGTCTCAATTTTAAAGATATATGAAGAAGTGATTTCATATATACTATTTTCATTCAAGGATATTTTTTATGAAAGAGCGCAACTTGAATAAGAAATCAATAATCATAAGGATTCACTTGAAAATAAATTCAAAAGTTGAAATGTTATCACATGCCATTTTTAAGTAAAGAAACATCTTTTGACTCATTATGATAAAAAAAATTCAATAATTGAGGAAATATTTCAATGGAATGTTTATGACAGCACCATAAAAAACGTGTTTTTGAATAAGTAATCCGTTCACTTGAAGCATTATTCAATGTTTCCATGAATGTAATAGATTCTCAACATTAAGTCAAAAACATGTGTGGTTAAAGATCTTGACATGTTAGTGGAATAAATACCAATTTTCCTGAAGGGTATATGCACAATATCCATGATCTAGAAGAATCACATAATCCTACCATTAGTGTCAAGGAATCCCAATTAGAAGTTAATTCCAAAAGAATCAAATACCTTGAAAAATCATTGAATAAAGGTATAAAATATCATGAATATTACATTAAAATAATTAAAAGAGAATGGGAAGTTAGGATAAAAATAGATGAAAATTAGAAGAGTGACTTTAGTAGTAAGTTTTATGAACATTAGATTGAATTGAGAAATTTAAAAGGTGACACATGCTGGAACTTCCCAAGTTACTGAGAAGATGAATTATACCACCCGCATATGAAGAGAGTAAAACTCCAAGTAGTGGTGTTTCTACAAAAACTATTTATGTTACTGGAGTATCTAAAGAAACTAATATTAGTTTCAAAGAGATCTCTATATCATCTCTTAATCAACCATATACAAATTCATTGAAGATGGTAATTCATAAAATAGTTTATTCTATTTATACTAATGCAATCTCATCTTCTAGTGAAGGTTCTAAGATAAAATATTGCAATATGTAGGTTGATTAAAGTTATAATAAATACAAAAAAATATAAATGGTGGATACTATTATTATCAAGAAAAATATCTCCCAATATGATGCTCTAAATAAGGAAAGGAAAATCTAGAAACAACAAGGCACTAGATCTAGTCAGACTAATATTGTAAGAAAAAGAAAGAGATATGTTTTCTATTGTTGGTGCTTCTAGAATTTTGGACATGAGGACATTGATTATTGGCATAATGTGTTAGTATATGAAAATTAAAAAAGGCATGAATTTAGGGAGAGTAGATGTTAAGAAATTAATAAATCTTCAAAACTGAAGAAAAATACATAGATGATGAATAATATGTCTATCAAGAGTATATTTTGTTATTTTCAAGACATCTATAATTATTGCAATATAATTGGTCACAGTTATGATGAGAGATGATATATTCCAACCATGCACTATTCATATGTTGATGAGGAAAAAAGGCCACAACAAATGGAGAAGAAGATAACAAAAGATGAAAAGTATTACTTGGGGAATAAGCAGAAGAAGTAAGTCGAGATATATGTTAAATAAGATACTCCTAAGAAGGATGATAACTTTGAATCCATGAATTTCATGTAAACCATTAAATTATGCTTTTATTGTGTAGAGATAGATTATACCATGGACCATTTTACGCAATCTATGGAAATTAATTAAAGCATGTTAAAATCAATAATAGAAACAATCCATGAGCGAAACGATAAGATTAGATTGATTAAAGGAATTTATGGAGAATATTTTTAAAAGATACCTAATATAGGTAACTCAAAAGTATTAAATAAGCCATGTGAAAGCTGCAAGAGAAAATATTTAAAGTATTATTAATTAATAATCTACTTGAATCAATTGAAAGTTGCTGCAGAAATACGGAAATCTAAGGATGAAGTACTTTCAAAAGCAAAGTTAAAAGAAAAATAGGTTATTCCACATGAATATATCAAATTTAATGAGAGGTTTCAAACACATTAAAACTCATGTATCTCAAAAAAAAATTGTGTAAGGTGAAATAACGTTTTACATAATGAAAATAATTTTACAAATGTTCTACCATCTTAAAGGGAGATGTTGAAGATATAAAAAATGCACTAGGATATACAATTTCACTACAGGAAGAAGTGAGGATAAAAAATCCACACAAGATGAAGCAGAATGGAAGTATAGTTTCCATATTGTCAAAGAAATATAAAAATTTCAAATGTAAAGGATTCATAAGAATAAAGATTACCAAACAAATTAGAGATATATGGAAAATATTTCTTGGGTTAAGAAGAAATTACATTATTGTTTCTCTTATTAAGAAGCTAAAAAGTGTTTCATTTTATTCCCTTATTCTTATGTAGTATTTTTTCTTGCATTGCAGGTAATTGAAGGTAATGATCACTCCGAAGAGGATAAATTTGTGATAAAAGTATAATACAATGAGTTGGAATGATTTTTTATGATATGATAGAAACTTGAATTGTTCCACAATGTGGATTATGAACATGGATATCTTGAAAACTATCTATGAGATTTTCCACCATGTCAAATGGAAGGGAGTTCACCCCTTGAGGTGGAAAAATATGAAGGATATGATATCAAGTCTCATTTCATGAATCTATAAATTCATTTCATCACAATAGAATTTGAACATAGAGGTAACCCAATTACACTTATTTCCCTTGTCTTTATTATATAAAATGTGTTTAAAAAGGGGGTTTTTTGGTTGATTAGTAAGCTCATTGAAATGGGGAGTAAAACATTATTTCACTTAAAATTTATGATGTGTTTACTAAAGTTTTTAGGAGAATATATTACTTGATAAATATATTTCCTAAAAACACCATTTTTACAAATAAATAAGTGTGTGATATAGCATGAATGGTTTTTAATGGATTGTATAGACAACCTTGGTTGTATCTCTATTTTTTTCTACACAGGGTTAGCCCACATAGACTTAGAGTAGACCAAATAAAGGATATTGTTTGAGTAAACCATGTAGCACCATCATTATTTCATACAGAATAATAAGATTCTATTTGAAAGAATTGAAGGGTAGAAGAGAACCCTTTTAATTTATTTTCAATAAGGGGGACAAAGGAAATTGACTTTCAAGAAGTGGTTTTGACAGCAAATCCAATTGGGTATATTAATAATCCCATGTCGATGGTTGAAGAGTATAGTTGTGTAAATTTTCAATATATGATAAAGAATCAAATTTCAATGTATAATGAATTCCTCTATGATTTGTGATTAATCATGGAATGTAAAAGTATGAAAGAGTTTGAGAAATATTCAAGAAGGTTGGTGATGATTCCTGGAGAATTGTTTTGTATTCATTGTGTCGGATTCCACGATTGAGTAATTCTCCATGTTGGGAATTTTGATGATTGTTTAACTAGTTCAATGTTTAAATACATATGTAAACAATAACATATTGTTTAAAATAATTAAAAATATGAGTATAATAATTATTCAAAGATGAAGAGTTATTTAAAATTCATATTCCATAAAGAATAAGAGAAAGACTATTTTAGGAGGTTCATGAAATATTTCACTGTTACATGGGAACCATTCAAGATCTACGTTGAGGAAAATTTGGATTCTAGTTTTCATAAAGGATGTTAAGGAGAAGTATGAAATATTATTATTGTTTTATGAAGGATTGTTTGATGATTTAGTGAAGATAATTTTGTGATCTTAAAGAATTATGTACTTATTTTTCAAGTATAAATGTGGATAAACATGTTGAATTCTATTCAACACTTAGTATTTTACTAAGTAATATTTGTGGGTCTTGGTTAAAAAAATAGATCCAGCCTACTATGCTGACCAGCTAGCCTCAACTAACGGCTCATGTGGGACACAAGGTCGATCGTGCCCAAGAGAGTCCATCCAAGTCCAACTAGAAAGTGGGTGATCAGTGGTCATATATAATCCCCTGAGAACATGCCCATGTGTAGGGTATGCATGGGGCTTGGTATGGCCTACATTTAGAGACCCTAGTGTCTTTAGAGATTTGGTACATAATTAAACATCATGAAGCCAAAAATAAAAACATCTTTTATTTAATACCCATAATGAGATCCTAGCTTCCATTGAGGTCATACATATTCATGGGATAACATGGGGTATAAATGAACAAAGTTTTGAGCTAAAAATCATACTAATAAAATAAGCATAGGAATAAAAAATAGCACATGGGTTAGAAGGCATAACATGATGACATAAAAGGCATGAAACATGAATAAAAATAAAGAATAATAACACAAATAACATGGGAACATTTAATCATGGAATCATAAGAATATTTCAACAACATATAACATTACATAAACATGACTGAAGGCTAGATTCCAAGACATGGTGGAAAAATTCCCATAAAGGAATCAGGTTCACTCCATGTCCCAACATGACGCCTCATGAGATGAAACATTACCAAATGAATTATATTTCCATCTGGGAACACCCTTAATAAAATTTTCATGAAAATGTTTTCCATATAAATAATCATACATTATGAATCAAATATAAACATAAGTGTTACCGATAGAAATAATTGGGTATCATAATCATGTCAAAAGGCATAACATATGGGAATATCATAATATAGTTCATGGAATATTAGATTTAAATAATACTCAGACATTAAAAAGGTAAAATAGGAATATATTATGATATGTGATGTCAAAATAAAGTGAATACATGTAACAATAGTGTTTAAGATAAATTAGAAATAAATCATTTAAGTGTGGTTTACAGAAAGTATTTAAGAGGATTTAAAATAGATAAGGCGCAATTGTTTGTATAAAACCAAAAATTAACCAAGATATTTTTCATGATAAAATGAGTTATTTTATAAAATTAATTTTGTTTTAAAGAATATTATGGATTGCACTTGAAAATGGGTAATAAAATGGGATGTTCCCTTTAATCAGGCTGGCTTTTTGGGAAGAATTGATAAGCGAACATTATTAAAACATGTATATCCCCCAAAAAAGGAAGGATGAAATGATATGGATACATTATTTTGGAACATATAAACAGATTTTTGAATAATTATATAGAAAATAAATTATATTTAAATTAGGTTAAAGATGGATAATGTGTAACCTGAAAGAAAAAAATGGAGGTTTGGAAAGAATCCCTTATCTTATATCTGAAACGGTTCTGTACTTGATCTTAACATCTTGGATAATTAGATTAAATCCATTAAATAATTAATTAATAGCCTTTAATACATGTATTTTATTTATTATAACTTTTTAAATTTCATTTATTTCCCTTTTTATGTGCTATGAGATTCAATTTCATCATTCGGGAGCATTATTTTCCATGGTTTTCATGATCAGATTACTTACATACACGTATGGAAAACCATGTAAAATGAGAATCTTTGTACAAAATTGTAGTTATCTATTATTAATTAACATACTTAAGGTTAAATTATCTTATAAATAATTTGGTTATTTGTTATGAGTATGAATCATTAGATAATTAGTTAATAGTAATTGTTTGGATTATTTTGGGTGGTTTTCACTCACAATGATCGTGTTTTGTTTTATTATTTAAAATCATGTGTATACAATGATTATAAAAAATTAAGTAGGAAGAAATAAATATATTATAATTTCATTAACCATAAAAATGGTTTTATGACTATCCTTGAATGTGTTAATGGAAAATGAATATTTGTTGTCCTCGAAGGCGATAAATTAACATCTTAGAAACGATGTTTTCATTTTTAGAATAAAAGGGAGAGGAGAGGGGTTTAATGATGGAATATTCCATTAGAATAATATAATTCTGGTATATGTGAGGTACTGGAGTTATCATTCCATTGATATTATGGGAGGGTAGGTGTGGAGATAATAAGAAAATAACTTGAAAAGAAATTAAAATAATAGGAAAGAGGAATTTACCTCTTGAATTTATCCTCCTTGAAAACATCCATAGGGAAACTATTTTGGCCTTTTGATGATACTAATTGATCCTAGATGTGAGGGAGGGTCTTGGGAATAGTATTGGGTATAATTTGGGCAAGTATGAAATCCTGGAAGGTGTGAGGATAATAGTTGGTGAGGTGCGGTATTTGTAGTGGAGGAGATTGGTGTTTTCTCATTATTTTATTCATTAGTTTATTATTTCATCTCAAGACTATAAATACTTTGATAATTATCACCAAATATAATAAAATAATTAATTTTATTTCTATATTATGGTTCTTACATCAGTGATGACTCAAGAAATAATGTATTTAACTTATAATGTATATATACCGTAAATTATCGTATTTTACTATTCACTAAAAATTCAACTATTTTAGAAAAATCCAAAAAAATAAGAATAATCATTTTTTGACAAGTGGAATTCCAAAATAGAATCCATTTTATGAAAATAATTTCATAAATATGAGAAAATTTATTTTTAATTAAAATCATCATTTACTTGGAAAATACCAATTCCAAAATTATAATTGATTTTATAACACTTTTAAATATTAATAAAGGTCTCCTAAAATTATCTTAAAATCATAAGACAAAAGCATATTAATTTCTGAATACATTTTATGAAAATAAATATTCTTTTAAATAATTATATTAATCGTAAAATTTTAATTAAATATTTATAACATACAAAAATACCCTTTCTAAATTTACCAGGTGAGTAGTCTTTTTGTGTATAACATTATCTCTACTGTCAAAGATCTTCACCAGTTTCTCCTCGTAAGAGATATCATTATACAATTATACCCTTTCTAAATTTAGTACATGTGAAGAATTCAGTATGTCCTTGTTCAAGTGGGATACATGGAATACATCATGTAATTGAGATATAGTAGGTGGAAGTGTTGGTTGATAGGCCACGACTCTGACAAGATCAAGAATCTCAAAAGGGACGATGTACCTTGGACTTATCCTTCCTTTCTTCCCAAATCTCATGATCATATTCCATGAAGATATGTGGAGGAATACCATGTCTCAAATATTAAACTCAAGGTCCCATTTATGATTGTCTACATATCTCTTTTATCTTCTTTGGGATTCCTGGATGTGCTCCTAAATGGTTTCAACTTCTCCACTATTTCTTCAACCATTTCTAGTCCTAGAATCTTACATTAACCAACTTCATCCCAACATGTCAGTGTTCTACATCTTTTCCCATAAAGGGACTCATATAAATCCATTTGGTTGCTCGAGTAGAAACTATTGTTGTAAGAGAACTCAACTAGTGTAAGATGTTGGTCCCATATTACTTTGAAGTCTATAGAACATGCTATAAACATTTCTTCCAGTGTGTGAATAGTCAATTCAGATTGGACATCAGTTTGAGGATGATATTTTGTACTGAAGTTCATCTTAGTACTTAGAGCATATTGGATACTTTTCCATAACATTGAGGTGAATCTCAGATCTCGATCATATACAATAAATAGTGGTACTCCATGAAACCTTAACACTTCTCTAATGTATATCTGTGTAAGTTGATCCAATGAGAAGTCCTCTTTCATTGAGATAAAGTGAGATGTCTTTGTAAGATGATCCACAACAACCCAGATAGCAGTGTTTCTTATGGATGTCTTCAGAAGTCTAGTGACAGATTCTATAGTAATGTTCCCCCTATTCCATGCTTGTATGGGTGGTGGTTGCATCATCGCCTTATATGTTTTCCTTTCATCCTTCACATGTTGACACACTAGAAAATTTTATGTATATTCAGCGATCTCTTTCTTCATATTGTCCCATAGTAGGGCTTTGAAGATCTCAATTCATCTTGGTACTCCCTAGGTGAATAGAGAAGTTTGAGTTATGTGTGTCATTAAAAAGCTCTTTATTTATGTTTGGATTTGATTTTACATATAGTAATGACTAAAATCTTTGGACTCCATCCTTATTGATCGTTAACTCAGAGGATTTCCCATTTCTGATAGCTTCCAATGTTTTTTTTAATTTTCACATCATTCCTTTGAGCATCCTTTATTTTCTCCATAAGAGATAGTTGAGCAATAATTTGATAAATGATTGATGATTCTACTTCCTTAAGGATTCTCATTTTCATCCATTAAAAATATAAGAATATTGGATCCTTACCAAATCACATATTTGATAAATATGAAGTATACTCTCTACTTTGAGTATCCACTACCTTATTTACCTTACCAGGATGGTAGTGGATTGAGCAGTCATAAAATTTGATGATCTCTAACCATATTTATTAGCTCGTATTAAGCTCCTTCTCTATGACTATATATTAGAGAATCTTGGGATCAGTCTATATCTCACAATTCTATTCGTAGTGATAATGCCACCAAATTTTCAACACAAATATCATAGATTCTAACTTCAGATCATGCATAGGATAGTTTTTTCTCATGAATTTTCAACTACCTTGAGTCATAGGCTATCACTTAATCATTTTTCATCAGTACACAGCCTAAACCCTTCCTTGATGCATCATTATACACCACAGTGAGTTCCCCACTTGTTGTTAGTGTGAGCCCTGGTGCATGGATAAGCCTTTTTTCAACTCTTTAAATTAGTATTCACATTCACTAGTCCAGAAAAACTTTACCAATTCCTGAGTAAACTTGGTTAGTGGGTTTGAGGGTCATGAGAATTTCATCAAAAATCATCATTAGTACCCAGCCAGACCAAGAAAGTTGTGGATCTCCCTTATAGATGTTTTCCTAGGACAATCTTTAATTTCCTTTGTCTTGGAAGGATCTCGATATATTTCTTTAATGGTGGTAACATGCCCAAAGAATAATATTTTCCTCATACATAACTCACATTTATTTTAATTTTCACATATATTCTCCCTTAGAAAAGTATTTAACATGGTATCCAAATGCTCCTCATGTTCCCCCTTTCTCTTGGAGTATCTCAATATATCATCAATAAAGACTACCACAAATTTTTCAAGGTAATCACTAAAGACTCTATTCATTAAATCCATGAAAATTGATGGGGAATTAGTGAGTCCAAAGGGAAACACTATGAACTCATAATTTTCATTCCTTGTTTGAAAGGAAGTCTTGAGAATATATTCTTTCCTAAACTTTAATTGGTGATATCCCGACCAAAGGTCCACCTTAGAGAAATATTAGGCCCCACATAGCTTATCCAACAAGTCATCTATCCAGGGTAAGGGATATTTGTTCTTTATCGTTATTTTATTAATCTTAAGATAATTATTGCATAGGCGCATTGATCCATCCTTCTTAATGATAAATAAGACTCATTCACCCCATGTTGAAGCACTTGGGTATATAAAACCCTTTTCCAGATACTCTTGTAACTGCTTCTACAGTTCTTCCTGCTCAACAGTGGCCATTCTATAAGGTGTATTTGATATAGGAAGAGATTAATTAATAATTTAAATTGATAAATCAACCTATAGATCAAGAGGAATACTAGGAAACTCTTTGGGGAATATATCATTGTAGTCCATCACAATGGGAATGTCTTTGATCATGATTCTCTCCTTTTTCTCAATCATTTGAGCTATATATTCTTTCTTATGACACAATAATTTCCACACTTGAGAAAATGATTCTAAAGGATATACATTCACCTCTTTACACTTGTATAGAATTGGAGGATGATTTGGGATGTAAAGAATGATCTACCTTTCCCAAAATTTAATATTGGATTTATTTAAATATAGTCAATCCAAGCCCAAAATAGTATCAAACTGTACCAAAGGTAGTATGATAATATTATTTGGGAGATTCAATTTTGGATCTAGTAATTTTCCCATTTTTTGTTCTCATAGATAACTTGACCTCCATATTTTGAGGTAGTGACTAAATAGTTCTATTAAACTTAGAAGATATGGAAGAATTTAAAGAACCAAAATTAAATAATACCTTCGCTACCCTTGAATGAATAACCATCATACATATCCCCACATCATTGTCAAGTTCCACCTCAGGAACAGCGATAGCATATTCTATTCCTTTTTCCCCTGGAGGTTGTTTTTGTTCATTTCCTCCAACAACCTTTGTCTTAGGGAAATGGTTTTCATAATGTCCATGCTTCTTATAGTTGAAATACTACACTATAGGTTGAGTGTTGATCAAAACCTTCATTTTTCTTCCAAATTAGTTGGATTATTCATATCCCTTCAGCATTTATTATCCATATACCCCTATCTTCCACATTTGAAACATATATTGGTTCCCCTTAAGCAGTTTATATCATGCTTCTTCCTGGACTTCTGACACGTGGGATTTAGGGTCTTCTTTCCATCATGGAATTTATCACCCATATTAAATTCCATTTTCCACTTTCTTCCCTTGTCCCACAAGACCACTGAGGGTTCCCAATATCCATTTCAACCTTAGTGGCACAATGAACAATCTCTTCATAGATTTCAAAGCCTCAAATCACCAAAGATTTTTGTAAACTCAGCTTTAGTCCACTAAATAATTGATCAACCTTGCGTTCATTGTTCACAAAAAGTCGAAGGCATATCTTTTAAGCCTTGTGAAGTTTACTTCAAATGCCCCGATCGAATTATATGCCTTTTTCTTTAGTTCAAGGAACTCTATTTCCATATTAAGATGTATGGATCGAGGAAAATATTTACTGAAAAATATTTTCTTGGAATCCTCTCATTCCATCAAATTAATTTCCCCCTTAGAATTTGTCTTCTTGATCATTTTATATCACTTTTCAGCTTCCCAATCAAAATGATAAACTTCCATTACAACTTTCTCTTCTTATGAGCACTGGAGTACATAGAATATATTTTCAATATATTTAATCCATTGTTATATAATGAGGGGATCATAATATCCAATAAACATGGGAGGCCTTTAACACATAAAGCATTTGACCAAAAATTTATCTCTATTAGTAGAAGTATTGTGTTCCAGGTGATTACTCCTCCAAATCATTTTTTTCATTTTCTAAAATAGACCATTTTTTGGGTGAGTCAGAACCTTACAAACACCAATACAAGATTCAAACACCTACATCTTAAATAGAATTACATATTATACAAACATTATGAAAAGCCACATTCAAAATTGAAAATTCAAATTCAAAAATTGAAAAACAAAACGCGAGAAAAACAAGCCTCCTGGGAAACCCAAAGTGAGAGACGTCATGTCACCATCACCTCCATCATCACCTCTCCGACCTTATCAACTTTTCCCCATCACCGCCTTCACATTGACCCATCATTAGAACCTCCATCCAGGAACCTTCATCATATCTCATCTTGTAACCACAATCGTCGACGTCGCCATAGAATCGTCGTCTCGTCGCTTCCAACCAGTCCAAACCACTATCACAGAAGAACACCAACACCATTGTCATCGCTAGAGAAAAACCAACACCAACACCAATCAAGGAATCCATGAACCAGGGATACACGAACATCAGAATAAGAAACCTGAACAAATCAAACTTAGAAACGACCTCCTCGAATAGCCTCGCTGATGCGACCACATCACCAGCCCCCGCCCATAGAACTGCCGGTGTACTCTAGTCATAATCCACCAAATCCCTCCGACACTGTGAGAAGAACTCCCGAAACAGGACGTTCCACATAACAGAGCCATCAAAGAAGCCAGATCAAAGAATAACTTGACCAGATGCCATCGTATCATCGCCTCACCTTCTCCACTTTCATCCTTAGTGCAAAAAAAACTCCACTCATGTCATCCCCACATCACCAGTCAATCCATCATCGAACCAGTAAGAGGGGAACACCTTTTCGGAGTTTTTACGCATTGGTACATCTATGCCAAAATCACATCCAATCATAGTATCCACGCATGGATTTATTTTCTTGATAAACCACTTACTCTGTACTATCAAAAATTTAGGGTTGTTTTCTCATAATTTTTCTCATACCTAAGGCTTCTTCTAGATTTTTGTAGGTGTAATCCCAAAAATAACAAAATTTTTCCTCAAATAACAATTGTAGAAACACTATCCTTTTACAAATTTTATTACATGGTTTTAAACATAATTAATCATCAAATTACAAGACAAGGATCTTAAAGTCAAGTGTCTTTGGAGATTAGGTGCATAATTAAAAATCATTAAACAAAAAAACATATTCTATTTAAACTCCATAATGAGATAATAAGTTCCATTGATCTTATACATCTAAATAGGATAACCTGGGTAATACATGAACAAAAGGTATGATCTAAAAATCTCAATAAAGAAGTAAGTATAGGAATAAAATATAGCACATGGGTTAGAAGGAATAACATGATTATATAAATAGAATAGAATATTACTAAACATAAGGAATAATATCATGTATAAAATGGGAAAATATAATCATGTAATCATATGAATTTGGAAACAACATATATCATGACATAAACATGATTCAAGTCTATCTTCTAAGACAAGGTGGAAAAATTCCCATAAAGGAATCAGATTCACTCATTATCCCAACATGACGTCTCATGAGACTAAACATTACCTAATGAATTGGAATTATATCTAGGATAAACAATCATAACATTTTCACGAATTCGTGTTCCATGTGAAGAATCACATATAAGAAATCAAATCTGAACATAAGGGTTGCCCATGGAAAGAATTGAGTATCATAATCATGTCAAAAATTAATAACATAAGGGGATATCATTATAGTGTCCTTGGAAGAATGGATTATAATTATAAATGGACATTAATAAGGGAAAATATGCATATATCATGATACTTTATGTCAAACTGAAGTGAATACAAGTAAAAATATTATTTAATAAACATTAGAAATAAATCATTTTAGTGTAGTTTAATGAAACTATTTAAGATTATTTAAAAATAGGGAAGGAATAATTATTAGTATAAAACAAGAAATGAAATAAGATAGTTTTTCAGGATAAAATAATTTATTTAAGAAAAATAATTGTGCCTTAAAAAATTATGGATGGTACTTTAAAATGGGTAAGAAATTGGGAAGTTCCCTTTAATCAGGCTTTCTTTTCAGTCATAATTGATAAGAAAACCTTAATAAAATAGGTATATCCCCAAAAATAAGGATGAAATGATATGGATAAAAGATTTTGGAACATATATAAATAATTCATAATAATAATATAAAAATTAAATAAGATTTATATTAGGTTAAATATGGATAAATCATAACCCGAAGGAAAAAATAGAGGTTCGGAAAGAATCCCTTACCTTATGTCCAAAACTGTTATGCACTTGATCTTAACATCTTATATAACCAAATTAAATCCCTTAAGTAATTTATTAATAACCTTTTGTAGATTGTTTTTGATATATTATAATTTTATTAAGTTCATTTATGTCCCTTTTGGTGTGTTATTAGATTCAATTTCATCGGTTTGGGTCGTTGTTTTCCTCGGTTTTCATGATCGGTTTACTTATATATATGTACGAAAAATCATTTAAACTGAGAATGGTTGTACATACTAGAAGTTATACATTATTAATGAACATACATAAGGTTAAATGATCTTATAAGTCATTTGGTTATTTTATGAGGGCTAATCATTAGATAAGTAGTTAATGATAATAGTTTGGATTATTTTGGGTGGTTTTCGCTCAAAATGATATTGTTTTATTTTATTATTTAATATAATGTGTATATAATTATTCTAGAAAATTAAATAGAAATTAATACATATATTATAATTTTTTTAACCATCAAAATATTTTTTTGACCAAACTTTAATTAATTAATGTAAAATGAAAATTTATCATCCTTGAAGGCGATAAATTAACACCTTGCAAATGAAATTTTTATTTTTAGATTAAAAGGGATAGGAGAGGGGTTTAATGATGGATTATTACATTATAATAATAAAATTATAGTATATGTTATTTAATGTTGTTATAATACCATTTTCATGAGGGTATTTTAGGAGAGAACAATAAAATAACTTGAAAAGAATTTAAAAGAAAAGGAAAATGGAATATACCTCTTGAATTTATCTCCTTGAAAACCTCCTTAAGGAAAATATTTTCATATCTTGATGAGACCCGGAGATCCTAGAAGTTGGGGGAGGGTATTGAGAATATTATTGGATATAATTTCTACAAGTCTCAAAGCTTTCAATGTGTGAGGAGAAGAGGTGGTATTTATAGTGGAGGAGAGGGGTGTTTTCTAATTATTTTTTTCATTAGTACATTATATTGGCTCAAGACTATGAATAGTTTGAGAATTACCTCCAAATATAAAAAAATAATGATGGTAAATTTAATATTATGGTTATTACATCAGTGGTGACAAAAGTAATAGTATATTTAACTTACAATGTATATATACCATAAATTATGGTATTTTATTATTTACCAAAAATTCAACTATTTTAGAAAATCCTAAAAATTCACTCTAACCATTTTTAAGTGAAGAATTAAAAAATGCAATCCATTTTATGAAAATAATTTTATAAATATGAGAAATTTAATTTTAAATTAAAATCATCATTTACTTGGAAAATACCAATTTTAAAATTATAATGGATATTATAAGACTTTGAAAAATTAATCAAGGTCTCATAATATTATATTAAAATCAAAAGAAAAAAAATATTAATTAATGATTACATTTTATTAAAATAAATTTTCTTTTAAATCATTATATTAATCATAAAATTGTAATTAAATATTTATAACATACAAAAATACCAACACTTAATTAATAATTTTCAAAAAACAAATTTACTTATACTATGATATAATTATAAAATATTTTAATTTATACAATGAATAAAATTTAGTTATAATTTATTGGGTTAGGTTTCTATTATATTGGTCGATTTACTATTCATAAGGGTCACATTATTATTCCAAAGGTCAAGTTACTATTCCATTAGTATAGGTTCTTTAACTTCTAGAAATACTTATTATTTCATTTAATATTCATTTATAATGTTTTTATTGTATTCTTAATGTGATTTTATGTGATTAGATTATATAAAATAATTATAATAATGGAATTTACATTGATAAAATTTTGGGCCATTACACTGCATGTTGGTGAGAATAGAAGTACACCTATAGAATTGGTATGGGGTGGTGCTGAGAGAAGGGGAATAAAATTATGGCCAGTCATTGGCATCCCTTGATTGATATACCATGACCCATATGTAACGCCCCGACCCCAGTTACCCAGATTCGGTGCATTATTATATAACATTGGCATGATCACAAGAAAGATCAAATCTCGAAAGACCGATTGGTTTAGTAGCCTTGGAAACACTAGATATATTCATACAGTTTTACATTACATCATGAAGTGAAAAACTACTACAACAACATATTGTCTCTATAATCCACACTATTATCCCCTCATAATATCCCTACAGGTCATTCATAATTTACTTCTTCACATCCTAGGAAAAATAAAACATAGAAAAGGGGTGAGCTCAAATGCCCAGTAAGGATAACAATATAGCAGAAACTTTCATAAATAAGAATAAACATTTAAGGCAGTGTATAACTAAAACAAAATCCTTTTAAACTTGAACTTAAACATAGTATGGAAAAATAAAATTAAATAATTCCATTTACATATTCACATGGATATTCTACTAATTGAATAATCACATGCAATATCAATAACTGCTTTTATTATGATGGAATGCATAATGCCAGACTATCATAACCACATAGCCAAGGCCTCATGCCAAGACTACAAATAAGATTTTTTCAATGCCTTGTGCCAATACACTATTTTGTCTCATGAGACCTACCGATGCATCGAGGAGCTATAGCGGGCTCCACCCGTCACATATTAAGTCCAATTCATTCCCATATGAAAAGGTTTAAACATAACATAAACATTCGTATTAAAACTAGCATACGAAATGTAAATACTACATCAATAAACCATGAATGGTATAAAAATAACACATCCACAGTCAAACATATCACAAAACCTTCAATACAATATAGAAGTTTTGTTTCATAATAAATCAACTTCAAATAAGCGTAAAATCCATCAAAGGATGTTGACATAGATAAAATCAAAAATCTTTTTAGAGAAATATCTCTTTCTATTTTGAAATCATTTAAGAGTCATATATTTATAAAATAAAACATTTTCTTTGAAAATATTCTTATTAGCTTGT
The DNA here is from genome assembly GCA_963277665.1 of Viscum album. Lineage (NCBI taxonomy): Eukaryota > Viridiplantae > Streptophyta > Magnoliopsida > Santalales > Viscaceae > Viscum > Viscum album. Next base: position 30,514,560 of record OY728150.1, on the reverse strand, counting down.
AATTGAAGCTTCGACGATTTTATAATGGCGGAAAATAGTCACACCCGCCGTATAAGTTTAAAAAAACATTCTTACCTTAATTTTGTTGAAAAGGTTAAAAAGCACCTTGTTTAGAAAAAGACAGAATGATTCCTTTATAAACCTCTTATAAAAATTCAAACAATGGTATAAATGACTTTAACCCATATTCTAGTAAATAGTAAAAATGTTTTGAAATTCATTTTTAAGAAACATGGATGTGGATGATAAAAGATCCCAGTAGATTATTATGTATAAACAACCTCGGATAATGAAGAGATTGCGAAATAAACCCTTACCTTGTACTTTTCCTTGGTTGGGGTAGGTTAACCTTCTGTATAATGGTGAAATAATTGTTATTAAATTATACAAGAATATGATATCATATATGATCTTTTAACATTGATTTGTTAATAATATCTTAGTATTATCGTCGTTTCGGGTGTTAACTTACTCATTTTCTTTGATAAGTTTTGTTACGTAAGCCATGTTTGTTATGGATAGGATGTATCTTATTCATATCCATAATTATATCATGTCCTTAAACAGTTTTTTTAAATCATCAAATGATAATTATACTTGAATGGATACGATGGAGAATGAATCTCATCGCGTTCGTGGAGACAGTAGTCCGTACGTACGCACGAGCGACAATATCATTCTTTTGATATTAAAATAATATATAATTGGATGGTATAACATATATGAACAATCATTATAATGTTATATTTATTATTTACATGAGTTACACATCATTATTATACCCATCCAAATAATAATTTATTGAATAACAATTACACCACGACGTGGAGACGGTAAGTCATACGTACGCACGTATGGTGACATGTTATTAAAAGGATGGATAGAATACTGAATATGGTTGTACCATATTTATAATAACATCACAGTATATATAAGATACTGGAGTTATTATTTTAGAATGGTAATAACAAATAAGTAAGAAGTGGAAGAAGAAATGAATTTGAAAAATGGTGGTGAAAACATTACCTCTTCTTCGGGTTCTTCCTTTTGATTTGATCAAAAGGGATATTAGGTTGGAAAACTAACTAAAGAAAGGCCTATAGGATTAAGTGAGGGATTTTGAGAGAGTATTTGGGTACAGTTTGGCCGATCCAAAAGGCTTTGAAGGTGTGACGTAATGAGAAGGTAGAGTGCCCTTTTATAAGAGGGGTGAGGGGCACCTTTGGAAAAGCTAGAAATAATATTCATAATAAATTCATATTTGGTTTCTAATGGATCAAAAGTGTATTATTTAAAGTTTAAGGTGGGTATAGGTCTAAAACCACTAAACCAATATAATTTATACAGGTTTGGGTTACTATATTAACCTTATCATTAAGTATTAACTCTTGGTTAATAGTTTCACTTTTACAATGTCTCTTTGTATTTTTATATTATATGGTTAATAAACTTACTATATATATCCAAGCGACCACAAAGTAGTCCATTAATTATAAAACTATCATGATATAAGTCTCTTGGCCGAACCTTAGATTTTTAGGAATTTAATATCAATTAATAATATAATATTTGTTTGAAACATTCTTTTATGTCAATTTTGACACTATTCAATAATTGATTTTCTTGAACCATATAATAGAATTATTACTTCTAAAAAAGTTACTTAAGTCACTCCTAACATATCCTGTTAACCTAGAAAATTATTTTAATTCATTAAAAGTCTCAAATTATATTTATTTGGGATTTATAATATAAATTATTTTAATATTTCACTATTATGGTAATTCCTGCATCATCATTGTGTCATAAATAAATTATATTATTTAATATCTAAAAATTATAAATAAAATATCATTATGTAGGAAATATTTTTAGCTTTTTAATGAATATTTAAATATAATTTATCTTATGTATAACCCTATATTAAAAATGTTTTAGTAAATAAAAATTGATTTTAACTCTTTTAACTCTTCTTTGAATTAAATAATAATAAATGTCCTAATCTAATTCAAGTGGACCTAAATGATAATATTTTATTCCTAAGGTTGTTTTTGGTCGAGATACACTTGTACATTAGAATTAGGACATGTGTTAGGGTAATATTAATATCATTTTTACCCTTAATTACCCTATTTACTTTTAACCGTGGCAAATAAAAGTAAAAAAGTTACTATTCATCAAAAATTATTTTCATCTCATTGAACCACATTTTACTCCTTGATATTAACCGTGTCTCTCAGATTTTCGAAATTCCAATCATAGAAGCGTTAAAATTAAGTTTTATGAAAAATTCAGTTTTTTAACTACCACTTAGTAGTTTCACTATTTATCAAAAATTGAAGTTTTTCAGAACAATGCCAAATTTTCACCCTAATCTATAATTGATATTCCGAATTCAAAAATGATGTCTATTTTACAAAATTCCAAACATAAAAGTTGCATTAAAAAAATTTATAATTAATTCCCGCTGTCACAACAAATAGCGTGTTTTTAAGAAACAATATATATCAAAAGATTGACAATTGTTTATGTCCAATTTCAAAGTGAAATTAATTATAATGAACACCATTGGATAAAATGGTAAAAATATATTCTAATTATACTTTAAAAACACTAAATAATATAATTTATCACTATAAATTTTTTTGATTAAAAAAGTTGTTTTTAAGTATTTTTCACTATTCATTAAAATTTGACGTTTTCAGAAAAATACCAAAAATTCAAATTTGGATAATTTCGATATTCTGAATCCAAAAATGAAGTCCATTTGGAAATATAAAATATATATAATTTCAAAAAGTAGGTATTACTATTCATAACGGCTAGTTTGATCGGTTGTGGTGTGTGTTAGAACTCGATGTTGCGTACAACACACGCTATTACATTATTCAAAGGGAAACGTATCGTAGAAGCTTGGGGTGTTACATTATCCCCTCCTTCAAATAATTTCATCCTCGAAATTTCTAGAATACTACCGCATAAAAAGACTTGGGTTGTTCTTCATCATAAGTTCCTCGGGTTCCCACGTTGCCTCTTCCATCTTATGGTTTCTCCACAAGACTTTTACCAGACGCGTCATCCGGTTTCTCAGTACTTTTTCTCTCATATCAAGAATCTTGATGGGATCTTCGCAATAATATAGATCGGGTTCCAGTTCTAATTCCTCTTAGGTGAGTACATGCGTTGGGTCAGGCATGTATTTCCTCAATAGAGATACATGGAACACAACGTGAACTTTGGAGAGACTTGGCGGAATTTCCAATCGGTAAGCTACAACCCCAATTCGTTCTAGAATTTCGAAAGGTCCGATGTACCTGGGACTCAATTTACCATTCTTACCAAAATGTATGACTCCCTTCCATGGAGATACCTTCAGGAAAACTTGATCAACGACTTGAAATTCCAAATCCTTCCTTCGATTATCGGCATAGCTCTTCTGCCTACTTTGAGCTGCTTTGATGTGATTTTGGATTACCTTCACCTTTTCCATCATTTCCTCCACCAGTTCTGGGCCTACAAGATTTCTTTCACCAACGTCATCCCAACAGGTTGGTGTACGACATCTCTTTCCGTATAACTCTTCATATGGTGCCATCTGAATACTCGAATGGAAGCTATTGTTATAGGAAAATTCTACCAGAGGTAAATATTGATCCCACATACCCTGAAATTCAAGTGAGTAGGATCTCAAAATGTCTTCCAAGGTTTGAATAGTTCGTTCTGATTGTCCATCTGTTTGAGGGTGGTAGGCAGTGCTCAAATGAAGTTCAGTATCCAAGGCTTTTTGAAGACTTTTCCAGAATCTTGAAGTAAAACGGGAATCACGATCAGAAACAATCGATAAGGGTAATCCATGAAGTCTCACAACTTCATCAATGTATAGTCTTTCTAGACGTTCCAGTGGTACATCTTCTCTTATAGCAAGAAAATGTGATGACTTAGTAAGACGATCAACAATAACCCATATTGCATCGTTCCTTCTAGGAGACTTTGGTATCCCCATGACAAATTCCATCGTAATATTGTCCCATTTCCACTCCGGTATGGGAAGAGGTTGCAATACTCCACCAGGTTGTTGCCTTCCAGCTTTCACTTGTTGACAAACCATACATCTTGACACAAAATCAGCAATCTCCCTCTTCATGTTGTCCCACCAAAAGTTTTCCTTCAAATCTCTATACATTTTGGTGCTCCCAGGGTGTATAGAGAAATTGGAACTATGAGCATCATCCAACAATTCCCTTTTTAGATCAGGTATATCGGGAAAACAAAGCCTCTTCCCGAATTTCAAAATTCCTTCTTCATACACAAAGTCTCTCAATCTCCCATCATTCACAGCTTTAATCTTCTTTTGAAATTCTTCATCATCGGTCTTAGAACTCTTAATCCTTTCTTGTAAATATGGTTTGGCAACCATTTGAAAAATAATTGATGTTTCACCTTCCTTGGTTATTCCCATGTCCATCTTCACTAGATCCATGAAAATTGGATCCCTTTCAATTCTCATATTGTTCAAAACTCCATGATCTTTTCTGCTCAAAGCATCTTCCACCTTGTTTGCTTTCCCCGGGTGGTAGTGTATCGTACAATCATAATCCTTGAATATTTCAAGCCATCTCCTTTGCCTCATGTTGAGTTCTTTTTGTGAGAAAATATACTTCAAACTCTTGTGATCAGTATAAATCTCACATTTTTCACCATAGAGGTAGTTCCTCCATATCTTCAAAACAAAGATCACAGCTACTAACTCAAGATCATGAGTAGGATATTTTTGCTCATGAATTTTCAACTGTCACGATGCATAGGCAATAACCCTATCATTCTGCATAAGGACACAACCAAGTCCTTTCTTCGATGCATCACTATAAATAACGAACACATAATTCCCCGATGGTAGATTCAATATAGGAGCATTGACTAATCTTCTCTTCAGTTATTTGAAACATTCTTCACAATCTTTTGTCCAAAAAAAATTAACCCCTGTACATGTGAGCTTCGTTAATGGGTTTGCCAATCGGGCAAAATTCTGGACTAAATGTCGATAATAACCTTCCAAACCAATAAAACTGCATACCTCAATTATACTCGTAGGTGCTGGCCATTCTTGGATTTCCTTGGTCTTAGAAGGATCTACAAAGATTCCATCTTTAGAGACAATATGGCCAAGAAAAGAAATCTCATGAAGCCATAATTCACACTTGCTAAACTTTCCATATAATTCATGTCTTCTCCGATTTTTCAGGATAATGCGCAAGTGACTTTCATGATCCTCGTAGCTTTTAGAGTATACCAAGATATCATCAATAAATACCACCACAAATTCATCGAGATATTCCTTGAAAACTCTATTCATCAGATCCATGAATATAGAGGGTGCATTAGTCAATCCAAAGGGCATTACAGTAAACTCGTAATGCCCATACCTGGTTCGAAATGCTGTCTTCGGAATGTCTTCCTTCTTTACACACAACTGATGGTATCCAGATCGAAGGTCAATCTTTGAAAAGTTTTGAGCTCCAAGCAGTTGGTCAAATAAATCATCAATGCGAGGTAGGGGATACTTATTCTTTATTGTTATGGCATTAATCTCCCTATAGTCGATACATAACCTCATAGATCCATCTTTCATTTTAACAAAAAGAACAGGGGATACCCATGGAGAAACACTAGGGTGAATAAATCCCTTATTACTCAATTCCTCTAGTTGTTTCTTTAGTTCAACTAATTCTACATTGGCCATTCTATAAGGGGTCATCGATATAGGCCTTGATCCAAGAATTAAATCAATGGAAAACTCAACTTCTCGTTCTGGAGGATGTCCAGGTAAATCTTCTGGAAACACATCTACATATTCTTTCACAACAGGTACATCCTCTATTTCAACATTCCTTTCCTCACCCACAGTAATTTCATTCCCTTCCTCCCCAATAATTGAATTTAGTTGAGCTACTGGGGGTGGATATAGATAAGAATTAGGTGGTGACGATTCTGCTCTAAAGATAAGGTGTTCCTTATCATCATCATCAATAATCGTAACCTCTTTCTTATTACAATAAATCTTTGCATCATAGTCCGAAATCCAGTCCATACCGAGGATTATATCAAACTCAATCATAGGAATGACGATGAGATCAGCAGATAAAGACATTTATGTGCTCTAATGGGGACTGATTCACAAAACTTTGTTGCAATGATACTTCCCTTAGGAGGTTTAACTGACAACTCCCTTGTTAAATAAAATTGTAAATATCTAATTTTCTTAGCAAACTGGAAAGATATTAAAAAATGTGATGATCCAGAATCAAATAATGCATTTTCTAAACTTGAGGAAACCATTAAATTACCTTCCACCACGTCTTTTGGAGCTTCTACCTCAACAGTAGTGATTGCATAAGCTTGGCAATGATCCCTTGGCCTTTTCTAAGGTAAGTTCCCTTGACGATTAGGACATTAATTTTCATAATGTCCCATCTCCCTGCAATTGTAGCATTGAACATTGGTAGCTTCCTTCTTCCCTTTTCATTCACGATCTTGGTGGACTTTTTCACCACACTTGTAACAGACACCCATTACCTTCAACCAAGTATCGGGGTGATTCTTCCCACATTTACCACAGGATGGATATTAAACCTTTCCCTTATTCCCCTTATTTCCATTCCCATATTGATCAGCAGATCTCTTCTTCTCTTGCTTTGCTTTAAATTCATAAAACTTAGAGAATTCCTTTTCTGTTTTGATAGCACATGAGACAATGTCTTCGTACAACGAGAAGGATTGTGAGACTAATGATCGATGAAGAAATGGTTTTAACCCATCAATGAAACAATCAATATTACTTCTTGGGTTATTTATATAATCTCCAGCATACCTTGTTAACCTTGTAAAGTTAGCCTCATACTTTGAAACATTCTCATCCTCCTTTTGTCTCAGACTCAGAAATTGACTTTCCATATCTGCTCGATGGTCATGAGGAACGTATTTTTATAAAAACAAATCTTTGAACTCCCTCCATTCCATATTTGATACTTCATCATCTTCGATCGTGTTTTGAATCAATGACCACCATTGATCATCATCTCCGGTGAGGCGATAAACTACCATGATAACTTTTTCCCTTCCACTACTCCCCAAAGCCTGAAATATTTTCTCTAGAGAATTTATCCATTGCTCAGCTACTAAGGGATTTTTACTCCCATTGAATGTTGGTGGTTGTTGCCTCATAAAGAGATCTAACATTGATCATCCACGCTATGGATCAGGGTGCTCCATACGGGTAGGGTTATTATTCATAACCTGAGTGAGTTGTCCCAGTATGGTGATTAGCTGATCGGCACCAGTTGCATCACTAGCTCCACTATAATTATCTTGAGCAAGAGGGAAATCCCTACATGGAGTGTGTGCATTGATACGGTTTCCATTTCATCCACTAGGCGTCATTTTCGAAACAGTGGCATAAACTAGATCAGTTTATAAATCAAAATACATAATCCCATACCTATAAAACACTTAACATAAATTGAACTATTTGTGGATATAATCCATAATCATAAAAAATGTTTTCTTTGAGGAAGTATATACTCATAAATCTTTCATAATGATTTGTAAAGAAAATGAGAGTTATCCTAAGCATATCCCCCTGGAGTGTCATAACCAAGAGTGCAGCAAGGCTCGTTGTCGTGCACCAGTTCCCGTTTGAGTCTAGCTCAAAGCGGTGTTTTCGGGTTTTACCCCTAGATACATCTGTGCCAGAGCTGCCTCTACCTGCTTGTATCCAGATAGGGATGTATTGCTCGGAAAACTCACAAAATCTCTACAATATCAAAATTCTAGGAAGTTCTTCTATACTAATCCTCAAAGTCCATCTTAGGTCTATGTGCTCTAATCAGAGTTTATCTAAATCTAGCTTCCAAGGTTTGTACTAAACTTTCTCTAATACCAACTGTAACGCCCCGACCCCAGTTACCCAGAGTCGGTGCATTATTACATAACATTGGCAAGATCACAAGAAAGATCAAATCTCGAAAGACCGATTGGTTTAGTAGCCTTGGAAACACTAGATATATTCATAAAGTTTTACATTACATCATGAAGTGAAAAACTACTACAACAACATATTGACTCCATAATCCACACTAGTATCCCCTCATAATATCCCTGCAAGTCATTCATAATTTACTTCTTCACATCCTGGGAAAAATAAAACATAGAAAAGGGGTGAGCTCAAATGCCCAATAAGGATAACAATATAGAAGAAACTTTCATAAATAAGAATAAACATATAAGGCATTGTATAAATAAAACAAAAGCCTTTTAAACTTGAACTTCAACATAGTATGGCAAAATAAAATGAAATAATTCCATTTACATATTCACATGGATATTCTACTAATCGAATAATCACATGCAATATCAATAACCGCTTTCAAAATGATGGAATTCATAATGCCAGACTATCATAACCACATAGCCAAGGCCTCGTGCCAAGACTACAAATACGATTTTGTCAAGGCCTTGTGACAAGACACTAGTTTGTCTCATGAGACCTACCGATGCATCGAGAAGCTATAGCGGGCTCCACCCGTCACATATTAAGTCCAATGCATTCCCATATGAAAAGGTTTAAACATAACATAAACATTCGTATTAAAACTAGCGTAAGAAATGTAAATACTTCATCCATAAACCATGCATGGTATAAAAATAACACATCCACAGTCAAACATATCACAAAACCTTCAATACAATATAGAAGTTTTGTTTCATAATAAATCAACTTCAAATAAGTGTAAAATCCATCAAAGGATGTTGACAGAGATGAAATCAAAACTCTTTTAAGATAAATATCTATTTTTATTTTAAAATCATTTTAAGAGTCATATATTTATAAAATAAAACATTTTCTTTGAAAATATTCTTATAAGCTTGTAAGGGAAGCTTCAAAGATTTTATAATGGCAGAAAATAGCTGCATCCGCCGTATAAGTTAAAAAAACATTCTTACCTTAATTTTGTCGAAATGGTTAAAAATCACCTTGTTTGGAAAACGACGGAAAGATTCCTTTATAAACCTCTTATAAAAATTCAAACAAGGGTATAAATGACTTTAACCCATATTCTAGTAAATAGTAAAAATGTTTTGAAATTCATTTTTAAGAAACATGGATGTGGATGATAAAGAGATCCCAGTAGATTATTACGTATAAACAACCTCGGATAATGAAGAGATTGCGAAATAAACCCTTACCTTGTACTTTTCCTTGGTTGGGGTAAGTTAACCTCCTATATAATGGTGAAATAATTGTTATTAAATTATACAAGAATATGATATCATATAAGATCTTTTAACATTGATTTGTTAATAATATCTTAGTATTATCGTCGTTTCGGGTGTTAACTTACTCGTTTTCTTTGATAAGTTTTGTTACGTAAGCCATGTTTGTTTTGGATAGGATGTATCTTATTCACATACAGAATGATATCAAGTCCTTAAACATTTTTTTTAAATCATCAAATGATAATTATACTTGAATGGATACGATGGAGAATGAATCTCATCGCGTTCGTGGAGACGGTAGTCCGTACGTACGCACGAGTGACAATATCATTCTTTTGATATTAAAATAATATATAATTGGATGGTATAATATATATGCAGAATCATTATCATGTTACATTTATTATTTAAATGAGTTACGCATCATTATTATACCCATCCAAATAATAATTTATTGAATAACAATTACACTACGACGTGGAGACGGTAAGCCGTACGTACGCACTTATGGTGACATGTTATTCAAAGGATGGATATAATACTGAATATGGTTGTACCATATTTATAATAACATCAAAGATTATATAAGATACTGGATTTATTATTTTGGAATATTAATAACAAAGAAGGAAGAAGTGGAAGAAGAAATGAATTTGAAAAAGGGTGGTGAAAACATTACCTCTTCTTCGGGTTCTTCCTTTTGATTTGACCAACAGGGCTCTTAGATTGGATTTATGACTAAAGGAAGGCCTCTAGGATGAATTGAGGGATGTTGAGAGAGTATTTAGGTAGAGTTTGGCCGAGCCAAAAGGCTTTGAATGTGTGAGTTAATGATAAGGGAGAGTGCCCTTTTATAAGAGGGGTGAGGGGCACCTTTGGAAAAGCTAGAAATATTATTTTATAATAAATTCATATTCGGTTTCTAATGGCTCCAAAGTGGATTCTTTAAAGGTTAAGGTGGGGATAGGTAAAAAAACACTCAGCCAATATAATTTATACAGGTTTGGGTTACTATATTAACCTTATCATTAAGTATTAACTCTTAGTTAATTAGTTTCACTTTTACAATCTCTCTTTGTATTTTTATATTATATGGTTAATAAACTTACTATATACATCCAAGAGACTTCCAAGTGGTACATTAATGATAAACCTATCATGATATAAGTCTCTTGGACTAAAGTTAGATTTTTAGGAATTTAATATCAATTAATAATATAATATTTGTTTTAAAAATGCTTTTATGTCAATTTTGACACTATTCAATAATTGATTTTTGTGAACCTTATAACAGAATGATTACTTCGAAAAAAGTTACTTAGGTCACTCCTAACATATCATATTAACCTAAAAAATTATTGTAATTCATTAAAAGTCTCAAATTATATTTATTTGGGTATTTATAATATCAATTATTTTAATTGTTCACTATTATGGTAATTCCTGTATCATCATTGTGTCATAAATAAATTAAATTTTTTAATATCTAAAAATTATAAATAAAATATCATTATGTATTAAATATGTTTATCTTTCTAATTAATATTTATAATAGAATTTATCTTTTTTATAAACCTGTATTAAAAATGTTTTAGTAAATAAACATTGATTTTAACTCTTTTAACTCTTCTTTGAATTAAATAATAATAAATGTCCTAATCTAATCTAAGTGGACCCAAATGATAATATTTTATTCCTAAGGTTGTTTGTGGTCGAGATAATCTTGTCCAATAGAATTAGGACATGTGTTAGGGTATTATTAATATCATTTTCATCCTTAATTACTCTATTTACTTTTAACCGTGGTAAATAAAAGTAAAAAAGTTATTATTCACCAAAAATTATTTTCATCTCATTGAACCACATTTTACTCCTTGATATTAACTGTGTCTCTCGGATTTTTGAAATTCCAACCACAGAAGCGGTAAAATTAAGTTTTATGAAAAATTCAGTTTTTTAACTACCACTTAGTAGTTTCACTATTCATCAAAAATTGATGTTTTTCAGAACAATGCCAAAATTTCACCCTAATCTATAATTGATATTCCGAATTCAAAAATGTTGTCTATTTTACAAAATTCCAAAAAAAAGTTTCATTAATTAATTTATTAATTAATTCCCACTGTCACAACAAATAGTGTGTTTTTAAGAAACAATATATATCAAAAGATTGACAATTGTTTATGTCCAATTTCAAAGTGAAATTAATTATAATGAACACCATTGGATAAAATGGTAAAATTATATTCTAATTATACATTAAAACCACTAAATAATATAATGTATCACTATAAATTATTTTGATTAAAAAATTTGTTTTTAAGTATTTTTCACTATTCATAAAAATTGGACGTTCTCAGAAAAATACCAAAAATTCAACTTAGGATAATTTCAATATTCTGAATCCAAAAATGAAGTCCATTTTGAAATATAAAATATATATAATTTCAAAAAGTAGGTATTACTATTCATAACGGCTAGTTTGATCGGTTGTGGTGTGTATTAGAACTCGATGTTGCGTACAACACACGCTATTACATTATTTAAAGGGAAACGTACCGTAGACGCTTGGGGTGTTACACCATACATATGAGTACTTTGATGTATGACTAGTAAGTATCAGTTCATTGTTCATCCATCTTAAAATTTTGGACATAACGTGAGCTTCCTGATTAAATAGGTCCAGTTTTTTAAATCTATTGCACTATTTGTATTTGAAATAAATTGAACATGTCGTCATACACATTTCTATGGTGATCAATATTCAGGAAGAGAGATCGGATTGAGCTCGTGGGAGATGATGACCATCTCCAGTGTTTATCTCATGCGGATGAGATTTCTGGAACCAAACCAAATCCATGCATGAAATCTATGTCTTGTATTCATGAGATTTAATCAAAGATGATATTAATCCAACTACAAATAGAGTTACTAGAGTATTTTGAGATTCCATAATGAGGATCACATGATCCTCATCACATGCTCATGATGATACTGACTAACTAACTAAAGAGTAAATTTTAATTATAAAAGAAAAAAAATAAACATACAAAGAAAATTACATCGCTTACGGGTCTAAAATGAAAATATGCCATGTTTTTATAAGTATATTATTTAAGATATCCATGTTTTAAGATTTAAAATTATGATATCCTCAACTCTTAAATGGTTCTTCAGCACGACATAAAACTCAAAGGCCTTAACTTGAATTGAATCTAAGAGATGATTTCATGGACTCCACTGAAAAAAATAAAGGAACCAGGATGAGGAATTGATGCTTCCAATACCATGAGAGAGATATTTTTTTCTACAAAATAGAGAGTCTTTAAAACCATGTTTTGTGAAGAGAAGTTTTTTCATAGTGCGTGAAGGAAAAGAATATCATAGGCCTTCAAAAGGTTTTTTACACTCTCAAAGTTTCTTTTTGAAGAAAATTATTCCATTAATAAAATGGTATAGCATGATACACATATCTAGGGATTTGTGAAGAGGACCAACATGTCCCTCTGGATGCATGAAGAGAAAATCCTTCAAGATTAAGTGCCATCATGAAGGAGAATATATTCCATGAAATAGTGTCTCCCATATTGTATTTCACAAATGATAAGTTCCACTAGTACACAAGATTTATAAAGATTCATTGAATGCTTCGTTTCATACTATATATAAAGAAGTGTGTGTTTACTATGTACAATGAATAAGAGTTCATAAAGAAAAGTGGACAGTGTTCATGACACACAAATAGTGAACCTAAACTAAATAAATTAGTGAACAGTGTATTTTGGGGTTTTCATGTAACATTAAATACATGCATGCATTAATTCGTGATAATACACATGAAAATACAATTTATATATGAAAAAATTGATATTGGGAAGCACAAAAAATATCAAATAAAGATTATGCTTGTTCTAGGTTTTTTGATGTAATGAAACACTTGTATGAAGTGGAATTGATTTGAGGAAGTGAATGCTTTTTTCTTACAAAAAATATTTAAGAAGAGTGTGTTCACTACTTTCACACATAATCGATGCTAGGAAATTCATCATAGAAGGAGTGTCTACCTGAGAATTTGATAAATAGAGGAATATTTCAACTTGTAGTGTTTTGATAAAATTAATTAGTTGTTAATTCTAAGATAGAAGATAAGTGGAATTTTCATCTTCCAATTATTATTAAAAAAATTTGGGCCAATGTTCATATTATCATGTTGCTTTAGTATCAGTCGAAGACCTTCAGTAGAGGTACACTATTATCCAGCTGATGAAAAATCATCTAGTGAAAATATAGATCTTGTTTCGAAGTTTATTTAATATCTTTTGAGAACCGGCCGTACTAGTATAAACAACACCATTAAAGGTAGGTGGAACCAGTATAAATAACACCATGGACTCCGGATGATTGTTTAATTCCTACCTAAACATTTTATTCCAAATCAAGGTGTTTATAATCACTTCAAAACAATATTGATAAGAGAATCCATGAATCATCAATAGGTTAATCAAGGAAAGGATTAGGTCTTTTTATCAAACCATGTAAAAAATATTTATGTTGTTTCAATTATTATCTACATTTCATATAATAGATATATTCCTATTAACTAAGACAGGGGTTCAAGAATAGAGGTGTTGATTGAATGAAATTAAAATCTTGTAAAAATTTGGGTACAATAATTCACCCCCCTTCCCCCCTCATGGTTCCTTCACGATCTATCTAGGATATATAGAAAAGAGGAATCATGTAAGGGACTAGGGAACTAGTTTCATGAATGTAATGGGATTAATGAGACTAAGAATTTATTGAGATATATGTTCCTCATATAAGATAAGTTTATTGGTTCACATAGAATGGGTTTCATGAAAGCTAGAGTCTATGTGAGACTCTAAGAGGTGTGAGGCATATGACTCTAACATAGAGGGGTTGGTTTTCCTGAAATTCATCTCCATAATGAACCTAGGTTCTAAAGGTCCCGTAGGAGGTTTCTAGAAAAGTATCAATACCTGTAGAAATCCATTGGTTCTTTTTTGCTTGAAATTTAGAGTTTTGTGAATTGGAGATTTGGCTAAAAGCAAAGGTAAGATTCCCCTCAAATGAGGGTATTTATAGAATCCATAGAGGATTAGAAATACATTTAATGAAATATTCTATATTTTCATAAGATAAAGTTTCATGGAACTCCAACACCCATTCAAAAAACATGGGTGTTTCATGATGGAATGGACATTCACAAATCTAGAAACTTGTGTAGTTTTTTGTGCATGTGTCAACTCAACTTTGCCCCGATCGGCCACGGTGATCCTTGACTTCTCACATAACTCTTGTTTATAGAATTCTATAATGGTTCCTAATGGAATTGTTTTCAAAGTTATGTTCAATCTTATGGTTAATGAATTATACTTGTGGCTCACAAAATTATATATCCCCTTTATACATAATAGGTCTCATGAGACAAAATAGTTTTGGGTATTAAATGTATGCTTGTCCAATTTATCATGATGTCTTGACTATGGTCTTGATAAAAAATAAATTTATTGTCACAATATATTGATAGAGGGTTTTTGATGTATGAAATTATGTGTTACATCATTATGAGATCAGTATTGTTGATATCTATTTTTTCCTTTATTATCATTGATATAGAATGATACTAGTTTAAAGTTTATTATGGATTTATATTGTTTACCTACTCCTACAATAATTTTTATACTGTATTTATTCCATGATTACTTCAGTTATAAGTTTCCCATATACGGAATTTTGTTTCACCCCTTCTTATATTCACATTAATCCAACTTACGAAGAAATGTATAACATGTTTCATCTTTAGAAAGAAAATGAATCTGAATGAATATATGGGAAATATTGAAGACTTATTATGGTTTAAATATTTTCGTATATATAGTGGGAAATATTTTTTAATATAAATAAAATGTGTTTTAGTAGTTTGTGTTGTTTCAAAATTATCTAAAGATTTAAACCTAAAATGATCCTTTGGATATAAGAGGTGAAATAATTGATATTGAGTTTTTAATTAATGATAGTCATATCTAGGATTTTACAACTCACGTAAAAGTGAGTTTGTAAAGTATGTTTCTATGAGAATAGGACATGAGAGTTTGAGGTTGGGATTCATAGATAGTATCAAAGTAAATGTTTATACAACTTTGAAGATTAGTATGTTTATTGAGGGTAATTTAAGGGTTTATAAGTTAGGGTTGATCATAATTTGACTGGTATAAATTATATTATATGATAAGTAAATAATTTAATGTTAAGATAATAAAAAACATTTTATTTGGGGATTATGATAAGATAACTTTGGGGAAAATACTAAAAATAATCCTAAGTATGGGATGACATCCAAATTTGTTGGTAAAGAATTGAGTATGTCATTTTCTTAGAAATTACATCTGTTTATAGACATTATAATTGGATTTAGGATCTGGAAAATATGTACCTAGGGATAATATCCCCAAAAAGTTTGGATTGTGTATTAACTCAATCATCACCTGGTGCGTGAAAAAGAGGCTTAACCACACACTTGGTTTGAATCTCTCATGGTATATTATTTGCTAAATCAAATTATATTTATAAACCACTATGATGGATTTGAACATTTTTTAGGTTAGAAAACCTAATAATAAAGTTATATTAGATAAAATAGATTAAACATTTAGATTCAGAAGTTAAGGTGCATATTAATTAATATTTTTTTTCATGTATAACAGATAAGTTATATTTTCAGAGTATATATTTCGATGGTTTCGGGTTTAAAATATATTAATAAAGTTCATCGTAATTTGGGAACTGTATTTTAATGATTAGGCTAAAAAGTATGAGAAAATCTTACTCAACGTAGCCTAGGTTGAACCAATATTGATATAGGTTAAACTAAGAGTGATATAGGTTAAATATAGTCTAATATAATTAGATTTTTAATAAAAATAGGCTAACATAATAGTTTTATAAATTCATATATCATGAGTTTAAATTTCCCTATGTTTATTTATGATAATTCCATTGTATTTTTAATGTTTCATCATGCATGTCCACCTTTTTGTTTTAGTAATGGTGGGAACTAGAAAGAACCATGGGTGTGAGTGAAAATTTATATATTACCTAAATGAACAACCCATTAGAATGGGATATGGATTGAGAAAATTTTCATTTAAGATGAATCATCTATCATGAAATATGATTAACAATGAAAACATAGTCTATTTCCAAAACACGTAAGTGAAGAGAAATATGGAGTCTCACTGATGATCAATAGATATAGATAATGGTGTAAAAACCATTAAATTTTCTCTATGAAAAAAATTGTTGGAAGGTTTGGGGTAATTTAACTTAAAGAGATGGGTAAATGCTATAACTATTAAGATTAAGGTCAATAGACTCGAATTTTTAAGGGAAATAGAGAATCTATAAAAATATGTTCCTTGAATTACAAGAGAGTTAGTAATTATGCAACTCAATGTCCCAATCCAAGGGATATAACTGGAAATAGTGACCAAAAACCATGAAAATAAGTAAAAGCCTATGAAATTACTAATAATGAATCTAATAGTGAGTTTTCACTCTAGATTTTTTATTATCTTATGTATTTTAAGTTTTCCCCAACTACTTGATATTGGGTTATATATAAAAACCCCTAGTGGTATGATTATCATATAAATCATTTTCAAGGTTTTTGGGAAGTTTTTTCTTATAGATATAGTTCTTATTCCCTGAGTATGATTCAATGTAAAATTATTAATGTGTTAGATATCTTTATAAAGTCCTTATAATAATTTTTATAAAGATAAATCTCATCTAACATCCTAAAAAACCATGATCATCTAGATATGTTTGGTTAATTATAATTTCCTTATATAAATTATATTTATCTTATATGTAAAATTACAAGGACATAATTTAGTTACTAGAGGGAGTTTAACGCCTTAAAATTTTAATATTTTATTACTTTAAATAATTAAATGTGTTCAGTAGCTTTCTTTACACAAAACACCAACCTTAAAGGAAACTATTTTATATTTAGATAAATATTAAGTATGACCATTAAATATATTCATTGA
Organism: Viscum album; assembly: GCA_963277665.1. Taxonomy (NCBI): domain Eukaryota; kingdom Viridiplantae; phylum Streptophyta; class Magnoliopsida; order Santalales; family Viscaceae; genus Viscum; species Viscum album. The sequence continues at coordinate 30,497,212 of OY728150.1, read as the reverse complement.
ATTATAGAAATTGAATAGGATTATCTACTTTAGAAAATATTTTTAGAAATAAAATAATGGTTACTTTTAATATTAATTAAATTCAATTAGAATAGCTAAAATAACTAAGAAAATCATTATATGCATAAAAATATATTTTTCTAAAACTATTGTTTTATTTTAATAATATAATTATATTTTTATAGATAATAATAAAATATATTGATAATATGAATAACATATTACAAATAAATTGATTATTAATTGATAGAAAATAAGAATAAAAAATAGTTAATAATTAAGAAGATATTTTTCAATATGAACACTTTTCTACTATATTATGGGATCTTATTTGAATATTGAATTATGAAATGTTATAAATTAAATATTTAAAAATGAATATAATTTTTTAATTAAGAATAATAATCTAAATATAAGATATTATTTTGGATTTTTCTAAAAAGAATGATTTTTAGGTGAATAGTGCAAAATTATCTTTTTATAAATAACATGAAATTTATGAAATTATTAATATATAAGTACAAATTTTAAATTCATGAAACCTTTTTCTAATAAAAAATATTATTTTATAAGTGAATTTATAATTTAAAAAAATTAATTTACAAACCCATATTTGATATTTTAAAAAATAAGCAATATTTTCTCAAAAATTATCTTTTAACACATTAAAAACTTTTATTTTAAAATTAATTTTTATCACTTTTATAAATTGAATCAAATGAAATAAATTTTAAACATATAATCATTAGTTCGAAATTATCTAATAATTCTCAATTTATGTTTGGGAATATGTTATAAGTTCCAATATGTAAAAACAAGTTACCGTAGTAATAGATAAAATGGTAAAGGTAATAATTCATGGGGTAAAGGGATTTAAACATGATATAAATAAGTTTATAATTGAGTATATTATGTTTGGGTCTACCTTATCTATTATTTATTAAATTATTTTTCAATTTTTTATCCACATCACATGTTGAACATGTTCTCCCTTTTTATAAAGTTGAATTATTTACAAAAAATATCATTCTCACTGCTTATAAAAGGGACCTCTCACCACCCCTTCAAGGAACACATAAATATTAAGTTTCATACTAAAAACCTACTTATTTTCCTTCCCCAATAATAATATTTCACTCTATTGACCTTATGGTCACAATATATGAGCATATTCCATCCATTTCAAATGGATCTTCCAAGGAAATCTCAAAATGGTCAACATGGGTATTTATTTTTACATAACTTCCTTCTTTTATATATATATTTTCCAATTAAAATTTTCAAATTACTAGGTAATTAAATTATTTTTACTTATAAATAAAATATTATTATTTTATTTTAAAAATAATTAATCACCTTTTCCCTTTTCCATTAAAAAATCATGAAACCATAATTCATGTGTTGTGCGGACTACCGCCTCCATGACACAGCAAGTTTCGTTTTACTTCACCACCCTAAAAAAAAAATTGGAAATTTCATAAATAATTATTATATTTATATAAGCTTTATTATTATTAAGTATTAAACCATATAACTTCTTGCTATGGTTCTATGGAAATTGAAATCTCTTACCACGCATACGTGTGGACTACCGCATCTATATAACCATTGGTTTTAATTTTTATTTTCATAAAAGACTTATGTGGATGATCATGAAGATGGTATTAAATGATAAATATTATTTTTATGATATTATTAAGTTGGTGGTGTAGAAACTTTCATAACATATTAATGATATTATCGACAAATGATTATCATTAATTTAGTCATTTAAAATGAGTGAACTAAGAGGAAAATGAAATCTTCTTTCTAAGTAATTACTTTATATAAAATTTATAAAATTTATTATTATTCAAAATTATGGTATATAACACAAATAACCACCCAATAATATCATTGTCAATATTTGTAATTTTATTGTAACTAAACCACCTCATTATCACCCATTAATCATGTTAGGTACATATTAGGGTCGGTCTAACCACCTACATGAACAATAGTATGAATTTAAATAATGGGTGAATATGAGAAAATATTTACTGATATAACATGATATAAACATCTAAATAATTTTTTTGGTAAGTTTATATCATCATTTTACTCCTTAATTAAGCAAACGGCTTTCGTTCATTAAGAATTTTCGAAACATGTTCATCTTCGATTTCAATCTCATGGATCATAACCAAAATTTCCATGAAATTAAATTATTGAATTATGAACCATATTATAAAAAATATTAAAATACCTTAAATTATATTGTAATAATTAAATTTTTATCATGAATGAATACTAACACTATTTTTATGAAATAAGTTCAAAATGATAAATATTACTTACACTCGAGGTTGAAAATAAATAAAAAATAAATAATATTAATTTTTATAGAATGAGTATAAATGAGGATTATAAATTATTATATATATAAATAAGTTTATTTATTAATTATTTAACTAACTTATTTTAATTATTTAGAACATTTGGTGCAATTTCATAAGAAATCGAGATCAATGTAAGGGTTTTCGTCTCAAATTCCTCTCTTCGAGACACGATTGGTATTATACACAAAATTTTATTTACATGTTTAATATATATAATACTTGAGATATAATATCATGAATTATATTTTAATCATGGTATTTTAATTTTAATTACAATCCCACTCATTCAATGGGTTTTTATTAAAGTGTTACTCAAGTCATAAGAGTTTTCTTGATCTTGATTCTGATTCTTTGAGACATGTTACATGTTGTGAAACTTGTTTCTTTCGTATGGTGTTATATTGATTTAATATCCCATTAATTTTATACACATTTTTTCCTTATAATACATGGGAAAAAAATCCCAATCATTTTTTTTCTTCAAATTTATTTTGACTCAAGTGTTTCACCAATCATAATATTTTTGGGTAACTTAATTTTTATTCATTGAGTTATAATCATTCACATGAACATATTTAATATAAGTTGGGTAAATTATTACATTTTATTTTATTATGTGGTATTGAAGAATTTTTTAAACTTTTACCACATAAAAACCTTTTAAAATGTTTCATTTCCCATGGTGTATGTTTCCCATAAGGGATATTGATAACTCAAGTCTCTTTTCCTTGAGTTATATTGTTTCATTGTGAACTTATTTCTTCAATGATTGGGTTCTCCTGCCCTAATATTGTTATTATATGGTATTTTATAACCCTATGTATGGAAATTATATTTTAATAACAATGAATTTTTTGATATTATTCTTATGATTTGTGTTTTGAACAAAGGTATTTTGAAAATAAAAAAAGTTTTCTCCTTTCACTTTTATAGGTTTTAATATCCTATCCTCTTTTCTCCAAGATAAAATTTATGTATTTTTTAAGATAAATTTTTGGAGATTATTTTTAAAATTAATAGTTTTCTAAATATTTCACATCACCTGTTCAAAAGTTATCTTTGAATGTGACATGTACATTTGAATTTTATGTCAATGTGAAAAAAAAATTAAAAATCTCTTAAGTTTTCATTTCCAATTCCCTTATTGTTTTCAAAATTATTTACCCTAAGGGGGTTCATTTTTCCTGATATTTCCTCAAATATATATATATATATATACATAATCATTGGGGGATTAAAATCATATTATAAAACAATTCAATTATTGTCCTTATCTTTTGTGATACCATTCGAAAAACTATTTGTGAAATGATTTTTTTTATTTATGTCAATATCCTTATATTTCTAATTTGTTATGATGTGGTTATATTCTATTGAAACTATTAATATTATTTCAATAGATATATTTTGATCATGTTATTCAATTAATGAGTTAGCTATATACTCATTTCTCTATACAATGTGAACACTACATTTTTACATAATTTAGATTGGAATATGATAACCTAGAAAGAATGATATTCTTTTGAAATGGGGAAGAGTATTGGAATTGTGTATATTATTATTACAATATGTATGATTTTTTTAAATTTTACTATGTATTTTTTGACCCTCCACCTTCTTTCTCTAGATGGGTTATGGCCATTTTATCCCTTTTATTAACATGGGTAAAAGTATTGATATTCTTGATGATTATTGTCTACTAATATGGGATGATCATGTATTGAAATTCGATATCCTTTATATGGATAGCCTTTTTTATTTAGTAAGTTTTTCCTTAAGTAATGGAAAAAAAATTGTTAACTCTTACAGTTAATGCATTAGACATAATTAAGTGATGGGTGGGGCCCGAAATTATATAACCCCACAATGCATCAATGGGTCTCATGCGACAAAATAGGTTTAGGTATTTGGTGTATGTTGGAAAATTTCAACAAGATTTCTTGAATATAGTCTCTAAGATAAATAAATGTCTTGTAAAAAGGCATTGAAAGTTGGTTTTTTATGTTATACATTATTTATTCTGTCGATATGAGATCTGTATTATTGATATCTATTGTTTCATTTATTATAATGGATATATAATGATCCTAGTATAAAGTTGATTATGAATTCATGTTACCTAATCTTGAAATTATATTTAGGATATTGTTATTCCATTTTTTCCTAATTAGTTTAGTTATATGTTTCCCTTACTGGTCATTTAAGCTCACCCCTTCTTTTGTTTCCATTTCCCAAGGTTATGAAGAAACGTAGTACACATGAATTGTTTACAAGGATAAAACTTCTGAAAGAGTTTATGGGAGATGTTAAAAACTCATTATAGATTAAGTAGATTCATATATATAATAGAAAAAATATCTATTTTATTAAAAGAACAAGTATTTTATTATTTTTTGTTTTTTCTAATTATCTAAATCTCTAAACCTAAAAGGATCATTCATATATAAGAGATGCAATAATCGTTATTATTTTTTTAATAACATATGGTTATATCTAATATTTTACTGCCCTTATTAAAGTGAGTATATAAATTATGTTCCAATGAGCATTGAATCATGTATTTCATGCCTAGGGTGTCTCATAGGTAAACACCCATCGATTAGAATAATGAATTATAGGTTATTTACACAATATAGAATAAATTTTTTTAAGGTAAAGTCAATAGTTTTCCCCAGTCAGTCAAATATTATGGCTACCGAGGTGAATGCCTATTGATTAAAAGAAGTAAGTATAGGGTATTCAAAAAAAAGATATTGTTAAAAAGGTGATATTTTGTATATTTTATTAGAATTAATGAAAAAGGTACTTGTAGATTAATTAACTCATATGGATTTCATTTCCGTATTACCATGAAAACATTGAAATTTGGATAATATATAAAATAATTACTTCAACATATTAAAAACTTATAAAATTTTATAATGAGAGAGAATACCACACAAGTAACTTTAAAATGGTTTAATTTAGTTTATTGAAATAGATGATAAAATCCCTTATAATAGGATAAGAAAATATAGTAAATTTAAGAAATAAATTCTTCTCTTTTTACATTATGTTAAAATATTGAAAAATAAGAAAAATAATGGCTTCAATTTGATTTTGAAGAAATGAACATATGATATGAATGTTTTCATAAAAATATATTCCAAATATGTATTTATGGTGTAATTATTTCATTAAAAAGTATCATTGATAAAAAATGTGAAGAAAATGGAAGAGAAATCATGAAAATAGTTATCATGAAGTTTGGTTATGTCATCATAAAAAATGAAGTTAGTCAGCTTAAATATCATTACAATAAGGTGAAAATAATAATATTAAATATATACATTAAAAATATAACATCTCAATAATGTAATCTTGAAAAAAAATGTTAAAGTAATAGAAACATGTAAATAAAGATAGGAAATTCTATGAAAGCTAAAATAAATACTTATAATTCTTTAATGGTTTAAAGTAACTTAAATTGGTGAAAGATATATAAAATTATTTATTAACTATTATTAAATAGATATATCACATGTATATAAGATAATTCATGTTAAACATTCAAAATAATCAAACCAAATATTTTTGGTAAAAAAAGATTATAGATGTGGAAGATAAATACATAGGAAAGGAGTGTAAGTTTTCATTTAAAATGTAATATTTTGTGAGGTAATAATTAATCAAGACAAATATATAAAAATTTAAATTCCCAATAAAAAAGGTGGAAATAAAATAAGCAATAGTCAAGGGGTATAATATACCCAAATAGAAAAATAAAGGTAAAGAACAAATAGAATAACTTGATAAAATAATATTGAGTCATAAAGTTTATTATCAATATAAAGGGTCATTGAAAATAAATAATATCCCAAAATAAGAGGGTAAGTTTATTAATTGAATTAAATATGTAAAACAATATATATAAAATAATAATGTGTGAGAATAATTAATTCAAACCCAAAATGGAGATAATCAGTGGAGAAAATTATTTCAATGTTTATAATTTATAAGGTATAAATTATTAATTAATGATGAGATAATAAAAGGAATATATATCCTATAAAATAATATAAAAAACTTAATATAAATTAAAAAATATATATGACACATAAAATATGGTCGAACTACCATTGAATTCCTGGTATGTGCCTTTATTCGATTCAATTTAGAGATTTATGATGGTGGCAAAGTTGTGTTAAATCACAATTCCTTGGAATATATTCCCTTTCCTCAGATATCTACATTGAATCCTTGGATTCATGTAAATCCTCTAGTGGTTGATGTGTCCCCCCCTGCTCAGTTATCGAAATTACTCCACATTGGGTTTTGTGGTGGTCCCTTTGGCATCTGGCAGTGATGGAGCCTCGGAGTCCTGGACTGGATGTTTTCTTACCTCAACTCCCCTTAAAAAATCTTTCAAGTAGTTGTCATTATTTTCTACCTTCCACCTTTAGTGTGTTCATCCTCCACCCATCCCTCTGATATAAATAGTAGTGAAGAATCATTAATAATAGGAGGGTGTATTAGGGCCCTCTTTAACTAAATGACAGGTTGTCATAACTTTCATTTTCTATCAATGGACTCTCCTGGCCAAATTTGGGTTAGTTCGTCCTTCAATAACATCTTCCTCTTGATTTTTCAATTCCTAAGAGCTATCTGATACTATGCATTTATCTTCTTTTAATCATCATATATTCATCATTCACCTATTCTTCAAGTTATATTTCATTAAATTTTGGTCAAAACTAAGGTCTCCACCAAAACATTTATAGATTCCTTCTTCTACGATGGTCCTTTAAGGTTTATTTGAGAAAATAATTTCCATCTGTCACATTGTGTATCTACCTCTATAGCATATTACTCCCCTTACATAACCTTTCCATCCTCATAATTATAGATAATCCTTTGGGATGGTACCTATTTTTAGTAAAATCTACTCTTTATATGAAGCTCACCATGGAATTTCATATTTGTATAGAAGTATACATGGTATCCCTTATTCTACAAAGAATTATTTACCATGTGGGTAAAGAATTAACCTTTTGGAAAAAAAAATTAAATTCAATATCTATAGTATTAAATAGTCTCTTTTGTTTCCAAAGTCACTCTATTGTAGTTTAGAGTATGTTTTTTTATTCCCATCATCATTTGGGTCCCCCGCGGTTAACCCCTCAAAGGATTTTTATTCTTATCATGATCTTCACGAGCCTCCCCCTCTTCATGATTAGGCTCTTTGTTTCATGGTTGTTTGGTATGCCAAGCCTTCTCCTGAAGCTCAATTGATCACATCCAATCCATAATCAATCCTTACATGAGTTGATGGATCTAACTCCTTCTTATTAGAAAGATATCCATATTGATCCTAATGAGGAGAGAGTTACTATCTCTATGTTTGGTCTTGATGTTACTATTGTGTAACGAATTTATACCAATTATCCTATTACTATTCATAAAGATTATGGTTTGGATTCTTTTCCCTCTAAACATAACTCCCACAATTCTAAGGAAATGTGGATAGAGGTTATCCTTGTGAATATTCTCTTATCCCCATAATGGGTTTAGTTGATCTTTATCTGCCATATGATATTAATCCTACTCAAAAGTATTTTAATGGAATAGTAAATCTTTGAGATGATTTAATCTATCTTACTCCTACTCAAGTTTTCTAAATGAAGTTAAAGATCAATACTCATCCTAGTAATATCAAGACTAATTATAAAACCAATGAAAATTCCTAGGAATCTGAATTTTCAACTGTTCCTAACATAGGCCTATAGGTCTACTAGTCTCCCTCCCAATGGTCTAATCTTCATCTAGAATGTTAGGAGACTAAGTTCCCTACCTAAAAAAGAATACCTATTATAAACCATTCATATCATGAACATATCCTTTATAGATACCCTATAACCAAAATTCAAGATAGACTCAATCAAGGAAATAACTCATAGCTTTCACTTTAATAATTATCTGGATGGGAACCCTGTCAACATCCATATGTCTTTTTTGGGATAATCAAATTTATTTGGATTATATGGAATTATACCCTAAATATATATCCCTTAAGTTCATTAAGGATGAAATATTTATACATGTGTCTATTTTTAATACTAAATGTGAGGTAAAAAAGGATTTTAAAGTATTCTCTTTCTACTTCCAATGTTTCCCCAACTGCATGGATATGTAGTTGGGATTTTCACACTAATCCCTATGAAAAGATAGGATGGGGTATTTATCCCAACAATATCTTGTATAAATTAAAATCCTTTATTTCTACCAATCAACTTCTATATTTCTATCTCCAGTTTCTCATGATCCACTGTGACTCTCCTTCCCATGTCACTTTATAATTACTACCCTCTTCTCCTCTATTTTCAGAACTCTAATGATGTAATAATATAATTTTTTTATACCAGTTTCTCAATGAATATGGAAGGGTTTATGGATATTCTCTAATATTATTGTTTATTTCACATATAAACAATAACTTATTTTTCCTTTCATAACAAGCTTATAATACCCAAGAGTGCCATCATTTCCAAGATTAATATAGAACCTATCATAAATACTAATCCTGATTCACTCTATGAGGAAATTAATTAGCGGGATATCTAATTGAAACCCCACTTAGATATCAAAAAATTCCTCCTTTTTTCCAATGAAAGGAAATATATAGAGGAATAGTTGATCTATCTTGATAGAAGATACAAGGAGATATCGAGGTCTAAATGGATAAAGTAATGGTATAAAATTATGGATTATTTTCATGAATGTATTAACATTAATAAATTTGAATGGAGACTCAACATACTACTTGAATATGAGTCTCGCACTAGTGATATTAGCATTACTTCACCACTAGTGTTGACTTATTTCACTAAATCTCTATTAGTTCTAAGTCGGAGCCATAGGGTTTAACCCATGATTAGGAAGAGGCTAGTACTACCCTTGAAAACACTCCTTGTACTATCAATTCTCTAGATAATCAAAGGTTGGGTCTTATTCTATAAGAGGAGGAAATACTACAATACATTAAGGATATTAATCCCAAGAGTTCCTTAGAACCATATGGGTTACGAAGTTATTTTTTTCTTTTTTGAAATGGAAATTATTACAGGGGATGTTTTGGGTGCTTTCCATGACTACTTTAGGGGTGGTCCATTGCCTATAGTTATCATGACTACCATTTAGGTACCTATTACTAAGGTAAAATATCCCAATAGTTATGGGAAATTATATCAAATAATCATGTGAAAATTTTTATATAAAGTACTTTCCACCTTCCCCAGTAAAAGAATATATATCTATCCATTCCTATAAATTTTTAAGGAACAACATGGTCATTTGGGGTTCTATTTTCCTTTCTTGTGAAATAATTGGTGATCTTGATAGAGGAGTGATAGGATCTAATACTATGATCAAAATAGACATGGAAAAGGATTATGATTGGATAGAATAGTCATTTATCTTAAAAGTGATCAAAAAGTGTGGTTTCTCTCAGTGGATATATAACCTTTTCCCTAAGTGTTTCTAAAATCCTTGGTTCAAAATTTCACTTATTGGGAAAAGATACATTTTTTTCAAATCATCCAAGGGATTGAGACAAGGGGACTCTATCTCCCATATCCATATCATCTGTTCTTAGTATTTCCTTAGTTTAAATCTCAAAAAGAGGATTTTAAAAGGTAATATTCATCCTTTAAAAGGCAGTTAGGGATTATCTTGTTTTTCCTATCATTTATTTTGGGATAAAACGGTCTTTTTTCTCAATAGTAATTATAATTCCATTTGTAACTTCAAGAAGATGATGAATATTTATTGTAACAATGATGCTTAATACAACAATATCAATAAAATAATTGTTTTATTTCCAACATGTACTCATCTAGGAGATCCAATATGATTTAGGACAGACTTGGTATTACTAGACAAATCCTTCCATTGTATCATTTGGGTACACTAATATCTACCAGAAGAGTTTGGATTAATCATTATAAAAAAATAATAAAAAGGATCATGGTATGGATATTAAAATGGAAAATCTAATTCCTCTCATATTTAGGTAGACTCACCTTGGTCAACGATGTTCTATCTTACATCCATATGCATGTGTTATCCATCTATAGACATCCCAAGGTAGTGATTAAAAGCATTGAAAGCCTCCTAAATGGATAAATTTTGGACTCTCATAAAGAAGTTAAACACCATTGGGAATGTTTTTCTATACTTTCTAGATCATTTCATGGAGAGGAAATCATCCTATGAGGTATTAAAGAATTCATGTAGAGTTTTTAGGCTAATATCATGTGGGAGGTCATCTTAGGAAACTCCCACTTATCCAAATTCATTAAATGATATTATATAAGCTAACCTATTGAGTGTTTTAACATATCTTATGGATATAGTCTATGGTTTAGTTTATAGTATCTCTCTTATCCAACTCTAGAAAAATATTATTAGATCATAGGGCATGGTGATGTTTCATTCTAGAAGCACAATTGGGTGGGATTTCACAAATTATATGTTTGGTGTACTACTCCTAACATTAGATTCAATCAATCCTTATCCCATACACAATTCACTAAATTAGTTATTAATGAAGAAAAAAAGTCAATGTTTCAAATCATTAAGTTATGTGATAATACCAATAAATGATCCATCACAATAACCCTTATAGGGAAACTAACTTTCATAGGTTTCCACAACATGATTCATCCTCCTCAAATTCTGTATTTGATGGGAACTGAAACCTAGTGTAAATACATATACCCTAAATTTAACTTTATTATTTTAAGGATATGTAACCAAAAAACCCTTTACAATGATAAACTCCAATGAATTGGTATTCCCCTTTCCTCAAAGTAAAAATATTTCACTAAATCTATGTCTGAAATAGTGATTCACCTCTTCTTCAAGAGAAACTGTGATATCTTCTTACTGTAAACCCTTGGGGGATTTATGAGATATCTGGATATAGAAATCCCAATGAATGATTTCTTTTCAGTGATATAGTATTACTAGGTAGGGATTCATTCATAGTCTTGGGGATATATCATTTCTATTATTTCTGTTTGTCAGGTCCAATTGGGAACCTGTAATTTATTTTGACACAAGGGTCTCAAACCAGCTCTCCAGTACATCAGGACCACATTCATGGAGCATGTTTATTCTATTGTATTAAAATTCAAGTAATCAAGTCTTACTCAAAGTATTTATGGTCTCCTAACATCGATCCACTTCATAGTTGATGCCCCTTATCATGGGTGAGGAGAGATAGGATCTTAGGTTAAATAGAAGGCTCCTCTCAAGGACTAAAAATGAATATTGATTTCTCTTGTTCTCAAGAGATTATATGAGGTAGTGTAATTGTTCGAGACACCTAGGGATCTATAATACTAGATTTAACTACCTTATTTTGGGTGGGAAATTTAGTAGAATTTGAGGCCCTTGCGATGTTGTAAGGGAACAATATCTGCAAGACTTATAATATCTTCTTATCTGAGGTTGAGTATGACTTTTCCATTGTGGTCAATGATTTTAAGGGATGTTTTAATTATATGTGGAACATCATTTACTACATAAGGTCTTGTAAATCCATTATTAAACCATAGGTGAATATGTTTCACTCATAGAGTGAGGGTAAAATGGAGGTTGATATTATTTCTTCAAAAGGTACCCATTTTGATATGCTTGTGTGTAATAAAGTCTTGGATCTCTTCTAGTTGATTATGTTAGAACTATCCCAAGGGATTCCATTGGACTTAATAACTTTCATCACCCATGACCCCTTCATTTTTTCCTATTTATGTTGTTTTTATTTTAATAAAAAAACAATTTTCAATCATATAATATATAAATGAAGATATAAAATGAATAAGGAATCTTAATCATAAGATAAATGAATGAGAATGAGAACCCCTAAAAAATTTCATAATGGGGGAAATATGAATCAACCATAGGAGAACAATAATAGAAATATAAATCCATAAAATGAACATAAGGGAAAGATATAAGATATTTTATATGAAAGTGAATAAATATTTTCTAAATAAATATAATACATTGTGAATCTTAAATTAGAATACAGATAAAAAGAAAACCCTTAACCTAACTCTTTTTTAGTCAAACATGTTTGTTATCCCAATATATTAAACTTTAGTTTATTAATAATATATTTAAATCCAATATATTTATCTAATTTCTTTATTATTGATCTATTTTATTCATTTATTACATCATTATTAGTTATTCTTAGTTTATATTGATCGTTAGTTTCTAGTAATTATAATTGATCCATGTCTATTTTGATATTTTGGTCTCGTTCATTATTCCTTCTCCATTAATTCATCATATCCAAAATATTAATGTTATCGGAATGATTATTCAATAATTATTTTTTATGTTCCATGTTCATTCCATGTATGATGCATGTATACTTAGAAAGAAATAAATCCATAATTCTCTTATTTTGGTAATTTAATCAAACAAAATGTGTTATTTCAAAAATGAAAAATTAGTAATCTATTTCAATTTTATAATTATAAAAAAATATTAAATTAATCATTAATACCTTGTATTGTCAGTATTTAAGTTTTCATAATCACCCATGATGAAAATTTTGTATCATTTTTCATGTAGGTAGTAAAATTGACCCAAATATGAATATTTTATTATTATTGAATAAATATAAATGTGAAGTGAATTAACTATAATATCATTATTACAGAATTTTAATTTAATTCCCTGAATAAAATCACCAAAATAGTACACCATTGGGTGGTGCAACAAGGCTTCAAGTGCACCACACTATAAACTAGATGTTACTTACTAGTGGTGGAAGTCTATAACTGACATGGGGAGACAATTCCATTTGTACCATCACATAAAATAACAAATAAATAATAAAAACAATATACAACATAAGAGTAATTGAAGTAATTTTAGATAAATCACAACCATCAATATCAAATAACATAAATATGTTCCATAAAAAAGGTACTCATTGTGATCATAAACTCATGAAACAAGGATATCTTACTATGATGATCAATACTAAAAAAACTGAATCCATAAATATATGGGGATACTCAACTAAAAAAACCTAGGTCCCTCCTCAGACCAATATCTTTATACTCATCCAGCTACTACAACCATATCCCTTATATAACCTTCTACCTATAATTAAAACATATAGTTTGTACATGAACCAAGGTACCCATGTAAGGTGTCAGCATAAAATAAGTAGGGAACCACCAATAAAAACATTATATTCACCATCATATACAATGTATCCACTTGAGGAAAATAAATCCTTTAGAAAGATTAAATATCCAAAAAAATTCAGGTCATCATGTGTTAACCAAGACACCATGACACATGACCCAACCTGATTCATCTAATTTTATTAATACATCTATCTTAGTCACATTTTATATGAATCCAATTGAGGGAAAGGAAAACATTTACTAGAATCAATTTCATAGGAATCCAATCAAGGGAAAATAATAAACATATCTAGACTCAAGAATATAAGAATCACATTAAATGAAATGAATATACAGTGTCGAACCTGGGAACATAGATTAACTGGGTATCCTCCCACAACAAAACAGTCCAATCAACACTCTGGAATAAAGAGCACCTATCCAATGTATCCTTCAAAATATGATTCCCAAGTCACATTCGAATCCTCATCCTAAACAAACTCATTATTTCCAATGTAATATATAGGAAGCTAATCCTAGGAATAAATAAATTTTTTGAACCTCCAACAAGATTCAAACCATACATTATAATAAAATTACCATGGATAATCATGTTATATAGGAAGTTAATCCCATAAAGGATAAAATTTCATCAACCTAATAGATGATTCAAACCACACCTTCCCAAGGTAATTCTCATGTCTAACCTAGAATGATTCATATCACAACATAGTTAAGATATACATTAAGAAAACATGGAAGACATAATCCATACCTTGGCAATTATTTAACCACATATCTTAAAAAACCACATCTAGATAGAACCACATACATCACATCATAACCCACTATAAACAACCCATTCACTCATCCATAAACCCATTCTACAACTACATGTAACTCGAGATGATCCTAGGCCCTTAGGCTATACTCAGATCACAAAACTAACCCCCGGTTTTTACCTAGAAACACCAACTCACTATTACTCTTTCATGTGATCCACTTTCCCATAAGGTCACACGAAAACATGCATCACTGACTACTCCCCTTTCTATCACATCATTAGATTCCATATACCCCACTTGAGTCTACCAATAGGCATCATAGACCCTAAATTATCCATGACACTTAAGGACTCCCACTAGTTGTCCATACTCATTACATGTTCTTATCTCACTATGAGGGGTGAACTATATTAAAGAGATCCCATTACATTACTTAATCATCTCTAAGTGCCACTAGGTACAACTAAACTAAGTGGTCACACCCACCGACCACCATGAGTAATCCAATAACCAAGACACACTAAGACTGATGGGATAAATCAGGTCCACTACACCAAATTCCATAAACTTTTTACCATTTAAGGGAATCCTAGGTTCTAAGGCCCTAATCATGGTGCATTCCATAAATTATCAAGATCGCATCCTAAATAACACCCTTAAGGGGTTTATTGATATAACTATCTTTATTTCCCCTAGGTGATGAAGTTTTCGGGTTCTCACTGAATTCAATAAAAACACATATAGTACTTATGCCGCTCTAAAGAGGTGCTTCTCAATCCCTTTAAGAATTTCTAATCCCAATATTCACTATTCACATCTATAAAACAAAACCCCTATATTAAACAAAAAAATAACACATATATATTCATATAGTTAAGTATTAAAGGGACCACCTACCTCAATAACAGAGTTGTTATCTTTAAACCAAACACACCCAAGCCATTTTCATTCTAGAACCAAGCCTCTCCAAGGTTCGAGCCCCTATAAAATATCATAAAGATAGTATAATTATTTTTTATATGAATGGTAATTAAAGGATTCAAATAAATCCCATCCCATTTGTTAAGAAAAATAAAAGGTGCAATGATGGGATGGAGTCAAAAAAGACAAGACTTCCCTTATACAAAGGAAACTAATGCATGTAAACTTTTTAAAGCAACATCATTAGTCATAATGTAGTAATTCATTTCTAAATCAAATTCATAATTTGAATATAAATTTTAAAATGAAGTAACATGCGATATTATAACCATGGACTTCTTTATGTGAGATCAATATCATCGCTGCCTTGATTTTCTATAAGTAACTTTCTAAAATAACTTCTCATTAAATATATTCCTATTTTTTACACTGAAAGTATCTTTGTTTGTTGTGATTATTTGAGGTGTAGAGGCTCATGAATTTAATTATAAACATATATAATTAATTAACCAATTTAATAAAATGAGGAATGATTATAGAAAACTAACCAAGCACCGCCACAATAGTTATACAAAAACCAAGGATATTTAGAATTCTCACTCCATTCCTCTATCATTCTTGTAACCAAATTACCCATGAGATCACTCCAAATAAATTACTAATTCCACGAAAATTTTTCATAATCCTTATAAAAATTAACAATGTGAAATACATCTATCAAAATGATGAGTAATGGGTAGTTTTTCTCCTCTTTCAACATCCACCTACCATAGAACCCTAAATCCCTATGCTTTGGTGATGATTCCACCATGATTTAGTAGAATCATTTATATATACCTAATTATAAATATCCAAAATCAAAGGAATATCTGAGAATATAAATAGAGGTGGAATACGGCCTAAATCCTAAGTTGAAAAAAAACCCTCAATAAACTACCAAATGAAAGGGGGGAAAGGGGGGTTAAAGGGGATAAATAAGGGGGAGAGGGTTGGAAAAATGGTCGGTCCAAAGAACCTACCCAACTAAAGAAGTATAGGGGACCAACCTAAAATTATGGGTCTTCCCCTTCAAAAAATATTGGATATGTGAACCATTATGTCATGATCGAAGGGGATTATAACATAATTTACCTCTTTTGGGGTTACATTTTGGCATGGTTCGATGGGTCATGGCACAACACCCTTCTTCAAAACAAAATTAGGAGTTAATAGTCACCCCTCTATAGTTTAACCCAATGATTTATGGAAAAACAACATTCCTAATATAAAAACTAGAAAACCTAATCAGTCTCTCAATGGAACAAAAATTGCTAGGTTGCACCGTGACAGTTTCCCATTGAGCATCCATCACAGTGTAGCCCCTTGGGTTGAAACACAATTGAAGAACCCAAATTTATTGAAATTAATATTTTTATTATTATTGTTGTCAATACATCTTGATAAAAAATAAAATTGACATTAATTGAAGGGTGGTGTTCTTCCATTGAATTATTATTATGAATCATTCATGTTTTTTCAATGTTATTTTTATTTAAAGAAGTTTCTTTAAATAAAAAAACATTTTAATTTGACATTTGTAGAGCTTGTCTCTAGTTCAGAAAAGACATGTCATTGGTGTTTTATGTTGACACAATGTCTTCAACAATGAATGAAATAAAAATAAGAATATATATCAAAAATATTTTTTATAATTTTGTATGAGGTTTTGATTATGGTTGTTGTCACGAACCACCTTCACCAAAAGGAGGGGAGGGGTTAGTAGGTCGCCAAGCCCTTCCTTCTTTAAGCGTATGGAAATTACACACAAGTGGAAGGCATAACCCTTTTTGTTTTATAGGATCAGAAGATAAGATGATGAAACCCAACGACACCAAAAGTAAAAGAAAAGTATATCCAAAAGTAAACCATTCCCACATGCATGTTCCAAAAGTAAAATCCACAAAGTACAAAAATGACTACAAGGGTAAGTACCAAAGACAGGAAAACAGCAACTGCAACTGGCCAAAGGTCAGAGCTAGTGTGGTCCTGCGCAATCCCAGAAGTCCTCCTGAAAACCTGAAAGTTGTTTTATATACGTAGGGTGAGCATACAAGTACACTCGGTAGGGAAAACCAATGACTCTTGTGCACAAGTGGGAGAACGTACTAAAGTCCCATGAGAAGCAGACAACCATTTCTATGTAGGAGTTCACCCATCCCACTCACCGGCTACACTCACCAAGTAACACAAACCAAGTAATATATATAAGAGCACATAGATGTTTGGGCACCCCGCACCACTTTCCCGCTGGTTATTGAGACATCCTACGCATAGAACCAATCTGGCCATTCTCACCGCAGTCCCACGGCCACACCCGCCCGCACACACCTGGGCCACAACCACATGCAGTCCCACTGCCGAATCCCACCTGCAAACACCTAGGCCACAACTGTCACACCTAACCATTCCTGCAAACACCTAGTCCAGAACAACCACCACCACGCCCGAAGACACCTGGGTTAGAAGATCATCTACCACGCCCAAAGACACCTGGGCCTCATCCCGAAGACACTTTGGAAACCACCTGCCCGTACACACCTGGTCCAACCACCACACTACCCTGCCCGAAGATTCTTGGGCTAATAATGGACCTCAGGCCATCACAGCCTGCCCGAAGGTACTTGGGATATCCGGGAAAGGGAGCAGAAAAGGAGCTAATAACCAGCCACTAAGAATAGTGTGGGGGAAAACACCCTCCCCCATGAAATGGGGGGTGTTCGAAACTAAGTGCTCAACTTGGGTGGGGCGCGAATAAGAAACACAAAACTAAAAGTATATACATGGGTAACAAGCACTCGCCCAAAGTTAGGTTTTTCTTTAGACAGCCTACAGATCACAACAGCACTCAAGTCTGAGTCACGACTCTCACCAACAAAACTCATTTATCCCATTCTTGTTTTCATGTTCAGTAACAATGTTTAAATAAGTTCATGCACCTACTTGGGAAACTAACACCATAAGCATAACCAAGGAAAGAATCCAGCCAAACGTCAATTTAAACATTCACACCCGGTTCTCTAGTAATGTTACAACAACAAGGGGATAGGTGAGATACCTCGAAGTACTGGAACCAAAGAAACCCTTGAGACACTACCCCATGTCCCCCAAAATGGTTTCTCATCTATAGAGGATCCCACCCCAATTCATGATATAAACAAGGTAACCACCTAGTCTTAATACTCACAACCACTGAATCCATATCAATAGGGGATCCCATCCCCTCCCATATCTCCATCAATCGGCCCATAAAAGAAAACAACAAAACCACTACCACCATCACAAAGCAGGGTCATGCCAGTATTTTTAAATTTATAAGATTTAACACACTCCATGATTTCAATTTCGTGTGCTTTAACCAGGGGTTATCACAGAAGGGTTGATTCTGGTGCTTTCAGTTTATTTAGCCAGGTGTACGTGATTAACCAATTGCCCTTTTAACAACAGGAGTTCACAACCACAAAAAAATCATTTAAAACATCTCCAGGGGCTCATTAGTGCACAGAGAAACACCACCAACGGCCATGATTTTCAGTAGGCGTAAGCCCGCACAATTCAGAAATATGATCATAACATAAAACAGCATCAACGATCATATCCCCCCATTATTTATTCATATAATGAGTTCATTATCTTTATTTAGGTCTGGTTTAACCAATTATATAGAATCAAAAGCATGCACATCGCACATGATACACAAAAGAGAGAGACGAATAAATTCCCTACTTGTTGATCAACGATCGACGCTAAGGCTGGGGGCGGAACTTCACAGATAGTGATGTGGTTCGCCTGAACGAAAAGTTGCTCATCTGGAGGAAGGGTACTCCTATCATAGGGTGATTGAAAAAAGAAGAAACCATGGCTAACCCTTAGTTTATAAGAGCTGCAGATGGTTGAGATAAGAATGCCAAACTGCGTAAGGAGCTGGGGGTCGTGGGTTGACCATGCGGCCCCACACGTTATTAAAGGGGTTGGGTGGTTTAAACCAACGCACACACCTGGTTAATTTGTTAAATATTTAACTATAACATTTATGGGCGTTACCGGGCTTTAAAACAAGCTTAAAGGGGGTCAAATAAGGGTTTAAAACTCAATTTGCGCACGTCACTGGAAAAACCCCAACAAAGTCAGGTGAAGTCGATCGGTCTCACCGATCGGTCGCACCGAGATGCTACCCCCTTTAGGATCCAGATTTTTGGAAAAGGAAAGGACCAAGAGAGTCTGGGTCATCACATCAGATACCTCTCAAACTATTCTCTCCCTCGAGAATTTAAACAACCCAGAATGAAAGAGCGGGTCTGAACAACCACCTCGAAAGATACCTCTCAAGAGTGAACCTCATTGTTAACTAAGAACACTTTCTTGTCACGAACCAAGAAACATATTATGTCAAAACACCCAGGCATGTGGGGGTTGGGGAGTCTCCTTCCCTATGTCAAGATATTTTCCACTTTGAGTGGCACTGACTCGCCCGCATGGGTTTAATCGCATCCACCTTATTACGTCTTGATTAGGGGTCGGGTTCTCTCCTCCCTCATAGCCAAGACTTTTCACACACATTCAGAGGAAAAATAAAACTAGAATTTCATAGCCAACAAGGTAAAACATTCTACCACAACAGCTATAACAAACAGAACAAAACTCAAAACAACTCTGGGTACTGGGCACGCATTTGTGATTCCCTCTCCCACGTACTCTCCTCAAGCCTACCATGTCTCCAAAACACACAAACCAAGGGAATGGTTCGCCCACGAAGCACCTTTTCTTTGCGATCCTCGATCATCACTGGTCTCTCCTCAAAAGTCACACCGTCCTTGATGTCTAGCTCTCCCTAGCTGAGGACGTGTGAATCTTCGTGCAGATACCGACGGAGCTGGGACACGTGGAAAACGTCATGTATCCTCAATATCGGTGGTGGTAACGCTAGCTGATAGGCCACTTCGCCGACCCGCCGTAACACTTAGAAGGGCCCGATGAACCTAGGAGAAATCTTACTCCCCTTGCTGAACCTCTGTTGTCCACACCGAGGGGAGAACCTTAAGAACACGTGGTCGCCAACTTCAAATTCCAAGGGCCTCCTCCTGGTATCCGCATATGACTTCTGCCAGTCCTGGGCTGCCTTCATCCTTTCCCGTATGAGATGAACCTTCTTTTTCATGATCTGCACCACCTCCAGGCCAAGGACGCATGCCTATCCTACTTCGGCCCAACACACGGGTGAATGACATGGCCTCCCATACAAGGCTTCAAACGGGGACATACTGATGGTAGAGTGATAGCTATTATTGTAGGCGAACTCTACCAGGGGAAAGTGTCGCACCCATGATCCTCCTGAGTCCAGAACACATGCCCGCAGCATATCCTCCAAGGTCTGGATGGTGCGCTCTGTTTGTCCATATGTCTGGGGATGGAAAGCAGTTCTAAGGTGTAACTGTGTACCAAAAGCATGTTGAAATCCTTTCCAGACCCGCGAGGTAAACCATGCATCCCTATCCGAGACTATAGACCTCATAACTCCATGCAATCGCACCACCTCATCCACATACTTTCGTGACAAAGCATCCACAGTACTCGACTCCCTGATCGCCAGAAAGTGGGCCGATTTCTTCAACTAGTCCACTACCACCCAGATAGCGTCGTATGCCCCTTGTACCTTGGTAAGTCTCATGAAGAAATCCATTGATATGTCGTCCCACTTACACTCGAGGACATATAGAGACCGCAGTAGGCCGCCTGGAACTCGGTGTTCAGCCTTCACTTGCTGACACACTAAGCACTTGGCCACAAACTCTGCCACTGCTCGCTTCACTCTGGGCCACCAAAACTATCTCTTTAGTCCCTGGTACATCTTGGAAACTCCTGGGTGTACCGCCAGGGGTGATTTGTGGAACTCACTGAGAACCTTGCCGCACATCACTCCTGGAACAAACAACCTTCCATAGAAAAACATCTGGTTCTGACCATCCTCTGTCCATCCTTCCGAAGCATTTCCCTGGTCAACTCGGTCATGCATTACTTCGCACTCTGGGTCTCCCCACTGAGACTCCTCCACTTGCTGCAACAGAGACGACTGCACTGCCATCTTATATAGGCAACCTCTACCACCATCCATCCTCGCATCCAGGTGTAAGTCAGCCAACTCCTCCATCACCTTCCAGGCATCCGCCGACTCTCAGACCACATCCTTCTACGTCCTCATGCTCAAGGCATCGGCCACCACATTTCCCTTGACCTCAGTATAAGAGATCTCGAAGTCGTAATCCTATAGGAACTCCACCCAACTCCGTTGTCGCAAGTTTAGGTCCCGTTGGGAGAAGATATACCTCAATATTTTGTGATCTGTGAAGACCACAAAGCATTATCCGATGAGGTAGTGCCGCCATAACTTTAGAGAGAAAATGACTGATGCAAGCTCCAGGTCGTGGGTGGCATAATTACGCTCTTGAGGGCATAGCTTCTTGGACCCATAATAGATCACCCATTGTTGCTACATCAACACACATCCCAGGCCCTGTCCTAGAGCATCGGAGAACACCCCATATGCCGCCCCTTCTTCTGGAAATCTCAAAACTGGGGCACTAACCAACTTATCCTTCAGATAGATGAAGGCTGACTCACACTACGCACTCCACACGAAAACCTGGTCTTTCTTGGTCAGGGCTGTCAAAGGGGCTGCAACTCAGGAGAAGTTGGGTACGAACCTCCGATAGTAACCAGCCAACCCGAGGAAACTATGTACCTCTGCCACATTCTTGGGTGCTTCCCAAGAAATAACTACCTCAACCTTTGATGGGTCCACCGCTACCCCCTGCTTGGACACCACGTGCCCGAGGAAGTGCACTTCTCATGTCCAGAACATGCATTTCGACAACTTCCCATAGAGATGATGATGTCGGAGGACCTCCAGAACCATCCTCAGGTGCTCTGCATGGTCCTCCTCTGATCTTGAGTAGACCAGGATGTCGTCGATGAACACAACTACGAACCTAACTAGGTACTCCCGGAAGATGGAGTTCATAAGCCCCATAAACATAGCTGGGGCGTTCGTAACACCGAAAGGCATGACTAATAACTCAAAGTGTCCATATCATCACCTGAATGCCTTCTTCGGGATGTCTCCCTCCTTCGCTCTCAACTGGTGGTACCCAGACCGCAGGTCGATCTTCGAGAACCATCCTGCCCCTTTCAGCTGGTCAAAGAGATCGTCTATCCTCGGAAGAGGGTAGCAATTCTTGATCATCACCTGATTCAGCCTCCTATAGTATATGCACAACCTGAGACCACCATCTGTCTTCTTTTCGAACAAGAATGGAGCACCCCACGGTGACACACTCGGCCAAACATAACCCCTCTTCATTAGATCATCAATCTGGATCTGCAACTCCCGTAGCCTTGAAGGTGCCATCCGGTAAGGAGCCATCGAGATCAGACGAGTGTCGGGCTGCAGGTCTATCCTGAACTCGATATCCCGTCGAGGGGGTAGAGTCGTTACCTCCTCAGGAAAGACATCCATAAACTCACGTACAACCTCTGGAACCTCTACCATCTCAGCATCTACTGATTCCACTGACAGCTTGGCCAATAAGGAGAGGAGGGGTTCCTCTCGCCTGCTGCCCTTCTGACTGCTCGGCTCGCCTGTAAAGGGAACACGTCGGCCGCCAATATCCAAGAACACAACCCTTCCCCAGAAACAGTCGATGACAGCACACACAGAAAATATCCAGTCGATGCCTAGGATGACATCGTATGGCTGTATCTGTAGCAGAAGAAGATCCCTAACCAACGGATGTGGCCCTATCATCAGTCTGCATCCCCAAAAAACAAACAACAAGTCGGTCAGACCCCTGACTGGTGTGCTCAACACCAGGGGCACTAGAAGTCTCTTGGAATCTAGGCCCAAGGCACGGGCTAGACTGGGTGTAACAAAGGAGTGTGAAGCTCCAGTATCGGACAAGGTATAAGAAAGAGTGCTAAACAAACTGATCGTACCTCGAAAACCCCTCGGCCCTGCTGGAACTGCTGCCTCTGCGGCGTTTAGATGTCCACGCCTGGCTCCTCTGCCCCTCAGCTGTTAGACACATCCCCAAACACACCATGGTCTAGGTCCCTGAGGAGCGCCCTGAGGTCAGCCCCCTCCTCCTACGTCTGTCCTCTGAGGAGCGGGAGCTCGCTGTCCCTACTACTGCTGCTAGAAAGGCATGGCTGGAAGTTGCTGCTGGGGGGGTGCTGGGGCTGTCCACCACCACCGTACTATACCCAGTCCGGGTAATGACTCCGGAGATGTCCATGGCTACCACAGACGAAGCATCGTGGTCCCGGGCCTGAAGGAAAAGGGCGAGGACCAGAGGATCAAAACTGAAACTGATGCGGCATGCACCCTATGGGTCGAAACCTGGAAGGTCCTGACGCTGGAGGCCTAGTGCTGATATCCTTCCCCTTTGATGGTCTCAACTGGATCCCCTCTCGTGACACACCTCCTAGAGCGTGCATCCTCTCCACCACTTCGGCCTTCTTCTGGACCTCCAAGTACGTTGGCAAGGTAAAGGGGGTAACAACATACTGGAGGGAGGGTCGGAGTGCCTCCTCTAGACGTCTTGTCTGAGAATCCTCATCGGCAAAGAGGTCCAAAGAAAAACTTTGTAGGTCCTTGAACTTGATTCCTAGCTCCCTCAATAACATACTCCCCTGTTGGAGGGAGAGTAGCTCCTGTCTCTTTTCCACCTTCATCGTCGAGGAGTGGAATTCTGCCCGGAACTCCTTCTCGAAATCAGCCCATGGCACCTCAGCCTCTCTCCTCTCCCCCAGGTAAAGTGTCCACCACTGACGCGCCGCTCCCCACATCTGGATGATGGCCATAGGAACCCAGTACTCAGTCGGGGCCCGAATCAGGCTGAAGGCTATCACTAGCTCTTCTAACCAGCCTTCCATCTTCATGTCAGAGGTGCTGCCCTCGTACCTCTCGAGGGTCTGTCGCTGGAAGGCCCGAAGAGTCTTCTTCCACTGGTCATCCTCTTCCTCTCGATCAGCTCTCTATCGATCGTCCAAAGTAGTATTTGGGGCCTTGATCGCCTGTACCACACGCGGTCGCCTTCCAGGTGCCATATCTGCAAGGTAAACAAGGAATTCCTAAGCCCAAGTAGTGCAGAATATTGTTCTTAAAATTTCATAAACATTTAATTTACTCTTAATTCCCAAGACATTCTAGAAACACGAGAACACAAGTCATTATGATGCATGTACCTTTCCTAGGGTCTCTACGTTTTAATCATCGTGGCCTCACTTGGTCGTTCGGTATGTCCAAAGACCTTGCATCGGATCCCAAGGGGCCCTAAAATCCTGTGTCCTAGCCGGTCTTCCCGAGCCTAATTCACGCACCAAGGTCACCCAACACTTTTGCCTTAGCATCCCATGCAATCATCACTGTGCCTAACTCCAGACTCCATCCTATCTCTCAACCTCCACCTCTGATACCATTCTGTCACGACCCGCCTTCACCAAAAGGAGGGGAGGGGTCAGCAGGTCGCCAAGCCCTTCCTTATTTAAGTTGAAGGAGAGATAATGACCCCCGAAACCCGCCTTCTATAGGTCCTGGAGTGGCGAATACCACCAAGGGTATGGAAATTACACACAAGTGGAAGGCATTACCCTTTTTGTTTTATAGGATCGGGAGATAAGATGATGAAACCCAACAACACCAAAAGTAAAAGAAAAGTAAATCCAAAAGTAAACCATTCCCATATGCATGTTCCAAAAGTAAAAGCTACAAAGTACAAAAGTGACTACAAGGTTAAGTACCAAAGAAAGGAAAACAGCAACTGCAACAACCCAAAGGTCCGAGCTAGTATGGTCCTGTGCGATCCCCGAAGTCCTCCTGGAAACCTAAAAGCAGTTTTTTATACATAGGTTTAGCATACAAGTACACTCAGTAGGGTAAACCAAAGACCCTCGTGCACAAGTGGGGGAACGTACTAAATTCCCGTGAGAAGCAGACAACCATTACTATGAAGGAGTTCACCTATCCCACTCCCCGGCTACACTCACCAAGTAACACAAACCAAGTAATATATATAAGAGCACATCGATGTTTGGGTACCCCATGCCACTTTCCCACTGGTTATTGAGACATCCTACGCATCGAACCAATCCCGCCATTCTCACCACAGTCCCACTGCCACACCCACCCGCACACACTTGGGCCACAACCGCACGCAGTCCCACTGCCAAATCCCACCCGCAAACACCTGGGCTACAACTATCACACGTAACCACTCCTACAAACACCTAGGCTAGAACAACCACCACCACGCCTGAAGACACCGGGGCTAGAAGATCCACTGCCACACCCGAATACACCTAGGACTCATCCCGAAGACACTTGGGAAACCACCTTTCCTCACACACCTGGTCCAACCACCACACTACCCTGCCCGAAGATTCTGGGGATAATAATGGACCTCAGGCCATTACAGCCTGCCCGAAGGTACTTGGGCTATCCGGGAAAGGGAGCAGAAAAAAAGCTAATAACCAGCCACTAAGAATAGTGTTGGGAAAAACACCCTCCCCCATGAAATGGGGGTGTTTGGCACTAAGTGATCAACTTGGGTGTGGTGCGAATAAGAAAAAAACTACAATCATATACATAGGTAACTAGCACTCACCCAAAGTTAGGTTTTTCTTCAGACATCCTACATTTCACAACAGCACTCAAGTCCGAGTCCCGAATCTCGCCAACAAAACTCATTTGCCCCATTCTTGTTTTCATGTTCAGTAACAATGTTTAAATAAGTTCATGCACTTACTTGGGCAACTAACACCATAAGCATAACCAAGGAAAGAATCTAGCCAAACGTCAATTTAAACATTCACACTCGGTTCTCTTGTAATTTTATAACAATAAGGGGATAAGTGAGATCCCTCGAAGTACTGGAACCAAAGATACCCTTCAAGACACTACCCTGTGTCCCCCAATATGGTTTCTCATCAACAGAGGATCCCACCCCAATTCCTGATATAAACAAGCTAACCACCTGGTCTTAAAAGTCACAACCACTGGATCCATATCAACAGGGGATCCCATCCCCTCCCACATCTCCAACAATCGGCCCATAAAAGAAAACAACCAAACCACTACCACCAACACAAAGGAGGTTCGTGCTGGTATTTTCAGATTTATAAGATTTAACACACTCCATGATTTCAATTTCGTGTGCTTTAACTGGGGGTTATCACAGAAGGGTTGATCCTGGTGCTTTCGATTTATTTAGCTGGGTGTACGTGATTAACCAATTTCCCTTTTAACAGCAGGAGTTCACAACCACAAACAAGTCATTTAAAACATCCCCATGGGCTCATTAGTGCACAGAGAAAGACCACCAATGGCCATGATTTTTAGTAGGCGTAAGCCTGCACAATTCAGAAAGATGATCATAACATAAAACAGCATCAACGATCACAGCCCCCCTTCTTTCTTCATATAATCTGTTCATTGTCTTTATTTAGGTCTGGTTTAACCAATTCTACAGAATCAAAAGCACGCCCACCCCACATGATACACAAAAGTGAGAAACTAAGAAATTCCCAACTTGTTGATCAATGATCGACACTAAGGCTGGGGGCGGAACTTCACGGATAGTGATGTGGTTCGCTTGAACGAAAATCTCCTCGTCTGGACGAAGGGTACTCTTAGCACAGGGTGATCGAAAAAAGAAGAAACCACGCCTAACCCTTAGTTTATAAGAGTCGCGGACAGTTGAGATAAGAATGCCAAACCATGAAGGAGCGGGGGGTCGTGGGTTGACCACGCGGCCCCACACGTTATTAAATGGGTCAGGTGGTATAAACTGACGCACAAACTAGGTTAATTTATTAAATATTGAATTATAACATTTATGGGCATTACCGTGCTTTAAAACAAGCTTAAAGGGGGTCAAATAAGGGTTTAAAATTCAATTTGCGCACGTCACTGGAAAAACCCTGACAAAGTCGGGTGACGTCGATCGGTCTCACCGATCGGTCGCACCGATCGGTCTTACCGATCGGTCTCCCCGATCGGTCGGGGCAATCGGTCTCACCGATCGGTCCCCCCGATCGGTCGCGTCGGTCGGTCTCACTGATCGGTCGTGCCGATCGGTCGCGTCGAGACGCTACCCCCTTTAGGATCCGGATTTTTGGCAAAGGAAATGACCAAGAGAGTTTGGGTCATCATAGTTGTGGTTTGAGTATTTTGATATTATGGATTACTTTTTAAATAGAGATTATATAAAAAAAATTAACCAAACTGACCATCCATGACGGACCCGGGCCACTACCAAGGTGGGAAGGTACTACCTCTGAATAATCTAGTATAGTGGTAGAGTTTTTTCATGTATCGGGCCATAATAGCACATTAACAGGAAGAGAAACCACTATTAAGGGTGGCACAATAGCGGATGAGAGTGATCAACACAGGGTGGTGCCCATCAAGTATCAATGGAAGAAGGACCGGTGTCCATTTATGTAGGGTTAATGATGGACCTTGTCTTATGACACTACGGGAAAAAACGATTATTGTGACGGGGTATTTGCAACTGGTCTTATTACCGTCGTAAAAACTCCAATGAAAATAGTTTTTGCAACGAGAATATATTCCCATCGCAAATGGTCATTTATTTGCGTCGGAAATACAGGGCCCGTCGTAATTTCAATGGCGTGGTTTGCGCGGCAAAACAGGGGAAGGATATTTGTGATGGGTAGAAGGCTACCCATTGCAAGTACCCAGTGGTGGTAAATAGTATTTGCGATGGGGAAATTTCCCCGTCGCAAACAAATATTCTCCTGGTATTATTTTTGGCGGGCCCCATCGCCAATATCGGCCACTGTAAAGCCTATTTTCGACAGTTACCTACAACCTGTCGTAAAACACCCCGCTGTAGTAAATAAATTTTTGCGACTGGACTATTTACCCATCGCAAATATTGGCGGCGGTAAATAGGAATTTGCGATGGGGATATCCTCCCGTGGAAAATACCGGCAGCGGTAAATATTAATTTGTGACGGCGATATCCACCCGTCTCTAATGGTGTGGCATTTGTGACGGGCTCGTCGCAACAACCCTTTTACCTGCCACTCGTAATTAATGCGGGCGAAGATATTTGCGACGAGCCCCGTCGCTAATACCAGTGGCGGTAAATAGAAATTTGTGGCAGGGATATCCGCCCGTCGCTAATGGTGGCTATTTGCGACGGGCCCGTCTCAAAAGTCCTTTTACACACCGCCTATATTTAATGCGGACGAAGGCATTTGCGACAGTATCCCGTCGCAATACCTATTATTTGTGACGGTCACCTGTTGTAAATATGACCATCTCAAATAATCTAACCTATATATACACTGCATCCGTTTTTTTTTCATAACAATTTGATCTCTATTCTTCTCTCTCTCTAATTTTCAGTTCTGAGTAGAAATTTTTTTTATTTTAATTTTTTCTTTCGAGAAGAGGAAGGAATGAGTTAGAAGGCGCAGATTACTAAAGGTATTTATATTTTTTTTAATTGTTAAATTATTTTTAATTGTTAATTGTTAATTTTATTTTTAATTGTTAATTTTTTTTGATAGAATGTTTAGCTATATAGTATAATTATTTTATGTGCTTGTACCAAATGATCATTGTCTGTGTACGAACAAGTAGAGGTAGCTCTGGCACATATGTATCTAGGAGTGAAAACTCTGACAAGGTGTTTCGAGCTTGACTCGGGGTAACCTGGTACACGACAATGGGTCTTGCTGCACTCTTGGTTCGACACTCCCAGGGGATGTTTTTGTAATAATTAGAAATAAATATATAATTATCAAATAATTAAGAAATAATTAGATTTAATTAAAATAATTATCAAATAATTAGGAAAAAATTAGATTTAATTGATTGGAAATAATTAGGAAACAATTAAAATAATTAGGAAACAATTAGATTTAATTAGGAAACAATTAGATTTAATTATGAAACAATTATATTTAATTAGGAAACAATTAGTATAATTAGGAAACAATTAGATTTAATTAGGAAACAATTAGATTTAATTAGGAAACAATTAGATTTAATTAGGAAACAATTAGTATAATTAGGAAATGTGATTGATCGTTCATCTACCTCAATTTTCTTTTCATTTGTGTGTTGAGGCTTGACAGGAAACTTCTACCTCCACATGTAATATCTACTTTTACTATCAAAATTATCAACCAACTCGCCAATATAGAGGTGAGGAGGTTTATAATTTTGAC
This sequence comes from Viscum album, assembly GCA_963277665.1. Classification (NCBI taxonomy): domain Eukaryota; kingdom Viridiplantae; phylum Streptophyta; class Magnoliopsida; order Santalales; family Viscaceae; genus Viscum; species Viscum album. The sequence goes on along the minus strand of OY728150.1, from coordinate 30,467,644 downwards.
AGTAAAAGCACATATTATATATGGAGGTAGAAGTTTCCTATCAACCTCAACACAGAAATGAAAAGAAAATTGAGGTATATGAGCAGTCATTTATGTTTGTTTTTCTATTCATTGATTGATTAACCACATGAGGTATATGCATATATTCACATTTCTAATTAATAAAATAATTAGTAACATCATTAGTAACATAATTAGTAACATAAATAGTAACATAATTTGTAATATAATTAGTAACATAAATAGTAACATAATATAAAATATTATATTACTCTAATATTAATAGTTAAATAATACTTATAATATAATTATTTTATTATTATATGTTTAATATTTATAAAGAAATATTAAAATTATTAAAATTATAAAAAAATTATAAAATATTACAATTATCAATATTTTCAACAAGTTTTTCTTTATTCTTGACAGTTTAAATCCTAAAGGGTCGCCAATTTTCAGGTCATGCCCAATAAAAAGTTTGCGTCAACCGTGTCCAATGTAAACTCTATAATTGTTCTTACTTGGTTGATCACCTCACAAGTAGCATTGCAATAGGACAACCCAAGTCATGTCTTTCTCATTACTTGTGTCATCCTATTGCAACACTACTTGCGAGATGATCAACCATGTAAGGACAATTATAGAGTTTAAATTGGACAAGGTTGACCCAAACTTTTTATTGGGCATGACCTGAAAATTGGCGACCCTTTAAGATTTGAACATGTTAATAATAAAGAAAATTTTGTTGGAAATATTGAGATTTGTAATAATTATTAATAATTACTAATAAAATTAATCAAAAATCAAATAAATTCAAGTACATGGTTATAAATTGGCATAATTTCCAGCGGATTGACGGCTACCTTTTATTCAATGTCTCATATCTTTTCTACTTTCTCCCACTGAAATCAGTATGAAAAATGTGCTCTAACGTATGTTAGAGAAAGTTTTTCATACTGATTTCAGTCAGGAGAAAGTTAAAAAGAGATGATCCATCGGACAAATCAGAATAATTAGTAATATAATCTTCACAATGATGATTAAAATTTTTAATTTCATTATTCAAGCATATTTCATTTTTCCAAGTATTGTTAAGTATTGCTAAATTAATAATAATTAGTGGGGATGATTACAAACTAACTGTGTCGCCTATAATTATTGGTAATTAGTAATCAATAACTGTAATTATGTATCTTCTTTTTTTAGGATATTGTTTATTATATCAAATTATTTAACAATAGTAATGGTTTAAAATTTTATAGAAACATATATATGAATATTGAACAAGGAAATCGACATCAATCATTATTAGATGATCGTGCTTGGATAAATCAGTGAAAAAATCCAAACGGTTCTAGTTTAAATCATGTATATGTTGATGGTGTTGAAGCTTTCTTATCATTTGCATCATCAAACCCGGAATTTGTTTCAGAAGGCACAATTAAGTGTCCTTGTAAAAAATGTGCTCTGAGAACATTTGAGACATTTGACATCGTTGGGAAACATCTCTTGCGTTATGGTTTTCAATCAGATTATATTTTTTGGTATCAATACGGTGAACGTAGTTCCAGATAAGATACTAATAATTTTATTTTGGATCCATCATGGTTTCAGAATTTAGTACATGATGTTGTAGGGTCATCCGTTCAAAAAACGAAATTGAGAATGAAGTTGATTTACCTCCCGAGTTGGCACCATATGAATTTGCTGAGTTGTTTAGGTCTGCTGAGGATGAATTATATCCTAGTTGCAAGATAAGAAAATTAGAAGCAGTTGCAAAATTTATGGTTATTAAATCAGATAATGGAGTGTCAAATAACTGTTTTGATCAAATATTTTCTTTGGTTAAAGTACTGCTAACTGAAGTAAATGTGATGCCTGCTAATTATTATGAGAGCAAAAGACTCGTTCGTAATCTAGGCCTTAGTTATCATAAGATCCATGCATGTTCAAACGATTGCATCTTATATTCTGGTGAAAATGAGTCGTTGGATAATTGTCCACATGTGGAAAATCGAGGTATAAAGAAGCTCAATCAGGTAAGTCTAGATTGATTCCTATAAAACAGTTGAGATATTTCCCGCTTACACTCAGGTTGCAGCATTTATTTATGTCTCAGAACACAATGGCAATGTTGTCATGGCACAAAACCAATATTTCAAATAGTAAAAGCTTGATTCATCCATCTGATGGCGATTCATGGAAACATTTTGATAATGTGCATCCGTATTTTGCTTTAGAATCCCGGAACGTGCGATTGGGTCTTTCTACTGACGGTTTTTGTCCATTTGGATCTTTTGGTAGTCAGTATTCTTGTTGGCATGTCTTTATAACTCCGTACAATTTGCCTCCATGGATGTTGATGAAAGAGCCTTATATATTTTTGAAAATTATTAATCCCAGGACATCCGAAAAAGAATATTGATGTTTATTTGAAACCACTGATTGATGAGTTAAATTTATTGTGGAGTCCTGGTGTTGGTATATATGATGCTGCTATGAAACAGAATTTTTTAATGAAAGTTGCTTTGATGTGGACAATTAGTGACTTCCCGACATATGGTATGTTATCTGGCTAGAGTACACATGGTCCAAAATCATTTCCTTGCTATATGGGAGACAAAAAAGAATTTATTCTCGTGAATGGAAAAAAACCTTGCTATTTTGACTGTCATCGCAGATTTCTTCCAACCGATCATCCTTTTCAGAGGAATAAATCTCATTTCAGAAAAGGAAGAATTGAAAGAGATGAACCTCCAAAAATGATCTCAGGTACAGAGTTACAATCAATTGCATTTTCATTAACTTCCAACACTTTTGGACCGACAATAAACCAACAAAAAATTCATGGTTTTGGGAAAGAACACAGTTGGACAAAACAAAGCATTTTTTGGAATCTGCCATATTGGTCTGATTTGTTGGTCCGACACATGTTGGATGTCATGCATATTGAGAAGAATTGTTTTGATAATTTATTTCATACAGTTTTGGATACACTGGGTAAAACCAAAGATAATGTAAAGGCATAGTTAGATCTTGGCCAAATTTACAGGTGACCAGAACATGAATTGTTTGAAAATGTCAGATCACAGAGATTAATGAAGCCAAAATCATATTATACACTGACCAAAGAGAGTCGCTTAATATTTTGTCAGTGGATTGTAGATTTGAGACTTCCAGATGGCTATGCTTCCGACTTGGGCAGATGTGTTAAAAATGGTCATATTACCGGATTAAAAAGTCATGACTGTCATGTTATAATGGAAAGACTTATGCCTATTGGATTAAGAGGTTTGTTGAATTATAATATTTGGTATTCGATAACAGATATATCATATTTTTTTTGAGACATGTGTGCGACAACAATAGACTACGATACACTAAGTAAACTGGAAGAAGTTGTTGTTGTAATTATATACAAATTGGAAAAAATCTTTCCGCCATATTTCTTTGACTCGATGGAACATTTGATATTACATTTTCCACATGAAGGAAAATGTGGAAAACCGGTTCAGTTTTGATGGATGTACCCATTTGAGAGATGCATGTAGAAATTGAAGAAAAAAGTCTGTAACAAAGCATCAGTTGAATGTTCAATTGTTGAAGCTTATTTTCAAGAAGAAATTGGTTTATTCTACTCTCATTATTCTGAATCTGAATATCCCTCAAAATTTAACCACATGGGCTGGAACTAGGGGAACATTGATGATGATATGAACAATCAATTATCAGTTTTCAATCAGCCCGAACTTGGCTTTGGTAGAGTTCATGATAGATGGATTTCAGATGATGAACATCATAGAGCTCATACATATGTTCTACTCAACTGTGAAGAAATGTCACCAATTGTACAGTGAGTGCTCTTATCCCTTATTCTATAGATTCTGTTATAGTAAATTAATTATATTATATTTGTAGGTTATATGATGATCATATCAAGAAACAATTTCCACAAATTACAGGAGCTGGCTTAGAAGAACGTTGGAAAAAAAAAATTTGCCTACTTGTTTCAAAAACTGGTAACATACATTCTTTTTTGGTTTTACATATAAAATGAATTTATTACTTGTAATAGTGATAAAAGTTTTACAAATTTTCCGGTATTTGTACATGCTGATAAGATTGATAGTTGATTGTGTATTTTGAGTAGCCCACCATCCAAAATGGTTAAATCTTATAATGCATATGTGGTGAATGGTTATCACTTTCATACACGTGCATATGGGGAATCAAAGAAAACAATGAATAGTGGTGTTTGTTTGAAGGGATCACATCATAGAGATATTGAAGTTGACTTTTACGGCATGCTTGAAGAAATTATTGAACTGTGTTATTTGGGATAGAATTATGTAACAATGTTTAAATATCGATGGCTGGATACTGAGATAGGCTTGTGTATTCATCCGACTCATGGAATTGTTGATATTAAACATAAAAGTCTTCTTATAGTAAATGAACCATTTTTATTGGCTCATCAGGCACATCAAATTTATTATTCAAAATACTGTGCTACTGCAAAAGAGTTGGACGATTGGTGGAGTATAATAAAAGTTAAATCTCAAGAAAATTAGTTTACTCAAACTGAATGTGGTTTCACTGAAGTGAAAGGAAATGAAATTTTTCAGGACACTCTTCAAAACACATCTTTTTCACAAAGAGACATGAATATTGAGGATGACACCCCATAGTTGAGGGTCGATGGTGACGATGTTGTCAATGATGTTACAACTGAATTTGAAATGACAAGAGATGATGATAGTGAAACTAATATGGAAATTGATGATGTTGATGAGGAAGATGAAGACATTGACATTGACAACTATGAAGATGATGATGAAGATGAACATTGACATAGTAAAATGCTGGTTTGAGTCATAACAAATATATATCTATATATAATAGTTATTTTCTACTGTTTGCTAATAACAATCATTTCATGTTTCAGATGGACTCAGAAACATTTTGTCAGTTGCTGGAGGCTGATCTACCTATGGATGATGAGGTTCTTGAGTCATCTAACCCTCAGGTTGTTGGCACTACAGGGATCACTCGGAGGGGGCGTGGTCTTTCCAGACTGATGATTCCAGATCCTATCCCGGAGCGACGTCCACCTCTTGGATTCGATGCGTACACGCTGTGGTATGGTAACCTGTGTATTTTAGTTATCTTTCATTATAATTTATTAATATTCTAATTGTTTGATTATTTGTTATTTTTCCATGGTTTTACGTATATAGCTATCGGACAGGGGAGCGCTATCTTGCGCAATTATTTTTCTCAGCCTTGGCTCACATGGGATCAGATTCCCGCTGGTGTGCATGCCGCCATGTTTGATCATTGGCTGATACGTAATTAAATATTATTTATTTTGAAATTTAATTCATTAATAACTTTATATTAGGGTTTATGGTATCCCATCGACGAGAGCATGTGTGCCACTATCCAGGCGGCATGGGTGGTGTCTATGTGTGACCGTTTCCGTCAGTTTTTGCATAATTTGAGAAAGACGGCTGTGAAGAAAGCCGGAGTGACAGAATTTGATGAGTCCTATAGAGCCCACCGACCAGAGTACATTTCATCTCACGTTTGGAATGGATTATATACACACTGTTTGGGTAGTGGTTTTCAGAGGATATCTTCATTGGGTCTACAGAATCGGGGGAGACAAGAGGTGACGCATCGAGCCGGTAGTCATATATTCAGTGCGCATAGAGAGCGTCTGGTAAGTACTTTTTTTTTAATATTTTATACAACTTTAAATATAAACAGTTTATTTTATATTCATATAGAAATCCGAGAAGCCCAGTATTTCAGCGTATGACGTTTATCAGAGGATGTACACTGACTCGGTTACTGGAGAGATTAGAGGTGGCCGCCAGCGTCAGATTGTGGTCAGTATTATTTTCTTTTCAGTTTGAAAATTAAATGCATATAATCTTTTCATTATTTTAATTTATAATTGAAACTTAAGGAGTCATATGAGGTCGTGACCTCTCAGACACAGGCTGAGAGTCAAGAAGAGACGGGTGATCAGACTAGTGCCCACCATTTTGATGAGACGGCATGGATGCAGGCGACCCAATATGGCTTCGAAAAGGGCCGAGTAGTTGGTATCGGCTCTCATCTGACTCCTACAGCTTATTATGGTACTTCTGCAATGTCGGCGTCCAGCTCGAGAGGAGCTCGTGGAGAGACATCATCTTCTGCCTCACAGTATCAAGAGAAACTGCGTGCTCAGAGTCAGCTTATAGAGGATTTGCGTCAGGGGCAGGAGCAGATGCGTCAGCAGCACGATGAGGAGATGCGTCGATGGAAGGAGTAGATGCATCAGCAGTAGGATGAGGAGAGACGTCGATATGAGGAGCAACATCAGGAGTATATGGAGTATATGCGTCATCTGACTCATAGTTTAGGGATGGAGTTTCCTCCACCACCTCCTCCAGGTCCTCTAGGTCCTCCAGATTATCCACCCCCAGTGATTTTTTTAGATGTAATAAACATTTGAGTTCGTAGTTTATTGTCATATTAACTATTTACAATTCCTCTTTCATATTGGTACAAATATTACGTGATTTAATTTGTTTTTATTTTTTTATATATTATTACTTATTAGTATTGTTTTTAATGTCTTCTTATTTTAGTAATATTACCTTTAATATTTTATATTTATTGTTAATATTGAGAAGTTTAGAATTTTATAATTTTATTAATATTAATATTATTAATATTATTTTTTCATAAATATGTATCTTTATTTTAATAATAATATTATTATATTAATTTTTTATATTAATAATATTAGTACTATTATTATTATTTTTTTATATTAATATTTCATAATATATAATATTATATTATTTATATTCATATTATTATTATTTTTTGATATTAATATTTTATAATTATATTATATATATTTTTTATTATTAATATTATAATAATATAATTTATTTATATTATTAATATTATTATTATTATTATATAGATAGTTTAATAATAATATTATTATATTAATTTTTAATATTATTAATATTAGTATTATTATATTATATGATATTATTTATATTCATATTATTATTATTTTATATTAATATTTCATAATTATATTTTATATATTTTTTTATTTATATTATAATAATATAATTTCTTTATATTATTAATATTATTATTATTTTTATATAATATTATACGATTTGTATTAATTATTTTATTTTTTTTTTATTTTTTTTAATATTTGCGACGGGTACATTTGCGATGGGAATTCCCGTCGTAAATGTTTTTTACAGTACCATTTGCGATGGGACGAATACCCGTCGGGAAAACCTTTCTGCGACGGTCCGTCGCAAATACCTTCGTCGCAAGTATTTTTTTTAAATTTCACATTTGCGACGAGATTTTGACCCGTCGCAACTAATATATCTGCGACGACCCATCGCAAATACCTTTTTTATATATAAACGAAAACTTATTTGCGACGGGGGACAAATACCGTCGCAAATAATTTTTTTGCGACGGGACCGCCGCAAAAACACCTATTTGCGACGCCGTTTTCGGCGACGGGCGATTTGCGACGGAGCCCCGTCGCAAAAGACCTTTTGCGATGGGATCCCATCACAAATCTCCCGTCGCAAATATTCAGTTTTCCTATAGTGTAAGGGAGTAGAAAAATAGTTGGTGTTTCGATGTGGGCTCATTTTCTATTGATTCGTAAGAATTGTGATCATTCAATTAGATCAATCCGTTATCTAGGCCATCCATTTAACACTCTGTGCCACCTTATCCATCGATCCATTGAGATCTTATGTTCATTGGGATATCTATGTTATGCAGACTAAACATCTATCTAAGGATTATCATTTTCATCTCCTCATTCTAAAAACTAATATGGTTGATCTAATTATATGCACCTTTTGATTGGTCTAATGAGCTCATCTTCAATCTCAGCCCGCACCCAAGAGTATTTCCCATTAACAGAGATATCCATGAGTGACATCGATATGAGCTCAATCTGAGCCTACTGATCATATTTTGAGTGTTTTGAAAATATGAAGGTGATAGAAATTTTTTGAAATATTTATTGAATATGAAAATGCAAATCAAAACGAATAAATGAGAATTATATAATTTATGATATTTTCTAATGATGGTGTTGGTTCACGGTACATAACTCGATCTCAATAAGATCTTAAGTAATAAAATGAATGGGTATCTAGGATTCTTAAAAGTTCTGAGAAATTATATGTATCCTATAAATACCTAGACTATTCAAATTTTCTTTGTGGATCTTATGTCTCATATTAATAGCTCATCGCACATTCGAGAGTATTTTCGAGAGAGAGACAGAACATAATACATGTTCAACTTTTGTGAAGTAAGTTTCATGCATTTTAGTTCAACATATGAGATCACATGTTGTTTCCAAAAATCAGTGATTTTTTTTATAAGGTTACTTTGAACCATTTTAAATAAGTTACTCGAAGTAAAAGTAGAGTGTATTCTAGTTTTTGTGAAGAAAAAGTTGAACCTGCGAAGAAGATGAATATTTGTATAGTTGTATGTGTTCACATGATGATACCATGAAATAATATTCATGTGAACCTTTTGTTATAACTATATGGAATATCACATCTGTGAAGAAAAATAGATTGAGTAGTAAACATCTTATTTTTCTTTCGTAAAGTAAACTAAGACCATGCATGTTGTGAGGTTAAATGAGACATCGCGTATTTTTATATGAAGAGTAATTTCTGAAGAGGAGTATCGATTATATTTATAAGGGAAGGACATAGAGAACCTATAAAATAATATGCTTGTATAAAATTAGTGTTATTGGTTGTATTCACGTGTTAAAAGAAGAGAGAAACATCACATACTAGATAGACATAATGTTTGCACAATCTATAAGAGAAGGCAGTGTATACATGAAGAAGGAAGTGTAGTGCATGAATGTGAGTCAATACATAAATAAGGTTTGTATAGATGTTGAGAAAGATTTTAGTTTTTTTTCTTGAATCATATAATTTTAAAGGGTTGTTAGGATATTTCTCACATCTGATTGAGAAAAACAGTGCATGTGCTTATGTTTTTAAAAAGTGAGCGTAAAGAAATTGAGAAGTAAACAGTGTGTTGCACATGTTTTTGTGTGAAGACTTTCATGGTACATAAATGTCTAAAATACATTGGCATAATGTGTATAATGTTAAGGAAAACAATGTGGTATTGTGTAATTAAGTTTCATATAGTAATCAAATAATCAATGTATTATTATTTTCATATATAAAAGGGTATACATATGACCTGCCATGATTCATATATTGATATTCATGAATTAATAAGGAAGATCAAAGGATCCTATGAATAAGGACACAAAATGTATTTGGTTTTTATGATGTTTTAATCATTTTTTCTTTCATAAAGATAAATCAATAGAATATGTATTATTTTTCATTTTTTTCACAAATAAAATAAATAAAGTGAGCTAAAGTGGCAGATATAACTTCTACATATTCAGAAGAGTTTAATGAATGGTCTATCATGTAGTGATGTTAATTATATTCAGTAGTATTTGAAGAGTTTCAGTTAAATTGATAAAGTGAAAAATTAGTTAATTCTCAGTGGATTGAAGAGGAAGATTAGTATTTGTGTGGTAGTAGCATCTTGAAGTTCTTATGATCTTTCTCATTGTGATTGTTTATGTTTATAAACACTTATGGGATTTTAGTATAAATAACACTAGTGGGATTCCAGTACAATTTGGGAAAAGTTTAATGCCTACCCACCATGGTTTCAATGACAAACCTGACCGAACCCCCTTTAAATTGGTGATTCCTTCATAGTTCAAAATCTATGTCTTAGATCATCTGGAACACAACAAGGACGTAGTCACCCACATCAAGGGACAAACGTGTAAAAATATTGTGTGTTCTGATTCATTAATGTGCAGTCTTGTATATATTTTAATTTTCTAATAACAGAGAAGATCCATTCACTCTAATAAGTTCAGAGGTTCAAATTAAAAAAGCGTAAGAGAAAAGAAAATAAAATTGGTAAAGACATGTGTACACTGATTCACCCCCCCCCCCCTCTTAGTGTACCTTCATGATCCACTACCCACTTCAAAAATATTTCCAAATTCTATAATTTAATAATATATAGCCTCGTCACCATGATAAAACACCCCCATTTTAGTTCCATCGTCCACCTATAACCATACCCAATTCCCTTATAACTCAAGACCATGGTTTAGTCTACTCTTACATGGTGAAATCCTCATCTCCATACTACAACTTCCCATATTGTGGCATGAAATTTGAACTACAGTGAAACCAACTCTTATACCTAAAAAACACTCAAAAACTAACTCCCAAACACCGAAAAAACTATCAAAAATACTCAAACACTTGTACTAAATATGTACCAACTACCTAAATTCAAATTTGAATCCATGTTTTTTTAACAACCTTACACAAAAAAATCGAAAATAAAAACTAACCTGATCTTACCAACACTATAATGACACATGTAATTATAGAAACTCCATAATATGTCTTATTATCCCCAAAAAAATCTAAGTTAATCCCCTAATACTCGCTCTTTCCATTGAAATATAATTCCATTATTTTTCATCAATTCCTACTAGTTATATCTCTACTACAATAAATTATTATCCATCCTAGTTACACATTCACTAGAAACTCAATATCATATACTACACACACATCAAATTTGTATCTAAACAATTTATCTAATATCAAAACAACTTTCCATACCCAATTACATGATAAGGCATCATTCATTTCTCTCACATATTCAAATCCTCAAAATCTCCTCAATCCACTGAGATATCAACTCGTGATCCACAACATGATGCCTCAACCCAGATGAAATTTTCTAATACACAATTCATACGCTACCTATTGACAAAAAAAAACCTCATTAGGTTCTAAATTCACTAAAAAACCTAACTACATCAAGTGATGTGTCTAGTCTAGTATAATCCTAAAACTAGGTAGCAAAACTCGGCTGCCTACCATCCATGCTTGACATCACCATAGATTCAGATGTTTAATACCACCCACTTAATGTGAGTTTTACCCACTAAATATTAGTAGGATCATACCTGTTATAGGATTATCCATATTATCACCATAAAAAATGACATCTCTCTAGAACACTAAAATATTGATGGGATGCCTCCCATGAAAACCTTGATTTAAAAACCCATAAACCTTGATCTATGGGATCTATAATTGGGTCCCATGATTTCAAAATGCCTAATTACCCTCTTCTAACCTAATCAACACTTGGTAGACATCTCTAATCATTGACACTGTTGGGACCCTAAGGTCATGTAAAATATGACAACAAAACCCCCACTAAACTCATCTAATCAAGCCCCAGTCATTGTTTATTTCTTTACTGAGTACACAAAATATTACACTACATTCCTCTCACATAGTTCTGGAAATGATATAAAAAATTACCAACATTAAATAGTAGAGATATCCCCCTTAATCCATCACAATTCAGTGGTAATCTACCAAAAAAATAATCATGACTCATTTTCCAAAAAAAACTTTACATCCATAAACTCTCTACCAAGTCAATATATCCTATTTTGAATTTACATAAAATCTATTGAGGACATACCAGAATCCTCTAAGAACATGGAATGATTCTCATGAGAACCCAAAAAATACATTACCATCTCTCTATTTGTGAAACCATCATTGAGATTTAAAAAATTTCACCACACACCCACACTTAGGATAGTTTTACTGAGGCACTACCCATTGGAGACATTTAATAATAATTCTTGAAGTTCCAAGAGAAAATAGCTAATAGGCATTGATCTTTTATTCTAATCTACCTACCTGATTGTTGTTATAACTCAATGAACCATCTATTATTCTTGTTCTATCAACTATCAATGATCATAGGGTTACTTAATACCTTTTTTCTAAACACATTTTTATCCCAAAACAATCTTTTAAGAGTATGTGACATCACCAAACTCCTCAATCCATTATGTCCCACATGGATTATCGTTCCCCTGATCCATCATTACAAGCTCCAATGTGTTCTAGAACTCAATTATGGCTTCCAAATAAAAAAAAGATATAAATCTACACCATAAAAATTATTATAAATCCAAATTTTATCTCACAAATCACCCATAATTTCTTTGTTTCTGGAAAAACAAAACCAAGGCCCAAACATAAAACAATAATGATCACACAATTCTTGATCATGCTCTAACCTCCAAAACATCTACTCATACTTTTCTCTAACTAGGCTACACCATCCCATTAACCTATCATCATATTCAATACTTTATCATTATCCTATTGGGAAAATGAGGATCAATTATCCCATATAAACTAACCACAACTAATATTCTAATAGGCACAACCACAATCCTTCTATCATCTTGAGTCATATCTCATTGGGTCAAGGAAAACTTTGACCTATCAAGACCCACATGAGGTACTTTTTTCAACCAAACCTCTTATACTAGCACAACCAATACTCAAAAATTCATCCCCGATCCTAACATAAGGTTTATCACAACCAAATATACCCAATATAGGGTTGTTCTTTACCATTAGCATGAATGAAATCATAGAATCATTACATAAATAGCACATAAGGATCATCTCTTGATTTCAATTAATTTATGTGCCAATAATATCTTATTTCAAAAAACACCAATTAATTTATTATTTACATTTTAATTAATTTAAAATTATTTCCTAAATTATTTCTCAAAACTTTTATTTCATTCAAAAAAATTCAAACTTTTTTCCCATTTAAAAAAAAACATTTCATATAAACATGTTGTCATATACATGTATTGATTTTCATAGATTTAGAGTATAATGCATGAACTCATTTTTTACTTGTAAACTTGGGATAAGAGTGAAAATTATAAGAAACAATCTCACACAAAAACATAATGATTGATTTACACCTTAATCATAATATCAAAAGGCAATAAATAACAGTCTCATCGCTAGTCATGTGGAATTTACCTATACATGGGTTAACTACACCTAATTATTTAGTCCTTACTAAAATCTAAAAACATCATACCTCTAACTACCGTACACAAAAAATAATTCAAATAACAAAAAATATATGATAACATTTTTATTTTTCCAACTAAAATCACATGAATGGTATCTTTCATAGTGAAACTATAAGGCCTTAAGTGAACCTCCCCATATTCCTTATTCTTTTGATTAGTGATGAGATTATATAACCTACATAGGGAGACTATAATCTTGGTTCCATCACATGAAATAACAAATAAATAACAAAATAAACATACAAAATCAGACTGAGAATGCATGTTTTAAGCTAAAATCCAACCATTAAACACAAATAAATAAAATATTTAATATAAAAAATGTTCTCATGTCAGTAATATAATCATATTACAAGGATCACCAATTAGGTAGATCAGAAAAAATAATCTTAAGTAAAGAAAATATTGGGGGATCCCAAACTACAAATACATTGGTCCCTCCTCAGAACAATCACTCAAGATTTGTCCAGTTTCTATATCCAAATCCCCCATAAAACCCACTACCAAAAAATGAAATATAAATTCTGAAAGTGCACTAGGGTTCCCATGAAAGGTGTGACAATAAATTCGATAGGACACACCAACACATACCGTATATATTCCATCATATGTAGGGTATTCATACACAAAAAATATAATTCAAGATGTAATATACAGTATCAACGAAATCATGTCAGATCATCATGGGATAACCATGCCATCATGACCCCATAACACCACCCACTTCAACCAATTCAATTAATATCTCCATCATAGTAACATATAATAGGAATATCATCAAGGTAAAGTTGAAATGTTTTTATACCCATTTCTATAGGAATCCCATCTGATGAAATAGAAAAACATATCAACTACATGCACATAACAATACCATTGAGGAAAATGAAAAAATATATACCTAGGCCTAAATCCATATAGTAATTTGGGATTCCATCACATGATATCAATCCTCCCAACACTTGAGAATAATAAACAATTGGGTGGGGAAATCTCTAGATCGCAAGTATCAGGTCCTATGAAAATCCACATCCTAAACTACCTCATATTCATTAAAATTTCATATAGGAAGTGGATGTTCAGGTGGGGTAAACATCTATAACCTAAACCATGAGTTGAACCACTCATCAAATGGAAGGTCCCATTGTTCATAACATTATATAATAATTTAATCTTGAAGAGGGAAAAACACCACCAACCTATCACATGAGCTAAACCACACCATCCTAAGGTAAGTCCCATAGATAATATATAATGACTCATAAAACAACATGGTTAGGAATTGGATACATATCATGTGCCTTGGATATCATTTATAGGGTAGCATGTATATCTCTTTGTAACCTGATTTGGGAAATATCATTATCCACATTCATCTACTCAGTCCAAAAATAAATCATAATCTGAATGATATCAGGCCCTTAGGCTATATACGACTCACAAGATCAACCCTTAGGTAGGACCTAGGAATACCAACACATTATTCCCCTCTCCATCCATGCACTACTGTGAAGAGACTAATAGAAACAGACATCACCAACTACTCCCATTTATATATCCTCACTAGAACCTATATAACCCACTTGGGTCTACTCATAAGAATTACATTCTCTATACCATCCAAGCCTCTCAAGGATTCCCACTGGTGGCCATAATCATTCTATATTATCATCTCACTTGTATGGGAGCTTCATGTCTAATATAGTCTAATAAATCACTTAATAATATTCAAGGTACACTAGACATGCAAAAACTATGAGATCACAACATCAACAACCTTGGTAAATCTAATCACTAAGATGGGTTAATCCTAAAAGTATGAACTGTGTCTACTACACCCACTCTAATAAACTAGTTCCCCTTTAAATAAATTTCCAAATCAAATTACATACCCATGACCCATTCAATAAATTATCAAAGTTTTACCCCAACTAAAACCCTCATGGGGTTTGTTGATATAACTATCTTTGGGTCCCGGTGGTGATGATGTTGCCTGGAAACTTCTAAATTCACTAACAACACATATAGTACCTATAAAAATACATGGCAATGCTTCCCAAAACCTCTTTATTTCCAATAATAACATCCCCTATTCAAATCCCTAAACCCAAACCCCAATCACGTTCACACAATCACATGAATACATGTATATGTTTATGTATGAAAGGGATACAAACCCTCAATAATGGAGTTAAAATCCTTACACCAAGCTTGAATAAGCCTCATCTAAGCTAGTACAAATTAATTAGAATCATAGGTCCCCTATATGATATGCTAATTCACATACAATTAATCATAAATATTTTTAATTAATTATATATTTTAATCCAATGAGGTATAGTTCTGTAAAACCCGCTAACCAATTACATAACCTTGAAACCAAAACTAGTGGCGTGTGAATGGTAAATTCCATGCCTTTGATACATTTATAACAAAAATACTCATGATCTAACACTTAAATGATCAAAAAATTTAATATAATTAATAAAAATACTGAGAAGAATCTACTAAGTGACATAACTCAATTGAAAAAGTGAGCAACGAGGAATTTCCCCCTTTTTAACATCCTCCTACCACCGCACCTTAAATCCCACCATGATCTAGTGGAATTTTTTTAAATAACTAAACGAAAACATCCAAAGATAGGGTAATAAAAATAATAGGGATGAAGGATATTACTAAGATATGACATGGAAAAATAACCCCCAATCAGTTCCCAAATAAAGAGGAAACAATGGGGCCAATGAGTACAACAAGAGAGGTGATATCCATCCAAAAACCTTCTACCAAGATCCTAAAAAGATAAATATGTAATGGTTTTAACACTAAAATTGTTGGTATCCCCCTATTAAAAATTATTCTAGAGATCCATTGGGTTATGACCTAATGGGTCATTGAACAACACCCCAATTTTGGGGTTGAATTATAATATGACCCAATGGACCAGGATGCAAAACTTATCTCTAGAAAAAAAACAAAAAAATGTCTTGGACATCCCTATATAGTGTAACCTAATGTTTCAAGGTGAAAACCCTCTCCCATAGTCAAACAACCTGATCAGGTTCTCCATTTCACAATAACCCATAGATATGTATTAAATCCAGTAATTCAAATTTGAATCCAAATTCTCAAAATACACCCTTCTCTTGATCTCAAAATTAAAAATAATCCTAAACTTATAAACCTATAATGAAATGCGTTTCTATATAAATTTGTTTTTATAATTCATTAAAGTGATAAATCATAATTATGAAGAGGTATAGGAAGAATATATTGGAAATATATTAAAGAGATAATGTTACTGACAATGAGGAGTCGAATATTTACTAACATAACATCTTTGTTTTGGAGTCCTTGGTGTTTCTTCTTGTGACTATAGGATATAAAACATATGAGTGGATTCTAGGAGAAGGAATTTTGGTAAATTGAAATAAGAAAATCAATCTTTAGGTGTGTATTTCAATGAGTGTAGGAAGACCACTTTTATAGAATATTTTTTGTGGCATTCTTACTAACACTCCTTCCTTAATGTGTAAGAAATATTAATTTTCAAAGAAAGTAACTAAAAATGGAATAAATAAGGAAATTGTGTTATTAATTTCATCATATGAAATTTTAAGTGATATATATTGAAAATATTTAATCATTTTACTAATTATTTTAACTATCTATCTCATTTTACCCCTTACAGTCAAAAGTTACATTTTAATTTGATAAATTATTTTTTACAACAAATGAAATTGAAATTCTTATAATTTTATTGATTAAAAACATGATATCTATTTTATTAAAATAATTTTATAAAATTAAAAATAAAAACACATAACGTATAAATTTTTTATAAAAATATATTTTTAACCTTTAGAATATTTGATTCTTTTTTCTTACCATTTACTAATAATTTTATAAAATTTCACTCATTATATATATATATATATATAATTTATTTTCCTAAAATAATTATTTTAATGGATTGATTTGATTTTTAAAAATAAAAAATTCATAGATTATAAAAATACCCATTTTCGTAAAATATTTTTTTTCGGTAGTTAATTATTATCTTTTTATTTTATTAAATAATAATTTACTATAAATTAATTACATATAAATTTTGTTATGTATAATTTTAATATATATATTTTACATCTATATAATATTTACTTATAATCACTATATGTCTATAATTATAGACTGATAATACATTTATGGGTATGAAGTCCAGAAACTATATAAACAAAGGATATATATCCATTATCCATTTAATAATCACAATGTCATTTTCCATTCAAATATTTAACCATTCATACATTTATAAAAATTATTCATTTTATTCCATCGATTCTTCTTAAAAATTTCTATTATATTATAATTTTTTTCACTCTTTCAACTATCATACTCGGTGATATTCTTCTCATGGGAGATTATGAGAAACAGTATTTCATGCTTGTAGTTTTTTTATTTAATTTTGTTTATTTTTGCCTATAATTTTACTAATATTATATAATGTATTCATCATTCATTTTAATGTTATATTTTAATAAAATAAAATAATGACCATTAATTTTTATTCTACATATGATTTATTTAATACATGAGTTATATTCTACATAATAGAAATAAATACCAATTTTATTATGTCATAAAAATTAATAATAATATTTTAAGTGTTATATTCTTCCCCCAACACTAAAAAATCATCATTGAAATTTAAATTTACTCTTAACTAGTGAAAATAAAGTGAGAGTATCCTGAAAATAAAAAAAACTTGAGATATACGTTCAATATGAAACTCACCATAACTATCTGACTTAGGACTAGGAAGCTCATCATATTCCCCCAAAATAGACATATATTGATATTTTCGTCAGTCTTAACCATTTTTTTAAATTATAATTATTTATTATGTAACAAGACAATTAATTGTAAATGATTTTATAGAGTCATACCTTTAAAGTTTTGTGATGTTTTCCAAATCATTATTAATAAACATATCCTCTTTTTTCTTATATTCAAGTAATTATTCAATCATTTTTACAAAGAGAGTTTTATAAAAGAAATCCTTTAATTCTTCTCATTCTATAGTCTCAATTTAACCCTTATAAAGGTTAAAATCTAGAATATTTTCCACATTATTTTTTTTATCACCCTTTCATGGTTATTTGACTTTCACTTGGATAAATGCTTGAGAAATCATTGGGCTAAGATAAGACAGTACATATTCCCTTTTTATTTCTATATCTATAATTTATCCATGAATATTTAATCTTTTTAAATCATTATCATGGAAAAGGTATATTCGATCTATGTTGATATAGAAAATCCATACCTGATATTATATTGAATTCTACTAAAGATTGAATTTTTAAACCCACTTGGTGTTAAGTTGTATTTATTGTTAATAATCATGATTCCAATAGGCATAATGTAAATATTTGTTGGTAATAGAATATCAGATAGGGTTTAGCGTAACTAATAATGTGAAATTAAAACATAAATAGTAATTACCCAACAAGGGGTTCAATATATATAGAGCTACAAATACTAGATAAAGAATAATTGATGCTTTGGAACATGAAAGTGAGTCATTGTACTTATATGCATGATAAAATAATATGTTTGAGTTTCTTACAATATTACATTGATACAAATTTTCTAATAAATATTGAAAAAATTAATTTTAAAGTACAATGATGCTACTACTTTTTATTTCTTCCAATGAATCTATTTTAGAATGTTGAATAGAAAAAGTGTCCCATAAAGTGTGGAGAGTAGTAATAAATTTATGCCTTTACGTAGCAATTTGAAAGTCTATATGAGTTTGAAAAATGAAAAAATCTAGATATTATTTTAATGGAGATCCATTATAACTATTTTCATAGGTAAATAATGGAACTATGTGAAAATATACTTTAATAATGATTGGGAGAAGATAAGTTTGGATAAAAAGACTTAAAATTATTCTAGTGATTATTGATGTTTATTAAAAGTGATTAAAAATATCATTGAAATGTTTAATATAGTTTTAATAATTTTATAAAAGGGTTTTGTTGGTTATAATTCATTTTAATATTATAATTTTATGTTTTTCAACTATATATGAATAAATTTGAAAATGAATGTGTTGTGTATGTGGAAAACTGACACATAACTAGCAACATAAGAATAGATTCTATGACAGGAGAGTTGTGTGAGAATAAAATTGGTTTTATATGACAAAAAATATTTTTATTGTCTATATTTTAATATTAAATGACATAATTTTCTAACATTGTGTTTAATATGTTTATGTCTAGATATTTGGGATTTTCATTTGAAAATTTGATGAAAATTCCACTTTTGGCCCTTTAAAGATCACTTTAGTATTTTGACCATAAATATTTTGTTATGAATTATATTAAATTTAAAATTTATAAAATAATACCTCACTTAATGGAATACTATTTTCATTTAGAAAATCCAAGATGGGTCTTTCATTTAATTGGAGTAAGTGGGCCATAAATTCAAATATGGACCGAACTCGTCAAGATGGAAGATACTTCACCATTTGGGAATAAAGTCTTTATTAAGGATTTAATTGGGTTAAAATTTGGTAATTAGATAGAGTAATTGATTAAAAAAATAAAACTTCTATAATAATATTTGGTTCACACATTTTCAAGATCAAGAAGTCATTGAAATATGGATTAAAATATTTTTCTGCATTTCCCCATTCACACTTGTAACCACTTGTAACACTATCCTCTCCTCCATTCTATAAATTTGTATTTTTCTCAATTTTATGGGTTTTAACATGAATTAGGATACTTAGGGAATAATTTAATTTATTTCACTTCATTCCTCCAATCATTTCAAGTGAGAGATCTCCTGGAGTAAGGATCCCTTCATCGAATCCTTTTTTTCCTTTTCTCCATGTTGTCATGTTTATGTTTTTGTAATAAATGTATTAGTTTCTCTTACATTACTTATATTTTTTCCAATTTATTCTAATTTAGTTAAATTATTTGGTCTGTAAATTAGGATTATAAATATTATTATGTTATACACTTTCGAGACGTTTTCATAAGAAAGTCGTTTCCATGATGACCACTCTTCCAATGAAGGAGTATATTTTCTTAGTAATCTATCTAATTATCCTCAACATAAATGGTTTTTTATAAAAAATCTCATTTTAATTCAATTAAATATAATATATTAACTGGGTTTTAATTTCAAAATTGTTAAAATGGTAAACTCTTTTCATGCGAGGTCGAGTAATGTGTGAATTGTGAGAATAAAATATTAACCAGAAAAACAAAATAGCATGGGATTAATTTTGTAGAGTTAAAATATTGTACCTAGACTAAATTCGATAAAAATTATAGTGTGGGTTTTTTCCTTAATTAAAAATTTTCCATAATTTTCCCTAAGAATGTAAATAATGTTAGGGTACTAAGATTGTACATTTTGAGGCTAGCCTAAGGTTTAATCACTTTATTTTTAGATGTTAGGTCAATTTCTATATGTTTGGGAAGTTGATAAATTAAGGGAATATATTTTTATGAATTTAAATTAAAGGGATAATTATTAATGATTTATTTAAGTGATATATTTGGATAATTTATTCCTTCTAAAATATATTTTCATTTTATTTTATCAATCAAATTTCAAAAAAAAAACATTCTTCCAAAATACATATTCTTGTGTTATAATTATAAAACATCCCTCCCCCCACACACACACATCATTTTTCATAATTGTTTTATTTTGTTTTGTTTTAATAATAACTTTAATATATTTTGTTAAATATTTCCTCCTTATAAAATTACCTTGGTCAGTCACTATATTGCACCTAGGTACTAAACTTATGCACATCGTTTTAGAGTTCCCACAACAGTGCATTTCGAATTGTAATAATTATTGATTATGAAAGTATTTTACTCAAATATTTAGTGGTATTTTTTTCTTTTATTTCATTATCTTGTTCTGTTTTTATTATTACTTCTTGTCCCTTACTCAATTTTTCTTTTTTCCTTTTTTCTGGATTATTAATTCAAACTTCTTATTTTTTTTATTACGGTCTATTTTTCTTTGTTTAATTTTTCATTGATTTTTGAAATGAAATAATCATGAGGATCTCTTAGATATTGAATCTAATATTGAAGGAATACTTATGCTCTATTCATAAAATCTTAGTCTATGGGAACTTTCAACATTTTCATAGTTGGCGAATTCCCCTATTCTGAGAACATTGAAATTGAAAGGAATTATAAATCAAAAATAAAACAAGAACTAATGGATACAAATAATAACAATGAAATTGATATAACCATTTAACAATTGGAAGAAATATACATTAATTATTAACCAGTATCTATTTCATACCAAAATCTAGAATATAACTTTGAATAAAAATCCAGATTGATACACCTTCTTTCAAAATTGCATGGACTATCTGTAGAGGATCCCAATAAACATCTAAAATAATTTCACGTGGTTTTATCATCCATAAAACCAAGTAATGTATCTTAATATCAAATGAAACTGATAGCATTCCCATTTTTCCTTGATTGGATGTATTATTTACAACCTTAAGATGTAACATGTTTTAATTATTTGAAAAGCATTTTCTTATAGAGATTTTTTCTAGCATTAAGGATCACTATATTTTAAAAAGATAACTCATGGATTAATTAATAATAATGTGATTCAATGTATAAAAACAAGGAGAGATTCAAGAAATTATGTGAAAGTTTCCCACATCACCAAATTAGTGAGAAAATATCGATCCAATACTTTACAAATTCCTTACATCTATTGATATGAAAATGGTAGATTTCATATATAAGAGAATTGGTAGAAAAAACCAGTAACTTCAGATTATTTTATTTAAAATATGGTATAAAAATTCAAATAATTTGGTGTTCAAGGTACCCCACATATTAGCAGAGAACATCAGTTAATCCATTCTTCTCTTGAGAATCATTTAATTGATAATAAGTTGGATTAATTGACCACTAATGTGTGATAGATTTCTTTGGATCCAAATACATCCCAACCCACTTCTACAAGGCCTTGTGTAATTTTCAATAAAATAAACCACCCTATCAAATGTTTCACCCAATTACATGTTATAGTGGATTGTGCAACCATATTCCCAGGGAGAATATATTAGTAGCAACAACAACCACATCTTGAGAAGTATGATTAATTCACACCAGTATAAAACCAATGGTGGAAAGATAACAAAGACAATAGGTATGGATATGGACAATAATAAAGTCCCTATATTCAATAAAACATCCAAAAACCTCCACCTTACCAATAGGGTTTTCAACAAACCCATAAGATATTTGAAGCAAAATAATCAAAAAGTAAACAAAAACAAGGTTCATCCTAAAAAAGGTATATTCTAATACTAATTATATTCTGAAAAAAAAAGTTTCTTATTTAATATAATTATGTAAAGAGTCGAGGTGTTAATTTGAAGGTTTTCAACATTAAAATAATCCATATTTACACTATCATCTGTGAACTGGTAAACATGATCTCTAGAAATCAACCTTCCTAACCTACTCCAAATCCCATGGGGAACATCAATTCCACCACACTAAAAAGTGAGAAGAAAATAGTTTAGACATATGTTCCTATATATCCAATGGGATTCACCTCAAATATAGAGAATCCTCATTCAAGACCAACTGATGTGAATCCAAAAGAGAAAGATAAAGGTATGTAAAATTTTGAGGGCGTTCCTCCTAAACACCCTCCATTTCTGAATAGAGTTGTATAAACATGGAATATGGATGAATAAGAGATGAAAAAAGTGGTTTTGGGTACATCTAAGGACATTGAGATCAAAATACATTGACTTGAATCTATCATGAAAATTCAAAGGTATGTCAGGTTTTAAAAGAACTTTGTACAAATAGAAGAGGTATAAAGACAAATAATTTTATCAAGATTGGGTAGAATGTATCTGAACTCATCACACCTACCTTATCAATTCCTGAAAGTATAAGTACCCTAAAACATTCACCTTACCATTCACCATATATTATTTTCAATTATCTAATCCTTTATGTGATTTGGGTGCCTCTATTAATGTCATTCCTCACTCTGTTTTCACTTCCTTATATATTAGAGATATAAATACCATAAGAGTTATGGTGCAATTAGAAAATAGATATATTCCATATCTGATGGGATTACTCAAGGTTTAACTTGTTCGAGTAAGATATATAATATTTTACAGTATATTTTTATGTGTTAGATATAGAGGAAGATCAGGTTAATTCACATGATCCCATAATTCTTGGTAAGTTCTTCCTAAAAAATTACAAGACAATCATTATGTCTTTGATGGAATTCTTTCAATGGAGTTTGGAGATCAGATTGTAATATTTAAAATTTTGGACTCCATGAATTACCCTTTAAAAGAAAATCATTCTCTATTTATCTACCAATCTGATCCATCTTATAATAATTATCCAAATATTTATTTTAACTATTTTTCAAATAAGGTTACGGTCCATGATTAAGGATATTTTGAGTATTAGGTTAGGTTGAAAACTATGGATACTCAGAGTTAGAATTTATGAATTCCTTAAATATTATGGTTAAAGAGTAAAATATTTGTTATAAGATTTTTTAATTCATTATTAATTTTATTTTAAGATTTAATTTTACTTGTTTCCCTAAGTTATTATATTTATTCTATGAATTGTTTCAGAATTTTTATTTTACTAAACTTTATCACTTTGATTTAATGGATGTTTTATGAGTTCGATATAGTTACTCTAATCATCAGACATAATCTGATTTAGATAAAATATAATAAATCAGTTTTGGATTTTAATTATTTTACTGTTTTAAACTATAATTCACCAATATTTTATCCTTTATAAACTCTATGATCTGATAAGATTAATGTCTCAAAATATTTCTTGTACTCTTTTTCATGAGACTTCTTTTCTTAGTATTAATTTTGATGTTGATTCTAATCTTGAGGGTGTAATTTCTCATAATGACATGGTTTTTGATTTTATAGATGGATTTGATGAATTATTTTATAATTTTTATGATGTATATTCAGACCGTGAACATTCATTATACATATATATCAGTTCCCATATCATCTCCATCAATACCGAACCCACCCAAACTAGAACTCAACCCATTTCCATCAAACATAAAATATTTATTCCTAAATAGTAATGAAACATTTCATGTATTAATTTCCAATAATATCCTTACTGAATAAGAAACAAAACTTATGAATATTTTAATCAATAATATTTAGGGATATTGGGTGGACCTTATTTGACATACAATCTTTTATTTTCTTGCACAAAATTCAATTAGAGGATGGGGATAAATCGGTTAGATAGCCACAAAAGAGACATAACTCCACATTATTAGAAGTTGTAATGAAATAGGTGGGAAAGTACTTGAGGTGGGTATCATTTACTACATTTACAACTCTCAATGGTTCTTCCCTATCCTGTTCGTACCAAATAAAACTAGGTTCACTGTTATAAAAAATGAAAATGACAAATTTGTTCCCACGAAGTGAAAAATAGTTCGAGAATGTAAATAAATTATAAGAAACTGAATAAATCTGATCATAAGGACCATTTCACCTTCTATTCATTGACTGTATACTTGAGATAATTTAAGGTGGGACATTCTATTATTTCTTGGATGGTTTATCTATTTAGTTTCAGGTTACCATTATAGTATAGGTGTGGGAGAAGACATCATTCACCTACCTATTTGATACATTTTCTTACCAAAGGATTCTATTTTTACTTTTTAATTCCCCAAGAACCATTCATAGATGCATGGTGTGATTCTTTCCTAACTTACTTTAGGATTTAATATTGTTATTTATGGATGATTTCATGGTATATGTTTCCTCAATTGATGAGTGTCTCTTCAGTGTGAGTAATTTTTTGCATAGTTTCATTGAGATAAATCAGGTTTAAAATTTTGATGAATGTTATTTCATGGTAGATAAGGGGATTATACTAGGTCTTGTAGTCTCAAAACATAGAATAGATGTTAAGATATATAAGGTTTATATTAATTCCATATGTCCATATCTTAAATGTGTTTGTAATGTTATATCTTTCTTAGAAAATGAAGGTTTATATTGATTATTCATCAAAACAATTAGTAAGATCTCTCATCCATTGTCAAGATTTCTTCAAAAGGATTTTTAATTTTTGTATGATGATTATTATAGGGATTAATTTTATGATTTGAAGAAAAATTTCGCCACACCACTGATCATTTAACCCCTTTGTAGGGATCTTCCATTCGATCTTATGTTTCACACTTCCAACTTCATAGTTAGAGGAATCTTATCACAGAGGGTGGATGGAAATTTTCAAGTCATCACCTATGATTCAATTACATTGGATACATCCTAAGAAAATAACACATCAATGGAAAATGAGTCTCTTTATGTCATATTTTCTTTAGATAATTTTTTTATTTAATGGCCTCTTAAGGAGTTAGTTCTTATGATGATATGGCTTTGAGGTACATCTTTAAGAAGCCAAATGAAATGAAAAAATGTATCCACCATATTCTACTTATTTAAGAGTTCAATATTGAGATAAATGGTAATAAGGGTTTAGATAAATTTGTGGTAGTCCACATTAATAGGATCACTCACACACTAGAGGATCAAACCTTGGACCCGATACTACTTTATGACGCATTTCCTGATTAGCATATTTATGAAATCTCAGGTACACATCCCTGGTATACTGATTTATTTAACTATATCTTCACCTCTAAAATACCTATAAATATAAATAAACACCAATTAAAAAATTGAAAACTGATTCTAGGTATTATGTATGGGTTTATCCCTACCTATGGCTCATGTATAGTGACCAAGTTATTAGGAGGTGTGTTCCTTATCTTGAGTAGGATTCTATTTTATAATTTTTCCATACACTAGAATATAGTGGACACTTCGAAACCAAAAAAATATTTTGGAAAGTATTAAATTATAAATTATATTTACCTATCTTATCACATGATGGTAATGAGTTTTTTAATTCATGATCATGTTTCCAACACACTAGAAATATTTCTAGGACACTTGAGATGCTTCAACGACCCATATTATTCTATAGTATCTTTGATGTATGGGGTATTCAATTTAAGGTACCTTTTTTTAAATCATTAAATTTCTTATATATCCTTGTTTTTGTTTAATATGTTAGTAAATTGTTGGAGGACAAGTCCACTATGACTGATGATTATCATGTTATAGATGATTTTTTAGGGAACATAGTTTTTATAGGCTTGGAATACCGAAGAATATCACCAATGAATGAAGTACACACTTTTTCAACCACAATTTGGCTTCCCTCATTCTGGATTATGGGGTAACACACAAAACATCTACTTTGTACCACCCCCAAACAAATGGATAAGCCGAAGTTTCACTTAGGGAGTTGAAATAGATTTTAGAGAAAATTACCCAGCCAAATAGAAAATATCTTAGCAGGTTATTAAATGATTATCTTTGGGATTATATGATAGTGTAAAAGAGTCCCATTTAGATGTCCCAATTTTGGATTATTTTTTGGTTATCCTGTAATCTCCCCATGGAATTCGATCATCAAGCATTTTTTGTGATAAATAAGTGCAATATGGATTTCTCCCAAGTAGGAGATCAAAAAAAGCATTAAATTTGAGATCTCACGGAGATCTTATTATCATCATATGAGAACTCGTGTTTCTATAAAGATCTTGAAAAATCAACCCATTACAAGATGATTCAAAAAAGGTAGTTTTATAAGGGAGACAAATTTCTTCTTTATAGTTCATGACTGAAGTTGATGTCTGATAATTTGGGTTCCATATGGTTAGGTCCTTATGTTTTATATATTTTTTCCATATAGTGTAGTGGAGATCACACAATAGGACACAATAAGGATCATTACAGTCAATAGGATGTGATTGAAGAAATACATTGAGGGGCTTCCCATATATGCATTTTATTTCATTACATTACATAGTCACATCATCACTTGATAACATCATTTTATCCTTGACCCATTAAATTTTATATTATGGGTCCTATTTAAAATTATACATTTCTAGTGAATATATCATTTCATAGGTTTATGATAAGGATAATTTTACATATAGTGTAAAATAAAATGAGCAACGGGAAATTTCCCCCTTTTTAACATCCTCCTACCACTGCACATTAAATCCCACCATGATCTAGTGGAATGGTTTTTAAATAACTAAATTAAAACATCCAAATAAAGAGTAATAAAAAATAATAGGGATGAAGGATATTACCGAGATATGACATGGAAAAATAATCCCCAATCAGTTCCCAAATGAAGAGGAAACAATGGGACCAATGAGTACAACAAGAGAGGTGATATCTAGGCAAAAACCTTCTACCAAGATCCTACATGGATAAATAAGTAATGGTTTTAACCCTAAAATTATTGGTATCCCCTATTAAAAACTATTCTAGAGATCCATTAGGTTATGACCCAATGGGTCATAGAACAACACCCCAATTTTGGGGTTGCATTATAATGTGACCCAATAGATCGGGATGAAAAACTTATCTCTAGAAAAAAACAAAAAAATGTCTTGGAAATCCATCTATAGTGTGACCTAAGGTTTCAAGGTGAAAAACCTCTCCCATAGTCAAAAAACCTAACCAGGTTCTCTATTTCACAATAACCCATAGATATGTATTAAATCCAGTAATTCAAATTTTAATCAAAATTCTCAAAATACGCCCTGCTCTTGATCTCAAAATTAAAAATAATCCTAAACTTATAAACCTATAATGAAATGCATTTCTATATAAAATTATTTTATTTAGAATTCATTAAAGTGATAAATCATAATTATAAAGAGGTATAGGAAGAATATATTGGAAATATATTAAGAAGATAATGTTACTGACAACGAGGAGTCAAATATTTACTAACATAATATCTTTGTTTTGGAGTCCTCGGTTTTTATTCTTATGACTATAGGATATAAAACATATGAGTGGATTCTAGGAGAAGGAATTTTGGTAAATTGATATAAGAAAATCAATCTTTAGGTGTGTCTTCAATGAGAGTAGGAAGACCACTTTTATAGAAGATTTTTCATGGCATTCTCACTAACACTCCTTCCTTAATGTGTAGGAAATATAAATTTTCAAACAAAGTAACTAAAAAATGGAATAAATAAAGAAAATTTGGTTCTTAATTTCATCATATAAAAATTTAAGTGATAGATATTGAAAATATTTAATCACTTTACTAATTATTTTAACTATCCATCTCATTTTACCCCTTACAGTCAAAAGTTAGTTTTTAATTTGATAAATAATTTTTTACAAAAAATGAAATTGAAACTATTATAATTTTATTGATTAAAAACATGATATCTATTTTATTAAAATAATTTTATAAAATTAAAAATAAAAACACATAACGTAATATTTTTTTATAAAAATATATCTTTAACCTTTAGAAGATTTGATTCTTTTTTCTTACCATTTACTAATAATTTTATAAAATTGAACTCATTATATATATATATATAATTTATTTCTCTAAAATAATTATTTAAATTGATTGATTTAATTTTTAAAAATAAAAAATTCATAGACTATAAAAATACCCATTTTCGTAAAATATTTGTTTTTTCATTAGTGAATTATTATCTTTTTATTTTATTCAATAATTATTTACTATAAATTAATTACATATAAAAGTTATTATGTAGAATTTTAATATATATATATATATATATTACATCTATATAATATTTACTTATAATAACTATATGTCTATAATTACAAACTGATAATACATTTATGGGTATGAAGTCCAGAAACTATATAAACAAAGGATATATATCCAATATCCATTTAATAATCACAATGTCATTTTCCATTCAAATATTTAACCATTTATAAATTTCTAAAAATTATTCATTTTATTCACTTGTTTCTTCCTAAAAGAATCTATTATATTATAATTTTTTTCACTCTTTCAACTATCATACTCGATGATATTCTTCTCATAGGAGATTATGAGAAAGAGTATTTCATGCTTGTAGTTTTTTATTTAATTTTGTTTAATTTTTCCCTATAATTGTACTAATATTATAAAATGTATTCATCATTAATTTTTAATGTTATATTTTAATAAAATAAAACAATGACCATTTCTTTTTATTCTACATATGATTTATTTAATACATGAGTTATATTCTACATAATAGAAATAAATACCAATTTTATTATGTCAAAAAAATTAATAATAATATTTTAAGTGTTATATTCTTCCCCAAAAACTAAAAAATCATCATTGAAATTTTAATTTACTCTTAACAAGTGAAAATAAAGTGAGATTATCTTTAAAATAAAAAAACTTGAGATATATGTTCAATATGAAACTCACCATCACTATCTGACTTAGGACTGGGAAGCTCATCATATTCCCCCAAAATAGGCATATGTTGATATTTTCATCAGTCTTAACCATTTTTGTAAATTATAATTATTTAGTATGTAACAAGACACGTAATTGTAAATGATTTTATAGAGTCATACCTCTAAAGTCTTGTGATGTTTTACTTGTAATTCTTAATAAACATATCCTCGTTTTTCTTATATTCAAGTAATTATTCAATCATTTTTACACAGAGAGTTTTATAAAAAAAATCCTTTAATTCTTCTCATTCTATAGTCTCAATTTAACCATTATAAAGGTTAAAATCTATAATATTTTACACATTATTTTTTTATCACCCTTTCATGGTTATTTGACCTTCACTTGGATAAATGCTTGAGAAATCATTGGGGTAAGATAAGATAGTACATATTCCCTTTTAATTTCTATATCCATCCTTTCTCCATGAATATTTAATATTTTTAAATCATTATCATCGAAAAGGTATATTGGATCTATGTTGATCGAGAAAATCCATACCTGATATTATATTGAATTCTACTAAAGAAGTAATTTTTAAACCCACTTCGTGTTAAGTTGTATTTATTGTCAAAAATCATGATGCCAACAGGAATAATGTAAATATTTGTTGATAAAAGAATATTATATAGGGTTTAGTGTAACTAATAATGTGAAATTAAAACATAAAGAGTAATTGCCCAAGAAGGGGATCAATATATATTGAGCTACAAATACTAGATAAAGAATAATTGATGATTTGGAACATGGAAGTGAGTCATTGTACTTGTATGTATGATAAAATAATATTTTTGAGTTTCTTCCAATATTACATTGATACTAATTTTCTAATAAATATTGAAAACATTAATTTTAAATTGTAAGGATACTACTACTTTTTATTTCTTTCAATGAATCTATTTTAGAATGTTTAAGAGCAGAATTGTCCCATGAAGTGTAAAGAATAGTAATAAATTTATGTCTCTACGTACAAATTTGAAAGTCTATATGAGTTTGAAAAAGGAAAAAATCTAGATATTATTTTAATAGAGATCAATTATAAGTATTTTCATTGGTAAATAATGGCACTATGTGAAAAATATACTTGCATAATTATTTGGAGAAGATAAGTTTGGATAAAAAGACTTAAAATTATTCTAGTGATGATTGTTGTTGATTAAAAGTGATTCAAAATATCATTGAAATGTTTAATATAGTTTTAATAATTTTATAAAAGGTTTTTGTTGGTTATAATGAATTTTAATATTATAATTTTTTGGTTTTCAACTATATATGAATAAATTTGAAAATGAATGTGTTGTATAAGTGGAAAACCAACACATAACTAGAAACATAAGAATAGATTCTATGACAGGAGAGTTATGTGAGAATAAAATTGGTTTTATATGATAAAAAATATTTTTATGGACTATTTTTTAATATTTAATGACATAATTTCCTAACATTGTGTTTAATATGTTCATGTTTGGATATTTGGGATTTTCATTTGAAAATTTGATGAAAATTCCAGTTTTGGCCCTTTAAAGATCACTTTATTATTTTGGCCATAAATATTTTGTTATGAATTATATTAAATTTAAAATTTATAAAATAATACCTAACTCAATGGAATACGATTTTCATTTAGAAAATCCAAGATGGTTCTTTCATTTAATTGGAGTTAATGGGCCATAAATTCAAATATGGACTAAACTCATCAAGATGGAAGCTACTTCACCATTTGGGAAATAAATTCTTCATTAAGGATTTCATTGGGTTAAAATTTGGTAATTAGATAGGGTAATTGATTAAAAAAATAATACTTCTAAAATAATATTTTTTTCACACATTTTAAAGATCAAGAAGTCAGTGAAATATGGATTAAAATATTTTTCTGGATTTCCCCATTCACACTTGTAACCACTTGTAACCCTATCCTCTCCTCCATTCAATAAATTTGTATTTTTCAAAATTTTATGGGTTTTAACATGAATTAGGATACTTAGGGAATAAGTTAATTTATTTCACTCCATTCCTCCAATCTTTTCAAGTGAGAGATCTCCTGGAGTAAGAATCCCTTCATCGAATCCTTTTTTTTCTTTTTCTCCATGTTGTCATGTTTATGTTTTTGTAATAAATGTATTAGTTTCTCTTACATTACTTCTATTTTTTCCAATTTATTCTAATTTAGTTAAATTATTTGGTTTTCAAATTAGGAGTATAAATATTATTGTGTTATATAGTTTCTAGACCTTTTCATAAGAAAGCCATTTCCATGATGACCACTCTTCCAATGGAATAGTATATTTTCTTAGTAATCTATCTAATTATCCTCACCATAAATGGTTTTTTTATACAAAATCTTTTTCTAATTTAAGTAAATATAATATATTAACTGGGTTTTAATTTCAAAATTATTAAAATGGTAAACACTTTTCACGCGAGGTCGAGTAATGTGTGAATTGTGAGAATGAAATGTTAACCCGAAAAACAAAACAACTTGGGATTAATTTTGTAGAGTTAAAATATTATACCTAGACTAAATTTTTTAAAAAATTTAGTGTGGGTTTGTCCCTTAATTAAAAATTTTCCAGAATTTTCCCTAAGAATGGAAATAAAGGTAGGATACTAAGATTGTACATTTTGAGGCTAGCCTAAGGTTTAATCACTTTATTTTTATATGTTGTGTCAATTTCCATAGGTTTGGGAAGTTGATAAATTAAGGGAATATATTTTTATGAATTTAAATTAAAAGGATATTTATTAATGAATTATTTAAGTGACATATTTGGATCAGTTATTCCTTCTAAAAAATATTTTCTAAAAAAATTCATTTTATTTTATCAATGAAATTTCAAAAATAAAAACAATGACATTCTTGAAAAATACATCTTCTTGTGTTATAATTATCAAACACCCCCCCCCCCATCATTTTTAATAGTAGTTTTATTTTATTTTGTTTTAATAAAACCTTTAATAGTTTTTTTAAAATATTTCCTCCTTATAAAATTACCTTGGTCAGTCACTATATTGCACCTAAGTACTAAACATGTGCACATCATTTTAGAATTGCCACAATAGTAAATTTCAAATTGTAATAATTATTTATTTTGAAAGTATTTTACTCAAATAATTAGTCGTATTTTTTTCTTTTATTTCATTATCTTGTTCTATTTTTATTCTTACTTTTTATCGCTTACTCAATTTTTCTTTTTTCCTTTTTTCTGGATTATTAATTAAAACTTATTATTTTTTTATTGTGGTCTATTTTTCTTTGTTTAATTTTTCATTGATTTGTAAAATGAAATAATCATGAGGATATCTTAGATATTGAACCTAATATTGAAGGAATCCTTATGTTGTATTCATAAAATCTTAGTCTATGGGAACTTTCAACATTTACATAGTTGGTGAATTCTTCTATTCTGAGGACATTGAAATTGAAAGGAATTATAAATAAAAAATAAAACAAGAACTAATGGATACAAATAATAACAATGAAATTGATATAACCATTAAATAATTGGATTAAATAGACATTAATTATCAACCAATATCTATTTAATACCAAAATCTAGAATATAACGTTGAATTAAAATCTAGATTGATACACCTTCTTCCAAAATTTCATGACCTATCTGGAGAGGATCCCAACAAACATCTAAAAGAATTTCAGATGGTTTCATCATCCATAAAACCAAGTAATGTATCTGAAGATCAAATTAAACTAATATCATTCCCATTTTTCCTTGATTGGATGTATTATTTAAAACCTCAATATGTGACATGTTTTAATTATTTGAAAATTATTTTTTTATAGAGATTTTTTCTAACATTAAGGACCGTTATAATTTGAAAATATAACTCATGGATTAATGAATAATAATGGGATTCAAAGTATAACTATAAGGAGAGATTCAATAAATTATGTTAATGTTTCCCACATCACCAAATTAGTGAGAAAACATCCATCCAAAACTTATACGAAGCCCTTACAACTATAGATATGAAAATGGTAGATTTCATATCTAGGAGAATTGGTAGAAAAAACCAGTAACTGCAAATTATTTTATTTAAAATATGGTATAAAAATAAAAATAATTTGTTTGTCTAGGTACCCCACATATTAGTAGAGAACATCAGGTAATCCCTTATTTTCTTGAGAATCATTTAATTGATAATAATTTGGATTAATTTACCACTAATGTGAGATCGATTTCTTTGGATCCAAATACATCCCAACCCACTCCTACAAGGCCTTGTTTAATTTTCACTAAAATAAACCACCCTATCGAATGTTTCACCCAATTACATGTGACAGTAGATTGTGCAACCATATTCCGAGGGAGAACATATTAGTAGCAACAACAACCACATCTTGAGAAGAAGTATGATTAATTCACACCAGTATACAACCAATGGTGGAAAGATAACTCAGACATGAGGTATGGATATGGACAATAATAAAGGCCCTATATTCAATAAAACATCCAACAACCTCCACCTTACCAATAGGGTTTTCAACAACCCCATAAGATATTTGAAGCAAAAAAATCAAAAAGTAAACAAAAACAAGGTTCATCCTAAAAAAGGTAGATTCTAATACTAATGATATTCTGAAAAAAAAAGTTTCTTATTTAATATAATTATGTAAAGACTTGAGGTATGAATTTGAGGGTTTTCAACATTAAAATAATCCATATTTAAACTAGCATCCATGAACTGGTAAACATGATCTCTAGAAATCAACCTTCCTAACCTACTCCAAATCCCAAGGGGAATGTCAATTCCATCACACTAAAAAGTGAGAAGAAAAGAGTTTAGACATCTGCTCCTATATATCCAATGGGATTCACCTTAACTATAGAGAAGCCCCATTCAAGACCAACTCATGTGAATCCAAAAGAGAAAGATAAAGGTATGTAAAATGTTGAGGGTGTTCCCCCTAAACACCTACCTTTTATAAATAGAGTTATATAAACATAGAATATGGATGAATAAGAGATGAAAAAAGTGGTTTTGGATACATTTAATCACATTGAGATCAAAATACATTGACTTGAATCTATCATGAAAATTCAAAGGTATGTCAGGTTTTTAAAAGAACTTTGTACAAATAGAAGAGGGATAAAAACATATAATTTTATCAAGATTGGTTAGAATGTATTTGAACTCATTACACCTACCTTATCAATTCTTGAAAGTATAAGAACCCTAAAACATTCACTGCACCATTAACAATATAGTATTTCCAATTATCTAATCCTTTATGTGATTTGGGCACCTCTATTAATGTCATTCCTCACTCTGTTTTCACTTCCTTATATATTAGATATATAAATACCGTAAGAGTTGTGGTGCAATTAGAAAATAGATATATTCCATATCTGATGGGATTACTCAAGGTTTACCTTGTTCGAGTAAGATATATAATATTTTACAGTATATTTTTATGTGTTAGATATAGAGGAAGATCAGGTTAATTCACATGATCCCATAATTCTTGGTAACTTCTTCCTAAAAAAATTACAAGACAATCATTATGTATTTAATGGTATGATTTCAATGGAGTTTAGAGATTATATTGTAATATTTAAAATTTTGGACTCCATGAATTACCCTTTAAAAGAAAATCATTCTGTATTTATCTACCAATCTGATCCATCATATAATAATTATCCAAATAGTTATTTTAAATATTTTTCAAATAAGGGTACAGTCCATGATTAAGGATATTTTGATTATTGGTGTAGGTTGAAAACTATGGATACACAAAGTTAGAATTTATGACTTCCTTAAATATTATGGTTAAAGAGTAAAATATTTATTATAATATTTTTCTAATTCATTATTAATTTTAATTTAAGATATAATTTTAATTGTTTCCCTATGTTATTATATTTATTCTATGAATTATTTCAGAATTTTTATTTTGCTAAACTGTATAACTTTGATTTAATGGATGTTTTGTGAGTTCGATATAGTTACTCTAATCATTAAACATAATCTGATTCTGATAAAATATAATAAATTAGTTTTGGATTTTAATTATTTTACTGTTTTAAACTATAATTCACCTCTATTTTAGCCATTATAAACTCTATGATCCGATAAGATTAATGTATCATAATATTTATAGTACTATTTTTCATGATACTTCTTTTCTTAGTATTGATTTTGATGTTGATTCTAATCTTGAGGGTGTAATTTCTCATAATTACATGGTTTTTGATTTTATAGATGGATTTGATGAATTATTTTATAATTTTTATGATGTATATTCAGACCTTGAACATTTATTATACATATATATCAGTTCCCATATCATCTCCATCAATACCGAACCCACCCAAACTAGAACTCAACCCATTTCCATCAAACATAAAATATTTATTCCGAAATATTAATGAAACATTTCATGTAATAATTTCCAATAATATCCTTCCTGAATAAGAAACAAAACTTATGAATATTTTAATCAATAATATTAGGGAAATTGGGTGGTCCTTAGTTGACGTACCATCTTCTATTTTCATGGACAAAATTCAATTAGAGGATGGGGATAAATCGGTTAGATAGCCACACAAGTGACATAACTCCACATTATTAGAAGGTGTAAAGAAAGAGGTGGGAAAGTACTTGAGGTGGGTATCATTTACTAAATTTCCAAATCTCAGTGGTTCTTCCCTATCTAGTTCGTATCAAATAAAACTAGGTTCACTGTTATAAAAAATGAAAATGACAAATTTTTTCCCACGAGAGTGAAAAATAGTTGGAGAATGTAAATAAATTATAGGAAACTGAATAGATCTGATCATAAGGACCATTTCCCACTTCTATTCATTGACATTATACTTGAGATACTTTCAGGTGGGAAATTCTATTATTTCTTGGATGGTTTATCTATTTAGTTTCAGGTTCCCATTGTAGTAGAGGTGTTGGAGAAGACAGCATTCACCTACCTATTTGATACATTTTCTTACCAAAGGATTCTATTTTTACTTTTTAATTCCCCAAGAACCTTTCATAAGTTCATGGTGTGATTCTTTCTTAATATACTTTAGGATTTAACATTGTTATTTGTCAATGATTTCATGGTATATGTTTCCTCATTTGATGAGTGTCTCTTCAGTTTGAGTAATTTTTTGCATAGTTTCAATGAGAAAAATCTGGTTTAAAATTTTGATAAATGTTATTTCATGGTAGATAAGGGAATTATACTAGGTCATGTAGTCTCAAAACATAGAATAGATGTTAAGATATCTAGATTTTATATTACTTCCACATGTCCATATCTTAAATGTGTTTGTAATGTTATATATTTCTTAGAAAATGAAGGTTTCTATTGATTATTCATCAAAACAATTAGTAATATCTCTCATCCATTGTCAAGATTGATTCAAAAGGATTTTGATTTTGTGTATGATGATTCTTATAGGGGTTAATTTTATTATTTGAAGAAAAAGTTCCCCACACCACTGATAATTTAACCCCTATGTAGTGATCTTCCATTCAATATTATGTTTGACACTTCCAACTTCATAGTTAGAGGAATCTTATCACAGAGGGTGGATGGACATTTTCATGTGATCACCTATGATTCAATTACATTGGATAAATCCCAAGAAAATAACACATCCATGGAAAATGAGTCTCTTGATTTCATATTTTCTTTAGATAAATTTTATTTTTATTTAATGGCCTCTTATGGAGTTTTTTCTTTTGATGATATGGCTTTGAGGTATATCTTTAAGAAGCCAAATGAAATGAAAAAATGTATCCATAATATTATACTTATTTAAGAGTTAAATTTTGAGATAAATGGTAATAAGGGTTGAGATAAATTTTTGGTATGCCACATTAATAGGATTACTCACACACTAGAGGATCAAACTTTGGACCTAGTACCACTTTAGGACACATTTCCTGATTAGCATATTTATGCAATCTCAGGTACACATCCCTGGTATACTTATTTATTTAACTATATCTTCACCTCTAAAATACCTATAAATATAAATAAACACCAATTCAAAAATTGAAAACTAATTCTAGGTATAATGTATGTGTTTATCCCTACCTATGGCTCATGTATAGTGACCAAGTTATTAGGAGGTGTGTTCCTTATCTTAGGTTTGATTCTATTTTATAATTTTTCTGTACACTAGAATGTATTGGACACTTCGAACCCCAAAAAAATTATTG
The DNA here is from genome assembly GCA_963277665.1 of Viscum album. Taxonomy (NCBI): domain Eukaryota; kingdom Viridiplantae; phylum Streptophyta; class Magnoliopsida; order Santalales; family Viscaceae; genus Viscum; species Viscum album. The sequence continues at coordinate 30,429,913 of OY728150.1, read as the reverse complement.
AAAGTCTTAAATTCTAGATTATATTTATCTATCTTATTACATGATGGTAATGAGTTTTTTAATTCATGCTCATGTTTCCAACACACTAGAAATATTTCTAGGAGACATGAGATACTTCAACGGCCCATATTATTCTATGGTATCTTTGATGTATGTGGTATTGAATTTAAGGTACCATTTCCTAAATCATTAAATTTCTTATATATCCTTGTTTTTGTTTAATATGTTAGTAAATTGTTGGAGGCTAAGTCCACTATGACTGTAGGGACCCGAAGCTTGACGTACATGGACTTTACATTACTTTTTCGGAATACTTAGTATATAACAAAAACACACACACAAGGATCGTAATAGTTTAGTGTCTTTGGAAACTCGGAATATAATCTTCTAATCGTGGTGAAAGATCTTCAAAATCTCCCATAAAGATATTCCTTTTTTTACCTAAAACCTTTCTTTATATCCTGGGGAAAAGAAAACATAAAAGGGTGAGCTCAAATGCTCAGTAAGGGTATACAAAAGAAATAAAAATCATATCATATCTTTTTGAAAATCATAACCTGCAAAAGAGATCATAATATCTTAACATGGAACAAATGATAGAAGTGAAAATGAGATCACCATAATCATAACATGAAACTTGAAACTTTGTGGCATGCACACATAATCATGGAAAATCATTTCTTGTTAGTCATGACTCATTGCCAAGACTATCTTAGTGGACAAAGTCCCTTTCTGAATCGAGTAACCCTCATTTCAGTCCTGTTTCACTGAACCGGTATAACCTACCGTTCCAGCCCTGTCTATCTCATGAGATATAAAATCTTTACCCAATGCATTGGAGGGAGATATAGGTCCCACCCATCTCATAATGATACCATTCTTATGTGTGCCACAGAATCATAAATCATACATCATTTCATAACCCATGTAATAAAAATGGGATTCGTAAACATCGTGACATCATAAAACAATTCATATAATATAAAGGAATTCATAAAAATAATTCCATCACAACATAACCAAATCAATGTAATAATAGGGATAGAAACAGAACCCTATGTTATCTTAGATGGAAAATAATTTTGATAAAACACTTGAAATGAATTCTTGAGGAAAATATCCTTTCTTCTTCAAAATAAATTTCTTTTCACAAAACGTCATGCAATTTTAAATGAAAGAGATTTTATTGAAAATAGTCATGAAATATTTTGGAGGACGCTTCATGAAAATAAAGCTTTATAAAACCGTAAAAATCTGTCTGTGCCGTATAAGTTAAAAAAACATTCTTCTTGTACTTTTGTCGGAAAAGTCAAAAAGTACCTTGTACGAAAACAACATAAGATTCCTTTCATATCGTTTACAAAAAACTCACCGATGGGTAAAATTGGATATAAACTATTGTATAAGGATATAAATATTACATATTGAGGAAACATGGATGTGGATGATAAAATACACCCCAGTAATTACCAAAGTAAAAACAATCTCGGATAAAAGTGAGATTGTGATATTTCCCTTACCTTATGTCCGACTTGCTTTGTAAGTGTCCGAACCTCCTGTATAATGATTTAAATCATGTTATTGAGTTATTCCAGAATCATATTCACTATTATGATATCATATATGGTTCACTTATGACATTATATTACCCGTTCTTTTGTAAATTCCATGTTAAAGAAGCGTTTTGGGTAAAATCGTTTCATTTATCGTAGGTGTTTTGACTTGTTATTCTTGACATCATTATTACTTATATCATGATCTACATACTTCCAGAATATAAAATATGATTTATATATCATATATATTCAGTATATATATATATAATAGATAGATAAATAAAATGAAAAACACCGTTCATGGAGACGGTAGTCCGTACGTACGCATGAACGCTGTTTTACTTTCCTTATTGTCTTGAAATGGAAGTAAGTAGATGACATACATATATATATATATATACATCAATCCAGTAACTTTATAATGTCATATATTTCATTATTATTTCTTATATATACTTTATAATCATTCTTAAATGGTTAACATGGAGAATGAATCTCATCGCGTCGTGGAGACGGTAGTCCGTACGTACGCACGAGCGATGATATCATTTCCATAAATATTGAACTGAATTGGATTGGATTATACAATATATCAGAATCAATATTATGTTGTAATAACTATGTATAGTTATTCATTACACCATTATACCCATCCATGTAAGGTGGTGGTGGAAAATAGATTACACCACGGCGTGGAGACGGTATTCCGTACGTACGCACGCGCGGTGATTTCTTTTTCCGTAGGATAGATAGATGGTGAAATAGGGTTGTTTCATACTTATAATAACATATCATTATATTAGTGATACTGATGTTATTACTTCATAATGAAACAACCTAAGAAGAAGAAGTGGAAGAAGAAATAAAGATGAAACAATTGGTAACGGTAATTACCTCTTCTTTGAAGCGCCTCTTTGAGACCTCCTCTTAGGGCACTAAAATTGGTCTTTGAGGAAGACCAGAACCTCTAGGATGTTTCTAGGGAAGTGGATAAGAGATTTTGGCAGGGGTTGTTCGAGCTTGAGTGCTCAAATTGGTGTGAGGAGGAGGGGGAGGAGGTGTCCTTTTATAAGGGAGGAGAGGGGCACCTTAGGAATATCTCAAAATATTATTTTATATTAAAGTCAAAATAGGTTTATAATGGTTACAAAGGGTCTTATTTCGAAGATAAAGTGGGGATGGGTCGAAATCCTATCAACCAATAGGATTTAGACAAGTTTAGGTTATTATTTTAACCTTATCAATTTGATTTAACTCTAAGTTAAATAATTTAACTTTTACCGTGTCTTTTTGTTTTCTTTCACTATATGGTTAATACACTTACTATAACATGCCAAACGAACCCCAAATTGTATATTATTAATAAATATATCCTTATCTAAGTCATTTGGCCGAACCTTAGATTTTTAGGAATAAAATAACAATTAATAATATAATATTTGATTTAAAAACTATTTTGTGTCAATTTTGACACTATTTGATATATGATTTTTGTGAAAGTCATAACAGAATTATATGTTCGAACCAAGTTGATTAAATCAACACTAATATATCATAGTAACCTAGAAAATTAGTTTAAGTCATAAAAAGTATCAAATTACATTCATTTGAGCATTTATAACATCAATTATGTTAATATTTCCTTAAAAGGGTAATTACTGCATCATCATTGTGTCATAAATAAATTAATTTATTTAAAGTCTAAAAATTATAAATAAAATATCATTATGTAGGAAAGCTTTTTATCTTTCTAATGAATATTTTTAGTCGAATTTATCTTATGTATAACCCCATATTAAAAATGTTTTAGTTATTAAACTTTGATTTTAACTATTTTAACTATTCATTAAATAATATAATATTAAATGTCATAATCTAATCCAAGTGGACCTAAATGGTCATATTATATTCATAAGGTTGTTTTTGGTCGAATTACACTTATCCAATAGAATTAGGACATGTGTTAGGGTAATAGTAATATCATATTTACCATTAGTTACCCTATTTACTATTAACCGTGGTAAAAAAAGTAAAAAGTTACTATTCACCAAAAATTATTTTCATCTCATTGAACCACATTTTACTTACTGACATCAACCGTGTCTCTCGGATTTTTGAAATTCCATTCACAGAAGCGGTAAAATTAAGATTTATGAAGAAATTAATTTTTTTTAACTACCACTTAGTAGTTTCACTATTCATCAAAAATTGATGTTTTTCAGAACAATGCCAAAATTTCATCCTAAGCTATATTTCATATTCCGAATTCAAAAATGAAGTCTATTTTACCAAATTCATATCATAGAATTTTAATTAATTAATTTTATAATTAAATCCCGCTGTTAAAACAAATAGCGTGTTTTTAAGAAACAATATCTATCAAAAGATTGACACTTGATTATGTCTGGTTTAAATGTGAAATTACATCCAATGACCAACATTGTATTAAATTGTAAAAATATATTCTAAATATACTTTAAAACCACTCAAATTAATAATTTATCACTATTAATTATTTTGATTAAAAAAGTTGTTTTTAATTATAATTTAGTAATTTTCACTATTCATCATAATATGAAAGTTATCCGAAAAGTACCAAAATTTCACCTTAGGCTAAATTCGATACTCGGAATCCAAAAATGAAGTTCATTTTGAAAAATAAGATTTACAGAATTTTAAAAAGTGGTTATTACTATTCATACCGGCTAGTTTTAATAATATTTTAATAGCATATCGTTGTTTAGTGAAACTCGGTATTGCGTATTACACACGCTATCGAGGAAGGTCGCGATTGCGTGCAATGCAAGGCAAGTCAAGGATGCGTGTTGTGCAAGCTCCTTTTGGTGTAGCGTACAACACAAGACATTAATAAAATTAAAAAGAATATTTTTTATAAAATCTTGGGCTGTTACATTCTACCCCCCTTAAAATGAATTTCTCCCTCGAAATTCGTCGGGGTTATAAATGGTTTACTATTTGAAAGTTTCTTTAATAGAAACTCACATCGTAAAAAGGAATATCAAAACCAATCTTTAAAAACAAAAGTATGAAACGTAACAGTTACCCAAATAAACTAATCATTGGGTTTCCACATAGGTGAAAATATGGATATGGAAGAGAAATCTAACCATCATGTTCTGATGGAGAGTGGTAGAGAACATGGCTATGGAAAATCCAATAATCACAAATCCATAAATTTGTGACGATCTAAGGTACCATCTGATTCATCAGGTATAAGATCACTAGGACAACATTTTTGGTTTTCAAGATCATTTCCCTAAAGTTGAAAATTTGAATTGGAATAAATACTTTCTTTATTTTGGTACAATCTCACTATTGTTCGTGCCTAGAACAATTTCCACTTCATCTCTTAAATAAATGAAGTTGAATTTGTTATTCATGAAGTGTTAGCAGATCATGTGATAGAATGACGGGTCATTCCATCTGTCTCAAACAAAATGTTAGCAAAAATTATATGCATAAGTCGATCTATAGTGAGATTAATCATATATAGTTCCTAAAATGGACTTATACTTCATATATCATACTGCTTAATATAATAAAACTAGTTTCTACTAAACAGGGACTTCCTGTAGGCCAGTGGTAGGCGATAAAGGCCAGTCGCACTTCGATTGTGGGTTCGATTCCCACAGCCTTGTCCGAAGCGATGGGCTGTCGCCCGTCCTGCAGGTTGTCCTTTTTCTAAAACTGTATTACTATAACATCCCATAATATCGAAAAAACTTCTATCCTTAAACAATACTAACTTATGTCCAACATATCCTATCCATAATACTGCAGTCCATTCTCATAACATAGTGAAAACGATTACCAGAGATTTAATACCATCGTTGATCCCCATATATCATAAGATATATCTTGTTGGACACATTCCAAACATTCAAAGGCCTTAATCTTGTACTCTCTTGAATACCCATTGAACCTTAGTGAAAACTTGAATGCAGTTAAAAGTTAACACTTTCCACATACCAAAATCCTCAAAATTCTATATACTCAAACCATGATATCACTTAGTCCTTATATCAATCATGAGCTCATGAATACTGTTAAACATTTCATTTTCCCGTTTTCCCTTCATTATGCGCATAATATCTCAATCACTTTGAATACCACATTAGACCAATACATAAATATTCCAATATTCCAAGATACAACATTATTTTGGAATCCCATTACATAAACACTTAATCATTCCACCACATCGTTGTCATATTCAACATTGCCAATAGTGATCGCATGTGACTTCCCTTTGTCCTTTTCCTTAAGCGGTTGCTCATGTCGATCATCACTAACCCTTGGATTAGGGCATTTATTAGCATAATGCCCCATTTCCTTGCACTTGAAGCATTGAAGTGTTGGTTGTACGTTCTCTGCAGTGTTTACTTTATTCAATTCATTAGAATCCCATTTCCCATTACTTCGACACTCAGCTGCTCGATGACCTTCTTTTCCACACTTAAAACATTTTCTAGTCCCTTTAAGACATTCTCCACCATGCTTCTTTCCACACTTTGTGCATAAGGAAACATTCATCTTCTTTTTACCATTATTATGAGATTTCTCCTTGAACTCCATCTTTCGTTTCTTGTCAAAACCATGAGATGGATATGTAACACCAACTTCCATTTCTACCTTGATAACACAACGCACAATTTCTTCATAGCTACTGAAGTCTCTTATAGCTAATGCCCTTCGAAGACTTGGTTTTAAACCACTGGAAAATCGATCAACTTTACTTTTAGGCTGGATGATAATACCAGAAGCGTACCTTGCAAGTCTTGTAAAATTCGCTTCATAGGTACCAACAAATTCATCATCCCTTTGCTTCAGTTCAAGAAACTCTTTCTCCATTTTTGTTCGGAGAATACGAGGGAAGTACTTATTGAAAAATAAGTTCTTGAACTCGTCCCATTCCATAGACTCAATTTCATCCCTTTGCCTCGTATTCTTAATAAGATTCCACCATTGATCAGCATCTCCTTCCAAACGATACACTGCTAGGATGACTTTATCATGTTCAGAACATTGAAGAACTGAAAATATCTTTTCAGTAGTACTAATCCATTTTTCAGCAACTAATGGATCAGTAGACCCACTGAAAGAAGGTGGACGCTGCCTCATGAAGGATTCAACAGAATGTTGCTCCTTCCTTTTCTCGTTTGGAAGTCCTGCATGATTCATAGCTTGAGAAAGTTGTGTGAGCATGGCTACAATATTTTGCATTCCGGCTCCCATATCGTTTGGTTTCTCAGGGGGACAATCATTGCATTGCCCATCACATTCCGCATTAACACGGTTCCTTCGGGTTCCAGCCATCGTCTAAAACCCCAAAAGAATAGTATGAGAGGCAAAAATCATGCTAGGGAAAACAACATAATAAAGGGGTAGTACCCTCAATATCTAACATCTTAGGTTAAATTCGAAGATCGTTAGCGCAATTCTAGGACTATAACCTATACGTATACTTAACCTTAGAGACATCCCTAGACATACCTTAGAAATATCTCTAGGGATCTCACTAACGTTTTCGCATCCTAGTTTCCAAAGGTTGACTAAACCTTTCCTCTGATACCAACTGTAGGGACCCGAAGCTTGACGTACATGGACTTTACATTACTTTTGCGGAATACTTAGTACATAACAAAAACACACACACAAGGATCGTAATAGTTTAGTGTCTTTGGAAACTTGGAATATAATCTTCTAATCGTGGTGAAAGATCTTCAAAATCTCCCATAAAGATATTCCTTTTTTTTACCTAAAACCTTTCTTTATATCCTGGGGAAAAGAAAACATAAAAGGGTGAGCTCAAATGCTCAGTAAGGGTATACAAAAGAAGTAAAAATCATATCATATCTTTTTGAAAATCATAACCTGCAAAAGAGATCATAATATCTTAACATGGAACAAATCATAGAAGTGAAAATGAGATCACCATAATCATAACCTGAAACATGAAACTTTGTGGCATGCACACATAATCATGGAAAATCATTTCTTGTTAGTCATGACTCATTGCCAAGACTATCTTAGTGGACAAAGTCCCTTTCTGAATCGAGTAACCCTCGTTTCAGTCCTGTTTCACTGAACCGGTATAACCTACCGTTCCAGCCCTGTCTATCTCATGAGATATAAAATATTTACCCAATGCATTGGAGGGAGATATAGGTCCCACCCATCTCATAATGATACCATTCTTATGTGTGCCACAGAATCATAAATCATACATCATTTCATAACCCATGTAGTAAAAATGGGATTCGTAAACATCGTGACATCATAAAACAATTCATATAATATAAAGGAATTCATAAAAATAATTCCATCACAACATAACCAAATCAATGTAATAATAGGGATAGAAATAGAACCCTATGTTATCTTAGATGGAAAATAATTTTGATAAAACACTTGAAATGAATTCTTGAGGAAAATATCCTTTCTTCTTCAAAATCAATTTCTTTTCACAAAACGTCATGCAATTTTAAATGAAAGAGATTTTATTGAAAATAGTCATGAAATCTTTTGGAGGAAGCTTCATGAAAATAAAGCTTTATAAAACCGTAAAAATCCATTCGTGCCGTATAAGTTAAAAAAACATTCTTCTTGTACTTTTGTCGGAAAAGTCAAAAAGTACCTTGTACGAAAACGACATAAGATTCCTTTCATATCTTTTACAAAAAACTCACCGATGGGTAAAATTGGATATAAACTATTGTATAAGGATATAAATATTACATATTCAGGAAACATGGATGTGGATGATAAAATACACCCCAGTAATTACCAAAGTAAAAACAATCTCGGATAAAAGTGAGATTGTGATATTTCCCTTACCTTATGTCCGACTTGCTTTGTAAGTGTCCGAACCTCCTGTATAATGATTTAAATCATGTTATTGACTTATTCCAGAATCATATTCATTGTTATGATATCATATATGGTTCACTTATGACATTATATTACCCGTTCTTTTGTAAATTCCATGTTAAAGAAGCGTTTTGGGTAAAATCGTTTCATTTATCGTAGGTGTTTTGACTTGTTGTTCTTGACATCATTATTACTTATATCATGATCTACTTACTTCCAGAATATAAAATATGATTTATATATCATATATATTCAGTATATATATATATATAATAGATAGATAAATAAAATGAAAAACACCGTTCATGGAGACGGTAGTCCGTACGTACGCATGAACGCTGTTTTACTTTCCTTATTGTCTTGAAATGGAAGTAAGTAGATGACATACATATATATATATATACATCAATCCAGTAACTTTATAATGTCATATATTTCATTATTATTTCTCATATATACTTTATAATCATTCTTAAATGGTTAACATGGAGAATGAATCTCATCGCGTCGTGGAGACGGTAGTCCGTACGTACGCACGAGCGATGATATCATTTCCATAAATATTGAACTGAATTGGATTGGATTATACAATATATCAGAATCAATATTATGTTGTAATAACTATGTATAGTTATTCTTTACACCATTATACCCATCCATGTAAGGTGGTGGTGGAAAATAGATTACACCACGGCGTGGAGACGGTATTCCGTACGTACGCACGTGCGGTGATTTCTTTTTCCGTAGGATAGATAGATGGTGAAATAGGGTTGTTTCATACTTATAATAACATATCAGTATATGAGTGATACTGATGTTATTACTTGATAATGAAACAACCTAAGAAGAAGAAGTGGAAGAAGAAATAAAGATGAAAGAATTGGTAACGGTAATTACCTCTTCTTTGAAGCGCCTCTTTGAGACCTCCTCTTAGGGCACTACAATTGGTCTTTGAGGAAGACCAGAACCTATAGGATGTTTCTAGGGAAGTGTAGAAGAGATTTTTTCAGGGGTTGGCCGAGCTTGAGTGCTCAAATTGGTGTGAGGAGGAGGGGGAGGAGGTGTCCTTTTATAAGGGAGGAGAGGGGCACCTTAGGAATATCTCAAAATATTATTTTATATTAAAGTCAAAATCGGTTTATAATGGTTCCAAAGGGTCTTATTTCGAAGATAAAGTGGGGATGGGTCGAAATCCTATCAACCAATAGGATTTAGACAAGTTTAGGTTATTATTTTAACCTTATCAATTATATTTAACTCTAAGTTAAATAATTTAACTTTTACCGTGTCTTTTTGTTTTCTTTCACTATATGGTTAATACACTTACTATAACATGCCAAACGAACCCCAAATTGTATATTATTAATAAATATATCCTTATCTAAGTCATTTTGCCGAACCTTAGATTTTTAGGAATAAAATAACAATTAATAATATAATATTTGATTTAAAAACTATTTTGTGTCAATTTTGACACTATTTGATATATGATTTTTGTGAAAGTCATAACAGAATTATATGTTCGAACCAAGTTGATTAAATCAACACTAATATATAATAGTAACCTATAAAATTAGTTTAAGTCATAAAAAGTCTCAAATTACATTCATTTGAGCATTTATAACATCAATTATGTTAATATTTCCTTAAAAGGGTAATTACTGCATCATCGTTGTGTCATAAATAAATTAATTTATTTAAAGTCTAAAAATTATAAATAAAATATAATTATGTAGGAAATCGTTTTAGATTTCTAATGAATATTTATAGTCGAATTTATCTTATGTATAACCCCATATTAAAAATGTTTTAGTTATTGAACTTTGATTTTAACTATTTTAACTATTCATTAAATAATATAATATTAAATGTCATAATCTAATCCAAGTGGACCTAAATGGTCATATTATATTCATAAGGTTGTTTTTGGTCGAATTACACTTATCCAATAGAATTAGGAAATGTGTTAGGGTAATAGTAATATCATATTTACCCTTAGTTACCCTATTTACTATTAACCGTGGTAAAAAAAGTAAAAAGTTACTATTCACCAAAAATTATTTTCATCTCATTGAACCACATTTTACTTACTGACATCAACCGTGTCTCTCGGATTTTTGAAATTCCATTCACATAAGCGGTAAAATGAAGATTTATGAAGAAATTAATTTTTTTTAACTACCACTTAGTAGTTTCACTATTCATCAAAAATTGATGTTTTTTAGAACAATGCCAAAATTTCATCCTAAGCTATATTTCATATTCCGAATTCAAAAATGAAGTCTATTTTACCAAATTCATATCATAGAATTTGAATTAATTAATTTTATAATTAAATCCCACTGTTAAAACAAATAGCGTGATTTTAAGAAACAATATCTATCAAAAGATTGACACTTGATTATGTCTGGTTTAAATGTGAAATTACATCCAATGACCAACATTGTATTAAATTGTAAAAATATATTCTAAATATACTTTAAAACCACTCAAATTAATAATTTATCACTATTAATTATTTCGATTAAAAAATTTGTTTTTAATTATAATTTAGTAATTTTCACTATTCATCAGAATATGAAAGTTATCCGAAAAGTACCAAAATTTCACCTTAGGCTAAATTCGATACTCCGAATCCAAAAATGAAGTTCATTTTGAAAAATAAGATTTACGGAATTTTAAAAAGTGGTTATTACTATTCATACCGGCTAGTTTTAATAATATTTTAATAGCATATCGTTGTTTAGTGAAACTCGGTATTGCGTATTACACACGCTATCGAGGAAGGTCGCGATTGCGTGCAATGCAAGGCAAGTCAAGGATGTGTGTTGTGCAAGCTCCTTTTGGTGTAGCGTACAACACAAGACATTAATAAAATTAAAAAGAATATTTTTTATAAAATCTTGGGCTGTTACAATGACTGATAATTATCATGTTCTAGATGATTTTTTTAGGGAACTGATTTTTTACAGGCTTGGAATACTGAAGACTATCACCAATGAATGAGGGACACACTTTTTCAACCACAATTTGGCTTCCATCATTCCGAATTATGGGGTAACACATAAAACATCTACTTTGTACCACCCCCAAACAAATGGCCAAGCCGAAGTTTCACTTAGGGAGTTGAAATAGATTTTAGAGAAAACTACCCAGCCAAATAGAAAATATTTCCGTAGGTTATTAAATGATTCTATTTGGGATTATATGATAGTGTAAAAGACTCCCGTTTAGATGTCCCCATTTTGGATTATTTTTTGGTAATCATATAATCTCTCCATGGAATTCGAACATCAAGCATTATTGGTGAAAAATATGTGCAATATGGATTTCTCCCAAGTAGGAGATGAAAGAAAGCATTAAATTTGAGATCTCGTGGAGATCTTATTATCATCATATGAGAACTCGTGTTTCTATAAAGATCAGGAACAATCAACCCATTACAAGATGATTCAAAAAATGGAGTTTTATAAGGGAGAAAAATTTCTTCTTTATAGTTCATGACTGAAGTTGATGTCTGATAATTTGGGTTTCATATGGTTAGGTCCTTATGTTTTATATATTTTTTCCATATAATGTAGTGGAGATCACACAATAGGACACAATAAGAAGAATTACAGTCAATGGGATGTGATTGAAGAAATACATTGAGGGACTTACCATATATGCATTTTATTCCATTACATTACCTAGTCACATCATCACTTGATAACATCATGTTATCCTTGACCCATTAAATTTTATATTATGGGTCCTATTTAAAATTATAAATTTCTAGTGAATATATCATTTAATAGGTTTATGATAAGGATAATTTTATATTTCAAGTGTGGGGGTGGGGAAAATATTTTGGGGTAGTTTATTCATTATTTTTATTTTTGTGTTTTATGTTTGTTTTTGGTATTATTTTTTAAAAAATCAAGAAAAAAAGAAAAAACATCATGTAAAATTCTCATTTATATGTAGAACATTAAGAAAATTCATGTATAATTTTTTAAAATTCATTAAAATAATGATAATAATGAAAAATATTTCATTATTAAGGGTTTCTTTTTATAAAAATTGAAGTCATAAATGATATGATTGGTTATGATAGTATGAAATCTTATATATTTTGACACCATTCTTTGAGATATTTTTTCATGTTAAATAGTGTCATTGATTTCTTCACACACATTACACACAAACATGACTTGTAAAATTTTCACTAATCATTGAAGGTATATCAAGTTATGTAATTTTTTTATCTTACATAAATGGTTGATTCACACAATCATTTCTCTTCTGATCGGTTTCATTACAGTACAGAATTGACCTCTGTGTGTGTGTGTCGGATTTTTGATAGTTATACTCCCTCAAAATAATATATATATATATATATATATATATATATATATATTATCTTAATAATCAAGGGAGTGATAAAATATAAAATATTTTTGGATATTTTAGGTGAGATATTAAGGTGTGACTTTCGAGAATTCTTAAGTGAGTGAGACTTGAAATTTGATTGAAAGGGAATGTATAATAGGTTGAGTGGAATTAAACCATGTAAGAATAATTTTTTTTACTTGAAATGAATATTTTGAATAAAGTATGGATAAATGAGATTGAAATTTTTGGTTAACACACATGTGGTGAATTAATGGCATGGTAGACCCATAACTTGTTTTTTTATGATCAGTGTCATTAATCTCACTAGATTTGTTATTGATATAATTTATGATATATGACTACAAAATTTATTTATATTTACTTATTAATGAGATCCATACTTTTCTTATATTTACACTATTTAGTAGTAAATTTCAATATGAATATATTGTTACAATTATTTGGAATACATGACATGTGACTCTACCTATGAGTGTTAAAGGGTAAGTATGGGATAGTTGATAAAATTCATTTTTATTGACTATTTTTTATATAATAAATGAAATAATTTCCTCACATGGTGTTAAATATATTAATTTATGGAATATTTGGGATTATATTATTCATTTGAAAATTTGATGAACATTCTAGTTTTGACCCTTTAAAGTGTACTGTTGTATTTTTCCATAAATATTTTCCGATGGCTTATGTTAACTTGAAATTTTACAAAATAATTCCTCGATAAATGGGATACAAATTTTTTTAGATCATATAAGATGTGTATTTAATTTTATTGGATTAAATGGTCCATAAATCCAAATATCAACTGGACTCATCAAAATGGACACCACTTTATAGTTTAGGACACATATACTACATTTTGGATTAGATTGGACACAAATTTAGGAAGTAGATAGAGGAATAAATTCAAAAAAAATCATACTTATAAAAGAATGTATAGTTTACATGTTTTTTAGGACAACAAGTCAATGAAATATGGATTAAAATATATGGTACAATTTCCCTATTCACAATTGTAACCTATTTTACCCTAGTCTCCCCTCCCCTCTATAAATTTTTATATTTCTCTATTTGATGGGGTTATCCATGAATTAAAATATTTAGGGAAGATAGAAAGTGTTTTCAGTATAGTTCTCCAATAATTTCAAGAGGTTGATCTCTTAAAGCAATGATCCGTTCATCAAAGTATTCTTCTTATTATTATTATAATGTTTGTGTTTTTACAATAAAATTATTAGTTTCTATTCTATTACTTCTATTTTGTTAAATTTTGTTCTTATTTAATTTGAATATTTATTCTATAAATCACTATTATAAACACAATTGGGGTATACCCTGTATATGCCTTTTCATATGTAAGTTTTTTCTATGATGACTACTCCACCCATGGACGAGAATATTTTCTTAGTAATCGATCTAATTATCTCCACCTTCAATGATTTGTTTTGAATCTAGAATCTCATTATCATTCAAATAAATATAATCCAGGAATTAGTTTTTAATTTCAATGTCATTCAAATGGTTCACACTTTGTAAACGAGGTCGAGTAATGTGTGAATTGTGAGAATACAATCTTTACCGGAAAAACAAAACCACTCGAGATCAATTTTTTAGAGTTTAGATATAATCCATAAAATCAATTCTTTCAAATTTATAGTGTAGGATTGTGCCTTAATTAACCATTGATAATTATTTATCCTATTAATTACAATCAATTTAGGATTCTAAGATTTTATATTTCAAGGATATCCTAAGGTTCAATCACTTTTATCTTAGTGTTTTTGTTGAATTCCTTAGGGTTTTGAAATTGATAAATTAAGTAATAATATTTTAATAAATTTTTATTAAAATAATAATTATTAATGAATTAATAAACTGGTATAGTTATATTGATTATTCCTTCTAAAAAATATTTCCTAAAAAATATCCTCATTGTGTTTTATAAATCAAAATTCAAAAAGAAAAAATATATAATCTTCTTCCAATATTCATATTCTTATGTTATAAACATCAAACAACCCACCCACCATCCTTTTTATTAGTTTTTTCATTTTATTTTGTTTTAAAAATACCTTTAATATTTTGTTTTAAAAAATACCACCTTATATATTTACCTCATTTGAACCACTCTATTTTACCAAAAAACTAAAAATTTACACATTGTTTGAGAGTTCCCATAACAGTGCCTTTCAAATTTATTTTTCTAATTTCCATGATTATGATAGATTTTTAGATCTTATCTTCAAATTGGTTATAAATTGTGTTACTTTTAGTTCAGTTTTATTTGTTTTTTAGTTATATTTTTTTAGTATTGTTTTTCTATCTTAATTTGATTATTTTCTTATTTGTTTCTTTATTTTTGATTTGTGCATGTGTTTTTTGTTATTTTTCAAAAAAATAAAAAAAAGATTTAAAAAATGTAACGTTCTAATTTACATTTGAAACGTATATAAAATGAAATTTTAATTTTCAAAATTCATTGGTCTCATGATAATCATGAGAAATATTTCATTATTAAGGGTTAATTTTTATCATAATAAAAGCATCGTTGATATGATTGTTAGTTTCATTAGAAAAACTTTTATATTTTGACACCATTGTTTGTGGTATTTTTCATCCTAAATTATTTCATTGATTTCTCCTCATAATTTACACACAAGAAAAAAATGTGAAATTTTTTCTACTCAATTTAAGTTATATCCATGTTTGGTAATTATTTTTATCTTACATCAATGGTTGATCCATATATTCATTTATCTTATAATAAGTTTCAATACTGTACCAAATTGACCTATGAGTGTCTACCTAATATCTGATAGTTTTAAAACCTTAAAAATTAAAAACTAAACTTATATATATATTATCTTAATAAATAGGGGAATGATAAAAATTACAATATGTGGTTATATCTAGGTCGGGAGCTTTTGTTTTGAGCCTTGGGAAAGGCTTAAGTGAGTGGGTCTTGAAATTTGAGTGCAAAGAAATGTGAAAAATGTTTGGTGTAATTAAACTAGTTAATAAGAAATGTTTTAATTGACCTAAATATAATTTATAAAGGATAGATATATGAGCACAATATGGCTGGTACACACATGTGTGGGGAATTAATAGCATGGTAAACCCAAAACTTTTTTTTCTATAATCTGTGTCATTAATATCACTAAATTTTTTGTTAATAAAATTTATGAGATAATGAATTTAAATTTTATTGGTATTTACTTATTGATGATATTATTATTTTTCCAATATTTGAACTATGTATTGGAAAATTTTAACATGAATATCTTGTTGCAATTCTATAGAATACATGACATGTGACTTTTCCCAAAAGGACTAGATGGTAAGTTTCAGGGAGACAATAAAACACATTTTTGTTGAATATTTTGTTAATAATATATGTCATAATTAAAACAAATTTTTTTAAAAAATTTCATTTAATGAATATTTTGAAATATATCATTCATTTGAAAATTTTATGACAATTCCAATTTTGACCCTTTAAAGTGAACTGTGGTATTTTGAACATAAATATTTTTTGTGTCTTATTTGAATATGGAATATCATAACATAATCCCTCATTCAATGGTATACAACTTTAGTTTATACCTATTTGATTAAAGTAAATGGTTCATGAAGTTAATGTTGTACTAAACTTGTCAAAATGGACACAACTTTACCATTTGAAACATATCTACTTTAATCATTCTTGGATTGGGCTAAAATTTAGGAAATATATAGAGGAAAAAATTAAAAACAAATCGTCCCCTAGAAGAATAGATATTTCATGCATTTTCAAGGGCATCAATTTGGTACAATATGGATTAAAATATTTGGCCTAATTTCCCCATTAAGACTTATATCTTCTAGTAACCCTAGAATCCCCTCTCAATAAGTGTATATTTTCCTCTATTGAAGAGGGGTTGATGTACATTACAAGATTTAGGGGATAGGATAAGTGGTTTCAATCCATTTATCCAATTATTTCATTCTATTATATTAATTCTACAATACCATTGGATGTGTTAGATTCATCGCTAGATATAAAATATAGAGTTGAAGTTATGGAATAATAGATGATTTCTCACATGTGATTAACTTTAGTGGATAAAAAATATTAAAAATGTGTTTTAAAAGGTTACATATATATAAACTAAATTTTAATTACATTATTTTAACCATGATTCCTTGACAAAATAATACATAAATAACTCTAAATTCCATTTTTAGGATTAGTTTCATGGAAACTAGGTACATATTACAATACGTATATAATAAATAAAAGAAAAAATAAACACATTTTCAGCTATCTTGAAAGGATTTTTATTATACCATATTATATCATGTCACTACATAGGATTTCATCGTGACATTTATCAAATGAAAGGGGTGATCATAAATCCCATTATGGGATTAACAATGTAAGAGAACATCATAGGTGAAATAAGAAGCATTACAGAAGAACATGTACAAAAGAACTTGGGGAATAATGTAAGTATATAAACATAATAATATGATGTGTAAAATGGAAATGTGACTACGACATAAACATGATACATTCAAACACTACTTACCAAATATCATCACTAAGGTTTCATAAAACATATTACTAAGGCTTTTGACCAAGGTATCATAAAACATTACCAAGGCATGCTTCCAAGGTATCATGAACATTTTATCTCTAGATATTACTTCTTTACCCAATACATTGGAGTGATCTTAGGGACTACCCTTCATAAGTATAATACTATGTGTGCCACATCGATCGAAAATCATAAGTTTGTATCATTTTGTCACATGAGAAGCGAATACGGGTTTCATACATGGATTTTATGAATCCATAGTTTAATGATATGTATAAATAAATACCCTTGAATGAATATAGGGTTGGGTATTCATGACACAAAATATAGATCAGAAAAAAAGGGTTTATTTTGTAAGTGTATAAAAGGGATATTGGAATGGGTTTAATTAGAGGGAAAGGAAATATCTCATTAAAATGACATCATGAATAGTGTAACGACCCATGTTTTGAGCCATGGTGGAATTCCAAGGGAACATTAATTTTTTAGTTATTTGGTGGACTATAAATTATTTGAACTAAACTTTGGAATGTAGTTACGATATTTGAAATGATCTAAAAATTTTTAGACCTTTTTAAGGTATGAGGGGTTCATTGGGTATTCTGTTGAGTTTAAGAAGTATTGGGCCCTAGAAAATATAGTTTGGGTGGATTGGAAAGGGCACAAATTTTTTCTAAAACTGTGTTTCCCACCAGCATAAATCATACAACTTCTGAAAATGAGTAGAAGTGATCTAAATGAGTTGGGTATGCTTTCCCAAAGTATGCACCCATCTTTCACACTTAGTTTCATTTGGATAGTTTTTGTGCATTGTTCGTCACATGTTTTTTCCACGGTCAGGTCAAACCATGTGGTACAACCATGTGGGGTGTGGTTCTTAAGAAGCAGGAGTCTTATGGTGGGCACATGGTTTGGCCAAACTGTGCATCCAAATCGTGATAATCATACTAGTTTTAAAGCCACTCAGTGGGGCACTTGAAGTTTATTGTCGTTCATAAGGACATGGATTATTTTAGAGTTGGGATCATACCCGCAGAGGGGCTACCTACATATCCTCGTATTGAAAAGGAATCAGAACCCACATAGTTCGAGTAAATAAGTGTGAGGTTTATGCATGATTGATGGCCCAAATAAAAATATCATAATTACTTTTATGCTCTAAGATCACATGAGTCATGCTCGGTGTGAGAAAAAAGAGGTATCAGTAAAACCTGACAATTGTGCCACGAAAGATACAATCATAAGGAATGATGTGGGGATTATGAATGTATAACTTCCAAAGATAGATGAGGATTGGGATTTACTTTAGGTAAGAAACCCAGGAACATGGTCCATAAAGGTATGTGTGCTTTATGGAGATTTGGATACATAACTTAGGACTTAATTCTGAGAAGGATTCCCAAATTAGATGGGACTTATGATTGGGTTTTATTCATGATAAAAAATCCCAAATAAAAAGAAATTAAGACTAGGGATTATTCCTAAAAAGGAGGCCCATGTTAAGAGAAATTATGACTGGGGCTTACTCCTGAAAAGGAGGCCCAGGTTAAGGGAATATAGAATTTGGGGCTTACTCCTATGGAGGATGACCAGATTGGGGAACTTGGGGCTTACTCCTAATGAGGATGCCTAGATTATAGATCTTCTCATCTTAAAGGATGAGGTTTAATGGAGGAAATATCTAACCTTAGTGACATAAAGATATGTAAATCACTAGGTTTTGAGAGATGCTCCATAGAATTCATTTCAGATAAGGAAGCCAATAAAGGAACAATGCAAAAAATGGATTTGAAGAGGGTTTTGAAGGCTAAATCTTGAAGAGGATAGGTGGATTTGAAGAAAATAGTTGAATAGGCAGGAGGGGCTCCCAAAAAGAGGCAGGCGCGCAAGTCCTGTTTGGGCACGCAAGTCCTGGTCGCGTAAGTGTACTTTCCTGACACAATTTTACTTGGGAGATGGTTAACCCATAGGGTAATACTTGGGCGAGACTTAGCTCAAGCCCTTAGTATTATCCCTAAAGGCTTCCAAAAGGGTGGCGCGCAAGTTCTGTTAAAGGGATAAGGTGGCACACAAGTGTGACCATTTCCCTTAAGGGTTGTACATTTAGGCGTGAAAGTGTTGATGAATTCCAACACTTAAGCCTTATTCCTCCTCTTTAGATCTTCCATTATAGGTATGAAATTACCTTAGAAGTGTTCGTAATACTTCAATCAGAGACTAGGGTGTCAAGAGCTTAAATCTAACTTTTGGATTTTTTTCATCCTCGAAATGGGTGGCCCATACGGGGTATTTATAGGCCATTGAGGACCTTGGGAGAAAAAATAATAGGGCACGCAAGTCACTTGAGTGACCTATATGTGGTGTGCAAGTATAATTTTGTGACCATAGTGAAACTTGCGTGACCCATGCTTAAAGAGATCCTTGTTCATGCCTTTGTCAATTTTGGATATTTCTTCAAAGGATGGATCTTTTTGTGCTTAAGGTATTCCACTTTTTCATTTGTTAGACTCTATGACGGAAATGAGAATCAACAAAATTCCCCCCTCAGAGTTGGATCTAAAAAAATGAAAGAGGATTTGACTCTAAGGAAAACGAAAAAACAAGGTACTACGGTGTGCAAGTCACAGGCGTGCAGGTATGCTTCTTGCATGCAGGGTCCGACGCGTAGGGGTACGGCCATGCCTATAAATATGCGGGACCACTTTGCGCAAAGCACCTGGCTTTGAACACTTCTGATATCTCAGTGTGAAAGTATCTTGGATTTCGCTCATTCACATAGGTGCTGCTATCCGCAATTCATTGCTTCTTTGTGTTGCGCTTCTACAGAGGTACTTGGACTTGTGTGGTGATACTTGTGCGCCCATACTTGCGCGACCAGATTAGACATGCGCTCCAACATGGTACTTGCACTCCTTAATGCCTTTAGCCATTTTTTCACTTTTCTTTACCAATTTTATGAAAAACCAACTTACTTAAGAGTTAATTATTCGACCTTTGTGCAGATTAAATGGCTCCCAAAAGAATTCAAACGGCTGATGAGGTGTCCAGCAAGCGGATTGATGATATGATGAACATCATTGTCTATGATTACTATAATATCTGTAACAGAACTCTCCCAGATTTGGCCAAGTACTTGAAGAATTATCATCTTAATTTCTCACTGAGCATCTACCTGCCTCTGTATGGCCATGGTCATCTACAAGGAGTCAACAGTCCAGAGCCAGAGAACTATCTCCCACATTCTTTCTTTCAGACTTACACCAACTTTTCTTCATAAAATGTCTCAGTTGGAGGATCCTTTGTAAATGATGGAATAGTGGAGAAGGCGTTTATAATGCATCATAGACCATGTGCTCTAGATCTGAAACCTCACAAGCATGAGCTGAAGCCGCATTGTTATCCCTCAATCTTCCGAAACTCTCAGAGGGATCAATCCAAAGGCTGGAAGAAGAGTTGGGACTTCAGTCTTGGAGGAGGTGTGAAGCCAACTTGGATGTGGGCATATTGGGTGTGACAAACCTGTGCAGAGTTTATTGAAGATCTGAAGGGAGCTGCAATATATGAAGCCATCTGGGCTGGGCAGACATATGTCTACAAGAATGATGACTTTGTGCTGGAGCTAATCAGCCGCTGGATCCTAGAAACCAACTCTTTCCATATGACTCATGGAGAAGTAGGCATCGGTTTTTGGGATGTCTACAAGATTTCAAGGGCTCCAATTTTAGGTGATATGTATGATGAATTAATCCCTCCCAAGGTGACTTGAAATGATTCAGGGAAGACTCTGACTTGGGCTCGGAAATTATTGAAAATTTTATACAATCTCAAGAACACAAATACCTCCAAAACTCATTCTAGAAATGATATTCATTCAGAGGAGTTGATGGATATGTTTCTTACCAAAAATAAGGAGAATGGGCCCACCTGTACTCATCCTACTTTCTGCTCCAGAATAGAGAAGAGGGGTGCTTTTGGCACATTCTGGTCGACCTTGGAAGTAGGAGAATTTGAAAAGTGGGGGTACGAAGTAGATTAGAGAATCCCGGAAAAGACCCATATGGCGGGCTTCTTAGCCTTGTGGCTTAGTGTTTATCTTCTTCCAGTTAGGGATTCGAAGGGAGGCATCAGGCCAGGGACCTTCGTTGTTGCATCCAAGTTGGCTGAGAGGAAAATGGTTGGGTTGGCCACCCCCATTTTGGAAAAGATTCACAAGAGCTTACTCCATGTATTTATGGGTAAGTCTCCTTTGATAATAGTGGGACCATTCTAAGATTTGTGTGGATGGATCGCCACTCATTTCAGGACATACGCTATATAGAGAGGAGTAAAAGTTCTTGGGAGTTCTTTCAGGCCATCAGTGCAGGCAGTTTCCGGAATTTTTCTATTATCCCTCAACTCCTATGATATGAAGGTGAGGCTGAGCATGTTCAAGGAATTCCATTTCTTTCCTTATGGAAACCTTCCAACTGGGTAGTTTGTTGATGATGTAATAGCCGGCCTGGAATTGAGGTCATACATACTAGATTACAGATATGGTGTATTGTCCACCAGGATTGACGGAGAGATTATATGTGAGGCCTATGCTCCATACAGATTTACACACCAATTCAAGTGTCTATAGTAGATTGTTGTATCCCCTCCTGTGCATGTCAGGTCAGAGCAGAATATGATGGTTGCCCGACAACTATGGTTGTTGACATCTATGGAGAAGACTGGGGCAGTGTTTGATCTACCAGTTGCGGGAGCGGTGAGTCACTTGACTACATGGTATGCTGAGAACTGGGTAGCATCATACCCTGAAGGGGTACTGAATCATCTGATTCCTCAGGTGGGGAAAAAGAAGAGAACTGTAGAGAAATAAACCCTTCTTTTGGAAGGTGACTCTTCTATACCCAGAGCTGATTCACCGGGTTCCTCACCCAGGGATGATTCGCCGGATTCTTAGGATGGGGATGATGAGGCACGACATGTGTCAAAGCAGCCTCGTGCCATATATAATCATCTTGTCAGAATCAAGAGACCCACTCCATCGACTCCTGGTGAGTTACTTCATTGAGGAAATTTAATTGCCATTATTTTATAGAGTGACAAGTTTTATTTTCTTATCCCTTATCTGTGATTGCAGGAGCTGGGAAGAAGTTGAAGTCCAAGATTGCAGGACCCTCCTCGCGACCTTTTGGTACACATGATGAATATCTACGACCAGAGGCTATCCAGACAAGGAGGAGTTTATATTGCGATGCTGAAACCACCTGGCTAGACCTATGCGAAGGGCTACACATCCCTGGAATAGGGAATCTTCGGGCCTCTATTGATATCTATTTCAAGGATAACCTCGATGAAGTGCGGGCCTACATCAGACAGCTATAGATGCTCATATATGCTAATGATGATTCCATTCCTATCACCAAGCGGATGAATGAAATGATGGATCGTGGCACCACTTAGGGGACTAGTGCTTTCGGAGATGAGGAGTGGCACGATTACGTGGCTCCTGAAGATGTAAGTCTCTTTCCTTATTTTATTTGCAACTTGATTTCCGTTAAAGCTTTGTTACTTAAGGAAATTACTTTCTTTATTCTTTAGATTATGAAGAAAGGAACTACAGAGGTTCCTTCACCATAGTATAGCCTTGGTGGCACTACTATCAAGGTTACTAAATCTCCTCATGAGTCGGGCGAGGTATCTCCAGGCCGGCATGCCATAGACAAGGAGTTAGACAGGGACTTTCATTCTCCAATTCCTGTATTTGGAGATGATAATTTCAACACAACCAAAAATCCATAGAAGCAAAGGCATTGAAGGAAGAAGTTCACAGCTAAACGCTTCATCAGTAGTGGTAAGTCCTTCAGATAGTCATGAATCTCAACCCATGAAAATATTGCTCATACTTCTTGGGATTGCATGGGCTTCTTCAATTTCCCCTTTGAGGGAGAGTAATGACCCTCCTATGAGGACGACGGAGGGTTATGGTGAACAGTCACAAATTCATGTTGACTTGGATGCTCCTAAAGAAGAGCCAGCGTCTGTTCCCAGTATTGCTTCTACTACTACTACAAAGAGAGAAGATCATGCTTCTGGTAATTTAACAATACTTCAAAGAACGTTGAATGAAAACATCAACTGACTTCCATTTTGTGATACTTTTAGGTTCAACACCTGCACCAGAACATTTGGCGACCACTGAAACTGATTCCATAATTTTCTCTGAAGAAACTGTTCGGGGTCATAGGTCACTGGATGAGAGTCATCAAGAAGACATATCAAATTCTCCCATTAGTAAGACTAACCAGGAATCTGAGATATCACTAGATGAAATAATGAAACTTGGCGTATCTTTTGAGTAGATTTTAGATATTTTTAAATTATCATGTAATTTAGAAGATTTTGGACGTGAGTGTTATCCTTCATCCTGTTAAAAAATTTCTTATTACATCTCTGACCACGATTGGTTGAAATTTGCAGTTCAATCTGAGTAAGCTGCTGAACTGCCAATGCCTAAAGGGG
The DNA here is from genome assembly GCA_963277665.1 of Viscum album. Classification (NCBI taxonomy): domain Eukaryota; kingdom Viridiplantae; phylum Streptophyta; class Magnoliopsida; order Santalales; family Viscaceae; genus Viscum; species Viscum album. The sequence goes on along the minus strand of OY728150.1, from coordinate 30,405,984 downwards.
GTATAGACAACCCTACTATTGCGGAGACACTAGCTCAAGTGGAGCTTAACCTGGTAGAGCTTCATAAAACAAATCCTAAAAATCTTGTTGAGGCTAGGAAAGACGGGGAGGAGCCTTCTCATGTTGTTGATCTATCGTTGGGTAAGAGATAATAATATTTGTGGCTACACTTAATTTTCAAGAATACTTAATCAACTTTTCTTATCCTTTGAAACTAACCAAAACTTTCAATTGACTATGCAGGGCCGTCAATTTCAGTAGCTAGATCTGGATGGGAAGCCTCAGCCTCCACCCCAACGGGAATAGAAATTGAAGTAACAAGGGTCAAGGGGGAAGGAGTAGAATAGGGCACTTCTCTAAGTGCATTAATCCTAGAATATATTCCCCCCTGTGATAGTGATGTTGAATCAGACCCGGAGGTACAAAAGGCACTCCAATATTCACGTCGAAAGGCATGGCAGAACATATGGAAGATCATATCGGAAGTGCCTCTTGAAGAGCTATCTTCGAAGATCCCGCGACTGTCATCCATGTTTGTCATGTTGGGACTTGGCGGTTTTGGATATCAAGAAATCCATGCCGCTGTGAAACAAGTCATTTTAAGGAGGGAGAAGGAGCAAAGGTACCATCAAGACTTCACCAGAGTTCGGTTGTTGACCAATATCAGTGAATTTTAGGCTGTGGTGTCCCGAGATGAGGCTGATCATGCTTCCAAGTTGAAGGTGATGAAGCATAAGATCAACGAGAAAGTTGTCAAGTAGATGCACCTTCAGCAAAAGTTAGATGTTGTTACTGGGGAACTTGACCAGATTAACAATTCACTGGAAAGAGTTCAAATAAATGGTATTAAAGCAATCACAGATTCTAAGAAATTACTCCATCAAGTTGAAAAGGGTGAAGCTGGTCGAGTGCATGAACTTCAAGTGGCTGCTGATGAAACTCAGGATGTCGTAAATCAAATGAAGAGTTATGTTGAAAGCCTCTTGTAATCCTAGAAAAAGAGAAGATAATCCAGTCTATGGATGTCCTTCTAACTCTTGTGCATCAATGAAAAATACTTTCATCTTCAATCATTTATGCCATCATTCTTTTGCTACCTACTTAAAAAATATACCTAATCCAATGGCCTAGTAAGCATAGTTTCATTTTTTCTAGGATTATGAAAATAACCCTAAAAAATTTGAATCTTTTTAATTACTCAATATTACATAAATCATACAAAATGTATGTTTAGTGAGTTGAGACTTGACTTTTTTTCGGAGTTCCCTTGTCTTTTGTGGGAAGTTTAAAGTTGTTCACGTCGGACATAAAAAGGCTAATGTTTAAGGTCGAATAGCTTTGATCGAATGGATTAAAATTGACTCAATTACTTGATAATTTATCTGAAAACATATGGCCATATTAAATTATGGGGGAAAACATATAAACTATGACTTAAGAAATTTTTAATCTGAGGAATGATATGAAAAAAAGGGCTAAAAGGAATTAGAGGAAGTACTTACTAAGAGTGAAGTTACCACTATTTAACAAACCTGTTAGGGGGTTGAATTATGCAGGGCCACATAAGGGCATTGGCTGCATAGTCAAATAATAGCATCATTTGGCTGACAGGTCTGTTATGTAGACTACTTATGCAAGGCCGCCTAAGGGCACGTGCTGCATAGTCAGGAAAAAGAACTTTCAGAAATTTTACTTGCCTATTTCTAAAAAGCCAGTGAAAGTTTATGGAGATTCAAATTTTCCAAAGAATAGAGTCTGTTGTATGGAGAGAGGTACTTGAATATGGAAAGGATATTTCCAATCAATATTGTCAAAAAAATTGGATGAATGTCACTCCTGCGAAGGTCTGACCCAAACGTTGGGAAGGGAAATATAAACCATAGACTTGAATACTTTTAGATCATGAAAAAGAGTATGGGAAAAATATGTTAAGGATGGTTATTTTTGTGGATCCCTATATATTTTCGTTAAGACAAATAAAGAAAAAATAGGTTTTCCTCCCAAGAATAAAGTAACCACTATTTGAAAAAACTATTGGGGGTTGAATTATGCAGGGCCACTTAAGGGAATTGGCTACATAGTCAAATAATATCATGTTTTGGCTAACAGGTCCGTTATGTAGACTACTTACGCAAAGCTGCCTAAGGGCACGTGCTGCATAGTCAGGCAAAAGAATTCCTGGGTATTAGACATTTTGTGACCAGAATTCAAGAAAATGGTTACGGATATCTGGAAGTATTTAAGGTTAGGATTATGACACATGAAAATGGGTATTTTCCAATGCATGAAATAGATACATAGACCAATGCTGACCATAATCATGTTGTGGCTGGGTCCTGAATTGAGATGCTGGAATTCACTACATCTCTCATTAGAATGAGAATCAAGCCAAATGTAGTTCTTGAAATACAGTTTAACATCATGTGGGACAATAATGTAAGAGATCTTAGTTTAGGGTCATAGATCTCGGACTATAATGAGTAATACACAATGTGTGTTTTTTATAAACCTGATGTGAATGAAGACCAGGGTTTTCACACCACCTTCATGTTTTCACAGGGGGGCTTTTCAGCCAAGGGACTGAAAGTGGAATTTGTGGTTAGGCCCAAAGGCTTGGAGATGGATTCAAGAGACACTCAAATGTTACTACGTATCCCATAAGGATGGGAATCAAGCCATATGTAGTTCTTGAAATACCCTCCGTACAGATTTGGTTTGTACAAGTGAAGGGTGAAAGGGGACTTTAGTGCAATGATGGTTTGACCCAAGATTAAAGGTTTGGGCATTTCCATGTATGCACGTAGTCTTTGGAATATAACATGATTGGAGATCAATGTAAATAATGATTCCCTCTTAGGTGAGGGTGTCAAAGACTACTGAACCAATGTGAATATGTTGGTTTTGAGGGTGGCTTCACGAATCAACATCGTATGAGATGGAGGTGAACAGATGTGAATATATTGGTTTTGGGGGCAGCTTCATGAATCAAAATCATATGAGATGGAGGTGAGCCGATGTGAAGTTGTTGGTTTTGGGCTTGAACCTCATGAGGTTTCCTATGTACCCAGCCTAGAAGGCAAGGATCAAAGTCCACGTAGTTCGATTAAGAATGAATTGGTGATCAAGTTGTACTTGAGTACAATGACCTAAAAATGGTGTTGGGACTTATGCATGGTTAGAGGCCCAGAGAGGGTGTTAAGGTTGAAGTTTACTCTAAGCTCATCTGAGTCATACTCAATGTTAGAAACAAGAGGTAGCAACAACCCTAACGATGCATATTTTAACGTCATGTTGGACGAAAGGGGGACTGTGCAGTTTAAAGTCTTACAGTAAGGACTTTGAGGGACTGTGCAGTTTAAAGTCTTGTAGTAAGGACTTTGGGGGGACTATGCAGTTTAATATCATGTAGTAAGGACAACACAGTTTAACGTCATGTTGAATGATAGTGTATTTGTGTTACACAAAATACTTCTTCAAGAATCTTGCATTGGTTGGAGTCGTGATGAGTTCTCCATCCATTGATATTAAAGAATAAGCTCCATTGGAGTAGACCTTATGTATTGAGTAAGGTCCTTCCCACTTTGGATCAAGCTTGGGAGGTTTCTTTCCTGGTATCATTGGAGTTATGAGAACCAATACCAATTCTCCTTGAATGAATGAACAAAGATGAACTCTTTTTTGTTGAAATATCATGTTATTCGATTCTGATAGACTTCCAAGTGGTGCAGGGTGCACAATCTTTTTTCATCTAATCGTTCCAATTCATCCAATCACTTTTGATATTGTTCATCTGTAGATGACTGGTCAGAAATGGCTAATATGAGCGAAGGTAATTGAACTTCAATGGGTAAGTGTAACACGCTGAGATTTTATGAGAAATATTTTTTTTAATGTCTTATGTTATATGCAACACCAAAGGAATCTTTCACAGCACACAATACGGACTTGTCTTGCATTACACGCAATCACGGCCTTCCTCGATAGCATGTGTAGTACGCAATACCGGGTTTCACTAAACAACGATATATTATTATGAACTAGATGTTATAGTATTAACTACATTTTGAAATTTTATTATTCATCTTACACATTTTCTAGAACATGGTAAGAGAACAAAATACATTTTTCGGGTAAAATAAGTATTTTTCAAAAAAATGCAGTTTTGCCGCCTTTTGATGGTGCACCCACATTAAATCTAGTTTTGACACGTTTATAAGTCCAATTTGACAAAATAAAATTCTTCTTTTGAATCAGGATATAAAAATTTACTTTGGATAAATTTTTGATATTTTTCTGATAACTTTCATATTTTGATGAATAGTAAAAATACGCTAATTTTTAATTAAAAATAACTTTTTCCATTTAGATAATTTATATGGTTAAATTATAATATTGAATGGTTTTAAAGTATAAATATAATATATTTTTACCATTTAATATAATGTATGTCATTAGAATTAATTTCACATTGAATTCATAGGTAAAAACATTTCAATCTTTGGCAATGTTTTAACTTCTAAAACCCGTTTTCTTAACAACAGGATTTATTTTAAATTAATTACTGCAACTTATATGTTTTGAATTTTGAAAAATTGATTCTATATTTGGAATCATTAGATCCAAATTATGTTAATTGGCTACTTTTTATTTTTGGGCATTATGAATAGTAACTACGGTAAATTTTATTTACCATAGTTAAAGGTAAATCAGGTAATTAAGGGTAAATATAAGATTATAAAATTACCCTAAAACCTGCCAAAATCCTATTAGATGACTAAACGTCGACCCATGTCACCTAAGGGTCAGATTAGATTCATTTAATGGACTTTTTTCCATGAAAATAATTTAATTATTATTAAAACCAAAGAATGTGACAACATGTCACTTTCTTAAATCTTATAAGTATAATAATTTTAATTTAGTGATAAACTTAATTAAAATTCAAACATGAATAGTATCCAGAAAGATAATACAATTATATACATCATAGGAATTTATTTAGAATTTTTAGGGATTATATAATTATCATTAATTATGACACAATAGTGATGTTGAAATTATTTTATTAATTAAAATATCAAATAAATAGTTTTAAAAATATTAAAATAAATATTATATGAACTATTTAATGTGATCCACTAATTTTCTAGATACATATGACATTTTATTAATCTATTAAAGCTTTTAGTTCGAACATATCTTCTGTATATAGTTTATTTAAATTCAAATAATTGAATAGTGTCAAAATTGACACTATTGTTATTTTATAAACATAACATATTATAAAATTGTTTAAAAATCACAAAAAAAATTATAAATTATAAATTAAAATTAATATGTTCTAAAATTTTATAAAGTGTCAAATTATGGAAAATTCACAACACATATGTAATTATTTATAATAATTTAAAATTTAGAATATTATTACCACAAATAAAATTAAATTGATAAATAAGGATAAATCAAGTTGATAATATTTAAAATAAATTAATAACATGTCTAAATTTTATTGGTTGATGCGATTACAACCCTATCTCATCTAATCTTCAGATATGAGTCATTTTGGAAGTTTTTAAGTGGGGTTGGGATTTAATATAAACTAATATTTCTTATATTTCCAAAGGTGCCCCTCTCCTCCCTTATAAAAGGACACCTCCTACCTCTCCTCCTCACACCAATTTGAGCCTTCAAGATTGGCCAATCCCTGCCCATTTCACTTTCCCACTTTCCTAGAAACATCCTATAGGTCCTGGTCTTCTTCAAAGACCAATTTTAGTGCCCTAAGAGGAGGTCTCAAAGAGGCGCTTCAAAGAAGAGGTAATGTCTGTAACCAATTCTTTCAACTTTATTTCCTCTTCCACTTCTTCTTATTTAGTTTTTTCATTATGAATTAATAACATAAGTATCACTCATATACTGATATGTTATTATAAGTATGAAACAACCCTATTTCACCATCTATCCATCCTACGGAAAATGAAATCATCGTGTGTGCATACGTACGGAATACCGTCTCCACACCGTGGTGTAATCTATTTTCCATCACCACCTTACATGGATGGGTATAATGGTTCAAATAAATAACTATATATGATTATTGTAAAGTGGTATTGATTCTTAAATAGTATACATAAACTCCAATACAATTCCACGATCATGGGAATGATATCATGGCTCGTGCGTAGGTACGGAATACCGTCTCCACGATGTGATGCAACTCGTTATACATGATCTTCATTTCATAATGATTATTTAAATTAATTTAATGAATGAATACGATATATATTACACTAATACCATTCTGTAAATGAGGTATCTATAACCTAAAAAGAAAAATAATAATTTATTCGACAAAACACGCATAAGAACAAAAAGTAATAAACACCCGAATAACAAATAGTAATGAAATATTATTAATAAGAAGATAATAATATGACCATATATGATATCATAAAAATAATTATGATTCTGGAATAATTCAATAACATTATTTAAATCATTATACAAAAGTTTCGGACACTTACGAAGCAAATCGGACCTAAGGTAAGGGAAAATATCACAATCTCATTTTATCCGAGATTGTTTATACTTTGGTATTTACTAGGGTGTATTTTATCATCCACATACATGTTTCCTCAATATGTAATATTGTTTCCATCCACCTACAGTTGTTTAAATCCAATTTTACCCTTCAGTGAGTTTTTAGTAAAAGATATGAACTGAATATTTTGTCGTTTTTCGTACGAGGTACTTTTTGACTTTTCCGACAAAAGTACGAGAAGAATGTTTTTTTAACTTATACGGCATGAATGGATTTTTAAAACATTATTTCCAAGAATCTTACCTTACAAGTTTTCAAGTTTATTTTTAATCAACTTCTTTTAGTTTAAAAGTGTATGACAATTTAAGAAAGGAAAATGTTTTTTGAGTAGAAAGGATATTTTCCTCAAGAATGGAGTTCAAGTGTTTTATCAAAATTATTTTCCATCTAAGATAATATTGGGTTCTGTTTATATCCCTATTATTACATTGATTTAATTATGTTGTGATGGAATTATTTTTTTGAATTCCTTTATCTTATATGAATTGTTTTATGATGTCATGTTGATTAAGAATCCCATTTTTTACATGGGTTATGAAATGATGTATGATTTATTATTTTGTGGAACACATAAGAATGGTATCATTATGAGATGGGTGGGACATATATCTCTCTCCAATTCATTGGGTAAAGATTTTATATCTCATGAGATAAACATGGCTGGAACGGCAGGTTAAACCGGTTCAGTGAAACAGGACTAAAACGAGGAGTGAAATCGGTTCAGAAATGGACTTTATCCACTAAGATAGTCTTGGAAATGAGTGTTGACTAATAAGAAATGATTCTATATGATTATGTGTGTATTCTAAAAAGTTTCATGTTTTAATTTATGATTATTTGGATTACATTTCACTACTATGATTTATCTCATGTTATGAAATTATGATCCCTTTTGCAGGTTAAGATTTCCAAAAGTTATGTTCTTGTGTATATGATGTGATTGATATTTCCTTTGTTTACCCTTAATGAGCATTTGAGATCACCCTTTTGTATGTTTTATTTCCCCAGGTCAGGAATAAGGTTATTAAGTAGGATATGCCAAAAGGGACTCTAGATATGATGAAATAAATGGGAGGCAAAGTATATGCTTTATGAACCAGTTGTTTATGTTTCCAAGTTTCTAAAGACTCTATACCTATACGGTCCTTTCCTGGTTTTGTTATATATTGTAATAAGTGTGCTTCAATTCTGAAGTAATAACAATGTATGTAAAGTATGGGTCGTTATAGTTGGTATCATAGGAAAGGTATAGTCAACCTTTAGAAACTAGGATGTGAAAGCCTTAGTAAGAACCCTAAGGATAAGTCTCAGCATAGAACACAATCATAGTGTTTTAGAAATGGCCATGAATAACCTATGATAAGACCTTAAGTGTGAAATTTTATTCTTGATTATGTGGTTTTCCTATTATAATTAGTGTTTCTCATACTATTCTTCTTGGTTTTAGTCAATGGATAGAACCTGAAGGAACTGTGTTAATGCGAAATGTGACAGGTAATGCAATGATTGTCCCCCTGAGCAACCAAACGTTATGGGAGCTAGAATGAAAAATCATGTAGCCATGCTCACACAACTTTCTCAAGATATGAATCATGCAGGACTTCCAAACGAGCAAAGGAAGGAGCAACATTCAGCTGAATCCTTTATGAGGCAGCGTCCACCTTCATTCAGTGGGTCTACTGATCCATTAGTTGCTGAACAATGGATTAGTACTACTAAAAAGATATTTTCAGTTCTTCAATGTTCTGAACATGATAAAGTCATCCTAGCAGTGTATCGTTTGAAAGGAGATGTTGATCAATGGTGGAATATTATTAAGAATACGAGGCAAAAGGATGAAATTGAGTCCATGGAATGGGACGAGTTCAAGAACTTATTTTTCAATAAGTACTTCCCTCATATTCTCCAAACAAAGATGGAGAAGGAGTTTCTTGAACTAAAGCAAAAGGATGATGAATCTGTTGGTACCTATGAAGCAAATTTTACAATACTTGCAAGGTATGCTTCTGGTATTATTATCCAACCTGAGAGTAAGATCGATCGATTCTTTAGTGGATTAAAAACAAGTCTTTGAAGGGCCTTAGACATAAGGTACTTCAATAGCTACGAGGAAATCGTTCGATGTGCTCTCAAAGTTGATATGGAGATTGGAGTAACCCATCAGTCATATGGGTTTGATAAGAAGAGGAAAATGGAATTCAAAGGAAAATCTAAAGAGCACACTGAAAAGAAGATGAGCTTTCACTTATGCTCAAAGTGTGGAAAGAAACATGGAGGGAGTTGTCTTAAAGGGACAAGTAAATGTTTCAAATGTGGAAAGGAAGGTCATCGGGCATTTGAATTCCTCAATGATGGGAAGAAGATGTCTAATGATGCAAACAAAGGAAGGGATACACAGAATGAACCAACTACACTTCAATGTTTCAAGTGCAAGGAGATGGGGAATTATGCCAATCAATGCCCAAATCCAAGGTTTGATGATGATGGTCGACGTTAACAAACTCTTAAGGCTAAAGACAAAGGAAAGTCACATGCAATTTCTATCAGCGTTGTGGAGTATGATAACGATGTGGTGAAAGGTACACTTACCATCCACTCTAAAGTAGCAAATGTTTTATTTGATTCTACATCCTCCCACTCATTTATTTCTGAAGATTTTTCTAAGGGTATCACTGTATTACCTCAACAATTAGATGTTGAGTTAGCTGTGACAACTCCTAATGAAACAACAGTCGCATCAAAAGTTTACAATTCTTCTCCGATTGAAGTTTGTGGGAAAGTGCTTCCTGCAAATCTTGTGATCCTTCCTATAGTGGAATTTGATGTGATTCTTGGCATGGATTGGATTTTTCTATATGGAGATCATATCAATTTCCAAAGAAGGGAAGTCACATTTCATATTCCAGATCAATCTATGATCGTCTATCGATGCAAGGATGAACATAACCTTCCAGTGGAAATTTCTTCCATCTTATGGGTCTTGATTCCACTAAATGAGGGTTATTTATCTCAAATGGCTGGAGGGAAACTCACGATTAAGAATATGCCCATTGTACGGGAGTTTGACGATGTCTTTACGGAGGAATTGTTGGGTCTTCCACCAAATCGTGAAGTTGAGTTTTCAATAGAACTCGTACCGGGTGCTTTGCATATTTCAAAGACACCTTATAGAATGGACCCAATTGAGTTGCAGGAATTGAAGAAGCAACTCCAAGAGAATCTTGATAAAGGATTCCTACACCCTAGTGCATCACCTTGGAAAGCACCTGTTCTGTTTGTTAAGAAGAAAGATGGATCAATGAGACTCTGCATTGATTATTGAGAACTTAACAAGATCACTATCAAGAACAAATATCCTCTCCCATGCATTGATGACTTATTTGACCAACTACATGGAGCTCAATACTTTTCCAAGATTGATCTTCGTTCAGGGTATCATCAATTAAGGTTCAAAAGGTAGGATATACCAAATACAGCTTTCCGTGTGAGGTATGGACACTGAATTTATAGTGATGCCATTTGGTCTTACTAATACCCTAGCTATCTTCATGGATCTGATGAATAGAGTCTTTAGAGACTATCTTGATCAGTTTTTGGTAGTATTTATAGACGATATTATTGTTTATTCAAAGAGCAAGGAAGAACATGAAGATCACTTGAGAATTATATTAAAGACCCTGAGAAAGGAGAATATTTATGCCAAATTTACCAAGTGTGAATTTTGGCTTCAAAAAGTTGCATTTTTGGGTCACATAATCTCAAAAGAGGGGATATATGTGGATCCAGCAAAAACAGAGGTTAATGAAAGATGGTTGAGACCAACAATAGTAACTGAGATCTGAAGTTTTCTTGGTTTGGATGGATATTATCAATGTTTTGTGAAAGATTTTTCACGATTATCTAATCCACTCACCAAGTTGACTTGGAAAGGAGTTAAGTTTTTTTGGACGGAGGAATTTGAAGAGAATTTCAAGGAGTTGAAAAGAAGGTTATCCAGTGCACCTGTGCTCACACTACCTTGTAGTGGAGAAAGGTTTGTGATCTACAGTGATGCATCCAAGAAGGGATTAGGGTGTGTTCTTATGCAAAATGATATGGTGATAGCTTATGCCTCATGACAGTTGAAAATCCATGAGCAAAGTTACCCAACTCATGATTTGGAGTTAGCTGCAGTAATCTTTGCATTAAAGGTTTGGAGGCATTATCTTTATGGAGAAAGGTGTGATATTTATACTGATCATAAAAGTTTAAAGTATATTTTCACACAAAAGGATCTGAATATGCGCCAAAGAAGATGGTTGGAGCTGATTAAGGATTATGACTGCTCAATTCATTACCACCCTGGGAAAGCAAACAAGGTGGAAGATGCATTAAGTCAACAAGACCATTCTAGCTTATCCATGATGAGGATCACAAAGGATCCAATATTTATGGATTTACAATGGATGGATCAAGGAATTATAATGGAAGGGGGAAAATTGTATCTTTCTCAAATGAATGTTCAACCATCTATACATGTGAAGATTAAAGAGGCACAGAAAGAAGATGTAGAGTTACAAAAGAAGGTGAGAAATATTCCTGAATTCAACCATGATTGTGATGGGATAATAAAGTTTAGGAATCGGGTTTGTGTTCCTCCCATCCCCGAATTAAAGAAGGAGCTGCTGGATGAGGCTCATAGTTCTTCATTCTCTATTCATCTTGGAAGCACAAAGATGTATAGGGACCTGAAAGAGTACTTCTGGTGGGATGGAATGAAAAGAGATGTTGCTGAATATGTCTCTCGATTCTTGGTTTGTCAGCAAGTTAAAGCTAAGAGACAGAAGTCTAAGGGGATGTTACAACCATTACCCATACCCGAATGGAAATGGGAAAACATCACTATGGACTTTGTCACAGGACTTCCTAAAACATCCAAAGGCAATAATGCTATTTGGGTCATAGTTGATCGTCTTACAAAGTCTGCACACTTCATTGCTATTAGAGAGGATTTCCCTCTGGATCAGCTTGCCAGGATATATGTAAAGGAAGTGGTAAGATTTCATGGAGTACCACTTTCTATTATATCTGATCGGGATCCGAGATTTACCTCGAAGTTCTAGCGAAGTCTTCAGTATACTCTGGATACAGAGTTGAGTTTCAGAACTGCTTATCATCCTCAGACAGACGGTTAGTCTGAGAGAACAATTCAAACTCTAGAAGATATGTTGAGAGCTTTCTCTATGGATTTTAAAGGTGGTTGGGATCAACACCTACCTTTGGTGGAATTTTATTATAATAATATCTTTCACTCCAGTATTCAGATGGATCTTTATGAAGCTCTCTATGGAAAGAAATGCAGGACTCCAACTTGCTGGGATGAAGTTGGGGAAAGAAAGCTATTAGGACCTGATCTTGTTGATGAGATGGCAGAAAAGGTTTGATCTATTCAACAACACATAAGATCAGCTCAAAGTCGACAGAAAAGTTATGCCAACAACCGAAGAAAAGACCTAGAGTTTGAAGTGGGTGATAAAGTGTTCTTATGAATATCTCCTTGGATGGGGGTCATGAGATTTGGAAAGAAGGGGAAGTTGAGCCCTAGATATATTGGTCCTTTCGAAATACTGGATTATGTTTGAAAGGTAGCTTACCGATTGGCGCTTCCACCGAATCTCTCTCAAGTTCACGATGTGTTCCATGTATCTCTCTTGAGAAAGTACATATCTGATCCTTCACATGTACTCAGCTCAGAAGTTGTACCGCTGGAGCAAGATCTCTCTTATGAAGAACAGCCGATTGAGATTCTGGATCATAGTGAAAAAGTCCTACGAAATAATACCACTCGACTGGTGAAAGTTTTATGGAGGAACCACCAATTATAAGAAGCTACATGGGAGCTTGAGGATATGATGAGGGAGAGGTATCCTCATCTTTTTGTTACAAAGTGACGAATTTCAAGGGCGAAATTCATTTTAAGGGGGGTAGAATATAACACACTGAGATTTTATGAGAAATATTTTTTAATGTCTTATGTTATATGCAACACCATAGGAATCTTTCACAGCACACAATACATACTTGGCTTGCATTACACGCAATCACGACCTTTCTCGATAGCGTGTGTAGTACGCAATACCGGGTTTCACTAAAAAATAATATATTATTACGAACTAGCCGTTATAGTATTAACTACATTTTGAAATTATATTATTCAACTTACACATTTTCTAGAACATGGTAAGAGAACAAAATAAATTTTTCGGGTAAAATAAGTATTTTTCAAAAAAATGCAGTTTTGCCGCCTTTTGATGACGCACCCACATTAAATCTAGTTTTTGACACATTTATAAGTCCAATTTGACAAAATAAAATTCTTCTTTTGAATCATGATATAAAAATTTACTTTGGATAAATTTTTTATATTTTTCTGATAACTTTCATATTTTGATGAATAGTAAAAATACGGTAATTTTTAATTAAAAACAACTTTTTCCATTGAGATAATTTATATGGTTAAATTATAATATTTAATGGTTTTAAAGTATAAATATAATATATTTTTACCATTTAATATAATGTATGTCATTAGCATTAATTTCACATTAAATTCATCGGTAAAACCATTTCAATCTTTGGCAATGTTTTAACTTCTAAAACTCATTTTCTTAACAACGGGATTTATTTTAAATTAATTACTGCAACTTATATGTTTTGAATTTTGAAAAATGGATTCCATATTTGGAATCAGTGGGTCCAAATTATGTTAATAGTCTACTTTTTATTTTTGGGCATTATGAATAGTAACTACGGTAAATTTTATTTACCATAGTTAAAGGTAAATCGGGTAATTAAGGGTAAATATAAGATTATAAAATTACCCTAACACCTGCCAAAATCCTATTGGATGACTAAAATTCGACCCATATCACCTAAGGGTCTGATTAGATACATTTCATGGACTTTTTTCCATGAAAATAATTTCATTATTATTAAAACCAAAGAATGTGACAACATGTCACTTTCTTAAATCTTATAAGTATAATAATTTTACTTTAGTGATAAACTTAATGAAACTTAGAACATGAATAGTCTCCAAAAATATAATACAATTATCGACATCATAGGAATTTATTTATTATTTTTAGGGATTAAATAATTGTCATTAATTATGACACAATAGTGATGTTGAAATTATTTTATTAATTAAAATATCAAATAAATGGGTTTAAAAATATTAAAATAATTATTATATGAACTATTTAATGTGCTCCACTAATTTTCTAGATACATATGATATTTTATGAATCTATTAAAACTTTTATTTCGAACATATCTTCTGTATATATTTTATTTAAATTCAAATATATGAATAGTGTCAAAATTGACACTATTGTTATTTTATAAAAATAACATATTATAAAATTGTTTAAAAATCACAAAAATATTTAAAAATTATAAATTAAAATTTGTAAGGTCTAAAATTTCATTAATTGTCAAATTATGGAAAATTCACAACACATATGTAATTATTTATGATAATTTAAAATTTAGAATATTATTACCACAAATAAAATTAAATTGATAAATAAGGATAAATCAAGTTGATAATGTTTAAAATAAATTCCTAACATGTCTAAATTTTATTGGTTGATGATATTACAACCCTATATCATCTAATCTTAGGATATTACTCATTTTGGAAGTTTTTAAGTGGGGTTGGGATTTAATATAAACAAATATTTCTTATATTTCCAAAGGTTCCCCTCTCCTCCCTTATAAAAGGGCACCTCCTCCCTCTCCTCCTCACACCAATTTGAGCCTTCAAGATCAGCCAATTCCTGCCCATTTTACTTCCCCACTTCCCAAGAAACATCCTAGAGGTCCTGGTCTTCTTCAAAGACCAATTTTAGTGCCCTAAGAAGAGGTCTCAAAGAGGCGCTTCAAAGAAGAGGTAATGTCTGTTACCAATTCTTTCAACTTTATTTCTTCTTCCACTTATTCTTATTTAGTTGTTTCATTATGAATTAACAACATCAGTATCACTCATATACTGATATGTTATTATAAGTATAAAACAACCCTATTTCACCATCTATCCATCCTACGGAAAACGAAATCATCGCGCGTGCGTACGTACGGAATACCGTCTCCACGCCGTAGTGTAATCTATTTTCCATCACCACCTTACATGGATGGGTATAATGGTGCAAATAAATAACTATATATGATTATTGTAAAGTGGTATTGATTCTGAAATAGTATACATACACTCCAATACAATTCCACGATCATGGGAACGATATCATCGCTCGTGCGTACGTACGGAATACCGTCTCCACGATGTGATGTGATTCGTTCTACATGATCTTCATTGCATAATGATTATATAAATTAATTTAATGAATTAATATGATATATATTACACTAATACCATTCTGGAAATGAGGTATCTATAACCTAAAAATAAAAATAATAATTTATTCGACAAAACACGCATAAGAACAAAAAGTAATAAACACCCGAATAACAAATAGTAATGAAATATTACTAATAAGAAGCTAAGAATATGACCATATATGATATCATAAAAATAAGTATGATTCTGGAATAAGTCAATATCATTATTTAAATCATTATACAGGAGTTTCGGACACTTACGAAGCAAATCAGACCTAAGGTAAGGGAAAATATCACAATCTCATTTTATCCGATATTGTTTATACTTTGGTATTTACTGGGGTGTATTTTATCATCCACATACATGTTTCCTCAATATGTAATATTGTTTCCATCCACCTAAAGTTGTTTAAATCTAATTTTACCCTTCGGTGAATTTTTAGTAAAAGATTTGAAAGGAATCTTTTGTCATTTTTCGTACGAGGTACTTTTTGACTTTTCCGACAAAAGTATGAGAAGAATGTTTTTTTAACTTATACGGCATGAATGGATTTTTAAAAAATTATTTCCAAGAAGCTTCCCTTACAAGTTTTGAAGTTTATTTTTAATCAACTTCTTTTAGTTTAAAATTGTATGACATGTTAATAAAGGAAAATGTTTTTGAAGTAGAAAGGATAATTTCCTCAAGAATGGAGTTCAAGTGTTTTATCAAAATTATTTTCCATCAATGATAATATAGGGTTCTATTTCTATCCCTATTATTACATTGATTTAATTATGTTGTGATGGAATTATTTTTATGAATTCCTTTATCTTATATGAATTGTTTTATGATGTCATTTTGATTAAGAATCCCATTTTTTTATATGGGTTATGCAATGATGTATGATTTATGATTTTGTGGCACACATAAGAATGGTATCATTATGAGATGGGTGGGACCTATATCTCCCTCCAATGAATTGAGTAAAGATTTTATATCTCATGAGATAGACATGGCTGGAATGGTAGGTTAAACCGGTTCAATGAAACAGGAGTGAAACGGGGAGTGAACTCGGTTCAGAAATGGACTTTTTCCACTAAGATAGTCTTGGCAATGAGTCTTGACTAATAAGAAATGATTCTCTATGATTATGTGTGTATGCCACAAAGTTTCATGTTTTAAGTTATGATTATTGGGATTACATTTCACTACTATGATTTATCCCATGTTATGAAATTATGATCTCTTTTTCAGGTTAAGATTTCCAAAAGTTATGTTCTTATGTATATGATGTGATTGATATTTCTTTTGTTTACCCTTACTGAGCATTTGAGATCACCCTTTTGTATGTTTTATTTCCCCAAGTCAGGAAGAAGGTTATTAAGTAGTATATTCCAAAAGGGGATCTAGATATGATGAAATAAATGGGAGGCAAAGTAGATGCTTTATGAACCAGTTGTTTATGTTTCCCAGTTTCTAAAGACTCTATACCTATACGGTCCTTTCCTAGTTTTGTTATATGTTGTAATAAGTGTGATTCAATTCTGAAGTAATAACAATGTGTATAAATTATGGGCTGTTATAGTAAGACTGCTTCTGTTCCATATACCAATGAATATGGAGTTGACCGCGTTTTGGTATGGGTGGTGGTCTGATAAGCCCATAAATCATGAAATAGTTTATCAGGCCATGATTTCTTATCTTTATCCACCATCTTTTGCAGTATGTTTGAAAGAGTCTTATTGAAGGCTTCTATTTGTCCATTGGCTGCTGCATGATACTGAGATGAATGGTTGGATTTGATGTTGTATTCTTGATACAACTTCCTTACCTCTGATGAACAAAAGTTGGTGTCATTATCTGTCAATATGGTATGAGGGACACCAAATCTGGTATTGATGTTATACTTGATGAAGCAAACAATTCTTTTAGAACTAACTTCTTTGAGAGGTATTTCCTCTAACCATTTGTAAAAGAAGTCAGTAGTATTAATAATATACTTAAACTACTTGGATGTAGCCAAAGGGTATGGTCCTACTACATCCATTACCCATGTGGAAAATGGTCATGAGTATTTAGCTGTATGGAGAAACTCTGGGGGTTGATGAATGAAGTTGGAATATACATGGAAATAATGAAACTTCTTAGTGAAATCAACACAATCTTGTATCATTGAAGGCCAAAAGTATCCAAGCCTTCGAATTTGATCAGACAGTCTATGTCCAGACTGGTGGGCACCACAGACTTCTACATGTACTTCTTTCATGACAGCCATTATCTCTTCACCATCAATACATATGAAGATAATTCCATCAAAACCTCTTTTGTAGAGAATTTTTTCTAGGTGATCTAGGCTATCATAAAGAGTAAAATTGACCACATGTCGTCGGACTTGTTCTTTCCTGGCTCTATCAGGTGGGAGTGCTCCATTTTGAAGGTATTCCCTAATAGGTTTCATCCATCCTGTAGTATGACCATATGGTTCAGAAATGAGACTAATTTCATTGATTTACTCTGTTCTTATTTGAACATAAGGTGAAATTGTATGACGGTGGGCAATAATGATGATTTTTTCATCCCGATTTGGATCTTCCAGAGCTGTCGCTATATTAGCCAGTGCATCAACTTGAGAATTTTGTGATCGCGAGACATAAGAAAATGTCGGTTTCGAAGGAAATTCTGCCATTAACTCTCTGACGTAATCATACAAAGGGATTAACTCTTCTTTTATGATGGCATAAACCCCATTGACTTATTTGATTACTAGGTGTGAATCACCTTTCACCTTTAAGTGATTCACTTGTTCCTGAAGTGCCAACTCCAATCTTGCGATGAGAGATTGATATTCTGCTTCATTGTTTGTACTTCCTTCCAACAATAAGAAGGAATAGGGTAAAACTGCCTTTTCTGGAGAAATGAGAACAATTCATAACCCAACTCTGTTGAATTTAGGATCTTCCATTTTCTTCCCTATTAGATTTCTAGAAGCACCATCCAAGTACATTTCCCATGTTTGAAGATTATCATGAATAGAGAATACTTCCTCATCATGAAGTTCAATATCTAAAGATGTATCATCTACTGAAGGGTGTTCAACTAGGAAATCAGCCAGAGCTTGGCCCATTATTTCCTTTTGAGACAAATACTGGATATCAAACTGCTGCAAAATAACTACCCACCTTGCCAGACATCCTATAAGCATTGGACGACTAAGGATGAATTTGAGCGGGTTATTGTGAGATACCAATTGGACCTCATGATGCTACAGGTAGTGTCTCAATTTCTAAACTGTAAATATTAATTCTAGGCAGCACTTTTCAATACTTTAATATCGGGTTTCTGCTTCAAGCATAGTCTGGTTGAGATAGTAAAGATTGTTTTCATTCCCAGCATCATTCTTCTGGGCAAGGAAGGCACACAATGATCGCTCTAAAGCTATCACATAAAGAATAAGTGGTCTTCCTTCAAAAGGTGGCATTAATACCGGTGGACTAAAGAGATATTTCATGGAAATATTTAATGCTTCTTGACATTATTCAGTCCACTGGTAAGTGACTCCCTTATTCATCAAATTGGTGAAGGGTAAACATTTTCCTACCAAATTGGCGATGAAACGCCGCATATAGGCCAAGTTTCCTTGAATTACACTCAGTTCCTTCAAATTTTTAGGAGGTTACATACCAAGGATTGATTTTTTTTCTTCTCAGGATCGACTTTTATACCATGATGGCGTACAACAAAGCCGAGAAATTTTCCTGAGGTTACCCCAAAAGCACATTTCAAGGGGTTCATCTTCAAATTGTGTTGTCGAAGTTTGTGGAATATGATTTCCAAATCAGCCATGTGATTGGAAAGTTGTCTATATTTAACCACCAAATCATCCACATAACATTCAACAAATTTCCTTAAAAATGGTTTGAAGATACGGTGCATGGCATGTTGATATATTGCACCTGCATTCTTCAGGCCAAAGGGCATTACCTGATAGCAAAACACATCCTGAGGGGATCTTAAGGCTGTAGATTCTTCATCTTCTGGAGCCATTCGGATTTGATTATACCCTGAATATCCATCCATGAAGAAACTTTCTTCATATCCAGCTGTTGTATCAATTAAGAGTTCTGTGATCGGAACTGGAAAATCATCCTTTGGACAATACCGATTAAGATCTCTGAAATAAATGAAAACTATAATTTGTCCATTCTTCTTTTTCATAGGGACAATATTTGCTAACCATTTGGGATATTGAACTTCTCTGCTGAAGTTATCCTTGATAAGCTTATCCACCTCAGCTTCAATTTTGGAAGCATAAGTTGAGTGTGTTATTTTGAGGCTTGCTTGAATCCTCGATGTTCTTATGGAAAACCCAAACGATGAGTAGAAATATCAGGATCAAGACCTAGAATTTCTGTATAGTTCCAAGAAAATATATCATGATTTTTCTTTAAAAATGAAATATACATTTCTTTCTCTTCAAGAGTCATGGTCGCACTAATTAAAGTGGGGCGTGGATCTTCTTTTGTACCCAGATTTACTTCTCTGAGTTCATCCGCAGTGGTAGAGATACCCTCTTCAAAAACTAGAGGAGAATCTCTAAGATCTTCCAATTCTTCATCAACACGTGTTATGTCTTCTGTTTCTACTTGCATAGTAGATGATGAAGAAGAATTTCCATGATCAGGAGAGATGTTAAAATTTGAACATCTTGAAGAAGAGGCTACCATTTCTGACCCTATTAATGATGAAGGGTCTTCCTTGGTTAATAAATAGGAGATGATGAATTGAGAATCGACATCATCATTCATCTCTGACATTGCTATAACTTCTTCTGGCCTGGTTGATGAAGTATAGAATTACTAGATTTCAGCGGATGAAATGAAGACATATCCATTTGAGCTTTCATCATTGCTTGGTGAATCACCAATTTCTTCCATGTGGTCTGGCTTGATTGCTGTAATTGACATTATGGAAGTTTCCATAAGAGTATTTGGATTTGGGTCTATCCTGTCAATTTGACTAATAGGAAACATATAATCTGTACTCACATGAATGAATGGGTTTACTGGAATCTTTTCCAAACCATATGAAGCATTAATTTTGGTAACCTCCTTTGTCTTAGATACCTCCTTTCCATCCATGTGATAGAATTCTTCCTCAATGTATTGAGATTCACATGTTTTTTATGGGGATTTATCACCATATAATGTCCCAATTTGACCATTGAAACAATATTTGAGACAATCATGGTATGATAAAGGGATATCCGCATGTTGATGTAGCCAAGGTCTTTTAAGAAAAATGTTGAAAGTTGTTTCATGACGAACAACCATGAAATCTGAATTGGATACAAGATCCCCAAACTGAGTTCTGAGTGTAATATCACCCAGAGGTTCTTGTTTATTTTTATCGTATCCTTGCAACATCAAAGTAGAAGGAGATAAATCAGATTTGGTGAGGCCCAATCGACGAAGTGTATGAATAGGGATGAGGTTGACTCCTGAAACATTATCAATGAAATATCTTTGGATGTCTACATCATTGACCTTTCCAGATAAATACAAAGGTCTAATGTGTCCATGCACAACATAATATTCATCTTCATCAGTAAAAGATATCACTTCATGGCATTCTGTAGGATCATTCTCTACATGGTAGACTTCAGCCGCAGCAATTTCAGTTGCGAATTTTTTAGTACTTGACAAAGCCTCAATGAGTGCCTCCCAAAGATCCTTTGATAGATTTAAGGCATCCAAAATTTATAACTTGGCCGGTACTTGGGACAAATTTTGCAAGACATCATACTTTTGGTCCAAAGGTATGTGTTTCCCAACAGGATCATGTGGTTTCGCAGGTGTCTTAGAAGTTGATGTTTTGGAAGTAGATGCATCTTGTATAGGGGTAGGAATTGGAAATACTCCTGGATTTGGAATATTAGACCGACTAGGTCTATTTATTTGTTGAAAAGAAAATGGTGTATCTTCTAACCGATATTCCAAAATAATTGTGCTAGGACTGAATCTACCATGTGTGGAAGAACCTTCTTGTTCTTGTTGAGACTACTGAAGGGTTATTCCATGAGTTTCTGCTGTATACATAGTTCTAGCAGGGGTAGGATTGAAATAGTGGCTTCTGGAATATCCATGTCTTCCTCTGTATCCTAGACCTCTAGAACTCCCTCTAATTCCTCTGTTTAATACAGGGAATTTAGGATCATCAAGATTGAAACTGTGACTGGCATAAGGATTTGTTAAGTGAATCATGTTAAAAGAACCAATGATCAACTCTTCATCTGATGAAAACTCTTCCTGATTATCCAGTTTAGGCTATGCCGTTTGGTGGGTAAATGCCCGTGATTTTGAAGTAAATGGCATAAAATATGCCAAAGTCAAAGACAACTTGGGATTTTACATGAGCTCATCTTCTTCTAACTACTCTTCTTTCTTCAAATTATGCCTCTTCATTGAGGATTTTTCTTCTGATGAAGGGGGTTTTGTTGTGGCATTCATAGCAGAAGACACAATTGGTTTCTTCAAATGCGTTCGTAAAATGGAATGAGTTTGATTGATCACTTTCTTGACCATCCAATCATTATATTTCTATGCATATTTGTTTTTGACTTCATGTCACTCACCTTCTTCCTCTGGATCTGTAGCAGTAACACATGCTACCTATGGTGAAGAACCTTTCAGTTTGACTTGTCCTGAGTCCATCATATTTTTCAGGAGTTCTTCGAAGACAAAACACTCCTGAATGGGATGCCCCAACATCTGATGAAATGGGAAATAGTTGGGATGGTCTTCATCTCCTTCCTTGTTCGGCCTTTTGGGCCTTGGAAACTAAACCAAATTATTTTCCAGAGCTGAAATGTAGTAACCATGAACTTGTTCATTTCAGAAAGAATAAACTTTGTTCTTTAACTCATCAAATTGTTTTCTTCTTTGATCTATTTGATCATATTGATGAAACGGACTCTATTGTTGATGCTCAGAAGGTGGATCCCTTCGATAAGATGAAGGTTTTGAAGTGGAACCAGGTACTGGTGCTTGTTTAAGTGTAACTGTATCAGTCTCTGCTCTACCCATTCTCCTTCCTAGAAATGATGGAATTACACGAGTTTTATCCTTAGTCTTTGTAAGAGAGTATTAAATCTGTTGAGATATTGAAATAAGGTCTCGAAACCCTCCTATGTATTTCACAAGGATCAACAGTGTGCGTAATTCATCACACAAATTTTCCTCACATATTGGAAACAAATATTCTTGAGGGGGTGATAATCTTAAGGAATATGTTAATCCCTTCCAGCGAGCAATGAAATCAAAAACTCTTTCATTCTCTTTATTCTTAAAATTTGTAAGATCAAAAACTATCATCTTTGGCCATGTTGAGATGAATTGAAGAAGGAATCATTGGCGGAGATCTTCCCACCCAGTAATTGACCGGGATTGCATGCTTGTATACAAGACAAAAGCAGGTCATTGTATTGACTGTACAAAACACCTAAGATTAAATGCTTCTTGTTGTTGAGGGGTTCCCATCATAGTATCACAACGAGAAACAAAATGTGAAGTGTTGTTCTCGGTCTCCCAAACCATTAAAAATTGGGAATGTGGTACTTGCAAAATTTGATGGGGGAGGAATTGCATCAACCCATTCAGGGTAAGCTCTCTTTTCTGGTTGAATTTATGCATGGTTTCCTTCCATAGCTTCCAACCAAGATGTTAATGACTCAATGGTAGTCATTAACTTTTGAGAAACATATGGTTGAGCTTGGACCTGAGTAGGTGCAATAACTAGAGCTTGGACAGGTGTGGTGACTGGTACTGCAACTGATGGTTCCACCATCGGTTGTTGTTGCACCTAACCCATAGGATTACACCTGTGAAGGTGTACTAGTAAAGGAGGATATTCTTGATCTATCTTAGTAGCTGCAACAAATTCCCTTGACTGACTAACTCCAGCATGCTTAAGAGGAAGACTACCTTGAAGTAGTTCTGCATTCAACCTCCATAATTCCTTCATTTCTTCCTCTTGTTTTGCGAACCTTTTCTATAGTGAGAGTGATTGGCCTTCTCCAGAGGAAGGGTGGAATGTAACCTGATTTTTTCATTTCCCATTGTTAGACACCTTTTGGAGAGGGGGAAGTTGGTTATTTGAAAGAATACCTAGATTCTGGGTAAGCCTTTGATTTCCTGTACGCACACCTTCTTCATTTTCCTCTGTGTGCACAGCCTCTTGAGTAGGAACTTCCTCATCTAATTCCTCTGAGTGAGCCTCATGTTCTGGAGGATCAGCAACAATGGCATTGATGACATTTATCGATGCATAACGCATTGCATCCCTTCTATCGGAATTTCTATGATACTTTCTTCTTCCATTTCCTCGATGAAACATTGCCTTTTGTTGAGTTGGTCCCTCAGGAACTTCTTGACGAACCGTAATTTGGAGGGAATCTTCTGATAATTCGGCTCTGCGTTCTTCTTGTGGATTCTTCCCTAATATAGAGAAGACTGACTTTCACAGAGGAAGAGATTGAGGATTTTAAAAAGTCCTCAGTCCAGTGGACTGGGGCTGTTCCTACTGTTCCTGATCAACTCCTCGAATCCTATTTGTTGATTCTAAGGGTTGGGCTAAAAGAGTCCTCAGTCTGGAAAGATAGGGTGGTTCTTGAGCTACTACATCTGAGACTTTCTTAAACGCTCTCCTAATCTTGTGGACTTTAATCCAAAAATTGGCTGGATGCATTAACCTACATCCACTCAAATCACTTGGCTCAAATGACTGTTGGATGATTTCTGACACTTCTTTCACTTGATGATGTGCATGATCTAAACGAGATGCATGTGTGATATTCTCATTTGTTTTATACAATATTAATTCGACAACTTGTTCTTTTTATGACTGACTTTGGGAAGAACTAGTTGAGGCCTATTCCTGAGAAAGCCTTTGATTACAAACAAAACCAATTGGTTGTGGCTGTCCATGGGAAATAACATTGCATGAGACCGTTTTTGGAGGGCTTTGTTGATTGGAGAGTACAATGCAATGTAGTGCTCCATGAACACCCCATCCCCTGATATGAATACCAGATGGGGCATTGGAAATTAACTGGCACAACCTTTTTAGTGTGCCAAGGCATGAACGCTGAAGGGATCTCTGCTGCTTTTCAACCTTTGGATATTGGTAAACTGATAGAGATGCCAAATCAATTTGGAGTTGTAACCCTTTTATTATATTTATATGATTTTCATATTCATCATAAGATAATATTTTCTTTTTCAAGTGACAAAGAGTTTTACACATGTTGAGATGAATGTCATGAATACAATCTTCCTTCAACATTTCTATAATATCATAATGAGATTCAGCTAAAGGCCAAAACATGACTGGTACTTCACCTTTCACCAGTTGTTTTCTCATATTTAGCATTTCCTCTTTATCATTCGATGATGATTATTCTACCTGATTAGACCAAAGGTGGTGCTTCTTTATTGCTTCATCAGATTCAACAAGATTGGTAGAGAATTAATTTATCAATCTAGAAGATGAATGACCAAAGGGTGGTTGGAGAATGACCTACACCTCGGGTTATCCTCTGATTGAGAAATTATTTCACCTACTGGTGATAAAGCATCAGACACGACTGGCTTCACATTTGCAAGTGCCTCGAGATAAGAGTGATTTCTCGTTACTGCAATTTCCTTTGAAGAATTTTCTAAGCAATGTGAATTACTACTGTGGAGAGGACTTTCACAGCTAAATTCATCATCTTGGGGAGGACCACCATGGTGGGTTACAACAAAAGATTAAACCTTTTGCTCCTTGATCTTCTGGACACGCAGAGGGTTATCGTGGCTCTCATATGAAGATGATACTTCGAGATCGACCGAACTATCATGAAGAAAGCCTTCATGAGGAAGTGTCTGATGAATACCTTCAGAAGGATTGTTCCCACTATTGTGAAATTAGAGAGTAGAATCTTGAGTTGCAAAAGATAATTGTCTGAGTGCATCATGAACTCCAGCATCAAGCAAGCCCTTATTTCAGATTGGATCTTGATTTCTTGATTGTTCTAGACAAGTATTTTTCTTAGATTCCTTCTTACTCACCTTAAGAACCACTTGTTGACAAAAGTGGTTATTATGGGCAGGTGTATGTGCCTGCTGAGGAGAAATGGTCAGGTTAGGCTGATTATCTCCATTCAAATCGGGTGTATGTGCCTGACTTGATTGTCCATATGACATGGGGGAGTATGCCCCACAACCCTCTTGAACTGGAACAGAGATGTGTATCTGTTTGGGAGTGACATGTTGATGTGTCACTCCACTGATAGGGACAGATTTGTATTTCTTTCCCTGTGATGCTACTGAATTTGTTATAATATTCTAACAGGCATCCAAAATATGGGCAGGGATTTTCTTCTGCTCATTCACCATTGTCAGAATGTGCTTGGTGACTTCAGCTTCCAGAACACGAATATACGTCCATTCCGTGCTTGGAGTTGGTGTGTATGCCTGCTCATGTCCTCGTTTTTTTGTTAGTGAATTTTGACAGTACTCATGTGTGGGGGCAGAGAGTTGAGTCTGCTCCAAATTTTTTATCAGAGCTTTCCGACTAATTTCTCTGGGTGCTACCATGAGACTGTTGGAAGGCATGATGAATTG
Organism: Viscum album; assembly: GCA_963277665.1. Lineage (NCBI taxonomy): Eukaryota > Viridiplantae > Streptophyta > Magnoliopsida > Santalales > Viscaceae > Viscum > Viscum album. The sequence goes on along the minus strand of OY728150.1, from coordinate 30,380,360 downwards.
CAGGTGTATGTGCCTGCTGATTGTTCCTCACCACATTTGATTGGCGAGTTTCTTTGGGTACAGTCAGATGAGCCTACTGACTGGTTGATGAATTATAAATAGGTGTATATGTCTACCTATAATACTCCACCGGAATTGCCTGGCGGGACTGGCGCGTTACTACTAGACGAGTCTACTGGGCAGTAACATTAGGACGGATGGGTGTATATTCCCGCTCGTTGTTTGCCATCAAGTTGGCTGGATAGACTTCTCCGGTGGGGGCAGAAGTAAGAACCTGCTCCCTGTTGACCAGATTTCGACTTTGATGGTTCATCTTGCGTGCTCGGGTTTGAGGAACCTGAGCCGAACCCCTAAAGGCAGTACCCTCATCATGTTGAGGGTGCACTACCACACGATTCTGGCGGTGATTTTTGATGGGATCCCTCGGGAAGGACTCTTGTATCCTTGAATTAAGGCCTTCAGTGACCGTCTCATTCACCTCCCCATATATGGGAGGGACTGGTGATTGTGTTTCGCGGATAATGACCCAAAACGGGTGGATAAGGTGGCTGGAACCACCTACTTCTTGATCACCGGTCATCACTGTTTAGACAACCAGGGTGAATTATTGACTTGAAGGGCTTGTCTAGCAGCCTCCAAAGTCGGAATGGTATCGTGTTGATGGTATTACTTAACCAGTGCATTTAATACCCAGCGTTGAAGATGCTGAGTATGTGATGTCTTACTTAGAGCGGACAAGGATCCAATAGGAGTAGCGGTAGAGGCATTCACAGGTGTGAACTTTAGAGAAGCCATTTCTATAACACAAAGAGATCTTGGAAACAAGTGCCTATTTTATATAACAGATATAATAAAGATAAGTTCGGACACTACATCTTTTGGATGAGAACATATGTTATTGATTGTTTTTTTGGCCCTCAAATTGAATTAAATAGGGGCCTAACAAATAAGTAAAACATCATTTAACTTGGTTAAGGATTCACGTCAGGTTCACCATTATTGTTTCATCTGGAAATGGGGATGACCTTGTTTGTTTAAGGTTTAAACATTCCAATCGATTTCTAACAGGTTTATTCGTAGAACCGGAAACATCCAATGATTATATATCCATTTGGACCTACTTTCCAAAGGTAGGTGCTCATTAGTTATGGACTGATGAGGCTTAAGAATCTTCATTGGTCGAGAGGATGGGAGGTCGAACTCATCACACCTTTCTGGGGGGAATTATTGTCTACTCCGGGACTCTCTTATAGATTTGAGTTATGTTCGTGAATCCTTATTAATTTACCAAGTATGAAAATGAGACTTCTTTTATATCTGACAATCAATGATTGATATGTATGATATTTAGAGAATCTTTTATATGTATTTGAGGTTCTTCATAGATAGATAATCATCTGTATTTATTAGAGATTCTTAGTCAATGGTATCCTTCAACACATTATATATAAATATCTTTGTCATTATGATAACCATACTGGTTTTAAAGCCACTCAGTGGGGCACTTGAAGTTTATTGTTGTTCAGAAGGACATGGATTATTTCAGAGTTGGGATTGTACCCACAGATCGGCTACCTACGTATCCTTGTTTAGAAAAGGAATCCAAATCAACATAGTTCGAGTAAAGAATTATAAGGTTTATGCATGATTGATGGCCCAAAGAAAGATGTCATAATAAATTTTACGCTCTATGCTCACGTGAGTCATGCTCGGTGTGAGAAATAATAGGTATCAGTAAAACCTGATGATTGTGCCATGAAAGATGAAACCATAAGGAATGATGTGGGGCTTATGTTTGTATGACTGCCCAAGATAGATGAGGATTGGGATTTACTTCAGGGAAGAAACCCAGGAACAAGGTCCATAAAGGTATATGTGCTTTATGGAGATTTGGATACTTAACTTAGGACTTAATCCTGAGAAGGATTCCCAAGTCAGAGGGGATATATGATTGGGTTTTATTCTGGAGAAGGAATCCCAAATCAAAAGAAATTAATACTGGGGCTTATTCCTGAAAAGGAGTCCCATGTTAAGAGAAATTATGATTGGGGATTACTCCTGAAAAGGAGGCCCATATTAAGGGAATTTAGAATTTAGGGCTTACTCCTAAGTAGGATGCCCAGATTGGGGAACTTGGGGCTTACTCCTAAGAAGGATGCCCAGATTAAAGATCTTCTCATCTTAAAGGATGAGTTTGAATAGAGGAAATCTCTAACCTTAGTGACATAAAGGTATGTAAATCACTAGGTTTTGAGAGATGTTCCATATAATTCTTTTCAAATAAGGAATCCAACAAATGAACCATGCCAAAAATGGATTTGAAGAGGGTTTTGAAGGCTAAATCTTTAAGAGGAAAGGTGGATTTGAAGAAAAGAGTTGAATAGGAAGGAGGGGCACCCAAAAAGAGTCAGGCACGCAAGTCCTGTTTGGGTGCGTAAGTCCTGGTCGCGCAAGTATACTTATGCGACACATGTGTACATGGGCGACGGTTAACCCATAGGGTAATACTTGGGTGAGACTTGGCTCAAGCCCTTAGTATTATCCATAAAGGCTTCCAAAAGGGTGGCGTGCAAGTTCTGTTGAAGGGATAAGGTGGCGCACAAGTGTGGTCATTTCCCTTTAGGGCTGGACATTTAGGCACGCAAGTGTTGATGAATTCCAACACTTAGGTCTTATTCATCCTATTTATATCTTCCATTCTAGGTAAGAAATTACCTTATAAGTGTTCAGAAGACTTCAAGCAGAGACTAGGGCGGAGAGAAATTAAATCTAACTTTTGGATTTTTTTCGTCCTCGAAATGGGGGGCCCACAGGGGGTATTTATAGGCCATTGAGGACCTTGGGTGAAAAAAAGAATAGGGTGTCCAAGTCACTTGCGCGACCCATATGTGGCGCGCAAGTATACTTTCGCGACCATAGTGAAACTTGCGCGACTCATGCTTAAAGAGTTCCTTGTTCATGCCTTTGTCAATTTTTGATGTTTCTTCAAAGAATGGATCTCTTTGTGATTAAGTTATTCCCCTTTTTCATTCGTTAGACTCTATGACAGAAAGGAGCGTCAACAATCATTTATTAGGACTACAATTAACAAAATTTCTTCCATGTAATATTCTCATTAGTAAGCTCTCGATTCTACTTTCTTATTTACTAATTTTCTCTTCCAGTCTACAGCGGTATTTTGGTGTGAGCTCATTTTCCCTATTTTCCGGGAGGATTTATATTTATTTGATTTATTCCTAGACGAACCAAATCAAATCTTGCTATTGGATGAGTGAATCATCCTAAGGATGAGGTAGGTGGTCTGTAAATCATTCCCCAAGTTTCCCTTGAATTATAAATGTAATCAATGAACCACATGTAGTCCATTTTTATGTGTCGCCTTAAAATTGGTTTCTTCAGTCTAAATTGTTTCATGCACCTTGATATCCCCCTGTTAATTGTTTTTATGTAAATACAGGATGTCAACCTTGAACACTGAAAGCCCTTGGGTGTGTCGGATTACATTTCCCATATATAATTAAATGACTAAGTGTATGGAATCACATATAAGCATTCATCATGGATTATAAATGAAATTTCCCCTTTCAAATAATTTCCTAATGAATGATAGGACCTCTTAAGTTCCATGTTGAACCTTTTATTTGAATTTCCATTTTTTTTAGTTTTCTAAATTCTCCTTTTTAGTGAATTGAGTTATGACTTTAAATGTATTGCTTGGTTATTCAAAATGAATTTTTTGTTAACAATGTCATGTTTTATAATAAAACCCCTAAGATGAGGTGAAATGTATTTTAAATTACAGAGTTGTGATTAGTTATTTAAATTATGCTTGGACTTATTATATTTTTGTTTCTATAACCTTCTATTAATTATCAATATGTGGAATGATTATTACGTGGCCTCAAAAGATATTATTAAATATTTTTACTTAAATGAAATTCAATTTTCTGGTATGAACACAACACATTCTATATTTAAATAACCATTGCTGATGTGAATTTTATTAAATTAAATGGGTGGATAGCCCATTCTATTTGTTTAGGTTTTATTGAATCCTTAAATTGAATTATTATGCCTTGATTATAATGGATTTAGTAAATATAAAACATGAGAGGTAACAACTCATGGATTATATTATTATTTTTATTATGATCACTCCTTGAAATAGGCTATGTAATTATGGTAAGTGTTCTATTGGGTATGACGGTTACACACTCCCTAACATTGAGTGTTGATCATCACATCTCAGACCACTGAAACTATTTGGATGGTGGGCATTATGCACCACATCCCTTGTTTCGATTGTTGAAATGATGGCACACTCACCATCTCGATTGGAGAGCATGGTGTATCCTAGTATTTTTTAGATATAGAGAATGTAACCTATGTTGGAGCTTATAGGCTTATTTAGATTTCTTATAGATGGCTGAGTTATACCCTGGTCTATCCAACACCTTATATTCTAAGTATATTTCCACTTACGTCTACATGTACTTGGTCCATATAAGTGGATGAAATATATAACTATAATATATACATATCATTACAATATATATATAGTTATTTTTCATACATTCATTTTGTCCATGGTCTACATTAGGTTGATCTACCAGGTGTACTTTCAGGAACCTGAGCATGCTGATATATATCTGTTCAGTTTTATTATTATTTATACCTACAAATTATTGTATCTTATATTCATAGAATGAATTTATATATAGGCATTTTTGTTGGTGACCTAATGGTATTTTATCTCACACCCTTCTTGGGTCACCATACACTGAGGTACCTGAAAAGAGAACATGTTCATGGGACAATAGATTATTGCTTGCACTTAGGAGTTAGGATCAAGGGACTGAGATGGAACTCAGGATGCTTGTGGAGATCACCCTCAGTCCTTTACTTATTTTATTTACTCATTTATTGAATTGTATCATGATACCTTAAACATGTCTACAATTTTATTTTATGTATCATCGTCTATACAAGCATGCATTGTTAAATATTGGTTTTTGCATTTTATACTCAGTTGATATATTTCTTATATTGCTCTATCTTTAATTTATTATTGCTTCTATTGTTTCTTGTTATTTATTTTATAATATATCATTTTTACAATGATTATGAGGGTATAGTCTCCCCACTATCACCTCTTTATACAATCATATCTATTCGGCAGCCTCTGGTATATGGGGAGGCGTACTTGAGGCCATGTGGTGAATGGGTCGGCTATTAGTTCTATTGGTTAGTTAGGTCGGGATGTTATAAATTGGTATCAGATACATATTTTTCCTTTGTCTTTCTATTTGGGTCTGGTAAATAGGATACTAAGGATATTTCAGTGCTTGGTAAATAACTGTGTTTGGGAGTGATCACCCCACCCACGAAGAAAATATTAAGTGACCATGGATGGGACTGTTGTTCACCCTATTTGTTATTACATTTTATTATGATTTCACCATGATTTAATGGTATAATTTCCACTACTTATTGATTTATTAAATTTATTTTATTTTTCCCTTGTCCTGGTATGGAAAAGAAGTATCATTAAATGCATCATTATGGGCACATAGAAATTCACATGCCATGCATATTCCATTCCATGTAGTTGCATTTGTAGTATGTCTGTTGATAGTGATAATGTTCCTTCTGTGATTTTTAGCATGGATGTTATATACCATGTTAGGTATTTAGTGATATGGTTAGTTTTTTACCTGTTTAGGTGTTTTTTCTAATTCCTTTTTATATAACTTGATTTGGTGATTAATTAACCATGTTAATATGTTATCATAATTAGGTGATTATATGCCATGCTGCCTTATTATTTAGAATTTATTGCCTATGTGTTGTGATTCTATGATTATTAGCATGTTCCTCTATGTTTATTGTCGGTTATAACATGCCAAACTATTATTTTGATATACAATGGGATACATCATCTATAACATATTTTTTGAAATTAAAAAGGATCCAGTCTTCAGTTGTAAGGTGTATGGGTGCCATATAACTTGGGAAAAGGAAACCTATGTAATTAAACCATATTTTGAGCTTATTATATATATTTGTAGACCATTAATAGAATGAAAAATATACTAACATTAAAATTATAAAGTAAATTGGTTTCTATTAAAATGGAGTGAGTCTTAGGTCTATAAATTGTATGGGTGATTTATAAATTAGAGATGGACACCCATATAATTGAACTATTATATATGACCATGATATATTTATAAATGGTTATAGATTTAAAAGTTATTTAATTTGATCTGGAATGAGTTGGTTGCTTATGGACCTCTTTTATGACTTGAACCTAGTATTTCAGTTATGGTATTTAATCGTATTAGATAAAACCCATTAAGGGTAGTTTTAAAAATTTAAACTATTGATGATTTCCTCTATAAAGGATTGTGAATCTATCACATGGGCATGGAGGTACATATTATTAACTTCCTAAATTCACAACTATACCCAAGTAGGTTAGTTAGGGCATGTTTGTTTTGAGATAACCCATTATGGGTGTTTGAAACTTTGAAATTTAAGCAACTGCTATTGGATTGTATTATGAGGAATCTAGGTTGGCTTAATGGGACCCTCTTAGGTTTCCTTATCTATTAAAAATAATTTTTATGATAAATTTCCAATTTATGTCAGGATATTAATAAATATTTAATTTTTAAAATGAAGTTTGATAAAACTTTCCTTATTTTCCTTGAGGAATTAGTTAAATTAGGTACCAGGTGCTTTTGTCTTATAATTGGTACTTGATGCTCTTTTTCAGATCTTTTAAATTTTTAAAGATTTATTTTTAATTAATGTAATGACTTAAAATGGAACATTATGTGGTATCCTTAGTTTAAACCCTCACATAAATGGCGGTCTTAATATCTCTTTGAACTGAATTGTAATAGAAACATAGGAATTTTCTATAGGATGTTTTCCATTTAGAGGGTTCTTAAATGATAGGCGTAGGGCCTAGTGAAATATGGTTGGTGTGACCTAGTGATATAGGAGATGGTAATGATTTTTTAAGGGGATATCTGAAAAGAGGTAGCACCCTTTGAGATTAAATTACTTGATAAATGTGGTGATATTTTTGATGTACGGTGTTGATCGGGTGACATTGTCCTAAATAGGACTCTTAACTTCTAAATGACACCCTTGTTTGGATGAGTTTTCATGGTACCCTTGAATTTTTTACAAGCATGATCATCAGGTAATTATTGGTTTTAGTAGGTTAGACATACCTAGGGAATAGTTAGTCATTTATTATGTCGTGTGACCCTCTCTTCTTCCTCATTGATGGATGACTTGGTACGTCATCATCTAGTTTAATAGTCGTATAGAGTGATATGACTTTGGGATAAATCTCTTGTATGTACCACCTAATTCTTGGGTGCATATGGTGGAAATCATGTGGATATAATCGAGTATGTTTCATCTTTCTTCTGATACCTTGGGGTGGTGGGAGTTCATATACACGATACCCATTGAGTTTCTTTATGATGTAATGAATTGGTTGAGTTCAGTGGAATTTTTGAGACTTGGGATGTTGAGTATGTTCTCGGGTCATCTTCGGAGTAGGGTGACATGGGAATTAAAGGAATCAAATTTGTCCTAATTCTAGGTATCACATTCAATAGGATCATGTGTTTTGACATGCTGGTCAAGATGGTTTTGGTTTTCATGAAAAATGTTATGATGTCTATAAGTGTGACTTGAATAAGTATCACCCATGTGTTTGAGGTGAATATGATCTAGAGCACTTATGACCGGCTAGTCTATCTCTTCTTTCAAGGACTAGGACACACATAAGGTGGGGAGAGTCATGTTAGTTATAGTGAATGTGTGTCCTTCTAGGTAGGAGGAACACAATTGAGGAGGGCCATTGGAAATCATCTGTATTTCTTGAATTCCTTTAAGGATTGAAAGTTTTGAATCAAGTCGACGCTTTCTCGCTAGCACGACATTGATGTGGTTGGATGTGTATGGAACTGTTGATAAACATAGTTGGTCATGGATGGACTTTGGTGGTAAATCTTGAATGATCACATGATACCTCATGTGATAAAGTTTTGTGATCAGTTAATGATGATGCTTCATTAGGTGAAGCTGACATTCTTCAAAGAATTCAATCAGTAGTAGTTCAATTGTTATACCTTCTAGTGGTCTGTTATGGTTGGTTGGAAACCATACCGATCACTTCACCTTGGATGAGATAGAATATTTTTAATATTTTGGTTATTACTCGATATCCTCTTAGTTTAATCTTTATTATTGATGATCATGTCCCCTATCCTAACATCATACTTGATGCACTAAAACAGAGTCAGTTATACTCCTTGATAAAAGTTTCAAATTTATTTTTATTTTAATAAACATGGTTTATCAGAGTTGTGCATTGGCCACGTGGTTTTTATTGAGGCATGGTTAGTCCTAAGTGATACATGGGTTCCTGTGTATGAATTCCTTGGGTAGATTCTTGGACACTAATTTTCTTCCTCTAACTTAGACACCAGGAGTATGTCGCTCTCGGTTTAATTAATGATCTGATTTGGATGTGTTGGCTTTGTACCTACATCTCACATATAAAAATTAATTATGGGATGCCTAGGGTTAGTTCATTAGACTCTAGTTTGATGAATACAAGGTTATCCAAAACTTTTTGTTAGTATTAAAGGTGATGTTTAAAGGGAGATTCTTCTAGTGGGATGTATCTGGGTTACACTTTTTTCATGATGAGGCATGAAAGATTGAATGGGTATTGAGATTGACATTTCACTAGAAGTCAGGTATCGGATTCAGTGAATGTGCTCATAGTAAATATGATATTCCTTGGAAGAAGTCATTGTAGTTCAGTTTGTATTATGTTGTCCATCTAAGCCAGGCATATTCAGGAAAAGTCATCCAGAGTGGCTTGAATTTTTATCATTTTTATTCGAAGTATGTGTTCGGTGAAGAAACACTTTTGTCATGTCATCGGGTGGAGATGAGTGTAGTTTTTTTGATCGATGAATTTCATGAAAAGTTGGATTGATCTGTCTAAATGATTTTGGTGGTGAATTTCCTATTTGAATGATTCAAAATCATGTGAAGAGAATCTGTATAATGTTTAAAGTGTTCATTATAGGAAATATTGATGGTGGGGTGTACCGTGGTTTGAAATTGTCCATTAAATGTTAAGAACTATGGGGGGGGCACCATCGGATGGATATTTAAAGAGATGATGATGTGATCATGTCTCTATCTAAACAAGCTCGGGTAATCACCATTAGGTGTTTCAGTTGGAAAAAGATCATTGGCTCTGGTATTCATGGATGAAGTGTCGTATGATTAAGTAAATCCTTGAGGTGCGTTGGGAGTTTGGGGATGAAACACGACTGTTCGACTGATACTTTGCATCCCTCATTGGTCAAGTGATGTTTCTATTATTCCCCAATTCTTTTCAAGGATGATAATTTCTAATTTGATGAGTTTGTAACTGTAACACCCCAACCTTCCACAGTACGTTTTGATGGTCCCGGGCGCAGCGGAAGCTCGGGGGTGGATGTTCCCACTTGGCTTTTTGTCATCATCAATGATTAGTCATCAGAAATGATAAATCTGGGATCAATATGATGATAAATCCCAGACTCCATGGATTGAATCACAGAAATAGACAAAGAAGAAGAATAGTCTCGGAACCACAAAGAATGATCATTACAAGTTGATTATAATTAATTTAATTAATTGACAAGAAGTACCATTTATGGCATTCTTTCTTCATTGATATTTATGATCACATTCCGATGTGATTCGTCGTTGTGTCATAGAATCCAAGTGTACACATCCTCTATCGATGATCCAAACGTGCACCACATATCTCTCGACATCGCCATAGGAATATCCGGGTGCTAGTGTGTAGAATCCTTTTCTTACGTTGTCCGCCTTAGATCACCTTGATCTGATGGAGGAGGATCTCTCTCGATCTTGAGAGAATTATTAGAGGAAGGAATTCTTTCAGTCTTGAGATAAATCTTTAGAATTGTTGTGCACAACCATTAAGGAATTGTTTTGGGGTTCTGAGGATATTTATAATCGGGTTTGAGGTTATAGAGTTATGACAATAAATAAATGCATTACGTGTTTTATTTATTTCATTAACTCTTATTGAAAAACCCCCATGTCGAACCATTAATTCCTTGACATGCGCCCACGCAGATTATAATAAATATCCTTTAATAAAAAAATATTATTTCCTCAAAATCCTGACTGGAAAAACTACACGGTGTGTAATCATTAATACACGCCGTGTACTTGTTTTTCATTTCCTTTCCAGAATAACAACTACATGGCGTGTACATTCTATGTACACGGCGTGCATATCTTGTTTTCATTTTATTCTTCCTCCAACATTAAAACAATTTAGGCTTCCTTGAATAATTATTAAACCACCTACAAGAATAATCTTTAGTCCACTTGAGATGCTTGGATACACTTAGTGTGTGACCCTCTAGGCCTCTTTCTCGTTGGCATTAAGCGGGCTTGCCTAAAGTCCAAGATTACTATCTTGAAACGGGTCAAGGACCCCAATAGAAATAGGTTGACATTGCATTGACATGTCACCTCATATGAACGCTTACCGTGTAATTTAATCCCTTTGTCTCAATATCTCATCAAGCAGGTTTCATGGAAGTGTCATAAACCTATATGCTTGATCTGTCATTCTTTGACGTCCAGAACTAAACTTGTTGTGACACCATGGCCATGGAATTTGGGAGACAGTTCTATTTCAATCAAAGTGATCGAGATATCTACTTCCATTAATATGGAAGGGACAAATCCTTCCTCAACTTATCCATTAACAACATGTCATTCGTGACGCAGCCAACGTACCCTAGTTCCTGCCAACTGTCTTCGTGATGGTTTTTATCAGCAAATATAAGTTCGTGAGTCATGACATGAGTTAATGATAATCTTCCAGTCTGAGTACCATTACACACGCTCGTATATTGCAATGTCTGATGACACCAATACATGCAGAATTACTACTGGTGGGTCTGTTCTCATAATCTCTCATCTTGGAGATTACCAAGTGCGAACTTCATGAGAGAGAGTCTCATCTTCTTATGAGTACTTTTAAATGACGGTATGTATATTATGTGTCCTATCATAGTATTTCATCCAACATTAGAAATTTATTTAAGAATATTGTTATAGCATTTCAAGGTTCTCATCAGAGCGAGGATCTTCCATGACCTTATTAATGCAACAAATATTCCAGGACATTATTTTATTATAGTCATGCAGAACAATGAACAACATATAATAAATGTACATTCATGTAATCAAAGTATAAACAGTTGGTTCTCAGGACACCAACTCTAAAAAACTCCCACTTGGACTAGATCCAACTGCCTATGAATTTTAGTCTGCTAGACCTCACATGATGATCATGTTTTTTATGATTCAAGGCTTTAGTCAAGGGGTCTACCACGTTGTCTTCCATGGAAATAGTCCTCACTGAAACTTCACCTCTTTGAGAAAAATACCTCAAGATATGATACTTCCAAATTATGTGTTATGTCCACTGGTGTGACCTTAGCTCTTCCTCAAGTGCCACCACTACAGTATTATTACAATAGATTGTGATAGGATCTTTTCTGCGAGGTACAAAATCCAAATCTTGGATGAATCTTCAAATCCATACCACTTCTTTAGCTGCCTTAGAAGCTGTGATATACTCGGACTCTGTTGTAGAATCTACAAACACACCTTGCGTTGAGCTCTTCCAGCTCACTGCACCTCCATTCAAACTGAAGATGTATCCAATCTACGACTTCATTTCATCTTGATCAATCTGGAAACTAGTATTTACTTGTCCTTTGATGACTAGTTCCTCATCTACTCCATAAACCAGGAACATATCCTTAGTATGCCTTAGATACTTAAGGATAGTCTTGACTTCTATCCAATGGAGGTTTCTTGGATCATCTTCATATCTGCCTACCGCACTTAATGCGTAAGCAACATCTAGCCTTGTACATAGAATAACATACATGGTTGACCCAATTGTGGATGTGTAAGGGATCCTTGCCATTTTATTTCTTTCCTCATGTGTCTGAGGATAAATTTTCTTGGAAAGATGAATTCCATGTGACACTGGAAACAATCCCCTCTTGGACTGTTCTATACTGAATCTCTTCAGTATCTTGTCAATGTATGTACTTTGACTCAGGCCCATCATTCTCTTGGATCTATCACGATGGCTCTTGATCCCAAGAATATATGCTTTCTTTCCCAAGTCTTTTATAGAGAATAATTTATCCAACCATTCCTTAAATGACTATAAGATAGGTACTTCATTTCCAATTAGTAATATGTCATCAACATATACTATTAAAAAAATGATTGCACTTCCACTAAACATTTTGTAGACACAAGGCTCACATTCATTCTTAACAAAGCCAAATTTTGCTACGACTTCATCAAAACAAATGTTCCATGACCTTGACGCTTGATTTAATCCATAAATCGATTTTTTCAACTTTCATACCTTATTTGAATCCTTTGGAGTCACAAACCCTTCAATTTGTGTCATGTAGAAATCTTCCTGGAGGTTCTCATTAAGGAATTCTGTTTTGACATCAATTTTCCAAATTTCATAGTCATGGTAAGTGGCAATGGCCAATAGGATTCTTATGGATTTCAGCATCGTAACCAGGGAAAAGGTTTCATCATATTCAATTCCTTGAAGTTGTCTAAAACCTTTTACAACCAGTCGTTCCTTATAGGTGCCGACTTGTCCCTCCATGTCCTGTTTCTTCTTGAATACCCATTTATTACCAACAAGCCTTACATCAACTGGAGGATCTACCAAAATCTAGACTTGGTTTTGGTACATGGAATCCATTTCAGAATACATGGCTTCTTGACACATGGAAACATCTGTGCCTTCAACTACTTCCTTGTAGGTAAGAAGATCATCATTGTCAACCAATAATGAGTCACCAAACTTTGTGAAAAGAAAACCATATCATTATGGTTCTCTCACCTCTCTTGTGCTTCTATGCAGTTCTTGTGTCTCTGGAATAGATTATTCTTCTACGGGGCTTTGTGGAATCTATTATTATACCAACTCCTGTGTATCTTGAGCCTCGACTTCATCGAATTCTATCTTGCTCCCACTATCTCTTTTGGAGATGTGCTCCCTCTCAAGGAATATAGAATGTCTTTCCACATCAACATTTTTATTTGAGGGGTTGTATAGGTAATATCCCCTTGTTTCCTTGGGATATCTTATAAAGTTACACTTTGTGCCTCGGGGTGCAAGTTTGTTACCTAAATAGGTCTTAACTAATTCTTCGCTACCCCACACATGTAAATTTGATAACATGGCTTTGTATCCACTCCATAAATCATATGGAATACCATTTATTGATTTAGTTGGTACTTGGTTTAGTATATGTATTGTTGTTTGTAATGTATATGCCCAAAAGGATAATGGAAGACTTGCATGACTCATCATTGATCTCACTATGTCCAACAGGGTGTGGTTCCTCCTTTCACTTACACCATTCCACTTAGGTGTGTAAGGATGAGTGAGTTGAGATAGAATCCAAAACTCCTGTAAGAAATCAATGAAGTCCTGATTAAGATATTCTCCTCCTCTGTCTGAGCGGAGTTTCTTAATCTTCTTACCAAGATGGTTCTCAACTTCATTCTTGTATTCTTTCATCCAATCAAAATAATCTGACTTATACCTTATTAAATAACTATATCCATATCTACAAAAATCATTAGTAAAAGTTATGAAGTACATGAATGCACCCCTTACTTCAACTGGAAATGGTCCACACACATCTGTGTGAACTAATTCTAGAATCTCTTTATCCCTTTCAATTTTCCCACTAAATGGGGCTTTGGTCATTTTGCCTTGTAGACACGCATGACATACACCAAGTGGTTTTAGTTCGAAAGAATCTAAATACCCATCTTGAGATAATTTTTTCAAACGTTTCTCATTAACATGACTTAGCCAGTGATGCCAAAGTTGGGTGTGGTATGAGTCATGTGAATTAACTTTGTCATTGATTTCCATTACTTGGTTTGTGTGGTCTAACACATAAAGGTCATTATATAAATGTGCCCTACCAAAACAAATGTTATCTTAATAAAAGTAGCAATATTCATTTCCAAAATTGAAGATGAATCCATCAGTATCTAATATGGATACTAAAATAATGTTTTTGGTTACATAGGGTATATAATAACATCTTTTCAATACCAAGACCATCCCAGTAGGCAATGTGAGGTGGTAGTCTCCGACAACTACAGTAGCGAGTCTGGCTCCATTGGTTTCTCACAGATCCACCTCAACTCGGTCAATCTTTCTGAATCTACTTGGTTCCTATATTTGGATAAAAATTTGAGTACCAAAACTAGTATCTAATACCCAATTGATAGAAATAGATAGATTGTATTTGATAACAAAAGCACCTGAAGTTTCCCCTTACTTCCTTGGCTGGGTGCAGTTTTTCTTCTAGTGGCCCTTCTTTCCATGTGCGAAACAAACAGCCTCATGTTCTCTTGCCTCCCCTTTGATCTTCCTTTTCTTATAAGGCCATGAGGAAGCTTTGGGATTAAATCTCTTCTCCTTTCCTTTTATTTTATTCACTATAAGGACAAAAGGCTTTTCATGCTTCATTTCATTGTCCACTTGGTGAATGAGGACAAGAAGATCAGATAGATAATTCTCAATGTTGTTCATGTTGAAATTTACAGCAAGGTTAGATAAGATCTTGGGGAGTGATGAAATAATGAGATTGTTACCCATTTCTTCGGGGAGTTTAAATCCTAGAACCTTCAAGTGATCAATGTAGCCAATGAGCCTAACTACATGAGGCCCAGCTAGGGCACCCCCTCCAAGATTGATTTGAAATAAAGCCTTAGAGATCTCAAATCTTTCATTTCTTGCTCTCTCCTAGTATAGACCACAGAGGTGCTCGAGCATGCTATATGCATCCATGCCTTCATGAGACTTCATTAGCTCACTAGACATTGATGACATCATCAAACATTGAACGTCGAGTACATCGTTCAAATTTTGATCATAGACCAGTAAATCTTCATCACTCGCCCCTTGGGCAGGCGAATCAGGAAGTGAGGACTACAGCACATAAAACTTTTGTTCATAGCATAGGATAACCCAAAGGCGCCTAAAATATTCTTGAAAGTTACTGCTGGTGAGGATATTGTCTTTATCCAGAATTGATCATAGAGAAAATGTGGTTGATGAGTTTTTCATATTGATTCTACAAATTAATCGAGAAGATTTATCAGTAACTTTTGATTACATTTTATGAAAAATAATAAATGAATTTATAAATTCTCCCACTATTTTATCAAGTCCTAATGGCCCCGACCATTGAACTTGGAATGCCTAGTTGTTTTGACATTCTAATGGCAAGGATCCATATTCCCCTTCTCATAACCCCAACAAGGGTTGGTCAAGATATTTAAAGGTATTTAGGTAGGCAGGTCTTTTCCAACTACAGGATTGTAGTTCCTTGATCTGTTGAGGGGACTCCCCAATCCTGAAATCATGACTTTGGATTTCCTAAACTCTTGACTCCAATATTACACCAAGTCTAGAAACGGATACTCCTCTTGATGTAATATGTTTAAGTCAACCCAAAAGTTTCATAAGGGCTTCCTTTATAAAAGTAAGTGTCCCAACAAGGTTTGGTCAAACACATATTTTTATTGATTCTTTCCCTTAATCAAGTAATGGAAGGCTTGGTCTGAAATAATATGGTATTTTAGGGATTTAAATCCTTTATGATTATTTTCGCATTATCACATGCTTGTTAATATTAAGTGATTCTTTCTTAAGTGATTAACCATGTTCTAATAATGTTTACGCATAGTCCAGTTTTTTTATTTTATTCCATATTTTCGTGCTTGTTTATTTCATTAACTATGTGATCGCGACAACACATACATAATAAATAAAGCATGAAATCAGACAGAAATAAAATAAGATGTCATGATCGTGAGCTTCTATTGGTTAGATTATCTAGAGGTTTTTATAAGATAACCCTAACCTAAGGAAAAACACTTTGAACTCGATGGTTAGTGTTTTTTAGCCCCCACCTGTCCACCTTTGTATCTTCTTGGGTTGGTTTTGTCTCAGCTTCATGTTTTGAATTGTCTCCTCTGGCTTGGGAGATCCTCCATTTCATCGGGTTTGCATTAAAGAAACCATGGGCATGCAGACCCTGCATTTTATTGGAATGAGGCTCATAGGCCAACGAATTTAAATTAAATAAATTTAAATGAAACCATACACACACAAAGGGTATTTGGTCTAGCTCATGATCATCCATAGTATTCAACGACAGTTACACAGATTTAGTATTCAAATTCTTTTAATCGTTCTTTTATTCAATATAAGTTATGCTTGAATTCAATTAATTAAGATCTTATAATTAATCAATTCTTTATATTAAATTACTTTCTGAATTTTCTTGAGATTATTCTCATCTATAATCCTTGTATAGGTCTTTGTAATTTGGAGGAAACCTGGTGAAATTCCATTTCTGGAAAGTACACGGTGTTTAGGCTATATTACACGGTGTGTATTTGTTTTCACCCTTTATCTAAAGTACACGCTGGGGGATTTGGCGTGTTTTCTATACTTTAGAAATTTTGGAGTACACAACATATAGATTAATCTAACATGGCATGTACTTCCTTGTTATGTGGTTACTGGCCTAGAAATCCTGTGGACGCGGTACACGACTTCTCCTTATACATGGATTCACCTGGGTCGGATTAGACTACACGGAATGTTGATTCAAAATAAACATCTTGTATTCTGGTTTCCATGTTCCGTTCAATTCTGGTCAACACGGTGTATTAAAAACTTAGGTATGCTCAATTTACACAGTGTGGTTTGGAAGACCAGTACCGGTTCGTTGAACCTAAGTACACAGGGTGTAGTTTTCACTACACGCCGTGTATTCTTTTGTTGTACAGGCAGAATGAGAATCTCCTCTAGATGAGTTCCTCATTTTTATTTTAATCAAAATTAAAATTAAAATTAAAATGTCGTTTCTGTGATGTGAATCGAGAAACAAAGGAGGAAGAATAGATCTCGTTCATTCAGTTTTATAGAATGATTTATCTTGAAATGAATCAAATATAAATGTGTAAATTATCAACAGAAATTAAATAACTATAATCAACGTTGTGACTCCCTCTGATACCAATTTATGTTCCCGAGCGTAGTAGAAGCTCGTGGGTGGATATTCCCACTGGGATTTTTTTCATTATAAATGATAAATCTGGGATCAATATGATGATAAATGCAAGACTCCATAGATCAAATCATAGAAATAGACAAAGAAGAATAATAGTCTTGGAACCACAAAGGAGGATCATCACAAGTTGATTATAATTTAATTAATTTTTTGACAAGAAGTACCTTTTATAACGTCCTTTCTTCTTTTATATTTCTAATCACGTTCCGATGTGATTCGTCATTGTGTCGCAGAATCCAAGTGTAGACTTCCTATAGCAGTGATCCACATGTGCACCTCGTATCTCTAGACGTTGCCAAAGGAATCTCCGGGTGCTAGCGTGGAGAAGCCTTTGCTTGCATTGTCTGCCTTAGATTGCCTTGATCTGATGGGGGAGGATCTCTCTCGGTCTTGAGAGAGTTCTTGGAGGAATGAGTTCTTTCGGCCTTGAGAGAATTATCCAGAATAGTTGTGCACAACCATTAGAGAAAAGTGTTAGGGTTGTGATGATATTTATAATAGGGTTTGAGGTTATAGAGTTATGACAATAAATAAATGAATTATGCATTTTATTTATTTCATTAACTCTTATTGAAAAACCCCCATGTAAAATCATTAATTCCTTAACATGTTCCCATGCTGATTATAATAAATATCATTTAATAAAACAATATTATTTCCTCAAAATCCCGACTGTAAAAACTACAAGGTGTGTAATCATTAATACACGGCATGTACTTGTTTTTCATTTCCTTTCCAAAATGAAAACTACACAGCATGTATATTCAATTTACACGGCGTGTATATCTTGTTTTCATTTTATTCTTCCTCCAAAATTAATAAGATTTAGGATTCCTTGAATAATTATTATAACACATATGGGAATAATCTTTATTCTACTTGAGATACTTGGATACACTTAGTGTGTGGCCCTCTAGGCCTCTTTCTCGTTGGCATTAGGCGGGCTTGCCTAAAGTCCAAGATTACTGTCTAGCAACGGGTCAAGGAACCCAAGAGAAAGAAGTTGACGCAGCATTGACGTGTCACCTCATACAAATGCATACCATGTAATTTAATCACTTTGTCTCAATATCTCATCAAGCAGGTTTCATGGCAGTGTCATAAACTTATATGCTTGATCTTTCATTCTTTGACTTCTAGAAATAAACTTATCGTGACACCATGGCCATGGAATTTGGGAAACATTTCTATTTCAATCAAAGGTCCCGAGATATATACTTCCACAAATATGGAAGGTACAAATCCTTCCTCTAATTATCCATTAACAACATGTCATTCGTGACCCACCCAACATACCCTACTTCCCGCCAACTATCTTTGTGACAGTTTTCGTCAAAAAATCTAAGTGTGTGAGTCATGACATGAGTTAATGATAATCTTCTAGTGTAATGACCATTACACACGCTCATAGATAGCAATGTCCTATGACACCAAGACATGAGGAATTACTACTGGACGGTCTGTTCTCATAATCTTTCATATTGGGGATTAACAAGTGCGAACTCCATGAGAGAGATTCTCGTCTTATTACGAGTACTCGCACATGATAGTTTGTATACTATGTGTCCTATCATAGTATGTCATCCAACCGTAGAACTTTATTTAAGAATATTGTTATTGCATTTTAAGGTTTTCATCATAGTGGGGATCTGCCATGACCTTATTAATGAAACAAATATTCTAGGACATTATTATATTATAGTCATACAGAACAATGAACAATATATAATAAATGTAAATTCATTTAATCAAAGTATAAACAGTTGGTTCTCAGGACACCAAATCTAACACGTTTCCCTTTTAATAATGCAATAGCATGCATTGTACACAACTTGAAGTTTTAACACACCACGACCAATCAAACTAGTCGTTATGAATAGTAATAGCCACTTTTTAAAATTTTATAAATTTTATTTTTCAAAATGGACTTCATTTTTAGATTTAGAATATCAAAATTATCTTAGGGTGAATTTTTGGTATTTTTCTGAAAACATTCAATTTTTTATAAATAGTGATAAAACACTGCATTTTTGTTTAAAACCGACTATTTATTTAAATAATTAGTTGTTTTATTTAAATTTATATTAGGTAAAAATAGATACATAATACCTATAAATGTTCAATGTAATTCATTTATGTCATTTTATAATAAGATTAGATGTATAAAATTTTATTGAAGTTTTTACCCTCTTTTACTCACCTTCTAGAAGCATTTGCAAATTTGTATAAAACATAATTTTACTTCTTTTGTGAGTTGAATTTAAAAAATCTGAGAGACATAGTTTATATTAGTAAGTAAAATGTGGTTCAATAAGATCAAAATAATTTTGGGTGAATAGTAACTTTTGACTTTTATTTACCAAGGTTAAAAGTAAATATGGTAATTAAAGGTAAAAATGATATTATACTTACCCTAACACATATTATAATTATATTGGATAAGTTTATTTTGACTAAAATAAAACTTAGGAAAAAAATATTATCCTTTTGATCTACTTGTATTAGATTAGGACATTTATTATTATTTTATTTAAAAAAGAGTTAAAAGTGTTAAATTCAAAGTTTAATAAATAAACCATTTTTAATATAGGGTTATATATAAGATAAATTCGACTATAAATATTATTTAGAAATCTAAAAAGATTTCATACATAATTTTATTTTATTTATAATTTTTATACATTAAATAATTAAATTTATTTATGATACAATGGTGATGCAATAATTACCTTATTAAAGAAAGATTAAAATAATTGATATTATAAATATCCAAATAAATGTAAATTGATACTTCCGATGAATTACACTAATTTTATAGGTTAATATGAAATTTTATGGTTGATTAAATAAATTTTCTTCAAATTAATCATGATGTTATGACTTTAACAAAAACAAAATACCAAATAGTGTCAAAATTGACAAAAATTAGTTTTTTAAAAAAATACTATATTATTAATTGATATAATATTATAAAAACCTAATGTTCGAAAAAAGGACTTAGATAAGGTTATATATATTAATAATTAACCACTTGGGGTTATCTTGTATTTTTATAGTAATTTATTAACCATTTATTATAATAATACAAGAATACATGGTAAATGTTAAACAATTTAACTAAGAGTTAAATCTAAAAGATAAGGTTAATATAGTGACCTAAACCTGTATAAAAGATATTGGTTGAGATTTTTTTGACCAATTACCACATTATACTTTAAATAAATCATTTTGGGGCAATTATAAACCAAATATGATTGTATAATAAAATAATATTTCAAGCTTTTCCTAAAGTGACCCTCACCTCTCTTATAAAAGGGCACTTCCCCTTATCTCAAAATCACACCTTCAAAGCCATTTGGACCAGCCAAACCCTACCCCAATATCCTCCCAACTACCCTCACTTCATCCTATAGTCCTTCCTTTGATCATAATCCAACCTAAGGAACCCTTTTGATCAAATCAAATGGAAGCACCTGAAGAAGAGTTAATTATTTCACCACCTCTTTCAAGTTCTTTTTTCTTCCACTTCCTCTTTTTTTGTTATTTCCATAAAAAAATAATAAATCCAGTACCTTATTTATTTTTTGATGTTATCATAAATATTTTATGACCATATTCATTATTTTATCCATCCTATGAATGACAAAATCACTATACGTGTGTATGTATGGCTTACCGTCTTCACGTCGTGGTATAGTTGTTATTCAACACTTCATTATTTGGATGGGTATAATAATGATGTATAATTGATGTAAATAATAAATATAACATGTTAATGATTCTTTATATGTAATATAAAATTAAATTATATATGATTTCACCTTCAATTGAATGATATTTTTGCTCATGCATACGTACGGATTACCGTCTCCACGAACGCGATGAGATTCATTCCCCATCATAACCATTCAAGAATAATTTTCATTTTATGGTTAAAAATTATGTTTAAGAACATAATATCATTCTGGATATAAATTAAATACATATTATCTATAACAAACATTACTTATGTAACAAAACATATAAATGAAAATGAATCAGTTAACACCCGAAACAATGATATTACTGAAATATTATTAACAAAGCAATATTAGAAGTTCATATATGATATCATATTTATGTATATGGTTATTTTATAATTTAATAAAAATGTTTTAACTATTATATAACAGGTTAACATACCATTGAATAAAGAAAATTACAAGGTAAGGGTTAATTCTACAATCTCTTCATTATCCGAGGTTGTATATAAGTGAGTATCTAGTGAGACCTCTTTATCTTCCACATATGTGTTTCTTAAAAATATATTTCCAAACATTTTTAATATTTCCTAGACTATGGTTTAAAGTAATATATACCCTTTTTTATTTTTTATAAGATATTTATAAAGGAATATTTCTGTCGTTTTCCAAGAAAAGTCATTTACGACCTTTTTGACAAAAATTAAGGAAAGAATGTTTTTTAACTTATACGGAGGGTGCGTCTATTTTCCACCGTTATAACACCTTCGAAGCATCCCTTACAAGATTATAATAATATTTTCAAAATAAATTATTTCTTTTATAATCACAATACTTTTAAATGATTTCAAAATAGAAATAGATATTTCTCTCAAACAGTTTTAATTTCATCTATGTCAACATTCTTTGATGGATTTTACACTTGTTCGAAGTTAATTTATTATCATACAAATATTGTATATTGTATTGAATGTTTTGTGATATTTTTTACTGTGGATGTTTTATTTTTATACCATTCATGGTTTATGAAGAAATTATTGTCATTTCGTATTCTAGTTTTAATACAAATGTTTATGTTATGTTTAAACCTTTTCATATAATGAATGTATTGTACTTGGTAAGTGACATGTGGAGCCCACTATAGCTCCTATATTAATCGGTAGGTCTCATGAGACAAACTAGTGTCTTGTCACATGGCCTTGAATAATCTTATTTGTAGTCTTGGCATGTGGCCTTGACTATATGGTTATGAAGTCTGGCATTATGCATTCCATCATTGTGAAATTGGCTATTTGATATTACATGTGATTATTTGAATAGTAGAGTATCCATGTGAATAAGTAAATAGAGTTATTTGATTTATCTTTTCAATATTATGCTGAAGTGTAAGGTTAAACGGATTGTGTTTTAGTCTTATACATTTCCTTACATGCTTATTCTTATTTAAGAAAGTTTTCGCTATATTGTTATCCTTACTGAGCATATGATCTCACCCCTTTCTATGTTTAGTTTTTTATAGGGTGTGAATAAGTATTTTATAGTTGACCAACATGGATAGGATAAGGAATATAAGTGTGTTCAAAGGGGAAAAAATGTTATTTTTGTTTTTATTTCATGATGTAATGTAAATCTTATGAATGTATCTAGTACTTCCAAGGCTACTAAACTAATCAGTATTTCTTGATTTGATACCTTGTGATCATTCCAATGTTATGTAATAATGTACCGACTCTAGGTAACTGAGTTCGGGCCATTAAAGTAATAACCCATGTTTTCATCCAAGGTGGAATTCCAAGGGAATTTTAATTTTTTGGGAGTTTTGTGGATGTATTGTTCTTTGAACCAAGCTTTAAAACATGCTTCTGAGACTTGTAACACTCTAAAGAGGTTTTTTAGACTTGGATAAAGGATTTATGGGTTTCTTGGGTGTTTCATTAATTTTTATGAGCACCAAGACACATAAACTCAAGTTTGGGTGGACTGTTAAGGGTTCATAGTTCGTCTCAAACTATGTGTCCCAACAATGAAAATTGTACAACTTCTAAAGGTGAATAAAAGGGATCTACATGAGTTGTGCATGATTTCACAAACTGTGCACCTATCCCACATGTTTAGTTCCATTTGGAAAATTTGTGTTAGCTTTTCATCACATGGTCAGCACATAGTTAGGTCATAGTGTGTGGTACAGCCTTACAGGATGTGGTTCTTAAGTAGTAGGAGCCACACAGTTGGCACATGGTTTGGCCAAACTGTGCGGCCCAATTTTAAGGATTAAATGTCCATTTTTTCCTTAAAATAGTTAAATAATTTTTTTTCTCATCTTTTTCTTCTTCACTATTCATGTGAGGATCTTCTCTCCTTCCATGGAGATCTCAATCCCCTCCACCTAGGGATCATGATATCTCATGGATCCAAACTTTGATTCGAATGTCGTCGGTCACATTGGATCTTCATCGACAATTTCTTGATTCCCCTTTCCTTTTTTCTAAGTTTCTCTTCCAATATTATATTTTATTTTTGTACAAGCTCAATTTCCCTATTTTTAAGGAAGATGTTTATTTCTTCAATTACTTCTAAATCAAATCGAATCAAATATCGATATTGGATGAGTGAGGTTTCATAAGCATAAGTTAGGTGGTCTATAGAGTTTTCCTCAAGTTTATATTCAATTATAAATTTCATTGTTGTGTTACACACCATCCTTTGTCATGTGTTTCCCTAAAATTAGTTTATTCAATTGAAATTGTTTTACACACATTGATATTTCCCCTGTTGAATTTTTTTCATGTAAATAGAGGATTCCAAACTCAAACATGGATACTCCTTCTATGTTTTAGCTTAAATTTCCCCTTTATAATTAAATTATTAAATGTATGTGATAGCTTATAAGAGTTAGACTTGGATTATAAATGGAATTTCCCCTTTTAGGTAATTTCATAGTTAATGAAATTACCTCCTAAGTTCCATGTGTAACCTTTTATTTGAAATTCTATGTTTTGTAGTTTTCTAAATTCTTCTTTTTAGTGAATTTAGTTGTTCCTTAAAATTTTCTTCTTGGTTATGCCAAACAAATTTTTTGTTAAAAATGTCATTTTTTATAATAAATATCTTTATATGAGGTGGTCTGTCTTCTAAATTAAAAAGTGGTGATTAGTAATTTAAATTATGTTTGGCCTTATTTTATTGGTGTTTCCATGCCCTTATGTTAATTCTCGATATGTGGCATGCTTTATACATGGGTTCAAATGTTATTCTTGAATGGTTTAACTTAAATGAAATTTAATTGGGTGGTAATACCACAACACTTTCTATATTAAAATATGCATGTCTTATGTGAATTGTATAAAATGTGGGAACTTCCCAGTCCATAAAGGGGGGAAAAGCAAGACCTCTCAAAGACTATTCAAATACTCTAAAGACTATAGTGACTAGATCATTGGTTAAGGAAAAGAGGAACGAGACAGAAGTAAAACAGGCAGAGGTCTCAATAGTGGAAGGGGTCAAGCAGGTCTTTGACAAGAGGGGAAAGAAGTCTCCAACAGCATATAGTAAGGCTCTTGATGAAGTATTGGAAGCAGACAAATGGGGGTGTCAAAAACCCATTATTCACTCAAAGTAATAAATGATTGAAGGAGTCATTCGGATCAATGCTACAAGAGAGGATATTGATATATTTTATAAGATAATTATTCGAGTTGATGTTACAAATGAGGATCAAATAGAGTGGATTCACAAACAAGACCGAATCTTGGCTAGTGGTTTCAACGATCGTAAAATCAATGTGGAGGAATTCATTTGGACATGGGACAAAATGGATAATCATCTTTAAGAACTCTTAAACGATGACCCGAATATCCAAGTAACTTCTCTATAATGGGAACTCTATAGGGTGGCTGACTCTAGTAATCTTAGTCTAGTCATTGGAAAATTTGTGAGTTCCTTCAGTACGAACTGAATTTTATTTTGTTCTGCATGGTTCCCCACTTCTTCTTTAAATTGTCTTTGAAATAAAAAATTCATTTTGGAGGAGGTGAATTGTATTAAATGGAATGGGTGTCTAGGCCATGCTATTTTTTCATGTTTTATTAAACACTAACAATGAATTGTTGTGACTTGATTATAATGGATTTATTAAATATAAAACATGATATGTAAGGAATCGTGCATTATATTATTATTATTACTATGATTGAACCTAGAAATAGTTTTTGGAATGATGTTAAGGGTTCTTTTGGGCATGACAGTTGCATGCTCCCTTACATCGGGTGTTGACCATGATGTCTCAAACCACTAACATTATTTGGATGGTGGAAATGACGCACCATGTCCCTTATTTCTAGTTTTGACATGATGAAACATTAAATATCTCGAGTTAAGATCATGAAATCTTCCACTCATTGTGATATGTATAGAATGTACCCTCTATTGGATCTTATAGGCTCATTTAGACTGGTTATGGATGAATATGTTATGCCCTGGTCCATCCAGCACCTAGTATTCCAAGTATATGGCCACTTGATATGAAATGTACTTAGTACATATTGGTGGATTAAATATATAACTATACAATATATACATCATTAAAATATATATATATAGTGATGTTTCAAACATTCATTTCATCCATGAGCTGAAGTAGGTAGAGAGGCCAGGTGTCCTTTCAGGAACATGAGTAGGCTGGTATTTATCTATTCAGTTTTTTTAATATTATTTATACTTGTATGCAATTTTATCTTATATTCACAAAAAAGACTTATCTGTAGACACCACTGTTGGTTTCCTACTCTGATTTTATCTCATACCCTTCTTAGGCCACCAATGCACTGGGGTACCCGATCATATCAGATGTTTGCATGACCATGGATTATTACATGTTCCTAGGAGTTAGGATTAAGGGACTGAGTTAGATATTAGGATTCTCGTGGAGATCACCCTCAGGGGATTTACTTATTTTATTTATTCTTTTACTACACTATATCATGATTCATGTTGTATGTATACTCCTTTAGTTTATATATCATCATCTAGATAGGCATGCATTATTAAATATTACCGTTGGAATTTTATATTCAGTTGATATATTTCTTTAACTACTCTATCTTTCATTTATTACTACTTTCATTGTTTCTTGTTATTTATTTTCTGATATATTTTTTTTCTACTTTGATCATTAGTGTATAGTATCTACACTATCACCTCATTAGACCCTTGATGCTAGTTGGAAACCTCTGGCGTATGGGGAGGCATTCTTGAGGCCATGTGGTAATCGGTATGGATACTAGTTTTATTGGTCAGCTGGGTCGGGATGTCACAAATAAAATAATTCTAATATTTATAAACACTTCACAACATAATAAATTGGGAAACATAATCCTTATACAAAAGAAGTTCTTGAATTGAAAACATGGGGGAAGAGATCCCTAATCATGGGATGATGCTTCTTAAAGCTAGATAGAGACTTGTGAGAACCATAGAAACACCTTGGAGTGACTCTCTAGAGGGATATTTAGAGATAATTTCTTCTCAATAGATTTTTTGTAGTGATTGGGGAGATAATGGGTGGGTATTTATACTTAATAAGGGGTGGTTTTAGGGGATAAAATAAAGATTATTTTGTTATTAATTCCAACTACTTTTGTATGGAATTAATTTAAATAAATTTAGTTGGTAATAAATGTTGGAAATTTTGTTTACGGATGATAATTACCTCAAAATACCCTCTAAATTTTTTATTTTTAGTTTTCTTATGTATTTACCTTTTAATTTTAACCTTTTATATTATTTTGTCTATACTACGATAACTCCTTTCTTACAACGGTAAATTTTTTATACCTAAAAAATGAAAGTTATAGAATTTCCTAATATGAAACTTATGATTACATATATGTAATCCATTTTAAATGATTCAATGTATAAAATTAATAAAAAATTAATTTTAATACTATACATGTATAAAAATAAAAATATTGTTTTTCAAAAAAGATAAAATATATATTTTCAAAATGCTAAGAATCTGTTTCTAAATGTAAGATATTAAGTATTATTTAATTAATTAAATAAATTTTGATAAATTATAAGGATTAGTACATTTTAAAACATGATCATGTCATGATTATATCATAATAGTTATGGTATTTCGTAAAAAATGGTATTTTTACTTTTTATCCCCAAAAATCAACTTTTTAGAATATTACCATAAATTCACCCTAATCTAACGTTGATGTAATGAATCCAAAAATTATATTTATTTTATCAAGATAAATAAATAAATAATTTAATTTTAACTTCTAAATAAAATAATCCTTATTTATTGAAAATTAACAGTTTTTATGACATGGTAAATTGTCATACTGTTATAATAATTACTTAGGTCTTCATTAATTTATATTATCATTTAAAAAGTGTTTTATAATATTATTTAGTGAAATAAAAATATATTTAAAACTGGAAATTTTTTCAAAAAATATCTTTTTAATAAAATTTAAATATATTTATAGTTTCAAATATATATTTTTTGTTTCTTCCTCCATAATCCCAATGAATATTTTATTTCATATTCATAGCCAAAAATAATAATGACTAATTTACTTATTAATGAAATGTCATAATTTCCATCATCCATATTGGAAAATATTTATAATGTGGAATGGATGTATTTCCCAATAAATACATTATTATTATCACCTCATCATTCACTAATTACAAAATCTCATACACATCCTTTCATAATGTCTATTGTTTTCCTAAATATTATTTTTATTTTAACATTAATTATAGAAGGAACTATATTTATGGGGGAATTAAATTCTGTGGAGTTTCCTTTAGAGAATATTTTATTATTATATGTGTATATGTATTTATTGTTCCTAGATATAGTAATCCATATCAATAGATGATGTGTAATGTTATTATGAAATGTAGTAAAATTTCTATGTGATCATAATAAAATAGTAATTATAAAATAATAGTACTTCTGTTAATAACATAATGGAATTTATGGGTCGTTATAGTATAAAATTTATTTTCATGCTATGAATAATAACTAGGAGTAAGCATGAGATATATAATATTAATCTAAAGATTCCAAATCTGATGTAAGATAGAATAGAGCATGTATATAATTTATAAAAAAATTATAGATTTTTAAAATTAAAAAGTATTGATAATCACAATGATATGTAAGATATTATAAGGAAACATATGATTTTATAAATGTTTCATGATATATAAGATCATGTAGATGAAGCATATGATTCTGAAAATGTTACACTATATGTAAGTAATTTTATATTAGAGAAATGAAAGATTGATATGTAATATATTTTATTTATTATGTGAGGTTTTATAGATTAAAAAATGATAGGATTCAAGATATTTGATCCAAATGATGCTTCATGTGTTCTTCAATAGTTTAAATATCCTGATTAATAATATAATCATGATTCAAGAAAGATGATTCTATAATAGAGATTAGGAAATGGAAATGTGGTTACGTTGTGAGGAAGAGTTCCATACCATGATGAATATCACTACATGTTTTCAAGTATACGTGGAGTTTAAAGTGCATGTAGTTTTTATGGAGAGTTAAATGAGAGAGGAATCTATGAGGATCGTAGAAATCATGAGTATAATAAAGAATGGATATTAAGAAGACTAATAAACTAAGGATTATAGAATAATTAAAATAAAATTATATAATAGGTTATCCTATTAGTTATTCATAGAAAATTTGACCAATAGATAAAATTAATAATAATTAAAAAGGAAGATTGTGAATATTGTGTGTTTTAAAAATAAAAATCAGGTCGATAAAATATTAGAGATATCCATATTCCATTATTTGGATGATGGATTTATTATTATGTGATATATTTTCTAGTTATTTTTTTACATAATATGAGAATGAAAGTGAGGGGGGATATTTTTCATTTTTTCATCATGAACCACTCACTATTAATAAAGAGGAAGAATTGAAACACTACTACATCTGATTATCATGTGTGTTGAAGATCTTAAGGAAGAATAATTGAGAAAATAAATTGTTTGTTTTGAAAAATAGAGGTAGATCTTTAATGATTGTTGTAGAATTGAGACAATTGTGTGTGATTACTATGTATAAGAGGAAACCACTTGATTGTTATATATTTTAAGAAGGATATTAGATTCATTTTTTCTAGAAGTGACATATGACTAAATTCTTCATCACACACTAATAGGATTTATATGAACATAGTATTTGAGGTGGGACTAGTTGGTTCCATATCCAAAGAAGATCATAGGTTGTCGCTTACAAAAAATCAGTTTGGTTTTGGATATAAAATAGTTCAATGTAATCCCCTTGACATTGGTTTATTTTTAATCATAAAATATTTTCCATGTGCAGATGGGATAAAAACCATCATAAACCAAGAAATAGCTCATTCATTATGAGTGAACTTTATAAATCCTTATTTTCTTTTTTATATTCTTAATTGCTTAACATTTTATGTATGAAAACCAAGTGAATATATAATAGAGTGATATCCATTCACTGAACAAGTGAAAAGATAAAATGAAAAGGTTTTCAATTATTAAAAGTCACCCACACTAAATCACCCCCCCAATGAGGTATCAAAGATCATGCTGGTATAAAAATTAGTATCAAATCCATGGTTCCACCTCTAATTAAATTCCCAATAATCTTAAGAATTTAAGTTTTTGAGTTCTCTTCATAAAGTATATTGAATTTCATGATTTTAGAACAAATTTTAATTGTTGATCGTAATTCTATCTATTTAATGTATCTAAAAAATATAAAGATTAAATGGATGATAATGTTGAATAAATTCTCCCTCTTATAAAAATAGTAAGAAATCCTAGCTTCTATATGTTGCAATCATGATGATATTAAACCTAGTAAGGAAATTTAATATGATGAGTCATGTGTGTATTTTATGGAGAACTTAAAATCATTCCAAAAGTTATATTAAATTTAATATATATAACTTTAAGATTCTTATAAGAATATATATCCAACTATTAAGAGGAATCTAAAAAGATATAGAAATCCATAGCATAAAAATAGTTGGTGGGTAAAAATATCAACAAACAATTTAAATCCCAAAAATCTAAAAATGTGGAGCTACAAGATGGGTACTCTTACAAAGGATTGGATAGATACAATCCAGGAGAAGTTTTAATCCATGAAAATTCTTGTGAATAATCACCATTCATTAGAATAAAATCAGAAGGATTTCATTGATGTTAAAAATTCACAATTAAAAGTCAAAGAAAACAAGATAAAGGATTATAACAATGCATTGAAAGAAAAGAGAAAAATGTATGAATTGTATAATAAGAATGATGAGAAGATTAAGAGGGAATATTAAGATAGAATAAAATTATTTGAGTATGGTAAAAAATTACAAAATATTAAGTGTTTTTAAATGTAGGTTAAACTTTAAAATCTAGTGGAGACAAAAAAAATTATTCACAACAAGCTGATAGATTAGTTTTTTCCACACATAATTTTGAAAATGATATGTTTTATAAAGGAAATATATGTTTTATAAATAATAGATTTACTCCATTTAATGCTCAATATATTTCAAGTTACAACCATAATGTTCCATTTATTTAAGAAAATTTCTTTTTCACTAATTCTCTTTACAAATACACTGCAGGTTTTAATTCAAATTCTGGAAAGATATGGATAGATAAAAAAAGAAAGAAATTAATAACTGGGTTGAATGTGTAAGTAATAAAGTGTATAATAAGTTTACTCTGAAAATAATCCTAAATAAAGGAAATATTAAAAAATTAAGAAACAAAATCTAGCTCGAGTGATTTTTAGAAGAAAAACCCTATTTTTGTTGGCCACTATTGGTGCTTTAAAATGTTTTGGCACATAGATATTGATTTTTTTCACAATATTTCAACTCATTGAATACAAATAAATCTTATATCAAGGGTAAATTATTATTTGAAAGAAAATATTCTAAATAAGGGTGGAAATATTTTAATCACTAACATATTAGATATCTTATAAAATCTATTTGGAATTTTCAATAGGAGGGATCATAGTGAGGAGGCATGGTAGTCCAAAAAAATATCATGTTCAATAAAAATTAAATAAATAATTCTACCAAATCATAATTTTAGGATATGTGAAGTTGTGTCATCCTTTGTAAATAATAAAAATAAAATTGTTGATCAAAACACACTTAAGAAGGAAAATAAGGATGTTTCACCACGAAGAATAAAATTCTTCCATTATGGTAGAAGTGGATACACCATGGACCTTTGAAAATAATATATGACTTTTTTATGGAGGAAATACTAAAAAATAAATAATTAAGTCAATCAATGAATGAAATAAAAGTATTGGTTTGGTGTAATTAATTTCTAATAAACCATGTGCAAAATCCAATCAAGATGACCATATTCCTAATGAATGCATGGTCATTTTTGCACCTTAATTGTAAATAAAAATAAATATGAAAAAATAATATGATAATGAAAGTTACATTGTGAAAAATTAATTCCATCAGAAAAAAGAAATCAAAATTCGTGATTGGTTATCAAAATGTGATGATCCAAGAGTTTATGAGGAGTTGTGTGGAAGGTGAAAGTGGGTTGGACATATTTCAAAGGATTTTTTAATCATGTTTCTAGCTCAATTAGTGATGATAAATAATATATATCTAGAAACATGAGATAAATTTTACTTCATGTATGATGTGTAAAATAATATTCCATATAAGGATATTGTTGAAATAAGTAAGTAAATCATGTTTCCCAAAAAGAACATTTCCATGAAAATTATAAAAGAATGCATGAAGACTTCCTTTGGATTTTGGAATGAAATGAAAGGTGTATCTTGGATAAAAAGAAACTATCAACATATTTTTATCTAACTAAATATAATTAGAGAACCACTTTATTACCATGTCCATTATGTTGTATTTTTTCTTTAAATATTGGGAATTGAAGGTGATGTATATTTTCAAGTGTAGAATTGAAAAAGAAAATCATACTATTAAATATGAATAAATTATTGTATGTTTCAAACTTATAGTGATCTAAAAATTTGTATCTTAAATTATACTTGATGAAGTTTTCATCCTTGAATAAGATATTGATAAATTGTGGCCATTGGGGGGTACTTAATAAATATTTCTTAATTTAATATTTTATGAAATTTTAAAATTATAAAAAATTGTTTCGAAAGTGTAATTGAAAATTTTTTAGTTCATATTCTCTCAAACATTTTTTTAAAGTATCAATTATGGATTTGGGGGGAATTAATTTGATCAATGACATGAAAATGAATAAATTAAAGGTGTTAGTTCTAAAACAATCCAACTAGTTATTTTAAAAACATTTAATCTATTTTTTAGATTTGTGAAATGAATCATGTTTAAAAAACTACTAATAATATATTCAAAAAAATTAATAATATTAAAATATATTTTAATTACACATGATAAAAGTGTTTTTCAGTAGGTAATGTATTATATTTTTATTATAGACAAATTTGATGTATGGGTTAGTCCCTCTTGTTTTATACACCAAGAATTTCTCACATAGACTTAGAGGGGAATAATTGATGGGACATATCATTAAGTGAAATGATACTACCCATCTCAAGAGTTTTATATTTATTATCAATAATTGGGAAGATGATAAAATGGAAGAAAATATATTTACAGACATTTTCTATAAGTGTATTGATAAAAAATCTAAATAGGTAAATTTTTGCACCCACTTAATGTTAAGTTGTATTTGTTTTCAATAATAATAATTTAAATAATCATCAATTAAATATGTGTTGAGAGGAGAAAATTTTTAGGATATTGTAGAATCGAAGATTGTGTGATGAAAAATTAAAGAGTAAATACCCAATAAAGGTGTCAATTTATGTTGAGTTGTAAATATTGGATGATGATTAATGAACACCTTAGAGATTATAAGAGATTTTCTCTCATTATACATATGAAAAAGTAATATTTTTGAGTTACTTAAAACATTTCATAAATACTACTTGTCAACTAAATATTGTAAAAGTTTTCTGAAAAGATGAGGAGAATGCAGTTTGATGTTTATTGTAAAGGATTTTGTTTAGAAACATAAATAAGATTAGTGTCTCATAAAGAGTAAAGAATTATAGTAATTCTATATCTTTATAAAGAAATCAAAATGTAAATATTAGTTTTTAAAATTATAAAATATTTTTGGTATTCTTATGGAGAACCATTATATGTATTTTCATATTTGAAGGTGTTTTCAATTTGAAAACATAGTTGGATGATGATTTGAATAAGCTGAGTTGGAAAAAAAATATGGAATCATTCTGGTATTGATTAAAGTTTATTTGAATATTTTAAAAATATTTTTGAATTTTGTGAAATTTTTTGAAAGTTATTGGAAAATTATGATGTTTTATGGAATTCATGTGAATGGGTGAAGTTAAATTTATATTGTTACGTATGAATATATTTGAAAATTTGGGTGTTTTTTTATGAAACCAAGTTCATATATGGATACCTATGAAAATATTCTATATAATTTGAGTTTTATGAGAATAAAAAAGGATCTACATAAGACTAATTCTATAGTTACATGGGCTATGTTAGATTTATCACTATATATGGAAGATTAAGTTGAAGTTGTTGAAGAATATATGGGTTCTCACATGTGATTATCTTATGAAAGATTAAAACCTTGATTTTAGAGGATATTTTGGTATGATTTGGTTGATATGGAAGAATAACGATGAGAAAATAAGAGCTACATCGTATTAATCTAAAACTTATAAATCTTGTGTAAGATACAATAGAGAATACATATAATCTTTAAAAAATATATTTAAGGTAAAAATTGAAAATTATTGAGAATCATATTAATATGTAAGACCTTATTAATGAAATATATGATTTTACAAAGTTACATGATATGTAAGATCTTGTAGATAAAGTGTATGATTCTAAAAATATTATGTGATATGTATGAAATTTTTGTTGTAATAAATTCATTATTTATATATAATAACTTTGAGTTATTACCGAAGCATTTTCAAATTAAAAAATGTGATGTTTAAAGAGATTTGGTTTATACAATACTTTTTGTTTTCTTTAAAGGCTTAAATATCATGACTACTGTTTTAATCATTATTAAATCCATGTGAACTATAATAAAAAAAAGGAAGGATAACGTGGTTTCAATGTGATGAAGAGTTCCATGCCACTGTAAATATTGCTCTATGTTTTCATGCACATGTGAATTTTAAAGTGCACATGGTTTTCATAGAGAGTTAAATGAGAGGGGAAGCTATGAGGTTCATAGAAATTATGAGGATAATAAAGGCCGGATATAGACAAGAATAATGAGCCAAGAGTTGTGGAATAATTAAAAGAGGGTTAAATTATAGGAGAACCTACTCATTATTCATAGAAGCTTTTACTAGAGGAGAAAAAGGATGAGAATTGAATAAGGAAGATTAAGAATATTATATATATTCAAAGATAAAGATCACACTACTAAAATCACTAAGATAGACATATTAAAATATTTTAATTATGTATTTATTATTAGGGTAATATTTTTCTTGGTTATTTATTCACATAATATGTGAATGAAAATATTTTAAAGAGATATAACATTGTTATCATTATGAACTTTTCATTATCAAATAATAGGAATAATTAAAACCTTGTTACATCAGATTATCATATTTTTTTAATATATCTAGGAAGAATAATTTAGACGACTTTTTGATTTATATGAAGAAGAGAGGTATCCCTTTAAATATTTTTTCAAAACTAAGACAATCGTGTGTGATTGTTCCCAAGACGTATCAACTTGATTGATGCATATTTGATGAAGGATATCAAATTCTTATTTCTATAATATATACAATCATACACTACCGATCACGCTTCAATAGGAGCAAGATGAACCTTGTATTTGAGGATAGATAAGCTAGTTATAGATCCTAATAATAGGAAAATTGGTTGATTTCATGTAATCTGGTTGGTTCTAGATACAAAAGGATTCAATTAAATCCACTTTCTCTTTGTTTATTATTTATAATAAATAATTTTCCATGTGTTCATTGGATAGAAACCACCATACATTGAGTACTAGGTCACGCATTTTGAGTGAACCTCATAAATCCATGTGTTCCTTTTTTTTAATTTTTAGTTAAGTATTTTATGAATTAAAGCCAAGTTGGGAAATAATATAGTGAGATCCATTCACCAAACAAGTTCATAATTAAAAATAAAAGGTTTTAAATTGTTAAAATCTACCCACTCTAATTCACCCACCCCACCCCCCACCCCCCTTCTCATTGTGGTTTTGTTGATCCTAGTGTAATAATATGAATGGACATATTTGTAAGAAATATATTCCTAGAAATATATATTAATGAATAATTATATACTTGGGATGTAATCATCACACCACTCTGTGTTTTTACTGATAATTCAAGATCCAAACTTTTGAGGTATATATCATTATAATCCTTTTATCCATTTCACTTTCCAAATAGTGGATGACAAAAATAAATTTATTAAACCATTTTTAAAATATTAATGGATCATATATAAATAAAAGGATAGTGTCCATTATTGTATTAAGGATTCAATATTGAGTCTTATAGGTTTTGAATACAATGAAAGTGCCTATTGGGCCATGGAAAACTGATCGTTTTTCAATTATAATGAATAATATATGATTTAAATGATAATAAATGTCATGAAAAATGAATTAATTATGATTAAGATTTAAGATGTCATAAACAAGAAGAGAAAATAATTTTCACATTAAATTTATAATTAATTTAAATTAAGAATTTCCTCAATCATGGGAATTTTTTATTCATTGAAGAGTTTGATAATTCTAACATAATTCAGTTGAATCATCGTTTTACTTTGTGTATAAAAGGATAGAATTACTCTATCGATGATCCAGACATGATCCTATGATATCAAAGCATTGTTGATGGTACTTTAGGTGCTAGTGTGGAGGTATCAATTATCTTGTGTTGCTTACTTTGATTGTTACACAATCCTTCAAAGATGGAATAATTATTTATTGATCTCTCACTCTTCAGAGGAGGAGGATGGAATATATATCTCTACTCCTGAGAGATTTCTATAGAATTTTTCTCTCTATGGTTTAGAGAATCTATGGAGTTATTTATTGTGCACAACCATATATAACCCTAGAAAATGATATAAGAAGGTATTTATATACCTATCTTAGAGTCTAAATAATTTCACATATTCCCTTAATTATTCCCATAATCCCTAGTGGACCCCATGTCTAAATAATAATATTATTATTATTTACTTGAATTTCTCTAAACTCATAGTTAAAATAATTATATTTTCTTTAGATAAATAAATTTCCATTTATTTTAATGATATTTAATATATCATTACAGCCATACCTAATAACTCTGCCTCTGTTTCCACCTCGATATCTACTAAACCTCGAATAATAAATATTATTCAACAAATAAATAAATAAATATTTATAATATTCACTATCTTATGAATAAATATGTATCTAATATTTAACTCACATATAAAATTCAAAATGGATATTTGTGATCATCAAATACTGAATAAATATTATTCCTTACACTGGAGAATAATATTTATTACAATAATTAAATTTAAATGGAATTTAATAGAGATAAATTGAAATAGTAAGTGTGAGACCCTCTAGGATTATTCCTCAATGACATTAAATGTGTTCACCTAAAGTTCAATATCAGTACCTAAAAACATGTAAAGGCACCCAATATGAGGTATTCAATGTTACAATGATGACAACCACATTGTTTCACCTAAAATGGGATCTTGTACCAATTCGTGATTCTGGGGGGGTGAGCTTATTGGAACTATATTCAAAGAGGGTTTCCAATTTCATTTTAGTTTGTTTCCAATGGGATTTATTCATGGAATTAGAAACACCCAAAGACTATTGCATATGTAACAAGAGACGTTTCTACAAACCTAGTTTCCAAAGATAAGCGGTTGCCTAGTTTTCTAGCGGTTTATGCTTAGGAAATCTTCATTGGTTAAGAGTACGGGGGTCAAGCTCATAACACCCTTTATAGTAGGAAGTATTACCTACTCAAGGACTCTTTTATATATTTAGATCATGTTTTTGAGTCCTTCCTAAATTCCTAGGATAGTATTGGTTACCCTTATTCCAATGATTGATTGAAACCATTCATAGAGGTTGTCATTTTTATGTATCACAGTATCTCCAAATTTAATTTATTTTTAGATACATTTAATTTAATATTTTATGATTTAAATCCACGCATTTGGGTGTTCTATTGATTATTGTCAAATAAGGATTCAATGGTCATTGTGAAGTTAGGATCATTCTCATAGGATGGGATAACTATTTATCCTTATAAAATGAATCAAAATCCACGTAGTTTAGTTCTTCTATCTGGGTAATAATGTATCTTTTAAGTTTGTGTGAAAAGGACTGGTCCATATAGCTTAACATCAAGTGGTAAGGATGAATAGGTTAGATATTACTAGTAATGGTTGGTGTGATTCTTATTCTTGATAATTTATTTCTGGTTAACCTTGAAGAGAATATAGCCTAAAAAGGATAGTTGTGAATCACAAGAAATGTAGAATTCTATGGTTGACATGATGGTCACTTTTAGAAAATATGGCCATCCAAGTGGGGGTACGGTAGGACTTTGAAGGAATATGGTTTACCTAGTGGGTGGGAATGTTATCATTGGAAATATAGCCTAATAAGTGGGGTTTCCCATGTAATATACCCCTAGGGAAAGGGATGACCAAGATCATGGTAATATATCCAAGAAATTGAAGAATGTAGATGATCTTATAAAGATTATGGACCCATGAGGATAGAGATAGTAGGTTTAAGATTCTAGGTTTGAACATCATGAATACATCCCACATAGAAAATTAAAACAGAAATCAAATCCCATATAGTTCAAATGAAATAGTTTAAGGACATGTCACAAGACTGTACCGTCTAGATTAACATCATGTGGTATTGAAATTGTTGTGTAGTTTTATGTTATATGAATAGGATATTCGTGTCATAAAGGGGTGATAATATGACATTTATTGGGGTATCTTGACCCCTAGTAGGTGTTGGATCTTAGGTTTCATACACTAAATAGTCATGAGTCATATAAAGTAGGTAGGTGGAAGGATCCCATAAGGCTCTTTCAACATATCACATACACCGATTTGGAATATTTTCATGGGGATTTAGCTAATGATGATTGGATTCATACAGTAGGAAAAATGCTTGAATATTTTATTTCCACCTAGGATGTCCTATCAATATATTTTGTACCTATGCAAGTGATAAAGCTCAGGATTTTGGTGGAGGATGATGACATTTGGGAGGTATATGGATCAAGTGGATGATTAGATTCCATGTAAAACCTCTTATAAACATATCACATACCTAGTCTAGGTGAGAGTGCTTGGGAAGTTAGTAGAAGATGTTATAATATGGGTGGTAGGTGGATATCTCGGTCGATTGGTTTCTACCTATGACATTCTTCTAGTGTAATATCTATCTCAATTGGATTTCATTCCTGCTTGTGTACACACTCATGGTCAATAAGTTATTATACCTAATGAAATATTCCTTTTTCAAAATTTGACACCTTGATGTTCATAAAATCTAATTGTTGTATACAAATCCCCCCCCCCTTAGAATCAATTCTAATTTGGATGAATATGAGTAACGTTTGAGTTAATAAAGGGAGATCATTCACCCATCACATGTTCTACACAGTAGGTGGTTTTTCTAATGAACTAAAAGGTCATAAAACAACACTTATAAAAAGTATAGGGGTCATTCAATTTTTTTCCTCTAGAGACTCATCCAGATATAGCACAATGCATTCCATTCCTTGTTTAGAAATATTCGCATAATCTCTTTCACTTAACGACATTCATTTACCCAAAATATTGTACCAGAGTTCATGTATGTATCATTAAATTGATTGAATTCAAGTGATGTTTTATATCCATAAATCATTATAATTGGTTTGGGTTAATTTTTATACTATGAAATATATCAGATTATCCTTAGGTGAGTCCTTATATTTGAAGTTAGGTACCAATAACTATGACTATTTTACTTAATACTCGGGTTCTGATCATGTGAATGTTAAGATTTGGTTCATAAATATTAAATTGAGATCATTTTCACCCTTTTTAAATTAAATTATCATTCCTTGTGTTTATATAAACCCTAGAGAAATGTTAATACACCCAAGTAGTATCTTCAAGGAAGACAGATATGAGAAATATTGTTGGTCCTAGCCACCATTAGTGTGTCATCTTGAAAATCATATACTATAGAATATTATGGGGGTCATCCTTCGAGAATATCCATTTTTGGAAATTTTTCCATTATACAGGTATGTACTATTGAGAAATTCATGTATTCTCACTCCACTACTATGGAACTAACTGTTGAGATATATTAAGAAACATCATAGGGTTATTCATAAAAATATATTGATATTGGGTAGATTTATCAAAGTGGATGACCTTCATGACAGATACAAGAAAAGATATACCGTGTTATCCTTATATGAGGAATAAAGGGAATTAAAACTAGAATTACACAACTGTAACTCTGTAGACGCCGAAAAATGCTCAAAGACTAAAGAAGGTTTCAAAACGACAAAGAGAAGTCATATTCGGATCCGGGGAACCAGTCCGGGGGGCCTGGAGGAGTCGCGTGAAAAAATTCATAAGTGCGTGAAAAAATATGCCCTATGCTGAAAGCTTCGGGATTCACGAGAGTTCTTTGGCATGGGCGCAGAATATTTCGCACCCACGCCCCCGCACATTTTACATTTCGCGCCGCCAACCTTGGCACGCAATTATTTCTTTCCGACATGTTTTTCATTCCCCCAAACACCTATAAATAGAAGGCAACCACCATTGACTTCCAGGCTGAAGAATCAGATTCGGCTCTCGCGCGTGAAATTTGCCTTTCGTGAGCGCAAAGATGG
This sequence comes from Viscum album, assembly GCA_963277665.1. NCBI lineage: Eukaryota > Viridiplantae > Streptophyta > Magnoliopsida > Santalales > Viscaceae > Viscum > Viscum album. Next base: position 30,340,287 of record OY728150.1, on the reverse strand, counting down.
ATTTCATGTACGGTTCTTTTCGTGCCAAGTTGCCCTGGGGTCCACCTTTGCGCGATATCCCCTTGGTTTAGACTGAATTTTAATCCCTTTGGGGTCTTCCCCCCTGCGTCCAATCCCTTCCACTTGCGCGCAGGCTGGCCAATTGCACGCAATCCCCATCAATTGCACGCACCCCAGTAATTGCATGCAGCCTCTCCCAATTGCTCACAATTATTCCTCCTTGCGTGAAATCCATTCTAGTTGTTCGAAAATCCTTGGCTCTATTTACACGCAATCCTCACACATTTCGCGCCATCCCGGTATTTTTCGTGAAGGGATACTTTTTTCGCGCACAATCCTCAAAGGTTTTGCGCAACTCTACGGGAACTTGTTTCTCGTACTCCTTGGGCATACCTCTATGCATGTGTCTTATGCTCTTCTTATGGATGTCATTCGCGGGTTTCTGTCACGCCCCAGGCATCCACATCATACATTGTTTTCCCGTACGATCTTCTAGGTTCGTACGAAGTAACTTCAAAGTCCCTTGGATGGTTCTTCACGTTGCGTTGCTTTTCCTCATGCTTCTTCACATAGGCATCATAATGGCTATTGCTTCTTCACATAGCCATGCTAATGTGGACCCCTCGATGGTTCTCTCCATGACACCCCCTCGCTATGGCTTATCTTGTCCCTTATCTACACCAAGGAGCAGAGGGTACCGGTTATGTGAGTCCTAGGGGTGCGGAGTGAACCCACCTTGTCCGAGCTCCAGGATGTTAAACCACCAAGCACCATCGTCCTCAGCACATGACGTTAAACTGTGACCTCGCCCCATGCCTCACATGCAGGGTCCCCCGCCTTGTACATTCTCCACACCCACTGATCTCCACAGTGATGGGATCACCCCTCACAGGGGATGATATCCTTCTTATTGGAGTGGCATTTTTCCATGTGAAAAGGGTAGACACCTTGGTGTAAGCCCCTAGATTTTCTTGCCGAAGGCAGAATCCCTGCTCCACCTTTCATCTTCGGTCCCCAGGGCCAGTGAAGGGCATGGTTGGAAACAGTGCTTCTTCTTTCTTCGGTACCAAATCCCTCTCCCGCTACGCTTTTTCTCCCTTGGGCCTCCATCTTAGAGTATGTCCCCACCTCTCGTGCTGTTAACCACGCATAAGCCCCTAATTCCTCTTTGGGATGGTAATCATGCGTAAGCCCCACTCCATTTCCCACGAATTCACCTTTTGTGACGTGATCATCAGGTCTCTATTATCTCTTCTTTCTCACACTGAGCATGACTCACATGATCTTAGAGTGAGCACCAACCATGACCAACACTGCTTGGGTCGCCTCAGAGTGTAAGCCCCAAACACCATCCCGAACTACGGGGGAATTGATCCATGTTAAGGCATGGTATGTAGGAAGCCTCCACGAGGCTCAAGCCCAACACCACTTGGGCTGCCTCAGAGAGTAAGCCCCAAACACCATCCCAAACTATGAGGACTTTGATCCATGTCAAGGCATGGTACGTAGGAAGCCTCTATGAGGTTGAATCCCGCCACTTGGGACACCTCAGAGTGTAAGCCCCAAACACCATTCCGAACTATGGGTACTTTGATCCATGTCAAGGCATGGTACATAGGAAGCCTCCACAAGGTTCAAGCCCACCACCCAGTCATTCTGACCACCCTCACATCAGTTCACCAACACCTTGGGCTGCCTCAGGGTGTAATCCCCAAACACCATTCCGAACTACAGGGACTTTGATCTATGTCAAGGCATGGTACGTAGGAATCCTCGACGAGGTTCAAGCCTAACACCATGGGCCACCTCAAAGTGTAATCCCCAAACACCATCCCGAACTATTGAAATTTTGGTCCATGTCAAGGCATGGTACATAGAAATCCTCCACGAGGTTCAAGCCCGCCACTTGGGCCGCCTCAGAGTGTAAGCCCCAAAAACCATCCCGAACTATAGGGACTTTGATCCATGTCAAGGCATGGTACGTAGGAAGCCTTTATGAGGTTCAAGCCCACCACATGGGACACCTCAGAGTGTAATCCCAAAACACCATCCTGAACTAAGGGGACTTTGATCCATGTCAAGGCAAGGTATGTAGGAAGCCTCCACGAGGTTCAAGCCCAACACCTTGGGCCACCTCAGAGTGTAAGCCCCAAAAACCATTCCAAACTACGAGGACTTTGATCCATGTCAAGGTATGGTACGTAAGAAGCCTCCACAAGGTTCAATCCTGCCACCCGGTCATTCCGACCATCCTCACTTCAGTTCACCAACACCTTGGGCTACCTCAGAGTGTAAGCCCCAAAAATCATGCCGAACTACGGGGACTTTGATCCATGTCAATTCATGGTATATAGGAAGACTCCACGAGGTTCAATCCCACCAGCACCCGGTCGTTCTGACCCCATTCACATCAGTTCCCAACCACTTGAACTACATGGTCTTTAATCCTTTCCAAGGCAAGGTACGTAGGAAGCCTCCATGAGGTTCAATCCCAACAACCATTGGACCCCAGGTCCTCCTTCACGTCAGTTCCCACCCTCTCTTGAACTATGTGTACTTTGATTCCCTGCCACGGGGATACCTAGGAAGCCTCCCTGAGGTTTGATCCCATCACTCATGTCTCATCTTGATCTCCCCCTCGAGCCTCTGTGTCTCGGGAAGCTCATGCCCCAACCTGGAAGTTCTACTTCTTCTGGGTTCCATTCGTGCGTCCATTCTCAGGGGTCGCCTCTTTGGGTGTCCCATCGTCTCACCGAACTACGCAGACTTTGATTCCCTTCCATGGGAATACGTAGGAAGCCTCTTTGAGGCTCAATCCCAACTTTATAGTCGCCCTTACGATGACTATATTTCATCCCCCTTCACTTCATCACCCATCTTGATCCTCACCCGGACCGCCACATCCCGGTGGGATCATTCCACCCCCCCCCCCCTCCCCATTCCATTAAACAACATTCAGTAATCCACTCACATGATGGCCCCAGTATCGGTGTTCCCTCCAGGGGCTTCCCCCATCTGATCAACTCTAATCAGTGTTTTCATCAGTCCGATTTGTCCCCACTAGACATTAAACTTTGAGCATACCCTGTGTTAAACATTGAAAGCTGAGGAAAACCTAAGATACATTCCCATGGAATTATATTCCCCGCGTTCGATGTGGGATTCCTTGGGATTCTTCTCCCTCGAGAAGCCCTATAATAAGGGATAGAAGATAGACACGCCAATCCCCAAGTGTCCAGACACTCTAGTGATGCCCAACGTGACTACTCCCCTAACCAAAGGTTCCTGCCCTAACCAGACCCCTTGGAATGTCATGACATAAGCAGTGTAATTAACTGGTGTCCATGAAGATATGGCACTGTAAAGAGTTTCACGAACACATGTTAAATCTATGAGGGTAACCCGGACTAGGTTATGAGCTCTGAGGAGGAATCCAAATAAAGAAGAACCAACATCCCATCATCCCTTTTCGATCAAGGAGCAGATGTCCCGGAATAAGGAGTGGATGTTGCCCACCTTTGGAAAGCGGGAATGCGGGGTAACAGTTGCGCGTCCTCCACATGACAGATGCACGCGCCCTGGAGAAAGCATCGAAAACAGAAATGGTGAACCTAACATGAAGATATTATCCTTAATATGGAGACTAGTAGTGTTTGAGGAATCAGTGGATTAGCATATCACCAGACCCTATCATCCCGCACCTGGCCCCACCAAGGAAATAGCAGGCCCGACGTGAAACTCTCCAGAAGTTGAGGCAGTCAGGACATTGAGCATTCCTTTCAGCGACGTTGTCAGTGTGGATCCCTCTTACCGGCCACAAAATATGGAACGGTGTTGGGGGACTGGTTGTCAGTTTCTTTTCATATCAGTACTAATGAGTTCATCTTCCTACTTTCAGGGACCAAATTGTTGCATTCGGAACCCGATCACCACCTGCCCACTGGCGTAGGGGCAGGGAAAATATCAACATGGCCACCCTGTGCGGTTCCACCTATTCCATGACAGCCTCAACCGCCACGACTTCTGGGAACCCACGCCCCCTCTCCCCATCAGAAATTATCCAGCGAAGGGTAATTAATGACCTTGTACGGTGGTACGAGGAGGAGCGGATCATCCCCACAAGGGATATGGCCTCACTAGATCTCAAGGTGGATGAACCTCGCTGTCAATGCCACCCCCAAGGGCCACGCATGGAGCCGCGTCTCCCCACCCCAACATTCAATAGTTTCGAGAGCTTGGCCCCAGAACGCCTTGACAACTCCTTTCCCTATGCCGATGAGGTAGGGGATGTCCGGGTCGGCCTAATTGGAGTCCCTATCGAAGGGCTCCTGGTGAGGGATCCCACCAGGCAGCATCAGTACCGCCGCCTGGTTCCCCGAGCCGAGGAGCAGGTAAGCCACGCGCCTGCACCACCGACTCCGGTTCATCTGACCCGGCGCCAGCGTCGGGAAAAAATGGAAGAGGGCACCCACCGTGGGGCATCAACGTCAGCGACTACTATGTCTAGATCCACCACTGACTCATATCCCCAACTCCCTGTATATGTTGAGTAGGGTTAGTTACATGTCCGACCTGGATCGAGGCCCCAACCACCCCACGTGTAGGCTGGGTCGACTCTCTCGGTCACTGGCACAGGGGATGGCCACTGCGAACCAATCCACAACAATGCCACCCAGTGCGGAGGCCCACTCCATACCGCCACCATGGAAGGTGTGGATCCTCCCTGCTTCCAACCTCGGTTTGGAGGTCTACCCCCAAGCAAGGGTCTTCCCCGTGACAGCAACACTCCATATGGGGGTCTCTCCCGCGCTCACTACACTGGGTATGGAGTCACTCCCCCTGCCGCAGACCGCAAGAATGGAGATATTGCATGTCCAGTCACTCGCCAACATGAAATCCCTCCTCATGTCCTCGTACCAGCTGGTGAAGGTCCTACTCGCCCCAAAAATCAGAGGGGTGGTGGCCAACTTCACTTCACCAATGCCCAACATGGAGGTCCTACCCGTGCTTGGCTTTACCAGTATGAGGACCTTCCTCGCACTGATGTAGTTGGGGGAAGTGAGCGTGAAGGTCTTACCCATGCTCCTACCACTCCTGCCTATGCTTATGTTAGCTCCAGCAGAGGCCCTACTCGCTCCAACACTTCCCATAGAGGTCCTCCCTGAGTCCCTTTCGACATTTGTCCTGGTGCTCCTTGCACCGAGGCCCACCCTGGTGGGAGATCTCTCCACCCCAACACCAGTATGGCCGAAGGACCTCCTCATGCCAAAAGTGGGCCTTGCCCCAAAGATCCACCTAGGGGTAGGAGAGAAATAGGTCACCTCCACAAGAGGAATACTGGGGAGGGCCAGATAGGAATCAAACTAGTCCGCTTCTCAAACTCCGAGGTAGAGTATGACTCAGAACTGGAGACCTCCCCTCAGTCCTCTGAGTCCACGGCTGGGGTAGGAACGTGGAGCATCAGCCTCGTACTCCCGGAATGTAACAGCCCAAGATTTTATGAAAAATATTTTTTTTAATTTCATTAATGTATTGTGTTGTACGCTACACCAAAAGAAGCTTTCACAACACGCATCCTTGACTTTCCTTCCATTACACACAATCGCGACCTTCCACGATAGCGTGTGTTGTACGCAACACCAAGTTTCGCTAAACAACGACATGCTATTAAGATATTATTAAAACTAGCCATTATGAATAGTAATAACCACTTTTTGAAATTTTGTAAATTTTATTTTTCAAAATGGACATCATTTATGGATTAGGAATATCGAAATTAGCTTAGGTTGAAATTTTGGTGATTTTCGGATAACTTTCATATTCTGATGAATAGTGAAAATTACAAAATTATAATTAAAAACAACTTTTTAAATCAAAATAATTAATAGTGATAAATTATTAATTTGAGTGGTTTTAAAGTATATTTAGAATATATTTTTACAATTTAATACAATGTTGGTCATTGGATGTAATTTCACATTTAAACCAGACATAAACAAGTGTCAATCTTTTGATAGATATTGTTTCTTAAAAACACGCTACTTGTTTTAACAGCGGGATTTAATTATAAAATTAATTAATGCAGCTTCTATGTTATGAATTTGGTAAAATAGAATTCATTTTTGAATTCGGAATATGAAATATAGCTTAGGATGAAATTTTGGCATTGTTCTGAAAAACATCAATTTTTGATGAATAGTGAAACTACTAAGTGGTAGTTAAAAAACTGAATTTTTCATAAAACTTAATTTTACCGCTTCTGTGAATGGAATTTCAAAAATCCGAGAGACACGGTTGATGTCAGTAAGTAAAATGTGGTTCAATGAGATGAAAATAATTTTTGGTGAATAGTAACTTTTTACTTTTATTTACCACGGTTAAAAGTAAATAGGGTAATTAAGGGAAAGAATGATATTAATATTACCATAACACATGTCCTAATTCTATTGGACAAGTTTATTTCGACCAAAAACAAACTTAGAAATAAAATATGACCATTTAGGCCCACTTGGGTTAGATTAGGACATTTATTATTAATTTATTTAAAGAAGGGTTAAAATAGTTAAAATGAAAGTTTAATAAGTAAATCATTTTTAATATGGGGTTATACATAAGATAAATTCGACTATAAATATTCATTAGAAATCTAAAAATATTTCCTACATAATGATATTTTATTTATAATTTTTAGACTTTAAATAAATTAATTTTTTTATGACACAACGATGATGCAATAATTACCCTTTTAAGGAAATATTAACATAATTGATGTTATAAATGCTCAAATGAATGTAATTTGAGACTTTTTATGAATTCCACTAATTTTCTACGTTACTATGATATATTAGTGTTGATTTAATAAACTTTTTTTTAACATATAATTCTGTTATGACTTCCACAAAAATCATATATCAAATAGTGTCAAAATTGACACAAAATAGTTTTTAAATCAAATATTATATTATTAAATGTTATTTTATTCCTAAAAATCTAAGGTTTGGCCAAATGACTTAGATAAGGATATATGTATTAATAATAAACAATTTGGGGTTCTTTTGGCATGTTATAGTAAGTGTATTAACCATATAGTGAAAGAAAACAAAAAGACACGGTAAAAGTTAAATTATTTAACTTAGAGTAAAATCTAATTGATAAGGTTAAAATAATACCCTAAACTTGTCTAAATCCTATTGGTTGATAGGATTTCCACCCATCCCCACTTTAGCTTCGAAATAAGACCCTTTGGAACCATTATAAACCGATTTTGACTTTAATATAAAATAATATTTTGAGATATTCCTAAGGTGCCTCTCTCCTCCCTTATAAAAGGACACCTCCTCCCCCTCCTCCTCACACCAATTTGAGCACTCAAGCTCGGCCAAACCCTGCCATTTTCTCCTCTCCACTTCCCTAGAATAATCCTAGAGGTCCTGGTCTTCTCCAAAGACCAATCTTAGTTCCTTAAGTGGAGGATTCAAAGAGGCGTTCCAAAGAAGAGGTAATATCCATTACCGATCTTTTCAATTTCTTTCTTCTTCAACTTCTTCTTCTTAGGTTGTTTCATTATGAAGTAAAAACATCAGTATCACTCATATACTGATATGTTATTATAAGTATGAAACAACCCTATTTCACCATCTATCCATCCTACGGAAAAATAAATCACCGCGCGTGCGTACGTACGGAATACCGTCTCCACGCCGTGGTGTAATCTATTTTCCACCACCACCTTACAAGGATGGGTATAATGGTGTAATGAGTAACTATTTATGATTATTATAAAGTAATATTGATATTGAAATAATATACATATACTCCAATACAATTCCACGATCATAGGAACGATATCATCACTCGTGCGTACGTACGGAATACCGTCTCCACGATGTGATGCGACTCGTTCTACATAATCATCATTACATAGTAATTATATAAATGAATTGAATGAATAAATATGATATATGTTACACTAATACCATTCTGGATATAAGGTATCTATAACCTTAAAAGAAGAATAAGAATTTATTCGGCAAAACACGCATAAGAACAAAAGGCAATAAAGACCCGAGTAACAAGTAACAATGAAATATTACTAACAAGAAGCTAAGAATATGACCATATATGATATCATATAAATATGTATGATTCTGGAATAAGTCAATAACATTATTTAAAACATTATACAGGAGCTTCGGACACGTACAAAGCAAATCGGACCTAAGGTAAGGGAAATATCACAATCTCATTTTCATCCGAGATTGTTTATTCTTAAGTATTTACTGGGGTGTATTTTATCATCAACATCCATGTTTCATCAATATGTAATGTTATTTCCATCCACCTACAATTTTTTTAAATCCAATTATACCTTTCGGTGAGTTTTTAGTGAAGGATATGAAAGGAATCTTTTTCCGTTTTTCGTACGAGGTATTTTTGACTTTTCCGACAAAAGTACGCGAAGAATGTTTTTTTTAACTTATATGGCATGAATAGATTTTTAAAACATTATTTCCAAGAATCTTCCTTTAAAAGTTTTCAAGTTTATTTTTAATCAACTTGTTTTAGTTTAATGTTTTATGACATGTTAAGAAAGGAAAAAAAAATTGAAGAAGAAAGGATATTTTCCTCAAGAATGGAGTTCAAGTGTTTTATCAAAATTATTTTCCATCTAAGATAATATAGAGTTCTGTTTTTATCCCTATTATTACATGGATTTGATTATGTTGTGATGGAAATATTTTTATGAATTCCTTTATCTTATATGAATTGTTTTTTGATGTCATGTTGTTTAAGAATCCCATTTTTATTACATGGGTTACGCTATGATGTATGGTTTATGATTATGTGGCACACATAAGAAAGGATTCATTATGAGATGGGTGGGACCTATATCTCCCTCCAATGCATTGGGTAAAGATTTTATATCTCATGAGATAGACAGGGCTGGAACGGTAGGTTATACCGGTTCAGTAAAACAGGACTGAAACGAGGGTTACTCGATTCAGAAAGGGACTTTGTCCACTAAGATAGTCTTGGCAATGAGTCTTGACTAACAAGAAATGATTCTCTATGATTATGTATGAATGCCACAAAGTTTCATGTTTTAAGTTATGATTATTGTGATTACATTTCACTTCTATGATTTATCCCATGTTATGAAATTATGCTCTCTTTTGCAGGTTAAGATTTCCAAAAGTTATGTTCTTATGAATATGTTGTGATTGATTTTCTTTTGTTTACCCTTACTGAGCATTTGAGCTCACCATTTTATGTTTTCTTTTCCCCAGGATATAAGGAATGGTTTTAGGTAAAAAAAAATGGAAGATCTTTATGGGATATATTGAGTATCTTTCACCACGATTAGAAGATTACGTTCCGAGTTTCCAAAGACACTAAACTATTACGGTCCTTGTGTGTGTGTTTTTGTTATGTACTAAGTATTCCGCAAAAGTAATGTAATGTACATGTACGTCAAGATACGGGTCTTTACAGTTGGTATCAGAGGAAAGGTTTAGTCAACCTTTGGAAACTAGGATGCGGGAACTTTAGTGAGATCCCTAGAGATATTTCTAAGGTATGTCTAGGGATGTCCCTAAGGATAAGTATACGTATAGGATATAGTACTAGAACTATGGTAACGATCTTAGAATTTAACCTAAGATGTTAGATATTGAAGTTACTCTCCCTTTATTATGATTTTTGCCTCTAACACTATTCTTTTTGGGTTTTAGAAAATGGCTGGAAACAAGATGATTCACGATAATGGAGGATATTATGGACAATGGAATGATATTCTTCATGAGCAACCAAATGAAATGGGATTTGGAAGTCCAAACATAATTATTATGCCGAATCAGAAATCTCAAAATATGATCAATAAAGTAAAATTTGGTAAGTTTCCTGACTCGGATAATAAGAGAAAGATGGAGTTTCATGATGATCATAGAGGAAAGAAAGTTCAATTTCCCCTATGTAAATCATGTGGGAAGAGGCATCAAGGAGAATGTTTCAAAGGAACTGGAAGATGCTTTGGGTGTGGAAAAGAAGGACACAAAGCCAGTAAGTGCAAAGGAAAAGGTTCAGTTAACACCAGGGATGAGGATAATGGTATTGCTACGACATCAACAATGGTTAAATGTTTTAAATGTGGAATGTACGGGCATTATGCAAACCAATGCCCTAAGGGAAAGTCTCATGAAGAGAATCAGTATAGTCGTATGGGTAGTATTTATGTTGACGATGATGATGAGACTACAAATGATATGTGAGATGAAAGAATTGTTGAAGCTCGGTCAATGGTTTAAGAATGTAGTGGAATGATTACATGTTTATCAAGTGTAATGTTGTATAAGTAATCCCATGGTACTATGGGATAAAGAGACATCTAAGGATTGTTACATTGTTGTCTTTCCTTAAGTTTTGAAAGTATGTGATGAATGGTACCAGTATTTTTGGAAATAAGATGATATGCACATAATGAAGGGAAAACGAGAAAATGAAATGTTTAATAGTATTCATGAGCTCATGATTGATAAGGACTAAGTGATATCATGGTTTGAGGATATAGAATTTTGAGGATTTTGGTATGTGGAAAGTGTTAACTTTTAACTGCATTCATGTTTTCACTACGGTTCAATGGGTATTCAAGAGAATACATGATTAAGGCCTTTGAATGTTTGGAATGTGACCAACAAGACATATCTTTTGATATATGGGGATCAAAGATGGTATTAAATCTCTGGTAATCGTTTTCACTATATTATGACAATGGACTGCAGTATAATGGATAAGCCTAAATATTGGAATAGATTATGTTGGACATGAGTTAGGATTGAAATTTTTTCGATATTATTGATGGGATGTTATAGTAATATAGTTTTAGAAAAAGGACAACCTGCAGGACGGGCGACAACCCATCGCTTCGGACAAGGCTGTGGGAATCGAACCCACAACTGAAGTGCGACTGGCCTTTATCGCCTACCACTGGCCTATAGGAAGTCCTTGTTTAGTAGAAACTAGTTTTATTATATTAAGCAGTATGATATATGAAGTATAAGTCCATTTTAGGAACCATATATGATTAATCTCACTATAGAATGACTTATGTATATTTAATAACTTTTCCTAACCTTTTGTTTAAGACAGATGGAATGACCCGTCATTCTATCACATGATCTGCTAACACTTCACGAATAACAAATTCAACTTCATTTATTTAAGAGATGAAGTGGAAATTGTTCAAGGCACGAACAACAGTGAGATTGTACCAAAATAAAGTAAGTATTTATTCTAATTCAAATTCTTCAACTTTAGGGAAACGATCTTGAAAACAAAAAAATGTTGTCCTAGTGCTCTTATATCTGATTAATCAGATGGTACCTTATATCGTCACAAATTTATAGATTTCTAGCTTTTCCATAGCCATGTTCTCTACCACTCTCCATCAGAACATGATGGTTAGATTTCTCTTCCATATCCATATTTTCACCTATTGGAAACCCAGTGATTAGTTTATTTGGGTAATCGTCACATTTCATACTTTATTTTTTAAAGCCATGTTTTGGTATTCCTTTTTACGATGTGGGTTTCTATTAAAGAAACTTTCGAATAGTAAACCATTTATAACCCCGACGAATTTCGAGGGCGAAATTCATTTTAAGGGGGGTAGAATGTAACAGCCCAAGATTTTATGAAAAATATTCTTTTTAATTTCATTAATGTCTTGTGTTGTACGCTACACCAAAAGAAGCTTTCACAACATGCATCCTTGACTTTCCTTCCATTACACACAATCGCGACCTTCCACGATAGCGTGTGTTGTACGCAACACCAAGTTTCGCTAAACAACGACATGCTATTAAGATATTATTAAAACTAGCCGTTATGAATAGTAATAACCACTTTTTGAAATTTTGTAAATTTTATTTTTCAAAATGGACATCATTTATGGATTAGGAATATCGAAATTAGCTTAGGTTGAAATTTTGGTGATTTTCGGATAACTTTCATATTCTGATGAATAGTGAAAATTGCAAAATTATAATTAAAAACAACTTTTTAAATCAAAATAATTAATAGTGATAAATTATTAATTTGAGTGGTTTTAAAGTATATTTAGAATTTATTTTTACAATTTAATACAATGTTGGTCATTGGATGTAATTTCACATTTAAACCAGACATAAACAAGTGTCAATCTTTTGATAGATATTGTTTCTTAAAAACACGCTACTTGTTTTAACAGCGGGATTTAATTATAAAATTAATTAATGCAACTTCTATGTTATGAATTTGGTAAAATAGAATTCATTTTTGAATTCGGAATATAAAATATAGCTTAGGATGAAATTTTGGCATTGTTCTGAAAAACATCAATTTTTGATGAATAGTGAAACTACTAAGTGGTAGTTAAAAAACTGAATTTTTCATAAAACTTAATTTTACCGCTTCTGTGAATGGAATTTCAAAAATCCGAGAGACACGGTTGATGTCAGTAAGTAAAATGTGGTTCAATGAGATGAAAATAATTTTTGGTGAATAGTAACTTTTTACTTTTATTTACCACGGTTAAAAGTAAATAGGGTAATTAAGGGAAAGAATGATATTAATATTACCATAACACATGTCCTAATTCTATTGGACAAGTGTATTTCGACCAAAAACAAACTTAGGAATAAAATATGACCATTTAGGCCCACTTGGGTTAGATTAGGACATTTATTATTAATTTATTTAAAGAATGGTTAAAATAGTTAAAATGAAAGTTTAATAAGTAAATCATTTTTAATATGGGGTTATACATAAGATAAATTCGACTATAAATATTCATTAGAAATCTAAAAAGATTTCCTACATAATGATATTTTATTTATAATTTTTAGACTTTAAATAAGTTAATTTATTTATGACACAACGATGATGCAATAATTACCCTTTTAAGGAAATATTAACATAATTGATGTTATAAATGCTCAAATGAATGTAATTTGAGACTTTTTATGAATTACACTAATTTTCTACGTTACTATGATATATTAGTGTTGATTTAATCAACTTGGTTTGAACATATAATTCTGTTATGACTTTCACAAAAATCATATATCAAATAGTGGAAAAATTGACACAAAATAGTTTTTAAATCAAATATTATATTATTAAATGTTATTTTATTCATAAAAATCTAAGGTTCGGCCAAATGACTTAGATAAGGATATATGTATTAATAATAAACAATTTGGGGTTCTTTTGGCATGTTATAGTAATTGTATTAACCATATAGTGAAAGAAAACAAAAAGACACGGTAAAAGTTAAATTATTTAACTTAGAGTTAAATCTAATTGATAAGGTTAAAATAATACCCTAAACTTGTCTAAATCCTATTGGTTGATAGGCTTTCCACCCATCCCCACTTTATCTTCGAAATAAGACCCTTTGGAACCATTATAAACCGATTTTGACTTTAATATAAAATAATATTTTGAGATATTCCTAAGGTGCCCCTCTCCTCCCTTATAAAAGGACACCTCCTCCCCCTCCTCCTCACACCAATTTGAGCACTCAAGCTCGGCCAACCCCTGCCATTTTCTCCTCTACAATTACCTAGAATAATCCTAGAGGTCCTGGTCTTCTCCAAAGACCAATCTTAGTTCCTTAAGTGGAGGATTCAAAGAGGCGTTCCAAAGAAGAGGTAATATCCATTACCGATCTTTTCAATTTCTTTATTCTTCAACTTCTTCTTCTTAGGTTGTTTCATTATGAAGTAATAACATCAGTATCACTCATATACTGATATGTTATTATAAGTATGAAACAACCCTATTTCACCATCTATCCATCCTACGGAAAAAGAAATCACCGCGCGTGCGTACGTACGGAATACCGTCTCCACGCCGTGGTGTAATCTATTTTCCACCACCACCTTACAAGGATGGGTATAATGGTGTAATGAGTAACTATTTATGATTATTATAAAGTAATATTGATACTGAAATAATATACATATACTCCAATACAATTCCACGATCATAGGAACGATATCATCACTCGTGCGTACGTACGGAATACCGTCTCCACGATGTGATGCGACTCGTTCTACATAATCATCATTACATAGTAATTATATAAATGAATTGAATGAATAAATATGATATATGTTACACTAATACCATTCTGGATATAAGGTATCTATAACCTTAAAATAAGAATAAGAATTTATTCGGCAAAACACGCATAAGAACAAAAGGCAATAAAGACCCGAGTAACAAGTAACAATGAAATATTACTAACAAGAAGCTAAGAATATGACCATATATGATATCATATAAATATGTATGATTCTGGAATAAGTCAATAACATTATTTAAACCATTATACAGGAGCTTCGGACACGTACAAAGCAAATCGGACCTAAGGTAAGGGAAATATCACAATCTCATTTTCATCCGAGATTGTTTATTCTTAAGTATTTACTGGGGTGTATTTTATCATCAACATCCATGTTTCATCAATATGTAATGTTATTTCCATCCACCTACAATTTTTTTAAATCCAATTATACCTTTCGGTGATTTTTTAGTAAAGGATATGAAAGGAATCTTTTTCCGTTTTTCGTACGAGGTATTTTTGACTTTTCCGACAAAAGTACGCGAAGAATGTTTTTTTTAACTTATATGGCATGAATGGATTTTTAAAACATTATTTACAAGAAGCTTCCTTTACAAGTTTTCAAGTTTATTTTTAATCAACTTCTTTTAGTTTAATGTTGTATGACATGTTAAGAAAGGAAAAATGTTTTTGAAGAAGAAAGGATATTTTCCTCAAGAATGGAGTTCAAGTGTTTTATCAAAATTATTTTCCATCTAAGATAATATAGAGTTCTGTTTTTATCCCTATTATTACATGGATTTGATTATGTTGTGATGGAAATATTTTTATGAATTCCTTTATCTTATATGAATTATTTTATGATGTCATGTTGTTTAAGAATCCCATTTTTATTACATGGGTTACGCTATGATGTATGGTTTATGATTATGTGGCACACATAAGAAAGGATTCATTATGAGATGGGTGGGACCTATATCTCCCTCCAATGCATTGGGTAAAGATTTTATATCTCATGAGATAGACAGGGCTGGAACGGTAGGTTATACCAGTTCAGTAAAACAGGACTGAAACGAGGGTTACTCGATTCAGAAAGGGACTTTGTCCACTAAGATAGTCTTGGAAATGAGTCTTGACTAACAAGAAATGATTCTCTATGATTATGTGTGAATGCCACAAAGTTTCATGTTTTAAGTTATGATTATTTTGATTACATTTCACTTCTATGATTTATCCCATGTTATGAAATTATGCTCTCTTTTGCAGGTTAAGATTTCCAAAAGTTATGTTCTTATGAATATGTTGTGATTGATTTTCTTTTGTTTACCCTTACTGAGCATTTGAGCTCACCCTTTTATGTTTTCTTTTCCCCAGGATATAAGGAATGGTTTTAGGTAAAAAAATGTAAGATCTTTATGGGAGATATTGAGTATCTTTCACCACGATTAGAATATTAAGTTCCGAGTTTCCAAAGACACTAAACTATTACGGTCCTTGTGTGTGTGTTTTTGTTATGTACTAAGTATTCCGCAAAAGTAATGTAATGTCCATGTACGTCAAGATACGGGTCTTTACACGGAATGCAAGGTCCATAGGATCTATGTCTCCCTCTGAAGGTATATCCAGGAGGACCAGAACCTGGCATATCCTTAGGAACCGACCACTCAGTCGCCATCGTCATCTTCGGAAGTGCCCTCTGCCTCGGCTAGAGACTACGGAGAGCTATTTTGGGGGTCAATGGTGGAAGATATGCGGCATGGCCCACCCTCGGTAGACACTTATGTTGTGTTTGGAGCTTTGGTATTTGGTCCATCCTATCATGATATAGCGGCCATGTTGCTACAATCCTCAGAGGACAGCCCAAGATTCGACGGACAGTCAGCCCGCTCGCCGTATTCTCCACCGGCCAGCCCGCCGTCCCAGCAGTCTGCCTCGGTGCCGCTGCCAATTCCTCAGCCACCCCTAGTTGATGTGTGGAGTGATCAAGGGCTAGACCCTGAATCTGAGCCGAGGAGCTTCTAGACCATTCTCCTGGAAAACCACTTCCCCAAGAAGTTTTGGCTCCTGGAAGTGCAAAATTTATGCATACCAGAATCCCTCTCCCCTGAGGAGTTTGAATGTTTCTGCCAGACCCTCTAGGAGACTCACTTCGATCTTCACCACTAGCAAGTGTCTTATCCCAGGAGCCAAGTACACCTTGAAGACATCGGTGAGCAATGTCGTCTGGTTGATCTGGTTGCGCTCCCTGTGGCCCAGCACCCTGAGTCACCTAGTCACCACAGGGCCCTCCAATAGTAATGCGTTCAGTGTTTCCAAGTACTCTGCATGTTTATTAAAGAGGATACCCCCCACTTTCAAGTCCGTGGCTTGGGGAAGTACACTGCCCTCCTCTTCAGTATTATTCACTGGCAGCCCAACTCGCTAGGAAACATTGAGGACATGCCCCTGAGAAGAGTTGCGGTCAACATGACCGATCTGTCAGGAGGGGAAAACGAGCTGGAGCTTCTTGAAAGGAACTTCCTCCATGAGGACGTGCCACTACTACTGGACCCATTAAGGAGTATTACTCTCCAGTAGAGGAACCTCCTAGGTCTCCCTGCACCCACTGAGGCATTGGTACTCAGTCGGAATTCCGGTAAGGGAAAACAGCACGTCAGAGCTGTCAAGCACTCCGACCCATCCGCTTCAGTGCAGAAGACGGATGGGGACCCCGAGAAGGCCACATTGGGCCAATAGCTTGCTTAGCAGAAGAAGTTGGTCGATGAAATCTTGGATGAACGAATTGCAGAGTGATGACTTGACTACGGTGATCCTAGGTCGGGTAGCAGGGGTAGGACCAACTACTCCTTGGCTAGATGCTCCTAGGTAACCCTGATCATGCCGCTCTCGCAGACAGGGTGGAAGCCATAGCTCACTACCAAAGGGAAAAGTATGTCTCGAAAAACCCTCTCAAACGGCATGACAATTCAAGAAACCTCACTCAAGCTCCTCCGGCCTCCCCAAGGTTCGTTCTACCAACAGCACCACGAGCCGCTCCACGAGATGTTGAGCTTTCTTACCGTATTGAAGAACCTAAAAATACGCTCGTGGTTAGGAACCCCCATCAAGACAGGGACCCATGTCCAGATGATCCAATAGTGGCACTCATCACCCACCTAGAGGCTTTGGAGATGCGATAGATGGCCATCCCACCGGATGGCAAGCCATACCTGGCATGGGTGGATGATATGCCAGCACCCCCGGGATTCAAAAACCCCACCTTCTCTCCCTTTAATGGGACTGGGGACCCACCGCAGCACCTGGACCACTTCAACTCAAGGTGTGGGCCTATGTTAGGGACTCTATCATAGCAGGAGGCCGCCAATCTCCGCTGTTTTGTTTAGATGCTGGAGGGGCCGACATTCGTTTGGTACAGCCAGCTCCCCATCAGATCCGTGAAAAGCTGGGAGGACCTTTGCAGAAAATTACTCTACCATTTCAGCTCTACCACCCATAAAATGAGCATCGTAGACCTCTTCAAGTGCAAAAAAAGTCCTGATGAGCAAGTTGCATACTTTATCATTCGGTGGAAGGGGCTCACATACTCCCTTAATATTCCACTAACTCAGAAGAAATTACTAACGATGTGGGTAGGGAACGTCATGATGGAGCTGGTTCCCTCCCTGATCACTCAGAACTATCCCAGAGGGTTCCGAGACTTCTCAGATAAGGCCCAGTACCTCGAAAAATCCCTGCAACAGGCTAGTCAAGCACGTCTGTTGCGCCCTGTAATCCCAGCGAGGAGGGTCGTCAGAGCCTAGCCCACCACGGTGGCCCAAATAGAAACCCCTATGCAACTAGAATTGCTAGCAGTGGAGCCATCTCTACAGCCCCGTAGAGGTCCTCCACCACGAGCACAACTTCTAGCCCAGCAGTGACCGCCTCAAAATCGGCAAGCGCCTCCGCGTAACGCACCACCACCACCTAGGCGATATAATCAAGTTCTGCCTCCTCACCAGGCTCCTCTAGTCCCTTGTCAAGATCAGGCTCCTAAATCCCCCTTTCTGGACAGAAGAAATTAGACCTACTCATTCAACGAGGCTCGGGTCCCTAGTTACTTCCGTAGCACCATAGAGCAGGGAATTGTACGACTACCTGACTATAGAAAGCCAGAAGAGGAGAATCTGACTGATCGCCCCAACTACTGCCCTTATCACCAGATCTTGGGTCACACCCTCAAGCAATGATATGTGTTCAAGGACTAGCTCCAAGACCAGATTGATAAAAACATAGTTAGGTTGGGCCCAGCCCCGGCACAAGTGGCGGGTGTCTTTGTGAGGTTAGGTAGTAGTAGCGAGAGTGAAGGTGAGTGGCAGCAGGTTTTTAACAGTGGGTCTCATAATTATAATGACCAGATGGCCTGCAAAGTGGTCACCAACAACCATGTCATTATTCGTGCATGCCTGAATCAGCCGGATCCTTCAGAAGCTGCGTCCACCACTTCTGTATCATCATCTCACCCAGCCTCTTCCCAGAAGAGAAAGCATCGACGACACAATAAAAATTAACACGCCCCTCCAATGCCATCGTCTTCCCACACTCTTGGTGAATTCATGCCCCCTGAGATGAGGATTCCCCCCAGAATCCGCCTGGTAGTGGATGATTCATCAAGTTATAGTCAAGGGTATGCTTCGGTTAACACTGTTAAGTTGGTAAATCCCTATATGACTCCCGATGAGGGGGAGCGCCAGGAGAACCTCCCCAACGTCCCCATCTGACGCTAACGTCGGTGGAGACACAGCTATATGGGTCGTCGGGGCACGTCAGCTGGCACCTCTAGCCAGGTCGTGCATGCCACTGAGGCCAGACAGTATGCTCAGCGCAAAACTCAACATGTGCAGCCCCTTCATTCGGTGTCTACAGGCCTGCCTCTACCACCGTTTGTGCTATCGGATCAGGAAGAACCACTTCGGCCATGTCACGACCAAATTCTCCCTACTACAGGCTGATCTCAGTCGTCCAGTCATCATCTGGCAGCTACTCTTCAGGCTTTGACTAGTGAGCAGCGGGACATACCCGGTACCAGTCAGCCACTAGTCTAGCCGGTAGGGCCCGCAAGGCCTTCTATCACAGAGCGGCTTCCTGCAAGCAGAAGTTCATTCCTGGAATGGAATTATGATGTTCTCAAGCATCTCTTCGACATCCCAGTGAGTCTTTCCATCCTTGAATCCCTTCGCCTATCGCCAGATATGCGCGAAGTTCTCTTTGAGGCTTTAAGAAGCCCCCTCTAGTTTGATATAGAGGTAGCAGTGGAAGAGGCTTTCCACACTGAAGTGTTTGAGAATGCTGAATGTCAGGCCGTCATTTCATTCTCAGGAGAAGATGAAGGCTCCCCCATACAGGGGCACACCCACCCATTGTACATCACAGGCCAATTTAATGGCGTGTAGGTTCACCACTGTCTCGTTAACACCGGCTCCAGGATCAACCTTATCATGAAGTGGACGTTGCGGAAGCTAGGGTTATCCGAAGATGACCTGACTCCCTCCGATTTAAGAATCTAGGGATACGGCAGGACAGAGTAGACCCCGGTCGGCAAGTTCTGTTTGAAGACCCAGTATGGTGGCCTAGTTTCCAGCACTGAGTTTATTTTTGTCTCCTTGGACACCACATATAATGCATTGATGGGAAGGCCATGGATCCACCTGCACGTGGTAGTCCCCTCATCATATCACCAATGCTTCAAGTACTCCTTTAATGGTATAGTGGGCATACTCTAGGGTGACGTGTCTCCTTTCGCCTCTTGTGAAGCCCGCTATTTGGATGCTGACTATTACTAGATCAAGGATAAAAAAAGTCTAGGCAAGTGGAGTTGAGCTCATTACCGTTACGATCGACCCTTGGGTAGGCTTGAATGACGCCTACGTCTTCTCGATCCATCAGTTGGAGGCCATGACCCCCAATATGGGGAAATGTTTTGTCATTTCCGGGACAAGGGGGAACCATGCTCCCAAATCCAGGTGGTGTCAAAAGATCTCCTCATATTCCTATACGAATTAGGCATCATTGATCATGGATCCTCTCACTCCCATCAGGTATTGGGGAATCCGACTCATTGAAACAGAAGTACATCATACTGGTCTGTTTTGCTGGGATGGAATAATCCGACTTTGGCTGACGCGCCACCACAGCTTTGATATTATCAAGTGTGGCCCTTTGGGCTAGAGACCAGATGGAATCGGGTCGACAGCCTTCATTGTTATTGTCTCGGCAGCGCCGAAACTCCCTGATGCAATAACCACTTCCGCTCAAGATGGTACCATCCTCCCACCGGGGTTTGGTAACTCAGAAAAAACTCCCCCCGTAGAAGATCCCTCCATAAGTGCAGAAGAGGATATAGAGAAATACCCCCCATGAATTTGAAGAAGGAGTCTCTACCACGGTCGATGAGTTGGTACAGGTGAACCTCGGAAGCGAGGCAGACCTGAGACCCACATTGATCTGCACCACCATGCCCCTTGAGGAGCAGTAGTGGTACGCAGACTTCCTTAAACAGAACCATGATGTGTTTTCCTAGAGTTACAATGAGATTCCAGGACTAGATCTTTAGGTAGCCATCCACCACTTCGGTCTTCCGTCAAATCATCGCAGGTTAAAACAACCTCCCAGAAAGATAAATTTGTTCCACGAAGGCATGGTTGAGGACAAAGTTGAAAAACTCATCAGGGCCAACTTTGTTAAGGAGGTCTAGTACCCTAAATGGATGGCCAACATTGTACCAGTCAGGAAGAAGAATGGACAGATCAGAGTCTGTATCGACTTCCATGATCTCAACCCCCATTGTCTGAAGGATGATTTTCCCCTTCCTGTGACAGAGCTATTGATTGAAACTATAGCTGGGTTCCGAGCCCTCTCCTTCATGGATGGTTACTCTAGGTATAATCAAATCAGGATGTCCCCATAGGATGAGTAGTCCACCGCTTTTAGGGTGCCCCAAGTTACCTTCTGTTACCAGGTTATTCCCTACAGCCTGATGAATGTAGGTGCCACCTATCAGTAGGCCATGCATCGCATATTCAAGAAAATCCTCAGGACATTGATGGAGTGCTATGTGGATGATCTGGTGGTCAAATATCACCAGCTCCAGGACCATATCAAGGATCTTGAGAAAGTGTTTGGCTTCCTCTGTTCCCACCACCTGAAGATGAACCCATTGAAGTGTGCTTTCGGGGTCACCTCTAGAAAGTTCCTTGGATTTTTTGTCAGGTACCGGGGCATCGAGATCAACCCAGAGAAGATCAAGGCCATCAGCCAAATTCCTCCCCCGAGTAATATTCTGGAGCTTTGATGTTTCCAAGGCCACTTGGCCTACACATGTCGATTCATTTCGAATTTGTATGGAAAGTGTAATCCCTTCTCTCAACTCATGAAGAAGGGCACCGCTTATGAGTGGGAAAAGGAGTACCAGACCACCTTTAAAGAAATCAAGCAGTATCTGCTCCAGCCTCTGATATTTATGCCACCCATCTCTGGGAAGCTGCTGGTTCTCTATGTCACCACCCTTAAATGGTCCCTCATCTCCCTTCTCTCCCAGAAGAACAATGAGGGGATAGAGAACATCCACTACTACCTGAGCCTCATGCTCCTCGATACGGAGACCAGATACTCCCTCATCAAGAAGAACTGCCTTGCGCTCGTGTTTTCCATACAGAAATTGTGACATTACCTACAACACCACAAGGTACAGCTGATGTCCTGAGTAGACCTGTTCAAGTACATCCTAAGTTATCCCATGTTGACTGGCCGACTAGCGCAGTGGGTGGTAATCCTCCAGCAGTTTGACATCAGGTTCGTGCCTCAAAAGGATATCAAAGGACAGGCATAGGGAGATTTCCTTACTACCCATCCAACCCCCGATGACCGGTCCTTGGACCTAGATTTTTCCGATGAGGCAATCCTCTCAGTCGATCAAGTCGTCCCATGATGGCAGATGCACTTTGATGGTGCCTCCTGGAGCCCAACCGGTAGGAGTCTCAATGATCATAGACTCAACATAGTAGGCCAGGGAATCGCTTTTATTACCTCAGTGCAAGCTATTCTACCGTACTCATTCCTGTTGTCAGAAGGATTCACCAACAATGAGGTGGAGTATCAGGCCCTTATCATTGGTCTTGAGCTGGCCCTCGAGATCAACGTGCCCCACTTTCATGTGAAAGGGGACTCCGAGCTAGTTATTATACAGATCAATGGTGACTGTGTCATCAGAAATCCAGAGCTCGTACCATTGTTGGAATGCACTCTCTATCTAATTGCCCAATTCCCTTCTCAGCCAGAGGTTACCCATGTCCCTCGGTCACAGAACGGTCGAGCGGATGCTTTGGCCAGCTTAGCTGCATCACTTGTAGAGCCCGAATAGGATGATCTGATTATCCATGTGGCACATCAGAGAGTCATATCTCCTGTTACCCTAGATGGAGATGATGGCCCATAGGTAAGCCATCTTACCGTCGATGCTTCTGTGTCAGGACCCCCGGGTCGTTCGGATCCAGTGATCGAAATGATTGCCGATTGGAGGACACCCTTGGTTGTATACCTCCTACACAGTAATCTCCCATCATACCGGGCTGGGCGTGAGCAAATCTGATGCCATGCATTACAGTTTACCCTCCAGAGTGGTCCCAGCCTTGAGTCGATCCTCTATAAGTGTGGGTTTGATGGTTTTATCCTCTGTTGCATTCAAGGGGTTGAGATTCCATAGGTCATGCAAGAGGTTCACACCGGTTCCTACGGTGCCCATCAGGGTGGGCCAAAACTTTCTCACCAGATCCGGAGATTAGGGTACTTTTGGTCCTCCATGATCCATGACTACATCGAGTTCCCCAAGAGGTGCCATGCGTGCCAAGTTCTTGCTAACTTTGTGCATCGGACACCAGAGCCTCTCCACACAACTAAGTACTCTTGGAACTTTGCAGTCTGGGGATTAGATATCTTAGGACCATACCCACCGGCAATGGCTCTCCAATGTTGGTTCATCTTGACCGCCAAGGATTTCTTTTCCAAGTGGGCAGAAGCAGTTTTTCTCAAGGAATTCAAGGCCTGTTCTATCATTGACTTCGTGAGTTCCAATATGATCTATTGGTTTGGAGTTACTTACGCTATCCTCACCGATAACAGCACCAAATTCCGAGTAGTCAAGTTGAAAAAGTTATACGCCAAGTACAACATTCGCTCTAACCATACCTCCCGTAATCACGTGCAGGAAAATGGGTAGATTGAGGCATTCAATAAAACTCTCTCTAACATCCTGCAGAAAATGGTTGGTCAGAACAAGAAGAGTTGGCCTGATAAGCTCCCTAATGCCCTATGATCTTATCAGACGACGACTCGTAATTCCACCCAGGTGACCTCATATTCCCTGGTATACGGAACTAAAGTCATCCTGCCCATCAAGATTCAGTTTCCCTCACTGTGCACAGCGGCCTATAACTAGAAAGCACCGGATAAAGTGGCTGAAATCCATCTAGATGAATTGAAATCACTTGACGAGAATAGGATTCGTGCCCTGCACAATCTAGAAAGGCATCAGAGTAGGATGGCTCGAGCCTTCAATAAGAAGGTTTGCCTCCACTCTTTCCTGAAGGCGACTTGGTGCTGGATCTGAAAACACCAATGATACCTGGTAGAAAGACACCCAAGTTAGAGCCCATATGGGAAGGACCTTTCATTGTTTATAAGTTTTACCCTAATGGAGCATACTCCCTAGTGACCATGGATGGTGAGCGTAAAACCCCTTCCACCAATACCATGTTTCTCAAGAAATACTTTTCCTGAGCCTTTTCTGGTCCTACATGACCTTAAATTGGATTGTCCCATATGACCCTAAACTACACGCTGGTCCCGCACGACCTTAAACTGTTGGTCCTGCACGACCTCAAATTTCTAGTCCTGCATGACCTTAAACTGCTAGTCATTCATGACCTTAAACTGCTGGTCCTGAATGACCTTAAACCGGATGGTCCCATATGACCCTAAACTGCATGCTGGTCCTGCACAACCTTAAATTGTTGGTCCTGAAGGACCTTAAACTATTGGTCCTGCATGACCTTAAACTGCTATTCCTACATAGCCTTAAACTACTAGTCCTGCACAACCTTAAACTGGATGGTCCCACATCACCCTAAACTACACGCTGGTCCTGCACGACCTTAAACCGCTGGTCCTGCACGACCTTAAACTGGATGGTCCCGCATGACCCTAAACTGCACGCCGGTCCCGCATGACCTTAAACTTCACAGTCTAACATGAATTTAAATCGTACCATCCCACACGACATTAATCTACACGCAGTCCTGCATGATGTTAAACTGCACCTTCAAGAACTATGTGTGGCTTGATTCCCATCCTTATGGGATATGTAGGACCGCCCGAACATTTAGATTTCGGGTCCATCCCTATCTCTTAGAGATCTCCCGGTCACCTAGGCCTCTTGTCATGTTCCCTTCCTTGAGAGGGATATATATAGGTGTGGTACAGGGTTATGCCCTCCTTTGCGTTGGGTTTTTGGCAACTGTTCCATGCCCCCCCCCCTTTCTCCTGAGAGTTCTCCATCTCTTTGTTCTATACTCATCTGTGCTAATTGGTTGCTCTTAAGTTGAGCCCATCAACCCTTTGCAGTGGTTCGCCGATGTGTCAAAGAGTACTCTGGTCTAGGACCTGGAGTGTCAGATTCTACTTGGAAAAGTTCCATTCACTTTTCAGGCTTCATGTTCCCCTTCATTTGGGACCCCATTATCTTTCACACCCGAAGGGACCCCAAAAATGGCATGGAAGCTAGGCCTAAGGGCTCTCCTACCATTACGAGCCAATGCCACCAAGGGTTTCAGACAAAAAATTGATACAAGTCCCACATTACGAATATGTTCAGTGGTCAATGCTCATTTTTGTGTCCCCATTTCAGGCTAATGCGACATGGATGCTGTGTTGTGAACATGGTCAGCAATAATCCTATGTCGCCATGTCATCCCCTTCAGGCCTTGAATGTTGGTTACACGATTCACATTATGTTCCACCCCATCATGTCCAGGTAGAATTTCGACACTCTGGGCACTATCCCTCAGTGCACCTCTGCACATCAGGGGAACAAAGCTGTAATACGGCGTTCTTCGGGGCTCCCACGGTCCGAGCTCTAAGACCATAAACTAAGATCTTCTCTAATAACTATGGGTGGATCGATTGTCATCCTCATGGGATACGTAGGATCACCCAGACATCACATTTCCTGGTCCATCTCAACTGGGAGCTAGCCTCTCCTGCCCCTTATCCTCTGACCCTTACCGGCCTCTTGGTCCGAGGCTACTTTCCCATAGTTGCGAATGGTGATGATGTGGACCTCGTCCTCATTCACATCGGGTATACTTTATCACGTTGTTCGCATTCCTTCATGTCCAAGCTATATGACTTTAAACTGTGCTATCTGGTCCTGTCGCATGACCCTAAACTGTGGTGATATCATCTCGGCCGCACAAGGAAAAATGGCATTGCATTCTGATGACCTCATCATAGGGGACATCACATTGGGTATCGTTCATCCACCATACCATTTTTTAATGCTAGAATATGTCTTGATTCCCTTTGCGATACCGGGATCCCTAGGTCCTCGGCTTGTCGCTTCAAAAAAACATCTACCCTAAAGGACAAATGAGATCTATCAAATGCCACTCCTTTTAGTATGAGGGGCAGACCCGCATACCCATTTCATCCTTTGCACTACTACCTCATCGTACCACCCCATAGAACTATGTATGGCTTGATTCCCATCTTTATAGGGTACATAGGAATGCTCGTGTGCCCTGTTCCTGGGCCCAACCTAAATTTTGTTTTCGGTCCCTCGACCCAAAACCTCCCTAGGGAACACATGATGATGTGGACCTCATCCTCATTCATGTCAGGTTGTATGAGTTACATCACCGTGTGTCTCCTGGATTGCCTACTGTTCATGGTCCAAGTTCTAAGACCTTAATCTAAGACCCTTTCCAGAACTACGTATGGCTTGATTCCCATCTTTATGGGATACGTAGGAATTCCCAGATATTTTGTCTTGGGTCCAGCCCCGGGATTCACAAATCCCATCCTTTCTCACTGTTGGACCCTTGGCCTGACCCCTTAGGAAGTTGTGTAACTACAGCATTTTCCCTGAACAAGTTCGGGATGCCCCATAATGACATTGTGAAATGACAACTCCCTCATCAGAGAGGTCCTAACTAAAAGTAGGAATGATCCCTGATCAGATTAATGTGCCCGCCTAATGTGCTTCCACCAAAGTGGTGTAATTTCAAGAGTGTTGGATTCTGTTCGAACAAACCACCACTTCACCTTCCACGCTTTGCGTTCCCTTTATTCGGACCCTCATCATCTTTCACTTCTGAAGGGACCCCCCTAAAAGTATGGATGCTCATCTTATGGTTCTCTTGCCATCCTGGGCCAACATTCTGGAAGACTGATGGATGATATTTTGAGTTAGGTCCCATGTTTCGAACATGGTCAATAGTCGACCATCATTTGTTGTCCCCATTTTAGGATAACGCAATAGGGATGTTGTGTTTCGAACACGGTCAACAGTTGTCCTTTATTTCCATGCCGCTCCCACAGTGTTCCTAATTTGGGGTAATGTGATTCACATTTTTCATTCCCCTATGTTTGGACTGATTCTGATTCACCTATCATTTCCCCGCTCGTGCGCTAAAGCACATTGAGAAGACGATACATCGATCGGTCTGAGGTCCTCTTCCTTTTATTGGGCCTCCCTCTTCTCATCGGAAATCTGGATTCGAATCTCAAATTCCTGAAGCTTGGTTGACACTCCCACAATCAAACGAAGTGATAGTACGAGCATCCTTTGTTTCTCACATCGGGTACGGCCCACGTGAGCTTTGAAATGAATTTCTATTTATTTCGGGATTATGGTTGAGCACGTTAAACCAAGGGGACAAGTAAATAAATTTTTCCATACATATAGTTCAAAATAAGTAGTATGGCAAAATAATTTTATGGGTTTGGCCAAAACAAGGCCCTTAAGGTTCGGATTCTTGGATGGATCGTTCCAATGTCGCTACCTTTTAGCTGGTGGCCTCTAGGACTGCTTCCCACTCCCTGAGGACCGTCTCTTCATCAGCAGCCGCGAAGCGCAGTTCACTGACCCTAGCCCTTGCATGCGCCTGTTCGGTTTGAAGTTCAGTCATCTGGTAACTCGCTTCCACTAGTTGCTCTTGGGAATATGCCAGCTGGGCCCTCAACTGCTGCACGAGCTTAGAATAATTTGCAATGAATATCTCCTTTTATTTCTCCTATTCTTCGAGGGGTCGGACCTCTTACTCAACCTTCAAAAATGCTCGGGTACTCCCCGAATCCCCCCGACACTGGGTGACTTTGTAGCATCGGCTGCTCTCACGCATCTCCTCATCCATGTAGTCACAAACTTTCAAGTGAAGGTGTTAAGCATCTGTCCCTCCAGCACAATGGAAACACAGCCAGGTGTGGAGTGATCCCATCTTCTTCAGCCATTCCATCTGAGGTTGATTGAGAAAACGCCCGATGCACTTCCACCCTTTGTTTCCGCGTCATTCGGCTCTCCTCGGCCACTTTCGAGTCCAAATCATCAATATCCTCAGGATCAGCGGGCCGATAGATAGGAAAGACAACCAACAGGATAACAGCAGGGTCTTCCTTAGGTATTCCTCCCAAGGGGTTAGGCTCTTCAGCGTCTAAGTTACCTTCCCCTCTCACCTCGACCCCGGTGGCACCTTCGTCAACTTTTGGCCCTGCCCCAACAGCAGCGCCACTGGTGTCCACTTCTCTCTACTCACCAATTGTCGGGGCCGACTCGGTTTGGGAGGCATGTCCTATATAGGGTGGTACATTTTCTATTGACTCGCTCGCAGATGGTCTGGGCTCAGCAGCCCGATGAGCCTCCAATACCGTGATCACTGTACAGACAACGAGCACCCTAATCAATTGAGTTCTCCGACAGTAAGTACCAGTATCGAAGCAAGGAACTTACAGGAACCTAATTCATCAGTCTACAGTGTTTTGGTCACTATAGTAGTTGTCATAGTGGGGGATCCCTCAATTCTTGTCAATTCAATAATGGGAATCGGTGCCCCACCTTGTTCCATTGGCACTTCCCCCCTCCTTCAACTGGAGACTCTTGATCAGCACCAATATGCTCCTGAGTAAGATAAAGAGAGTGGATTAAGGATTTCAAAGTAGAGAAGATAAAGGAGGAGGATAGATAAGAGTTGAAGCATACCTCAAGTAGCTCAGTCACATCTATGTTAGAGTCGACGATCTCGCCACTCTCCCGGAGGCTCCCTTGGTGGGACACACCTTGAGACCCTTCACCTTTGGGCTTCTCTTCTCCTTCACCTTCTCTTTCTTCCTCCTCCTCTTCTATCTCATCACCCCCCGGCTCATCATTGCTATCATCATCCTCCGACGGCATCTTTTCCGGATCATGCACCTGGCCAAGAATCACTTTCACCAAGAAAGATAGCTCCACACGCTGACCTCGTTGGCATGTGTACATGTCCATGGTAGTCAGCTATGCATGACGACAATGAAAGTTCACTCTGTCGACCATCTGGACAAGCCCAACTTCTGGAAGCTGGATCCCATCTCGCACTATCTTCTTCTAAAGGGATTCAGTACTCACCAACTACCGCAGGGTTAGCCAGGCCGACCATAGCACCGGGAAGATTGTGTCATGAGAAGTTTGAAGAAGATATCTTATTTTCTTCCTGGGAAGTTCTCTGGTCACTCCATGGGATGCTCCTCCTCTAGGAAACGAGGGTGTGGCCACGCCATGCGACACCCCCACTGCTGAGGTCCTGACCTGTGCAGGCCATGTTGTCTGAGGTGCTTCGGGTCTTCCCTCTCTAACGACACTCTGCCTACTATCTCGCTGCCCGGGTTCCACACTGGCGACCTTGAGTTTCCAAAATCACTTTCGCAATATCCCCTCGGGGTATGATATGTCCCAATGTTCTTCATACTCAGTTGAGAGGCCAACATCAACTCCGGTGGGAGGAAAAGTGATGATGTCACCGGAGCCATAGGTCATGGACATCATCCACATTTGGCGAAGAACGCAGGGATGCCTTTCTTCCCAGAAATCAGTGTATACCTTTTTTGGCATCCGTTGGCGGCACCCAAACTACCGGGTGAACCTGGACGGCATATAATGCTCGCATAAGATCTTCCCATCAATTCGGGCCACAAGTACCCCGCCTCTAATGCTCTGGAAGTACTCCCTCTACTCCAGTGAGCCTTGCCCATTTTCTATCATCTTGCTAGTTGGGGTGGGTAATGGGATGAAATCGAATTTGGCATGATTACCAATTATGATCCTTACTCCCTCTTCATTGAGCATCAGCAGCATGACCCTGATGATGTTTAGCAGGGAAGTTCGAAGGCCATTACCTAGAGGACGGATTGAATTCGTGAAGGTATATCTACCCCAATGAGCCGCAACCTAGCCATAGAAGATCTGGAAGGG
Organism: Viscum album; assembly: GCA_963277665.1. Classification (NCBI taxonomy): domain Eukaryota; kingdom Viridiplantae; phylum Streptophyta; class Magnoliopsida; order Santalales; family Viscaceae; genus Viscum; species Viscum album. The sequence goes on along the minus strand of OY728150.1, from coordinate 30,310,654 downwards.
ACCACAGATTCTATTAGGTGACCACCCTCTCAATATGCATCCCAAAATGGCATACAGACGAGCCAGCACGGGGACCCCCAGATTGAATCTTTTGTTAGCAGTCACGATGCCAGCCATCACCAGGGTCGCTGGACAGACTCACATCCTTATGTCCCTCACTGGTAAGATCCACCCACTCTGGAATGTGGCGAGGAATCCGGCATACTGAACATTCGGGTCTCGACTCTCATTTATGTTGTAGCCCCATGACTGATAGTTCCCTGCCTCCAAGATCCTCCAGTATGATCTTCTGTTGCTCCTCTGTGCCACGGTTGGACACTGTCTCCCTCGCCCTGGAATCTTGACTATCAGATCCCCTTCCAAGAACAGGCTAAACCAATCCTTGTAAGCAATGTCCTTTATGAAATCCTTGACAACCTGCCTCTCCTTACCCAGCTCCAATAAGTGCCATGTTAGCATGGGGGTTCTTGATCCGTCTCCCCAGGTGCTCATTGGCAGAAGGAATTCATCATATTGGTGGCCCTCCAAATGGACACCCTCGATGCAGTGAATGTCCCAAAGACTGATATCAACTTCCCCATGATGAAGATGGAAGGTATTGGTATCGAGGGACCACCAAGTGAACATCTCTGGCCCAAGCTTGTGCTAGCGGTAGAAGTGAAATTGCGACGTCCACACCGCCTCGAATAATCCAACATGCCGTAGCTCAGCCCCAAATTGGTCATATGTATGGAGAACCTAGTATTCCCAGGCCCATTCACTGGTGAAGTTTCCTCTGGACCGTAGGTCCCAGTCTTGCAGCCAGCCTTTAGCCTCATCAGTGAATCTCTGACAGAAATTGCTTGCATAGAGGGTCGGGGAACTCTCTGCGACAGGGTCACTCCCTAAAATGGTGCTAGTCCTGGGATTCATGATGTAAACATCCATATGTCTGGTTTCCCTAGAAGGATGACCATTGTTGGTGATGTTTTATCAAGGTATATCGTCCTCACAGGTCACCCATGACCGCGGTGTATCAACTTCAATACCCGGAAAAGGGACTTCCTCCAAAATACCAAAGTCCCATAGTGGCAGATTATTGGACAGGGCATAATTTTTTTGGGAGGGGGTTAGCATATTGAAAAGGGTATGGTTATTGGATACAATCCTTTTTGCACCATAAACCTCAGGGTTGGCGACCATTTCATCCCTCCGAGCAGCGGCTTCTCCCTCATCAGCCTGATTTGCGGCCATCTTCTTCTGACAAGTGCTTGAGTAGCTGTCGCGGAATATGAGAGGATGGCGTGAAAAATCAGTAACTGTCACGAAATATCAGGATGTGGTGTGAAAAAAACTTGGGTTTGTGTGAAAAATGACACCTAATTTTGGTGGAATTGGGCGCAACTGGAGTGGTTTTTCACACAGGACCATAGAAATTTTTGTGCACGAGAACTGAGAGCTTATCATGCAAGGAAATTCGTACATAGCATGGGACCCATGGTAGCTTTTTATAAGTAGGGTCTGGTATACATGCGTGTGTGAAAATAAAATTCCTCGCCCCCTTTGGTTTTGCACACCGCCCCATTTTTTAGCGCGCATGGACCCCACAGAGTTCTTTATTTCGGCGTTTCCCTCGGAATTAGACCGTTGTGACCCCTCGCTGATCCAATTCTGAGGGGGGAGCATTTATAGACACCTAAAAACACTCAAGGACTAAATAAGGTTTTGAAACAATAAAGTGAAGTCATATTCAAATCTAGGGACCCAGTTCGGGGGTCCTGAAGGAGTCGCGCGAAAAAAATTCACAAGTGCGCGAAAAAATATGCCCCATGTGGAAAGCTTCGGGATGCGCGAGAGTTCTTCAGTGTGGGTGTGGAATATTTTGTGCCCATGCACTACGCGGTTGAAATTTCATGCTGCCAACATCAGCATGTAATTATTTCACGCTGACCTATTTTCCGCGCCCCCGAATGCCTATAAATAGAAGGCGACCCCCTTCGACTTCCAAGATGAAGAATCTGAACCAGCTCTCGCGTGCGAAATTCACCTTTCGTGCACACAAATATGGCTTTCAAGTATGGTTCCTTTCATGCCAATTCACCCTGGGTTATGCCTTCGCATGAGATCCCCTTGGTTTAGACTGAATTCCAATCCCTTCGGGGTCTGCCCCATATGCGCAATCCCTTCCACTTGCGCGCAGGCTGGACAATTGTGTGCAATCCCCTTCAATTGCGTGCACCCCAGTCATTGCGTGTAGCCTCTCCCAATTGCGTGCAATTAGTCCTCCTTGCACGCAATTCATTCTAGTTGTGTGAAAAGCCTCGGCTCCATTTACACCCAATCCTCACTGATTCCGTGCCAGCCCGGTGTTTTTCTCGCAGGGCAGCTTTTTTCGCGCGCAAGCCTCAAAGGTTGTGCACAACTCTACGGGGCCATGTTTCCCATACTCCTTGGGAATACCTATACATGTGTGTCTGATGATATTCTTATGGATGTCATTCATGGGTGTCTCTCACACCCCGGGCATCCACATCATACATCGTTTTCCCATACGACCTTCTAGGTTCGTACGAAGTAACTTCAAAGTCCCTTGGATGGTTCTTCCCATTGCGTTGCTTCGTCTCATGCTTCTTCGCATAGGCACGCTAATGGCTATTTCTTCTTCGCATAGCCACACTAACATGGAACCCTCGATGGTTCGCTCCATGACACCCCATCACTATGGCTTTGTATGTCCCCTCTCTGCACCAAGGAGCAGAGGGTCCTGGTTATGTAAGTCCTAGGGGTGCGGAGTGAACCCACCTCGTCCGAGCTGCAGGATGTTAAAATTCCAAGGACCATCATCCTCAGCACATGACGTTAAATTTTGACCTCGCCTTGTGCCTCACATGCAGGGTCCCCTACCTTGAACATTCTCCACGCCCACTAGTCTCCACGTGGATGGGATCACCCCTCACGGGGGATGATATCCTCCTTATTGGAGTGGCATTTGTCTGTGGGAAAAGGGCAACCACCTTGGTGTAAGCCCCGAGATTTTCTTGCCAGAGGTAGCATCCATGCTCCTCCTTTCATCTTCGGTCCCCAGGGCTAGCGGAGGTCATGGTGGGAAACGGTGCTTCTCCTTTCTTCAATACCAAATCCCTCTCTCGTTGCGCTTTGTCTCCCTCGGGCCTCCATCCTGGAGTAAGTCCCGACCTCTTGGGCTGCTAACCATGCATAAGCCCCTGTTTCCTCTTTGGGCTGCCAATCTTGCATAATCCCCACTCCATTTCCCATGAACGCACCTTTCGCGATGTGATCATCAGGTCTCTATTATCCCTTGTTTCTCAGACTGAGCATGACTCACGTGAGCTTAGAGCGAGCACCGACCATGACCAACACCACTTGGGTCGCCTCAGAGTGTAAGCCCCAAACATCATCCCGAACTACGGTGACTTTGATCCATGTCAAGGCATGGTACGTAGGAAGCCTCCATGAGGTTCAATCCCAACACCACTTGGGCCGCCTCAGAGTGTAAGCCCAAAACACCATCCCGAACTATGGGGACTTTGATCCATGTCAAGGCATGGTATGTAGGAAGCCTCTGTGAGGTTCAAGCCCACCACTTGGGCCGCATCAGAGTGTAGTCCCCAAACACCATTCTGAACTACTGGGACATTGATCCATGTCAAGGCATGGTACATAGGAAGCCTCCTTGAGGTTCAAGCCCACCACTCGGTTATTCCGACCATCCTCACATCGGTTCACCGACACCTTGGGCTGCCTCAGAGTGTAAGCCCAGAACACCATTATGAAATATGAGGACTTTGATCCATGTCATGTCATGGTATGTAGGATTCCTCCACGAGGTTCAAGCCCACCAACTAGTCATTTCGACCATCCTCACGTCAGTTCCCCCAACATCTTGGGTTGCCTTAGAGTGTAAGACCCAAACACCATCCCAAACTACGGGGACTTTGATCTATCTCAAGGCATGGTACGTAGGAAGCCTCCACGAGGTTCAAGATCAACACCTTAGGCCGCCTCAGAGTGTAAACCCCAAACACCATCCCGAACTATGGGGACTTTGATCCATATCAAAGCATGGTACATGGGAAGCCTCCACAAGGTTCAATCCCACCACTTGGGCCGCATCAGAGTATAAGCCCCAAACACCATCCCGAACTACGGGGACTTTGATCCATGTCAAGGAATGGTATGTAGGAAGCCTCCCTGAGGTTTAATCCCACCACTTGGGCTGCCTCAGAGTGTAAGCCCCAAATTCCATCCCGAACTATGGGGACTTTGATTCATGTCAAGGCATGGTACATAAGAAGCCTCCATGAGGTTCAAGCACAACACCTTGGTCCACCTTAGAGTGTAAGCCCCAAACACCATTCCGAACTATGGGGACATTGATCCATGTCAAGGCATGGTATGTAGGAAGCCTCCACGAGGTTCAAGCCCGACACCCGGTCGTTACGACCATCCTCACATCGGTTCACCAACGCCTTGGGATGCCTCAGAGTGTAAGCCCCAAACACCATGCCGAACCATGGGGACATTGATTCATGTCAAGGCATGGTATGTAGTAATCATCCACGAGGTTCAAGTACACCATCACCTGGTCATTCTAATCCCGTTCACGTCGGTTCCCAACCACCTGAACTATGTGGTCTTTGATCCTTTCCAAGGCATGGTACGTAGGAATCCTCTATGAGGTTCAAACCCAACAACCATTGGACTCCAGGTCCTCCTTCACGCCAATTCCCACCCTCTCTGGAACTACGTGGACTTTGATTCCCTACCCTGGGGATAAGTAAGAAGCCTCCATGAAGTTTGAGCTCATCACTCATGTCTCATACTAATCTCCCCCTCGAGCCTATGTGTCTCGGGAATCTCATGCCCCAAACTATAGGTTCCACTTCTTCTGGGTCCCATCCATGCGTCCATTCTCATGGGTCTCCTCTTCAGGTGTCCCATCATCTCACTGAACTACGCGGACTTTGATTCACTGCCACGGAGATATGTAGGAAGCCTCTACGAGGCTCAATCCCAACTTCACTGTCTCCCTTGCGATGATGATATTTCATCCCCGTTCACTTCATCACCAATCCTGATCCTCACTCGGGCCTCCACATCCCAGTAGGATCATGCCACCCCACTCCCCATTCAATCAAACAACATTCAGGAAGCCACTCACATGATGGCCCTGGTATCGGTGTTCCCTCCAGGGGGTTCCTCCATCTTATCCACTCTAATCAGTGTTTCGATCAGTCTGATCCATCCCCACTTGACGTTAAACTTGTGGAATACCCTGTGTTAAACATAGGAAGATGAGGAATACCTCAAATACATGCCCATAGCATATGATTCCCTGTGTTCGATGTGGGATTCCTCAGGCTTCCGTGCCCTTGAGAAGCCCTCTAATAAGGGACGGAAGACAAACACGTCAATCCCCCAATGTCCAGACATGCCAGTGTTTCCCAATGTGACTACTCCCCAAACCAAAGGTTGTTGCCCTGACCGAACCCCTTGGAATATCCTGACAGAAGTAGTGTAATTAACTGGTGTCCATGAAGATATGGTGCCGATAATAGTTTCACAAAAAAGTTTGAAATATATAAGAGAGACCCGGACTAGGTGATGAGATCCGAGGAGGAATCCACAGAAGGAAGAACCGACATCCCATCATCCTGTTTCGACCAAGGAGCAGACGTCCCTGAATAAGGAGTGGATGTCGCCCGCCTTTAGAAAGCAGGAATGCGGGGTAACAGTTGTGCGTCCTCCACATGATGGATGTGTGTACCCCGGTGAAAGCGTTGAAAACAAAATCCATCATGAGAAATGTGGAAGTCATCCAAAGGCTTACTTTGACCTCGAGATAGTATCTCAGAGAAAGGGTGCCTTTGGTATGGACTATAGCTATCCATTCTAGGTATAATAGTTCTATAAAGAATTCAAAACAATTATAAAGTCTATGGATCTATATGAATCCATCTGTGTTTTATAAACCCTTTCTTATAGGAGAAAGTATCTTATTTCAAACATCGTTAGTAAATGGGTTATGGATACAAGCACTTTCCATTTGTGGCATGGAGTGGTTGGAATAGGATAGAAGGATTTAGAGATGATCTGTAAATCCCTGATCCTTGGTGATATGTAAAATTAATGTATTATTCAAGATGTTGTATGGGAGAAGAATGAAAGGAATCCACCAATAATTAAGTAACTACTTACCATGGCCAAATGTGTGATGGTCGATTACCTTATTCCTAAAGTAGAAGTTCCTTTTAGAGTGCGGGTCATCTATTTCATCAATATATCCAAGGGAGAGTCAAAACCATATAGGCCTCAAGCATGTATTATTCAAAAAATATATATAGGATTCCTAGTGCTTACTGGGTCATTTTAGAAGAGGGTTAGTTTCAAAACTGAGACTATAAAATGTACCTAAGTGGCTCCCTTCTCCCCATACAAGAATACAAAGGGGTGAGGACCACAACCTTCACAATGTAATCACAAATATCAAGTGTAAAACAAAACAACTTAGTTATTTTGGCCTTAGATACATTAAATAGTAAAATATGGCATGTTTTTAAAGGAAGGGCCCTATTCAGGATCATCATCCATTTTCAGATATAATGGGGATGGATATTAGCTCACGTGGGTGGATATGAGTTCATAAATACTGTGCATATCCCAAATTCCTATTTCAATCCCTACCTATAGAATATTAGTAGCTTCAAGCCACACACTTTTAATGAGCATGATATCAAGTACCAGGTAAATCATGATGATAGATTTGTATACTGGCCATATGGTTTTCCTACTAAAACCAACACTGACTGTGCTACTAGGAGGCTCACAGTACATGGTTATTTGATATCCCTTCATGAAGGGATCCTAGTATCCAAAATATGTAACACCCCAAGGTTTTAAAAATTAAATTTAAATGCATGAAACTTTGTTTTAAGAATATATTTATAACTAGCCTTTAAACAGAATTTTTCCGCTTCTATGTTTTGAATTTCGAAAAATGATCATCTATAATTGTGTTCAGTAAGTTATTTGGAGCCTGATAGAACCAAAATGCTTTTTGGTGAATAGTAACATACACTTATGAATAGTGATATTAATAGTAATATGACCCTTATGAATAGTAAATAATATTATTATTTTATTTTCTTAAGGATATATGATAATGGGATGTTGATTAATTTTTCAAGGTGTTAAAAATGAGTTATAAATTTAAAAATTGTTATTTTTGAATAAATTATGATTTTATTTAAATATTAAATTAATAATATTTAGAAAATTATTTTCAAAAAAAAGATTTCATTTTTTAATTCTACACGTCGAGAAATGGTTAGGGTGAATTTATGGGAATTTTCTAAAATTCTAGAATTAGATGAATAGTAAAAAAAGATAAAATACGATAAATGCTTAATACTTGATTTACTGCATCATAGGTGATGAAATAATGATATAATACTACTTGGTTAAAAATCACATGCCATTATTACTATTTTGGGTCACATTAATTAAGACTATTCATAGTCTTGAGCAAAAATATTATAATAATGATTAAAATAAGGTAAAATACCCCCTCTCCTCCACTATAAATACCACCCTCATTCCCCTCTTCCTCCCACACCTCTCAAGCCTTGATCCTCACCTAAGTTATACCCAATACTCCTCCCATGGATATTCCACACTTTCTAGAGCTTCTGGTCTCACCAAAAGTCCAAAACCAAAGGCCTTAAGAAGGATCTCAAGGAGAAGAGATCAAGATGTAAACACCATCTTTTGTTTTCTTTCTATTCTTTTCATTTTCTTTTCTATTCTTCTTATTTACTAAACTCCCCTTATCCAAGAGGTATTAATGATCTATTATCTTACATATTCTATATTTCATCATGTTTTTGTAAGACTCACCATTATACTTCTTCTCCTCCCCCACTTATTCAAAAAATTAAAACATTGTTCGTGATGTGTCGATTTACCAACATCATGGACTATGTGATTTCAATTTCATTTAATTTCTTCAAGACAAGTAATGAAACCATTTTTATGGATGAAATAGATTATAATTAATTTATTATATCTTATATAATGTTCTGTAATCATTTTTCACACATGTTATTAATTTATAAAACAAAATGAGTTTTTTACGATCGAAGAATCACTAAAATAACCTAAACAAGTATCAATAATGTTGTAAATCATGAATCATCCTCATGACATAATTAAAACTGATAAATGGTATAATTTAAGGTTATATAAATATTTAAATACCACTCCATTCCAATTCTGATTTTTCACTTCCAATCGACAAAAATATCCATCATGAACCAATCATGGAAATCATGTAAAGAACGCACCCAAAACAACGGAAGGAAAAAAATACTAACAATTAAAGTGAAGAATAATGTAATGAAATGATAATATAAGGTATTATAAACATGGATATGTTTTTTAAGATATTAATAAAACTTTTTTAACCATTATAAATGAGGTTTAAAACAAGTTTTAAGGGAGACATACCCGAGGTAAGGGAATTCTTAACCCGATTTCAATTCTTTGGGTTAACCTTCTACTTCGTTATTTATGTGGTATTAAAATTGTTTTTGTGATGGGTTTTATTTATATTTTGTTTAATTATGTGTATTTAAAGTGTATATACATATTCCATCCACTCTATTAAGTCTCTCTTCAATTATATTATATTTGTAAGGGAATTTTCTTTTTAAATCCTCTTTTAAAATTTTGTTTTACAAAATTCAAAAGAAATGTTTTTATATAATTATTCATGTTGTATGATTATGTTCTGGTTCATGGGAATTTTTTATAATTAAGGGTGGGATATATATTCTCCTCTATTGAATTGGTTATGTGTAAGTTGTAGGTCATCTGTATGGTTACTCCAAGTGTAACTGTGATGGTTACACAAATTGTAAGGTATCTGTGAGGGTTACAAATTTTAAGGTAGTAGAGAGAGTTACAAGATTATGTAAGTAATTCCCCAATATACCATTATGGTTATATTTATGCTCTTATGTATTGTGGGAATCTTTTTTAAATCTCATGTTTAACAAAGTAAGTATATATGGGTGAAAATTATGTCTTTTGAAAATGATTTCATACATTACAAGTATTCATGTATTAATGTGTTATTTCTTTATTTTTATATCCCTTAATGATATTCTTGTGATCTTGCCAAGTTTTTAAATGATTTTCACAGGTTATAAATATGTGTAAGACAAAGAAGGAATCTAAGTTAAATGTTTGAATAATTTTAAATGAAGCCATGTTTTATTTGAAAAGTTTTTATACTTTTTTTATGGTATCCACTCTGTATTAATGTGTAATGATATGAATTTGTTATGTCCCTTTTCTCTAAAGATATAAAATTGAAAAGATCCTCAATGTGAAAGGAATTGATTTCTTGAATAAATTCAAGATTATTAAATGTAAAAAGGTCAGGTCCTTATAGTTGGTATTAGAGGATGGTTTAGATAAATTTAGGGGTTAGGATGATGTTAATATGAAACCATAAATGTTTTTTTACTCAATGGTTAATTTGAAATAACATAGAATTTTAATATTACCATGCTGCTTCGACTAAGATATGTTTTTTCAGAATGGTTGTCTATAGAAGAAACATGGAAGATGAATATGAGAGGTGTCTACAGAATAACATTCTTCTGAATCTACAGCCTGGAATGGTAGGGATTGGAACAGAACAATTTATGACAGTAATGGATCAGCTAACGTATGAAATAAATGGTGGTGGCATCCATGAAAGAGAAAAACCATAGATACTAAAACGGAACATGAAAATAGTGGAACATTTTATGAGACAACACCCTCCTGCATTCAATGGATCTTCTGAACCAGTTGCGGCTAAAGTGTTGATTAAATCCCACAAAAAGATATTTGATGTTATGGGATGTTCAGATAATCAAAATTTAAGTATTTCCATTTATAGTTTTTAAGGTGAATCTGATTAGAGGTGGTAAATGGTAAATAATATCAAGGATATAGAGGATATGGATGCCTTATAGTGGGATGAATTTAAAATCTTTTCCTTGGAAAATATTTTCCTAAGGTGGTGCAGCTTAGGATGGAGAATAAATTCCTTGAATTGAAGTAAAAGGAGGAAGATTCAGTGGTTTTGTATGAAGCTAACATCACCTAATTGTAGAGGTATTCTCCAAATCTTATTCTGGATCTTGATAGAAAAACCAACCTCTTTTACTCAGGGTTTAAGATAAGGTATCGAAGGGCGTTGGCCTCCCGTGAATTCAAAAGTTATGAGAAACTTTTCCGATGATATGAGAGGGTAGAGATGGAGTTTGTTGATTATCACATGAATTTTGGAAAAAATGAGAATAATAGGTCCATATGGAAAGTTATGGAAAAGAATAAACCAAAAAATCTAATGGTAAGAAAATCTAGTTTTCAGTTTGTGAAAAGTGTGGCAAGAAGCACCTGAGGTAATGTCTTACCAAAACTAGAAAGTGTTTTAAATGTGGTAAGTTTGGACATATGGCCCAAGATTGTAATGAAAATGATCCTAAGACTAATCCTAATAAGAAAAATGTTAAGTGTTTTAAATGTGGTGAGATGGGTCATTATGAAAATGTCTACCCAAAGAGAGATCTAAATGATGAAAAGAAGCCTGGCTATAAGAAGTAAGGTGTAATGAGATCTTTTGTGACTACGTTAGAAGATGTCGGTCCATCCAATGAAGTTGTATCAGGTACTTTTTTTGTTTACTCATATTTTTCTAAAGTTTTTTTCGATACGGAGTCTACATGTTCCTTCATTTCTGAAAAATTTTCTCGTAAATTTGAAATATCACCTCAACAAATGAGACTGGAACTTATTGTTAAAACACTATGGGGAAATATTATAGTAAATAGGAATTATAATAATCTTTATATTGTGGTATGTGGAAATACTTTACCTAAAAACCTTGTTTTTTTCCCTTAGTTGAGTTTGATGTTATTCTGGAAATGGATTGGCTTTCTATTTATCATGCTAAGTTTGATTTTATAATTAAAGAAGTTGTTTTTAAGAAAAATTTTCAGTTTTTATACAATAACTAACCCATAAAATTGATAACATATCAGGAAGCTGAGAAACTTTTGAAATATGGAAATAAAAGTTATCTTTCTCGTATTGTTGAAAATAAGGGAACTGTTCAGATTAATGATGTTCCAATGGTAAATTAATACCTTGATGTTTTTCCTGATGAGTTATCTGGAGTCATACCTGATCAGGAAGTCTAATTCACAATTTAATTAGTTCCTGATGCTAAGATAAAGTCAAAACCCCCATATCGTATGGATCAAATGAAACTTCTTGAATTGAAAAATTAGTTTCAAGATTTACTTGATAAAGGCTTCATTATTCCTATCACTTCACCAAAGGGTGCCCCTATTTTTTGTTAAAAAGAAAGATTTCTCCATGAGACATTTCATTGATTATAGAGCCTTGAATAACATCGCTATTAAAAACAAGTATCATTTGCCTCATATCGATGACTTACTTGATCATATCCAGGGCACTCATTACTTTCCCAATATTGACTTGAGATCAGGATACCATCAGCTGAAGGTGAAGTAGGATGACATCCCGAAAATAGCTTTTCGTACTAGATATGGTCATTATAAAAAAAATTATTCCATTTGGGTTAACTAATGAACCTTTTGTATTAATGGATCTTATGAATATAATATTTAACGAGTTATTGGATAAATTTTTGGTTATGTTTATTGATGAAATTATGATATTTTCTAAGATTAAATAGGACCATGAAAAATATATAAGGGTTGTTTTACAAACCTTAAAGGAAAAGAAACTGTATGTAAAATTCATCAATTGTGATTTTTGGTTACAACATATTTCTTTTCTTGGGAACATTGTAAATAATAATGGAATAACAGTTGATTCTAACAAAACAAGAGTTGTTTATGAATGGAAAAGGCCTAAAAATGTTACATAGATTCGTAGTTTTATTGTATTATCATGTTATTACCGATGGCTTGTTAAAAACTTTGCACGGTTATATATCCTGCTAACCAAGTTAACGTGAAAAGGGGTTAAATTTCTTTGAATAGAATAATGTGATGTTTGTTTTCAGTAACTGAAGAAGAGATTGCTGAATCCTCCATTTTTTGCCTTGCCTCCCCGAAATGGTGAGTTTTTCATCTACAGTGATGCTTCTCTAAAGGGACTTTTTTGTGTTTTGATGCATAATGACCAGGTAATTTCTTATGCTTCAAGAAAACTAAAAAAGCATGATTTAAATTATCATACACATGATTTTGAATTGGTATCTATGGTTTTTGCTTTTAAAATTTAGAGGCATAATTTATATGGAGCCAAATCTCAAATATATACTAACTATAAAAGTTTGAAGTATATATTCACTCAGAAGGAATTAAACATGATACCAAGAAGATGTATTGAATTGATAAAGTATTATGATTGCACGATCAATTTACATCCGGGAAAAGAAAAAAATGGTAGATGCCTTGATTCAAAAACAACATTCATAATTAACCAAGTTAAGTTTGTAAAATGATCCCTTGATTAATTATTTGATGAATTTTGGATTAAAAGTTGTTGGTGTAGGAAATACCTTTGTTCTGTTTCAGGTTTCATTGCATTCATCGTTATTAGATAGAATTAAGTAAGTGTAGAAGGAATACCGTGAGCTATAGAAAAGGGTATAATTGGTTCAAATCGGTAAGTTTCCAGAATTTAACCTTGATAAATATTGTGTTTTAAGATTTGGAAAAAGGTTGTGTGTGCCTTTTGATTTCCATTTGAAGAAATATTTTTTGTGTGAAGCTCATAGTTCTCCATTTTCAGTTTATCCTGGGAGTACTAAGATGTACAAATACCTTCGGGAGTATTACTAGTGGGATGGAATGGAAATGGATATTGCTGATGTTCCCATGAAATGTTTGACATGTCAACAGGTTAAAGTAGATTGGAAGTTACCAAAGGGGATGCTTCAGAATTTTCTAATGCCAGAGTGGAAATGGTAGGATATATCTATTAACTTTTTGGTGAGACTACCTAATACTTTTTGAGGTAATAATGTGATTTGGGTTGTTGTTTATCGGATGAGTAAATCTGCATATTTTCTTTCTATTCGACATATAATGTATTTGGATCAGCTTTCTCGACTATACCTCAAAGAGATTGTTAGGTTACATGGAGTTCCTCTTTCCATTGTATCTGACTGAGATCCCAGGTTCACTTTTAATTTTAGGAAGGGCCTTTAAAAGTCATTGGGAACCGAATTAAATTTTAGTACATCTTTTCATCCTCAATCGGATGGGTAGTCATAATGAATGATTCAGAATTTGGAGGATATGCTTCAAGCTTGTTCAATGGACTACCAGGGGATTTGAGATCAATATCTTTCTTTAGTTGAGTTTTCTTGTAATAATAGTTTTTATTCCAGTATACAAATGGCACCTTTTGAGGCATTGTATGGGAAGTCACTAGTGCAGAAAATGATTTTTACGTCACCATTTTTTACGTCGGTTATATATAACCGACGTAAAAATGCGGCGAGTAGATTTTTTACGTCGGTTATTTTAATAACCGATGTTACAAATCGCGCCTGTTGGGTTTTTACGTCGGTTATCTTATAACCGACGTAAAAAACCAATGCGCGGGGGGTTTTTTACGTCGGTTATTTGGAAATTGATGTAAAACACCCGATATCGACGCGTTTTTTACATCGGTTATCAAATAACCGACATAAAAAATCAAAGCGCGGTGTTTTTTACGTCGGTTATTTTATAACCGACGTAACCCCCCCCCCCCCCCCCGAGATTTGGTTTTTTACGTCGGTTATTTGATAACCGACGTAAAAAACGCGTTGATATCGGGTTTTTTACGTCGGTTTCCAAATAACCGATATAAAAAACCCCCCGTGCATTGGGTTTTTTACGTCGGTTATCTTATAACCGACGTAAAAAATGTGTAGATATTGGGTTTTTTACATCGGTTTCCAAATAATCGATGTAAAAAAAAACCCGCGCATTGGTTTTTTACGTCGGTTATCTTATAACCGACGTAAAAAACGAGACATCTACGCATTTGTTACGTCGGTTATAAAATAACCGATGTAAAAAACCAAATCACGAGGGGGGGTTTTACGTCAGTTATAGAAAAACCGACGTAAAAAACCCGTAGATATCTCATTTTTTACGTCGGTTATAAAATAACCGACGTAAAAAACCAAAGCGCGGGATATTTTTTACGTCGGTTTTAAAATAACCGACGTTATAAATTTAAAAAATAGTTTATAACATCGGTTATTATATAACCGACATTATAAAACTTTTAAATGGCTCGTGGACTGTCATTTACAATTTTTCGATTGACACTCCGCCGTCTCGTCTCTCTCGTGCGGTAAACCCTAATCGGATTGTCGATCGACCTGCGTTAAACTCATTTTGGCTTCATTGTTTATCTTCTTCACTCCTCTCGGATCTATCATCTCAACTCGCAACATTCAACTAAGCCTTCTACGAATTTATTTCGTTCGTTTTTTTTTCACGGATATTCTATAATTATGTTTTGTGATTTTTCTTCATTGTTTATCTTCTTCATTGCTGTCTAAGGTGATCTCGACGGACATCAGCCCTCGGAAGGGCATCGACGAGTTGGGTGTGGTGCAGAAGGTAAAAGAAGCCATGGCTTCCCTGGTCTACGTACCCCGCCTGTCGTCCCTTCCATCTTCCTCCACCCCTGCCGCCTCGTCGTCATCCTCCTCCTCCTCTTGGATCTATCATCTTAACCGAGAGTGTTTATTTTATTTCTTCTTTCCCATACTTAAAATATTCTTAAATTATTATGATACATATGATCATTGATGGAAGTGATACAATTTCACATGGTGTAGGATGATTTATGGGTGGGGTGAGACCATGACATTAGCATTGGGGTGTGAGAGGAAAACTAGTGGAGAAGTGGTATACAAGAACCTTAATTTTAGTATATATATATATATTTATATAATTTTTTATACGAAAAGGTTTATTTATATGAATTATTTTTTGAGTGATCCATAGTGAGTATATGAAACTATTTTTCCTTGTTTAGGTAATGATTTAGATTCCTTTTTTCATAGGGCTTTAGTGTGCTTCCTCAACATTTTCATGAGATGTTTTAGGGAGGATCTTACTATGTATACATGTTATGCCCACCATATATACATAAATATAAACAATTTTTTTGGTTTTTAAAATAAATTTGTAGTTTTTTATAGATGTTAGTAGCATGGATGTGTTGTGGAGTAGCTTTCATGAGTATATAGAGTTTGTTGTTTCTTCCTAGTTTTACTTTTAGTACTAATAATCTTCTTTTTGGTTTATTTACAACAATACATGTATGAATTCATGCATAATTATCTAAATTTATTCATTTTGAAATGAGGAGGGTTACTTTTGGTGGGAGCAGATCCTAAATGATATGGTATGAATTCATTCTATCATAAACATAAATAAAATATAGTTGTATTTTATTTATCATATACATCAACTAATACTCTTCTTTTTCATCACAAACCCTTTGAGAATAAAAAACCAAATAAGGGCTTTGGTATCTACATTGCCTTTTGTTATAGAATATGGGACATCAAAATCAAATGATTGAACATATTCCTCCCAAAAACACTTCCATTGATTTTTATAATTGTGTGAAAATATTTACCAAATGGATTTAGGGTCTACAGAAACCATTAATAACATGTTAAATAGGTAGTTTATCTAATATATTAAAACATCAAAACCGCAATCAATATTAAACTATGTAGGCGTCATGGTTTTCTTTGCTTCAATGAAATTTAAAACTATTATATCTAACTATATTTTGTTTTAAAAATAATATTCAAGCATATTTTTTTAAATACCTATAGATTTGTTTTATATTTTAAATTTTTTTACATTCAAATTATGATTTTTTTCATATAAACATATATTTGTCTTATCTTAAAAATATATATTTTTTGTTGATATTTGTTATAGGTAATAATGAGTCGAAGTTGGATTACGGCACATCGAATGAGAAATGAATTTGAGGAAGGTGTTGATGCCTTTTTGGAATTTGCAAAACGAAATGTTCCAAGTAGTGATAAAAGGCCTGGAGATAGGTTTATCACGTTGGTTATTTAATAACCAATGTGATAAAGGGCCTGGAGAATGGTTTATCACGTCGGTTATTGAATAACCGACGTGATAAACCGCCTCCCTCCGGTTTATCACAGCGGTTATATAATAACTGACGTGATAAACCCCCCTCCCCCGGTTTTTCACGTCGGTTTTATATGAACCGACGTGATAAACCACGCTCACCCCGGTTTATCACGTCGGTTCTTATAGAACCGATGTGATAAACCCCCCCTCACCCCAGTTTATCACATCGGTTCTATATTAACCGACGTGATAAACCCCCTCGCCCCTGTTTATCACGTCGGTTGTTTAAGAACCGACAAGATAAACCATTGTCCAGGCCGTTTATCACGTCGGTTATTCAATAACTGACGTGATAAACCATTCTCCAGGCCCTTTATCACGTCGGTTCTAAAATAACCGACGTGATAAACATCGCGATTTTATGTTTTTGATGTTGGTTTTTAAATAACCGACGTCAAAAACCTTATTTATAATGTCGCACATATTAACGTCGGCTAGAAATCGACGTAAAAAATTAAAAATAACTGACGCAAAAAACATTTTCTGCACTAGTGAGTGATGTCGGACTCCAACATTTTGGGATGAAGTTAGTGAATGAAAATTGATGGGGCAATAATTAGTAGAGGTAGTGGCTGAGAAAGTAAAGATAATCCAGTAGCAAATGAGGACATCTCAGAGCAGGCAGAAAATTTATGCAGATAACAGATGGAAAGACTTATATTTTGAGATAGGTGACTATGTTTTCCTTAAAATCTATCGTTGAAAAGGTGTGATGCATTTTGGTAAGAAATAAAATCTAAGTCCGCAGTTCATTTATCCTTTTGAAATACTGTATAATGTGAGAATGGTTACATACTGAGTAGATTTTCCTCCCAGTTTGTCTCAGGTACAAAATGTTTTCTTGTTTCGATGTTGAGAAAGTATATGCTAGATTCAACTCATGTTTTGAGCCCATAAGTAGTTCAGTTGGAAGAGAATATTTTTTATGAAGAGAAACTAGTTCAGATTCTTGATCAAAGGGAACAAATATTGTGTAATAAGGTAATCCACCAGGTAAAAGTTTTCTGGATAAACCACATCGTTAAAGAAGCAACATGTGTGTCTTACAATTGTTTTAGGTAAAGGTACCCTAACTTGTTTAAAAAGTAAATAAAATTATGAGGATGCAATTTCTAGAAGGTGTGGATAATGTAACACCCCAAGGTTTAAAAAAAACTTAAATGAATTAAACTTTTTTTAAGAATATATTTATAACTAGACTTTAAACATTTTTTTGTCACTTTTATGTTTTGAATTTCAAAAAACTGTTATCTACAATTGTGTTTAGTAAGTTATTTGGAGTCTGATAGAACCAACTTACTTTTTGGTGAATAGTAACATACCCTTATGAATAGTAATATGACCCTTATGAATAGTATATCATATTATTATTTTATTTTCTTGAGGATATAAGATAATGGGATGTTGATTAATTTTTTAAGGTGCTAAAAAATAAGTTATAAATTTAAAAATTGTTATTTTTGAATAAATTATGATTTTATTTAAATGTTAAATTAATAATATTTAGAAAAATATTTTCAAAAAATGGAGTTCATTTTTTAATTATACCATCAATAAAGGGTAAGGGTGAATTTTTGGTATTTTTTTTGAAATTCTAGAATTTTTTGTGAATAGTAAAATATGATAAATGCTAAATACTTGATTTACTGCATCATAGGTGATGAAATGCTGATTTTAGACCAATTCGTTCTAACTCACATGTCATTATTAATATTTCGGGTCACATTAATTAAGACTTCATAGTCTTGAGAAAAAAATTGTAATAATGATTAAAATAATGTAAAATACCTCATCTCTTCCATTATAAATACCACCCTCATTTCCCTCTTCCTCCCAAACCTCTCAAGCCTTGAGCCTCACCAGTTCTTCTCAATACTCCTCCCAAAGCTCATCCCCACGTCCTAGATCTTATGGTCTCACTAAAAGGCCAAAACCAAAGGCCTTAAGAAGCATCTCAAGGAGAAGATATCAAGAGGTAAACATCCTCTTTTGTTTTCATTCTTTTCTTTTCTATTATTCTTCTTTCCTCACCTCTCCTTGTCCAAGAGGCATGAATGATCTAGTATCTTACATATTATTTACCTAATCATGTTTTTGTATGAATCACCATTATACTTCTTCTCCTCTCCACTTATTCAAGAAATTAAAACACCGTCCATGATGTGTCGATTTACCGATATCGTGAATAATGTGATTTCAATTTCATTTACTTTGTTCAAGACATGTAATGAAACCATTTTTATGGTTGAACCAGATTATAATTTATTTATTATATCTTATATAAGTTTATGGAATCATTTTGCACACATTTTATTAATTTATAAAACAAAATGAGTTTTCTACTATCGAAGAATCACCAAAAATAATGTAAACAAATATCAATAATGTTTTAACTCATGAATCATCCTCATGATAGAATTAAAAATGATAAATGGTATAATTTATGGTTCTAGAAATGTGTAAATACCACTCCATTCCAATTATGATGTTTCACTTCCAATCGAAATTAATATCCATCATGAACCGATTTTGGAAATCTTGTAAAGAACGCACCCAAAACAATAGAAGGAACAAAATACTAATAATTAAATGGAGAAATGATGTAATGAAATGATCATATAAGGTATTATAAACATGAATATGTTTATATAAGATAATAATAACACTCTTTTAACCATTATAAAGGAGGTTTAAAACAAGTTTTAAGTAAGACAAACTCAAGGTAAGGAAATTATTAACCCGATTTCAATTCTTTGGGTTAACCTTCTACTTCGTTATTTATGTGGTGTTAAAAAAATTGTGATGGGTTTCATTTATATTGTGTTTAATTATGTGTATTTACAGTGTATATTCATATTCCATCCACTCTATCAAGTCTCTCTTCAATTATATGATATTTTTAAGGGACTTTTCTTATAAAAACCCTCTTTTAAAATTTTGTTCCACAAAATTAAAAAGAAATGTTTTTTATGGAATTATTCATGTTGTATGATTATGTTCTGCTTATTGGGAATTTTTTATGATTAAGGTTGGGGCCAATATTTCCCTAAAATGTATTGGGTATGTGTAAGTTGGAGGTTAGTCGTATGGTTACTCCAAGTGTAACTGTTATGGTTACACAAATTGTAAGGTAGCTATGAGGGTTACAAATTATAAGGTAGTAGAGAGAGTTACAAGATTATATAAGTAATTCCCCAATATACCTTTATGGTTTTATTTATGTTCTTATGTATTGTGGGAATCTTTTGGAAATCTCATGTTTCACAAAGTAAATATATATGTGTGACAAGTATGTATTTTGAAAATGATTTCATACGTTACAAGTATTTATGGACTAATGTGTTTTTTCCTTATTTTTATAACCCTTACTGAGATTTTTGTGTTCATACCAAGTTTTTAAATTATTTTTAAAGGTTATAAGGATGTTTAAGACAAATAAGGAAGGCAAGTTAAATGTTTTAATAATTTTCATTGAAACCATTTTTTATTTGAAAAGTTTTTATACTGTTTTATGGTATCCACTCTGTATTAATGTGTAATGTCATGAATTTGTTATGTCCCTTTTATCTAAATCTCTAAACTTGAAAAGATACTCAATTTGAATTGAAGTGATTTCTTTACTAAATTAAATATTATGAAATGTAATATGTTTGGGTCCTTATATAATAGGTGGGAGGTTCATATATGATGGGTATGTGCCTTAATGATTTAGATTAAAAAAATTGTTGTGTACAAAACAAGTGTGTTTATCCACCCTCGAGTGTGCACACCGAGAATCACCCAATAAAGGAATTCCAATTTTGGGTTATAATAAAAAGGGATGAAACTAGTATACAGTGTCCATTCCTTTATCTACTTGTTTTTTCTTGAGAACCAAATATGTTGAGGCTTAGATTCAACTATACCCTGAGGGGTGGTTAGTGAGTCGGGTACCCCAGTTTAAGGGTTCACCATCTGAGAGAGATAAAGAGGTATAATATCATTAGTTAGAGATTAAATGTATATACAAAATAATTACCCTAAAACCCTCTATAATGGAGTGGCCTAGAAAACAGATTACTTTAAATGGGGTGACAACGTCTTAGATAGAGATAAAATAGGTGAAGCTCATCAATGTTCTACCTTCGGGGAGTAGGAGGACTACCCTCCCCTTTCATTCCTACTAATTCACAATTCCTAGAATCTTGGATGTAATGGGACTCATGGAATGTGAAATTAACCACTAAGAATTATTGAAAATCACTTCAAGCTTTAGGGTTTTTTTCTAGGTTTGGCAATCTCCCCCCCCCCCCCCTTAATATTTCTAATGAAAATGAACCTCATGAAGTAGAGGCATGCTTCATAGAATTGGTATTTTTTATTCATTCACTAAAGGATTTCACATCTACTCAAGCTGAGTTGAGAAACTAATGGGTATGGGGTTAAACAATGATGATAATGATGATAACCAAAATTTATCGTAGAAATGGGTAAATAGAATATGCACAGTATGGTAGGATATTTTTTTCATCAGTTCCTAGAAGGAAATTTACTATTTCTTTGAGTTATTTAAGAGTCGTAAGGCATTATTTCACCCATAATTTCCCTTGTATATGATTCTAGAGGTGAATCCAACATTCTCAAAGATTATTTGAATATCATGGACGATGAGGAATATGGTGCTCTTGGTGTAATAAATCACATGAATGAGTTTATTTCTTACCCATCAGAAGTGTTTATGGTGCCTCATATAATAGTTTAACCAATGGAGTTTCCTCCATATGAAATCTAGAGGTGAGAAAATGTGAAATTGATAGAACTTTATCTCTTTGTATGAAATTAAGTTGATCGTTTACATCATCTAGATTACATATTTTCTTAAAAAAATTACTAACATGAAAATATATTTAGGTGGTGGCTTCACTTATTCAGTGATAGGAGCATCAGTTCCTTAAGGATATGAAATTTGTATGCCCCTTTAAGGGACATCCAGAGAATCCATGCTATGTGATACTCAATGGGTACTTGAGGTGGGCCTCGATATGAATTCTTCATTCACTACTCTAATTGATTCCAAGCTGATATATGATCCAATAGATATTTATACTTATTTCAAGCACACTAAGTCTTACATGGACACTTTTACTATATCATTAAAAGAAGGTATTTTGGTTGTATACTGAAATAATATATCTCCATTGTCAGAGAATAATTTTATTTTTGTTTTTCCATATATATTTATATGATAATATCTAAGATTCACTCGGGTCAAAGAGACATTTTGATCCCATAATTTCTCCATAAGGGGAACGCTAGGTGGCCCTAGATGTAGTACAAGTGATACTAGAATAAATACATCTTTTTATTCCCTATAGTGTGGAGGCCATGGTTGCGAATAATCCTCCAATAGTTAGGGTAAGTTTCAAAACCTTTCATTTTTTGGTCAATTCCATAGTATTCCTTGACTGAAGTATTTTTTGTTGTGAATGCCAGTAAACCTACCACAAGTCTAGTGAACTAGGAATATCATTACATTAACATCCCAAATGTAGGAAGCTATATGATTGAAATTTATTTTAATTCTATACCCATCAGGACTTATCCAAGATAAAATTTCTCTAACCACTTTGGTCCTATAATATATATTGATCCTTGTAATCACTTCTCATTCAGACATGGAAGATGCCTCATTCTTACAACAAAAGTGATAGCAAGTGTGGAGGGAGTTATAAAAGATGGTTTTTTATACTACCCTTAGTAAATTAAATAGAAAATTAGGGAATATCCCTAAGTTGTTCATCAATATTGTCTTCAGTGGATATGATTATAGACAAGAACACCATGCTATAAATGATGTGGTCTAGCATTAGTAACAAGAGAATGTGTCACATCTACTAATTTTAATGCAGAATCTTAAAACTCAATCCTTCCTTCTTTAGTCCAAATCACTTTAAAATGAAACAATTTATCTGGAGATTGTAATGGAACATCAATTCTTAGTGAATGAAAAGTATAATTAAGTGTAAATTCTTCAATGGGAGTTGATTTACACCAATGGGAAGTTGGTAGAGTACCGTGGTTTACTTGAAGAAGTTTATAATGGAAAGAAGAGTGCTACTAATAAGGCAGAGAGGAGTTGTCTTACTAAGGAGGTTGAGGATATGAAGATAGTTTAACTTAAACGCATTATGGATGGGTTCTAACCATCACTCAACAAACTTTATGATTTTTTGAAGAGTATCATGTGATGATCTCATTTTTGGGGTTGTAGAAATATACTCTAATATTTTCGATTATCCTTTATTTTCTTAACCATTTTTTAATAAAAGAAGAAAACTTTTATCTTTTAATCAGTTGTCAACTTCCTCTCATTTTTAATTTATTTTATAATTACTTTTTAAGTCCAAATAAGTAATGTCATGATGTCTTAAATATAATCAAAGATTCAACTTATAAAAATTAAATAAATAATGATTCTCAAATACTTAAGTCAAAGTTGTTTCCTCTAGGGTGTGGATCATGAATGAGTTTAGGTATAAATATCATCATCAAACACTAGAGTTTTCTTATTTGGATTAATTATTTGACTCAACATGATGAGGATCATAAAGGGGAAATCTAGGATGAGGATTCCAATGTTCAAGAGAGTTCTAGTACCCTGAAATCAAGATTATATGGGATTTACAAGAATTTCTATACCCATGTGTTAGGAGTGAAGAGTGTTTTAACCATTGTTTGAGTGAAGGGACCCAACAGGCATAGATTGAATTTTTTTAAGACCATATTATGGGTCCCAAAATCTTTTTGAATTTTATTGTATCACCCAAACATTTACCAATTATTTTATGGGGAATCTTAGAAATAATGGACTATATGTTTGATTATATAAACCTTTACAAGTTTTTAAACTAACAAGATTTTTGTCCATTTATTTGAAGAAATTATTTCTTCCTAAATCATGAAAGGTTCGCATACAGTTATTAAAGACTCAACTTTAGTCTAGGATTCCCTTTATAGGTTTTCAACCAAGAAAGATTTGTGTATCTTACTTTCGGAAGTTTTTGTACATGTAAATCCAACCAATATAACTGATATTTAAGGTCAAGCAGCTTTGACCAAAATATGAGGCAGTCTACATATAAGTTTCTTAAAATATAAACCAACGATGAATTGGGAAACCCTCGTTCTACTAATACATATGGCCTCATAAACCTGGGAATTTATTTTATGTCTATGAATCTCATACCATTGTTTCATAAGGTTTAATGTCAAGTGTTAAGGACCGTCATAAAGGTTCAAGAATGAGGTGTCACATCCTTGATTTAATAATGTGTATGATGATGAAGTTGTAACATCGAGGATATAAAATCCACTTGAATAGTTAAATTATTGATTGGTTAAATCACAACTCAAAGAGATTGGATCATAAGTGATAATTTTGGTACATAAGTTGGGGATGGTTTTCGACCATGTTCAAAAGATAGATTCAGTTACAATGGTATTGGGGTGTACAGATATTAGAGGGCCTCCTATTTCGGAAAAATATGCCTCTGGTAAACTGGTAATATTGGATGCACATGTGCAGGGTAAAATTGGGGTATGTGCACATAGACAAGAAGATTATTCCCATAAATTCAAATAAACTTATTATTGACAACCATGAGAGATTTATGAGGAATATAACTCTTAATAAATGAATTAGGTCTATGGAAAGAAAAACATTCAAGGGGGTTTTGGTACCCTAAATATCAGGCCACCATATACTATACACATTATTGAGATAAAGTGGTATGATATTTCATTTCTCTAACCTTTTCCTAAACCAAAGGGTTCAACAATAATCACATAGATTTTACTAGGGATATATGGTGGTCCCTACGAGATTTTTACCTTTTCATTTGTGCTTTAATTTTTTCTTAATATTTAATTGTTTAAGGCTTAGTTACTGGAGTCGTAATTATATCCCATGAATCATTTTATGGGTTTTCATCCTAACCAGCTTTTTGTCTCATTCACTAGTAGTTCAGGGGCTTTGGATTTGGACCATCATGGGTTCCAGTTTAAGTTCATATATCTTTGACACACAAGGTGAGATAGTTTATCCAACACACTCCAATCAAAACCAAACATGAACAATATGCCCATTTCCATCCTAGACTATCTCTGGGAAGGGTTCACCCAGTTTAATGTCATGATTTTTGGACCATAGAAAATTAAAAGGTGTAAAAACCTACACAATAATTGAAAATAGAAACCCAACATGAATTGAGATCCTGGTGCTATCATAGACTATCTCATGATGAGTGAACGTAGTTTAATTCCATAGTTATTGGACCATTGCATGATAGATAAGTGGGTCATAATAGCCCAATTGGGAATCTAGAGTAGATAATTATCTAACACATATTGAATAAAGGATGGTGATGTTGTATATAGGGGGTTGAGGTTCTCAAATCATAAGTGATGATGCGGTATAAGTACATAATGGATGATCACTAAATATATCTTAATGAAAGGTTTTGTTTCATTTTTGTGAGAACATACAGAGATTAGAGGACCTTTTTCTTGGGATAAAGATGCCTATGTTTAGCATGTTATATTATTTGTGTATATATTGAATAAAAACTAAGTCATGTATTCATATCCATGTATATTTGTCCCTTAATGACATATTCACTCATTAATAATAGTTGTGAAAGTTTTATGACAATCTGTGACCCTTAAGACAAAAAAATTGACTTATAGAAGGAAATTTTCAAACAAGGTGACTGAGGCATCCCAAACCATGATTAACTATGGTTAGGCTATTATATTCCTTTATAAATGATAAGAAATGGATAATATACTATTTATTATAACATTATGTGACAATGGATTTTGTAACATCATATAAAATGGAATTTGGTATCATGCATTTTAGTTTCATGTGACATGGACTTAGGTGGCATGTAGTTTAACATTATGTGATAAGGACTTGGGTGTTGTGTAGTTAAAACAATGTGAAAAGGACTATGGTGTTATGAAATTTAACTTCATGTGAAAAGGACTCAACTATCATGAATTTTAACAATATGTGACAAGGACTCAAGTGTCATTAAAATTTAATGTAATCCAACACATACTCGACTGTCATTTAGTTTAACATCATGCAACAAGGACTCGAGTGTCGTGTAGTTTTATGTCTTATGATAAGGACTTGGGAATCGTGAATTTTAATTTAATGTGAAAATAACTCATGTTTCAGGAATTTTAAGGTCATGAGATAAGGAATTGGGTGTTAAGTAGTTTAACATTATGTCATAAAGACTTGAGTTTCATGGAGTTTAACGTCATGTGATAAAGAATCGGGTGTCATGTAGTTTGACACCGTGTGATAAGGAATTGGGTTTGTTGTAGTATAATTTCATGTGATAAGGACTTCAATGTCATGTAGTTCAACATCATGCGACAAGGACCCTGGTATAATGCACAAGCCCCTACCTTGATATGGATCAGATGCATGGGAGGGGATTTCAATAATCTGGTATGGGGTTAGATGCCTGAGGACCCCCATAGGTTCACCCAAGGTATCTAGGTATGGTTGATTATGAGTGTATGTAACCCAAACATTAGGAACTTGTAGAGATAAAATTGACATTATATTTTGGTTTAGGATCTCATGTATCATGTTCCCCTATATGGATCTGGATCTCATGTAGTGTAGTTGGGTCATATATCATAGGTTACCCAGAGTAGTTTATGACCACACTATGTAATGCCTATGTCATGAAGTTTAAAATAATGTGATAAGGATACACAAATATTATAGTTTATCATCATGTGATGAGAGCCCATATCACATAGTTTAACCCCATTTAGTAGGGACATACATATTAGACACCTTACACAACTCTAACCTATGCATAAGGTAAAATATCCTTATCTCTGTATTGAGTTTATAAGGGATATGCACCATGAAAAAACATCCTAAAATGGGGGACATTTTTTCTTAGCATAAGTGCTTAGAAAAGAAATTGTGTGTTAACCACACTTTATTTTAATGGCTTGCATGAGAGGATGAACATGGAATGAAATCCCTGAACCAGTATTGTGATTGGTTGAGGCTTCAATGGAAGTGATGGATATGCCTAATATAGGAGATCTTGGTGTTATTATATATCCCACAAGAGTAAGAATCAAGCCACAAATAGTTCTACTCTACATAGATATAGATCATGTGTAGAGGAAAAGGATTTCACCTTAACCCTGAGCCATCAAGAAAGATCGATATGGAATGACCCATTAATTAAGGTAAAATGATACATTTTTTAATAAAAATTGGGGGGTGTTCCTAATATTAGAGATACAAACATCAATAAATATCCTATTAGAGTAGGAATCAATCTATAAATATTTCTAGAAACTTCATTGCATCATTTCAACTCATATCAAGGGTAATAAAATTGGGTCTCGCCTTAGTGTAGTTATATTTGGAAGATAAGATACTACCAAAATGGGGGCAAAATAAATGATATGGGAGAGGGGATTTTGTTGTTATAATTCACAGCTAGGCCTATGAAGAATATACAAGAATAATTATACATTCTATGTAGGTAGAAATCAAGCCACACATGGTTCTATAATTATACTAACATAGATATGGATCATGTGTAGGGACAATGAGTATTTATTTTAATATAGGGTCAGGGATAATGGATCCCACACTGAAGGGTCCTGCATAGATCTGGCACATATGCATGAGAGGGGAATCTTCAAATTTTGGGAACACACACCCAAATGGATTGAGAATATAAGGAGTGTATTGAGTATCAAAATAAATTCAATATTGGTGAAATTTTAGTTGGGACCAAGGAAAAAAGATCCTATGAGTCACTACATATTCTGCGAAAATGGGAATCAAGCTACACATAGTTCCTAAAATGTTGTCACTATACAGGTCTGAATCATACATAGGGATAAGGGTACTTTATATCATATACTATGTGAACTATGATATGTGAGTTAGCAAACACATCTATAACTATTGAAACTACCTAGGGATGGAGATAGAATCCCTATATTGATCAAGAACTTGTACATAAGAGAATCGTTTCAGTGTGGTTTCATGAATTAAATACTATATGATGGGGTTCCCTGCATAGATCTATCTCAAACATAGGTGAGGGTATTTTTTCACTTTTACTATGTCAGTGAATTTTAATCATCCCCGTAAAATTCTTGTGAGGCCTCCTCGTTTTAGATCAAATTCAAATATAGGGGATGAAAATGGGCTTCACCTCAGTGTAGTGCCATAGGAAAAAAAACATATTACCAAAATGTATAGAATGATGAGGTGAAATGGAATTTTCTTTGTTGAAAATTGTCGTTGGGCCTAATATAGAAGATCCAAGAATCACTATATTTCCTAAAATAGTAATAATCAAGCCACACACAATTATTGAATAAAAATTCCCCATATAGATTTGGATTATATACAGAAAATGGGGGGTTTTTTATTGGAAATTTGGAATATGATAGGGAATCTGAGCATCACTATGTATCCTATGGGGATAGAAATCAACCCACGCATAGTTATTATAGAGAAATTACATATATCGATCCAACTCATATGTAGGAAAAATATTCTTTTTTTTATTCATGGTTGGGCATAAGATAAAGGTTCTAGGCATTACAGTGTATCCTGTGATAATAGGAATCAAACCACACATGGTTCTTGCATAGAAATTACTCACCTATATATGGTTTTATGCAGGGAAAAAAGAATTTTTTATAGGAGGTTGGGCCTAGGATAAATAATCCAATCATTACTACGAATCCTGTGAGGATAGGAATTATTCTACACATATTTCTTGTAGGGTTACCATTATGTATATTAGAATCTTTCAAGAGGTTGAAGGAAATTTATGTTTCTAGACGTGTACATCTTCTTCAATAGGATCCTCAACATAGATTTGTCTCTTATGTAGTAGATTAAGGATATAGAGTTCGGGATACTCTAAGAAGTTTATAGTTGTGTATTATGGATTTACACTACACATTTTAACATCATGTGGAAGGGATGATATGCCATGAAATTTTAAGTTTTTGTGATGAGTACCCATTTCAAGAGGTTTAAATTATTTTGGAATGGACTGGGTAGTTGTGTAGTTTAAGGTCATGTAACAAAGACCAAGGTGTCATGTAGTTTGAGTTCAAGCGACATGGGCCAATAACATGTAGTTTAAAATCATGAAGTTATAACTTTTAATATATAATTTAACATATTTCTATAGATATTATTGAACCGATGTGAAAATTATGAAAATTATTTCTTGAGAAACATTGTATTGGTAGGGGAATGATGTGATCCTCATCCACCCTGATTGAGGAATAGTCTCTATAGGAGTAAACCTTATGTATAACATAAGGCCCCTCCCACTTTGGCTCTATCATTATAGGTTTATTACATAGTATCATTGGGGTTCTAAGAACCAATAACTTATATCATTGGAGGAATTAATGGAGGAATATTTTCTTATTGAAGGCTCATTCAATTTGATTTTGACAGGCTTACAAGTTATGTAGTGTGTTTAACCACCTATCATTGAGCCTCTCTATACAGTTTATAGTTGTGTATTATGGATTTACACTACACATTTTAACATCATGTGGAAGGGATGATATGCCATGAAATTTTATGTTTTTGTGATGAGTACCCATTTCAAGAGGTTTAAATTATTTTGGAATGGACTAGGTAGTTGTGTAGTTTAAGGTCATGTAACAAGGACCAAGGTGTCATGTAGTTTGAGTTCAAGCGCCATGGACCAATACCATGTAGTTTAAAATCATGAAGTTGTAACTTTTAATATATAATTTAACATATTTCTATAGGGATTATTTAACCGATGTGAAAATTATGAAAATTATTTCTTGATAAATATTGTATTGGTAGGGGAATGATGTCATCCTCATCCACCCTGATCGAGGAATAGTCTCTATAGGAGTAAACCTTATGTATAACATAAGGCCCCTCCCACTTTGGCTCTATCATTATAGGTTTATTACATAGTATCATTGGGGTTCTAAGAACCAATAACTTCTATCATTGGAGGAATTAATGGAGGAATATTTTCTTATTGAAGGCTCATTCAATTTGATTTTGACAGGCTTACAAGTTATGTAGTGTGTTTAACCACCTATCATTGAGCCTCTATAACTCATATAATTTCTTCTATGATTGTTCATATTCTGAGATTTACCCATATAAGGAAATTAGAATTGATGAAAATTGAAATTTGATGTACATCACCACCTCTATTCTATAGACAAGAGAATATGGGGTCTCTTGTCATGGTGTGATAATAGTACAAGGCATGCAGAAGCTAGTCTGGCTAGGAATTATTGTCTTTATTCACCATATTTTAGAGTATATTTGACATAATATTATTGAATGCCTATATATGTCTATTTCCTCTGTATAATAGTGGGATGAGTCGATAGAATTAATTTTATACTACTGATACATCTATTTCAACTTAGAAGAATATAAACCGGTGGCATTATTTATTAGTATTTTATAAGGGACACCAAATCTAGTGATGATGTTAGTCTTCATG
Source organism: Viscum album (assembly GCA_963277665.1). Taxonomy (NCBI): domain Eukaryota; kingdom Viridiplantae; phylum Streptophyta; class Magnoliopsida; order Santalales; family Viscaceae; genus Viscum; species Viscum album. Next base: position 30,280,833 of record OY728150.1, on the reverse strand, counting down.
AGTTTGATCTCATTATTTTTTTCTGAATTACTTTATATTTATTTCCTCATATCATGGAAAATAATTTATTTGAAATAATAATGTACTTGAATTACCTAGCTATAGTTGGGTGATATGACCCCATAACATCCACTCCCTATATGTCAAACAGCAAGGAGTATTTCGCACTATAAATAATTATGATGGATGAAGGATGAAGATGGTGTGTATTTGATAATAAGGAAAATTATTAGAAAATTATATGAAACCTTGTGTCATAGTTGTCTAGGAATATCCAAGTCACTTTATTTGATGGGAGAGCTTTGTCCCTAACTGTTGAATGTTGTAGGAGCCTACATGAACATTCTGCATGGAAGTGAGGGTTTCACCTCCTTTAATATATATGAGGAATGTAACACCCAAAGATTTTATGAGATATATTCTTTTTAATTTCATTTATGTCTTGTGTTGTATGCTACACCAATATTAGATTTCACTATACACAACACTGTATTAGCTTGCAGTATACGCAACACTATTCTTAGCATGTGTTGCACACAATTTCAAGTTCTTTTGATAGAATTCATTTCACGCAACACTGAGTATAGATTTTATTCAATTAATAAATTAATTATGTTTTTATTATGTTATACACAACACCAAATTAAGATTTCACTACACATCACACTGACTTGTCTTGCGTTACATGCAAGAGTGACCTTCCTCGATAGCTTGCATTGTACGTGATACCGAGTTTCACTAAACAATGATATATTATTAAAATACTATTATTTAATGGGATATAAACTAGATGTTATGAAAATTATTAACTAAATTTTTAATTTTATATAACACTATCACTCATCATACACATGATATGAGAAAAAATCATTTTTTCGGATAAAAGAAGTATTTTTCAAAAAAAAATGTAGTTTTACCGCCTTTTGATGGTGCACCCATTTTAAATATAGTTTTTGACAATTTTATAAGTTATATTTTAAAATATATACTTCTTATTTTTAAGCGGGACATAAAATTTTACTTTGTATAAAATTTTAATATTTTTCTGATAACTTTCATATTTTGATGAATAGTGAAAATTCGCTAAATTTTAATTGAAAACAACTTTTTTCATCAAAATAATTTATATGGTTTAAATATTTTATTGAAAGGTTTTAAAGTATAAATAGAATATATTTTTCCATTTAATATAATTTATGTCATTATCATTAATTTTACATTAAATTTATATGTAAAAACATTTCAATCTTTTGCAATGTTTTAACTTTTAAAACTTGTTTTCTCAACAACGGGATTAATTTTAAATTAATTACTCCAAATTTTTTGTTTTGAATTTTAAAAAATGTATTCCATATTTGGAATCAGTAGGTCAAAATTATGTTAATGGGATACTTAGATTTTTTTTGGGCTTTGTGAATAGTAACTTTGGTAATTGTTTTTATTGCCATAGTTAAAGTTAAATCGGGTAATTAAGGGTAAAAATAATATTATAAAATTACCATAAAACCTAAAAAAAATCTATTGTATGAATAAAAATATTCCCATATCACCTAAGGTTTATAATACATTCATTTTATGGACTTTATTTCATGAAAATTATGTAATTATTATTAAAACCAAAGAAAGTGACAACATGTCACTCTCTTATATCTTATAAGTATAATAGTTTTAATTTAGTGATAAGATTCATAAAACTTAGAATGTAAATAGTCACTAGAAATATAATTAAATTATATAAATCATGTGAATTTATTTAAAAAATTTAGAAATTAATTAATTATCATTAATGATGACACAATAGTGATGTAAAAATTATTTTATTAATAGAAATCTAAAATAAATGGTTTTAAAAATATTAAAAGAAATATCATATAAACTAATTGAAGTTCTCCATGAATTTTATAGGTGATTATGACATATTATAAGTTTATTAAATATTTTGGTTTGAATTTATCGTTTGTGAGGATTTTATTTAATGTCAAATAAATGAATAGTATCAAAATTGACACTATTGATATTTTATAAAAACTACATTTTATTAAATTATTTAAAAAACATAAAAAAATATTTAAAATTACAAAGTGATAATTATAAGATCTAATATTTCATAAAATACCTATTTATGGTCGATTAACACTATATATGTAAATATTTATAACCATTAAACATTTAGATTTTTATTACCAAAATTAAAATTTAATAGAATAACTAAGTGTCAATTAACAATATAATGTTTAAATTGACAACATAAGTTGTCAAAAAATTACTGGTTGATGATATTACAACCCTATATCATATAATATTATAATTTGGGAAACTTTTTAAGTTTTTATGTAGGGTTTGATTTTATTATAAATTAATATTTTTCATAGTTTCCTAAAGTGCCTCTCTCCTCTCTTATAAAAGGGCACCTACTTCCTCTCTTATTCACTCCATTTTTAGAATTCATGCTTGGAAAACCCCTACCAATTTATATTATAAACTTCCCTATTAACATCCTAGAGGTTATGGTCTTCTCAAAAGACCAACTCTAGTTCCCTAAGAGAAAATTTAAAGGAGGCACGTCAAGGAAGAGGTAATCTTTTCTACTGATTCTTTCAAAAAAAAAATTCTTCTAATTCCTCTTATTTATTTGTTTCATTATAAATTAATAACATAAGTACAAATAATATACGGATGTGTTATTATAGATATTAAACAACCCTATTTCACCTTCTATCCATCCTACAAAAAATGAAATCATCACGTGTGTGTACATACGGATTACCGTCTCCACGCCGTGGTGTAATATGTTTTTCCCCAGTACCTTACTTGGATGGGTATAATGGTGTAAATAATCACTATATATGATTATTATAACGTGATACTAATTATGAGATATTATACACCATCCACTTAAATACTGTTCTACAACTATGGGAACGATATCTTCGCTCTTGCGTACGTACAGCTTACCGTCTCCACGACGTGATGAGAATCATTCTCCATGTTAACCATTCAAGAATGATTATAAAGTATATATAATAAATAATCATGAAATATATGAAATAATAATTCTACTATATTTATGTGTATATATATATATATATATGTCATTTACTTAGTTCCATTCAATTTAATAAGGAAACGAAAACAGTGTTCATCCGTACGTACGGCATACCGTCTCGATGAACGGTGTATTCCATTCCATTTATCGGTATATTATATATATTTATATAAAAAATATATGTGATATATAAATCATTTTTTACATTCTTTAAGTAATTAAATCATGATCTAAGTAATCATGTGAAGAATTACAAGTCCAAATATTTACGATAAATGAAACGATTATTACCCAAAATGTTGCTTTAACATGGAATTCACAAATGAACAGGTAATATAAAGTCATAAGGGAATCATATATGACATAATAAATTTTATTATGGTTATTTTACAAGTTAATAATATTTTTAAACCCACTATACATGAGTTTCGGACACATACGGAAGCAATCGGACCTAAGGTAAGGGATAATTTTGCAATCTCATTTTTATCTGAGATTATTTATACGTAAGTATTTTCTGGGGATATATTCATCATCCATGTCCATGTTTTATAAAAATGTTTACATAAAATGTTTAACATTATTCTATGTATTTTTAAATTCATTTTTACCCATTTTTGACTTTTACTGCATGGTATGAAAGGAATCTTTCGTTTGTTTACCATATGAGGTATTTTTTGACTTTTCCAGTTAAAGTATGAGAGGAATGTCTTTTTAACTTATATGAAAGGAATGGATTTTTACATATTCTTAACACCTTATTTCCAGGAATATTCCTCTACACTATTTTAATTTTATTTTCAACTAAATTATTTTCTTTTAAAATTGCATGAAATTTTGAGAAAAGAAAATGGTTTTGACAAAAAAATGATATTTTTCTCAAGAACTAAGTTCAAGTGTTTTATCAAAATTATTTTCCATCTAAGATGATATAGGGTTATGTTTCTATATCTATTATTAATTTGATTTGATTTCATTTTGATGGAATTATTTTTATGAAGTTTTTTTATATTATATTGATTATGTTATGATGGCATGATGTTTAAGAATCCCATTTTATCACTTGGGTTATGCTATGATGTATGATTTATGTTTTTGTGGCAGACATAATGGTTTCTTTATAAGATGGGTAGGACCTATATCGCCCTCCAATGATTTGGGAAAAGATTTATATCTCATGATATAGACATGACTATAACGAAAGGTAAATCTGGTTCAGTAATATATGGCTGGAACGACTAGTAGACCTAGTTCAGTAATGGACTTCGTCCACTATGATGGTCTTGGAAGAAATGTCTTTGATACTATGGAAATAATAATATGTCCTTATTAGTTTTACAAAATTACATGTTTTATTAAAATCCTATTCTATTATAATTAATGTTCATTTATGATCCATGACTTACGTACTGCCAATATTTATGTCATTGCTCAAGATTTTGATGTTTAAAATTTATGTTAATGTTTTTACATTCAAATTTTTATGGTTTATTTTATGTTCTCCATGTTTACCTATACTGAGAATTTGAGCTCACCCTTTCTATGTTTTCTTTTCCCTAGGATATAAATAACGGTTTTAGGTAGGAAGAAAAAGGGTAATATCTTTATGGAAGATGTTGAAGATCTTTCACCATGATTAGAAGATTATGTTCTGAGTTTCTAAATACACTAAACTAATATGGTCTTTGGGAGTCTGTTTTTTTCATGAATTAAGTATTTTGAAAAATTAATGTAATGTCCATGTACATCAATCTTGGTTCTCTACAGTTGGTATCAGAGAAAAGGAGGTAGGAATCAATCTGATCCTTGGGAACTCTCGCGTGTGAGCATTGGACAAAGCATTGCTCTCCTCCCAAGGGCTTCATGAAGAAATGGATGCCACTAGGGATGGTGGTGTGTCCTGCCTAGGGGGTGTATCCGCCCATCGAGTTATCTGATAGTTATCAATTCTAGTCCACTGGAAATAATTCCAAACCACTATAGTTGGTATCAGAGTGAAGGTCTTGTCAACCTTTGGAAACTAGGGTTTGAAAACTTTAGTGAGATCCCTAGATATATTTCTAAGGTATGTCTAGGGATGTACCTAAGGGTATGTCTAACTATATATTACATACTTAGAATTATGATAAAGATCATGAATAACCTAGGATTAAACCTAAGATGTTAGAGATTTAAAGTACTCCCCCTTGATTATGTTGTTTTCCTAGTATGATTTTTGCCTCTCACACTATTCATTTTTGGTTTTAGACAATGGATGGAACCCAAATGAACCATGATAATTCTGGATGCAATGGGAAATGCAATTATTTTCCTCTTAAACAACCAAATGTTAGGGGTGCTCAAATAAAGAGTCATGTTTCTATGACCACAAATCTTTCTAGGCTCCCAAATGACCAAAGTTGGGAACAACGTTCTCTTGAATCTTTCTTAAGGAAACATCCACCTTATTTTAGTGGGGAAACTGATCCACTAGTTATAAAGACATGGATTTGTACCGTTTAAAAGATATTTATCATTCTCTTTTGTTCAGAATGTGAGAAGGTTAAGTTGAGAACTTATTTCTTGGAAGGTAAGGCGAATATGTGGTGGAACTTTATCAAGAATAAGAGGCGATAAGATAAAATCGACTCCATGGATTGGGAAGAGTTCAATAACTTATTTTTCTGTATGTAACATCCTCATACTCTTCTTAAAAAAATGGAGATTGTAGTTTCTCATCTATATCATGGTTATGATAAGAAAATAAGAATGAAATTAAAATGAAACTATAAAAATTACAGATAAAAGAATATTAGATTTTATTTGTGCTCAAAATGTGGAAGGACACATGGAGGAAATTGTCTTAAGGGGAATGATAAATGTTTTAAGTATGGGAAAGAATTTCATTGAGAATTTTACTGTCAAAGTAAAGGGAATAAACAGAAATCTCCAAAGAGTGAACCTTCCAAAAACCAGGGTTACAAGTGTAAGGAAATGGGGCATTATGATAACCAATTCCCTAATCCGAGGGTTATGGTTGATTATTGATTCCAACAACCTTTTAAGGAAAAAGACAATGGCCAGTCACATATGATCACTATTAGTGATGTGGATTATGCCATCTAAGTGGTGGAATGATTAAGTGTTTATGTAATGGGATTCCAAAATACTGTTGTTGAATCTATTTTATAGTATTACGAAATATTAGAATATCTATGTATTGGTCCATTGTGGTTTTCCATAAGTATATGGTACCGGTAACCATGAAAGGTGATTGAAATATTTTTGGAAATCAGATGATATGTGCATAATTAAGGGATAAGGAGAAAATAATATGTTTGATAGTATTAATGAGATCATGATTGATAAAAGGAAAAAGTGATATCATGGTTTGAGTATATTGAATTTTTGGTATATCTAGTGTGTGGAAAGAGATAATTTTGATAAAATTCATATTGTCACTATGGTTCTATGGTAATTTATGTTATTATCATATTTCAAGAGAATACATGATTAAGGTATTTATATATTTGGAATGTGACAACCAAGAACATCCAAATGAGATATGGGAGACAAATGTTAATTCGGTTTAGTTCACCTCCTTCTAATTTTCTATATTTTCAGTTTTTGGAAGGATTGTAATGTTATCCATTTATGGATAGTATAATTTATATTATGGTTTATGTTTTCTATATTAATGTATTATATCACTATAGGTTGATTTATGAATATTTAATAATTTTTTCTAACCTTTTTGTTGAGACAGATGGAATGACCTATCATTCTATCATATGATCTTATAACACTTCACGAATGAAAAATTCAACTTTATTTCTTTGAATTAGAGATGAAGTAGAAATTGTTTAAGGAACAACCAATTATGAGATTGCACTGAAATAAAGTAAGTATTTATTCTCATGTTCTTCATCTTTAGGATAAGGATCTTGAAAACAAAAAAAAAATATCCTAGTACTTTCTTATATGATGAATCAGATGGTCCCTTAAATCATCTCATATTTATGGCATTCCAGTAGTTAACTTTCTCCAAACCTTATTCTCTATCACTATCTATCAGAACTTGATGGTTAGATTTCTCTTCCATATCCATGTTTTTACTTCCCAGCTATGTTATCCTATGTGGAAACCCAATTATGTGTTACTTTGGTTAATTGTTATGTTTCTAACATTCCTTTTTAAAATTAAGTATTAGTAATAATTTTTACGATGTGGGTTTCTATGAAATAAACTTTCAAGTATAAAACCATTTACAACCCCGACGAATTTCGAGGGTGAAATTCATTTTAAGGGGGGTAGAATGTAACACCCTGAGATTTTATGAGATATATTCTTTTTAATTTAATTGATTTATTGTTTTGTATGTTACACCAATATTATCTTGTGTGATACACAACACCGTATTAGCTTGCAGTATACACAACACTATTCTTGTCTTGTGTTACACACAATTTCAAGTTCTTTTGATAGAATTTATTTCATACAACACTGAGTAAAGATTTTTTCAATTTATAAATGAATTAAGTTTTGATTATGTTAAAAATAACACAAAAATAAGTTTTCACTACACGCAACACTGGCTTGTCTTGCGTTACATGAAAGAGTGACCTTCCTCGATATCTTTCTTTGTACGCAATACCAAGTTTCACTAAACAACGATATATTATTAAAATATTATTATTTAATGGGATATAAACTAGCCATTATTAATAGTATTGACCACATTGTTTATTTTATATAACATTAGAATTCATCTTAATCATTATATTAGAACAAAATTAATTTTTTGGATTGAAGAAGTATTTTTCAAAAAAAATGCAGTTTTACCGCCTTTTGATGGAGCACCCATTTTAAATCTATTTTTTGACAATTTTAAAAGTTATATTTGAAAATATAAACATCTTATATGGAATAGGGACATAAAATTTTACTTTGGATAAATTTTTTATATTTTTCTGATAACTTTTATATTTTGATAAATAGTGAAAATACGCAAAATTTTAATTGAAAACAACTTTTTTCATTGAAATAAATTATATGGTTAAAATATATTATTGAATACTTTAAAAGTATAAATAGAATATATTTTTACAATTTAATATAATTTATTTCATTATCATTAATTTTACATTAAATTCATTGGTAAAAACATTTCAATCTTTACAATGTTTTAACTTTTAAAACTCATTTTCTCAACAACGGAATTAATTTTAAATTACTTACTGTAACTTCTGTGTTTTGAATTTTTAAAAATGGATTCCATTTTTTGAATCATTAGGTAAAAATTATGTTAATGGGATACTTTGATTTTTTTGGGGGGGGCTTCATGAATAGTAACTTGGGTAATTATTTTTATTATCATAGTTAAAGGTAAGTCGAGTAATTAAGGGTAAAAATAATGTTATAAAATTACCCTAACACCTGAAAAAATTCTATTGGATGAATAAAAATCGTTCCATATCACCTAAGGGTTGACTTTTTTCCATGAAAATGATGTAATTATTGTTAAAACTAAAGAAAGTGACAACATGTCACTCTCTTATATCTTATAAGTGTAACAATTTTAATTTAGTGATAAGATTCATAAAACATCAAAAGTAAATAGTCACTAGAAATATAATTATATTATATAAATCATGTGAATTTATTTATAATTTTTATAGATTAATTAATTATAATTAATGATGACACAATAGTGATGTAAAAAATATTTTATTGATAGAAATATAAAATAAATGGTTTTAAATATATGAAAAGAAATATCATATGAACTAATTAAAGTGATCGATGGATTTTATAGGTGAGTATAACATTTTATGAGTGTATTAAATATTTTTGTTTGAGTTTATCTTTTGTGAGGATTTTATTTAATTTCAAATAAATGAATAGTGTCAAAATTGACACTATTGATATTTTATAAAAATAAAATTTTATTAAATTATTTAAAAATCATAAAAATATTAAAAATTAAAAAGTGATAATTATAAGATATAATATGTCATAAAATACCTATTTATGGTTTATGAACACAATATATGTAAATATTTATAACCATTAAACCTTTAGAATGTTATTACCAAAATTAAAATTTAATAGAATAACTAAGTATCAATTAAACAAATAATATTTAAATTGACAAAATAAGTTGTCCAAAATTTATTTTTTGATTCAATTATAACCCTATCTCATCTCATATTTTAATTTGGACACTTTTTAGGTTTTTTGGTAGGTTTTGAGTTTATTATAAATTAATAGTTTTGAGAGTTTCCTAAAGTGCCCCTCTCCTCTCTTATAAAAGTGAACATCCTCCCTCTCCTCTTCACTCAATTTTGAGCCTTCAAGCTCAGAAAACCCCTACCCATTTCTCTTATCAACTTACCTAGTAACATCCTAGAGTTTATGGGATTCTCAAAATACCAACTCTATTTTCCTAAGAGAAAATTTAAAGGAGGCACATCAAGGAAGAGGTAATCTCTTCTACCGATTCTTTCAAAAACAATTTCTTCTTCTACTTACTCTTATTCAGTTGTTTAATTACAAATTAAAAACCTCAATATCACTCATATACTGATATGTTATTATAAATATGAAACAACCCTATTTCACCTTCTATCCATCCTATGAAAAATGAAATCATCGTGCGTGCGTACGTACGGATTACCGTCTCCACGTCGTGGTGTAATATGTTTTTCACCACCACCTTACTTGGATGGGTATAATGGTGGAAATAAAAACTATATATGATTATTATAACATGGTACTAATTATGAGATATTATACATCATTCACTTCAATACCATTCAACATCTATGGGAATGATATCGTCGCTCATACGTACATACAGCTTATCGTCTCCATGACGCGATGAGATTCATTCTTCATGTTAGCCATAAAAGAATGATTATAAAGTATATATAATAAATAATAATGAAATATATGAAATAATAATGCTACTGGATTTATATACATATATATATTTCATTTACTTACTTCCATTCAATTTAATAAGGAAATGAAAACAATGTTCATGTGTATGTATGCCCTACCGTCTCAATGAACGGTGTATTACATTCCATTTATTGATCTATTATATATATTTATATACTGAATATATATGATATATAAATATTTTTTTACATTATAGAAGTAATTAAATCATTATCTAAGAAATCATGTGAAGAATAACAAGTCCAAACACGTACGATAAATGAAACGATTATTACCCAAAACGTTACTTTAACATGGAATTAACAAATGAACAAGTAATATAAAGTCATAAGTGAACCATATATGATATAATAAATATTATTATGGTTCTGTTACAAGTTAATAATATTTTTAAACCCACTATACAGGAATTTCATACACATACGGAAGAAATCGGACCTACGGTAAGGGATAATTTTGCAATCTCATTTTTATCCGATATTGTTTTTACGTAAGTATTTTCTTGGGTTATATTCATCATCCATGTACTTTTTTTATAAAAAAATTCATAAAATGTTTTACATTCTTTTATGTATGTTTAAAGTCATTTTTACCCATTTTTGACTTTTACTACATGGTATGGAAGGAATCTTTCTTTTGTTTACCATACGAGGTACTTTTTTACTTTTCCATTTAAAGTACGAGGAGAATGATTTCTTTTAACTTATATAGAATGAATAGATTTTTATGTCTTCTTAATGCCATATTTCCATTAAAATTACTCTATAATATTTCAAGTTTATTTTCAACTAAATTCTTTTCTTTTAAAATTGCATGACATTTTGAGAAAAGAAAATGTTTTTGAAGAAGAAATTATATTTTCCTCAAGAACTAATTTCAAGTGTTTTATCAAAATTATTTTCCATATAAGATTATATATGGTTAAGTTTATATCCCAATTATTAATTTTATTTGATTATGTTATGATGGAATTATTTTCATGAAGTTCTTTTATCTTATATGGATTATGTTATGATGGCATGATGTTTAAGAATCATATTTTATTACATGGGTTATGCTATGATGTATGATTTATGTTTTTTTGGAACACATAATAATGGTTTAATTATGAGATTGTTTGGACCTATATCTCCCTTCAATGAATTGGGTATAGATTTATATCTCATTAGATAGACATGACTAGAATGGCAGGTAAATCTGGTTCAGCAATACATAGTTGGAACTGTAAGTAAACTCGGTTCTGTAATGGACTTCTTCCACTATGATGGTATTGGAAGCAATTCCTTGGATACTATGGAAATAATAATATGCGCTTATTAGTTTTCTACAATTACATGTTTAATTCCAATTATATTATATTATGGTTAATGTTCCTTTATGATCTATGCCTTACGTGTTACCAATATTTATGTAATTGCTCAATATTTTGCTGTTTAAAATTTATGTTCATGTTTTTACATTCAAATTTTTATGGTTTGTTTTATTTTCTACATGTTTACCCTTACTAGGCATTTAAACTCACCCTTTCTATGTTTTCCTCTACACGGGATATAAAGAAAGGTTTTATGTATGAAAACAAAAAGGGGAATCTCTTTATGGGAGATGTTAAAGATCTTTCACCGTGATTAGAATATTATGTTCCAAGTTTCCAAAGACACTAAACTAATACCGTATTTGGACGTCTGTTTTTTTAATGTATTAAGTATTCTTTAAAAGTAATGTAATTTCCATGTACGTAAATCTTGGGTATCTACAAGGAAGATCCTATCAAATCCTTACTTTTGAAGGAATTTCTATTCATTTGAGTTATCATAGATGATGAAGTTTACTACCTAATTTCTGATTTGTTCCTTCTTTTCTTAGTTCGATGGGAGAATCCATCTTTAGAGATAATAAATTATGAGGGAATATATTCATTAATGGTGTCATTTAACACACTACAAGGAAGTATTGATTTCATTAATTTCCTTCATGTCACATATAATGACTAGGGAGACCACTCTATGGTGTGTGGTGTAAAAAATGGATTCATCCTAATCAGGATTACCCAAAATCATAGCTACATTATCCAGCATATCATCATGGGCATTCTATGGGTGAGGGGCATGATTCATCATCATCTCGAAGGGTAATTCTATTATCAGTCCTCCTATATAACCAAGGAGGGGATTTAACCATTGTATATTAATGGAATATTCATTATTAATATACTTACTTACTCTAGCTAATTCACCTTAAATATTAAAGTATGACACTTTTAGTTATAGTAACAACTCAAAGATTATGATGAAAGCTTTTTATCTTCCTTGTTATTAGTGAATCCTTTGAATATAAGAAAATAATATGGTAAAACAAACTTAGTTTGGGAGATAAAGAAAATACCTAGACCAACTCTATTGAGCTTTTGGTTTTCCATTTTTTTTTTAATTTAGCTTCAACATGCACCATCAAAGTACATCTCCCACACTTGGTGAGTGTAGTAGATAGAGAAAACCTATTAATTAGGGATCTATCTATCCACCTGTGTGCTTTATAGAGTAGGGTGTGCTATAAGGAAATAATCTTGTGTCAGCCCTTTGATTATCTTATGTGATACAAATTGAATATCATATTTTTATAGGATAACCACCGACCAAGCCAAATGCACGGTAAACATTGAATGGTTGTGGATTTACTTATTTGAATCAATGTGGGAGTCTAGGTGAACCGCATGACATTTTAAGTATATAATCAACTTTGTTACTATGAAAATCAGTGTGAAATAGTTCTTCTCAATGTTGGAATATTGAGACTCGGTATCTAGCATTATTCGAATGAGATAGTAGAGACTTTTTTACTTGTCATAATCATTTTTACATGAGATAAGGGAAACAAAAAGTCACTCCATGGTGTCCATATATAGGATGATTGGTATCCCTTCCCCCAGTGTCGAAAGGATTAGTGGCTGTAACGGATATTTTTTGACATTTTTTAAGGCTCCTCGATACTTTTCATCACATTTGTAATCCACTCTCTTCTTCATCATATTCATAAAAGGGGGAATTTTTTTCCCATATTGTCTATTAAATTTGTTAAGTTTGTGAGGATTATATGAATCCATATTAACACTCTAAGGTTTTTATAATTTTTAATTTCAATTATTGAAATATTTTTATTAAGATCGAATTTGATTCCATATAGGTGGACTACAAAGTTAAGAAATTTACCTGATGTTTCCCTGAAGGCATGCTTTAGGTTGTTTATCTTTAATTTGTGCTATTGTAATTTGTTGAAAATTGAATAAAGGTTAGAAATTTGGTCACAGTATTGTAGGGGTTTCACTACAATATTTTTTATGTAGCACATTCTGATATTTCTCAAAAAGGGATAAAAGATATGGTGCATGGTGTGCTTATAGGTGGTGATAGCATTATTTAAACTGAATTTCATAACCTTATAAAAAATATCCCTTAGGTTTCTTTGAAGGTGTTGGATTCCTCATCCTAAAGGTTCATTTTGATCTGATTATACCCTGAGTTCCCATACATGAAAGAAATAGATTCAAGTCTTACGCTAGCATTGATCAAGAGTTCCATTATCAGGACTGAGAAATAATCCTTCATGGATTTATGGTTGAGATCCCTAAAATAAATAAAAACTATGATCTATCCATTATTTTTTAATAGGTATGATTTTGGTGATCCATTTCAGGTACTAAACTTCCCAAATTATGTTGGATTTAATAATCTTATCAACTTTGATTTTGACCTTAGAAATGTTGGACAGATACATTCTCTTAACTGCCAACTTGAAACCAAAATGATCATTTAGAAGGAAAGGTTGATGAGTATCCACATCAGAATCCCACTCTTCCATCTCTATATAATTCCATGTAAACACATAATGATCTTGTTTTAAGAAAGTGATATAAATTTCCTACTCATCATGAGGCATGGTGGCACTTTTCAAAGTGGGTTGCAGGTCCTATTTTATAACCAAATTTATTTTTTGAGTTCATGAATGTTAAAATAGATGTCTCACTCAAATTATGGTGGGGAATATTTGATACCATCTTCCTATTATCCCTAAACTTCAAGTTTAGTGTAGGTAGGTGATGAATAAATATTCTCATGAATGGGAGAGAATGTCGGGGTATTTTTATCCTCTTTGAAAAATAGGGAGATGTCTTCACATCCTAAAAGTGATGATATAGGAACATCATTATCAAATACATTATGGATATTATCACCTTCACTATTATCATAAAGGGTGGAAGAGGTGTTGAATCTAGGCGTAGAGGAAGTGTGTGGTGGTGGAAAATATAATAAAAAATTTAATAATGATTTCTCGAAATAATGAGTAAAGATCTTCCACGTATAATGAATTTATTAAATATTTAATAAATAAATACCTGGGATTAGGAAATTTCTTCATTGATAAATATTGATTATATAAAAATAAACTTTCAGATTTCTTTAATTTTTCTATGAGAATCCAAGGATAGAATCCCTCTAGCGGTGATCTACAAGTGCTCCAATGATCTCTGACCAATGTCACTCTATCTTCGGATGCTAGCCTAGTGATTCATATTTATTTTGTTGTTCATTATTGATTTATCAATCTTTGGAATTGAATAAATATCTCTTGTATTTATCATTATTGAAAGGGAGAGAGAAGGAGGAGCCAAGAGAGAATTCATTATGTGTAGTAATTCTCTATTCTCAATTGTTGATGCAATACACAATAGACATATTCATTTATTTATAGAGTTAGATTTTTTGATAAAATTTTATTTAATTGTATGATGGCCATTAAATAACATTTAAACCCATTAATAAACCCTATTCCACATAATAATACTAATAATAATAATAATATTTGGTGCACCAACTTGCGGAAATTGATAAATATATTTACCAACTTGTAAATAATTATTTGTTCACCAGATGCGGTCTTGGTATGTTCGAACTCCTCAGTATTTATGGAATATCTGAATAAATATTTTATTCCAAAATAAATATCTTATTCCCATACTGGTGAATAAATATTTATTAAATAAAATAATCAAATATATTCTTATTCATATACTGTCAAATAAATATTTATTTAATTTATGTGATCAATATAACTTGAATACAATTATTCCTTAGTATTGAGAATATTATTTATTCCATTAATTAAATTCAAATAGAATTTAATCAACATAAACAGAAACAATTAGTGTGTGACCATCTAGGGTTCTTTCTTGTTGGAATTAGACTGGATTTACTAAAGTCTAAGATTACTATCTAATAATGGGTCAAGGAACCAAAGAGAAAGAACTTAATGTCACAATGATGATGACCGCATACAAATGCTCACTATTTAATATAATCCATTTGTCATGATATCTCATCAAGTAGGTTTAACAATAATTTCATAAACCTATTTTCTTTATACGTATTTATTTCACTATCTAAAATAAACATTTCATTACACCATGGCCATGAAATTTAGGTGATGATTATATTCCAATCAAAGGTGTGAGATATAAACTCCCATAAAGATGGACTAGACAAATCCTTCCTCAATTTATCTATTAATGGAATTTCATTTTGGACACAACCAACATACTCTATTTCCCACCAAAAATATGGTGTGATGTTTTTTTTAGTAAATATAAGTGTATGATTTGTGAAATATATTAACAATAATATTAAATTCTAAGGATCATTACACATTCTCGTGGATAGGAACATATAATGACATCAAAACATGTATAATTCATACTAGCGGGTATGTTCTAATAATCTCCCATATTGGATATTTCCATGTATGAACTTCATGAGAATAAATCTTATCCGCTTATGAGTAATCACACCAGATGTTCTAGATATTACATGTCCCCTCATAGTATGTTATCCAACCACAGAACTATATTAATAATATTGTAATATGAATTCAAGGTTCTCATCGTAGCGGGGAACTATTGTGACCTTATCAATGCGAAAAATACTCTTGTACATTATTACATTATATCCATAAAGAACATTTAATGATATGTAATAATATGTTTAATTAATATTAAATACATAAAATATACATGTAATCAAAGTACAATCAGCTGGACTTAAGACACCAACTCTAATGAACTCCCACTTAGACTAGATCCAACTACCTACAACTTTCAGTCTACTATACCTCACATGATAATCATATTTCTATTGAGCCAAGGCCTTAGTCAATGGGTCTTCTAGGTTTTATTCCATGGAAATAATGCTCACTACAACCTTGACTTTTAAGAAAAATCCCTCAAGAGATGATATTTCCAAAGTATGTGCTTCATCTTCTTATGTGACCTTGGCTCTTTTTCAAGATCCACCATAGTATTATTATCACAATAGAGTGTGATAGGATATTTACATCAAGTTACCATGTCCAGGTCTTGGAATAATTTGTGCATCCATACTAATTTCATATCTTCCTCATAAACTACAATATACTCAGACTTTATGGTAGAATCTACAAACACAACCTTCTTTGAGCTATTAAAGCTCACAAAATATCCATTCAAAGTGAATATGTATCCAATTTTTTAAATTGTGTCATCTTAATAAGTTTGGATTTTATCATCTTCATATACTCTAATGAATGGTTCCAATTCTCCTCCGTAGACCAAGAAAATATCCTTAGTATGCCTCTGATACTTAAGGAAAACCTAGACTATCATCCATTAGTGGTCACACGGATCATCTTGATATCTTTCTACCACACTCAATGTGTAGGAAACATATATCTTAGTACATATAATAGTATAAAATAATCACCCAATAACTCAAAAGTATGGAATCCTTGAAAAAAAAATTCTTTCCTCATGTGTCTTAGGAAACATTTTCTTGTAAAGATGAATTCCATGTGATGATTTCAATAATCCACCATTGGATTTTTCCATACTGAATCACTTAAGTATCTTGCCAATGTATGTACATTAAATTATGTCAATAAACCTCTGGGATATATCTTGATGGATCTTTATCCCAAAAATATATGTTGTCTTTTCTTATTCCTTCATATAGAATCATTTATTCAAACATGCCTTAACATACTATAAAAACAATATTTCATTCCATATGATTAATATTTCATCAACATATACTATAAATAAAATAAATACACTTCCACTAAATTATCTATAAGCACATGGCTCACATTCATTCTTTATGAAACTAAAATTCATTATGGTATCATAAAAAACTAATGTTCCATGACCTGAATGCTTTCTTTAATCCATGAATGGATCTTTTCAAATTTCATAGCATGTTTTCATCCTTTGGAGTCACAAAACATTTATGTTGGGTCATATAGATATCTTCCTAAAGTATCCAGTTAAGGGATTCTTTTTTGAATCCATTTTTCAAATCTCATAATCATAGAAGTCTGTAATGGAAAGTATAATTATGATGGATTTTATCATTGAAACTGGTGAAAAGGTTTCGTTGTAGTCAATACCTTGACACTATTTAAACCCTTTTTCAACTAGTCTTTCCCTATAGGAACTGACTTGTCCTTCCATTTTCAGTTTCTTCATGAATAACCATTTTTAACCAAGGGGATTTAAATCTACTAGAGGGTCTACCAAAATCCAAACTTGGTTTTGGTACATGGAATACATTTCATAATTCATGGATTCTTTCCACTTAGAAACATTCTTCCCACTTAATTCTTCCTTGTAAGTTAGAGGATCATTATTATCAACTAATAATGAGTCACCATCCTCAATCACTTAAAAACCATAATTTTCTATTTCTATAACCTCTCTGGTAATCCTATGAAATACTTGTGTAATTGAAATAGTATATTCTTCCCTGAGTATTTGTGGAATATTTTTATGTACCAACTCTTTTGTTCCTTGATCGTTGACTTCATCGAAGTCAATATTATTCCCACTATCTCTTTTAGAGATGTTATCCCTCTTAAGTAATATGGTGTGTCTTTCCAATATAACCTTTTTATAAGGGTTTGTATAGGTAATATCCCCTTATTTCCTTGGGGTATCCTATAAAGTTACAATGTTTGCCTTAGGGTGAAAGTTTATTAGCTAAAGAGGCCTTAATAAGCACTTTACTACCTCAAGCATGTAGATTCAATACCATAGTTTTCGTACCACTCCAAATTTCTTATGGAATACCATTTATTAATTTAGTATGTACTTGGTTTAGTATATGTGAGGTTGTTTGTAATGTGTATCCCCAAAAGGATAATGGCATACTCACATGACTCATCATTTATCTCACCATTTCCAACGTAGTGCAGTTCCTCCTTTTTCTAACACCATTTCACTAAGGCGTGTAAGTATAAGTGACTTGAGATAGGATCCATAACTCACGTAAGTAATTAATGAACTATTTATTAAGATATTCTCCACCACGGTCTGATTATAGTTTCTTAATCTTCTTAAAAAACTGGTTCTCAACTTCTATAATGGACCAAGATTAACGCACAAATACATTATATCATTTTTTAATAATATTTCATACATTACACAAATACATGCCCAAGTATGTATTAGTTTATTTCCTATGGAAACTTAGACCGCAATTTCTAATTTACTAAAATATCTTCAACATATCCCATAAAAATATTCCCTTTTAGTATTTCTACCTAAAACCATTCTTTATAACATAAGTAAAAGAAACATATAAAAAGGGTGAGCTCAGATGCTCAGTAAGAGTAAACAAGGGAGATATGAATCATAACATAAACATAAGGGTATAAGAATATGAAAATAAATTTTGAAAATTATACTCTTCATATAAAATATCATAATCTTGAGTTATAGAATTAATCATACAAATTCATAAGACATGAATCCTAAAATAATAACTTTGGCATAAAACATGGAATTGTGGAAAACACATAATCATAGAAAACCATTTCATTAGTAGTCAAGGATATTCTCTAAGAATATAATAGTGGAATGGGTTCAGTCCCAAACCCATCATAGTATTCAAGGTTCACTCCCAATAATATCATGGCAGAAAAATTCCTTTAGGGAACTAGTTTCACTTATCATTCAATTCCTTTATGAACTGAGTTCATTCCTCATTAAAGTTGTGTCTATATCATGAGATATAAAATAATTAACCAATTAATTTTAAGGAGATATAAGTCCCACCCACCACATAATGAAAAACATATATATTTTTTCCACAATAACATAAATCATTTATTATACCATAACCCATGAAAAGAAATGGGTTTCAAAAACATCATTCCATCATAACATAACTCATGAAAAATAAATGGGTTTCATCAATATCATTACATAATAAACATAAAACAAACATAGAAATAATATAGATAGTGTACTTGAAAAAATATCCCTAATAAATCATAAGTAACATTAGATAATGTTATCATAAATGGAAAATAAATTTTAGATATTACTTAAAAATAATTCTCTAGGAAAATATCATTTCTTCTTTGAAAACATTTTATTTTCTTACAATTCCTTGTGATTTTAACATAAAACATTTTATTTGAAAATATCCTTGTAAAATTTTAATGTAATCTTTAAGGAATTAATTATTTATAAAATTGAGAAAATCTATTCATGTCGTATAAGTTAAAAAACAGTTCTTTCATACTTTTTCTGGAAAAGTCACAAAGTACCTTGTTTGGAAAATGACAAAAATATTCCTTTAAAACTATTTAGTAAAAATTCACACATGGGTAAAAATAAATTTAAACAATTGAAGAATAATAGTAAAAAATATAGAAAATTTTTTAAGAAACATGTATATTGAAGATAAATATTCCCTAGTAGACACTTACATATAAACAATTTTAGATAATAATGAGATCGTGAAATTAACCCTTACAACTTTATAATCAGTAGAATTGTGTACCCCATAAAATAAAGAAAATTATATTCATACGAAAATACCATAATATTTAGTATAAGATTCATCAAATTCATTCATTTTCAAAATATACACTATGAAAAATAAACAATTAGTGTATAAGAAATGTATCCCATATAAATAAAAGTGAGACAAAAATCCCTTACCTTAAGACTTAACTTCTTTTGTATACGTTAAAATCTCATGTATAATAAATATAAGTTTATTATTCATATAACAGAGAACTATATTTATATATATATATATATAATACCATATATGATTTACTTATGAATTTATAAAACTCACTTATTAACAATTTTATGTTAAAGTTATGTTTCAGGTAATAATCGGTTTGTTTTTCATACATGTTTTGACTTTTTATCCTTGGTCCTATTTCATGGATCATGATTTCATCATATTCATAATTATAACCATGATATAAATATAATATATATATTTAGTATATATTTATCCATGGTGATTCATAAAATTTAGAGGTAGAAAATAAAATACATTGTTCATGGAGACGGTATGTCGTACGTACGTATGAATGTTGTTTTCATTTTCTTATCATGTTAAAAAACAAAATTATATGATATATTATAATTAAATAATAATTTTTATGTTATATATATCATATATATTCATAAAATTCATCCTTATTACCATCGATGTGAAATATAGATGAATAAAAGATCACATCGTATTGTGGAGATGGTAAGTTATACGTACGCACGAGCGACGTTATCATTTCCCAAAAGATTAGATAGTAAAAATGTAAATATGATATTATCATTATATAAGTATAAATATTTCATAAAAATAATATATAAACATTAAACTCATCATAATTCCCACTTATAAAATATGGTGATGGAAAAATGAATTGTATCGCTATGTAGAGATGGTAAGTTGTACGTACGCACGAGCGATACTTCTT
This sequence comes from Viscum album, assembly GCA_963277665.1. Taxonomy (NCBI): domain Eukaryota; kingdom Viridiplantae; phylum Streptophyta; class Magnoliopsida; order Santalales; family Viscaceae; genus Viscum; species Viscum album. The sequence goes on along the minus strand of OY728150.1, from coordinate 30,260,042 downwards.
GTTCAATGGGAAAGGGGTTGTATAATAGTGTATTAATAGTCATAACATTTAATAATATTGAGGATTCCTAATTTATTATTTTATCATATATATCATATCTCTATAAGAGTTACATAAGAGTATAAAAAGAGAGTGATCGGTTAGAGCGATTACCTCTTCTTCGAAGCGACTCCTTTAGATCTCCTCTAAAGGACTCTAGATTTGGTCCTTTGAGAATACCAGTAACTCTATAATTTAGATATTAAAGTGGAGAAGATAATTTTGTAGAGTTTTTTTGATATATAAGACTCAAATATGTGAAATGAGATGAGGGTGGAGGTGTCATTTTATAACAAAGGTGGGGGCACTTTTGGAATTTCAAAAAATATTAATTTATAATAAATTAAATATAAATAAAAATACCATAAAAAGGATAAATATTAAAATATAAGATGATATAAGGTTTTAATATCATAAATAAATATATTTTATAAATGTTATAGCATTCTTTTAAACCTTATCATTTTTATTAACCCTTAGTTAACCTATTTTAATTTTAACTAAGGTAACAATTTATTCAATATTAAAATGTTGTAATATTTAATTATTTACTATTAAATAGACTATAAATAAACAATTTATAAAATTTTAGACCATATTATAATTATTTAGTATTTTTAAAGATATTTTTTTATTTTCAAAAAAAATAGTAAAATATTATTTTGATAAAATATCATTAGTGTAAATTTTAACAATATTCATTACTTAGACTAGTAAAACTACTAATATAACAAGTTAACATAGAAAGAGATATTTTATTATATCCATAATAGTTTAATGTCATCTAAAAAATTATTTTATAATAATAATTATCTAAAATTATATTTATTTTAATATTTTTAATAACATTTATTTGATATTTCTGTTAAGAAAATAATTACTACATCAACGTTGTATAATTATTTTATATGCTTATTTTTTATTAAAAATTAAAAATAAAATAACATGATAAATATAAATATTCTATATTTAATACGAATATTTATAATCAAATATATCTTTTAGTTAACCCTATATTAAAAATGATATAGTATTTAAAACATAAACGTGACATATTTAAATGTTTATTAAATAAATAAAAATAATCTCATCTAAGTGGCTCAGAAATCTGAAAATAAATTTATATTATTAAAATATGTTTATTAATTTAAAATTTTACATTTTTATTCGTTCATAACATACGTTTTTGACCATGTGTACACTTAAGTGATATTTAAGACAAAGAAAGTCACATTTTGTATCTTTCTTTGATTTAAATATTATATAAGTAATTTTTATGGACAAGTGTCCATTAAAAAACTTATTTTAGATCCTTATGTGTTAAGGGTCAAATTTTATTCATCAAATAAAATTTTTTCACATGTTAGAATCATTTTATAATCTTTAAAATTTTATTTTTAACCTAAATTACCAAATTAACCATTTACTGTGGTAATAAAATTTACCAATGTTACTATTCATATTTTCCAAAAATAAAAGAGACCTATTCAATAAATTTATAACTTATGAATCTAAATTTTGTATCCATTTTTAAAAAACTCAAAACACATAAGTTTCAGAATTTAATTTAAAATAAAATGGGAAAACGCTATGGAAAACAATTTTTCGGAATAATATACTTGAAAAACAAAAAATGTTTTTTATAATAAATTCATGTATAAAATACTTTTCAAAAACCATAATTTTATTATTTTAAATCCAAATGAACTAATTTAAATTCTAAACTAATTCTAAACAAAATTTTACCTTGTAAATACGTTAAAATAAAAAACAGTTTTTAATAAAAACCAATATTTTCATTATTCCTTAAATGTTTTCATAAAATTATAAATAAATAATTTAAGATAATTTTGACATGATAAATTTAAAAATGAAACTAATTTTTTCAAATAAATTTTATTAACTTTTAAAAATTAATATTCACTCATAAAAATAAGATAAACTCATTTTTGAGGAAAATGTATTTTTTTGAAGAATAAAATGATGTCACAAAAAAAACTTTGATCACTTTATAAGCACTTACAAATAAATGAATATTGATTTCGACCTTTATATTTATTTCATAAATTAGTTATTCATATTTATTCCCACTGATTTAACTACTAGGTTATACTAATAGAGTGTCACAGTTCATTTAAACTCACGGTTGCATGAAATTCATGCTATTGAATAATTGAAATTATTTAAAGAGATATGTTTCATAAAAATATCTTGGTGTAACATTCTCCCAACCTAAAAATTAATTTCTCTCGATAAATTCATCTATTTTATCAAAGGTTTAATAATTTATAGTTCCTTTCATAGAAACTCGTATCATAAAAATGAATTCTAAAAGTCTCATTAAAAAGGGAAAGATGGAAACATAATGGTTTCCCAAATTAACTCATAACTAGGTTTCCATATAGTATAACATATATGGAAAGAAAAACATGGAGATAGAATATAAATCTAACTATCAAGTTCTAATGGAGAGTTCTATAGAACATGTTCAGGAAAATTTTAACAATCACAAAGTCATAAATTTGTGATGATCAAAGGGAACATTTGATTCATAGAAAATAAGGTATTAAGATAACATTTTTTATCTCAAGATACTTTCCCTATAGTTGAAGAATTTTCATGAGAATAAATACTTACTTGATTTCATTACATTTCATAAGCACAATATCATCCTTTTGTTTCACCTTTATCAATTTCCACTTCATCTCTTATACCATGAAATGAAGGTGAATTTTTCATTCCTAAAGCATTGGAAGATCACGAGATCCATAAATAGAATGGTAGCTCATTACCTCTATCTTTAGTTAAAATCATGAGTTATCAAATATTCATAAATACTCATATGAAGATATGATACTTTAATCTATAAAACCTAATTAAATTTTCAATGTAAACAATTTCATAAATAGTTAGCTTTATGTTCCTTCCAAAATATTAAAATCTAAAACGTTCAAATTAAGGTTACTAAATTTCCATAATCAACTTATCATCAATACCCCAAACAAATTTTCATAGATCATAATTATCACACAGTAAACCTGTGAATACTATTATCATGTAATCTCTTAAAACATGAAACTAACCTAAATTACCATAAAAACTTAGTGAAAATATACATGATTCCAAAAATTAACTCTTTCCTCATACCATAAATCCAAAACATTAATAAACTCATTCCATAAACCACCTTTTCATAATATTAATAATTAGTTCCAAGGTCATCAATACTATCCCATTTATTTTATCACAAACTAAACATCTATTTTTCTAATTATTATCCCCTCATCATGCACATATTAAGAATTATTGTTACCTTAATTATGTGTCCTCTAAAAAAACAACCTTACTAGTAAATCAAATTTCCATTCCATCCACATTATTCAATATATCCTTTCAAATCCATATGGAAACACTACAGTTGACCAATACTTATATGTTTCATTATTCCATTGTTCTATAAATGTACTCCCACAACATTATTCTTGATTTTTAATACATAAAAACTCAATCATTCCACAACTTCATTGTCGTACTCCACATTTCCAATAGTGATCACATGTGATTTACCTTTTTCCTTTGCCTTAAAATTTTGATGAATTAGATCATAATTGTTAACCCTTGTATTTGGGAACTAATAAGCATAATACTTGTTTCCCTTATACTTGAAGCATTGAAGTGGGGGGTATATTCCACGTAGATTCATTTTTATTCTAATAATTATCTAACTTATTCCAATAAATTCAAAACTCAATTTCCTGATGACCTTATTTCCCACATTTAAAATATTTTCCAATCCCTTAAAACAATTTACTCCAGGTTTCCTACCAAACTTTGAGCATAAATTAAATCTAATATTCTTATATCCATAGTTTTATAATTTTCTTTAAATTATATCCTTATTTTACTATCATAACCATGAGATTAATGGGAAACTTAAATATCCATTTTATAAGAAGAATACGATGAATGTACTTACTAAAAAATAAGTTCTTGAACTTGTCCCAATCTATGGAGTCAGTTTTATCCTATTACCATGTATTCTTCATAAATTTACACCACTGATTATCTTCTCCTTCCAAGATATATGTTCCCAATATAACTTTTTGAAAATATAAACAACTGAAAATGAAAAATATAGTTTTAGTGGAAAAGATACATTTCTCTGTAACAAGTGGATTGATCATTCCACTAAAAGAAGGTGGATGTTTACTTAATAAGGATCATGAAAATTGTGTTCCCTACTTTGGTCATTTAGAAACTCAAAATGATTCTTGGCTTGATAAGGTTGTGTTTTCATAACAATGAGGTCATTCATTTCATTTTCCAAAACATTTGGTTACTCGATTGGGCCATCATTGCATTTTCTATTATATTCCTCATTAACATTATTCCTTTGGTTTCCATCCCTTGAAAAAAACAAGAAAGAAGAGCATGATAAAAACTAATAATATTCATAAAACAATATAATCAAGGTAATTTTTCTTATAAAATTTCAATCTATGTTGTCTTATGTTTAACTTAGTATATTCTTGATCGTTACCAAAACTCTATGATTGTAACCTAGACTTATCCTTATGTTTATTACTATAGTTTTCTCATCATAGTTTCTAAATATTGAAAAAACAAATTCTATTATACCAACTATAACATCCCAAGATTAACTTACTTAGACATTACACCATTTTTTTATAATATTTCATACATAAAAAAAATACATTCCCAAAGACTGTATTAGTTTAGTGCCTTTATAAACTTGGAAAAAAATTCTAATTTAGTGAAAGATCTTAAACATCTCCCATAAATATCTTAACCTTTATAATTTATAACTAAAAACTTTCTTTATAACCTAGGGTAAAGAAACATATGAAAAGTGTGATATCTGATGCTCAGTAAGGGTAAACAAGGGGGATATGAAACCTAACATAAACAAGAGGTATAAAAATATTCATTGAATAACATAACAAAACCATGATAGAACCATATAGGTTTAGTGTATTTGGAAACTGGGAAATATAAACAACTGATTCATGAAACATCTACACATTTCCTTCTTATTCCTTCATAACTATAACCCTTTTTATACATCTTACTTAATATTGTTCTTCATACCCAGGTGAAAAGAAACATATGAAAAGAAACATATGAAAAGGGTGATCTCGGATGCTCAGTAATGGTAAACAAGGGATATATAAATCATAACATAAACATAAGGGTATAATAATACAAACATAACATTTGAAAATTATAACCTTCATAGAAAAGATCATAATCTTGATTCATAGAATAAATCATAAAAATTCATAATACATGAATCATAAAAAAATAACTTTGGCATAAAATATGGAATTGTTGAAAACACATAAGCATAGAAAATAATTTCATTAGTAGTCAAGTATTTTTTACAAGACTATAATAGTGGAATTGTTTCACTCCCCAAACCATCATAGTAGTCAAATTTCACTCTCAAGACCATTATGGTGGACAAAGTTCTTTACTGAACTGGTTTAACTTCCCATTTCAGTCCTATCTAAACCGATTTAAATCCAAATTCTAGTCATGTAAATCTCATGAGACATAATATAATTACCCAATTCATTGGATGTAGATATATTTCACACCCATTAAATGATGGAAAACATTCACCTGTGTTCCACAAGAACATAAATCATTTATCATATCAGAACCCACGAAAAAAATGGGTTTTGGAAACATCATTCCATCATAACATAACTCATAGAAAGGAAATGGGTTTCATAAATATCATTCCATCATAAAAATAAAACAAACATAGAAATAATATGGATTTTACCCTTTAAAAATCATCAAAAAATCATAAGTAACATCAAATAATGTCATCGTAAATGGAAAATAACTTTTAGAGATTACTTGAAAATAGTTCATGAAGAAAATATCCTTTCGCATTTGAAAAAAAAAATCTTTTCTTAAAATAATACACAATTTTAACAAAAAAAAATTCATTTTAAATTAACCATGTAATATTTTAAGGTAATATTCAATTCATTTAGTCATCATTAAATCAGAAAAATATGTTCATTCCATTTAAGTTTAAAAAAATCATTTCGTACTTTTGCTGGAAAAGTCACAAAGTACCTCATCTGGGAAACAGAAAAAATATTCCATTCAAACCATTTAGAAAAAATTTAAAAATGGGTAAAAATAAAATTATAAATTATATAATAATAGTAAAAATATTATGAAAAACATTTTTAACAAACATGGACATGGAAGATAAATATTCTCTAGTATATACTTATGTATAAACAATCCCGAATAATAATAAGATTGTGAAATTAACCCCTATAAATTTATAATCAGTAGAATCGTATACCCCATGAAAGAAAGAAAATTATATGGATATTAAAATACCATAATATTTAGGATAATATGCATAAAATAAATTCATGTTCAATATATACACTGGGTAGAATAAACAAGTATTGTATAATATATATGTCCCACAGAAATTAAATTAAGACAAAAATCTCTTATCTTAAGTCTTGACTTACTTCGTATACATTCAAACCTCCTGTATAAAAAAATATAAGTTTATTATTCATATACAGTAGAAAAATATTAATATATATATATATAATACCATATATTATTTAGTTATGAATATATATTACTCGCTTATTAATAATTCCATGTTAAAATTTTGTTTCAGGTAATAATCACTTTCTTTTCATACATGTTTTGACTTGTTATCCTTGGTCCTATTACATAGATCATGATTTCTTCATTAAATAATTAAATAAATGATATAAATATAATATATATATTAATTATATATGTATTCATGGTGATTTATAAAATTTAGAGGTGTAAAATAAAATACATCGTTCAAGGTGATTGTAGGTCGTACGTATGCATGAACGTTGTTTTCATTTTCCTTTCATATTAAAAGAAACAAAAATATATGATATATTATACTTAAGGAATAATTTTTATGTTATATATATAATATAAATTCATAAAATTTATCCTTATTTATATCCATTTGAAATATATATGAAGAATGAATCACACCGCATCATGGAGATGGTAATCCATACGTATACACGAGCGACATTATCATTTCCCAAAATATTAGATGATAAAAAAAATTAAAAATGTTATTATAATTAAATAGTTATAAATATGTCATAAATATAATATATAAACATTAAATCTGTCATAATTCTCACTTATAAAATATGGTTATGGAAAAATGAATTGTATCACTACATGGAGACAGTAAGTCATACGCACAAGTGATACTTCTTTTTCAATGGGAAATGGGATGTATAATGGTTTTTTCATAATAATAATAACATTTAATAATATTTAGGATACTCAATTTATTATTTTATGACATATATCATAGATTTATAGGAGGTATAGAAGAGTAGAAAAAGGGAGTGATCAGTTAGATCGATTACCTCTTCTTCAAAATAGCTCCTTTATACATCCTTTAAAGAACACTAGAGTTGGTCCTTTGGGAAGAATATAAACTCTAAAATGTAGATAGGTAAGTGTATAAGATAATTTTTCAGAGTTTTTTTTATATTTAAAACTCAAAGAGGTGAAATGAGATGAGGTAGGAGGTGTCACTTTATAACGAAGTTGAGGGGCACTTTTGGAATTTCTAAAAATATTAATTTATAATAAATTCAATCTCAATAAAAATAACAAAAAAATCTATTAATTATAATAAGATGATATGAGTTTTCATATCATAAAAAAAATATTTTAGACAATTTTTGTTATTATTTTAAATCTTATCATTTCATTAACCCTTAGTTAACCTATTTTAATTTTCACTAAGGTAATAAGTTATTCAATATTAAGAGGTTGTAATTTTTAATTATATGATGTTAATTAGAAAATAAACGAAAATTTTATAACATTTAAGACTTTATTATTATTATTATATATTTTTAAATATATTTTAATATTTATAAATAATTTAATAATATATTATTTTATAAAATATCATTAGTGTCAATTTTGACACTATTTGTTGGTTGGACTTTTAAAAATATCAAGATAATTATTTAACATTGAAAAAAATACTTTATAATATCCCTAATAGGTCAAGGTCGTCTATAAAATTCGTTTATCACAATATTTTTTTCAAATAATATTTTTTTTAATATTTGTATTAACATTTATTTCATATTTCCATTAATAAAATAATTACTACACCAACGTTCTATAATTATATAATATAATATTTTTTCACTAAAAATTAAAAATAAAATACCATGATGAAAATAAATATTTTTTATTTATGAAAAATATTTATAGTCAAATATATATTTTGGGTAACCCTATATTAAAAATGATATAGTATTTTAAACATGAACTTGATATTTTTAAAGTTTTATTAAATAAAAATAATAAGTTCATCTAAGTTTCCAAAAAATCCAAAAATAAATTTTTATCATGAAAATATGTTTTTGAGGTTAAAAAATTATATTTATATTCATTCATAACATACCTTTTTCTCCATTTGGACACATAAGGTATATTTAAGACAAAGAAAGTGACATTTTGTGTCTTTCTTTGATTTAAATATTATATAAGTAATTTTTATGGAATATTGTTCATTAAAAAACATATTTTATAACCTTAAGTGTTAATGGTATTATTATATTTATTAAATAAAGTTTTTTTATGTTTTATATTCATTTTATAGTTTTTATAAAAAAAATTAACCTAAATTACCCATTTTACCCTTTACCGTGGTAAAACAAATTATCAAGGTTACAATTCATATTGGAAAAAAATAAAAGAGAAATATTCACTAAATTTGGACCTTATGAATATATATTTGGTATCGATTTTTCATAATTCGAGACCTATAAGTTTTAGAATTTAATTTAGAAAAAAAACCTGTAAAATTCCATGAAAAATAGTTTTTCGAAAAAGTGCCCTTCTAAAACATAATATGTTTTTTACAATAAATTAGTGCATAAAATAATTTTCAAAAACCATAATTGTATTATTTTAAATAAAAATTAAGAAATTAAAATTTAAAACTAATCTAAAACATAGTTATACCTTCTAAAGACTTTAAAATAAAATACAGTTTTCAATGAAAATCAATATATTCACTATTCCTTAAATTTATTTAGAAATTTATAAAAAATAATTTTAAGATAATTTTTACATGATTGATTTAAAAATGGAATTAATTTTTTCAAATAATTTTTTTATATATCTTAAAAATTAATATTCACTTATAAAAATAAGATAAACTCATTTTTGAAGAAAACATGTTTTTTAAGAAAACAATTATTTTACTAAAAAATGTGTGATCATTTTCTAGGAACATAATAATATATTCATATTGATTTATAAATTTATATTTATTTCATAAATTCATTATTCATATTTATTCCCTCAAATTTAATAACTAGGTTATACTAAAAGTGTCTCGCGATTCGTTTAATCTCATGGTTTCATGCAACGCAAGCTATTGAAGAATTAAAATTATTTAAAGAGAGATGTTTCATAAAAATATATGGGTGTTGTAAATTCATTCTTGTATTCCTTGTATTTATAAAAATAATTTGACTTGTACCTCATCAAGTAGACATATCCATATCCACTAAAATCTTCAATAAAAGTTATGAATTACGAGTCCCCATGATTCAATAGAAAATACTCCACACGCATCGATGTGAACTAATTCAGGAATCAATTTAGCCCTTTCAAATTTGCTACTAAATAGGTATTTATCATTTTTATTTATAAACATGCATGACGTCTACTAAGTTTTTTAGTTCAAAAGAATCTAAATATCCATCTTAATGTAATTTAGTTAATCACTTTTCATTTACATGGTCTAGCTGATGATGCAAATTTGGGTATGGTATGATTCATGTGAATTAACTTCGTTATTGATTTCCATTACTTGTCTTGTGTAATCTAACACATAAAGATCATTATTTAAATGTTCTTTAACATAAAAAATACTATATTTATAAAATAATAAATATTTATTCAGAAATTTTAAAATAAATCCATCAGTATCAAGTGTGGATATATAAATAAAGCTTTTGGTAGTAGATGGTACATAATAACAATCTTTCAAAATAAAGATCATTCCAGTCAACAATGTGAGGTGTTAGTCTTCAATAAATATAGTAGAAAGTTTATCTCTATTGTATACTTGTAGATCTACCTCCCCTTGGTCAGTCTTTCTAAATCTAATTTTTTCATATATATGAATACATATGTGAGAACAATAAGTTTTATCTAATACCCAATTTGTAGAGACAGAAAAATAGCACTTTATAAAAAAAGAACCTGAATATTTCACTTGATTATTTGGATGGGTGCAGTTTTTCTTCTAGTGTCCCTTCTTTCCACATGTAAAATAGACATCAGCTTGTTCCCTTGCATTCCCCTTGGTCTTCCTCTTCTTGGAAGGGCCTGAAGAATCTTTTGGATTAAATTTCTGTATTTTTCCATTCTATTTCTCACCATAAGGGAAAAAATATTTTTCAATATTCATATCCTTATCTTCTTGGTGAAGAAGAGTAAGATGATCTAGAAGATACTTATCAATGTTTTTCATATTAAAATTAATAACAAATATGGAGAATATCTAAGGGATTGATGCCATAATGAGAATAATGAAAGTTCTTTGGGGATTTTAAAACCTATAACCTATAACCACTTAATGTTTCTAATGAGATTGACTACATGAGACCCAGTATGGGATCCATCTCTAATCTTACTCTGAAATATCACCATGAAAATATCAAATTGTTCTTGTTTGTCTCTCTCCTGGTAATAACGACAGAGGTGATCAAGCATGTTATATGAATCCTTGTTTTTGTGAGACTTCACGACTTCACTAAACATAGACTAAACCATAAAAAATTGAACATCAATTGAATCATTCCTATATTTCTCATAGAATATGAACTCTTCACCACTTTCCTCTTTAGTGGGAAGATCGGGAAATGAGGATTCTAGCACATAAGATTTCTATTCATGGTGTAGCAAAACCTTATGGTGTTTGTACCATTCCTGGAAGTTACTGCCAGTTATGAGGTTGTCTTTATCCAATATTGATCATAGGGATAATGTAGATGATGATATTTCCATTTTATTCTATAATTAAAATATTATATTGTTATTAATTTTCTTTATTAAAAATTAGGTGAGATATAATAAATTAATTTATTTTATTAAATCTCCCATTATTTTATCAAGTTCCAACAGACCTCACCATTGAACTTGGAATGTCTAGTTTCCCTAAAATTCTAGTAAAAAGGATCCATATTCCCCTTCACATAACCTCAAAATGGTAATTCAATCTACTTGAAGGTATTTATGTAAGAAGGCATTTTCCAAGTGTGGGTTTGTAGCTCCTTGATCCATTGAGTGGCCTCACCTATCCTAAAGTCCTAACTTGTATTTCCTTAACAATTACGTCCAAATTACACCAAGTCTACCAAGGGATAGTCCTCTTGATGTAAAATTGTTAATTCAACTGAAAACCTTTATAATAAATCCCAATATAAAAGTATGTGTCCCAACAAGGGTTCATCAAACACTTAGTTCTATTGAGTTTCATTCCCAATCAAGTAATGGAAGGCCAAGTTTAACATAATATTTCATTAAGGGGTTTTTTAAATATATTATTAAAAAAAATTATCTTGTTTTATACTTTACATGTCTTGTTAGTATTATGTTTATGTTACTTAATTAATTAACCATGTTGGATAATATATTTACACATACCCAGCCGAATAGCCCAAATGACTTCTTTTGTATTGATTTTTAATAACCCCCCTTTCGAGGGATGATGGGGAACCCTATATATTTACACATAAATCATTTATTTAATTTTCATATTTATACATTAAATTATTTTTTTTTTTTATTGCGACCATGCATTCCTAAAATAAATAATTTCGTACACAAGAATAAATAAATAATTAAATTACCCATTCATGAGATTTATCTAATGGTGGATTTAATGAGTGGAAATTAAATCAACATTTTTCCTATTGGAAATAACTCATATTGCTAGTCTTGGCATGATTTACAACATTCCACCTATCCACATATGTATCACTTGAGTTCGCATCATAATGATTCCATCTTGAACTTCTTCCATGTTCCGTAAGATACTCCATTACTTACATTTATTTATGACTCACATGCAGGTGAGGGGAACCAATGGATTCATTAAAAGGGTATTACATAAATATCCTTGGTTACATAGGTCCTATATAACAATGTAGGGAGGGATTACTCACAATCCAACATTTAATTTAATATTAAATAATTGAAAACCCATACAATAAATTAAATTAAAACATCAAACACATACACTGGTCTTGGTTAAGCTCATGAACAGTCATATATGTAACGAATATACAAAAGTAATTTTATAGAATTTATTTATTTATACATTATTTATCATTAAGAGGAACACTCTTTCATTAGTTAATGATTTAATTAATTCCCTTTCATCGTAAGGATCATCCGAACATAGTTGGAGATACCCATCATTTATGGAATTTTTAGAAAATAAATGGTAGAACCAATAATGACATATTTATTATAAAAACTTAATTGATAATTTAAAATTACTTAAAATAATTAATAAATTTACAAACACACAATAGTGTTCTAATAAAAAAAAGTAAGGTTTTAATGCTGAAATTTTCAATTTAATGTAATATTTAATTCTATACATTAATGGGAGACACACGACATATACATCCAACTACACACCATGTATCTGGGTCACATGCCTATGTCTGCAGCATGTACCTCATCCAAACTACATGATGTGTATATACTAGCTACACATTGTGTGTTCTACTTGTCATGTTTCTGGGATATATGTATGGGTCTTCATCATGTATCTCGGCGGACTACACAACATGTACAAGCCATCTACACGTCATGTATCTCTTTGATTCGTGTCTTTTTTTTATCATGGAGTCACTCGATGTGTTCTTCAGACATGGAAATTAATGAACTAAATGTCATTTACACTTCATAAATATCAGGTATATCTTAAATTCTCCAAGTTTTTATTCTCACATAGTTTTTACCGTGTATAATGATCACACATATTACGCAATTTACAATACTAACCTATGTTGACTAAACATCATGTACACCAATACATACTATATAATCTGACAACCTTCAATCCACCCTATCCAGTCAACACACAGTTTACACCACATGTAATTACAGTGTGGTGAACTTTGTATCCCTTGGCGCATCTAGATGTAGTACACTATGGTACGTGGTGTGTACTTCTAAGTATACATTGTGTATCCATGTCGTACCGACCAAATATTTTACATTTCATAATGGAATATACTATCATTATTCATTTATTCTTAAACCTCTGATAAAAATGAAACCACTTGGACAATTATTATTAATATGTAGAATCATGTTAATTCAAATCGAATTTAAAATAATGAAAAATAAGAAATGAAAATCTAACCACAATGGAGCATAGTTAAATAATAAAATTATAAATTATAAATTTAAATGTGATTGCTCTGATACCACTTTTTGGTTTTGGGTGTAGTGGAAGCATGTAGTGGTGGGTGATATATTAAAATTTATTTTAATTATCATTTCCTGAAACCATGAGTGAATATCTTTCACCTCATATTTATAATTAATTTATTTAATATCTGAATAAATAAATATCTAGACTTGGGAACTCTATTCATTGATGAATGTTGATCATCCCCAAATACCCTTTTAGATTACCTTTATTGTGTTTTGAGGATCCAAGGATAGAATCCTTCTAACAGTGATCCACATGTGCTCCAATGATCTTTGAGAAACACCACTCAATCTCAGAGTACTAGCACGGTGAATCGAATGTCTTGCATTGTTCATTCTTGATCGTTCGTTCTTCATTATTGAAGAATTATATCTTGAATTTATTGTTCCTAAAAGGGAGAGAGAATGAGGGGTCTAGAGAGAATTCATTGTGTGAAAAAAATATTTATTCTCAATTTTTGATGCAATACACAATAGATATAATCGTCTATTTATAGAGTTAGGTTTTATGTTAAAATGTTATTTAATTACATGTCATACATTAAATAAAATTTAAAACATTTAATAAACACCATATAAAATATTATTTTTATTTTTATTTTAGGGTGTTCCAATATGCACAATTTGATAAATAATATTTACCAACATGTAAATAATTTTTTTATCACTTGATACAGGATTTTTCTGATCAAAATCCTCGATATTTATTGAATTCCAAAATAAATATTTTATTCACATACTAGAGAATAAATATTTATTAAATAAAATAAAAAAGTATACTTTCATTCAAATTATGAATAATAATTATTTATTTCAATTATGTGATAAATATAACTTGAATAAAATTTTTCCTCACTCTTGAGAATAATATTTATTCCATTAATTAAATTCAAATATAATTTGATTGATATCAATAGAAACACTTAGTGTGTGGAGTACTAGGATTATCTCTAATTATCGTTAGGAAATATTTCCTAAAGTCCAAAATTACTATATATCAATGGGTCAAATAACCCAATATAAAGAACTTAATGTTTCAATGATGAAAACCACATACAAACACTCACTATGTTATATAATCCCTTTGTCAGAATATCTCATCAAGCAGGTTACACAACAGTGTCATCAACCTATTTTTCTCAATATTTATTTCTTTGATTATATGAAATAAACATATTGTTACACAATGTCCATGGAATTTAGGAGATGTTTATATTCCAATCAAAGTTTCAATATGTCAACTCTCATAAATATGGAATGGACAAATTCTTCCTCGACTTATCCATTAATGACATGTCATTAGTGACGCACCCAAAATACCCTAATTCTCACTAGCATATGGAATGATGGTTTCTATTAGTAAATATAAGTTTCTGAGTCATGACATGTATTCATGAAAATCATAAAGTCTAAGGATCATTACACATGCTCGTAGATAGGAATATCTGATGACACCAAAACATGTTGAATTCCTATTAGTAGTTATATTCTCCTAATATCTCATCTTGGAGATTACTAACTAAAAACTTCATGAGAATATGTATCATCCACATATTTGTAATCCCACCTAACAATATAAATACTATGGTATGTTATCCAACCACATAACTATATTAATAATATTTTCATAGTACTTCATGGTTATCATCATAGTAGGGAACTACTATGACCTTATCAATGTGAAAAATACTCTAAGACAATATTACATTAAAGCAATATAGAAAAATGAAAAATATATAATAAGATGTTTAATTAATATTAAATGCATAAAATATACATGTAATTATAGTACAATCATTTGGTCCTAAGACACCAACTTTCAAAATAGGTTCTAATATCCTGAGATGTAGGAGATAAATTAAGGGAATTTTCAATTTCATTCAATGAAATGGGGGAGTTTTCCCATATATATAGTGAGGTAAGGACCTCTTGGGGTTTCGAGAATAAAGTGGGATAATTTTTTATTAGGGAATCCTCTAGAGTGTCTATTACCCGAAGTACCCTCTAGTAGGCTTGTCTCATCTGACATAGTTGTATATGTGTAAAAAGAGAAAAGTGAATCCCTTAAAATATGATATCTATTTAGATTTAGATCTATTTCCTTCATCATATTTATTATAAATACATAATCATCTCTAAGTAATCTCTAGGGTCTTGTTGGTGTAGTTCCAAAACCATTGGGAGTAGCATCATGTGCATCAACTTCTATCATTGGACTATTTACTTTCCTCTTGTAGATCAAGCTTCAGTATAATGGGATTCAAAAGATTAAAAGGGGAACCATCAACAAATAATACTCTATCCTTTCCAAAAATATAGTATTTTAGGAATTGATGGTATGATGATTTCATCATTGTATTTTTGTGAGTCCAAGGTCTTACTAATAGAAAGTTTAACTCTATATCCTACTAGATTACCATGAATTTAGATTAAAACATGAGATATTAGAATTTGGATATGATTTTTATCCTTACAAGGGTATTTTTTTACTTTTATTATACCCTTAAATGGTTATCTTCAAGGGGTAGTTTTTTTCACCATAACCCAAGCATTAGAGTGTCCGAACTAGGATAATATTCATCCCAGATCCATTTGCAACCATAGACACATGAATATTGAAATTTTTGAGATTACCTGAGATTTACATGGGTATAATATGACCCTAAATAGAGTCCTATTATTCATGTTCTATAAATAAAATGACTACATGACATTCATATGGGGTAGTCTCTGCATGATACAACTCGATCACAATGAATTTGGTATCGAACTCTTGGGAGCTCTGAAGGGACTGAATAAGTGATTCATGAGTTATTTTGAGAGGTAAAGAGCATCCAAGATTTAAATTTTGTCTCGAAGGGTAGCTAATTTTTCAATATGTCATACTTCTGCACTATAGGAAAACAATTCCCAATTTAGATTTTCTATTTAGCTTGAGGATTTAGGGCCGAGTATTTTGGTGCCAATGATCCTTATATTTGGCCCAATACTAAGGATATATTGGTTTTTGATAGGTTAGATCAAGTTGGTCTTTACATACATCTATTTTGGATAGATAATTATACACATTCCAACTAATCTTCTATGAAAATTGGGTTTGAATGTCCCCTGGAGGATTTAGAGGTGTCTCTATGTTCCTATTAGGATCATTGAAGGGATTTAACTTGAGTTTCAACCACATATATAGCATATGCAAGGATGTTTCTAGGATGTTGTTCTCGATTATGAATATAGAATCCTTATTTCCGTTATATTTTTCATCATCTACCTTCATCCCATGGGTTATGTTTAGGGGAATCATGTTTATATGAATAGTCTTAATCAGAGAAGGGGTTTTCTAAGTGAATAACATTATCAGATCCAAAAATTAATTATTTGTTTGATGAGGATTCCATTTATTGGGGAGGTGTATGTACCCTGAATGATGGTATGAGGAAATCCATTAGGAACTGGACTTGTTTAGGAGTCAGTTTTACCTCTTCTTCTGACTATCTATTATATTTTTTTCATCAACTTCTATCTTCATAGGACATATTCAATGGTACCACTTTGGATAATGCAGTGGGATGTGGGGCCACAACTGATGGACTTAGTTGTTCCCTAAAAATGGTATGAACCCAATTGACTATATTTCGTATCATCCAATTATCCAAATTTCATTCATTCCTAGATGGGACTTCCTGCTAGTCGCCTTCTTCCTCTAGTTGAATAGTGGACACATAATCCACTTGTGATGTAGGTTTTCCTAGAATCACATGTCCATATTTGACCATTTTCTATAGTATATACTTAAAGGAAAAGTAGTATTAGATGGTGTGCCTAGGTATCTGATTGAAGGGTAAATAATCATGGTGAACACTAAGGATGACTTCTGTAGGATTCATGGCTTTTGGAATCTTGAGAGTATTGTTTTACCTAGTTGTTATGATATATCCCAAAACCTTCTCTTTTAAAAATATTACGTTTTGTTTCTTTAGTACTCAAACCATGGTAAACCTCCATATTTCCTTGCCTCTAGGTGAGGGGAATTTTTTTATTGTTATCACTCTATGGGATGTGTCAAGTGGTGTGGAGCTTGTGTCGGTGTCATAGCATTTTTCAATGTTGGATTAAGAATGATAGTGGAAACCTCTACTTTAGCAAGCCTTCTTCCCTGAGCATTAATAATAGGCTAAGTGTTGGACATAGTTTACCAAATGTAATACTCTAAGCATTGTTCTAGGTATGGAAACTTCTGGAATCCACCAAAATATGTCAATGGCATCAACTTTGTTTGTTTCTCATCATAGAGATTCTATGTACAAAACACTATAAATTTATTTTCTAATAGATATATGTAAATATAGTAGGATATTACTTTTCATCTAGTGATGAAATCATATTCCCTCTCATTTTCATGTCTCTTGCAATTTTTGAGGTCAATGATCACCTTCTTTCTTAGTGTGGAGGTAAATTGGTTAATGAATTGAAAATAAAGGTCTTCACAACCAGTGATGGATCCAGATAGAAAACTATTATACTAAAAAAACATGTCATACCAAAGTCTATATAAAGAACCTCAATTTGGATTCCTATTTCTAGCTGAGTTGACCCATCATGGGGCCACACCAAGACATGATGTGTGATAGGTTCTTCTTTAGGTCTCTTATGTCATCAAAGTTTAGAAATATAGGATTCCTAGAGTTGGGAAGAGGAAGAGTAGAATTCACCCATTCAGGGTATGGTTTCATTCTAGGCTTCACTAGGTAAATATTTCCTTTTATAACTTTTATCCAAGTAGTAAGAGACTCAATGGACAAAAGACATTCCTGGGGAAACATTGTTTAACCCAAACCCAAAACATGGGTAGAGAATGAGGCTTGATGTGTCTACCTTTCATACACCAGTTGTTGACTCCCAACTCAAGATAAGTATTGGTGAATTACCTATAATGATGTAGGATACTATTTTCATGGATTAATATCCTATACTTATTTAATTATAGGGTTCAAGTACATTAGTTTCTGGGACCCCAATGCGACCTGGTGCTCAGACTCTATTCTCATGGCCTAACTATCCCCTTCCAAGTGAGTTAGAGGAGAAACTTTTACTTACTATTGAATGTTGTAATCAGAAGGTATATTTCCTCTGAGTAATTAATATTTTATTCAACTTAGATGGTTGATCTCAGCCTCGTGTTGTGCTGATTTATCTTTATTAGAGATAATGTTGTCCTCTCTGGGTGGTGAATTGGCTATAAACACATATTTCCCTTTATACCTTGTATAAGGGAGTTTATTGGGTGGAAACTAATCATTATAGGTTCTATATTTGGTTTCTTCTTATTTTGTTGATACACACCTTCTGCATGTGTTTTAGTGAAAATCGCATCTCAAACAACTATTTCTTTATAGTGTTCATCAGATTTCATGTATTGGTTATCATATTATACCAAATTAATAGTGAAAAATTTCACTACTTTATAGATATTAGTGGGAATAAATTCATCATCATATTATTAATACAGTGACACTTTATTTATTATATCCTATTTCAAGTTAATTTCAAGGTTCTCCTTTATTCATCCTCTCCCAGTAGGCTACTTCAGTTTTTTGCCTCTATGGGGATTAACCCTTTCCATGGGGAATTCCCATAGACATGATCTATGGATAGTTATCCTGAGTGTTTACCTAATTTTCCATATCAAGAAATACCCAAATTATTTGGATACATAATTTATTATAATTAATATTGGGGGTGATGGATTTTGAAGATAACCGCCCAGCCTAGAAAATACTGACTTTTTTTGGAGGTGGTGATAAAAATTCCACCATCCCTAAGGACTTGGATTGATTTGGTTATATCACTATCACATCCTGAATCTATGGAGTATTTTATGATTCCAGAGGAAGTGGTGGTGGTAAAAATTCCCCATGCCCTGTTGGTTGGGGTTTCTCTTAGATGGATACTTTAGCCACCACAAACACATTCTTCTTGATTTTATGTGATTTTACTCATGTGTGAGCTAGGTGAAACACCCATTCAAGATGTGAGATTATTACTGCTATATAATATCCTATAATTTATGGATTAAACTTTCTTAAATGAGATTATCATGTATCCATTTTGTAATCTTGGCATGGGAGTCTCTAAACATCCTTCTCTCTTCAGTCACATTGCATTTTAACCTTAGATGTTGGAGGGTTTTGTTGGATGGACCAACTGGAATGCACATTATCTGGATCTGTGACCTCTACTAAAGAAACAACATTGCAGGATACCTTCTTTGGGGGTCTTTTCTATCCTAAGGATTTATTTAAGGGAAATACTTCATACTTGATCTATCTTGGTATCCATACATTATATGAGGCATTAGAAATTATCATTTAAAAATCCCTTAAACTGTGGAGAAGATAACATTATAACTTCTCGCTATTTTAATATAAAATTAGATTTTGATCCACATAGAATGTATAAAACCTGATATAATAGCATATATTCTTCAATTCATAGAGGTGGTCATCATACTCTTGATAAGGGGGTTTTTAGATTTCAATTGGTAAAGAGTTTCCGATAAGTTATAATTCAATTAGGTTATGAATTCTTATCTTAACACCTTTATAAAGTTATATTGGGGAGTGGTAATGGTTCAAAAAATATTTGGGAGATTATCCATGGAATGTTCATTATATAAGTCCATTTCATCTTCATAATCCTTGGGTGAAGATTCATCCACCTGATTTAACCACATTGGATTCTTCCCCAACGATTTATTAGAAAGAGGAGTGTCAATTTTTTGTTGATGTAAATGAAGTACCATAGGTGGTAGTCGATCTCATGGACATAACCACCCTTGATCCTTCGAGCACCACTCAGTATAAGGGAACTCGAAAAGTATGTTCAATAAGTGGGGGACCTTCTTATCACTTATTATGGGGAGGACCTCCAAAACTAATGATCAGGGTATCCCAGAGAGGACCTCTATGACTAAGGATACTCCCACCTACTGAGAATGAGTCAAAAAAACTCTTTGTTCAACATATATAGTTCTTTTAGGACCTAAATAAGTTCAATACTAAAACAATTATGGATATGTTCCTTTTGGGGTCAATTTATACCTTTGGAGGGATCTACTCTCAGACGATCTCTTTTGGGAAGGTTGGTGATCACATTAGATAGGAATATTCTTAGAAAACTACTATGTCGTTAGAGGAGCTAGATGATGATCACTTTGGATTTAGAGAGTAATATGGTAATTTCTATTATTTTGTACTGGAATATGTTGATGAGTCACATAATCTCAGGTAGGGATATCTACCTGCCTTTCAATAGCCACTAATTCATGTTGGCGTTCTACTTCAGGCTAAAGAAGAAAAGTAATGTATTCCTACTCTCAAATAGCTATTGGTATATCACTAAAAGTTTCTTAAACATTGATGGGAGTAGTTATATGGTTCTTATCCTAGGTTAAGACTGACATATTATGATTTCCACCTTTTTTCTCCATATTCAAAATCTATTTACATCTCTATAAAATATGGGTAGGAATATAGGAATATCCATCTATTATCTATAAGAGGTTTTATTGAGATTATATAAAAAATAGGAATATGTTTACATTCCTTTATGGGATCCGAGATGTGAGATTGTTCATTCCCTCTAGTTGTTGTAGGAATATGCCAATGGGACTCATGTGTGGGGGTCAAAACATGTGACTACCCTTTGGTGTCTATCAGGATTAGTTGGCATAATTTTTTTTGGTGTTATCATAGTTCTTTGGTAGTCTTTCTAGATAATAACAAGGATATAATCCTTCTCTCTAGTTTACACCATGTTATGTTGGTTAGATTATTTAGTCGAAGTGAGGATATGATCCCACTCCTTGTGGTTAGAAGATTGTCTCAACTGGAGACGTATCCTAGATACCTATTCTAAATGATTGAGGTAGGGATCTATCAGATGGTGTCCTCAGTAGAATGATGAAGGGTAATGGATACATGATGTGGGTGATGATGATGATTGGAAGGATCCTTCATGGGAATCTTTTGTTTTGTGGTGAGGTTTTGGTTGACATCCTAATCTACTATCCTCATATATGGAAGGTGTTAATTATTTCACTCTAAAGATAAACTCTTAAAAATGTTTTAGGTGGAGATAGGTTATGTTAGACTCACTTCAAATTTCCTCTATTGGGATGGGGTACAAGGCTTAAATGGTTTTATATGATCATGTATATCCTATAGGGTCAAAATGGAACCATTTTAGTGGTACTCCCTCACCATCGTATTAGTTACCTAGTACTGGAGGCACTGGATAGGAAACATTGGTTTCCCAATCATGGGGTCTATAATTTTTGCAGAGATTGTAGAATAAGAACATCTAGTGGATGAATATGTCATTTATTTGGATTGAAGAGAGGTTTTTATAGGTTACCTTTGAAATAAGAACACCACAAATAGGAACACCAATGAATGAAATATCATAAATAAGTACATTCTTGACTAATCATTCTCATAGGTAAATGATTTATGTCATGTTCACTATTTTTTTTGCGAGGCATGAAAATAAAAATTACCTAATTTGTGAGAAACTTAATTATGTTTTTTTAATGAATGATTCACATCAAGATCACTATTTATATTTTCATAAAAGGAATAAGACAAAATGGATTGACATCCTGGTAATGTAGTTATTTTTTGTTAATGAATAATTCGCATCGGGATGACCATTTTTCACCAAAAATTGGATCTTATCCTGATTCCTGATTGTGGGGGGTTGAGATTAGTGGAATAATATTCATGTAGAGTTTGTAATTTTATTTCAGTTATTTTCTAAGGTAATTTTATCATGGAACTGGAAACACAAAGAGTCTCCCAAATCTATGAAAAATGACATTTATATAAACCTTATTTTCAATGGTATGAGGTCTCTATGTTTTCTAGCTAGTGAATCTTGGGAACTCACATTAGTTGAGAGTATGTAAATTCATTCTCGTCACACTTTTTATGTAGGAATTATTACCTACTTTGGGACTCTCTTGTAGATTAAGTCATAATCATTCATCATTCCTAAATTCTCAAGATATTACTTGTTACCCCTGTTATGATGATGGATAAATCCATTTATATAGTTGAAATTATGTATATATTAGAGTTTATCCATATTTAATTTTCTTATTAAAAATATTAAATATAAAATGTTGTGATTTAATGTTTCACAGTAGAGAGCTCTGGATCTTATTGTTATCAAGGGAGGAAATGGTCCATGTAGAGTTAAGATTATGCCAATAAGAAGGGATACTTGTGTATCCTTGGAAAATGAATTAGAACCCACATGGTTTGGTGCCACTTAATAGGGAATATTATACCTTTAAAGTTTGAAAAGGACCAGTCTATGTAGTTTAACATCATGAAGTAAGGACAACTAGGAGAAATATTCCTAGTGTTGGTTATTGTGGGACTTACACCTGAGTATCCCTTTCCATTTGACCTCAAATGGTATATGGACTAATGAGGATGGGTTGTGCTTCACAAGAAATATAGACTTATGTGGTAGATATGGTGGTCACCTAGAGAGAATATGGCCCTCCAAGTGGCTTCATGATAATAATTTGAAAGTTTATAGTCCTCCAAGTGGGGGAACGTTATCATTTGGGATATGGACCAATAAGAAGGGGTTCACTGGGGATATGTCCCTAGTCAAAGGGATAACCATTCTTGGGAAAATATAGTTAGGAAAGGGAAGGATGTAGATATTCTTATGAGTAATATGTCCCCATGAGGATGGAGATAGGAGGTTGAAGATATTGGGTTTAAACATCAAGGAGTTTTCCTATGTATCCCATTGAAATAAGAATCAAAGCCTATAAAGTTGGAATAGATTAGTTTAAGGTCATGTGATAAGATCTTACTATTCAGTTTAATTTCATGTGGTAAGGATATTTTTATTTAGTTTTATGTCATGGGACTAAAACATTCATGTTGAAAAGGGAATACAATATGGGATTAATTGGGTATTACACATTAATATTACCTTATACGACTCACTAATAAATCAATGGTATATGATTATTAATAAGGTAATGATTTATCAAGGATTAAACATGGTAGGAGGTGCTAATTGGGGGTATTTTGATTACATCAAAGGCATGGAAAACCCAAATCTATAATCCCATGTGTGTAATGCTTCATGTGAGAAAAAAAAGATTGAGGTTTAGGCACATTACCTAAGAGTGTCCAATTATAATGGTGCTTATGTACTAAGGCCACCAAAGAAGCCTAACCTAATTGGTAACATAGGTGAAATTAGAGAGAGTTGGGGCTTATAGGCCTGATCCTCCATTATTCTAGTCTTTTCATAGACCAGGTTGGCATAGGTTGGAAAGAGGTGTAGGACCACCTTTAATAAATACTAGGTGATTGATCTATATGGGATAACCTTCCTAGACTGGCTCATTTAATGGGGAAGAAATCAGTCATTGAGATGGGATAGACAACTCTAGTGTCCTCCCTAATAAGGACCCACATTATCAATTAAATCTATGATTTATATTCCCTCAAGGGTTATACCTATCTATGATGATAACCTAAATACTTATTTTATCAAGTCAATACATGATCTAAGTGGTGAAATCTGGTGTGCATGTAATGATCATATGTATCGGGTGGCCTTTGGGGAGGATTTAAACTTTCCTTTTTGGAGTTTTTACAATGGGGAAAGGAATAAATAGGGGGTATTTTAGGTTTCATTTTTTCAAATATATGTTTTAGATGAATTTGGTGACATTAGAAAAGTAATCAATTCAATTTATAGGGTAAGTGATAAAACTCATGAAGATCGCTTGATATTTACATAAACATGTAAATACCTATAAACCATATTATAAACACACCCTATCTATCCTAACCCCATGTCTATATCCCACTTTATGATTCTCTAGAGGGATAAAAGTGGCATAGAAATTTGTATGATAGAATTTTCTTAGGTTAGTATGCCTAATATAGTTCACCTAACACCTAATGCACTTTTCCTACCATATTTTTCTTACCACACATCCCCTAAAGTATATTACCTTTGAATATCTCTTGAGGGATCATATTCTTTAACTCCTTGCTACCTTTCCATTATTCCTCTATTTCCTTCAAAGGAGTAGTATTCTTGGTATTTATAGGTAAGGTTTGGGGTATCTAGACCCCCAAGGTAGGTGGTGATTCTTAAGAGCCTTAAGTGAAATATTCAAGTGTCTCATAAAGTAATTAGGTGGAATGATCCCACCCACCTGAAAGGATCTATTAATATATTTCATACCCTTGTTTGGTGCATATTTATATAGATTTAGTGACTGATGACGGTATTCTTACAGTAACTACAGTACTTGACTAATAAATTTTTTCTTAGGTTGTCTTGTTAACATATTGTGAAACTGAGCTAACTGGGAGCGCTTAGTATTTTAGATAAGGAAAATATTATTCAAGAGGTAGGTGTATCATGTAGTAAATATGATTCCACATAAAAACTCATATCAACATATAACGTACTCAGGCTGGGTGAGAGTGCATGGGACGTTAATAGAGAAAGAATGCATTAAATTTATGCAAACTTGTAATAAATACATTATAAGGTATTTATTAATATTCAATCATATGAATATATAGGCAATATAATATACAAAATAGTTGGTTCTGGGGAACCAAAACCAACAATTTTATCCTTATTTAGTGAATTTAAGAATTCAATGTGACTCAAGTTATTATTCATAACCTGAGATAACTAGGTTGGAAAAACATTTATTTTTTCCGCACTAAATTCTGTCACATTCATTTGATCATTTTAAATGTCATTGCATTATCAATTCCATTTGCTTATCACTCGATTCCTATTGATTCCATAAATTTAATAAAACCAAAACGGTTGGTGTAACTAATGACAATATCAAAGTAATCAATCTTATAAATATGAAAAAGTAATACTAATATATCCTAACCTATGATACCTTAAGATCAAATTATGATACCATTGGTTCAATTTATTCTATCTTCTATTAAACTTACGTTATTCTAATATTTATCCTATTATTATTCATAACCTAATCCACAAAAATAAAAATAAAACCCTACCCATATACCAACTAAATTGACCTTATAATGACACTTCTAGATCTTCTATTATAAATATACACCTTAGACATATTCATTAATACTAAATGATATAAACCAACACCACATACATCATTTTACATGATTATACATATCATATCAATAATAAATCACACTCCTAGTACCAAAAGGTTTGGTTTATTTAGAGATTAACTACATGTCCATATAATTATGAAATACGACATCTATTTATTTTAAAATATTATCCACACATGAATATCTCATGAACATTCCCCAACATATAAATTCTTGGGGAATCGAGAAATATAAGGAAGGGTGAGCTCAAACACTTGATGGGGGTAAAACATTTTTAATGTGATGTAGAGAATTTTTCGATAGACCATAAACAAGTGAAGGATGTCTTCATGAGATAAATTACATGATTAAATAAATAAGATCATGGAATCATAAAAAGTGATCAAAATGAATAATATAATAATCATAAAACATGGCACAAAAATGTAGAACCATAACTGTGTAATCATGAAATCACAACATTTAACATAGTATAAAATTTTGGAACTATAAAATAATAATCACGAACTATATTGTCAAAAAATAGGAATGTGGTAAATCCATAAGCAAAGAAAATAAAAAATATATATCAGGTCTCTCTATCAAGACCATCATAACATAATACAGAAGTATGCCCCATAATATAGTGGACTGAGATAATCTCTCATGTACCAAAAATTAGTGAACTAGGATAACCTCCCATGTCCCATACATAAATTCACATGAGATAAAAGATTTAACCAATGCATTGGAGGGTTATATAATTTTGTTCCCATATGACATGTAATAATATATCCATACATATGTGTGCCACATTAAAATATTCATACCTCTATTAAAATAATAGCATGATTAACCTATGAAGATAAAATATGTTACTTAAAAACATTCATGAGGTAAAAAAATAAATAATCCAAAAATTAATGTGGATGATATCATGAATGTAAATCAGTATATCATTTCATGTATTAATAAATTGGAAACTGGTTTTACAAGTTTATCTATATATAATGAAAGGATATGCATACTTATTAATGTTTTTTCCTAGTCAATCAATCAGTATAGTTATATAGGTGACCATACTTAAATCAGAACAATGAAGTGTAGGGTTTTGACACTATATAGAAAAACTATGTATACAATTAAGTAAATATTTTTCCAAGAACAATTGAATAGTATGACTACCTAGGTGAATACCCTTCAATAAAAAAGGTATAGGGTAATCACAATGTAAATGTATTGGTATAAATGAAATATTTATTCATATTTTATTATAAGTTATGACAAAGGTGGTGGTGGATCAATCCACTCTTAGTTATTTCATTTCCATAATACCATGGATACATAGGAATAGGGATAATGAATAAAGGAATTATTTCACAATAGTAAAGATTTATGAAAAGGTTTAATGAGATAGACTATAATATATGTAACTTTATAATGGTTGATTTTAAAATGTAATTGACATGGATTAAAAACCCTTCATTAGAAGATAATAAATTGTAGATTCTTTCAGAAAATAATTCCTTGGTTTTTACACAATATTAAAATAATTGAAAATAAGAAAGATAATGGACCAAAACAATTATTAGTAAATGAAATGAAGTTAATAATGTTTTCATAAAATTAATTTTTAAATATGTTTTTAAAATATAATAATGTCATTGAAAATGACACTTGATAAGAAAGATAGAGAAATAAAATAGAAATCAATGGAATTTTTCATAAAGTTTGGTGAAGTTGTTGTAAAAATTGAAATAGGTTACTCTTAATATCATTTTCAAAAGGTGAAAGAAACATTTAAATCTTTAATTGAATAATAAAAGGTCCATTTAATATAAAACTGAAAAAAATTAAAGTTAAAGTAGAATAAACATGGAGAGAAAGATAGTAGATGGTATAGATGACCAAATAAATACTTTTTTAGCATTTTTTAGTGGTTTGAAGTAACCCAAATTGATGAAAGGGAAATAAAATTATATTTTAAATATAATTATATTTAGATATAATATTGAAATAATTAAATACATATTTTAATTTTAAAATAAGTAAAATAAAAAATTTGTTGCAAGAATTGATATGGATATGGAAGAGAAATATCCAAAATAGTGAGTGAAAGTTTTTCCTTCCAATGTCATGTTTTCTGATGTAATAATTAATAAGAAAGGATATTAAGATAAGGAAAGGAATTTTCCTTTGAAAAAGAGAGTGAATAAAATATTATATAGTCAAAGGGTGTAATATTCCCAAATAGTATAATATAATTAAAGAATAAATAATTTAACACAATGAAATGAGACTAAGTCAAGAAATCCATTAAAAAGTTCATAATCAACAAAAATGGATATTGAAAATAAATAATATCTGAGAAGAATAGGAAAAATATAGTAATTGATATAAATATTTCAGAACATAACATATAAAATAATAATGGCTTGATAGAGGAGATGGGGTTTTGAGGAGAGATTCTCCATAGCGATTCGGCAGTGATCCATTGGTGAGCGTTCTAGGGTTGGTCGGTGAAAAAGAATGAATAAGTAATTTGTGCTTGTTCTGGTCACTGGTGGTCATTCCATATCTGTTCATGGATCTTTTCTATGGCACTGATGCCTTCCTGGTTCTAGTTTCAGGGATGCAGGTGGGTTCGGAGGGTTTTAGTGTGGATGTGCTCGGTGTTAGTTTTAGGGACGCGGGTAGGTTCAGCGGTTGCTTTAGTCAGTGGAGGTTCACTTTAGGTTTTCTTTCAAGAAATAATGATTTTATATCTGAAACTCCAGTTTTTTATTTTTCATTGGGCATGTACTTTTTGAAATGGTGGCTTCAGATATTACTTCTATTATTCCTCTTCACCCTCCCAATAGGTATTTCACCTTTGTGTAGGTTCTTATCAAGGGTGATGCTCTGACCATAACTATCATAGTTGTATCGTGGATCTCCAAATCTGAATATGGGAGGTTTGCTATCAAGGTGTATCAAGGTGCATTAAAGGAGAGGTTGGATTTTTGTCCCTTCTCCCCGATTGGTCATTTGATTTTGGCAAAAGGTGATAATACTTTGAGGTGTGATGAACTCAAATAAAAGATCTGGAGTTTATGAAGTTTTGTTGATTAGAAAATTATTCCAATAGGTAAGAGATATTTTCATCTAGTTTTTCAATCTGAATATTAGAGTTCATTTTTCTTGGAATTTTAGTTTTTAAAACCTCAATACTGGGGTTTTCTAGGTTTCTTCTTGGGATATCAATTTCAATACTCATAATCAAAATCACACCAATTCCTATATTTGGGTTAGGATGCATGGTCTTGGCTAGATTTTTTATAATCCTCTGATTCTTAGAGAAATTTCCACCTACATTGGTGATCTGTTAAAGTTAGATGAAAATATCATTGAATGCAAGATGGGCTATTATGCAAGGGTGATGGTGAACTCTGATTTTCTGAAACCACTCCCACATAATGTTATCATCACTTTCAATGGGGATAGATTTGAGATTAATTTTGAGAATGAATCAGTTCCTCCTTTTTTGAATTCTTCAAGGTTATTGTCCATATAGTATCATATTTGATACATGTGAAAAACTTGTAGGTGAAGAAAATGGTACCACCCTAAGAAAAAGGGGGAAATGAGGTATAAGGCCTTAGTTTTGGATCCTTCAATTTCTTAATGAAAGGCTTTAGGAGGTAAACCATGATGTCAATAACCAACATGTTGTGAGAAAAATGTGTGTGATAAGATAGGTAAAGACTAGGGTGTGCATGATCCATGCTTGTAGATTAATGAACTTGGATCTGATTTAGTGTTGAACAAGACTAGTAATAAGGAAGATCTCCCCCAAGGACATAAGTCTGAAACTAATGTTTCTTGGGAAACCTTGGTCTCTGATGATGGAATTAACTCTGACCATGCCAAATCTGTAAATTAAATTATCATACAGGATGCAATTGATGACCAGCTAATACATGAGAGAATTCTAACTACATATTTTGACCATAAGGGTAAGAAAAAATATGAGATTGACTCTATAATTTTAAGTAATCACACAAAAGGAACTATCTCTAAATTTCTCTCAAGAAAAAGTGTTTAATTGAAAATATTTGAGTCTCCCAATGATCTTGTTGGCGACAACTAACGAAAGGAGAACATTTCATCCAGATTTTCTAATGAAGAGAAAGATAAGATAAAAATACATGAGTATCATTGATGAAGTTTTTTATGGTTCTTAGTTAAGGTCACTTAGATTTCTTTAAATCCTGAATAGGTATAATAGCAAGGATGTATTTTCAAAAGAATTCGGTAATGATCATTGAGGAGAATACATTGAGACAGACAAGTCATCATTAGGACTAGGTATGGTGGATGATCCATCCCTATTAGATGATGTCAATTATGGTACATGGTATCATCCTAAAACATGGTGAAGGGGATGTCACCCCAGAGGTAGAGGAGGTGGCCAATTCTTTAAATGATATTTTTGTGTTGTGAAGTGACTGGTCACTTGTTTGCATTCCCCCTTTTTCATTTTTTACTTTTTCAATATTTTTTCAATAAATTTTGGAATATTGGATAGCCCATGGTTTGAAATAGATTGATATAAAATAATAATGGGTAATATGAAAGAATTTAAACCCAAAATAGATGATATCGGTGGATAAAATCCTTTCAAAATTAATAATTTATAATGTTTAAAGGATTAATAAAATATGGAATAATTAAAGGAATGTATATCCCATAGAAGAATATAAAAATATAGTAATATAAATTCAAATTATGTAATATATAATACATAAAATATGATAGTCAATGTTGAAGGATTATCATACACACAAGAAACTATTAAGAAAGAGAACCCCTTACAATCTTTATAATGGATGAAATATGAATCAATCAGTGGATAATAATAAAAAGAAATTTAAATATCCAAAATAAAAAGATAATTAGGATATATGATATTTTAGATATAAATTTAATAAAAAACCTATAAATAAATAAAAGATATCCAAAATCTCAAATTGGAAGAGAGAATAAAACAAAACCCCTTACCTTAACTCTTATCTTTCTCAAACGTGTTTATTCTCCCAGTATACTCAACTTTATTTTATTAATAATATATTTAATAATCATATTTATATTTATTACCCATATTATTAATCAATTTTATTTGTTTATTAAATTTTTATTAGTTATTATTAGTTTATATTTATCATCGGTTGTTAGGACTTCCAATTGTTCCATGCTTGTTTTGGTATTGTGTTCTTGGTCATCATTCCTTATTTATGGGTTCTTCATAAACACAATGGTAATGGTAATAGAATTAGAATTCCATAATGAGTACTAATTTTCCATGTTTATTATTTGGAATTTGTGGGTATGGTTCAGAAGTAATAAATATATAATGTGATTGTTTCAGTAATTTTACCAAACATATGATGTTATTATAATAATGAATAAATATTTATATATTACCATAATAATTATAAACACAAATTAAATTACTACTAAAATTTAATAATTTTATTCTAGTCTGGGAATTTCCCCAAAATAACAAGTTCAAGGAGGTCTAAATTAATAAAGACCGAGTGCTTCGGTCCTCACAATACTGTTACATAAATAAGAAAGAGAAACCAAGCTATAAAAAATCAAACATTGTTCCTTTTTATCCACCCATAAATCCATAAAATCTACCACTATATTCCCCTCATTACAAGTATTATAAATTACCACCCATGGAGGAAGGAGGTTCTTTCATTTCCGAGAAAGATAAATGATAAACCATGGACACTGAGTCTTCTTATGTAATACTCCATACAACACAATCAATTCAGTCTCCACTGATTCCAATGAGATGTTATGATCTTGAAAAATCTTGTTACCCTTCCACAAAGCCTTGGTCTCTCCCACGAGGGAATCCCCACATCCAAAGCTGCTACAAAAGGCCATAATAACTGCACCTTTAGAGTCTCAAACTATGATGCCCCCTGCATGACACCTGAGATATAGGATCCATAAACATTAAGCTTGAAACCACTGATTGGAGGATTCCACCATACCCATCTACCTTGCTTGATCGGGTTCTAGTGAATTGATTGAGAGAACCTCCCGACCAAGAACCTCTTCAGAAAATTTGACTCATCCCAGTTCTTGACCATAAGAACCAGGTCTATGACAATGTTATGTGCTTTGATCACCATCCCCAAGAAATAACTATTGATCCCAGTGTATCGGCATTACTTCCTCACCCTCCAATAGTATAGAAACCCACAGAAACCAGGAGCGCCCTCGCTTTCCACTCCTGCACCCGGTCCTCAGACCCCACAAACCAAGACTGCCAAAAAGACTCCATCAATTATCCCCGGTTCACCAACCCAAAGTACACACTGAGAATCTCCCAAAAAATCTCTACCCACCCACTTGAAAATAATAGGTGCACCGCCAATTCTTCCTTGGGGTTCTTGCAACATAAGCATTTAGATGCCACTGTTATGTCCTTTTTCTGAACTAACTCATCCATGGGAAGGGCCTCGTTAAGGATCCTCCTAACCAAAATGTTAATCATTTTAGGAATATCATTACACCAAATGGCCTCATTCCAAGCATCATGCATGTCCAACCCTTGAATCACATATATGTAAACCTTATCCGAGAACTCACCTGAAGACGAACTCGTAAAAATGAGTTTTTCCAATTCCCCGCTAATGTTGATATCGTTGAAGATATCCCTCTAATGACGGTTGAGAGAAGTGTGGATGAATCTCTCAAATATGATTTCTTAAGTAAAAGAGATTATCGGGGTTGGGCAGCCTAGAAATCCAATCACTGTCCCCACCTAATTTTCATTATAGAAAATGATATTACCACATCCCACAATACACTTGGAATGAATCCTCAGGGCTGATAACTGACTAGAAATCATTGACCAAAGACTAGGAATTCCCCTACAAGAAGGGTAACCATGAGAACCAAATCATCTAGTCATAAACTTGGCCCATAGAGATTTCCTTTTTAGGTAGTCACATGCAAGCTTGGCCTGCATGCTTGAAATTACCTCACTGACATTCCAAAGGTTGATACCCCCATTGCCAACCTTTCTATCCATCCTATCCCAACAGACCCAATGGTACCTTCCCTCTTCATGGAAGTCCCATATTAAGCTGTTCAAGATCATTTCAATGTTCTTCAAGACTATCTTTGGAATTTTAAGCACTGAAAACACATGCATGGGCATGGCGGAAATGACAGTTAACCAAAGTGATACAACCTCCGAAGGAAAGAAACGGGTTCTTCCAATTTGTGATGTGATCAGTAATTCTTTGTACCATCCCATCTAAATGGTGAATTTGTATCCTCCCTTGGGCCATCGGTGTGCCCATATATTCTATAATAAAATATCTTTCTTCATACCTAGACCTTCCTCAATTTTCTTTACCCACCTCTCCAAGAACCATCTCGAGATAAACACACTAATCTTGGCCCTATTAGTGGACTTCCCACTCCACCTGAAGTACATATCCATGATTCTATTGAACTCCTGTATGTTTCTTATATTAATATTTGGGAAAAATACTATGTCTTCAGCAAAACATATGTGAGAGATAAACCTTGGATTAGATCTACCATGGAAGGGATGTAAGGTGCCAATATTCATCCTCCTCTCTAAATATCTGCTAAGAGTGTCTTGCACCAAGAAACAAAGTCTATCAGAGATCGGATCCCCTTGACTAAGACCCTAGGTAGTCTTGAAGAATCCACATTTTGACCTTATAAAAGAGATTTCCAACCAAGGTGAGCTAACAGCCCTAAAAAATATGTCAACTGCTACTCCTAAAAATCCCCTACAGCTCAACACTTTATTGATGAATCTCTAATCAATATTTTCATAGGACTTGTGCATATATACTTTGATCACTACATTAGATCCATGCATTTTATTATTTATGTCCTCCACTATTTCTTGAACCATTAAAAATGCTACTTGGGTTGACCTCCCCTTGATAAATCCGTACTGGTTATCCAAGACCCAAAGGGATAGGTAGGTAGTGATTCTCTTATTAATGATGGTTTCCAATACCTTATATCAAAAGTTACACATACTAATTGGCTAGTAATGACTGAGTGAGGATGGATCTTTAACTTTTAGAATGAGTATTAAGGTCGAAGCACAAGCCACCCGGGCTAAATTACCACCTCTAAAGAAATCATGGATGGCCTCCACCATCTCTCCTTTAACCATCCCCTAGAAAGAAATATAAAAGGATCTTGGGAAACCATCAAGAGCCAGGGAACTCTCTGTATTGAGGGCCTGAAATTCCTCCCAAGTTTCGGCCTCATATATTATGTTTTCAAAGAATTTATTGATATTTTGATAAATAACCAATGAAATGACATCAAACAGATAAGTATTCTCATATGTTTATCCCCCCTTTATAATAGGGTTAGGCTCAGCCAATAATTATTTAAAATAGACAGTAGTCACACCACCCATATTCATGGCATCATGCGTAAAAGACCCATCCTTCAGCCGAATATTTGGAACACTGGTCCTCCTTATTTCATTAATGCATGCTTGAAAAAACATTATGTTCTTATCCCACTCATGTATCCACGTCGACTTGGATATCTCATAAGCGAGCCTCTCCTACTGCATAATTAACTGGGATAACTAGTTTATTTTCTCCACTATGGTGCTAAAAGTTTCATCATCCTAGCCCAACTCCAGGCACTCCTCCAAGTGGTCAATCTCAACCTTAAACCCTTTGATGTCTTCCTAGAGATTTGATATATTACCATACCAAGCACAATGCTATAACTTCAGTCTTTTAAGTTTTTTGTGCATCACCACCCATTTACCCTCCGGTATGGGCTTCATCCATGATTCATGGACCATGTTAGTGAAGATGATATCTGACACCCACTAATTTGAATAGTGAAAGTTATTGTTTCCCCCCAAACCTTGCTCAAGACAAAAAAGAATATGTGCATGATCTGAGAGATATTGTGATCTGTGATTAACCCTTGTATTTGGAAAATCAGGCATCACTTGAATATTGTAAAAGAAACAATCCAGCCTACTCCAGATGCAACAATTTCCTTTGTGATTATTGCACCAAGTATACATGCTTCCCAAAAAACCCATGTTGAGCAGCCCATTACTCACAACACAATTTAAAAAATCATGATTATCCCTTCTGAGAACAACGCCGCCTCCCATCCTATCTTATGGGTATAGAACAATATTAAAATTTCCCCTAGAAACCATGTTGATCCCCTAGGATCAAAGTTTTCAAGTTCCTTCCATAATGTATCTTAATCCATTGCTTTGAACTTGGAATAAACACACAGGAAAATATAGTCTTTATTTCTATCTGAAATCTTCATCGACGATTGTTGGTTAGAAGTTCCCAACAAGAAAATAGAATTTTAATCCCTATAGAACACCCAAATGTATTGGTTGAGGGGTTTCCTATGAAGATAATTAGGAAGGATGATCTTCCATGAAAAGTTTGAAAATTTAGAGACACTTTTTTGGGATCAAGAATGACCACCACCGAGGCCCTGGAGAGTTGAATTTCGGAATGGATAAAATACTTCTTCACCCGTGACCCCAAACCTATTGCATTCTATAGAAATAGAGAAACCATTGAAACTATGGGTTCCTGGATTTATCCCCAAGCATTGATGGTCCATTAATACGATCAGAAGAGTCTCCTTAGAAACATTTGTCTTGGGCCTATGTAAAACCACAGAAGACAAAGGATATGAGACTATAAACACAAAAGAGGGATCCTATGAAGCCTGAAACAAAGCACTGGAACTATTAGTGAGGGGTATCACCAAGATATACTTTAATGACCCATCCTCCTTCTCAATAACCAATCCATTTCTTGAACCCGGAGGCCTCATCTTGTGCCTGTATGGAGTCCTAGGGTAATTCTGTAGAGATTTTTTCCCAGGAACTGAGGACTGCATGCCCTCCCACTCCTCCCCATCCCCGCATTTCCCCGTAGGAAGAGAGACATCCGGAAGAAATAACTCATTGAGAAGGGCCTTTAATAGAACCATCTGTAACAGTGTACACCTTTCCATGAAGCTCCCATGTCGGGGCATGCACAAACGTCCCCACCATGCATGAAATAATGCACTGTTTAAGGAAGGGTGGGGAAGTCGCTCAGAACACACCTCTGAAGCACACTGCAAGTCAACGAAGGGAGGATACTGATTGAATTGGACAATATCGCTGCATGGATTCACCATATTGGGGGAAGGGGTAGGATTCAAGGGAGTGATGGCAACCACCTCTATGGAACCATCCAATAAACCCACAGATTCAAGTGTAAGGACATCTAACAAAACCAAATCCTCTATCTCTTCAGCATGAGGCCACCCATCACTTGCTGCATCATTGCATGAAACCTTAGCAACTAAGAAGAAGGAAGAGATACCTCTAAAGAAGGAATCACAACAATGTCCACTAGAGAAGAAGGTGATGCTACCTCCTTCACTCCTAACAGCCTTGGGTCTCCGACGACCGGAGGCAAGGTAACATTTGGAAAAGTTTGAAAACCCAATGGTGCATTGATCACATTATTTAGCTTATCCATCATGAAACCATATTTCACTTTTCATAGACGTCATCATTAATAACATATAGTAAATATTTCTATTATTTTATAATCATTCATGATAAAAAAATTATTGTATTGTTCATGTAGATGGTTAAACCAAGCTAACATGAACATGTTATGATTATTAGATAAGTATGAATATAAATTTATTTTTTATATAATTATTAAAGAAGTATAATGGTGTTGTTTAGATGTTATTAAAGTGATGAATCAAAATTTGAAATAGGTAAAAGAAGAAGATAATAGAAATATATTAAGAATATAATGATACTTATGATGAATAGTTGGATATTCCCTTAACATACTTCTTTGTTTTGAAGTACATAAGACTTATTCTTATGACCAAAGGATATAAAATGTATGATCGGATTCTAATAGAATTGATTTTGGAAGATTAAGTATAAAGACCCATCCTTAAACATTATATAATCTTTTACCTTTAGAATAAAATTCACTTAATTCCCAAATATTTTTTAGGTCTAGAGTTGTAGAGAATTAGGTCATAATTATTACATAACAAACCCATACATTACAAAGTGTGCACATCCACTCAATGTCTATTTTTTCAAAAATATAAGACTTTTAAAATGAAACATGTTTTATTTTCATGAAAAATATTCATGAGTTTTAACTTTAATTATTTTTTTTCTTACTCATCCTTAAACCTAATGAAAAACATTTAACAATGTGATATGAGCACAAAAATCTTAGTAAGAAACATAAATGAAATAAATATGTTAGTCCAATGAAAACATGAAAACATATAAATTCGTTACCTTTATTCATTGATAATATAAAATAAATCATATCCACATGAAACACACACACTTTTTTATTAAATAAAACCTTTAAAATCCATTATAATAAAATAGAAACCCCTTTTATAAACATAGAGAATCATATTCATAACCTATGTTTTGTCACGACCCGACCCTACCCAGGCTCGAGCCGCAACTACCCCAAGCTCGTCTCCATAGGCCAGGGGCTGGCGACAAGCGTCGAAGGCTAAACAACTCGGGGGGGCCTTTTCCTGAGCACTTGTACACATGCACACGCAGCACACTCAATGCAAAAGTGCAGAGTAAAAGAAAAGACAAGTAAAGAAAAGGGAAACTGCTATAAATAACCACAAGAGTGCATCGACCTATAAACAGTACAAGGCAAGTACTGAAAGTAAACTGAAAAGAAAAGGGGAAAAACACGTGCCCAACCAGAAAAGTGCCACAACCCGGCAACAGGTAAACAAAACAAATAGCTAGAAGGGTCCCCCACCTGGAACACGACCTCAACCACCGCACGCGGTCCAAGCTCCCAAGCTCCTAAGCTCCTCTGAAGCCACGCTCCACCTGTTCTTCGTCTGCAAGGGCACACCAAGTGCGGGCAAAGCCCAAGCAGGGGTGAGTATAAAAATACTCAGTAGGATACCCTGAAGGCTCGAGGGATCAACAAAGGAGGTACCGAAGGGTGAGCAGTAGAGTGAACAGGGAAAAGTAAAGGAGTACAACCAAAAGTGCAGTAAAGAGTACAGTAAAGAGTCTAGCTCAACCCAATAAGAGAAATGAGATAGACTCATCCAGACACAAGGAGCTGGAAATGGTGAGAAGATAAACTTATCGTCGAGTCTTTGCTACCTATAGCATGAGAGTAGACTCGTCCAACCACGAGAAGCTAGACACAGAAAGCACGTGGCATACCCTGCGCGTCTTCGCCTCTCCTTGAAGGAGAGTAACCAAAACCAAGAAGTGGGTACTAGAACAAGGTATATACAAGTCCATATGCTCAATAAAGAAGCCCAAACAATATCGTAAGGGGATCTCCATCCCAAAGCTCTGCCCAAGAAAGTGAGTCACCAACAATCCCATAAGTAACACCATCGATGCCCAGCATCCCGCACGTCTGCCCCAAACTACAAGTCAAGTGGCTCAAACCACTACACCTCAACACTATCTGCTTTGGGTGGCACTGACTCGCCTACATGGTTTTAGGTTGCGTCACAAGGCCGTGTCTCGGTGGGGGAAAATCTCCTTTTACTTGAGAGTTCTGAGGGAACGTCAAACCACAACTCGCTACTACCCCGCAGTCGAGAGGTATCCTCAAAGTCGACAGGTGACCCCCTGCCCAGCCCCGCTGGAGGGTCCCTGGAAGTCAACGGGTTCCCACTACAGGGAGACCCAGCAAGAGTCAACAGGTGCCACACTTCCCAGTCCCGTAATAGGGTAATCCACTGGAGGGCGACCCGGCTAAAGTCGGCGACGGGACTACTGCCCAGCCCAGCTAGAGGTAACCCGGCAACGGGGACCACTGCCTAGCCTAGCTGGAGGTAAGCCCAGCATCGAGGACCACTGCCCAGCCCAGCTGGAGGTAAGCCCGGCATTGGGGACCAATGCCCAGCCCCACTAGAGGTAAGCCCAGCATCAGGGACCACTGCCCATCCCCACTGGAGGTAAGCCCAGAATTGCTCTGGCCATCCCTGCTGGATGGTACTGCTCGGTGAACACCGCTGTACTGGCCATCCCTGCTGAATGGTACAACTGGAGAGACCTGCTCAAAACAACCTCATCCCTACTGGAAGCAACCTCAGCCCTGCTGGAAACAACCTCCTGGGTAGAGGACTGATGCCCGCGTAAAGTGTTGGTCACACAGAATCCACAAGAACTCTACCAGGGAACACAAAGGAACGAGAGAAACTCCCCAGGCCTCTCAGAGCGATCACACTCCAATCCGCTGAGTCACTGTCGAAGAGGACTGAGACAACTCATCCCAGAAAGTGGGGAAACACCCACACTGTACGATCACACGTAGTCGTAAAAGGTGCCATAGTCCAGTGGAAGGGGCACGGTACTGAAACCCCTCACAGCTGAAGAAACAGAGGAACAAACCATCTCTGTCGGCCAAACCATCAAGAATGAAACCAGGGGGAGACCACTCAACCCTTCTGGTCAAGCAAACAAGCACAGAGGGACCCTCTACGTCGCGAGAGATCAAAGTACGCAAAGCAGAACACGGCA
This sequence comes from Viscum album, assembly GCA_963277665.1. Classification (NCBI taxonomy): domain Eukaryota; kingdom Viridiplantae; phylum Streptophyta; class Magnoliopsida; order Santalales; family Viscaceae; genus Viscum; species Viscum album. The sequence goes on along the minus strand of OY728150.1, from coordinate 30,220,661 downwards.
CGCACGTGGGGTCCACACGACGTGTGGCCCCAAGTCAACCCCAACCAAGCGCACAAACATTCTCAGGTACCAACATCCACATGTACCTCCAAGCGTTTCCATATACTCCCAGAGTATACCGCGTTCAAGCCCAAAGGCTAACTTGTACACGGCACCCAACGTCAATGCGAAGGCGTAACATAACAACTTTAACCTGCCACCTCAATGGCTGAGGCACAGTCAACCACATCTCTTTAATCACCAACCTCACTCTCCCTGGAGTGCATGCGATCACACGCCAAAGGTCTTCTATAAACACGGTAGAAGAACCGCCACCGGGGCACCTTTCACATTTCCACATTTAATAAGATCGCGCAAGAGGCTCTGCATAGCCAAATGGATCGTACTGTTGTAATCCTCGTGGAAAGACACGTGAGATAGACTACTTACTCGCCTCAAACGGATATCTGACAGAAAAGTCGCCAACACCGCCTTACGCCCGAACGGCATCTCGTGATCCCGAGCCTCGGCCCCGAAAACAGTAAGGCGCATCGCACCATTGCGATCCCCTCAGGAAAACACATCAAAAGGACTACTCACTTGAGTGGAACGGATATCCGGATAAAAATATGCATTCCGACGCACCGCACACGAGCGGTGCTTTGTGGGACCCACAACCCGGTCCCAAAACTCAACGAACGGATCGCACCGTTTTGATCCTCTTGAAAAAGCACACAAGTTGGACTATTCACTTGTCCAAAATTGACACCCGGTGATAAAGCTGGAAATCACCGTCAACACCCGAAACGGCCCTCGCGGGGCCCGCACCATCGTGCGGAATTAGAGCGGTAAGACTGCGCTGATCCGATTCCCTCAAAAAAACACCCAAAATTGGATGCTCGCACACCCCGAATGGACGCCCGATGAAAAAGTTATAAAGCGTTGCGTACATCTCGAAAGACGGCCCGTGGGGCCCGTGCCACAACTCTGGTTTCGACGCTCGAAACCACACTGGAAAACTCCACCTCGGCACCAGGGTCCCAACGCCACTGACGGTGCTCCAAATGGACGTCGGACGCATCCGCTCCATCCAAAACAAGATCCCCTGGAAAATGTTATTTCACTTAAAGACACATCGCGCCTCCGAGGCCCCTCGTTTCGGGAATTAAAAATTCCCGAAACCATCTCAAAAAGTCCACCTCGACGCTAGGTCCGCGCCGCCGCAGACGGTGCCCAAATCGGGCGCCCGGCGAATGATCTATGATACATAAATCATTTCCAAAATAATAATAATAATAATAATATTATTATTATTATTATTATTATTATTATAAAATTAAATATTTTTTTTCAATTTTTTTTTAAAGAAACTAGGCGGGCCAGGAGGGTCGTCCTTCTTCCACACAGCGCCAGCAGGACCCACGCTTCGCGGGTCCTTGCTCCTCCAACTGGCGACCCCGGTCGCCTTCCGCACGCCGACGCTGCCATCCCCCGCTGGCTCGTCATCAACCGCACCTGCTCGCTCGGCCAACGCCGCCTCAGCCTGGAGCCCCCCTGTGGCGCCGACAGGCGAAGCCCCCCCCCCCCCCCCCAGCTCCCCCTACCACTTCGCTCGATGACCGAAGTTCGGCCGCCTGCTGCTGATCCGCGCTGCGCGCGCCGTCGCTGCCGAGGAGGACCCCCGCTGCCAAGCCACCCTGCTCCGCTGCTCCTCCGCGGTGCTTACCCAGCCGAACCGGCCTCCACTGCCTGGGAAAACAGTCGGACCACCTCAAAACCGCCGGACAACCACCAAAAACCCACAAACTTCGCCGAACATCTGTGGCCTCCTCCGAACTCTGATTTACAAACCAAGAAATGTGATGGAAAGAATAAAATGTATACTACCTGACCGTGGGATTTGTTTGAAGATTTAACATCAAATTAATGTATAAAATTGGATTGAAATTAAGGTTCGGAAATGAAACATAAACCAAAACCTCCTACCTCTTGGGCGTTGCCCGGAGCTTCACGTAGGATCCGTCGCCGCGCCGTCGCCTTGCCGGAGCTATCTCGCCGGAGTGGAGGAGGAGAGGGAGATTGAGGGGATTCCTTGAGGGGGGTTTCACCAGGGGAGAACAAGGGAGGTAGGGGAAGGGGTTTGGTTTAAGTAGGAAAATAATTAATTAAAAACTTTAATTAATTAAAACTCCCAAAATAACCCGCATCTGAAACGCCCGACGGGATCGAGGTTAAGCCTCCCCTATGGTAAACACCACCTCCTGAGCATAATGGAGGTCTCTGAATTTGATTCTGAGCTTCCATTTGAATGTTATAAAACTGAACGCACAAAGCCGCCAAATTACGAAAACGCCCTCGGGGCCATTTTTCACAGACGGCCCGCACCTGTGAAAATTATACCCCTACTAGGGTAAACGGAACGCTCTAAACTCAATGATGCCCCCAGGTTTCCAATATGAGTCACTGTTTAAGAGATAATTGAGTTAATCCATTAAACGAATAAATTAATTATTTAATTTATCTGTTCCACGTTCCGAAAGCGAGCGAGGGGTCCAAACGTCCCGCGCCGATAGGTTTTATGTCGCTCCTAGGGTAAACACCCCATTCCGAAACCATATGTACACTTGGATCTCTGATCTGAAGCACTGTTTAGGAGTTATCACATTTATTTGGCATTTCTAGTGTGAACGCACTGAAAATTTAATTTCGGCCACTTCGGGACTTGGAATCGCACGCCGTCTGAGGGCGCTGCTCTGGAATAATATCAAGAATATTCCAAAGTGTTTCACAGCAAAAACTGGGTTCTTACATCATTCCCTCCTTCAATCTTTTCATCCCCGAAAAGTAAAACCAGGGAAAAACTCAGGGTACTCAGCCCGCACCCGGCTCCTCCGTACCCAGAAGAACTCATGCACAGCTCTTCGCCACCGCACACAGACCAAAGGACTGATCCATTCACGCGAAGTCTACCCTCACCGATGTCATGCATAGGAGCACGCACACCTCTTCTCAGGTGAGTCACGTGGAAGACTTCATGCACCCAAACCAACCTTTGGGGTTAGGGCAAGGCGGTAGGGAACCTCTCAATCCCTTCGCACAATCCAAAACAACCTAACGGCTCTCGGGGGTAGCTCACCTCCCCAACCAAACCCCTACATAGCACGCCGTGACTGGAATCACCGCCCGCACCCAGGACAAGGCCCGGTGATTCCCTCCTTCAGAATATCCATATGGTGAAACACCCAAGGATATCTGGTCATGCAATGTTTCGCAGTCGATGTCCCACAACCAAGGATCTCTTACACGCTCGAAAGGCGAAGGAGTCGACACCATCGACTAGAGAAAAAGGTCCCACGCCTTTTACCTTACCAACACAGGGTTACACCCGATGCCCTGCATCACATTGGTAACACCTCAAACAAGGAGCAGGGAGAAAATCATTTCACATGCAGAGTCTAACAATTCTACTGCAAAAATTATAAGAGTTGTAGAGTGTACCTCTTATCACCTCATACTCCGCAGGATCGTAGACATCCAAAGCTCGCGGTTGTCCGCGGTCCCAACTGTCAGCTCCTGGAGCCTGTCGTGGACTGCCTAGTGGTGATGAGAAGACCTCATAAAGTCATCCTCTACTACCAGTTCCTCCTGCTCCTCGGCTAGCACCACCCCTCTGGGTACTACCCCGATCACGGCGCTGCCTCCGTCGTGGTGGTGCACCTGCTGCCTACCCGAAGCTCTCTGCATGCCTGGTCGGGCAGTCTCGTGCCAGGTAACCTCGCCCATCGCAAGCATAGCACCGACTCTCTCTAGGCTGCACTGGTGCCCTCTGGTGCCACTGTGGTGTACGACCATGTCCCTGAGTCCGATTGTCAGAAAGCCACATGCGTCGAGGTTCTACTTGTCGACGCCTGCTAGCTGCGGCAGACGTCTCGGCTCCAACGTGCCTGCTGCCACCACTAACTCTAAAACGTGATAGGAAGCTCTCTGTCACCAGCACCTGCTCTAGCACCCTGGAATATGTGGAAATTCCCAAGGATACTATGACAGCACGAATCTCTTGACGGAGACCCTGCTCAAACTTTCATGCTTAGATGTTGTCGTCATGGACCAAGTCCGGGTAAAAGCGTGCACGGTCTGCAAAACTAGCCACGTACTCGGCCACTGTCATCCCTCCCTTCTGAAACTACAGGAGCTTCTGAATATGAACGGAGTGTAAGCAGGAGGGGAAAAACTCCTCATGGAACAACAACTAAAACTCACCCCACAAAAGAGACGACTTGTCAAGAAGCCGAGTCACCAGACTCTACCAACACTAAGCTGCTCCACAAAAAAGGGTGAATGCCAAAGCCACTCTCTGATATGTCGGCGTCCGCACAAGGATAAAAAGGAAAACCACTATCTTGAGCCAAACCTCTGCTGCCTGAGGGTCTAGATCACCATTGAACCTCAGCGGTATCTGCCGCTGGAACTCACGGAGCGTGCTCAACCTACGCTCAAGCTCAGCCTGCTCTACTGAAACTGTCTGCTGCTCACCAGGTGGGGGTGCTGCTACCGGCCCACCCGGAGAAAAGGGCTCGCATGATGGGTCCTGGACTGTGGCTTCGTAGCTCACAGGGTCGTCGTCATGAACCAAAGCCGGTATCCTGGCTACCTGTCTCCACGAAAACATCCTAAATTTTATCAAGGAGTGTCGCGGTCAGATGAGCATATATGTATATACCAATAACAATGATGGGGAGATAACTCAAGAAGGACAGTCAAAGACTCAATCCTATGTGATGTACAAATCAATTTTCCCTGCAACAAGTGTCTCAGCATGCCGAGTCGACAAGCGGGTTATCAAGGTCCTCGTGAATGGATACGTCGGCCGTCGCACTATCACTGGACTCCCTAGCCTGAGAGCCGCTCTCGAGACACGTTAACACTGTTTCCCTAAATTTCAACCAATTCCTTTTTAGGGACATCCGAACAACGTCCCAAGGAAAGAACCACCTCTGATACCACTTTGTCACGACCCAACCCTACCCGGGCTCGAGCCGCAACTACCCTAAGCCCGCCTCCATAGGCCAGGGGCTGGCAACAAGCGCCGAAGGCAAAACAACTCGGGGAGGCCTTTGCCTGAGTACATGTACACACACACACGCAGCACACTCAATGCAAAAGTGCAGAGTAAAAGAAAAGACAAGTAAATAAAAGGGAAACTGCTATAAATAACCACAAGAGTGCATCAACCTCTAAACAGTACAAAGCAAGTACTGAAAGTAAACTGAAAAGAAAAGGGGAAAAACACGTGCCCAACCAAAAAAGTGCCACAACACAGCAACAGGTAAATAAAAAAAATAGATGGAAGGGTCCCCCACCTGGAACCCAACCCCTAACACCGCACACGGTCCAAGCTCCCAAGCTCCTAAGATCCTATGAAGTCATGCTCCACCTGTTCGTTGTCTGCAAGGGCGCACCAAGTGCGGCCAAATCCCAAGCAGGGGTGAGTATAAAAATACTCAATAGGATACCTTGAAGGCTCGAGGGAGAAAAAAAGGAGGTATTGAAGGGTGAGCAGTAGAGAGAATAGGGAAAAGTAAAGGAGTACAACCGAAAGTGTAGTAAAGAGTATAGTAAAGAGTCCATCTCAACACAACAAGAGAAATGAGATAGACTCGTCCAGACACAAGGAGCTAGAAATGGTGAGAAGATGAACTTCTCATCGAGTCTTCGCTACCTATAGAAGGAGAGTAGACTCTTCCAACCATGAGAAGCTAGACACAGAAAGCACGTGTCATACCCCGCGCGTCTTCACCTCTCCTAGAAGGAGAGTAACCAAACCCAAGAAGTGGGTACTAGAACAAGGTATATACAATTCCATATGCTCAATCAACAAGCCCAAACAAGAACGTAAGGGGATCTCCATCCCATAGCTCTACCCAAGAAAGTGAGTCGCCAACAGTCCCAAAAGTAACACCATCGATGCCCAGCATCCTGCACGTCTACCCCAAACTACAAGCCAAGGGGCTCAAACCACTGCACCTCGACACTATTCGCTTTGGGCAGCACTGACTCGCCCGCATGGTTTAAGTCGGGTCACAAGGACGCGTCTCTGTGGGGGAAAAGCTCCACGTACTTTAGAGTTTGGAGGGAACGTCAAACCACAACTCACCACTTCCCCGTAGTCGAGAGGTCTCCTCAAAGTCGACAGGCGACCCCCTGCCCAGCCCCGCTGGAGGGTCCCTGGAAGTCAACAGGTTCCCACTACAGGGAGACCCGGCAAGAGTTGATGGGTGCCACACTGCCCAATCCCGTAATAGGGTAATCCACTGGAGGGCGACTTGGCTAAAGTCGGTGACGGGACCACTGCACAGCCCAACTAGAGGTAACCCAGCATTGGGGACCACTGCCCAGCCTAGCTGGAGGTAAGCCCAGCATCGAGGACCACTTCCCATCCTAGTTGGAGGTAAGCCCGGCATCGGGGACCACTGCCCAGCCCCGCTGAAGGTAAGCCCAGCATCGGGGACCACTGCCCAGCCCCGTTGGAGGTAAACCTGGAACTGATCTGGCTATCCCAGCTGGATGGTACTGCTCGGTGAACACCGCTGTACTGGCCATCCCTGCTGGATTGTACAACTGGAGAGCCCTGCTCGAAACAACCTCCGCCCTGCTGGAAACAACCTCATCCCTGCTGGAAACAACCTCAGCCCTGCTGGAAACAACCTCCTGGGTAGAGGACTGGTGCCCGCGTAAAGTGTTGGTCACACCGAATCCACAAGAACTCTACCATGGAACACAAAGGAATGGGAGAAACTCCCTAGCCCTCTCAGGGCGATCATGATCCAATCCGTTGAGTCACTGTCGAAGCGTACCGAGACAACTCATCCCAGAAAGTGGGAAAACACCCATGTTGTACGAGAACACGTAGTCGTAAATGGTACCACAGTCCGGTGGAAGGGGCACGGTACTGAAACCCATCACAGTTGAAGAAACAGAGGAACAAACCATCTCTGTTGGCCAAACCATCAAGAATGAAACCAAGGGGAGACCACTCATCCCCGCTGGTCAAACAAACGAGCACAGTGGGACCCTCTACGTCGTGAGAGGTCAAAGTATGCAAAGTAGAAGACGGCACGCACGTGGGTCCCACACGACGTGTGGCCCCAAGTCAACCCCAACCAAGCACACAAACATTCTCAAGTACCAACATCCACATGTACCTCCAAGAGTTTCCATATACACCCAGAGTATATCGCAGTCCAGCCTAAAGGCTAACGTGCAAATAGCACCCAACATCAACGCGAAGGCGTAACGTAACAACTCCAACCTGCCACCTCAACGCCTGAGGCACGATCAACAACATCTCTTTAATCACCAACCTCACTCTCCCCAGAGTACACGCGATCACACGCCAAAGTTCCACTACAAACACGGTAGAAGAACCGCCACCGGGGCACCTTTTACATTTCCACATTTAATAAGATTGCGCAAGAGGCTCCGCACATCCAAATGGATCATACTGTTGTAATCCTTGCAGAAAGACATGCGAGATAGACTACATACTCGCCTAAAACAGATATCCGACAGAAAAGTTGCCAACAGCGCCTTACGCCCGAACGGTGTCCCGTAATCTCGAGACCCAGCCCTGAAAACAATCGAGCGCATCGCACCATTGCGATCCCCTTGGGAAAACACATCAAAAGGACTACTCACTTGAGTGGAACGGATATCCGCAGAAAAATATGCATTCCAGTGCACCGCACATGAGCGGTGCTTTGTGGGACCCACAACCCAGTCCCTAAACTCAACGAACGGATTGCACCGTTGCGATCCTCTCGAAAAAGCACACAAGTTGGACTATTCACTTGTCCAAAACGGACACCTAGTGATAAAGATGGAAATCACCGTCAACACCCGAAACGGCCCTCGTGGGGCCCGCACCATCGTGCGGAATTAGAGTGGGAAGACTGTGCCAATGCGATGCCCTCAGAAAAACACCCAAAATTGGCTGCTCGCACGCCCCGAACGGACGCCCGATGAAAAAGTTATAAAGCGTTGCGTACAGCTCGAAAGACAGCCCGTGGGGCCCATGCCACAACTCTGGTTTCGACGCCTGAAACCACACTGGAAAACTCCACCTCGGCACCAGGGTCCCAACGCCACTGACGGTGCTCCAAACGGACGTTGGACGCGCCTGCGCTGCCCAACACAAGATCCCCCGGAAAAACGTCATTTCACTTAAAGACGCGTCGCACCTCCGAGGCCCCTCATTTCAGGAATTAAAAATTCCTGAAACCATCTCAAAAAGTCCGCCTCGGCGCCAGGTCCACGCCGCCGTAGACGGTGCCCAAATCGGGCGCCCGGCGAATGATCTATGATAAATAAATCATTTCCAAAATAATAATAATAATATTATTATTATTATTATTATTATTATTATTATTATTATAAACTTAAATATTTTTTTAATTTTTTTTTTAAGAAACTAGGTCGGCCAGGAGGGCCAGCCTTCTTCCACACGGCGCCAGCAGGACTCGCACTTTGTGGGTCCTTGCTCCTCCAACTGGCGACCCCGGTCGCCTCCCGCACGCTGACGCTACCGTCCCCCGCTGGCTCGCCGTCGCCCGCACCTGCTCGCTCGGCCGACGCCGCCTCAGCCTAGAGCCCCCCTGTCGCACCGACAGCCGAAGCCCCCTCAGCTCGCCCTGCCGCTTCGCTCGATGGCCGAAGCCCGGCCGCCTGCTGCCGATCCGCGCTGCGCGCACCGTCACTGCCGAGGAGGAACCCCGCTGTCGAGCCAGCCTGATCTGCTGCTCGTCCGCGATGCTCACCCGGTCGAACCGGCCTCCACCGCCTGGGAAAACGGCCGGACCACCTCAAAACCGCCGGACAACCACCAAAAACCCGTAAAATTCTCCGAACATTCGCAGTCTCCTCCGAACTCTGATTTACAAACCAAGAAATGCAATGGAAAGAACAAAATGTATACTACCTGACCATGGGATTTGTTCAAAGATTTAATAGAAAATAGATGTATAAAATTGGATTGAAAGGAAGGTTCGGAAATGAAACGTAAACCAAAACTTCCTACCTCTTGGACGTTGCCCGGAGCTTCACGGAGGATCCGCCGTCACGCCGTCGTCGGAGCTGCCTCGTCGGAGTGGAGGAGGAGAGGGAGTTTGAGGGGCTGTTTTAGGGGGGTTTCGCCAGGGGAGAACAAGGGAGGAAGGGGAAGGGGTTTGGTTTAAGTAGGAAAATAATTAATTAAAAACATTAATTAATTAAAACTCCCAAAATAACCCGCATCCGAAATGCCCGATAGGAATGAGGTTAAGCCTCCCCTAGGTTAAACACCACCTCCTGAGCACAATGGCGGTCTCGAAATTTGATTCTGAGATTCCATTTTAAAGTTATAAAACTAAACGCTCAAAGCCGCCAAATTATGAAAACGCCCCCGAGGCCATTTTTCACAGAGGGCCCGCGCGCATGAAACCTATACTCCTCCTTGGGTAAACGGCATGCTCTGAACTCAACGGTGCCCTCAATTTTCCAATATGAGCCACCTTTTAAGAGATACTTGAGTTAATCCATTAAACGGATAAATTAATTATTTAATTTATCTGTTCCACGTTCCGAAAGCAAGCGAGGGGTCCAAACATCCCACGCCGACAAGTTTTATGTCGTTCCTAGGGTAAACACCCTATTCCAGACCCATCTGTACACTTGGATCTCTGATCTGAAGTACCATTTAGGAGTTATCATATATATTTGGCGTTTCCACTGTTAACGCACTGAAAATTTAATTCCTGCCACTCTGGGGCTCGGAATCGCATGTCGTCTGAGGGCACTGCTCTAGAATAATATCAAGAATATTCCAAAGTGTTTCGCAGCAAAAACTGGGTTCTTACATGTTTACTCATATAAGAAATAACTAGAACCTAGTAAAATCTATAGGATAGACCACCCTGGTTAACTCCCTCCTTGTTTCCTTTAAGGATAAGTAACATTACCCAATGCATTGGAGAGAGAAATCAGCCTCACATATTTTTATAATTTGCATTGGGCTAACCCTTTCATATAAGTTGTATATGGCTCACCTTTTCAAAATACCATTTCCTTTTAAAACCTCGTGTTCAAAACTAAAATAATTAAAACAAAGTTAACTAGGGTTTTTATAATGACATGGGATTTTCATACATAAATATAACTTCTTAATAGATGAATATTTAATTAATTTTACAAAAACACACATGAGGACTGTAGTTGTTTAGTGTCTTTGGAAACATGGATATATAAACAACTGTTTATCATCTCCCACTATGTTCTTCATAACTAGTACTCTTCTTAGAAATATCATACATATTATCTTTCTTCCAAACATAGGGGAAGTAAACATAAGAAATGGTGATCTCATATACTTAGTAAGGGTAAAAAAGGGATATATCAATATAACATGATCATAAGTGTATGATAAAATTATAATAACAATTCAAAACCATACCCTACAAATCATATATCATAAACATGATTCATGACATAAATATTAGAAGTTTATAAGAAATGGATCATAAAGGAATAAAAAAACATATTCCATGATATTATAACATTGGAATAAGAAATAGATTTTTTGAATACACATAAACATAGAAAATATTATGTCAAGGATACCCACCAAGATATTCATAACATGTTAGTCTTAAGATAACCACCTATGTACCAACTTAGGTCTTAGAATAACCTCCTTTGTACCCTCTTTTTGGATTGAGATAACCTCATGTTTATCCTATTTTGGTCTTGGGACAACCACCCATGCACCCTCTTTTGGGTTTGGGATAACCTCTTGTGTACCCTATGAGAACATAGAACATTAATCTTTATCCAATGCATTGGAGGGAAATATAATTCTGGTCCCACCAATATCATAATGAAAATCATAAAAATGTGTTCAAAATATCATAAAACATTCATCATATCATGAATCATGAAAAGGAAATGGTTTTAATAAACATTTCATCATATCATAACCAAAGTAAAATAAATGGGTTTCATAATCATCTCATCAATTCATCATAGCATAACCTGTGGAAAATAAATGGGTTTCATAAACATATTTTCATCATAATAATAATACATACATAGAAATAATAGGGATGGTATCAATAGATCATATCACCCATAGATCATAAGTATAATCAAGGTTTTTTATCATTGATGAATATAAATACCATTAAAATATCATTAAAACATTCTTGAGGAAAATACCCTTTCCACTTTTAAAACCACTTTTTAAAATATAAAAAATTACCAAATATTAAAGAAAAAAATTTCTTTTAAAATAACCGTGGAAAATTGTAAATGGAGATTCAAATAATTTATTGGTCATGATGGTGGGAAATTCCATTCATTTCATACATGTTAAAACAAAGATTCCTTTTAAATTTTTGGTAAAAAATAAAAATTGCCTCATCTAGAAAATGAAAAGAAGATTCATTTAAAAAAATAAAAGTTAAAAAGGGTAAACATAAATTCAAAAAATATTTAAAGAATATTAAAAAAATTCTTGATTTTTTTTAGAAAACATGGACATTGAAGAGAAATGATTTTCGAATAAAGAGTGAAATAAAGAAAGTTTTTCATTAAAAAATTATTTTAGTCTCTTTAGTTATTAAAGAGAAGAAAATGAAAGGAAAACTTGTATTAACTATAAATAAACAAATTATAAGAAAATTAATGAAGTTACTTAGAGGTATATCAATAAAGTTTTTCATATAAAGCATAATCAAATAATCCTGATAAATAATGATATTGTAACATAAATTCTTACCACTTTGCTAACTTTTTAATCATAATACCCATGAAATAAAGAACCATATATGGATATTTATATCCCATAATTTTAATGTGAATAATCATAAAATAAATTCATGGGTATTATATATGCACTCAAAAAATAAACAAGTGGTGAATATGGTATGTGTACCACAGAAATAAATGTGAGATGAAAATCTCTTACCTCAAATCTTGACTTTCTTTGTACACATTTGAACCTCATGTATAATAGATATAGGTTTTTATACATCTATTATAGAAATATAATCATATTTATCGTACCATATATTATTTACTTATAACCTTTTATTACCCAATTATTAACAATTCTTTAAAAAAAAATTGGTTCACGTAATAACTGCTTTGTTTTTCTTGTAAGTTTTGCTTGGTAGTTTTGGTACTTATACTTTGATCATGGTTAAATTATCTCAAAAATGTTAATAATTATATAAATATCATATATATTCATTATATATATATATATATATCCTTCCATAAAATTTAGAGATAGAAAAACAGATTATATTATTCATGGAGAGGGTAGGTCGTACGTACACATGAACGTTGTTTCCATTTTCTAGACTGATGAAATGAAATAAAGGTAAAAATTAATTCACATTTAAATAATAATTTTTATATCATATATATTATATATATTCAATAAATCTATCTTTATTCCATCCATGTAAAAATAAAATGAAAATTTTATCATATCTCTTTCGTGGAGGCAGTAGTCCACATGTACGCATGAGCGACGTTATCATTTTCCAAAAGATTGGATGGTAATAATATTGATGTGATATTATAATTAAATATGTATAATAATGTCATAAATATCATATAAATATTTTAAATACATCATTATATCCATCTGTGAGAGGTAGTGATAGAAAAAAAATTAAATTGGTTCGTAAGGCGGTAGTCTTTCGTACACACGATTGACAGTGTCGTTTCCCATTTGATGGAAGAGGTGATAGATGTAGCTTATGTCACTAATATAATAACATATAATTATATGGGATATATTTATGTAATTATAAAATCATATTAAAAGAATATTTTATGGATTTTTAAGAAGAAATAAAATAAAAACGCACGGTTAAGAACGATACCTCTTCTTCGGACAACCTCCTTAGGTTAGCATCAAAAGCCTTATTAGGAGTTTTTTAATAAAAATAATGCCTATAGGATGTTGATATGGAATTAAAGAAATTATTTGGGTTGTTATTTTCCAAAACAAAAGGATTTGGGGGTGTTAAAATGAGAGGAGAAGATATATCCTTTTATAAATGGGGAAAGGAACCCACTTAGAAACTACTTGGAAATTTACCAAAAGAATCCAAAATTATAAAGTCATTCCTAAGAAAAATGATTACAAATGACCATATATTATAATTTTTTATACTATAAAGTTTATTTATGGTTATAAAATGGTATTTAGACAAGTTTTATTGTAAAAAATACCCTTATATTTTGGTTTAACCCCTGGTAAAAATGTTTTAACCTTAACCGCGCTAATTAATTTTTTCTTGTATTTACTATTCATTTTGAAAAAACATTAAGTTAAAATTAATATATAATATAAATTATAATGATTAAAAATATTTAATCCATTTTATGAAATTAAATTCACATAAGTGGTAGAATTTAATTTAAATTAAAACACACATATATGATGAAAAAGCGGTTTCCAAAGAAAAAGTTTTCATAAGTATAAAAAAACATTACATAAAAATTGAACATAAAATTTATTAAAATGAACTAAATTAGATTAATTATAATATAATTGAACTAATTTTAATTTTAAAATAAATTTATAATATAAAATAAATTTTTATATACTTCAAATGAAAATATAGTTTTCAATAAAATCAATATTCTCCGCTATTCATCGAAAAATTAATCTTTTCAAAACATTATAAAAAATTAAATCTAAGATAATTTTAATATGTTGATTTTCAAAAATTAATTTGATGTTCTCAAATAAAATTTATAAAATTGGTATAAATTAATTATATTATTTTCTCCCAAAAACTAGTAAACTCGTTTAGTGGGAAAATGTATTTTTTAAACATATAAGGGCTTTAATAGAAAACATAATTGATTTATCTAAATATGTTATAGATATTTTTAAAATGTGATTATTAATATTCATAATACCAAATTTAATAGCTAGGTTATAATGGTCATGATTAAATAATAATATTTTTAGAATGTTGTGGTTTGTTTAACTTGATGTTGCGTGTAACGTAAGCTAAAGGAATTAATTTATTTGTAATAATCATAGAAACTCAAGGTGTTACATTCTACTCCCCTTAAAATGAATTTTTACCTTGAAATTATTTCACATTAATAAAAACAACTGGGGATACATCTTCTTCATCATATCCTTAGGTTCCCACATAGCTTCCTCAATATGGTGCTTTCACCCAAAAAAAATTGACCAGGTGAGTAGTCTTGTTTCATAGAATATTCTATTTATAATCTTGAATCTACATACGTTTTTTTTCGTAGGAAGGATCGTGATCCAATGGTACGACCACTGATTTTAGTTCATGGGAAGGATCAAGTATATACTTCCTTATGAGAGATACATATAAAATAGCATGGACTTAAGAGAGGTTCGGGGGAAGAGCCAAGCAATAAGAAACCATCCCTACCCGATCAAGAATATCTAAAGGGGCAGTAAATATATGGATTATATTTAATTTATTTATGAATCTCATAATCATCTTCTATGTATAAATTCATATAATTACCTTATCACCAGCTTTAAATTCCAAATCATGTCAATGATTATCAACATAACATTTTTATTGACTTTGTGATGGCTTTATAGGTTTCTAAATGGCTCTAACCTTCTCTTCCATTTATTCATCTAGCTAGTATCCTAATAAATTTATTTATCCAACTTTATCCCAACATGTTGTATTTCTATATTTCTTTCCATATAGGGATTAATAAGGATCCATCGAACACTCGAGTGAAAGTGATTTTTCTACGAAAACTTAACTATAGGAAGGTGTTGTTCCCAAACACATTTTAAATCCATGGAATAAGATCTTATAATATCTTCTAGGGTTTTAATTGTTCTCTTAAACTGACCACTTGTTTTAAGATGATATGTTGTTTTGAAACTTAGCTCTATATCCAAATCATGTTAAATACTTCACCAAAAATTCGAGGTAGACCTTGGATCCCAATCATATACTATAGAATGTGGTACTCAATGAAAAATTACCACTATCTTAATGTATATCCTAGAAATATGATCCATAAAAAATATTCTTTGATAGCAATGAAGTGTGTTGACTTTATAACTCGATCGACCACTACCCATATAGCATTATTCCCTTTAGATTTTTTTGGGAGTCTGGTGAAAAAGTCTATGGTGATGTTTTCCCATTTCCATTATGGTATGGGTAATGGTTATAAAACCCCAGTAGATTTTGTCTCTTATACTTAAATTATTGACATACTAAGCATTGATATAAAAACTATTTGATATCTTTAATCATTATTTCCCACCAGAAATAATCTTTCAATTATCTATAAATCTGTGTAATTCTAGGATAAAGAGAATGAAGAACTATGAGATTCCTCTAACAGCTCCCTCTTAAAATTGGGTGTCGATAGAACACATACACAGTTCCTAAACCTTATCATTCCATCATAATCAAGGCTAAACTCAAGAACATTTATAACCTTCTCCTTCCACTTTACATCTTCCTTTTATGCCTCTTTAATCTTCTCTTGGATAGACAGTTGAACACTAATTTTAGAATGATAATATTTCTCCCCTTACTTTAAGATTTCATAAAAATGCATAAATATTGGATATTTTTATCCTCACCATATATAAACTAGTTTTATCCTTTCAACTCAAACTATCAGACACCATGTTCTCTTTCCCATGGTGGTAATGTATTGAGCATTCATAATCTTTAATTTGTTCTAACCATCTTATATGGAACATATTCAAATCTTTCTATGTGAATATATACTTTAAACTTTTATGATCAGTATATATATAACACCATTATCTATAAATATATCTTTCATGAAAAAATTACCACAATTAACTCCAAATCATGATTTGGGAAATTTTTTTATTAAACCTTAAATTTTCATAAGGCATAACCTATCATCATATAATTTTTAAATCCCATGTTTATCGCTACAATAAAACACATGTTACCAAAATAAATTTAATCTTTTTCTGTAACATCATTTATTAAAAAAATACTAACCAATAAATTAAGTAGTTCAGTGGTAGGTGTTTTGCCCTTATTACCCTTAAGTTATGGGTTCAATCCCCATGGCCTTTTTTTATGAAATAGGTAGTCCTTTTTACTAATACTATATTAATATAATTCATATAAAATCCACAAAAATATGGAGAACATCATAAAAAATATCATTATCATCAAAATTCATATAAACCCTGAAGGTTTTCAATGCCTTTAAATTAATTAAAAGATCATTCTTCCTCAAATAATATTTCATGTTAAACCTAATAGTTATATATACCATATTATAATAAAACATCTCCAAATAATTCACTAATAACATTAAAATACCATCACTTAGAACCTAAAAATGGGTGTTTAATAATTTTAACTAATGATCAACCTTAAACTCATAAACCCATGAATATATCCATGACTCTTAAGTTAATCTTACATGAAGACATATATGCTTCCAAAATTATCTCAATCCTTAGATGTTTCATGATTCTTATAACCAAAATACCATTGGTAAAAAATACTTATATAGTATAATTATTGAATCCTAATACATAAATACTCCAATCATTTTACTTTAATTATTTGGTATAACATAGGCACTTCCTTGTTATAGGCGTTAAACCTTAGTTTAAGGCATTGACTCGGATAATTCCCAAGTTCCACACATATAATACATTGAATTTCTTGGTAATTTGTTTCTCTATAAACTCCATTTCCACATAGAAAACATATTCCCCTCCATTTGAGATATCCTTCTAGGTGCTTATTCCCACCTTCTTAACATATAGGAATCCAAATCTTCCTTCTTATATGTTCATTACCACACAAACTTTCATAAATGTCCATCTTACTCTTATTTGAAGTGTTAGTAATCTCACTGATATTCAAGTTATTAATCATATATCATGATTGATAATTAGGATTAATCTCCATATATTTTTCTCCATTCATAATCCAATTTGTTTGATTATAATCACCTAATTCTATATCATATTCAATGTTAACACAATTCCCCCTAGTTCTAGTCATTAAATAAAACCAAAAATCATACTATGAGTAATAATAATCATAATGGGAAACCACATAATCATGAAAAATAATTTATATGATTTCTTAAATAAAGAAACATTATTTTAAATCTACAGAACCTTAGTTTTAACCTAGTTCATTCATTGTCTTCATCTATTCAAATCCTTCATGATGGTTTGTAAAGTGTTTGTGAATTTTAAAAATATGTCCCCCAAGAGTGTCAAACCAAGTCTATAACAAGGCATGTTTTCATGCACCAAGTAATTATTGATTCAAATCC
Source organism: Viscum album (assembly GCA_963277665.1). Classification (NCBI taxonomy): domain Eukaryota; kingdom Viridiplantae; phylum Streptophyta; class Magnoliopsida; order Santalales; family Viscaceae; genus Viscum; species Viscum album. The sequence continues at coordinate 30,203,315 of OY728150.1, read as the reverse complement.
CAATGAACCATTTTTAGAGTTATTACCCCTAGGTATAACTATTTGAGAGCCACATCTACTTTTATTACCTATATAGGGATATAATTTCTTGGAAACCACTTGCTCTATCCTTCAATAAAATTCCAGGATATTTTCCTATAATTAGAATTATACTTATTATTCTCACTCAAGTTTTACCATCCTAATTTACAAAATTTATTAAAAACTATCTTTGGATACCAACAATAAGGACCCTATATTTTCATAAATAGATATCACATATTAATAGATGAATATTCAATTCGTTTTACAAAAACACACATGTGTATTGTAGATTTTTAGTGCCTTTAGAAACTTGGACACATAAACAACTCATTTATAAGTGAACTACATCATCTCCCACTATGTTATTCATAACTAGAACCCTTCTTATACATATCATAGATAATATATTTCTTCATAACCTATGTAAAGGAAATATAAGAAACAAGGGAGATATCAACATAACATGAGAATAACATTTGAAAACCACACCCTGAATATCATAGATCATGAACTTGAGTCATGGAATATATCTTGGAAGTTCATAAAACATGAATCATAAGGGAATAAAAGACCATAATCTATGAGAGTATAAAATTTTTATAAGACATAGATTTTTTGAATACATATAAATATAGAAAATATTATGTCAAGGCTACCCACCAAGAAATTCATAACATGTTAGGCTTGGGCTAACCACACGTGTACATACTTCAGTCTTGGGATAACCTCCCATGTACCCTCTTCTGGTCTTTTTATAAACTCCCATGTATCATATTTTTTACTTGGTATAACTTTACTTGCACCCTGTTTTGGGCTCATAGAACATTAATCTTTACCCAATGAATTAGAGGGAAATATAACTCTGGTCCCACCTATATCATAATGAAAATCATAAAAATATGTTCCACAATATCATAAAATATGAATCATATCATAATAAGTTAAAATTAAAAGGGTCTCATAAACATTTCACCATAACATAACTTGAGGAAAATAAATGGGTTTCATAATCATTTCATCATTTCATTGTACTATAACCTGTGGAAGAGGAATGATTTTCATAAAAATATTTTTATCAAAATCATAAGTCATCTATAGAAATAATAGGGATGGTAACATTGAATCATATCCCCCATTGTTCATAATTATAATCAAGGGTTGTTATCATTGATGAATAGAAATACCATTAAAATATCAATAATACATTCTTGAGGAAAATACCCTTTCTACTTTGAAAATCACTTTCTAAAATATAAAAATTTACAAAATATTAAATAAAAATTTTTATTTTAAAATAAAATTTTAAAGTTATAAATTAATACTCAAATCATTTATTGGTCACGAAATCAAGAAATTTTATTCATGTCGTACACGTTAAAACAAATATTTCTTTCACATTTTCGGTAAAAAATCAAAAGTACCTCTTTAGGAATATGGAAATAAGATTAATTTTATAAAAAAATTTAAAATTTAAAATAATGGAAAATATGAATTTAAAAAATATTTGTATAATGTTAAAAATATTCCTGAAAAAAATTAGAAAACGTGGACATGGTAGGGAAAGGATTTTTGACTCAAAACAGAAATAAAGTCATTTTTTCCTTAAAAACTTTCTTTTAGTATATTTAGTTATTTAAAATAGTGAAATGAAATTAAAACATATATTATCTAAAAATATATATATTATAAGATAATTAATAATTTTCTTGAGATTTAGAAAAATAAATTTCATCATCGGAAGCACAATCAAACAATCCCGATAAACAATAAGATTGTAACATAAATCCTTGCCACTTTGGTAACTTTTGAATCGTAATCCCTATGAAAGAAATAAACATAGAAGGATATTTATATCCAATAATAATCATGATAATAATAATAAAATAAATTCATGGGTAGTATATGCACCACACAAAATAGAAAAGTGGTGAATATGGCATGTGTCCCATGGAAATAAAACTGTGACGAAAATCCCTTACCGCAAGTCACAATATTATTTGTACACATTTGAAACTAAAATATAATAAATATATGTTTATTATAATAATATTATATAAACATACTAGTATTAATAATACCATATATTATTTACTTATAACCTTTTACCACTTTTTTATTAACAATTCTTTATAAAAATTGTTGTTTCGGGTAATGATTGCTTTATTTTTCATGTATGTTTTGGTTTAGTAGTTTTGGTCCTTGTACTTTGATCATGGTTTCATCATATATATAATTTTAATAATAATAAAAATATCTTATATATTAATTATATTCATATTTATAGTCATCCATAAAATTTAAATATGGAAAAATGGATTACAACGTTCATGGAGATGGTAGGTCATGCATACACATGAATGTTGCTTCCATTTTCTCGATGCTTAAAATAAAAGAAGGTTAAATATTAATTCACCATTAAAAAATAATTTTTATATAATATATATCATATATATTACCTAAATCTACCCTTATTACCATCCATGTCAAAATTAAATGAAAAACGTATCGCATCACTTTCATGGAGGCGGTAGTCTACACATACGCACGAGAAACATTATCGCTTTCCAAAGGAATAGAAGGTAAAAATTTAGGTGGGATATTATAAATAAAGAAGTATAATTGTGTCATATATATCATATAAATAAGTTAAATTAATCATATTATCCATATGTGATGGCCGATGATGGAAAAATATTACATCGGTTCACGAGGCATTAGTATGCCATACACACGATCGACGTTTTTGTTTACCATTTTACAGAAGAGGATATGGATGTATGTTATGCCAATAAAATAATAAAATATAATTATATGGGAGATAATTATTTTATTATATCAATATATTTGAATAATATTTTAAGAAGTTTTAAGAAAAAATAAAATAAAAACGCTAAGTTAAGAACGATATGTCTTCTTGAGACAACCTCCTTAGCTTAGCACCAAAATCCCTATTAGGAGGGTTTCCTAATAAAACTGAGACCTCTATGATTTGGTTAAAGAATTAAGGAAAGTTTTTTGGTAGTTATTGGAGAAAAAAAGTCTTCTAGTGTGTGAAGAGTACAGGATAGGGGATGTCATTTTATAAATGGGGAAAGGAAGCCACTTGAAAACTACTTGGAAATTTCCCAAAAGAATCAAAAATGATAAATTCATTCACAAGAAAAATGATTCAAAATGACCACATATTATAATTTAGGATATTATAAGGTTGAAATATGGAAATAAAATAGTATTTATAAAAAATTTATTCACAAACATACCCTTATATTTTGGTTTAACCCCCTGGTAAACTTGTTTTAACCTTAACCGCAGCAATTAAGTTTTTACTATTTTTGTTATTCATTATGAGAAAAAGGTAAGTTTAACTTATTAAATAATATAAATTATTCTTACTAAAAATATTTAATCCATTTTATCAAATTAAAATCACATAATTGGAAGAATATAATTTAAAATAATACTCACAAACGTGATGAAAAAGCAGTCTCCAAAGAAAAAGTTTTCATAAGTATAAAACGTTATTATATCGAAAGATAACATAAAATTGATTCAAATTACCTAAATTGGATTAATAATAATATAATTAAACTAATTTTACATTTAAAACAATTTAAAAATATAATTTAACTTTGTAAATACTTTAAACAAAAAGGCAGTTTTCAACAAAAATCATTATTTTTCACTATTCATTGAAAAATTAATCTTTTCAAAAAATTATCAAAATTTAACAATAAGATAATTTTAAAAATATGATTGAAAAAATGAAGTTAAATTTTTAAATTAAATGTTAAAAAATTGGTAGAAATAAATTATATTATTTTTTCATAATATTTAGTAAAATCATATTTATGGAAATAAAGTATTTTTGAAACATATAAAGAATTTAATAGAAAATATATTTTCAATATCTAATGAATTTATACATATTTTTTAAAAAATATATTATTATTAATACATGTAGATTTAATCTCTAAGTTATTATGGTCCTGATTAAATAAAAATATTTTTAGTATGTTGTGGTTCATTAAAACTTGGTGTTGTATTTAACACAAGTAAAGAAATTAATTTATTTGAAAAACAAAATCATAAAATATTAGGGTGTTATAGTTTTGTTTGAATAATATATTAAAGATTTTAAATTAATCAAAAAATAAAATTGTTTTTGTGGTTTTGGGAAAATCTATTGACTTTCTATATGTTAAAACAGAACATTACTTTTTCCTTTTTATAAAGAAAGTCAAAATATTGTGTATAAAATCTATAAAAGGGTTATTTTGAAAAAATTTGTAAGAAATTATAAAGTGATGTAAAATTTAATTTTTAATTCATTTATATCCATATAAATACATCCATAAATAATTTTATGAATATGTGAATGGAATAAAAAAATTTAGAAAATAAATATTTAAAAAATTTAAAATGTGGTTTTAAGTTAAAGTGTCCCTTACCTTGAGTTCTAATCATCACATAAATTATTTATATTCCTAAATAATAAACTTAAGTTAATTATTTAATTTCTTAAGAACCATTTTCATATTTATTAATCCTAATATATTATTTATTATTATGTCATATACAATTACTTAATCAATTAAGTTCATATCGGATGTTTTAAAGATATTCAACTCATATGCCCAAAATGAAATTAGTGTGTTGATTGTGGTAAAAGGGGTTATTATTACATAATCTCCTAAATAATAATCATGAAATAATTACTGTTTTTATATATAAATTATACTTTTAAAACCAACCATGAATTATGGTTATGAAAAATGAACTGAATTATAATCATGGAGACGGAAGGTCGTACGTACGTATGAGTAACGTTCCCACTTTTCAAATAACATGATAGAAAGAAGGTAAATATTATTTATATTTAAAAAATTATTATAATATCATAAATATAATATTTTATCTTTAAATACATTATGTATACCATCCATATGATGTGGTGATGAAAAAACAAATCACATCACTTCGTGAAGTTGGAAATCCACATGTACACACTAACGACATTATCATTTTTCAATGGGTGGAAAGGTAAGAAATTAAATGATATATTATATTTAAAAAATTAAAAATATGTCATTAATATCATATATAAACATTAAATCTATCATTAGAACCATCCATGAGAGTTGGTGATGTAAAATGAATTACATTGGTTCGTGAGGATGTAGTCTGCCTTACACACGAATGATGGATTCATTTATCATTTGATGGAATATGAGATATATATAGTTTATTCCATTAACATAAAAGAATATCAGTATATTTAATATTCTTGTGATATTATTTCATAAATTTTGAAAAATATTTTAAGGTGGTATAAGAATAAATAAAACTAAAACATTCAATTATAATCTATAACTCTTCTTCGGACAACCTCATTTTCTTTACACATTATCCCTATAAGGTTGGAATTATGTTCAAAATAAGACATATATAATGTGTGAATTTATGTTAATAAGGTATTTGGGTAGTTCTTGGCAGATAAATATAGCTCAAAATTTCTGATGAAGATAGGAGAGGAGGTACCCTTTTATAAGTGAGGGGAGGGCATTCTTAAAATTTATTAAAGTATTAAATTAATATAAATTAATATTCATGTTAAAGTAGATAAAAATTGATATAATTATAATATTGGATGATTATTGGTCTAAAAATTTTCAGACAATAAAATTTGGGCAATTTTATATTTTTTTCATCCTTATCGCTTTATTTTAACCCCCCCCCCCATTAATCCTTTTGATAATTATTGGGATATAAATGTTGTTTACTCTTTAGGGGACAAGAAAGTTACTATAAAAGGAAATATAACCCATAAATGGAAAAAAATTATATTTCCAACCATATATAATTCACTTGGTATAATATAGAATTTAATTAATTTTAAATCATTTAATAAAATATTGTTTATCATAAAATATCATTAATGTACTTTTTAGAAATACATGAAATACTATAATATAATATATGTATAATTCATGTAAAATAGTTAAAAATGACATATATTATAATACAAGTATTATATGGTCTTAATTTAATCATATAATAAAATTTAGATAGTTTTATATATTATTTAAAACCTTATCTTTTATTTTAACCCCTTTGATAACCAATTTTAACCTTAACAATGGTAATGAATTTTTCAATATCAAAGAGTTATAATTTTAATTATAAGGTAAAAATTGGACCATAAATGGAAAATTTATGAATCATTAGACCATTTATAATCCTAATTATCCTATTAAAATATTTTTATGATTTTTAAAAAAATTAATAAAATATTATTTAACATAGAATTTCATTAATGTCATTTTGGTCACTATTCATTTAGTTTGACTTTAAGAACAAGGATATAGTAATTTATATCAAATATAAACCTTTTAAAGATACCCTATTATGTTAAATTTTTCTCAAAAAAATTAATGCTATAAATCACCTAAAAATATTACATTTAGAGTTTTTTTTAAATCATTTACTTGATTTTTTTACTACTGGCACAAGTACTATTTCAGTGTTGTGTAAGAATTTAAGGTATCTATTTTAACACTAAAAAATAAAAATAAATTTCCATAATAAATTAAAATAATTTATATTTAAAATAATCATTTATAATTTAATACAAGTTTTTTTATCTCTGACAAAAAATATTATAGATACTAAAATCAAGAGAGTGGTATTTTTTTACTTTATTTTAAATAAAATAATATAAATGTTATAATCATAGGAAAGTTGAAATAAATTGTCCCATTTTCTATGTTTTGATTATTATATACTAAATATACTCATCTAATAAAATTTATTTATTTATTGGGTTTACTTTAAGATTTTATAATATTATTTTAACCTTAAATATTCAATTTATTTTTACCGTGGAAACAAATATTTACGATAGTTACTATTTATAATGACAAAAAATAAAAGGGACTTATATAAAAAATTTATAAATCCTTATTTAAAATATTTAATCCATTTTTCTAGATTAAATTTATATAATTGTAATAAAATAATTTAACATAAAATGCAAAATGCAAAGAAAAACAGTTTTTATAAAAACCTATTTTTAATCCCAAAAGGAACTTATACCAAAATAAGGTATTATGATGATTCCTATATAATTTATTATAATATTTATAATTAAATTATTTTTATTTTTATTTTTTATAAAATTAAAATCATAACTTTAAATTAAAATGAAAATAAATGATAGTTTTATAGAAATCGATATTTTTCATTATTCACTGAAAAATCAATCTTTTTAGAAAAATATCAAAATTTAACCCTAAGATTATTTTGATATGATGATTCAAAAAATTATAAATTTTTATCAAATAAATTTTCTAAAAGTTACAAAAATTAATTATAATATTCACTCACAAAACATATTAAAAATAATTTTCGAAGAAAATGTATTTTTAAAGCATAAAATAACATTATTAGAAGTTGAGTGATTGTTTCCTGAGAATAATTAATAAATGTGTGTTGAGTATGTCCTATATATATATTTCATAATCCATTCAATCCTATTCATACCCACCAATTTACTATATAGGTTATAATTATAACATTTAAATAATAGTATATCATGCTTTGTTTAAACTCAGTGTTTCATGTTGTATACAATATTAAAGATATTGTTATTTTAAAATCTCAGGATATTACATCCCCCCCCCATTAATAAATTCCATCATCAAAAATTTAGATCGATCTCAATAATCAAGGGTCTGACATTTAAATATACCTTTTTTGAAATCCCACATCCTAAAAGGCTTAATAAAACATCATTTTGAAAAGAGGGAAAGGGAAATATTAATATCATCTTGAATAACACATCCTAGGTTTCAAAATAAGATAACATTAGTTGGATCTTAAAATATGGATATGGAGTAGAATTTAATATCTAAATAATTATAGAGATTGAAAGATAACATTGATCATAAGAAAGTGAATAATCATGAGAAAGTTAATGACCACAAAACCGTAAATCAATGAGGTGTGAAAACGACCATTGATTCATCAAAAATAAATGTAATAGAATAATATGTTTTCTTCAAGATATTTTTCCAAGAGTTGAGTGATTATTTTACCATCTAGACTAATAGCATAAGTAAATATACTTACTTGGCAAGTATAATTTTATCCTTTAATAAATTTCCACCATGATCGCATCTTTTGATTCAAATGATGAGTATTCAAGATGAATTTTTCATGCCTAGAGCACTAAAATCAACTTATAACATATCATAAAATCTATAAAAGGATTAGAATTTATTCCTCCTATATTTATACATTAACCAAAACCAAAATGGTTTGCACAAGGTAAGATAATTCCCAAAATGAATAAACCTTCATATGAAAAATAATACATTTATATCAAAAATTCAATAGTAATACCCAAAGTTCAAACTAAATCATTCCATAAAAAATAATATTTAAAATTCATCAAAATAATATTTACTAATATTGAAACCCAAATATTATAATGATATGATCACATATTATTCCAAGATAGATTTAATATTTGTCTCCAAATTACATCAATATCTCTTAAAGTATCATACCAAAAATTTATATGCCTTAATCATATAATCTCCAAGATATGTTAATAATTTCCATAAATAACATGTATCTTTATAAAGCCACATTAAAATCATATATTATTAAAAAATATACTTCAACCTTTATTCCTCAAATAAAATATCATATTATCCAAAAAAATCCATTTACATTAATTATATAAGGTTCCCAAAATAGTGAAATTCTTCAAAAATAACATTAATCCCTTAATCAACAAATCACTTTTCAATCCCATGGTTATCTATACAATAAAACATATGATTACAAATTTTAATAACTCATAATTACCTCACTATCAATGATCATATAAACCCTAAAGTTTATCAATACCTTCAAAATTATGTACAATAAATGTAAATACATTGTTCCTCAAATAATGTTTTCACATGTTAAACATAAGGGTTACATATATATATAACATCAATAAAAACTCAAAACAATTCTCCAAGTTACTCCATCACATAAAACATTAAAAAAGTATTAATTATTTTAAAATTATGATCATCCTAAAATCTACCACTACATCATAAATTGTGATTCCCTATATGTATACACCTCAATTATTCAATGTTCTCCATAATCCATTAAAAATTATTTACCATATTATTCCTTAATACTTCCTTACTGCAATAAAAAATTTGAATTATGTCTTAAGATTCATCAATATCAAAACATAATCCAAACTATAATTCATACCTTTCATATGTCATTTTCATTTTCCTGGTATTTAGCTATAATGGAACTAGGTATTGCTAAACATTTATCTTTATGGTCTTACTGATCTCATTCTTTAGTTTCCCCCACTTGGACATTGATTTTCATAATTCCAATACTCTCCACATTTAAAAGCATTCAATTGGTACCTTGGGAAGAACTTTATCTCCCTTTATGGTGTAAACTGAACTCTTCCTTTTTCCATGGAATATTATTACTTTATTCTCTCCTTTATAACATATAAAACATTTTCCCATTCTTTTTAGACATTTTCCTAGGTGTTTATTCCCACATTATTAGCACATATAATGTTTAATATTTTTAACTTTATGATTTTTATCTCCTAAATTTCTATAAAACTCCTTTTTTTCTCTTTTTTGGTGTGTTAGGAAACTCACCTAGGTTCATTTTGTTAATCATAACTCATGATAACTAGTTAATAATAACCATAATATATTTCACTACAGCTCCCATTTTGTTTGGTAAATCATTCCAATAACCACCATATTTTTCTTCACATCCATTTTAATTTTGTTCCTACTAGTTCCATCCATTAACTAAAACAAAAATATTAGTGTGAATATATCAAATAAAATCATAATAAACCATATTATAAGGATGATAAACACTAAGATATCCTTAACCATGTCATCTTCAATTCAACTCTTTCAAATTATTCAAAATAAGCATAATTCTCTACAACATATTAGCATTTTTTTCTATAGTGTACTTTTAACTTATGATTAAATAATATCCTAACCTCTGAATTTATCTAAACCCTTATCTAATTCCAACTATAAAGAATCAACCATAAAAATTACATCATCTAGTGAATTTAGACAATAATTTGGTTTCTTGTATTCCCAGCGATATTTTAGGTTTAGAGTTTTAGAAAATTAGTCTATAAATATTACATAACAAACCCATACATTAAAAAGTGGACACATCCAATCAGTATCCATTTTTTCCACAATATAAAACTTTTAAAATTAAATGTGTTTTCTTTTCATGACAAATCTTCATGACTTTCAACTTGACATCTTCTTTGTTCGTACTCATCCTTAAACCCTTTCAAAAAACTTAAAACATTCAAAAACATGGGATGTGAAACTTAGAGCATCATATTCAGAACCCATGTTCACTCATATTATAAATAATTGTATCTGAGATAAATTCATAGGATAAATTACTATGGTTAACTCCCTCTATTTATTTGAAGATAAAGAACATTACCCAATGCATTAGAGATCTATATTAAGCTCGCCTATTCATATAAGTTGTATCAGTATCAATCATTAATATAAGTTGTATAGTTATCACTCATCATCATTTATAATTTGAAAGTTTTATATCCTGAATAAAATATTTTTTTCACCTTTTCATTATAAAAATCCTATTTTGAACCTATATGAAAAACATTTTTAGATATTGAAGTACCCTTTCCTTTAAAAAACTCATTTCCAAAAATAAAATACCCATAAAAAAGGAAATATGGTTATTATTTGAATAAAACATAGAATATTGTAAAGGAATCCAAAAATAAAATAATGATTCTAGTGGATGTAAAAGTTATTAATGTCACACAAATTAAAATAGAACATTATTTTTTCCATTTTTAAATAAATGTTAAAACATTCTGTAAAAAATACATAAAAATATTATTTTTGAAAAAAATTGTAAAAATTAACAGAGACATAAAATGTACTATTTAATTAATTTATTTCCATATAAATACATTAATAAAATAATTTTAATAATATGGACATGTAAGAAAAATATTTACAAAATAAATCTTTAAAAATTTTAAAACGGCGTTTTAAGTTAAAGTATCCTTTTCCTCGAGTCCAACTACTCAAATACATTATTTATCTTCCTAAATAATAAAATTAATTAAACTATTTAATTTATTATTAATATTTTTTAATTTTATTATTCCATTTATTTTATTTATTACCATGTTATGTATAATCACTTAATCAATTAAGTTCGCATCGTATTTTTTAATGATATCCAGATCATATGTCCAAAATGACTTTAGTATGTTGATTGTGGTCAAATAGGTCATTATTAAATCATCTCTAGATTAATAATAATGACATAATTATCATTATTATATATAAATTCAACTTTTAGAACCATCTATGAATGATGGTTATAAAAAATGAACTACATTGAAATTATGGAGATGGTAGGTCATATGTACGCATGAGTAACGTTTCCACTTTTCAAAGAACATGAGAGAAAGAAGGTAAATATAATTTTATATTTACAGAATTATTATTATATCATAAATATAATATTATCTATTTAAATACTTTATATATATATATAAACTAACAGTGTGGTACAATGATGAAAAATGAATCATATTTCTTTATGGAGGTGGTAATCCACACGTACACACAAAAAACATTATCATTTTTCACTAGATCAAATGGTAAGAAATTTTATTATATATTATCTTTATATAATGATAAATATATCATGAATATCATATATAAACTTTAAAACCGTCATTATAACTATCCATGAGTTTAAGTGATGGAAAATGAATTATATTAGTTCGTGAGGTGGTAGTTCGCTGTATACATGAATGATGAATTCATTTCCCATTTGATATAAGAGGATATGGATATAGGTTATTAAATTTGTTGGTCGGAGTGGATACTCAAGAGGGGGGTGAATTGAGTTCTAATTAAAATTTCTGTTAAAAACTTTATAGTTATGAAAAACCCCCAATTTAAAAACGGTCCAGTTAATTAAGGTAGTAGAAATGTAAATGTTCAATTGGTTAACAAGCTTCTCAAAGGGTGATTAATCCTCAAATGAATCAGTGTAGAACACCAATTCAAATTTTGAATCAAGTTTACTAAATTAAACAAATACACACACTAACCAAAACTAACTATCAAAGTGTAGGCAAAAACAGTTTTATGTTTTAGAAAATATAAGCAGTGGATAAAATTAAAATAGAGTATATGAGGATTTGAACAACAATGTAAATAAGAGGTTCAGTCTCAAGCTGAGACCTAATACTCTCCACTTGGTGATCACCTGCCATGAAGAATTTTATATTAAAACTTGATACATAGCTTGTATCAGGCTTTACAACAGTTTTCACAAACTATCTAGGGAAAACACCATCTACCACTGTTCTTCGTGGGAAAAAACAACATAGAACACACACGGTCTCTTCCATAGTTATATGTGGGAAACACAGATAAGGTGAAGTTTAATGTGAGGATATTTAGTATCCTCCAGTTCAAGAACAAGTATAGTGTGTTTAATAGACTGACACACTTCTCATAGATATAAAAGAAAGAAACACAATAGATTAGTTATTATGAGAAAGAGTTTAGAAGGCTCTATGTGTTTGCAGTTCAACTCTTGACTCCTCAGAATGAATAATTTGATGTTGGAGTCTTTTTCTGAAACTTTTCTTAAAAATAGAGTGTCGCAACTCAAGGTTCTATCTTTCATTGTTCAGATTCTAATGTTGATCAAGAGTTGATGAAGCACAGAAGGAAGAAGTGAGTTTGTCTCAGAATGATCTTTATGATGCTTATAGGTTCATAGTATTAGTGTTGGATGGTTATTCTTTGATCTAGCAAGTAAGCTCTGTCTCACTTTGTATGACACTCTTTTCTTTGTGCACTTATATCTTTTTTATTTCTCACTTCTTATATATCTCTTTCTTGTATCACTCTTCACTTTTTATATTAGAGGTTCGACAATGAGAATGAGTAGATCATGTGCATGCTTTCTCATACCTCATATTATCCACGGTATTATCTCCTGAAATGTTTACAATCAGAATTAACTAATGTCATAGAATTTATTTTATCAAATATGACCATTAGAAAAATATTAAGAAATTGAAAAAGTATGGAAGGAAGAGTGTTGGTAGATTGGTAACGGTAGCCTTTATATCAGCAGGCTTCAACAGTAGGTGCAAAACGGCAATCTCCAAATGTAACTTTGTATTGGTATCCTGGTACCAGTAACCTTGTAGATGTGACCATGTAATGGTAACCATGTAGCGGTATCCTTGTAGTGGTAGCCTTGTAACGGTATCCTTATAACGGTTACCTTGTAACGGTAGCCTTGTAGTGGTAACCTTGTAGCGGTAATCTCTGTAACGGTGACCTTTGTAACAGTGACCTCTGTAATGGTGACCTCTGTAATGGTGACCTCTGTAATGGTTATTTCTGTAATGGTGATCTTTGTAACGGTGATCTCTATAATGGTGATCTCTGTAATGGTGATCTCTGTAATGGTGATCTCTGTAACGGTGATCTCTGTAACGGTGATCTCTGTAATGGTGATCTTTGTAACTTAGATAAATTCTTCACTGTAATCTTAACCAATCAAGCAGTGAGATTGAGAGTATATTAATATTACTCTATAGGAATAGGAAACATTAATGAAACATAATTAGTATAGAATGAAGACATGGTTCTTAAATGAAAACAAGATTTGTGATTATCAAAACATGATTTGGGATTATCAAAACATGATTTGGGATTATAAAAATATGATTTGGGATTATCAAAACATGATTTGGGATTATCAAAATATGATTTAGGATTATCAAAATAGGTGAGTCCAACAATATCCCCCTTTTTGATAATCACAAATTATTTCATTGAAGCAATAGATTTAGGATTTTTGAATCGAGGTTAAACACATCTACTAATTCCATTGGGATTTGTAGGTGTAAGAGTTGAGTATTTTCTCCCATATGAATGACTTCTCCCCTTTAACTCCCCTGTAATATTTTCTCCCCCTTTATGATTAACAAAAAGCGTAGATAATAAAAAAATAGAGAAAAGAGAGTGTTTGAATTGATGAAACAGTAGTACAAAAGGCAAAAAGAATACATCAATCCCTATCAAGTAAAGATAGTCTACATTCAATCCACATCAGATATTCCTATAGGTGCTTTGTCCTTGGAAACTGAGGATGCAGGTTTTGAAGGTGGAGGGATAGGCCAAGGGATGGTTGTTATCAGTGTAGGAGGAGCAGCCACTGAGGCATCACCAGACCTATAATGAGTGTATCTTTGAGTAATCATTGGGGTTAGACTTCTGATGGCCTGGGCAGGAGTCATCAAAGGAGAAGCACTGGTGGAACCTAAAGCAACTGAAGAAGTGAGAAGAGCAGGAGGAACTATGATTAGAGTGTGGTCCACATGGAGGAAAGGAAATAGAAGATTCCTGAAGTTCATAATGATACTGCCACCTATCTCCATAGCATAAATAAAATCATCCTTATTCTCCATGAATTTTTCCAAAGTAGGAGTCAATTCCCTAAGTATACTAACTTGATCCTTAAAGGCCTGAGTGATAGGTGGGATCCTTAAGTTTTCCAACAGAAACTTGAAGTTTCCATCCATCTGATGCTTAGTGTAAACCTGTTTGTAGTAGAAGTCAACTTGATCCTTGATGGCCTTCTGAGCCTGAGAAGCTTCCCTTAGATAGTTGCCCATAAGGTTATGAATTTCTCTGGTAATGGAAATGACCTGAGATTCTGTGGTACTAGATCCAGAGAGCTTTGTCACTTCTTCTCTAACAACTGTCTTGAAGGCTTCAATATCAACTATAGGAGAAGTTGAAGTGGAAATAGATGTAGCTAGAGGATCCATAGAGAAATCCACTATCTACTTGAAAGATTTTTTCAAGACACTGATTATTCTTTCGAAGTCATCATTATCATTCCCTTTCACATGTGTTTCCATATATTTCTTAAAATCCTCAAACACTGTGACCATTTACTAAACTATACTTTTGACATATGCAAGGTATCTGTCCACCTGAGTCCTTGAAGCCATATAAGCATCTAATTTGGCAATAGACTGTTTCACTGACTCCACAGACTCTGCCAACTCTTTGATTTGAATCTGGAATATCCTTACTTCTTGGAGTATAGTAGACTGAATACTGGAGTGCATTTTGGATAATTTAGATTCTAAGTGCTCATGACCTAGAGAAACAGCCATTTCCACCTCTAAGGACCTATCTCTAGACACTTGTTGTAGATTCAATATCTGCCTTTCTGAAATAGTCTTCAGGGAAAGAGGTTTTTGGAGGGAAAAAAGTGAGGTTTGGCACTAAGGGTCTTCTTTTGGGCATCTCATCTTCTGAGTCATCATAGTCTAGACCCAACACCATAAATCCAGGGTCCTTAGACCATCCTTCAATCTCATGCACAAATGATACTGATCCTTTGGCAACAGGTTCCTCCCCCTCACCTTGATAATTCTCCTGAACAACCACATCTATCTCCATTTGACCTCCTTGATCAACTTCATCAACAGGAAGGTTCACTACCAATTCCTCCACAGAATCTTCAATAACTTCCAGGACAAGTCCAGCTTCAACTGAATCAGCAACTTCTTCATCTCCACTTTATACCCTTTCCGTATGTCCTATTAAAGTACTAAGACTTAAACATTCCTCTTCATTTTCAGCAATAGCTATCTCAAGGTCAGCATGACTCAATTCAGAGTCCTCATCCTCATCTTCAGTATCTCTAACTTCTCTTAAGACAATTTTTTCCCCTTCTTCTTCACTAGTTTCCTTATCACTATCCCTTAGGATAGCTTCCATTCTAGGAAATCTCTTTGGTTGGATAGGCTCACCAAAGGATACAGTGGTCACACAAGGATTGGAGGGAAGGTCAAAGTCACTCCTGTCATCTATAGGAGAGTCCTATATTTCTTGCACAGTAACAAATTCCTCTTCTTCTATATCTGAATAAGCAGGCTCTACTTCATCAGGCTTAAGACCAGGGTCTCTCTTATTCTTAGGCCTAGCAGGATGAGTCACAGGATTAAACTCTTCATACACCTTAGCCTCATCATTCACCCATCTCCTCATCCATGGATTCCAGTTAATCTTTATCAGCTTGAAAATCACTTTGGTGATGCAATGGTTATCTTGTACAACAACAATTTCTTCCTTATCTCCATCAACTCCTTTTAGTTTCAACATAAGAGATATCATCTTGGCATGGAATAGGGCATTGGATTTGGAATTAGTATTTGTCATGTCTTCAAGTTGAATCATCAATCGCATACACAGGTTGATCTTATGTCTATGCTTCAGCAAATACAGTATGAATATGTCCTGATACTTCAAAACAGTGAAGTCCCCTCTCCTGGGACTTATCATATGCTGGATAAATTTGAAAACCAACTTATCTTCTCCTTCCATTTCATCAGCAATGAATTCCCTATGAATTATATTACCTTCCAATTCAGCTAAAGCTTCTTCATAGAAAAATAACTCACAAGTGGGAGGCACCACTTTTGAGTAATATTCATAAATTCCTTCATGAGGAATCCTTAAACAATCAGCCCACTCAATAGAGTAGAAACTTACATTTACTCTATTTACTCTGGAAGTCATCCAGTGCTCATTCTCAGACTGCTCAAACTTCAGATACTCATAAAACTCCTTCACCAAATTTGGGTAATAGGGTACATTATTGTTTTCAAAACATTCAACCCAGCCCTGAGCTTCCAGTGCCTTAAGAACTAATGACTGGCTTGACAGTAGCCACACTGAACTTAATTCCTTTTCAGCTACAATATCCCTCTTGGATAAATGTGGGTTCAGAACCTTTTCCACTATCCGGCTGACACTACTCGACTCGGCTCTAGGTCTCTTAGGGTCAGGTGCATCTCCTTCATCACTAACCAGTGGCATCTTCAGTCTATCCATAAATCGGGAGCAGTTCGAGATTTCAATAGAGGTTTAGGTTCTGAGATTTGAGAGCAAGATGTCCAGGAGAGGGTTTGATATGGATCAGAATGTGGTCTGTATTTTAATTTTATCATTTAGGGATCGAAAAATAAAATAGATAAAATAAATAAGTAATAGTTGAAAACGTTTCAGATTTTGGTTGAGAGCACACAAAATGCAAAGTCTTGGACTTTGAATGTCTATCAGTAAGGAGGTGTATGTAAGGTCTAACGGTGAGGTTCTAATAGTGTGGTTCTAACGGTGAGGTTCTAACAGTGAGGTTCTAACAGTGAGGGTCTAACAGTGAGGTTCTAACAATGAGGTTCTAACAATGAGGTTCTAACAGTGAGGTTCTAACATTTTATCATACCTAACTCATGTTTGATGAAATTTAACCTCTCATAATTCAAAGGCTTTATGAATATATCAGCCAATTGGTGTTCAGTGTCAATGAATTCAAGAGTGATATCACCTCTTTGATAATAATCTCTCAAGAATTGATGTCTTACATCAATATGCTTTGTCCTAGCATGAGATACTGGATTCTTAGAGATGTTAATAGCACTTGTGTTGTCACAGTTTATAGAGACATGTTTGAATTGACATCCATAGTCTAGTAAAGTGTGATTCATCCACAGAATTTGAGCACAACAACTACCAGCAGCTATATATTTAGACTCTGCAGTAGATGATGTAACAGAATTATATTTCTTACTACACCATGATACTAGTGACTTTCCTAAAATGTGACATGTTCCAGGGGTGCTCTTTCTTTCTAACTTGCAACCAGCAAAGTTAGCATCCGAATAACTTATTAAATCGAACAGTTATCCTCTTGGATAAAATAGTTATAAATTTATAGTATACTTGAGATATTTAAAAATTCTTTTGATAGTATTTAAGTGAGACTCTTTGGGATTGGCTTGAAATCGAGCACGCATGCATACACTGAACATAATATCAGGTCTGCTAGTTGTAAGGTAGAGCAGACTTCCTATCATACCCCTGTAGTTGGTTTGATCCATTGGTTCACCAGTTTCATCAGCATCCAACTTACAAGTGGTACTCATAGGTGTATCACTACCTTTACTATTATCCAAACCAAAAAATTTTAAAATATCCTTATTATATTTACTTTTATTTAAAATAATACCATTTTTATTTTGAAAAATCTGAAATCCAAGGAAAAATTTAAGTTCTCCCATTAAACTCATTTCAAATTAATCTTGCATCATTTTTGAAAAATTAGTATATAAAGAATTTTTATAATATCCAAAAATTATATCGTCCACATAAATTTGTGTTATCAAAACATATTTGGAAATCCTTTTAATAAACAAAGTAGGATCATCTATTCATTTTTTAAAACCTTTTGAAATAAGAAAAGAACTACGTCTATCATACCAAGATCTTGGAGCTTGTTTTAGACCCTATACGGCTTTAGACAATTTAAAAACATGATTTGGAAAATGTGGATTTGTAAATCCAGGGGGTTGTTCAACAAATAAATATTCAATTATATATCCATTTAAAAATTCACTTTTGGCATCCATTTGATAAAGTTTTAAATTCAGATGAGCTGCATAAGCGAGTAGTATCCTAATGGATTCTAGTATAACTACAGGAGAAAAGGTTTCCTCGTAGTCTATTCCTTCTTCTTGACTATATCCTTGTGCAACTAGTCTAGCCTTATTTCTAACTATATTTCCAGACTCATCAACTTTGTTCCTAAAGACCCATTTAGTACCTATTGTCAAAGTGTCCTTAGGTCTGTCCACTAATTCCCAAAATTTGTTTATTTCAAACTGATTTAATTCTTCTTGCATAGCCATCACCCAAAATTCATCATTGATAGCATCATTAATATTTTTGGGTTCAAGCTGTGAAAGAAAAGCTTGATGTTCAACCTGGTTTCTCATAGAAGCTCTAGTTTTTGTACCTCAATTTAAATCACATACTACAGCATCTAAAGGATGATTCTTGAAAGTTCTAATACCTCTAGAAAGAGTTGAACTAGACTCCTCATGGTTTTCAATAGGTTCAGGCTCAACAAGTGCAGATTCTGGAAGATTCCCAAAACTGATTAATTTAACAGGGGATTCACTATCATTATAATTAAGGTCTGGAACTGACATATCTTCCTCAAGCTATTCAAGAGAGGTTTTGGGTTCATGTGGATCAGTCTCATCAAATTTGACATGAATATATTCTTCCACATATTTTGTTCTCTTATTGAATACTCTATAGGATTTACTCAAGATTGAGTAACCTAGGAAAATTCCTTCATCAATTTTTGAAGAAAATTTTTTAAGATTGTCCTTAGTGTTAAGGATAAATACTTTGCAACCAAAAACTCTGAAGTAGTTAACCTTATGCTTCCTATTATTCCAAAGTTCATAAGGGGTATTCTTAAGAATCGGTCTAATCAA
Source organism: Viscum album (assembly GCA_963277665.1). Classification (NCBI taxonomy): domain Eukaryota; kingdom Viridiplantae; phylum Streptophyta; class Magnoliopsida; order Santalales; family Viscaceae; genus Viscum; species Viscum album. The sequence continues at coordinate 30,183,820 of OY728150.1, read as the reverse complement.
GAATCTATTGATAATGTAACAAGTTGTATTTACAGCTTCATCCCAAAAATAAATAGGTAAATTATACTCACTAAGAATTTTCCTAGAAATTTCTTGAAGGGTTATATTTCTTCTTTCTATGACTCCATTCTGTTGAGGTGTTCTAGGAGCATAGAAGTTGTGACTACAGCCATTGTAACGCCCCTACCCCAACTACCTAGAGTCGGTGCATTATTACATAACATTGGCATGATCACAAAAGATCAAGTCTCGAAATACCGATTAGTTTAGTAGCCTTAGAAACACTAGATATATTCATAATTCTTGCATTACATCATAAAGTGAAAAAAACTAAACTACAACACATCTTGTCTTTATATCCCCTCATACATTCCATATAGGTCATTCATAAAATACTTCTTCACATCCTGTGAAAAATTAAAGCATTGAAAGGGGTGAGCTCAGATGCTCATTAAGGATAACAAAATAGTGGAAACTTTCATAAATAAACATAAACATTTAAGTCAATGTATAACTAAAACAAAAGCCTTTTAAATTTGAACTTCAGTATAATATGGAAAAGATAAAATGAAATAACACCATTTACTTATTCACATGGATATTCTACTAGTCGAATAATCACATGCAATATCAATAACCACTTTCATAATGATGGAATGCATAATGCCAGACTATCATAACCACATAGTCAAGGCCTTGTGCCAAGACTACAAATAATATTTTGCCAAGGCCTTGTGCCAAGACACTAGTTTGTCCCATGAGACCTACCGATGCATCGAGGAGCTATAGCGGGCTCCACCCATCACTTACTAAGTCCAATTCATTATTCATATGAACAAGTCTAAACATAACATAAACATTCATATTAAAACTAGCATACTAAATTTCAATACTTTCTCCATAAACCATGAATGGTATAAAAATAACACATCCATAGTCAAACATATCACAAAACCTTCAATACAATATGGAAGTTTTTTATCATAATAAATCAACTTCAAATAAGCTTAAAATCCATCAAAGGATGTTGACATAGATAAAATCAAAACTATTTGAGAAAAATATCTCTTTTTTTAAATCATTTAAAAGTCACACATATATTAAGGAAGTAATTTAAAAGAGATTTTTGAATCAAAGTGTCCCATACCACTTTGAAACTTTTGAAAAGAAATATCATTTCAAAACATTCATGTCCATATAAATAAATCCTTAAAATCATATTGAAAACATGGACATTAATTAAAAATATTTAGAAAGATAAATCTTTAAAACATTTAAAATTCTGATCTTGATAAAGAGTACCTTTCACAAATTCTTAAAATAATCATTTTGAAATCATTTAAAAGTTTCATAATTATAAAATAAAACATTTACTTTAAAAATATTCTTATAATATTTTAAGGGAAGCTTCTATGATTTTATAATGGAGGAAAATATCTGCACCTGTCGTATAAGTTAAAAAAAGACATTCTTACCTTAATTCTGTCGAAAAGGTTAAAAAGGACCTTGTTTGGAAAATGACGGAAACATTACTTTATAAACTTCTTATAAAAGGTAAAAAAAAGGTATAAATGACTTTAACCCATATTCTATAAAATAGTAAGAATGTTTTGAAATACAATTTTAAGAAACATGGATGTGGATGATAAAGAGGTCCCATTAGATAATTACATATAAACAACCTCAGATAATGAAGAGATTGTGAAATAAACCCTTACCTTGTACTTTTACTTGGTTTATGGTCGGGTAACCTCTTTTATAATGGTGAAATAATTTTTATTAAATTATACAAGAATCATATACATTAATATGATATCATATATGATCTTTTAACATTGATTTGTTAATAATATCTTAGTATTATCATCGTTTCGGGTGTTAACGGATTCGTTTTTCTTTATATTATTTGTTATGTGAGACATATTTGTTATGGATGGGATGTATATTATTCATATCCAGAATGATATCATGTCTCTAAAAATTATTTTTAATCATCAAATAAAATTTAGTCTTGAATGGATACGACGGGGGATGAATCTCATCGCGTTCATGGAGACGGTAATCCGTACGTACGCACGAGCAACAATATCATTCTTTTGATATTAAAATAATATATAATTGGATGGTATATCTTATATACAGAATCATTATCATGTTATATTTATTATTTTCATGAATTACACATCATTATTATACCCATACAAATAATAATGTATTGAATAACAATTACACCACGACGTGGAGACGGTAGGCCGTACAAACGCACGTATGGTGACATGTCATTCAAATGATGGATAGAATACTTAATATGGTTATACCATATTTATAATAACATCATAGTATATATAAGATACTGGATTTATTATTTTACAATGGAACTAATAAAGAAAGAAGAAGTTGAAGAAGAAAGGAACTTGAAAGAGGGTGGTGAAAACATTACCTCTTCTTCGGGTTCTTCTTTTTGATTTGATCAAAAGGGCTCCCTAGGTTGGCTTTATAAATAAAGGAATGCCTCTATTATTAATGGAGGATAGTTTATAGGGTATTTGGGTAGAGTTTGTCCGAACCAAAAGGCTTTTAAGGTATGAAGAATTGGTTAGAAGTGGTGTCCTTTTATAATGGGGAGGAGGGGCTCTTTAGGAAAAACTTAAAGTATTAATTTATAATAAATTAATATTAGGTTTATAATGGATCCAAAGTGTATTATTAGAATTATAAGGTGGGGATGGGTCTAAATAATTTCAACCAATATATTTTAGACAGGTTTGGGTCATTATATTAATCTTATCTTTTAGTTTTAACTATTAGTTAATTAGTTTGACATTTACCATCTCACTTTGTATTTTTATATTATATAGTTAATAAACTTACTATATACATCCAAGAGACCTCCAAGTAGTCAATTAATGACACACATATCATGATATAAGTCCTTTTTCCAAACCTTATATTTTTAGGAATAGAATATCAATTAACAATATAATATTTTTTTTAAAAACTCATTTATGTCAATTTTGACAATATTTAATAATTGATTTTTGTTAAAGTCTTAACAACTTTATTAATTAGAACCAAATTAATTTAATCAATACTAACATGTCATATTAACCAATAAAATTCATGTATGGAATTAAAATGTTAAAATTATATTTATTTTAACATTTATAATACTAATTATTTGATTCTTTCATTAATATGGAAAATACTGTATCATTATTATGTCATAAATAATTTTAATTATTCAATGTATAAAAATTATAAATAAATTACCATTATGTAGGAAATCATTTTATATTTCTAATGAATATTTATAGTCTAAAATATAACATATATAACCCTATTTAAAAATTGTTTTACTAAAAGATATATGCTTATGTCATTTGTGTATTTAATTTAACTTAATTAATATAAAGTGTCATTATCACTTACAAGTGGATCCATGGGGTCCCAAAATCGACCCAAATATTCCAATGGTCGTACATTTATCAACCAATAGGTTAGTACACGTTTTAGGGTAATTTATTATTATTATAATATTATTTTTTTACTTTTATTTACAGGATTTACCCTTTAACCGTGGTAAATAAAATATTTACTAAAGTAATTATTCAAAATGTCTAAAAATAAAAGTTACCTATTTAAAAAATTTGGACCTCATGATTCTAAATATTGAATCCATTTTTCTAAATTCAAAACACAGAAGTGGGAGAAATTAATTTAAACATAATTCCCGATGTCAAAACAAAAAGCATGTTTTTAAGAAATAATAAGTATCAAAAGATTGACACTTGTTTATGTCCGGTTTAAATGTGAAATTACATCCAATGAACAACATTGTATTAAATTTTAAAAATATATTCTAAATATACTTTAAAACCACTCAAGTTCATAATTTATCACTATTAATTATTTCGATTAAAAAAGTTGTTTTTAATTAAAATTTAGTAATTTTCACTATTCATCAAAATATAAAAGTTATCCGAAAAGTACCAAAATTTCACCCTAAGATAATTTTAATATTATAAAACTAAAAATGAAGTCCATTTTACCAAATTAAAAACCTATAAGTTTCATTTATTAATTTAAAATTAATTCCTATTGTCAAAACCAAAAGGCATATTTTTAAGAAACAATATCTATCAAAAGATTAACACTTGTTTATGTCCAATATCAAAATGAAATTACTTAAAATGACCAGTATTGAATTAAATTTTAAAAATATAATATGTTTATACTTAAAAACCATTAAAATGTATAATTTAACACTATAAATTATTTTGAATAAAAAAGTTGTTTTTAGTTAAAATATAGTATTTTTCACTATTCACCCAAATATGAAAGTTATCAGAAAAACACCAAAAAATTATTGAAACTAAATTCTTATGTCATGATTCTAAAGAAGAAGTTTATTTTTTCAAATTGAATATATAAAAGTTTCAAATATTGGATTTAAAAAGGGTTTACCATTAAAAGGTGGTAAAAGTACATTTTTTAAAAATACTTCTTTTATCTGAAAAAATGAATTAGTTCTTACATTATGTCTAAGAAACTCATAATATGGATTCTAAAATTATAAGTATTATATATAGTTCAAAATTCAGTTAATACTATTCATAACCGCTTTTGAATGGCTAGTTTGGTAAGTTGTGGTGCACTTGAACTCGGTGTTGCGTGTAATGCAAGTTATTGAATTACTTTGAAGAAATAATGTACTATGAAATCTTGGGGTGTTACATTATTCCCTCCTTCAATAAATTGTTTCCTCTCAATTTGAAATTGTTCTTTGAAAATAAAAGGTCGAAAATAGAAAATACCTTTGTGGGAAAACCCACATCAGAAATTGGGTTAATAAAATTTAGTCTTAATGATAGGAAAAGGGGAATGAAAAAGTCACCACCAAATTATGATCTCAATTAGGAGAAAATCAGTGGAAATTAGAGACACATAATTGGAGGGGAAACGTAAATATTTATAGGGAGTGATTGAGGTCATCAATCACAAACAATTATAGAATTATAGGCCTCAAATCCACCAATCTATGATGATTTAAAATACTATCTATTCAACAAAACATAAGGTATTAGGATAACACATTTTTGGTTTTAAGATGCCTTACCTAATGTTTAATAATTTATTTCTTCATAGAATAAGATAAGAAAAAAAAGTATACTTGTCATGTAGAGTTCCATCCTTTAACTAATTTCTACCACACACTCATCTATCACTCTAAAAGATAATAGAACTTAAAAAAATTCTATTTATCCTATTCATATAGGGTTCCAAAAAAATGAATTTATAATTCATCTACCAGACCATTTAAAGAACTACATTATTCAATCTAGGACATCACATGGGTCAGTGGTAGGTGATACACCCTTGTCGCCCTTCAGTTGTGGGTTCAAGTCTCACGGCCTTGCCGGACGAGACGGGTTTTCGCCCGACCTCCGGGTTGTGCTTTTTATAACAATCCAAAAATAATATTCAGAAATTATTTAACCTTAAAAATTGTATCAAATTTCAAATATAATCCATTTGAACCTTTAGACTTATCCAAATTACTTCTGTCCAAACTCACAGTCCAACATTTATAAGGAAGATAAATATAATGAAGATCTTTTTTTTGCCGCGTAATAACATGTGAATACCTTAATCATGTATTCTTTTAAAATATGGTAACACCCTGAATTACCATAAAACCTTATTGATTACATTCATGCTCCCTTATTCCTTACAGAATATGAGATATATTCCTTATATCCAAAAACATTGAATATTCCAACAATGATGAAATAAACAAACCATTAATCAGTGCCAAGGTAGTCAAGAATATCCAATATAATTTATCCATATTAACCATCTCTTATTACAAAATTACTACATCAGTATCAAGACTATATTAAGGATTACCTTTCCTTCAACCATGTATTTTCAAAAAAAAATTAACTTTTTGTTGAGTCACTTTTCATAGTACCATATAATCTCAAATCCTCAATGAAATAGTACTTCAATACAATCCTTATTTATCTCCATAATTCATATAACCAGTACATCGTTGATACAACACTCAAATGAAATAATTCTTTAATAACAACATAAGAACACTAGTCATTCCTCTTCATCTGTGGTAGTATCATAACTTTATTATTATCCAATAGCATCATTTGGGGAATACTCTGATGATTTGAACATTGATTCGCGTAGTGTCCCCACTCCTTGAAGATGAAGCATTATACATTTGAAACCTTTTTATTACCCTCACAATCACGAACATGGTGTCCTTTTTCTCCACACTTATAACATACTCCCATTTCCTTCAAGCATTTGCCAAGGTGATTCTTTCCACAGTTATCACATTTGGGAAAATCCTTCTTTACCTTCTTCCCTTTATCTGTCTTTCTCCCTACCATCCTTTTCTTCTCTGGATTCCCTTCAAATACATAGGACTCCGATAACTCTTTACTTATCTTATCAACACTTGATACTATTTCTTCATATGATGATAATACATGGGAGACTATTACCCTTATAAATTCTGGCTTAAGACCATGAAATATATGATTCTTCTTACTCTTTGGATCATGCGTATTGCTGGAGTTCTCATTCCTTATACTGGGCACCATTTATAAACAATGGCATACACTAGATTATTTTGTGAATAGAAATACCTAATACCAAAATTGTAAAACACTTAACATAAATTAAGCAGATTATGGATATAATACATAATCATAAAAATGTCTTCTTTGAGGAAGTATATACTCAAAAACCCTTCATAATGGTTTGTAAAGAAAATGATAATTATCCTAAGCATATCCCCTGGGAGTGTCGTAACCAAGAGTGCAGCAAGGCCCGTTATCGTGCACCAGTTCTCGTTCAAGTCTAGCTCAAAGCGATGTTTTTGGGTTTTACCCCTAGGTACATATGTGCTAGATCCGTCTCTACCTGGTCGTATCCAGACAGGGATGTATTGCTTGGAAAACTCACAAAATCTCTACAATACCAAAATTATAGTAAGTTCTTCTATACTAATCCTCAAAGTCTATCTTAGGGATATGTGCTCTAATCAAATTTTATCTAAATCTAGCTTCCAAGGTTTGTACTAAACTTCCTCTGATACCAACTGTAACTCCCCGACCCCAGTTACCCAGCATCAGTGCATTATTACATAACATTTTCATGATCACAAAAGATCAAGTCTTGAAAGACCAATTAGTTTAGTATCCTTGGAAACACTAGATATATTCATAAGTCTTACATTACATCATAAAGTGAAAAAAAACTAAACTACAACACATCTTGTCTTCATATCCCCTCATACATTCCCTACAGGTCATTCATAAAATACTTCTTCACATACTGGGAAAAATTAAAACATTGAAAGGGTTGATCTTAGATGCTTAGTAAGGATAACAATATAGAGGAAACTTTCATAAATAAACATAAACATTTAAGGCAATGTATAACTAAAACAAAAGCCTTTTAAATTTGAACTTCAGTATAATATGGAAAAGATAAAATGAAATAATTCCATTTACTTATTGACATGGATATTCTACTAGTCTAATAATCACATGCAATATCAATAACCACTTTCATAATGATGGAATGCATAATGCCAGACTATCATAACCACATAGTCATGGCCTTGTGCCAAGACTACAAATAATATTTTGTCAAGACCTTGTGCCAAGACACTAGTTTGTCTCAAGAGACCTACCGATCCATCGAGGAGATATAGTGGGCTCCACCCGTCACTTACTAAGTCCAATGCATTCCTCATATGAACTGGTTTAAACATAACATAAACATTCGTATTAAAACTAGCATACGAAATGTCAATACTTTCTCCATAAACCATGAATGGTATAAAAATAACACATCCATAGTTAAACATATCACAAAACCTTTAATAAAATATAGAATTTTTGTATCTTAATAAATCAACTTCAAATAATCTTAAAATCCATCAAAGGATTTTGACATAGATAAAATCAAAACTATTTGAGAGAAATATCTCTTTTTTTGAAATCATTTAAAAGTCACACATTTATTAAAAAAGTAATTTAAAAGAGATTTATGAATCAAAGTGTCACATACCACTTTGAAACTTTTGAAAAGAAATATCATTTCAAAACATTCATGTCCATATAAATAAATCCTTAAAATCATATTGAAAACATGGACATTAATTAAAAATATTTAGAAATATAAATCTTTAAAACATTTAAAATTCTGATCTTGATAAAGAGTACCTTTCACAAATTCTTAAAATATTCATTTTGAAATCATTTAAAAGTTTCATAATTATAAAATAAAACATTTACTATCAAAATATTCTTATAAGCATGTAAGGGAAGCTTTCACGATTTTATAATGGTGGAAAATAGCTGCACCTGTCGTATAAGTTAAAAAAGACATTCTTACCTTAATTCTGTCGAAAAGGTTAAAAAGGGCCTTGTTTGGAAAACGACGAAAACATTCCTTTATAAACTTCTTATAAAAGGTAAAACAAGGGTATAAATGACTTTAACCCATATTCTATAAAATAGTAAGAATGTTTTGAAATACATTTTTAAGAAATATGGATGTGGATTATAAAGAGGTCCCAGTAGATAATTACGTATAAACAACCTCAGATAATGAAGATATTGTGAAATAAACCCTTACCTTTTACTTTTCCTTGGTTTATGGTAGGTTAACCTCATGTATAATGGTGTAATAATTGTTATTAAATTATACAAGAATCATATACATTAATATGATATCATATATGATCTTTTAACATTGATTTGTTAATAATATCTTAATATTATCAACGTTTCGGGTGTTAATGGATTCATTTTTCTTTATATTATTTGTTATGTGAGCCATATTTGTTATGTATGGGATGTATATTATTCATATCCATAATTATATCATGTCTCTAAAATATATTTTTAATCATCAAATAAAATTTAGTCTTGAATGGATACGACGGGGGATGAATCTCATCGCGTTCGTGGAGATGCTAATCCGTACGTACGCAAGAGCGACAATGTCATTCTTTTGATATTAAAATAATATATAATTGGATGTTATATCATATATAAAAAATCATTATCTTGTTATATTTATTATTTCCATGAATTACACATCATTATTATACCCATCCAAATAATAATGTATTGAATAACAATTACACCACGACGTGGAGACGGTAGGCCGTACATACGCACGTATGGTTCTTCATCTACTTATTGATTCACCTTAAGTTCTTCTTCATACATCATATGATTTCCAATTAGTTCCTTCACTGGTAGTTTTCCTATGTCACAAGATTCTCGGATAGAAACAGAAGTCCCTCTCCATTTATCAGGTAGGCATCGAAGAAGTCTCATAATCTGGTCCTTGCTATCCACTAGTTTCCCAAGCAGACTCATGGTATTTACTATCTCATTGAACCTAAGATACATGTCAGAAATGAGTTCATCATGATTCATTTTAAAATTATCATATTTAATAGTGTGTGTATTCAATCTCATTTCTTTAACATTGGTTATTCCCTCATGAGAAATAGCTAAAGTATCCCAAATTTCATATGTAGTTTTACAAGCAGATATTCTACTAAATTCTTCATCACTTAGAGAATAGTAAATAGAATTCATTGCTTTATAGTTATTGTTATATGTAGCTTTAGTAAACTGATACCATGTGTCCCTAGCAGTAGTAGGTAATTTATGTTGTTCCTCAATTGTGTCCCAGATTTCAGGTCTCATGATCTCTAGATACATTTTCATTTTTAATTTCTACTGAGCATTATTATTACCATTAAAGAAAGGTGGTATGTTAGTAGCAGCACCCTCATCTCTATTTTCCATAGTTACTTATAATTTTAAATAACTGAAAATTTAGAAATGACATAAATATTAAGATCTTTAAGTTACAACTAAAATCACAGTTGAAAATAATTTGAAGACTGGAAAATAAAATCCTCTGATACCAAATGTTGTTCGGAGTGGTTACTCAAGAGGGGTTGAATTGTGTTCCAATTAAAATTTCTTTTATAAAATTTATGGTTAAGAAAAACCCCCAATTTAAAAATAGCCCAATTAATTAAGGCAGTAGAAATGTAACTGTTCAATTGTTCAACATGTTTCTCAAAGGGTGATTAATCCTCAGATGAATCAGTGTAGAACACTAATTCAACTTTTGAAACAAGTTTACTGAATTAAACAAATACACACACTAACCAAAACTAACTATCAAAGTGTAAGTAAAAATAGTTTTATGTTTTATAAAATATAAGAAGCGGATAAAATGAAAATAGAGTATATAAGGATTTGTACAATAATGTAAACAAGAGGTTCGGTCTCAAGCCAAGACCTAATCCTCTCCACTTGGTGATCACCTACCACCAAGCAGTTTATATTAAAACTTGATACACAACCTATATCAGGTTTTACAATGGTTTTCACAAACTGTCTAGAGAACACACCCTCTACCACTATTCTTCATGGGAAAACACAACACAGACCACACACGGTCTCTTCCATAGTTATACGTTGGAAACACAGATAAGGTGAAGTTTTATGTGGGGATATTTAGTATCCTTCAGTTCAAGCACAGGGATAGTGTGTTTAATAGACTCACACACTTCTCACAGATGTAAAAGAAACACAATAGAGCAGTTATGATGAGAAAGAGTTTATAAGGATCTATGTGTTTGCAGTTTAACTCTTTACTCATTATAATGAAGAATTTGATGTTGGAGTCTTTTTCTGAAACTTGTCTTCAAAACAGCATGCCGCAACTCAAGGTTCTGGATTTTAGTGTTTTTCTTTTGATGTTGATAAAGAGTTGATGAAGCACAAAAGGCAGAAGCGAGTTTGTCTCAGAATGATCTTCATGATGTTTGTGGGTCTAGATTATTAGTGCTGGATGGTTCTTCTTTGATAAAGAAAGTAAGCTCTGTCACACTTTTTATGACACTCTTTTCTTTGTGCACGTATATCTTTTGTATTACTCACTTTGTAAATATATATTTCTTGTATCACTCTTCACTTTTTTATATTAGAGGTCTGACAATGAGAATGAGTAGATCACGTGCATGCTTTCTCGTACCTCGTACTGTCCACGGTATTATCTCCTAAAACTTTTATAATCAGCATTAATTAATTTCAGATAATTTATTTTATCAAATATGACCGTTGGAAAAATACTAAGAAATTGAAAAGGTATAGAAGGAAGAGTTTCGGTAGATTGGTAACGGTATCCTTTAAATTGGAAGGCTTCAACAGTAGGTTCACAATGGCAATATCCAACTGTAACTTTGTATCGGTAGCCTTGTACCGGTAACCTTGTAGTTGTGACCATGTAATGGTAACTATGTAGCAGTATCCTTATAGTGGTATCCTTGTAACGATAGCCTTGTAATGGTAGCCTTGTAATATTAGTCTTGTAGCGGTAACCTTGTAGAGGTAATCTATGTAATGGTGACCTCTGTAAGGGTGAGCTCTGTAATGGTGAGCTCTGTAACGGTGATCTCTGTAACGGTGATCTCTGTAACAGTGATCTCTGTAATGGTGATCTCTGTAACGGTGATCTCTGTAACGGTGATCTCTGTAACGGTGATCTCTGTAACGGTGATCTCTATAACGGTGATCTCTGTAATGTTGATCTCTGTAACGGTGATCTCTGTAACCATGATCTCTGTAACGGTGATCTCTGTAACGGTGATCTCTGTAACTTAGATAAATTCCACACTGTAAGATTAACCAATCAAGCAGTGATATTGAGAGTATATGAATATTACTCAATAGGAATAGGAAACATTAATGAAACATAATTAGTATAGAATGAAGACATGGTTCTTAAATGAAAACAAGATTTGGGATTATCAAAACATGATTTGGGATTATCAAAATAGGTGAGTCCAACAAAATTAATATAAAATCATCTAAGTATATAGAATATATTGTTGTTATTATTCAATCATGTTTGAAGAATCTTTGAAGGTGGTAGAAGAAGAAATAAAACTAAAACATTTGGTTAAAAGATATACCTCTTCTTCGAGAAACCTCATTTTCTTTACACCTTAACCCCTCTAAGGTTAGTTTTATGCCCAAAATAAGACCTCTAGAATATGGAGAGGGATTTTAATAAGGGATTGGGTGGGTTTTTTATGAGATAGAATGCTAAAATGGTGTGTGGAAAAGATAGTATAAAGATGGGTTGAAATTAACTCATCCAATAAAAGTTGAACAATTTTAGATTATGTGTTCACCCTTATCTCCTTGTTATAACACCCTATTAATCCTTTTGACAGTTATCATGATATCAATGTTTTTTCTCTTTAAGGGACTATAAATATACTATAAAAGAAAAAATAACCAATAAATGGATCATGTTTGATATTTTCAACCATATCCCATTCACTTGTCCTAAGATAGGATTTTTATAAATTTTAATCTTTTAATAAAATATCTTTTAATATAAAATATCATTAATGTCATTTTTGTAAATCCATTAAATACTAAAATATAATATGTTCCAAATTCATGTAAAATGGTTACAAAATTACAATGTTTAAAATATGAGTATATGTTCTTAATTTAATCATGCATTAAAATTTAGATAGGTTTAGATATTATTTTAAACATTATCTTTTGGTTTAACCCCTTTGTTAACTATTTTAACAATAACCATGGTAATGACTTTTTCAATATTAAAGGGTTATAATTTTACTTATAAGATGAAAATTGGCATATAAATGGCCGAATGATGAAATTTTAGACAATTTATTATCCTAATTTTCCTCTTTCAGTATTTTTATGTTTTTAAATAATTTTAAAAAATATTATTTAACATAAAATATTATTAATGTTATTTTTAACACAATTTGTTTAGTTTGACTTTAAATCCAAGAAGATGGTAATGGATTTCAAATATAAACCATTCAAAAATAATCTAATATGTTATATTGGTCTATAAAACACATGGGATACTATAAATAACCCAAAAAAATATTACTTTTAGAGTTTTTTTAAAATCATTTACTTGATTTTTACTGTTTTCACACGCATTATGTCAACGTTGCATAAGCATTTAAGGTAATTATTTCAAGACTAAAAATTAAAAATAAATTACCATGATAAAACTAAATCATTTATATTTTAAATAACCATTTATAATTGAACATAAGTTTTTATATCCCTTTAATAAAATTTTATATATATTAAAATCTAGAGAGTGACATTTTTTACTTTATTTTTAAATTAAATAATATAAATGTTATAATCAAAGGAAAGTGGAAAGAAATTGCGCCATTTTTAAAGTTTGGATTATTATGGATGAAATATACTCATAAAATAAAATATAAGAAAGTTTTGTCTTGATTTTGAGACCTTATAATATTATTTTTAACCTTAATTACCCATTTTATCTTTACTGTGGTAACAAAAATTTATTATGGTTACTATTCATAATAACCCAAAATAAAAAAGGGATTATTTACTAAATTTATACTTATTATTTTAAAATATGTAATACAATTTTCAAGATTCAATTTCTATAATTGATATAAATTAATTTAATATTAAAACACAAAATGTAATAAATATTTGTTTTTAGAAAAATGTGTTTCTCAGCCCAAAAGGAACTTATACCAAAATAAGGTATAATAATAATTCAAATGTAATTAATTATATTACTTTTAATTAAATAATAATTATGTTAATTTAATATAAAATTCAAATTATAATGGTAAATTTAAATGAAAATAAATGATGATTTTACAAAAATCGGTATTTTTCACCATTCACTGAAAATCGATCTTTTCAGTAAAATCCTAAAATTTCACCATAAGAAAATTTTGAAATGATTAATTCAAAAATGATATAAATTTTCGAAAATAAATTTTCTAAAAGTTCCATAAATTAATTATAATATTCACTCAAAAAAATCAATAAAACATTTTTGAAAAAAATAGATTTTTGAAGCATAAAATACCTTTATTGAAAATTAAGGGATTATTTCATAAGAATTAATAAATGAATTTGTATTTGGTATGAACTATATATATATATATATATTTAATACTGTGTTTAATATTATCCGTACACTCCAATTCAATAGCTAGGTTATAAATGTAACATTTAAATAATAATATATCATGATTCACCTTAAGTTCTTCTTCATACAGATTTCTTCCTTGGTTCTTCATCTACTTATTGATTCACCTTAAGTTCTTCTTAAAACATCATATGATTTCCAATTAGTTCCTTCACTGGTAGTTTGCCTATGTCACAAGATTATCAGATAGAAATAGAAGTCCCTCTCCATCTATCAGGTAGGTATCGAAGAAGTCTCATAATCTGGTCCTTGCTATCCACTAGTTTCCCAAGCAGACTCATGGTATTTACTATCTCATTGAACCTGAGATACATGTCAGAAATGAGTTCATCATGATTCATTTTAAAATTATCATATTTAATAGTGTTTATATTCAATCTCATTTCTTTAACATTGGTTTTTCCCTCATGAGAAATAGCTAAAGTATCCCAAATTTCATATGCAGTTTTACAAGCAGATATTCTACTAAATTCTTCATCACTTAGAGAATAGTACATAGAATTCATTGCTTTATAGTTATTGTTATATGTAGCTTTAGTCAACTTAGACCATGTGTCCCTAGCAGTAGTAGGTAATGTATGTTGTTCCTCAATTGTGTCCCAGATTTCTGGTCTCATGCTCTCTAGATACATTTTCATTTTTAATTTCTACTGAGCATTGTTATTACCATTAAAGAAAGGTGGTATGTTAGTAGCAGCACCCTCATATCTATTTTCCATAGTTACTTATAATTTTAAAGAACTAAAAATTTAGATATGACATAAATTTTAAGATCTTTAAGTTACAACTAAAATCACAGTTGAAAATAATTTGAAGACTGGAAAATAAAATCCTCTAATACCAAATGTTGGTCGGAGTGGATACTCAAGAGGGGGTGAATTGTGTTCCAATTAAAATTTCTTTTAGAAAATTTATGGTTAAGAAAAACCCCCAATTTAGAAATAGCCCAATTAATTAAGTCGGTAGAAATGTAACTGTTCAATTGTTCAACATGTTTCTCAAAGGGTGATTAATCCTCAGATGAATCAGTGTAGAACACTAATTCAACTTTTGAAACAAGTTTACTGAATTAAACAAATACACACACTAACCAAAACTAACTATCAAAGTGTAAGTAAAAATAGTTTTATGTTTTATAAAATATAAGAAGCGGATAAAATGAAAATAGAGTATATAAGGATTTGTACAATAATGTAAACAAGAGGTTCAGTCTCAAGCCAAGACCTAATCCTCTCCACTTGGTGATCACCTACCACCAAGCAGTTTATATTAAAACTTGATACACAACCTATATAAGGCTTTACAATAGTTTTCACAAACTTTCTAGGGAACACACCCTCTACCACTATTCTTCATGGGAAAACACAACACAGACCACACACGGTCTCTTCCACAGTTATACGTGGGAAACACAAATAAGGTGAAGTTTTACGTGGGGATATTTAGTATCCTTCAGTTCAAGCATGGGGATAGTGTGTTTAATAGACTCACACACTTCTCACAGATGTAAAAGAAACACAATAGAGCAGTTATGATGAGAAATATTTTATAAGGATCTATGTATTTGCAGTTTAACTCTTTACTCCTCATAATGAAGAATTTGATGTTGGAGTCTTTTTCTGAAACTTGTCTTCAAAACAGTGTTCCGCAACTCAAGGTTCTGGCTTTTAGTGTTTTTCTTTTGATGTTGATGAAGATTTGATGAAGCACAAAAGGCAGAAGCGAGTTTTTTTCAGAATGATCTTCATGATGTTTGTGGGTTCAGATTATTAGTGCTGGATGGTTCTTCTTTGATAAAGCAAGTAAGCTCTGTCACACTTTTTATGCCACTCTTTTCTTTGTGCACGTATATCTTTTTTATTACTCACTTAGTATATATCTCTTTCTTGTATCACTCTTCACTTTTTTATATTAGAGGTCTGACAATGAGAATGAGTATATCACGTGCATGCTTTCTCGTACCTCGTACTGTCTACGGTATTATCTCCTAAAACTTTTATAATCAGCATTAATTAATTTCAGATAATTTATTTTATCAAATATGACCATTGGAAAAATACTAAGAAATTGACAAAGTATAGAAGGAAGAGTTTCGGTAGATTGGTAACGGTATCCTTTATATTGGCAGGCTTCAACAGTAGGTTCACAATGGCAATCTCCAACTGTAACTTTGTATCAGTAGCCTTGTACTGGTAACCTTGTAGTTGTGACGATGTAATGGTAAATATGTAGTAGTATCCTTGTAGTGGTATCCTTGTAACGATATCCTTGTAATGGTAGCCTTGTAATATTAGTCTTGTAGCCATAACCTTTTAGCGGTAATCTATGTAATGGTGACCTCTGTAATGGTGAGCTCTGTAATGGTGAGATCTGTAACGGTGATCTCTGTAATGGTGATATCTGTAATAGTGATCTCTGTAACGGTGATCACTGTAATAGTGATCTCTGTAACGGTGATCTTTGTAACGGTGATCTCTCTAACGGTGATCTCTGTAATGTTGATCTCTGTAACGGTGATCTCTGTAACCATGATCTCTGTAACGGTGATCTCTGTAACGGTGATCTCTGTAACTTAGATAAATTCTGCACTGTAAGCTTAACCAATCAAGCAGTGAGATTGAGAGTATATGAATATTACTCAATAGGAATAGGAAACATTAATGAAACTTAATTATTATAGAATGAAGACATGGTTCTTAAATGAAAACAAGATTTGGGATTATCAAAACATGATTTGGGATTATTAAAACATGATTTGGTATTATCAAAATATGATTTGGGATTATCAAAACATGATTTTGGATTATTAAAACATGATTTGGGATTATCAAAATAGGTGAGTCCAACAAAATTAATATAAAATCATCTAAGTATATAGAATATATTGTTTTTATTAGTCAATCATGTTTGAAGAATATTTGAAGGTGGTAGAAGAAGAAATAAAACTAAAACATTTGGTTAAAAGATATACCTCTTCTTCGAGAAACCTCATTTTCTTTACACCTTAACCCATCTAAGGTTGGTTTTATGCCCAAAATAAGACCTCTAGAATATGGAGAGGGATTTTAATAAGGGATTGGGTAGGTTTTTTATGAGATAGAATTCTAAAATGGTGTGAGGAAAAGATAGTATAAAGATGGGTTGAAATTAACTCATCCAATAAAAGTTGAACAATTTTAGATTATGTGTTCACCCTTATCTCCTTATTATAACCCCCTATTAATCCATTTGACAGTTATCGTGATATCAATGTTTTTTCTCTTTAAGGGACTATAAATATACTATAAAAGAAAAAATAACCAATAAATGGATCATGTTTTATATTTTCAACCATATCTCATTCACTTGTCCTAAGATAGGATTTTTATAAATTTTAATCTTTTAATAAAATATTTTTTAATATAAAATATCATTAATGTCATTTTTGTAAATGCATGAAATACTAAAATATAATATGTTCCAAATTCATGTAAAATGCTTACAAAATTACAATGTTTAAAATATGAGTATATGTTCTTAATTTAATCATGCATTAAAATTTAGATAGGTTTAGATATTATTTTAAACATTATCTTTTGGTTTAACCCCTTTGTTAACTATTTTAACAATAACCATGGTAATGACTTTTTCAATATTAAAGGGTTATAATTTTACTTATAAGATGAAAATTGGCATATAAATTGCTGAATGATGAAATTTTAGACAATTTATTATCCTAATTTTCCTCTTTCAGTATTTTTATGTTTTTAAATATTTTTAAAAAATATTATTTAACCTAAAATATTATTAATGTTCTTTTTAACACTATTTGTTTAGTTTGACTTTAAATCCAAGAAGATGGTAATGGATTTCAATTATAAACCATTCAAAAATAATCTAATATGTTATATTGATCTATAAAACTCATGGGATACTATAAATAACCCAAAAAAATATTACTTTTAGAGTTTTTTTAAAATCATTTACTTGATTTTTACTGTTTGCACACGCATTATGTTAACGTTGCATAAGCGTTTAAGGTAATTATTTCAACACTAAAAATTAAAAATAAATTACCATGATAAAAATAAATCATTTATATTTTAAATAACCATTTATAATTGAACATAATTTTTTATATCCCTTTAATAAAAATTTATATATATTAAAATCTAGAGAGTGGCATTTTTTACTTTATTTTTAAATTAAATAATATAAATGTTATAATCAAAGGAAAGTGGAAAGACATTACCCCATTTTTAAAGTTTGGATTATTATGGATGAAATATACTCATAAAATAAAATATAAGAAAGTTTTTTCTGGATTTTGAGACCTTATAATATTATTTTTAACCTTAATTACCCATTTTATCTTTACTGTGGTAACAAAAATTTATTATGGTTACTATTCATAATGACCCAAAATAAAAAAGGGATTATTTACTAAATTTATAATTATTATTTTAAAATATGTAATACAATTTTCAAGATTCAATTTCTAGAATTGATATAAATTAATTTAAGATTAAAACACAAAATGTAATAAATATTTGTTTTTAGAAAAATGTGTTTCTCAGCCCAAAAGGAACTTATACCAAAATAAGGTATAATAATAATTCAAATGTAATTAATTATATTGATTTTAATTAAATAATAATTCTGTTAATTTAATATAAAATTTAAATTATAATGGTAAATTTAAATGAAAAGAAATGATGATTTTACAAAAATCGGTATTTTTCACCATTCACTGAAAATCGATCTTTTCAGTAAAATCCTAAAATTTCACCATAAGAAAATTTTGACATGATTATTTCAAAAATGATATAAATTTTAAAAAATAAATTTTCTAAAAGTTCCATAAATTAATTATAATATTCACTCACAAAAATCAATAAAACATTTTTGAAAAAAATAGATTTTTTAAGCATAAAATAACTTTATTAAAAATTAAGGGATTATTTCATAAGAATTAATAAATGAATTTGTATTTAGTATGAACTATATATATATATATATATATTTAATATTGTGTTTAATATTATCCATACACTCCAATTCAATAGCTAGGTTATAAATGTAACATTTAAATAATAATATATCATGATTTGTTTAATATCGATGTTGCATGTTTTATATGTTATAAAACATAGTGTTATTTTAAAATAATGGGATTTTACATTAATTATAGATAAAAATCCTTATTTATTTCATGTAATGGGTGGGTAAGGCTAAAATTATAGATTATTTTTAGTGGAATTCGTACAAATACTCATTCATTGATGTGTAAGGAAATTAATTTTTCAAATTAAATGACTCGCAAATAGAAAAATAATGAAGATAGGTCATTAATTACCAAATAAATTCATTTAATAGATAAGTTTTGGAGATATTAGATTACTTTAATCATTATTTTAACTATTTACCTCATTTTATCCTTTACAATTATAACTCACTTTTTACTTCAAAGTATTTTTTCTAAAAAATTAACCCTCTTACCTAATTTTTGATGTCCCGATTCCAAATATGAAATTTATTTTATTAAAATAAATTTCTAAAAATTATATAAATTAATTTGAATATTAAAATCTGTAACACAAATAAAAAAATAAAAAAAATACTTTAAAAAATTAAATTATTTGATACTTATTTCGTAGCAATTAGTAATAATTCCATGAATATTAAATTTTTTATAAATATATAAAAAACCATTAAAATGATTCTTTAAGTGTGATTGTTTTAATTTTTAAAAATAAAAATCAATAATGTATAAAAATACACTTTTCTTTTAGAGAATAATATATTTTCATTAATGAATTTGTATCTTCTTGTTTTATTCAAAACAAGTACTTCTCTCATACATTCTCATGAAACATAATTCAATGTTTATTTTCCCAAAAAAAATGTATTTTTTAAATTTAATAATATATATTGATTTTTACCAAATCTTGAAAATTGGTCCTATAAGAACCAACCAGTTTTCTGGTTATTAATAGAACAAAATGTATAGTCCAAATGATACAACCAAGCATAACAAAGTGTTATGTACAATTATATAATAGGTATTTAAAATTATCTAGTAAAAATTTATGAATAGAATACATTGAGTAAAAAATAAAATCATATATCTTCTCCAAAATCATCCATCTTCAACACAATCAGCTTTAAACTACTCCAAAACCAGTTGTCAAATTAAGATATAGCCAATTTATGATTTGAATAAAAAATAAAATCAACCACATTCACCATTGAATTACCATTATCTATTTTTTGGTGAAAATGATAATGTTTATGCTTAGAATACATTTCTATAGAACTAATTTTAAAATAGTATGGTGACTCGATCACAGGAAATAATTTTTGGTAGTGAAATTTGAATATATAAAAAATCACACCAGTGAATGAAAACACAATAGTATGGTTAAGAAGCATAATGATATTAAATTTAATAACATATTAAGCATTCATAAACCATATTAAATAATTTATAAAAGTATGCTTATATTTATTGGGCACACTAACAGTATATACAATAAATATTTTGAATACGGCATACCAAAATTGATTTTTTATGTTTAAATGTTCATATTTTCATTTCATGTGTAATTATTTGTATGTTTATAGGTTAACATTAAATGAAACTATTTATAATATCTTAATTGAAATAATTAATTATTAGAACAATATGTTTACACATAATTGTAATAGTATATAATTCATGATAATATCCTTTGTAATATTACACATCTAATATGTTAAGTGTAACTGTTACAAATGATTCTCCTAAACTATATTAACTATACGTTCTAATTCTATATTTAAATTGTATAAATATATAGTTTTTATATTATTACTACATTTTCACCGAATTCCTATTACAAAATAGATAATTTTAACTGTATTAAATTATATATCACCTCACCTAAAATATATTAACATATAAATTTAAATACTATTTTAACTTTTAAACTATATTGATTATAAGTTGTACAAACATATGACAATGATATAAATAAACTACTTGGATGGGGTAATATTTTATATCTACCACTTATAAAAACATATTAAATGTATTCATTTTGTAACATATTTAGTTTATATTATAATCAGTTTACACAGTATTTCTATATTCAATTTAAATTTTCAACATTATACCCTATGTTACTATAATATAAATTTATTTTCAATTAATTATAAAGTATATAAACATTGAATAAATTAGTATAATCTACTCTGATATATAGGTAATAATGCTTTCATTATCACAATTATAACATAAAGATAATTTAGTTTACCATGATAAAAGTTTCAATTAACAAAATGGTTGTATAATATTTCATTCTTTAAAACATCGTTTTTATATGATTCTAATACTATTATATTTCATTCATTCTCATGGGAATCAAATTGTAAAATTTTTTATAATCCAAGTGATTGTGAAACTATGTATGAACAAATAAGAATAAAACACATAAAATACTATATCATAACATGAAAATAGATAAAACATGATATGTTATAATGTCATAGTTATTACTATAATAGAACTGTAGATTTTATATTGCATGTTTTTTAATTAGATTATATTCAAGAATATAGTAGAAGATTAAAACTGAGTTATTCCAATCAAAAATGATGAATTAATTCCATCTCTTTCTCGATTATAAGTGCTTGAAGCTCCATAAGCTATATGATCTGACAAAAAATATGGAAGGATACTGATTTTAAATTTTATTTTTAGTTTCATTATCAAAAGTTTAACTAGTTACTTGAGATTATATTACCTTGGAAGTCTGAAACCTCTTTTGAAATTGGGAAATTTCATCTACATTTTCAGAAATAAATAAATATTTTTAATTTTTTTTCTATGATGATCAATGATGATAGTGAATGTTACAATAATTGATTTCTAAACCTATCAATATATATTTTTACTTAATAATATTCAATTCAGGTGGGAATATTAACTCATTATTGTTCTTTGTCAAAATAAACATTAAGGTGTTCTTTAAACATTTATAAAAAATGATTATAGTGTTGAAACTAAATGTTAATATAACCTAAATCAAGTTATATATGAGTTTAGAGGTAGTTTTTCATATTTAATGAATTACTTATTTATTAAAAATTACCATTGAAATTTTAAAAAATTGATAATTCATGAATATATTGTATTGTATAGTGGATTATACTCATATTTGTAAAGTTAATTTCACTAAATTTATTTTTATTATACTCATGGATTATACCAATATAGATTCTACACATATGAATCATATTGAATTATATTTCACTATATGTATCACAGACATATATATGCATTGTATTTCACTAAAATGAAAAAAATAATTGGAAAAAATTAATATATTTGAATGTGGTTTGGAATATTTAACACCACTGTGAGTAACGTTTACAACATAATATTTTCTTCTAGAAATATTCAAAAAAAACTTCACAATGTTTTATAAAATAGTACAAAATATCAAAGAAATGACCAACTAAAAATTATTTTTATGTTTGGAATGATCAAAACAGAGCACACAAATATATTTTCATATAGTATTTTATAAAATTAATAGAAAACTGAATAACTACTAATGTGTGTTGAAATAAAAAATTATAATTGTGAATAATGATAAAAAAAATAAAACATACCAAAACACAGAACAAACATGTTGCCTTAAATTGAAAATATTTGAATACAGTTTCAATAAAAAAGGGTAATGAAAGAATTCATAATGTAATGAAAATTTTGGTCTATTAAATTATAGGGAAATGTAATTAAAATTCCTACATCAAACACAGCATAAATGCAATAAAAATAACTGTAAGGGAAAATAATTTAAAAAAGATAGTTGTTTCAAAAAATAAATAGAATTACATGTGTATTTTCAAAGTATTATAGGTATATAATGTTACAGTTTTAACTAAAATATATGGAATATAAATAGATAACAATGACATTAACAATGTTTCATACATTAAAGGGGTGTAAATATTAATTAATAAAACAATCATATCTATATTTTTACATTATTATTAAATCTCATACTGAATAAAAGTAAATATTACTAAGGTATATAATTTATAGATGAAATGAAGATCTTGGGAAATAATAGTAAGAATATTATAAAACTAAATTTTAATATTTAATAAAATTGTAACATATTATAATAGCTTTCAACAAAAAACTAAGTCAATGTAATGGAAAAATAGAATATCTTACTACTTTAATAAAAAAATCAAAAAGGTCAAATGACTAAACTGTATCACACTAATGTTCATAGTTAATTTTTTTTATTCCTATGTGTTTCATGAAAATACTGAAAAAAAAATGTTAGAATATAAATTTTATGGAATTACTTTATAAGAATTCAAAATTAGATTTTGTAGTAAATGGTCTTCATAAATAGTTTAATACATACTCTAAAATTAGTGTAGAAACTGAAAAATAATATAAAATAGAAGAGTAACTGAAATGATAAATTTGTGATGTTAAAACTTAAAATCTTACTATCAAATTGTTTCATAAGGTAATAATCATACTTGAGAAACAATAAAATTGAAAATTTTGAAATTACATGCAATTGATAACATTATTAAAAACTATTTAAAAATAGTTTGTGCTGACTCTAGTATGACATTATCTAACTGAAATATCACTAATTAAGCATCTCAAAATGTATTTAATAATTTCAACTTCTAAGATAGAAAAATTTTAATTATCATATAATGAATAACCGTAACATGGACAAAGCTTAAGTCAAAAAAATTCCAAAGATGTCCATTTCTGAAAAACAAAATACAATCAGTATAACAAAATATAAATATATTATAAATAAAGGCTTTATCAAAAATAATAAACATCAAAAATTTTAAAAAGTGTAATGGTAAAAGAAACTCACATGCACTATGTTAGCTTATTTACCTCTATTCAATCTTTCAACAATTTCAACATTAAAAACGAATTTTTTTAGCAGTTAAAAGATCTGATAAATAGTTTATAAGATGTTAGTGTAAAGTGATATCTGTAAAAATTGAAAGATATATAATTCAAGATTTTGGTGTTTAATTTAAATTGAAAATCACGAATAATAGAATATATGAACAATTACTACATATAGTTTATAGAAGAAGTATGTATAGTAAATCTGAATCTGAGGAACACGAATAATCAAGTAGATGAGCATTGGTTACACATAATGTATATAAGATATTTGTAAAAAATAAATAACCTATATTTTAATGTTTCCACAAATGGAATGGCAGTATTGAACATCAATTTTTATTTTAAAAATATAAATTTATAAGCATATTCATAATGATTTAAATAAATGTAAATAAGTAAATACATATAGAAACAAATCTATACCTGGTGTACACACTAAATTGAACAATTATTTCAATAAATTTTATGAATGGTTATATTTTTTTACTATATTTTATATATTATATTAAATACTATTACAATCTTGTTTATTTGTTATTAAATACTTCCAGATTTTTATTTAAAAATGTATCAATAGTTGTGAAATGCTATATATAATATCAGAAATGATTGGAATCAAGAACTAAAAATCAATCAATATATAATTATAGGAAATATATTTTGACATGTGTTATATGTACAAATAAGAATAAAAATGAAGGAGATAAATTAACTGGGTGTTATATTATAAACTTATGTAATAAATGATAAAATTGTGTGAGTGGAAACACTTAAAAGGCCTTCGGGCCATTGGAGGAAACACTTAAAAGGAATTGTTAATTTTTTTAAATTATTTTTTTATAGTAATTGATTAATAATCTATACTTGGAGAAAATTTTATTTAATGTAAAGGTAACTGATATAATAAATAATATAATTATATAGTGAAAAATATGATGATGATGATGATATATTGTCGAAGTCACGTATCTAGGAATTTTTATTTGAACAAACCTCTAATATGGAAATAAAGAAAAAAAATTAGAATCAATTATATAGCCTAATCATGTTGAGAAAACTTTAAATATATAAAAGAAAAATTATTTTCTAAATACTAATAATAAAAATAAGTAAAGGCTTATAATATTAAATTCATTGTGTGTATATCATCTTCAATAACATCAATACCCCCACTGAGCATATTATAATTTTCATGAGCAAACCACCAACCTTATATGGAGGATATATAGTAATAAAAAAAACCCAGGGGTTAACATGGATCATAATGGAATCTCATAAAAGTAACAAAAACCATAGACAAAAAAATTACCTTCGAATTGTATCAATCTTGAATTGATTGTAGTGAAAAAATATAAACATCTAAGAAATTCATAAATTTTTAAGAAACACATATTATATTTATCCAATTCCCATATCTGTAATGTAGAAAGAAAGAAAATAATATTAATATGGGGAAGTGAGAAATGATATATTAGGATTATGAATTCACAATTAATTTAATAACTAGTATAGGCATAAAGAGGCATAAAATAAGAACAAATTATAGTATTTGGGGTCTGATGTAGAGATATTAATTATAATTTAGGAAAAAAATATAAAATCTATGATAGTTTTTCATTAAAAAAATCACTACATGTTAAAAGTGTTTCATAAGATCTATTCAAAAAAATAAAGTGCAGTTATAAAATTAAGGTACATAAAAAAATAGAAAATCACAAACCTATGTAGTTTTCAATGATTGAAAACACTCCTATAAAATTATGGAGATGAAAATATGTGATTCTACTAGTTGAGGTCACATTGTCAATGAAATTCAAAATAGTCATTTATTTATTCAATTAGAAGAAGAAAAATTCTATAAAATTAATTATAATTATAAATGTGCATGAAATTAAATAAATCTTTGTTTATGTATTTGTATGTTGACCTATGAATGACATATAAATAAGTAGTTTGGACTTCCCCCTATCAATCTCCCTCTTCACCCTCACTCACTCCATCCCTTAAGTATTATATAAACATTAATTTATAATTCAAAATAGGGTAATGAAAAATAATTTGTGATATATTTGGCTACAATAGATTTTACTTCATTCAAAATTCTTTGAGTGGTGTCTCATCCAACAACATATATATGAAAATCATGAAATGAAACACAGTAAAATCCATGTTGGTGAAGCTATCAAACATTTATGAAGGATAATCCAAGGTAAAGGAAGAAAATATACATACCTAAAAGAATTAAATGAGGAAATATTCTTGACATTTCATTGAAAAACATTATAATCTTTGAACAATTTTTTATATGCACCTAAAATCACAAAAAAAACATTAAAATCAATCCCATGAGATGTTCTTCAAAAAAAACCTTGTTAAAAAATCATTATTACCTTGATCTAAACAAACTAAATATTGATATTGTATGTTATGTAAAATGTCTTGGCTGGAATCACTATAGAATAGAACTCTATAATAATTATTAAACAAAATATGATATTTATAACTTTTAAACAAATGAATGTAAATCAATCAATAAAATTTCAGTAAAATCAATTCCCAACCAAGATATAATTCTTCAAAAATTGAAATAAATCATAAGTGATGTCACATATACATTCAGCACTTCTAAATCCAATATAATAATAAATAAAACTTAAAAATAATTCTTATACATATAAAACACTTAGAAATCTATTAAATATTATTCTAGACTCAATAACATACCAATTAATTTCCAAAACAAGAATAACTTTAAGTCAAAATAATATAAACCAAAATCATAACAATCAAGAGAAACCTAGAAATTAATATTACAAAATGATATACAATCAATAATTATTGACATAGAGAGAGGCATGTAAATATCATAGAATGATAAAAAAACTAAAATATTTTGAGGTTAATATGAATACAGCCTTTTTTCTAAAAATATAATCATCAAACAGTAAAATTATTGGTGTGTAAAATAAATTAGAATATGCATACTCAATAAACATTATTAAAATAAAATATAGAACTAATTCATAAAGAATATTTTTTATATAAGAAAACCATGAGAATAAAAATGAGGAAAAAATATGCACTATTTTGTATAAAGATTTATAAAATTAAAGATGGATTGGGGTTGTACTGGAACCCTTCAAATAAAATTATTGAGTCATGGGTTTCTCATCATACCTCCATTCCTTTCATATATAAGAAAGTAAAACTTATTATCAATACTGACACCCTCAACAAAATTAAAATACCGCTTAAAATCTCAACTTAGAGAAGGTGTGGTATTTTATGAAGAAATCCCTATGATGTAATTGAGGAGGCTAACTATGAAGATAAGAGTATTCATTGATAAAATTAAAAAACCAAATTCATATTGCATATATTTAGAATAAAAAAATTCATAATTCATATTAGAAAGATAATTCATGATTTATATTCTCATAATAAATATAATGCATATCACATATTAGAAACCAAATTCATGTTTCATATTAGAAACAAAATACATATTGCATATTATAAATATAATTCATATCACATATATTCATATTACATATTGACATAAAATGCATATTACATTTATGAATATTTTATATTAGAAACAAAATGCATATTATATGTATTCATATTTTATATTAATACCAAATGCATGTTTCATATATTCATATCTCATATTAATAGTTTATTCATATTTTATATTAAAAATAGATTAGGAAAGTGGTTTAGGAAAGAATAATTAATAATGAATAATTAAAAACACAAAATCAAAAATAATATAATGAAAGTGGATTATAAAATCATGATGAATAATTAAAAAAAATTAATACACAAATGAGACTTCACCAGAAACATATTATTATAATACAAAGTATAATTTATTCTAGATTAGATTGTGTATAATTTTTAAATAATGGCATGTATTCAAGAACGCTAGTTTAAAAGTATGATATAGGAAATGGATCCTTTTAAAATCTATTTATAGTTGTAATAACTATGTCATATTATTATTCAATATATTAAATTTATATTTCAAATATAGAGGACATTAAATGAAATATAATTTATTTTATCAATTACAGATATAGATAATGATAATGTTTTTACTATGAAACAAGGATATTAACTATAACATGTTGTAAATAAGTACCTTGATCACATGGTAATATCACATGATATTTCAATAAATAAAATTGATAATATTTAAATGTCCATACAATAGGCTATAATAGTTTTATAAATATAAGATATTGGAAGTTTTTTTATAAGTAATAAATTGATAAAAAATGTAGTTATAACCAAAGGAGTGATATGTTGTAGGAATTTATAGAAGGGAATAGGTTTACTATTTTAGAATTCAAAATTGGGTATCACGGAATACAAAAAAGAAATGCATCTATGAACATTAGAGTGGTCATCTGTAGAAATTATTAAAGGAATGGGGAAATAAAATTAGCTTGTCACATATGGATATGTTAAAGAAAGAAGATTAGTTCACCAATGGATATCTAAGTTTGTTGTTTATATAAATTGAGGGGAAATATGGAAATAAGGTTAGGGTTTCAAAAAATCAATGTCACCTATAATGAGGAAAACTGTACAAGAGAAAAAAAAATCCATGAAATTAGTGATTTATTGCGAAAATAAATAGTTGAAGGAGATAAATGTTATAGGGTTTCAAGAATAGAGGGAATATATGATGGGATGAAACTAATGGGAAGGATTGGAGCATGTCTTGGAGATAAATCATTGAAGGGTAATTTGATACGTGGAATATTTTTCCTTCATAAATATTATAGATATAAATTATTTATTATATTTTAATTACATTTAAAATATATTATTTATAATGTTAATATATATTTTCAACATTCACATAATTTCTATTTATGATAATTATATGTTTATAATTCAAAAATGATAATACATTTATGGGTATAGGATTCTATGTATATATATGCAATATTTATATATAAAATGGCCATATAATGGTCACAATATCCTTTTCCATTCCTATATATAACCATTTATACTTCTCAAGAAACATTAATTTTATTCTCCCATTTATTCCTCAAAATTTCTATTATATTCACAATGTTTTTAATTATTTTTACAGTTATACTCAATACTATGATTCTCATAGGAGACCACATTGAATAGTATTTCAATATTGTAGTTTTTTTTATGTTTTTGTATTGTCTTATTATTATTAAATAACCTTATAGAATACATTCATCTTTTTTTTATGTTATATTTTCATAAAATAAAATAATTATCATTTCCTTTTATGTCATATGTGATTTAATTTATACTAGACATATGTTATACATAAAGGAAATAAAAATAAAATTATTTTTATGAGAAAATATAATCCGTACTAAAATTCAAGGTATTATAATGAATTTCACCATGGCTTGCTTCATGCATTATACCCATTTTGAATAGTGATAATGTAAAACATCTTAATCACTTATGATCTCAACCACAGCATGGTCTTTTTCCCAAACCATTTTAGACAAGTGGTTTATTAGGATCTTCTCTTAAAAAATTTCATTCAATGACATGGTCGCTTTAGTTCCCTTATTATGGACATGGACTTTTAAAATATTTTCATCAAAATTTTATAGACCTTGGCATGATCTTTTGGATGTGACACAGTGACTGCCAATTTTTAATAGTAATCCATGGTAATTTCCACTATCCATAGTGGAATTAACCTTGACATAATTTGTGACAACATGGTAATGGTTTTAATTATCTCTACAAAAACACTTTTAGTTTCTTCCAAGCTCTATGAAACTTCTATTATGCTTCTTCAATGATTATTTTAGTTATTTCTTCATAGTTTTTTTTTAAAAAACAAAAATCAAACTTGAAAACACATTTTAGGCTCAAGAATTTTTACTTAGTGTGAATGGTTAGATTTATATAGCTTAACCCCAAAAGGACAAAGTAAGGTTAACAAAATTCTCTATAGATTAAATCAAATCCAATGAATTTTAATTTTTTCTCTTAGATACATCATTCAAATATGATATAATTCAAAATTCATGGGTTTTGATTCTATACCACATTAACTACAATATTATTAAAAAATTTGGGTTAAATAATAATCACTTCATTTTCATTTAAGAGGTTTATATTTTTCATAAGTTAATTATGTACATTAATTTTGAGTTTCTTTTACTTTTTAAATAATCCATACATACAACTTATAAGTAGGACAGGACTATAAATATTGAAGTCATTATTGAAAATTGTGAGCTATCAAATATTCATAAAAAGAGGAGGCTTCATCAAGACCATTTTTAATATTCTGATATTTTAAAATAAATACTATGTTTGATGGTATAAAAGATACACAACACTTAACTTAAATAAACCGTAAAATATTATTATTTAAATATGATCATTATAACATATCTGTAGAATTGTAAGGTGTGAATATGATTAACTAAATTATGAAATAAATATATAAATATCAAAATTAATAAAAAATAATTTATTAATGATAAGGAAATAAGTACTCAATTTTTATTAAAGTCATTTTATTCTTCAAAAATATGTTTTCTTCAAAAATGTTTTTTATTATTTTTATGAGAGAATATTATGATTATTTTTTGGAAATTTTATAAATTTTATTTGATAAAAAGGTTATAATTTTTGAAATATTCATGTCAAAATTATCTTAAATATAATTGTTTGTATTTTTCTAAAAATATTAATTTTCCAATGAATAGTGAAAATTACTAATTTTTATTGAAATTTGTATTTTTATTTCAATCATTTACAAAGTTGCATTTAATTTTAAAATTGTTTAAAAGTAAAATTATTTTTCTTATATTATTAATAATATAATTATGTTCATTTGAGTCAATTTTATGGTTTAATTTGGTATAAAACATTTTTATACTTAAAAAGACGTTTTTCTAAAAAAAATTGTTTTTCGTTTCGTTTTACATTTTATTCTTAAATTAATTTCTTCCACTTATAGAAATAAAATCCTTATAAATGTATTACATATTTAGAATTAGGAGTTCTAAATTTTTTAAATAGTTCCTTTTTTTGTCATTATGAATAGTAACCATAATAAATAATTGTCACCACGGTAAAGGTAAATCGGGTAATTTAGGTTTGAAATAATATGATAATTACTAAAAAATGACACTAAAACTTGATTATATTCTATTTTCAAAGAGTAATTCATCCATTTCCATCCAATTTTAGAAAATATGGCAACTTCATACCATATTTCCTTAATATTGGCCTTTATAATATTTAAGTAAATGAGAAAGTCAAAAAATTCCACTTTCTTGCTATTAATATCAATAATATTTTAGAACAATGGTAAAAAAACTTATATTTATTTATAAATGTTAATTTAAAATATAAATTATTTTTTTAATCGTGGTAATTTATTTCAAATTTTTAGTGATGAAAACACTACCTTAAATGCTTACACAATGCTAACGTGGTGTTTATTCAATTAATAGAAAAAAATAAATGATCTTAAAAATATTAAAAGTAATATAATTTGAATATATTTTAATTCCATTATTGTCATGTTATTTTCAATGTTAAATTATGTGAATAGTTCTTAAAAACATTAATAGTTTTTTATGCTAAATAATAATTATTAAATTATTTAAAAGTCATAAAAATATTTAAATAGGACTATTATGATGATAAATGGTCAAAAAACTCATCTCTTGGACATTTTTCATCCATATTTTACCATATAATTAAAATTATAACCCTTTAATATTGACAAAAGTTATTACCGTGGTTAAGCTTAAAATTAGTTAACCAAGGGTTTGATCTAAAAGATAGGGTTAAAAATGATATCCATTCCAATAAAAAAATTTGGTTGGTTATATTAATATAATATATTACTTATCTTAGAATCCATATCATTTTGGAACCATTTTTAATGAGTTAGACCCATATTATAATATAATATTTCATGTATTTCAAAAAATAATGGAAATGACATTTTATAATAGACAATATTTTGTTAAATGATTTAAAGTTTCTGAAAAACATATATTTAGAAAATTATTTTTTATATGGTTACAAATATCAACCATTATCCATTTATGGGCCAATTTTTCTTTTATAGAAACTATCTTGACCCCTAAAGAGTAAAAAATATTGTTATCACGGTAATCGTAAAAAGAGTTAACGAAGTGTTAAAATAAAAATGATAAGTGTAAAAACATCACCTAAAATTGTCCATTTTTTTGGATAAATTTATTTAGAGTCATAATCATATTATATTATAATAATAGTAATTTATATCCAATTTAACATGAAAATTACTTTATATTAATTTAATACTTTATGAAATTCAAAGAATGCCCCTCCCCTCATTATAAAAGATAACCTTGTATCCTATTCTCAACACACTTCAATAACCATTTGTTTTAGAAAATAACTTCCCAAATCCCTTACTTACATCCCTACCCACATTCTATGTAACGCCCCGACCCCAGCTACCCGGAGTCGGTGCATTACTTCGTAACATTGGCATGATCACAAAAGATCAAGTCTCGAAAGACCGATTAGTTTAGTAGCCTTGGAAACACTAGATACATTCATAAATGTTACATTACATCATAAGGTGTAAAACTACAATAACAATGTCTTCATAGTCCACACTCATATCCTCTTCTGACTATCCCTGCAGGTCATTCATAAAATACTTCTTCACATCCTGGAAAATATTAAAACATTGAAAGGGGTGAGCTCAGATGCTCAGTAAGGATAACAATATTGCGGAAGCTTTCATAAATAAACATAAAAATTTAAGGCAATGTATAACTAAAACAAAAGCCTTTTAAACTTGAACATCAACATAATATGGAAAAAGTAAAATGAGATAATGCCATTCACTTCTTCACATGGATATTCTACTGGTCTAATAATCAAATTCAATATCAATAACCACTTTCATAATGAGGGAATGTATAATGCCAGACATTCTGAAACACTTTGTCAAGGCCTTGGCCAAGACTTCTAAAATGATTAAGGTCTCGTCCAAAACCATAAATCAAATTGGGAAAGGGCCTCGGCCAATTCCACGTCTAGTTGTCTCATGAGACCTACCGATGCATCGAGGAGCTATAGCGGGCTCCACCCGTCACTTATTAAGTCCAATACATTCCTCATATGAATAGGTTTAAACATATCATAAACCATAACATAATCGTATCACATAAAACATGCATAAAGGAAACATAACATTTCCACATTTCAATCACAAGATATCAATACAACATATTGATATAATAAAAACGCTTTCAAAACCATTTTCAATACCAAAATAAAAGAAAGTTAAAACTTTGTATTTATTTTTCATTAAAAAAATGATGGCTTGTATAGGAAGCCGAAACTCAAATAATGGTCACGGCGGCGGAGAAGTCGTTGTCGCCACATACGTACGACAAAAACATTCCCTTTTGTCGTTTAGTAAACGCTTCGTATAAAAAAGATTCCTTTTGAATATATGTAAAAGTCAAAGGGGTTTATACACCATATAAAAGAAAGTTGTGTATAAAACCAAATATGTCTCAACGAAAGGAGATTGAGACGAAGTCCATAAAAATATCATTTTTAAAATAAAATAGATCTATTATGTGTATTCACTATAGGTACACATAAAGAATACAAAATAAGACATAATAATATCATGACATAATTTGAAAGTAGGAGATTAACCCAAAGAATAGGAAGTGGGTTAAGAAGTTCCCTTACAAAGATCATTTTCTAAATAAAATAGATATATTATGTGTATTCACTATAATTACACATAAATAAAGTACAAATACAAGATAGGAAATAATAATATCATGACGTAATATGAAAGTAGGAGATTAACCCAAAGAATGGAAGTTGGGTTATGAAATTCTCTTACAAAGATCATTTTCTAAATAAAATAGATATATTATGTGTATTCACTATAATTACACATAAATAAAGTACAAATACAAGATAGGAAATAATAATATCATGATGTAATATGAAAGTAGGAGATTAACCCAAAGAATGGAAGTTGGGTTATGAAATTCCCTTACCTTGCGTCCTGTCCTGACTCGACCGTTCTTTAACCTCCTGAATAATAAAATAGAGTTAATTCCTATTTACTTAAGAACCTTTTTCATTTTCATTATTCCTTTTATATCCCTTATTACCATTTTATGAACATTATGTAATTATTTAAGTTAATAACGGTCGTTTTGTCGATTTTTGGTACTTGAGTCAACAATAAACTTCTTATAATTACAAGTTGTTTATGTGGTAGAATATCCATTATCTCCAGAATTATATTCATGATTTAGATGTCATATATATCATATATATCCAGTATATACATTCATTTATAGTATTACGTAACATTTAGAGGTAAGAAATGAAATGCACCGTTCATGGAGATGGTAAACCGTACGTACGCATGAACGCTACTTTCATTTCTATTTCGTATTTAATGGAATGAAATAAAAATGATATAAATGTATAATATAATTCCAGTATAATATAGTGTATAATACCATTTACTCCATCCTTTATACATCCCACATATGGCATTAACGATTCAAATCACTTTGAGGGGGCGGTAGTCCGCACTTCCTAAAATGAAATTATCGCGTTTTACCCATAATGGAAATCATAAAGTATGCCATAAATGAGAAATACAGAAGCATAAGTAAAACATAAACATATTTTATATCATATATAAATATAGTGACATCTTAATGGCCACCTTTTAAGGTGTTATATGAGTGTTGAACAATCATCGTTTCGTGAGGCAGAAATTCGCCATCCACAGAAACCGTATGTTCTTTAACCATTAGATGTAGGTGTGTGTAAGTGTAGATAGAATAATTCTTATAAAAACATCCTAGTATATTGAGGATACTGTTTTTGTTACAAAAGAAATGAATAAAAAGAGTTTAGGGGGTTGGAGAAGAAAAATAAAACAAAACAACATTAGAGAAGACATTACCTCAAAATCGGGTAACTCTTTTTGATTTGAGCCAAAGGCTTCCTTGGGAAGAGTTCTGCCCAAAGTGAGGCTTGTAGGAGTAAGAGGGGGAAGTTGGGAGAGTATTTGGGCAGAGGTTGGCCGAGCCAAATGGCTTGAAGGTGTGAATAAGGTGGGAGAGGTGGGGGGCTTTTATAAGTGGAGAGGAGGGGCTCTTTTGGAAAGATTGAAATGTTACATTATTATACAATGATTTTCGGATTCTAAAGGTCCCACACTTATATAATTAGTGGCTAAGGTGATAAGGGTTTGAAATCTCCTCATCCAATAGGCTTTGGACAAGTGTAAGCCTTGGATTTTACATTATCTTCTCATTTTATTTAAATCGTTAAATAATGAGGTCATCGCTGCATCATCATGATGTCATAAATAATTTAATTTATTTAATGTCTAAAAATTATAAACAAAATACTATGATGTAGGAAATCTTTTTATATTTCTAATGAATATTTATAATCAAAATTTGGACTTGTGTAACCCCACTTAAAAACTGTTTTAGTAAAACAACTCATGTTTGTGTCAATTTAATTTTAACATTAAATATATATATATTAATGTCATTTTCCAACCAAAGTGGCTCCATGGGGTCCCCAAGTTGACCCATGGGTTGTCTTGGTCGGCCATGACTCATCCAATAGGAGTAGGACAAGTGTCAAGCTCATATCATATTATTAAAACATTGTTTTTACCTTAAACTACACTAATTACCTCTAATCGCAATTAAGAACTTAAAAGTTACTATTCACCAAAAAAATTATTTTAATCTCATTGAACCACATTTTACTTCTTAATGACAACCATGTATGTCGGATTTTTGAAAATAAAATCACAGAAGTGGTAATATTTCATTTAAACGAAAAATCAGTTATTTAACTACCACTTAGTGGTTTCACTATTCATCAAAAATTGAAGTTTTTCAGAACAATGCCAAAATTTCACCCTAAGCTATAATTGATATTCCAAATTCAAAAATGATGTCTATTTTACAAAATTCCAAACATATAAGTTGCATTAGTTAATTTTATAATTAATTCCCGTTGTCACAACAAATAGCGTGTTTTTAAGAAACAATTTATATCAAAAGATTGGCAATTGTTTATGTCCAATTTCAATGTTAAATTAATTCTAATGACCACCATTGGATAAAATGGTAAAAATATATTCTAATTATACTTTAAAACCACTAAATAGTATAATTTATCACAATAAATTATTTTGATTAAAAAAGTTGTTTTAAGTATTTTTCACTATTCATAAAAAATTAGAAGTTCTCAGAACAAGGCCAAAAATTCAACATAGGCTAATTTCGAAATTCCGAATCCAAAAATGAAGTCCATTTTGAAATATAAAATTTCTATAATTTTAAAAAGTGGTTATTACTATTCATAATGGCTACTTTGATTAGTCGCGGTGTTTTAGAACTCGAAGTTACGTACAATGCAAGCTATTGCATTATTGAATGAGAAGCGTATCGTGGAAGCTCGGGGTGTTACATTCTCCCCTACTTCAATAAATTGCGTCCTCGCAATTTGAAATTTTTCTTTGAAAGTAAAAGGTTGAAAAGAGAAAATACATTTGAGGAAAACCCACATCGGAAATAAGGTTAATAAAATTTAGCCTTAATAAGAGGGAAAGGGAAATGAAAGAGTCACCACCCAATTATGATCTCGATTAGGAGAACATTGGTGGCAATTAGAGACATATAATTGGAGGAAAAACGTAAATATTTGTAGGGAGTGATTGAGGTCATCAATCACAATCAACTGTCAAATTGAGGGCCTCAAAGCCTTCAATCTATGTTGATTTAAAATATCATCAGTTCAAAAAGACATAAGGTATTAGGATAACACATTTTTTGTTTTAATATCCCTTTACTAAAGTTTAAGAATTAATTTATTCATTGAATAAGAGATAGGTATATATATATTTATGCTTGACAATTAGAGTTTCAACCTTCAACTCATCTTTCACTCAAAAAGATAATAGAACTCAAAAATATTATACTTATCCTAATTGTATAAGGTTCAAAATGTTAACACATACCATTTAGATTAGTAAAATTATTTTGTAATAACTAGGGACTTCCTGTAGGCTAGTGGTAGGAAATAAAGGCCTGTCGCACTATGGTTGTGGGTTCGATTCCTGCAGCTTTGTCCAATGCGATGGGTTATGCCCCACCCTGCAGGTTGTCCTTTTCCTAAAACTATAGTATCATAATATTCCAAAAATAATCTTCAGAAATGTTTTAACCTTAAACAATACTATCCAAAGTTCAGCTTAATCCACTCCAACCTTTATAGTTATCCAAAATACCTCTATCCAGACTTTCTCTAAAAGGTCTCTTAATTCCAAAATCAATTTATCAGATTCCCCAAACAAAGTAAAGTTTCTCTTATTGTCACATACTAAAAATATAATTACATTCAACATATTAAAACCTTACTGAAATCAACAAGTACTGCAGTACAATCCATATATATATCACATTATTCTAATAACCAGAATATAATCCATGAGTCCAAAAGCACCAATACATTAGTTATTCTGCTTCAACTGTAGTAACAGCATAAGATTGTCCTTGATCCCTTGGCCTTTTCTGAGGTAAGTTTCCCTGATTCTTAGGACATTCATTTTCATAATGCCCCATTTCCCTACAATTGTATCATTCAACATTGATAGCCTCTTTCTTTCCCTTGCAATCACGCGCCTGGTGACCTTTTTCCCCACATTTATAACAAACTCCCATTCCTTTGAGGCAAGTACCAGGGTGATTCTTCCCACAATTATCACATAATGGAAAATCCTTCTTTCCCTTTTTCCCTTTATCTGTCTCTTGTTCCACCGTTCTATTCTTCTCCTGCTTTACTTTGTTGTCATAAGACTTAGAGAATTCCTTTTCTGTCTTGATAGCACATGAGACTATATCCTCGTATGTTGAGAAAGATTGTGATACTAAAGCTCGACGGAGAAATGGTTTTAACCCATCAAAGAAACGATCAATCTTACCTCTTGGGTTACGTATATAATCTGCAGCATACCTTGCTAACCTTGTAAAGTTGGCCTCATACTTTGCGACAATCTCATCCTCCTTTTGTCTCAGACTCAGAAATTGCCTTTCCATATCTTCTCTATGGTCACGAGGAGAGTATTTTTCTAAGAAAAGATCTTTGAACTCTCTCCATTCCATATTTGATACTTCTTCATATTCCTTTGTGTTTTGAATCAATGACCACCATTGATCGGCATCTCCAGTGAGGCGGTAAACTGCCATGATAACCTTCTCCCTTTCGCTACTCCCCAAGGCGTGGAATATTTTCTCTAAAGAGTTTATCCATTGCTCAGCTACTAACGAATTTGTACCCCCATTAAATGTTGGCGGTTGTTGCCTCATGAAGCGGTCTAACATTGATCCTCCACGTTGCGGATCAGGGTGCTCCATACGAGTAAGGTTATTATTCATAACCTGAGTGAGTTGTCCCAGTATGGTAATAATTTGATCAGCACCAGTTGTATCTCCAGCTCCACAATAATTATCTTGAGCAGGAGGGCAATCCCTACACAGAGTGCGTGCATTGATACAGTTTCCATTCCTTCCACTAAGCGCCATTTCTAAACAATGGCATAAACTATATTAGTTTATGAATTAAAATACATAATTCCATGCTTGTAAGATACTTAACATAAATTGAACTATTTATGGATATAATCCATAAAAATGTTTTCTTTGAGGAAGTATGTACTCATAACCCTTCATAGTGGTTTATAAAGAAAATGAGAATTATCCAAAGCATATCCCCCGGGAGTGTCGTAACCAAGAGTGCAGCAAGGCCCGTTGTCGTGCACCAGTTCCTGTTCGATTCTAGCTCAAAGCGGTGTTTTCGGGTTTTACCCCTAGGTACATCTGTGCCAGAGCCGCCTCTACCTGCTCGTATCCAGACAGGGATGTATTGCTCGGAAAACTCAAAACATCTCCACAATACCAAAATTCTAGGAAGTTCTTCTATACTAATCCTCAAAGTCTATCTTCGGAATATGTGCTCTAATCAGAGTTTATCTAAATCTAGCAACCAAGGTTAGTACTAAACTGCCTCTGATACCAACTGTAACGCCCCAACCCCAGCTACCTGGAGTCGGTGCATTACTTCGTAACATTGGAATGATCACAAAAGATCAAGTCTCGAAATACCGATTAGTTTAGTAGCCTTGGAAACACTAGATACATTCATAAATGTTACATTACATCATAAGGTGTAAAACTACAATAACAATGTCTTCATAGTCCACACTCATATCCTCTTCTGACTATCCCTGCAGGTCATTCATAAAATACTTCTTCACATCCTGGAAAATATTAAAACATTGAAAGGGGTGAGCTCAGATGCTCAGTAAGGATAACAATATTGCAGAAGCTTTCATAAATAAACATAAAAATTTAAGGCAATGTATAACTAAAACAAAAGCCTTTTAAACTTGAACATCAACATAATATGGCAAAAGTAAAATGAGATAATTCCATTCACTTCTTCACATGGATATTCTACTGGTCTAATAATCACATTCAATATCAATAACCACTTTCATAATGAGGGAATGTATAATGCCAGACATTCTGAAACACTTTGTCAAGGCCTTGGCCAAGACGTCTAAAATGATTAAGGCCTCGGCCAAAACCATAAATCAAATTGGGAAAGGGCCTCGGCCAATTCCACGTCTAGTTGTCTCATGAGACCTACCGATGCATCGAGCAGCTATAGCGGGCTCCACCCGTCACTTATTAAGTCCAATACATTCCTCATATGAATAGGTTTAAACATATCATAAACCATAACATAATCGTATCACATAAAACATGCATAAAGGAAACATAACATTTCCACATTTCAATCACAAGATATCAATACAACATATTGATATAATAAAAACGCTTTCAAAACCGTTTTCAATACCAAAATAAAAGAAAGTTAAAACTTTGTATTTATTTTTCATTAAAAAAATGATGGCTTGTAGAGGAAGCCGAAACTCAAATAATGGTCACGGAGGCGGAGAAGTCGTTGTCGCCGCATACGTACGACAAAAACATTCCCTTTTGTCGTTTAGTAAATGCTTCGTATAAAAAAGATTCCTTTTGAATATATGTAAAAGTCAAAGGGGTTTATACACCATATAAAAGAAAGTTGTGTATAAAACCAAATATGTCTCAACGAAAGGAGATTGAGACGAAGTCCATAAAAATATCATTTTTAAAATAAAATAGATCTATTATGTGTATTCACTATAGGTACACATAAAGAATACAAAATAAGACATAATAATATCATGACATAATTTGAAAGTAGGAGATTAACCCAAAGAATAGGGTGTGGGTTAAGAAGTTCCCTTACAAAGATCATTTTCTAAATAAAATAGATATATTATGTGTATTCACTATAATTACACATAAATAAAGTACAAATACAAGATAGGAAATAATAATATCATGACGTAATATGAAAGTAGGAGATTAACCCAAAGAATGGAAGTTGGGTTATGAAATTCCCTTACAAAGATCATTTTCTAAATAAAATAGATATATTATGTGTATTCACTATAATTACACATAAATAAAGTACAAATACAAGATAGGAAATAATAATATCATGACGTAATATGAAAGTAGGAGATTAACCCAAAGAATGGAAGTTGGGTTATGAAATTCCCTTACCTTGCGTCCTGTCCTGACTCGACCGTTCTTTAACCTCCTGAATAATAAAATAGAGTTAATTCCTATTTACTTAAGAACCTTTTTCATGTTAATTATTCCTTTTATATCCCTTATTACCATGTTATGAACATTATGTAATTATTTAAGTTAATAACGGTCGTTTTGTCGATTTTTGGTACTTGAGTCAACAATAAACTTCTTATAATTACAAGTTGTTTATGTGGTAGAATATCCATTATCTCCAGAATTATATTCATGATTTAGATGTCATATATATCATATATATCCAGTATATACATTCATTTATAGTATTACGTAACATTTAGAGGTAAGAAATGAAATGCACCGTTCATGGAGATGGTAAGCCGTACGTACGCATGAACACTACTTTCATTTCTATTTCGTATTTAATGGAATGAAATCAAAATGATATAAATGTATAATATAATTCCAGTATAATATAGTGTATAATACCATTTACTCCATCCTTTATACATCCCACATATGGCATTAACGATTCAAATCACTTTGAGGGGGCGGTAGTCCGCACTTCCTAAAATGAAATTATCACGTTTACCCATAATGGAAATCATAAAGTATGCCATAAATGAGAAATACAGAAGCATAAGTAAAACATAAACATATTTTATATCATATATAATTATAGTGACATCTTAATGACCACCTTTGAAGGTGTTATATGAGTGTTGAACAATCATCGTTTCGTGAGGCAGAAATTCACCATCCACAGAAACCGTATGTTCTTTAACCATTCGATGTAGGTGTGTGTAAGTGTAGCTCGAATACTTCTTATAACAATATCCTATTATATTTAGGATACTGGTTTTGTTACAAAAGAAATGAATAAAAAGAGTTTAGGGGGTTGGAGAAGAAAAATAAAACAAAACAACATTAGAGAAGACATTACCTCAAAATCGGGTAACTCTTTTTGATTTGAGCCAAAGGCTTCCTTGGGAAGAGTTCTGCCCAAAGTGAGGCTTCTAGGAGTAAGAGGGGGAAGTTGGGAGATTATTTGGGCAGAGTTTGGCCGAGCCAAATGGATTGAAGGTGTGAATAAGGTGGGAGAGGTGGGGGCCTTTTATAAGTGGAGAGGAGGGGCTCTTTTGGAAAGATTGAAATGTTACATTATTATACAATGCTTTTCGGATTATAAAGGCCCCACACTTATATAATTCGTGTCTAAGGTGATAAGGGTTCGAAATCGCCTCATCCAATAGGCTTTGGACAAGTATTAGCCTTGGATTTTACATTATCTTCTCATTTTATTTAAATCGTTAAATAATGAGGTCATCGCTGCATCATCATGATGTCATAAATAATTTAATTTATTTAATGTCTAAAAATTATAAACAAAATAATATGATGTTGGAAATTTTTTTAGCTTTCTAATGAATATTTATAATCAAAATTTGGACTTGTGTAACCCTACTTAAAAACTGTTTTAGTAAAACAACTCATGTTTGTGTCAATTTAATTTTAACATTAAATAAATATATATTAATGTCATTTTCCAACCAAAGTGGCTCCATGGGGTCCCCAAGTTGACCCATGGGTTGTCTTGGTCGGCCATGACTCATCCAATAGGAGTAGTACAAGTGTCAAGCCCATATCATATTATTAAAACATTGTTTTTACCTTAAACTACACTAATTACCTCTAATCGCAATTAAGAACTTAAAAGTTACTATTCACCAAAAAAATTATTTTAATCTCATTGAACCACATTTTACTTCTTAATTACAACCATGTATGTCGGATTTTTGAAAATCAAATCACAGAAGTGGTAATATTTCATTTAAACGAAAAATCAGTTATTTAACTACCACTTAGTGGTTTCACTATTCATCAAAAATTGATGTTTTTCAGAACAATGCCAAAATTTCACCCTAAGCTATAATTGATATTCCAAATTCAAAAATGATGTCTATTTTACAAAATTCCAAACATATAAGTTGCATTAGTTAATTTTATAATTAACTCCCGCTGTCACAACAAATAGCGTGTTTTTAAGAAACAATTTATATCAAAAGATTGGCAATTGTTTATGTCCAATTTCAATGTTAAATTAATTCTAATGACCACCATTGGATAAAATGGTAAAAATATATTCTAATTATACTTTAAAACCACTAAATAGTATAATTTATCACAATAAATTATTTTGATTAAAAAAGTTGTTTTAAGTATTTTTCACTATTCATAAAAAATTAGAAGTTCTCAGAACAAGGCCAAAAATTCAACATAGGCTAATTTCGATATTCCGAATCCAAAAATGAAGTCCATTTTGAAATATAAAATTTCTATAATTTTAAAAAGTGGTTATTACTATTCATAACGGCTACTTTGATTAGTCGCGGTGTTTTAGAACTCGAAGTTACGTACAATGCAAGCTATTGCATTATTGAATGAGAAGCGTATCGTGGAAGCTCGGGGTGTTACATTCTAGAGTTATTGGTTACTCCATAATACCAACCTTAGAGGGAATAAGGTGTAAAGAAAAGATGATTGTCTACATAAGAGGTATAGATTTTAACTGAATGATATAGTTTTATTTCTTCTTAAACCTCCTTAAAATATTTTTAAACCATAATTATATAATAAAATAATTATATATCATATAAATATGTGTTATTATGTTAATTTAATAAATTATATCCATCTTATTCTTCCATCAAATGTGAAATGAAACCATCGTTTGTGTGTATGGAAAACTACCGCCTCGTGAACCGATATAATTCATTTTCCATAATTTCCTATCATGGATGGATATGATGATGAATTTAATGTATATATATTATATTTATGAAATATTTATCATTAGTGAAATATAATATAATAGTTAATTTCTTACCTTTCCATTCATTGAAAATTAATAATTTCATCGGTGCATACATGTGGACTACCACCTCCATGAAACAATGTTATTCATTTCTCATCACCACGTCATATGGATGATATATCTGACATCATTTAAAGAGATAATATTATATTTATAATATAATTATAATTATTGAAAAATAAAATAATATTTACCTTCTTTCCATCATGATCGTTGAAAAATGAAATTGTTGCACATGTGTATATACAGCCTACCGTCTGTATGATTATAACGTAGTTCATTTTTCATAACCATATTCCATAGGAGTTTTTAAAAGTATAATTGATAAATAGAAAATATAATTATATCATGATTATTATTATTTATGTATTATAATAATGACCTCTTTGACTATAGTAAACCTACCAAATTAATTTTGGACATATTCAATGTGAACTTAATTGATTAAGTAATTAAATATAATATGGTATTAAATAAAATAAAAGGAATAATAAAATTAAAAAATAATATTAATTAAGTAAATAATTAACATATTTTTATTATTCAGGAACATAAGAAATGTATTTGATTAGTAGGGCTTGATTTAAGGGACACGTTACTTTAAAAACCTTATTTTAAATGTTTTAAAGATTTAATTTATAAATATTTTTCTCTCATGTCCATATTCTAAAAATTATTTTATAGATGTATTTATATGGTCATAAATTAATTATAAAGGAAATTTTATATCAATTTTTACTTTCTTTCAAATTTCTTAAAAATTAATCTTTTTAGGTATTTT
Source organism: Viscum album (assembly GCA_963277665.1). Lineage (NCBI taxonomy): Eukaryota > Viridiplantae > Streptophyta > Magnoliopsida > Santalales > Viscaceae > Viscum > Viscum album. Next base: position 30,139,406 of record OY728150.1, on the reverse strand, counting down.
ATACATATCATTTTGACAAAAAGGAAAAAGGAATGTTCTGTGTTAACGTATACATCGTCAAAGGATTTTCCCACCACCATAACCATTATTTGATGTTTGGCATCCTTAACAAGCTTTCATGTTATCTTCAAATAAAAACTCTATCTACCTTTATTATGGGTACTTTGTTTTTGAAAATGGTTTTTAATAAGAAAAGGGTATTTCTATATAGAAAATTGTTCTTCTTACGAGTTAAAAAGAGTTTTTTAAAGGTTTTATGTTACAATCTCATTGTTTATCAATATTGTTTATAATTATGTTTCCAAATATAAAATTTCATGATCTACCTCTCAATAATGTCGTGAAATTTTATTCTCCTCTGGTTATTTTTGGAAAATACATGTTTTAATTTCATTTTTCTCTCCTTAATTACTTAAGAGACTAAAAGAATGTTTTAAGGAAAATCGATTTTATTTTTCTCTTCAGTAGAAAATAATTTTTATTTCATGCCCATGTGTTAACTAAAATATATTAAATAATGTTTTAATATTATTCTATGATTATTTAAATTCATTTTTACCCAAGTTTTACTTTTTTTAAAAATGGTCTGAAAGGAATCTGCTTTTCATTTTCTGAACGAGATACTTGTTAACTTTTTACTGAAAATGATAAATGAATATTTGTTCTAACATACATGGAATGAACTTAATTTCCCACCATCTTGAATGTTCAATGCTTTGAAGATTCCTATACAAGTTTCCAAGTTTATTTTCAAAAAAACCTTAATATTTGGGAAATTTTCGATTTTAAAGAAGTGATTTCAAAATGAAAAAATTATTTTCCTTGAGAAATATTCCAGATGTCTTTTAAAGGTATTTTCATCTAAGATGAAATCATTTTATATTACTTATGATTTACTAGGGATATGATCTAAAGATACTATACACATTAATTATTTAGATATCTTATGATGATAATGATTTAAAGATTATTCTATGAACCCCATTTCTTTTCCATGGGTTAATTAAGTTATGAAACCCATTTATTTTCTAAGGTTTATACTGTGATGAAATGATGAAATATTTATGAAACTCATTTCCTTTTCATGGGTTATGATATGATGAATAATTTTTGATCTTATGGAACGCATATGTATGATTTTAATTATATGAAGGGTGGTCTTATAATTATATAGCCCTATAATTCATTGGGTAATGTTCCTTATCTAAAAAGGAAATAAGGAGGGAGTTAACCTATGTAGCTTCTCTTATATATTTAACTGGGATCCAGTTATTTCTATCACGGGTTTATCATGGGTCATGAATATGATGTTATAAGTCACCAAAAATGGTTTTTAAATTTATTTCTATGAGTTTTAAACGTTTTCATTAAGCAGAAAGGTTTGTTTTCATGTGGATATGATTTATTTCATACAATTAGAAAATATTTGATAAAGGTAATCATTTTGTGCATTTTCATGTTTTTAAATGGACTAACAGACTTCTTCTTTTTTATCTCCCTTAATAATATTTTTATTCTAGTCCCACATTTTTAAATATTTTTCAGAGGGTTTAAGTATTAGTAGGAATAAAGTATAATCAAAGTTTTAATCATAAATATTTTTCATGGAAGAAAACATGTTGTATTTTAAAATTTTTGTATTATAGGAATAATGAATACTAAGAGTAAGTTTTGAACTTTTAATGTATGGGTTTATTATGTAAGATTTATGAACTAGTTCTATAAAAATAAAAACTAAAAAATATCCTTGAAATGAAAGATAATGAATTGTTTGTTAAAGATTAAATTTACAAATTAATTAAGGATGGGTCCATATAGTTGTTATAAAAGGAATGGTTTAAATAAATTTTAAGATTAGGATTTTTTAATAGTTAGGATACCATCATGGGTTTTAAATTTTAGGGTTTGTCATAAGTTAAAAGGAATAGAGATCCCCTTTTTAGGTTTTATGTGATAGGATGTTAAGGTGACTAATAATATTTTGGGAGACATTTTATTGGGTTGATGTATATGTAAAACTTAGGTTAATATTAAGGGTTATTTCAAAAGAATATTTTTACATTTTTTGGGATACAATATGAAAGGTTTGATATAATCTTTGTGTTTAAAACATTATTTAATTTTGAAGTTATTAATGTTATTTTATATGATGTTCGTCATATTTTAGGAACATTATAGTAATTATATTAATAAAATTTTAGTAAAAGGAAAAAACATCACATCTAGTAAAGTCATCGGGCTTGAACCCACAACTGAAGGGTGGAAAGGGTGCAGTTTCTACCACCTACCTACATGATGTCTTGGTTATTATGACAATGTTTTTTTCTTAAATGGTTTTTTAAATATGAATTAAGTTAGTTTTTGAAATATATGTTTTATCGTATAGATTACCATGGGTTCAAAAGGTGATTTGGTGATTAAGTTATTAATGTTATTTTGGAAGAATATCACTATAATTTTGGGAAATATTATATGATTAAAGTAAATATAATATTATGATATTTTATTTTAGGAATAAATTTTGAACTTTGTTTTAGAATCTTATGTGATGTTAATGTGGCTTTATGATGATTTAGGTTATTTATGGAAATGATTAGAATATTTTGGAGATTATATGATTAATGAATATAAATTTTTGGGTATATTACTTTATGAGTGACTAATGTTGATTAGATATAAATATTAAATTAATATTGGAATAAATTGTGACCAAATCCTTCTGATTTTTGGGTTTTGAACTTAGTCGATGATATTTTGAAGAATTTTAAGGTTAGATATTTATCAAATGATCTAAGTTGAAATTTGGGTGTTATTGTTGAGAATTTATATATTAATATTTTATTTCATCATATGAAGGTTTATTTATTTTGAGAATTATCTTACCTTATGCTAACCAAATTTTTATTAATTTTTAATTATAGGAGTAATATCTTGTTATCTTTTTATAGAATTATATGATCTATTAGAAGTTTATTTTAGTGCTTTAGGCATAAAAAATTCCTATTTAATACTCATGGTTTGGTGAAAAAATATGATATTGTGGTGTAAATTTATTAAAGGATGAAATTATACTTGTTAAGTAAGTATATTTCCTTATTTTCTTAGTCTATATGGTAAAGTAATTATTCAATGCTATGAAAAGGATATTTAAACAAAAATGTTATCTTATTACCTTCATTTTAGATGAATTAATGGTATTTTCACACCTCATTGGTTTATGATTTTTTGTTCATTGACTTCTTCATGATAATTCACTTTCTTATGATCAATGTTATATGTCACTCTCCTTCATTATTTGGATATTACCACTACTGGAAATTTGGGCTATAATAATGGTTCAAAACCATTGGTATAGGCTGGAGAACTATTGGTATAGGGTATAGAACTATTGGTATAGACTATAATAATAGTTATCTAAACCATCGGTTAAACTTCCATGGGTATAGGCATATACTAAAAATTTTTAGTAAACCGTTAGTATAGGAATTATGTAATTTAATATTAACAATGGTTCCTCTAGAACCATTGGTATAAGTATTTACTAATGGTTTTCTAAATCGATGGTATAAAGATGTACCAATGGTTTATAAAATGTTGTAATGGACTCCCATGGCTGTAATATATACCAATGGTTTCATGAAACCATTGGTATAGATCTATACCAACGGTTTTGAAATAGTTGGTATAGATCTCCAATAAATTCCTAGCCAACGGCACCCCCACCCTACCCAAATAGCCCACAAAAAATTACAGCAGCACCCCCACATTGGTTAATTACCTATAAAAACCACAAAATAGTTACACCAAACATCACCAACCAATATAAAAACAATTATAACACAAAAAACTAATTAATCCATTCAACTAGTGATAACACACATTCAAAACATCACATTTATTCATTCACAACTAATCATCAAACATCAAATGTCATAAATATCCATAAAAATGTAAAGAATAGATATGTCCCTCATCACCATCACCATCACTATCATCATTGTCAGCCTCATTTTTATCCTCACCATTATCCCCATCATCATCCTCGCCAACATTCTCACTGTCATCCTCACCACCATCTTTACAATTTTCATTACCATCGTCATCACCAAGATCATCATCATCCTGACCACCACTAAGACCACCATATAATACACCACATAATATATGAATCATTTACATATATATATCATATTCCTTATAGGTATTTGGTGGAAGTGATTGCCATAGGACTGTCATAAATTTGATAAATTCATCATTGGTCTTTTGACTCTATTCATGCTTCTATATGACCATTTTTTATCCTCTTTTTCCTCGGTCTGAGCCTGTTCTACCTTTTAATGAGTTGTTTCCAACTTTTTTCCACCAGATCTATCACTTGAAGTGGGACAATATCTAGTTAGGATAATACTCTTCCCCAATCAACAACATACTCTGCCATGGTGCTAATCTCAAAAAACCTGATGTAAATGATCATTTGGCACAAAGATTTCAGATTCCTGCTCATCAAGAGCCTTCAAATAACACTGTTAAAAATATAAATGGACTATTTATTTACAAAATATACACTAAATTTTGAAATCAAAAAATTAAAATTTATAATTTTTTATTGTGTTTGTTCATTTACTATGCTTCTATCTTTCTTATTTCTACTTGAGAAAAATAATTTTGATTGAGGCACATGTCCTTAAATATTGAAATACTCCCTCTATAATAACATTGAATGTAGAAAATCATAATTAAAACTAGGTTATTAATAATTAATTTTATAACTAAAATTTAATGGATATACTCGATGATTCAATATGATTTTCTATAATGATTGATTAATTTTTTCTAGTATGATACAAATTGGTTAACAAAATAAATTTTATATAACAAATTGAGAGAATTGATAATATGATTAAATAATGATTTTTTAAATTAACATAAAGCGGAATCTAAGGATTTATGTTTTATATATTAAATCCATTAATATAAGGGAAATTTAATTATAAAATAATGTAAATGGAATGTATTTATTGAAAAACAACTAATCAAGATTAAATACATGTATAATATGGTAAAATGGAAAGGTGAAATGTATGCTATCTGTTTTCCAATTTGTATGTTTATATGTTTCTATGATTTAATTTGGAAGGGCTTAAAATAGGAAAAATCAAGGTAAATTTTTCATTGATGGATATTGATGAAAGTGTATAGTCAATATTGGTGTTTGGTTTTATTAAAAAGGCATGTGAAATAATTGGATTTATTGTTTATTTGGTTTAATAATGTTAATATTTATTTAGCAAGATAGTATGAGAAATTCAAATTCTATGTTCTATGAAGATTAAGAATCTGTTTATTATGTTGAAATGTTGTGTATATTGTTTTCCTTGTGGTTTAGATAATAAGAAAATAGTTTTAGTTTCTTTAATGTCTTAATTATAGTTTTTCTTTTAGTTCTTAGTGGATTATTTATATTTGGTAATTAGAGTGGGAATTAAGCTTATAATCCTTATAAGTAATGGTAACGTACCTTGAGTTAAGTGGTTGTGAACTTCTTTGAGCTTATAATTAACTAATCTAGTGTATTATGGATCGAATAATTGAATTTATTTGTTTTATGATTATTTGATATAAAATTAGTTAATAATTAAAATAGAGATGTGCTAAAATGATTTTTTATAGATTAATAATGATAAAACATGTGAAATTATGTTAAGTTTAGCTTAGAATATTTTAGGGAATTATGTATGCTATGGAATAAAATTAATTGTGTTTTTTAATAGAGAACCTAAGTGGAATAAACTAGTTTATGATGTTTTATTTTACTGAATTTATGCTGTGAAAAATTTATTATACGGTATTTGATAATAATTCTATGTGATTTAAAGTTGTAAATTGATGGGCTAGTGCTAAAAGGTGATAAAGTTTTCAATTATTAAATTAGTAACACTAATTCATATTGATGTGTTGGAAGTTTTCATTTTAATAGCATTGTTTGTGTGGTGAGTGAACATTCAATATCTATAATGATTTTTTTAAATCATAATGTGGCATGTTGAAATGTAAAAGGTATTTTATATGATTCACTTTCTTGTTTGGTTTGATTAATTTATGTATATTATGTACTTTCAATTCTAGATTTTTGGCACCAAAAAATGCATCTGGCTCATTCCACATATTGAATGATGTGATCGGAGGAAGCCACCTCCCAAACAGGTTGAAAAGAACCTCCAAGGCATCTCAAAATGGCCCTGCATGAAGCACTCCATGTGGCGGGCACATTTCTGGGCAGATTCCTCCACAAGAGGCTCTACGATGTCCTTTACTTGAGGGAATCTGACACCAACTAAGGCCCCTCTGCAGCATTAGGCCCCTCTGCGATGCGCTTCGTGGTGATCGCATCAACAATTCTTTGTGCGGCATCAATCCCCCTCCACGAGGCCAACGCAGGCTGACGGAACGGATCCTTTCCACGGTGTCACTCATCTCCACGGTAAGTTTTGGGCCCCTCCGACTGGGGTTGCCTATAAATAGAAGGCTCGCCCCCTCTTCCAAACCATTGTTACTATGACCTTTCACCTTCCTTTCTCCCTTTTCGAATATACCTTTTTGAAACCCTCAAATGGATTGTCAAAGGTACTTGGCCTTTGTGAGTCGTACCCCTTTGCGTGCTTTTTAGCCTCCACCTACGGTGGAGATGCCCTTCACAAAGGCCTGTGACTTTCACAGAGGAAGGGGCCCCTTCAAGGTGTCTGAGGTTTTTCGAAGCATAGATCCTTCACAAAATTATCTCAAAACAAATAGGTATTCACTAAGGTGAAGCCCTACTCCCTTAAGGGAAGATCTTTGTGAATCCTTGGACTTTCGCAAAGACCCCCCTCTTCATAAAGACCCTTTCCTTCACAAATCACCTCCTCTATGGGTAGTTTTTTCCCTTCATGAGGGTCATCCTCTACATGAATTCCATCCTCTACATGAATCCCATCCTCTTTATGAAGCACCTCTTTCTAAGATTGAATGATTTACATACCCCTTTCACGTATGGACTTCTAGGTTTGTACGAATTGATTTTAAGGTCCCTTGGGTGGTGCTTCATGTTGCATATCTTAGCCTCATGATTCTTCTCATAGGCAGGCTAACGGCTATTGCTTCTTCACATAGCCACACTAATGTGGTCCCCTCAGTGGATTACTCCACAACACCGCCTCTCCATGGTATTGTTGATGCCTTCCCTACCCCAAGGGTGGGTGGGTATCAGTTATGTAATCCCTAAGGGTGTGTAGTGAACCCACCTCATCCGAGCTACAGGACGTTAAACATCCAAGAACCATCGTCCTCATCACATAGAGTTAAACTATAGCCTCTCCCCATGTAATACACATAGGGTTCCCCGTCTCAAACAATATCCATGCCCACTAGTCACCACAGGAGTGAAATATTCCTCATATAGAACGAGATCCTCTTTTTTAGAGCGGCGTTTGTCCGCTGAGAAGGGAAACCATTCTGGTGTAAGCCCCCAACCTTTCCTACGGGAGGTAGCATCCCTACTCCTATTCTGTTCTTATGTGTCAAAGACTAGAGGCGAGATGGGTATAGGGACCTTTGTTACCTCATCCCTCTCCCTCTAGGATTTTTCACCATCGAGCCTATATCTTTGAGTAAGTACCAATCTCTATCTCCCTGGGCCACTAACCATGCATAAGCCCCTGTTTTCTATTTGTTCCACTAACCATGTGTAAGCCCCATTCCAATTCCCGTGTATGCACCTTTCACTACGTGATCATCACGTCTTTGTTGCCTCTTGTTTCTCACACTGAGCATGACTCACGTGGGCTTAGAGTAAGCATTGACCATGGAATCCTTCTTGGGTAGCCTTAGGGTGTAATCCCCAAACCCCACCAAACTACATGTACTTTGATCCTTGTCTTCTAGACAAGGTACGTAGGAAGTCTTCCTAAGGTTCAATCCCAACACCCATTAGTCCTGACCACTCCATGTCGGTTCACCTTCATCCTGCATGACGTTAAACTCTATCCTCCACACCGAACTACATGGAATTTGATATTTTTCTCTTAGTCAAGGTATGTAGGAAGCCTACCCGAGGTTCAAGCCTAATACCCATCTGTCCTGACCACTCCACATTGGTCCACCCTCGTCCTTCACAACATTAAACTGTAAACCCCTTTTCATCCTGAAAGACATTAAACTGTACCTATTCAAACTATGTGGGATTTGATTCTTTTCTCCTAGATAGGGTATGTAGGAAGCCTCTCTAAAGTCCAATACCAATTGACGGTAAGCTGTTGTGATCCCTATCCAATGGTAATCTGTTGTGATTCCCAATCGAATGTAATCCATTATGATCCCTATCCAATGGTAAGATGTTGTGATTCCCAATAGACAGTAAGCCATTGTGATCTCTATCCAATGGTAAGCTGTTGTGATTCCCAATCAACGGTATTCTGTTGTGATCCCTATCCAATGGTAAGTCGTTGTGATTCCCAATAGATGGTAAGATATTATGATCCCTATCCAACAGTAATCTTTTGTGATTCTTAATAGACGGTAAGATGTTGTTATCCTTATCCAACAAAAAGATGTTGTGATCCTCAATCGATGGTAAGACATTGTAGTCCCCTTTATTAGGACTCGCATCTCTAGTCCACCCTTCAGGTGTTATACCAACCCGGGATGCTAACAATGAGTAAGCCTCAGTATATTGTCGGATTTTTATCCTATGTGTACACCATGATTCTATACCCCCCCCCCTATCCGGAACTATGTGGAATTTGATTCCCTACCACAGGGATACGTAAGAAGCCTCCCTGAGGTTTAGGACCATCACTCATCTCCCATCGTGCTCTCTTCATTGACCCTATGTTTTTTAGGAAGGTCATGCCCCAAATCAGAGGTTCTACTTCCTTTGAAGTCCTCCCATGCATCCATTCTCATGGGTCGCCTCCTCTAGTGTCCCATCACCCCTTCAAACTATACAGGTTTTGATCCCTATCTCCCAGAAAAGGTACGTATGAAACCTCCCTGAGGTTCAACCCCACTAATGGTAAACCCTTGTGTCTCCTTTTTAGGGAACCAAGCATCCTCAAATCCATCTTCATTAGATGTTGGGATCTGCCTATCTAATAGGAATCTTAGGTGCTCCCTCCTAGGGTTTCACCCATCTGATTCACTCTTATCAGTGTTCTGATTAGTCTGATCTGTATCTGCTTGACGTTAAACTTGCGGCATACCTTGTGTTAAACATGGGAAGCTAAGAAAAATCTCAGAGACATGTCTATGGCATATAATTCCCCCCACTCTATGTGGGATTCCTCGGTCTTCCTCACCCTAGAGAAGCCCTATCATAAGGGGAAGAAACCAAGATGCATCAGTGTTCCAGAAATCAGACATGCCAGCGATGTCCAGCATGACTACTCCCCTGACCAAAGTTTGCTACCCTGACTTTACCCCTTGGAATGCCCTGACAGAAGCAACATAATTAACTAGTGTCCATGAAGACATGGCACTAGGAAGAGTTTCACGAACAATGTCTTAAGTCTATGAGGGAGACCCGGACTAGGCAATGAGTTCTGAGGAGGAATCCATGAAAGGAGGAACTGATATCCCATCATCCCATTTCGATCAAGAAGAAAATGTCCCTAAATAAGCGACGGATGCTGCACACCTTTGGAAAGCGGCAATGCGAAGCCACAATCAGCATGTCCTCCACAAACAGATGTGTGCCTCGGCAAAAGCATTGGAAACATAAATGGTGAACCTGACATGAAATTATTCTCCTAAATGTGGAGATTAGTAGTTCTTGAGACATCAATGGATTATCATGTCACTAGATCTAGGTATCTAGTGTCGGGTCCAGCCAAGAAAATAGTGGTCCTGGTGTGAAAATCACCAGAAATTGGGGCAGTTGAATGTTGGACATCCCAGTCGGTGGCATTATCAGTGTGGATCCTTCTTACCAACCATGGAAAACATAATGGTGCTGGGGCACTGGATGTTGATTTACTTCTTTCAGCACAAATAGTAAAATCTCTCTGCTTTGCAGGATCCAAGATTTCATGATAGGAAACCAATCACCACCCACCCACCAATGTAGGGGAAGGGGAAATGAAAATGCGGCAATCCTGCTTTGCCTCATCTCTCCCATGGCAGCCTCCACATCCACGGTCGTTGGGTGCCCATGCCCCATCTCCCCATTTGAATTCATTCATATAAGGGTGATTAATGACTTCACTCGATGATACAAGGAGGAGGGGATTAACCCAACCCAGGATATGGCCCGACCAGACCTAGAGGATTTCGTGCCTCTTCATCACCACCGCCCCCAAGGGCCGCACAGGGAGCCACTGGTCCCCACTCCGATGTATAATTGTTTTGGGAGCCTCTTCCCAGAATGCTTTGATGACTCCCTACCCTACACCAATGAGGTGAGGGATGTCTGGGCCAGCCCAGCCGAAATCCTGTTCTAGGGGCTCCCAAGGAGGGCTCCCCCAGGCCGTGTCAGCACCGCCACCCAGCCCCACGGGCAAAGGATCAGGAGAGTTATGTGCCTGCATCATCGGCCCCAGTTCGGTTAACTCGACGCCAGCATCAGGTGTAGGCTGAGGAGGACACCCTTGTTCATACTGAGCATGGGCACTCATATGCCCGGCCCGGATCGAGGCCTCAACCACCCCATAAGTGGGCTGGGTTGACTCTCCTGGTCCCCGACACAGGTGGCGTCCGTCGTGGGCCGACCCATGACAATGGAATCCAGTATGAAGGTCCTCCTCATACCATCACCAATGAGAGCGCAGGCCCATCCCACTCCCAAGCTCGACATGGAGATCCTCCCCATGACACTATCAATCCGAGCGAAGGTCCTCCCCGCTGCATTGACACCCAATACGGAAGCCTCTTCTGCACCCATGACCTCAGGTATTGAGTTGTTCCTCCTGTCCCAGGTCACTTACGTAAAGATTCTACCCGTCCGGTCAACCGTCAGCATGGGGGGTCTTCCCCATGTCATTACAGAAACCGAAGAAGGTCCTCCTCATCCCAGTAATCAAAGAATCATAGGTTTTCCTCACTTTATTGTCACCCAAAACGGAGGTCCTACCCATGTTGAGCATGACCAGTACGAGGACCTTCCTCATACTGTTGCTGCCAAAGGAAACAGGCATGAAGGCCCTGCCCATGCTTCTACCTGCATTAGCATTTCCTGTGGAGAATCCCTCTGCGTTTTAGCTAGTGGACACAGAGGTCCTCCCTGTGTTCCCATTGACATTTTTCTAGGTTCTCCTTGTGCCCTAGCTCATCCCGGTGGAAGTCCTCTCTGCCCCTTCACCAGTTCGACCGAAGTCCCTCCTCAATCCAAAAACTTAATTTGTTCTAAAGAGCTATCCTGGGGTAAAAGGGAGGGTCTTCGACGCCATAAAAAAGAGCACCGAGAATATTTAGACTATGATTAATCCCTTATACTTCTCATATTCCAAGGAGGAATTAAATTAGGTAATGGAACCCTCACCTTGATCCTCTGTGTCGAGGTTTGGGGTAGGAATGAGGCGTATCATCCTCATCCTTTAGGAATGTGAGGTCCACTAGATTTCCACCTCCCTCCACAGATACATCTAGGGGAGGAAGATTTATCCTCTCTCGAGGGCCTAGCCATGCAGTCATCCCTATCTTCAACAAGGTCATTCTCTACCTCAATCAGAGATCATGGAGAGTTATTCTAGTGACCGGTAAATAATGAAAAATAGCATGGACCACCATCAATGATTTCATCCCCTACACCAGAAGCCATGGTTTTCAGCCCATCCTACCGAGATGTAGTGGCTCAGTCATTGAATTCATCCCAGGACATCTCGAGATACGGCGGCTTGTCAGATCGTTCTCTGTATTCTCCATTAGCCAGTCTATTATCTCAATAGTCTGCTTCAGTGCCTTTTCCAGTCCTGCAGCCTCCCCTAGTAGATGAGTGGGGCAACCAAGATCCAGATCCCAAGTCTGAGCCAAGGAGCTTCTGTGACGTCCTTGCAATGGATCATTTCCTAGATATGTTTTGTCCAATCGCAACCACAAACTGCAGTGCGTCGGAATCGCTTACCCAAGAGGAGGTCATGTGCTTTAACCAAACCCTCTGGGAGACGCACTTCCATTTATATTATCAGTAAGTATCTTACCCCAAGATTCAGAAAAACTTTGAATATATTGACCAGCAAAGTCATATGGTTGACTTGGCTACGCTCCATGTGTCTTAGCACCCTAAGTCGCTCTGTCACCACCAGACCCTCCAGCAATGATGCGTTCAGAGCTTTAAAGTGCTCTACAGAATTATCAAGGAGGATTCCCCACATGTTCAGGTCCGTGGTTGGGGGCAGTATGCTGCCCTCTATTTCAGTTTTATCTGGCACCAGCCTATCTTTCTAGGCGATATTGAGGATATGAATCCAGGTGGAGTCACGGTTAACATGGTTGATCTATCAGAAGAAGAGACCGATACATAGTTACTTTGATAGAACATACCCCACAAGGGAGTTACACACCTATTGGATCCACTGGGAAGGGTTACTCTCTAGTAGAGAAATCTACTAGGTCTTCTCGTGCCCACTGAGTCATTAGTCCTCATCCGGAATCCCAATAAGGGCAAGGAGCATCTTGGGGTCATCAAACCCTCTGACCCATCTGGATTAGTGTAGAAGATAGAAGATGATCCCGAAAAGTCCATGTTGCATCAATATCTCACAAAGCACAAAAAAAATGGTCGATGACCTCTTTGTTGAATGTGACGCGGAGTGGTGGCCAGACTACGGTGATCCTCGATCAGGGTAGGTACAATATTCCCCCAGTGAATTGCCTCTGGGTGACCCTGACCATGATTCCCACATGGATAGTATAGAGGTATGAGATTATGGAAAGAGGGTGTGATATGTGTCCCTAACTCCACCTGAACTGCGCAATAATCCTCGGGACCCAGCTCAAGTTCCCCCAGCCACTTCGTAGATCATCCCAATAGCCACTCCATGAGCCGTTGGGCCATATTATCATGTTGAAGAACCATCCAATGCATTGGAGGTCAGTGACCCTCATCAAGATAGAAACCCTCACCCAGATGACCCAATGGCAGCATGCATTGCTCGCCTCAAGGCATTGGAAACTTGAAAGGTGTAAATTACACCTAATAGAAATCCATATCTGGAATGGGTCAATGATATGTTAGCACCCATGGATTTAGGAAACCCCAACTTTTCCCATTTTAATGGTACAGGCGACCCACTGTAGCATCTGGCCCACTTCATATCAAGGTGTGGACCCATGTTGGGAACTCCAGTGCAGCAAGAGCCTGCCAAACTCTGGTGTTTCGTACAGACATTGGAAGGGCCTGTGTTTTTCTAGTACAGCCATCTACCCATTGGGTCGGGTGCTAGCTGGAAATATCTCTATATACAGTTTCTTTACCAGTTCAACTCTACCACCTATAAAATGAGCATTGAAGACCTCTTCAAGTGTAAGAATAGACCTGATGAATGAATCGCGGACTTTTTCTCCCTATGGAAATTCCTCACCTACTCCCTGAATATGCCGCTCACTCAGGAACAGCTACTGACAATGTGTTTGTGGAATGTCAAAACCGAACTGGTCCCCTCTCTCATTACTCAGAATTACCCTAGGGGATTCCTAGATTTCTCTGATAAGGCCCAGTGTCTAGAGGAAGCCTTGCAACAAGACAAACAGGCATGTCTGCTGCCACTTGCAGTTCCCCCAAGAAGGGATGCTAAGGTTGAACCTGTCGTAGTGTCCCAAATAGAGGCCCCCATGCAACTGGATTTATTACCAGTGGAGCCACCTCTAAAACCTTGCAGAGGCCCACCACCTCAGGCATAGCCTCCGGGTTAGTAGTTCCCACCTCAGAATCGGCAGGTGACCCTGCATAATGCGCCACCACCACCTAGGAGAGATAAACAGGTTCCACCTCCTCGACAGGCTCCTCCAGCCCCTCATTAGGGCTAGGCCCCTAGATCCCCCTTTCCAGATAGGATAAACCGTACCTACTCATTAAACAAGGCTCAGGTCCCCAGTTATTTCTGAAGTGCCTTGGAATAGGGAATTCTACGGTTTCCCGAATACAGGAGGCCCGAAGAGGCGGATCTCACTGATCGCCCCAATTACGGCCCCTATCACCGAATCTTGGTGCACACTCTCAAATAGTGATCAGTGTTTAAATACTAGATTCAAGGATAGGTTGATAAAAACATATTTAGGTTAGGCCCATCTCTCGAACAGGTGGCATGTGTATTTGTGAATCCAGACAGCGACAGTGATAGTGAGGGTGAGTGGCATTAGGTTCCCAACCACAGGTCTCAAAAGTATGATGACTAGATGGATCGTAAGGTAGTATCCCATGCCTGTGGTATTATCCATGCATGTATGAATTGACCTGAGCCTTTAGAAGATGTCGTGTCACCTGTAGACACTAATTCTGCATCGACATCTCATCCTCCCTCTTCTCAGAAGAGAAAGCATCGGCAATGCAAGGGAAAAATCCCCCACGAATGTCATCATCATCCCATACTCTCGGCAACTTCATGCCCCCAGAGATGGTGATTCCCCCACAGAATCCTTCTAATGGTTGAGGATTCTTCAAGTGAAGATCAAGGGTATGATTTGGTTAACAACATGGAGCAGGTAAACCCCAACAAGATTTCTAATGACGAGGAGCACCATACGGATCCTCCCAACATCCCTAGTCATTGGTAGCATCAATGAAGCCGTGGATATATAGGTCGTCGGAGTTCCCCTTTCAATACTTTCACCCAGGCTGTGCATGCCACTAAAACCAGACAGCAGGCCTAGTGTAGAGCTTAGCACGCGTAGCCTTCTCATCCGGTGTCATCAAGTCCGCCTTCACCGTCATTTGTGTTACTTGATCAGGAAGAGTCTCCCCAACCATGCCACGATCATACACACTCTTTTACAGACCTACCTAATTCATTTATCCCATATCCAGTAGTCACTCCACAAGTTTTGACTAGTGAGCAATGGGACATTCCCATCACCAGTCAGCCATCAGTTCATCCAAAAGGGCTTGTCATACCCCTTACCACAAAATGACCTCTTATAAGTAAAAGTTCATGCTTGTAATAGAAGTATGATATCCTTAATCATATTTTTAGAATTCCTGTGAGGATTTAAATCCTTGAGGATATTCACTTTTCAATGGACATGCGTGAAGCCCTCACCGAGGCTTTAAGAATCCACCTCTAGTTTGAGATGGAGGTAGCATCCATAGAAGCCTTCCATGATGAGGCAGTCAACCATGATGAACATAAATCCATTATCTCTTTCTCTAGATTAGATAATGTCTCTCTCATATAGGGGAACATCCACCCACCATACATTACCGGCCACTTCAATGTCATGGAGGTTCATTGTTGTCTTGTCAACACAGGATCTGGGATCAACCTAATTCCAACCCGGACACTTTGAAAAATGGGGTTGTCCGAGGATGCTCTGAGTCCCTACGACCTAAAAATTCAAGGTTATGACAGGATATAACAAACACTAGTTGTAAATATCCACCTGAAGACATAGTTTGGTGGTCCGGTATCCAGCACCAAGTTCATGGTTGTCTCGTAGGACACTGCTTACAATGCGTTGATGGGTAGTCCATGGATTAACCTGCATGTGGAAGTCCCTTCATTATATCACCAGTGCCTTAAGTACTTCCTTAATGGTCGAGTGGGCGTGCTCTAAGGTGACGTGTCTCCCTTTCCCTCTTGTGAATCCTACTACCTTTATGCCGACTATTACAAGATCAAGGTCAAGAAGATTCAAGCTAATGAGTTTGAACATGCTACGGCTACGACCGACCCATGGATAGACCTGGATGATTCCTATATTTTTTCGATTCACCAATTGGAGGCTACAAACCTGGATATAGGGAAATGCTTTGTTTTTTTTAATAAGGTGGGAGAACATTCCCAAGTATAAGGGAAGCCGAAAGATCACGTCTTATTCCTACACAAATTAGGATCAGGTAATCCCAGAGCCCCCTACTCCTATAAGGCATTAGGATGTCTGCCCCATGGCAATGGTAATATGTCATACTTTCTTATTTCGTCGGGCTGGGATAATCCAGAGTAGGCCGACGCACAACTACTACTTTTAAATCATCAAGCAGGTCCCCTTGGGCTGAAGACCAGATGGGATCGGGTCGATAGCTTTTGTCGTTATGGCTTTGGTAGCATAGGAGTCCCCTAGTGCAGTGTCTATCGTCGTTTAGGCTAGCACCAGTTTCCCATTGGGATCTATCGATTCAGAGGAATCTCCTCCTGCTGAGGGTCCCTCCTCCACAAGTGAAGAAGAGGATTTGGAAGATGCATGTAAAGACCCGCAAATTTCAAGGAAATTTTTTTCTTAATTTTCTTTGGAATTTTTCAAGAGCGCAGCTTCAGACGGCACCTGATTCCGAGGCCCGGTGTGCCCGGAATCAATTTCCGAAGTTTGGCTCGGGTACGTTCAGTGAACGGACGAGCGGGTTTTTCTATCTTTTGAACCGGTGCCCGGAATCGAATTCTGAGGGCACCGATGAAATCGCAGCGCCGGTATTTGCTTAGAAACGCCTCTTCCGGAGTTGCGTTTGCTCAGACGTGGTTTTTAAATTTTGCAGCTTTAAGTCAGAAATAAAATAAAGTTTGTGCGACAACTTTATTTTATTTCACTTAAGCTGCTTGGAAGCCACTTGAAGTCACTTAAAGGCGGCTTGAGCTGAGTTGAACTGGATAGGATGCTATCCAGAAATATCCTACCCCTTGGTAGGATATTTGTGAGGCAGGGACCGCACGAGCCCCGCCGTTTCTTTCGCTAAGTAACGCACCCGCGAAAACCCGTCAAAGTAACTGAAAAGTCAACCGATGCGTTTTCTTTAATTCTTAACAGACCATTTAATTGGGCGGTTTATTTCGTGAATTAAATGGACTGTTTCTTTCGTGAATTAAATGGGTCGTTACTTATGCGTTTTACGTTTGTTGGCAAAATAATAAAATAGACAAACTTGTCTATTTTGGAGGATTGCTATCGTTGTGCAATTCCTCTGAGCCTCCACCCTCTCCGCGAAGAACGCGAAGAACGCGAAGAACGCGAAGAACGCGAAGAACGCCAGCGACCGGAATTCGACGACGCACACCGATATCTGCGACGTCAACGAGCCCTACCCGCGACGTTCTTCGGCGACGCCTCTTCTTCCGCGGCCGATCCTCGTTCGGCAACTAAGGTGAGAATCGGATCTTTTCTTCTCCCTTTTTAATTTCAATATCAACGGATTTAAACTAATTAAATCCGTTTGATCTTGATCCGGAGATTGGCGACGCGACGCCGGATACCGCGACGACGCGACGATCCCCCTTCTTCCGCGACGAGCAATTCCGCGACGACCTCTCGTCCGACGACGACGACAAAGTAAGGGTTGATTGGAATATTTTATTTCTTTTCCCGTGTTTATTCTTTTCAAATAAAGAACCCGATCGGAACAATTTTAATTTATTTAAAATTGTTGATTTGGTTAATTCTTTTCCTCCGATGATTTTATGACTAACGCGGAGGGTGCGGGTCTAACGAACAAGACCCGGCAACCCTCCGCCGATCTTCCTTTTGTGCGGATTTGGCGGGCGACGGCAAAAGCACGACGCAAGGGCCATTTGTTGATTCCGCAGTGAAGATCGTCCCCCGGGAGGAGCAACGGCGCAGACGGGAAAGAAATCGGGCCACCGGAGCATCTCCGGCGGCCCGCGGAAGGAGACGGCGGCGCGGGTCTCCGGCGACCGGAGGCGGCGGCGCCCGGCGCGCCGCCGGAGGAGTCCTCTGCGGCCGAGCCGCGGTGGCGGCGAACCGCCGGACCGCGTCCGCGGTCCGGCCACCAGCACGCGGCCCGCGCGGGCCGCGTTTCTCCCAAAGCCGCGGGTTTGACCCGCGGCGGCTCTTCGGCCGCTCGGCCGAAGACCGAGCCGGCCGGTCCGGTCGGCCAGGCCGCGCCCAGGCCGGACCGGACCCGGCCTAGCCGGGTCGGGCCGGGTCGGGCCGACCCGGTTCGGCCGACCCCAGGGGGGGGTTCGGGCCGGGTCGCCCCGGGCCCAGAACCCCCGTTTCGGGCCCTCTTCGGTCTTTCGCCCATATCTTGGGCCTGGGACCTCCGATTGACGAACCGTCAGCGGCTACGCGATCCTTGGATCGAGACGGTCGTTTCGGTATATTATACTCAAGGTTCGGAAGACTTTGGGTTCGGCCGGGTTGGTTCGTACACGAAACCAACCGGGCCCTCGGAGCGGAAACGCTCATAACTTGAGCTACGGACGTCCGATCGACGTACCGTCAGCTGTGGTAGTTTCCTCTAAGTGAGACGGAACTTTTGGCATACTCCGCCCGAGGATCGGATACAGGCGGAGTACGGTCGGGTTGGTTTTGCCCTAAAAACCAACCGGGCCCTTGGGACGAAAATGCCAATAACTCTCAGACCGGGCGTCCGTTTGACGCGCCGTCTGTTGCGTTGAGATCCTGTTGTCGATACGGAACTTTTGGATACATCAACTTCGGACTACGTGTCAGTTGATGTATCAGCCTCTCGGCTCGTGGAGCGGACCCTCCTAAACGAGCTCGCTTTGTGCGGGAACCCTAGCGCTGGCTGTGACTTCGACGACAGAGCAGAGATCCTTCGTGGACTGCGACGACGACAGAGCAGAGATCCTTCGTGGACTGCGACGACGGCAGAGCAGAGATCCTTCGTGGACTGCGGCGACGACTGTGCAGAGATCCTCAGTGGACTGCGTCGACTACTGCACTCAGCAATCCCATGTGGATCAGTGCCTACAGGTTCTGTGTGAGCCCGATCCTACGTGGGTCCTTACTACCGGTTCTGTGTGAGCCACTGCCTACAGGTTCTGTGTGAGCCCGATCCTGTGTGGGTCTTCTGCGGGGGTTAGTACCTATCGATCCTTCGTGGGTCCGACGACTTAGATGGATCAGTGATCATCTTTGACGTCATCTGAAAAAGTATACCTGGTTGAGCTGAATCTTATGTTACTCTCCTTTGTGGATTGTGTTGAGCTATCCTTTGTGGATTTACTGTTTACTCTCCTTTGTGGATTTGAGTCTTGCTTTCCTATGTGGATTGAGTTGTTCTTGAGCTCGTGAGCAGATCTAGAAGTGGGGACTTAGGTATATGTATGGGCATATACCTAAGTCAAGTCAGATGTTACTTCGTGATTGCACCTTTCTTTTGTGCTATATCCTTTGTGGATTTCGGGAGACCTTCGGGGGTCTCGGGGTCCTTACTGAGTAGCTTATACTCACCCCTGCACGGGCTATGCCCGCACCTTGTTGTGTTGGATGCAGACGACGGACAGCGCTGATCACGGTTGGGGCGTGGAGCAGGACGGTACCTGGAGGTGGACCACTGGGCGGAACGTGCTCGGAGCGGACGTGGGACCCGAGGAGCCTGGAGGCTATCTGTACCCACCCTTCAGGTGGGATTGCCAGTGGACGACACGAGGCCGCCGTCTTTTCTTCAGTTGTTGTACTTTACTTTACAGTTGGGCTTGTATTTCCGGCCCCTTTACTTTTCTGCACTTTACTTTCCGCTTGCTGACTCTGTGTGGTTGTTACTTATAAAGGCAATGCCTTCCCTGTTTACTGGGATTTTACGCCTTGGTGCTAGTCGCCAGCCCCTGGCCTATGGAAGGCGGGCTTGGGGTAGTCACGGCACGGGCCCCGAGGACGGGTCGTGACAAATTGGTATCAGAGGTGGTCGGTTCTACCGCAGACTCTGATCGTCTTTCTTTTCTATATGAAGCAATAGTGTTTAGTGTATTGAGTGTGGTTATCAGTTCAGGGAGCCCAGTGTTGGTGCGGCGGCCGACGTATCCATACACCAGGACCCTGACTCCTGATTTCCGACTTAATGCACGAAAACATTGATTGCGTGTGTGTTTCAAGTTTTCTTTGTGATTACTTATGTCAGCTCACCGGGTATACTGATCTGCTTCATGAAAGTCTCAAGTTTTCCTTGTGATTACTTGTGCCAGCTCACCAGGTATACTGTTCTGACTGTGGTGCTCTTGTTCTCCTTTTCAGGATGGCCCCGCGACGACAGCCAGCTAGGGTTCCGAGTGTAGGGCGCGACGGCAGCCCACCGAGCGACGAGGCCTCGGTGCAGGGCCCTTTGCCAGCTGTGGCACCGGCGGTAGCTTTACCCGCCGAGCCACCGATGCTACCAGTACCAGACGCTGACGATGCAAGTCGCCTCAGGGCACTGCATGAGTTTCAGAGCCAGCGACCGCCCAGGTTTCGCGGTGAGGCGGACCCCCAGGCCGCCGAGGACTGGCTAGAGGCAGTGGTACGGATGTTTAGGCTAGTGAGGACACCAGCGGATCTCATGGTGATTCTCGCAGCGAGCCTCCTGCAGGCAGCGGCAGGACGATGGTGGAGCCTGATGCTCCAGGTTCACGATGAGGCATCCCTGCTCTGGACGGACTTCGAGAGCCTCTTCCGCTCTGAGTTCGTCCCGGCCACCCTCCGAGCGGTGCGCATCCAGGAGCTTCTCCAGCTGCGCCAGGGCAGCATGACGGTCGCTCAGTACGCGGCGAGGTTCACGGACCTATCTCGCTACTCGACCGACATGGTACAGGACCCCTTCTTCCGGGCCCGGACCTTCGAGCAGGGTTTGCGACAGGAGATTCGGGCGTCGCTGATCTCCCTCAGCATTCCGACCCAGGCGGGAGTGCTGGAGCGAGCCCTCCTGATCGAGAGCTTCCTGGCAGAGCCTTCTTCAGCGGCGAGACCTAGCGCAGGGCGGCAGGTAGCTGAGTCTTCGGCAGCAGGTAGCCGACGGATGACTCACGGGTCCAGGCAGACCAGACCCCCACGCAGACGGCCTCAGGACACCGGCTCAGCAGTACGAGGCACACAGCGGAGTGCCAGCCTTTCGAGAGGCAGGCTGTGCTACTCTTGCGGCAGGCAGGGTCACATGGCTCGTGACTGCCCGACTCGCCGATCAGAGGAGCAGCAGAGGGTGGAGGGGCCACCCAGGCAGAGGCAGAGGGTCGACCGTGGCGGGCCGCAGGGAGGAGGCGGACGAGGCAGAGGAGCTGGCCGAGTAGCGGGTGGTGGGCGACGCTTCCAGGCTCTACCCCCACCGCCACCAGGAGGGCCACCTCGACCACATGGAGCTGGCGGGCAGGGACAGGCCCAGCTCCAGGCAGTGGAGGCCTACGACCTCGACATGCCAGAGATGATTCGAGGTACGATCTGTGTCTATTCCACCCTTGCTGCAGTACTTATAGACACAGGAGCGAGTCACTCTTTCATAGCCTCTGCCCTTGTTCGGAGCTCGGAGATTCCGACTGAGCCGTTGGCTCGATCCTTACGGCTAGAGACTCCTACGGGAGCAGACTCGACGATTACGCACTGGTGCCGGCAGTGTGAGCTTACTCTAGGAGGCGAGAGCTTCGGCTGGGATCTCCTTGTAGCGGCGTCGAGGCCTTACGACGTCATCTTGGGCATGGATTGGCTATCCACGGTTCATGCCCAGATCGACTGTTTTAGGCGCAAGGTGCGATGTGTTCGTACCGACGGGAGCAGGTTTACCTTCACCGGCGAGAAGGGAACCTTTGCAGCACAGGATGGACTTCCGCGGAGGAGAGTGCAGCCCATCTCTCATCAGTTGGCTAGCCTCATCCTAGGAGCAGTGGACGTGCGGAGTCCGGCTTTTCCTGCAGTGGTGGACCAGTACGTGGACGTCTTTCCCGACGACGTTCCAGGGCTACCTCCTCGTAGAGAGGTAGACTTTTACATCGACTTGTTCCCCGGGACAGCCCCGATATCTACTCCAGCATATCGGATGGCCCCCGCCGAGCTTCGAGAGCTACGGGTACAGTTGGAGGACTTGCAGAGCAAGGGGTTTATCCGACCCAGTGTTTCACCCTGGGCTTCCCCGATTTTGTTCGCCAAGAAGGCGGACGGGAGCTTGCGACTATGTGTCGACTATCGTCGCCTGAACCAGGTGACAGTGAGGAACAAGTATCCGCTGCCACGGATTGATGACCTCTTCGATCAGCTCAAGGGAGCGCGGTGGTTCTCGAAGATAGACCTCCGGTCAGGCTATCATCAGCTCAGAGTTCGAGACGAGGACGTACAGAAGACGGCCTTCAGGTGTCGGTATGGCCATTATGAGTTCTTGGTTATGCCGTTCGGCGTAACCAATGCTCCAGCAGTGTTCATGAGCCTCATGAACAGGATCTTCCAGCCATACCTCGACCGATTTGTCGTGGTCTTCATTGACGACATTTTGGTATACTCGACGACTGAGGAGGAGCATGCCTACCACCTGCGAGTTGTGCTAGACACGCTCCGAGAGCACCAGCTTTATGGCAAGCTCTCAAAATGCCAGTTCTGGTTGCGTGAGGTCCATTTCTTGGGGCACGTCATTTCTGAGGCGGGAGTTGCAGTGGACCCCGCGAAGATCGAGGCAGTGCTAGCTTGGGAGCCACCCAAGAGCGTGACGGAGGTGCGGAGCTTCTTGGGCTTAGCCGGATACTATCGGAGATTCGTGCCAGACTTCTCCAGAGTTGCGGCACCACTCTCAGCGTTGACGAAGAAGGGGAAACCCTTCGTGTGGTCAGACAGATGTCAGCAGAGCTTCCAGGAGTTGAGGCAGAGATTGACCAGCGCACCTATCTTGAGGTTGCCTGAGGAGGGAGTTGGGTACGTAGTTTACTGCGATGCATCAGGGACTGGACTCGGATGCGTCCTGATGCAGGAGCGGGCCGTGATCGCCTACGGATCACGTCAGTTGAGGCCGCATGAGCAGAACTACGCCACTCATGACCTGGAGTTAGCAGCAGTGGTCTTCGCTCTGAAGACTTGGCGGCACTACCTGATGGACGAGCGCTTCACAGTCTTTTCTGACCACCAGAGTCTCAGGTATATCTTCTCTCAGAAGGACCTGAACCTGAGACAGCGGAGGTGGCTTGAGTTCCTCCAGGACTATGACTTTGAGATAGTCTATACTCCTGGGAAGGGGAACGTGGTAGCCGATGCCCTCAGCAGGAGGACGGGCATTCAGCTGCTTGAGGAGGCGACGGAGTAGCTAGCCTCCTTGCAGATATCCTTCGTGGATAGAGACGGAGCAGCCTTTCTTCAGTCTCTCACAGTCTCTCCTCCACTTCTACAGCGGGTCAGAGAGGCTCAGCGTGAGGACGCTGACTGTGAGACCCGACGTGCACTGATATCCTCAGGTCAGGCGCCTGATGGCTTCTCCCTTGGAGCAGAGCACGACATCCTTTTCAGAGGACGTACCTCCGTACCAGTCGCTTTACGAGAGGAGGTGCCGAGAGAGTTTCACACTTCTCCCTTGGCGGTACATCCCGGAGTGGCGAAGATGTACCAGGATCTCAGACGACAGCACTGGTGGCCGGGCATGAAGAAAGCTGTGGCAGAGTTCGTTTCACGATGCCTCACCTGTCAACAGGTGAAGGCAGAGCATCAGGTACTAGCAGGCTTGGTACAGCCCTTGGAGGTCCCGGAGTGGAAGTGGGACGGCATATCTATGGACTTCGTGACTGGACTTCCACGCACTTCCAGAGGTCACGACTCCATTTGGGTGATTGTCGACCGACTCACCAAGTCGGCACACTTCTTACCCATCAGAGAGCAGGGCTCAGTGGAGAGCTTGGGACGTCTTTACGTCCAGGAGATCGTACGGATTCACGGTGTGCCATCGTCTATCGTCTCCGATCGAGATGCTCGTTTCACTTCCCGGCTCTGGAAGGGGTTGCAGGAGGCGTTCGGGACGCGGCTCCATCTGAGCACAGCCTTCCACCCTCAGACGGATGGTCAGACGGAGAGGACCATACAGACACTCGAGGACATGCTCCGTGCATGTGTTCTCGACTTTGGTCGCAGCTGGGAGGACCACCTACCCTTGGTGGAGTTCGCGTACAACAACAGCTACCACTCCACCATCGGGATGGCACCATACGAGGCGTTGTACGGCAGACCCTGCAGATCACCGTTGTGCTGGACAGACCCTGGGGAGTCAGCACTCGTGGGACCAGAGATGGTCCGAGCCACGACGGAGAAGGTCCAGATCATCCAGGAGAGGATGAGGACAGCTCAGAGCCGGCAGAAGTCATATGCTGACAGGAGGCGGAGGCCACTAGAGTTCGAGGATGGCGACCACGTCTTTTTGCGTGTCTCACCTCGACGTGGTTTACGGAGATTTGGCCGAGGCGGCAAGTTGTCTCCACGCTTCATCGGGCCTTTCCAGGTCCTCAGCAGGATAGGAGAGGTGGCTTATCGCCTGGCTCTACCACCTCAGTTGCACCGGGTGCACGACGTCTTTCACGTGTCTCAGCTGAGGAGATACGTGCACGACCCGACGCACATCATCGACTTTGGGGAGCTGGACGTGGACGATGGGGCGACTTTTGCGGAGGTCCCAGTGGAGATCGAGGATCGACAGGAGCGGGTCCTACGTGGGCGGTCGATTCCTCTTGTGCGCGTCAGATGGCAGCACGGGAACCTCCAGGAGAGCACTTGGGAGCGGGAGGCTCAGATGCGTGCTCAGTACCCCCATTTGTTCCCCTAGTTTTTGATGTATCTTTACGGGGACGTAAAGCCCTGAGGTGGGAGTAATGTAAAGACCCGCAAATTTCAAGGAAATTTTTTTCTT
The DNA here is from genome assembly GCA_963277665.1 of Viscum album. Classification (NCBI taxonomy): domain Eukaryota; kingdom Viridiplantae; phylum Streptophyta; class Magnoliopsida; order Santalales; family Viscaceae; genus Viscum; species Viscum album. The sequence continues at coordinate 30,114,700 of OY728150.1, read as the reverse complement.
AATTTTCTTTGGAATTTTTCAAGAGCGCAGCTTCAGACGGCACATGATTCCGAGGCCCGGTGTGCCCGGAATCAATTTCCGAAGTTTGGCTCGGGTACGTTCAGTGAACGGACGAGCGGGTTTTTCTATCTTTTGAACCGGTGCCCGGAATCGAATTCTGAGGGCACCGATGAAATCGCAGCGCCGGTATTTGCTTAGAAACGCCTCTTCCGAAGTTGCGTTTGCTCAGACGTGGTTTTTAAATTTTGCGGCTTTAAGTCAGAAATAAAATAAAGTTTGTGCGACAACTTTATTTTATTTCACTTAAGCTGCTTGGAAGCCACTTGAAGTCACTTAAAGGCGGCTTGAGCTGAGTTGAACTGGATAGGATGCTATCCAGAAATATCCTACCCCTTGGTAGGATATTTGTGAGGCAGGGCCCGCACGAGCCCCGCCGTTTCTTTCGCTAAGTAACGCACCCGCGAAAACCCGTCAAAGTAACTGAAAAGTCAACCGACGCGTTTTCTTTAATTCTTAACAGACCATTTAATTGGGCGGTTTATTTCGTGAATTAAATGGACTGTTTCTTTCGTGAATTAAATGGGTCGTTACTTATGCGTTTTACGTTTGTTGGCAAAATAATAAAATAGACAAACTTGTCTATTTTGGAGGATTGCTATCGTTGTGCAATTCCTCTGAGCCTCCACCCTCTCCGCGAAGAACGCGAAGAACGCGAAGAACGCGAAGAACGCGAAGAACGCCAGCGACCGGAATTCGACGACGCACACCGAGATCTGCGACGTCAACGAGCCCTACCCGCGACGTTCTTCGGCGACGCCTCTTCTTCCGCGGCCGATCCTCGTTCGGCAACTAAGGTGAGAATCGGATCTTTTCTTCTCCCTTTTTAATTTCAATATCAACGGATTTAAACTAATTAAATCCGTTTGATCTTGATCCGGAGATTGGCGACGCGACGCCGGATACCGCGACGACGCGACGATCCCCCTTCTTCCGCGATGAGCAATTCCGCGACGACCTCTCGTCCGACGACGACGACAAAGTAAGGGTTGATTGGAATATTTTATTTCTTTTCCCGTGTTTATTCTTTTCAAATAAAGAACCCGATCGGAACAATTTTAATTTATTTAAAATTGTTGATTTGGTTAATTCTTTTCCTCCGATGATTTTATGACTAACGCGGAGGGTGCGGGTCTAACGAACAAGACCCGGCAACCCTCCGCCGATCTTCCTTTTGTGCGGATTTGGCGGGCGATGGCAAAAGCACGACGCAAGGGCCATTTGTTGATTCCGCAGTGAAGATCGTCCCCCGGGAGGAGCAACAGCGCAGACGGGAAAGAAATCGGGCCACCGGAGCATCTCCGGCGGCCCGCGGAAGGAGACGGCGGTGCGGGTCGCCGGCGACCGGAGGCGGCGGCGCCCGGCGCGCCGCCGGAGGAGTCCTCCGCGGCCGAGCCGCGGCGGCGGCGAACCGCCGGACCGCGTCCGCGGTCCGGCCACCAGCACGCGGCCCGCGCGGGCCGCGTTTCTCCCAAAGCCGCGGGTTTGACCCGCGGCGGCTCTTCGGCCGCTCGGCCGAAGACCGAGCCGGCCGGTCCGGTCGGCCGGGCCGCGCCCAGGCCAGACCGGACCCGGCCTAGCCGGGTCGGGCCGGGTCGGGCCGACCCGGTTCGGCCGACCCCAGGGGGGGGTTCGGGCCGGGTCGCCCCGGGCCCAGAACCCCCGTTTCGGGCCCTCTTCGGTCTTTCGCCCATATCTTGGGCCTGGGACCTCCGATTGACGAACCGTCAGCGGCTACGCGATCCTTGGATCGAGACGGTCGTTTCGGTATATTATACTCAAGGTTCGGAAGACTTTGGGTTCGGCCGGGTTGGTTCGTACACGAAACCAACCGGGCCCTCGGAGCGGAAACGCTCATAACTTGAGCTACGGACGTCCGATCGACGTACCGTCAGCTGTGGTAGTTTCCTCTAAGTGAGACGGAACTTTTGGCATACTCCGCCCGAGGATCGGATACAGGCGGAGTACGGTCGGGTTGGTTTTGCCCTAAAAACCAACCGGGCCCCTGGGACGAAAATACCAATAACTCTCAGACCGGGCGTCCGTTTGACGCGCCGTCTGTTGCGTTGAGATCCTGTTGTCGATACGGAACTTTTGGATACATCAACTTCGGACTACGTGTCAGTTGATGTATCAGCCTCTCGGCTCGTGGAGCGGACCCTCCTAAACGAGCTCGCTTTGTGCGGGAACCCTAGCGCTGGCTGTGACTTCGACGACAGAGCAGAGATCCTTCGTGGACTGCGACGACGACAGAGCAGAGATCCTTCGTGGACTGCGACGACGGCAGAGCAGAGATCCTTCGTGGACTGCGGCGACGACTGTGCAGAGATCCTCAGTGGACTGCGTCGACTACTGCACTCAGCGATCCCATGTGGATCAGTGCCTACAGGTTCTGTGTGAGCCCGATCCTACGTGGGTCCTTACTACCGGTTCTGTGTGAGCCACTGCCTACAGGTTCTGTGTGAGCCCGATCCTGTGTGGGTCTTCTGCGGGGGTTAGTACCTATCGATCCTTCGTGGGTCCGACGACTTAGATGGATCAGTGATCATCTTTGACGTCATCTGAAAAAGTATACCTGGTTGAGCTGAATCTTATGTTACTCTCCTTTGTGGATTGTGTTGAACTATCCTTTGTGGATTTACTGTTTACTCTCCTTTGTGGATTTGAGTCTTGCTTTCCTATGTGGATTGAGTTGTTCTTGAGCTCGTGAGCAGAGCTAGAAGTGGGGACTTAGGTATATGTATGGGCATATACCTAAGTCAAGTCAGATGTTACTTCGTGATTGCACCTTTCTTTTGTGCTATATCCTTTGTGGATTTCGGGAGACCTTCGGGGGTCTCGGGGTCCTTACTGAGTAGCTTATACTCACCCCTGCACGGGCTATGCCCGCACCTTGTTGTGTTGGATGCAGACGACGGACAGCGCTGATCACGGTTGGGGCGTGGAGCAGGACGGTACCTGGAGGTGGACCACTGGGCGGAACGTGCTCGGAGCGGACGTGGGACCCGAGGAGCCTGGAGGCTATCTGTACCCACCCTTCAGGTGGGATTGCCAGTGGACGACACGAGGCCGCCGTCTTTTCTTCAGTTGTTGTACTTTACTTTACAGTTGGGCTTGTATTTCCGGCCCCTTTACTTTTCTGCACTTTACTTTCCGCTTGCTGACTCTGTGTGGTTGTTACTTATAAAGGCAATGCCTTCCCTGTTTACTGGGATTTTACGCCTTGGTGCTAGTCGCCAGCCCCTGGCCTATGGAAGGCGGGCTTGGGGTAGTCACGGCACGGGCCCCGAGGACGGGTCGTGACAATGCACCTCCTTCATTCGAAGAGGGTGTCTCTACCATGGTCGATGAATTGGTATAGGTGAACCTCAGTAGCAAGACGGATCTGAAACGCACATTCATCAGTGACGTTATGCCTGCCAAAGAGCAATATCAGTACATGGACTTCCTGAAGTATCATCGTGATGTGTTTTCCTAGAGTTATAATTAGATGTCGGGACTAGATCCTTAGGTCTCCGTCCACTGCCTCGGTCTTATAGAAAATCATCAAGGGTTCAAACAGCCTCCCAGAAAGATGCACCCTTCTCACAATGCCATGGTTGAGGGAAAATTTGATAAGCTCATCATATCCAATTTCATCAATGAGGCCTAGTACCCTATATGGTTAGCCAAAATTGTGCCCGTTAGGAATAATAACGGACAGATTCGAGTCTGCATTGACTTCCAGGATCTCAACTGTCACTATCTAAAGGATTATTTTCCCCTTCCTATGATAGAACTGTTGATCGATTCCACCACTGGATTTCAATCTCTCTCCTTCATGGATGGGTATTTTGGGTATAACCAAATCCGAATGGACCCTGAGGACGAAGAGTTTACAGCCTTCAGGGAACCATAAGATACTTTTTTCTACCATTTAAGGCCCTTCAGTCTAAATAATTCAGGTGGAACCTATCAGCGCACCATGCATCGCATATTTAATCCAATCCTTGGGACATTGGTGGAATGATACATGGATTATCTGGTGTTCAAATATTTCTAGTGTCAGGATCATCTCAAAGTACTTGAGAAAGTGTTCGGCTTCCCTTGTTCTTGTCATCTGAAGATGAACCCATTGAAGTGTGCCTTCAGGGTCACCTCTAAAAAGTTTCTCAGCTTCGTTGTCAGATATAGAGGCATCAATATCAATCCTCATAAGATTAAGGCCATCATTCAGATTTATCATCCAAGAAACATTTGGGATCTTTGAGGATTTCAAGGCCACTTTTCCTACATATGCTGATTCATCACAACTTTGGCCAAAAAGTGTAAGCAATTTTCTCGACTAATGAAGAAAGGAATTGTCTATCAGTGGGATGAGGAATGTTAGACTTCTTTAGAGGAAATAAATAAGTATCTATTGCAGCCTCTGGTCCTGATGACACCCATTTCTGGAAATCTGTTGGTCCTTTATGTGACCACCCTGGAACTATCTCTCAGCACCCTTCTCACCCAGAATAAAAATGAGGGAATAAAGAACAATTTATATTATCTCAGTCGCATTCTCCTCAATACAGAGACCAGTTACTCCCCTATCAAGAAAAGATGCCTTGCACTGGTATTAGTAGTGTAAAAATTGTGACATTACTTGCAGCACCATGAGATACAGCTAGTGTCCCGAGTGGATCTGATAAAGTTCATCTTGAACTGCCCCATGTTGACAGGTCATCCAGCTCAGTGGGAAGTGATCCTATAGTAGTTTGACATCAATTTTGTCCCCCAGAAGGATATTAAGGGGAAGGCATTGGAATAATTTCTTGCTGCCCATCCATCTCCTGCGGACCAGTCCCTGGATCTTGATTTTCCCGATGAGGCAATCCTCTCAGTATACCAATTCGTTCTGTGTTGGAAAATGCACTTTGATGCCGCTTCCTGAATACCTACTGGCAGAAGACTCAATGACCCCAGACTCAATAGAGTGGGCCTGGGTATCGTCTTCATCACTCTAGCACAAGTTGTTCTTTCAAATTCATTCCTATTGTTATAAGTCCATACCGAAAATGAGGAAAAGTATCAAGCCCTCATTACTAGCCTCAAGATGGCCCTCAAGATTGATGTCCCCCACTTTCATGTGAAAGGGGACTCCGAACTAGTCATGAAACTGATCAATAGTGACTATGTCGTTAAGAAGATAGAGCCCATGCCATTGTTGAAACGTACCTGCCAATTGATGGCCTAGTTCCCATATCGACCAAAAGTTACCCATGTCCCACGATCCTAGAACAGTCGAGCCGATGTATTGGCCAGCTTGGTTGCATCTCTTGTGTAGCCTGATTAGGATGATTTGATTATCCATGTGGAACATCGTAGATTAATCTCCCCCATCACTCTGGATGATGATGATAGACTACAAGTAATCCACCTTTCCAGTGACAGCTCGCTAGTGCAGGTTCATCCTGACCACTACGGATTTCTTTTCCAAGTGGGCAGAGGAAGTTCCACTCAAGAAGTTCAAGGCCCATTATATTTTTGAATTTTTGATCTCCAACATCATCTACCAATTTGGAGTTCCTCACGACGTCCCCACCGATAATGGCACCAACTCTCGGGCAGCCGAGTTGAAGAAATTATATGCCAAGTACAACATACATTTTAACCATACCTCCTGCTATTAGGCGCAAGAAAATGGGAAGATCGAGGCATTCAAAAAAATCATCTCTAACATCCTATAGAAAATTGTTGGTCAGAACAAGAAGAGTTGACCAGACAAGCTCCCCAATGCATTCTGGGCTTATTATGTTGGGACCAAGTTGGACGGATAAGAAATTAAGAAGATTTTATTGTTACAGAGTGTTGTTTTTTGTTGTCAAATAAGTTAAATCAATTAACTTTGTAAAGGACTTGTAAACTATGATGATGCTTTACTAATTTTTATTTCACAAATATCATAAGTTTGGAGAACTTTTGATGCAAGACTTTTGAAAGATAGAGAGAGTAAAGAAGTGTTTTTGGAAAAAGAAAGAAAGTGACGCGCAAGTCAAAAGTGGCGTGCAAGTATTGGCGTGCAAGTATTGGCGCAAAATTATTGGCGCGCAAGTATTGGCACGCAAGTATTGGCATGCAAGTGTATGTTGCGCACAATCCATATTTCAAGATCATCTCATCAAAATATGATAAAGGAAATAAAGTGGCGCGCAAGTTAAAGATTGGCGCGCAAGTCAAAAACTGGCGCACAAGTATAAGGGGCGTGCAAGTGTAGCTCGCAAGTGTATGTTACACGCAAGTCATATTTCAGGATCATGCCATCAAAATATGATAAAGGAAAGAAAGTGTCGCGCTAGTGATGGAGCGGCGCGCAAGTGATGGGGCGGCATGCAACTAGGAACGATGCACAAGTGTGGCACGCAAGTGTTCCACGCAAGTCATATTTCAACATCATCATATCAAAATATGATAAAGGAAAGAAAGTGTCACCCAAGTGATGGAGCGGCGCACAAGTGTGGCGCGCAAGTCACCAAAATGCCTATAAATAGATGACTAGCCTCCTCATTTTTTCAATGCTCAACACTTAAGAGAAAATTATAGCTCTGATCGCACAAGTAGTAGAGGGTGCTCTAATCGCGCAAGTAGTAGAGGGCGACGTGCAAGATGAAGTGGCACACAAGCTGAGGGTTATTTATAAGGTGCGTAATTAGGGTGTCATGCAAGTTTTGTCATGCAAGTTTTGTTGCTCAAGTTTCCAGAGGCGTGCAAGCAGGGAGGTGATTTCAAGAAGTGGGCTGTGTATAAGCCAAAGGTGGTGCGAAAGTTGTGAGTTGTGCTCAATGGTGGCATGCAAGTAGTGAGTAGGCGCGCAAGTAGGTGGCGCGCAATAAGGTGGCGCGCAAGCAGGGAGGCGTGCAAGTAGGTGGCGCGCAAGCAAGGAGGCACGCAAGTAGGGAGTGGCGCGCAAGCTGTCTACACCAGGAGGTTCTTACTGACTTCTGGGTAGGAAGGTGAAGAATTGTTTTGAAAGATTTGATTTGTGAAAGTTCATTAAGAATCATATAATCATTACATTACCCTATTTGTGCTAAGAGGGAGAACACGCACTATTGGATTGTTTTCAAAGTGATACACAAGTGTAAGGGTATATCCTACTCATTGTATTCCACATCAAAGGATTGTTTTCTAGTGGATTGTGTGGTACTGGATTGTTTCCATACCATACCAAGGACATATCTACTCTTTTTGAGTAGTGAACCTTGTAAATCTTGTGTTCCTGTGGTTGTTTGTGTTTAGAAAGGGAAGAAACTATTTAACAGGAGGCGAAGGTTGTTTCAAAAATCAAGAAACATAAAAAAGAAAAAGATATCATTGATTCACCCCCTCCCCCTCTCAGTGATACTTGGATCCTGACTGGGAACTTCAATTGGTATAAGAGCCAGGTTCCCTTCGTTTATTCTTTGCTGAAGTGGTTAAAGAGAAGTTGTGATGGAGAATCTAAATTGCGTGAATAGTAATGGGATTTCAATTTTTGATGGAAAGGACTATCACATCTGGAAGGATAGAATGATTCCTTATATTATGTTTCTTGGATATGAAGTTCTTTAAACTACAACAGATGGATTTCCTGCTATTGATGACAAGGTTTATCTTACTCTTGTCAATAAGAATAACCTTGAGAATGATGGAAGAGCTAAAAACGTGTTACTCTCATCTCTTTATGAGAGTGAATTTTTAAGAGTGAAAGGTGTTTCTACAGACAAAGGAATTTGGGACAAACTAAAGAACATCTATGAAGGAAATACAAAAGTGAAGAAGGATAAACTACAAATCTGGAGACTGAAGTATGAAGAATTGAAAATGGGAGAATCTGAATCTGTTGGGGATTTCTTTACCATGATAAATGATATTGTTAGTAAAATCAGATGTCTTGGTGAAACATTGGAGGATTCTACAGTTGTCGAAAATATCTTGAGAATTCTGCTTGATAAGTTTGATGCTAAAGTTTCTTCATTAGAAGATAGAAACCCTGAAACATTATCTTTGGATGATTTGCATTGCACTCTCATTACTTATGAGATGAGAAGGGAGAAGACTGTGAAGGGAAAAACAAAAGCTGATAGATAAATGTCATTCAAGGCTACAAAGAGAGATAATTCAAAGAAAACTCTTATTGAAGATGATTCTGGTGAATCCGATTATAAATATGAGGTATGTAAAATTTTTGATGAAATTTTATCCTTTTTTCTAATAATGTGAAAAGAGGTACAAAGAAATACAAGGTTAAACTTCCCTTGAAATGTTTTGAGTGTGGAGCTATTGGTCACTTTGCGGCTAACTGTACTCAAAAGAATAAATAAGAAGATAGTGATGATGATAATAGAAGACCAAGAAGGTTGTGGAAGAAACAAGATGACAAAGATAAATATTCTTCAAATGGGAAGGATAAAAGGTTCTTCAAATCAAAAAGATGAAGCTTTTTATCTAAAGATGAAGATTAAGAAGATATCGAAGTTGAATCCGAGAAATTATTTGCTGAAACAACTAGAGAGAATACCTTTATTGATGTAGTGAATAATGAAGATTATGAGAGAAACTGTTCAGAAGAAGAAGAAACTCAACTTGAATATCATCTGAAAGAAGAGTTGAAAGAATTCTTGAGGAAGATCAGAATACTTGAGAAGGAAAACAAAAAGGTGATAAATGAAAATTCCACATTAAAAAATAAAGAATGATTTACTGATGAGAAAATAAATATGAAAAGGGAGATTGATGATCTGAAAAATTATCTTGAGAATATAAAGAATCATAATGATCATCTTTAAGTAAAGATGAATGAAAAATAAGAAGAGTTGGAACTTTTCCAATAGAAACTTTATAAAGCTAAAGAAATGAATATCAGTTTCAAAAATTCTATCTCAGAAGTTGGTGAATGTTCCAGTAAGAATGAACCAAACAAGGATCCACAAAAGTTACCTTCAAAGGTCAATATTAAATACAGAACTAGTTCTGATAAGAACAAGGCTGGAAAGACCATGTATGTGATCAAAGTCATCAATGATGAAAAATCAGAATTGCATAAAAATAATGAGTCAATAAAGACTTATAATACTTCTAGTGCTGTTAAATCTGAAATGAGAAAGGGAGTTACAAATGAAAACATGAAGGTTGATGGTTAGCATAGTTTTATTAAGAAGGTTTTTGAGAATCGTGTTCACAAATCTAGTCAGTATAGAAGTTTTAGAGGCAAATATTCTTTCTATGGTTATTGCTGGTATTGTGGTGGATTAGGACACATGGAAAATATGTGTTGGTTCAACCAACAACATTAAAACTATTCCACAAGTTTTTAAAGACAAGTATTGAGGGGGAGTCAATCCTTTCAAAATAGAAAGTCTCCAAATAAATTTTAGAAGATATCTGAGAAGACTGGTGTGAAAGTTGAGAATAGGTTCCAACCACTGGAAACTATTTGTGAAAGATGTGATCGACCTGGACATATTTCCAAGGGATGACTTAGTGTGTTACCAGAGCAACAAAATATTCTTAATAATTCTCAAAAGCCAGAGTTTTTAAAAGCTAAAAGGGATAGGTCTAATAAGTCTGAAAAGAAATAGTGCATGGTTTTCTGGCCCGAACACATTGACCTGGCTAGGAAATTGGAGGAAGCACAACAAAAAGTGAAGGAACAGGAAGAAAAAAAAGATCTTGTTGTCAAAACTACTTTTAAAGCTAAAAAAGGAGAACTTCCATGGATTCTTGATAGTGGGTGTTCTTCTCATATGATAGGAGACTTAAATTTACTGAAAAATGTGAAATACTTCAAAGAACGAACTGTTACATTTGGAAATGATGAATCTCTGACAATCAAAGGTGTTGGATCAGCCATCATCAGAATAGAAAAAATGAAATCTAAGAAAACATTATATGTTTATGGTTTGAAACATAATCAAGTGTTTCACAACTCTATGATGAGAGCAACAAAGTTATATTCAGAAAATATGGGTTCATTGTGAAATGTGAAAATGATGGAAATATAGTTACAAGAGGCCAACGTACAAAAGGAAACTTGTTCCAAGTTGGTGAAGTACAAAATTCTTGTTACATGTGAATGGTGGATGAAAATCAGTTATGGCATAAAAGTCTGGGACATATGTTTCATAGAAACATGTGTAAGTTATCAACGTGAGACAGTGTCCGAGATATGCCTGATTTATCAAGAAGAAGAGATTGGTGTTGCACTATCTGTGAAAAATGGAATATTACAAACTCTTTTCATAAGAGAGTTTAAATTCATTCAAAACAACCCTTGGAACTTGTACATTCTGATATATGTGGACCAATGAGCAAGAATTCAACAAATGGAGATAATTACTTCATTACTTTCATTGATGATTTTACTCTCCTTACTTGTGTTATGTACATGAGACATAAGTCAGATGCTTTGAAAATGTTTAAGAGTTTCAGGAGGAAAGAAGAAAAGGAATGTGAGTATTCAGTGAAGAAGTTGAGAACTGATAATGGTGGTGAGTATAGGAATGAAGAGTTTTAAAGTTACCTTGAGAAACATGGAATTCGGCATGAGTTCAGTTCACCATACACACCTAAAAAAATAGGGTTGCTGAAAGAAAGAATCAAAGTCTGGTGGAAATGGGGAGAACTATGTTACTTGATCATAGTCTTTCTCATTATTATTGGAGGCAAGCCATGAGCACTGTTGTTTATATTCAGAACTGATGCTTCTATAGGCCAAACTCATATATGACTTCATATGAAATGTTCTACGTAAAAACTCCAAGTTTGAAACATTTAAGAGTATTTGGGAGTTCATGCATTATAAAGAATAAAGGTGGAAACCTTGGAAAGTTTTAGCAAAGAGGAGATGATGGATTTTTTTTTGGCTATGCTCCAGAAGGAAGAGGATATAGATGTCTCAATAAAGAAACAGGAAGAATTATTGATTCTTCAGATGTAAAATTTGTTGAAAATGTTGATAAAGAAAATTAGTCATATGTTGATGTGGAAGTTGAGAAGGATAGAGAAGCTTTTGTTAATGATTCAGATAATGCTGCAGACTGTGTTAATCCTATCAGTGAAGAGGAATCCGACTCAGAAATCTCGAGTGATGAGGATGAAGCTCGAACAACTCATCCTAGGTTGAGGAAACAAGTGGAGGCTTAGAATATTATTGGAGATAAACATCAGAGGGTTCAAACAAGAAGAAAAATTAATGTTATATCACATAATTCTCTTTATTCGAAAGTTGAACTAAATTATGTAAATGAAGCATTTGAGCATCCAGAATGGGTTCGTGCAATGAATAAAGAGCTTGATCAGATAGAGAATAATGATACTTGGGAACTTGTACCCAAGATGGACAACAAGAACATTATTGGTACAAAGTGGGTTTTCTGGAACAAGCTGAATGAAGAAGGTAAAGTAATAAGAAACAAAGCAAGATTGGTTTTCAAAGGGTATTCACAAATTGAAGGTATTGATTTTGATGAAACCTTTGCTCTGGTGGAAAGATTAGAAACAATCAGAATCTTTCTTGCTATTTCTGCACAACGAGGTTACAAAATCTTTCAAATGGATGTAAAATCTTAATTCTTGAATGGTGACCTTGAAGTGGAAGTTTACTTTGATCAACCTTATGGATTTTTTATTGGAAAGGATGAAAGTTGTGTGTGTAGGTTGAAGAAGGCTTTGTATGGACTAAAACAGGCTCTGAGAGCATGGTATTCTAAATTAGATACTTGATTAAAGAAGATGAACTTTAATAAAGGGAGAGTTGACAGCAATCTCTACATCAAGGAATGTCAGGAGTTTTCACTGATCATTATTGTTTATGTTAATGATATTATATTTTGCTGGAAATGATGAAAGATCATGGGAAAAATTGCTGAGGAGATGAAGAAGTTATTTGATATTTCCATGCTGGGAGAAATGAAGTACTTTCTTGGGCTACAAATTTCACAGAAGAAGAATTGAATTTTTCTGTCTCAAGAAAAGTATGCTAAGGAACTTTTGAAGAAGTTTGAAATGGAAAATTTGAAACCATTTTCCACACCAATTTTAGTGGGAACCAATTTTTCTAAAGATGGATAAGTCAAGGAAGTTGATCAGAAAGAGTTTCGAAAGCTGATTAAAAGTCTGTTGTATTTGACTGCCTCAAGACCCAACATCATCTATGTTGTTACTTTATGTGAAAGATTTCAGAGTGCTCCTAAAGAATCACATTTGATTGCTGGAAAAATAATTCTCGGATATATCAAAGGCAAAACAAATTTTGGAATCAGGTATGATGGCTCAGGAAATATTGATCTATTCGGGTATTCTGATGCTGATTGGGCAGGAAATATTGATGACTGAAGATCCACATCTGGTGGAGTTTTCTTTTTGGGGAAAAGTTATGTTAGTTGGCATACCAAGAAACAAAATTCAGTAACTCTTACAACAGATGAAGCTGAGTATGTTGCTGCTACTCAAGCTGCAACTCAACTAATGTGGATGAAGACTCAGCTGGAAGATCTACTTGTTGAAGTAAAGCTACCATTTCTCTTGGGTTGTGATAATCAGAGTGCAATCAATCTTACAAGAAATCCAGTACAACATTCTTATTCAAAACACATTGATATAAAGTACCACTTCATCAAAGAGTAGGTAGATAAGAATTAATTTAGGTTGGAGTATGTTCCTATATCTGAACAAGTTGCTGATATATTCACAAAACCATTACCGAAGGAACCATTTTCAAAATTGAGGTTGAACATGGGTGTCCAACCTCCTTATCATCAAGGTTAAGGTACATGTTTCGGTCCCCAATCTCATCTTGACTTTGGATAGTGTTTTCAAGGGGGGGAATTGTTTCATAAATGTTTCATAAATCTATCCTTATAGATGCATGCATAAAGGGAGAGTTTTTGGTAAGCTGTGAATCCAGCATGTATATGTGTGAACTATTCTACTATTTGTTGGAGTGGTTGTAGGAAACAATTTTTTTTCAGGAAAGTTGAATAAGTGATGAATTCTAAAGTAAAATATTGAACGATGGTTTGAAGAAGTCTGAAGAGATACGATCATTCGATTTCATAGTCACTACTTTTGGACAGCATGGTTTTCACTGTTAATAATTCTTGTTTCCTACAATGAGTTAGCTCACGTAGGATTAGAATTGTTGATAAGTAATCCATTTCTTAAGGTTACAAAGTTCAGTGATTTATGAATCTTGGTTGAAAACAAAATCCAAAGAGGGAGATTGTTGGGACCAAGTTGGACGGATAAGGAGGTAAGAAGAGTTTGCTGTTACAGAGTGTTGTTTTTTGTTGTCAAATAATTTAAATCAATTCGCTTTGTAAAGGACTTGTAAACTATGACGATGCTTTGCTGATTTATATTTCACAAATATCATAAGTTTGGAGAACTTGTGATGCAATCCTTATGAAGGATAGAGAGAGTAAAGAAGTGTATTTGGAAAAAGAAATAAAGTAGCATGCAAGTATTGGTGCACAGGTATTGGTGCGCAAGTATTGGCGCACAAGTATTGGTGCACAAGTGTATGTTGCTCACAAGTCATATTTCAAGATCATCTCATCAAAATATGACAAAGGAAATAAATTGGTGCGCAAGTTAAAGAATGGCGCGCAAGACAAAAATTGGCACGCAAGTATAAGGGGTGTTCAAGTGTAGTGCAAAAGTGTATGTTATGCGCAAGTCATATTTCAGGATCATGCCATCAAAATATGATAAAGGAAAGAAAGTGTTGTTCTAGTGATGGAGTGGCGCGTAAGTGATGGGGCGGTGCACAAGTAGGAATGACACGCAGGTGTGGTGCGCAAGTGTTCCTCGCAAGTCATATTTCAACATCATCATATCAAAATATGATAAAGTAAAGAAAGTGTCACCTGAGTGATGGAGTGGTGTGCAAGCAGGTGGCGTGCAATCTAAAGTGGCACGCAAGAGGGTTATTTATAAGGTGCGCAAGTAGGGTGTCATAAAATTTTTGTCGTGCAAGTAGTAGAGGGTGCTCTGATCATGCAAGTAGCAGAGGGTGGCACGCAAGCTGAAGTGGCATGCAAGATGAGGGTTATTTATAAGGCGCGCAAGTAGGGTATCGCGCAAGTTTTGTCGTGCAAGTTTTGTCGCGCAAGTTGCCAGAGGAGCACAAGCAGGGAGGTGCATTCAAGAAGTGGGTTGTGTATAAGCCAAAGGTGAAATTCAATTTGTGATTTGTGCTCAATGGTGGTGTGCAAGTAGTGAGTAGGCGCGCAAGAAGGTGGCGCGCAAGCAGTGAGGCGCACAAGTAGGTGGCGCACAAGCAGGGAGGTGCGCAAGCAGGTGGCGCGCAAGCAGGGAGGTGCACAAGTAGGGGTTGGAACGCAAGTTTTCTGCACCAAGAGGTTCTTACCAGCTTCTAGGTAGGAAAGTGAAGAATTTTTTTAAAATATTTGATTTGTGAAAGTTCATTAAGAAGCACAGAATCATTACATTACACTATTTGTGCTAAGAGAGAGCATACACACTATTGTATTGTTTTCAAAGTGCTACACGATTGTATGGGTATATCCTACTCATTGTATTCCACATCAAAGGATTGTTTTCTAGTGGATTGTGTGGTACTGTATTGTTTCTGTACCATACCAATGACATAGCTACTCTTGTTGAGTAGTGAACCTTGAAAATCTTGTGTTCTTGTGGTTGTGTGTGTTCAGTAGGGAAGAAACTCTTTAACAGGAGGCAAAGGTTGTTTCAAAAAGCAGGAAACATAAAAATAAAAAGATATCACTAATTCACCCCCTCCCCCTCTCAGTGATACTTGGATGCTGATTGGGAACTTCATATTAGACGACAACTCGCAATTCTACTCAGGTGACCCCATATTCCCTGGTGTACAGAACAAAGACCATATTTCCCATCGATATTCAATTGCCTTCATTACGTATAGATTTCTATGATCATAAATCAACAGATAAGGTAACTTAAATCCATCTAGATTAATTGGAAGCACTCGATGAGAACAGGCTTCATTCCCTGCATAATCTGGAAAGGCATCGGAACAAGATAGCCAGAGATTTCAAAAAGAAATTCCACCTCCACTCTTTCTTGAAAGGTGGCATGGAATTAGCCCTGATAACACCAATGATACCTGGTAAGAAACCGCCCAAGATGGATCTAAAATGGTAAGGACCGTACATCATTCAAAAGTTTGACCCCAATGGCGCGTTCTCCCTGATTACCAGAGATGGAGAGCGTATAAATCCTCCCACCAATGCCAAATTCCTCAAGAAATACTTTTCCTGAGTAAATAGTCTCTCATGACCTTAAATTGTTCTGTATTCACCACATGATGTTAAAATGTGTGATTCATCCAAACATAAGGATGTAAAACTACTCAGCATTCGCCCCGCATGGTGTTAAACTGCGAGCGGAAAAATACCGTTATGGTTCGAGCTCTACAACCTTAAACTAAGATCTCATTGTATCAAAGTCCTCACCACATGACATTAAACTACATGGAAACTTCAAGAACTACGTATGGATTAATTCTCATCCTCATGGGATATATAGGAATGCTCAGAGCACATGAGCCTTAGCCCGGTTGGTAAGGTCTCTGTTGGTGCATCCAAGCGACCAGGGATCAAATCCAGGCAGAGGCAGAATTTTCCGGGGGTACTATAGCAGGTACTGTAGTAGGGACTGTGAAGTACTATAGCGAGAACTGTAGCAGACACTATTTGGCACTGTAGTAGTCGGGAATATGCCCCCATTTGGGCCTTCAGGCCTCCGATTTGGTCCCCGAATCCTTCATTGGCCTTCGGGCACCCAGGCATTCGGGTCAGTTGGGCCTTCGGGCCATCTCAAGGCCTTCGAGCCACCTACAGATTCAAACCAGACAAAAACTACAAGGAACAAGCTCTACAAGGAGGATGAGCAAGGAGCTTTCACCACAAGCAAAAGCTAAACGGATTGCAAGAATGAGATGGTATGGCACCTGACATCGGGACAAGCTTGTGCATGCACGGGAATGCCTAGCCAAACAGCCATGCGAAGGTGGAGAGCTGATTTCATGATGAAGATGCTGGGGAGGAGCAGTTCCAATTTGTTAGTCTGGGTTGTATGTAATGTTTGTGCCTACGAGAAATGAATCCCTCTATGGCCTATGGGCATGTAATCATTCACCTACGGGAATTGTAAGGTTCCACCTCATCCCTTGAAATGTGGATTATCAAAATAAATAAAAAATAAAGGCCTTCGGGCCATTGGAGGTAGGAATGCTTGGACACCTCATATTAGTGTCCATCCCCCAAACTCTTATCTTTGACTATCCCCCTGGGTGTATTTCTCTGGAGGAACTCGCATGGTGTAGTATAGGTTTCTTTGGCCCCCACTCATGTCAGTATTATGATGATCGCACCATATGCCCCTCCTCATTCTTCTATCCTCCCACTTCCTCACCGCACGATGTTAAACTGCATGGCCCTTTCAGAACTATGTATGGCTTGATTCCCATCCTCATGGGATATGTGGGAACACCCAAACATTTCATCCATAGGCCCATCCCCAAACTTCAGGATCTCCCCTTGGGTCGAAACACACGGTGTAGTGTAGTATTTTTCCCTCATTCACTTCGATTTCATCACGACTGCACCATGTATCCATCTCCCTGAATATCTCCACCTCTTTTGGCGTCATGTATGACGTTAAGCTCCACAAGAACATTCATGCATCACACATTCCCTTTATTTGGGTCTTCATCATCTTTCGCATCCAAAAGGACCCTTGAACGGCATGGATTCTAGGCCCTAGGGCTCTCTCTTACCATTTAGGGCCAACATCCTTGAGGATTTTGGACGACATTTTGATACAAGTCCCGCATTGCAAATATGGTCAGCAGTCGACGCTCAATTGTTGTTCCCATTCCAGGTTACACGATATGGATTCTGTGTTTTGAACACGGTCAATAGCCATCCTCCATCATTGTCACCACCCCTATATATCCTAAAAATTGGGTGTGGTGATTCATTTTGTCATGTTATCCCTTCAAACATCAGTCTTCCTAGGGCAGGAGTGTTAGTCTGGTCGTGGTCGATCCTACCAGATCTCTTTCCCTCATTGCCATACCCTTATATGTTAGGGAGAGCCTGATCATATTCCTTGTTTCCTACATCGATCATTGCTCATGTGGGCTTAGGATTTTTGGTAAGGCAATACACATATAAAGGGTAATGTATCTATGTTTTGAGCCCTATGACCTTAAACTAATATCACCATCATCCTCACCGCAAGACATTAAACTGCGAACTGGATGGGACTTTCCATATTAGATCCCTTGATCTTTTTGTCCACCTGGACCAAGTTCTCATTTAGGATTGTACGGTGTGGTATGGGCTTATGTCTTCATTCACATTGGGTTACTCTCCATTCCATACACATTCCTCATTGAGATACCTTTCCCCTATATGCATCCTTACCGCATGACGTAAATATGCACAGCATCTTTGAGAACTACGTTTGGATTGATTCCCATCCTCATGGGATACGTAGGACTGCCCAAACATTTAGTCTTCGGGTCCAGCCCTGTTTCTTATAAACCTTGTCATCTTTTTGGACCCTTGTCTTGAGTTCCTCAGAAGAAGTTATGTGGTGTGGTATGGGATTATATCCTCATTCAAGTTGGGTTTGTAATAGCCATGTCATGTACCTCTCCCGCCTGAGTGCTCTTCCTCCCCCATTTTTACACTCATCTTTTTTAGTCGGCTTCTCTTGATTTGGGCCCCTCGACCCTCTTTTGAAGTTTACTAATGTTACCAGGAGCACTCTGGTTTAGGTCCTAGAGTGTTGGATTCTACATAGACATGTTATCAGCCATTTTCATGCTTCATGTTCCCCTTAATTTGGGCTTTCATCATATTTCACATCCAAAAGGACCCCCGAACGGTACGGATGCTTGGCCTAAGGGCTCTCCTATCATTTTGGTCCAACGTCCTCGAGGATATCAAATGAAAAATTGATACAATTCCTCTGTTGTGAATATGATCAGCGGTCGACACTCATTTGTTGTTCCCATTTTAGGTCACACGATATGAATCTTGTGTTTCAAACATGGTCAAAAGTTATCATTCATTGTCACAACAACCCCATAAATCCCTAAATGTTGGTTGCATGATTCACATCATTTTCCACTACTTCCTGTCCAGGTTGAATTTCGACACTCTTGGTGTTATCCCTGAGTTCACGTTTGTGCGTTAGGAGGACAAATCCACGGTGAGGTGTCATTCGGGGCTCCACACCATTTTCCCATTTTCATGTATTCCACATGTTGAAAAGACCTTCTCTGCCCTTGTTTCCCACATTGAGCATAGCTCATGTGGGCTTAGGGATTTGGTTGAAGTTTTCGCTCGTTTGGAAGAGTCTCAACCAAATCTCTAATCCCATGTGAGCATTTCATTAAATAATGTCCCCTCTTAATGGTCCACTCTACGGCCTTAAGCTAGGAGTGTGTGACACTAAGACCCTTTTTAAGGGACCCCCTTTGCGGCCTAGTCTCATGCCACATTGGATCACCTACCGTCTTGGGACAATGCCCCTAAAGACCTCAGACAACATTTGTGATAGGTCTCATGTTTCGAACATGGTCAGTGTTTGACCCTCATTTGTCTGCCCCCATTCCAAGATAATGCAAAATAGATGTTGTGTTTCAAACATGGTTAATAGTCATCCTTTATTTTCACACCACTTTCATTGCGGTCTAGATCTTGGGAGTTATGATTCACATCTTTCACCCAAGTGGAATTCTAAAACACTCTTTTTTACACCACCTCGCATCTATGTGCATCAAGAAGGAAATTCAATGATTCTGGGACATCATTCACCTAGCGTTATATTTCCCCTGATGTGCACCCCCTGTACCAGGAAAGTCCTTCCACTACTCCTTGTTTCCCACATCAAGTATGAATCACATGGTCTTAGTGGTTTTGGCAAGATGTGTACTGGTGTATCTGTATCGCACAGGCCTCCTCATCCCACACGACATTAAACCATAATCCTAGAACTATGTTTGGCTTGATTCCCATCCTTATGGGATGCATAGAGATTCCCAGTAAATTCTCCTTGAGCCCATCCTGGGGTCTATCGTCTGCCTTGACATGGCATGAAACCACAAGTCATATTGGGCCCTCACTAGAGAGGTATTATTCAGATGTAAGTTTGACCCCTGATCAAACTAATGCGCCCACCTGATGTGTTTTCAACACAATGGCATAATTTTAAGAGTGTTGTACTCCATTCGAACAACCCATCACTCCAGCCTCCATGCTTTACGTGTCCTTTATTAGAACCCTCATCTGATTTCACGTCTAAGGGAACCCCCTAACAGTATGGATGCTCATCCTATGGCTCGCCTACTATTCTAGGACAAAGTTACAGAAGACTAATGGATAACATTTTGAGTCAGGCCCCATGTTTCAAACATAGTCAGTGGTAGGCCCTCATTTTTCATCCACATTTCAGGCTAACACAATAGGGATATTGTGTTTCGAACATGGTTAATAGTTATCCTCCATTGTCACACCACCCCCATAATGTTCCGAATTTTGGGTATTTTAATTCACACTTTCCACTCCCCTATGTTCAGATTGATTCTAATTCCCTTGGCATTACCCTACTCGTGTACTAGAGCACATTGGGAAAATGGAATTTTGACTGTTCTGAGAACTTCATTCTCTAGTAAAGCCTCAATCTTTCTTCCTGGAAGGCCAGATTGGTCATTTATATCTTGGATTCTCAAAGATTAATTGGCACTCCCACATTCAAACAAATTAATTATACGGTAATCCCTTGTTTCGTGCATCGGGCACGACCCACATGAGCTTAGGGGTTGATCTCTAGATATTTCATGGATGTAATGGAAATGAAACAATAAAAACATACAATGGAATTCATGCACACATTCAAAATTAGTAAGAAATGCATGAAAGAGCATTTATAAGTACACACAAATCATATCTCCTAGGGGTAAACCCCTCCCATAGATGGTTTTACCTCTTCAACGGTGCATTTTAGCTCCACCACTTGTTGATTCGTGGCTTCTAGAACCTGTTGTCACCTACTAAGCTTCTAATCTTCCTTGACAGTAATGGGGTGTAGTTTGTTAGCCTCGATCTAGGCCTGGTCCTTGTCGGCTTAGATAAGGACCATCTCTTTGGAGGCTTGCCTCATCTTTTCTTTGGCCTCAAGTAGTTGGGGCTTCAGGTGTGATATGAGCCTCAATTATGCCTTGAGGAAAGCATACTTCTCATTCGACCGTGCCCTCAAATTTTGGATCTCTTGTTCAACCTCCAAGATCCTTTGGATATTGATGGACCTTCTCTGATGCCAGCCAACACTGAGACTGCGTGCTTCCTCCCACGCCCTCTTAGCAAGGTAGTCCCAAATTGGCATATGATGGAGTTGGGCATTTACTCCTCCAATGCATAGTTCACGTAGACAGGTACGAAGCCTCCCCATCTGATCTATACATTATTATTGCGGGGTCTCCGTGATAAATAACTTGATCATCTTCCATGATCGTCAACGAATGGACTTGTTTTCCTCTTCATTGGAAGTAGTTTTGTCCTAATCTCATGGGTTAGTAGGTTCATATGCGGGAAACACCTCCAAGAGATCAGCAGTAGGGTCTTCCTCAGGTTGTTCTTCATTACTGGATTCCACTTTGACGGCATCCACCTGATCAATATTAAACATTGTCCCACCAGCAATATCACCCGCCGCCATCGGCCATTCATAGGGAACTATGGCCTAGTCAGCTAGGGAACTCAATGTGATAGGAAGAGGCATCTCGATTTTGAGTGGAGCCTCAGGTCTTCCAACCATTTTCATTATTAATATATGCACCATCCTGGAAACTGTGTATGAAAAGGTCATGTTAGCCAGTTAGACCGATCGGATAATGGGTACATCTTTAGAGTATGAGACTTACCCTAGTTTTCCCCTTTGTCTCACCTTAGGTCTACCATCTCTAGGAGGCTGGGGAGCGGCCCCCTATATATTATTTCAGGCTCCAAGGATTCTGAGAAGGCTTCCCCTGCTTCCCCAGCATCGCTGGACTCTACCACCATCATCTCCCCAACTGCGGGCCCCAGTGTTGGGTCCTCTGAGACTACCACACCTTTATCCTCATCAGCGAGAGTGTCCGACTAAAGGTTCTCCTTTATGGGTATGTGTTATTGGAGAAAGTAGGAAAAGGTAGGGATGGAATTAGTGCTCTAAAAGGGAGTGGAAACTTACTTCCAAAGTTGCAGTGAATTCTCCCAAGGAAATTCCCCCCGAGGATGGTATCTCTCCTTATTTAAGAGAGGCTTCCCTGGAGGTCCCCTCCATTTCTTGATGGGATTCTCCCATATTAACTTCTTCCCACTGCAATTCATCAGCATGGCCAGGAAAGGGGAAACTCTCCTCCAATTGAGTTGTCGTTGGTTCTACGAGAGTAGTCATATTCAGCAGCACCCTTTCCTAGTGCAACATCGGCCGCATGTCACCACGGGGATTTATTGCCTCCTCTAGCTCCATTACAAATTTTCTTCCCTCATAAGGGTTATCATTCAAGCCACCTTTCACAAATCCAAGATCCCCTAGAAACATATTATGCATGTTCAGGTCCATCCATAAACTGTTGATGTTGAGGTATTGTTTTCTATTTTCCCTGTATTTCCATGCCTCTGGGAAGACGGCATTGAAAGGGATCAATATCGGATGAAGATTCTTCCCAAGAGATTGAGGGGAGATCCTGAAAAGTCCCAAAGATGATTCACCTCCCTCCTGGGAACTCCTAGATGGAGCCAATAGGCCTAGAATTACACCCTCACTCTCTTCATTTCCGGTCATCACTGGCTTGGGATTTGTCAATTCATGGCATTTTCCCCTGCTTTTATAGCTTCTCCACCCTGGAGAATGTCTGTACTACCTTCTGGACATCCCCCCATCTCCACTGTCTGAAGTTGTGGTGTTGGAACCACCTTGCGGGCCCGGATGGTCACTTGCTTCAGTATTTCACCAGGGTAGGCATCCTCAAAACTCTATACATACTCGTGGACCAGTCCAAATGAAGAATCATATGGGGGAATATCGTTCAATATCTTCCCATCCTCCCTTGTAAACATAATCCAGAGTTGTCGCATCACGCACTGGTGATTCTCGTGTCGCATGTTCATATACACCTAGAGAGTCAGCTTATACAGGCAATGGAATTGTCGGGCGAACTCGTGTGGAGTGTATGGCTCACATATGGGTTCTCAATCTACTCGTGCCACTAGCACACTGCTATGAAAGGATAGCAGATACGATTGTTTCTCTATCATATTTGTACCGTCATCATAATAGTCCCTGGTTGGAAAGGGAATAGATGAAAGATGAACTATTCTGCTCACCCCATCTTACCCAGCATGGTCATAGAATCCATCTTCAATAGGGCACTCCCTGTGATGTTCAAAATTATTGGGTGATAATGTATCCCCGGTGGAGAAATTGGGTTAAGATATTTGTAACCCCCCATGTGTGTCGCGATCCAGCTGTACAAAAATTGGAATGGCCCGCACACTTGTAGCGGCCTCTTCCCCTCACTAACGTGCCCGAGTAGATGGTAAAACTTATGCCTAGATTGATGTGATCCACACCTTCTAGTTGATCCACCATGATAAATGTTCTTGGTCACAGCCCCAAGTGGGCATCTCTTACTGGTAGTATCCATCTATAGATCAGCACTGAGATAAACCTAGCAAGCTTGACTATCAGCCTCTGCTCAGTCTTGATATTGTATCCCCATAGCTTCCACTGTCTATCTTATAGGGTCCTCCAGTACGAACCCTATTTACCCCACTGAGATTCTCACGGACAAATAGGGGGCCTTGACGGTAGTGTTCCCTCTTCCGAGGGGAAATTCATGAAGTAAACAAACCATTGCTTGAAGTGGATGTATCAGGTGTTCTATTTTTTCTTGTTCATTCCTGGAATAATCCTCAGTAGTTCCATCTCCAAAGGCGGAATTTTCTCTATGTCTCCCTAGGAATTCATGGCAGGTATTAACTCTTCATACATCCCTCCTATGATTGGGATGCCAGATTTCTGATGGAGGTCCCAGAGGCTGATTCCAACCTCCCCATGATGTAGGTGGAAAGTATTGGTATCTAGCGACCACCGGCTCAGAAACTTTGGTATAAATTCCTTTAGTTAGAAGATGCTAAATTGGGAGGCACGGGCCGCTTAATATAGGCCAACCCACCTCAAGACATTCTCGCACTCTTCACATGATGCACATGCCCAGTAGGCCCAAGCCCATTCATCTGTGAAGTTGCCACCCTGGCGCAAGTCCCAACAAGTGATCCACCCCTTTTTTGGATTTCTGAGCCCAACCTTGATGATCATCTTATATAGGGGTGGGGATGTCTCATATTATAGTGCCCTTCCATCGATATTGTTGACATGATTATACAGACAATGCACGATGAATGGGGTATGATCTTTCCTGATGCGCCAATCTGCATCCCTATGCCACTGATATTTCTTGCGGGTACTCCTGAACCAGTAGGTTGGCTCATCTTTGTTGGTGTTGGGAATGAAGACTACATCCCTCAATCCAAAACCATATAATGGAAATCTCTTTCATAGCGGATATTCCATCTACACCTCTATCAGCTGCTCTGTCAACAGTTTGTGATCAGAAGTGTTTTTTATGTATTGGCCTATTTTTAGGTTTTTGTACATGGCCTCCCTCCGAGCACAATCAACACCAACCTCTCGCACAGCCTACCGAGTGGCCATTGAATCCACGGAATTTGATAAAATTGCATCTGTGGAACGAGAGTAGAGAAAGAACTATTCACAAAGACCCTTCGCGAAGATCCCTCATGGAGATAATCGCACTTACCCTTTGCACCGCAAAGAAGCATGGGCTTCAGCCTGCATCGCAAATAAAGCAGCGGATCGCGATGCTCCAGTTCACTAAAAACCATTCGAAAAGCACCAGACCAAAGACTCTAGTTCGTTAAAGAATTCATGGATAGTATTGTTCGTGAAGACAGTGTGAGCACTATCATTCGCAAAGATTTAGGTGTGGAAAAAACACCACTGAGACCCTATATATAGGTTCCAGAGGCACCGGCTTCGTGGCAAGCCTCGCACTCTTCGAGGATCCCTTAGGCTTCATGGCACGCCCCGCGCTCAGTGTAGAGCCCTCGATTGCTTCACAGAACCCTTCACCCCGCGGACCATGCCCACTTCGCGAAGAACCCTTTGTGATAAGGTTAAGGCACCACCCTTAGCAAACCATATTCACCCACACCTTCTCGATCCACCGTGAGTTCAATCATCCTGGTTTCTTCAGCGTCTTGCCCTCCGAATTCGACCCTCTCCTTCCGTTGGCTCCAATTTTGAGGGGGCATTTGTTGGAGCTGAAAAATGATTATGGTTCATTCCACATATTAAACTATGGGATTTAAGGAAGTCACCTCCTGAACGGGTCAAAAAGAACCTCCAAGGAATCACAAAATGGACATGCGTGAAGCACTCTGCGTGTCAGGCGCATTTCTGCATGGACGCCTCCACGAGAGGCTCCCCAGCATCCCTTCCTTGTGGGAGTCCGATGCCAACTGGGTGCCA
Organism: Viscum album; assembly: GCA_963277665.1. Classification (NCBI taxonomy): domain Eukaryota; kingdom Viridiplantae; phylum Streptophyta; class Magnoliopsida; order Santalales; family Viscaceae; genus Viscum; species Viscum album. Next base: position 30,090,028 of record OY728150.1, on the reverse strand, counting down.
GGCCCCTCTACGATGCACTTCGCAACAGCCGCGTTAATGAATCTCTATGTGGGGTCAATCCCCCTCTGCGAGGCCAACACGGGCCGACGGAATGGCTCATTTCTGCGGCTTCACTCATCTCCACTATGAGTTATAATCCCCTCTAACTGTGGTTTCCTATAAATAGAAGGTTCACCCCATCTTCCAAACCATTGTTACTCTGACCTTTTAACTTTCCAGCTCCCGTTTTGCATAGACCTTTGTGGAACCCTCAAATGGATTATCAAATGCACTTGGCCTTTGCGATTTATACCCCTTTGCATGCTTTTCAGCCTCTGCCTATGGTGGAGATGACCTTCACAAAGGCATGTGTCCTTCGTAGAGGAAGGGGCCCCTTCGGGGTGCTCGAGGTTTCACGAAGCGTAGATCATTCATGAAATTCTCTCAAAACAAAGAGGTATTCACTAAGGCAAATCCCTGCTCCCTTAAGGGTGGCTTTTCATAAATCCTTGGCCTTTTATGAAGACCCCCCTCTTCGTGAATCCCTTTATCTATGGGTAGTCCTTTCCCTTCACGAGGGACATCCTCTATGCTAAGTCCATCCTATTCGTGAATCCCATCCTCTTTGTGAAGCTCCTCTTTCTAAGACTGATTGCTTTACACACCCCTTTCTTGTACATCATTCCAGGTTTGTACAAAGTGATTTCAAGGTCCCTTAGGTGGTTATTCATGTTGAATTGCTTAGCCTCAGGATTCTTCGCATAGGCATGATAACGTTTATTGCTTCTTCTCATAGCCACGCTAACGTGGTCCCCTCAGTGGATCACTCCACAACACTTCCTTGCCACGACATTGTTGATGCCTTCCCTTCCCCAAGGGTGGGTGGGTATCAGTTATGTAAGCCCTAGGGGTGCGGAGTGAACCCACCTCATCCGAGATGCAGGACATTAAACTGCCAAGCACTATTGTCCTCAGCATATGATGTTAAATTGTAGCCTCACCCCGGGAAATACACGCAGGGCACCCCATCTCGGACATTCTCCACGCCCAATGGTCTCCACAAGAGTGAAATCTTCCTCATATGGAATGAGATCCTCTTTGTTGGAAAGGAGTCTATCCGTGGGGAAGGGAAACCATTCTAGTGTAAGCCACTAACCTTTCTTGTGTGAGGTATCATCCTTGCTCTTCCTATTTTCTTTCGTGCCAAATACTAGAGGATAGATGGGTATAGGAACCTTCATTACCCCCATCCCTCTCTCTCTGGGATTTGTCACCATCGGGCCTCCATCCTGGAGTAAGTCTCAATATCCATCTCCATGGGCCACTAACCATGTGTAAGAACCTGTTTCCTATTTGGGCCTCTAACCACGTGTAAGCCCCATTCCACTTCCCACATACACACCTTTCGCAACGTGATCATCGGGTCTTTTCTGCCTCTTATTTCTCACACTGATCATGACTCACGTGAGCTTAGAGTAAGCATTGACCATGGCATCCTTTTTGGGTCTCCTTAGGTTGTAAGCCCCAAACCACACAGAACTATGGGGACTTTTATCCTTGTCTCCTAGGAAAGGTATGTAGGAATCCTCCCTGAGGTTCAATACCAACACCCATCAGTCCCGACCAATCCACGTCGGTTCACCTTCGTCCCGCATGATGTTAAATTGTATCCTCCACACCAAACTATGTGGAATTTGATCCTTTTCTCCTGGTTAAGGTACGTAGGAAGCCTCCATGAGGTTCAATCCCAACACCCATCGGTACCGACCACTCCATGTTGGTCCACCCTTATCTTGTACAATGTTAAACTGTACACCCCTTTTCGTCCCACAAGATGTTAAACTATACCCATTCAAACTGCGTGGGATTTGATCCTTGTCTCCTAGACGGGGTACGTAGGAATCCTTCCTAAGGTCCAATCCCAATCGATGGTAAGCCATTTTTATCCCTATCCAATGGTAAACCATTGTTATTCCCAATCGGTGGTAAGCCGTTGTGATCCCTATCCAATGGTAATCTGTTGTGATTCCCAATCGATGGTAATCCGTTGTGATCCTTATCCAGCGGCAAGCCATTGTGATTCCCAATTGATGGTAAGACATTGTGATCCATATCCAATGGTAATCCATTGTGATTCCCAATCGACGGTAAATCATTGTGATCCCTATCCAACGGTAAGTTTTTGTGATTCTAAATTGATGGTAAGTTATTGTGATCCCTATCCGATGGTAAGCGGTTAGGATCCCTAATCGGCGGTAATTCGTTGTAGTCCCCTTTGTTGGGACTCACATCTCTGGTCTTCACTTTGGGTGTCAAACCATCCTAGGCTTCTAACCACGCATAAGCCCCGGTATATCATCATGTCGTTGTCCTATGCATACACCCTGATTCTATACCCCCCCCCCCCCCATCCTGAATTACATAGAATTTGATTCCTTACCACAGGGATACGTAGGAAGCCTCTATGAGGTTCAATCCCATCACTCATGTCCCATCATGGTCTTTTCATCGAGAATATGTGTTTTGGGAAGGACATGTCCCAACTCGGAGGTTCTAATTCCTCTGAATCCCATCCATGTGTCTATTCTCACGGGCCACCTCCTCATGTGTCCCATCACCCCTTCAAACTATGTGGGTTTTGATCCTTGTCTCCTAGAAAAGGTACATAGGAAACCTCCCTAAGGTTCAACCCCACTAATGGTAAACCTTGGTTTATTCTTTTTAGGGACCCAAGCATCCTCGGATCCATCTTCATTAGACGTTGTGATCTGCCTATCTAATCGGAATCTCAGGTTCTCCCTCCTGGGGTTGCACCCATATGATCCACTCTTATCAGTGTTCCGATCAGTCTGATCCATCTCCACTAGATGTTAAACTCATGACATACCCTATGTTAAACATGGGAATCTGAGGAAAACCTCAGAGACGTGCCTATGGAATATAATTCCTTGCACTCGGTGTGGGATGCCTCAGGCATTCGTGCCCTCGATAAGCCCTGTCATAAGGGGAATAAACCCAGACGCATCAGTGTTCCAGCATCCAGACATGCCAGCGATGTCCAATGTGTTTGGTGTGACTTTATATAATGTTTTCTTTATTTAATTTATAATTAAATAGGTTAAAGTGAATATAAAAAAGGGTAAATTGATATAAAATATTAAATATATGGAAAAGTGGGATAAAGATACTAAAATTGGAAATTTAGCGTGAAAACACTTGCTTAGTTTGTTTGTTTGATACTAAAAATGTAATTGGGAATTCCTAACTTTTCATGCATTTTACAAAGGTATTTCATTATTCAAGTGGAATTAATTAATCCGAATTTGTTATGTTTTTATATAAATTAAATTTATGTTTGAATGATTTCTAGTAACACTTTGGGATTGTTGAAATGTCTAAAAGTTGATCACTTGCATCATTCCTTTAGTTAGATAGATACATGATTAATTGACATGAGATCAATGTGATTGGATTATTCTTGAATAATTCAAATTAAATATGTGATCCCTTGTTTTTGGCATATGATATGTTGTTATTATATGAGTTTGACATAATGGATGATAAATAGAAATGTGTTTGTCTGCATTGTTGTATAGGTATCAACATTGACTAAAGTTGGTATGAGTTTACTTGAGTGTATTAACTTATCATATTATACTTAAATTGTATGGTAAAAGTGATATTATTAAATAAATTTATAATTTACATTTATTATATATGATCACGGTTAACTTCATTGGATAATAAGAGTTTTATTAGTTTCTAATAAGGATTTTATTCTCACTCTCTATACATACACAGCTTGTGTATATAAAAATTATATTAATGATGTTTCTAGTGATAGTTAGAGACCTCTGTATCTAAGATACAATTTCAATAGACAAATTAGATTTGATTTCATGTACTTTTAGAGTCGTGTAGAATGGGTTTAACATACTTGTTTTTATTTTACTTTTTAGTTATTTTGTTCGTATAATTATTTTTGGGATTTACATTTGAATCTTGTTTGGTACTAGAATACTGTTGGAGATAAATAATATCCTTCTAATGTCATTTAAATATTTCAAATTTGGTGGATTACCTTATGAAGCAAGAACATATTGGTTGCTTTTAACTGATCATCATAAATCATCTAAGTTAAATATTAATGGATAGAAGGTGTGTTGTATTTATGTTCGTCATGTTTATTTTCTATTCTTCTAAAAAAATATCTTTCTAATTGGTTTTACGTTTCTAAAACGTTTATAAATGTTTCATATCATTGACATATATCATCACCATTCCCCACTAACCACTTTAAAATTACCTCATAACAGGAAACCCACTCTCTTTTCCCATAGTATCCTAACTAACACATATAATATTCAAACTTGATTAAGAGGTTATATATGATTCCAAAAGAAAATATTATGTGTTAAATACCATTTTACACTTCCCTATAATAAATATATCTCTAACATATACCAAACTATCTAACTATTAAATATAGTTATTTTGAAAAGTTCTAATGAATATATATAATTAACAATTGAAGAATATTTTTTCCCATAATTTACTTAAATAGAAAATTTATAAATGAGTGTCATACCTACTTCCTCTCATGATATCGAATCGTAGTTCTCCCCAAAGTGTGGAGGTATTTCCTAGCATCCTTGTTTTTTATTTCTTTATGAGGCTTTCTAAAAAATAATTTTCAATAATATGAAAAAAAATATCAATTAAAATCATGGTAATTTTCATTCAAAAAACTCAAATTTTATTAATACCTTGAACTTAGTACTCTTAAAATAAGAAATAATTTCCTAATAATGTGCTACTAAACACTCATTTATGATAAGTGTGGCCTCTAAATCTGTACCAACTCAATCACGCCAGTCACTATACAACTCATGATTATATGCGCTCCATAGCTCACCTAACTCCATGAGCCATGTTGTTCTTACAATCTCACCATTGGGAAAATTATAAAAAATATGGATCCAAAATATTAATTCATATAACATTAAATACAATGAATTTTCTTACCCGTATTTGTACCCAATAATTATCCTTTACTTAATTTTGAAGGTGTATCTAGGAGAGTGGCCTGACAGGAATGATGTTAGAGTATTTGGAAAGTATTACCATAAAACTCCTACATTATCACCATGTTTTTTCAATCCTTTTGAATATCCTCATTATAATCAACCATCAATTGTGTGGAGTGGTTCTACACTGCACTCATGCATGTACTCCCATGATGCCTCATGGAAGATCTAGATATGAAATAAAAAAACAAATATTATATCAATACATATTATAATGAAGAAAAAAATTATGGTCAATTTTTTTTACTAGGGTTCCATAAATATACCTGAGGCAGTGTGATCAGTGGGTGTTTCTTGATCTCTAGGCTGTGAAGGATCATCAACCTATACAAAAGGAGTAGGACCCAATGTCTACTCTGGAGGCTTAGAATGTATAGGAGTAGAAGTCGAAGGAGCATGAGCATAGAAGCTAGGGGAGAATTAATTTTACAGAAAAAAAAATATGGAATATACATTTTTGGAAATTTATAATATGGATGGGGAGTATGGTCCATCATCATATAAGGGAAATAAAGGTGAGGAGGATCAGATGCAAATGGTGGCAAAAACATAGCTGTAAAAAAATATCTTCGGTACCTATAACGATATTATGGGATAAAAAGGTGTGCTAGATGGTATGTCAGAGGAAGGTATAGGGTGTGATCAGGTACACCGAGTGGTGCATGTAGCTCTAGTACCCCCCCCCCACACACACACACACACACCTTGAATCATCTGGATGAGCACTACTACCATTAGTCTTGTCTGATAATAACTATCTATTATGTGGTGGATCCTAATTAAAATTTAAAAAAATTAATCACATGATATTATTTGTCATTTATATATATTTGAAATAAAATACGCACAACGGGCACCAGAGGAGGGATGCCCATCTCTCTCATGAGGCAATTATTGTCTGTAATCCTTTTCCTTCATATCTATTAAATGTTTTTCATTTCCTGTATTTGAAAAAAATGGAATTAATTAGAAATTCATAAATAATGTGTAATCTAAATAATAAATAAGATGGGGTATGAATTAATTAAGGAATACCAGTTTTCAAACCAAATAAAGGATACATAGTGATATAAAAAAATTATTTTATATTTAGTAGGAAGAATATCAAAACAGAAAATATGTGTCATAGAAAAATCAATATGTTCAAATTAGCATATTTAGAATGGGTATCATATAGTTTTCTTATATTTTCAATTTGATCCAATTAAATTTTTGTTTCAGTCATTTGGTTCATTTTGGTCAATTGATTGGGTTATTTTTTCATTTTTTGGGGTTATGTCATTTGGTTCATATTTTAGGTTAGGTCATTTTTCCTTTTTTTTTGTCAGGTCATTATTTTCATTGGTTTTGATTTTAATTATAATTAGTTTAATATAATTAAATCCAATTCATATTGTTTTTTTTAATTTAATTGTTTCATATTTTTTTTGGTTTGGTAGGTTTTAATACAGTTCAATTCAATATTAGAAAATGTAACTCAAAGAAGATTGTAACCATTATATATTGAAAATTCACATGAAGATCAAGTTTGATAAAAAAAATATTTGTAATAAATAGTAAAGAAATTTGAATAGAACCGACCTTAACAACCTAATTTTATCTAAATAAAAAGAACTGAGAACAGAGATAGATGATTCTATATATTTCCCACCACTAGATGTTACCAAGGTCGTACACCATGAGAAGGTTCCAAAAAGTCCTATGACTCCCCCCTAATAGCCTATATCATTTGTATCCCTCAAATGATTTTATCGAGCTATAAAAAATATACTCAAGAATATTATCATGGAACCTCTGGTTTTTCATCATAACGGAGAACTGTTATAGAATTTTAGTGTGACAACTACTCTTAGGACATTATCACATACTATGTTAGGTGGAAAAATAATTATGATGTTATAAGGAGTTTATTAATATTCAAAACAATTAATACAGGTTATCATAAAGTATAAATAATTTAGTTCTAGGGAACCAACTTCAATAGACTCATACTTTCACTAGAGCCAAATGATAATAACCTTCAGTCTGCTAGCTCACACATGATACTCATGTATCTGTTGAGATAGGCCTTTAGTAAAGGTTTCTTCCATGTTTTATTCTATGGGAACTCTTCTTACTGAAAATTCACCCCTCTGAGAAAAATCCATCAAGATGTGAGACTTCCAAAGTATGTGCTTTTTCTATTAGTGTGTCCTTAGATATTTTCCAAGATCCACCACTATAGTATTATCGCAATACAATGTTATAGGGTCTTTACTTCTAGGTACCACATAAAGCTCCTAGAAAAAGTTTTGTATCCAAAAGGCTTCCTTGGCTACATAATAAGACACTATATACTCAAACTCTGCTATATAATTAGTGAAAATTTTCTTCTTTGAACTCTTTCATCTCCCATATCCTCCATTTAGACATAAAATATATCCTAACTATAACTTTAAATCATTATGATCTATTTGAAAACTAGAATCTATATAACCCCTGATGATTAGATCCTTGTCTTTTCAATACATAAGGAAAATATACATAGTTCTTCTTAGATACTTCAGGATAACCTTAATAGTAGACCAATGTTGTTCTATTGGATCATATTTATATATGCCTACCATGATCAATGTATAGGAAATATTAAGTCTAGTACATAACATGTCATACATGATTGATCATATCACTGAAGCGTATGGGATCTTACTTGTTCTCCCTTTCTCCTGTTGTGTTTGAGGACACATTATCTTATAAAGATGTATATCATGTGACACTGGAACCAATACCCTCTTGTATTGTTCCATACTAAATATATTTAGTATGTGGTTAATGTATGTACTTTTACTTACTCTAAGCATCCTCTTGGATCTATCATGAATGATCTTGATCCCTAGAATATAGGCTTCTTCACCTAATTCCTTTATGGAGAAACACTTATTTAACCAATCCTTAACAGACTATAATACTGGTATGTCATTTATAATAAGTAATATTTCATTTACATATAATACTAGGATAGCAACTGCATTCCCACTAAACCTCTTGTAAACACATGGATCATATTCATTCTTAATGAAACCAAATTCTTTTATAGTTGTGTAAAATCAAATGTTCCATGACCTGGATTCTTGCTTCAATCAATAAATGGATCTCTACAACTTGAAAATCCTTTTGGAATCACCTGGAGTCACAAACCCTTCTGGTTGTTTCATATAGACATCTTCCCAAAGGTTCCCATTAAGGAAAGCGGTCTTGATTTCCATATTTAAAATTTCATAATCATGGTAAGTTTCTATGGTAAGTAGAATTTTTATGGATTTAAACATGGAAACTGGTGAAAAAGTTTCATCATAGTCAATTACTTGATGTTGTTTAAACCCTTTATCCAATATCCTTTCTTTATAGGTATTTACCTTACCTTATATTCCCAATTTTCTCTTGAATACCCATTTTCACCCTAAAAGCTTTACATAAATTGGTGCATCGACCAGAACCCAAACTTAGTTTAGATATATGGAATCCATTTATGAATTCATGTATTCTTATAACCTTGAATATTTTAAGCTCTCTACTACCTCTTTTTATGATAGAGGTTCATCATTGTCAACCAATAACGATTCACCATCTTCAATGACTATAAAATCATATCTCTTTGGTTCTATTACCTCTGTAGTGATCCTACATAGTACTTATGTTTTAGGAACTAATTCTTCCATGGGGACCTCTAGAATCTATTCCTTTACCAACTCTTATGTATCTTGAGCATCAACTTCATTTAATTAAATATTGATCCCAATATCCCTTTTGAGGGTGTGCTCCCTTTCAAGAAAGATGGATTTTCTAGAGACATTCACTTTCTGTTTTGAGGGGTTATATAGGTAGTATCCCTTGGTTTCTTTAGGATACCCTATAAAGATAAACTTTTTTCCACAGGGTGCTAGTTTTTTCCTGATAATTCCTTAATAAATTCCTTGAAACCCCATATATATGTGAAAAAAATGGTTTCTTTCTACTCCATAACTTGAATATAATTACATTTTATGCTTTAGTTGGTACTCTGTTTAGTGTGTATGTTGTGGTCTATAATTTATATCCCTAAAAGTATAATGGAATATCTATATGAATCATCATAGACCTTACCATGTCTAGCAAGGTATGATTCCTCCTTTCACTAAGACCATTTCAGTGTGTTGTGTAAGGTGGAGTGAGTTGATATAGAATCTCAAACACCCATATAAATTTGATGAACTCTTGGTTAAGAGATTCACCACCTTGATCTAATTGAAGTTTCTTTATCTTCTTTCCAAGTTGATTCTCTAATTTATTCTTGAATTATTTGAATTTCTAAAATTACTCATACTTATACCTTATTAAGTATACAAATCCATATCTACTCAAGTCATCAGTAAAAGTTATAAAGTAAGAGTACCCACCTCTAAATTCTACTAGAAATGTTCTACACACATAAATGTATACCAATCCTAAAATCTCAATGGCCATTTCACCCTATCCATTGAATAGTGGTTTGTTCATTTTTCCTTGTAAACAAGCATGACATCTTTCAACTGGTTTTAGCTCAAAATATTATAAATAATAATCTTGATAGAGATTTTTCAAATGCTTCTCATTTGAATTAATAAGATGGTGATGTTATAGTTGAGTATCATATGAGTTGTGTGAACATGATTCATTGTCTATTTCAAATACTTAGTTTTTTTAATTTAATACATAAATATCATTATTTAAATGTTTCATACCATAACATGTGTTTTATTTGTAAAAGAAACAACTTTTAATTCAAAAATTGAAAATAAAACCATCTCCATCTAGGCATGATACAGAAATTATGTTCTTGGTAATAGTCGGTACATAATAAAAATCCCTTAAAACTAATATTATTCCTATTATAAATGAAATTTCATAGTCACAAATGGATAGATTAGTCATCCTTGCACCATTGGAAACTCACAAATCCACCTCTCCTCTACTAATATTTAGGAATCTGCTTGGTTCATGTATTTGGATACATATGTGAGCACCACAAGCTGTATGTAATAACCAATGTGTAGATATTGACATATTACACTCTATAACGAATGAACCTTTAGCTTACCCTTGCTTCTTTGTGCAGTTCTTCTTCTAGTGTCCTTTATTACCACATGAAAGACATAATAGCTCCATTTACTTTACCTACATATGGATCTTCCTCTTCTTGGAAGGACGATGCTCAAGATCTTTAGACTTGTTATGAGTATTTGCCCCCTTCTCCTTGTTCTCCATTTTATTATTCACCATATGGACTATGGGTTTATCATACCCCATTCCCTTATCCACTTAGAGAATTAGATTAACATGTTCTAAAAGACACTTCTCATTATTGGTCATGTTATAATTAACAATAAAACTAGATAAGGTCTCGGGTAGTGAGGAGAGTATGATATTTGTGTGCAAATAATCTAGGAATTCAATCCCTAAGATGTATAATCATTCAATTCAACCAATAAAATTGACTACCTAAGGACCAAATGGCACAGACTCTCTAATATTAGTTGTAAACAAAGAATTATAGATCTTCTATCTCTCTTATGTCGCCTTCTCTTGATAGAGATCCTAAAGGTGAGACATCATGATTTACACATCCATGTACTCATGTTTATTCAAAATATCATTTTTTATAGATGATAGAATGAATCACTAAACATCTATATCATCATTCAAATGTTTCTCATAGAGAGTCAACTCTTCCTTACTATCCTCATTACTAGGTTCATCAATAATTGGTTCTTCTATCACATACAATTTCCATTCATGATGTAGGATAATGTGTAAACACCTATGACACTCTTGGAAATGTGTACTAGTGATAAGGTTATCCTTATCAAGTATGGATTACAGTGATATGTTTGAAGTCATTTTTATTATTGTTTCTACAAATAAGATGATAAGAGTTTAGTACTTTATCTGATAAAATTTATACAAATAAATAAATATTATATTTATTAATATACCACTATTTTATAGATACCAATAGCCCCCACCATTGGCTTCATAATGTCTTATTTCTTAGAAATTCTAGTGTCAAGGATCCATATTCTCCTTCTCATCACCCTAGATTTTTCTATTCATTCAATTTGAAGGGTTTTAGGTAGGCATTCTAAAAACCAACTGCATTAACTCATAGTTCCTTGATCTGTTGAGTGGACTCCCCAATCCTAAAAACCATAAATTGGATTTCCTCAACTTTTTCCTCTTAGTTACTCCAAGTACTACTTTAGTAGTCATCCCTTGAAATGAAATAAGTTAAGTAAACCCAAAACTTCAAGTTATAATTCCCTAATAATTGAAAGCACCCCAAATTTGGCTGGTTAATCACTTTGAACTATTGCTCAATTTTAACTGAAGTAGTGGAAGGATATACTGACTTAATATATATAATTGAGGTATTTTATATTTTATGCGTAAATTTCCAATTATTATCTTTATTACATGATTGTTAATATTAAGTGGATTTACTTAAGTGATTAACCATATCTTGGATAATATTTACTCATAAGTTAATTAATTTTAGTTCTATGTTGTGTGATTATTAATTCATTAATTCATATGATCATGATAAAACATCCATAATGAAATAACCATGAAACTTGATAGAAATAAAATAATAAAGTTGTATGATCATGAGATTTTACTAATGGTTAGTTTATCTAGTGTATGATAAACTAACCATCTACCAAGGGGAAAACACCTTAAAACATTTATGGTTCATGTTCTATCTTTCCTCCTGTCCATCTATGCATCTCTTTTACATTGGTTTCGCCTTAATTCCAACTTGAACTACCTCCACTATCTTGGGAGCTCCATCCATTACATATGTTTTTACTCACACATAGGTGAGGGAATCAAAGGATTGGTTATGGGGTTTACATAAAATAAATCATGGTCACGCAAGTCCTTACATAATGAGATGAGATATGACACGTAGGCCAATAATTTAATTTAATAATAAACTAAATGAAACCAATTACATATAAAGGTCTAGTTTAAGATCATGATATTCCACATATATGCAACGAATTATGCATTTAATAAAATTAGCATTCAATTATAATCATTATAATTTAATTAATTAATTCTTTTATCTTAATTGTCATATGAATTTTCTTGAGATTCTCATCCATCATAATTTTAAACAAATTAAATAAATTTATTTAAAATTAACTATGTACAAAATGTACCTTGGAGGCAATACGGTGAGTACCCATCTGAACTACTCAGCGTGTATTATACTTGTATACTATTTACTCTTGTGACATGTATAATACATGACTTATCACATAATTTCATAGCATGTACTATCAACTTAATGAACACACAAAACACATGGTATTTATGTAGCATGTAATGTTTCAATGTGAGTAGAGTAATAACTATAATACAACTAATATATGATATATAGATCTGAACATTATGAAAAAATTAATTATATATATATATATAACTCATTACATGGCATGTACTATCAACCTAATGACCACATAGAACACATGTTGATAAGGTTTTCACATTATATTAGATTAATTCTCAATTCTAATTTGTTAGTACAAAACATGTACATTGGATCTACACAGTGTGTATGTTTTGTTACCATCTATCTATGGAAAATACTTAGGGACTCATCATGTAACTATGCCATGTAAAATGTTGGAGTATATGGTGTGTACATGGGCTACATGGCATGTGGTCTCTGAGTTACATAGCCACCAGTCATGTAGGTCATGTAAGATAATAAATAGCCTGCCTGGGACTAAGGGACTACACGTCATGTACTGAAGTTACACAATGTGTACCCCAGTTGACTGTATTCTAGGCTAGCTCAGTTAACATTCAGTGTATAATTAAATTCACGGTGTTTAATAAATTCACATGACTTGAACTAATTTTGAATTAATTTTTGGTTCATTAAACACTAGTATACAACGTGTTCCTCTGGGTTAAATGGCATGTACTCTTGTGTTATCCATCCAAACTCCTTGGTACCTCTAGATGAAATCTTCAAATTTATTACATTCATAACATTAATATATTTGATTATATTTATGAAAAAAAAGAGAGTAATAAAATAGATCTCACAATTCATATTAAAGAACAATTAAACTAGAATTGAAAACAAATAATATATGCATAAATCAATCAATGATCTTTAAATAATTATAAATAATTATGTGAACCGCTCTGATACCACTTGTTGGTTCCGGGAGAAGTGGAAGTGTTAGATGGGTTGTGCTCAACTTTTGTTTATTCATGATGATTGATTAATCTGAGATTTACATGATGATTTACATCGTTATCAATGGAATTGAATCAAGGAATATAGTCAATGGATAAACACCAGAACCAAAGTACAAGATTGTCACATATTATTTATAATTAATTTAAGTAATTAATGAATTTCCTTATGAGAAATTATTTCTTCATTGATGTATCTAACAAGGGATATACGTTGTACCATTGTTGTGTTGTAGGAATTAAGAATAGATTCTCTTTAGTGTTGATCCAAAGGTGTTCCAAAAATCTCTAAATGTTTCCATATAAATCTCCAGGTGCTAGCATGGTAGATACTATCACTTGCGTCATCCTCCTTTGATCTCCTTGAAAATCATTTCCAAAGTATTCTCCCTGATCTCTCTAGACTCAAGATTGGATGGTGGAGGAAGATTTCTCTCTATTCTTGGGTGCATTCTAGGAGAGGGATCTCTCTAGGGCATGAGAGGATTCTCTCTAGATGTTATTGTGAACAACACAAAATGAATTGTCTCTCTTAAAAATATAATATAATTAGGTTTATATACATTTAGTTTTAGAAAATAATAATTTCACATTCATCCTTTATTATTTTCTTAATCCCTAAAAACCACATGTTTATAATAATAAAAATATTATTATTATTTCTTGACATTCACTAAACTCGTGAATTAAATTAAATATTATTTATTAAAATAATATTCAATATATATATATATATATTATTTCTTGTTGGATGATTAAAATCAGTCTATCATTCCTCCACAATATTTATGGGGTCTTAAATAATGACTATTTATTTAAAAAATAAATATCACTGCATTATCTGCCAATAAATATATAAATACTATATTCACTAAATAAAAAATGAATATTTATTAAATATTCTTCTCACATAATATTCTCTCAAATAACTGGTGATGGAATATATAAAATCAATAAAACATGAATAATTATTAAAACACATATGGGAATAATATTTATTCCACTTGTAAAATAATAATATATTGTTTAACTGAGATCCTAGATACACTTAGTGTATGATCCTTTAGGACTCTTTTTCAGTGGAATTAGGTAAAGCAGCCTAAAGTCCAAGGTTAGCATCTAGAAACATGCCAAGGAACCCATAGAGAAATGAATTAATGTCACAATGACATAATACCTCATACAGACACTTAGTATATTATATAATCTCTTTATTGTGATATTAGCTTATGTGCTCGATGTCTCTTTCTTTGACTTTCCAGAAATTAAACTTACCTATAGAACACCATGGACATGGGTTTATTTAGGCTATATCATTTTCATCAAAGGTATTGAGATATCAACTTCTATTAAACAATAGAAATGAGAAATATTTTCTCACATTATTCATTAATGAAATATTACTCATGACACACCCAATATATCCTACCTTATTGTAAACATATTTCATCATGGTTTTCATCAATACATCATTGTACGTAACTTATAACACTCATTAATAATAATATTAATGTCTAAATATCAATACACAAGTCCATGGATAGAAACATCCAATGAGAAATATAGATATGGATTTCCTATTGGCGGGTCTCATTCTCATAATATCCTACACTGGATATTACCATGGGCATACACCATGAGAAGGTGCCTAAAATTACTATGAGTCTCCAACCCTGATAACCTATATCATTTTTCCCCTCAAATTATTTAATTTGGATATACAACATATAGTTAAGAATACTATTATGGCACTTATAGGTTCTCATCATAGTAGGGAACTGCTATGACCATTCAGTGAGACAACTACTCTTAGGACATTGTCACATACTATGTTATGCAGAAGAAAAATCATGATATGATAAATATTTTAGTAATATTCAAAAAAATGAATATAGGTTATCATAAAGTACATAGAATTTAGTTTTAGGGCATCAAATCTAACACTAAGGTGGTACAGTGGGGAGACTATACCCTCATAATAAGAGTAACATGGTGGTGTGATAAATGGATAATAATGAAATCATAATAAATGACAACTAGAACAATGGAAGTAAAACATACAGATGATACAAAGAGTCATCAGCAGCAATATCCAGTATAATATACAAAATGATGTAATGTCATGTCACTAAAGAAAGGAATAGGCAATGTGGAAGTAGGCACACATACATACAGGTATATCGAAAGAATAAAAAACACCAAAAGGCTATCTTCAGATAGCATTATGAGCCTTAGATATATCCGGTGCTCCTTAGATCCCATAATATAATCTATCAAGCATCGGCAGTTGAGTGTTTTCCCCTATCCCTACTCCAATCTATGAAGTCTATTTGGGCACCAATCAGAGGACCAAACAGGGTATAAGATATACTCAGTAGGACACCACCAATGGTGTCTATAAGAAATCCATCCTATGCATATAAACTATAACCGTGTGTAGGTGTAATGAGTAAATATGTAAATTGAATAACAAATATGACAAGTCCATGAGAACAAGATGAAATATGAGTAGGCTATAATAGATGAGCATAAATATATGTAAACATGAAGTGTTAACAGTAGGTAAACAATAGATCGACATACAACACATGAGAAACGAGTGTCAGACTTACATGGGCCAGGTCCCAAGGTGATAACCAGGGTGACCTCATCGGGACCAAGAATCCCATCCAATTGTAAGCTCGGAATAATATCATACCTACATGGGTCAGGTCCCAAGACAATAATCAGGTCAACCTATATCTGAAGATATGAATGTATACATAAGTCATAGGTGTCATACCTTGATCTCCCTCATCAGTTTCATACCATAAGTAATCATGCCTAGGGGTCATAAGTGTCATAAATTGATCCCCTATTCAGTGTCATATTGTTATGAAACAGGTTTTATGCCATCATAATAAAACCAGCATCATCATACCCTCATATACTTAAGGATTTTCTTCATAGTAGTCCAATTTTGTTCTTCTATATCTTCTTAATATCTACCTACCATGCTCAGTGAATAAGAAACATCAAGTCAGGTACATAACATGCAATCATGATATATCCTATCGTTGAAGCTTATGGAATCTTACTCATCCTATCTTTCTCATGTTGTTTCTGGGGACACATTTTCTTAGAAAGATGTATACCATGTGACATTGGAACCAAACCCCTCTTGGATTGTTCCATAATAAATATCTTTAGTATTTGGTCAATTTATGTACTTTGATGTAGTCCAAGTATCCTCTTGGATCTATCACGAATGATCTTGATCCCTAGAGTGTAGGTTTCTTCACTTAAGTCCTTCATGGAGAAGAACTTGTTCAATCAGTCCTTGACTAACTAAATTAATGGTATGTCGTTTCCAATAAGCAATACGTCATCATCATACACTACTAGGATAACGATCACATTCCCATTAAACCGCTTGTAAACACATGGCTCACATTCATTCTTAATGAAACCAAATTCTCTTATGGATTCATTTAATTGAATGTTCCATGACTTAGATGCTTTCTTTAATCCATAAATGGATCTTTGTAACTTGCATATCCTTTTAGCATCACATGGTGTCACAAACCCTTCTGGTTGTGTCATATAGACATCTTACTAAAGGTTCTTGTTAAGGAATGCAGTTTTGACATCCATCTTCTAAATCTCATAGTCATGGAAAGCTATTATGGTAAGTATTATTCTTATGGATTTAAATATGGAAAATAGTGAAAAGGATTCATCATATTCAATTCCTTGACGTTGTTTAAAACCTTTAGCCACTATCCTTGCTTTATAGGTACTAACTTGATCTTCCATGTCCAGTTTCATTTTTAATATCCATTTTCACTCAATAGGTTTTACATCCACTTGTGCATCAACCAGAACCCAGAATTGGTTCTGATACTTGGAATCCATCTTAGAATTCATAGCTTCTAGTCATCTTGCAGCTTCTGAGATCTCTACTGCTTCCTTGTAGGATATAGGTTCATCATTGTCCAACAATAATGAGTTTCCTTACTCGGTGACAAGGAAACCATATCTCTCTAGTTCCCTTACATCTCTTGTTTTCATATGTAGTACTTGTGTTTCAGGAACTACCACTTCCATGGGGACCTGTGGAACTTGTTCCAGTATCAACTCTTGTGTATCTTGAGAATCAACTTCATCGAATTCAATCTTTCTCCCACTATCCTTTTTGAGGATGTGCTCCCTCTCAAGAAAGATAGTATGTCTAGCAATAGTCACTTTCTTGTCTGAGGGGTTGTATAGGTAATATCCTTTTGTTTTCTTAGGATACCCTATAAAGATACACTTTGTGCCCCAAGGTGCTATTTTTTCCTAAGAAAGACTTATCAAACATATCGCATCCCCATACACATATATGCGACAAAGTGGGTTTCTTTCCACTCCATAGCTCGAAGGGAGTCCCATTTTTCACCTTAGTTGGTACTTGGTTTAATCTGTATGTTGCAGTTTGCAATGAATATCCCCAAAAGGATGATGGAAGATCTGCATGACTCATCATTAACCTTACCATGTCCAACAAGGTATAGTTCTTCCTTTCAATAACACAATTCCACTGTTGTGTATAAGGTGGAGTGAGTTGAGATAGAATACCAGACTCCAGTAAAAGGTCTATAAACTCTTGGTTAAGATATTCTCTACCTCGATCTGGTTGAATCTTCTTTATCTTCTTACCAAGCTAATTATCTACTTAATTCTTGAACTCCTTGAATTTCTCAAAGGATTTGGACTTATACCTCATTAAGTAGACATATCCATATCTACTAAAGTCATCAGTAAAAGTAATGAATTAAGAATATCCACCTCTAGTTTCTACTATAAATGTTACACAAACATCAATGTATACCAATCCTAGAAGCTATGTGGCCATTTCACCCTATCCACCAAATCGTGGTTTGGTCATTTTCTGTTGTAAACAAGCATGACATATATCAAGTGGTTTTAGCTCAGAATAGTCTAAATGACCATCTTAATAGAGCTTTGTTAGGCACTTCTTGTTTACATAACCAAGGTGGTGATGCCACAACCGGGTGTTGTATGATTCATGTGAACTTGGTTCATTATCAGTTGCCAACATTTGGTTCTCATTATTTAATACATACAGACCATTATTTAAATGCTCCATACTATAACATATGTTGTTCTTATAAAAGTAACAAAATTTATTTCCAAACATGAAAATAAATCTATATGTATCTAAACTTGATACATAAATTATGTTCTTGGTAAAACTAGGTACATAATAACATTCATGTAAAACCAAAATCATTCCTATCAGCAATGTGAGGTGGTAATCACCAATGGCAAGAGCAACTAGCCTCACACCATTGGTAGCTCACAGATCCACCTCTCCTCTGGAAATTTTCTAGAATCTACTTGGTTCCTTCATTTGAATATAGATGTGAGCCCCAAAATCTATATCTAATACCCAATGTGTGGAAATGGAAAGATTTCACCTTATAACAAATGCACCATTGGCTTCCCATTACCTTGGGGTGTATTTCCTCTTCTAATGGCCTAACTTGCTACATGAAAAGAATACTACCTCCTTTTCCTTACCCTGCCTATGGATCTTCTTCTTCTTGGTCGGACGGTGCTTGGATCCTTTATATTGTTTATAAATATTATTCCCCTTTGCCTTGTCCTTCCTCTTCTTATTCACTATAAGGGCTGTAGGTTTTTCACACCCCATGTCTTTATCCACTTAGATAATTAGGGTAAGAAGCTCTGATAGACTCTTCTCCTTATTGATTATATTATAATTCACAATAAAACTAGAGAAGGTCTTGGGTAGTGATGATAGTATGAGATATGTATGCAACTCATCTGTGAATTTAATCCCTAATATTTCCAGATGCTCAATGTAGCTAATAATCTTGACTACATGTGGTCCAGATGGCATAGACTCTCCAAGCTTAGTAGTGAAAAAAGAGTTGGAGATCTCATACCTTTCTTGTTTCTCCTTCTCTTGATAGAGATCCAAAAGGTGAGACATCATGCTATAAGCATCCATTTCCTCATGTTGATTCAAGAGATCATTGGTCATGGATGATATCATGAGGCACTGAACATCTGTAGCATCATTCAGATGTTTCTCGTACATAGATAGTTCCTCATCACTCACCTCATTTCCAAGTGCAACTGGAAAAGGCTCTTACAACACATAAAGTTTCCTCTCATGGTGAAGGATAAACCAAAGGTTCCTTTGCCACTCTTGGAAGTTAGTGTCGGTGAGAAGGTTTTCCTTCTCAAGTATGGATCACAATGATATGTTTGATTTCATTTTGATTTTTGTTTCTAAAAGTTAATATGAACATAGTTTTAGTAATTTATCTTGATAAATATTTACAAATAAATAAATTAATATCTATTAGTCTCCCACTTTTTTGTCGAAACCCAATAGCCCTCACCATTGGATTCAGAATATCCTATTTCTTGGACATTCTAGCAGTAAGGATCCATATTTCCCTTTAAATTACCCCAACTAGGGTTAGTCAAGCAACTTTAAAGGTTTTAGGTAGGCATTCCAAATGCCAACTGCATTAACTCACAGCTCCTTGATCTGTTGAGTGGACTCTCCAATCCTGAAATCCTTAATTTTTTGGATTTACTCAACCTTTGCCTCTCAGTTACACCAAGTCCTATTAGGGTAGTTAACCCTTGATGTAAAATAATTTAATTCAACACAAAACTTCAAATTGGAATTTCCCAATAATTGAAAGCACCACAACTAGGGTTGGTCAAGCACTTTGAACTATGGTTCGCTTCTAACCAAAGTAATGGAAGGCTATACTGACTTAATATTTAATTGAGGGATTTTATCCTTTTATGCATAAATTACCACTTATTATCTTTTCATGTTCTTGTTAATGTTAAGTGGGATATACATAAGTGATTAACCATGTATAGATAATATTTACACATAATCCATTTTTATTTTTAGTTCCATCTTGTATGCTTGTTAGTTCATTAATTATGTGATCGTGTCAAACATTCATAATGAATAACCATAAAACTGGAAAAAAAGGGTATGATCATGAGATTTACTATTTTTTAGTTTATCTAGTGGTTGATAAACTAACCCTGACCTAGGGGAGAAACACCTTAAACCGTTTTAAGATTCGTGTTTACAGCTTTCCACCTGTCCACCTTTGTATCTCCTTGGATTGGTTTTGACTCAACTCCTAACTTGAACCACCTCCACTAGCTTGGGATCTCTATATATTACATATGATTTTAACTCACATGCAGATGAGGGGTAAAAGGCGGTTTACATAAAAGAAACCATGGGCATGCAAGCCCTACATATTAATGAAGAGAAGGCATGAAGGCCAGCAATTTTAATTTAATAAATAAATTAAAATGGAACCAATCATATACAAAGGTCCGGTCTAGCTCATGATCATCCACATACATGAAAAAAATTATGCATTTAATAAAAATAGCATTCAATTCTTTAACTGTTCTTATTAAGATAAATTGCGCTCGGATTGATTAATCATTATCTTTAATCAATCAATCATTTGTATCTTAATCCTTTTCTGAACTTCCTTGAGATTCTCATCCATAACCTTGTACATAACTTGTGCCTTGGAAGCAACCTGGTCAATACCCATCCAAAACAACCCAACATGTATTTATACTTGTATACACTTTATTCTTTGTTACATGTAGCATGTATGTAGAATTATAATTTTAATAAAACTCATACATGATGTGAAGATCTTTAAACATTACGTGTATGTTAATTAAACATTTATATATATATATATATATATATCAAACACCTATCACAAGTTGTGTCCTAGCTTTACACCCACACAAAGGTACATGTCTCAAGGGTTACATAATATAATAATAAATTTTTAAATATGCATAATTTAAAAATAATACACGACATGTAGATCCGACTACACAATGTGTACCCTCCTCACCATCCATCTGAAGTACACGCCTAGGGAAACGAAATGTGAGGTGTACATCGGAAATCTTCGGAATACATAGTGTGTCCAGTGGGCCACATATCGTGTAGACTCCGTGTTACACGGTTATTAGCGGGCAATTTGTGTATGGGATACAGGACTTGACCCTGACCTGAAGGGAATATACGTTGTGTCTAGTGGGCCACACAGCGTGTAGTCTAGCTGACCATGCGCCAGTATGTCCTGGTTAACACACGGTGTAAGAATTAACTACACCGCGTGTCATTAATGCACACGACTTAAGTAATTACCAAATTACTCCTAATGCATTGAACAAAAATACACGGTGTGTATTCTTGTGTTATCTGGAAAAAACCATTGGTACCTCCTTATGAGATCCTCGATTTAATTTTAATCATAAAATTATTCTTTTCTGTTAGATCTATGAGAAATGATAAGAGAGAAATATATCTCAAAATTCAGATTACAAGAACGATTAAACGTGGATTGACAAACTAAATTATTAAAGTGTAAATTATAAACAAATTATTTAAATAATTATAAATGAAAATATAACCTCCCTTTGATACCACTTGTAGGTTCCTAACGTAGTGGAAGCGCAGTTTGGGCGTATACCCAACTTTGCAAATTTCCATAATCAATGATTAATTTGGGATCAATACGGCAATGAATGCCAGTATCCAAAAAATTGAATCAAAGATAAAATAAAAAGGAGAGAAATCACAACCAAGAAGAGGGGATCGACATATTTTGTTTACAATTAATTCAATTAAATTATAAAATTACCTCTAAGTTGATTCTTTCTTTATTGATGCATCTGACCACAAGTCTGAGGTGAGGCTTCGTTGCGATGTAAAATACAAGGATATGAATCCTCTAGTGGTGATCCACACATGCTCCACTTATATTTGGAAATCGCTGAAGGGGTATCTGTGTGCTAGCATAGAAGATCCTTACGTTTGCTATGTCCACCTTCGATCGCCTTGAGAATCAATTTTAAAAGCGTTCTCCTTGATCCTGTAGAGGAGGATCTCTCTCGTTCTTGAAAACGTTCTTGGAGATGGAAGAGTTCTCTAGGCTTGAGATCTTTTCTCCAAGGATGTTGTGCACACAACGATTGGTTATCTGGTCAAATGACCCCTTGGCATATATAGAGAATAATTACATAACGGAGAATTTAATTCACCAGGTAATAATAAATAATTAGCATAGGTGTTGTTACTTAATTTATTATTCCATGTAAAATCCCATGTAAAATAATAATAGCAATGCTATTATTTCCATGACATGTGCTTAAATTGCACATTATATTTAAATATTATTTAACCAAATAATATTTAATATTATTTCTCACTGGACCCATAACTTGGTCTTCCAATCCTCCTCAATATTTACTGGGCCTTGAATAATGACTATTTATTTATTAAATAAATATAACTACATTATTATCTAATAAATAAATATTTCATCCGTAATATATTCTCTCAAATAACTAGAAACAAAATAAATGAGATCAGTCATAATTGAATAATTATTAAACCACAACCAGGAATAATATTTATTCAACTTGTTAAATAAATAAATTATTTAACTGAGATGCTGGCTACACTTAGTGTGTCTCTAGGCCTCTTTCTTGTTGGCATTAGGTGGGCTTGCCGAAAGTTCAAGATTACTTTCTAGCAATGGGTCAAGGCACCCAAGAGAAAGAAGTTGATATTGCAATGACATGTCACCTCATATGAGCACTTACCGTGTAATAAATCCCTTTGTCCCAATATCTCTAATCAAGTGGGTTGCATGCAAGTTCCATCAACCCATGTGCTCGATTTCTCATTCTTTGACTTCTCGGAATTGAACTTTTCTATAGAACACCATGGCCATGGATTTAGTTAGGCTAATCATTTCCATCAAAGGGCCTGAGATATCTACTTTCGTAGAAGTGACAAATCCTTTCTCGCATTATTTATTAATGCAGTATTACTCGTGACCCACCCAACACATCCTACCTCGCCGCAAACATCTGTCATCAAGGTTTTTGTCAATACATCTAAGTGCGTGATTCATAATACCCATTAATAATAATCTTAAATTCTAAGGACCAATACACGCATCTATAGATAGGAACATCCAATGGCACTTATGAATGTGGATTTCCTATCGGCGGGTCTTGTTCTCATAATATCCTTCTAGATATTACCAAGGGTGCACACTATGAGAAGGTGCCTCAAGGTTTCATGAGTCTCCACCCCTGATATCCTGTATCATTAGTCCCTTCAAATGATATCATCTGGCCATAGAACATATATTTAAGAATAGTGCCATGTCACTTTCGGGTTCTCATCATAGCAGGCATCTGTTATGACCTTTTAGTGCAAAAGCTATTCTTAGGACATTATCACATACTATGTCACATAGAAGAACAATAATGATGTGATAAGTAGTTTATTAATATTCATCTAATGAATATGGGCTTATCATAAAGTACAAAGAATTTTGTTTCTAGGGAACCAACTCCAACAATAATGATGATAATTAAGTAGAACACAAAACCTTAGGGAAAATCTTTAGAGCACCTACCTTATGTCTTTTGAAGAACACTCATCCAGTATCGGCCTTTGGTTTTTTCTAGATCGAAAGAAAATAGAAAAACAGAAAAATTCCCTAGAAATAGGGAATATAATCTTACACCAAAACAACACCAAAGATGGTGAGATATATGATGAAAGGAAGGAAGTGGATTGAAGCTTCTACTGATGGTAATCCAACATGATAGACGGTGTTGTGAATGGAGTTCAGATAGAGGAATGAATTCAAATCCTATGGAAGAGCGGGAGGGATCTCTCTAGCATATGGGGAGGTGCTCTTGAGGCCTTATGGAAAACTGGGTTTAGTAACTTATGAGTGAATCAGGTCTGGGATGTTACACTCCTAAATTTTGAAAGAGGTCGTGGGGGAATATTGTTACACACCAATTATTGAATAAAACAATTAGATGATAAGACAAGTCACTGTTTAAACTAAAAAACAATAGGTAGAACCTAAAATCAAGGTCAAAGTTCAACATAAGAGACACACATATCCCAACATCCCATAGTAACTTGAGACTCATCACAGAAAGAGTTGGCTAGGAACTTACCGAAACCTACCTTTCAAGTATCGACAATCCTACCTATTATCTACCAGACATCCCAAGATAAGGACTCTTGAGGGAAAACAACCTCTAATACCAATTTGTAAAGAACCATCCCAGTATACCCTCAAAACCGGTTTACAAGCCGGCACACTACATACCCAATGGGAACTCCTGATCGCCGCAGGCTAGTAACTAGCACTAGAGCATCAAAAAACTACCATAGGGAATGATTTTACCCAACGTAAAATAAGATACATTGCATATATAAACAATGGAAAGAAGCAGTGGAAGGAAAATAAAATAAATATGTCATAAACCAGAGTGTCGATGGTAGCGATACAACCTCAAAGAAAAAGGATCCATAACCCAAAGTAAAAGTCTAACAACCAAAAATGATTGATGAAATAGGAAACAACTACTCCATGTGATATGGGGGAAATCTCCCAACACTTCACCACCAGTTATTTGTAGCCATCTGATAAAACCATTATCATATCACTATAGTGTCTTGCCTTTTACTACATTAAAAGACAACACAACGTTTGTATGCCACTGAAGGGGTGTGTAGGGTGTGATCTAAATAGGCTTGGTAGAATCCAACCAAGGTGTTCCATATCAAGTCTCTGTGAAAAAATCACAATATGATCAATTTTAACAAAACAAGGCATGATAAGTAGATAAACTATTTTATATCAAAAGCATTGTAAATATTTCCATTTTTTCCATAGTTCTAAAAAAATCCAGGTAAAAAAATTTCAAAGAATAATTTTCATAAAATTTTATCAAACATGTATATCAAATATAGAATAGTACAATCCAAAACACAATGGTAAATAGGCCTAGGATCACAAGAGGTCAAGATAGAAGACTACTCGTACCATAATCAATGACTAGTGTTCCCTCAAGTCCTTAGGACATAGGGCCTAAGGAGCAGAAGAACACCCCATGAGTGACCCTCCCCCCCTACAATAATGTCAAGATCAAGTACCTAGAACACATGGCCTAGGGATTAGGGGAACACCCCATGAGTGAACTCCCAGTAATAAAATGGAAAAGGCACAATACTACACCTTCCACCTAAGTGCCCAAGGATTTACATGTGCGGTATATTTTAAACCAATTTCAAAGGGATTCACATTTCACAAACAACTCCAAACAACCCTTTACTCCATCAAAAACATGCTTTGAAAACCCATTTGAAAATATATTTCACGATGCTTTAAAAATACCTTTTCTTTTACCAAAATAAGGGGAAGACCATGTTTTATCAAAAACCCATTTACACACAGAAATCAACCATTCCAAGATGATGACAGATCATTTAGAAAATCATTTAATAAATTGTGAGCATTCAAGGTTTACCCAACATAGGATAGAGATGGAACCAGCTACCCTTTTTATCATGGGATCAGTCATCACCTGAATCAAAAACTGGCAACAGAGAGTCGAAGGCGAGGGTGGTCAAGGAGAAGTCCCTAGAATCACAATCCATCAAAACAAGGATCCAATCCATCAACAACACATGGATTCATCACTCTCGAATATGGAGATAAGATAATAAAGGAGGATTCTACAGTGAGAAAAGATCCACTTAACAGAGAGGGATCAATCACATCCACCGGTACTTTGATTTGAGAAGAAGAGTGGTTAGAGGGGCTAAAATAATCTCTTGAGAGCCTCCAAAAGCCTTGGAATATAATGGAGTTGAGAGGGAGGAATTTGGATAAAAAATAGGCTTGGGACTTTTAAGTCTATAAAACACAGACCGCGTCGCATCCCCCCCCCCCCCACCCCTCATGGCCACGACGCAAAACGGTCAAAATAACCCAGGCCATGACGCAGCCACCCCAGACCACGTTGCAGCCACCCACTATGAACTAACCTCCTAAATCCATGGTGCAGTTTGTGCCCAGATCCACTTTTCTCAGGGGAAGGCTACGACGCAGCCTACACACCACACTGTAGCCAGCATCTAAATAGTAAAATCATCTAAAACTCCATCCTGAGGCTCCATGATGTAGCTGAATCCCAACATCGCAGCGGTGCCTAAATTGGCAGAGGCACCATAAACCGGACCCCAAGCCTCCATGGTGCATCCATGTGCTCTGATAAAACACTATTTTATTGAATATTTTATTGATAATAAATGATATAATTTCCTCACATTGTGTTAAATATGTTTAATTAGAAAGTATTTGGGATTAGATCATTCATTTGAATATTTGATGAAAATTCCAGTTTTACCCTTTATAGTTCACTGTAGTATTTCAAAGATAAATATTTTTATATTTATTATTTGAATTTGAAATTTTGTAAAAGTGTTACTAACTTAAATATCTACAACTTTTATTCAGGACACTAGAGCTAAAGAGTTAATTTTGTTGTTTAAATTGGGCCATG
This sequence comes from Viscum album, assembly GCA_963277665.1. NCBI lineage: Eukaryota > Viridiplantae > Streptophyta > Magnoliopsida > Santalales > Viscaceae > Viscum > Viscum album. The sequence goes on along the minus strand of OY728150.1, from coordinate 30,063,215 downwards.
AAGTCATAGTTGGACTGGGCTCGCCAGAATGGAGAAGCTTCTGTATTTCGGTCATAACTCCTTCATATGGGCCTGTATGGAGCCCAAATTTTAAGAGGAGACAGAGGACCCATATCCTAACATTTGATCCTTCTTGAATGCCGGCCAATTCACGCGTTTTAGTGGTCAAATGGGCGGTTAAAGTTGGTATAAAATATTTGTCCGAATTTCCACATTCACACTTGAAACCACTTGTAACCTCTCCTCCCCTCACCTCTATAAATTGGAGTTTTTCTCATTTGGAGGGGTTGGGATGTGCATTGGGAGATTGGAGGCAGAGAAAATTTTGTTTCACCCAAATTCTCCAACCATTGTAAGAGGGGTAGCTCTTGAAGCAAGGATCCCCTCATCGAAGCCTCCTTCTCTTCTTCATTTTGTAATGTTTTCATTTGTGTAATAAACTTCTTTGTTCTTATTTTATTGCTTATCTTTTCTTCTGTTTTGTTTAAATTTATTCTTCTCTTAATCTTCCTCTTTGGGCTGGAATTCTTGAGTAGAAGTGTTATTGGGTTATACCCATTATAAACCTTTGCACATGCAAAACGCTTCTACGATGATTACGCCACCCATGGAAGAGTAGTCTTTTAGTAATCGATCTATCTTATACCCTCTTCATTTAATTATTTTGAATCATTGAGCTACTGTAATTCACTTAATATGATCCATGAATTGTGTTTTTAAATTGTAAGAAACTAAGCAAGCAATTGAACAATTAACACAAAAACACGCGAGGTCGGGATTTTGTGTAAATTGTGAGAGCGCGATCTTAATCGGTAATACAAGACCACACGGGATAAATTTGTAGAGTTCAAATATAATCCCTAAACAAAATTCATCCTCATTTCCAGAATGGATATGTGCCTTAATTTACCACTGACCATAAGCTAATCTTATAACATCAATCAAAGCAGGGTGCTGCGATTGCATGTTCCGAAGTTAGCCTAGGGTTAAATTCACATCATCTTCATGGTAAAGTTAATTCTCGTAGGGTTCGGGATTTAAAAAATTAAGGGATCATAATTAAGTGAATTTTAATTTACATGATAATGATTAATAATAAAGTGAATAGGTATAGTTAGATCGATTATGCCTTTTAAATAGATTTCTAAAAAAAACATCTTCTTGTTGTGTCATTTTAATCGAAATTCATTTCAAAACTAAAAACAAAAAAAATATACAATCTTCTTCCAGCAAACTTATTCTAGATTCATAAACTATAAAAAAACCCAATCCTTTAAAGTAGTGTTTTTATTTTATTCTCTTTTATTTTATTTTTAGAATACCTCTAATAAGTTGTTAAATTCACTTCCTCCTTTGAGAGACGACCTTGGTCAGCCACTCTACTGCACCTAAGTACCCCAAATCACACTAATCATTTGAGGGCGCCCACGACAGTGCTCTTTCAAATTGGCGTCATTGCCGGGGAGGCAAGCAATTATTTCAACCAATTAGAGGTATTTATTTTATTTTACATTTTATTCTCTTCCTCTCTTCTTTCTTCCTTCTTTACCCAATTTGATTTTTCTTCTTCTTTTATTTTCTTCTACTTCTTTTTGGACCATCAACTCAAACTTCTCATTTTTATTTTACTATGGTCCACTTTCTTTATTTTAATTTTTATTTGATCTATGACACAAACTAATCCCGAAGATCTCTTAGATCTTGACCCTGAGATTGAACGTAGCCTTAGGGATCGAATCAGAAATTCTCAGTCTACGGGAAGTTTCAATATTCAACCAGTTGGTGAATTCCTCTCTTCTGGAAACATTGAAATTTTAAGCTATTAAAATTCAAACATAAAAGAGGAACCAATGGCTGAAAATAATGGAAATGAACTTAATAGAACCATTCGAGAATTGGTTGCACCTGATATTAATTATCAACCAAATTGTATTGCATACCCAAATCTCGAATCGGACTTTGAACTAAAATCTGGGTTAATTCACTTACTTCCAAAGTTTCATGGCCTCTCTGGTGAGGATCCCAATAAACATTTGAAAGAATTTAATGTGGTTTGATCAACCCTAAAACCTAGAAATGTTTCTGAAGATCAAATCAAATTAAGACCATTCCCATTTTCACTTGATGGAGCTGCAAAAGACTAGATGTATTATTTACAACCCGAAGATGTAACTTGTTGGAACGATTTGAAACGTCTTTTCTTGCAGAGATTTTTTCCAGCATCAAAGACCACATCCATTCGAAAGGAGATATCGGGGATCAAGCAAGCACAAGGGGATTCAATGTATGAGTATTGGGAGAGATTCAAGAAGCTGTGTGCAAGCTGTCCACATCACTAAATCAGTGAGCAACTCCTCATTCAGTACTTATATAAAGGACTCACACCTATGGAGAGGATCATGGTGGATGCCGCAGCTGGAGGAGCATTGGTGGACAAGACACCAGCATCCGCACGTGCATTGATCGACAAGATGGCTCAAAACTCTCAACAATTCGTTGATAGAGGTACACCACATGTCAGAGGAGTACATCAAGTAAGCCCTTCTTCTCTTGAAAGTCATTTAATTGATACTAAGTTAGAATAATTGACAACTATGGTGAGGCAGATTGCATTGGCTCAAAAGACATCCCAACCCCCTCCTTCAAGGCCATGTGGCATTTGCACTGAGACAAGCCACCCAACTGACTGTTTCCCACAACTACAAGAGACAGAAGATCGTGCAGCAGTGTTCCCTGTGAGACCATTTCAGCAGCAACAACAACAACCATATCCCCAAAAGAAGTTTGATACAGTATACAACCAAGGGTGGAAAGATCAGTCAGACATGAGGTATGGCTCTGGACAACAACAAAGGCCCCCTTTTCAACCAAACTTCTAGCAGCCTCCATCTTACCAACAGGGTTTCCAACAACCCCAAAGGAGATTCGAAGCTCAAACATCAACGAGTCAGCAACAAGGGAATATCCAACAAAAGGTAGACTCTAACACTGATGATCTTTTGAAACAAATTGTTCTTAATCAACAGAATGAGCTGAAGAGTCAAGGTTCGGAGCTGAGAGAGTTGAAGACTCAAATGAGTCAGATTGCCACCGCCCTCCATGAACTTGTGAGTAAGAATTCTGGAAATCTACCTTCCCAACCCACTCCAAATCCAAAGAGGAATGTTAGTTTCATCACATTGAGAAGTGGGAAGCAAATGAATGATACATCTGGACCTACCATTCCACCGGGATTCACCTCTACTCTAGAGAAGCCGTATTCCATACCAACTGATGAGCAATCCAAGAAGAAAGATAAAGGTAAGAAAAAGATTGATGATGTACCTCCTAAACCCCTTACTTTTCCAAACAGGGTTGTTCAAACCAAGAAGATGGCTGAAGAATCAATGCAAAAGGAGGTTTTGGACACATTCAAGCATGTGGAGATCAGCATTCCTCTACTTGAAGCCATTAAGAAAATTCCAAGGTATGCGAAATTCTTAAAAGAACTTTGTACCAATCAAAGAGGTCTCAAGGGAAATGAGAGGATCAACCTTGGAAGGAATGTCTCAGCACTCATTACACCAACTCTAGCAATGCCAACAAAGTGCAAGGATCCCGGGACATTCACAATCCCATGTACCATAGGGGAGTTTCACTTCTCTGATGCTCTTTGTGATTTAGGAGCTTCAATAAATGTGATGCCTCACTCTGTATTCTCTTCCTTGCAGGTTGGTGAGTTGAAGCCAACAAGAGTAGTGGTGAAATTGGCGAATAGAGCTATGGCATATCCAGCGGGAGTTCTTGAGGATGTACTTGTTCGGGTAAGAGACATGATCTTTCCAGCAGACTTCTATGTGCTTAACATGGAGGATGATCAGGTAAGTTCTCATGCCCCCATTATCTTAGGTAGACCCTTCCTCAAAACTGCAAAAACTATCATAAATGTCAATGAGGGTACACTTTCCATGGAGTTTGGAGATGAAGTTGTGATATTTAATGTTATGGATTCCATGAAGTACCCCTCAGAGGACCATTCTACTTTTGTTATCTCCCATTTTGAACCACCAAGTAAAAACATCATGGAATTGGATTGTCCTATGCTTAGGGAGATTATGAGTATTGGTTCTAGTTTGATGTCTAAGAGTACTTCTACACCCGTTTTTAAGGAACAAGACTCTCTAAGATTTAATTTTGAAATGGAATCATATTCTGATTTTGATCATGTTCACTCTGATTATGAAATGGCTGTTGAGTATGCTGATGGATTTGATGCTTTATTCTCTGATTTTGATGATGTCTATTCTGATACTGATGCTCTTTGTGCACATATTTCAGTTCCTTCAATGTCTCCATCAATACTACACCCACCTTCATTAGAACTCAAGCCATTGCCACCAAATATGAAATACTCATACATGTTGAGTGGTGAGAGATTACCTGTTATCATTGCTAACAATATCCCTTTTGAACATGAAGAAAACCTTTTGAATATTTTAAGGGAGAACATCAGGGCGATTGGGTGGACCTTGGCTGACATATCAGGTATTAGCCCCTCCATTTGAATGCATAGGATTCTCTTGGAGGATGGGGCTAAACCGGTGAGACAGCCACAAAGGAGACTCAATCCCACCCTCCTGGAAGTTGTTAAAAAAGAAGTTGAGAAATTGCTCGAGGCAGTTATAATCTTTCCCATTTCAGATTCTCAGTGGGTAAGTCCAATTCAGGTTGTGCCTAAGAAAACTGGTTTTACTGTTGTTAAAAATGAGAAAGATGATTTAGTTCCAATGAGGGTGAAAAACAGTTGGCGTGTGTGTATTGATTATAGGAAACTAAATCAGACCACTCGCAAGGACCATTTCCCCCTCCCATTTATTGATCAAATGCTCGAGAGACTAGCTGGGAAAACACACTATTGTTTCTTGGATGGATTTTCTGGATATTTTCAGGTTCCTATAGCTCTAGAGGATCAGGAGAAGACTACATTCACCTGTCCCTTTGGCACATTTTCCTACCGGAGGATGCCATTTGGACTTTGCAACGCCCCAGGTACCTTCCAGAGATGTATGGTGAGTATTTTTTCTGATTTTATTGAGACCTGCATGGAGGTATTTATGGATGATTTTACAGTGTATGGGTCTTCATTTGATGAATGTCTTAGTAGTTTGGGAAAGGTGTTGAATCGTTGTATTGAGAAGAATCTGGTCCTGAACTTTGAAAAGTGTCATTTTATGGTAGAGCATGGCATTGTCTTAGGGCATGTGGTGTCAAAACATGGGATAGAGGTTGATAGATCTAAGGTAGACATTATTTCATCCTTACCATATCCTTCATGTGTGGGTGATGTTAGATCTTTCCTAGGGCATGCAGGATTTTATCGGCGCTTCATCAAAGATTTTAGTAAGATCGCTCTTCCTATGTCACGATTACTTCAAAAAGATTCTGATTTTGTGTTTGATGATTCTTGTAGGACTTCCTTTGATGAGCTGAAGAAGTGTCTGACCACTCCACCTATCATACAGCCCCCAAGGTGGGAGATCCCTTTTGAGCTTATGTGTGACGCCTCCAACTTTGTGGTTGGAGCTGTATTATCTCAGAGGGTGGAGGGGCGTTCACATGTGATCGCCTATGCATCAAGGACACTGGATTCAGCCCAATCAAATTACACAACCACAGAAAAGGAGTTTCTTGCTGTTATATTTGCTTTAGATAAATTCCGTTCATATTTATTGGGCTCTAAAGTAGTTGTTTTTTCTGACCATGCAGCTTTGAGGTACCTCCTAAAGAAGCCAGATGCAAAGCCACGACTTATCCGTTGGATGATCCTTCTTCAGGAATTTGATATTGAGATAAAGGACAAGAAGGGATCAGAGAATTTGGTGGCGGACCACATGAGTAGGCTTACTCACACACTAGAGGATGACACCTTGGACCAGGTACCACTTCGGGACACTTTCCCCGATGAACATCTCTATACCATCTCAGGTACGCATCCTTGGTATGCTGATTTAGTTAATTACATTGTTTCCTCTGAAATCCCAGCAAATTTGAAGAAGCATCAAGTCCAAAAATTAAAAAGTGAGTCTAGGTTTTATGTGTGGGATGGTCCTTACCTCTAGCGCATGTGTAGTGACCAAGTTATTAGGAGGTGTATTCCTGATCATGAGTTTGAGTCTGTTTTGCAATTTTGTCATACACTTGCATGTGGTGGACACTTTGGACCCCAATGGACAGCTAGGAAAGTTTTGGACTCTGGATTATATTGGCTTAGTTTATTCCATGATGCCCATGTGTTTTGTAAGTCATGCTCTCGTTGCCAACACACTGGGAACATTTCTAAGAGACATGAGATGCCCCAACAACCCATACTATTCTGTGAGATTTTTGATGTATGGGGCATTGATTTTATGGGTCCTTTTCCTAGTTCATTTGGATTTTTGTATATTTTGGTTGTTGTTGATTATGTGAGTAAATGGGTGGAGGCCAAGGCCACCAGGACTGACGATTCTCATGTTGTAGTGGATTTTGTCAAGGCTCAAATTTTCTGCAGGTTTGGAGTACCAAAGGCCATCATCAGTGACCAAGGGACACACTTTTGCAATAGGAATTTTGCTCCCCTCCTTCGAAAGTATGGGGTGACACACAAAACATCAACACCATACCACCCCCAAACAAATGGTCAGGCTGAGGTTTCAAATCGTGAGTTGAAACAAATCTTGGAGAAAACCGTGCAGTCAAATAGGAAGGATTGGAGAAAGTGCTTGGATGATGCATTGTGGGCTTATAGGACAGCATACAAGACCCCCATTGGTATGTCCCCATTTCGGATTGTTTTTGGGAAAGTGTGTCATCTCCCCGTGGAAGTTGAGCATCGGGCTTATTGGGCTATAAAGAAATGCAACATGGATTTGGCCCAAGCTGGAATCCAAAGGAAGCTGCAAATTCAAGAGATTGAGGAGATTAGATTATCATCATATGAGAACTCAAGGCTCTACAAGGAAAGATCAAAAGCAGCTCATGACAAAATGATCCAACAAAGGGAGTTTCATGTTGGAGAGAAAGTCCTTATCTACAGTTCACGACTGAAGCTGATGCCTGGTAAGTTGTGTTCCAGATGGTTAGGTCCTTATGTTGTGACTAATATTTTTCCTTATGGTGCAGTGGAGATCACACAAGAGGACACTGGAAGGAGCTTTACAGTCAATGGGCAACGTTTGAAGAGATACATTGAGGGACCTCCTACTGATGCAGTGGATTTTATCACACTGCATGACCCCATCATCACTTGAGCACATCAGGCTGTTCCTAACCCTTTCACTTTTATATTATTTGTCCTATTTAAAAATTCTGCATTTCATGTGCATATATCATCTCATAGGTTCACATTGAGGAAAATGCAATATTTTAAGTGTGGGGGAGGGAACCTTTTAGTTTAGTAATTTCAATTGCTTTCCTGTTCAAAAAAACCAAAAAAAAATTGTGTGTTTTTCAAATTTTGTGTGTTTATTTTACAATTTTCTGTGTGTTTTTGAAACTTTTGGGCTGAAATGATTCTCATCACCATTTTTAAATCCATATCAATAAGTGAAACAATTTACCCCTTGAAACTAAGCTTAAATGAATGCTGAAATGACTTTGTTTCAAGTTCAAATATTTAGTAATTTCATGAAAAGTACGCTGAATTTTGAATCTCATGCCAATCTCACTGTCTTTATATTTGAAATCACTTTCCTGTGAGGATTCTAAACCATTGTTTTCATATTCTTTACATTCACCTCACTTCTTGAGAGAACCAAACCATACTTGATTTAACCAGAATTTGATCTATTCCTGTCAAAACTTGAGGGTTTGAGGTACTTATGTTTAAATGATTGAGGCATTTGTTTGGTATTAAAGCCCCTAATTCAAAGAATCCTTTTTTATAATGGCCTACCTTGAATATTTAATCCTTGTATCCCTTAGAAGCCATGCACAACCTGTTAGGTTAAGCCACATTACAAGCCAATTTTCCCTATCCAACCAACTCTTGAAGTGAAATTGCATAATCTAGTTGAGCTTAAGTGTGGGGGAAGTTGTCTTGTGTTGTGCCACCACATTATGTGATACTTTGGGTGGAAAATTAAATTCTGAAGAGATGTGTTTGCTGCTAAAGAAAGTCATTATATTGAAAGATGTGCCTTTTTCTGGAGCTTTCATGACAAGTGAAGTTGTGCCTTTTCTGGAGCTTCTAATTGAGGTGGAAAGTTGTGCCCATCTGGAGCTTTCAAGAAAATCATGTTTGAGAAGATTGATATTTTTTATGCTGAAATGATGAATAGTGTAAACCTTTCATGACTTTTCATGATGATGGAGCTGAATTGATACTATGGGGATTGAATAGAAGACCATATTTAAGTGAAAATTAGATTAATGCAATTTTTCTTCAAAAGAGTCAAGCCCTCCTCATTCAGCCTCAGAGTTTTTCACATCTTATCCTACCAACTGAAAGCCACAGAACAACCCTGAAAAGTCCTCATGATAAACATATGTCCTTGACTCACATCGGGTAGCGATGTAGGAATCTATCAAGCCTATGGTGACCCTTGTATGAGTTTGGATGAGAAAGACATTGCAAAAAAATTGATATTTGAGTGATGAGAGAAAATTCAAGCGAGGTAAGTGTTTTGTGCATGGGCGGATAAATGAAGTGGAAATATATTGAATGATATAAATGGAGAACTTGAAATAAGGTTTTTTATGAGGCATGATATCTTTTGATTCTTGGTGTGAAATTGATTGATCTTAAGGATATGTGTTTTAAAATTGGTTTTGATTTGATATTGATGTTTACTTGACATGAGGTTTTGCCCAGGAGTGCAAAAGGGTAAGTGTGGGGGAGTTGATAAAATACTATTTTATTGAATATTTTATTGATAATAAATGATATAATTTCCTCACATTGTGTTAAATATGTTTAATTAGAAAGTATTTGGGATTAGATCATTCATTTGAATATTTGATGAAAATTCCAGTTTTACCCTTTATAGTTTATTGTAGTATTTCGAAGATAAATATTTTTATATTTATTATTAGAATTTTAAATTTTGTAACAATATTACTAACTTAAATATCTACAACTTTTATTCAGGACACTAGATCTAAAGAGTTCATTTGGTTGTTTAAATTGGGCCATGAAGTCAAAGTTGGACTGGGCTCTCCAGAATGGAGAAGCTTCTGTATTTCGGCCATAACTCCTTCATATGGGACTGTATTGAGCCCAAATTTGGAGAGGAGACAGAGGACCCATATCCTAACATTTGATACTTCTGGAAGGCCGGCCAATTCACGCGTTTTGGTGGTCAAATGGGCGTTGCAAGTTGGCATAAAATATTTGGCCGAATTTCCACATTCACACTTGAAACCACTTGTAACCTCTCCTCCCCTCCCCTCTATAAATTGGAGTTTTTCTCATTTGGAGGGGTTGGGACGTGCATTGGGAGATTGGAGGCATAGGAGAATTTGTTTCACCCAAATTCTCCAACCATTGTAAGAGGGGTAGCTCTTGAAGCAAGGATCCCCTCATCGAAGCCTCCTTCTCTTCTTCATTTTGTAATGTTTTCATTTGTGTAATAAACTTCTTTGTTCTTCTTTTATTTCTTCTCTTTTCTTCTGTTTTGTTTAAATTTCTTCTTCTCTTAATCTTCCTCTTTGGGCTGGAATTCTTGAGTATAAGCGTTATTGGGTTATACCCATTATAAACCTTTGCACATGCAAAACGCTTCTACGATGATTACGCCACCCATGGAAGAGTGGTCTTTTAGTAATCGATCTATCTTCTACCCTCTTCATTTAATTATTTTGAATCATTGAGCTACTGTAATTCACTTAATATTATCCATGAATTTTTTTTTTAAATTGTAAGAAACTAAGCAAGCAATTGAACAATTAACACAAAAACACGCGAGGTCGAGATTTTGTGTAAATTGTGAGAGCGCGATCTTAATCGGTAATACAAGACCACACGGGATAAATTTGTAGAGTTCAAATATAATCCCTAAACAAAATTCATCCTCATTTATAGAATGGATATGTGCCTTAATTTACCACTGACCATAAGCTAATCTTAGAACATCAATCAAAGCAGGGTGCTGCGATTGCATGTTCCGAAGTTAGCCTAGGGTTAAATTCACATCATCTTTGTGGTAAAGTTAATTCTCGTAGGGTTCGGGATTTCACAAATTAAGGGATCATAATTAAGTGAATGTTAATTTACATTATAATGATTAATAATAATGTGAATAGGTAGAGTTAGATCGATTACGCCTTTTAAATAGATTTCTAAAAAAACATCTTCTTGTTGTGTCATTTTAATCGAAATTCATTTCAAAACTAAAAACAAAAAAATATACAATCTTCTTCCAGCAAACTTCTTCTAGATTCATAAACTATAAAAAAAACTCAATCCTTTAAATTAGTGTTTTTATTTTATTCTCTTTTATTTTATTTTTAGAATACCTCTAATAAGTTGTTAAATTCACTTCCTCCTTTGAGAGACGACCTTGGTCAGCCACTCTGCTGTACCTAAGTACCCCAAATCACACTAATCATTTGAGGGCGCCCACGACAGTGCTCTTTCATGCTCTATGTCACAACCATGCCTAAATTGGAAGAGGCACCAAGATTGACTACATTGTAGCTAGATTGACTACATTGCAAACCTTTACTTATGGTGTAGACCCCTATAAAAAACTAGAAAAACCCCAAAAACCCTAGAAAAACTTAGAATGATGCCCAAACAAAAGGGGGATTTAAACAAGGGTTTAAGAGGTACTTGAAATCTGATAATGGGATGTTATAAATGGGAAAAAATAGCATTCATGTGTATGGTAGGCTACCATCTCGCAAATCGATGTAATTCGTAAGACCTACCATATGCATGATTGTAACGTAATTCATTTTTCATAACTATCTTTCATAGTTAGTTTTAAAAGTATGATTGATATATAAAAATTAAAATTATGTCATGGTTATTATTCTAGAGATGATGGAATAATGATTTCTTTGACCATAGTCATCCTACCGAAGTCATTTTGGACATATGAGCAGAATATCATGAAAATGCCTAATGTGAACTTAATTGATTAAGAAATTGAATATCACATGGTATTTAATAAAATAAAATTAATAATACAATTGAAAAAGGTTATTAATCAATTAAATAATTAATATAAGTTTATTATTTAGGAAGATAAGGAACATACATGATGAGTTGGACTTGAGGTAAGATACATTTTACTTTAAAAACCTCTTTTTAATTGTTTTAAAGAATTATTTTCTAAATCTTTTTCTCCCATGTTCATATTCTGAAAATTATTTTATGGATGTAATTATATGGACATAAATGAATTATAACGGACATTTTATGTCAATTTTGACATTCTTTCAAAGGTTTTCAAAAAAATCTTTTTACATGTTTTATACGGATCATTTTGAAAAAAACAAATAGAATGTCGTATTTTAATGTATATGGTGTCAACGACTTTTCCCGTTATTGTAACTGTTATTTGATGTTTGGATTCCTTTACAATTTTTCATGTTTTCTTCAAAGAAAAACCATATTTCCCATTGTTATGAATATTTTGGTTTTGAAAATGTATTTCTTAAAAGGAAAAGGTGTTTCAATATCTGAAAGTGTGTTGCTTATGGATTCAAAAGAGTTTTTCAAGGGTTTTATGTTATAATCTTATTGTTTATGATTATGTTTCCAAGTGACTGCAAAAATGTTTTTAAGGAAAATCAACTTTATTCCTCTCTTCAGTCAAAAATCATTTTTCTTTCATGTCCATGTTTTATCTAAAATGTTTTCAATAATGTATTATTATTATTCTATGATTGTTTAGAATTATTTGTACTCATGTTTGACTTTTTACAAAAATGGTTTAAAAGGAATCTTATTATCATTTTATGAATGATGTACTTTTTGACTTTTTACTGAAAATCTGAAAGAAATCTCTGTTTTAATGAAAACAACATGAATATAATTTCTCACCGTCGTGATCATTCAATGCTTTAAAGCTTTCTTTGAAAGTTTCCAATGTTCGTTTCAAAGAAAAAGTTTTCCTTAATATTTGGGAAATTTTTAGATTTTGAAGAAATGATTTCAAAATGAAAATGTTATTTTCCTCAAGAAATATTTTAGATATCTTTTAAAGGTATTTTCATCTAAGATGTCATCCTTTGGTGTTACTCATGCTTTACTGGGGATGTGATCCAACGATACCATCCACTTTAATTCTTTGGATGACTTATGATGATGATAGTTTAAGGATGATTCTATGAAACTCATTTTCTTACCACGGATTAATTAAGTTATGAAACCCGTTTCTCTTCTATGAGTTGTGATATGATGAAATGTTGAAATGTTTGTGAAACTCATTTCCTTTTCACGGATTATGATATGATGAATGATTTGTGATCTTATGACACACATGTGTGTGGTTTCCATTATGTAATAGGTGGGTCTAGAATTATATAGCCCTATAATGTATTGGGCAATGTTCATTGTCTTCAAAGACAAGAAGCAGAGAGTTAACTAGAGTGGTTTCTCCTATGAATTTAACTGGACTCTGGTTATTTCTAACACGTGTTTAACATGGGTTATGAATATGATGCTCTAAGTCACCAAAAATGGTTTTCTATTTGTTTGCTATGAGTTTTAAAGGTTTTATGTGAGCAAAAAAATGTGTTTTCACGTGGATATGATTTATTTCATATACTCAGAAAATATTCGATAAAGGTAAACATTTTATTGGTTTTCATGTTTTTCATTTGACCAACGAATTTCTTCTTTTTATGTCCTTTACTGAGTTTATTGTGTTAATCCCACATTTTTAAATGTTTTTTACGGGGTTTAAGGGTGAGTATGAACAAAGAAGTCAAGTTGATAATTGTAAAGATTTATCATGGATGAAAATATTTTTTATTTTAAAAGATTTGTATTGTGTGAAAAATGAATATTAAGAGTAAGTTTCGAACTTGTATTGTAAGAGTTGTGACTTAATTTTCAAGAACTCTAAACTAGAAAAGATTCTTGAAATGACAGATAATTTATTCTTTTCTAAAGATTCAATTGATGGATTGACTAATGATGAGCCCTTACAACATGTGCACCCGGTAAACCTGTAGTTTGAATGGAAATAAGACAAATTTCACTTGACTTTTTTGAGGAAGAGGCCTCTTATTCTTGCTTGCCAAAGTATTCCATATAAATATAGTTACAAGTTCTCATCCCTAGAACTCAAACCTAAGATTCCATTGAAATGTCCTCACCATCATTACTAAAATTATGAAGTATCAATAACCATCCCAAATTGATATACTCATTGGTCCACAAACATCTACATGTCCATATACTTGCATGCCGCGAATGATTCAAAATCAAATGATGTTGAGGGTCCATTCATTTTAATTATTTTCATGTGATTCTTTGCTTTATGCTAATGCCATAAACATATTATATGTGAATCAATTGTTTGGTATATTTTTAATTTATGTTAACCTGAATTATTAACATTTATTAAATGTAAGTCGTATTTACTTTGAACTCCCAACAAAAGCAACTTTTTAATAAAAAGAGGAAGCTGGAAAAATAAGATACTCAATAAAAGAAGATACGTCACCGATTAATTTTTTCATAAAAAGAAAAAGGAAATTGGAAACATAAGATACTCAGTAAAAGAAGATACCAAGCCAGGAAAATCGTAAAGGCGGTGAAGAGTTGGCCAACTCTTGGGTTCCGAACGCTTAAGAAATATCCCTCCCTCCGTCTCCTTGCCCTTCCGTCCGCGTTTTTTATTGCCAGTGACGGAGGGAAAGACGCCGAGAGGGGACCCTCATTCAAAGATTGTTGTTGTTGGTTGGGGCGCTGATACGCCCGAGGTCTCGTGGTTGTTCGCTCGCACTTGCTGCTCCCAGACATTTCCGATTTCTTTTCGTCTTTGGAGGTAAATAAGAAGACGGATCACAGGGAAGAAGCGAAGTCGAAACTTCGTAATGGATGCTGTCTGTTTGAAAACCGCGATTTCCACTCCCTCGATCGCCCCCGCCAGCTTCGGCTTCGTTGGAGGCGGCGGTGGCGGGGCATTCGATGCCAGGACGAATCCGTCTACGGTTAGCGCCACCGTTGGGCGCGCCGCGGCTGCCGCCAATGCAATATCGGCGGAGAAGCCTCCGGAAGATAACGGAGCGTCTTCTCCGTCGAAGTTGATTTTTGGGTTCCCATTGAGGTATCTGTGGCCTGGAGGAGGAGGTCGAAAGCGGTATCGTGGGATGGCTGTCGACGACGCGGTTTTGGTTGAGGACAGGGAGAAAGCTGAAGGTGGCGAGGCCAGATCGCTGGATTCGGATTCGGATTCGGATTCGGTCCCGTTGCGCAAGAATGGGAATTGGATTTTGAAGATTCTCCACGCCACGTCCCGGTCGACGGAAAAGGAGAAGGTTGCGGATCAAGATTCAGGGAAGGAGACGCAAGAGGACGCCGGTGATCCGATGCTTGTCCATCGTGAATCTGGTAGGTGCGTTAAGGGCGATGATAACGAAGAAGCAGAATGCGGGGTTTGTAGGGTTGATTACGAGGAAGAGGGGGACGGTGGTGGATTTGGCAACAGGGATTCGTTCTCGAAGCTTCTGCGAAGGGTGACATTGGGGGAAGCGAAGCTGTATGCTCAAATGTCGTATTTGGGGAACTTGGCTTATTTCATACCAAACATTAAGGTACACATTCTGCACAACTTCTCAAATTTGTTGTTGGGTGTGTTTCTCATTCCAGGCAGAATCTCCTGATTTGTTGTTGTCTGTGATCCCTATTTTTACCGAATATGGCGTATTTACTGTGATATCACGTTGATCTTCGTATGGATAAATACTTGTCTTCGTTTCTTTTGAGCGATTCAGGCGCGGAACCTACTCCGATACTATAATCTGCGTTTTGTGACTTCATCGATGGAAAAGAAACAACTCTCAACAAAATCTGAGAAGGATCCCGCCTCAATTGAAGCCAGCGAAGCTGAAGGAATGCTGAAAGAGACCTTGGAATGCAAGGAGGGAAAAAATTCCGTGTATCGAATAAGTGTAACTGCTGCTTATGAAATTGTTGCCACGGCTGCTTCATATCTTCATCATCGCACAAGGGGTTTACTTCCTTTCAAATCTTCCAATGGCAAGGCCTGTGAAAGCTTGGAGGTTGCAGGCAGGGATGGAAATGACAATGCACGGGTAATGGATTCAGATGTGGCTTCTTTCATGGCCACCACCGATTCCGTTACTGCAGTGGTTGCTGCAAAGGAGGAGGTGAAGCAGGCAGTTGCAGACAATTTGAAGTCCACACGATCCTCTCCCTGCGAATGGTTTATCTGTGACGATGATCAGACCCGGACACGATTCTTTGTGATTCAGGCAGGGCATTCTTGTTCTATTTCTTGACATTCAATGATTTTAGGATCTCTCTCCCAGTGTGATTTGATTTCTTTATCTGGGCAGGGTTCTGAATCACTGGCTTCATGGCAAGCAAACCTACTATTTGAGCCCATCCAATTCGAGGTGAAGCTTGATTTCAGACCTGTTTTGGTTTTCTTTACATTCAAGCATTTATGATGAAATGGAAAGCCATATGATCTGACCCCCCCCCCCCCTCCCAGGGACATGACGTTCTTGTTCACAGAGGTATATATGAAGCTGCAAAAGGCATCTATGAGCAGATGCTGCCAGAAGTCCATGCCCACTTGAAATCTCATGGCAATAGAGCATCCTTTTATTTCACGGGACACTCTCTTGGGGGAAGCCTTGCACTGCTCGTAAACTTCATGTTGTTGATTCGAGGAGAAGTGCCGCTCCATTCACTACTTCCGGTGATTACATTTGGCTCGCCATCTGTCCTATGTGGTGGCAACCGTCTACTACACAAACTCAAATTACCACGAAGCCATGTCCGGGCGATCACAATGCACCGAGACATTGTTCCTCGAGCATTCTCCTGTAATTATCCAAACCATGTGGCGGAAATCCTCAAGGCTGTCAATAAAAAATTCCGTAGCCATCCCTGTCTCAACAACCAGGTATGTTCTTAGACACCATTATATTTAAGGATGGCCTAGGCTTTGTTTGAGAGCACTTACTGAAAACTGCTCATAGCACTAGTCAGTTATGATGAGCAGTTAAATAAATAAGTGATGTTTGTCCAAAAGAAAACCACTCATTTAGCGGATGAAGAGTGCTTTTTCAATAAACAATCTGGAAAACACTTATACAGAAATGCTTATCATAAGTGACAAGTGTTGTAGGACTCTGACAGCACTTAAAGTTGCAGAACAACACCTTTTCAATTCATTAAGTAAATCTGAAAACAATTTTACAGAATCGATAAATGGTATAAACAGTTTTCAACATGTGCTGTCAAATGAAGCCTTAGATTTTTCTGCAAGTCATTCGCAGAAGGCTAACTCTGCTCGGTGGGTGTCATTGGACCGCAGAAGGTATTGTACGCTCCATTCGGGGAGCTTCTGATTCTGCAGCCAGATGAGAAATTCTCCCCACACCACGGTCTCCTTCCTAAAGGCAGCGGCTTCTATCTCCTGAGCCATTCGCTTGTGGGTGGCGGCGATCCAGAGGGGCGGATCCTGGCTGCACAGATGGTGTTTTTGAACTCACCCCACCCGCTCGAGACCCTGCGTGATCGGTCCTCTTATGGTTCGGAGGGGACGATCGAGAGAGACCATGACATGAATTCATACGTGAAGTGCATTCGGGCCATCATCCGGCAGGAGTTGAACAGCATCAGAAAGGCCCGGAGGGAGCAGCGGCGCAAGGTGTGGTGGGCGGTTGTGATGCCGCGTGGCGTTCATGTTGGTGCCATGCGGAGGAGGCCGGTGGGGTCTACTGGTAACTCCGGATGGGAGAGATTTGAGTGGGCAGGCATTTTATATAATGGGACGCGGTCTTTGCGGAGGCTGACGAAGCTGGTGGCAGCATCACAGCAAGTGCAATTGCTGGTGGTGCTGTTGTTCCCTGCACGGTTTCTGGTGATGGGGGTGATTCGCGGGTTTAGCGCTCTCCGGTGATTGCTCTCCCTGCTAGCTTATTGCATTTAGAGATTTTGGATGCAAGCTGGGGATGACGGGCAAGGTGGGAGAGATCATTCTTTTAATTACCGCCCTTTAGAAATTGGATGTACATGCCTTTGACGCTGATGGGTGTTTACAAGGGTGGTAATTAATAATAACACTTCGTTGTTTGATTTACAATCACGGGTGGGAGATAAATCTTTTAATTGTGAAAGAAAATGGAAATCCGGTGTACATGCCTTTGAGGTTTATGGGTGTGGACATTTGTGATGATTCAAATTTGGAACGGTCTGAAAATTCATTCTATGATTGATAAATGTTTTTTTTTTATAATGGTTATTTTATTAATTTGCAAACAGAAAAATTATTACAAAAATAACATTACATGTCAAGTAATAATACCAATTATTACAGGGATATAGAAACCAGAGAATAGTGACCATGGTATACTCCATAGGATCAAATTATGTCAGAAAGATTAAACCTGTCATGAAAACTGTTAAAATGAAAAAACCTGTCATGAAAACTGTTAAAATGAAAAGAAATGTGAATATAATTGGCATTATCAAATGAATTGTAAAAAAAAACCATTGGGAATGAAGGAGTAAATGTTGATGAATGATAGAGTATGTATAGGGGTATCAAGGGCAAAGAGACCGTTGGAATTTTATTGGTCAATATGATTGTTGTGCACTATGACTGTTGGTCAGAATGTTATCGTTAGAATTAATATTTATAAAGGGTAATGACAAATGATAATCGATGAAGAAAAGAGAAACAATGACTTCAACTAGCAGAGTCACGTATTTTGAAGCCCACTTGTCAGAACTTTGAAGAGAGGTAACGTCACTGGGGGTCACCCTTGGCCAAACTCATGCAGAGCTTCAACAAGTGGGCCTTGAAGGAAATTGCATACTCATGAAGTTCAAGTTAATAAAGATCATGACAAGGTCAACGTTGGCTAAACCTTCCCATGAAACTACCACCATCTCACACCTTGTCCTTATGACTTATGTCGGTGTGATAAAACGTCATGTATCTAGACCTTAGTATAATTTTCTTTGTATAAATGAAATAATTATTTAATCAATCACTTTTCATTGTTATTTTATTTAATAAAATACACATGAATATAAGATGAGTTTAATAAATAGATTTTTGGATACAAATAAAATATAATTATATCTTCAGAAAACTTACACTTTTATAATAAACTTAGGTATTCTAAATAAATTTTATTTTCATGAAAAAATCTTTTAAAACACTTTATTTAAATATAAATGATAATATAATTTTATAATGTCCTCAGAAATTTTTACACGTGTCAGAAAGTTGACTATGTCGTAAAAACTGTTATTTTTCATTAAATAAAGTTTTTATTATTTAAAAAAAATAAAATTCTCATATTTAGATAATTATTTTGATAAAATAAACATTATATTTGAAATCAACACTTCAAAATTAGGTTTGGGTGAAATTTTGAGAATTTTCTCAAATACTTTATTTTTTTAGTGAATAGTAAAAATAGAGTTTTGTGATTTCAGTATGTTTTATGACTTCATATATATGTAATAATAATGTCATAATTAATTAAATAGAATCCACAAACAAAAATATGTTATTAATATTATTTATTTTAATGGATTTAAATCAATTTCCAAACTTATAAATGACTCTCCAAAGTCTAAAAAGAAAATTATGATTTTAAAAACTATATTTTGTGGAAAATTTACTGTTAATGTCCAAAGTAATATTAAAAAATGGATTTTGATTCTAATGGATTAAAATATTATAAAACTTGACTCAAATGTCTAAACCCATGATAAAAAACCACGAGTAAGCTGGTTTTGTATTTTCCACAACTTATAATTACAAGACCTCTATTTAGAAATTATTAAACAATCACTCCTCTCTTACTATGGGGGGAGGGACAACAAGGGCTCGGGAGCTCCACCTTGATAGAGATTTGACAATTCTGGCATTCTGGAAGGTTAGGGTTTCTAAAACATGGTGATTCCTCACTTTCTTGCCTCCGTCCTTCTCGCCAAAGGCAATGATCTTGAAGGGGCTCTTCAAGCGACTTTTGAGGCAAACACCACTAGACCGTGCTGATTTGGTTTTAGGGTGGCTGGGGCTGCTAAGACGAATAGATCCTGTAGATCTGCAATGGTTGACTCGGTTACGGTGGTGGCAGATGAAGCGAATGACGCTCGCTGAACCTTAATGGTGGTGGTTGAGTTGAACAATCTGCGTCGGACTACGGCGGTGGTGGTTGAAATGAATAAAGCTTGCTGATTTGTGAGGAAGGTGACCAAGGTGAACCATCATTTGGCGGACAAGGCATGTATGCATCGACCTGGTGCCGCAGTTGTTGTTGCAGTGAAGGCGGCAGTGGATCGGCCTGGTCTTGCTTGGTTAATAATATAGCTTTGTCTGCATTGGATGACAATATCTCTCTAAAAGTGGAATATGAGAGAGAACATGATTTCTGTCTAGACTACCAAGTTATTGGCCATGTCAAGGATAACTGTTGTAAGAATGTTGCATGCTCTTTTTGTTGGGCATCAAAAGACTTCTTGTAGGAAGAAATTGAGGAGGTAGACAATGTAGAATAAAGTTGTTTTTGATGGCTGAAGACAATCCCCTCCTGATAGGGGCAAGAAGCATGTTTGTGTCGGTGCTTCACAAATGGTGGAAGATTCTTCTCATGAATTAGCACAAGAGACTTAGCAGGGTAATGAACAAGGATTACTAACTCATGAAATAGGGGAATGCATGCCTGCTTCGATTGGATTAGGGCTAAAGATGGCCTTGACTTTGGTGCCAGAGCATGGAGAGCAAACCCAAGCGAATGAGGGCGGCCTTAAACCAGGAGTGAGTCAAGAAATATATCAGTGTTCGCAGGACTCTACTCCTGTAACTGAGGGGCAACCAAATCCAAGTGATGGTGAGAATCTTTCAAGGATCCAAGATGAAATTAATAAATTAAGGGAAACACATGGCATTTATGGAAGGTGGGATAATATAGATGATGATTCCCTAAAAATCATTTCTATAGTTAGACTTTGCCTAAAGGAAAAAATGTTGTTTGTCGATGATGAAAGTTTTCAACCTGTTCCTCATAGGAAAACAAGACGTAGGAAATACTACATGGGTGTGTTGGTCCCCTCCCTCTCATGGCTTTAAACTTAATACTGATGGAGCTTGTAGACAGAGAATCATGAGGGGAGGTGGAGTGGTACGTGACCCATCTGGTTCAGTGTACATGGCCTTCAATGCTCATTATGGGAATAAAGACTCTTTGTTGGTTGAGGCAAGGGTCATGCTTGATGGTTTGGAACTTTGCAGCTCAAGGAACATCCCCCTCACTATGGTGGAGACGGTTTCTAGTATCATTTGGAGTTCTCTAAAGGGCGCCACCTCTCCTCCTTGGCACATCACGTACCTCATACGCAAATGTCGGGATCTCCTCTCCAACGACACTGAGATTCTCCATACATGGTGTCAGGGTAACTGGCTAGCAGACTTTTTGGCCTCTAGAGAATCCTATATTATTCCTCTTATGATTTTTAATTTCCTCGGTTCTCTCCACTCAGGTGGTATGGAAGTGGTTATCGGGGATTCTCTCGGTCTCCACTTCTACATACCACCTTGAGTTTGTTCCTTGTCTTCCCCCTTTTTTCCTTTCAATAAATAAAATAAATTTGTTGTTGTTAAAAAAATTATAATATTTGATGCTTTTTTTTCTTTGGTTTCACTTGGCATGGGGGCATGAATGCTTGTATGACCCCATCCATCTTCTCTTTGTTTTTTTTCTTTTTTCCTTTTTTAATAAAAAGGGTTCTACCGTAGCTTGTTTGGTACTCCTCTTTTACTATAAATACCCACCCATCACCCCTTTCCTCTCCACTCCAAATTCCTTAAGCACAAAATTATACTCATTCCCCTCTCTAAAGTCTCTCAAAGGTGTTTCCAAGGTCTTAAGCTTTCCCTTTCCAAGATTTAGGAAGTTATTTCCCAAGGTTAGGGAACTCTCCTCCTCTTTTTTTTTCCATTCAAGTGCCCCTTTGTGTCATGTATTCTAAATGTTGAGTTGGTTCCTTTCTATACACTTTTTATTATCACATTACTACCAAAATAGTGTTTTATTAATGGGATACCTTTATTTCATCTCATTATTCCCTTTCTTTAATCCATGTTGTATATCCGTCATGCTACCAAATTTATTTCTTGAATTTCTCTCTTTTACATGAAATTTTTTTATATTGTGAATACCCAAACCTCTTTTTTTCCATGATAATTCATCTAGATGTAAACATAATTTATTGATTTGGGATTTACATGTAATAAACCCACATTCCCTTTTCATGGGTTAAAAATGATGAAATGTTCAAGTCTCTAAACACTTAAGTACTAAACATGTTTATATGAAACCTGTTCTTTATTCTCCATGGGTTTTTGATGAAATGACATTTTATGATCAATGTGGCTCACATGAGTTAAGATATATAAAGGGCGTGTCCTGATAGCGCTCCAATGCATTTGGAAAAGAACCAGTCTCTAGAGATGACATCTTTTATGATGCCTTGGTTAATATACTTGGTAATTATTTTTATGACACCTTGGTGATATGCTTATGAATTTATCATTTTTATGTTGTCGCCACCTTTCCATGTTATGATTGTTGGAACCATAAAAATGTGTCTGATAAGGGACCAAACATTGAGAATCTTGATCGAGGAGCGTAGCTCATTTCACAATCCTCAATTTGACTGGTCATAGATCCCAAATGGAGATACAGATCAGAAGTTATGACCGTTTGAAGTCAGACTGCCAAAAACAACCAATCAGGGCGATTCTGGGGCAAAGTATGGATTTGCGCGCAACCTTCCAACAATTGTGTGCAACTCCATCACCGTCGCACAACTGAGTTGCAATCGAAAGTTGAAAAGAGGTTCCATGGAGATCCCTCGGTCTAAACACGTTCCCAAGTCCCATGTGCGTAAGAAAGCAATGGTGCGTGCAAGAATGGAATGATACATGCAAACCCATCGCATAACCATCCCGTTGCGCACCAAAGGTGACATCAAATGGAGAAGTTCCGTGCATATGTGAGACTACCTCCATAGACAAATTCATTTACGCACAACTCCATATAGTTTCATGCCAACACCCAAAGTTGTGCGACATGGTGAACATGTCTAAAAATACGACATCAACCCTTCATTTGGGAGGGGAGGACCTCTGGGCAGAGCTATCACATGTGAAACTCTGAGTTGCATGCTTCACACTACACCCCAATTACCAAAGTTGCATGCAAATACCTAGGCAAAGTCCCTAAAGTAGGCATATTTCGTTGATACTATAACAACCCTAGCATTTTACACATACCATTATATGATTTTAAGCATAATAAAACATCATATTACAAGCCAAGGATCGTAAAGTCTAGTGTCTTGGAAAACTAGGTACATAGAACTGAAAACATGGGACTAAATAAAACATTTCTTTATATAATATTTATAAATATCCCCTAACTTGACACCTTCATAGGATAATCTGAGGATAACATGAACAAATGGATGAGCTAAAAAGCCCAGTATAGGAAATAAACATAAGAATAAAGTTTTAACACATGGGTTAGAAGACATGACATAATGATATAAAAAGGCATGGAACATATGGATTCATAACATATAAACATGGGATCATATAAACATGGAGTCATAGTAATGTGGAAGCAACATAAAACATGAAGTTAGCATGAGTCAAGGCTTGTTGCACATAGAGGATCACAAGTCAAGGTTAACCAGCAAGATCGTTACACATGGTATAACGAGTCAAGGCTAACCATCAAGACCGTTGCACATAACATCTCATGAGACTCGAATTTACCCAATGCATTAAAGCAATATCTAGGCGCACCCATCATAACATGTTCATGAATATGCTTACCACATATATAATCATACATAATCAATCACACATAAATATAAGGATCACCCATGGTAAGAATTGGGTATCATAATCATGTCATAAATCATAACAAATGAGAGTATCATAAAAATGTACATGAAGGAAAGGAATTAGATCATGCAAGGAAAATCATAGGGTAGAATAGGAATATATCATTAAAAGTTATTTCAACTTGAAGTAATAACATGTAAAAATAGTACTTAAGAAACTTTAGAATTAAAACATTTTAACGCGGTTAAAGGAAAATATCAAAGGTCATTTAAAACATAAAAGGGGACAATATTTTATTTAAAACCATAATTTAACCAAGAAGGTTTTCATAATAAAAATAGTGGTTTTATAAAAATAATGATGGCTTAAAAATAGATTATATAGTGTACTTGAAAATGGGTAGGAATTCGGGAAATTTCTTTAAAAGGGGCTTGCTTATCGGGAAGAATTGATGAGGGAATCATTTATGTATATCCCCAAAAGAGAATGATGAATTAATATTGATACATGAGTTTGGATCATATAAAAAACATTTATAATATGTGAATAAAAATAAAAGATAACTTCATTTGGGTAAAAATAAAGATAGAACAACCCGAAGGAATAATGGAGGTTTGGGTAGAATCTCTTACCTTAAGTATGATGGTATCCTTCACTTGATCTTAATGTCCCAGATAACCAAATTAAATCCATTAATTAATATGTACATAACCTATTGTACATTTAATTTATTTATTATAACCTTATTAATTTCATTCATGACCTTTTTAGTGGGTTAAGAGGTTCAATTTAATTGTTTTGGGAGCGTTTGTTTCCTTGGTTTTCATGATTGGTTTACTTATATACATGTAAGGATAAACATGTAAGGTGAGAATGGTTGTCCATAATTGGAGTTATAAGTTATTAGTGAAAATATATAATATTACATAAAATTAATTTGGTTATCTGGAGTGAAGATGAATCATTATATAACACTTTAATGATAACTGTTTTGGTTAATTGGCGGTTTTTGATCACAACGAACACATTTTTCTTTATAAATTAATATCATATATACAAAAGATTACAGAACCTTACATTAGACATAATACATATATTATAGTCTAGTTCAACTGTAAAAGTGGTTTCATGACCATAATTGAATACGATAAAAAAAAAATTTGAAAACCCATCGTCCTTGAATGTGATGAATCAACACATCTTAGATAGTGTTTTCATTTCTAGCATAAAAGGAGGGGAAATGAGAGATGATGATGAATTATTCCATTAACATAACAAAATTCTAGTACATGTAAGGTAATAGAGTTATCACACCATTTTTATGAGGATAGGTGAGGATTGAAATAAAAACAAAGGAACATGAAAAGAAAATAAAAGAAAAGAAAATAGGAATTTACCTCTTGAATATATCTTCCTTGAGAGCCTCTTTAGGGAAGAGGTTTTGGTCTTTTTATGAGACCAAGAGCTCCTAGAAGTGGGAGAGGGGATTATGGAGATATTTGATCAGAATTTAGACTAGGAATAAGGCTTGAGAGGTATGATGAGAGGAGGTAAAGAGGGGTGGTATTTATAGTGGAGGAGAGGAGTTTCCCATTATTTTAATCATTAGTTTAATATTTTTTCTCAAGACTATGAATAGTCTTGATTATTGTGACAAAAAATAGTAAAGAGAGCATGTGAGTTCGAACCAATGATAATTTATATCATCCATTACTCAATCATGATGCAGAAATTCATTTATTTAGCATTTATCGTAAAATATCGTATTTTACCATTCATAAAAAAATCAAGTATTTTAGAAAAATCCCAAAAATTTACCCCAGACATTTTTTGATATGTATAATTCAAAAATGAATTCCATTCTATGAAAATAATTTTATAAATATTATAAATTTAATTTTTAATTAAAATCATAATTTACTTAAAAAATACAAATTTTAAAATTAAAACTGTTTTTCTAACACTTTGAAAAATTAATTAAGGTCCATTAAAATTATCTTATAATCATAAGTCATAAAAATAATTATTTATGAATAATTTTTATGAAAATAAACTTTCTTTTAAATTATTAAATTAATAATAAAATTGCAATTAAATATACACGACTTACAAAAATACCAACACTTAATTAATAATTTTTAAAATATTTACTTACTTATACTATGATATATTTATATCATATTTTCAATTATAAGATGGATAAATTTTATTTATACTTTCATTAGTGAAGTTACTATTCAATTGGCTGGTTTACTATTCATAAGGGTCACATTACTATTCCAAAGGTCAAGTTACTATTTCATCGGTATACGTTCCTTAACTTCTAGAGATAAATTTTATTTAACTCATTCTTCATTTATAAGGTTTTTATTGTGTTCTATATGTAATATAATATGATTATAATATAAGACATAATTATAATAAGGGAGTTTCATTGATAAAACATTGGGTCATTACATTCTTCCCCCCTTAAGAAGTTTCACCCTCAAAATTTCATTTTACATTCTAAGATGAAAACAAGTATGATCACTTTTACTTCATTACTTCCTCTAGTTCTCATGCTGCCACTTCATAATTATGGTTTCACCATAGTACTTTGACCAGGTTAGTAGTATTTTCACACAAAAATCTATCTCTACGATCCAAGATCTTCAATGGATGATCCTCATAAGAAAGATCATTCTCCAACTATACCACCTCTGAAGACAGTACATGTGAAGGATCTAGTATGTAATTCCTTAAGAGAGATACATGGAAGGTGTCATGTACTTTAGACATAGTAGGTGGAAGTGCTAGTCGATAGGCCACAACTCCGACATGATCAATAATCTCAAAGAGGCCGATGTACCTAGGACTTAGATTTCCTTTCTTCCCAAATCTCATTACCTTATTCCATGGAGATATACAGAGGAATACCATGTCTCCAACTTTAAACTCAAGGTCTAATCAATGATTGTCTGCATAGCTCTTTTGTCGAATTTTGGCCACCTTGATGTGCTGCTGAATAGTTTTCACCTTCTCAACCATTTCTTTGACCATTTTAGGTCCTAAAAGATTATTCTCACCATCTTTATCCTAGCACACCAGTGTTCTGCAGCTTTTCCCATAAATGGATTCATATGGTGCCATTTAGATGCTCAAGTGGAAACTATTGTTGTAAGAGAATTCAACCAGTGGAAAATGTTGGTCCCATCCTCCTTTAAAGTCCATAGAACATGATATCAATATATATTCTGGTGTCTAAATAGTTTTCTCATATTGGCCATCAATTTGAGGATGATACGCCGTAATGAATTTCAGTTCAGTGCTTATAGCATGCTGGAGAATTTTCCAAAAATTCAAGGTGAATCTAGGATCTCTATAGGATATAATAGATAGTGGTACTTCATGCATCCTTACCACCTCTTTGATATATATCAGTGCAAGTTGATCTAATGAGAAGTACTCTCAAATTGCGATAAAGTGAGCTGTCTTTTTAAAATGATCCATAATGACCCATACAACATTGTTTCCCCTGGATGTCCTTGGAAGTCTAGTGACAAAGTCCATGGTGATGTTCTACCACTTTAATGTTGGTATGGGTAGTGGTTGCATCATCCCCTTATAATTTTTCCTTTTAGACTTCACTTGTTGACATACCAGGCACTTTGATGTGTACTCAGTAATCTCCTTCTTCATATTGTCCCATAAATAATTCTCTCAGAGATCTTGATACATATTTGTGCTCCATAGGTGAATAGAGAAGGTTGTGTTATGTAATTCATTTAAAATCTACTTCTTTATCTCTGGATTGGATGGTATACATAATCGTGACCCAAATATTACGACTCCATCCTTTTTAATTTTGAACTCAGAGGATTTCCCATTTATGATAGTTTCCACCCTTTTCTAAATTTCCACATCATTTCTTTGAGCATCCTTTATTTTCTCCATGAGGGATGGTTGATAAATCATTTGAGAAAGGATTTATGATGTTCCTACCTTAATGATTCGCATGTATATACTCTAAAAATATAAGAAGATTGGATCCTTTTCAATTCTCATCATTGATAAAGATGGAGGATCCTTTATACTTAGAGAATCCTCCACCTTATTTGCCTTATTGGGATGATAGTGGATTGAGCAGTCATAATCCTTGATGAGATCTAACCATCTTCACTACCACATATTAATCTCTTTCTGTGTGAATATATATTTGAGACTCTTGTGATCAGTATATATCTCAAACTTATCCTCATATAGATAATGTTGCTATATTTTCAACACAAAGATCATAACTGCCAACTCCAGATCATACATGGGATAGTTTTGATCATGGTATTTTAGCTACCTTGAGGCGTAGGCTATCAGTTTATCATTTTTCATCAACATACAACCTAAGACCTTCTTTGAATCATCACTATACACCACAAATAGTTCTCCACTTATCAGGAGTGTGAGCACTGGTGTAGTGATAAGCCCATTTTTGAGCTCCTTAAAGCTTTCCTCACATTCTTGAGTCCAGAAAAACTTTACTATATTCTATTTCATATTGGTCATTGGGTTTTGAAATCATGATAAGTTCTTAAAAAATCATTGATAATACCCGACTTGACCCAGAAATCTATGGATCTTTGTTATAGATGTTGGCCTGTGCCACTCTTCAATTGCCTTTGTCTTGAAAGGGTCCATAGATATTCCTTTTCTAGTGATAAAATTCCCCAAGAATGATACTTCCTCCATATATAACTCAGATTTACTATACTTTTCATAAAGTTTCTCCCTTTGCAAAGTCATCAGCATAGTATTCAAATTCTCCTCATGTTCCTCCTTTCTCTTAGAGTATGTCAGAATATCATTGATAAATACTGCCACAAATTTGTTGAGGTGATCTCTAAAGACTCTATTCATTCAATCCATGAATATTACTAGAGAATTAGTGAGTCTGAAGGGAATTACTATGAACTCATAGTTTTCATACCACATTCAGAAGGTAGTTTTGGGAATATCTTCCTTCCTAACCTTTAATTTGCAATATCCTGACCGAAGTTCCACCTTAGAGAAATAACTGGCCCCACATAGCTGATCGAACAAGTCATCTATCTGAGGTAGGGGATACTTATTCTTTATCGTGATTTTATTTATCTAATGATAATAAATGCAGAGGTGCATTGATACATTCTTCTTATTAACAAAGAGGACTAGTTCACCCCACGGTGAAACACTCAGTCATATAAAACCCTTCTCTATATTCTCCTGCAACTACTTCTTCATCTCTTCTAGCTCAATGATGGCCATTCTATAAGGTGTATTTTATATATGAAGGGATCTAGGAATAAGTTCAATTGAGAACTCAACCTCTCGATCAAGAGGAATACTGGAAAATTCTTTAGGGAATACATCAGTGTAATACCTCATGATGGGAATATCTTCAAGAAGTATCATCTACTTTGTCTCAATCATTTGAACAAGATATGATTGCTCAAAAGGCAACATTATCTACACTTGATATGATGATGCTGAAGAAGATTCATCTTCCTCCTTAAACTTGTACATGATTGAAGCATACTCTGGGATGTGAAGATTTATCTCCCTCTCCCAACAGTTAATGTTGAATTTGCACAAAGATATCCAATACATGCCCAAAATAGCAACAACTCCACCAGTGGAAGTATGAAAAGATTTTATGAGAGGTTCAGTCCACAAACATTTACCAGGGAGGAGTTATAAACCTTGGACACAATAATTTCCCCATCAAATGTTCTCATAGATTACTCAACCTCCAAATTTTGAGGTGGTGTTTGAATAGTTCTACTAAACTTGCAAGATATGAAAGAATGCGTAGAACTAGAATCAAATAATACTTTTGCTATTCTTGAATGAATAAATAGAATACATTTCACCGCATCATTTTCCGAATCCACCTTAGTAGTAGTTATAACATAAGCCCTTCCTTGTTTCCTTATAGGTTATTGTTGATTTCCTCTAACAACCCTTGGCGTAAGGAAATTGCTCACATAATGCCCATGTTCCTTGCAGTTTTAACACTACACTACAGGTTGAGTATTGATCTGAACCTTCCTTTCTTCTTCCACATTAGTGGGATTCTTAATATCCCTCTGGTATTTCTTATCCATATGTCCCATTCTTCTACATTTGAAGAAATTCTTGGTTCCCTTTAGATAGTTTCAAGGATGCTTCTTCCCACAATTTTGACATGTGGGATGTTTGATCTTCTTTCCATCATGGGATTTATTTTCCGAACCACCCATATTAGACTCTATTTTCCACTTTTTGTCACTAGTCCCACGAGACCATTGAGAGTCTCCGATCTCCATTTCAATCTTGAGGTCACAAAGGACAATCTCCTCATAACTATTGAAGTCTCGAATTGCCAACACTTTTCATAGATTTGGCTTTAATCTGTTAAAGAAGCGATCCACCTTGCTTTCGATGTTCATGATAAATCTGAAGGAATATCTTGCAAGCCTTGCGAAGTTTTCTTCATATGCCCTGATAGACTCATCTTACTTATTTTTAAGTATGAGGAAATATCTTTCCATCTTGATATAGAGGGTTTGAGGAAAATATTTATTGAAAAATATTTTCTTGAATTCCTCCCAATCCATGGAATCAATTTCCTCCTGGGACTTTGTATTCTTGATCAGTTTCCACCACTGATCAACTTCCCCATCAAAATTATATACCATCAGCACAAATTTCTCTTATTTTGAGCATTATAGAGCAGATAATATATTTTCAATGGAGTTAATACACTATTCCATGAGGAGGGGATCAGAAGATCCACTAAACATGGAGGGAATTCCACATGAAGGATTTGATGAAAACTTTATCTTTACTTGGAGGAGGAGGGAATTCCACATGATTCAAGTTATTATTCATAACTTGATCCAATTGAGAAAGTACTATCATAAATATTTTAGAACCCGTACCCATCATATCTGGCATATCATTAGGGAAATCATCACATTGCCTATCACATTGATTATTGGCATATGTTCTTCTATTTCCTGCCATTAACTAAGAAAAAGAAAGTACAATTAGAGGGTTTGAATACTTATCTAATAAGCATAAAAAAAGAAACTTTAAACATACAAGGATAAAATCTTAAAGGAAAAGTATATCCTAACTCGTGATTCCCTAGGTTTCAATATAGGTTACCCATGATCTGTTTCCTCACATTTATTCTTACGAGATTATTTTTTTGTTCCCTTAATAATGGGTTGTACTAAGATTATGAATTTACCAAATCATATCTCCTGATAGTGTCAAACCAGGAGTGAAACAAGGCTTGTTATCATGAACTAGTTTCTATTCAAGTTTAGCTCAAAGCAGTGTTTTCAGGTTTTACCCCTAGATACATTTGTGCCAGAGCCACATCCACTTGTTCGTATCCAGTCAAGGATGTATTTTCTTAATAAACCACTTACTCTATACTTACCAAATTTAGGGATGTTTTTTATACATAGTCTCATCCCTAAGGTTCTTACTAAAGTTCTCTATTCCTAATATCCAAAAATAACTAGGCCATTCTCTAATACTAACTATAGAGACCCTAGCCTTTTATACAAATCATTACATGATTTTAAGCATAATAAAGCATCATATTAAAAGACAATGATCGTAAAGTGTAGTGTCTTGGACGACTAGGTACATAAAATTGAAAACATGGGACTAAATAAAACATTTCTTTATTTAATCTTTATAAAGATCCCCTAACTTCCATTGTGATCATACACCTTCATAGGATAACCTGAGGATAACATGAATAAATGGATGAGCTAAAAATCCCAGTAAGGGAAATAAACATAAGAATAAAGCTTTAGAACATGGGTTAGAAGGCATGGCATAATAAAATAAAAAGGCACAGAACATATGGATTCATAATATATAAACATGGAGTCATAGTAGTGTGGTAGCAACATAAAACAAGAAATTATCATGAGTCAAGTCTCTTTTCACATAAAGGAGCACAAGTCAAGGTTAATGATGCACGCCTATCATAGGGCATGGAAAAACAATTATTTCCTAAGTTAAAATATAGAAATGTAGTTGACCTAGGATGTATCCCGAAGAGGAGTGCACACAAAATAGTTTGTCACTTTAAAACAAGGGTAAAAATGTGGTATTTTTGAAAGGAAATTTGAAATTAAAATGATTGAAAAACTATGATATTAAAAAGGGAGATTAGGTCAGGTTTGGTTTCCTAATTTTAATGCTATCCTTGTTCAATTTAATTCAAACCTCTTCTTATTAGTTGATTAATGTGAGTTTCCACAATCGTTTCCTCTCACTTCCATGGTGAAATTATGATGGTGAGAGAAAACCTTACCGAGATCTCGATTTGGTCAACTCTCCTACCATGTGCAAAATAGTTGTATTGAATATCCTTAATTGACATGGGAAACACCTGATCGGGTCTTGTTTATCCCAAAAATCAAGAACATTCACTACACCTTTTACACGTACTGACAATCGTCGATTACTTCACCACTAATCCCTGGTTTATTCCATCATATATAAACCAGAAATTAGTATAGGGAGATAATTATTATTTTACCAAGGAAAAAAAATAAAATAACGGAATTAAAATTCAACAAAGATCTCACTTGACAATAAAATCTGCTATATGAAATTGAAAACAACTTTGAAGAATAAATAAATTTCATTAAATTACGTCCAAGAACTCAAGCATTACAAAATAGAAAACCTACCCTTCCCCAATCACTCCAAATGTTTACCCCACCATGGTAAGGGTAATCGAGATGAATGGAAAAGAAGAAGGCATTAAAAAACTATGAAAAAATAAAAGAAATAAAAGAGAAAGTCGAAAAGTTCACCTCCTTGGTGTCCCAGAAGGAATGGGATGGAATGAGAGATGCTTTGAGATGGAGGACCTCTCCTCCTTTTATAGCCAGAATTTGTCCCCTGAATGTTGATGTATTTTATCCCCATTAAATGAAATCTTCACTCATTCCAACCATCTTTAATGTTTTTAATAATTATCTTGGGCGCTTCCCCTAAAAATATCAGCGGATTTGGACAAGTATTTCGAGAGTTATGGCTGTTTTACTCGCACAATTTATTCTGTCCAGTCAGACACGCCAAATCGCCAACCTCCAGATTAGGAAGATTTAATGGCCCCTTAAACGGACAATTCACGTATACTTTCCTTCATAAAAGATATTCCCCAACCCCTTTTTCATCCATCCACCGAAGTACACAACAATTGGGCCCATCAAGAATGAGTTATGGACCCCACACCAAAAATCGGTAGAACTGTAAACAGTTTTCTTAAGACAAATTGTGAGCTTCTTTTGAGATTCCATATAGTCAATTCAACTTTTGCTCCAAAAATATTAAATGAAGCCCTGAATGTTTATAATATGGAAAATAAATAATTTTTCACTTTTTATTAGTTTAGAATATTTTATGGCCAAACTATATAAATAATTTAAAACAGTTAAAAATACGAAATGAGCCATTTTTACTGTTCAGCTCAAAATAACACCAATATCATAAAAATGAAGCAATTCATCTTAGAGTAACACTTTTGTGGGTTTAAAACAATTAAATTCAATGTAAGTTTAATTGAAACTATTTTATCTATCAGTTAACCACCAAGACCGTTGCACATGGTAGCACGAGTCAAGGCTAACCGCTAAGACCATTGCACATAACATCTCATGAGACTCAACTTTACCCAATGCATTAGAGCTCTATCTAGGTGCACCCATAATAACATGTTCATGAATATTCTTGACACATATATAATCATACATAATCAATCATACATAAACATATGGGTTACCCATGGTAAGAATTGGGTATCATAATCATGTCATAAAGCATAACAAATGGGAGTATCATAAAAATGTCCATGAAGGAAAGGAATTATATCATGAATGGAAAATTATAGGTTAGAATAGACATATATCATGAAAATTGATTTCAAATTGAAGTAATAACATGTAAAAAGAGTACTTAAGAAACTTTATAATTAAAACATTTTAGTGTGGTTAAAGAAAAATATCAAAAGTAATTTAAAACATAAAAGGGAATAATATTTTATAAAAAACTAGAAGTTAACCAAAAAAAAATTCATGATAAAAAGAGTGTTTTTATAAAAATAATGGTGGATTAAAAACAGATTATATATTGTACTTGAAAATGTGTAGGAATTCGAGAAATTCCCTTAAAATAGGCTTGCTTATCGGAAATAATTGAGGAGGGAATCATTTAAAAATATGTATATCCCCAAAAGATAATGATGAGTGGATCTTAATACATGAGTTTGGAGAATATAAACAGAATTTATAAGATGCTCATAAAAATAATAGACAACTTCATTTGGATAGAAATAAAGATAGAACAACCTAAAGGAATAATGGAGGTTCGGGTAGAATCCATTACCTTAAGTACAATGGTTTCCTTCACTTGATCTTAATGCACCGGATAACCAAATTAAATTAATTAATTAATATTTAAAAAACCTCTTTTACATGTAATTAATTTATTATAACATTATTAAGTTCATTTATGACTATTTTAGTGGGTTAAGAGGTTCAATTTAATTGTTTTTTTGGATGGCAGCCTCTTGCTCTCAGGAGGACGCGCCGCACGCGCCAGGGGATTTTCAAAATTTTTCGACCGTTACCTTCCCTTCTCCTCGTCCGGCGGTGTCGACTCCGGCTGCGGACGCCCCTGGGCATGTTCCCCTGGCCCCGGTGGATCTGCGGGGGGTGCGTCCGGGGCGGTCTTTCCGAGACATTGTTAGAGGCGCTGCTTCCGGTGGTTCGGGCCCCTGTTTCCCAACAGTGGCTCCATTCTCTCACTTGGTCATGAGGGATGGGACCTTAGTTTCTCTGGTCGCACCGGTGTAGGCGTACACCGAGGCCGTGGTGGGCCTTAAATGGACTCTAGTGGAGAGGTTCGGTTCTCTGAAACCCTCTCTTCCAGTTTTCACTCGGTTTGTGGATTCCTGGGGCTTGTAGGGGCGGGCTCGTGTGTCGGTCCTTCATCACAGCTCGTTTTGTTTGGTTTTCACTTCGAAGGAAGATTTTGTTCATGCGTGGTGTAAGGATCCAAGGGATTTCGGGCGTTGGCGTTTCAGCTTATCCCACTGGTCGATGGAGGTTCATAAGGGGAGGGAGGGTTCCTGTGCTGCGGTCTGGGTGTGCCTGCCCGGGCTTCCCCTCCCCTTTCAGAATGGAGCATTCCTGAAGGTCATTGGCGATGCTCTTGGAGGTTTTCTGTGTGCAGCCGATAGCACGTCCTGTGGTGTGGAGACGCTAGTGGCCAAGGTCTGCGTGGAGTTGGATCTTTATGTGCCGGTTCCGGAGCAGGTGCACCTCTCTGTGCCTGGGGCCGTTGAGTGGTCACAGCCTGTTGTGTTTCCTGTCTTTCCACAGTACTGCTCATCTTGCTTGTTGCAGGGCCACTCATTGCAGTATTTCCGTAAGTCACTTGGTGTTAGTTCAGCTTCTGGTCCCAGGTGCTCTGCTCAGGCCGCTAAGGATCGGGAGAGGCGCCTTTCGTCCTCTGTCCTACTGCCAGTGCCGGTCTCTTCTGTTTGCGGTCCTGGTATCCTGCCTACCGTAGGCCCTGGGGGTCTTGATAGAAAACCTGTCATCTCTGGCTATCGGGATGTGGTGCCTTTCTCTCAAGTGGCCCTTGAGGGATCTGAGGCACCATCCCTGCGACTTCCTTTGGAGGATTTGATTGGGTATTTATTGAGGCATTTTAGGGTGGTCTTGGTCCCCTCCCATGTTCTTCATCCAGGGAGGGGGGGTGGGTTTCTGGAGGCAGGCCGGTTTGCGGGGGAGGCTTCTTATGGTTACCCGCTTCTTGTCAGTAGTGAGCAGTACAAGTTTTTTGGATCAGAAGGTCGGTCGAAAGGGAGGGTTTCCAGTGTGTTGGAATGCGTTTCTCAGGTCTCTCCAAGGGTTGTGGAGGTTTGGGGGTCTGAGGTAGTTAGTTTTCCTGGTCGCTCGGGGCGTGAGAGGCTAGTGAGGACAGATCCTCTCCTGGCCCCTCCCTTTCTACATCAGGCGAGCCAGTAGCCAGTCCTGGGGTGTGAACCAGATCTATAAAGAAGAGGTGGGAAGTCAGGGGGAGGTCCCTCTCCCCGGTGCGGATGTCCACGTCACCTGGGGGAAATACCAGGCTGCCTTTGTTTTAATGTCACCGTTCTTGTTTTGGAACTCTCGAGGAATCAGATCTAGGGTGAAAACTGATTTCATTTCCTCGGAGGCTTAGAAACACAAAGTGAAAGTGGTGGTGGTTCTCGAGCACAAGCAGAAAGTCTCCAAGATTCATGAGTTCACCCAAAAGATTAAGATGCATGCGGCCATGCATGGGGACCCGGTCAACAACCACATTTGGATATTCTGGAAGAAAGGGATTACGATGGACCTTGTTCAGGTTGGGGATAAACATCTGACGTTGAAGGTGACCGGTGACAGTTATGAGTGTTTCTTGTCGGCTGTTTATGGAAGTTTTGATGCGCGTCATAGGGAGGTGCTGTGGTCGGAACTCTCCGGGTTCGATCCAGGAGAGTTTCCGTGGTTTGTAGGAGGTGATTTTAACATGATCTTGAGGCCTGAAGAGAAGAAGGGGCGGGGAGCCTTCCATCATCAGGAGAGCCTTTATTTTTTCCAGTGCATGGCAGGGAAGGGGCTTTCGGACTTGGGTTTCGCGGGCGACCCCTTTACCTGGTGCAATAATCGTAGGGGGGAGAGTCGGTGCTGGAGTAGGCTGGACAGGTGCTTTGCAAACTTGCGGGCCGTTAAGAGTTTCAACGAGTTGAAGGTCTTTCATCTTACCCGGAGTATCTCTGACCACTCGCCCCTCCTGCTCTCTTTCGGTGGATCCAAGGCTACCCAGGACCACTTCAGGTTTTCCAAACAGTGGGTGAATATCTCGGACTTCCATCAGGTGGTGCTGCAGGTTTAGAGTGCTTTGTCGAGGGAGTACTCTTGGGTGTCCCTCCACTCCAAGCTGAGGAGGTTGAAACAGGAACTGGTGGGGTGGGATAACTCCCTTCCTGCATGGGATCAGGATATGGTTTCTATCAAACAGGACATCGAGTATTTGGAAGCTAGCTTAGAGGGATGCTGGGATGATGATGTTTTTGATTCCCTCGCGGTGAAGAAGGATGTTTTGGAGGTGTTGGTGCTTTCTCAGGAGCACAGAGCTAGGGACCGGTCCAGAGCTAGGTGGCTAAGGGAAGGGGATAAGAACTAAGTGTACTTTCATGATTGCATCAGAGAGAGGCGGCGGGTAGTGAAGCCTAACTTGGCCTTGGAGGATGGTTCTTTCTCAGACGACAGGGACGTGGTTGGGGGAATGGCCCTGGGTTATTTCAAATATCTCTTGGAAGGCCCGACCGAGGGGTTATCAGGGGGTACCCCTCCGGGGAGGCTGTGTTATGGGAGGCATTTCCGAACCTTGTTTCTGTGCAGGACAATTCTTTGATGGAAGGCGTTACGGAGGAGGAGGAGGTTCGGGTGGCTGTGTGGCACCTAAATCTGGACAGTGCCGCTGGGCCGGATGGGTTCCCCGGGTCATTTTACAGAGGGTGTTGGGAGCCGATTAAAGGGGACTTGGTCTTTGCGATTCAGGATTTTTTCCGTGGAGGTGTCCTTCCTCGGATTGCGGCTGCGACATTGGTGGTTCTTCTGCCAAAGTCCAAAGATCCCACTTCCCTTAACCACTACCGTCTGATCATCTTATGTAACTTCCCTTACAATGTTTTGGATTCTTTGATCGACAGGAGGGTGTCTAGTTTTCTGCCTCGGTTGGTGTCTCTGGAGCAACATGGTTTTGTGCATGAGAGGTCGATTCAGGGGGCCATGGTGCTGGCCCAGGAGTTGATGGGGGACCTGAACCTGAAGTTGAGAGTTTCTAATATGGCAGTGAAGCTGGATATGAGTAAGGTGTATGACCGTATGGAATGGGGGTTCATTAACAGGGTGCTTGGGAAGATGGGATTCTCCGACTGGGTTTGTGATATCATTTTCAGGTGCATAAGCTCACCGTGGTTGGGGGTGTCTTTCCTGGGGAGAACTCATGGGTTTTTCAAGTCAGTTCGTGGCTTGAGGTAGGGCGATCCTTTATCGCCAAGAATCTTCATTTAGATGCAGGACACTCTTAGCCGGTTGCTGAACAGAGGGGTGAGTGAGGGGGATATCGTGCCCTTCCGTAGGAGACATGGTAACCAATCCATTTCACACTTAATGTACGTAGATGATACCATTATTTTTATGAATGCTGGGGAAAGATCCACTCGTGCGGTAAATAACATTCTAAAGGAGTACAATAAATGGAGCGGCCAGATCGTGAGTAGGGAAAAGAGCTGTTTTTTCATTGCAAACTCTTGTGGAGAGGGTAGGGTGGATAGGGTGAGCTCTATGCTAGGCATGGGTAAAGGGTCTCTCCCGGTTTCTTCTGGTAGGCTTAGGAACAACGACTTTGATAAGGTGGTGAATAAGATGATGGGCCGCATTCTGGACTAGAAAAACCACCTCCTTTATTTTGGGGGCCGGATCGTGCTTGTGAATAGTGTGCTGTCTGCTGTACCAGTGCATGCGATGGCGTCCACTAGCGTCCCCAAGGGGGTCATTCTGTCTGTGGACAGGGTGATCTCCCGTTTTATTTGGGATGCCTCGGTGGAGGGGAAGCGACAATGGGTATCATGGGGGAAGATGGCTCGGCCGATCAGCGAAGGAGGGATTGGCGTCAGGAGCATGGCGGACAATTTTCATGGGCTATGTGCGAAGATTTCTTGGGAGATCATCGAGGGAGAAACGTTTTGGGGGAGGTGCATGGTGCAAAAGTATAAATCTTGTTGT
The DNA here is from genome assembly GCA_963277665.1 of Viscum album. NCBI lineage: Eukaryota > Viridiplantae > Streptophyta > Magnoliopsida > Santalales > Viscaceae > Viscum > Viscum album. The sequence continues at coordinate 30,025,321 of OY728150.1, read as the reverse complement.
GTCTCCCAACCTATCAGGGGTTCGTCGCTATGGGCTGCGGTATGAAACATTGTCCCGTCGCTGCTTCCTAACTCTCAATGGATTATCAGGGAGGGGCAGATTCGTTTCTGGGAACATAACTGGGCAGGTTCGGTGCTTGGTTACCCTGGGTGCCCAGCCCCTTTGATCTCATTCAGTGAGGCCAGCTCGCATCCCCTATTTTTCAGATCGATTCTAGATGATGATCAGAAGAAGGTTTTCGACTCAGTCATATGTATCCCTGTTAAGGACAGGTGCGTGTTCACCCCTTCGACGTCGGGGAAGTTCAACCTTAAAGACTTCTGCAGGAGCATTATGGCCCTGGGTCGTCAGGAGCATGGGAACAGAGGGGCGTGGAGGAAGAGCATCCCTACCAAGATAAACTTCCTGACTTGGCGTATCTAGAATAATGCCATCCCTACAGATGTGAGAATTAAAAGGCTGGGCATCGGCCTGACATCCTGTTTCCAGTGTCGTATGATAAGGAGGGAGGAGAGTGCAAATCATATTTTCTTTGAGGGGGCTTGGGCGCGTATGGTGTGGAGTCTCTTCGGAGTTCAGACGGGCTATTCTTCAAATGTTGATAACCCCAGGAGTTTTTTGGAGCAATGGTTTCAGGGTTGTAAAGATAACCCGAAGGAGGCTGAGGCCCGTGCCATTATCTTCAATGCAGACTGCTGGGTGCTCTGGCAGGATAGAAACCGAGAAAGGTTCGAGGGAACCAAGTCTACAGGGAGGGAGGTGGTGGCGAGGATTAGGTTCATGTTGATTAAGCTGGTGGATCTTGCAGAGATTGGGACAGATTTTCTCTTGCTCCGGTTTTTACAGCTCCCCAGGATGGTGGCAAGACAGAAGGTATCCAAGGGGCGGGGGAATTGGATTAGTTGGATTCCACCAGAGGATGGGTATAAGCTAAATATTGATGGGGCTTGTGCTTTGGGCATTATGCAGGGAGGGGGGGTGGTGCGGGATCACAGGGGGAGTGTGGTGATGGCCTTCTCAGCTTTCTATGGGAGGGGGAGTGCTGTCCAGGCGGAGGCTTTGGCAGCCCTTTTAGGGCAGTCCATTTGTAGTCAGAGGTGCCTTGATATTGTCCAACTGGAAACCGACTCGAAGTTTGTACAGGAGGCCTTGGAGGGGCACGAAAACATGCCATGGTTGATTACCTACATTATTAGACAATGTAAGGCACTCATGAACAGTAACGTTAGGGTCACCCACACTTGGCAGGAACGGAATAAAGTGGCGGACTACTTGGCTTCTATTGCGGTCCCCGGGGATCCGGTGGTGTGGCATGCTAATGGTACTTTTTTCAAACGATAGGGGGCGAACTTGATTAGGGGTGATGCCCAAGGGCTTAACTATTTTCGACCCCCATAGGTGGGGGTCTTTGTATCTGTTTCTGCCTGTTTTTTGAATAAAAATCATAGCATTTAGTAGTAGAGGTTCAATTTCATTGTTCTGGGAGCGTTTATTTCCTTGGTTTTCATGATTGGTTTACTTATATGCATGTAAGGATATACATGTAAGGTGAGAATGGTTGAAAAAAATTGGAGTTATATGTTATTAATAAACATAAAAAATATTACATAAAATTCATTTAGTTATTTGGAGTGAAGATGAATCATTATATGAAAATTTAATGATAACCATTTTGGTTAATTGGCAGTTTTTGATTACAACAAACACATTTTGATTTATAAATTAATATCATGTGTAAAAAAAATTCCAGAACTTTATATTATAAATAATACATATATTATAGTCTGGTTCAACCATAAAAATGGTTTCATGACCAGAATTGAAAATGGTAAAAGAAATTGAAGACCCATTATCCTAAAATGTGATAAATTAACACATCTCGGATGGTGTTTTCATTTCTAGTATAAAAGGAGGATAAATGAGTGATGATGATGAATTATTACATTAAAATAAAAAAATTAAAGTACATATAAGTTACTGGAGTTATCACACCATTTGGATGAGAAGAGGTTAGGAAAGAAATGAAAACAAAGGAACACAAAAAGAAAATAAAAGAAAAGAGGAATTTCTCTCTTGAATATATCTTCCTTGAGAGCCTCTTTAGGGAAGAGGTTTTGCTCTTTTAATGATAACAAGAGATCCTAGAAGTGGGATAGAATATTAGGGATAGATTTTATCAAGATTTGGACTACTAAAAAGGTTTGAGAGGTGTGAGGATAGGAGGTAAAGAGGGGCGATATTTATAGTGGAGGAGAGGAGGGGCTTCCCATTATTTTAATCAATAGTTTAATATTTTTGCTCAAGACTATGAATAGTATCGATTCTTGTGACCAAAAACATTAAATGGAGCATGTGATTTTGAAACAATGTCCATTTACATCATCCTTGACTCAAGCATGATGCAAAAATTCATTTATTTAGCATTTATCGTAAATTATCATATTTTACCATTCACAAAATTAAAGTATTTTAGAAAAATTCAAAAACTTCACCCCAATAATTTTTTAACATGTAGAATTAAAAAATAAACTCAATTTTATGAAAATAATTTTATAAATATGATAAATTTAATTTTTAATTAAAATCATAATTTACTTGAAAAATACAAATTTTAAAATTAAAACTGCTTTTATAACACTTTGAAAAATTAATTAAGGTCTCTTAAAATTATCTTATAATAACAAGTCATCAAAATAATTATTTATGAATAATTTTTATGAAAATAAATTTTCTTTTAAAATATTAAAATAATCATAAAATTGTAATTAAATATACATGATTTACAAAAATACCAACACTTAATTAACAAATTTTAAAATATTTACTTACTTATACTATGATATATTTATATTTTATTTTCACTTATAAGATGGATAAATTTTATTTATACTTTTATTATTGAGGATATTATTCAATTGGCCAGTTTACTATTAATAAGGGTCACATTACTATTCCAAAGGTCAAGTGTCTATTTCATCGGTATACATTCCTTAACTTCTGGAGATACCATTTATTTTACTCATTCATAAATTATAAGGTTTGTATTGTGTTATATATGTAATATTATATGATTATAATATAAGACATAATTATAATAATGGGATTTCATTGATAAAATACTGGGTCGTTACAGATACGTTTGTGCACAACTGTTTCCATTGGGAACACATTTGTGTGCAAAGCCTAATATTTCAAGTGACCCTATTTGCATGCAACAAAAAAGTTGCGTGACATAGTGTTTTTCAAAAGCACGCTTGTAGGAAATGCCTCGCGCAAACTCCTTTTTCGTGCACAATTGCATAGTTGCACGTAATATTGACTAGTTGCGCACCCAACTACATAATTTCACACTACTAGAAAATTACCTTATACCCATGGTTTGGAACCATGGGTATATCCCATAAAACCATGGGTATAGGCTATACCCATGATTCAAAGAATCGTGGGAGCTTAATTCATTAGTATATCTCTGATATATACCCATGGTTTAAAATTTTTGTTTCCACAGTTATGAACCATGGAAATAGGTGAGTCCACTGTGTCAATAACCTTATTCCCACTGTTCTGAAACTGTGGTTATAGTATTTAAAAAAATTCCCATCGCTGGATTTGAACCCTAGACCACCACTACAGAATCCAAGCACCTAACCACTTCACCACATACAATTATTGATATAAAAATATATATTTAATCATATATATTTTTTAAACCATGGATAGATGTTGAAAAATTTGGAGATAGGTATTCCCGTGGGAATTTTTTCCCACCCTTATGCGGGAAAGCTATATCCACAGTTTACAAAAACCATATCTATAAGGATGACCTATACCCATAGTTATTAGAGAACCGTGGGTATATGTTTGACCTATACCCATTTTTTTTGAAGAACTATGGGTATAGGTCATGAACCAAACCCGACACCCATGGTTTTTGTAAAACCATGGGTATGGGTCTGAACTAAACCCTATACCCAAGGTTTTTGGAAAACTGTGGGTATAAGGGTGATCTATACCCATAGTTTGTTTCCAAAATTGTGGGTATATCCTTATTTTCTAGTAGTGATAGGGCCAAACTACACATAGTTGCATGAAATAGTGTTCAAACATGCACCCAATGGTCTATATCATGGGGCCTGTGCCCCCACTCTCCCACTCAGGATCAGTGCTAGGTTGCGGTCCCGAGCCTCTAGTAGGGTCCCTTTGCTACTATCACTGAACCCCATAAAAAATGGAGAGCTGTACCATGAACTTTTCCAGTCGGGTTGAGGAAATTTTGGGTTTCTCCCTATATGGCCCCAACATCCACCCCTGAAATAATATGATTCGAGATACTCCTCTACACTCCTTGAAATTCCTTGAGTCAACCTACTCCTCTTGGTCCCTTTCCCATATCACAAGTTGAGATTATCCTCTTATATCCTCCGAGTACCTAGAGTCAAAACACTCCTCAAGAAATTCCTAAAACCCTATCAATTTAATCCCATGCCAAGTCATACTAGATAGGGCCTCTCATGCATAAGTTCTACACCATACATTGCTAGGAATCTTCCTCCCAGTAGTCCATACCACTCGACTATAAACTGTAGTATACCCTATATGATAAACATAGGATGCCTCCTGTGACAAACATGTGATGCCTTATACATCAAGCATAAGATGGCCAGTAGTCCTCAATAAATGACTATAAACTATAGTATACCATATATGATAAATACACGACACCTCCCATGACATACATGAGACACCTTATGTGTCAAGAATAAGATGCATTGTAGTCCTCGCTACATGAATTTAAACTATAGTATACCATATATGATAAACATAGGATACCTCCTGTGACAAACATGTGATGCCTTATGAATCAAGAATAAATTACCTAATAGTCCTCACTACACAACATTGAACTATGGTATACCCTTTATGAAAGATATAGGATGAATCCTGTGAAAAACATGAGATGCCTTATGTGTCAATCATAAGATTCCTAGTAGTCCTCGCTACATGACTTTAAACTATGGTATACCCTATATGAAAAACATAGGATGCCTCCTATGAAAAACATGATATGCCTTATTCCTCTAGCATAAGATGCCCAGAGGTCCTCATTACACAACTTGTATTATACCCTATATGATAAACATAGGACGCCTCTTGTGAAAAACATGATATGCCTTATGCATCAAGTATAAGATGCCCAACAGTTCTCACTACATGAATTTAAACTATGGTATACCCTATATGATAAACATAGAATACATCCTATAAAAAACATGATATGCCTTATGTGTCAAGCATAATATGCCCAGTAGTCCTTACTACACAACTTTAAACTGTGGTATACCATATATGAAAAAAATAGGACACCTCCTGTGACAAAAAATGATATGCCTCATGCATCAAGCATAATATGCCCAATAGTCCTTGATACATGACTTAATATGGTATACCCTACATGAAGAAAATAGGATTCCTCCCATTATAAGAACAAGATACCTTTTGTTCTAATCTTAATATACCTCATTTAATAATCATGAGATGACCATCAAACAATCACCAGGGAATCCTCCTCAGGTGTAAGCCCTGAATCATATCCCTCGACCCATAAGCAAGTCAAGATTTACTCATGACCTGACATGAGTAAGACATAATGGATAGTTTCCATGCATAATCCCCACACACCACATCCTTCCACATGATGTTAAACTATAATCTTACCCCATGAAATTGTCATGGGATTCCCTCATAGCCTAAAATGAGGAAGACTACTTATGAATTGTTCATGTGTAAGCCTCAAACCATTATCCTAAGATAAATCCTCTTATGGTGTGTGGATTTTATGTGTAATCCCTATACCATCCCTCATTGATGCTCCTTTCACGACACGAGCATCCTTACCACATGATGTTAAATTGCATGGATTGGTCCTATCACATGATCTTAAACTGAGGCATAAAACTACATGGGTTTTGATCCCTATCTTCTAAACAAGGTATGTAAGACACCTCTCTATGGTTCAGTACTGATAATGGTAAACTATCCAGGCATGAAATCTTCCCCCAAAGAGATACACCTCCCAAATCTGCCTCCATGGGCTATTCAGATCCACTACCTTGGATCCATCTCTGTGGGGCATTCTGATCCATTGGCAAACTATCCAGGTGCTCCTTCCTAGGAACATACCTCCTTGATCCACCTCCACATGGCATTATGATCAAAACATCCCATCTTGAAAAGATGTTAAACTCACACCCTGGTCTATAATACCTACCTCATGTAATAAATATGAGTTTCTTGAGGTAAAAAGCCTTAGAAGACTTACTCCCCTGGCGTCAACTACCTCATGAACAACACAGGAAGACTTAGGTTCCATGCCTAAGATGGCTCATATGAGATAATTTTGAATTTAAAAGGAGAATATTTTATAGGTTCCTAGAAAAAACCAGTGTCTAGAGATTCCCAAACATGCTCGAAATTACCATCTTCTTTGACGAAAGGTTACTGCTATGTCAAGAAAAAAGAAATGTAATTAATCGGCATCCACAAAGAGATGGAATCAAGAACGAGTTCCATGAACATGAATCAAATCTATGAGGGAGACCCGAACTATGAAATGATCTCCAAGGAGGAATACATGGAAGGAGGAACTAACATCCAATCATCTTGTTTCAATCATGGAGCAGACATCACCAATGAAAGTGATGAAATCCACCCACCTTTGGAAAGTGTAAATGTGTGGAAACAAAAATCCAATTAGCACATTAATAATAATGTATAGAAAGACCCTAATGAAATCATAAGAAATAGAAAATGCTGAATATGATGTGAAACTCTTATCCTTCAACTGTGAGCATATGAAACATGTCGAGAAAATAGAGGCATCACCCAAGTGAATCCCATCTCATTCGTATGTGAGAGGATGAGTAACATTGGGTGTGTTAAGACTAGGGGTAATCGATTCCTCACCAACACCGCTACCTTCATGGGATTCATAGAGGGTAACCACCCCCCATTCCATCAAATCCTCATCGGCACTGCCACCCTCATGGGCTACGCAAGGGGAAACCACCCCCATTCTATCATCTCCTCACTGAAACCACCACCCTCATGGTCTACGCAATGAGGGATGCTCAATGGGAAACCACCCCCATTCTATCATCTCCTCATCAGCACCACCACCATCATGGGCTGCGCAAGGGGAAACCATCCCCCATTTCATCGGTTCCTCACCGATATTGCTGCCCTCATGTGCCACGCAGGGGGAAACCACCTCCTATTCCATTGGATCGTCAGCACCACCACCGCTCTCATTGTCCATGTAGGGGGTAACTAGACCCCATTCCATCGACTTCTCTTTGGCACCACCACCCACATGGGTCACACAGGGGGAAACCACCCCCATTCCATCGACTCCTCACTGACACTACCCTCCTCATGGGCCACACAGGAGGAAACCACCCTATTCCATCAGATCCTCATCAGCATCACCGCTATCATGGGACGCATATGGGAAAACCACCCCCCATTCTATAAAATCCTCATTGGCACTACCACCCTCATGGGTCTTGTAGGGGGAAACCACCCCCATTCCATTACCTCCTCACCAACACTTCCATCCTCATGGGCCACGTAGGGGGAAACCACCCCCATTTCATTGGCTCATCATCAACACCACCATCCTCATGGTCCGCATAGAGGAAAACCATCAGATATTAACCAACATCGCCACCCAAAGGGCCACACAGGGAGAAACCACCCCCGTTCTAGTGGTGAATCGCTTAGGAAGCCACTCCTTGAAGCACTATGATAACTCACTCCCCTATTCCAAGTAGTTTGGGGATGTTTGAGCCCTACCTACAATGACCACCATTTGAGAGATTCCTAAGAGGGCTCCCACCAGGCCTCATTAGTCCCATAAGAAACTAGTTCCATAGGTCTATGTACATGTTGAATCTATTCATGCTCTTCCGGACCCAGTCTCAAACACCTGAAACCGACGATGGGGGTAGACCCAGAACATTTATCAATAGGATACATATTCTGTAGCTTTAGTATACCCTTACACTATAAGAGAACCCCGCTAGATCCCTGTAACCGAAAAATAGGGATCCAAATTTTCTCAATTGGGATCGAGACCCCTGTAACCTCATAGAAAGGCCATGTCGACTCTTTTAATCATTGGAACCTCCGAAAAAAATTATAGGGAAACCCATGAATAGGAGACCCAGTGTGGAGGTCCTACCCGCACTATCAATACCCAACATGAAGGTCCTCCCCATGCTATTACCTAATTGAGTGGAGGTCCTCCATGCTCCATCAATAGATAGCACAAATGTCATCCCTGTGTCCCTACCAACCACTGTGGAGGTACACCCCTCACCATCACTAGCTAGCACAAAGGTCCTCACCATCACCGTCATTAGTTAGTGTAGATTTACTCCCCACAATATAATCAATAGACACAGAGGTCCTTCCCATTGCCACCATGAGATAGTATGAAGGTCATCCTTACAATTCCATCAACAGGTGAAGGTCCTCCCCATCACCATCACCATATAGTGTAGAGATCATCCCCACACCACTAAAAACCAACATGGAGGTCCTCCCCATGTCGAAGACATCCCTTTCTCAAAAGAACCATCTTAGGGAATGAAGGATCATCAAAGCTATCACGGGGGTTAGGTTGATTATATCGTGGATTCGATTGTTTCGGTAAAGGATCGTCAGTGCTAGAACCTAGGAAGGTTGATCATTTCCCTACTCTTGTTGTCCAACCATGTGATATGCAACTCCAATAAGCATAGAAAACTCCTAGTCACCCTCACATTGACTTTTTAGGGAGATAGGTATCCACATATCCTAGGAGAGCTCACCTCAACATTTTGGTGATATAAGTATCTACAACTCCCAGACACCATCACCCTATCAAACCGACGTTCTAGAATCCCATGCCTCCTGGGTTCCATCTCCCCATCAATCTGATATTCCATACATCTATGCCTCTTGGGTTCCATTGCCCCGTTGAATCGACACCCCAGGATTCCACGCCTCCTAGGCACTATCACCCCGTTGAGAAGATGTTCTAGGATTCTACACCTCCCTGGCGCCATCACCATGTTGAGCCAACACCCCAGGCATCCACACCTCCCGGGTGCCATCACCTTGTCAAACCGACTCCAAAAGTTTCCATGCCTCTCGGGTTACATCACCCCATTGAAACGATGTTCCAGGATTCCACGCCTCTCGGGCTCCATCTCCCCATCGAGATAAAATTCCAAGATTCCACTCCTTCTAGGTTCCATCACCCCATCGAACTGACATCCTAGGCTTGCATGCCTCTCGAGCACCATCACCCTAATGAATAGACATTTGAGGATTAAATGGATCCCATGTTCCATCACCCCATTGATCCGATGATCCAAGATTCCACAAATCCTAGGCATTATCACCTTGTCAAATCGACATTCTGGGCTTCCATGCCTCATGGGTTCCATCAACCCATCGAGCTGATGTTCCAGGATTCCATGTCTCCTGGGTGGCATCACCCTGTCATATTTAAATTCTAGGATTCCACTCCTCATGGGTTCCATCACCCTATCGAACTGAGGTTCTAGGATTCCACACCTCTCAGGTGCCATCGACCCAATTGAGTCAAAGTTCTAGGCTTCCACACCTCCTGAGCCCATTATCTATGTCAAACTGACATTCCAGGCTTCTATGCCTCACCATCTCCCTATCAATTCAACATCCCAAGTTTCTATGCCCCCTAGGATCCATCATCCTATTGAACCGTCACCCTAGGCTTCCACACCCATCGAGCACCATCACCCCGTCAAATAAACGTTCCAAGCATCCATGCCACCCAAATTCCATCAAACCATCGATTTTATGTTTCATGCTTCCAAATCTCTCATGAACCATAACTCTATCAAGATGAAATTCCAGGATTCCATGCCTCCCAAGCACTATCTCCCTATCAAGTTGACGTTCTAGGCTTCCATGCCTCTCGGACGCCATCGCCTCATCAAACCGATGTCCTAGGATTGCACGCCTCCCAGGAACTATCACCCTGTTGAACTAACATCCCAGGATTCCATGACTCCTGGGCACCATATCCCCATTGAGATGACGTTACAAGCTTCCACACCTCCCAGGATCAATCTCCCCATCAAACGGATATCCTAGGCTTCCACGCCTCCTGGGTGCCATTTCCCTATCTATCCAATGTTCCAAGCTTCCAAACCTCTTGGGAACCATCAGCACATTGAACCAACGTCCCAAACTTCCACTCCTAAGAACCATTACCCCATATAACAGAAGTTCCATGCTTCCATACCTCCAGGGCACAATCACCCTGTCAAGCAAACGTTCCAAGATTCTGTGCACCCCAGGCGCCACCACCTAGTCAAGACAATGTTACAAGCTTCCACGCCTCCTGGGAACTATCGCCCAGTCGAGCCGATGTTCCAGGCTTCCACGCCTCCCAGGCGCCATTACCCTGTTGATCCAAATTTCTTGACTTCCACATCTCTTAGTTGGAATCACCCCATCAAACTGAAATTCTCGGATTCCATGCCTCTTAGACACCATCACCCCATCTAGATGACATTATAGGCTTCCACACCTCCTAGGTTCTATAACCCCATCAAGACGACGTTCCAGGATTCCAATCCTAAGTGCCATCATCCTGTCAAGATGACATTCCATGCTTCTATACCTCCCTGGCACCATTACCCCTCCAAGATGACGTTATAGGATTCTACGTCAAGATGAAATTCCAGGATTCCACCACACTACACACATCTGTTGAGATACTCACCCTTGGTCCAAACTCTATGACCCTAAACTAAGAGTCATGATTTGATCTTTAAGACATTAAAATAATATCAATCCCCATAGTTCATGAAACATGACTCTAAAATGTTCACTACAAGTCCAATAATTATGACCTTAAACTATTTTCAACCCCTATAGTCTAAGTTGTTTAAAATTAAACTATAAATCCTAAAATCCTCTATGCATGATGTTAAACTACGATCTTACCCTATATAAAACTGATATTACTCTAAATAAGAGATGAATTTCACCCTATTTGAAACTGGGATGTCTTATACGATAAGTGTGGGATTTCCCATGACACTCGTGAGATACCTCAATTCCCTCGCTAGAGCGTATTTCCCCCACCGATGTTGGTCTCCCACCACACCATGTTCTAGAACTACACATGGATTTATTATCAGCCTTATGAGAAATGTAGTGATTTGTAACAACCCAAAGTTTCATTAATGGAAATACCCCTTGATCTAATTAAATGTATCTTTATGTTTATATAAAATGTCAACTTCATTGGTTTTATGTTAATAATTTTGACCGTTGCTAATATAGCCGTTGAATAGTGATCACATGATTAGTATAAATATAGGGCTTTAACAAATCCAATTTACTCAGACAAAGGAAGCGATGACATCATCTAGTAGAATTGCTCCATATGAAGCCCATTTGTCGGAGCTCGGAAAAGAGGTGGCATCCTTGGGCTTCGCTCTTGACCAATCCCAATATGAGCTTCATTATGTCAAGCTCGAATGGGACCGTCTATGGGAGAAGTGGAAGTTGATAGAAATTACCACTCGAGCGATGTTATCCGAGCCACCCCAAGAGTCTGTCACCATCACACACCTTACCCTTAGGTCTTATGCGGCTGTTTTAAGGGGTTATGTAACAAATAAATAGTACTATGTTCATGTACATTATTTTTTGTATATAATAATGAATATACCTCCTTGTCATTTTTTTGATACATTGTAAATAGTTTTCAAGTACAAATAGTGTTTTTAGTTATTATTTAATTAAGAATTCTATTTTTTTAAATTAAGGGATTTTTGAATTAAATAATATTTTAATAAAATATTATTATTATTATTAAATTAATTTTTATTAAATATAAATGATCTTATAATTTTATGAATGCAATTGTAATTTTTATTAAGGTTTGAAAGCCATTTCTGTCAAAACCTGTGAATTTTCGATAAATGTCGGTTTTTATTTTAAAAGTGAAAATTAAAATATTTAAAAAATTATTTAGATAAAATAAATGTTATTTATGGAATCAGGACATCGAAATTATCCAATGGTGAATTTTTCATAATTTTCCGAGACAGTCAAATTTTTGGGTAAAAATTAAATACCGTTTAAATATATAATGTGTTTCATGACATCATAATGACCCAATAGTGATGTAATAAAATAAAATAATATTTATTTTCCGACAATATATGTTTTACTATTAAAATAATGTGATTTTAGGTTTGTTTGACTTACTTTTCAAAGCATTAATGGACCCCTCAAGACTTATTAAACACCTTGTCTTTTTAAATTAATTTCCATGGGAGTATGACTCACCTCCACATAAGAAACCCTATTATTTTAAGAATTTCGGACTTTGGACTTATAAAATATTGTTTTACTCTTCTATTTTTCCAAAACCATTGGCGAAAACCATGGGATGGTTTGTGTTTTGGATTAATTTAATGTAAGGGGACCCAAACCTAAATAATAAAGAATTCCCTCACCTTTCCTATATAAACCCACCCAATCTCCCACTTACTCCTCACTCAAAGAATTTTTAGTTCATCCAACTTATTCCCTACTCTCTCTATAATCCTCCTAAGGTTCCCCAAGCTCCCAAGAAGCCTCTCACAAGCCTCTCTCTATCCTTTGGAAGCACACTTCCAAGTAAGGGTTTTTTCTTCCTTTTTCATTTTTGTCCAATTTTATTTAAGTTGTTTTGCCCTTTTAATTTCAATTATGAATGTTGGGGTATGGTTTTTCACCTCCCTCATACTTTCCTCTTTATGTTTTAATGATTTGATACCCCTTTATCTCTCATTAAATGCCTCCCATGTACACCCGTTACTATGCCGAAATTCCGAAAGGAACTTCTCTCTCCTCTTTTACATTCAAGCAATACTTTTGTATCATGAATCTAATTTCCATTACAATTGTTGGGACATGTATCTATATGACATCCTTACTGTCCATTACATGTAGATATGATGAGGAACCCCTTTCTCTATCATCAACCATTTTTATGAATTCTTATGTCACGCCGTTACACTACCGAAATCGCACTGATTTTCTAAGCCAATGCCATTGTGTAGTGAATACCATTCCCATTTCTCCATAAAGGGTATTCACCTTTATTCACATTTACTTATTGATTATAAAGTTTCATGTATGAATTCCACATTAATTTATCATGGAATAAATGATTATGTTTTAAGAATCCATGTTTTATGATCCATGTGTCACACTTATGCATGAAATGAAATGTTTAAGAAGGGTGCGCCCGTATAGAACTCCAATGCATTGGGTAAAGTATAGTATCATGATACTTCATGTGAAATGAGTGTTGAATCATGCTAATTCAAGTGAAATTAGGGTTTTCTCATGCTTTATGTGCAATGAGGATTTACTCATGCTCCATGTACAATGGGCCTTAGCTCATGCTAATCCCATGTTAAGTGTTGTTGCCACATTTCCATGTTATGATTATCATGCTTTATCATGCCTTTATGTTCATGTTTCTCTTGTGCTCTATTGATATGCCTAATGTCTAACATGTATTGTACTCCTCATGTTATTCCAAGTGTATTCCCTTACTGGGATTTATAGCTCACCCTTTTCTTATGCATGTCCTCAGGTTATCCCATGAAATGCTAAGTACGAAGGAATGTAGTGGTCATGTAAAGGAAGTTTTCAATAAAGACGTTGTATTTCATGTTTTAAGTTTTTATGTAATGATCCTAATCCCCAAAGACACTAAAACTCTCGATCTTATTTGTTTTATCAAGTGAATTTTTATGTAATAAATCATGTTTAAGTTTGTAATAAAAGTAGGGTTGTCATAGTTGGTATCAGAGGAAAGGTTTAGTTATTTTTGGGATTAGGATTAGAAAACCCTAGTAAAGCCTTAGAGACAAGATTAAGTATAATAAAAACATCCCTAAGTTTTGGTGAGTATTGAGTAAGTGGGTTATCAAGCAAATACATCCCTGTCTGGATACAAGCAGGTAGAGGCGGCTCTGACACAAATGTATCCTAGGGTAAAACCCAAAAACACCACTTTGAGCTAGACTCGAACGGGAACTGGTGCACGATAATGGTCCTTGCTGCACTCTTGGTTATGAAACTCTCGGGGGATATGTTTTGATAAATTCAGAATCTTAGTATGAACCCTTATTAAGGGAATTAAAAAAAATTCCCCTAAGAATTTATGTTAGAAAGTAGATCATGAAAAGCCTAGATTGAAGCCTATAGACTCATGAGTTAAGGAAATAAAAGTTTATTTATAAGTCATAAACTTTTGTCTTTGGATTACCCTTTATGTGTTAAGACTAACTTTCCTTTTATTCCAACCAATGGCCAGTAATAGGAGGACTCAGGCTAACAACCGTTGTGAAGATCAGTGTGATAACTGTACTAATGAGATGCCCAATCCAATGGGAGCGGGAATCGTGAATTTTGTCAGGCTTCTCTCTCAGCTAACTCAAGTTTTGAATAGAAACATGGGTCAAGAGGAACGTTCAACCCCCCTAATAAAGAACAAGTTGCTATCGAGAGCTTCATGAGAAAAAGGCCTCCTACTTTTAGTGGATCATCCGATCCCACGATCGCTGAACAATGGATTAACTCCATTGAAAAGATCTTCTCCATCCTTTAATGTTCTGAACAAGAGAAGGTTCTCCTGGAGGCTTATCGTACGAAGGGTGAAGCTGATCAATGGTGGACGTTGATAAAAAATACGAAGCCTGGGGAGGATATCGAGGTGTTGGAATGGAAGGATTTCCAGAAGATGTTTTTCGATAAATATTTTCCGCACACCCTCCGGATTAAGATGGAAAGGGACTTCCTTTCCCTCAAGAAAAAAGATGAAGAATATGTTGGAGTGTACGAGGAAAACTTCACAAGGCTTGCACGATATTCTTCTGGCTTTGTCGTTACCCCCGAATGCAAAGTTAACCGCTTCTTTGGTGGGCTGAAGCCTAGCTTGCGGAAAGCATTGGCGATCCGTGACTTCGACAGCTATGAGGAAATTGTCCGATGTGCCCTCAAGGTCGAAATGGAGATCGGAGAATCACAGGGGTATCATGGGGATAATAAGAGTAAGGTGGACTTAAATGCTGGTGCTCTGATGGATAAATCCAACGGTGCTAAGAAGATCCAGCACCCCACTTTCCAAAAGTGTGGAAAGAAGCACCCTGGAAATTGCCTTAAGGGGATGAGGAAATGCTTCAGGTGTGGAATAGAAGGGCACCTAGCTGTTAACTGTTGGCAAGAAAGACCCGCGGATGCGACAGAGGAGAGGAACACTCCGTTTGAACCTCAATGCGTTGTTCATTTCTACAAATGCAAAGGACCAGGGCATCTTGCAAATCAGTACCCTAATCCAAGGGTTTTCAGAGGCAGCCAACAACCTCCAAGGCAACAAGGAAGAGATTTTTCCATCACTTCTACCGAAGTGAACCCCAAAAACGAAGTGGTTATAGGTACGCTAGTTATTCATTCAAGAATAGAGAACGTACTTTTTGATTCAGGTTCTACGCATTCTTTTATATCTCTAAAGTTTAGTAGAAAAATCCCAGCACCACCACAAATCATGGAAGTGAAGATGTCGGTGAGTACGGAAAATGGGGAAATCATTGTATCCCATGAATATAAGTACACCCCTGTTATAATCTGTGGATTGAATTTCCTGGAGAACCTCTTCATACTCCCTCTGGTGGAGTTTGATGCAATTCTTGGCATGGATTGACTTTCCTTATATAGAGACAACATAAATTGTCGGGAGAGGGAAATCACACTCCATATGGAGAATCGACCCTCGATTCTTTACAAGTGTAAGGAGGAAGATGAATCTCCTTTAACTTCATCATCTCAAGCATGGATATTAATGCCCTATGAGCACACGTATCTATCTTAGATGATTGAGTCCAAGGAAGAAACCATCCTTGAAGAAATGCCTATTGTGAGGGAATTTGCTGAAGTGTTTCCCGAGGAACTGCCTGGTCTTCCTCCTAGAAGAGATGTTGAATTATCAATTGAAATTATACCCAGGGATTTACCAATATCCAAGACTCCATATAGAATGGTTGTTGTAGAGATTGAAGAGCTGAATAAACAACTACAGGAGAATCTGGATAAAGGGTTTATACACCCAAGTGCTTCACCATGGGGTGCACCAGTCCTCTTTGTCAAGAAAAAGGATGGTTCAATGTGGCTTTGCATCGATTATCATGAACTTAACAAAATCACGATAAAGAACAAGTATCCTCTCCCACGAATTGATTACTTGTTCGATCAGCTGCGTGGAGCACAATACTTCTCCAAGGTGGACTTGCAGTCGGGATATTATCAAGTAAGGGAGAAGAAGGAAGATATCCCCAAGACTGCATTTCATACAAGATATGGGCACTATGAATTCATAGTAATGCCTTTCGGACTCACTAATTCTCCATAAATATTCATGGAATTGATGAATAGAGTCTTTAGAGATTACATAGACAAATTTGTGGTAGTATTTATAGATGATATTCTAATATACTCCAAAACCAAGGAGGATCATGAGGATAATTTAAGAACTGTACTGGAGACTTTTTGCAAGGAGAATATCCATGAAAAGTACAACAAGTGTGAGTTCTGGTTAAAGGAAGTCTCATTCTTGGGCCATATCATCACAAGAAATGGGATATCTGTGGATCCCTCCAAAATAGATGCGATTGAGGGATGGTTGAGGCCAACATCAGTAATGGATATCCGTAGCTTCTTGGGGTTAGCTGGATATTATCGAGGATTTGTGAGAAATTTCTCACGATTGTCCAACCCTATTACCAAGCTAACTCAAAAGGGAGTAAAGTTTTCTTGGAGTGATGAATGCAAAGAAAGCTTCAAGGAGTTGAAAAGGAGGCTTATCACTGCGCCCATGCTCACTTTACCCACAAGTGGGGAACTTTTTGTGGTATTCAGTGATGCTTCAAAGAAGGGATTAGGCTGTGTACTGATGTAGAATGATAAAGTGATATCCTATTCCTCAAGGCAGTTGAAAATCCATGAGCGAAACTATCCAACGCATGATCTAGAGTTGGCGTCTGTGATCTTTTCCTTGAAAATCTGGCGGCATTATCTCTATGGGGAGAAATGTGAGATATATACTGACCACAAGAGTCTTAAATATATATTCACACAGAAAGAGCTTAATATGTGCAAGAGAAGATGGATAGATCTCATCAAGGATTATAACTGTTCAATCCATTACCACCTTGGGAAAGCAAACAAGGTGGCAGATGCCCTAAGTAGAAAGGACCCAGAGATTCTATCAATGATGAGAATTGAGAAGGATCCAATCTTCTTAGACTTGATGAAGATGGACACGGGAATCATAAATAAGGGAACATCATCAATCCTTTCACAAATGATTGCTCAACCATCTCTTTAGGAAAGGTTAAAGGATGCTCAAAAGGATGATGTGGGAATTCAGAAAAAAGTGGAAGCTATCGAAAAAGGTAAATCCTCGGTGTTTAATGTTAATGAAGAAGGAATTGTGCGGTTTGGGAAACGACTATGTGTTCCATCAAGTCCAGAGCTGAAGAAGGAA
The DNA here is from genome assembly GCA_963277665.1 of Viscum album. Taxonomy (NCBI): domain Eukaryota; kingdom Viridiplantae; phylum Streptophyta; class Magnoliopsida; order Santalales; family Viscaceae; genus Viscum; species Viscum album. Next base: position 30,007,674 of record OY728150.1, on the reverse strand, counting down.
CTTTTGGATGATGCACATAGTTCAAATTTCTCTATTCACCTAGGGAACACAAAGATGTATTGAGATCTCCGAGAAAACTTTTGGTGGGATAATATGAAGAAGGAGATCGTTGAATATACATCAAAGTGCCTGGTGTATCAGCAAGTGAAGGCAGAGAGGAAGAAGTCTAAGGGGATGATGCAACCATTTCCCATACCAGAATAGAAATGGGAGAACATCACCATGGACTTTGTCACCGGACTTCCAAGGACATCCAAAGGCAACAATGCAATCTGGGTTGTTGTGGATCGTCTTACAAAGACTGCACACTTCATTGCTATTCGGGAGGATTTCTCTTTGGATCAACTGGCACAGATATATATCAGGGAAGTGGTAAGGTTTCATGGAATACCACTATCTATTGTTTTTGACCAAGATCCAAGATTCACCTCTAAGTTTTGGAAGAGTCTTCAACATGCTCTGAATACTGAACTGAACTTCAGTACGACCTGTCATCCTCAAACTGATGGCCAATCCGAGTGGAATATCCAAACACTTGAGGACATGTTGAGAGAATTCTCAATGGACTTTAAAGGAGGATGGGATCAACATCTTCCTCTGGTTGAGTTCTCTTATAATAATAGTTTCCACTCAAGTATCCAAATGGCACCATATGAAGCCCTATATGGGAAAAGGTGTAGAACACCGACATGTTGGGATGAGGTCATTGAATGTAAGCTACTTGGACCTGAAATGGTTGAAGAAATGGTGGAGAAGGTGAAAACCATTCAGCAGCATATCAAGGCAGCCCAGAGTCGACAGAAGAGTTATGCATATAACCGTCGACGATACCTTGAGTTTAAAGTTGGGGATATGTTTTTTCTATGCATATCTCTGTGGAAGAAGGTCATGAGTTTTGGAAAGAAAGGGAAGTTAAGTCCAAGGTACATCGGCCCCTTCTAGATTCTTGATCGTGTCAAGGCTGTGGCCTATCGACTAGAACTTCCACCTACAATGGCCAAAGTACATGATGTCTTTCACTTATCCCTCTTAAGGAAGTATATACCAGACCCTTCACATGTACTCTCTTCTGAGGTGGTATAGTTTGAGGATGATCTTTCTTATGAGGAGCAACCAGTGAAGATATTAGATCGTAGAGAAAAATTCCTATGAAATAAGACAATGCCCATTGTCAAGGTGTTGTGGAGAAACCACAAGTTTGAAGAAGCGACTTGGGAATCAGAGGAAATGATAAAGCTGAGTTACCCACATCTGTTTTAGTGTGGGAAAAGGAAAATTTCTAGGGCTAAATTTCTTAAGGGGGGAATATTGTAACGACCGAAAGTTTCATTAATGGAAATCCATCTTGATCTAATTAAATGTCTCTTTATTTTTATATAAAATTTCAACTTCATTGGTTTTATGTTAAGAATTTTGACCATTTCTAATATAGCCGTTGAATAGTGATCACATGATTAGTATAAATATAGGGCTTTAAGAAATCCAATTTACTCAGACAAAGGAAGCGATGGCCTCATCTAGTAGAATTTATCCATACGAAGCCCATTTGTCGGATCTTAGAAAATAGGTGACATCCTTGGGCTTGACTCTTGACCAAGCCCAAGCTGAGCTTCATCATGTCAAGCTCGAACGGGACCGTCTACGGGAGAAGTGGAAGTTGATAGAAATTACCACTCGAGCGATGTTATCCGAGCCACCCTAAGAGTCTGTCACCATCGCACACCTTACCCTTAGGTATTATGTGGCTGTTTTAAGGGGTTATGTAACAAATAAATAGTACTATGTTCATGTACATTATTTTTTTTATATAATAATTAATATACCTTCTTGTCATTTTTTTGATACATTGTAAATAGTTTTGAAGTACAAATAGTGTTTTTAGTTATTATTTAATTAAGAATTATATTTTTTTAAATTAAGGTATTTTTGAATTAAATAATATTTTAATAAAATATTATTATTATTATTAAATTATTTTTTATTAAATATAAATGATCTTATAATTTTATGAATGCAATTGTAATTTTTATTAAGGTTTGAAAGCCATTTCTGTCAAAACTCGTGAATTTTTTATAAATGTCGGTTTTTATTTTAAAAGTGAAAATTAACATATTTAGAAAATTATTTAGATAAAATAAATTTTATTTATGGAATCAGGATGTCGAAATTATCCAACGGTAAATTTTTCATAATTTTCTGACAGTCAAATTTTTGGGTAAAAATTAAATACCGTTCAAATATATAATGTGTTTTATGACATCATAATGACCCAATAGTGATGTAATAAAATAATATAATCTTTATGTTCGTCCAATATATGTTTTAAAATTAAAATAATGTGATTTTGGGTTTATTTGACTTACTTTTCAAAGCATTAATGGACCCCTCAAGACTCATTAAACACCTTGTATTTTTAAATTAATTTCCATGGGAGTATGACTCACCTCCACATAAGCAACCCTATTATTTTAAGAAGTTTGGAATTTGGCCTTATAATTTTTTTTCCTCTTCCCTTTTCCAAAAACCATGGGCACAAACCATGGGATGGTTTGTGGTTTGGATTAATTTAATGTAAGGGGACCCAAACCTAAATAATAAAGAATTCCCTCACCTTTCCTATATAAACACACCCAAGCTCCCACTTCCTCATCACTCAAAGCCTTTGGAGTTCGTCAAACCTATTCCCTACTCTCTCTAGAATCCTCCCAAGGTTCCCCAAGCTCCCAAGAATCCTCTCACAAGCCTCTCTCTATCCTTTGGAAGCACACTTCCAAGTAAGGGTTTTTTCTTCCTTTTTCATTTTTGTCCAATTTTCTTTAAGTTGTTTTTCCATTTTAATTTCAATTATTAATGTTGGGGTATGGGTTTTCACCTCCCTCATACTTCCCTATTTATGTTTGAATGATGTGAGACCCTTTATCTCTCATTAAATTCCTCCCATGTACACCCGTTACTATGCCGAAATTCTGAAATGAACTTCTCTCTCCTCTTTTACATTCAAGCAATACTTTTGTATCATGAATCTAATTTCCATTACAATTGTTGGGACATATATCTATATAACCTACTTACTGTACATTACATGTAGATATGATGAGGAACCCCTTTCTCTCTCATCAACCATTTTATGAATTCTTATGTCACGCCGTTACGCTGCCGAAATCGCACCGATTTTCTAAGCCAATGCCATTGTGTACTGAATACCATGCCCATTTCTCCATCAAGGGTATTCACCTTTATGAACATTTACTTATTGATTATAAAGTTTCATGTATTAATTCCACATTCCTTTATCGTGTAATAAATGATTATGTTTTATGAATCCATGTTTTATGATCCATGTGGCACACTTATGCATGAAATGAAATGTTTAAGAAGGGTGCGCCCTTATAGCGCTCCAATGCATTGGGTAAAGTATAGTATCACGATACGTCATGTGCAATGAGTGTTGAATCATGATAATTCAAGTGAAATGAGGGTTTACTCGTGCTTCATGTTCAATGAGGATTTACTCATGCTCCATGTGCAATGGGCCTTGGATCATGCTAATCCCATGTTAAGTGTTGTTTCCACCTTTCCATGTTATGATTATCATGATTTATCATGCCTTTATGTTCATGTTTCTCTTGTGATCTATTGATATTCCTAATGTCTAACATGTAATTTACTCCTCATGTTATTCCATGTGTATTCCTTTACTGGGCTTTATAGCTCACCCTTTTCTTATGCATGTCCTCAGGTTCTCTCATGCAATGCTAAGTACGAAGGAATGTAGTGGTCATGTAAATGAAGTTTTCAATAAAGACATTGTATTTCATGTTTTATGTTTTTATATAATGATCCTAAGCCCCAAATACACTAAACCTATCAATCTTCTTTGTTTTATCAAGTGAAGTTTTATGTAATAAATCATGTTTAAGTTTGTAATAAAAGAAGGGTTGTCATATGATTCCTATATTTTCTTTATCTAGGACTAGATTCAAATTTATTAACCCTTTGTCCCCTTGGCCCCCATTTATAGTCCAATATTCATGACATTAAACTGATTTCCATCCTTCCCCAACACAGTCCAAGCATTATGACCTCAAACTATGTTCCATTTTCTTCTTGGTAATTATGAAGTACATGGGCCTCTTTTGGATCCATTCATGTTCAGTTTTACCTTTTTCAAGATACGCCTATACCTTTGGAATATAAATTCTCCCCCTAGTCTAAGAATCATGACATTAAACTGATTTCTCATAGTCTAAAAAACATGACTCTAAACTATTTTCCACGGTCCAAACCATACAACCATAAACTATGCACTTGGATTAAAGGATGAATCATGTGCTAAAGGGCCTCTTTGTACCCATTCACATCAGGTGTTAAATTTCTGGCACCGCATGAGCATCCTCAATACCCCCTTCTTTGGTCCAAGTATTATGACCTTAAACTATTTGTCAATGGTCCAAAGGTACTATAACTAAAAAATGTCTATGCTACATAACTATGTGTGGAACTACTACCATCCTTATGGGATATATAGTGATTATTATACTTCTGATCTCCTAGTCAAGTTATAGATTCACCACAAAAATCTCAATTACATATAGTGTTATCACCTCCAAATGCTCCCTTCATCCTCATTTTTTTGGTATGATCCCTATTCATTAACCATGACCTATTAGTGGTCCAATATGACCTCATAGCCCAATGTGAGGAATAAAAGAACAAGCAACATAAAGTGAAAGCCTTTCACCTGCGTCCTCAACACATGACTCTAAACTATGATCTTACCCTGTAAAAAATTAAGATGCCTCTCAATGAGAGATAATTTTTACCCCATATTAATCTGGGATACCCCACATGAAAAAAATGGGAGGAAAAAACACCAAAATCCCCAGAAAACAACATAAAACTATTTCATTACCCCATATAAATTAGGGATTCCTCATATCCCCATATGAGAAGAGTCACTATCCTCATTTGAGAGGTAGCCCCTTCCATCATCGGTTTCTTACCACTCCATGCTTTAGAACTATGTGTGTATTGATTCCCATCCTCATGGGATACATAGTGGCACCCATATATTTTATCTTGGGTCTAACCCCTTCATTGACTCGACACAGGGCCTATTATTATATAGTTTCATGGTGTCGACCCAGGGTTCAATTTTTCAAGGTTTTTTATGGTAGAGGGCTAGTTTGGACCTCCTTTAACATCGAGTTATCACTTTTCCATGTCACAAAAACTATCTTGGGACACCCATACCCACTTTTCAAAGCTACATGACCATAAACCAGTAACCATCCCTATAGTCCAAGCTCTATGACTATAAACTAGTAGCATCCATATTTTGAGTTGTATGAATTTAAACTAACAAGCCTAATTTCCTAAATTCATGACTTTAAATTGAATCCTTACCCTGAACAATGAATGAGAGATTCCTTATACAATAAGTATGGGATGGAAATATACCCTGTCTGAAATCAGGTTTCCTTATATGAAAAATATATGATAAAACACAAGTTACCCCATATATAACCAAGATGCCTCCTAATACTAGATGATATGGTATCCTAATAGGAGAGGATTCCACCCTACCAATGTAGGTATCCTACCATTCCATGTATCATAACTATGTATGGCTTGATTCCCATCTTCATGGGATACATAGTGAAATTCAGATATTTTATGTTAGGCCTAACCCTTCTATCAAAATTTTCAAGGCATTACACACTTCTTCTTTAGTGCTTTTCAATTTCCTTCATTTGAAAAACCATCATCCTTATGCTCTGGACAATCACCCTAACAGAATGGTATCATTCCACAATGTCTCACCTACCATCATGGGCTCATACCTCAAAGGATCTCTAGTGGAAAATAAAATATCATGTGCTTCAAACTTGGTCAATGGTCGATATTTTATTTTCTCTCCCCATATTTAACCAACGTGAATATTGAACCTATGCTCCAAACAAGTTCAATAGTTGTTCCCCATCCATCAGTTATTCCTTTATCACTCTCTAGGTCTTAGAAGTTATGATCACCCCTATGGGATTTTCCATCCACTTCCGCCCCTAATTGTGTTCTCCCCTACAAGAAGCAATATCTCCATGACACTCATTATTTCTCACACCAAGTATGGCTCATGTGGGATTAGGAGCTTGGAAGGGATTTCCATCAAATAGGGTTGAGAAACATAAGCACCAACTTGAGGTTTGAGCTTTTAAACCTTAAACTAAAATCCATGGTCTGAACTCTATGACCTTAAACTAGGATTATAAGTCTAAAAATTATGACTTTAAACTGTATTCATATTCCCCTAGGAATGTTTTGTGTGGAATTGGCCCTCCTTGGACCTCAATGTAGGGTGTGCCACTCTGCCACACCACACATATCCATTTTATATGCTCACCCTTTATTCCAAACTTTATGACCTTAAAATAATATTTATGGTCTAAGCATTATGACTATAAACTTTGTGATGACTGTCTTAGGGATGTTTTTTGCAACATTGAGTGGCCTCCCAGGAACCTTCTTTCATGTCAGGTAACTTTCCTTTGATGTCTATTTCTTCGAGATACACCACCCCATAGTCCAAGAATCATGACTTTAAACTATGTGTGAATCACCCGAGGAATGTGTTGTGAAAAATTGGGATTCCTTAGCACTCAATTCACATCGAGTTTTTATTCTTCCATAATATACATGTCCTGTTGGGGTACCCACTCAAGGTCCAAGTTTTATGACCTTAAATTAAAATCCATGGTCCAAACATTATGACTTTAAACTATGTGCATACAAGGTGTTTTCAGGATATTCCATGTGATAGGGACTCCTAGGATCCCCCATTCACATTCATACACCACTCCCTTTTTACATGATGTTAAAATGTATCCCTATCCTATTAAATGGGCATGAGACAATATCTTGAGTTGACATGAGGAATAAATACTAGGAGAATCAGTACATAATACCCATACACATGACATCCTTATCACATGAGGTTAAACCATGAGATTCATCCCGATCCCATGATGTTAAACCATGAAATACATAATCTGTAGGATCGAAATAATGATATAGATGCTCAAAATACAAGGGGGGGGGGGTGAATTGTACACTTTAAAAATTCCTTTGGAACCTTTAAAGTTGGTTACGGATAACTAAGTTTTCCTTAGATAAAGAAAGTTCTAAGTTTAACAAAGTTAACCTAAGCAAATTCACAACACCTCTAACACCAATTGAAAACTTGGAATAAGGAATGAAGTTATAAACTTCAAGTTCTATGTACTTGCTTAAAACTGGAAAGAGATTCCGAAATTAGGTTCCAGAAATATGGATCCGGAAATTGAAACTTAACTAAAGATTACAATATGAGATTCTACCTTAAAGCGTATAGAATCTAAATGAAATAGAGTACAAGTAAGAAAGTATAAGAAAGTTATACCTTCCTTATAATACAATATGCAGAGGAAACAGACAAGTAGTAAAACTACAAGTAACAAGATATAAGTCTTTTAACCCAAAGAGAAGGGTATCCAACAACCTTGGATATAGGTCCCTTGATTTATACTTTCAAGCAAGTCTATCTTACCCACACCAGGATAATCCCTCGATATGAAGATTGGAATCTCTGTCTTGCTATCCCCGCAAGACCTCAACTTCAAGGCAGTTGGAAACCTCTGTCTTCCTTAGCAAGGAAGCCCTCGACCTTCAAGGTAGTCGGCACCTCTGTCTTCCTATCCTCAGAAGTCCTCGAATGTAATCACCAACATTCAGAGTCACACGAAGAAAAAACTGAACGAGCGGTTCAGTACGCACAAGGCATGAAAAGATTTCTCTCTCTAGAAATCACCTTAGCAGCGTGTGGTCTCTAGATTGATCCAACTTCATTGTGTTTTGAGATCTTTCAAATGAGATCCTATTTATAGGCTCGGTCGACCTCCTTTCCAACGGTCATATCTTCCTTAAAAATCGGAGGGACCTGTACACATGTCACTTTACCAACGGTTAGTTTATAACTGAATAGATGACATCGTTTTATAACAAAACAAGTTTAACAGAATGTACGACATCGTTTTAAGTATAACTAAAAAGTTCGGAGTGAAGGTTCGGAGTGTAAAAAAAAATGTAAAAGAGTAGAAAAATTATAAAAGTGTAAGAAAAATGAAAGTTCGGAGTCTAACCAATAATATTCGGAGTCTAAATAAATTCGGAGTGTATAAAGCAAAGATAATCAGATTCTGTTTAATAGGTGAATTTGAAATGAGAATTCGGAATGAGAATTCGTCATCAGAATTCGTAATGAGAATTCGTAATCAGGATTCATCATTAGATTTCGATGTCTAACTTCATGAGAATTCGTATCCAGAATTTGGAGTAGAACTTTATCAGAGTTTGTATCTGGATTTCGGAGTAGAACTTTATCAGAGTTCGTATCCAGAATTCGGAGTATAACTTTATCAGAGTTCGTATCCAGAATTCGGAATGAAACTTCATTACAGTTCTCATCCAGAATTCGGAGCCTAAAACAGAATGCTTCATATCAAAGTTTCAAACGATTCCGAGAATGTAGAAATGAATCTGATTCTTATACTTAAGAAAAATATGGATATAAATAATGAAAATATGATAAGAATAATTTTCCTTATAAAAGCGATTTTCCTTATAAAAGAAATTTTCCTTATAAAAGCGATTTTCCTTATAAAATCTATTTTCCTTATAAAAGAGATTTTCCTTATAAAAGCGATTTTCCTTATAAAAGCAATTTTCCTTATAAAAGAAAATTTCCTTAAAGATAAGGTGTTTGTAATTTTCAAAACAAGAAGGAATGTAAAAGTCATAAGGAAAACCTTATTGACTCAACAATCTCCCCCTTTTTGGAAAGCACAAACATCCTTTCGAAAAAGAAAGACTAAGTAGAAAGAAAAACATTAAGGCTTATCTCCCTTTGCTTATGGATGTTGATGAATACGACTAAATCCCCCTTAGGCATTGAAACTCTAAGGATCGTATTCTAGATTTCCAGAATGGTATTCCATTAAGAATAAAAATGTCTTCTTTAATGAAAAACTCCCCCTTTGTTAAGGTTCTTTTTCCTTTCTTTATTAGGATTCGTTTTCCTTCTCCCCCTTTGTGATTTTCAAAAAGAATTTTAAGGAATGAAAAATATAACAAAGTACCTGAAAAAATTAGTAACAACAACAAAAGAGACGAGCAAGAAAAAATTTTCATTAAGTTTGAAAGTTTAAAAACAAAGAAGCTAAGATACAACAAAAGATCAGATTTGTCTATTTTGGATATTTTTCCTTCGCCATGAGACCCTTGAGAATAGTCTTTATCTTCTTCAAGTCTTTATGATCTTCATCGGCTTGCTTCTCTAACACAACTATTCTTTCACTTTGAGCTTCAATATTTTCTTCCTGGGCTTGAGCTTTTCTTCCCAAGCTTTTAAAACTTGTTCTTGTTTTAACAACTTCTCTTCAATCTCAATCCAATAATCCCTTTCATTCCTCCAGTTTTGAGCAACAGAATTCAGCTTCCCATACAGATCTTTGTCTTCTTGTATCCGGGAATTCTTCTCAGCTGTCAACTTTTCTTCAAAAAAAGAAGTAAGTTCATTTATCTTCCTGTCTTCTGTCTCAAAAGCATCCTTAACATTATCTTGGAATTCATCAAAGAGCCTCATCTCTTCTACAGTTTTCTTCGACCAACTAGTCATTCTCTTGAAAAACCTTTTGTGGGCTTCATAGCCGACACAATTTTTTTTGAACTGAGCCTCAATATCAACACATTTGTCCATAACCATGGATACAAAGTCTGTTTTCTGATTCAAAGCATGTTAGAGCATCTGGAATCTTGAATCAATACTTGAGAAAGTCAGAATAGTACCCACCATCTTCTTTAATAACTGAACAACAAAGTCATGCCCCAACGAAGATGACTCCGAATCCGAGACTTTGCTTGGAGAATTTTCTTCTTCAAATTTCTCATCCTTCTTCTTAGAAGAATCACCAACTTCCCTTCTCTTTACAACCACTGAGCTCGGGGTATCGACAACAAGTTGCTTTCCCTTGTCCTTTTTTGGAATGGATTCCTGTTTCGGGGTTTTCTGTTCACTATCAGACACTTGAACAATATTGTCTTCACCATCAATAACTTTTTGAGCACCATCCTCTACATTTTCCATTTGAGCAACATCATGTAGAAGTTTTTCTTCCTCTGCATGATAAGCTACTTCTTTTTCTCCTTTCTCCTCATCCTTCCATGGAGTGACTAACTTAGAGGACTCAGGTTCTGAAGTTTGGAGCGACAAATGTTCCGAAGGTGTCCCCTTATAATCGTCTACTTGCTTCAATAGATTTCCGGTCTCACCACTACCTTCAGCAACTGGTTCTTCCTCATCCGCTTACTCAATCTGCTCAACTTCCTCAACATGATTAGCAACTGCCTCTTCCGGAGTGACATAGTTTCTTCCTGGAGTCTCAGGTAGAGATTCCACAGAAAATGATCTCGGAACTGGAATTTTTCCAGAGGAAATCTCATTAAACTTCAATAAAGTTTGAACCACCTCAGCTTCAGACATCTTCTTCTTAAGATTCTTTTCTTTCACTTGTTTTTCTAGCTCATCCGCTGTTTTTTCCTTCAAGGCCTTAGCCTCCGCAGGATCCAAGCAAAACTGAGTCTCCCCTTGCAGTCTCTTCTCTTTGATTTCCCCCCACTTAGCAACTACCTCATCAGGGTAAGCTTTATTTTTCTTCGGTTTTGGAGGTGCGGAATGAACTTCCGTAGATTTGGTATTCTCTACTTCAACTTCAACTTCTTTCAACTTTTTATTATTTACTGGCTTAGAGGATTCAGGTTCACCAACTTTCAGAACCGCTTCTTCTTGAGTTGGTAAATCAATGAACTGACCAGTCTTTTTGTCGAAGGCAACATCCATCCTTTTGAGGGTACCATCACTCACCAACATAATTTTGAAAACTCTTGGATTAGAATTTCAAGCCTCCTTGAAAGACTTAAGACACCGAACTATTAACTTCGAGAATATTTCTGGATACATTATGATCCGAGCTCTCAGATTCCCTTTCTTAACATTATCAATGGTAATAAGAATGTGTTTCATCAGATTAAACTTTCTCAGATTTATCAGAAAATCTAGAATATAAATTTCTCTTTTCTTCAAACTGTCTTTGTCACCCTTTCTCGGTACGATAAGGCTTTGTACCCATAATTCTAGAATCCGAAAATTCGTATACAGAGTAGCAATCTTCGGAGCCTTATTATCTAACAGTCCGAGAGTCTCCAAAGCCTTTTCCTTGTTGAAACTTCCTTTTGAATCCCGAAAAACATGAGAGATTAACTCGACTTCTCCTTCATAGGTCAACCCTACCATGCTAGCCGCCTTGACATAAGAAAGCTTATAAGTATTTCCATAAGACTTAAATGAAAATTTCTCCCTATTGTTTTCCTTAAAGAAGGAAACTGTCTCATAAAACTCAAAAAGCAATTCCGAAAATACTTCATCTTGATTCCCAGGCTTAGACACAGCAACATCTTCCCATCCGTTAAGTTTTATGTTCTTGGATATAAGAGAATCATATTTTTTGAAGAAATCAGGATGAACCAATCTTTCTCTATATACTAACCACTTGGAAATCGGATTAGTGGTTGACATGTCTTGAGAAGCTGCTTCCATAGACATTCGGATCTGAAGACTTCTGAGAAGTTCGGAACGGAGATTGCTGAAGATTGGAACGGCCTTAAAACATAGAGGCAGAGCTTCGGGACGCTGGAGCTTGAAAAACCGATGTGGGACGAGCATTTGGGGTCCCCTTTATATAGGTAATGAATTTGACCATTGGTCTTCCAAAAGCCATCTAACGGTTGAAAAAGCTTTGATCTGATCTGACGGTTGAAAATAAATTCTCAAGAAAACTTGAATCCGACCTTTTGAGGTTTTTATTAAAACAAGGATTTAAGAAAACTATAATCCGAAAACAACAAAATATAAGAAAATACCAGCTAATTAAATATGATTATGAAAACATGAGTAAGGAAATTATACCTTTCGGATTGGATTAGGAGTATTATTTGTAATGGGTAACATTCTTAAAAAAAATGACTACGAAAAATATTTATTATGAAAATGCATAGTTCAAAAAACTCACTACAAAAAAAAAAAATTCAGTACGGAAAAGTCAATACGAAAAGAATAAAAAAACGAAAAAAAACTTATAAATATTTCAGTACTAAAATTTCATTACTATAATTTCAGTACGAGAATGTCATTACAATGAAAATCTCCTTATGAAAGAATCGATACAAAAATCTCGTTATGGAAATACCAGTACGAAATTTTCCATTTCGGAAGTGTTCAATACGAAAATTTACATTCCAGAAGTCTTCTATACGAATATATCCATTCTGGAAAATTTTAGTTCCGAAAATTCCCATTCCGGAAATTTAGTTCCGAAAAGTTTGAAAAACTAACTTTGAAAAATTTAGTTACTCTAACAATAAAATGTACTCCCCCTATGAAAAGGATTTTATTACTATTAGTAGAATTGTTCAATAAGAAGTTAATGAAGAATGATTACCTGACGGTTATCATTCCTAACTTTTGTTTAATATATTCAAATCTATCAGAAGGAAAAGATTTTGTGAAAATATCAGCAAGTTGATCTTGCGTTCCGATAAACTGAAGAATGATATCTCCTTTTAGTGTGTGATCCCTAAGAAAGTGATGCCTAATATCTATGTGTTTTGCACGAGAGTGATGTGCAGGGTTCTTACTTAGGGCAATGGAACTTGTATTATCACACAAAATTTGAGTTTTAGTAAAACTCAAGCCATAGTCTGTGAGTGTGTGTTGCATCCACCACACTTGAGCACAACAACTTCCGGCTGCTACATATTCGGCTTCAGCAGTGGAAAGATCTACAGAATGTTGCTTCTTTCAAGACCAAGAAACTAGTGAATCTCCTAAGAAATGACAAGTTCTGGATGTACTTTTTCTATCCATTCTACATCCACCAAAGTCAGCATCAGAAAATCTTTTTAGAAAAAAATCATTTCTAGAAGTATAAAATAATCCTAGATCCATGGTTCCCTTAAGGTAGCGAAAAATTCTTTTTACGGACTTTAAGTGAGATTCCTTAGGATTGGATTGATATCTTGCACATAAGCATACTGAGAACATTAAGTCTGGTCGACTAGCTATTAAGTAAATTAAACTTCCTATCATACCTCTAAAAGATGTTTGATCTACTGGTTTCCCAGCTTCATCAAGATCTAAAGAGTTTGAGGTACCAATGGGAGTACTTATACTCTTAGTGTTGTCATAAACATACTTTTTGAGAAGATCTTTAATATACTTATGTTGAGATATGTAGGTTTCTTCTGGTTTTTTAGAAATTTGAAAACCAAGGAAAAAAGTTAACTCACCCATCATACTCATTTCAAACTCAGATTTCATTAGACTTGCAAAAGAGTCAGTTAAAGATTGCTGAGTTGAACCAAATATGATGTCATCAACATAAATTTGAACAATCAAAACATTTTTCTTATCTTTCTTTATAAAAAGGGTTGGATCTGCATTTCCCTTAACATAGTTATTTTGAAGAAAAAATCCAGTGAGTCTATCATACCATGCTCGTGGGGCTTGTTTAAGACCATACAGAGATTTGGTAAGTCTAAAAACATGATTAAGATGTTTTTTATCTTCAAAGCCAGAGAGGTTGTTCAACAAAAACTTCCTATTGGACATAACCGTTAAGAAAATAACACTTCACATCCATTTGAAAAAGTTTAAAATTAAAGAATGATGCAAAGGCAAGTAGAATACGGATAGATTCAAGTCTAGCTACTGGAGCATAGGTTTCTTCATAGTCTATTCCCTCTTGCTGATTATATCCTTTAGCCACAAGTCTAGCTTTATTTCTTACTATGACTCCATTTTCATCACATTTGTTCCTGAAGACCCACTTCACTCCAATAACAGAAGTTTCCTTAGGTATTTCAACCAAGACCCAGACTTTGTTCCTTTCAAATTCATTTAGTTCATCTTGCATAGCTTTGATCCAATAATCATCACCTAAAGCTTCATCAGTGCTTTTTGGTTCTAACTGGGAAAGAAATGCTATATATTCTACTTCATTTCTTAAGGAACTTCTAGTTATTACAGGTTGATTTACATCACCAATGATACTATCACTGGGATGATTCTTAAGAAACACCTGATTTGGGTTTTGAAAAGCCTGTTCATCAACATAGGGTAGAAAGTCTTCTGGGGTAAATGTTTCAAAAGTATCTTCTTGGACATTATCCCTATCAGAAGGTTCTTCTATCAAAGTTTGACAATCAGTTTTTGAAAACACATCCGAGGATGAGGATTGGGATGGTTTTAAAACAAAAGGATCAGACTCATCAAATTTTACATGCACTGTTTCTTCAACAGTACAAGTATTTTTATTAAAAACTCTATAAGCCTTAGAAGTTGTGGAATAACCTAAGAAAATTCCTTCATCAGATTTTGGTGTGAATTTATGTAGGTTATCTTTAGTATTCAAAATGAATACTTTGAAACCAAAAACCTTGAAGTAGGATAGTCTTGGTTTTCTACCATTCCATAACTCATAAGGTGTTTTATTAAGAAAAGGTCTAATCAAAACTCGATTTATAGTATAACAAGTAGTACTTACAACTTCAGCCCAGAAATGTCTAGCTATAGAATATTCACTCAACATGGTTCTAGTTATCTTTTGAAGAATTCTATTTCTTCTCTCAACTACACCATTCTATTGAGGAGTTCTAGGTGCTAAAAAATTGTGAGTAATACCTTTTCTACTACAAAAAGTTTCAAAATCAGAATTTTGAAATTCTCCTCCATGATCACTATGAATAGTTTTCAATGGAGGGTTTTTCTCATTTTTAACTTGAGCTCTAAAATTTTTGAAATAAGAAAAAGCTTCAGACTTCTTTGCTAGAAAATATACCCAAGTAAATCTAGTGTAATCATCAACTAGAACAAACACATAGTATTTGCCTCCAATACTTCTAGTTTGTGTTGGACCAAAAAGATCCATGTGCACTAACTATAATGCATCAGTTGTTGAGACTTCACCGATTGATTTAAAACTTGATTTATGTTTCTTTCCATATTGACAAGGATCACAAACTTTATAAGAATCAAATCTAAGCTCCGGTAGATCCTTAACTAGTTTCTTCTTAGAGAGTTTGCATAAGTTCCTAAGGTTACAGTGACCTAGTCTTCTATGCCATAACCAGGAATGATCTTCCATTGCACTTAGGAAAGGTAAATCTTGACTCCTAAGGTCTTCTAAATTTAAGGTGTAAACATTCTCCTGCCTATTGACTGAGAGAATAAATTCTTCCTTGGAATTGTGAACTAAGCATTTATCATTCCTAAAATTCACAAGGTACCCTTCATCACATAACTGAATTATTCTAATGAGGTTTTGCTTAAGACACTTAACAAAAAGAACATTTGAAATCAAGGTTTTACCTAGAAGAACAATATTACCAATACCAACAATCTCTCCCTTAGCATTATCTCCGAAAGTTACCTTTCCTCCTTTCATTTTGATAATCTTTTCAAAATAGCTTTTGTTACCAGTCATGTGCCGGGAACATCCACTATCCATGTACTATGTGTTGCTGCTGGTACTCTCTTTATTTACCTGAAATCAAGAAAATAATTAGACTTTCGGAATCTAAACTTGTTTGGATCCGAGATTTTCAGACAACAAAATTTTAGGAACCCACATCTTCTTAGAGAAATAAGTTTTATGAAATCCTAGAGATTGGGTTTTGTTTAAGGAACAATTCTTTGCCCAATGACCACCACGTTGACACTTAGTACAAAATGAGGCACTTTGAGGAACAAAATAATTGTTACTGAAAATTGGTTTTGCATGGGTAAAACCAAATCCGGATTTATTTCTTAAAGGTCATATTTGGGAATACATTTTATCAAAATTTTCCTTACCATGGGTAAAGTTTGATAAACACTTCTTTAATGAAATCATTTCGGACTTGAGTTTGATAACCAAGTTTTTATCTTCAAAATCATCATATTTAGAACTAGAGCTAGGCTCGAAAACACTTTTCTTAGAAATTACCTTTTCTAATTCTTTATAAAGTTTGTTCTTCTCAGAACTTACTTCCTCAAGATTTTTTTAAATATTTATAAAATCATCATTTTTCCTATCAATATCTTTAGAAAGATCTGATATCTCTTTCGTAAGAATAGAATTTCTAGCGTTTTCCTTATCAAGTTTCTTGTTGAGTTTAGAGTTCTCAATATCAAAAAGTTCAGAAAACCTAGAGACTTCTTCATAGGTAGGTGAAGTATTTTCTTCATCAGAAGAGGATTCTTCATCTGAGGAGTTATAATACTTACTATCATTAGAATTTAAAGATAAATTGGTCAATGATTCAACATTTCGTACCTTATTTATAAAGTAATGATTGTCAATACGTAGTCTGGATATAAGACCAAGATTCTTCTGTCCTGAAGATTCATAATCAGAAGATTAATCTGAAGAGTCATCACCACTGGAACTCCAGGTATCATTTTCTTTTATAACTTTCTTAGCTTTGGCTTTATAATACTTCTTTCTGTCCTGTCTGAATTCCTTTCTTTTCTTTCTTTCTTTTTGAGCAGAGGACAATCTGGTCTAATATGACCAGCTTTCTTGCATTTGTAATAAGTAAATTCTCCATCTTTCCTATCTTTCCTTTCCTTTTTCTTATACTTGGATTGGAAATTTCTTTTTCCAGCTATCTTGTTCATCCTTCGAGCAAGATTTGCTAAATCATTTTCTGAGATTTCACTTTCACTAGAATCTGATTGAACAACCATCTTCTTAGACTTGGATCTGGTTACTCTCTCAGGAGTCTTAGCTTTCATATGATTTGATGTTGTTGTAAAAGCAACAGTTCCATTTCCATTCTTCTTTTTGATGTTGTCAGCATCTCTCTTAATTCTGGTTTCATGTTGGAGAAGAGTTCCAAATAACTCATCAAGAGAAATTTGAGTGACCTTCCTGTTCTCATCTATAACAGTTCTTTTGGATTACCACTCATTGGGCATGATATCAATTATCTTATCCACAAGTGCTTCATCATCTAAACCTTTCTCTCCCATAGACTGTAAGCTATTGACGATAGTCATAAACCTCTGTTTAACTTTACAAATTGGTTCACCATAAGGAAAATTGAAGCCATGGTATTCAGATCTAAGCATAGCTCTCCTAGTCTCAATCACTTTAGAAGTTCCAAAGTGTGTAACCTCTAACTTCTTCCAGATACAATTAGCTGCTTCACAAGAAGAAATTTGGCTATATATATTTCTAGTCATTGAACAAAGTAAAGTATTGCGTACCTTATAATTGAGTTGATACTCTTGCTTTTCCTGGTTAGTGAATGTTCTAACTTCCTTATCAGGAATTTTATAATCTCCAGTAAGCATAACAAAGTTTTCCACCCCAGTATTGATAACAAAAGTCTTCATTCGATCTCTCCAATACTCATAGTCATTACCATCAAATATTGGTGGTCTTGTAGGATTTATATTATCAATGGAACCAACATTGACTCCTGCCATACTAAAAATAACCTTTGGCACACAAACTTATTAGTAGAAAAAGTTCGTAACCACAAAGTTCAGAATGACAAAGTTTGGAATGATAAATTTCGGAATGAAAAAGTTCGGAATGACAAAGTTCGGAATGACAAAGAACTTTCTAAGCAAGTATGAAGTATAAAGGAAAAAGATAAAGAAAAACTTATATGTGAGTATAAGTATTTCAGAGACCTCCTATGATACCAATTGTAGGATCGAAATAATGATGTAGATGCTCAAAATACAATAGGGGGGGGGGTTAATTGTACACTTTAAAAATTCCTTTGGAACCTTTAAAGTTGGTTACATATAACTAAGTTTTACTTAGATAAGGAAAGTTCTAAGTTTTAAAAAGTTAACCTAAGCAAATTTACAACACCTATAACACCAATTGAAAACTTGGAATAAGGAATGAAGTTATAAACTTCAAGTTCTATGTACTTTCTTAAAACTGGAAATAGATTCCGAAAGTAGGTTCCAGAAATATGGATCCGGAAATTGAAACTTAACTAAAGATTACAATATGAGATTCTACCTTAAAGAATATAGAATCTAAATGAAACAGAGTATAAGTAAGGAAGTATAAGAAAGTTATACTTTCCTTATAATACAATATGCAGCGGAAACAAACAAGTAGTAAAACTACAAGTAACAAGATATAAGTCTTTTGACCCAAAGAGAAGGGTATCCAACAACCTTGGATAAAGGTCCCTTGATTTATACTTTCAAGCAAGTCTGTCTTACCCACACCAGGATAAGCCCTCGATACGAAGATTGGAATCTCTGTCTTGCTATCCCCGTAAGCCCTCAACTTCAAGGTAGTTGGCAACCTCTGTCTTCCTCAGCAAGGAAGCCCTCGAACTTCAAGGTAGTCGGCACCTCTGTCTTCCTATCCTTGGAAGTCCTCGAATGTAATCACCAACATTCGGAGTCACACAAAGAAAAAACTGAACGAGCGGTTCAGTACGCACAAGGCATGAAAAGATTTTTCTCTCTAGAAATCACCTTAGCAGCATGTGGTCTCTATATTGATCCAATTTCATTGTGTTTTGAGCTCTTTCAAATGAGCTCCTATTTATAGGCTCAGTCGACCTCCTTTCCAACGGTCATATCTTCCTTAAAAATCAGAGGGACCTGTACACGTGTCACTTTACCAACGGTTAGTTTATAACTGAATATACGATATCGTTTTATAACAAAACAAGTGTAACAGAATGTACAACATTGTTTTAAGTCTAACTCAAAAGTTCGGAGTGAAGGTTCGAAGTGTAAACAAAATGTCAAAGAGTAGACAAATTATAAAAGTGTAAGAAAAATGAAAGTTCGGAGTCTAACCAATAATATTCGGATTCTAAATAAATTTGGAGTGTATAAAGAAAATATGATCAGATTCTGTTTTATAGGTGAATTCGGAATGAGAATTAGGAATGAGAATTCGTCATCAGAATTCGTAATGAGAATTCATAATCAGGATTCTTCATTAGATTTCGATGTCGAACTTCATGAGAATTCGTATCCAGAATTCAGAGTAGAACTTTATCAGAGTTCGTATCCGAAATTCAGAGTAGAACTTTATCAGAGTTCGTATCCAGAATTCGGAGTAGAACTTTATCAGAGTTCGTATCTAGAATTCGGAATGAAACTTCATTACAGTTCTCATCCAGAATTCGGAGCCTAAAACAAAATGCTTCATATCAAAGTTTCAAACGATTCCAAGAATATAGAAATGAATCTGATTCTTATACTTAAGAAAAATACGGATATAGATAATGAAAATATGATAAGAATAATTTTCTTTATAAAAGATATTTTCCTTATAAAAGAAATTTTCCTTATAAAAGCGATTTTCCTTATAAAAGCGATTTTCATTATAAAAGCGATTTTCCTTATAAAAGCGATTTTACTTATAAAAGCGATTTTCCTTATAAAATCAATTTTCCTTATAAAATCGATTTTCCTTATAAAAGCGATTTTCTTTATAAAAGCGTTTTTCCTTATAAAAGCGATTTTCCTTATAAAAGCGATTTTCCTTATAAAAGCAATTTTCCTTAAAGATAAGGTGTTTGTGATTTTCAAAACAAGAAGGAATGGAAAAGTCATAAGGAAAACCTTATTGACTCAACATAATCCTCACTATAAAATGTTAAACTGCATGTCTAACATATTCACCACATGGAATTAAAATACACACTCATTGTCACAGTTTCATGATGTAAAACTATGGGGAATCCTAGGCCCTTGACCAATAATCCCTTTCATCTAGTGTTGGTCACCTACCACATCATTCACATCCTTTATCCATCACTCAACATCCAAGACAATGGTCCCTATGGAAGATGAGTTTGATTTTTTTTCATATCGATATGTCCACCCCAATGTGCTTCAAGTCGCAGTGGAATAGTTCTAAGAGTGTTGTAATCCATCTGAATATTCCATCACTTCATATCCCCACTTTGTATATCCCTCTATCTGGATCCCCATCCTCCTCCACATCTGAAAGGATCCCCTAAAAACATTAGTGTCTATCCAAGATGGCTCACCTATAGTCTTGGGCCAATGCCCTAGAGGAAATTGGACAACATTCTGAGACAGGACCTGTGTTTCAAACATGGTCAATGGTTAAACCTCATTTATCTATCCCAATTCTTGGTTAAGAAGTATGGATACTGTGTTTTGATCATGTTTAGCATTCATCCTTCATCTTCAAACCACTCCCCCACTGTGTTCCAGATTTTGGGTGTCACGATTCACACTTCCCATTCCTCTTTGTTAGGGTAGAATTCAATGCCCCTAGCGTTACCCCATTAATGAACTAACACACATTGGAAAAGAAAGTTATCTATGTAGAGTCCCGCTCACCATCCAAGGTGTCTTGGTTAGGATGCCCCCAAAGGTGATTGATGTCCGATTCCAATCCCAACACATCTTTCCCTATTCAACATGTGAATGTCCATATATTTTATCTTTTTTCCCACACCGATCATGAATCATATGGGATTAGGGATTTTACTTTGTTTTCCATAAATATGATCTAAATATAGTGGTCCTAAGGTAGGAATTTCCTTTAGCACTTTCCTCAAAACACAGTCTGCCTCACTATCCTCATCCTCATTGGACCCCATTTAGAGGGAGAATTTTTTGGAACCAAAAAAACATGTCTGATAATAGAAAAAACATTGATAAAATTGATATATGTGCATATCTTGTTTCACAGGCTTCAATTTGATTGGTCATAGAGCCCGAAAAAAGTTACATATTAGAAGTTATTCGCCTTTTGAAGTCAGACTGCTGAAAATGACCAGCCAGGGCGATTTTGGGACAAAGTATGGATTTACATGAAACCTTCTAACAATTGCATGAAAATAATTTTTGGTTTCACAAATGAGTTGCACATGAAAGGTAATGAGAGATTAAATAGAGGTCCCTTAGTCTTAATGTGTACCCAAGTACAATGTACACAAGAAATAAATGTTGCATAAAATAATGGAATGTCGCATACAAACCCATCATGAAACCTTCCCGTTGTGCGCTAAAGGTGATGTAAAATGGATAAGTTTCACACATATGAGAGATATACTCCATAGTCAATTTAAGTTATGTAAAAATTCATATAGTTGCGCGCTAGCACCCAAAGTTACGTGACATGGTAAAAATGCCTATAAATACGGCACAAACCCCTCATTTGGGAGGGGGGGGACCTATGGGAGAAGATATCATGCATGTAATTCCGAGTTGAGTGCTTCGTGAAACCAACCCAAGTCTCAAAGTTGTGTGAAATTACCTAGTAAAAGTCTCTCAAGTAGGAATATTCTGATGATATGTTTCCACACAATTCTTTCCATTGGGAACACATTTGTGTGAAAATCCCAATATTTGGCATGAACCTATTTGCATGAAACTAAAAAAGTTTCATGACACAATGTTTTCTAAAATTTAACCTATAGGTAATGCCTCATTCTAACTCCTTTTTCGTGCATAACTATATAGTTGTGCATAATAGTTTTTAGTTTTTCACCCAACTACATAGTTATGCACAATAGTGCAAAGCTGCACATAGTTTCATGAAACAATGTCTGAACATGTGAACACTGGTCCATACCATGGGGAATGTGCTCCTTCACCACCACTCGAGATCAGTGCCGAGCTATGGTCTTGGGCCTCCAGCTCAGTCCCTTTTCTACCATTACTGACCCCCATAGAAAATGGAGAGTTTCACTATGAACTTTTCAGTCTGGGTTGAGGAAATTTTGGGTTTCACCCTATATGACCCCAACATACACCCCTATAATACCATGATTTTCTCCTCTTCACTACCTGAAATGACTTGAGTTGTCTTACTCCTCTTGTTCCCTTTCCCATTTATTAAGTTGTGATTTTCTTCTTGGATCCTCCAAGTACCTTGAGTCAAAACACTCCTCACACAACTCCTAAAACCCTATCACCTGACTCCCACACCATGCTGAAATAGGGTCGATTATTAATAAGTGCCACAACATCCATTTCTAGTCATATTCCTCCTAGTATTCCTCGCTACAAAAATTTAAACTACAGTTTACCATATATGATAAACATTGGATGCCTCCTATGGAAAACATGATATGCCTTATGTGTCAAGCATAAGATGCCCAATAGTCCTTGATACATGACTTTAAATTTTAGTATATCCTATATAATAAATATAGGATGCCTCCCAGGAAAAATATGAGATGCCTTATGCATCAAGAATAATATTCCCAGTAGTCCTTGCTACATGAATTTAATCTATATTATACCCCATATGATAAACATAGGATGAATCCTGTGATAAACATGATATGCCTTATGCGTCAAGCATAAGATTATGTAATCCTCACTACATAACTTTAATCTATGGTATACCCTATATTATAAACATAGGATGCCTCTTGTGAAAAAATGAGATGCCTTATGCGTTAATCATAATATGCCCAATAGTACTTTCTATATGACGTTAAACTGTGGTATACCCTATATGATAAACATAGGATGCCTCCTGTGGAAAACATGATATGCCTTATTAATCAAGCATAATATTCCTAGTAGTCCTTGATAAATTATAGCATACCCTTTATGATAAATATAGGATGCCTCTTATGACAAACATGAGATGCCTTATGCAACAAGCATAATATGTCTTGTAGTCCTCACTACATGACTTTAAGCTGTGGTATACTCTATATGATAACATAGGATGCCTCTTATGACAAACATGATATGCCTTATGTGTTAAGAATAAGAGGCCCAATAGTCCTCTATACATGAATTTAAACTATTTTATACCCTATATGAAAACATAGGATGCCTCCTATGATAAACATGAGATGAATTATGCATCAAGTATAAGATTCCCAATAATCCTCAATACATAGTATACTTTATTTTAAGAACATATGATGCCTCCTGTGACAATTAGGAGATTACTTTTTCACTAAACTTAAGATGCACCATGTAATAATAATGAGATGATAATCAAACAACCACCATGGGAATCCTCCTCAGGTGTAAGCCCCAAATCATATCCCTTGACCCATCAGTAAGTCGAGATGCACTCATGACCTGACATGAGGAAGACATAATTGGAAGCTTCCATGCATAAGACCCACACACCACATCCTTCCACATGACTTTAAACTACAATCTTACCCCATGAAATGGACATGGGATTACCTCATAACCAACAAATGAGGAATACTACTCGGGAATATTACATGCGTAAGCCCCACACCATTACCCCAAGAGAAATCCTCTTGTAATGGGAATCTTCTATGTGTAAGACCCACACCATCCCTCATCTATTCTCCTTTCACACCATGAGAATCCTTACCACATGGAGTTAAACTATATGGATTAGTCCTGTCACACAACCTAAATTGTGGAATCAAACTATATAGGTTTTGATCCCTTCCTTCTAAACAGGGTATGTAGGATGCCTCTCTGAGGTTAAATCCCACCAATGGTAAACTATCCAGGTGTGATATCTTCCCTCATAGGGACGCACCTCCTAGATCCACCTCTATGGGGTGTTTTTTCACACCTATCATGGGGAATGGAAAAACAATATTTAAATTACCTAAGTATAGTATAGAAGTTAAATCTTGGTAGTCTTCTAAAGAGGAGTGCACACAAAACAAGGTTGTTACTTTTTATTGGTTTTATAAAATAATTAGATTTATTTAATTCTGAGAAAGTGAGATCAAGAAAAAGTTTGATTAAATGGTTTTTTTAAAAATTGAGAAAGACAGTGATCAAGGTAGTTTTGGATAGACCTAATGCCATGATATAATGGTTTCCAAAAATTAACCCTTCTTCTTCTGTTGACTGGTAAGAGAGAGATTCATCTACTGAGTCCTATACCCCCTTGGCCAGATGATTATGATGAGAATATTCATATTGAAACCTCATGTTGGTCTACCCTCCTTCTTGTATGCATAGCATTGAAACATGTTTTCTTGATTAACTAGGGTAATACCTAACTTGGAATTGTTGTTCCCTAATAAACCAATATTTCAACATAAAATTTTACAGACTTACCGGAGACCTTCAATCACTCACCACCCAACCCTAATCTATTCCACCATATATACTAAATAATTGGGTGGAGGTAGATATGGATCATTGAGCAAAGAAATTAAAATCAACATAATAAAAAACTAATGCAAAT
Source organism: Viscum album (assembly GCA_963277665.1). Taxonomy (NCBI): domain Eukaryota; kingdom Viridiplantae; phylum Streptophyta; class Magnoliopsida; order Santalales; family Viscaceae; genus Viscum; species Viscum album. The sequence goes on along the minus strand of OY728150.1, from coordinate 29,983,360 downwards.
GAATTTGGAATTTAAAACTGAATTAAGAATTGAAACCATATGAATAAAGAACAAAGGATCTTATTAAATTTAATAACAAAAAATCAAGAAAATCACATAAGTATAGCCTCCCCATTTCCCAATCACTCAATGAAACCACCCCTCCATGGATGGGGAAGTCAAGTTGATGGTGGAGAGGGGAGACATCACAAGAAAGAAAGTAGATAAAAGAAAATAAAATAAAGTAATAGTGCAACGCAGTAGAAGGTCATCTTATAGGGATTCCCTCACTAATAAATCTCTTTAATCCATCCCCAGCCTCTTATTTATAGTCATAAAATAGGATTAGGGGAATCATAATGGTCCATTAATGGGTTTCAGGACATAATGGATTGTCAACAGGTATTTTTAATTGTGTTTACACCGAGGACCCATCATAAATAAGAATTTCATGAATATGTTTGAGAATTTACACATCATGTAATAGGTTTACACAACATGTAATGTACGAGGATTTGAGTTTTCTTCATGCTATAAAATTATTTACTTCCTATAAATCTCTCCCGCTACACATAATGTAAATGACCTACACAACATTTAATTTTCATTTTTAGTATGTTTCACCCAGTTTTATTCTAGTTTATCATTTCTAATATCTGATTTTGGTCTTTGACTATGTTGTATCTCTAAAATATCTTCCAAAATATGATTTCATCCTGCGCCGCTTCGTAGTGTGGAGAAAATTGGTTGAGGAACACTATATTCATCTCTTTTTGTCTATTTTTCATCAAATTAGGTACCCTGGCACAAAAAAAGATTAAATTAAATACTAACAAGATTAATCATATAAATTACAAAAACATTGTGTTTTATATAAAAAAATACATGAAAAATATGACTCTTTCAGGCGTTTTGATCCAAAATCTTGGATTCGCCTCGACAGGGCATTATGATCCATCAGTAAACTATCCATGAGATCCCTCTTGGGGAAATAACTCCTTGATCTGCCTCCACAAGGTATTATTATCAACCAATCTCTTATTATCAAGACATTAAACTCACACCCTATTCCATAATACCAACCCCATGTAATAAACATGGGATGCCTGAGGTAAAAATCCTTAGAAGAATTATACCCCTAGCATCAACTACCTCATGACCAAAATGGGATGACTTAGGTTCCATGCCTATGATGCCTCATATAAGATACCTCTAGCTTCAAAAGGATAATACTTTATAGGTTCCTAGAACACCTATCATCCAGAGATTTCCAAACATGATCAACGTTACCATCTGCTCCGATGAAAGTTTTTTGCTCTTTCAAGACAAAAACAATGTAATTAACCAGTTTCCACAAAGATATGACACTAGGAATGAGTTCACAAAAATGAATCAAATCTATGGGGGAGACCCAGACTAGGAAACAATCTCCAAAGAGGAATCCATGGAACTGAAACCCAATCATACCATTTTGATCAAAGTGAAGAAATCACCGATGAAAGTGATGAAATCCACCCACCTTTGGAAATTGGGAATACAGGGAAACAAAAATCTAGTGCACACATACATATTGATGCATAGGTGGGCCTCGAAAAAATCATAAAAAACAATGCTTCATGATTATTATCTTATGATTTGCCTTATGTTCTTATGATCATGCCCTATTTTTATGCCTCATGTTCTTATGATCATGAACTATTGTTATGCATCATAATTTCATGCTAAATATTTCCTTTGTTATTCCCTTACTGATATTTATGCTCACCCCTTTTCTATTGATGCATATCCCCATGAAATTACTTGCAATGAGGTGACCTAGGATAGAATAACAAAATGAGGATTTCAAAATTATTAAGTAATTTTTATGTTTATTTCATCCTTATATAATTAATGTATTTTTTAGTTAGTTTCTAGGACACTAGAGTTAATAATATCTTTCAAAGTTATTAATTTAATATTTTGTTAAGGACTTATGTTAAAATTAATGTATTAAAAAAGAGGGCTTCCGCAATTGGTATAAAAGGTAGGGTTTAGTTATTTGTGGAAATTAGGACTAGAAAATAGTAGTAAGAACCCTGGGGATAATTAAAAATATAAGAAAAAATACTTAAATTTTGGTGAAGTATACAATGAGTGGTTTCGAAGAAATTAAATCCACATTTGGATACTACAAGTGAATGTGGATCTAAAAAAATTTCACCTATGGGTAATAAACCCCAAAATAGAGCATTGATTATTAACTTGATCATCACTTGGTGCATGAAAAAGAGGTCTTACTGCACACCTAGTTTGACACTCTCAGGGGATATTCTTTGGTTAATCACATGTTTTTTACAAACCATTATGAAATATATATATATAATGTAAACATTTTTTTTAAGATTTAAGTATATCATTTTAGAAGCATGATATTAGAAAATATTAGGATTAATATTTCCTTTAGAATTATTATAACATTTATAATAGTATAAAATTTATCTCTTAGGTTTTCTTATTTTATAAAATAATGGAAGGAAATAGAAGGACTCGTGTAAAAAACAAATACAATGGAAAATGCGATGATGACCTTCCCAATATATAGGGAGATGGAATTGAAAAATTCATGATGATGAAAAATTAGTTAACTCTGGTCATGAATAACAACCAAAACCATGTGGAGCATAAAAATTCACCTAGAAAGGAATAACTAGAAGTTGAATACTTTATGCATCAATAACCACCTATTTTTAGTGGAACCTCTGATCCAATGATCACAAAACAATAGATCAACACTATAGAAAATATATATTCTATACTCCATTATTTTGAGAAAGTGAAATTTATTTTGGTAGTATATCACTTAGATGGAGAAGACAATTAGTGTTAGACACTGATCAAGAACATGAATCCAAGGGATGAGGTAAAATCCATGGAATGAAAAGCTTTCAATTTTTTTTTCAGGATGTATTTTTTTCATACCCTCCAAATAAATATGGATAGATAATTAATTAAGTTGGAAAAAATTGAAAATTAATCGATGGGTAATTATGAGATGAAATTTACAAGGCTTGTGCGATACAGTTTAATCTTTTTCATCAATTATTATGAGAAGATCGACCAATTATTTTGCGGAATGATACCCAATATATGGAAAGAATTAGAAATCCAAGAATTTGGGAGTTACATTGAGATTTTATGATGTGCACTCAAATTTGAAATAGAGTTAGGATATTCCCAAAGTAATCATGAAAAAATGAAAATAAGATAAGGATAGAGACATTTTTTGTTAATAATCTATACAGGATGAAAGTAAAACATCACTTATGAAACAAATATGGGAAGAATAATTTGGGGAATTGTTTGAAAGGAAGTATAAAGTGCTATAGGTGTGTAAGAAATTTCCATATAGCTTGAAATGGTCATGTAGATGTTAAGTCTCAACATATTAATGCCAATGAAAAAGGGAATATGGTGCAAGAACAACCTTCTATGAAATTATTCAAGAATGAAAAGAATGAGAATTTATCTAATCAATGTTCAAATAAAAATATTATAGAGAAAAAAAATCCTTAAATTTAGGTAGATAGACAGGGAATCCCTCTTGGAGTAAGCCCCTAGACTTTCTTGAATGAGGCCACACTCTTTCCCCTATGCACCTCCCTTTCCCATCAACAGGTAGAAAGACGGGATCATGAGATCCACCTTTGGGTATATTACCTAATATGGTTCCCATTGTACCTAAGATGGTTCCTATTAATGTCACCATCAATGGGACAAGTACACCCACAAAGGGTATCCCTAGTGCCTGATGTCCATCCAAATTTAATTAAATGATCTCATGTAATAGGACCAACCACCCATCTCTTGTTTCTAACACTAAGCATGAATCATATGGGATTAGAGATATGATTTATTCTATCCATTAACATCATTAAAAATCCTTGAATTCATGCCTCCTCTCTTGGTGTAAGCCACAATAAATTATTATCTTATTAATAATATAGTTTTGATGATTTATTAGAGTAACATCATGGAAGCCCCTATACATAATCCCTTATCAATCCTTTATTTTTGCATCTTTCATGGAACATATTTCCTAGCTCCATGATGTAAAAATACACAAAAATTCATTATAACATGATATTAAACGACATGATACAGTCCTTCCACATGAACTTAAATTGCGTTTCTCAAACTACTTGGGATTTGATTCCTATTTCTATGAGATACATTGGATGAATCCCCAAGGTTTAAACACAACATTATCAATCATCCACCAATAATAATTGGGATATATTCCTCATGGGATCATCTATATCCTTCCCTTTCCTGAATGTATTCCTATGAGCTACGATGTCCCTTTATCTAAAGCCACATTCCCTAGGGACTCTTCACATTGGTCCATATTCTCAGTGAAATATTACTCCCACATGTAGGACCATATTCTCTATAGGTGACTTCCATATCTTTTTTATCTGGGCCATATTCCTAATGAGACCACATATGCCTCACATGGACATACCCATGACACCCGACCTATCTTGATGGGCCATATTCCCTTCAAGGTCAACCAAAAAAGTCCACCCATGAATAAGTCCCACACTAACTATTTCTAAGAATATTTCACCTAGATGTCATTACCATATAATGTTAAACTGCATGGGTCAATCCTTATGACATGACCTTAAAAGGTATGAAGTGTCCCACTAATAAACATTGAATTACATGGGTTATAATTCCTTTTACAAGGATACATAGGTAGACTTTCATATGGGCATGATCCCAACTCCACAATTACCCATCACCTCCCTGGATAATAGTAAACTCCATAGCTCCCAACTATGTGGATTTAAATCATAATACCTTTACTATTGAGCATCACTAGATAATAAAAAAATATAGATAACTACTAGTGTACACAGATGTTTATGTCTATACATGATGGAGATTAATCATTAACATTGGGTAAACCTGAAACATCTTGGGGATTTTGGAAGGATTCATGAATACTTTATAAATCTATAAGTGAGCCTTGGATTAGGCAATAGTTCCCCATAAAGGGTGTGATGAGACCAACCTACCATCCTCTCAACCAATGCACTTCCTAAAGTTTCATTAGATAGAAACCCTAGTGACCACATACATTTGGAAAATAGATCCATAGTAACATCCATTTTCATAGATGTGGGAGACATTGGGTGTTTACGGTTCAAAAAATAACTCCCATAAGAAAATGACTAAAACAAAAATAGTGAAAATGATGTGAATATTTTTTTAACCAAAACCAAACCTAGATTCCCACATACTGATCCATTTTGTTTCAGGTGTTTCATGCCAAAAAAATAATTATGAACCTGATGTGAATCCTTTTTTAACCAAAACCAAATCCAGTTGCTATCAAACCATCCAATTTTGTTTCACGAGTTTCATAAAAAAATGGTGAACCCAATGAAAATTATCCAACAACCAAAGAAAATACATTATCTAGATATCAATACATTTTTTTGTATGTTTCACATAAACAAAGATAATGGACTCTATATGACTCCTTGAAATTTGAAAATTATTAATCAAATATGCGCTTACTTAAAATACTAAACTAATCTATATTATTTTTTTGTGTTGATATTTATCTTAAAAGGAACCCTCTATGAATCTCTCTTTGAGACAAAGTGTTTTGATCATCATCCATTAGATGTTCTCACGCTTCATCTTCTACAAAGGATGCATCCCCCATGACCGCCAGGAAGACATCACTCATAAAACACCTAAAAAATAAAGTGGAGAATGTGATGTTAAGGGAGAACCATTGACATGATTCTATTTTGATCCCATATTCCATTCATGAGAGTCTCTAAGCACTAAAGCCTATGAGGACATTCCACTCTAGGAAAGTTTCAATGAATCTGGTGGAACCGATTTCCACATTCAACTGCTTTAGGATTCTATCCATGGAGTGCAATAATCAGTACCTCCCTTACCATAAGGGGGTGGATAAAGTGGTTGACTAAAAACTCACCTCATATCAGGTGGAACCCATGAAGGATATTGAAAATTTCTATTGACTCCAGAATCATGCTTCCAGAGTCCCTCAATAGACCACTGAGGATTCCACTAGAAGATCCCTTTCCTAGATAATAAAAACCATTTTTTAGGAGATCTCTCCAGGTGCTGAAATATAACAACCATAGGAAGTGGGATTATATCCCCACTTCCACCAAATATGTCTACCAGTGCACCATGGGTAGAACTAGACAGCATTCCCATATTCCCATTCACACTCAACAATTTTTCCAAAAAACTCTAGCAGAACCAAACAAAGAATGCTGGCATATCCCAATAGCCACAATGGGGAAAAACATGATTATATCCTTGAACATGATGACCATTGGCATATCCTGATGGAAAACTAATCACATGAACATGCACATAATCTCACTACCACTGAGGAATGGGGAAATATTCTTATTACCACTATAAAATATTTCCAAAATATCTTAGAGACAATGGATAGACCAACCTATATTCCTACCCACATATTGCAAAGTTTCCAAAAGATCTTGGAAACACTAGAAATAGGTGTTAATCAACATATTATGGAAAATAATTAAGAGAATACCTATATACCTACTATATACAATACTAAAAGATCTTGTTAGAATATACCAATAGATTCTTGAGATTGAGATCACATCCCCACTCTCCTTCAGAAGGATAGTTAGTGTATTCCATAGAAAATGTAGGGGTGGTCCTATATTCCTACATCCATTCAAGAGAATTTTTAGTATATTCTAGAAATGTAACGCCCCGACCCCAGCTACCCAGAGTCGATGCATTACTTCGTAACATTGGCATGATCAAAAAAGATCAAGTCTCGAAAGACCGATTAGTTTAGTAGCCTTGGAAACACTAGATACATTCATAAATGTTACATTACATCATAAAGTGAAAAATAACAATAACATAGTCTCCATAGTCCACACTTCTATCCTCTTATGAATATCCCTGCATCATTTATAAAATACTTCTTCACATCCTGGAAAATATTAAAACATTGAAAGGGGTGAGCTCAGATGCTCAGTAAGGATAACAATATTACGGAAGCTTTCATCAATAAACATAAACATTTAAGGCAATGTATAACTAAATCAAAAGCCTTTTAAACTTGAACTTCAACATAATATGGAAAAAGTAAAATGAGATAATTCCATTTACTTCTTCACATGGATATTATACTAGTCGAATAATCACATGCAATATCAATAACCATTTTCATAATGATGAAATTCATAATGCCATACTATCATAACCACGTAGCCAAGGCCTCGTGCCAAGACTACAAATAAGATTTTGTCAAGGCCTCATGCCAAGACACTAGTTTGTCTCATGAGACTTGCCGATGCATCGAGGAGCTATAGCGGGCTCCACCCGTCACTTATTAAGTCCAATGCATTCCTCATATGAACAGGTTTAAACATATCATAAACCATAACATAATCGTATCACATAAAACATGCATAAAGGAAACATAATATTTCCACATTTCAATCACAAGATATCAATACAACACATTGATATAATAAAAACACTTTCAAAACCATTTTCAATACCAAAATTAAAGAAAATTAAAACTTTGTATTTATTTTTCATTAAAAAAAAGTTATGGCTTGTAGAGGAAGCTGAAACTCAAATAATGGTCACGGCGGTGGAAAAGTCGTTGTCGCCGCATACGTACGACAAGAAAAACATTCCTTTTTGTCGTTTAGTAAAACACTTAGTATAAAAATATTCCTTTTGAATAAACGTAAAAGTCAATGGGGCTTATACACCATATAAAGGAAAGTTGTGTATAAAACCAAATATGCCTCAATGAAAGGATATTGAGACGAAGTCCCTCACAAAGATAATTTTTTTTAAATAAAATAGATCTATTATGTGTATTCACTATAGGTACAAATAAATAAAGTACAAATACAAGATAGGACATAATAATATCATAACATAATTTGAAATTAGGAGATTAACCCAAAGAATGGAAATTGGGTTAAGAAGTTCCCTTACCTCGTGTCCGAATTCACTCGACCGTTCTTTGATCTCCTGAATAATAAACTAGAGTTAATTTATAATTTCTTAATAACCTTTTCCAAGTTTATTATTCATTTTATATCACTTATTACCATGTTATGAACATTATGTAATTATTTATGTTAATAACGGTTGTTTTGACGATCTTAGGTACTTGAGTCAAAAATAAACTTCTTATAATTACACTTTGTTCATGTGTTAATATATCCATTATATCCATAATTATATTCATGATGTATATATCATATAAATAATATATATCCAGTATATACATTCATTTATAATATTACATAACATTTAGAGGTAAGAAATGAAATGCACCGTTCATGGAGACGGTAAGCCGTACGTACGCATGAACGCTACTTTCATTTCTATTTAGTATTTAATGGAATAGAGTTATAATTATATAAAGGTATAATATAATTCCAGTATAATATAATTTATAATACCATTTACTCCATCCTTTATACATCCCACATATGGCATTAACGATTCAAATCACTTTGAGGGGGTGGTAGTCCGCACTTCCTAAAATGAAAATATCGCGTTTACCCATAATGGAAACAATAAAGGTATTCCATAAATGAAAAATACATAACCTTAAGTAAAACAAAAACATATTATATATCATATATAAATATAGTTACATCTTAATGGCCACCTTTGAAGGTGTTATATGAGTGTTGAACAATCATCGTTTCGTGAGGCAGAAATTCGCCATCCACAGAAACAGTATGTTCTTTAACCATTAGATGTAGGTGTGTGTAAGTGTAGCTCGAATAATTCTTATATAAAAATCCTAGTATATTGATGATACTGGTGTTTTTACAAAATAAATGGATAAAAAGAGTTTAGGGGGTTGGAGAAGCAAAATAAAACAAAATAACATAAGAGAAGACATTACCTTAAAATAGGGTAACTCTTTTGATTTGAGCCAAAGGCTTCCTTGGGAAGCATTCTGCCCAAAGTGAGACTTCTAGGAGTAAGGGAGGAAAGTTGGGAGAGTATTTGGGAAGTGTTTGGCCAAGCCAAAAGGCTTTGAAGGTGTGAATAAGGTGGTAGAGGTGGGGGCCTTTTATAAGTGGAGAGGAGGGGCACTCTTGGAAAGTAATGAAATGTTACTTTATTATACAATGATTTTCGGATTCTAAAGGTCCCAAACTTATATAATTAGAGTATAAGGTGATAAGGGTTCTAAATATTCTCATCCAATAGGCTTTGTACAAGTGTGATGCTTAGATTTTACATTATCCTTCCATTTTATTAAAATCGTTACTTAATGAGGTAATCGCTGCATCATCATGGTGTCATAAATAATTTAATTTATTTAATGTCTAAAAATTATAAAAAAAATATAATGATGTGGTAAATATTTTTATCTTTCTAATTAATATTTATAGTAAAAAATATGACTTGTATAACCCCATTTAAAAATTGTTTTAGTAAAACAACTTATGTTTGTGACATTTTTATTTTAACTTTAAATAAAAAGTTATTTATGTCATTTTTCTACCAAAGTGGCTCCATGGGGTCCCCAAGTTGACCCATGAATTGTCTTGGTCGTCCATGACTCATCCAATAGGTTTAGGACAAGTTTAAAGGTCATTTCATATTTTTATAATATCATTTTTACCTTAAATTTCACTAATTACCTTTAATCGCAAATTAATTAAACTTAAAAGTTACTATTCACCAAAAAATTATTTTAATCTCATTGAACCACATTTTACTTCCTAATGACAACCATGTATGTAGGATTTTTGAAAATAAAATCACAAAAGTGGTAATATTTCATTTAAACGAAAAATTAGTTATTTAACTACCACTTAGTGGTTTCACTATTCATCAAAAAATGAAGTTTTTCAGAACAATGCCAAAATTTCACCCTAAGCTATAATTGATATTCCGAATTAAAAAATGATGACTATTTTATGAAATTACAAACATATAAGTTGAATTAATTAATTTTACAATTAATTCCCGCTGTCACAACAAGTAGCGTGTTTTTAAGTAACAATATATATCAAAAGATTGACAATTGTTTATGTCCAATTTCAATGTTAAATTAATTATAATGACCACCATTGGATAAAATGGTAAAAATATATTATAATTATACTTTAAAATCACTAAATAGTATAATTTATCACTATAAATTATTTTGATTAAAAAAGTTGTTTTTATGTATTTTTAACTATTCATAAAAAATTGAAAGTCCTCAGAAAATTACAAAAAATTCAACTTAGGATAATTTCGATATTACGAATACAAAAATGAAGTCCATTTTGAAATATAAAATTTCTATAATTTTAAAAAGTGGTTATTACTATTCATAACGGCTACTTTGATTAGTCGCGGTGTGTTAGAACTCGAACTTGCGTACAATGCAAGCTATTGCATTATTGAAAGAGAAGCGTATCGTGGAAGCTTGGGGTGTTACATTCTACCCTACTTCAAATAATTGCATCCTCCTAATTTGAAAATTTTCTTTGAAAATAAAAGGTTGAAAATAGAAAATACCTTTGTGGAAAACCCACATTGGAAATAAGGTTAATAAAATTTAGCCTTAATAAGAGGGAAAGGGAAATAAAAAAGTCACCACCAAATTATGATCTCGATAAGGAGAACATTGGTAGAAATTAGAGACATATAATTGGAGGAAAAACATAAATATATGCAGGGAGTGATTGAGGTCATCAATCACAAACAAGTGTAAAATTGAGGGCCTCAAAGCCTTCAATCTATGTTGATTAAAAATATTATCAGTTCAACAAGACATAAGGTATTAGGATAAAACATATTTTGTTTTAATATCCCTTTAATAAAGTTTAAGAATTAATTTATTCATAGAATAACAGATATATATATATATATATATTTATTCTTGACAAGTAGAGTTTCAACTTTCAACTAATTTCTACCACAAACTCATCTTTTACTCAAAAAGATAATAGAACTCAAAAATATTCTATTTATCCTAATTGTATAAGGTTCCAAATATTAACACGTACCATTTAGATTAGAAAGACTATTTTGTAATAACCAGGGACTTCCTGTAGGCTAGTGGTAGGTAATAAAGGCCTGTCGCACTATGGTTGTGGGTTCGATTCCTACAGCTTTGTCCGACGCGACGAGTTATCCCCCAACCTGAAGGTTGTCCTTTTCCTAAAACTATAGTATTATAATATTCCAAAAATAATATTCATAAATGTTTTAACCTTAAACTATACCATCCAAAGTTCAACTTAATCTATTCCAACCTTTATAGTTATCCAAAATACCTCCGTCCAGACTTTCTCTAAAAGGTCCTTAAATTCCAAAATCAATTGTAACATTAGATTCCCTAAACAAAGTAAAGTTTCTCTTATTGTCACATAATAAAAATATGATTTCCTTCATCATATTAAAATCTTAATGATAACAACAAGTACTGCAGTACAATCCTTATATATATATATATCACATTATCCTTATAACCAGAATATAATCCTTGAGTCCAAAAGCACCAATACATTAATTATTCCACTTCAACTGTAGTAACAACATAAGATTGTACTTGATCCCTTGGCCTATTCTGAGGAAAGTTTCCCTGAAGCTTAGGACATTCATTTGCATAATGACCCATTTCCCTAGAATTGTAGTATTCAACATTGATAGCCTCTTTCTTTCCCTTACAATCACGAGCTTGGTGACCTTTTTCTCCACATTTGTAACAAACTCTGATTCCTTTTAGGCAAGTACCAGGGTGATTCTTCCCACAATTATCACATAATGGAAAATTCTTCTTTCCCTTTTTCCCTTTATCTATCTCTTGTTCCACCATTCTCTTCTTCTCTTGCTTTACTTTTTTGTCATAAGAATTAAAGAATTCCTTTTCTTTCTTGATAGCACACGAGACTATATCCTCGTATGTTGAGAAAGATTTTGATTCTAAAGCTCGATGGAGAAATGGTTTTAACCAATCAAAGAAATGATCAATATTACTTCTTGGGTTATGTATATAATCTGCAGCATGTCTCGCTAACCTTGTAAAGTTGGCCTCATACTTTGCGACATTATCATCCTCCTTCTGCCTCAGACTCAGAAATTGCCTTTCCATATCTGCTCGATGGTCATGTGGAAATTATTTTTCTAAGAAAAGATATTTGAACTCTATCCATTCCATACTTGATACTTATTCATCTTCCTTTGTATTTTGAATCAATGACCACCATTGATCGACATCTCCAGTGAGGCGGTAAACTGCCATGATAACCTTCTCCCTTTTGCTACTCCCTAAGGCATGGAATATTTTCTCTAAGGAGTTTATCCACTGCTCAGCTAATAATGGATTTGTACCCCCATTAAATGTTGGCAGTTGTTGCCCCATGAAGTGGTCTAACATTGATCCTCCACGTTGCGGATCAGGGTGCTCCATACGAGTAAGGTTATTATTCATAACCTGAGTGAGTTGTCCTAGTATGGTAATAAGTTGATCAGCACGAGTTGTATCTCCAGCTCCAAAATAATTATCTTGAGCAGGAGGGAAATCCCTACACGGAGTGCGTGCATTAATACGGTTTTCATTCCTTCCACTAGGCGCCATTTCTAAACAATGGCATAAACTAGATTAGTTTATGAATCAAAATACATAATTCCATACTTGTAAAACACTTAACACTAATTGAACTATTTATGGATATAATCCATAATCATAAAAAAGTTTTCTTTGTGAAAGAATATACTCATAACCCTTCATAGTGGATTGTAAAGAAAATGAGAATTATCCTAAGCATATCCCCCGGGAGTGTCGTAACCAAGAGTGAAGCAAGGCCCTTTGTCGTGCACCAGTTCCCGTTCGAGTCTAGCTCAAAGCGGTGTTTTCGGGTTTTACCCCTAGGTACATCTGTGCCAGAGCCACCTCTACCTGCTCGTATCCAGACAGGGATGTATTGCTCGGAAAACTCACAAAATCTCTATAATACCAAAATTCTATGAAGTTCTTCTATACTAATCCTCAAAGTCTATCTTTGGGATATGTGCTCTAATCAGAGTTTATCTAAATCTATCTTCCAAGGTTAGTACTAAACTGCCTCTGATACCAACTGTAACGCCCCGACCCCAGCTACCCAGAGTCGGTGCATTACTTCGTAACATTGGCATGATCACAAAATATCAAGTCTCGAAAGACCGATTAGTTTAGTAGCCTTGGAAACACTAGATACATTCATAAATGTTACATTACATCATAAAGTGAAAAATCACAATAACATAGTCTACATAGTACACACTTCTATCCTCTTCTGACTATCCCTGTAGGTCATTCATAAAATACTTCTTCACATCCTGGAAAATATTAAAACATTGAAAGGGGTGAGCTCAGATGCTCAGTAAGGATAACAATATTGCGGAAGCTTTCATTAATAAACATAAACATTTCAGGCAATGTATAACTAAAACAAAAGCCTCTTAAACTTGAACTTCAACATAATATGGCAAAAGTAAAATGAGATAATGCCATTTACTTCTTCACATGGATATTCTACTAGTCGAATAATCACATGCAATATCAATAACCATTTTCATAATGATGGAATTCATAATGCCAGACTATCATAACCACGTAGCCAAGGCCTCGTGCCAAGACTACAAATAAGATTTTGTCAAGGCCTCGTGCCAAGACACTAGTTTGTCTCATGAGACCTACCGATGCATCGAGGAGCTATAGCGGGCTCCACCCGTCACTTATTAAGTCCAATGAATTCCTCATATGAACATGTTTAAACATATCATAAACCATAACATAAGCGTATCACATAAAAAATGCATAAAGGAAACATAATATTTCCACATTTCAATCACAAGATATCAATAAAACACATTGATATAATAAAAACACTTTCAAAACCATTTTCAATACAAAAATTAAAGAAAATTAAAACTTTGTATTTATTTTTCATTAAAAAAAAGTTATGGCTTGTAGAGGAAGCCGAAACTCAAATAATGGTCACGGCGGCGGAGAATTCGTTATCGCCGCATACGTACGACAAGAAAAACATTCCTTTTTGTCGTTTAGTAAAACACTTAGTATAAAAAGATTCCTTTTGAATAAATGTAAAAGTCAAAGGGGTTTATACACCGTATAAAGGAAAGTTGTGTATAAAACCAAATATGCCTCAATGAAAGGAGATTGAGACGAAGTCCCTCACAAAGATCATTTTTTTTAAATAAAATAGATATATTATGTGTATTCACTATAAGTACACATAAATAAAGTACAAATACAAGATATGACATAATAATATCATGACATAATTTGAAAGTAGGAGATTAACCCAAAGAATGGAAATTGGGTTAAGAAGTTCCCTTACCTCGTGTCCGAATTCACTCGACCATTTTTTGATCTCCTGAATAATAAACTAGAGTTAATTTATAATTTCTTAATAACATTTTTAAAGTTTATTATTCATTTTATATCACTTATTACCATGTTATGAACATTATGTAATTATTTATGTTAATAACGGTCGTTTTGACGATCTTAGGTACTTGAGTCAAAAATAAACTTCTTATAATTACACTTTGTTCATGTGTTAATATATCCATTATATCCATAATTATATTCATGATGTATATATCATATACATCATATATATCCATTATATACATTAATTTATAATATTACATAACATTTAGAGGTAAGAAATGAAATGCACCGTTCATGGAGACGGTAAGCCGTACGTACGCATGAACGCTATTTTCATTTCTATTTCGTATTTAATGGAATGGAGTTATAATTATATAAAGGTATAATATAATTACAGTATAATATAATGTATAATACCATTTACTCCATCCTTTATACATCCCACATATGACATTAACGATTCAAATCACTTTGAGGGGGCGATAGTCCGCACTTCCTAAAATGAAAATATCGCGTTTACCCATAATGGAAACAATAAAGGTATACCATAAATGAAAAATAAAGAACCTTAAGTAAAACCTAAACATGTTATATATCATATATAAATAGATTGACATCTTAATTTCCACCTTTGAAGGTGTTATATGAGTGTTGAACAATCATCGTTTCGTGAGGCAGAAATTCGCCATCCACAGAAACAATATGTTCTTTAACCATTAGATGTAGGTGTGTGTAAGTGTAGCTCGAATAATTATTATAACAACATCCTAGTATATTTTGGATACTGTTGTTGTTACAAAAGAAATGTATAAAAAGAGTTTAGGGGGTTGGAGAAGCAAAATAAAACAAAATAACATAAGAGAAGACATTACCTTAAAATCGGGTAACTCTTTTGATTTGAGCCAAAGGCTTCCTTGGGAAGAACTCTGCACAAAGTGAGGCTTATAGGAGTAAGGGAGGGA
The DNA here is from genome assembly GCA_963277665.1 of Viscum album. NCBI lineage: Eukaryota > Viridiplantae > Streptophyta > Magnoliopsida > Santalales > Viscaceae > Viscum > Viscum album. The sequence goes on along the minus strand of OY728150.1, from coordinate 29,967,949 downwards.
ATTTGGGAGAGTATTTGGGCAGATTTTGTCCGATCCAAAAGGCTTTTAAGGTGTGAATAAGGTGGTAGAGGTGGGGGCCTTTTATAAGTGGAGAGGAGGGACACTCTTGGAAAGTAATGAAATGTTACTTTATTATACAATGCTTTTCAGATTATAAAGGTCCCAAACTTATATAATTCGAGTCTAAGGTGATAAGGGTTCGAAATATTCTCATCAAATAGGATTTGGACAAGTTTAATGCTTATATTTTACATTATCCTTCCATTTTATTAAATTCGTTACTTAATGAGGTAATCGCTGCATCATCATGGTGTCATATATAATTTAATTTATTTAATGTTTAAAAATTATAAAAAAAATATCATGATGTAGAAAATATATTTATATTTCTAATTAATATTTATAGTCAAAAATATGTCTTGTATAACCCCATTTAAAAATTGTTTTAGTAAAACAACTTATGTTTGTGGCATTTTTATTTTAACTTTAAATAAAAAGTTATTTATGTCATTTTCCTACCAAAGTGGCTCCATGGGGTCCCCAAGTTGACCCATGTATTGTCTTGGTCGGCCATGACTCATCCAATATGTTTAAGACAAGTGTCAAGGTCATTTCATATTTTTATAATATCATTTTTTCCTTAAATTTCACTAATTACCTTTAATCGCGATTAATTAAACTTAAAAGTTACTATTCACCAAAAAATTATTTTAATCCCATTGAACCATATTTTACTTCCTAATGACAACCATGTATGTCGGATTTTTGAAAATCAAATCACAGAAGTGGTAATATTTCATTTAAACAAAAAATCAGTTATTTAACTACCACTTAGTGGTTTCACTATTCATCAAAAATTGAAGTTTTTCAGAACAATGCCAAAATTTCACCCTAAGCTATAATTGATATTCCAAATTCAAAAATGATGTATATTTTATGAAATTACAAACATATAAGTTGCATTAATTAATTTTATAATTAATTCCCGCCGTCACAACAAATAGCGTGTTTTTAAGAAACAATATATATCAAAAGATTGTCAATTGTTTATGTCCAATTTCAATGTTAAATTAATTATAATGACCACCATTGGATAAAATGGTAAAAATATATTATAATTATACTTTAAAACCACTAAATAGTATAATTTATCACTATAAATTATTTTTATTAAAAAAGTTGTTTTTATGTATTTTTCACTATTCATAAAAAATTGAAAGTCCTCAGAAAATTACAAAAAATTCAACTTAGGATAATTTCGATATTAAGAATACAAAAATGAAGTCCATTTTGAAATATAAAATTTCTATAATTTTAAAAAGTGGTTATTACTTTTCATAACGACTACTTTGATTCGTCGCGGTGTGTTAGAACTCAGACTTGCGTACAATGAAAGCTGTTGCATTATTGAAAGAGAAGCGTATCGTTGAAGCTTGGGGTGTTACATTCTACCCTACTTCAAATAATTGCGTCCTCCAAATTTGAAAATTTTCTTTGAAAATAAAAGGTTGAAAATAGAAAATACCTTTGTGGAAAACCCACATCGGAAATAAGGTTAATAAAATTTAGCCTTAATAATAGGGAAAGGGAAATAAAAAAGTCACCACCAAATTATGATCTCGATAAGGAGAACATTGGTAGAAATTATAGACATATAATTGGAGGAAAAACTTAAATATTTGTAGGGAGTTATTGAGGTCATCAATCACAAACAAGTGTAAAATTGAGGGCCTCAAAGCCTTCAATCTATGTTGATTTAAAATATTATCAGTTCAACAAGACATAAGGTATTAGGATAAATTTTTTTTTGTTTTAATATCCCTTTAATAAAGTTTAAGAATTAATTTATTCATATAATAAGAGATAGATATATATATATATTTATTCTTGACAAGTAGAGTTTCAACCTTCAACTAATTTCTACCACAAACTCATCTTTTACTCAAAAAGATAATAGAAATCAAAAATATTCTATTTATCCTAATTGTATAAGGTTCTAAATATTAACACGTACCATTTAGATTAGAAAAACTATTTTGTAATAACCAGGGACTTCCTGTAGGCTAATGGTAGGTAATAAAGGCCTGTCGCACTATGGTTGTGGGTTCGATTCCTACAGCTTTGTCCGACACGACGAGTTATCCCCCAACCTGAAGGTTGTCCTTTTCCTAAAACTATAGTATTATAATATTCCAAAAATAATCTTCATAAATGTTTTAACCTTAAACTATACCATCCAAAGTTCAACTTAATCCATTCCAACATTTATAGTTATCCAAAATACCTCCGTCCAAACTTTCTCTAAAAGGTTCTTAAATTCCAAAATCAATTGTAACATTAGATTCCCTAAACAAAGTAAAGTTTCTCTTATTGTAACATAATAAAAATATGATTTCCTTCATCATATTAAAACCTTAATGATAAAAACAAGTACTGCAGTACAATCCTTATATATATATATCACATTATCCTTATAACCAGAATATAATCCTTGAGTCCAAAAGCACCAATACATTAATTATTCCACTTCAACTATAGTAACAGCATAAGATTGTACTTGATCCCTTGGCCTTTTCTGAGGAAAGTTTCCCTGACACTTAGGACATTCATTTGCATAATTACCCATTTCCCTACAATTGTTGCATTCAACATTGATAGCCTCTTTCTTTCCCTTACAATCACGAGCTTGGTGACCTTTTTCTCCACATTTGTAACAAACTCCCATTCCTTTTAGGCAAGTACCAGGGTGATTCTTCCCACAATTATCACATAATGGAAAATTCTTATTTCCCTTTTTCCCTTTATCTGTCTCTTGTTCCACCATTCTCTTCTTCTCTTGCTTTACTTTGTTGTCATAAGACTTAAAGAATTCCTTTTCTGTCTTGATAGCACACGAGACTATATCCTCGTATGTTGAGAAAGATTGTGATTCTAAAGCTCGACGGAGAAATGGTTTTAACCCATCAAAGAAACGATCAATATTACTTCTTGGGTTACATATATAATCTGTAGCATGTCTCGCTAACCTTGTAAAGTTGGCCTCATACTTTGCGACATTCTCATCCTCCTTCTGCCTTAGACTCAGAAATTGCCTTTCCATATCTGCTCGATGGTCATGTGGAAAGTATTTTTCTAAGAAAAGATATTTGAACTCTCTCCATTCCATACTTGATACTTATTCATCTTCCTTTGTATTTTGAATCAATGACCACCATTGATCGGCATCTCCAGTGAGGCGGTAAACTTCCATGATAACCTTCTCCCTTTCGCTACTCCCTAAGGCATGGAATATTTTCTCTAAGGAGTTTATCCAGTGCTCAGCTAATAATGGATTTTTACCCCCATTAAATGTTGGCAGTTGTTGCCTCATGAAGTGGTCTAACATTGATCTTCCACATTGCGGATCAGGGTGCTCCATACAAGTAAGGTTATTATTCATAACCTGAGTGAGTTGTCCCAGTATGGTAATAAGTTGATCAGCACGAGTTGTATCTCCAGCTCTAAAATAATTATCTTGATCAGGAGGGAAATCCCTACATGGAGTGCGTGCATTAATACGGTTTCCATTCCTTCCACTAGGCGCCATTTCTAAACAATGGCATAAACTAGATTAGTTTATGAATCAAAATACATAATTCCATACTTGTAAAACACTTAACACTAATTGAACTATTTATGGATATAATCCATAATCATAAAAAAAGTTTTCTTTGTGAAATCATATACTCATAACCCTTCATAGTGGTTTGTAAAGAAAATGATAATTATCCTAAGCATATCCCCCAGGAGTATCGTAACCAAGAGTGCAGCAAGGCCCTTTGTCGTGCACCAGTTCCCATTCGAGTCTAGCTCAAAGCGGTGTTTTCGGGTTTTACCCCTAGGTACATCTGTGCCAGAGCCACCTCTACCTGTTCGTATCCAGACAGGGATGTATTTCTCGGAAAACTCACAAAATCTCTATAATACCAAAATTCTAGGAAGTTCTTCTATACTAATCCTCAAAGTCTATCTTTGGGCTATGTGCTCTAATCAGAGTTTATCTAAATCTAGCTTCCAAGGTTAGTACTAAACTGCATCTGATACCAACTGTAACGCCCCGACCCCAGCTACCCAGAGTCGGTGCATTACTTCGTAACATTGGCATGATCACAAAAGATCAAGTCTCGAAAGACCGATTAGTTTAGTAGCCTTGGAAACACTAGATGCATTCATAAATGTTACATTACATCATAAATTGAAAAATCACAATAACATAGTCTACATAGTCCACACTTCTATCCTCTTCTGACTATCCCTGTAGGTCATTCATAAAATACTTCTTCACATCCTGGAAAATATTAAAACATTGAAAGGGGTGAGCTCAGATGCTCAGTAAGGATAACAATATTGCGGAAGCTTTCATTAATAAACATAAACATTTAAGGCAATGTATAACTAAAACAAAAGCCTCTTAAACTTGAACTTCAATATAATATGGAAAAAGTAAAATGAGATAATGCCATTTACTTATTCACATGGATATTCTACTAGTCGAATAATCACATGCAATATCAATAACTATTTTCATAATGATGGAATGCATAATGCCAGACTATTATAACCACGTAGCCAAGGCCTCGTGCCAAGACTACAAATAAGATTTTGTCAAGGCCTCATGCCAAGACACTAGTTTGTCTCATGAGACCTGCCGATGCATCGAGGAGCTATAGCGGGCTCCACCCGTCACTTATTAAGTCCAATTAATTCCTCATATGAACATGTTTAAACATATCATAAACCATAACATAAGCGTATCACATAAAACATGCATAAAGAAAACATAATATTTCCACATTTCAATCACAAGATATCAATACAACACATTGATATAATAAAAACACTTTCAAAACCATTTTCAATACCAAAATTAAAGAAAATTAAAACTTTGTATTTATTTTTCATTAAAAAAAAGTTATGGCTTGTAGAGGAAGCCAAAACTCAAATAATGGTCATGGCGGCGGAGAATTCGTTGTCGCTGCATACGTATGACAAGAAAAACATTCCTTTTTTTCGTTTAGTAAAACACTTCGTATAAAAATATTCCTTTTGAATAAATGTAAAAGTCAAAGGGGTTTATACACCGTATAAAGGAAAGTTGTGTATAAAACCAAATATGCCTCAATGAAAGGAGATTGAGACGAAGTCCCTCACAAAGATCATTTTTTTTAAATAAAATAGATATATTATGTGTATTCACTATAAGTACACATAAATAAAGTAAAAATACAAGATATTACATAATAATATCATGACATAATTTGAAAGTAGGAGATTAACCCAAAGAATGGAAATTGGGTTAAGAAGTTCCCTTACCTCGTGTCCGAATTCACTCGACCATTCTTTGATCTAATGAATAATAAAATAGAGTTAATTTATAATTTCTTAATAACCTTTTTGAAGTTTATTATTCATTTTATATCACTTATTACCATGTTATGAACATTATGTAATTATTTTTGTTAATAACGGTCGTTTTGACGATCTTAGGTACTTGAGTCAAAAATAAACTTCTTATAATTACACTTTGTTCATGTGTTAATATATCCATTATATCCATAATTATATTAATTATTTATATATCATATACATCATATATATCCATTATATACATTCATTTATAATATTACATAACATTTAGAGGTAAGAAATGAAATGCACCGTTCATGGAGACGGTAAGACGTACGTACGCATGAACGCTATTTTCGTTTCTATTTCGTATTTAATGGAATGGAGTTATAATTATATAAATGTATAATATAATTCCAGTATAATATAATGTATAATACCATTTACTCCATCCTTTATACATCCCACATATGACATTAACGATTCAAATCACTTTGAGGGGGCGATAGTCGGCACTTCCTAAAATGAAAATATCGCGTTTACCCATAATGGAAACAATAAAGGTATACCATAAATGAAAAATACAGAACCTTAAGTAAAACCTAAACATGTTATATATCATATATAAATATATTTACATCTTAATTTCCACCTTTGAAGGTGTTATATGAGTGTTGAACAATCATCGTTTCGTGAGGCATAAATTCGCCATCCACAGAAACAATATGTTCTTTAACCATTAGATGTAGGTGTGTGTAAGTGTAGCTCGAATAATTCTTATAAAAACATCCTAGTATATTTAGGATACTGTTGTTGTTACAAAAGAAATGGATAAAAAGGGTTTAGGGGGTTGGAGAAGCAAAATAAAACAAAATAACATAAGAGAAGACATTACCTTAAAATCAGGTAACTCTTTTGATTTGAGCCAAAGGATTCCTTGGGAAGAATTCTTCACAAAGTGAGACTTATAGGAGTAAGGGAGGGAAGTTTGGAGAGTATTTGGTCAGAGTTTGTCCGATCCAAAAGGCTTTGAAGGTGTGAATAAGGTGGTAGAGGTGGGGGCCTTTTATAAGTGGAGAGGAGGGACACTCTTGGAAAGTAATGAAATGTTACTTTATTATACAATGATTTTCGGATTATAAAGGTCCCAAACTTATATAATTCGAGGCTAAGGTGATAAGGGTTCGAAATATTCTCATTAAATAGGATTTGGACAAGTTTAATGCTTAGATTTTACATTATCCTTCCATTTTATTAAAATCGTTACTTAATGAGGTAATCGCTGCATCATCATGGTGTCATATATAATTTAATTTATTTAATGTTTAAAAATTATAAAAAAACTATCATGATGTATTAAATCTATTTAGATTTATAATGAATATTTATAGTAAAAAATATGACTTGTATAACCCCATTTAAAAATTGTTTTAGTAAAACAACTTATGTTTGTGACATTTTTATTTTAACTTTAAATAAAAAGTTATTTATTTCATTTTCCTACCAAAGTGGCTCCATGGGGTCCCCAAGTTGACCCATGTATTTTCTGGGTTGGCTATGACTCATCCAATATGTTTAGAACAAGTGTCAAGGTCATTTCATATTTTTATAATATCATTTTTACCTTAAATTTCACTAATTACCTTTAATCGTGATTAATTAAACTTAAAAGTTACTATTCACCAAAAAATTATTTTAATCCCATTGAACCACATTTTACTTCCTAATGACAACCATGTATGTCAGATTTTTGAAAATCGAATCACAGAAGTGGTAATATTTCATTTAAACAAAAAATCAGTTATTTAACTACCACTTAGTGGTTTCACTATTCATCAAAAATTGAAGTTTTTCAGAACAATGCCAAAATTTCACCCTAAGCTATAATTGATATTACGAATTCAAAAATGATGTCTATTTTATGAAATTCAAAACATATAAGTTGCATTAATTAATTTTATAATTAATTCCCGCTGTCACAACAAATAGCGTGTTTTTAAGAAACAATATATATTAAAAGATTGACAATTGTTTATGTCCAATTTCAATGTTAAATTAATTATAATGACCACCATTGGATAAAATGGTAAAAATATATTATAATTATACTTTAAAACAACTAAATATTATAATTTATCACTATAAATTTTTTTTATTAAAAAATTTGTTTTTATGTATTTTTCACTATTCATAAAAAATTGAAAGTCCTCAGAAAATTACAAACAATTCAACTTAGGATAATTTCGATATTAAGAATACAAAAATGAATTCAATTTTGAAATATAAAATTTCTATAATTTTAAAAAGTGGTTATTACTATTCATAACGGCTACTTTGATTAGTCGCGGTGTGTTAGAACTCGGACTTGCATACAATGCAAGCTATTGCATTATTGAAAGAGAAGCGTATTGTGGAAGCTTGGGGTGTTACAAGAAACATCCCACATGTAGGCATACATTACCACTCCTCTTTAACCTGAATAAGACTAATGACATGACTCGATAGCAACTGAAATGTGGGAACACATTCCCTCCCAGTCTAAGGGAACCCATTGGTATATTCTTGTAAAAAATAAGTGACATGAATATATTCCTTCCTAATTACAAAGAGATCATTGAAAAAATCTACCTATTACATGGTATTCCTTTAACAAGGCTCCAACCCAAGGTGGTCACTAGTCTACCATGAGAATAGAAACTAAAAAAACTCACCAAAGAAAGATGATGGACAAAAAGTAGGACCATATTCCTTTACTGATCATCACCGAGATGCTTGAGGCCCTGCAATTCCTGTCCATGGTGGTCCAAAACTTTGCTGACTCCATGTCAGAAGGAGAGTGTAGTTCCATATGTGAAGGACTACCTCACAAAACCTTGACATGTAATTTTAGGTTTTCTCCACAAAATACATGACAAGAAGTTCTTACCCTCATCAAATCTACTCTAAGGGAACCCTCATATTAGATAACACTCAAGGGATGATGGTTAGTCATGTATAAAACCTTAGCCACCAACCATGGTACATCATCTTCATCAACTGGAGGGAACACTCCCCTTTTTGATTAAACATGGGAAAAAACCACGATGGTTTGATCAGGCAGAAGAATATCCCCCCAAAGATAATGAATACATAATTCACATGTGGAAATAACTATACAAGGATAACCTCCCAACTATGTTCTAGCCCATCACTACTCCCTGATATAAAATTTAAAAAGTGGTTGAGGAGGAATGAATGTATTAACTATGATAGAACATGCGGGAGACCCTTGATCAACTAAAGAATAAATAAATCCCTTACAGATAGTATGAAAATAATCTACAGGTAGTAAGCAAGATTATATATGAGATCATATTTGCTAATTTATCCATAGATCAGAATCTTAGGTCAGTTAAACATTACCAAAACCTAAAGTATTCTTATCATTAAATGTAATTAACCAACCAAAAAAATTATATAATATTTAGTTTTAATTCAAGAATTTAATTTCTTACATTTTATGATTTTTAAAGTTTAGAGTTTTAGAGAATTAGGACATCACCCTTACATAAATAAATATCACATCAAAAAGTATATACTTCCTCTTAGTATCAATTTTCCCATAAAAAAACTTTTATGACATAAAACGTTTTATTTTCATGATATATCTTTATAATTTTTATCTTGATCTCATCCTTGTCCCTGATCATCCTTAAAACCCTGTGATTTTTTAAAACATGAGATGATCAAAGAAAGATCAACAATGGACATATAAAAAGAAAAAAAATAAGCATGTTAGTTTATGAATACTTATAAAAGACTTGTGTTTTTCAAAATTAAACTTTGGGCTCAAAATAAAGATTTTATTACCCAGTAAATAAACATTTATTCCCAAATATTTTCATAAAACACATCATAATAAATCTTAAAGGAAAAATAAAACCCATAAAGTTTAATTTAAAATCATTAAAAAATGATTATTTTTTTAAAAAAATTATACATTTCACTTTTATGAAGTAGCATATACTTTCCTTTAAACAGAAGTTCATGAGTAATCACATGGAAACATAACATAAATAACATAGAATCCCAAGATCATGGAAACATAGAAAATGTGGTAGAAATACAAAAAATGACATAATAACAAGTCAACGAAAACTACCAAGATAATATCACATGTTAGAAAGATTCCCACAGTGGATTAGGTTTACTCCATAATCCTATATATAACGTCTCATGCAATAAACATTTAACCCAATGAATTGGAGAACTATATGGGCACACCCATCATAATATTTTCATTATTATGTGTTCCACAAAAAGGAAATAAATCATAATTAATAAAAATAATAATTACAAATGGAAAGAAATTGGTTTCATAATATTGGCTCATATCATAATCAAAGGAAATTTCATAATTAAGGAATTTGAGAAATAAACATAAGTCATACATTACACCATCAAAAGAATGTAGAATAAGATAGGTATAAATGTGAGAGACATATATATATAATTTATAATCATTAAAAAACTTTAAAGAGATATAGAAACTGAGTTAGAGAGTGAATGGTCATAAATTGAAGAAAAGGGTGGTTTAGAGAGATCCCTTATGCCCACAAGAATTTTTTTCCAAATATCAAAATATCCATTCCATTTAAAACCATTTTTGAAAATACTTATAACAAAAGGAAATAGGGGATTTATTTGAAGAAAATAAGGAATATTATAAATAATTCTATATATAAAATAATGGTTATGGTGGTGGGAAAATATGTTGACACTGTATATATTAAAATAAAAATTCCTTTTTTTTCTTTTGTAAAGAAAGTCAAAAAGTTCCGTATAAAATATATAAAAAGTTTACATTTGAAAACCTTTGAAATAAATTCAAAAGTGACATAAAATTTAATTTATAATTTATTTATTTCCATATAAATACATTTATAAAATAATTTTAAGAATATGTACATGGAAGAGAATGACTTAGAAACTAAATCTTTAAAACCATTAAAACGAGGTTTTTAAAGTAAAGTGTCCCTTACGTAAAACCTTAAAATATTATTTTATAAAAACATCATAAATAAATTTAAATATAGTAAAAAATTACCTTATCATACATTGAATAATATATAAAAATTTTCTTAAAATTTTTATAAGAACACAGACATGGAATAAAAAGAGTTGGAAGGGAAACTTTTAAAGAGGATTTTTAAAAAGAATGTCCCTTACCTTGAGCCCGAATAGTCACACACTTTCTTTATATTGTTGAATACTAAAATTATGTTAATTATTTACATTCTTAAGTAACTTTTTCAATTTTATCATCCCTTTTATTTTTATTTATTATCATTTTATATCCAATTAATTAATCATTCAAGTTCTGGTCTGACATTTTGATGATATTCGGCTCATAAGTAAAAAATATCTTCGACAGGTTGAATATGGTCAATAAGGTCATTATTTCATCATATCTAGAATAATAAACATGAAATAATTATCCTTTTTATACATAAATAATAATTTTAAAACCAACCATTACACATGGTTATGAAAAATTAACTACATTACAATAATGGAGATGGTAGACCTTACGTACACATGAGTAACGCATCTATTTTTCAAAGATCATGATGAAAAGAGGGTGAGAGTTATTTTATCTTTAAAATATGATAATAATATCAAAAATATAATATTATTTAATTAAATAAATTTATATATACTATCCATGTGATGTGGTAATGAAAAAGAATCACATCACTTCATGGAGGTGGTAATCCAAACGTACACATGAATGATGTTATTATCTTTCAATGAATGGAAAGGTATGAAAATATATGATACATTAATTTTATATAATGATAAATATGTCATGAATATCAATATATATATATATATATTAATTTCATCATTATAAACATCTGTGAGAGGCAATTATGGAAAATGAATTACATTTATTCGTGAGGTGGTAGTCCCCAGCACACACGAACGATGGTTTCATTAACCATTTAATGGAAGAGGAGATAGATGTAGGTTATGAAATTAAAATAATAAAATATTAGTATATGGGATATAATGATATTATTATATCATCATGGATGAATAATATTTGAAGTATGTGGAAGAATAAATAAAAAAAATGCTCAGTTAGGAACAATACATCATCTTCAAACAACCTCTTTAGGTTTACACCAAAAGCCTCCCTAGGAGGATTTTATAATCAAACCAAAAAATATAGGATGAGGTGAGGTAAGTAAGTAAGTTATTTGGGTAGTTATTGGATTAACTAAAGGATTTTATGTGTGAATAAAAGAGGAGAGAAGATTCCCTTTTATAAGTGGGGGGCACTTTTGAAATTTGTTAAAATATTAAATTAATATAAATTAATTTTCATAGAATAAAGGATCCAAAATGATATAATTAAAAGGAAGGATGAGGGTGGGTAAAAATAATATCATAAAAGAAAATTATTACTAGTTTTTATTAGTCTTTTTACTCTTATCTCATTGTTTTAACCCACGTTAACTATTTTTGACAATTACTATGATAACAAAATTTTTACTATTCATGGGTCAAGATAGTTACTATAAAAAGAAAATTTTCCAATAAATAGACCATGATTAACATTTTTAACCATATAATAATCAATTTCCAGAATATATTTTTTTTAATAAATTTAAATCATTTAATAAAATATTATTTTTTATAAAAGATCATTAATGTCATTTTTTTGAAACTATTCATTTAATTTGACTTTGAAAACAACATGAAAACAATGGTATTAGAATACAATACTTTAAAATATCACTAACATGTTGTATTTATCTAAATAATTCTTGTAACATAATATTTAATTCAATTTATATTACTTTTAATTTTTTTGAAATCATTTGTTTATTTTTCTATTAATTGAATAAATACCATGTCAGTGTTGCATAAACATTTAAGGTAATTATTTAATTACTAAAAATTAGAAATAAATAACCTTGATAGAAATAGATCATTTATATTTCAAATTAATATTCATGATTAAACATGAGTTTTTTTATCACTGTCACAAAATATTATAATTATTAAAAGAATAAAAGTTACAATTCTGTCTTTATCTTTTACTTCGAGCTCAAAATCAAAGAAATATGGAACAAAGTGGACATATAATCGATTATTTGATGGAAATTTCTGAAATAAACTTATACAATAAGATAAAGACAAGTTTTAGGGTCAATTTTTAGTCCTTATCATATTATTTGTAACCTTAATTACTCAATTTACCCTTACTGTGGTGATAATTATTTACTATAGTTACTATTCATAATGATTAAAAATAAAAAGGAAATATTTAATAAAATTTTACCTCTTGATTCCAAATATGGAATCCATTTTACAATATTAAATTCATATAATTATAATAATTTAATTTAATATTATACCTGCGAGATGCGATGAAAAGCAATTTTTTCAGAAAAATGCATTTTTTAAGTGTAAAACGTTTTTATACTATATAGAAGTATAAAATTCATTACAAATGACATAATTATATTATGTTTAATTAAAATAAACTATTTAAATTTTAAAACTAATCTGAAATATAATTTTTCTTTGTAAATACTTTAAAGGAAGATATAGTTTTTAATAAAAATATGTATTTTCACTATTCGTTGAAAAATCAAACATTACAGAAAAATATCATAATTTTATCGTAAGATAATTTTGATATGATGATTTTAAAAATTATAAAATATTTATTAAATAATATTTATAAAAGTTATAATAATTAATTATAATATTTTCACATAAAGAGCGATAAAATAAATTTTTGAAGAAAACACATTTTTCAAGAATAAAGTGACTTTAATAAAAATTGGGAGACTATTTAATAAGAATTTATCAATAAATTTATATTTATTTGGTCCTTTATATATTTTTCATAAATAATTTAATCTTATTAATACCCACTAATTTAAAAACTAGGTTATAATAGTCATATTTAAATAATAATATTTCATGGTTCATTTAGGCTCTGTGTTGCATGTCTCATATTCTATGAAATATAGTTTTCTCTTTTAAAATATCAGGGTGTTACATGAAAGTTTAGGGGAACTTCTAAAAATAAGTTTTAATTCCCTATCTAATATAAATATTTATGGATGATGTGAGTATGGTGAATTGAACTTCACTTTATCTCCAAGCTAGAAAAATCCTCCAAAGAAGATATCATGTGATGTCATTGATACGAGAGAGGTCATAGAACCAAATAATGAAAATTATAGATGGTCCATCTATAAAAAACCTCCCATTTCTAAATTGAAAAAGTAATATAACCAAAGAGAGTGATCTGCTGATAGACTCCTACGACAAGCTTCCAAAATGACTGCATGAGTATCTCGGCTAAAGAAGACAAAGCCCTCAACCAAGGGTCAACCTGTAGTGGAATTCATTTCAAACTTTGAACATGTGTTACACCCATCTCATGCTTGAATAAAATAACATTAAATCTAGAAGATTGCATTGGTGGTCACTAAGGAAACCATATGGGAGAAACCCTCGCCCATAGGACTGAAAGAATTTTTACCACCACCACCTCAAGATCATAAAATCCTCAATAGATCCAGGATTGGTGGAGGGACCAATTCAGATCCAGCCTATAGGTTTGGGATAATTTCTAACACTTCCTCCCATGGAATCATTCTTTTCCAAGTTGGGTGGTGACCTCCAATAGATGAAACCACAACCATTCATGCCGTTTCATGACACACCACTATCATTTAGGGAATGATTAGTGAGGATGGTTAGATACTAACTCAAGATCATTATATAAGGGTTAATGTTAGGGGGACCTTCAACAAATAATATCAAGACCCACAATGGTCAAAAACCAAAGTGACCCGCTAGGAGATGGGATTTGGGGGAAGACCTTGACATTCCATTTGAAGAGGATATCAGGAATGATGAGTCACAATACTAGTCAAATGAAAACAAAGTGATTCTTACTTCTTGGTATGTGTTGGTGAATATTTTCACCAACAATTAGGTGGAATACCCCAACTGAGAAATGTAAGCTAAGGAACATAATGAAGAAATGGTTTTCTGATAAATGGTTTATACCAAAACATATGAGAATGACGTGTGTATTAAAAATCAAATGTAGACTTAGAATCTTACAACTCCAAATATCTACTTACCAACCCATAATTTTATTTCTATTAAAGATAAAAGGAATGAGGTGTTATATCCCAGTCACCACCTAAATAGGTTTAAGTCCTCTCCATTGAAGAAAAACTAGCATAACAGTAATATAATATTCATAACCTGAAGCATATCAATGCTGAAATACTCAAGGGTAATATTACCATGGAGTAAAATCATCAGGAAAAAGTAAAATTTTATCCTACTTCTTATTAATAGAGTGCCACTCATACCACCAATGTAGATTTTGAACATCAGGTTGTATCTAGGTATAAAAAACTAGTGTACTTGAATCCAGTGATAGAGGAAGACCAAGACATTCTTTCCTCCATAATGAAATCTGATTTCTTAATTTAGGTAAAGTTTATTTTTCCCAGCTCGAATTGGGAGGTACAAACCAATGTGTATAGGTATACCACATAAACCTTCTAATACCACTCACATTCAGGGAACGACTTAGACAATATTACATCCAAAACTTCTCAGATCCATTGAGTTTATTACCACTCGAATGGAAATCATTGAAGGGAAGAATGCTCTAGTACAACCCGTAAGGAAATCATACCCTAAATTGGTAAACACCAATCCTCATATGAACATTTTTTGGAAATCCCATATTTACAACCTTTAATGGATTGGGAGGTCTATAGAAACACCTGTAACATTTTATATACTAATGTGTCCATTTGATAGGTCCAATCGATCAAAAAGAGGTGAAAAATCAGTCATTTTGTACACACTCTGATAGGACCAAACTTTATTTGTTATAATAGGTTTTTTAGTTGGATCCTCCATGGGATGGGAATAAAATCTTCATCAATTGATTTACCAATTTATCTCTACTCTAAGTAAGATGATGGTTACTGACCTCAAAAATTATAAACATCATGAAAATGATAGGGTCTCTGATTTTATTTCAGATGTAAAGGCTTGAAATACTCACTCTAAATTCTTCTCCCATAGAGGAAACTAATAGATATTTCTATAGATAACATCCATGATGATATGAAAACACCATTGATCTTGTAGAAATATTTGGGTGGGTTTCAGGAGTTTACAGACATGAAATAATTCTTAGAGGATTCGATTCGTCGAACCAAGGACAACTATTAGCCTATGTTTTCTACTCCAAGAAGAAGGTCTGGTAAATTAGAAATGGATAAAGAGATTCTTTAACTAGAACCAACCACTACTACAACACCTATATAAGCTCTATATCTGGTGAAACCTCTTGAAGAGTGGAAAAAAACATCAAAATTTTCCTTTTCAACTGGAAATGAAAGACTAAGGTCACTAGCGATATAAGGACTAAAGAAATTGAAATTATTATTTCCAAAAATAATAGGTTCCTATGTAATACCCCAAGCTTCCATAATATGTTTTCCTTTTAATAATGCAATAGATTGCATTGTACGCAACTTCGAGGTTCTAACACACCGTGACCAATCAAACTAGCAGTTATGAATAGTAATACCCACTTTTTGAAATTTTATAAATTTTATTTTTCAAAATGGACTTAATTTTTTAATTTGGAATATCGAAATTAGCTTAGGGTGAATTTTTGGTATTTTTATGAAAACATTCAATTCTTGATGAATAGTGAAAACACTGCGTTATTGGTTAAAGCCAACTTTTAATTTAAATAAATATTTATTTTATTTAAATTTATTTTAGGTCAAAATAGATACATAATACCTATATAAGTTCAATTTAATTCATTGGAGTCATTTTATAATAAGTTTAGATATATAAAAATTTTATTGAACTTTTTACCGTCTTTTACCCACCTCTTAGGAGCAATTGCAAATTTGCATAAAACTTAATTTTATCGCTTCTATGAGTTGAATTTAAAATATCTGAGAGACATGGTTAACATCAGTATGTAAAATTTGGTACAATAAGATGAAAATAATTTTTGGTGAATAGTAACTTTTGACATTTATTTACCACAGTTAAAATTAAATAGGGTAATTAAGGGTAAAAATGATATCATAATTATCCTAAAACATATTCTAATTCTATTGGATAAGTATAATTCAATAAAAAACAACCTTAGGAATAAAATATGACACCTTTGGTCCACTTGGATTAGATTAAGACATTTATTATTATTTTATTTAAAGAAGAGTTAAAAGAGTTAAATTCAATGTTTAATAACTAAACCATTTTTAATATAGGGTTACAAACAATATAAATTCGACTATAAATATTAATTAGAAAGATAAAAATATTTCCTACATAATTGTATTTTATTTATAATTTTTAGACATTAAATAATTTAATTTATTTATGACATAATGATGATGTAGTAATTACCTTATTAATGAAATATTAGAATAATTGATATTATAAATATTAAAATATATGTAAATTAAGACTTATGATGAATTAAACTAATTTTATAGGTTAATATGACATGTTAGGGTTGGTTAAATAAATTTTATTCGAAGTGATAAAGTATTAATGTCTTTCAAAAAAATCAAATACTAAATAGTGTCAAAATTGACATAATTGAGTTTTTAAAACAAATACTATATTATTAATTGATATAATATTCATAAAAATCTAAGGTTCAGCCAAAATACATAGATAAGGTTATATATATTAATAATGAACCACTTGGGGTTCTCTTGGTAGTTTAAAGTAAGTTTATTAACCATATAATATAAAAATGAAAAGAGACGTGGTAAATGTCAAACTATTTAACTAAGAGTTAAATCTAAAGGATAATGTTAATATGGTGACCTAAACCTATCTAAAACCTATTGGTTGAGAGGTTTTCGACCCATCACCACCTTATTATTTAAATAAATCATTTTTTATCCATTTTAAAAAGAAAATTATTTTATTATAAAATAATATTTTAAGCTTTTCCTAAAGTGACCCTCACCTCTCTTATAAAAGGGCACTTCCCCTTCTATCAAAATCACACTTCCAAAGCCATTTGGCTCGGCTAACCTCTGCCCAAATATACACTTCATTATTTGAATGGGTATAATAATGAGTATAACTAATGTAAATAATAAATATAACATGTTAATGATTCTGTATATATGATATACCATCCAATTATAAATGATTTTGCCATCAATATAACGATATTGTCACTCGTGCGTACGTACAGATTACCGTCTCCACGAATGCGATGAGATTCATTTACCCATCATAACCATTCAAGAATAATTTTCATTTTATGACTAAAAATAATGTTTATGAACATAATATCATTCTATATATGAATCAAATACATCCTATCCATAACAAACATGGCTTACTTAACCAATCATATAAAGGAAAACAAATCAGTTAACACCCGAAGAGATGATACTGCTGAAATATTATTAACAAAAAAATATTAGAGGATCATATATAATATCATATTTATGTATATAGTTCTTATATAATTTAATAAAAATTATTTAAATATCATACAGGAGGTTAAAGTACCCTCGACCAAGGAAAAGTACAAGGTAATGGTTAATTTCACAATCTCTTAATTATCTGAGGTTGTTTTTATGTATCTACTAGGACCTATTTATCATCCACATCCATGTTTTCTTAAAAATTTATTTCAAATTTTTTTTACTATTTACTAGACTATGGGTTAAATTAATTTATACCCTTATTTTACCTTATATGTTTTGAAAGGAATCTTTCCATCATTTTCCAAACAAGGTACTTTATGACCTTTTAGACAAAATTAAGGTAAGAATATTTTTTTAACTTATACGGTGGGTGAAACTATTTTCCACCGTTATAACATCATCGAAGCTTCCCTTACAATCTTATAAGAATATTTTCAAAATAAATGTTTTCTTTTATAATTATGTGACTCTTAAATGGTTTCAAAATAGAAAGAGGTATTTCTTTCAAATAGTTTTCATTTCATCTATGTCAACATCCTTTGAGGGATTTTAAACTTGTTTGATTTTTATTTATTATGATATAAATATTCCATATTGTATTGAAGGTTTTGTGATATGTTTGACTGCAGATGTGTTAGTTTTATACCATTCATGGTTTATGGTTAAAGTATTGACATTTCATATGCTAGTTTTAATATGAATGTTTATGTTATGTTTAAACCTTTTTATATGAGGAATGTATTGGATTTAGTATGTGATGGGTGGAGTCCTCTATAGCTCCTAGGTGAATTGTTAGGTCTCATTAGACAATTATAAGTGGAATTGGTTGAGGCCTTTCCCAATTTGATATATGGTTTTGGCTGAGGCCTAAATCATTTTTAGACATCTTGGCCAAGGCCTTGACAAGATGTTTCAAAATGTCCTGCATTATACATTCCCTCATTATGAAAATAATAATGATGGTTCATGTGGTTATTCAACTAGTAGAATACCCATGACTATGTTTTATTATGGCATTATTTACTCAGCTCATATTCCTACCATAAAGTGTTCATGTTTATTATTTGTAAAGGCATGTGTTTTTAATTATTCACCATGACTAATGTTTATGTTATCTTCCGCTGTATTTATTACCCTTACTGAGTGTTTGAGCTCACCCCTTTCTTATATTTCATTTTCCTAGGATATTAAAAAGTTAGTTACGAGTGACTTATAGGAATAATCTAGGAGGCTTGGATGTTTCTAATGGAATAAATTAGTGTTGTATTTCTTTTCAAGTTGTAATGTTGAACTTATGTATGTATCCTATTTCCAATAATACTAAACTGATCGGTATTTCGGGACATGATTCCTTATATCATGCCAATGTTATGTAATAATGCACTGAATTTGGGTAACTGGGGTCGGGGTGTTACATCCTAGATAATTTATTGATTCCATGGAAAATAATATCCTCAAGATTTATGAATCTAGGTTACTTAATGAGGTTATCCTAATTTATTATCGTGACTATTTAACTTTTTACTGAATATTGATCCACGCTATCCAAGACTACTTTATATTTAAGGATTTATACTATAAAATTAACAATTCAGAAGAGGTTACCTTGGGAAAACCTTTATCACAAGTAGCCTACATGTCTACTATCCTACCAGAGGAATAATGAAGCTTATAAGAATTACTATCTAGACATGAATTAATGTTATATAATTAGATAACCCATAATATAGTCGACCAGGATCATTCCATTATCAAGACACAACTCAATCAAATGGTTATGTCCTTATATCCCTTTGTATCATTCAAATCCATGACTTTTAATCCATCCTCCATAGGAATAATAAATAAGTGGAAGTAGAATAGGGTATATGAAAGTGAGCTTCAACCATCTCCCAAACTAGTCCAGACTCTCATTGACTTCCTACCTATCATTTGAAATATGGGCACAACCTTGTCGAATGGAATCCTCATAAGATGAATAATTACTTTTTTTCCATGTTAATGTCATTAACTTAGCAAATATCCCTTCTCCAATGATGATTATGCATATGAACCTGATTTCCCCATGCATAGTTGTGGGGGGGGGGGGGGGGGTGGAGGAAGAGGCTAAAGAAGCTGAGGGAATTGTTGATGATGTAATAACACCTAATATCATCACCCTAGCCAAGTTCTCTATTAATCTATATATATGGATGAAACTCAATGGAAACCCCTTCAGTATGTACAATAGGAGCACGGAGACAACCTTGAATCCTCTAAGTGTTTTTCAAATCTAATTTTCTTGGAAGAATAGTTTAAAGGAATATAATTATTTGTCCAACCCAGACATGTGGGTAGACCATCTATACCTAACCTATATGTGGAAAATATTCCCTTAGAATCAAGAAAGGTGAATAGATCCTCAACACTAAATTCCTACCCCAAAAACCCATGATAGGGAACAACCCCATGTTGGGAAGCATCGACCTATGGTGTAGAAGCATGAAATCATTATGTAGTAAGATACCATCCAAATCAAACATTAAATTTTGTATACTCTTCACCTCTCAAAATATTTCATGACATATTTTTTCAAGGCTCTTCATATCCCCCAAGAATTCATGACTAAGGTTTCTTTAACCATAGTGTATCATGTGGAGATCACCTTAGTGGATTACCATGCGATTTTCTTGTTCATAGAGTAAGATAGAGAGGCCACTATTTAGAGAAATATCAAACCCCTATATATTTTAAGAATCTTGAAAATGGAAACATCCATCAAACTCTTTTAACAATAGATCTATGATCAATATTATCCTAGTCCATACACTCCTATGTTTGGGTTATGGTGATAATGACTTGTCTCCCTCAATTTTGACAATTCAAGGGTATAAAAAGAGTGAGAGAAATCCCTCACAAGGATCAAACATAATGCACAATTCATAGATATTTTAACTACCTTTGAGTTCATAGTAATCCTATATGACATATAATTTAATGTTATGTTAGGAATAAATTTGATTTAAAACCATACAATAGTACCATAATCATACCATCAATGCCTAAAGTACCCTATAAATGGTAAGATTAGGGTATTGTGGGGCAATAAAAATACCTTTGAATCTTGTGAATCCTATTTTTTCATGGAAAATTTCTAAAATAGGGAAGTAAATCATCCAATGATAGAAGGAAACATGCAAGTTTTAGCTCTTAATAGTATGCGAACTTCCCCAACAAACCCTTGGAGCTTACTTAGTGATGACTATGTATCAATTTTCAATATAACGACCAAAAAAACCCAACTATAGGGAGAAAACACAATTACAAGGCTTCAATAGAACCTGTTTACATATTAACAGTTGCATTAGTTGAGGAAAACCTATTAGAAATAAATATGAATATACCTATGTAAAATTTCACCACAGGTGACAATGCCTGATCACACCATGATTCATTATTTTATTTCACCCTTACAACATTGTGTTAAACTAGTTTTGTATTGAAAATAACAAAAAAAATAAAAAATTTCAATTTAAATTTGATTCAATTATTTAATGTTTATCACTTTTAAAAATTGAAACATTACTTGTTTTGATGATTACATTATATGAGGAGGTGATTTTGAGGACTAGAGATGATGCAGAAAGAAAATGGGCCAAACTGCATAGAATCCCAAGGACACATGTATACTATTTTACAATTTTTGAGAAATAAGTGCATCTAATACGGATATTTTTTTTTAGAATTATCCAAAAATCAGTGGTATACAACTCATCTTAAGACACCTAATCCCAATTCATAAATCTAATGGACCAACTGAACTAATTTTTCTAGGGAACTGAATCTGCTCAAAGTCAAACGTTTGGTTCAGTAATTTGAAAATATCTCCCACTCTAGATGTCCAGTGGAATTTTTTTCCATGGTGATATTAAAAATGTTAAAAAACAACTATTACCAATTTTCAAAGTTTATATAACTCCTTTTAATTTTCTAAAAATGATATAGAATTGGTATCTCTAAATCTGGGTTCCCAAAACCACCTCCCATCTGGCTATAAAAGGGAACCTTGAGAACTTCATTTATAAGTTAGATCAAGGAGTGAAGTGATACCATTTTGGAGTTCTATAGTATTCCTATCATAACCATGGAGGTTATTAAGCTCTATATCCCCATAGGGAGATATTAAATGAAGAAGAAGATCCACCTGAGCTTCCTCATCCTCTCAATGGAGGGATAAACGGTGGGCGTTCATTGTGAGGGAGCTACACATATTTTTAAGGGAGTTATGACAATTTTATTGCTATTGGTTTTATGTAATTTTTATTTTGAAACATTTAATTTAGAAGTATCTTACTTTGATTCATATTTGAATGATTTTTTTGATTCAATCAAATGTAATTCTCTTTACTTTTAACTGATTAGTGTGACGTTTGGAATGCATGAATTATGTTGTTTCGATTGGAAAACAAAATAACCCTTTTATTATCCAATTATTTGAGATTTAAATTTTCTTTAGAAGTTATTATACCATGCATAATATTTGGAACTTTTCTATATGATTTTTATGTCAAGGTTTGGTTCAATATGCATTGATATAAAAGCTTAGAAAGTAATCCAAATTCTGATTATTTTCAACCAAAGACTTAATTAAAAACTAAATTAATATCTAAGAATGATGAAATTTAAATGCATGTAGGAAATTGAAAATGAACTATTTTTCTCATATTTTTTAAAATCCACTTTGTTTTTCAACTATTAAAATATTTAAATTCAATTAGTTTCTTAGAATTGTTTTAAAAAACACCCCCACTTTTTCATTTTTTTATTGAAAATACACACTATAAACCATCAACGCTCTTCAGGAGATGAACCAGGTTATAAAATATGCTATAAAATCACATTTAAATCATAATAAATTAGATGTTTCATGATAACTTGGTAAAATTTTAGTGTCATTGCTGAGAAGCACTTTGGTTTTTAGTGTGCGTTTTTATATAAACATTGTTTATTTTCTAAATATTTTGTGTTCTTATTTTATTCCTTAATTTTTTTATAAAAAACTCCTTTTGTATTCCTTGTGCATGATATGATATTCATCAGAGTAACTACTTCCTTTTGAACATGAACTAAAGGGGATCTTGCAACATCAAAACCAAGAAACACCAAACAATCCTTTGAAGGAGGATACACAGAACATTGAAACTCTTCTCAATCCTTATTCTCATGAAATCAATATCAATATTGAAATAAACTTACATAAAAGTATGAAAATAACCAAACATTAAAATAACTAAAACAATAAGTAATGATTTTTTTTAGAATAAGAAAATTAAAATGAGAACAATTCATGAATATTGGTAACATTTTAAAATGATTTTTTGAAGCTGTCCACACCACCAAATAAGAGAGAAAAGTTTAATATAATAATTTTATAAAGGTTTAATTCCAATCGATCGTAACATGATTAATGCAACTGTAGGTGGATCCTTAGTATAAAATACCTCAACAGCTGTAATGAACCTCATTAAAAACATGGAACAAAATAGTCAATAGTTTGGTACAAGGTCCAGTGTTTCCATTAGAGGTGTACATGAGGTGAAAAGTTCTGAATTCGAGAAGAAGGTGGACACAAAGTTCTAAGAGGTAAGTACCCTACTCCAATAACTTGATCTTTTTAAAGGTAAATCCAAACCTCCTCATCTAATTCATTATGGTATTTGTGATACCGACACCCACTACTCCAACCAGTGCCCCTAACTGAGAGAATCTTTGGAGAATTGTGAGGCAATCTTCCTAGGTCACCCCTATAACCAACCTGTTAGGAAATAACCATACTATACATCCAACTCTAGGTGGAAATACAACCAATCCTATAGTCAAGGTGGGTATTAAATCCAACCTCAACAACTATGGAACCAATTGGGTTAGAGTATTCCTCCTCCTCCACCACCCAGAAATCCTCAACCACCATAAAGGCCTTTCCAACAACCCCCTCTAAAACCCAAACCTAGACAATAATAAATGATGAAATAAATGGATTAAAATAATATCTAATTCCAAAAAAACACATAAAAAACATACAAGAACTAAAAACTCAATTAGGACAACTCTCTTAAAAAGTGGGTGAAATCCAAAGTCAAGGGTCTATTAAACTTCCTTCTCAACCACTTATCAACCCTAGGGGAAAGGTAAATGTCAGTTCCATCACCCTTTAGAGTGAAACTCAACTTAAAATCCAAAATTCCTAAATTTCCCAGTCAGGATCCAAGTTGAGAGGGGGAGAGGGCGAATCAGTGATATCTTTTTCTTTTAATGTTTATTTCTTTTTGAAACAACCTTTGCCTCTTGTTAAAGAATTCCTTCCCTACTGAACATGAACAACCACAGGAACACAAGATTTACATGATTTATTACTCAACAAGAGTAGCTACGTCCTTAGAATGGTACAAAAACAATTAAATACCACACAATACACTAGAAAACAATCCTTTGATGTGGAATATAATGAGTAGGATAATCCCTTACACTCATGTTGCACTTGGAAAACAATCTGCATGTGTGTGTGCACCATATTAGCACAAATAGGGAATTAAATTATTTCAGTGATTCTTACAATTGTATAGGTGTATTCTTTGAAGTAAAAATCCTCACTTTTCTTCCCAAAATATGGTAAGAACTATCTTACGCACAACTGAATACACGCGAACAACCCTAATACTTCATGTACCATTTTAGGTATCTTGTGCACAACTTTTATTTGACGTGCACAAGATTTTACTTTTTTCCCAAAATACCTCTTGTGTGCAACTTCAATCCTGCACACAACTTCTCCTTCTTACACACAACTATATTTCTTTTATGCACCTTCCTTTTCCTAAAATTCTTCTGTGCTTCAGACCTAAAAATTCCTCTAAGTGTCGAGATTATTCAATGATAGAGGGTCACCTCTTATTTATAAGCATCACTGACCCCCCCCCACAAAAACCCTAATGCATCGCACAATATTTTGACGCGTCATACAAGATCCTGACACGTCGCGCAAAACCCCATTTGACGTTGCATTGGGTGCATAAGTCTCTTTCATTCCAACCTCATCTTTCACGCACTTCTTGAATATTTCACGCACTTCATGCCTTTTCCATTTTTAGATGTTTTGAACTTGAATCATTACTTGCATGTAACATTCCAATCTATCTTCAAACTTGCGCGCAACATCATTTTCCAAAAACACATTTCTCCATCTTCTGATTTTTAGCCCTAAAATTAGGCAAAAAATGGGAAATGATGCCACCTTAAAATATGCTTCAGCAAGAACACAAATTCTAATTCATTGTCATCTGGTATATTCAACAAAAAAATAATTACATCATGAACCATATTTATCATGATATATAGTCTTTGATTGAACAACTTTAGCATCATCATATTTTCAAAGGAATGTACTACAACTTCCCTATCTCCCAGCAATATCATTCTTCCAATAAAATATGAATATGAATGGAAGCACCTTTACTCTCCCTTTCCTTAATAAGGTTTTAATCATAGGTTCTACTAACTTATGATATTTGTGAAATACAAATCAACAAAGCATCATCTGATTTTCAAGTACTTTACAAAGTAAATTGATTTATCTTCTTTGACAACAAAAGACACAACTCTGTAACAGAAAACTCTTCTTACGTCCTTCTCCATCCAACTTGGTCCCAAAATCTCCCCCTTTGGATTTTGTTTTCAACCAAGATTTATAAATTATATAAATTTTTAACCTTAAGCAATGGATTACTTATCAAAAATTCTAAGCCTACGTGAGGTAACAAGTTTTAGGAAACAAGAATTATTTACAGCCAAAACCTTGCTGTACAAAAGTAGTGAATATGAAATTTCATGATCATATCTCCTCATACTTCTTTATAACATATATAAATATTCTAGTTCAGAATTATTAACTGCTTAAACTTTCATATAATACAAAAAAATTGTTTCCTACAACCAATCCAACAAACAATTAAAATAGTTCACACACATATATGCTGAATTCACAGCTTACCCATAACTCCCCCTTTATACATGCAATCATAAATATATATTGATGAAATGATTATCCCCCTTAACAACACTATACAATGGTACGATGAAAGAGGGGATAGATACACGAACCTCAACCTTGATGAGAAATAGGTTGGACACCCATGTTCGACCTCAATTTAGAAAATGGTTCCTTCAGTAAAGGTTTTGTGAATATGTTAGCAACTTGTTCCGATGTAGGAATGTACTACAACCTCAATTCGTTATTCTCTACCTACTATTTGATGAAGTGGTACTTTATGTCAATGAGTTTTGAATGATAATGTTGTACCAGATTCCTTGTAAGATTGATTTTACTCTGATTATCACATCCCCAGAGAAAGGGTAGATTTACTTCAACAAGTAGATCTTCCAACTGAGTCTTCATCCATATGAGTTGGGTAGAATCTTGAGTAGCAGCAATGTACTTAGCTTCAGCTATGATAAGAGTTACTAAATTCTATTTGTTTTTATTCCAAATAACACAAATTTTCCCCAGAAATAAAACTCCACTAGATGTGGATCTTCTATCATCGACGTTCCCTTCCCAATCGACATCTGAATACCCGAATAGATCAATATTATCTAAGCAATCATATCTGATTCCAAATTTTTTTGTGAATTTTATATATCTGAGAATTCTTTTTCCAGAAATAAAATGTGATTATTTAGGAGTGCTCTGAAATCTTGCACATAAGGTAACAACATCGATGATGTCAGTTCTTAAGGCAGTAAAATATAACAAAATTCCAATCAGCTTTCGAAACTCTTTCTGATAAACTTCCTTGCCTTCTCCATCTTTATAAAAATTTATTCCCATTAAAATCAGTGGGGAAAATGGTTTTTAATTTTCCATGCCAAACTTCTTTAGAAGTTCCTTAGCATACTTTTCTTGAGAAATAAAAATTTTGTTCTTCTTCTGTAAAATTTTTAAACTGAGAAAGTATTTCATTTATCCTAGCATGGACATCTCAAATAACTTATTCATCTCCTCAAAAAATCTCACACAATATTTCATAATTTCCATCAATGATAATATCATCACCATAAACTATTAAGATGAGAGAAAAATCCTAACATTCCTTGATGTAAAGATTGATATCAACTCTACCTTTCTTAAAATTCATCTTCCTCAAACAAGTATCTAATTTAGAATACCATGCCCTCAGAGCCTGTTTTAGCCCATACAAATCCTTCTTCAAACTACACACATAACTTTCATTCTTCCCTATAAAAAATCCACAATGTTTATCAATGTAAACTTCTTCATCAATATAACAGTTCAAGAATGTGGATTTTATATCCATTTGAAAGATTTTGTAACCTTTTTGTGTAGTAATTATAAGAAAGATTCTGATTATTTCCATCCTTTCCACTAGAGAAAAGGTTTCATCAAAATCAATGCATTTAATTTTTGAATACCCTTTACAAACTAATATATCTTTGTTAATTATCAGTTCAAATTATCCATTCAGCTTGTTCCAGAAAACCCACTTTGTACCAATAATGTTCTTATTGTTTGGATTAGGTACAAGCTCCCAAGTATCATTATTTTTTATCTGATCAAGATCTTAATTCATATCCTGAACCCATTTTGGATTATCAAATTCTTCATTTACATCATTCGGTTTAACCTTTGAATAGAGAGAAGTGTTTGAAATAGCATTCGTTGTTCTTCTTGTTTGAACCCTATGATGTTGATCTCTAATAATATTATGAGCCTCCACTTGTTTCCTCAGCCTAGGATAAGATGTTTAAATTTCATCCTCATCACTTGAGATTTCCGAGTCTGATTTCTCTTCATGAGTAGGATTAACAGAGTCTGAAACATTATCATAATTTTTAGAAAAATATTCACTATCCTACTCAACTTCCACATAAACATATGACTTCTTTTCTTTCTCAACATTTTCAACAACTTTCACATCTGATGAATCAATAATTCTTCTTGTTTCTTTGTTGAGACATCTATATCCTCTTTCTTATAGAGAATATCCTCGAAAAAATCCATCATCTCCTCTTTGCTCAAACTTTTCAAGGTTTACACCTTTCTTCTTTATAATGCATGGACTCCCAAAAACTCTTAAGTGTTTTAGACTTGGAGTTTTTCCATAGAACATTTAGTATGGAGTCATATCTGATTTTGGCCTATAGAAACATTGATTCTGAATATAAACTGTAGTTCTTATGTATTGCCTCTATTAATAATGAGAAATACTATGTTCAAGTAACATAGTTCTCCCCATTTCCACTAGACATATATTCTTTCTTTCATCAACCCCATTTTTTGAGGTGTGTATGATAAACTAAACTCATGAAAAATTCCATGCTTCTCAAGATAACATTTAAACTCTTAATTCTTAAACTCACCACCATTATCAGTTCTCAACTTCTTCACTAAATACTCACGTTCCTTCTCTACTTTCCTCTTAAAACTCTAAATTTTTTTAGAGAATATGACTTATGTCTCATATACATAACACAAGTAATGTGACTAAAGTCATCAATGAAAGTAATGAAGTACTTATCTCCATTTGTAGATTGCTTGTTCATTGGTCCATAAATAGCAGAATGTATAAGTTTCAAGGGTCTTTTTGAGCAAATGTCAACTCTCTTATGCATAGAGTTTGTAATATTTCCTTTCACACAAATAATGGAACACCGATATCTTATTCTAGATAAATAAGACATATATCAAACACTTTCTTGCATTGATTACTTGCACATGTTTCTCTGACACATATGTCTCAGTCTTTTATTCCATAACTGATTTTTATCCACCACACCCATGTAACAAGATTTCTTCACTTCACCAACTTGGAACAAATTATCTTTTGTATGTTGTCCTCTTATAATTACATTTACATCATTTTCAATTTTCATAACAAACCCTTATTTTCTGAAGATAACTTTTTTTCCTCATCACAGATTTGTGACACACTTAGCAGGTTGTGTTTTATCCCATCAACATATAGTGTTTTCCTAGATTTAATTTTTTATTTTCTAATGATGGATAATCCAACACCTTTGATCCTTAGATATTCATCATTTCCAAATTTCACTGTTCCTTATTTGAAGTATTTCACATTCTTTAGTAGCTTTAAGTATCCTGTCATATGATAAGAACACCCACACTCAAGAATCCATGAACGTTATACTTTTGTAGCTTTCAAAGTGATTTCAACAACAAGAGATTTTTATTCTTCCTTTTCATTCTTCATCTACAGCTTCTGAGATCTGTTAATAACTTTTTTTTTGTACTGGCAAAAAAACAAGACATCCCTTAGCAAGATGTCTAGACTATTCACATGTTTCACAAATATTTTCCAATGGTTTGAACCTATTTTAAACTTTCACACAAGCCTTCTCAGTTTTATTCTGAAATTCCTTCACACACTTCTTTTTAGAAGATTGAATCCCCCTAAAAATTTTCTTTCCATAACCTATGGAATAATAGTAATGTTGTTGATTAAAACAACAAATATTTTTAGTATATTCAAATCCACCGCAATACCATCAGTAACCACAGAAAGAATATTTTTCTTTGAAGCTTCCATACTGAATAGGATTGCGAACATGATTCTCAATAATCTTATTAATAGAACTATGATGAGAATCAACCTTCCCATTTTCAACTATAAATTTATTCTTTATTTCATATTTATGTTCAGAATTATTAGAACCAAAAGTAGAATTGATTTTTCTGGTCTTATTAATTTTAGATACTTCTAATTTTTCAGCATTGTTAACTTTTTCCACATACATAGCCTTTACAATGTTGTTCTTTTCTGGAACAGTTCCATATTTATTATCAACCTTTGAAGATAAGTTTTTTTGATCCTTATTAGGTACATACTTACCATAACTTTAACCAACTTCCAAGATATATTGTTTGAAACTTGTATTCCTTTCTTCAGCTTTAGAAAGTTTCTTTTGGAAAAGTTTCAACTCTTCTTCTTTTTCCTTCAGCTTAACTTAAAGATGATCATTAAGATTCATATAAAATTCAGTAGAATTATTTATATAATCAATTTCCTTTTCCATCTTGACTTTATCATTAGAAAAACCTTCTTGATTGTTTTATGTTGAATTTTCATTTAACAACTTCTTGTTTTCCTTCTCA
Organism: Viscum album; assembly: GCA_963277665.1. Lineage (NCBI taxonomy): Eukaryota > Viridiplantae > Streptophyta > Magnoliopsida > Santalales > Viscaceae > Viscum > Viscum album. Next base: position 29,937,871 of record OY728150.1, on the reverse strand, counting down.
AGTTTTCTAATCTTCCTCAAGCATTATTCCAACCCTTCTTTCAGATGATATTCAAGTTGAGTTTCTTATTTCTTCAAAACTATTTCTCCCATAATCTTCATTTTTCTCTAATATAATAAATGTATTTTCCTTAGATTTCTCAGAAAAAGTTTTTTCGAATTCATATTCACTATCTTCCTCTTTATCATCTTTAGATAAAAAGCTTCTTCTTTTTTATTTGAAGAAATTTTTATCCTTCCCCTTTGAGGAATATTTATCTTTGTCAGCCTGCTTCTTCCATGATCTTATTGGAATTATATCTTTTTTATCACTCTCTCCATCTTTCCTTTTTTTGGGAATATTAGCCGCAAAATATCCAATAGCTCCACATTCAAAAAATTTCAAGGGAAGTATCCCCCTGTATTTTCCTGTACCTCTTTTCACATTCTTAGAAAACAAGGATAAAATTTCATCAAAATTTTTACATAACTCATCCTTAGAATAAGACTCACCAGCCTCATCATCAATATGAATTTTATTTAAATTATCTTTCTTTGTAGTCTTGAAAGACATTTCTATATCATCTTTTGTTTTTCTCTTTATATTCTTCTCCCTTATCATTTCATAAGTGATGAGAGTGCTATGAAAATCATTTAGAGATAATGTTCCAAAATATCTGTCTTCTTAAGATGAAACTTTAGCATAAAACTTGTCAGGAAGAATTTGAAGGATCTTTTCAACAACTGTATAATCCTTTAACTTTTCACCAAGGAATCTAATAGTATTGACAATATCATTTACCCTGGTAAAGAAGTCCCCAATAGATTCAGGCTCTCCCATTTTCAAGTCTTCATACTTCAACCTCTATACTTTTAGTTTTTTCTTATTCACTTTTGTATTTCCTTTGAAGATGTTCTACAGATTATCCTATATTCCTTTTGCTGTAGAGACACCTTTCACTCTTAAAAACTCACTCTCAGAAAGAGATGGGAGTAGTGCATTTTTATCTCTTCCATAATTTTCAAGATTCTTCTTATTAGTAGGTGTAAGAATAACCTTGTCATCAATAGGAGGAAATCCATCTTTTGTAGTTTCAAAAACTTCATCCCCAAGAGACATAAGATAAGGCATCATTCTGTCCTTCCAGATGTGATAGTTCTTTCCATAAAATATCAGAATCCACTTACTATTCACACAATTTAGATTCTCCATCACAACTTCTCATCAAACACTTCTGTAAAGAATAAATGAAGGCAACCTCCCTCTGATACCAATTGAGGTTCCCAGTTAGGATCCAAGTATCACTGAAAGGGGGAGGGGGTGAATCAGTGATATATTTTTATTTTTATGTTTCTTTCTTTTTGAAATAACTTTCACATTATGTTAAAGAGTTCCTTCCCTTCTGAACATGCAAAACCACAAGAATACAAAATTTATAAGGTTCACTACTCAACAAGAGTATCTACATCCTTAGTATGGTACAAAAACAATCTGGTACCACACAATCTACTAGAAAAAAAATCCTTTTATGTGGAATACAATGAGTAGGATATGCCCTTACACTCATATAGAACTCGGAGAATAATCTGAAAGTGTGTGTACAACCTCTTAGCACAAATAGGGAATTAAAGTATTTCAGTGATTCTTACAATTGAAAAGGTGTATTCTCTGAAGTAAAAATCCTCACTTTCCTACCCAAAAGCCGGTAAGAACTATCTTACGCAAAAATTAATAAATGTGAACAACCCTAATCTTTCACGCACCCTTTTAGGTTTCTTGCATGCAACTTTTATTCCATGCATGCAAGACTTTACTTTTTTCATGAAACACCTCTTGCAGAAAACTTCACTTTCTTACACACAACTATCTTTCTTTTATCCACCTTCCTTTTCTTAAAATTATTCCACACTTCAGAGGTCAGAATTTCTCTAAGTGTTGAGATTATTCAATAAGATGGGGTCACCTCTTATTTATAGGAATCACTAACCCCCGCATGCAAAAATCATTATATGTCATGCTAGATCCTAACTTGTCATGAAAAACCCCATTTGGCGTCACATTGGGCATGTAAGTCTCTTTCATGCCAACCTCATCTTTCACACACTTCTTTAATCTTTCACACACTTCATGCCTTTTACATTTTTCGATGTTCTGAACTTGAATAATGCCTTGAACACAAAATTCCAAGCCATCTTCAAACATTCCCGCAACATACTTTGCCAAAAATACATTTCTCTATCTCCTAATTTTCAGCCCCAAAAATTTGGCAAACACTGGGAAAAAATTCCACCTTAAATTCTACTTCGGCAAGAACACCAATGCTTATTTATTCTCATCTGTCATATTAAAAAAACAAATGCTTTCATCATGAACCATATCTATCATGATATATAGTCTTGGTCAAATGCCTTTAGCATCATCATATTTTCAAATGAATGTACTACAACTTCCCTATCTTCCAGCAACATCATTCTTTCAATCAAAACTGAATATGACCGGAAACACCTTTACTCCCCATTTACTTCATAAGGTTTGCATCACAAGTTCTCTTAACTTATGATATTTGTGAAAAACAAATCAAAAAGGCATCATTTGATTTTCAAGTCCTTTACAAAGTGAACTGATATATCTTCTTTGAAAACAAAAGACAACACTCTGTAATAGAAAACTCTTCTTACTTCCTTCTCTATCCAACTTGGTCCCAAAAATTACCCCAAAATAGATTCTTCCCCTTTTGAGGAAACATCCATTCCTACCATATAAAATGATCCAAATAAGAAAAATCCTTATCATGATAAAAATATCAACAAAGGAAAGAGCATGTTTTTTGATGATATAATTATCCCAAAAATTCCTCTCCCATTTACCCAAAGGGACACTTAACCACAAAAATAAAATGAAACAAAACTTGATAAAGAAATTTTAAAAACATTCAAAAAAGTGAAAGTTAACACACCTTTGATTGATGTCATGAATAAAATTACACAATACACCAAGTTTCTACAGGATATGTGTAAACACAAAATATGGATTCAAGGAGATGAAAAGGTGATCCCAGTGAGGAATTTCTCATCATTTATATATCTATCATTTCCCACCAAATGCAATGATCCTGAAATATTTATAATTCTATGCACTATAGAGGAGTATTTTATTTCCAACACTACAAAAAAATGACTTTTACCAACAAAAATTTTATGATAGATAATATAATTGTTGGTAAAATTGAGTAATTCCAACAGATATTAACTTTTGATAGTGTTAACTATATATAGAAACAATTATTTTTACCATAAGATATATCTGTTGATATTAATTACTTAATACCAACAGATACTTTACTAACAATTAAATTTTTTGTTTTATCATAACTATAAAAATATATTTTTTATAATAAATAAATCTATTGTTATTAATTACTATTACTAATAAACATTTTACCATAAAAATTTTCATTAAAATAAATTGTTCAATATTCAAAAATCTGTTATCAATAATTAAATATATATTTTAATTAATTATTTAGTATTAATGAATCATTTTATAATAAAAATATATGCATAAATGCTTAATTAAAATAATAATTATTTAATATGATATAATTAAATGATGATGAATATTATAAAATTAATATAAATGATAAAAAATATGGGATTATATCTATTTTTTTAGAAATATTATATTTTTATTACATGGAAAATTCTATTATTTTTATTAGACCAATTAATGCTTAAAAAATCCCCCACCCTCATCTCCCCCAAATCCCATTGTGACCTAGCGTGATTCGCAGCGCTGCTCCCCCTACCCTTCCACTGATGCTCCCCTGACCCACAACCGACCCACTGCTTTTGCCCTGCCATCACCCCCCTGAAACTGATGCTCCCCTCGACTCCGTAGCACCGTTCCACCATCTCTGCCCAAAACCACCACCATTGTTCCCCCCAAACTCACTATTATCTCACCCATAACCCCTCTATCACCACCGCTCCCCTTGATCCCTCCGTTGCTAGTACTCCGTCGACCCCAACATCATTGCCTCTCAGAGATGTTACCTCCGATGTGACTTGTTCACTGCCCTGCCTCCAACATTTCTCCTCAGCAGCCACCCAATGGTATTTCTTGCATCTCATTTTTTGAGTCATTTCCATAATATATATGATAGATAACAGTTTTAAATTTATAGCATTTGGATAATAGATTTAAATTTATTGTTTTTCTCTCTGAACTGCTATCTATGCTTTCGACTTTGATTTTTTGGGGCTTATTTTCAGTCTTCTCATGGGAATGAATCATGGGTTTCATACTTGTCCATTGTGATTAAGTTTCATTTATTCGGTTGTATTTTTTTATCCCCTTAATGTTTCAGTCTTTACATTTTTATAATCTTAAGTTTTATTACTAGTTTATCACTTTTAGCAATAATATAATATTCAAGTAGGCTTTCTGTATTGGATAACTAGTTATAATAGATATCTCTGCAGATGCTTTTGTTTGAGAACACTTTGAAATTTATTATAGAACTAGTGATTCACATGAATACTTTATCTTAATATAGTTCATAGAAACTTCAGTACCCCAACTCACGTTACATGTGGTTGTCATATTTTCTCAATTGAAGTACTATCAGCACCTTCAAGTGTAGCCTGTAAGGTAATGGGCCATAGACCACCTTTAAATGCAGAGATCTGGCTACACAATGGTTGGATTACTTAATTATAAAATGAGGCTTCTTAATATTCTGTTATATTGGAGACCCATGGTGACCCTTAAGGTTGGAGTGCAGTTGGAATGCTTTAATGCTTCAAATTTTGTGCCTTAATCTTTCCTTAAACGACTCTATATGAAGTCATAATCAACTATAACAATAAACGAAGGTCCTTGATCCATTTACATATTAAAGTATATATAGTAGCTGTATTTTTTTTGATTAGGTGATGTCAAAAGAAGTCCCATGTATTGTAAAAAAAATTCTATCTTGAATGATAAGGTTTTACTCTTCCTTTGTCTTCTATTTTCTTTATTTCAATTATTGTATTTGTGTGTAAGAGAATATGAATATGAACATTTCTGAGATGATTGTTTTCTCAAGGATCCAAACAACATACTTGCTGATTTTTATTCTTGTTTCTTGAAACCATTTGTGAAAACCTCATAAAATACTTATTCTTATTTCTTATTTTCATTTTTCTATATGGTCTTATTTTTTTCATTTTGAGATACTTGTATAAAATATTGAAACTATGTTGTCTTTTGATTATTAATTTAAATTTTATGGTAATTCAAGTATTATATTCTAGTTAAATTCAAGAATTTACTTGAGCACAATTTATGTAATGTTGTGTAATTGAAAACTATGTATAATACTTATTATTATGATATATATTTATTATGTTCATCTCATATTGCATGTGGATAAAGGTTTTTTATATGCTTATAAAATTTATGTTGGGAATTTTGATTGACTACGAATTGAACCTGTATATGTTTCATCATGTTATTATTAGGAAAACAAAAAGAACTTATTTAAAATGATCAGGTTCGTATCATCTCATGGGAGGGTGAATTAGTTTGGATTATCAACAAAATTATTTCACAAGTTTATGAGTCCTCTTGATCACTCAGGTATTGGTGTGTAATATGACTTTAAATTGGTCAATTATTGATATGAATGTATATAGAAAGTATTAAATTAAAAGTAGTTAACTTTTTTCATGATATTCCATATCATTTTATTCAAGTAAATCCTTTATTTCTTTCCTATGTTATGTATTATATTAATTAATATTTGGTTTCGCTTGTTTTTATGAATTTTTCTATTCTTTGTCTTGAAATTTTTAGCACATATCAGGAGTGAGGATATGTTTTTTGTCTTTCCCTTTTAGTTTTGAATGGGCATTGAATAATTCGATCTTGGAGCTGTTATTTTTTATTCAAAGTTTGATGGATTTGTGTGCTGTTGATGACTGTTGTATTGATAGAACTAAAAATCATGATTTCCAAATATGTTGGACCACATGACTCACCCTTATCTTGTTTCAAATCATTTTGTATTAATATGTGATAATATATCTACATGAGGCTACTCTCTTGTAAGTCATCTAATTTTGAATTAAATAAGAGGCCGACTCTGAGTTAGTCCTTCCTTGCCAGACTCTTGTCTTAACAGTTGGTGGTTTTTGACCATATGTTCTCGATTTGTGGGGTTGTTTTTATTTTAGATTTTTTTCTTCTTGTATCCTATCATGATGCAGTGATCTACATGGCATGGTTTGAATGTTTGTTCATAGTTTACATTCCAATTTTATGCTCTTACAGGTAGTGGTTCTATTACAGGGGTTGATGTCCATTTTTGAGGTTGATCTGACCTACGGCTTGCACAGGCCAGAACCTTTCCTCTGATGTTATGTGTTACTTATGCCTATTTTTCTTTTGGTTTCATTCTCTTTTTTCCAGATTTTCTACTAGAGGATGCATGTAGGGGTGATTTTCTAGTTTCATCATCTTGGAGGTAGACCATTTCTCTATACTGGGCGAGGGATCTTCTACAGCAATCTCTGTCAGACAGGTGGTGGCTTGTGCTACTGCTAGCATCCCAGGTTTTGATCTGTTGCATCTTCAGGGTTATGCTGTCAGGCACTTGGATTTGTTTGTTCTAGATTGTGTGGGGTTGGGTTTCTTGTGATGACATGGTTGTTGATTTGGTCCATTTCTGGGGAAGATATTGTGGCGATGGAGCTGTTGCGACAGTCTATTGGCGTGACAGTGGTGCTGTGATGTTGCATGATGGAAACAACGACTTGACATGCCTCATTGCTCGTGCCCTGCCATGCAGCTCGAGGCGCAGATGGCGCATCACAGTTGGAAGTCTGTGGGTTTGAATTTTGAATTCTATATGTTTGTTGGATTTGTGGTTTTCTGTGATCAGTGCAGTCTGGTTTCTAGTTTGTATTGGTTCCAACTTAACCTCAAAATGTTTTGTTGAAAATATTAATAAAAAGTGATTAGTGGACTTAGGATTCTTGTTATCTTTTGATTTCATGTTTTTAAATGATGTTTGAACATGTTTTTTCAAATAAACCTTTAATTTGTTTGAGTTTCATTTAAGTTAATTTTATAATTATTATATAATAAATATATTATAAATAATTAGATTAATATACATAATGTAGAATTTTAGTGACAAATAATATTATGGATGGAAATATATAATTGTTGATAATAATATTACCAACAGATAAATTTATTGTATGAATATGTTGCTAAGTACTTTAACCAACACATATATTATCTATTAGTATTATTATAAGTGCAACAGAACTATTTTTTCTGTTGTAATAACATTCAACGATAGAGTTTTTACCGACAATTTAGTGATAGGGACATATATGTTGGTAAAACGTTTTACCAACAGAAAATGCACTTTTACCAACAGATATGCCCATGTTGGAAAAAGTGAAATATTTTTTAGTGCAATTTTATGCTTGATTTGGGTGCTTCCATAAATGTGATGACTCACTCCATTTTCTCATCATTTCAAGTTAGGGAACTAAATCCCATATTAATAGTCATTCAACTAGAAAACTAGAGTACCACACACCCTAATGGTGTGTTAGAGGGTGTTCTTATAAGTGTGAAAATTTTAAATTTTCCTTCTGATTTTTATGCGCTTAAAATAGAAGATGACATGATGAATGGACATACCCCAATTATATTAGGTATTCCTTTCTTGAAAACTATTAAAATTGTAATTAATTTCCACAATGGTAGATTATCTATAGAGTTTGGTGGTGACATTGTCTAGTTTAACACCCTTTATTCCATGAATCTCCCCTCAGAATAACATTCCTCACTTTCAGATAATTCTATTTATGTACACCCTTCCAATGAAAAAATTATTTTATTTCCCCTAACCCCATTTATGATTTTTCATTATTGATAGAAATTTTAGGTAATGAATCATGCATTGAATATTGTACCAGTTTAGAAAAATGTCAATCCTATTATTTAATTAATGATTTCTTGATCACTAAGGATCCCATGACCATTAGTGATATTGATCATCTTGTAAAATATTATTCTTCATATGGGGATATTATCATTGAGTAGTTATATGAGATCATTGATCTCCCACTTTCATGTTCACTCCCATCAATCAAAAAATACACCTGAATTGGAACTTAAACCACTACCTCAAAATTTAAAATATTCATATCTTGATAATTGAAACAATTTTTCTATCATCATTTCCAACTCACTCATTTTAGATCATGAATTGTGATTTATTAAAATTTAGAGGGAGTATATACAAGAATTGGTATGGAAAATTATTGAAATTCCTAGTATTATCCAATTAATTTTTATGCATCATATATTGATAAATGAAAAGGATAAACCAATGAGGTAGGCATAATTCTTAATGAACCCAAACCTCCTAAATATTTTTAAAAAAGTTTTAACAAAATTATTGGATGCTAGAATAATTTACCCCATATCTAACAACTAATGGGTCAGTCTATTGTAGTTAGTTCCGAAGAAAACTACTCTTATGATAATTAAAAATGAAAATAATAAATTTATTCCAACCCATTTGAAAATTATTTGGAATGTCTATATAGATTATTGTTGACTAAACCATCACACTAGGAAGGACCATTTCCCATTTCCATTCATTGAACATATGTTATAGAGGATAGTGGAGAATTACCATTACTATTTCCTTGATGGGTATTATGGATACTTTCAAATCTATATCACCCTTGAGGATGAGGAAAAGACAATCTTCATTTACTATGTGACATATTTTCATATAGGAGGATTTTATTTGGTATTTGCAATGCTCTAAGTACTTTCCAACAATTCATGGTTAATATTTTTTTTGGATTACCTAGATAATTACGTTGAAGTATTCATGAATGATTTCACTATTTATAGATCATATTTTGATGAATGTTTGAGTAGTCATGATTCTTTTCTATGACACTGTATTGAAAATAATCTTATAATAAATCATGAGAAATTCTATTTCATGGTGTGATAAGGCATAATACTTGGACATATCATTTCTATTAGAGTTGGTGTCTTAAAACCCACTATTTGTACTTTGATTTAATGAATATTTGATGTATTAAATATTAAATTAAACATATTATTACATATTGTTCATTATTCTGCATGACTTTAATGTAATAATTTCCTAGAGTATTTGTTGCATTAAAAAGGTCATAACAGTTCCTCGCTATGATGATAACCTTGAAGTGATATGAAAATATTATTAATATAGTTCCATGGTTAGATAACATACTATGATTTGACACATAGTATATAGACTGTCAGGTGAGAGTACTCGTAAGCAGATGAGACTTTTTCTCATGAAGTTCTCATTATGTGATATTATGAGAAGATAATTTCCAATAAGAATTACAAATATTTTGGTGTCATCAGATATTCCTATCTGTGAGCGTGTGTAATGTTCCTTATAATTTAATATTATGCTTAATGCATGTCATGACTTACACACTTAGATTTGCTAATGAAATCCATCACACCATATGTTAGTGGTAAGTATGGTACGTTGGGTGCATCATGAATGACATGTTATTAATGGATAAGTCAAGGAATGATTTTTTCCATTCCATCATTATAAAATTTGATATCTTGGCCCTTTTATTGAAATAAAACCATCTCCCTAAATTCCATAACCATGGTGTAACTATGAGTTTATTTCAGATAGTCAAAGAATGATTTATTGAGCATATAGGTTGATTACACAATCATTCCACCTTCTTGATGAGATATTTTGATAAAGAGATTATATTACATAGTGAGTGTTCATACGTGGTTGTCATTATTACGAATTTAAGTTCTTTCTCTTGGTTTCCTCGACCCATTACTAGATAGTAATCTTAGAATTTATGAAAGACCACTTAATTCCAAAGATAAATAATCCTAGAGGGTCACACACTAAATGTTTATGTTGGTCATGATTAAATTATATTTGAATTTAATTAATGGAATAAATATTATTCTCAATACTGAAGAATAATTTTATTTAAGTTATATTGATCACATAAATTACATAAATATTTATTCACCAGATTTTGAATACAATATATATATTTATTTTATTGAATATTTAATAAATATTTATTTACTAGTTTGTGAATAAAATATTTATTTAAGAGAATAAAATATTTATTCTGGTTTTCAATAAATTCAAGAGGAGTTTGAACAGACCATGACTATGTCTGGTGATAAAATAATTATTTACGAGTTGGTAAATATTATTTATCCATGTTGAGAAAGTTAGTTCCCCACAAAATAATAATGACAATAATATTATTATGTGGCATGATATTTCATTAATGGTTATAATTATATTTAATGGTTGTTATGAAATTAAATTTTTTATTTGAAATCCCATCTCTCTAAATAGATGGCTATATCTATTGTGTAAAGAATTCAAATCCAATTCAAAGTTTGGGAATAAAGAATTGTTACACACAATGAATTCTCTCTTGACTCCTCCTCCTCTCTCCCTCTCAAGAATGAGATTCCCAATAGATAATTTCTTCAAGACTAAAGAATGGGTGACTAAGAACAAACAAAACAAGACATTTGATTCACCACGCTAGCACCCGGAGAATGAGTGGAATTTCTCAAAGACCATTGGAGAATGTGTGGATCACCTCTAGAGGGATTCTACCCTTGGATCCTCACAAGTGTAACGAAGGAAATTCAGAAGGGCCTTTTTAGATAATCAACAATCATCAATGAAGAAATTTCCTAATACTAGGTATGTACTTATTCAGATATTAAATAAATTAATTATATATTTGACATGAAATATCATCTATCTTGGTTTCAGGAAAATATTATTAAAAGAAATTTTAACACATTTCCTTCCCTCTCAATGCTCCCACTACACCCAGAACCAAAAAGTGGTATCAGAGCATTCACATTTAAATTTATAATTATTTATTTTATTTTTGATCTATGCACAATTGTGGTTATATTTTTATTTCATGTTATTCATTCTTTAATCTGATTCGAATTAACCTGTTATTGAAATATTAATCATGTTCATTTAGTGTTTCATTTTCTTAGATATTTAAGAACAAATGAAGAATGACTAGAGATGCTATTGGGAAGTGCTAAATCTTTGGTTGGTAAAGTTGGGTTACACAGTGTACGGCCGGAGAACACACCATATTTCCATGTGTATTATATCTATATGTGATAAGCAATTAAAAACACGTGGTGCTTTTATTGCACCCCGCATGTTGACCGGACCAACCTGGCATGTAGAAAACTGATATAGGGTGTGTAGCTAGCATGTACGCACAATGTAGTCTGGCCAAGTTAACACGCTGAAGCCCAAGGCGTGTGACTTGGATATACGAAAACTGAGGTACATGGCATGTAGCTATATGTACATTCCATATAGTCTCTCATTAATGGACAAAATTAAAATTATATTAAATTTGAAAAATTATAGCATTAAAACCATATTTTATTGATTAACACACCATTGCGTGTTTGAAAATTTAATAATGGTTTTAAATAATTATAAATGCTCAATTAATTTACTTTAATAAATATTTTATTAATGTTTATTCCATTTATTTTCCATTAGTACCAAATTTATGGGTATATCTAATTAAGTTCAGATGACCGTTAAGATGAAAGGGAATTAATCAATTAATTAATTTATTAATACAAGCGCATTCATCTTAATAAAAAATAAAAAATAAAAAATGAATGATAGCCAATTAATTTTTTCGTATTCATTTCTTGTACCACTGATCATGAGATTGAACAAGACCAATGTATGTGTTGGCATTTATTTAATTAACTTTATTGCATGTTTTTTAAATTATTTAATATTAAATTAAAATATGGACTATGAGCCATCCCTCCCTCCATTATTATGTAGGACCAGTGTATCCAAGGATATTTATGTAATTTCCTTTAACCAATCCTTTGGTTCCTCACACCTACATGTGAGTAATAAATATTTTTAATTAATAGATCATTCCAAGGTGCATGGATATAGTTTAAGATGAAACTATAATTAAACCAACTCAGTGATACATAGGTGGACATGTGGAATGTTGTAGCTCATTACAAGTCTAGCATAAATATTTATCTTCCCTAGGTCATAGGTTGATTTAATGTCCACTCATTAAATCAACCATTAGATAAGCTCATGATTGGGTCATTTAATTAATTAATTATTTTCTATCTAATGCATTAAAATTATATTAATTGATGCAATACCATGATCACATAAATGAATTAATATGAAAAGACAAAATATAAATAAAATTTATTATGTGTAAATGTTTTATCCAAACATGGTTAATTAATTAAGTAAACATCCACTTAAATATTAATAATTAATGTAAAGGATAAAACAAGATAAAAATTTATGCATAATAAAATAAAATCCCTCAATATAATATTAAGTCAGACCAAGCCTTCTGTTACTTGATTAGGAACAAAAATCAATAGAACTATGTGTTTGAACAACCCTTGTTGGTACAATTACTTTTATAAGGGGATTTTTTAAGAATTTTTTGGGTAAACCTAATCATTTTACATCAATAAGAGTATCCCTTTCTAGACTTTGTGTAATTTGGAGGCAAGTGTTGAGAAAATCTAAGTTAGGATTTCTGGATTGGGGAGTCCACTCAATAGATTGATGAGATGCAATCCTGCATTTGGAAAAGAATTTCCTACCTAAATACCTTCAAAATAGATCGAACAAACCTTGGTGGGGTTATGTGAAGGGGAATATGGATCATTTCCACTAGAATGTCCTAGAAACTAGACATTCCAAGTTCAATAGTGAGAGATATTAAGACTTGATAAAATAGTGGGATATTTAATGACATCAATTAATTTATTATTTCTCATAAAATTTGTAATCAAGAAAAGTACTAATAATCTGCTCTTTTAATTGTAGAATAAAATGAAAATCTCATCATCTACATTGTCCCTATGATCAATATTTAATAAAGACAATCTCCTCACTAGCAGTAACTTCTAGGAGTGGTTTAGACAAATTCGGGATATTCTACACCATGAAAGGAAATCTTACATGCTATAATCCTCAATGCTTGATCCGCCTTCTCAAGAGGTGAGTGATGAAGAGTTCCTAGTATACTAAAAACATATGAATGACACAGTCGATGTTCAATGTTTGATTATTTCATCTATGTGTAGTGAACTCATGAAGTCTCACTAAAACTTGGATGTGTATATCATTCTTGAACACCTCCTTGGTCTTTACTAGGAGAGAGCTAGATATAAACAATTTGAGATTTCCAAGGAACTCTTTCAGAGTAAGCTTGGAGAGGGTGCCCTATCTGGCTGTCACATAGTCAAGATCATTGGATACATTGAATTTTAATATGAACAACATTGATAAGTTTATGCTAGATCTTCTTATCCTCATTCACCAATTAGATAAATATATGAATCATGAAAATCCTTTTTTACTTATGGTGAACAAACATAAAGGGAAATAAAATATCTTTAATCCCAAATCTTCTTCACACCCTTCAAAGAAGAATAAGATCAAAGGGGAAGTAAGGGAATAAGATGCTGTCTGTTTTGCATGTGGTAAGAAGGGCCACTGGAAGAAAAAATGCACCTAGATAAAGAAGTAAGGGTAATATTTAGGTGAATTTGTTATCAAGTTCAATTTATCTATTTCTATAAATTGGGTATTAGATATAGCTTGTGGTGCTCACATATGTATTCAAATATAGGAACCAAGTAGATTCAGAAGAATTTAACAAGAGGAGGTAGATCTATGAGCAACCAACAGAGCTAAACTTGATACTATATATTTCAGGGACTACCACATCACATTGCTGATTGAAATGATATTGGTTTTAAAGGGTTCTTATTATGTGCCTTTAGTTACTAAAAACATTATTTCGGCATCCAAACAAGTTACGAATGGATTCATTTTCAAATTTGGAAATAAATGTTTCTTCTTTTATAAAGACAATTTTTTTACGGTAAGGAACATTTACATAACATTCTTTACATGTTTGATTACATGAACCAAGTAATAGAAATCGATATCAAAGTTACTTCACATGACTCATACTGAACCCAACTTTGGAATCACCAGCTAGGTTATGTAAATGAAAAATGATTGAAAAAATTACATTAAGATATATATTTAGATTCTTTCAAACTAAACCACTTGGTGTATGTCGCAAATGTTTACAAGGAAAAATGACCAAATCCCCATTTAGTGGGAAATGTGAAAGGGCTAAATAGATTCTTGAAGTAGTTCATACTGATGTGTGTTGACCATTTCCTTTTGAAGAAAGGGGTGGGTATACATACTTCATAACTTTTACTGATGATTTTAGTAGATATGGATATATTTACTTAATGAGGTATAATTTATATTCTTTTGATAAATTCTAGGAATATAATAATAAAGTTGAGAACCATCTTGGTAGGATGATTAAGAAACTACACTTAGACTATGGTGGAGAATATATTAATCAAGAATTCATTGATTACTTACAGGAGTTTGAGATCCCATTCCAACTCAATACTCTTTACACACCTCAGTGGAATGGTGTAAGTGAAAGGAAGAACCAAACCTTTTTGGACATGGTGATATCAATTATGAGTCATACAAGTCTTCCATGATCCTTTTGGGGATATGCGTTATAAACAAAAACACACATACTAAAACAAGTACCAACTAAATCGATAAATGGTATTCCATACAAAATTTGGAGTGGAAGGAAAACCATGTTATCAAAATTACATGTGTGGGGAAGTGAATTATCTGTTAAGGCCTCTTCAGGTAACAAACTTTCACCTTGAGGCACAAAGTGTACTTTTATAGGATACCCTAAGGAGACAAGGGGATATTACCTATATTCCCTCTTGGATAAAAAGGTTATAGTGGAAAGACATGCCATCTTACTTGATAGGGATAACATATCTAAAATATATAGTGGAATTGAGATAAAATTCGATGAACTTGAGGCTCAAGGAACATAGGAGTTGGTACATGATCAGATTCCATAAAGCCCCATGGATAAAGAAACTATTATAGTGACATAAGTATTGGGTAAGAGTACAAGAGAGGTTATAGAACCCGAATGGTATTGTTTTATAATAACCAAGGAGGGTGACTCATTAGTAGTTAATAATAATTATCCTCTAACCTACAAGGAATAAATAAGTGGCACAAATATTGCCAAGTGGAAAGAAGCCATGAATTATAAAATGGATTCCATGTACCAAAACCAAGTCTGGAATTTGGTAGATATTCTAGTGGATTTAAATCATGTTGGTTTCAAATGGGTATTCAAGAAGAAACTAGACATGGAAGGACAATTCAGTACCTATAAGGTGCGACTAGTTGCAAAAGGGTTTAAACAGTGTCAAGGCATTGACTACGAATAAAAATTTTCACCAGTTGTAATGTTGAAATCCATTAGAATTATACCTTCCATTAGGGCTTACCATGGCTATGATATTTTTCAAAATGGATTTCAGAACAACCTTCCTTAACAGAAACCTTTAGGAATATGTCTACATGACACAACCTGAAGGGTTTGTGACACCAAAGGATGCAGATAAGATATGTAAGTTTCTAAAATCCATTTATGGATTAAAGTAAGAATCCAGGTCATGGAACATTCATTTTTATGAATCCAAAATATAATTTTGTTTTTATAAAGAATGAATATGCGACTTGTGTCTACCAAATTCTTAGTGGGAGTGCAGTTATTTTATTAATAGTATATTTTGATGACATATTACTTATTGGAAATAAAATACCAGTATTACAGTCTATTAAGGTGTGGTTGAATAAATGATTTTATATAAAATACTGAGGTGAGGCATCATATATTATTGGGATCAAGATCCATCATGATAGATCCAATAGGTTTCTTGACCTAAGTCGAAATACATACATTGACAAGATACTGAAGAGATTCAGTATGGAATAATCTAAGAGGGGTTGTTTCTAGGATCACATGGAATTCATCTTTCCAAGAAAATGTGTCCTCAGACCCATGAGGGAAAAAATAGAATGGAAAATATTCCATACACATCAGCAATATGTCATCCATGTATGATATGCTATGTACTGGGTTAGATGTCACCTATACATTAAGTGTGGTGGAAAGATATCAGGATGATACAGGTGACTACCATTGGATAGCAGTCAAGACTATCCTTAAGTATTTGAGGCATAATAAGGATATGTTCCTAGTTTATGGAGGAGATAAGGAAATAGTCATCAGAGGATATGAAGATGATAGTTTCCAAACTGATTAAGATGACATGAAGTCACAAATGGGATATATCTTCATGTTTAATGGAGGTGTTGTGAGATGGAAGAGCTCAAAGAAGGTTTTGGTTGCATATTCTACAACAGAGTCTAAGTATATTATGGCTTATGAGGTAGCTAAAGAAGTAGTTTTTATGTAAAATTTCATCTAAGATCTTGATGTGGTACTTACTAGTATTTATCCCATCATAATCAATTATGATAATACTGCAGTGGTGGATCTCGCAAAAGATCCAAGGTCACATCAGTAGATGAAGCACATACTTTGGAAGTATCATCTATTGAGGAATTTTTACAAAAGTGTTATTATTGAAGTGTTCAGTATTTCTATGGAATAAAATGTGGCATACCCATTTACTAAAGCCTTAACTCAGCAGAAACATGATTATCATGTGAGGTCGATTATACTGAAAGTCGTAGGAAGTTGGCTCTAGTCCAATTGGGAGTTTGTTTGAGTTGGTGTCCTAGAAATTATAGTTTTTAATTTGATTACATGAATATTTGATGTATTAAATATTAAATTAAACATCTTATTACAAAATTTTCATTGTCCTGTATGAATGTAATGTAATAATGTCCTAGATTATTTGTTGCATTGATAAGTTCATAGTAGTTCCCCACTATGATGAGAACCTTGAAGTGCTATGAAAATATTCTTAATATAGTTATGCGGTTGGATAACATTTTATTATGGGACACAAAGTATATATACCATCAGGTGTGTGTACTCATAAGTAGATGAGACTTCTTCTCATGGAGTTTGAACTTAGTAATCTATAAGACGAGAGACTATAAGAATAGACCTGCTAGTAGGAATTTTTCATGTTTTGGTGTCATCAAATATTCCTATTTGTGATCATGTGTAATGGTCCTTAGACTTTAATATTATCATTAATCCATTTCATGACTTGCACACTTAGATTTGCCGAAAAAAACCATCACGTCATATATTGGCGGGAAGTAGGGTACGTTGGGTGAGTCTTGAATGACTTATTATTAATAGATAAGTCAAGGAAGGATTTGTTCCTTCCATATTTATGGAAGTTGTTATCTCAAACCTTTGATTGAAATAGAACCATCACCCTAAATTCCATGGCCATGGTGTAACAATGAGTTTATTTAAGATAATCAAAGAATAATGTATCAAGAATATAGGTTGATGACACAATCATGAAACCTTATTGATGAGAGATTGTGATAAAGGGATTATATTACACAATGAGAATTAATATGTGGTTATCATTGTTGTGACATTAAGTTCTTTCTCTTGGGTTCCTTGTACCGCTTCTAGATAGTAATCTTGGACTTTATGAAAGATCGCCTAATTCCAATGAGAACGAATCCTTGAAGGTCACACACTAAGTGTTTCTGTTGGTCTTGATTAAATTCTATATTAATTTAATTAATGGAATAAATATTATTCTCAAGACTGAGGAATAATTTTATTCAAGTTATATTGATTTCATAAATTAAATAAATATTTATTCACCGGGTTGTGAAAAAAATATATTTATTTATTTTATTGAATATTTAATAAATATTTATTTATTAGTTTACAAATAAAATATTTATTTAATAGAATAAAATATTTATTCATGTGTTCAATAAATACAAGAAGAGTTAGAATGGAACAAGACCGTGTCTGGTGATGAAATAATTATTTATGAGCCGATAAATATTATTTTTCAATTTTGCGCAAGTTGTAATAGAAAAATAATAATAATATTATATTATGTGGAATGGGATTTCATTAATGGTAAGAATTGTATTTAATGGCTATTATGAAATTAAATTTTGTAACCCAAATACCAGCTCTATAAATAGTCGGTTATGTCTAATGTGTAAATCATTCGAAACCAATTCCAAGTTTGGGAATAGAGAATTGTTGTGCACAATGAAGTCTATCTTGACTCCTCTTATATCGATATCAAGAATGAGAAACCCAAGAGATAATTTCTTTAAGACCAAGGAACAAGAGATCAAGAAATAACAATACATGACATTCGATTCTCCACGCTAGCACCCATAGAACAAGTGACATTACTCGAAGACCATTGGAGCTTGTTTGGATCACCGCTAGAGGGATTCTACCCTTGGATCCTCACAAGCACAACAAAGGTAATTCGGAAGGGACTTTTCTGAAAATAAACAATCCTCAATGTAGAAAGTTCATAAGACTAGGTATTTATTTCATCAAATATTAAATAAATTAATTAAAAATTTCATGTGCAAGATCCTCACTCTTGGTTTTGGGAAACGATTATTAAAAGAAATTTTAATGTATCACCTTTCACCGCAACGCTTCTGCTGTGCCCGAAACCAAAAATTTATAGGGATGGTATCCGAGTAGATAAATCAAAAGTATGCATCATTTCTTCCCTACCATTATTGAAAATTGTGATGTCCATGAGGTCATTCTTATGTCATGTTATATTTTATCATCATTATATTCACAACTTTAGAAAGATTTCAACCCCCCTCTCCCACTTACTCTAAAAATAAAAATATATTTTTTTGATAAAGAATGTGAGGAAGATTTAAAAAAATTTAAATAGAGTCTCACATAACCCCAAGTAATCAAACCACTTTGGTGGGATTTACCATTTACGATCAAGTGTGATGCCTCTAACTATGTAGTTGGGGAAGTCTTATCATAATAGGTTGATTGAGATCTACATGTCATAGCCTATTCATCACGCACACCCGACCTTCTGAAGTAAACTACAATATAACTGAAAAATAATTTCTTTAAACTGAATTTTCATTGGATAAATTCATGTAATAACTTTTAGGGTCTAAAGTAATTTTGTTTTTAGACCATGCAAACATTCATTATCTTCTTAATAAATAGAAATCCAAACCATGTCTCATTTTCTGGATGATCCTAATTCCTAAATTAAATCTAGAAATTATGGATAAAAAAGGCATTGAATGTGGTATTTGACCACATTAGTAGGATTGTAACACCATTGTACTACCATATTGACCCATCTCTCCATATTATAGAATTCTTCCATGATAAAAACCTTTGTGATATAGTGGACCTTACCCCATTGGTATGCAGACATTGTGAAATTTTTGGGTAGAATTTAGGCTCCCCATATATTTTAGTACTTTACAATCTGAAATAATTAAGCATGAGTCATGATGGTATATTTGGGATGAACCATACTTGTAGATAATTTTTAGTGACCAGGTTTTTTATCAGTGTGTCCCTAACCATGATTTCACCTCTATTTTTAGTTTTTTCTACACTTTGGCATGTGGAAGACACTTAGGATTTCAACTTACAACTAGAAAGGTCCTTGAATCCGAAATTTATTGTCCAACATTGTTTACAGTTTCTAATTAGTTTTCTAAGTCATGAATAAGATGTCAATTCATAGGGAATATCTCAAAGAGGAATGAAATTCCCCAAAAAACCATGTTATTTCTTGAGATCTTAGATGCATGGGGCATTGAATTCATGGGGCCTTTTCCAAATTCATTTGGATTTATTTAAATATTATTGATATTGAATATGTCCCTAAATGGGTGGAGGAAAAGACTACAAGGACCTATGAATCTTGAGTGATTGTAAATTATTTGAGATCTCAAATTTTTAGTAGGTTTGGTTTGTAAAGATTCATCATTAGTGATTAGGGTTCACATTTTTGTAATTGAAATATGAAAACTTACTTCATAAGCTAGGGGTTGTACATAAATTCTTGACTTCTTATCACCCCAAAACTAACAGAAAAGCATAAATTTCAAATAAGGAAGTTAAGAAAATCATAGAAAAAATAGTACAACCCAATAGGAAGGATTGGAGTTTACGCTTGTATGATGCACTTTGGGCATACCGTACATATTTTAAAACCCCAATCGTAATGTCACCATATCATATTTTGTTTGGAAAGGCTTTTAAACTCCCTATGAAGGTAGATAACCATGCATATTGGGTTGTTAAAAAACGTAATATGAACCTCTCATATATAGGTGAGAATAATAAGTTGCATTTTCAAGAGATAGAGGAAATTCAAAGATACTCATATGAGAAATCCCAAATATATAAGGAGAGAACCAAGGATACCCATGACTACATAATACTTCATCATCAATTCCACATTCAGAAGAAGGTACTCCTTTATAATGTGAGACTAAGGTTACATCTAGGTAAGCTTTGTTCCCACTAGTTTGGACCATACAATATTACTAATGCCTATCCATTTGGTGTTATATAGGTAAGAATGAAAAAACCAAAAAAAATTCACTGTTAATGGACAATGGATGAATCACATTCATGAAACCATTCTAGAGTTCACAATGGAGGAAATATACATTCAAGAAGAAACTTACCAGTGAAACATACAAGGTTTTATCCTTTCTTCCCACATTCTCTTTTATTATAGCGAGGAAACTACACACTCTAGGTGTGTGGGGATGGGTAAATTCCTAGGTTAGTTAATATTTTTTATCATCTTTCTTAATTTTACTATTTTTCTATTTTTGAATAGTATGTTTAATTTTCTCCACTTTCCTAAGTTCTTTAGGATTTTCATCATCTTTCTTCTTTTTATCTTTTTCAATTTCTGTATATTATTTTTACCTCCCCCCATTTTTGTCTCAAAATACTCATTTTTATGCCCACCTAATAAAGTAAATTATTGAAAATTCATGATGAATTTACCCATTTAATTTTTTTAAAAATCTAAATAAAATATCATTCACCGATGGCATGTGAGTTTGAGCAATAAAATAACATTGAGGTGTGATTTTTTTAATAAATTGGTTGTTTTTCGATGATATAAGTGGTTGTATCTTTATGAAACCTTTGAGATGATTGATACCCTCTATGTAAGTAGTTTATGGGTTAATAATGTCACTTAAAATCTCCACACATATTTACAACCAACCATGAAGTGTAAATATTTATTAATAAATAGAAGCTAAATATAAGTTATGTTAATATTTATTAGCCTTCCAAAATTATTTTCCCATACATTAGTTTATTATCCAATCTATTTCATTACTATACCGGATTAACCTACATGTGTATACCTATTAAATGACTTTTTTACGCCCTAAAAGAAGAAAATAAATAATTTGGGGAGTGGTGAAATTTATAACATATGAGTATATCTAGGTTAGGGGATTAAGGATATACTTCTGGGAATGATTAAGTGAGTTGGTCTAGAAATTTGATTATAAAAGATGTAGGGCAGGTTCAGTGGAAAGAATCAAGTAATATATTTTCTAAAATGACCTATATTTACTAGATAGAAAGTGGAAAGAATAACATGAAATGGTTTTCACACACAAATACACACATGGAGAGTTAGTGACATGGTTGAATTGTGAATTCCTTGCTTATACTGGTATCATACATCTCCTTGAATTTTGTTCGGATACAATTTATGAGACATATTTTTACATAATCATTGAGAATAACTCATTGGTCTGTGTTTTTCTTTGATCACATTTCTATCAAAAAATAAATTTTAATATAATGTTAAATATTTAAGAAGTTTGGAATATATCCATTCATAATTTTTGGAAATGTGACTTTTTTGAGGAGTGCAAATTTTTAGGTGTGGGGGTGTGATCACACCACGATTAACTATTTTATTTCACCCTCACACCACTATTTTAAACTATTTTTTTCTAAAAAATTAATAAAATAATAAAAAAATTAACTTCATAATGGATTCAATTATTTAATTATTATCACTATTAAAAAGGTAAATTTTACTTTTTTTGATGATTATATTGTAAGAGGAGGTGATTTGGAGGGCCAGAGATAATGTAGAAGGAAAATGGGTCAAACTGTATGGAAGCCCAAGGAAATATGTTCACTTTACATTTTACAAGAAATAAGTGCATAAAATTGGGCTGATATTTTATGATATAATCCAAAAATAAGTGTTATTATACTCATATTAAGAAAACCAAGCCCAATCCATCCATCTGGGGGCCCAATCGAACTAATATGTCCAGGAAACTGATCTTTTTTAAAGTCAAAAGTTTGGTTCAATAATTTAGCAATATATCCTACTATAGATGTCCAATGGACACTAAATTTTACATGGTGATATTAAATAGGGTGTCCAACAAATCTTATCATTTTTAAAAGTTAAGATAAATCCATTTACTATTCCAAAACTGAGATATAATTTCTCTCTCTAAATATGGGTGCCCAAAACCACCTTCTATTTTTTATATAAAAGGGGACCATGAGAAATTCATTTTTAATTTTGACCTAGGAGTGAAGTGCTGCCATTTTGGAGTTCCATATTATTCATATCATCAACTTGGAGGTTCTGGAGCTCTATATCCTCATAGGGAGAGCTAAAATGAATAAGGATATCCACCTAAGCTTCCTACCCCTCTCAATAGCGAGCTAAATAGTGGGCGCTCATTGTGAGGGAGTTACACATATTGTAAAGGGAGTTATGATACTTTTATTTCTATTGGTTTGATGTTTTTTAGTTTGAAAATATTTCATTTATAATTATCATAATTTGATTCATATTTTTTTGATTCAATTGAATGAAATCCTCTTTACTTTTAACTGATTGGTGTGAAGTTTTGAGTTTGTGACTTGTGTTGTTCAGATTGGAAAACACAAGAGTCCTTTTCTTCTACAATAATTTGATATTTCAATTTTATTTAGAAGTTATTATACTATTTATAAGATCTAGACCTTGTATATATTATTTTTATGTTAAGGTTTGTTTTAATGTGCATTGATATAAATTTTTGGAAAGTAATCGGGATTCCAATTAATTTCAACCAAAAAATTACTTAAAACCTAAATTAATATCTAAGAATTATGAACTTTAAATCTGTATAGTAAACTCACAATGAAAACTTTTCTCATATTTTTCAAAATCCAGTTTGTTTGTCAACTAATAAAATCTTTAACTTCATTTATTTCCTTATAATTGTTTTCAAAACCGAACCCACTATTTAGTTCTTTTGATTGAAAATACACACTATAAACCACCAAATATCCTTGAGAGATGACCTAGGGTCTAAGCTATGCTATAAAATAATCTTTAAATCATAATAACTTTTACATTTAATGAAAATTTAGTCAATTCCCTATCTACCCATACCTCATATTCATATTTGAATCCCTAAGGTATCTATGCATCATTGTTAGGAATGAAAAAAAATCCATGACACTAATTGAGAATAAGATTGACCCTATGTGATCTCTTAAATCCTAGGATCTAGTCATTTACTCTTCCTACAATTATAGAAATAGATAAATAGAGAATATATAGAATGTTCCTGATGATAATTCCCACACATTATAGCTTTTAGAGTCTGGATATTCCTCCCAATCATTCACAAATGATGAAAATTATCTCACACTATAATTTATCCCTAGAAATATCCTTTTATCCTCTAATTTCACTAGAATAAAGTTAGAAAAATGGGAGATAGAACAAATCATGAATTTCCTAAGAAACAATTATCATACTCGACATTCTTAGGGATTGATGAATTCTTCCCTTTATTTATATAGAATAAAATTGCCTTTGGATTTTCTATTAGTCCAGAGAAATTTTATTTTTCACCCACTACCAATAAAAATGAAGTTGAGGAATAAGAGGAAAAATATCTCATAGATTACCCTCTAGTTCTTGAGGAATTCATCTCTACCACCATAAATGAACTCAGATAGGTGGATCTAGGTAAAAAAGAGGAGCCTTGATCTACACCAATTAGAACCACCATGCCTCATAAATAGAAGAAGATGAATATCTATTTCTTGAAGTATCATCGTGATGAAGCTACTATTTTCACATTTTTAATACTATAATTAAATGTTTATAATCCCATAATAGTGTCATTTAATGTAAAATTACCACATTTCTAGGTTTTTCTGTTATTTTGAGATTAAATAAAAAAATGGCATAATTTGGGATTTTAACTATTTTTGATAGCTTCTATATTTCATGGTGTATATAAAAGACACTTCATGAAATAAGCTAAGTGAATTGGCATGATAATAGATTTTTTAAGATGAAGCATATATAAAAAATGGAGTAGAACAATTACATGATGTGTAACACAATTACACGTCATGAATTTATCAAAAATAATTAGCTGAAGAGGAAAATTTGCGACTTGTTTACATGCTGTGAATGACCATTACTCATTGTGTAACTACATTACATGATATGAAAATTTTCAAGACACATTTTCATAGAATATTTCACCGAGATTCACAGTGAATTTTGAATGAGAAATTACATGATGTGTAAGTCCATTACACATCATGACTATGGTGGTGAGTAGAAAAATAAATGTAAAACATGGCGAACTTTGATGAGATTTGGCTATAAATATATCCCTCATCCGCCCTTCTTAAGCATTATGGGTGAAGACCAGAGGGAGAAATGTGACACCAATAGAATACATGATATAGATGAGGAGAATTAAATGATTTGATCAAGCCATGACGAGATAGACTCCAAGCAGTGATGGGTGGAAAAGATCTAAGGATTTTTCCCTTTTGAGTTTATATTTTTATTTTATTGTAAACTCTTTTCTTTTAAATAATCCTGGAATTTGTTTGTATGATTAAACGAGGTCTCTTTTTCTCATGTTATCATTTTCTTCTATTTTTTATTGGAATGTTTATCAAATTATGACTGTAAAATAGTTGTCTTGTTTTTAAACTTCTTTGGGTGAGGTATCCCCATTAATCACAACATTTTCATCTAGTTTCAATTTCTCAGAGGTATTTGGGAAATCATATCACATTCATGAGTGGATAAAAACCCATATTTGAGGTCTTGATATGGTTTCTGGTCAATATAGGTGTATAAATTGAGGTATTGAGTTATACATTGAATAATTTAATTGGAATAAAATCATCAACAATGATAAAGGGAGTGTCCAATGATCAACATTTGTCCACCACTGCCTACTTTATTTGTTTTATTCAGTCCAGTTTTATTATAATTTCCTACCACTAACATAGATTTATTATTTCATTCTTATTTTAGGTAATTAGTTTAATTCATTTAAAACCCCCTCTTTAGATAATTATAGTTCTATATTAGTTATATTTATAATATTATTAATAGAAAAGTGGTGAGTGTAACCAGCCTCCTTGAGATCGACCCGAGGGTGTGCCACTATGGTGCATTCATAGGATAATAAGAATTTAATTGAAAAGAGGTTCATGAAAAACCACTGTTATCACACTGTTATGTGTTCAACTTGATTTATACAGAGACGAATATATTAGATTACAATGTGTAAACCTATCATCTAGGTATTACATATGATCATCACTTTTTAAAGTAGGTGGCTAGGAGGATACATGAATCCCATACCGCTTTAGTTGAAAGAAAATTTGACAATCTTATCAAATCTAACTTCATTTGGGAAGTACAATGCAATAAATGTATCACCATCATAATCCTTATTAAGAAAAAATAGGTATATCATAGTCTATATCACGTCCAATGATCTCAACTGGTATTTCCTAAAGGATAATATTATAGTCTCAATCATAAAACTCCTAATCAATATATCTACAGTCTTCCAAGACCTTTCCATTATAGATGGTTACTCAGGATACTATTAGATTAGGATGGAACCTAAGGATGAGGAAGCAACTACTTTTAGAGAATCCCAAGGTATATTTTTCTATTAGGTATTTCCCTTTAGTTTTAAGGAATGTTTTTTCACCCATCAACACACAATATATAGAGGTTTAAATCCATTTCTAGGAATGATCATTAAATGAAAATTCAATGATCTGGTGATTAAATCATGGAACTATCACAATTATCTTTTTTACCTCCTAATAATATTTAGAAAATTATAACATCAAAACTTCAAAATGAAACCCTTGAAGTGTTCCTTCAGGGAGGCATTGTAAATATTCCTTACCTTTATTGTAAACCATTTTGATATCAAATTTTACCTCAAGAAGACTAGTGAAATACTTGGAATTATGACTCCTTATAACCTCAGAGAGTTGAGAAGGATTTATAGATGTATTAATTATATTAGGTATTTCATAGCCAACCTAGCTGGTAAATTCACCCTTCATGAAGTTGAAAAAAAATTAGTTACTTACTGATGTGACAAAGGATGTCAAGAATCCTTTTAAAATCTCAAGCGATATCTGTTACATCTATCACTCCTGATGAAATTGGAAGAAGGGATGACACTCATTCTCTATGTTTCCACTATAGAGTGATCATTTGGTTCCCTTATTGTGTAGAAAAATGACATGATAAAGGAAAATAGTCTATAATATCTTAGCAGGACAATTCTAGATATCAAGACATGATATTATGATATTGATAAGAATTTCCCAGAATTTATTGTTGAAGTATAAAAGACGAGGCATTACTTACAGTATGACAAGGTCTTATTGGTCTCTCAAATCGATATTATCAAGTAAATCCTCAATCGTATGATATTTACTAGGTGTCTGTCTTGATTATTGGTTATCCTACAATAGTTTGACATTCAATTCATATCAAATAAGGAAATAAAATGGCGAAAACTAACTAATTTTCTAACAACCCACCCTACCCCCAAAAGTAAACTAGTCAATACAAAACTTCCAACCAAAAAGTTTTTTTATATCTATGACACTCCCCAGACATGGGAGATTTACTTTTATGGAACCTCTCGAATCCCAACCAGGAAGAGGATGAGAAACCAAAAGTTTAATCTGTTTGGTTTAGGGATTATCTTCATCTCACAAACTAAAGAAATTATTTCATATTATTTCCTAATATTTGAAGGCTACATTAACAAAATATTATGTTACTAATATCTCATCATAGTATTGGAGATATAATTTCAACCTTAAGTGGAAAATTTTAATGTATAGGTGAATTAGATATGGTGATTAAGTAAGTCAATGTTGAATATTCCATTAATGAGTAAGGGTTGGATCCCCTACTTGGTTATGTAAAAGGAATGATTGACGAATTACCATTAAAACCAATAATGAATCACATCCCTAACTCATAGAATACTGATATGATGCATTTTACAATTTAACTATGATCTTAGACAATATTTATAAGGATGAGATAGTTTTCCACATCACACACTATAGAGTGTTCTCTCAAATCAACGTCTATGCCACAGAAGAAATCAATGAAATCAATGCTGTTATGAAGAATTATGATCCAATATCCTCATAATCTGATGTCAATATTAGATTGAAGATCCCCATAATGGACTATATCTAATGAAATATTCTTCCTTCAGAACAATCCATGAAGGAGAAGATATAACATCGAGAAACAAACTTCATACTCTATGGAG
Organism: Viscum album; assembly: GCA_963277665.1. Classification (NCBI taxonomy): domain Eukaryota; kingdom Viridiplantae; phylum Streptophyta; class Magnoliopsida; order Santalales; family Viscaceae; genus Viscum; species Viscum album. Next base: position 29,910,252 of record OY728150.1, on the reverse strand, counting down.
ACCTGAATGAATGGAAGATCATTTAAAATAAATTTTTTTATGGGTTTCTCTTTAGATATATTGAAGGAAGATAAAACCTTTCCATTATGTAGGGAGTTCATATATTCTCCTATGGTTCCCATTAATTAAGGGATATACCCTCCCATCAATTTAAGTGACTTAGATATTTATATCCAATGATGACACACGACCACATAGAGTTCACAAAGAAATTATATGCTTTTTAAATACATTGAAATTTCATCCATCAACCTGTAGAGTTACTGCATACTTTCAATTACTCTTAGTCATTCAAAATGCAGGGAATAAATATTATGGGACCTTATCACCTAGCTATAACTGGAAAGTTCAGGTATATCCTTATTTCCATTTACTTCTTCTCTAAATGGTATGAAGTGATAACCCTCAAAGAAATCATGAAAAAAAACTCCATCAACATCATGAAGAATAATATCATTACAAGATTTTGTGTCCCTCACAAAATATTGATAAAAAATGGCAACAAATTCTATTTTTCCAATCTAAAACAACTGTATCGGGAGTATAACATCGAGTCCAACCATTTTTTACCACTATCATGAATCCAGAAATGGATAGATAGATGCATTAAATAAAACTATATCAAATATACTCCATAAGATAGTAGATAAAGAAAATAAATCATGGTTAGATAATTTTTTTGATTCCTTGTGATACTATCACACCATAACCTACACTTCCACACAGGTGACCCCATATTTTCTTTTCTACAAAATAGAATTAGTGTTACCCATCATGGTTCAATTTCACTTACCCCACATCTCTATCTATGACCATATCTCAAAGGATTAATAACCCCATAAGTGATATGATTAGGTAAAGTGTCTTGACAAAAAGTGGTTACACACATTGTACAACTTGGAAGTCTATCAAAAACACATTTCACAATATTTCAATAATAAATTTTACTTTTGGTAATTCCTCTAGGGATAGTTGGTGCTGGCCCTAAGAACTCTAATGATACTAGGAAAGAAATACCCCAAGAGGGAACCAAAATGGGAGAGAACTTACATTATATATAAGGTCTAATCTGATGGATCCGATTCCCTGAGCATGATAGATTGGTAACAAATCACGCCCCTACCAATGTAAGGATTCTTAATAAATTTTTTATATGATTTCATGCAAGTTCATATGACCAAACTACATGATGTTAAATTACATAGTTATGGACCGTAATGAACAAACTTAAACTATATAAAACTTAGGTCCTTATAGAATGAACTTTAAACTACATGAAATAACATATTCGCTACATGATGATAAATGGAATGGTGTGGGTCCTCATTACATGAACTTAAACTAGAACACACATTGGTTTGATAATTTTGAACCTAAAGTAAATAACCCCAGAAGTCCACCCGCCATGACTAAAAACCAATCATAGTGTCCTAATTTACATGACCACATTTCTCTTTATAAGATTTAGATCTATATAGAAGTCCTTGGCACAAAATTTGTCTATTCCTAAGGACATCAATGTCCACATTACTCACACATGAGATCGATCTATGTGAGGAATTTCTCTCCAAGAACCACATGTGACTTGATTCCTATTACTTCAGGATAAATTGTGATTCCTAAATCCATTATCCTAAGCCCAACCATAGATAAAAATAAAATCCCCCCATCCTCTATATAAGAGCATGATCCACATAGAGGTTGATTCAATTTTCATAACTATATAGATAGACCATGACATCATGACCCATTTAACCCATGATAGAAAAAACTACCCTTCCTCATATATTAGATCAATCTATATGAGTAATTCCTATTCAATAACTCTATATTTTTTAATTCCTACTCCTACATGATAATTAGTGACCCCAAGATCCTTTCCTTGATCCCAAACACAATTTCATATTTATTTAAACCATTTTTAGACAAGTGTTACTCCCTATTGATTTATGCCACTGAGAAATTTATTATTAGAGCATGAAAATACCTCTCTCTTTTTTATAATCTAGATCTATGTATGACCCTTCAACATTATATTCTTTATTGATGAGCTAATTCTTATAAAAATTCCTATTTCCCATATATATGAGCCAAATATATATAGGGAAATTTCAAGAACAACATTTATTTTTATTCATACTCTATTTGGATATGTAGTGACCTTTTGATATTCTATCCTAAGCCAATCAAAATACCTTAATGAAAACAACCCCTATCACCATAGTTCGTTGAACCTCTATAATAATATCTTATTTTCTTGATGAAATTGTACTATAAAGAGGTCCAATTTCCCCCCTCCGCATATATACTTGAACTATGCAGGGACATTTCAAGAACTATATATAGATTGATTCTTTATCTTGTAATATATTTAGTGATGTATAGGATCACCTATCCAAGTCCCATACATGACACCAAGTACATCTGGTGTGGAAAAAGGTTTATATGAACCTACCCTGTGGAATCCCTAATGATGAAAGGTTCCCTCATATTCCAGTCATTTCATTCATAAGAATCCCTAAGTCCTAGATGAAAAACTTTAAAACTATATAACATTGTGTCCTAGCACCATAAAACTAAATTGCATAGCATTCAGTCTAACCTACGTGTCCTTACATTTCCCAGGGAAACATTCTTTGAATGACTTGAATCCCTTATGTGAGATTCATATCTTTGTAAGAACCATTGGTGTATGGGATCAAATATTTGTAAGGAGACACCATGGTATACATTCCTCTACTTGACAAGAATCTATAAAAAAAATGAAGAATTTAAAATCCCCCATACATTTACACTTCTTCCCTATGAATGCATGTGCAACCAGTATGGAAAATATCCCAATAATCCCTTATTTCTCAAACTGAGCATGGATAATGTGAGATTAGGAGCCCGAGTGAATCAAATTTGTTGGAATGAATGTGGCACAACATATTAAATAGGTAGAGAGTTGCATCTTGGTCACATGATAATTAAAATACACAACATAGTCTACCATATATGCCCCCTTAAGTAATTTGAGAAGGTTTTTTTGAATGAACCCTTTTCCTTACACGAGATATGAATTTGCATAAGAGTTTTTGGTGCATTGATCTATCCATATGAAACCCCCTTCTTACATGTGATCCATATCTACATAGGATTTTTTTATCATTGAGTTATTTACCAATTAAACAATGTTGAAAATGATTACCCTATGTAAGATCATGATCTTAATAGGGAACACAATCTAAGTACAATATGTGTCCTGATTATTTTCATCATAGGATACTTAATGACACATGAACCTTCTATTCTAGGACCAACAATAAATTCCACTAACCAAAATTTCCTTCTCTCCTATGTACAAGTTAGATCTATATTGGAGATTCTAGTAAGGATTCATTTTCAAAACAACTATGAGAAATAAGTGGATAAATAAATACCCCATCCTAGAATTAGAATATTATTTATCCATATCAGGCCCTTCCCAATGACCTCATGTGCTAGGATATTTTAAGAACTATGTATGTCTTGATTTGTACTCTTTTAGGATATGTAGTGACACCCAGAACTTTTGTTCTAGTACCAACCATGAATTCTAATCATACTCAATCCTTTATACATGTATAGGAACCATATTTATGTGGATTGATCTTACTTTCATCAATATTAACATTCCCCTCAAGTGTTTCCGATCATGAACTCTTGTGTTATCTATATAATCTCTTAAGTTACCTATTTTTTCTCACATTGAGCACAACTCACATGATCCTAGAGTTACCAATTAATTTTTTTGTCTAGTATAATTAAGATACAACATGTTTAAAGGTAATGAAACCGATTCTTTGTTGCATGATGTTAAACTACACAACAACCCCATTATTTTTCACACAATATTAAACTACATGACACCTGTGTCTTTATTGTATGATGTTAAACTGCATGCATATGGTCCACTCTACACAACCTTAGACTATTTAGTGTATTTTGTGTCATATGAACAAAATACACTACATGATATCCAAATCCATGTGTGAGAACGTGAAATTAGGATCTTACACTAGGAAAAAATACTCATTTCATCCTAAAAAGATCCTGGTGTTTGGGTACCGCATATTCATAGTCGATCATGCCCCGACACATTTCATTGGGCATAACATTGAGGTTTCTTATGTGCTCGATCCTATTTGTAACCCGCCTCATCATTGGACTTAGGTATTTTACTCCCCACTTGGAATTTTTATTTTTTTTACCCCATGAACAAGATATAAAAAAAGGGATGCCAACATTTGTTTGTTTATCAAACACTTATAAAAGGATACAATGGAACTGCTTTTAGAAATTTCAGCCCTTGAGGAACCAAAAATGATTAGAGGTTTCTTCATATAATACATGAGATAGTTTAATATAATTCACCCTATATGTACACCCCTACCACATGATGTTAAATTTTGTGGTGTGAGTCCTTGTTACATGAAATTAAACTATATGACACCTGAGTCCTTGTTTCATGAAGTTAAATTGCACATACCATTATCCATTTTCACTCTTTTACAAAGGAACAAAACATATTAAACATGGTTATCTGAGGTATATGATTCCTTCATTTCCTTTTTTGAACATTTATTTCTATAAGTTACACTTTTTTCCTTAAGGGTTTCTAATTTCCAAAAAACTTTCATTTATATCGATAATGAGTGCATCCAAATTCAAGGGAAACCTCTACTTAGATACACATACATTCCCAATTTGGATTATGAATATGTTCCCCCAATCCAGATTACCAACTAGAGGCAAATTTATCCTAAAAGGACCTCTAATATCTATATTCCCAAAGGAATTCACAATAGAACCAGTTATTCAGATTTGTTCAAAATTCATCCCTCACATACCTATCCCATATCATCACTCCTTATTTGAGAACCTCAATTCATGATTTGAAATACCATCATCCTTTTTAGTATCTATTAGAGTTTCATTATCATCAGAACCCTAATCAGGCCTTTTTTCACATTTTCTCTTCAGACATAGGTTTTCAAATTATGAACTTAAACTGCATGCACTTGTGTCAAAAATTTATAAACATAAAAATCTACTCATAGATGGTCCATATCTAAATACCTTAAAACACTAATTAATTAATTTAAAAAAATTGTTAGGATGAAAATCATAGAGGTAATCCCATGTAAGATTCAAGTCTCCTCTCCACAAGCCTTCAAATTTCAAGGCCTAGGAAAAAATATAGAGTACAAATGGAAAAGGAAAAAATATTATAGTTTCCATCATATGACCCCAATAAAATCCAAGACATACTTGCTGAACCCCCTGATTTAGGAAAAAGTTAGTGCAATGATGTGTTAAATATCTTCACCTCGATAATGTATTCAATACTTAGTGACATGATCTTTATGGTACCAAAAACCTCTTTGAATCCAATTTCCTTTGAAAACCCACTTCATTCATTAAGTTCTTGATTCTCAAGAATCTTCCATGTCTATTAGTGATAATAGTTTTTGACTCTGAAGGATACCTCTTATTGGCTATGCATACATGACCTAATTTGGATCAGTCATATGTGCCCCCAATATAGCCAGTTAACCAGAGGAATCTTCATCCTAAAGTGACGTCTTGATAATCTGTATATGCAATATCACTATTAAGATGAAATAATTCATTCGAATATGGTCAATGGTTATCCTCGACATACGTGCCCCATCTCATCATCCCCAATTAAATATATTTGAGCTATGATTTAACCAGTTCATTATTCAACCATTCAAGTGGATTCACTATCCTCAATCTTATAACCTCATGCATCATTCCTATTTTCAAAACAAGGACACAATACCTCATACTTTAACCCTTTTACTGGTCGTCATCACATAACCCTAAACTACATGACATAATAGTCCAAGCTTCAAGATTGTAAACTAAATTTCCCCTTTTCCCAACATAGTATACTATTAGAAATAATCCCCCATTCACATCAGGTTTTGATTTATCCTTACTAGATATACTGTTACGCCTTCTTCAGTTAAATCTATGTGAACCTAAATTGTAGCGATATTTGATCAAAGTTAACTGACCTTAAAAACAAACTATAGTGGTCCAAATTTCATGACTTTAAACTACCTTAAGAAAGTGACACATGAATCACTAGTATTTAAACTTTAAAAGGGAATCCTGAATAAAATAAGTGTCTCCACTCACTAGGCATGTATCTTGTATGATTTGGAAAAAAAGTGAGTGTCTAAAAAAGATAATAAGGTGAAAATATTAATAGATTGAAAACCCACAGTGGTAAACCTAATAAAAACTAGAGTTATTTTTCAATAAGCCTCTAGAATAAAAGCCTTAGGAAAAACATATGGTGATAAAACCATAAAAAAACAATCTTGTGGAGCCCACAATATGACCTCTGTATAAGTAAAGTTGTTCTCACTTGGCCCCTTGTCCTAGAAAATATATAGATAATTCTCAGGGCACTCAAACCCTCCCGAGCATTGAAATACTCATTCTAAATTCCACCATTATGATCCCAATCATAGTGAGTCGAATGAATTACCTAAATTGACCATATATAGGGCATGATGATGATATTCCTAACCATAACCATCCATGAGACACACCCAAGGTGAAATAAAGCAAATGGACCAACTCTAGTGTATAGTGATGGAATTCATTTCTAAACCTATTTGTGAATATCACCTAAGATGAGATCATCAAAATAGACCAAATCTAGTGCACAATGCTAATATTACTGCTAATAACCATCTATGAGCTATTCCTAGGATGGAATCATCTAAATAAACCAACTCTAGTGTACTATGATAAAATTTGTCTCTATACCTTTCTATTATCCATTTCTAAGAGGAAATATCCTTTACCAAAGTGTTTGAGAGTAGTGATTGATTTAATATATTCCAATATAATGTTCGAGTGCATCAGGTTATCCTGATATTTTTATCAGGGTTTTGAAAGTATCCATAAAGAAAAAAATAAGGATTTTGATAGCTTATTGAAAGCCAAAGTTTGTATTCTTTCATTTTAGAAAATGGGAAGGAAAAATAAAGGAGAATCCTTATGGTTGGAGTCTCTTTCTTCATCTCTAAATAATGATATACTTATAGGACACTCTTTATAAAATACTTAAACACATTGAAGGATGGTTGGAATCTATTAATCATACACTAAAGATCCATTATTTGAGTATCTTTAGGTTCCTAAATGCGATAAAAATTATCTACCTCAGCAATATAATTCTTCTTTACATCCTCGGCTTCTTTGAGTATTTTACAGTGCTCTACTAGTTTCTTATTAGTAAAAGTAAGCTCCTATTATAGATTTTGAACTTCAATGACCTTATCATTCACCAAGTATTGATGTATCACTATCATCTCCACATAATTAGACTCATATTGAAGTTCTTTTTCTTGTATAAGGATTAATTTTTCCATCAACTTCACCCATATATGGAGTTGATTTGATGCACACCCTTGTTCCAAACACTGAACCACCCCCTTCATGAAACTATTTATTTAGAGATAATCATATCTGTCAAAGATAAAGTTTATGAATATTTTAGAAATATACCCTTATCTCATGCTCAAATTTTCTCTATGGATTTTATATGCAAGATTTGAAATCTTTCTCTAGACTCATTGTCACTACCACTATGGGAATGGTGCATCAACCTAGACTGATTTAGCAGAAATCACCACAAGATGGATATATTCTAGGACCAAAATAAACAAGAAAGGGATGGGAATGATAAATCCTAATAATTTTGGCACCGATAAAACCCGTGCCTCCACAGATTATTATTTTTGATACATTGAAGAGATAATAGTTATAGTTCCCTTGACTTTCAATAGGTTTTATTATATTCAGAACAAAGAATATGTCAGTTAAAGAATACTATAAAATCAACCCAAAAATGAAATATTAAGAAACTTACTCCCATATGTTGAGGGAATGGTCACAAATATGGCCTCCCTACTTTGGAGCAAAATGAGAAGGTCTTTAGCAATGACACTTCCATTGAATCTGGGGCTTATTAAATTCCCCCTTCTGATGGAATGATGGGTTTAGAAGGCCTATCCAATCTAAGTGCATCTTGGGTATTATCACATAAAGCTTTATGTGAAAAAATAGAAACAATATTAGTTAGTTCCAATAAACAAGGAATAATGAAAGCATTCTAATGACATACCTTCTATAAATGATTCACTAAAAGTATCCATATCATAATTAAGATGGTCAACTAAGGTGACAATATCTATAAGATCTCTTATTAATGTCGCACCAGTTATAATGACTTCCGAAACATTTATATCTAGGACCAACTGAATTATTGATTAAAATTCACCCATCATGGACTCACTATATATCCCTTTGGGGGAGATGGAGAATCATTCCCTTTTGAGGATAATTCTTTCAGCATAGAAGGAGTCAAATCGACACCTAAAAAAATTATTGTGATGAGTCTCAAGAAAGAAAACACAATGTACAAGCAAAAAGTTGAATATTTTTACCATCATGTATTGATATAAGATGAAGTTAAATAAATATTTCTTATTTCCACCTCCATATTTCCTTCTAAGGAAACTCCACTGGATGAGATTTTGGTGGTGAAACAAGAATCACTTCAGGTGAGTTATCAATGACCACTCGTATATGCTCTATCAAACTCAGGAAGCCATCATACTCATCATCATCATCATTCTAATGAGCTCCTTAGGCATTGGTTTCACATTCAACATCATATAATAAGGACAAAATAGGTGATTATGTGCCTTATAACCCTTAAAACAAGTCGATGAAATAGTTAACAACTTGTTAATACCGATGAAAAAATAGAATACCCCAATTTACACATTCTGTTACCTCTTCTTAGGAGTAATTTTACTAATTTTCATCTTCCCCATTTCTTTATTCCATCCACATAATATTTTATATTAGGATATAGGGGAAAAAATACCCTTCAAAGGCTTAATGAAATCCTCCTTGTCCTTAAGGTAAGCCTCCAATTCACGAGGCACATTTTCATGAGATATGTTGTGAGGATCCATGAATTGAACAAACTATGATTGAATAATTTATTCCTCTTGGAGTGCCTTCCAAGTGTCCGTGGTGGACAAGTTATTCTTCCATTGGTCCCATTCCATATAATACTTTGGGTATATATAATTGGTAAGAATTAATGGGAGGTTGGTTTTCCTTTGCTTTGGAATTGAAACATCAATATGAATCTCTTTCTCAGTTCTTGGGATGTGCATTCTACTTTTGAACCCACCCTATTTTCAGAACTATTAATTTTAGTAGGACACTGGAAACTCTCTTCCTTAGCCTCATTATCTCCACCCAATGGTTCTATTCTTCTTCGCCTCCCTCAGTTGGTGAACCTTTAAACTTGAGTACTAGACTCACAAACTTCTCATTATGGTATGTTGAATCCAAGACTAAATATAGTTTTTAAACCAAAAACATAACCAGGTAGAGGAAAGGTTACTTATATATTGGTTTTCTCCCTATCTAGCATTATATAAAATTGGAGTACCATCATTTTGTGATTTTCAATGCATACATTTGAGGGAGGGACATGTCATTTCTTCTAAACGCAACCTAATTATTGTATAAATTGTAAAAGTGTACACCACTAATATAGGAATTTACCGATTAACCTATCCACTAAAATCCCTAATCGAAGGTATATTAGATATCAACACACTTTGGGGATCTTAGAAGACTTTTTTGGGGTTTAGCCCAGATCGCTGGGAATTATGGCCATTATTCCTTTTATTGTACACATAAATTATGGCCATTTATTCTCTTTTATTTCATGTGTTTTCTCTATTGAAACTTTTATTTTGATTTGGAAATGATGAACTATAAAGGGGAAGTTTCTCTTTAAGAAGGGAAGAGGGGAGCACTTGCATCAGTTACAAAGGGCAGAGGATTGTGTGAAAAAATGTGGACAATGGTTTTGAGTGTGTGTGGAAGCAGACAACGACGAATTGGGTTGTGCAACAAGGTACTAAAACAACACCACTTGTTCTGTTTTTGATATTGAAAGGATGATTAATTTTCATAATATGAATATCATATAGGTAATAGAGGCGTATTGGAGTGTGAATTTTACACATCTTTTCTATGCTATTTCTTTGTAATTCAAGTTTTAGGTTCTACTTTGATTCTATGTAATCTCTGATTAATAGTGGATTTTATTAGAGTTTCCCTAAGGTTTTTTAATCCTCCAAATTGGAGGGTTTTTTCACATTTACATTTGTGTCCCCATTTATTATTATGTTATTTTATTTTTATGCTTTGTTTACATTGGCGATTCTCACAAATTATTATTGTCGCAAATGAGTTTATCATAGAGGTGATACAATTACAAACCACCATCTGGTATTCAAGGAGGTTATCCATATTTCTTGCTAATTAAATATGGGTGATTCACACCATGGGATTCCTAACCACATTGAACCGTTTAATGAGAACATGATTTTTCATTTTAGTAGAAAAGAGTTAAAACTATTCTAGTCCTTGAGAAGACAATGAATAAATTGAAGAAAAAACCATACCAAATAGAGATGATGAGTATTGGTGATTGAAAGTATATGATAGAGTTGGTGACAATCATGATTCAGATGTATTTGGGTGCTAATAAACTATAGTAATTGATGAATCTGATAGATTGAGAGGAGATTTGGGTAAATCTTGAAAGTAGGTATAAATCAAAATCCCTAAAAAATCATTTAGATTTGAAAAAATAGTTGTATAATTTAAAAATTATAGAGAATAGAGATTTAGGTAACCATTTGTACAAGTTCAAAAAAAACTTCTGATGGATATATCTTCAGTGGTGGTCAAGATCAATGATAAATATAACACAGTACCTATTGAAATAGAAGAAGAAGACAAGGATATGCTTCTTTTGGGTTCGTTTCTGGATTCATATGATAATCTCATCACCAAACTATTGTTTGGGAAAGATAAAATAAATCTGGATAATGTGATTTATTTATTGTTTATGAACGAAACTTGGGTAAAGACAAATGATGATGAATCTTCATGTAATAGTGGTATTCTGGCTATGGAAGATGGAAACGGTAGTCAGATAGGTTAGTCAAAGACAAGAAGAAAGGTCAAGTGATTTATTTGGGACAAGGATGATCATTTTTAGAGATACTAATATGAATTTAAAAAGATTGTGGAGGAAAATAAGGCACATTAAACTGATTATGAGGATACCAATATAACTCTTGTTTAGGGTGAGGGTGATTTACTTTTAATTTGAAATGATTGCTGCAGGTCAGATATGTACACTAAATGGGTAGTTGAATCGGCAACGTCATACCATATTTAACTAAAGAGGGGACTATTTTATTCATATGGAGAAGGTTAATTTGGTATATTGAATATGGGAAATAGATATTCTACTTATTTCATTGGTGTTAGTGATATTTGTATCACTACGAATGAAAGTTGTGCACTGACATTGAGGGATGTGCGACATGTGTCAGGTATATGCCATAATTTTTTATCTGCTTGTGCTCTTTATACTGATGGATTAAAAAGTTCATTTGGAAGTTAAATATAGAATTTTTCCAAATAATAAATGGTTTATGCATGAAGAAAAATGGATGAAACAATTTATAATAATGACGTAAAGGCATACAGTGATATGAAGAATCCAGTTGCGAAGAGGACTTCATCAGATTTGTGGCATATTTGATCATCGTTCATGAGTCAAAGAACATAGATTAAGTTGAAGAAGGTTTGGAAACCAAATCATGTCAAGTCAAGTTTTTCAAATCTTATACCTAATTATTTTTCTTCAGAGAGTTCCACTATTGAATAAAGAATGAAAATTAAAGATTAGGGTGATGCACTAAGAGTTTTCAACTGCTTGGAGGATGTTGAGTAGAGGGATCAAGTAATTACTATAGGTTCTCTAGATTATATGGAAATAAAAATTATGGGGGAGCCATATATAATTGATTATGGTATTAGAAGTGCAGACACAGATATGAAAAAGATCTATTCATTTGGATTTCTTTTGCAGGGAGAGCTTTTAGGTTTCTGTCAGAGATGCAAAAAGAGGATGTCATATTTTATACATAGGTTGACGGTTGGTGCGATACCAACTGGTTTTATTTCCAAATATGTTTTTTGTATGGTATATCCTTCTTAGATGGGATGAAGGTGGTGTTTTTTTGAGGGTTATCCCAGATCATTGGGAATTATGGCCATTATTCCCTTTATTTCCCATGTAAATTATGGCCATTTATTCTCCTTTATTGCATGCATTTTCTCTATTGGCCCTTTTATTTTGATGTGGAAATGATGTACTACAAATGGTAAGTGAAACTTTAATAAGAGAAGAGGTTATCACATATATAAATAGTAGAAGGTGGAGGCTTGTGCAGGAAAATGCGAACAACAATTTCAAGTGTGGGTGGCAGCGGACAACGACGAATTGGGTTGTGCAACGAGGTGCTACACCAATGCCACATGTTTAGTTTTTGATCTCTGAAGGGTGAAAAATTTTCATGAGATGAATATTAGTGAGGATATATAGGCATATAAGGATTTAAATTTCTCACAGGTTTTATAATCTATTTATTTTTAATTAATGTTTGGGGTTCTACTTGAATTCTATGTAATCATTGATTCATATTGAATTTTCTCAGAGTTTCCCAATAGTTCTTTAATCCTATACATTGGAGGGTTTTTACATGTTAAAACCTGTGTCCCCATTTATTTTTTAACTATTTTATTTTTATGCTTTGTTTACATTGGTGATTCTGAAAAATTATTTTTGGTGCAACTGATTTTATCCTGGAGCCGATCCGCTTTTGACCAAACATAATTTTCAGTAATAATTTTGATGGGAAGGCCATATGGATTGCATAGTAATTATTCATACTAAGTTTCTGGATCTTTATATCATTCTCATTTAAAGTAGGTTTCCTAACTCCACTGATTATTTAGAGGTAATGTTTAAAACAAGAAGTAGGGATATCCATGGAATTTAGTAACTTTTAACTAGTAATGTGAGTTTCAATCAATCCCTATAGTATCTAGAAGGATCCAATGAATTAAAATAGTTAATTTTACTTGGATATGTGCCCTAATTGCTTATATATTAGGGCCACGGATGACACAACCAAGTTGATTCACTTTCTAGTCACTAGTTGTGAAACCATTATAAAGGTCATGAATCTCACACGACCATGCTTCCTTATTGGGAGAAGAAATACACTTAGGAACATCTCTAAGAATCCTAATAGGTGAACCAAATTACCATCCTTGGAAGAGTCTTCGTAACCCTAGTACTGAAATTGGACCTCTTTTAGAATGGTCTAGTAGGCATTAGGAATCCCGCACTTCTCATGAATTTGACATGCTTAGGACCTTTGAGATTCTAACTGTTTATTAGATAGATTTATGAATTAACCAACCCACACCATGAGGAGAACATTGACCTTAGGAATAATTTTATTCCCCATCACACAATTATCCATGAAAAAAATTTCCTTAGAGATAAAGGGAGTCCTCTTAGCCTTATCCCATATAGACACTAGAGGATGAAACTTTTCATACATGAATCCAAGAATTGGGGCTCCATTGATCATCTACATGCCCTTCATGCTTATTCCGACCTCTCTATAGAACAAATGGAAGTTATTTTTATTTAGAATTAATCTAAAAATGATGTCTAAAATGATATGATTTCTCATATGATCAAGTGACTGAGATACCCAGATGGATTTATATAGATATACTACCTTAAGCATGGCCTAAAATTCACAAAAGCACCATTGTAACCAAAAAATATATCCCCACTCCATTCCAAAGGTATCCCTAGATATGAGGTCCTGGTATGAGGTATAACCTTAAATTTTAATGCTTAAAAATTTGATCATGATGGAGATATAGTTAAGGAATTTTGGTCCCACAACCTGAAACTTATATTCTAGGAATAATGAACTATATCATGGCACATAGCCATCAGAGTGATTTTTTCCTTTGATGAAGTAGCATAATGTTGAAATATTGTCATGAGGAACCCTCTGGTGTTTCTTAATCCAACTTAGTGTTTGGTTCCCCAGTAGTGGAGCAGGAATGTGAGCATCACTTAGCATCCCAAATCCATACAATGGTATCATTTTATAATGAGGTAATCTTGATGGAAAGATCTAATAAGGCTAAAAAACAATATTTTGAGATGAAACATTAGAAGTGGAGGGGATAAATTTTTTTAATAATCTTCATTCACCTTTTAGATACTTCTAGGGTACACTAAAATTACTCTAGGGTTATAACACCCTAATATTTTACTATATAGTTTTCCTTTAAAACCTAATGATTTAAGTGGATAGATTCATAAAAAACGCTATACTAAAAAAATAGTGACAATTCAATGTAAAATAATGAAATTTATAATTATAATATGGCTGTTAAATTAGACAGTATAAAAGGAAGTAACCATATTACAAAATTTACAAAGAAAAAAGAAATAAATGGCATCGAGTAGTGGAACTACCCCTATGAATATTATTTTTATGATTATGGAAATGAGGTGGATTCAATATTATTTTCCCTAGCCCAATCCCAACCTAAACTATAATAATATATGAGTGAAATCAGATGCAAGAGAAGTTTAATCTCATGGAAATCACCATGGGGTCCATGCTAGCAGAATCACCATCTGTTATAATGACCCAACCTTAAACATTACATAATATTTTATTTTTGTCAAGAATTTAATCTCTTTCTCTTTGAGAATATTTTCAGGTTTAGAGTTTTATAGAATTAGACCACAACTCATACATAAAATAATAATAAAATTTAAAGTGGAAACTTATGATTAGTATCCATTTTCCTATAATATAAAACTTTAAAAATAAAGCATGATTTCTTTTCATGTAAAATCTCTATGAATTTCAACTAGAATTATTCTTTTCCCTTAACCACCCCTAAACCCTGTAAAAACATTTAAAAGAAATTGGTATGATCAAAAAATCTCATTAAGGGATATTAAAACAAAGGAAACCATTAGTTCATTAAAAACATGAAAAACTATGAAATATTTACATTTACATCAATATTTTTTGAACAAAATAAATAAAACATTTTCACAAGAAAACACACATAAGTTTTTCTCAAGGAAATCCTTTAAAATCCATAAGAAGGAAAAGAAAAAACCTAAAATTATCTTGATATATCATTATAATTTTCATTATTATAAAGGGAATAACCATTCTATTGACTTCTATACATTCCACACTTATAAATGGAATAAATATACGGTTGAATTCCATACCCAATGCATTGGAGGGCTATCTTGGTACCACATATAGTTGATTTTTCATTGGTTTATAATGTAACCAGCAATTATAATTACTAATAACGAAAACATAATATTAACATATACAATCTTGAAATTTTCAACATTTCACTTATAAAATTTGATTTCCACTGATAAGAAAAAATTTCAAGTTATTGAAATAATAAATCCATTTTTAAAACCCATTTTCAATAAAAAATACCCAAAAAAGAGAAAGAGGTGTTTATTTTTATTTTAAAAAAAATAATTATTATAAAGGAATCCAAATATAAAATAATGGTCATGGTAAAAAAGAAGTTCTTGTCACCATATACATTAAAAATAACAATATTTTTTTCATTTGTAAAGAAATTCAAACGTTCTGTATAGAAAAAATAAAAATATTCCTTTTTAAAAACCTTTGAATGAAATTAAAAATAGACATAAAATGTTATTTATAATACTTTTATATACATATAAATAAACATATAAAATATTATCAAAAACATTTACATGGAGTAAAATATATTTAAATTAAATATTTGGACTATTAAAAATAGATTTTTTATTCAAAGTGTCCCATACCAGTTTGAAACATTTGAATTATAATCCCCATGATGGAATAACATTTAACAAAACATTAAGTAGCATGATAATAAATAAACCCATAATATGATATTTAAAAGGGTATGTATATACAACTCATAATATAAGGTGGGTGTATAACATCACAACATGTCTCAATGAAAATAGATTGAGACGAAGTCTTTAACCATGAGTGCGACTTGTCACATGTGTCCTTATCTTACTAAATAATAAATTTATATTAATTATTTACTTACTTGAGAATTTTTTTCAAGTTTATTATTAATTTTATTTCAATAATCACCATTTTATATGTAATTACTTAATCAATTATTCTTAATTTGGGTGTTTTTACCATATTCGGTTTATGTGTCAAACATGAATTTGGTAGGTCGACTATGGTCAAAGGGGTCATTATTTAAACATCTCTAGAATTATAATCACAAAATAATCATTATATTTATAAATTAATTAATATTTTAAAACCAATAACTAAATATGGTTATGAAAAATGAACAAACTTTACAATCATGGAGACAGTAAGCTATATATACGCTTGGGTAACGTTCCTATTTTTCAATAATAATTATGGGAATAAGGTATGTAAAATTTATATTTATAGAATAATAATTATATCATAGATAATATATTATTCAATTATATATACTTATATATATCATTCTTGTGATTTGGTGATGAAAAAAGAAGAATCACATCACCTCGAGGAGGTGGTAGTCCACACGTCCATGAATGACATTATCACTTTTTCAGTGTGTGTAAAGGTAATAAAGAAAATGATATATTATATTTATTAAAATATAATTATTTAATTAATATCATAATTATGTCATTAATGTCATAATTATATCATTTATATCATATATATTCATTAAAGTTACACTTATTACCTTCCATGTGACATGTTAGTGAAAAACGATTCACATCGCTTCATGGGGTAGTAGTCTACCGTACACTCGGGTGACATTATCATATCTCCTATGGTATGAAATGTAAAAATGGTGTACATGATATATTGAATGTATATTTATTATTATGTTATAAATAACATAAATATACATATAAATAGTATGTCCATCATTATTCCCAACCATGAGAGGTGGTAATGACAAAAAAATGACATCGTTTTGTGAGGCAGTAGTTCATTGTACACATGAATGATAATTTTGTAACCCATTTGATGGAAGTGTGTGTGGGTGTAGGTCATACCAATAATATAAGAAAATCTCAATATATTTAGGATACTTACGTTATTATATAATAATAGTATAATAATAATTTAAGGGGCAGAGAAATAAATAAAATGAAAGTGCTCATTGATGAACATTACCTATTTTTCGGGTAAATACTTTTGTTTTGTACCAAAATCCTTCATAAGTTTTCTTTCTGTCCAAAATAAATATTATTTTATTAGGTAAGGGATGTTTGGATTTTATTTGGTTAGGTTTTGGACAATCAAAATTGCTTTATTGGTGTGTATAATGGGGGAGAGTGAATTCCCTTTTATAATTGAGGAGTGATATTCTTGTAAATACTAAAATCAAAACACTATTATGAGGTCTAACTTACATCATGTGTTTAAAATAATGTCCCATTTTCGATAAAATAGGATATATGGTATAAATATGGCCATACAATGTTTCTTTCACAAGTTTCTAGGTCATTTGGACCTTAAGATTAAAGTTTAACTATTAAGTGAACTCATTTTTTACTTTAATCACTACAATTAATTTTAATCACTTTCACTAGTATTTTTGGTCAAAAACTAAGTTTAACTTACTATAAATTATCAATTATGTCGATTCCAAATATGGAATCCAAATTTCAAAATTCAATTCATAGAAGTGGTATAATTTAATTTAAAATTAATCCTATCAGACGGAATGAGAAAGCAGGTTTTTTAAAGTGAAAATGTTCAAAATTTTACTAAGTTTACATATCTAAATTAAATATAAAAAAGATTAAAATGAAATAAATTATATTAAGATACATATAATTGAACCATTTTTTTACTTTAAAACCAATTAAAAATATAATTTAACATTATAAATTATTTAGATGATAAAATATTTTTCAATTAAAATCTATTATTTTTTCACTATTCATTAAAAAAACGAAATTTCTCATAAAAATACAAAAAATTAACCCTAAGATAATTTTGACATCCCTATTTCAAATAATAAGTATATTTTATTAAACAAAATTTATAAAATTTTCAAAATTTAGTTTTAAAATAATTCTTCCATTAAAAGTCGGTAAAACTGCCTTATTATATAATAATATTAATAGTATATTATTGTTCGGTATAACTCAATATTATATGCAATGTAAGATTTTTAAGAAGCTAATTATTATGTGTTAAATACACTACTGAACATAGTGTCCCTTTTAATTTTAAATTTATATCTATTTTATAAATATTAATATATATGAAAAATAATTATAATATCATTACCTAGGTTGTTACATTCTTCCCCCATTTGGAAATTGAATCCTCAAAATTTTATTCACTTATTAAATAAGTGGGTATATCTTTCCCTCATATAATTTTCAGATTCCCATGTTTCTTATTCAACAATATAGTTTTTCCCTAAAACCTTAACTTGGTGAATTAGCTTATTCCGCAATACTTGATCTCTATGGTTAAGAATCTGAACCAGATGTTCCTCATAAGAAAGGTTATTTTCTAGATAAACTACTTCATGGATCAAAACTTGAGATAAATCTATTATATACTTCCATAACATTGAAACAAGAAATATTTTGTGTACCTGGGATAAAATTGGAGGAAAAGGAATTCGGTAGGCAACTGATCCAAATTTATATAAAATTTCATATGGTCTAATGAACCGTGTAATTAGCTTCCCATTCTTACCAAAACACATCAAACTTTTCCATATAAAAACATTTTTAAAGACATTATCACCTAACTTGAAAGAATGACCTTTCCTCCAGTTATCATTATTACTTTTCTAACTTCTTTGAGCGGTAATCATCTGTCATTAAATCATATGAACTTTCTTAGTCATTTACTCTACCAACTCTGGCCCCATAAACTTCCACTATCCCATATCATCCGAAATTTCTAGTGTCCAACACCTATTTCCATATAATGGCTCAAATGGAACCATATATATACTGGATTGAAAACTGTAATTATGAGAAAACTCAACTAAAGAAATATGTCAACCCCAACTTCCCTAATAATCCATTAAGTAAGTATGAATCATATCTTCCAAGGTTTGAACCGTCTTCTCTAAATGTCTATCATATTGAGGATGAAAAATTATACTGAATTTTAATTTAGTACCCAATGACTTTTGAAGTCCTTTAAAAAAATTATATGTGAATATGGGGTCATGATATGATGCAATGGAGAGAAGAAATCCATGTAACCTGACTATATCCTTTATATATAATTGATGAATATGATCTAAATACATTATATCTCGAATGAGAAGGAAATGTAAAGATTTAGTTAATTGATAAAAAATAACCCAAATTGCATTATTACCTTTAGAAATATTTTTAAATCCTACTATGGAATCTATTGATATATTCTCCCATTATCACTCTGGTAGTGGGAAAGGTTGAATAATCCCCTTTGGTAACTTTTATCATGATTTAACCTACTATCAAGTCATATAATTTATGGTAAATTCAGAAATATCACTTTTTATTCCATGCCACCAGTAATACTCCCAAAGGTCTCTATACACCTTCATACTACCCAGATGAATGAAAAATGGAGAAACATGAGCTTCAGTCAACAACTATTTCTTAAATATGGATTCAAAAGGAACACATACTTTTTTATAAATAAAAAAACACCTTATTCATAAATATTAAAATCAGAAAACCTACCCTTCTTAATGAATTATACCTTTCCTACAAATATTGATCTTCCTTCTAAGCTCTCTTATTTTTTATGAAAAGTTCATTTGCACTAAAACCTGAAAAAAACAGAGGATGTTCCTGCATCCAAAACATCTAGGAAAAAATTAATCAAATCATTAACCAAATGTTAATGTACTAAATGTAACACTATTAATATAGCATTAATTTTTTGACTCAAAGTATTAACCACTTTTTTTTATTTTCTAGGATGGTAATGAATCGTGCAATTATAATCCTTTATCAGTTCCAAAAATATTATTTTTCTCATGATAAAATCTTTATTAGTGAATATATTATTATAAATTTTATGATCAATATATATTTTACCCCTCACTACAAACATATTTTGCCTCTAAAATTTGAAAGAAAAAAAATTGTTAATTCCAGATCATGTGTAAGACAATTTTACTTGTGATTTTTCAACTAATGTGAAGCATAAGTGATTACCTTTTCATTTTACATTAGGACAAAAATAATTCATTTTAATGACGCATCACTATAGAAGAAAAATTATCTATTTCCGGAAGGTATGGAAAAATGGGAGCATTCAACAATATTATTTTTATTTCCTGAAAATAATCATCACATTCTTTTGTCTAAATGAGATCAAATAATTTTCAAGTTAACTTAATTAGTGAGCTAGAAAAAAGAAAAAATATTTCAAAAAACTTCTTGTAATTACCCACTAATCCAAGAAAACTATGAATATCTATGATATTTTTTGGGTCTTGGCCATTATTCAACAACGTTTTTTAGCATGGTCAACATTTATACCATTTTTAAAAACAATATTCCCAAGGAATGAAATTTTTTCAACCAAAATTCACTCTTACTTAACTTTACATATAGTTTCTTTTCTTTTAAGGTTTAAAAAAAAATACTTAAGTTCATTTCATGTTCCTTATGTATTTTATAATATACCAAAATATCATCAATTAACACAACCAAAAAATTATCCAAAAACTAATAGAATACTCTATTCATAATATTTATAAATAAAATAGGAGCATTAGATAACCCAAAGGGAATAACTACAGACTCAAATTCCCATATCTCATCTAAAACACTATCTTCAGAATGTTATCCTCCTTCAAATTTAGTTTATGGTACTTAAACTTAAGATAAATTTTGGAAAAATAATGAGCTCTCAGGAGATGATCAAAAATATCATTGATATGAGGAAAATGGTACTTGTTCGTAATAAATATGTTATTCAATGATTTATAATCAATGTGAAGTCTCATGGAACCATATTTATTTTTCACAAATATCACCCCATGGTGAAGTTATAAGTTGATTGAAACCTTTATCAAGAAATTATTTCAACTTATTTTTCAATTCCACTAGTCTTACTTAAGCCATTTGATAAGGGGGATTAGAAATATTCTTTGAATTAGGCACTAAATCAACAGTAAATTCAACTTCCCAATCAGGAATAACACTAGGTAATTTATAAATAAAAACTTCAATAAATTCATTTTATAAATAACCCCTATTTTTATACATTAACATTATATAAATTTTATAGAATACTTAAAACATTATACAAACAGATGCCCAAAGACCGTGTAAGTTTAATTCATTTGGAAACATGGAGAAAAAATCCTCTTACTCAGTGAAATATCTTTAATGTTTCCCAAAAATATCTTTAACCTTAGTAATTCTACTTAAAAATTTTTATTCATAACCTAAGGAAAGGAAACATAAGAAAGAGGTGATCTCAAATGATCAGTAAGGGTAAATAAAGGAAATACATAAGCATTACATGAACAAAAGGGTACGATAAGATGAGCATAACATTCAAAGATCATACCCTGTATATCATAGATCATAAACATGAATCATGAAATAAATATTGGTATTTAAAAAGAAATGAATTATAAGGAAATAAAGAATATAATCCATGAAATAATAATATAGAAATAATATATGGAATTTTTCAAGACACATAATCATATAAAATGATTTCTATAGTAGTTAAGGCATCAGTTCCAAGACCATCATAGTATAATAGGTACACTCCCCATACCATCTTGGTAGTATTAGTTCACTAACATATCTATCTTAGTAGCACGAGTTCACTCCCCATACCATCTTGGTAGTCATGGTTCACTCCCATGGCCATCTTAGTAGTCAAGGTTCACTCCCATGACCATATTAGTCTATTTCATGAGATATAAATCTTTAGACATTGTATTGGAGGGATATATCAGTCCCACCCATATCATAATGAAATCATACATACGTGTTCCATGAGATCATAAACATTAATAATAACATAACCCACAAAATGAAATGGGTATCATAAACATATAATGTTATCCAAACCTATGGAAATGTAACACCCTGGGTTTCAATGTGATTTTTATGTATTAAGTATGCTATATAAATGCAATAAATAAATAAATTTCTGAACACAAATACAATAATATTAAAAAATTTATTTATCCATCGCTAATACACCACTCAATACAAGAACTAACCCATAAAACCCAATGCTATTGACAATAAAACAATTGGAATTACTATAAGAAACACAACAAGTCAAATTGGGTAGTTTGTATCTCTTGGATCTATTATAAGGAAATAAGTTATAATAATAGAAATAGAAACAAAAATAAGAATAAGAGGAAAATATAACACCATTTCCAGAGAAATAAAATAATCTTCGATGAATTATATGTGTGTTTGGATGCCCTTAAATATAGATATTTATAAGCCTTTTTTTTACCGTTATAAATTTGTCTGTTAGAATTTTTAAATTGATGTTAAAAATTACATATGATACAATTTATATATATATATGTGTGTAGAAACAATTGTGATAATATATTATTATTAAATTTTTAATTATTTTCAATAAAAAAAATGAAAGTTTTTGTTTTCAATTATTATTTCTAGTTTAATGAAATTAATATAATCTTTAAACTATAAGTAAATATTAAAGTATTATTAAAACATAAAATGTATTAGATTTAAAATATCGAAACTATTATATGAAAATTAAAATAAGTTATATAAAATAAGATTTGAATAAAATTGTGGAAATCAATCATCAATATGTAGATCACGTTTTTCACAAAAGAACCATTCCTACCTCCTCATCCATATGATTTAGTGGACCAAGAAATCCCCACCATCCATCACCCTTTGCGAACCCCAATTCCACACCACGCCAAAAATGTGGCTATGATCTTTTCAGCCATCGATCTTGTATGGGATCTTCCCTCCCACCATGAATCGTCAATTTAATTTGTGTACTAGATTTCACACCTTGTCCTAGTCTAATATAAACCATTCACTCTATTTCAAAACATCCCATTGTATTCAACCGTACAATAAAATATAAAACCCTACGCAGGACCTCCACTCTACCAATTTTTGGTTTTGTCTCACTCACCAATGGACCATCTCTTAAATTCTTGTCTTGAACGAATCCTTTTCCATGATAAAAAAACTATTAAACACCAACAAAATTTGCAACGACGTGGTCTTACAGATTAAAGAAACATATCTTAAATCTCTATCAACACTCCACAATACATCATCATTTAAAATAAAAATATATAAACCCTTTAAGATTATATTTTCTGTTCCCTAAGATCTAATAATATTCTCTCAGATCCCAAATACTTCCAACAATATGCATAATATATATTTATATATATATCGATTTCAATTAGTTTAAATAAGTCTTAATAAAACAAAAATTCAATTAGACATTCATATCCAAACCAATCAAGCATTAATTTTTATCAATACCTACCTTCCATAAACATGGGTCCTATACCTATAAAAAGGAGAACACTCTTCCATTAAAAACACACATATCACCAGTGTCTTTGAAATCCTTACCATTCCACAAAAAATGAAAGGGAAAATATTTTTTATGCTTATTTTATATTTCAACTTACAATATACCCAAATAATATATGTGTTCTTTATTTAAATATATTTTAAAATCATGAATTTATTTTCATGTTTGAAATTAATTTTTAATGGACCCTTTTCTACTTATTTTCAAGTTAGAATCCTTATTGTTTGATAAAGGATTTATTATTTTAAATGGTTATTAGTATATATATATATTTAAATTTATTATTTTTGAAATTATTTCAAGGGTTATCATTAAAATATATATATATATATATATATATATATCAATTTTTAATAAATATGAAAAGGATTTTTCATTTTAATTTTATTTTTTGAAAAGGTTTAACTATTTTAAAGGATGCCTTTTAGTTTACTTAAATAATTTATGGGTTTAAGATTCTACAATCATATGTTATTATTAAATCCTTGATCTTAAATATGTAGAACACCATTATTTTATGTAGTTTTCACAAGCCATTGTTATCATTTTATGTGCATGAGTTTTATCTGCACACATGTATATCATTTGCATTATAAGTTATGGCCATTTCCTATAATATGTGACATATCATGCATGAATTAGTGTTATCAGTAATAAAGAAATATTTTTTATGAAGATACATTATTTTTTAATTTTTGTTAAAGGGATATGTGAATGATAATTTCTCTTATATCATGCAAAGACAGGTCGACGCGAGATTTGATTATTTCAAATCTAGAAAATTTGTATTTTTTTATGAATGTATATATAGTTATATATATGAATATTTATATATATATATATATATTAAAATTTTCATTCATGTTTTTAAGTAAGAATTTCCAGTAAAAAAATTTAAATATACACAGAGCAAGATTAAAATGATTTTCATAAAAAATAGAACTTGAATGTTGTAAATAGAGTAGGTAATTGAGGTGTGAAACCAACCCTAGGTAAGTGGGTAGGCCCAAGATAGCCCTCAACATTACAATTTTCCCAGATTTGTTTTTCAAAATATTTCATAATATTTTTTGAATCTCACTAAATTATTTTAAAATAATTTTCAAGGTGTAAATTTTTTCAAAGTGAAAATATTTTCAAAGTGTAAATATGTTCAAAGTATCAGTGTTTTCAATAATATTTTCAAGAAGTTTTTCAAAATAATTTCAAGGTTGTTTAATCAAAAGTTGTTTTCAGAATAATGATTTTTATAAAAGGTATTTCAATGGTTTTAAAACCCCTTACTGAGAAAATGAATGCTCACATGTTATTTTAAATGATTTTCATAGGTATCATAGAGCTTATGGAGTTAGTGTAGGAAGATTCATAGTGGACATACTGCTTATTTATATTTAACTTTTATAAATTTAAAAATGTAGTCTTATTTCTTCAAAACCTAGATAGGGAAAAGGTCCTCTATTATATAAAGAAATTTGTATTTTTTTCAGTTATCTTTTATAAAAAAGTACACATCATGTTTTAGCACTAAATTTAGAAGAGCGGGTTCAGGGTGTTATAATTGGTATTAGAGGAAAGATCTAGAGAATTTTGGAAAATTATAACCCTTCAATTGGTTCATTTAATTTCTTAATTAATGTTTCTCTTTGTAATTATCAGATGGAAGGAAGGTGATTGTGAACTAGTCTTGTATGCCTTCCTCATGAATTACTTGCTAAGATCATCACAAAATCAGAAGATAGAGTATCTCAGCCATAAAAAGCCATGCAGATTACCTATAATCGAATTTACAACATATCAAGTAAATTTGATATACTTCATCTTCATTGTGGATTGGGATTTGTTTTATAATACATCCGACATATACAATTTTTCTTCTATAAATGAAAAGGAAAATATTCTGAGGGTATTTTTAGGTGCTTTACCCTATATGAGAAACCTGAATCAATCCCAACCTTTTATATAGCAGCAGAAAATAGAAATATTTGTGCATATTATTTGTACTAAATCTTATTTTTTTGTTTCATGGGAAAAATTTATGATGACTTTGAAACATTCAAGGATGAAGCAATGAGACCTTCCTATAGAAATAATATTCAAAATGATATTTTAGAGTATTATTTTGATTATCCTTCTCGAAGGACTATCCTCCGTTGTTTACATCCATACAACATCCCTTGAACAAGCTTAATTTGGGAGAAGGAAGTGGAGAAGTTTGAAGCTGCCTTGAATTTTAATTTCATAGGGAGATATACTGGTAACCGTGGAGGTCAAATTTACTAGACATGGGGTTGAGGTCTTAGATATAAATCTAGAATCAGGGTGGATAAAAACTAGAGGTTATGAGTTTCAATGAATTTTGAGGGCACAATTCAAATAATAGGGGGATAATGTAACACCCTAGGTTTCAAAGTGACTTTTATGCATTAATTATTCTACATAGATGTAATAAATAAATAAAATTTTGAATGCAAAGATATAAATAGTAAACATTTTATTTATCCATCGATAATACAACACTCCATACAAGAACTAACCCATTAAACCCACTGCTATTGAAAATAAAACAAATGGTATTCCTCTAAGAAACATAATTAGGGCAATTGTGTAGTTTACATCTCTTGGATCTGTTATAAGGAAATAAGTTATAGCAAGAGCAATAGAAAAAAAACTGAGAATGAGAGGAAAATATAGAACCATTTCAAGAGTAATCAAATGAACATAAATGAATTATATGTTTGTTTGACCTCCCTTAAATATAGATATTTATAAGCCTTTTTTTACCATTATAAATTTTTCTGTTTGAATTTTTAAATTGAAGTTGAAAATGACATATGATAATCATTTCTATATATATGTGTGTAGAGACAATAGTGATTATATATTATTATTCAATTTTTAATTATTTTAAATAAAGAAATTAAAGTTTTTTTTCAATTATTATTTCTAGTTTAAAGAAATTAATAAAATCTTTGAAATATAAGTAAATTTTAAAGTATTATTAAAACATAAGATGTATGAAATTTAAAATATCTAAACTATTATATGAAAATTAAAATAAGATATATAAAATAACATTTAAAGAAAATTATGGAAATGAATCAGTAATACCTAAATCACATTTTTCACAAATAGACCGTTCCTACCCCCTTATCCATCTAATTGAATGGACCAATAAATCCACACCTTGGATCACCCTTTTCAAACCTCGATTCCACACCACGCCGCAAACATGGCTGCTATCTTTTCACCCCTTGATCTTGTATGGTATCTTCCCTACCACCATGAACTGTTGATTTAATTTTTGGACCATATTTCACACCCCATACAGGTCTAATCTAAGACGTTCATCCTATTTCAAAACATCCCATCATCTTCAACCTTACTCAAAAAATAGAAAACCCTATGTTGGACATCCCCTCTGCTGATTTTTGTTTCTATCTCACTCAACCATGGCCCATTTCTTAAATACTGGTCTTAAACGAATCCTTTGGCATGATAAAAAACTATTAAACACTAAAAAAACCTGCAATGATGTGATATTATGTATTAAAGAAACATATCTTAAATATCCATCAACACTCCACGATACATCATTATTTCAAAATATAAATATATACACCCTTTAAGATTATATTTTCTATGCCTTGAGACATAATAAGATCCTATCGGATCCCAAATACTTCCAATGATATGAATAATATATATATATATATATATATATATATATATATTAATCAGTTTAAATAAGTCTTCATAAAACAAAACTTCAGTTAGATATGCATATCAAAACCAATCGAGTATTAAATTTTGTCAATACATGCCTTCCGTAAGCAGGGATATTATACCTATAACAATGAGAAAACTCTTCTATAAAAAACACATATCTCACTAGCATCCTTGGAATCCTTTATATTCAAAAAAAATTATAAGGGAGATTATTTTTTATGCTTATTTTATATTTCAGCTTACAATTTACCCAAATTATACGTGTGTTCTATATTTAAAAACCTTTTAAAATCATGAATTTATTTTCATGTTTGACCTTAATTTTTAATGGACCTTTTTCTACTTATTTTCAAGTTATAATCCTTATTATTTCATGAAGGATTTATTATTTTAAATGGTTATTACAATATATATATATATATAGATTTATTATTTTCAAAATTATTTCAAGGGTTATCATTAGAATATATCTATTTATGTATCTATCGATTTTTAAAAAATATGAAAAGGATTTTTCATTTTAATTTTATTTTTGCAAAGGTTTAAAAATTTTAAAGGATGCGTTTTAGTTTACTAAAAAAATTTATGGGTTTAATATCCTACGAACAAAGGTTATTGTTAAAGCCTTGATCTTACTTACATAGAACACCATTATTTTATATAGATTTCCTAAGCCATTGTTATCATTTTATGCACATCAGTTTTATCTGCACACATGTATGTCATTTACATTATTATTTATGGTCATTTTCTATAATATGTGACATATCATGCATGAATTAGTGTTTATTAGTAATATATAAATATTTTTTACGAATAAACATTCTTTTTTAATTTTTGTTAATGGGATATGTGAATGATAATTTCTCTTCTATCATGCAAGGACAAGTTGATGTGAGATTTTATTATTTCAAATCTATAAAAGGTGTATTTTTATTGTGAAAGTATATATAGTTATGTATATGAATATATATATATATATATATATTAAAAATTTCAATCATGTTTTTAAGTAAGAATGTCCTGTAAAAAAATATAAAATATATACATATCAAGATTAAAATGATTTTCACAAAACACAGAACATGAATGTTGTAAATAGAGTAGGGAATTGGGGAGTGAAACCCTCCCTAGGTAAGTGGGTAGGCCTAAGATAGGCTTCAATGTTACAAATTTCCAAGTATTTTGTTTTCAAAATATTTCTTAATATTTTATGAAACTCACTGAATTAATTTAAAATAATTTTCAAGGTGTAAATGTTTTCAAAGTGAGAATATTTTCAAAGTGTAAATCTGTTCAAACTATTAGTGTTTTCAATAGTATTTTCAAGAATTTTTTGAAAATAATTTCAAGGTTGTTTAATAAAAAGTTTTTTTCAGAATAATGATTTTCTTAAAAGGTATTTCAATGGTTTTAAAACCCCTTACTAGGAAAATGAATACTCACCCATTATTTTAAATGATTTTTACAGGTATCGTAGTGCTTATGGAGTTAGTTCACACATAAGCATAGTGGACATACTGCTTAGTTATATTTCACTTTGATAAATTTTAAAATTTAATATGATTTCTCCAAAACCTAAACTGGTAAAATGTTCTCTATTGTATAAAGAAATGTGTATTTTCTATTTATCTTTTATTAAAAAATACACATCATATTTTAGTACCAAATTTGGAAGAGCGGGATCAGGGTGTTATAATAGGTATCAGAGGAACGATCTAGATAATTTTGGAAAATTAGAACCCTTCAGTAGATTAATATCCTTTCTTAGTTAATGTTCTTCTTTGTAATTCTCAGATAGAAGGAAGGAGAATGTGAACCAGTCTCATATGAATTCTTGGTGAATTAATTTCTAAGATCATCATAAAATCATGCGATAGAGAATATCATCCATATGAAGCCATGTGGCTTACCTCCAAACAACTTTACAATATATCAAGTACATTTAATATTCTTCATCTTCATCGCATCTCGAGATTTTTTTAGAAGACCTTAGACATATACAATGTTTCTTCAATAAATTACATAGAGCATATCCTAAGGGTCTTTTTAGATGATTTACCCTAGATGAGAAACCTGAATCAATCCCAGCCTTTTATAGAGAAGTGGAAAATGGAAATATTCATGAAAATTAATTTTACTAACTCTTAAGTTTTTGTTTCATGGGACAAATTTATGATGACTTTGAAACATTCGAGGATAAAGCAATTAGACTTTCCTATAGAGATAAAATTCAAAAAGAGCTTCTAGAGTATTATTTTGATTATCCTTCTCAAAGTATTGCATTCCATTGTTTACATCCGTACCACATCACTTGCAAAAGCTTCATTTGGGAGAAGGAAGTGGAGGTTTTTGAAGCCGCATTGATTTTTAATTTCACAGGGAGATATATTGGTAACCGTGGAGGTAAAATTTACTGACCATGGGGTTGGGGTCTTGGATATCAAGTCAAACTCAGGGCAGAATCAAACTAGAGTTGATGAGTGTCAATGAATTATGAGGGGGAAATTATAATAAGAGGGGGGGGGATGTAACATACTGGTTTTCAAAGTGATTTTTATGCATTAAGTATGATATATAAATTAAATAAATAAATAAATTTTGGAACGCAAAGATAGAAATAATAAAAATTTTATTTATCCATTTCTAATACACCACTCCATACAAGAACTAACCCATTAAACCCACTGCTATTGACAATAAAACAACATGAATTCCTCCAATAAACATAATGAGGCCAATTGGGTAGTTTACATATCTTGGATATGTTAGAAGAAAATAAGTTATAGTAAGAGAAATAGCAATAAAAAAGATAATGAGAGGAAAATATAACACCATTTCAAGAGTAATCAAATGGACATCGATGAATTATATGTTTGTTTGAATTCCCTTAAATATTGATATTTATAAGAATTTTTGTTACCGTTATAAATTTGTCTGTTCAAATATTTAAATTGATGTTGAAAATGACATATGAAAACCATTTCTATATATATGTGTGTAGAAATAATGGTGATTATATATTATTATTAAATTTTTAATTATTTTCAATAAAGAAATGAAAGGTTTTGTTTTTAATTATTATTTCTAGTTTAAAGAAATTAATAGAATCTTTGAACTATAAGTAAATTTTAAAGTATTATTAAAACATAAAATGTATGAAATTTAAAATATCTAAACTATTATATGAAAATTAAAATAATATATATAAAATAATATTTAAAGAAAATTATAGAAATCAATCTGTAATATCCAAATTGGGTTTTTCACAAATAGATCGCTACTGCCTCCTCATCCATTTGATTCAGTGGACTAACAAATCCACACCGTGCATCACCCTTTACAAAACCCAATTCCGCACTATCTTGAAAACATGGATGATATCTTTTCAGCCCTTAATCTCGTATAGGAATTTACCTACTACCATTAATCGTTTATTTAATTTGCGAACCATATTTCAGACCCCATCCAGGTCTAATCTAATCCGTTCATTCTGTTTCAAAACATCCCATCATATTCAACCTTGATCGAGAATAAAAAACCCTATGTAGGATGTACTCTCTACTGATTTGTGGCGCTGTCTCACTCATCCATGGCCCATCGCTTAAATGCTTGGCTTGAATGAATCCTTTGGCATGATAAAAAAACTATTAAATGCCAAAAAAACCGGCAACGATGTGATCTCACAGATAAAATAAACATATCTTAAATATCCATAAACACTCCATGATACATCATAATTTTAAAATATAAATATATGCACCATTTTATATTATATTTTCTATGCCCTGAGACATAATAAGAACCTCTAGGATCCCAAATAATTCCAACAATATGCATAATATATATATATATATCTATTTCAATCAGTTTAAATAAGTCTTAATAAAATAAAACTTCATTTAGACATGCATATCAAAACCAATCGAATATTAATTTTTTCCAATACCTTCATTCCGTAAGCAAGGGTCTTATACCTATAAAAAGACGAAAACTATTCTATTAAAAAGACACATATCACAAACATCCTTGAAATCCTTTCCATTCAACAAAAATTATATGGTAAATTATTTTCTATGCTTATTTGATATTTCATCTTACAATTTATCCAAATTATATGTGTGTTCCTTATTTAAAAACCTTATAAAATCATGAATTTATTTTCATATTTGAACTTAATTTTTAATGGACCTTTGTATACTTATTTTCAAGTTATAATCCTTATTGTTTGATGAATTATTTATTATTTTAAATGGTTTTTAATTTATATATATATATTAATTTCTAATTTCAAAATTATTTCAAGGGTTATCATTAGAATATATCTATCTATCTATCTATATATTTTTAATAAATATGAAAATTATTTTTCATTTTAATTTTTTTTGCAATGTTTTAACAATTTTAGAGGATGCATTTTAATTTACTTAAACAATTTATGAGTTTAAGATACTATGATCATAGGTTGTTGTTAAATCCTTGATCTTACATACATAGAACACCATTATTTTATATAGTTTTTACAAGCCATTGTTATCATTTTATGAACATCAGTTTTATCAGCACACATGTATGTCATTTGCGTTATAAGTTATGGTCATTTCCTAGAATACGTGACATATCATGCATGAATTAGTTTTTATCAGTAATATAGAAATATTTTTTATGAAGATAAATTATTTTTTAATTTTTGTTAATGGGATATGTGAATGATAATTTCTCTTATATCATGCAAAGACAAGTCGACGTGAGATTTTATTATTTCAAATCTAGAAAATTTGTATTTTTTTATGAATGTATATATAGTTATATATATGAATACATATATATATATATATTAAAAATGTCATTCATGTTTTTAAGTAATAATATCCAGTAAAAAATGTAAATATATACAGATCAAGATTAAAATGATTTTCATAAAACCTGTCACTTGAATATTGTAAATAGAGTAGGGAATTGGGGAGTGAACTCATCCCTCAGTAAGTTTGAAGGCCTAAGATAGCCTTTAATGTTACAAGTTTCCCATTATTTTGTTTTCAAAATCTTGCTTAATATTTTATAAAACTCAATGAATTATTTTAAAATAATTCTCAAGGTGTAAATGTTTTAAAAGTGAAAATATTTTAAAATTGTAAATATGTTTAAAGTATTAGTGTTTTAAATAGTATTTTTAAGAAGTTTTTAAAAATAATTTAAAGGTTGTTTAATAAATAGTTTTTTTTTCAGAATAATGATTTTTCTGAAAGGTATTTCAATGGTTTTAAAACCCCTTACTGGGAAAATTAATGCGCACCAGTTATTTTAAATGACTTTCAGAGGTATTGTAGTGCTTATAGATTTAGCTAACACAGAATCATAGTTGACATACTACTTAGTTATATTTCACTTAGATAAATTCAAAAATTTAGTTTGATTTATCCAAAACCTAGACCAGGAAAAGGTCCTATATTTTATAAAGAAGTATGTATTTTTTTTGTTATATTTTATAAAAAAATACACATCATGTTTTAGCACCGAATCTGGAAGAGTGGGCTTAGGGAATTATAATTGGTATTAGAGTAAAGTTCAAGATAATTTTGGAAAATTAGAACCCTTAAATAGATTTGTATCCTTTCTTAGTTAAAGTTTCTCTTTGTAATTATCAGATGGAAGGAAAGAGAATGTGAACCAGCCTCATATGCATTCCTGATGAATTACTTGCTAAAATCATCAAAAAATTAGGTGATAGAGAATCTCAGCTGTACGAAGCCATGCAGCTTTACTGAAAATTAATTTACAACATATCAAGTATATTTGACATACTTCATCTTCATTGTGTCTTGGTATTTGTTTTTGAAGACATCTGAAATATACAATTTTTGTTCTATAAATGACAAGGAGCATATCCTCAGGGTATTTTTAGGTACTTTACAATATATGAGAAACTTGAATCAATCCCATACTTTTAAAGAGTAGTAGAAAAGAGAAATATTCGTGCATCTTATTTGTACTAACTCTTAAGTTTTTGTTTCATGGGAAAAATTTACAATGACTTTGAAACATTCAAAGATGAAGAAATGAGACTTTCCTGTAGAAATCAAATTCAAAACGACCTTCTGGAGTATTATTTTGATTATACTTATCAAATTACTATCTTATGTTGTTTACATCCATACAACATTGCTTGCAGAAGCTTCATTTGGGTGAAGTAAGTGGAGGAGTTTGAATCCGCCATTAATTTTAATTTCATAAGGAGATATACTATTAACCATGGAGGTCAAATTTACTGACTGTGGGGTTGGGTTCTTGGATATCAATAGAGACTCAGGGATAATGAAAACTAGAGGTAATGAGTGTCAATGAATTAGGAGGTCATAATTCAAACAAGAGGGGGAGAATGTAACACCCTATTTTTCAAACTAAGTTTTATGCATTAAGTATGCTAGATAATGCAATAAATAAATAAATTTTTGAATGCAAAGATAGAAATTGTAAACATTTTATTAATACACCACTAATAAAAAACTCCATACAAGAACTAACCCATTAAAACAACTACTATTGAAAATAAAACAATTGGAATTCTTCCATGAAACACAATGAGGCAAATTGGGTAGTTTACATCTCTTGGATCCGTTATAAGGAAATAAGTTATAGTAAGAGAAATAACAAAAAAACTGAGAATGAGAGGAAAATATAGCACCATTTCAAGAGTAATCATATAAAAATTAATGAATTATATGTTTTTTAAAGCACTTAAATATAGATATTTATAAGCCTTTTTTTACCGTTATAAATTTTTTTGTTCGAATTTTTAAATTAAAGTTGAAAATGACATATGATAACCATTTCTATATATATGTATATAGAAACAATAATGATTATATATTATTATTCAATTTTTAATTGTTTTTAATAATTAAATGAAAGTTTTTGTTTTCAATTATTATTTCTAGTTTAAATAAATTAATAGAATATTTGAACTATAAGTAAATTTTAAAGTATTATTAAAACATAAAATGTATGAAATTTAAAATATCTTAACTATTATATGAAAATTAAAATAGATATATAAAATAATATTAAAAGATAATTATGGAAATCAATCAAAAATATCCAAACCAAATTTCTCATAAATGGTCCGCTCCTACCCCCTCATCCATCCTATTCAGTGGACCAACAAATCCACACCATGCATCACCCTTTGCAAACCCTGATTTTGTACTACGATACATACATGGTTTCTATCTTTTCAGCCCTCAATCTCGTATGGGATCTTCCCTACCACCATGAACCGTTGATTAAATTTGTGGTCCATATTTCACACCCCATCCAAGTCTAATCTAATCCGTTCATTCTATTTCAAAACATCCCATAATCTTCAACCTTACTCAAAAATAGAAAAAACTATGTAGGATATCCCCTCCACTGATTTGTGGAACTGTCTCACTCAGCCATAACCCATAACTTAAATGACTGGCTTGAGCGAATCCTTTGGAATGAAAAAAAACTATTAAACACCAACAAAACCTGCAACGATATGATCTTACATATTAAAGAAACATAACTTAAATCTCCATTAACACTCCACAATACATCATCATTTCAAAATATAAATATATACACACTTTACGATTATATTTTCTATCACCTGAGACATAATAACATCCTCTCAGATCCCAAATACTTCCAACAATATGTAATATATATATATATATATTTAAATTAGTTTAAATAAGTCTTAATAAAACAAAACTTCAGTTATACATGCATATCAAAAATAATACAATATTAATTTTTGTTAATACCCACCTTCCATAAGCAAGGGTATTATATCTATAAAAAGGAGAAAACTATTCTATTAAAAAGACATATCTCACCAGGATCCTTGAAATCCTTTCCATTAAACAAAAATTATAAGGGGAATTATTTTTTACGCTTATTTTATATTTTAGCTTACAATTTACCCAAATGATATGTGCGTTCTTTATTTAAAAACCTTTTAAAATCATGAATTTATTTTCATGTTCGAACTTAATTTGTAATAGACCTTTTTCTACTTATTTTCAAGTTATAATCCTTATTGTTTCATGAAGGATTTATTATTTTAAATGCTTATTACTATATATATATATTGATATATTATTTTCAAAATTATTTCAAGGGTTGTTGTTCGAATATATCTATCTATCTATCTATTGATTTTTAATAAATATGAAAATGATTTTTCATTTTAATTTTATTTTTTGTAAATTTTTAACAATTCCAAAGGATAAATTTTAATTTACTTAAATAATTTATGGGTTTAATATCCTACAATAATAGGTTATTTTTAAATACTTGATCTTACATACATAGAACACCATTATTTTATATAGTTTTCACAAGCCATTGTTAACATTTTATGAACATCAGTTTTATCTGCACACATGCATGTCATTTGCGTTATAAGTTATGGTGATTTCCTATAATATGTGTTATATCATGCATAAATTAGTGTTTATTAGTAATATATAAATACTTTTTACAAATAGACATTCTTTATTATTTTTTTTAATGGGATATGTGAATGATAATTGCTCTTATATCATGTAAAGATAAGTTGATGTGAGATTCTATTATTTCAAATATAGAAAATGGGTATTTTTTGAAAGTATTTATATTTTTATATATGAATACATAAATATATATTAAAAATGTCATTCATGTTTTTAAGTATTAATTTCCAGTAAAAAAATGTACATATATATAGAGAAAGCTTAAAATGATTTTCATAAAACCTGGAACATGAATGTTGTAAATAGAGTAGGGAATTGGGGAGTGAACCCATCTCTCCGTAAGTGGGTAGGCCCAAGATATCCTTCATTGTTACAAGTCTCCCTGTATTTTGTTTTCAAAATCTTGTTTAATATTTTATGAAACTCACTGGATTATATTTAAAGAAATTTCAAGGTGTAAATGTTTTCAAAGTGAAAATATTTTCAAAGCGTAAATATGTTCAAAGTATTAGTGTTTTAAATAATATTTTCAAGAAGTTTTTAAAAAGAATTTATGGTTGTTTAAACAATTTTTTTTTTCAGAATAATGATTTTCCAAAAAGGTATTTCAATGATTTTAAAAGCCCTTACCAGGAGAATGAATGATCACCTGTTATTTTAAATGATTTTCACAGGTATCATAGTGCTTATAGAGTTAGTTCACATGGAATCATAGTGGATATACTTCTTAGTTATATTTCACTATGATAAGTTTGAAAATGTTGTCTGATTTCTCCAAATCCTAGTCCAAGAAATGGTCATCTATTGTATAAAGCAATGTCTATTTTTTATTTATCTTTTATAAAAAATACAAATCATGTTTTAGCACAGAATCTAGAAGAGCAGGCTCGAGGTATTATAGGAAAAGAGACAGGTTTCAAAATCATTTCATCAAAGCATACACTATGAAAGGAAATGGGTTTCTTGAAAACATAACCCGTTAAATAGAAAAAAATTTCATAAACATAGAACCCATGAAAGATAAATGGATTTAATAAACATATAGCCCATGAAAGATAAATAGATTTCATAAAAATATAACCCATAAAAGAGAAATGTATTTCATAAACATATAACCTGTGAAATAGAAGCAAGTGTCATAAGAATCATTACATCAAAACATAAACAATTCAAGAAATAATATTAATTGAAACTTTGGATCATTTCCCATAAGGTAATGAGTAACACCAATGAATTTCATCTTATATGGTAAATAATTTTGAAAGATATTTTAAAAAAATTTCTTGATAAGAATATCCTTTCTTCTTTATAAACACCTTTTAAAACATGAAACTTCTTAGAAACCATTTTAATTGAAAATAAACTTTAAAACATATAAAGGATGCTTGAAAATATTTTGAAAATATATTTTTAGAAAAATTATAAGTGAATCTTGAAAATATTTTGAAAACCATTTTCCTTGAAAACTTATAAAAGAAAATTAAAAACATTTTGAAAACCTTTTCCCTTAAAAACTTATAAAAGAAGCTTGAAAAATTTTTGGAAACATTTTTCATTGAATACTTATAAAACAAGATTTAAAACATTTTAAAAAAATTTATCCTTGAAAACTTATAAAAAAACCGTTAAAACATTTTGAAAACATTTTTCCTTGAAAAATTAAAAAAGAAGTTTGAAAAAAATTTGAAATATTTTTTCCTTGAAAAATTATAAAATAAGATTGAAAACATTTTGAAATCCTTTTTCATTAAAAAATTATAAAATAATCTTGAAAATTTTTTGAAATCCTTTTTCCTTGAAAACTTATAAAAGAAGCTTGAAAATTTTTTGAAAACACTTTTCTTTGAAAAAAACTTTTAAAAAATAATTTCTTAAATATTAGGAAAACATTTTATTTTTTTAAAAAATAATTTTTTAATATTTTCAAGGAAGCTTCAAGGGAATTTTGATCATGATTCCCAGTAAATCCATACAAACCAAACATTCCTTTTGCATTGTAAAAAGGTTATAAAAGTGCCTTGACTGAAAAATGAAAAGGCAATTCATTTAAAAAAAACATTTGTTTAAAAAAATGGGTAAAAATATATTTTAAAATTATAGGATAATAATAGAATATTTTTATAAGCCAAGAAAACATTGTTTTGAAGGAACACATATTTCTAACTGAAGAGAGAGGTAAAGCTTGAATTTCTTAAAAATAATTTCTTGATCATCTTATGTACCAATGAGTGAAACAATGGTACCATTAATTGGATATAACATAAACAACTAGAGGGTAAGAAAACTCATGAGAGTTACTGATAGATAGATCATAATATTTCATTAATTGAATCATAGTCATAAACAATATCGATAAATGATGAGATTGTTTCAGCAAACTTTTATCTCTTAGTAACTTTGAATAATACTACCAATGTAAGAAAATGAAATTACATAGAGCCTAAAATATCATGTAAAATAATTAAATTCATGATATAACATTTCAATAGGAAGCATATAAACCTCGTAAAAGAACATAGGTGCATAACAAAACATGTGTCTCAAATAAAGAAAATTGAGACAAAATTACATTACCGATTTGGTAACTTTTGAACCATAAAACCCATGAAAGATAGATAAAAAAATGGATATTAAAAAACCTATAAATTTAATAATAAAAATAATAGTATACATTAAAGTTTAGTATATACCCCACACAAAAGAAAAGAGTGGTTAACATGGCATGCATCTCACATATATAAAAAGTGATATGAAATTCCCTTACCTTATGTCTTGAATCTCGTTGTATTCATAAAAAAATCCTGTATAATAAATAGAAGTTTGCTATACATATTTTAAATAACCATTTTATTATATATAATACCATATATTATTTTATTATGACTTTATATTACCCACTTGTTAACAATTCTATGTTAAGGTTTCTCTTTAGATAATATCCACTTTGTTCTTTGTATATGTTTTTACTTATTATTCTTGATAATATTACGTAGATCATGACTTAATTACTTCTATAATTTAAAAAATTATATAAATATAATATGTATTTATTATATATGTATTTATAATATTATATAAAATATATAAAGGTGAAATGGAATACACCATTACTGGAGATGATAGGTCGTACGTACTCAAGAACGTTGTTTCCGTTTTATCATTGTATTGAAAGTAAATGATATATATATATATATGTTTATAATATCATTAAATTATCATTATTATGTTATATATATCATATATTTTCACTAAAACCATCCTTAATATATTCCATGTAAAGCGTGATGAATCACATCGCTTTGAGGAGGCTGTACTCCACACATCCACAAACGATGTTATTGTAATTACCCAAGATGGAAAGTATAAAGGTATGTGTTATAAAATAATTAAATAAGCATAAAGACATAATAAATATCATATTTATCATATATTAATAGTGTGTCTATCATAATTACCAACAATGAGATGTGTGAAAGTTAAAACAAACAACATCGTTTCATGAGGCGATAATTCTCTGTACACATGAACGGTAAGTTCATTACCCATTAGATGAAAGTGTGTGAAAGTGAATATAGAAACATTATAATAAATATTTAAAAGTATATTGAGTATTATGGTGTTATTATATGAGCATGGAATAATAATAATTGATTTGGTGAAGAAATAAAATAAAGTAAAGGAGTTTGAGGAAGGATGGTACCTATTCTTTAAGTAACTCCTTTAAGTTTCTTCAAAGGGATTACTTAGGTGGATTTATACATAAAGGGAGGATTAAAGGAGAAAATTAGGGATTTTGGTATGTATATTGTAATGATATTTTATAAAATTAAGTGTAGTTATAGGTTTTAAGAAGGGGGAGAGGTGGTGGCCATTTATAGGGGAGGGAAAGGACACACTTGACATTTTTGAAAACAAGTTAGGTGTAACCTCATTGTTACCTAAAAAAATAATATAAAACCAAAAAAAATAAGAAATTGAATGTTTATTAAGAAAATATGGCTATAAAATAGATTTTTACAAGTTTATAGGTCATTTGTTCACTTAATATCAAGGTTTATTCCCTTGTTAAGCTTATTTTTACTTTAATCATTGTAATTAATTTTAATCACTTTTACTAATATTTTTTGGTATAAAGTTAAGTTTATATTATTAGACTATAAATATTATAGTGATTATATTTTCATTTATAGTTTTTTAAATTCAATTAATATAAGAAGCAAAATTAAGCTTAATTCCAATCTCGTAGACTTGGTGAGAAATCGGGTTTTTAAAGTGAGAATGTTCAAAAGTTCATTAAGATTTTTTAACTTAATTCAACATAAAAAGGATTCAAATGACCTAAATTTGATTAATATAATTATAATTTATATATTGTGACTTTAAAACCAAACTAAATTATAATTTAACCATATAAATAAATTATATTAAAAAGCAGTTTTCAATTAAAATTTAGTATTTTCACTATTCACCAAAAAATAAAGTTTCACAGAAAAATACCAAAAACTTACACTAAGATTATTTAGAAGTTATGAATTCAAAAATTATTTTTATTTTATAAAATTAAATTTCTAAAAGTTTCTAAAATTAATTTTCTTGTTGTTTATAGAAGGACTTAAAAAGTAGTTTTTTTTTGAGAAAATAGTATTTTCAAACCTATAAAGACTTTACCAAAAAATATACGTTTTATCATAATTATGTTTTATTTATATAAAAATATTATAAATAATATTTAAAAATTATTTATTAATATTCATATTATTATTTTTAATGACTATGTTATAGCTATCATTTTTAATTAATTATAATAAAAAAATGTAATTTTGTAGAAACTTAGTGTTGCGTGCAACGCAAGACAAGCCGATGTTGTGTATAATGCACACCAAGTTGGTTTGGTGTGTAGCGAAAAATTATATTGGGGTATCATATAATGAAATAATATCATGGACCAACTTAAAAATAAATATTAACTTGGTGCTCTCATATAACATATGTTATATTCAGTGTTTCGTGAAATAAAAAATATCAAAAAGATTTAATTAATTTTATTTTTTTTACAAAAACTCAGGGTGTTGCATTATACCCCCTTAAAATGAATTTCCCTCTTGAATGTTTTGGGTTATCAATGGTTTAATACTTTTATTTTAGTTTAATATAAACCCTCATTGTAAAAATGAATACTAAAACTTCCTTTAAAAAAAGAAAGTTGGAAACATAACAGTTGCCCAAAGTAACAATAAACTAGGTTTCTACATAGGAGAATATAGGTGGTAAGTGAAAACAAGGACATGTAAGAGAAATATAACTATCAAGTTCTGGTGGGTAATGATAGATAACTTGGTTATGAGAAATCTAATAATCACAAAGCCATAAATTTGCGATGATCTAAGGGACCATTTGATTCATCAGAGAAGAAGGTATTGGGATAACCTTTTAATTTTTCAAGATTAGTTATCCATATTTAAATCATTTTCATGAGAAGTTATACTTTATTGTATTCCCTTTCATAAGTAAAATGTCACCCTTTTTGCATGTCTTGACCAATCTCCACTTCACCTCATTCTCTAAACAGGAAGGTGAATTTTTCATTCCTAAAGAACTAATAGATCATGAGATCCATGATAAGTCATACCATATCTCGTAATTTTCCATTAGAAAATGTTTGTTATAGAAGGTTATACAATATTTATAAATACTCATTTGGTATGATAATACTTTAATCTAAAAAAATTCATGCAATGTTTATCTTAAACATTCTATAAATAGTTAACCTTATAAACCTTTTGAAAGATAAAAATGCAAAAAATTTATAAATAAGGTAACAAAATTAGCTTAACATTGATCCACTATATATCAAAAAGTAACTCTTGGTTGTAACATTCAAAACATGTGAATACCATCATCGTATACTCTCTTGAAACATGGTAATATCCTGAATTACCATAAATATTTTTTGAAAATATGTATGCTTCCTTTTTCCAATGATTACTAGATATATTCATTAAATCAAATAAGTTGTAAAATTCATACATGATAACATGGAATAATGTTTCAAAAAATCCTTAATTGGTTCTAAGTTCATTGATACTATGAAATTTACTTTATCCAAAACAATTATCTCTTTATCCAAGCTAAACACAATTTTCCATATATCATAAACACATTAAGGGTTACCTTCCCTTAGTCAAAACACCACATTTACATTAAATAACTTTTCTATGTCTTAATAACCATTTAAAATAACCTAAAGTAAAACTTATACTGAAAATAATTATATACTTCATGATTAAAATAACATAATTCTTGAGTTCCAAAACATGAATAATTCATTCATCCAAATTTATTCTTAAACTATTTCTCAGGCTTTGTCAAATTATTACTTAATATCTATTTCATGTATTATGAAGTAAGAATCATATTCTAAGGTTCCTCAACCTTAATATAATCATTCTTCTTTAGTTTAATTTAAAAAATACAGTAAGAAAATTCTATACATTTCACATGTCATTTGTGGTCTCCTTATCTTCAGAAGTTTGTCCAATACTCATGGATATTCCTGATTATCTTTAGGAGATTGACACTTAAGAAATAAATTTTCATCATGAACATAATTTAAACATTTAAAAAATTAAATGTTAACCCAGTTCCTTCTAGTTTCCACTATTGAATAAAACCACAAAGCATAAAGTGAGAAACATTTATCATAGCAAAAAACCACATAAACATGAAAACAAATTACTCATAGGATGTATAAATAATGACACATACTTATTTAATATATGACACCTTATTTTTATCCTTGGTTATTCATAGTTATATTCTATTTAAATTCTTCATGATTTTCCATGAATAGTTTGTGAATTCCCAATGAATATCCCCCAGGAGTGTCAAACCAAGTGCGCAAAAAGGCCCATTATCATGTACCAGGTTACACCAATTCAGGCCCAACAAACCTTGTCAAAGTTGTTAACCCCAGGTACATCTGTACCAAATCCACATCCACTTATATTATCTAGACATGGATATATTTCTTGGAAACCACTAACTCCATCCTTTACCAAAATTAAAGGAAATTTTCATATACTTTTCCCCATCCTTAAACTTATCCTTAGATAAATCCCTAGGGATATCCTTATATATATTCCTAGGGATATCAATAAAGTTTTCCCATTATAATTTACAAATGTTTACTAAACCTCCACTTTGATACCAACTATAACAACCCTATATTTTCATACATTAACATTACATAACTTTTGTGGAATACTTACAACATTATAAAAACAGATTCCCAAAGACCGTGTTAGTTTAGTGACTTTGGAAACATGGAAAAAAAATATTTTAACTTAGTGACAGATCTTAAATGTTTCCCACAAATATATTAACCTTTGTAATTATACTTAAAAACATTTCTTCATAACTTATGGAAAATAATTATAATAAAGGGGTGAGATCAAATGATCATTAAGGTAAAATAATGGAAATAATTAATCATAACATGAACATAAGGGTACAAGAATATGAGCATAACATTAAAAGATCATAACCTATATATCAAAAATCATAAACATTAATCATGGCATAAATATTGGTATTTAATAAGACATGAATCATAATGAAATAAATAAAATAATCCATAATATAATAACATAGTAATAATACATTGAATTTTGGAAGACACATAAGCATATAAAATAATTTCCATAGTAGTAAAGGTATCACTTCGAAGGCTATATTAATAGTATGGGTTCACTCCGCATAACATATTGGTAGTCATGGTTTAATCCCATGTCTATCATAGTAGAATGAGTTCACTCCCCAAACCATTTTGTTAGTCATTGTTCACACCCATGGATATATTAGTAGTCAAGGTTCACTCCCAAGACCAACTTAGTCTATCTTCTAAGATATAAATCAATACCCAATGCATTAAAGGGAGATATAGCTCCCACCCATGTCATAATGAAATCATACATATGTGGGATATGGGATCCTAAAAATTAATCATAACATAACCCATTAAATGAAATGGGTATCATAAAAATGTAATATTATTCAAACTTGTAGAAAAGATATATGTTTCATAATCATTTCATGAAAGCATATCCCATGAAAAGTAATGGGTTTCATGGACATATAACCCATGAAATAGAAATAGATTTCATAAACATAGAACACATGAAAGAGAAAAATATTTCATAAAACTATAACCTATGAAGGATAAACATCTTTCGTAAAAATATAACCCATGAAATAGAAATGGATTTCATAAAAATAAAACTTATGAAAGTGAAAAAAGTTTCATAAGCATAATTACATCAAAAAATAATCCCTTCAAGAAATAATATAAATGGAACCTTTGGATCATTTCCTATAAAGTCATGAGTAACATCAACAAATATCATCTTACATGAGAAATAATTTTGAAAGATCTTTTAAAATACTTTCTTGAGGTAAATACCATTTCTTATTTAAATATTCTTTTTAAAACAAGAAAATTCTTAAAAAATATTTTTGTTGAAAATAAACTTGAAAAAAATAAAGGATGGTTGAAAACGTTTTGAAAAAATTTTTCCTTGAAAATTTATAAAATAATATTGAAAATATTTTTAAAAACTTTTTTCATGAAAACTTTTAAAAAAATATTGAAAACATATTTAAAATATTTTTCCTTGAAAACTTATAAAATAAGGTTTAAAAATTTTTAAAACCTTATTTACCTGTAAAATTATAAAATAAGGTTGAAAAAATTTTGAAAAAATTTTTCAATGA
The DNA here is from genome assembly GCA_963277665.1 of Viscum album. Taxonomy (NCBI): domain Eukaryota; kingdom Viridiplantae; phylum Streptophyta; class Magnoliopsida; order Santalales; family Viscaceae; genus Viscum; species Viscum album. Next base: position 29,865,644 of record OY728150.1, on the reverse strand, counting down.
AAATTTATAAAATAATATTGAAAACATTTTTAAAACTTTTTTAATTGAGAAATTATAAAATAATCTTGAAATTTTTTAAAAACCTTTTCCCTTGAAAAATTATAAAAGAATCTTGAAAATATTTTGGAATCCATTTTCATTGAAAACTTATAAAATATGTTTAAAAATATTTTGTAAACAAAATTCCTTGAAAACATATCAAAGATGATTGAAAAAATTTCTAAAACCTTTTTCATAGAAAAATTATAAAATAAGCTTGAAATTTTTTTGAAAATAGTTTCCCTTTAAAACTTATAAAAGAATCTTGAAAATTTTTTGAAAAGCATTTTCCTTGAAAAATTATAATAAAAGCTTGAAAACATTTTGAAAAATTTTTTCATTGAAAACCACCTTAAAAGAAAAAATTTCCAAAATATTAGGGATTTGTTTATTATTTTTTAAAATTACTTTTTAGTCTTATAAAGGAAGCTTCAAGGGAATTTTTGTTATGACGGTGGGTAAATCCATACATGTCGAACATTCCTTTTCCACTATAAAAAAGTTAGAAAAGATCCCCGACTAGAAAAAGACAAGAAAATTACCTTAAAAAAACCCTTTTGTTTAAAAGGAAAAACATGGGTAAATATTTCTTTTAAAAGTCACATGATAATATTAAAATATTTTTGGAAACATTTTAGAAAACATGGTTTGAAGGAACCTAGGCTTCCGACTGAATAGAGAGGTAAATTCATACTTTATTAAAAACAATTTTTTTGATAATATTATATACCAAAGAGTGGAAAAATGGTTCTATTAATTGGATATATCATTAATAAACATAGGTTAGAAACTCATGAGAATTATTTAGATATGTATTATAATATTTCATTAATGAAACAATAGTCATAAACAATCTCGATAAATGATGATATTGTTTTGACAAGCACTTATCACTTGGTAACTTTGAATCATACTCACAATGTAATAAATTGAAATTAAATAGAGCCTAAAATATTAGTAGAAAGAAATATATTCATGATATAACATGTAAACTGGAAGCATATACACATCATAAAATAATATAGGTGCATAACAAAACATGTGTCTCAAAGAAGGAAAATTGAGACAAAATTACTTTACTGATTTGGTAACTTTTGAACCATAAAATCCATGAAATAAAGATCATAAAATGGATATAAAAACACCAATAAATTTAATTATAATAATAATATAATACATTCAAGGGTAATATATACAAAAAACCAAAGAAAAGGGTGGTGAACATGACATGTATCTCATAGATATAAAAAGTGATATGAAACTCCCTTACCTTATGTCTTGATGCTCATCATACTCATAAAAATATCCTGTATAATAAATATAAGTTTATTATAAATATTTTACATAACCATATTATTATATATAATACCAAATATTATTTGATTATTACTTTATATTACTCACTTATTAAAAATTCTATGTTAAGGTTTCGCTTCGAGTAATATCCACTTTGTTCTTCATACAAGTTTTTACTTATTATTATTGATTGTCTTACTTAGATCATTATTTAATTACTTAAATAATGTAAAAAATTATATAAATATCATATATATTCAGTATATATGTATTTATAATAATATATAAAATATAGAGAGGTGAAATGAAATACACTGTTCATGGAGACGGTAGGCCGTACATATGCATGAACATTGTTTCCATTTTTTATCATATTGAAAGTAAATGACATATATGTATATAATATCATTATATTAGCATTATTATGTTATATATATAATATATTTTCACTAAAAACATCCTTAATATATTCCATGTAATGTGTGAATGAATCACATCACTTTGAGGAGGCGGTAGTCCACACATCCACAAACGATGTTATCTTATTTACACAATATGGAAAGTATAATGGTATGTGTTATAAAATAATTATAGAAGAATAAATACGTATTAAATATCATATATATCATATATAAATAGTTCATACATCATATTTCTCAACCATGAGAGGCAGAAAAGGTAAAATGAACAACATCATTTTGTAAGGCGGTAGTTTACCATAAATAGGAACAATAAGTTTGTTATGGAAGTGTGTGTGTTTCGTAGTTCCTTAAAACATGTGTTCTAGTTTTAATAATCACTGCTTCCAGGCAGTTTCTATTGGATTTATTCATGGAATTGGAAACTTCCAATAGTTCTTTATCCAAAGGGGACCTTCTTCCCAAAGGAAGGTGTTTGTTAATTTTGAACTTTACGATACTTAGGAACGTACATTGGTCAAGAGGATGGGAGGTCAAACTCATCACATACTTTTTGGGGGAATTTTTGTCTACTTAGAGACTCTATTTGTAAATTTAAGATATTTTTATGAATCCTTATTAATTCACTAAGCATAACATAAGTTTCCCTTGAAATTTACAATCACTTATTAACATGTGTAATTTAGAATCATCAGTATGCATTCAAAGTTATTCATTAATGGAGATATCCATATGTATTTGAGTTTCTCTATAAATGGTATCATCTAATATAATATTTCAAGATTCTTTTAATCATCATTATGATGATACAGGTTTTTAATCCACTCAGTAGGGCACTCTAGAATTTATTGTCATCCAGGGAGACAAAAGCTTTTTTTGATATTAGGATCGTACCCATGAAATGGGTTACCTACGTATCTTTGTTAAAGGAATCAGAGCCCTTGTAGTTCGGTGCCGTTTAATGGGACACATCATACCTTTTATGGTCATGTGATAAGAACATAACCATACAGTTTAATGTCATGTGGTAAGGACATCTAAGCGAAAGGTGCTTAGTCAAAGTTTGGTGTGGGACTTATGCAGAAAACAGACCAGTGAACATGGAAAGATATGGGTTTCCAAGTTTGATTAGACCCTATTGGGAATATGGCCCAAGGATAATAGGGTTGATTTTGAAATGTTGGGTTTTAACCGCAAGGAGGCTTCCTACGTATCCCATGTGGACGGGAATCAAATCCCACATAGTTCGATAAATCTCATAAGATATTGTAGTCCTTTGAGGGAAATGATTGAGTTTGGGCTTACTTTATAAAAAGGATTCCTTGATGATTTTTCGGTTTAATTTGGGAATTATTCCTAAGGAGGATTACCATGTTAATGAAATTAGGGTTGGATTCCTGAAGAGGATATCAAGTGAGCTCGGGCCCTGAAAGGGGTTCCTACATATCATGGTTTGAACAGGAATCAGAGTTCTCGTAGTTCCTTCAAAAATGGGTGTTTGTTTAAATGTTGTAATCATCCCAAATCTCTAATCCCACATGAGTCATGATCGGTGCGACAAATAAGAGGATGTGAGAGATTCAACAATTACACATGCACTTTTCCTCCTCCACTGGTGGAAGAGGGTGCACCTATGGCGGCAAGAGTGGATGAGGCTTGAGTTGAACTGAGAAGAGGGTGAGGAGAAAAGCCTTACCTTTATTAACTTTACATTACACAAGGATCCAATGAAAGGAATAAGGGATGAAGGTTAGGGGGCTTACACCAGGATGGCTTCCCATGGTGAAAAAGCTCAACAGGAGAGGGAAAGGGTAACGAGAGTCCCTGTACCCATCTCTCCTTTGGTATTTGGCACCTAAGAAGAGAGGTGGAGAAATGATTCTACCTCCTTCAAGAAAATATAGGGGATTATGCAAGGATGGTTTCCCTAAAATTAATCTTGTATGGGGTGGGATACTTCTCCTATGCTTGCGTGGAAACGAAAGTGTGAACCATACCTTCCCTACTAGAGACCTGAGGTTCCGGGTCATCTCTTTGAGAAGGGAGAGGCCAGGACCCAAACCCTCCTCCAAACTGGGAACTTCCCAATACTGTTCCCGGGAGAAAGGTCCATGTGACTATAGATATAAAAAACCAAACACTCCATGAATCCTAACTCCCTTATAAAACAAATGTGAGAAACCTATGACTGTAGATATACAAACCCAAATAGGAGACATGATAATATTCATTTTCGAAAGGTTTCATAAGTCGCGAGATTTTGGAGGAGGCTTCAACTTAGTCCCTTTTAGATAAGGGAACCAAGGAAAGAGATACCCTGCCATGAATGGATTTAAAGAGGGTACTTGAGTTGGTATGTAGGATTTATACCAAGCTTTAACGCATAGGTTCCTCACGCAATGTGTCACGTAGGTACCCCACGGTGATGTACCGTGCAGGTGTGCTGCGCAGGTGTGCGACACAGGTGTGCTGCGCAGGTGTGCCGCGTAGGTGTGTCGCGCAGGTGTGCCGCGTAGGTGTTCCGCGCATGTGTGCCGCGCAGGTGTGCCGCGCATGTGTGCCACACATGTATGCCACATAGGTGTGTATGATGATTGAATAATGTATTTTATATAAGAGAACCAAACCTATATAAAAATTGTAAAAGAATTTCAAAACATGGTTATCCTGTTTAATTATCTCTTCTCTTGCATTTTAGTGAACTACCTAAGACAATTTGAGGGATCTTGGAGAAAGAGCTACGCAATGGAATATTTAGGGAGTCTTTTAACATTTTCAGTCCTAAAATGGGGAGCCCAAGGGTCATATTTATAGGCATGTATGGGCCTGGTCGAAGTAACATTTTTCCGTGAAGATTCTCCACACAACTCTGGCGCGTAGGGGTGCAGAAATTATTCTATCGTGCATCTTTGTCAAACAGCTTTGCTGCGTAGGTTTGTGGTGCAGGTTTGTCGCACAGCTCCATCACGCAGCTCTGTCACGCAACTTTTCCGTGCAGCCCTTTGAAGGATTTGAATTTCCTTTGAATTCTTCGAACCTTGCCTTAGGATTTTGAAATCTCCAAGGAAATCTTTACAGTATTTTTGTATTATTTAAGTGGTGTCAACAAAATCCCCCTCTAAGTATTGGATCTAACTAGAAAGAGGGTCGAGTCCTAAGGTAAAATAATGGGGAAAATACTATGGGTTAATTGTTGGACAACACCGGTTTTCCGCAGAGCTACTTCACATAGGTACGCCGCATAACATTGTCGCGCAGGTAGGTCATGCAGGTTTATAGATGGATATAAATAGGTTTGATTCTTTGTGATTTTTTTCATCCATTCCTCCAAATTTTCCATCTCTTGTTGCATAGCCCTTTTCGTCTAGCCTTAACGCGTTGTGCTCTCATGTAGTCTCTTTGAAATTTTCTCAAGGTGAAACTACTTTGGTGTTGGAGCTATGTGAAAGGACTTCATCGAAGGAGTTGCATGAGGATCCTTGTCGAAGGACCTATGCGACAGACCTTGTCGAAGGGCCTATGCGAACAACTTCCTTTAAAAAATATTTTTGATTTGATTTTCATTTAAGTTGAATTTTAAGTAAAAATATCAACTTAATAGGGGAATTTTGGAAATTATTTTTCTAGAAAATGACTCATTTGATAACCTCTACTGAAGAAGCTAAAGCTCGTCAAAATGAAATGATGAAGATCGTTGGATCATACTATTATGGCATTGTTGAAAGTACTCTTCCTGGGCTATAAAAGTGTTTAATTCTATATCAACGCAAATATCAACAAATTCTATACCTACCCCTATATGGGCATGGGATTTTACAATATGCCCATGTTCCATCTGTCAAGAAGTATTTTCCAAAGAATTGGTTTATTCAATATTCCAACTGTTACTGCATGAGTATTAGTGCAAGGGGGTTCCAGTACATGAAGGAATAGTCCCTATTGGTTTCATTCTACATCATAGTGGTTGTACTCTAGATATGAAGGATCATCTTATAGAGACATGGAAACATTTATATGATTCAATGTTTTGGGCTTCTCAGATAGATTAGTCTAATGGTTGGAATGAAGATTAGGATCTTCATTTTGAAGGAGTTGTGAGACCTAAATGGATGTGGGAATTTTGGGTGCGACCAACTTGTGAAGAATTCAAGAAAGATTTATCAGATGTTCATTTCTATTAAGCTGTCTAGATGGGGAAAACTTATGTTTATAAAAATGATTTCATTTATGAATTACTGAGATGATGGAGTCTGCAAATTAATTCCTTCCATTTAACGCATGGTGAAGTTGGTATTAGTCTCTGGTACATCTACCAAATAACTGGAATTACCATTATCGGGGAAATGTATGATGAGTTTATTCCTCCCGCTACAACATGGGGTAATGTTTCAAGAACACTATCGTTGGATCATGAACTATTCAAAATAGAAAAGATATTACCCAAAGACAAGAAAGATATTCATGCTAGGGTGTGGATGGAAGATTTTTTTAGAACCAACAACATAGAAAGGTACCACCTATGGACATCCTACTATTTGTACTTCTATATATAACCAGGGTAGTTTAGGCACATATTGGACTACATTAGAGAGATGTTACTATAAGCACTAGGGAGACAAAGTCAAATATGATATTAATTTAAAGATATGCTTACCCGCCTTCCATTCCATGTGGTTTAGCATTTACTTGCTTCCAGTTCGTGAGTCTGAAGGCAGTGTAAGGCCGGGGGATTTTATTATTATGTATAAATTAGTAGAGGTGAAAAATATTGGGTTAAAAACTCCTATATTAGCAAGAATTTACCATTATCTACTTAATCTATATAATGGGAAGGCTCCATTTAGAATTTCAGGTCTATTTCAAGTGTTGTGGGGTTGGATTGAAGCACACTTTTCTTCATACTCAGTGTTGAATTCAGTTAGAGTCCCCAATGGTCGATTCACCCCATTTTTAAAGAACGTTTTTGGTATTAATCCCCCGAATTTGAGAGCTGATGTAGTGATAAAAGTATTGAATGTCTTAGGATAATTCAGCTTCTTTTCTTTTGGTAACCCACCAACTAGAACATTTATTAATGATGGTAAAGAAAAGAATTATGAGATGAGGTCTTATATGATGGGATTTAAGGATGGTGCATTATCGAACAGGACTGATGGTGAAATTATCTTTGAGGCATTCATCCCTTATAGGTTTTCTCATCAGTTCATATGTCTTCAACAATCAAACACTTTTCCACCCACATATGTTAGACATGAGAAACACCCAATGGTAGCGAGACAATTATGGATTCTAACGGCTTTAGAGGAATCCAAATTGTTGATTATGTTACCTCCACCAGATGCATTAATCAGATTGGAAGATGGATATGACAATTCTTGGGCTTCTTCATATCCTCAAGGGGATTTGATGAAGGGAATATATCGAGTGGTAGCTACAACGATTGTTGCACGTGGAAATAATGGTAAGAAGTCCAAGGCCAAAGATGATGCAGAAGTTTCAAAGGTTTCAAATCCCTCAAAACATCTTCACAGGAGGTATACCAAGAAGACCATAGCTAGAGAACCAATACCTCCAATGCCAAGGCGATCTAGTCACCGCCATCAAAAAAAGGTTCCTATTCCATCTGTTGAACTCCTTGAAGAAGAAAGGAGGCCTGGAAAGGCTCACCAGTCCAAAGGTATTGATTATCCTCCATAATCAACCATACCAAGATTGAATTATGTGCGACCTTCATTCATTCATCATTGGGAGTGTGAACCGTGATCTTAGGGATGCATGGGAATTCCTCTAACATGGCATTCGAATACCAGATGTTGGTGACATTAAGGAACCTTATAATTACAATCCAGATAATAACCTTGTACAAGAGTATATTATATAGATGGAGGCTTTTATATATGCAACTGAGGAAAAATCCCAGCCTCTAAATGAGTATCTCATATGATGGACTTAGGAGTACACGAAGGGGTAATTATTGACCCTGAGGAGGAGTGGGATATTTATGTTAATACTGAGAATGTATTTTCATTTTATTTTGTCTCAACTTTTCTTTACCATTCATTATCATTAATATTCATTAAAATGTATTTTTGCAGCTTGAATGTAGGGAAGGAAACTTCGGACCAGTTCTTGAATCACTAAAGTACGGGCCTGTAGGATCTCCCATTGATGCAATTAATGATCCTCCTTGTTCTTCAGAACTTCATCCAGGAGCGATAATTTTGATTGGGGTAATGGAGATGGATAATCCTCAACCATTACCTCAAGTTTCTCCCTCCAAGAGGAGTATTTCTATTTCCCCCAGGATTTTGAAAAGAAATGTAAGAGAGCAATGAGATTGATCCGAAGTGTTCTCCCAAAGAGTAAGTGTTTATACTGTTATTAGGGCATTCAATTTTCTCAATACTCTTCGGTAATCACATTTATCCTCTTGAAGGATCTATTCCTCTCTCTTCTCTCAAGGGACTAAGAGTAGATTATTCTAGACTAGAGAAGGAAACCCCATGATAAACCCAAGTTCATGTTGATGAATATTCTATCTTAGTAGAAAAATCATCAAAAGATTCATCTGTACCCATTCCCAGCTCCACTGAGAGAGAGAAAAGTCATGGTAAGATCAAATACATTTCTCTTGAATATTAAAATCTTTGATAATATTCTTGTTTTCAACATATTTAAGATAAGTTTCCTTTTCCAATGGGTCCTAAAATAACCAATGCTGATATTCCTTTTTCTCCAGAAGAAAGGAATGAATACCCAGGACAACCTGAAATAAATACTGATGTTGGCCCAAAATTGGCAAGATCTAATGATGATATACCGATTGAAGAGACAATGGAACATAATGTCAGTGAAGCCAATTTGGGAATCAACCAATGTTTGTTAGATACCTTAAATGATAATGATGCTATAACATTCCAAGCCGCATACACTGAAATGATGGAAGACCTTAATCTAAATATTGATATTCCAGGTTCCATCAAAGAGTTTGGGGATTTTCATGAGGAATTTCAAGGACGTAAGTCCTTATTCTTGAATTTTATGTACACAATTGTTCTTCTTTACTTGATTCTTTACATCAAAGTTCACCTTATGTAGCTTTATCTGCAGAAAATGTTGCAAAGGCTCTTTAGAAATGGGGAATTCCACTCTATCCTTCTTCTATTGGACCTGGAGAAATACCTATAGAGGACCCTTAATCAAAACAATCTCCAGAGCCTTCAATTATGCCAATTGGGATAAATAAAAAAAGTGTCCCTTCTCAAGAAACACATACTCAAAATGATGAAGTTGAGAATATCGAGGATGAATCCAATCAAATAACTGACTTATTATTAGGTAAATATCATCGATTGTCTTGGATAATACTCTATTCCTGACATTTTATAAATCTTAAAATGACCTTGATTTATCGTTTAGGGTTATTATCTTCCACAGTTAGATTGGAAGGTGAAAATTCCATGTGGGCTCAGACATCAACAAAAGGTGAAGCTTCTACTGTTCTGAGAGAAATAGAACAAGGCAAATCCTTAAGTGATCTATTTCCAGAGAACATTTTACCTCATGGTAGTGACTCAGATTCAAACTTAGAGATACAATATGCTCTTGGAATGGAATGTAAGAAGACATGGCGACATATCTAGAGCATAATTGCTGAGAAGCCTTTAGATGAACTGTCGTCCCATTTTTCAAAACTACTAGCACTATTTTTCATATTGGTATTTAGTGGATTTAATTATCAACCAGTCTATGATGAAATGAAAGAGACCATTTGCCGATGGGATCAAAAACATTAGCTGCGAAGAGATTTTGAAAAGGCTAAATAGATTATCATTATTTAGGGCTTTTAACCTGCAGTAGCTGAGGCAGAGGTAGATCATAATAAGAAATTGATCGAAATTAGCAAAAAAATAAAATAATCCACAAAGGAGTGTTTATATCTTCAACACCAACTTTATGCTTTGGGAGAAACCCAGTTAGAGGGGATAAACACCATTTCAACCACTAAGGATGCACTTCGTCAGGCCGAGGAGGCTGGGTTGCTCAGCTATCTCAACTTCAAAATATAGCTGATAGGGCTTATGAAGCTGTTCAACAAATGAGGATTCATTTTGAGAGCTTATTTTGACGTATGATAGAGAGGCTCCATTCTGTGGATGTTCCTATGATTCCATATAAATGAAAGTAATTCCTTGTCTCTAATCATATGTGTCTTCATTCCTATTTTACATGATTGTACTATTAAAGGTAAGGATGAGAATGACCTTTTTTAATCATTAAACCTTCATGTTATAAAACCATGATTACAATGACAAGAATGAGGGTGCTCATAATTTTCTTTTTAAGCCAGTGGGACTAATGAGCATAGTTTGATTTTTGCTATGGTTGTATGGACAATCCCACAAACATTATATATTTTTACTTTTTTTTATTACTCAATATTACCTAAATCATAAAAAGGTATGTTTAGTGAGCTAAGACTTGAATCTTGTTCAGATTACCCTTTACAGGTTTTCAATATAGTGGGAATTTGGTATTTTGGTATTGGCAGTTTAGAGTCATGCATGTTGGACTATAAAGGGATTATGTTTAAGGTCGAAATATCTTTGACCATAAATTTGAAATTAAATTCCAAACAAGACTTAGTGACTAATAATCACTTTAATATTATTTAAATATTTCCAAGGGGAATATTGAGCCATGATTTTTATGGTCACCAAATTTAAAACTTGTATCAACATAAGGGGAGTATTTTTCAAGAATGAAGTTACCATTATTTGACAAACCCGTTATGGGGGTTATATTATGCAGGGTCAACTGGGGAATATGCTGCATAGCCAAATAGTGGAATCTTTTGACTGATAGGCCCATTATGTAGGAAATTTATGCAAGGCCACCTAAGGGAAAGTGATGCATAGTCAGGTAAAAATGTTCTTAAGAATTTAACAGTTTACTGTTGACAGACAGGGGAAAATAATATTTGGGTGAATCAAGACCACAGTGGGTGGTTATTCTAAGGAAAAGGATTTTAAGAATAAAAGGTTATTTTTATGCCTACATATGACATGAATAGGAAAACCACTTGTATACAAATTTGGTGTATGAATAATGGTTGAAATTTATCAGAAATAGGAATTTTTGATATAAAGCTGTGTAGTTTTAAGTCATGTAGTGAGGACATTATACTGTGCAGTTTTAAGTCATGTAGTAAGGACATTATGTGGATTTAATTTAAGATCTTTAACTTTGACCGAAGGTACAAGACTCTCCCAATTTATTGATAATTTTTTTGGAAATATATTACTATATTCAAGTATGGAAGGGAAAATTGTAAAATATTATTATGGAATTCCTAGATCTGAAGAATGATATGGAAAAGGGGCTAAAGGAATTAGAAGAAGTCTTTTCCAAGAACGAAGTTACCATTACTTGAAAAACCTATTATGGGGGCTGTATTATGCAGAGCCAACCGGGGAATATGCTTCATATCCAAATAGTGGCATCTTTTGACTGACAGGTCCATTATGTAGGAAACTTATGCAAGGCCATCTAAGGGCACGTACAACATAGTCAGGAAAAAGAGTTATTAAGAATTTTGAAATTCTATTTCTAAAAGCCAAAGAAATTTTATGGTGATTCAGATTTTCCAAAGCATAGAGTTTGGGTTATGGATAAAGGTACCTATATATGGAGAGGGTATTTTAAACCAAGATTTCCAATGAATTGGAGGAATATAACTTTTAATAAGGTCTAATCCAAACGTAGGAGTTGCGGTGTATATTTTTTTAGGTCATACAACTAGGACAATAAATGGAAACAATATATGATATGTGGCCAAGTGATTCCAAGGTTATTTTATATAGATTTTAACACATGGATAGGGAAATGTTTAAACCATAGTCTTGAAGACTTTTATATTGAGAGAATGATAATGGGACAAATATATCTGAATGACTAATTTAAAATATAAATTCTTGTATATTTTTGTCAAAGTTTGAAGGGGAAAAAATACTATAACTAAGAACGAAATTACCATTATCTTATAGACTCATTATGGGAGTTGTGTTATGAAGGGCCAATTGGGGAATATAATGCATAACCAAATAGTGGTATCTTTTGACTGACATGCCCATTATGTAGGCAATGTATGCAAGGACACCTAAGGGAAAATGCTATATAGTCAAGAAAAAGAGCTCTCAGGTATTAGAAATTCTATCACCAGAAACCATAAGAAAGATTATAAAGATCTGGAAAATATTCAAGATTAAGAGTATGAAATATAGAAGGGTGTTGTGCTCAATGCACATAAGAAATATTTGAATCAATATTGTCCATGAATCTGACATCCTTTACATAGATCTAACTCAAATGTTAAATAAATACTTTCTTTGTTTCATTTGAATTAATATTGTGGTTTGCAGTTTAAATTCCTATAGTGAGGGAATTATACTGTGCAGTTCTAAGTCATGCAGTGAGGACATTCATATCCCCATAATAATTTGAGACACCTTATTTATATAAATAATCCTTTTAACTAATTCCGAAGTCCACGTGAGCTATGCTCAGTGTGAGAAAAAGGAGCAATAAGGGTTTCTTCTATAACACAAAGGTGACACAAGTGAAGAATAGGGGTGTTAGATTTCCATGTATTTTAACGTCATGCAGAAAGGATGAAGATGAACTGATGTGAAAAGAAAGACTTGTTGTAGTTGGACTAAGGGATAAAACCCAAGTGTTACTAAGTGTCTTTCTGAGGGAAAGAATCAAGCCATATGTAGTTCTTTAAACATTCCCTAAGTAGGTTTGATTCTTATATAAAGAATAAAGGGGTTTTTTTATATATCTTGGTTGGGACCAAGATTGAAGATCTAGGCATCTCTATGTATCTCATATAGATGATAATCAAGCCGTATATATTTATTTAAACAATCATTTTCTACACCAATCAAATTTGACATGGGAAATGGGAATTTCAACACATTCTAGAAGAATGATTAAATTTAAGACACAAGATAGTATGAAAATAAAATAACGTATCTTAAAAGAGAACTATGTATAGATTTAGTTTATATACAGGATAAGAAAAAGGGAAGTAGAAATTTTGTGATTGCGACTGGGCCCAAGATTGGAGATCCAAACATCTCTAAGTATCTCAAATAAATGAGAATCCAACCACACATAGTTCTTGAAACAAGGTCCCTATATAGATCTGACTCAGACATAGGAAAGAGAGGGACTCGTATTTAACTAAGGAGTAACAATTATGTCCATGATGATTGCTTATGGAAGTTTTTAACATCAAGTAGAGAAGATGTTAGTCGTACAGTTTAATGTCATGTAATGAGGAAAAATGGTCTCATGTAGTTTAACATCATGTGACATGAACAAAGATGATACACATTTTAATGTTATGCAACATGGATGCTTATTTTTGTTACACAGTTTAACATCTTACAATTAGGACTTTTTACTATACAGTTTTATGTCTTGTAGTAAGGACACGGGGGGCTACACAGTTTTTAGTCTTACAGTGAGGATGTAAAAAAATGTTGTTATACAAAGTATTTCTTCAATAATATCACATTGGTTGGAGTTTTAATAAGCTCTCCATCCATTGAGATTGAGGAATAAGCTCCATTTGAGTAGAACTTATTTATATAATAAGGTCCTTCCACTTTGGCTCAAGATTTGTAGGTTTCTTTCTTGGTATCATTGGAGTCCTGAGGACTAGTACCAATTCTCCTTGAAGAAATGAATAGAGGTGAACTTTCTTGTTGAAATATCATGCTATTCTGTTCTATTATACTTCCAAGTGATGAAAAGTATGCAATATTTTTTCATCTAACTGCTCCAGCTCATCAAATCATTTCTGAGACCTCTCATCTATATAAAACTGATCAAAGATTGCAACTTAGAGTAAAGGAAATTGCATTTCAATTTAAAAAACAGATTCTATTCCATATACCAATGAATAGGGAGTTTCTTGGGTGGCAGTATGGGTAGTAGTCTGATAATATCATAAGCCATTCAAAAGTTCATCGGGCCATGATTTTTTATCTTTATCCACCATATTTTGGAGTATATTTTATAGGGTCTTATTAAAGGCCTCTATCTATCCATTGGACACTGCATGATAGCGGGATGAATGGTTGGATTTGATATTATGTTCCTGATATAAATTTTTTACCTTAGTAGAACAAAAATTGGTGCTATTTTCCATCAAAATAGTACGAGGGGAAATAAATCTGGTGATGATATTAGTTTTGATAAAATTAACAATGATTTTGGCTCCGACTTCTTTGAGAGGTTTTACCTCATCCCATTTGGAGAAGAAGTCAGCACCAATAAGGATATACTTGAATTGCTTAGCTGTGGCTGGAGGCTAAGGTCCTACAATATCCATTTCCCATGTGGAAAATGGCCAAGAGTATTTAGTTGTATGTAGCAAATTTGGGGGTTGATGAATAAAGTTGGCATGAAATTGGGAGGGATGACATTTCTTATTAAAATCTGTACAATCCTACATCATTGAAGGAAAAAAGTATCCAAGCCTTCAGATCTAATCAGAGAGTCTGTGCCCAGACTAGTGGGCACCACAAGTTCTTGAATGCACTTCTTTCATGACAGCTGCAATCTCTTCTCCATTAATACATATGAGGAGGATTCCATTGAAGCCTCATTTGTAAATGATTTTCTGATGGTCTGGACTCTCATAAAGAGTAAAATTGGCCACTTGTCGTCAGATCTTTTCTTTTTCAGCCCTATCTGGTGGAAGTAATCCATTGTGAAGATATTCTATGATGGGTGTTCTCCATCCTATGGCATGACCATATGGATCAGAAATAGGGCTAATCTCATTAATTTCCTCCATTATAGGTTGAATAAAATGTGAGACCACACGATGATAGGCTATGCTAATTATTGTATCATCCCAATTCAGATCTTCCAGAGTTTTTGCTGCATTATCCAGTGCATAATATTAGGCATTTTGTGATCGAGGGATATAATATAATGTTGGATCTGAGGGAAATTAATCAATTAATCCTATGATGTAATCACACAAAGGGATTATCTCTTCTTTTCTGATAGAATATTCTCTATTGATTTGCTTGATTATTAATTATGAATCACCTTTCACTTTTAAGTAATTCACTTGCACCTAAAGGGACAATTCCAAACCTGCGATGAGATCTTGATATTTTGCCTCATTGTTGGAACCACTTTCTGACAATAAGAAGTAAGGAAACACTGACTTTTCTGGGGAAATAAGGACAATTCCTAACCCAACTTCGTTATGTTTATGGTTTTCCATTCTCTACCATGTGGGACTTATAGAAGAACCATCAAAGTACATTTCCCATGTTTGTGAATTATCCTGAATAGAGAAGACATATTGATCATGAAATTTAGTATTTAATGATGTATCTTCCGCAGATGGATGTCTAGCAAGGAATTCAGCCAGAGTTTGGCCTTTTATTTCCTTTTGAGGCACAAACTGGATATCAAACTATTGAAAAATAACTTCCCATTGTGCCCGACATTCTGTAAGCATAGGATTCCTGAGGATAAATTTGAGCGAGTTACCATGAGAAAAAAATTAGACTTCATGATGTTGCAGGTAGTGCCTCAATTTTTGAACTACAAATATTAATTCCAGGCAACCCTTTTCAATTCTTGAATATTGAGTTTCTACATCAAGCATATTTTTACTGAGATAGTAAAGGCTGTTTTCATTCCCAACATCATTCTTTTGGGGAAGGAATTCACCTAGTGATCTCTCTAAAGATGTCACATAGATAATAAGTGGTCTTCCTTCAATAGGTGTCATTAATACTTGTGTAATTAATAGATATTTCTTGAGGGTATCAAATTCTTCTTGGAAGTCTTTAATCCATTGATAGGTGACTCCCTTATTCTTTAATTTTGTAAAGGGAAAACACTTGCCTACCAAATTGGGGATAAAGCACCGAATATAGGCCAAATTTCATTGGAGTCCTCTTAATTATTTCAAATTCTGAGGAGGTAATATAACAAGGATTTATTTTTTTTCTCAGGATCAACTTTGATTATAATATGGCATACAACAAAGCCAATGAAATATCTTGAGGTTACCCCAAAATCACATTTCAAGGGGTTCATCTTCAAACTGTGTTGCCAAAGTTTATTGAATGTAATCTTCAGATCAACTAAGTGATTGGAATGTTGTCTTGATTTGACCACCAAATAATCCAAATAAAATTCAAAAAATTTACCTAAGAAGGGTTTAAAGATATGGTTCATGGCACGTTGATATGTTTCACATGCATTCTTTAAGCCAAAGCGCATTACCCGATAGAAAAACGCACCTTGAGTGGCTCTGAAGGCTATAGATTCTTCATCCTCTGGGGCCATATGGATTTAATTATACCTAGAGTATCCATCCCTGAAGGAAAGAGCTTCATAGCCAGCTGCTGCATCAATTAGAAGCTCTATAATCAGAACTAGAAAATATTCTTTAGGACAATGACGTTTAAGATCTCTAAAATCAATGAAAAATATGATTTGTCCGTTATTATTTTTCACCGGGTCAATATTGGCCATCCATTTGGGATATTTAACCTCCTTGAAAAATTTATCATTTATAAACTTATCAACTTTAGCTTCAGTTTTAGAGGCATGAGTTGGGTGTGTTCTTCTTGCTGCCTGGCTGAATCCTCGATGTTCTTCTGGAAAACCCAAATGTTGGGTGGATACATCAGTATTAAGACCCATAATTTCTGTACAATTCCAAGAAAAATATATCTCAATATTGTTTTAAAAATGAAGTATACACCTCTTTCTCCTCAGAAGTCATGGCCACACTAATTAGTGCGGGGTGCGGATCTTCTCCTGTACTCAGATTTATTTCTCCGAGATCATCCATAGTGGTAGAGACACCTTCCTCAAATGTTGTAGGAGCATCCTTGAGATCTTCCTCTTCCTCTCCATTATGTGTTACCTCTTCTATTTCTACTTGCATAGTATATGATGAAGAAAAACTTCCAGAGTTAGGGGAGGAGTCATTATTTGAACATCCTGAAGAAGAGTCCACCATATCTGACTCTACTAATGATGAAGGGTCTTCCTGTGGTAGTAAAGAGGAGATGATGGATTTGGAATCAACATATTTATCTTACTCTAACATTGATACAATTTCTTCTACTCAGATTGACAAAGTAGAGGCTTTCTGTAGTTTATTGGATGAAATGAATACATCTCTATTTAAGCTTCCATCACTACTTGGTGAATCAATAGTTTCTCCCATACTGTTTGAATCAGTTTCCACAATCGACATTATGGAAGTCACTGGACGAGTGCTTAGATTTGGTTTTACCCTTTCAATTTTGTTGATGGGTAGCACATAATCTGTACTCAAATGTATGAATGAATTTGATGGAATCTTTTCCAAACCATTTGGAGAATTAACTCTGGTTGTCTCCTTTGTCATGGATATCGTTCCTTTTGTGTGATAAAAATATTCCTCAATGTATTAACATTCACATGTTTTGAAGGGATCCTTGTCACCATACAACGTCCCGATTTGACCATTGAAATAGTACTAAAGACATTGGTGGTATGATGAAGGTATGACCGCATGTTGATGCAGCCAAGACCTTCATTGTAGAATGTTGAAGGCTATGTTCTGACGAACAACCATGAAATATGAATTAGACACCAGATCTCCAAATTGAGTTCTAAGTTTAATATCACTTAGAGGTTCTTGATCATTCTTTTCATATCCTTGAAACATTAAAGTTGAAGGAGATAATTTAGATTCAGTCAGGCCCAATCGACAAAGTGTATGAACAAGAATTAGGTTGACTCCAGAGCCATTATCAATGAAGGATCATCATATATCTATGTCATTGAAATTTCCAGATAAATACAAGGGTCTGATATGTCCATGTACAACATCATCTTCATCTTCATATGTAAAAGATATGATTGCATGACATTATGTAGGATCATTCTCTATATGGTAAACCTCAGCAGTAGGAACTTTAGTTTCAAACTCTTGAGGAATTGAAAAATCCTCAATAAGTGCTTCTCAAAGACCTTTTGATAGATTCAAGGTATCCAAAATTGATAACTGGGCTGGTACTTGGGCCAATTGTTTCAAAAAATCATACTTTTGGTCTAAAGGTATGCATTTACTAGCATGGATATGTGGTTTTGCAGGTGCTTTAGAAGTTGATGCTTTTGATGTAGATGTACCCTGTGTCGGAGCAAAAGATAGAAATAATCCTGGTTTTGGTAGATTATATTGACTAGGTATATCTACTTACTGAGAGGAATATGGTGTGACTTCTAATAAATCCTCCAAAATAATCATATCATAACCAAACCTGTCTTTCACGGGAGAAACTCCTTGTTCTTGTTGAGCCTACTAAAGGGATCTTCCATGAGTTTTTTCCACATATATGGTTTGAGTAGGGGTAGAGTTAAAATTGTGATTTCTAGAATTCCTAAATCTTCCCCTGTATACTCGACTTTGGCCTCTTCCCCTAGTTCCACAATTAGGTACAAGTAACTCAAACTCATTATAATCAAAATCATAAATGTAAAAATGATCTGTTAAGTGAATAACATTGACATAACTAAAGATCAATTCTTCATCTAATGAAGATTCTACCTGACAGGTTAGTTTTGGTTGTGCCGTTTGGTGGGGCGGTGCCTGTGTTTTTGAAGCGGACGACATTAAATCTTACAGGGTCAAGGAAAAATTTGTCCTTGACATGATATCATGTTCTTTTGACTTCTCTTTATCCTTATAATAACTTTTCTTCTATAAGGATTGACCTTTTGATGAAGGTGGTTTTGCTATGGTAGGAGTGGTGGAAGGCACAATTGGTTGTTTTAGCTGTGTTCGTAAAATGGCATGAGTTTGGTTGATTGTTTTTCTAATCATACAATCATCATATTTCTGCACATTTTTTACTTTTAACTTCCTGTCCTTCATCTTCTTCATCTGGATCAGTAGTAGTAACACATGCTACCTAAGTTGATGAACTTTTCAGTTTCACTTATTCAGATTCTACAATTTTTTGCAGGATGTCCTTGAAAACCAAACAATCCTAATTGGGATGCCCCAACATCTGGTAAAAGGGAAAATAATTTGGAATATCTTTATCTCCTTCTTTATTTGGTTACTTCGGCCTTGGAAACTAAACAAAATTATTTTCCATAGCTGAGATGAAGTTACTGGGAACATGTTCATTCCGAAAGGAATAAACTATACTTTTTTAATTCCTCAAAATATTTACGCCTTTTATATCTTTGATCATATTGATATGTTGGTCGTTACTACTGACACTATGGAGGTGGATCCATTCTATACGATGAAGGTTTTGAAGTGGAAGTAGGTACAAGTGCTTTCTTGTGTGTAACAATAGCAACCTTTGATTTCCCTGTTCTCCTTCCCAGAGCTAATGGAATTACATGAGTTTTAGCCTTAGTTTTAATAATAGAATTTCTATCAATTGATAAATTGAATGCCTCAAAACCCTCCTATGTATTTCACAGGTATCAATGGTGTTCATAACTCATCATGCAGATTTTCCACACAAATTGGCAGCAAATCTTCTCTAGGGAGTGCCATACTTAAGGAATATGTTAATCCTTTCCATCGTGCAATGAAATATGAAACTCTTTCATTATCACTCTATTTACAACTGGTAAGATAAAAAATCATCATCTTCAGTAGAATTGATAAAAAATAAGCATGAATTTTTCACAGAGATATTCTCATCCAGTAATTGACCGAGATTGTAAACTTGTATACCAGACAAAAGCTGGTCCCTATAATGACTGCACAAAACACCAAAACTCTACTTCTCTTGTTGTTGAGGAGTTCCCATCATGAGATCACAATGAGAAACGAAATGTGTTAAGTGTTGTTCTGGATCTCCTGAATCATTAATGATTGGAGACGTAGTATTCACAAAATTTGGTGGGGGAGGAATCAGATATACCCATTCTGGGTAAACTTTCTTTTCTGGCTGAACTGGCGCACGTCATTCCTCCATAGCTTCCAATTGAGTAATTAATGCATATATTTTGTTTATAATCATTTGTAGAACATCTAAATAATCTAAAACTTGTGAAGGTACAACAACTGGAGCTTGAGCTGGTGCAACGACCGACAAAACCACTGATGATGGTGTTGGTATTTGCCTTGGATAACCCACAAAAATAGACTTATTAAGATATGTTTGATCCTACCTTGGTTGTGTACCCAATGGAGTGAATTCATTATCCTCATCTGTAGTTACTAAAAATACTCTTTTCTGAGGAGCTCCTATAATATGTTCAAGTTAAGGACCTTCCTGGGTAGTATGCCTAGCAGAAATACTACTTCAAAGTAACTCTATATTGAGTATTTTCAACTCTTTCATTTCCTCTTCTTGTTGTGAAAATATCTCTTCAAGCAAAAGTGACTAACCTTCTCCAGTGGAAAAGTGAGATTCAATATTACTTTTACCTTTCCCCTTGTTAGATGCGTTTCGGAGGGGTGGGAGTTTGTTATTTGAAGGCATAATTAGATTCTGGATAAGCCTATGATTTTAGGTACTCAAACCTTCTTCATTTTCCTCAGTTTGTACCATATTATGGATAAGAACTTCATCTTCTAATTCCTCTCAACTAGAATCAATTTCTAGAGGATATTATGCAATGGTTTTAATGACACTTACTGATGCATAATGAATTGATGACATTCTGTCCGTATCTTTGTAAGATAGTATCCTTCTGTATCTTCCACGAGACTATGTTATCCTATATGATGAATTATCAGGAATTGTTTGGAAAATAGTTACCTTAAGAGAATCCTTAAATAGTTTAGTTGTGCGCTCTCTTTGTGGCTACTTCCCTAATCAGGAGAAAAATGAATTCTGTTGAGGAGGGGATTGCAGATGTGAAAAATCCCCCTGCCCTACAGGATGGGGCTTCTCCTATTATTCTTCTTCAAACTTTTTAACTTTATTAAATGAATTTGAAGGTTGAATTAACTAATCCCCAACCTTGCAAGATGGGGTGATTATGAATTGATATGGATGAAATTCATGCAATTTCCCTTTTAATTTTGAGAATTTTGGTTTAGAAATTAGCTGGGTGCATCATCCAACAACCACTCAAATCACATGTTTTAGAATATCACTGTGCTATTTCATACATTTTCATTCTCTGGTGATTGACATCCTCTAAGAAGGATGCCTACTCAAGATTCTCAGATGCTTGATGTAAAAGTAACTCAATTTTTTTTTATTTGGGCCTAACTCTGATGAGAGCTGGTTGAGGCCTGTTCTTAAGCATACATTCAATTACATAAAAAATCTATTGATTGCAACTTACCATGTGAAATAACATTTCATGAAACCACTTTTGGTGGAATTTACTGATTCTAGAGTGCAGTGAAATGCAATGATCTATGTGCACCCCATTCTCTGATATGAACACCAGATGGGGAATTAGAAATTAACTGGCGTAGACTCTTTAGACCATTGAGGCATGCACGCTAAAGGGTTATCTACTGTTTTTCAGTCTTTGGATGTCGGGAAACTAAAAGAGATGCCAAATCAATTTGGAATTGCAACCCTTCTATTAACTTCACATGATTTTGATATTATTAATATTGTAATACTTTGGTTTTCAAATGATGAAGAGTCTTCCATAAATTGAGGCGGATATCATGAATACAATCTTATATTATCAATTATGGAATGTTATACTATGAATTTTACAAAGGCCAGAACATGACTGGTATTTCTCCGTTAGACAATATTTTTCTTATGTTTAACATATCTTCATCTTCTTTCACTAGAGGTTTTTTTCACTTGGCCTGACCAAAGAAGATGCTATGTATTAGAAGGAAAATGAACCAAGGGAGGTTTGGAGAATGAGCATTCCCCTAATATGTCTTCTGGTTGAGGAAGTGTTTCACCCATCAATGATAAGGCATCGGGCATGACTGGCCTTGTGTTTGTAAGTGCCTCGAGATAGGAGGGCTTTCTCATCACTACATTATCAATTATAGAACTATATTGACAATGTGAAATACTACTGCAGAGAGAAATTTTGCAGCAACTTCAATCATGGGGAGGAACACCACGATGTATTACATAAAGGGATGAATTCTCTTGGTCCTTGGTCTTTTAGACACATCGAGGGTTTCTGTGGCTCTCATTCATAGATAGGTTCTCTGGATTGACTGAATTTTCATGAAGAAAGCCTTCATGATGAAGTGTCCGATGAGGAACTTCAGAATTACTGCTACCACTCCAATAATTTGGTAATGATAGGATAATATCTTGAGCTGCAATAGATAAATGTCCGAGGACTTCAAGAACTCCCGCAGTAAGAGGATCCAGAATAGACCGATTACCTCCAATTGGAAAGGGTGTATGTTCCCGATCTTGTTGTCCATATGATACGAGGGAGTATGCCCCATGACCCTCCTGGATTGGAAAAGATGTGTGTATATTCTCTGGGATGACATGTCGATATGTCATCCCATGTGTGTGGATAGATTTATGTGTCTGTTCCCCTATTACTTCTGAAGTAGTTGTTATAATATCCCAGCATGCTTCCAGAATATGGGAAGGGATTTGGGTCTACCCTTTCACCATTGATAAGATATGTTTGGTGACTTTAGTAGCCAAAACAAGGATATACATCCATTCCATATCAAGATTAGGTGTATGTGTCTACTCTTGTCCTCCTTTTCCTATCAATGGGTATTCAAAGTACTCATGCATAGGGGAAGAGAGTTGGGTCTGCCCTAGATTTTTCATTGGAGCTTTCCGACCGACTTCTCCAGGTGCTGCCAAACAATACTGTTGGTAGGATTGATGAACACTAGAAGGTTTATGTGCCTTCTAGTTGTTTTTTATATGATTGACGGACTTCCTTCAATACTGGCAGGTGAGACTACTAGTAGAATAGGTTCTTGTAAGCAGGTGTGTGTTCCTGTTTACCATTTTCCACCACATTGGATTAGCAGGATTATTTAAATGCAGTTAGACGGGCCTGCTGACTGGATGATAATTTGTAAGAAGGTGTATATTCCTATTCATAGTACCACACTAGGTTTATCTGGTGGGATTGGTGGGTTGCTGCCAGACGAGTCTGCTGAATAGCAGAACTAGGACTAACAAGTGTAAGTGCCCACTCGTTGTTCACCATAAAGTTAAGTTGATGGACTTCTACAGAGGGGGTAGAGGAAAGAACCTTATCCCTATTGACTAGAATTTTCCCTAGTGGTTCATCTTGCATTCCTAGGTATGAGATATCTAGGCCAAACATTCAGAGGCAATACCCCCATCATGTTGGGGGTTCACTACCACACGATTTTGCTGGCGGAGATTATTGGAGGGAGTCCTCAGGAAGGATCCCTGAACTCTGGAATTGAGGCCCTAAGTGACCTCTTGATCTATATACCTATAGTATGGGAGGGACTGATTGTTGAATTATGGGGATAAAGACCCTAAATGGTTGAAGACAGTGGTTGGAACCGTCTGATTCTTGATCATCAGTCATTGTTGGCCGCATGATTAAGGATTGATATTTACCTGGAGGGATTGTTGGGCAGCCTCCAAAGTCAGAATTGTGTCATGCTGATGATATTCCTTTACCATCATGTTGGAGACCCAACATTAAAGACACTGGGTGGGTGATAACGTCCTTCTTGTGGATGAGGATCTGACTTGAGAAGTAGTTGGGAAGTTCATAGATTTCGTCTTGAAGAAATAAATTTTGGAGTGAAGAGAGTTTTGTGAAAAACTGAGAAACAAAAATAAACTCCATTAAAGTAACATCTTTTAGATAGATAAATGCATGATTGATTCCTTTTTCTATCCTTCCTTTATCAATTTATAGGGTCCTAATAGTTGGGTAACATTATTTAACTTGGTTTAGGATTCACGTCAGGTTCAACATTTTTGTTTCTTAGTTTCATGAAACGTGTGTTCTAGTTTTAAGAATCACTGCTTCCATGTAGTTTCCATTGGATTTATTCATGGAACCATAAAATTCCAATATTTCTTTATCCAAAGGGGACCTTCTTTCCAAAGGAATGTGTTCATTAAGTTTGAACTTTACGATACTTAGCAACGTACATTGGTCGAGAGGATGGGAGGTCAGACTCATCACACCCTTTTGGGGGGAATTATTGTCTACTCCATGACTCTCTTTGTAAATTAAATATATTTTCATGAATCCTTATTAATTAACCATTCATAACATAATTTTCCCTTTGAATTTACAATCACTTATTAACATGTTTAAAATTTAGAATCATCACTATGCATTAAAGGTTCTTTATTAATGGTGATATATGTATGTATTCGAGGTTCTCCATCATTGGTATCCTCTAATATACTATTTCAAGATTCTTTTAATAATCATTATGATGATACTGATTTTTAAGCCACTCAATGGGGAACTCTAAAATTTATTGTCATCCAGGGAGACGAAATCTTGTTTTGATATTAGGATCATACCCATGAAATGTGTTACCTATGTATCCTTATCAAAGGAATCAGAACCCTCATAGTTCGGTGCTGCTTAATGGGACACATCATAACTTTTAAGTTCATGTGATAAAGAGCTACCCATATAGTTTAATGTCATGTGGTAAGGACATATCAACGAAAGGTTCATAGTCAAAGTTTGGTGTGGAACTTATTCAAAAAACAAACTAATGAACTTAGAAAGGATATGGGTTTCAAAGTTAGATTAGACCCTTTTGGGAATATGGCCGAAGGAGAACATGGTTGATTTTTAAATGTTGGGTTTGAACCTCAAGGAGGATTCCTACATATCCCTTGTGGATGAGAATCAAAGCCCATGTAGTTCAACTAATCTCATAAGAGAGTATATTCCTTTGATTGAAATTAGTGATTTAGGATTATTTTCTGAAAAGGATGCCATGATGATTTGGGGGCTTAATTTGGGGCTTATTACTAAGGATGATTCACATGTTAAGGAAATTAGGGTTGGATTCCTAAAGAGGATATCTAGGGAGCTTGGGACTTGAAAGGGCTTCCTATGTATATTGGTTTGAATAGAAATCAGAGTTCTCGTAGTTCCTTCAAAAATGGGTGTTTGTGTGATTGTTGTAATCATCCCGAATCTCTAAGCCCATGTGAGTCATGCTCGGTGTGAGAAACAAGAGGATGCGAGAGATTCAAAAATGAAACATTCACTTTTCCACCTCTGCTGGTGGAAGAGGTTGCACCTATGGTGGTGAGAGTGGACGTGTCCTGAGTTGACTCGAGAAGAGGGTGAGTAGACGAGCCTTCCCTTTATTCACTTAACATTAAACAAGGATCCAATGAAAGGAATAAGGGATGAAGGTTAGGGGGATTACACCAGGATGGATGCCCATGGTGAAAAATCTCAATGGGAGAGGGAAAGGGTAACGAGAGTCCATATTCCCATCTATCCTCTGGTCTTTGGCACCAAAGAAGAGAGGAGGAGAAATTATGCTACCTCCTACAAGAAAAGCTAGAGGCTTATGCCAAGATGGTTGCCCTAAAATTGATCCTGGAAGGGGAGGGAGAATTCTTCTTTTCTTTTGTGGAAAAAGAAAGTGTGAACTGTACCTTGCCTACCAGAGACCTGAGGTTCTGGGTCATCTCTTTGAGAAGGGAGAGGCCAGGACCCAAGCCCTCCTCCAAACCGAGAACTTCCTAACACTGTTCCTGGGAGAAAGGTCAGTGTGACTATGGATATACAAACCCACAGACACTCTATGAATCCCAAATCTCTTATAAAACAAATGTGGAAAACCTCTGACTATAGATATAAAAAACCCAAATAGGAGACACGCTAATATGCCTTTCCCAAAGGTTTGATAAGTCAGGAGGTTTTGGTGGAGGCTTTAACTTAGTCCCTTTCAGATAAGGGAACCAAGGAAAGAGATACACTATCATTAATGGCTTTAAAGAGGGTACTTGAGTTAGTATGTAGGATTTATACAAAGTTTTACTGTATAGGTGCGTCGTGAAAGTGTGCCGTGTAGGTACCCCACGTTGATGTACCGTGTAGGTATGCCGCGCAGGTGTGCGCGTAGGTTTGGCGCATAGGTGTGGCCTAAAGGTATGCCACACAGGTATTCCTTGCAGGTGTGTATGATGATTGAAGAATTTATTTCACATAGGAGAACCAAACCTATGTAAAAATTGTAAAAGACTTTAAAAACATGCCTATCCCATTTAATTATCTATTCTATCACGTTTTGGATATCTACCTAAGACAATTTGAGGGATCTAGGAGAAAGAGCTACACAATGGGAGATTTAGAGAGTCTTTCAACTTTTTCAATCCTAAAATGGGGATCCCAAGGATCTTATTTATAGGCATGTATGGTCCTGGTCGAAGGAACGTTTTCCCGTGCAGATCCTCCAAGTAGCTTCTCTGTATAGCTCTGGCGTGTAGGGGTGAAAAAAGTATTCTATCGTGTAGCTTTTCCACATATTTCTATGGCGTAGGTCTGTCATGTAGCTCCGTTGCACAGATTTTCTGCACATCCCTTTGAAGCATTTGGCTTTCCTTTGAATTCTTCAAACCTTGACTTGGATTTTTTAAATCTCTAAGGCTATCTTTATAGTCCTTTTCTATTATTTAATTGGTGTCAATAATGTGTAAGTGCATGTTAAACCCTTATAATAAAAAAATATAAGTATATTGAGTATATTGGTGTTATTATATGATCTTGGAATAAGAATAATGGATTTTCTGTAGAAATAAAATAAAGGAAAGGAACTTGAGGAAGGACGTGACCTTTTCTTTGAGTAACTCCTTTTGGTTTACACAAAAGGGATTCTTTGGTTAGATTTATGTACAAAGGGTGGATTCATAGAGGAAGGTAGGAATTTTTGGAAGTGTATTAGGAATATTTTTTCTTAACTTAAGTGTCTTGATATGTGTGAATAAGGGGGAGAGGTGGTGTTCTTTTTATAGGGGAGGTAAAGGACACACTTGGAATTTTGGTTAACAAATTATGTGTACCCACTTTTTTACCTAAAAAAAGTAATAAAAACCGAAAACTCTTAATAATGGAAGTTTTATGGCTGAAATATAGATCTAAAATGGGTATTGGATAACTTTATAAGTCATTTTGGCACTTAATTTTAAGTTTTAGTTCCTTGTTAAGCTTAATTTTACTTTAATCACTGTAATTAATTGTAATCAATTTCACTAGTCTTATTTGGTCAAAATTAATTTGATCTTATTAGACTATAAATATTATACTGATTAAAACAACTTATTTCCATTTTTTTAAATTCAATTTATAGAAGCAACACAATTAAGTTTAATTCTAATCTCACAGAAGTGGGGAGAAAGCGGGTTTTTAAAGTGAGATTGTTCAAAAGTTCATTAAGCCTTTTTATTTGAATTCAACATAACTAGGATTTAAATGAACTAAATTAGACTAAAATAAGTATAATTGATCTATTATGACTTTAAAACCAACTTAAAATATAATTTAACTATATAAATTAATTATAAAAAAATATGTTTTGAATTAAAATTTAGCATTTTCACTATTCACCAAAAAACAAAGTTTCTCAGAAAAACACCAATAATTCACCCTAAGATAATTTAGATATTCTGAATTAAAAAATTATGTTTATTTAATAAAATTAAATTTTTAAAATGGTCTGAAATTAATTTTATTATTGTTCACAGAAGGACTTAAAAAGCAGTTCTTTTGAAAAAATAGTATTTCCAAACATATGATGACTTTACAAAAAATTATACGCTTTATCATCATTATGTTTTATTTATATAAAACTATTATAAAAACTATTTTAAAAGTTATTATTAATATTTATATTATTATGTTTAATGGATATGTTATAACTATGTATTTTAATTAATTATAATAAAAAATTGTAGTTTCATAAAAACTCAGTGTTGTGTGTAAGGCAAGCCAAGTCAGTGTTGCATATAATGCACACCAAGTCAGTGTTTTATATAGCGCAAACTTATATTGGGTATCATATATTGAAATAATAGCATGGTATATTTTAAAAATAAATAATAATTTGGAGCTCTCATATAACACAAGCTATATTCAGTGTTGAGTGAAATGAAAAATATCAAAAATATTAAATTAATTTGAAAAAAAATATTTCAAAAAAACTTGGGGTGTTATACATTCACTACTGAGATGTCACTAATCATAACTATTTCTTTATTTTCAAAAACATGATATATATAACTTTTACTTCTATATTTACTCAATTTCTTAGATTATTTTTATGTTATTAATGGTATGAAATCATTGAATAATACTTTATTGGCTTTGAAATTGTTTTTAACAGGATAAAATAAAATAAAATCCATACCCAAAATTATTTCAAACTCCAATATGGTCACTTAAACAAGATTTTTAGGAAATAATATACCAAAATTAATAATTATAATATTCCTTAAAATATTGGTTGATTCAATACTTCCACCTATAGTTTTTACCAAAATTTCTATATCACATTTTTTATGTGATATTCCCAATTTACAAAAACCTTTCTCAGAAATGAAAGAATGAAAAGATCCAGAGTCAAATAGATTATTGAAATAATTTGAATAAACCCGTAACACACCTTTAACCACTTCATTTGATGACCCAAAATTAATCATATTTGTAGAAAAAGTTTTTCCCACACCCTTTTTCCTTTCATCATATTGGTTTCCACCCTAATCAACTTTGGACACACATTGGTGTAATTCCAAAACTCATTTCAACTAAAACATATTACCATAGTCATTTCATTTCTTGCTTGATCATATCTGTTGTATTCATGAACCATATAAAAAATATTACTATATCATAAGAACTTCCCAGACTTTGAAATAAAATTTCTAGGATGATATTTACCACTCTTCTCACAAGATGGGAATTTGGTTTTCTTACCTCCATACTTATTTTATGAATTCTTTCCAATTTACTGACAACTAGTCCTATTCTTCTACTTGTTTTAATGGGACAAATGGTCATTGAAAACTCCATTTATACCATATAAACACATAAAATAATTTTTTCAAAGATTTTGAACTCATGAAAATCCAATTCCAATCGATATATTGGATTTAATACTAAGTAAAATCGATTTATCTTACTATCAAGATCCTAGGTAAATATTGGGATGTACCTTGCCAATCAAGTGAATTTTTCTTTTTATGTCACTACTGAATATTCCTCCTTTTGTCTCAATTCCATGAATTGGTTTTCTATTCTAAGTCAAATAACTATAGGAAAATATTTTCAAGGAAAATATTCTCAAATTCATCCCATTATAAGGAATAAATCTATACACTTTCTCGGATATTATTAACCAGTGACCACCACTGGTTGGATTCACCTTCAAAATGTTAAATTTAAATATTTAACTTTTGGTGGTCTGAAAAACCCATGAAATGGAATATATTTTTTATGGATTTAATTCTTACCTCAGACAACATAGGGTAATATGATACTTATAATAATGGGGGGTATTGTCTCATAAAATGATCCACTATCTTCATATTTATTTGTGGTAGATCTAATTTATCTCTAGAATGGACACCACCACCATTTATATCCTATTTCAACTTATCCGTCACAACAAAAAAACTATTCTATTCAAATTCCAAATATCTTGTAATGCTGATTTGGAAGGATATATTCCTCTTAGTTACTTGAACTACAACTTCCCCATTTCTTCTACAGAAAACCATTTTGAATAAACATAGTTTATTAAAAGAAACATGGTAATATTCTAATTCTATAACATTTTAACATAAACCTATGGTAAAATATTTGAATACATGATATTAATATTAAACTAAACTCAAAATTTATCTAAACTAATCTTTGATATTAACTATAAGGACACGACCTTAAACATTACCAAAACTTAAGTTTTAGTTAATAATTTATTTTCTTTCAATTTGAGGATCTCTTAAAGTTTAGAGTGTTAGATAATTAGGATATAATTCATACATAAAAAACCATAATATTTAATTTGGTCACTTCTGATTAGTATCCATTTTTCCCATAATATATATTTTTTAAAATAAATCATTTTTTTCATGGAAAATCTCTATAACTTTCAACTTGAATACTTATTTTCCCTTTCCCATTCTCAAATTCTGTGAAAACATTTGATAAGAATTGTAATGATAATAGAATCTCAGTAAGGGATATAAAAATAAAGGAAACTATTAATTCAGTAAAAAAATAAAAACCCAAGAAATATTTACCTTTACATCAATGTTCTTTGAGCAAAATAAAAATTTCACACGAAAACACACAAAAATTTTTCTCAAATAAATCCTTTAAAACCTATTGCAAGTATATATAACACATAAAATTATCTTGTGACATCATTATACTTTTCATTATTATAAATGTAATAACCATGCACTTGACTTCCATACTTTCCACACTTATAAATGGAATAACAATATGGTCTACATCCATACCCAATGCATTGGAGGGTTATAATAGAACCACCCATCATTAGTTTATCATGTAGCCACCCATAATTGGTTTATAAGGTTACCACACTTCATAATGTACAAGAACCATAAAATAATATTAACATATACAATCTTGAAATTTTCAACGTATCACTCATAACACTTTATTTTAACTCATAATAAAACATTTAAATTTATTGAAATAATCAATCCATTTTCAAAAAACATTTTTAATAAAAATACATGGAAAACAGAACGTGGAGTTTTTTAAAATAATAAGACTTGTAGAGGAATCAAAATATAAAATAATGTTCATGGAAGTGGAGAATTTTTTCTCATCAAATACATTAAAAATATCATTCCTTTTTTTTAAAGAAACTCAAACGTTCTGTATAGAAAACATAAAATGATCACTTTTTGAAAAAAATTGAATGAAATTAAAAATCTACATAAAATGTCCTTTATAATCCTTTTATATCTGTATAAATAAAAATATAAAATAATATTAGGAATATTTAAATGTATTAAATGATTTTGAAATTAAATCTTTATACATTTAAAATGATATTTTTTAATCAAAGTGTACTATACCACTTTGAAACATTTGAATCATAAGATCCATGGAGGCATAAAATTTTAAAAAATAGTAAATAACATGAAAATAAATAAATTAATAATATGATATGTCAATGTTTCTTTATATACACATAATAAAAGAAGGTGGGTGTATAATATGAAAATATGACTCAATGAAAGAAGATTGAGGTGAAGTCCCTTACCCCGAGTCTGGCTTGTCACATTTTTCTTTATCTTCTTAAATAGTAAACTTATATTAATTATTTACTTGATATAGAAAGATTTTAAAGTTTATTATTAATTTTATTTCACTTATTACCATGTTATATACAATTACTTAATCAATTAAGTTTTTTTTCGGGTTTTTTGACCATATTTGGTTTATGTGTCAAAAACAACTTCGGTAGGTTGACTGTGGTCAAAGGGGTCATTATTTAAACATATTAATAATTATAATAATGAAACAATCATATTATTTATAAAGTAATTATTATTATAAATAAAATCATGTAATATGGTTATGAAAAATGAACCAATGTTACAATCTTGGGGATAATAGGCCATACATAAGCATGAGTAACATTCCCTTTTTTCAATAATCATTATGGAAATAAGGTATGTAACATTTATCTTTCCATAATGATAATTATATCATAAATAAAATATCATTTAATTATATATAATTATATATATATATTTCTTATCAAGTGGTTATGAAAAAAGAATAATCACATCGCTTTGAGGAGGTGGTAGTCCACACATCCATGAACGACGTTATCAATCTTTTAGTGTGTGAAAAGGTAATACAGAAAGATGACATATTATATTTACATATATATAATTATGTATTGAATATAATAATTATTTCATGTATATCATATATATTCATTATATTTACCCTTAATATCTTTCATTTAACACGCTAGTGAAACAATATTGACGTCACTTCGTGAGGCGGTAGTCCGCCGTACACGCGAGAAACGTTTTCATATCCCCAAAAGTATAAAATGTAAACCATTTTTATATATTATATTGACTAAATATGTATTATTATATTATAAATATCATAAATATTATATATAAATAGAATTTACATCATTTTCCCAACCATGATAGGTGGTAATGGAAAAAAGAACGACATCATTTCACGAGGTGATAGTCCTCTATACACATGAATGATGATTTCATAACCAATTTAATGAAATTGTTTATAGTTTTAGGTAATAAACTTAACAAAACAACATATTAGTATATTTAGGATACTTATTTCATTATATAATAATGAAATAATAATAATTTAAGGGGTGTAGAAATAAAAAAAATAAAAGTTCTCATTGATGAACATTACCTCTTATTCGAGTAACTCTTTTTGGTTTGTACTGAAATCCTTACTTGGTTTGCTTTATATACAAAAAAATATTCTAATATTAGGAGAATGATTTTGGGATTTTATTGGGATATGTTTTGGATGAGAATGAATTATTATGATTTTTTTAGAATGGGGGATTGTGAATTCCCTTTTATAATTGTGGAGGAGTGACATTCTTTTAAATATAAAATATTAGAAACTATTAGGAGGTATAAGATACATTATTCACCTCAAATAAAGAATATTTTTAGATAAAACTGGTTATATGGTCAAAATATGTATATAAAAAGGATTTTGGATATTTTTCTAGGTCATTACCGCCCTTAAGATTAAAGTTTAACCACTAAGTAAACTCATTTTTACTTAAATCACAAAAGTTAATTTTAATTGCATTCACTAATATTTTTGGACAAAAACCAAGTTTAAATTACTAGAAATTATAAATTATAATTATTCTATACATGGAATCATTTTTTTAAATTATATTCACAAAAGTGGTATAATTTAATTAAAAAATTAATCCCACATATGGAATGAGAATGAATTTTTTTTAAAGTGAAAATGTTCAAAATTTTACAAGTTTTTATATCTAAATTCAATATAAAAAAGATTCCAATGAAATAAATTGGATTAATATATGTATAATTTAACTATTTTTACTTTAAAACCTTTTAAAAATATAATTTAACATTAAAAATTATTTAATAAAAATGCAGTTTTCAATTAAAATCCAGTATTTTTGTACTATTCATTAAAAAATGAAACTTCTTTAAAAAATACCAAAAATTCACCCTAAGATAATTTTTTCATTACTATTCAAATAACAAGTTTATATTTTCAAATAAAATTTATAAAATTTGTTTTTGAAACAAGTCTACCCTTGGGGAAAACACCATATTAAATAATGACATTAATAATATATTATTATTCGATATAACTCAGTCTTGCATGAAATGCATGATTTTGAAGAAGATCATTTTTTCCTATCTTATAACTATTTAAGATAGTATATATTTTAATTTAAAATTTCCATATAATTCATAAATATTATTACATATGAAAAAGACTTATTTTATCATTACCTGGGTTGTTACACCCACGATCAGAACCAGAGCTTAACTTATGCTTAGATATTACACAGATATATTAATAGGCTATGTAAATTTACATTAGTATGATATAAAAAATATAATTTTTTAATTTAATAATTTATTTATCACATGTTTTTTAGACAATTTTCATTTTAATTTTAAAGGAAAAAGTTTATTTACTAATCCATTTAAAAGAATAACGATATAATTTTTTTAAAAAAAGTTAGATTTTTTATGTTTTATTTTTATGAAATAAATATATCATGTATAAAATATATTTTTGATACTATATTTATACTAATTTAATTACTAATTGATAGGAAACAAGAATAATAATAGTTAATGTCAAAAATCTATTTTCCTATTAAAAAAAGTTTTTATTATATTCTATTTTTTCATTTAAAAGTTAAATTCCAAAACTATATAATTTTAATTTAAAAAAATTAACTTCATTTTGTATTTATAATATCCCTATTATCTTAAAATTATTTTTTTGGATTTTTCTTAAATAGTTTCTTTTTAAAAAAATAATGAGAAATATTGATTTTTTAATACCATCACTTTATAATATCATCCCAATACAAGAATTAATTGTTTTTTTATTTTTTTTAGTAATATATATATATATATATATATTTATAAGTTAAATAAATCATTTAAAAAAAATTCTACGTTATATTTATAAAACCTAGTTTTATCATTTTGAAAAATTAAGTAATATTTTATTATAAAAACTGTTTTATTTACCTATGTTAAAAATTAGTTTTCATCACTTGAAAAAATTAATTCTAAATAAATGAATTTTATATTTTATATCAAAATTTTCATATTATTTAATAAGTTTTGTTTCATTTTTTGGTGTAAAATTATTATTAAAAATATTAAAGTTAATAACCATGATAATGGAAAAAATGTTGTTTTCAAAGAATTAGTGAACCATGAGGAGAAACTGTTTTATCTCAAATCCCTATTTGAAAAATCAACATAGAGTTTTGGAAAATAAAAATATAATGAGTAAAATAATCATCCCAATGATATACCTGGGCACCCCTCTCTCCCCTAGGAGTTGTCGTATTCACCACTTTGATATGCTTATGTACAAGATTAATGGTCGCGTAATGAATTGGAGGAATCACTTCCTTTTTTTGATGGTAGAATTACATTGATCAACAGTGTATTAACTTTAATAACAATTCATATTTTCTCCACCATCAAGGTTCTTAAAAGTGTGATTAATGGTATTGAAAAGTTTCTTTGTGCTTTTTTATGGGATTCCCACTCAAATGAAAAACATCATTAGGCCTCTTGGGGTAGTATTTCTAAGACTGTGCAAGAGGGAGAAGTTAATGTGAGAAATAAGACAGATATAATACAGTGCCTCTATATGAAGCTTACATGGGAAATTCAGGAGAGGTGGACTCTCTGGGTACCTTTTGTGTGGGAGAAATATAGAAATATGTAGGCCCATACCAGGGATAGTTCTTCCTCTATTTAAAAAACAATCCTCCCATACATCTAAACTTTTTAACTTCAATCCCATTGGATTGTGGGTCGAGGGGATATCAACTTCTGGAACACTAGTTACCTAGGCACCAATCTTGGTTTACCTATAATCCTAGTTTAAGACATCATGAACAGACATGAAAGTGTATTCCCCAAGTTCATTTGGGTTATTTTGGACAAGGATCAACAATCCCCCTTTAATAAAATTGAGTTGAATGTGGACCCTCACATATGTGTTTTAACTACATATTCCCCTGGAAATTTTTACTCTAAGGATTACCGATATCAAGTGAGGGTTAAAAACTCGATTGACTCCTGGGGAAAGTTCCTTTGTCTGAAGGAGATCCCTACCAAATTCAACTTCATCCTGTGGTGAGGGAGACATAAAGATCTTACAATAGGCGACAACATCAAACCTCTTGGTATTAGCTTGGTCTCCAGATGTAGTTGTTCTAGTAAACCCAAGTAAGAGTCTGTGGTCCACCTTTTTTATGAAGGTGACTCTGCATGTTTGATATAGAACTTCTTTGGTTCCTTTATTGGCCTTCACTCCTAGGGATCCTCAAGTAATTCCTTCTTTGATCTCTGGTTTTAGGGGGAAATCTCTTTAGGTCAAGAGAAGCGGGCTAGAGGTATAATCATCTTAGAAGGATATTGGTGCATCTAATAGGTGAGGAATAAGTCTCTCCATTAATCCACTCCATGAAGTCATACTACCATCATCCATCAGACTAAATTTTTTTTTATTGATCTCAATCTATTTATCAAGAACTAGGACAAGGATCCATCGCTTCACACCCATTGTAATGTCTCATCTTAATTCCATCATCTGTGAGGACCACATGGATGATGGATTCATTGGATACCCCATCCTCATGGACTCAAGATTAACACAAACTAATCTTGAATCACGGGATAAATGAGGGGGGGGGGGGTCATTAGGGACTTTAGTGGTTCAGTCACACTTGCCTTATCATCCTACTTTTGGTAGTGACAATTTATTATAGGCAGAAGTAGGGGCTATATTTTATGGCCTATCCTTGTGTGCCCAAAACAACATAAAAAAAGATAGTTGAAACAGACTCCCTCATTCTTCATAAATCCATCCATGGCCATGATACATCCCCATGGTCTATCTTCCACATAACCAAATGGTGAAAGAGTCTCCTCAGAAACCATGTTAAAGTTCTTCATAACTTGTGAGATAGGAACAAGTTGGGATAATTTCTTGCTTTTAATATTGTCCAAGGATCTCATGTCATCATCTTCTCCACCTTGGGGTCCTTTACTCTAGATTTTGTGAACTTAGTGATAAGAGACACAAATTATTTACACCACTTCATGCCCCCTTGAGCTCTTGTTTTCTTTTTTCATTGCATATGTTCTAGGATCTCTTTTTTAAACAGTAATAAAAAATGTTTTGATTTGGATGGAGTTATTTTCAAAGAATTATCTTATTAATATCATTTATTTTTTATATTATAAATAAAATTTATATAATTTATATATCGAATCTAATATGATGTTTAAACATATATAAAAATATATTATCACACATTTTATTTATGATTAATGTAATATAATATTATGAACATTTAGTGGTCAAAACATTATTTTTTCACAAACAAATATTTTTTATATATTATATATTTTAATTTTAAAAGTTTATTTTCTCATATTTAGAAATTAATTTGGGTAAAATATAGGCTATATTTTTGTTCATATCACCCAAATTTTTTAATAAGGTTTATTTTATATTATAAGTAAATCCTAAATTACTTAAACTAATTACCATGGAAAAACTAAAATAGTAAAGTGTAAAAATATAATGGTAAATGACTCAAAACATGTTTAAAAAAAGGGTTAAAATGAATTTTTAAGGTTTTATTGAATCATACCTCTTGATACTGAGTTATAGACCACTTTTAAAACCATTTACCCTTGAATAGTGTCATAAAATCACTGAGATGTAATGGATATTTAAACAAAATTCCATTTTCCACCACTTATAAAAGGGGACTCTAAAATCCTCTTAAATACCACTATATGTTTTGGTTTATTCTTAAAAAACTACCAAATTCACCTATCTTAGAAGTATATTGCACACAAATAATCCCCTGGTCTCTATAAACTAGCATAATCCCTTCATTTACAAGAATAATTTTGAGATAAAGTTCAAGTTATGCTTGTGAGTAATTTTTAATCCTTAGTCTTTTCTTTTTAATCTTACTATAACCCCTAAAATATTCTATATACATGAATGTATGATCATATAAGTAATATTAATGTTATTAATGGTATTATACTAATGGAATATCATATTTTTCTTCCCTATAAAACCATTTGAAAAATGAATACATCATGATGTATTTGTATGGACTATAGTCTCCATGAAAGATAGGTTAAATATTTCATAAACTATTTAAATGGTGTATTAAAGAGTTATTTAATGAAAAAATATAATATTTTGGACATGAATAAGATTTTTAAATGATAAATTATTTTATTTTTATACTCCCTCCCAATCTATGGAAAATAAAAGTGTCATCCATGTATATGAAGACTAACACCTCCATGAAATTATGTATTTTTTTTTCTTATTACTACATAACATTGATGACTTTAAAAATTCATCTAATATGTAAAAATAATATTTATAACACTATTAATATTCTGGAAGAAAATATTTTAAAATATATATGTAATATTAAAAATAAATGGTTAAAGTAAATTTAACCACATAAAATGAACTTCTCAAGGAACCTTTCTTAATTTGAGTCCATTTTAGAAACCTATGGAACTGTATATATTTTGTGCTAATGGAAGAATAAAGGAAAGAAAATACAATTATGGAGATTATGAATCTATTTAATAGAATATTTTACAATGGTCAACATACTAATAGAGTTATAGAGATGTAGCACCCCAATATTTTACAATATATATCTTTTTAAATTTATTCTCTTTGATATCTTACATTTCACAAAACACTAAGTTTAAATAAACAATGATATATAATTAAATATTGTTATTTTAACATGACCATTATAACTTAGCCGTCACATCAGCTTGAATGAATATTATTAATAAAGTTATGAAATTTATATATTATATAATTAATCACAAATTGTTTACATCCATCCAAATGGTTTTATAGGCACACATTAAGAATTAATCCAATTTTACACATTAAAAGGCTATATTTTTCTAAAAAGAAATTTTATTGCCTTTTAATGAAGAAGCCATTTTAAATAAAATATTTGACACTTTTATATTTTTAGTTTGAAAAAATAAAATTTTTATTTTAAAGCGTAATATCTAAATTTATTTTGGTTCTATTTTTGGTATTTTTTCTGATAAGTTTCACATTTTGATGAATAGTGAAAAATACTAAATTTTAATTGAAAATAACTTTTTTCATCAAAATAATTTATAGTGTTAAATTATAATTTTGGTTAGTTTTAAAGTTTAATTAGATTATATTTTTATAATTTAATATAATTTAGTTCATTGGAATTATTTTCACATTAAAATTGAATATTAACACATGTCAATATTTTGATGGTTTTTACTTAAAAAAACTCATTTTTACATTCCATCAATGGGATAAATTTTAATTTAATTAATGAAAATTATATATTTTGAGTTTTGAAAAATTTATTCCATATTTGGAATCAGTGGGTCCAAATTATGTAAACATGTATCTTTTATTTTTTGACATTATGAATAATATCTTTAGTAATGTTTTTTATTACCGTGGTTAAGAGTAAATCAGGTTATTGATGGTAAAACTGATATTATAAAATTACCCTAACACCTGTAAAAACTCTATTGGATGACTAAATTAAACCCTTATCATCTAAGTTTCTAAATTTAATCATTTAATGGACACTAATCCATGAATATTACATAGATAGTATTAAAATCAATGAATGTGACAAAATGTCACGCTCTCATTTATTATAAGTATAATAATATTAATATAGAGATCACTAGAAGATAAATTCAATAATAAATAGTATATGGAAATATAAAATAATTATATATAGTATAGTAATTTATTTATAATTTTTAGAGATTAAATAATTACCATTAATAATGACACAAGAGTGAAGAAAAATATATTTTATTAATAAAAATATCAAATAAAATATATTAAAAATATTAAAAGAAATATAATATGAATTAATTAAGGTGATAAATTAATTTTATAGGTGAATACAGAATTTTAGAATTATATTAAATGGTTTGTGTTGAATCTATATTTCCTTTTGGATTTTATTTAAATTTAATGAAATGAATAGTTTCAAAACAGACGCTATTGATATTTTATAAAAATAACATTTTATTAAATTATTTAAAAATAATTAAAATATTTAAAAACTAAAACGTGATAATTATAAGGTCCAACATATAATAAAGTGTAAAATTATGAAAAATTGACAATATATAAGTAAAAATGTATAATCTTTTAACATTTAAATTGTTATTATCACAATTATAATTAAATAGATTAATTAGCGGTAAATCAAAATTATAAGGTTTAAAATAAAATAAAAACATGTTTAAATTTTATTTTTTGAGATTATTTATACCCATATTTATATTATATTCGAAATAAATCACTTTGAAGCTATTTGGAATCGAAATCAATTTATAATAAATTAATACTTTTGGAGTTTCCTAAAGTGCCCCTCCCCTCTCTTACAAAAGGGAACCTCTCCTTATCTTTTATTCACACCTATAAAGCCATTTTTCTCAGCCAAAATCTACGATTTTCTCATAAAAAATTCCCTCAATTCATTCTAGCAGCCACACATTTGGTAGAAACCCATCCTAATGAGTCCTTTTGTGCAAATAAAAAGAAGACACTCGAAGAAGGGGTAATTGTTTTACCAACTCTTTCAAAGTAATTTTCTTCTTCTAATTCATTTTCCTAAGTTGTTTCCAAACTAAAGTAATAAATAAGTAATATAATATATAATTATATGTTTTTATGATTATGTTACAATGAAATTATTCTTTTTAACCATCCTATAAAAAAATATCACAATGCGTTTGTACGTACGACTTACCATCTCCACACCGTGGTGTAAACTGATTTTCATCTATACTATATTTATATGGGTATAAAGATGAATATAAATGATTTAAATAATAAATATGAAATTATAATGATTATTTATAATTAATATACCATAAATTTTTTTATAAGTTAACCATTAATGGAATGATACTGCCAGTCGTGCATATGTACGACATACCGTCTCCACGATACGATGTGATTCCGCATACATGTTAACCATTCAAGAATGATTATAAAAGAATATATAATAAATAAGTATGAAATATATGACATAATAATTCTATAGTAATAATATATATATATTTCATTTACTTTCTTCCATTAAATACGATAAGAAAATGGAAACAACGTTCATGCGTACGCATAACCTATCATCTCCATGAACAATGTATTCCATTCCATATATTTTATAAATGTATATAATTATTTACAGAATATATATTATATATAAATCATTATTTACATTATGTAAGTAATTATGTCATCATTTAAGTAGTATGATCAAGAACAACAAGTCAAAACACATACAATAAACAAAGCGATTATTACCCAAAATGTTGCTTTAACTGGGAAATTATTGATAAAAAGGTAATATAATGTCCCAAATGAATAATACATGATATCATAAATACTATTACTATTCCAGTATAAGTTAATAATATTTCTAAATCCATTATATAGGAGTTTCCGACATGTATGGAGAGTATCAAACCTAAGGTAAGGGAATTCCATCTCACTTTTAATTTTCGTGAGATATAAGCCATGTTCACCATCTATTTATTGTGTGTGGTGTATGTATTTTCCATATTATATTAGATATAATGAATATATTTATCT
This sequence comes from Viscum album, assembly GCA_963277665.1. Classification (NCBI taxonomy): domain Eukaryota; kingdom Viridiplantae; phylum Streptophyta; class Magnoliopsida; order Santalales; family Viscaceae; genus Viscum; species Viscum album. Next base: position 29,824,947 of record OY728150.1, on the reverse strand, counting down.
TCATGGTATTTAAATATTCATTTAAAGATATTAGTCTTATGATTTGAATGTTCAAAGTGGTATGAGATGGTTTGAATATTGAAATAATCCTTTCTCCATTTCAATATTGTTGAAATTATCATAAATATTTATTTATATGTATATAAAGGATTATAAAGAAAATTTTACATCTATTTTTAATTCAATTAAAATGTTTTCAAAAGGAATATTTTTAAAGTTTTATTTAATTTTTAATTTTTCAATCTCATTGTTATCCAATATTGTTTATACGTAAGTATGTACTGGGACATATTCAACATCCATGTCCATGATTCTTAAAAACATTTCCAAAAAAGAATAATTCTAAGATTTTATGTAAGGGAATCTTTAACTAAAACATTGTTTTAAAATTTTTAAAGATTTATTCTTCTGAAATCTTTCTCATTAATGCCCATGTTTTCAAAATGGGTTTAAGGATTTATTTATATGGACATGAGTATTTTAAAATATTAATTCATTTAAAATGTTTCAACGTGGTATGAGACACTTTGATTAAAAAATATATTTTAAAATTTATTATTTTATAAGTGTGAGGTTTTTGAATAAATGATTATAAAGAAAAAGGGGAATTTTTCTCAAGATTCTTTTAATGATTTTGATAGAGTATTTTCATCTATGTCAACATCCTTTGTTGGATCTTATGCTTAATTGAGGTTGATATATTATGATATCATTTACCATATTTTATTGAATGGATTTTGATTTATATTAAGTGTGGATGTGCTATTTAGATACCATTTTTGGTTTATGGTTAAAGTATTCATATTTAATATAATAATTTTTAATACGAATGATTATGTTGTTTATGTGTCACCATTTTCATATGAGGAATGTATTGGACTTAGTAAGTGATGGGAAGGGCCTACTATAGGCACTCAATGTATCAGTAGGTCTCATGAGATTAATTTAGTTGGTGAAAAACACTTCACGTTTATTTTCCAAGCAGTTTAACATTATTAGGAGGATATATCTTTACAGAAATTAGATGAGATTCTACCCATATACTTAAACTATCATGAGGATAGATCTTGATAGTATCTATCTTGAGGATATATCTTGATAGTTCATATGTTCTACATTATGCATTCCCTCATTATGAGATTAGTTATTGATATTAAATATGATTATTCCACTAGTATAATATCTATGTGAATTTTTAAATGAAATTATTTGATTTATTATTTCCATATTATGTTGAATATTTTGTTTAAAAGGCTTGTGTTTCAGTTTTATACCTTACCTTAAAAGTTTATTCTTATTTATGAAAGATTCTTCCGTATTGTTTACCCTTACTGGGAATCTGAGCTCACCGATTTCTTATGTTTTACTTTTCCCAGGATGACAAGATTTGTGTTATGATTGAAATATAGGGTTAAGCTAGGATAATAATGGAATTCTCAAAGTATTATCTATGTTTTATTTTATTTTTTTAATCGTAATGTAAATTTCATGTATGTAATATATTTTCCAAGACTGCTAAATTGATTGATTCTTCAGGATATAATTCCTTATAATCATGTTGATGTATTAAGACAATGCACTGGTTCTGGGATTTTGGGGTTAGAGAATTATAGTTGGTATCATAGAAAGTTTCTCAAAAAACTTGTAAACTATATTTAGAAATAAAATATTAGAGAATATACCCCTAAGATATACTTTGAGGACAAGTCTAAGTATAAGATATCATCCTTTAGATTTGGTAATGGATAACCTAGGTTATTTCTGTGGACTTATATATTGAGAAGAAGATGACATAATTTAGAGATACTATATATGATTCTTAAAGACTATATCACTATGATATGTTTTTTTTAAGATTTTGATTTATGTTTTAGTTGATGGTCAGAATCATCAAGGTTATACAAGTAATGGTTATACTGCTGATAATGAAGAGACTATAAAAGAAAAATGATATGAATGGGGTATTAAGGAATAATATTTTGAATTTCAGTTAATGATTTAAGATTGAAGTGGATTGATTAAGATTTTGTTTATTTGTATTCAAGAATTATTACATCAATGGTTCAATGGTTATAATATTCATGAGATATATAAGGATTGCGCTATAATAATTCTTCTTTAAGGATTTGGAAGCACAAGAGTTTACATTAAGGATTTAAAGGTGATCAAATATTTATTATGTGTTAATGAGAGATACATTAAATTGTTTGGTGAATTTGATGTTATGGTTGATTTTGGAAATTTAGAGACCTTTTTGGACTGTTAACTTGGACAGAAGTATTTTGGATAAGTCTTAAGGTTGGAATGGAGTTAGTTAGACATTGGATATTATTGTTTGAGTCTAAAGTATGATTTACTAGATACTTTGGGATTTTTTTGGTTTCAATAATCATTTATAGGATAATGGAAATACTTGTGGGCCTTATGATTTACTAAAAGTTCTTCAGGTGTGAAAAATTAATTTTGAACTTTTATTTCCAGGTGTAACGGATGAAGTGAAAATAGATCAAAGCACAACCAAAGGATGATATTATGCTTATGACAAGGAAAGAAATAAATTATGTTCTTATATGAATTATAAAATATTATTCAACTCTAGGGAAAGGATATTGAAACCAAAATTTTTATCTTAGTACTCTTTTTAATGAATCAAATGGTCACTTAGATCATCACAATTTATAGCTTTGTGATTGTTAGCTTTCTCCTAACCATATTCTCTATCACTCTCCATCAGAACTTGATGGTTAAATTTTTATTTCATTTCCATGTTTTCTTACATGGAACCCTTGTACCTGTTATCTATGGTAACCTTAATACTTACCTTTCTTTATTTTAAAGTGGAAGTTTTATCGACCCTTGTTCCAATGTGCGATTTCAATAAAGGAATTTTGAATTGTCAAACCTTAATTATCGAACCCGAATTCAAAAATTGCAAGGATAAAATTTATTGAAGGAGGGGGTAATGTTACACCCCAATATTTTACAATATGTCTCTTTTTGAATTTAATATATTTGATAGATTATATTTCACAGAACACCAAGTTTAAATGAATAATGGTATATAATTAAATATCTTTATTTTAAAAAAACCATTATAACCTAGCTGTTACATCATCATGAATTAATAATATTAATAAAATTATGAAATTTATATAATATATAATTAATAAAATGTTTTTAAATCCATACAAATGGTTTTATTGGCATAAGATAAGAATTAATCCAATTTTACACATTAAATGACTTTATTTTTCTAAAAAGTAATTTTATAGACTTTTAATGAAAAACAAATTTTAAATCCAATATTTTACACTTTAATATTTTTAGTTTGAAAAAATAAACTTATTATTTTAATTTGTAATATTTAAATTTATTTTGGTTCATTTTTTGGTATTTTTTTGATAAGTTTCATGTTTTTATGAATAGTGAAAAATATTAAATTTAAATTGAAAACAACATTTTTCATCGAAATAATTTATAGTGTTAAATTATAATTTTGATTGGTTTTAAAGTATATTGAGATTATATTTTTATAATTTAATCTAATTTAGGTCATTAAAATTATTTTCAAATTAAAATTGGATATAAACACATGTTAATCTTTTGATGGTTTTTACTTTAAAAAAACCCATTTTCTCATTCCACCAACGGGATTGATTTCAATTTAATTGCCACAACTTATGTGTTTTAAATTTTTTAAAATTTATTCCATATTTTTAATCATTGGGTCCATATTATGTAAATATGTATCTTTTATTTTTTGACATTATGAATAATATCTTTAATAATTTTTTTATTACCACGGTTAAGGGTAAATTAGGTAATTAAAGGTAAACATAATATTATAAAATTACACTAACACATTTAAAAACCCTATTGGATGACTACATTATACAATTATCACCTAATTTTACAAATTTAATCATTTATTGGACACTCGTTTCGGAATATGACATGAATATGATTAAAATCAATGAATGTGACAAAATCCCACACTCCTTTTCTTATAAGTATAATAATTTAAATATAGAGATCACTAGGATATATCTTCAATAATAAATAGTATTTTGAATGATAAAATAATTATATAAATCATAGTAATTTATTTATAATTTTTAGAGATTAAATAATTACCATTAATGATGACACAATAGTACTGAAGAAATTATTTTATTAATAGAAACATCAAATAAACGATATTAAAAATATTTTAAGAAATATTATATGAATTAATTAAGGTTATAAATTTTTTTTAAAGGTTACTATGACATTTTAGAAGTATATTAATTGATTTTTTTCAAAGTTATATTTATTTTAAATTTTATTTAAAGTCAAAGAAATGAATAATGCCAAAATTTATACTATTGATATTTTATGAAAACAACATTTTATTAAATTAGTTTAAAATAATAAAAAACTTTAAAAACTAAAAGGTGATAATTATAAGGTCTAAAATTTCATAAAGTTTCCATTTATGGATAATTTAAACCATATAAGTAATAATTTATAATCTTTTTATATTTAAAATTTTATTACCAAAATTAAAATTAAATACATTAATTAAAGGGTAAATCAAAATTATAAGACTTAAAGTAAAATAAAAATGTGTCTAAATTTTATTTGTTGATATTATTTCTAATTATCCTTATATTATCCTTGAAATAAATCACTTTAGAGATATTTTGAATCAAAAATAAATTTTTAATAAATTAATAGTTTTGGAGTTTCATAAAGTGCCCCTCCCATCTCTTATAAAAGACACATCTCATTATCTTTTATAAACATCTATAAATCCCTTTTTATTGGCCAAACTCTAACCATTTCTCCTCAAAACTTCCCTCACTTCATCCTAGAGTCCATACATTGGGGATAAATCCAACCTAAGGAGCCCTTTTGTGCAAATAAATATGTGACACTCAAAGAAGAGGTAATTCTTTTACCAACTCTTTCAAAGTTGTTTTCTTCTTATAATACCTTTTACTAAGCTATTTACATAATAAATTAATAAATCTAGCATATAATATACAATGATATTTTTTTATGATTACGGGACAACCATAATACACCTTTTACCAATCCCACCAAAACATATCACCATGCATGCTTATGTACGACTTACCGTCTCCACACTGTGGTGTAAAATGTTTTTAATATATAATTTATTTCAATGGATATAACAATGAACATAAAGGATTTGAATAATAAATATTAAATTATAATGATTCTTTATAATTAGTATACCACCCAATTTCATACCATGTAACCATTAAGGTATTAATACTATCTCTCGTGCATATGTATGAATTACCACGATGCGATGAGATTCATCCTCCATGTTAACCATTCAAGAATGATTATAAAATTATATATAATGAATAAGTTTGAAATATATGAAATAATAATTCTACTAGAATAATATATATATATATATATATACATATATGTCATTTACTTCCATTCAATACAATAAGAAAACAGAAACAACGTTCATGCATACGTACGACCTACCATCTCTATGAACGGTGTATTCCATTCCATATATTTTATATATGTATATATTTATATAATGAATATATATGATATATAAATCATGTTTTAAATTATGGAAGTAATTAAATCATGATCTAATTAATATGATCAAGAATAACAAGTCAAAACACGTACGACAAATAAAGCGATTATTACCTGAAATGTTTCTCAAACTTGGAAATTATTAATAAAATGGTAATATAAAGTCATAAAAAATCATATATTATATCATAAATATTATTATGATTATGGTTTATGTTAATAATATTTTTAAAACCATTATACTAGATTTAAGACATGTACGGAGAGTATTAGACTTAAGGTAAGGGAATTCCATCTCACTTTTAATTTTCATGAGATATAATCCATGTTCAACATCTATTTCTTGTGTGTGGCGTATATAATACCCCTATTATATTTTATATCATGAATAAATTTATCTTTAAGGTATTTAAATATTCATTTGAAGATATTGGGCTTATGATTTAAATTTTAAAAGTGGTATGAGATGCTTTAAATTTTTAAATAATTAAACCTTTCTCTATTTCAATATTATTAATATTATTAGAAATATTTATTTATATGTATATAAAGGATTATAAAGTGCATTTTATGTTTATTTTTAATTTCATTCAAATGTTTTCAAAAGTAATATTTTTATTGTTTTATTTAAGGGTTAATTTTACAATCTCATTATTATTCGAGATTGTTTATATGAAAGTATTTACTAGGACATATTCAACATCCATATACATGTTTCTTAAAAATATTTTTAAAGGGAATATTTTTAAGGTTTTATATAATGTTATTTTTAACTAAAACATCATTTTAAATGTTTTAAAGATTTATTCTTCAAAAATAATTATCATTAATTTCCATGTTATCAAAATGATTTTAAGGATTTACTTGTATTGACATGAATGTTTTAAAATGTTAATTCCTTTTAAAAGTTTCGAAGTGGTATGAGACACTTTGATTTGAAAATATCTTTTTAAATTTATTCTTTTTTAAGTGCATTTAATTTGAATAAATAATTAAAAAGAAAAATGGGAATTTGTCTCAAGATATTTTTAATCATTTTAATAGAGTATTTTCATCAATGTTAACATAATTTGTTGGATCTTATGTTTAATTGAGGTTGATTTATTATGATATCATTTAGCATATTTTATTTAATGGTTTTTTGATATAGTTTGATTTTGGATGTGCTATTTAGATACCATTATTGGTTTATGGTTAAAGTATTAAAATTTTGCATACAGGTTTCTAATACAAATGATTATGTTGTTTATGTTTCACCATTGTCATATGAGAAATGTATTTGACTTAGTAAGTGATGGATAGGGCCTACTATAACACCTAGATGCATCGGTAGGTCTCATGAGATGAAATTAGTTGGTGAAAAGACCTTTGAATTTTTTTCTAAGCAGTTTAACATTATTAGGGGATATATTTTGACACAAATCAGATGGGTTTCTACCCATATACTTAAACTGTCACGAGGATAGATCTTGAAAGTAGCTATCTTGAGGATATATTGTGATAGTGTAGAAGTCCAACCTTATACATTACATCATTATACGATTATTTATTGATATTTCATGTGATTATTAAACTAGTAGAATATCCATGTGAATGTTTAAATGGAATTATTTGATTAATTATTTCTATATTACGTTGAAGATTATGTTTAAAAGGCTTGTGTTTCAATTTTATACATTTCCTTAAAAGTTTATGCTTATTTATAAAATCTTTTACTATATTGTTTACCCTTACTGAGCATCTAAACTCACCCATTTCTTTTGTTTTATTTTTCCCATGTTGCCAAGATGTGTGTTATGATTGATATATAGGGTTAAGCTGGGATAATAATGACATTCTCAAAGTATTATCTATGTTGTATATTATGTTTTGAATTATAATGTAAAGATCATGTATGTAATCTATTTTCCAAGACTGATAAAATGATCAGTCCTTTAGGATATAATTATTTATAATCATGCCAATGTATTAAAATAATGTATTGGCTCTGGGCTTCTGGGGTTGGTGTTTTTCAAGAGAAATTAACTGGGCAAACTCAAGTAACCAACATGAACAAAAACTATATAGTACATTAATAACATTTAGTAATTGATAGACCATAAACTATATAGTATGGATGAATAAGGATCTTAATAAAGTTTTTAATAAATTTAATTTGATTATTCATGATGTTAAGAAAACACATAGAATGAATCAGGAAATAAGGTAAGAGTTTTTTTGTATCTCAATCTTGTTTCATTTGAGATATGATTTATATTCACCACTTGTTTCATTTTTTTGTGAATGTGATGGAAATGAATTTATTTTTTTCATAACTTTAAATAAATCTAAGGTATTAATAAATATATATCATGTTCTACCATCCATGTATTTTTATTTTAAAATATTATGATTCTCTAATGGTTTTTTATTAATTATAACCCCATTTAGTAGAGTTATAAAGTTTTATCATGAACTTATTACTTCTTTGATTGGTTTCCTAAACCCTAATATTTTATATTGAAATTTTTCTTTCCCTATGTGTTAATAAAACTTTTGGTTCAAATATTCATCCTTGATGAATTTTTACCCTATATAATTATGACATTGTTAAGAATAATTCTCCTTCTCTTTAATCACGATTTTTCTTTAATTTCTATATTTTACTTTCCCACCAATGTTACCATTTAAATTTGGAAACATAATTATGTGTTAGGTCATGTGACATTTATAATTACGATATCTTATTTGAAAAATAATGATTTATTATTATCTTTATGTTGTGGTGTTTAAAACATAAAAAGGGATCTTCCAAACCACCCTTGTTATTTTTAGGTTAAATGTTCACATGATTTTTCTCCTTTTTATTAAATATTAATTTCATTAATTTATTCTATTATATATATATATATATATATTCCTTAAATATATACAAATTTTAATCGGAATTTATTTTGGGTTAATACATATTCCATTAACAATTATCTCTCTTAAGTAACCCAATTTAAGGAAATTTCCCTATTTCTTACTTCAGGTCTAGTATAACCTGAATAAAATGTTTTAGTGATAAATAGATTTTTAAAATTCCTCATTATTTTATGGAAATCCATCCTTGTTCAATTTTGGTTTAGGGGAAATTAAAAACCCCTTTCCTTCCTTAAAGGATCATTTGATTATTTCAAAAAGCATTATCTATGTGGTTCATTTTTATTCTAACTTTTCCTTAGTCCTTCCCATGAATGTTTCTATATTGGATATCAATTTTCAAGACCTATTATTATTTATTAATATATAATTATAAAAAATTACTTAATTCCTTCTTTTCTTGAAAATATTTAATATATATCCTTGATTTATGTATTTAGATAAGAATATGAAACCCACTTATTTCTCGTCGGTTTTATAATGCTTATGATTTATGTAATGGTTTTTTTCATATTTTAGATAAAATATGAATGTATAAATTTTGAATATGATGGGTTTATCCAAAAAATTATACAATTCATTGGGTAATGTTTTCATCTCATAAGACAACACATATGGTGTGTGGGATGTTAGCCACAGTTAACCTAAGAAAGATATGTTATGTTGTAATGGCAGAGAACCTTGACATATGCCTATGAGGTCATGTTTTATATTGTTTCTATATATTTATGATTCCTTGAACTTATGATATCATTTCATTATGTCGTGTTTTCATGATAATATCACACTCTTATATCATAATACACAATTATTCTTTTGAGATTACATGTCCTTTCTTCATGATTTATGTAAAACTATTATTGTTTCACATTATTTTTAATAATAAATTTATCCTTGAACATGTTTTCTCATATGCTTATGATCTAACCCTTGATTAAATGTTCATAAGTTTTCCCTTACTGAGCGTTTGAACTCACACATTTCTTATCTTTCCCTTCCATAGGTTATAAAGATAATAATAAATTATGAGAGCTATATAAGGGGGTCTAGAAGAGTTAAATTATGGTGATTTTTTTAAAATAATATTCCTATGTAACTATGTAACACCCCAAGCTTCCACGATACATTTCCTTTTGAATAATGCAATAGCTTGAATTGTACGCAACTTCGAAGTTCTAACACACTACGACCAATCAAACTAGCTGTTATGAATAGTAATACCCACTTTTTGAAATATTATAAATTTTATTTTTCAAAATGGACTTATTTTTTGAATTCATAATATCGAAATTAGCTTAGGGTGAATTTTTGGTATTTTTATGAAAATATTCAATTGATGAATAGTGAAAAACACTACGTTATTGGTTAAAACCATATTTTTATTTAAATAATTATTTATTTTATTTAAATTTGTTTTAGGTCAAAATAGATACATAATACCTATATAAGTTCAATGTAATTCATTGGAGTCATTTTATAATAAGTTTAGATATATAAAAATTTTATTGAACTTTTTACCGTCCTTTACCCACCTCCTAAGAGCATTTGAAAATATGCATAAAACTTAATTTTACCTCTTCTATGAGTTTAATATAAAAAATCTGAGAGACACTGTTAATATCAGTAAGTAAAATGTGGTTCAATAAGATGAAAATAATTTTTGGTGAATAGTAACTTTTGACTTTTATTTACCACGGTTAAAATCAAAAATGGTAATTAAGGGTAAAAATTATATCATAATTACCCTAACACATGTCCTAATTCCATTGGAAAAGTATAATTTGACCACAAACAACCTTAGGAATAAAATATTACCATTTTTGGTCCACTTGGATTAGATTAGGACATTTATTATTATTTTATTTAAAGAAGAGTTAAAAGAGTTAGATTCAAATTTTAATAACTAAACCATTTTTAATATAGGGTTACACACAATATAAATTCAAATATTAATATTAATTAGAAAGCTAAAAACATTTCCTACATAATGGTATTTTATTTAAAATTTTAAGACATTAAATAATTTAATTTATTTATGACAAAATGACGATACGGTAATTACCTTATTAATGAAATATTAAAATAATTGATATTATAAATATCCAAATAAATGTAAATTGAGACTTATGATGAATTCCACTAATTTTATAGGTTAATATGACATGTTACGGTTGGTAAAGAAATTTTATTCGAAGTGATAAATTATTAATGGATTTCAAAAAAATCAAATACTAAATAGTTTTAAAATTGACATAATTTAGTTTTTAAAACAAATACAATATTATTAATCGATATAATATTCATAAAAATATATAATTCTTCTAAAATACTCATATAAAGGTTATATATATTAATAATGAACCACTTGGGGTTCTCTTGGTAGTTTATAGTAAGTTTATTAACCATATAATATAAAAATACAAAGAGACATGGTAAATGTCAAACTATTTAACTAAGAGTTAAATCTAAAAGAAAATGTCAATATGGTGACATAAACCTATCTAAAACCTATTTTTTGAGAGTTTTTACAACCATACCCACCTTATTATATAAATAAATCATTTTTGATCTATTATAAAAAGAAAATTATTTTATTAGAAAATAATATTTCAGGCTTTTCTTAAAGTGACCTTCACCTCTCTTATAAAAGCCCACTTCCCCTTATCTCAAAATCACACCTCCAAAGCCATTTGTCTTGGCCAAAATCTACCCAAATATCCTCCCAACTTTCCTACCTTAATACTAGAGGCCTTACTTTGGTCATAAAGCCAACCTATAGATCCATTTTGATCAAATCAAAAGGAAGAACCCGAAGAAGATGTAAATATTTCATCACCTCTTTCAAGTTATTTTCTTCTTCCACTTCCTATTTCTTTATTATTTCCATACCAAAATAATAAATCCATTACCTTATAAATACCATGATGTTATTATAAATATGGTATAACCATATTCGTTATTCTATCCATCCTATAAATGACAAAGTCACCATAGGTGCATATGTACGGCTCACCATCTCCACGTCGTGGTGTAGTTTGTTAATCAAACACTTCATTTTTTGGATGTGTATAATAATGAGTATAAATAATGTAAATAATAAATATAACATGTTAATGATTCTTTATATATTATATAAAATCCAATTACATATGATTTCTCCATCAATATAATGATATTGTCACTCGTGCGTACATATGGATTACCGTCTCCACGAACGCGATGAGAGTCATTTCCCCATCATAAATATTCAAGAATAATTTTCATTTGATGACTAAAAATAATGTTTATGAACATAATATCATTATGTATATGAATAAAATACATCCTATTCATAACAAACATGGATTACGTAACTAAGCATATAAAGGAAAACGAATAGGTTAACACCCGAAGCGATGATACTACTGAAATATTATTAACAAAAAAATATTAGAGGATCATATATGATATCATATTTATGTATATAGTTATTTTATAATTTAATAAAAATTATTTATCTATTATACAGGAGGTTAACATACCCTCGACCAAGGAAAATTACAAGGTAAGGTTTAATTTCACAATCTCTTTATTATCCGAGGTTGTTTTTACGTAAGTATCTACTGGGACATCTTTATCATCCAAATCCATGTTTTCTTAAAAATTTATTTCAAATTTTTTTACTATTTACTAGAATATGGGTTAAAGTCATTTATACCTTTATTTGAACTTATATTTTTTGAGAGGAATCTTTCCATCATTTTCCAAACAAGGTACTTTATGACCTTTTTGACAAAATTAAGGCAAGAATGTTTTTTAACTTATACGGAAGGTGTGACTATTTTACACAATTATAACACCATAGAAGCTTCCCTTACAATTTGATAAGAATATTTTCAAAATAAATGTTTTATTTTATAATTATATGACTCTTAAATGGTTTCAAAATAGAAAGAGGTATTTCTTTCAAATAGTTTTCATTTCATCTATGTCAATATAATTTGATGGATTTTAAACTTGCTTGAAGTTGATTTATTATGATACAAATCTTCCATATTGTATTGAAGATTTTGTGATATGTTTGACTATAGATGTGTTATGTTTATACCATTCATGGTTTATGGTTAAAGTATTGACATTTTATATGCTAGTTTTAATACTAATGTTTACGTTATGTTTTAACATTTTCATATGAGGAATGTATTAGACTTAGTATGTGATGGGTGGAGCCCGCTATAGCTCCTCAGTGCAATGGTAGTTCTCATGATACAATTAGACATGGAATTGGTTGAGGATTTTCCCAATTTGATATATGTTTTTGATCGAGGCCTAAATCATTTTTATACATCTTGGCCGAGGCCTTGAAAGGATGTTTCAGAGTGTCCAACATTATAAGTTCCCTCATTATAAAAATAATAATTATGGTTCATGTGGTTATTCGACTAGTAGAATACCCATGACTATGTTTTATTATGGAATCATTTAATCAGCTCATATTCCTGCCATAAAGTGTTCATGTTTATTAATTGTAAAGGCATGTGTTTTTAATTACTCACCATGCCTAATGTTTATGTCATCTTCTATTATATTTCTTACCCTTACTGAGCAATTGAGCTCACCCATTTCTTATGTTTCATTTTCACAGGATATGAAGAAGTTAGTTCTGAGTGACTTGTAGGAATAATCTAGGAGTCTTGGATGTTTTTAATGGAATAAATTAGTGTTGTATTTATTTTAAAGTTGTAATATTGAACTTATGTATGTATCTTGTTTCCAATAATATTAAACTTATTGGTCTTTCAGGACATGATTCCTTGTATCATGCCAATGTTATGTAATAAAGAACCATCTCTCGGTAACTAGGGTTGGGGTATTACAGTTGGTATCAGAGGAAGTTTAGTAAAAACCTTGGAAACTAGATTTATAAAAACTCTTATTAGAGAACATTACCCTAAGATAGACTTTGAGGATTAGTATAGAAGAACTTCCAAGAATTTTGGTACTGTAGAGATTTTATGAGTTTCCGAAGAAATACATCCCTGTCTAGATACGAGCAGGTAGAGGCGACTCTAGCACAAATGTACCTAGGGGTAAAACCCAAAAACACCTCTTTGATCTAGACTCGAATATGAACTAGTTCACAACAATGGGCCTCACTGCACTCTTGGTTACGACACTCCTGGGGATATGATTAGGATAATTCTCATTTTATTTAAAAACCATTATGAAGTTTTTATGAGTATATACCTCCTCAAAGAAAACATTTTTATGATTATGGATTATATCCATAAATTGTTCAATTTATGTTAAGTGTTTTAGAAGTTTGGAATTATGTATTGCGATTCATAAACTAATATATTGTATGCTATTGTTTAGAAATGGAAGCTAGTGGAAGGAAGAGAAACTGTATCAACACACATAATCCGTGTAGGGATTGCCCGCCTACTCAAGATAATTATAGTAGAGATAGTGATGCAATTGGTGCTAATAATCTTATCACCATACTGGGACAACTCACTCAGGTTATGGATAATAACCTTACCCGTATGGAGAACACTAATCCATAACACCGAGGATCAATGTTAGACCGCTTCATGAGAAAAAAACCACCAAAATTAAGTGGGAATACAAATCCGTTAGTAGTTGAGCAATGGATAAGTTCCTTAAAGAAAATATTTCATGCTTTGGGGAGTAGCGAATGGGAAAAAGTTGTCATGGTAGTTTATCGCCTCACAGGAGATGCAGATCAATGGTGGTTATTAATTAAAAACAAAAAGGAAGATGAATACGTATCAAACATGGAATGGAAGAAGTTTAAAGATATTTTATTAAAAAAATAATTTCATCGTGACCATCGAGCGGATATGGAAAGACAATTTCTGAGTCTGAGGCAAAAGGAGGATGAGAATTTCACAAAGTATGCGGATAACTTTACAAGGTGAGAAATGCATGCTAAAGATTAAATAAGTAACCCAAGAAGTAAGATTTATTGTTTCTTTGATGGGTTAAAACCATTTCCCCATCGATAATTAGTCTCACAATCCTTATCATCATATGAAGATATTGTCTCATGTGATATCAAGACAGAAAATGAATTATATTAGTCTTATGACTTTAAAGAAAAGCAAGAGAAGAAGAGATACGCTAAACACTATAAGAAAGGAAATAAAGAAATAAGGAAGAAGGGAAGAGTTGAATTTCCACCCTGTGATAATTATGGAAGGAAGCACCCTGGTGCCGGTCTAAAAGGAAAAGGAGTTTGCTACAAATGTGGATAGAAATGACATCTTTCTAGTGATTGTAAGGGGAAGAAAGGAGCTACCAATATTCAATGCTATAATTTAAGGGAGATGGGACATTAAACAAATGAATGTCCTAAGCTTTAGGAAAACTTAGCTCAGAAAAGTCCAAGGGATCAAGGCCAAGCTTATTCGATCACAACTTCTAAGGTTGAAGCTCCAAAAGAGATGGTGGCAGGTAATTTAATGGTTTTATCAAGTTTAACCAATGCTTTATTTGATTTTTGGATTATCGCATTGTTTCATATCTTCCCAGTTTTCTAAAAAAATTAGATATTTCCAATTTGATTTAAAATGGGAGTTTTCAGTCAAAACCCCGAAGGGAAGTATCATTGTAACAAAGTTTTGTGAATTAGTCCCCATTAAGGAATATAAACGATATTTATCTGCTGATTTAATCATCATACCCATGATTGAATTTGATATAATCCTCGGTATGGATTGGATTTCATACCATGATGCGAAAATTTATTGTAAGAAGAAGGAGGTTACAATTCTAGATGATGATAAGGAGTACCTTATCTTTAGAGCAAAGATGTCACCATTTGATTCTTATCTAGATCCACCCCAGTAGCTCTACTAAATTCAATTATTGGGGAGGATGAGAATGAAATAATTATGGGTGAGGAAAAGAATGTTCGAATAGATGATGTACCTATTGTGCTAGAATATGTTGATGTGTTTTCAAAGGATTTACATGGACATACTGTAGAACAAGAAATTGAGTTTTCCATTGATTTAATTCCTGGTTCAAGGCCCATATCGAATACCCCTTATAGATTGGTCACCGTGGAATTAGTGGAACTAAAGAAATCACTAGAGGAATTGAGTAATAAGGGATTTATTCTCCCTAGTGTTTCTCCATGGGGAGACCCTGTCCTTTTTGTTAAGAAGAAAGACGAATCTATGAGGTTGTGCATTGAGTATAGGGAGATCAATCCTATAACAATAAATAACATGTATCCCCTACCTCGCATTGATGATTTATTCGACCAACTTCATGGAGCTCATTATTTTTAAAATATTGACCTTCGATCTGTATATCGTCAGTTGTGTGTGAAGAAGGAAGAAATTCCAAAAACATAATTTTGAACTAGGTACGAGCATTACGAGCTTATAGTATTGCATTTTGGATTGACTAATTCCACCTATGTCTTCATGGATATAATGAATAGAGTTTTAAAGGAATATCTTGATGACTTTGTAGTGGTATTTATTGATGATATCTTGGTATACTCCAAAATCTATAGAGATCATGAAAATCATTTGTGCATTATTCTAACGAATATTAGAAGATATGAATTATATGGGATGTTTATTAAGTGTGAATTTTGGCTTTAGGAGATTTCTTTTCTTGGACATATTTTCTCTAAGGATGGAATCTCTATTGATCCTTCAAAGATCAAGGAAACCCAAGAATGGCCAGCACCGACGAGTATAATATAGGCACACAATTTTATTGGTTTATAAGGTTATTATCGACATTTAATCCATAATTTTTCCCATATGGCTAACCCATTAACCAAGCTCACACATAAAGGGGTTAATTTTTTTGGACAAAAGAGTGTGAAGAATGTTTTGAAGAACTGAAGAGAAGATTAGTTAATGCTTCTATATTGACTCTACCATCAGGGAATGATGGGTTTGTTATTTATAGTGATGATTCAAATAAAGGACTTGGTTTTTTCCTTATGAAGAATGATAGAGTTATTTCCTATACATCACGATAGCTAAAAATTCCTGATCAAAAACTATCCTACTTATGATCTTGTGTTAGGAGCTGTAATCTTTGATATGAAAATATGGAGACACTATCTCTATGGTGAAAAATGTGAGATTTATAATGATCACAAGAGTTTTAAGTATATTTTCTCATATAAAGAACTCAACATGAGTCAAAGACGATGGCTTGAACTACTCAAGGATTATGATTGCACTATACACTACAACTCAGGGAAGGCCGATAAGGTGGAAGATGTTTTGAGTAGAAAGGACCAGAGAGTTTTGAACAAGATGAGAGTTGAAAGGGATCCTATTTTCATGGATCTAGTAAAGATGGATCTGGGAATAACCCTAGAAGGTGGAATCTCCATAATTTTTCAAATGGTTCCCAAACCATCTTTACTAGAAAGGATAAAGAGTTCTCAGACTGATGATGAGGAGTTTCAAAAGAAGATCAAAGCTGTAAATGATGGGATATTGAGTGACTTCGTATATGAAGATGGAATTTTGAAACTTGGGAAGAGACTTTGTGTTCCTAATATACCTGATCTAAAAAGGGAATTTCTGGATGATTCTCATAGCTAAAATTTCTCTATACACCCAGTGAGCACCAATATGTATAGAGATTTGAAGGAACATTTTTTGTGGGACAACATGAAGAGGGATATTGCTGATTTTGTGTCAAGATGTATGGTTTGTCAACAAGTGAAAGCTGGAAGAAAATAGCCTGGAGGAGTCATGCAACCTCTTCCCATACCTGAGTGAAAATGGGATGATATTATGACGGACTTTTTCATGGGGCTACCAAAGAATCTTAGAAGGAAGATGCAATATGGTTCATTGTTGATTGTCTTACCAAGTCAGCACATTTTCTTGCTATAAGATAAGATTTACCACTTGAACGTTTAGAAAGACTGTATATTAATGACGTTGTAATACTTCATGGAGTACCCCTATCGATTTTTTGTGACCATGATCCCCATTTTACATCAAGATTCTTGAAAATTCTTCAGAAATACCTGGATATTGAACTTCCTTTGAGCACTGCCTACCACCTTCAAACTGATGGAAAAATAGAATGGACTATTCAAACCTTAGAAGACATGTCGATATCTTGCTCACTTGACTTTCAAGGTATGTGGGATCAATATTTACCTTTGGTATAATGTTCCTATAACAATAGCTTTTATTCAAGTATTTAGATGACACCATATGAAGTGTTATATGGAAAGAGATGTCGCACAACAACTTGTTGGGATAATGTTGGTGAAAGAAAACTCGTAGGCCTAGAACCTGTTGAGTATACAATGAAAAAAGTGAAGATTATCCAAAACCACATCAAAGCAGCCCAAAGTAGGCAAAAGAGCTATGCTGATAACTGAAGGAAGGATTTGGAATTTCAAGTAGGTGACCATGTTTTCTTGAAGGTATCTCCATGTAAGGGTATTATACATTTTGGTAAGAAGGGTAAATTGAGTCCCAAGTACATCAGACCTTTCAAAATTCTAGAACAAATTGGACTTGTTGTTTATCGTTTGTAAATGCTTCCAAGTCTCTCCAAAGTTCATGATATGTTCCATATATCACTATTGAGAAAATAAATGCCTGACCTAATGCATGTACTCACCTATGAGGAAATTGAACTAGAACCAGATCTGTCTTATTGTGAAGAGCCTGTCAGAATTCTTTATACCAGAGAACAAGTGCTAAGAAAACGGACAACTCGTTTGGTAAAAGTTATATGGAGAAACCATAAGATGGAAGAGGCAACGTGGGAAGCAGAGGAACTTATGATGAAGAACCACCCAAATCATTTTTTTTGTGGTATTATTCTAGAAATTTAGAGGACAAAATTATTTTAAGGAGGGAAGAATGTAACACCCCAATCTTCCACAGTACATTCCCCTTTGAATAATGCAATAAAATTCATTGTATGCAACTTCGAGGTTCTAACACACCACGACTAATCAAACTATCTGTTATGAATAGCAATACCAAATTTTTGATATTTTATAATTTTTTTTCAAAATGGAATTCATTTTTGAATTTTTAATATTGAAATTAGTTTAGGGTGAAGTTTTGGTATTTTTCTAAAAACATTCAATTTTTGATGAATATTAAAAAACAATGTGTTATTGGTTAAAACCGACTTTTTATTTAAATAATTATTTATTTTATTTAAATTTATTTTAGGTCAAAATAGATACATAATACTTATATAAGTTAAATGTAATTCATTGGAGTCATTTTATAATAAGTTTAGATATATAAAAATTTTATTGAAGTTTTTACTGTCTTTTACCCACCTCCTAGGAGTATTTGCAAATTTGAATAAAACTTAATTTTACCAATTCTGTGAGTTTAATTTAAAAAATACAAGAGACACGGTTAATATATGTAAGTAAAATGTGGTTCAATAATATGAAAATGATTTTTGGTGAATAGTAACTTTTGACTTTTATTTACCACAGTTAAAATTAAATAGGGTAATTAAGGGTAAAAATTATATCATAATTACCCTAAAACGTTTCCTAATTCTATTGGATAAGTATAATTAGACCAAAAAAATCTTAGGAATAAAATATGACCCCCTTTGGTCAACTTGGATTAGATTAGGACATTTATTATTATTTTATTTAAAGAAGAGTTAAAAGAGTAAAATTCAATGTTTAATAACTAAATCATTTTTAATACTCAGTCAAACACAATATAAATTAGAATATAAATATTAATTAGAAATATAAAAATATTTACTACATAATGGTATTTTATTTATAATTTTTATACCATAAATAATTTAATTTATTTTTGACACAATGACGATGCGGTAATTACCATATTAATAAACTTTTAAAATAATTGATATTATAAATATCCAAATAATTGTAAATTGAGACTTATGATGAATGAAACTAATTTTATAGGTTAATATGAAATTTTAGGGTTGGTTAAATAAATTTTATTCGAAGTGATAAAGTATTAATGGATTTCAAAAAAATCAAATACTAAATAGTGTCAAAATTGACATAATTGAGTTTTTAAAACAAATACTATATTATTAATTTATATAAAGTTTACAAAACTATAAGGTTCGGAAAAACGACTTATATAAGGTTATATATATTAATAATAAACCACTTGGGGTTATCTTGGAATTTTATATTATGTTTATTAACCATATAATATAAAAATACAAAGATACATGGTAAATGTCAAACTATTTAACTAAGAGTTAAATCT
This sequence comes from Viscum album, assembly GCA_963277665.1. Classification (NCBI taxonomy): domain Eukaryota; kingdom Viridiplantae; phylum Streptophyta; class Magnoliopsida; order Santalales; family Viscaceae; genus Viscum; species Viscum album. The sequence goes on along the minus strand of OY728150.1, from coordinate 29,805,232 downwards.
AAAAGATAATGTTAATTTAGCAACCTAAACCTATCTAAAACGTATTGGTTGAGAGGTTTTATACCCATACTCAACTTATAATCTAAATAAATCATTTTGGAGCCATTATAAACCAAAAATTATTTTATTATAAAGTAATATTTCAAGCTTTTCCTAAAGTGACTCTCACCTCTCTTATAAAAGGGCACTTCCCCTTCTCTCAAAATAACACCTCCAAATCCATTTGTCTTGGCCAAAATTTTAACAAATATCCTTCCAAATATCCTCCCTTCATCCTAGAGGCCTTAATTTTGTCAGAAATCCAACCTAAGGATCCCTTTTGATCAAATCAAAAGAAAGAACCCGAAGAAGAGGTAAATATTTCATCACATCTTTCAAGTTCTTTTCTTATTCCACTTCATATTTCTTTGTTGTTTCCATAACAAAATAATAAATCCAGTATGTTATACATACTGTGATGTTATTATAAATATGGTATAACCATATTCGTTATTCTATCCATTCTATAAATGAAAAAGTCACTATACCTGCATACGTACGGCTTACCGTCTCCACGTCGTGGCGTAATTTTTTATTCAAACACTTCATTATTTGGATGAGAATAATAATGAGTATAAATAATTTAATAATTAATATAAAATTTTAATGATTCTATAGATATGATATACCATCTAATTACATACGATTTTCCCATCAATATAATGATATTGTCGCTCGTGCGTATGTACGGATTACCGTCTCCACGAATGTGATGAGATTCATTTCCCCATCTTAACCATTCAAGAATAATTTTCATTTGATAACTAAAAATGAACATAATATCATTATTTATATGAATAAAATATATCCTATCCATAACAAACATGTCTTACATAACCAATCATATAAAGGAAAACAAATCAGTTAACACTCAAAGCGATGATACTACTGAGATATTATTAACAAAACAATATTAAAGGATCATATATAATATCATATTTATGTATATAGTTATTGTATAATTTAATAAAAATTATTTAACTATTATATATGAGGTTAATGTACCCTCAACCAAGGAAAAGTACAAGGTAAGGGTTAATTTCACAATCTCTTTATTACCCGAGGTTGTTTTTACGTAAGTATCTACTGGGACCTCTTTATCATCCACATCCATGTTTTCTTAAAAATGTATTTCAAAACATTTTTACTATTTAATAAACTTTGGGTTAAAGTCATTTATACCCTTATTTTACCTTATATGTTTTGAAAGGAATCTTTTCGTCGTTTTCCAAACAAGGTACTTTATGACCTTTTTGACAAAATTAAGGTAATAATGTTTTTTAACATATACGGAGGGTGTAACTATTTTCCACTGTTATAACATCATCGAAGCTTCCCTTACAATATTATAATAATATTTTCAAAATAAATATTTTATTTTATAATTATGTGACAGTTAAATGGTTTCAAAATAGAAAGAGGTATTTCTTTCAAATAGTTTTCATTTCATCTATGTCAACATCCTTTGATGGATTTTAAACTAGTTTGAAGTTGATTTATTATGATACAAACCTTCCATATTGTATTGATGGTTTTGTGATTTGTTTGACTGTGGATGTGTTATTTTTATACCATTTATGGTTTATGGTTAAAGCATTGACAATTTGTATGCTAGTTTAAATAAGAATTTTTATGTTATGTTTCAAACTTTTCATATGATGAATGTATTGGACTTAGTATGTGACGGGTGGAGCCCACTATAGCTCCTCGGTGCATTGGTATGTATCATGAGACAATTAGATTTGGAATTGGCTGAGGCATTTCGCAATTTGATATATGGTTTCAGACGAGGAATAAATCATTTTTAGACGTATTGGCCTAGGCCTTGACAAGATGTTTCAGAATGTACGACATTATACATTCCCTCATTATAAAAATAATAATGATGGTTCATTTGGTTATTTGACTAGTATAATACCTATACCTATGTTTTATTATGGAATTATTTACTCAAATCATACTCCTGTTATAAAGTGTTCATGTTTATTATTTGTAAAGGCATGTGAATTTAATTATTCACCATGCCTAATGTTTTTGTTATCTTCTACTGTATTTCTTACCCTTACTGAGAATTTGATCTCACCCCTTTATTATGTTTCATTTTCTTGGGATATGAAGAAGTTAGTTATATGTGACTCGCAGGCATAATATAGGAGGCTTTGATGTTTCTAATGGAATAAATTAGTGTTGTATTTATTTTCAAGTTGTAATGTTGAACTTATGTATGTATCTTGTTTCCAATAATACTAAAATGATCGCTATTTCTAGACATGATTCCTTGTATCATGCCAATGTTATGTAATAAAGCACCGAATCTGGTTAACTGGGGTTGGGGCATTACAAACTAGTCCTCAAAGACACTAAACCAAAAGGTTCTCTGAGCTATCTGAGATTATTGAGAGATATAATGTTTAACATTTTGTAATGATGTAAAATAAAAATATACTTATATTGTGATGTTATAATTACTATTAGAGGAAATATTTAGTTATTTTTTAGGATTATTGTAGTTATTTTGGTGATTACGATTATAGAAATTTAGTAAAAACTATAGGCATAAGTCTAAGGGATTATTCCAGGTGTCGGATAACATCCCAAATGTTTTGTAAAGTATATAGTATGTTGTTTCTTATAAATTAAATACATATCTAGATACTAGAATGGGAATGTGCTTGTGTAAAACTTTCACTAAGTGGTAATCACCCTAAAAATGCTTGGTTGAGTAATGAATCAATCATCCCTCCATGAATAATGAGTGGGCCTTCGTCTGTACACCTAAATAGACACTCCAAGGGGATATGTTTTTACCGATCACATTCTATATACAAGAAATTCTGAAAGATTTATTATGTTAATGAGTTTGGTTAATGATTATGAGAGAACCCGATCTAAATAATCCTAGAATTAACCAAAGTGATCCAGGTTTTATTGAAATCTAATGATATGATTTTAAATATTATGTCATTTAGAAGTTTATTTTTCATGATATAATTTATGATAATTCTCATATGATGTTAATTAATCATCACCCAAATTAACCTATTTTTTTTAATAATAGTTGAATCCCAAAGGAACCAAATTAAAAATTTATGGCAGGAACAATGCAAAGATTCTCCCAAAAAGAAACATAATAGGATAAGAACAAGAGTGAGAAACCTTGTGATAATTATCGAGTTGAATGTTTTTTATAACCTAACTTTTGAAAATCACAATCCATTCCTAATTTTTTACGTGTTTCTAACTTTTATGTTTCCCAAGTTATAAAGATATTTTGTAGAAAGTTATAAAATATTACAAAATTTACAATATCAGTTCTATCAGATAGATAATTGTTCAGTATACCAGAAAAACATGTAAAATGTATAGTGGGTGGACATATACTGAGTTCATCAGATGTAAGTACTATAAATTTTATCAGATGCAATACTATGAATTCCATAAAATGAAGTAATACCAAGTCTACCAGACATACCTCATATAAAGGATACATATATGTCTACCATATGAACATATAATAAACCAACTAGATGATGACAAATAAAGTTCACTGAAAAAAGACTTATCATTATACTGAATGAAACATTGTATGAATTGTAATGGTGTCTTACATGATGACCACAAGATTTAGAGTTGTTACATTGATATATCAAGAAGTTTGTTTGATTCCATTTTAACTAATATTGATAAATAAAGAATCCAACCTTTGGAGATAATCTATAAATAGATCTGCATCCTTAAGGATAAGAAGCTTTTGCACAACAACAATATCAAGTTTCTTATGAAGTTTTTTAACATCTTGTTACTGATCACACTTCCTTTGTGAATTTTATAAAATTTTATTAAGTAATTTATATTGATGTGATCTTATTAAATTACTTAATATATATATATTTTTTTGTAATTTCTTCTATGTTCGATCAGGTGGATCAAGGGATATTGAGGTTAGAGAGAAATAAGTTGGTTTTATTATCTTGATTGAGGGTTCCTGAGGGTAGGGAGACTGGTACTTTTTAATAAATCTGGTCGAGGTATTCTGAGGTTAGTAAGATAGACCTTATGAAAGGTTAAGTTGTGGATACCTAAATTCATGTTTAGATAATTACTTAACACTTCAGGTTAAATTGTATACCTTTTCTTTTAAAGTACATTCATGTTTTTTACATATTTTAGAAAACTTTTATTACTTTATTGAATTTTTAATCATAAATTTTACATATTTCCCCTTTTTGTTTTTAGAAATGTTCATACTATTTCTTATAAACTATTTCTTACTCTTATTACAAAGTGTATCAATATGAAAGTTTGTATGATAAAATTTATTATATAGGTTGGAAAAAGTGCAAGTATATTTTGTAGGATCAAATATGTAAAGATGATATACTCAAATACAAGAGGGGGGGGGGTGAATTGTATACTTTAAAAATCCCTAAGGAAATTTTTGCACAACCAAAATCCACAACACCTCTAAGCTCTAATAACTTGCCTGATTCTAGAAATGTGATTCCAGAAATGAAACTTAACAAAAGTTTACAACAACTAACATTCTACCTTAAAGCGTATAGAATCCTATATAATCAAAGTAAAAGTATAAGGAAGTATAATAATATTATACTTTCCTCAACAATAAAAATGCAGCCAAAAACTTGTAACAAAACAGGTAACAAGAAGTAAATCTTTTATCCCAAAGAGAAGGGTATCCAATGACCTTGGGAAAAGGTCCCTTGATTTATACTTTCAAGAAAGTCTGTCTTACCCACACCAGGGTAAGCCCTCGATATGAATATCAGTATCAGTCTTGCTATCCCTGCAATCCCTCGATTTGTAAGGAAAACAACACCTATAACTTCACAACATGAAGTCTCTGATTTCAAGGAAATCACACCTCTGCACTAAGAAAATCTGCACGAAGTAAAGTTTGAACAAGATGTTCAAACTTTATGCACGAAGCCTGAGAGTTTATAAGAGCCCCTCTCTCTAGAAATTACTTCTAAAAGTTCTGAGCTTCAAAAATTACAAAATTAATGAGCTATTTCAAATGAGATCATATTTATAGGCACAAATCCAATGGTCGGCTCCTTCCTCCAATGGTCATATTTTTCCTTGAATTTTGGAGGGACCTGTACACATGTCACTCAAACAACAGTTGATTAATAACTGAAAGAATGGCATTGTTTTATAACAAAACAAGTGTAAGTAAAAATATAGTTACATAACTAAAATCAAATATTCGAAATGTAAGTAAATGAAATTTTGGAGTCTAACCAAAATTGAATTCGGAGTCTATAATACAAGGATATTCAGATTATGTTTTTTAGGAATTCAGAACTTGAATTTTATAGATTTCCAGAGTCGGAATTTTAAGGAAATTCGGAATATGGATTCACAAGAATTTGGAACCAGAACTTACAAAGTTCAGAGTTAGAGTTCATGAGAATTCGGAGTCAGAACTCATAAGAGTTCAGAGTCTGTATTTAGAGAACTCAGAGTCAGAACTTAGAAAAGTTTGTAACAAGAATTCGTAATTAGAATTTGGAGTCAGAACTCAGAGAAGTTCGTAACCAGAATTCATATTCGGAATTTGGAGTCAGAACTTAGGAGAATTTATATCTAGAATTCATAACTAGAATTCGGAGTCAAAACTTAGAGAAGTTTGTAACTAGAATTCATATTCGGAATTTGGAGTCAGAACTCAGAAGAGTTCGTAACCAGAATTGTGAGAATTCGGATTCTAAAACAAAATTCTTCATATCTAGGTAATTATAGGATTCTGAGGTTTTGGTTTCTAATCGAATTTTATACTTAGTAAAATTATGATATGAGCAATGAAAACATGATAAGTATAAATTTCCTTGGGAAGGAAATTTTTCTTTATAGAAGTAAAACATAGGGTAAAAATAGATTTTCCTTGAGATAAGGTGTTTGTGATTTTAAAAACAAGAAGAAATGGTAAATTCATAAGGAAACCTTAATGAATCAACAATCTCCCCCAAGAAAGAAGGAATGGAAAAGTCATAAGTAAAACCTTATTGACTCAACAATATCCCCCTTTTTGGAAATCACAAACATCCCTACGAAAAACAATATAAGGACTTAGAAAATATTTTACTAAACTTTGCAAATAAAAATTATCTCCCTTTATTCATGGTCAATGGTGAATACGACTAACTCCCCCTTAGGCTTTGGAACACTAAGCAACGTATTCTAGATTTCCGGAATGAGAATTTTCATTATCTTGAGTATGGAAATCTTTGTAATGAGAACTCCCCCTTAGATAAACTCCCCCTTACTTAGAGATATTTCCTATTTACATAGAATTATTTTTTCCTTTCTCCCCCTTTCTGATTTTCAAAAAGAGATTTTGGGAATGGAAAAGAAATATGGTACCTGAAATATTATTAAAAACATCCAAACAAAACAAGAAACCACAATTTCATTAATATTGGAAGAATTTTTACAAGGAAAAATAGATACAACAAAAGATCGGATTTGGATCTATTTTGGTTCTTTTTTCCTTTGGTATCAGCTTCTTCACGATGGTTTTCAGCTTCTTTAGCTCTTTGTGATCCTCCTCTACTTGCTTATCTAAGGCTTTGATCCTGTCATATTGAGCCTTCAGGGCCTCTGCCTGATCCTTCAGAAAGTCATCCTGCTTCCCTAACTTTTCTTGAATCTTGGTCCGAAGATCCCTTTATATTTTCCAACTTTGGAAAACATAATTCAACTTCCCATTCAGATATTTGACATCCTGAATCTGAGTATTTTGTTCAAGATTTAGCTTTTCCTCAAATATATTTGTAAGATCCTTGATTTTGGTGTCTTCAATATCAAAATATTCATTGACATCTTCTTGAAATTGATCAAGCTCTCTCAAATCTTCAACGATCTTCTTCAACCAGCTGGTCTTTTTCTTGCAAGAGTTTCTGTGGGCTTCATAGTTGATAAGGAAATTCTTGTGTTCGGCCTCAATATTTACACACCTATCCATCACCATGGATACAAAGTCTGATTTATGATTCATGCTATGCTAGAGCATCTGGAATATGGAGTCAATTGTTGGAATGACCAGAATGGTGTCCACTAGCTTATTTAGGGGCTGAACGACAAAATCATGTCCTAAAGCTGATGACTCTGAATCTGAAATTTTTCTTGGTGATGGTTCTTCTTCTAGCTCAACCAGATTCCTCTTAGATGTTCCACAGGATTCATTCTTCCTCAAAATTTCTTTGTTTGGGGTATCAAAAACCACTTGTTTTCCCTTGTTGGTTTTTATAATAGCTTCTCCATATGGAGATTCCTGCTCACTCTCAGACAACTGAACAATCTTATCTTCATCAATTTTTTCTTTTTTAGCTCCTGCCTCAATGTCCTCAGGATGAATGAATACACGACTATAGCTTTCTTCCTCAGACAATTTGTTCACTTCCTCTTCAGCCTTCTCATCAACTCCAGGGGTAGCAAGTTTCGAAGATCCAGCTTGAGAAGTCCGGATTGACAATTTTTCTAAAGAACTTTATTTATCATGATAATCTTCAACTTGATTAATCAAATCATCAGTGAGACTACTAATTTCTTCCTTTTCTTTCACTTCTTCCACAACTTCTATCTGTTTATCAACCTTCTCTTGAACTTTTTCTGGAGTCATAAACTTTTTCCCTAGTGTCTTAGATAAGGGTTCAACTAAGAATGTTTTCAAAACATGAATGTTCTCAGATGCTACTTTAGTAGCCTTCAAAAGAGATTGCACAATCTATGCCTCCGACATCTTCTTCTTAATATTCTTCTATTTGGAATGCTTCTCAAGATCTTCAGGAGCTTTCTCTTTCAATGATTTGGCCTCAGCAGGATCTAGGCCAAACTGTGGTTCCCCTTCCTTCCGATTCTTTTTATCCTCCCTCCATTTGGATACTACCTCATCCGGATAGGCTTTCTGTTTCTTGGGATTTGGAGGTGCGGATTGAGCTTCCTTAGCTTTAGGGGTTTCACCTTCAGCTTCTACTTCCTTCAATTTTCTTTTCTTTCAAGCTTTCTTTGATGGTTCATCTTCTTTTATATTCTTCAGAACAACTTCTACTTCATCCTCTAGTAGATCATAAAACTCACCTGACTCCTTATAGAAACCAACGTTCATCATCTTGAGGCTATCATCACTGATTAACATTACTTTGCAATTCCTCAGCTTGGAATTGCAAGGGTTCTTGAATGATTCAAGGCACCGAAATATCAATTTGGAGAGTAGGGTAGGATACATGATAACCTGTGCTCTCAAATTACCATTCCTGATATTCTCTATCATAATGAGAATATGCTTCATCAGATTGATTTTCCTTAGATTTACCAAAAAAACTAAGATATACATATCAATTTTCTTGAGAGTGTCCATGTCACGCTTTCTTGGTACGATAAGGCCCTAAACCCATAACTCTAGGATCCGATTGTTGGTATACAAGTGAGAAAGTTTTGCGGTCTTGACATCTGTAAGTCCAAGACTTTTCCTAGCCTTCAATTTTACAAAACTTCCTCGCACATCCAGTAATTTGTGGGAAACAAAACCCAGCTTCCCCTTCCTAAGATAGCCCTACCAAGCTAGAAGCCTTGGTATAAGAAAGTGCATATGTTTTTCCATAACTCTTGAAGGAAAACGTTTCTCTACCATCTTCCTTGAAAAAACAAACTGATTCATAAAATTCTATAAGTAGATCAGGATACACAACATCCTGAGCTCCTGTATTTGATATGGATACACTCTCCCATCCATTAAGTTTGATTTTATATAAAATAATAGAGTCATAATTATTGAAGAAGTTCGAATGCACCAACCTCACCCTGTAAAATTTCCACTCTGAAATCTGCTTGAGAGAAGACATTTCTTGATAAGGAACTTCAGAAGACATTCATACTTGAGAAAGCACAGAAAATATGGAACGGGCTTTTGAAGTTGGGTAGAGCTTCGACACACAAAATCTTTGAAAACCGATGTGGGAAAACCATAAGGGGACCCCTTTTTATAGGTTTTGAAGCGATGGTTGAACTTCCCATTTGAATCCAATGGATGAGAATTTTTCTGATATGATTTGATGATTAAAATGATAGCCGCAAGAAAAATTTGGTAGGATCTGATCTTTTGAGGTTTTTAAATGAAAACATTCGGATTTAAGGAAACTAGAATATGAGAAATTTTAAAAACAAAATAATAACCAGCAGGTAAAAGGTTATTACGAAAAATCAAGAAAGAATCATACCTTTTGGATTGTCAGGTGAATTATTCGTATTGAGAAAAATTCTTCTTGAAGGACTTTAGATTCTGAAAAAAGAACTTGAGTACGAAAAAAAATGAGTACACATATCTTCATTATGAAAATCTTCATTATGAAAAATATGAAAAATATTCATTACAAAAAATATGAAAAACTTCATTATGAAAAATATGAAAAAGCTTTATTATGAAAAATATGAAAAACTTCATTACGAAAAATATGAAAAACTTCATTACGAAAAATATGAAAAAGATTCATTACGAAAAATATGAAAAAATTCATTACAAAAAATATGAAAAACTTCATTATGAAAAATATGAAAAACTTCATTACAAAAAATATGAAAAAGCTTCATTATGAAAAATATGAAAAAATTCATTACGAAAAATATGAAAAAGATTCATTATGAAAAATATGAAAAACTTCATTACGAAAAATATGAAAAAGCATCATTACAAAAAATATGAAAAAATTCATTACAAAAAATATGAAAAAGCTTCATTACGAAAAATATGAAAAAGCTTCATTGTGAAAAATATGAAAAACTTCATTACGAAAAATATGAAAAAGCTTCATTACGAAAAATATGAAAAACTTCATTACGAAAAATATGAAAAATATTCGTTACGAGAAATATGAAAAAGTATCAAACAAATGTACTACCCCTATAAAAAAGAAGTTTATTACTATAAGGATATTGGTTCAACAAGATGTTAATGAGGAGGATTACCTTACAGTTATCATTCCTAACTTTTGTTTAATGTATTAAAATCTATCGGAGGGTAAAGATTTTGTGAAAATATCAGCAATTTGATCTTGCGTTCTGATAAATTGAAGAATGATATCTCCTTTTTGTGTGTGTTCCCTAAGAAAGTGATGCCTAATATCTATGTGCTTTGCACAAGAGTGATGTGAAGGGTTTTTACTAAGGGCAATGGCACTTGTATTATCACAGAAAATTTGTGTCTTGGTAAAACTCATACCATAGTCTATGAGTGTGTGTTGCATCCACAACACTTGAGCACAACAACTTCCAGCTGCTATATATTCAGCTTCAGTAGTGGAAAGTGCTATTGAGTGTTACTTCTTGCATGACCAAGAAACTAATGAATCTCATAATAAATGACAAGTTATGAATGTACTCTTTCTATCCATTCGACATCCACCAAATTCAGCATCCGAAATTATTTTTAAAACAAAATCATTTCCAGAGGTATAAAATAGTCATAAATCTGTGGTTCCTTTTAAGTAGTGAAAAATTATTTTCACTGCCTTTAAGTGATATTCCTTGGGATTGGATTGATATCTTGCACATAAGCATACTGAAAACATTAAGTTTGGACGACTAGCTGTTAAGTAAAGTAGACTTCCAATCACACCTCTAAAAGTTGTTTAATCTACTGGTTTCCCAGCTTCATCTGTAAAGACCCGTAAATTTAAAGGAAATTTTTTTCTTAATTTTCTTTGAATTTTACAAGAACACCGCTTCTGACGGTACCAAATTCCGAGACCCGGTGTGCCCGGAATCTTTTTCCGAAGTTTGGCTCGGGTACGTGCAGTGAACAAACGAGCGGGTTTTTCTAACTTTTGAACTGGTGCTCGGAATCTAATTTAGAGGGCACCGATGGAATCGCAGTGCCGATTTTTTCTTAGAAACGCCTCTTTCGGAGTTGCGTTTGCTCGGTTGTGGTTTTTAATTTTTGGGTTTTAAGTTAAGAAATAAAATAAAGTTGTGCGACAATTTTATTTTTATTTCACTTAAAGCCGCTTAAAGACCACTTCAAGCTGTTTAAGCTGAGTTGATGCAGATAGGGTGCTATACAAAAATATCCTACCCTCTTGGTAGGATATTTGTGAGGTGGGGCCCGCACGATCCCCACCGTTTCTTTTCCCCTAAGTAACGCACCCGCAAAAACCCGTTTTTATGAAAGTCAACTGACGCGTTTTCTTAAATTCTTAACGCACCATTTAATTGGGCGGTTTTATTCGTTGAATTAATTCTATGAATTAATGGGTCGTTACTTATCTCTTTTTCGTTTGTTGGCATGTTAATAAAATAAGACCAATGCTTTTTCTCCTTAAGTGTTGTTCGTTGAGAGGATTTGATAAACCTCAAGTTCTTCATCCTTCTTCGCGAAGAACGCGAAGAACGCGAAGAATGCGAAGAACGCGAAGAACGCCGACCTTCGACGAAGGGTGACGAAGAATGCCGAGCCTTCGGAGATCGACGACGCGACGCCAAGTACCGCGATGCCGATGATTCTTCTTCCGCGACGTTCTTCCGTGACAATCCAACCCCGCGACAACCTTCGATCGACAACGACAAGGTAGGGGGTTGCGCTTCATTTAAGTCTCTTTGTGGATCAAAACAACAATATAGATTTAATTATTATTAATTAAATCTGTTGTTTGTTGGTCCTCGAAGTTCGTCGATGCAACGCCAGATACCGCAACGACGTGACGATCCCCTCCTTCCGCGACGAGCAATTCCACAAAGAACGCGCGTGCAACGACTTGACGAGGTAGGGGTTTGTTGTGAAACAATTTATATTCCCGTGATTGTTTCTTTTAAAAAAAAGAACCCAGATCAAGTTCAATTTTAATTATATTAAAATTGTGCCTTGCTTTTATTCATGTGTTGAATATTTCTCCCGACCGTTATTATCTAACGCGGAGGGAGCGGGCCAAACAAACACGGCCCGACAACCATCCGCAGTTCTTCCTTGTTGTGCGGATTTGGCGGGCGACGACAAAACGTACCGCAGAGGCGATTTAATGATCCCTCAGTGAAGAACGGAACCCGTGAGGAACAGCGGCGAAGACGGGAAGGAAATTGGACCACCAGAGCAACTCCGGTGGCCCGAGGAAGCTTCCGCCGGCGCGCCACGCCGGCACGGCGGCGGCGCCCAGCGCGCCGCCGGGAAAACCTCGCCGTGGCTGAAGCCGCGGCGGCGAGGCCGTTCCGCGGCCACGTGGAACCGCGGTTCAGGTACGCGGCGGCCCGGCCGTGTCCGGGTGATCCAGGGCGGCCCCCCGCGGGGGCCGCGGAGTTGTCACGCGGGGGTAGTGTGCCCCCCGCGTTGCTCGGCCGCTCGGCCGAGCTGAGCCGGGCCGGCCGGCCGGGCCGGGCCGCGCTCTGGCCGGACCGACTCGGACCGGGTCGGGTCGACCCGGTTCGGCCGACCCAGGGGGGGTCGGGCCGGGTCGGCCTGGGCCCAGACCCCCCGTCTTCGGACGGTTTTCGGTATTTTGCCCGTATCTTGAGCTACGGGCCTCTGAATGACGCGCCGTCAGCGGCAACGCGATCCTTGGATCGAGAAGGTCGTTTCGGTATACTGCAATCAAGGTTTCGAAATACCTTGGGTTCGTCCGGGTTGGTTCGTACACGAAACCAACTGGGCCCTCGGAGCGGAAACACTCATATCTTGAGCTTCGGACGTCCGATTGACGTGCCGTCGACTTTGTTGAATTCCTCTAAGTGAGACGGTTCTTTGGCCTCACTCCAACCGAGGTTTGGACGCAGGTGGAGTTCGGTCAGGTTGGTTTTTCCTTAAAAACCAACCGGGCCCCTGGGACGAAAAAACCAATAACTCTCAGACCGGACATCCGATTGACGCGCCGTCTGCGACGTGAAGTTCCTGTTGACGATACAGAACTTTTGGATACATCAAATCTGGACCTTGTGTCAGTTGATGTATCAGCCTCTCGGCTCGTGGAGTGGACCCTCCCGAACGAGCTTGCTATGTGCGGGAACCCTAGTGCTGGCTGCGAATTCGACGACGACGACTGTGCAGAGATCCTCAGTGGACTGCGACGATGAAGAGTGCTGGTCTTGTATCCTATGTGGGTCCCAGCTGTGCTGGTCTTGTATCCTATGTGGGTCCCAGCTTAGATGATTCAGTGCTGGTCTTGTATCCTATGTGGGTCCCAACATAGATGAATCAATGAAGAGTGCTGGTCTTGTATCCTATGTGGGTCCCAGCTGTGCTGGTCTTGTATCCTATGTGGGTCCCAACTTAGATGATTCAGTGCTGGTCTTGTATCCTATGTGGGTCCCAGCATAGATGAATCAATTAAGAGTGCTGGTCTTGTATCCTATGTGGGTCCCAGCTGTGCTGGTCTTTTATCCTATGTGGGTCCCAGCTTAGATGATTCAGTGAAGATAGCTGGTCTTGCATCCTCAGTGGGTCCCAGCTTAGATGATTCGGTATCTTTATCTGATCATCCCTTTCACCTTTTGGACGAAGTATACCTATGTGAGCTGAATCCTGTTTACTCTCCTTTGTGGATTGTGTTGAACTATCCTGTGTGGATTTACTGTTTACTCTCCTTTGTGGATTGTGTTGAACTATCCTGGGTGGATTTACTGTTTACTTTCCTTTGTGGATTGTGTTGAGCTATCCTATGTGGATTAATTTTTCTCTCCTTCATGGATTGTGTTGTGCTATTCTGTGTGAGTATACGTTTTTCCTTCCTGTGTGGATTGGGTTGTGCTTGGGCTCGGATGTTGGAGCCGAACGGGAATTGATGACTTAGGTATATGTATGGGCATATACCTAAGCAGTGTCGATTGTTACTTCGTGATTGTATCTTTCCTTTGTGGTTTATCCTTTGTGGATTTCGGGAGGCCTTCGGGGGTCTCAGGGTCCCTACTGAGTAGCTTATACTCACCCCTGCATGGGCTATGCCCGCACTTCGTTGTGTTGGTTGCAGACAACGGACAGCGCTGATCGTGGTGGAGGCTTGCGGAGCAGGACGGTACCTGGAGGTGGACCACTGGGCGGGACGTACTCGGAGCGGACGGCTGGACCGAGGAGTTGTGGAGGCTATCTATGCTCGCCCCTCAGGTGGGACTTCCAGAGGACGGCTCGACGCTGTGACTTTTCTTTTCAGTTGCTGTTTTTCCCTGTCAGTTGTACTTTACAGTTGGGCTTGTATTTCCGGCCCCTTTTACTTTCAGCACAACTTGTTACAGTTTTTACTTAGTGTTTACTCTTTCTGCTTGCTTACTCTGTGATGGTTGTTTACTTTACAAAGGAAATGCCTTCCCTGTTATCGGGATTTAAACCTTGGTGCTAGTCACCAGCCCCTGGCCTATGGAAGGCGGGCTTGGGGTAGTCACGACACGGGCCCCGAGGATGGGTCGTGACAAATTGGTATCAGAGCAGTTCGGTTCTACCGCTGACTCTAATCTTTCTTCTATGTGAAGCAATAGTGTTCAATGTATTGGGTGTGGTTATCAGTCCAGGAAGTCCAGTGTTGGTGCGGCGACCGACGTATCCATACACCAGGACCCTGACTTCTGATTTCCGACTTAATGCACGAAAACATTAATTGCATGTGTGTTCAAGTTTTCTTTGTGATTACTTGTGTCAGCTCACCAGGTATACAGTTCTGACCGTGGCGCACCTGTTTCTTTTCAGGATGGCCCCACGACGGCAGCCAGCTAGGGTTCCGAGAGTGGAGCGTGATGACAGCCCACCGAGCGACGAGGCCTCAGTGCAGGGCTCCTTGTCAGCAGAGGCACCGACGGTACCTTTACCCGCCGAGCCACCGATGCTACCAGCCCCAGCCGCTGACGATGCACGTCGCCTTAGTGCACTGCATGAGTTCCAGCGCCAGCAACCGCCCAGGTTCCATGGGGAGACGGACCCCCAGGACACCAAGGAGCTGGTCGAGTAGCAGATGGTGGGCGACACTTCGAGGTGTTGCCACCACCACCACCAGGAGGTCCACCCCGACCGCAGGGAGTTGGTGGACATGCGAGAGCTCAGCTTCAGGCAGCTGAGGCCTTCGATCATGGAGCTCTGGGAGCAGATGTATAGGAGCGGAACTAGTGGATACGTCCTTTGTACTTCTAGTTCCTTGTTGTTGAGTGGCGTCTTTGTATTATGAGCTGCAATAGTAAAAGACGCTTACCTTTGTGATGTTTTCATTCCTGTCCACTTTTGTGTTGTTACTAAGAGGTTCCAGTTTAGACTGTTGACTTGACCCTCACTTGTGAGACATCTACTGGAGGAGACCCAGTTACCACACACTGATGCCAACAGTGTGACTCAACCCTTGGAGGTGAGAGTAATGGTTGGATCTCTTGGTAGTAGCGTCGAGGCCTTACGACGTCATCCTTGGTGTGGATTAGCAACATCCATGTCAGGATTGACCGTATTAGGCAAAGGAAGTGGTTCATCCAGGGGATGAGACCAGATTTCTCTTATCGGCAAAGATGAATTCTTAGCAGTTCTTGTGGGATCGGAGATAGTCCAGGTCATCCAGGAGCGGATGAGTATATCTCAGAGCCGACAGAAGTCCTATGCTGACAGGAGGCGGAGGCCACTTGGTTTCGAGGATGGCGACCACGTCTTCATGCGGGTCTCACCTTGACATGGATTGCGGAGGTTTGGCCGAAGTGGCGAGTTGTCTCCACGCTTCATCAGACGCTTCCAGGTCCTCAGCAGGATTGGCAAGGTGGCTTATCGCCTAGTTCTACCACCATAGTTGCGCCGGGTGCAAGACGTCTTCCACGCATCTCAGCAGAGGAGATACGTGCACGACCCGACGCCAATCTTTGACCATGTAGAGCTGGTCTTTAATGATGGGGTGACTTTTGCGGAGGTCCCAGTGGAGATCGAGTATTGACAGGAGCAGGTCCTACGTGGACAATCGATTCCTCTAGTGCGCTTCAGATGGCAGCTCGAGAACCTCCAGGAGAGCACTTGGGAGCGGGAGGCTCGGATGCGTGCTCAGTACCGCCTTTGTATCCCTAAGTTTGTGGTGAAGCTTTACGAGGACGTAAAGCCCTGTGGTGGGAGTAATGTAAAGACCTGTAAATTTCAAGGAATTTTTTTCTTAATTTTCTTTGGAATTTTACAAGAACGGAGCTTCTGACGACACCGAATTCCGAGGCCCGGTGTGCCCAGAATCTTTTTCCGAAGTTTGGCTCGGGTACATTCAGTGAACGAACGAGCGAGTTTTTCTAACTTTTGAACTGGTGTTCAGAATCGAATTCCGAGGGCACCGATAGAATTGCAGCGCCGGTTTTTGCTTAGAAATGTCTCTTCTGGAGTTGCGTTTGCTCGGTTGTGGTTTTTAATTTTTGGGTTTTAAGTTAAGAAATAAAATAAAGTTGTGCGACAGTTTTATTTTTATTTCACTTAAAGCCGCTTAAAGACCACTTCAATCTGTTTAAGCTGAGTTGATGCGGATAGGGTGATATCCAAAAATATCCTACCCTCTTGGTAGGATATTTGTCAGTTGGGGCCCACACATGCCCCACTGTTTCTTTTCCCCTAAGTAACGCACCCGCAAAAACCCGTTTTTATGAAAGTCAACTGATGAGTTTTCTTAAATTCTTAACGCACCATTTAATTGGGTGATTTTATTTGTTGAATTAATTCTATGAATTAATGGGTCGTTAATTATCTCTTTTTCTTTTGTTGGCATGTTAATAAAATAAGACCAACGCTTTTTCTCCTTAAGTGTTGTTCGTTGAGAGGATTTGACAAACCTCAAGTTCTTCATCCTTCTTCGCGAAGAACGCGAAGAACGCGAAGAATGTCGGCCTTCGACGAAGGGTGACAAAGAACGTCGAGCCTTCGGAGATCGATGACGCGATGCCAAGTACTGCGACGCCGACGGTTCTTCTTCCACGACGTTCTTTTGCAACAATCCAACCCCGCGGCAACCTTCGATCGACAACAACAAGGTAGGGGGTTGCACTTCATTTAAATCTCTTTGTGGATTAAAACAAAAATATGGATTTAATTATTATTAATTAAATCTATTGTTTCTTGGTCCTCGGAGTTCGTCGACGCAACGCCGGATACCGCGACGACGCGACGATCCCCTCCTTCCGCGACGAGCAATTCCACGAAGAACGCGCATGCGACGACTTGACGAGGTAGGGGTTTGTTGTGAAACAATTTATATTCCCGTGATTGTTTCCTTTAAAACAAAGAACCCGGATCAAGTTCAATTTTAATTCTATTAAAATTGTGCCTTGCTTTTATTCATGTGTTGAATATTTCTCCCGACCGTTATTATCTAACGCGGAGGGAGCGGGCCAAACAAACACGGCCCGACAACCCTCCGCAGTTCTTCCTTGTTGTGCGGATTTGGTGGGCTATGACAAAACGTGCCGCAGAGGCGATTTAATGATACCGCAGTGAAGAACGAAACCCGGGAGGAACAACGGCGCAGACGGGAAGGAAATCAGACCACCAGAGCAACTCCGGTGGCCCGCGAAAGCTTCCACCGGCGCGCCACGCCGGCACGGCGGCGGCGCCCAGCGCGCCGCCGGGAAAACCTCGCCGCGGCTGAAGCCGCGGTGGCGAGGCGGTTCCGCGGCCACGCGGAACCACAGTTCAGGGACGCGGCGGCCCGACCGTGTCCGGGTTATCCAGGTCGGCCCCCCGTGGGGGCCACAGAGTTGTCACGTAGGGGCAGCGTGCCCCCCGCGTTGCTCGGCCGCTCGGCCGAGCCGAGCCGGGCCGGCCGGCCGGGCCGGGCCGTGCCCTGGCCGGACCTGACCGAGTCCAATAGGGTCGGACCGGGTCCGGTCGACCCGGTTCGGCCGACCCAGGGGGGGTCGGGCTGGGTCGGCCCGGGCCCAGACCCCCCGTCTTCGGACCGTTTTCGGTCTTTTTCCCGTAATTTGAGCTACGGGCCTCTGAATGACGCGCCGTCAGCTGCAACGCGATCCTTGGATCAAGGAGGGCGTTTCGGTATACTGAAATGAAGCTTTTGGAATACCTTGGGTTCGGCCGGGTTGGTTCGTACACGAAATCAACCGGGCCCTCGGAGCGGAAACCCTCATATCTTGAGCTTTGAACGTCCGATTGACGTGCCATCGACTTTGTTGAATTCCTCTAAGTGAGAAGGATCTTTTGGCTCACTCCGTCCGAGGTTTGGACATAGGTGGAGTACGGTCGGGTTGGTTTTTCCTTAAAAACCAACCGGGCCCCTAGGACGAAAAAGCCAATAACTCTCAGACCGGGCGTCCGATTGACGCGCCGTCTGCGACGTGAAGTTCCTGTTGACGATACGGAACTTTTGGATACATCAACTCTGGACCTTATGTCAGTTGATGTATCAGACTCTCGGCTCGTGGAGCGGACCCTCCCGAATGAGCTTGCTGTGTGCGAGAACCCTAGTGCTAGCTGCGACTTCGATGACGACGACTGTGCAGAGATCCTCAGTGGACTGCGACGATGAAGAGTGCTGGTCTTGTATCCTATGTGGGTCCTAGCTGTGCTAGTCTTGTATCCTATGTGGGTCCCAGCTTAGATGATTCGGTGCTGGTCTTGTATCCTTTGTGGGTCCCAACATAGATGAATCAATGAAGAGTGCTGGTCTTGTATCCTATGTGGGTCCCATCTTAGATGATTCAGTGCTGGTCTTGTATCCTATGTGGGTCCCAGCATAGATGAATCAATGAATAGTGCTGGTCTTGTATCCTATGTGGGTCCCAGCTTAGATGATTCAGTGCTGGTCTTGTATCCTATGTGGGTCCCAGCATAAATGAATCAATGAAGAGTGCTGGTCTTGTATCCTATGTGGGTCCCAGCTGTGCTGGTCTTGTATCCTATGTGGGTCCCAGCTTAGATGATTCAGTGTTGGTCTTGTATCCTATGTGGGTCCCAGCTGTGCTGGTCTTGTATCCTTTGTGGGTCCCAGCTTAGATGATTCAGTGGTGGTTTTGTATCCTATGTGGGTCCCAGCTATGCTGGTCTTGTATCCTATGTGGGTCCCAGCTTAGATGATTCAGTGAAGACAGCTGGTCTTGCATCCTCAGTGGGTCCCAGCTTAGATGATTCAGTATCTTTATCTGATCATCCCTTTCACCTTTTCGATGAAGTATACCTGTGTGAGCTGAATTCTGTTTACTCTCCTTTTTGGATTGTGTTGAACTATCCTGTGTGGATTTACTGTTTACTCTCCTTTGTGGATTGTGTTGAACTATCCTGGGTGGATTTACTTTTTTACTTTCCTTTGTGGATTGTGTTGAGCTATCCTATGTGGATTACTTTTGCTCTCCTTCGTGGATTGTGTTGTGTTATTCTGTGTGAGTATACATTTTTCTTTTCTGTGTGGATTGGGTTGTGCTTGGGCTCAGATGTTGGAGCCGAACGAGAATTGATGACTTAGGTATATGTATGGGCATATACCTAAGCAGTGTCGATTTTTACTTCGTGATTGTATCTTTCCTTTTTGGTTTATCCCTTGTGGATTTCGGGAGACCTTCGGGGGTCTCGGGGTCCCTACTGAGTAGCTTATACTCCCCCCTACACGGGCTATGCCCGCACTTCGTTGTGTTGGTTGCAGACGACGGACAACGCTGATCGTGGTGGAGGCTTGCGGAGCAGGACGGTTCCTGGAGGTGGACCACTGGATGGGACGTACTCGTAGCGGGCGGCTGGACCGAGGAGCTGTGGAGGCTATCTGTGCTCGCCCCTCAGGTGGGACTTCCAGAGGACGGCTCGACGCTGCGGCTTTTCTTTTCAGTTGTTGTTTTTCCCTGTCAGTTGTACTTTACAGTTGGGCTTGTATTTCCGGCCCCTTTTACATTCAGCACAGCTTGTTACAGTTTTTACTTAGTGTTTACTCTTTCCGCTTGCTTACTCTGTGATGGTTGTTTACTTTACAAAGGCAATGCCTTCCCTGTTATCGGGATTTACGCTTTGGTGCTAGTCGCCAGCCCCTGGCCTATGGAAGGCGGGCTTGGGGTAGTCACGACACGGGCCCTGAGGATGGGTCGTGACATCATCAAGATAAAGTGTGTTTGAGGTACCAATGGGAGTACTAATACTTTTAGGGTTATCATATCCATATATTTTAGGAAGATCTCTAATATACTTATGTTGGGGTATATAGATTCCTTATGGTTTTTAATAGATTGGAAAACCAAGGAAAAATGTTAACCCACCCATCATACTCATTTAAAACTCATATTTCATTAGATCTACAAAGGAATCGGTTAAAGATTGCTGAGTTGAACCAAATATAATGTCATCAACATAAATTTGAACAATCAAAACATTTTTCTTATCTTTATTTATAAAAAGGGTTGGATCTGCATTTCCAATAACATAGTTATTTTGAATAAAAAATCCTATAAGTCTATCATACCAAGCTCGAGGGGCTTGTTTAAGTCCATACAGATCGTTGGTAAGTCTAAAAACATGATCAGGATGTTTTGTATCTTTAAATCCTGGTGGTTTTTCAACAAAAACTTCCTCTTGAACATAACCATTATGGAAATCACATTTCACATCCATTTGAAAAAGTTTGAAATTTAAGAATGCTGCAATGGCAAGTAAAATACAAATAGTTTCAAGTCTAGCTATTGGAGCATATGTTTCTTAATTGTCTATTCCTTCTTGTTGATTATAGCCTTTAGTAACTAATCTAGATTTATTTCTAACAATGATTCCATTTTCATCACACTTATTTCTAAAGACCCATTTTACTCCAATAACAGAAGTTTCCTTAGGTCTTTCAACCAAGGTCCAGACTTTATTCCATTTGAATTTATTTCGTTCATCTTGTATGGATTTAATCCAATCATCACCACCTAAAGCTTCATCAGTGATTTTTGTTTCTAATTGGGAAAGTAATCCTAGATGCTCTACTTCATTTCTTAAGGAACTTCTAGTCCTTACAGGTTGATTCACATCACCAATGATTCTATAACTAGGATGATTCTTTAGAAACAACTGATTTGGGTTTTGTAAAACCTGTTCATCAATGTAGGGTAGAAAATCTTCTAGGGAAAATGTTTCAAAAGTATCTTCTTATACATTTTCCTTATCATAAGGATCTTCTATCATAGGTTGATAATAATTTTTTGAAAACACATCCGAAGATGTAGTTTGGGGTTGTTTAAAAACAAAAGGTTTGGTTTCATCAAATTTGACATGTACTCTCTCTTCAACAGTACAAGTGTTTTTATTAAAAACTGTATATTCCTTAGAAGTTGTGGGGTAGCCTATGAAAATTACTTCATCAGATTTTGGTGAAAATTTTTGTATATTATCTTGAGTATTCAGAATGAATACCTTGAAACCAAAAAACCTTGAAGTAGGAAAGTCTAGGCTTCTTACCATTCCATAACTCATAAGGAGTTTTATTAAGAAAAGGTCTAATCAAAACTCGATTTATAGTATAACAAGCAGTACTTACAGCTTCAGCCCAAAAATTTTTGGCTACAGAATACTCACTCAACATGGTTTTAGTTATCTCTTGAAGAGTTCTATTTATTATTTCAACAAAACCATTCTGTTGAGGTGTTCTGAGTGCTGAGAAGTTATGAGTAATGCCTTTTCTACTACAAAAAGTTTCAAAATCAGAATTTTGAAATTCTCCTCCATGATCACTATGAATAGTTTTTAGTGGAAAGTTTTTTTAATTTTTAACTTGGGCTCTAAAACTTTTGAAATATGAAAAAGCTTCGGACTTCTTTTCTAGAAAATAGACCCACGTAAATCTAGTGTAATCATTAACCAAGAAAATTACATAGTACTTGCCTCAAATTCTTCCTGCTTGTGTTGGACAAAAAAGATCCATATGCACTAGCTATAATGAATCATTAGTTGAGACTTCACTGACTGATTTAAAACTTGATTTATGTTGCTTGCCATATTGACAAGGATCACAAACTTTTGAAGAATCAAATCTAATCTCTGGTAGATCCTTAACTAACCTTTTCTTATAGAGTTTTCATAAGTTCCTAAGGTTACAGTGACCTAAAGTTATATTCCATAACCAATAATGATCTTTCATTGCACTAAGGCAAGGTAGATCTTGAATCCTAAGGTCTTCTATGTTTAGTGTGTAAATATTCTCTTGCCAATGGGTAGAAAGAATAAACTCTTTCTTAGAATTGTGTATTAAGCACTTATCATTCATAAAATTCACAAGGTAACCTTCATCACATAATTGGATTATGCTAATGAGGTTGCGCTTAATACCCTTAACAAATAACACATTTGAAATCAAAGTTTTTTCAAGAAGAATGATGTTACCTATACCAATAATTTCTCCCTGAGCATTATCTCTGAAATTTAATTTTCCTCCTTTCATCTTAATAATCTTCTAAATGTAGTTTTTGTTACCAGTCATATGTCGGGAACATCCACTATCTATGTACCATGTATTTCTGTTGGTACTTTCTCTACTTTCCTGAAAACAAAAGATTTAGACTTTCAGAATCCAAAATTTCTTGGATCCAGAAATTTCAGAAAGAAAAATTTTAGGCACCCACATCTTCTTAGAAAAATAGGATTTATGAAATCATAAAGACTGGGTTTTGTTTAAGGAACATTTTTTTCCCAGTTTCCACCACACTGACACTTAGTACAGAATGGAGCACTTTGAGGAACAAAATAATTGTTGCTAAAAATTTGTTTAGAACCAGTATAACAAAAAACAGAACTATTCCTTAGAGGTCGGATTTGAGAATACATTTTATGAAAATTTTCTTTACCTAAGGTAAAGTTTGAAAAACACCTCCTCAAGGAAAATATTTCGGATTTGAGTTTGATAACCAAGTTATTGTCTTCAAATTTTTTTATTTTGAACTAGATCTAGGCTCAAAAACATTTTTCTTATAAATTACATTTTCTAGATCCATAGAAAGTTTATTCTTCTCAAGATTTACTTCCTTATGATTTTTTGAAAAAATCTAAAAATCAACATTTCTCTTATTATGATCTTTAGAAATATCTGATATTTCCTTAGTAAGAATAGTATTCCTAGAATTTTCCTTATCAAGTTTTTTCATGAGTTTTGAATTATCAATATCAATAAGTTTGGAAAACCTAGAAAATTTTTCATAGGAAGGTAAATTATTATCTTTATCAGAAGAAGATTCTTCATCTAAAGTGTTATAATATTTATCATTACTATAATTTGCATTTAAAGAAACATTGGTCAATGATTCAACATTTTGTACATTAGCCATTAAACAATGATTGTTAATAGGTAGTCTGGCTATTAGAGCAAGATTATTCTATCCATAAGATTCGTAATCTGAAGATTCATCTGAAGTTTCTCCACTACTAGCACTCCATGTGTCATTAGCTTTCAAGACTTTCTTAGCTTTAGCCTTGTAATACTTTTTTTTCTATTTCTCTCTAAATGATTTTCCTTTCTTTTTTTTCTCTTAAGCATAGGATAATCAGGTCTTATATGTCCATCTCTCTTTCATTCATAACATGTAACTTCTGAATCTTTCTTATCTTTCCTTTCCTTTTTATTATATCTGGATTGAAAGTTCCTTTGTCTATCTATCTTGTTCATCCTTCGAGCAAGATTTTCTAATTCATTTTCTGAGGATTCACTTCCCCTAGATTCAGATTGGATAACAACTTTCTTAGATTTGGATCTAGTAACTCTCTCAGGAGTCTTGGATTTCATTTGATTAGAAGTTGTAATAAAAGAAACACTGCCATTTCCATTCTTCTTCTTAACATTATCAGCATCTCTCTTCATTCTAGTCTCATGCTGAAGAAGAGTTCCAAACAGTTCATCTAAGTAAATATGAGTTTCCTTTCTGTTCTCATCAATAGTAGTTCTCTGGTATTCCCATTCATTCGGCATGATGTTTGTGATCTTTTCAACAAGATCTTCACCATCTAATCATTTCTCACCCATGGATTGTAAACTATTCACAATAGTCATGAATCTTTGTTGCACCTTACATATGGGTTATCCATAAGTAAAGTAGAAACCATGATATTCAGCTCTGAGCATGGCTCTACTAGTTCCAATAAATTTGGAAGTTCCAATGTGAGTAACCTCAAGTTTCTTCTAAATACAAATTGATGCCTCACAAGATAAAATTTGGCTATATATGTTTCTAGTCATAGAACAAAGAAAAGTATTGCGTACCTTATAATTCAATTGATATTCATGATTTTCTTGATTGGTAAAGGTACTAACTTTTTTGTCAGGTATTTTATATCCTCTAGTAAGAATAAAAAAATTATCAACTTTAATATTGATAATGAAAGTATTCATGTGATCTCTCCAATATTCATAATCATTTCTATCAAAGATAGGTGGTCTAGTTGGATTAAGATTTTCTATGAAACCAACATTGATTCCTTCCATCTTAAAGAAAATTCTATCCACAAAAACTTGTTAATAGAAAAATTTCCTAAACAAGGAGAATATTCCTAAGAATGGAAAATATAAAACAAGAGTATCTCTAAGCAAAAATGAATCCGAACTATACGAGTCCAAAAAACTGATTCTGAAAAACGGTGAATCCGGAAATTCAATTTTGAAAGTCATGAGAAGAAGAATTCTCTTCTGAACCTAATCGTGAGATTAATTCAAAGGTCACCTCCTTTGATACCAATTGTAGGATCAAATATGTAAAGATGAGATGCTAAAATACAAGGGGGGTGGTGGGTGAATTGTATACTTTAAAAATCCCTATGGAAAGTTTTTCATAACCAAAATTCACAACACCTCTAAGCTCCAATAAATTCTTGATTATAGAAAAGTGATTCCAAAAATGAAACTTAAAAAAAGTTTACAACAACTAAGATTCTACCTTAAAGTGTATAGAATCTTATATAATCAAAGTACAAGTATAAAAAAGTATAAGAAGATTATTCTTTACTCAACAATACAAATACAGTGGGAAACTTTTATCAAAATGCATAACAAGAAGTAAATCTTTTATCCCAAAGAGAAGGGTATCCAAAAAACTCGGATAAAGTCCATTTGATTTATACTTTCAAGAAAGTCTGTCTTACCCACACCATGGTAATCCCTCGATTTGAAGATCAATATCTATCTTGCTATCCCCACAAGACCTCAATTTGTAAGGAAATTGGCACCTCTGACTTCACAACTCGAAGTATCTGATTTCAAGGAAATCACACCTCTGCACTAAGAAAATCTGCACGAAGAAAAGTTTGAACAAGCCGTTGAAACTTTATGCATGAAGCCTGAGAGTTTATAATAGCCTCTCTCTCTAGAAATCACTTCTGAAAGTTTTGAGCTTCAAAAATTCCAAAAGTACTGAGCTCTTTAAAATGAGCTCCTATTTATAGGCATAGCTCCAACGGTCGACTCCCACCTCCAACAGTCATATTTTTCCTTGAATTTCAGAGTGACCTGTACATGTGTCACTCAAACAAAAATTAGTTAATAACTGAATGGATGACATCATTTTATAACAAAACAAGTGTAAGTAAAAATATGGTTACATAACAAAAATACAATATTCAGAATGTAAGTAAATGAAAGTTCTAATTCTAACCAAAATTGAATTCAGAGACTATAATAGGAGGATATTCGGATTTTGTTTTGTAGGAATTCAGAACCTGAATTATATAGATTTCTGGAGTCTGAATTTCAAGGAAATTCAGAATCTGGATTCATAAGAATTCAGAACCAGAACTTACAAAGTTCGGAGTCAGTGTTCAAGAGAATTAGGAGTCAAAACTCATAAGAGTTTAGAGTCTTTATTCAGAGAACTCGGAGTCAGAACTTAGAAAATTTCATAACCAGAATTCCTAATTAGAATTTAGAGTTAGAACATAGAAAATTTCGTAACCATAATTCGTATTCTAAATTCGGAGTTGGAACTCATGAGAATTCATATCCAGAATTCGTAACTAGAATTTGGAGTCATAACTCATAGAAGTTTGTAACCAGAATTCGTATTTGGAATTCGGACTCAGAACTCAGAAGAGTTCGTAACTAGAATTATGAGAATTTGGATTCTAAAACAGAATGCTTCATATCTAGTTAATTATAGGATTTCAGGGTTTTGGTTTCAAACCAAATTTTATACTTAGGAAAATTATGATATGAGCGATGAAAACATGATAAGGATAAATTTCCTTGGGGAAGGAAGTTTTTCTTTATAGAAGTAAAACATAGGGTAAAAAGAGATTTTCCTTGAGATAAGGTGTTTGTGATTTTCAAAACAAGAAGAAATGGTAAAGTCATAAGGAAACCTTAATGACTCAACAATCTCCCCCAAGTACAGAGGAATGGAAAATTCATAAGGAAAACCTTATTGACTCAACATATTTTTTTTTGTAAAATGCAATTCACACCCTATTATATCACATCATATACTCTTATGATCCAAAATATTTTATTAAAGAGGGTTTGCACATATATCTTTTTTTAACACTAACTGTGTTTATTGAAAAGTGAATTTTCTATTTATAATGGTAGGTAGGTTTTTCCTTTGGGACATTATAGAATCTTAATCCTAGTAAAAAACCAATTTTTTATGGTTTTCACAATAAATACTTGCGAGATAGGATGAATAATTTTTTTATAAAAACTGGTGTAGTTAATTTTGTTATATTGACGGGAAGTTATAAGATTATAGATAAGGAAGTTGCACTGTTTAGAAGAGGGGAAAAATTAGAATATCAGTTAAATTATCATGTTCATAATACTTTTCTATGTTTTATAACTAGAAATGTTTATAGTCAGATTTTATCTTTCAAAATGGATAACAACATTTTAAAAAAGTTATAAGTTCAATGGTTTTGGTAACCAGGAGAGAAATGTTACATGAGTACTATCATGTTTTTTATTTTCTACTTGGTAGGTTAGTAACTCATATGCATTAATGTTTTATGAAAATATTAAATATCTTAAAATATCTTAGGGAAAAAGAGTTGATATATTAAAAGTTTATTCAGAATATTATCGATATAATTCACAAGGAATGGAAATATAAGCATAAAACTATTGATGATACTAAAAATCTTACCAAGATAAGTTTTGGTTATGTTTTTAGAACTATCATACAGTATGAGAGTAGGTTAAAAATAGACATAGAGAAGGAAAAAAAGAAAAATAGGATTGATTTTTCTTCTATTTCTACTATAACTAATAAAGTTAAATCTTTTGAAAATGTTTCTATATGTTCAAAGTTTAAAAAGAAAGAAAAGTTTAAATCAAAAAGTAGTTTCTTAAAGGAAAGTGAGAATGACATTTCTTATATTTCAAGGTGCATAAAAATAATTTTAAGAAAGAATGATTTTTTCTAAAAATATATGAAAAATTAGAAGGAATGAATTTATTAAAAATACACTTCATAAATTATTTTTTATGAAAGGAAAAAACCCAAACATATTAGGATATATTTTATAAATTTTAAAAATAATGAAAATTGATCAAGGATGTTTTATAGGAACAAAGTAAGGAAAATTTTGAAATCTTCATACAATTGGAGTGAAAGTGGAAGAGATATTTCTTTAAAGCTATTTTTATTAAATATGTGAAGATCTAAAAGTTTTGGGTTTGTATAATGGAAATTTGAATACTAATAAATGTTTCATTGAAATTATCTACTAAGTCCCTTACTAAATTAACTTTAAATTCTAACTATCTTGAATTTAATGATGAATGTAGTATTACTTATTTGGACGAAGAAAAATTTGTTACATTTGATGATGATGATACTATACCTAGTTTTGAATAAGTAACTAGATATGTTAATTTTATGGAAATAATAATAATAAAGTTATGAAATTATATGAACATACTAAGTCATAACTTTCCAAAGAAAATTCTAGAATTTAAAAAATTACTTATGAGATTTGTAATATTACTTCAGATTTGGATAACAAAGTATCATTATAGTTCAACTCAATATGATAAGAATCTAGTTGTGAAAATAAATTTTAAAATATTTAGTCTGATTTTTTTCTTCTAATTTTACTAATGGGAATTTTTTTATAACCACTTCATACTATTGAAAATACATAAAAATACTTTTGGAATTAGTTTTAATTCAGCAGTATCACATTTTTAATCTAATTATTTTGTTCTTAAGAGTGAACCATTTTGAAGGGAGGTGGTCATTAGAAGAAAAAATGTTTTTTCAATAGGGTTCAATATTTTTGTTTTCATAAATCTTAAACTTCTAAATAATTGTAAGACATTAAACACAAAAATTTTGGGTATATGTGGATTCCTAGAGTTTTATTTTAAAATAATTATGTACATAAGAAATTATAGGAACCAAAGTCTTAGTGTTTTTAATTTTAGTTAGATAGTCTAGTTACCAAGAACCAAACAAATTGGTACATAGATAGTGGTTGTTCCAAGAATAAGACTGGTAGAAAACTTTCTTTCATAAAATAATTAATATTAAATTTAGAAAATTAAAATTTTAAGGAAAAAATCAAAGAGAAATTTATGGTATTTTTGATAACAAAATTATTAGTAAAACTTTAATTTATAATGTTTTATTTTTTGTAGTACTTAATAAAAATCTCATTGACATAATCTAATTATGTAATAAATGTTATCTTGTGAACTTCAGGAATGATAAATAAACTATTAAAATTTCAGAAGGTAGGTTTATCCTTTGTTTGAATAGGAATGAGAATGTTTACACTTTAAACCTAGAAGAAATTAGAATATAATACCTACTTTTCCTTAGTGTAGTGTAAGATCAATCTTTTTTATAAAATAGAAGTTTAGGACATGGTAATGTAAAAAATTTAGCTAAAATTTCTATGAAAGGACTTGTTAGAGATCAATTAAAGCTTCTGTTTAACTATTATAAAGATTTTAACCCATGTAAATACGGTAATAAATATACATCAATATTTAAATCTTTTAGTGAAGTGTAAACGTATAAAAAATTTCAGTTAGTGAACATGGATTTATTTGGTCCATAACAACCTGAACTTATTAAATGATAATTTTTTCCTAACAATGTATGATATATTACATTATATATCTCTAAATAATGTAGTCATTATATTTTAAAATGTGACCATTTTGTTTAAACCATTATATAACTGTTGGAAACTATACTCTAAATAATTTTTTTAACATTATAATTATTGTTTATAAGTAGAAATG
The DNA here is from genome assembly GCA_963277665.1 of Viscum album. Taxonomy (NCBI): domain Eukaryota; kingdom Viridiplantae; phylum Streptophyta; class Magnoliopsida; order Santalales; family Viscaceae; genus Viscum; species Viscum album. The sequence goes on along the minus strand of OY728150.1, from coordinate 29,776,082 downwards.
ATTAAGGAAAATTAATGAAGAAAGAAGAGCTGATAGCCTTATCCAGTAGAGTCATACCATACAAAGCCAATTTGTTAGAGATTGTAAGGGAGGTAGAACCTTTGGGTTTCAATATTGACTAATCCCAATCCTAGCTTCAACATGATAATCTTGAACAAAAATAGCTTACGGGAGAATTTCAAGTTTGTGAAAATTACCACATAGGTGATGTTATCCGAGCCTCCCCAATAATCTATCACCATCACACACCTCACAATTACGTCATAAGAGGGTGTTATAAGTGGTTATTTTATGAGGCCTCATTTACTTAATTTATAATCCCTTTGTGTAAATAAAATTGTTATTCCACCATTTCCTTTTTGAGTTTATTTTTTCTTAAAAATATGACGTATTTGATAAATTCAATTTTTAGAAAAAAGTACTTTTCAGAAAATATATAATTATTATAATAGACTAAGGATTATTAATAATTTCTATTTTAATTAAATTGTATGATTAAAATAGTCCTCTTTGAATTTAAATGATAAAATAATTTTATTTTTTTCAAGTGTGAGAAATTTTACTATGCATTTTCTATCCACTATTATTTTTAATAAATATCAATTTTTATATCTAAAAGTTAATTTTATCATACTTATAGAATTATTATGATAAAATAAACATTATTTCTTAAATCAAAACATCATAAAAACAAAATATTTTTGAAAATTATCAAAAATTCACCCTAACCTAATTTTGATGTGCTGATTTAAAAAATGATGTTTATTTTATCATAATAATTATAAGGAATTCAATAAAAAAAATCCCTCACTTTTGCTATAAATAACCACTCATTTCTCCATTATATTTCATTCCAATTTCATTCTGCATGAAGATATAATTTTTTTACTTCCCTCAAAGTCCTCCCAAGGTGTCCTCAATCCCCCAAGGTCTCAATCTTTTAGTTTTAGGAGTTACTCTTCAAGGTAATGGAAATCTAAACTTCTCTTTTCCATTCAAGTTACATTTTTATGTGGTATGTACTTAAAGTTTACATACTATGTTCTTATATCCATTTTATTGTATCAATTTAAAACAATAATATTCTTTTTATAAATGGTATGCCCTTTTCCCCTCTCTTTTTACCATTTTCTAAAACCACGTTTTATACCTATTATACTACCGATTTTACTTCCCAAAATTTATCTATTTTTCTCAAGAAATTTTTTTATTTTATTTTGTAAATACCCAAAACTATTTGTTATCTAGAGTTATTCAAATAGATGTAAAAATGATCTATTTTATTCTGGGATTAACATGCATGAAACCCATCTTCCTTTTCCATGGTTTTAAAATTACAAAAGGATCTTGTTTTTAATAAATTTCCAAAACACCAAGATTTTGATATGAAACCTATTTCTTTTATTCACCATGGGTTATTTATGATATTTTTTATTATAATATATGTGAATAAAATTAAAATTAATACATATTAATGGTGTTACCTGATAGTGCTCCAATGCATTGGGTAAAGAATTTAATCTCTAGAGATGTCATGTTTTACAATACCTTGGTGAATAACAATGATAATTTTTATGGAACCTCATTGAAAAACCTTGGTGATATGTTTTTGAATTTATAAAATAAATGTTTAGCCATATTTAAAAGTTATGATTAATTTTCTTTTATTTATTAAATTTCTCATGTTCTCTTCATCATTCCATAATGATATTCTTCATGTTCTAATTGAATTTCCTCAAGATTACATGCAAACTATTTCCCTTGCTTTCTCTTATTGGGCCTTTTGATCACCATTTCCTTTTATGTATGCCTCAAGGTTATGAGATGCTTTAAAAATAATCAAGATTTACTAATGAAGAATCCTTTAAAAGTTTTTAGAATATTTTTTTAAATTTTCCTCTATTATGTCCCCTATTTTATAAGAAAATAAACTTTAAAAGATATAATGTTTTGTATAATGTAATGAAAAGTTATGTAATAAAAAGACATGATGTCATAGTTGGTATCAAAGGAAAGTTTAGTTATTTTCGGAAATTAGGATTTGAAAAATTTATGTAAAACTCTATAGAGACATTTAAATATAGGAAAAAAATCATGGGATTTTTGAGAAATATGAAGTGGGTTTTAAGAAAAGAAATCCCTGTCTGGATATAAAAAATGGATGTGGATCTTACATAGATATACATAGGGGTAACAACTCTGACAAGGTTTTTTTGGACCTGACACGGCGTAACCTAGTTTATGAAAATGGGCCTTATAGCTCACCTGGTTTGACACTCCTAGGGGATCTGTTTGGTTAATCAAAATATTTTTATGAACCATTATGAAGTATTTATAGAAAATGTAATTGTTGTTAAATATTGACTTATTTAAGAATGATTATTTCATAAATGAAATTACTTTAGAATTATAATATTATCAAATGAAACATGTTTCTCACTAAGGTTTTCTTATTTCAGAAAATGGTGGGAAATAAGAGAAACTATGTAAATAGAGAGCGCAACTGACAAGGTGCTATTGTCCTTTTGATGGAAGTAAGAATAGAAAACTTCATAATAATGATAAATTAGCCGACTTGAGTTATGAGCATTAACTTGAATAAAAATGAGATACCAGATTCACCTTGAAGGTAATAAGTTTCCATTGAGTCCTTTATGCACCAAAACCACCTTCATTTAGTAGATCTACTGACCCATTGATTACTGATCAATAGATATTCTCCATAGAAAAGATCTTTTTTGCACTCCATTGTTTGGAATAAGGGAAATTCACCCTGGATATGTACCAAATAGAGGAAGAAGATTATAAGTGGTGGGCAATGGTTAAAAATATGATGCAAATAGGGGATATTGGGGATCTAGAGTGGGAAGAGTTCAGGGGAACATTTTTCAAAACATGTTCCCCTCGTTCAATGTGAACATAAATGGATAAGGAATTAGTAGAGCTGAAGAACAAGGAAAATGAATATGTGGGAAGCTATGATATTAACCACACAATAATTCCCCATTACACCTCTATCTTTGTACTGAATCCTAATGGGAAGGTTGATTATTATTTGGTGGACTAGTACCTCATCTACAAAAGAATCTATCCAACCAAGACAATAAGAACTAATAGGAGATATTTAGTAGTACTATGAAAGTTGAACTGGAGTTCAGAGATACACAATGGTCCCATAGATCGAATGAAAAAAAGAGATATTATGAGCCAAACTTGGGGGGGGGGGAGCTTTGATCAAGGAAGTGGAAGAATGAATGTGTAACTTTCCACATGCAATAAATGTAGTAATAAGAATTTGGGAAACTAATTTCGTAGGAGTAGGAAATGTTAGAATTGTGGAAGAGAATTCCACATTGCTCAGAAATTTCATAGTGAGGTGAACCCTCAACTTCTCAGCTCTAATGAAAAATGGCATATGGTGCATGCCCTACCTGAAGTCCAATGGTTCAAGTATGGAAAGCTTGGGAACTTTTCCAATCACTATCTAAATACAAAGTTAATATAGGGGAATCAACATTAACCCCATTATAGGAAAAGGGAGAAATTTCACCCTTTTCTATCATGAAAACTGAATTTGAAGCTCTAAATGATGTGGTGGTAGGTACTCCTGTTATTCTATTAAAGCTAGCAAGTAATTTGTTTGATTTTGGTTCTATATATTTCTATATTTCCTCTAAGTTTGTAATCAATATAGACTCAATACCTGAACTTCTAGAAGTAGAGTTATCAGTCAGGAATAATCGAGGGATTATCCAATAATAAAAAGTGCATAGAAACTCTAGTATTCACTTTGGTTAGCATAATATCATTTAAAATATAGTATTCATTCCCATTATGGAATTTGAAATTATACTAGCGATTGACTGGCTCTCAAAATATAATGCTAATATCAAATAAATAATAAAGAAAATATCAATAGTATTGAATGAAAAAACTACAGTTATCTTCAAAGGAGATATATATTTATCTAAGTTTTATCTAGAAGAACCTCCTATAACCTTCTTTAAGAACATGATCAATGAAGAAGAAGTAAATGAAAGTATATGAATAGAGAATGTCCCCATCATTCAGGAATACATTGATGTATTTCCTATATAGTTACCTAGTCCTCCCCTGGAAATATTGGTAGAGTTCTCAATTGAGATCATGCCTGGGTCCAAGATGATATCAAAGACCCCATATAGAATGGAAAATGTGGAGCTGAAGGAATTAAAGAATCAACTCCAAGATCTTTTGGATAAGGGGTTTATCCAACCAAGTGTGTATCCTTAGGGAGAACATGTTCTCTTTATGAAGAAGATGGATGGATCAATGCTGCTATGCATTGAATATAGAGAACTTAATGAGATCACAATGAAGAACAAGTACCATCTTCCAAGAATTGATGATTTATTTGACCAGATTTATAGGGTCAATTATTCTCTAAGATTGATATTCAATCTGGTTATCATCAATTGAGGATGAATAAAGAAGATATTACAAATACTTTCTTATGATCAAGATATGGGCTTTATGATTTTTTTTTATCCCCTTTGTATTGACTAATTCTCCTGCTATATTTATAGATTTGATGAATATTGTCTTTAAAGACTACATTGATAACTTTTTGGTAGTTTTTATTGATAATATTATGATATATTCCAAAAATTTAAAGGAGCATGAGGATCATATAAGGGTTATATTGAAAACTCTAAGGAAGGAGGGGCTATTTGGAAAGTTAAAAAAATGTGAATTTTGGTTATAAAAAGCTTCTTTCTTGGGGAGAATTTTAACCAATGAAGGAATCTTATCTAACCCTACAAAGATAAAGGTTTTGGGGGAGTGTACTCATACTAAAATAGTAACTAATATTCATAGTTTCATTGTATTAGTGGGATATTATAGGAGGTTTGTGATTTTCCCCAAATTTATAATCTACTATCCAATTTAACTCAAAAAGGGGATATGTTCATCTAGAAAAAGAAGTGAAAATAAAGTTTCCAAGATCTGAAGAAGATATTGGTTACTGCACCTGTGTTAAATATACCCTATATAGGAGAAGGATTCATTATTTTTAGCGATGCATATTTGAAAGGGATTGGGTGTTTCCTCATAAAAAATAACAAGGTGATTGCTTTTGCATCTTGATAGTTGAAGCCTCATGATCATAACTATCCTACTCATGACCTGGAGATGGATTCAGATTTTTTTAATCTATAAATTTAGAGGAAATATCTTTATAAGGATAAATGTCATAAATACACTGACCATTAAAGTTTAAAGTAAATTTTAACAAAAAAGGAATTGAACATGAGACAAAGGAGATGGTTGTAAATTATTAAATACTATGATTGTTCAATTCATTATCATCGGAGAAGATAAAAAAAGTCACTAATGTATTAAGTAGGAAATAACCTATTGTGCTAGAAATAATGAGGATTCAAGGAGATCCCTTGATCAAAGACCTAATAAAACTGGCCATGAGAATCATAAGGGAAGGGACATCATCAAACCAATCCCAAATAATTTATCAACCATAATTACTAGAGAAGATCAATAAATATCAAAGAGAAGATATTTTTTTACCGAATAAGTTAGAGGATGTGATGAATGTGAAGTTTACTGAGTTCAATATTGATCAAGAAGGTGTACTGAAATTTCATGCAAGGCTATAAGTTCCATAAATTTTGGAAATAAAGAAGGATATGATGGATGAAGCTCATAGATTTACTTTCTCTACATCCTAGAAGCTCTAAAATATATAGGGACCTTCATGATAATTATTGGTGGGATAACATGAAAAGTAATATTGCTTACTATACTACAAGGTTCTTGGTGTGTTAATAAATGAAGGAAGAGAAAAAAATCCCTAAATAAGTATTGCAATAACTACCCATACCTGTATGGAAGTGGGAAAATATCACTATGGTATTTTTCACTGGTCTCCTACAACATCCAAAGGAAATAATGTGATATGGGTTATAGTAGACCATATCACCAAGACTACAAATTTTATCTTTATACGAGAATATTTCTTTCATGACCAACTTGTCAAGATTTACGTAAATGAAGTGGTAAGGATTCATGGGGTACCACTATCCATCATATCTGATCATGATCCAAGGTTCACATCCATTTTTTGGAGAAATATTCAATATTATATGAATATTAAATTTAATTTTAGTATGACTTATCACCCAAAAACTGATGGAAAATTTTAAATGACAATTCAAACACTTGAGGACACGCTAAGAACATGCTCAATGGAATTTAAATATGGATGGGATAAACGTCTCCCATTAGTTGAGTTCTTGTACAAAAAAAATTCCATTCATGTATTAAAATGGAACCCTATGAAGCTCTATATGGGAAGCATTTTAGAACTCATACTTGTTGGAATGAGGTTGGTGAGAGAAAGGTTCTTGGGACTGATCTTGTGCAAGAGATGACAAAAAAGGTTCATGATATCCAACAACACATAAAGGCTGCTTAGTGTTGGAAGAAGAGCTATACTGACAACCATAAAATGGACTTGGAGTTTGATGTTGGAGACAAATTATTCCTTCTAATTTCAACTTAGAATAGAGTAATACAGTTTTGGAACAAAGGGAAGCTTAAAACTAGGTACATTGGCCCCTACGAAATCCTTGATAACATAGGAGCAGTGGACAATAATCTTGAACTTCCTAAAAATATAGATCAAGTTCATGATGTATTCCACATATCTCTCTTGAGGAAATAAATACCTAACCCTTCAAATGTCCTGAATTCGAAAGTGGTACTACTAGAACATGACCTCTCTCATGAGCAGCAGCCGGTGGAGATCTTAGACCATAGAGATAGGGTTTTATGCAACAAGAATACCCATTTCATTAAAGTATTTTAGAGGAACCATAAATATGAAGAATCCATGTGGGAACTAGAAGAGACAATGTAGGGAATTTACCAACACCTTTTATCAACCAAGGGAATGAGTTGAAATTTCAGGGGTGAAATTTCTTAAGGGGGTAGAATGTAACGACCCAAAATCTTTGAATAATAAATTTTTCCTAAAAATGTGTGATATATTATATTATATCCATCTAAATAATTAAGTGAGTATATTTTGAAATGTGAACATTGGGTTTCAACCATTATATGACCATTGGTCAATTATGAATGTTGGTCAATATGACCATTGGAAACTATACTCGTAATAATAATTTTTACGTTATAATTATTGTTTATATGTATAAATGACAGAGGAAAATTAATGTAGAAAGAAGATTTGATGGCCTAATCCAGTAGAGTTGTTCCATACGAAGCCCATTTATTCAGAACTTAGTAGGGAGGTAGAATATTTTGTCTTAGATCTTGACCAATATCAAGCTGATATTTAACATGTTAAGTTTGAACAAAATCACCTACGAGATAAGTTCAAGTTAGTAAAAATTGCCCCTCGGGCGATGTTATCTAAGCATCCCGAAGAATCTATCACCATTTAAAACCTCACCCTTAGTTCTTATGTGGGTTTTATAAGGGTTTATGTGTTAAGGCCTTAGTTAACTAATTTATAATCCCTTTTATAAATAAATTTTTTGTTCCATCATTTCTATTTTGAGTTTATTTTTCTTAAAAATATAACGAATTTGATAAATTAATTTTTCAAATAGAAATTTTAATTATGAGAAATGATATAATTATTATAATAAACTAAGTTATTATTAATAATTTTTATTTTAATAAAATAGTATGATTAAAATACTCCTATTTAAATTTAAATTTCAAAATAATTTTATTTTTTTCAGGTGTTAGAAATTGTACTATTCATTTTTTATATATTATTATTTTTAATAAATAAGGATTTTTATATTTAAAAGTTAAATTTTTTATTATTATATAATTATTATGATAAAAAACATAAATTTTTAAATTACCACATCAAAATTAAATTAGGTGTAATTTATGATAATCTTCTGAAATATTTTGTTTTTCGGTGAATTATAAAATTACAGTTTTGAGTATTCAGTATGTTTAATGAAATAATAATTATTTATTATGTTATATAAAATTATGGTAGAATATTTTTTATTATAATAAAATAATATATGTCCCAAGTATCCAATACCATGGGCAAATACCATGGTCAATCCCATGGTTTCTCAAATACCACAGTCAATCCCATGGTTTTGCAAATACCACTATCGAGGTGTCTATGGAAAACGAATAAAAGAAATACATAAATATTTATATAAATAAACAAATATTAATTCATTATATTTAATTAACATTAAATAATCAATGAATCCCAAGGATTCCTCCCCTGGTTTCCTCAATCCCCTAAGTTCCTAATCTTCGATTTTTAGGAGTTACTCTTCAAGGTAAGGGAAATCTCAACTTCTCTTTTCTTTTCAAGTTCTATTTTTATGTGGTATATATTTCAAATTTACATAATTTGTTCTTTTTTCCATTTTATTTTATAACATTACTATATTAATATTCTTTTTTTAGTGGGATACCCTTGTCGCCACTGTTTTTACCATTTTCTAAAACCATGTTTTATTCCTGTTATGTTGTCAATTTTACTTCTCAAAATTTCTCTCTTTTTCTCAAGAAATTATTTTATTTTATTTTTTGAATACCCAAACCTATTTATTATATAGGGGTATTCACATAGATGTCAAAAGTATCAATTTTATTATGGTATTAACACATATAAAACCCTCTTTCCTTTTATGTGGGTATAAAATGACAAATGGATCTTGTTTTTATGAACTTTATAAAACACCATGGTTTTGATATGAAACCCATTTATTTTATTCTCCATGGGTTATTTATGACATATTTTATTATGATATATTTGGATCACATGAAAATTAATACATATTAAGGTTTCACCCTGATAGCACTTCAATGAATTTGGTAAAGAATTTAATCTCTAGAGATGACATGTTTTATGATGCCTTGGTAATTTTTATGATACCTAGATGAAAAACCATGGTGATATGTTTACAAATGTATAAAATAAATATTTTATCCACATTTACAAGTTTTTATTCATGTTATTTTATTTATTATATGCTTCATGTTCTCTTTATCATTCCATAATGATATTCTTCATGTTTTTATTGAATTTTCTCAAGATCACATGCAAACTATTTCCATTTCTTTCCCTTAATAGGGTTTATGCTCACCCATTCCTTTTATGTATGTACCCAAGTTATGAGATTCAGTAAAATTAATTCATATAAACCAATTAATAATTCTTTAAAATATTTTAGAAGAATATTTTAAAATTTCATGTATTATATATCCTATTTTCCAAGAAACTAAACTTTAAAAGATCCTCTATTTTATACAATGTAATAAAAAGTTATGTAACAAAAAGATGTAATTCCATATAGTCCAATAAAAAATTGAATTATTGGAGGAAAATAAAATTTATATGTCATGGTTGGTGAATACACTAGATATACCTAGGTCTTTATTCTATTTAAAAATTCTGAATCTCTTTTTTGTTTTAATAGATTTGTAGCGCATGTTAGAAATTAGAAAAAACTGCCTTTGGTTAATGTTCATAGTGATCCTAGTGGAGAATTTGAAATTTTTTATTTTGTATTTTTTTTAGTAAAAAAGGAATTATACATAGGTTTTCATCTCCTAAAACACCTCAAAAAATGGTATGGTTTAAATAAGAAATATAATTATCAAAAGATTACTAGAACCATATTGAGTAAATAATCAATTGATTAACATTTTAGGGATGAATTTGTTAGTACTTATTTTCATATTATAAATTGAGTTTCACTCAGAACCTTTCTTAATAAAACTAATTATGATTTGTGGAAAAAAGAAATCCAAAAATTTCTTACTTCATAGTTTTTGGATGTATGATATTCATTTTGAATACTAAATATAATTTACATAAATTTACTCCAAAATATAACAAAGGTATTTTTAATGGATATTCTATAATAGGTAAGGATTATCATGTTTATAAAAAAATAATAAACATTTTTAGGAAACAATTCATGTAAAGTTTGATGAATTTGAGCCCTTCATTTTTAAACCCAAAAACACTTCTTCAGATGGTATTTTTAAATTTGGGTTTCAAACTTTGTTAGAAAAGTCTTTGGATATAAGAATAATTGAAGAATATTTTTTTAAAGTTGTACCTATAGAATAAATTAAATATGTTATTAAACAATAATGTTTTGAAATCCCAAGAAATAAAATGATCCTAACAAATTATCCCACTGATAATATCATTGGTTATATAGATTATTGATGTTATTAATATTTTCATGACTTAATATATACTCCATTTACTTATTTTATATGAAATGTGCATAATTTGTGTGAAATATTAATGTTTTAATATTAAGTATAATTTTTGAGCATTTTTAGAAGTAGTCCAATTGAGTCAGTTTAATGTTTTAATAATAACTATCACTATACTGATCCAAATTGTGTGGTTCTTGTTTTTTAGGATTCTCCTTTCAATTTAAAACATTTCATTAGAAGGTACCATGATCCAATTCTGCAATTTGAAGGGTCATATGGTCCTCACAAACAAGACCAAAGAATCTGTGAACAAACTGGACCAGCATTGAATATTGATTTACTAGGCTCAATCCAGAAGTACAAAAACAATAAATCTCCACAATACTTAGGGGGACACTACATGTAATCTCGGATAAAATTTCAAGGCCCAAATATAAGTACAAGGGGCCCAAATTAAGATTTGAAATCCAGCCCACCATTCTGGACGAGAATTAAAATCAGTATAGTATGCCTGACATATCTCATGATGTAAGAATCAAATCGAGCTGATATTTTTCAGTATGAAAGAGGAGATATAGGTGGAAAACTTTGTTGAATAACCCATTCGGATTTTAAGGCATCTTCATATTGAAAAACCCTTTCACATTCTGGACTTCAAAAAGACTGGATTGAAATGGACAGTTTTACTTTGTTTAATAAACCGGCCATAACTTTTTCTCCTTAAGTCCAAATGACTCCACATTTTGAGATTAGTCGACCAAATTCATTATCTACAACTTTGAAGAATGAGATTTCTCAAGATTCAGCTGTCTTAATGTCCATATCTGCGAGCCAAGTGGAGGGGTATTTCTGGAATGTAAACAGTCCACCACCTTGGGCTATAAATACATCCCCTCCTCTCCTTTCAAAAGGGTTGTAATTTTCAGAGCAAAGGAGGATTGATTGTAAGTACCAAGGCCCTTCCAAAGTCTTGGGAGGATCTTCCAAACTGAAGTTTTTACTTGATAACCCCTTTCTCCTCTCTTTGTTTTCACTTAATTTCGTGTTCTTCGTTTTTGTAATTTTGTAAGTCTCTTTCTTTGTAATTCTGTTTTAATAAAAGTTTATTCATAAATTTCTCTTATTCTCATCCTCATTCTGTAGTTTAATATTTATGTTCTTAAAATATTTTAAATTCAGTTGAATCCCCCTCCCTTCTTTTGCTTCCTCATTCAATCGAAAATCTGTTTTTAATTATCATCATTGTTTGTGCGTGTGTGTTCGACGTACCACTCTTTTTTAATACCTTTGTTTTTCTTCTATTATTAATTTATAATCATAATAATTATAACCATATTAGTAATCATTTTAATGGCTGAGTAAATATTTAATTGGGGTGAGTTATAATTTAGGTATGTTAAGTGATTGAGAGCTTTTGCTCGATGAATGTTCTTTAAATTAATATTGTGTATGTTGAACTTTATATGTCATGGATCAATGACATGTTTTGTTTAATATGTGGATTCCATGGATTATTGGAACCAAAAATAAACTACCATAAACAAGTAATGGTAATTATTAGAAACCTATTTTGAGTTACGGCTTGGATTAAAGCTTTAACACTTGGTAATTCCGATCAAAATCATCTTGTGACATGGGTGTTAATTTAATGCAATATAAAGCAAAGATCAAGGACATCACAAGCTTAACTACCCAATGATGAAATCACCCCAATATTTATCAATTTTGTAAATCAAACATCATCCATAAATTATTTCATAAGCTCTGCAAACAAACCCCCCAATCAGAATAAAATTAACTAAAAAAAATGACTATTACAAAGTATCATCATCGAGGATTCGACTCGAGTGCTGCTATACACATTAGCTGAGCACCGGAACATTGACCGGTCGATAGGCGACAATTGGCCATGAATTTAAAATGGCACCGTTGCTGGGGATGGTTCTTTATGTAGTCATTAGTTTCTAGTTATTCTAAAAAAAACAAAAAAAAAACAAAATTTAAAAAAAAAATTGAAAAAAAAAACACAAAGAAAAACCCGTCTTCCTCTTAAAAATCATAAACTAAAAAAATACAAAGAAAACCCCATCTTCCTATTTCTTCCAAAATCTCTTTGAATGCCCCGTAGCCTCGTAAAAACTCTCTCGGATTTGTTTGACCCTGAAATTGAGCGAACACTTCGCCAACTTAGGAGGAACATAAGAGATACTCAAATAATTCAAGAACCAGTCCTCATCCAACCTGTTGAAATTGAAATGGCCAATCCTAGGGAACAAACCCTAAAAGAACTCACTTCCCTTGATATAAATTAACAACCTCTTAGTATTCAATATACACACATAAAATCTGACTTGGAACTCAAATCAGGTTTGATTCATCTTCTCCTTCATTTTCACGGGCTAGCCGGTGAGGATCCACATCTCCACCTTAAAGAGTTCCAAGTAGTGTGCTCTATCATGAAGCCTCAAGGGGTTTCTGAAGAACAAATCAAACTCCGAGCCTTCCCTTTCTCCCTAGCTGACACTACTAAGTCATGGCTCTACTACCTTCCTCCTGGTTCCATAACTACATGGAATGACATGAAGCGACTATTCTTAGAGAAATTCTTTCCTGTTTATCGTACTGCTTCTATCCGAAAGGAAATAAGTGGTATCCGTCAATTCCCAATTGAATCACTCCATGAGTACTGGGAGAGGTTCAAAAAGATTTTTTCAACATGAAAACACCATCAAATCCCTGACCAACTCTTGATCCAATACTTATATGAGGGGTTGTTGGCTATGGAGAGAACTCTCATAGATGCCGCAAGTGGCGGTGCTCTAGTTGATAAAGCTCCTGCAGCTGCAAGAGATCTCATAAGTTACATGGCTGAAAACACACAACAATTCCATACTCAAGAAAATGCTCAAGTCAAACAAGCCCAAGATAATCAATCAATTGAGCCGAACAAAATGACCGAGTGGATGAGTGAACTTACAGGTCTTGTGCGACAGCTAGCTGTGGCTACCAAATCCCCAACCTCGTCTTCTTCGAAATCAATGTTTCCTGGACCTATCAAAAGCTGTGGAATCTGTAACTCTCCATCTCATCCAACTGACACATGTCCACAACTTCAAGAGGATCAATCCGATTCATCTGGACCAATGGAGCTCAATGCAGCATATGCTCAGCGGAACACCAATCCTCAACTATCAGGTCAGTTTGTTAGAAACTTCAACCAACCTCACTCTGAGCCCTTCTCTTCTTCCTATAACCAAGGAATTAGGTATGGTAATCCCATTTCTCATCCCCCTCAATTACCTCCTCAAAACCCAAACCAGTTCCAATATGGTCAAGGTGTTGGTAACTTCCAAAAAACTTATCCTTTTATCCCTCAAACTCAAAGGAACAATCCTCCTCCTGGATTCCATTATCCCAGTGAGCCTTCCCAATTCCAAAACCAATAAAATCACTTTCCCAGGAACCAAACTCAAGGTAATCCCAATTCGTGACAAGCCTCTTCTTCTAAGAAACCATGGGAAAGTGCAGTGGAAGATCTTGCCTTCTTGACCCATTCTAGTCTTAAGAACATTGAAACCCAAATCGGTTAACTTGCATCCCACCTTAGCCAGCAACAAAAATCAAATTCATCCCAACTCCCAGCTCAACCATTACCCAACCCCAAAGGTAATGTAAGTGCAATTACACTTAGATCAGGAAAGTAGATTGCTATGCCTCAAGATAAATCGTCAAACCCTTATTTGAATGTTGACCTAGAAAATGAAAAGAAAAAGAAAATTGAAAAGGAATCTAAATCCATTCCATCACCTCCTTCCATTCCACTTAGGAACCAAATTCCTTTTCCTCAAGCTGTCACTAAACCAAGGAAGTCCTTTGAACCTGATCCTGAAATGCTTGACATGTTTAGACGTGTTGAAGTCAACATTCCCCTCTTAGATGCCATAAAAGAAATTCCTAAGTATGCCAAGTTTCTCAAGGAGTTGTGTACCCACAAGAGGCAAATTAGGACCTTTGGAAATGTTTCCACCCGGCAGTCCATACCCATTAAGTGCAAAGATCTAGGTACCTTTATAGTTCCATGCCAAATTGGAAGTTCCAACTTTGATGATGCACTCATAGACCTAGGAGCCTCAATTAATGTCATGCCCAAATCCATCTTCTCCAACCTTGGTCTAGGTCCGTTGCACCCAACATGTGTTGTTATTCAGTTATCCAATCAAAGCACAGCCAGTCCTGAGGGAATAATTGAGGATGTCCTTGTCCGATTCAATGATCTTATCTTCCCTGTTTATTTCTATGTTCTTGACATGGAAGGTGAAACGAACTCTTCTCGATCTCCCCTAATTCTAGGAAGACCATTCCTCATGACTGCGAGGACCAAGATTTATGTCCATTCAGGCATCCTATCCATGGAATTCGGTGACCAACTGGTCAAGTTCAACATTTTCCAAGCCATGCGATACCCATATGAGGATCACTCTACATTCTCAATCCATGCTTTTGAGGACACTTATAAGATTCAATTGAACCCTAATCCACCATGTTCTTCATGTTCTAATGACAAAGGATCTTGTGAAATCTGCACTATGATTAACCAAGTCATAAATGGTGATGTTGATGTGGACCTCTCATTCATAGACTCCATCAATATAGAGGAACTTGAAAACTCTCTTGAATCCCATATCAACTCTAATCTCTACTGCTCCACCTTGGACAGTATTAAGGAAAATGAACCTGAAGCAACTGAAGACCCTTTTTCCATTCCTGAGTTGTCGAGCCCAAAAGTGAAAGATGAGACTGATCTGAAACCTCTTCATGCACACCTGAAATATGCATTCCTCTTCAATGATCACTCATATCCTGTCATTATCTCTGCCACACTTTCTGAAACTGAGGAGTCCAAACTTGTTCAAGTGTTAGAGGAAAACAAAAAGGCCTTAGGTTGGACCCTAGATGACATACCAGGAATCAACCCTACCCTTTGCGTGCATCATATCCATCTTGAAGAGTCATCCAAACCAATTAGACAACCACAAAGAAGACTCAATCCACTCATCCTTGAGGTAGTTAGGGAAGAGATCACCAAGATTATTCAAGCTATTATTATCTACCCAATTTCTGATAGTGAATGGGTTATTCCAATTCAAATTCTACCTAAGAAGGGTGGGATAACTGTTGTCACAAATGAACATGGGGAGGTAGTCACAACTCGAGTGACGAACAAATGGTGTGTATGCATCGATTATCGAAAATTGAATGCTGAAACATGAAAAGATCACTACCCTCTTCCATTCCTTGATCAAATGCTAAAAGATTATCTGGAAAGTCACACTATTTCTTCCTTGATGGATACACCGGCTATTTTCATATCCCAATATCACCTAAGGACCAAGAAAAGACTACTTTCACATGACCCTTTGGAACATATGCATATAGAAGAATGCCTTTTGGACTTTGCAATGCTCCTGCAACATTCCAGAGGTGTATGATGAGTATCTTCTCCGAATTCATTGAACACTGCATGGAATTCTTCATGGACGACTTCACCATTTATGGTGAGTCATTTGAATCTTGTTTGAATTCACTCTCTCTAGTCCTCCAAAAGTGTGTCAAGTGAAACCTTGTGTTAAATTTTGAAAAATGTCACTTCATGGTTGCAAATGGGATTGTTATAGGGCACATAGTTTCAAAAGATGGTATTGAAGTTGATCCTTCCAAAATTGAAGTCATCCAATCACTTACTAAACCCACTTCTGTTCGGGACATCCATTCATTTCTCAGTCATTCTGGTTTCTATTGGAGATTCATCCATAACTTCAGTAAAATTTCCCTCCCACTCACTCGTTTGCTCCAAAATGATGTCACTTTCCATTTCGATGAGGTTTGCAAGAGAGCCTTCATTGAACTCAAAACTGATCTCACATCTGCCCCGATAATCCAACCCCCTGATTGGTCCTTAGCCTTTGAATTGATGTGTGATGATTCTGATAGAGCTGTTGGGGCTGTTCTTGGTCAAAGAAGAGAAAAGATTCCTCATGTCATCTATTATGCCTCAAAAACATTGGATGAAACTCAATCTCACTACACTGTCACTGAAAAAGTACTTTTAGAAGTGGTTTTTTCCTTAGATAAATTATGATCCTATCTCTTAGGTTCCAAAATCATCATCTTCACATACCATTCTGCTATTAGGTTCTTACTTAAGAAAAGTGATTCCAAACTGAGGCTAATAAGATGGATCCTAATGCTCCAAGAGTTTGACCTTAAAATCAAAGACAGACCTGGAAATGAAAACCCTGTGGCTGATCACTTGAGTAGAATTTATAATTCTTCTCATTCAGAAATCATTGATCTTGAATTCCCTATTGAGAACCTTTCGTCTCTCACTCCAAAGTTACAATAGTATTCCCCAATTGTAAATTATTTGGTTTATGGTGTTTTTCCTGAATTTTTTTTAAAAGAACAAAAAATGAAGTTGAAAAGTGATTCAAAATACTATTTTTGGGAAGAAAATAAACTTGGTAATACTGGGGCTGACATGGTAATTAGGAGATGTGTTGAAGAAAATGAGCATTCTTCCATCTTAGAATTCTGTCACTCACTTCTCGGAGGTGGCCACTTTGGACCACAAAGGACCTCCCGAAAGGTCCTAGACTCTGGATTCTTCTGGCCTTCACTTTTCAAGGACTCACATGAGTTTTGTCAATCATGTCCCACTTGCCAAAAGTTTGTCCCAATTTCAAAGAGAAATGAAATGCCCCAAAAGCCTTTAATTTTCTGTGAGATCTTTTATGTTTGGGGTATCGATTTCATGGTACCATTTCCCCCTTCAAATGGATTCTCATACATTCTTCTTGCAGTTGATTATGTTTCAAGGTGGTTGAGGCCAAACCCACTAGGAAGGATGATGCTCATACTGTTACCGAGTTCCTCAAAACCCACATCTTCCAAAGATTTGGCACACCTCGTGCCTTGATAAGTGACTTAGGAACCCACTTTTGTAATAGAACCATAGAAGATCTTCTGAAAAAGAATGGGGTTGTACATAAAACTTCTACTGCATATCACCCCCAAACAAATGACATGGCTGAACTTTATAATAGAGAAGTGAAAAGAGTGCTTGATAAAATTGTAAAACCCACCAGAAAAGATTGGCCTGAAAGACTTGGTGAAGCACTTTGGGCTTATCGAACTGCCTATAAAACACCCACTGGGATGTCTCCTTTTAGGCTAGTTTTTGGTAAAGCGTGTCACTTACCATTTGAAAGCCAACATAAGTCTTTTTGGGCTGTGAAAACCTATAATTTTGATTGTGAAAAATCTGGTGAAGAAAGAATGTTGCAATTGGCTGAACTGGAGGAGCTTCGACTTGAATCCTATGAGAATTCCAATCTGTACAAAGAGAAGGCTAAGGTACTCCATGACAAACACATCCTGAGAAAGGTATTTCATGAAGGTGAAAAGGTAATGCTCTTCAATTCTCTATTTCAGATTCACCCAGGTAAGCTTAATTCTCATTGGGAAAGTCCTTTTGTTATTACTAACGTTTACCCATTTGGTGCAGTGCAAGTCCAAGACCCCTCTTCCAAAAAGACATTCACAGTAAATGGACATCGGTTGAAACATCACCATGAGAGGACATGCAATCCTGGAACAACATCAACTTCCATTGGATCCACAGTAGACCCACCACTGGATGGAAATGGAAACCCACCAAATCCAAACCAAGGGTCACCTCTTTTCCTTTGACTCTTCTTCTCCCTCTCTCCCTATCTCTCTATTTATTCTTCCTCCCTCATTCTCATTTTTTTTCTTACGACTTTCCTCATAATTTTTTTTCCTTTTTACTCTTTCTCTTTTGTGTGGGTGTGTATTTATAAAAAATAAAAAAAAACAAAAAAAAAACTAAAAAGAAAAAACAAAGACTCATAATTACTCACCATTTAATTTTTAAATTTTGTCCAACCATTTTGGGGAGTCAATAGGTATGTTTCATTTCAAAAATTTTGTGTTATCATCATAAAATTGGATAAAGAATCTTCTGTCAAAACCAAAAAAATTTGAATGCTCTATTTTTGATTTGGAAAATGGATTTCCCAAACTGTGAGGAACAACATTTGCTTTCATGCCAAGGAAACCTATGGGAATCTTTTCAAAATGTGTGTTTTCACCCCCATTTGTGAGTCTTGAGTTTTTGGACCTTCGAGCTGAATTTCCTACCTTAGTGTGTATTAATATGATAGAGGTATTTTCTGAACCACATGAGAATCACAATATCCAAATAGCCTCCCATTTCCCTTACATTAATCCTCCTTTTGAAAGCCCCTTCAAGCCTATTAAATCTTTTTCTTTGATAGCCACATTACAAGCCCAATACCTTATCCGACCAAATATCAACATGGATTTTAATTGAATAAGTTTTTGAAATTTAAGTGTGGGGGGGAATGGATTTCATTTTTGGGTATCATTTCCTTACTTTCCGGTGTGTTATCATCTGCTTGAGGACAAGCATCCATTTCAATATGGGGGAGAGGACATCATTAAGTGTGTTTTGGGGAATGTAATGAACTTCCATTTATGTAATTTTGTAAAGGTTATTGACAAGTGTTCAAAAAAAATGATGAAAAAAAATAAAAAAAAAATAAAAAAAAATGATGAAAAAATGGGTTGTGTCCTGGGTAGGTCAAAAATAACTCTTCCTCAACCTTTGATATTGTTATAACTATTACAATTAGTGTAGTTAGGAGATTAATCATGGGTTGGGTTATGAGTGTGATATCTTTTCCAAGTTCAACTTTCAAGAAAAAGAAAAAAAAGAAAAAAAGGAACACTTGCATTATATTCTTTTTGGGCGAAGTTTTGTGTTTTGTAAATATTTAATCTTCTCATTAAATTCATATTTTATTCCTATATTGTGTTTTTCTTCACACAATAATTCCCTTGTAAATATGTGTTTTCATTTCCTTTCATGTTTTATTTCAAAAAAATGTGCATTGCTTTTTCTATGTTGGTATTTTAACCCTCTTCTTCTCTCTCTTGGACATTATATTCCTACCGTCCCATAGCCACAGAAAAACCCCTTAAAAAGACCTCTTGATTCTTCTTCACTTTGGATAGGGATTAGAAGCTGAGAGCTCTTTCAAACTCTAAGATTTTTTACTTTTGGTTGGTGAAAGAGTGAACCTCCACAAATGAATTTTATCATCTTGAGAGGTGTGAGTTTTGAGTGTCCACATTTTCCATTTCTAAATTTGAGAAAGAAAAAATTAATTAGTTTTGGCACATTTTTTCTATAAAAACTTGTGGTGGATTTCAAAATGGATGAGTGAAATAGTCTAAACCTCCCCTGATTGGAGAAAACAAAATTTTAATATCTGTTGGTTAGTAAAAATGATTTTGTCATGTTTTTATATTTGTTTCACATGAGGACATGCACAAAACTAAGTGTGGGGGAGTTGATGTTATTAATATTTTCATGACTTATTATATACTCCCTTTACTTATTTTATATGAAATGTGCATAATTTGTGTGAAATATTAATGTTTTAATATTAAGTATAATTTTTGAGCATTTTTAGAAGTAGTCCAATTGAGTCAGTTTAATGTTTTAATAATAACTATCACTAATAAGAACCAAATTGTGTGGTTATTATTTTTTATGATTCTATTTTGAATTTACAACATTTCATTAGAAGGTACCATGAGCTAAATCTTCCATTGGAAGGGTCATATGGTCCTCACAAACAAGACCAAAGAATCTGTGAAGAAACTGGACCAGCACTGAAGATTGATTTACTGGGCTCAATCCTGAAGTCCAAAAACATTAACTCTCCACAATAATTCTGGGGACACTCATGTAATCTTGGATAAATATTTCAAGGCCCAAATCTAAGTACAAGGGGCCCAAATGAAGCTTTGAAGTCCAGCCCACCATTCTGGATGAGAATTAAAATCAGTATAGTATGCATGACATATCACATGATGTAAGCATCATATCGAGCTTAGGTTTTTCAGTATGAACAAGGAGATATAGTTGGCCGACTTTTTTGAAGAACCCATTCGGATTTGAAGGCATCTTCATATTCAAAAACCCTTCCACATTCTGGACTTCAAAAAGACTGGATTGAAATGGACAGTTTTACTTTGTTTAATCAACCGGCCATAACGATTGATACTTAAGTCCAAAGGACTCCAAATTTTGATAGTAGTCGACCAACTTTATTATCTACAACTTTCAAGAAAGAGATTTCTCGAGATTCGTCTGTCTTGATGTCCATATATGCGATCCAAGTTGAGGGGTATTTCTGGAATGTAAACAGTGCACCACCTTGGGCTATAAATACATCCCCTCCTCTCCTTTCAAAAGGGTTGACATTTTCAGAGCAAAGGAGGATTGATTGGCAGTACCAAGGCTATTCCAAAGGCTTGGGAGGATCTTCCAAACTCAAGTTTTCACTTGATAATCTCTTTCTCCTCTCTTTGTTTTCACTTAATTTCGTGTTCTTCGTTTTTTTTAATTTTGTAAGTCTCTTTCTTTGTAATTCTGTTTTAATAAAAGTTTCTTCATAAATTTTTATTATTATCATCCACCTTCTGTAGTTTAATATTTATGTTCTTAAAATAGTTTAAATTCAGTTGAATCCCCTTCCCTTATTTTGCTTCCTCATTCAATCGAAAATCTGTTTTTAATTATCATCATTGTTCGCGCGTGTGTGTTCGACGTACCACTCTTTTCTAATCCATTTATTTTTCTTATATTATTAATTTATAATCATAATAATTATAACCAGATTAGTAATCATTTTAATGGATGAGTAAATATTTAATTGGGGTGATTTATAAAATAGGTATGTTAAGTTATTGAGAGCTTTTGCTCGACGAATGTTCTTTAAATTAATATTGTGTATGTTGAACTTTATTTGTCATGGATTAATGACATGTTTTGTTTAATATGTGGATTCCATGGATTATTGGAACCACAAATACACTACCATAAACAAGTAATGGTAATGATTAGAAACCTAAGTTAATTTACGGCTTGGATTAAAGCTTTAACACTTGGGAATTCTGATCAAAATAATCTTGTGACATGGGTGTTAATTTAATGCAATATAAAGAAAAGATCAAGGATATCACAATCTTAACTACCTAATAATGAAATCACCCCAATATTTATCAATTTGTTAAATCAAACATCATCCATAAATTATTTCATAATCTCTGCAAACAAACCCCCCAATCAGAATACAATTAACTAAAAACAAACTACTATTACAAAGTATCATCGCTGAGGATTCGACCCGAGTGCTGCTATACACATTAGCAGAGCACCAGAACTTTGACCGGTCAATAGGCGACAATCGGCCGTGAGTTTCAATCATATAGTCAAAAATAGAAGTTCCTTAATAAATTAATGTGAAAATTGTACATTATTATCTCACTTTGAACCAAAAACATCAAAATAGGATTTAAGAAATGAATATTGGAAAAGGGAAATACAATATGAACTCAATAAATTTGAGAGGAACACAATTTAGACTTTGGTATAACATCTTAAAGATCTTCTTATAATTAGTGTAAAATGGGAGTTTTCATAAAAACATGAAAAAATATAATTATAGTAATAAATATGGAAATAATTGTTACTAAGGAACACAATCAAGAAGAATTAATAGATTATGAATAAAATTTCACACCAGTAACCAGAGTTGAATCTATTTGTATACTTCTAGCCTATATATAATTCTTAAATTTTAATCTTTATAAAATTTATATAAAGTTATATTTTGTTAATTGATAGTACATGAGGCGGTTTATGTAGAATATCCACCTAGTGTTTAAAATAAAAAATCCCCATATTTAATTTTTTTCATACTCAGGCACTCTATATACTTAAACAATCCCCAATATTCTATTATTATTTAATTAAATGTTTTTACTTCAAAATGAATTTATTAAGAGATTTTATGATCTAACCCTTTTTATTAATTTTTTTTAAATACACCATCATTATTTAAATTTATTTCAATGAAATTATATTTGTATCAAATAAAAAATATATTTATAATTATTTTCTAGAAATTATGAAACTTGAATTTGATATGATCATGATGGGTGAAATAAATTTTTTACTTGTTTTTCAAAATTTTCAAAAACTAGAAGAAACTTTATTATCTCAATAAAATTATATAAGAGGTTTACTTAAAAGATTTTTCTATGAAAATGTTAAAATTATAATTACTCCCATATGAACCTAAAAAAATTTATATCCGAATGAATCTGGGAAACCAGTAGATCAATTTTTTATAGTAATGATTGGTAGTCTACTATATCTTATAGTTTTTTGAGCTGATTTAATGTTTTCTATATGAATATTTGTGATATTACATGAAAATATATAATAATCCCATATTAAAGATGTTAAATGTATTTTTCATTATCTTAAAGAGACTATGGATTATAGATTATTTTATAATTCAAGAAATAATGTTGAATTGAAAAGTTTTTAAGATGATTACTTTGGTGGATGTAAAATGGATAGGAAAAGTACATCTAGAACATTCAATATTTTTGGAGAATATTTAATTTCTTAGTATTATAAGAAACAACACTTAGTAGAACTTTTCATTGATGAGGTAGAATATGTAGGAGCTGTAGGTCGTTGTGCTCGGGTATTGTGGATGCAACACATGCTCACTAATTTAGCCATGAGTTTTAGTAAAACTAAAATTGTTTGGTAATAGAAGTACGATATATTTTGGTAGGAACTCAACATTTCAATCATAAGATAAGAACATATATATAAGACCCAACTTAATTTGGGATCACACAAAAAATGGAGATAATATTCTAAAATTTATCAGCATGTAAGATCAACTTACTAATGTACTTAGAATTCATATTAATTTAGATATATTTGAATATATTAAATCAAATCTAGGAATGATTGACATAAAACAATAATTTATTAACTTATTATCTTATATATCTTCTTATAGTGAAAAATACTAAAAAAATGGGGAGATAAGTTTTATTATTTTTTTCATTATATTGTTCATATATTTCTTAAGTCTTAGTTTTTCTAAACTTGTTTACAAAATATTTGAATTGATATTTTTTAAAAAACTCCCAAAGTTTCATCGACTTGATTTTTTTCCATAGTTTCATTGGACATAATTCTTCCTATAAAGTTTTTATTATGTAGAAAAATTATTTATATCAATCATCAAAATTTTATAAGAAATTACCATGATTTATCAGAGTGAGTTTATTTTGGAATTTACCTTTTCATTTTCTTAATGTTTATAATAATGATTTGGAAAATATTTTATAAAAATTTTATAAACTTTTATAAGTTTCATCAGATGGATGTTAGTTTAATAAAACTGAACTATTATTAACAAATATTAATAACATTCAAGAGTTTTAAATAATATCTTTATTAAATTAATTATGTTCTCATCTTCTGAGATGCATTATCAGTCATCAGATCTAAGGAAGTAAAATTGTTTCTCTCTATATGACTATATATTGAAGAAGTAGGTCACTAATTTTTCTTCTCCTCTTGAATCAAACCAGATTAATTGTCAGTTATTTTTCTTTTATTCATTATTTTAGTGTTTTTTATGATATTTTCCATATTTTACCTTTTAATATATATGAAATTTTTAGATGATTTTTCAACATCGAAAGTTGTTAAAGATAGGTTTATTTAAAGAAGATGGTTTGGAAGGTATGACTCTCTTCTGATGTTTTATATTTTTGTTCCAAGGTTGGGAATCACTATGAATTTGTAAATAATATTTTTATTTACAATATATTTCTATTTAATAGAATTTCATATTACTTATGAGATTATTTAGATATATGGTTTAAATAATATATCTTTCAAACTCTTCAATAAACCATATAATCTCAATATCAAAAAATTGATGAGTTAATAGAGATACCATTAGAAGGATAAGATATGTTTATAACTCATAATCTACCAAAAAATGTTGATTCTTTTGAGAAAGAACATACATAGATATCTTTCTTTTTTTAATATGAAAAATTAAGGAAGCCATCACACCTTGCCCAGAGGCAAAGATTGTATCTCTATGGATTTAAAACTATCTCATTCCAAGAAAATGTTAGAGGGGAAAATTGAAAGTGAAATACATATAAATTTTATAATTTATTTTTAATAAGTGGAAGTTAAATATTGTGAATTTTATATTGTCTTACATTTAGGTTACCATGACCATTTCAGTAATGCTAAAGATCCTTTTATATAGAATGTTTATCAACAAAGTAAAATTAAAGTTTATAAAAGATAGAAAATCAATAATGAAAAAGTAACAATGATAAATATAATATCTTAATAATTTTTCCTATGTATTTAAATTAATTAACACCTTAAAATTTAACAAATTAATCTGATTTTCATTATTTTTGTATTTTTAGTGTGTTTTGGGCTAAAATGTAAAAAATTATTAATTCTAAAATTTTAATATATTTTTATCACCTTTTTATTTAAAGAATAACTTTTATAATATTGAACTAATTGGAGAGATTATTTATTTTTAGGATTCCTTTGTTCATGTGATTCAAATTATCATTCTGGATTTAGATATAATTCAAACTTCCATAGGACCCAAAAAAGAAATATGGTTGAAAAATATTTCTGGATAACAAAATGGACCCTACCTCAGAAAATAATGTATAACTCAGGATAAATACCTCAAAATTATGTGATTCAAGATAGAGTTGTAAGAGGAATCATAGTCGTATGATCAAATAATCTTTAATATAGGTATTATCTCATTAATGTAGCCATTGAATGCACTAAAGTGGAGGAAGATTTAAGGAATGTTTAGATAAAAACACGTGACTCATTAATTATGTCATAACTTCTTATATATGTATAAAAATACATTGAAATTTAGAGGATAAATAGAAATATAAATTTATAACAACATATAATAAGGAAACTTTGATTTTTTTGACCATCTATTTGGTAGAACATGATCTAACTTCTAGAGGAAAGATTTTAGAGGAGAAATTTTCTATTATTCCTTTTCTATATTTTCTTTTTCTTATTTTTGAAAGGCCTTTTGTTCCTAGTTATTCTTTGTTACCCTTCACATGGAGGGGTAAAATTTCATTTATTGGGTAAGTGTTGGTATTCTATTTTATAATTATTGAGTTCTTATGATTTATTTAATACTATTTATTTCTCTCTTCTATGAAGTTACTTTCAATTTCCAATAGAAATTTTTATTATCAAGCATGATTGTTTTTGGTTTTTAATCTGGTTATTGATTTTTGTTTGTAAAATGATCATTATATCCCTCCTATAGTTTTTGGTTTATATATTATGGAATATACAACCTAGATTGACCAGTTTACTACATTTTAACTTAGAAAATAAGTGTTTTTTCCATACCCCATGATAGGCTTGTTTAAACTGGTCAAATATAAAACATCTTATATTGTTGATGAGTATATATCTAAGATAAATAATGTTTTTGTTACTTATTTGAAATTTTTTTAGGCAATTATGAAAAATATTTTATACTTAATGAAGTAAAATATATTATGAATAAAGTTATTGCAAAACGAAAAGTTGTAGAATCATCTAGAAAATATCTAAATTACGAAGTATGAAGACCAAGACTATATTAGATGAGGATTTTTATGAGTTTATGAGAAATTAATGTGAAAAGAAGAATGATGATATAAATTTTGGTTTGTATGTTTTGGAAGCTATGGATCTAAAGTATTTTTTTAATAACTTGATATCATAGGATATAAAGAAGAATCAAGATTCAAAAGAAAAGAAAGAAAAGTTGTCAGAGATTTTATTATGAAAATTGAGAAATCCCATGAAGAAGTATAAAGTAATGAGATTTTTTTCTAGCTGATAATATTGGAAAGGAATAACACATTCCTATTTTAGTTCAATTTGTTTCCATTGTATCTCTAACTGATCCTTAAGTAGAAGATTCAACCATTATTTGTAAAGTTATTCCTATATACATTAGGAAGGATAAGGGAAACTAAATTATTTTTTAACATATAGAAGTTGATAATAAATATTGTAACACCCCAAGATTTACTAAATTTTAAATTTTATATACTCCATATAATTTTAGAATCCATATTATTTGTTTCTTAGTCATAATATAAAAACAAATTCATTTTTTTCAAATAAAAGATGTATTTTTCAAAAAATGAAATTTAACCACCTTTTAATAGAAATCCCCTTTTAAAACCAATATTTGACACTTTTATGTATTCAATTTAATGAAATTAAATTCTTATTTAGAATAGGGACATAAAAATTTATTTTGGATAAATATTTGGCACTTTTCTTATAACTTTTTATATTTTGATGAATACTGACAAATACTAAATTTTAATTGAAACCAACTTTTTTAATCAAAATAATTTATAGTGTTAAATTATTAATTTTCATTTTTTGGAAGTATAATTAGATTATATTTTTATAATTTAATACGATTTAGGTCATTATAAGTAATTTCACATTTAAAATTGACATAAACACATGTTAATCTTTTGATAGTTTTTACTTTTTGAAAACCCGCTTTTCGGTTTTGACAATGAGAATTAATTTTAAATTAATTAATTAAACTTCTATGTTTTTAATTTGGTAAAATATAATTCATTTTTGAGTTTAGAATATCAAAATTAGCTTTGGGTAATTTTTTGGTATTTTTCTGAAAACATTCAATTTTTGATGAATTGTGAAAAACACTACATTATAGTTTAAAACTGACTTTTTATTTAAAGAATTATTTATTCTATATAAGTTTATTTTAAGTAAAAATAGATATATAATAACTATATAATTTCAATGTAATTCATTGGAGTAATTTTATAAGAAAATTAGATGTATAAAATTTTATTGAACTTTTTACCGTCTTTTACCCACCTTTTAGGAGCATTTACAAATTTGCATAAAACATAATTTTACCTCTTTTGTGAGTTGAATTTCAAAAATCTAAGTGATATGGTCGAAATCAGTAAGTAAAATGTGGTTTAATAAGATGAAAATAATTTTTGGTGAACAATATCTTTGGACTTTTATTTACCACATTTAAAAGTAAATAGGGAAATTAAGGGTTAAAATGATATTATAATTATCCTAAAACATGTCTTAATTCTACCGGAAAAGTGTAATTCGACCAAAAACAACCTTAGGCATAAAATATGATCCTTTTGGTCCACTTGGATTAGATTATGACATTTATTATTATATTATTTAAGGAAGAGTTAAAAGTGTTAAATTCAAAGTTTAATAACTAATCCATTTTTAATATAGAGTTATACATAAGATAAATTTGAATATAAATATTAATTAAAAATATAAGAATATTTCCTACATAATGGTATTTTATTTATAATTTTTAGGCATTAAATAATTAATTTTATTTATGACACAATGATGATGCAATAATTACCACATTAATGAAAAATTTAAATAATTGATATTATAAATATCCAAATAAATGTAATTTGAGAATTTTGATTAATTACACTAATTTTAAAGGTTAATATGACATGTTAATGTTGATTAAATATTTTTTTTGGAGTAATAATGCTTTTATGATTTTCAAAAAAACCAAATACTAAATAGTGTCAAAATTGACATAATTGAGTTTTTAAAACAAATAATATATTATCAATTGATATAATATTACTAAAAATCTGAGGATCAGAAAAATGACTTAGATACGATTATATATATTAATAAAGAACCACTTGGGGTTCTCTTGGCTTGTTATAGTAAGTTTATTAACCATATAATATAAAAATTCAAAGAGACATGGTAAATGTCAAACTATTTAACTAAGAGTTAAATCTAAAAGATAAGGTTAATATTGTGACCTAAACCTATATAAAACCTATTGGTTGAGATTTTTTTGACCCATCCCCACCTTATCCTCGAAATAAATCATTTTTGAGCCATTATAAACCGAAAATGACTTTATTATAAAATAATATTTCTAGCTTTTCCTAAAGTGACCCTCACCTCTCTTATAAAAGGGTACTTCCCCTTCTTTTAATTTCACACTTCCAAAGACATTTATCTCGGACAACCTCTACCCAAATATCCTCCCAAATTTCCTCCATTCATCCTAGATTCCTTCTTTTGGTCAGCAATCCAACCTATGGAGCCCTTTTGATCAAATAAAAAGGAAGAACTCGAAGAAGAGGTAAACATTTCATCACCTCTTTCAAGTTCTTTTCTTCTTCCACTTCCTATTTCTTTGTTGTTTCCATAAAAAAATAATAAATCCAGTACCTTATACATACTGTGATGTTATTATAAATATGTACAAACATATTCATTAGTCTATCCATCATATAAATGACAAAGTCACCATACGTGCGTACGAACGGCTTACCGTCTCCATGTCGTGGTGTAGTTTGTTATTCAAACACTTCATTTTTTGGATGGGTATAATAATGAGTAAAAATGATGTAAATAATAAATATAAAATGTTAATTATTAGTTATATTTTATATACCATCCAATTACATATGATTTCACCATCAATATAATGATATCGTCACTCGTGCGTATGTACGGATTACCGTCTCCACGAACACGATGAGATTCATTCACCATCGTAATCATTCAAGAATAATTTTCATTTTATGATTAAAAATAATTTTTAAGAACTTAATGTCATTATGTATATTAATAAAATACATCCTATCCATAACAAACATTTCTTACAAAACAAAGAATATAAAGGAAAACAGATCAGTTAACACCCAAAATGATGATACTACTAAAGTATTATTAACAAAGAAATATTATAGGATCATATATGATATCATATTTATATATATAGTTCTTGTATAATTTAATAACAACGATTTAAATATTATACAGGTGGTTAACGTACTCTCAACTAAGGAAAAGTACAAGGTAAAGGGTTTTCATCTCACTTCTTATTCCCGTGAGATTCATGCTATATTACCACTATTTTCTTTTGTGTGGTGTATGTAATGACCATGATTGTATTATTTATGTAATATAATTTAATTTATAGGTATTTAAATCTTCATTTTATGATACTTCTTTCATGCGGTGTATGTTTTGTAATTTACCTAATCGGTAAGGGAATTTAAAATTTCAATTTCCACTCATTCAATTTTATGCAAACTTCGTTGATTATTTTACTCCACTATTATGTATGAAATCAATCTTTATTTACTTATGAAGTAATTTACAATCCCCTTTGTGTGGATATAATTTTTATACACATAATCACTTCATTGATAAATTCTCAATTCATCGATATAAACTTGATAAGAGTAATTTTAACTCAATTTCTATTCATTGAGTTAAACATCCAAGTCATTGGTATTGTTTTTACAAGAATATGTGTGAATGTACTCTGATTGATTTACACTGAATATACAATCATATTGTGTTTATTTATATTTGTCACACATAATTATGTCACTGATTTATCCTTAACCTAAAGATACGATCTTTATAAAGGAAATCATCTCAACTTACATTCCATTAAGAATTCTTTGTTGTTATGCACCAATTCACATTTATTTGTTGTATATACTATACTTTTACATAGTATATCATGAATCCATTTATTCTCATGATATTATAATGTTTTTATTACCTAAATTATTTTTATTCAAGCATCTCTCATTTGGTTAGGAACTCTAACTAAAATATTATTTTAAATATTTTAATGATTTATTCTTCTAAATCTTTCTCATTAACATCCACGTATTAAAAATGGTTTTAAGGATTTATTTATATGGAAATTAATGTTTTAAAATTAAAATTCCTTTTAAAAGTTTTAAAGTGGTATGGGACACTTTTATTCAAAAATATCTTTTAAATGACTTCTTTGATAAATAGTGCATCATTTAAATGTTTCAAGAAAAAGGGGATATTTCTCTAAAAATTGTTTTAATGACTATTTTCATCTATGTAAATATCCTTCCGTGTATTTTATTATTGATTGACGTTGATTTATCATAATAAAATCATCCATATTGTATTTAATGAGTTATGTTTGATTGTGGATGTGCTATTTTTATGCCATTCATGGGTTGTGGTTAAAATATTGACATTTCGAACGCTAGTTTTAATACAAATGTTTATATTATGTCTCAACCTTTCATATGAGGAATGCATTGGACTTAGTAAGTGAAGGGTGGAGCCCCTAGATGCATCGGTAGGTCTCATGAGACTATTAGATGTGGAATTGTCCGAGGCCTTTCCCAATTTGATATATGGTTTTGGCTGAGGCCTAAATCATTTTTAGACGTCTTGGATGAGGCCTTGAAAAGATGTTTCAGAATGTAAAACATTATGCATTCCATCATTATGAAATTGTCTATTGATATTACATGTGATTATTCGACTAGTATAATATCCATGTGAATAAATAAATGGAATTATTTGATTTATCATTTCCATATTATGTTGAAGTTTAAGTTTAAAAGTCTTGTTTTCTAATCTTATACATTACCTTAAATGTTTATTCTTATTTATGAAAGTTTCCTATATATTGTTATCCTTACTGAGCATTTGAGCTCACCCCCTTCTTATGTTTTATTTTTCCCAGGATGCAAAGAAGTATATTACGATTAACCTGCATGAAACAGCTAATGTATATAAGAGTGTTCAAAGGGGACACAATGTTGTTTTTTTATTTCATGATGTAATGTAAAACTTATGTATGTATCTAATACTTCCAAGGCTACTAAACTGATTGGTTTTTCAAGACATGATTCCTTGTATGATTCCAATGTTATATAATAATGCACCGATTCTGGGTAACTGGGATTGAGGCATTATAGTTGGTATGAGAGGAAGTTTAGTACAATCCTTGGAAGCTAGATTTATAAAAACTATAATTATAAAACACTACCGTAAGATATACATAGAGGATTAGTATAGAAGAACTTCCCAAATTTTTGGTAATTTAATTACTATGTGAGTTTTCCAAGAAATACATCCCTGTCTAGATACGAGCAGGTAGAGGTAGCTCTGGCACAAATGTACCTAGGAGTGAAAACTCAGACAAGGATTTTTGGGCTTGACCTGGGGTATCCTGGTACACAATAATGGGCCTTGATACACTCTTGGTTACAACAGTCTCAGGGGATATGATTAGGATAATTCACATTTTCCTTACAAACCAATTTGATGGATTTTAATATAAGATGAGAATAAATAAGCTTAGTTATTCCTAAAGTGTTTTATATTGAAAATAAGGTGTTATGATATTCTATAAATTATTTTATGACTCACACTATGATTTCTTGTGTTAGTCAACGACTGAATTCTAAGGAAGTCATAATAACATTGAACATGATGTACAAGGTGGGAATGGTGGTGGAAATGAGAAACAAAATGGAATGTTGATAGGTGTAAAAGATATTGTGTTCATGAAAAATCATTTTTACAAAAAATATAATCAACAACATATATATTAACAAACTCCCAAACTCAACAAAGAAGATAAAGGCGGTGAATTATATGTGCTCCAGTAGTAGAGACCATGGAGAAAAGATATCCCAATTTCTATCTTATAGGAAATTTTGAAGGAGACACCTAGGAAAGTGTCTCAATAGAACAAATAAATTCTTTATTTTTGGGAAAGAATGACATTAAGTAAATAATTTCCAAGGAAAAATGAAGAGTACTATGGAAGAAAATAAAAATGATCCCAAGAATCCATTTACAGTAATTTTACATAAATGTAGGGGATCTAGGCATTAACCAAGTTAATGCCCTATTTTATAGGATAACCTCTTGGTCAAGGAAGAACCTATGTTGAAATAAATGGATGGAGAAATGTTTAAAAGTATTAGTGCTCTTTGTTTATGGGATTACTTTGGAATAATTTTCTCTTGTACGTGTAACCCTACAGTTTGTTATGTGAAAATTATAATTTATGAAGAATTATCTTTCCTATTGTTTATATAGTTATAAAAAACCATTTGGGTTTATATGATACTTGAATTTGAGGAAATTACAAGTTATTATATTTTGGGATGAAAATGTGAGGTATGAGATAACATTTGTGATGAAATTATTTTATGGTTATTATGAGGAATTTATCTCATTTTGGGAATGTTATAAAATATAGTTTTTGAAAAGGAAAACATGTAGACCGCATGACAAACCGTCGCGTCAGAAAAAGCTGTAGTAATTGAACCCACAACTAGAGTGCGATTGGGATTTATCTCCTAGGACTAGACTACGTAAAGTCCCGGGTTAGTTTGACTAATTTTTTTAGTTAAATTATTTTATTGATCAATAATAAATTGATTTTGGATCTTATGTCATTTCAAATGGATATCCATAGTATAGTAAAATTATTTGGTGATTAAATGATAAATGTTATATTTGAAGATGTTCGCTCTGTTGGGAACACTATATGTCTAAGGAAAATAGAATAATATGGGATTTCATATGAGGATTAATATTGTATTCTTATATATGTTTTTAATTGTGTATTTATAGTGATTTGGGTTATTTATGGAAATGATTAACCTATCATGGAGAATATGTGATTATGTTAATTACTTTTTTAAGTATGTGACTTTAAGAGTAGTCAATGTTATTTGGAGATACAATTTAATGTGGAAGAATACGTAATCAAATTATTCTATGTTTTGGGATTCAATATTAGTTTGGATTATATTTAAGGATTTTAAGGACAATTGTTTATTGAATGGTATTTTTTGAAATTTGGGTATTGTTGGTTAAATTTTTGAAATTAAGATTAGTATTTATTTCTCTAAACGATTATCTATTTTGGGGATCATCTGATCTTATACTAACCATTTTGGTTTTGGATAATCTCTAAAGACAAGGGAAATATATATTTATCATTTGTGATAATGTGATTCTCTAGAAGTTGATTCTAGCACTTTAGGTGTGACCAAGTCATCTTGAATCCTCATCATTTAAAAAATATATGAGTTAGTGGTAGAAATTTATTAAAGGAAGAAAATCTACTTAAAAAGTAAGTATATGACTTTATGTTCTTATTCAATATCATAAATAAATTCCATAACTTTATGAAATGGAAGTTAAAACAAAAAAAGAGTTATCCGTTTACTTTTCCTACTGGGGAACTAATGACAGTTTATCCCATCAAAAGTTTGTGGTTTTCTTTTTGTTAATTTTCTCCTGATCATTTTTTCAATCACTCTCCATCTGAACTAGACACTTAGATTATCTTCCATATCCATGTTTTCCCACATGGAATCATAGTATGGGTTATCTCAGGTGACCTTTGTACTTCTATTTCTTTCTTTTAAAGTGATAGTTTTTTTGACTAATATTCTAACGTGGGACTTTCAATGAAGTTACCATGCCCAATTTTAAAATTGAGAGGACGTAATTTCCAAAAGATGGGAATAATGTAACACCCAAAGATTTCATAGTAAGTTAATTTCTTTAAGGTAATTCAATAGCTTGTGCTATACGCAACACTGAGTTCGAGCGCACCACGACTTACCAAACTAGCCGTTCAAAAAGTAGTTATGAATAGTACTAAATTTTTTTTAAATTTTATATACTAAATATAATTTTGGAATCCATATTATGTGTTTCTTAGACATAATATAAGAACAAATTCATTTTTTTGAGATAAAATATGTATTTTTCAAAAAATGCAATTTAACCACCTTTTAATAGAAAACCCTTTTAAAACCAATATTTTACACTTTTATGTATTCAATTTAATAAAATTAAATTTTTCTTTAGAATCGAGACATAAAAATTTATTTTGGATAAATTTTAGCTAATTTTCTGATAACTTTCATATTTTGATGAATACTGAAAAATACTAAATTTTAATTGAAAAAAACTTTTTTAATAAAAATAATTTATAGTGTTAAATTATGAAATTGAATGGTCTAGAAGTATAATTAGATTATATTTTTTATCATTTAATATAATATAGGTCATTATAAGTAATTTCACATTTAAATTTGACATAAAACATGTAAATCTTTTGATAGTTTTTACTTTTTAAAAACCCGCTTTTCAGTTTTGAAAACGGGAATTAATTTTAAATTAATTATTGAAAATTATATGTTTTAAATTTGGTAAAATATAATTAATTTTTGAATTCATAATATCAAAATTATATTAGGGTAAGGTTTTGGTATTTTTTTGAAAACATTCAATTTTGATGAATTGTGAAAAACACAACGTTATAGTTTAAAACCGAATTATTATTTAAATAATTATTTATTTTATTTAAATTTATTTTAAGTCAAAATATATATATAATAACTATATAAGTTCAATTTAATTAATTAAAGCAATTTTATAATATAATTAGATGTATAAAAGTTTATTGATTTTTTTACTGTCTTTTACCCACCTTCTAGTAGCATTTACAAATTTTCATAAAACAAAATTTTAACCCTTCTATGAGTTGAATTTCAGAAATACAAGAGACATGGTTGAAATCAGTAAGTAAAATGTGGTTCAATAAGATGAAAATAATTTTTGGTTAATAGTAACTTTTGACTTTAATTTACCACGGTTAAAAGTAAATATGAAAATGAAGGGTAAAAATGATATTATAATTACACTAACACATGTACTAATTCTATTGGATAAGTTTAATTCGACCAAAAACAACCTTATTAATAAAATATGATCATTTTGGTCAACTTGGATTATATTAGGAAATTTATTATTATTTTATTTAAAGAAGAGTTAAAAGTGTTAAATTCAAAGTTTAATAACTAAACAATTTTTAATATTGGGTTATACATAAGATAAATTTGGATATAAATATTAATTATAAATATAAAAATATCTACTACATAATGGTATTTTATTTATAATTTTTAGATATTAAATAATTAAATCTATGTATGACACAATGATGATGAAATAATTACCTTATTAATGAAAGATTAAAATAATTGATATTACAAATATCCAAATAAATGTAATTTGAGACTTTTGATGAATTCAAATAATTTTATAGGTTAATATGACATGTTAGTGTTTATTAAATAATTTTTTTCTAAGTAATAATTCTTTTATGATTTTCACAAAAACCAAATACTAAATAGTGTCAAAATTGACATAATTGAGTATTTAAAACAAATAATATATTATTAATTGATATAATATTCCTAAAAATCTAAGGTTCATCCAAAAGACTTATATAAGGTTATATATATTAATAAATAATCACCTGGGGTTCTCTAGTCTTGTTATAGTAATTTTATTAACCATATAATATAAAAACACCAAGAGGCATGGTAAATGTAACACTATTTAACTAAGAGTTAAATCTAAAAGACATGGTTACTATGGTGAACTAAAGATATCTAAACCTATTAGTTGAGATTTTTTAGACCCCTAAACACCATATTCTAGAAATAAATCGTTTTGGAGCCATTAGAAACAAAAAATGATTTTATTATAAAATAATATTTCAAGATTTACCTAAAGTGACCCTCACCTCTCATATAAAATGGTACTTCCCCTTTTCTTAATTTCACACCTCCAAAGCCATTTGGCTCGGCCAAAACCTTCCCAAATATCCTCCCAATTTTTTTACCATCATCCTAGAGGCCTTACCTTGGTCATAAAGACAACTTAAGAATCCCTTTTGATCAAATCAAAATGAAGAACCCGAAGAAGAGGAATATTTCATCACCTCTTTCAAGTTATTTTCTTCTTCCACTTCCTATTTCTTTGTTGTTTCCATTATAAAATTATAACTTCAGTATATTTTATATATTTTTATGTTATTATAAAAGTTTTACAACCATATTTATTATTCTATCCATTATATGAATGGCAAAGTCACGATACTTGCGTACGTATGGCTTACCGTCTCCATGTCGTGGTGTAGTTTGTTATTCAAACACTTCATTATTTGGATGAGTATAATAATGAGTATAACTAAAGTAAATAATAAATATAATATGTTAATTATTCTTTATATATGATATACCATCAAAGTACATACGATTTCACCATCAATATAATGATATTTTCGCTTGTTCATATGTACATATTACCGTCTCCACAAACGAGATGAGATTCATTCCCCATCGTAATCATTGAAGAATAATTTTCATTTTATGATTAAAAATAATGTTTAAGAACTTAGTATTATTCTGTATATGAATAAAGTACATCCTATCCATAACAAACATGGCTTACGTAATAGAGCATATAAAGGAAAACAGACCAGTTAACTCCCGAAACGATGATACTACTAAAATATTATTAACAAAGCAATATTAGAGGATCATATATGATATCAAATTTATGTATATAGTTCTTTTATAATTTAATAAAAATTATTTAACTATTATACATGAGGTTATCTTACCCTAGACCAAGGAAAAGTACAAGGTGAGAGGTTTTCATCTCACTTCTTATTACCATGAGGTTCATGCTATATTGCCACTATTTCCTTTTGTGTGGTGTATACACTGCCCATGATTGTATTATTTGTGTAATATAATTTAATTTATTGGCATTTAAATATTCATTTTATGAGATTTATTTCATGGGGTGTATGTTTCTTAAGTCACCAAATCGGTAAGGGAATTTCAAATTTCAATTTCCACTCATTCGGTTTTACACAAACTTCATTGATTACTTTACTCCATGATTATGTGTGAAATAAATGTTTGTTTACTTATGTAGTAATTTATAATCCCATTTGTGTGAATATTATTTTGATACACAGAATAAATCCATTTATAAGTTCTCACGTCATCGATATAAACTTGATAATAGTAATTTTAACTCAATTTCTATTCATTGAGTTAAACATCCAAGTCATTGGTGTTTTTTACAAGAATATGTGTGAATGTCATCTGATTTATTTACAATGAATATCAAATCATATTGAGTGTATTTATATTTTTTACACATAATTATTTCATTGATTTATCCTTAACCTAAGGATACAGTCTTTATGAAGGAATTAATCTCAACTTACATTCCATTGAGACTTCTTTATTGTTATGTGCCAATTCACTTTTATTTGGTGTATATACTATACTTTGACATAGTATATCATGAATACCTTTATTCTCATGATATTATAATGTTTTTATTACCTCAATTATTGGTATTCAAGCATCTCTCATTTGGTTAGGAACTCTAACAAAAATATCATTTGAATTTTTTTAAAGATTTATTCTTCTAAATCTTACTCATTAACATCCATGTTTTAAAAATGGATTTAAGGATTTATTTATATAGAAATTAATGTTTTAAAATTAAAATTCCTTTTAAAAGTTTCAAAGTGTTATGGTACACTTTTATTCAAAAATCTCTTTTAAATGACTTCTTGGATAAATAGTGCGTCATTTTAAATGTTTTCAAAAAAGGTGGATATTTCTCTAAAAATAGTTTTAATGACTATTTTCATCTATGTCAATATCCTTCAGTATATTTTATTCTTTATTTAGATTGAGTTATCATAATATAATCATCCATATTGTATTTAATGAGTTATCTTTGACTATGTATGTGCTATTTTTATGCTATTCATGGTTTGTGGTTAAAATATTAACATTTCGTATGCTAGTTTTAATATGAATGTTTAGATTATGTTTCATCCTTTCATATGAGGAATGAATTGGACTTAGTAAGTGATGGGTGGAGCCTGCTATATCTCTTTGATGCTTCAGTAGGTCTATTGATACAATGATACGTGGAATTGGCCGAGACCATTCCAAATTTGATATATGGTTTTGGCCGAGGCCTAAACCATTTTTAGACATCTTGGCAGAGGGATTGACAAGATGTTTCAGAATGTCCGGAATTATGCATTCCATCATTTTGAAATTGGATATTGATATTACATGTGATTATTCGACTAGTAGAATATCCATGTGAATAAGTAAATGACATTATTTGATTTATCTTTGCCATATTATACTGAAGTTTAAGTTTAAAAGGCTTGTTTTATAGTCTTATACATTGCCTTAAATGTTTATTCTTATTTATGACAGTTTACACAATATTGTTATCCTTACTAAGAATTTGAGCTCACCCCTTCTTATATTTTATTTTTCTCAGGATGCAAAGAATTATATTACGATTAACCTGTAGGAATAGGCTAAGGTATATAAGAGTGTTCAAAGGGGACACAATGTTGTTTTTTATTTCATGATGTGATGTAAAACTTATGTATGTATCTAGTACTTCCAAGGCTACTAAACTGATCGATCTTTCTGGACATGATTCCTTGTATCATGCCAATGTTATGTAATAATACACCGATTCTGGGTAACTGGGGTTAGGTTGTTACAAAGATGGTGAAAATGTTATTTGACAATTAGTTTAGAAATAAAAGGAAGTTGAAAGGAAACTTCTCATCCCATAGTAAATCCATGAGCACCTGAGAAGAGAATAATGTTATGAGAAAAATAAGAAGTTGTTAAAGAGTTGATAAGATCATTGGACATTGAGGACCGAACTGTTATAAATTAAATTCCTCTTTTGATCCAATTAAATGTATTATTAGGTAATATGGTTATATAAAACACATTAATTTTATTTGTTTTATTATATCCAATTGGTTTTAAATTACTGTTATGTATCTTTACCATTGATAATATTTCCTTTGAATAGTTATAACATGATTAGTATAAATATAGTTTTTTAAAAAATCCAA
Source organism: Viscum album (assembly GCA_963277665.1). Taxonomy (NCBI): domain Eukaryota; kingdom Viridiplantae; phylum Streptophyta; class Magnoliopsida; order Santalales; family Viscaceae; genus Viscum; species Viscum album. Next base: position 29,737,152 of record OY728150.1, on the reverse strand, counting down.
CTGACATAGGCAAAGGAAGTGATAACCTAAAATATTAGGATTATACCCTATAAATCCCATTTATCAGAGCTTCCAAGGGAGATAAAAATTCTGAGATTTTCCCTTGACCAAGACCAACCTGAGGTCTAATAACTTAAGTATGAGTGAAACTGTTTATGGGAGAAGTTCAAGCTTATCGAGATCACGACACAAACCATGTTCACCAAACCACCCCATGAAAACACCACAATCACGTACCTTACTATCAAGGAATTTTCTAGTGCATTAAATGGAAATTTACCAAGACACTATAAATATGAGTATGTGACTTATTTTTTATAGAATAATCAATGTATTTTCATCCTATTATTTTTTACTTTGTAAATGATTTTTTTATTTTTGATAGAATAAGGAAAAAATTATATTTTTTGTTAATATTAAAATTCAATTAATGAATTTTTTAATTAATGGATTTTTGAAATAAATAACATTTTAATGAAATATTATTATTAAATATTTTTTATCAAAAATAAATGATCATATTTTTTTATGAAGTCAAATGTAATTTTTATTAGGGTTCTAAAACTGTTATTGTCAAAAACCCATCATTTTCAATAAATATCACTAATTATTTTAAAAGTAAAAATTAAAAAAAATTAAAATTATTTGGATAAAATGAATATTATTTTTGGAATCATAATTTATAAATTATACAATGGTGATTCTTTCATAATTTTCTGAGACAGTCGAATTTTCAGGTAAAAATTAAGTACCGTATAAATATACATTGTGTTTTATGACATCATAATGACCCAAATATGATGTAATAAGTAATATAAATGGGATACAAGACCAAATATATTCATTTCATTTAAAATAATGAAATTTTAAGTTTATTTTTTAAATCCTTTATGAATCCTCCAAAACCTATGATATATTTTTAGGTTTTAAAATAATTTTTAAGAGTGTGACTCACCACCACATCACCAATGGTAATATTTTAATAATTTAGGACCATGGAATTATAAAATAATGTAAACCACTCCCATTTTTCAGAAACCATGGGCTAAAACCATGGTATCATTTGTGGTTTTGGATATTTTATTATATAGATTCCAAAACCTAAATAATAAAGAAATCTCTATCCTTCCCTATATAAACCCACTAAAGATTCTATTTATTTTTACTAATACTCCTTGGATCATGTACATAATCTTACCTAAACTCTATATATTCCTCCCAAGGTTTCCCTATGCTCTTAATAAGTCCTTCCCAAGAATTTGGAGTCACACATTCAGGTAAGGGATCCTCACCTTCCTCTCATACTTTCAATTCAATATACTTATTTGAAATTAATTATTTTAATTTCAAATGGTTATATTTTAATTCATTTATAATCATTAAATTACTATCCATTTGATGTTATTTTAATGAAGGATCATTTATCATCCACCATTGGGACCCTTACTTAAGCCGTTACTATGTCAAAATTTCTTAAGGGATCCTCACCTTCCCTTTTTTATTCATGTTTCTTTATAAATGTATATATTCTATTTCCATTTAATAATGTGGGGATATGTACTTAATTATACCTATTTCTTTCCATTTTATTTTTAAATTATTATAAACCCCTTTTAACTCTCATCAACCATTTTTATATATTTTTATGTAAGGACTTATATGTTTTCCAAAATCCTTAATTGTGTAATTAATTATGATGATGAATGGACCCATATTGTATGATTTATATAGATCACTTAATCATAATAATGAAATGAATACGACGGGTGCACACAGATAGAGCTCCAATGCATTAGGTAATGTTTAGTATGTTGATACATCATGTTGGGACATGGATTGAACCCAATTACTCTATGTGACTTTTTACACCATGATGTCTTGGTGGGTTTATCCATAACCTAAGTTTACGATGTAGTGTTTTACGTTATTTCCAAATTTCCCATGTTTCCATTATGATTACCATGCTATATCATGTCTCATTGTTCATATTTATAATTACTACTACTTTTATTCCCCATTGATATGAATATTGTATAACATGTATCTCATTACTGATATTATTCTTTGTTTATTCCCTTACAGGGATTTATATCTCACCCCTTTATTATGTTTGTACCCAGGTTATCCCATAGAGTTTTAAGTTAATTGGAATATTATGATCATATTAAGGAAGGGTTCAATACTATTTTGTATCCCATGTCATAAGTTGTTATGTAATTTACCTATTTCCAAAATACACTATTCATATTGATATATTTGTTATAATTAAGTGTACATTTATGTAATAAAACATGAAATAACATGTAATAAATATTAGGGTTACTGTAGTTAGTATTAGTGGGAGGTTAGTTATTTTTGGGATTATGATTATAAAAATCTAGAAAAATCCATAGGGATAAGACTATGTATAAGGAAACACCCCTAACTTTTGGTTTGTATATATTTCGTTGTTTATCAATCAAATACATCCCTATATGGATACTGTATGTGGATGTTGTTCTAGAATAAATTTACCTAGGAGTAACAATTATGACAAGGTGTTCCGAGCCTGACTTAGGGTAGCCTGGTACATGAAAATAAGCATTACTACACACCTGGTTTAACATTCCCTAGGGATATGTCTGGTAAATTCATAATCTCAATACAAAATATTCTTAAGGAAATAAAAAAATTCCCATAATCATACATGTTAAGAAATAGATCATTGATAACATAGATTGAAGCCCAGAAATTCATAAGTTAAGAAAATAAATGTAACTTATAAGTTACCCATTTAATGTCATTGGATTCCCTTTTATGTGTTTAATTATTTAAAAATAATCACCCATAGTTTTCCTTTTATTCCATACAATGACTAGAAATAATATGAATTAGGTAAACGATCATTATGATGAGAAATTTGATGAATGATCCAACAAGATGGCTAACCCAATGGGAGTGAGAATCGCAAACTTTTTCATGATAATCTCTCAGATAAATCAAGTTTTGAACAGAAACCTAGATTAAGAGGAGAACCCAAAACCCCATAAGAGAGATCAATCCACAATCAAGAGATTCATGCAACAAGGTCCTCTTACTTTTAATGGATCATCATACCCCTTAATCGCAGAATAATGGATTAACTATATTGAGAAGATGTTATCCATCATTCAATGTTTTGAACAAGAAAAGGTTCTAATAGCTATTTATTATATAGTGGGAGAAGCTGATCAGTGGATGACATCGATAAAAAATATGAGTCCTGAGGAAGAGATCAAAGCGATGGAGTGAAAGTAATTCTAGATTTTTTTTGATAAATATTTCTCTCTCACCCTCCAACTTAAAATGTAAAAGGATTTACTTGACCAAAAGAAAATAGATGATGAATCTATTGGGTCGTACGAAGAAAACTTGAAAATACTTGCATAATACACCTCCAAATTTGTCTTTACCCCCAAATTCAAGGATGAAATATTTTTGGTTAGCTAAAACAAAGTCTATGAGAAGCTCTGATAAAGAGATCTAATGGTACCATGAAATCTTAGCATCCCACTTTTCAATGGTGTGGGAAGAAACACCCAGGAAATTTCCTGAAGGGAATAAAGAAATTATTTAGATGTGGGAAGGAGGGACACCTAGATAGAAATTACCCACAGGAGAAATTCATGAATGATATGGAGGAATGTAATGCTCCATTAAACCCTCAACACATTTTTCATTGTTTTATTTTCAAGAAACTGAGGAAATTTTCAAACCAATTCCCAAATCCAAGGGTTTTTGGATACAACCAACATCCTCCAAGGCACAAAAAGTGAGATTTTTCCATCACTACTTCCGAAGTGAGTACCGAAAATCAAGTGGTGACAAATACACTAGTTTTTCATTCAAGAATAATGGACATACTTTTTGATTATTATTCTATGAATTCTTTAATATCATGAAAGTTTGGTAAATATATCCAAACACCACCACAAAGCATGGAAGTAGAGATTATAGTAAAAATGGTAAATGGGGAAATAATTGCATCCTAAGTTTATAACTCCTCCCCCATAATTTTTTATTGGCTAAAATTATTGGGGAACCTTTTCATACTCCCTTTGGTAAAATTTGATGCAATTAAAGGCATGAATGTGATTTACCTATATATAGCCAATATAAATTTCTGCGAGAAGGAATTCACTCTTTGTTTAGAGAATTGACCCTCAATTATGTTCAAGTATAAGGAGTATGACGAATCTTATTTAGCACTATCAACTAAAGAATGGATATTATTTCTCTATGAGAAATCATATATAGCTAAAATGATTGAGTCTAAGGAAATGATCATCTTTGGAGAAATTCCTATTGTGAGTGAATACAATAATGCATTTTCCAAGGAATTTCATGGTCTTCCTCCGAGTAGAGAGGTCAAATTTTCAATCAAGATTATACCTAGGGAATTTAAAATATCAAAGACTCCATATAGGATGATTGTTGTGGAATATGAGGATATAAAGAAACAATTATAAGAGAATCTGGATAAAGGGTTTACACACCCAAGTGCTTTACCATGGGGTGCACCAGTTCTCTTCATCAAGAAGAAGGATGGGTTAATGTGCCTTTGCATTGATTATTGTGAGCTCAAAAAGACCATGATAATGAAAAATTATCCTTTTCCATATATTGATGACTTATTTGGTCAACTATATAGAGAACAATACTTCTACAAGGTGGATCTAAAGTTGGTATATTACCAAGTTAGGGTGAAGAAGAAGAATATCCCCAAGATTTCTTTTCGTACAAGATATAGGCATTAAAAGTTCATAGTAATTCCATTCGGAATCACTAATTTTCAAGAAATATTAATTTAATTAATTAATAGAGTATTTAGAGATTAACTCAAAAAATTAGGGGCATTATTTATAGATAATATACTAATATACTCCAAAACTAAGGAGGATTATGAGAAGAATCTAAGCACTATTCTATAGATCATGTGAAAGGAGAAGCTTAATGAAAAGTAAAAAAAGTGTGAATTCTGGTTGAAGGAAGTCTCATTCTTGAGGATATCATCACAAGTTATTGTGTATCTGTGGATCCTTATAAGAAAAAAGAAATTTAAGGATGGAAGAGGATGAAATATATGATAGATATCCGTTGTTTCGTTGGGTTAGATGGATATTATCATAGATTTTTGGGAAATGTATCACGATTGTCAAACCCTATTTCCAAGATAACTCATAAGGGAGAAATGTTTAATTAGAATGATGAATGAGAAGGAAGTTTTAATGAGTTGAAAAGAAGGATTATCACTACCCCTATGCTTATACTACCCATAAGTAGAGAACTTTTTGTAATATTTTTGGATGTTTCAAAGAAGGGATTGAGCTATGTGTTGATGAAAAATGAAAAATTCAAAGCCTATGCTTTAAGGAAGTTTAAAGTTCACGAAAAGAACTATCCAACACATGATCTTATGTTTGATTAAGTGACCTTTATTTGGAAAATATGGTGGCATTATCTCTTTGTGGAGAAATGTGAAATATATACGGACCAAAAAATTCTCAAATATATATTCACATGTAAGGAGTTGAATATGTTCAAATGAAGTTGGTTAGAGCTGATCAAGGACCATGAATTCTCAATTCACTACCATCCAGGTATAATGAATAAATTATCAGATTCTTTAAGTAGAAAGGATCCATAAATTTTATCATTAATGATAATTGAGTAGGATCCAATCTTCTTAGAATTGAAGAGGATGGACATGGGAATCATAAAGAAAGGAACACCATAAATCCTTTCAAAAATGATTTCTCAACCATCTATTCTTGAAAGGTTAAATGATGCTAAAAAATATGATGTGGGAATTAAGAAGAAAGTAGAAACTATAAGAGAAGGAAAATCCTCAATGTTCAATATTAATGAAGAAGGAATTGTGAGATTTGGGTCAAGAATACACTTTCCATCAAATTTCAAGTTAAAGAGGGAACTATTAGATGATACAAATAATTTGACTTTATCCATTCACCTAGGAAACAAAAATACATTTTAATATCTCTGAGATCATTTTTGGTGGGATAATATGAATAAAGAGATCACTGAATATACATCAAAGTTCCTAGTATACCAGCAAGTGAAAGCTAAAAGGCAGAAGACTAAAGATATGATGAAACCATTTCCCATACTAATGTGGAAATGGGAGAAATCACGATGGACTTTGTCATTAGACTTACTAAGACATCCAAAGGAAACAATGATATATAGGTTGTTTCAGATCATTTTACAAAGATTTCACACTTCACTGTGATTCGAGAGGATTTATCACTGGATCAACTTTCATGGATGTAAATCATAGAAGTGGTGAGGCTGCATGGAGCACCAATATCGATTTTGTTCGACTGAGATCCAAGAATCACCTCTATGTTTTTGAAATGTCTCCAAAATTATATAATCACTGAGATGAAATTCAGTACATATTATCACCCTCAAACTGATGGACTATCTGAACAAACTATACCATAACTTGAGGACATGTTGAGAGAATTCTAAATTGACTTCAAAGGAGTATGGTTCCAACATATTCCTCTCGTTGAGTTTTATTAAAAAAATAGCTTCCACTCAGGAATCCAAATGGATCCCTATGAAGCCCTTTATGGGAAGAGGTGTAGAACAGAAACATGTTAGGATTATGTTGGGTAAGAAAAACTTATAGGTTCTGAAATGGTTGAAGAAATTATGGATATGGTTAACACCATTCAACAACACATTAAGGATACCCAGAGTTGACAAAAGAGTTATGATTACAATCATAGATGAGACCAAGAGTTTGATGTTGGAGATATGGTATTTCTCCACATATCTCCATGAAATAAAGTGATGAGATTTGGGAAGAATGGAAACTTAGTGCAATATACATCAACACCTTTGATATCCTTTATCTCATCATAGCGATAGACTAACAACTAGTACTCCCTTCGAACCTATCTCAAGTACATGATTTATTCCATGAATCTATATTGAGGAAGTACATACTAGGATCCTTACATGTACTTAATCTAGAGGTAGTACCATTGGATAATGAACTTTCCTATGAGGAGCATCTAGTGAAGATATGAGATCATAGAGAAAAATTTCTATGAAATAAGACAATACACCTCATCAAAGTGTTGTAGAGAAACCAATAGTTTAAAGAAGAAACATGGGAACTAGAGAAGGTGATAAAGTATAGTTACCCCCATAAATTTCAATGTGAGAAAATAAAATTTTGAGGGAAAAATTTCTAAATGGGGGAAGATTGTAATGACTCAAACTGTTATAAATAAAACCCCTCTTTTAATTTAATTAAATGTCTTATTAAGTAATATGGTTATATAAAACACATGAATTTATTTTGTTTTATTATTTACAATTAGATTTTAATTAACATTAGGTGTATTTACCTTTGATAAAATATTTTTTTCATAGTGATCACATGATTCATATAAATATAGAGTTTTAACAAATCTAATTGACAAAGAAAAAAGAAGTAATGACCTCAGCCAGTAGGATCATACCCTTTGAATCCAATTTATCAGAGATTTAAATGAAGATATAATTTCTAGGAATTCCCTTTGAACAGGGCCAAGATAATATCTAATAACTTAAGCATGTTCGGATCCATTTATGGTATAATTTCAAGCTCATCGAGATCATAACCAAAACCATGTTTGTTGAACTGACCCATGAAAGTACCACCATCGCACACATTACTCATAGATATTTTTCTAGTGTATTAAAGAGATATGTATCAAGAACCTATAAATTTGACTATGTACATTATTTTTTATAGAATAATGAATATATTTTAATCCTATTATTTTTACTTTGTAAATGATTTTTATTTTGGTACAATAAAGCACAATTATTTTTGTCAATATTAATATTCAATTAATTAATTAATGAATAAATGGTTTTCTGAAATAAATAATATTTTAATGGAATATTATTATTAAATAATTTTTATCAAATATAAATTATCATATAATGTTTATTAAGTCAAATTTATTTTTTTAGTTTTCAAAAACTGCAATAGTCAAAAACCTCACACTTTCAATAAATAACAGTCATTATTTTAAAAGTTAAAAATCAAATATTTAGAAAATTATGTAGATTAAATGAATATTATTTTTATAATCATAATTTTGAAATTATATAATAGTGAATTTTTCATAATTTTTTAAGACATTCGAATGTTCGGGTAAAAAATAAATATCGTATAAATATACTTTGTGTTTTATGACATCATAATGACCCAAATGTGATTTAATAAGTAATATAAATGGTATACACAACTAAATATGATATTGTATTTAAAATTATGTTATTTTAAGTTTATTTTATTTATTTATAAATTCTTTGAGAAACCTCTGAAACTTATGATATATTTTAAGGTTTTAAAATCATATTTTAAAGAGTGTGACTCACCTCCACACAAATAATGGTAATATTTTAATAAGTTTGGAAATTTTAATTATAAAATAATAAAAACCAAACCTTTTTAGAAGAAACCATGGGAAAAACCAAGGGATTGTTTGTGGTTTGGGATATTTTATCATGTACAGTGTAAAACTTAAATAATAAAGAAAGCCCTATCCTTTTCTATATAAAACCGCTTATTCTCCCATTTATATTCACTAAAACTCCTTGAGGAACATACGTAATTTTCCCTAAACTCTCTATAGTTCTCAAAATTTTCCAAAATCTCTTAATAAGTCCTTACCAATCTTTTTGAGTCACATATTCAATTAAGGGATTCTCACCTTTCTCTCCTCCTTTCAATTCAAGCAACTTCTTTGAAATTAGTTATTGTAATTTTAAATGGTTATATATTAATTAATTCATAGTCATTCCATTACATTTAATTTTATGTTATTTGAATTTTGGATAATTTATCCTCCTCTATTTGGAACCCTACCTAAGTCGTTACTATGACAAAATTCTGTAAGGGATCCCCACATTCTCTTCTTTATTCAAGTTTCTTTATGAACTTATGCATTCTATTTCTATTTACTAATATTGGTACATGTCCTAAAATGTCCCTATTACTGAAAATTTTATTTTTCAATGATTAACGACCCATTTTCACTCCCATCAATCATTTTTCGGAATTGTTATGTAATACCGTCATGCTGTCAAAATTTCACTGTGTTTTTTCATGCCAAAAATAACTGTGTAGTGAATACCATACGCATTTCTCTATCGAGGGTATTCACTTTTATACACATATACTTATTGATCGGGGACTTACTTATATGTTTTACACCCTCCTTAATCGTGAAATAAATTATAATGATGAATTGAACCATGTTTTATGACCAATGTGGCACACTTAAGCATCATAATGAAATTAATATGATTGGTGCACCAAGGTAGTGATCCAATTCATTGGGTAATGTTTAGTATCATGATACATAATCTTGGGAAAGGGAGAGATCCTAATTACTTTATGGGACTTTCCACCATGATGTTTTGATAGTTTTAGACTTAACTTATGTTTAAGATGTAATGTTTTAATTTTTTTTCACATTTCCCATGTTTCCTTTTATGATTACCATGCTATATAATGTTTAACAGTTCATGTTTATGAATCCAACTCTTTTTATTCCCCATTAATATAACTATTGTATGACATGTATATTCTTATTCATGTTATTTCTTATTTATTCCCTTAATGAGCATTATATCTCACCCATTTTTTATATTTATCCCTAGGTTATCCCATATAGTTTTAAGTTTATAGTAAAATTATGATCATGTCAAGGAGGTGTTAAATAATGTTTTGTATCCCATGTTATAAGTTATTATTTAATGTACCTAATTCCTAAAGACACTAGAATTATCACTCTTTTGTGTTTTATTATGTTTAATTTTATATAATAAAACCTGAATTAATGTGTAATAAAGATAAGGGTTGTTATAACCTCAACCCATACCTCTACATCCTTATCATTCCAGTCAAATAAATAAGTTTCTCTTAGTGATATATAAGAAGAAGAATATTTAAATAGTGAAGATAAAGTTTCTAAATAAAACCCATCATACTGAGGTAGGGATGATTTGGAAGTTGATGTGGTAGAAATTTCCCAATTAGGGTTTCTTTCGAGAGAATACCCTATGATATCAAGTGTTAGTGATTCTATTCTACCAGATGATTCTAGAAAATCTAAAAATCATGCTCTAAATACAAAATCCAAATAGTTAGAAATAAATATGAACTACTTCAATGGGGATATGAAAAGGTTTAAATTCATTATGAAAATATTTATTGAAATTAAATCTCTTTAAAATTACATGAAAGTCAAAATAGATATTCTAGATAGTTTGAGATCTCTAAAAAACTTGTTAATACTATCATTAAAAATGAAGCGGATTTCAAAGACATAAAGGGAAAATAAAAGGCGGATTTAAAAATTTAAAGAGTATTATAAATTGTATTAACCACATGAAGGATATATAAATTTCTTTGATGAATATGATGTTGGGATAAAAATGGAAACAAATACAGTTTCCAAATATGATGGAATTATCAATATAGAATTTTGAGAAAGCATAAGGGAAATTGATAATTTTAAATATGTTGGCATGAAATAGGATGAATAACTTTACAAGAAGACTACAAAGATAAAATTACTAGGATTTTTTTCAAAAAGATTTAGATAGTGATAGAAGGATCTGAGAAGACTATGGATGATCCTAGAAGGATAAAGGTAATTGTTAGGAAGATTTAAAATAAAGAATGTTTTTTTGATCTCTTAGAAGTGTTGTAATAATAAAACTAAAATTTTTTTAGTTAGATTTTGTTTAATGTTTTTAGTTTATTTTATTCAATGGATGTTATAATTTCTCATATTGATGACATTTTTTTTCAAGAATATTTTTTTTTTAAATTTTATGGAATCAGTTTTTATTCAATATTTCCTTTATGTTCATTTTTGAAAATAACAAAAGGGGGGAAGGGAATAAGTAAAATAATGTAAAAATTTAGGAATATGTAAAATTGATAATTTAATAACTACCGAAAGGTATTTATGTTAGGGGGAGTATGTCATTTAAAATATCTTCTTAAATTTATCCTCAAGTGACATGTATTCTGATTTTCAAAAAGGGGGATATTATTGAGTCAGAAGACCTCTTTCAAACCTAACTTTTTTAAAATCATAATCCATTATTAAAATATTTAATTATATCAAAATTTTATGTTTCCAAAATTGTAAAACTATTTTTTTGTGAAATTATACTATTTTAACAGATGGAATATATCATTTTATTAGAAGGATAATTGTTCAGTATACCAGACATCCATGTAAAATGTACATCATCTAGACTTATACTAAGTTCATAAAATGAAATGTTTATGAAGTCTATGAGACATAATATTCCAAATTCCATCAGATGAAGTAATTCCATGTTTAATATACATACTTAATCAGATATTGACAGAAATGTATACCAGATGAGAAAATATTAAACCTACCAGATGAAGCTGAATAACATTCACTAGATTAAGAATTATCATTCTATTAGAAAAAAATTGCATTCATTGTAATAGTACATTACATGACAACCATAAGGCAGTGAGTTGTTGTGCTGATACACATAGAATTTTTTTAATTCCACTTCAAATACTCATAAGAAATACAGAATCCAACTATTTTAACTCTTCTAAAAATAGAGTCATATCCTCAAGAGTTGAATATTTTACACACTTGTGATATAAAGTTTCTTATATAGTGTTTGTAACATATTGTAACTAAGTGTTATTGCTTTTTAACTTTTATAAAGTTTTTGTAACACCCTGAGATTTTATAGAAGATATTATTTTTAATTTCATTAATGTATTGTGTTGTATGCTACACCAAAAGAATATTGTACGACACGCATCCCTGACTTTTCTTGCATTACACGTAATCGCGACCTTCCACGATAGCCTGTGTTGTACGCAATACTGAGTTTCGCTAAACAACGATATGTTATATAAACTAGATGTTATGAATAGTAATACCCACTTTTTGAAATTTTATAAACTTAATCTTTCTAAATGGACTTCATTTTTGGATTCAGAATATCGAAATTATCCTCGGGTGAATTTTTGGTATTTTTCTGAAAACATTCAATTTTTGATGAATAGTGAAAACACTGGGTTTCTATTCAAAAACTGACTTTTTATTTAAATAATTATTTATTTTATTTAAATTTATTTTAGGTCAAAATTGATACATAATACCTATATAAGTTCAATGTAATTCATTGGAGTCAATTTATAATAATTTTAGATATATAAAAATTTTATTGAACTTTTCACCGTCTTTTACCCACCTCCTAGGAGAATTTGGAAATTCACATAAAACCTAATTTTACAGCTTCTATGAGTGGAATATCGAAAATCCGAGAGACATGGTTAATATCAAGGACTAAAATGTGGTTCAATGAGATGAAAATAATTTCTGATGAATAGTAACTTTTTACTTTTATTTACCACGGTTAAAAGTAAATAGGGAAATTAAGGGTAAAAATGATATTATTATTACCCTAACACATGTACAAATTCTATTGGATAAAGTAATGTGACTGAAAAAAACCTTAGGAATAAAATATGACCATTTAGGTCCACTTGGATTAGATTAGGACATTTATTATTAATTTATTTAAAGAAGGGTTAAAATAGTTAAAATTAATGTTTAATAACTAAATCATTTTTAATATAGAGTTATACATAAGATAAATTAGACTATAAATATTTTTTGGGAATATAAAAATATTTCCTACATAATGATATTTTTTTTAAAATTTTTAGACACTAAATAAATTAACTTATTTATGACACAATAATGATGAAGTATTTACCTCATTAATAAATGATTTAAATAAATAAGATTATAATGATTAAAATATTTTCCAAAACATGTCCAATTCTGATGGGATGATTTTATTTAGACCATGAGTCATCTTATCTTCATCTTTAATGATTTTTGGACCTTTTGAAACCGAAGATAAGTTTAGAATAAAATAATATTTCCACACTTTCCAAAGGTGCCCCTCTCCTCCCTTATAAAAGGGAACCTACTCCCTCTCCTCCTCACACCAATTTGTGCCTTCAGTATTTGCCAAACCCTACTCATTTCACTTCCCCACTTCCTTAGAAACTTACTAGAGGTACTGGTCTTCTCAAAAGACCAACTCTAGTGCCTTAAGAGAAAGTTTAAAGGAGGCACTTCGAGAAAGAGGTAATACCTTCTACCATTTTCTTCAAGTTCCATTCTTCTTCTACTGCCTCTTCTTTAGTTGTTTCATTATGAGTTAATAACATCAGTATCCCTCATATACGGATATGTTATTATAAATATGAAACAACCCTATTTCACCTCTTATCCATCCTACGGTAAACAAAATCACCATGCATGCGTACGTACGGAATACCGTCTCCACGCCGTGGTGTAATATGTTTTCCACCACCACCTTACATGGATGGGTATGATGGTGTAAATAAATAACTATATATGATTAATGTAAAGTGGCATTGATTCTGAAATATTATACATACACTTCAATACAATTCCATGATCATGGGAAAGATATCATCGCTCGTGCGTACGTACGACCTACCGTCTCCACGATGGGATGCGACTCGTTCTCTATGATCTTCATTGAAAAATGATTATATAAATTAATTAAATGAATGAATATGATATATATTACACTAATAACATTATGTAAATTATGTATCTATATCCTGTAAATAGGAATAAGAATTTATTCGACAAAACACTCATAAGAACAAAAAGTAATAAACACCCGAATAACAAGTAGCAATGAAATATTACTAATAAGAAGTTAAGAATATGACCATATATGATATCATAACAATGAATATGATTCTTTAATAAGTCAATTACATTATTTAAATCATTATACAGGAGGTTAGGGCACGTACAAAGCATATCGGACCTAAGGTAAGGGAAAATCTCACAATCTCATTTTTATCCGAGATTGTTTATACTTTGGTATTTACTGGGGTGTATTTTATCATCCACACCCATTTTTCCTTAATATGTAATATTATTTCTATCCTAATACAATTTTTTAAATCCAATTTTACCCTTCAGTGAGTTTTTTATAAAAGATATGAAAGGAATATTTTGTCGTTTTTCGTACGAGGTACTTCTTGAATTTTCCGGCCAAAGTACGAGAAGGATGTTTTTTTAACTTATATGGAATGAATAGATTTTCAGAAATTTATTTCCAAGAAGCTTCCTTTACAAGTTTTCAAGTTTATTTTTAATCAACTTCTTTTAGTTTAAAATTGTATGACATGTGAAGAAAGGAAAAATGTTTTTGAAGTAGAAAGGATATTTTCCTCAAGAATGGAGTTCAAGTGTTTTATCAAAGTTATTTTCCATCTAAGATAAAACAAGGTTCTATTTATATCCATATTTTTACATTTATTTGATTATTTTATGATTGAATTAATTTTATGATGTCCTTTTATCTTATATGTGTTATGTTATGATGTTTAAGAATCCCATTTTTATTGCATGGGTTATGCTATGATGTATGATTTATGATTTTGTGGCACACATAATAATGGTCTCATTATGAGATGGGTGGGAACTATATGTCTCTCCAATGCATTGGGTAAAGATTTATATCTCACGAGATAGAAATAGAAGGAATGACAAGTTAAACCGGTTCAGTGATACAGGACTGGAACGAGGAGTGAACTCGGTTCAGTAATAGACGTTTTCCTCTATGAAGGTCTTAACAATGAGCCTTGACTAATATTAAATGATTTTCTATGATTTTGTGAGTATTCCACAAAGTTTCATGTTTTAAGTTATGATTATTTGGGATTACTTTTCATTACTATTATTTATCCCATGACATGATATTATGACCTCTTTTGCAGGTTAAGATTTTCAAAATGTTATGTTCTTATGAATATGATATGACTGATATTTCTTTTGTTTACCCTTAATGATCATTTGAGCTCAACCTTTCGTATGTTTTCTTTTCCCTAGGTCAAGAAGAAGGATATTAAGTAAGATATTCCAAAAGAGACTCCAAATATGATAAAATAAAAGGGAGACAATGTAGATGATTTATGAACCAGTTGTTTATGTTTCCCAGTTTCTAAAGACACTATACCTATACTGTCCTTTCATGGTTTTGTTATATGTTTTAATAAGTGTAATTCAATTTTGAAGTATTAAAAATGTATGTAAAGTATGGGTCGTTATAGTTGGTATCAGAGGAAAGGTATAGTCAAAATTTGGAAACTAGGATATAAAAGCCTTAGTAAGAACCCTAAGGAAATGTCTAAGAATAGAACACAATATTAGTGTTTTATAAATGGCCATGAATAACCTATGATTAGACCTTAAGTGTGAAATTTTATTCTTGATTATGTGGTTTTCCTATTATGATTAGTGTTTCTCACACTATTCTTCTTGGTTTTTATCAATGGATGGAACCCGAAGGAACTGTGTAAACGCGGAATGTTACAGGCAATGCAATGATTGTCCCCCTGAGAAACCAAACGTTGTGGGAGATGGAGTGAAAAATATTATTGTTATACTTAGACATGCTATGAATCATTCTGGACTTCCAAATGAGAAGAGAAGGGAACAATATTCTATTGAGTCCTTCATGAGGCAACACCCACCTTCTTTCAGTGGGTCTTCTGATCCACTTGTTACTGAACAATATATCAGTATCACTTCGAATATATTTTCAGTTATTAAATGTTTTGAAAATGATAAAGTCATCTTAGCAGTATATCGTTTGGAAGGTGAAGCTAATCAATGGTGGAATCTTATCAAGAATACGAGGCTAAGAGATGAAATTGAGTCTATAGAATGGGAAGAGTTCACGAACTTATTTTTCAATAAGTACTTACCTCGTATTCTTCAAACAAATATGGAGAATAAGTTTATTTAACTAAAGCAAAAGGATGATGAATCTATTGGTATATACGAATCAAATTTTACAAGGTTTTCAAGGTATGCATCTGGCTTTATCATCCAACCTGAAAGTAAAGTTGATCGATTCTTCAGTGGCTTAAAACCAAGTCTTCGAAGGGAATTAGCTATAAGAGAATTCAGTATCTATGAAGAAATTGTGCATTGTGCTATCAAGGTAGAAATTTAAGTTGGTGTTACATATCCATCGCATGGTTTTGACAAGAAATGAAAGATGGAGTTCAAGGAGAAATCTTAGAATAATGGTGAAAAGAGGATGAATGTTTCCTTATGCTCAAAGTGTGGAAAGAAGAACAGTGGAAATTTTATTAAAGGGACTAGAAAATGTTTTAAGTGTGTAAAATAAGGTCATCGAGCAGTTGAGTGTCAAAGTAATGGAAAAAAGGTTGCTAATAATGTGAATAAAGAAAAGACTACAGAGAACGCACCACCAACACTTCAATGCTTCAAGTGCAATGAAATGGGGCATTTTTCTAATCAATGCCCTAATACAAGGGTTAATGATGATCGACATGAACAACCAATTAAGGAAAATGAAAAATGGAAGTCACATGTGATCACTATTGGAAATGTTGAATATGAAAATGATGTGGTGGAATGATTAAGTGTTTATGTAATAGGATTCCAAAATAATGTTGTATATAGTATCGTGGAATATTGGAATATTTATCTATTGGTCTATTGTGGTTTTCAAAAATTTTATGATACCGGTAACCATGGAAAGTGATTGAGATATTTTTAGAAAGAAGATGATATGCGCATAATGAAAGGATAAGAAGAAAATGAAATGTTTTATAGTATTCATGAGCTCATGACTGATATAAGGAAATAGTTATATCATGGTTTGAGTATATAGAATTTTGGGGTTTTGGTATGTGGAAAGAGTTAACTTTTGACAACAATTATGTTTTCACTAAGGTTCAATGGGTATTAATTTTTCAAGAGAATACATTATTAAGGCCTTCGAATGTTTGTAATGTGACCAAAAGACATATCTTATGATATATGGGGATCAACGATGTTATTAATATGCTTGTTATATGAACTCTCTGGTAATCGTTTTCACTATAATTTGAGAATGGACAGCAGTATTTTGGATAAGCCTAAAGATTAGAATGGATTATGTTGGACATAAGTTAGTATTGTTTAAGGCTATAACATTTTCAATATTATTGATGGAAAGTTATAATATTGTATTTTTTAGACAAAAAGGACAACCTGCAGAACGGGCGACAACCCATCACATCGGACAAAGCTGTGGGAATCGAACCCACAACCGAAGTGCGACATGACTTTATTTCCTACCACTGTCCTATATGAAGTCCCTGGTTAGTATAAACTAGTTTCATTTTATTATGTAGGATGATAGATGAAGTATAAGTCCATTTTGGAACCATATATGATTAATCTGACCATAGATGGAATTATGTATATAACTTTTTCTAACTTATGTTTGAGACAGATGGAATGACCTATCATTCTATCGCATGATCTTCTAAAACTTCGCGAAAGAAAAATTCAACTTCATTTCATAAAGATATGAAGTGGAAATTGTTCAAGGCATGAACAACGGTGAGATTATACCAAAATAAAGTAAGTATTTCTTCTAATTCAAATTCTTCAACTTTAGAAAAATGATCTTGAAAACAAAAAATGTTGTCGTAGGGCCCTTATATACGATGAATCAGATGGTACCCTAGATCATCAAAAATTTATGGCTTTGTGATTGTTGGATTTTTCATAGCCATGTTCTCTACCACTCTCCATCAGAACATGACGATTAGATTTCTCTTCCATATCCATATTTTTACCTATGTTCTCCTATATGGAAACCTAGTGATTAGTTAATTTTTTTAACCGTTACGTTTCATACTTTAGTTTTTAAAGTCAAGTTTTGGTATTCCTTTTTACGATGTGGGTTTCTATTAAAGAAACTTTCGAGTAGTAAACCATTTATAACCCTGACGAATTTCGTCAGAGAAATTCATTTTAAGGGGTGTAGAATGTAACACCCCGAGATTTTATGAAAAATATTCTTTTTAATTTCATTAATGTCTTGTGATGTACGCTACACCAAAAGGAGCTTGCACGACATGCATCCCTGACTTGGATTTCATTACACGCAATCACGACCTTCCACGATATCATGTGCTTCATGCAATACCGAGTTTCGCTAAACAACGACATGTTATATAAACTAGCTGTTATGAATAGTAATAACCACTTCTTGAAATTTTATAAATTTTATCTTTTGAAATGGACTTCATTTTTGGATTCGGAATATCAAAAATAGTCTAGGGTGATTTTTTGGTATTTTTATGAAAACATTCAATTTTTGATGAATAGTGAAAACACTAGGTTACTATTCAAAAACCGACTTTTTATTGAAATAATTATTTATTTTATTTAAATTTATTTTAGGTCAAAATTGATACATAATACCAATATAAGTTCAATGTAATTCATTGGAGTCATTTTATAATAATTTTAGATATATAAAAATTTTATTCAACTTTTCACCGTCTTTTACCCACCTCTTAGGAGAATTTGGATATTCACATAAAACATAATTTTACCACTTCTATGAGTGGAATTTTGAAAATCTTAGAGACACGGTTAATATAAAGGACTAAAATGTGGTTCAATGAGATGAAAATAATTTTTTGGTGAATAGTAACTTTTTACTTTTATTTACCACCGTTAAAAGTAAATAGGGTAATTAAGGGTAAAAATGATATTATTATTACCCTAACACATGTATTAAATATATTGTATAAGTGTAATTCGACAAAAAACAACCTTAGGAATAAAATATTAACATTTAGGTCCACTTGGATTAGATTAGGACATTTATTATTAACTTATTTAAAGAAGGGTTAAAATAGTTAAAATCAAAGATTAATAACTAAATGATTTTTAATATAGGGTTATACATAAGATAAATTAGACTATAAATATTCATTGGAAATATAAAAATATTTCCTACATAATGATATTTGTTTTATAATTTTTAGACTGCAAATAAATTAAATTATTTTTGACACAATAATGATGAAGTAATTATTTCATTAATAAATGATTTAAATAAATAAGATTATAATGATTAAAATATTTTCCAAAACATGTCCAATTATTATTGGATGATTTTATTTCGACCATGAGTCATCTTATATTCATATTTAATGATTTTTTTACCTTTTGAAACCAAATATAAGTTTATAATAAAATAATATTTCCACACTTTCCAAAGGTGCCCCTCTCTTCCCTTATAAAAGGGCACCTCCTCCCTCTCCTCCTCACACCAATTTGAGCCTTCACGCTCGGCCAAACCATTACTATTTCACTTCCCCACTTCCTTATAAACCTACTAGAGGTACTTGTCTTATCAAAAGACCAACTCTAGTGCCCTAAGAGAAAGTTTAAAGGAGGCACTTCGAGAAAGAGGTAATACCGTCTACCGTTTTCTTCAAGTTCCATTCTTCTTCTACTCCCTCTTCTTTAGTTGTTTCATTATGAGGTAATAACATCAGTATCCCTAATATACTCATATGTTATTAAAAATATGAAACAACCCTATTTCACCTCTTATCCATCCTACGGTAAACAAAATCACTGCACGTGCGTACGCACGGAATACCGTCTCCACGCCGTGGTGTAATATGTTTTTCCACCACCACCTTACTTGGATGGGTATGATGGTGTAAATAAATAACTATATATGATTATTGTAAATTGGTATTGATTCTGAAATATTATACATACACTTCAATACAATTCCACAATCATGGGAATGATATCATCGCTCGTGCGTACGTACGACCTACCGTCTCCACGATGTGATGCGACTCGTTCTATATGATCTTCATTGAATAATGATTATATAAATGAATTTAATGAAGGAATATGATATATATTACACTAATACCATTCTTTAAATGATGTATCTATATCCTATAAAGATAAATAATAATTTATTCGATAAAACACACATAAGAACATAAAGCAATAAACACCCGAATAACAAGTAGCAATGAAATATTACTAATAAGAAGCTACGAATATGACCATATATGATATCATAACAATGAATATGATTCTGTAATACGTCAATGACATTATTTAAATCATTATACAGGAGTTTCAGGCACATACAAAGCATATCAGACCTAAGTTAAGGGAAAATCTCACAATCTCATTTTTATCCGAGATTGTTTATACTTTGGTATTTACTGGGGTGTATTTTATCATCCACATCCATGTTTCCTCAATATGTAATATTTTTTCTATCCTCCAACAATTTTTTAAATCCAATTTTACCCTTCGGTGAGTTTTTTGTAAAAGATATGAAATGAATCTTTTGTCGTTTTTCGTACGAGGTACTTTTTGACTTTTCCGGCCAAAGTACGAGAATAATGTTTTTTAACTTATACGACATGAATGGATTTTTAGAACATTATTTCCAAGAATCTTAATTTACAAGTTTTCAAGTTTATTTTTAATCAAAATCTTTTAGTTTAAAATTGTATGACATGTTAAGAAAGGAAAAATGTTTTTGAAGTAGAAAGGATATTTTCCTCAAGAATGGAGTTGAAGTGTTTTATTAAAGTTATTTTCCATCTAAGATAAAAAAGAGTTATGTTTCTATCCCTATTTTTACATTGATTTGATTGTTTTATGATGGAGTTAATTTTATGATGTCCTTTTACCTTATATGGGTTATGTTATGATGTTTAAGAATCCCATTTTTATTACATGGGTTATGCTATGATGTATGATTTATGATTTTGTGGAACACATAAGAATGGTGTCATTATGAGATGGGTGGGACCTATATCTACCTCCAATGAATTGGGTAAAGATTTATATCTCATGAGATAGACATGGCTGGAACGGCAAGTTAAACCGGTTTTGTGATACAGGACTGGAATGAGGAGTGAACTCGGTTCAGTAATGGACTTTGTCCTCTATGATGGTCTTGGCAATGAGCCTTGACTAATATAAATTGATTTTCTATGATTATGTCTGTATGCCACAATGTTTCATGTTTTAGGTTATGATTATTTGGGATTACTTTTCATTACTATGATTTATCCCATGACATGATATTATGACCTCTTTTGCAGGTTAAGATTTTCAAAATGTTATGATCTTATGAATATGATATGACTGATATTTCTTTTGTTTACCCTTACTGAGCATTTGATCTCACCCTTTTGTATATTTTTTCCACAGGTTAGGAAGAAGGATATTAAGTAATATATGCCAAAAGGGACTCTAGATATGATAAAATAAAAGGGAGACAGTGTAGATGATTTATGAACCAGTTGTTTATGTTTCCCAGTTTTTAAAGACATTATACCTATACAATCATTTCATGGTTTTGTTATATGTTGTAATAAGTGTACTTAAATTTTGAAGTATTAACAATGTATGTAAAGTATGGGTCGTTATGGTTGGTATCAAAGGAAAGGTATAGTCAACCTTTGGAAACTAGGATGTGAAGGCCTTTGTAAGAACCCTAAGGACATGTCTAAGCATAGAACACAATATTAGTGTTTTAGAAATGGCCATGTGTAACCTATGATTAGACCTTAAGTGTGAAATTTTATTCTTGATTATGTGGTTTTCTTATTATGATTAGTGTTTCTCACACTATTCTTCTTGGTTTTAGTCAATGGCTGGAACCCAAAGGAACCGTGTAAACGCAGAATGCGACGAGAAATGCAATGATTGTCCCCCTGAGCAAACAAACGTTATGGGAGATGGAGTGAAAAATATTATTGCTATAGTTACACAAGCTATGAATCATTTTGGACTTCCAAATGAGCATAGAAGGGAACAATATTCTATTGAGTCCTTCATGAGGAAACATCCACCTTCTTTTAGTGGGTCTTCTGGTCCACTTGTTGCTGAACAATGGATCAGTATCACTGAAATGATATTTTCAGTTCTTAAATGTTATGAACATGACAAAGTCATCTTAGCAGTGTTTGGAAGGTGAATCTGATCAATGGTGGAATCTTATCAAGAATATGAGGCCAAGAGATGAAATTGAGTCCATAGAATGGGACGAGTTCAAGAACTTATTTTTCAATAAATACTTCCCTTGTATTCTTCAAAAAAAAATGGGGAAGAAGTTTCTTGAACTAAAGCAAAAGGATGATGAATCTGTTGGTATATACAAAGAAAATTTTACAAGGCTTGCAAGGTATGCATCTGTCTTTATCATCCAACCTGAAAGTAAAGTTGATCGATTCTTCAGTGGCTTAAAACCAAGTCTTCGAAGGGCATTAGCTATAAGAGACTTCAGCAGCTATGAAGAAATTGTGCGTTGTGATATCAAGGTAGAAATGGAAGTTGGTGTCACATATCCATCTCATCATTTTGACAAGAAACGAAAGATGGAGTTCAAGTAGAAATATTAGAATAATGGTGAAAAGAAGATGAATGTTTCCTTATGCTCAAAGTGTGGAAAGAAGCATGGTGGATATTGTCTTAAAGGGACTAGAAAATGTTTTAAGTGTGGAAAAGAAGGTCATCGAGCAGTTGAGTGTTGAAGTAATGGAAAAAGGGTTGCTAATGACGTGAATAAAGAAAAGACTGTAGAGAACGCACCAGAAACACTTCTATGCTTCAAGTGCAATGAAATGGGGCATTATGCTAATCAATACCCTAATCCAAGGGTTAATGATGATCGACATGAACAACCACTTAAGGAAAAGGAAAAAGGGAAGCCACATGCGATCACTATTGGCGATGTTGAATATGACAACAATGTGGTGGAATGATTAAGTGTTTATATAATGGGATTCCAAAATAATTTTGTATATAGTATCATGGAATATTGGAATATTTATGTATTGGTCTATTGTGGTTTTCAATAATTTTATGATACCGGTAACCATGGAAAGTGATTGAGATATTTTTAGAAAGAAGATGATATGCGCATAATGAAGGGATAAGGAGAAAATTAAATGTTTGATAGTATTCAGGAGCTCATGACTGATATAAGGAAATAATTATCTCATGGTTTGAGTATATAGAATTTTGGGGTTTTGGTATGTGGAAAGAGTTAACTTTTTACAACACTCATGTTTTCACTAAGGTTCAATGGGTATTCATTTTTCAAGAGAATACATGATTAAGGCCTTCGAATGTTTGGAATCTGACCAAAAAGACATATCTTATGATATATGGGGATCAACGATGGTATTAACATGCTTGTTATATGAACTCTCTGGTAATCGTTTTCACTATAATATGAGAGTGGACAACAGTTTTTTGGACAAGCCTAAAGATTGGAATGGATTATGTTGGACATAAGTTAGTATTGTTTAAGGTTATAACTTTTTCAATATTATTGATGGAAATTTATAATATTGTATTTTTTTGAAAAAAAGGACAGCCTGCAGAACGAGCGACAACCCGTCGCGTCAGACAAGGCTGTGGGAATCGAACCCACAACCGAAGTGCGACATGCCTTTATTTCCTACCACTAGCCTACAGGTAATCCCTGGTGAGTAGAAACTAGTTTTATTTTATTATGCAGGATGATAGATGAAGTATAAGCCCATTTTAGAACCATATATTATTAATCTCACCATAGATGGAATTATGTATATAACTTTTGCTAACTTATGTTTGAGACAGATGGAATGACCTATCATTCTTTCGCATGATCTGCTAAAACTTCGCGAAAGAAAAATTCAACTTCATTTATTAAAGAGATGAAGTGGAAATTGTTCAAGGCACGAACAATGGTGAGATTATACCAAAATAAAGTAAGTATTTCTTCTAATTCAAATTCTTCAACTTTAGGGAAATGATCTTGAAAACCAAAAATTTTGTCCTAGGGCCCTTATATCTGATGAATCAGATGGTACCCTAGATCATCACAAATTTATGGATTTGTGAATGTTGGATTTTTCATAGCCATGTTCTCTACCACTCTCCATCAGAACATGACAGTTAGATTTCTCTTCCATAACCATATTTTCACCTATGTTCTCCTATGTGGAAACCCAGTGATAAGTTAATTTGGGTATCCTTACGTTTCATTCTTTAGTTTTTAAAGTCAAGTTTTGGTATTCCTTTTTACAATGTGGGTTTATATTAAAGAAAATTTTGAGTAGTAAACCATTTATAACCCCGACAAATTTAGAGGGAGAAATTCATTTTAAGGGGGGTAGAATGTAACACCCCAAAATTTTATAAAAAATATATTTTTTAATTTCATTAATGTATTGTGTTGTATGCTACACCAAAAGGAGATTGCACAAAATGCATCTCTGACTTGGCTTTCATTACACGCAATCGTGACCTTCCACGATAGCATGTGTTGTACGCAATGCCGAGTTTCGCTAAACAACGATATGTTATATAAACTAGCCGTTATGAATAATAATACCCACTTCAGGAAATTTTATAAATTTTATCTTTCAAAATGGACTTCATTTTTCGATTCGGAATATCAGAATTATCCTAGGGTGAATTTTTGGTATTTTTCTGAAAACATTCAATTTTTGATGAATAGTGAAAACACTGGGTTACTATTCAAAAACTGACTTTTTATTTAAATAATTATTTATTTTATTTAAATTTATTTTAGGTCAAAATTGATACATAATACCTATATAAGTTTAATGTAATTCATTGGAGTCATTTTATAATAATTATAGATATATAAAAATTTTATTGAACTTTTCACCGTCTTTTACCCACCTCCTAGGAGAATCTGGAAATTCACATAAAACTTAATTTTACCGCTTCTATGAGTGAAATTTCGGAAATCCAAGAGACACAGTTAATATCAAGGACTAAAATGTGGTTCGATGAGACGAAAATAATTTTTGGTGAATAGTAACTTTTTACTTTTATTTACCACGGTTAAAAGTAAATAGGGTAATTAAGTGTAAAAATGATATTATTATTACCATAAAACATGTCTTAAATCTATTGGATAAGTTCAATTTGACCAAAAATAACCTTAGGAATAAAATATGACCATTTAGGTTCACTTAGATCAGATTAGGACATTTATTATTAATTTATTTAAAGAAGGGTTAAAATAGTTAAAATCAATGTTTAATAACTAAATCATTTTTAATATAGGGTTATACATAAGATAAATTAGACTATAAATATTCATTGGAAAGCTAAAATTATTTCATACATAATGATATATTTTTTATAATTTTTAGACACTAAATAAATTAAATTATTTATGACACAATAATGATGAAGTATTTACCTCATTAATAAATGATTTAAATAAATAAGATTATAATGATTAAAATATTTTCCAAAACATGTCCAATTCTGATCGGATGATTTTATTTCGACCATGAGTCATCTTATCTTCATATTTAATTATTTTTGGACCTTTTGAAACCGAAGATAAGTTTATAATAAAATAATACTTCAACACTTTCTAAAGGTGCCCCTCTCCTCCCTTATAAAAGGGCACCTCCTCCCTCTCCTCCTCACACCAATTTGAGCCTTCAATCTCGGCCAAACCCTACCCATTTCACTTCCCCAGTTCCTTATAAACCTACTAGAGGTACTGGTCTTCTCAAAAGACCAACTCTAGTGCCCTAAGAGAATGTTTAAAGGAGGCACTTCGAGAAAGAGGTAATACCTTTTACCGTTTTATTCAAATTCCATTATTCTTCTACTCCCTATTATTTAGTTGTTTAATTAAGAGGTAATAACATCAGTATCCCTCATATAATAATAAGTTATTACAAATATGAAACAACCCTATTTAACCTCTTATCCATCCTATGGTAAACAAAATCACCGCACGTGCATACGTACGGAATACCGTCTCCACGCCGTGGTGTAATATGTTTTCCGCCACCACCTTACTTGGATGGGTATGATGGTGTAAATAAATAACTATATATGATTATTGTAACTTGGTATTGATTCTGAAATATTATACATACACTTCAATACAATTCCAAGATCATGGGAACCATATCATCGTTCGTCCGTACGTACGGCCTACCGTCTCCACGATGTGATGCGACTCGTTCTATATGATCTTCATTGAATAATGATTATATAAATGAATTGAAGGAATGAATATGATATATATTACACTAATACCATTCTGTAAATTATGTATCTATATCCTATAAAGTGGAATAAGAATTTATTCGACAAAACATGCATAAGAACATAAAGCAATAAACACCCGAATAACAATTAGCAATGAAATATTACTAATAAGAAGCTAAGAATATGACCATATATGATATCATAACAATGAATATGATTCTGTAATAAGTCAATGACATTATTTAAATCATTATACAGGAGTTTCATGCACGTACAAAGCATATCAGACCTATGGTAAGGGAAAATCTCACAATCTCATTTTTATCCGAGATTGTTTATACTTTGGTATTTACTGGGGTGTATTTTATCATCCACATCCATGTTTCCTCAATATGTAATATTATTTCTATCCTCCTACAATTTTTTAAATCCAATTTTACCCTTCGGTGAGTTTTTAGTAAAAGATATGAAAGGAATCTTTTGTCCTTTTTCGTACGAGGTACTTTTTGACTTTTCCGGCCAAATTATGAGAAGAATGTTTTTTAACTTATATGACATGAATGGATTTTTAGAACATTATTTCCAAGAATCTTCCATTAAAAGTTTTCAAGTTTATTTTTAATCAACTTATTTTAGTTTAAAATTGTATGACATGTTAAGAAATGAAAAATGTTTTTGAAGTAGAAAGGATATTTTCCTCAAGAATTGAGTTCAAGTGTTTTATCAATGTTATTTTCCGTCTAAGATAAAACAGGGTTCTGTTTCTATCCCTATTTTTACATTGATTTGATTTTTTTATGATGGAATTAATTTTATAATGTCCTTTTATCTTATATGGGTTATGTTATGATGTTTAAGAATCCCATTTTTATTACATGGGTTATGCTATGATGTATGATTTATGATTTTGTGGCACACATAATAATGGTTTCATTATGAGATGGGTGGGACCTATATATCCCTCCAATGCATTGGGTAAAGATTTATATCTCATCAGATAGACATGGCTGGAATGACAAGTTAAATCAGTTCAGTGATATAGGACTAGAACGAGGAGTGAACTCGGTTCAGTAATGGACTTTGTCCTGTATGATGGTCTTGGCAATGAGCCTTGACTAATATGAAATGATTTTCTATGATTATGTGCGTATGACACAAAGTTTCATGTTTTAAGTTATGATTATTTGGGATTACTTTTCATTACTATGATTTATCCCATGACATGATATTATGACCTCTTTTACAGGTTAAGATTTTCAAAATGTTATGTTCTTATGAATATGATATGACTGATATTTCTTTTGTTTACCCTTACTGAGCATTTGAGCTCACCCTTTTGTATGTATTATTTTCCCTAGGCCAGGAAGAAGGATATTAAGTAAGATATGTCAAAAGGGACTCTAGATATGATAATATAAAAGGGAGACATTGTAGATGATTTATGAACCAGTTGTTTATGTTTCCCAGTTTCTAAAGACACTATACCTATATGGTCCTTTCATGGTTTTGTTATATTTTGTAATAAGTGTACTTTAATTTTGATGTATTAATAATGTATGTAAAGTATGGGTTGTTATAGTTTTATTAAGGCATATATTATGAGGTGATCATTATCAATTCCTTAATATATTTTATTATAATTACTATTGTGATTAATGTAGTTGATTGAGGTATCTTGAGGTTGGAGAGATAGAAGTCAATTTGATCTGATTGATTGAGGGTTCCTAGTGACAGGGCAATAGAGTTTCTCTAATCGATATGATCTAGGGATTATAAGTCTAGGAAGACATACCTTATGGAGGGTTAAGTCAAGGATACCTAACGTTTGATTTAGAGAATTTTTTAACACTTAAGGTTAATGTCTATAACTTTTATTATAAAGGTTCTATAAGTTTTTTTTAGGTATTTTATAATACTTTTGTTACTGAATTATCTTTTTTATTACAATTTTTACATATTTACACTATACATTTTTAGAAATTTTTTATTATTTTTAATAAGAGATTTCAAACTCTGATTAAAGAGTGTGCTGGTACAGAATTTTGTCTGATAAAATTACTTAATAAGGTTTTAAAAAGTGCATGTATAGTTTTTATAAACTACCACTCACCCCATATTGTATTACATTTTACACTCTTATGATCTAAAAAATATGCCAAAAACAAACATCCCAAATTATGGTAATTTTTGTTAACATAATTGGATTCCAAAACACACCAAATAAGAGAAGGATATAGTCTCATGGAATTCCGACGATGAAGATGATAAAGGAAAGGATATTCAATTTACTTCATGTTAAAAATGTGGGAGGATAAAAATAATAGAATTTATCAAAGAAACTATAATATGTTTTATCTTTAGTAAAGGAGGGAATATATTAACTAATTTACAAGGAAAAATGAAGAGATTAGTGTACATAGAGAAAGTAAAAAGAGTTCTCCTTGATGTATCATTTGTAATTCAATGTCTTAAATGTAATGAATTTGGGAATTTTCCAAGACAATTCCCTA
Source organism: Viscum album (assembly GCA_963277665.1). Classification (NCBI taxonomy): domain Eukaryota; kingdom Viridiplantae; phylum Streptophyta; class Magnoliopsida; order Santalales; family Viscaceae; genus Viscum; species Viscum album. The sequence goes on along the minus strand of OY728150.1, from coordinate 29,708,606 downwards.
ATAAAATGGTTGAAAAGAATGACAAGCAACTATAAATTCCAAGGAAAAGGGAACGAGGGAAAACCTATAAAAAAAACTTCTGAAGTGAGTTTAAAAAATGATGTGTATAGAGGAACATGTCTCATCCACCCAAGAACTATAAGTTTTGTGTTTTCATCCTATTTAAACCACTTGTTTGTACCTAGAATATTTTATAAATACATAAAATTATCACCTATATGAATAGATTATTAATTATTAATAAAAAATTCTAGTGGTATGATTATTGTATCCCAAGTTTAAGTTTAAAGGAAAGTTCTTAGTGTTAATCATATTATCTTTCCTTTAGATAAATTTAATGTGATTTTTGAAATGAATTGGTTCACTCCACTTAGATGAAAAATTATTTGAAATAAAGATATCACATTTAATATAATTATATGATACACTATTATTGTAAGGATTATTATGAAAAACCTTTATAAGGAATATATATAATGTGGGATTTACTACCAAATAATGATATACTTTTGGTTCAAATGGTTTGAGAAAAAACACAGTATTAGGGTTAAGCGTATTTTGAGGAAAAATATATGTTTTTGAGTTTGTAAGGTGGATATATATCTTGAAATTATATCCTGATTCATGTATAACTTTTATATACCCTTAGTTATTTCCATCAATAAGTGATAATAAAAATTAGGAGGATGTAATTTACATATAGGGGGAGAATCAATGCCCTAATATTTTTGTATATATATTTTTATTTAAAACCTAATGAGTTTCATAGATTGTTTCATATGAAATACCAAACTAAAAAAATTAGTGACACATTAAAATAAAATTATTAAATTTAATCATTATAATATATCTTCCAAATTAATGGGTATAAAAGGTAGCAACCATATTAAAAAAATCTATAAATATAAAGGAAATAAATGCCATTGGGTAGTGGATGTATCCCTTATGAATCTCATTTATAAAAGCTTGAAAAGAAGGTGGATTCATTAGGGTTTTACCTATACCAATCCCAATATTAAATCCAAAAATTATTATATGATATAAATAATTTTTAATAGAATCTCAACCTCATAGAAATTTCCCTGAGGTCTATGCTAGTGGAAGCACTACCCACGACTGCCATTAGAGCTTACTGTATACCTAAATATTACATTGATATCTTAAGGGGATATGTAACTAGAAATTAGGGTGATATAAACATGAAATTATTATTTTAGTAATTATTTCATCACATTTTTTTTCACATTTCATGTTTAGACTTTTAAAGAAAAAATAAAATTGATTTACTAATCCATTGATGTAATTAACAAGATAATTTTATATATTTTTTTTAAAAAATTGGATTTTTTGAACTTTATATTAAGAAATTAAATATATAATGGATAAAAATATATTTTTGATACTATATTAGAACTAATTTAATTATTAATTGATAATAAATAAGAATAAGAATAGTTAATATCAAAAACCCATTTTCCTATTAATAATAATTTACTTTATATTTTATATTTCCATTTAAAAGATAAATTAATTAACTATAGAATATTAATTTTAAAAAATTAAATTCATTTTTGGTTCTATTATATCAATATTATCTTAATATAAATTTATTGAATTTTTCTGAAATAGTTGATTTTTAGGTGAATAGTGAAAATACCGATTTTGCTAATACTATCACTTTATGACATTATCATAATATAAGAGGGAGTTAAATGTTTTTTAAACTTTTTTTTAATATATATATTTTTAATTAAAATAAAGTATTTAAAATACTATTTTTTACTTATAAAACCCGTTTTAATCAATTTGGAAACATCAGTAATATTTTACTCCAAAAATTGTTTCATCCACCTATGTTAAAATTTAGTTTTGATCACTTATAGAAATTTAATATAAAAAATGAATTAAATATTTTAAATTAACATTTTAATATTATCTAATAATTCAATTTTCATTTTTAGTCATAAAATTATGATTATTATGATTAAAGTTAAGGACCATGATAATGGCAAAAGTGTTATTTTCAAAGAATTTTTTTATTAATGACTCGTAATTGTTTATAATAAATTAAATTTATAAATTTTATATAATAAATATTATATTATTTTTACACATATATAAAAATTTATTATCACTCATTTAATTAATTATGAATTCTATGTAAGATTAAGAACACTTAATGGTCAAAACATCATTTTTCCACAAAAAATGTTTTTTTCTATATGTTATATGTTTTAATTTAGAGTTATTGCCCTCAAATTTTGAAATTAAAATGGATTAATTATAGGTTAAATTTAGTTTCATCACAACCAAATAGTTTTAGAATGGTTATGTAATATATTTAGTAAAACCTAAATTACTTAGTTAAAAACTAGTTACTAAAGTAAAAGAAAAAATGATAAAGTGTAAAAATATTCTGGTAAATGACTAAAAACATGTTTAAAAAATATGATAAAATTCATAGTTTAGGTTTTATCGAACCAAACCCATATCCACTTAATTATGGACCACTTTGGATCCATTTACCCTTGAATATTGACATAGAATCATTGAGGTGTTATATGTATTTATAGAAATGTCATTTTCTTACACTTATAAAAGGGGACTCTCACTACCCATTAAAGACCACTATATGTTTTGGTTTCTTCCAAAATATATGTCCAATTTAGATATCATATTAGTTTATTAGTGGTTTGGTTTGAGGTATGTTAATTTATTATTGTTTTATTCTTCTTTTCCCCTCCTTAATCCTTATTAATCATTTTTCTTGGAAATATGTAAACCTAGTAGGTTTATTGACTAAATATAGGGAATTTGAGAGGGGAAATGGTTTTTTTATTGTGTATTAGGTTTATGAGGCATTTATATTATTATTCATGGTGGTTATTATCAAAGGAAACTATGTTGGAACCATTTATGAGGTAGGTATCTCTATTTAATGGTGTTTTCCATGGATTACATTTAGATTACGAATATCCTTTAGTTTCCTTTGTTTAAATTTAGATAGAAATAATTTATAATTGTTGTACATTATATTTTTATGTGATTCATGGAATGGTTTGGAAATTTTTGTATTTAAAATGGGTTTCCAAATGGATGTGGCTTTTTTTCACACCAAGTGTTTGATGAAATGTCTCAAAGAGGTTTTATGGTTTGAAATTGATTTCTAAGGTGGTTTTATAAATGGTTTTACCATGTGAAAGTTATTTTGATAAAACGGGACTATTTTTTTTTGTGAAATTGGACTGTGAAATAGATTTTGATTATATGGAATATGATGGGATGATGTTGGCATATAGTAGCAAATAGGTTAATTGGGGTGTGAGGGAGGGGTTTATTCAAGGGACCATGTGAGCCTTCATAGGGAATACCATGTGAGATTACATTTTGGTTTTCAGGGGTCTATGAGAGACTTTTGGTAGGAAGACCAAGATATCTTCCATGATTGGTTTTTGAGAGACCATAAGAGATCTCAGAGTTAGGCCCAGGGAAGACTGTGAGAGTTTCTTTTATTTCCTAACTAACTAGGGAACATGTTTATCCTCACTCATAATAGGCCTAATGGTTAAATAACTAGGTAAAAATTAATCATTCTATATTTCTTTGTATGTTTTTTCATTGGATTCATGCCATTTTGATATGATATCATGCACTTTATTCCCATTTTTTATTATTGGTTACATATTGATGACGTTTATGCTCAATCTTATTAGGACTTTTTGGACATGTTGAGAATATTTTCCATTGGGACTTGTTTCCTTTTTTAAGCCATGTTTGGGATTTGTTTTATAAAAATAGTTTATTTTAAATGGAAAACCAAAGGTGTTTAAAATATTATTTGAATATGGTATGCTTTTAAAGTGTTTTAGTTTTGAAAAGTGTTTTGAAAACAATTTATTGGTTTTCATGAGTAACATCCTTAAATAGATTCATGGTTGTATCCTACTGGGCTATATTCCTCACACCCTAAATATTACATGTAGACTTTATTTTATAAGAAACATGCAAGGTAAAGTGAACCATGTACTTGGGTGTCCATTGTTGATTACTACCATCCATTGTTTTGTGAAGGAGAAATTGTATCTTATGGATTTTATCATGTGTTATTAGTTTTTTTGGTTTCATATCCACAGATATTTCTGTATTCAATTTCTTATTCATGTACCCACTTCTTTTTATTTTTTGGTTTTGTCCTAGAGATACCATGTAAATGGAATTTTTGTGGAATAATTTTATATGATGTATAGTTTTTTATGGTATTTATTTTTCTCATGATACATTATTATGCATGTTGAATTTGATTGTATGTGTGTGACTATCCCATATAATGGATGGTTCATGGTAGTTTACTATGGGGAAATTTGTTCCAAAGATTTTATTGATTATGCATGGTGCTTTTCACTATCTTGTGATAGCCTAGAATGCGCTTCAAGCCTTATATTGGGACAACTTGGATGAAATGTTAGGTTGAACTTGGTTGGTTCATTAAAAAATGGTATAAGAGTAGATTTTTATTTTTGAGTTAGTGGTAGAGTAAATATAGGACTTCTGAGACTTAAGAGGTAGGAATGAGGGAGTTCCTAATACAATATTATTTGTTTCTACCCTCAAGTTTCCATGGGTGCTTTGGGATTGTGGTTATGTTTTAAGACCAGTTATGGGTAATTTTTATGATATATAGAAGTACTTCCCTATTGGTGAAATGTCCTGGGGAAATTCCATGGGTCATTTTGAGTTTGGAGGGTTAAACAAGGATGACAGGAGGATGCACATAGTTAGTACGTATAGTTAGCAGAAACCAAGCACAACCTGTGCAACCTCGCCTACCAACTCCAATGAAACCCACATGGTTGGCACATAGTTTTCCAAGACTTGTGGATAAACTGTGCAGAATGAGTAATTCTTGAGATTTTTTATGTTTTTCCACATTTCTCATTTGGATTTTTTTATCATGATAGTTTTTTATTGATACATATAATGGGGGTTTATTTTGGTTCTTTTGATATAGTTTATTGTTGAATTTTTCTTGATGAAGATTGTTTTGTGTCTTGTAGACAATGCCTCCAAGAAGAACCTCATTCAGACATCGATAAGGTGCTGTGGAAGATAACTTGTAAGCAAACCCTCATGTTCATCCATATTTGGTGGAGTCAGTGATTCTTGTGATATAATCCTTGGATCAGGTGGGTGGTCATGAGCAGAAACATACGAGGAACCATTCCCAGGAGTTATTGTGTGAAAATATGATGGTGTTCTATGTTGACCAGAGACCCAATGATCCTAAGGGATTTTTGGATTTCATTAAGTGAATATTTTAGTTCTTGAAGAACGCTGATACCGATAAAGTGGGATCCACCATATATATACTAAAAGGACCTAGTAGAAAGTGGTGGGAGTTAATGGTTCTCTTGAAGAGGCATGAGGATCTCACATGGGCCACATCTAAAGTGCATTAAACAAGTAGTTCTAAACAGATACCATGAGAGTAGAGAAGGAATATGAGCTATTAAAGTTGGAGCAAGGGGATTATTTAGTGATTAAGTATTTTTGTCATTTTACCAAATTCATCCACGTTTCTCAAGATAATCTCATGAACTATTACCTCAAGGATGAACTTTTTGGGATGGGTTTGAGGCCAAAGATCATATATATGATTATTATTCTATGTTATCAAACCTATTTAGAGGTTATTGATAAGGAGGATATGGTAGAGGAAAATATTAATGGTAAGATAGGTCTTAGTGGTGGTCCTTCTATGAAAGGAATCTTGAGTACTTCATAAGGGTAGAAGAGGAAGTGTGTTGAGTCTCAGTTGGGTAGTGGAAAGAGTTTCCAATAGTCATCGGGTTTAGCTCCTGTGTCTTCCATAGGGAATAATTTGGTTGCTGGTTACTAGTGTGGAAATTATAGACACAATAACACTTAGTTCTTAGAGGATATGAGGAAATTACATCAGTGTATCCTTTCAATAAATCTCCAAGGTTTCTATTAGTTGGATTCATGTGGGAGCAATGTGGGATCCAATTCTTTGAAGGGATCATAGGTGTAGTTAGAGGATTCCAAGGGTGGAGGATCCCACCATCAAGGAAAGGATTACTTTCTATAAGGTATGAAGGTACATGGATGGTATAATCTAGGGTATCTCCATGAATTAGAGGTTATTCCATAGGAATTATATTCTGAGCTAGCCACCATGATAGGTTTGATGTTTACTGCATTCTGTATAGAATCGATTTTTTTTAACACTAAAGAATACCATTCCTTCATTTCTCTAAAATTTATTTATGCATTGGGTATACCAGTTGAGTTGATTCCTTATGTTATGGATTTGATAACCCCATTTTGTGGGAATAAATAGAAATGTTATATTTTCCCAAAGTTCCATGGTTTGGTGGCTGATGTAGAAGTCATTTGGGACTTCCTAGTTTTGGACCTATAAATTTTCAACCTTATCGTTGGTATGGATTTAACGATTAGTTTCAAATGTCTAGTTGACTATTATCATTGTATGGTCTATTTAATTACTCCTAGAGGGAGTACTCACATCTTTCAGGGTGTGTTTGATCCACATTCAGGGGGGAATGGATAATTTTTTTCCGAATTGGGGTTGATCTCATGCTAGTTTTCCAGGCCGTTTGTTGAGTATTTTGAGAAACATATTGTGGGAGAATTTCAAGTTGTCATGGAAAGGTACCTAGATGCATTTCCATAGGATTTTTTTAGGATTTCCACCCTATAGAGAGGCTGAGTTTACTATCAATATGATCCCCAATATGAGTATGATAACCTTTCTATCTTACGATATGTCTATGGATGTGTTAAAAGAGATGAAATTCCAGTTATAGGATTTTGAGGGTAAGAGATTTATCCATCCCATAATGTCACTATGGGATTTTCCAGTGATATTTGAAAAAAGGATAAGGGGGGCCTCTAAAGTTTCATAAACTATTATAATATTAACCAAGTGACAATGAAGAATAAATAATATTTTCCCAGAATTGATGATTTTTTTATCAACTTAGGGGATTTGGTGGTTTCCAAAGAACAATATGGGATTAGGGTACCACCAGTTAAGGGTATGGGAAGAGGATTTTCCAATGACCACCTTTCGAAATTGGTATAAACATTTAAACTATTTGTTTATTCCATTTGGTGTTACTATTGCTGAAAAGTTCATTATGGAATTAATGAACCATATCTTCCATTTCTTTTGGGAATCCTTTTTGGTCATGTTTATAGACAACATCTTGGTATATTAAAAGACAAAGGAGGATCATGTTAACTATATAGAGGTTGTTTTTTTTTGTGTTTTTAGGGAGAACCATCTATATTATATGTTTTCCAAGTCCCTATTTTTTATTCAAGAAATGGAGTTTTTGGTCCACATGATTTCAGAAGCTAGAGTTTTAGTGGATTCAGAGAAGGTTTGAGAAGTCATGTCTTGGGAGAAGTCCAATAATACATTTGAGATACATATATTTTTGGGATTGGATGGGTATTATAAATGTTTTATTAAGGACTTATCTAGGATATATTTTCCCTTGATACCATTGAATAGAAAATGGGTGATTTTTTAGTGGGATGATAAGTGTCATCATGATTTTGAGTAGTTGTATGACCGTTTGATATCCACATATGTTTTGATTCTTCCTAATCTTAAGAGGGATTATCTAGTGTATTTTGATGCTTCCCGTGTGGGGTTGGGACGTGTGCTAATGCTGGATAACCATGTGGTTCCCTATGGCTTTAGGCATCTATTCCCACATGGGTGCAATTATCCCACCCATGACTTGGAATTAGTAGCTATGATGCATGTGCTAAACACATGGTGACATTACCTCTTTGAGGAGCATCATATAGTGTATTCTGATCATAAGTGTTAGAATTACAATTTCACCCATAGATACCTAAACCTGATACAAATATGCTAGGTGTAATACCTACATAATTTTGATTTTAAGATTTATTATACACCTAGGAAGGTGAATGTGGTCGCTGATGCTTTGACCCGGAAGATTCCAGTGTAGGTAGTTTGAGAATTAGTGGATGAGTGGGGATTGTAAGAAAACAGTTGTTACTTGAGGTAAAAAATCATTTAATTTTTAGTTTAATTCCTTTTCTTGGACCAAATATGAATTCATAAAGTGGTCACATAGGTTTTAGGGGTGACGAGGTCTTGTTTGGAGCTCAGAACCACAACCAGTGGAAGAAACAACTAGGCTACAACTTTAGTATAAATAATCCCACCCAATCTTGATGGTTTCTCCTAAGTGTGTGGGGGTGTTTTAGTGAGAAGAAATAGGCCACATAGTTTTCTCTAACCATGTAACCCATCCCAGATGCCCATGTGAAGAATCTAAAGTTTTTAATATATACATTTTGTAGGTTTTTCACATGATTTTATAGACCATGAACATGAGAAATTAGATATACCTCCATGGAAAGTAGTCCATACATGGTTGGTACACCATTTATCCAATTGTGCATCAAAACTGTGTGAACTCTATAGGTTGGGTAAAATGACTATTTTTTCCTTAAGGGATTATATATTTAAAACCATACTTTATTTCTCATTTCTAATAGATAGGAGGATCATTTCTATATCATTGAAGATCCTTCTCTATTTTTCCTAATTTCATTGATAAATCTTCCACCTAACATTAGAATCGAGATCCATTTATCTCATTGGATTCCTCCATATAATTGCTTAAATCCTTAAAATCCTTTCACCATTATTCTTTCTATCGATGATGCTATTTTGGTGAAAGATCATATGACATATTTTTAGGGAATTTTTCTATTCTTCCATTTTATTATGATCCAAGAAAAACTAATGGCCTATTCTAGACAAGTAATCTCCTACAGGCATAAGGTATATGGAATATGACCCATCCCTTAAAGTCTTGAGGTTTATGGATTGTTTCCATTGTGCGAACATTGGTTTCACTAATTTTTTCCCTTTAAAATTCATATGATTTAATTTAAGTTGTCTATATTATAATCTAATAACCCATTGATACCCCTTGACACCATTGGATGTTAAGACCTCAATTCTAACCAACCTCACTAGGGTACATTCTATACTATAGTTTTAGTAGACCTGTTTGGTTTACCTAAGACACCATTCAGTTGTGCTTGACTTGGCCTTATTAAGGTAAGAATTCCACCTAAATTAAATTAATTATTAAATGATTATATGTAATGTATATGAATATCCATTACTAGGAATTATCTTTTTCAATTGAATTGATATTGGTTTAATGTCCCTAACTCACCCTTTCATTCATAATGAAAGTTAATGGAAGGAACCTAATAAATTATCATTAATTGATTTGATAATGGTTGTATGTCCTTATAACACCTTGTAATTATTAATGAAAGGTATTGAAATGAACCTATTAAATGATTAAATAAAATGAGTATTACATGTAAATGATTACTTATTATATAAATAGAATTAGTATAAGGTGCCTATTTCTTTGGAACTTTTTCTACTTTGTATGAATGGTCATACTGGATCCAGCCTTAGATTCCTGAGGAAATTCCTTGTGAACTCATAGGATGCTTTTATGATTCATTGAGATCATTTCCCTAGTAGATACCCACCATGTAATCTTTTATTTGTATTATTAAATTAATGCTTCAACATAGTATCAAAAATTCACTTGACATGTTCTATAGATATTAGAATTCCTTAGATACACTTCTTGGATTTAGATTAATGTTTTTGGACCCACAACACCATGGATTCACCCCATTGGATATAGTCATTCTTAGCCCAAGATTACCATGGAAAAGATCCTTGGAATCTGTTAGACTCTTTTATAGAGGAATGCCTTGGGCGTGTCCCTTATATTACACATAGACCCTTATAACAAACCTACACGAGTTACAACTATGAGTTGGTAGACCACTGAGGTCAATAATGAATTTGTTTCACCTCAAATCATATTTTATTATTATTATGATCTATTTTAGTGATGTTTTCACCCTTATATATTATATCTATATAAACTGAATATTAAATAAATTATTTAAATGATCTCATGTTCAGATAAATTACTAGCTATGGCTCAAGCAGGTATGAGTTATTTATTATATCATTACTTTAATTTTATATATACCTTCACATTATACAATTTATATTCATAGGATGGATTTTTATAGATACCATTGGTGATGGATTATTGAGATTTATCCCACACCCTATCTAGGTTTATGTTGGTTCCAGGAAGATAATATGATCACATGTATGGGAAACGGGAAGTGTCCCACTTTGGACACATGATTTTCTTGATTTAGGATGGGATCTTGGTAGTGGATGACTGGAACAATGCTTGGGATGCTTGGATTGTTTTTTTCCATTTTGATTCTTTTGTATATAATGTATTACACTGTATTATTGCTTCCTTTCATGCTTACTTCAATATTGTAGAAACATGATATCATATTTTTTATATTATCCAATTTATAGTTATTTAGTTTATTATTATTACATAGATTATTATTATTATTTATACTGCCTTCTTTATTATTATAATACTTATTCAATTTATTCATCTATTATCTTTACTAGGATCCACTATGACCTAGGGGAATAGTATCCCAATGGAAAAACCTTAGGCCCTCACTACTAGTCAATGACCTATGGTACACGAGGTGGTTCTCTTGAGGCCATGTTGACCACCAGGTTCCATTACTTATTAGTGAACTTGGTCTAGGATGTCAATGGGTCTAATGATACAGTTTACCAATTTGAGCCTGGAAGTGGTGGAATATTGAGTGAGAGTGTTGTTGGATAGTATATAGGTCACAAAATCTCTTATATATTATATTACAGAAGATCAGGTATCCAACCCCAAGTTCCAGAATATTAGAAGATCCTTAAATAGTGGGGAGATATCAAGTTAATGGTCTCGGTCTCCTAATGGTTCTCTTCTCTCCAGAAAGGGGATGGTGGCTCCTTTTGATAGAGGTAGGAGGTGATGTATGATGAATTTCATTCTAGTGGGTTTGTTCACCCCATGGTGAGTAAGGTTTTTTATACCTTGAGAGTTAGTATTGGTGGCCTTATATGAGGCATGTAGTGGTGGAATTTGTGTCATGTTTCTTTACCTTTCAGAGGATCAAAGTCGATCACCAGAAACTATTGGGGTTGTTGAAACACTTCTTATTCCAATGTGGAAGTAGTATGATATATATATATATATATTTGACTAGTTTATCTCATAATCCAAGTGTGAAAGATGTCATATGGGTTATTATCAATAATTTTATGAAATTGGTTCATTTTCTTCCCATCAGGGAGTTGAAGAAGGTAGAGGACCACAAACACCTATATGTTTGATAGGTCATTCAATTTAATGAAGTGACCTTAGTGATATTTTTAGATCAGGATGCCCATTTCACATCCACATTTTGGAAGGGACTCCAGGAGGCTTTGGGGACCTAGCCAAGGTTAAGCACCGTTTATCATCCACATGCATATTGGTAGTCTAAGAAAACCATCTAGAATCTCAAGGAAATGTTATAGGAATTTTCACTTAATTTAATTATTTTATATGTTAGTAACCTAGATTTGGAAAAGTTTTATTATAACAATAGTTTTTAGGACTAGACCAGGATTTCCCCTTTTGAGGTTTTTATGGATTGTTGTGCCAATCCCCTTTGTGTTCGGTTGAGGTGGGTTAGCATTCCTTGGTTGAATTGAGACCCATCAATGGGATGATAGAGACAGTTCATATGATCCATAGACTATTAGTGAAATATTAGAGTATCCAAAAGTCATATTCCAGTTTTCTTAAGCATGCATTGGATTATAAAGTTGGTGATCATGACTTTATCCATGTATTATTTTGATTGGGACACCATTATTTAGGTAAGAAAGGGAAGCTACCGCCTCATTATTCTAGGCTGTTTTGTGTTGTGGAGAATCTTGGAAAGTTATCCTATTATTTGGATTTTCAACCACGTTTAACCTTGATCCATGAAATATTTTCAATTTCCCATTTGAATAGTTACCATCTGGACCCATCACATATGATAGACTGGGAAGTTCTAAGCTTGATCCTGATGCCACCATTATGGAGTGTCCTATTTATAATTTGGATCATCAGATTAAGGTTCTTCTTGATAAATTGATCCCATTGGTCCATGTAATCTAGAAGTGAGGATGCGATAGCCTTGATACATGGAATAAGGAATATTTAGTGAGGGAGAATATACCTCACATATTTTCTTTTGATGATTCATGAGGACATTCTAGGGGAAGAAATTGGAATGGTGAGAAGTTTGTGACACCCTCTAGGTAACTGTTATGTCTATGTTTGATTTTTATTAACCTTTTTAGTTTGTTCTTGGAGTTATCAGGTAATGGTGGTCAGAAATAGATTTCTTTTTGGAGAAAAATAATAGGTATATGTTTGGAACATGGTTTTTAACCATGTGGATAACCGTACGAGAGGACTACATAGCGTAATAGTGAGGGTTTTTTAACATGGGTTTTCAAATAGTGAAACACCCATGAGTAACCATGCAACCAATTTTAGGGAGATAGTGGCTTTGGTAGGGTTTTTCACAATTTTCCAAAGAGTACAAAAAACCATGCGTCTTATTTAAGTCACTTAAAATTTGGTAATTTACCTTTATTCCCTTCGATAACCCTTGTCCCTCATTTTCCTTCCCATATCATTTGAATCTCATTATACTTGGCCTTGAATCTACCCCTATCTATTTGTAGTGATTTCATTTGGTTTTATTGGTGGTTTCTCTTGAGTTATGCCAATTTATTATTGTTTTATTCTTCTTTTCCCCTCCTCAAGCCTTGTTTTTACTTTTTTCATAGGGATGTGTAAAACTAGTAGGGGTTTTGGAAATATATAGGGTATATGATGGGAAAAATAGTTTATTTTCTTGTGTCATTGGTGTGTGAGGACTTTATATTCTTATTCTAGGTTGTTATCTTCAAAGGTGACAAGGTTGGAACAATTTACAAGGTATGTGTCTCTATTTAAGGAAGTTTTCCATGGATTAAATTTAGATTATGAATCTCCATTGGTTTTTTTAACTTTCCATTTAAATTATTTATGATTATTTTTTATTCCATGTTTGATGTGATTCATGGATTGGTATGGATGTTTGGGTATTTTTAGGTGGGTTTCCAAGTGGGTGTATATTATTTTCACACCAAGTGTTTAATGAAATGGATCAAATAGGATTTTTGGATTGAAAGAGATTTCTAAATTGGTTTTTGAAATGGTTTTACCTTATGAAAGGTGTTTTTATAAAATAGGCATGTTTGTGAAATTGACTTATGAAATTCATTTTTACTTTACATAACATTTTGTGATTATGTTGGCATGGAGTAGCACATGGGTTAACTGGGGTATGATTAAGGGATTTCATTGAGGGACAATGTAATCCTTTAGTGGTAAGACCAAGAGATCATCCATTTTGGTTTCCAAGGAACCCTGAGATCCTTTAAATAGGAAGACTGAGATATATTATATGATTGGTTTCTAGGAAACCATGAGAGATCTCAGAGTTGGGATCAAGGAAGACTATTGAATCTTCTATTATTGTTCATATATATAGTAAACTTGTTTAGACTCACTCATTATATGCCTAATAATCAGATCCCTAGGTTCACATTACTCATTCCAAATTGGTCTTATTCATTTGATTCTTTACATGTTGATAAGATATCATGTGTCTTATGCCAATTTTTGACTATTGGTTACATGTTGATGATATTTATGATCACACTAGTTATGCCTTGTTGGATATGTTCATCATATTGTACCTTCGGCCTTTTTTCATTATTTTATCCAAGTTTAGTTTTCATTTTTCAAAACCAGCATGTTTTAAAAATAAAACCAAAGAGATTTAAAAAATTATTTGAAAATGTAAATTTTTCATAGTATTTTAGTTTTGAAAAGTGTTTTCAAACTTATTTATTGTATTTCATAGGTAAAAGACATAAATATATTCATAGTGGTATCCTTCTAGGATATATGTCTCACACCTTACATATTACTTTGGGTTCATGTAGACTTTGCTATATAGGACTAATGTAAGGGAAAGGGAACCATGTACTAGGGTGGAACTTTTTGATCTCCACCATCCATCATTTTTGTTGAGGATATGTGGTCTTGCTGGGACTGGCTCAGGTGGAGTCAATTTTATGGTTTTTTATCCACTAAGATTTATTTATTAATCTTTCTTGGTTGTGTGACCATTTATTTTGAGTTTCTGGTTTTGGGATTGAGATATGATATATATGGAACTTTTATTGCATGATTATATATGGTTTATTGTTTTGTTTGTGGTATCTATTTTTTTATGACGTTTTTCTTTGGATGGTTGTTTATACATTTTGAATCTAACAGTATGGGTGTGTCCATCCTTCCTCATGGATGGGTAATGCTAGTTTCCTTGGGATAAATAGATTCCTAGATATTTTTGGTTATCAATGATGATTTTTACCATATCATGGTGATTGGGAATATACTTAAGTTCTTTTGTTGGTCTGAATATGGTGATGGGATAGGTTGATCTAGGTTGGTTTTATATAATTTCCAAGGATATTCTCAAGAGAAAGTTCAAGCTCTCCACATGAGTAATTCTTTCTCATTATTTTATTCTTAATATTCTTATAACCCCTAAAATATTTTCTATCTATGAAATTATTATTACGTAAACACTATTAATATGATTCATTTTATTATACTTATCGAATATCACTATTTTACCTCCCTAAAAAACCTTTCTAAAAATGAAGATGTCATCATACGTGTGTGCTGACTACCACCTCTAGGAACGGTGGGTTATATTTTTCATAAAATATTTACCTAGATGATTAAAAATAGTTATTTAATGGAAAAATATAATATTTTTAACATGATTAAGTTTATAAAATTATAAATTATTTAATTTTTTACTCTTCCCATTCTATAGAAAATGAAATTGTTGTCTATATACATGCAAACTACCACCTCCATGAAATGAATTATTTTATTTTATAATTACCTCATAACATGGATTAATTTAAAAAATTATATAATGTATAAAAATAATATTTATAAAACTATTAATATTATTTTTATGATAATATTTTGTTATTTGTATGTAATATTTATAATAAGTAGTTATAGTAAATTTAACAGTATCAAATGAACATATCAAGGAACCTTTCTTAATTTGATACCATTTTGGAATATTATGTAACTACATATCATTTTCTCTAATGGAATAATAATTCACTTAAACATCTAAAATTATAGAGATTATGAAGCTATTTTACAACACCATTGACAATGGTCAATATACCACAAGGGTTATAGAGAGATTGAACAAATAACCTCAAGTAACCTCCATGAATTAATCCTATATATTAAATTAATAATATATGGTAATATATAGACATTAAAATATGAATTATATATAAATAAGGATCTTATGAAATTTTAAAATAAACTAAATTTGATTATCTAGGATTTTAGGTTCATGCATAGAATGGATCAAGACCTAAGGTATGTGTTTTTGTTTCATTGAGATATGATTCATATTCACCACCTGTTTCATTTTTTTGTGTATGAAATGGAAATGTATTTTTTAAAAATATCATGATATATAATTATTTTTAAAATACATCTCATATTATACCTTTCATGGATTTTCAATTAGAAATATTATAATTTTGAAATGGTTTTTATTATCTTGAACCCCATTTTTTGAGTTACGATATTTCATCTTGAACTTAATAATTATATTCTTGGTTTTTGTCACCATAATATTTTATATTTAATTTTATATTTCCATAAAGGGTAATTAAATTTTTTCTTCAAATATTTCTTCTCAATTAATTTCACCCCCATAAAAGTCTGAGATTTTTTAGAATAATTCCCATTCCGTTTAACATTGATTTTTTAATGTCTATATTCTCCATTCTCATTAATGTTTTCATTCATATTTGGAAATTTATTTTTGTGTTATCTCATGTGGAATTCATACTTAAATTTTCATCATTTCAAAATAATGTTTTATTATCCCCTTTTATGATGAGGGATTTCCAGAAAAAGGTTTTTTTGAAACATAAAAATGGATCTTCTAAACCAACTATGTTATTTTTGGGTTACATGTTATCTTTCATTTTCTTACTTTTATTCAATATTCATTCCATTTATTTTTTCCATATTCTATATATTTATTCCTTACATATATACCGAGTTTAATTTTTATTTTTTTGGGTATAATACATGCCCACTTCTCAATTATATCTTTTAAGTAACTTGATTTTAGAGAAATCCCCTATTTCTTATTTCATGTATTGTACCACTACCATGAAATGATTTAACTTTGAATATATTTTACAAAATACTCATTTTTATGGAAAACCAAATTAATTAAATTCTGTTTTAATGAAATATAATAAACCCTTTTCTCACTTAATGAACCCATTGCTCATTTCGAAAAGCATCACTTATGTGGTTCATTTTTATCCTTTATTCTCCTCGATCCTTTTCATGAATGATTGTACATTAGAACTAAATATTAAAGGAATATGGTTATTTATTAAAATATAATCATAAATAATGATTTAATTCCTTCTTACCTTGATAATTATTAATATGTAGCATTCATGTATGCTTTGAAACAATATTATGAAACCAACTTCTTTCTGAAGAGTTTTATCATGCTTATTATTTTTGTATAGTCTATTTTCATCTTATAGAAAACATATTCATGTGCATGTTATGAATATAAAGTTTGAACCGTGATAATGCTCCAATACATTAGGAAAATTTTTCATCTCATGAGATACCTTGTATGGTTCATAGGAAGTTAGTCTAAACACACTATGTTATGTTGTCTTGGTGGCGACCTTTGACTATAGTGCTCGGGTGGTTAGCCTAAACACACTATTTTATGATATCTTGGTAGTGAGCCCTGATTTATTCCTATAAAGTCTTGTTTTATATTTCTTGCCCATATTTATGATTACATAAACTTATGATATAATTAACTTATGCCATGTTTTCATGCTTTCCTCACACACTTATGTCATGGTAATGTTTTTTATTTTGAGATTACATACTCTTATTTCATGATTTATAAAAAATTATTATTATTACTTATTCCCTTTAATAATAAATTTATCCCTATTAATGTTTTATCATATTCTTATGATCTATCCCAAGATTACGTATTGATAATGTTTACCTTACTGATCATTTAAGATCAACCATTTCTTATATTTCACTTCCCCAATTTATAAAGATAGGAATAAATAATGAGAATTCTTGAAGGGGGATTGTAAGAGTTTTATGGAGAAATATTCATAGTTTTTTTTTAAAATAAGTTGCCTATGTAACTGTCCCTCATTGAAAGTAAACCAAAAAAGTTCTCTAAGCTTTGTGAGGTTATTTTGAGATGTAATGTTTAATTTTTTTGGAAATTATTTAAAATAAATATATGATTTGTTTATGTTGTTATAGGGATCATCATCTCCCTAAGGAAAAAATTATTTGAATTAAACAGAAAATCTAAAAATATTAATTGAGAAAAGATCATGTGGGATCACTTAACTATTACACAAACACTACCTGAATATTAGCTGAAATAATCAAATATGACCAACACCTAACTTTAGTTATGTAGAACCATTTAAGGATAATTAGGAAAATGGATAAGTATGTAGAGTTTCCTAAAAAAATTAAGTGGATTTAAGAGTATATATATTTTATTTAAGTTGATCAAGAGACCAATTTGTATATGAATATATGTATGCTAGATTGGTTAAGTGAAGGAGGTTACTAGAAGATTATTAGGATGGGTAAAGTAGGTGAAGACTTATATTCATAAGAGTCTTTAAAAGTTGATCATAAAATATAAATGGAACCCCATACTATTTATAAGTATCTCTACTGACCTTTCATTTTCCCACATTTATCAACTAACCATATGCATGGACTATGTCAAAAGTATGAAGGCTTCCATTAGTACCTTTGAACCAAATCCTCTTTGTACTAGTCAAACTGAATTCTGATGGGTGGAATTTATTATCACCTATTATATATTATACCAAGATGAAGCACAAATTTTATAAAAGTTAAATCCAATTAAGAATAATTTTATAATGTTCATAAACCAGTTCTTGACCTAGTATGTGATCCGGCTGGGTTACATGCAATGATGATTGATCGGCTCGAGTGAAGGATGACCATTTATCTATTTTTACAACAAATATAGCATATGATAAAGCCTAAGGAGATCTCAAATGACCTAGTATGTTAATGGGAAATGGGTACATAATAAATTTACATGACAAGTTATATGAATCCTGATAGGCCATCCGGTGTTCCCACCTCAATACCTTCACTAACCGCTAGAGTCTTTTAACTGTTTCATTGGACCATATAGGAGATCCAACCCTATTATACGGTCCATTGAAAGATAATATTAGGTGAATCATGGATGATCATATTCCTTTATTTCATCCACCGAACTATTTTTTAGTATATTATCTATGTAATTGATTAGGATATATGTATATGATACATTTACGAAGCCCTACTGGTGAGAGAACTCATTTTTTCTACCTTCTTTACATGAATCATGACACTTTCTAATAATAAACCTAAGATCCAAAACCTACCATGGAATCTATATACCACAACCATTGCCTATAAATACTCTAAATACCTTCAAAGAAATACATAGAGCATAGAGGAATAAATGTAACGATCCAAAGCACCTGTTCCCTTGAGAGAGATTTAAAGGTAATCTCTATTTGGTGAATGTGGTAGGTGAACTGAATTAAGTGAATATTATCGAGATAATTTAATAATGTGAGATACCATATGAACATTCCATTATTCATGTGGTTATCCCCTTATTTTCTCTAGGGACTCCCACAGTGGGATACACACGCGGGGTTATGTGAAATTGGTTATCGTACAATATTCTTGCTGGGACCCCACACACTTAAGTGAATATTAATATATTCATGTGGGTATCTCTAAATACCTATGAAATAGAATGTTATACTTTCCTTATGTCACCACCTTTATCAAAAAAATATATCTAGATAAGGTAAACCAAAAATATCTTCATAAATACCTTTTCCTAAGGTCAAAAATCCCCAAAAGGCTGGTGAAAGGCCATCTCCAAAACCACTGGACCCATATGATCGTGGAATGAACACCAACATAAACCACTTAAACCATAGATTACCTTGAAAAATGGAGGATTTGAGTTATCATCTTAGATAGGTAAAAAACTTAGGGTGACTATAATATTGGATTATATTAACAATGGGGGTCCCTATCAGGGAAACACTGGAGCGGTCTATCCTAGCTCAATGATGGATTTATCCTCCATTCAATGGGTTGGGATAGATAAGACATCCCTCATGGATTAATACTATTGTATTTATTGATTGTATCTACACTCTTTCCCTTGTACAATTCCCTGTCCCCTCAACATATAAGAATATAGGAAGATGAGACTCCTCTTTGGGTATATGACCCAATATAGTTCCCATTATACCAAATATTATTTCTATTATAAATATCATTAATGGGCCAAGGATACCCACAATGATAATCCCTACTAAATAACTTCCATACAAATTTAATTGACTAATATCATGAAATATGGTCAATCATATATCTCTTGTTTCTCACATCGATCATGACTCACATGAGATTAGATATGTAAGTTGGATATTATTTTAACACCATAAAAACACCACCAATATAGGCCACCTCTATAGGTGTAATCCCGAATAAATAATTCCATCCTTAATAATATCAATCTGATGATTTACTATATATTAAAATCAAGGAAGATATATATACATAATCCATGCTCAATCCTCTATTTCTTCAACTTTCATGACATAGACATAATAGTCACATGACATAAAACTACAGAAAAACTTCCTTCATGGAATTAACTACATGGTCATTTCATACCACATGGAAAAAATTGTGTGTCTAAAACTACATGG
Source organism: Viscum album (assembly GCA_963277665.1). Classification (NCBI taxonomy): domain Eukaryota; kingdom Viridiplantae; phylum Streptophyta; class Magnoliopsida; order Santalales; family Viscaceae; genus Viscum; species Viscum album. Next base: position 29,688,595 of record OY728150.1, on the reverse strand, counting down.
GATTTAATTCCTATTTTTATGGGATACATATAAAGACTCCCTATGGTTCAAATCAAACATTATCAATCCTCCACCCATCCCCATTGGGCTATATTTCTCATGGGATCATCTATGTCCTTACCTAACCTAGAAATATTCCCGTGAGCTCATGTGTCCTTTTCAATAGAGTGCAATTCCATTAGAAGTATTTTCATTGGGCCATATTCTTGATGTAATCACACTCTTAAGTTTACTTTTAGGCGGCTTATAAATATTTCTCATCTAAGCCATATTCTTGATGAGACTATGTTTTCCTCATAGAGCCATACACTTTATGAGGACATACCTATTCTGGTGGGACATATTTCCTTAAAGGCCATATAAAAAGGGACACCCATGCATAATACGTACACTAATTGTTACAAGGAATATTTTTCCTGGATGTCCATACTGCATAATGTTAAGCTACATAGGTTGGACCTTTCCATCTAAACTTAAAAGGTATGATGTTTCCCACTAAGTGGCATCAAACTACATGGGTTTTGATTTCTTTTAAATGGATACGTTGTTATCCTATCATATGAGAACAATAAAAAATCAAAAATAACTCATAAACTGACTGGATGGAAGTAAACTTTAGAGCACACATCTAGATAGTTTTAAATCATAGTACCTTAATGATTGATAATCATTAGATAATAAGAACATAGACAGAGAGATTATAGAGCATAATGATATTTATATCTATATATGATAAAGATCAATTATTAGCACAATTTAAACCAATATTATCCGATGGATTTGGGTATGATTCATGAATATATATTAAATAATTAAGAGAGTACTATATTAAGAGATAATTTACCTCTAAAGGGTGTGATGATCCTAACATCCCATTCTCTCGAACAATTCACATCCTAAAGTGACATTACCTAACTACCATAGTGACTTTCTACCTTTAAAAATAAGGTCTATAGTTACATAAATTATCATGGATACAAGATCCATTAGGTTTTTCTAGTTCTATAAACAAATCCCATAACAAATCAAATGAAATAGTGAGATAATTACATTTGATCATGATTTTTTACCCCATAACATTTCAAGATTTTTATGTAATATATTGGATATTTCTGCATATTTTTAATTTATTTATTATCTCTATAAAACAACTCCACCATGGAACATTATTTCTCTCTAAAAAATAAGTATTAGAGGGAGTTTTTGATTTGGCATTGTTCACATTTTTTGAGCATTATTAGTTTTTATAATTTTGAGTATACCATGTGGATTCAACTCCAATTGATTTTTTTTTCAAAAACATTATCTATATTATCAAATAGGCATGATTTTATTTCCAGATAAAAAATATGAGACAATGTTTTTTAAAGAACTAATATTATTTTTTTGGAAAATGAAGATATAAATAATTTATGGGAAAGATAGTTGCTTACTAAAAATTGATAAAAAATGTATGGGAGTGATAAAGGGTAAATAGAATGAAGTGGGTTTAAATACTAATTACAACATTCATTTTTCTTTAGCAGATGAGGATTTATTTTGTATTTTCAAAATAAGGATGATAAAAGTAATCTAGGATACCCAAAAAAAACTATTTGTGGAAAAATCACTTTCCAATAATTTTTTTATTGATGTATAAATTCTAAACTCTTAGAATTATGGATTTATCATCAGTGAACAACAATATCAATAACTTGAATACCATATTTTCTTAACTCACTATATTGGTTTACAAAATTTATATTATTAAACATGTTAAGTTTCAACATCAAAGTATTCTAGATTTATATGATCATATTATTATCAAAATTCCCAATAATATATTTATGGACATGCCAATATTAAATGAAGTGTTATCTATGGTTATTAAAGAATACAATAAATACACAGACATGTAGGGTATACATGAAAAATGGGCAGGCCTGGTCCAAATAGTCCACACCCATGTGGGCCTTGGTCCATTACAGCTACACCTATTTTAGCTTGTATTTTATAAAGGCCAAATTCGATAATCCAAATTCTTTTTATAAGGGATGGGTAAGACTATGGGTTAGTCCATAATTTTTATTTTATATTGAACATTTTATGTAATTTTTATCCATATATAATTTCATAATCCTTGACTATGTATCCTTTTCACCTGCACCAAATAACCTACCATGATAAGACAATTATAACTATATTAGCTCCTCAACCACATCATGTTCCTCCTTTGTATTCAAATATCTATAACTACTACAATCAATATAAGCCTACTATAAATCCATCTTCAACTTATTAAAGATCATCAATTCCCATTATGAATCATCACATGGATTCCTCACCAAGTGATTAATATATTGTGCCTTAGATTATCAAGTCAATGATTGAATCAGAGAGTCCATTTATGATTATAATAACACCCTTACCCTTGATGAATCCTTCATATATGAAATTGACATTTAGTTTCAAGACATATGATGGAGAAAAAATACATAGATTAAAAATATACAGGAAAATACACTCCCCATATCTATATATTCAGAGAGGATATGGACGTACAACCCACCCTCATATTTTCAATGCTGATAAAAAATTTAAAAAGAAATTATTTAAGTAGATAATATAGGCCCATGAGTCGGCCTGTCTCTATATGGATTTATCCATATGGTTATGATCCTAAAATGAAAAATCTATTTTGGATCAATTAAAAAATGAACAAAAAACCTTAAGCCTAGTCCAAAATAATCCCAGAATATTTCCCATGAATCCCATGGGACCGCGCTAATTTTTTCATGTATAAGTATGAAAAACTGAAACATTCACATAAAGTGAAGGTTCTATATAAGGATAGAGGAACAATTATGAAGTATATCTCTATTAAGATCTAGAATCATTAAATATACAAATCAAGAAGTGTAAAAAATAATATAAAATGTTATAAATATGGAAAGGATTAAATCAAGAAGAACTATTTATAAAAGAAGATTAGAGGAAATAAATATCAAGGAAATTTGGCTCGTACTTCTGATGATGGTGATATACAAGTTTTTGAAGAAATGATAGTTTCCAGAGATTGAAAAAACTTCAAAAATTCATGGATAATTGATTTGGGAGCAACATGTAACCTAATGTCTTGAAGAAAAAGGATTAATCAGTATGAACTTATCAAATAAGGGCTTATATACATGGTAAATGATCACTCCTTAAAGATAATTAGTGTAGATAACATCAAACTGAATATTTATGATCGTATGGTACAAACTACTCAAGGTGTATGATATATGAAATACTTTAAGAATAATATATTATATTTTGGATTATTTAATGACATAGGGTGAAAGAATTTCATTGATAAAGTAATTATAAAGACTATAAATGGAATAATTATAGTGTTAGAGATAGAAAATATCTCAAATAACTTGTATGTTCTTTTATGTAAAACATAAAAGGAGGAATAAGTATTTTTTAATCTGCTATATCAATGAAATAAATGACCAATTTATGTCATCAAAAGAATTTCTATATTTTAATAAGTATTAAGGATTATCACTATTCACATTTTGGTTCCTTGGATTACAAAGGCATCCTTATACTTTATAGAGAATTGTATTTTTATCAATAAACACAGTTTGAAGTTCTAAATTTAAACAATAAGATGAAATATTATCTTTGAATTGATCCATTTTGACATTTTTAAAATACTCATTATATCATTGGGATGAGAACAATACTTCATATAATCATTTGAAAACTATTCTTGTAGATTTTTAGTGTATCAATTCAAGAGAAATGAAAATGTTTTTAGATTCTTCAAAACACTCAAAACATAGGTTGATCTTGAAATTGGAAAGAAGATCAAGTGTTTAAGTATATAAAGTAGTAGTTAATATAATAGTGAGGAGTTTGATATTATTTATTAAAGACAATACATCAAGTGATAGTTTATGTTGGTACAAAATCCTTTGTAAAATGAAGTTGAGGAGTGGATAAATAGATCCATATGAAATAAAATAAGGGAAATATTAAGGACTACAATATTTTTCAAGATTTACTAGGTGAAAATATTGAAGGAAAAATTTTATGTGAGTGATCATTCTCATAAAATATAGATTGATTTTAAAACATTGATGAAGATGTGGATTGGTAAACCCACTTATTATTCTTGATTATATAGTTTTTTAAATACATCATATACATTATATAATGTAGATAAATTATTGAAGTTATATTTACAATCTATGAAATTTATTTTCCTGGGATACTCTAATGATGTGAAGGGGTATCATTTTTAGAACCTCACCTCCCACCACTTTAACATCAGTATAGATTCTATTTTTTTATAAAATAAAGTGAAAATGATGTTTTTTGGTGAAATAGGTAATGTGAATACAAAAAATACAATAGTTAAGGTGGAGGATATAATAATGAATAATTAGTTTCATCTAAATAATTATCAGAGTGTGATGATCAAGATCTAGTTGATTCTGGACTACAGTGGTCAACTTGAAATAAAAGAGAACCGATATAGAATTAAGATTAGGTCATTTAGACAACTATTTCATACTTATTATTGACCAATGATATAGATATTTATTATTTTATTTATGAGAACTATAGTCCACACATATCCTCATGTATAAAACTATACTAGGGGAACATGAATCCTTATATAAGAAAAAAAAATAGGATCTTATTCCATTTAATCATGGATGGAAAGCAATAAAAAATAGGTCTTTATAGAAATTTATCTGATATTAAATTTATTTTTAGGGAATATATATGGGAAGATAAATTTTATCCATGTTTAGATTGATGTATAGACTCAAATTATTCTATGAAAATGTTTTATATAATTAGGCATTGATAAATTGGATTAAAAGATGAAATTTTTTCCACATGGTCTCAAAAAGGTACCATAATGTTGTTAAATGAGATTTAAATCCTATATCTTATGACTCTTATATAAAAATGTCTATTAAAATATTTATTTATATATCAAGTTATTTATTAGTATTGAATTTATCTTTATTATATTTTATATTGATTCCATATTGGTTTCATCCTTAATAATCTTCAGATCTAGATAATGAAGAAAACATTTGTTTGGGAGTTTGATATAAATAACCTGGGACCAAAAAAACATATTCTTTGGATGAATTTTTTTGAGATATAAATTATTAGAATATTTAGATATCATAAAATAATTACCAAATAAAAATATTTAAATTATGAAATATACAATAATGAAATCCAACATACACCCCTTTTCCCAATAATATCATGTTATATATAATGATGAGTCTTATTTGTGAGGTAAAGAAGATATAGATGTCTAAATTATGGTATACATTAGTAGTGGGTAGTCTTATAATCATTATGATTTGTATTAGATCTGAAATTACACATGGAGTGGAAAAGTTATTCAATGTAAGAGATTATTTTTCTAAAACCCCTCCATTTTTATATTCATGGGTATTAGAGGTTCTAAGAGGGAGTTCAGAGATATTACCAAGGAATATATTAGATTTTATCACTTTAAGTGTGCACCACACTGTGGTGGTGGGTGTGGCAGTGGCTATGGTGAAGACCCTTTTATAGATATAGGCATGGTGAGCAAGAATTTTTGTGTTTTCCAAACTTGAGGGAGTGAAAAAACTATTTTGAGGGGCATGGAATGTTATGAGTTTCCCCATGGGAGATATGGAAGGTATATACACTCGTGATGAAGGGTTTGGAATTATGATAATTATATTGGTTCTTCCCATTTCGATGTGTAGAGGACTATTATTGAAGATATGTTTTGGTGGGAATGGTTCTTGGTGATTTTTCCTCTAAGAAAATAGGACCGTCGAAATGATCTGGTCGATGGTTTTGGTAGTGAGTTGAGGCAAGGTTGAGATGAAAAAAGAGGAGTGGAAACCATAGGAATGGTATAATCATGTCATGATATTGGATATGGTGAGTTGAAATAATGAGGTATTTTTCAAAATACCACGGTTTTTTTGGGGGATTAAAATGGATTCCTCCATGCCATTGTGTATTTTGTAGTGCCAGTAAAAATTACATGAAATGGTTTTGGAAAGAGCATGTGGTTTTGGTGGATGTGGCTATTGAAAAATTTGAAATATCAGATCTCACTTTAACCAGAGGCACCATAACTATGGTTTAAGTCACCACATCATGATGGAGGCATATTGATATTTCAATATAAATAAGGGGTTTTGACATTCTTAGTTCAGATTCTATTTTCTCCCTTTGAACCCTATCGAGCATAGTGCTCTCTTACCACTTGTATAGTTTTATACATGAGGATATGTGTGGACTATAGTTCTCATAAATAAAATAATAAATAAAATAATTGGTTTATTCAAGGTACTCTATTATCCTATTCTTACATATAATTTTCATTCTAGAGGTTTTCTATAATTATTTTTCTCTAGTCTTGGATTTAGATTCAAGCATCAACTAATGATGGGATATTTTGGTTAGGTTCTAGGGTATTTTTGAGTTGGTGGTGGTTGATCCTTTATTTTTATATTCTTTTGTAGTGATTCTTAGAAGCTTTGAATTGAGGTAGGGGATTCATGGAATTTTAATTGTTATGCCAAAGTATAGGATTGACAAACATTATCTTAAATGAGAATATGGTTGAAGTTAACCAAATTAAGATAATAATATTGAAATTAAGAATGGTATTATATTATAAGAGTACTATGATTCAAATGCATTTATTCTTTAACCATAATGGTTTCCTCATGTGATTTTCTAGATAATGTGATTTATCATTGCTCTGATTTTCATTATTTCTGAGAATATTTGACATGATGAAATTGGTTATTCAATTTAAATTAGGTAATAAAGAGTGAAAATTGAATGTGGAATATGAATGGAGTTTATCATTCTTCATAAAACTATTAAATAAGAAAAGTGTCACACTCTTTGGTTGATTTTAGCTACTTCTAGATAATTAATATGAGGTTTATTGTTGATTAAACTTACCATAATGAATTAGTTATTTCATGATGATAATAGGTAATGATTATTGCTGAAATTATAGTGTTTGAGGCTATTAGGATCCCCAAAATTTTTACCTATATTGTTTTCCTTTGTGTTATAGCCCTAGTTTTCCCCTAGTTATTTTTGTGATGAAAATATGTTTTTATTACTTGTTTATTCTTTAGGATGGTAGAACCCTTATTTTGATTTATTATGAAATGTTTTCCAATTGGGATATTAGGTGATGGATGGGTTGGTTTTCCTTAGTTCATGGTTATTGTTCAATTTGGATAGAGATGGACTAGATGAATCAGGTTTATATTTAGGAATTCATTTTGGTTGGATTATTGCATTGGTGTTGTTGACAGGTTAGTTGAAATGGGTTCAGAGCTAGTATTTCATGTTTTCCTTTTATTTTGATGCTTGGTTGTCTATTTTGATTATTTTATATATACCCATATTTTTTATTACTTTAAGAGTTATCTCTCCATGAGATGGGTTTGGTTGTGTCTTAGAATACCTGAGAACAAGGAATTATATTTTTTTTTAAAAACTCATGGGATTGGGTGTTGATATAGGTAATGATTAAATTTAAAGGAAGCCTTGGATTGGGTTTGGAAAAATCCTCTAAGATCATGGAATGAAAATATGAAAATTATAATATTGAACCTAATATTACTTTGGATTTTTGATGATATGAAATAATTAAACCATAATTGATGATAGAGTAAATTAATGATTAATAATTTTCTATCTTAATAAAATAATTGGTTTATACTGGACCATGATGCTTGTACGATTATAAGAGATCTTTCTTTCTCGACCTTAGTGGTGAAAACCAAGCATCATGTGGGAAAATAACTGTAGTTCAAGTATAAGGATATGTAATTTCCTCTATTTTGATTATGTGGTATACAATTAATTGTGTTTTATGGTTTCATACACTCCACCACTTTATTCATGTGGGAAGATGAACCCAAAATGTTTTAGGTTTCATGTGTTTTCCCAAGAATCTAGGTTGGTGAGGGATCATTTGGATAACTACTCACTGTTCCCCAATCCCCCTCAGATTTAGCATGGTGTGTAAGTGAATCCTAGTTATGATAGATTAAATAATAGGGAACATTCCTAAATGTATTGTAATGGATCATAGTTTTACCATAAATGTATGTGTATAATATAGTGGATTCAGGTTATAAAATATATATGTATCCTATTTTTAGTAACTTTGGTTATTGCATGTGTACTTTCACATGCTTTAACGGAATGAAACATAATGTTTGGTATATGGGGTGTAATGGATTTTGGACTTACTTCTTGGTTATTGATGTGATGATATGGGGCTAATATATTCATACAAAATGTGCGAGATGAGATGATGATATGGATAGGAAATTTTTTCCATGACAGAAAGGATTAATTATAGAAGGGATTGAAGAACAATTCATTTAGCATTGGGAAGTGATAATGAAAAACCGGTGGGGAAGTCGATGTTGGGAAACTTTATTATATATATTATTTTTATATAGAATTGATTACTTCTATATGATACTTGGTGAGTGTGTATTGGTGAGGATGGGATATAGTTTTACCTTCTTGAGTAATGATTTGGTTTCCTATATTTATTCACTAAGATTTAATATGCTTCTCTCAATTTTCATGATAAGTACCAAGGAAGATCTTATTGAGTATAATACTATTATCACCCTATATATATAAACAAATATTATTCTAGTCCTTAGGAGTTTACCAGGGATCAGTCTTGGTGATACTAGATTAGAGTAGTCATTTGGGAGTTTTTTAAGTCTGTGGTCACTTCCGAGGAACTGTTCTTAGTATTTTCATGTGTTTCCTCTTCATATGAAATTACGTTTCTTGTATAGGGAAGTTTTATGAATTTATTTTTCTAAGATATTTTTGTCAGATCTTACCTCTTATCCTAGAATTCATTTATTAGGGTTAATACCTCCCATTTATGCATTTTATACCCCTAGTGAATGTTGACAACCTGAGGACTATTGGAGTTTGGTTCTCAGGATCATCTTCATCTTTACTATAATCCCAAGATGGGTACCAGTGAGGTGGGGTTGTGATAGAGTGGTATTAGAGTTTATGGTTAAGTGATATGATACAGAATTTTGATAAAAATTAGTGAGTATTATATGGGTTGGTAGGGAAACAGTATCAGTTGTAATTTTCATATGATGTAAATAAGGAATATTAGCCATGACACAGGATCTTACGTTCCTCTATGATTTGATGAAAGGACATTAAGTTTACTAAAAAAACGAATTAAAGTGATGATACTTGAAGGATATATACCTTGGTAAGAATTATGCATCATTATTATCCATTTTTGGGCCTAAATTGGTCATAAAATGGGAATGGGGATGAATTTTAATTGATTAAAGTTAATATTTCTAAATTATAGGTATAAGGAGTCCCTAAAAAAATGTGATTTTTAGGTATATATCTAATTTGATGTCAGCATCAGGTTCTTGCTGAATATGTACAGTAGGATGCACCATCAGTTCACTATGAAGTTGAGATTTATGGAATCAATGACACTTGGAAGAATACGCTTCAAGGGTTTTAATTACAAAACCAAAATATGTTTGAGGGATTTGTTTTAGATCAGGAAATTGAGGCTTGGTTGGAGGAGTCATAGATATCCTTACTCTTGATTAGTTCTTAGAGGGAGCATTGGATTCTATTGGATATTAGTATAATACATAGATATACTCGATAACAGTGTTTTTTATTTCTCAAGTATTGTGAGGAGACAAGTATTTTGTGGGGGATCTTTTGTGACCAGTTTCAGGTGAGTTTTCTTTCATCAATTGAAAAGGTAGATTGACAACATGAGATTCTTATTCTCTTATAGGGGATTTATGATGATTGATAGTTTATTATTTGTTATAAGAACTTCTTGAAATATACTTAAACTTTTCTTCTAAATGATTAGGCTAGGGAAAGTCATTTTGAGTAGGATTTTCATCTATAGAACCAGTTTTAGGTCACCCAATTCATGTTTCTAATATATCTTGAGGTGCTAGAGAATGTATAGGTTATTAAGAGGATATTGTCTCAGACTGGATATCCATGAGAGGGTAGTAATTAAGAATCTCCAAGGATTAGATTAATATATGAGGCTCTCAATTACATGGCCAGATGAAGTCTCAAACAATGAGGAGTTGGTTCTAACCTTCTTCATCCAGTTTTACAGGTGTTGGTAGTTATCATACCCCTATTAGTAGATCATTCTTGTTTTTTTCCATGTGTATTTCCTGATCATCAGAATATTGAGTACTATGACTTCATCAATAAATATTACATAGATAGAGACCCTCTTTAATATCAATGGTTTCATCAGTATCCACTGAGAAACTGGTACATGGGTGATCCAACGCTTGATCTACACAGAGGGGACATGGTAGGCATAGGGAACTCTCATGATACCCCTAATACTAAAGGAATGAGAGTAAAGAGATGATATAGTGGTAGTATCAATCAAGTCTATAGAAATTATGGAAATAGATATAGTCAGATTCATGATTTGGAGTTTCCATATTCAAGAATCATATGAGGTATTATTTTCTTATATTCTACCTTGGTGTATTCTTTATTTGATTCAGGATCTACATGATCCTTTACATCACCTACCATAATCTATGATTTATGACTTGCAGTGGAGAGGATTCTAGATACCTTCGAGTTGACTACACCAGTGGGGGGTTTATTTAGCTTGAATGATGTATGTAAAGATTATTATCTGATGCTAGGGAAACATCACCCTTGGGTAAATTTTTAATGTTTGTGGATACTTCCATACAACATCATCCTTGAGAAGTACTGAACATATTTGGTTTATAATATTCTTGATTTGTTTTGAAGTTGATTTATTTTCAATTTTTATGAAAGATTAGATGTCGTGTTTTTTGGAAAGTGATATTATCAGATGGGTCAGAGGTTTACTGATTCCTTATCTTCCTTAATAGCTAAGTTTATGTTGAGTTTAATGGAGGATTAATTAGTGCTGTTTCCTGAGGTTATATAAGAGTACCTTGATGTATTTTTGGAATAGGTTGTGACACATCTCCATCAATGTGTGATCAAATTAGGGGAAGATTTTGAGTTTGGGGTGGTTATGATATTGATGTATCCATATAGGATGATTTATTTTGAGTTGTGGGAGATATGGATTCAGATTTACAATATTCTTCATTGAGGTTTCATTTGACCTAGAGTTTCACAATGGGGTCCACTAGTTATATTTTTAAAGAATATATATATTATTAAATGGTTGTGAATCAACTATCTTCACTTATCTTAGTTGAAAATAAAGGACCTCTATCCCATTAAATGTATCAATGACCTATTCGACCAGATATGGTCCAAGATGGTTCTCAAAAATTGAATTGTGATCAATATATCGTTACATGTATATAAAGTTCATCGATATTATGATGTTTTCTTTTAGATATAATTATTGTAATTATGAGTTTTTTTTAATGTAGTTTAGCATTACAAACATACTAGATGTTTTCCATGGATTGATTAATTATTTGTTACATGAATTTATAGATTATTTTTATTGGTTTTCATTAATGAAATCTTGTTGTATTTTGATTCATAAGTGAAGAACATTGAGAATATACAAGTTTTATTGAGGATTATTCAATGAAATTAAATGTTTGTGAATCTATCAAAGTTTATGTTCTAGGACCATGGGGCATATTTATTTGGACACATCATGTATCAGTGTAAATTTGTTGTGGGTTCATTGAAGACGGATGTATTTATTTCTAGGGAAACACCCCAAAATTGATTGGGGGTGTAGAATTTCCTTGATGTTGTAGGATGTTATTGGAGGTTCATACTAGGATTTTCTTAGATATTGAATCCACCGATACCTCTGAACATAAAGGATATGGTTTTCATGTGGACCGACCATTACTTGTTTCTTTTCAGTATTTGTAGGAGAAACTAGTCTGTGGTCCAATTCTTCAACTAACAGTGGAATTTTATTTGTTTTAGGTTTGTTATGATGATTCATATTTTTTATTAGGATAGTTTCTGATGTATTATAGAGAAATTATCTCATATGGATCACTATAGTTATCCCCTCATGAAAATAACTATTCCACCCATGATCTTTATCATACTTTGGTTGTGTTTGATCTAAATATATGATAGTACTAACTAATTGGTGAGAATTATTTGGTCTTCACATATCATAATAGATTGTGCTATATCTTCTCCTAAAATTACTTGAACTTATAGAAGTAACCGTTGGAACAAATTATTTCAATTACTAGAATTGGATTCTAGTTTGTGTTTTTCTTCAATCCACTTTGGGTTGAGCAAGGAGTTCTCAAGAAAAGTGATATGATAGTATTAAATGACCACAATGTTTGAGATAGAGTCATTTCCATGTGTTTTCTAAAATTTTGGGCTCAAAATCTAGAGTATGGAGAAAGCTCCAAAAAAGGTAGCTTTCTGGGATTTAATCTTCTCAAATATGAAAAATGCATAAGTTTCATGATGATTGGGTTTCACAAATATTGAGTATCAAAAAATGTTGAGCTTCCCGTAGGGATGTATATTTATAAATAAATGAAGAAAAGACGCTGTTCTTCACGATTACAAAAAATTATCAAGAGTGTGTGATGGGTTGACAATGATTCTTCATGATTATGAGAAGCTTTACGAATGAGTTAAATTTCACTAGAGATCTATGAATTAAAGATATTCACAAAAAGTATTTTAGAGTTTCATGAAAAATCATTTGAGATATTTTGATTATCTTGAAGGGATAAACTTAAAAATAGGAATATTCCCCCACTTCATTTTATATGAAATTTTATGGAGAAAAGGCTAAATCAGTCAGAATTTGCGAAGGCTAAAAGTTTCATAAACATGTTATTCACTGATTGCCAAAGAATCATGAAAATACTATCTTAGTATTTACCAATTATTATGAATATCATAAAAAGGAGTTTCACAATTATTGGTTATTTTGTGATGAATTTGTGTTCAAAAAAGACAATTTGCTTCCCAAAGGTTTTGAGATTCGTGAAGGAAGTTCACAAAGGGGCATCATGAAAAAAAATACTTAACATCTAGTTTAAGTGAATAGTTCTTTCCAGTGAATCAATTCATGACTATACTGAAATTAGACACTCTTTATAGTTAGGGACAAATTCTAAAATTCCAATACACTAAAGTGACCTTCAAGTCATTAAACTGAGAAAGAATTCAACCAAAGTAGTGAGCTAGAGGGAGTCGAAAAAAGTATTATGAGGGAGGCAGTTTCTATCTATAACATTTTTAAAGGGAGTGTTTTTAGAATAGAGTGACTATGTATGAACTTTGTTATTCCACAAATAGTGAATATTGGTGTATTTAGGTAAAACCAACACACTGTCAGTATTTTATTTTTGGAATATCCCATAGTGGTGAACTAAGTAACACTATGTATCTCTGTATATGAATGTTAGATTGCTGTACTATTCTATAGAATATGTATAACAAGTTCCTACCAATGTTGAAAAAATATCCATTACTTTAAAATAAAAATTTGACACCCTGATTCACCCCTCCCCTCTTAGGGTGTTGTAGGTCATACAAGAGATATCAAAGGTTTCAGGTTGTCAGAGTAAAAGTTTTCCTATTTTTTTCATGGATAATTCAGTGAATGATATGGTATAACCTCTCTTTGTTGGAAGTAACATCCATATTTGGTATAATATGATGATATTTCATCTAGTATCACATTAAATGGAAGTTATTTTTTCCACTTTTAAGGGGATTCTAGTCTTGGATGCGATGATCCTGTCTATGATAGAAATGGATATGAAAATACTTGATATAGATGCCAAAACAAAAAATGTTTTTACTATAGCTCTATATGATCAAATCTATTTGAAGGTGATGAGTTACAATTCATCCAACTCTATGAGGGAAAAATATAAAATATATACGAAGGTGATAAGAAAGTGAAGGTGGTCAAGTTCTAAGTTTCTCAAAATAGGTTCAATGTTTTGAAAATGCATCTTGATGAAAATAAAAGTACATTTTTTAATCGAATTAATAATTTTTTTGGGAAATTTGAGTAATTGGTGAAGAAATTAAATAAATTGACAATGTGAATAAAAAAATGCGAAGGATTCTACCTCTATAAAATCAAAAAGTGTAATCCCTTGAGGAAGGGATCTGTTTAAACTTTCCCTTGATGATATTATAAGTAGTTTGGTGTCTTATTAATTGAGATTCAAAACAGAAGATACAATAACTCATGTAATAAAGTAAATGGAATTCAAAGAAATGGAAAAAATTGATGCTTCTAGAGATGGTGTTGATGAAGATAATGAGTAAGATAAAATTATTTCCCCTTTTTCTAAGAAATTAAAAAGAACAAATGTATATTTGAAGGAAAGACTCTTATAGAATGTCTTTGATGTGGTAGAGTTGGGAACATTGCCTCTCGGTGCTTAAGAAAATTATATGATAAAGATAGTGATGCATGAATTATATAGAATACTTAGAAATGGTTTTCCAAAATGTATATTTAAAATCAAGAAAGAAATTATTCTGAAAGAGATTTGTCTATAAAGAATAACAAGATGATAATAAATTTTTAGAGGATTAAGAACTTTAGTTTTAATCTGAAACCTATCAATCCATGATGGCTACTGTTGAAAAGGTATAACCTTAAAAATATAATGATAATTAATTGATTGATATTGTTGATATCAAGGTGTAACTTGTTGATTCTATTGATAATATTGGCATTCAAAGAAAGATAAAAAGAAATATGAGAGTAGTTCCAGAAGATTTATCAGAGTATATTGATCATCTTCAAACAAAAATGGATCTATTGGAAGTAGGGGAAGAAGAATGATTAACAACCATTTAAATCTCAGAAGAAGTTTTGGAATTGAATATTTGGATTGAAAAGTAGGAAAAGGTCATCAAATACCTTATATCCAGGCTAGAGGAGAAGGCTAAAATAGTTTAGATACTTGAAGAATAATTTTTTACTCTATGGAGTAAACTAGAAACTAAATTAAAATCAATGGAAACAAAGAAGAAATTATAGTTTGTAAGATTATCAAATACAGAGCAGTTAGAAAGAGATAAACATGGTTCAAAAGTGGTAAATAAGGTCTTGAATGATTATAGATATACATGTATAGAAAATAACAGAATTGGATATAATGATGAAACATCAAAGGTTGGAAATGAGATGATACAAAACAAAGGGAAGTAGAAAGTAGGAAATATCACAATGGAACTTCATTTTCTAACCAAGAAAGCCTAAAATTAAATTGAAGATAGAGCTAAAAATTATCCTCAATTATCCAGATATGATTACTAGCCAAATAATTTTACCAAATAAGGAGAAATGAGGAGTAATAAATGTGAGAAGACATTTCTGAAGGTTCTGGGTGCAGTGGAAGCACGTGGGTGGATGTGCCCACTTGGCTTTTTATTATTAACAATGATCAATCCGAGATCAATACAACAATAAACTCCAGTCTCCATGGATTGAATCACAGAAATGGACAAAGAAAAGGAAAGTCCCAGAACCACAAAGTAGGATCGTTACAAGTTGATTATAATTAATTTAATCAATTGAAAATAAATACCTTTTGGGTGTTCTTTCTTCGTTGATGTTCTTGATCATGTTCTGATGTGATTCTTAATTGTGTTGCAGAAGCCAAGTGTACAATTCCTCTAGCGGTGATCCACACGTGTACCTCATATCTCGGGACGTCACCAAAGGAGTCTCCGGGTTCTAGCGTGGAGAAACCTTTGCTTGTGTTGTCTGCCATAGATCGTCTTGATCCGATGGAAGAGGTTCTCTCTCAGTCTTGAGAGCGTTCTTGGAGGAAGGGGTTCTTTTTTCCTTCAAATAATTCTCTATAATTTTTGTGCACAATGATTATCTTGTGTGTAGGAAAAGAGTTGGGGTTGTGAGGATATTTATAATCAGGTTTGAGGTTGTAGAGTTATGACAATAAATAAGCGCGTTACACGCTTTAGTTATTTCATTTACTCTTATTTAAAACCCCCATGTCGAATAATTAATTAATTGACATGCGCGCATGATGATTATAATAAATATCATTTAAAACAATATTATATCCTCAAAATCCTGACTGGAAAAACTACACAGCGTGTATTAATAAATACACGGTGTGTACTTGTTTTTCATTGAAAACAACACGACGTGTATATTTAATGTACATGGCATGTATATATTGTTTTCATTTATTCATTTACTTTCCAAAATAAAAACTACATGGCATGTACATTTAATAATACACGACGTGTACTTGTTTTCAAAATAAAACTACACGGCATGTAATTATTGATACACGGTGTGTACTTGTTTTATTTTTATTCTTCCTCCAACATTAATACAATTTAGGCTTCCTTGAATAATTATTAAACCACGTACAAGAATAATCTTTATTATACTTGAGATACTTGAATACACTTAGTGTGTGACCCTCTAAGAGTCTTTCACGTTGCCATTAGGCGGGCTTTCCTAAAGTCCAAGATTACTATCTAGCAATGGGTCAAGGCACCCAAGAGAAAGAATTTTACGCCGCATTGACGTATCACCACATACAGACGCTTACTGTGTAATTTAATCCCTTTGTCTCAATATATCATCAAGCAGGTTTCATGGCAGTGTCATAAACCTATATGCTTGATTCGTCGTTCTTTGACTACCTGAAATAAACTCGTCGTTTACACCATGGACATGGAATTTTATGCGACAGTTATATTTCAATCAAAGGGTTGAGATATCAAATTCCATAAATGGAAGGGACAAATCCTTCCCCAACTTATCCATTAACAACATGTCACTCGTGATACACCAAACGTACCCTACTTCCCGCCAACTGTCTGCATGATGGTTTTCGTCAGTAAATCTAAGTGCGCGAGTCATGACATGAGTTAATGATAATCTTCTAGTCTAAGGACCATTACACACTCTCGTAGATAACAATGTCCGATGACACCAAGACATGCAGAATTGCTACTGAAAAGTCTGTTCTTATAATCTCCCATCTTGGAGATTACCATGTGCGAACTTCATGAGAGAGAGTATCGTCTTCTTACGAGTACTCACACATGACGGTCTGTATACTATGTGTCCTATAATAGTATGTCATCCAACCATATAACTTTATTTAAGAATATTGTTATATCATTTCAAGGTTCTCATCATAGCGGGGATCTGCCATGACCTTATCAATGCAACAAATATTCCAGGAAATTATTATATTATAGTCATGTAGAACAATAAACAATATATAATAAGTGAACATTCATGTAATCAAAGTAAAAAACAGTTGGTTCTCAGGACACCAAACCTTACAATTTCCTCTTATAAAATGTCAATTCTGTGGCTTTATGGGCCATACCATGTTATACTGTAGCAAGGATCTATATAAAAGAGGAAGCTTGATGTGAGCGTTTTTGTCGTGAAACCCTCAATCAATATTTTCCCTTTTTATGTAGCACAGTGGTGACCACAGGGTTGTCTCTCGAGGAGGTTGCAGTTCGAGTTGTAAAACTGTCACTTTTGTTGTTTTGTTTGTTTTTAATGAAATGAAAATGGGGGTTTGATTAACAATTTGAAAATAAAATTTTAATTAAATTCTAAACTTAAATAATTTTAAAGGAAAGATAATGTGGGTTTGAAATCAAGAATAAAAATAGCAGTCGCAGACAAGCTTCACCCTCTCAGACACTCCCCTCTTCCTTGTATATAAAAAATATCTCTTATTTTAAATTCCTAAATTTACCCCCAAGGACACCCAGGTTTACACTCAAATTTGAAAAGACACCATATTTAAGACTTCAATATGATTTTTGTCCCGCCTATAGAAGTTATTCAATTACTTAAATACCTCCAAGTAATTGAACCTAATTGAATTCGCTATGCTCAATGACAAAACCTCACGAAAGAATTTTAAATAGCGAAGTCAATTGTTCTACTTTATAGATGGAACAATGGTCAAATCAAATTTTTTGAAAATATATTTAAGAAAGAAAACAACCAGATTCATTCAAAAATATAGGTTCAAGAGAAATTCAAAAAAAGAGATTACACATTAAAATCCAAACTCGGAAGAGAGTGTCCGTCGGGTGTCGCCGTCCGCAACCACTTGCCGCTTAGACTTCCATCACTTGAGAAGCCTTCATCTTTTCTATTGAATATTCAAAGAATTTCATCTTCTTAAGGATCAAAATCTCCACCTTCCCCTTCACTCTCTCAAGCCAACTCCCTTTTGTGAGGGATGGTGTGGTGAAGAATAGAATATCTTGAGAGGTAGGATCTCCCCTCCTTTTATAGGCAGATTTTATCTTCACAAAGTTGTCGCGTTTTAGACCCATTAAATGGCCGATTCACGTGTTGAACTCTTCATCAATATTGTTCATCAATGTCTTGGTTGTCCACCCTCAAAAGTGAAGATTAATTGGACACGTATTAAGGTATTTATGGTTTTTCTATTGAAAATAGATTTCTCTGGATGAAGCTTCCTAGAAGCTTCCTTCAAAACTCTATCACTAAACGGACATCATAAAGGATTCCAAACGGCTTGAAATTTATTGAGGAGACGCGCCTTGGAGTTCTCTGCCATAGCCAGGTAGAATCGCATCATTTGGAGTAGTGTAGGCCGCAATTTGCTTCCATTACTATGGTGGAGTTAATGCAGTCCTCCCGGAAACAATTGTCAACATCGTTGATTTTTTTGGGCACCATTAATATCGATTAAACCCCTGGTACTGAAGAAAAAGTTGAAGGAAATAAAATAAGGGTTCAAACAAAATTCGAATCAAAAAATATGGAAATATATTTTATAAGATATGACCAAAATACCCCTGTGATAAAAATCTGTTAAAAATCCAGAATTCTGAAATTTAAACTTTTTATCCCAAAACACACTATAAATCCAAAATTGTTACAAATAAGATCAAATTGTCAAATTTGTGAGATTTAAATCATTTAAATAGACATTAAAAATATTGGAAATATTATCTCTATCAATTCCCCCACACTTGGATCTTGGACTCCTGGACAAGTGAGCACGGTATAAAGAAAAATAAAACACATACCAATGGGGTTTACCAATTTACCACAATGAATTAAAAAGATATCATGCCTCATTAAAGAAAAATATTTAAAATTCTAAATTAAAATCATTCAATCCATTTCCACTTATTTTGTCTTCTCATGGACACAACACACTTACCTCACATTCATTTTTCTCTCAGCACACAATATAGATTTGCAACAAGGCTTTTCTCATCCAACTCATGCAAGAATTACCATAGGCTTGATAAATTGCTACATCTCCACCCGATGTGAACCAAGAACATGTTATTATCATGAGGACTTTACAAGTTTTTTCTGTGGCTTGGGGTTGGTAGGTTTCAAATGTGAAAAATTTTGTGGCTGAATAAGGAGGGTTTGGCTCTTTTTGAATTAGAAATGCATGATTCTAATTTTTACTCAAGTATGGTCTCCTCCATATTCTCTCAAAATAACCAGCTCTGATCTTCTGTTTTCCACCCCATTCCATCAATATTTCAGCAGAAAGTATGAAATTTTTTTTAAGCTCCAGATAGGCACAGCTTATTTCCACTGCGAGCTCCAGATAGGCACAACTCCATTTCATTTGAGAGCTCCAGATAGGCACAGCTCCATTTCATTTGAGAGCTCCAGATAGGCACATCATCCAGAAAAATATATTCCAGCATCACAAATACGCCTTCAATGTTTAAATGTTCTCCCAAAGCAACACCAAATGAGGTAGAACATAATGAGTCATCTTCCCCTTCACACTTAAGTTCAACTAGATCATGCATTTATACTTCCAGAGCAGGTTGGAAACTGAAATTTGGCTTGTAATGTGGCTAACCTAACAGGCTATACATGGCTACTAAGGGCTCACGAAGGATAAAATGTTCAAGGAAGGCCAAAATAAAAAGGATAATCATGAAAAGGAGGCTCCAATATTCAAACAAATTCCTCAATCATTTTAATCACACGTATCTCAGCCCTCAAGTTTTGATAAAAATAAATCAAGTTCTGGTTTAAACAAACACGAATTGGTTCTCTCAAGAAAGAGGTAAATGTGAAGAAGATGTAAAAATGGGTCCAGAGGCCTCACAGGAATGAGAATTTCAATCACAATGACAGTGATATGTGCCATGATATTTAAAAATCAGTGGTCATTTTAAGAATTTTCCAAATTTTTGAACTTAAAACAATGTCGTATTCAGCATTCATTTATCTTTAGTTTCAAAGGATAAGTTGGTTCACTCCATGGCATGAGTTTCAAATGAAATTCAAGAAATTCCAAAACCCTTTTTTTTAAAGAAACACGAAGAAAGAAGAAGAAAAATAAAAAGAAAAAAAAATGGAAAGAAATTTTGACAACAAAAAATTTCAAAAACAATGTTTGTAAACAAAAATCTACTCTACCCAGCATTGTGTCCCCCCACACTTATTCTATGCAATGTCCTCATTGTGTAGTTTTTTTTAGCATGAAATTCAGGAAATTAAAGACAAAGCAAAAATAAATGATAAGGAAAGACACAACCTGGAATCAATTATATTCTGTGTCATGAAGTTTAATTTCCTCCCCTGGAGGATCATGAAAATTTTCTCGAAATAGCTTCAATCGATGCCCATTGACAGTGAATGATGTCTCTTTGTCTGGATCTTTAATCTGTATTGCACCAAAAGGAAAAACATGAGTAACAATGAATGGGCCAGACCATTTGGAACGAAATTTACCTGGGAAGAGTTTCAATCTGGCATCAAATAGCAGAACTTTGTCTCCCTCCTTGAAGTTTTTGTTGAGAATCCTCCCATCATGAAAGGCTTTGCTTCTCTCTTTGTATAACCTGGAGCTTTCGTATGCATTATTTCTGATCTCCTCCAACTCCTGCAAACAATATTTTATTTCTTTCCCAGCAGAATATAGGTTCATGTTACATGTTTTTACAGCCCAAAAGGATTTGTGTTCTAACTCAACTGGTAGATGACAAGCCTTTCCATAGACCAATCTAAATGGTGACATTCCAATGGGGGTTTTGAAAGCAGTTCTATGGGCCCAAAGAGCATCATCAAGTCTCAAACTCCAATCCTTTCTATAAGGGTTCACTGTTTTTTCTAGGATTTGTTTGATCTCCCTATTAGAAAACTCAGCGATTCCATTTTTTTGAGGATGATAGGGTGTAGAGACCCTATGATTAACACCGTATTTCTTCAAAAGTGATTCCAAAGTCCTATTACAAAAATGGGTACCTTGATCTGTAATTAGAAACTTTGGAAATCCAAACCTTGAAAACAAATTTCCTTTCAAAATTTAGACACAATCTTTGCATCATCAGTTCGGGTGGGGATAGCCTCTACCCACTTGGAAACATAATCAACAGCCAACAAGATGTAGAGATGTCCAAATGAATTAGGAAAAGGCCCCATGAAATCCATTCCCCATACATCAAAAACATCACAAAACAAAAGTGGGTTTTGTGGCATCCCATTCCTCTTGGAAATGTTTCCTTGGAATTGACAATTTTTACAGGTTTTGCAGAATTCAAAAGCATCTCTAAAAATGGTGGGCCAATACAGTCCAGAATCAAGAACTTTTCTTGCTGTTCTTTGTGGTCCAAAGTGTCCTCCACAGTTTAATGTGTGGCAGAAATTTAGGATGGATTGAAATTCAGAGTTCGAAATGCATCTTCGTATCATTTGATCACTACCAATGTGCCATAAATAAGGATCATCCCAAATGTATTTCTTTGAATCGCTCAGAAGTTTATCAATTTGATTTTGGGAAAACCAATGGGGGTGTTCATCAGAAGCCAAATAGTTTACAAGATTAGCGAACCATGGTATTTCACTTTGAGCAGCAAATAAATCCTCATCTGGAATGGTTTCCTTAATTGGGGAAAACAACTGAAATTTCCTATTCCCAATAGATGGTATCCTGCTCAAATGATCAGCAACAAGGTTCTCACATCCTTTCTTATCTTTTATTTCAACATAAAACTCCTGTAAAAGCAAAATCCATCTTAGAAGTCTTGGTTTTGCATCATGTTTCTTCATCAAGAATCTTATTGCAGAATGATCAGTAAAAACAATCACCTTAGAGCCCAGAAGATAACTTATAAATTTTTCTAGAGCAAAGACAACAGCCAGCAGTTCTTTCTCAGTTGTTGTGTAGTTTGATTGGGCTTGATCAAGAGTTCAGGAGGCATAGGCAATCACATGATATTTCTTTTCTATCCTTTGACTCAATACTTCCCCAAGAGAAAAATCAGATGCATATGTCATTATTTCAAAGGGAATGTCCCATATAGGAGGTTGAACAATGGGAGGGGTTATCAATCTTTGTTTTAGATCATGAAAAGAATTTATGCAATTCTTATCAAAGACAAATGGGACATCTTTTTGGAGTAATCTGGACAATGGAAGTGAAATCGTACTGAAATCTTTAATGAATCTCCTATAAAATCCAACATGCCCGAGGAAGGATCTCACATATCTGACAGTTTTTGGGTATGGTAATGAAGAAATGACCTCAAATTTGGATTGATCAACTTGAATTCCATCACGGGACACAACATGTCCATGAACGATCCCTTTAGCAACCATAAAATGGCATTTTTCATAATTTAGAACAAGGTTCTTTTCAATGCATGTTTTCAGGACACGTTCCAAGCTTTTCAAACAACTTTCAAAAGATGATCCATACACAGTGAAGTAATCCATAAAAACTTCCATGCAAGTTTCCAAAAATTCAGAGAAGATGCTTATCATACACCTTTAAAAAGTTCCTGGGGCATTACATAAACCGAAGGGCATCCTTATGTAAGAAAAAGTTCCAAATGGGCATGTGAAAGTGGTTTTCTCTTGATCCTCAGGAAAAATGTGAATCTGAAAATATCCAGAGAATCCATCCAGAAAACAGTAGTGGGTTTTTCCAGCGAGTCTTTCAAGGACATGATTAAGGAATGGTAACGAGAAGTGGTCTTTCCTTGTAACCAAATTGAGTTTCCTGTAATCAATGCACATTCTCCATTTATTTGGAAGCCTTATGGGGACAAGATCACCAAATTCATTCCTTGAGATTGTAAATCCACTTTTTTTAGGAACAACATGGACTGGACTTACCCATTGACTATCAGATATGGGAAAAATAATTCCAGCAGCCAACAAGGTGGTGACTTCTTTCTTTACAACCTCCAAAAGTGTTGGGTTTAGTCTTCTTTGAAATTGTCTTACCGGTCTAGTGTTCTCCTCTAGTAAAATTCTGTGCATGCAAACTGAGGGGCTGATTCCTGTTAGATTAGAGAGAGTCCATCCTATGGCTTCCTTATGGGACTTGAGAACTTCCAACAATTGGTTTTCCTGGACTTCTGAAAATTCTTTTGAGATTATTACAGGGAATTGTTCCTTATGACCTAGGAAGGCATACTTGAGGTTATCTGGAAGGGGTTTCAATTCTACCACAGGTGGGTTGGTTTCATTGATAACTGGGAACTCTTTAGAAGTTTGATTGTTTGGTGAAGCTCCATGTTCATCATAGTTATCTCTTTCTATGATATCAAGACTTTTTTCATGTGAAAAATTGGAAACCTCTCCTGGAATACCACTAACAGATTCAATGGTTTCTAGAAATTCATCTTCATCATTTCTCAGATATCCAGTCTCAACATCCCAAGACTCTTCATAGTCTCCAATTTCATCCTCATTTTTATCTGATTTGGTATCATACAAATATCCATCTTCTTCCACATCAGTTGGTATTTCGTCACAGAAAAAATTAGGTAACATGCCATAGGAAAACCAATCAATCATGTTTACATGGGGAGTTGAATGATCCTCAACTGGGTGTTTCATTGAATGAAAAATGTAGAAATGAAAAACATCTCCTCCAAATTCCAGTGAAAGTGTTCCCTTGTGAATATTGATGATATCTTTTGCCGTTTTTAGAAATGGCCTCCCTAGGATGAGGGAAGCATGTGTGCTGAACCGATCATCTTCCATATCCAAAACATAGAAGTCAACAGGAAAAATCATGTCTCTCACTTGAACGAGAACATCCTCTATAACTCCAGCAGGTTTGGTGGTACTTCGGTTTGCGAGTTGAATGATAATTCCAGAGGGTTTTAAGTCTCCAACCTGAAGAGATGAGTAGACAGAATGTGGCATGACATTGATGGAGGCCCCTAGATCAAGCATCACATCTTTGAATTCACATTTCCCAATGGTATAGGGAATGGTAAATGTCCCAGGGTCTTTACACTTGACTGGAAGGGCATGTTGAATCAATGATGAGACATTCCTTCCTAAGTTTACTTTTTCTCCCCCTTTGAACTTCCTCTTGTTGGTACACATGTCTTTCAGAAACTTAGCGTACCTCGGAATTTGTTTCATAACATCGAGCAATGGAATATTGACTTGGACTTTCTTGAATGTTTCCAAAACCTCCTTATCCAATTCTTTTTCAGCACTTGACTTTGGTGGTGGTTCACACCTTGGAAAAGGCAGTGGAGGTTTGAATGTTTCTGGGGTATTCTGAGTATGTTTCGGAGGAACATAAGGGCCAGACATCCTCTTCCAATCATTCTTTGTTCTTTCAAACAAGATTTCTTCTCTTGACTTTGAGTTTCTATCAACTTCAGATTTTTCATCATTTTTATCAAGGGTAGGATTTTCATCAACAGTATCAGAAGAAGGCTTGATGTTCTCAATCTGAGGATTTTTCAATTTTGTTCCACTCCTAAGTTCAATTGTACTCACATTTTCCTTCCCATTATCCCTCAGATTTACTTGTGGATGTGAGGGTAAACCACCACTCATTTGATTTGTTATGCAATTAATACCAGAGGCAAGTTGACCCATTTGAGTCATCAAGGTATTCATTTTGTTATCTTGCTGTTTTGTGTATTCTTTTAGTTCCCTCATTTCCTCTTGTTGTTTCCTCATTGCTTCTTCAAGGTTCCTATCCGAGTTTTGAGTGGGAGGGGTAGGGTGAAAATTGCTTCCAGAATGAGCATTGGCTTGCTCATTGAAATATCTTGGTTGATAATTACTTGATTGTCCTTGGAAGAATCCTCTTGGTTGTTCAGGTTGACAAAATCTTTCATTTGAGTTGTTGTTCCATCCTTGATTGAAATTTTGGTTGTTTTGAAATGGTCTTTGCTGGTTTGGTTGAAATGGTCTTCCAAGAAAAAACTGCATTGCAGTTCTCAGGAGGCTCTTTCATTTGCGGGCATTGGTCACTAAAATGTTCATTCGAAGAACAAATCCCATAGTGTACATGTAGTTGGAAAGCTGCTTCAGGTTTGGGTTGGGTTGGTGGGGTGTTAGACAACATTATTGACCTTACCATGGTGGTGAGATCAGATAGTTGACTTGTAATTGTGTTGTTTTCGGGACTAGTAGTAGGGAATTCTTGTGCAGCTTTGACATGAAGAAGGCCTCTGGTTCTAAATTGTTGGGAATTCTGGGCCATGTTTGCAATTAAAATCCTAGCAGCAGCTGGTGTCTTATCAACTAAAGCTCCTCCTGCAGCAGCATCGATCATACTTCTATCAGTGAGACACAATCCTTCATAAAAGTATTGAATGAGAAGCTGGTCACTGATTTGATGATGGGGGCAACTAAAACAAATACGTTTGAACCTTTCCCAGTATTCATGAAGCGTTTCTCCTTGTGTTTGCCTAATTCCACAAATCTCCTTTCGAATGGAGGCAGTTCTAGACGCAGGGAAATTTTTTTCAAGGAAAATCTTTTTTAATTCATTCCAATTTCTAATCAAGGTTGAGTGAGAATAGAAAAACCATTCCTTAGCAACTCCATCTAGAGAAAAAGGAAACGACCTAAGCTTCATTTGATCGGCATCAACTCCATGAGGTTTCATATTGACACACAGATAACTAAATTCTTGGAGGTGTTTGTGTGGGTCTTCACCGGGAAACCCATTGAATTTGGGAAGCTGGTGGATGAAACCGGACTTTATTTCAAATCCAGCAGGGGCATCAGGATACTCAACAGGATTCTCGTGATTTTCATCATAGGACGAAGCCAGTTCTTTCAAGGTTCTATTTTCAGCCATTTGGATTTCAGTTTAAACTAAGTCCCTCCTAGGTGTATTGGTGGAAGATTCACAACTTGAAACTTGTGGATTATTACCTCTAACCCTAGTGTGAAAAGTTCTATCAATTTCTGAATCTAAAGGTAACAAGTTCGGTTCAGAAGTTCGGGTCATGCAAGAGAAAGGAGAAAATATATATATATATATATATATAAAACTAAAATAAAATCAACTCTAGCAACCTCCCCGGCAACAGCGCCAGTTGATGTGAGCGTTTTTGTCATGAAACCCTCAATCAATATTTTCCCTTTTTATGTAGCACAGTGGTGACCACGGGGTTGTCTCTCGAGGAGGTTGCAGTTCGAGTTGTAAAACTGTCACTTTTGTTGTTTTGTTTGTCTTTAATGAAATGAAAATGGGGGTTTGATTAACAATTTGAAAATAAAATTTTAATTAATTTCTAAACTTAAATAATTTTAAAGGAAAGATAATGTGGGTTTGAAATCAAGAATAAAAATATCAGTCGCAGACAAACTTCACCCTCTCAGACACTCCCCTCATCCTTGTATATAAAAAATATCTCTTATTTTAAATTCCTAAATGTACCCCCAAGGACCCCCAGGTTTACACTCAAATTTGAAAAGACACCATATTTAAGACTTCAATATGATTTTTGTCCCGCCTATAGAAGTGATTCAATTACTTAAATACCTCCAAGTAATTGAACCTAATTGAATTCGCTATGCTCAATGACAAAACCTCACCAAAGAATTTTAAATAGCGAAGTCAATTGTTCTACTTTATAGATGGAACAATGGTCAAATCAAATTTGTTGAAAATATATTTAATAAAGAAAACAACCAGATTCATTCAAAAATAGAGGTTCAAGAGAAATTCAAAAAAAGAGATTACACATTAAAATCCAAACTCGGAAGAGAGTGTCCGTCAGGTGTCGCCGTCCGCAACCACTTGCCGCTTAGACTTCCATCACTTGAGAAGCCTTCATCTTTTCTATTGAATATTCAAATAATTTCATCTTCTTAAGGATCAAAATCTCCACCTTCCCCTTCACTCTCTCAAGCCAACTCCCTTTTGTGAGGGATGGTGTGGTGAAGAATAGAATATCTTGAGACGTAGGATCTCCCCTCCTTTTATAGGCAGATTTTATCTTCACAAAGTTGTCGCGTTTTAGACACATTAAATGGCCGATTCACTCGTTGACCTCTTCATCAATATTGTTCATCAATGTCTTGGCCGTCCACTCTAAAACTTTCAGATTAATTGGACACGTATTAAGGGATTTATGGTTTTTCTATGGAAAATAGATTTCTCTAGATGAAGCTTCCTAGAAGCTTCCTTCATAACTCTATCACTAAACGGCCATCATAAAGGATTCCAAACGGCTTGAAATTTATTGAGGAGACGAGACTTGGAGTCCTCTGTCATAGGCAGGTAGAAGCGCATCATTTGGAGTAGTGTAGGCCGAAATTTATATCCATTACTATGGTGGAGTTAATGCAGTCCTCCCGGAAACAATTGGCAACTTCATTGATTTTTTTGGGCATCATTAATATCGATTCAACCCCTGGTCCTGAAGACAAAGTTGAAGGAAATAAAATAAGGGTTCAAAAAAAATCCGAATCACAAAATTTGGAAATAAATTTTATAAGATATGACCAAAATACCCCTGTGATAAAAATCTGTTAAAAATCCAGAATTATGAAATTTAAACTTTTTATCCCAAAACACACTATAAATCCAAAATTGTTACAAATAAGATCAAATTGTCAAATTTGTGAGGTTTAAATCATTTAAATATACATTAAAAATATTGGAAATATTATCTCTATCAATTCCCCCACACTTGGCTCTTGGACTCCTGGACAAGTGAGCACGGTATAAAGAAAAATAAAACACATACCAATGGGGTTTACCAATTTACCACAATGAATTAAAAAGATATCATGCCTCATTAAAGAAAAATATTTAAAATTCTAAATTCAAATCATTCAATCCATTTCCACTTATTTTGTCTTCTCATGGACACAACACACTTACCTCACATTCATTTTTCTCTCAGCACACAATATAGATTTGCAACAAGGCTTTTCTCATCCAGCTCATGCAAGAATTACCATAGGCTTGATAAATTTCTACATCTCCACCCGATGTGAACCAAGAACATGTGATTATCATGAGGACTTTACAAGGTTTTTCTGTGGCTTGGGGTTGGTAGGTTTCAAATGTGAAAAATTTTGTGGCTGAATAAGGAGGGTTGGGCTCTTTTTGAATTAGAAATGCATGATTCTAATTTTTACTCAAGTATGGTCTCCTCCATATTCTCTTAAAATAATCAGTTCTGATCTTCTGTTTTCCACCCCATTCCATCAATATTTCAGCAGAAAGTATGAATTTTTTTTAATCTCCAGATAGGCACAGCTTATTTCCATTGCGATCTCCAGATAGGCACAGCTCCATTTCATTTGAGAGCTCCAGATAGGCACAGCTTATTTCCATTGCGAGCTCCAGATAGGCACAACTCCATTTCATTTGAGAGCTCCAGATAGGCACAGCTCCATTTCATTTAAGAGCTCCAGATAGGCACAGCTCCCAGAAAAATATATTCCAGCATCACAAATACGCCTTCAATGTTTAAATGTTCTCCCAAAGCAACACCAAATGAGGTAGCACATAATGAGTCATCTTCCCCTTCACACTTAAGTTCAACTAGATCATGCATTTATACTTCTAGAGCAGGTTGGAAAGGGAAATTTGGCTTGTAATGTGGCTAACCTAACAGGCTATACATGGCTACTAAGGGCTCACGAAGGATAAAATGTTCAAGGAAGTCCAAAATAAAAAGGATAATCATGAAAAGGAGGCTCCAATATTCAAACAAATGCCTCAATCATTTTAATCACACGTATCTCAGCCCTCAAGTTTTGATAGAAATAAATCATGTTCTGGTTTAAACAAAGACGAATTGGTTCTCTCAAGAAAGAGGTAAATGTGAAGAAGATGTAAAAATGGGTCCAGAGGCCTCACAGGAATGAGAATTTCAATCACAATGACAGTGATATGTGCCATGATATTTAAAAACCAGTGGTCATTTTAAGAATTTTCCAAATTTTTGAACTTAAAACAATGTCGTATTCAGCATTCATTTATCTTTAGTTTCAAAGGATAAGTTGGTTCACTCCATGGCATGAGTTTCAAATGAAATTCAATAAATTCCAAAACCCTTTTTTTTAAAAGAAACACGAAGAAAGAAGAAGAAAAAGAAAAAGAAAAAAAAATGGAAAGAAATTTTGACAACAAAAAATTTCAAAAACAAAGTTTGTAAAAAAAAATCTACTCTACCCAGCATTGTGTCCCCCCACACTTATTCTATGCAATGTCCTCATTGTGTAGTTTTTTTAGCATGAAATTCAGGAAATTAAAGACAAAGCAAAAATAAATTATAAGGAAAGACACAACCTAGAATCAATTATATTCTGTGTCATGAAGTTGAATTTCCTCCCCTGGAGGATCATGAAAATTTTCTCGAAATAGATTCAATCGATGCCCATTGACAGTGAATGATGTATCTTTGTCTGGATCTTTAATCTGTATTGCACCAAAAGGAAAAACATGAGTAACAATGAATGGGACAGACCATTTGGAACGAAATTTACCTGGGAAGAGTTTCAATCTGGCATCAAATAGCAGAACTTTGTCTCCCTCCTTGAAGTTTTTGTTGAGAATCCTCCCATCATGAAAGGCTTTGCTTCTCTCTTTGTATAACCTGGAGCTTTCGTATGCATTATTTCTGATCTCCTCCAACTCCAGGAAACAATATTTTCTTTCTTTCCCAGCAGAATATAGGTTCATGTTACATGTTTTTACAGCCCAAAAGGATTTGTGTTCTAACTCAACTGGTAGATGACAAGCCTTTCCGTAGACCAATCTAAATGGTGACATTCCAATGGGGGTTTTGAAAGTAGTTCTATGGGCCCAAAGAGCATCATCAAGTCTCTAACTCCAATCCTTTCTATAAGGGTTCACTGTTTTTTCTAGGATTTGTTTGATCTCCCTATTAGACAACTCAGTGATTCCATTTGTTTGAGGATGATAGGGTGTAGAGACCCTATTATTAACACCGTATTTCTTCAAAAGTGATTCCAAATTCCTATTACAAAAATGGGTACCTTGATCTGTAATTAGAAACTTTGGAAATGCAAACCTTGAAAACAAATTTCCTTTCAAAAATTTAGACACAATCTTTGCATCATCAGTTCGGGTGGGGATAGCCTCTACCCACTTGAAAACATAATCAACAACCAACAAGATGCAGAGATATCCAAATGAATTAGGAAAAGGCCCCATGAAATCCATTCCCCATACATCAAAAACATCACAAAACAAAAGTGGGTTTTGTGGCATCTCATTCCGCTTGGAAATGTTTCCTTGGAATTGACAATTTTTACAGGTTTTGCAGAATTCAAAAGCATCTCTAAAAATGGTGGGCCAATACAGTCCAGAATCAAGAACTTTTCTTGTTGTTCTTTGTGGTCCAAAGTGTCCTCCACAGTTTAATGTGTGACAGAAATTTAGGATGGATTGAAATTCAGAGTTCGAAATGCATCTTCGTATCATTTGATCACTACCAATGTGCCATAAATAAGGATCATCCCAAATGTATTTCTTTGAATCGCTCCGAAGTTTATCAATTTGATTTTTGGAAAACCAATGGGGGTGTTCATCAGAAGCCAAATAGTTTACAAGATTAGCGAACCATGGTATTTCACTTTGAGCAGCAAATAAATCCTCATCTGGAAAGGTTTCCTTAATTGGGGAAAACAACTGAAATTTCCTATTCCCAATAGATGGTATCCTGCTCAAATGATCAGCAACAAGGTTCTCACATCCTTTCTTATCTTTTATTTCAACATCAAACTCCTGTAAAAGCAAAATCCATCTCAGAAGTCTTGGTTTTGCATCATGTTTCTTCATCAAGAATCTGATTGCAGAATGATCAGTAAAAACAATCACCTTGGAGCCCAGCAGATAACTTCTAAATTTGTCTAGAGCAATGACAACAGCCAGCAGTTCTTTCTCAGTTGTTGTGTAGTTTGATTGGGCTTGATCAAGAGTTCGGGAGGCATAGGAAATCACATGAGATTTCTTTTCTATCCTTTGACTCAATACTGCCCCAAGAGAAAAATCAGATGCATCTGTCATTATTTCAAAGGGATTGTCCCATATAGGAGGTTGAACAATGGGAGGGGTTATCAATCTTTGTTTTATATCATGAAAAGAATTTATGCAATTCTTATCAAAGACAAATGGGACATCTTTTTGGAGTAATCTGGACAATGGAAGTGCAATCGTACTGAAATCTTTAATGAATCTCCTATAAAATCCAGCATGCCCGAGGAAGGATCTCACATATCTGACAGTTTTTGGGTATGGTAATGAAGAAATGACCTCAACTTTGGATTGATCAACTTGAATTCCATCACGGGACACAACATTTCCAAGAACGATCCCTTTAGCAACCATAAAATGGTATTTTTCGTAATTTAGAACAAGGTTCTTTTCAGTGCATGTTTTCAGGACACATTCCAAGCTTTTCAAACAAATTTCAAAAGATGATCCATACACAGTGAAGTCATCCATAAAAACTTCCATGCAAGTTTCCAAAAATTCAGAGAAGATACTTATCATACACCTTTGAAAAGTTCCTGGGGCATTACATAAACCGAAGGGCATCCTTCTGTAAGCAAAAGTTCCAAATGGGCATGTGAAAGTGGTTTTCTCTTGATCCTCAGGTAAAATGTGAATATGAAAATATACAGAGAATCCATCCAGAAAACAGTAGTGGGTTTTTCCAGCTAGTCTTTCAAGGACTTGATCAAGGAATGGTAATGGGAAGTGGTCTTTCCTTGTAACCAAATTGAGTTTCCTGTAATCAATGCACATTCTCCATTTATTTGGAAGCCTTATGGGGACAAGATCACCAAATTCATTCCTTGAGATTGTAAATCCACTTTTTTTAGGAACAACATGGACTGGACTTACCCATTGACTATCAGATATGGGAAAAATAATTCCAGCAGCCAACAAGGTGGTGACTTCTTTCTTCACAACCTCCAAAAGTGTTGGGTTTAGTCTTCTTTGAAATTGTCTAACCGGTCTAGTGTTCTCCTCTAGTAAAATTCTGTGCATGCAAACTGAGGGGATGATTCCTGTTAGATTAGAGAGAGTCCATCCTATGGCTTCCTTGTGGGACTTGAGAACTTCCAACAATTGGTTTTCCTGGACTTCTGACAATTCTTTTGAGATTATTAGAGGAAATTGTTCCTTATGACCTGGGAAGGCATACTTGAGGTTATCTGGAAGGCGTTTCAATTCTACCACAGGTGGGTTGGTTTCATTGATAACTGGGAACTCTTCAGAAGTTTGATTGTTTGGTGAAGCTCCATGTTCATCATAGTTATCTCTTTCTATGATATCATGACTTGTTGCATGTGAAAAATTGGAAACCTCTCCTGGAATACCACTAACAGATTCAATGGTTTCTAGAAATTCATCTTCATCATTTCTCGGATATCCAGTCTCAACATCCCAAGACTCTTCATAGTCTCCAATTTCATCCTCATTTTTTATCTGATTCGGTATCATACAAATATCCATATTCTTCCACATCAGTTGGTATTTCATCACAGAAAAAATTAGGTAACATGCCAGAGGAAAACCAATCAATCATGTTTACATGGGGAGTTGAATGATCCTCAACTGGGTGTTTCATTGAATCAAAAATGTTGAAATGAACAACATCTCCTCCAAATTCCAGTGAAAGTGTTCCCTTGTGAACATTGATGATAGCTTTTGCCGTTTTTAGAAATGGCCTCCCTAGGATGAGGGGAGCATGTGTGCTGAACCGATCATCTTCCATATCCAAAACATAGAAGTCAACAGGAAAAATCATGTCTCTCACTTGAACGAGAACATCCTCTATAACTCCAGTAGGTTTGGTGGTACTTCGGTTTGCGAGTTGAATGATAATTCCAGAGGGTTTTAAGTCTCCAACCTGAAGAGATGAGTAGACAGAATGTGGCATGACATTGATGGAGGCCCCTAGATCAAGAATCACATCTTTGAATTCACATTTCCCAATGGTACATGGAATGGTAAATGTCCCAGGGTCTTTACACTTGACTGGAAGGGAATGTTGAATCAATGATGAGACATTCCTTCCTAAGTTTACTTTTTCTCCCCCTTTGAACTTCCTCTTGTTGGTACACATGTCTTTCAGAAACTTAGCGTACCTCGGAATTTGTTTCACAGCATCGAGCAATGGAATATTGACTTGGACTTTCTTGAATGTTTCCAAAACCTCCTTATACAATTCTTTTTCAGCACTTGACTTTGGTGGTGGTTCACACCTTGGATAAGGCAGTGGAGGTTTGAATGTTTCTGGGGTATTCTGAGTATGTTTCGGAGGAACATAAGTGCCAGACATCCTCTTCCAATCATTCTTTGTTCTTTCAAACAATATTTCTTCTCTTGACTTTGAGTTTCTATCAACTTCAGATTTTTCATCATTTTTATCAAGGGTAGGATTTTCATCAACAGTATCAGAAGAAGGCTTGATGTTCTCAATCTGAGGATTTTTCAATTTTGTTCCACTCCTAAGTTCAATTGTACTCACATTTTCCTTCCCATTATCCCTCGGATTTACTTGTGGATGTGAGGGTAAACCACCACTCATTTGATTTGTTATGCAATTAATACCAGAGGCAAGTTGACCCATTTGAGTCATCAAGGTATTCATTTTGTTATCTTGCTGTTTTGTGTATTCTTTTAGTTCCCTCATTTCCTCTTGTTGTTTCCTCATTACTTCTTCAAGGATCCTATCTGAGTTTTGAGTGGGAGGGGTGGGGTGAAAATTGCTTCCAGAATGAGCATTGGCTTGCTCATTGAAATATCTTGGTTGATAATTACTTGATTATCCTTGGAAGAATCCTCTTGGTTGTTCAGGTTGACGAAATCTTTCATTTGAGTTGTTGTTCTATCCTTGATTGAAATTTTGGTTGCTTTGAAATGGTCTTTGCTGGTTTGGTTGAAATGGTCTTCCAGGAAAAACTGCATTGCAGTTCTCAGGAGGCTCTTTCATTTGCGGGCATTGGTCACTAAAATGTTCATTCGAAGAACAAATCCCACAGTGGACATGTAGTTGGAAAGCTGCTTCAGGTTTGGGTTGGGTTGGTGGGGTGTTAGAAAACATTATTGACCTTACCATGGTGGTGAGATCAGATAGTTGACTTGCAATTGTGTTGTTTTCGGGACTAGTAGTAGGGAATTCTTGTGCAGCTTTGACATGAAGAAGGCCTCTGGTTCTAAATTGTTGGGCATTCTGGGCCATGTTTGCAATTAAAATCCTAGCAGCAGCTGGTGTCTTATCAACTAAAGCTCCTCCTGTAGCAGCATCGATCATACTTCTATCAGTGAGACACAATCCTTCATAAAAGTATTGAATGAGAAGCTGGACACTGATTTGATGATGGGGGCAACTAAAACAAAGACGTTTGAACCTTTCCCAGTATTCGTGAAGCGTTTCTCCTTGTGTTTGCCTAATTCCACAAATCTCCTTTCGAATGGAGGCAGTTCTAGACGCAGGGAAAAATTTTTCAAGGAAAATCTTTTTTAATTCATTCCACTTTCTAATCAAGGTTGAGTGAGAATAGAAAAACCATTCCTTAGCAACTCCATCTAGAGAAAAAGGAAACGACCTAAGCTTCATTTTATCGGCATCAACTCCATGAGGTTTCATATTGACACACAGATAACTAAATTCTTTGAGGTGTTTGTGTGGGTCTTCATCGGGAAACCCATTGAATTTGGGAAGCTGGTGGATGAAACCGGACTTTATTTCAAATCCAGCAGGGGCATCAGGGTACTCAACAGGATTCTCGTGATTTTCATCATAGGACGAAGCCAGTTCTTTCAAAGTTCTATTTTCAGCCATTTGGATTTCAGTTTCAACTAAGTCCCTCCTAGGTGTATTGGTGGAAGATTCACAACTTGAAACTTGTGGATTATTACATCTAACCCTAGTGTGAAAAGTTCTATCAATTTCTGAATCTAAAGGTAACAAGTTCGGTTCAGAAGTTCGGGTCATGCAAGAGAAAGGAGAAAAAAAATATATATATATATAAAACTAAAATAAAATAAACTCTAGCAACCTCCCCGGCAACGACGCCAGTTGATGTGAGCGTTTTTGTCGTGAAACCCTCAATCAATATTTTCCCTTTTTATGTAGCACACTGGTGACCACAGGGTTGTCTCTCGAGGAGGTTGCAGTTCGAGTTGTAAAACTGTCACTTTTGTTGTTTTGTTTGTTTTTAATGAAATGAAAATGGGGGTTTGATTAACAATTTGAAAATAAAATTTTAATTAAATTCTAAACTTAAATAATTTTAAAGGAAAGATAATGTGGGTTTGAAATCAAGAATAAAAATAGCAGTCGCAGACAAGCTTCACCCTCTCGGACACTCCCCTCTTCCTTATATATAAAAAATATCTCTTATTTTAAATTCCTAAATGTACCCCCAAGGACCCCCAGGTTTACACTCAAATTTGAAAAGACACCATATTTAAGACTTCAATATGATTTTTGTCCCTCCTATAGAAGTGATTCAATTACTTAAATACCTCCAAGTAATTGAACCTAATTGAATTCACTATGCTCAATGACAAAACCTCACTAAAGAATTTTAAATAGCGAAGTAAATTGTTCTACTTTATAGATGGAACAATGGTCAAATCAAATTTTTTGAAAATATATTTAAGAAAGAAAACAACCAGATTCATTCAAAAATATAGTTTCAAGAGAAATTCAAAAAAAGAGATTACACATTAAAATCCAAACTCGGAAGAGAGTGTCCGTCGGGTGTCGCCGTCCGCAACCACTTGCCGCTTAGCCTTCCATCACTTGAGAAGCCTTCATCTTTTCTATTGAATATTAAAAGAATTTCATCTTCTTAAGGATCAAAATCTACACCTTCCCCTTCACTCTCTCAAGCCAAATCCCTTTTGTGAGGGATGGTGTGGTGAAGAATAGAATATCTTGAGAGGTAGGATCTCCCCTCCTTTTATAGGCAGATTTTATCTTCACAAAGTTGTCGCGTTTTAGACCCATTAAATGGCCGATTCATGCGTTGACCTCTTCATAAATATTGTTCATAAATGTCGTGGCCGTCCACCCTCAAAAGTTCAGATTACTTGGACACGTAGTAAGGGATTTATGGTTTTTCTATTGAAAATAGATTTCTATGGATGAAGCTTCCTAGAAGCTTCCTTCAAAACTCTATCACTAAACGGACTTCATAAATCCTTCCAAACGGCTTGAAATTTATTGAGGAGACGCGCCTTGGAGTCCTCTGTCATAGCCAGGTGGAATCGCATCATTTGGAGTAGTGTAGGCCGAAATTTGCTTCCATTACTATGGTGGAGTTAATGCAGTCCTCAAGGAACAAATTGTCAACTTCATTGATTTGTTTGGGCATCATTAATA
Source organism: Viscum album (assembly GCA_963277665.1). Classification (NCBI taxonomy): domain Eukaryota; kingdom Viridiplantae; phylum Streptophyta; class Magnoliopsida; order Santalales; family Viscaceae; genus Viscum; species Viscum album. The sequence continues at coordinate 29,651,917 of OY728150.1, read as the reverse complement.
TCGATTCAACCCCTGGTCCTTAAGAGAAAGTTGAAGGCAATAAAACAAGGGTTCAAAAAAAATTCGAATCACAAAATTTGAAAATATATTTTATAATATATGACCAAAATACCCCTGTGATAAAAATCTGTTAAAAATCCAGAATTATGAAATTTAAACTTTTTATCCCAAAACACACTATAAATCCAAAATTGTTACAAATAAGATCAAATTGTCAAATTTGTGAGGTTTAAATCATTTAAATAGAAATTAAAAATATTGGAAATATTATCTCTATCAATTCCCCCACACTTGGCTCTTGGACTCCTGGACAAGTGAGCACGGTATAAGGAAAAATAAAACACATACCAATGGGGTTTACCAATTTACCACAACGAATTAAAAAGATATCATGCCTCATTAAAGAAAAATATTTAAAATTCTAAATTCAAATCATTCAATCCATTTCCACTTATTTTGTCTTCTCATGGACACAACACACTTACCTCACATTCATTTTTCTCTCAGCACACAATATAGATTTGCAACATGGCTTTTCTCATCCAACTCATGCAAGAATTACCATAGGCTTGATAAATTTCTACATCTCCACCCTATGTGAACCAAGAACATGTGATTATCATGAGGACTTTACAAGGTTTTTCTGTGGCTTGGGGTTGGTAGGTTTCAAATGTGAAAAATTTTGTGGCTGAATAAGGAGGGTTTGGCTCTTTTTGAATTAGAAATGCATGATTCTAATTTTTACTCAAGTATGGTCTCCTCCATATTCTCTTAAAATAATCAGCTCTGATCTTCTGTTTTCCACCCCATTCCATCAATATTTCAGCAGAAAGTATGAATTTTTTTTAAGCTCCAGATAGGCACAACTTATTTCCATTGCGAGCTCCAGATAGGCACAGCTCCATTTCATTTGAGAGCTCCAGATAGGCACAACTTATTTCCATTGCGAGCTCCAGATAGGCACAACTCCATTTCATTTGAGAGCTCCAGATAGGCACAACTCCATTTCATTTGAGAGCTTCAGATCGGCACAGCTCCCAGAAAAATATATTCCAGCATCACAAATACGCCTTCAATGTTTAAATGTTCTCCCAAAGGAACACCAAATGAGGTAGCACATAATGAGTCATCTTCCCCTTCACACTTAAGTTCAACTAGATCATGCATTTATACTTCCAGAGCAGGTTGGAAAGGGAAATTTGGCTTGTAATGTGGCTAACCTAACAGGCTATACATGGCTACTAAGGGCTCACGAAGGATAAAATGTTCAAGGAAGGCCAAAATAAAAAGGATAATCATGAAAAGGAGGCTCCAATATTCAAAAAAATGCCTCAATCATTTTAATCACACGTATCTCATCCCTCATGTTTTGATAGAAATAAATCAAGTTCTGGTTTAAACAAACACAAATTGGTTCTCTCAGAAAAGAGGTAAATGTAAAGAAGATGTAAAAATGGGTCCAGAGGCCTCACAGGAATAAGAATTTCAATCACAATGACAGTGATATGTGCCATGATATTTAAAAATCAGATGTCATTTTAAGAATTTTCCAAATTTTTGAACTTAAAACAATGTCGTATTCATCATTCATTTTTCTTTAGTTTCAAAGGATAAGTTGGTTCACTCCATGGCATGAGTTTCAAATGAAATTCAAGAAATTCCAAAACCCTTTTTTTTAAAAGAAACACGAAGAAAGAAGAAGAAAAAGAAAAAGAAAAAAAAAATGGAAAGAAATTTTGACAACAAAAAATTTCAAAAACAAAGTTCGTAAAAAAAAATCTACTCTACCCAGCATTGTGTCCCCCCACACTTATTCTATGCAATGTCCTCATTGTGTTGTTTTTTTAGCATGAAATTCAGGAAATTAAAGACAAAGAAAAAATAAATGATACAGAAAGACACAACCTGGAATCAATTATATTATGTGTCATGAAGTTGAATTTCCTCCCCTGGAGGATCATGAAAAGTTTCTCGAAATAGCTGCAATCGATGCCCATTGACAGTGAATGATGTCTCTTTGTCTGGATCATTAATCTGTATTGCACCAAAAGGAAAAACATGAGTAACAATGAATGGGCCAGACCATTTGGAACGAAATTTACCTGGGAAGAGTTTCAATCTGGCATCAAATAGCAGAACTTTGTCTCCCTCCTTGAAGTTTTTGTTGAGAATCCTACCATCATGAAAGGCTTTGATTCTCTCTTTGTATAACCTGGAGCTTTCGTATGCATTATTTCTGACCTCCTCCAACTCCTGCAAACAATATTTTCTTTCTTTCCCAGTAGAATATAGGTTCATGTTACATGTTTTTACATCCCAAATTGATTTGTGTTCTAACTCAACTGGTAGATGACAAGCCTTTCCATAGACCAATCTAAATGGTGACATTCCAATGGGGGTTTTGAAAGCAGTTCTATGGGCCCAAAGAGCATCATCAAGTCTCAAACTCCAATCCTTTCTATTTGGGTTCACTGTTTTTTCTAGGATTTGTTTGATCTCCCTATTAGACAACTCATCCATTCCATTTGTTTGAGGATGATAGGGTGTAGAGACCCTATGATTAACACCGTATTTCTTCAAAAGTGATTCCAAAGTCCTATTACAACAATGGTTACCTTGATCTGTAATTAGAAACTTTGGAAATCCAAACCTTGAAAACAAATTTCCTTTCAAAAATTTAGACACAATCTTTGCATCATCAGTTCGGGTAGGGATAGCCTCTACCCACTTGGAAACATAATCAATAGCCAACAAGATGTAGAGATATCCAAATGAATTAGGAAAAGGCCCCATGAAATCCATTCCCCATACATCAAAAACATCACAAAACAAAAGTGGGTTTTGTGGCATCTCATTCCGCTTGGAAATGTTTCCTTGGAATTGACAATTTTTACAGGTTTTGCAGAATTCAAAAGCATCTCTAAAAATGGTGGGCCAATACAATCCAGAATCAAGAACATTTCTTGCTGTTCTTTGTGGTCCAAAGTGTCCTCCACAGTTTAATGTGTGGCAGAAATTTAGGATGGATTGAAATTCAGAGTTCGAAATGCATCTTCGTATCATTTGATCACTACCAATGTGCCATAAATAAGGATCATCCCAAATGTATTTCTTTGAATCGCTCCGAAGTTTATCAATTTGATTTTTGGAAAACCAATGGGGGTGTTCATCAGAAGCCAAATAGTTTACAAGATTAGCGAACCATGGTATTTCACTTTGAGAAGCAAATAAATCCTCATCTGGAAAGGTTTCCTTAATTGGGGAAAACAACTGAAATTTCCTATTCCCAATAGATGGTATCCTGCTCAAATGATTAGCAACAAGGTTCTCACATCCTTTCTTATCTTTTATTTCAACATCAAACTCCTGTAAAAGCAAAATCCATCTCAGAAGTCTTGGTTTTGCATCATGTTTCTTCATCAAGAATCTGATTGCAGAATGATCAGTAAAAACAATCACCTTGGAGCCCAGCAGATAACTTCTAAATTTGTCTAGAGCAAAGACAACGGCCAACAGTTCTTTCTCAGTTGTTGTGTAGTTTGATTGGGCTTGATCAAGAGTTCGGGAGGCATAGGCAATCACATGAGATTTCTTTTCTATCCTTTGACTCAATACTGCCCCAAGAGAAAAATCAGATGCATCAGTCATTATTTCAAAGGGAATGTCCCATATAGGAGGTTGAACAATGGGAGGGGTTATCAATATTTGTTTTACATCATGAAAAGAATTTATGCAATTCTTATCAATGACAAATGGGACATCTTTTTGGAGTAATCTGGACAATGGAAGTGCAATCGTACTGAAATCTTTAATGAATCTCCTATAAAATCCAACATGCCTAAGGAAGGATCTCACATATCTGACAGTTTTTGGGTATGGTAATGAAGAAATGACCTCAACTTTGGATTGATCAACTTGAATTCCATCACGGGACACAACATGTCCAAGAACGATCCCTTTAGCGACCATAAAATGGCATTTTTCGTAATTTAGAACAAGGTTCTTTTCAATGCATGTTTTCAGGACACGTTCCAAGCTTTTCAAACAACTTTCAAAATATGATCCATACACAGTGAAGTCATCCATAAAAACTTCCATGCAAGTTTCCAAAAAATCAGAGAAGATGCTTATCATACACCTTTGAAAAGTTCCTGGGGCATTACATAAACCGAAGGGCATCCTTCTGTAAGCAAAAGTTCCAAATGGGCATGTGAAAGTGGTTTTCTCTTGATCCTCAGGTAAAATGTGAATCTGAAAATATCCAGAGAATCCATCCAGAAAACAGTAGTGGGTTTTTCCAGCTAGTCTTTCAAGGACTTGATCAAGGAATGGTAACGGGAAGTGGTCTTTCCTTGTAACCAAATTGAGTTTCCTGTAATCAATGCACATTCTCCATTTATTTGGAAGCCTTATGGGGACAAGATCACCAAATTCATTCCTTGAGATTGTAAATCCACTTTTTTTAGGAACAACATGGACTGGACTTACCCATTGACTATCAGATATGGGAAAAATAATTCCAGCAGCCAACAAGGTGGTGACTTCTTTCTTCACAACCTCCAAAAGTGTTGGGTTTAGTCTTCTTTGAAATTGTCTTACCGGTCTAGTGTTCTCCTCTAGTAAAATTCTGTGCATGCAAACTGAGGGGCTGATTCCTGTTAGATTAGAGAGAGTCCATCCTATGGCTTCCTTGTGGGACTTGAGAACTTCCAACAATTGGTTTTCCTGGACTTCTGACAATTCTTTTGAGATTATTACAGGGAATTGTTCCTTATGACCTAGGAAGGCATACTTGAGGTTATCTGGAAGGGGTTTCAATTCTACCACAGGTGGGTTGGTTTCATTGATAACTGGGAACTCTTCAGAAGTTTGATTGTTTGGTGAAGCTCCATGTTCATCATAGTTATCTCTTTCTATGATATCATGACTTGTTTCATGTGAAAAATTGGAAACCACTCCTAGAATACCACTAACAGATTCAATGGTTTCTAGAAATTCATCTTCCTCATTTCTCAGATATCCAGTCTCAACATCCCAAGACAATTCATAGTCTCCAATTTCATCCTCATTTTTATCTGATTCGGTATCATACAAATATCCATCTTCTTCCACATCAGTTGGTATTTCGTCACAGAAAAAATTAGGTAACATGCCAGAGGAAAACCAATCAATCATGTTTACATGGGGAGTTGAATGATCCTCAACTGGGTGTTTCATTGAATGAAAAATGTTGAAATGAACAACATCTCCTCCAAATTCCAGTGAAAGTGTTCCCTTGTGAACATTGATGATAGCTTTTTCCGTTTTTAGAAATGGCCTCCCTAGGATGAGGGGAGAATGTGTGCTGAACCGATCATCTTCCATATCCAAAACATAGAAGTCAACAGGAAAAATCATGTCTCTCACTTGAACGAGAACATCCTCTATAACTCCAGCAGGTTTGGTGGTAATTCGGTTTGCGAGTTGAATGATAATTCCAGAGGGTTTTAAGTCTCCAACCTGAAGAGATGAGTAGAAAGAATGTGGCATGACATTGATGGAGGCCCCTAGATCAAGCATCACATCTTTGAATTCACATTTCCCAATGGTACAGGGAATGGTAAATGTCCCAGGGTCTTTACACTTGACTGGAAGGGCATGTTGAATCAATGATTAGACATTCCTTCTTAAGTTTACTTTTTCTCCCCCTTTGAACTTCCTCTTGTTGGTACACATGTCTTTCAGAAACTTAGCGTACCTCGGAATTTGTTTCACAGCATCGAGCAATGGAATATTGACTTGGACTTTCTTGAATGTTTCCAAAACCTCCTTATCCAATTATTTTTCATCACTTGACTTTGGTGGTGGTTCACACCTTGGATAAGGCGGTGGAGGTTTAAATGTTTCTGGGGTATTCTGAGTATGTTTCGGAGGAACATGAGGGCCAGACATCCTCTTCCAATCATTCTTTGTTCTTTCAAACAAGATTTCTTCTCTGGACTTTGAGTTTCTATCAACTTCAGATTTTTCATCATTTTTATCAAGGGTAGGATTTTCATCAACAGTATCAGAAGAAGGCTTGATGTTCTCAATCTGAGGATTTTTCAATTTTGTTCCACTCCTAAGTTCAATTGTACTCACATTTTCCTTCCCATTATTCCTCGGATTTACTTGTGGATGTGAGGGTAAACCACCACTCATTTGATTTGTTATGCAATTAATACCAGAGGCAAGTTGACCCATTTGAGTCATCAAGGTATTCATTTTGTTATCTTGTTGTTTTGTGTATTCTTTTAGTTCCCTCCTTTCCTCTTGTTGTTTCCTCATTGCTTCTTCAAGGTTCCTATCCGAGTTTTGAGTGGGAGGGGTAGGGTGAAAATTGCTTCCAGAATGAGCATTGTCTTGCTCATTGAAATATCTTGGTTGATAATTACTTGATTGTCCTTGGAAGAATCCTCTTGGTTGTTCAGGTTGACGAAATCTTTCATTTGAGTTGTTGTTCCATCCTTGATTGAAATTTTGGTTATTTTGAAATGGTCTTTGCTGGTTTGGTTGAAATGGTCTTCCAGGAAAAACTGCATTGCAGTTCTCAGGAGGCTCTTTCATTTGCGGGCATTGGTCACTAAAATGTTCATTCGAAGAACAAATCCAACAGTGGACATGTAGTTGGAAAGCTGCTTCAGGTTTGGGTTGGGTTGGTGGGGTGTTAGACAACATTATTGACCTTACCATGGTGGTGAGATCAGATAGTTGACTTGCAATTGTGTTGTTTTTGGGACTAGTAGTAGGGAATTCTTGTGCAGCTTTGACATGAAGAAGGCCTCTGGTTCCAAATTGTTGGGAATTCTGGGCCATGTTTGCAATTAAAATCCTAGCAGCAGCTGGTGTCTTATCAACTAAAGCTCCTCCTGCAGCAGCATCGATCATACTTCTATCAGTGAGACACAATCCTTCATTAAAGTATTGAATGAGAAGCTGGTCACTGATTTGATGATGGGGGCAACTAAAACAAAGACATTTGAACCTTTCCCAGTATTCGTGAAGCGTTTCTCCTTGTGTTTGCCTAATACCACAAATCTCATTTCGAATGGAGGCAGTTCTAGACGCAGGGAAAATTTTTTCAAGGAAAATCTTTTTTAATTCATTCCAATTTCTAATCAAGGTTGAGTGAGAATAGAAAAAACATTCCTTAGCAACTCCATCTGGAGAAAAAGGAAACGACCTAAGCTTCATTTGATCGGCATCAACTCCATGAGGTTTCATATTGACACACAAATAACTAAATTCTTAGAGGTGTTTGTGTGGGTCTTCACCGGGAAACCCATTGAATTTGGGAAGCTGGTGGATGAAACCAGACTTTATTTCAAATCCAGCAGGGGCATCAGGGTACTCAACAGGATTCTCGTGATTTTCATCATAGGACGAAGCCAGTTCTTTCAAAGTTCTATTTTCAGCCATTTGGATTTCAGTTTCAACTAAGTCCCTCCTAGGTGTATTGGTGGAATATTCACAACTTGAAACTTGTGGATTATTACCTCTAACCCTAGTGGGAAAAGTTCTATCAATTTCTGAATCTAAAGGTAACAAGTTCGGTTCAGAAGTTCGAGTCATGCAAGAGAAAGGAGAAAAAAATATATATATATATATAAAACTAAAATAAAATCAACTCCAGCAACCTCCCCGGCAACGGCGCCAGTTTATGTGAGCGTTTTTGTCGTGAAACCCTCAATCAATATTTTCCCTTTTTATGTAGCACAGTGGTGACCACAGGGTTGTCTCTCGAGGAGGTTGCAGTTCGAGTTGTAAAACTGTCACTTTTGTTGTTTTGTTTGTTTTTAATGAAATGAAAATGGGGGTTTGATTAACAATTTGAAAATAAAATTTTAATTAAATTCTAAACTTAAATAATTTTAAAGGAAAGATAATGTGGGTTTGAAATCAAGAATAAAAATAGCAGTCGCAGACAAGCTTTACCCTCTCGGACACTCCCCTCTTCCTTGTATATAAAAAATATCTCTTATTTTAAATTCCTAAATGTACCCCCAAGGACCCCCAGGTTTACACTCAAATTTGAAAAGACACCATATTTAAGACTTAAATATGATTTTTTTCCCGCCTATAGAAGTGATTCAATTACTTAAATACCTCCAAGTAATTGAACCTAATTGAATTCACTATGCTCAATGACAAAACCTCACCAAAGAATTTTAAATAGCGAAGTCAATTGTTCTACTTTATAGATGGAACAATGGTCAAATAAAATTTGTTGAAAATATATTTAAGAAAGAAAACAACCAGATTCATTCAAAAATATAGGTTCAAGAGAAATTCAAAAAAAGAGATTACACATTAAAATCCAAACTCGGAAGAGAGTGTCCGTCGGGTGTCGCCGTCCGCAACCACTTGCCGCTTAGCCTTCCATCACTTAAGAAGCCTTCATCTTTTCTATTGAATATTCAAATAATTTCATCTTCTTAAGGATCAAAATATCCACCTTCCCCTTCACTCTCTCAAGACAACTCCCTTTTGTGAGGGATGGTGTGGTGAAGAATAGAATATCTTGAGAGGTAGGATCTCCCCTCCTTTTATAGGCAGATTTTATCTTCATAGAGTTGTCACGTTTTAGACCCATTAAATGGCCGATTCACTCGTTGACCTCTTCATCAATATTGTTCATCAATGTCGTGGACGTCCACCCTCAAAATTTCAGATTACTTGGACATGTAGTAAGGGATTTATGGTTTTTCTATTGAAAATAGATTTCTCTAGATGAAGCTTCCTAGAAGCTTCCTTCAAAACTCTATCACTAAACGGCCATCATAAAGGATTCCAAACGGCTTGAAATTTATTTAGGAGACGCGCCTTGGAGTCCTCTGTCATAGCCAGGTAGAATCGCATCATTTGGAGTAGTGTAGGCCGAAATTTGCTTCCATTACTATGATGAAGTTAATGCAGTCCTCAAGGAACAAATTGTCAACTTCATTGATTTTTTGGGCATCATTAATATCGATTCAACCCCTGGTCCTGAAGAGAAAGTTGAAGGCAATACAATAAGGGTTCAAAAAAACTTCGAATCACAAAATTTGGAAATATATTTTATAAGATATGACCAAAATACCCCTGTGATAAAAATCTGTTAAAAATCGAGAATTATGAAATTTAAACCTTTTATCCCAAAACACACTATAAATCCAAAATTGTTACAAATAAGATCAAATTGTCAAATTTGTGAGGTTTAAATCATTTAAATAGACATTAAAAATATTGGAAATATTATCTCTATCAATTCCCCCACACTTGGCTCTTGGACTCCTGGACAAGTGAGCACGGTATAAGGAAAAATAAAACACATACCAATGGGGTTTACCAATTTACCACAATGAATTAAAAAGATATCATGCCTCATTAAAGAAAAATATTTAAAATTCTAAATTCAAATCATTCAATCCATTTCCACTTATTTTGTCTTCTCATGGACACAACACACTTACCTCACATTCATTTTTCTCTCAGCACACAATATAGATTTGCAACAAGGCTTTTCTCATCCAACTCATGCAAGAATTACCATAGGCTTGATAAATTTCTACATCTCCACCCGATGTAAACCAAGAACATGTGATTATCATGAGGACTTTACAAGGTTTTTCTGTGGCTTGGGGTTGGTAGGTTTCAAATGTGAATTTTTTTTTGGCTGAATAAGGAGGGTTTGGCTCTTTTTGAATTAGAAATGCATGATTCTAATTTTTACTCAAGTATGGTCTCCTCCATATTCTCTTAAAATAATCAGCTCTGATCTTCTGTTTTCCACCCCATTCCATCAATATTTCAGCAGAAAGTATGAATTTTTTTAAGCTCCAGATAGGCACAACTTATTTCCATTGCGAGCTCCAGATAGGCACAGCTCCATTTCATTTGAGAGCTCCAGATAGGCACAACTTATTTCCATTGCGAGCTCCAGATAGGCAAAGCTCCATTTCATTTGAGAGCTCCAGATAGGCACAACTCCATTTCATTTGAGAGCTCCAGATCGGCACAGCTCCCAGAAAAATATATTCCAGCATCACAAATACGCCTTCAATGTTTAAATGTTCTCCCAAAGCAACACCAAATGAGGTAGCACATAATGAGTCATCTTCCCCTTCACACTTAAGTTCAACTAGATCATGCATTTATACTTCCAGAGCAGGTTGGAAAGGTAAATTTGGCTTGTAATGTGGCTAACCTAACAGGCTATACATGGCTACTAAGGGCTCACGAAGGATAAAATGTTCAAGGAAGGCCAAAATAAAAAGGATAATCATGAAAAGGAGGCTACAATATTCAAACAAATGCCTCAATCATTTTAATCACACGTATCTCAGCCCTCAAGTTTTGATAGAAATAAATCAAGTTCTGGTTTAAACAAACACGAATTGGTTCTCTCAAGAAAGAGGTAAATGTAAAGAAGATGTAAAAATGGGTCCAGAGGCCTCACAAGAATAAGAATTTCAATCACAATTACAGTGATATGTGCCATGATATTTAAAAATCAGTGGTCATTTTAAGAATTTTCCAAATTTTTGAACTTAAAACAATGTCGTATTCATCATTCATTTTTATTTAGTTTCAAAGGATAAGTTGGTTCACTCCATGGCATGAGTTTCAAATGAAATTCAAGAAATTCCAAAACCCTTTTTTTAAAAGAAACACGAAGAAAGAAGAAGAAAAAGAAAAAGAAAAAAAAATGGAAAGAAATTTTGACAACAAAAAATTTCAAAAACAAAGTTCGTAAAAAAAATCTACTCTACTCAGCATTGTGTCCCCCCACACTTATTCTATGCAATGTCCTAATTGTGTAGTTTTTTTAGCATGAAATTCAGGAAATTAAAGACAAAGCAAAAATAAATGATAAGGAAAGACACAACCTGGAATCAATTATATTATGTGTCATGAAGTTGAATTTCCTCCCCTGGAGGATCATGAAAATTTTCTCGAAATAGCTTCAATCGATGCCCATTGACAGTGAATGATGTCTCTTTGTCTGGATCTTTAATCTGTATTGCACCAAAAGGAAAAACATGAGTAACAATGAATGGGCCAGACCATTTGGAACGAAATTTACCTGGGAAGAGTTTCAATCTGGCATCAAATAGCAGAACTTTGTCTCCCTCCTTGAAGTTTTTTTTGAGAATCCTCCCATCATGAAAGGCTTTTCTTCTCTCTTTGTATAACCTGGAGCTTTCGTATGCATTATTTCTGATCTCCTCCAACTCCTGCAAACAATATTTTCTTTCTTTCCCAGCAGAATATAGGTTCATGTAACATGTTTTTACAGCCCAAAAGGATTTGTGTTCTAACTCAACTGGTAGATGACAAGCCTTTCCGTAGACCAATCTAAATGGTGACATTCCAATGGGGGTTTTGAAAGCAGTTCTATGGGCCCAAAGAGCATCATCAAGTCTCAAACTCCAATCCTTTCTATTTGGGTTCACTGTTTTTTCTAGGATTTGTTTGATCTCCCTATTAGACAACTCATCCATTCCATTTGTTTGAGGATGATAGGGTGTAGAGACCCTATGATTAACGCCGTATTTCTTCAAAAGTGATTCCAAAGTCCTATTACAAAAATGGGTACCTTGATCTGTAATTAGAAACTTTGGAAATCCAAACCTTAAAAACAAATTTCCTTTCAAAAATTTAGACACAATCTTTGCATCATCAGTTCGGGTGGGGATAGCCTCTACCCACTTGGAAACATAATCAAAAGGCAACAAGATGTAGAGATATCCAAATGAATTAGGAAAAGGCCCCATGAAATTCATTCCCCATACATCAAAAACATCACAAAACAAAAGTGGGTTTTGTGGCATCTCATTCCGCTTGGAAATGTTTCCTTGGAATTGACAATTTTTACAGGTTTTGCAGAATTCAAAAGCATCTCTAAAAATGGTGGGCCAATACAATCCAGAATCAAGAACTTTTCTTTCTGTTCTTTGTGGTCCAAAGTGTCCTCCACAGTTTAATGTGTGGCAGAAATTTAGGATGGATTGAAATTCAGAGTTCGAAATGCATCTTCGTATCATTTGATCACTACCAATGTGCCATAAATAAGGATCATCCCAAATGTATTTCTTTGAATTGCTCCGAAGTTTATCAATTTGATTTTTGGAAAACCAATGGGGGTGTTCATCAGAAGCCAAATAGTTTACAAGATTAGCGAACCATGGTATTTCACTTTGAACAACAAATAAATCCTCATCTGGAAAGGTTTCTTTAATTGGGGAAAACAACTGAAATTTCCTATTCCCAATAGATGGTATCCTGCTCAAATGATCAGCAACAAGGTTCTCAAATCCTTTCTTATCTTTTATTTCAACATCAAACTCCTGTAAAAGAAAAATCCATCTCAGAAGTCTTGGTTTTGCATCATGTTTCTTCATCAAGAATCTGATTGCAGAATGATCAGTAAAAACAATCACCTTGGATCCCAGCAGATAACTTCTAAATTTGTCTAGAGAAAAGACAACAGCCAGCAATTCTTTCTCAGTTGTTGTGTAGTTTGATTGGGCTTGATCAAGAGTTCGGGAGGCATAGGAAATCACATGAGATTTCTTTTCTATCCTTTGACTCAATACTGCCCCAAGAGAAAAATCAGATGCATCTGTCATTATTTTAAAGGAAATGACCCATATAAAAGGTTGAACAATGGGAGGGGTTATCAATCTTTGTTTTAGATCATGAAAAGAATTTATGAAATTCTTATCAAAGACAAATGGGACATCTTTTTGGAGTAATCTGGACAATGGAAGTGCAATCGTACTGAAATCTTTAATGAATCTCCTATAAAATCCAGCATGCCCGAGGAAGGATCTCACATATCTGACAGTTTTTGGGTATGGTAATGAAGAAATGACCTCAACTTTGGATTGATCAACTTTAATTCCATCACGGGACACAACATGTCCAAGAACGATCCCTTTAGCAACCATAAAATGGGATTTTTCGTAATTTAGAACAAGGTTCTTTTCAATGCATGTTTTCAGGACACATTCCAAGCTTTTCAAACAACTTTCAAAAGATGATCCATACATTGTGAAGTCATCCATAAAAACTTCCATGCAAGTTTCCAAAAATTCAGAGAAGATGCTTATCATACACCTTTGAAAAGTTCCTGGGGCATTACATAAACCGAAGGGCATCCTTCTGTAAGCAAAAGTTCCAAATGGGCATGTGAAAGTGGTTTTCTCTTGATCCTCAGGTAAAATGTGAATCTGAAAATATCCAGAGAATCCATCCAGAAAACAGTAGTGGGTTTTTCCAGCTAGTCTTTCAAGGACTTGATCAAGGAATGGTAACGGGAAGCGGTCTTTCCTTGTAACCAAATTGAGTTTCCTGTAATCAATGCACATTCTCCATTTATTTGGAAGCCTTATGGGGACAAGATCACCAAATTCATTCCTTGAGATTGTAAATCCACTTTTTTTAGGAACAACATGGACTGGACTTACCCATTGACTATCAGATATGGGAAAAATAATTCCAGCAGCCAACAAGGTGGTGACTTCTTTCTTCACAACCTCCAAAAGTGTTGGGTTTAGTCTTCTTTGAAATTGTCTTACCGGTCTAGTGTTCTCCTCTAGTAAAATTCTGTGCATGAAAACTGAGGGGCTGATTCCTGTTATATTAGAGAGAGTCCATCCTATGGCTTCCTTGTGGGACTTGAGAACTTCCAACAATTGGTTTTCCTGGACTTCTGACAATTCTTTTGAGATTATTACAGGGAATTGTTCCTTATGACCTAGGAAGGCATACTTGAGGTTATCTGGAAGGGGTTTCAATTCTACCACAGGTGGGTTGGTTTCATTGATAACTGGGAACTCTTCAGAAGTTTGATTGTTTGGTGAAGCTCCATGTTCATCATAGTTATCTCTTTCTATGATATCATGACTTGTTTCATGTGAAAAATTGGAAACCTCTCCTGGAATACCACTAACAGATTCAATGGTTTCTAGAAATTCATCTTCATCATTTCTCAGATATCCAGTCTCAACATCCCAAGAAACTTTATAGTCTCCAATTTCATCCTCATTTTTATCTGATTCGGTATCATACAAATATCCATGTTCTTCCACATCAGTTGGTATTTCATCACAGAAAAAATTAGGTAACATGCCAGAAGAAAACCAATCAATCATGTTTACATGGGGAGTTGAATGATCCTCAACTGGGTGTTTCATTGAATGAAAAATGTTGAAATGAACAACATCTCCTCCAAATTCTAGTGAAAGTGTTCCCTTGTGAACATTGATGATAGCTTTTGCCGTTTTTAGAAATGGCCTCCCTAGGATGAGGGGAGCATGTGTGCTGAACCGATCATCTTCCATATCCAAAACATAGAAGTCAACAGGAAAAATCATGTCTCTTACTTGAACGAGAACATCCTCTATAACTTCAGCAGGTTTGGTGGTACTTCGATTTGCGAGTTGAATGATAATTCCAGAGGGTTTTAAGTCTCCAACCTAAAGAGATGAGTAGACAGAATGTGGCATGACATTGATGGAGGCCCTTAGATCAAGCATCACATCTTTGAATTCACATTTCCCAATGGTACAGGGAATGGTAAATGTCCCAGGGTCTTTACACTTGACTGGAAGGGCATGTTGAATCAATGATGAGACATTCCTTCCTAAGTTTACTTTTTCTCCCCCTTTGAACATCCTCTTGTTGGTACACATGTCTTTCAGAAACTTAGCGTACCTCGGAATTTGTTTCACAGCATCGAGCAATGGAATATTGACTTGGACTTTCTTGAATGTTTCGAAAACCTCCTAATCCAATTCTTTTTCAGCACTTGACTTTGGTGGTGGTTCACACCTTGGATAAGGCAGTGGAGGTTTGAATGTTTTTGGTGTATTCTGAGTATGTTTCGGAGGAACATAAGGGCCAGACATCCTCTTCCAATCATTCTTTGTTCTTTCAAACAAGATTTCTTCTCTTGACTTTGAGTTTCTATCAACTTCAGATTTTTCATCATTTTTATCAAGGGTAGGATTTTCATCAACAGTATCAGAAGAAGGATTGATGTTCTCAATCTGAGGATTTTTCAATTTTGTTCCACTCCTAAGTTCAATTGTACTCACATTTTCCTTCCCATTATTCCTCAGATTTACTTGTGGATGTGAGGGTAAACCACCACTCATTTGATTTGTTATGCAATTAATACCAGAGGAAAGTTGACCCATTTGAGTCATCAAGGTATTCATTTTGTTATCTTGCTGTTTTGTGTATTCTTTTAGTTCCCTCATTTCCTCTCGTTGTTTCCTCATTTCTTCTTCAAGGTTCCTATCCGAGTTTTGAGTGGGAGGGGTAGGGTGAAAATTGCTTCCAGAATGAGCATTGGCTTGCTCATTGAAATATCTTGGTTGATAATTACTTGATTGTCCTTGGAAGAATCCTCTTGGTTGTTCAGGTTGACGAAATCTTTCATTTGAGTTGTTGTTCCATCCTTGATTGAAATTTTGGTTGTTTTGAAATGGACTTTGCTGGTTTGGTTGAAATGGTCTTCCAGGAAAAACTGCATTGCAGTTCTCAGGAGGCTCTTTCATTTGCGGGCATTGGTCACTAAAATGTTCATTCGAAGAATAAATCTAACAGTGGACATGTAGTTGGAAAGCTGCTTCAGGTTTGGGTTGGGTTGGTGGGGTGTTAGACAACATTATTGACCTTACCATGGTGGTGAGATCAGATAGTTGACTTGCAATTGTGTTGTTTTCGGGACTAGTAGTAGGGAATTCTTGTGTAGCTTTGACATGAAGAAGGCCTCTGGTTCCAAATTGTTGGGCATTCTGGGCCATGTTTGCAATTAAAATCCTAGCAGCAGCTGATGTCTTATCAACTAAAGCTCCTCCTGCAGCAGCATCGATCATACTTCTATCAGTGAGACACAATCCTTCATAAAAGTATTGAATGAGAAGATGGTCACTGATTTGATGATGGGGGCAACTAAAACAAAGACGTTTGAACCTTTCCCATTATTCGTGAAGCGTTTCTCCTTGTGTTTGCCTAATTCCACAAATCTCCTTTCGAATGGAGGCAGTTTTAGATGCAGGGAAAAATTTTTCAAGGAAAATATTTTTTAATTCATTCCAATTTCTAATCAAGGTTGAGTGAGAATAGAAAAACCATTCCTTAGCAACTCCATCTGGAGAAAAAGGAAACGACCTAAGCTTCATTTGATCGGTATCAACTCCATGAGGTTTCATATTGACACACAGATAACTAAATTCTTGGAGGTGTTTGTGTGGGTCTTCACCGGGAAACCCATTGAATTTGGGAAGCTGGTGGATGAAACCGGACTTTATTTCAAATCCAGCAGGGGCATCAGGGTACTCAACAGGATTCTCGTGATTTTCATCATAGGACGAAGCCAGTTCTTTCAAAGTTCTATTTTCAGCCATTTGGATTTCAGTTTCAACTAAGTCCCTCCTAGGTGTATTGGTGGAAGATTCACAACTTGAAACTTGTGGATTATTACCTATAACCCTAGTGTGAAAAGTTCTATCAATTTCTGAATCTAAAGGTAACAAGTTCGGTTCAGAAGTTCGGGTCATGCAAGAGAAAGGAGAAAAAGAAATATATATATATATAAAACTAAAATAAAATCAACTCTAGCAACCTCCCCGGCAACGGCGCCAGTTGATTTGAGCGTTTTTGTCGTGAAACCCTCAATCAATATTTTCCCTTTTTATGTAGCACAGTGGTGACCACAGGGTTGTCTCTCCAGGAGGTTGCAGTTCGAGTTGTAAAACTGTCACTTTTGTTGTTTTGTTTGTTTTTAATGAAATGAAAATGGGGGTTTGATTAACAATTTGAAAATAAAATTTTAATTAAATTCTAAACTTAAATAATTTTAAAGGAAAGATAATGTGGGTTTGAAATCAAGAATAAAAATAGCAGTCGCAGACAAGCTTCACCCTCTCGGACACTCCCCTCTTCCTTGTATATAAAAAATATCTCTTATTTTAAATTCCTAAATGTACCCCCAAGGACCCCCAGGTTTACAATCAAATTTGAAAAGACACCATATTTAAGACTTCAATATGATTTTTGTCCCGCCTATAGAAGTGATTCAATTACTTAAATACCTCCAAGTAATTGAACCTAATTGAATTCGCTATGCTCAATGACAAAACCTCACCAAAGAATTTTAAATAGCGAAGTCAATTGTTCTACTTTATAGATGGAACAATGGTCAAATCAAATTTGTTGAAAATATATTTAAGAAAGAAAACAACCAGATTCATTCAAAAATATAGGTTCAAGAGAAATTCAAAAAAAGAGATTACACATTAAAATCCAAACTCGGAAGAGAGTGTCCGTCGGGTGTCGCCGTCCGCAACCACTTGCCGCTTAGCCTTCCATAACTTGAGAAGCCTTCATATTTTCTATTGAATATTCAAAGAATTTCATCTTATTAAGGATCAAAATCTCCACCTTCCCCTTCACTCTCTCAATCCAACTCCCTTTTGTGAGGGATGGTGTGGTGAAGAATAGAATATCTTGAGAGGTAGGATCTCCCCTCCTTTTATAGGCAGATTTTATCTTCACAAAGTTGTCGCGTTTTAGACCCATTAAATGGCCGATTCACGCGTTTACCTCTTCATCAATATTGTTCATCAATATCTTGGCCGTCCACCCTCAACATTTCAGATTAATTGGACACGTAGTAAGGGATTTATGGTTTTTCTATTGAAAACATATTTCTCTGGATGAAGCTTCCTAGAAGATTCCTTCAAAACTCTATCACTAAACGGCCATCATAAAGGATTCCAAACGGCTTGACATTTATTGAGGAGACGCGCCTTGGAGTCCTCTGTCATAGCCAGGTAGAATCGCATCATTTGGAGTAGTGTAGGCCGAAATTTGCTTCCATTACTATGGTGGAGTTAATGCAGTCCTCCCGGAAAAAATTGTCAACTTCATTGATTTTTTTGGGCACCATAAATATCGATTCAACCCCTGGTCCTGAAGACAACGTTGAAGGAAATAAAATAAGGGTTCAAACAAAATTCGAATCACAAAATTTGGAAATATATTTTATAATATATGAACAAAATACCCATGTGATAAAAATCTGTTAAAAATCCAGAATTATGAAATTTAAACTTTTTATCCCAAAACACACTATAAATCCAAAATTGTTACAAATAAGATCAAATTGTCAAATTTGTGAGGTTTAAATCATTTAAATAGACATTAAAAATATTGGAAATATTATCTCTATCAAAGCTCTTAGAATTAAAACAAAGTATAATGAGACCATATCATTCATTATATAGAAGAAATAGTTTTTATGGATATTTTTTTCACTACTCTAGCTATGTACATAAAGCAATTAATTGTTGGAAGAGAAAAAGTAAGAATATTACCTACAAAACTCAGAGAAAAGTCAATACCTTACAACTAAGTGGAATTTATCCTATGAATAGCTATTTTTATATGGAATAAAAATATGAGTCTAATAAACCCATGCATATGGAAAAGATATTAGAAAATATATCTTTATCCCCCACCTAATCGAGTATCTCATAGATGGAAAAGAATAAAATCAAGAAATCCAACCTTGTAGAAATATCTCTTAAATCTATAAAGAATAATAGAACTTGGATTCTTGATAGTAGATGCTCAACCCATATGAAGATAAATAAATATTAATTAAAGATTATTCAGAAAATGGTTTACAGAATAGTGAGGTTTTGCAACAATGGTGCTTTAAATATCAAAGGTAGTGGAATTAAAGAAAAATAAAATAAAGAGATTCGGAAAATTGAAGTTCCCTTTGTGGATGATTTTCATCTTAATATCCTGAGTGTTATTCAACTCTGTGATTAGGATTGATAAGACATTTAATGAAAATTGGTGAACGGTCAAA
Organism: Viscum album; assembly: GCA_963277665.1. Classification (NCBI taxonomy): domain Eukaryota; kingdom Viridiplantae; phylum Streptophyta; class Magnoliopsida; order Santalales; family Viscaceae; genus Viscum; species Viscum album. Next base: position 29,633,025 of record OY728150.1, on the reverse strand, counting down.
GGAAAGGTAGAAAATTCTCTCATTAAAGGATAAATAAAAAATGAATATTTATAATAGGTTGGAAGTAAAGAGAACATTTTTTACTTAACCATTTAAGAATGAAACAACTTGTTGTACCATAGGTTGGGTAACATTAATAAATTAATCATGGAGAAGATATATAAGATAAACATAGTCACCAAAATTCCCAATATAAATCAATAATGAGAAAATACATGTGATTCTTGCATTTGAGGAAAGATGGTCGGGAGCTCATATCATATGAAGAAAAAATGGGCATCAAATCTACCTGATCTCATCCACACGGATGTATGTGGTCTGGTAAATGTGGCCAACATGTATGGAGAGATGCACTTCATTCTTTTTTGTTGATGATTATAGTATAATTTCCTATGTAATGATCATATATAGAAAACAATAAGTTCGTTATTTCCTAAACCATTATCATTTAATTGTTGAGAATAAAACTGTCCAGACAATCAAGATTCTATGACCTGATAATGGAGGAGAACACACATCCATTGAATATTAAAATTATCTAAAAAACATGTAATAATTTAAGGTTGATTTAGTGAGAACCCCATGAAAAAATGGAGTCGTTGAACATAGAAATCTATAGGTAAACAATATGTCTAGAACTATGCTGATTAAGAGTCCTATTTCTCATCATTATTATAGAGATGATGTTTAAGTAGTAGTTTATACTCAAAACCGAACATGATTTTTTTTAGAGAAACCAAGATAACATATGAGTTGTGGTATGTAAGGAATCCCTCTCTAAAGTATTTTCATGTTTTTGGAAGTAAATGTTTCATCTAAAATAAAGAAGGTGATCAAGGAAAGTATGGTGATTCTGCAGATGAAGGAATATGACTAGGATATTCAATGAAGAATAAAGTATAATAATGTTACAATAATCATCTTGGAAGAATTTTGGAAATCAGAAATTTCAATATCATTAAGTAAAAAACCATAAATTCCTCAAGGAGATCATATTATAATATTATAGAAGATTAATAATAATGTTAAAAGGGATAGATAAAAATTCAGTAGTACTAGAAGGATTGAAAAACATTAAGGGCTCATAAAACAATGATAATTTAGAAGAATAATTAGAAGAGGAGACCATGGATAAAGAAACATCATCAGAACCTTATAAGATAAATATAAGAGAATAAATTGATCAATCTAACATCATTTAGGATTGAACTGTACCGACACAGATAAGAAGAATGAGTAATGAAGAACATTATTATTTCCCATTAATTTTGAAACCAACCTAATTTAAAGAATCAATGAAGGATGAATCATGGGTTAAGTCCATGAATGAAGAACTTGATAATATTAATAAGAACTATACATGATAACTTGTCAAGAGATATGAAAATCACAATTTTATTTAAACAAAATGGATCTTTAAAAACATATTTGATTAGAATGGAAATTTTATCATAAACAAGTAATGATTAGTGTGTAATGTCTATACACATATTAAAGGTATTGATGTTGAAGACAGATTTTCCTAATTAGCTAGAATGGAGTCAATCCAGATTTATCTTTACATGAAAATTTATAGAGAGTTAAGAGATCATCAAATGAATGTTAAAACAACATAATTAAATGGAGTTCTTTAATAAGAAGTAGGCACCAAGAGTGTGGTATTCTGAAATTGATTTTTATCAGTAGAATCTTAAATTTAAAAGAGGATGTTTTGACCATAATATCTATGATAAGAATTATGAAATTGATCAATTTATAGAGCTCGTGTATGTGGTTGATATTATTTTTGGTGAAAGTAGGTATGGATACATGATATAATTTTATAATCATATAAAATTAGAATTTTAAATGTTTATTATTGATGAAATGACATAATTCTTGGGGTTATAGGTTATTTAGAATAAGTATTACACCTTAATTTATCATAAAAAATATTCAAGAGGGATGCTGACGAAATTAAAATTGAATGATTCCCAACTAACATCATCTCCGATTACAATTAGGAAAAAACATGGAAATCAAAAGAATGATATATCTATGAATCCCACTATATATAGGAGAATCATTGGAAGATTATTATACTTGACTGCGACACAACCATATATCATCATTGAACCATTATTAGTGTCCCACTTTTAAAGTATTCCTAAGTAAGATAATTTGGAAGTAGTCAAAATAATGATGAGATATATTCAAGACACTCTCAATTTTGAAATGTAATTTTCTGTAGGTATAGATAATGAATTATTATCATTTTATGATGTTGAATAGGCTAGACATGTGGTGGATATGAAGTCCACAATTGGTGGAACATACCTTAATGTAAATAAATATGTGGGTTCGTTGAGAAAGAAACAAGAATGAAATTCTCTTAGTACAGATGAAGCCGAGTATATATATTCTACAAAGGAGTTCACTCAGATATTATGGATGAAGAAACAATTGACTGATCTTGATGATGAGTTGAAACAACCAATGGAAATTCACTATGACATCAATACCATGATCAATCTTATGAAGAATATGATTAAACACTCTCATAAAAAACATATTTAGATTAGATATCACTTTATTAGGGAAAAAATTGAACATGGTGTGATTAAAATAGATCATTTTGGAATAGATGACCTAGTGGATAGCATTCTGAGTAATCCTTTGGTAGCACATGTGTGTGAAAAGCATCAGTTGAACCTTGATGTTCATCCACCTCCCAGTGCATGAGGTGGTTATGGTTGGTTTTCTCATCATATTTTTGTTAACTATCTTAATATGTTTTTGGAAGTGATGTAAGTTTATTGGGGGGATATGATATAGGTTATTTGGGTTTATTTCCAAAGGGTTAGAATGGATAAATTCAATATTTTAATTGTTTTATGGTTATAGGATGTTGAAAACCCATATAATTCTTCAATGACAGGATGAGTATTAGCCGTTATGAGGAAATAATTCATTTTTCTCCGAGCTTAGCTAGGATAACTTTAAGTATTCCAAATAATGATAACCCATTCATGATTTCCCTCTTGTTTTATACACCAAGATTTTATCACATATAATTATAGTGTTGGATGAGTTTTTTCCCGTATTTTAGGTTTTAATAGCGGTTGGTTCTTTAATGAATTTATCTACAGATTTTTAACAAACACAAAGGGTGAGATTGCTGGAAACAAGGATTTTCATTACCGAAAACAGAGTCTAGTTTTTATTGTCTTTGAATCCATAATATCCTCATTAGGGAGTTTCAATGTCATGATACGATAGTACAATATGAATACAATGTTTAAGATCGAATCATTTCCTAGTGCTTTCCAAAATTTTAGGCTCAAAATATATAAAATGGAGCATGCTTTGTGAAAGATAGTTTTCAAGGATTAAATATTCTCAAATATGGTAAAGTAATAAGTTTCAAAATGATAGGGTTTTGCGAATATTGAGTTTCAAAAAAGGTTTAGATTTTCAAAGGTATAGAACTTCATGAATGAATGATGAAAATATGATGTTCTTTGCGGCTATGAAAAAGGATTGTGAGTGAGTAATGGTTTGATAGTGATTCTTCATGACTATGAGAATCTTAGATAATTGGTTAAATTTCTCTCAATCTCTATGAATTAAAGAGCTTGATGTATTGGATTTAGGAGTTTCATGAAAAATCCACTGAGATATTGGGATCATTATGAAGGGATGAGCCTATAAATAAGAAGCTATGCCAACTTCATTTTACATGAGAAGTTTTTTAGAAAAGGATAAATTGTTAAAATTCATGAAAGCAAAAATATTCATGAATCATTTATTCATTTTAAGGCTGAGCATCATGAAAATACTAAATTAGTCTTGAAAAATGCTTAGGTATCTTGGAAAAAGGAGTTTCATGATGATTGGTTATTTTGAGATGGCTTAGTGTTCTATGGAGGAAGTTTTATTCATGAAGGTTATGAGATTCACAAAGGATATTTACAAACTATCCTCATGAAAAGAAGTGTTAAACATATGTTTTAAGTGAAAAATTCTTTCATGCACACCAAATCAGGACTATGGTGCAAGTAGAGGCTCATTCTAGTTAGGGTCAAATACATAAATTCCAATATACTAAAGTGACCTTCAAGTCATTAAATTGAGTAGGTCTTCACCAAAATAAGTGATCTAGGTGGAGTTTATGGAAGTGTTCAAAGGTAGATTGTGTTCTATCCCTAAAATCTTCTGAAGTAAATTTTCCTGGAATAGATTGAATGTGTCTGAACTTCTATATTCCATAACTATTAAAGATTAGGGGATGTAGGTATGACCGAAACACTATCGACATATGATCCTTGGACTATCCAATAGTGGAAAACCAAGTAAAACTACTTTTTTGTCTCTCTGCCTATGAATGTTGGATTTCTGCATGATTCCATCAGACAGGTTTTACAAGTTCCTACCAATGTGGGAATAATATATATCTCTTTTAAAGAAACAATTAACACCCTTATTCACCCGTACTCTCTTAGGGTATTCCTAGGTCCTAAAGTAATGATGGATGAAATTATTATAGGATTATTACATTGATATTTGTTATATATATGATAAGGGTATTGTTTTTTTGATGATCTGAGTATGCATTTTCATAAATATTCATTTTGTGTTTCTCTTGATGATTGGAGAGTAATCGAGGATCTATCTAAGATCCCCCTTGATATAAGATAATTTTGAGAGTAGAAGGTGTTTCTATCAGATGATGATGCAATCATATTTGGTGTAGAAGGTTAAAGAGTTCTAGTTAGGGGATTTATAGGTGGAGATCTAGTGAGTAAGATATTTTTATAGTAATTATCTAGAGGGTTAGCCTAAAGATGATCAACATTAGGTTTTTTATGGGTTTGATCATTATTACATCAATAATGAATTATATGGTTCACTATAAGTTCAATAATTTTCCTTTTGGTGGTACATCATGGATATAGATAAGATTTATCATTTCTTGAGAATTTATTTTTAGTGGTTCATGATGAAGAGATCAGTTGTAGAGTTTGTGTTTCAATGTATAGTCTAATAGAGGTTGAAAACTATGTACCATTCTCCAAGTGGGTTTCTTCATCCACTCGATGTTCTTCATCAGAAATGAGAGTAAAATCAATAGACTAAACCTAGGGTTTACCTCAACATCGGGGGTGATGTGATTATATTTTGGTGATCATGGAACATTTGAAAAAGTCAACCCACATATTAGTTATTATAGAGTCAAACCCAATAGATATTTTATCAAAGTTGAATATAAAAGAGGTGGAGAGGTTTTATGGGTTTTCGAAGGTGATAATTTCTTATCATGATCCCCATGTTACCTACAAGGTATGAAGTCTTCTTTAGTATAATTTTGTCTCTTAGTTATTCTATAACACCACTTTTCACCTATAGATAAACAATCAAATAGAGAGGAGTATCCAGACATTAGATGATATGTTACACGCATGTGTTTAGTATTTTTAAGGTTTATGGGTAAAGCGCTTAACCTTGGAGGAGTTTTATTATAATAATAGCTATCAGTATATCATTGGTATAAAAATATTTGAATCACTATATTTTTGACCTTATAGATCTCTATTATGTTGGAATGAAGTGGCAGAGTTGATGATTCTCATACTAGAATTGGTGAAAAACATGACCATGAAGGTGTGGTTGATTTAAAAGAAAATGAAGGTATCTTAGGATCTTTATAATTCTTATGATGATCATAGTAGGATTACCCAAGTTTTGATCATGAGAGTAATATTTCTCCATAGATGAATATAATCCATTATTTTTCCCATGTACCATAGATTCATCATCAACATCATGATGATTCTTATTTAATTGAAATGGGTTACCTTGAAGCAGAATATAATGCGACATTTGAGGAATGACCTATTGAGACTCAGGACCATTATAAGAAGATGTTGCACAAGCATTCTATTATTTTAGTTCTTGTCCCCTAGAGGAATGTGTCTTAGAATAGTGTAACTGGGAACATTAGCTTTAGATTCTTGTTCAGTTTATTTAGTTGGTTTATGTTTGATTCTATTGATGATATTTATGAATTTTGAAGATATATGAGATGATAGATTATTTTGAGTATTTATGCACCTTGTTCATATGATATGTTATCTGCCTTTTTATTATCGAGAGATCCCTAATGGGTCTCTCATGATGTGATTATTTTGACCTATTTTTATTTATTCATGGGGTTTAGTATAATTATTGAGGAGGATAAATATTAGAGTGGTATCTGATGTAAGGGATAGATTTTCTAAAATCATCCCCTTTATGATTTAATTGTTATTGGTGGTGCTGAGAGATTTTTGGAGGTGAAATGGGGTATGAGGGTGGATACTAGAATTTATCCTTCCATATCAGCACCAAACAATTGTGGTAGGAATAGTGGTAGCCTTGATGAAGTTCATTTTATAGATATGGGTAAGGTGAGTTAGTGTTTTAGAGGTTTGAAAATTCATGGAGTGAAACAACCATTTCTAGGGGTGTAGTGTGTGATGAGTTTCTCTATGAGAAATGGGAAAGAGATCCACAATCTTGATGGAGGGTGCGGTGTCATGAGAATTTTGGTTTTTCTTCACTTTTTATCATATGAAACACTATGTTTTGGGTAGAGTTTATAGTGGGCATGATGTATGGTGAATTTCTTGATAGGAAATGAGGACGGAAAAAATAACATGTTGATGAGTGTGGTGGTGATTCGACGTAAGGTTGAGCAGAATGAGGAAGGGTGGAAATGAAGAATATGATTTGACTATGTCATGGTCTTTGGTGTGGTGAAGTGAAACAAAAATAAAATTTCCTCTATGTCATAGTGGTCCACTAGGGATCAAAATGATGTCTTCCACACCATGGTGAATATCGCGGTGCTAGTAAAACTCACTTAAAATCATTTTAGAAAAAAGTGTGTTGTATAGAGGGATGTGACTGTTTAAAATTCTTGAAAAATAAGATCTCACATTAACTGGAGGCAACATGACTATGGCTGATGTTACCAAACCATGGAGGTGGCATGTTGGAATTTACCTATAAATTGGGGGTGAATCCTTCATTAATTTTACTTTTACATTCTCCCTTCAAACCCTAGTCAACCTTAGTCCCTCTCATTTTTATCTTAAAATTTATCTTGATGGTTTAAACCAATAGGTTCATAGGGATTTATCCCTCTTTATTCGAGGTACCCCTTCTTCTATTTTCCTCTTATTCCTTATTCAATTAATACAAGAGGTTTGTTATGGTGATTTTATCTGTTTTTTGTTTAAGGTTCAAGAATGAAATTATGTTGAGTTTCTATGTTTATGTTTTGGGTTGGTTTCCTTTCAGTTAGTAGTGGTTGATCCACGATTCTTCCTTTCTTGTGTGGTTATTTTCTAATGAATTGAATCGAGGTAGGGGATTTTTCAAATTTCTATTATTAATTTCATGTTTGGGATTAATATTATTTATCCTAAATAATTTGATGGTTTAAGTTACCATAAGGAATATACTAGTACATAAATTAATAATGTAATGATATTGGATGGTTTCCATGATTCACACATGTTTATGTTTAACTTTGATGGTTTCCTCATGTGATTTTCTAGATAGTGTGATTTATCATAACTATGATTTTTTTTTGTTTCCTAGATTTTTTTAACAAAATAAAATTGGTTTAACAATATAAATATGATATGATGAAGTGAATACTGGATGAGGCATCTGAATTGGTTTTATAATTCTTCATAAAACTATTAAATAAAAAGGTGTTACTTTTCATAATTGATTTAAACTAATTGTAGCTAATGAATATTATGTTATTTGATAATGAAACCTTACCATAATTAATCAAATAATTTAATATGGTAATGGGTGATGATGATTACTGAAATTAATGTGTTCTGGACTATTATACGCCTATCTTTGCTTTCTTAGTGTTTTTCCTTTATATAAAGGCCTTGGTTTCCCCCTGAATTTGTTATGCTAAAATTATGTTTCACTGCATTTTTTATGACTTAGGATGGTAGAAAATTTGTTGTTATTAATTATTAAATTAGGTATGGTTGGTATATTAAGTTAGTTATGGGTTAGTTTTCCTTGGGTTGTTCTAGTGGTTCAATTTCTATGGGGTTGGGAATTGATGGTAAGGTTGAGAGATGATTTTTCTTGTTGGCTGTATCGTTCTGTTGGAGTTATTTCTAGGTCGGTTAGTATAGGATGAGAGATGGGCATACCTATTTTACTTTTACTTTATTTCTTTTTAGGATTTATTTATTATTTACTACTTCATACATATTTCTTGTTCTTTTAGGAATTATCTCTCAATGAGATGGGTTTGGTTACAACAAAGAATACCATAGAATATGGGGTGGTAAAGGAATTATAACGAAATCAAAAGATTTTTATTTGAAATTGGAAAATTTTAAATTAAAGTAAAACCTAGATTTGGTAGGGATAAATAATCTAATAGAATGGAAATTAAATTTATAAATTTTAATGTTGAGCCCAAAATCACTCTATCTTCAGGATGATATGAATTTATTAAATTAGACTTAATGATGAGGTAAATTAATGATTTGTAATTTTTTAACATACTAAATGAATTAATTCATGTTGTACCTTTATTCCTGTATTATTATAGGAGATATTTATTTCTATACATTAGTAGTGGTATCTTGATGTCATGTGGGTTGATAGTTAAAATTTGAGTCTAAGTCTAGGTAATTTACCCAAGTTTAGGTGACTAATTCCAAAATGTTTTGCGTTCCATTTATTCTCCCCAATATCCAGGTTGATGAAAAAATGTATGGATATCCAATAACTATACCATATCTCCATTAATACATACAATTATTTGAATGTGTATTCAAGCTATTGTGTATTATAGTATAGGATACATGCCTATGAGGGCTATGATGGCTCTCTGTTTTTCCATACATACATGTGTATGCTATAGTGTATTAAGGCTAAAACATATACATGTATTCCAACAATAGTGCTTAAATTTATTATTGGTGGAATTGTACGATCTATAATGTATTAAGGTATATTATATGGTATATAAGATGTTATGGATATCATAATTACTACTTAGTTATGTATTTAATGAGATATGGATGAGATATGCATGCATAGGGTGCAACATGAGATGATTATTTAGCTATAATATGGATTCTATGACGGAAAAAATGGATTATAGAAGGTATTATTGAACATGATGTTTGTCATTAGGGTGAGAGAGAAATAAACTAGTGGGGAAGTGGATAAATGTTACCTTTATTATCTATATTCTTTTTATATAGAATAGTTTAATTCAATGTTACACCCCAAGATTTTATAATGTATTGTCTTTTAATAATATTAAATTCGATAGTGTATTTTAAAAGAAACACAAAAAATATAGTGAGTAACAATTTATTTAAAAATGTAAAAATAAATATATTATGTATATTTAATTTTAAACCAAACATATTCATCACTCATTGGTAATTGATATGAAATTAGGTTAATAAAACTTAATGTTTAAAAGGGCCATTTAAAAAAGTTTTTATTTATATTTTTTTATTTTGATTTAAAGTCAAAATTTATAAATTTATAAATTTTAATTTTATTAAATTAACTTCATATTTGGAACAATCATGTAAAAATAAGCTCAATTCTTTTTTTTTTTGGGATTTTCCGGAAATATGTGATTTTTGGGTGAATAGTGAATATACCATTTTTTTAAATACCATAACTTTGATGAAACCATAATGATATAAGATTTAATTAATAATTTATAAAAACTTTTTATCAACAAAATAAATGTTTAAGTAGTAAAATAAAGAATTTAAAAACATTGTTCTGAATTTGGAAACCCATTATTAACTTTTAGGAACTTAAGTTGTATTTTATTCTAATAAAAAAACTAATTTTGGATATTTACATTTAATAGTATGGTTTGAGAGTCCATTTAGTTTTTTTAAATGATCCATATCTCATATCCCTTTTATTTGTTTAATTATAATAAAATTAATTTCAATAGAATCAGTAATATGTATAATTTTAGTGTAAAATAATTTTTTTCTTAAAACATATATTTTTATGAGAATTGTTTTTCATGATTTTTTCATAAATATATTAAAAGTAATTTCTAACACCTATATAAATTTAATCTAATAAAATGGATTACATATTTTAAGTAATCATTGTTACATTTTATAATTATCCCCATTTTATTTTAGTTCATAAAAATAAATAACCATGGTAAGAAGTTATGAACTCAATAAATGGTAAAACATGTAAAGTAGGGTTAACAATGATGGATAAGGATTAAAAATCTCTAGAAAAATTCCTTTATTTAATTATATTAGTTTATTTTTACCATAATCATCCTATCTTAAAAATTATGTTAATTTAGAGCTACTTTCCTTTGATAATAATCGATTTTATTTAAAGCAATGTGTATTTTCAAAAAGCCACTATTTATTTTAATACTTCAAGTATGTTTTCATCAGGGTAAAAATAAGTGAAGAAAGGTTTTGAATGATTATTTTTATAATTATAAATTTTATTTATGACATTAATTTATTTTTAATTTTTAGGGATGCTATAATTACTTAGGCTGTTTACACAATGCCGATAACGTGCTTACACAAACTATAGAAAAATCAATTAAATTATTTTAAAAACATTAAATGTATTTTTTTAGATAAATTTTGATTTTATAATAATATATTGGATAAATATAATATATTAGTTTTGTTTAAAGTATTTATATTCATATTCAAATGTTATCTTGTATCCTTTAAATTCCAAATATGCGAAAAGTCATGAAAACGACATTAAATGATTTGTAATATATAAAAATTATTCTTAAATAATTATAAATTCCTAAAAAACCAATATTTACTCACATACATGTAAAATTTTCAATCCTATAATTCATGGTTCATGTATTTTATACTTTTAAATTTTTAAAATTATATTCATGACCCTTAAATATTGTTTTTTTTAAATACCATTGATTTTTTCCTATAATAAGGGACTCACTTCAACCATTTTAAAAATAATCAACTTATATTTTCTCTAATTATTATTCCAAAATCCGTAAATAAACTTCCTATACCATGTTTCCATGCCCTTGGTGTGACCATAAACACCTCACCAAGAGGTGTTAAGTTTAATCGAAAGGATAATATCAAACATGCTTAAATATTTACCAAATTATTCCAAATTTATTTATTATTTCCACCTACTTAAAATATATTATAACTATACTAATATAATTTAAATTTTATATTTAATATAATTAAATAATATTATATTAGTTTAAAACTATTTTCTATCTCATTTTAATCCAATTTGAAATGAAAATGCCGCTCGTGCTCATGTGTGGACTACCACATCCACAAAATGATATGTTTCATTTTTCATCATCACTCACATGATTAGTTATAAAGATTTAATTAATTTATAAATATGATATATATTTTATTAGTGTTATTTTACAAATATAATATATTATCAACCTTATCACCCTTTTATCCATTGGAAAATTATTGCATCACTTATGCATAAGTACATACTACCACCTCCGCAAAGTGACGTTATTCATTTTGTATTACCACCTTGCATGTATTGTAAAAATGATAGAACTAATGAATATAAATTTAATTAATAATATATTTATTGTTCTATAAAATTAAAATATTATCTATGTTATTTATTTTCCACGTAGTAGAAAAATAAAAACGGTGGTCATGGGTTCATACAAATTAACGTCCCCATGAAACGATGTTCTTCATTTTTCTTGACTGCCTAACATGGATGGTTATAAAAGTACATTGAATGTATAAAAATTAAATTATAAATTTTTTATGTTTATATAGATGATTAAAACACTACCAAGGTGTAGGTATTGTAATCTCCGAATCAAAACATGTATGGGAAAAGAGACAATTAATACCTAAAAGTTATTTTTAACAACGAATTATAAGTAAATAGATAAAAATAATTTGTGATAGAATTGTATAAATTAATTTTTTAAAAATATATTTTTTATATTTATATTTAATAATACTAAATTTATTATACAGGTGGATAAAATGTGTTTGACTAAGTGTATGTCACATGGTAAGAGATTTTTCTTTAAAATACTGTTTTAAATGTTTTAAAATATTTTCCCTCCATATCCATGTACCTTTAAATGTTTCAATATTTTTATGACATATAATTCAATTATTATTATAGATTAATTTCAACTAATTTTCACTTACTCTGAATATTAAAAAAAATAAAATCTTCAAATATTTATGTAGAATTCCTTCTTGGATTCTTGTATATAAAGTGTGATAATTTTTTTTTATTATATATGACATAAAATGATAGTACCATCATCATGTACTTTATTAATTATCAGTATTACTAAAAAAATTTATATTGGTTTTCAAATAATCTCATATTCACATTGTCAAGGTTTTTTTGGTTTAACGTTTTTAAAAAGAAAATGACATTTCTTATCATTTTTGTGAGATAACTGAAAGTTAATTTTATTAAGGCCTAAAAAGGAAAATTTTATGAGTATTATAATGGATAATAAATATTTTATGTTTTAATAAATCTAATTTTTCCTGGAAATTTTTTATGATAATGGGTCAGTCGGACATATCCATCCAATGCATTAGAATATAATATGTTCTCTAGAAGAGACATGTTGGAATTGACCATGTGGGTTATTCCATTTGTAATTACTATTTTAAGTATGATTTAAAGAGCGATATGAAGATGAAATACCAAGGTACCTAAATGATTTTATATAATTGAAATTTTATTTTAGGGAAATATATTGTTTCATAAGGTGAGAAAATGAGTATATGGTTTTAAGAAAGTTTATGAACTTTTTAGATTAAAGAATTATTTTCTAAGGAAAACTTTTCATATTTTTCAAGAAACCCTCATAATAATTAATTTTCATTTATGATTTATTATGAAATATTTTAAGAAAAACTTGGGAAAAGTTTTTATTTCATGGCTTAGTAAATTAATATTTTAGAGTAAATTTTATTATAAAAAGGAAAAATTTATTATAGGATTTCACGAATTATGAAATTGAATAAAAACTTTTCTTCCTTTTTTATATCACTTATTGTAATTTTTTTTCTCATAAAACATTTCACATGATTTTAAAATGGCCTAAGAATGTGTAAAAATTATATCTATGTAAATGGAGAAACAACCTAAATGAATAAATTTTTTTAACAATGAAACAAAACTATAAAAATAAGAACTTTTTTTGTTGAAAAAACATACACTGTGTGGAAGTGTCAATTTTTTATGAAATAGATTCTTTTATATTTTATAAAACATTAAACCTAAAATATCCTATAAATTAAATAAAGTTCAAAGCTTTTTTTAGATAATTTAATTATGGTTTGATTAAGATATTGGGTGTTATATTATATGTGTTAGTGAGTGACCCTTAAGAAGGATGAAATATAGTTTTTCCAACTTATCTAATGAATTGTTTTCCTATGTTTATTTATTAATATTTAGATTTATTATTTCAATTTTTATGAGATATCATAGAGAAGATCCTACTGAGTATACTTATTTATCACTCTATATATATAATATTTTTTTATGTCTGCAAAATCCGATCGATGATTGATTTGGGAAATATTAGCTTAGTGTGTTTGTACACAAGTTAATGGAGTTTGTGGTCACCACCTCCGCATTGTTCTTAATATTTTAATTTGTTTTATCTTTGTATAAAATTATAATTCATGTATTGAGATGGTTTATATTTTTTTTATATAATGTATTTAATTGGTGGATCTTATCACTTGTCCTGTAATTCATTTACTGAGGTCAATGCCATGAATTTTTGGATTTTATACCATTGGTGTTAGGTTCCAACTTGTGTTCTATTAGAGGAAAGATTTATGGGTCATCCCCATCTTAAATACTGTTATAGGAGGGGTACCATTGGAATATTGGTCATGAATGTCAATCCGTGGTAAATCCAATACAGGAGATTTGGAAGAGAGTAAAAAAATATTGATATACATCAAGTTTAACTTACATATAGTATTATTTTAGGGAGGATAAAAGTTCAATACCATAGACTATGTTGATTTAGATTTTATATATGATTCTAATAGAATGAAATTAACTTCTGGTTTTGTGTATACTATTATAGGTGGAATTGCGACTTATATTTCAAAACTATTGTCAATTTTAGATCTATCCATGTTTGAGAAGAAATACATGGAAGTTATAGAAGCTTGTGAATAGGTTATTTGAATAAAAAATTTTATAAGAGATCTTAAAAATAAAAAATATAATTACATTATTTTGTGACAGTTATAGTTCCTTTCATATTGCAACGAATCCATCATTTAATTCCAAAATAATGTAAATTGTAGTACAATATCACTTTATTTGGGATTTGGTAGAGAAATTAAGTGTGCATATATAGAAAATGCATACTAAAGAAAACATGAATTATTTTATAATTATGTATATTATCTTTGATAAGTTTACATGGTTTATATCCTCAAGTGGACATGCAATGACATTAAAAATGTGATTCATAGGTTGAAAGGATTAGTGGATATATGATTTGTTCTCAATAAATATTTTATGTGAGATATATTTCAAAATAAAAAAACCTCTTTTAGATACTTCCCCTTTATTCTATCAAAAAGAGGTAAATGATAGGGTGATTTTATTGGTTGGTGCTTCATTATTTACTCATATATAATAATTGCTTCTTTTTTTTCAAAGGGGGAAGGTAGGCGACCATTGGAAAACATAAACAACTAAGAAAATTAAGAGTATAGAAGGTGATATTCCCTATTAAAGGGATGATCTCCCCTATTGATTTTTTGCATTAACATCAAAAATCCATTTACTATTTTCAGTTTCACTATATTTATTTTTGAGTTATTGTACAATTTAATATAGAGAGAAATTTATTAGGGTTTTATCCTTCTAATAGTGAGAGAGTGTTTATACCCATATTACACATATAGAAAACCTTTTATTTCCATATGGTTTTTATCCCAAATAATTTTAAGGGATTTTTGTGGTACATTTGATGTTATTTATTTTTATTTTTATTTATTTCATTTATTATTTCAATATTTCTTTTACTCTATAGTCCAATATTTTTAGTATGAAAATGTGAAACATGGGCTTAAAATATTGATGAAAATTCTATGGATCAACATTTTTAACTTTATACTACTTTACATAAGTAAAACATTTAAGAAGATCTATCATTACCAGAAAGTCAAAATATAATTAACAATTATAAACTACGGCATTATGAACTATATAAATTCATAAAAATAAAATATATATTATATATCCCCATTTTCCTTGATAATAATTTGAGCAATTATTTTTCCATTATCATTTACTGTCCCTATCATAGTACTCTATATTTCTACACTCACTCTCCTTATAATTAGAGAATAAAATCCTTAGTATTTATGAAATCATTAGAACCTAAAGGTATGTATATTGATTGATATTAGAGGGAAATATTGTGGTCAATTTAGTTATTTTTCAAATTTAGCTATGTTACACATAACTGTAAATAGACATGACTTGGAAAAAACTCATTCAAAAATGAAATTTAAAGAAAAAATATATTTTAACTCATGAAACAGAAATAATAAACCCCAAAATGAACAACAATGAGATTCAAACAAGGATAAGGATGTTGGACTCAGATGGGATGATAGAAAAAGTTGTGAGAAGGTCCAAGTTAAAGAAGGGATTGGAAGAGTTAAACTCACATAGAAATTTAGACTAAATGGTTTAATGTAGATTAATATTATTTAAAATGGAAAAAGGATTATATTAATAAAATGAATCTAATAATTCGATAATCAATAAACATTAATCAATCAAAATAAAAGATTAATAATCATAAATTACAATAACCTAACCAAGATATTTTAGATACTTAATTTATATCACTACTAAATCTAGGATCATTTACCGATATCTAGGGGATATAATCAAACACCAATGTTCTGAATGAATCTATAAGAAATGATTTACCCTCTTTTAGTGATGTCCATTTCTCAATGTTGGATTATGTAAAAAATATAGAATAACATGTATGTATATCATAATATTTCCAAAATAAGATAAAATATCCAATATGTGAGGGAGTACTTGTTGTACCTATATTAAAACATGAAAAAATATCCATATACATATATAAAATAGAAATAAATAGTTTAAAAATGAAATCATATAGATTCCTTAACAAAATACTACAATAAAAAATAGATTAAAAATAAAAAACAATAAAAAGTGGTGATGTTATAGAGACATCTCTTTTCAAGTTGGCCTCCTATACTCTACCACATAATGGTTTGATTTTTAACCACTCCATAATCAATATAGTCCATCAAATATCCATGAAAAAATCTTTAAATACCAATGTTTACCTAAAATTACATAAGTAAAACTGCATATTCACTAAGATGTATATGAAGGGTGTCAATATGTAACTCAGTAGGCCACTAAATATTATATTCCTAACATAATCCTTTATATATGTGAGTTTATGCATGAAATTATAATATATATGGTAGTATCATAAAATATTTATATAATTAGATAATAAAAGTATAATAATAACCCATTTATATGTCATAATAACTAATAATGAAACCTAACCCTTTATTTTAATATCTACAATATTAATACATTTCTATAGAAACCAGTATACCTACTTTAATATATGATAAATAATTAACTATACCTATTTTTAACAAACCCATAATCTAAAATTAAGGACTGTATAATAGATAAGGCACTCAAAACCTCCCCATGGGAGAGGTACAAAGGTCAAGAGAGTTAGGGAGCCTTAAAGTTCGTCCCATTGGAGAGGGATAAATGTGAAAAGAGTTAGGGAGCCCATTTAGTGTCATGGTATTCGAATACTCACACAATATTTCACTATAGGAACTATATTCAATAATTTATCCATTAAATTAGATTTTTCTACAAACAATCTATAACAATACATGTTTCCTTCCACTGACCCAAAATAATACATAAATATATAAGCAATATGTATAATAATAACTAGCCAGAGTATCATTATAACTCATAAGAACCAAGTTAATGATACTATAATACATGTATATGTAATTTATCATAAAAAAACATATTAAATTTATATTTTTTAATTTTAATGTAGCTCTTATATAATAATACATATTAAAAGTTAGTCTTGAGATGGAATGGAAATAAATAAGAGGGGGGGGGGGTATGAAAATTATTTCCTAAAAAATTATCAGAGAAATAAAATTATCAAATAGAATTTGGTCTATTTAAGTAATTAACAAAATTCAAGAACATAAAATTAGAAACCAATTTTTTAAAAGCTTATATAGAAGGTAAAAACATAACACAAAGATATTTTATTGTAGTTTATATCCGAATGATCCTAAATATACTATTAAAAAACTCTGTATCTCTTCAAGGGATGTTAAAAATAGTATAAAATAAAGTATTTTATAGGTTAATAAAAAACTTATTGTTATATAAATGTAACAAAACAACTTGATTCAACTAGATAAGCCATTCAATCTGGACCATAACATGGTTAGGTAAAACAAAGAAAATAGAAAATAGTCTCATATAAACCCAAACAAGACATACAACTAGAGTAAAATATGAAAGAAAAATATACATCCAAGATCCATAAAAACCAAACCAAACTATATAAACTATAAATATATGAATACATGACCAACAGGTCCCCATGTGAACACCCTTCACCTCAAAACCATCCTAAAATGATGGTTGTGAAAGCAAGTAAGGGCATCATACTACAAGATCCTCTTCACTTTACTTGAATCATTCAAAATAACATTTAAAACCAACCATAGGAAAAATTAGGGTGTGGAAATTAAGAATAGTATGATACCACCACAGAGTCTATAAAATTTCTAATAATAATTATTCAATAGTTATATATTTTAAAATAGAAATTGTTTTACAAAGAAATTTCGTAAATCCAAACACATTTGGAAATCATTTTCCTTTGGTTTTCATAAAATAGTTTCATATTCACAAATAATAGAATATGAAATATATAAGGGATGAAATAGTAATTCATATCCATACACCTCAAGGTAATAAAGTAAACAAATATCTGTAAAATAACCCATCATGTTAATCCATATGATATAACCTCATGTGGAAACATGTGATCAACATTCCATGATAAAATCCATCATGCAATAAAAAACCTGTAGAAAAAAATGAACATACTTATTGGGACCTAGAAAATGAGAATATGTACAAGACATAAAATATACTAAACCAAGAATACATTTGTACCAACCAAAATTGAGTCCTTCCATAGTCCATCGATATCCAGAAATAAACTCCTAGTGGTTCCCCACACACTAGGGTAACCTATACTCCTTTCCCAAAGCACCCAAGGTTCAAAATGTGCCATGTTTTTGAAAATTAATTTCAATAACATGAACAAAATCTATAAAAAAATTTCAAATCCAATCCAATCAACTTTTTGTTTGAAAACCCATTTCCAAATCAAAACCAAAATTCAAGAATTTAATCAAAATCTTGGTGTGAAAAAACCCATTTTTAAATAAACTTGAATATTTTGAGAAAATCCCTTAAAACCAAAAATTAATTTAATTTAATGAATAAAATAAAGTAATTTTACAATAATTATAATCAATCCAAATAATTTACCCATTGTATAGAAACACCTACCTCAAAATGGAGGTAGAATACTATGCCTTAAAAAAAGAGACTAGGGAAGGAGAGATAGGGTCCTCATGATCCTATATCTATAAGAACCAACATTAATCTTTCCTAAAAACCCTAATATATGGTATCACATCCCAATTGGGTTCCAAAAATATGATAGGATAATAGATTTAGCATAGATCTACAAAGAAGAGAGGATAACATATAAAAAACAAAATATACCGTGATGCGATCCATTAAGAATGAAGGATTTCCACTTAGAATCAAAGGGGAGATACCTATAATGTGAATGGGTGGTTTAGGACAAGATAAAAAGATATTAAGAGGTAATTATGAATTAAAACAACCAAGAAAAAATGGAAAAATATCACTTTTTAATAGTTCTCAAGGAGGTCTCACAATTTCATAGGGTAGGCCGCACGATTAAACTAACTATGTGCCATAACTGTTCACCCTTAATATAAATTCTATATCGGTACATGGTATGACCACATGGTTACTTTAACCATGCTCCCATCATGGGCCCCCTCTAGATAAAAGGTGCATGATTTACACTAGGGGCCACATAGTTTGGGAAAACCATGATCAAATCATGTGACATCCTTGGAAAACCATTAGACATGCCATACAGTTACCTAGGAATATATCCAAGTTGATTAAATGTAGTAAAATCATGAAAAATACCACTAGAACCTCACTGAGGCATACCACATGGTCAAACTAACTGTGGAACTTAATCACGCGCCTTACTTTTTTTAATCCAAAAACCCTTGTTCTTAACCTTCGATCCCCCAAATCTTCCCAAACCCTATATATAACAATATATAACCTATAATCTAGGATTCGACATTGAAATTATAAAATATACATTTCTAGTTTTGATACTAATGGATGTGACCTAATTTTCACCATCCAAAACTTACAATATCAAAATGAAATATTGGATAACTTACATTATCAAAGACCTTTTAGGTTTAGAGTTTTAGATAATTAGGAAAAAACCATAAATAAACAATACCCATGTATTTAAATGGTAATTTCTCTCTCTTAACCTAGTTTTCATTATTTCACATTAAGTTATCATCACCAATCATATGAAACCATTATATATGTAACACATTCAAAATCATTTCTTGAGAACCTAGTGAAAAAGAAATATAATATGGGTGATATCAAATTCTTATTAAGGGTAATCATAAGCATAAATAATTATATGTCATCAATGAACATAATAAGTGCATAAGGGTGTGCCAACATAATTAGAGTGAATGAGGGAATAATAAAATAATTCATAACCATAAATACCTAAATCATCAATCATGAAACGTGGAAAATGGATTCACCAAAGGAAAGATACATAAGAATCAATAATCACGAGCCATGTGATATCAATATTTATCAAAGAAAGCATTATAAACCCATGGAAGGAATAAATAAAACATGTTGGTATCTTGTAACATCATATTCATAAAATACTTACAAAACCCTGACAAAACCCTTATAAAAGGAATAACCATATGTTCATCTTCCAATATAAATCTATGAAGAACATAATCATTACCCAATAAATATTAGCTCTATCTGGGTACACCAATCATAAAATATATAACGAGATCACCCGACCTTATCTGGTATCACCCATCATATAAGCTATAACCGGATCACCCGATGCTATCTGGGCGCACCCATCATATAATCTATTATGGGCTCAGCCATCACTATATGGGTTAACCAATCATATATAATGTCCAATAACTATAACATGAATGAATAAAATAGATCTATCATAATAAAAATCATAGAAATAATAATTATTCCTTTTATAACTTGACTAACCCATGGAAAAGAAATAGGTTTCATGTAAAAATATTTGAAACATGATCAACCATTTTAAAAGAAATGGGTTCCATAGTAGTCTCTTTGAAACATGGTTAACCCATGGGAAAGAAATGAGATTTATATAAATCACTTTTAAACATGGTGAAATCCTGGAAAAGAAACGAGTACCATATAAATCCCTTTGAAACAATCTTAATCCATCCATAGAAATAATGAGGATGGTATCATTATAAAACATTACCATTGGAGCATAAGTAACAACAAGGATTGTTGAAGTTGATGAATGGGGATAAAATTAAAATATCAATTAATATATTTTTAGGAAAATAAACTTTTACATTTTAAAAAATCAATATTTAAGAGCTAAAATTTCACAAATTATTATGAGAATAATTGTCTTTCAAAATACCCTTCAAAACATAAAGGAAGCTTTAAAAATCATTAAAATTATTTCTTGAAGAAAATAACCTTTCCAATTTAAAAAAAAAACGTTTTAAAACATTATGAAAATCCTTTTATTTGAAAATAACCTTGAAAACCTATAAAGGAATCATTAAAAAATATAATTTTCATGATGATAGAAAATTCCATTCATGTCATACATGTTAAAATAAAGACTCCATTAACATTTTCAGTAAATTCAAAATGAGAATTGTTTGGAAAATGGCATAAATATTAATTTAAAAACATTGTATCAAAAGTAAAACATGGGTAAAAATTTCTTTAATAAATCATCTGAATAATTATAAATAAATTTCTGAAAATATTTTTATAAAACAAGGTTTCAGAAGAAAAGGGATTTCCATCAAATATAGAAATGAATATGATTTATATAAAAAATATTTCTCAATTATTTTAAGTAAAAATGAGTGGAAAGTGGTCATATTACTTGAAATAATCATGAATAAATATAGAATAATAAAAACATTATAACACTTAATAGGTAGATCATAATATTTAAACACTGGAGACTTAATCATAAACAATCCTGATAATTGATGAGATTATAACCTAAAACTATTACAACTTTGGAAACTTTGAATCATAATCCCCATGAAAGGATAAAACTATTTTAAAACTGAAATATTCTGAGAATAAATAAATTAATGATATTACATTTCAAATGGGCTGTATATACACCTCATAAAAGAAGATATGTTCATAACATGGCATAAGTTTCAGATAAGGAAAATTGAGACTAAAATCCATTACAAAGATGATATCATTGAAGTGGGGATTAATCAATGAATTGATTACGTGTATCAAATTTAAATCCAAATAAACAAACTAGAATTTCAACATTATATAATCAATGTTCTTTAAAAACATAATGTTATCATGACATAATCAGCGAAGTATAAGTTTAACCCAATGAATAGAAATTGAGTTAAGAAATACCTTATCGTATGATTACTTTTGGTTGAATGTGATTTAACTTCTTATATAGTGGTTTTAAGAATGTTATAAATTAATAAATAACCATATTAATATTTATAATATCATATATAATCCTTTTATAAAATATTATCACCCATTCTTTAATAATATTTCATTATTTTCATTGTTTTAGGTGTTAATTGCCTTGTTTTCTGAATTCATGATTTGGTATGAAAATTCATATTCTTATGAATATAATGTAGTTATATCATATACAGAATAATAATAATTACATAATAATTATTTTTATATATCAATTATACTTTTATGAATAATAATTTAATATGGATTTGAAAAATGAAGTACATTATGATCATGGAGAGGGTAGGTTGTATGTACGCATTAGTAAAATTTCCATTTTTAAGTGATCATTGTGGAAAGGAGGTAAATAATATTTTATATTTCCAAAATTTTTATAATATGAAAGATAAAATATTTTTTTCATTAAATATACTTATATATTTATAATTCATATAGTGTGGATATGAAAAGAGAGAGTCACATAACTTCATGAAGGTGGTAGTCCACACGTACACGAACGACATTATTGTCTTTAAGTGAGTGAAAAGTTAAGAAATAAAATGATATATTATATTTTCATAATGATAAATATGTAATTAATAACATAATTATTTCATGTACATCATATATATTTATTAAATTTATCTTTATTATTTTCTATGTAAAATGTTAGTGAAAACGAATCTCATTGCTTCACAAGGCGGTAGTCCGTAGTACACAAAAGCAACATTATCTTATCTCAAATGGAATGGAAAGTAAAAAAGTTATATATAAGATTTAATGACTAAATAGGTATAATTATGTTATAAATATCATATATATTCTTTATATACATCATCATACCCAACTATGATAGGTGTTAATGGAAAAACGAATGACATTGGTTCGCGAGGCGGTAGTTTGATGTACACATGAATGATGATTTTGTAACCCATTTCATATAAGAGGAGATGGATTTAGGTTATTAAATTAAAATAATAATAAAATTATATTTAATATACGTAATTTATTATATAAACATGGTTTAAAAAAATTTTAAGTAGTTTTATGAAGAAGTAAACTAAAAAAGTTCATTGAAGAACGTTATATCTTCTTTTAGATAACTTCTTTTAGTTATCACCAAAGGAATTAATTGGTTGTATTTATTCCCATAGTAAGGATTATATAATGAGATTAGGGAGTTATATAGGTTATTTTCGTAGTTATTATAAAAAACAATTGTATTTTATGGTGTAAATAGAGATGTATAGGTGGTGGTATTTTATAAGTGAGGTGAGTGACACACTTGTAATTTTTTAAAAAGAATGAATTAAACCCATATTTTTTTCATATAAAAAGGATCGAATTTTATAAAATTTTATACAATATAAGGAATAAATTATAAATATGGACATAAAATCCATTTTATAAAATTATTTAGGTAATTTTAACCCTTATTTTTCAATTTAACCCATAGTAATTCCTTTTTTTACATTAACCGCATCAATTAATTTTTATTATTTTCACTATTCATTTTGGTAAAATATTAAGTTAAACTTATTATATAATATAAATTATTATGACTCCAAATATTTAATTTTTCTTCTAATACAATTCACATAAGTGAAAAAATCTAATTTAAAATTAATCCTGCATATGAGATGAGAAAGCGGGTTTTCATGGAGAAAATATTCAAATGTTTACAAAGTTTTTTATATCCAATTTCAAAATTAAATTGATTAAAATTATATAAATCATATTAATAGATATATAAATGAACTAATTTTTCTGTAAAAAAATTTAAAATATAATTTATATTTATAAATATTTTAAATAAAAATGCATTTTTCAATTAAAATTCAGTATTTTTAATTTTTAATCAAAAAAATTATATTTTCATTAAATTATAAAAAATTTACCCTAATATAAATTTTAAATGATTATTTTAAAAATTAATTTTATATTTCAAAATTGGAAAAAATTTAATTCAAAATAAAACCCGCAAACGCGATGGAAAAGAAGGTTTTTGAGTAGTGTATTTTTTTAAGCATAAGATGATGTTATATTTACTATTTATATATTGATAAATTTTTTATAAATCTAAATTAATATTAATTGATATATACTATATAAATTTAATTTAAATCATTACCCTTTAGGGGTTATTTTAATTAATTAAAATGGAGAAACATTATGAATTTTATAACAGTATTTAGAAAAATCCAGTTTTTAAACCCCAAAAAAAAATTATTCTAAAATAAAATATAACGATGATTCAAATGTAATTAATAAAAATAAATATAATTGAATGAAAATTATTTTAATTTTAATCACAGTAAAAAAATAATGGTACTTCTAATTTAATTAATCTATTATACATTTTTTACAAAAATCCGTATTTTTTACTATTCATTGGAAAATTAATATTTTCCAAAAAATCACAATATTTCACCCAAAGTAAATTTTCATATATCTATTTAAAAAATAAAGTTAAATTATTTAAATATATTTTATAAAAGTTCCCAAAATTAATTATATTATTTTTTTCACGAAAAGAAATAAAAATTATTTTCCTAGAAAATATTTTTTTGAAGAATAAAATTACAATACTAAAAAATTGGATGATTATTTAATAAAAATTTATAAATAATTTATATTTATTAGGAAATATATATGTCATAAATTAGTTAATACTCTTCATACCCACTAATTTAACGGCTAGGTTATAACAATTATATATATCATGGGTTTTTTAAGCTCAACATTGTCTGTTGAATACACTATTGAACATAAAAATATTGGGGTTGCGTGTACTAAAAGATATTTAATAGATTAAATTTATTTAAAACCAGGCATATAGTAAAGTCCTGGGGCGTTACATTCTCATATGAGATCAGTGTTGTGTCTTTTTTACACTATTGAACATAATTTTATTCTTTTAAAATATAGGGGTGTTACGTACTCCCCATTTTAATAAATTATATCCTCACAATTTGAACTTTATATTATCTATCAAAGGTTGGAAAACTAAAAATATTTTTGTTGTAAAATCACATCATAAAAAGGGTTAATAAAATATCCTTCTGAGAAAATATAAAGGGAAGTGCAAAGGCCATCTCAAATAACTAATTCTAGGTTTCCAAATAGGAGAATATAGGTGGGAAGTGAATATTTAGACATGAAAAAAATTATAATGTCCAATAATGATATAGAATGACATAGATCATTTATCACAAGAATTTGAATTACTAATAGAAATTTTAAAACCACAAAACCATAAACCAAAGAGGCGTGAAAAGAGTAGTTTATATCATTAGAGATGATAGTAATAGGATAAAATTTTGTTTCAAGATCCTTTTCCTATAGTTGAGTAATTATTTTGAAATATAGAATAAAACCATAAGGAAATATACTTGCTTGATAAGTTCAATTTCATCCTTTAATAAATTTCTATCATAATCTCATCTTTTTCTTCAAATAATGAGTATTGAAGATGAATTTTTCCTACATGAAGCACTAAAAATCAACTTTTAAAGGATCATATAACCATAAAAGGTATAAAAACATACTCCACTTTTATTTTTAAATTAACAAAAACTAAATTTGTTAGAACATGGTAAGATAATTCAAAAAACATGTAAACCTTCATATGAAATATTAATCTTAAAAAATAAATAGTAATACCCAAAGTTTAAAATAAATCATTCCTCAATAACTAAAAAAATAAAATGGTTTTATACCTTAAATTATATCTCATACCTTTTAAATTTCAAGATGAAAAACATGGCTCTATGTTTTTTTTGAAATAAAATAAATAACTTATTCACCAGATAACTTTTCAATCACATGGTTATCTATACAATAAAACTTATGTTCCCATAATCACCACAATATACAAGATTATATAAAATAAAAAGGTTATCAATACCTTAAATTTTATTTCCATGAACTGTAAATGCATACTTATTATTAAAAAAATTATTTATATATAATTCAACTTAATTAAACATATCTTAAAATTTCATTAATCACTTTAAGATGTCATCTTTTAAATCCTCAAATAAGTGTCTAATACATTGAACTTATAATGATCATTAATATTATAGACTGATGATGGTATCCATAAATCTTAAGACAACCTCCAATGATAATATAATAGTATACAAAGTTATCAAAACCTTTCCTTTTATAAAAATTATAATAGCCCAGAACCCACACTACTATGTTTGGTATTGAAATTGTAAAATTTACATTTCAAGCTTTGATATCGATAGAGGCAACCTAATTTTCACCATCCAAAATAAACAATATCAAAATAAAATATTGAATCACATATGGAAAACTCTTACATAAGCAATACTTATTCCTTTTAATGATAATTTCTCCCACTTAACACAACATTAATTATTTAAAATTAATTCATAATCATCATCCATTTGAAACCATTCTAGAAATTATTCATTAAAAATATTTATTGATAAACTAGGGAAACAGAAACATAAGAAGGGTGATCTAAAATGACCAGTAAGGGTTAAAAACATTAATAGTTTAATGTTATCAATAAACATAATATGTTTATAAGGGTTCCAATACATAACCATACCGCATGAAATAATAATAAAAGAACACATACCCATCAATACATAAATCATCAATCATGAAATAAGGAAAAAGTTTTTACAAAATAAAGTGTAATTATAATCAATAATCATGAGCCGTGTGATATCATTATAGATCAAATGAAACATAATAAACCTATTTCAAGCATAGATAAAATGTGTTTGTATCTTGGAGCATCATTTTTATAAAACAATTACAGAACCCTTTGAAAACCATTATAAAAGGAATAACCACATACTCTAATTCGAATATAATTTTTTAGAGAACATAATCATTAACCAATTCATTAGAGAACTATCTGGTTTCACCCATTGTATAATCTATAACATGATCACCTAGAACTATCTGGGTGCACCCATCATATAATCTATAATGGGATCACCTGATTCTATCTGGGAACACGTATTGTATAAGCTATAATGGGTTCACGCGGTGCTATCTTGACTCACCCATCACATATAATGTCAAGAATAACAATGTGAATAAACTATATAGATATTTCATCATAAAAATCAAATAAAAAATCATTATTAATTTCATAACCTGATTAACCGTTATAGAAAAATTTGTTTCATATCAATCTCTTTGAAACATGATTAACCAATGGAAAACTAATGGGTTCTAGAACAATATCTATGAAAACTTTTTAACCCATGGAGAAGAAATATGTTCCATAAATATCTCTTTGAAATATGTTTAACCCTTTTAAAAGAAACATGTTCCATAAAAATCTCATTGAAATAGTCATAATCCATATAGAGAATTAATGAGGATGGTATCATTACAACATATACCCATTGGATCACAAGTAAAAATAAGGTGTTTTGACATTGATGAACGAGGATACCATTAAAATATCATTAAATAAATTTGGAGGAAAATGACCTTTTAATTGAAAAAATATCAATTTTTAAATACTAAAAATTTATAAAATATTGTGAAAATTATTTTCTTTTAAAATTACCTTTGAATCCTATAATGGAATCTTCAATTTTTTTAAAAATATTTCTTGAGGAAAATATCCTTTCCATTTTTTTTAAAAAATAAAAAAATTTGGAAATATTTTTTTAAAGAACCTTGAAAACTTAAAAATTAATTTTAAATGTAAATAATGGCCATGATGGTAGATAATTCCTTTCTTATCGTACATGTTAAAATAAAGACCCCTTTAATATTTTTGGTAAAATCCAAACATGAATTGTTTGGAAAACAATATGAAGATTCATTTGAAAACATTTTTTAAAAATAAAAAAATTTGAAAAACTTTATTTAATAATTCATTTTAATAATGATAAAAATAATTTGGAAAACATTTTTTGAAAACATGGTTTTATAAGAAAAAGGGTTTTGACCGAAGAGAGAAATAAAGAAAATTTTTCTTGAAAATTTTTATCAATTATTTTATATACCAATGAGTGGGAAAATGGTAATATTACTTGAAAATATCATAAATAAATATAGCATAAGATATTTTTGAGATTAATTGAGAGTTAGATAATATTATTTCAAATTGGAGACTTAATAATAAACAATCTTGACAATCAATGAGATTGTAACATAAAACTCTTACCAATTTAGTATCTTTGAATCGTAGCCCCCATGAAAGTACAACATTAAATTAAGATTAAAATATCATGATAATAAATAAATTCATGATATTAAAGGTAAACTGGTTTGTATATAAACCTCATAAAATAATATAGATGCATAACATGACAAAAGTATTAAAGAAGGTGAATTCTGACTAAAATACCTTAAAAATATTATTTCATTGAAGTGGGTATTAGTCAATGAATTTATTATTTGTATCAAATGTAAATACAAATAAAATAAGTGTAAATATAATATAACATATTAAAAGGTTAGTACACACATAATCTTTTCATGAGATAATCATTGATGTATAAGGTTAACCCAATGAATGAAAATTGAGTTGTGAAATTTATCTGCTCACAATTCCTTTTGGTTGAATGTAATTTAACCTCATTTATAGTGCTTTTAAATATATTATTAACTTATTATAGAACCATATTAATATTTATAATATCATATATTCTCCTTTTATAAAATCTTATCAGCCATTTGTTTATAATCTTTGATTATTTTTATTGTTTCGACTGTTAATTTCTTTGTTATCTCATTCATGATTTGTTATGAAATCTCATGTTATTATGTATATAATATAGTTATATCATGTCCAAAATAATAATCATGAAATAATTATCATATTTATACACTAATTATACCTTAAATACCAATTATGAAATATGGTTTTGAAAAATGAAGTATGTTACAATATTAGAGATGATATGCCACATCTATGCATGAGGAACACCTCCCTTTTTAAATGATCATTATGGAAAGGTGGTAGGTAATATTTTATATTGAAATATTGATTATAATATCATAAATAAAATATTACTTATTTAAATGTACTTATATATATATGTCATCCATGTGGTGTGGTGATGAAATAGGGAGTCATATGGCTTAGTGATGATGGTAGTCCACATATACACGAATGCCGTTGTCATTTTTCTTTGAGTGAAAAGGTAAAAAATAAAATGATATATTATATTTAAAGAATAATAAATATTTAATCAATATAATAATAATTTCAGTTATATCATATATATTTATTAAATTTGTCCTTGTTATTTTCCATGTAAATCATTAGAGAAAATAAATCACATAGCTTCGTGAGGTGGTAGTCCACCGTACACATGAGAGACGTTATCATATACACTAATGAATAGAAAATAAAAAGTTATATATGATATAATCATTAAATATATATAATTATGTTATAAATATCATATATATACTTTATATCCATCATCATTACCAACCATGATAGGTGTTAATGAAAAAACGAATGACATTGTTTTGTGGGAGAGTAGACCGCCACACACATGAATGATGAATTCACAACCCATTTGATGGAAGAGGAGATAGATATAAGTAATGGAATTAAAATAATAAAATCATAGTATTTTTAATATATTGAGGTTATTATATAATCATGTTTTAAAAATAATTTATGTTTGTAGAGGAAGATATAAAATAAGGATGTTCATTGAAGAACATTAACTCTTCTTTGGGAAACTTCTTTTGGTTTCCACCTAAGGTGTTCATTGGTTGGATTTATTATCACAATAAGGATTATAGGTTGATATGAGGTAATTATAGAAGTTATTTGGGTATTTAAGTTCTAAAAAAATGGGATTTTAAGTTGTGAAGAGAGGATAAGAGGGGGTGGCCTTTTATAAGTGAGGCGAGTGGAACACTTGTAATATTTTGAAAATAATTAATCCCAACCACATTTTTTCATGTCACAAGGCTCAAAAAATAGATAATTTTAGATAATATAAGAAATAATTTCTAAATAATTCCATAAAATACATTTTAGAAAAGTTTTTAGGTCATTTTAACCCTGATCATTTTATCTTAACCCCTAGTAAATCCATTTTTTCCTTAACCTTGGTAATTAAGTTTTACTGTTTTCATTATTAATTCTGGTAAAAAATGAGTTTAAATTATTATATAATATAAATTATTATTTTTAAAAATATTAAATCCATTTTTCCAAATTCAATTCATATAAGTTTCAAAATTAAATTTATAATTAATCCCACAAACGCGACGAGAATGTGGGTTTTCAAGGAGAAAATCTTCAAATGATTACAAAGTTTTTATAGACAATATTAATGTGAAATTAATTAAAATGAAATAAATTGGATTAATATATATAAGTTAATTAATTTTACTTTTAAAAATATTATTTTTTTTAACTTTATCAACAATTTAAATGAAAAGTCAATTTTTAATTAAAATTCAGTATTTTTCACAATTCTTCAAAAAATTATTCTTTCCAAAAAATTATAAAAAATTCACAATAATATAATTTTGATATAATTATTTAAAAAAGAAAATTAAATTTTCAAATAAATTTTCTAAAATTTGAAATAATTTAATTAAAAAAACCCACAAACGCGACGAAAAAGCGGGTTTTCTAGAAGTGTATTTTTTTTCAAGAACATGATGATTTTATATTAACCCTATATATAATAATAATTTTATGAATATAAATTAATATTTATTGGGATATAATATATAAATTTAATTTTAATAATCCATTATTAAGGATTATTTTACTTAATTAATATGGACAAACATTATGTACTTTAAAACAATTTTTTTCAAAAAAACTCTGTTTTTAAAACAAAAAAAAACATATCATAAAATAAAATATAATAATGATTAAAATTTAATTATTTTTGTTAAATATAAAAAAATAATACTTATGTTACTTTAAATCATATTCAAAATAGAGTTTTACTTTTAAATTACTTAATTTATTGAAATGAAATGACATTTTTACAAAAATATGTATTTTTCATTATTCACTTAAAAATATATATTTTTCAAAAATTAAAAAATTTCTATCAAATTTAATTTTGATATTATAATTTCAAAAATGATTTTAATTTTATCAAATACATTTTCTAAAATTTTGAAAAAATAATTATGTTATTTTTTCCTGAAAAGCAATAAAAGTCATTTTTGAAGAAAACATATTTTTGAAGAATAAAAATACTTAACTAATTTTTTTTATTTAATAAAAATTTATCAATTATATATATTGAGTAGGATATATATATATTTAATAAATTAGTTAATAATATTCATACATTCCAATTTAATGGATAGGTTATAATGGTTATATATATCATGGGTCATTTAAGCTCGTTGTTGTATGTTGGACATGCTATTACAAAGAAATACCAAACCTATAATATTATTTTTTATCTACTTATAAAAAACATTATTTTCTTACTTTTTGATCAGGTGAACATAACCAACAAATTTCCTTTCGGTTGGAGGAAAAATCTTGTGTGGGTTGCATTATAACTCAATAAGCACTTTACAAAATAAATAACATTTAAAAATATAGAACAATTAAACTAGATAAAGATGAATAAAAATTCTATTGTAGATGAAAATAATATTCTAACCTTAAACAATTTAATGAAATGTTGAGACTTTGTGTTAAACAGTAAGGAATTAACAATTTTGTAATAATAGACAATGAACGGTGATTCCCATGAGCTTTTCCATCACTCTGAGTGAAAACATATATCAATTTCAACTCATATATTCTCATATATCTTCAAACTTCTTTCTTCATCCTACATTTATAACAAAACAACTAATGACTAGTTCTCCTCAATATCCACAATCATTCTCTACACATGGGTTTCTAAAAAACTCAACACATCTCACACACAATGGTTAAATATAAAATAAAGAAATATATTAGTTAAATTCAATTGAATATTGCATATATAATTACCATACTCTTTCATTCCTAAATAAAATAACTCAAAAACACTTAGAATAATATTGTTATCATTTAATAGTATTTTAATTTTTTTAAAATAATTTAAAATATCATATTAACTTGTAGTGAATTGGAATATCAAAATAATCAATAAAAATATTTTCAAAATGCATTAAGGATTTCATATTATCTCATAATCCTTCATGATATTCATCATGTGGATGTTTCCATATGTTTTATCTTTACATTGATACTTTAAACTGAGTTTCCATACTAATTAGTAGCCTATATAAGAAAAAAAGAAAAAAAACATATAGTTAAGGGTAATTTCATGTAAGGGTCATTCTCAAACTCACTTAATGGTAACCAATAGATTTTACAGGCTATATAATTGCATCATCTAACATTCAAGCTTCCATAAAGGTTGTTTATTAAATTCATAGACACCTAAAGGCATGTAGAATCTATGTAAATGTAGATCATAGGATATTTAAGGGTAATATGTTTTACACAAAACTCAATTAATAATAATAATATCTACTTTTGTAAAGGGGAAACACTGGAACACTACATAAAGGTAGTCAGATGCTAATTCCTTATATTTAAAGGTAATTGAAAACGTTTGTAAAGGTAAACCACACATTATTCACTTCATGTAATGGTAATATAAAATATCCTCACATAATGGTTGTAAAATCTCACTCCTCACTCATTGTCTTGGGAAGATACAGAGGTTCTATAGTCCATGGATGATATCCCCAAGAGGCTAAAGGTTGAAAATAAATGGAAAGGGCTTAGAGACATATGGGGGATGATTTTCCCTATAGAATACAAAAAATTGTAATTGTGAACATAATCATTAAAACCAATATATGATTTACTGATAAAATTATACAATTCAAACATATGACCAACATAATAACAATATCATAGTGACAATTAAAATGAGAGTGAACAATCCCAAAAGATTATACAACTCAAGGACACCAAAGTGGCTTCTCCCTAAGTACCACCCAAACCCTCTGCATGATTTGATTATGCTCTCTATTCCCAAGGTATCAATATCAAACACTAGAAAGGTGAGATACCTCCCTTTCCTTATGTCTTGGTATATGACATCTATAAATTCACTAAAGTTCCCAAGTATGGGATGAGTATAAATTCAGTAGGCATTCCCTAAAGGCTTTCGAAAACATTTCACTAGGATAAGAACTGATTATCACAGTTTATATCAAATATTTTTTAATAAATAAGTACTTTATATAAATACAAAAGATTAATACATATAAGAAAAACCATAAATATGTTTACTTCCATTCATTCACATTTGGCATAAACTATAAATGATCATATACAAAAAAACCCATCCAATGAAATAAAATATTGGTGTTTCCATTAACGATGGTATTTCATGACCATAATCCTTCCAACCATTATATATTCACTTCCTACCACACCCTTCCACTCGAACACACACCAAACCAATTATTCCAAATTCTATTCCAAAACATTTCATATAAACTAATTCATCTTTTGAAAAAATATCATCAAACATATATTTTTTTCAAAACCCATTTCATAGTTTTAAAACTACCCTTTTAAAATCATAAACTAATATATTTTTCTAAGGACCATGAAATTTTATGAATTTCCCAAAAAAACTAAATGGGTTTCCTTCTTGAAATCATAAAATTTTTTCATGGAAAATCCAAAAAAAAAATTTAATAATAACAATCCTTTGAGTTATAGAATAAGTTAATATGAGTGGGAATTCACCTACCACTCAAAGGTTACCAAAAATGAATAATTACAGTTTCATATTCTAGATATGGGTTCGTAATACCTTATATTCAATAGATCCAACCAGATCTCATCAAAAATCACATCCAAGAACATAGATATATCTATAAAAAATAGAACTATATCTTCAATAGAGATAAGATGAGTATATCTAATATCAAAGGGGAATAACAAGAACTTACCAATTATTCTGTATCTCTAACACACTTTTATTTGTATGAAATTCATTTCTAGGTCGAAAGGAATCACCTTGGGAGTATAAGTGGGAAAAAGGGTTCACTAACCTGAGAGAATAGGTGAAAAATGAGGGTTTTAGGGGATTAATCTAGATTAAAATTTAATTTTAGGAAAATTAAATGTACATTAAATGATTAGGACGAATGGTTTGTTAACTGTTGTGTTAACCGTGCATATGATACTTCCTTATAAATAAAGAGTCACATTGGTATTCCAAATGGATTGAAAAACCACATGTTCACTGTGAATTTTAATTTTCTTTAATCCACCCCACTCATGGTTGTCTCACATGGTTAGAATAACTATAAAAGAACCATTCTTTACCCAATTTCCTCACATGAAATGTTTCTCATGGGAATTAACCCAGTTTGGAGAAACTATGCACCACTATTTCACCTGCCTAGTGACTCTCATTCCACACTTTTATGGTTTCCGAGTGAGGGTTCATAGCTTCTACTAACCATGATCAAATCATGAACCCCCATAAACACATAAAAACAATACAAAACCTTCCCAAACCTCATGAAACTTAACCCAAACATTATATAATATCAAAATTACTAAAAAGATTAATGTAATATAAACTAATGGTGTTACATTTTTCCAACTATTGGAATTTACACCCTCATGAAGTAGAAATCCATATTTGTTTTGGAAGGGTTTGGGCCCCTAATCCAAAATTTTCCTTTTGAAATTCTCACATCTATTCTATAACCTGACCATGTTTCCATAAAACTGATACTAAACTAATTCTTTTCCCACACAAGATTTTTTCTCACCTATCCCAAATCCATTAGGGAACATGAATCAAAGTATCATCAAGTTCAATATCAACATGGTCCCATAGAATCTTATAATCTAGGTCAGGGTGGTAATTCTTCAATTGATATGCATAAAACACATTATGAATTAAACTGAAACATGGAAGTAGATCCAAATGATAATATACACTACC
Source organism: Viscum album (assembly GCA_963277665.1). NCBI lineage: Eukaryota > Viridiplantae > Streptophyta > Magnoliopsida > Santalales > Viscaceae > Viscum > Viscum album. The sequence goes on along the minus strand of OY728150.1, from coordinate 29,598,070 downwards.
CAACCATTCAATTATCTCAAAAAGACCAATTTATTAAGGTTGATACTTTCCTTGTTTTAAAAAATGAAAATTCCCTAGCCTTGGAGAGATTCTCAAGAAAATATTACTTTCCACCAAAAATGATAACGATTATTGTTGATTATCTATATCATATTTCATATAAATTTAAGATATTTCCATTCTCTTTATAATCATAGGAATATTTTCTATTTTATCATACAAAAGGCTAGGTAATATAAGTGAAGTCTCACCTGTTTCCACCCAAAAATTGGATAATGATAAGAATATGCATACAATGCTTCAAATAGAGCCATATGTATCAAATTCGGATAACTATTATCATAAGATAACTCCATTAATGATATATAATTGTACCATAAGCCTCTAAAATACTAGACACAACATCTCATCATGCATTTTAATGTTTTGATCATCATTTTAGGTTCTCTATCCATTTAAGGATGATAAGATGTACTTATGGTCAATTAGGTTCTGATGAATTCCTATAAGGATTTCCAAAACTGAGAGCTAAATCTGGTGTCCTTGTCAGACATGATTGAAAAAGGAAAACTATGCATCTTTTCAATTTCCCAAATATATATTTTGGAAATGTCTACCACCGTATTGGATTCACTAATAGGGATAACGTGGGATGATTTTGTGAGTTGATCCACTATCAACCATATAGACTCTTGTTTCTTGACTATTCAAAGAAGAACTATGAAAAGTATCCATAGCTATTTTCTCCCATTTCCATATGGGAATCGATAAAGAATGCAACATACCTGATGGTCATTGGTGATCTACCTTGATCTATTGATTTTTAAGGAATCTTGAGACAAACTCCACCAATTTAATTTTTATACCATCCCACCAAAACCATGCTCTAAACAATTTATACATATTATGAATACCTAAATGAGAAAACCATCCCAAATGGTGGTATGTATGAAAAATTTGTTCCTGATTGGTTAGAGGGACCATAATCTAATCCCTAAAACACAACACATATTTCCCATCTAGCATCCGTCCCTCAATGGTCACCCCACAACTGACATTTTACATCAAGGTTAAAAATCCAAGATCATATGTTTGAGTATTTATAACATACTCAACAAGATAAGGAATAATAGAAACTATAAAAAAGAATGCAATATTAAATTTTTTAGAATAATCCAGATGCATATCAGCTATAATTGACATTAGCTTCCATTTTTCTAAACCGATATTAGCTAAATGATTATATGATTTCCTTATCAATGAGTCCGCTAAAAAATTTCGATTTTCATAGTGTATGCATAAATTCAAAGCCAAACCTTTGAAGATATATTTCCCACTTACATTATCTTAAGTTCAAGTAACTTTTTGAGAAAATGTTTTTCAACCTCTTATGATGCACAACCAATGTAAAGTTTCTCCCCAAAAAGATAATTATGACATGTATTGAAATAATATTCTATTTTAGATAATTCCAAATCATGTGTTGGGTAGTTTTTATCATACAATAATAGATTTCATGATCCATAAGAAATAAAATGATCTCTCTATATGAAAACACAGCCCATCCAAGATCTTGATGCACCAAAAAAGACCATATAAACCTATCCTGATTATAATATCATAAGGACAGTTCCTAATTTAAGTAAAAATTTTAGGTTCATGGAAATATTTATAGCATTAATTTCTCTTCTCATCAAAGTTGTCATTGGTGAGGCAAGTCATCAAATACATCGATCCAGTATTCAGGAGTATCCTACTAAGATAAGTAAAATTCATATAAAAAAACATTCTTCACCTGTGTCTAAGATATAGAAATATATATATTTTTTGGATTTAGAGAAAGTCATTTTTCAAAAATTACATGACCAAGGAAACTTACTTCCTGTATAAAAAAATCACACAATAAAATATTACAAAAAATTCAATGTTCCTAAAAGATACCAAAACTATATCCAACTATTCTTCATGACCAGATTTAGTCCTAGAATACAAAAAGATATCATAAAAAAACACCACTAAAAAGGAATCAATATACCTTTTAAATATCTGATTCATCAGTTCCATAAATACTGCTAATGCATAGATATGACCCAAGGGTATAACTACATACTCCTAATGGCCATAACGACTCCAAAAAGATATTATCCAAATATCCTCCTTTCAAACTCATAGTAAGTGATAACCTAATCATAATTCAATTTTAGAGAAACACTGTGATCCCATAAAGTGATCAAAAAAATAATCAATACATAGAAGTGGATACCAATTCATTATCTTAACTTGGTTAAGATTATGATAATCTACACAAAGCCTGATAATTCTAATCACCTTCTTTAAAAAAAGAACTAATGCTACACATGTGGAATGATCAGTCCAATAAACCATTTTCTTCTAAACTCTTTTAGTTTAACATTCAATTACCTAAATTCAATCGATTTTATAATATATAATGGAAGTGAAATATTATTTTTCCATAAAAGGATATGAATTGTAAACACAACTCATATTTTGGGTGGAAAACTAGAGAAACTATCTAGAAAAATGTCAATAAATTTGTAAAAAATTCTTAGAAAACATATATTACCAATCTCATCGACCATTTACAAACTAACAATTTCCAACTAATAAGAGATGAACCCAACCACTAGTACCAAATGTCATTACGTTCTCTCATTTACATCCCAATATCCTTTGAAGAGATTCTTAAGGCCATCAAAATATTTGAAGCTGAATCGAAATGTATAACAATCGATGCAAGAAGCAAATAGTGTTAACTAATCTATTTCAAAAATCAACTCATCGATATCAATTTATAGAACTGGGAAATCTCTAGAAAATTCAACCCTATAGATTATCATTAGAAACTCAAACAGACTTAATGGATCGACACTCCCATTTTCCTAGAGGTGTTTTATGATTCAAGAAAGAAGGAATCATTTAAATATGAATAACCATATGTTTCATAGCAGAATAATGGATAAAAGAGTTGGACACACCAATATTAAACAAATCCTTCATAAGATTTTAATTCCAAATAATCATACCCCGCACCATCTAACATTTAGATTGATCATCTATGATCATCTGGTAAACATTATATAATTTCTTACTTATTGTTTCTTTCTCACTATTTCTATTAAAATATCATAGTTTAAAGAGTCATGATGTTTCTAGAACCAACCTATATTTCATGGTTCTAAGGATGCGAACTATTCTGATGAGTTTTACCCATTAAAGCATAGGATGTATGAAAAGCATGAGTTACATCTTCCGTAACAGACATTGATTTATAATAACAATACAAATGTCCCATTTGATTCAAGTTTTTACGTGATTTAGTTGGTTTTGTAGAATATTTCTTCCTATGGTAACTATATCCACATTGAAAATAACTAGGTTTTATACCAAGACAGGGAGTAAAGTTAACCAAACATAAGGTCTTATTCCAAGACACTCTATCACTATGGAAGTAGTTTCCCTCATTTTCTTATTCCCAATATTTGAGTTCCCACTTGTTCCCATAGTGATAAAAATTCCCCCTCCATCCATATTTCCAAAAACATCATTTTTTACATTGGATATCTATTTAAAATTTTTGTATAGTCTTTATGACACATAACATCTATATTAGTGTGAATTTTTGAAGCCCATATTAAAATATTCAAGGATTTAAATATGTACTATCATCAATTTATAAGGCAATGTGGTCTAAATTCATAAACATAACTACATACTATATGATGGAAGTATTATCTTTTTTTTAAACTTATGAAATTAATTTTTATTGAAATTATAAATGTGAAATGATAGAATTATTTATTAAAAAATTCATTAAAATCCTCTGATGTAATTCCTTTTTATTTTTTATATTATACTGTTGAATACAACCATTGTAAATAAATATCATAAAATATATAATTTCTATCTTCACTTTCATATCAACCATTGTTACCTATAATTCAAAGATTCAGTTCATCTGATTCATCCATACTTTTTATTTTCCATGTTCTGAATCACCCTGAAGGATTGGTGGATTCTGATTTTGAAATTGAACCGAGTGATTCACTTTTCTAATCTCATAATTCTGATTACCTCTGTATATGGTTTTGATATCCCTAATGATTTGTTGGACCAATAGGTGGTTCACCCTTGGTTTAGGTGTAACCATGTTTTCTGAAGCATCTTCTTGCCAATTATTATGATGTTTACCCGATTCCATTTTCTATAATAAGAAAACCCGTTATTCATTACCCAAATATAAATTGAAGGCTAAGATAAATTTTCAATATTACCCCAAGACACAATAAATTACTATTCTCTTTAAAAGGTCACTTTTTTCCATTTTTATGAATTAATAAACTAAAAATGAACAATTTGGTCCTAGTAGGAAGTCTCACTAACAATGCATGATATGAAACAATCATCGACTAAACACAAAATAATAAGATAACAACACACCTAGAAGTTTATTAGAACAATTTTTTACTCAGACACCCTGTTAACATGAATTTTAGCATAAAAAGGTTATCTATATATTTTGAAGCAATACATTTCAATTTCCTTCATTCATATCCCCTTGTTACCATCCCGAGTAGTAGATAGACTAGAAAATACTGATACCATTTTTAACATCCTTCCAATCACCCATTTTATTGGGAATTAGTGGAGGTTATACTTACCATAGGTAATATCCCCAAGACACAAATGGATGAAAATAAATTATAAAGGTTTTGGAACATATGGGAAAAAAATTTCCTTATGAAAACAATAATAAGGAAATATAATATTAAACATTGAAACCACTGTTTAATGAATGGATAAAATGATACATCTCAAACATATAACGAATTGAAGAAAAATACCAGAGTGATAACAAAAATGAGGGTGAAAAATTCCAAAAAAAAAACATGACTCAAGGATGCCAAAGTGGCATCACCCCACGTACCAGCTAAAACATATCCAAGATCCAACTCCACTTGCCATGCCCAAGGTATCAAGATGAAACACTATAAATGTGAGATACCTTCTCTTTCCCAATTTTTATATGATATCTTCAAACACACCAAAGTTACTAATTTGGGGGTGAGTATAAACTCAATAAGAATTCCCCAAAGGATTCCCAACACACACCACTAGGAAAAGAACTGATTAGAAGATTTTATATAAAATATTTAGAAAATAGATAAGCTGTTTTTATTAAGACATAAGACAAATCCAAGCAAGAAAAACTATAAAATAGATTAGTTCTAGTCATTCACATTTGGCGTAACCTTTTCCATTCTCAAGTACACACACACACACCCTTCTATATACTTATAGCATGGAGTTTCTATAAAAGGTAGAACTTCCTATTCATACTCTCTCCAACCATGAAAGAGGCACTTATAACCATACTAGTCCACTAAAACACATGCTTACCCAATTATGCCAAATTCATTTCCAAAATATTCTACATAAAAAATTAATATTTTGAAAAAATTTCATAAAAAAACTTTCTGTGTCATAACCCATTTCATAATTTTAAAATTATTATTTTAAAATAAAAAACCTAGATATTTCTCCCAAGGCCTCAAAATTTTATGAATTTTCAAAAAAAAAACCAAAACATGTCTCCTTCATGAAATCACACAATGTTTTCATGGAAAAAAATTAACCAAAATAAGAATTCATGTTCTAGTATAAGTGGATATGTTAGATATGATACCTAACCTTCAATGTTTACTCAAAATGAAGAACAAAACATCGATCTTATAGATCTAAGTTCACAAAAAACCTTCCTTTCAATAAAACCAACAATATCCCTTAAAATATAACATCCTAGAATATAGGTCTATTAGCAATAGAATAGATCTATGGATATGAGTTAGAGAAGATGAGTATATCAAAGTAGAATGGGGAAGAATAAGGACTCACAAACAATTATAGATATCCAATTCACTCTTATTCGACCACAATTCAGTTTTAGATCAAATGGAATAATATTGGGAGTATAGGAGGGAAATATAATTTTAAAACTTGGGAGAATAGGGAAAAAAATAATGTGTTTTTAGGCTTAGTCGGGATTAAAATCTAGTTTTCAAATAATCAAATGCATGTCACATGGACAGGCTATACGATTTTTCAAACCATGTTCTAAATGTGTGCGTGGTACTACCTTCCAAATAGAGAGTAGCATGGTTATACCATGTGGTTTGGAAAACTATGTGTCAAACTTGCAGTGATATTTTCTTAAGGTCACCCCTCACATGGATTTATCAAATGGTTAGACTAACCTTTCTATAAATAGACTTCCCCCACTATCTGCACAGGCATAGTTTCTCCTAGTTGTTCACATGGTTTGGAAAAACCATGCATCAACCATGCACCTACCCAGTAACTCTTATTTTACATTTTCATGGTTTATTGGAGAGGGTGAATAGTTTCTACTAACCATTATCAGATCATTAACCTCTATAAACAATTAAAAAATACTGTAAAACCTTCTTGAATCTCTTAAAACTTAAACCAATTATTATATATTCTTAAAATACATAAAATAAGGGTAAAGTACCTGGAACTAAGGGATTTTCAATGATATTATTTAATTGAAATAGAATACAAAAAGGTAAAATAAAACATACAATCCATTATTTGGAATTAAGAAAATTAAAAAATTAAAACAAACTTCAAATATTATGATGATTAAATTTATAAAGAATTTTTAATTGTTATAAAAAATATGATTAAACCATAATAATTTTTAGAATTAATAATTATAAAAATTATTAAATATGAGTTATTATAATTAAAAAACCAAATCAAGGTGAATCATCAAATTAAAAAAATATCCTTTAAACTAACAGGCTCCCCTGTTTTGATAAGTTACAAAACTAAAAAAATAATTTATAAATTTTTACTTTTTTTTTGAAATTTATAAAAAAATTAGAATTGAATTACTAAATAAAATTCACCTATTTTAATGTAAACCTACCTTAAAATAAGTTTAGTTTATATAAAACTTAATAGAAGTAATTAAACATAATTTAATTTCAAACAATTATATAATAGTTTTAGATAAATAAGATTCAAATAGATATAAACAAGATTTAGTAAAGTATCATAGAAATGACCTCCATTTGTAAGAGTAAAAAAATTAAAAAATTAATGATATCAAACATCTCTTTAAATACCATCTTATCTCCATACTTATTAAAAAGTAAATATGATACATGTCTTAATCATATTTAAAAGTTCAAAAATAGATAATGCTTAACTTTTAAAAATATATTCAAACTATAACTAGAAGTATGTTTTAAAATTTAAAACATTAAATAATAACACCTATTAAATTCATACTTTAAAAAATATAACAATAGAAGGTCCTCATATAATAAAAATAGTATGATTAAAACTGGAAATTTAAAAATCAAACTAATATGAAAAAGAGAGAATAGAACATACAAAATTCCTAAAAGATTAATAGAACAGTAAATATCACCCTAAATAAATACATTTATTAATTATATAATCTTAAGAGTGTAAAGAAATTATAAGACACAAAATAATTAAAATGAACTGGTATACACAATAACGAATAAAAAATACTCGTAATCTTCCAAACATATTTCCCCTAAAAAAGATTCATTTAAAAAATATTACCCAAATCTTCTAAAAACTCCAGCTATATAAAATAAAAAAAATATCTAAAAGGATCCCAAAAAATAGTTTGAGAAGATATTCCATGAATAATAAAAGTTTTCCAATGATTTTAAAAAACATAAGTAAAAGGTAATGCCTAGAAACAAAAATTATTAAAAAAGTAATAGAATTATTATAGATAAAATAAAAAACATACAGATAAGATTATGGTATTTTACTATATAATTAAAACAAAAAAGGTATGGTTACTATCTGAAATAAATACTTACCTTAGTATATTGACAATCTTAGATCCAATATGATTTGAGTAACTTCATTTAGGTACTCATATTTCACAAGAGTTGGTTATTTTAATATAACCATATATTTAGATAAATCCACTTTCTTAAAACTAATATATTGAACATAATTTAAATAATAATCCAAATCATAGTGTCTAAATGTTTTACATTTAAATCAGGTAATATTTTATATTCCAATATTTTTAGATTCGATAATTTTTTTCTTATACATTTGTGTAATCTCTCATTAAAACTAATATAATATCAATTTATATTCATCTTTTCTAATCCTAAAAATATATTAAAGTTGTAAAACTCCATGGGTTTAAAAATAAATTGAAATACATGAATTTTTTTATTAGATATTTATAACCAACCTTTAAACATAATTTTCCCACTTCTTTGATTTGAATTTCAAAAAATGGTCATCTACGGTTGTGATCAGTAAGTGTTTTAAGTCTGAATGAAACAACTTGTTTTTTAGTTAATAGTAATATACCCTTTTGAATTTTAATATAATACTTATGATTAATAATTCATATTATTATTTTATTTTATTAATGTTATAATATAATTAGATCTTGATTAATTTTTCAAGGTTATATAAAATCAGTTATAATTTTTAAATTGTTATTTTTGGAACAAAATATGATTTTCATGAAAAATTAAATAAATCATATTTAGAAAATTATTTTCAAAAAATGGACTTCATTTTTTAATTTTACACATCGATCAATAATTAGGATGATGTTTTGGGATTTTTCTGAAATTCTTGAATTTTTGATGAATAGTAAAATAAAATAAATTATAATAAATGATAAATACTTGTTCTACTACATCATAGGTGATGAAAGGATGATTTAAGCACAATTTGATCGAAATAATTTTCACTTATTTCTATTTGGGGTTACATAAATCAAGACAATTCAACGTCTTGAGAAAAAATATTAATCTAATGATTAAAATAATGTAAAATCCCTCTTCTCCTCCACTATAAATACCACCCTCAATCCCATCTTCCTATCACACCTCTAAAGCCTTGATATTTGTATATTTTCTACCCAACATCCTTCTCAAGGATCTTCCCCATGCCCAATAACTAATTGTGTCACCAAAATTCCAAAACCAAAGGCCCGAAGGAGGATCTCATGGAGAAGAGATCAAGAAGTAAAATCCTATTTCTTATTCTTGTGTTTTCTTTTCCATTACTTTTATTTTCTTATAACCTGTTCTATTTCCCTTATGAGAGATTCATTAAAGATATGTAATCTTATATATTATGGATTTTATCATGTTTAGGGAAAAAATTACTCAACTTAATTCATCTCCTCCCCCTCTTACAAAGACATTGTTCGTGATGTTTCGTTTACCAAAATCATGGATGATGTGTTTTCAATTTCCTTTACTTCCTGCCAATCTATTTTTGAAACCATTTTAATGGTTGAAATATATTTTAAATTTTATTATATAATATCTTTTATGTTATGTTATTATCTTCTATTCATGACATTAAATTTTATAATGAAACAAGTTTATGATTAGCAAAGAACCACCAAAATAAACTAAACGAATATCACTAAAGATTTATCTGATGATTAATCGTCATAAAAAAAAACCAAAATGATTTATGGAATTGTTTAATATTATAGAAATATATTAATACAATTTCATTCCACTTCTATAATATCATTTCTATAATACAAGAAAATAAAATACAAATCGGCCATGGAAATCATGTAATGAAAGAACCTGGAACAATTGAAGGAACTAAATACTAATAATTAAAGGGTGAAATAATTCTATGAAATGATCATATAAGGTGTTATAAACATTAATATGTTTATTTAAGATATTAATAACACTATTTTAAATATTATAGAGGAGTTTTAATCACGTTTGATGTAATACAGACCCGGTGTATGGGAATTTTTTACCCAATTTCCATTCTTTGGGTTAACCTTCCACTTCATTAATTATGCAGTATTAAAATTGTTTGTGTGATGAAATATTTTATATTATTATTAATTATGTGTATTTAAATTTTATATACATATTAAATCTACTCAATGAAGTCTTTATTCAATTATATGATATTTTAAGGGGCTTTTCTTTTAAAATTATATTTTAAAATTTTGTTTTAAAAAATTCAAAAGAAATGCTTTTATGAAATTATTCATGTTGTATGATTATGTTATGGTTCTTGGGGATTTTTTATAATTAAGGGTGGGAGATATATATCTCTTATAATAATTTGGTATGTATATGTTTTAGTTCGGTCATATAGTTACTCCAAGTGTAACTACGATGGTTACACAATAAGGTAGCCATGAGGTAACATTGTAAGGTAGCCATGAAGGTTAAAAATTATAAGGCAGTTGAGAGGGTTACAATATTATGTAAATAATAAACCAAGATAACCTTATCTTTCTATTTATGTTATATATGTTTATTTAAATCTGTTTTAAATCTCAAGTTTCACAATGTACGTTTATATGGGTGACAAGTTTGTCTTTTTAAAAATGATTTCATATGTTACAAGTATTCATGGAATAATGTTTTATTTCCTTATTCTTATACCCCTTATAGAGATTTTTCTCTCATCCAAATTTTTTAAATGATTTTCATAGGTTATAAGGTATTGTAAGAAAAATAAGGAATCCAAGTTAAATCTTACGAATATTTGTCAAAGAAAACAAGTTTTATTTGAAAAGTTTTATATTTTGGAAGAAATGGAAACTGTTTTTGTGGTATATAATCTGTATAAATATGTAATGTTATGTATGTTTTATATAAAAATTCTCTAAATATCTAAACTAAAAACGATCCTCAATTGTAAAGGATGTGAGTTCTTGAATAAAATTCAAGATTATGTAATGTAATAAGGCCGGGTCCTTATAGTTGGTATCAGAGCATGGTTTAGATAACGTTAAGGGTTAGGATGATGTAAATAGAATAAAATAAATGAGTTTTCCCTATTTTTATGTTGAAATGGAATATCATTTAAATATTACCATGTTTCTTAATCTAAGATATGTCTGTTCAGAATGGTTATATTTAGAAGAAATAGGTAAGATGAAGTTAGAAGGAACCGAGAGGCTGATATCTTTTCGAATGTGAAACTAGAAATGGTTGGAGTTGGAACCGAGAAGTTTGTGATAGTAGTGGATCAACTAACGTATGAAATAAATGGTGGAGACATCCATGCAAGAGAATAACTAGAGCTACCATAATGGAACAGGATAATAGTATAACATTTTATGAGGTTAAACCTCCTCATTTTAGTGGATCTTCTAACCTAGTAGAATCTGAAGGATGGATTAATAACCTTGAAAATATATTCAATGTTATGGGATGTACAGATAATCAAAATTTATGTTTTTTTCTTTTTCATTTTGATGGTGAAGCTAATCAGTTTTTGTCAATGGTCAAGAATATCAGGGATAAAGAGGAGATTTTTTCCTTAGAGTGGGATGAATTTAAAAGAATTTTCCATGAAAAATATTTTCCTGAGGTGGTGAGACTTAGGATAGAGAAGAAATTAATTAAATTGAAGAAAAAGAAGAAATATTCAGTGGCTATGTATGAAGAAAAATTCGACCAACTGGTGAGGTATTATCCAAATATTATTCTAGATCTTGATATAAAATTCAACCGCTTTTACTCAGGATTGAAGCCAAGGTATCGAAGGGAATTAGCCTTCCATGAATTCAAAAGTTATGATAAACTTTTATGATGTGATGAGAGGGTAGATATGGAGTTTGATGATAATCACAATCACTTTGAAAAAAAGGATCAGAAGAGGTCCATATGGAAAGTGATGGTTAAGAATCAATCAAAGACATATGATAGAATGGATGTCCAGTTTTGAGTTTGTGAAATGTGTAGAAAAAAGTACCCTGGGGAATGTATTACCAAAACTGGGAAGTGTTTTCAATGTGGTAATTTTGGACATATGGCCTGAGATTGTAATGAAAAAGATCCTAAGACTAGTCCAAATAAGAAAAATGTAAGGTGTTTTAAATATGGTGAGATGGGTCATTATGAAAATTCCTTCCCAAAGAGAGATCTAAATGATGTAAAGAAGCCAGTATATAAGAAGAATGGTGTAGTGAGATCCTTTGAAACTATGTCAGCAGACATCGGGCCAACCAATGAGGTTGTATCATATACTTTGTTTGTTTACTCAGATTTTACTAATTTTTTGTTTGATATGAGGTGTACACATTCCTTTATTTATAATTAATTTTCTAGTAAATTGGAAATATCACCTCAACAAATGAGATAATAACATATTGTTAAAACACCAGGGGGAAATTTTATTGAAAAAATCCATTTTAAGAATCATTCTGTTGTTATATGTGGAAATACATGACCTAAAAACCTTTTTATTTTTACATTAGTAGAGTTTGATATCATTTTGGGTATGGATTTTATTTATTTTTATCATGATTAGATTGACTATAGTGATAAAGAAGTTTTTTTCATATAGAGTTTCAATTTGTATACAAAAATGAAACCATACAATTGGTAACAAATCAGGAATCTGAGAATTTTTTGAAAGATGAAAACAAAAGTTATCTTTCTCAAATTAGTAAGAATATGGGAACTATTTAGATTAAAGATGTGTAAGTGGTAAATGAATACCTTGATGTTTTTCCTGATGAGTTATGCAGCGGCATACCTGATCAAGAAATCAAATACAAAATTGACTTAGTTCCTAATGAAAATCCAATCTCAAAACCCTCATATTGAATGGATCAAATAGAACATATTGAATTAAGAAATCAGTTGTAGGAGTTCATTGATAACGTCTTCATTCGTCCTAGAACTTCACTATGGGGTGCTCTTAGTTTGTCTGTTAAAAGGAAATATGCTTTTATGAGGATTTTCATTGATTTTAGAGCCTTGAATAACATCTCTGTTAAAAAAAAGTATCCTTTTCCTCATATCAATGACTTGTTTGATCAGCTTCAGGGAGCTCAACACATTTCCATGACCGACTTGAGATCCAGATACCATTAGCTGAAGGTGAAGGATGATGATATCCGGAAAACAGCTTTTCAAACTAGATATGTGAATTATGATTTTTATGCCATTTGGGTTAACTAATGAACCTAATATATTCATGGATATTATGAATCTAATATTTCATGAGCTCTTGGATAAGTTTATGGTTGTGATTATTAATGACATTATGGTATTTTCTAAGAGTAAATAGGAGTACAAAAAACATGTAAGGGTTGTTTTTGAAAACCTTAATGAAAAAATGGTATGGGGAATTATGCATGTGTTATTTTTAGTTACAACATATTTATTTTCATGGGAAAATTTCAAATAAAGATGAAATAGTAGTTGATCCCACCAAAAAAAAGTTGTTGATGGATGGAAAATACCTAAAAATGTTATAGAAATTCATAGTTTTCTTGGATTAGTAGGTTATTACAGATGGTTTGTTAAAAACATTTCATAGTAATCTAGACCTATAACTATGTTAACATGAAAAGGGGTTAAATTTGTTTGGATAGAGGAATATGATGTTTGTTTTTAGGAACTGAATAAGAGATTGGTAAATGCTCCAGTTTTGGCCTTGCCTTCTTGAAATGGTGAGTTTGTCATCTACAGTGATTATTCATTGAAGGGAATTGGTTGTGTATTGATGTATAATGATATTTTAGTTAATTATGCTTCATGATAACCAAAACCACAGGAGTTAAATTATCCCACACATGATTTAGAATTGGAAGCTTTGGTTTTTTCTTTGAAAAGTTGGAGACATCATTTACAACGAACTAATTGTCAAATATATACCGACCATAATAGTATGAAGTATATATTCACTCAGAATAAATTAAACATGACATATATAATATGTCTTTAATTGATAAAAGATTATGATTTCATAATCAATTACTATCCAAGAAAAAAAAGTTACAGATTCCTTGAGTTGAAAATATCACACATCATTAACCATGTTACATTTGGAACATGATCCCTTGATTAATGGTTTGATGAATTTTGTCTCAAAATTTGTTGGTGTAGGAAATACATCTATTTTGTTTTAGGTTTCAGTGCATCCATTGTTATTAAATAGAATTAATCAAGTATAGAAGAAATACTGTGAGATATAGAAAAATGTAGAATTGGTTAAAATGGGTAAGTTACCAGAATTTAACCTTGATAAATATTGTGTTTTGAGATTTGGAAAAAGATTGTGTGTGCCTTGTGATTTCCATTTGAAGAAATTTTTATTGAATGAAGCTCATAGTTCTCAATTCTCAATTCATCCTGGCAGTACGAAGATGTAAAAAGCCTTTTGAGAGTATTATTGGTGGGATGGAATGAAAAGAGATATTGCATATTTTACTGTGAAATGTTTGACATGTCAACATGTTAAAGTATAGAAATAGTTATCGAAGGGGATGGTTTAGCCTTTACTATTGCTAGAGTGGAAATGAGAAAATATATCCCTAGACTTCACTGTGGGACTACCAAATTCTTTTCGAGGTAAAAATTTAATATGGTTTATTTTTGATCGATGCCTAAATTTTCACATTTCCTCCCTATTCGAGATACTATGTATTTGGATCAGCTTTCTAGACTATACCTCAAAGAGATTTAATGGTCACATGGATTTACTATCTCCATTATATCTGACCAGGATCCAAGGTTCTCTTATAATTTTTGAAAGGGCATTCATAATTCATTGGGCACATAATTAAATTTCAATACAACTTTTCATCCTCAATCAGATGGGAAGTTAGAAAAAACAATTCAAACTTTGGAGGATATGCTTTGAGTTTGTTCAATGGATTATCAGGGATGTTGGGATAAACATATTTATTTATTTGAATTTTCTTATAATAATAGTTTTCATTCTAGTATACAGTTGGAACCTTTTGAGGCATTGTATGGGAAGCAGTGTCGAACTCTAGATTTTTTGGGATAATGTTAAGGAAAGGAAGTTTATGTGACCAAAATTAGTATAGGAAGTGGATAAGTAAGTGAAGATTATCTAGGAAAACATGAGGATAGATTAGAGTAGACATAAAAGTTATGCGAACAACAAGAGGAAATACTTTTTTTTGAGGTAGGAGATCATGTTTTTTTAAGAATCCCACCAAGGAAAAGTGTTATGAGTTTTTTTAAGAAAGAAAATCTAAGTCTAATATTCATTAGACCTTATGAAATTTTGGAGAAAGTTGGACCAGTCACCTACAAGTAGTTCTGACACAGAGTTTATCTCAGGTGCACAATGTTTTTCATGTTTTGATGTTGAGAAAGTATGGTCCAGATTCATATCATGTCTTGATCCCAGAAGAAGTTTAGTTGGAAGTTATCCTTTCATATGAAGATAAAACTATTAAAATTAATGATCTAAGATAAAAAGTATCATGAAATAAGGTAATCCAACTAGTAAAGGCTATGTGGAGAAACAACATGTTTGAATAAGTAACATGGGAATCTGAAAATGTTACGAGGGAATGGTACCCTCACTTATTTAATAAGTAAATACAATTTTGAGGATGAAATTTACAGAAGGCATGGAGAATGTAACACCCAAATATTTTAAAAATACATTGAAATTCATAAAAAAATTGTTTTAATTAGATATTTATAACTATCCTTTAAACACAATTTTTCCGCTTTTATGATTTTAATTTTAAAAAATAGTCATCTACTATTGTGATCAGTAAATTACTTGGAGTCTGATAGAACCAAATATTTTTTATGAATAGTAACATACCCTTATGAATAGTAATATTAATATTAATATAAACCTTATAAATATTAAATCATATTATTATTTTATTTTCTTAAGGTTATAAGATAATGAGATCTTGATTAATTTTTTAAGGTGATATAAAATCAGTTATAGTTTATTTCGTAGTTCCTTGAAACGTGTGTTATAGTTTTAAGAATCATTGATTCTAGGTGGTTTCCATTAGATTTATTCATGGAACCAGAAACATCCAACAGTTATTTATCCAAAGGGGTCCAGCTTTCCAAAGGTAGGCATTCGTTATGTTTGAAATTTATGATACATAGAAACCTACATTGGTCGAGAGGATGGGAGGTCAGACTCATCAAACCCTTTTGGGGGAAATTATTGTCTACACCAGGACTCTCTTTATAAATTTAAGTAATTTTCATGAATGATTATTAATTCACCAAGTATAACATATTTTTCCATTGAAATTTTCAATCACTTAGTAACATGTATAAAATTTAGAATCATCAGTATGTAATCAATGTTCTTCATTAATGTAAATATCCATATCTATTCGAGGTTATCCATCAATGGTATACTTTAATATACTATTTAAATATTCTTTTAATCATATTTATGATGATAATAGTTTTTAATCCACTCAGAAGGGCACTTTAAAATTTATTTTTATCTAGGGAGACAAAGAATTGTTTTGATGTTTGGATTGTACCCATGAATTGGGTTACCTATGTATCCTTTTGAATGGAATCAGAACCCTCGTAGTTCAGTGCACCTTAATGGGACACATAATACCTTTTAAGGACATGTGATAAGGACCTAACCATACAGCTTAATGTCATGTGGTAAGTAAATCTAAGTGAAAGGTGCTTAGTCATATTTTGGTGTGGGACTTATGCCAAAAAAACCCAATGAACTTGGAAAGAATATGGGTTTCCAAGTTAGATTATACCCTATTGGGAATATGGACCATGGGGAATAAGGTTGATTTGAAATATTGGGTTTGAACCTCAAGGAGGCTTCCTACGTATCACATGTGGATAGGAATCAAAGATTAAATAGTTTGATAAGTCTCATAAGAGAGTATAGTCTTTTGAGAGAAATGAGTTTGGTATTACTTTCTGAAAAGGATACTTGATGACTTAGGGGTTTAATTTGGGTATTATTCCTAAGGAGGATTCCCAAATTAAGTGAATTAGGGTTGGATTCCTGAAGAGGATATCCAGTGAGATTGGGCCCTGAAAGGGCTTCCTACTAATCCTGGTTTGAAAAGGAATCAGAGTTTTTGTAGTTTCATAGTGGGAGTGTTTGTGAACATGTTGTAATAATCATGAATATCTAAGCACATGTGAGTCATGTTTGTTGTGAGAAACATATGTATGTGAAAGATTCAAAAATGACACAAATGTTTCCTCCTCTATTGGTGGAGGGAGAGCCTACGAAGATTAGAATCAACGGCAGAGAGGCTATGAGCCCTCCCAATGTTCTCTTCACATTGGAAAAGGGTCCAATTAAAGGAATAAGGGATGAAGGTTAGGGGATTACACTGGGATGGATTCCCTTTGAGATTTGTTAGGGCTCACTCCTAAGGAGGATGTCCATTGAGCTTTGGATGGGGCTTATTTCTAAAGAGGATGCCCAGATTAGGATTAGTTGGAGCATACTCCTAAGGAGGAATCCTATTTGAGATTTAACCTCACATTGGAGTCAGGTGATGAGGTTTGAGGATTTTCTTGATTAGTGTACCATAATAAGAGTATAAACTCATAACATGTGAAAGGATCGAAGAGGAGTAAGTCAACTCAAGGAACTTCATTGAGTGTGATAGAGTGTCTCAAATCATGATAATTTAAGGTTAAAAGTTATGAGAAATAAAGTGCACAATGGAAAATGTCATCAACCAAATCCGAGAAGTTCATGGTGAGACTATCCATTTTTCATGGGGGTCAGTGATGGAAGCAAATGGACCAATCATGGACCATAACCCAGCACTGATCCTGAGTAGGGGTGTAGGGGCGCAGCCCCTGCGGTATAAAACATCAGGGCCACATAGGTTATCCTCCATGATGTGTTGCACAGGTGCTCCGTGCAGGTGCTCCACACAGGTGCGTCGATCAGGTGCTCCATGCAGGGGCGTCACACAGGGGCTTTGCGTAGGTGCTCCATGTAGGTGCGTCATGTAGATCCATGTGTTCTTGACCTTGATGGGACTTTGAACCATGTTTCCCCATTTAATTATCTCTCATAACATGTTTTAGAGATATACCTGAGAAACTTTGGGGGATCTTGGAGAAATATCTACACAATGGGAGGTTTGGGAGTTCTTATAACTTTTCTCTCCTTGAAATAGGGAGCCCAAGGGTCCTATTTATAGGCATGGAGGGGACCTGGTCGAAGGGATGTTTTATGTATAGGTCATCTGTGTAGGTCTTCCATGTAGGTCATCCACGTAGGGGTCTACAAATTATATTACAGCATAGTTCCTCCATGTAGGTCCTTCATCTAGGTCCCTTGCACAGGTCCTTCGTGTAGGTCCCTTTGTGAAATCTATCCATCTTTCGAGTGCCATAACTTTTGATCCATGAGTCTGTTTGGGATATATGACCAGTCAAATTGAAGGTCTTGAAGAGTTATACACATAATGTGGTGGTAATTA
Organism: Viscum album; assembly: GCA_963277665.1. NCBI lineage: Eukaryota > Viridiplantae > Streptophyta > Magnoliopsida > Santalales > Viscaceae > Viscum > Viscum album. Next base: position 29,579,769 of record OY728150.1, on the reverse strand, counting down.
CACCATGTCTTCTTGTAAAAAACTCATGTATTGAATTCAATGTGTTGACAACATTTCTTCATCGATCTTGTAAATCCACTACCAACTCTGAGATGGGGGAAACATTCCAATTATCCATCGGTATGGAGTATTATTTTGAAAGATAAAATTCCTTCCTACATCTTTTTTCTTCATAGTGAAAGCATTTGTACTCATACATGACATTTTTTTTCTATGTGAGAATCATATCAACACTATACGGAAAAGTGTATGGAACACATTTCATGGTGTCTACATAGTTTTAAAATTGTTATTTTTTGGAATAATTTTTTTATTGAAAAATTAAATTAATAATTTTTAGAAAATTATTTTCAAAGTATGGAGTTCATTTTTGAATTCTATATATTAAATAATGGTGAGGGTGATATTTTGGGATTTTTCTAAAAATCCTAAATTTTTGATGAATTGTAAAATATGATAAATTACGATAAATGCTAAATACTTTTTTACTGCATCATAAGTGATGAAAGGCGGATGTAAGAACACTTGGTTCAAACACACATGCACATATTAATATTTGGGGTGACATTAATCAAGACTATTCATAGTTTTGAGCAAAAATATTAAACTAATGATTAAAATAATGTAAAATCCCTCCTCTCCTCCACTATAAATTCCACCCTCATTCCCCTCTTCCTATCACACCTCTCAAGACTTTACCATTGTCTAATTTATTCTCAATCTCCTTCACAAGGCTCTTCCCCACATCCAAGACCTACTGGTGTCACCAAAATTCCAAAACCAAAGGTTTTAAGGAGGATCTCATGGAGAAGAGATCAAGCGGTAAAATCCTCTTTCTTATTCTTGTGTTTTATTTTCAATTATTTTATTTTCTTATACCCTATTCCCTTCCAATTATCCAAGATTCATGAAAGCTTCAAAACCTTATATATGCTGTATGTTATCATTTTTGTGAAAAAATTCTTCATCTTACTTCATATCCTCCCCCTCTTATAAAGATATCATTCGTGATGTGTAATTTAACAAAATCATGGATGATGTGTTTTCAATTTACTTTACTCCCTTAAAATATGTTTGTGAAACCATTTTAATGGTTGAAAAACATTTTAAAGTGTTTGATATAAACTATTTTATGTTCTGGAATAAAATTATATGCGTTACATTAAATTATATAATGAAACATGTTTATGATTATAAAAGAACCTCCAGAATGATCTAAACAGATATCACAAAATATTTATCAAATGATTTATCCCCATACCATATAAAAAAATGATATATGGAATAATATTATGGAATAATATGGATAACATTTCATTCCACTTCTATAATTTAAATTCCTTAGGACAATAAAATCAAATACAAATCGGCCATGTAATTCATGAAAAGAACGCACCCGAAACAATGGAGGGAACAAAATACTAATAATTAAAGGGTGAAATGATGTTATGAAATGATCATACAAGATATTATAAACATGAATACATTTATGTAAGATATTAATAGCACTATTTTAACAATCATACTAGAAGTTTAAATATTTTTGAATTAATACGAACCCAAGGTAAGGGAATTCTAAACCCAATTTCCATTTTTTAGGTTAACCTTCTACTTAATTAATTATGTGGTTTTTAAATTGAGTGTGTAATGAAATTTTTTATGAAATTATTCATTTTTTATAATTATGTTATGGTTCATGGGAATTGTTTATAATGAACTATGGTACCTATATCTCCCTCCAATTCATTGAGTATATGTATGTTGGAGGTCATCAGTATGGTTACAGAAAGTGTAACTGTGATGGTTACACAATAAGGTAGCCATGAGGGTTATATTCTAAGGTAGTTGTGAGGGTTAAAAATTATAAGTTATCCAATAGGGTTACATGATTATGTAAGTAATTCAAAAAATATACCCTTACGGTTTTATTTATGTTGTATATGGTTTTTGTAAATTTCATGGAAATCTCACGTTTCAAAAAGTATGTTTATATGGGTGACAAGTATTCCTTTTTGAAAATGATTTCATACGTTTCAAGTATTCATTGAATAATGTTTTATTTCATTCTTCTTATATCACATAATGAGATTTTTGTGCTCATCCCATGTTTTTAAATTATTTTCATCTATTATAAGGATATAAGGCAAAGAAGGAAGCCAGGTTAACTGTTATGAAGATTTGTCAAAGAAAACATGTTTTATTTGAAAAGTTTTATATTTTGGAAGAAATAGAAATTATTTTATTGGTATCTGCCATGTCTAAATGTGGAATGTTATGTATGTGTTATATCCCAATTATATAAAAATCTAAACCTTTAAAGATCCTAAATGTGAAAGGAAGTGAGTTCTTGACTAAAATTCAAGATTATGTAATGTAATAAGGTCGAGAAATTATATAAACATTGACTTCAAAAAATACATTTATACAAGGATTATTTTAAAATTATGACTACATCTTTTAACATTCCATTATATTTTTGAATCATTTAAATATAATCAATGACATCATTCTTAGTAGATGAAGAATTATTTTTTAAAACAATAGTTTCTTTTCCCATATTTGAAATATTATATTTGATAACCCTTTTCTAATCATCACATTTAGAATAAATAACCTTTAACTTCAAATTATCCTAATCCTTATTTTAATTTCCTTTTAAAAAAAATTTATGATGTTTTCCAAATTTTTATATTTTTATAAAACCTTCTTAAATTTTTTTTAATTATATCACAAGTTTTGTTTAGATCTTCCATAGTGGGATTTTTAGAATCAGAAATAGAATCAAACAAGCAATAATAATTTGATCTTTAACCGACCTTATTAAAATAAATGGGCTCTAAGTGAGGTTAAAATTCAGAAATAATACTAATGTTTATAGTAGTATTTTAAGTGTCTCTTGAACAATTTTGATGAATAGGTAAATATTTTACCTTATAATATTTTCTCATCAATTCTAGGAGTCTAGTATCCTTCCCATTACTTGAATTTTTAGTTGATTTTGATTACTTGGTACATCTCTATACATATTGATATGAAAATTTCATTTCCTTCTTGTATTCATTATCCCTCTATTCTTTCCTTAATTTCTGACCAGTTTACTTGATGTATCCCTAATTTCTACACTCAAAGAAATTTAGTTCTGAATTATTATTACCTTTCCTTTTGATGTTTTTCTTGAAATTATTTTTCCTTCATGTCATGTAACATTATGTCTTCATAACATACCCTTTTATGAATTTGTAATGCTGATTATAATCATCAAATTTTTCTAAAATACGTGAATCATAAATTTCACTTGAGGATTCATAAGAAACATGTTTAAGATATTTCAAAGCAACACCCTTGTTTTTTAGTAAATTAATTTTAATTATTCTTCAGTTCTAGTTCATATCTAAGTAGGTATCAAATTAGTTTTTCCATAGTGTAATAATTAAGATAATTTATTTCCTCAATTGAACCTTTTTAGAGTGACAATTTTTAAGTAGGTATCAATGTATCCATTCAATAATAACTTTATTACTCGTTGTTTCCTCAAGAGAAAATGTGCTTCTTAAATCTGGGTAAATATGTTGTACATATAACCGAGTTATCTCTTGATATTTAATTTATAAATTTTACAATTATTCCCTATAGATTCCTATTTTTTTCTTTAAAAAATATCAACACCTTTTATTTTTAGGAACAAGAATTTGTGAGTTGTGTTACAACTTGATAAACACATTAGAACACTAAAAAATATAGAACACAAAAAGAAAAAAGGATTAAACAAGAGAAATAAGAATAGAAATGCGGGTGTATATGATAATATTCATTAATCCTTTGGTAAATTAGTGATGTGTTGAATATTTGGGCGAAAGAGAACAACCTTGACACTTTTGTAACAATAGAGTATGAATGATGAAGCTATATGAATTTAGTTCACTTTGAATAAAATCATCCATCAATCGTAACTCTTGTATTATCATATATCATTGTATTAATTTCTTCATTCAATATTTATAATAAAAATCCATTGGCTAGTTCTCTTCAATATCAAATATCATTCTTTCATATGGATTTTATATAAAATAAACACAACTCACATGAAATAGTGAAAAATAAGATTAATATATATATATATATATATGTTAACTTTATTTAAACATCACATGTATAATTACAATGATTTTTCACTCATAAATTAAATATCTCAAAAACAATTCCAATAAACTTGTTAACATTTAATAATATTTAAAAAATTATTAAAATAATTAAAAAAACATGTATGAACTTTTAATTAATAAAAATATAAAAATAATAAGGAAAAAATTATTAAAAAGCAGTAAATATTTTTATCAACTCATAGTCCTTCAAAATATTTTTTATGTGGGTTTTTATATATTTTTATCTCCCTATTTATACTTTCAATTTAGTTTCCAAATGAATTAGATACTCGTATTTTAAAAAAAATAAAAAAAATGAGAAATAGGAATCAAAACATATGTGTAAAGGAAATTTCATGTAAAAGATATTCTCAAACATGTATAAATTTAACTAATGAGTTTTAAATGATGTGTTAAGGTATTATAAAATATATGATCTTGTAAAGGTAGATTTTTATATTTTTAATTGGAAAAAGGTATTCATGAGCTACATAAAGGTAGATCAAAGGTTATATAAAGATAATATTGTTTAAAAAAACTCAAATAAAGGTAATATCCACTCCCATAAAGGTAAAACACTAGAATGTAGCATTACGATAGTTGAAATATAATTCATTCCACCTAAATGTAAAAATAAAATTATATAAATGTAAATTTCACTTTATTCACATCATGTAAAGATAAGACAAAATATCCTCATGTAAGGGTAGTATGTAATATCAATAGAATATGTAAAGTTAAAATGAAGAATATATTTACTTCCTTATAATTAAGAATAAAAAAATAAAAATAAGAGTCAAAAATTATAAAAATAAAATTTTTATAGAATTAATAAGAATAGTAAATCAAGTATGATTAAATAATAACCACTTAGAGAATTAAAAATTATCCCAATGATTAAATGTGATGTACTATAATTATCAAAACCAAGTCAAGAATCCACCTAAAACTAAAAAAAATCCCATTTTCATTAACATAACTGTAACATCTTGAGTTTTTTTATTAAAAAAAACTATGTTTGATTGAGTACAATATACCCAACACTGAGCATCAAAAAACAATGAAATATTATTATTTAAATGCGACCATTATAACATAGTAATTAAATAGGTGGGAATTAATTGTATTAACATCATTATGAAATTTAAAATGGAATTACTCATTTATAATGTATTAATTAACATTTCTTTAAATTTTTGATACATCTCTAGTAAAGTCATTTTATTCTTTAAATAACATGTTTTCTTGAAAAATTATTTCTATTTAATTTTTATTAGAGATTATTATAATTAATTTCTATAAATTTTAGAAAATTTATTTAAAAAATTGAATTTAATTTTTGAATCCATAATCTCAAAATTATATTTGGATGAATTTTTTATTTTTTTTTGAAAATATTGTTTTTTCATGGAATAGTGATAAATTGTGATTTTTATTAAAGAATCTATTTTATTTTAAAGTTTTTAAAGGGTAATATTATGTTCAGTATTATATTTAAATTTAAATTAGTTCATTTTTATTTAAAATAATCCAATTAGGGGTTTTAAAATGTATTTTTTTACTTTAATTTAGTATAAAACAAATTTATATTTTAAAAGGGGACTTTTTTGAAAAACCTTTTTACTTTTGTTTTATGGTTAAATTTTAAAGAAAAATCTAAAAATTATTTGTTATAAATTTTGAAAAAATGGATTCTATATTTTGAATCAATGGGTTAAAATTTAGTAAATATTTCACTTTTATGTTTTCACAATTTTAATAACAACCTTATAAATTATTATTACCATGGTAAAATGTAATTCAGATAAGTTAGGTTAAGAATAAAATGATATAACTATTAAATGTCTAAAAAACATATCTAAATATTTTTAGATTATTATATATCAATCAAAATTATCAAATAGTTTAATTTATATCCCTTTTCTTCTTCTTTGATGATATTATGACCTTTATAGTATTTTATTTATAGAATTGTAAAACATGTCACACTTTTAGTTTTAATAAGTGTATTTTTATTAATATTATGTTATCCAAAGAATATGTTACACTATAAATTGTATGTTGAAATATAATACATTTATATTCATCACAGTAATTGTTTTTAAATTTTAGTGAATAAATAATTACCTTAAATGTCATCTCAATGCCGATGCATTAATTATATAATTATTATTAAAATCAAATAAATGATATTAATAATATTAAAATAAATATAATTTTATATATTTATGGGGATCCAAAAATTATCTAGATTACCATTAAATATTTATTATATAATAAATTGTTTTTTTAAATTTTATCTATTTTTTTGATGTCCATAAAGTCAAATTAATGAATAGAATCAAAATTGACAATAATGATATTTTATGGGATTCATATTTCATTAAATTTTTTAAAAATCATAAAATTATTAAATAATAACAAAGGAGATTTTATATGGTCATAAATTCATCCAATTTTAATTTATATTCAATTTAAAATTATTGTTCTCTTGAATAGTATTATTATTTTTTAATATTTTGAGAAATTACAAGAGTGATCCTCCCTTATCTCATAAAGGGAAACTATTCTTATCAATCCTTCACATATCAAAAAAAATTTGGTATGGAAAATACATGATAAAAGACTTTCTGAGAATGCATCCCATCATTATAGAGGCCTGGTTCTAGGCATAATACCAATCTTATATGTCTTAAGATATTTAGAAAAGAAAGTTTTCCAAAGAGATGATGTAGTTTTTATTTTCATGTTTCAGTCTTTTTTATTCTTCCACATAAATTTAATCTTATTAAACCATGATAAAATAATAAATAAATTATAATCCAATTAATTATATTTTATTATGTTAGTTTCATGACCTATAACCATCTTCACTTCCATCAAATGGGAAAAAGTCACTGTTCATGTGTATGAAGAACTACTGCCTCACAAACTGATGTAATTTTTTTCCATCACAGTATCTTAATATAGGATTATAATGATGGAATTAATGTTTATATATTATATTAATTAAATAATTATCATTATAAAGGGACAATATATCATATACCTTCATACCTTTATATTCATTGAAAAATGATAATGTCGTTCGTGTGTATGTGTGGACTATCGCGTCCACAAAGATATGCGATTCGTTTCTGATCACCACATCACATGAATGATATATATAAGTATATTTAAATAATTAATATAGTAATTAAGTTATTATTATAATTTTATAAAGATAAAATTATACTTATATTATTTTCCTAATGATCGTTGTAAAATAGAAACATTACTCATGCGTGCGTATGACCTACTATCTCCATGATTGTAACGTAGTTAATTTTACACAAACATAATTAATAGTTTTATTTAAAAGAAAAATTGATATATAAAAAGTATAATTATTTCCTTATTTTTATTCTATATATTGTGTAATAATGACCTATTTGACCATAGTCCACATACGTAAGTCATTTTGGACTTATGAACCCAATGTTGTCAAAAACTCCGATGTGAAATTAAATGATTAATAATTTTTATATAACATAGAAATAAGTGATATAAAAGGAATAATAAAATTTAAATAGATTATTAATTAAGTATATAATCAACCTAATGTTATTATTTAGGATGATAGAGAGCATACGTGATGAATCAGGCTAAAGGTAAGGGACTAACTGTTAGAAATCCTATTTTAATGTTTCTCTTGAAACTCTTTTTATAAAGGATAAAAGGAATTCATTTTTTACATATATGGGATGAAAATAATTTACCACTATAATGATTTATTAATATTTCTATTCATACTTTAAAAGTTTCTATGGTTACTTTCAAATAATTTTTTTTCTTTGTATGTGCATAGTTTTTCAAAGTGATTTCTAAATGGAATGGTTATTTTCCTCAAGAATGTTTTCAATGATATTTTATTCAAATAAAAATAGTATTTTTTTTGGGAAGTATAGTTTTTAATATATTTTATTAAAAATATGGTTATTTTGGTTTTTTTTTGTTTTATATGGGGTTAAAATATTTTTTCATTGGTTTTATAAGATCTTTTATTCACAATACTTGAGAATTATTTATGGAAAATGTGTGAGCCCTATACAAATTATATAAAGGTTTGATCCCCATTAGAGCTCACTGGTGAGATTGGTAAAGCATATATAAAGGGTGAGACCCATTATAGATCTTTAATTCATTGGGTATGTTGGAAGTTGATCATGATGGTTACTCCACATGTAAATGCGATGGTTAATCCAAGTATAACCATGAAGGTTATTTGAAGTATAACCATGAGGGGAATTACATGTGAAACCATGAGGGTTATTGTAGTGGTAGTCGTGATGGTCAATCCATGAGTAAGTATGATAATAAATTTATTCCCCAAGTTTCCTATATAATTTATTTGGGATTTCTATGATTTTTTAGGTTTTTATTTGAGAAAATATTGTGTGTGTTTTTCATGAGGAAATGTCTTATTATGCTAAAGAAATTTTAAAATAATGGTAAATATTACATAGTTTTTCATGTTTTCAATGGATTAATGGATTTAATATTTTATTTACCTTACTGATCTTTTTGGTCCCACCCCAAGTGTTAAAATATTTTTCATAATGTTTAAGGATGGGTATAGAAAACGAATAAGTCATGTTTAAAGCTATGAATATTTATTATGAAAATAAATGATGTTTTTGTTATAAAAATTTTATATTGTGAAAAAATGGATATTGAGAAGAAGTGTATACTTTAAAATATTTGATTTGTTATCTATGATTAATGAACTAATTTTCTAAGACACTAAAAATAGAAATTTTCGAAAATTGTAACAATGTGAAGTCTAGATCAAAGACACTAGAATATGTAATACTTAAGGTTGGGTCCATAAAATTGGTATTAGAGGAGGTTTTAGAAAACTTTATAGGTTATAGTGTTTTCTTGTGAGGTTTTATTAAGAGTTATGTATATCATCATAGTTTTATAATTTTATGTTTAATAATAAGATCAAAGTATTAGACACCCCTTTTGAGGTTTTAGGTGGTGAATGACTAATATGATTAAGAGTATTTTGATACACATTTATAGAAATACAACCCTTATGTTTATTATAGGTTTTATTTAAAATGTTATTTAAGGAAGAATTATTTTAATTTTGGTGGTCATATTTTAATAGGTATTGGTAGCCTTCATGGTTTATATGAAATATGATTTGGAGATAATTATGGACTATTAGAATTTGGGAAAATATTTTTTATCTTATATAAAATCATGGGATTGGAAATTGATTTGGTGATTAAGTGATAAATTTTATTTATAAGGAATATCACTATAATTTTTGGGAGCATTACAGGATTAAGATAAATAAAATACTATGAAATTTTATTTGATAAATAGATGATGAATTATATTTTGGAGGCATAAGTGATTTTATAGTGGATTTATGGTGATTCATGTTATTTATGGAAATGACTAGGATATCTTGAAGAATATATGTATAGGGAATGAACATTTTTGTATGAGACTTTAAGAGTAATTGATTTTATTTGGAGATAAATGTTAAAAATTATCTTATAAGAACATGTGATCAAATCCTTATAATTTTTGGTCTTCGATCAAACTCTAGAATATTTTTTAGTAGTTTAATGGCTAGTTTTGTTGAATGATATATGTTAAAAAATTTGTATTACTGTTGAATTTTGGAAATTAGAAAAGATTTATTCATATGGAGATTTATTATTTCATGAAAATTATCTTATCTTTTATTAACTATTTTGGTTTTGGTAAACTTAGAATTAAAGGATGAATATATTGTTTTTTTGATTTTTTATTCCATATAATTATATTATAATGCTTTAGGAAAGAAAAATTCATCTTGAATATGGATTTTATGGAGAATAAGATGAGATTGTGCTGGAAAATTATAAAAGGATGAAATTATTCTTATAAAGTATAATTCTATATTTTCTTACTATAGGATATAATTAAATTCCTCAAATCCAGGAAAAGGTTCTTAAAACAAAAAACATATATGTTTACTTTTATTACTGAGAAATATACATCCATTTAACCTATCAGAGATTTTAAGTTTTTTAATGGTTAACTTTCTCATGACAATGTTCTATACCACTCTATATTAGTCTTTGGGAGTTAGATTTCACTTAAATAACCATTTTTACAATTCCCACTTACGTTTTAATACTTTGAAAACTAGTATGTGTTACTGTAGATGAAATTATTACATTCCTTTTTCATCTTATCAAAGGGAAACATTATTAACCATTTTTAAGATGTGGGAATTTAAGAAAGTTATTTTTAAAAGTCAAACCCATATTTTTGGAACCCAATTTCAAATTGTGAGGATGTAATTTATTAAAGGAGTAGATTGTAACATCATGATATTTAAAAGACTATGTTTGATAGATTTCATGATATGAAACACTGAGCCTAAACAGACAATGAAATTTTATTATTTAAATGTGAGTGTTATTACCCAATTGATAAATTAAAGTTAGTTAATATTATTAACTGCATTTTGAAATAAATAATGGTTCTACTCATTTCTAATGTATTAATTAATTTTTTTTAAATAATCACTAGGTTTCTAGTAAATTTATTTTATTATTTAAAAAAAATGTTTTCTTAAAAATAATTGTTATTTATTTTCATGGGTAATGTTTATAATTAATTTATATAAATTTTAGAAAATAAATTTTATAAAATTAATTTCATTTTTTAATTTACCATATAAAAAATATCTTAATATTAAAATTTGAGAATTTTATAAAAATATTGTTTTTTAAGTAATAATGAAAAGTACTAATTTTTATTAAAGATTGCATTTTATTTTAATCTGTTTACAGGATAAAATTATTTTATGGATTTGTTTTAAATTTTTACTAGTTTATTTAAAATTAATTTAATTTAATTAGGGGTTTTAAAATGTATTTTATACTTGAATTTAGTATAAAAATATTTTATATTTTAAAAGGGAATTTTTCTAATTATTTTTTGCGTTTTGCCGATTTAATTTTAAAATAAATTTTAAAAGATATTGGTTTTAAATTTTTAAAAATTGACTCTATATTTGGAATTAGTGTGTGAAAATATTGTATATAGTACCACTTTATTATTCTACAATATGAATATTAACCTTATTAATTTTTATTGCTGTGGTGAAAGATTTAACAGATAATTTAGGTAAAAAATAAAATGATATGAATTATTAAATGACTCAAATAGCTACCTAAATATTATATTTTGAGTATATATCAACCATAAGCATCCGAGGGTTGAATTTAGGACCTACTGAGTTAACTTGGACAAGATCATGACCTTTATAGTATTTGATTTAAGGAAAAGTCAAACATGTCACACTCTTGTTTCTAATAAGTATAATACTTTTTATATGGTGCAATAGAGAGGATATGTTTGAATATAAATATTATTTTGAAATATAATATATTTTTATTCATTATTTTATTTTATTTTCAAATTATTGTGATGAAAAAATTATGCTAAATACCTATAAAACACTGATGTGTTAACTATTAAATAATTGTGAAAATAAAATATATGATATTAAAATAAATATAATTTTAATTATTTACAGTTCTATAAGAATTAAATAGATTACCATGAAATATTTAGGATATAATAAAATATATATATTTTTAATTTGAATTGTCATTTTTATGTTTTTAAAGTGAAACACTTGTGGTAATCCCACCTATACCAAAAAAATATTCCCATCTGTTTGAAAAAATTGTTTGGAAAACGCTACTATACCAATGGTTATGTAGAACCATTGGTATATTCTTATGGCTTTTTAGTTTTCCCAGTGGTTTAAGGAAACCGTTAGGTATAGTGCTGATTAAAAGGTTTTTTCCCAACGGTTTAAACCAAACGTTGGGTATAGTTTTGAATCATTTTTTCCCAATGGTTGTAAACCATTGGGATAACATTACTTTCCCAATGGTTTTTTAAAAACGTTGGGAAATAAAACCCCAAATATCGATGCCTCTATGTTTCTTGAACTCTAGAGATCTTGAAAGATTTTCCCTAAATGAGAGCTCGATGCACCATCTTGAATATTTTTCCATAAACCTTGACCATCTGAAAGATTTTTCCCCAAATCTCGACTTAAACCCTACTTCCCAGCACAACAGGTCTGGTTTCCCAATGATTTGGTCTTCCCCTTTAAATTGATATGTGTGAGTTCATTACTTAAGATTTTTTGTTCTAATTTTCTATAATGAAGTGTGTATTATGATCCCCTTATGAACATAAGTCATATATCATATTAGGTTGTGGTTCGAAACCTACTTTCCAACCTACTCTTGATGGTTCTAATTCTAATTTACAACTGGGCATCTATCTTTTATTCAAGTAATTTTTGTTCTTCCATTTTAAATCAGTACGTGTGCCTTCATTTATTTTAGATTTTTTCATTGCATTTTCCTAGAATGTACTGTGTATTATGATACCCTTATAAACACAATAAATATATAATTTTAGGTTGTGGTTTATTGTGATTTATCTGTATAGAATAATTTTGATTAATATTGAAGAGGTAAATATGATATTGAGTAATTTTATCCTTGGTTTATTTTAAATTTAAGTTATATTGACATGATTTCATTTGTTAGACATAAATATAGTTATAGATTTTTTTATCCTAAGAGGAATGATAAGATACCCATGCATTATGAATATACCCCTAAATGTTGTCTTTAAAATATCACACTCTCACTTTAATATGATGATACCCACACTATAAATAATTCAATGAAGTGACACTTCCACCGGAACCACTAGAGTGGGTTTGGGGTCATTTTCATGTGTGAATGGTGATAGAACCAAAATTTCCTCTATTTCATGGTCATTTATTCCAACTCTATCAAGCAGTTTGGTCATACACTTATAATATTTTTTGAAATTCAAAATGAGTGTTAAGAATTCATGTCACAATTTTCTTAGGTAGTAATAAATCATTATTAAGGTATTTATATCATTTTATATCCTAGGAAGGCACCCATAATAAAGGATTATAACCAACATAGAACTCACCAATTTTCTTCATGGATACACATTATTTACTCTTGGATATATATCTCACGAAACAAAATAGCATGGTAATGGGCACGTAATTATGCACCACTTGTTGATAGTATTGGAAGTCTTTGGAGGTGCACCTGAGGTGTTGTTGTGCACTTTCTTGGATTATATAGTTTTTCTATTATTCTGGGATTTAGAAATCAATACTATAGTGTTTTATTTTTCTTAATATCTGTGAATAATTATATGGTGATAGGTTTTTTTTGGACATGTGAGTCATTAACCGTTATCTAGTGGTAATTATAGGTTAATAGGGTTATGAAATTTAAATTTTTAATTATCAATGTTACCTGGACACCACCACCCATTGGACACCCCCTACCCCTTTAGACAACACCCCAACCCCTTAGATAGACCCCACCTCCCTGGACAGCCCCAAACCCCTAGGATACCCCACCCTGGACAACCCCCACCCCCTGAACAGCCCCCACCCCTAGATAGCCCCCCAAACCCCCTGGACAACCCCCACCCCAGATAACCCCCACCCCTAGACACCCCTACCCCCTTTAATATCCACCCAACCCCCTGGATAGCCCCCAGACACCCCAAACACCCCAACCACCTTTGGACACCACCCCACCCTTGTAGACAGCCCCCAACCCCTTCGATAGTCCCCACCCCTGGGCACCCTACCCATAGAAAGCCCATCCACCCCCCGTGGACAGCCCCTCCACCCCCGTTGATAGACCACCCACCCCCATGGACACCCCTACCCCCTAGAGAGCCCCCCCAACCCCGTGGATAGCCCGCCTACCCCCCTGGATAGCCCCACCACCCTCATGGACACCCCCAACCCCACTAGACAGCCCCACCACCCCCGTGGACAACCCACACACCCCCTGGACACCCACTACCCCCATGTACAGACCCCACCCCCCGTGGACAACCCTCCCACCCCCTGGACACCCCTACCCCCTGGACATCCCCTCTACCCCCATGGACAGCCCGCCCACCCCCTTGGACATCCCATACCCCTTGGACAACCCCGCCACGCCTGTGGACAGCCCACACACCCCTATACTCCCTGTACCCCATGTACAGCCTCACCACCCTCGTTGATAGCCCACCCACCCTCATGGGCACCTCGTACACCCCTATATAGTCCCCCACCCCTGGAAATCCCCCCACCCCTAGACACCCTTACCCCCTAGAAAGCCCCAACACCCTCGTGGAAAGCCCATCCCCCCCCCCATGGACACCCTGTACCCCCTAGATAGGGACCCCACCCCTGTAGATACCCTGACCACCCCCTGTACACCCACCCACCAACCCATAGACACCCCACCCCCCCAAACACCCCCACCCCTGGACATGCCCACCCTCTTGGTAAGTGTATGAGATCACTCAAATAATCTGCTAAAATATAAAATTTCAATGATCTAAAATTTTCTTAACTCCAAAATAATTCTCCTCCAGAAGTGTACATGATATTTTACACTCATTTATAGTCAGTCAAAGATATTTTGTTATAAATATAGTATTTTTTTTGTCTTTTATATTATGATTCTCATATAGAGTAGTGTGTCAGTTACAGTTTCATATAAAGTGAACAATTATCATTTACTTAAAATATATTTTCGATGAAACTTCAATCTTATTGAATTGATTTTGAAGAAATGACTTATAACAATTTTTTACAGAATTAATAGAAGTTGGATGTATGAAACTGATCAATTTCAAGTGATTTTCAAAACAATTTGGAGATATTTTTATGTTTTTCCTTTCACAATGATTCAGATAGCGGTCACATACACTACCCCCATTATAATTGTTTTGGAAGACCTTGGTTGATCCATGAATAAGTTATCTACCACATAACCAAATATGGTATTCAATAAAACTACTCTGTGTGGTATCACAATGGAGAGAAAATGAAATCTCAAATTTCTGATGATCTGAATGAGAGGACTAGATTAGAGAATTTGTTATATGACCAGTTTCTGTTTATTCATCATCCTGAAAAAGAAAGTATTATGACCTATGGAGATATAGATATGAGAATGCGTGATTCATCTAATGAAAATGATGATGTTGTCAGGGTAAAAAAATTGAATGATGCTGCCACAACTCTAGTATATCGACAATGTGGTTAAATGAAAAATTCATAATTTTTAATCCAATTGTTTCATGGGAAAACTATGTATGGTATTTCTAATACTCACATCGATTACATTCTTACCTTATTGAAGTACTTACTTCAATATTATACAGATATTCCATCAAACCACTATATGGCATGGAAGTTAGTTGAGGAACATGGATTTTCAAGAAACAAAATTCCTGCTTTCCTGAAAGATTGTTGTTTATTCTAGGAGGAAACTGCTAAAGTAGATAATTGTAAAAAATGTAGAACATCCTGTTGGAAGCCAAAAGCTGATGGAACACCATCCCGTGTGCCACCAAAAGTAATGTGTAACTTTCTATTGATCCCTAGACTCTAGAATATTTTTATGTTTGATGAAATATCAATAAAAATGTGATGGAATGTTACTATGGGAAATAAGACTAATGATGAGATGGTTCATCCTGTAGATTAATTTTCATTGCATAGATTTGATGCTTGATATCCCTATTTTGCAGCTAACATGCATAATGCGAGGTTAGGTATTTAATGTGATGGTTTTAATCCATTTGGGCAGATTCTTACATCACACATCACATGGCCGGTTTTTATACACATTTATAATCTTCCCCCATGGTTGTGTATGAAAAACATTTCATTTTCATTATTATACTCATATCTTTCCCTTCTGATCCTGGGAATGATATAGACGTATACATTCAACCTTTAATAAAAGTGTATAATTTTCTTTGGGATGTGGGTGTGCTCACATATGACGCATATTTGAAAGACATATTTCATATGCTTTTTTGTGATTATATGGATGATTAGTGATTTTCCTGCCATTGCAATGATGTTTGGATAGAGCATGAAGGGAAAACCATCATGTCCTATTTTTATGAAGAATACACGATCCAGAAGACTGAAACATTGTTGTAGTTTCAGTTTTATGGGACTTCGACGATTCTTTCCAATAGACCATCCATATAGATATAATCGTCAATGATTTGAAAATAGCAAATAGATTGATGATCCACCTCAATGTATGTCTAGAACTGATGTGCTTAATGAATCGAAAGAATTCCGTTTTTCATTCGGGAAGGGTTAAATAAAATTTGGAAAGATAAAGAATGTTTCCACTGAAACCTGTTATGATTGGAAGAAGAGAAGTATCTTCATTGATTTTCCTTATTAGTAAATCAATTTGTTACATCATTGCTTATAAGTAATGTAAATTGAAAAAAATATATGTGAAATGTTTCATTCGATTCATATAAATGTTAAGGTAATGAAAAAAAAAGATTTATTGTCTTGGCGTGACTTGGTGGATTGGGGCATCAGACCACAATTTCATCTTGTGCATATCAGTGAAAATAAATGGAAATTTCCATGTGCTTCTAATGTGATGACACCTACATAAAAAAGAAATTTATAGAAGTATTAGAAACTATTAAATTTCTTAATGGCTATTCAAGAAACATATCTAAACGGTTCAACAGAAGATAGTTAAAGCTAAAATACTTGAAGACTCAGATTATCAAATCCTTCTGCATGAGTTGATTCCAATAGAAATTTGTCATCTTTTTTCCAATAATGTAAGGGTGGATGTTATTTGGTTGTGCCATTTTTTATAGATCTTTGTGCTAAGATTTGTTCCATTTCTTTCTGGAAAAAAATGTTGGCAGATTCCCCCAGTAATTTTGTGTGAGTTAGAGAAAATATTTCCTCCATCATTTTCACATGCATGTTGCATCTGAATGTCCATATTCCAACTAAAATAATTCTCTGAGGACCTATTTCTATTCGTTGGATGTATCCAACTAAGAGAAATATTTACACATTAAAGTCTTATGTCGGTAATAGGAATCATCCCAAATGTTCTATCATGAATAGTTACTTGGCTCAAAATGTATAGATTTCTCCTCTATGTATTTGTCTGATCTTAATAAAAGAATGAAACGACCAATGAGAAATGAAGAATAATAGTATGATCAAATTGAACCCATTTTTCTGTCAATTACTCAAACATGTGGAATTATTGGATCATATACATTGACGACATTAAGCCTTGAAGAGCAGGAGATGACACATCGCACAGTTTTGTTCAACTGTGATTTGTTCGACGAATACATCTTATAATAAAATTGAATATGTATATCTTATATATGTATATATATATATATATATATTTGTTAAAATATTCCTATTTTTATCTATAGGGAACATAAAACGATGATAATAGAAAGCATCATTCTTTAGCTTTGAGAAGGAGGGAGACTTTGCATATCAAAGAGTTTTTTTCTTGGTTAAAATTGAAGGTAGTAATATTACTGTTTGAAATAATTAAAAAAATATTTAATTAATTTTAATATTCATTTATATTTTAGATATTTAGATTGCCTGCTGACTCTTTCTCTGAGGGAATAAGAGCTATGAATTTTGGTCCTAATACCATGGTTAGTGAAGATAAATCAATTGTTATCAATGGGTACATATTTATTATCACAAAATGAGAAAATAAAAATAGAACACAACATGATGGTGTTATGTTTACTGCCATAACAGACTGTTATTCTAGTGCATCATATAGTGGAACACGATTTGAAAATTTAAGTTATTATGGAGTTGTTGAAAAAATAATAATATTGGATTATTATTCTTATGGACGAGTCAAGATGATGAAATGCTAGTGGTTTGATTCAATGATGAGGAATGTCAAATTTATTGATGATTGTGGATTTCGAGTAATTGATATGACTTGAACTCTTCCTACCAATGATCCATATGTATTGGCATCAATGGAGAAATAAGTGTTTATGTCAAAGACCATCTTTGACCTGAATTTGGGGTAATTATTGAAGTAATTCCAAGACATATTTTTGATTATGGTGATGATGGAATTAACACCATCCCTACTACCATTGGAAACAATCCATTTATTACTTTTGAAGACTCCAATAGATCAATTTTTAGTGTTGACTGTGAACCTGAAGTTGTGGTGGGAAATATATAAAATCATCCATTCATTTTCTCAATTCTTTTGGTTTACCTCAACTTGGGTTGTTAAGGTTGGTACTATTCAAATTGATTTATTATTTATTACAAATATGTTGTATCTGACTAGACTGTTACGCAAATTTTCAATGTTTATTGGTTGCAATTTTATTTGAATTTCATTTTCTATTTTGGAATTGAACTGTATTCAAAACTAAAAAACTAATATTTCTAACTTGGTGAACATTTAAATGGTTCAAATTTGATTTTTAGAAAATTATTATAACTCAATGACCTCTCTCTAACATTTTACCAAGTAATGAACATGCTGGTTTTTATTCTTCTGGAAAACATGTATAGAAACTTGCATCATCTACCCGGGCTAAAGAAATTAAATTTTTCCTCAATTTCGACAAATGATTTACACCTTATAAATCTGGTAGAATCAATGCTCTATGATTTTAATTGACTGATGACACTTAATAAATAACCATACTACTAAAAATTAAATTTTTTTATTACATATTATATTATTTATTGACTTTATTATATATCTGTTCAATGTCACCTAAAACAATGGATAGTTAAATTATGTATGAATCCCTCTATTCCCTCTCATTTATTTTGTTTTTTGGGTTACACATTAGTTATAATTTTATAATTACATCCATATTTTTTTTGAAATGAAAGAAATGAAACCAATTTAATAGAGGTGACAAAAATTGATTATGGACAACAATCATCGTATGAATGAGATGAGAATTCCACAAATATTGTCTGTAATGAGTATTTTATTTCAAATATATATATTCAAATAATATATAATGACTTGTGAATAATTTGTTTTTAAACATTTTGGAAGGATCCATCTATTAGGTGATAGTTATTTGATGAGAAAACTACTAGTGATCCCAGTACTCAGGGTGTTCATACGAAGGGGGGGGGGGGTACGAGAGCTAGACGATCTGGTCGGCGTACCAAATAAGACCCCACCCTCCCACTGACAAACCATTCATCTCACATTCCGATCTTGGTGTGTCATTAGGTACATATGACATATTCAGACCTCCCATTTTTTACCAGCCTTTACATCTAAGCCTTCTCACCCATATGTACCATATCCGATGATGATTCCCACTCCCCATCTAGAATTCCGCCAACCATCCCAGTCATCTTCTTTTACTTCGGATTCCTTATCTCTGGGATTTTATATTCCATCTTATTTAACTCTTGGACTGCTAGAGTTTGTCCCTGTGGAGTATACATTGAGACCCACTCCACCTATACAGGGTGTTCCTTTAGTTTCTACGGATCCAGCAGTGCCCATTGATTACACTACTACAAATATACTTATACAATCCTAAAAAAATTTACACCATTATTTATTTTCAATATAACATGTATTGATGAAATATTTTTTTCTTTCATAACAGATACATCCACTGATATGAGGCGGAGGCATACATGCATGCATGTAGTGTGTAACCTCAATAATAAGTTGATGGTGGAATAAAATGAAGATAGTCAAATGATAGAAAAATTAGGGCAGCAATGTCGGAGTATTTTGGCAACGCTTGCCAAATACTCCAATATCATTCTCATCAGCCCTCTCTCATGGAGACAGTTTCCAAATGAAGACAAGGATAAATATTGGGCCTAAATATGGGTAAAAAAATATATTTTATTTAATTCAATATTTTTTTTAATTTATATGAATTAATATTTTGGTGTTAGCTTCGGTTTAATTTCCCTGATGGTGAGGGTGCATGACCAGCATGTCTAATTAATTTAAGAGAGATTTGAAGAGATTACAAGAATGAGTTGTATATTGGATGGTGTGCTAGGGTTGGAATAGAGTTATAGGCGGTCCCTATCATGGATGATTTTCCGTTAGAACAATATCGACAGATGATTACTCATTGGACGACTTTCCAGTTTAAGGTATTAATTACACTAGAGGTATTTAAATGAGAATTTAATGTTTTTTGTTAATACTAATTACTGAATTTTATTTAGGAATCATCCAGAAGAAATATAAAAACATTGATGCTAAAAAATACCTCTTCACATTGGTACGTACTACGATTCCATATCTTGAGAGGCAGCAGGTATGACAGTTTATAATTTTTCTTTACAACTTGCACTTTATATTGATTCCTCTATCATTTATTCGATTGTTAAAGTAGTTATATAATTTTAGTTATTCAACTAATTATTGGTATCATATTTTTAATTATGTTTTCCTACATTCAATTACATTATTGAGGCATAAATTGAATATAAAAGGATGTGTACCTCGAGAATTACTGTTTTTCTCGAGTAAAAGGAAGAAAGGTGGAAGTGTAGTTAATTAACAGACTCAACAACAGATTGTAAGTTTTAGTTTGAAGAATTAAAATTTTAATCTATATTTTGTGACATAAAAATCTATTTATATTTTAAATAGCCTTCTTTAGAGGCCCTTGATGCCCTAGAACTAGACAATTTTGGGCCAAATGATCACTTACATCAGGTATTGAGAGATGATCACCCTAGTAGAGTACGCTGCCGACCTGGGAAGAGTATAGTTATGACAAGGTATTGTCCCTCTTCAGGCATGATCTGTAGTGCCACCGAGTTCTGGCAAGATAAGGCACACACCAAACAGGCTGAAAAAGGGCCACAAAGGTGATATAACAGTCTTCTAGGGAAAACACTGAATTTATGAAACTGATGGAAGTTTTAATCCAACACTTTCACCAGAGTCCATCACAGCTTATGATGAATCTATTTCATCGATGTGATCTATATATGGTGCACCAAGTGGCAATTCTCGTGGTTTTCGAGATGATGTCAAGGAGGAGGCCGAGGCAGTGGAGGAGGATGAGGAGGAGGAGGCCGAGGCGGAGGAGGAGGGAAATGAGGAGGCTGAGGCTGAATATGAGGGTCAGGAGGAGGCAGTTGAGGAGGGTGGGGATGATGAAGGGGAAGACAATGAGGATGAGGGGGAGCCTGATAAAGAAAGTGATGATAGTGATTGTGATGTGGTACAGATTGATCCGTTACATTTTTGAATGATATTACCGAACCTTGATGTTTATTGATTTGGTCTGCCTGAATATATGTGTGATTAGGTAGGTCAAATTATCTTTATTTTTATCTAAATATAATAAAACACGACTTGATGATTTTCTATGACTGATTCACCCCTCCCTTGGATAGCCTCGCCACCCTCATGGAAAGCCCTCCCACCCACTGGGACACCCCGTACCCCCTGGACAGCCCCGCCCTCCCAGTCCCCCCTAGATAGATCTTTTCATCCCCTGGACACCCCATGACCTCCTTGGATGGACCCCACCCCTGTGGATAGCTCTCCCACCCCCTGGACAGCTTCACCACCCCCGTAGACACCCCGCCCACCCCATGGAAAACCCTTTCCCCCCATGGACAGCCCCCCAGACATCCCCTACTCCCTGGATAGCCCCACCACCCAAGTGGACAATCCTCCCAACCCTTGGACACCCTGTACCCCCCTAGATAGCCCCGCCCACCCCTAGGCACTTCGTACCCCCTAGATAGCTCCTACCCCCATGGACAGCCTGCCCAACCCTATAAACAGCTCGCCTACCCCCCTGGACACCCCCTACCCCCCTCACAGCCCTCACACACCTGTGGATAGCCCGCCCACCCCCCTGGACACCCCCTCCCCCCGTGGATAGCCCCCCACCACCGTGGCCAGCCCACACACCCCCTGGAGACCCCTACCCCCTGGACAGCCCTATCACCCTAATGGAAAGCCCACCCACTCTCCAAAACACCGCGTACCCCCTGGACAGCCCTACCCACCCCGTGGACACCCCATACCCCCTAGACAGCCCCCACCCCCATGGATAGCTAGCTCACCACCCTGGACACCCCATACCCCCCTGGACAACCCCTCCACCCCCATGGAATGATCATCCACCCCCTGGATAGACCCCCCTGTGGATAACCCCCCACACCCATGGAAAGCCTATCCACCCCCTGGAAACCCCTTACCCCTTGGACACCCCCGCCACCCCCGTGGATAGCCTGTCCACCCCCTGGACACCTCGTACCCTGATGGACAACCCCGTCCACCCCCTGGATACCCCATACCCCCTTGGACAGTCCCCACCCCCATGGATAGCCCACCCACCCTTGTGGACATCCCTCCCACCCCCGATGGACACCCCTACCCCTGAATAACCCTTCTACCCCTGTCGACAGCTCGCCCACCCCCCTGGACACCCCATTCCCCCTAGACAGCCCCACCCACCCCCTAGACACCCCGTACCCCCTGGACAGCCCCAACCCCGTGGATAACCCACCCACCCCCTGGGCACCCCATACCTCTGTGGACAGCCCCACCACCCAAGTGGACAACCTGCCCACCCCCTGGAAAACCACTCCACCCCCGTGGATAGCCCACCCACACCCCAGGACACCCCTACCCCCAAGACATCCCTACCACCCCCATGGACAACTCTCCCACCCCTGGACACCCCGTACCACCCCCTGGAGAGCCCCACCGACACCTTGGACACCTCGTACCCCCTGGACAACCCCCCTTGGACAACCCACCCACCCTCTGGACACCCCGCCCACCACCCTAGACACCTTGTACCCCCTAGACAGCCCTGCCACCATCGTGGACAGCCCACCCACCCCTGTGGACACCCCGTACTCCTATGGACAGCCCCCACCACTGTGGACAGCCCGTCCACCCTCGTGGATAGGCTTCCCACCCCCTGGACACCCTGTACCCCCGTCGACATCCCCACCATCCCTGTAGACACCCCATACCCCGTGGACATCCCCCACCCCTATGGACAGCCCGCCTACCCCCTGGACACCCCTACCCTTTGGACAGCCCCACCACCCCCGTGGTTTCCCCCCACCACATAGAAAATCCATGTCCCCATGGATTATAGAGTTTCTAACAACTCGAAGATCCAATTAATCATAGCTACCCACTTCGTTGCCTCTTGGGATCTTTGATCACCAATAAAAAATAGTGGATGCTATTTTATAAACTCCCATGCATAATCAATGATCTGAGAAGAACATGGCTATTCTAATTCTACAAGATTTTGTGTAGACACCAAGACTAGGAAGACAATAGGTGGATCACAAGAATGACTACCCAATATATCCCCTCATTGACTTTTTGATTCATTGTTAGTGGTAACATTATAAAGAATTATCAAAAATAAAACTGTTAGTAAAATAAATAGATGTTCTAAAACTAGGGACACAAAATCAAAAATCCCATAATGAAACATCATAAATAATTCATCCTAAAACAATTTCAAAATCACAATATAAAGGATTATTTCTATTTAAAACTACCTAATGGGTTATAAAAATCATTTTAAGGATCCATTTAAAAAATAATATAGTATTTTTTCCCACAATAAAAATGTATTCCATTTCCTAATAACTAAATCCCCCATCATACCATACACACCAAAGGAATTCATTTTTTCCTAAAAAACCCATACTATTAAAATAAAAACTATTCCAAAACCAATGTGAAAATACCAATGATCTAAAAATCCATGAAATCAATTCCCTTAAAACCATTACAACCCCCACCCCCTGGACAACCCTACACCTTGGACAACCCTTCCACACCCATGGACAACCCCACCACCCCCATGGATAGCCCCGACCACCGTGGAAAATGTTCCCACCCTCAACCCCCTCCTCCCCCCATGGACACCCCCAACCTCCATGGACACCCCCAACCCCCTCCCCCATGGACAGAAAACCCACCCTTGTAGACAACCCTCCCACCCCCTGGACACCCCTACCCCCTGGATAGCCCTTCCACCCCCGTGGATAGCCCACCCACCCCACTAGACACCCCGTACGCCCTAGACAACCCCCACCCATGTGGGTAGCCCACCCACCACCCTAGACACACCCACCACCCCCCGAACACCCCGAACCCCTTGGACAACACCCAATCCCATGGACATCCCCCACCCCCTAGACACCCCCACCACCATCCCCGTGGACACCCCCACCACCGTGGATAGCCCATCCACCCCCTGGACACCCCTACCCCCCTGGATAGCCCCAAACCGCCTGGATGGGCCCCACCCCATGGACACCACCCCACCACCTAGAAATCCCCACCCCTGGAGAACCCCACCCCCATGGATAACCCCCCACCTGTCTGGATTCCCCCCCACTGGGACACCCTCACCCCCTGGACACCTTTACCCCCTTGGACAGCCCCAACCCCCTAGATGCCCCACCCCCTGGACACGAACCCACCACCTAGACACACCCACTCCCTAGACACTCCTCCCCCATGGACTGCCTCCTACCCCTAGACATCCCCCAACCCCTTGGATGACTCCCACCGCTCCTAGACACCACCCACCACCTAGACACCCCCACCCCCCTGGATAGCCCCCAACCCCTTAGAAATATCCCACCCCTTAGACACCACCCCACCCCCTGGACACCCCAACCCATAAACACCCCCTACCCCCTTAGAAATCCCCCTAACCCCCTGAACATTACCCCACCCCCTGGACAACCCCCATCCCCCCCGGACGCCCCACCCCCTCGCACCCCCTACGCCCTTGGATAGCCACCCTAACCACCAGAATAGCCCCCAATTCCCAGAATTATGAATTGAATTCATTATGTATTTAATTAACTTATGAATCATGTCTTAATGTTGTATGTGTATACTTGTTGTATGTGTATACTTTCTGTAATTACCTAATTAATTATGTGTTAATTCTGTATTTCTGTTGAGGGTAATTAAATAAATAATTGGAGGTATTCAGAATTCAATATGAATTATGTGTTGTATGGATTCTGTATGAATTTATACAGAATTCTATATTTATTCTGCAGGTATTGATAATTGTGTATGAATTCAGCACATGAGAGACAAACCTGCTGGTGGAAGGTGGTTTAAGTGCTGCAGCTACATAGGGGGGCCGACTTGCGGATGGAGGTACATAACATCTATGACAACGGTTTACAACTGTAATTCCGCAACCCCAGTTACCCAGAGTCGGTTCATTATTACATAATATTGGCATGATCACAAAAGATCAAGTCTCAAAAGACCGATTAGATTAGTAGCCTTGGAAACACTAGATACATTCATAAAGTATACATTACATCATAAAGTGAATAACTCCAACAACATCTTGTCTTCGTACCCCCTCATACATTCCCTGCAGGTCATTCATAAAATACTTCTTCACATCCTGAGAAAAATTAAAACATTGAAAGGGGTGAGCTCAGATGCTCTGTAAGGATAACAATATAATGGAAACTTTCATAAATAAACATTAACATTTAAGGCAATGTATAACTAAAACAAAATACTTTTAAACTTGAACATCAACATAACATGGAAAAATATAAAATAAAATAATTCCATTTACTTATTTTCATGGATATTATACTAGTCGAATAATCACATGCAATATCAATAACCACTTTCATAATGATGGAATGCATAATGCCAGACTATCATAACCACTAGTCAAGGATTTGTGCCAAGACTACAAATAAGTTTTTTTCAAGGACTTGTGCCAAAACACTAGTTTGTCTCATGATAACTACTGATTCATTGAGGAGCTATATCGGGCTCCACCCATCACTTACTAAGTCCAATGCATTACTTATATGAACAGGTTTAAACATAACATAATCATTCGTATTAAAAATAGCATACGAAATGTAAGTAATTTCCCCATAAACCATGAATGGTATAAAGATAACATATATATAGTCAAACATATCACAAAACCTTCAATACAATATGGAAGTTTTGTATCATAACAAATCAAATTCAAATAAGCTTAAAATCCATCAAAGGATGTTGACATAGATGAAATCAAAACTATTTGAGAGAAATATCTCCTTTTTTGAAATCATTTAAAAATCACATAATTATAAAAGAAAAAATTTAATTTGAAAATATTTTTATAAGATTGTTAGGGAAGATTTGATTATTTTATAATGGTGGAAAATACTTGCACCCGCTGTATAAGTTAAAAAAGATATTCTTACCTCAATTTTGTCAAAAAGGTTAAAAAAGACTTTGTTTGGAAAACGACAAAAAGATTCCATTATAAACATATTATAAAAAGTCAAAAAAGAGTATAAATGAATTTAACCTATATTCTATAAAATATTAAGAATGTTTTGAAATAAGTTTTAAAGAAATATGGATGTGGATGATAAAGTGGTCCTAGTAGAAAATTACGTATAAACAACCTCAGTTAATGCAGAGATTGTGAAATAAACCATTACCTTGTACTTTTCCTTGGTAGAGGGTAGGTTAACCTCCTATATAATGGTGAAACAATTTTTATTAAATTATACAAGAATAATATACATTAATATGATATCATATATGATCTTTTAACATTTCTTTGTTAATAATATATTAGTATTATCATTGTTTTGTGTGTTAACTGATTCGTTTTACTTTATATGCTTTGTTACGTAAGACGTGTTTTTTATAGATAAGTTCTATATTATTCATATCCAAAATGATATTATGTATTTAAACATTATTTTTAACCATCAAATGAAAATTATTCTTGAATGGATACGATGGAGAATGAATCTCATCGCGTTCGTGGACACGATAGTCCGTACGTATGCATGAGCGACAATATCATTATTTTGATATTAAAATAATATATAATTGGATTTTATATCATATATAAAAAATAATTATAATTTTATATTTATTATTTAATTTAATTACACATCATTATCATACCCATCCAAATAATAATGTTTTGAATAACAATTACACCACGACGTGGAGACGGTAATCCGTACGTACGCACGTATGGTTACATGTCATTCAAAGGATGGATAGAATACTGAATATGGTTGTAACATATTTATAATAACATCACAGTATATAGAAGATACTGGAGTTATTATTTTAGAATGGAAATAACAAATATAGAAGAAGTGGAAGAAGAAAGGAACTTGAAAGAGGGTGGTGAAAACAATACCTCTTCTTCGGGTTCTTCCTTTTGACTTGATCAAAATGGATCCTTAGGTTGTCTTTCTAATCAAAATAAGGCCTCTAGGTTGAATTTAGGGAAGTTGAGAGAATATATGGGTAGGGGATGGCCGAGCCAATAGGCTTTGAAGGTGTGAATTATAGAGAAGGGGAGTTCCCTTTTATTAGAGTGGTGAGAGGCACCTTAGAAAAAATATAAAATATTATTTTATAATAAATTAATATTCTGTTTATAATGTCTCCAAATTGATTTATGTCAAGGATAAGGTGAGTATGGGTCGAACTCCACTAAACCGATAGGTTTTTGACAGGTTTGGGTCAATTTATTAACCTTATCTTTTAGTTTTAACGCTTAGTTAATTAGTTTCACATTTATCGTGTATCTCTATATTTTTATATTATATGGTTAATAAAATTACTATATACATCCAAGTGAACCCAAAGTGGTCCATTAATGAAAAAAATATCATTATATATGTCCTTTGGCTGAACCTTAGATTTTTTATGAATATAATAACAATTAATAATATAATATTTGTTTTAAAAACTCTTTTATGTCAATTTTGACACTATTTGGTATTTTGTTTTTTCTAAATTCATAAAAACATTATTACTTCGAAAAATATTCATATAACAAACCATAATATGTAATATTAACCTATAAAATTAGTGTAATTCATAAAAAGTCTCAAATTACATTTATTTGGATATTTATAATATCAATTATTTTAATATTTCATTAATTATGAAATTACTGCATCACCATTGTGCCATAAATAAACTAAATTATTTAATGTCTAAAAATTATAAATAAAATACCATTATGTATGAAATATTTTTATATTTCTAATTAATATCTATAATAGAATTTATCTTATGTATAACCCTATATTAAAAATGTTTTATTTATTAAACTTTGATTTTTACTCTTTTAACTCTTCTTTGAATTAAATAATAATAAATGTCCTAATCTAATCCAGGTGGAACAAATAGGTTCATATTTTATTCCTAATGTTGTTTTTGGTCGAATAATACTTAGACAATTGAATTATGACATGTGTTAGGGTAATAATAATATCATTTTTACCCTTAATTACCCTATTTACATTTAACCGTGGTAAATAAAAGTAAAAAGTTACTATTCACTAAAAATTATTTTTATCTTATTGAACCAAATTTTACTCCTTGATATTAACCATGTGTCTCTGATTTTCAAAATTTCACTCACAGAAGAGATAAAATTTTGTTTTATGTGAATTTGAAAATTCTTATAGGAGATAGGTAAAAGACGACGAAAAGTTCAATTATATTTTTATATATCTAAAATTATTATAAACTGACTCCAATGAATTAAATTGAACAGATAGAGGTATTATGTATCTATTTTTACCTAAAATAAATTTAAATAAAATAAATAATTATTTAAATAAAAATTTGGTTTTAAACTACAACTCAGTGTTTTTCACTATTAATAAAAAATTGAATGTTTTTAGAAAAATACAAAAAATTCACCCTAATCTAATTTCGATATTCCGAATCCAAAAATGACGTCCATTTTGAAAGATAAAATTTATAAAATTTCAAAAAGTTGGTATTACTATTTATAACGGCTAGTTTGATTGGTTGCGGTGTGTGTTAGAACTCGAAGTTGCGTACAACACATGCTACTATATTATTCAAAGAGAATCGTACCATGGAATCTTGGGGTGTTACATTCTACCCCTTCAAATAATTTCATCCTAGAAATTTCTAGAATATTAAAGCATAAAAAGAATTGGGTGGTTCTTCATCATAAGTTCCTCGGGTTCCCACGTTGCCTCTTCCATCTTATGGTTTCTCCATAGAACTTTTACCAGATGAGCCATCTGGTTTATCAGCACTTGTTCTCTTGTATCAAGAATCCTAACGGGCTCTTCACAGTAAGATAGATCGGGTTCCAGTTCTACTTCCTCATGGGTGAGTATATGTGTTGGGTCAGGCATATATTTTCTCAACAGTGATACTTGGAACATATCATGAACTTTAGAGAGACTTGGCAACATTTCCAAACGATAAGCAACATCCTCAATTCATTCTAGAATTTCAAAAGGTCCTATGTACCTGGGACTCAATTTACCTTTCTTACCAAAACGTATCACTCCCTTCCATGGAGATACCTTCAAGAAAACATGATCTCCTACCTAAAATTACAAATCCTTCCTTCAGTTATTAGCATAGCTCTTCAACCCAATTTGAGCTTCTTTGATGTGGTTTTGGATTACCTTCACCTTTTCCATCGTTTCCTCCACCAATTCCGGGACTACGAGTTTTCTTTTACCAACGTCATCCCAACAGGTTGGTGTGCGACATCTCTTTCTGTATAATGCTTCATATGGTACCACCTGAATACTCTAATGGAAGCCATTGAAAATTCTACCATAGGTAAATATTGATCCCACATACCCTGGAAGTCAAGTGAGAAAGATCTCAACATGTATTCTATGGTTTGAATAGTCCATTCTTATTTTCCATCTGTTTGAGGGTGGTAGGTAGTGCTCAAATGAAGTTCAGTATCCAAGGACTTCTGAAGACTCTTCTAGAATCATGAAGTAAAATGGGGATCACGATCAGAAACAATTGATAGGGGTACTCCATGAATCCTCACAACTTCCTTAATATATAGCGTTGCTAGACATTCATATGGTAGATGTTCTCTTATAGCAAGAAAATGTGCAGATTTGGTAAGACGACCAACAATGACCCATATTGCATCGTTCCTTCTAGGAGTCTTTGGTAGTCCCATGACAAAGTCCATTGTGATATTATCTCATTTCCACTCATGTATGGGAAGAGGTTTCATGACTCCTCCCGGCAGTTGCCTTCCAGCTTTCACTTGTTGACAAACTATACATCTTGACACAAAATCAGCAATCTCCCTCTTCATGTTGTCCCACCAAAAATGTTCCTTCAAATCTCTATACATCTTGGTGCTCCCAGGGTGTATAGAGAAATTGGATCTATGAGCATCATCTAACAATTCCCTTTTTAAATCAGGTATATCAGGAACACAAAGTCTTTTCCCAAATTTCAAAATTCCATCTTCATGCACAAATTCACTCAATATCCCATCATTCATAGCTTTAATATTCTTTTTAAACTCTTCATCATCGATCTGAGAACTCATAATCCTTTCTAGTAAAGATGGTTTGGAAACCATTTGAAAAATCATTGATGTTTCTCCTTCCATGGTTATTCCCATATCCAACTTTACTACATCCATGAACATTGGATCCCTTTCAACTCTCATTTTGTTAAAAACTCCATAATCCTTTCTGCTCAAAGAATCTGCCACCTTATTTTCCTTCCCTGGGTGGTAGTGTATCATACAATCATAATCCTTGAGTAGTTCAAGCCATATCCTTTTCCTCATGCTGAGTTCTTTCGGTTAGAAAATATACTTCAAACTCTTGTGATCAGTAAAAATATCACATTTCTCACCATAGAGATAGTGTCTCCAAATCATCAAAGTAATGATTACAGCTGCTAACTCAAGATCATGTATAGGATAGTCTTTATCATGAATTTTCAGCTGTTGTGATTCATAAACAATAACTCTATCATTCTGCATAAGGACACAACCAAGTCCTTTCTTCGACGCATCACTATAAATAAAAAACCCATCATTCCCCAACGGTAGAGTCAATATAGGATCATTGACTAACATTTTCTTCAGTTCTTTGAAAAATTCATCACACACTTTTTTCTAAACAAATTTAACCCCTTTACGTGTGAGCTTTGTTAATGGGTTAGCCAACCAGGAAAAATTCTAGAGGAAACGTCGATAATAACCTGCTAAACCAATAAAACTGTGTACCTCAGTTATACTCATTGGTGCTGGTCATTCATGGATTGATATTTTATTAGAAGGATCAACAGATATTCCATCCTTAGAGACAATATGTCCAAGAAAATAAATCTCCTGAATCTAGAATTCACACTTGCTAAACTTCCCAAATAATTCATGTCTTCTCAGAGTCTTAAATATAATGCGCAAGTGATTTTCATGATCTTAAAAGATTTTGGAGTATACCAAGATATCATCAATAAATACCACTAAAAATTCATGAAGGTATTCCTTGATAACTCTGTTCATTAGATCCATGAAAACAGAGGGTGTATTAGTCAGCCCAAAAGGCATTACTGTAAACTCGTAATTCCCGTACCTGGTTCGAAATGCTGTCTTCGGAATGTCTTCCTTATTCACACACAAATGATGATATCTAGATCGAAGGTCAATCTTTAAAAATTATTGATCTCCATGTAGTTGGTCAAATAAATCATCAATGTGAGGTAGGTGATACTTAAGCTTTATTGTTATAGCATTGATCTCTCTGTAGTCAATGCACAACCTAATAGATCCATCTTTCTTCTTAACAAAAAGACTTGGGCTCCCCATAGAGAAACACTAGGATGAATAAATCCCTTATTAATCAATTCCTCTAGTTGTTTATTTAGTTCCAATAATTCCATAGTGGCCATTCTATAAGGGGTCTTCGATATGAGTCTTGATCCAGGAATTAAATTAATGGAAAACTCAATTTCTTGTTCTGGAGGATGTCTAGGTAAATCCTCTGGAAAACATTAACATATTCTTTCACAATTGGTACATCATCTATTTTAACATTCTTTTCTTCACCCACAGTCATTTCATTCTCTTCCTCCCTAATAATTGAATTTAGTTGAGCTACTGGGGTGGATCTAGATAAGAATTAGGTGGTGACGATTCTGCTCTAAAGATAAGGTGTTCCTTATCATCGTCATCAAAAATCGTAACCTACTTATTCTTAAAATAAATCTTTGCATCATAGTCCAAAAGCCATTACATAAAGAGGATTATATCAAACTCAATCATAGGTATGAAGATTAGATCAACAGATAAATAACATTTATATGCTCTAATGGGAACGGATTCACAAAACATTGTTGCGATGATACTTCCCTTGTGAGTTTTAACTGAAAACTCCCTTGTTAAATCAAATTGGAAATATCTACGTTTCTTAGCAAACTAGGAAGATATGAAACAATGTAATGACACGGAATCAAATAAATCATTGGCTAAATTTGAGGAAACCATTAAATTACCTGCCATAACATCATTCGAAGCTTTTACCTCAGCAGTATTGATAGTATAAGCTTAGCCTTGATCCCTTGGAATTTTCTAAGGTAAGTTTCCCTGAATCTTAGGAAATTCATTTTCATAATTTCCCATCTCCCTGTAATTGTAGCAACGAACATCGGTAGCTTCTTTCTTTCCCTTTCAATCACAAGCTTGGTGGCCTTTTCCCCCACACTTGTAACAGACCCCCATTCCTTTTAAGCAAGTACCAGGGTGTTTCTTACCACATTTAATGCAGGATGGATATTCAATTTTTCCCTTACTCCCCTTATTTC
The DNA here is from genome assembly GCA_963277665.1 of Viscum album. Taxonomy (NCBI): domain Eukaryota; kingdom Viridiplantae; phylum Streptophyta; class Magnoliopsida; order Santalales; family Viscaceae; genus Viscum; species Viscum album. The sequence continues at coordinate 29,547,020 of OY728150.1, read as the reverse complement.
CATTTCCAAAGTGATCAGGTGACCTCTTCTTCTCTTGCTTTTGTTTAAAGTTATAAGACTTAGAGAATTATTTTTCTTTCTTTATAGAACATGAGACAATATATTCGTATGATGAGAAGGATTTTGAGACTAATGATCGATGGAGAAATGGTTTTAACCCATCAAATAAACGATCAATCTTACTTCTTGGGTTACGTATATAATTTGTAGCATTCCTTGCTATCCTTGTAAAATTAGATTCATACTTTGAAACATTCTCATCCTCTTTTTTCCTTAGACTCATAAATTGTCTTTCCATATCCGCTTGAAGGTCATGAGGAAATTATTTTTCTAAGAAAATATCTTTAAACTCCATCCATTCCATATTTGATACTTAAATATCTTCCTTTGTATTTTGAATCAATGACCACCATTGATGAATATCCCCAGTGAGGCGATAAACGACCATGAAAACTTTTTCCCTTTCGCTACTTCCAAAGGCGTGGAATATTTTCTCTGAGGAATTTATCAATTTATCAGCTACTAGTAGATTTTTACCCCCATTGAATGTTGGTGGTTATTTCCTCATGAAGTGATCTAACATTGATCCTCCACACTGAAAATCAGGGTGTTCCATATGGGTAAGGTTATTATTCATAACCTGAGTGAGTTGTCCCAGTATAGTGATTACCTGATTAGAACCAGTTGCATCACCAGCTCCACTATAATTATCTTGAGCAGGAGGGAAACCCCTGCATGGAGTGCGTGCATTGATACAGTTTCCATTCCTTCAACTAGGTTCCATTTCTAAACAATGGCATAAACAAGATCAGTTTATAAATCGAAATACATAATTCTAAACCTGTAAAACACTTAACATAAATTGAATAGTTTATGGATATAATCCATAATCATAAAAAATGTTTTCTTTGAGGAAGTATATACTCATAAACCCCTCATAATTTTTTGTAAAGAAAATGAGAATTATCCTAAGCATATCCCCCATGAGTGTCGTAAACAAGAGTGAAGCAAGGCTCGTTGTCGTGCACCAGTTCCCGTTTGAGTCTAGCTCAAAGCGGTGTTTTTGGGTTTTACCTGTAGGACTATCTTTGCCAGATCCGCCTCTACCTGCTCATATCCAGACGAGGAATTATTGCTCGGAAAACTCACAAAATCTCTATAATAACAATATTCTATGAAGTTATTCTATTCTAATCCTCAAAGTCTATCTTAGGGCTATGTGCTCTAATCAGAGTTTATCTAAATATAGATTCCGAGGTTTGTACTAAACTTCCTCTGATACCAACTGTAACATTCCGACCCCAGTTACCCATAATTCATTCATTACTAAATAACATTTTCATGATCACAAAAGATCAAGTCTCAAAAGACTGATTAGTTTAGTAGCCTTGGAAACACTAGATACATTTATAAAGTATACATTACATCATAAAGTGAAAAACTACAACAACATATTGTCTTTATATCTCCTCATACATTCCCTGTAGGGCATTCATAAAATACTTTTTCACATCCTGGTAAAAATTAAAACATTGAAAGGGGTGAGCTCAGATGCTCAGTAAGTATAACAATATAGCATAAACTTTTATAAATAAACATAAACATTTAAGGCAATGTATAACTAAAAAAAATCCTTTTAAACTTGAACTTCAACATAATATGGAATATATAAAATGAAATAATTCCATTTAATTATTCACATGGATATTCTACTAGTCAAATAATCACATGCAATATCAGTGACCACTTTCATAATGATGGAATGTATAATGCCAGACTATCATAACCACATAGTCAAGGCCTTGGGCCAGGAATACAAAAATGTTTTGGTCAAGGCCATGTTCCAAGACACTAGTTTGTCTCATGAGACCTATCTATGAATCGATGAGCTATATCGGGCACCACCAGTCACTTACTAAGTCTAATGCATTCCTCATATGAACAGGTTTGAACATAACATAAACATTGGTATTAATACCAGCATAAGAAATGTCAATAATTTCTCTATAAACCATGAATGGAATAAAAATAACACATCCACAGTAAAAAATATCACAAAACCTTCATTATAATATAGAAGTTTTGTATCATAATAAATCAACTTCAAATAATCTTAAAATCCATCAAAGGATGTTGACATAGATGAAATCAAAACTATTTGAGAGAAATATCTCCTTTTTTGAAATCATTTAAAAATCACATAATTATAAAAGAAAACATTTACTTTTAAAATATTCTTATAAGATATTTAGGGAAGCTTTGACGATTTTATAATGGCAGAAAATAGCCACACCTTTCGTATAAGTTAAAAACAACATTCTTAGCTTAATTTTGTCGAAAAGGTTAAAGAAGACCTTATTTGGAAAACGACGGAAAGATTCCTTTATAAACATCTTATAAATAGTCAAAAAAGGGTGTAAATGACTTTAACCCATATTCTATAAAATTGTAAGAATGTTTTTAAATACATTTTAAAAACACATGTAGATGATAAAGAGTTCCCAGTAGATAATTACGTATAAACAACCTCGGATAATGAAGAGATTGTGAAATAAACCCTTACCTTGTACTTTTCCTTAGTAGAGGGTAGGTTAACCTCCTATATAATGGTGAAATAATTGTTATTAAATTATAAAATAATAATATACATTAATATTATATCATATATGATCTTTTAACATTGCTTTGTTAATAATATCTTAGTATTATCGTTGTTTCGGGTGTTAACTAATTCATTTTCCTTTATATGATTTGTTATGTAAGCCGTGTTTGTTATGGATAGGTTGTATATTATTCATATACATAATTATATTAAGACTTTAAACATTATTTTTAACCATCAAATGAAAATTATTCTTGAACGGATACGATGGGGAATGAATCTCATCGCGTTCGTGGAGACGGTAGTCCGTACATACGAATGAGTGACAATATCATTCTTTTGATATTAAAATAATATAAAACTGGATGTTATATCATATATAAATAATCATTATAATGTTATATTTATTATTTAATTCAATTACACATTATTATCATACCCATCCAAATAATAATGTTTTTAATAACAATTACACGACGACGTGGAGACGGTAAGCCGTACGTACACACATATGGTGACATGTCATTCAAAGGATAGATAGAATACTAAATATGGATGTACCATATTTATAATAACATCACAGTATATAGAATATACCGGAGATATTATTTTAGAATATAAATAACAAAGAATGAAGAAGTGGAAGAGAAAAGAACTTGAAAGATGGTGGTGAAAACAATACCGCTTCTTCGGGTTCTTCCTTTTGATTTGATCAAAAGGGATCCTTATGTTGGCTTTATAATAAAAATAAGGACTCTAGGTTGAATTGAGGGATGTTGAGAGAATATTGGGTTAGGGGTTGGTCGAGCCAAAAGGATTTGAAGGTGTAAATTAGAGAGATGGAGGAGTGCCTTTTTATAAGAGGGGTGAGGGGCACCTTAAGAAAAACTTAAAATGTTATTTTATAATAAATTAATATCCAGTTTATAATGGCTCAAAATTTATTTTTTTCGATGCTAAGGTGGGGATGGGTCGAAATACACCAAACCAATAGGTTTTATATAGGTTTGGGTCACTTAATTAACCTTATCTTTTAGTTCTAACTCTAAGTTAATTAGTTTCACATTTACCATGTCTCTTTGTATTTTTATATTATATGGTTAATAAACATACAATATACAAATAAGAGAACCCCAAGTGGTTAATTAATGATACACCTATCATTATATAAGTCCTTTGGTCAAACTATATATTTTTAGGAATAGAATATCAATTAATAATATAATATTTGTTTTAAAAACTCTTTTATGTAAATTTTGAAACTATTTGGTATTTAGTTTTTTATAAATTCATAACCGCATTATTAATTCGAAAAAAATTCATCTAACCAACCCTAATATGTAATATTAACCTATAAAATTAGTGTAATTCATAAAAAGTCTCAAATTAAATTTATTTTTATATTTATAATATCAATTATTTTAATATTTCATTAATTAGGTAATTACTACATCACCATTGTGTCATAAATAAATTAAATATTTAGTTTCTAAAAATTACAAATAAAATACCATTATGTAGAAAATATTTGTAGATTTCTAATGAATATTTATAATCGAATTTATCTTATATTTAACCCAATATTAAAAATGTTTTAGTTATTTTTTGGTCAAATTATACTTATCAAATAGAATTAAGACATGTTTTAGGATAATAATAATATCATTTTACCCTTAATTACCCTATTTAAATTTAACCGTGGTAAATAAAAGTAAAAAGTTACTATTCACCAAAAATTACTTTTATCTTATTGAACCACATTTTACTCCTTGATATTAACCATATCTCTCGGATTTTCAAAATTTCACTCACATAAGCGGTAAAATTATGTTTTATGTGAATTTTCAAATTCTCATAGGAGGTGGGTAAAAGGCGGTGAAACGTTCAATAAAATTTTTATATATCTAAAATTATTATAAACTGACTCCAATTAATTACATTAAACTTATATAGGTATTATGTATCTATTTTGACCTAAAATAAATTTAAATAAAATAAAAAATTATTTAAATAAAAATTCGGTTTTAAACTATAACTCAGTGTTTTTAACTATTCATCAAAAATTGAATGTTTTCAAAAAAATACCAAAAATTCACCCTAAGATAATTTCGATATTCCAAATCCAAAAATGAAGTCTATTTTGAAAGATAAAATTTATATAATTTCAAAAAGTGGGTATTACTATTCCTAACAGCTAGTTTGATTGGTTGTGGTGTGTGTTAGAACTCGATGTTGCGTACCACACACGCTACTGTATTATTCAAACAGAAACATACCGTGGAAGCTTGGGGTGTTAAAAAAACCATTGGAATATATGTAAAAACAAAACTTATACCAAGGGTTTTATGTAAACCATTGGTAAAAGTATATACCAACGGTTTACAAACCGTTGGTAAGTATTTTTACGTGATATTTACCAACGGTTTGTGGGAAACTGATAGTAAAAGGATATACCAACAGTTTCCAAACCGTTTTTATAGAGATGATATTTGATTTTACAAATGGTTTTAAACCATTCGTAAACCTTTATACCAATGGTTTCAATGAACCGTTGGTATATACTCATATTTTCAAAAATATCGCAATGGTTCTCATAGAACCTTTGGGATATGTCTATCCCCATAGATCAAGACCCAATGTTTTGGACAACCGTTGGTATAGTTTATACCAACGGTTGTACAGCCTTTACCAATAGTTTTAAACCATTGGTAAAGATAAGGATTCCAGTAGTAAAAGTAACAAATAGTATCAAAATTAACAATAATGATATTTTATGGGTTTAATATTTTGTTAAATTATTTAAAAATCATAAAAACATTTAAAAAAACTATAATTGGAAAATATATTCTTAAATATTTTATCTATTTTTCATGTATAGTACATTTCTAATCATTTGGGTCTAGAATAGTCTTATTACATTTGATGATTTTGGGAAATTCCATGAGTTCCCGAACCCTCTCATATAAAATGGATCCTATTCATATAAATATTTTACACTGAAAAACCCAATTGGTTTGGATATTACATGATAAAATAATTTCCTTGAATATATCCCCTAATTATATAGATCTTGGATTAGGAATAATACTAATCCTAGAGGTCTTACGACACTCAACAAAAGATGTTTTCCAAAGAAAAGTCATAGTTTTTATATTTTATGTTTTAGTTTTGTTTTTACTTAGATATTAATAAAACCATATTAAAACATTATAAAATAATAACTACAGTAATAACTATATAATGAAATGTTATTATTTGAATTTAATGAGCTATATCCATATCCACTACTGCAAATGGTAAAATAATTCATCGTTCATGTGTACAACTGAGTACTACCTCACGAACCAATATAATTCGTTTTCTATCACTGTATCTCAAGAATGGATTATAATTATGTAATTAATTTTTATATATTATATTAATGAAATATTTATCATTATAAATTAATAATAAATCATTTAATTTCTTACCTTTCTAGTCAATTAAAAATGATAATGTCTTTTATGCTTATGTGTGGACTACCACCAACACAAAGCGATGCGATACATTTTTCATAACCACATCACATGGATGATATATATAAGTATATCTAAATAATTAAAATTATAATTACAATATTATTATAATTGTTGAAAGATAAAATGATACCTAACTTCTTTCTATAATGATTGTTGAAAAATCAAAACGTTACTCATGCGAACGTACAACCTACCCTGTCCATGATTTTAATGTAGTTTATTTTTCATAAGAATATTTAATGGATGGATGTAAAAGTATAATTGATATATAAAAATGATACTTATTTTATGATTAATATTCTAGATATGGTGGAATAATGAACACTTTGACCATAGTTCACATACCTAAGTCATTTTGGACTTAAGAATAGAATGTCAACAAAACATCCGATGTGAAATTAAATGATTAAGTAATTGTATATAACCTAGAAATAAGTGAAATAAAAGGAATAATAAACATGAAAAAGGTTCATAAAAAATTAAATATTTAAACTAAGGTTATTATTTAGGTAGATAAAAAATATAAGCGATGAATCAAACTTAAGGTAAGAGACATTATTTTAAAAATCCTATTGAAAGTTCCCTTTCAACTCTTTTTACAAAGGTCGAACATAATGTATTTATTTACATATACATCATGAATGGAATTTAACACACTCATTATTCGTGAATATTTTTAATATTAATTTAAAAGTTTATATGGTTACTTTTAAATAAATTTTTTACTTTAAACGAGTGCAGTTTTTCAAAATAAGTGATTTCAAAATGTAAACTTTATTTTCCTCAAGAATATTTTAAATGATATTTTATTAAAAGATAAACCATATTTATTTTTTTCTTATTTTTCTTAGTTTTTAAATTTATTTTTAAATATAATGTTATTTTGGATATCCAATTTTATTTATATGGTATGTAATAGTTTTTAAAGGTTTTATAAAATGTTTTATTTATGATAATTGAGTATTATATTTGAGAAACTGGTGATCCCAATATATCTTATACAAAGGTTTTAGACGTATTATATACCACGCATGAGAAAAATATAGATTATAGGAAGCGTGAAACCCCTTATAGCTCCCAAATGAATTACATATGTTAGAAGTTAACCATAATGGTTATTCCAAGTTTAACTACCATGGTTACTTCAAGTATAACTACTTGGGTATTTCAAGTATAACTGTGAGGGTTATTCCATGTGTAACTTTGAGGGTTTATCCAATTTTATCCATTATGGAAACTATATGTTTAATTATTATAATAAATTGATAACCCATTTTAAATATATGATTTATTTTTTATTTCTGTGATTTTTTAATGTTTTTCTTTGATAAAAAATATATGTGATTTTATTGTGGAAATTGATTATTACTCTCAAAGGAAATTTAAGATAATGGTAAGCATTACATGGTTTTTCATGTTTTAACTCAAATAATGAATTTATTTATTTTTCTCACCCTTAATAATATTTTGGTTCTCATCCCATGTTTTAATATGTTTTCATAGGTTTTAAGGATGGGTAAAGGAAATGAAGATGTCACGTTTAAAGTCGTAAATATTTTTTAAGAAAATAAATCTGGTTTTGTTTTAAAAGTTTCATATTATGAAAAAATGGATATTGATTAAAAGTTTCTATTTGTAATATATGTGTTTTTAGGTATAATTTATGACCTAATTATCTAAAACTATAAATTGAAAATATCATTGGTATTGTATGAATGTGAATTATAGGTCAAAGAAACTAGAATATGTAATGATTAAGGAAAAATAATTATAATAACATACATAAAAGGTATACAAATACTGAAAAACATTCTAAACTCATATAGATAATATAATAGAAGTATATAAAAACATATAATAAAAGTAAGTGGCATACTTACATTTAAACATAAGAAAATATGCTTAACAAAATAAGTTTAAAATATAAATAATTTTGAAATATATTTCTCAATATAACATCCATTATTATAAAATTTAAATACCATCATAATTTAAGGAAATGAGTAACCATTTCATCTCAAGATAATTTATTTATATAAACAAGTAATTACATACTCAAACTACCCAAAACAAACCACTAATTCGTTACCTTATCAAAAGTGGGAGGGACACTAATAACTAATTCGCTTCCTAACATAACCAAATAATCTATATAATAAACTTATCAAAACATTGGTAACTCAACTTACCCTCTAAAGGTTATAATAAAGGAGAACAAAGCTGTATGACATCCCTTAATAGAAATCTTTATCATGGAAGAAGCTTGTGTTATTAATAAATTCACTTTAATCAATGTAACTCAATATAATCTACCCAATTACCCAATGGTGACTAATTTTTAACACCCTGAGTAAAATAAGCACTTTTTTCAATAGTTCATACAATATGAAACACTAAGCTTAAATTGACTATACAATATTAATATTTAAACACGGAAGCTATAAACTAGACGCAGATTTGGAAAGTATGAATATTATTAGAAAAAATTAGAAAATATATATAAATAAACTACTTAAACAAATTTTTATTATTATTATGTAGTAAATAAATAAATAATTATTTGTATTTTCATTTTATTCTTCAAAAATCATTTTCTTCAAAAATGGTTTTTATTATTTTTTTGTGAGTGAATATTAGAATTATTTTTTGTAACTTTTGAAAATTATATTTTATAATTAGGATATAATTTTTGAAATAATCATATAAAAAATATGTGTAGATTAATTTTTTATATTTTACTAAAAAGATTGATTTTCTAGTAAATAGTGAAAAATACTGATTTTTATTGCAAAAACTGTATATTTAGATTTATGAATTTACAAAGTTATATTTTATTAAATGGTTTAATAGTAAAATTAGTTCAATTGTAATATTTATAATATAATTATAGTATACGGAATTAATTTTATACTTTAATTTGGTATAAAAACATTTTTATACTTACAAGGTATATTTTTTTCTGAAAAAATCGTTTTCATAGCGTATTTTTATATAGATTTTAAATTAAATTATTCCAATTATATTAAAGGATTTTGATAAAATGGATTCAAAATTTGAATAAGAATAATTAATAACATTTTATATTTTCAACCTAAATATTTTTCATAATGAATACTAAAAATAACAACAATTTGTTAACATAGTTAAGGTTAAAATAGGTTTACCGGGGGTTAAACTAAATTTAAAAGTTTTAAAAGGAGAAAAAAACATTTCTAAATTCTATTGGATGGAAATATTTTGAACCTATAACATCTAAGATTTGTGAAAGGTCTATTTTGAATCAATTTGGATTGAGTAATGTATTAATATATTTTACTCTTTTTAAAAATTCCATTTGTATCCTTTCCCCCACTTATAAAAGGTGAACCCCTCTAAAATACTCTCCACAATTTGAGATAACTATGGTTTAGAAAAGTTATAAACAAATACTTTAATTACATACATCCATATATCATATAGGACTTGTTTTTTTAGGAAACCAAGATTGGAAGACTTTTGGAATAAACCTAAAGAGGTTGTCTCAAGAAGAGGTATAGTTTTAAACCAAGTGTTTCATTTTATTTATTCTTATACCTCATAAAAATATTCTTATAACATTATAAGTAATAAAAAATTATATCACATGTACCTGGATATTTTTATGCTAATTTCATAACCTATATCCTTATACTCCTTCCATCATATAGGAAAAATAACCATCGTTCATGTGTATGGCGGACTACTGCCTCACTAACAAATGTAATTCATTTTCTATCACCACATCTCATGACTGGTTATAATGATGTATTTAATTTATATATATTATAATCATTACATAATTATTATTCTATAAATATAATATATCAGTTATTTTATTATATTTCCATCTATTGAAAAATGATAACATCATTCATGCAAACATGTGGATTACCACCTCCTCGTAGTGATGTGATTGGTTTTACAAGACCATAAAAAATAGATTATATATATAAGTGTATTTAATGAAATAATATGATATCTATTTTATAATAATAATTATTTAAATATAAAATAATATCTACCTTCTTTCTATTATGTTCATTGGAAAATAGAAACATTACTCATGCGTACGTACGACATGCCGTCTCCATTTTTGTAATGTAGTTCATTTTTTATGACCATATTTAGTGGTTGTTTTTAAAATTATAATTTATATAGAAAAATTATAATTAGTTCACGATTATTTTTTTATATTATGAAAAAATTACCATTTTTGACGATGACCAACAAACACTCTAAATAGATTTAACCGATTAACTAATTAAATACTTTATTAAATTAAATAAATAAATTGTTTAATGGTAATATATTAAGTGTGAAATTTTTTATAAAGAAAAATAATAAATAATATATTTTTATTATCTAGGATTTAAAGGGCCTACATGGAATGTATGGACTCAAGGTAAGGAATTTAATCCCAATTTTCATTCATTGAGGCATGTTTGAATGTTATACATATAATTTATTTTCTATGGTGTATATGATACCATTTTACATTTCATTTAATGAATCCTTAATAATTAAGGGTTTATTATGTTTCAATCCTAATTATTTCTTCCAAGGGTATTTGACTTGAAAGTTACCAAGTGGAAAGAATTTTCTTAACTCAATTTCAATTCATTGGGTTATACTTCTACTTCAATGAATTTGTTATTCCATGATTTTCTATGAATTGATCACTAAATATTTTTACTTAGTATTTAAAATTGTTTCATGTGGATTTAAATATGTTCCCATAATCACTCTAATTCTTATTTATCCTTTCAAAATTTATGAACATTTCAAGAGTTCTCCTTGTCTCAATCTCATTTTCCCGAGACATGTTTCATATTGTTCTCCATGATTTCATCGTATAGTGTACTTAATGCCTCATGAAATAAGTTTCAAATATTAGTTAATATAATTAATGGTATTTAATACTACTTATTGTTCTCTTTATTTTGAGTACTTTTGATTGGACCATTACCAAAGTAGTAAAGGCTTTATGTTAAAATATCTTTTATTTTCAAGATTGTTTATATTCATGTTTACTTTGGGGAAAATCATATACTATTATTTTCTAGAACCAAATAAATTTTTTTATCCTCTAGTTATGAATTTGTTTTACATTTGTAGTTTCATTTTCTCCCTTATCTATTAGATAAGTATCAATATTTTTTTATCTATGTGATATTGATATTGTATATTCTATTAGAACGAGAATCTTCCTCTTACATATCAATATCAATGTTTTCTAAAATGTTTTCAATAATTATCATATATAAAAATAAATTATTTACTATTGTTATTTTAAATTATATTTTACCTTCTTCTAATGTTTTTTAAAATGATTTTTTAACATTCTCCACATGGGTCACTTTTTAATCTCTTTATAATATATTGAAAAGAATGTTTATTATAGTGTTTGTGAAAAGAACATATTTTCACGCCATCATGAACATTGTTTTATTTTAAGTTTTATTTATATGTTTAGAAGTTTATTTTATAGGAAAAGTACTTTCAAAATATTTTGTTATTATTTTTAGTTATTTTAAAAGTGATATTCAAAGTGAAAAAGGTATTTTACCCTTTTTATAAATAAAAGTTTATTTTAATGTTATTTTCATTTATATCAACATAATTTAATGATTCTTCTACTTCACTGAGAATATGATATTATGAAACCATCCATCTTAGTTATATAGATGTCTTACTATGTTTTTAAAGAGATTATCATGAAACCTATTTATGTTCCACATGTTAAAAAAGATACAATGGAATGATGGTTATTTTAAAAGGTGTTATATTAGATGTGAAATCTTACAATTTTTTAATTAATAAATGGTACTAGGATGGTATCATTGATTATGAGCGATCACAACATAGCTCATGATGATTGGTGATCCCAATAAAACTTATTAGATAGGCGAGACCAATACATCTTATACAAGGGGTGGGCCCAATATCGATCTCTAATAAATTATGTAATGGTCCTTAGTTTAAAAACCATGAAATATTGAGTTTACTTGGAGAAATTTTTCAATGGATTTAACTAGTATCTATTTATTTATAACATATTTTTTGAAGATGATTTTTATGATACCTATACATTATATCTATGCTTTCTATGAGTTTTTAAATGACCCTTTGATCAAGATTAACATTAGATGGCTCATGATTATTGATTCGTATGACTGTTGTATTTGTTGGAGAATTATGACATATCACAGGATTAATGATATAACTCTGTGTTTGGTATGATTTTAGTAAAAGAAAAGAAATTATTTGATAGTCTATAAAAGAAAAGAAAAGAAAATAAATGATTGTGATATCTATCCTTGTGTTTGGATCAATAACTTAGTAAAAGAAAAGAAAAGATTTGGATTTCTTTTCATCATGTTTGGTGACAATTTTTAAAAGAAAAGAATAGAAATTGTTTTGATGCAAATGACACAAATAACCTTTGTGTTAAAAAATAACACATACACACAAGATTAAAGGGCTTACTTGCCCAAGATAAAAAATACCATAGATTAAATCCCCACAGACACCACATCTACCACCATGTCGACAAATTATGTTAAATGACACAAATAACGTTTTAAAATTTTATTTTTATAATATTTTTTATAAAAGAAATAAAATAATAATAATTTTGATTTTAATCAAGAATTACATTTCATATCACCAAAATTAGGTAAACATTAAACTACAAACATTTGTTAATAATTTTTTTAAAATTTTAAAAAATTAATTAAAGATAATTAAAATTATTTATATAATTTATTAATTAAAAATTATTAATTCAATGTAATCAAAATTATAAATTCAAAATTAGAAATTCAAATTAACTATTAATTAAAATTTTTTATTTCTAAATAATTACTAATTCAAAATAGTTATTAATTAAAAGTTATTAAATCAAAATATTTATTAATTCAAAATTATTTATAAAATATTTATATAAACTATTAATTCACAATAATCATAATTAATTATAATAAAAATTATATATAATTAAAATTATTTATAAATCATTTGTGATTATTTATATACACATAATTAGTTACAATCAAAATTATTTATATACACATTATCAAAAAAATTATATTTGTTTGTTATTATTTCTTATAAATTATATTGAACTTAAAGAAATCATTATTTATAAATTATGTTGAACAAAATTTATTTATCTATTTATAAATTATTCACGGACTGTTTTGAAATATTTATGCATGGAATGTTTATTTATTTATTTATAAATTATTAATTATAGACACTAGGGATAATTTTGAGAATTTTAAAAAATACTGAAAGAATGGTTGATTTCTGTCAGAATCGTCCTGATTTTGGGATGATTCAAAACCAATAGAATCATTGATAGGGGGAGAAATCTGTTTCTCCCCATTTTCATGTGTTGCGTTTCTTTCGGTCCTTTTGACATCACCAAATGGAAGAAACCAATTTCAATCATTTCGTATCATCTCTTTTCTTCTCAAATGATAGTTTCCAAATGAGAGCTAAATGTTTATGGTTATTAACTATTTTATGTTATTATCATGATGTTTTATTATGTTATAATACCCGTATACTCATCTAATTCACACTGATAATATTCAATTATTAATGCATATGTTTACCCATACTGAGCATTTGAGCTCACCATAATTATGTTTTATTTTCCCTAGCTTATGAAGAATGATGTTAAATCCTTGTTTTCTAGAAATGTTTCATGTTTAAATAATTTTATAGGAAATGTTTAAGATATAATATGGAATATAAAATTATGGGTATACTGGAAAAATTATTCACTTAATGTTATGGGTATTATTTATATAACAGTTTTCCCTAATTCTATAAAAATGTAAACCTAAAAGGTACTAGGGTATGTAAGTGATCCAATATTTTAGTGTGATGTTTTAAGTTTTTGATGGTCTAAATTGGGATATGTTTATCAATATCAAATCATAAAATGTAAAGATTATGTTCTTAGCTCTAGATTCAGGAGTGCTAGTCTGAGGTTGTTATATCATTACTCTTGATGGAATCCCCAAACACCATTTCATTGGACCTTTGAAATAAATTATAGGCCCAATTTAGAGCTGAACCCCATATATGAAAAAAATTATATTTATACTTAGATCCTTGATCCATGTCACAATAGGTATACAATACTAAAACAAAAGAGACCACATGTAGTACATCATTAGTGGTTCAAAAATGGCATACTCAACCACTTATGAATATCTAAATCTATAATGACTAAATACCATGTCAAAAACATCCAATAACCTAGTATTTTAATCAAAACATGAATTAAAATTCATATAAATTTATGAAAATTTAAAGAGACATCAAACTATATCTAATAATGAATAATCTAATCCATAACTATAGGATAAGTCACCATCGATCATCTAAAGTATGAAAATTAGCTAATCCTCCATAAATATAGGTATTTATAGATTTAGAGTAAATTAATGATGAATAAAAAGATGACAAAGGAAATAATTAGTTAAGTAGATTAAACTCACCTCCAGGATATTGCTGCTTTAGATATATCTTCCGTCATGGGAGTATTTGAGGATATTGATAGGGGAGAAGGGGAGTAGAAAAGGAAAGATTGGGCACCCAAGGGTGTAAGGATCATAGAAATGTGGGGGTGGATTAGGGTTTATTTAAAACAAATTAATAATTTTAATTAAATTTTTTTAAATAATAATTTCAGGTCCATCAGGATTCTAGTTGGTTTCACTGAAAGTCTGGTGATCCCACCAATGTTCTGGTGGTAGAAAAAATAGTTTTTTTCGAATAGATTATCTTTATAGTGGGATATTATTATCATTATAGTGGGATAGTTTATGTAAACTTCATGTATTTTAATAGGTCAAAACCCAATACATTATTTTGATAATTTTTTCAAATCAATCAACCCCAAAACACCCATATTAACATGTAAAACATGTCTTGAAAACTTATTCTTCCATCCACACTTTAAAATTCAAAATACCACTTAATCCAATCCCATTAAACTCCTTTAAAAAACCTATTCATATTTACCTATAATGATATTGGTTATTAAAAAATTGATATACCATATTTCACACACCCCTACGTTGATTATTAAATCATTTTTAGCTTATTTATTTAGATCTAAATGTTGGAAACCATATCTCAAATACAATGTTAGAAATTAATAAGTTATTCCTAAGATTTTCAACAAAGGTTTATCAATATTATCAATAGGATTACATTCAATGATATTATTAATAATAATAATATGACTATACAAAATTAATATAATAATAAAATAAAATTTCATATCTATCTGCTTTAAAATATAATTTCAAAAATATTTTTAGATTGTTATAGGTTAATTTGATTATCGCAAATCATAATATTTAATAATACAAAAATTTAAGTTACTTTATAAAACCCTTTAACTATAAAATAATATTAATACATTAATTAAGGAGATATATTTTTTTTGATGTTATAAAATTAAATAATTGGTTTCAAAATAATTTCCAATATACTAACTTAGCTTTTCTAAGAGAACTACTTTGTATTTTTATTAACTGATCCAGTTTTATCGTAGTGTCATTATTATTGGTCTTGGTAATTTGATTAATTTAATATGTTATTTATATAAATGAAATGAAATGGAAATAAATAAATTTTGAAAATTGATTTTTTATGGAAAAGATCTCCTATTTGAAATTGAAAATAAATAAAAATTGGGAAATAGTTTAAAATATGTCACTCTTGTATTATATGTGATTATTTGGACTTGAACCCACTTATAATGATCCTTTGTTAATAATGTGATCAAGATTAAACCTTTAATCCTACCTTAAATGGACCACAAGGTTGTGATTAACACTAAGGTTACAAACAAAGTAAAAATAGTAATCCAAAAATAGATAACAATAACCTCAATAATGAAAGTAATATTAAAAAAAGAAACATATGTATTATAATGTGAACAAAAAACCACGCTATAACACCCTATGATAAGAGAAAAATATTAGAATATAACAAAATATATTACTTAATCCTAACCACGTCACCACATTTTTAAACTAATCATGCTTTGATCCACCCTTAAGTTGATCCTGGAAGTTTGAAAGCCAAACAATTATAATATTTTTACAAAAAATTATAGTCAGTAGGTTCCTCCTTCAACCTAACATGTGTCAAGTGAACCTGTATAATAAAGGATTAATGAATTAAATATATAATAATTATTCAATTAATAAAACAATCATAAATAATAACTATATAAGTAAAAAACACATGTCTTCTATCTCTGCAAATCTAAAATGAACACCAATACAATAAAAAACTATAGAACCCCACAAACATGATAATCTCAATTAGATGAATTAAAATAATTATTACATTACATATCTTCCAAGACCATTTAGGTATATATTTTTATATAAATTGGATAAAAAATTAACTAACAAAACTCTTATATTTTTCAACTAAAGGATATTATTTCTCTATATAAACAACATATTAACTAATAATAAGACTTACTAATTTCCCACAAAATCTCTACCTAAGACTCTCTTCTAGAAACATCATATGTATTAATTTTATTTAAAACTTGGGGAAATAGAAACATAAGAATTGGGTGAGCTTAGACGCTCAGTAATGGTAAACATAAGTGATAACATTTAATGATCATAAGCGAGAATAAGATGAGAGTATCGTTATAATCATGATATATATGAAAATCATACCCAACAATAATTATACCATAAAACATGATTCATGGAATACTATATGTAATAACATATTAAATTAATCAAGATGTTGTTGAAACATAAGTTAATAAACTCGATTAATGAGAAAATGACAAATTCATAAGAACAATCATAAAAATGTTTCACAAACATAAGAATATAGTATTTTCATATAAAAAAAATATCAAAGAATCTCCCAAGTTTATTTTATGAGAATATCCAAGAAGGACCACTCATTGTTTCATGAGAATATCCCTGAAGACCCATTATATACTTTGTGTGCATATCCTTGAGGGATCACCCTTTAGTTTTTGGGAGTATCTAAGAACGCTCAACCTTTTGTTTGTGAGAACTTTCAAGAAGTATCATGCTATAATATCTCATGTGAAATAAAATATTAACCAATGTATTGAAGGTAAATATAATACCCCACCCATCATTCATCTATATATATGAGTTCCACATAAAATAAACCATTCATCATATCATAATGAACCCATAGAAAGAAAATGGGATTCATATCCTTTTAAAAATGTATTGACCTTAATTATATTTCATAAATCCATCAATAATCATAAAAATATAAAACCATAGAAAATAAATGGGTTTTAAATGAAATAAAGTAACTTTATAGGTAAATACCATTCTATCAAGATAAATAATATTGTATTTACACTATATAGATAAAGTATATACAATTAAGTAAGTAATTTCAACAATAAATTGATGTATAAAATCAATGTGTACAACACTCAATCAAAGGAATGGAAAATTGGGTATTTAAAAAGTAAAGTCATTATAATAAAAATTAGGTTTATAAATATTTAATGATTAGGGAAGAAAAATAAGTGATGTATCATTTCTCTGATTGAAATGAACTTTTCATAAGAAATCTTAAAAATAAGGGAGATTATATCATTTGAACAATAACGTTGATCAAGAATATTATATATCAAAGGAAAATTAATTAAATGAAAAATAATTTTATGTATTTTTACAAAAAAACATTATATATTAGAAATATACTTGAAATTTTGTAATCATTTTAAAATAAAAATTTTATAAATTAAGGAGGAATTTTTTAGTTTATAAATAATAAACATGTGGGGAGAAATTTTCACAAAAAATGATAATAGTGGTAAAATATTAGTCCAAATGGAAGAAAAATTAAAATATATATTAGAAAATATTTTTTATATTATGGTAAAATGATAAAGTTACAAGCCCATTAAAAAGTAATTTTCAAAACGTTGAAGTGAAATATTTTGTAAAAAAATTACTTTTTTTGGAAAATGAAGCTTTAATATTAAGACGTTGAATATGCTTAAGGTTTATCAAATTAAATGCGTCATGGAAGGTAAAAAGATTTGATTTTTAATGATAAAATCATTTTAAAACATTTTGAAATATCATTTTTTGAAACCCACATTGTAAAAAGATTATAAAAAAATTCCATTTGAAAATGAGGATAAGGAAAAATATATACTTCAAATGATATAAACAGTCATTTGGTTTCCAATTATAAATGAGAATATTAGTGGGAATTGATAATATGGAATAGTTGGGGAAACCTTCATTAAATAGGATTCAAATTATTCTCAATAATGATTTAATTTTGATAAATAAATTTTATCAATATAAAAAAATTTAATTAAAAGGAAATTTTACTATATAGGGGAATAAAATGTACCATTAAATAAAATATTAGGGTGTATGAAACCAATATTGTATGAAAGAAATTATAGAAGATCCATTTTAGCTTAATAAAGTGAGTTGGGTCTACAAAAAAATGTTATGGTAATTGAAATATAAGAATCAAAATTACATGAGGGAGAGTTAACATTAAAATTTCATTAAAATACCATGAGATGAGATATTTTCCTTTATTCATGAAGTAAATAGGGTAGTTTTTTCATCAGTAAAAGAGTACGATCAGGAACCCTCGTTGAAGTGGGTCTGGTTCCGCCAAATTTCCGATTGTGGTGGGGATGGTGGTTATTTCATACACAATCATTAACATCGGGTTACTATTGTCATTATTTAACCAAAAATCCCAATGGTCCCCCCATCCATAATTGGGTAGAGAACTTCATTACAAAGGTAAGTGGTCACATGTGTTTTTAGGCCTGATTGAACTTATGAACTCTCATTGGTTGAGAGTTTGGGAGGTCGTCCTCATCGCACCCTTTTGAGGAGAATTTTTGACGACTCCCAAACTCTATTATAGATTTAATATATGTTAGTGAATCTCTTCCTAATAATGATACAAGACCGGTTACCCTAAGAAAATGATTATGGGTTAAGTATCTCTTTGTTCAGAATATTATGTTTTTATTAGTGAATCCATCTCTATGTATCCAAGGTTCTTTATCTGTTTCAGAGTAATGAGAAGCTGGTTACATGATAAAGCCCTATAACCAGGAGCTTTGGAATTTTCTATCATGCATGGATGTGGTTAATATTCCGAGGAGGTGATTGATCCATTATGAGGCATCCTACATATCTTTCTTATTGCAGGAATCAAACTCCACATATTTCATTAATCACATTTAGTTTAACTTCATATGTAATGAAAATATACAAGTGCTATGAAGCACTAGTTATTAAAGATCATGTCCCGGGGGACATCCTACACGTCCCGGTTATGGAGAGAATCATAGTTATCATAGTTCATTTGGTTTTTAAGTCCATTGAAGGATGAGGTAGAATTATCATACCATGTTAATGATTGGGACTCGATGGTTGAGATGTCATAGACATGAGGGGACTTACAATGAAGTGGGTGCCTATTTGAGCTCCAGACTTAGAAAGACATCCTACGTATCCTGGTCATTAGAGGAATCGTAGTACTCTTAGATCATTCATGCCCTTGGGATTGTTGAAATAGTGGGTGCCCTAGACACAACTATGTAGTACTTTTTGATTACCTTATCTTGTGTATAGTTAGCTATGCATGGTGTAATCTTACCATTATAGTGAAGACTTTTCTATGTCCACTATAATAATGGTAATGTCCAAAGGTTACATGTTGTGTCGAGAGGTTATAGAAGATCCCCGACAATAATTAGAACCTCGAGATACAATGACATTGATCTTAAATATATATTCTATAGTATAGATACATCTTACTGAATGGACATTGTAGATGTCTGACTATCAGGTGGTGTATAACGACCCATAATTTATATACATTGTTATTACATCAGAATTGAAGCACACTTATCACAACATATAACAAAACCAGGAAAGGACCGTATAGGTATAGTGTCTTTAGAAACTGGGAAACATAAACAACTGGTTCATAAATCATCTACACTATCTCCCTTTTATTTTATCATATCTAGAGTCCCTTTTGGAATATCATACTTAATATCCTTCTTCCTGACCTGGGGAAAAGAAAACATACAAAAGGGTGAGCTCAAATTCTCAGTAAGGGTAAACAAAAGAAATATCAATCACATCATATTCATAAGAACATATCATTTTGGAAATCATAACCTGAAAAAGGTATCATAATTTCATAACATGGGATAAATCATAATAGTGAAATGTAATCCCAATAATCATAACTTAAAACATGAAACTTTTTGGAATACACACATAATAATAGAGAATAATTTCTTAGTAGTCATGACTCATTGCCAAGACTATCTTAGTGGACAAAGTCCATTTCTGAACCGAGTTCACTCCTCATTTCAGTCATGTTTCACTGAACCAGATTAACCTGCCGTTCCAACCATGTCTATCTCATGAGATATAAATCTTTACCCAATGCATTGGAGGGAGATATAGGTCTCACCCATCCTATAATGAAACCATTCTTATGTGTGCCACAAAATCATAAGTCATACATCATAGCATAAACCATGTAATAAAAAATGGGATTCTTAATCATCATTCTATTATATAAGATAAAAGGACATCATAAAAATAATTCCATCATAACATAATCAAAACAATGTAAAAATAGGGATAGAAACAGAAACCTATATTATCTTAGATGGAAAACAATTTTGATAAAATGCTTGAACTCCATTCTTGAGGAAAATATCCTTTCAACTTCAAAAACATTTTCCTTTCTTAAAATGTCATATAATTTTAAACTAAAATAATTTGATTAAAAATAAACTTTAAAAATTGTAAAGTAAGATTCATGGAAATAATTTTCTAAAAATCCATTCATGCCATATAAGTTAAAAAAACATTCTTCTCATACTTTGGCCGGAAAAGTCAAAAAGTACCTCATACGAAAAATGACAAATGATTCCTTTAATATCTTTTACTAAAAACTCACCAATGGGTAAAATTAGATTTAAAAAATTGTAGGTGGATGGAAATGATATTACATATTGAGGAAACATGGATGTGGATGATAAATATTCCCCAGTAAGTTCTGAAGTATAAATAATCTCGAATAAAAATGAGATTGTGAGATTTTCCCTCACCTTAGGTCCGATTTGCTTCATACGTGTCCAAACCTCTTGTATAATGATTTAAATAATGTTATTTACTTATTCGATAATCGTACTCATTGTTATGATATCATATATGGTCATTCTCTTAGATTCATAGCTTTTATTAGTAATATTTCATTGCTACTTGTTATTCGGGTGTTTATTGCATTTTGTTTTTATGCCTGTTTTGTAGAATAAATTATTATTCTTCTTTTTAGGTTATAGATACCACATTTCCAGAATGGTATTAGTGTAAGATATATCATATTTAATCATTCAATTATTTTATATAGTCATTATGCAATGAAGATTATCTAGAACGAGTCGCATCACATTGTGGAGACGGTAGGCCGTATATACGCACGAGCGATGATATCGTTCCCATGATCGTGGAATTGAATTAAGGTGTATGTATACTATTTCAGAATCAATATCACTTTACAATAATAATATATAGTTATTATTTAAACCATTATACCCATCCAAGTAAGGTGGTGGTGGAAAATATATTACACCATGACGTGGAGACGGTATTCCGTACGTACCCATGTGCGGTGATTTTGTTTTCCATAGGATGGATAGATGGTGAAATAGGGCTGTTTCATACTTATAATAACATATCAGTATATTATTGATACTTATGTTATTACTTCATAATGAAAAAACTAAATAAGAAGAAGTAGAATACAAAATAAAGTGGAATGAATGGATAATGGACATTACCTCTTCTTTGAAGCGCCTCTTCTTAACCTTCCCTTAGGGCACTAGAGATGGTTTTTGAAGAGTACCAGGACCTCTAGGATGTTTATAGGGAAGTGTATAAGAGAACTTTGCAGGGGTTGGCCGATCATGAAGGCTCAAAGTGGTGCGAGGAAGAGAGGGATGAGGTACCCTTTTATAAGGGAGGAGAGGGGCACCTTAGGGAAAACTTAAAATATTATTTTATTATAAAGTCATATTCGGTTTTTAATAGCTCCAAATTTATTTATTTCGAATCTAAGGTGGTTATGGGTAGAACTACTCTCAAAAAATGGGTTTTAGACAAGTTTAGGTTACTATTTTAACCTTATCATTTAGATTTAACTCTGAGTTAAATAATTTAACTTTTACCGTGTTTTCTTGTTTTCTTACACTATAAGGTTAATAAACATACTATAACAAGACAAACGAACCCCAAGTTGTTCATTATTAATATATATATCCTTATATAAGTCATTTTTTAAAACATTATATTTTTAGGAATAAAATAACAATTAATAATATAATATTTTTTTAAAAACTATTTCATGTCAATTTTGACACTATTTGGTAATTGATTTTTGTGAAACTTATAACAGCATGATTAGTTATAAAAACATTAATTAAATCAATACTAACATGTGATATTAACCTATAAAATTAGTTTAATTCTTATAAAGTCTCAAATTACATTTATTTGGGTATTTATAACATCAATTATTTTAATATTTCATTATTTAGGTAATTACTGCATCACCATTGTGTCATAAATAACCTAACTTATTTAATTTCTAAAAATTATAAATAAAATACAATCAGGTAGGAAATCTATTTAAATTTATAATGAATATTTATAGTAGAATTTATCTTATTTATAACCCTATATTAAAAATTATTTAGTTATTAAACTTTGATTTTATCTATTTTAACCCTTCTTTAAATAAATTAATAATAAATGTCCTAATCAAATCCAAGTGGACCTAAATGGCCATATTTTATTCCTAAGTTTGTTTTTGGTCGAATTACACTTATCCAATAGAATTAAGACATGTGTTAGGGTAATAAGCTTATCATTTTTACCCTAAATTACCCTATTGACTTTTAACCGTGGTAAATAAAAGTAAAAAGTTACTATTCACCAAAAATTATTTTCATCTCATTGAAGCAAATTTTAGTCCTTGATATTAACCGTTTCTCTTGGATTTTTTAAATTCCACTCACATAAGCGGTAAAATTAAGTTTTTGGTGAATTTCCAAATTCTCCTAGGCGGTGGGTAAAAGACGGTGAAAAGTTCAATAAAATTTTTATATAACTAAAATTATTATAAAATGACTCCAATGAATTAAACTGAACTAATATAGGTATTATGTATAAATTTTTACCTAAAATAAATTTAAATAAAATAAATAATTATTTAAATATAAAGTCAGTTTTTAAATAGTAACCCAGTGTTTTCAGTATTCATAAAAAATTTAATGTTTTCAGAAAAATACAAAATTTCACCCTAGGATAATTTCGATATTCCGAATCCAAAAATGAAGTCCATTTTGAAAGATAAAATTTATAAAATTTCATAAAGTGGGTATTACTATTCATAACACATAGTTTCAATAATATTTTAATAACATATCGTTGTTTAGTGAAACTCGGTATTGCGTACAATGCAAGCTATCAAGGAAGGTCACAATTGCGTGTAAAGAAATCCAAGCTAGTGTTGTGTGTAGTGAAATATTCCTTTGATGATGTGTATAACATAAAAACAAAATATTTCTCATAAATGTCTTGGGTGTTACATTCTACCCCCCTTAAAATGAATTTCTCCCTCAAAATTCATCACTTTGTAACAAACAGATGAGGATACCTCTCCCTCATCATTTCCTCAAGCTCCCATGTAGCTTCTTCTAATTGGTGGTTCCTACATAAAATTTTCACCAAGAGAGTGGTCTTGTTCTGTAGGACTTTTTCACTACGATCTAGAATCTCTATCAGCTGTTCTTCATAAGAAAGATCTTGCTCCAGCGGTACAACTTCTGAGTTAAGTACATATGAAGGATCAGGTATGTACTTTATCAGGAGAGATACATGGAACACATCATAAACTTGAGAGAGATTCGGTGGAAGTGCCAATCGGTAAGCTACCTTCCCAACACTATCCAGTATTTCAAAAGGACTGATATACCTAGGGCTTAGCTTTCCCTTCTTTCCAAATCCCATTACTCTCTTATAAGGATATATTTTTAAGAACACTTTATCACCCACTTCAAACTCTAGGACATTTCTTCGTTTATCGACATTACTTTTTTGTCGACCGTGAGCTGCTCTAATGTGTTTTTGAATAGATCTGACCTTTTCTGCCATCTCATCAATAAGATCAGGTCCTAATAGATTTCTCTCCCCAACTTCATCCCAGCAAGTTGGAGTTCGACATTTCTTTACATAGAGAGCTTCATAAGGAGCCATATGAATACTGGAGTGAAAGCTATTATTATAAGAAAATTCCACCAAAGGTAGGTGTTGATCCCAACCACCTTTGAAATCCATAGAGCAAGCTCTTAAAATGTCTTCTAGAGTTTGAATTGCCCTCTCAGACTGACCATCTGTTTGAGGATGATAAGAAGTGCTGAAACTCAACTCTGTATTTAGAGTATGCTGAAGACTTCGCCAGAACTTCTAGGTAAACCTCATATCTCGATCAGATACAATGGAAAGTGGTACTCCAAGAAATCTTACCACTTCCTTTACATATATCATGTCAAGATGATCTAGAGAGAAATCTTCCCTAATAGCAATAAAGTGTGCCAACTTCGTAAGACGATCAACTATAACCCAGATAGCATTATTGCCTTTGGATGTTTTAGGAATTTTGGTGAAAAAGTTCATAGTTATGTTTTCCCATTTCCATTAGGGTATGGATAATGGTTGTAACATCCCCTTAGACTTCTATCTCTCAGCTTTAACTTACTGAAAACCAAGCATCGAGAGACATATTCAGCAACATCTCTTTTCATGTCATCCCACCAGAAGTACTCTTTCATGTTCCTATACATCTTCGTGATTCCAGGATGAATGGAGAATGAAGAACTATGAGCCTCATCCAGCAGCTCCTTCTTTAATTCGGGGATGGGAGGAACACAAACCCGATTCCTGAGCCTTTTTATCCCATCACAATCAAGGTTGAATTCAGGAACATTTCTTACCTTCTTTTGTAACTCTACATCTTCTTTCTGTGACTCTTTAATCTTCACATGTATAGATTATTGAACATTAATTTGAGAAAGATACGATTTTCCCCTTCCATTATAATTCCATGATCCATCCTTTGTAAATCCAGAAATATTGGATCTTTTGTGATCCTCATCATGGATAAGCTAGAATGGTCTTGTCGACTTAATGCGTCTTCCACCTTGTTTGATTTCCCAGGGTGGTAATGAATTGCGCAATCGCAATTCTTAATCAACTCCAACCATCTTCTTTGGTGCATATTCAGCGCCTTTTGTGTGAAAATATACTTTAAACATTTATGGTCAGTATAAATATCACACCTTTCACCATAAAGATAATGCCTCCAAATCTTCAATGCAAAGATTACCACAACTAACTCCAAATCATGAGTTGGGTAATTTTTCTCATGAATTTTCAACTATCTTGAGGCATAATCTATCACCATATCATTTTTCATGAGAACACACCCCAGCCCCTTCCTGGATGCATCACTGTAGATCACAAACCTTTCTCCACTACAAGGCAGTGTGAGCACAGGTGCACTGGATAACCTTCTTTTCAACTCCTTGAAATTCTCTTCACACTCCTTTGTCCACACGAACTTAACTCCTTTTCGAGTCCACCTGGTGAGTGGATTAGATAATCGTGAAAAATCTTTAACAAAACGTCAATAATATCCAGAAAAATCAAGAAATCTTTGCATCTCAGTTATTGTTTTTGGTCTCGACCATCTTTAGATAACCTCTGTTTTTGCTGGATCCCTAGATATCCCCTCTTTTGAGATTATGTGACCCAAATATGCAACTTTTTGAAGCCAAAATTCACAGTTGGTAAATTTGGCATAAAGCTTCTCCTTTATCAGGGTCTTCAATATAATTCTCAAGTGATCTTCATGTTCTTCCTTACTCTTTGAATAGACAAAAATATTGTCTATAAAGACTACCAAAAAATAATCAAGATAGTCTATAAAGTCTCTATTCATTAGATCCATGAAGATAGCAGGGTAATTAGTAATAGCAAATGGCATCACTATAAATTCATAGAGTCCATACCTTGTACGGAAAGCCGTCTTTGGTATATCCTCCCTTTTGACCCTTAATTGATGATACCCAGAACGAAGATCAATCTTGGAAAAGTATTGAGATCTGCGTAGTTGGTCAAATAAGTCATCAATGCGTGGGAGAGGATATTTTTTCTTGATAGTGATCTTGTTATGTTCTCGATAATCAATGCAGAGTCTCATTGATCCATCGTTCTTCTTAACAAATAGAACAGGTGCTCCCCAAGGTGACGCACTAGGGCATATGAATCCCTTATAAATATTCTCTTGGAGTTGCTTCTTCTATTCCTATAACTCAATTGGGGCCATTCTACAAGGTTTATTTGAAATAGGCAAAGCACCCGGTACGAGTTCTATTGAAAACTCAACTTCACGATTTGGTGGAAGACCCAGAAATTCCTCCGCAAAGACATCATCAAACTCCCGTAAAATGGGAATATTCTAAATCGTGAGTTTCTTGCCAACCATTTGAGATAAATAACCTTAATTTAATGGAATCAAGACTCATAGGATGGATGGAATTTCCACTGGAAGGTCATGTTTGTCCTTGCATCGATAGACGATAATAGATTGATCTGGAATATGGAATGTGACTTCCCCTCTTTGGCAATTGATATGAGCTCCATATAAAGAAAGCCAATCCATGCCAAGAATCACATCAAATTCCACTATAGAAAGGATCAAAAGATTTGCAGGAAGTAATTTCCCACAAACATCAATCAGAGAAGAATTATAAACTTTTGATGCGACTTTTGTGCCATTAGGATTTGTCACATCTAACTCAACATCTAATTATTGAGGTAATATGGTGATACCCTTAGAAAATTATTCAGAAATAAAAGATTGGGTGGATCTAGAATCAAATAAAACATTTTCTACTTTAGAGTGGATGGTAAGTGTACCTTTCACCACTTCGTTATCGTACTCCACATCACAGATAGTAATTTCATGTGAATTTCTTTTGTCTTTGGCCTTAAGAGTTTGTTGACGTCAATCATCATCAACAACCCTTGGATTTGGGCATTGATTGGCATAATGCCCCATCTCCTTGCACTTGAAACATCGAAGTGTAAGAGGTGCATTCTGTGTATCCCTTTCTTTGTTTGCATCATTAGACATCTTCTTCCCATTATTTCGACATTCAATTGCCCGATGACCTTCTTTTCCACACTTAAAACATTTTCTTGTCCCTTTAAGAAAATTACCTCCATGTTTCTTTCCACAAGTTGAGAATAAAGGAAAACTCATCTTCTTTTCAGTGTGGTATTTATATTTTCCTTTGAATTCCATTTTCCTCTTCTTATCCAACCCATATTACTGATGGATTACTCCAATCTCCATCTCAACCTTGAGAGCACACCGAAAAATTTCCATGTAGCTATTGAAGTCCCTTATGGCTAACGCCCTTCGAAGACTTTGTTTTAAGCCACTAAAGAATCAATCAATATTACTCTCAGGTTGGATAGTAATCCCAGAAGCGTACCTTGAAAGTCTTGTAAAATTTGCTTCATAGGTACCAACCAATTCATCATCATTTTGCTTCAGTTCAAGAAACTCCTCCTCCATCTTTGTTTGAAGAATACAAGGGAAGTACTTATTGAAAAATAAGTCCTTGAACTCGTCCCATTCCATGGACTCAATTTAATCTCCTAGCCTCATATTCTTGATAAGATTACACCATTGATCAGCTTCAACTTCCAAACGATACACTGCTAAGATGACTTTGTCATGTTCAGAACATTGAAGAACTGAAAATATCTTTTCAGTAGTACTGATCCATTGTTCAGCCACTAATGGATCAGTAGAACCCCGGAATGAGGGTGGACGTTTCCTAATGAAGGATTCAACAGAATGTTGCTCCTTACTTTGCTTGTTTGGAAGTCCTGCATGATTCATATCTTGAGAAAGTTGTGTGATCATGGCTACAAGATTTTTCATTCCAGCTCCCATAACTTTTGGTTGCTCAGGGGGACAATCATTGCATTTCCCTTCGCATTCAGCATTAACACGGTTCCTTTGGGTTCCAACCATTGACTAAAACCAATAAGCATAGTGTGAGAAACACTAATCATAATAGGAAAACCACATAATCAAGAATAAAATTTCCCACTTAAGGTCTTATCATATATTACTCATGGCCATTTCTAAAACACTAATATTTTGTTCTATCCTTAGATTTATCCTTAGGGTTCTTACTAAGGCTTTCACATCCTAGTTTCGAAATTTTGACTATACCTTTCCTCTGATACCAACTATGACGACCCATACTTTACATACATTGTTATTACTTCATAATTAAAGCACACTTATTACAACATATAACAAAACTAGGAAAGGACCGTATAGGTATAGTGTCTTTAGAAACTGGGAAACATAAACAAATGGTTAATAAATCATCTACACTATCTCCCTTTTATTTTATCATATCTAGAGTCCCTTTTGGAATATATAACTTAATATCCTTCTTCCTGACCTGGGGAAATGAAAACATACAAAATGGTGAGATCAAATGCTCAGTAAGGGTAAACTAAAGAAATATCAATCATATCATATTCATAAGAACATATCATTTTGGAAATTTTAACCTGAAAAAGAGATCATAATTTCATAACATGGGATAAATCATAGTAGTGAAATGTTATCCCAATAATCATAACTTAAAACATGAAACTTTGTGTCATACACACATAATCATAGAGAATCATTTCTTAGTAGTCAAGACTCATTTCCAAGACTATCTTAGCTGACAAAGTCCATTTCTGAACCGAGTTCACTCCTCGTTTCAGTCCTGTTTCACTGAACCGGATTAATCTGCCATTCCAGCCATGTCTATCTCATGATATATAAATATTTACCTAATTCATTGGAGGGAGATATAGGTCCCACCCATCTTATAATGAATCCATTCTGATGTGTGCCACAAAATCATAAATCATACATCATAGCATAACCCATGTAATAAAAAATGGGATTCTTAATCATCATGCTATCATATAAGATAAAAGGAAATCATAAAAATAATTCCATCATAACATAATCAAAACAATGTAAAAATAGGGATAGAAACAGAACCCTATATTATCTTAGATGGAAAATAATTTTGATAAAACGCTTGAACTCCATTCTTGAGGAAAATAACCTTTCACTTAAAAAACATTTTCCTTTCTTAAAATGTCATATAATATTAAACTAAAAGAAGTTAATTAAAAATAAACTTGAAGAATTGTATAGGAATCTTCATGGAATTAATTTTCTAAAAATCCATTCATTCCGTATAAGTTAAAAAAATTCTTCTTGTACTTTGGCCGGAAAAGTCAAAAAGTACCTCGTACGAAAAACAACAAAAGATTCCTTTCATATCTTTTACTAAAAACCCACCAATGGGTAAAATCAGATTTAATCAATTGTAGGTGTATGGAAATTATATTTCATATTGAGGAAACATGGATTTGGATGATAAATATTCCCCAACAAATTCTGAAGTATAAACAATCTCAGATAAAAATGAGATTGTGAGATTTTCCCTTACCTTAGGTCCGATTTGCTTCGTACATTTCCGAACCTCCTATATAATGATTTAAGTAATGTTATTGACTTATTACAGAATCATACTCATTGTTAGGATATCATATATTCTTATATTCTTAGATTCTTAGCTTTTATTAGTAATATTTCATTGCTACTTGTTATTCGTGTGTTTATTGCTTTTTGTTCTTATGCGTGTTTTGTAGAATAAATTCTTATTCTTCTTTTTTGGTTATAGATACCTCATTTAAAGAATGGTATTAGTGTAATATATATCATATTTATTCATTCAATTAATTTATATAATCATTATGCAATGAAGATTATGTAGAATGAGTCGCATCACATCATGGAGACGGTAGGCCGTACGTACGCACGAGCGATGATATCGTTCCCATGATCATGGAATTGAATTGAAGTGTCTGTATAATATTTCAGAATAAATATCACTTTAAGATAATCATATATAGTTATTATTTACACCATTATACCCATCCAAGTAATGTGGTGGTGGAAAATAGATTACACCACGACATGGAGACGGTATTCCGTACGTACGCACGCGCGATGATTTTGTTTTCCATAGGATGGATAGATGGTGAAATAGGGTTGTTTCATACTTATAACAACATATCAATATATGAGTTATACTGATGTTATTACTTCATAATGAAAAAACTAATGAAGAATTAGTAGAAGAAGAAATAAAGTTGAAAGAATCGGTAACAGACATTACCTCTTCTTTGAAGCGCCTCTTGTTAAACTTCTCTTAGGGCACTAAAGATGGCCTTTGAAGAAGACCAGGACCTATAGGATGTTTCTGGGGAAGTGGAAAAGAGAACTTGGAAGGGGTTTGCTGAGCTTGAAGGCTCAAAGTGGTGTGAGGAAGAGAGGGCAGAGGTGCCCTTTTATAAGGGAGCAGAGGGGCACCTTAGGACAAAATTTAAAAAGTATTTTATTATAAAGTCATATTAGGTTTTTAATAACTCCAAATTGATTTATTTCGAAGGTAAGGTGGGGATGGGTCTAAATCCTTTCAACGAATGGGTTTTAGACAAGTTTAGGTTACTATTTTACCTTATCATTTAGATTTAACTCTAAGTTAAATAATTTAACTTTTACCATGTCTTCTTGTTTTCTTACACTATAAGGTAAATAAACTTACTATAACAAGACAAAAGAACCCCAAGTGGTTAATTATTAATATATATATCCTTATCTAAGTCATTTGGCAGAGCATTAGTTTTTTAGGAACAAACTAACAATTAATAATATAATATTTGTTTTAAAAACTATTTGATGTCAATTTTGACACTATTTGGTAATTGATTTTTGTGAAACTCATAACAACATGATTAGTTCAAAAAATGTAAATTAAATCAATAATAATATGTCATATTAACCTATAAAATTAGTTTAATTCATAAAAAGTCTCAAATTACATTTATTTGGGTATTTATAACATCAATTATTTTAATATTTCATTATTTAGGTAATTACTGCATCACCATTGTGTCATAAATAACATAAATTATTTAATGTCTAAAAATTATAAATAAAATACAATTAGGTATTAAATATTTTTATCTTTCTGATTAATATTTATAGTCGAATTTATCTTATGTATAACCCTAAATTAAAAATTATTTAGTTATTAAACTTTGATTTTACCTATTTTAACCCTTCTTTAAGTAAATTAATAATAAATGTCTTAATCTAATCCAAGTGGACCTAAATGGCCATATTTATTACTAAGGTTTTTTTGGTCGAATTTCACTTATCCAATAGAATTACGAAATGTGTTATGGTAATAATCATATCATTTTTACCCTTAATTAACCTATTTACTTTTAACCCTGGTAAATAAAAGTAAAAAGATACTATTCACAAAAAATTATTTTCATCTCATTGAATCAAATTTTAGTCCTTGATATTAACCGTGTCTCTCGGATTTTCAAAATTCCACTCAATGAAGAGGTAAAATTATGTTTTATCTGAATTTCCAAATTCTCCTAAGAGGTGGGTAAAAGACGGTGAAAAGTTCAATAAAATTTTTATATAACTAAAATTATTATAAAATGACTCGAATGAATTAAATTGAACTTATATAGGTATTATGTATCAATTTTGACCTAAAATAAATTTAAATAAAATAAATATATTTTTAAATAAAAAGTCGGTTTTTAAATAGTAACCCCGTGTTTTCACTATTCATAAAAAATTGAATGTTTTCAGAAAAATACCATAATTTCACCTTAGGCTAATTTCGATATTCCAAATCCAAAAATGAAGTCCATTTTGAAAGTTAAAATTTATAAAATTTCAAAAAGTGGGTATTACTATTCATAACTGCTAGTTTTAATAATATTTTAATAGCATATCTTTGTTTAGTGAAACTCGGTATTGCGTACAATACAAGCTATCAAGGAAGGTCGCGATTGCGTGTACAGCAAGCCAAGATAGTGTTGTGTATAGTGAAAGATTCCTTTGATGATGTATATAACATAAAAAAAATATTTCT
Source organism: Viscum album (assembly GCA_963277665.1). NCBI lineage: Eukaryota > Viridiplantae > Streptophyta > Magnoliopsida > Santalales > Viscaceae > Viscum > Viscum album. The sequence goes on along the minus strand of OY728150.1, from coordinate 29,514,631 downwards.
CATAAAAGTCTTGGGTTTTAAATGGTGGGGGCTCATAAGAATTGAGACTTCTTCTTATGAAGTTCACACTTGGTGATCTCTAGTAGTGAGATCATGAGGACATACCCATCAATAGGAACACCACATGTTTTTTGTGTCATTGGATGTTCCTATCTATAGAGCTGTGTATTTGTATCCCGACTTAAGACCATTAACAATGAATATTATTTGATTACGTACTTTGATGTATGATGAAAACCATGGCAGTGATGCCGTGGCAAGGTAGTTTGTGTTGGGTGTGTCGTTGGTTGTATGACATTGGCTGAATGATCAATAAAGGATGTGTCGCTTCCAAGTTCCGGAAGTTGAATATCTCAGGCCTGGTTGATTAGGATGGTGCTTCCTTCATAAGTCTTTGGACAAAGCAGTAGAAAAGCAAATCCATTTGGATAGATCACCAATTAATAAAGCAAGATAAGGACGATGACACAAGAGTGCGCCATGCTTTATGAGATATTTAATGACAAAGAGATTGTAGTACAGAGTCAATGCTCATAGGATGGTAGTCATTACTATGACTATCCTTATCTATTTAGGGGTCATGATGGGTTGCTAGACTCTGCTCTTGGTCTGTGGATTTTATTCACTACTATCGAGATAATGGCCTAGAGGGTCACACAAAATAGTGTATTCAAGAATCCACCCTATTTATATAAACTATTTATTCAAGATAATCGTAATTAATCATAATCAAAATTATATATAATTAAAATTATTTATAAATTATTTATGATTATTTATATACACATAATTCGTTATAATCAAAATTATTTATATACACATTATCAAAACAATTATATTCGATTGTTATTATTACTTATAAATTACATTGAACTTAAAGAAATCATTATTTATAAATTATGATATAAAAAATTTATTTATTTATTTATAAATTATTCACAGACTGTTTTGAATTATTTATGCATGGAATGTTTATTTATTTATTTATAAATTATTCATTATAGAAAATAGGGATAATTTTGAAAATTTAAAAAAATACTGCCAGAACGGTTGATTTATGTCAGAATCGTCCCGATTTTGGGATGATTCAAAACCAACAGAATCATTTATACGGGGAGAAATCCGTTTCTCCCCATTTCCATGCGTTGCATTTCTTTCGATCCTTTTGACATCGCCAAATGGAAGAAACTAGTTTCAATCGTTCTCTATCATCTATTTTCTTCTCAAACGATCGCTGAAAAATGAGGGATAAATGTTTATGGTTATTCACTGTTTTATGTTATTATCATGCATTTTTATTATTTTATCATACCCTTATAATCATCTTATTCACACTGATAACATTCAATTATTAATGCACATGTTTACCCATACTGAGCATTTGAGCTCACCATACTTATGTTTTATTTTCCCTAGCTTGTGAAGAATGATGTTAAATCCATGTTTTCTAGAAATTTTTCATGTTTAAATAATTTTATATGCAATTTTTAAGACTTAACATGGAATATAAAAAAATGGGTATAGTGGAAAAAATATTCACTTAATCTTATGGGTATTATTTATATAGCATTTTTTCCTAATTCTATAAAAATGTAAACCTAAAAGGTAATTGGGTATGTAAGTGATCCAATATTTTAGTGTGATGTTTTATGTTTTGGATGGTCTAAATTGGGCCATTTTTATCAATATCAAATCATAAAATGTAAAGATTGTGTTTTTAGCACTAGATTCAGGAGTGCTAGTTTGAGGTTGATATATCATTACTCTTGATGGAATCCCCAAACACAATTTCATTGGACCTTTCAAATATATTATAGGCCCAATTTAGATTTGAAACCCTTATAGGAAAAAATTATATTTATACTTAGCTCCTTGATCCATGTCACAATAGGTATACAATACTAAAACAAAAGAGACCACATGTGGTACATCATTAGTGGTTCTAAAATGGCTTACTCAACCACTTATGAATATCAAAATCTATAATGACTAAATCCCATGTCAAGAACATCCAATAACCCATTATTTTAATCAAAACATGAATTAAAATTCCTATAAATTTATGAAAAATTAAAGAGACCTCTAACTATATTTAATAAAGAATAATATTATCCATAACTATAGGATAAGTCAACCTCGATCATCTAAAGTATGTAAATTAGCTAATCCTCCATAAATATAGGCATTTAGAGATTTAGAGTAAATAAATGATGAATAAAAAGATAAAAAAGGAAATAATTAGTGAAGGATATTAAACTCACCTATAGGATATTACTGCTTTAGATAGATCGTCCACTATGGGAGTATTTGGGGATATTGATAGGGGATAAGGGGAGTAGAAAAGGAAATATTGAGCTCCCAAGGCTATAAGGATCATAGAAATAAGGGGGAGATGTGGGTTTATTTAAAACAAATTAATAATTTTAATTAATTTTTTTTAAATAATAATTTCATGTCCATCAGGCTTCTAGTTGTTCTCACCGAAAGTCTGGTGATCCCACCAATGTTCTGGTGGGAGAAAAAATAGTTTTTTTTCGAATAGATTATCTTTATAGTGGGATATAACTATCCTTATAGTTGTATAGTTTATGTACACTTCATGTATCTTAATAGGTCAAAACCCAATACCTTATTTTGAAAATTTTGTAGAATCATTCAACCCCAAAACACCCATATTAACATGTAAAACATGTCTGGAGAACTTATTCTTCCATCCACATTTTATAATTCAAAATAAAACTTAATCCAATCCCATTGAACTCCTATAAAAACCCTATTCATATTGTCCTATAATGATATGGGTTATTAAAAAATTTATATACCATATTTCACACACCTCTACTTTATTATTAAATAATTTTTGGCTCATTTATTTGGATCTCAATGTTGGAAACCATATCTCAAATACCGTGTTCAAAATTAATATGTTATTCCTAAGATTTTCAACAAAGTTTTTTCAATATTATCAATAATTTTATATTCCATGATAATATAATTAATAATATCATGACTATACAAAATTGATATAATATTAAAATAAAATCTCATATCTATCTGCTTTAAAATATAATTTCAAACATATTTTTATATTGATATAGGATAATTTGATTATCACAAATCATAATATTTAATAATACAACAATTTAAGTTACTTTATAACACCCTATAATTATAAAACAATATTAATACATTAATTAAACAAATATTTATTTTAGATGTTATAAAATTAAATAATTGGTTTCAAAATAGTTTCCAATATAATAACTTAGCTTTTCTAAGAGTACTACTTTCTATTTTTTATAACTGGTCCAATTTTATCATAAAGTCATTATTATTGGTCATGGTAAGTTGATTAATTTTATAGATTATTTATATTAATTAAATGAAATGGAAATAAATAAATTTTGAAAATTGAATTTTTTATGGAAAAGATCACCTATTTGAAAATTGAAAATAACTACAAAATTGGGAATTAGTTTAAAATATGTCACTCTAGTATTATATATGATTTTTAGGACTTGAAACCACTTATAATTATCCTCGGTTAATAATGAGATCAAGAGTAAACCTTGAAGCCTACCTCAAATGGACCACAGGGTGGTGACTAGCACTAAGGGTACAAAAAAGGTAAAAATAGTAAACCAAAAAAAGATAACAATAACCTTAATAATGAAAGTAACATCAAAAAAAGAAACATATTTATGATAATGTGAACAAAAACACCATGCTAGAACACCATATGATAAGAGACAAAGATTAGACTATAAAAAATATACTACTTAATCCTAACTACGTCACCACATTTTTAAACTAATGATTCTTTGATCCACCCTTAAGTTGATCCTGGAAGTTTGAAAACAAAACAATTATACTAGTTTTACAAAAAAAGTATAGTCAGTAGGTTCCTCCTACAATATAACATGTGTCAAGTGAACTTTTATAATAAGGTATTAATGAATTAAATATATAATTATTATTAAATTATTAAAACAATCATAAATAATAACTATATAAGTAAAAAACAGATGTATTCTATCTCTCCATACCTAAAATGAACACCACTATAATAAAAACTATGGAACCCCAAAAACATGAGAATCTCAATTAGATAAATTACAATAATTATTACATTACAAATATTCCAAGACCATTTAGGTATATATTTTTATATTATTAGGATAAAAAATTAACTAACAAAACTCTTATCTTTTTCAATTAAAGGATATTTTTTCTCTATATAAACAACTTATTAGCTAATAATAAGCCTTAATAATTTCCCAAAAAATCTCTACCTAATACTCTCTTCTAGACACATCATATGTATTAATTTTATTTACAACTTTGGGAAATATAAACATAAGAAATGGGTGAGCTTAGAAGCTGAGTAATGGTAAACATAATTTATAACATTTAATGATCATAAGTGAGAATAAGATGAGAGTATGGGTATAATCATGATATATATGAAAATCATACCCAACCAAGATTATAACATAGAACATGATTCATGCAATTAAATATGTAATAGCATATTAAATGAATCAAGAGGTTGTTGAAAAATGATTCAATAAACACGATTAATGAGAAAATGACAAATTCATAAGAACAATCATAAAAATGTCTCACAAACATAAGAATATAGTATTTTCAGATAACACAAATATCAAAGAATCTTCCTAGTTTATTTTATGAGAATATCCAACAAGGCCCACTATTTGTTTTGTGATAATATCCCTGAAGACCAATTATATACTTTGTGTGAAGATCATTGAAGGATCACCCTTTAGTTTTTGAGAATATCTATGAACGCTCAACCTTTTGTTTGTGAGAACTTTCAAGAAGTATCATGCTATAATATCTCATGTTAAATGAAATATTATCTAATGTATTGAAGGTAAATATAGGACCCCACCCATCATTCATATATATATATGAGTTCCACTTAAAATAAACCATTCATCATATCATAATAAACCCATAGAAAGAAAATGGGATTCATATCCTTTTAAAAATGTATTAACCTAAATGATATTTTATAAATCCATAAATAATCATAAAAATATAAAACCATAGAAAATAAATGGGTATTAAATTAAATAATGTAACTTTATAGGTAAATACCATTCAATCAAGATAAATAATATTGTTTTTAGACTACATTGATAAAGGGTATACAATTATGTAAGTAATTTCAACAAAAATTGATGTATAAAATCAATGTGTACAACCTTTAATCAAATAAATGGAAAACTGGGTATTTAAAAAGTAAATTCATTATAATAAAAATTAGGTTTATATATATTTAATGATTTGGGAAGAAAAATAAGTGATGTATCATTTCTCTGATTGAAATGAACATTTCATAAGAAATCATAAAAATAAGGGAGATTATATAATTTGAACAATAACATTGATCAAGAATATTATATAACAAAGGAAAATGAATTATATGAAAAATAATTTTATGTATTTTTACAAAAAATAACTTTATAAATAAGAAATATACTTGATATTTTGCAATCATTTTAAAATAAAAATTTTATAACATAAGGAGAATTTTTTTAGTTTATAAATAATAACCATGTGGGAAGAAATTTTAACAAAAAATGATAATAGTGGTCAAATATTAGTCCAAATGGAAGAAAAATTAAAAGATATATTATAAAATATTTTGAATATTATTGTAAAATGATAAAGTTACAAGCCCTTTCCAAAGTAATATTCAAAACGTTGAAGTGAAATATTTTGTAAAAAATTACATTTTTTTGGAAAATGATGATTTAATATTAGTACCATTAATATATTTAAGGTTTATCAAATTAAATTAGTGGTGGAAGATAAAAAAAAGTTTATTTTAAATGATAAAAACATTCTAAAACATTTTGAAATATCATTTTTGAAAACCCTCATTTTAAAAAGAGTATAAAAAAATTCCATTTTAAAATGAGGATAAGGAAAAATACATACTTCAAATGATATAAAAAATAATTAGGTTTCCAATTATAAATGATAACATTAGTGGGAATGAATAATATGTACTAGTTGGGGAAACCTTCATTAAATAGGATGAAAATTATTCTCAATAATGATTTACTTTTGATAAATAAATTTTATCAACATAAAAAAATTTAATTAAAAGGAAATTTTACTATATAAGAGAATAAATTGTACCATTAAATAAAATATTAAGGTGTATGAAACCAATATTGTAAGAAAGAATTTATAGAAGAACCATTTTAGCTTAATAAAGGGATTTGAGTCTACAAAAAAATGTTATGGTAATGGAAACATAAGGATGAAAATAACATGAGGGAGAGTTAACATTAAAAGTTCATTAAAATACCATGAGATGAAATATCTTCATTTATTCTTGAAGTCAATAGGGTAAGTTTTTAATCAGGAAAAGAGTATGCTCAGGAACCCTCGTCGAAGTTGGTCTGGTTCTACCCGATGTATGATTGTTGTGGGGATGGTGGTTATTTCATACAAAATCATTAACATCGGGTTACTGTTGTCATTATTTAACCAAAAATCCCAATGGTTACCCCGTCCATAATTAGGTAGAGAAATTCATTACAAAGGTAAGTAGTCACATGTGTTTTCAGGCCTGATTTAACTTAGGAACTCACATAGGTCGAGAGGTTGGGAGGTCGTCCTCATTGCACCCTTCTGAGGAAACTTTTGATGACTACCGAAATCTACTATAGATTTAATATATGTTTGTGAATATCTTCATAATAATGATACAAGACCAGTTACCCTACCAAAATGATTAAGGGTTAAGTATCTCTTTGATCAGAATATTATGTTCTTATTAGTGAATCCATCTGTATGTATCCGAGGTTCTTTATCTGTTTCAAAGTAATGAGAAGCTGGTTACGTGATAAAGCCCTATAACGAGGAGCTTTGTAATTTTCTATCATGCATGGATGTGGTTAATATTCTGAGGAGGTGATTGATCCATTATGAGGAATCCTACATATCTTGATTATTGTAAGAATCAAACCCCACATAGTTCATTAAACACATTTAGTTTAACTTCATATGTAATGGAAATATATGAGTGCTATAAAGCACTGGATATTAAAGATAAAGTCCCTGGGGACATCCTACGCATCCCGGTTATGGAGAGAATCATTGTTATCATAGTTCACTTGGTTTTTAAGTCCATTTAAGGATGAGGTATAATTATCATCCCATGTTAATGATTGGGTATCGAGGGTTTATATGTCAGAGACATGAGAGGACTTACAACGAAGTGGGTGCCTATTTGAGCTCGAGACTTAGAAAGACATCCTATGTATCTTGGTCATTGCAGGAATCATAGTACTCTTAGATCATTCATTCCCTTGGGATTGTTGAAATAGTGGGTACCCTAGACCCAACTATGCAGTACTTTTTGATTACTATATCATGTGTACAGTAAGCTATGCATGGTTTTATCTTACCATTATAGTGCAGAATTTTTTGTGTCCACTATTATAATGGTACTGTTCAAAGGTTAATTGTTGTGTCGAGAGGTTATAGAAGATCCCAGGAAATAATGAGAACCTCGAGATACAATGACATTGAAATTAAATATATGTTCTATAGTCTAGATACATATTACTGACTGGACATAGTAGATGTCTGACTATCAGGTGTTGGGGGCTCATAATCATTGAGACTTCTTCTCATTAAGTTTGCACTTGGTGATCTCTAGTAGTGAGATAATGAGGATAGACCCGTCAATAAGAACACCACATGTTTTGTGTGTCATTGCATGTTACTATCTATGGACATGTGTATTTGTCTTCTGAATTGAGACCATTACCAATGTATATCATTTTATTATGTACTTTGATGCATGATGAAAACCATGGAAGTGATGTCGTGGTGAGGTAGTTTGTGTTGGGTGCGTCGTTGGTGGTATGACATTGGATGAATGGTCAAGAAAGGATTTGTCGCTTCCAAGTTCAGGAAGTTGAATATCTCAGGCATGGTTGATCAGGATGGTGCCGCCTTCATAAGTCTTTGTCCGAAGTAGCATAAAGGAAAATCTATCTGGATAGATCCAAAATTAATAAATCAAGATAAGGATGATGACACAAGAGTGCGTCCTGCTTTATGAGATATTTAATGACAAATGGATTGTAGTACATAGTTAGTCTTCGTAAGATGGTAGTCGTTGCTATGAATATCCTTATCTCTTTAGGGGTCATGATGGGTTGCTAGATTCTGCTCTTGGTCTGTGAATTTTATTCACTACTATGGTGATAATGGCCTAGAGGGTCACACAAAATAGCGTATTGAAGAATCTGCCCTATTCAGTTGAATAAGTATATGGATATAGTGGGCCCCACCATGGGGGCGGAGCGTTGTCCAAGTTATCGATCACGAAAATAATTAAATAAATTCATTAATATTATAGTTACCAATATTTGGGATTGAATTTATTTAATGTATTTACAAGTTCATTAAATATGAGAAAATACTAATCGAACGAATATTATTTTAATATTCAAGTTTCGTTTACTATTATGCGGGATAGCAAGTCGAGTTAAATGACTTGGTTTTATCATGTAATATATTATATATATATATATATATATTACAAGTATGTTATAAAATAATAAATACTATTGGTGTAGTTAAGTTCGTCAAAATTATTTATTTAGTGAATGTTGAAATAAATGGGGGTTGGGGAAACCTACCGGGTATTTATCAATGTCACTATAAATATAAGAGGAGGCTCTCTCTTATGTTGTGCAATTCACTATTTAATCATTTTTTCATAGAATGAAAATTGAGTGCCTCTCTCTCCTTCTACTTCCTAGAGAGAGAAGCTGATGATCCAAGAGATCAGATCATGTTCTTCCTCAAGAATGGAAGAGATCTCGATGCGGTGATTTTTGAGATATCGAAAGCTTCGTCGGATCGCCGCACTAGCACCCAGAGTTCAATGATCGACGTTACAACGTATTTTTCGAGTGTGTGTGAATGATCTAGAAGGATCTTTCTTTGGATCTTTTAAGCGACGATTGTCATCGACTAGTTGCAGTCGGCCATGGATTCAGATTTGAAATGGGTACTTTTTCATTTTACATTTGTGCTATTAATAATTTAGGTTAGATCCTCGGACCTCTCTGGGGCTCGGATCATCGGCAAACACAAGTTCCATCATCTTGCCGACAAAAAATTTTAAAATACCTGGCCCACTGGCTTCCGATGCGGGCCCCAGAACCTAATAGTGGTATCATAGTGATCACGTATATTTTTTGAGAAAATAAAATTAATTTTCTTAAAATTAAGTAGAGGTTTCAACGATAGTCCCCACAGTTCAAACCACACGGTGATCTGATACCGAATGACCAAGTTATGGAGAGTTTAAATTTTCGGATTAAATCTAATTCGTAGTTTGATCTCGGGTATTTAATTTTTCAATCCCAAAGAACTAATCAATTTTATCTTTAATTGATTTATTTTATCCTAGAAAAATTAAAATTGTGTTCAAATTATAATTTTATTTTATGATTTGCATAATAATTTTATTATTAATATCATAATAATTATTTTTTTATTATAATAGTGCAATAATAATAAAATATTATTTTATGATAACAATTTTATTATTATTAATTTTAAAGGCTAATTGCATAGCCTTTAGAAAAAAAATGTTGGGTGGAAAAAGACTTCAAAAGAAGTCTCTATTTAAATAAAAAATGGTGGTGGTCTGGAAAAGAAATATAAAAAAATTGTGAAATTAAAAGGGGGGTGGGGTCAAGAAAAGAAGAAAAAAGGGTTGTGCAGGGGTCTACGGACCGCTGCTTCTCCATCTATGTGGCGCAAGAGCACCCCTCATCCAGTAGCCGACGACCGCACCCCGCACTCAGTAGGCTGCCGCCGGCTCCTCTTCCCGCGCGGTTCATGGAAGGCCGCCTCAAGCTCTTCTCCTCCACTCAGGTCCACCCTCCCGACCTCCGACCCTCCCAGTGCCCCTATCCCCTGGTATTCTTCTAGGTTTTCACCTCCCACTACTCCCTCTGCATGCGCCGCCCAACCACCCCGGGTTCTGGCCGCCCTCCCCTCTATCCACCCGACCTACTGCAGACCACACAGAGCGGATCCGTCGGACAGAACTGGACTTTCAGCTTTCTCATGCCCCGCTTGGCATGCAGTGCACCAAAACCACCCATAAGCTGTCCCTCACCCTCCTGGTCTCCTACCCACTGTAGTAGCAGCAACGGCAGTGCCGCGCCATAACCTCACCCAACCTAACCTGCCTCCTCTCTCCTGCTGCCTCCCTTGCGGGTTGCTCCATGCATCTGCGTCCGGTCTCTGCCCTCGCCAGACCACCATTCAGCTTCCTCTGCTCAGGCCTGGTGCTTGCCGCACCCCCCACCGCTGGATTGGTCATCTCTCGGCCCTGATCCAGGTGCACCTCCCGACCAGTACGGGAGCACCCCATAGTAGAGGCAGACTCTTGGTGTAGCACCACACCACCCCTCTAAGCAGAATTCATGGCCAGACGCCGCACCTCCATGCAGGAAGCACCGCATGCAGGCCTGGTCCGCCCTCCACCGTCCGCGCATGGGCCTCCCTGCCATCGCGCACCCCACCTCGCAAAGCTGCTGCGGTCTGGTTTCGGCCACCATCTCCAGCCTGTGGCCTCCCTCAATGCTAGCCACCGGTTAGACCTGTCAGACCGAGACAGTCATACGAGCTGAGACATAGTCAGTCATGACCAAGAGGTACTCCCTATCCCGAATCACCCCAAGTAGGGCTCGGGCGGGTCTGCCTAACTAGTTTGGATTTGGGCAGACTTGCCTAACTCAGGAAGCCAATTACGGGTCTGTGCAAGCACGGTGAAACCTGCAACGAGAAAAAGAAGGTGTTTCAAGACCCCATTTTTAATCTCGATTAATATGATTAAATAATTTAATTATAGAATTATATTAAATTAATTAATTTATTAATTTTGGTTGAAAATAAATATATTTTAATGCCCAGATAAATTCAATTCAATTTAGTTATTAAATTGAATTAAGTTCCATTAATTTAATTTTCTCATTAAAATTAAATTAATTAAAGGACCGATGATAAATTAAATTATTTGAATTTATTAATTCATTTAATTTAATTAAATAAACCCTCATACTTAATTATTTCATTTTAATTTTGTATCACACTTTAATTTACCCGTCTGCTGGTCTTGAGCATCGAACCATGTATGTTTCCTTTTATTTAATTAATTATTTTAATTGTGTGCGCTGATTGTAAGTAATTAAATAGATGTTCTGTGCATCATATTTATTTTTCAGTTAATATATATAAAGGCCTACGTGCCCAATTAACTTGATGTACATTTATACCTGAGTCCCCCTCACCTACTCATGAGTATCATGGTACTTTGGATGAAGATTGCAAGTGACGTGGACTCCACCACGATGAGGTGGTGCATGATAGTTCAAGACGACACGTGGATTCCAACAAGAAGAGGCGGTACTCCAAGACATGACGTCGACCCCGTCAAGACGTGGCGATACTCCAGAAGAACAGTGGAAATACATGACAGGACAAGCTGCATCCAGAGTTAAGCATTCGACTCAAGTACGAAGCCCTTAGGTCATTTAGATGCTCAAGACCAGTCAGGTAATAGTGTTCCTTTATGTATTTATTTATTATTTTATTCATTTTAGAACAGTCGGAAAATACATAAAATAATAGATAATAAAATTCATAAAGAAGAGGTGTATGTTTTTCTATTAAAGTTCAGTTGTGAATGTGATAATATAGATGAACAAGTTTAATATAAATATATCACATTCACCGAGATAGAAAACCCAATAAAACCATCAAAGAAAATATTAAGTCACAAATAGCCTTTCATCATTCAAGTTTGAACAAAACTGGGTGTTCAAGGTGTCGGTCATGCCTTAGCTGAGGGTGCCTCTTATTACTGTGGAGTTCTTATTCATGTGGTGGGTTGAATTAACTAAAATTGCAGCAAAGAAATAGCCATATCTAGCTTTTTGTAATTTTAGAGGCAAGCGTTGAGTAAATCAGTAAAGGATTTTTGAGGCTGGGACTTCACTCAATAGATCAAGGAACCGCAAGTTAATACGGTTGGCCAGCCAAAAGTCTACCTTAGACCCTCCGAGTAGTGGTGTATCCATATCTTGTAGACTATTAGGGTGGTTCAGAGATCCTTTCCACTAGAATACACAAGAGTTTTCTGATTCTAGTACAGAGGGTTCCTAGAATTCGAAAAATTAGTGGGAGACATTCAATGATTAAATAATCAGTAATGTCACATTAGGTAATCAAATAAAAATACAATCTGCTAAAGTATATTTGTACATAATGGCAAGAAATACCACAATAAAACTGTGATAAATATTAGACAAAGTTAATTTCTAAACTAATCATGAATTTCCAAAGAGTATTATAGCCACTTTCACACATTACTACAATAACGGAAATTCAAAGGTGCTTTTGTCCCAACCTTTTAAGCCGCCTCAACAAGTGAGGGTGTAAAACTGCTTATAGGAGACTCATGAATAAAACATATGATGGTTCTGTCATAATACTATCATCATCATCTGATGTTATTTTCAATCGCTACATCAAGACATGGATGATGTCACATGTAGTCTCAACTCCAAGAAGTTTCCATGGAGAAAGTGAAGAAAAATTTGAATATGATGATTTCACTCAGATTTTTTAAAGTGAAAGACAGTTCAGAATATATAATTTCACCCCATTATTATACCTTTTACACCCAGTTACTATAGTTTCATTTAAAGGTACAAACGAATAGTATAGGGTAAGCACTTCATTTCCTTTAAGGTAACATTCGCTAAGTAATAAGAATATTGGATATAACACCTTCTTTTATTCTTATGGAAAATACATTTAATGACAAGGTGAAAAGGATTATGGAAAGTTATGCCAAAGGCACATTAGTCATGTCCTTCAATGAAAAGTGGTTGGTTATTTAACAGGTGGTTATTTTCATCACATAATGAAATGAATTCATGGAAGTTTAAAAACTGAAATACAAGAAGCAAGTACCCTCTTCTCATTCAGTTTATATTCCTCAAATATATTAATGTTTCTAACATACTTCTTGGGTATTGAATATAATATTACAATAACATATGTATATTTAAATATAGTAACCAAGTAAGTATAGAAACATTACAAAAAGTAAAGTGTATTCTCCAAGAAGCTAAGAAACGGTGATTCCTAAGTCAGTAGTGAGAAGCACATAACATCAAAATTGCTAAGTAATTGACTCAAACTGAATTTTTTTTTGAGTATAACCAAAAAAAGTAATCTCATGTGCCCATTTGAAACTGATGAGACATTATTACATGTTTTGGAATGAATGTTGTTTCTGGTAACATACTCAACAAATAGTTCACTACTACTTGAATAAATGGAAATACATGATGAATATCAAATGTAAGACCTACCCAGTTGTGGAAATATGATTCTTTGTCTAGTAAAACTAAAAGTGGATGTAAAATATATACCCAGTATGGTATTTAGGCTTGTCATAGAAAAACACCTTTGGTATTATTGACATCCTTAGTTTAGACAAAGAAACCTATAGAAATAAAGGTATTCCACAAAGCATCTGAGGATTAGTTCAAGAAGAGAGTGTGAACTATTATAAAGGATAGCTAGAGGTAAAGATACTTCATAATATTCCTTTAAATTATTAAGGAATGTACCAGTGAAGTATAAGTTTGGTAAGAAGATATGAGTTCCTTCGGATTGGCATGCCGAAGAATATCTTGACCAAAAAATCATCGATCATTATAATGTAGTGTGGAGTAATTCCAAAACACATGTTACCTTATCTACATCACTGTATTGATGTTCATAAGGAGGATCGATGACGAGTATTACATATTAACATGGGTCAACAAAATATAGCGTGGAGCAATTCCTAAACGCATATTTTATACATCAAAGTTATGATGTAATGTTGTATCAATGTTACAACCTGCAGTAACTTCCATTATATTTCATGATGTGATTTGAAAATAATGGCTTAAACCCATAACCAATATGCCAACTAAAATGAAATATGGATATCATATGAGTCATTGTATGATGGAAAATTTATTAGGTCATAGGATGTGTTTAGATGCAAATCGTTTGTTAAGGAAAAACAAACAAACATGAATCAAGTTAAACACATTGTTCATCTTAGGTAATTATTCTAACAAGATGCTTAAAATATTACCTAAATCCCTAAGATAGAAAAGATTTAGTTAAGTATTAGAGTACATTTCTATAGAAGGGTTCACATCTCTATTAGAGATAGTGGGAGCTGAATTGACTTGGACTTAGTCAATGATCGAGATGCACAAATGGTTGGCATAGGGAACAAGTTCCACAAGTACATGTGGAATAGGCATGTTCCAGTGACATATACTACATATAAAGAATGAAACCATGGTGATGGTTTTATATTCACCGCAGTCAGTGATATATTATTCATTGAGAATAATAAATCCAACAATTAAGAAGTATAAGGCACTGAGCTAAGATTGACAAGATCAACTAAAATTCAATAATGGATTCCATGTATCAAATTGTAAAGGGGATTATAAATTGAATATTGCGGTGGGTATTCAAATGAAATGATACATGGATGGTACAAGTATGGTACCAATAAGGATCGATTGGTCATACCAAGTCAGTATGCCTAAATCTATTAGAATTTTACTTGTCATAATGAAATTCTAAGATTATTCTATTGGTAATTGGATGTCAAGATCATCTTTCATGGAAGGTGTCTATATGATGCAACCAGAATGATATGATGACATCATATGATTCCAATAAGGGTTGCAAGTTACCGAAATCCAATTCTGGACTAAAGTAAGAAACAATGTATTAGAGCATCCATTTTAAATCAATATTTTCCTTGTGTCTACCAAAGCTTAGTGGGAGTGCCAATGTTTTCCAAGTGAAATATTTTCAGCAACATATGGAAAACAGATCTTGATCTTACAGTTAGATAAGATTAGAATAAAAGCAATTATCCAATTATTGACTTAAAGTAGCAACCCGAGTTCTAGGTAACATGATCTACTGAGGTAGATCCATAGGTTTCATGGTAATAGTCAATAGTATATATAGTGGTATTGTATTGAAAAATACATGTTTGAACAATTCAAGAGTTTAATTGTTGCCTATGTCCCATGGCTTAATCTCTTCAAGTTAACATGTTCAGA
The DNA here is from genome assembly GCA_963277665.1 of Viscum album. NCBI lineage: Eukaryota > Viridiplantae > Streptophyta > Magnoliopsida > Santalales > Viscaceae > Viscum > Viscum album. The sequence continues at coordinate 29,499,398 of OY728150.1, read as the reverse complement.
ACATAAGAAGAGATTAAAGTTGTGAGTTGAGTACCATACACTTCAGCGATGGATCTATCACGTACGCCATATTATGTACAATAATCTATATTTTCAGGATATAATTTTTATAGGAAAATATCAATTATATCTAGGATCACTACAAGTGATGCAGTCAGAACTATCATCTTGTACTTCAGTAAGTACAAATGATATGTACCTGGAATATGGAGAGGAAGGTATAATAGTTATTGTGGGGTACAAATTAGTAATCCTTAGGTCAATTTGATCTAGTATCGTAGTTAGGCAAAGGAGATGAGCGAGTCAAGCTCATAAAATCTAGTGGTATCCATACCTACAAATACCAAGTACGTTGCAGCTTCTAATGCATCTAAGAAGCAGTTATAAATCACAACAATTTGTTCTAGTTCTTGGATTCACACCTTGTGAGAAAAGTATTATCATAATGAGAGTTATGATATTCTTACTAGCTAAGATGTCAAGTTATGACAATGGAAAATGTAATATCCTTAGGGATACCTTATCTTGAGAAGTTTTACTCAAGCTGATGAGGTCGCGTATAGTAGATATGCCACGTGGCGAAAACGTGGTCGACCCAGCAGTTAAAGCCATTACTTAGAAGAAGCATGATATTTGTCATGTGAGTATCTAACAAGCTTAGATAGCAAGTTGTCTCTAGTGAAAGTGGGAGTTTTGAAATAGTGGGTGCCCTTGACCCAACTCTCTAGTATTTTTTGATTACCATATCATGTGTACAGTTAGATATGCATGATGTTATCTTAAAATTATAGTGCAGAATTTTCTGCATCCACTAAAATAATGGTAATGTTCAATGGTTAATTGTCGTGTCAGGAGGTTATAGCAGATCCCAGGCTATAATGAGAACCTCCAAATATAATGACGTTGATCATAAATATATGTTCTATAGTATAGATACATCTTACTAATTGGACATAGTCGATGTCTAACTATCAGGTGCTGGGGGCTCATAAGTATTGAGACTTCTTCTCATGATGTTCACACTTGGTGATCTATAACAGTGAGTTCATGAGGACAGACCCGTCAATAGGAACACCACATGTTTTGGGTGTCATTGGATGTTCCTATCTATGAGAATTTGTATTGGCATCCTGACTTGAGACCATTACCGATGTATATAATTTGATTACGTACTTTGATGTAAGATGAAAACCATGACAGTGATGTCATGGTGAGGTAGTTTGTGTTGGGTGCGTCCTTGGTGGTATGACATTGGCTGAATGGTCAAGAAAGGATTTGTCACTTCCATGTTCAGGAAGTTGTATATCTCAGGCCTGGTTGATTAGGATGGTTCAACCTTCATAAGTCCTTTTCCAAAGTAGTATAAAGGAAAGTCCATTCATATAGATCAACAAATAATAAAGCAAGATAAGGAAAATGACACAAGAGTGCCTCCTACTTTATGAGATATTTAATTACAAAAAATTATAGTACACGGTTAGTGTTTATAAGATGGAAGTCATTTCTATGACTATCCTTATGTCTTTAGGGGCCATGATGAGTTTCTAGACTCCACTCTTGGTCAGTGGATTTTATTCACTACTATCAAGATAAGGTCCTAGAGGTTCTTACACAATAGCATATTCAAGAATCCTCCCTATTCAGTTGAATAGGTATATGGACAGAGTGGGCCCCGCCACAAGTTTTGAGCATTGTTCAAGTTATCTATCACCAAAAGAATTAAATAAATTCATTAATATTCAAGTTATGAATATTTAGGATTTAATTTATTTAATTTATTTACGAGTTCAGTAAATACGAGAAAATATTAATCGAACGAATATTATTTTAATATTCAAGGTTCGTTTAATATTAAGAGGGATAGTGATTTGAGTTAAATGATTCGGTTTTATCATGTAATATTATATATATATATATATATATTATGAGTATGTGATAAAATAATAAATAAAATTGTCATAGTAAATTTCATCAAAATTATTTATTAATTGAACGTTGAAATAAACGGGGGACGAGGAACCCTACCGAGAATTTATCAACATCACTGTAAATATAAGAGGAGGCTCTCCCTTATGTTTTTTAATTCAATATTCATTCATTTTTGCATGGAATGAAAATTGAGAGCCTTTCTTTCCTCCCACTTCATAGAGAGATAAGCTAATGATCCAAGAGTTCTGATCATGTTCTTCCTCAAGCATCGAAGAGATCTTGATGTGGTGATCATCAGGACATCGAAAGCTTCGTTGAATTGCCGCACTAGAACCCTGAATTTGACAGTTGACGTTCTAGAAGATTTCTGGAGTGAGTGTGGATGATCTAGAGGGATCTTGGTTTGGATACTTCAAGCGACGATCACCATCGACTAGTTGCAGTTGACCGCGACATCAGATTTGAAACGAGTACGTTTTCATTTTAGTTTTGTGCTCTTAATAATTTACGAGAGACCCTCAGACCTCTCCGGGGCTCAGATCGTTAGTGAGGACAATTTCCGTCATCACGTCGATGATAAATTTTAAAATCCCCGGCCCACCGGCTTCCACTGCGGGCCCTAGAACCTAACAGGGACTATCCCCAAGGCATATTTCTTCATATGGGAGATGTTATATCATTCCACTTATAGGGGCTTATATACAGGAATTTCCCTGGTTGGTGGAGATTCATGATGTGAATAATATGACTATTGAAACTCCCTATGTCCATGCGAGATAAACTCCTTGTTAGAAATAAGGGATACAAATTAATCAGTATCATTACATAAAAAATGTGGGGATTATATACTGGTTCCTTCCTTAAGATGTTTAAAATGGAGCTCAGGCCACAAGTAGGCGTCCTACTTATCCCAATTATGGAAAAAATTTGAGTCATCATATTTCAGTTCATCAGGATTCACACTCTCATTTTACCCTTAAAATCAAGGATTACACTCTAAAGATGGAAAAGGTTATCAAATCCAGGTATTCCCTTACTAACATGGTGTGCTTGACTACCTAAAATTTTCTAATTCTCTGCTAGACATACCCTTATTTCTTTCTTGAATTTTTTTATAGTGTCTGCATGAAATATTCAAAGACAATTGTATGATCCAATTGACTTTCTCAGAGTACTTCACATAATATATATGGAATTTCAAAAATATTTTCATATGATCAAGGTTGGATCATCCCAAGGAAATCACAATACTTTGCTGGTTGATCATGGAATCCATCACATGATCCTGACAGACTTATTTAGAGGGTGTTGCATGATCCACCTGTCTTTTTCGGGTGTCATTGCAAGAGATGGATGGCACACTAAGAGGGAATCACGTTAGTGAATGTGACATATATCAGAGGGTGTTGCATTCCTAGAATACATACCCCAAGGTAATAAAATGTCATAAATGACTTTTATTGTGGGAATCACGATACTTGGATGGCATGCCTAGAGGATATCATGATACCCAATTGACATGATCGTGTGCTACCGCGAGACTCAACTAACATGAACTGGTGCTATAATATGGGTTAGGCAGATTATCTGAAGAGCACCGAAAATCTAGGATGATTACCCCATAGGGATTCTACAGACTAGGGTGACATGCCTGAGGGGCTCCATGTGACTTTATTTGATATTTCTAAAGGGCTTTGTGTAATCCAAAAAGTATTACATAGGAGTGTCACATGATATGGGCGACATGTCCTGGGGTTGTCGCATAACCTGGGTGGTTCATACGAATCTCATGGGGATCAACATCTATTTTATTTGTTTATTATACCATATTTTAGAATTTTCTCTAGCCTTAATATTGAAAATTCCTTAGATTTTTTCTGTGTTATCTTGAATTAAGTCTTACGTGATCACACAGGTCTGTGGGATTTCCTTCACATGTCCTACCAGAAGTACTTCACATGATTTATGGGTGATAAAGAGAAGAACATGTAAATGATTCATGATCATTTTAGATATTATACAATATCTTACATGGAATAAAACTTTATGGTCATGAGATCAACCACTCCAAGAAATCCTCTTTAGTGCTTGGGTGTGCCAGAGCGTCTGGATGCAAAATCCCAACCCTTTATCCAAATAGTAGTGGATCATTTTTCATGTTGGTGTGGAGGATTTATAGGCCTAACCACTCTAGTTTTTCTCCTATTTTTATGGATAATATTGCATGAATCCATACTGGAGTTGAGATAGGGCCTTAGTGCCATGCATATTTGCTAGTCCTTGTCATGGATCACTCCAAGGGTGTTACCTAATTTTCGGAGACTATAAGTACATCCCATAAAAACCTCCATTATTTGATTGTTTCCAATTAATATGAAATTATAAAGACATTTAGGAACATAAAATGACTTCTATATTGTAATATTGACATATCAAAGTGCCTTTGGGAGACTAGGTCACCTATCAAAAGGCTTTCCCATGATCTCATGTGATTTTTTGGGACATTCTGTGTGAAAAGGATGAATTTTTAGTGGGTCTCATGAGACCATGTTGTGGATCAACTTAGTACATATGAAGTGTTTTACAACCATGAGAGTATCCTGCCTCCTCCTTAATTTATTTAATTTGTTTATTTTACAATGCTCTTGGATCATGTGAGATTTCATGAGTATTGTCAAAGAAAAATAATCTACCTCTCGATGATGGTTCATGTGACCAATAAAGGTCCTATGGAGATGCATGGGTATTTCATGTACAATTATATATTTCTTTCCTTAAGGAGAAAAATGGGGAGTGTGAGGTCTCTTATACATACTTGCTAAGGAAGATATAAAAACGGGCTTTTTCGAGTTAAGACTGACATGTTGCTGGGGTCTTGCGGTGTCTTGTGGATCCCTAGGGGTGTGTCTCATGTTGTTTACAACCATAAAAGACACCCACCTCTTCCAATTTTTATTTAATTTGTTTATTTTATGAAGGATATGGATCTCGTAAGTTTTCTCGAGTGTTGTAAAGGACAATCATTTTCACAATCTTTTATCCATCGCATGAGTTTTATGACCACTATATACCTATGATTTTTAAAACATTTCTCCAATTTCAAAGCATTTTTGGATGGGTTTTCATGTGCCCAATGGTTGAAAAACTATGTGACCTAAGAGAGTTTATTATGTTATCACTTTGTGATCACTGGTTGTCTGGGACACCTTCTCAAGAGAAAAAATTTATTTTCAAGGGAGACTCAGGGGATATTCCACTAGATATGGGTTTCACATGGTTCCTTCACATGACCTTATGATGGTAACATGGTCGCATTTCTCTTGGATGTTTATGCGATCTGTGAGCCTCAATCACCTTCTTCCTCCTTTTATTTTGTGGAGAAAATAATATCCATTTTAAGGAATTTCTTCTTTTTTGGATTTTACAATGCACATTTGGTGGGAATCAAAAAAATTCCTCCCCTCAGTAGAGAAAACTACAAGGAAAAGGGATCGGTTTAGAGGAAAGTAAATTCCCACCCAACTCTTCAAAAGTAAAATGAATCAACGACTTGGGAGATGCTTGGTATTCTATAAGATGACTTATAAATAGAGAGTGAGGGATATTCATTTCATCAGCTAATCATTCCTCTATATCACCCTCTCCTTACTTCCGTCATGTGCGCTTGTCACAAGATCATTTCACAAGATCCGGTCGCGAGACTTATCCATGTGCCTTCTTTCATGAGGACTATTCCAAAAGACCTATTTTACTATTGTTTCACTCAAACCAACTATGAATTAAATTTATGTAATCATTAAAACTTTTTTCATGAGGATACTGAATTATTCTGGGGGATTCTATTGGATATTCTGGCTCAATCATATGATCTATTGACTATCATGAGATTCATGTGACCATGTCAAGGTCACATGAAAATGAGTATTCAAGGGGTCATGGAATTGAGTGATTCCTTATGGGTTTTATATGACCTGTGAGACCTTGATGAGTTAGGATATTCATGAATTACTTATCAGATTCAAGAATCTATTATTTATTCATGCGGCGCACATGATGTTGTTGGTTTATTATGTCTTACTTCTAAAAATATTTTATTTTTTCTATCGGAAATATTCCACTTACTTCTATTCATACGGATTATGGTTATCACCAATGTTCACCTTCTATGGAAAATCAAAAAATCAATTATTTCCATAAATTGCAATGTTGAACCCCGATATCACATGTCTTCTAATAATGAGATTCTAAAGAGGTTTCTGTCATATGCGATTCATGATTATCCTATATCCCACCAGAATCCTCTATATGGGTTTGGTTTTCTAGATGATGTTGTCATCCCTCTTTTGGAAATCAGTATTCCATCTCACTGGGTGCCAAATATTTCTTACTATATTTGGATGGAAATTGTCAAGAAAGGAAAGATGACCGTAAATCAACCCAATGGTTTGTCTTATATGTTGGAAAATTCTATATTGGGTCCGAATGGTTGTGATTTCTCTCATTAGATTATTACTTAGATCTATTAGAATATATTTGCATCTTCTCGGAATAATCCAGGTAGTGGATGTAGCTTGAAATGAGATCTCTATCATAGAGGTAAATTTTCTGATGAATGGGCATGACCCTTCTGGGCCAGGAAAAGATCTATAGTGTTCATTGACAAGTTATATAGGGTATATCTTTATTGAGAATTGTGTATTTCCCAATTAATTATTTAATTCCATCTTGATATTATTTGATAATTGATCAATCATTAGTTTCCTGACACCAACACATTCCATTTTTCCCATGGTGAAGTGGGTATCAGTCTACGGGACATATACCAACTGGGTGGGAATCCCCCTCTCAGTGAGATAAAATATGAGTTCATCCATTCTATAAATATATGGGATGATCCATTGAAGAATCCAATTTTGGTAAAGGAAATTTTTACCATTGTGAAGACGAAACTAAGGAAGAAGCTAATGATGTGATCACTTTTCTCTTTCAAGGATTGGATCAATAATTTATGTTATTGTAGCTGGGTTAGGCCCACTACCTTACACCCCCAAAAATTCCCTTCTCAGTAGGTTTGAAATAGTGTTGGATCATATTTGTCTATCTTGGAATCTAGGGAATATACTATGTGGAGATACTGAGTGAAATCATATATTTATCTGGGCCTTTTTCTGGTGGGATTTATGGAAATGTTTTTGAATGGATGAGTTTTCTTAGATGGGGATTCAAGTTCTAGGATTTGTGTCATCACGTTGGTGATGGCACCACAACTTAAGTAAGGGAAATTTCTCAAGTTGGTAGTTCCAATCCTTGCATGACTTTACCAAATCATAGGATGAACTTAATAAGGCAACATAACCTAAAAGATCAACAGTCCTTTCCAATTTTTGTTTAGCCAGATAGGGAAAAATTTCCATTGTTATGAATACTAAAATAGTACCAGTATCCTAGATTCCTTATCCCATTCTAGAATAAAAAATATATTTGTGGTTGGAACCATGTATCTAAGACAAAATAATGTTAATGATGCATTGATCCAATCTAATAGATTTGATTTTACCCCTTAGCGTGAATTGGTTGAGTCAATTATTGATAATGGAAGTGGTTACCTTGATGAAAGGTTATATATATTCTCTATTCGGAATGGGGTTCCTATAGCCAGGGAGGGTGAGATGACCATTTTAAAGAATTATTTAAATAATTTATTTGATATTCAGTTTGGCTACACACAAAGGGTCTTCTCTCTTCCATTGGCTAGAATATAAGGAGAGCGACACCGTTAGGTCATCTTCTAGTTTTGGATGATGTTGGAACATGAAGATACTATTGATGAGATCAATTTTTTTTCCTAGAAATGATCCTACCTTTATTACCCAAGATCATTCCTATTCTTGGGTAGTATCTTATCCAGATTGTGTGCTAATCTAGTACATCCTTCTTGTAGATAAGACTTTTGCCTCACCAACCCTACTATCCCTAGTGATAGTGGATTTGATTGATGACCTGAGTGAGACTTCAGGGAAGCACCCTCATTATAGTGAAGAATACCCTAATAGTGAGATAGAATATATTTAGGAAATTAGTCATCTGGAATAGGCTATAAATAATATGCCTTTTGAGAGGAGGGAATATGAGGATTCTTCTTCTACTTCCTTACAGGCTCAATTGGTTATTCCTCCTCCTGTCGAACCTGCTCCATCATTCATATAGTCTTAGACACAACATAGGATAATTTAGAAATATATTGACACCTTTATTAACGATACTATATTAGAGGTATTACATGTCTATTGGAAATTCCTTCATCATCTATTGCATGATTGGGGGGAAGGTAGTTTTGATCGACAACCACTATACAAAATATTGAAGACAATTGTTCTAAATTGACAATATTTGGTCACCAATGAGTGGTAATTTTGTGATCTTTCAGATGAGGATCCCTTTACTGTGAATATGAAGGAGAAATCAGAGGCATTGAAGAAGGGTTTCTAGTATATTTCTAAACTGCAAGCTCAGATGGATGTCTGGACCATGAAAATATGGAAGTGTGAGTAAATCATAGCCTATCTAAGGTTTGAACATTCAACATAATCATTCTTAGTAGAAAATATTGAAAATAGAGTTGAGTTATTGAATAATTTAGTATATACTCTCTATCCTAAGGAAGAAGAAGAAGAGGTGTGGTGAGTAACACTCTAACATTAGAGCGACACTTCTCGTCAAACTCTTTCTAACTCGTCCAACTCATTTGATCAAATATTATTTAAGTTCAGTCATTTCAAAGTATTCTATTTTTTTGAGATCCTTGGAGAGACTTTGAAATATGTAGATTCATCCTCTTTAAATATTCTTTTAGTGAATAGATCTTCAAAACTCTGTATGTTATTGTCCATTTTTCTATTATTCACGATGTGCACTACATTTCACTATTTTGATATTATATGAATCACCAATGATTCCCATACCTTTAAAAATATCAGGTAAACATGAATTCCTTTATATTAATGTTTAAATCATAATAGATTATTTTTTATAAATTCTCATAAATTCCAACCAACATGAAGTTCCTTATTGACAAATCTGTTCCAACTATCACCTGATTTTCATATGAATAACTTGGGTAGGATATATTTCTTAGAGGGGGTGGGGGGGTGAGGCTCTTTATTTTTCAAAATATGATAGGATTTGCGAGAATATATTGATTTTTAAGGCCATATGGTGGGCCTCACAATCGTTTTCATTCCTATAGACTAGATTTCTATTGTGTTGTAGTTTAGTGTATTCTAGATTAAACCTTATATAACTGTAGTCTAGGGTATTTTTATTGGACCCTCTAGAACTTTAGTTGAGGTTCATTTACCTTATACCTTCTATCAATTTAGTTTATAATCTTTTTACCTTGGACCTTATATCACTTTAGTTTAGGGTCTTTTATCTTAGACCATCTATCACTTTAGTTTAGGGTCTTTTAGACCATATCTTCTATCACTTAGTTTCTGGTATTTTAGCATGGACTTGTTCAATGATCATGGAATATGGTGAAGATATGTCAAGATTAACCGAAAACACACTGAGGTTGGTTTCTACCATGGTGTTTCCAGGGATCACAAGGATCAAAAATCCATTTTGGTAGAGTGGAGAATTTGGTTGATGACCATAGGCGCATATGTAGGAGCTATATGCATACATGCATAGTCAAAAAAGGGACTCTTGAAGTCTAGTATCTTTTTTAGGGTCAATAGAATATTTATGGATGTAGTATCTGCTGAGGGATATATACTTGGTATTTTAGGTCCACATGGACAGTTTGAGAATGGATGATGTAATTCATAACACAAAAGTTTGAGTCTGTGAATATAGTATGGGGAAGAAATGTTAGTGATGGGCCATAATACTCTGAGGTGATGGGTTACATTGTGTTGTCATTGGGGATCACAAGGATTAAAGATCCATTCTTGTAAGTATGAGATACCTTTTGTTGCTGGTTAATTCCCTTATGCATCAATAGCATGGTCAAGAAAAAGATAATCTCCACTCCATTCTAAGGGCCATGGAAGATTTGTGAAGACTCAAAAGTCTAGATGATGAGGTTGGGCATGGGAAGGAAAGCTATCTTAAAAGTATTTTGCAACCCAAGGGAAATTTAGATGTTATGTTTTAAATGCCGGGCCCTATTCCCTATGGTTTTGAGTCATAAAGAGTGAGCCATCAAATGGTTGTGAATGGAGTGTCACATTCCTTTTCAAGAAAGGGTAGAAAATATGGTAATGTAGAGTCTAGGATGTCAAATATGCTTATATAGTTTGGTAAAAAGATTGTAAATCAAGGTCCAAAGTGCTTGGGTCAGGAGGATTATATGTGACAATCATACCGAGAATGACACAAAACCCGCTGGGGTGTTGGGTTCTTCCGTAATGATGTCATGTCCCACAAGGATCGAAAATCACTCTTTGTAGAGTGATGTATTTATTTTATTACCATAGACATATTTTTCAAAGGCCTAGGCACACATTCATAGTTAGAGAAATGGTCTCTTGAATTTGGGTATCCTTTTGAGGGGCCTTGGAAGGTTTTGGTGATCCTAGGAACTCAAACCATGAAGTGTGATTTGTGGAAAGCGTAATATCCATGAAGGGTTAAAGAAACCTAAAAGTTATGTCACCTCCTAGAAAACATATTCTCATGGTGAGGAGATGTGACAAAACATTACTCTAAATTTTTCCTAAACCAGGGAGTTCATCATGGATAAATTATCTTTTACTAGGGCGACAAAGTATGCCCTATGATATTTATACCTTATTCATTTTCACCCTATTTTTTTTCATAAAATCTGGATATGAAGAGTTTTGTGTGTAATGACTTGAAATTTTCTCAAATCCCCCTTTTTATGTTTTCATCCTGATAAGCATTGTGTCTCTTTCACTAGAATTTTAAGGTCTTTTTATTTGGACCATTATAGGCTGGAGTTTAAGGTCATACAACATTGACCAATGTGCTTGTAGTTTATGTTCATAACACAGATGGACCCAATATGGAGAATGATAAATAAGAGCATAATTATGTTACCCATGGTCAAGAGTACCCAAACATCCTTCTAAGCATGAGATGAAAATGTTTCAAATCTTGAGTTGAGGTTCTCGATCCCTAAGTAATGATATGAGGCAATCATTCCAGAAGTAGTTCATAGCACATTGAGCCAGTGAGTTCTAACATAGCTACATTAGGGCTCACAAGGATAAAAAAACCTTTTTTTTTCAGAGTGACACATTTGGTTTATGACCATATACAAATATGCAGGATCCATAGACATATAATCATTGTCAAGAAAAAGGTCCATTGAAACTGAGTATCTTTTCCAAGGTCTGTAAAAGGTTTTTGGAAACCCGAAGCACTCGAGGATTGATGTGTGGATGATGGATTGATGTTATTTAAAAGATGATGGAAGCACCCCATACTCTAGCTGAACAGGGTAATGTTCTTGTGGCCCCTTGATTGGGGATGAAATTGGGAGGTATCGAGCACAGTCTATTATCATGTTTTGGGTTTTTTTCTTAACATCATTATCTAATATGGTCATATTCCATGTAGTTTATCTTCATGTAGTGAGGAATTTTTTATTGTGAAGTATTAATGTCATGGGACCAGCATATTATCCTTGCAGTTTAATTTTATGCGTCAAGGACGTGAGAACTGATGTGAAATTTGTTTACATGATATATTATGTACACAAGAAAACTCTGTGTAGATGTAGTTCGTACATAGAAAAAATGAGCTTGTGTGACTCATACCTTATGAAGTTAGGGCACATTTCTTACTGTTTGTTACAGTTGGGCCCATCATTAGTGATCTAAACATCACTACTTATCCTATTATGACAGGAATCAAGGTACATGTAGTTATTGAACAAGAAACTCTCTTCATAGGTTTGGCCCATATGCAGAGGAGGGAATTGAATCCATTTATTGTTATAGATGGTCCCATGATTGGAGATCTAAGAATAACTACATATTCCATAGTAATAGGAATAAATCTGTACATTTTTCTTAAGGAACTGTGTAGTTTAACATCATGAAAAAAGGATGTTGGATTTCAGACATGAAAAGGGGAATTGTGGCTAGACCCAAAGGTGGATATCTGGGTGTCACTATGTATCCTATGGTAAAAGGAATCAATAAAATCATAATTATTGAGGGACCATGTAGTTTAACATCATGAAACAAGGATGTTGGATTCTCGACATGAAAATGGTAATTGTGGATAACCCATGAATGGAAATTCTGACATCAATACCTATCCCACGGTAATAGGAATAAAAAAACATAGTTCTTGAATTCCTGACCCTCTCGAACAAGTCTAGAATATATGCAGGGAGGTGGAATTTTTATATTTGTCATGAATAGACCCAGAATTGATGATCTAAGCATTACTATGTATCTTGTTATGTCAGTAATCATCTGACATATAGTTCTTTGAATGCAGGTATGGTCGAAAATCAACACTAGAAATGGTTGACCTCTAGGGTGAGGTCCACGAGGATGTATAGTTGTATGTCATGAAAGGGACATAAACCATGTAGTTTAATTTCATTCAGTGATGAATCATGGTATTCCTTTTATGGCCTTTCATTTCTAACCATGTTGTTCCTATCAGAAGATTATATTCTGTGTTTATATAGGGAAGACCTTACTGAAATTCTTTATCTTATAGGATCTATGCTCGGTGTGAGAAACAAGGAATTCCAAGGGTTCCTCTCTCTATGAATAGGAAATTCAAGATAGGAAATTTGTATTATTATTCATGTGGTTGTTATACCAAGATATAAGATCAAGTAATCCCTTCGTATCTCTTCAAAAAAATGAGAATCTATCCGTACATAGTTCTAGAAAACCCATGATGTTTAATGTTGTGCTGAAAGGACATTAGTCATTTAGTTTAATATCTTGAGATATAGACGTGGATCACTAGATGTGAAGTAAAAGGTAGGGTGTGGTTGGACAATAAATTAGTGGTTTTAGAATCACTAGATATCCTAAAATAAAAGGAATCAATCCATACATAGTTCATTAATAGAGATATTCCTTATGTGGAGATGACTCTTACAGAGGGATGGGGGCATATCATCCCTCATTTGTTCAAATATGGATTGTGTGTCATGATTTTTTAGTGTGATGGCACTTTCCATGTTGTTTAATTTCATGAAGTGAGAACCTCATCCATGAATTTTAAAGTAATATGGTAAGTATTTGAGATTATATTCAATTTATAGTCATCCTACCAGGATGAATTTGTTGAATTTAACATCATGTGGTCAGGATGTGGGATAACATGATGTTTAATGTTTTTCTATTAGGACCTGAGGTGCTGTGTGGTTTATCATGTTGTTGTTGGGATGATCTTGTTCAGTTTAATGTCATGTTGCTAGGATGATAGATTCACTTGATGATATCTATGAAAATTATTTCTTGAGAAATCACACATCGGTTATGGGGTGTGACATGCTCCCCATCCATGGTATCCAATGAGTAAGCTCCATTGTGATAGAACTTATGTATGATTTAAGGACCTTCCCATTGGGTTCTAGATTTCAAGGCTTTTTCCTTGAAATCATTGGAGTTTTGAGAGCCAACATCAGATCTCTTGGGATGAATGAATGGAGGTGAACCTTCTTATTAAAGGCTCATGTGATCCAATTCTGACAGACCTCCAGGTTTGGTAGTGTGTGAAACCTATTCTCATCAAGACGCTCCCACTCATCCAGCCACTTTTGTGATTTATCATCATTTGAGAGCTATCTGTAAATGGAAATTTAGAGTGAATGTAGGTAGACCTATATGGGTAACACTGCCTCGATCCCATACACTAATGAGTATGAAATTTCATTAGTAGTAGTACGTGTTGGAGTGTAGTAGACCCATAAAGCATTAAGTATTTTGTCCAACTTGAAATTTTTATCCTTTTTTAACCATATTCTAGAGCATATTTGATAGAGTCTTTTTATAGGCCTCTATCTATCCATTTTCCACTTCATGATAGAGAGATGAGTGATGAGACTCGATATTATACTCATGGTATAGGTTCTACATATCTATAGAATATAAGTTGGTACCGTTTTCCATCAATATTGTGTAAGGGACCCTGAACCTCGTGATGATGTTGGAATTTACAAATTCGAACTACTCAGATGTGGTAGGGGGATATGGCCCAACAACATGCATGATACAAATGGAAAACATACATGAACATTCAAATGAATGTAGTAATTATAGTGGCTGATGGATAAATTTTTCAGGGACATGGAATGCATGTCATTTCTTGATGAATTACATGTAGTCCAATGTCAAGGGTTTTCAGTAGTTTCCCAACCTCCTTATTGGGTGGGAGATCATGTACCCAGTTTGATGGGTGACATAAGATCCCACATGTAATTCCTCCCTGATGAAGAAAACCATTATGTCTCTTATGCATCTGACAAGGATTCCATCAAATCCTTGTTTTTAGATGTATTTTTTGTTCATTTGGATAGTCCTATAGAGAGAAGTATGATGTATAGTGCTGAATCTATTCCCTTCTATCTCGATCTGTCAAGAGAGTCCCATTTTGGAGATAACCGATTATGAGATCTATCCATCCAGGGGTGGACATCAGTTCGTCATTCTCTGGTGTGGTGTTGACTTGATTTATTTCTTCCAAATCACATACAACGTTCGATGATAATATTATTCAATGTATGATACTGAATATTGTTTCCTCCTATTTAGGGTTAGATAGGATAGTGGTTGGATTAGAAAATGTGTTGGTTCGAGCATTCTATGATATGGGAATATCATGTAATGTGGGATCAAAAGGGAACTCTGGAGTCAGTCCCCTAACATAGATGGTTAGAGGGTATATTTACTCTTTTTTTTTGGAATATTATCCATTGATATATTTTATCACTAGTTCTTAACCCCTTTTGATATTCAGGTAGTCTTTGTGCAGTTACATGGGCAGTTTTAACGCAATGATGGGTGATTGGTATTCCCCCTTATTGTTTTTACAGGAATCGTATAGTCAGAATGATTAGGGAGAAACTGCTTTATCTGGAGAGAAAAATAAAATCCATAGACAAAACTAATTGGGATTTGTGTTTTCCATCCTTTTACTGATAGGACTCCAGGAAGTAAAATCAAAATACCTCACCCACATACAGAGAGTTTCAAGGGCATAAAAGAAATATTCATCTGGAGTCTCAGAGTCCACCAATGTATTCTCTAGGACATGATGTGCTGTGAGGAAATCATATAGGGCTTCCCCTTTCACTATGTTCTATGTTACAAACTTAATGTCATTTGATGAAAAATGACCACCCATTAAGAAAAGTACCCTATCAATATAGGGAGACCGTGGATGTACTTGAGAAGATCTAAATTAGAGAACATATGGACTTCATGGTCTTGCATGTAATGACTCAACTTTTTTACTATGAAGATGAGTTCAAGGATGTTGTTCTCAACATCATAATATCTACTCTCTGTACCTAGAATTGTCATAATAACACAGTAGAGACTGTTCTCACTCCCCACAACATTTGTATATTCAAGGTGGGTTCCTAATGGGCATTCCATAGAGTCCACATACAAGATGAATGGCCTCCCTTCCACCCAAGGCATCCGAACCAGTGAGTTCAATAGATTCTTCTTGATAATTTCAAAGACTTATTGACAGTTACCATCCTATTGATAGGTGATTCCCTTATTTGTTATCTATGTGAAGGGGATATGTTTTCTGACAAAGTTGACTATGAATTACCAAATGTAGGCAAGGTTAACTTGGAGCCCCCTCAATTCATTGAGTTTTATGGGGGTGATATTTCTAAAATAACACCAACCTTCTTTGGGTCAACCGCGATGCCACAAAGGAAAACCATAAAGACAGCTAACTTCCCAGATGTTACCCCAAAGGTGTATTTTAGTTGATTCGTCTTCAAACTATGTTTTCATAACTTGTTTAATACTATTTTGATGTCCGTGATATGATTTCACTACTGTTGAAATTTGAAAACTTGGTCTTGGAAATAACATTCTACTATCCTTCTAAGGAATGGCTTAATGGAATGATGTATAGAACATTGGTATGTGTCACAAATGTTATTTAACCCAAGGGACATGAAATGATAGGAAAATATCCCATGAGGGGCTCTAAAGGATTTTGATTTCTCATCTTTAGGGGCTATATTTATTTGATTGTACCCTAAATACCCATCCATGAATGAAATGTATTGGAAGCCAACAGTTTCATTTATCAAGAGTTTCGTGATATACATTGGAAATTTGTCCTTTGGGAAATATCAATTAAGGTCTTTGAAATTGATGCAGAACTTAATATACCCATTCTTTTTCTTGATAGGGATGATATTGGTAATCCATATTGGGTATTTTAATTCCTAGAAAATTTTGGATTTGATCAATTTGTCAACTTACACCTATAAATTGGTTCAATGAGAGGTATTTATCCTCTTGGATACCATATTGAAGATATGATTATCATCGGGTATGCCTAGATGGTGTATAGACACATCTAGATTTAGTTTGGGAATTTTTATATAGTTCTAAGAGAACACATATTGGTGATTATCTGGAAATTAAATCTTCATATCCTTTCCATTTTAGGGGAATGGTGGCAAACATCAGAGTAGGCCACAAGTCTTCTTATATTCCTAGATTTATCTTCTTGAGCTCATCGATGGTGGTGGAGAAACCATCCTCGAATGTGGGAGTGTATTCCTATGGTCATCCTCATCTTTCTATAATTATGAGTCTGTGGATACATCGTCAGATGAATATGGAAATCTGGGAGATTCTCCATCACTCTCAAGGTGAGGGAGGCCATGAGAAGAGACATTATCATCCCCCTTAGTTTGAGTTATTGTAGATAGATACCGAAGCTAATTGTTTTTTACACTACCACTGGGGATATAAGGAGCTTGGTTATTTGGGAATAGGTCTATCACCACAACTAGATTTATGGGGACCATATAGTCATTATTGTCACATTCCAAGGATTTATAGGGGATATCCCCAAGTTGTTGGGAGATACAACCTTTATATCATCATCCATTATTGGTTGTTTTCCTCCCTTTTTGTAGAATATTTCTTCAACATATGTGGCTTCATAGGTTTCATAGGGGGGACTATCACTATGTAGTATTCCAACTTTTCCATCTACGGGGTATTTCAGACATTGATTGAATGTTGAAGGTACCTTCATGTGGCTATGTATCCGAGGAATTCTGAGTAGGACATTGTATTCTATGTTCTACCAGATAACCATAAACTTATCATTAGATGTGATCTCCCCAAACTGAGTTTTGAGATTAATATTACTAAGAGGTATTTTCTAATGCTTATCATACCCTTTAATGTCCATATTTATGGGAGAAAGATTCCCTTTTATATATCCAATACCTTAGAGGGTTTGAACCTGGATGAGATTGATCCTAGATCCAATTTTAATCAGATCCCTTCTGATATTTACATCATTTAGTCTTCTAAAAACATATAGAGGTATGTTGTACCCTTCAATGAGCTCCTCATGACCATTCTATGTAAATGAGATGATGACATGACATTCTATTTACTTGCTCTCCATTCAATAGAACTTTACTACACCAACTTTTGTCTCAAATTAGATTTTTGATTTTGAGGGGTTTAACAAGTGACTCTATGAGTTATTTTGAAAGATAAAGAACATCAAATATTGAGATAATATCTAGGAAAACCACCCGGTACTTTATAATATAATACCTTTTTTAGATGTTGGTTCTTCCTAAGGTGGGGTTTCTTCTAGACATGTGGATTTGGAACTAAGACACTTGAGGTACATGTGCTTGGTGCTTGTGCAGAGGTTGTAGGAGCATCTGATGCACTCAGCATGGGTCATGCTAGCCTTCCATGTTTCATGGGTTGGTCAAATAATTATACCCCTTATAGGAATTCATGCAATAAAATTGGCCACAAACAACTACAATATGGTTATGTGATAGTTCCATGTCTTTTCTAGGATTATTATAGTGCCTACCAATGGGTCTGTGCTGCATATATCTCTTCAATGGGAACATGACCAAAATCTTGGGTCTGACCACACCCATGTTGTCCTCTATATCCTCTGTTCATGTGCTTTCGGCCTCTCATTACCTATTTATGTGTTGTAAACTCATATTCTAAGTCATATTCATCATCAGATAAGGGTTATTCCAATTATATCACATTGAAAGAACCAATTATGGGATCTTCATCTAATGAGGATTCTGTTTGGTGGGGTGGTGACCCTGCTTCAGATGTTGTAGGGAAGAAATATGCAATAGTTATAGCTTGATTTGGAGGAGAATATGACTCTTCCTCTTCCATCTCTACCTAATTATAGAGGTTGTTCCCAATCATGGAAGGAATATCTGATGTTACCACCTTAGGTGGTGGAGTTATTTTTGGTCTTCACAACTGTGATCTCTGGGTGGCATGGGCTCACTAAACTATTTTCTAATTCATCTAGTTATCAAACTTTTGCGCACTACTTGACATTAATTTCTTCAAAACAAAATCTTCTTCTGACCAGGAAACGGTTATGAAGGCAACCTAGTTTGAGGATATATCTAACACCACATTTCCATAAAATACCATGACATGAAGAATATATTTTAAGACAAATATGTACTGGATATTATGACCAAGACATTTATGGAAAGGGTAGTATTCAGGATGCTCGGTGAGGTTGACCTAATTTGGATTCCTAGGATGCGGTAGCCTGAGAAGATTATTGTCCATAGATACCAAAAAAATATCTGGGAACCTTTTCATTTCAGTAGGATTATGATTTATTAACCCATATATCAAATATCAGGAGACCCTAATTTCTCTATGCTTCTGGACAAGGGAGATTATGTGGTTCTTGACACTCGAACCGGGGTGCTGGGTGGTTCAGGACTAACCTGAGAGCTTTAATGGGAACTATTGATGGCTTGGGAGTGATGGTTGCAGCTTCTGCTTTGGCCAATATTTCCCCTGTGCGGATGGAATGATCTGGGATATAGACTAGGTTCAATAAATAGTTTCTTTGAGACATTTTGATGTTTCTAAAGACTCATAGAACCCACCATGAAACTTCATTGGGACCAGAGGCATGTTTATATCGTCCCACAGATTTTTAGCATAGAGCTCCAACAATGTTTCCTATGATAGAGGGATTCTGAGTGAAAGGTTAAATAGTTACACCTGCCTATGAAGTCAGAAATCCTATCATTTTCTCATTCCATATATTTTGTTAGGTTGAAAATTTTTATTTTCCACAACATGGAGTTGAACTAATAATGAAACTGAGGATGAAGGTCATCCCATATTACAATGGATCTTTCTGGAAAACTGTTGTACCAAACAAAGGTTGGACCAATCAATGTCTTTAAAAAACACCCCATCTTTGTATCCTCTTGTAGATCTTGGGAGCCCATCATTGGACTGCATTAGTCTAAGAATTGTGCGAGATGCTGTCTAGGATTACCTACATAATCAAATGTAGAGAACATAGGTTTTTTGAAATTGGGTAGAGGAAAAGTTTCATCCACCCACCCAAGATATTTCTTTCTCTCAAGATGCATAGGTGCACATTTCCCTTACATGGATTCAATTCGAGTATACAAGGACTTGATGATATTATGTAGATTTAGGGGTACTACTATTTGATCCTCACACCATCTATAGGAGGTGGGAAAGTGTGGATGAGGTGTAAACACCTTTGTATCCCATTGATTATGTTTTTCTACTAAGACTAAATGGTTTCCCTTTTGAGAGAGAGGTTGTAACCACAATGGAGGGAAGTCACAATAATTTTTGACTTTCACATATATATATAATAGATTCATAGATCCAGGTCCAGTTTGATGCTTAGATGCTTCTTTTTCTAGTGGATTATCTCTTATGGGAGGAGGTATATTCACCTCAACCTAAAGACAATACCCAGTAGTGATATTGACCCCATGTAGATCCTCATTGAGTTGTTAGAGAGTTTTTTTTCACACTCTTATTATGACAACTATTCCTATTTGGGATGAACCTTAACTATTCTAGGTAGTGATTGGGATTTGGCCACAAATTTAAATTTTTCTTTGGAAGTGTTCCCCCATGGAGGTGGAAACTCTTTATTTAGAGGGACCCAGTTTTGGAGCCTTCCTTGGTTCTGGGTGCATGCATCCTCGATTGGTGCATCCAGATCAACATCATCTTGGGGTATGTTTTCTATATCATGGCCCTCTACGTTTGTGACTTCATCATCAATATCATCCATATTGATAATGATGAAATTAAAATAAGCATATCGGCTAATGGTTGTTATTCCATTACTTTCAACACAACAAGATTATTTTTCACTGCCTTTATCAGGGTCGTTATTCGAACCCTAGGACATATTGGGCCATATTGGATTACAAACCCAGCATTGTTTGATCATCTTCACGACACTCTCCTCTCATCCTAGTCAATTAAAAGTGACCTTGAAAGAGTTTATGATCATGGTTTTCTAATAGGCCCTAAACAAAATAGGTTTATCTTGGGACAGGAAGAACATATGGGATACTAACCATTGATCTTGTCCTCCATCCTTGGAGAATAATAGTTTACTCTTTGGTAATGATGATAGATAAAATGACCCCACACTTATGAATTTAGGGTTATTTGGGTCCACAATTGGCATTGATTGTTCCTATTATTGAGGATCCAATGAATCCAATCAAGGATTTGATGATTACTGGAATATATAGTGAGATATAAATACCCCCATCCGAGTGGGAAGAGGGTGATCTTGAATCACCACTGATTTCCCCAGGACCCTATCAAGGGATGATGAACCTTGTGATGGTGATTGAGGTATAAATTACCCTAGACCAGTGGGCTAGGGTTTGTTTTCATTTTATGTGGATATGGCATGAATCCTCTAAGGAATAGATGATACAAGGGGTGGAGGTTGTGGTAGATGTTCCTCCTAGCCCAGTAGGAAGGGTTTGTTCCTGGACAAATGTTATGGGAGATGCTACTTTTGGCCTTTTGATGTAGAAAAGATATTCTCACATAGTATATATGTGTGATGGTAGCTCATGATGAGAACCATTCTTTTCTGGATGTTTTTTTGGTGATTGAGACTTCAGTCTCCATATATGAAATTTATCCTCATTGCTTTAAGGGCACTAGTTTAAAGAAATTTTGGTTATCCTATCCCTCTGTTCTTGATGTTTGATCATCATTGAAGTGGGGAAATTCTTTTATAGTATCCAACTACATCAAGCATCACATAGTCACCTAATTTCTATATAGGCTACAACATTACTGGATGTCAATTCTGAGGGGTTCTATTGTTCCAGGGGTATAGAAAAGTGTAACACTCCATATTTCCCCATACTTGAATACATATGAATGATGAGGCATTGAAGATCATATTCCAAAGGGTTATAATGAATTGGTTGAAAGCATGATGCATATCTACACTGTTCTTTTCCAATTTTGGATCCCAGACCAAATAGATAGAGTCTAAGTTTAGCTAAAAAATAGAGTATCATGAATTTATGAAGGTGAAACTCATATTCTGGATAAGGGATATATCAATCATTCATTTTTTGATGAGTAGAACACATATTTTTTCATAGAATAGGTATTTTATTATTTTCAAGATCATCTAGGATCTTATATTCATAAGTGATAAGGGGACATAACATGATGACGAGGCTATTTTTGGATAACTCTCTCCATATGTTAGTGTCAACCTCCACTTCTTCAGACATACATGCCTCCATCAATTTAGACTATATAATATGGTTGTAAGGGTTTCCTATTGATTGAATTTGATTGGTTATGTAATTTTATGGGGGAACCATATGAAATTGACCCTATTGTTTTGAGAACCTCTCTATATGAAGTCATAAATGTTTTCAACGCATCTCTATATGGAGGTGTTTGGGAAAGGGGAGGATTTCCTTGTTTATGGGAGATATCAACATGGGGAAGTTAACCATGGTGTATATCTAGAGTATAGTCCCTGTGATCCTTCTACACACCATAATTAGGAGTAATATCATGGTAGTGATCATCTTTGACATCAATTAAAGAGTTGACGAACCCTTATGGTGTTGAGAATGTGTCTTGAATGACATCGAGGACACTGAAATTGATCATATTAGCAATATGGGTCTCGATCTATGTTGTGGATAGAATATGATGCCTTGCATTTTATAATTATGTAGGGATATGAGTCTATTGTATGAAGGTTTCCAGAACATGCTTATAACCATCTGGTGCTATAGGGATATGAGACTACTACTAAGAAGCTGTTGTAATATGCCAATGATCTATCTCATTATAGAAAATAATACGGGACTATTTCAAGGCATGTTCCATTATAACGTGGTGAGCCTCAGTCAAAATAGGAGTTTGAGGCCGATACTTATCCTTTGGTATAGGTCAATGGTCTTTTGTGGTAGGAATATGAGCATATCCCAAGGCATGTTATTCTCTCACTAGGTGATCCCCAATTGGAACATGAATATGATCCTAGTCTTAATATACATTACACAGTAGAATATGCTGATGAAACTATACAATGGGAGAATAAATATGATCCCACCTCTTGTATTGTATCCGAATGATGCTTTCTTAGTCATTCATTGGAGGACGTATGAATATGCTCCTGACATCCATGATCTACTAGAATATGCCAGGTAGATTCACTGATAAGAATATAAACATGTTCCAAGGATTTTGATGTTATCACTTGGTTATATTCAGATAGAATGTAGATATATGCCTGATCTTGGGACTTTGGAGTATGAAAATGGCCTTCCATGATAGGAATATGATCCTATATTGAGTCTTGTACCCCTATCACTTGGTAAGCCCTGATTGGAATGGGGATAAAAGCACAATCCTAGGCCTTTGTAATATGCCACCATATTTTTCTTACCGGATTGTTCCCTAGTCCCAAGGCATGTTCCAAACTCACCTGGTGATCCTCATTTGGAACAAAAGTATGATCCCAATTCAATGCCTCAATATTTATTGAAATATACCGATAATCCTCCTAAATGGGAGAAATAATCTTCACTTTGTCTAGAGTAGCCACTTGTTCATGATGATCAGAGTGTTGAGCTGTCCTAGCTATAGGGACATGTGTATGTGCCTATCCCTATATCTATACTAGCGCTGGAACATTTCACCATAGTTATTAAGATATTTCTAAGACATAATGGAATTTTAGAAAAGTGTGTGTAGGGATATAAGCATACACATTTTCCATCTCCACTATATACTGTCAAACATCTTCGATTTAAGTGGGGACATGCACCCACTTATGTTCTCCTTATTCCAACAAAATATGTTAATGTGATTCATGCGTGCGGGTAGGAATATGATCCTTCCCTTTCCTACTACATGAATTGTCCTATAGATTAATTTACAAGTGATCAGGTATATGATCATACTCACTGGTTATCGTCGAAATGTGCCATAAGTCTTCATTATCTAGAGTGGGGATATGATTCTACTCATGGAAATCTAGAGCCATCCTCACCTGATGTGTCTTTCTTGCTACCCATGCATGGGTGTCATATGTAGTATCATGTCAGTTAGTACCCTAAGCAGGTGACTAATGGGTACCATTGGGATGGTGTTAGTGATGGTGGTTGATAGGTGCCCTCCCCGGCAACCCCTAAATTGGAAAGGAGTCGTATTTCACTCCCTAGTCCACCCTTATAAGATACTGAAGTTAGAAGATATTGAATTTTGGGGATAGTATACTAAAGTATTTTTTTTGTGTAGATGAGGTCCACTGGATTAGTTATAACTTTCCCTTGGAAATTCATTCTCGCAAGTTTCAGTAAATGGAGACCTTCATAGGTGGCTTCTAGGGTCAGGATTGTACCTTTTCATTGGTAGTCCTAAAACACTGTGTTCACTACCTGGAATTAAATATATTGAGTAGGTGATATCATTTTATGATCCATGAGGGTTGAAACCATATGTTAGCGATCATTGGATGAATAATTCATTGTCTCAGATCCGGATTCTATTGAGGAGATCGATACTTTAAGTCATGAAAATTACAAAGAACAAGGTTACTGATTAGTGCAATATCATAGTCATGATATTCTCAATCATAAATTCAAGGTTAATAGAATTGTTTTTTATACCCAAACCATCTATTTTTCTTTCATGGACATGTCAATGCGAGGATAGACTTATTTATGGGTACCCCAATTACATAGGATCAGATGTAATATTTGTGTTAGGATTATCAACGTTTTTTGGGTAAGATGTGAAAAAAAAGCTCCCAGATGTTTTATTAACTGTTCATTTTGTTATTTAAGAGTTTCACGTCATCTTTTCCATTTTATTCTTATAGCATGAAAACTAAATTAATTGATGTATAATAACATAATCATGTTGTTATTTCATAGATTCACATCAAGTTCACTATTTTTGTTTCATTGGGAAAATATTTTGACTGATAACCCTCATCAAGGTGGATCTAGTTTAGCATGACGGCCAATTATTAGGAGATTATTTCATGAAAAATCATTAACATTGGGTTACTTTGTCACTCTTTAATAGAAACTCTCAACGGTTCCACCATCTATGACTGGGTACAAATCCTCTTTCGAAAGGTAGGAAGTCACCTATGTTTTCAGGCTCAATGGAACTCAGGGACTCTCATTGGTTGAGAGTATGGGAGGTCGGGTTCATCACACCCATTTGGGGGGAATTATAACTTACTCTACGACTATATTATATATTTATGATATGTTCTTAAATAATTTCCTAATCCGGATACTGGACTAGTTACCCTAAAAATGATTATGGGTTAAGTCTCTCTTTTTACAAAAGACGTGGATCTTATTTGTGAATCCATCAGTATGTATACAAAGTTCTTCATTTTTTTCCTAGTAACGAGGTGCTTCTTATGAACATAATCTATAAAACTAAGAGCTTCATAATTTTATACCAAAAAGGGAGAATATTAATATTCTAAGGAGGATATTGAGACATTATGAGGAATCCTATGTATCTTAGTTATTGAAAGAATAAAAACCCACTTAGTTTATTAAATCCATGTAGTTTAACGTCACATTGAAGAGAAATATTTGAGTGCTTTGATGTACTAGTTATTCAAGCTTGAGTCATGGGTACATCCTCTGTATCATGATTAATATGATAATCAGAGTTATCATTGTTCAGTTGGTTTCTATGTTCACTAAATAATGACGTAGAATGATTTTCCCATTGAAATTATTGGGTCCTAATGTTTGGGATGTTAGAGGCATGTGAGAAAATACACTGAAGCAGGTTCCTATTTAAGCTTAGTCCTTGTAAAGGAATCCTACGTATCCTAGTAATTATAGGAATTAGAGTTCCCATATTTTATTCATACCCTTGGGACTGGACCCAAGGTAGATTCCCTCATATGGGGGAGGATTATATCCTTCCACTTATCATGGATTATATACTAGTATTTCCCTATCTTTTGGAGATTCGTTATGTGAATGATAGGAATATTAAAACTCCCAAATCTCATGTGAGCTATGTTCGGTGTGAGAATTAAGGGATAAAAAGTAATTAGTCTCACAAAATACAGATGTGGGGAATATGTATTGGGACATTAATACATATGTTTAATATTGAGATCATGACATAGGGAGGCATCCTATGTATCTGGGTTATGGTAGGAATCTGAGTCACTATAGTTCAACACATTGGGACTAAAACTCTAAGGTTCTCCTTCTAATTAGGGATCACACACTAAGGATAGAAAAATCTATCAAATCCTAGGATTCCCTTAATAACATAGCCTGGTTTCCTTTATGACATGCACTAATTGTTTGCTCGACATGCCTTGATTTCTTCCTCAACATGTCATAAAGTGTCTACCAGACATGTCCAAATACAATTGTATGATCCATTTGATTTTTTTGGAGGGATTATCATAATCTATATGGAATGTTTCCACTAGACTTAGATAATGGATCCTGGAAGACATCACATGATCCTAGAGGAAATTTCCAAAGGGTTTGGCATGATCCATATTACATTCCTCAGTGTCATTGAAAAAGATGGATGACATAGTTAGAGGACTTTTCAAGAGTCAATGTGACATGTCTCGGAGGGTTTTGCATGTCATAGAGGACATTCTTGGAGGGTATCACATGTCATGTACACCATTTATAGAGAAAATTATGATACCTAGCTGGCATTCCTAGAGGGAATCAAGAAAGCCAATTGACATGCCCGTGTACTACAGCAAGACTTAGCTAACATGAACTGGTGCTTCCATATTGGTCAAACGACCTATATAAAGAGTACCATAAGGCTAGGATGACAATCCCGGATGGCTTCACGAGACCAAGGATGAATTCTTGGGGGTTCCATGTGTCTTGATTTTACATGTCCATGGGACTTTGTATGATCCAAATAGTATGGCGTAGGAGTGTCACATGATCTATGCAACATGTACTAGTGTTGTTGCATGACCTGGGTGGTTCATGTGAGGCACATGAGGATCAATAGATATGATCCATGATTAAGTCTCCTATATTTTAGCCTTTGTCTAATCCTTTATATTGAAAAGGACTTATATTTTTTCAGTGTTATCTTGTATTAACTCTCACATTATCTCACGAGTTTGTGGTATTTCCTTCATGTTTCCTACTAGAAGTCCTTCATGTGATATATGGGTGATCACATGAAGTGCCTATGCATGTTTCATGAATAATCCTACAATTATATACTATCTTACATGACATAAACCTTAGTGGTCATGGGATCAGTCATGTTGATAAATATACTATGGTGCCTGGGTGTACTGGTTTTTCTAGATGAAAAAAAGACAACCCTTCACCCAGAGAGTAGTGAATAATTTTTTATGATGGGGTGAGGGATTTATTGTCCTCACCACTTCAGTTGTTCTCCTATTTTCACAGATCATATCACACAAATCTAGGCTTGATTCGGCATAGGGATTCAGTGTCAAACATCCCCACTAGTCCTTACCATGGATCACTCCAAGGGAATCTTTTGATTTTCATCAACCATGAGTCCATCCCATCAATTCCTCCTTTATTGGATTATTTCAATTTAATGGGGACATTTTAAGTCATGTGGGAACACTAAAGGACTTCAATATTGTCATATTGTCATGTCCAAGTTCCTTCATGAGATCATGAAACCTATCAAAAGGATTTTACATGATCTCATGTGATGTTTCTAGGAATTTGCGAGACAAGGATGACTTCTTTGGGGGTCTCATGAGACCTTTTTGTGGATGTCTTTATCACATTGTGTGATTTTCATGACCATGATAGGTCCCTGAATTATCCCTTTTTTATTTTAATTGTTTAGTTTACAAAGATCAGGGACCATGAGATATTGAATGAGTATTATCGAAGACAATTATATTACCTCTATAGGATGTGTCACGTGACCAATAGAGGTCCTATTGATATGTGAAATATTTTCTTGGATAATTCATCCATTTTTCCTCAGGGTGACAAATGGGGAGTGTGTGGTTACCTAGACATACATGAGGCCCTTGGAGTGATGAGGATGACATGCTTGTAGGCTTTAATGATATGAGGAGGACATGTTACCGGGGACTCGTGGTGTCTTTTAGACCTCTATTGGTGCATCATAAGATATTTATGACTATTAGAGGCTCCCACCTCTTCTATATTTTGTTTCCTTTATTTATTTTAAAAAGGATGGGGATCTTGTATGTTTTCCAAAGTGTTTTCAAGGGAAATAATTCTTCCCATCAATGACCAATCATGTGATTTTTATGTCTTCAAGAGGCCTCTTCCTTTTAGATATTTTCTTTAATATTCGATGTATTTTTGGATGGGTTGTTAGGCACCCACTAGTTGGAAAACCACATGACCTGGGGGAGTTTGTTTTGTTTCCCTAACATGATCATTAGTTTTTCAATGAAAATTTGATAGAGAAAAAGCAATTTACATGGTGGATTATTGGGTTATTCCATAGGCTATGCACTTCACATGGTTTATTTATGTGACGTTATGATGGACACACGTCTCGTGGAGGTTAACGTGAACCATGAGCCTCAACCAACTTCTTCTTACTTTTCTTTTGTGAGGAAAATAATTCCCATATTTAGTCATTTATTCCTATGTATATTTATCAATCCTTATTTGGATGGAATCAACAGTAGTGAAGAAACCATAAATTATGGTGTGAAATATCACACCTTTATCAATAAATTTAAATTTGATACAAATAACACCTTATAACCATTAAAACATTCAATTATAAACCCCTTGAAGGTTATTATTTCAAACAAAACATTCAACACCATGAATAATGAAAATATAATGATATAAAATTTCAAAATGTTAGTTGATACACCATTCCAATGAAAACAAAGAGTATGATAGGAAAGATGTCTCAAGAAACTATATTGGCTAAAAGATAAACTTACCTTTTATTCCCACATACTTGTACATGCTCTAACATCCTGTTTAACAAATAAAACCATATTAATACCCAATTTAAGAACATTATTAATATCTATAAATATTTTTAAACTTCATTTATAATTATTAACTTCATGTACATTTGTTATTTAGTATCTATTTCCAATATTAGATGTGAGCTATCTTGATCATTTTGATCTAGTTTTGGAATAGAGATGTTTCCCTTTATTCTTATCCCAGATTTCATAATTCCAATATAATTTAATGAAATAAAATTGATAAGCTATATTTATTTATAAATCTCTTGTGTAATTACACTAGTTTTTTAGTTATGTTGTGTGAAATCGGAACCAATATTAGTTTATTTATTTAATTTTAGTGATAGAAGATGTTGTTTTAATAATAAGTTAAATACTCAATAAAAATATTTCAACAACCATAAAAAATAATTATTTTATTATTAAAATTATAAGAAATTTATTTTTGATGTTCCTATAGTTATCCGTGATATAGTTTCCTTAGATTGTTCAAGTATGTGATTATACAGACCCAAACATAAAAATACCATAATTTTATGGGCATGTGTGGTTAAAAAATTAATTTTTGACATTATATCATTTTCATAGAAGTATAATTTTATAATTTATAATTTGTAGGGTTTGAAATAAATTTTATTTGGTTTAGACAAAAAATAAAAATCAAGATGAAAAACGTTACTTCATTGAGTGGATAATCCCCACAATGTACAGTTAATGTTTTCATTTCCCAATGAATGGAGGAATTGGAGGTGGATTATAACTTTTATATTAATATGAATAATATTATTTTAAATGTAATTTTTTTATTAATTCCATTCTTATAAACATTTTAGATAGGCGGTGGTGGAAACTGATGATTTCAATTTATGGAGGTGGTAGTTCGCAAAATAGATGATTAATGTTCCTTTGTTTTTCTAAGTAGATGGAAAGGAATGAATAAGGGATGTTACATTAATATAATAACCATTTAATTTAATTATGATATTTAAGTAATTATATAATTATATTTAGGAATGTTTTTTAACTGAAATAATAAATAAGGAAAGATATAGATTAAGTAATACTCACGTTGAGAACTTGAACTTTTTTTTAAAACTATCCTGGGAAATGAATCGATTACGCTAAATAATTGAGGCCATATGACTATGAAAATGATTGAATTTGCAGGGAGTATAAAAATGGTTGTGTTTTAATAATAAATTCAACATAATTGGTGTGTCAGGAAAGGGTGGAAGTGTCCCCTTTTATAAGTGAAGAAAATGGAACTTTTGTGAACAAACATTATTTTTCAATAATGGAATTACACTATTAATAAGTAAATGATTAAAAAAATGATAAAAACTAGATTTTTGGGTGATATAAGTTCTATAATGTCTCAAAAATAATTTTTAAACATGGTTTAAACGTTTTTCAATCCTTTTAACAATTGTTTTACATCTTACCAGTGTGGGTTTTTACCTTGGTAACTAGGTTTAAATTATGTAAAACATGTTTGAGTAAAAATATAAATAAATCATATTTCAATGTTTGGATTTGATAAACATAAATTTAAAATTTAAATAACATAATTAAACGTATTATTAATAGAAAATTTACTTTTAAATTTAAACATTTAATATATAGAAAAATTGTTTTGAAGAAAAATGTTTTTTTACCATTAAATGTTCTTAATCATATTTATAATTTATTATCAATTAAACCAGTGATAATATATTTTTGTTTATGAGTAAAAATAAAATAATGTTAATTATATAAAATAGATCTATTTATTTTATTATATATAAATTAAAAATAATTGTAAAACAATTCTTCAAAAATAAAACCTTAAAAATTATCATGGTTTTTAACGTTAATAGTAGTAATCTAACATTTATACCTAAAAATGATATTTAAATTATTAGATAAACTGATCATGTTGATATAAAATATAAAATACCTATTCTATTTTTAATTTATATAAGTGGTTAAATCAAAATTTTAATATATGTGAATAATTTTTTTGAGTAAAATATTATTTAAATTTTCAAAATGTGAAACATAGGTTGTGTAAATATAACTTTATATTTTTAAATGGTTCATGTAACACTATGATATTTTAAAATAGGGGAAAAATGATTGATATATTATATTACACACAACACCAAGCTTATAAGATAATGTAACACCCCATGAATTTATGGTATATTTCTTTTTAAATAAATTTAATCTCTTTGATAGCTTGTAGAACAAGAAACCACAAGTCTAAATGAATCGTAATATAGAATAATTTTATAACATATCCATTAAATTAGTGGATAAAAATAGAACTAACTAAATAATGAAAGTAATATGTTCTTCAAATTTATAAAATAAAATCAATGTTTTTATATTTATTTGAAGTAAAATAAGAAACTCTTGAAAGTAAAATAAATTTTCATGAAAAAAATGATTTGTTTCTAAAAGGTGGTTTAGTCTTGCTTTGCACACATAATTAAAAATTAAATTTTACCAATTTATCTAAAAAATATTTTTAAAACACAAATTAATTTTTAAAATATTCTTATCAAAATGATATTTGGGTGTTTTTTTAGAATTTTCTAAAAATATTATTTTTTGATGAATAGTGAAAAATACTTATTTTTATTGAAAATTTCATTTTTTTAAATTATTTACAAAGTTAAATTATCTTTTACTTTTTTTTGAAATTAAAATTATTTATTTAAATTAAATTTTTTTAATTTATATCACTGTAATAAATTTTAAATTGAATTCTAATATAAAAACATTTTAAACATTTAAATTGTTTTTTTTTTGGAAAAGCTATTTTTTCTGTGCGTCTGTGGGTTTAATATTAAATTGAATTATACTAATTATTTGAATTTAATTTGAAAAATATTTATTCTATAATTTGAATAAGAATAAGTTTTATTATATAAAAAATTCAACTAAATTTTTTGTCACAATGAATAGTAAATACATTAAAAAGTATTTACCATGATTAAGGTTAAAACATGTTTACCTGGGGGTTAAACTAAACATATATGGGTTAAAAATAACAAAAAACGTATATAAATACTATTTTAAGGTCATAGGTATACCTTATACATTACATGTCTTGATAAAATCTAATTTTTAAGGCTTGGGAAATGATAAAAATAGAGGTATTACTTTTTCTTTTCAAAACATTTAAGCATGTTCTCCCCCCACTTGTAAAAGGCCACCGCTGTCCCCTACTCCTAATACTCAAAAAATCCTTTTATTTTAACAAATAAATATCCAAATATGTTTATTAAATCACTCCCCACATCCAATATTATTTTTTTGATCATATATCCAAACTAGGAAGATTTTTGGCACAAACCTAATGAAATTTTCTGAAGAGGAGGTAATGTTCTTAAAAAAGCATTTTTATTTTGTTTCTTATTCTAACTACTTAAAATAATATTAAAATATGAATATATAATAAAATTATTTTCTTAAATATATTTATATTCTATTATGTTAAGTACATGACCTATATCAATCTATTATTCCATCAAATGGGAAACAAAGTTGTTGATCATCTGTACGACGAACTATCGCCTCACGAACCGATGTACATATTTTTCCATAAATACCTCTCATGGTTAGATATAATGATGTATTTAAGATTTTTATTTGATATTTGAGACATTAAGATATTTCCAAAATTATAATCTCACATATATCTTCTTACTTACAACCTATTGGAAAACAATAACATTGCTCATTTGTATAACGAACTACCGCCTCACGAACTGATGTGATGTTTTTTCCATTTCCATTTTATGTGGATGGTAATAAGGATATATTAAATAAATATATATGATATTTTAAAAATAATTATAACTCTATAATTATGATATCACATATACCTTATAACTTTTTATTCTATGGGGGATACAATAATGTCGCTCGTGTGTACGAAGGACTACCGCCTCGCAAAGCGATGTGACTCATTTTTCACTGACGCATTATATAAAATATATAACAATAAATTTAATTAATATATGTGATATATAAAACATTATAATTACTTAATAAAATGTGATATATTATTTAAATTCCTTTTTCCCATCGATCAAGAAAAAATGGAAAAAGGGTTCATGTGTTTGTACGACCTACCATCTCCATGAATGATGTACTCCATTTTATATTTATAAATTTAATAGATTACTATAAATAAATATATAATGAATATATATGATATTAATATCATGGATAAAATTATATAGATGATTTAACCATGATCAATTTAAAAGGAACAAAATATTTGAACTAAAACATACATGAAAAATGAAGCAATTATCACCCGAAAATGTAATTTTAACAAAGCATTTTTGATAAAGGAGTGATAGAAATAAATAAATAAATCATATATGGTATAATATATATAAGTATAGTTTTTAAATATATTGATTATAAAACTATATTTATTATATAATTGGTTTATTGTAGTGACCCCGATCCTAGTTTCCCGAATCCAATGCTTGCTTTACATTTTTATAAGATATAAGGAATAAAATGTTGATGGACCAAATAGTTTAGTATTTTTGGTAAACTAGATAAATACATGATTAAAATATTAAATTTTAATACAAAAAATAAAAAATATATTTTTTTTGGAATATCATTATTCCCCATAGAATATCCTTGCACGTCTTTTGAAGTATGTTGTATAGATTCATGGGAAGGGAAACAAAATAATGGTGAGATAAAATTCTCACTAAGGGTTATATATAGAAGAATAAATCATTAATAATTTATAATAATCAATATGGCAAGGTAAAAAAATGAACACATATGTTTTGTAATCTATAAAATAAGAAGGAATTGCATCTATAGGTAATATCATGGAAAAAACATCATAGATAATAATTAATATGACAACATAAATAATAGAAAACACATTACATTTTATCAATAACATGAATATAAAAATTAGATAAGTCATTATGATTATGTCAATGTAAATAACTGAAAATAAATTCCAATTAATCTATAATAGATAATGAAATTCATCTAGAGATAATACCATTGTGAAAATCTAATGGACTATAACAACCCAAAATGTTATAAATGAAGTTTCCCTTTGTTATTTAATGTCTTATTACGTAACATGGTAATAGAAAAAACATAAAATTCCTTGGTTATAATTTTGGATTTAAAATACTATTAAGAATAATATTGTTGTTAATATATTCATTAAACCATGGTCAAATGATTAGAATAAATATAGGGATTTCCCAAATCCAATTGACTCAGACAAAGGATGTGATGTCCCCATATAGTAGGATTATAACCCATGAATACCATTTATCTAATATTAATAAGGTGGTAGAATCAATGGTCTTTTCCCCTGACCAAGACCAAGATGAGATCTAGCAACTTAAGCATGAGTGAAACTATTTACAGGAGTAAAACAAGATCATCAAGATCATGACCCAAACCATGTTTTCCGAACGACCCCATGAAAGTCTCATCATCACGCACCATAATCTTAGGCCCTATGAAAATGTAATAAAGTGACATTTATCAATAAATTAATAATATTAATATGTATATTGTATAGAATAATTATTATTTTTTCATTTTTATTGTGTCTTTATAAATGAATTTGATTTTGACTCAATTAAAAAAAAATATATTTCTAGGAAATATTAAAATTCAATTATGGGACTTATTTTTATGTATTAAAGGATTTTTTTAGATAAATATTACTATTAAATAAGTTTTATTAATTATAAATAGGCATAAAATATTTTATGAAGTGAAATGTACTTTTTATAAGGGTTTAAAAACAATTATTTTCAAAAAACCCATCATTTTTCAATAAATGTCGAATCTTATTTCAAAATAGAAAATGAAAATATTTAAAAAAGTTATTTAGATAAAAGGAATATAATTTTTGGAATCTAAATGTTTAGATTATCCAAAAGTAAATTTTTCATAAATTTGTAAGACAATCGATTTTTCAGATAAAAATTAAATACCGTATAAATATATGGTGTGTTTTATAACATCATAATGACAAAAAAATGTTGTAATAATACAATAATTGGTATAATATACTAAATATTTTTTGTAAACTTATAATATACTAATTTTAAGTATACTTGATTAATTTTATTATGACTTTTGGAATCCCCCAAAAAATTTAATATATTTTTGTGTTTTAACTTCATTATTTAAATGTATAACTCACCTCCATATAAGATAGGGAATTATTTTTATATTTTCATAAATTTTCCAAAGAAAATAATGAAAAAAATTCCAATTTGAAAAAAATGGGAAAGAACCTTATAAAGGTTTGTGGTCTGAAATAATTTATTTTGTATAGTCAAAAACCTAAATATTAAAGAAATATCTATCTTTTCCTATATAACGCCACCCAAGATCCCACTTTTATTCACTCAAAATACATGGATCATGACCTTACTCTGCCCTTATCTCTCTATAATCATCCCAAGGTTCCCCCAAGCTCTCAAGAATCCACTTTCATTATTTTTGTGTCATAATCATAAGGCAATGGATCCTATCGTTCTCACATTTATTCAAGAATTTACTTTATATTATTACCTTTTATTTTTAATTACTAAAGAAGGAGTATGTTTTGAAATCTCTCACATACATACATTATTATGTAAAATATTATTAGATACACCTTTATCTCTCCTTAATATTTCCCATGAACACCTGTTATCATGATGAAATTTCGAATGCATATGGTCCTCTCCCTTTTTCATCAAGATTATTTATTATCATATACCTTATTTTTTATTCTAAATATAAATGTGTGTAAATGTACTTACATGTCCCTATAACTATCCAATTCATGTCCAAATTATGAGATACCAATATATCTCTCATCAACCTATTTTATGAACTTTTAAGTGACATCGTTATGCTGCTGATTTTTTACCACAATTTTCCATGACAAACCAAGATGTGTAGTGAATACCATACCCATTTCATATCAAGGGTGTTAAATTTTATTCACATATACCTTTTTATTAGGAAATTATATTTATGTATTCCACACTCCTTGATCAAAAACTAAATTATTATGGTGAATGAATCCATGTTTTATGACCTATGTGGAACACTTAAGCATGAGAATGGAATGTAAGTGATGGGTGCCCCTAGAATTAAGTAGCACTCTAATGCATTGGGTAATGTTTAGTATTATAATATGTCATGTTGGGATAGGGGGTATATGGTTCCTTTACGGGACTTTTACCACTATGGATTCTTGGTGGTTAAGAATTGACATATGTTTATGATGGAGTGTTTTAAGTTGTTTCCACATTTCCCATGTTATGATTACCATGTTATATCACTCCTAATTATTCATGTTTCTTTATTCCTCATTAATATACCATGTATAAAATTTATTATTATCTTCATGTTATGCCATTTTTTATTCTCTTATTTGTATTTATGGATCACCCCTTTTTGATGTATTTTCCCTAGGTTATCCAATGTAGTCTTTACCTCATGTCTGTTAAAGATGTTTTCAATAAATATGTTGTAATTAATGTTTACAGTTGTAGTGTAATGTAACTAATTCCAAAAGACATTATAATTATTCATTTTATAGTTTGTATTAAGCATAATTGTATGGAATTAAATAATGTATTAATCTGTAATAAAAAAAGGGTTGTTATAGTTGGTTTCAGCGGAAAAGATTAGTTTTATAGATTAGGATTAGAAAACTCTAGAAAGATACTTAGAGATAAGACTAAGTATGATAATACATAACTAAAAGTTTGGTGAGCATATATTAAGTGTTTTATCAAGAAAATACATCCTTGTTTGGATACTATATGTGGACATGGATCTGGTACATATGTACATAGTTATAACAACTCGGAGAAGGTGTTCCGGGCCTGACTCAAGGTAACCTAGTATACAACAATGAGACTTACTGCCCACCAGTTTTGACACTCCAGGGGAATATGATTTAGTAATTCATATGCTCATTAAGAACCATTATTAAGGGATATAAAAAATTCACATAATAGTATATGTTATGAAATAGATCATGGATAACAATTATTGAATCCTAGATATCAATATGTTAAGGAAATACTTGTATATTATAAGATATCCATTTAATTACATTAAATTCCAATTTATGTGTTTAAATGTTAAATACAATCATACTTAATTTTAATTTTATTCTAACCAATGGCTAGAAATAGGAGGAATCAGGTAAAAAATCAATATGAAGAGTAATGTGATGACTGCCCTAATGAGGTTCCCAACCTGATGAGAGAAGTAATCACACACTCCATGATGATACTCTATCAGATAAATCATGTTTTAAATAGAACCCTATATTGAGAGGAGAGTCTAAATCCCCCTAAAATGGAGAAATCCACATTCAAGTGCTTCATGCGTTAAAGGCATCCAACATTAAATAGATTATCAAATCCCTTAATCATTGAACAATGAATAAAATCCATAGATAATATCTTTTACATCCTTTTATGCTCATAAAAAGCGAAGATTCTTTTGTCTATTTATCATATTGTTGGTGAAGCTGATTAGTGGCGGAAATTAATCAAAAATAAAAATCCAAATTAAGTGATAAAAACAATGGCATGGATGGATTTCCAAAAAATGGTTTGCGATAAATGTTTTCCCCACACCCTCTGACTCAAAATAAAATGGGATTTTCCTACCCTCAAGATGAAGGATGAAAAATCTATTGGGGAATAAAAAGAAAAATTCACAAGGCCTGCATGGTATGCATCTATATTTTCACCACACCTGAATTCAAGGTTGAAATATTCTTTGGTGGGATAAAACCTATCCTACGCAAAGCCCTAAAAATCTGTGACTTTGATAGCTATGAAGAAATTGTCCAGTGTGCTCTCAAGGTTGAAATGGAGATTGAAAAATCTTAGGGGTATCATGGGGATAATAAGAAGAAAGTTGAGATCAATTATTGTGGTCCGATAGAGAGATCTAATGGTTCCATAAAATTTTATCAAACCCCTTTCCCATGGTTTGAAAAGAATCACCCTTGAAATTGCCTGATGGGGATGAAGAAATGCTTTAGATGCAGGATGGGAACCTAGCTAGTGATTGCTGACAAGAGAAACCAACTACTTCGACGGAGGAAAGGAATATTCTAGTCCACCCTTAGCATATTGTTCATAGCTAAAACTATAAGGAAACAAGTCATTTTTCAAACTAATGCCCTAAGCCAAGGGTTTTTATAGAAAAACAAAAACCTCCAATGCAACAAGGGATAGAATTTTCCATCACTACTGATGAATGGAATTCTGACAATGAAGTGGTGATAGGAGCGATAGTTACTCATTTAAGAATAGAGAATGTACTTTTTGATTCTGGTTCTATGCATTCCTTCATATCAAGAATGTTTAGTAGAACTATTCAAACAACAAAAAAAATCATGGAAGTAGAGATGTTAGTGAAAATGAAAAAAGGGGAAATTATTGAATCCCAAGTAAATAACTACTCCCCTATCAATGTTTGTCAGATGATTTTCATAGAAAAACTTATTATACTCCCTTTGGATGAATTTTATGGAATTATGGGAATTGATCAACTCTCTCTATATAGATCCAACATAAATTTCAGTGAGAATAAAACCACTCTTCGTATTGCGAATCGACCCCTAATTCTATACAAGTTCAAGGAGGAGGATTAATCTTCTTCAGTATCATCAGCTCAAGAATGGATATTATTTCTCTATGAGTAATAATATCTATCTCAAATGATTGAGTCTACGGAAAAATAATCCTTTAAGACACGAATATTGTGAGGTAATATTCTAATATGTTTCCTGAGGAATTTCATAGTCTTCCTCCTAGGTGAGATTTTGATTTTTTTATCGCGATTATACCTAGGGAGTTACCATTATCAAAGAATCCATATTGAATTTATATTGTGGAACATTAGGAGGTAAATAAATGACTACAGAAGAATCTAGAAAATGGTTTCATATGAAAATGTGCTTCACCATGGGGTGCACTAGTCCACTTTGTCAAGAAGAAGGATGGGTTAGTTCACCTTTGCATCGATTATCATGAGCTCAATAAGATCACGATAAAGAAAAAGTATCCCCTACCTCAGATTGATGACTTGTTCGATCAGCTATGTAGAGCACTATACTTTTCCAAGGTGGATATACAGTTGGGATATTACCAAGTTAGGGTGATGAAGGAGGATATCCCCAAGAATTAATTTCATAAAAAGTACATGCACAATGAATTCATAGTAATGCCTTTTGAACTTACTAATTCTCCAGAAATCTTCATGGGATTGATGAATAGAGTCTTTAGAGATTACCTAGACAGGTTTTTGGTAGTATTTATTGATTATATTCTAATATAATACAAAATTAAAGTGGATCATGAGGAGATTTTGAATATTGTGCTAATGGAATTATGAAATGGAAAGCTTTATTCCAAGTACAACAAATTTGTGTTTTGGTTGAATGATGTATCTTTCTTGGGGAATATCATCACTATAAATGGGATATATATAAAACCTTTGAAAATAGAAGTAATTTAAGGACGGAAAAGGTCAACAACTATGATAAATATCTTTTGTTTCCTTGGGTTAACTGGGTATTATCATCAGTTTTTGACAAATATCTCAAGATTATTATACACACACACACCAAAATAACTCAGAAGGGAGTCAAGTTTTCTTAGAAAGATTAATGAAAATAATGATTCAAGGATTTTAAAAGGAGGATTTTCTCTATGAATGTGATCACACTACCCACAAGTGAAGTGATTTTCATGGTATTTAGTTATGCTTCGAAGAAGGACCTGGGCTGTGTGTTGGTGGAAAATAAAAAAGTCACTTCCTATGATTCAAGTCATTTGAAAGTTCATGAATAGTACAACCCAAAACATGATATGAAGTTGGATTTAGTGATTTTAGATTTAAATTTTTTGTATCATTATCCCTTTGAGGATAAGTGTGAAATATATACGGATTAGAGACTCCTCAAGTATATATTTACACAAAAAAGAGCTGAATATGTGCCAATGAAGATGGTTAGAGCTGATAAAAGACTACGAATGCTCTACCCACTACCATCTTGGGAAAGTTAATAAAGTGGAAGATGATCTAATAAGAAAGGATCTAAAAATTCTATCATTGATGATAATTGAGAGGGATGTAGTCTTCTTTTATTTAGAAAGTATCGACATAGGAATCATAAAGGAAGGAATATAATCAATCATTTCAAAAATGATTGCTCAACCATCTTATCTAGAGAGGTTAAAGGATGCTCAAAGAGTTTATGTTGGACTTCAAAAGAAAGTGGAAGCTATAAAGAAAGAGAAATTCTTGGTGTTAAATGTTAATTATGAAGGTGTTGGGAGATTTGGGTCAAGACTATGTGTACCATAAAATCCTGAGTTAAAGAAGGAGATTTTGGATGATGCACATAGGTCAACCTTCTCCATCTACCCTAGAAGCACAAATATGTATAAAGATCTCCTAGAAAACTATTGGTGAGACAATATGAAGAAGGAGATCACAGAATATACATCAATATGTCTTTAATATCATAAAGTGAAAGAGGAAAGACAAAAATCAAAGGGGATGATGAAACCATTACCCATACCTACATGGAAATGAGAAAACATCACCATGGAATTTGTCATTGATCTTACAAATACATCAAGATAGAATAATACTATTTGGGTAGGGAGGGGGGGGTCTTCTTACAAAGAATGAACAATTCATTGTTATATAAGAGGAATTATCACTGCATCTACCTGCATAGATATACATCAGAGAAGTGTTCAGGATAAATGGTGTACCACTACCAATTGTAACTGATAGAGATCTAAGAGTCACCTTTAAGTTATGTAAGAGTCACCATCATGCTCTGAAAACTGAGTTTAACTTCAGCACAACCTATCATCCGCAATGTAATGACCAATATGAGTGGACTATTTAGACACTTGAGGATATGTTTGAGAACATGTTAATTGGACTTCAAAGCAGTATGAGATCAACATCATCCTATAGTCGATTTCTATTACAAAAACAATTTCCACTCGAGAATCCAAAAATATCCCTTTGAATCCATTTGTGGTAAGCGGTGTACGACACCTGCATGCTGGGATGTTGTTGGGGAATGAAAACAACTATGTCCTAAAATGGATGAGGAAATGGTAGAAAAGGTTTAGACAATTCCACAGAACATCTAGGATACTCAGAGTCAAAAAAAGAGATATACTCAAAATTATTGACAAGGCCTATAGTTTTATGTTAGAGACATGGTATTACTCCACATATCTATATGGAAGAAAGTGATGAGATTTGGGAAGAAGGTAAAGCTTAGTCCACGGTACATCGACCCCTTTGAGATCATTGATCACATCAGAGTGACAACCTATTGACTTTCACACCCACCTAACCTATCTCGATTTTATGATGTATTCCGTGTATCACTCTTGAGGAAGTAAATACCTAAAGCCTTACATGTACTCAATCTAGAGGTGGTACCACTGAAGAATGATCTTTCCTATAAGGTGAAACTAGTGAAAATCATAGATCATGGGGAAAAAGATCTACAATATAATAAAATTCACCTTATAAAAGTGTTGTAGAGAAACCACATATTTGAAGAAGATAGATAGGAACCAGATGAAGTGATGAGAAATAATTACACTCATCTATTTTAAGGGGTGAAATAAAAATTTTGTGGTCCAAATTATTCAAGGGGGAAGATTGTAACGACCTGAACAGTTATAAATGATGTTGTCCTTTGTGATTTAATGTATTATTATGTAATATGGTTATAGAAACCACCTTCACATACCTGGTTATATCTTTGTATTTAAAATACCATCAATAATATTACAACTGTTAATACAGTTGTTAACCAGTGATCACATGATTAGTAGAAATATATGGCTTTAACAAATCCAATTGACTCAGAAAAAGGAAGTGACTTCCTCACCTAGTAGGATTGTACCCTATGAAGTCCATTTATTAGAGATTATTAGGGAGATATGATCTTTGTGATTTTACCTTGATCAAACCCATGTTGAGTTCCAATAACTTAATCACGAGTAGAATTGTTTATGGGAGAAGTTCAATCTTATCAAGATCACAACAGAAACCTTGTTTGCTGAATAACCCCATGAAAGTCTCACCATCACACACCTTACTATTAGGGAATAATCTGGTGTAATAAAGGGATATTTATCAAGACCATAATAATAATAATAATATTTACAATTTATAGAATAATTAATTTTTTTCATTTTTATTTTTACTTTATAAATTATTTTGATTTTGATTCAATTAAACAAAAACTGTATTTCTGAGTAATATTAAAATTTAATTAAGGGATTTATTTTGATGTATTAAAGTATTTTTGAGATAAATAGTATTATCAAATAAGTCTTATTAATTATAATTAGTCATATAATTTTTTATGAAGTGAAATGTACTTTTTATAAGGGTTCAAAAACAGTTATTGTTAAAAAACCCATCATTTTCAATAAATATAGAATATTATTTTAAAAGTGAAAAGGAAAATATTTTATAAAATT
The DNA here is from genome assembly GCA_963277665.1 of Viscum album. Classification (NCBI taxonomy): domain Eukaryota; kingdom Viridiplantae; phylum Streptophyta; class Magnoliopsida; order Santalales; family Viscaceae; genus Viscum; species Viscum album. The sequence continues at coordinate 29,457,387 of OY728150.1, read as the reverse complement.
ATTTAGATAAAATAAATATTATTTTTGGAATCAAAACATAAAATTTATCTAAAGGTGAATATTTCATAATTTTCTGAGATAGTCAAATTTCCATGTAAAAATTAAATACTATATAAATATACGGTTCGTTTTATGACATCATAATGACCAAAAAATAATTTAATAAATAAAATAATTGGTATCTTCAGACAAATTTATCTTTTCCCCTTAAAATAATTTGATTTTAGGTTTACTTGATTAATTTTATTAAGCATTTATGAATCCACCAACACATTGACTATATTTTATATTTTTATATTTATTTATTTAAAAGTGTGGATCAACTCCACATAAGAGAGGGAATTATTTTAAAATATTCAGAAATCTTTGTAATAAAATAATTAAAACCTCTCCACTTTGGAAAAATCTATGGGCAAAAACCATGATATTTTTTGTGGTTTGAAATATTTTGTTTTGGGGAGTCCAAAATCTAAATATTAAAGAAATCCCTCTCTTTTCCTATACAAACCCACACAATATCTCAATTATCTTAACTTAAAATCCATGGATCATGACCTTAATCTCCCCCCCTATCTCTATAATTCTCACAAGGTTCCCCCAAGCTCTCAAGAATCCCCTTTCAAGCTTTTTTGTGTCATACTCTTAAGGCAAGTGATCCTCTCTTTCACACATTTATTCATGAATCTACACTATGTTATACCCTTTTATTTTAACTTCATAATGATGGGGTATGTTTTTCACCTCCCCCATAATTCACTGATTATGTAAAAATGATGATTGAACAATTTCTCTCTCATGAATCCCTCCCGTGAACACATGTTACCCTGTCAAAATTTCATAAGCATCATTTCCTCTCCATTTTTCTTCAAGATTATTTATTATCATATGCCTTATTTATTTTCTAATTGTAAATGTGTCGAAATGTCCTTATATGAACTTAGAATTTTACACTTCATTTAAAAATTATGGGATACCCAATTCGCTCTAATCAACCTATTTTATGAACTTTTATGTGACAATGTTATGCTTCCAAATTTTCACCTTGATTTTCCATGCCAAACCAAAATGTGTAGTGAATACCATACCCACTTCCTACCAGGGGTGTTAAATTTTATGAACATATAAGTTTTTATTTTGGAATTAAATTTTTTTATTCCACACTCCTTGATCATGGAATAAAATATGACGATGAATGAATCCATGTTTTATGATGTATGCAGCACACTTAAGCATGAAAATGAAATGAAAGTGATGGGTGAACCCAAAATTATGTAGTGTTCAAATAAATTGGGTAATTTTTAGTTTCATGATACATCATTTTGGGAGAGGGGGTACCTAGTTCATTTATGGAACCTTTTCTACCATGTAGTCGTGGTGATTTCTTCTAAACTTATGTTTATGATGCAACGTTTTAAGTTGTTTCCACATTTCCCATGTTATGATTATCATGATACATCTCACCTTATTATTCACATTACTTTTTTCCTCAATGATATTATGTGTCAAACATGTATTTTTATCTTCATGTTAGGAATGTTTATTCCCTCACTAGGCTTTATGTATCACCCCTTTCTTATATATTTCCCAAGGTTATCCAATGAAAATATAAGCTCAAGAATGTGAAATATGTTTTCAATAAAGATGTTTTAATTCATGTTTATAGTTTTAATGAAATTTACCTAATTCCATAACACACAAGAATTATCCATCTTTCGGGTTATATTAAGTGCTATTATATATAATTAAATAATGTTTTAATGTGTATTAAAATGAAGGGTTATAATATGGATAATAATAACTAAATTATAAATGAAGTAAATAATTAATTATTAGATTTCATGTTTCCTAGTAACATTATACCTCTATCATCATGATATATTCTCATGATATTTTAAAACTGATGGGTTGGAACCCATTTAACTAAGTCAATCCAACATATTTGTCCCATGAGACTAACATTACATTGAGGGGCTATATATAACCAATGTCCACCCATGAGTAGAATGTAAAAATCATTCATTGTATATAAAATAATGAACTTAATTCATAAATAATGATCCTCATCATCAAATATCCATATTGATTAAAGAATATATATTTATCAATATTTCCCCAGATAAAAAATTTACTTTCAATGTAGAACAACATATGTAGAAATTATATACAATTTAAAAAATAAACTTATATCAACAATAAATAATATGGATATTTAGAGGTAATATAATGTAAAATTTTACTATTAAAGATAACATGTAAATGGAAATTTATTGATTACAAAAATGAATCAAGGAAGTGAATGTCAATACAATCCTCAGTCAAAAATAATCGTAAAACATCTAAAGGAAGAAAACTGATAATATCCATACAATATATCCCTAGTGAAGTATATGAAAATTGATGTGTTTTTTTATTTTATCAATATAAATACTATAAAAATATGTTTAAAAACAATCTCAAGGAAACTATCCTCTTTATTTTGAAAATAAAATTTTAAAACATAAAACATTTTGAAAATAATTTTATTTCAAAATCACTTTTAAAGAATAAGAATTTCCATAATATTAGGGAAACTTTTTAATTAAAATATAACACTATATAATTTTAAAGAAAAATTCCAATAAATTATGGCCATGGTAGTGGGAAATTATTTACATTTAGTACAAGTTAAAAAACATTCCTTTTGTATTGTAAAAAGGCCAAAAAAGTTACTTTTTTTTGGAAAAAACAGGAATATTACTTTAAAAATATATTTTAAAAAGACAAAACATGTAACAATTTATTTAATAATTCATTTTTAAAAGTCTAATAACATTTGTCTTTAATTTTTTTGAAAACATTGTTTTAGAAGAAAATAGATTTCTGACTGAAGACAGAAATGAAATAATTTTTTTTTCAAAAAACTAATTAATTATTTTATGTTCTCTAGAGTAAAAAACTAGTACTATTACTTGAAATTATAATGAATAAATTGAGGATAATAAAATTAAATGGTTTTATTTACATAATGATCCAATAATTTCCTTTAACTAAAACTCAAGAATAAATAATATTGATTAGAATGAGATTATAAAATAAACCCTTACACTGACCATAACGTTGAAGTGAAAATTAATAAATGAATGAATTATGTGTATCAACTATAAATCCACATATAAAATTTTAAATAAAACATAATATAATCAAAATTCATTACAAACATAATCTTAGTATTTCAATGATTGTCACGAACCAGTCCGAGTCGACCCTGAACCGGTCACCCAGGCCAGCCTGCGACAAGCCCCGAGAGGCATTCCCGATCCTCCCGGGATGGCGAAAAGCACCAAGGGAATCAATTGAGTACACAAGGGAACGAATTCTACCATATATGAACAATCAAACAAACAACAGAATGAAATGGACAGCCCAAAATACATTTGTATAAAAATTGCACTGAACATTAATTGTACAAGAAAATGAAAGTACAACTAAGAAAACAACTCAACTGACCAAACCCGATAACCAACTAACCCCATGTGACCCTACTGGTCACTCTCCAACAAAATGATCACAAATCTCCCAAGGTGATTGAACTCAATCTGAAACCTTCACAAGGGATAAAAATAGAAGAATACTATAGGCGTGAGTATTAAAACTCAGTAGGTTAGCCCGATATTCTATTTCTAGTGCACATCCTTTAAAATAAAAGAAACATAAATTTCACATTTTAAATACAAATATAAAGCTATCTCTTATAAATGAGGTCCCATTCTATAAAAAAACCTCCAGACAAAAAATTTCTTGTTTTATAAACAAGAATGCATGTAACAACTTTCAAAGTGGTGCAACTTGAAAATGAAAATAGTTTTCAAGAGGGATTCTTTAAAAAAAATTAAATTTTAAATAAATCAAAAACACTAATGAATTTACCAACCAAAAACACCATTTGCTGATGGTGAGTACAAAAGATCCAATGAGCGCAAGTCACGGGAACACCCCAAGGGACTAGTCAGTTGTGAGCCCCAGGTACCTCGTATCTCGGTGAAGGTAACCATAATAAATATCTGTTCTCGTGCACACGAGACACTAGAAGGGAGCATTACCATAACCTAGTGGTCCCCCAACAACATCATTATAATTTTTTAGTTAGTGTTGTCATAATCAAACATGCTACGTGAAATAGGGGCCAAACCCCACAGGATCACTAGCATACTAGTACACGTCCTCCCACATAGATACCCGGGATTCCCTTTAGTGCTCAATAAAGTTACACATATTATCAAATACACATTTCACATAAAATTTCCATTACCAAACAATAAAAACAAAAACATCCCACAAACTTTCTTCACATTTATTTCACAAATCAACAAACCGCTAAATATTTTCGTAAAACAACTTCAAGGTGTGTATTGAGGCTTTGCACATAAAACTCATTCAAAAACACTCTTTCAATTATAAAGACACAAAAAAACCATAACAAACCATATTTTTCAGCCCAAAAAACATTTAATAAAATCATTTCATAGACCATAAAATAATCCCAATTACACAACTTGGTATATACAAGTAAAACACTCATTCTTCATTTTTAGGAAAGGCCACATGGGCCTTTAAAACATTCTCAAAACAAAGATTTGACAAAGATATGAATTTAAATTTTATTAAGGAGGTTTTTACACACCATTTACAGAATAAAACCACATTCATAAATCCCTTAAAACACATATGTTACAAATTCAAAACACAACCATTTTTATAAGAATGTGAAACAAGCCAATTTTCAGAAACTTGGGCCAAAACATGTTGTAAAAAAAACCAATTGTTTGTAAAACAAAATACAAATTTAAAATCCATTAAAGGATCCCAGAATAAGTTTCTTACATGCTTCTAATATATTTAAATATCCAAACAAATTATTTTAAATTTCACTAGACACATAAAAGCCAATCAGGCAATTTACCGAACACATGACATGCACTATTTAACAAAACAACTTATGTTAAGCACTTAAAAAGGGATAAAACACCATTTTCATCCCATAACGTTATTCCAGCTACTATGAAATATTAAAAATACCATAAACCAAGTGCTGAAGCTCATGGAATAATTTATCAAACAAGAGGAGTGCACATTTATACCAAAATAACTATATTTTTAACAAAATCAGTCATAAAACATAATTTGAAAACAAAAACTTTAGAAACGAAGTTTCATAGTAGCACATATCATATAAATAAGGTTATAACATAATTAATATGATGAAACTTAAATGATAAAGGTTTGTGCAAGGGATATCCTACCTCAAATCCTTGGCGCAATTGAAACGCACACCCGAAATCACCCGTCACGGGTTTATAAACCCTAAAACTATGAAGACCAGACCTAAATGAATATAAAATCCATAAAAAACCATGGTATAACCTAACCCTAGGTCGATCAGGACTAGGGGAGATTATAAAACCAAGAAATAATGAAAGGAGGAAGAAGAGGGAGGATAAAGGCAAAGGAATCTCACTTTTTCCACTAGAAAACTCTTCGTATTCCTTTAGATATGAAATCCTATAGAAAAAGGGAATGAGATTAAACTTCTTGGAAAGTATACTAAGGTCTGGAAGAACCAAGGAAAGATGATTTGTGGAACATAGTGCCCTAATTGAATGATTTATGGGTGAATCAATTTACCTTCTCAATTCTGGATGTTTAGTGGAAACCAGAGAACATTCGCCCTAATCCGCGACCCATATGATCTCAAAAAAGGGTAAATAGATAATGAAGGTGAGGATAGGGGTATTTTAGTCTAGGGGGAGGTCGAATCACCAGAAATTATTAAAAATAGAATTAGTTATAAAAGAAACAAATTAGTTTTTGTAAAACTGGAAATGAGCCCATTGTCTGGCCCAATGCCTAAATATGTCACCCAAATTCACCATTCTTATGAATTTATATGGGGTCCAAAAGGATATGGAAGTTTTAATATGTCGGTATAGAACAAGTGGGAAGTGTAATGGTTGAAAAATGATAAAAAAAGGAATTACAAAAGAAAAAAATTCAGTTTTTAAAACTGGAAATGGGCTCACAGTTGGCCCAAATCATGAAGTAACCACCTTTTCTTCAAAAACTCCTAAACAAGCAATGGGGAACCCATATTAGGGTGATTAGGAAAATATGAAACTTCAAAAATCAAGATTCATCTAACCAAATACCCATAAAAGGTGTGGTATTTGCAATGGACCAGATAAAAAAAGCCAAAATAACCGGGTGTGACAATTCTCCGCACCATTAAAGCTTTCCGCCCCCAGAAAGCCATAACACTTTCTAGTTGAAAGATCAACAGCTAAAGATTCCTTAACAACATAATACATCCTCTAAAGATAATGAAATATCAATCACCAACAATTTAACTTAATACTCTTTCCCAAACAAAACACAACTCACAACCACATCCGTAGAATCAACGAAAAGATGAAGCCACCACCTCCACAACCAAGACCAGAACTAGATTGTCAAGCCTTCTCCCAATGAACCCAATGACCACCCAAATCACAGTTCAATCAAAAAATACAATTAATTTTGGTCTATGTGTTAATGGTATCCCAACCATTAAAGCACAACTACCATCCGACAAATCCTAAAGGAAAGATCATCGAGACCCGTAGTGGAACTCCCCACCATTTGTGACCAACTATAAATGAACAAGAAAAAGAATTCAAAATGAAATAGAATTTGGAATCACATTCACAGGACCATCAAAACTCTCCCACAACAACCTAAAAACCCAAGTTAATAGGATTACAATAAGTACATCAAAACCACCCACTCCCGAATGGATGGGACAATAACTAAGACAAGACTTTAAGCATAGATCTGGACCCCCACCACTCGGGGAGGGGAGGGAAGGGGACCCAATAATTGGGCCATTGAAACTAAAAAATTAACAAAGTAACTACCCAAAACTCTCCACCTATGAATAGGTAACACCAATACCGCACCTTATTTTCACAGGAGGTCTACACATGGACATTGATCAAAAACCCACATCCAAGAAGGCATAACCATAGACACTGTGTGAGGGGTAAGTCCACCACGCTTGATGGGACAAAGGGAAATTCAACTAAGTGAGGAACCAAAACATTGACATAGAAACTAACTTACCAAAATAGAGGAGGCATGATCTTAATTGAGCACTCCACACCTCTAGCAATTTCCAGACTGCGAGAAAAGCTTCACTCCGAGGCCTATGGTTGGATACCTGATTCTTGAAGCATCTGCTGCACCAAAGTCAGGATTCTAAGGATTACACCACTAAAAAAACTCACATTCTCGACAAAACAACTTAATATAAATTGTAACTCATAGATTCATATCAAAATTCTTTCTCACACTGAACGAGGGGAATAATGGAAAAGGAATACGGCGACACACATCAACATCACTGAAAACAACTTCTATGTACAAAAGAATTAACACAACCTAGAACCACTTTTAATATATACCAAACAGCTCTCTATTCCAACAAACAGGTTGAGGCATCATCAAAAGAGGTGGATTAAGCATTTGATGTGAATCGTTAGGTTGATCAGCAAGAAACATTTCCAATGCAGAACTATCCATGGCCACATCACAACATGAAACACATATTTAGAAGCCCAATGAAAATTACTCCAAAACAGAGCTGCCAACAAGATCTCATATCAAGATACAACAAGAGTATGAATTCTAGATCACAAGGAAGCTTAATGAATAAAAAACTCTTCTAAGACATAGAAAAAAACTAGCCACAAAAACATTGGTTAATAAAAAAAGGCCACAAATTTTCATCTCAATACACTTTTGAAAAAAAACTAACTTGGTGGGTTTCCACATTCACCAATGGTGTTTCATCAAGTCTCACAGACATGCACATTTCCATGCCACCCCAAGAACCCAACCACCATGAAAAATAGTCCATCCTTCCAGATATCAATAAAACCATGCATGTGAGCACCCATGAAAGCACCAAAGGCTAAAACAAAACAACATAATTCCAAAAATCATTTACCTCCAAAAGGAACACCAACCACCAAGTCAAAAACCCTTTTCATATTTCACAAAAAAAACCACAATTCATTAAGAACCATTTACTTAAAAACCAACCCATTTTCATTTTTAAAAACTTTTAAAATAACCAAGACACTCCAAACAACCCCTTACCATTTTTTGAAAATTCAGAAAGGTATATTTTTATAATCTGAGGTCCATTGAGACCAATACCCTTTCTAGGAAAATAACAACCGATCAAAACCAATTCCCAAAACTAATTTATCCAATTCAAAAACTTTTTAACATCCCAAAATATCCCATTTCAAACAAAGATTCACAATCACCTTAAAATGAATCACAATTTCAAAACATTTTATTCCAACAAACCACAAGTTTAGATTATGGATAATCCAATCCTGTTAAATCATTTCCACTTCCCTCCAAGAAAATATTTTTCACAAAAATCAAATGTCTAAAACCATTCATTTATTTAATTTTTGAAATCCCACCTTTTATCTTTTCAAAATCCAATCATTCCTTTAAATAAAATTTCCACAATTCTCACTTAAAGATTTTAAAAACAAGAATTCAGAATTCAAGAAAGGTTCAAGAGACCAAAAAAAGGGAACAAGTGTCGGTGGGTGACTTGAACATATGGTTGGTGGACATATGTCAAACACAACACAAACACAGAGAGACTTATTAGGATCATTCCCCAGCTCCACATGGCTTTCCAGGCCCTGCGAGCTCATGGAGGCCATTTTTCAGAATCCCCTTATCATATCCGAACACCAAACAATCAACAAGAACAAAGGACACAAATAAAACCAGACTTCCCATGAAAACCTGAGGATTAAAATGAGAAAGAGTTCACGATGTTCTTCTTGCACTTACCACTCAAGTCCAAAAAGTCCTACTTCATCTACCTTGACATCCACAGAATAACAAGGGATCTCTAAAAAGAAAGGTCTACTAAGAGACGACCTCCTTTGATACCTTTTTGTCACGAACTAGTCAGAGTCGACCCAGAACCGGTCACCAAGGCCAGCCCTCAACAAGTCCTGAGTGGAGTTCCTGATCTTACCGGGATGGCGACAAGCACCAAGGGCATCAATAGAGTACAAAAGGGAACGATTTCTCCCATATATTAACAATCAAACAAACAACGGAAAGAAATAGACAGCCCAAAATAAATTTATATAAAAATTTAACTGAACATTATTTGTACAAGAAACTGAAAGTACAACTAAGACAACAACTTAATTGAACAAACTCGATAACCAAATAACTCCATGTGAAACCGATGGTCACTCTCCAAAAAAATGATCACACATCTCCCAAGGTCATCGAACTCAAGCTAAAACCTACACAAGGGCTAAAAACAAAAGAAGACTATAGGCGTGAGTATTAAAACTCAGTAGGTTAGCCCGATATTTTATTCCCAATGCAAATCCTTTAAAATAAAATAAACATAAATTTAAAGTTGTAAATAAAAATATATTTTTATGTATTATAAATGAGGTCCCATGCTATAAAAAAACTACAGGACAAAAACTTGCATGTTTTATAAACAAGAATGCATGTAACAACTTTCAAAGCGGTGCAACTTCAAAATGAAAATAGTTTTCAAGAGGGATACTTTAAAGAATTTTTAATTTTAAATAAATAACACACAATACTGAATTTACCAACCAAAAACACTGTATGATGATGGTGAGTACAAAAGATCTAATGAGAACAAGTCACATGAACACCCCTATGCACTAGTCAGTTGTGAGCCCTAGGTACCTCATATTTCGGTGAAGGTAACCATAAGAAATATCCGTTCTCATGCACACAAGCCACTAGTAGAGAGAATACCAATAACCTAGTGGACCCCCAACATCATCATCATCATATTTTAGTTAGTTTTTTCATTATATAACTTGCTACATGAAACAGGGGCCAAACCCCAGAGGATCACTAGCATACTAGTACACGTCCACCAACCTAGATACTCGGGATTCCCTTTAGTTCTCAATCAAGTTTCAGATATAATCAAATAGACATTTCACATAAAAATTCCATTCCCAAACCATAAACACACAAACATCCCTCAAACTTTCTTCACATTTCTTTCACGAATCAACAAACTGCTAAATATGTTCGTAAAACAACTTCAAGGAGTGTATTGAGGATTTGCACATAAAACTCATTCAAAAACACTCTTTCAATTATAAACACACAACAAAACCATAACAAACTATATTTGGAATCCCAAAAAACATTTTATAGAATCATTTCATGGACCATAAAATAATCCCAACTGCACAACTTGGTATATACAAGTAAAACATTCATTCTTCATTTTTAGGAAAGGCCACACAAGCCATTATACATTTTCTCAAAACTAACAATTGAAAAGGTTATGCATTTTAATTTTATTAAGGAGATATTTACACACCATTTACAGAATAAAAACACATTCATAAATCCCTTAAAACACTTACGTGACATATTCAAAACCAACCATTTTTATAAGAATGTGAAACGAGCCATTTTTTGGCAACATGGGCCAAAACATGTTGTAAACAAAAAACCAATTGTTTGTAAAAACAAATCCAAATTTTAAAGACATAAAATGATCCCAAAATAATTTTCTTACATGCTTAAAATATATTTAAAAATCCAAAAAAAATATTTTAAATTGCACTAGACAGATAAAAGCCAACCTGGCAATTTACTGAACACATGACATGCAGTCTTTAACAAAACAACTTATATTAAGCACTTAAAAAGGGATAAAACTCCATTTTAATTTCATAAAGTTATTCAAGATACTATGAAATATTCAAAATACCATAAAATGAGTTCTAAAGATCATGGAATAATTTATCAAACAAGAGGAGTGCACATTTATACCAAATAAATTATATTTTTAACAAAATAAGTCATAAAACATAATTTGCAAAAAAAACCTTTAGAACCAAAGTTTCACAGCAGAAAATATCATATAAATAAGGTTATAACAGAATTAAAATGATGAAACTTAAATGATAAAGGTTTTTTCAAGGGATATCCTACCTCAAATCCTTGGCGCAATGGAAACGCACACCTGAAATCACCCATCGCGGGTTTATAAACCCTAAAACTATGAATACCAGACCTAAATGACTATAAAATCCATAAAAAACCATGGTATAACATAACCCTAGGTCCATTAGGACTAGGAGAGATTATGAAACCAATAAATAAGGAAAGGTGGAAGAAGTGGGAGGATAAAGGAGATAGAATCTCACCTTTTCCACTAGAAAACTCTTCGTATTCCATTAGATTTGTAACCCTATAGAAACGAGAATGTGATGAAACTTCTTGGAGAGTCTCCTAAGGTCTGGAAGAACCAGGTAAAGATGATTTGTGGAACATAGAGCACGAATTGAATTAGATATGGGTGAAACCATTTAACTTCTCAATTCTGGACGTTTAGTGGAAACCAGAGAACATTTGCCCTAATCCGAGACCCATATGACCTCCAAAGAGGGTAAATCGATAATTGGGGTGAGGATAAGGGTATTGGAGTCGTGTGGGAGGAGTAATAACAAAAAATATCAAATATTGAATCATATATAAAAGAAACAATCTAGTTTTTTTAAAACTGGAATTGGGCCCATGGGCTGGCCTAATGCCTAAATAAGTAACCCCAATTCACCATTATTATGAATTTATATGGGGTAAAAAAGGATATGGAAGTTTTAATATGTCAGTATAGGAAAAGTGGGAAGTATAATGGTTGAAAAAGGATAACAAATAAATGAGTTATAAAAGAAACAAATTCTGTTTTTAAAACTGGAAATGGGCTCACAGTTGGCCCAAATCATGAAGTAACCACGTTTTCTTCAAAAACTCCTAAACAAGCAATGGGGAAACCAAATTAGGGTGATTAGACATATATGAAACTTCGAAACTCAAGATTCATCTCACCAAATACCCATAAAAGGATCATGTTTTCCAATGGACCAGATAAAAAAAAGATAAAATAACCGGGTGTGACAATGATAATGAATATGTAATATAACCCAATGAAAAGAAATTGAGTTATGAAATTATTTACCACTAGGTAATTTTCAAATAAAATCCAATTAGATGAAATAATTCAAATTTAAACTTAAAATACCATAAATGATTAATTAATAATGATATAACATTTTAAATGGGATGTATATACACAATATAAAATAAATTAGGTGCATAACATTATAGTATACCTCAATGAAATAAAATCGAGACGAAATCCCTTAACCCATGCTTCATTTTGGTTGAACGCATTTTAACATACTATATAGTGGGTTTCAAGTTGTTATTAACTTTAAAAAATCATATTATTATCTGTAATATTATATATTATCCTTTTATAAAATATTTACTCCTTTTGGTTAATAATCATTCATTATTTTCATTGTTTCTTGTGTTAATTTCCGTGTTTTATCATGCATGTTTTATCATTAAAATCTGGTTATTAGACATATTATATAGTTGTATAATCTCAATAATAATAATAATTAAATAATTATCATATTTTTAGATAAAATTTAATTTTAAAACTAATCAGGAATGATGGTTATATAAAATTAAGTATATTACAATCATTGAGATGGTAGGTCGCACATACGCTTGAGTAATGTTTCCAATTTTCAACGATCATTACGTAAAGGTAATAAGTCATATGTTATCTTTAATAAATTATAATGAGATCATAAAAAACATATTATTTATTTAAATATACTTATACTTGTCATCCATGTGGTGTGGTGATAAAAAGAGAGTCACATTGCTTTGTGAAGGCGGTAATCGACACATATACGAGCGATGCTATCATCTTTTTGTGAGTAAAAAGGTAAAAAAATTAAAGTATGTATCATATTTATATAATTATAAATATTTCATGATTATAATAATTATTTAAAGTACATTAAATATAATTATTATCTTTATTCTTATCACCTTCCATGTTAAGTGTTAAAGAAAGATGAATCTCATCACTTTGTGAGGTGGTAGTCTAACATACACCTGAGAAACGTTATTATATCCACTATAGAATGAAATGTAAAAAGTTATATATGATATAATTACTCCATATGTATAATTATGAAATAAATATAATATATATACTTAATATACATCATCATACCCAACTGTGAGCAGTGGTAATAGAAAAAAATGACATCAGTTTACGAGGCGGTAGTCTCCAGTACATATGAATGATGATTTTAAAACCCATTTGATGGAGGTGGAGATGGTATATGATCATAAAATTATTATAAACACGTTTTATTATATTTAATATTCTATGTTTATCATATCAATATGTTTTAAAAATAATTGAGGGGGTGGGGGTGGATGAAGAAATAAAACAAAATGTTCGTTGAAGAACATTACCTCTTCTTTAGGTATCCTTCTTAGGTTTAAACTTAGAACTTTATAAGATGAATTTATTACAAAAATAAATATTCTAGTATATAAGTATCTAATTTTTGAAGTGAGTTTTGAAGGTTTCATCCAAACCAAAATGGCGTGAAGGTGTGAAGAAGAGTGGAGAGTGGGTGGCCTTTTATAGGTGAAGTGAGGGGTACAGTAGTATGTTTTGAAAAGATTCCATCATACCCATGTTTTTATCTCAAAGAAATCCGAAAATAAGTGGGATAATAAATAACCAATATAAGATAATGTTGATATATGGAAATCCAATGGATATTTTATAATTTTTAGGTCATTTTTAACCCTTATCTACTTAGTTTAACCCCCAATAAATCCATTTTAACGTTTACCATGGTAATTAATTTTTATTATTTTTACTATAAATTTTAGTAAAAAATTATGTTGACCATATTATAAATTATACATAATTATAACAAAAAATATGGAATCAATTTTTCCAAATTAAAATATCATAATCGGAAAATTTTATTTTAAAATTAATCTCATAGAAGCAATGAGAAAGTAGGGTTTTAAAGATAAAATGTCCAAAAATTTACAATTTTTTTTAATAAATCATTAAGAAAATTAATGCAATGAATTAAGTTGTATTAATTCATATAAAATTTAATTAATATTACTTTAAAAAAATTAAAAATAAAATTTAACACTGTAAATTATTTAATGGAAAGTTTTGTTTTTAATTAAAATTCAATATTTTCTACAATTTTTAAAAAATGATACCTTTTAGAAAAATAAAAACATTCACCATAAGATAATTTTAATATTATGATTTCAATAATTAATTTGATTTTATGAAATAAGTTTATAAAATTAGTGAATATTAATTTTTAATTATGTGCACAAAGCACGACTAATCTGTCTTTTAGAAAAAATCATTTTTTCAGAAAACTTTTTTTTTATTTTAGATGATTCTTATTTTATTTTATAAAAATAGATAACTATAATTGTCATATTTTATTAAATAATATTTTTCAAATACAATTTAATAGCTATGTTATAATTCTATAGAGTATTATGGTTCATTTAGAGTCATGGTTTTGTGTTCCATAAGCTGTCGAAGAGATTAAATTTAAAAAATAATATTTTTTGGGTTACTTAATCTCATTATTGTATATCACATTTTATATCATATAAAATGTTTTTATTTTATAATTTTAGTTTGATTCACCCCCCACCTTAAATAAATTGAACCTGGAAAATTTAAACATTATCTCAGTAAACATGTGTTTGATATTGGATTTTTTGTTGACAACTCACATTTTCAAAAGAGTCAATAAAACATCCTCTTAATAAGAGATAAATGGAATTAAAAAGGTCATATGGAATAACACGTAACTATTTTTCTATATATAATAATATTGGTGGAAAGTGGAGATATGTACTTGGAAGAAAAGTATAAATAATTACAGAGTTTGATATAGACTATTGACTATAAGAATGTGAGTGATCAATGGTAAATTAAGGACCAAAAACGAATGTTATGATTTAAAATTCCATTTGATTCCTTAGATATAAAGGTAATATGATAAAAGTTTGTTTCAATATCTTTTTCCTAATGTTGATGAATTCTTTTAATGTATAAGAATATACATAAATACACTTACTTGAAATGTCTCTATTTCATATGAACAATTTCATCCTTTGGTTGTACTTTGATCAATTTAAAATTCACCGATTACTCTAAGCAATCAATATCCAAATATGATTTTTTGACTACAGAACATTAATTCACTTTTAATGGATTGTAATCTCCATAAAAGTGTGAAAAATCATATCATATGTCTATAACTATTTTCCAAATCCAATATAGTTAGTTAAATTTAACCAATATAATTCATTAATCTTTAAACCTCAAAAGTAACCCCATTACTTCATAATTAATATTTATTCATAAAATGAATTGGCAAAAAATAATGTCATATTAACCAATACCCCACATAGTCTATTGAAAGACTTTAAACACTTATCATCCTTCAGTTATAGGTTTAAGCCCTACGGACTTTCTAGATGTGAACGGTTGTCACATGACATGCATGTTATCCTTATTCTAGAACGATATTAATATAACTCATATAATGTTCCCTAAAAAATATGAATGATATCCATGAAATAATATTTATCAATAAATACCATTTTTATTAAGGTTCTCAGTATAATTTATTTTTTTCCATAAAGTCCACTAATCTAATTTGTCTATTATCATAGTTTCATTAAAGATCATATTAAGCCTAAAGTATAAAAATAACTTTAAAAATATGTCTATAAAATGTAAATAAATTATTCCTCAAATATTCTTTCCACTAAAATACTTACTTTCCTTAAATTTCTCCAAAATGTCATTAATACTTCTAGATTCCCATAACAAAAATCTCAAAAGCGATTTTAAGACATTCAAATTATGATAAAACATATACTCATAAACCCATGATAGAATCCATAATACAAAATTTAATTAAGACATTTTTATTCTAAAATTGAACACAATCCTTAAATGTTTCTTGATTCATACACTAAAATAACATTAGTAAAAATAATTATAATTTTTTAAAATCCAAGTACATTAATATTTAAACCATTTATTGAAACAGAATTCCTTCCTTGGCCTGATGTTAAACATTTAGAAGAAATAATTGATTTAGATTATGCCAAGACTCCCAACATGTAGGAAAACTAACTATAAATGGATCCTTAAGATGTGATTTATTTTCTTCCATCATACTCTTTATTTTTTCTTAGAAATTATTTTCTTTATGACCTTCATTTACACTCATAAATAATTTTCCCATTTCATTGAGAAAATTTCATGGGAATCTATTTTGACATTTTTAACATGAAGTAAATGAATCCTTATTCCCCCCATGGTATCCACCACTCAAGAACTTAGTAAACTCCATCATTATCTTCTTTAGTGTGTTTGAGTGTTGGTAAATATATAGGTTGTTAATCAAATTTCAGGAAACATTATTAGGAATAATGACAATATATTTCACTCCAGTCATCATCCCAGTTTTTTAATCATATTCAAAACATTTTACTTCATGTTAATTTTAAAAATGATTCCTTCAAGTTCCATCAATTGACTAAAAACAAAAATTATAGTGTGAGAAACAATAATCGTAGTGGGAAAACCATATTTTCATTTATAGTATGTAAAAATCATGACACAATATTTTCAATATAAGAAACCACAGTTTTAACCTTAGTCATTCATTATCATCATCTATTCAAATCCTTTATAATGGTTTGTAATGAAAATGTGAATTATCCAAAGAATATTCCCCTGGAGTGTCAGATTAGGTGTGCATTAAGGCTCATTCTCATTCCCCAGGTGATGATCAAGTCAATCCCAATGCACACTTTTCAGAGTTATCACCCTTAGATACCTCTGTTCTAGATCTATGTCCACTTATAGTATCCATTTAGGGTTGTTTTTCGAGTAAAAACCACATAATACAATCCTTACCAAAATATTATGATGTTCTTACATAATTATCCTCAAAGTCTATAATAGGGTTATATTCCCTAATATAAGTTTTCATAAATCTTGTTCACTAGGTTTACACTGAATTTACTTTGATACCAACTATATAAATCCCCACCTCATTATCCTATAGCTAGTTCCTTATCTAATACATTATCATAAGATATAAGGAATCCTATCCTGATGGATTGAATAGTTTATTAGTATTAAAAAATAGATATATACATGATTCCAATATTATATTTTAATAAAAAAGTTATGATTTACTATTTTTTAAGATTATAATTATTCCTTCTTGAATATTCTTACATATATTTAATAGTATACGTCATAGATTCCTATGAAAGGAAAACAAATAAGTGTGATATCAAATTCTTAGTAAGAGTTATGTACATTGGAATAAAATATGAATCAATAATCATTATCAACATGGAAATATAAATAAGGGAACAAATATTCCATGTAATAACTAAAATGAGAAGGAATTGAATCCATAGATAATATCAAGGAAAAAATATCATTGATAATAATTAAAATGATAAGGTAAATAACTGAAAAAACATTCCATTTTATCAATAACATGAATATCATAATTGGAGAAGAAGTAACCAATACATAAAGGTAAATAAATAAAAAAACAATCCATTTAATTAACAACTGAGAATGAAATGCATCCATAGAAAATATAATAGTGATAATATCATGGAAAATAATAACTAAATTCAAATGAATGAAATACTAAATTATTTTACATCATGTATCCTAGACACATGAGACCACATTTTTCAAGAACTATCTTCAAGATAGTTTAAAACCGATGGGTATAAATCCATTTAACTAAGGCTTCACAACTGATTCGCCTCATGAGACTAATAATGAATCAAGTGGATATCTATAATTGAGACCCATGCATTTATTTCATTTAAAAATCATTCCTAAAATATATAATAATCAATTTAATTCATAAAATTGTTTTCTTATCATAAATTATATATAATTAGTACATAATAAATATTTACCAACATTTCCCCATATAAAAATAACTTTCAATGTAGAACACCATATATAGAAAGGATATATTGTTTAAATAATAAAATTATCCATGATTAATAATATTTTTATTTAAGGGAAATGTAATTTCCAATAATCACAAGATAGTGAATATTTCAAGGGAATGTTACTGACTACTAAAAATGAATCAAAGGAAGTGAATTTCAATACTATCCTCAATAAAAATAATAATAACCATCTGAAGAGAGAATAAGGATGGAATAAATACAACATAAACCTTGTGTAATAAATGTTAAATTAATAATTTTTGTTATTGACTAACAAAAATACCATAAAAATATATTTAAAACATTTCTGAGTAAAATAATGTTTTTCATTTTGAATATTAATTTTCATAAAATAATAATTTTTGAAAATATATTTCTGTGAAAATAAAGTTTAAACACTAAGAATTTATAAAATTTGAGTGAAAAAAGTTTCTTTTAAAATATCCTTGTAAAATTTCTATAGATGGTGCAAATAAATTATGGTCATGTCAGTGGGTAATTTTATACATACTAAACAATTTAAATAGAATATTCCTTTTGTATTGTAAAATGGTTAGAAAAGTACCTTCTTCAGAAACATACAATAATATTCCTTTGAGAACATATTGTAAAAATAAAAAATGGGTAAAAATAACTTTAATAAAACATTTTGGACGAGTTTAAAACATTATAAAAAACATATTTAGAAAAAATGGTTTTGGAAGAAAATATATTTCTGATTGAAGAGAGAAATTAAGTAAGATTTTCTTAAAAACATTTCCCAATTATTTTATTTTTTAGAGAGTGAAAAATTGTACTATTACTTTAAAATATCATGAATAACCAAAGGATTAAAAAATTAAGTGGTTTTATTTAAAAAATGATCAAATAATTTCTTTTAACTTAAGGTAAATAATAAGAAATATCGATTAGAATGAGATTTTAAAATAAATTCTTACAATGTTCATAACATTGAACTGGTAATTAATTTATTAATAGATTATGTGTATCAACTATAAAACACATGAAAAATTAAAATACAATGCAATATATTCAAAACTCATTACACACATTATCTTATAATTTCAACGACAATGAATAATTAATATAACCCAATGAATTTAAATTGAGTTATGAAATTCTTTACCACTTGGTAAATTTCAAGGAAAATCCCCTTGGTAAAAGTAATTCAAATTGAAACTTCAAATACAATGAATTATTAACTAATCATGATATAAAATTTCAAATGGAAAGTATATAAACCATATAAGATGACTTATGTTCATAACATTATAATATACCTCAAAAAATGAACTTGAGATGACATACCTTACCTCATGAATCCTTTTGGTTGAACATGATTTAAACTGATTTATTGTGTTTTAAAGATGTTATTAACTTATTACAGAACCATATTGTTATTTATAATATCATATATTATCCTTTTATAACATATTATAATGAAATGGTAAATAATGATACATTATTTTCAATGTTTCAGGTGTTTATTGCCTTATTTTCTCATAAATATTTTGTCATGAAAGGTATGATTCTTATGAATATTATATAATTACATAATACATAGAATAATTATAATATTGTTATATAAATTTTAATTTTAAATCCAATCATGAAATATGTTTATGAAAAATAAAATACGTTACAATCATGGAGATGATAGGCCATGAGTACGCATGAGTAACATTTCTAGTTTTTCACGATCCCTATACAATGGTGGTAAGTACTATTTTTTACTGATAGAATTATCATAATATTATAAATACCATATTATTTCTTTAAATATACTTATATATATCATCCATGTGGTGTGGGGATGAAAGGAGAGTCACACCACTTTGTGAAGGCAGTAGTCCACACGTACATGAACAAACTTATCACATTTCAGTAACTGAAAAGATAAAAAAAAATGATTTATCATATTTTAATAAAGATAAATATTTAATAAATATAATAATAATTTCATCAATATGACATATAATTATTAATTTTTTTCTTTATCACCTTCTATTTTAATCATTAGTGAAATATGGATTACATCTCTTCGCATGACGATAGTTTGTCGTACACACAAGCAACATTATCATATCCCATACAGATTGGAAAGTAAAAAATGGTATAAATGATATAATTACTCCATAGGTAGAGTTATTTTATAAATATAATTTATATTGTTTATATAAATCACCATTCTAAACCATGATATGTGGAAATGAAAAAACAAATGACATCGGTTTGCAAGGTGGTAGTCCACCGTACACACGTATGGTGATTTCGTAACCCATTTGATGGAAGTGGAGATGGTTTTTGGAAATGAAATTATTATAAAAACAAATAAGTATATGGAATATATTAATATTATTATATCATAATATTTTAATAATTATTGAGGGTGGGGGGGGGGTGGAGGAAGAAATAAAATAACAAACACTCATTATAGAACGTTTCCTCTTCTTTGGGTATCTTCCTGAGTTGTGCACTCAAGTATCTCTATGTTATATTTATGACCAATATAAGTATTATAGGATGATATTATAGATGTTTGGAGTTATTAGGGTAGGTATAGACTATACCATAAGGGTGTAATGGTGTTAATAAGAGAGGATATGGGTTTCCTTTTATAAGTGCGGTGAGTGGCACACATGTAATTTTTGAAAAGATTCCATCATACCGATGAATTTATCATAAAAAATACAAAAAATGGTTAATTATAGAACCTAAAAGATATAAGGTCAACATATTTCCATACAATGGTCATTGTAAATGTTTTTATATCATTTAACCCTTATATTCTTAGTTTAACCCCCAAGGAAAATACATTTTTTACATTAACCCAATATTTTTTTTACCATTTTCACTATTAATTTTGGCCAAATATTTTGTTGACCTTTATATAAATTATAAATTCTTCTGATTCCAAATATGGAATCCATTTTTTGAAATAAATATATATAAGTGAAAAAATTTAATTTAAAATAAATCCCATAGATGTGATGACCAAGCATGTTTTTAAATAGAAAATGTCTAATAATTTAGAAAGTTTTTATATTAAAAAACATTATGAAAACTAATAAAATGACCAAAATTGGATTAGTTGATAAAACATTAAACTAATTTTAAATTAACACTAATTCAAAACATATTTTAGCATTATAAATTATATAAATGAAAATGTTGTTTTCAATTAAAATTCAGTATTATTCTCAATTCTAAAAAAAACCTTATAGAAAAATCTCAAACATTCAACCTAATATAATTTCGTTATGATTATTAAAAAAATGAAGTTAATTTTATCAAATAAATTTTCAGAAGTGGTGAAAATTATTTTTAATTTATGTTATCAAAGCGCCGCTAATCCATCTTTCAGAAAAATACAGTTTTAAAAAAACTTTTATTTTTCATTTAAATGATTTTTATTTTATTTATAATTAATATATAACCATATTTTTTATATTTTTATTAGCACTATTCATAACAACTAATTTAATTTCTACGTTTTAATGGTATACTATATAGAATATTCATTTAGACTCGGTGTTGCATGTTCTTAAAACTATAAAAGATATTAAATATAATGAATTATATTTTATGGGATTTTTAATCTCAGTGTAGTGTGTCATATAAAATATCGAATTAAATTTTATTCTTCTAGATTTTTGGGTTTTTACATTAATTAACATATGAAAGAAGTCAAACTTAAGGTAATGCTTTCTCATATCTCTTTTACTTATGTGGGGCATATTCCATATTGACCATTTATTTCTTTTTTGTGGCATATATACTACCCCTTTGAAATGTTATATCATGAATCTATTTACGTTAATAGTATTTAAAGTTTCATTTAATGTAATTTATTTTATGGGGATCATCGTTATTTAGGATTATTTATTTGTATGTCTCCCTTGGGGGAATTATTTGACATTTTTATCTTAAAACTAATCTATTTTCTCCTCCTATGGATAATAATAAAAATCTCAAGTAATAGAAACATATTACCCTATTTTGTTCTTAAATTGTTGAGAAAATGTTTTTATAAAAATCCATCTTTATTTCTCTCTTCAATTACAATTACTTTTCATCCAAATCAATGTTTTCAAAAAATATTTTTATTTTTTTAACATTCTAAAAATGATTTATTAATTTTTTTTACCAATGTTTGAATTTTCTCAAAATGGTTTGAAAGGAATATTTTTTTCATTTTCTGAATGGGGAACTTTTTAACGTTTTTACAATAGTGTGAAATGAATGTTTTTTAACATATAGGACATGCATGGAATTTCCTAACACTATGACCACTAAATGTTTTAAAGATTAATTTATATTTTTAAAAATTTATTTTCAAATAAAATGATTTTGAAAATATTTGGTGAACTTTTTTTCAAATATTTTCTATGTGAAAATGTTATTTTCCTCATGAATGTTTGAATGAAACTTTTTTGGTATTTATATTCATAATCAACATCAGAAATTTATTGTAATTATGATCTATTGTGGATATATTGTATTGATATCATACTTATTCTTTATTTGGATGGTTTATGATTAGTTTTACTGAGGATGTAAAACTTTATTACCTTTCACTATATTACAATAAATGGTTTATGATTTTATTTATTGATTAGTTTAAGTATTAACATTTCATATGTTAGTTTTTCAATAAGAATGTTTATGTTGATTTTATTTCACTACATTCAAATGAGGAATTAATTGGACTTATTAAGTGATGGGTGGTTCCCAAAAATACATATCCACCCGATGAATCGATAGGTATCATGAGAAAAATTAGATGGAAAAATTAAATAGGGTTTTTCGTAGTTTTAATGTTTCTTTTGAAATGTATTGATAGTATGTTCATGATTTCTGACATTATGCATTCCCTCATTATGATATTAGTTATTAGTTTCCTAGTGATTATTCAATTAGTTAGAATATCCATGGATAAGTTTCCAGATCACACGATTATTTAGGTGGATTTATTTGATCATCCTTTAGTACTACCATATTATGACCAGGTTATTGTTTAGATAACATGTGTTTCAGATAATTACCTTTCAATATTAATTATTATCTATTTATCTATTAATGATTATATTATTCATGTAATTTTATTATTTCATGGTTCATTTTAGTTCAGAGTTTCTTTAATTATGTGTTTCATGTGACACATGCTATTAAAGATAATATTAATTTAAATGACCAAAAATATCTGGTCATTACATTGTTCCTCATTAAATAAATTTCATCATCACAATTTTAATATTTACTCACTAATGAATGTAGGTGATATTATTATAAACATAACCATTATTCATCATATAAATTCCAATATAATAGTTACTTTACTCTTTTAGGCTATATAAAGTTAATTATATTTCCTCAATCAATATTTATCATTAATACAGTCATATATCCCATAATATATATACCCTAATAATGTATTCTCTATAACATACCTTTCCCAAAACCATTGAATCTCTAAGAAATTAAACCCAAATGAAACCATACATTTCTCAAAACATTAACAATATCTTTTACCCTAAAATTTTTCTAACCAGTAGTTTATACAGTCAGATAATAATAATATATATCATAATACAATAAATAATATAAACTTCAAAAAAAAAATATAATGAACAAATTACCAATCTTAATGTTAACAGTATTGTATAGCTTAATTTTTCAAAATCAATAAACCCTTTATTTTCACAGTATCAAGCATATACTAAACCTAAGAGTTATCTATACCTAAATAATATGTTCTTCAATATTATCCCAAAAAATATATCATTTTCATAAAATACCTTTTCAAGGTCATTGATGTTATTTATTATATGTTTCCAAACCATTAAAGAAAAAATATTTGAGGAAAATACATAGATGTTTCCCACCATCCTCATAAACATTAGAATATACCTGAATACCATCGATTAATATCACTCAATAATTAAAATTGTTAAGAATTTCAAAATTTATTTTCTATTTATATATCAATATAACTACCTTAGGAAAGACCAAAATTCCCACCCTTTATATCATAACATACATACATTAAAATTACCAACCATTTAAGTTTTCTCGCTTATTCAGTTATAAGACAAAGTGGTTTCAAGAAA
This sequence comes from Viscum album, assembly GCA_963277665.1. Taxonomy (NCBI): domain Eukaryota; kingdom Viridiplantae; phylum Streptophyta; class Magnoliopsida; order Santalales; family Viscaceae; genus Viscum; species Viscum album. Next base: position 29,433,265 of record OY728150.1, on the reverse strand, counting down.
CATATATTTCTTAACATTACTTTTGTGATCTTATTTCTACGAAATAATAAAACCAAAATTTTTATGATAATATCCAAAATATGAATAAGATAACATCAATTCATAGATATATTCACCAATGAAACCTTCCCATTTAACATATGATACTTTCTATTCAATTTATGAGTCTATTTTTTCAATCTGTATTTATCTATAGCCATTTTCCTATGAGGTTCCTTAACGTAATTTTATATAATCATACTCAAATCCTTCATAATGGTTCATTAAAAATAATGTGAATTAGTCGTAACATATCTATTAGGAGTTTAAAATCAGGTGTATAGTTAGTCCTATTTTTTCACCAGGTGACAATTGAGTTAATACCTAACATACAATTTTTGGGGTATTTCCCTTGGGTACATATGTGCTAGATCCTACATCCACTAATAGTTTCTAGATATCTATTTCATTTCTAGTAAAACCACATACTCTAAACTTCACCAAAATTTTATGATTCTTACCTACATATAGACTAACCCCTTATTCTTGATAATGTTTTCTTATCTGAATATATAAAATATTCAAAATTATATCGACTAACCCAAGTTCTAATCTATAGCTTTGAAATTATGACCAACCTTAACTTGTTAACCTTTAATGAAATTTCAAACTATTAAATATCCTTAACTAATAGAATACTATTATATAACATTATATAAAATTTTCTATGATACCAACTATAAAAAAAGTAGACATTGAAATCTTAATTTCCCGAGATATGTAAATTTACAAAAACATATAATCCAAAAAACTTTTAGGGTTACAGTTTTAGAGAATCTGGAAAAAACATTAACTAGAAAAACTAAAATCTTTTTCAAGTAATGGATATTTTTTAAACTATATTAATAAATTCTTAACCCATAACAAGTATTCAACCTTTCCCTCAAAATCTATACCCAATATAATCTTCTAATAATGTCAAACAAATTAATTTTTATCGTAATTTTGGGAAATAGAAACATAAGAAGCGATTGATCTTATATACCTAGTAAGGGTAAATATAAGTGATAATAAAAAAATATCATAAGTGAGAATAATATGAGAATTTGGGTATAATCAACAAACATAATAAAATAATACGTATTGAAATATTAGATCATAAAACAAGATTCATAGAACATGAAACGACATAACATAAGAAAATAATTAATAGAGCGTGAAAACACGTGTGAATAAACATGATCCATGAGAGAATGATATAGTCACAATAATAAGCATAAATCTATAACAAAAACATTATAATATAGTAACATTATATTATGACCATATCCAAGAAGACCCATTCTTTATTTTATATGAATATCTAAGAGGGATCACCCTTTTGTTTTTGATCATATCAAAGATGACACATGCTTTAGTTTGTGATCATATCCAAGAAGGTTTATCCTTTTATTTGTGAGTACACTTAATTAGGATCACCATTTAGTTTTTGAGAATATCTTATAAGGCCCACACTTTACTTTTTAATAATATTCAATAAATATCAAACTAAATTCGTGATATATAAAATATTAACCAATACATTTAAGGGCAATATATGACCCCACCAATCATTCACCCATACATATTTGTGCCATTTGAAATGAATCATTTATCATATCAAAAAGAACCCATGGAAAGATAATTGATTTCATATCCTTATGAAAATGTGTGAAAAAAGGGATCATTCATAAACCCATCTATAATTATAACAAGAAAAACCCATAGTAAATAAATTGGAAACCAGTGAAATCTAGCAACTTTCTAGGTAAATACCACTCAATAAGGAAAATCATATGTTATTTCTATAATATTGGAAAAGGGTATATAGTTAAGTTAAAAAGTTCTCTAATCAATTCATGTATGGATTCTATGTGAACACCCTTAAATCAAAGGAATATGAATAAAGTTAATCACAAAGTAAAGGTATTGGATGAAAAATTATGTTTTTAAACCTCCAATGTCTATGAAAGACAATGATAATGATGTTTCATTTATATGATAGAAAATAAAATTTCAAAATTCATATACAGAAATAAGGTGGATGGTACCATTTTAATGATATCTTTAATCAATGAAAAAATGTATCAAAGGATAATGAAATACATAAATAACACTTTTTAGGTGTTTTAGAAAAATAACTTGGGATTTAAGAAATATAATTTATCTTTTATAAGTATTTTAAATGAAATATTTTATAAAAATATGATAAAAAAATTATTTTAGAAATTATGAACATGTGGGGATATATTTTCATATAAAATAATAAATGTGTTGGAAATATTTGTTCACATAGAAGAAAACATAAAGGGATATTTAAAAAATATTTGTAACATTATTAAAAAAAGTTGAAGTTATATGTCCTTTAAAAAATTATTTTAAAAAAGGTGAAGTGAAATATTTTGGGAAACATTAATTTTTTTTTTTGGAAAATATTCTTAAATAATATTCCTTCTTATATAATTAATGGTTATAAAAAAATTTAAAACCATTTTAAATATTTTTAATTAACTTTGTTGAAAATCCATGTTGTAAAAAGAGTATCCAAACATCCTTTTTTTAAATAGTAGAAGGTAAAAATGGTGTAAATTTGAGATAAAAATAATCTAGTTTGAAATTAAAGAGGACAAAATTTTTAGGAATATATTATATGAATAATTATAGGAAATGTTATTAAAGTTGAAGAAAATTATTCTCAATAATGATATAATTTTTATAAAGAATTTTTATAAAGGTAAAAGATTTCAATTAAAAGGTAATTTTATAATAGATAAGAATATAAAGTATAATTAAATGAAATCCTTGTAGTGAATATAAAAATTTTGGAAGAAATAATTCCAAGAATAACCTTTTTTACTCAACAAAGGGAGATTAATTAACAAAAAAACCTTACAGTAATGGAAATATAGGAATAAAAAGAACTTGATAGAGATTTATAATTAAATTGAAATTAAAATTTGATGAGATAAAATATATTCCTGAAACATTATGTAAATAGGGAATTTAGTACATCATAAAAATTAATTATGGTGTGAAATATCAAACATTTCTCAAGAAATTTAAATTTGAGATAAAAAACCCTTATAACATTAGAAAAGTTTGAGTTAAAACACCTTGAAGGATGTGAATTCAAGTGAAAAATTTAATACCAAGAATAATTAAATTATCATGATAAAAAATACAAAATGGATAGAGGATACACCATTCTATAGAAAACTCAGTGTATAATAAGAAACATGTCTCAAGAAACTAAATTTTAAACAAGAAACTCTTATCTTGTATCCCCTCTTACTCAAACATGATATAACCTCATATATGGAAAATATAAATATATTAATCACCTATTTTAATACCTTATTCATATCTATAAACATTTCATAATATTTATTTATAATTATTTTCACCATACATATCAGTTAGTTATTATTAATTTTCCATATCGGGTGTGGGTTATCTTGATCTAGTTTCGTAATAGAAATGTTGTTATTTATTCATATCAATTTACGTAATTACCATGTAATTTGAGGTAATTTAATTTATAATTTGTAATTATTAAAAAATATATTATCTTTTTTCATTACTATTTTAGTTTTGATACATGTAAATGGAATTAGTGTCCGCTTATTTCAGTAATTTTACCGAACAAAGATAATATTTTAATAATAAGTTAAATACTTAATATAAAATTTAACTATCCCTAAAAAGTAATTACATTATTAAAATATAGTAATTTTAGTTTTTTTGTTCCCATATTTATCCAGGATATATTTTTATGGCATTTTTCAATTTGGTGGTTAGACAAAACCAAAAATGAACATACTATAATTAGATGGGGAAGTATGGATAGAAAATTGTTTTTTTAACATAATATGATTAGTAAATAAGTAAAATGTTATAATTTATATTTTTATTTGATTGAAATATATTTTAGGTGATTTTTATAATGGATGATAATCAAGATGAAAAATGTTACTTTGTCGAGGTGGTGTCTGCACAACGCACAATAAATGTTTTCATTTACCCAAAATGAGAGGAAATAAAGGTTTATTGTAATTTTAATATTTATAATAATAATTATATTATATGTATAAATTTTATTTTTAAATTATTTTCATATAAATATATAATTTATTCAGTGGTGAAAAACCAAAGATGAAATTTCATGGAGGAGGTTGGAGTCCCCACAATGCACAATTACCGTTCTTTTGTTTTTCTAATTGGAAGGAAATGAATAAATAAGAGTTGTTTCTTTAAAATAATAAAACTTATGTATAATGGTTATATTGAGGTAATTATATACCTACAATTAGGTTATTTTTCTAAGGTTAATAATAATAAGATGTAGAAAAAGATTAAAAAATACACACTCTGGGACCTGAAAATTTCATCGAGAAGTCTCATAGGGAATGAAATGAATATGAAAACTAATTGAGACCATAGGATTATGAACATAAAATATTATTATAGGTGGAGGTCTGGTAGGATTTAAATTTTCCAAATAACCAATATGTATAGATCCTGCCATGAAGATAATATACCTTTCTTCAACAAAAAGGTTAGTAGTAGTGCTCGAAGAAAATTTAATGTTCTTAAAGAGAAACTTTAAGAAATTTTGTAAAGAATAAAAAATCCGAGTCCGGACTTGTGAGTCCAAAAATATGATTCCAAAAATATGAAGAAGAAGAAGAAGACGATTTCTCTTCTGAATCTAATCGTGAGATTAATTTAGATTGAACCAATCATATGATACAAATTGTTAGGAAGGTATGGAGTATGATATAATAATCTATACCAATATTAGGATCGCAATAGAACGGAATATTCACAATATACAAGAGTGGGGGGTGGGGGTGAATTGTATACTTTAAAAATTTCGTAGGGATTTTGTTTGTATAAACAAAATTCACAACACCTCTAATAAGAAATTATCTTCATAGAGAAATATAATGTTCTTAAGTCTAAAGCGTAAGAAACTTTTCTTACAAAGTGATTCTACCATAAGGTGTATAGAATCTCTAACAATCAGAGATACAAGTTAGGAAGTTTATATAAAAATAAAAACTTCCAAACTTTTACAAAGTACCAGAAAATTACAATCTTATTTAAACACAAAGAAGAGGGTATCCAACAACCTTGGATAAAGGTCCCTTATTTTATACTTACAATAAAGTCTATCTTACCCAAACCCAGGTAAGCCCTCAATCCTAAGATCGGTATCTATCTTGCTATCCCTACAAGCCCTCGATTTGTAAGGAATTCGACACCTTTGACTTCTCAACTCAAATTCACTGATTTTAAGGAAATCACATCTCTACACGAAGCAATTCTGCATAAAGAAAATTATTCACAAGATGTTCAAACTATCTTCATGAAGCCTTAGAGTTTATAAGAGCCTCTCACTCTAGGTCATTTCACTTTTAGAGGGATGAACTCGAAAGTTAAAGCATGTGAACTCGTGAACTAGTATGGATCTCACCATCTGAGGTCCTATTTATATCTTTAAAAAAATCAACCGGTTTTTTCCACTCCAAAAGTCATATTTCCTTAAATTTTAGAGGGACCTGGACACATGGAAAACATTAAATAGTTAATTTATAACAGAAACAACGACATCATTTTATATAACCAATGAAGAATACAAAGATCATACACCTTAAGTTTAAGAAACTTGGAATCCGATAAAATTGAAATGACATGAAAGTAATTAAAATATTCGGAATTCTAATGAAATAAATCATTGAATAATAGATTCTGGAATTATGAATTTCAAACTAGATTTTCATAAAATCATTAAGAGAAAATTATAAGGAAAAATTCTATGAAATATTGATTTTACAAATTCCTATATCGGTATCATGATTTACTGTATGTTAGAATAAAATGGTACAAGGATTTCGGTATTGGGATTTATGGTATCGGTATGTCAAATCTGTCTTAAAGAACTTCAGTACCGATAACCATGATGTCAAAGTTTAAAAACTTTAGAAAACTAAAATAGTAGAAATATAAGTATAAGGAAAATATGATATTGGATTTCATTCAAGATGGAAATCAGTATCGTAGTGAAAAACAGGGAACTAAAAACAGTGTCTTAAGGAATTCCGGTATGGTATAACCATTAATCAAATTTTAGAACCTTAAAAACATTTCTGGTATTGTGAAACAGATTTCTTAAAACCTTAATAAAAAAATATTTAACTAAAAAATTCTAACGAAATTTTTGTTATAAGGTAATTTATATAATTTTAAGGAAATATATGAAAGTGTAAGGAAAATATATTTACGAATAAGGTGTTTGTGTTTCTCAAAACAAAAGCTTAAGGAATGGAGAGGTCTTATAGACCTAACATTTTGTGTGAAACAAGATATTGAATATAGTATTAATTTAATGTGTCTAAATCCAAAGTTGTTATAATAAATATGCTTGCTATCCACACATCTAATTATAGTTTCTACAACCATAATAACTACCTGACTCCATGATGATTGCAATGACCAATTTTTTTTAAATGAAATTTACTTCTGAGTAAATTAAATCCTTATAAGATATGTTGTTATAAAAAATACATACACTACATTCCATTAGTTATTTTGACTGTTAAAAAATATATTCATTATTTTCTGATTAGATTAAAAGAGAATTATACATTATAACCATTGAGAATATAGTCATTCTTCAATGATATTTAGGATTAGTTCATATTAAGAGTTGTGATATAATATATTTGATATAGAATGAATAAGTGATTACCTCGACCAGTAGGATCATGATATATGAATCTCATTTATGAGTGGTTCTGAGGGAAAGGTCATTACATGGATTTTAACTTGACTAATTACAAGTTGAGTTTCAACAATAGAAACATGAGTGAAACCATTTATGGGAGAAGTTAAAGCTTTTGGACATCACCACCCATACCATGATTTCCGAACCACCCTAATAAAGTACTACCAATGCACACCTTACCCTTAAGGCGTACAGAGGTGTAATAAGGGGTTGTGTATCTAGTCCCTAGCAGTATAAATTTATTTATTTTTTAATAAAATAATGATTATATTTTAATTATTACTTTATATATATGCATGATTTTATAATTATATTTTGATATGTAGAAATAAAAATTGTATTTTTGGGATATATATTGTTGCAACTAAATGAATCATTTATATAAATTCAAGAATTTTGGAAATAAAAATTATTCTTTATGAATTAATGTTATTCGATAATATTTATTTAAATATAAATGTTAATATAATTTATTGAACTCCCATGTAATTTTTATAAGGGTGAGAATGTTATTTTATTTGTGATTTTGCAATAAAAAAAGATTTTATTAAAAAATTTGGAATTATTATATTTGTAGAAATATTTTCAGAAAATATATACAATATTTGAAATAAGAACATCAAAATCTTCTAATATTTAATTTTTAATAATTTTTCGAGATAATAATTTTTTTGGGTAAAAATTAAATATGGTATAAATATACAATATGTATTATGACATCATAATTACTCTAAAATTATGTGATAACTACTATAAAATGAAAACATGAAAAAAATATGTTATACCTATAAAATAATGTGTTTTTAAGTTATTTGATTAATTTTACAATCCAATAATGTATCCTCCAAAACCTATACTATATTTTAAGGTTTTAAAAACAATTGTTTACGATCATGACTCACTCACACATCATGAATGATATTATTTTAATAATTTAGGTTCATAATATAATAAAGTATCTAAAAAAATCCTATTTGGTAAAAAATATTAGAAAAAACATGCTATGGTTGGTGGTTTTTATTAATTTATCACATCAAGTCTGAAAACTAAATTTAGAAATTAATAATAAATTCCCCTCTATTTTTCAATAAATACCTACACAGACATCCATTACACTTCACTAAAAACCCATTGATCATGAATTTACTCTCCATATAATTCTATAAATACCTACACAATTATTTCTAAACTCTTAATAATCCGCACTCAACCATTTAGAATAACCCTATCAAAGTAAGGGATTCTATTCCTCTCCCTATTTATTCAAGAAGTTAATTTATATTTAGGATTATTATTTCTAATTTTTCATATTGATATATTTTTTTACACATACCATTTACTATATTTAAGATTACTATGTAATGAGAGACCAAATTTAACTCTCATTTATCTATTACATGAATCTTTATAAACACTTATTATACTGCCAAAATTATTCTATGAATTTTCATTTAAAACATTTTTGTGGTGAATACTCATACCATTTTCCACTCAAGTTTATTCAATTATATTCTCCTAAACTTCATTGGTTGAGTACTTATATATATCAACACAAACTCTTTAATCATGGTATTAAAAGTTATGAATGAAATTATTATGTCGTATGATCTATGTGGCACACAAATGTATATACATAATATGAATGAGATAGGTGGGACCAAAATGTATATAGATCCCAATAAATAAGGTATTATTATTATCTCATAATATACCATGTATGGTGAATATTTAGTTATCATAATCACACTATTATTTTATTTCTAGATAGTTATCCAGGACTTATTCTTATGATTTCATGTTTTATATTGTTTCCACATTCCTATAATGAATTTATTTTATCATATTTTGTTATGATTTAATGTTCATGATTATTATTATAGCCTCTTATTTCACCATTTTATTCCCCACGACTCACATGTACTACTTTACTTAATTATATTATTTAATTATTCCCTTACTGGGATTTATAGTTTACCCCATTCTTATGTATGTCTCCAAGATACCATATAGTTTTAGAATATTAATGTAATATTACGAGAATGTTATGGAGTTTTTAAATAATATCATTGTATCCATATTTCAAGTTATTTTTATATGTATCTAACGACCCAAAGACACTATAATTATTGATATTTTTGGGATTTTAAATGTATATATTAATGTAACAGACTATTAAACAAATTATATAAAAATATGGGATGTCATAGTTGATATCAGAGAAAGGCCTTGTTATTTTTGGGGATTTCTATTAGAAAACCTTAGGGAAAACCATAATAGTAATATTATATATATAATAACTTCCCTAAATTTTAGTAAACTTTAGAGAAAGGGGTTTCCAAGAAACAGAATCCCATTCTAGATAATACAACTGGATGTGGATCTGATACAGATGTACCTAGGGCTAATAACCTCAATGAGTATGATTTGGTATTAACTCAACATGTACCTGGTGCATGAACAATATTCATTTCTGCACACCTGGTTTGACACCCATAGGCAATATGATTTTTTAAATTAATAATATCTTTATAAACCATTATGATTAGAAAATAGATGACTATGTAATTTAATGTTAGGAAATAGAATATGGATAAATTAGACTAAAACCTTGAAATTCATTTATAGGGAATACTTTTAATTTATTAGTTATCATTTCAATGTTAATAGTTTCCCTTTTTCTGTTTAATAGTTAAAAAATTATACCCCTTAATCTTCCTTTTATTTTAGCCTATTAATAGAAATAGGAGGAACCGAGTAAAAAACTATTTGAGGGGAAATTTGATGAAAACTTGAATGAGATGCCTAACCCAATAGGAGTATATTTTGAGAAATTCATGAAAATACTTACTCAATTAAATAATTTTTTTAATTAAAACTTGAATCATGAGAAACATCCAAATCTACCTAAAAATAGAATGTTTCATTTAACACCTTCATGTGAAAAAGTACTGTAAATTTTAGTGGATATTATGATCTCTTAATTTAGGAAAAATGAATCAACTCCTTTGAAAAGATATTCTATATACATAAATTATATAATAAAGAGAAGGTTGTGCTGACTATTTATCTCATAGAGGTAGAAGATGATCAATGGTGCATTCTGATCAACAATTAGGATCTTGATCTAAAGATCAAAGTGAAGGAGTAAAAATAATTTCCGAAAATTATTTTGAATATATATTTTCCACTCACTCCCTAACTTAAAATAGATATGGAATTTCTTAGCCTCATTAAAATAGAGTATGAATCCATTACGGTGTATGAAAAAAACCACAAAAGAAACGTGTGATATGACTTTGAATTTTTAATTTACTTTAGAAGTAAAGTTTATTAATTATTTAGTAGGATAAATATGAATCTATGAAAATATTTTCTGATTTAAGACTTTGATATCAATGAATAAATTTTTTTTGTCCCCTCAAAGTTAAAATAGAGATCATTGAATCTTAATGGACTCATGGGTTTGGAGATAAGAAGAAGATAATGGAGTTTAATTCTACCAGAGTGTTGGAGAAATGTCACAATGGTAAGAAATTACAACATCCCACTTGTTAAATATGTAGGAAGAATCATCCTGGAAATTTTCTGAAGGGGATAAGGAAATTAATTTGGTGTGGGAATACATGGAACCTAAAATGAAAATATTGACAATAGAAACTCATTAACATGGTGAAATAATGATAATTTACAATAAACCCTTATCCTATTTTCCAAATTTTAAAATATAATGAACATGGAAAATATACAAATCAGTGAAATTAGTCATGGGACATAAAAGGTAACTTGCGATGAAAATCTTAAAGATATAGAGATAAAGGTGGAGCATATTTGATGACAAATACTGAGGTGTATCATGACAATGAAATGGTGATAGGAATGCTAGTTATTTATTAATGAATAGATAATGTGGTGTTTGAATATAGTTCTACGCATTCTTTCATATCACACATGTTTAGTAAAACCATTTAAACACCACCTAAAAATATGGAAGATGGGTTATCAATAAAAATGAAAAATCCATCATTTATATTACCCCAAGTATATAACTTCTCCCCTATCAATATTTTTTTCAAATCCCATATATAACCATGTAATTCTAACTTTATCACAATTTGATGTTTTCTTGTGTATGTATTTTCATTCCATGCATAGATATGGAATAGATTTTTGGGAAAAAGAAATTACCATCTGTATCTTGAACAAAACCCAAATTCTAAACAACTGTAGGTAGGATTATGAATCTTCTTTGGAATCATCATCTCATGAATGAATATTATTACGTTATGAGAAAGCATATTTATCTCAAATGATTGATACTAAGGAAATGATCATCCTTTATGACACACCCATTATAAGAGAATATGATAATGTGTTTCCTAAGGAATTTACTAGATTTACTTCTAACTGATAGTTTTATTTCTAAATAAAAATTATTCCTAGATATTTTCCAATACCCATGAATCCATATATAATGGTCACTGTTGAACTCTTAGAGTAGAATAAGAAACTATAGGTGAATATGGGTAAATGTTCTATACACTAAAGTGCTTCACTTTGAGGTGAGTTGATAATTTTCATCAAGAATTAGGATGGGTCAATTCACCTCTTCATTTGTTATCAGGAGTTCAATAAGATAATTATAAAGAAATGGTATTATGTTCAATGTATTTATGACTTATTAAAAAATTTATATGGATCCTAGTACTTCTATAATGTGGATCTCTAGTCAAGATATTTTCAAGTAAAGGTGAAGAATGAGGATATCCCCATGACCAATTTCCATACATGGTGTGGGAACTATGAGTTCATTATGATTCCATTTAGACTCACTAATCCCCCAAAAATATTCTTGGACTTAAAAAATAATGTATTTAGTGATTACCTCAATAAATTTGTGGTAGTATTTATTGATGATAATATTATATAGTATAAAACAAAGGTTAAAATGAGGAGAATTTTGCATTTTGTATTGAAGATCTTGTGAAAGGAAATATTATATTCAATGTATAGTAAATGAGAGTTTTGGATAGAAAAAGTAACATTCTTGGGTCATGCTATCCCAATAAAGGGATATTTATATATCCTTTAAATATAGAGGAAAATAAAGGATATCCTAGATCAAAATCTATTATGGGTATCCATAGTTTTCTTAGATTAGATAGTTACTATTGATTTTTTTAGAAAATTCTCGTGATTTTAAAACCCATGAAACAAACTAGCTCAATGGTGGTAAAGTTTTTCTATATTAATGAATGTGAGGAGAGATTTAAATAGTTAAATAAGATATTAATCATTACACTTTTTTTCAAATTAACCACCAATTGGGAAGTATTTGTGATATATAGTGACACACCATAAAACGAAATGGGTTGTGTACTCACGAAAAATGACAATGTGATAGCCTATTCCTCCAACCAATTAAGGATCCATGTGCAGACTACCTGACACATGATCTAAAATGGGTTGAAGGGATCTTCACATTTAACATATAGATACATAATCTCTATGGTGATAAGTGTTACATAGATGAAAATTATAAAATACTAATGTATTTATTCACACAAAAGGATCTCGATATATGCCAAGTAATGGGGTTATATATAATCGATGATTTTTACTATTCAATCCATTACCATCATGGAAGTTGAATAAAGTAAAAGATTCTTTGAGTAGAAAGGATACTGAAATCATTTCCATGATGTGGATTGAAATGGATCCAATATTATTAGGAATTGAAATGGTGGTCATGGAAATAATAGAATTAACTTCATCCTTCCTAAAATAAATTCTCAACCGTTCACTCTTGAGAGGATCAATGAGGTATAAAAAGGTGAAAAGGAACTATAAATAAAAGTAGAAAATATACTGTAGTTGAAATTTTCTAAATATGGAGTTACAAGGTTTAGAACCAAAATATGTGTCTCCTAAGATCCATAATTGAAGAGTAACCATATAGATGATGTGCATAACTCAATTTTCTCTATTCATCCTAGAAGAACTATGACATATTGAGATCCGAAGAATAACATCTAATGTGATGACATGAAGATAGAGATTATAGAATTTTTATATTGATGTTAGTGATGAAACAAGTCAAGGATTAATGACATAATTATTGTGGTATGATACAACCCTTACATATAATAGTATTGAAATGGGGAAAACAATGGATTTTTTCATAGGACTCCCCATGAAATCTAAATTAAGTAATTCTAATTAGCTGGTAGTTGATTTCCTTAAAAATTAAAAACATTTCTTTTATATCAAGGAAGATTAATCTCTTTACCAATTCTTCATGATATACTTAAGAGTAGTTGTAAAACTATACGATGTGCCAATATATATTGTATCTAATGGAGATTTGAGGTTTCCCTATAGGTTTTAAAGAATCCATCAGCAAGAATTGGATATAGAGATGAGTTTTAGTACTTCCTATCACTCTCAGATGGACGGTTAGTCTAAGATAACAATTAAAATTAGATAGGTTATGTTTAGATCTTATTAAGTGGATTTAAAATGATGTTGGGATCAATAAATTCATCTAGTGGAGTTCCCAAATAACAATAACTTCCATTATATCGTTCAAATGGAACCTTATAAGGCTTTTTATGGGAAGAGATGTTAGATTCTAACATGTTGGGATGAATTTGGAGGAAATGTTTTTACAGGACCTTGTATTATCCAAGTGATGAAAAATAAGGTTCAAAATGTTCAATTTCAAATGAGATATGCATAATGTTGATACAAAATCTTTGAAAACAAGCATCAATGATACCTAGAGTTTGAGATTGGAGATAAGGTGTTCCTTTGTATATTACCAATGAATAAATTCATGAGGTTCGTAAAGAAGTGAAATCTTATTCCTCGATACATTTTCCCCTTTGAAATCCTTTATCTCTTTATATAAATTTCATATTGACTAGATCTCCCACCTAACCTATCTGAATTACATGATCTTTTCCATGTATTCCTCTTAAGTACAAACCAAACTCCACACATGTACTAAATAAAAAGGTGGTAAACTTGGAGAATGATATTTCATATGAGGAATAACTGGTGAAGATATTAGATCATAGAGATAATGTTATATGAAAAAAGAAAACTCACATTGTCAAATTACTATAGTAAAACCAAAATATTTAGGAGGAAACATGAGAACTAGAAAATCTGATGAAATAGAAGTACCCTCATCTATTTTATTGTATGAAATAATAATTCAAGGGATAAATTTATGAAGGGGGAAGAATTTAATAAAAAAATTATAAATGAAATTCCCTTTTTAATATATAAATTTTTTATTTAGTGATGTATTTATAGAAAAAACCCTTCAATATATTCCATTTTTTTAAAGACCATTTTAAAATATTTCTATAACTTTCCAATGGGCTTAAAATACCGTTAAACACCATAAATTTTGTTAATATAACTTTTATATATTGACCATTAATATTAGTATAATATAATGGTTATAAGATATAATGGACATAGAATGAATAAGCGATGACCTCGACTAGTAGGATCTTAACCTATAAAGACCATTTATCATAGATTTTGAGGGAGAGGGAATCACTAGGATTTTTTTGTCTAATCCCAAGATGATATTCATCAACTGAAACATGATATAAACCATTTATGGGAGAATTTGAAGCACATAGAGATCTAAACCACCCCAATAAAGTACCAAAATCCCACACCTTACCCTCAGTGCATATGCCGGTGTAATAACAAGTTATATATATATATATACCCTAGTGGTATGAATTTTTATATTATTCCATTTAATAAAACAAATATTATATGTTCATTATTACTTTATATATACACTTGATAATTGTAGGGTCTTGAAAATTTTTCTACGGAGAATAAATATCCTCGAAATCACTTTATTGAAGGAATTAAGCACTTATACAAGTTTCTCATAGTGAAGAGACTCAAGTTGAGTAATATCTATTTGAAGGGACTTGAAGAAATTATTGTTTTCAAATGGCCCATGTACCATCACTGGGAAAGGTATGTGAAGAAGATGGATCGTGAACCTCCAGGTTTGTAGGACGGTTTGGGAACCACTGGCCTGTGAGATGATGGACAACGAGTAGGGTAAACCACGAGCCGCGTCAACCAGAGGCATTTTTCATGGAAGAACGTCTGCGTACCATGCCATGAACCCCTCATCTCACAGATTATGTGGGAAAGTAGGGTTTCACAAACAATTATCGTGAACCAAAGTATCCGCAAATACCGGTTGATAGAGTCTTCTACGGGTTAGAAAATTACTTCAATGGGCCTCTGGTAATGGTGTCGCATTCCCAGTAGATACAATCCCTCTAATTCTCTATAAAAGGAACATAGTAGAAGAATAAAAAATGAGGAGGTATAGAGGAGACAGATAGAGGGAAGGACATGCAACGAATTCTTGAGGGAAACTCAGAGGTTGCACTTCGGCTTTCTTCTTGTTTCATCAGCAAAGCACAAACCAAGAACCAGTTATTCCGTAGGTACAACCGGTTTTGAATCATAAAAATGGAAAATTTAATAATAAAAATAAGGACCATGAAAACAACTGGTGAAATTCAAACCAAATACTTCTCTCGGATGAATTTCCCAGAAATGTTAATTCCCCCGACCCTCCTTCTATATGGCTCTCCATGTGGCGTACCTCTACGAAGATTTAACCAGGTTCCGTGTTCCCAATTGGTACACCGATATAACTCAAATGGGAATGGTGAGCCATGTACCACATTGGTATGTAGTTGGTGATACCCATACCCACATACCACCCTGGTACATGGATGACCCTTCTGCCTGCATACCACTACGGTATGTGGAGCCTTCCCCATCACGCATGAGAAACCAGTACATGGAGTTCGGTGTTTTTGGTTATCATTCCCTTTTATTCCAACCTCACCCCTCCATTACCATCCTGTCTATAATCCCACTGCTAACCAATTCTCTAGCGGTAGGAAAAAGTCTCCTCCAAAGACCCTGGACCCATATGATCAAGCCACAAGGAGCATCAGTGCGCCCCATTGAGTCCACATACCCATGGTAAGCGGAGTCACGAAGGCCCTACCAATAAAGGTGTGGGATTCCATAATTCCTATAAGGCTACATTCCCATGGTAACCCTAATTCCAACCTTGGTATGTCGACATGAACCTCCCCATTCCCAAGATTAGCAGTGATCACTTTCCATTCCATTTAATGAAGAACAATGATCAGTCAAAGGGGTTATGTTCGCTCCCCCCTTTGATGAGGATGAAACTCATAACCTTCATAGAACATGCTATGGGACCCTTCTATTGAGGTAAGACCCCAATATTCTGAGGTTGGGCTACGTGACCTTTAATTCCATTTCAAATGGAAAGGTTCATCGCTCTGTTCTTTCTCCCATGGTCATCCTGGCCTCTTCCTCTGTGAGCTCTCCCTCCCCCACCAGCAGGGGAGGACGAATGTGAATTGTTGAATATTTCAAATCCTATTGTTTCTCACACTGAGCATCAATCACATAGTCGTAGTGTTTTGTGAGTATTACAACATCTGAAAACCATCCAAACTACATGAACTCTGAATCCTGATCAAAACAGGATACATAGGACGCCTATTAGAAGGCTCAAGATCAAAAGGGATCCCATACCAAAAGGGTCCACCCAATCAGGTTTCTCAAATGGGTAGCTTCCATGAGTGAGCCCCACACAATCCAAACTACATGGGTTCTAATTCCTCTCCCAACGTTACGTAGGAATCCCACCTTGTGGGCCTGATCAAAATATGAAGTCACCTTCCACCCCCTGTGGATGAAAATAAACTCTAGATCACCTTGAAATATGGGTAAGTTAGCGTCACCTCCATGGAATCAAACATATGAATGTTCACGACGATCTTACAAACTAAGGGTAGCCTTTGGAAACACTCTTTGGAAATGATCCAAGGATTCACGAACATATTAAAAAGACTTATATATATAATAGAGTCCCGAAACAGGAAACAATCCACCCCTGGAAGGGTACGGTGAGTCTGACCTCCCATCCCCTCGACCAAATGGAGTCCTCAAGTGTCGTAGGCCAAATCGTCAGCCGACGAGCACCTACCTTTGGAAATAAGATCCATGAATCATTGATACCAGGGCTTCTGGGTGCTCTTGGGTCCATGAATAAACCCATTGGAGACCATCCAAGGAATTTATATCTGAGATGGACTAATTTAATGAGCGCTTGACCCCCTCGCAATCGCCTACTAGGACCAGCAGTTCCCCATAGGGTTTATTCAACCTTATTTAATGGATAATTACGCTGAACAGGTCGAAACCAAGGAATGGTAAATTTGATGAGAGCCTGTCCCCATGGAAAAAGTGAAAGGTGATGATCCCCATTGTGCTATCTCTGCACCACCTGAAAATGTGCCACCTCAGACGCAGAAGAAAAATGGTGAACCTGATGTGAATCCTTAACCAAGGTGGTGGTTCTACCCACAATGATAAAAGACAAAATGACACAACACATCAGACACTTTTGTTCACCCCAGTAAATGAAAAATGCACCACCTTGGAGGTGGAACAAAAATGGTGAACCCAACATGAATCCTTTACCAAGGTGGTGGTCTCACCCCACTAAAGCACCTTCGCCCCATAGAAAAAAAAGAAAAGGGGAAGGGGGCTAAGATGAATCACCAAATATGCATGTGTTTAAAGGAATTCTACTTTGACAATGTTTAGTGGTCTATATGTCATACATATATTGAAAATTCCCATAGAGAGACCTTTGATCCAAATTACATCCCCACCATCCATGAAGATGCATGCATCAGCAATCCTGTGGGCGCCCATGGCCTCAATGAAGAGCATGACTTGTTCGCCTACCCAGCGTCTTCAACACTGGTTGTCCAATACGCTGATCAAAGAGTACTACTGAAATGTTACTCTCCCCACGATGGAGGCTGCAAGACAAGCCCTCCAGTCTGCGAAAGTCTACCAACTGCCTCTTCAGTCGTTGCCGGTACCTCAGCACATGGAGGCCCCGATGGTCGTCTAAAACCATTTCAGGAGCCTATCCTCAAGACGTGAAAATGACTAATTCCCTTACCATAGGGAGGAAGATGAATTTAATAATGATGATTTCATCCACACTGCATAGGTTCCATACCTACAGGCCCCTGCCAGAGAGCGTCGCCACCAACACTGGACGACCAGACCTCCTCCCAATGAGGAGGATCTTATGCTGAGGGAACCTTCCAAAGTCTTTGAGACCCGGGCCCCTTGGGCTACCCATCATGAGAGAAAAATATATAACTTGAGACACACTATCACCCTAGTTCTTGAGAAGCTGCTCTGTCATACTAATCAATGAATTTCAATGGGAAGACACACAACTCTGCCTTATCCACTCAAGATGACCCTAGAAATAGGGCAGCACTCAACTATACATAGGCACAAACACCTGATGTTGCATTTCAATACTACCATCTAAATAGGGTAGCAACAGGCTATATACATGCACAAATTCTTGCTGATTCATATCAATCCTGCCATCCAAATAGGGCAGCAAGCAAATATGAGAAGAGTCAAATACTTGAGGATACAAACAAAGCCAGTGAGACAAATATAACAGAAAGAGAGAATATGAAAATCTCCACTTGTGATTATAAAGACCACCAGTCAAATACAGTGGCAACCAAAGAAGACAACCGGTGACAAACTCGTTCCTCTGTCCCAATATAGGAGAACTACCAGTATCTACTGGAAATTCATGGAGGACTGGAGAAGGCACAAACTCCTACTCTGACATCAGAATGAGCATTCCTACCTGTTCCAACCAAAGATGTATCTCAACACATTCTGGTCTTGATGGAAGATCAGATGTTGATTCCAGACCATATCCTCCAAACATTCCAAGATATCATTACATCGGCGGAAAAGGCGAGAAATCGATCCCACGACCTGATTTTCTTGAATATAATAACTCACTCCCAAAATGGGTTTTTCACTCAAGAGTAGTTAAGAATCCCTTCTCCTATCCAGGAGGCTCAGAGGCAACATCCCGCGACATAGGAACAACTGGATCGAGAACAAATACCCATTCCAACTGGGGGATGACGGTCCAAGGTGGTGGCCGCTCCAGGGCATGCATATATCCCTACCAAAACACAAGATGATCGTCAATGTATCCCAACGACATCACGAGACCAAACAAGACAGAGACCCATATATGAAGGCCATTACCAACAATAGATGGCCTTGGTAACCCACAAGAGAGTTCCCACAAATGAAAAGTGCCAAAGGAAACCAGAAAATGAAGAGCACATACATGATCCTTCTCTATTGGAAGCTAGGGTTGTCGACGCCCTCAAACATATATCAAAAAAGGCTCAAGGCACTATCATTCCATTACCAAATTATGGATGTGGCAGTAGAAGTTGCGAAGGTCGTCCCTGTATTGTCACCGCCAGCAGCTCTCAAGGTCCTCCACCGAGCACCCATGGGGGATTACTCAGTGGGTCAAGAATGGTCGATCATGATAGCCTATATCCTAAGGCACGTCGGGTAGCCCTCCCCGCAACCTGAAGATCATACAGAAAGAAGGTTCTCCCCTTGATCTCTTCTTCCCGGATGGTCCTCCCCAGGGTATACGCTACAGATATGATTCTCTTTATAGTTGGACATCGAGTCACGATGGTAGTCCTCGCCATGATGATGGTCTATGCGAAGACCCTCCACACAGTGATAATTGTTGTTAAGGCCCTCCACATAGTAACGCTAAGCAACAAGAAGTTCCTCCCCTTAGTGCAGTACATCCCGAAGGTCCTTCCTAGGAAGTACACTGCAACAATTATCTCTGCCTCCAGACATCAAGTCATGATGGTAATCCTCACCATGATGGCGATCATTGCAAAGGCCCTCCCAAAAATGATAGTTACTATGAAGGTCCTCCCCACATTGATGTCGATCAATAAGAAGGTCCTCCCCTTTCTACAGCCAGCCCTGAAGGTCTTTCCTATGGTATACTCCGTTATAAAAATTCCCATAGTCGGGCATCAAGTTTCCATGTAAGTCCTCCCCATTTTAGCAGCAATCATGGAGGTCCTCCCCACTATCAAAATACATGATGGAAAAAAGTTCCTCCCCTTGACGGAACAAATATGAGAAGGCCATCCTATGCTAAGGCACTCGGAAAGGAGTCAGACACATCACACACTCCATCTATAATGAGAGATATTATTTCTCAACCATACGATGGCCTGGGGCAACTCTCATCTTCTGAGCCACCCCTGCAGCGCCCGCAAATCGATAAGGCTCCCTCCAGCCCGATCTCTTGGAACAAAATCATCAAGAAGCAGTCGAGCTGGCATATCAAGTAGAGGAGCCTCCAAAATAACAACAACATGATATGTTGCTTGTGAGAAGAGAACTAGCTAGTGATAATATACCAGTGATATATTATCCTACGACCACCTCTCATTTTGACATACAAGGGGAATTGTCAGGGGAATGAACACATGAATTCACCTCAATATATGGAAAAATCTTTGAAATATGAAAGAAAAATTCCTACCATAATAAGGGTACACGGACCATGTCATCACAATAGGGTTTCTTCGCCGTCTGGTCGACTTGGAAACCCTCCCATCCGAAAGGAAGATATAATTAGGAAGGTGAAAGAAAAACCTTGAATAGACTTACCTTAATGAAATGTATAAATTGAATCACCTCATTGGAAATGCCCCACCTGGATTTCCCATTCGGGGATGGGGAGAACATGGAGATTTACACTTCACCCCACGTCCCATCGAGCATTACCTAATGAAAATTGCATCCTAAAATTTCATCACCCAGAGGAAACAATCAAAAGAAACCCCTGATTAAGAAATATGAGATACTCGACAAAAAATGGCCAAGATTAAGTCTCAGAAGCGTTAGGTCTGAAGAGATCAAGCCATCCAAAACTTATGAGTCAGACGACCAGGAACATCCGGCAGGCTTCCAACCTAAGGCAAGCCAACTAGCAAGTAGTGGTCGTGTATTCAAAAGACCATAGACCCCGTGAAGGCCTAATTCCACACTTAGCTTTTACTCACATGAGAGTACGTGAAATTTAAAGAGTGGAAATAGAGACAGCTACCACTGCGATATGGGAACAACCCCATCCCATAGGGCTGGGGGAATTTTTAAATAAAAATGCCCCCATAAGACCAACAAATCTAGGACATAGCGCATCGACAGTAAAAAAGGAACAACCCCAGCCCATAGGGCTGGTGGAATTTTTATCTCAAATCCCGGCATGATGGACATATGTCTTCCACCATCTAGGAAGAATGATGGACAAATGAGTTACCCATTCCACCCATTCTTGTGGTCCACACCCTCTGACACAAAGGCGTGTTATTAGGTCATATCAGGGCTCCCTTCAGGTCAATAGTTGTCAAAAAGCACAAATAATACCACAGAATGGAAAGAGAAAGTCCTATAAAGGGTGTGAGAATCCTTCCTATCATTCGACACTGGGTAAACCACCCTTAATAAGGTATGCCTCAGTGAACGTGGTGAGAATCAACCCCACGGATATCACCGGAAATGACATCGGGGGATAAGACGCAAAGGATGATGGTTCCCTCCTAGAGGCATTCCACACCGAGCTTGATTTTGTGCATTCCTAGATCTAGAGGGAGGTTCTGAATCTTGGTTTCCCCTTAGTCAATATGTCATTACCTCCCCCGTGAAACTCCATCAAAGAGAAAAATAAATCCAAGGTCGTCTATGAACCACCTACTGCTCCCCATGAGGGTGTGTCCCTCACCCTTGACAAAAGGTTCGCCAAGTAGGAGGAATAAATGAAATCTCTTAGATGAATTAATGTCGAGCTACATTGAGGGAGTTATCTCACAGGATCTGTTTCCTCAGTGGAACGTTAGAAGGTGCTCCTAGAAAAGGTGCCCAAACCATAGGCACTCATTCAATTGAATGAATCCAAGTTTGTAAGGCTATTAGACTAGTCCCTAGAAAGACATCAAGGCTTCCCCCGTTGGGAAGGCAACCAGAATATACATAGGTAAACCCACAAATGATTCCCCCAGCTAGGTATCCACCCTAAATTCCAGTTTCATTGGCTAGCCCAATATTGGTCCCTCCCACACCAACCCTAGCTCATGCCCGACAGGATATGCATCAAGGGCTCTAAAACACAGTTGAGCAACTAACAACCTGACTAGAAGCCATGGAGCTATGATAAAACCAAATAACAAACCCTACCACGAGTGGGTGTGCAATGTTCTGTCACCAAAAAACTCCGGGAACCACGTATTCCCAATATTCAATGGCTCAGGGGACTCAAAAAACATTTGATGCCCTATGGCTCTTATTGTGACCCCATTATGGGAACTCCAGAGCAGCAATAATCCGTAAAACTTAGGTGTTTTGTGTGAACCCTGTAGGGCTTGACTTTTGTATGGTATACTAGCATACCAGATAATTCAATTACAGGATGGGAGGACCTCTAGTGATAGTTTATCTTCCAGTTCAGTTTGACTTTTCCCAAGACTATGGTCATTGATCTCATGAAATGTAAGTAGCGAGAGAATGAGAGAGTCTCAGACATCATTTCCCCAAGGAAAGGCATGACATATTCCCTGAACCAGCCACTCCCATTGGATGAGATGCTCACCATGTTCATCGATAACCTTCTTGATGAATTGTGAAGACCACTCATCCCAGTGAAGTACACCAGTGGGTATAAAGACTTTTTGAAATTTCCCAACTAATAGAGGACTCCTTGCAAAGGACTAATCTTAAGTCCCGAGGGTCCCATTATCCCCTGGGAAAAGAATGGGAAAAGGTGAATCAGCGTCTGTCATGCTTAAGCCAACCCCGACACCGACCCCAGTTGCGAGGCCCCCAAAAAACCATGCGGGCCCCCCTTGGACACCATGAATTGCAATATGCTCTAGCTGCTAGAGCCAAAGTGAGCCGATGAAGTGGGTCTCAAAGACCATCCAAATTATTGACTGTATCACCGGATACTAGTACACACCATAAAAGATTGATTTGTTTTCAAGGATCTCCTGCAAAAGATGGTGGATTCCGAGAAAGTCAAGTTGGGCCTACCACTAGCACAAATGGTGTATGTGTCCATCTCTAACATAAGGGAGGAAAAATACTGGAAAACAATCTCCAACAAGAAGGAGAAAATGTTTAACAACTGGATGACGCGAACAACCAGCAACCGAGTCTAGGACATCCTCCAAGCATAGTTGAGGCAACCTACTCTGTAACGCCCTGACCCTTGTTACCCAGAGTCCGTCCATTATTACATAACATTGTCATGATCACATGGGATCAAATCACAAAAGACTAATCAGTTTAATATCCTTGTAACTACTAGATACAAACATATGTTTTACATTACATTCGGAAATGAAAAACAACAACATTTTGTCTCCATTGAACACATTCATCTCCCTTAGACTGTAATTTCCTGGAAATTCCATGTAATTTTTTTTAATTATATGGAATTTTTTTGAGACCGTGAAATCTTTTGGCGCGTGATTCTGAGGCCCGGAGTGCCCGGAATGATCCGTAGATGTTTGGTTGAGTTTTAATTAGCACGTGTAAGACGTTTTCCTAAAAAAGTGGAATAACTCTTAAAAATTAACTCACATCTGAAATCTGAGGGCACCATTGCATTCATGATGGCAGGTTTACCATAGGAGTGACTTATGTTTAGTCGGCGCATGCCTCTTGTGAGAAAACCCAAAAAAAACATAATCATAAATAAAATAATTAAATAAATTATTTTATTATTCATATTCTTATAACTCACAAACGATACATTGGATTGAAAATCCTAGACCACCATTGTACACGTGAGTGCATGCTTCATTTAAGCTGATACTAACTTTGGCTGGAGCAGGCCACCAGTGAAAGTTAGTTTTTGGCCGTAAATAAAATAATTAAGTGACAATTATTTTACTGTAAAATCCAAAAAAATTAAACGGTAACTCAGATTTGAAATCTGATATTACCGCTGGGTTCGTTTGGGAATTTTTCACTTGGGTAGATCCTAACCTCGACCAAGACGGGTCTAGGGTTACTCTTAATAATTTTCCAAACATTTTTTCGGGTACATTTAGTAAACGCGCAAGCAACATTTTGTAACTTTTGAACATGTTCTCAGAATTGAATTTCAAGGACACCGTTGAACTCACAACACCGATATTCGCTTAAGTAGACTTTCAACTCAACCGCAGTTTGCCGAGGGTGAAAGTTACTTTTTGTATTTTTCGTGGGAATAAAAATAAAATGAAGAACAACATTTTTTTTCATGAAACCTCTCTACATGGATGATAAAGAGTTGGGGTCCACCTGAAATAAAGCCCCTCATTTGAATTCAAATGTGGGGACCACCCTTCCCTTTAAACCTCCAACTTCAATGTAGGGAAGTCTCTTGAACTTCCAGCACTTTAATTGTGCCACCCCCTTTGATTAATTATGCTACATTAGTTAATTAATTAATTAATCCAACTTAATTTGTGCCAATAATTTAAAATTGGACAAACATATTTATTTATGTTGGCTATTATTTTTTGGTGGGATTGGGGAATGGATTGGAAAAAGGATAGCTTTTGGAGGATTATTCTCTCCAAAAAAGAATGCTTCTCCAAATGAAGAATGCTTCTCCAATGAAGAACACCAATGTTCTCCAACAACTTGGGCTTATTCCTCATGACATCCTCCAATGTGGGATGTCTTCAACAACGACAATCCGATGACTATCCTTCCCTCCTCTAGATGTCAACAAACCTATGAGGTAGGGGTTTAATTATGTGTTATTATTGTTTCCCATGTTCTTCCCTTCTAAACAAAGAAGGGGGATCAACTCTCTAACTAGTTGATCTGCCGATGTTTTCATTAGCAGGTTGGGGAATAATTATTCTCCGAGGAGGTAGGGTTTGATGTTTTGAATTTCCCCCTTTCCCGTTCTTGATGACTCTTAGTAATTCAAGAAGAATTTGTAGCCACTTGCTACCATTCTAACGCGGAGAGTGTGGGCCAAATGAACATGCCATGACCTCTTCGCAATCCTTGTGATTGTTTGTTGTGTTCTTGTGATAGAGAGAGCAACAACCAACACTGGAGAGGCATGGGAATGGAAGCCGACACCACGACCAGCTATGACGAAGGTGAAGGCGCAACCGCACCACCCGACAGAAGAGAATCATGGCTCGTGTCGCGTCGGTAAAGGGAGGATGGTCAGACGAGCAGGTCGCCAGCGAAGTCACAACGCATGATCGTGCCACAAAAAGAGGACGGCTGGCCATCCGGCCAGCCGTAGTGGACCACCACACCACAACCACCCTAATACACCGTGCCGCCCCGCCGCACCACCGCACCGCGGCGCCCCGCACCACCACGACCGCCGCGCCGCTCCATGGCACCCCACTGCACTACGGCTGCACCGCTACACCACGACCACCCCACACCACGGGCCGCCCAAATCGGGATGGGTCAGACCCAATGGGTCAGGCTAGTCGACCTGAACCAGGTCGGCCCAGACCGGGTCGGGCCAGACCCGGACCAGTTTCGACCCCATATTCTCTTTTGGCCACATCTTTGGAACCGAGCATCCGTTTGACGAACTGTTAGTGGTTCCAGAAACCTTGGAGTGATATAGGAACTTTGGTATACCCCACTTTAATTTTTGATTCTGTTGAGATATGGTCAGGTTGGATCGAGCACGAATCCAACTGGGCCCTCAGGACTAAAAGGCTAATAACTTATAGAGAGGGCGTATGATTGACGAACTGTCTATTATGTTGAGTCCCCTATGATGTGGTAGTCCTTTGGGATACTTCTTCGTGGGACTTAGTGGTATTTGGAGTATCAAACAGTAGCTTGAGGAGAGAACCCTCCCGGATATGAGCAATCTTAGTGCAAGAACCCTATAGCGTACTATGGCGATGCCCTAGGATCTTGTATGGGTATGACAATGTACATGAAACGTACTAGGATCATGTGTGGGTGTGACGATGTACTGGCGATGTACTAGGATCTTGTGTGGGTCTGACGATGTGCTGGATATGTACTAGGATCCTGTGTGGGTCTGACGATGTACTGGCGATGTACTAGGATCCTGTGTGGGTATGACGATGTACTGGCGATGTACTAGGATACTGTGTGGGTCTGACGAGGTACTGGCTTTGTACTAGGATCATGTGTGGGTCTGACGATGTAATGTAAATGTACTAGGATCTTGTGTGGGTCTGACGATGTGCTGGCGATGTACTAGGATCCTATGTGGGTTTGAATACGTACTGGCGATGTACTAGGATCCTATGTGGGCCTACGACATACTGGAAATGTACTAGGATCCTGTGTGGGTCTGACGATGTACTGGCGACGTACTAGGATCCTGTGTGGGTCTGATGACGTACTGGCAATGTACTAGGATCTTGTGTGGGTATGACAACTCACTAGCGATGTACTAAGATCCTGTGGGGGTCCGACGATGTACTGGAGATGTACTAGGATCCTGTGTGGGTCTGATGAGGTATTGGAGATGTACTAGGATCCTATGTGGGTTTGGCGATGTACTTGCGACGTACTTGGATTTTGTGTGGGTCTCATGTAGTACTGGCGATGTACAAGGATCCTGTGTGGGTATGATGATGTACTGGAGATCTTCTAGGATCATGTGTGGTTCCGACGATGTACTGACAATGTACTGGGATTCATTGTGGGTCTGACGATGTACTAGGATCCTGTGTGGGTCTGATGAGGTACTAGGATCTTGTGTGGGTCTGATGATGTACTACAATCCTCTGTGGGTCTAATGATGATTTAGGATCCTTCATGGGTCTTCCTCTTAATAGAGTAAGATGATTAAGTAGTTACATCTAATCATCTCTACTATTGTGCCTATGATATACCTGGTGTGAGTTGAGTCCGTACCTGTGTGGTACTTTCCTTTGTGGTAATACGTTTGTGGTATTCTTATGTGTGGCGTACATGTGTCGTATAGTTGATCTTTTGATTTTGATTTGGGCTCTGTGTTTCTTCATGATTGAGATGGGCATACTTGATAACTTAGGTATATGTATGGGCATATACATAAGTGGGGTTTTCAGTTGATTTCATGCTATGTGGTTTATCTTTTGTGGATATTGTGACACCTTGAGAGTCTTGGGGTCCCTAATGAGTATCATTATACTCACCCATGCATGGGTTATTCCTACACTTTGTTGTGTGTGGTATAGACGATGAACAACACAGACTGAGGGCGAGCGTACTAGGACTAGACAGTTCCTGGTGGTGGGCCATACGGTGTGTCGGTACGCAGAGGAGACGAGCGGACATGGAGTGATAAGGAGGCGATCTGTACCAACCCTTCAGGTAGGAACCTCAGAGGATGACCCAATATCTATCTTTATCTTTCTTTAGTTGTTTTTTATTTTAGTTGTACTTGTACCTTTACTGTTGATATTGTATTCTGGCCCCTCTTACTTCCAAAAAACTTTTTTCTATACAGTTTACTTGTGTTCATATCTTTCTATGTTCTTGGTTTCTTGTTTTTACAGGATATAAAGGCAATTAATTCCCGATTTTAGGGGATACGCCTTTCGGTGCTAGTCACCAGCCCCTGGCCTAAGGAAGATGGGCTTGGGGTAGTCCTTGTACATGCCTCGGGGGAAGGGTCATGATAAATTGGTATCAGAGGAGTCGATTCTTCCATAGAACATTGTACTCTGATCGTTTTAACACCAATAGTGTTAAGTGTAGTGAGTGTGGTTATCAGTTTAGGGAATCTAGTGTTGGTGTGGTAGCCGACGTATCCATACACCAGGACCCTGACTTCTGATTTCCTACTCAGTGCACAAAAACACTGACAGCATGTGTGTTTTTCAAGAGTTTTCTTTGTGATCTCTTTGAGTCAGCTCACCAGGTATAACTTATTGACTGTGGGGAACCTCTTCTTTATCATAGTGCCCTTTCTTAGAGAACTATATAAGATTCCCGAGGGAGTACATGATGACGGACCACCGAGCGATGAGGCTCCGGTGTAGGGCTCTCTTACTATGTTGGAACCTTCGGGTAGTGTACCAACAGCACCACCACCCATTGGTCAGCAATTCCCACCAGCCACACTAGTGGATGGTGCATGCCGGCTGAGCACGTTTCACAAGTTGCAGTAGCAGAGGGAATTGAGGTTCCGAGGCGAGACAGATTCCCACGCTACTGAGGGCTGACTGGAGGCGATTTCTATAGTTTTCTGCCAATTTGAGACACCAATAGAGATGATGGTGATCTTAGCTACTAGTCTTTTTCAGTGAGTGACCATGAGTATGTTCTGCATGGTGATGAGGCTTCGATACATGGACCATTACACGAGATAGTACCTTCAGGTAGTGTGTCACCTATATCAATGCCCGTTGGACAACAGTTACAACCAATGGCACGAATAGAGTACACATGTAAGCTTAGTTCCTTACACATGTTTCAGAATCAGATACCACTCAGGTTCCAAGGTGAGCCCGACCCCTAGGCAGCTGAGGACTAGCTTGAGGAGGTGGGTCAGAGTTCCCTATATCTCCTTCAGCTTCGATAGAACGACATGTCGGTAGCTGAGTTTTCATCGAGGCGTAACGACTATCCCAGGTACTCGATGAATATAGTACGACCAATGTTTTAGGGCTCAGAATGCCGAGTGAGGTGTGTTTAGGGACATCCCTATCAGCACTATTCCTATATGCCTTCCTACTTATGTTAGGGTGCTAGAGAGAACCTTTGTGGTTGAATGTTTTTTGGATGAGTGGATGCAGCCAGTGAATGTCAGTAGTGGGAAAGCAGGAAACTGATTCCAGTATCAAAGACTTGGGCGTGTAAAATGTTTCAAGAAGAGGAGGTTTTAAGGATAGATGAATCTGTAGGGCTACAGATGTGAAAGTATAGCTAAGAGAGCAACATGAGGTGGTGTACATTTGAACATGTTACAACCACCACCCATATGTGGTTCACACCAGACTCAGGGATCTGGAGGACTGAGGAAGGGAGTAGCTGCATCCGGTCATGGAGTGCGACCGAAGGGCTCTAGGAATGATTCAAGGTATGGTCTGTGTCTACTACCACCTGCCATTTCAATATACATAGGCACCAATCATTCCTTCATTCCACAAATCTTTTGCAAGATCTATAGTTTCTGGTTAAACCACTGACTTGACCCTCACATCTGGAGATACCTTTGGGGGGATTCTCGATAATCACACATATGCCGACGATGTGATCTGACCCTTGAGGTGAGAGTTTCGGTTGAAACCTCTTAGTGGAAGCAATGAGGCCTTACGACATTAGTTGGGGTATAGACTGGACATCCATAGTTCATACTTAGATTGATCATATTAGGAAAAAAGGTTGTGGTTTCTCTACAATGTTGTAATGGGGTTTTCCTGGGTCTGTGAAAAAGTAATCCCAGCCATCCCATGATAAAATCATGCATAGGAGGGTGCAACTAATCAATCTTGAGTTGGCCAGACTTACCCATGTAGAAGTAGGAGTTTTCTGTTTTCAGTTCCAAACAGGAGTGGTAGAGCATGGGGACATATTTTCAAAAGATGTTTCTAGGATTACCCCCCTAGGGAGAGGGAATTCTGGTTTGTTTAGGTACTACTGTAGTTTTGGACCATGCTTCTCCAGGGTAGCAGCATCCTTGTCAGCTTTGACGAAGAAGGAAGAGACTTTCTTGTGGGAAAAGAAGTGTCAGAAGAACATTCAGAAGTTGAGATAGAAACGATGGATAGAGTTCCTACAGGACTATGACTTGGAGATAATCATTACTCATGGGAAGGGGAATGTGATAGCAGACACACACATTAAGAGGTTTGGTCAGCAGCTGCTAAGTGAGACGTCAGAGCAGCTAGTTGCACTGCAAATATCATTCATGGATAGAGATGACACTGCTTACCTCTAGTATATGACTGTCACTCCCCAACTCCTTCATCAATTTTCGGAGGTGCAACTTGGGGGCATTGACTGCAAGGCTCGACATGATCAGATATTCATAGGACAAACACCTAATGGATTTGTTGAAG
Source organism: Viscum album (assembly GCA_963277665.1). Classification (NCBI taxonomy): domain Eukaryota; kingdom Viridiplantae; phylum Streptophyta; class Magnoliopsida; order Santalales; family Viscaceae; genus Viscum; species Viscum album. The sequence goes on along the minus strand of OY728150.1, from coordinate 29,403,394 downwards.
GTTGGGAGCAGGGCTTCCTCTTTAGAGAACGTACCATGGTACCAGTGGTGCTTTAGAAGGATGTGTTGAGGGAGTTCCATACATCCCCTATGGCAGTACATCCTAGTGTGGTGAAGATGTACCAGGACCTCTGGAATTAGTATTGGTGGCCATGGATGAATAAAGTAGTGACAAAATTTGTATCACAATGCCTCACTTGTTATCAAGTAAAGACAACTTAGAGTTGGCATAAGTCTTATTCCGACTGGATACAAAGACCCTTGGAGTTCCCAGAGGGGGACCACGTATTCTTGCGAGTCTCTCCTTAATGGGGGTTAAGGAGATTTGGCCGAGGTGGAAAGTTATCACCGAGTTTTATCAGTAATTTTTTGATACTTTGGAGGAAAAGTAACGTAGAATACCCATTGGCTCTTCCAACGCAGTTGGAGAGGGTGCACAACGTTTTCCATATACCCCAGCTGAGGAGATATGTGCACGAACCTTCTCACATCATCAACCATGGAGAGATGGAATTTGATGATGGGGTGACGTTTATTGAGGATCCAGTTGAGATTGAGTGTTGACATGAGTGGGTCCTTCTTGGGTGGTTGATACCTCTGGTGTGCATATGCTGGCATTACAGGGACCTCTAGGAGAGCACATGGGAGTGAGAGGCTCAGATTCATGCTCAGTATCATTTTTTTTATTTTGTCATTGTTGTGGATTTTGAGGACGTAAAGACCTAAGGTAGGGAGAATTTAATGTCAAAAAAATTCCATGTAATATTTTTTTAATTATATGGAATTATTTGAAGACCGAAAAATCTGACGGCGTGCGATTCTGAGGCCTGGAGTGCCCCGAATGATCCATCGAAGTTTGATTGAGTTTTAATTAGCGCTTATAAGCAGTTTTCCTAAAAAAGTGGAATGACTCTTAAATGGTAACCCAAATAAATAATTTTGGGGCATGTTGCATTCAATATGGAGGGTTTACTCTAGGCATGACTTAAGTTTAGTCGGTGTGAGCTTCCTGTGAGAAAACATAAAAAATGTCATAATCATAAATAAAATAATTAAATTTATTTATTTATTTTTCAAATGCTTATAACTCCCAAATGGTAGCTCAAATTGAAAATATGATACCTCCGCAAAACTCATGAGGGAATTATTTATTTATACAGATACTAACTTTGGCTGGTGAGGGCCACCAGTGAAAGATAGTTTGTGGCTGTAAATAAAATAATTAATTGACAACTGTTTTATTATAAAATTGATAACTTTTAACTGGTAACTCAGATTAGAAACCCGAGAGTACTGTTGGGTTCTATGAGGCATGTTTCACTTGGGAAGAGCCTAAACTTGACCGGTGCAGGTAGAGGGTGACTATTAATAATTTTTTGAACTTTTTATCAAGTATATTCTATAAACGCACAAGAGGCATTTTGTAACTTTTGAACCGGTGCTCGGAATTGAAATCTAAGGACACCGTTGAACACGCACCACCGGTATTCTCTTAATGAGACTTTAACCTTGACCGCATTTGGCCGAGGGTGAAAATTAGTTTTTGTGTTTTTCGTGAGAATAAAAATAAAATAAAGAACAACCTTTTATTTTTGTTCATGAAGCCTCTCAATGTGGATGATAAAGAGGTGGGGACCACCTGAACTGAAACCCATAATTTGAATTCAAAGGCGGATGAGAATATATTACATGATTAATGGACATGGATTATTTCGACCAAATGAGTATCAAAAAATGATATCATTTTTTTGGAAGGCATTGGGTTCCATAAATAAATTCAATTGGATATTGTTTTCATGTAGAATGTAACTATTTTTAATAATGAAAAATCAATATTCATTTAAATATCAAATGTTTCATAAAATATGAAAAGATTCCATAATTTTTAATTTTTTGTGAAAATAATTGTTAATCAAATGTGAAAGAGTTTTTTGGAAATGATATGTGTTTAAAATATGTGATTTTTTAAAAAATTTCTCTGAAAATAGTACATAGAGTGATTATCACTCATTTCTGACATTGAAAAATGTTGTTGATATATCCTAAATAATGTTTCATAAGGTAATTTGGATCTTCTATAATTGTGATATTCATAGTAAGATTTTGAAATCGAAGTGTGATGATCAATGATAAGATATCAGTGAAACAATAACTATGTATCTTTAATTATGTATTATATTATGATACAAATATCAATCCCCCTTGAAACCGTGAGAAAAGTGATACAAATAAGGGAGAGACGCTTTTATGGTACTGATAAAACCCTAAAACATGTAGTTAGTGGGACTCTTCTAGAATGTTCATTGATAAAATATTTTATCCGTAGACGTAGTAATGACTATTTGATTTTTTCATATCAATATAATATTAGTGTGTTCTCATTGGATGTACCCCTATTTCTGAAAACCATGTATAATTCTTTATTTTTTTCTTATTCTTTTCTCATCATCTATAGTATAACAACATGTTTATTTAGATTAAGAAATCATAAATATTATCTAAATAAGGATACGATAAGAACAATATAAATTAGGTACTCTTTTATAGGTTAGTATAGGAGTTTCCAAACTAACAAGTGATGTAAACATCAGTTTGGGTTGTTTTATTTTTGGTTATATGGGAAAATTTATTTTCATACCATTATCCATGCCCCTCCATGGGTATATCTCAACAAAAATTCACCTAGGGACAATAATTTGTATGTGAGGGTATGTTTATCATGATAGATGTTATTTATACTGAATTTGTTATATTTTTTTGAATATAATTATATATTTACCATCTGACCTTGTAAATATAAAGAATATAAAATTGCATAAAATTTCTACATGAATTTCATATATAATAACTATTTTAGAGAAGTGTGTTATTTTTCTAAAGGATACTAACTTTTATCATACAAAGTGAAAGAATGATTCTTGTTTTTTATATTTCATTACATTCACTGTTATTATAAGAAAATATACAAACAAACTTATATGAAATGTAATGTTGAAACAACTAATTATTGTGTGTTATCATGAAATTAATATTTAGTATCCTTCCATAAATCATTTGTGGGTGATCATGGTATTATAGAAGAATAAAAAGAAGAATAAAATGAAAAATGATGCAAATCAGATATAGTTTATATATAAGAAAAATTATTTTAGTTAACTCAGAATCATAAATAAATCACTAATTCAAATCACTGTAGGTTTAAGAGAGAATAATGATACTCACACCACAAATTTGTTGTATTTTTCTTCCATCATGAGATATTATGAATCTGGTTTCATTTAAATGATCCTTTTCACAGAAGTTATTCAAATTATTAGGAGAATAAATATGAATTAGTTTTCAAACACGAATGAGTTGAGATAGGATCACCAATTACCTTAGTAAGAATAGGTGTCATAGAAATATGAAGTATTTACAATTTGGAAAAAATGAATGCTCAAGGTAATCTATATGAAAAAATGAACATGATATTGAAGTGAAAATGACCTCATAAATGGTTTTGGAAGCACTAATTATACCACTAAAAACACAATTAGATTAGATTATAAAGTACAAAAAAATGATTATGTTTGGGTAATATTCCTTCCTAATAGGAGGAGAAGGATTTCGGGATTAAATATCATGATTGGAGGCTAAAACCCACAAATAAGAGGACAATGATTACTACCATTGGTGCACCATCAAGTGGTGGCACAAATATAAAAATATAGAGTTAGTAATAAATTAGAATAGTCATTATATAATTAGTATTAGTTACTCACATAGGAAGGTATCCTCTATGTGATACTATTTTGGAATCCTAGGATAAACCAGGAATGTATTCCTCAAATCCCAAGGGCTCAATGGAAGAAGGAAATATTTTATAAAAACAACTTAATGTTGGATATACAATTCAATTTATATTTTTAGTATGTGGTTTTATATTTATACTAGAATCAGTCTTATAAATTAGAATTATATAATTGGAGGAATTAAACATTTCATTTTTAATTTCACCATTATGATGAATAGTAGAAAGAATGTTTACACTATTTTTTTCTAATTGTTTATTTATTATCCACTCTATATAGAAATAGTGTATCCCCATGAACATTACACCATTAATGAACATCACTTACCTCATGTAATTACTCTAAGAAGTAAATAAAAATAATTGTGGAGAAAATTAAGGAATATTTGAAAACTATGGGAGTGGATGATTAATGTTTAATGAACGATCCACGATATATGAATGCATCACAGGTGGCATTATTTTCTGCCAATGTAATAAAGAAATGAACCTTTATTTCATTTTTTCATAAAATGCACCTAAGGGAACAATATGGAGATAAGTGTTCATATTACCAATAAAATATAAAAACTTTTAATGAAGATAAATTACAACTCTAGTGTAGCTAAAAGAGTTTCTTATAAAGATATGGAATATTTAGAAATAAAAAAAAATCCAAATGTTTCTTTTCTTAATGATATATTACAAAAAAATGAAATCAGATATGAAATATGGTAAATACATTTTGGATAAATAGATATGTATTAAGTTAATGAGTAGAAGGATTAAATCTCTAATAGTTTTGGATATCATTTTTGGGTAATAGTACCCATGGAACACGATTTTCAGCCTTGGCATACGATAAAATGGAAATGAATATTTAGATAAATAACAGGTCTAAATAAAAAATATATTTTGATATTTTTGTATCTCGAATCACATAATGGAGAACAACATGTTTTTCAGTAAATGATAATACTATAAAGAGTGTTAAAAAAGATGAAGGTTTTAATGAGGTAATGGAATTCATTTCATCAATAATAAAAATAAGAATGTATAGTGCTATATTGAATTATTTTTCTACCCACACATTTCTCATTCTTCAACTTGAGGATGTAAAAAGTCTCATATCCCCATTTTTTAATGTAATTTACAATAGTTGATGTGTTTTAGTATTATCAGGGATACATCCATTTTTATGTTATATAAAATATTAAATTTGACGTTGTGATTCACACTAATCATTAAAATGATAACCAAGTCAATTAAATTTTAATATTTATTGTATTTAGAATTAAAATTATTATGAATAAAAAAGAAAAAAAATCAAATGAATAATGAGTAGAATCTCTGATTGGAATATTTATTTGATTGTTAATAATAAATTAAATCACTAAATGGATTTATATAACAAGAAATATTATTTACAGATAATAATGATATAATAATTAAGACTTTGCAATAAATTGGGATTTCATGATTTTTTTTTATTTTTACCTGACATGTGATATCATCAATAATTTCTCATGATATTAGAATCTATGATGGATTAGACTCCAGAAAAATATAATTATATTTTCAATGACAGATATAAGAATGTATTGAATAGTTTTAGAATGATGATATTAAATCTGAAATCCCCAACAACCATGGAATTTTACCCTGGGGATGAGGCACATAATTATTTACCAAATTTGTTTTTTGATGTTATCCCAAATGATAAACAAATCAGTCATAATTTCAGAAGTTTCTCATGAAGATGGTTTATCAAATGCTTCTAGGTCATTGAAATCATTTTTCATTTGGAATTATTTAAAAAATGGCGGCATCTATACATTTGTTATCAATTATTGTGTGTATTATTTTTTTGATATTTATCAATTATGTGTCTGGAAATAATAATTAAACAATAATAAGTATGTAAAAGTTCCATGAAATAAAATAATATCATTTTGTTTCTTTTGATATAGTGAAGAAACTATGTGTAATATACAATTATGATGTTATTAAAATAATATTTTGTTTCACATGCTGATTCATGAACAAATAAGATTATAAGTCATTTTGATATAATTTTATTTGGTTTTAAATATTAGAAATAAAAAATAACACTGAAAGCTGCTATAGATGAAATATTTTTCCATGATAGATAGGTTTCTCAATATTGATTTCATGTTTGAAGAGATTTCAAAGAAGATGAATAGAATTTATGTTTGTAACCAGGGACCCTATCAGTAAAAGGATTGCATTACTAACATTTCATTAGATTATATTTTGTGTATAATTAGTAATTTAAAGGTCATGTTGGAAAAATAAGATAAATAGAAATTTTTTATGGAAATAATTTATAATGGAGTTGTAGCTCAATGATGTATTTCTTATCTCAGTGATATCAATCAATAGATTCTTTTCTTATTCAAAATCAATAAATTATTGGGTAAATGATATTTTCATGACTGTGTAATCATTATTTCCCAATATACACGCATTTTTAATTCGATATTTTGATCATATAAGACTATATTTAGTTTAGATTTTCTGAAAATATGATAGAATAATGTATCAGTAATTTTTTCCCTTTTTAATATTACAAAATAGTGGATCACAAATCTTATTGAGCCCCTAACCATACCTAAAAAGGAGGAGTAAGAAGTTGATGTTGTAAATAAGACAATGTTGAAAATGTTCATTGAAAATAGATATATAAAAAAAGTTTTTGGTAATTTTTCTTGATGAATTAATTTACCTAGAAAAGTTTATGATGTGGAATTCATTTGATCTAATATCCATGTGACCAGTATCACATAATTTGTATTGAAAAAATATTTATTATAAAACAAATTTAGACAGTATACAAGATCAATTTCTATGAACTAATTTTAAAAATGTAGAATCCAATATTAGGAAATGGATCCACTAATTTGATTCTAACAAATACAATGGGGAATATTGTTAGACTACAATTATAATTGTTGTTTTATTAATTGGATTTTTTATAAACAATAGTGTGTTAGATTCAGCAGTGACATTTGTATGGTTTTAGGGTCTAATGTTAAAATGAATTTGGACTATGTTGAAAGGTTTAGATTCACTTGTGTTTTCAATAGTAATAAATTTTGGTGATTTCAAGGGCCACAATAGGATACCATAATTTAGAACAAGATAATACAAAGTGACTAGATTAATTTAGAAAAGAAATAGGAGAAACAATAATGGGATGAATTCTAAAAATTTTGTATAGATGATATAAGACTATAAACACCTTAATATATTAATGAATAAATAGGTATATAAAAAGTTTTTGAGTATAATAATTTGGTTTTCGATAATGGATAAAATGAATATGTGTCAGAAAATAATATGTAATGGGATCATGGTCATTCATATCCATCAAAATGAAATATGGAAATATATATTTTTATCAAATGAGAATTTTATGTCAATTTTAACTATAGAATTTTTATGTTTCCTAAAAATAAATTATGGGGATTCCTAATAAAAATATAGTAAATGAAAGTGTTCGATAAAGGTTTTGAAGCATTATGAAGTCCCATGTTGGGAAATTCCTATAATGTTTTTTGAACCTCTTAAATAAATTTGGTATTTTAAAGTCATTAGTGTGAATTATACTAAACAAAATTTCCAATCATTAACTTTTTCTGAATCCAAAATGTTACATCCAAGTATAGAGGTGCACAAGGTAGTTGATTGATGGGAAAAAAATTATATAAAATAGAGATTACCACCAGTTTGAACCATAAAGATCTATTAAATACATGAATGTTCTATAATTGTGAAATAGTTTTACAAATTTATTTATTACACTAATCAGTATCACAAAAATAAGTTGCATGAAGACAAGGCTTCGGTAACATGAAGCAAGTGAGTTTGATGAATTGATGGAATGTTTAATGAAGCTGTAAGTTTTTTGAATGCATCCACATAGTCAGTATTTGTGTAATTAAAGTTACATGTATCAATCTGAAACAACTGTATTTCATGAAAATATTTAAGTATGTTTGAATGATTATGGATTTAATAACATAGTGATTGTTGAAAAATGATAATCCTTTATTAATGTACCATAGTTTTGTAAAAACATTTGGTGTTATATGAAATTTTTTGTTGGGAAATTACTGAAAGAGAACAATATATAAATTTATCGACACTCATAACATACCATTATAAAGGATGATGGTATTACTTTGAAAATAGTCCACCGATGATTGTAAATTTTATTTAATGGTAATGTGTATACTCATATTGACATATAGTAGTGTGAATATAGACTAAAACATATCAATGTTTCAAAATATATATAGTGAAGTCTTTTTTTATCATATGAGATAAAATAAATTTCCTCTAGATGTTGAGATCAAAGGGATATGTATTACAGAGTAATCCATGGGTTGTTGTGAGAAAATCCTTAATCAAATTGGTACGAATCATTAAATGGAGTGATGGTAAAGTAAGTATTATTTATTAATAACTATTGTAGATTAGTGGATTTTATCACATCAACACGATGTATGTGTGTGGTCCTTGGATGTACCGCAATTTAGGGGGACCATGAAAAAATGATAAATCTTATGTGTTCAATTTACATATATCATACTTGATATAAATCAGTTCATATGGATTATGTGAATATTGATTTTATATAAATGAGTAAAATATATGAATATCATAAATAAGATCATCATTAATATGTGAAATCAAGAGTGACAAAACTAAACAAGTGAGGTCAATATTAGTTAGGGAAGCGACATTTTCATGTTTTCTATGGAAATAATGATGAGTTCCATACCCTGTTTCAATAACCCAACCTTGTTATTTATCAATAATTTAAATTATGGGTCCTATAATAAAACAATATGTACTATGATTTGATGAGTAATAAAATTCATGTCATTTACTCATTTTTTCCAATGAGCTATGGGAATTTGAATTCATTAGTAAAGATATAATAATGTGAAGGATTGTTTTGGGGGAAATCATAGGTTGGAGGACTATTTATTTGAGTAAAGTGAATTCATTTTCTACTCTTTTTTGGTAATTTAATATATTATACTAATGTTTTGATATCTTTTGGTGTTGAATTTTGGATATGTCCATGAGGGGGATCTTTTGATGAAACCAAAGCCAAATTGAGACTAAAGGGAGGATTCCGCGGTGGGGAAGGGAGGTGTGCATAAGAATGAGGGTATGCATGAAAGATTCCCCTCAGTGTGAAAATTATTGTGTTCCCTATGTGACGTCAAAGGGACCCTTTCAGGCCCCCCATCAAAAAACTATCCAAGGCATGGGTGTGAAGGAATAGAGTTTGGTGTGAAAGTATCTCCTAGGAGTGCAATCTCATGCACACCCAATGTGACGTCAAATGGGAATTTCCGCATAGAAACTCTTTCTCTCAAACTCATTGAATTTAAGAAATAAAATGAAGCATACACCCTGCCATTTAGAGATGGATATAAAAGACAAAGTGACACTCTTCTGTACGAAAGATTCCTTTTCCGTGACCGCGTGAAAAAATTATGGCCTCAAGGTGTTGGATCTTATACGACCAGTCCCCAAAGGGTCCTCCATTTAGGTGGGAATTCATAGGAATGATCCTTGTCCATTTACTTTTACCCTAAGTCATTTTCAAATAAAATATTCCTCTTATGTGCAAATTCCCCTTCCATCATACAAATATTTCCCGCATCCTTTTGGTTTACGCCCAACTAATCCATGTTGCGCGTAGCCTCCCATCATGTGTGTAGCCTCCCATATTATGTGTGGCCCTCCTTTTGTGCTCCATGTTCTATCCTTACCCTAATGCACCATTTCTAATCCCCTCTTAAATGTGAAACCTTGGTTGTACATAGTCTCCTCCCTTACGACCCTCCAGTTTTGTATGTAGTGATTTCAAGGTCCCATGGGTGGTGTTTTATGTTGTGTTTCTTTACCGCATGCTTCTTCCCATAGGCATGCTAAAGACTATTTATTCTTCACATATCCACACAAGTGTGGGCCCCTCAAAAGATCTCTCTACAACACCCACTCATTATGATATTTCTAGTTCCTTCCCTTCACCAAGGGATGATGTGTGCCAGTTATGTTTGTCATTGGGGTCCGGAGTGAACCTGTCTCATCTGATATGCAGGACACTAAACTGCTAAGAACCATTATCCCTAGAATGTGATCTTAAAACTATGGCCTTTCCCCATTCCACAAACATGGGGCACCCCGTCTCGGACATTCTCTACACCCTCTCATCTCCACATGAGTGATATCTTCCTCACAAGGAATGAGATCCTCCATACAGGAGCATTTCCTATCCGCGGGGAAGGGAAACCATCTTAGTTTAAGCCCTTACACTTTCTTGTTGGAGGAAGCACCCATGATCATCCTCTCTTCTTCCATGAAAAATACCAAAGCAGAGATGGCAATAGGGACCTTCGTTCTCCCATCCCTCTCCCTCTATGCTTTCTCAACATCAGGCCTCCATCATAGAGTAAGTCTCAATCTCCATTTCCTAGGGCCTCTAACCACACATAAGCCCCTATTTCATCTTTGGGATGCTAACCACGTGTAATACCCTATTTCCACTTTGGGCCGCTAGCCATGTGTAATCCCCATTCCACTTCCCATAGACACAGATTACACGGCGTGATCGTTAGGTCTTTGATTCCTATTTTTTTCACACTGAGCATGAATCATGTGGGCTTATAGTAAGCATAGACCATGAAATTGTCTCTAGTACTTCATAGCGTGTAATCCCCAACACATCCCGAAAAATGTAGACATTGATCCTTTCCGAGGCAAGGTACGTAGGAAGACTCCCAGAGGTTCATTACCAACACCGACTGGTCCTGAACACTTCACGTCAGTTCACCTTCATCCCGTATGACAATAAATTTTATCCACGCATCCTGAACTGTGTGAAATTTGATCCTTGACAAGGCCTGGTACATAGGATGCCTCCCCAAGGTTCAAGCCCAACAGATACTGGTCCTGACCACTTTAGGTCGGTTCACATAAGTCCCACATGACATTAAACGGTATCCTCCATCCTGAACTATGTGGACTTTAATCCTTGTCAAGGAAAGGTACATAGTAAGCCTCCATGTGGTTCATGCGCATCACCCATTGGTCTCGGCCACTTCACATCGGTTCACCTTGGTCCCAAATGACTTTAAACTATACTTCCCTTTTCATCTCGTAATATGTTAAACTATATCCAGTCAAACTATGTGGGATTTGATCCTTGCTAATGTAAGGTAGATTAGAAGGCTCTATGAAGTCTAATCCCAATCGGCGGTCTGTCATTGTGAACCTCGACCAGAGTTAAGATGTTGGAATCCCAATTGATAGTAAGTCATCATGATCTCCAACCAGTGGTAATCCATTGGAATCCAAATCGACAGCATGCCATTATTAACCCCAACTATTGGTAAGCCATTGGAATCTGAATACAACAGTATGTCGTTATAGCCCGCAATAGATGGTAAGAAATTGAATTCCCCTTCATTGGGACCCACATCTCTGGTCTGCCCCTCGAGCATCTTACCAACCCAGGGATACTAACCACGTTTAAGACCCAAGATTCCATTGGGTCGATTTCCTCTGTGCACACCCTAATTCCATGCCCCATACTGAACTATGTGGTCTTTGATTCCCTGGAACAGGGATACGTAGGAAGCCACTCTGAGGTTCAAGCCTAATATCTACATCACTCTCACATCATCTACATCTAATTCTTCATCCACTATCAACAATCCATATCAATCTTGATTATTAACTGGGTCACCACATCCTGATGAGATCGTTTCAACCACATTCTCGCAACTCCTAGAATAAATTGGGTAACTAACCATTTGTTATCCCTAGCATTAGTTTTCCCTACTAGTGTTTCACCCATATGATCCACTACAAATTGTGTTTTGATCAGTCTAATCTATCTCTACTAGATGTTAAACTCACGACATACCATGTATTAATCATGTGAAGCTGTGGAAAACCTCATAGACAGGCATATGGCACAAATATTTCCCACATTCGACTTGGGATTCATTAGGCTTCCACGTCGTTGAGAAGGCCTATCATAAGGGGAAGACACCCTGATACTCTAGTGTTCTAGAATCTAGACATGCCAGCGATGTCCAACGTGACTAGTCCCCCGACCAAAAGATGCTACCATGGATGAAACCATTGGAATGTCTTGATAGAAGTAGTGTAATTAATAGGCATCCATGAAGGCATGTCACTAGGAAGCATTTCACGAACAATGTCTTAAGTCTATGAGGGATAACTAGAATAGGTAACGAGTTAAGGGGAGGAATCCATGGAAGGAGAAACCAACATCCCGTCATCCTGTTTCTATCAAGGATCAAATGTCCCTAAATAATCGATGGATGTCGCCCGCCTTTGGGAAGCGGGAATGTGGGGCAACATGTGTGCGTCCTCCGAAAACGACGGATGTGCGCCCTAGAGAATGTGTTGGAAACAGAAATGGTGAACCCTATGTAATGTTATCCTCCTCAAGATGGGGATTAGTAGTGTTCGAGACATTAGTGGATTTATGTGTCACCGGATCTATGTACTTGAAACCAGGTCCTGCCGAACAAATAGTGGGCCTGGCGTGAAACTCACTAGAAATTGGGGCAGTTAATCATTAGACATCTCAGTCTGCGACGTTGTCAGCATGGATCCTTCTTTCCTACCATAGAATATGGAATGTAATTGGGGAACTAAACTTTTCTTTCCTTATTTTAGCATTAATGATTAAATCTCCCAGCTTTGCAGGACCCAATTTTCCAAGATAGAAAACCGATCACCGCCCACCCATCGACACAGGGGTAGGGGGAACATCAATGTGGCAGTCCTGCATAGACTCATCTCCCCCATGGAAGCCTCCACATCCACGGGTGTTGGGTGCCCACACCCCATCTCCCCATATAAAATCATCCAGAAAAGGGTGAAACATGATCTTGTATGATGATACGAGGAATAGGGTATTATTACAACATGGGATATGGCCCAAAAATACTTAGAGGATTTTGTGACTCTTCACCACCACCACTCCCAAGGGCCGTGCATGGAGCCACTACTCCCTACTCTTGTTCCTAATCGTTTCGAGTTCCTCTCCCTGGAATGCTTTGATAACTACCTTACCTACACCAATGTGGGGAGGAATGTCTGGGCCAGCCCAGTCGAGATCCCGTTCTAGGGGCTCCCAAGTAGGATTACCACTAGGTTGCATAAGCACCACCACCTATCCCCACGAATTGAGGATTAGGTAAGCTATTCACCTGCACCACTGGACCTAGTCTGGTTGACCTGACGCCAGTGTCACGCATAGGATGAGGAGGACGCCTGCCAGGGGGTGTCATCATCAATGGTTACCATGGATCGTGACACCACTATCGTATATCATAAGTGCTTTGTTTATTCCAAAAAGGGCCACAAAGAATCCCATCCCTAATCGAGGCCCCAACCACCCCACGAACAGGATGGATCGACTCTAGTTTTTGCCGACACAGGTGGTGCCCACTGTGGGCCACCCCACGACAATGCCACCTAGTACGGATGTCCTCCTTATACCATCACCAATGAGAGCGCAAGTATTCCCTGCTCCCAAGTTTGGCATGGAGGTCCACCCCTCACTGGCTTTAATCTCAATGAGGGTCCTCCCCACTCTAGTAACCCTTAGTATAGATGTCTCTTCCACACCTATGACCTCAGGTATGGAGTTGTTCCTCCTGTCACAGGTCACTGGTGTGATGATACTACACATTCAGTCAAACGTCAGTAGGGGGTCTTCCCTATGTCCTTATGGAAGTTGATGAAGTTCCTCCTTGTACCAGGAACTAGAGATGTGGAGGTTTGACTCACTTCATAGACATCCAACACGAAGGTACTACCTATGTTCTGTTCGACCAGTATGAGGCCCTCCTTGAACAGATGCTGCTAATGTAAATAAGAATGGAGGTCCAACCCCTACCCTTACCAACTCCAATGGAGGTCCTTCACACTCTATAACTTCCCACAAATATTACCTCTATGCATCAGCCACTGGAGATGTAGGTCCTCTATGTGCTTTGTTTGACATATGTCCAGGTGCTCCTCACACCCCATCTCATCCAGGTAGAAGCCCTATCCGCCCCATCATCCGTTCGGCCAAAGGTCCTTCCTGAGAAAGAAATCTAACTTATCCCAAAGAGCCAGCCTGGGGTAGGAGCGGTGGTCTCTGGCACCATAAAAAGAGTGTTGAGAAGATTCAGATTACAATTAATCCTGTTTGCTTCTCTGATTCCACGGCAGAATGCAACTCAATAATGGAACCCTTACCTCGATCCTCCATGTCAAGTTTTGGGTAGGAAAAAGTCGCATCATCTTCATTCTTTTGGAATGTGAGGTCCCCGATATTCCCACTTCCCTCCACTGATACATCAAGGGGGATGAAAATTTGGCCCTTTCCAAGGGTCTGGCTGTGCAGTCATCCTTATCGTCAACATGTTAATTCTCTACTTCCACCAGAGATCACAGAGAGTTGTTATGGGGACCAATAAAGGATGAACAAAAGAAAAATCCCATTATCGTTAACCATATCCCTCGTTCTATAAACTATGGTCGCCATCCCATCTTACCAAGATGTGGTACCCCATTCATTGTATTCATCGTAGGACAAATAAAGATGTGGCAGCTTGTCATCCCATACACCGTATTCTACACCCGACATCCTATCATCTTATAAGTCTACTTCAGTAACATTTTTGATTCCCCAGCCTCCCAAAGTTGATGAACGGGGAAACCAGGGGCTAGATCATGAGTCTGAGCCAAGGATATTTTGGGACATCCTCATAGTGGATCATTTACTAGAAATATTCTAGATAGTCGTAGTACCGAACATCTTTGCACCAGAATCTCTCACCTAGGGGGAAGTCGGGTGTTTTCACCAAACCCTCTTGGAGATGCACTTTCATCTTTGTCATATGTGAGTGGCTTACCCTAAGAGTCAAAAACAAATCGAAGATATTTACCAACAATTTTGTTTGGTTGACTTGGCCGCACTCCTTGGGGCCTAGCGCCCCAAGTAGCCCGGTCGCCATCAGACCCTCCAATAATGAGGTGTCCATAGCTTTAAAGTGCTCTACAAAATTATCAAGGTGGATCCCCCCCCCCCCATGTTCAGGTCTATGGTTGGGGGGCAGTATGTTTCCCTCTATTTCAATTCTATCTAGGGCCAGCTCGATTTTCCCGGTGATATTCAGGATAGGCCTACAGATAGAGTCACATATAACATGGCTGACCTAACAAGGGGGGAGAATGAGTAATAGCTACTCAGAGAGGACATACACCCCGATGGAGTATCTAAACTATTGGATCTGTTATGATGGATCGCCTACCAAAAATGAATTTTATTGGGACTTCTTGTACCAACCAAGTCATTAGCTCTCGGTCGGAATCCCAATAAGGCTATGGAGCATCTTGGGGATGTCAAACCCTCTGACATGTCTAACTCAATGCAGAATACAGAGGATGGTCCCAAAAAATCTGTGTTTTGTCAACAGCTTGTAGAGCATAAGAATATGGTTGATGAACTCCATGTTGAGTGCACCAAGAAGCGATGACCAGACTATGGTGATCCTCGACCAAGGTAGAAGGGGTAGGTAAAACAGTCCCATGATGAATTTTCTCCGAGTGGAAATGACCATCCAACCAACATAGACAGGATAGAGGCCGAATCATATGGAAAAAAGGTGTTGTTTGTGTCTCCGAATCTACCCGAGTGGCGTGATAATATCTAAAACCCAGCTCAGGTGCCCCCGACTGCTCCACAGGTCATCCCACCAGCCGCTCCATGAGTTTCCAAGCATACTTATCATGTATAAGAACCTTCCAATGCACTATTTTCCAAGAACCCTCTTCAAGACAAGAACCCCATCCAAGATGATCTAATAACATCACTCATTTCTCATCTCGTGGTGTTGGAAACTCAATAGGTGGAATTACCACCTAATGTAAATCCATATTCGGCATGGGTCGATGATATGCCTGCACACACGCATTCTAGAAATATCACATTCTCCCTCCTTAATGAAATTGGAAATCCACTGAAACATCTGGCCCACTTCATCTTGAGGTTCAGACCCATGCTAGGAAATCCAGCACAACAAGAAGCCTCCAAACTCTGATGTTTCGTACAGACATTGGGAGGACCTAGGTTTTTTGGAACAACCAGCTACCCTTCGGGTCATTCATCTACTTGGAAGTCCTCCATAAGCAATTTCTTTATTAGTTCAGCTCAAACGCCTAGAAGATGAGTATTTTCAACCTCTTCAAGTGTAATCAAAGGATTGACGAGTGTTTTGCGGACTTTGTCTCCTGGTGGAATGGCCTCACCAACTCCATGGATATGCTACTAACACAAGAATAATAGCTAATAATGTTTGTGGGAAATGTCAAGAATGAATTGGTCCCCTGTATTATTTCCCCAATTTACCCTAGGGGATTCCATGACTTTTCTGAAAAGGCCCGGTAGCTAGAGGAAGCATTGCAGAAAGCCATGAATGGGAACGTTTGTTGCCTCCTACAATTCCCACAAGAAGAGAATATAATTTTGAGCCCGCCGAAGTGGTGCAGATTGAGTCCCACAAGAAACTGGTTTTATTTCCAATGGAGCCAACTTCACAGCCTCGTAGAGGCCCTCCACCACAAGCCCATCCTCCGACCTAGCTGCGTCCAGCATAGAATTGGCCGGCACCCCCGAATAATGTTCCGCCACCACCCTGGTGAGATTATCAGGTTCTACTTCCTCGGTAGGATCCTCTATCCCCTCGTTAGGGCCAGGATCTGAGAGACCCCTTTCTGGAGAAGATAAAGAGGATCTACTCATTCAATGAGGCTTAGGTCCCTCATTATTTCTGAAGTGCCTTAGAACGGGGAAATCTATGATCTTCTAAATCTAGGAGACCAGAAGAGGCAGATCTCACTAATTGACCCAATTAAAACTCCTATCACCTGATTCTGGGGCACACCCTCAAATATTTCTATGTGTATAAAGACTGGATTTAAAATTAGGTTGATGAAAACATAGTCAGTTTATGCCCAGCTCCAACACAAGGTTCATGTGTTTTCGTGAAGCAAGACAAGGACAATGACATCGAAGTTTTGTGGTATCGGGTTTCTAACCAAGGGACCAAGAAGTTTGAAGACTATATGGCTAGTAAGGTAGTCACTTGTTCCCAAGGTATTATCTTTTCACCTCTACATCTATATGAGCCTTCAGAATACATCGTGTCACCTGCAACTAGTATTTTTTGCATCAATGGCTCATCCTACCTCTTCCCATAAGTACAAACATCAGCAACGCAAAGGAAAATGAAGTCCCCCACCAATTCCATTGTTATCTCGTACTCTAGGAGACATAATTACCCTAGAGATGGGGATACCCCAATAATATTTCTAGTATGGGAGGATTCTTCAGGTGAAGATCAAGGGTACACCTCTGTTAATACTATCGAGCTGGTAAACCCCTACAAAAATTCTGACAGCGAGGAGTGCTAGAAAAATCCTCCCAATGTTCCCAGCAGTCACCAGCGTCGATGGGGATGTGGCTATATATTTCATCAGAGTTCCTCGATCACTACTTTTTTCCAGGATGTGCATGCCACCGAAACCAAACAGCAGGCCCATCGTAGATCTTGATAGGTGCAACCTTCCAATATTGTGTCATCAGGTTCAGCTTCCCCACCGTTTGTGTTACATGATCAGGCTGAGCCACATCGACCACACCGTGATCAGAAAAACTTTTTTATAGAGCATCATATTCATCTGATCCATATCTGGTAGTTTCTCTAATTTTATTGACTAGCTAGCAAAGTGACATTTCAACCACTAATCAACCACCAGTTTAACCGGAAGGGCTAGTAATCCTCCCTACCATAGAATGGCCTCTTGTAAGTATAATTTCATGCTCTTCATGGATGTATGATGTCCTCATGAATCTTTCCATCATTATAGAAAGGCTCTCTATCCTTGAGGCTCTTTTTCTATCAGGGAATTTGCATTAAGACCTTTCTGAGGCTTTCAGAATCCCCATATAGTTTGAGACAGAGGTAGTAGCTACATAAGTCTTCCATGCTGAGGCAGTCAAGCATTCTAAATTCTAGGCCATTATCTCATTCTCTATAGAAGATGAAGCCTCTCCCATATAGGGTAACATCTGCCCATTGTACATCACCAGTTATTTCAATGGTGTGGAGGTTCTCTGCTTCCTTCTCAACATAGGATCTTGGATCAACCTAATCCCAACCCAGACACTATGGTATATGGGGCTATCTGAGGATGAGATGAGTCCGTAGGACCTGCAAATCAAAATTATGATAGGAAAAAATAGAAACTGTGAGGTAAGATCAACCTGATGACCTATTTCAATGGCCTAGTATCCAGCATCGATTTCATGGTTGTCTCTCAAGACACAATCTACAATGCATTGATGGGTATCCCATGGATCCACCTACTTGTGTAGGTCCCTTTATCGTTTCACCAATGAATTAAGTACTCCATTAATGGATGGGTGGGAATAATATAAGGTGACACATATCCATTTTCCACTTGTGAATCCCGCTACCCAGATGCCGACTAATACAAGAGGAATGAAAAGCAGATTCGGGATAATGAGGTTGAACACTCTATAGATACATCTGACCCATGGATAGTCCAAGATGATGCCTACATTTTATCGATCCATCAATTGGAGGTTACAACCCCATATATGGGGTAATGCTTTGTGGTTTTTGGAATGAGGGTGAAACACATTCCTAAGTCAATGCTATTCCATATGATCACTTCTTATTCCTACACAAATCAGGCTCGGGTGATCCCCTAACCCCCTAACCCCATAAGGTATAGGATGTCTACCCCATGGAAATGGAGATACACCATACGTTCTTATTCCATCGGGTTGGGATAAACCATCTACAGACGATGAACCACTATTTCTTCAATATAATCACGTGTTTACCCTAGGCCCAAAGACCAGATGGGATTAGATTGACATCTTTAATTTCCATGGTTTCGGCCAGACACGAGTCCCTTGATGCAGTGTCTACTACCGCTCAGGCTGGCTCCAGTCTCCCATCAAGATTTTTTGTCTCAGAATAAACTCCTCCCACCAAGTAACCCTCCTATATAAGTTAATAAGCAGATTATTATGATGATCCTCCTACCATTAAATAGGGCATCTACACCATGGTCGATGAACTGGTACATCTGAACATCGACAGTGAGACGGATCTGAAACACACATTGATCAGTGATGACATGCATTTTGAAGAGAAACAGAAATACGTGGACTTCTTAAAGCAGCATTGTGATGTGTTTTCTAGGAGTTATGATGAAATCCAAGTAATATACCCTGA
Source organism: Viscum album (assembly GCA_963277665.1). Taxonomy (NCBI): domain Eukaryota; kingdom Viridiplantae; phylum Streptophyta; class Magnoliopsida; order Santalales; family Viscaceae; genus Viscum; species Viscum album. The sequence goes on along the minus strand of OY728150.1, from coordinate 29,384,219 downwards.
GATCGCCGTACACAGTCTCGGTCTTCCAGAAAATCACAGTGGGTTCAAACAGCCTCCAAGAATGATGCACCCTTATCATTTTTCCATGGTCGAGGTCAAAGTTGATAAGATCATTAGATCCATCTTTGTCAAGGAGGTTCAGTACCCTAGATTACTATCCAACATTATGTCCTCCAAGAAAAAGAACGGACAAATCATAGTCTTCATTAACTTCTGAGATCTCAACCATCATTGTCGGAAGGGTGGTTTTACCCTTCCCATGATAGAGTTGTTGATTGATTCAACCGCTAGGTTCCCGGACCAACCCCTCATGGATGGTTATTCTGGGTATAACAAAATCTGAATGGCTATTTAATAAGAGGATTCTATGGCTTTCAGGGCAACACATGGTACTTTTTACTACCATGTAATTCCATTCAGACTAAAGAATCTAGGTTCCACCTATCAGCATGCGATGCAACACATATTTAAGCAAATCCTCCAGACATTTTTGGAATGCTACGTAGATGATTTGGTGGTCAAATCTTGCCAGTTTTAGGGCCATCTCAATGATATTGAGAAAGTTTTCGGCTTGCTCCGTTCTCGCCACCTGAAGATGAACCCATTAATGTTTTTATTTGGGGTTACATCTAGAAATTTTCTCAGAATCTTTTTCAGATATAGGGGCATCATGTTTGTCCCGGAGAAGATCAATTCCCTGACCTATATGTCTCCCCTGATCAACATTTGGGATCTTCATGGATTTCAAGGCCACTTGGCCTACATATGTCGATTCATCACAAATTTTTACGGTAAGTGTAATACCTTTTCTTGGCTCATGATGAAAGTATATTTCTATCAGTGGGATGAAGAATGTCAAACTGCATTTGAGAAAATAAAGTAGTATCTTCTCCATCCATCAGTATTAATTCCACCCTTTTATGGAAAGCCACTAGTCCTTTATGTGATCACACTGGAATGATCTCTCGGCACCCTTCTCACCCAGAAGAGAAATGTGGGAAAAAATAATAGCCTTTACCATCTCAGTTGCATGCTCCTCGATAAGAATACCAGATACTGTCCAATCAAGAAGAGAATCCTTGCACTAGTATTTTCATTGCAGTAATTTGGTCCTTACTTACAGCACCATGAAGTAAAACTAGTGTCCTGAGTGGATACATTGAAGTAAATCCTGAACCACCTCATGTTGATAGACCGTCTACCTCATTGGGTAGTGATCCTCTAGCAGTTCGACATTAGGTTTGTCCCTCAGAATGCTATTAAAGGGAAATAATTGGCAAACATCTTTTCCTCCCATCCAGCTCTTGTAGACCAACCTCTAGACTTTGATTTCCCCAATGAGGCGATCCTCTCAACAGACCATGCACTTCTGTGTTGGAAAATCCACTTTGATGGTGCTTCTTAGTCCCCTACCGGGAGATGTCTCAATGACCCTAGACTCAACAGTGTGGTCTTAGGTATCAGCTTCATCACTCTAGAAAAAGATGTTTTTCTATATTCATTCCTGCTATCAGAAGGATGTACCAACAATAAGGTGGAGTACCGGTATCTCATCAATGTCCTTGAGTTGGCTTTCGAGATTGAAGTTATACACTTTCAGGTGAAAGGGTACACCAATATAATAATCAAGTAGATCAACAGTTACTATGTCATTAGGAAGATAGATCTTGTACAACTATGGAATTTACTCTCCAGTTGATGGCTCAGTTCCATTCTCAGCCAAAGGTTACACATATCCCTCGTTCACAGAATAGACAAGCTGACGCCTTGTCCAGCCTAGCTACATCCTTTGTGGAGCATGATCATGATGATTTATTTATCCATGTGGAACACCAAAGAGTCATCATACCTGTAATTCCATATGATGATGATAGCCCACTGGTAAGCCACTTTACCCTCATCACCGCCACCTCAGGACCTCTAGGTCCCCCAAATGGAGTGATGGAATTGATTCCCGACTAGAGGACCCCCATTAGAAAGTGCCTCCAACACTAAAATCTCCAGGAAAATCAATCCAAGCACGAGCGAATTAGATGTCGCGCATTGCAGTTTACTCTCCATAGCGGTCACTGTCTTGAGAAGATCCTCTACAAGAGTGGGTTTGATGGGGTTATCCTCGTTTGCTTTCAATGAGTTGAAATTTATCATGTCACGTGGGAGGTTCATGTTGGTTCTTGTGGTGCTAAACAGACCGGGCCAAAATTATCTCACCAGATCCATATGTTGGGGAATTTTCAGCCTTCCATGATCATTGACTGTATTGAGTTTTCCAATAGATTACATGCATTCCAAATCCATGCTATCTTTGTACATCAGCCGTCAGAGCCTCTCAACACTACCAAGTACTGAAAGCCCTTTACAGTCTGGGAACTCGCTGTCATGGGACCATATCCACCAGTGACATCTCGCCAGTGCAGTTTCATCCTGACTACTATGAATTTATTATCCAAGTGGGAAGAGGCGGTTCCACTCAAGGAAGTCAAGGCATGACCTATCACTGAATTTGTGAGCTCCAACATCATCTAATGATTTGGAGTCCCTCGTGATATTCTCACCTATAATGGGACCAAATTCCAAGAAACCATGTTGATGAAATTGAATGGAATGTACAACATCCATTCTAAACATACATCTCACTATCATGCATAGGAAAATGGGAAGATAGATACATTCAACAAAACCATATATAACATTATACAAGAAAATGGTTGGTCAGAATAAGAATAGTTGGCCAGAACAACATCCCAACTCCCTCTGGGCCTATCAGACAATGACTCGAAATTCCACACAGGTGACCCCATATTCCCCAGTGTATGGAACAGAGGCTTTCCTGCCAATCGATATTCGACTTCCTTCATTACACAAAACTATATATTATCCAAAAGCCCCAGATAAGGTAGCTAAAATATTTCTAGATTAATTTGAAGCACTCTATGAGAACATGGTTCGTTCCCTACACATTCTAGAAAGACTTCAAACATGATATCCAAAGCTTTAAAAAAGAAGGTTTACCTATTCTCTTTCTTGATAGGTGAGTCGATGTTGGCCCTAAGAACACCATTGGTACCAGTTATGTAACACCCCAGGATTTCATAGTACGACATTTCTTCAAAGTAATTAAATAACTTGAACTACACGCAACACCGAGTTCAAGCGCACCACAACTTACCAAACTAGCCGTTCAAAAGCGGTTATGAATAGTATTAATATAATTTTGTACTATATATAATACTTATAATATTAGAATATATATTATGAGTTTCGTTGACATAATGTAAGAACTAATTTATTTTTTTAAGATAAAAGAAGTATTTTTTAAAAAGTGCACTTTTACCGCATTTTAGTGGTGAACACTTTTTAAATCCAATATTTGAAACTTTTATATATTTTTTTTACAAAATAAATTTCTTCTTTATAATCGGGAAAGAATAATTTAGTTTCAATAAATTTTTGGTGTTTTTCTGATAACTTTCATATTTGGGTGAATAGTGAAAATACTAAATTTTAACTGAAAACATCATTTTTAATAAAAATATTTTATATTGTTAAATTATAAATTTTAATTTTTTGGAAGTATAAATATATTATATTTTTACCATTAAATCCAATGTTGTTAATTTTAGGTAATTTGACTTTGAGATTGGACATAAACAAGTGTCAATCATTTGATAGATAATGTTTCCTAAAAATACGCCTTTTGGTTTTGACAACAGGAATTAATTTTAAATTAATAAATGAAACTTCTATGCTTTGAATTTTGAAAAATGGAATTCATTTTTGGATTCGTAATATCGAAATTATATTTGGGTGAATTTTTGGTATTTTTCTGAATAATTTCAATTTTTGATGAATAGTGAAAAACACTGAGTTATAGTGTTAAACTGAAATTTTATTTAAATAATTATTTATTTAATTTTTTTTATTTTAGGTAAAAATATATACATAATACCTATATAATTTCAGTTTAATTCATTGAAGTAATTTTATAATAATTTTTGATATATAAAAATGTTATTGAACTTTTCACCGTCTTTTACCCACCTCCTAAGGGAATTTGGAAATTCACATTAAACTTAATTTTAACGCTTCTATGAGTGGAATTTAGAAACTCCGAGAGACACAAATAATATGAAGGAGTAATATGTGGTTAAATAAGATAATTGTTTTTGGTTAATAGTAACTTTTTACTTTTATTTACCATGAATAAAAGTAAATAGGGTAATTAAAGGTAAAAATTATACTAATATTACCCTAACACATGTCCTAATTCTATTGGAAAAGTGTATCTCGACCAAAAACAACCTTAGTAATGAAATATTATCATTTAGGTCCACTTGGATTAGATTAAAACATTTATTGTTATTTAATTCAAAGAAGAGTTAAAAGAGTTAAAATCTATGTTTAATAACTAAAACATTTTTAATATATGGTTATACATAAGATAAATTAGATTATAAATATTAATTAAAAATATAAAAAGAATTCCTACATAATGGTATTTTATTTATAATTTTTAGACATTAAATAATTTAATTTATTTATGATATAATGATGATGTAGTAATTACTATATTAATGAACGATTAAGATAATTCATATTATAAATAACCAAATAAATTTAATTTGAGTATTTTTCTGAATTCCAATAATTTAATAGGTTAATATGAAATATTAGGATTGGTTATATTAATTTCATTAGAAGTAATAATTCCATTATTAATTTATCAAAAACAAAATACCCAGTAGTGTCAAAATTGACATAAAAGAGTTTTTAAAACAAATATTATATTATTAATTAGAATTCTATTCCTAAAAATATAGGGTTCAACCAAAGGACTTATATCATGATAGGTGTATAATTAATGGACAAATTGGGGGTATATTGGAAGTATATAGTAAGTTTATTAACTATATATAATAAAAATACAAAGAGACGTGGTAAATGTCAAAATAATTAACTAAGAGTTCAAACTAAATGATAAGGATAATCAAGACACCCAAACCAGTCTAAAACCTATTGGTTGAGTTTTGTTCGACCCATAACCACCTTATACTCTAAATAAATCAATTTTGAGCCATTATAAACCGAATATGAATTTATTATAAAATAATATTTTATGTTTTTTCTTAGGTGCCCCTCACCCCTCTTATAAAAGGGCACTCCCCCCTTCACTCTAATTCACACCTTATAAGCCATATGACTCGGCCAAAACCTACCCAAATACCCTATAACATATATTAACTTAAACCTAGAGGCATTAGTTTGATCAGAAATCCAACTTAAGGATCCCTTTTTAGCAAATCAAAAGGAAGACCCCGAAGAAGAGGTAATGATTTCACCACCGTCTTTCAAGTTCCTTTCTTCTTCCACTTCCTTTTCCTTTGTTTTTCCATTATAAAATAATAACTCCATTATATTATATATACTGTGATGTTATTATAATTATGGTACAACCATATTCATTATTCTATCCACCTTTTGAATGACATGTCACCATACGTGCATACGTACGGCTTACCGTCTCCACATCGTGGTGTAATTGTTATTCAATACATTATTATTTGGATGGGTATAATAATGATGTGTATTTTATTTAAATAATAAATATAACATGATAAGTATTCTTTATATATGACATAAAATCCAATTATATTTTATTTTAATATTAAAAAATAATGATATTTTCGCTCTTGCGTACGTACAGATTACCGTCTCCAAGACGCGATGAGATTCATTTCCAAGTTCACCATTCATAGACGATTATAAAAATATATATTACAAAAAAGTATGTAATATATGGAATAACAACTCTACTGGAGATATATATATTTATATATAAGTATTTTTGTACTTACATATATCTTATTCACTTACTTCCGTTCAATATTATATGAAAACGGAAACAGCATTTATGCGTACGTATGGATTACGGTTTCCATAAACAGTGTTTTCTATTTCATATATATGTATATTATACATATTTATGTTATAAATATATATGATATATAAATAATGTTTTATATTCTGAAATTATTTCAATCATGATCTATGTGATACAATCAAGAGTAACAAGTTAAAACACGTACGATAAAGAAAGCGGTTATTACCCGAAATATTAATATAACATGGAAATTATTATAAAATGGGTATTATAAAGTCATAAATGAATAATGTATGATACCATAAATAGTAATATGTTTCTGGTATAATTTAATAACATACTATAGTCTTCATTCACGAGGTTAAATGTACCCTCGACTAAAAGAAAATTACAAGGTTAGGGGTTTGCATCTCACTCCTTATTCCCATGAGATTCGTTCCATATTGTCACTATTACCTTCTGTGTGGTGTATGTACTGCCCATAATTGTGTTATTTGGGTAATACAATTTAATTTATGTGTATTTAAATGTTCATTGTATGATACGTTTTTCATGGGGTGTATGTTTCGTAAGTTACAAAATTGGTAAGGGTTAATTTCACAATCTCTTTATTATCTGAGGTTGTTTTTACGTAAGTATCTACTGGGACCGCCTTTATCATCCACATCCATGTTTCTTAAAAATATATTTCAAATTTTTTTTACTATTTAATAGACAATGGGTTAAAGTCATTTACACCCTTATGTGTTCTGAAAGGAATCTTTCCGTCATTTTCCAAACAATATACTTTTTAACCTTTTCGACAAAATTAAGGTAAGAATGTCTTTTTCAACTTATACGGCGGGTGCGGCTATTTTCCGCCATTATAAAATCATCAAAGCTTCCCTTACAAGATTATAATAATATATTTAATGTAAATTTTGTCTTTTATAATTATGGGACTCTTAAATTATTTCAAAAAAGAGATATTTCCATCAAATAGTTTTGATTTCATCTATCTCAACATCATTTTAAATGTTTTACAGATTTATTCTTCTAAACCATTTTCATTAATGTCCATGTTTTCAAAATGGTTTTAAGGATTTATTTAAATGGACATGAATGTTTTAAAATGTTAATTACTTTAAAAATATTCAAAGTGGTATTGGACACTTTTATTCAAAAATATCTTTAAATGTATTCCTTTCTCAATTGTGTGCCTTTTAAATGCTTTCATAAAAAGGGATATTTCAATCAAAGAATTTTACAAATAATTTCCATCTATGTCAAATACTTTAATGGATTTTAAACTTGTTTTGATATTGATTTATTATGATAAAAAACTTCTATATTGTATTGAAGGTTTTGTGATATGTTTGACTGTGGATGTGCTTTTTTTATACCATTCATGGTTTATGGTTAAAGTATTGGCATTTAGTATGATAGTTTTAATATGAATGTTTATGATATGTTTAAAACTTTTCATATGAGGAATGTATTGGACTTAGTATGTGACGGGTGGATCCCACTATAGCTCCTCAATGCATCGATAGGTCTCATGAGACAACTAGATATGGAATTGGCCAAGCCCTTTCCCAATTTGATATATGGTTTTGGTTGAGGCCTTAATCATTTTTAGACGTCTTGGCCGAGGCCTTGACAAAATGTTTCATAATGTACAACATTATACATTCCCTCATTATGGAAATAATATTGATGGAGTTCTCAATGAACTATTAATGCTATGTTTTATGTTTGAAATTGTAATGTAAAGTTAATGTATGTAATCTATTTTCCAAGACTGCTAAACTGATCGGTCCTTCAGGACATGATTCCTTGTAATCATGATAATGTTTTAAAATAATGCACCGACTCTGGGATTCTGGGGTCAGGGCGTTATAGTTGGTATCAGAAGAAGTTTATAAATAACCTTGGAAGCTAGATTTAGATAAACTCTAATTAGAGCACATAAACCAAAGATAAAATTTGAGGATTAATATAGAAGAATTTCCTAGAATTTTGGTAATGTAAAGATTTTCTGAGTTTTCTGAGAAATACATCCCTGTCTAGATACGAGCAGGTAGAGGCGGCTCTAGCACAGATGTACCTAGGGGTAAAACTCGAAAACACTGCTTTGAGCTGGACTCAAAGGGTAACTGGTGCACGACAATGGGCCTTGCTGTACTCTTGGTTACGACACTCCCTGGGGATATGCTTAGGATAATTCTAATTATCTTTATAATCCATTATGAATGTTTTATGAGTATAAACTTCCTCAAAGAAGATATTTTTTATGATTATGGATTATGTCCATAAACTGTTTAATTTATGTTAAGTGTTTTATAAGTTTGGGATTGGGTATTGTGATTCATAAAATAATCTTGCGTATGCCATTGTTTAGAAATGATGACTAGTAGAAGGAATGATAATTCCAACAATATGCATGATATAAAGAGTAAGAAGGATCATATCATTCATGGTCTTAAGCCAGAATTTAGAAGGGAAATAGTCTCCCATGTATTATCAACATATGAAGAAATAGTGTCATGTGTTGATAAGATAAGTAAAGAATTATTGGAGTCCTATAGCATTGAAAGGATGCCGGAGATGAAAATGATGGTAGAGAGGTGGATAGATAAAGGGAAGAAGGTAAAGAAGGATTTTCCCATATGTGATAACTGTGGAAAGAATCACCTTGGAAAATGCTTGAGGGGAATGGGGGTATGTTATAAGTGTGGATAAAAAGGACACCACGTTCGTGATTGTGAGGGTAAGAAAAAGGTTTCAAATGTACTATGATTCATCCACAAAGAGCAGGGACACTACATGAATCAATTTTCAAATCATCAGAGTATGCCTCAAATGATGTTATTGGATAATAATAAAGTTATGATACTAACATAGATGAAAAGGAATGACCAGTTTTCTTATGTTGTTTTTAAATAATTGTGTCATTTGAGTGTTGTATCAACAATGTACTGGTTATAATAATTATGGAGTATATAAGGATTATACTAAATTACTATTTCATTAAGGACTTGAGATTTTTTGGATCCAAGAAAAGTGACTCAATAGCGGGTTAAATTTTTGGAAAATATATGGTTGAGAGAAAGATAAACCATAATATGATTCTGATACTGAGGTAGTGATTATGGAATAATACATGTTTTATTTGGATAAATTATATTGGATATTTTTGACTACCTTGAAACTGATTAATGATTTGTATATTCCATCATTGTTTGAGTTTACATCATTTTTGGATGGAAGAAGTATATCTAGTATTCTATAACGAAAAAAAGGAGTATAAATGTAATCAATAAGGTTTTATGGTAATTCAGGGTGTTGCCATGTTTTAAAATAGTACATGATGACTGTATTCACATGTTATTACATAAAAAGGATCTTTATTGTGTTTAACTTCCTTATAAATTTTGGATTGTGAGTTTGGAAAAAAGAATTTTGGATAAGTCTAGTTTGAGATTATTTTTGGATTGCCATAAAAAGGACAACCCCGAGGTCGGGCGGCAACCCGTCGCTTCAGGCAAGGCCGCGAGACTTGAACCCACAACCGAAGAGAGATAAGGGTGTATCACCTACCACTAAACCATGTGATTTCCTGGATTGAATAATGTAGTTTTTTAAAGGGTCTGGTAGATAAATTATAAATTCATTTTTTGGAACCATATAAGAATAGTATAAATATAATTTTTTTAGTACTATTATCTTTTAGAGTTAAAAATGAGTTTGTGGTAGAAATTAGTTAAAGGATGGAACTCTACTTGACAAGTATATATATTGTTTTTTATCCACTTATTCTATGAAGAAATAAATTCTTAAACATTAGGTAAGGCATCTTAAAACCAAAAATGTGTTATCCTAATACCTTACGTTTTGTTGAAACGATGGTATTTTAAAACATCATAGATTTGTGGATTTGAGGCCCAAAATTCTTCAATTGTTTATGATTGATGACCTCAGTCACTCCCTATAAATATTTATATTTTTCCTCCAATTATGTGTCTATATTTTTCACCAATGTTCTTCTAATCGAGATCATAAATTGGTAGTGACTTTTTCATTCACCTTTTCCTCTTATTAATACTAAATTTTATTAACCCAATTTCCGATGTGGGTTTTCCCACAAATGTATTTTATATTTTCAACCTTTTATTTTCAAAGAACAATTTCAAATTGCGAGGATGCAATTTATTGAATTAGGGAAGAATTTAACACCCCAAGATTTCATAGTACGTCATTTCTTCAAAGTAATTCAATAACTTGAACTACACACAACACCGAGTTCAAGCACACCACAACTTACCAAACTAGATGTTCAAAAGCGGGTATGAATAGTATTAACTGAATTTTGACCTATATATAATACTTATAATATTAGAATTCATATTATGAGTTTCTTAGAGATAATGTAAGAAATAATTTATTGTTTCAGATAATAGAAGTATTTTTCAAAAAATTCACTTTTACCGCCTTTTAATGGTGAACCATTTTTAAATCAAATATTTTATACTTTTATATATAAAATTTTACAAATTAAACTTCTTCTTTAGAATCGGGACTTAATAATTTAGTTTCAATAAATTTTTGGTGTTTATCTGATAACTTTCATATTTGCGTGAATAGTGAAAAGTGCTATATTTTAACTGAAAACAATATTTTTAATAAAAAAAATTTATAGTGTTAAATTACACATTTTAATGGTTTTTAATTATAAATATATTATATTTTTACCATTCAATCCAATTCTGGTCACTTTAAGTAATTTCACATTGAGATTGGACATAAACAAGTGTCACTCCTTTGATAGATAATGTTTCTTAAAAATATGCCTTTTGGTTTTGGCAATGTGAATTTATTTTAAATTAAGAAATGAAACTTCTATATTTTGAATTTGGTAAAATGGACTAAATTTTTGGATTCGTAATTTTGAAATTAGCTTAGGGTGAATTTTTGGTATTTTTATGAAAACATTCAATTTTTGATGAAGAGTGAAAACACTGAGTTATAGTTTAAAACTGAAATTTTATTTAAATAATTATTTATTTAATTTAAATTTGTTTTAGGAAAAAATAGATACATAATACCAATATAAGTTAAATGTAATTCATTGGAGTCAGTTTATAATAATTTGAGATATATAAAACTTTTATTGAACTTTTCACCATCTTTTACCCACCTCCTAAGAGAATTTGAAAATTCACATAAAACTTAATTTTACCACTTCTGTGAGTGGAATTTATAAAATCTGAGAGACAAGGTTAATATCAAGGGGTAAAACTTGGTTCAATAAGATAAAAATAATTTATGGTGAATAGTAACTTTTTATTTTTATTTACCACGGTTAAAATAAAATATGGCAATTAAGGGTAAAAATGATATTAATATTACCCTAACACATGTAATAATTATATTGGACAAGTATATCTCGACCAAAAACAAACTTAGGAATAAAATATTAACATTTAGGTCAACTTCGATTAGATTAGGACATTTATTGTCATTTAATTCAAAGAAGAGTTAAAAGAGTTAAAATCTATGTTTAATAACTAAAACATTATTAAGATAGGTTTATACAGAAGATAAATTCAATTATAAATATTCATTATAAATATAAAAGGATTTTCTACCTAATGGTAATTTATTTATAATTTTATGACATTAAATAATTGAATTTATTTATGACAAAATGATGATGCAGTAATTACTATATTAATTAAAGATTAACATTATTGATATTATAAATACCCAAGTAAATGTAATTTGAGACATTTTATAAATTCAAATAATTTTATATGTTAATATGACTTATTAGGATTGGTTATATGAATTTTTTTCGAATTAGTAATTCTTTTATGAATTTATCAAAAAAAAATACCCAATAGTGTCAAAATTGACATAAAATAGTTATTAAAACAAATATTATATTATAAATTTCTATTCTATTCCTAAAAATCTAAGGGTCGGCCAAATGACTTATATCATGACAGGTGTATCATTAATGGACCACGTGAGGGTCTATTGGAAGTATTTAGTAAGATTATTAACTATATAATATAGAAATACAAAGAGAAATGGTAAATGTCAAACTAATTAACTAAGAGTTAAAACTAAAAGATAAGGTTAATAAAGGGACCCAAACCTGTCAAAAACCTATTGGTTGAGTTGCTTTTGACCCATCCCCATCATAGACTCGAAATAAATCAATTTTTATCCATTATAAACCAAATATAAATTTATTATAAAATAATAATTTAAGTTTTTTCTAAGGTTCCCACTCACTGCTCTTATAAAAGGTCACTCCCCCTTCACTCTAATTCACACCTTCTAAGCCATTTGGCTTGGCCAAACCCTGCCCAAATACCCTCTCAAATATCCTCCCTTCAACCTAGATTCATTATTTTGACAAGAAATCCAACCTAAGGAGCCCTTTTGGTCAACTAAAAAGGAAGAACCCGAAGAAGAGGTAATGATTGCACCACCCTCTTTCAGGTTCCTTTATTCTTCCGCTTCCTTTTTCATTATTGTTTCCATTATAAAATAATAAATCTAGTATATTCTATATAATTTCATTTTATTATAATTATTATACAACCAATTTCATTATTCTATCCACCCTTTGAATGATATGTCACCATATGTGCGTATATACGGCTTACCGTCTCCACGTCGTGGTGTAATTGTTATTAAATACATTATTATTTGGATGGGTATAAAAATGATGTGTATTTGATGTAAATAATAAATATTACATGATAAGTATTATGTATATATGATATACCATCGAATTATATATTATTTTAATATCAAAATAATGATGTTTTCGCTCGTGTGTACGTACGGATTGCCGTTTCCACGACGCGATGAGATTCATTTCCAAGTTCACCATTCATCGATGATTATAAAAATATATATTACTAATAAGTATGTAATATATGAAATAATAATTCTACTGGTGATATATATATTTATATATAATTATTTATGTACTTACATACATCTTATTCACTTACTTCCGTTCAATACTATATGAAAACAGAAACAGTGTTTATGCATACGTACGGACCACCGTCTCCATAAACGGTGTTTTACCCTTCATATATATGTCTATTATACATATTTATGTTCTAAATATATTTGATATATAAATCATGTTTTATATTCTGGAAGTATTTAAATCATGATCTAAGTGATACAATCAAGAGTAACAAGTTAAAACATGTACGATAAAGAAAGCGATTATTACCCGAAATATTAATATAACATGGAAATTATTATTAAATGGGTAGTATAAAGTAATAAATGAATTATGTATGATATCATAAATACTAATATGGTTCTGGTATAATTAAATAACATACTATAGTTTTCATACAGGAGGTTAAACGTACCCTCGACCAAAGGAAAGTGCAAGGTAAGGGGTTTTCATCTCACTCCTTATTCCTGTGAGATTCATTCCATATTCACACTATTACCTTTTGTGTGGGGTATGTACTACCCATAATTTTATTATTTGTGTAATAAAACATAATTTATGTGTATTTACATATTCATTGTATGATACTTCTTTCATGGGATGTGTGTTTCGTAAGATACCAAATTGGTAAGGGTTAATTTCATAATCTCTTTATTATCCGAGGTTGTTTTTACATAAGTATCTACTGGTACCCCCTTTATCATCCACATCCATGTTTCTTAAAAATATATTTCAAAACATTTTTAATATTTACTAGGAAATTGGAGAAATTAATTTATACCCTTATGTATTCTTACAGGAATATTTCTGTCGGTTTCCAAACAATGTACTATTTATCCTTTTCGACAAAATTAAGGTAAAAATTTCTTTTTTAACTTATATGGAAGGTGAGGCTATTTTCCACCATTATAAAATCGTCAAAGATTCCCTTACAACCTTATAAGAATATTTTCAATGTAAATGTTTTATTTTATAATTATGGGACTCTTAAATGATTTCAAAAAAGAGATATTTCCCTCAAATAGTTTTGATTTCATCTATGACAACATCATTTTAAATGTTTTCATGATTTATTCTTCTATACCATTCTTATTAATGCCCATTTTTTCAAAATGGTTTTAAGGATTTACATAAATGTAAATTAATGTTTTAAAATTTTAATTACTTTAATATGTTTCAAATTGGTATAGGACATTTTGATTAAAAAATGTCTTTAAATGTCTTCTTTTCTAAATTGTTTGACTTTTAAATGTTTTCATAAAAATGGATATTTTAATCAAAGAGCATTACAAATCATTTCCATATATGTAAAATCATTTAATGAATTTTAAACATTTTTTGAAGTAGATTTATTATGATACAAACCTTCCATATTGTATCGAAGGTTTTGTGATATGATTGATTGTGGATGTGCTATTTTTATACCATTCATGATTTATAGATGAAGTATTGACATTTCATATGCTAGTTTTAATACGAATGTTTTTGATATGTTGAAACCTTTTCATATGAGGATTGTATTGGACTTAGTAAGTGATGGGTGGAGCCCGCTATAGCTTCCCGATGCATCGATATGTCTCATTAGACAACTTGATGTGGAATTGGCTGAGGCCCTTTCCCAATCTGATATATTGTTTTGGCTAAGGCCTTAATCATTTTTAGACGTCTTGGCCGAGGTCTTGAAAAAATGTTTCAAAATGTCCGGCATTATACATTCCCTCATTATGGAAATAATATTGATGTTTCATGTGGTTATTCGACAAGTAGAATACCCATGATTATGTTTTATTAGGGAATTATTTACTCAGATCATATTCTTGACATAAAAGAATTCATGTTTATTGTTAGTAAAGGCATGTGGTTTCAATTATTCACCATGATTAATATTTATGTTATCTTCCACTGTATTGCTTACCCTTACTGAGTGTTTGTGCTCACCCCCTTCTTATGTTTCATTTTCAGAGGATTCCAAGAAGTGTATTATGATTGATATGCATGGTTAAGCTAAAGGGAATAATCGCGTTCTCAAAGAACTATTTATGATGTGTTTTATGTTTGAAGTTGTAACGTAAAGTTAATGTATGTAATAAATCTTCCAAGACTGCTAAATTGATCGGTCCTTTGGGACTTGATTCCTTATATTCATGAATTTTTTTTAAAATAATGCACTGACTATGGAATTCTAGGGTCGGGGCGTTACATGTGAGGAAACCACCCAAGCTAGATCCCAAATGGGAAGGAACTTTCATCATTCATAAGGTTTACCCCAGTGGCGCGTACACCCTAGTTACCATGGATGGCGAGCATTTAACTCCTCCCAAAAAAATCCAAATTTCTCCAAAAATACATTGGATGAGTAGCTTTGTACTAAATGACCTTAAACTATTATGTCCCACATGAAATTAATTTGTATGTCATTCCACAAGATGGTTGATGGTATAGGGTCCTACATGACCTTAAATAGTTATATCATGCATGAAATTAAACTGTGTGTCGTCCCGCAGGATGTTAAACTATATATGGTCCTGCATGACCTTAAACTGTTGCGTCCATCATAGAATTAAACATCTTGGTTGTCCCACATGATGATAAACTACAAAATAGTTAGATCACTATTACCATAAACTAGGATCTATATGGCCCCGCATGACCATAATCTCTTCTTTCTTATCCATGCGTTGTTAAAATGTTTGATTCCTCAAGACTGAAGGACGTAAAAACACTCATAATTAATCCCCACCTCACAACATTAAACGTCCTAGCACTTTCCATAACATTGTATTGCATGATTCCCATCCTTATTTGATACATAGGAATGCTCAGACCCCTCATCTTGAGTCCACCTAGACCCCTCTTTGACTATTCCACCTAGGTATAGTTTCATTGGAGGATTCCACATGGTGTAGTGTGGTCTTTATTGGCCCCACTCATATAGGCATTATGACAGTCTCACCATGTCCCACTCCTTGTTCTTTTGTCCTCCCATCGGCCTCCCTGCATTACTTTAAACATCATGGCCCTTTGAGAACTACATGTGGCATGATTCCCCTTTTTATGGGGTATGTAGGAAAGGTAGGACAACTTGTCTATAGGACTAGGCCCAACATCATGATCTCCTATTGGGTCAAAACACATGGTGCAGTGAAAGATATTTCTCTCATTCATGCGACGTACATCATGACCGCTCCATGTACCCATCTCCCTAGAGATATCCACCTTTTTCTTCATCCTCCATGACGCTAACTACACATACACATTCATGCTCCACACACTCCATTTATTTGGGTATTCATCTTCTTTCACATTCAAAAGGACCCCTAGAAAACATGAATGTTGGGTCCTTGGGATCTCCTACAATTTTGGGCCAAGCGTCCTTGAGGATCTCGAATGAAAAATTGATACAAGCCATGAATTGTGAATGTGTTCGGTGGTTGACACTCATTTGTTTCTCCCATTTCAAGTCACACAATTTGGATGATGTGTTACAAACATGGTCAAAATTTATCCTTCATCATTTCCACAACCCCCATATTTTCCTAATATTCGCTGTAGTGGTTAATTCTATCCCATTATTCCTCAGAATGTCAGTCTGCCTTGGGCCAAAGTGTGAGCCATGCTGCTATAACCTTATATGTTGTAGAGAGCCTAGTATTATTCCTTTTTTCCCACACCGAGCATGTCCAAAGTGGTTTTAGGAGATTTGTTAAGGAAATACCCAGGTAAGGGGGCACATATCTACGATCTGATCCCTATGATCTTAAACTAAGAGCACTAGTTTCCTCATCGAAAGATGTTAAATTGTGAACAGGCCGGGACTTCCCTTCATAGATCCCTCAACCTTTTTGTCTCCCTGGCATTGGATCTCATTTTGGATATTACAGTGTGGTATGGTCTTATGATTCTTATTAACGTTAGGATACCTGATATGTCATATGCATTCCCCATTGAGATACCTTTCCCTTATCTGCGTCCTTTCCCCATGATGAAAAACTACAGAACATCCCCCATAACTAAGGGTGGCTTGATCCCCATCCACATGGGATACGTAGGACTGACCAAAAATTTATTCTTCGGGTCTAGCCCCATTTCTTCACATCCTCTTTATCTTCCTGGCCCCCAGTCTTGCGTTCTCTCAGGATAGGAGCATGCATCATGGTATGGGATTTTTTCCTTATTCACGTCGGGTTTTTAAGAATCACACCTCATACATCACTCTTTTGAGATAACATCGTCCTCCTATTCTACATCCATCATTTTGAGTTGGCTACTCTTCAGTTGGGGCCCTCGACCCTCTTAGTCAATTCATTAATGTGCCCAGGAGCACTCTGGTTCAGCACCTAGAGTGTTGAATCCTACATGGACATGTTTTCACCCATCCTCATGATCCATGCTATTTTTTTTGTGATTCCATCATCTTTAACATCCAAAAAGGCCCGAAAAGGTATAGATATTTAGCCTAAGGGCTCTCCTATCATTTTTGGAAAACATTATCAAGGATCTCGAATGAAAATTTGATACAGTTCAATATATGGTCAGTGTTCGACACTGAATTGTTGTTCCCATTTCAGTTCACATGATACAAATGTTGTTTTTCGAACATGGTCAACAGTTGTCCTACATCGTCATACAAATCATGACCTAAATGTAGGTTGCGTGATTCAAATAATTTTCAACTCTGTCATGTCAAAGTGTAATTTCAACACTCTTGGTACTATCACTCAGTGTTCATTTGCATCCTTTCAGCATGACGTAAAACTGAACAACATCCTTTAGAACTACATGTTGATTTATTCACATCCTTATGGGACATGTAGGACCGTACAAACATTTAGTCTTTAGGTCCACCCCATTTCATAGAAACCTCCTTATCTTCTCAACCCCCTGGCTTGAGTTCTCTTAGGAGAGGGGTATGCATCATGGTATGGGCTTATTTCCTTATTCATGTCAGGTTTTTAACTATCACGCCCCATACCATTCTCTCCTGAGAGATCTTAATCCTCATATTATACACTCATATTTTCGAGTCTGATGCTCTTGGGCTGGTCCACTTGGCCCTCTTTGGAAATTAACCAATGTTCCCAGGAGCACTCTTGTTTAACATCTAGAGTGTTTAATCAAATATGGACATGTGATCGCCCATCCCTAGGCCTCATGCTCCCCATTATTTGGGTTTCCATCATCTTTCACATCCAAACGGTCCCTCGAATGGTATAGATACATAGCCTAAGGGATCCCCAATCATTTCATCCCAATGTCCTCGAGGATCTCGAACGTAAATTTGATATAGGTCCCGTGTTGAGAATATGTTCTACAATCAACACTCATTTGTTGTTTGCATTTCAGGTTACACGATACGGATGCTATTTTTCAAACACAGTAAACTGTTATCCTCCATCATCATACCAATCATAAACTAAATTCAGGCTGTATAATTCACATCATTTTCCACTCCATCATGTCCAAGTCAAATTTCAACACTCTTGGTACTATCCCTCAGTGCGCATTGTCATGTTTAGAGGACAAATACATGTTAAGGCATCATTAGGAGGTTCACACTGATCTCCCTTGCGTGTATTCCATTTGTTGTAAAGGCATTCTCCACCCATGTTTCACACATTTAATTTAGCTCACATGGTCATAGGGATTCGATTGAGTTTTGCACCCATTTGGAAGAGTCTCATTTCTCTATGGTCCGAGCTCTAAGACCCTAAAAAAATATCTCTCTATGTTCTTGCCGCAAGACATAAAACATCACAACATTCCTAGAACTATGAATGAATTGATTCCCATACTTAAAGGATATGTAGAAACACCTAGATGTTTCTTCTTTGGGTCCATCCCCATATTCACTAACCTTTTCTAGCCCCTCGGACTAAGGATTCTTCCCGGGAATCGCACATGGTGTGTTTCAAGATTATGTCCTCATTCATGGAGAGTATGTTTCATCATGCCATACAAATTCCTTTTAAAACCACATTTCTTGTTTATGTGTCAAAGAAATATGACCTTAAACTATTCTGCCTAGTCCCACATGACTTAAAACTTTTGTGTCATTATTGCATGACATTAAAATGAATTGGTTGGTCATATCGTATGACCATAAACTATGACTTTATCATCCTGTCTACACAACAAAAAACAACACTACATTATGATTCCCTCACTCTAGGGGACATCATGTTTGGTAATAGTTACCCACCGTACCATTTTTCAATGCCCATATATCACTTGATTCCTATAGTGACTCAGGGATTATGCATCCTAGGTTTCTCTCTTCACAAAAAAATTAACGCATCAATCATAAAGAACAAACAAGATATATCAAATGCCACTTCATTTAGTGAATGGGTATGACACGCATGCCAGTATTGTCCCTGCTATTAGTACCCTACCATGGCACTACTAGATCTATATATGGCTAGATCCCCACCATCACGTGGTACATTGGAATTCCCAGTCACATTTTCCTGGGCCTAGACCTACTTTTTTTCAGTCACTCGACCAAAAACCTCCCCAGATAATTCTTGGTGTGATATGGACTACTACCATTCTCATTCATGTCAGGTTTTTCAATCACCACACCATGTGTCTCCCTCCCTCAATTTTATCTATGGCATGTTCTCTAAGAAATTTAGACTAACATCAAACCACCTTTTTTGTAGGACACCAAACTGCATGGCACCTTCAAGAACTATGTGTGGCTTGATTCCATCCTTATGGGATACGTAGGAACGCCCAGACAATCCATCTGTAGGTCCAGCCCTAGGAATATTAAATCATGTTCCCATTTTTCATTCCCTTAGCCCAAACTCCTTTGGAAATATGGGTAGTGGTGAGTACCTCTTGGGATCTCAATAGTGTCATGTTTTGAAAAAACCTCACATTGTGCCTCCTGTGTCTCTTCCTTAACTGGTCCGAGTTCTACAACCCTAAACTAAGTTCTCGCTATGGAAACTCCACATCGAGTTTGAATACTTCACCATCCTTTGAGAATTTCATTAAACCATGTTCCCTCTTAATGTTCCACTCTATGAACGTAAGCTAGGATCATGTGACCCCAGGACCCTTGTAATTGGAAAAAGATTCGAATCCCCATACCTGATGTGTCTTATTGTAACATTAAAATGCATCGTGACGAAGATCCCATAGTGGAATTTTAAAATGGAAATTCCCTTATTCCATGACCAAGCTTCATGATCCATTTAGTTGGATTCTCATCCTCTTCCATGTCTGAAGGGACCCCCTTTACAGCCTGGTCTCCTGCCACATTGGCCCACCTATCATTTTGGGCCAATTACCTTGATGACATCATTCAACATTTGCGATAGGTCTCGTGCTTCAAACATGGTCAATGGTCAACCCCCTTTGTTTTTCCCCAATCATGGATAATATGAATCAGATAATTTGTTTTGTACATGGTCAATAGTTATCCTCTATCATTGAATCACCCTCATTGTAATCCTGATATCAGGCACCATGATTCACATCTTTCTACCCCCTTTATGTTTAAGTGGAATTCCAATGCAACCAGGTTTACACCACCGCGCATCTATGTGCATTTAGTTGGCAGGTCTATAATTTTGGGATGTCACCCACCTTGAATTCCACTTCCCCTAACTTGTTTCTTCCTCTACCAAGAAAATATCACCACTACTTCTTGTTTCCTAGATCGATCATGACTCACGTGGTCTTAGTAGTTTTGGTGGGGTGTGTATTGGTGCCGCTAAGCCACACAGGCCTTTCATCCCACATGACATTAAAATGTGATTTTAGAACTAAGTGTGGCTTGATTCCCATCCTAACAGGGTATGTTGGAATGCCCAAGAACTTTTCTTCAGGCCCAGCCTAACATTCACTTTTGGTCCCCTGACCTAAAAAACATCCTCCATAGATACGTGGTGTGTTGAGGATTCCTTATGTCCTCATTCAAGTCAGTTTTTTAGCTACCGCTTCATGTAATCCCTTCTTGGGATCCCCCCTTTCAATCCCAGTACAATTGTATGACATCTGCCTACACAAATCCACATGTACTCGACGCATGACATTAAATTCTGGTTCTACCCTAAAATAGTTCAGGATGCCCCATTTTAACTATGAGATGTGCCATCATCCTCTTTAATGATGATTTACCCAACCAAAATTGGCCTCTTACTGAGTGGTGTTCAAGAACTACGTTTGGCTTGATTCTCATCATTATGGGATACGTAGCAACACCCAATAATTTCATCATAGGTCTAGCCGTAGGATCGTTAACCCTTCGGGCCCCTAGGCCTTGTTTATGATCCAGTCTCTTTGACCCTAAACTAATAGCCTACAATCCATGCAACAAAACATTAAATTGTAAGAATTGGTCCAGTCTCTATGACCTCACAAAAAGATCCTACTATCCGTGTAACATGACTTTAAACTTTTAGCCTCGGTCCAATAAATATGACCTTAAAACTATGTGTAAAGTCTTGGGCATATGAAATTAAACTATTCCTGGAATCATCCTCACCGTATAATGTTTAAGCTTCATTTTTTTCATCATTATGGTTATGACATAAACATACAAGGCGTTTCATGTCCTTACACTAGAGGTCTTGTTTTTACGAGAGTTTGATCCCTGATTAGACTGATGCATCCACCT
The DNA here is from genome assembly GCA_963277665.1 of Viscum album. Classification (NCBI taxonomy): domain Eukaryota; kingdom Viridiplantae; phylum Streptophyta; class Magnoliopsida; order Santalales; family Viscaceae; genus Viscum; species Viscum album. The sequence goes on along the minus strand of OY728150.1, from coordinate 29,362,736 downwards.
AACGTGTTATCCCTGTAGTGGTGTAATTTCAAGAGTGTTGGACTCCATTCGTACAACCCATCACTCCACCCTCCCCTCATTGTGTGTCCATCATTCGTACCCTCTTCCCATTTCACGTCTAAAGGAACTCCCTAAAAGTATGGAAACTAATCCTATCCCTCACCTACTATCATAGGATGACGTTCCAGAAGACTAATGGATGACATTTCGAGACATGTCCTTGGTTTTGAACATGGTTAGCTCCCAGACCTCATTTTTTATCCCCATTTCAGGCAAACACAATAGGGATACTTTGTTTCTAACATGTCCAAAGGTTATCCTTAATTTCCATGCTATCCCTATAATGTTCCGAATTTTGGGTATCAGGATTCACATGATCCATTCCCCTTTATTCGGGTTGACTATAATGCCCCTAGTGTTACCTCTCTTGTGCTTCAGAGCACATTGGGAAGGTGGAAATTCGACTGTTTTGAGATCCTTATTCTCCTGTCAGGCCTCCATCTCTCTTCCCAAAAATACAGATTGGTTTCTCAGACCCTGGATCCCTGAATCGTGGTCAGAAATATCATATTTAGATGAGATAACTATGAAGTCATCCCTTGTTTCTCGCACCAAGCACAACCCACGTGAACTTAGGGATTGATTTATTGTTTCTCTATAGTTATGATTGATGTGAGATAATAGAAATAAACAAGCAAACAAATAGTAATTATATGCATGCAGTTTGGGATATGAAAAAAATGGGTAAAGATTCATGAGTTCGGCCAAAATAGGTCCCTTAATGATTAGTGTAATTGATATATTTCACTAGAGTTCCCACCCTCTGGCTCATGGCCTCTAGGAATGCCTTCATCCCCCTGATATCCCTCTATTAATTTATAGACCCAGAGCATCACCCGTGATCCCTATCCTATGCTTGAGCTCTTTTAGCTTAGTGCACAATCATTGGGTGACTCACTTTCATTACCTACTCTGGGGCGTCTTCCAGCTGGGCCCTCAAATGTTCAATGAGCTCAGAGCGGGTTGTGATGAATTCCTTCATTTCTTATGCCTACTCTTAGAGACATCAGACTTCATGGCCAGCCTTATGAAATTCCTTGGTGTTCTCTGATTCCTTCGGTCACCAGTAAATGTCGGAGCATTGGCTATTATCCTATCTTTTCTCATCCATATAGTTACAGATCATTATATGAAGATGGTGAGCATCCACCCCTCCGGCACAGTGAAAGCATAGGAAGGTGCGAAGTGAGTCCATATGGATAATACATTCTACATGTGACTAACTGAGGAAAAATTTGATGCACTCTCACGACTTTTGACTCATCATATGTTTCTACTCAACCGCATCTGGGTCAGAGTCATCTATCTCCTCAGGGTTAATGGGTCTCTACTCCAGAAAGATAGCCAGGAGTTCAGCTGCAGGGTTCTCTTCTAGAATTATTTCTTCTCCATCAACTTCACCATCGTCGGCCTAGAGATCCACCCCAGCATTATCATTGCCCATGTATATAGACTCGGGATCTGTGAACACTGGGGTGGGGTCAGCCTGAATGGTTGGCTCTACTGGAGCTAGTGTAGCCACTGGCCTGGATCTCGAAAATGTTCCCGAGTCATTGGAATGTAAAGCCTCTAAACTTTCAATTAATGCAATGGGAATTGATATAATAGTTAGCTGATATTCCTGATAAAATATGAGAGCCGATAAGGTTAATGAATTACTAGTGCCAAGCATGGTGGTATCTGGTGCATGGGTCATGGTGGATCCACCCCAATAAGATATCAATCAGAACTTGTAAGTTCAATAACCAGAACCAGTTCTTTCTGAATAGTGGGAACGATGTGGAACTTAGAGGACTCCATTTCATCCCTTTCATCTGAATCACTACCTCTTACTTCGACCATAGCCATGTCCCCACCTGGATCGATTTTGAGAACAGGTTCCTAAGTATATCCTCTTTTCTCCATAGCCACATACTCATCCCCCAAGGGGAAGTAATCCTGGGATCCATAATCCTTGTTTTCCTAAAAATGATGGAGTTTGGTCGATAAATCTAAGATTGTGGAAAGGAAAAGCCCAACATAGTAAATAGTTAAACTCAACTTGAGCTGCTCAGCTTATTCGCTGTTGATGCCTATAATTACACTGATCTCATAAGGGATTCTTTGAAGAGTTTGTGTTTCTAAAGGTCATTCACCACTAGGTTATTAAACCTCCATTTAATCTTCTTTTTAATATTATTCTTCCTCTTCTCCTCCCTCCTCTTAATCTTACTCTTCTTTCTCCCCAACATCATCATCCCCAGATGGAATCTTTTTTCAGTAATGTTCATGGTCAACCATCACTTTCACCAGGAGATGTGGATCTTCATACTTCCCCCACTGCGACATGTACATATCCATGGCTGTCAGGTATGCATGCCTGTGATGAATGTTCACCCTATCTGCCACCTAGAAGCGCCCATGTCGAGAAACTCGATCCCAGTATGCACCAGTCTCTGCGATAACTCTTTGGTTCACATGAATTGTTTCATCATCCTCCAGGATGACCAGAGGGAAGGAAAGATACCATGGACAGTTGGCTTTAGGAGGTGTCTGAGCTTCTTCCTTGGTATTTCTAAAGCTGACCACAGGGCCATGCATGGAACCACCCCAACTCAGAAGGCGGTGGCATGCTCTCACCATGAGGTGCTCATGCCAATGAAGATCTATCCTGCGCCATGTTATACACCAGTAATGTTCATCGTCTCACCTCCCCCATAGAACTCTTTCCTACCTTCTCTCTGGTATCCATACTATCAACATTGATTTGTCAGATGTGCTTTCGTAGAATAGCCTCTGGATATGTTTTTCTCCAGTTTTCATCATACTCTTTTGACAGGACAACACTAACATCGGTTGGGGGAGAGTCATGAATTCAAACAGGCTTGTAGTCATGATAATAAGCCACATTTGGAGAAGAATTAGAGGATTTCATTCTTCTTGGACCATTTTATAAACATTCTTTGGAAACCACTACATGGACCTGAACTGCATGGTGAACCTAGTCAGCACGTACGGTTCACAGAAGATTTTTCCATCGATCTGGGCTACCATAAAACCACCCCTGATTCTTTGCAGGTACTCTCTATGCCCCAATGGGCCCTTCCTATGATCTCCCATATGAACAACTGGGGTCCAAAATGGGTGAAAGTTGAAATGGGTATGGCTACCGATCTTGAGGATGATCCCTTATTCTCTAAGCGTCAGTGGGAGAATTCCATCAATGATCAAGAGGGATGGCATTATACCATCACCTTGAGGGATAATAGAATTTGGTAATTCATAACCCCCCCCCAATGTCAGATGTGACCCTTCCATGAAAGATCTAGAATGGTATGACTATCCTTATGGGTGTACTTCCCTTGAGATGTGACCCATAATGTTTTATGGAATAGCTAATAAAGGTACCCCCATGTTAACCTAGTTCTTCGCCGCTGTGATAATGTCCATCACAAATTTCCATGGGCATACCCCCATCCTCGAATCCCTCACTGGAAAAATCCACCCACTCAAGAATGCATCAAGAAACCTATCATTTCGTACATTTGGGTCCAGACTTTCATTTATGACAAAGCCCCATGATCGTTACTCTCCTTCCACCGGGGCCTTCCAATATGATCCCACTTTTCCCCTCTGAGATGTGTTAGGGAATTTATCCCATCGTCCTGGAACTTTTATAGCCATGTCTTACATCAAGAAATAACTAAACCATCATGGATAATATATACCCTTCAGAACATATTTTATTTTCAGCTCCTCCTTAGCTAGCTCCAGCATATTCCATGTTAGGTTGGTGGTGCACATCATATACCCTCTAGACACTCTCTTTTATAAGAAACTTTTCATATTTGTACCCCTCCAAGGGGATTCCCCCAATACAATGAATATCCCATAGACTGATACCTTCCTCCCCATTCTAGAGGTGGAAATTGTTGGTGTCACGGGACCAATGGCTGAACAGTTCTGGTACCAGGTCCTGCTACCAGTAGAAGTGAAATTGGGATGTCCAAAATGCTTCGATGAGCCCAATAGACCCCAACTCCAGTACAAATTCCTCTCACATTTGGAATACCTTTTAGGCCCATGCCCATTATATTTTGAATTTACCTCTGGGATTGATGTCCCAATCCTCCATGTAGCTGCATTACCCCCCCTCTTAGTGTCAGATTGATGGGTAACCATTTTGGATAATTTTCAGAAATATTAAGGGTTGTGCATGAAAGAATGGATGTTCGGCATGAAGGACATCCTATCTACATGAAAACGGTTGGCATCGTGAAAGTGATGGACCATGCGGAAAACTCCGAATCTATAGATGAATCATTCGAGTAGATGAGGAACTTTTTCATGCATGATACAAAAAACATGTCGTACGAAAAAATAAAAAGTGGGTACTGAAGGGGGACCCTCTGCATATTTAAAGTTGCAGACCGGGTCATGGGCCCCAAAATGGTTTGTGTTCCCAGACATCATTTTTTCATGCACCAACCAGATGCTCCTCTATCATTCGTCCTGACCCTTAGAATCAAACCATTGGGCCCCCTTTAGCTCGGATTCTGAGGGGAGGGGGAAATTGTTTGGTGCACATTTCCTCAAGAAATACTTTTCCTGAGTAGCTGGGTCCTACATGACCTTAAACTGTCATGTCCCACATGACATTAATTTTATGTCATCCCACAAGATGTTAAACTATATAAGGTCATATATTAACTTAAACTATTATGTCCCACATGACATTAAACTGTATGTTGTCCTGCATGACATTCAACTGTATATGGTCCTACATGACCTTAAACTGTTTCATGCATCATTTCATTAAACTACTTTTCTGTCCCACATGACGATAAACTACAGAACAATCTGATCTTTATGACCATAAAATAAGAACTATATGGTCTATAATGACCTTAAAATATTATGTCTTCTCCAGGTGATGTTAAAATATGTGATTCTTCAGGACTAATGGACATAAAACTACTCATCATTCATCCTCACGACACGACATTAAAATAGCATGGCACTTTCTAGAACTATGTATGGATTTATTCCCATCATCATGGGAAATGTAGGAACACTCGGACACCTCATATTGATTCCATCCCCATAACACCTCTTTGAATATTCCCCATGGGTATAGTTTCCTTTGAGGATCACACATGGTGTACTGTTGGATTCTTTTTCCCCACTCGTGGAGGGGTTATGATTGTCTCACTATGTGCCCCTCCTCATTCTTCTTTCCACCCATCATCCTCCCCACATGACGTTAAACAGCATGGCCCTTTCAAAACTACCTATGGTTTGACTCCTATCCTTATGGGATACATACGAACACCTGAAAAGTTCATATGTAGTCCTATCCCCAACATCAAGATATCCCCTTTGGTTGAAACACTTGGTGTGGTGTAAGCGTTTTCCCTCATTCACGTCGTAATCATCATGACCACTCCATGTACCCATCTTCCTAGATATATCCACATCTTTCGTCATCTTGCCTGATGTTATATTGAACATTCACATTCTTTCTACACACACTCACTTTATTTGGGTCTTTATCATCTTTCACATTCAAAAGTACCCTTGAACAACACAGATGATGGGCCCTAGGTATCTCCTACCATTTCAGGCCAACAACCTCGACGATCTCGAACAAAGAATTTATACAAGCCCTACATTGCTAATTTGGTCAATGGTCGACACTCATTTGTTGTTCCGATTTTAGGTCACATGATATGGATGATCTGTTTTGAACTTGGTCAACAGTTATCCTTCATCATTTTCACCACCCCATATGTCCCAAATATTTGGGTGTAGTGGTTCATTCTGTCCCATAATCCCTCCAGACGTCTATCTACCTTAGGTTGAAGTGTGAGTCCAACTATCATACCGCTATATATTGGGGGGAGCCAGGTCATATTCCTTGTTTCCTAAACCGAGCTTTTCTCATGTAGGTTTAGGAGCTTTGGTAAGTCAATAACCACTTATGGGGGCACATGTCTATAGTCTGATCCCAATGATGTTAAACTAAGAGCACCATCACCCTCATCACAGGACATTAAACTTTGAACTGGTTGGGACATCCCGTCATAGATCCCTCAAGTATTTCAGCCAACTAGCCTAGGTTCTCATTTGAGATTGTACTGTTTTGATATGGGATTATTATTCTCATTCATGTTGGGTGACCTATCATACCATACACATTCCCCGTTGAGATACCTTTCCCTTATCTACGTCCTTAATGCATGATGTAAAACTGCATAGCATCCTATAGAAATTTGTGTGGCTTGATTCCCTTCCTTATTGGATATGTAGAACCACCCCAACATTTATTGTTCAGGTCCAGAACCATTTCATAGAAATCTCCTTATATTCATGGCCCCCTAGCCTGAGTTCTCCCTAGAGAGGGCATGCAACATGGTCTGTGATTATGTTCTTATTCACGTTGGTTATATAATAACTGTACCATGTACGTCTCTCTTCTTAGATCTCTTCGTCCTCCTATTTTACACTCATCTTTTTGAGTTTTATTGCTCGACCCACTTTGGCAATTCACCAATGTGACTAGGAGCACTCTGGTTCATCACCTAGTGTGTTGAATCCAACATGGACATCTTATCACCCATCCTAAGGCTTCATGATCCCCAATATTTGGGTTTCCATAATATTTCACATCCAAAAGGGTTTCCGAATTGTACAAATACTTTTCTTAAGGGCACTCCAATCATTTCGAGCCAACATCCTCAAAGAGATCGAATGAAAATTTAATATAGGTCCCGCGTTGCGAATATGTTCAGTAGTCGACACTCAATTTTTTCTCCCATTTCAGGTCACATGATATGAATGTTGTGTTTTGAAAATGGTCATTAGTTATCCTCTATAGGCATACCAATCAAGACCTAAATTTAAGTTGCATGATTCATATCATTTTCCACTATATCATATCCAAGTGTAATTTCAACACTCTTGGTACTATATCTCAGGGTGTATTTGTGTCCTTGCCACATGAGAAAAACTACAAAGCATCCTCCATGTCTACATGTGGCTTCATTAACAAAATTATCTGATACGTAGGGCCGCCTGAACATTTAGTCATTTGGTCCAGCCCCATTTTTAGCCAACCTCATTATCTTCCTATCCCCATGGATTGTGTTCTCCCAAGAGAGGGGCATGAAGCATGTTATGGTCTTATGTCTTTATTCACGTCATGTTTGTAACAACTGCGCCTCGTACCTCTCTCTTCTAAGAGCTCTTTGTCCACTGGTTCTACACCCATCTTTTGGAGTCAGATGCTATTGAATTGGGAAAGTCGACCCTCTTTGCCAATTCACCAATGTTATAAGTAGCACTCTAATTCATCATCTTGAGTGTTGAATCCTATATGGACATGTTATTTCCCATCTTCAGGATTCATGCTCCCCTTTATTTGGGTTTCCATCATCTTTCACATCCAAATGGGCTCCCGAACGGTACAAATACTTATCCAAATGGATTTCTTAACATTTCAGGCCAACGATCTCGAGGATCTCGAATGAAAATTTGATATAGGTCTTGTGATGTGAATATGGTCCTCAGTAGTTACTCATTTTTGGTTTCCATTTCAGATCCCCTGATATGGATGATGTGTTTTGAACATGGTCAATAGTTATCCTTCATCGTCATACTAATCATGCCCCAAATTTTGGTTGCATGATTCACAATATTTCCCACTCCACCATGTCCAAGTGAAATATCAACACTCTTGGTACTATCCCTCAATACACATTTTCACATTAGGAGGACAAATCCACAGTAAGGCATCATCCCGGGCTCCACACCGATCTACCTTTTGCGTGACTTCCATGTGTTGCAAAGAACTTATTTGACCTTGTTTCCACCAATGATTTTATTTCATGTGGGCTTAGGGATTCTGTCGAGGTTTGTTCCCATTTGGAAGAGTCTTGTTTTACTATGGTCTGAGGTCTAAGACCCTAAACTAAGATCTCTTTATGTTCATTCCACAAGACGTAAAACTACACAACATTCCTAGAACTACATATGGATTGATTCCAATCCTTATGGGATACGAAGAAACACCTAGACATTTCTTCTTTGTGTCTGGCCCCATATTCCCTATTGTTTGTTGGCCCTTCGGCCCGATATTTCTTCCATGGAATTAAGCGTGGTGTAGTACATGCTTAGGTTCTCATTCACGTCATGTATGTTTCACAAAACCATGAAAATTCATTTTAAAACCTTGTTTATTATATATGGGTCCAACCCATATGACCTTAAAAAATGTTTCGTAGTCCCACGTGACTTAAAACTATTGTGTCTTTATTGAAGAACGTAAAAATGCATTTGTTGGTCCTGTCATATGAACCTAAACAATGACATTATCATCCTAGCCACATGATGAAAAAAGGCCCTGCAATGTGATGTCCTCACTTGAGGGGACATCATGTTTGGTAATGGATACCCACCATACCATTTTTCAATGACCATGTATCGCTTAATACCTCTAGTGATGTCTGTATTCTCTGTCCTAGGTTTATTGATTCAAAAACAAAAACACACACATCCATCTCAAAGAACAAACAAGATCTATTAAATTCCCCTTCTTTTGGTGCGTTGTTCAGACCCACACGACAGTATTTTCCCTAGCATTGGTACCCTACCATGACACTCCTAGAAAAATGTATGGTTTGATCCCCATCATCATGGGGTATGTACGAATGCTCATTCACTTTGTCTTGAGACCCGACCAACTGTGGTTTTTGGTCCCTTGACGTAAAACCTACTGAGGGAGTGGATGGTGTGATATGGACTCCTTCCATTCTAATTCATGTCAAGTTTTTCAATCACCACACAACATGTCTCCATTACTCCATTATATTTAGGGTATGATATCTAAGACCATCAAACTAAGATCCAACCAACTATGTTGCAAGACACCAAACTACATGGACCATTCAAGAACTATGTGTGGCTTGATTCCCATCCTCAATGGATATGTAGGAAGGGCCAAGCATTTTGTCTATAGGTCCAGCACCATCAATATTGAATCCTTCCCCCCTTTTTCATCCCCTTGGCCAGAACTCCGTTGGATGTATGTAGTATAGAGAGCACCTCTTGGGATCTCATTTGCGTCAGGTTTTGCAACAACCGTACCATGTGCCTAACTTGTCTCTTTTGAGGCTGCTTCGAGTTCTATGACCCTAGAATAAGATATACCTGTGAGAGATACACCTCAGGTTCAACTACTTCACCACCCTGTGATCATTTCATTAAACACATTTCCCTCATAATGGTCCACTCTATGACCACAATCTAGGAATGTATGACCCCATGACCATTGTCCATGGAAAAATATTTGACTCCCCATACCTTATGTGTCTTATTTTCGCATTATAATATGTCTTGAAAAAGAGACCAAAGTGTGGAAGTTTCACATGGACATTACCTCATTCCATGAAAAAGTGTCATGATACCTTTATTTCGATCCTCGTCATCTTCCATGTCTGAAGGGAATCCCTTTATGGCCCACTCTCATGCCACATTGGCCCACCTACCATCTTCTTCCAATGCCCTTGAACACCTTAGACTAAATTTGTGTCAGGTATCATGTTTCAATCATGGTCAACGGTCAACCCTCATTTATTTATCCCTATTACATGCTAACGTGAAACAGATTCTTTATTTTGAACATGTCATCAGTTCGCCTCTATCGTCACTCCCCCCTCATTTTGATCCAATTCTCAGGCGTCATGATTTACATCTTTCCACCGCCTTTATGTTTAAGTGGAATTCCAATGCAATTAGTTTTAGAACACTGCGCATTTATGAGCAATAAGTAGGTGGGTTAGTAATTTTGGGATGTCACTATCCTAGTATTCCACTTCCCCTAATGTGTGACTTCCTATAATAAGAAAATATCACCACTAATCCTTGTTTCCAAAATCGAGAACAACTCATGTGTGCTTAATAAATTTTATGGGTCATGTACTGGTGTTTCTATGCCATGCAAGCCTTTTGTGCCACATGACGTTAAACAGTGATTTCAGAACTACATGAGTCTTGATTTCCATACTAATGGGGTATGTAGGAATGACTTGGATCATTGCCTTGGGCCCATCATATCTTTCAATTTCTATCATGAACCAACTCGGGTCGACCCTGAACCGGTCACCCGAGCCGTGCCGAGGCATGGCCCAAAGGGGGTTCCCGATCCCCATGGGCTGACAACTAGTGCCGGGCATCAAGAGTTAATCATTGGGAATGATTTTAGCACAAACAAAACCAGGATAAAAACAGAAAATAAACTAAAAAAACAAACAAAAACTAACAACCGAAATAAAATAAAATCCACGCGACCAACGTACCTCCACGTGACCTCACAGGTCACCACCCAAAAAAAAGACCCACCTCGCTCCAACACAGAGCAGCACAAACCAATAAAACCTGAAAAAAGGAACCTACAAATGAAATGGTAAAAGATAGGCATGAGTACAAAAAAGTACTCAGTAGGTTATCCCAACAACAAATCCCAAAGCACTGCCAATAAATAAAGAATTCACAAATCCAGGTTTGAAGTACAATGTATAAAGGCATGCTTTAAAAAATATTTCACTTGAAAACAAAACATGAATCATTTCCCTTATTCATTTTCAAAAGTTATATTTTTTTCATTAGTGCCAAATAGCATTTTTCAAATGAAGAGTATTGTTACATTCCAAATCTTACACAAAGAGAATAAACCATTTTCATTTTAAACCATTTTCACAAAAAAAAACAAAGTACCAAAAGGAATAGTAGAAACCACACATTAAGGGCAATGCATGAAAAAAAAACACTACACTGATCACTACTAACAATAGAAAGCCCAAATCCATGGGTCAAACCTAGGATCTCGTGAACAATCCAAAACATACCATACATGTAACTCATCCTAGAGGCATGCCCTAACTTGATGACGTCATAACGCCGTAACGCTCACTATAGCCCTACATGGCCTAACCGAGGGGCCCAATCCCCATAGCAGCAATAACTTAGTATTCCCCTACTATGGGGCCACTAGCCAATGCGTAATCTAAACTAGTGTGGCAATCGTTCTTAGAAGATTCACTCACTATGCGAGGTTCCCACGTCAACACAGGCAATAAAAGTGGGTGAGTCAACAAATACTAGTCAATCAGTTCAACAAATGCATTATCATTTACACCATCAACACGCACACAACAAATACACCCCTGAGTACCCCAAGGAATAAGTCCCTTGCCTTTAAACCATTATCACACAAGGGAAGCCCCAAGCCAAGGTAACCCCCATCTTTCATCAACCAACAAGGCGAGGACCCATTCCAAGGTGGGTTATCCAATGAAACCATTTTTATTTAAAGTGCCAACTGGGCCTCAACAACCATTTAATACCAAAACATTTCCAAAAGACGCAACACACGCCATCACATTGAAAACTAGAAACACACTTGGAACCTCATTTAAGAAACTCAAATCAACATTTTAAAACTGAAACACAATGGTATCTCATGTAAAACCATTTTCTAATATCCAAATGCACCCACTTTCATCAAGATCCAAACGGGATTTTTTATAATGTTTTGAAGGAACACTATTTCTCAAATGAAATCCAAACATTTGATCATGATCTAAAAGAAAACATTTTTCATCAATCAAGAACCACACGTAAAGTTTCAAAAATCATGTTTAAAGGTCGAACGAGCATTTTAACTATTCAAGGTTTTAAGAGAACAAAATTTTCCCTAAATAATACACCTGCCATTTTACACACCCCAAATCCATTTCAAAACACACTTCAACATGACTTGCACATTTCGTAAAGAACACATTTATCAATATCACAAGAAGAACACAAAATTAAAATCTGAGAACAACACTTCCAGTACAATGCAAGAAATAAACATCTTCTATTTTCAGCAGGTTACCATACTAAAAATAACTATTTAGTACTACTTTAAATTTACTGGAAATCAATGAAAAGACAAGGAATAAATAAATTCTAAATTTAAAGGAAAGTGTAGTGGGAGACCTACCTCGATTCACAAACCGAACTCGATGACACAACACACCTCGTGCGGTCCCGTACACAGGCGCAAGTCAAAGACCCATGCGTTGTGGAATTATTCCACCAACGTGATAAAAAAACACTAAAACAACCAAAATAGCCAACCACTGATATAAAAAACTCAAACAGATTTACGTCACAAAAATTACCTCGGCAGAAGGACGCGCTCGACCCATGGGGTCGAGCGCCAGTCAGAAGGGGTAGTATGCTCAGGCCCAGAGAACGCCGGGGGCGCGCGCCGACCGTTAGGTGAACCGCTAGCCGGTGCAAGCCGACAGTGGTTGGCCGGACCCTGGAGGGCCAGAACACGACCGACCGAAGGTGTTATGATCAGGAAACGCAGTGCATGCATGCTGGAGGAAGCCTAAATGCCAGAAAGAGGGCCGGAGGGCATGCCGGAGCGCCGGGAAAAAGGTCAGGAGTGCCCAAGATGCAAGAACGGCAGCCAGAGGGATGATGGCCAGAGGCGGGCCTCGCCGGAAGGGCTATCAGGGGCACCGAAGGGGGCCAAAGGCCACTGGCTGGTGGCAAGGCTCACCAGAAGCCATGATAGGGAGCCACAGAGGGGGCCAGAGGCCGCTGGCCGGTGGCAGGGCTCACCAGAAGCCATGATAGGGAGCCACAGAGGGGGCCAGAGGCCGCTGGCCGGCGGCGGGGGCTCGCCGGAAGTGCTAGCCGACGAGGCGGGCAGTGGCGAGGGTGGCCAGAGACTGGAGGATAGGCGGAGAGGCTGGCTGGAGCATCGAGAGGAGGGCTGGAGACCGGTGGCTAGGTAGAGGGACTGGACGGAGCGTCGGGAGGAGGGCCGGATACCGGCGGCTAGGCGGAGGGGTTCGCCAGAGCATCAAGAGGACGTCGAGATGCTGGAACGGCGGGTTCTCGCGGAGTAGGGGAGAGGCAGAGCCGGGCTGCAGCGGGAGGCGGGGGCCGACATTGGGGTGCGCGGGGCGGCGATGGGCTGCAGCGGGAGGCGGAGGCGGTGCGGCGTGGGTGGAGGTTGAGGGAAGGGGCACCGCACATGGTGGCTGATGGGTGAGGCGGAGGGAGCGTTGGGGAGAGGGGCTGGAAATGAGGTCCTACGGTGTAAAACAGGAACAGGAGGGGGGGGGCTCACGTAGTGGCAATAGGGAAAAAGGGGGGGCTCCACCAGGTAGAATTAGGGTTTGGTTTCTTTCTATTTTTTATCATAATATTATTTTTAAAATAATAATAATAATAATAATAATAAACATAATCACAATAATAATATTACTATAATAATATTAGTAATGTTAATAATAATAATAGTAAAAGAATAAAAATAATAATTACAGTGAAATGAAGATTATAAAAATAAAAAAATATAATGTGAATTACACCGTATTATAAAAAATAATAAAAATAATAATGAAGGGGAAAAAATGCCCGACACCTGGGCCGACTGTGTGACGACCGCCAACCGTGCGGCGGCCATGCACGGGTCTGAAACTCATTAATGGTGTTAAACGACAACAAATTTTAATCCAGGGCTCAACCCAGTCCTCGCCACGAATGCTCAGATCCAAGAAATAATGAAAATAAAACAAATAGAAAAGGGCAGCTGTGACAATTGTCCCCGCCACAGACACATTCTTCCCCCAGAAAGTCACCCAGCTGAACGATGGACATGGCAAGAATCCATGCCTGACTGAAACTGAAGGGAACCATAGTACAAGAGAATGGGAGAACACAAAAGGGTTCTCCCCGCCACAAGATCTCAACTAATGGGGAAATTTAACACTCAAACACACCACCCCGGGAGGGGGGGGGGGCGATGCGGGAACTCCCAACTAACTCAAACTAGCCTTTATAGCACGAGCGAAACAACACCTCCGCTAAAACATAGACATAGACGAAAAACCCCGAACACTAGAGAGAAAAAATCGAGATGAACCAAACCCACGAAGTAAAGTTGAGAATTACCACAATTGGAGATCCTTCCATAGGCACCTACATCTCAAAATGAACATAGTCAAACTGATACTAACCCATACAGGGTTCAAACACACTTTTAAAGAAAAATGTACGATTCATAGAATCAGAATTCAGACAAACTAGACTATTTGGATTACAAACAAACACATCCATCCTAACTTCACAATGACACAATGAACCTACAAAAATGTAAAAAATTTAATAGTGTAAGGATGAGAACAGATGGAATTTAATTATTTCGTTGCCAACATGGAACATGAAACCCAAACTGAGGCGTCACACCCCCGACAACTCCTGACTACGCGCGAGCTTCACCCCAAGACCTATGGCTGGGGCTGTGATGGTTGAAGCATCTCCTGCCTCACAGTTAGGCATTGGAATCTTCTGGTCATAGTGTCTTCCTCAGAAGACGGTTCTTGCAAAACTTCTCTAGATGACCTAGAGACTTGCAATGATGGCACATCGTCAGTGGGGTGTGACATGATGGATTTGCATGCCCTAAACGTCCATACTGATGACACACCATTGGAAAATCCGTTGAACTGGAAACAAGAGTCACTACTAAGGACTCTTTAGAAATAGATCCATCTAACCCACTCTGCTCGTTAGATGGGGGACCATCACGAGTAACTGGATATGGTGGATTGTCAATCGTCTGCACTCCGGAGACCAACTCAGCTAAAAAACCTCATGTACCAACTACTCAAAATGATAGCCCCAAAAAGGGAGGACCCACTCTTTTATCCTTGGACAAAGACCATGATTAAGGGGGGATTCTTCATCAAATCATGCAACTCTACCTCCAGATAAAGTCACTAGTTCCTTGAAATTGTCAACACATGCTTTCACCATCTATTGGCCCTGTTGAATATACATGAGCTCTTCCACTTTCTTCGTCTTCCCCTCTTCTTGTATAAACCATATGGTGAATATGACTTTAAATAAATCCCACATTTTCCCAATATGAAGTGATGGCATGGCGAACAACTCCTAATCATCCAGAGCTATACCTTTGAATAGACCCAAAAAGGCAGGCACTCTAACAGCTTCAGGAGTTCCCAATACCCTGAAGACGCGCTCGACCTCTTCAAGCCACTGCACTATCTCTAATAGACTCTAATCACCGTGAAGGATAGAAAACGTCCGAGAAGGACTGAAAAACTGGGCATGACTCATCAAAAACTCGTGGGACCTTTCTGGGATGCATTTCTGAACAACATATAAAACACCAAGCCAAAACCGATATCAATCGAAGAAATATCAATAAAGAACCCTCATCAAAAAACAACAAGCTCCAAAAAAACAAACAACCACAAAAACATCCCAAAACAACATGTCCAAAATTCCCATTCCATTTTAGATTCCAAAACAACCTTTTTTTTTAAAACCGCTTCCTTTCAAGACCACTTTCCAAATACCAAATCCACTTTTCAAACCAAAATCACTTTCCAAACCCATTTTCCTCTTTAAAAGCCAAATAAAAAAACAAGGTCAAGCCTTTAATTTCAAACACACCCAGGTAATATCATGAACTGTTGCACATTTTTTCATCCACTTTCATTCATATGCACCAACATTCACTTTCAATGCATCCTCTCACATGTGCAAATGTTCATAAGGAGTACCTGAGGTTTCACCCCAAACCACTCTTCACCAATTTCCAAGCAAACACCAGTTTTCCAAACTAAAGGCTTTTAGTTTTAAAACCCATTTCATAAACATAAAGTAATTTAAAAGAAATTATCCCCATTTTCAAAAACCCTTTTTCATTTCCAAAAATTCACTTACACCAACCAGAACAAAAATGACACTCAACTTGCATCAAACTACCAGAGTGAGGGACTAGCAGTCACACTTAACCTGGCGACATGGTAGTGGGACATGCCCAAAGTAAGCATCAATAACTAGGAGGAATTAAAACTGTGTACCCATAATCCACATGGGTCACTACTCCATGTGAGATCACGATGTAACATCGGTCTACCTCCATTGTCATCCTTCAATCCAAAACACACTAGAACGAAAAAAAGACTCAATTCCTGGACTACCCCTGGCGACTCGAGATGCAGAACGAGCGATGGTTCATGACGTCCTTCCCATACCTACATCTTGAGTCCCGAAAATCCTAATCTCCATCTACCAGACACCCCAAATAACAAGAACCTCACCTCTGATACCATTTGGTCACGAACCAACCCGGGTCCACCCTGAACAGGTCACCCAAGCCGGTCCGCGGCATGGCTCGAAGGCTGTTCCTGATCCCCACGGGATGGAAACTAGTTCCGGGCATCAAGATTTAATCGTTGGGAATGATTTTAGCCCAAAAAAAACAATGATCCAAACAGAAAAGAAACTATACAAAAGAAAAAAACACTGACAATAGAAATAAAAAAATGCCACACGACCAGCATACCATCATGTGACCTCGTAGGTCACCACCCAAAAAAAGGACCAACCTCACTCCAACACTGAGGGACACAAACCAAGAAAACCTGAAAAAAGGAACCTGCAACTGAAATGGTAAAAGATAGGCATGAGTACGAAAAATTACTCAATAGGTGATCCCAATAAAAAATCCCAAAGAACTTCCAATAAAAAAAGAATTCACACATCTAGGTTTGAACTACAATGTATAAAGTTATGCTTTCATAAATATTCCACTTGAAAACAAAACATGAATCATTTCCCTTATTCATTTTCAAAAGTTAGATTCCTTTCATTAGTGGAAATAGTATTTTTCAAATGAAGAGTAATGTTACATTCTAGATCTTACACAAAGAGAGTAAAACATTTTCATTTTAAACCATTTAAAAAAAACAAAGTACCAAAAGGAACAGAAGAAACCACACAGTAAGGGCAATGCAGGAAAAAAACACTACACTGATCACTACTAACAACAGAAAGCCAAAAGATATGGGTCAAACCTAGGAGCTCGTGAACAATCCAGAACATACCATACATGTGACTCATCCTGAAGGCATGCCCTAACTCAATGACATCATAAGACCCTAAATCTTGGCATATCCCTACATTCCCTAACAGAGGGGCCCAATCCCCATAGCAGCAATAACTCAGTATTCCTCTTCTATGGGGCCTCTAGCCAGTGCAAAATTTGAACTAGTGCGGCAATCGTTCTCAGAAGATTCACTCATTATGCCAGGTTCTCACGTCAACATAAGAAATAAAATTGGGTGAGTAAACAAATACTAGTCAAGAAGTTCAAAAAATGCATTATCATTTACACCATCAACACACACACAACAAAAACACCCCCGAGTACCCCAAGGAATAAGTCCCTCGACTTTAAACCATTATTAAACAAGGGAAGCCCGAAGCCAAGGTAACCCCCATCTTTCATCAACCAACAAGGCGAGGACTCATTCCAAGGTGGGTTTTCTGAGGAAACCATTTTTATTTAATGCGCCAACCAGGCCTCAACAACCATACAATACCAAAACATTTCCAAAAGACACAACTCACACCATCACGTTGAAAACCAGAAACACTCTTAGATCCTCATTTAAGAAACTCAAATTAGCATTTTAAAACTGAAACACGTTGGTATCTCACGTAAAACCATTTTCCAATATCCAAATACACCCACTTTCATCAAGATCCAAAAAAGTTTTTTTATAACTTTTTAGAGGAATTCTATTTCTCAAATGAAATCCAAACATTTATTCGTGCTCTAAAGGAAAACAGTTTTCATCAAACAAGAACCACACTTAATGTTTCAAAATTCATGTATAAAGGCCGAGCGAGCATTTTCTCTAGTCAAGGTTTAAGAGAACACCATTTTCCTAAAATAATACACCTCCCATTTTACAAACACCAAATCCATTTCAAAACACACTTCAACATGACTTGCACATTTCTTAAAGAACCCATTTAGATATATCACAAGAAGAAAACAGAATTAAAATCCAAGAATAACACTTCCAGTGCAATGCAAGAAATAAACAGCTTCCATTTTTAGCAGGTTACCACACTAAAAATAACTATTTAGTACTACTTTAAATTTACTAGAAATCAATGAAAAGACAAGGAATAAATAGTTTCTAAATTTAAAGGCAAGTTCAGTGGGATACCTAACTAGATTTTCAAACCAAACATAACGACGCAACACCCCTTGCGCAGGCACGTACGCACGCGCAACCTGAAGACCCATGCATTGCAGAATTATTCTGCCAACGTGCTGAAAAAACACCAAAACAACCATAACAGCCAACCACTGATATAAAAAAACTCAAACAGATATATGTCACAAAATTTACCTCACTGCAGAGACGCGCTCGACCCATGGGGTTTCGCGCTAGTCAGAAGGGGCGGCGCACTAAGGCGTGGATAACAACAAGGTCGCGCACCGACCGTCAGTTGCGCCGCTGGCCGGAACAAGGCGGTGGTGGTTCGCCGGACCCCGGAGGGCCAAAACATGACCGACCGAAGGGTCAGAGATTAGGAAACACAGCGCAGGCGCACCGAGGAAGCCGGAACGGGGGAAGGAGGGCCGGAGGGCATGCCGGAGCATCGGGAAAAAGGTCGAGAGTGCTCGGGATGCCGGAATGGAGGCCGGAGGGCCGCTGGATAGAGGCGGGGCTCGCCGGAAGGGATTGTAGGGACACCGGAGGGGGTCAGAGGCTGTTGGATCACAGTGGGGGCTCGCTGGAAGTGTTAGATGATGAGGCAAGCATTGGAGAGGGAGGCTGGAAACCGGCGACTAGGTGGAGGGGCTGGTCGGAGCGTCGGGAGGAGGGCCGGACACCAGAGGCTAGGCGGAGGGTCTAGCTGGAGCGTATGGAGGAGGGTCGGAGACTGGCGGCTAGGCGGAGGGGCGGGTAGGAGCGTTGGGAGGAGGCCAGGATGCCGGAATGGTGGGGTCGTGTGGAGCAGGGGCGAGGCAATGCCAGGCTGCAGCGGGAGGCGGAGGCCGCAGGGGGGTGCGTGGGGCGGCGATGGGCTGCAGTGGGAGGCGGAGGTGGCTCGGTGTGGGTGGAGGCTGAAGTAAGGGTCACTGCATGGGGTGGCTGTTGGGTGAGGCGGAGGGAGCGCTGGTGTAGAGGAGCTAGCGGTGAGGGCCTGCGGCGCACAACCGGAAAAGGATGGGGGGGGGGGACTCGTGCAGCAGCAAAAGGGAAAAGGGGGGGGGGGGGGGGGTGCTCTGCTGGGTAGAAATAGGGTTTGGGTTATTTCTTTATTTTTTATCATAATATTATTTTTACAATAATAATAATAATAATAATAATAATAATAAACATAATCACAATAATAATAATACTATAATAATATTAATAATGTTAATAATAATAATAGTAGCACACGAATAAAAATAATATATACAATGAAATGAAGATTAATAAAAATGAAAAAAATATAATGTTAATTACACCATATTATAAAAAATAATAAAAATAATAAAGAAGTGGAAAAAATGCCCGACACCTGGGTCCACTGCGCGGTGGCCGCTTACGGGTCTGAATCCCAGTAAAGGTGTTAAACGACAAAAAAATTTAATCTGGGGCTCGACCTAGACCTTAGGGCGAATGATCGAAACCAAAAAATAATAAAAATAAAACAAATAGAAAAGTGAAGTTGGGACAATTCTCCCCACCACAGACACTTTATGCCCCCAGAAAGTCACCCAGCAGAACGATGGACAAGGCGAGAATCTATGCCCGACTGAAACTGAAGGGAAAAACAGTACAAGAGAATGAGAGAACATGAAAGGGTTCTCCCCACCACAAGATCTCAAATAGTGAAGAAATTTAACACTCAAACACACCACCCCATGAGGGGGGGGGGCGACGCGGGAACTCCCAACTAACCCAAAATAACCTTTATAGCACGAGCGAAACAACACCTCCGCTAAAACATAGACATAGACCAGAATCCCCGAACACTAGAGAGAAACCTCTGAGAAGAACTTAACCCACGAAGTAAACTCGAGAATTACCAAAAACTGCGATCCTTCCATAGGAACCTAAATCTCCAAAAGAACACAGTCAAACTGAGACTAACCCATACAGGGTTCAAACACACTTTTAAAGAAAAACGTATGATTCAGAGAATTATAATTAAGACAAACCAGACTGTTTGGATTACAAATGAACACGTCCATCCTAACTTCACAACGACACAATGAACCTATAACAATTCCAAAAATTTAACAGAGAAAGGATGATAAAGGAAGGAGTCCAAATGTTTCTTTGCCAACACAGAACACGAAACCCACACTAAGGCATCAAACCCCCGACAACTCCTGACTGTGCGCGAGCTTCACCTCAAGACCTATGGCTGAGGCTCTGATGGTTGAAGCATCTCCTGCCTCACAGTCAGGCACTGAAATCTTCTTGTCACAGTGTTTTCCTCAGACGACGCTTCTTTCAAAACTTCTCTAGATGACCTAGACACTTGCAATGATGGCACGTCCTCGGTGGGGTGTGTCATGATGGCTTTGCATGCCCTAGACATCCACACTAACGGGACACCATTGGAAAATCCGTTGAACTGGAAACCAGAGTCACTACTGAGGACTCTTTAGAAACAGATCTATCTAACCCACTATGATCGTCAGATGGGGGACCTTTACGAGCAATTGGATACGGTGGATTGTCAACCATCTGCGATCCGGAGACCAACTCAGCTAAAAACACCTCATGTACAAACTACTCAAAATGATGCCCCCAAAAAGGGAGGACCCACTCTTTGATCATTGGAAAAATACCCCTGATGAAGGGAGGAGTCTTCATCAAATCTTGAAATCCTACCTCCAGAGACAGACACAAGTTCCTTGAAATTTCCAACACACGCTTTCACCATCTGTTGGCCATCTTGAATAGGCGTGATCTATTCCACTTTCTTCTTCTTCCCCTCTTCAACTATAAACCATCGGGCGATGACGAATTTAAGAAAATCCAACGTTATCCTAGCTTGTAGTGATGGCGGGGCGAACAATTCCTACTTGTCCAGAGCTGGACCTTCGAACAGACCCAAAATGGTAGGCACTCTAACAGCTTCAGGTGTTCCCAATACCCTGAAGACATGCTCGACCTATTCAAGCCACTCCACTGTCTCTTACAGACTCTAATCACCATAAAGGATAGAGAACATCCGAGAAGGAAAAAAACTGGGCATGAGTCATCTAAAACTCTGGGGACCTTTCTGAGCTTCATTTCTGAACAACATATAAAACACCAAGCCGAAACCGATATCATTCGAAGAAACATCAATAAAGCACCCTCATCCAAAAACAACCAGATCAAAAAAAAAATAACCATAAACACAACCCAAAATTCCTTGTCCAAAATTCCCATTCCATTTTAGATTCCAAAACCACCATTTTTTCAAAACTGCTTCCTTTCAAGACCACTTTCCAAATACCAAATCCACTTTTCAAACCAAAATCACTTTCCAAAACCATTTTCCTCTTTAAAATCCAATTCATAAAACAAGTTCAAGCCTTTAATTTCAAACACACCCAGGTAATCCCATGGACCGTTGCACATTTCTTCATCCACTTTCATTCATACGCACCAACATGCACTTTCCACACATCCTCTCACATGTGTAAACATTCATAAGGAGTACCTGAGGTGTCACCCCAAACCACTCTTGACCAATTTCCAATCAAACACCAGTTTTCCAAACCAGAGGCTTTCGGTTTTAAAACCCATTTCATCAACATAAAGTCATTTAAAAGAAATCAGTCCCATTTTCAAAAACCATTTTTCATTTCAAAAACTACACTTACACCAACCAGAATGAAAACGACACTCAACTTGCATCAAAATAGCGGAGTGAGGGACTAGCGGTCACACTTAACCTGGCGACATGGTAGTGGGCCATGACACATGTAAGCATCAACAACTAGGAGGAATTCAGACTGTGTACGCAGACTCCACATGGGTCACTACTCCATGTGAGATCACAATGTAACATCACTCTACCTCCGTTGTCATCCCTCAATCCAAAACACACCAGAACAAAACAAAGACTCAATTCCGGGACTACCCCTAGTGACTCGAGGTGCAGAATGGGTGAGGGTTCATGACGTCATTCCCGTACCAACCTATTGATTCCTGGAAATCCCAATCTCCATCTTCTAGACACCCCAAATAACAAGAGCCTCACCTTTGATACCATTTTGTCATGAACCAACCCGGGTCGACCCTGAACAGGTCTCCCGAGTCGGTCCGCGACATGGCTCGAAGGGCGTTCCTGATTTCTACGGGCTGAAAACTAGTGTCGGGCATCAATATTTAATCGTTGGGAATGATTTTAGCCCAAAACAAAACTAGGATCAAAAGAGAAAAGAAACTAAACAAAAAAACACTAACAACAGAAATAAAATAAAAGCCACGCGACCAGCATACCTCCACGTGACCTCACAGGTCACCACCCAAACAAAGGACCATCCTCGCTCCAACACTGAGCGGCACAAGCCAAGAAAACCTGAACAAAGGAACCAACAACTAAAATGGTAAAAGATAGGAGTGAGTACAAAAAAGTACTCAGTAGGTGAGCCCAACAATAAATCCCAATGAACTACCAATAAATAAAGAATTCACAAATCTAGGTTTATCTTCAATGTATAAAGGTATACTTTCATAAACATTTCACATGAAAAAAAACACGAATCATTGCCCTTATTCATTTTCAAAAGTTAGATTCCTTTCATTAGTTCCAATAGCATTTTTCAGATAGAGAGTAATGTTACATTCCAGATATTACACAAAGAGAATAAAACATTTTCATTTGATACCATTTTCAAAAAAAAAAACAAAGTACCAAAAGGAACAGTAGAAACCAGACAGTAAGGGAAATGCATGAAAAAAACAAACACTACACTGATCACTACTAACAACAGAAATCCCGAACACATGGGTTAAACCTAGGATCTCATGAACAATCCAGAACATACCATACATGTGACTCATCCTGAAGGAATGACCTAACTCGATGATGTCATAATGCCCTAATGCTCGGCAAATCCCTACATGGCCCAACTGAGGGGACCAATCCCCAGAGCAGCAATAACTCAGTATTCCCCTGCTATGGGGCCACTAGCCAGTGCGTAATCTAAACTAGTGTGGCAATTGTTCTGAGAAGATTCACTCACTATGCCTAGTTCCCACGTCATCACGAGCAATAAGAAGGGGTGAGTCAACAAATACTAGTCAAGCAGTTCAAAAAATGCATTATCATTTACACCATCAACATGCACACAACAAAAACACCCCCAAGTACCCCAAGGAATAAGTCCCTCGCATTTAAACCATTATCAAACAAGGGAATCCCCAATCCAAGGTAACCCCATATTTCATCAACCAACAAGGCGAGGACCCAATCTAAGGTGGTTTTTTTTATGAAACAATTTTTATTTAATATGCCAACCGGGCCTCAACAGCCATTTAATACCAAAACATTTCCAAAAGACGCAACACACTCCATCACGTTGAAAACCAGAAACACACTTAGAACCTCATTTAAGAAACTCAAATCAGCATTTTAAAACTTGAACACATTGTTATCTCACATAAAACCATTTTCCAATATCCAAACGCACCCACTTTCATCAAGATCCAAACATGATTTTTTATAACTTTTTGAAGGAATGCTATTTCTCAAATGAAATACAAACATTTATTCACGCTCTGAAGGAAAACATTTTTCATCAAACAAGAACCACACTTAATGTTTCAAAAATCAAGTTTAATGGCCGAACGATCATTTTCTCTATTCAAGGTTTTAAGAGAACACCATTTTACCTAAATAATACACCTTCCATTTTACACACACAAAATCTATTTCAAAACACACATCAACACGACTTGCACATTTCATAAATAACCCATTGAGCAATATCACAAGAAGAACATAGAATTAAAATCAGAGAACAACACTTCCAGTGCATTGCAATAAATAAACACCTTCCATTTTCAGCAGGTTACCACACTAAAAATGACTATTTAGTAGTACTCTAAATTTACTGGAAATCAATGAAAAGAAAAGGAATAAATAAATTCTAAATTTAAAGGCAAGTGCAGTGGGAGACCTACCTCAATTCGCAAATCGAACACAAGGACGCAACACACCTCGCACATGCACGTATGCACACACAAGATGAAGACCCATGCATTGCGGAATTATTCCACCAACGTGCTACAAAAAACACCAAAACAACCAAAACAGCTAACCACTGATATAAAAAACTCAAACAGATTTACATCACAAAAATTACCTCGGTCCAGAGATGTGCTCGACCCACGGGGTCATGCACCAGTCAGAAGGGGCGGCACGCTCAGGCATGGAGACCGTCAGGGTCGCACACCGACCGTCAGGTGCGCCGCTGACCGGTGAAATTCGGTGGTGGTTGGCCGGATCCTAGAGGTCCGGAACGTGATCGACCGAAGGTACGGCAGTCAGGAAACACAGCACAGGCACGCCGGAGGAAGCTGAAATTCCAGAAAGAGGGCCGGAGGGACAGAGGGCGTGCCGAAGTGCTGGTAAAATGGTGGGCAGTGCCCGAGATGCTACAACGGCGGCTGGAGGGCTGCTGGTCGGAGGTGGGGCTCACCAGAAGGGTTGGTAGGGGCACTAGAGGGGGCCGGAGGCTACTCGCTAGCGGCGGGGCTCGCTAGAAGAGCTTACAGGGGGCACCAGAGGGGGATGGAGGCCACTGGCCTGCGGTGGGGACTCGCCAAAAGTGCTGGCCAACGAGGTGGGCAGTGGAAAGGGAGGTCAGAGACCAGCGGCTAGGCAGATGGGCTGGCCGGAGCATCGAGAAGAGGTCTGGAGACCAGCGGCTAGGCAGAGGGACTAGCCGGAGCGTCGGGAGGATGGCCGGAGACCGGTGGATACGTGGAGGGGATGGATAGAGCGTCAGGAGGAGGCCAGGATGCCGGAACGGTGGGGTCATTCAGAGCAGGGGCGAGGCGGAGCCGAGCTGCAGTGGGAGGCGGAGGCCAGCAAGGGGGTGCGCGGGGCGGCGATGGGCTGCAACGAGAGGTGGAGGCGGCTCGGCACGGGTGGAGGCCAAGGGAAGGGGTGCCACACGGGGTGGCTGCTGGCCGAGGGGGAGGGAGCGCCAAGGGAGAGGGGATGTCAGTGAGGGCTTGCGTCATGCAACAGGAACAGGAGGGGGGGATCATGCAGTGGAAAAAGGAAAAAATGGGGGGCTCAACCCGGTAGAATTAGGTTTTGGGTTCTTTCTATTTATTATCATAATATTATTATTACAATAATAATAATAATAAAAATAATCACAATAATAATAATACTATAATAATATTAATAATGTTAATAATAATAATAGTACCACAAGAATAAAAATAATAAATACAACGAAATGAATATTAATAAAAATAAAAAATATAATGTTAATTACACAATATTATCAAAAATAAAAAAATAATAACGAAGGGGAAAAAATGCCCGACACATGGGCTGACTGCGTGGTGACCGCCAACTGCGCGACAGCCACGTATCAGTCTGAAACCCAGTAAAGGTGTTAAACAACAACAAATTTTAATTCGGGGCTTAGCCCAGACCTCAGCGCGAATGATTAGAACCAAGAAGTAATAAAAATAAAAAAATTGAAAAGGTCGGATGTGAAAGTTTCGATCCCTTGACCTAAAAAACTACCTCCAGGGATATGTGGGGTGTTGTGGAATCATTATGTACTCATTAAAGCTGGGTTTTAGCTACCAAATCAAGTAACCCCTTCTTGGGATATCCCCTTTCACTCTCTTCCCTATTGTATGACATTAAATAACACTAATCCACATTTCTTGACACATTACATTAAACTTCGGTTTTACCCTAAGCTTGTTCAGGATTCCCCATGTTAACTATGGGGTGCGTCTGCATCCTCTCCATTAATGATTTACCCTACTAGAGTTAGTCTCTGACCATGATGTAT
The DNA here is from genome assembly GCA_963277665.1 of Viscum album. Classification (NCBI taxonomy): domain Eukaryota; kingdom Viridiplantae; phylum Streptophyta; class Magnoliopsida; order Santalales; family Viscaceae; genus Viscum; species Viscum album. The sequence continues at coordinate 29,336,752 of OY728150.1, read as the reverse complement.
TTAAGAACTACATTTGTATTCCTTCTCATCATTATGGGATATGTGGAGATACCCAAACATTTAATCTTTGGTCTAGCCCGAGGGTCATTAACCATTCTAGAATCTCATCCCTGATTACGCTATAGTCTCTATAATATTAAACTAGGATCCTAAAATCTGTGTGAAATGAATTTAAATGGTTAGACTCTATAAAATCTCTATGACCTTAAACATAGAGCCTACATTCCGTGCAGCATGACTTTAATCTGTTATCCTCGGTCCATGAAAAATGTCCTTAAAACAATGTGCAATATCTTAATCATATGACATTAAACTATTCCATGCATCATCCTCACTATACAATGTTTTCGTTGTGTGTTTTTCATCCTTATGTGTATGACATAAAACTAAATGCATTTTATGTCCTTACCATAGAGGCCTTGTTTGGAAGATAGTTTTATCCCTCATCAGACTAATGCTTCCACTTATTGTGAATTCACCGTGGTGGTGTAATTACAAGAGTGGTGGACAACCTTCAAACAACCCATCACTCTATCCTCTATGCATTTCATGTCCTCCATTCCTACCTTCTTTCTATTTCATGTCTAAAGGAACCCCCTAATTGTATAGACGCATGGCCTATGGATCACCAACTATCATTGGATAATGTTCTGGGAGACTAATGGATGAAGTTTCGAGTCCGACCCTATGTTTCGAACATGGTCAGTGGTCGACCCTCATTTTTCATCCCGATTTCAGGATAACACAATAAGGATACAATGTTTTGAAAATAGAAAAACATGTATCTTTAATTTTCACGCCATCCCAACAATGTTCTAATTTTTTTGTATTGTGATTCACACCTTCCATTCCCATTTATTTGGGATGACTCTAACACCCATGGCATTACCCCACTCATGCACCTGATCACATTGTGAAGGTGGAAATTCAACTGTTCTGAGATCCTTATTCTCTAGTCATGCCTCTCTCCCACATTCCAAAAAACTGTATTGGTTGTTCAAACCCTGGATTCCCGAATCTTGTTTGGCACTGTCATATTTTGGTGAGATAAAAAAAATTCATCCCTTGTTTATCGCATAGGGAACGACCCACGTGAGCATATGGATTGATTGATAGTTACTCAACAGTTATGATTGAGGTCTGATAATCTAAATAAAGAATCAAATAGATAATATGTATATGCACATAGTTCGGTACAAGAAAAGAAAGGTAGAAACATTCCTGAGTTCGTCCAAAACAGGGCCCTTTAAGAATAACATCTTTGATAGATTTATCTAGAGTTTCCACCTTTTGAATCGTGGCCTCTAGGACTACCTCTTGCCCCCTGAGATCCCTCTCTTCATTAGTATCCACCAAGAATAACACATTTTTCCCTATACTACGCTCGAGCTCATTCATCTTTGATCTCAATCATTCGGTGACTCTCCTACACTACCTTCTCCTAGGAGTTATCCAGATGGGCCCTTAACTACACAATGAGCTCAGAGCGAGTTGTGATGAATGCCTTCCATTATTATTATTTCTCTTCAGGATGTTTGAATTCTTGTGCAGCCTTATGAAATTATCTAGTGTTCTTTGACTCCTTCTAGAACCAGGAAATATCGGAGCATTGTATATTCTCATATATTTTCTCATCCATATAGTTACGAACATATTATGAAGACGGTGAGAATTCACCACTCAAGAGTATAGAAATCTTATCCAGGTGTAAAGTGAGTCCATCCGGCTGTTCCATTCTACCTGTGACAGACTGAAGAAATGTTTGAGTAACATCCATGCCTTACTCCATGTCATATGGATCTCCTCTACTGTGTCTGGTCAGATTCGTCTATCTCCTCAGGTTTCGTGGGTCTATAAACCAGAATGACATCAAGGAGTTCAGTGTTAGGGTCTTATTATAGAATTATTTCTTCTCCAATAGCTTCCACCTATCCAGCCTGGAGCTCCACCCAGAAGCATCATATCCCATGAATGCAGCCTCCGTCTTTGTAAACACTAGTGTGGGGTCAGTCTGAAGGGTTGGATCAGCAGGAGTTTGTGTAGTCACTGGCATGGATCCCGCAGATTTCTCGGAGTCAATGGATTTTCGAGTCTCCAACCTTTCTATTACTGCAAATGGGAATCAATATATTAGTCATCTGGGAATCCTGATAAAATATGAAATCCAATAAGGATAAATACTTAAAACAACCAAACATATTGGTATCTAGTATATGTGTGATATTAGGAACCCCCCACCCCATACAGAAGATCCCTCGACACTTGTAAGCTCAATCACCTAAACTGTCTCTTTCTGAATGGAGATAATGGTGGGGAACATGGAGGCCACCATTTCATCGCTTTCTTCTAGATCATCGTCTCCTACTTCGGCCGTAGACGGTTCACCACCTCACTCAGTTTCAAGAACAGGTACATGAAGATGTCCTCTTTCCTCCCAGAGCATATCCTCATCCCCTGCGAGGAAGGATTCCTACATTCCATCATCCATGTGTTCCTATACAGGATGAAGTTTCTTCGATAAATCTGGGATTTTGGAAATGGAATTGGAAGCAGATAAAAGAGTTAATCTCACCTCGAGTTGCTCAGTTAGTTATGCATCAAAGCATGAAATTTCGCCCCTCTCACGAGGTCTTCATTGACAAGCATGTGTTTCTGAAGGTTATTTACCACTAGGTACTTAAACCTCTTTAACCAATTCCTCCACTTCTTCTTGATCTAGTTCTTATTCATCTCCTCCATCATCTTACTCTTCCTCTTCTTCCTCCTCTATATCCTTATCCTTAGATGGATGCTTTTGTGGGTAATATTCCAGGCCGAGCATCACTTTCAAAAGGATATGCGACTCTTCATACCGCCCCCACTGGAACACATACATATCCATGGACATCATGTATGCATTCTGGTGATTAATTCTCTCCCTATTAGCCACCTGGAGGTGCCCTATGTCTAGTAACTCGAGCCCAGTACGCACCAGTCTCCATAAAAAATCTTTGGTTGACATGGATTTTTGCATCCTCCTCCAGGCTGACCAGAGGGATGGAAAGAGGGCTTCGGAGGTCAGATTTAGTAGGTGTCTAAGCTGCTTATTGGTTAGTTCCCTATTTGGCCTACGCGGCTGCCCATGGGACCTCGCCACCTCAGAAGGCGGAGGCACTCTCTCACCTTCCGGTGGTCCTTCCGATGAAGTTCTAGCATGCACCGTGTTAGCCACCTGGACCATTTTTCGTTTCACCTCACCCACAGAACTCCGTCTACCTACCTGCTCTTCGGGCTCCACACGAGCCTCATTGAGTTGTCAGATTCATTTTTGTAGAATCCCCTTGGGATATGTTTTTCTCCAGTGTTCAGCATACTCTATAGACATGATAACACTGACATTGGCAGGGGGGATATTGATGACTTCACCGAGGCCTGTAGTCAAGAACATAATCCATAGTTTGTGAATAATGATGGGATGTAATTCATCCAAAACATCTATATAAACATTCTTTGGTATCGACAACATTCACCCAAACTGTCTGGCGAACCTAGTCAACACGTAAGGTTTTCAGATGATTTTTTCATAACCAGGGATACCAACAGACCACCCCTAAGGCTTTACAAGAACTCCCTATGCTCCAATTTCCCCCACCCATCATCTACCATCTGATCAACTGGGGTCTGGAATGGGTAAAATTCCTAATGGGTATGGCTTCCAATATTGATCTTGATCCTATCTTCTTAGAGCGTCAGTGGGTGAATTCTAGCAATGTTCAAGATGGATGAACACATACCATCAATGGGAGGTAAAATAATGTTTGGGATGTCATACCCCACGTAGTGGGATACAACCAAGCCATGAAGGATCTGGAATAGTCTTCAAATCCTTCTAGGCATACATCCTCTTGTGATGCGCCCTAGAATGCTGTATAGCCTAGCTAATACAAGCTACCCCAAGATAAACTTGTTATTCCCAACCTTGATCTCGACCATCACTAATGTCCCTGAGCAGAACCCCATACTCGTATCCCTCACTAGAAATGTCCACAAGCTCAGGAATGCAGCATGAAACATAGAATATCGTACATTTGGGACCAGACGTTCATTTATGGCGAAGCTCCCTGATATATAATCTCCTACCTCCAGGACCGTCTAATATGATCCCACTTTCCCCCTCTAAGATGGGTTCTGGAATTGATTCCATTAGCCTGGAATTTTTATATCCATTTCATGCATCATGAAAAGACCGAACCATATTAGATAATCTATGACCTTCAGAACATATTTTATTTTCATCTCCTCCCGATCCAGTTACTGCAGATGCCATGTCAGTATGGTGGTGTTCATCCTATCCCCCCTGACGTTCTCTGCTAGGAGGAACTCGTCATATTGGTACCCCTCTAAGGGTTTTCCCTCAATAAAATTAATGTCCCATATACTGAAACCTAACTCCCCATGGTGAAGGTGTAATGTTTTGGTGTCAGGGGACCAACAGTGGAATAGATTCAGTATCAGGTCCTGCTGCTGGTAAATGTGAAATTGGGATGTCCAAAATGCTTTGATTACCCTGATAGACCGAATCCCCAGTCCAAAATCCTTGCATGTTTAGCGTAGCTAGAACACCCATACCCATTCTATTGTGATGTTACCCCCAAACATGAAGTACCACTCCTTCTAACCATTCATCTCATCGGTAATACTACTTCAGAAGGATCTATCATAAAGAGATGGATATTCTTCGAGGACCGTGTCACTCCCTAAGACAATCCTAGTATTTGGATTCAGGACGTAGATGGATATGTTCTGTGATTCCATGACATGATGAGCTTTGTTCATAATATTGAACTATAGAAGATGATCCTTGCGTTTCACCCTTGACTGCGACGTAAGAGTTTCAAACCCAAGAATCAACAACTCCTCCAAAATATCAATGTTCTAGATTGATTAACTATCACTTGATATGTAATCATTTTGTGCTTGGGTAAGCATTCCAAAAATCATTTTTTATTAGACACGACCCTCCTTGAATGAAGAATATGGGGTTTTGTGATCATCTGAGTCCTCATTTTAGCCTCATTAGCATCCCTCTCTACATCAGCTTGTTGGGCAGCCATTTTGGAAACATTTCAGAAATCCAAAGGGTTGTGTGTGAATGAATGGAGGTTTAGCATGCAAGACTGTTGATCTACAAAAAAATGGCTGGTCTTACGAAAGTGACCAGACTATGTGAAAAAATCACAATCGACCTCAGAAAACATCTACACTGATGGGGAGTATTTGCGTGCATGGCAGCCAAATTATATCATACAAAAAATGTCAATGTGAGGACCTAAGGGCGGCCCTTTTCATATTTATCAGGTCAGACCGGGTCTTGCACGTGCGTGCGGAAGGGGTTTTCGTGAAAAAACATCATTTTTTGTGCACTGACTAGAATATCTTATATCTTTCGGCGTGACACTCATAATCTGACCCTCAATTCCCCCTTCATCCATGATTCCAAAGGGGGTCATTCTTGGTGTCAAATTTCTGATAGGGCCAAGAGGGGTCTCTTTTCAAGAATCCAAAGAATAACAGAGACTAATGGGGGGATTTTGTGATGGGGGAGGGTGGTGCGTGCAAGAGTGAGGGCGTGCACGCAAGATTCCCCACTACTCTCAAAATATTTCATGCCCAATGCAACTTCAAAGGGACCCTTTCATCCTTCCCTACTACTCAAAATACCATCCAAGGCATTGAAACGAAGAGAGACTGTTTGGCGTGAATGTTTCTCCTAGGTGTGAAAACCCTTTTTCTCCCAATGAAACATCAAACATGAGTTTTAATGCCACCTCCATGGATTTTGGATACAAAACGAAGCATACCCTCCACCCAATGGGGTTGGTTAATGAAGACTAAGACTTCTGCGACCGCGCGAAAAACACTATTGTCTCAAGGTAATGGATCTTGGAGTACAAGTCCCCCAAGGTTCCTCTTTTGGGTGGGCCCTCTAAGGCATGATCCTCATCCATTTCCTTTTACCCTAATTCATTTTTTCTTAAAAAATCCAACTTTCATGAAATTCCCCTTGCATCAGACTTATTTTTGGCATATCGTTCTAGTTTGCACGCAACCATTATATCTTGCATGCAACCTCCCATATTGTGCGCGACCTCCCATTTTATGCGCGGCCCTCCATGTGCACTCCACGTGCTTTCCTTACCCTAAGGAACCACGTTTGATCCCCTATTATACATGAAACCTCTGCCACACACATATTTCTCCCATACAACCCTCCAAGTTTATATGATGAGATTTCAAGGTCCCATGGGCAGTGCGTCACATTGTGTTGCTTAGCATCATGATTCTTCGTATAGGTAAGCTAACAAATATTTCATCTTTTTATAGACACGTTAATGTCAGCCCCTCAATGGAACACTCCAAATCACACCCTCATTACGACATTGCTGGTGGTTTCCCTTCACCAATTGTTAAAGTGTGCCAGTTATGTAATTCTTAAGGGTGCATTGTGAACCCACCTCGTTCGAGCTTCAAATGTTAAACTGCCAAGAACCATCATCCCCCACACATGACATTAAAACTATGGACTCCATCTAAGACACACATATAGGGTGACCTACCTTGTACATTTTCTAGGCCCACTCATCTTCACAGGAGTGAGATATTCCTCACATGGAATGAGATACTCCATACTAGAGCAGTGCCTATTCAAGGGGAATGGAAACCATCTTGGTCAATACCCCTATCGTATCTTGTAGGAGTTAGCACCCCTACTCGTCCTCTATTCTTCCATGCCAAAGACCAAATGAGAGATGGGCACATGGATCTTCATTCTCTCATCCCTCTCCCTATGATCTTTGTCGCCATTAGGCATCCATCCTGGAGTATTTCCCAATCTTCATCTCCTTGGGAATCTAACCACATGTAAGATCCTACTTTTTATATGGGATACTAACCACATGTAATCCTCGATTTCGACTTTGGTCTAATAACCATGTGTAAGAACCATTCCACTTCCCAAAGAAGCCCCATTCATGATCTGATCGTTAGGTATTTGTTGCCTCTTGTTTCTTACACTGAGAATGACTCATGTCAGATTAGAGTAAGAATAAAACATGAAATCCCCTCTAGTCCTCCTTATGGGTGAAAGACCCAACAAATACCGAACTACATGGACATTGATCTTTTGCAAGGAAAGGTTTGTACGAAGCCTCCCTGAGGTTCAATCCCAACACTTACAGGTCCCAACCACTTCACATCGGTTCACCTTCATCCCGCATGACCTTAAACTGTATCCCCCCATCCTGAACAATGTAGACTTTGATCATTTCCAAGGAAAGGTACTTAGGAAGCCTCATCGAGGTTAAAGCTCAAAACCTACTGGTCCAAACCACCTAACATCGGTTCACCATCATCCTGCAAGACATTAAATTGTATCTTCCATCTGGCACCATGTAGACTATGATCCTTGTCATGTTAAGGAATGTAGGAAGCCTCCCTAAGGTTAATTCCCATCACCCAATGGTCCCGACCACTTCACAACATTTCACCTTCATCCCACATGATGATAAATTGTACACCACTTTTCATCCTGCATGACATTAATCTATACCCATTCGAACTACTTGGGATTTTATTCTTTACAAGACAAGGTACATAGGATGAATCCATGAAGTCCAATCCCAATCAACGGTAAGCCATTTTGAACACCAACCAGTGGTACGCCGTTGGAATCCAAATCGATAGTTAGATGTTGTGAACCCCAACCAGCGGTAAGTCATTGGAATCCTAATCAACAACATACCGTTGAGAACCACAACCAGCGGTAAGCCGTCAGAATCCCAATCCAATGGTACGTTTTGGTATCTTGAAATCGACAGTAATATATTGAAGTCCCCTTTGTTTGGAGCCACATCTCTAGTCCACCCTTTGAGTTTCAAAACAACCCCAGGACGCTAACAACACATAACCCCCCTCATTCCTTTGGGTCACTATCCTTTGTGCAAACCATGATTCCATGCCCCATCCTGAACTACGTAGACTTTGATTCCCTACCTCAATGATAAGTAGGAAGCCTTCCTGAGGTTCAAGGCCAATATCACCATGGCTATCACATCAGCTCCAACTAATTATTTATCCACTATCAACAATCCATATCCATCTTGATTATTACATAGGCCTCCACATTCTGGTGAGATCATGTCACCAAATTTCTTGCTGCTCCTAGAAACAATCGGGTAGCTAACCATGCGTTAGCCCCTGCATCTCTGTTCCCTACTGGGGTTGCACCCATATGATCCACTCCTGTAAATGTTCTAATTATCCTGATCCATATCCCCTAGAAATTAAATTCACATCATACCCTGTGTTAAACATGGGAAGTAGAGGAAAACCTTAGAGACTTGCATGTGGAAAAACATTTCCGACATTAGACATGGGATGCCTCGGGCTTCTGCGCCCTCGAGAAGCCCTATAATAAGGGGAATAAACCCAGACACGTCAGTGTTCTAGCATCCAGACATGCCAGCAAGGTCCAACATGACTACTCCACAGAATGAAGTTTATTTCCCTAGCTGGACACCATGAAATTTCCTAACAGTAGCAGCATAATTAACTGGTGTCCATGAAGGCATGGCACTGAGAAGAGTTTCACGAACAATGTGTTTATGTCTATGAGGGAGACCTGAACTAGTAAATGAGTTTTGAGGAGGAATCCATAGAAGGAGTAAGTGACATCACATCATCCCATTTCGATCAATGAAAAAACATCACTGAATAAGTGACAGATGCCACCCACCTTTTGAATGAGGGAATGCAAGGAAACAACAGCTCGTCCATCGAAACAAATGGATGTGCACCCCAATGAAGCAATCAAAAAAATATCGATGGAGTTGATGAAATATTATGATTTAATTTATACTCAACCATTGTCATAGGTTATATTGAGGTTATGAAAATGAGACTTATCACTGATTGATTGAGGTAGGGACCAAAAATATATTTTATTTATTTATTATCATTCTATAAATGTATATGATTATAGTATAATGACTTATCCTTAAATAAATAATAATTTGTAATTTTAAGTTAAAATTTATTTCTATTATATTTGAGGATAATTTTAGGATTATTGTTTTCGTTAATTAATTCATTACATGAACCTAACAATAATATATTACAAAAAGTGATCACATCCATTTAGTATCAATATTTCCTCAAAATAAAAAGTTTATAATAAAATAATATTACTTTTTAGGAAATATTTTCATGACATTCAAGATGACATTTCCCTTTCCAATACCCATCCATACAGATTTTGAGAAACATTTTCAAAATATGGTAGGGGCACTAAATGCTCCATAAAAAATGTAAAAATAATTAAATCCAATAGTCAATGAAAAAAATTAAAAAACAATAAAACAAATTCATAAAAACAGAATTTTTGACCTATAAAGAAAAGTTCCCTTACATTAAAAAGATCATTTATATTAATTTTTTTTTAAAATAATTTCAAAGAAAACCCATTGAAAATAATTGAACATGCATGTATTTATCTTCATAAATCATCTCATAGAATCCTTATAAACCCATAAAATTCAAACCAAATATGTAAAACTTTAAATATAATTCTCCAGAGAACATATTTATTTTCAAATGCACATGAATACTATATAGGTGAGCCCATCGTATAATCTATAATGAGATACCTTCATTAAATCTAGTCACACCCATAATATATAATTTCATCTTAACACAACCTGAATATCATTTCATAGGCTTTCAATTCTTTACCACAATGAATTTGAAAATCATTTCTAAACATGTATGCAAATCACTTTCATATATCAAAATAGAATTTTTATTTGGAAACATGTTTTAAATATCTAAATAATAAAAGGGAATAGATTTTTTAAAATTAATAAATAATTAATAATTTGAGAGGAATCTATAATTAAAATAATGATCACATGGGTAGAAAGTTACATTGTCGACCTGTACTTACAAAAATATAAATTTTTTGAAGTCATTTGTCAGAACGATCCACATAAATCATGTAAAAATATGACTACTGAAAACCTTGAAAAGTAAAGTAGTAACAGACATAAAACATTCCTTATAAATATTTTATGTTTACATAATCACATTCATAAAATAATTTCAGAAAAATATTCATAGAAAAATGAAGAGTTAGAAAAAATACTTTACAAGAAATATTTTCATGAAAAGTCCCTTATAACCATTAAAATATTTGAACCATAATAACCATGGAATAATAAGATTAAAAAATATTTAAAAACTATTATTATATATACTCTTAAGATATAACATGAAAAATGTTATGTATATACAGCTTATAAAATAATGTAGGTTCATAACATCAAAATATTCCTCAAAGAAACGACAGTGAGACAAAGTCACTAACTTGAGTCTATATTGTCATGTATATTCATTATATTCATATATAATAATAAATTTTTTATTATTTTAATTCATAATATCTATTTTCATGTTTATTATTTATTTTCCCCCTTTTAAACTTTTTATATATGATTACATATTCAACTATGTTTACATCAGATGTATAGATGATATTACTCTTAGGATTCAGAAATTTATTTTGTAGGTCTATTATGGTTAAATAGGTTATATTTTAAACATATATAGAGTATTACAAATGAAATAATTAACATATTTATAGATCAATTATACTTATTATGCTAGTCATGAATTATGTATTATCATAAATTTATGATTCTACAATCATTAAGATGGTATTTCGTATATACACATGAGTAATGTTTAAAATTTTCAATAATCATTAAAAAAAGAATAAAAGTGATATTTTATATTTCAAAATTCAAAATAATATAAAATATAAAATTATAGTTCATTAAATATTCTTATATATATATATATAATCTGGTTGGTTTTTGTGATGAAAATAGAGTCACATCACTACGTGAATGTGGTAGTCCACATGTTCTTGAACAACATTATCAATTTTCAGGGGGTGAAAAGGTAAGATTGAAAATGAAATATTATATTTTTAATGATGATAAAACTGAAATTAATATCATTAATATATAATTTTTATAACATATATTTATTTTCACTATAATTATTACTATCCATGAAAAGATATAGTGAATAAAAAATTACATCACCACACCAGGCAGTAGTCCTCCATACACCCGAGCGATGCTATCTTATCCCCTACATATTTTTACATAAAAGGTTAAAAAGATGTAATGACACTATAATTATAATGATGTATTAAATATCATATATATATTCTATATATATATATATATCATCACACTAAATCATGAGAGATGGTAATGGAAAACTGAATTACATCATATTGTAGTGTGAATGTCTGTTAAACATAGGAATGGGGAATTTGTAACATATTAGATAGATGAGGGAAAGGATTATTATTATTAAATTATTGTAATTAAATCTCAGTATGTGAAAAATAATTATTTTATTAAATAAAATACGTTTTCAATTAATATAAGTGAATTTATAATAAATAAAATCAAAACGCTCTAACAAGAACATTACTTCTTCTTAGGATAAATTATTTTGATTTTCACTAAACGATTACATAGGATAGATTCATGATAATGAAAAGGCTTCCATGATGTAATTATGGAATTATGGATTTCATTGGGGTACATATCGATGAAAAAAAATGTTTTTATGTTATTAAGAGGACAAGATATGAGGTTTCATTTTAAAAGTGAGGTTAGTGGAACAATAGTAATATTTGAAATGAAAATTGTGTAACAAATTTTTCACATGAAACATGAGAAAAAGTGGATTTATAATTAAGGATAAAACATTTTAAGGTTTAAATAAATAAATATATATTATTTATATATGTTGTTATATAATGTTAACCCTTTTCATTTTAATTTAACACTGGTAAATGAATTATTACCTTAACCATGGTAATTAGTATTTAATATTTTCACCATCCATTTTGGACAAACAATATGATGATATTTTTTGATAATATAAATTATGATGATCCTAAGTATTAAATAAATTTTAATTAATTAAATTCATATAATTAAAAATATATAATTTTAAATAAAAATAGTAGATGTGATAAAAAATCTTATTTTGAAGATGTAATTTATCATGAAAATGTAGATTTTATATTATCTATATGAATAATAATATTCATTTTATGAATATAAATTAATATTTATTTATATATAATATATAAATTTAATTTAAAAAATTTATCATTATGGATTATGTTATTTCAAAAAATGCTTAATCAAAATGCATTTTAAAATAGTTTTCAGAAAAATCACATTTTAAACCCAAAAAACAATCATATACTAAAAAAATATATAAATTTTATTCATAATTAAATAATTGGATTAAAATTAAATAAATAATACTTATGTTACTTGAAATATTATTTAAAAATTATTTTTACTTTAAAAATTATTATATTATTCAAAATAATATATTAAACAAATTCCTTATTTTTCAATATTCTTTGAAAAATGAATATTTTATTAAATATAACAAAATTCCCCCATAAGTAAACTTTGATATTCTTATATAACAATGATATTATAATTTTGAAATTAGAAATTAAAAAATTATAAATTAATCATTTGAATAAAACCATAAAATAATTTATTTTAGTTAAAACAATTTCGAATTTGAGGAAAAATTAGTTAATATTTTAATAAAGAAGAAAATATGCAATTCTTATAAAAAATGATTAAATAATTTGTTAAATAATTAAATTTTATGTTAAATTCTTCACCATTATATAATTTTATTCTTCTTAATTTTATTCATTTGATTAATAAATGGTTTATCTTGCTGCTCATAGCATTTTCAGACTCTTATGTTACCTCTTCATCCATATAACAATGTCATATAACCATAACATGGTGGGTCACTATATTCCACAATAAAAAATATCTGACGTAAAATTTTTTTACCCTCAAATCAATTATTTTGTTCCAATCAAAAAACATGAAGGATAAAAACTTTAGATTAATATGAAACATATTTTATTAACATTAGAATATGAAATACATTATGTACCTGAGATAAACCAGGAATAAAATCCACTTAGTACAAAACAAACCCAACATTATCCTAGATTAAATATGGTCCAGTGAAATTTATAATTAGCAATAACATTTCCCCAAAATGCATTACACTTTTCCTTAGTGATACATTGAGTAAAACATGATAACCTAAATTTAATGAATGCTCATAAATATGGTTATATTAATAATTTTTCTTCTTTCCCTTGGCCATCATGATATTTTATAGAATCAAATTCAACTTTTCCATCATTAACTCTACCAATAATGGTTCTATCAACATCCTTTTCCTACATCATACCAAAAATATGAATTGAACACCACATTCTAGGTAATTACTCAAATGGTATCACCTCTATAGAAGAATTAAAACAATTGTTATATTAAAATTAAACTGGAGAAGGATATTAATCCCATATTTTTTGGTAATACATTTTTCAAGAATGAATCATGTCTTTAATGGTATCAAATTTTCTATTAGACTATCCATCATTTTGTGGATGAAAATATGTATGAAAATATAATTCATAACCCAGGTAATTATAAATTCCTTTCCAAAATTTAGTTGTTAACCCATGATCATAGTCTGCTAAAATGGAGAGATGCCCAGGATGTAATGTTATTATCTAATTTAGATACAACTGAGAATGGTGACCAAAATGAATTTTATCCCAAATGAGAAGGAATAGTTAATATTATATTAATTGATTAATAATAACCCAAATCTCATTATTACATCACGAAGTATTTAGAAATCCTACATCAAAATACATTGATATATTTTCCCATTTCCAGTATGGTATAGAAATAGGTAGAATAATTCCCTTTAGAAAGTATCTAGATTATTTTAACTATTAATATTTAAGACACTTCATGGTGAGTTTGGTAGTAAATATTTTTATTCAATCCCACAAAAACTAATTGTGAATGTCTTTGAACATTCTTGGTCTTCATGGATGAAAGGAAAATGGGGAGCATTGAGCTTCACTCAATTTTTTTTTCCTAAAACATTAATTAAAAGGATCACAATTTTTTTTTAAAATACATAGAATGACTTATTTATCAATATTATAATTTATAATCTTACCCTTATTAAAGTATTATACCTTTTCCAGCAATGATTGATCTTTTATTGGGAATTTGTAATTATTTCTAAAAAAATTAATTCACAGAAACCCAAAAAAAAATGTGGATGTTCATAAATCCACAAATTTAAGCCCAATAATATATCATATAATTAACCAAAGGGTCCTGTAAGAAACATAACAAGGTTAATATAGAAATAAATTATACAAAATTCATCATTGTTTTCCAAGTTTGTAATGAATCATTATATAATAATCCTTGGATAGTTCCAACCATATTTATAGTCTCATGTTTAATTCTTTTTATGTGAATATATTCATAATAATTTGTGATCATTATATAATTCATAATTTACTCCATACATTTTATGCATTCAAATTTTTATACCAAAAACCACAACAACTAACTCTATATAATTTTTATGGTAATATAACTAGTGAGGTTTCAATTGATGTGAAGCATAATAAATTACCAAATCAATCTTCATTAGTATACAACCAAGACCATTAAATAAAGTTTCATTATAGATGTTAATTTCTCCTTTTGGGAAGGAAGGATACAAACAACAACATTCATCAACATTATTTTTAGTTTATAAAAGTAATCATCATATTATATTATCTAGATGAATTAGAAACATTTTTCTATTAAAATAGTTTTTATACTGGAGAACCTAGATATGATTTCAAGAAACAGTCATTATTAACATTTTAATCCATGAAATAAGTGAATTTATACGATATTTTTGGGTATTTTCAATTATTCAACTACATTTTAAGTATTGTCAATGTAATTATATATTTTTAAATAATATTTCGAATGAAATAAATTTGATGAAATGAATATTCACTCTTACTAAATTTTTCAAGTTAAATATTTTCTTTTAACAATTTCAAAATAATTATTAGGATGATTTCATGTTCCTCCCAACATTTAGAATATACTGAAATTTTATTAATAAACAAAAAAATAATTCTCCATGAACCAATGAAAAAACATTTTCATAAGGTCCGTAAATACAGAAGTGTATTGAACAACCCAATATGAATAAATAAAAATTCAATGTACCCATATCGAGTTTTAAATTAAATATTACGAATGTGAATATCCTTTAACATTAGTAGATGGTATCCATCCTCATGTCATCCTTCATAATTTTATCCATAGATATGATAAAAAAAGTCATTGACATGAGGAAAATGATATTTTTTATAAATAGAAATGTTATTTAATGCCATATAGAAAATATAATATATCATTAAACTATGATTTTATTTAAGAAAAAAAATTGTAGTAGTTATTTGGGAAGATCTTTTCGAATGGAATATTTTTTTAAAAATTCCTACAATTTCATTTTTAATTATAAATGTTCTAATTGATAATTTCTATAAGGGGGTTTAGAAATTGTCTTAGAATCGTGGACTAAGCCATTAATAATATCATTCTCTTGATCAGGAACAACACATGGAAAATTATCTGAGAAAACATTTTTGTATTATTTCAATATAGGCACATCAACAATCTTAATAGTTTCTTTATTTTCAACAATGTGATCAATGTATCATTCAATTTAATCCATAATAAATTTCCAATCTATTTAGATTGTTATTAATGGAATGAAATAATTGAATAAATTTTTTTTGGCCTTTTAATCTATCCTATATTGATAAACTGAATGATAGTATATACTCAAAAAGATATCAAACTATACTATGGCTAGTTGAGAGGTATTATTGGTTATTTAAGTGTTTTCCACATAAGTTTGATTATTAAGAATGTATTATGATTAATCTACTTAATTTATCTTAGAACATATTAATAAAAAAACCATGTATAAGTATTATTAAAATACAAATTAGTTATATAATTATTTTTTTCACACTTCAAGAATACATCTGACAAAATATGGTCACTATATTGGATCACATCAACCAAAAATGTTAATCACTTCATTATTGTGATTTTCCCCATCCTAACTTCACATTATTCGTTGTTGTCTCATGGGTTCAGCTATTATAAACATCCAGTTCATATTTAAACATGATAGAACCCTCAGATATGGGATAGTGGTGTCAATGGTAGAATGATTGTTTTTCAGTTGATATGTCATAATGTATTTTTGTGTGTGTGCTTCCTATGAGGATTTGGGATCCATAGAAACGATGGGGCACATCCTATCTTCATAGCGGATATTAGTGATTTTATTTACATCCATAAGTGGATTCATAATTGATAATTGGATGTTTCACATTGTTATTTGATGGATATAATTTAGTCAAATGGAATTTTTGGGGAATAAGATTACTATTATGGAGTCCCCATGATTATAAAAGATTTTTCTTTTAAAAAACTACACACCATGTATCATGTAATGAAAATTTCTATGTGGTATCATGGTTTTCATTTCTATTATTTGTTTAAATTTAAAATATCGCATGATATGTATTAATAATACAATTCATGTAACCCAGTACTATATTCTCATCATGTACCATAGGGTTACACGGGGATACACATGTCTAGGTATACATGAACATCCAAATTAAATTGGAATCCAATATACTTAGGGATGGATATTGTATATGGGTTTGCGTTGACATACACTTGAATGATATGAAGTAAATGGTAATAGACCAATGTACACTAGAATAAGCTGGGAGAATATGGGAACACCCTGAGTAGCCAAGACACACCATGTACAACATGTACTAGCTAGGTAGTATGAAAAGTCCTTCCATGTAGTGTGTAGAAGATGAAACGAAAATATGTCAAGTTGAGGTCACACATCATGTGAATATATATACATGTCATTTACATTACTCATGGATTTACACCTTGTGTATATCCTTATTTAGAACGTGATGTTGAGCCCATGAATAGCCTATCATACTCAGTTTTCACATAGAATATTATGTTATCATTTTACTATAGTTACATATTTAATAGAGTTGACATTATTGGGAAATTTCTTTTAGTGATGCTTGGATAATGGAATTGATTAGTGTTGATAATACATGAGGTAATTTTTTTTGAAACCATTCAATGCACTTGGGAGTGGGCCCACAATACTCTTTATATAGATCGAGTTAGAATATATCCATTCCATCTAGGATTTGGGTCCACTACCTATTAAAAGGACCCCCCATATTCAACCTCTGAAGGGGTGAATACCCCAACTGGATGTTCTGCTTTCTCAATTGTGATGAATTTTAAAAAGATATAGTTCCTCCACAGGGATTATTGTGTTGCTGTACATGGTTATCAACCAGAAAAACTGACCATTGGAGATAAAAGATAAGTCATCATTCTCAAATCGCATGTGGATATATGGATTTTCTTTATTATTACTTCAGATTCCTTTTATTATTATAAGTTATGTCTTCATTCCATCAAACATATGGGTTATACTGACTATTCTATCTTTATATTTTTCCTTTTTTTTTCAGGCCAACCTTCTAGGTAAGTATAAACTCACCCATAGAATAAATTCTCCAACACATATTTTGTCATATATTGATGATATGTATACTAGAGTGACAATATTGGACAAGGTTTTGGAGGATCCTATTAATACATATCATAGAGGAACATATTTGGTGGTCTGTATTAGATATTTTATGTTGGTATCTCTTCAGTTTCCATTTTTCTAATTATTAAGTATTTGGGACATCATTTCTTTTTGGGTGGGTATTTTCCACTTTTCAACTTTTTTACAATTTTTTTATATTTCTATGATTTAATGGATGTGGTTTAATTCATGTATTACACTCTAGGGGTTTATAATTTTATTACATATCATCACTATTTAATGGGGTTGGTTGTCTGTGTGTGTATTGTTACATAGGCTATGGTATCTCATATCAGTATTTCCTACTCGGTTCCTATGGAATGACCATATCCTATTGGAGGTGGGATCTATGTTATTAAAATAAGAATAAAACCATCCATGAAGGATCCAATGGTTTGGGTCATGAAAATATGAGTTAATAATCATGACCCATGATAGCTTCATATAGTCGAGAAAATATGAATAAAACTATGAAACTAATTCCAAATTTATAAAAAATAAGTACAAGGTGTATTAATTTCATGAGACACACCATCAATGTTAATGATTATATGAAAATAAAATTTCCACATGAATAATTAGATTATCAGATATAATCATTAAATCAATAAATTTGATATTTATATTGGACCCCTTTTATATTCGATACATATGTTCCCCGTATTAAATTAATCACTTATCACATCAGAAATAACCAATTGATATAAAATGGGTTTTTGGAACAACAGATAAATAAAAAAATGAATTCTATTTGGATTCATATGAATTCACATAAGAAAATCATTAATAATTCCATTAATAATCATAAATTTATAACCCCATGGAAAATAAATGGCTGTCCAATGAAATCATGTAAAAATATTTGAAAATAATATATAGTAAAGATAAAAAATTATATTAAATTTACATTTTATAGATTAAGGGAATAATGTTAGGTCAATAATTTCCCAAAATAAATATATATATGGAATTTATGTGAATACACTTCAATCAATGGAATCAAAATTTGTTATTCACTATGGAAAGGAATTAGAAGAGAATTGATGGTTAAACACTGGATATGATTGTTCATTAAAAAGGATTTGATGGATCATTACTCTAGAATATATGTATTCCACATAATTAGTCCTTATAAAAAAGTTAAATGGCCACTTTGAAGAATTTCCACATCCAATAAAAATATTGATCTAAGTACAAACACATAGGTAAAACAAATACTTTTTATGAGATTTAGAAAAATAAGCCTAGAAATAAAAACGAACATTCTTCATATGAGATAATCATATACCAATTATCTTATATATGTAGTAAAAAATAACTTTTATGGAAATCATTGAAATTTGAAGATAAGTATTTATATAAAATGTAAATATTTAGGAATTATCTGTTAACATGTAAATGTTAAAAATACATTTTTTTATTTTGAAAAAAATTACCCATATCAATAACATTATTTTTTTTAAAAAATTCAAATGATCATAAATTATATTAAAAATACCTTTATAAAATTTGGTAGCATTGATAAAGGTACATTAAAAGGAATCCAATGAATACATATATGAAAAAATGAGGTCCCCAATCGAGAAGAATGGATGAGGTTGGTTTTACTTTTAAGAAACACATCTAGTAAAATATGAGTCAATAAGAAATGGGATATCAGGGGAAAATATAAAACCCCAAAAATGTAAATTGAAAATGATAATAAATATTTAAAGAATAAAATTCCCACCAATAGATTAAAATTAAAAAAATAATTGATTTTAGAATGATATTTCAATGAAATCCTTCGGTTTGAGTAATATTTTCAACAAAACAACATTCTAGTTTGGTATATTTTGAATTGATATCCATTTAAAGATAAAAATTAAATTGGGTATTAATTCCTAATTAATATAATAAAATAAATTCATTATTTAATAATCAATCCATAATAAAGGTATCATGATACATACTAATAAATAATTCTAATTAAATTAAATTTGATACAAAAAATGATTTACTTTGTTTCCATACTCAATGAAATACCCTATATACTTCCTTAATATAGATATATACTAATGAAAAAAATTATACCCCATTTTCAAATAAAATATAATTTATAATAATAATATATAATTTTTCTCTACTTTTCATGAGTTGGATATATATTATTTCTGATGTCAGATGTGGGTAGTTTTGATTATTTGGATCTAGATTCTTAATTGCAGTATTATTATTAATTATTCTAGAAAACAAAATCATTCCATTTCAATTAAATTTAACTTAATAGACTATATATAAATATCATTTAATTTTAAATTTCCTGTCCCTAGTACATTTCTCTTCATAGTAAATGATGTTATCGAAAATTAACTTTTTTCGACGATTTCAGTCCTATAAAAGTTGTTTAATTAATTAATAATTTAATTTTTTTTAATTAAAATGGAAAAATAAATATTTATATACTTATTTATATCATATTATATCACTAATTTTGTTTTTACTATCTTCTAATATATAATATAGTTTCATTATTCATGTAGGATGTCATAACAACCAAACATGAACATTCCATCCTTAGTGAATTATTATGAGGTGATTTGGTTCTAATAACATTATAAAAGATTCATAAGAATATAATTTAGTGTTTATCATTTTGATATAATATATCTATAAATTATTTTTAAAAATAATTAATTAATATTTAAGCCTTTATCAATTTAAATTACTGATTTTACGTATAATATGATTATATTAAATGATTTAATTAATAATAACCAATTTTTATCATATCATTAATAGGATTACCAATATTTCTTACTAGAACCAAAATGATGTTAATAAAATAATATTAATCCATTAAAAACCTTCACCTAACAAGATGTGTAATGTATTAATGAAAATAAAAATAGAAATCAATCACCTCTTATATGTTGTAGTCCGAAAATATGCATACAAAATTATTTCATTTTCTATAAAATGGGAGAAATTGATTTTATTTTTTATTAAAATATAAAAAATATATTATAGATATTAAACATTTTTATTAAATTCCAAATTAGTAACTTCTTTGTAAGGTGGATAAGGAATATAAAATATTGTGTGTTGTAGAGTTGGTAGTACGCACTCAAACAAATGTAGTTTTTGCTTCTATTATGGAAATATTGAAGGTGCTAAAGGCTTGAACCATAATTATAAAAACAAAATAATGTATTGAGGATATTTATGTTATTAGTTATTGAAGGTAAACAAATAGGTGTAATAATCAATGAAAATATGGATAAAAGAAAAGGGGAAGAAACTGTTTAAAATCTATACCTCAATAATTCGGTTTTCTCCTTTACGAAGGGGGTTAAACCATTTTTGGATGGTGTTTTGAGAAGAATAATCAACATAGGATGTATTATATTTTTATGATATTTTTAGTCTTATTTTGAGATATAATAAGTGTGTTTGGTTTTGACAGGAAGTGAGGAGTGTAGATCCCATTTTTTAGGTGAAAAAGAGTGTCATTTTTTGTTACTACCCAAAACCGTTTATTAATGGAAAGTGACTCCATAGGAAAGGGGTGCTAAAATTGAAAAATAATATAGGGTAAAAAATATATGTTCATGAAACTACAGGAATAATAAATTAAAATAATTTTTTATTATGTTTGGACCATTACAAACTCGTTTTTACCATTTTGGTTTTCACTAGAAAATTAGATTATGGTAATTTATCCATCACGATAAAAAATAAAATTGTCATTATTATATAATTTGGAAATAATAATTTAAAATATGAATTTTTTTTTAAAAATTTATAAAATGGATAAAAATAATTTCAAAATTCAAAATATATAAAGTATTATTAATGTTATTTTGGAAAAAATATATCTTACATTATAAAATCTCAAATATGGGTTCATTAATTAACTTTTTTATATAAATTTAAAATTAATATATAAATTAATAATTTGTTTTAATAAAATCATTTCATAAATTTACAATTCATGCATAGGTTCTACTATTTTCTTAAAAGGTATTTTATTTGTAAAAATGGTATTTTT
This sequence comes from Viscum album, assembly GCA_963277665.1. Taxonomy (NCBI): domain Eukaryota; kingdom Viridiplantae; phylum Streptophyta; class Magnoliopsida; order Santalales; family Viscaceae; genus Viscum; species Viscum album. The sequence continues at coordinate 29,315,007 of OY728150.1, read as the reverse complement.
TACCATCCATGAAAAAAACCCTTGTTTGAAATATATGTAAAATTGATATTAAGAAAAATTTTATATTATAATTTGAAAAAATTATTTTTATTTATATAATTTATATTGTAAAATTTCCAAAATAATTAAATGAAAATAACCAAATATATGAAAATTACTTTTTATTAAAAATTATTTTTTAAATATTAATTGATCGTTATATTATTTTAAATAAAATTTTAATATTAATTTATTTTAATCTGTCTTTTAATATTTAAAAAAATCAAATGTGATCAATTAAGTATGCTAGGATTAAATGTATAATATCTATAAAAATGGTTCTTTGATTAAAATAAATATTAATTTTCTACTAAATACATTCTAAATAAAAAAAATTCAATTATTCATTTTCTAAAATTCGATTATACCACACTATTGATACTAAAAAAATTGAATTTTATATATGCATCATATCACAAATCAGTAATAATAATATTATTAATAAATATACATAATCATATATATATATATATATATATATTTAATATTTTAATGTCATATTTGTATTACATTATGTGTTTTAATATTTTGTATTGACTGCTTATTAATATAAAACATTACAATACTAACTAGAAATATAAAAAAAAGACTATATATTTAATACATATATGTTCAATATCCATATTTTTAATAACCGGATTTCATTCTTTTATAAAGACTCACTCAATCATTTTTCATTTGACTCTAACATTACAATGTATTAGCGTTATTTAATAATATATATTTTAATAATTTATTATCATTTAAAATTTCTCTTCTACATTTTATTTTTTTTGGATATTAGGATTCATTAAGGATAATGATAAACAATGAGATTTACTAGTCATTATTCTATTAATTTAAATGTATTGCACCCTATTGTTTTATGATTTTTAATGGATATAATTCATCCATGGTAAGTAATAAGCAATTGTTTGTAACACATAGTTTTATTTGTAGTTCTCCATTTATGACAAAATAATTTTTTTATATCGTTATTTATCTTTTAGGGAACATGTTCTCATATTTTTTTAATCCATTGTGATAGAGTAGATAAATTTTATTTTATAATTAAAGTTATTAATAGTAATTAAAATAGTATTAAGAATAATTATTATGATTATTATGATAATAATAATATAACATGCCAAAAATTAAAGGCATTACAATACTATTTCATTGTTTTACATAAATATATACACACACGCACCCACACACACATACATGTTCCTCATGTTTTATGTATTCATTCACTCTCATTGAAAATAGTGAACCCCCATATATATATATATATATATTTATATATGTTCACCCATTTATATTTCCATATGCATTGAAGAGGGAATAGGCGTTTTCATAACTCAAACTTTTTTATTCAGCATATTTCTTAAACTTCCAATTTAGTACATTTTACTTCATGTAATTAATCAATATTCCATTTTAAATTGAATGGAAAAATTGTGAAACTTATTTGAAAATATAGACACTTTAAAAAAATAAATTTTAATTTTAATGTAAATTAGGATATTGTAAAACAACAAGTCTGCATGAAAGTATATAATAATTTAAAATTACACATTTTATATCCAATTTATATTGAACTTTATATAAATAATGTAAAACTTATGTAACCATTTTTATGAGGGTTTTAAAAATATTTAACGACAAAAAATTAGTCAATTAATAACCCATAAGGTTTTAATAATTTAATGTCCTAAATAGGTGTAAAACTACATCATAAAAATTTGACAGTGCAAATATTTGAATACATATTAAAAGGGACTTCGTTGTTTCATTCAATAGCATAAAAACATAAAATAAACTAATTTTAAACCTGAAACCCACATAGGGTTTAGCTGAAATGAAATTGCCACAAAAGGGAATTTGAAATTTATATGGAATAATAATAATGGAGGAATAAAAAACACTTCATAAATATCCACACTCAAAATGATGAGAATAATGTGTTAAAAATAGCGGTTGAGTATATAGAGTAGAAAACTCAATAGGAGTGCCCTCAACTCAGCCGAGTAGACATTATGATTGTAGGTGGAGGTCTTGTGTAGGAGAAAAAATGAGGTGAACTGCTTTTTTTATTAAGAGTATTTTTGCGATTTTTAAAATATTATTCCTCTGGATGAATCAAAAACTATAGAAATATAGTTCGCTAAAATTTTCACCAAACATGATAATAGTTATGTTTAAAATTCAAAACCACATTCATGGATTCCAAATAGTCTCTACTAACCTTATGATAATCATTTTCATGGGATGAAATTCTATAACATTAAGAATTCGAACAATATTGGCCCAATATTTAAGTACATGATTAATGATAACAAAATAAATAATTTAATAATGAAACATATATGGTTATAGTGTGATAGGATTCAATTTTAATGGATAGGTAGGTATCCCTTATTATGGGATTGATCCTATCACCATGAAGTATATCACGTTCCGTAATGATGATAAACTTACAAGCGCATATCAATATTAATTTTAGTTATTTTACTCTCAAACTAATAGTAAATAAATAATAAAAATAACAATGATAGAGGGTATATAATAAATATAAATATTTTTAATTATTTATTTTTAATTACTAAATACCTGAACAATGTTAATATTCCCACATTGGGATATGGAATGGAATCATGGAAATGGATTAAACCTATAAGAGAGTAATATATTTTGTAAGAATCCCCTAAAATGTGTGTTGAAACAATCCATTGACCCCCTCAACTATGTCACATTCTATGTGTCACTACGAAATTCCTACAGACTAACTGCATTTTAAAATAAGGTTTGACATGAATATAAAATTGAACCATATGGTGTCAAAGAAAAAATATAGTTTATGCTAGAAAAAAAAACAAAGGATGAAATTTTTTCTAAAATGTTTATAAAATCAATATTCTTATTTTATAAATGGAAATATGTGGTTAGTAGTATTTTATAATCTAGTGAGATAGATATCCCATTTGACTGTGTATCTAGGGTCATGAATATATTATGGATAATCTTAGTTATTTCAATAGTGAATTAGAATCGAAATTTCATTCATGAAATTTATTTTGTGGGGAAAATGTTATTCCCTGATATTTTAGAATCAATTTTCCTTTAAATATATATAACATTTAATAACTTATTTCAAATGAAAACCCCACCTAAAATAGATTTTAAAAAATTTACAAAATATTATTGTTCCGGATATCCATTATAGATTATGAAAATATAGTAATGAATAAAAACGATAATATTTAAATTCGAAATTTAATTTAAAAAAAACATGTTGTTTCATTTCGTAATATATTATTATTATATGAATTATTATAAACTCAAATAAATATTATAATATTTATGAATTAATAAAATTTAATTTTTATAAAATAAATATTTCATGATCTTTGGTAATGAATAATTAATATAAATGTAATATTAAAAAAATTGTTTTATTTTTTTCTCAAGATTAATTTTACAAAAATATTTTGATAATCTATACATAAAAATAAATTATCATTCATAAACTTGTTCTTACAAGTAATGTAATATTAATTAATTCAATTTATTCCTAAAAAAGAATTTTACAAAAAAATTATTCTTGTGCAATATAATTTATTATTTCAAAAATATAAAATTATTAATTTTTAAATATTTATTAAATTTATTTATATAAACATATATAATATTTCAACACAAATTTAATTTTTAATTGAGAAAGGATAAGTATAAAAATAGTTAATTTTTGAAAGGGTCATTTTTTATAGATATGTTTTTTATATTTTAATTACCAATATGAAATTTGGTTATTAAATATTATACTTTGAATTTATTAAAACATAATTCATTTTTTAATACAAAATAATAATATTTTATTTAGATAAATTATTGATAAATTATTGAAAATATTTATTTTTATGTGAATAGTGAGGAATACCATTTCTATCAAATACGATGACTTTTATGATGTCATTAGTTAATAATTATAACACTAAATTTATAAAAGATTTTTATTTAATAAAGGTATACTCTAAGATAGAAATATATTTTATAATATTATTTTATTAAATGTACAAACCCATATTTTACATTTTATGACATATGTTATATTACACTCTAAAAATATCTTTATTTTTCAAATAAATTTACTATAATACAATTAATATCCATTCCATTGAGAAATATCATATAATAAAATTGATATATTATTTGTAATTAGAAGGTAAATTTTATGTAATAAGTAAAATTTTATTTTTTTATATAAAAATAAATTACATAAGAAAAACATTATTACCACCATAAAATCCAAAATATAAAAATAGTTAAAAAATTAAAATGAAAATAATATCATAAAAATATCTCTCTAAATATTTTTTGTGTTTATTGACAAAATATTATCCCATTCCTGTTATTAGACACATTTAATACCACTACCCATGAATAAAGAAAACTCTTATTAAAAAAATGAAAGTCCTTTCACAAATTAAAGAATGCATTATCGGCCTTAATTATACTAAAAAAAAAATATACATAGTTCCAGAAATTTTTAAATTCCAAGAATTTATATAATTTTTTAAATTATATGGAATTATTTTGAGACCGTGAAAACTAATGGCACATGATTCCGAGGACCAGAGTGCCCGGAATGTTCCATCAATGTTTTTTAAGCATTAGTTAGTACTTAAATAGTTTTCCTAAAAAAGTGGAATAACACTTAAATGGTTTCCTGGATTAGAAATCTGAGGGAACTGTTGAGTTCAAGATGGTGGGTTTACCATTGGCGTGACTTAAGTTTAGTCGGCACTGGCCTCCTGTGAGAAAACCTGAAAATGGAATAATCTAAAATAAAATAATTTAATAATGTTATTTTATTTTTCAAATTCTTATAACTAAAGAATGGTGAATCAGATAAAAAATTTGTGACCACAACTGAGCTTGTAAGGGTTTGCTTTCTTTTGGCTGATACTAACAATGGTCGGCGCGAGCCAATAGTGGAAGTTAGTTTTTGGCTGTAAATAAATTAATTAAGTAACAATTATTTTATTGTAAAATTCCATAACATCTAAATTGTAAACCAGATTGAAAATATGAGAGTTCTGTAGTGTTCGTTGGGACGTGTTCTCCTTAGGCGGAGCATAACCTCGATCGACGTGGGTCGAGGGTGAATGTTAATAATTTATTGAACTATTTTTAAGGTACGTTCTGTAAACGCTTTAGCGGCATTTTCAAACTTTTGAACCGGTGCTAGGATTAAAAATCAGAGGGCACCATTGAATCTGCTGCACTAATATTCTCTTAAGGGATTCTTCACTTTAACCGCAGTATGTCTGAAGAAAAATTTATATTTTGGAACTTTTTCTAAAAAAATTAAATGTTTCATTTTATTTATTTCTTTCTTTTTCTCTAAACGAAAAGCGGTAGTGTGGGACCAGTGATGTGTGAATCCATAAAGTGGATTGACCCTTGAAATCCTATTTAATAGAGTCATTGAAATTTTGGAAGGTTACTATTAAATGAACCCCCATTAATTCCATGTGTGTTACTCACCCTCCCCCTCTCCTATTTATATAGATCTTGGGAAGAGTTGTTGGCATAAATTCACCAAGTGAAGGAACTATGCCAAAGTACCACGATGCCAATCACTTAGAAGACAGAGCCAGTTTCAGCAGATGGGTTGAGTGACACCGAACCACGAACCAATGAATGACGATCGAGCGACATCATTGGAGGCTCGTTGTGGGAATGACGAAAACCAGCTCTTCCTCAAATGCGAACATTCCCCAACGAACTTGAGGTAGGGATTACGTCTTGTTTAATATCCATAGTGGATAAATATTTTTACCACCCTCTTGCTATCATGCTAACCAGGAGGGTGCGGTCTAAATGAACAATACCCGAAACCTCTGCCATATATGTTGAAAGTTGATGTGTCTTTCGCGAGCAATGTTTGGGTTGGACGAAACCCAGGATGGCGGGTGAGGGCGGCGGCTGGAAACGACCGTCCGTGGAGGAGATAACAGCGTGCCATTAGGCACCGCCAATGAATAATTCCTCGACTATATCCTCTACAGGTGGAGACGACGGTCGACTCGGCCAGCCGCGAAGGAGGTAGAGGTGTGCCGTCACGCGCCACTGAACATGGGGACTACGCCATATAGCCATGGTAGGCAGCCACGACTGGCACTGGCTGACAATGGAGGAAGGCGCAGTGGTGTGACGTCACATGCCACTGGAGGAGGCCGCAGCTCGAGGCCACTATAGGTGGAGAGCGACACTGCCCATGGGTTGCATTTGAATGACGGACCCCCTATCGGCCGAAATGGCCGACCGTTATATATGGGCACCACACTCCACCGGTTGGCAGAAATGGCCACACACCCATGGGGATAGCTGGGAGGACTAGTCTGCCTTCTTGTGGATGTGGTCCGGACGCGGGCCAACCAACCGGGTCAAACCCACCTAGCGAACAAAACCCACCCAGTGGGCCGGGCTAGACCCGCGGCCCAGTGGGATAAAGCGGGTGGGACGAGCCCCATGAGATGGGTCGGGCCAACTGCGACCCAGGCCCGTGAACAGAACCGGGCCGACCATGATGGGTTGGACCTAGTGAATCAGGCCACCCCTTAGTGGGATGGACCCAAGCAAGGTCATGTAGACATCGGGACCCATTGCGTCGGGCTGGCCTGACCGAGTAGGTCCAGGTCCCGACCCAATCTGTCCCCGAATAAAGAAACGTATGTAATTGACGAACTGAGTGATCGTTCAACACACCATCAATGGATTTATGATATATTTTGGGAAGTTGTTTCTTTTTTTTACTCCACATGAATTATGGATAAATATTATAGTACGACTAGGTTGGATCAAATCTAAATCCAACCGGGCCCTTAAAACATAAATGCTTATAAGACACAGATCAGACATCTGATTGATGCAGTGTTTGTCGCATTGGATCATTTGAAACATGACGGTCCTTTGGGGTACTTCTTCATGGAGAAATTTAGTTTTTGAAATATGACTGATGGCTTGAGGAGAGGTTCTCCCAAAAAAAAAACTTGCTATGAGTGGGAATCCAGTGGTTGGCAGTGAGGCGGAGGATGGAGACATATCATATGGAGGTTAGTACCGAGCGATCATGTGTGGGTTAGCATCAAACCTGTGTGGGTCAGTGATCAACGATCTTGTGTGGGTCAACTCATACCAATCCTATGTGGGTCTGATCTTGCGTAGGTCAACCCTCAGCGATCCTATGTGGGTCAGCGCATGTCGATTCGAGGTCAGTCAGATCCTGTGTCGGTCATTGGGGGGGGGGGGGGGGGGGTTAGTACCTATTGACTCTAGGTGGGTCAGATCCTATGTGGATCATTGTAGGGGTTAGTAACTATCTATCCTATGTGGGCCAGACTCTGTATGGTCAACAACAGTGTACCTTGACAGAATAAGATGATCTTGCTTCATAACTAATCATTTGTGCTTATATAATTCACTAATCCCTATTGTGAGATGAGTCTTTACCTTCGTGGAATTACCTGTGTGGTACATGTACCTTCATGGTATTACCTGTGTGGTACTTCTACCTTCATGGTATTACATTTGTTGTACTTTTACACTACTAAAAATAAGACCATTAGCGACCGCCATTGGCGGTCGCTAAAGGTCTTTAGCGGCCGCGCAGCGACCGCCATTGGCGGTCGCTAAAGGTCTTTAGCGGTCGCTGTTGCCTCGTCGCTAGAGCCCTTTAGCGACCGCCAATGGCGGTCGCTGAAGGCCCCCTGCCGGGCACCCTATAGCGACCGCCATTGGCGGTCGCTATAGTGGGCCGGCATGGCACCCTATAGCGACCGCCTCTGGCGGTCGCTATTCAAAAAAAAAAAAATTTAAATTTTTTTTTTATTGAATTCAATATAAATATATATATATATTTATGTAAAAATATTCATATATATACTATTAAATACAATATTTTAAATATATATATATATATATATATAATATATTTTAAATGTTTTAATATATATTTAATACATATATAATATCAAATCATTGTGTTATAATAATTTAAAAACTTCGATTCAAGAAATAATCTCATTTCAGGTCGTTCGGAGCACGTTTGCTCCGAATGGGACCGCCGCACGCCGTTTTGTTGTTTTATGGCGCCGGAAACGCGTTTCTGGCCGCCGCAGTCACACGGCACCTCCGAATGAGGTGCCTTCTGGCCGACCATTTCACAATTCACGCCCCGGATGTTGGCGTACGGTTTCGTGGCATTCGGATGTCGTTCGTGTGGTTTTGACCCCCCAACGCGCCATTTCAGTGCGCGCCGCGCTGCTGAAAACGCCACAATCGGACGTGCCGCGCGCACCGCACGTCCGATGGACGTGCGGCCTCCTCCTGCATCTCAGGAATAATATTTCTATCGTTCCCGTGCGGTTTCAGGTCGTTCGGAGCACGTTTGCTCCGAATTGGACCGCCGCACGCCGTTTTGGTGTTTTATGGCGCCGGAAACGCGTTTCCGGCCGCCGCGGTCACACGGCACCTCCGAATGAGGTGCCGTCTGGCCGACCATTTCACAATTCACGCCCCGGATGTTGTCGTACGGTTTCGTGGCATTCGGAGGTCGTTCGTGTGGTTTTGACCCCCCAACGCGCCATTTCAGCGCGCGCCGCGCTGCTGAAAACGGCACAATCGGACGTGCCGCGCGCACCGCACGTCCGATGGACGTGCGGCCTCCTCCTGCATCTCAGGAATAATATTTCTATCGTTCCCGTGTGGTTTCAGGTCGTTCGGAGCACGTTTGCTCCGAATTGGACCGCCGCACGCCGTTTTGGTGTTTAATGGCGCCAGAAACGCGTTTCCGGCCGCCGCGGTCACACGGCACATCCGAATGAGGTGCCGTCTGGCCGACCATTTCACAATTCACGCCCCAGATGTTTTCGTACGGTTTCGTGGCATTCGGAGGTCGTTCGGGTGGTTTTGACCCCCCAATGTGCCATTTCAGCACGCGCCGCGCTGCTGAAAACGACACAATCGGACGTGCCGCGCGCACCGCACGTCCGATGGACGTACGGCCTCCTCCTGCATCTCAGGAATAATATTTCTATCGTTCCCGTGCGGTTTCAGGTCGTTCGGAGCACGTTTGCTCCGAATTGGACCGCCGCACGCCGTTTTGGTGTTTAATGGCGCCGGAAACGCGTTTCCGGCCGCCGCGGTCACACGGCACATCCGAATGAGGTGCCGTCTGGCCGACCATTTCACAATTCACGCCCCGGATGTTGTTGTACGGTTTCGTGGTATTCGGAGGTCGTTCGGGTGGTTTTGACCCCCCAACGCGCCATTTCAGCGCGCGCCCGGCTGCTGAAAACGGCACAATCGGACGTGCCGCGCGCACCGCACGTCCGATGGACGTGCGGCCTCCTCCTGCATCTCAGGAATAATATTTCTATCGTTCCCGTGCGGTTTCAGGTCGATCGGAGCACGTTTGCTCCGAATTGGACCGCCGCACGCCGTTTTGGTGTTTAATGGCGCCGGAAACGCGTTTCCGGCCGCCGCGGTCACACGGCACATCCGAATGAGGTGCCGTCTGGCCGAACATTTCACAATTCACGCCCCGGATGTTGTCGTACGGTTTCGTGGCATTCGGAGGTCGTTCGGGTGGTTATGACCCCCCAAGGCGCCATTTCAGCGCGCGCCGCGCTGCTGAAAACGGCACAATCGGACGTGCCGCGCGAACCGCACGTCCGATGGACGTGCGGCCTCCTCCTGCATCTCAGGAATAATATTTCTATCGTTCCCGTGCGGTTTCAGGTCGTTCGGAGCACGTTTGCTCCGAATTGGACCGTCGCACGCCGTTTTGGTGTTTAATGGCGCCGGAAACGCGTTTCCGGCCGCCGCGGTCACACGGCACCTCCGAATGAGGTGCCGTCTGGCCGACCATTTCACAATTCATGCCCCAGATGTTGTCGTACGGTTTCGTGGCATTCGGAGGTCGTTCGGGTGGTTTTGACCCCCCAACGCGCCATTTCAGCGCGCGCCGCGCTGCTGAAAACGGCACAATCGGACGTGCCGCGCGCACCGCACGTCCGATGGACGTGCGGCCTCCTCCTGCATCTCAGGAATAATATTTATATCGTTCCCGTGCGGTTTCAGGTCGTTCGGAGCACGTTTGCTCCGAATTGGACCGCCGCACGCCGTTTTGGTGTTTTATGGCACCGGAAACGCGTTTCCGGACGCCGCGGTCACACGGCACATCCGAATGAGGTGCCGTCTAGCCGACCATTTCACAATTCACGCCCCGGATGTTGTCGTACGGTTTCGTGGCATTCGGAGGTCGTTCGGGTGGTTTTGACCCCCCAACGCGCCATTTCAGCGCGCGCCGCGCTGCTGAAAACGGCACAATCGGACGTGCCGCACGCACCGCACGTCCGATGGACGTGCGGCCTCCTCCTGCATCTCAGAAATAATATTTCTATCGTTCCCGTGCGGTTTCAGGTCGTTCGGAGCACGTTTGCTCCGAATTGGACCGCCGCACGTCGTTTTGGTGTTTTATGGCGCCAGAAACGCGTTTCCGGCCACCGCGGTCACACGGCACATCCGAATGAGGTGCCGTCTGGCCGACCATTTCACAATTCACGCCCCGGATGTTGTCGTACAGTTTCGTAGCATTCGGAGGTTGTTCGGGTGGTTTTGACCCCCCAATGCGCCATTTCAGCGCGCGCCGCGCTGCTGAAAACGGCACAATCAGACGTGCCGCGCGAACCGCACGTCCGATGGACGTGCGGCCTCCTCCTGCATCTCAGGAATAATATTTCTATCGTTCCCGTGCGGTTTCAGGTCGGTCGGAGCACGTTTGCTCCGAATTGGACCGCCGCACGCCGTTTTGGTGTTTTATGGCGCCGGAAACGCGTTTCCGGCCGCCGCGGTCATACGGCACATCCGAATGAGGTGCCGTCTGGCCGACCATTTCCCAATTCACGCCCCGGATGTTGTCGTACGGTTTTGTGGCATTCGGAGGTCGTTCGGGTGGTTTTGACCCCCCAACGCGCCATTTCAGCGCGCGCCGCGCTGCTGAAAACGGCCCAATCGGACGTGCCGCGCGCACCGCACGTCCGATGGACGTGCGGCCTCCTCCTGCATCTTAGGAATAATATTTCTATCGTTCCCGTGCGGTTTCAGGTCGTTCGGAGCACGTTTGCTCCGAATTGGACCGCCGCACGCCGTTTTGGTGTTTTATGGCGCCAGAAACGCGTTTCCGGCCGCCGCGGTCACACGGCACAACCGAATGAGGTGCCGTCTGGCCGACCATTTCACAATTCACGCCCCGGATGTTGTCGTACGGTTTCGTGGCATTCGGAGGTCGTTCGGGTGGTTTTGACCCCCCAATGCGCCATTTCAGCGCGCGCCGTGCTGCTGAAAACGGCACAATCGGACGTGCCGCGTGAACCGCACGTCCGATGGACGTGCGGCCTCCTCCTGCATCTCAGGAATAATATTTCTATCGTTCCCGTGCGGTTTCAGGTCGTTCGGAGCACGTTTTCTCCGAATTGGACCGTCGCACGCCGTTTTGGTGTTTAATGGCGCCGGAAACGCGTTTCCGGCCGCCGCGGTCACACGGCACCTCCGAATGAGGTGCCGTCTGGCCGACCATTTCACAATTCATTCTCGGATTTTGTCGTACGGCTTCGTGGCATTCGGAGGTCGTTTGGGTGGTTTTGACCCCCCCAACGCGCCATTTCAGCGCGCGCCGCGCTGCTGAAAACGGCACAATCGGACGTGCCGCGCGCACCGCACGTCCGATGGACGTGCGACCTCCTCCTGCATCTCCGGAATAATATTTCTATCGTTCCCGGGCGGTTTCAGGTCGTTCGGAGCACGTTTGCTCCGAATTGGACCGCCGCACGCCGTTTTGGTGTTTTATGGCACCGGAAACGCGTTTCCGGCCGCCGCGGTCACACGGAACATCCGAATGAGGTGCCGTCTGGCCGACCATTTCACAATTCATGCCTCGTATGTTTTCGTACGGTTTCGTGGCATTCGGAGGTCGTTCGGGTGGTTTTGACCCCCCAACGCGCCATTTCAGCGCGCGCCGCGCTGCTGAAAACGGCACAATCGGGGGGCTGTACGGGGGTGACGGGGGGCTGTACGGGGGTGGCGGGGGGCTGTACGGGGGTGGCGGGGGGCTGTACGGGGGTGCGGGGGGTTGTACGGGGGTGTCGGGGGCTGTACGAGGGTGGCGGGGGGCTGTACGGGGGTGCGGGGGGCTGTACGGGGGGGGGGGGGGCTGTACGGGGGTGCGGGGGGGGGGGGGGGGGGGCTGTACGGGGGTGCGGGGGGCTGTACGGGGGCGGCGGGGGCCTGTACGGGGGTGGCGGGGGGCAGTACGGGGGTGCGGGGGGCAGTACGGGGGTGCGGGGGGCTGTACGGGGGTGCGGGGGGCTGTACGGGGGTGGCGGGGGGCTGTACGGGGGTGGCGGGGGGCTGTACGGGGGTGGCGGGGGGCTGTACGGGGGTGGAGGGGGGCTGTACGGGGGTGGCGGGGGGCTGTACGGGGGTGCGGGGGGCTGTACGGGGGTGTCGGGGGGCTGTACGGGGGTGTCGGGGGGCTGTACGGGGGTGGCGGGGGGCTGTGCGGGGGTGGCGGGGGGCTGTACGGGGGTGCGGGGGGCTGTACGGGGGTGCGGGGGGCTGTACGGGGGTGCTGGGGGCTGTACGGGGGTGGCGGGGGGCTGTACGGGGGTGGCGGGGGGCTGTACGGGGGTGGCGGGGGGCTGTACGGGGGTGGCGGGGGGCTGTACGGGGGTGCGGGGGGCTGTACGGGGGTGTCGGGGGGCTGTACGGGGGTGTCGGGGGGCTGTACGGGGGTGGCGGGGGGCTGTACGGGGGTGGCGGGGGGCTGTACGGGGGTGCGGGGGGCTGTGCGGTGGGTGCGGGGGGCTGTACGGGGGTGTCGGGGGGCTGTACGGGGGTGTCGGGGGGCTGTACGGGGGTGGCGGGGGGCTGTACGGGGGTGCGGGGGGCTGTACGGGGGTGCGGGGGGCTGTACGGGGGTGGCGGGGGGCTGTACGGGGGTGGCGGGGGGCTGTACGGGGGTGGCGGGGGGCTGTACGGGGGTGGCGGGGGGCTGTACGGGGGTGGCGGGGGGCTGTACGGGGGTGCGGGGGGCTGTACGGGGGTGTCGGGGGGCTGTACGGGAGTGTCGGGGGGCTGTACGGGGGTGGCGGGGGGCTGTACGGGGGTGGCGGGGGGCTGTACGGGGGTGGCGGGGGGCTGTACGGGGGTGGCGGGGGGCTGTACGGGGGTGCGGGGGGCTGTACGGGGGTGTCGGGGGGCTGTACGGGGGTGTCGGGGGGCTGTACGGGGGTGGCGGGGGGCTGTACGGGGGTGCGGGGGGCTGTACGGGGGTGCGGGGGGCTGTACGGGGGTGTCGGGGGGCTGTACGGGGGTGTCGGGGGGCTGTACGGGGGTGGCAGGGGGCTGTACGGGGGTGGCGGGGGGCTGTACGGGGGTGGCGGGGAGCTGTACGGGGGTGCGGGGGGCTGTACGGGGGTGCGGGGGGCTGTACGGGGGTGCGGGGGGCTGTACGGGGGTGGCGGGGGGCTGTACGGGGGTGGCGGGGGGCTGTACGGGGGTGCGGGGGGTTCTCCGGGGGTGCAAATGCCATCCCATTGATTACAAAAGTGAAAAATAAAAGTGATAATATCTAATTAATACATATTTCTTTTATCGATACCATACAGAAATTTATAAAAAATATATTAATAATACATAATCTATAATATCAGATTTATTGATCTGTTGGAATTAGTTCGACTTTTTCAAATGTAGAATCATTCAAGATTATCTGATCAAAAACTCAATGTGTATAAAATATTTAAAAGACCACCATGGATGGTAATAATGCATTACTTAAATGAATAAATACAGTACATCAATGTCAACCCTACCAGTAAAAACAAAAAACATATCTCGTGAATATATGGTGCGTCACGTGTTGCCATCACTGCTACCTCCTTCTGGTGGGCCAGGTGCCTACAACAAATAAACATTATAAATATTTTAATAACAAAAATAATTTAAATTAAATAAATAAATACAGTATATACCTGCGTCGTATGATCCCCTGTACCATCAGCTCGACGCACATATTCCCGCAGTGCTCTAACCTCAGCTGTCAATTGCGCATTTGTCTCCTCGGAAGCGCGCAACCGTGCCTCAAAATCTGACATCTGCTGTGTCATATGAGCAACAGCAGGACCGACAACCGCAGCGCGTGACACTACAGAACGAGGAATCCCTGCTCCATAGGTCAAACTATAGCCATGCCCGTCCCGACCAATAATGCGATGAAAGATCTCATCCCGTCGCATGGGAAGCTGTCGCTGGTCCTCTGGCAGATGTTCTAACTCAGCTTCAAATTGATCCTGTGAAATATTTAAATATATATATGTTAATATATAGATTTATGTAATTATTGGTAAGTACAGACACTTACTATCAATGCTGCAACCTCTGGATCATTGCGATCACGAGTCCTTATCCACACCGACATTTTATCAGTTGCTGCACCTTGCCCTCACAACTGTATATTAAAAGAATATAAACACAAAACCATATTAATTAATAAATTAAAAAATGAATAATATATACCTCATGTCGGATCTGAGACACGTGACGAGTCCCGAGCCTGTGAGCTGGTCCCTGCAACGCTCGATTCTCCGAATGGCGTGTTGACACCTCCTACATTCAATTCATTCAAATTTCAAACAAATCACATATTCTTGAAAATATATATACAGAAAAATAATTAATATACTAACCGCAACACCCTCAGTAGACCAATATGCAACCAAGTCACGCCACTGAGCTGGGAGGACACCTCTCGGGACCTTTTCCAAAATGTCAAGGGCACCCACATTTGGTATCCAGTGGTCCCTCTTCACTTTGCCTTTATAATCTTTCCACAGCTTACGGCATTTTCTCATACACACCGGCCGAAACTCTTCAGGGCATACTTTCAAATTTTGCTATAATGAAAATAATCAAACATATTAGTATTATTTATAAATAGAAAATAAAGTAAAATTATTTTCTTACCTGAACCTCCCTCCATAGACGATCTAATGTGTCCTGAGGGATAGAAGCCCAATCACGCGTGGTCAATGGAAATCGATGTGGGTCACGTATGATATGACCCAGCTGACGAATAAATGCCGGGGCATTCGGTCCCACGGGATGAAATACCTCATCAAATGAAACATCTATCGTCGTGTCAGAATTCCATGATAATATGCCACGACCAGGGCCTCTCCTGCGAGAGGAAGAAGCAGCCGAGTCTGATCCTGTTGAAAACAATTTTATATATAAATTGACAAATGTTATATATATATATATATATATGTCAATTACATAAAAAATATAGACAATGACATTCAAACATACCTCGACCCTGAGACGTAGATGCCTCAGATGGATGATGTGGATTTTCTGCCTCTTCCCCTGACATGTCTGCAGTCATACAAAATATCAGTAATGAGTCCAAAGTGTTTAAAAGATAAATTGGATTGTTCTTAATAAATCAAACTTGTACAACTGTTAATCAAACAAAAAATGGATTGAATAATTAGTTGTGAATGAATTTTAAAAAATCAGAATGTTAATCAACCTAAATATTTATGACTGAATTAACTTACAAAAGTGAGGATTAAAACTTATAAGGATTTATAAAATGATTAGATAATTTATGATATCCTAGGACATTCTACTGAATAGCGGGAAAACAATTATACCTTTCATTAAGCATGCAAATCGACCGTTTCTCCTTCAACAGCCGCTCTGACCCAATAAATATCTTCTTCACGTTGAACTACGGTATGTTGATCAAGTTGTTGGTAAACAAACGGAACAGTCTCGGGTTCATCTTCTTCAAATAAAAACACTCCTCACCGAGACATTTTGACAACAACTTGCCAACTTGGATCCGAAGGCAAAGTAACGAAGAATACTTGTTCCGCTTGTGATGTCAAAATGAAAGGTTCATTCTCAACTCGTTCATTATTTCTGTATAACATATAGTTAAAATTCACCAATGAAAACTGATATTGATCGACTTTACATCCACGCACTGGATCAACCCAATTACACTTTAACAATATGTACTTCAAACCGTGTGTATATACAACTTCAATGATGTCTATCAATTGACCATAGTAATAACCAGAATCGACAAAGGGACAACCGATGCCACTGTTTTGTGTTGCTCGTTTGTCGTCAACATCTTTAATGCGAAATCGAAAACCATTAGCATCAATAGCTTTATAATGACGAGCCGTTATAGATGGACCCTCAGCCAGTTGGATAAATACTTCAGGTAGCGTGGGGTCCCCTAACTCCCTCAGCTTACGAACCTACATAATTTATAAAAATCAATACTGATATATTCAGAAAGAATTAGTTTAATACTTCACTCATAATGAAAATCAATTTATACATACATAATCCTTGAACCAATCATGAAATGTCGCATAATGAGATTGTTGAATTTGCAACTCAGTCGCACGATGCATCTCTTCTTTTATCTCATTAATGTGTTTCCTGCAAATGATTACGCGATGTTTAAAAGATCAACTTATGCAAAGAAAACATGTAAAAGTTATACAAGCACATTGATAAGATACTTACTGCATTAATGGTGCAACTGATGGAGTATTGAACAAGATATATCGATGTGCTTGTATCCACTCGATGTTGTCCATATCAAATGTGGTTCCTTCTCCAACTGGACCATCATGAATCCGAGAGGGCTTATCTAATTTTGTTTCAACATCCGTAAGATATTCTGCACAAAAGGTAGTACACTCATCCATCAAATAACCATTGGCTATTGATGCCTCTGGACGAGCTCTATTGCGTACAAATCTTTTCAATGTACTCAAATACCGTTCAATAGGATACATCCACCTGAATTGCACTGGACCAGCAGCCATTACTTCATCAGTTAGGTGCACTGTCAAGTGGACCATAACATCGAAAAATGAGGGGGGGAAAAGTTTCTCAAAGTGACAAAGTGTAAGTACAATTCGGTCCTGCAAACTTTTTAAATCACTCATTCGTTGATTTCTTAAACAAAGCTGTCTAAAAAAATTACTCATCTCAATCAAGGGCTGAACAACATTGGGGGATAAACAATCACAAATTGCGATTGGAATCAACTGCTGAAGTAATATGTGATTGTCATGACTTTTCAACCCTTGCAATGTCTTGCTCGTCAGATTCACACACTTTGAAATATTAGAAGAGTAACCATCAGGCACCTTGACCATCTTCAAAATGGAAAGAAATGTCTTTTTCTCCTCTGTAGTCATCGAATACTGTGCAGCAGGCATATATGCCTTGTTTCCCTCAGCTAACTGTAAATGCAACTGTTTCCTTAAACCCATTTCTTCCAAATCACGGCGTGCATTAACATGGTCCTTTGACTTTCCACTGACACCTAAAATGGTCCACAATATGTTATCACAAACATTTTTTTCAATGTGCATGACATCCAAATTATGCCTCAACATGTTAGCTTTCCAATACGGAAGACTATAAAAAATACTTTTCTTTTTCCAATTGTGACTGCGCTGCCTACCCGCAGCACGAATATTACGTACTGGAGGAGCCACCAAATCCTGAATTTCATATACCGTGCGAATGTTTTCTTCCTCAATCTGCGATAACATTTCGACTCCTGTCATGATCTTTGGTGCTGGGCTGAACTCTCTAGAACCATCAAATGCCACTCTGTCCTTTCTGAACCTGTGCTGGGGAGGGAGAAAACGCCTGTGACCCATGTATGCCCATTTTTTGGAATGTTTAAGCCATACAGATTTTTTACTTTTATTGCAACAAGGGCAAGCAAATTCCCCTTTCGTACTCCAGCCTGATAAATTTGCATAAGATGGGAAGTCATTGATTGTCCACAATAAAGCTGCATGCAGTTTGAACATTTCATTCGTTTCGCAGTCATAAGTCATCACACCATAGCCCCAAAATTCATTCAACTCATCAATCAATGGCTGAAGGTAAACATCAATCTTATCCCCCGGACTTTTAGGTCCATCAATAAGAGTGGAAAGTAATATAAATTGTTGCTTCATACAAAGCCACGGAGGAAGATTATATGGAACCAACACCACGGGCCATGTGCTATGAGTTGCACCAACCATAGACTTGAATGGATTGAAACCATCTGCTGCCAATCCCAATCGGACATTACGAACATCTTTAGCAAAGTCGGGATGTCTCTTATCAAAATCCTTCCATGCATGAGAGTCTGCCGGGTGGGTTAACATGTCACTTTCATGAACTCTTTCTGCATGCCATCTCATTAAATTAGAAACTTTAGATGACATAAAAAATCTTTTCAACCACGGTTTAAGGGGAAAGTAACGCATTTGCTTTACGGCAATCGGTTTCCGCTGTATCGCAATCTGACTTTGATGAGTCTTATTTCCCCTGTTCTCTTTACACCTGGAAGCGCCACAAACCGTACAAATATCCAAATGAGCAGTTTCATTTCTAAACAACATACAGTTGTTTGCACATGCATCTATAGTCTCATATGTAAAACCTAAGTTCTCTGTCAACTTACGAGCATAGTAATACGACTCAGGAATCTTAGCGTCGACAGGAAGAACTTTTTTCAATAAAACCAAAAGCATGTCGAATGATGTGTCTGACCAATTATTCAAAGTCTTCAAATGCAACAACTCCACGATAAACGACAGTTTATTGTAAGAAGTACATCCAGGATATAATTCTGTTTTCGCATCATCAAGTACTTCATAAAACCTCCTCGAATCACGATCTGCACCAGAGCGAAGATTTATCTCACCGGTCTCAAGATTCTGGATGTCAATGCCTTCAGGATCAAACCCACGTACCATTTCAGTAAGCATTTCATGCATTGGATCAGTCATTCTTGCATCAACATCCATCTGAGCTGCATCTGTATTTTGACAACGAACATATTCTTCTCCATGACGAGTCCAACTCTTATATTTTTTCAGAAATCCATTAAAGAAAAGGTGCTCCCTCACAGTATCTCGTGTGAATTGATATCTGTTAGCACATTTTCTACATGGAAAACTAATATAGTCACTTTCAAATCCTCTCGTGAACTCAATAAACTGCATAATGCCATTGAAATATTCTCTAGACGTTCGATTTGGAAGATCAATCCAACTCTTATCCATAATAATATCTGTATAACAAACATTTACACAATACTTATTACATTTACATTTTTCAAATCAACTATATTCAAAATAAATATTAACCATTTGTTTATGAACCATTGATAAAATAATAATGTAACTGAAAGCTCATGTTACCTGATTGAGCTACAAACCTGAAAGGGAGGGGAGCCGAAGGCTGTGCTGCGAGGGAGAGGAGGCAGCGAAGGGGAGCCGGAGCCAAAGGCGGTGCGGCAAGGGAGGGGACGGGCGGCGGCGGCGGCCGGGAGCTGGAGGAGAGGAGGCGGTGAGGGGACGGGGGACGGGCAGCGAGGGGGGGGGGGGGGTGTCCGGGGTCGGGGGGGGGGGGCCTTCCGAGGTGCGGGGAGGGGTGTCTGGGGTGTCGGGGGCCTGTCAGGGGTGCGGGCAGGGGTGTTCGGGGTGCGGGGGTGTCCGGGGTGCGGGGGAGGGGGGGCTGTCTGGGGTGCAGGGGGGCTGTCGGGGGTGCGGGGTGGGGTGTCCGGGGTGCGGGGGGCCTGTCCGGGGTGCGGGGGGGCTGTCCGGGTTCGGAGGGGGGGTGTCCGAGTGCGGGGGGGGGGGGGGGGCTGTCCGGGGTGCGGGGGGGCTGTCCGGGTTCGGAGGGGGTATCCGAGTGCAGGGGGGGCTGTCCGGGGTGCGGGGAGGCGTCCGGGGTGCGGGGGGCGGTCCGGAGTGCGCGGGGGGGTGCTGTCCGGGGTGCGGGGAGGCGTCCGGGGTGCGGGGGGCGGTCCGGAGTGCGCGGGGGGGGGGGGGGGGGGTGCTGTCCGGGGTGCGGGGAGGCGTCCGGGGTGCGGGGGGCGGTCTGGAGTGCGCGCCGGGGGCTGTCCGGGGTGCGGGTGCCGTCCGGGGTGGGGGGGGGGGGAGGGCCGAGAGGCCGGAGGGCGGCGGCCGGAGGCCAGAGGGCGGCAGCCGGAGGCCCGAAGGCGGAGGGCGGCGGCCGGAGGCCGGAAGGCAGGCGGCGGGGGAGGACGGGCGGCGGGGGAGGGCGGGCGGCGGGGGAGGGCGGGCGGCGGGGGAGGCCGGGCGGAGGGGGAGGCCGGGCGGCGGGGGAGGCCGGGCGGTGGGGGAGGCCGGGCGGCGGGGGAGGCCGGGCGGCGGGGGAGGGGAGGGCGGCGCGAGGGAGGGCGGCGAGGGGTTAGGGCGAGATCGAGAGGGCGCGGGGGGGGGGGGGGGGGGGGCGCAGAAACCCCCCGAATATTTTTAGGGAGGTTAGCGACCGCCATTGGCGGTCGCTAATGGTGGGCTATAGCGACCGCCAATGGCGGTCGCCCGAGTCAGGGGGCCTCCACTGCCCCCTTTTCTAGTAGTGTTACCTTTGTGTTATAACCTGTGTGCTACTTCTACCTTCGTGTTATTACCTATGTGGTACTTGTACCTTCATGGTATTACCTGTGTGGTATTTCTACCTTCTTGGTATTACCTATGTGTTACTTTTACCTTCCTGGTATTACCTGGGTGGTACTTCTACATTCGTGGTATTACCTTTTTGGTGCTTTAACTTTGTGGTATTACATGTGTGGTACTTTTACCTTCGAGGTATTACCTGTGTGGTACTTTTACGTTCATGGTATTACCTATGTGGTACTTCTACCATCATGGAATTACCTGTGCGGTACTTCTACCATTGTGTAATTACCTGTGGTTTACATTTACCTTCATGGTATTACTTGGTTGGTAATTTTACCTTCATGCTATTACCTTCGTGGATGTACCTTTGTGGTACTTTTACCATCGTGGTGTTACCTTCGCAAGGTTACCTTCGTGATGTTATCTTTTGGTACTTTTACTTTCGTGGTGTTAACATCACGGTGCTACCTTTGTGGTACTCTTCCTTCGTGGATCAGTTGGGTTTGAGATGAGTATCTTTTGATAACATAGGTATATGTATGGGCATATACCTAAGTTGATTTGATTACTGAGCCGTGTATTGTCATTGAGGTCTTGCTTTGTGGTTTTTTATTTGTTGAACACCAAGAGTCCTTCAGGGGTCTTGAGGTCCCTACATAGTATCGTTATAATCACCCCTGTAAGGGCTATGCCCACACCTTGCTATGTTTTGTGAATAAAATAAACATCGTTGATCGAGGAAGAGGAAGCCATGACTGGAAAGTGCTCTGAGGTGGACCATATGACATGACATGCCATAGTGACTACGGGTCAGGAGTTGTACCTAACCTTCGGGTGGGATCCTCAGTGGACGATACATGTGTTGTTTTCTATTTTATAGTTGTACTTGTACTCTCTAGTTGGGTTTTTATATCAACCCATTTACTTTCAGTACACTTTTTAATACAATAGTTTACTTTGTGTTTGCTTCTCTACATACTCTTGGATTGTGTGTTTGTACGGGATTAATGGCAATGCCTTCCAATTATAGGGATATGCTTTTCTGGTGCTAGTCACCAGCCCATGGCCTATGGAAGGAGGGCTTGTGGAAGTCACGGCACGGGCCCTAGAGGATGGGTCATGAAAAAGTGGTATTTGAGGAGTCAGTTATACTGAAAAACTAAGAAATTGATATTTTTAATGGAGAAATATTATTAAGTGTCTTGAGTGTGGTTTTTAGTTTGTGGAGTTCAGTGTTGTTGTGCGCGGCTAACATATCCACACACAAGGACCTTGAATTCTGATTTCCAAATCGGGGCATGAAAAAAATGATTGCGTGTGTTTTTAATGTGTTTTCCTAGGTTTCATTGGAGTCATCTCATCAGGTATATCTAAATGACCTTTTAGCACCATTTCCTTATTAGGATGTCACCGCATAGAATACCAGATAGGATTACCAAGAGAGTACATGTTGACGGCCCACCGAGCGATGAGGCCTCAGTGTAGGGCCCTCTTATAGTGTTAGCACCTTCGGGTGGTGTACCAGCTATTTCACTGCCTATTTCTCTACTATTATAACAAGTGGTACTAGTAGATGACACATGTAGGAAATGTTCCATACACATGTTTCAGCATCAGAAACCCATCATGTTCTGAGGTGAGCCCGACCCATAAGCGAAAAAAGAATTTCTTGAAGAGGTGGCTGAGTCTCCATCCAGCCATGGCACCATTCGATCAAATGGAGGTCCTAGTAGAGAGCCTTCTACATGGCTCAGTAGGACGATGACAATGTTTAGATTACCCCGATATTGCGAAGAGGCGAATTTTTCTATGGACAAGCTTGACAACCTTCCTCAGAGAAGGGGATCTCTTTCCATAATGAGCTAAGGGATGACTATATTCTAGATCTTCTACATCTTCGGCAGGATGACATGTAGGTAGCTAAGTATTCATCGAGGCATACAGACTATCCGAGGTACTCGATTATTACAGTACGGTCAGTGCTTCAGGGATTGGACAACTGAGTGAGGTGTGTTTAGGGACATCCGAGCTAACACCTTTACTCTATACATTCCTAATTATGTTATGGTTATAGAGATAACCTTTTGTGGGTAAATGTTCTTTGTATCAGGGGATGAATCTAGTGAATGTTAATAGTGGGAAAGAAGGAAACAGATGCAAGTCTCAGAGACTTGGGCATGTAAAATATTTTGGGAAGAGGAAGTGATATGGAAGGATGAATCTCTAAGGTAGAAAACATGGAAGTGGATCTAGGAGAGTTGCATGAGGTGTTAGACATTTTGACATGTTACAAACACCACCTCAATGTGGTCCCCACCAGGCTTATGGAGTTAGAGGACAAGGGAAGGGGGTAGTTTCATGTGGTAAAGGAGTGTCACCAAAGGGCCCCATGAACGATTAGAGGTACGGTCTGTGTCTACTACAAGCTGCCATATTAATATACATACAAACTAATCATTCCTTCATTCCACAAATCTTTTTCAAGACCTAGAGATTCCGATAAAATTGTTGACATGACCCTTATGTCTGGAGATTCATTTAGGAGGATACTCGATAATCACACATATACCGATGGTGTGATCTGACCCTTGAGGCAAGAGTTTTGGTTGGAACCTCTTGAGGGAAGCGTTGAGGCGTTACGACATTAGTTTGGGAATGTAATGGACATCCACAGTTCATACTCAGATTGACTATATTAGGAAAAAAGGTTGTGGTTTATCTACAAAATTGGAATGATGTGGAAACACTACTTGATGGGTGACCGATTAACTGTTTACTCTAATCACCATATTCTCAGGTATAACTTCACATAGAAGGACAATATCTTGAGACAATGAAAATGGCTAGAGTTCCTCTAGGACTATGAATTTGGGATATTCTAGGCTCCTGGGAAGGATAACGTGGTGGTAGATGCACTCACTAGGATGTCTGGTCTACAACTACTAAGTGATGCATCAGAGCATCTAGTCGCGTAATGGATAACCTTAATGGATAAAGAGGGAGCAGCTTACCTTGTGTCTATGACTCTTACTCCCCCAATTCTTTAGCGTGTTCAGGATTCAAAACTTGGGGACATTGACTTTGAAGCTCGAAGTGCTCAGATATCCTCAAGACGGTCTTCCGAAGGATTTCCTGAAAGTGGGGAGCACATCATTCTCTTTAGAGGATGCTCCACGGTACCTGCGATGCTTCATGAGAAGTTGTTGAGGGAGTTCCATAAATCCCTATTAACGGTACATCCAAGAGAGAAAACTATGTACTAGGACCTCCGACATTATTACTAGTGTCCAAGGATGAAGGAAGCAATGGTAGAGTTTGTATGATGATCCCTCACTTTTCAGTTAGTGAAATCTGCATGGAGCAGGAAGAAGTATTTTTACAACAAGAGACAGAGACCCTTGGGGTCCGAGGAGGGAGACCATGTCTTCCTACGAGTCTCACCCCGATGAGGAATGCAGAGGTTTGGACAGGGCGACAAGTTATCTCCAAAGTTCAACAGACCTTTCTATATTCTCAGTAGGGTGGGCGAGGTGGTTTAATATATGTCTCTACCCCCATAGATGTAACACGTGCATAATGTTCTCAATGTGTCACATCTGAGGAGATGCGTGCATGATCCATCGCGTGTTATCGACTAGTGCGAGTTGGACTTTGATGGTGGGGTGACTTTTATGGAGTTCCCGGTGGAGATTGGGGATCTACAAGATCAATTATTTCATGGATGGTAGATCCCTCTGGTGTGAGTTCAGTGGCAGCATAGTGACCTCTAGAAGAGTCCTTGGGAGCAGAAGGATCAGATTCGTGCTCAGTACCCTCATTTTTTTATTTTCATGGATTTGGATTTCAGGGACATAAAGCCTATGTTGGGGAGATTGTAACAACCCATAATTTCTATTTAATTTTTTTAATTATATGGAATTATTTCGAGACATCGAAACTTGACGGCGTGAGATTCTAATGCTCGGACTGCCCGAAGTGATCCGTCGAGGTTTTGTTATGATTTAATTACCGCGCGTAATCATTTTTCCCGAAAATGTGGAATAACTCTTAAATGGTTTACCTGATGAGAAATATGATGGCATAGTTGAGTTCAGGATGGTGGGTTTACCCTAGGCATGACTTATGTTTAGTCGGTGTAGGCCTCTGGTGAGAAAACCCTAAAATAGAATAACTGTAAATAAAATAATAAAATAATTATTTTTTTATTTTTCAACTGTATATAACTCACAAACAGTGACATAGATTATAAATCTGAGACCACCACCGAGCATGTGGGGTCATGCTTTTTTTAGGATATTACTAACATTGCCTGGGGCAGGCTAACAATGGAAGATGGTTTTTGGTCGTAAGTAAAATAACTAATAAACAATTATTTTACTGATAAAATCCATAACATTAAAATGGTAACTCGGATTGAAAATCCAAGAGTACCATTGAGTTCATTGGGGATTCTTCTACTTAGGCGGATCCAAACCTCGACTGGCACAGGTTGAGGGTGAACTTTAATAATTTATTGATCTTTTTTTTGTATGTTCAGTAAACGTGTTGGGGGAGTTTTCAAACTTTTGAACCGGTGCTCAGATTAATAATCTGAGGGCACCTTTGAATCCGCATTTCGGGGATTCTCTTAATGGAGGCATCATTTCGACCACAATAAGTATAGAGAAAAATATATATTTTGGGAATATTTTATAAGAATTATAAAGTAACTTCGTTATTTAATTTATTTATTTCTTTTTCCCCAACGAAAAATTTGTAGTGTGAGACCTATGAAGTGTCAAGACATTAAATGGATTAACCCTTCAAACCTAAGTAACAAAAGCATTGGAATTTTTGAAGGTTCCTATTCAATGAACCCCCATTAATTCAACAGGAATTATTCACCCTCCCCTATCCTATTTATATGGATCTTGAAGAGGAGTATTGGCACGACTTCACCAAGCGACGAAGATATGACAAAGCACCACAACATCAATCACTTGGAAGACAGATCTGGTTCTAGTGGGTGATGGAGAGAAACACCTAACCAAGAACCAAAGAACAATGATCGAGTGACGTCGTTGGGGGCTTGTTGCGGGAACAAAGAATGTCTTCTATTCCTTAAATGTGGATTTTCACCAACGAACATGAGGTAGGGTTTATTTCTTATTTAATTTCAATAGTTGATAAATCTTTTTACCACCCTCATGCTATCAGGAAAATGTGGAGGGGGTGGACCAAATGAACAAGGCACCAACAATCCTCCCTTTTTTGTTGGATGTTGACATGTTCTTTGTGAGAAATGTTTGGGTTGGATGAAACTCGGGATGTCAGGTGACAGCAGAGGCTAGAAATGACCGGCCGTAGAGGAGATAACAGTGTGCCATCGTGTGACATAAACGAAGAAGGCAACTAATGTAGACACAGTATGTGGAGATGGCACCAAGCTCGGTGCGCCCCAAAGGAGGTGGCGGCGTGCCACCACGCGCTTCTAGACAAGAGGGTCGTGACATGAAGATGCGGCGGGCAGCGGCAACCAGCACTAACCAGCCACATAGGAAGTCGGAGTGGTGCACCATCGCCCGCCACCGGAGGAGGGCACAACTCGAGGCCATGACAGGTGGAGAGAGGCGCGGCCCGTGTGCCGTGCTAAGTCGACAAACACCCGGTAGGCCGAAATGGACGACAGTTATGCGGTTGGGCAATGCCCCACCGGCTGTCTGAAGCAGCGCCACACCAGCGGGGCCAGTTGGGAAGACTAGTCCGTCTTATGGAAGAAGGAGTCTGGCCAACCAGGCCAGAACTGCCCAGTGAACTGAAATCGCTCAACGGGATGGGCCAGACTCACGACCGAGCGGCCTAGACCTTCCAGCGGGCCGACCCAGACCCGCAGCCCAGTGTGCCAACACGGGTGGGTCGAACCCCACCAGACGGGGTGGGCCAACCGCGGCCCAGGCTCACGAACTGAACCGAGTCGACCCAGATGTGCTAGCCCCTGTGAACCGGGCCGATCCTTAGCGGTCCAAACATGATCAAGGTCAGGTAGACCCCTAGCCTTGTTTCCTTAAGCTGTCCACACCGAGTCGAACCTGGTCCCATTCCAACCGGTCCCCGAATAAAGAAATGCTCGTAACTGACAAACCGAGTGTTTATTCAACACGTCGTCATTGTTGTTGGGTTCCCATTTGATATGTGGTTCCTTTTGTTATGAAACACTTGAGTTTTTGATAAATATTGGAGTATGGATGGGTTGGATCGAATCTGAATCAAACCGGGCCCTTGGAACTAAAATGCTTATAAGACACAGACGGGGCATCCGATTGATGCACCGTCTATCACGTTGGAACCATTACGACATGTCGGTCCTTTAGGGTACTTCTTCGTAGAGATTAGTGGTGGTTGAAATATGACCGATGGATTGTAGAGAAGTTATCCCATAATCATGCATCCAATGAGAGGGAATCCAATCACTGGCAGTGAGGCAGAGGTTAGAGATAGATCATACATAGGTTAGTACTGAGCGATCCTGTTTGGGTCAGCACCGATCTTGTGTGGGTCAGATCTTGTGTGGGTCAGCACTTTATAATCCTGTATGGTTTAGTGCATACAAATCATGTGTTGGTCAGATCTTGTGTGGGTCAGCACTCAGTGATCCTTTGTGGGTCAGAACATACAGATCTTGTGTAGGTCAAATCCTTTGTGGATAATTGTAGGGGTTAGTACCTATCGACTCTGGGCAGATCAGATCCTGTGTGGATCATTGTGGGGGTTAGTACCTATTGATTATGTGTGGGTAAAACTCTGTATGGTTAGCAGCAATGCCTCTTGAAAAAATAAGATGATCTAGATTCACAACTAATCATCTGTATTTCTATACTTCAATAATGCCTGGTGTGAGCTAAGTCTTTACCTTCGTGGTGTTAGTAGTGTGGTACTTATACCTTTGTGGTATTACCTGTGTGGTACTTCTACTTTCGTGGTATTAATTGTGATTTACTTTTACCTTCATGGTATTACCCGTGTGTTACTTTTACCTTCGTGGTATTACCTATGTTGTACTTCTACCATCATGGTATTTTCTGGGAGGTTCTTTTACCTTTGTGTTATTACATGTGGTATACTTCTTCCTTTGTGGTATTACCTGTGAGGTACTTCAAACTTTATGGTATTACCTATGAGGTACTTCAACCTTCGGGGTATTACCTATGATGTACTTGTACCTTCGTGGTATTACCTGTGTGGTACTTCTACTATCATGGTATTACCTATGTGGTACTCTCTTCCTTCGTGGTAGTACATGTGTGGTACTTCTGGCTTCGTGGAATATCTTGTGTGGTACTTTTACCTTCGTTATGTTACCTTTGTGAAGTTACCATTGTGGTACTTTTACCTTCGTGGTGTTACCTTTATAATGTTAACTCTGTGATGTTACCTTTGTGGTACTTTTACTTAAGTGGTTTTACCTTCATGGTGTTACCTTTCTTGTACTCTTCCTTCATGGGTATGTTGGGTTTGAGAGGAGTATATATTAAGAACTTACGTATAAGTATGGGAATATACACAATTAGAGTTCAGAAATACCCCGTGTTTTGTGATTGAGGTCTTGCATTGTGGTTTTTCCTTTATGGAACACTGAGAGACCATCAGGGGTCTTGGGGTTCCTAATGAGTATCATTATACTCACCCCTACATGGGTTATATCTGCACATTTTCGTGTCTTGTGCGGACGACTGACATCGTTGATCGAGGATAAGGGATCCAGGACTAGACGGTGCTTAGATGTTCACCATTTGACATGATGTGCCGCAGTGACTACTGATTGTGAGTTGTACCAACCCTTCAAGTAGTATCATCCGTGAATGATCTAGGAGCTGTTTTTTTCTTTTCTAGTTGTACTTGTACTTTCTAGTTGGGCTTGTATTCCGACCCCTTACTGCATGGTTTATTCTCTTTGTAATCTAGGATTGTGTGTTTGTATAGGTTTAAAGTCAATGCTTTCCCAATATAGGGATACACCTTTTCGTTGCTAGTTTCTAGCCCCTGGCCTATGGCTGGCGAGCTTGGGGTAGTCATAGCATGGGCCCCGGGGGATGTGTTATGAAAAAATATATTTCATAAATCCCTCCCGATGAGTCGTAGAGAAGTATTAGTGGGTACGATAACCTCAAAAAACCACCAAAATAAGGATTAATCAAAATTTTAATTTTTTTATCCCAAGTAGTTTTGTAAAAAATTTCAATATCGCTAATTTTTATTTAAATTTCTTCACAGGACCATATTATACATAAATTTTGATTACGAAATATTAAAATTAGAATCATTATTATACATAAGTTTATTATATATATATTTATAAATCATTATCAAACATCCCTCATTATCCTTAGTAAAATCAAGATGTCTTCTGTGCATATGTTTATACTAATACCACTATTTATGAAATGTTATATTATTCATACCCAACATTGATTTATGGTTAAAAAGGTATTTTTAATGAATAAATTCGACATTTTCAAAACTGAAAATATTATAAAAAAACCAATCTTTCTATATCACATTTTTTTCTATGTAATTTCTTTTCATGTGTATGCGTGATCTACCATCTTTGTGGAATGAATTATTAAATTTTTTGTCACCATCAAAGATGGATGATTTTAATAATTTTACTGATGGTTTGTTTTTTTGAAATTATTATCATTTAAGAATAATTATAAATATTTAATTCTTTTTTAAAGTGCTGAAATTTTACATAAAAAAATAACTAGTATAATTTCACTATGGTTCATGTTCTCAAGAACCATAACCATCGTTTCTATCATTTGAACATGGTTATATATATGAAATTGGAAAAAATTATATTTATACATTTTTTAATAATCTAGTGATGGACTTATAATCAAATAATGGTTTTGGGATTCCCCTTTAAAATACATACATGAAAAAATTAAAATTAATATATTCCAATGATGAATATAAACATCAAATAATTTGTACAATTTTTGAAGATGACTATGATTGAATAAAATAAAAGGTAATATACATGAATAAGGTATAATTATAATTTATTATGTTTTGTTTGATACATATATTTAATTTTAAATGGTTATTTTGAATGCTCTGAGAAATAAATTTAAGGGTTTTTTCTATTTTTTAAAAATCCAGATTAATATTATTCTGTATATGTATAGAAAAATGTGTTGGATATCTCCCTAAAAACCCTATTAATATTCTTCTCCATTTTATATTATTTTTATATTCAATATTTTCTCCCAATATAAATTCTTTTAGTAAAATAATTTATCCAATGTGATGCTTGTACATGAAATTTGAACCACATCCACTTTTCGATTGGGAACCATCCATCACTAAGTCTATATTCATTGGATGATTGTAAATATTTACTTCTCTATAATTCCTTGATTTATTAAGGCTATATTATAAATATTTTTTAATCTATTTTAAAATTTTTAAATGGAATATTATAAAATTCTTCATATTAGTTGTGTTTTGATAATCAATTTTTAACATTTTCTAAGTGTAAAATTTCAAAATCTATTTTAAATAATCTTCTCTATAGAGCTTAATTTCCATATTTTAATTTTTCTTTTCCTATATTATTTTTTCGAAATTATTTTTCAAATAAAAAAATTTAAAATTAATTTCTAATATGTCTATTGTTTTTGAAATTATGTTTTCGATCCATTTTGATATCTCTTGATGTTCCTTATGTTATTCAAGGGACATGTTCTATGATTCTACCCTCTATATTTTTTTGGAAGACTTATCAGATGTTTTCTAGATTTTTTCAAGAATCCTGAATCTTTTATATAGGTTTATATAGTGATGATTGAAATATAAATATTTTCAAATTATCTTATAAAACACTCACAAGCAAATACACACACACACACACAGATATATATATATGGGTCTCATCATTTGATGGGTGGGACTTGGATTAAATGCCCCTTCATTTTTTTCTGTGACGTGTTATTTTAATTGAGATAATTATGGGAAGGGGGACATGATTATTGATCCACTATGAGATCATTTGTAGGAATTTAAATTATTCCTTGTATAATATAGAATCATTTTTTGCCACTAAAACTATTTATCTTCATTGGTAACTAAATGAAGGGGTACTGGTAAAATTATGATGCAAAATAATTACTTTATTGTTAGTATTAAAAATCATATCCATCAAGTTGCCATAAATTAATTACCTTGTATAATATAGATTCATGTGTTGACAAATTTAATGAAGATTTTATCATGTTTATTATTTATCTTAATGATGATTTTGAGAACATGACATTTGAATATTTTGAGTTATAGGCTCATCTTAAAAAGTAATCATTTTTATGAACAGAATTTTAGGCTTTGATTGTGCCAAATTTTTGGGCACCATGTTGTAGGGGAGTGAGTTGGATCCATTGGAATAAATAAATCATGAAATTTATATAAGTATAAAAAATTACTTTTAATATTTCAATCAGTGTATAATTTTTTATAGGAATAATAAAAAAGTAAATTAATTTAGTTTGAAATCAAAAATTTATCCATCTCATAAGTTAACATTTATACTAACACATAAAACATTTACTATTTCCCAAATAATACTAGTATGGTTTTATTATTAAATATGAATTAATGTCATTATTTTGGAAATATAATCCTTTTCAATCCCCCATACTTAGCGATTTCACTATTAGAAAATCATCCAACATCCGATTCAAAATCTTCACAAGAATAATGATGAGATAGACATCCATAATACTTTCAAGAGAATAATTAGATTTTTCCCCTTCTATGGAAATAAATTAAAATTATTTTCATCCCTCAAATCTAAATTCTATCAAAATAAAAATTCTATCAATGTCCCAATCACAATGAACCTGAAATTGAATTTTATATCACTCTTCAATCAAGAGAGATTAAATATGGAGTTATGATCATAAATGGAAAATGTATTTATAACTATTATTTTGACATGAACCCTCTCAATAAATTGTGAGAAAAAAAATATGATCTTTCATGAAGAAATTTATAGGTGATTTATATGTCTTATGGTCAATTAGAAAAAATAAAATTATATGTCTAAAAAGAGGCAGTTAAACTCTTATGTTCTATGAATGATAATTCAAGGGTAAACTCAGTTAATTATGTACTAATGTCTATATAAAAATGAGAACAAAACCACCACTTTCTTACATTGGACGTGATTCATCCTATTTATACGGACCCAAGAATAACATACAAGGATATTATAGTAATTTAGATGAATGTTTAACAAATTAAAATAGAACATGCCTAATAACAATAATTGTTTCGTGTCTTTGAAAAAATGGAACACATTATTCTAGTTTGGTGAATGATAAACAAAATCTTCTTTAATGGTCTTCCCCTTTAGTAATCCTTTGTAAAACATTTCTTCATAAAATTGTGAAAGAAAACATTAGAAAGGGTTGATCTTTAATTTTGAATAAGGGTAACTAAAATAAATATGTAATCATAAAATGAACATTAGGGTATGGGAATGTGAGCATAAAATTTTTATATCATAACTTGCATAAAAAGATCAAATTCAGGATCCATGAAGTAATGATAGGTAGTTTATACACAATGAAATTATATGAAAATAAATAACATTAACCATAAGAGAATATAAAACACATAAGATATTGAATTTGGGGAAAAAATAAACATGATACATCATTACCAATAGTTAAAGAAGCATTGGAAAAACATATAAAGGATCTTCATTGGATCTACACCTACTAATAGAGACACACTATTATCCCCAGTCGTAGTCATTTCCTTGTAAAGGATTAGGTTTCCCCATCATCCCATAGTGGATCAATCCCCTTGAATTTTTTCCCATCATTTCTTCATGAGATATAAATCGTAACCCAATCCATTGAAGATAGATATATATCCCAAAGATAACATATTAAAATATAAAATACATGATCCACAAGAAAATAAAAAATTCATCAAACCAGACCCATGAAAATAGATTGGATTCATATCATTAACCATGAAATTAAAAGGGTATAAAAAAAATTTCATCATAACATTACATATGTGAAAGAGATATGTTTCATAATTATTTTAGGAAAGCATAACTCATGTAAATAAATGGTTTTCAAAAGAATATGACTCGTGTAAGAGATACAAGAATTATAATCATAATTCCATAAAAACATGAAACATACATAAAATAATATAAATGGTATTCATGAATAAGAGACAATATAACTCATAAACTATAGCAAACCATGTCATCTTATGTTGATAAATAGCTAGAAATATCACATTGAACATTTCGTATGGAAAATAAATTTTCTGTGAGAATAATTTTCATAAATCCATTTCAAAAACATATTTTTATAATAAATTATTTACTATTTTATATAAAACATTTTTTTAGTAAAACATTCATTATTCATTGGAAAATGATTTTTAAATCATAAAGCCATTTCAAAACAATTTTCATAAAATCAAATAAAATGAAGGTATATAAAAATTTTAAATATATTTTATATGAAAAGAAACTATATAATCATAGAATATTTTTAAATAATTATATAAATTTAAATCATATTTGAAAAAAGTTTCTATGAAAATTAATATTAAAACATTTAATAGAGTATTTGATAATATTTTTGAAACAGTTATCGAATCATAAAAAAACATGAAAACATTTTTCTTTGAAAACCAGTTTAAAAACATTAATTATCATGGATATTAATAAAATGATATTTAATATAAATAAATATTGTATTATTTAAAATTAATAATCAAAGGAATTATGATCATGATTGTTGATAAATTATTATACGATGAAAATCTTTTTGCGCCATAAAAGTTTAGTCGAGTGACTAAATAATAAAATCACAAGAGTATTAATTTTTTAGAAAAATTTTTTAAGAAGGAAAAAAATCATTAAAAAGTTTCATTAAAATCATTTTATAATAGTAAATTAAGTTTGAAAACATTTTACAAAACAAGGTTTTCAATGAAAACAAATTTTCGACAGAATGTATAAATAAATTTTAATTTGCAAAAAAAGTCATTAGTTATCATAAGTACCAAAGAGTTTTAAAATGGTTTCGATCCATGAATATATCCTATATAATGAGTTAAAAATTGTTTATCTGAGTTTTATGGATTTTTTTCATAAGATTTCATCAATGGAATTTTAATCATAAATAGTCATGAAAAATGTTGAGATTGTAGTAATACATTCTTTCAACATTGGTAACATTTAATTATAATACCCATTAAAGAATAAAATAAAATCAATATTAGAATATTATAAATGGAATTATATTAAATATATGACATTTAAAATGCCATTATATTCACACCATATAAAAATATAGGTTCATAACATGTCATGTTACTCAAAGAATGCAAATGGAGCCAAAATAATATTACTAATTTTGTAAATTTAGAACCATAACCCCATTGAAATAATTATAATAAATTGAATATTTAAATAACCATAAATTTATTTCAAATTTATATATAATAAATTAATGGTAATTATATAAACCACACAAAATAAAGGATTGGTGAATATGGCCTGAATCTCATGGATATAATAAACAAGATGAGGAAAATCTTACCTAATGTTTTTTTTCTTTCTTTTTACCCATTAATACATCCTATATAAAAAATATATGTTTATTATAAATATACCACAAAACCTTGTCCCTATATATCATACCATATATTATTCAATTATATATTTATATAACAAGTTTATTAACAGTACCACATTAAAGAAATGTTGCTTGTAATAACTGCTTTGATCATCATGAATGTTTTGACATGTTATTCATGATAATGTTACATAGATCATGGTTTACATATTTAATGAAATTAAAACAGGATTTATATATCATACATATTCAGTATATATATATATATTTATAATAATCTATAAAATATAGATATATGAAATGGAATACATCATTCATAGAGATGGTAGGTTGTACGTACACATGAATGATGTTTTTTTTTCTTATCATATTGAAAGAATTGTAAATGAAATATATATAATATCATTCTAGTAAAATTATTATTCCATATGTTTTATATAATTTCACTAAACAAATTTTTAATACCGTCAAAGATGAGTGTGAACAAATTTTAATGCATTGAGGAGGTGGTAGTCTTCATATCCAGAAACGAAATTATCATACTTACATAAAATGAAAATAATAAAGGTTTTTATTCCACAATAATTAATGAAGAATTATAAAATCATAAATATCATAAAAATAGTATCAAAATATATTTTCCATAATAATTCCCAACCATTATAGGATGTAAAGGGAAAACGAATCAACATCATTTTGTGAGGCTGTAATTCTCCTTACAAGAATGGTATTTTCATCACCCATTAGATGGATGCCTGTTTATTTTTTGTTTAACTCTTAACATAAAAATATATATGTATATTTAGGATTTTTGTGTTCTTATAAAATAAATATATGAATGATTTTAATGAGTGTATATGCAAATGAAACCAAATATGATCATTGAAGAATATTACGTTGTATTCAGGTATGTATTTTTTGTTTATATGGAAATAATTCCATTGTTTTATTGGTAGCCAAGTTGAGGCTTATGTGTTGAGTTTATGGATGTCAGAAACATAATTGATCATATATTGGTAATTCTAGTTGGCTTGATAGGTGAAAATAAATGGGAGGAGTGACTGCCTTTTTAAAGTGGAGGAAGAGTTCCATTCTGGTAAAACTTTAAAAAAAAATCCACCTAATTTATTCCTATGAAAAGTTTCTCCAATAGTAAAAACATTAGATAAAATAGATTATAGGGTCTAAATATTTGAAAAAAATTATTTTGGACAATTTGCTACGTCGTTTTCACCCTCAAGTGTATGTTTTTTCCTTTGTTATGCCAATTTTCCACTTAATCATTGTAATTAATTTTAATTAAATTATATATTATTTTTCTCAAAAACATAGTTGATCTAATTAGAAGTTATATAGTTTTTTAATCCTAATATGGAATCCATTATTTTTAAATTCAAATCATAGATGTTGAAGAAATTAATTCACATTTAATCTTATTGATTGGATGACAAAACATGTTTTTAATGTAAAAAATGTTCAAATTATTGAAATGTATTTATATCAAATTTCAATTTGAAATATATTCCAATGAAATTAGTTATGTTAATTTACGGTTAAGTGATTTAATTTATATTTCATGTAGAAATGAACTTTATTTAATAAATTACTTAATTATACGAAATTTAATTTTTAAATTAAAAATCTATTTGATTCACTATTCAAAAACAATGAA
Source organism: Viscum album (assembly GCA_963277665.1). NCBI lineage: Eukaryota > Viridiplantae > Streptophyta > Magnoliopsida > Santalales > Viscaceae > Viscum > Viscum album. The sequence goes on along the minus strand of OY728150.1, from coordinate 29,279,071 downwards.
ACTTCAGATAAAATTAACAAACATTCTCCCTAATACAACATTTTATGTTAAACATTAAAAATTTGATTTTTTAAATAAAAACTATAAATGTGTCAAATTCTATTTTAAAATGGGTTCTCCATTAAAAGGAGGTACAATTATGTTTTAGAAGAACACATGTTTTTATTCTTGAAAATGAATTTATTGTTATCATATACTTATAAAATCTATTGGATTAGTTTCATAACTATTGATTGAATATATAATATATTAATTTTATAGAGAATATTAATAAAAAATTAGTTTAAAATTTATTAATAAAAAATTGTGTTTGTACATAAAAATATTTGTCCCTTAGAAAAGGAGTTTATTCATTCCAAAGTATTTTTTATATTAATTTATATATTATTGAACACAAAATATTAATTTTATATACATGTGTAGATCATATTTTCACATTATAGTTAATTTTACTAGTAACATCCATTCCAATGGCTAGTTGGTAACTATAATAATAATCTAACTATAATATTAATAGTATATCTTAGTTCTATAAACCCCATCCTTTCATGGAACACAATATATTAAGGTGAATCTATATTCTGTTTAATAAAATCCAAACATAGTTTTGTGTATTATTATTTATATTCTATTTTTTGTGTACAGCAAATGATTGAATTGTTTTTGCATAATATGCAATAAATTATTAGAGCTTTTGAATAAAATGTCTACATCCATTGTTGTGTTAAATGAAAAATATAAAAAATATTAAATTAATTTGAAACAAATATTTAAAAAATATCATGGTGATACATTCTAACAAACTTTAAAATAATTTATTCATATAAATTATACTAGGTTATCAAAGGTCTTATACTTTAATGTTCCATTCATTGAAAACCACCTAAATATTTAATACTAAAACATCCTTTAAAAAAGTAAAATATTGAAACATAACGGTTACCCAAAGTAACACATCCCTAGGTTTCCACATATGATAATATAGGTGGTATGTGAAATAATGGAGGTGAATGAAAAGTTTAAATAATAAAAGATATTAATAAAGATCATTTATCACAAAAAAATTAGGGATTTCGAGAATTTTAACAATCACAAAACCTTAATGTAAAGAAGCATGAAAGAGGTTGTTGATATCATAAAAATTGATAAACCTAGGGGATGAAAATATTCCAATAAACATTTCATAAATTTGAATATATGTTTCCCAAGAATACATATTTACTTGATTCCACTCCATTTTATTATAAATATTCTACCCTTTGGTCTTGTGTTGAATAATTTTCACTCAACATATTTTTCAAATACCAAAAGTGATTTTTCCTTCCAAAAGCACTAAAAGATCCAGACATCCATGATAAGTAATATCATATTTATTCAGTTACCATAAAAAAATTGTTGTTATAATCGGTTATCCAATATGTATAAACCCACATGAGGTGAATTAATACATTAATCCCATAAATTTCATTAGAAGTTTAACTTGAAATTTACATAAATGGTTAACCTTATAACCCTTATGAAATATGAAAATAAAAAAAATAGAAAGAATGTCAATAAATCATCTCAACATTTATCCCCCATATATCACAATGCATCTCTTACTTTTCACATTCCAGACATGAGAATAACCTCATCATAAATTCTCTTGAAAATTAGTAATAACCTAAATTACCATAAATCCATTTTGAAAACAGGAATGCTTTTTCATTATAAGGATTAAAAGATATATTAATTAAATAAAATAAAATTCAAACATATTCCAGGATGAAATATACCAAATTTTCAATAAATAAATTATCATTTTCCTGGAAAAGAGTACTATAAAATTTACTTTATCCATATCAATTGTCTCATTATCCAAGATAACACAATTTTCTCAACATCATGGACACAACAAGTGTTTCTTTACCTTAACCAAAATATCTCATTTTCCATTAAATAAAATTTATAGTTCACTTTGACCATTAAATATTTTTTAAAAGTACTAAATGGGAAACACATACATCATGATTCATATAACATAATTCTTGAATTCTTATAGATATTCACTTTAATAATCCTACATTACTCATTAACTATAAATATGAATTCATAGTCTTATCCATTAAAAGATGATAAATGTAATATTTTCATCATTTTTTTGTATTTTAAATATTTTAAACCTCACAGTTTATCAATTTTATATTCTTTGCATCAGTTTTGGATTTTTGGTGTGTTTTAAGATAAAATGAGAATGTTTCTTAATTTTTTAATTTTAACATATTTTATTAAATTTTTTATTTTGAGCATAAAGATTAAAATATTTATACAATCTTAGTGTTATTTTTTTAAGATTCCTTTATATTTGGGATTAAACCGTCTCTTCTAAATGAATAGAAAATTCAACAATCTAGAAGGCCTAAAATCAAACAATTTGATAATATTTATAGAAACAAATGTGGACCCCACCTACTTAAATGATGCATAAATATAGCTACACTCTTCCAATTGAGGTGGTTGATGTTTTATTCGGAATAAGACACATAGAAAAAATTATAAATTAAATTTTATGAAGGTATACACTCATTATTGGGTCCACTTAATTATGAACATTGATGAAATATTCAGGAATCATTCTTCTAGAATAAAATCATTGAGTTTTTTTATATACCTTCTTCTAAATGTTTTCAGTTGAACTAAAATTTGGAGGGCCACCATGAAAATAATTTTTGAACCACACTTTAGAATACTATATTGATGGGTTAGGTTGAAACAAGGTATTACCAAGTGAAATATTTATATGAACATATTCTAGAATAATAATTTCCATCATTGACGACCCCTTATTCCATGAAACCCATTGATGGTGATTTATGACTCCCAAATCCTCAAACATTACTATAAATAAGCGGATGTTGGTGTATTGAAGAGGAGATAAAAAAAGGTGGGAAGCGACAGATGATTTCCCCAATTTATGAATTTTAATTTCTTTTAATTTCTTTTTATTTTATTTTCCAATGCAAGGAACGAATCGATTTTATTAATGTTTTTCTATTTCATTTATTCCATACCTCTTTCTCTTCCAAACCAAATATCATTCTCCCTTTCTTTAATATTTTTATTCTGATCTCTTTTTTCTTTGCAATGGTATGTTAATAACAAGTGGCTTGGCACTGATGGAGGATATAAAGCATTCTTGATTATTTTTCATTAATAAAACTTATTTTTATTCTATTTGTTGTGTATACTAGAGTATTGAACATGTGTGCTGGCCTCCCACCATGATAGAATTTCTAAATACATTCCATTTATTTTATTGATTATTTTTACCCCCTTGCGTAGGGAATGCCCTTTATATAGTAGATTTGGGATTTCTTGAAGGGGAAAAATGGAATAATATAGAGATGGATATATTATGAATTTCATTTTTTATTAAATATTTTCCCAATTTTATAATTGGAGGAGTTCTGGTTTGGTGCAATGATGGAATTACAAAATATTAAATTCTAAAAATTAATGGAAATTAAATATTTAATGATGTTTCTAAAAATGGATTATCATATTGAATTGGAAAAACTAATATATAATGATAGAAACCATGTATTAACCCTATAACCAAGATATTTCTTCGTTAATTTCATTTTTTCTATATCTTCATTTAGATTTAAATTATTCATTTACATATATTAAAAAAAACCAAAAAACATCATTTTCAATAAATAATAAAAAATAGTTAAATTTGATTAGCTGAATTAGAAATTAGTGACCGAACTAACTATGATTCTACTCAAGTGAGGTGACACTGGTCAGCCTCTGTGATTCATTATGAAGATATATTTCCCTCTTCTATACCCTATGATAGGAGTACATAAAAACTAGAACCCATTATATTGATATAATAGGTATTTTGATCACATGTTCTATTGTAAAATTGAAGATATATTTATATATTTTTCTTTAAAAATGACAAAAAAATATTTTTCCACGATGTATTGAAATTCCAATTATTATGCATGGGTAGATTAATCATAGGTGAAACCAAAACAAAAAGAAGATTATAATAGAGCCAAGGTGATTGATCATATAGAAAGAATAGAAAAAATTATGAGAAAATATGGAAGATTTATTGAATATGTTCTTGCATTAATTGGGAAACCTAACGTTGTGCACAAGGAGGAAACTTTGGAAGTGGTGGACGAAATTTCACCGCTCTTATTTAAAATTATAGAACATGAGGAGGTAAAGATTAAGGCACCTGAATATTAATTCCATGTCTATTATCCATTTCTAGAGGAGATATATGAATGATCATTTTCTTCTAATTTACAAGAGGGAGATCATGTAAATTTGGATAAATATTATAGAAAATTAGAAAAAATCGAAATAAAACATTATCTCATTATCAATTTAAATGATTAGTAATTAGTTCCCCTTTACCTCTTTCTAGCCTTGTAATAATAAGAAACCACCCAAGTGGTAGATAATGATGATATACTAGAGGATCCTGAAAAAATAAATTCATATATTGATGATCAACTCCAAGATGAACATTGAAATTAAGGGGAGATTCAAGAAGAACTAATTCCTAGAGTTGACCGATTCATGAACTATTTATTTTCCAATATCATTGAAACATAATTTTTGTATCAATTATTGTTATTTTTATTTAATATATCTTCTAGACTCATATTTTTTAATGGATTAATATGATTAAAATAGTTATGATACTATTGGGGAACACATGGAGCTCCCTTATTTTATTGAACTTTCCTCTGTGCAGGACCACGAAGAGATCCAAGTTATTGAGCCAAATTAAATAAATATAGTATATTCTCAGATGGATAGGTGGATTTATGATTTATATTCTTCATGGTAAACTTATATCAAAATAAAAATACATTATAATATTACTTTTGAAATTAAAATTCACGCAGCCCAGGTTGAGCCCTCACTGGACGAGAAAGATAACATTTTACAAGTATCAATAAAGGATGTCGAGGTTTCATACATCATCCTACTACCACAATTCATGATGTGAATATGTGTGAAGGGGTAGTATATTCTATACTCTAAACATGGAATTTCTTAACTTAAGAATAAATAACTGAGGTATAGTAAAAATAGAATCTGGTAGTTCAATTCCATGAAACTCCACCCACCATCAGATTTTGGATAACATATGATACTTCTAAATAGATGTAAAAAAATTCTTGATCAACTTGTGGGAACATACCAAGAAATATGTTTATATGAATTTTTGGAATTTCAATTTCAAATTATGTCCTAGGAAATCATCATACATACATCACACTCCCTCTTTTATTATTGAACTTAAATGACATTATACTTATGATTAATTGAGTAATTTTAATTTATATGACAATTATGGAACAAGATAGAACCATAATGGTGACATAATAGGAAAAAATATTCATTTCAAAAGGGATTTCACTTTTAATGTTTATATATTAATCTATCATCATTTTTTTCTAAACCTGTTGGGGATTTATTGTTGGAAATGAATAACTATACATGAATTCATGGTTTACTTATCTTATCTAGGGGATATTAATTTCATAGGAATTATATTGTATAATATTTTAGATATCAGTGTTATTGGAATAAAAATAGAAAAATAGACAATTGGTTGGATAAAAGGATCACAAATATTAAAATCGGGACTCCAGATTTAATGGAATTAAGTTTTTATTGTAAATAATATTTTCATAAAATATTTAATGATTTTAGTTTTTGAAATTCATGTGAATTTATTTCTTATTATTATTCATTCCTTCAGTGATATTATGAAATCCTTTGTCTATTACCGAGAGGATTTATTGAACAAGTAATTATTATTTATTTTTCACCATATTTATAGAGTGATATTGGGACATGTCATTGACCAAAACATTCATTTGAACTTTATAATGCATTTATTGGGAAAATACATTTAAGATTAATGAGGAATATATTGATAAACCGATTATTATTTAAATACCAGCTTTAGATCAATCCTTATTTAGAACATATATATGCCGATTGACCTTTATAGGGATGAGCCATTTTAAAGCAATTTTTATCCATTCCTACCCTACTCTTGGTATTATCATGATATTTTAAAGTTATAGTGTGCGAGTAAAGGGAATCGCGGTGGATGATATGGTATACATTGTAAGGAAATGTTTTTGGGTGATTATTGTGAGAATAAATTAATTTTTTCATTTATTCATGATACTTTACTTTTTCCCATATTGAAAAAAGTGGAACATGACTGAACGAAAAAAATGAGAAAATTGGTTATGATTTGGTAATGAAAAACAATAGCATTATTATACATATTATTTTTATCATATTTGGTTAGGCAGTGGATGTGAGGTTTTTTTAATCCTAACATTCATAAAGAAAGGTTGTTTGAAAAAGAAAAAAAATTAATAATTGGAAAACATCATTAAGTGGGTGAAAAATCATTTATTATGATTAACATGATCATTACTATTAATTTATGTTTTGGGGATTTGGGAGTTGCTACATTTTAGAAGAGAATTTCATTATACATATATTTTTTATATCATTTATTTCACATAAGATATAAAACTCCTCTTTGATCAATAATTTTTAAACATCAATTCCCACCAAAAATAAGCCTCACAGTTTGAACCTTTAAAGAATTACCACATTATTTTAAGTGATTTTTTTACTTACGAATTGGATAAACTACTTCCATTATAATACTATGGATAAGGTGCATGTTCAAAATATATAAACATAACTGTAATTGAATTTAATCATAAGTGATGATTGAAAATATTGAAAAGTGAGGTAAGTCATGATTTTATATGTTGAATAATAATTAATTGAGGAACATGATTGAAAAAAAAATCATTCCACTATTTTACAAAGGGATAAAGAAAAATACATGTGTTCGTTAATGTGAAACTATATTTATAATTACATTATTTGTTTAGAAATTTTTCATAACATTGCTAATTGATTTATTTTATAACTTTATAATTTGAGTATTGGTAACAATGGTGCCCTCTAATTTTCAATCATGAGATTTTATACTTGAATAAATTATTTTTTATATGTGGGAAAATTAATAGAGATAATATTTTAATAATTTCTTATATTTATTTTAAATATTTAAACCCAGAAAAATTATAAATTTGGGATTATTTTTATTAGTTTTTATTTTATCATGTTTTTAAACTAAAATGTGAAAATTGATTAATTCTTGAAATCTAGCATATTTTATTCACTCTGTTACTTTATGAATAACTTTTAATTATTTCCCCAATTTTGTGTTTTGTTTTTTGTTGGATTCCATGATTTTTGGGATTCAAATGTATATTAAGAACAAAGAGTTAATTCAAACATCTTGAGACACTAAAATCAATATATATGAAAACATTTATAAATAATAGAGAGGACCCAACCATTATAAATGTTTCTAAAATAGGGATACACACCTCCAATTGTGTTGATTAAATTTGTATTTGAAATAGAAAATCATAGATGTGTTGGTCTATAAACTATAATGGAGTTATTAATTCATTGAGTTTTCCAATGAATTCTCAACATTGATGAACAATTAAGGTTGCATTAGAATAAATTAAAATCATGATGTAATTTTTATATTAATGGATCTATATGTGGTGGTTGAAGCTAAAATATAGAGCTAAAATTCACAAATTCTTATTGACTAACATTATAAAAGAATAATTTCTCTGATTTCAGAAACAATATGGGTTACCAAGCACAATCCTTTAATGGACATATTCTATAACATAAATGTTGACCGTTGATGACCCCTAATTTCGCAATATACATTGATGGTCATTTATGATTATTGAATCCTCTTACATTCCTATAAATAAAATTCTAGTCCTGGATTTATGAGGAGATCAACCAGAGAGGGATGATCTAGAAAACATCCATGCTTTATGACTTTTATTTTATTTTATTTTATTTTCTTATGTAGTGAATGAATCATTTTTATTAACGTGTTTTCATTTCTCTTCTTCTATCCCTATTTATCTTCTAACCCTTATATAATTCTTGTTCCCTTACATGATTCTATTCTGATATCCTTTCACATTGTAATGTAATGTGACTAACCTAATTCTTTTAACTTTGGGTTTCATTGATGGAATTTGTAATTATTTTTCTTCAATTAAAAATGTTTTTTATTTTATTTTTGGTGGATGTGAGAGTATTTCACGAGTATAGAGATTGGGAACCAAGATTTTTTTCCAATATCCATTCTTTTTTAATGATTCAATTTTTTGTCTCTATTATAATGGTTAAACCCAATATATGGTGGATTTCTATTCCTTGAATTAATGAACTACATATGATGGATCTGATTCTCTTAGGAATTACATTCTCGGTTGAGTTGTTTTTCTATTTGATTGCTGAATGTGGTGTGGCTTGGTTGGCCTACGAAATTAAAAAATCACACAGTATATAAATAAAAGTAATTATATTCATTAATGAAGTAAAAAAAATGAATAATCATATTGAATTAATAAAACAAATAAACAATGAAAGATCCCATGTATCCAACCTTAGAACCAATACCTTTCGTCCCAAATTTCATTATGTATGCATGTGTCTTGGGATTTCAATTTTTAGTGCTTTATTTTCTATAAATAATAAATACCTAGTTTAAAAAAATAAAAAAAATTATTATAATATGTGAATTAGAAATTAGTGAATTCACTAAATATGATACTCCTCAAGTGAGATAAAAAGTGTCATCCTCTATGCTACATTCGGATAATAAATTCTATTTTCCATGAACTATGATAGTTGTGCATCAATACCCTATTCATATAATATGAAACATAATTTATGTATTATTGTTCCTAAACCTCAATATAATCATGATTATAATATTTAATTTAATTAGAACTAGAAATACATTCCATACCATTAACATTTAATTTGTGGTCTCTTTATCATTAGCAGTACAACCAATACACATAGACCATCCTGATTATCTTCAAGAGATTTTCACTTATGAAAATGATTTTTATTATGTCTATACATTCACAACTGAAACATTCATTGTTAACTAAATGCTTTCTAGACCCCTCTTCTGAATAAAACCACAAAGAATAAGGTGAGAAACACTTATCATAATAGAAAAACATATAATAATGAAAAATTACATATATGATGTCCAAATAATGACACCCACTTCAATAATCAATGAAACCTTTGGTTTATCATAGAATATTCATTGTTAACTTTTATTTAATCCATTATGATGGTTTATATTTTTTTTTTAATTCTTAAAGCATATCTACCAGAAGTTTTAAACCAAAGGTGCAGTAAGGCCGGTTGTCACAAAACAGTTCACAATTGAGTCTAGCACAATATATTGTTTTCAAGGTTGATGACTAAATATAAATATATTTCAGCTCCACATACATTGGTTTTATCTAGAAAGGTATTTATTCCATTGAAACCCCACACTCTATCCTTTAGCAAAATTCCATGATATTTTTCTGCACTTTAAATCATCGTTAGACTTATCATTACAAACATCTCTAGACATATCCTCAAAAATATCCATACAGATCAAACCAAAGTTTCCCCAACATAGTTTACAAATGTGGAATTAACCATTACTTTGATATAAACTATAACATCATGGTATTAACACACATGGATATTACATATATAGTGATGAATATTCATCACATTACAAAAGTACATTCCCAAGAAACATTCTAGTTTAGTGTATTTTGAATCACAGAACACATTTTTATGGTATTGTTAAAGATAATAAATATCTTTTTTAATGATATTACCCTCTAGTATTCGAATTTATAAAATTTATTCATATATTAGTGAAAGAATATATAATAAATTGGTGAGCTCAAATGATCAATCAGGGTAAATAAATGAAATATGTACGCTTTAAATGAATATAAGTGTATGAGAACATGTTCATAAAATTTGAATATCATACCCTGGATAATAATATCCAAACCATTACTGATATGGAAATGATTGGAAGTATATAAGGCCTAATAGTATAAGATATTAAGGAACATAAACCATTTTATCATATCATACAAATAAGAAATATTATTTTTTGAAAACATTTAAACATTTAACATCATTCTATGTAAGTCAACGTGAATTTCCAAAACATAAGATGGAACTTCATGGGGATTACACTTGCTGTGCGAGACACACCACCACCCCTATCAGAATCCATTATTTATAATGGAATCGATTTCCCCATATTCTAATAGGAGATCAAGATTCCATGTATTCCCATAGTGGATTGGGTTTACCCATCTTCCCATAGTAGATCAAGTTTTTCTATCCTCCTATAATGGATCAGGTTTCCCCATCATCCCATAGTGAATCATGCACATCAAATCGATTCTCCTAAATATCTCATGAGAAATATATCTTTAACAAATTCATTATAGAGATATATTGGTACCACCTATCACACATAAAAACCATAATTACTTGTTCCACAAGATAATAAAACATGAATCATATCATGACACATAAAAATTGATGGGTTTCATTTCATACACCATGAAATGAAATAGGTATGATAAAAATTTAATCTTATCATTACCTATAGAACTGAGATAGGTTTCCTAATTATTTAATTAAATCATAACCCATGAAAATAAATTTGTTTCAAAAGAATATAACACGTGGAAGAGAAACATGTTTCATAAACATCATTCCATCAAAACATAAAACATTCAAGAATGAATATGAATGGTATTATGGGATCATAACCCCAATAAGTCATGATATATATCAATGTGTGTCATCTTTTGAGGAGAAGTATTTTAAAATACAACATGTAACATTTATTATGGAAAATTGTATTTCATTAAAAATATTTTTCTTCATACCATTCAAAAAATAATTTCATTTTTAATAAAATATTAACATTTAATTTTAATTTATTTTTGAGGAAGGTATCCTTTATTCTTTGAAAAATTATTTTTAAATCATAAAGACATTTGAAAAATATTTTCTTGAAATATTATAAAGGATGTTAGAATATATTTTCAATACCTTTTTCATTGAAATCATATTAAAGAAGCAAGAAAATATTTAAAAAACAATTTTTAATTTTAAAACCTCAATTAAGACATTTTCTTTGAAAATATATGTGAAAAAATTTAATGTAATATTTTAAAAACAATTTTTACACTTCTTGAATTATAAAACCTTTTTTAAAACCATTATTATTGATACAAAATTAAAAACAATGAATTTACATAAAAATAAGAAAATATTTTTTTATAAAATTAAATCCTGTAATCATGAAAAGAAATCATCAATGGAATAATGGTAATGATGGCTGGAAAATCTATGCCCGTTGAACATTCATTTCGCACAATAAATGTTTAGAAAATTTCTCCAATAAAAAACAAAAAACTATTTCTTTGTAATCCTATTTTCATAAATTGACAATAAATTTTTATAATTTCCTTTAACCATAATAGTAATATATCGAAACATTTTTTTAAAATTATTTAGAAAACATTTTTTTAAATAACAAATATTTCTAAACGAATTGGAGAAATAAATTCTTATTTCCATAAAAACATTGTATTTCTTATCTTATGTAACAATGAGTGAAGAAATTGTAGTAATATATTATGATATAAAAATTAAATAGTATAGAATAAATGGAATTACTTTTATTGAGTAATTGAGAAAAATATTTCATAAATGGATGAATAATCATAAATAGTCCCGATAAATGATGAGATTATAACAATAAATTATTACCACTTTGGTAACATTAAATCATAATCCCCATGAAAAAATAATGTTTCATGAAGCTTATAATATCATTAAAATAATTATATTAATGATATAACCTATAAAATTATAGTACATATTCCCCATTTAATAATATAGGTGCATAATACGACATGTATCTCAAATAAGGTAAATTGAGAAAAAATTACTTTACCGATTTGGCAACATTGAGATCATAAAACTTATTAAAGAGAGATGATGATATGGATATGTAAATACACATAAATTTATTTTTTAGTATCATAAAATATATTAATTATAATTAGATATGTATAATAGATGAAATGAATGGTGAATATGGAATGTATCTTACTAATATTAAAATGGAGATGAGAAAACCCTTACCTAAAGTCTTCAACTTCATTGTTAACACTAAAAAAACCTTTTTAATAAATATTTTTTAATTATAAATTTATTATATATCCATATTTATATATATAATTCCACATAATATTCACATATGGATTTATATAACCCTTTTTTCTCAATTCCATGATAATGAAACATTTTGTGTAATAATCACTATATACATCATAAATGTTTTAACATGTAATTCTTGATACTTTTACATAGATCATGATTTATTTATTCTAATAAAGTATAAAATTAATTAAATATAATATATCTTTATTATATAAATATTTATAATAATCAATAAAATTTAGATTTACGAAATAGAATACACTGTTCATGGAGATGGTAGGCGGTACATATGCATAAAAGTTGTTTATGATTTCTTTTCATATTAAAAGAAATGTAAATTAAATATAAATATATTATAATTAAATTAGAATTATTATTTCATATATTTCATTTAATTTCTCTAATACCATCCTAAATAAATTCCAAATATTTTTTGAACGAATGGAGTCCCTTTTGGGAGGCAGTAGTCCACACATCCACAAATGAAGTTATTATATTAACAAAAACTGGAAGTAATTAAGGATTATTTATAAAAAAAATATAATAATAAATATATAAATAATATCTCTTATATAAAATTAAAATAGAGTTTCTATCATAAGTCTCAACCATGAGATGTTTTAAATTTATAACAAACTGTCATCGATTTGTAAGGCATTAGTTGGATGTACAATAATGGCAAGTTTGTTACCCATTAGATGGAATTGTGGTTATGTGTATGTAAAAACATTAACATAAGAAAATATTAGTATATTTATTACAATGGTGTTAATATTTTATCGGGATACAAAAATAATTGAATGATTTAGATGTAAATGAAACAAAAGATGACCGTGGAATAATGTTGTCGCGTTTACAGGTAACTCGTTTGGGTTTTTACCAAAATACTTACTTGGTTGGATTTTTTCTATATGTGAGGCTCCAAGTTTGAGTGGAGGGATATTGGGAGATCATTTTTCAGATATTGGGGACCAAAAAGTCTTTATATATGTTCATAAATGGGAGGAGTGATTTACTTCTAATAGCGGAGGAGGGGAATTCTTGTGAATTTTTGCAAAGTGACTTCCACCCATGTTTTCCTATGAAAAGTGGACCAAATAAAAAACCAAATTCTATAAAAGGGTGTAAATTTTTCAAATATCCCTATCTATTAGATTTTGGAAAAGTAACTAGGTCATTTGGACCTTATATTTATGTTTTTTTCTCTTATTAAGAAAATATTCTTTGTTAATCATTTTAATTAATTTTAATTTCGTTCACTATCTTTTAAAAAAATCTAATTTAAATGTTTTAGAAATTAAATATTATTTTGATTCAAAATATTGACAACATGTTTTAAATTTCCAATCAAAGGAGAAATTTTTCATATATTGTGACATGGTATTATAACTCAATCATTCATAAAAATTTATTTATATGAAAAATTTTGTAACTAGGTATTACAACTCAATAATTTTTCTTTTTAAATCCACTGTATCATTAATAATGTGATATCTACAAACCCATTAAAATATTATGGTGGTTTAATAATTTTAAATAGTAATAATATAATATAAATAAATAGAATCCATATTATTAAATTATACTCATTTAGTATTTTTTTCAAAAAAATAATCCAACTAAAATACACAATAATTATGATAATAAATAATGTCATAAAATTCCCATGGATAATTTAATGTGGAAAATGTTTTCTAGAACTATAGTAGATATTAGTCGATTCAGTACATTTAATATTTCCAACTAGGGGATGAAAAAATTATGATATATTGTGATTAATATAATAAATGACTATGGTTTTATCTTTTATAAATTTCACAATTATTTAAAATTAATCATATAAATATGAATCAAATGACTGAATACTTCAAATTCAGGATCTAATTTTTGAATTTTGGATATTTTCTTCTTGCATTTGGATAAACCATAAATATAGTGGAATATGTGACATTTTTATGAATTAGTAGAAATTATATTATATATTTACAAATAAAGAACATGAAATGAGATGAAAATGATGAGTATAACTATATTGGAAGTATAGAAAACTCTATATTAAAACCCTGTAAATGAAAAAAATAAGTAATATTTATTGAGTTAAAAGGATCTTTGAGTTCTACCTATATTGATAATTGAAAAGGATTTGAAATCAATTTATTAAGTAGGGTTGGACATGGAATGTTTTTCATTAGTGTTCTATTCATTATTATTAAATAAAACAAACCAAGTAATATTATTGAGATGGAAACCAAGTTGAGAAAATATGAAATGTATCTAAAAAAGAAGAATAATCCCATGGAATATGGGATACATATGGAATTATATTATGAATTTTGTTTTATGATATTAGGAAGGATAATATGGGTTAAATCAGTGCATTTGGTAAAGGGCGAGTTTATAGATTAACATTACAACATAAACTACATTGGAAGTCATGGTAGAACCATGTTATAAATTTATTTAAGAGAAATGTTTTTATGTTATAAAAAAATAATGTTTTATTATTATGTATCGGTATTAATAATATTTTGGGAATTTATAGATGATTTAAATCTCCTAAAGTTTGTATTTAATCTTATCCCTACACTAATGTAAAAGTGAGATAATATTAAAAAATTAATTGTCAATATAATCTTATTTCATTTAACAGGAAAGAATCAATAATCATCTTTATTGATGACCATAAAATATATTCACAATTCCTAAATAGAAGAGAATATTTCCCCCTTAATATTATTTCATGATTATATAATACTGATGTTAAAATTATTTTTTTGTTAACATTTCTCAATTTTATCTAATCATAAATATCATTTCAGTTCATGTTTTTAGAATTTCAGATAGTGATTTGAAAATTAGGGTAAATTTGACCCCAAACCATTGTCCTGATTTGTTTTTGAAAGGAATATACAATCATTATTGGAAATGTGTAGATCATGATCACATGAATTTTTAGGAAAATTTAACAAATATATTCTATTACTATTATTTTCAAACAATAACTACTTCAATAAAACCATTAAAATGTATCTATTTAAAAAAAATTGTTGGAAAATATTTATTTCTATAACCTACTCAAATGATGAACGATAATGAAAAAATTAGCCTCACACTCATTGAGGGGTTGAATAATAAATTTCAAGTCATCTAATATCATATAAAGATATCAAAAGAATTATAGAATGTCTATGATGATAATTAAAGGAAGTGAATGGAATTTCATTTAGGGGATCACATCTTTTGGAATACATTACAATATTAATGGGTTATAAGATTTTATAATAATGGGAAGTAATTTCCAAGGTTCATTGGATGATATTATATTTTAAGGAAAAATAAAGATATTGATTATAATTTTTCTATGACACATAAATATATTAAATTACAAGATGGTTTCTATGTCTCATTTTTACAAATTTACTAGCCATAATTTTTTCCTTAATTTTTATATTAAAAAAACCTAATAAATTGTTTGGTTTAGATGAAATAAAAAAAATAGAAAATTCTACATGATATTAAAATTATTGATTTTCCTACGAAATCAATAATTTATAATTAGGAATACTTTCTTTGTATATAATTAATTATAATTATTTTTTTATATTTTCTTTCCATCCACAATGAAATTTATTATACCTTAACCCCTTAATTTATATATTCATCCCCCATAGGATTTTTAAAAAGTAAAAAAATTATGAAATATTAATTATTTAGGTAGTATAATAAAATTAAATACTAAAATGAATAAGATGAAATCATGTGATAATAAACCAGATCAACATGTGTTGAATAAGAAAAACTCAAAATATATTTTTGAGATTGGTGTTATAATAAAACATCATATACAAAATAATATATCATTCAATGAATATATTTGCATTATAATAATTCTTACCATAATGAGTGGATCATCAAATGTAACTCTTAAAAATAAAACATTATGTAAAGTGACACATTATGGAATATATATTCATTTATTATCTAAAATTAATATAGAACTAAAAAATGTGG
Organism: Viscum album; assembly: GCA_963277665.1. NCBI lineage: Eukaryota > Viridiplantae > Streptophyta > Magnoliopsida > Santalales > Viscaceae > Viscum > Viscum album. Next base: position 29,262,838 of record OY728150.1, on the reverse strand, counting down.
TTCTTGAAGATTTAATAAGTTTATAATTTATTTTTGACCAAGAATATTCATTATATATGTTATATATATATAAATATATTAAAATTTATATAAATACTTGTTCCAAAATTATTCCTCAAATATTTATTCAATATAAGGGGAATTTTTAGTAGGAAATAGATGATGATTACATTTCTAGGATCATACACATGTCTACTCATTAAATTAGTTTAATTTTAAAAAAATATAATGTTTTATTTAAAATATAACCATGCTAACAATTAATTCTAATAAATTCAAGGATAATATCTTCTTTTTATGTGTAATTCCAAAAAAAATGGTGGTATTATGTATATTGTTTCACTTTTTATTGAAGTGTCAGCCTTTTAGATCATGAAATAATAACCATTCTATTTGAATGATTCATATAATAGGTGAAACTAAATTCAATATTGGTGAGTTTGTGAATCATCTAAAAACATTTTTTCCCACAGATTATTCATAAACAAATTTCAAACTCATTCATGGAAATTGAAAAAAACTATTTCAAAAAATTTTATATTTAAATAAATATTCACAAAAAATATGAGTAATTCTAGTAGCACTTTTACATTCCATTGTACAACCTGAAATTTTTTCATCAAAATATTCCATTAAAATTAAATTAGAACTAAATTCATAAAATAAACCATGTAACAATGTTCTATTTTGGTAATAGTGGATCTATTTAACTACGTTATGGTGTAACTCATTTTGATTGTATTAGATTATCACACATATGTACACATAGTACATAATAGACATTTCACTAGTAATTATGAAATTAAAATATAAAATCAAACAAATGATATTTTTATCAATAATTTTTTTGGATTTATATAATTCAATCATGAAAGTGGTATATACAAAAATACAAATACTTGTATCAGTTTAAAATAAAAATTGTTAATTTGAATCTTAAGAACACATATATTGAGAATAAATAATTAATTATTTTCTATATTATTTATAAATAAAAAAGATAAATTTATCCATCAGACTCATTAAAAATTCAATTTAAAAATGTTCTTTGAAACTAACTCTATCAATGTGTTGGGTCAATCAAAAAATAATTAGTTCAATTTAAATCTACATGGGGTCATCCATTCCTTTTATAAATCATTTTTGATGGTTAAATAAGAATAATATAAAATAAATGTCCCTCTAAGACTGTTTATGTCTATAAATTAATTAGGAATGATAAAAACAATATCTATAAACTTATAATCAATAAAATAATGGTATTCATCATTATAAATTTTATCAAGAACATAACATTTTAAAAAAAAAATCATTATGTAATTTTGAAATATAGTAAAATTCATATTTATGGTGATGTGGAACATCACAAAATTCTAAAATAATAATATTGTTTTCGATAGAGTATACATTATAAAATCTAGATTTTGAATAACCCATGATATATATTTCCCTAAAACTATTCTCTCTAATACTTAGTGGTAGAAGGAAACACCTGGCTTATATAAATCATAATTTATAATACTATTATAACAAAGACTATAAATTCGAGGGTATGAATAACACTAAATAAATTATTAAAATTATTTTCATCTATTTATTATAAATAAATTAATAATCATTAAAAATAAAAATTAATTTTTTCTAAAAATTGAATATTTTGTAGAATGTGTAATAGTCATGTTATGCAACATAATTTAAAATTAAATTGAAAATAATTTTTACCACGTTTAGAAAATTTATTGTAAACATAAAATTATTTTTTGAAATTAATATATAAAAATATGATTAAGGAGATTTGTTTTTTGTATTTTTATGAAATGTTTCATTTTATGATGAATAGTGAAAAATAATAAATTTTAATTAAAATGATTCATTTTTATTTAAATTATTGACAACTATGAAACATATTTTTAGTTGTTTTAAAAGTTAAATTAGTAAAATTATATATCTATTAATAAAATTTATTTTATTTGTATATCTTTCATATCGAAATTTGATATATAAACATTGTAATACATCGAACATATTCTCATTACAAACCTACTTTCTCTTCCCACATAGATGATGAATTTTATTTTAATATTTTCCACTTATGTAAGTGGAATTTTTTAAAAAGTTAATCCATATTTTTAATGACCATAATTTATATTATTTAATAATTTCAATTAAATTTTTTATAAAATTTAATAGTGATAATATTAAAAATTATTAATGTGTTTTTGTTAAAATGGATTTACCTGGGGTTAAACTAAAAATTTAAGTGTTAAAGTGACCTAAAACCATTTATAATATCTATTTTCCTATAAGAAATTTACCCTAAAATATCTAGGACTCAATAAGAATATATTTCAGTCCTTTCCCCCAGTGATAAATGTTGTTGCACCTTTTTATTTGCAAAAATTGAAAGTGTACCACTCACATCACTTATAAAATTACATATCATTGTTGTATTCTTCAAACCGTAAAACCTATTTGGTTTAACCAAAATCTTCCCAAATCACATCCAAAAATCCATCCTCTAAAACTAGACAAATTATTTTGTGTATAACTAAAACCTAGATAGTCTTTTGGTGCAACCTTATGGAGGATAACCAAAGAAGAGGTAATGTTCCTCAATGAGATCATTATTTTATTTCTTCCACCACCTCCTAAATTTGTTATTTAACCATGATGAAATAACAAATTCACTGTATTCCATATACTAAGATGTTTTTACAATACTTTCATACCCACCAACCATCTCTTATTCAATTTAAAGGGTTACAAAATCATCATTTGTGTGTATGATAGACTATCGCCTCATGAACCGAGGTCGTTTACTCCATTAACAACTCTCCATGTTGGGTATGCTAATGTATATAAAATATATATATTATAATTATAAAATATTTATACGTATGGATTCATAATATATATATATATATATATATTATTTTACATTCATTTGGGGATATTATTATATCACTCGTGTGTACGATGAACAATCTATTTTTAAAGTAATGAGATTTTTTTTTCACTAAAAATTTACGTGGAATGTAATTTTAAAAATTTAATCAATATATGTGTTATAAAAGAATTAATAATTATATTAATGAAATATTTTTCACTCTAAAAATATAAATTATCATTTTCTTTCTTAAATTAAAAATTTACAAAATTGTTCATGCGCGTGTGGACTACTGCCTTGATTAAGCGATGTGGTTCCCTTTTCACCAATGCACCTCATAATATATATATATATATATATCAGTATATTAAAATAAATAATATGGTTTATATGATATTTTTTTCATTATTTAAAGATAATGTATTACCTAACTACTTTCATGAACGATCATTGAAATATGAAAAAGTTACTCAGGCATATTTATAGCCTACAATCTCTATGATTGCAACATAGTTCAGTATTCATAACTATAAATCATTATTCATTTTAAATTTATAATTGATTTATAAATATGATAATTATGTAATTATTATTATTTTTGAGATTATATAACTATACAATATGCACCATAACTAGATATTTCTTGATGGCGCATGATTGATAAAAAAGTCAATTAATGTCCAAAAAATGAATTTAATGAAATATTATTAATGAATGGATGATAATATTTTATTAAAGGATAATATTTTACATTATAAATATTAATATTTATCATAAATAAGTTAATAAAATTATTAATTTCACTCAATATAATGATAAAACTCATTCAACTAAAATGAAGCATGATGTGATGGATTTTGTCTCCATTTCCATTAAATGTGGCACACACATATGTTTTTAAAAAAAATATTTTATATGGTGTCTACACTTCACATTTCTCTTGTAATATCAAAAATATATTAAAATTCATGGTATTTTAGTTTAAAATTAAAATATGTCATCTAAAGTTGTTTTGAATTGAATTTTTCCAATAAGTATATTATTTATAAACTCATTTTTGTTTCATTTGGTTATATTACCCCTTCATTTTCATGTATTTTATATGTTTATAGTTCATTGTATTAAATTTGGGGTATATAAGAATTAACAGATACAATTATAAATGATAAATAATAGACTAAGTAAAGACATGTGTAGAAATAAAATGGATGAAGTATTTATGTATTGGGGGTCAAGAATTAAATCAATAAAGAATTGTTTTTTCTAATTGTAATTTTCTGCTAATAATTATGAAACATATAAGGATATTATTATATATTATAATTATATATGTTTTTGTTAACATAATATTTACACGTATAATTATATATTTAATAATATATTATAGATCACAAATTACCTATATTAAACACCCCTTTTAGGTTTTATATGAAATAATCCTATGAAGAGTAAAGATATTTTGGTAGAAATGTTTGGAAATTATATGTTTTAGATGAAATTTTATTTTCAGAATAATGCATTTTTATTTTTTAAAATAATTTTGAATGAATTTATAACCTTTAGGGTTGATAAGTTCATTAATTTCAATCTGATAATATTAAAATATGACTACTATGCCATGTGAAAAATAGTTATATTGAAAAAATTAGAAAACAGTTTATTTAATGATTAATTTCATTTCAAGGATGTCAATAATAATTTCTAGAAGCATTATTGGATTTATATAAATATAGTTTAAAAAAGGGACAACCCAAATTCTGGGTGACAACCCATCGCATCGAGCTAGACTGTAGGGGCTGAACCCATGAATTAATGACGATGAGGGTTTAACAACAAAGATTGTCTTATGTGATGTCCTAGTTAATTTTTCATTGTTTTCAATTAATGAATTTGAAAACTAAATATTAATTATGATCTGGTGGTGTAATTTTTAGGTTTAGTGATTAATTTTTAATATTTGATAACTTGTACTAATCATATTATTTTTGTAAAATAGTTAGAGACCGACATAATGACTTCTCACACTTTTATGAATCTTAAGATCCGTTAAAAGTGAATTTTAGTTTTTCGGGCCTAAAATATTCATGTTTTTATATTCATCTAATGGATTATGGTATTAATTAAAAATTAATCATAACACAACCAAATGATGTAGTTGTGCTTATGAAATGAAAAAAGAATCAAGTAAGTATATTTACATATATTTAATTAGAGTAAAGTATTTTATTAAATATAGGAAAAAGTCCTTCAATGAAAATATAGTCCAATTATTATTTCTTATGATGATATTAATGTTTTTATATTCATCTAATGGATTATGGTATTAATTACAAATTAATCATAACACAACCAAATGATGTAATTGTGCTTATGAAATGAAAAAAGAATCAAGTAAGTATATTTACATATATTCAATTAGAGTAAATTATTTTATTAAATATAGGAAAAATTCCTTCAATGAAAATATAGTCCTATTAATATTTCTTATGATGATGGAAATGACCACCTTAACACAACTTTGTTTAATGTGTTTTACTAATATTCCTCAGATCCCTGACCTTCATATGATTAATGACCACTATCAATCTTCATAAATATTTGGGAATTATTATTTATTTCCATGACAACTGTTTCATTTCCCACCTATAATTTCGTACATGGAATCCTATTTTTGTGAATTTACCATATGACATTTGAATATAAATTTCACACTTGTTAAGAGTATGTTTCATTAACTATTATTATGATGTTGTTTTTTTAACAGTTGTATTTCCAAATTCCAAACCCATGATTAGAGAGATCAATTTGAAATCATGAAGACACAATTTATTTATGGTTGAGAGAATATAACACCCTAAAATTTAAAAATATAAAAAAAATCATAGAATATAAATCACACAATGTTGAGCTTAAAGAACCAATGAAATATATTTCTTTAAGTATAATATGTTAGATATCTTCTAGAACATGCCACTCTGAGTGTAAATTAATTGTAATATAATTTATCATTAGAAAATAGTAGATAAAATGATAGCTAATAATAGTAAGAAATAAATTATGAAAATTATTATTATCAATTGATTATATAGAAGATAATAATCAGTTAAAATAAAAACAATTTTTTAAGTAAAATTCTATTTTTTTTATAAAATATGATTTAGTCTCTTATTGTGCAAATAATTTGATTATTTTAATTTCTTTTCTTAAATTTTATAAAATTTATAATTTTTTTTTTATTTTCTTTATGAAAATAAAAAAATGAATAGTATATTAGGGTGAAGTTATCGGAATATTATGAAATGTTTCAATTTTTGAAAAATAGTTAAAAATGCATAATTTTAATTGAAAACTACCTTTATGTTTAAACTTATAAAAGCTATAAATTGTAAAACAAATTGGAATTAATCTAATATTAGTTTAATAATATAGCTATTAATCCAGTTTATGAAATTTTAATCTTTTTCATCATAAATTTTTATATAAAATCATTCCAATCTTGTGAACGTGTTCTCTTTGCATATATGGTTTTCAATCGCATTTGTTCGATTAATTTTAAATTAATTTTTTTCACTCATGTTAAATTAATTTTGGAAAATGGATTCTATATTTGGATTAATTTTATTTATATTATATTTAAGGTCCATTTTTTTATCAAAATGAATAATGATAAAAATAACTGTTATTTTTCATCTTTCAGATAAAAAAATAAATCTACCAAGGGTTAAACTTAAAATATACAGGTTAAAATAAAATAAAAATGTTATAAAATATTTTTTATTTCCATATTCCAACCGTTTAAAGTCAAATTATCTAATATTTTTATTTTTGGAGCCTTTTAGAATGGGAAAAATTTGGGTACACATTTTTCATTTCAATAATTACAGTTGTGCCACTCACCTCACATATAAATGGACATACACTCTACTCAATTCTTCACATTACGAAACACTTTTGGTTTGGAAGCTTCCTTCCAAAATAATATCCCAATATCTATAATCTCATATAAGAAGACTTATTTTTCACATTAACAAAATCTATTAGTTCATTTGATGCAAAACAAATGAGGATACCCAAATAAGAGGTAATGTTCTTCAACGAGTATTTTTATTCTATTTCATCCTCAGTATTACTAAATACTTATTCTAAATGATAATATACTATATAGAGTGTGTGAAATATACATATTTTTTATAATATGTTTATTACCTACTACCATCTCCACTTCTATCAAATGAGTTATGAAATCAAAACTCGTGTTTATGGAAGACTACCACCCCGTGAACTGATGTCATTTGTTTTTCAATTAACAGCTTTAATAGTTTTGTATGATGAAGGATATAATGTTTATATATATATGATATTTATTAAAATATTATAAAAAAATTTATATTAAGAAATATATAACATTTACATTCAATTATGTGGGGGATTTGAGGGCATCACTAGTGTGTACAATTGAATCTAAAAGTTATAGATTCATATGATGGATCTCATAAAATAGTGGCATTGATCTTAGATTTATGTAAGGCCTTAGCTCTCGTGATTCTGAAATTGGTGTATATTTTTAGTTTTCATTTTCTTTGATGAATAAATTCGATAAGATCATTTCTTGATCACGAAATTTTTATGAGAGTGAAGTCATTGGCCTTATCTACAAGTGACACATAATGATTAGGGTATTTGAAAACTAGAATTTGTACACATCTTGGTCAAAAGCTCACCAAAACTTCTATAACTAACATGTATTTTTTTAGATGGAAATACAATGTTCACATGAATATTGATGCTCCATTTATGACACTATGTGTTAATTTTATTAGAGATCCTATGCATTTCCCAAATTTATCAATCATCTGCATGATAGGGAACATGGTTAGAAACGTTCTATTTTCATACAGTACATCTAAAAAGGTTTTCAATCCCATTTATACAATAATATGTGTCAAAGGTGATGTTTTTGAATATCTGGTCTAGTGGGTGTCGATTTCATTCAGATAAGAGTTTGTGGAAATAATGGGTAGTATTAAAATCTTGGATAGATTATTTTTCTTACTATATGAATCTAGGGAACTCAATATCCTTATACTAGTGAGGGTATATAGAATATCATGAGGAGGATACTCCAAAGTAGTCAATCAATTCAGGTTCTCCTACTGGAATCTCCACTGGATCTTTAGCTCTAGAGGATCAAATTATTCCAGCATCATTTTAAGAAAATTGGAGAACCATTACCACCAATCCTAGGTTCGCTGATATTTTTACTAGTTTAAGATGTGATTTTAGGGTTCCAAAATTGATAAAACATATTCCAAGATAGGGAAGGAGGTTTATCTCTATTTCTAGAATAGTCATGTATGGAATTTCTGGATATAGTATATGAAAACAAGATATTTCATGAATGATTCCTACATTCAATGTCCAGTTAAATGATACCTATAAATTATTTGGTTCTCAATACAATTTTACGTTATTGGTGGAAGGTTTTATAACCCCTTTTTAATAAGGGAATGATGAGGAATATGTATATGAAAGGGAATAATTCATTTTGAGGTAGGTTAGATGATAAATTAGTTGGAAATGTTTCTTCCTCTGAAACATTGTCATTTGGGCCCAAGGATGAATAACATGAGAATATTACCTACAGTTCCCATCAAAAAAACTAAACAATACCCTTTCAAATTCAGATGGTATTATTAATCATGTTTATAGGTTGTGGAGAAGGAAGGAATACTCAAATATATATAGTCCTCCCATTAAAATGTCATATAGAAAAGGTAAAGTCTCTAAATATATATTGAATGTTGGTGTTAACATTGTAATGATCATGTATAAGAGGTCTATTTTTCATATTGATCCATAAGAACCTCCCTGTGAAGAGGTGAGTAACACCCATGTAGTTGAACCAACTACCATTGATTCGGTGAATGTAGATTTGGAGGTTACTGAGTCTGAGAACACCCATGAGCTCCCCATGAATTATAATGAAGAAATATTAGTGTCTTATTTCATTATCATGGTCTCAAAAGATGATTCTCATTGAATGTTCAAAATACCATTTTTAGTTTATTTGATTGATAAAAAACACTTGGATTAATAAAAAATAGGATTTTGATACTTGAATTCAATGAGGGAAAAACAAGACTTGAGTAACATGTGCAGACCTGGGACAAGATGAAATTTCATTTCATCGATATCATTAAGGAAAATCTGTAAATTGAGGTTACCTCCATTCGAATGGATATTATTCAAGGTAATGAAATGTATCTAATTTAAATAGTTCTATAAGGGAATAATTATTTCAAATGTTGTTTGACTTTATCGGTATTCTAAACATCATTGGTTTCTCACATTTTTATTTAAAAATGATATTGAAATAAATAATAATAATTTTGAATGGAGGGATGATTATTAACAGAAGAATGAAAAGATGTTATAAATGTAAAATATATGATATTAAAATTATTAATATGCTTCTTTAATAATATAAAAAAATATTTAAAACCTATATATCGAGGTAAATTCATGATCAAGCAAAAGGAAGTGTGATATAAGAGATTCATTCTCAATTTCATTTCATTGAGTAACACTAGTATGCAATGAAATAACTTATTCTATATGGTGTGTAAACTACCCATTTCACATACGATATCATCAATAAATAATAATTCATAGTATTTAGAGTTTCAAATTGAAATATTTCAACTATGTGGGATTTGAATTAAAAGTTACCAAGTGGTAAATTAATTCATAACACAATTTTGTTTCATTATGTTTTATTACTCCTTTATATTCTGTAATATTATAATATTACTATTTAATTACTTTTTTCTATCAATTTATGTATTACTAATTTTTATGCATATTTAAAATTGATACATAGAATCTATTCTTTGGTCAATTATCACATAAAATTCATGATCATTGTAAGGGATCTATTCACAATATCATTATAATAAAGATTGAATACAGTTGAATTTTAGTTAAATGAAATCATTTCTTTATTCTCTATTAAAAAAAATAATTTTCTTATATTATGGTTGTTAATAATATATTTATGTAATTGTACCATTTTTCGACTATATGTTACTTAAAAATATAACTAAAACGTTTTTGAGAAATCTTGACTCCAATTATCTCTTCAGTTGAAAATTTATTATATACAGAAAGATTATTTTATAAAAAAACTAAAAAATATATTTAATCCATTGGAATAATATTTATTAATGGCATGTTTACCCATGATTAAATTTTATAATTTTTTTGAATGGAATCTTCATGTCATTTTCAAAACAATGATTGTTTGTATTTAACCAAAAAATTGTCTTAGTCTTTATTTTAAAATATACAGCATTTATGGAATTTCAAACCCAAATTATGTCAAAAATGTTGTAAAACAATATTTTTATCCATCACTAATTATTTTCACGTAAAATTTATTTCAATATTTTTTTGGTGAAATTTTATGTTTAAACCCCATTTTCAAACTAGAAATTATATTTTACTCAAGAATTATTTTCATGATATGTTTATGTTACTTTTATTAATCAATTAAAACAAACCATTATTCTTAACCTAATGGGTATAATTTTTATTCATACCAAACATTTTATTTATATGGATGGTTTATGATAATTTTTTCCAAGTTAATAATTAAAATTTACATTCACAATTTATTTTTATTCATCAAATCTCTGATGAAAATTAACATTCATGTGATATTTGGATATTAAATTTCTCTTAAATATCCATAATATCATTCATGAAAAATAAAATTTATTAAATAATATATATATTTTACATATATTAATCTATATTGAAAGTTATATGTTTATTTGATGAAATATTAATAAATATTTTTTCATTACTTAATAAGGATATTCTATGATAATCCACACAAATCAGTAACTAAATCAGTATTTGATATATATGGAATGATTTTTACCTATTGTGATGGGTGTGGTTAGATATTAGATATTCCATCGATGCATTGGTAGGTCTCATGAGAAAAATCAGAAAGTAAGCATCAAACTGGTTTTTACTATTATTTTGAAACCATATTTTGAATGGTTTAGATGATAGGGGTATCATGATTCTTGATATCATGACATATAATAATTAATCTTCTCCTCATTATGAATTCAGTTAATATTTTCCATTTCATTTTCACAATGATGTTATCTTTGGATGAATTTTATTCCTAGTTATTGGTTAGATAGAGTTTTATTCTAGTTATTTACCATTGAATATTTATTATGCCTTATCTAATTTGGATAGAAATGTTATTGATTATATAGTATGTGTGTTTAGTCATTTACCTTTCCATATTTATTGTTATTTATTGATTCATGATAGATTATAATGTACCTAATCCTTATCGATCATCTTATCTGATACATATTTTGTTTCCCTTACTCATTATTCCATTAGTATACTATAATTGATGTGGATGTATACTATATCTATAATAATGATATTCATGAAATAAACTATGTATTAATTTTTTTTTCAAATGAAACATTGTAATTATGTATGTATATAGTTTACAAATACCAATAAATTATTCAGTCTTTTGAAATGTAGTTTCTTGTATCTTGTACCAATGTAATAATATGAAGAGTGGATCTAGAATAATAGGTCAATGCCTCAATATGATGGATAATGAAATTAGGATCGATTAAATAATAGGAAAAAAAATAAAAATTCTCTTCCTAATCTATGATCTCTTTCAAGTTAAAATCCATTGTTATAACCTTAGATATTTTCTTAATTATAGGTATATATCCATAAAACATATATAAGAATCCCTATTTAAAACAAATTATTGGATAATTTTCTATAAATTCATCCAAAAAAAATTATTCCCTTAAAATTGATTATTTTCTTATACCTAATGAAGTAATTACACTCTACACAAATGGAATAATATTTTTTGGGTTTAAATTAATATAATAATACAACAATCAAACAATCATTATGTAAAGATATTTTAGTTCTACCATATTTATTTATATCACCAATGATATTATTGGTGGGGTGATTAAATAACATTATATGTCATCTATGAAAAACTTAAGCTTATAAATATTATTTAGATTATTATAATTTTTAATTTTTCCTTCCTGATTCTTCAAACTAGACTATTGTGTTTAACTACTCTGTTAAATTTACAGTTCTATGAGTAATGGGATTTGTATTATGGTTATATTAGAAATATTTTATCCTAAAATAATGAAAAAATTCAAAAAAAATAACATGTTTTGTCTCACCAAAGGTTTTAAAATCCTTTTTTGTAATGGACTAACAATGAAATATTTACACATCATCACTAGAATAAAAATTTTATATATCTTCCACTGTATTATGAATGAATTCGTATAAAAATAGTTTTTTCACATTGGTTTATTTATGATTTTACAATAAGTTTTTTAATCGAAGACATCATTATTGATGTAGTAAATATATTTTCATTTGTATTTTCAAAAACAAATATTAAATTATAAGAAATACTGTTTATCACTAAAATAACAAGTTTTCATATATATTTATGATTCAGTTTCATTAAAAATTGTTTGTGAAATGTGATCATTCCATTTTATTAATCAATTGAAGTGGAAAATGATTTTTCTTATATCTTATTTAAACAATTAATTTGGTAGATATTTTGTATTATGAAAATATAACGTAATTTAAAATTTTAAGTAACTTTTAAAATTGTAAACAGTAATAATTATTTACTTTAATCAGTGATTTTGTTTTAAAATTTTACAAACAATAATGGTTGTTTAGAAATATCTTGATAATAGTATATTAATCTTTTTTTCAATTTTAAAAAAATATAATGATACCAATATAGTCATTAAATTTATTTTATATATATTCATGGAAATTTAATAAATTTTAATTTTTGAAAAAATATTATCATCATCATAGTAATAGTTTCTACTATCTTTAAAATTACATAATGTAATGAATATTTATTTTATCAAATGAATTTTCACTATGATTATTTAATTGTGTCATAATATGTAATCTTTTATTTTATAAAGAACATGAAACACATGATAAATTTTATGGGATTTTTATTATATTTATTTTGACATTATAACTAGAAAATTAATTGGACAAAATAATTCAATGTGTTACCATTGAACTAAAATTTAAAATTAGATAACTTCAATATAAAAATTTATAACTTCTTGAACACCGAGATTAATCTAACTAATGAACATGATGATATAAATTATGATTTATATTAGTAATAAAATATTATATTTAAAATTAATTATACATACATATAAATATCATTTAGAAAGAAATTGTTTTAAAAATTATTGAATGAAATAAGTGGTATTTTTAGAAAGTAAATGATATGATCACTAAAAATAGTAACTAGATCATTAGATTAGTAAAATCAATATTTAATTATAAAATAAAATATTGGTATCTTCTTGAACACCTATGGAATTGTTACCTGGTCGTTGTAATAGTAATATAATTGTATAGAATAGTAACTAGATCATTAGATTAGTAAAATCAATATTTAATTATAAAATAAAATATTGGTATCTTATATAATAAAAATAGATCATATTTACATCATGATAATAGTAAATATAAGTTTCAAAAATTATAAAATATGTTTTTATATTTTTTTACATAATGTAAATAGTTTTTTTCAAAATATAAAAATTTAAAATAAAATATATTTTCATAAAATATATTCATATAATAATATTATGTTTAATTATATCGATAATATTATTTAATGAGACCATAAATAAATTTTTAGAGTAAAAAAAATAATCATAATATTAAAATTACAATATTCCAAATAAATAAGTAATTGGTATAAAAATAAAATTTCACACATATATAAAATTATTTTTATAAATGGATTACTTTTTTAAAATATATAAATATAAATAAGGATTGGATTAATTTTTTTATTTTACAAAAATGTCTGATTTTGTTTTCGGGAAGAGTAAAATATGGAAAATACATTAATTATCAGAATAAGAAAAATAATTAAAAACATTATTCATGAATTCTGTTATTTACCATTTCATTAGTATGTCATTAATTAATTAAATTATATAATTTCTATAATATACAATATTTTTACTGTTGGTGAAAATTATAAACTAATGACTATTATACTAAAAAAACTCTCATACCCACCCCTTATAAATAAAAACCCTCATAGCCCCTTCACTGCATGCATTCTCACCCATATGGGTTACGAAATAATTAACCAAATATCACCTCATATCTAATTACACTTCCCTAGATTCATTTTTCTCTTAATATAGAAATCCCAATGTGCCATAAGTGGAAGGATAAGAGGATATATCTAAATGAGAATGTAAAACTTTCGAATGATATTTTTAATTTTCATCCCCCTTTAGTATCCAATAAATTCCATTAAAAATAAAATTCATAATCATGAATCATTACTATACTACAATTTTATTTTCATGTAGTAACAATCTTCCATTATCTTCTCATTTCGTTCTTAAATTAAAACACTATTCAAAATATTGTTTGTTCCCACCTCCAGAAACATCATACATTTTTTTCTCCACTGCCTTCATGTCTCGTTATAGAAAATATTATTGTCAAATATGATCATAATAAGATTATTATTAATAATTTAATATTATATAGTTTATTAATAATTAATTATTTAATTAAAATCTATGTTGTTCATGATGGTTGGAAAAGCTTCATCAATTAAATAACACTTTAATGACAATTGTTTTACTAAATGAATCATCCCTATGTCAGAACACATATGGATAATTGGGACTATTAAAATTTTTAGAATTATAATAATAAAATTTCACTTCCCTCATGATGTTGTAGTACCATTTTACACGGTCATTAATGTTTATCCACATCCTAAAGGGACCTTGGAAGGGTGAAATAAATTATATCAGTAACATTATAATATAAATGTTATCTCAATTAAATGAATCTAAACTAATATAAAATATTAAAATATAGGTAATATATCTCAATAAAATTATATTTTAGGTTTTAAATAAATCTATTTTTATTATTCACAATGTTATCATATTTTGTGAAGCGATATTGACCTATGGTAAGGGATCTCTCTAAAAACCCCTATTTTCTTTGGGTTATGATTTCTCAATCATTAAATCACATTATGTATCTATTATTTTAATTTAATTAGTATATATTATTTATATATGTTCTGAATTTATATAAAAATTTTTAGCAGACATTTCCTTGAGGTGGATATGAATTTTTTAAATGTTATTTTCCCAATTTCATTCATTAAACGAGGCCGATTAAAGAGAACATCCCTATTTTTAACCATATATCAGATCCGAAAACAATTATATTATTTTGGGAAACCATTTAATTTAATTTCAATTTTTTTATGAATTATTATTAAATTACTCACATTAATTTTTCTCTACATTATCTCTAAAATATGGCTTAAAATAGATATTTCAAAAATTATTTCTCCACTTCTTTCTATATATTAAATTCACTTGGAATTCATTTTAATATTTGGTGTTTATTTATATATCTACAAACGCACAAGAATTATTTAATTCCTTTATTCATTCAGTTGATTATTATATTCCATTTTCCTATTTTATAATTTATGATTAAGTAACCCATTTTCATTCCATAGTATTGTCTTATGCTAAGGCCTTATATATGATTTCTAAATGTGGAACACATATGAATGTACATGTTATGATTGGTGTTCCTAGATATGACTCTAAATCATTGTGTAACTATTATCCATCAAGATAATAAATGTAATGGATTATATAGTAATCTAAATACAAGAATATTATTTTTTACAAAATGTGATATTTTCTAATTGGTATCCTTGACATATGATTATTCCATGTTCAAAGATTCTCTTACAATATTTTGAAATATTTATAATATGTTTCTATCATACTTATTTCATGCCTCCATGTGATCACACATGTACCTTGCCTTCATGATATTATGATATGTTAATGATTCATATATTACTCTTCTTTATCCTGATTATTCCCATACATTGATTTTTAGTTGACCATTTTTGTTTATGACTTCCCCAGTTTATTCTATATGGGTTTACTAGTTCAAATACATTTGGTAGGTCATTATGGAGAGTAAAATAAAGATTTTCTATTTTTCATTATTTTAATGTTTTATGTACCTACTCTCCCAAGGACACTATCCCCCTAGATCATTTGGTTATATTTATTTGATATTTGTGAATAAAAAACATGTAACAATGTCTTTAAATTATTATGGATTCTATAGTTTGTATCGTAGGATTTTATTGGTAATTTAGTAAGATTATAACTATAATACATTTGTGATTACCCTAATTAAAGGTCTATATTTGGAAAAAATATCTGATAATTTTAGTTATGTATATATATTAATTGGTTTCAATGATATTGTATCCATTTTGAGATACTACATGTGGATTTTCTATG
This sequence comes from Viscum album, assembly GCA_963277665.1. Classification (NCBI taxonomy): domain Eukaryota; kingdom Viridiplantae; phylum Streptophyta; class Magnoliopsida; order Santalales; family Viscaceae; genus Viscum; species Viscum album. The sequence continues at coordinate 29,246,476 of OY728150.1, read as the reverse complement.
TAAAATATGAATCACAATCTAAAAAACATTAATTGATCATTGGGTATCCATAAGAAATGTACAAAGTTCTTTAAAAATAGTGATTATTGTACACTATGATCGATACTCCCATGGATATGTAATGGTAAATTCACAAACTCTTTACAAGACATTATGAAGGTCTATATTATATTGTTAGGATTAAAAATCTAATAAGAAAATTTCCATAGATAACCTAGATCGAATCCAAGATACTCATAAGTTAGGATATATTTTTCAATTTTATGTTATTCTTTTTATGTTCATATATTTCCTTTTATAAATTTCCCCACTGATCCTCCCTACTAATGCTAACAACTACCATTTAAATGAGTAGATAAAAAACTATTCATGAAATCCACCACTATACTATCCCTAAAAAATTAGGTCACTCTATTAGTCTTCTCATGTAATATAATTAATGTTATATTTTAATAAATATAAAAAAGAGAGTGCAAAAAATAATCCTATAAGAGAAAATATCTAATACCAAGTGTTGTATCAAGAAAATGAAATAGACACAAACCAAATATTCATTATATGGTGAAGCTATGATACCAAATGATAGGTATTAGGGTGAACAAAAAAGTTTAATTAAAAAATTATAGGATCTAAAACTAAGTATAATTGTAATGGGATTAAAGGAAATAGACAAGAGTATAAGGCCTCGGCCTTAAACCTTACTTAATATTGAATTAAATGAATAATTCACGTCGAGGATCTTTTCAAGTTTAGAGTTTTAGAGAATTAGAACATAACTATTACATCTCAAAAGATTACAAAGTAGTCACTTCTACTAGGTTTCCATAATAAAAAAAACTCTTAAAAAGAAACGTGTCTAGTTCCATGTTTTATATAGGATGACATTCCCTTGATCCCATCCTTGACCTTATTCCACATTAAGTCCTGTGAAAACATTTCAAAAAAAAAACTTGGGGTGAGCATAAAAGGCTTAGTAAGGGATACAGAAAGAATGAAAACTGTTAGTTTTTCAAACATCAATTAAACCATATATACTCTATCAAAGTAATACCTTCACCTTCATGAAGTAGTAAAAACTCTTCACTGAAAAAAGTATCATTACTTACCTTTTTTTAACCAAAACATTACCATAAAATCCATAAAATGAACACATAACATATATAAAGGTAACTTCGGACATAAACATACTTAAGTGGAATAACCATACGGTCGACTTCCACACATATCACTTAATGGAATAGCCATACGGCCAATTTCCATACATACTTAATGGTATAGCCATATGGACGACTTCCATACCCAATGCATTGGAGGTTATAACGTAACCACCCGTCCTGGTATTCACGGCACCACCCGTCATATGATTTATAACGTAACCACCCGTTAAAATGTCCAAGTACCAGTATAAAATCATAAAACATAAAACCAATATAAAGGAATGATAACATTTCTATATTTCAATCACAATATATCATAAATATATTGACATAATATAATCCTTTTTCAAAACCATTTCCAATACCAAAATACATAAAAGAGTATATGGTATTTATTTTATTTTAAAAACATAACGGCTTGTTGAGGAAGCCAAAGACCAAATAATACTCGCGGCGGCGGAAAAGTTCGTTGTCGCCGCGTAAGTTAAAAGAAACATTCCTTTTTGTCGTTTTGTAAAACGCTTCGTATAAAAAGATTCCTTTTATACAAAAGTAAAAGTCAAAGGGGTTTATACACCGTATAAAAGAAAGTTGTGTATAAAACGAAATATGCCTCAATGAAAGGATATTGAGACGAAGTCCCTTACCTCGGGTCCGACTTGACTCGATCGTTCTTTAACGTCCTGAATAATAAACTTGAGTTAATTTATAATTGATTAACAAGCTTTTTAAAGTTCATTATTCCTTTTATATCACTTATTTCCATGTTATAAACATTATGTAACCATTTAAGTTAATAATGTTTGTTTTCTCAATATTTGGTTCTTAATTCGAAAGTGGACTTCTTAAAATTACATGTTGTTCGTGTGGTCAAAGGTTATTTATATCCAGAATGAAATTCCCGATTTGGATATAATATGTATCATATATATCCAGCATATACATGTATTTATAATATTACAAAATCATTTAGAGGTAAGAAATGAAATGCACCGTTCATGGAGACGGTAAGCCGTACGTACGCATGAACGCTACTTTCATTTCTTTGTCATATTAATGGAATTAAAACTAAATGAGAGGTATGTATATTTTAATTCCAGAATTATATTCATCATTTAGATATATCATAAATTATATATATCCATTATATACATGTACTTTTAATAGTACATTACATTTGGGGATAAGAAATGAAATGCACCGTTCATGGAGACGGTAAGCCGTACGTACGCATGAACGCTACTTCCATTTCTATTTCGTATTTTCTGGAATGGAATCATAATGATATAAGAGTATATTATAATTCCAGTATAATAACATATATAATATCATTAACTTTATCCTTTACACATCCCACATATGGTATTAACGAATCAAATCACTTTCAGGGGGCGGTAGTCCGCACTTCCTAAAATGAAGATATCGTGTATACCCATAATGGAAGCCATAAAGGTATGCCCAAAATGAAAAATACAGAAGCTTAAAGAAACTTTAAACATATTATATATCATATATAAAAATAGTGACATCATAATGGCCACCTTTGAAGGTGTTAAATGAGTATTGAACAATCATCGTTTCGGGAGGCAGAATTTCGCCATCCACGGAAACCGTATGTTCTTTAACCATTTGATGTAGTTGTGTGAGAGTTTAGCTCGAATAAATCTTATAACAACATCATAGTATATTGAAGATACTGGTGTTGTTACAAAAGAAGTAAATAAAAAGAGTTTAGAGGGTTGGAGAAGCAAAATAAAACAAATGAACAAGAGAGAATGAATTACCATTAAAAGTGTAACTCCTTTTGATTTGAGACTAAAGGCTTCCTTTGAAAGGATTATGCCCAAAGGGAATCCTCTAGGATGAGGAGAGGGATGTGGAGAGATTAAATGGGCAGGGGTTGGCCGAGCCAAAGGCTTGAGAAGTGTGTGAAATGAGGTAGAGGTGGGGGCCTTTTATAAGAGGAGAGGAGGGGCACTTTTGGAAAGTAAAGAAATATTACTTTATTTGAAAATGTGTTTCGGTTTTAAAAGGTCCCACATTGAAATAATTCGTGGATAAGGTGATGAGGGTTCGAAATCCACCCATCCAATTGGTTTTGGACATATGTAGTTCATATATTTTACATTATCGTTCCATTTTATTTAAATCGTCAAATAATGATGTCATCGCTGCATCATTATTATGTCATAAATAATTTAATTTATTTAATGTATAAAAATTATAAAAAAAATACTATGATGTATGAAATCTTTTTAGCTTTCCAATTACTATTTATAATCAGAAATATTATCTTTATAACCCCATGTAAAAATTGGTTTTGTAAAACATATTATGTTTGTGTCATTTTTACTTTTACATTAAATAAAAAGTTATTTATGTCATTTCCCAACCAAAGTGGATCCATGGGGTCCCCAAGTTGACCCATGGCTTGTCTTGTTCGGCCATTACACATCCAATGAGGTTAGGACATGTGTCAAGTTCATTTCAGTTTATTAAAGCTCTATTTGTACCTTAAACTACACTAATTACCTCTAATCGCGATTAAGAACATAATAAGTTACTATTCACCAAAAAATTATTATAATCTCATTGAACCACATTTTACTTCTTAATGACAACCATGTATGTCAGATTTTTGAAATTCACTACACAATGATGGAAAAATTTCATTTAAATGGAAAATCAGTCTTTATAAGTACCACTTAGTGGTTTTACTATTCATCAAAAATTGAAGTTTTTCAGAAAATTACCAAAAATTTACCCTAAGCTATATTTGATATTATGAATTCAAAAATGATGTCTATTTTAAAAAATTCAAAACATATAAGTCACATTATTTAATTTAATAATTAATTCCCGCTGTCAGAGCAAATAGCGTGTTTTTATGAAACAATAAGATTAAAAGATTGACACTAGTTTAAGTCCGATTTCAAAGTGAAATTAATTCCAACGACCACTATTGGATTTAATGGTAAAAATATTTTCTAATTTCACTTTAAAAACAATTCAAAAGATAATCTAATCATATAAATAAATTAGATTAAAAAGTGGTTTTGAATTAAAATACAACATTTTACACTATTCATTAAAAAAATGAACTTTATCAGAAAGGTACCAAAAATTTACACAAAGTAAATTTTGATGTCCCGATTCTAAAGAAGAGTTATATTTGGTCCAATAGAATTTATAAGATTGATCAAAACTATATTTAATGATGGTTCTCCGTCAAAAGGTGATAAGTGGACCTTTCGTGAAAATTAGGGTATAAATGCCTAAAATTGAACACTTTCCGTATTTTAAGCCTTTATATTTTATTGGGTAAATGTAAAAACATTTAAAAACATATATAATCATATTTTATTTATTTCTATCCATTCCCGCCAGTACAACGGCTACTCGTTAACTAACATTTAAAATAATATTATTTTATTACTTGTGTGCAACATAAGTTTTCAAAGAAACTCATCGTTGCGTACCGAGTACGCTATCGAACGTAGAAACCCCTTTTAATTAAAATTAATATTTAATTCGTAAATATAAATAAATATGAAAATTCTTTATTCTTTATTTACCTGGGATGTTACATCCTTCCCCCCTTTTGGGAATTGCGTCCTCGCAATTTTGTTCACTTATCAAAATAAGTGGGGGTATTTATCCCTCATAGCATTTTCAGATTACCACATTGCCTCTTCAATCACATGGTTTTTCCACAAAACCTTTACCTGATGAATCACCTTTTTCCGTAACACTTGCTCCCTGTGGTCAAGAATCTGGACCGGTTGTTCCTCATACTATAGTTTCTCTTCCAGCTGAACTACCTATGACTCAAAACATGAGATGGATCTGGCATATACTTTCTCAGCATTGAAACATGAAAAACATTGTGTACCTGAGATAAACTCGGAGGTAAAGCCACCCGGTATGCAACTGATCCAACTCTCTCCAGAATTTCATATGGTCCAATAAACCTTTGACTCAGCTTTCCTTTCTTACAAAATCTCAGCACACTTTTCCAAGGAGAAACCTTGAGAAAAACATGATCACCTACCTCGAAAGATAGATCCTTCCTCCGGTTATCTACATAACTCTTCTGCCTGATCTGAGCTGTTCTCATGTGCTTCTGAATCAACTCAACTTTTTCTGCCATCTCTTCTACCAATTCTGGTCCCATCAGCTTCCTTTCACCCACTTCATTCCAAAATGCTAGAGTTCGACACCGCTTCCCATATAATTCCTCAAATGGTGCCATCTGTATACTGGAATGAAAACTGTTATTATAAGAAAACTCAACCAAAGAAAGATGTTGGTCCCAACTTCCCTGATAATCCATAGAACAAGCTCGTAGCATATCCTCCAATGTCTAAATTATTTGTTCTCGACTGCCCATCTGATTGAGGATGAAAAGCTGTACTAAAATTTAATTCAGTACCCAATGACTTCTGAAGGCCTTTCCAAAAGATAGAAGTAAACCTGGGATCACGATCCGATACAATGGAGAGAAGAACTCCATGTAACCTGACTATTTCTTTAAGATACAAACGGGAATGTTGATCAAGAGAGAAAGTATCTCATATAGCAAGGAAATGAGCAGATTTGGTCAAGCGATCAACAATAACCCAGATTGCATTATGACCTCAAGATGTCCTCGGTAATCCCACAACAAAGTCCATGGATATGTTTTCCCATTTCCACTTTGGCACTGGTAAAGGCTGAAGAATCCCTTTCGGTAACTACCGCTCTGCTTTAACCTGTTGACATGTCAAACACTTCATAGTAAAATCAGAAATATCTCTTTTCATTCCATCCCACCAGTAATACTCCCGCAGATCTCTGTACATCTTAGTACTGCCAGGATGAACTGAAAACGGTGAACTATAAGCCTCACATAACAACTCATTCTTCAACTGTGAATCACAAGGCACACATAACCTCTTTCCAAACCTCAAAACACAAACAAAAACTTATCCAAGAACTCATGGAAAATTTTATTCATTAAGTCCATGAATACAGCATGTGCATTGGTTAGCCCAAAATTCATAATGGCCATATCTCGTACAGAACGCGGTCTTCGGAATATCTGCCTCCTTTACCTTCAGATGATGGTACCCCGATCTCAGGTCAATCTTTGAAAAAAACTGAGCTCCCTGGAGCTGATACAACTTCATTTGATGGCACGACATCTGCTGAAGTAGTTGCAAAGGATTTCACCACCCCATTCTACTTGTAGTCTAACTGCTTCCCATAACTCAAGCTCTTTGCCGGACACTCGTTTGCATAGTGACCCATTTCATTACACTTAAAACATCTTACCGTTGGCTTTTCATTTCCTGCTTGATCATCATCCTTACAGTTACGAGCAATATGACCAGACTTACCACACCGAAATCACTTACCAGACTTGGATAAACATTCTCCAGGATGAATTTTACCACACTTCTCACAGGATGGATATTTGGTTTTCTTACCTCCTTGCTTCTTTGATGAATTCTTCCCCTTTGCCTGCCAACTAGACGTCTTATTCTGTTGTTTGTCATAGAACACCTGATCATCGGCAAACTCCATTTCCACCTTCTCCGCACATCGAACAAGTTTTTCATAACTTTTGAACTCACGAGAAGCTAAAGCCCTTCGATACATTGGCTTTAACCCTGAGTAAAAACGGTTTATTTTACTATCAAGATCTCGTATGATGTTTGGAGCATACCTTGCCAATCGAGTGAACTTTTCTTCATAAGCAGCCACTGAATCATCTTCCTGCCTCAATTCTAGGAACTGTTTTTCCATCATAAGACGAACCACCTTAGGAAAATATTTCTCAAGAAACATACCTTTGAATTCGTCCCAGTGAAGATCCTCAATCTCATCACTATCCCTTATATTTTTCACCATCGACCACCACTGATCAGCTTCACCTTCAAAACGGTAAACAACAAGACTAACCTTTTGCTGTTCTGAACAACCCATGACATCAAAAATCTTCTCCAGTGCTTTAATCCACCCTTCAGCTTGCACAGGGTCAGATGATCCTCTGAATGATGGGGGATGTTGCCTCATGAAATTTTCCACCACTGACATGTTCCTCTGCGGTTGATCTGGCTGATCTCGTGCATGGATACCACCACCATTTATAGCCTGAGTCAACTGTGTCATCACTGCAACAAACTGTTCAGTTCCGATTCCGACCATATCAGGTTGCTGATTTGGAAGGTTATCATCATCATGATGCCGTCCCAACATAGCTGCTTTGTTTCCTCTGCGGAAAACCATTCTGAACAAAGAAATATCTTAGGCGAAGCAACATGGTAATCCGTAAATGCTATATCATTTCAATCATATTATAATTTAACACTTTTCTAACTCCTAAAGTTGTCTAAACCGACCTTTGATACCAACTATAAGGACTCGGCCTTAAACCTTTCTTAATATTGAATTAAATGAATAATTCACGTCGAGGATCTTTTCAGGTTTAGAGTTTTAGAGAATTAGAACATAACTATTACATCTCAAAAGATTACAAAGTAGTCATTTCTACTAGGTTTCCATAATAAAAAAAACTCTTAAAAAGAAACGTGTCTAGTTTGATGTTTTATATAGGATGACATTCCCTTGATCCCATCCTTGACCTTATTCCACATTAAGTCCTGTGAAAACATTTCAAAAAAAAACTTGGGGTGAGCATAAAAAGCTCAGTAAGGGATACAGAAAGAATGAAAACTGTTAGTTTTTCAAACATCAATTAAACCATATATACTCTATCAAAGTAATACCTTCACCTTCATGAAGTAGTAAAAACTCTTCACTGAAAAAAGTATCATTAATTACCTTTTTTTTTAAAAAATGATTACCATAAAATCCATAAAAAGAACACATAACATATATAAAGGTAACTTGGGACATAAACATACTTAAGTGGAATAACCATACGGTCGACTTCCACACATATCACTTAATGGAATAGCCATACGGCCAATTTCCATACATACTTAATGGAATAGCCATACGGACGACTTCCATACCCAATGCATTGGAGGTTATAACGTAACCACCCATCCTGGTATTCACGGCACCACCCGTCATATGATTTATAACGTAACCACCCGTTAAAATGTCCAAGTACCAGTATAAAATCATAAAACATAAAACCAATATAGAGGAATGATAACATTTCCACATTTCAATCACAATATATCATAAATATATTGACATAATAGAATCCTTTTTCAAAAACATTTTCAATACCAAAATACATAAAAGAGTATTTGGTATTTATTTTATTTTAAAAACATAACGGCTTGTTGAGGAAGCCAAAGACCAAATAATACTCGCGGCGGCGGAAAAGGTCGTTGTCGCCGCGTAAGTTAAAAGAAACATTCATTTTTTTCGTTTTGTAAAATTCTTCGTAGAAAAAAGATTCCTTTTGTATAAAAGTAAAAGTCAAAGGGGTTTATACACCGTATAAAAGAAATTTGTGTATAAAATGAAATATGCCTCAATGAAAGGAGATTGAGACGAAGTCCCTTACCTCGGGTCCGACTTGACTCGATCGTTCTTTAACGTCCTGAATAATAAACTTGAGTTAATTTATACTTGATTAAGAAGATTTTTAAAGTTCATTATTCCTTTTATATCACTTATTTCCATGTTATAAACATTATGTAACCATTTAAGTTAATAATGTTTGTTTTCTCAATATTTGGTTCTTAAGTCGAAAGTGGACTTCTTAAAATTACATGTTGTTCGTGTGGTCAAAGGTTATTTATATCCAGAATGAAATTCCCGATTTGGATATAATATGTATCATATATATCCAGCATATAAATGTATTTATAATATTACATAATCATTTAGAGGTAAGAAATGAAATTCACCGTTCATGGAGACGGTAAGACGTACGTACGCATGAACGCTACATTCATTTCTTTGTCATATTAATGGAATTAAAACTAAATGAGAGGTATGTATATTTTAATTCCAGAATTATATTAATCATTTAGATATATCATTAATTATATATATCTATTATATACATGTAATTTTAATAGTACATTACATTTGGGGATAAGAAATGAAATGCACCATTCATGGAGACGGTAAGCCGTACGTACGCATGAACGCTACTTCCATTTCTATTTCGTATTTTCTGGAATGGAATCATAATGATATTAGAGTATATTATAATTCCAGTATAATAACATATATAATATCATTAACTTTATCCTTTACACATCTCACATATGGTATTAACGAATCAAATCACTTTCAGGGGGCGGTAGTCCGCACTTCCTAAAATGAAGATATTGCGTATACCCATAATGGAAGCCATAAAGGTATGACCAAAATGAAAAATACAGAAGCTTAAAGAAAAAATAAACATATTATATATCATATATAAAAATAGTGACATCATAATGGCCACCTTTTAAGGTGTTAAATGAGTATTGAACAATCATCGTTTCGGGAGGCAGAATTTCGCCATCCACGGAAACCGTATGTTCTTTAACCATTTGATGTAGTTGTGTGAGAGTGTAGCTTGAATAAATCTTATAACAACATCATAGTATATTTAAGATACTGTTGTCGTTACAAAATAAGTAAATAAAAAGAGTTTAGAGGGTTGGATAAGAAAAATAAAACAAATGAACAAGAGAGAATGTATTACCTTTAAAAGTGTAACTCCTTTTGATTTGAGCCTAAAGGCTTCCTTTGAAAGGATTCTGCCCAAAGGGAAACCTCTAGGATGAGGATAGGTATGTGGAGAGAGTAAATGGGCCAGGTTTGGCCGAGCCAAAGGCTTGAGGAGTGGGTGAAATGAGGTAGAGGTGGGGGCCTTTTATAAGAGGAGAGGAGGGGCACTTTTGGAAAGTAAAGAATTATTACTTTATTTGAAAATGTGTTTCGGTTTTAAAAGGTCCCACATTGAAATAATTCATGGATAAGGTGATAAGGGTTCTAAATCCACCCATCCAATTGGTTTTGGACATGTGTAGTTCATATATTTTACATTATCTTTCCATTTTATTTAAATCGTCAAATAATGATGTCATCGCTGCATCATTATTATGTCATAAATAATTTAATTTATTTAATGTCTAAAAATTATAAAAAAATACTATGATGTATGAAATCTTTTAATATTTCCAATTAATATTTATAATAAAAAATATGATCTTTATAACCCCATTTAAAAATTGTTTTTGTAAAACATATTATGTTTGTGTCATTTTTACTTTTACATTAAATAAAAAGTTATTTATGTCATTTCCCAACCAAAGTGGATCCATGGGGTCCCCAAGTTGACCCATGGCTTGTCTTGGTCGGCCATTACACATCCAATGAGGTTAGGACATGTGTCAAGTTCATTTCATTTTATTAAAGCACTATTTGTACCTTAAACTACACTAATTACCTCTAATCGCGATTAAGAACTTAATAAGTTACTATTCACCAAAAAATTATTATAATCTCATTGAACCACATTTTAATTCTTAATGACAACCATGTATGTCAGAATTTTGAAATTCACTACACAATGATGGCAAAATTTCATTTAAACGGAAAATCAGTCTTTATAAGTACCACTTAGTGGTTTCACTATTCATCAAAAATTGAAGTTTTTCAGAAAATTACCAAAACTTCACCCTAAGCTATATTAGATATTACGAATTCAAAAATGAATTCCATTTTACAAAATTAAAAACATATAAGTCACATTATTTAATTTAATAATTAATTCCCGCTGTCAGAGCAAATAACGTGTTTTTATGAAACAATAAGTATCAAAAGATTGACACTAGTTTAAGTCCGATTTCAAAGTGAAATTAATTCCAACGACCACTATTGGATTTAATGGTAAAAATATTTTCTAATTTCAATTTAAAACCAATTCAAAATATAATATAATCATATAAATAAATTAGGTTAAAAAGTGGTTCTGAATTAAAATACAACATTTTACACTATTCATTAAAAAATGAACTTTATCAGAAAGGTACCAAAAATTTACACAAAGTAAATTTTGATGTCCTAATTCTAAAGAAGAGTTATATTTGGTCCAATATAATTTATAAGATCGATCAAAACTATATTTAATGATGGTTCTCCGTCAAAAGGTGATAAGTGGACCTTTCGTGAAAATTAGGGTATAAATGCCTAAAATTGAACACTTTCCGTATTTTAAGCCTTTATCTTTTATTGGGTAAATGTAAAAACATTTAAAAACATATATAATCATATTTTAGTTATTTCTATCCATTCCCGCTAATACAACGGCTACTCGTTAACTAACATTTAAAATAATATTATTTTATTACTTGTGTGCAACGTAAGTTTTCAAAGAAACTCATCATTGCGTACCGAGTACGCTATCGAACGTAGAAACCCCTTTTAATTAAAATTAATATTTAATTCGTAAATATTAATAAATATGAAAATTCTTTATTCTTTATTTACCTGGGATGTTACAAAGAGGGGGTGAAATTTTAATTTAAAAATATTAAATAAATTAAAATTATTTGTGAAATATTGTTAATTATAACGTTTAATAATTGAACCCCAAATTATTATTGTTGATAATGTGACTATTTTAGTAAAAAATTAAAGCGATAAATATAGTGAATTTTATTTTAGTTTGTAAAAATAATAAACACGTGTTTAATCTTCACAAAAATACCAAGGATAATGAAAACCATTAAATTATGATGCATATATTTATTTCTGGGGTTAGAATTAACCCATAATTTTAAGATGGGTGAAATTATAACCAAGAAAAATGAAAAATATAATACCCAAACTTAATTAAAAATAGATTTTATGGGAGCATAAATAACCTAGTCTTTTACTAATACAAAAAACCAAACCTATTAAATTTCTTACATGGTCAACAAAAACAAGTGTAATACTACTTGAACTAGTAGAAAAATTATATTATACATTTTAATTATAGAAATACCCAATCATATTAAATTTATTACATGATCAATAAAAACATGTGTAATTTAACTTGATAAAGTAGAAAAATTAAATTATACATTTTATATGTTGAATAACCATTTCATGTAAAAGATTTAATATATCTAACCCCAACCAAATAATAAATGAAAAAACATTAATGTTTTTTGATTATGTTTTTATATTAATAATGATCTTCACATACATTCAATGTGTTAGAATTATAAATTCTAGGTGGTCTGGTGATATTTAAGGAGAATGAAACTATGAATTATGATGATTTCATCGTTGTAGTGTTTTGAAACCCTCTACATGGTGAGTATGGTTCAATAAATGGGGTATGTTATATCTTATTATTTATTTAGTCAATTTTATTATTTTCCTTTACATTCATATAAATATTTCCGAAATAAATTCATGTATTCTTAAGTATATTAAAAATAATGAAAAGAAACACTATTACAATACAGATTTGAGAAAAAAATTCAAAAGAATAATAATGAATATCCATGTATTATCACCAATAGTATTATAGAAATTGAAACTAGTATTGAACAATTTTTATTGACATTTAAAATCATAAATAGGATAAACTATTAGTTTAAAATTGGTTTTATAATGAATGTAAAAATACTCGAATATTATCCCAAAAATTTCACATGGGTATTTATAAAATTTTTTATTTTTGTACTAAAATACATTAAAAATCCTCTCATGTAGACTCAATGAAATCAATAATAAAATGTTAATTGTTATAAAAAACAATTAAAATAAATATTAGATTTATCATCAAATATGCATATAGTAATAATAAAAATATAGGATTTACTCAAAAATGAATATATAAAACATTTAAAACATTATGTCAGAGGTGTCCACAAATTTTATTAACATATTTAATCATCATTTAATTTTATTTATAACCTCCAAAATCAAATTGAACATATAATATAAAATTGAGAAGTATTTTAGAAGAAAAATTATGAATAAATCTATTATTAAATTTCAGCAAAATAAAATGCATAAGCAATTTAGAAAAATAAAATTTAATTAAAAAAATACACTATAGTGGTCTTTAAAATGAGCTTCGTAAAGGTGATATAAATTCCAAGTAAATGTATCTATCATAATATATGTAATTATATGTGATAGAGGCTGTATAAAGGTAATTGAAATTTACTTATATATATATGAAGGTAACTTATTTTGGCATTATCATGGTAAACAACATATGCGACAATAAACTATTGTAAATTAACTATGTAAAGGTAAGGATTCAAACCCCATATAAGGGTAATTGATTTCTACTCTATATATTTTTACAGAATGAAACTCATATAAAGGTAAGACTCGCTTTAAAGGCGTCAAGAAAAGGAATGTATGTGATTACAAAATGAAAAAAATTTAAAAAAACTTTCACACAACATAATGTTAATATGAAATAAATAAATAAAAATATATAATTTCTATTAAATTCAAAAAAAATTAATAATTTTTTTAAACAACAATATAAATTATATCTCATTAATAAATAAAAAAGTGGGATTTAAATTTATAAAATAGTGTTATATTTATCCAATAATAAGAAAAATAAAATTTGTAAATTATCACAACACAAATAGTTAATTTCGATCGAGGGGCCACTCCAGAAAAATCCATAATTATATAAAATAATGGTATTCTAGATAAAAAATGGTTGTTCTTTATAAATATCTATTATATAGTTCCTAAAAACTTATGTTGTATTTTAACATTCTTTCACAAAATTTTAATCATCTATATAATTCAATCCAATCAACTTCAATTACCAATTGTAAATAATCAACATTCCACTTTCAAAGATAGTCAAAATACCATTATAGTTTTTTATTCAATTTATTTTTTTTGTAAAACATAATAATATATCCATATAATGTTTTAAATTAAATCTTGAATGAACACCAAAATTAATTTAATTCAATATCTACTATTACATATACTACTAGTATATCACAACTATAGAAAATAAAATCATATATAATGGAAATTCTATTAACTACCTAACATACTTGATTGAATGTAATTATATAATATATTTAAATTATCTAATTTCTATAAACTAGTATCATAGTGTGACCATCATCCTAATGGAATGTACTGAGTTTCTTAAATAAATACAATTAAATAACCCTTACATTTACTTCATCAGACATTTTGTAACATTTTCACTTCCATTATAAGATTATGATGGATATTTTTATTTTATGATTTCTAAAGTGTTCATGGTATTGAAAATGGGCTCATGAAATGATCTATTTATAAAAATTCAATATCTTTAAATCATTTCCACTTACCAAAACAAAACCAACCATTCCATTTTTATTTATATCAAAGAATATAATGTGACTTATTGGAATGTACTCTGATTAGAAAAACATTATCATATGATCTCATGGTTGAAATTAGAAAACTGTGTGTACTATAATAATAAATCACTTGATTACAATAAATATTTAACAATGAAAATTAAATTATCCCATCATTATAATATAACAAAAAATAAAAAACATTCTATTCACTATAATGGTTATAACTGGTTTTTTAGAAAAAATAACAATATTTGGAAACTCTATAATCTAGAAATAATAGGATAATACTATAAAAATAATATAAAATATATAGAATAAATTGAAATTATATTAAAAAAATTGAAAAAAAATCAATGATAAGGATATGAAATGTTTTAAAATTTGGAAATAAAGGAATATATATAGAGTATAATAAGACTATACGAATTATAATGTTTATATAGAAACTAGTCTACTAGTAAATAGATATTCAAGCTTATAATTTCTCTATATGATAGTTCTAATAGTAATTGAAATTTATGAAAACAAAGTTCATGATAATGTATTTTTCATCATTTATTAATTTTATAAATATTAATTACTAAAAATTTATCTCAAAAATTAATTAGTAATATAATTTCACATATATGGCTAGGATAAAAATATTGTACATAAAAAAAGATGTATTAAATTTTTAACTCCAAATGAATGATTTTCAAATGAATTTATGTTTTAAATAAATAATTTAATTCTTTATATTTGAAATATACATTCATAAAAATTATTTCTTATTTATTAACATCACATTGAATCTATATAATTATTTGGTTTTGGAAATAATCAAAAAAAGTAAAATTTTATGTTGAATGGAAAAAAACACTATGTGTATGAAATATGAAATATGAATTCTTTAATATGTTAAAATTATAAGATATATAAAATCCATAGTCAACTAAAGAAAATTTATCCATTATTATAATGTATTCTTAATTAATTATAATAAATATTTTATATATAATATCATTTTCACATTAATAATTAATAAGTCGCAATAAACTAAAAAAGGTTTATCCATTATAGTAATGTATTTTAAATTAAATATAATAAATATTTTAAATTAATAATGATATTTCTAGTGCTTAAAATGAAGATTCATCTTTTAAAAGTAATTTATTATGAATGAAAGTAAATATTATTTCCTTGTATAATTTAATGGAGTTTTATTTTATTAATATGTAAGTCAAAAAAATCTCACAATATTCAAATAAAATGGTTTAAAACTATGTAAAACCTGATGGATTTCTATGTTCCCATAACCTTGTTTTAAAGACCTATTTTTATAAATTATTAAAAAATATACCCTCATTTGATATAATTGCTTCTGATGCTTTTGTCGGGGCACGCACATCCATCTCATTTGGCGGGATGGCGGCGCTGTCTATTGTCCCACATTCCCGCATTCCAAAGGCGGGGGGCATCTGTTTCTTGTTCAAGGATGTTTTCTCCATGATCAAAATAGGTTGATGGGATGTCACTTCTTCCTTCCTTGGATTCCTCCTCGGAACTCGTCACCTAGTCCGGTCTCCCTTATATATTTAAGACGTTCTTCATGAAACTCTTCCTAGTGCCATATCTTCATGGACAACAATTAATTACACTGCTTTTTTCAGTACATTCCAAGGGGTCCAGTCAAGGTAGAAACCTTCGGTCAGGGGAGTAGTCACATTGGTCATCACTGGCGTGTCTGGATGCTGGGATACTAGGGCGTCTGGGTTTCATCCCCTTATTATAGGGATTATCAAGGGCACAAAATCCCAAGGCATCATGCATCGAAAGCGAGGAATTATGAGCCATAAGAATGTCTCTGAGGTTTTCCTCAGCTTTCCATGATTAACACAGTGTATGCTGCAAGTTTAACGTCCAATGGAGACAGATTGAACTGACCAGAACACTGAATAGAGTGGATCAGATGGGGGAAACCTCTAGGGGGAAAACTAATGTTGGGGCTAACGTGTGGCTCACATCCTGATTGATGTTAAGGGGAATGAGGTATGAGGTGGCATGATCCCACCAGGATGTGTCGGACAGGGTATGAATTAGTATGGATGATGGGAGGTTCAATGAAGTGGATTGAGAATGAGATGGAGTTTCCCTGAGGACGACGGTAGTATTGGGATTGAGTCTCAAAGAGGCTTCCTACGTATCCCTGTGGCAGGGAATCAAAGTCCACGTAGTATATCTGATGACAGCTTGCCCTCAATTGGGGGTTTCAATGGATTACTATTGAATAGAGGCACAACGGATTACCGCTGAATGGGATCACAATGGCTTACCACTGGATGGGGTAACAATGGCTTACCGCTGGATGGGGTCACAACGGCTTACCGCTGGATGGGGGTTGGATCTCATAGAGACTTCCTACGTACCTTGTCTAAGAGATAGGGATCAAAGCCCATGTCGTTCATGATGGAGTTAGTGGGAACTGATGTAAATATGGTTGGGACCAATGGGTGGTGGTATTGAACCTCAGGGAGGATTCCTACGTACCTTGATTTGGCAAATATCAAAGTCCTCATAATTCGGAATGGTGTATGGGGATTACACTCTAGGTTTCCCAAGGTGTTGGAGAACCTATTTGAAGGGGGTTGGACTGACCAATGGTTGTTAGTCTTGAACCTCAGGGAGGCATCATGCATACTCTACCTTAGCAAGAATCGATTTCCACGTAGTTCGGGATGGTGTTTGGGGCATACACTCTAGGCTGCCCAAGGTGTTGGTGAACTGACGCGAAGATGGTCAGAATGACCAGGGTGGTGAGCTTGATCCTCGTGGTGGCTTCCCACATACCCTTCCTTGGAAAGGATCATTGTCCTAATAGTTTGGGATGGTTTTTGGGTCTTACACTTTAGGATTCCTAGGGTTTTATGGTTGATGCTTACTCTAATACCACGTTATTCATGCTCAATGTGAGAAACAAGAGGCCAAAAAGACATAACGATCACGTCATGAAAGGTGCGTCCATGGGAAGTATAATGGGGATTAAACATGGTTAGTAGTTCAAAGAGGAAATAAGGGCATGGGACTTACTCTAGGATGGATGCCTGGTGGAGACAAAGCCCAATGGGAGAGGGATTTGGAACCAAACACAGGAGGGGAAGGGATGCTACCTCCTTCAAGAAAAGCTAGGGGGCTTAGACCAAGGTGGTTACCCTTTACCTACATAGGATGCATTGGGGGAAGTTACAGTTTAACGTCATGTGCTGAGGACGATAATACTTGGCAGTTTAACATCTTGTATCTCGGACGAGGTGGGTTCACTCTACACCCATATGACATACATAACTGGTACCCTCTGCTCCTTGGTGAAAGAAATGCACCAACAATGTCGTGGAGGTGGGGTGTCATGAGGTGATCCCATTGGGGTTCCACGTTAGCATGGCTATGCAAAGAAGAAATATCCACCAGCGTGCCTATGCGAAGAATCATGAGGCGAAGAAACACAACAGGAAGTATCGTCCAAGGGACTTTGAAGCTACTTTATATGATCTGAGAGGGTCGTTCGAGAATAGAGTGTATGGTGAAGGTGTTTTGGGAACCGGAGGTTCCCAAAAATGATGCCTGGAAGAGAGACATCACGGGCGCACAAGGAAGGAGGCTTGCGCACAAAAGGAAAAGTAGGGCGAAAAATGGCGGGGCTGACGCGCAATTGAGCTTCTTGCACGAAAAAGTCGCGGCGGTGCACAAAGGAGCTGCATGTTTGAAAAAGGCCGGGAGGCGCGCAATGGAGCTACGTGTGCGAAATAGGTAAGGGAGGCGTGCAATAGATCTTCTTGCGTGAAAAGGATGGGGCGACATGCAATGGATCTGTGTGTGCGAAAAAGGCTGGGGCGGCGCGCAATCGGCCGGTGTGCTCCAGAAATGCCGGGTCGGTGCGCAGTCGGCCATTGTGGCACGAAATTGGCCAGTGTGGCGTGCAATCGGCCTTTGTGCATGAAAAAGGCTGGTGTCCGTGAAATAGGTCGGGGGCGATGTGGAAATGAGGGAGCGCAATTGGAAGGAATTGCGCGCAGAAGAAAGGATTGCGTGAAATTGGAAGAAATTGCGCACGGGGGAGGGGACTCGATGGGATTTGGATGAGGATTAAGCCTGAGTGGTCTCATGTAAATGCGGACCCCCGGGTGACCCAGCGCCAAAAATTCAGTACCTCAGAGCCATCGTTTTCACGCTCGAGGGGTGAATTTCGCGATGGAGGGATGGTTTAGATTATTTATCCCAAAGGTTGAAGGGGAAACCTTCTATTTATAGGTGCTCGGGGTCGCGGATCCACATGGAAAATGAGTCTGCGCAAAATTTTCAATGTCGATGTCGACAGCGCGCAAATTAAACCGTGTGGGGCGGCTGAGCGCAAATTTCCGTGCCCGCAGTCGGGGGGTGGAAAACTTCTACACCAGTGCAGAAAACATTCACGAATCCCACAGTTTTCTATGCGGTACATTTTTTTTGCACACCTCTGATTTTTTTTCACGTGGCCCCTCTGGGCCCCCCGAAATGGATCGCCAGGTCCAAATATTGATTCAATTTTTCGCACCAAAACCTACTTCAACCCTTGAGCATTTTTCAAATTCTACAAATTCCCCCCATCTGAATAAGATCTGTAAGGGGACGCAATGGTCGGATTCTGAGGGAAACGGAGAGATGCAGAACTCCCTTGGACCCGCGCGCGCTAAAACTAGAGCAGCGCGTAAAACCAATGAGTGGAACGTAAAACTAATTAGTGGCCTGTAATCCACTTTTTGTGCACACGCGAAAACCCAGATCCATGCCTATAAAATCCCTCACGGGTCCCTCATCCATACTGATTTTTGTCATGCGACAAATTTTGAGCTCTCGCGCGCGACAAATTTCCATGTGCTTGCCCGAAAAATCGTCTCGGTTGTGCGTAATTCCCCCTCTTCAACTGTCATTTTACTCGCAGAACTAGGGTTTTTCATGATGAATTATTTTTTTCACGCTGATCCTTTTTTTTGTGCCTACCCTGATTTTTTTGTGTTAATCCATGATATTTCGCATGGATACCCTGAGACTGCATCAGAATAAGATAGCCGCTAATTGGGCTGACGCTGAGAGAGAGGCTGCTTTCACCGCTCAAAGGGCTAAGATAGTTCCCAACCATAAGGTACATGGTGCCCAAAGGATCGTATCCCACAACTATACTCACTTCAACATGCTCACTCCAGCCCAGAAGGAATACACACTGTCTAAAAACATGCAATTATATGACTTCGATATCTTAGAGGAGGTACCCATGCCAAGATTTGAAGATGGCACACTTTCGTCATGGGTGACCCGCGAGGATAACATAACTCAATATAATATCACCTAAAATGGCCATCCTTCTAGAGAAACCAGACATATGGACGTTTACATCCTGGATTCCAGGACCAAGACCATTTTTGGGAGTGACTCGTTTGTGAAGGATTCTCTCTCCCTTTACGCAAGTAACTTCCATCAAAGTGTTACTGATGAGACCAAAGGATGGCTGCAGGATTGGGATCTATGGTATGGAGGAAAGTTTACCAGTGAATGGGCCTGGGCATATTGGGTACGCCAGATGTTTTACCAGTTTGGGGTTGAACTATGGAACATCGGTTTGTTCGAGGCGGTGTGGATATCGCAGTTTCATTTCTACCGTCAGTATGATCTCGGGGCAGAGCTATTTACTCGAAGGTCCCTCGATACCATTACCTTCTATATTCATCATTGGGAAGCTGGTATCGGCCTTTTGGACATTGATTGCATCAAGGGTATCCCTTTGGATGGGCACCAGTACGATGAATTCCTCCCACTAGATAAGGAGAGGTTGGGGGGTCAATGATTTTTTGATGGACATCGCTTACAAGAAATGGTTTAGCTTGTTCCTGCATAGAGATCTGGAAGTCAAGATCTTGGGGCGAGGGAGATGGTGTCCGACCGCGACACAAAAGAGAAAAAGAGGATCGTACTGTAGGATCCTGAAGGCGGGCGAATATCATTCATGGGGCTTCATCATAAATGATAGTTAGGACCCAAATGTCTAGTACGATAGATTTCATACAGCATTCCTGAGTGGGTGGATCATACCGGTGAGGGATTCAAGGATGGGAGTTCATCAAGCGACCTTGGTGATGGCTGGCCTCAGGGCCTCTAATCAAAGGTTCAACCTGGGTGTCCCCATGTTGGCCTGTATGTACGCTATTTTGGGATGCATTTCGAAAGGGGGTCACTGAGGAGGATCTTTGGTACCTTCCAGATCTTTTATGGATGGGTCTCCACTCATTGCAGTGGGTATACCTTTTCAAATGCCATTCTTCCTCTCAGTAATGGCCTCTTACCTTCCTTGCAGAACATTTCTAGGGTCATTCCCTTGATGATCAATGAGGAGGGGGTAAGGATCAGGATTAGAAATCATGGTAATTTCACTTTTACCTCATTCCTCACTCCGACTGGACAAATTATAGACAATTGGAATGGCCCACTGGAGTAAAGGGAATACTTCCAGGGCATCAAAGGTGGGGTACTTTGGGCCTGGATTGCTGGGAAGATCCTTTGTGAGCCCTATGTGCCATCAAGATTCGCTAGGTAGTTCGAAAGCCTTCAGCGGATGCCAAAGAAAGTGTACATAGATGTCCTGGAGGAAAGGAACCCATGCGTTCTCCGCCAAATGTGGCTGATGTTTACAACCCATGGCTCTGGCGACGTCATTACTGTCCCCCATCGGAGTTGAGGCTAGCCTTTCAACCGAATATTCCAAACATTGGGTCATAGCATACCCTTGGGGACTTTTGTGTAAGCGTGTTTTGAAATTCAAGGTAGCCTGTGTAGACCATGGGTAGCGAGAGAGCAGACAGAGTGTGGATGGGGAGGAAATTTCGGAAGCATGTCGGGCAACTGGGCCCACACAGGCCGAGGCTTCAGTAGCAGGGACGTCGCATGGGGTGGTCGCGCCCTCGTCGCCTAGGGGAGAGGGGCTCGAGGATTGGCTAGGGAACTCCCAGGGAAGCAGATAAGGTATATGGTTCAACCTTTCGACGAAGTAATTTTTCCAGCTCTGTGGTTGGCCCGGATGACCCTACGACAGTCGATGGGTACCGAAGACCTCTGGAAAAAGATTGTACTAGATGGACTCCAGCTGCCAGAGGTCGGTCACATTCATATTGTTGACAAGGTGATATTCCATCGTCGGCACACATACTTGATAGCCATGGACGCGTATTCACACCGGCGAGGTTGGCATGAGGAACCATCCCTTTTGGTGAAGGTAATGCTCGGCCAGGGGAATGATCCATAAAACATGTCATCTGAGGATGGCGATAGGGATGAGGAGCCGGTGGGCAGTGAGACGAAAGAGGAGGAGGCAGAAGGAGAAGGTGAAAGAGCGGGTGAAGGAGAAGAGGTTCTTGAAGGAGGAGGTTCTCAGGGTCCATCCCACCAAGGGAGTCTCTGGGAGAGTGGCAAGATCATTGGCTCTGATATTGAAATAACTGAGCTACTTGAGGTAATTTTCAGACCTTACCTATCCTTTCCCCATTCGTTTTGTTTTTTTTTTGTAACCCTCAATCAGATCTTCTTATCCTGTTCAGTGGCCTATTGGCACCAACCACGAGTATCCATCCGAAGTGGGGGAGGATGCACCAATAAAATGAGGTGGGGAGCCGATGCCAATTATTGAGCTGACGATTTGTGAGGGATACCCTACAACGACATCTCCTGTAGCGTCTAGATTAAAGGAGGATGACGCTTTGGGATCTTGTAAGTTCATTAATTCAACACTATTATTTACCATCGAAGAGCTCAATTGATCAGTGTTTTCATTGACTATGCAATAATCACAGCCTTGGATGCTTGTCGGACTACCAAATCCAGGTCATCAGCGATTGATTCAATGGAAAATGTGTCGTCCCATTCAGGACACACTTCTCAAACCGAGCCGGCCCCGACACATGGTGAGCAAAGAAAAGTTGACATCAGTGGTACTAATGTCGGGGCAGGGACAAAAGTTGGCGAGGGAGCTACTGAGAATGAGGCGAGAGAGGAAGGTCGCCCAGGAATTGAAGAGACTAATAACATAGGAGGATTACCCAAAGAAGAGCCTTCTGTTGGTCTCTTGGCTTCCTTCCCTAACTATCAGCCTACAGATCCTGGGGATATAGATGATTCTAACTCGGAGGTGGCTGAGGATAGCCGGATGACGTTGCACAAAGGGTGGAAGTGTATCACATGCTTTCTTGGTCAGCCCTAGGCAGAATGGCTAAAGCGGATGGGATCACTCCAAACCTGGCTGAGATTTCCTTGTGATAGAGGGTTGGATGCTCATCATCTCCATTTTATTGTTCATGACTATATGGTTGAGAATATGAAAGAGAAAAGCCAACACTCCAACATTTGGTGGTGTCAGAAAGAGTTGGGGAGTTCCCAAGCATTCCTGAAGTCAAAACAAGAAGTCTGCCGCCTTGAAGAACAAATGAATGAAAAGGAAGTATTCATTGAAAACTGTTCCAATCATGTGGAGCAGTTGAGGGCCCATCTAGCGGATGCCCAAGAGCATCTCGTGGAAGCGGATCACCAAATGACTAATCTTCAAACTGAACAGGTACAAGCACATGCTATGGAAAGTGCACTATGCTCTGTGGCCGCTGATGAAGAGAGGGTTAAAAGTGGGAGGGAAGCAATCATGGTGGTCACAAGCCAAAAAGTAGCAACATTGGAACAATCCATCGAAGATGCAGATCCTTAAGGGCCCTGTTTTTGTTGAACTTATAAATTTGATTCTCTTTACTACCTCTTGTTCTGAACTGCATGTATGGATATATTTATTTACTTGTTCTTTTTGTTTAATTCCTTCCACAATAGTCCTAAAATAAATTGAAATCCATTCCTTAGCTGACGTGGGTTGTAACAATTGTGAGAAACAAGGTATGTTTGCACTATTCCTTCATTTTTAAATTTAGGAGTGCCAACCAGGATTCAGGAACCAGAGGGGGGATTCCCAGGAAGAGAAGACAAAGACCTGACTAGATAATGAAGCTCTCAGAACAACTGAATTACCATTTTCCAAGCGTGCTCTTATGCACGAATGAGGTAACACCTGGGGCGCTGGAATAAATCCGAGCATGGGGGTGGAAGGTGTGAATCACAATACCCATGATTCGAAACACTGTAGTGATGGCATGACAATTAAGAATGATTTTTGATCGTGTTAGAAACACAAAACCCTTATTGTGTTAGCCTGAAATGGGGATAACAAATGAGGGTCGGCCACTAACTATGTTTGAAACACAGGGCCTGACTCGAAATTTCATCCATTAGTCTTCCAGAATGTTGGCCCCAGATAGTATGCGGTCCATAGGCCAAGTATCCATATTGTTCGGGGGTCCATTTAGATGTGAAAGAGGAAGAGGGTCCGAATAAAGGGAACTCAAAGTGGTGAAGGTGGAGTGGGGGTTTATTCGAACAGAATCCAACACTCTTGAAAATACACCACCGTGGTGGACTCATCGATATGATCATGGATCATTCCTTTATTTAGATTGGACCTCTCTGGAGAGGAAACTGTTGCTTCCCAATGTTATCATGGGGTATCCTGGACTTTTTCAGGGTAAAGGTGCAGGGTTCCCCAAAAGAACTCGGGCCAAGGGGTATAAAAAGAGGGTGGGACCATATTTTAGATTCTTGGGCTGGACCCAAAGGCATGATTCTTGGGTGTTCAAACATATCCCCTGAGGTTGGGAATCAAGCCATATGTAGTTAGGGAAGATGTTGTGCAGTTTAACATCTTGCAGAAAAGACGTAGAGTGATCTTAGTTTACTCTCATAGAGCTCAGACCATGGATTGGTAAGGAATGCGTGTGACACATGGTGAGGTGATTATGAAACGTGACATGAATATGGACCTGTAGTCCAGATTACCATGTGTTACTTGGGGAAGCATTTTGGTCAAGGGACCAAACTTGAACTTTAGGTTGGTACCATAGAGAAATGTCTAGGCCTTCCTACGTATCTCATGAGAATGAGAATCTCACCGAACATAGTTCTGATAGGTGGCACGGTAAGGTACCGGTGCCAAGGATAAAAGGGGCATGCGGGTGTGGCCCTCGCACCAAAAGAAGCGGCATTTGACAGGTCTTGTTTTTCCTTTATGTTTAATGGAGGTGTTCATTTGTGAAGCGATGGGCCTAGAATAGAGAATCTAGGCATCTCAACAAGAATCCAGATGAATGAAGGCATTGAAAAATGGTATTGTGTTTGACCGATACCAATCATGATGTCCCTTGAGCGAGGACATCACAATGTAGTGTCATTTCGTCATGCGGCCGAGATGATATTGTCTCAGTTTAAGGTCATGTGAAGGGTCTAACCATGCATTTTAACATCGTATGGTATTGAAATAATAGTTTAGAGTCATGTGGGACTTGGCAACATAGTCTAGAGTCATATGGATCAGGCATATACACGAAGGATGAGGTTTGAAAGGGAATGTGCACTGCATGATAAATCATACCCGATGTGAATAAGGACAAGTTCCATATCATACTGTGCATGATTCTATAAAAGAATCCTTGGACCGAGGGGCCAGGAAAGATTAGAGGATTAGGGGGAGGGTAAATTAGCTCCCAATTGAGCTGGACCTGTAGACGAGGTGTCTAGGTGTTCCTACATATCCCATGGAATGGGAATCAAGATCTATGTAGTTCTACAAAGGGGAAATATGAAAAGATCATAGTTTAAGGTCTTAGAACATGGACCATGAAAACTTGGGACTATTCTAAGTAAGTGCGGACCTTAATCTGATCCCTAAACCTATGTGTGTTGAAATAGGTGTAGGAAACAAGGGAGAATAAGACATTTGAAATACCTGAAATACATGAAAAGGGGGAATCAGTGTGGAGCCCCGATTGATTTCCTTATCACATCTTTTTCCTCCTAACATGCGAATGTGCAGTGAGGAATAGTACCAAGAGTTTCACAATTCTACTTGGACATGATGAGGTGGAGAATGATGTAAGTCATGCAACCGACATTTTGGGATTAATGGGGTTGGCATGATGATGGAGGATAACTGTTGACCATGTTCGAAACACATCATCCATATCGTGTGACCTGAGGTGGGAACCAAAAACGAGCATCGACCAGTGACCAAATTCGCAATGCGGGACTTGTATTGATTTGTTGCTTGAAACCCTTGGGGACGTTTCCCCGTAATGGTATGAGGGCCCTTGGGTCGAGTATCCATGCCATTTGGGGGTCCCTTTGGGTGTGAAAGTGATGGAAGCCCTAATTAAGGGGAACACGAAGCCTGAGTAATGGGTGAAATCATGTTCAGGTAGAATTCGACATTCTAGGTTCTAAACCATAGCACCCTTGGGAAGATTAGTGAATCGCCGAAGAGGACTGAGGGCTCATCTTGAGAGTGGCTAAATTGAAAAGAGGAGTATAGCGCAAGGGGATTGAAAACTCTTGGGAGGAGGAGGTAAATGGAATGGTTTTTACAAAACCTGATGTGAATGAGGAAATAATCCCATACCACACCATATACCCTTCTCCCTGGGGGAATGCAGGTCAAGTGTCCAAGATGAGGCTGGACCCAAAGACTAAATGATTGGGCGGTCCTATGTATCCTATGAGGATGGGAATCAAGCAACACTTAGTTCTTGTAGAGAGTAATGTGCTTTTTTCCATCATTCCATAAGGACACAAATGGGTAATATACCCCACACCGAGGGGGTGCACAGTGCAGCGAGTAACCTGATGTGAATGAGGAAATAATCTCATACCTGGTCGTACAACAATAAATGGGTACTTGGGTCGATGGCCTGAAAAGGCCATGGGGCCTGAGGCTCGGCCTTGTACAGAATGTCTTGACCATCTTGTCATTTTATGTCTTGCATTTAGGACGAGGTGACCTTAGTTTAGGGTCATAGAGATCAGAGCATATATGCCTAGTTTAATGTCATATGCATGGTAAAGGAAGGGAGAACCTTCGGGCTTATTGTAGAGACCCGAAGCTTATCGTACATGGACATTACATTACTTTTGCGGAATACTTAGTACATAGAAAAAACACACACACACAAGGACCGTAATAGTTTAGTGTCTTTGGAAACTCGGAACGTAATCTTCTAATCCTGGTGAAAGATCTTCAAAATATCCCACAAAGATCTTCCTTTTTTTTATACCTAAAACCTTTCTTTATATCCTGGGGAAAAGAAAACATAAAAGGGTGAGCTCAAATGCTCAGTAAGGGTAAACAAAAAAAATATCAATCACATCATATACATAAGAACATAGCTTTTGGAAATCTTAACCTGCAAAAGATCTCATAATATCATAACGTGGGATAAATCATAGAAGTGAAAATGAAATCATAACTTAAAACATTACTCATTGTGGCATACACACATAATCATAGAGAATCATTTCTTGTTAGTCAAGACTCATTGCCAAGACTATCTTAGTGGACAAAGTCCCTTTCTGAATCGAGTAATCCTCGTTTCAGTCCTGTTTCACTGAACCGGTATAACCTACCATTCCAGCCATGTCTATCTCATGAGATATAAAATCTTTACCCAATGCATTGGAGGGAGATATCGGTCCCACCCATCTTATAATGAATCCTTTCTTATGTGTGCCACATAATCATAAATCATACATCATTTCATAACCCATGTAATAAAAATGGGATTCTTAAACAACATGACATCATAAAACAATTCATATAAGATAAAGGAATTCATAAAAATATTTCCATCACAACATAATCAAATCCATGTAATAATAGGGATAAAAACAGAACCCTTTTATTATCTTAGATGGAAAATAATTTTGATAAAATACTTGAATTGAATTCTTGAGGAAAATATCCTTTCTTCTTCAAAATCAATTTCTTTTCACAAAACATCATGAAATTTTAAAAGAAAGAGATTTTATTGAAAATAGTCATGAAATCTTTTGGAGGAAGCTTCATGAAAATAAGGCTTTATAAAACCGTAAAAATCCGTTCATGCCGTTTACGTTAAAAAAAACATTCTTCGTACTTTTGTCAGAAAAGTCAAAAAGTACCTCGTATGAAAAAGCGACAAAAGATTCCTTTCATATTCTTTACTAAAAACTCACCGAAGAGTAAAATTGGATTTAAACTATTGTAAGTGGATGGAAACAATATTACATATTGAAGGAACATGGATGTGGATGATAAAATACACCCCAGTAATTACTTACGAATAAACAATCTCGGATAAAAATGAGATTGTGATATTTCCCTTACCTTAGGTCCAATTTGCTTCATATGTGTCCGAACCTCCTGTATAATGATTTAAATAATGTCATTGACTTATTACAGAATCATATTCATTGTTATGATATCATATATGGTTCACTTATGACATTATATTACCCGTTCTTTTGTAAATTCCATGTTAAAGAAGCGTTTTGGGTAAAATCGTTTCATTTATCGTAGGTGTTTTGACTTGTTGTTCTTGACATCATTATTACTTATATCATGATTTACTTACTTCCAGAATATAAAATATGATTTATATATCATATATATTCAGTATATATATATATATATATAATAGGTAGATAAATAAAATGAAAAACACCGTTCATGGAGACGGTAGTCCGTACGTACGCATGAACGCTGTTTTCCTTTCCTTATTGTCTTGAAATGGAAGTAAGTAGATGACATACATATGTATATATATACATAAATCCAGTAGCTTTATAATGTCATATATTTCATTATTATTTATTATATATACATTATAATCATTCTTAAATGGTTAACATGGAGAATGAATCTCATCGCGTCGTGGAGACGGTAGTCCGTACGTACGCACGAGCGATGATATCATTTCTATAAATATTGAATTGAATTGGAGTGGATTATACAATATATCAGAATCAATATGATGTTTTAATAACTATGTATAGTTATTCTTTACACCATTATACCCATCCATGTAAGGTGGTGGTGGAAAATAGATTACACCACGGCGTGGAGACGGTATTCCGTACGTACGCACGCGCGGTGATTTCTTTTTCCGTAGGATGGATAGATGGTGAAATAGGGTTGTTTCATACTTATAATAACATATCAGTATATGAGTGATACTGATGTTATTACTTCATAATGAAACAACCTAAGAAGAAGAAGTGGAAGAATAAATAAAGATGAAATAATTGGTAACGGTAATTACCTCTTCTTTGAAGCGCCTTTTGGAGACCTCCTCTTAGGGAACTAAAATTGGTCTTTGAGGAAGACCAGAACCTCTAGGATGTTTCTAGGGAAGTGGAGAAGAGATTTTGGCAGGGGTTGGCCGAGGTTGAGTTCTCAAATTGGTGTGAGGAGGAGGGGGAGGAGCTGTTTTTTTATAAGGGAGGAGAGGGGCACCTTAGGAATATCTCAAAATATTATTTTATATTAAAGTCAAAATCGGTTTATAATGGTTACAAAGGGTCTTATTTCGAAGATAAGGTGGGGAGGGGTCGAAATCCTATCAACCAATAGAATTTAGACAAGTTTAGGATATTATTTTAACCTTATCAATTAGATTTAACTCTAAGTTAAATAATTTAACTTTTACCATGTCTTTTTGTTTTCTTTCACTATATGGTTAATAAACTTACTATAACATGCCAAACGAACCCCAAATTTATTATTATTAATATATATATCCTTATCTAAGTCATTTGGCCGAAATTTAGATTTTTAAGAATAAAATAACAATTAATAATATAATATTTGATTTAAAAACTATTTTGTGTCAATTTTGACACTATTTGATATATGATTTTTGTGAAAGTCATAACAGAATTATATGTTCGAACCTAGTTGATTGAATTAACACTAATATATCATAGTAACCTAGAAAATAAGTTGAATTCATAAAAAGTCTTAAATTACATTTATTTTGGTGTTTATAACATCAATTATGTCAATATTTCATTAATAAGATAATTACTGCATCATCTTTGTGTCATAAATAAATTAAATTATTTGATGTCTAAAAATTACAAATAAAATACCATTATGTAGGAAATCTTTTTAGCTTTCTAATGAATATTTACAATCGAATTTATCTTATGTATAACCCTAAATTAAAAATGTTTTAGTAAATAAACTTTGATTTTAACTCTTTTAACTCTTCTTTGAATTAAATAATAATAAATGTCCTAATCTAATCCAAGTGGGCCTAAATGGTCATATTTTATTCCTAAGTTTGTTTTTGGTCGAATTACACTTGTCCAATAGAATTAGGACATGTGTTAGGGTAATAGTAATATCATATTTACCCTTAGTTACCCTATTTACTATTAACCGCGGTAAAAAAAAG
Source organism: Viscum album (assembly GCA_963277665.1). Taxonomy (NCBI): domain Eukaryota; kingdom Viridiplantae; phylum Streptophyta; class Magnoliopsida; order Santalales; family Viscaceae; genus Viscum; species Viscum album. The sequence continues at coordinate 29,216,671 of OY728150.1, read as the reverse complement.
TAAAAAGGTACTATTCACCAAAAAATTATTTTCATCTCATTGAACCACATTTTAGTCCTTGATATTAACCGTGTCTCTCGGATTTTCGAAATTCCATTCACAGAAGCGGCAAAATTATGTTTTATGAAAAATTCAGTTTTTTTTAACTACCACTTAGTAGTTTCACTATTCATCAAAAATTGATGTTTTTCAGAACAATGCCAAAATTTCATCATAAGCTATATTTCATATTCCGAATTCAAAAATGAAATCTAGTTTACCAAATTCATAACATAGAAGTTGCATTAATTAATTTTATAATTAAATCCCGCTGTTAAAATAAATAGCGTGTTTTTAGGAAACAATATATATCAAAAGATTGACACTTGATTATGTCTGGTTTAAATGTGAAATTACAACCAATGACAAACATTGTATTAAATTGTAAAAATATATTCTAAATATACTTTAAAACCACTCAAATTAATAATTTATCACTATTAAAAATTTCGATTAAAAAAGTTGTTTTTAATTAAAATTTAGTAATTTTCACTATTCATCAGAATATGAAAGTTATCCGAAATGTACCAAAATTTCACCTTAGGCTAAATTCGATACTCCGAATCCAAAAATGAAGTTCATTTTGAAAAATAAGATTTACAGAATTTTAAAAAGTGGTTATTACTATTCATAACGGCTAGTTTTAATAATATTTTAATAGCACATCGTTGTTTAGTGAAACTCGGTATTGCGTATTACACACGCTATCGAGGAAGGTCGCGATTGCGTGTAATGCAAGGCAAGACAAAGATGCGTGTTGTGAAAGCTCCTTTTGGTGTAGCGTACAACACAAGACATTAATAAAATTAAAAAGAATATTTCTTTATAAAATCTTGGGCTGTTACATTCTACCCCCCTTAAAATGAATTTCGCCCTCGAAATTCATCGGGGTTATAAATGGTTTACTATTCGAAAGTTTCTTTAATAGAATCCCACATCGTAAAAAGGAATATCAAAACCAATCTTTAAAAACAAAAGTATGAAATGTAACGGTTACCCAAATAAACTAATCATTGGGTTTCCACATAGGTGAAAATATGGATATGGAAGAGAAATCTAACCATCATGTTCTGATGGAGAGTGGTAGAGAACATGGCTATGGAAAAGCCAGTAATCACAAATCCATAGATTTGTGATGATATAAGGTACCATCTGATTCATTAGGTATAAGATCACTAGGACAACATTTTTGGTTTTCAAGATCATTTCCCCTAAAGTTGAAAATTTGAATTAGAATAAATACTTACTTTATTTTGGTACAATCTCACTGTTTTTCGTGCTTTGAATAATTTCCACTTCATCTCTTAAATAAATGAAGTGGTATTTGTTATTCATGAAGTGTTAGCAGATCATGTGATAGAATGACAGGTCATTCCATCTGTCTCAAACAAAACGTTAGCAAAACTTATATACATAAGTCGATCTATAGTGAGATTAATCATATATGGTTCCTAAAATGGACTTATACTTCATATATCATACTGCTTAATATAATAAAACTAGTTTCTACTAAACAGGGACTTCCTGTAGGCCAGTGGTAGGCAATAAAGGCCAGTCGCACTTCGGTTGTGGGTTCGATTCCCACAGCCTTGTCCGAAGCGATGGGCTGTCGCCCGTCCTGCAGGTTGTCCTTTTTATAAAACTATATTACTATAACATCCCATCAATAATATCGAAAAAACTTATATCCTTAAAAAATACTAACTTATGTCCAACATAATCCATTCCAATCTTTAGGCTTATCCATAATACTGCAGTCCATTCTCATAACATAGTGAAAACGATTACCAGAGATTTAATACTGTCGTTGATCCCCACATATCATAAGATATGTCTTGTTGGTCACATTCCAAACATTCAAAGTCCTTAATCGTGTATTCTCTTGAATAACTTAGTGAAGACATGAGTGCTGTTAAAAGTTAACACTTTCCACATACCAAAATCCTCAAAATTCTATATACTCAAACCATGATATCACTTAGTCCTTATATCAATCATGAGCTCATGCATACAATCAAACATCTCATTATCTTCTTATACTTTCATTATGCACTTATCATCTACTTTCCAAAATATTTGAATCACTTTTCATAGTTACCGGTACCTTAAAATTATTGAAAACCACAATAGACCAATACTTAAATATTTTAACACACCATAAAAGTACCTCAACAACAACTTCAGTCCATCCACATCAATGATTATCCTGGAATAAGTCCTTCCTTGATTTAGAAGTAACTTTTTAGGTCAGGGCATTGAGTTGGGTAATGCCCATGTTCTCCACAAATAAGACATTGAACTCCATAACAGTCTGTCACTCTATGACCCTTTTCTCCACACAGATAACATCGGTCCCTCCATTTGAGGTATTCCTCAAGGTTCTTCTTCCCTTCTTTAGAAATCTCAATCTTCCTTTCTTTATCCTCCTCAACATGCGAACATTCATAATAGTCTATCTTCCTCTTCTTTGAAGAATTAGGCATACCACTAAATTTCACCTTGTTAATCATATATCGCGATGACTGATTCGGCATAATCACAATATCTTTATCTCTAGGCATCACACAATTTTGTTGCTCATAGTCACCAATTTGTCCATTGGATTCAATGTTAACCAAATTCCTTCTGGTTCCCTCCCTTAACTAAAACACAAAAATAATTTTGTGAAAATCAAAAATCATGCTAGAGAAAACAACATAGTAAAGGGAAAGTATCCTCAATAACTAACTTCTTAGGTTTAATCTAATATCGTTACCATAGTTCTAGGAATATATCCTATACATATACTTATCCTTAAGGACATCCCTAGACATACCTTAGAAATAACTCTAGGGATCTCACTAACGTTTTCGCATCCTAGTTTCCAAAGGTTGACTAAACCTTTCCTCTGATACCAACTGTAGAGACCCGAAGCTTATCGTACATGGACATTACATTACTTTTGCAAAATACTTAGTACATAGCAAAAACACACACACACAAGGACCGTAATAGTTTAGTGTCTTTGGAAACTCGGAACGTAATCTTCTAATCCTGGTGAAAGATCTTCAAAATATCCCACAAAGATCTTCCTTTTTTTTTACCTAAAACCTTTCTTTATATCATGGGGAAAAGAAAACATAAAAGGGTGAGCTCAAATGCTCAGTAAGGGTAAACAAAAAAAATATCAATCACATCATATACATAAGAACATAGCTTTTGGAAATCTTAACCTGCAAAAGATCTCATAATATCATAACGTGGGATAAATCATAGAAGTGAAAATGAAATCATAACTTAAAACATTACTCATTGTGGCATACACACATAATCATAGAGAATCATTTCTTGTTAGTCAAGACTCATTGCCAAGACTATCTTAGTGGACAAAGTCCCTTTCTGAATCGAGTAATCCTCGTTTCAGTCCTGTTTCACTGAATCGGTATAACCTACCATTCCAGCCATGTCTATCTCATGAGATATAAAATCTTTACCCAATGCATTGGAGGGAGATATCGGTCCCACCCATCTTATAATGAATCCTTTCTTATGTGTGCCACATAATCATAAATCATACATCATTTCATAACCCATGTAATAAAAATGGGATTCTTAAACAACATGACATCATAAAACAATTCATATAAGATAAAGGAATTCATAAAAATATTTCCATCACAACATAATCAAATCCATGTAATAATAGGGATAAAAACAGAACCCTTTTATTATCTTAGATGGAAAATAATTTTGATAAAATACTTGAATTGAATTCTTGAGGAAAATATCCTTTCTTCTTCAAAATCAATTTCTTTTCACAAAACATCATGCAATTTTAAAAGAAAGAGATTTTATTGAAAATAGTCATGAAATCTTTTGGAGGAAGCTTCATGAAAATAAGGCTTTATAAAACTGTAAAAATCCGTTCATGCCATTTACGTTAAAAAAAACATTCTTCGTACTTTTGTCAGAAAAGTCAAAAAGTACCTCGTATGAAAAAGCGACAAAAGATTCCTTTCATATTCTTTACTAAAAACTCACCGAAGAGTAAAATTGGATTTAAACTATTGTAAGTGGATGGAAACAATATTACATATTGAAGGAACATGGATGTGGATGATAAAATACACCCCAGTAATTACTTACAAATAAACAATCTCGGATAAAAATGAGATTGTGATATTTCCCTTACCTTAGGTCCAATTTGCTTCGTATGTGTCCGAACCTCCTGTATAATGATTTAAATAATGTCATTGACTTATTACAGAATCATATTCATTGTTATGATATCATATATGGTTCACTTATGACATTATATTACCCGTTCTTTTGTAAATTCCATGTTAAAGAAGCGTTTTGGGTAAAATCGTTTCATTTATCGTAGGTGTTTTGACTTGTTGTTCTTGACATCATTATTACTTATATCATGATTTACTTACTTCCAGAATATAAAATATGATTTATATATCATATATATTCAGTATATATATATATATATAATAGATAGATAAATAAAATGAAAAACACCGTTCATGGAGACGGTAGTCCGTACGTACGCATGAACGCTGTTTTCCTTTCCTTATTGTCTTGAAATGGAAGTAAGTAGATGACATACATATGTATATATATACATAAATCCAGTAGCTTTATAATGTCATATATTTCATTATTATTTCTTATATATACATTATAATCATTCTTAAATGGTTAACATGGAGAATGAATCTCATCGCGTCGTGGAGACGGTAGTCCGTACGTACGCACGAGCGATGATATCATTTATATAAATATTGAATTGAATTGGAGTGGATTATACAATATATCAGAATCAATATGATGTTTTAATAACTATGTATAGTTATTCTTTACACGATTATACCCATCCATGTAAGGTGGTGGTGGAAAATAGATTACACCACGGCGTGGAGACGGTATTCCGTACGTACGCACGCGCGGTGATTTCTTTTTCCGTAGGATGGATAGATGGTGAAATAGGGTTGTTTCATACTTATAATAACATATCAGTATATGAGTGATACTGATGTTATTACTTCATAATGAAACAACCTAAGAAGAAGAAGTGGAAGAATAAATAAAGATGAAAGAATTGGTAACGGTAATTACCTCTTCTTTGAAGCGCCTTTTGGAGACCTCCTCTTAGGGAACTAAAATTGGTCTTTGAGGAAGACCAGAACCTCTAGGATGTTTATATGGAAGTGGATAAGAGATTTTGGCAGGGTTTGGCCGAGCTTGAGTTCTCAAATTGGTGTGAGGAGGAGGGGGAGGAGGTGTCCTTTTATAAGGGAGGAGAGGGGCACCTTAGGAATATCTCAAAATATTATTTTATATTAAAGTCAAAATCGGTTTATAATGGTTCCAAAGGGTATTATTTCGAAGATAAGGTGGGGAGGGGTCGAAATCCTATCAACCAATAGAATTTAGACAAGTTTAGGATATTATTTTAACCTTATCAATTAGATTTAACTCTAAGTTAAATAATTTAACTTTTACCATGTCTTTTTGTTTTCTTTCACTATATGGTTAATACACTTACTATAACATGCCAAACGAACCCCAAATTTTTTATTATTAATATATATATCCTTATCTAAGTCATTTGGCCGAACTTTAGATTTTTAGGAATAAAATAACAATTAATAATATAATATTTGATTTAAAAACTATTTTGTGTCAATTTTGACACTATTTGATATATGATTTTTGTGAAAGTCATAACAGAATTATATGTTCGAACCTAGTTGATTAAATTAACACTAATATATCATAGTAACCTAGAAAATAAGTTGAATTCATAAAAAGTCTTAAATTACATTTATTTTGGTGTTTATAACATCAATTATGTCAATATTTCATTAATAAGATAATTACTGCATCATCTTTGTGTCATAAATAAATTAAATTATTTGATGTCTAAAAATTAAAAATAAAATACCATTATGTAGGAAATCGTTTTAGCTTTCTAATGAATATTTACAATCGAATTTATCTTATGTATAACCCTAAATTAAAAATGTTTTAGTAAATAAACTTTGATTTTAACTCTTTTAACTCTTCTTTGAATTAAATAATAATAAATGTCCTAATCTAATCCAAGTGGGCCTAAATGGTCATATTTTATTCCTAAGTTTGTTTTTGGTCGAATTACACTTGTCCAATAGAATTAGGACATGTGTTAGGGTAATAGTAATATCATATTTACCCTTAGTTACCCTATTTACTATTAACCGCGGTAAAAAAAAGTAAAAAGGTACTATTCACCAAAAAATTATTTTCATCTCATTGAACCACATTTTAGTCCTTGATATTAACCGTGTCTCTCGGATTTTCGAAATTCCATTCACAGAAGCGGCAAAATTAAGTTTTATGAAAAATTCAGTTTTTTTTAACTACCACTTAGTAGTTTCACTATTCATCAAAAATTGATGTTTTTCAGAACAATGCCAAAATTTCATCCTAAGCTATATTTCATATTCCGAATTCAAAAATGAAATCTATTTTACCAAATTCATAACATAGAAGTTGAATTAATTAATTTTATAATTAAATCCCGCTGTTAAAATAAATAGCGTGTTTTTAGGAAACAATATATATCAAAAGATTGACACTTGATTATGTCTGGTTTAAATGTGAAATTACAACCAATGACAAACATTGTATTAAATTGTAAAAATATATTCTAAATATACTTTAAAACCACTCAAATTAATAATTTATCACTATTAATAATTTCGATTAAAAAAGTTGTTTTTAATTAAAATTTAGTAATTTTCACTATTCATCAGAATATGAAAGTTATCCGAAATGTACCAAAATTTCACCTTAGGCTAAATTCGATACTCCGAATCCAAAAATGAAGTTCATTTTGAAAAATAAGATTTACAGAATTTTAAAAAGTGGTTATTACTATTCATAACGGCTAGTTTTAATAATATTTTAATAGCACATCATTGTTTAGTGAAACTCGGTATTGCGTATTACACACGCTATCGAGGAAGGTCGCGATTGCGTGTAATGCAAGGCAAGACAAAGATGCGTGTTGTGAAAGCTCCTTTTGGTGTAGCGTACAACACAAGACATTAATAAAATTAAAAAGAATATTTCTTTATAAAATCTTGGGCTGTTACACTTATGGAAGACCACAAAGCAACAACAATGATTGAAGACAATTGTTGACTAGGTTCGCAACACAGTACCCACCCTTATGTGACCATAGTTCAGGGAAAACAATTGAGCATCGACCGTTGACCATATTTGTAACATGGGACTCACATCAACCTGTTGCCTGCAATACTCGAGGAAGTTATCCCATAATGGTAGGAGAGCCCTTGGGCCTATCATCCATGTCATTCGGGGATCCTTTGGATATATAGGGTGATGGAAACCCAAATAATAGGGCTTGCGAAGCATGAAAGGGATTCTGCTCACGGGATAGATCCTAAATGAAGGAAGGGATGTCTCAAGGGTATATGTGTGGCATGGCTAAATAGCCCAATGTGAATGAGAACATAAGTCCGCACCACCACACACAATCCTAAATTTTAACTTGGGCTAGGGGACGAAAGAGGCCAATGGGACGAAAAAGGCCAAGGGGCTAGAGGCTGGGTGCCCTGGACAATTGTAGCCATATGATCTCTTGTGCAGTTATCGCCTCATCACAACTCATATGACCATGTGAGCAGTGCTCGATGTGGGAAACAAGGAGATGGATTTGGATTTACCTTTCATATAAGGGTCAGATAGGTGGCATCACCCGAAGGGTGTTCGTCGCTTGGAGATACAATGGGGTAGAATGAACCACTCCACTCAATGTTTGGGACATCTTGGTTTGCCTCTAATGAAAAATGAAAATTGTTGACCGTGTTCGAAAAAAAAGCATCCTTATAGTGGCCTTGAATGGGAACAACAAATGAGCATCGACCGCTGACCATATTCGCAATGTGAGACTTATATCATCTTGTTTCTAAACATCCTCGAGGGCATTGGCCCGAAGTGGTAGGAGAGCCCTTGGGCCTAGAATCCCTACCAATTGGGGGCCCTTCGGGATGGGAAGGATGATGGAGTCCCCATCAAAGGTATGGGTGATGCATAGTTTTCCCAATACATTTTAAAGTCATGTTGGGTGGTGAAAGAGTCGGAAATCTCCGAGGAGTGGAATGTATGGAGGAATCAAGATGAGATCGATGTGTATTGGGGAAAAGACCTACAACACACCATATGTCATGACCCGAGGAGAGATTCTGGCATTTGGGCTGGGCCAACAGACGAAATGTTCTGGTGTTCCAACTTATCCCATAAGGATGGGAATCAAGACATATGTAGTTCTTAAAGGCCATGCAGTTTAACATCGTACAGTTGGGACGTGAGAGGATAGAAGAATAGAGAGTTGGCACATAGTGCGACTGTCGTAATCCTGACAGCAGTGTGGCTAAGGAAGCCTACACTAAACTATGCAAGGATCCTCTTAGAGAACTTTACCCAGTGGGACAGTCGAAGAGAAGAGTTTGATTGATGGGATCAAGATGAAATGATTTAGCATTCCTATGTATCCCATGAGGATGGGAATCGATCAATACGTAGTTCTAGGGGTGAAGCTTATCGTCTTGTAGGATAACATAATGATTAACATCATGCGGGAAATTTTATAGTTTACAGTCATGTATGACCAAACAGTTTTGGGTCATGCTGGACCGAACAGTTTAGGGTCATGCCAGACCATTTGGCTCAGGAAAATTATTGCTTGAGAAACTTGGCATTGCTGGGAGGATTTATACGCTCACCATCAATGGTAAACAGGGAGTATGCTCCATTGGGGTAAACCCTGTGAATTATGTAAGGTCCTTACCATTTGGGCTCCAACTTGGGTGGCTTTCAGCCAAGTATCATTGGTGTCCAGAGGTCCAATACCAAGTCACCTTGCAGGAAAGTGCGGAAGCGATCCTTCTTGTAGAAGGCTCTGGATATCTTATTCTGGTGCCTTTTCAGACTGTGTAGGGCACAGATCCTATTCTCTTCAAGTGATTCCAATTCAGCCATATGAATTTCCGATACCTTATCTGGTTCATGCTGGACATAGACCGTTGTGCATAACGAAGGCAGCTGGACCATGATGGGCAGGATGACCTCAGTTCCATACACCAGGGAGTATGGATTCACCTGGGTGTAATTGAGAGTCGTTGTCCGGTAAGCCCAGAGAGTGTTGGGGAGCTTTTCCGGCCAACTCTTCTTATCATGACAAGCCATTTTCATCATAATGTTATAGAGGGTTTTGTTGAACACCGTGACCTGTCCATGTTCTGGCACGTGGTAGTGGGAGGTATGGTTTGAATGGATGTTGTACATAGCGTACAATTTCATCCACTCCGCTGCTCGGAATTTGGTGTAGTTAGAAGTGATGATGGCATGAGGGACTCCACACTAGTAGATGATATTGGATCTCACAATGTAAAGGATAGAACGGGTCTTGACCTACTTGAGCAGAACTTCCTCTACCCACATAGAAAAGAAATCCATAGCGGTCAGGATGGACCAGCACTGGAGAGCTGTTGCCGGTGGATTTGGTACCACTACATCGAGTCCCCGCACCACAAATGACCAATTGAACTTGGTGGAGTGGAGATTTTCTGGTGACCGATGTATAAAGTTAACATGAATTTGGCAGGCATGAAATCTCTTGGAGAACACGATGCAATCATGGATCATGGAGGTCCAAAAGTACCCCAGTCTCTGGATCTGATGATATAGCTTCGGTCGGGTCTGGTGGGCACCACAAGAATAGGCATGAACCTCCTTCATGACCTGAGAAATCTCAAATCATTGGATGCAACGGAGGATAACACCATCGAACCCATGCTTGTAGAGGATCTACCCAATAATGGGACCACTCTGGAGGGTAAACTACAGCGCGCGTCGTCTGACTCGCTCATGCTTGGCCCGATCAGCCGGGAGGTAATCATTTTGGAGATACTTGACAAAGGGGGATCTCTAGTTGGGGTCAATTCAACCACTACATCTGAGGAACCTGGGGGTCCTGGAATGGAGGCTCCAGCGGTAAGATGGATTACCTATAGGTCATCGTCATCATCTGGGGTGACGGGAGAAATGACTCTCCGATGTGCTGTGTCTATAATCTGATCATCCTTCTCAAGTTCTGCAAGTGATGCAGCTAGTCTGGCCAAGGAATTAGCTTGACCGTTCTATGATCAAGAGTCATTAGTAAATTATGGGCGAGATGGGAACTAGTCCATTAGCTGGAGAGTGCGCTCCAACAATGGTACGAGCTCTGGCTTTCTAACAACATAGTCACCATTGATCTGCCTGATTACTAGTTTGGAATCCCTTTTCACATGAAAATGTGGCACATCAATCTCGAGGGCCAGCTCGAGGCTAGTGATAAGAGCCTGATACTCTGCCACATTGTTGGTGCAGCCTTATGACAACTTGAATGAGTATGACATAATGACTTGTGTCGGGGTAATAAAGACAATACCCAGGCCTACCCTGTTGAGACTGGGATCTTTGAGCCTCCTTCTAGTGGGTCTTCAGGAATCACCATCAAAGTTCGTCTTCCAACAAGGGATGGAGTGATCTACTGATAGGATTTCCTCATCAAGAAAATTGAGATCCAAGGACTGGTCAGCAGGAGCCGGATGGGGAGGAAGGAAGTCTTCCAATGATTGCCCCTTAATAGCTTTCTAAGGGACAAACCTGATATTGAACTGCTGAAGAATCACTTCCCACTGAGCTAGACGATCTGTCAACATGGGGCAGTTCAGAATGTACTTCAGTGGGTCTACCCGAGACACCAGTTGTACCTCATGTTTTAGAAAGTTGTGTCACAATTTTTGTACTGCGAATACTAGTGCAATAAAACTCTTTTAGATGGGGGAGTATCTGGTGTCCATATTGATGAGCATACGACTGAGGTAGTGGAGGCTTTTTTCCATCCCCTCATTGTTTTTCTGGGTGAGAAGCATGCTGAGAGATCTTTCCTGGGTGGTCACATAAAGGATCAATGGTTTTTTGGATATGGGTGGCATCAAGACTTGAGGATGGATAAGATACCGCATTATTTCCTCAAAGGTGATCTGTCACTCTTTGTCCCATTCATAGGCGGTGCCTTTCTTCATGAGCTGAGAAAAGGGCTTACTCTTGCCATCCAGATTCGCAATGAATCAGCGTATGTAAGATAAGTGGACTTGGAAACCTCAAAGCTCCCGAATATTTCTTTGGCGAGGAATCTATCTGATTAACATGATCTTCTCTGGGTGGATCTCGATGCCCCTATGTCTGACAAGGAAGCCAAGAAATTTTCCTGATGTGACTCCGAAATCACACTTCAACAGGTTCATCTTCAAGTGGCTAGAATGGAGGTAGATGAACAATTTCTCAAGATCCATGATATGGTCCCGACGCTGGAGATATTTGACCACTATATCATCCACCAAGCATTCCAATAATGTCCTGAGGATTGGATTAAATATGCGTTGCATGTCCCGATGATAGGCGGCACCTACATTCTTCAAGTCGAAGGGCATAACCTGGTAACATAAAGTACCTAGGGGTGCTCTGAAAGCTGTGGACTCCACATCCTCAGGGGACATTCCGATATGATTGTGTTTGGAGAAACCATCCATGAATGAGAGGGCTTGAAACCTAGATGTAGTATCGACCAGCAATTCCGTCACAGGAATTGGAAATTCATCCTTCGTACAGTGAAAGTTGAGATCCCGGAATTTGATGAAGACTCTATTCTGTCCTCATTATTCTTAACTGGTACGATGATGGCCATACATTTGGGGTACTGGACCTTTGTAATGAAGTTGGCCCTGATGATATTGTCAACATTGGCCTCGACCAAGGCACTGTGAGAAGGGTGCATCTTTCTGGGAGGCTGGTTGAACCCGTGATGATTTTCCGGAAGACCGAGGCGGGGGATGGCTACGTGAGGATATAGTCCTGGAATCTCTTCATAAATCTAGGAAAACAAATCACGATGTTGATTAAGGAAGTCTATATACCACTTCTTCTCCTCGAGAGGCATGGAGGCACTGATTAATGTGGGTCTCGGATCTGCCTCGCTACCAAGGTTCACCTGTACCAGTTCATCGACCGTGGCGGGGACTCCCTCTTCAATGGTCAGCGAAGCATCCTTCAAATCATCTTCTTCACTTATGGAGGACGGATCCTCCATGGGGGAAGAATCCTCTAAGTCAACACCCCACGTGAAAAGCTGGTACTAGCCTGGGTGGCAGTGGACAACATATTGGTAGGTTCACATGCTACCGAAACCATAGCAATGATGGTTTTCGATCTGATCTCATCTGGTCTTCAGCCCAAGGTGCCATGCTGGATGATGTTAAAGTAGTAATGTTGCATTTTCTTGAGCCGGTTAATTCCATCTTTGTGAAATAGGCACGTATGACGCTCTTCCGTTTCCATGGGGTGGACATCCCGATACCTTATGGGGGTAGGGGTCAAGGATCACAGAGGATTGATTCGTATAAGAATATTAAGTGATCTCTCATCATTAATTGGATCAGAGAATGTGGTTCCCTATTATCCCAGAGACAACAAAACATTTCCCCATATAGGGGTTTGTGGCCTCTAAATGATGGATTGCGAAGACATAGGCATCATCTAGATCTGTCCACGGGTCGGTCATAGCGGTGGCATGCTCGACCTCATTGGTCTGAATCTACTTTTATTTGCTCCTATAGTAGTCAGAATCCAGATAGCGGGCTTCCCAAGAGGAGAAGGGAGATTTTTCACCTTGAATCACACCCACCCGACCATTGAGGTAGTACTTAAGGCACTGATGATACGATGATTGGTCCTCTGCATGCCGGTGGAGCCATGGTCTGCCCATCAATGCATTGTACGCGGTGTCCTGGGAGACAACCATAAACTCAGTACTAACAAATAGGCCACCAAACGGGGTCTTCGAATGGACCATGCCCATTGGGGTCTTCTCTTTCCTATAATATATTTGGATTTTCATGTGTAAGGGGGTTATATCATCCTTAGATAACCCCAGTTTCTGTAGTGTCTGTGTGAGGATAAGGTTGACCTCGCAGCCTATGTCCACAAGATAGCGGCGAACCTCTACACCATTGAACCAGAGGGTGATGTACAGTAGGAGGATGTTCCCCATGTATAATAGAACCTTCATCTTCTCTAGATAATGGGATGACGTCCTGACATTCCATGTTTTCGAGAAATTCCCCGTGAAATGCCTCTGCGGATGCTACCTCCGTCTCGAATTGGAGGGGGCTTCTTAAATCCTCGGTGAGGGACTCATGAATATCTGGAGATAGGAGAAGGGAATCAAGGATAGATATCCTTGATGGAATTATATAAAGATTCTAGAGAATATCATAATTTTTCTCCAGGTGTGAACTTCTTCTTACAGGAGGCCACTCTATGACAGGAGGCATGGTGTGCCCTACCGGTTGGGACGACGACTGATTGGTGCTAGGAATATCCCATTGCTCACTAGTCGGAGCCTGTAGATTTTCTACCAGATGATGACCGGATGACTGATACCGGATTTAAGCAGGGAATGGCTGGTTGCAACATGGTCGAGGTGGCTCTACCTGATCCATTAGCCCAAAATATGGTGAATTCAGGCATGATGGAGCCAGATGTGGAGGTTGCGCGTGTTGAGCTCTGCACTGGGACTGCTTTCTGGTCTCAGTGGAATGCACAGCTTAGATTAAGGTTCCAAATGATGTTACTTGATGGCCCATATGGTCATGGCTCCACCGACATTGGCGTCGGTTGGGGATGTTAGGGAGGTCTGTCTGGTGCTCCTCATCGTCGGAAGTCATGTCGGGTTTACCAGCTCCAAGGTGTTAAACGAAGCATACCCTTGCCAATCACTTGAAGAGTCATCCACTACTAGGAATATTTTGGGAACAATTCTCATCTCTAGAGGCATGATGTTGCCGATAGTGTGGGATGACTATGGAAATGGTGGGGTGCGTTGCTTTCCCTTGCACCACCGATGCTTGCTCTTTTGGGAAGAGGCTAGCTGAGATGATGATGCAGATGTAGCAACTGCAACTTCTGAAGGCTCTGGCTGATTCAGGATTGCAATAATGATTCCATGGGAATGGGAAACCGTTTTTGGATCCATATAGTCATCATACATCTACGAATCATGGTTAGAAACCAGCTTCTACTCACCTTCATTGTCACTATTGCTATCTGGCCTTACAAAGACACCTTCCACTTGTTCGAGGGATGGGCCTTGCCTCACTATGTTTTTATCATCCTATCCTTGAATCCAGTCTTGAACACATAGCACTACTTGAGGGTGTGCCCCCGGATCCGATGATAGGGCTAGTAGTTGGGGCGAATAGTGAGGTTTTCCTTTTTTGGCTTTCTGTACTCAAGAAAACGCACAATCCCCTGTTCCAAGGCACTTCAAAAGTGGTCAGGGACCTTATTCTCATTGAATGAGTTGGTCCAATTTCATATATATGGGATGGGGGGCCTTGGATATTAGCACTAAAGAGGACCTGGAGGAGCGTGTAGAGGAGGAGGAGCCTGATTGTCCCGCCTAGGTGGTGGCGGTGCATTACACGGAGGCACCTGCTGGTTCTGAGGGGGGCACTACTGGGCTGGAGGCTACGCCTATGGTGGTGGGCCTCTGCGAGTTTGGGGAGGAAGCTCCACTAGGAATAATTCTAGATGTCTGAGGGCCTCTATTTGGGCCACCGTGGTAGACTCTTCTCTGACATCCCTTCTCGCGATAATTGTGGGAGGCAACAGACATGCCTGGCCAGCCTTTTGTAGGGATTCTTCCAGGCGCTGGGCCTTATCGAAGAAGTATTGGAATCCTCCAAGGTAGTTCTGGGTTTTCAGAGGGGGAACAAGTTCCATCTTGACATTCCCAACACACAACGTCAGTAATTTATAACGAGTCAGTGGCATGTGAAGAAAATATTTATGCACATTCCAATAGGCGATAATGTCTGAGACACACTCATCGTGATTTTTTTGCACTTGAAAAGGTCTTTGACACTCATTTTCAACGTGGTGGAGCTAAACTAGAAGAGGAATTTCCTGTGATGGTCCTTCTAGCTGGTTACAGATCCGATGGAAAGCTAGTTGTACCAAAGTAATGCAGACCCCTCCAATGTATGAACAAAACAGCAGAGCATGCAAGCCTCCTACTGCGCTGGATTCCATAAGATGTGCCCACACCTTGAGTTGAAGTGGGCCAGGTGTTGCGGCTGGTCCCCCGTCCCATTAAAGGGGGATAAGGTGGGATTCCCGAAACTCGAAGGTGTCGGCATATCATCCACCCATGCTGGATATGGCTCTCCATTAGGTGGGATTTCCACCTGTCGGGATTCCAATGACCCAAGGCGGGAAATGAGTGCCGTCGTAGGATCATCTTGGCTGGGGTCCTCATCTTGATGGGGTTACCTAACCATGACTGCATTGGCAGGTTTTTCAACAAGGTAAGCAGGCCTTTCATCTCATGCAGCGGCTGGTGGCATTACCCTCGGGGCGGCTAGGGGTGCCCTAGATGGGTCCCTTGGATTTTTGCCCCATTTTGGAGGGTTTGGCGAGACATACATCACCCTCTTGCCATAAGATCAGGCTTCAAACTTGTCTGTGGGAGCAGCATGGTCAGGGCTACTTGGAGGCAGCAAGCCGAGGGGAAGTTGATCCTTCCCCTACTGTACTGGTCTAGGATTGTCGTAGTCTGGCTGTCACTCTACAGTATGTTTATCCAAGAGTCCATCAACCAACTACTTCTTCTTGGCATGTTGTTGGCGCAATGTGGCATTATCAGGGTCCTCCTCCGTCTTATGCACTGAGGTAGATGGATCAGAGTGTTTGGTAGCTCCGACGTTCTCTTTATCCTTACAAGAATTTTGGCTGAGCACTAATGCCTTGGTAGGCGGAGGGAGACCCCACAAATTCCTCTTCTAATGAGTAACTCTTCCTGATGGGTCCAATAGTGTTAGCACTTCCTCTGGGGGAAGATCCCAATCAAGAAGCTCCATCTCATCCTCATTGTCCACTATGTCAGCCATGTTGATCGTGACCCTTCCTGGGGGCATATACTCGATATCGCCAAGCGAGTCAGGCAGCCACCGGATAGGACTAACGAGGAGGGCATCATGCTACCCCCAGCCATGGATTTATGTGCGGGAGAAGCCTCCTTGATAATATTTCGTAGTAACTAAATACTCTTAATTAATTTCTATTAGAGGGCCTTACGGGGCCTGGCAACTTGGGGTGCTGGGACACAGGGAGTGCGGTCAAATCAACTAGACGACATTGCTCACCAAAGTCTTCAAAATTCAATTGGATCCTGAGATAAACCTCTCACTGATGTCGAAGGCGGAGTGTGTCGCCCATAGGATTTGGTGGAAACAATCAATTTACCCTTGGGTGAGGGATTCCGGCACGCAGAAATTCGGCACTGCCATAGGCCAGAACATCTTGGGGAAGTGGCTCTTCATTACCCCACTCATCAACCGGAGGCGGCTGAGGAACTGATGGCTGCACTGAGGCAGACTGCTGGGGCGGTATGCTGGCCGGTGGAGAGTACGGTGAGAGGGCTAACTGGCCGCCGAATCTTGGGATGTCCTCCAAATAGTGTTGCGACCTAGCCACTATGTCGTGATAAGATGGGATGATAGCCACAATTCCTGGCTCAGGGGCTAGGGCTACTGGTGATAGGCCGCAATGCTTCTCGCCCACCATTGGTCCCCAAAATAGCTCCATGTGATCTCTTGTCGAGGTAAAGAGCACTCCTGGTGACGACGGTGATGATTAGTTGATCGTAACATGTGGGGTTGCCAGATTTTTATCCTCCAGGCTATACCAGCGGAGGGAGGTAGGAATCTGATGGACCTCGCATTCTTGGAGTACTTGGCTGATGCGCCTCGTTCATTCCCCTGCCCTTGACTTGGATGAGCAAGAGGAGAGTTCCCATGCGGATTCTTACTCTGCTTCAGAGTCTAAGAAGTGGACAGGTTTAATCTCTATCCGTACCTTCCCATAATTCTTCTTATGGAGGTGATGAACTGACTTCCTACCCCTAGTTGGATCCTCAGGATATGGCTGATTTCTGACATGAGGTCCTTCAGCTGCACTAGTGCTGAGGCGAAGAGGGTTTCCAACTGAGTAAGATGGGGTGTGAGGAGCACTAGGAAAAATTTCAAATGGGACATGGGGATGACCTCCATGGATAACACTGGAGTAGGCAAGACCTCTGCTGGAACTGGTAGGAGCATGGGAAGGACCTCCATGCTTGTTTCCCCTGGTGACCCCAGTATGAGGAGGGTCCTTGTATTGGTCTAGCTAAACACAGGTTGGACATCCTTGTTGGGTGCTAGTTAAGCAAGGTTGGCATTAACTACTCTGGTAGCTGAGTTGAAGAGGGATTTTTCCAGCTACTAAGAGGATACGGGGAGGATCCCCACGTTGAAGAGAGACTGGATGCGCAATGTCCCTACACCGGCGGTCGGGGGCAGGAGGAATGACTCCATACCCAGTGTTATGGGAACGAGAGAGACTTCCATATTGAGTTTCACCTCCATGGAAAAGGCCCTCATTTGGATTGAGGGTGGTATGGGGTGAACATCCATGATGAGCCTTGTAGCGAGGAAGACCCGTGCTCTCTGTGGTAGTGGTATGGGGAGGACCTCTATACTCGGTGGCATCGTTGTGGGTTAATTCGCGGCGGTCACTGCTTGTGCTGGTGACCAAGAGAGTCGACCCAGCCTTCCCATGGGGTGGTTAGGGCCTGGATCATTGTCGGGTGTATAAGTGACCCTGATCAGTGTATACAGGGAACTAATGATATGCGTCATCGGTCACTTAGGCCACAGTAGTTATCGACGATGATTCTCCATGGCGGGCGTCCTCTTCAGCTTGTGTCTGACGCTAGCATCGGTTTGGATGAACCGAAGCTGGTGGTGCAGGTATGTGGGCTACATGATCCTCATCCAGCAAGACTGGGTGGCGGTGCTGATGTGGCCGGGTGAGATTCCTTGCTGGGAGCCCCTGGAATAGGACTCTCATCGGGTTGGGCCGGAAATCACCTACCTCGTCAGCATAGGGAAGAGATTCATCAAAGCGTTCTGAGGAGAGACTCCTGAAATGGTTATATGTCGGCATGGGGAGCATCGGCTCCCTGCGTGGCCCTCAGGGGTGGCGTTTTTGACGAAGCATAGATGCCTCCAAATCCAGGCGGTCCATATCCTGAGTCAGGATTATGCCCTCCTCCTCATACCAGCGTACGATGTCATTGATCACCCTTCGTTGGATAACCTAATATGGGTAGATGGGTCGTGGGTGCCCCCAAGGATGTGGGTGTAGAGGCCATCGCGGAAGAGGCGGAGCCGCGCGGGACTGCCGCTTTGGCACTGCCCTTGCCCCTGCATCAGTTTGCAGGTGGTGATCGTGTTCCAAGTGCAAAAACATGATTTTTGAGGAGTAGGGATATTAACTCGTCAATTCTGAAAGAAAAAGGAATCGAAGACCAATTCCCCAAAGGCATTCCATCTTTCATGACTGGAAAGAGGGATTCACGCAGACAATGTCATAGAACCAGATGTCCAACGTTCTACTACCCCAACATCTGGTGATTATCATGCCAGACCTGCTATTTGCCTGGCGGGACCCAGCACTAGATAACTGGATCCAGTGACACGTTGACCCATTGATGCCTAGAATTCTACTAATCTCCATATTGTGGAGAGTAACTTCTCATCGGGTTCACCATTTATGTTTTTGACACATTCGCTGGGGCACACGCATCTGTCTCGTTTGGCGGGACGATGACACTGTCTATTGCCCCGCATTCCCACTTTCCAAAGGCAGGCGACATTCATCACTTGTTCAGGGATGTTTTCTCCTTGATTGAAATGGGATGAGGGCATGTCTGTTATTCCTCCTCTGAACTCGTCACTTAGTCTGGATCTACCTTATATATTTAAGATTTTGTTCCTGAAACTCTTCCTTGTGAAATATCTTCATGGACAGTGGTTAATTACACTGCTTCTATCAGTACATTCCAAGTGGTCCAGTCAGGGAAAGAACCTTCAGTCAGGGGAGTAGTTATGTTGAACATCACTGGTGTCTCTGGATACTGGGACATTGGCGCGTCTAGGATTCTTCCCCTTATTATAGGGATTCTCAAGGGCACGGAAACTCGAGGAATACCACGTCGAATCCAAGGAATTATATGCCATAGGCATGTCTCTGAGGTTTTCCTCAACTTACCATGTTTAACATTGGGTATGCTGCATGTTTAACATCTAACGGAGATGGATCGGACTGATAAAAAAACAAACTAGAGTGGATCAGATGGGTGAAACCTCTAGAGGGAACATTGATGTAGGGGCCAACGTGTGGCTAGCTTCGCGATTATTATTAAGGGGAATGGGTTATGAGGTGGAAAGATCCTACTGGGATGTGGCGGCCAGGGTAAGAATCAAGATGGATGATGGGAGGTTAAATGAAGTGGATTGAGAATGATATGGAGTCGCCCCTAGGACGACAGTGGTGTTGGGATTGAGTCTCAAAAAGGCTTCCTATGTATCCCTGTATCAGGGACTCAAAGTCCACATAGTCCATCAGATGACGACTTGCCACTGATAAGGGGTTTCAACGGCATACTACTGAATCGAGTCACAATAGCTTACCGCTGAACGGGATCACAACGTCTTACCACTGGATGGGGTAACAATGTCTTACCACTGGATGGGGTAACAACGGCTTACCGCTAGATGGGTGTTCAACCTGATAGACACTTCCTACGTACCTTGACTAGGAGACAGGGATCAAAACCTAGGTAGTTCAGGGAGGAGTGAGTGGGAACCGACGTGAAGATGGTCGGGACCAATGGGTGGTGGGATTGAACCTTCGGGAGGATTCCTACATACCTTACATTGTCAAGGATCAAAGTCCTCGTAATTTGGAATGGTGTGTGGGGCTTACACTCTAGGCTGCCCAAGGTAGTGGTGAACCGACGTGAAGGGGGTAGAAGCGACCAATGGTTGTTGGTCTTGAAACTCAGGGAGTCTTCCTACATACCATTCCTTAGAAAGGATCAAAGTCCACGTAGTTTGGGATGGTGTTTGGGTCATACACTCTAGGCTGCCTAGGGTGATGGTGAACTAACACGAAGATGGTCGGAATGACTGGTGTGGTGAGCTTGAACCTCGTGGAGGCTTCCTACGTACCCTACCTTGGCAAGGATCAAAGTCTTTGTAGTTGAGGATTGAGTTTGGGGCTTACATTCTAGGCTACCTAGGGTGTTATGGTCAATGCTTACTCTTAGCCCATGTGATTCATGCTCGATGTGAGAAACAAGAGGCCGCAAAGACCTAACGATCAAATCGGAAAAGGTGCATACATGGGAAGTATAATGGGGCTTACACGTGGTTAGAATCCCAAAGTGGAAACAAGGTCTTGGGACATACTCTAGGATGGAGGCTAGGTGGCCACAAAGCCCAGTAGTAGAGTGATTTGGCACCGAAGAAATGAGGGGCAGGGATGCTTCCTCATACATGAAAAACTACGGGGATTACACCAGGTTCGTTGCCCTTTCCCCACATAGGATGCATGGGGAGAAGTCACATTTTAATGTCATGTGCTGATGACGATGATTCTTGGAAGTTTAACGTCCTGCATCTTGGATGAGATGCGTTCACTCCACACCCCTCAGACTTACATAACCGGTACCCACTACACCTTGGTGAAGTGAATGCACTGGAAATTCCGTGGTGGTGGGGTGTCATGAGGTGATCCCATTGGGGGTCCACGTTAGCGTGCCTATGCAAATAATCAATAGTCGTTGGCATGCCTATGTGAAGAAGCATGAGGTGAAGCAATGCAATAGGTAGTATCATCCAAGGGAATTTGAAGTTACTTCATAAAGGTCTGGAGGGTCGTATGAGAAAAGAGTGTATGGGGAAGGTGTTCTGAGCACAGGACACACCTGAAAATGATGCTCGTAAGAGAGACATCACGGGAACACAAAGAGGGAGGGTTGTGCAAAAAATTAACAGTTGCATGAAAAGTGGAGGGGCCGGTGCAGAATTGAGCAGCTTGTACAAAAAAGGTCGGGGTGGCGCGCAATGGAGCTACATGCGCGAAAAAGGCCAGGGTGGTAGAAAAATGAGCTTCTAGCATGAAAAATGCTGGGGTGGCGCGTAATGTAGATGTGTAAACGAAAAAGTCCAGGGTGGCGTGTAATCGGCCGGTGTGCGTGAAAAAGAACGGGGCGGTGTGCAATCGTCTGGTGTAGCACGAAATTGGCCGGTGTGGTGCACAATCGGACTTTGTGAGCGAAAAGGCCGGTGTGCACAATATAGACCGCAACGGCGTGGAAAGGTGGGCGTGCAATTGGAAGGAATTACGCGCATAAGAATGGATTGTATGCAATTGGAAGGAATTGCGCACGAGGGACGAGACTGGATGTGATTTGGACGAGGATTAAGCTGGAGTGGTCTCACGCAAAGGTTGACCCCCGGGTGACCTAGCGTGACAAATTCAGTACCTGAGAGCCTTATTTTGTGTGCACGAGGGGTGAATTTTGCATCGGAGAGAAGGTTCAGATTTTATAGTCTAGAAGTCGAAGGGGGGACCTTATTTTTATAGGGACTCGGGTCGCAAATCCACGTGGAAAACAAGCCCCCGCGAAATTTTCCACGCTGATGTCAGCAGCACGCAAATTAAACCACGCGGGGCGGCTGCACGGAAATTGTAACTCCTGTGGTAAGGGCTTGGAAAATTTCCGTACCTAGGCAAAAAACTTTCGTGAATCCCACAGTTTTCCACGTGAGACATTTTTTCGTGCACCATTGAATTTTTTTCGGGCAGCCCCTTTGGGCCCCCTGGAATGGATCGCTGGGTCCAAATATGTCTTCGCTTTGTCGCGCCAAAACCTTCTTCAACCCTTGAGTGTTTTTCGGTGTCTACAATAATTTATACCTCTACCAAACCTACTATCTCCAACCCAAATCCACTAAAAATTTGTTTTCCTTCATTTTCTATCCAAATATTATTTTTAATGAGTATTAGGTAGATATGTGTTTAATGATATATTTGTAATTATTATATTAATATTATTTCAATGTGTTTTCCCAAAATACATGTTGAGGTGATGGTTCCCATACCTTTATTCAGAATTATCAACTGATATACTAGACAGGGATGAAACTTAACAGTTAATTATAAATCATTAGGATGGTACATTGCATGCGATGGGATTCCAAAAATTTCCTTTATTTAAAATTCCAAAAACCTTTCAGTTATTATACATTTCATTATTTAAGTATATTATGATTAACTTTTAATAATGAAAAATTGAATTGTTAATAAAAATGTACCACTCTCTCTACCAACCTCATAAGGAAATATATTTTCATTAATACTAAATTTACCATTATAGTGTATTATATCATGTCTTTGGTCTCCAACCCTTTCATTTATTTGACTGATTCATAATTATTCCCCTATATGATGAAACTACATCACAAAATGACCCCATAAAGGATGATAATTTAACAATATTATCAATATTCTATAATTCATTTTAAATTGTGGGATATTCACCTACACACCCATGTAATTTAATTACCTACTGAATTTTTTCAATTAATACACCCGTTAATCCATTATAAATATTTATAGGATTCTCATACATGAGTATGTATTGTTTTCCAACCCCCTTTTATATGATGGAAGTAGGAGAACTATTATCCTCTCAGATAGGCCTAAAATAATTTATTTTCTCAATTAATTTGTTTATCATTTAAGACAGTGAAGTTTGGAGTATTTATTTTACTCTTATACTAATGTATAATGTCTTCTCATTGGGAATATATTGTCTGTTTTTAATGCCTTTTGAGAGGCATTGATAGTATGATAATGATGTAAAACCTAATACATTATATCATTATGAATTCATTTACTATTTCCATGGAAACAATTTGGGACAGTTATTATATATTGAATTTATATATTATCCACTTATTGAATCTATTTATTTAGTTATTCATTCAAATTGTATACCATGATTATGTCAATTATCTAACTATCATATTATACCCCTTACTATGTGTTTATTCTCACGCCTTTATTTTTTTTTCCATTTTTCTAAAGAGGAAGTGATGAGTAATTTGAATTGTAAACAAATATTGTAGGAGTATTCCTCAAGTTTCAATAAGTATTTATTCATTCAGCAATGAAATTTATGGATAACGTATCCATATAGTCACATAATAATACCAAACAAATATATAATTATAAAATAATTTGTTATATTATATTATAATTTAATAAAAAACATGTGCATGACGTTTCTAGTGAAATTTTATACCAAAATTACAACACCATGTGGTGTCCTCTTGAATAATAATTGATATTAAATTATTAGTCTAAATCCCTTAATATAATTTGGATATCTATTAACAATAATAAATATTATAAAAAAATTCCATATAAGTACATGAATTGGTAATATAGAGAACCTATGTAAAATTACACTCCCATTTGGCTAATCAAATCCTTATGACTAAAAATATCATGAACACAAACTTTTGGTGAAACCTCAGTGTTTTACATCTTAACATAATGTATAATTTTATATTGTAAAAATATCTCACAATAATGAGATTATCAATTTTAATCAACTATTAAAAAAAAGTTAAAATTTAAAAACAGTGATGAAAATATCCATAATCCCATGAGAAATTAATTTCATAATATAGTGGGACTATTATAAAAGTCTTAATGGTTCCCCTAAAATGCATCATCTAGATTCATTCCAAAACATATTACTTTTTCTCAGGTTCAAATAGAATTCTTACGTACACTAATCTATAACACTATATCTCAACCTCTCAAATACACACCCTAAATCTTCTAGAATGCATCATTACCATGAACTCATAACTAATATTGAAGTTGTCATGAAATCATCTATCCATGTTTTTAAGTGTGCTATAAAAATATGTAATCAAATAATATAAAAAATATTGACATATATGTTTATATATATATTATATCTGATCCTATATTGAATTTGGATATTTTTAACAAGGTATCTATCATGTTTCATTAATAAGTTTGATGCCTAGAAATACACTACCTTCCATATCCATTACAAAATCCTCTATAAAGACTACTTGTACTATAGATCCTTAGAATGAATTTGCATATTCTGTCCATGTAAAATCGTACAATTCTTTAAACTATATACACTACAAAACATCATTGTTACCAATCATCCACGTCATAGTATACTATAATGATAACTACCTACACCTTCCTCTACTAGTCATGGGGAAAGAGAGAAATTATAATATCTCAAAACAATAATGGGATATAATACGTCACTATAAACCATTCAACTGATAAAATTATTTAAAATTAAAAAACATATGAATGAAGTAAAAACAATTTAATATTTTCAAATAATGTAATAAAAATTATCCGAAAAAATTCTCCAATATTACTAATATAATTATTAGTTACAAATATATCATTTTCAATATATTCTATACCTATATGGATGAATATTTTTTTGGATATTATTATAATATATCCAATCCATATACTATGCATAATATTTATCATTCAAATGTCTCCATTATTGTAGTTCATGTGCAATAGCTTATATATATAAAAATGAGATCATCTATGTGTGATTCCTCTAACACGGGGAGTGTTAAAAAACTATGTATTATCTTCCCTTACATTGGACCAAATCCTTAACCATGTAGTTTCTATGTGAATCAATATAATTTTATGTTTTTACAGCCCAACTCCACCATAATTTATCCCTATATATATCCATGATCAGTCTCAGTAAATTTATACATCTCTCATATTCATCATAGTCACCAAATGTTAATTATTTTGAACCATGAAATAATAATAATATGTCATAACTCATGATATATTTACCATAATTTAATTTACAATTGAAACCCTTATCATTAAATGGTGGATTAAATAAAAGTATCCACATATCTAGGATAAAGTAGAAAAAAATAATATATCTATAAAACAATGATTTTTGGGTGAAAATAAACATTTATAGCAATAGTAAATATCTATATCATAGTATAGAAGGCTAAAAATGTTCCAAATTCTATGAAAATAAATATTTACATGGACAATTATTAGATTTAGAATATTTTAGTAAAATCACATCACGATTGATGAAACTATATATTAATCCCAATTAAGTCTTAAATTTATGGTTGGGAGATGAGATAGTATTAAATGAGTAATTATCAACCAAAATTCCTATGTTATGGGAGTGAATGGGTGTGTCTATATGGTTGAAATAATATACATTTCATTAATTTAGCTCAGATGTTGTAGGATCTAAGCATCTCTATTTATCCCATGCATCCTCTTATTATATTTAAGATAATATAGAAATTATATATATCCTACTATTATACACTAAATATACAGGAGTAGTTACATAACTCTATATATATCTATGAGATATATAATATAACACAATGTATAGTTGTATTTATTTAGAGTTTGAACAATAACTAATTCATCATTAGTCTCTACTGAAGTAAATATGTGTGAAATATTATAGTATCTATCATCTCACTCTAACCATATACAAAATCTAATTTTAATGATGATATATCATCACATAATTTCAATATATACATATATTTCACATGTTTCATCATATATTAGAGTACTCAATACAAAAAGGAAGTCACCTCAATCATAATCAAGAATCCCCCAGTAAATCATGTAACACTAGTCATATAGAAATATAATTATTGAATCCTCCTCCATGACATACACATATCAAACTCGTATGTAGTGGAATATTATTCTGAAGTAGATATTTAAAGCTATAAAATTATCTACATAAACAAAACAGAATGAAGGATATTTCACACTCCCTATAGAAGTCATGTTCGAGTCATCATATATAACTCAATGTACTTACAAAAGGTCAATAGGTAATTCTAATCATACTTGATATTTTATAATTAATGTTTAAATAGTTTATTTTTCAAAGCCCATATCACCATATCTTATTCTCATCCAATTATTAATGGAAAAGTAAAAATGAACTTAAAATTTATTTTTCTTTTTTCCACACTATATAAGGTAAATCTCAATACTCTATGTTATATCATTCTTTTATTCGCATTAATAACAGAAAGTTTTATCCACCATTATTTACCCTCCTTAATTAAATAAAAATATGGACAATTATTATCAAAACATATTTCATTTCATGAAATTATATAAGTGAATATATTCAAATTAAACAACTATATAGAGATATATATTTTAGATAACATTGAACCAAGACACCACTTCTTATTAACAACGTATTAAAACATTTTGTTGTTATATCACATTATTCAATACTTTATTATCATCCCACCATCTCAAACCTAATTATTTTTATTCTATTCCCTTATTTTCATCAATATAATTTTTATATTATCAATTTTGTGAATTCATTATTTTACATTGAATTCATTATAACTATTAATATATTTAATATATTTAAAAATAATTCACTAAAACATTGTATTATTATCTAAAAAATATTATACCATATCATCAAATCGATATCAATGAAAAAACAGTATTTCAACACCAATTATAGTCATAGGAAAAATTCTATAGAATGGTTAAATTTCATTTTTATATTGAAATAATTTTAATAAATATTGTTATATAATTAGAAAATTGATTTTTTTTGTGATAATGTAATGAAAATTTGATATCCGTGTATTTAAATTCACTAACCAAAAATCAATTTCTATCTACATCTAAATTTGTTTTAATTAAGTTCCATGTAATAATAAGTAACATTTGTTAATCAACCTAACGCATCATTGATCAATAAGACTATTCTTTAAACTGAAATTATTCATAATAAGATTATATACTTATTAATATTTTATTTAGATTGACCAGTCATTATTTCAAAGTGTTACAGACATGAAAACGAGTACAATGAGATGTTTATCATCCAAATAATATATACCTTACATCCCCAATTTTCTAAGGTAGAATCTCCCAAAATGTGTTCCACATTTCACACCCATGTTCATCGGCTCATAGAATCAACCACACTAAATCTAGAATGAAAAAGTTTAATTTGATATAGAGATCTAACACATTTTCATCCACTATATAAATGTACAGTAGTTCAACAATCATCAGATGATCATAATATTAAAAAACATTTTCATTCAGTACTCTTGGTATTAGCCCCACTACACGTTTTAATCTATCTAATAGTATCATATTACAAATAATTTTTGATAAATTTATTTCATCAAGAACAAATAAATATAAGACAGTGAGGATTGTTTTCATCTACCCGAGACATGTTGTTATATTCCTTGTCCTCCCTAGACTCATCACCAGTTCCCACATAGGTGACCATGAACTATAATGGTTTCTAGATAGGGAATAGATAAAATCTCACAAAAATTATTTCCTAATAAAATTTTGACCCATATTTAATGATCTTCGATTATTTTTTCAGTATTTTATTTATATATACGTTAAATCCTAGAGAGAAGGTTATTTTTTAGAAACATCATTTTAGTATAAATTTCAAACAATAAAACTAATCATACTGATTAAAATGAAATTATATTAATCTTGTTAATACATTTTCAATTATATATGGTAGATCAAAGGAATTACACATATAGAGATGTTATTCTCGCATATTTAAATCCTCATAAATAATCCTTTGTAAGCTATATTAAATCTTTAAATTAGATTTCTAAAATTATAAGGTAATTAGAATCAGTTTCTATGTGTATTATGGGTCGGTGGAAATTTAGTTATATAATTTATAGGTCAAACAAACCATTATAACTAGTGACATGGAAAACCAAAAAAATTCCATGGAAAAAATATAGAGATAATATTAAGACAATAAGTTAAACTGAGAATATAAGAGGAAAGGGAAATGAAGTAATTCAAACAGCATTGCCTACCAGATAAATCATAGTGGGTTTTAAATAATATTGACGGTTTTGAGAGACATCTCCCTCTACCTAAACATTAATTGGCCTATATGAAGAAATACTATGTGTTTTCTCCCATTTGGAAACTAT
This sequence comes from Viscum album, assembly GCA_963277665.1. NCBI lineage: Eukaryota > Viridiplantae > Streptophyta > Magnoliopsida > Santalales > Viscaceae > Viscum > Viscum album. The sequence continues at coordinate 29,188,514 of OY728150.1, read as the reverse complement.
TTATGAAAATAATATTAAAATAATATTTTCATTTTCATTATTATTAAGATTATTCAAAAAAATATTATCCATAATGTATAGGGGTGGTTTAAAGTAAACCATTCCCATTAATGAAATAAAAAATGTGAGTGTTGATATTGTAAATTTTTTATAAATTTGTTTATAATAATCCCACGACATCATTGTAAAGGTGTAAAGGCCTAAAAAAATCACCCAATTGATAGGTCTAAAAGGATTCATTGTCATCTAGGGCTATTACGGGGATAACATCTACAACCATATTATATTACCAGTAAATATGAGAATAAAGGGTTTTTATTCTAGCCATCTCATCCATGCAATGTTCGTATCACGAGTAGCGCATACATGGAACCTTTTTAGATCTTATACCTTGTCAGGGAGAAATTAAATTTGACTCACATTTAATGAAAATTTTAAGACAATTGAATTGAAAACATTATTTCCCATCATATATAACAAACCAAATATCGTCCTTGTATGTACCATGAAAACCCATGAGTCTTGGGAATTTTCCATTGATGAAACACGTACTTGTTCTAATGAATCTACCATACCCAACAAGCACCGGAGCTCACATAATAATTATAATAACATTCACATTTATACAAAAAAAGTAAAAATGGTATCCATCATATATATTTTTATTGAGGTGGATTCTATTGATCAATTGTAGCCCCATTATTATTGGATAAAATAGACTAAGTCACAAAATTACCCCTTGGAACTATTTCGGTACTTAAGGCCATCAGAATATCCCAATAAATATATGTACAAATAAAATGGGAGCATATATTTTTACCATTAATGAATATGTAATTCATATAATTTTAGACATATTAGAAAATCACATAAATATCCACTATAATTAGATCATAAATTTTATTATTTAGGATGATTTTAATAACAAAAACCATACATGAAGGTAGATTAGTAACCATATACATTATATACAAAGTAATGATGAAGCCACAGTCCTAGATTTTGAATAACATTAGAGTATGTAATTAGAATACTTTTCTGAAGCCTTCATATAATGATAATAAGCTGATGGGATCTACAAGCTTGAAATAAAATGTTGATCATTAATTGGGAGTATATTATTCAATATCTTAAAGGATTTAAGTAAATTATATACTTCTAATAATTAGTATTACACTCTATTAGTCGTCTGTGATAGGTCTTAGGAATTCATCAAAAGAATGAAAAGGTCTCATCTAATTTTATGTATTTCATAGTTTTTAAATCCACACTCTAACAATTCCTTACACAATTTATCACCCTTATAACTATAAATGGAAACTATTAATGCTTCTCCCAACCATAAAAAAATATCATTTCATTTGTAAAAATTCAAATATCCATTTCTCAGTAATTCATTTCCACAAAAATAATAAATAAAATTTATCGAAATTATTTTTGGGTTGGAATGTAATTGTTGGAAGAGAAAAAAATAATATATGTATTCTCCACTATAGATATTTATAATGTATGTGAATGAAAATAGATTCATTTAATTTTTTTGATGTGTACATGAGAAATCTTTATAGTGGTATGTACCCACTTCAATGAAAAATGTTATTATTTTTATTTGTAACTCTACTTTTCATAAAATAAAATTGTTTTCAAAAAAGACATGTACATTGATAAAATTAAATTTTATTAAAAATATATACCATTTAAACATTTTAATTAAAAATATAAATCCATTTTCTAACATAAAAACCCCTTGTTTTGATTGAAAAATAATGATAAAAACCAAAAATATTTATTAAAATTCATCACATTTTCAACTGACTGAATAAATTTTCATAGCTCAACATCAATCTAAATTTTTAGGACATGATGACATTTTATATAAATGTACAATATAATTATGTAGGGGGTAACTGAAATATCTAGTTCTAGTTTGAATATTCAATTTCTTATTTCAAGTATTTTACATTTATAATTGAATGAAATGTTATATTTGTTTAAGGTTATACTCATATTTAATTATATATAGACTATTTTTATCAGGTCTGTTGAGTGTAATAAGATTATAGAAACATTCATACATTCTAAAAAGTCATGATATCTAGGTTTTCAGCCACATATTAAAATTTTCCACAACTAAGCATTGTAATCATACCATACACTAATAATGTGATCAGTTATGGAGATCATTATAATATTTATTAAGATTAATACATTTTAAAATAACAATGTATACTCTTGAACATAAATATTCAAGGCACCAAACCATGTAAAAGTACAATAATAACTACTAAATTGTTTACATACACCAATCAATCCCAGACATAATAATGAAATTGGGTATTTATAAAAAATGGAATGATCATTACTATTTATTGATAACATCAAATGATTTGACCTTCCTACCACTTCCATTGGTATAAAAACTCAATTCCACTTTTATATCATTTTATAATATACCAATATGAATATAGATCCGTCAAACATAATCTAGTATCACCAAATATCTAAAAATCCCTCCCATTAACCATAAATTACAAAAAATGGACAAGAGAATTAGATGGAATAGAATGGAATGATGTTTCCATTAAGTAATATATTGAAAAAATGATAATATAAATTAATTATCAATAAAAATGACATACAAGTATTCAAACATAACAAAAATAATGTGAATGATTATACACATGAAAATGTTAAATTAAACTATGCTTAATATAATAAAATTAAAATTAAACATATATATGAATAAGATGAACATAGACCTGTACTAAGGTCGCATTATTCATAGTATTTATATATATCTATCATTCACTTCTCATGAATGGAATCATTGATCGTACATAAAAGGTAAAATGAAAAATATATATCCACATTCACTCAAATTTTTATATTATTCATGTGATAGATTTTCTAATAGGAATACACCATCAAAATTATTTAATATATTGTTTTAACCAATAGAACACTATCATGTTCATCCTAGAGATATATGACATTTCTAAAACACATATAATTCTAGTGTAACCCATGGATTCCCTCATGTATTATAAACCTAATATGGAAGGGTAGAACATGTTTCATAAACACGTAGATGAGAAACTGCTAATAATCTCAATAGAAAATGTCCATCTTATGACTTTATAAAATAATTGAAGCATGTATTTTTTAAATATTAATAAATTTTTAGAATATAAAATAGGAACAAAATTGGTGAAAAGTTTAAAAAAAATTGGCTTGTCTACCTGAAAAACAGGGGATCATTTCAATCAATCAGGATCATCCAACAACACCTTGATTAGTTGTGAACATACCTATGTATTTATTATTACTTATATTGTTTGTTATATTGGAAACACATCATAGAAATTCATAGCACATATATAAGATGAAATATTTACAAAATTTGTATTATATCATCATATTTTGGTCTTCTATTAAAATTGGATGAAGAATCATTTACAAGGTAAAATATATAAATATTATTTCTTAGTATCATATTCAATATGATAAGATTATTTGATTACAAATGGTCAAAATAAATTAAAATATATATATATAATAAATATCTAATATAATATCTCTCAAATAGAATTTAAACTTACCTTTTAAATATCAGATATTTAATTGATAAATTAAATATAATACATCCTCAGAAACCACACAAAATACATTCAACTCATCCAAACCTGAATCATATACCCTAAATACAAGGTTATACCAAGGCCACTTATCCCCAAAGAAAATAGTAAATATTTTTAATAATATAAGGTTCGGGCTAACAACTATGAAAATCTCCAAAGAAAAACCACCTAATGTACTCAATTGATCTATCTTGACTTTTAACGATAAAAAATTTATTAATACGATCACTGCAATGTGTCTATTTTTCAATAATAGATATATTTATCTATCCAATTGTTGCAAAATATATGAATCCAAGTGAAATATGTCCTACAAAATGTTTTCCATAGTCATTATACTTAATGGTAAAATTTATACATATTAATTTATTTCACATAAAACCCATTGATGAATCTGATAATTTCCAATATCATAAGATAGATTATTACGTCCCATGAGAACCAATGGTAAACTATTTTATACCATTTTGTTCAACAATATCCAACCCACATAAAAATAGCTCCAAATGATCTCTTTAAGAATTATATATTAAAAGAAAACCCTATTCCATGAAGAATAATTTTGAATTACCACCCAAATCATTATCTACCAAACTATTTTTAAGAAGCTTCAAATCCCATAGAAAAATATCATAACTAAAAAAATAGAATTGATAGGGAATTATTATAAAAATAATAATGATAATATTATATTAACTCATAGAATAAATTTATTAATCCAAATAAAAACTGTTCTATTCATGTAATAATATATTTCATGAATAAATATGGTTTAAGAAAACATCATGAAATACTATTGATAAATTCCCTACGTTAGTTAATCATAGGAATTTAAAAAAACATCAACTGTAGTAATTCAATACACATTCTGTTAATAGAAGTATACTTTTCATCCACATACACCATTAAAAACTCACCAATTATATAAATAGGTTTCTATAACCAAACCAATTACTACACAGGCACACAATTCCAAAACTTTTGCACCCATATTATTAAAATGTAATGGGAAGAAATAATTATAGATTATAGGAGTCTTCCATACTAATATTTTCATTTGATTCAACCATATTCACAAGAAATCATGATAATTTTTTCTTGATCATCTATAAAATAATTAATAAAAATAAGAAGGTCCCTATTTAGTGAAATTAAATTTATGAGTGTGACTTAATCATTTAGAATACACACTGTCTAGGTGAGTAAATAATCATTAATAGTGTTTGGATAGAGATAAAAGTTGATAGAAATGAAATGGTATATGGGGATAGGTTATCGGGTTAGGGTTGTTATGGATGGAGTTATGATTTAATGTTCATAATAAAATAATTAATTATTTTAAATAATTAAAATATCAACTCATCTTTTAATCGAGTTCCTTATATATATATCTCATTAGTACCTAGAGGGAATACTAGGACATTCTATCTCTCCAAGGTGGATCCATTTGGTTCATCATTCATGTTAATATGGTACTTTCTTACCTATTTAATAACATTATGAAATTCCCCTAGTTCTATATAGAAACAAGATAGTTTCCATAAAAATAATTGGTTGATATACTACTTAGACAATATTCAATATAAAATCTACATAGCTATATAGTAACTCAGTTTGAGGAACATTATTACAATTAAACCATTCACCAACTATATATTAGAACAAGTTTCATAGTATTTTTTACATATTGTGGTCAATATTCAATTATGAAACATTTCTATAAGCACCATATTTTCCATTCCTCCTTTTGAACCACCAAATATAATATTAAGAAATACAATATCAATAAATGAATAAGTAAATTAAATAATATTATCTATATAAATAGTTAAAATTTATAATAAAAGTATATATTTTATCCACTCGATTAAAATTTATAGAAATAAAAGATAAATAAAAAACACCCTTTGACTCCAATATCACATGGGAACAGTTTGATTTTGATTCAACTGTATATATTACATAGTATGGTATGAAAATCTCATCAAATATATTTTTTCAATGAGAAGAATCAATAAATATCACATTAGTTAAGATTCACCAACCAGATTCCAAATATAATATAATCATTATACCCACATTCTTGATCTAGGAAATGTGAATTTATTGAAAATTTATATTGTGATCCTTCATATTAACTATTGTAACTAAAATAGTCATGTTAAAATCTAATACTAGTTAAACCTATTTAATTATACTAGAAATAATGTATATGGTTTTCATTGAGTAGATGTACTCCAATATCAACCCAAGATGAATCATCATATTAGTTGATCACTCCTCATCAATAGGATTCCTCAACACAGTTACAAAAATAATTTAAAATTACCCACAATAATCCATGACTCTGAAAACACTAGTCACATGATCTATGATAAATTAATCCTATAATTTATCATCAACTCATATCATGGAATAGATATTATTACTACTAGTTATGAATAAATATTTAAATATAATTTTATGTAGATTATTCTACATGTTCTCATTCATTTTGTTACTGGACATTATAATCATAAAACATGGGTAACTCCTCTAGTTCTCAATAATATTCTCCCCACTATTATATTTGTTATAATGTAATTTAGTGAATACAAATTCCCCACTATAACCACCAGAAACATTATTCACGATCATTATAAAAGTTTTATTGATATGAAAATTCATCCAAATACCCACCATCAAACTAAAAACTAGATGCATCTATCATAAAAAAAATCATTGAAAATGATATAAATTGGGACTATAATATCATAAAAATATGTCTACTAAATGTACACCTCAAATGTTTATTGGTGAATCTATCTAGATAAGCTACCTTATTGATCTAAAATACATATATATATAAACTATCCTACAATGGAATAACACTTTAAGTTATTCAAAACACTAAGATTTAACATATTATTTTTCTACATTGGTAACTTAATTAGAAATAATATATCTTTTGCTATCTAATTGTTGGATAAAAAAGAATTATATTTTTACTAATAACACCCTGATTATCATTAACTGAACTATTTTCATTCCCTAATATTCCTAATATTTTTGAAAGATCTTGATGAAAAGAAATAAACATCATAATAGAAATTTATTTCATTTCAAACTCAATTTAGGTGACTATGAAACTAGGGAACAAATAATATTCTAAATAATTGTTTCATATGTTCTCAAAATATAAATACATTGCATAACAACATCGATTAAGGATATAATAATCTGAAATAACTTGTAAAATTTGGTTTTATAGTCTCAAATAAATTATCCACCATTATGAAATACCAATAGATGTTGAATCATTTCCATTTATTTTTTCTCTTATAAATACAATTCATAGAATATGGAATTAAATTCAATACAGAAATCTTACTTTTCAATCCATTCAGATCAACTGTATTCTAATATTCAGTAACCTCACTAATGCATTTCTAACTTTTCAACTACATTTATATCTCCCTTAGTGTAGAAATACATTTAAAAATATACTATATAATTCAAACATGTTTTTATCATAATGGTATAACATGTCACAATCAAAATATATATTCAAATACTCGAGAAACTCTTGGATATAATGAACTTACATTACTTATCCCATTTTAACATGATGAAAAAAGGGTCTAAACACATAAAATACACTTCCAAAGAGGGAAGACCTATCTAAATACTGGCATTATGAATTTACCCTCTCATATCTTATTGATACAACACTTACGAATATAAACAAGTCATTTTTAGGCATCAACATTAATCATATGAAATAATATTCTATAAAAAAATCATCCATTACAATGCTAAACAATGATAAAAATTCCAATATTTCACTATCATGAAAAAATGAATCCATTTAGTTTATTCTTTATTTACAAATTCATTTCATTACCACTAACAATAAACCAAAAGTTTTCTCTTATGTGATCCAAGGAAAACTATCCTATACACATATTATTACATCTAACTCTAATATACAATTTATGAAGTATACATAAATTTATATCATTTACAGTAATTCATTACCAATTATGATTTTTTGAATAATTATATTACCTTGAATCCTTTCCATGAACTCAATAAAATGTTTTAACTCAATAATCAAGAAAAATGTCACACATTTTCTCGATTCACACATGGTTTATATATAATGTAATTTTAATTTACAGATAAATATTTATATGCATGGAAAATATTTACTATTATATGACATAAGATTTTTATCACTAGAATAAACATCTATAAGTATTTAATCTACCACTCAATCATGGAAATAGTAACAAAATATCCCATAAATAACATAAAAACAACATAGTTATTTAAATTTTCAAATTATCATATTGGGACTGAAAATTACAATAAAAATTATAGAATGATATTATTAATATGGGAAATAAATAATCAATCCCAGTGAAAGGTACGTGGAGTAAAAAATATGAAATTTACACAGATTTGCAAAGCAAAAAAACTCCCTCCTTCATAGTAATCACAATATGTTGGACCGCTGATTTTCATGGAGTTCCCAGAAATGATAAATCACTGTACATGGTGAGGTGATAATTTGAACACCCCCCCCACAAATTAGAATCAATATTAGTGGTGAGGAAGTAATTAAACCCCCCCATGAATGTGAATCACTTTGTGTGTTGAGGCTATAATTCATCCCCCCTCATATATGGATCACTTAATAACGCGAGGAGGTAATTCCATTCCTCAATTAATGAATTGTTAAGGTTATTTTATATGACGGAAAAAACATTTTGAAAAAATAATTATTATTATTCTTCATAAATATATGATCTCATCACCCAATAAACACACTTATAGTGGACTTATGGGTAGAAAATAAGACAAACTAATACTAATAGAGAGACTGTCAATTGGTAATTTACATATGACATATTACAAATAAAAATTAAACACTACCTTGTGATCCTCAATTATGATCCCCCTAACACTCAAAGGTTTATCCTTCAAGAGTAAAACGGACCTACCAGATCACCCAAAAAATGTAATTCCCTCATCCACAAATGAAACAACTCACATGGAATCTAATTCATGGAATTTACCCCTTCATGATTATGTATCCCACATAGCGAAGACAATATCTATAATGAGGTAACCCTAGGGAATTTTACCTTTCCACTATTTTTTACTCCTTCCATGTCTCATTCATCCTCATATTGGACCCTTTATAAACATTGAAAATGGATCCCTATGGCTTACACAAAACTTTGGGAAATCCATCACTAAGATATCCCCTATGAACACCAGATCCATCTGATCATGAGATGAGAAACATCATTTTTTCCTCCCATTACCATTCATTCAAAATGTAAAGTATGAGCCGTATTTAAACTACCTAATTGGTAGGATCCTTGGAATTCTCATAATCATGAATTCATCTCTTAATGTGTATCCCTACTACAATGATGGTGGTTGTAATTTTCTTTGTTCAGGGAGCATCATCTGTAGCCTAAAATGTTGAGTGAATTGGGAGTTATCTACACATTCATCAGATACATAATACCTGAAGGTGAAGTATATAAATAGTATAGGATTATTTAAATGTATAAATATCATCTTTCATCCTAGCTACCATGTCATAGTCTCATACACATCCACCATTACATGAGGAGATAAATGTTCTTCTATTCAGTTATATGTCCATAAGTGTTTTAACAGGATGTTATATTTCTCCTTATTTCTATAACCCCTCCCGCATCCACTATGGGTGAGTAAGAATATTCAATTTTTTTTCTAGTTTAGTTAAAAGTTCCTTCCCGAACATTATCCTCTGACATGGTAATCTTATGTTGTCTCCTTCTTCTCACACCAAACATTAATCACATGGGCCTAAAAATCCGTAGTGATCATGCCACTAGTATGGTCAAAAATATAATATGATCATCCTAAATGTTGTAATCTTAATACTATGTTACCAACCTCTAAAAGGTACATATTCCTTGTATGGTAAACCTTAAATGGTCCATATTACCCATATATTATCAATGGTTATTCTATATAGGCGTAAGACCAACATTCTAAACTACATGGGATTTTATTCGAGTACTCATGGGATATGTTGGAATCCTCCTCGATGTTCAAACACAACTTCTTCAATCAACCATCTTCCCAATTTGGAAATATTCCTAGTAATACTTTTACCCCTCTAGAAAGGTTATATACCATATAGTTCCTCTTCAACTATTCATCATAGGTTTATTTTCCTAGTGAGAACCAACATTACCAGGATGTATTGCTTATAATATCAATCAATCATAACTGACTAATATTCATTTTTGGTTAATCAAATAAGGGATTAACATGTATATGTCCCTGAAAAACAATTTCATGGAACATAAAAAATATAATTCCCATCCACATAACAATAAATGTAATGGTATAGTCTACGTCCCATGGCCCTAAAAGCTACACCGTTTCTAGTTATTTTTCTTAGAACTACATGGGTTATAATCCCTTTCAGGATGATATGTTGGAGGACATCATTTTTGTCCTTATCCGAACAACAAAACTCCAACTACATCAATAGACAACAATAATCTCTCGAGTTTCGAATTATGAAACTTTGAAGCATGATTCATTAAAACAATTCATGGAAAAGTATTTAACTATAATAAATAGAGAAAATAATATAAATATAAATGAATATCTCAATAGAGAACCTATAATATAAATAGATATAATTTCAATGTAGATACTCGGAGACATATATATTGTTCAATTTATGGAAAACATTGAAAAAATAAAAATATTTACTCTTAAATGTATACATGATTTAATGAAGACGTGAATGGTGTCTGGAATTATATTAGGTTTTATAAAGGATTCATGAATATGAATTAAATAATTGATAATATCCTAGGCTATAAAACAATTCCCCCCCAAGATGTGGTGATCTAAACCCCCTATCCTATTGACAAATGGTAGTCCCTAAGAATATATGGAAGAATTCCTAGGTATCGTATTCCATTTAAAATAAGTTCTATATTAAGTATGTGGTAGATATTGAATGTTTATGGAACAAAAACACACCCCATTGGAAACCGACCCAAACATGATAAAGAATAAAAAATGTTGAACTCTACGTTAAATTTTGTTCATTCATACTCAACCCCTCACAATCATCCATTGGGAATGCACATTATTGGGAAAAAAATATTGAACCTGATGTGAATCCTTCATAAATTGAAATAAATTTTTCTCCTACATGTTGGAATATCTCATTTCTAATTTTTACATAATATTAAACTACTATCATGACATTTATCATCAAAAAAAATTATCATCAAGCACTTATCAACATGTGATGATACTTTGATGTGTTTCTTATTATTCATTTTTACACGATCGAAGATTTCACCAAAAAATCCTTAATTAAAAAATTAAATCATAATGGTTGAAAATACATATACATCATTAATTTCAGATGATGGTTCTTTATCATATTAGAGAACATTTTATCCCAATAAATTACTTCTACACACTGTGAAAAAATGTGGTGATCAAGGTGTAACACATGAATAGTAGTACTCCAATATTGGAGGTTGAACATGATTAATCCCTTGACATAATACATAAACAACCATCCACCAAAAATGGATGTGTTTTAATGAATGTAGAGATTCCCAACAATGTTTCAAACTATTTCGAGTGACACTTCATATAATACCACTACATGTTTGTCTTTTTTCTTTGGGAAGTAGGTTTTTAAGATGATAGTGGCATAATAAGAATACATGTTATCCATAAAGTATTATTCATGCAGTTAGTGTCTCAAATTATGTATATTTCCATGTCCTTATAATTATTTGGATGTCACACCATGGGCCATAACTCTTGCCACCCATGTTCCAATGCCGAGGACAACTACCAAGGGGAGGAATCAATCAACCTAGAGCCAGAAGACAAACTCATTAATTTAATGGAAAAATTCCAATATACATAAGAAATCATTGTCTAGGCATATTCCCCCACCCACACCCAGTAATACTTCCATCATTATTTCTCAATTATTAGATAAGGTTGTTGGAATATTTCAGTGACAAAAAAGGGGAATCCCACTCTTCCACCCCCACACAAGACCCCTGACAATAGATTCTAGTTTGAAATAGGGTATATGATCACGGATATGTTCCATATCAATCCACATAATAGACCTATATACCCATTAAATTCAAAAATTTATCTCATAATATTTTGACAGTAATAGAATGGAAGAAATCAATTCCTACCCACATTATACTAGCCATCTGGGATATAATAATTTTATCAGTAAGGGTTAAGGGGAGGGAACATAACTCCACCCAAGGAATTTGGGTATACCACCAACATAACATGATGTTTACTCTAGAGTTTCCATATAATTTTTCATCCGTCCATGAGGTTCTCTCTCCAATTATATTGATAAATAAAAAATATGAAATGGAGAACATACCCATTCCATAAAGAGATTATAAATCTATTTTAATTACTACACTAGGTTAGGAATATATTTTAATGAAAAACCATATGTCAGGCCATCATATTTTTGTAGAACATGAAATTCACTTTGGAATTATCCCCATATAAAGGTCTCTAACAATATAATCCATCTGTGACCACCTATTGACGTACATCTAAAAATAATCCTCAATAAGGAAAATAACAAATCCAGAATCATTCCCATTACCATACTCTATTAAATTATGTTGTTGTTGAGTCCTTAAAATATCTATCAATTGATTCCCAAGACCCTATTTACTTTTCAATAATTCAAGTAAATAGGATAATTAATTTGTTTTGTTCCACCCCAAAACATCACAACCTACAACTCTGGAGGTCCTCAACATATTGTTCTCCCCCATGGTATCCTTGGTGTCCAAACCAAGACTGATCATGATAGATTTTATCTTTATGGTTACATTGGAATCCCTACCCATGATTATAAGAATGAATTTAAAGAAGGACTTCTATTGAAAATGTATACGTTTATTTTACTCCCCATGATATACTTCACAATAATTTTCATCATAGTAAGACGTTAATCTGTAATGTTGGTCCAATATATAATGGATTTCACAACATGATTTTTCTATTTCCCCAGCATTTATTTGGTTAATACATACACTAAGGTTATATACGAACTCTATTTGGGTCACCATTCAAAAGAAAACATCAGTGTAATCCAAAAGAGTAAGAATGATCCACAGATCATGTATTAATCTAAAGGGTTCTTCTATGAGTTGGACAACTTTTTAAGATCATGGCTTCTCCTATGGTAATCCAGAAATCAACAGACCCTCATATTCTCCGAGTATTAATGAAATTAACTCAATAAATTACATATTGGTAAATCATATTTTTCTTCTGACCATGAAAATTATACAATGTTTAAATAAAATTCATGAGAATAGGATGGGTTTGTTTCAATTTGAGACATATTCCACATATAAATTATCATTGGCATTGTGCATACTAGAAAACAAGGTATTTCAAAAGAGTTAGGGAGACCCATGGATTCCCTACTACCACCTCATCAACATTGTTCAACCAATGAAAAGTGTAATTCAATGGCCAAATATTATCATTTATCATAATAAGTTCAACTAATAATACTTGAGGAAATACTTTATCAGTATGAAGCTGATATAATAGAGTTAAATTGACATAATGATGAAACACTAATATAAAATATCATTTTCTTTTATGTTCATCAAGGATATCCACATAATAATCTCAACATCAAAATAAATTCACAATAGGGTATTAAAACTCCAACAAAAGTAGATCTAGAACATCTTATCAACTTGAGAACAAGTAAACAAATTCATTTGGACCCAATGAAAGTAGGATATTATGAGATCCCTTCTTTAGTGAAATAACAAGACCAATGTCATGATGGATAACAAAGTCCAGCCTATGAAATTTTTTAACCCCATGTACGGGTACATCAACCATATGAGGACCTACCCATTGCTTCCCCTATTCATGTTCTGTTCATCGGGTCATCCCAAAAAACATAGCCTACATAATTGAGCCCTTGATAGATAAATTGGAATCCATGGATATAAGGAATGCACTGGTACAACTGCATAGAATTCCTTACCCTGTATGGGTAGATTTTCCTCGTCCTCCAATTAACATTAGATGACCTATATTTCTAACATTAAATGGTGCCAGGGATCCAGAGCCACATCTGATTATTTTTTTATCACACTACATTCCCATGGTGGGATCTATTGATGATTAAGAGTCAATTAAACTAATGTATTACATGAAATCCTTAGATGGAATGTCCTTTTATGGTATACTAGTTTACTATCCTAGTGGGTCAAAGGCTGGTAAGTATATAATTGGTAGATTAACTATTAATTTAGGTCAATGCTTCATTGGAAAACAATCCTCAAACTCTCTAATTTAAAATAATGTTTTATTGATATTTTATCATATGTCATCAGTGCATAGAAGGTATTGAAATACACTATGAACATACATCTTTGTTGGGATGATTTTGTGTCCCTTTATATACATAATTTATTTGTGTAGTTGGAGACACTAGGCATCCCTCTAAAATGTATAGGGAGGATTTTGGACCTTTTGACAGAGTCATTTTTAGAAAACATTATTAATAAATTTTCAATAATTCCCTATGTAATTTCATTGAGCAGTATCCATAAAATAACTTGTTTACAAATTTTTGGGAAATTGTGGTAGTGAAATGAAAATTTATTTATTTATTTTAATAAAAGACTGCTTAATTTTAAATTATAAATCTTATTTATAATTTTTATGATATTTTTTTATTATTATCAGTTTTCTTTGGCATGATTATAATACTTTCCAAGAAATTATCAATAAAAATAGACATAAATTCTTCCCCTAAACCTCAAATTCTATCCAACCACTAAGCAAGGAAAAAGTAGTCATAGTTATCCAATCCATACATAGTAGAGGAATTCTCTGAAAGTGAGATTGTAAGAGGGAAATAGTTCCTTACACAGTGTTCCTCGGGTGGTGAACCCCAAGGGTGTAGTATGGGATAAACCCATCATGGAACTCATGTATGTTCATCCCACATTTTCATTTCTGTGAGTGATACCTAAGATCCCAACCTTGGTGTAGGCTTCTGACTACTGGCATCCATGACTTAGATTCTAAAAATGCATCCCCCTTTGTCCGGTTTGATGTGGGATTCCAATAATGTTGTAACAATTCACATTTTAAGTGGCTGTGCCGCATGCTAAGACATTTACAAAGATTCATCCCTCTACCACTCCCCACAACCTTAATCTATACTTTTGCTACTACTGGTCAGTGGAGAACTATATTTCCATCCCTAGTGATATCGAGATCAATCCCTTCACCATTAATGATGCCCACGAACTCCACTGATCACTTCTAAATTTCCATATAAAAATTATGGTATTGTACAAGGATTATATGGCCATGTGAATTTTGGATGAAGGGAGTACCTCTCGCTACTTGGTGAAGCCTCATATGGATCATTTTCCTTACACCAAGGCACTGCATCATGATTCATCCCTATACAAGACACTATGTAAGACCATGGAAAAATGTACATTGTATCATGCCTCACTATCATGTATTCTTGTACCACACCAAATTTGCTGTCATGTTCAAATAATCACTGACATGTCCCTTTCTACTCTCTTCATTCACAAGGAGAAGAGTCACGAAAAATCTATTCCATGATACCCTATATGAAATTATTCCATGTTTTATGATTTTAAAACACCTAATTTTTTCATTTTATTATTATTTTACTTCTGATTCATTGGGAGAAGTTATGTTCATATAATATCCAGGTCATGGGGGGAATAAATTTGATGGATGAGGTCGAGGAACCTTGGCCCCTTAAAATAAAGGGTGGGGGAGAAACTGTCAAAGAAAAGTTTTTCTGCCACATATTTGTGTCAAGGTGAAGGAAGATGATGTACATGATATTTATTTTTATTTTATATTTCATATCATTTAGTTTTTATTTCTTTTAAATTTCATTTTAATTTCATTTTTTTAAAATAATTCAAGAATAATTTCTGTCAAAGTGTTTTTCCACCACTTCTTCCACCCCATTATTCATATTATTTTCTTCTTGTTTTTTTCTTCTTCGTAAATTCATTTATTTTAATAAAATTTTAATATTCATGTTTATATTAATTTTTTTTATTTTTTTATTTTTTTCTCCTGCTAAATCGCATTATATTTTTATATTTTATTGCTATTATTTTCTTACTCTCTATATCTTACCAATTTTTTTATTCTCTTCATTTTAAATTGAATCTTTTTATTTTTATTCTATATATTATTTCTATCCACTCTTATGAAATCATAATCTGAATAATTGAAGGTTTATTAAAGGCTTGACCTAGGTTAGGTTATGGTGATCTTTTATTTTTACTTAATGATTAATTTATGTTTGTAGTAGATATGAGTGGCATCAATCGATATTGTGATTGTTCCCCTTGAAATGAAACTCAATTGATTAATATTATTTAGTTTAGTAACTTTCCATCACTCTAGTAGTTATCTCTTCAATATATGGAGTTGATCAAATCTATGGATGAAGCAACATAAATATACATGGTTCTTTGATGGTAGAACACCCTCATCCATGGTGTTTCACCAACCTCGATTACAGGAGGAGATAGAATTGATAGAGAAAAAGGAATTGAATAAATTTCTATATAAAAGGAATAATAATATAGCATGAGATTTTATGTTTGGATTAATAAATTTAAATAAAATAAATAAATGAGAACAATGATAGAGCAAACAACCAGACGTTAAACTAAGTCCATTATTTCATTCTAATTTCATTATATTTAGAATTTCATGTAAGTATTTGTTTATTATTTCCAATATTCATGTCATTTAAATATCATTGAAAATATAAAATACCCAAATTTATCATTGTTTTCACAAAAATTATAGAAAAAATAAAATAATTTGAATATTCAAATTACATTAAGTATCTAAACAAACTCAGAAATATCCTGAGCTAAGACGCCCCTGGTCAGCCACTATGATGCATTAGGAAAAATAATTTGTTTCTTACCACACCCCATGATAGATATGATCCATCAAAACCTACACCATTTCAAGGGATCTAATCAACTATTTTCTTATATTTTTGTATTTCACATTTTGATAAAATTCATTAAAAAACAATATTAAAACATTTCCCATTTTTTTCAAATACATACTTGTTCAACTCATGGAATAATTACACCCGGGTTTAAGAAAATATATTTCAAAATGTTGTAGAGGTGGCTATCAAAAAAATATAGATGATCTTATTGATTGACCAATGATTATGATAAATGGGAATAACACTAAAATTTCATTTCACGAACTCAAAGATATTATTGATGAAGTAAAAGTTGATTACCAAATACGGATGGACAAAAATAATGTGCCACTAAAGAAGCCCAATTTTATAGAACACATAAAAGATGTTGAGGCCCAAAATTAAGAGTTATTTTAGCCCAAAAACTAAAAAAATAAAGATCCTAAACGCCCATTATGAGCTATAGTGGATTTATGATGATTAATACATTCCTGTTGAGCTAATTGGGGGAGATCGGCATGATCTAGCTGAATTCTTGAATGAATATGATTTTTAGCATATTCTCTCTGATCACTATAATTTAGAAGCTACATTTCCATTTTATGTCACTCTATCATGGAAGAAGAGGAAGCCAAAGTTTTGACAGAATATTAATAAATGAAAGAGGTGCTCGACTACATGCCACTATCCATTGTAATCCAAATTTCAAGAGGAACCTACCATAGAGGTAGTGATTAATCCAAGATAAAATCAGGGAGATGATATTTATTTAAATAGAATTTTGATGATTCTATTGAATATTATTTTTTATCACTCATTATTATTTTTGAATTTTAATATTTGTTCGGCTATTTCATGGACTTATATGAAAATGAAGAAACTGGACATGCACTAAATGAGGAACACATGGAGAATGATTATTTTGATGAAAATAAATTACTCATGCCCCATTAGGAAACCCAAGTAGTTTAGCCTAAGGAAATCTATATAAAAGATTATCATATTTGAAGGAAAAAATTACTCATTAAAAATACAAATTTTAATTTTTGTTAATTAATAAATACAGTCATATTCTCCCTTTGGTAATTGTGTTTATGAAGCCTATAGAAAGATAGAACTTAAAGAGAAGAAGGATGATTCACAAGTAGAAATGAAGAAAGAGGATAACCCTTACATAATTTTAACCTTTACTTTCAAGATATAATTAATTGTTAAGGGAATTATCTAGTATAATTTATTTGTTGATGATTCATCACCACCAAGAATAATGATATTGAATCTGGGAAAATCCACATGTGGTTATTCCAATAAAAGAACCTTCATCGACCATTGGACATTGGATAATAACTAATAATTACATCTAGAGGTAGAAAAAATTGATGAACCACTTGGGGGATCATTCCAGGATTTATACATTTACATTATTTCTAAGATAATAGAGTTTAATTTTTATTTTTAGTATTATTCAAACATGAAAACCCACTCTATGTTATCATTTATAACTTATATGACATGATCCTTTTACCTAATTGAGTAACTTTATATTATCGATTTTTAATGGATGTATTTTTTCCCAATAACTGGTGAAAAAGAAAATATCATCAATGGGAAAGGGAGTTAACTTTTATTGATTTTCTTTTAAAAAATCTATATTTTTTCCCAACAACCTGTTTGCACCTTTAAACTATAATTGCATGCCTATGCTTGAATTATTCATTACATGACTTATCAATCATGCATGATTTTTTAGGAATAATTTTAATCCTTGTTTTAAATATTAATGTTAGTGATATTTAATCATGAAAATTTAGAATTGGATGCTTCAAATAAATCAAGGATATTAAAATGAGGAATCATGTTTTGATGAAATTAAATTATTCATGAAAATGAAATTTACCATTCATTTTTTGTGATTTTAATTTCTTAAATACATGGTAATGGGTTTATTATTGTTAACAATGAATGGAGTGACATTACAACATCATATTCAAATTCTGGAGAGGATTTATAGACGAATTACATCTGATTTTATCATGAGAATATTTTTCTGAGTGATATTGGGTTATATCACCAACCAAAACATTGGTTTGAAAAATAAAAGATATGACTACGAAAACCCACATATAAATTGATTATGGAATCTTTTTAAAAGCCCTTATCCCTAAAATATTACATATACATCAATATTTTCTAACCCATAGAAATAATGAATATCCTTTTTTGGAATTATCCATGTTTCAACACATTTTTTATCCATTCCTACCCTCCTCTTAGTATTTTCTTGATATTTTAATGATTAAGTGTAGGAGTGAGGGGATTCATAAAGAATGAGATGATTCAAATTGTAAGGAAGAAGTGTAGAATGATAAATGTGGGAATAATTTAGGAACTCAGAATAATATCATTGGAAATTACCTTCTTATAATTATTCCATTTGAAATAAATCACATAAATTCACCTAGAAAACACAATTATATCATTATAAATAATGAATGAATTAATTTAGAGGTATTTATAGATGTTAATGATCTTATAGCAATGAAATAGTAACTTAACCTTCAAATTAGTAATATAACCCTTATGAGTAGTAAACTGGCGAATAGAATAATATCCTTACCAACAAAAGTTTAAATAAAATTTAAGTATCATATAAATTAAAATATGATATAATTATATCGTAATATTAGTAAATAAATGTTTTAAGAATTATAAATTATTTTATGGTATTTCTGTGAAACATAAATGTTTATTTAATTTTTTTAATTAATAAAATTATTTTAAAGAAATTTATATTTTATAAAATTTATATAAAAATCAATATTCTATTGTCTAATTTTATATGAAAATTTTATGATACATTAATTATTTTTTCAATGTTCTATAAAATGAGTTACAAATATAAAATTATTATAATTTGTGTAAATGATGGTTTTAATTTAAAATAAAAATTTTAATATTTAGAAAATTATTTTCATAAAATGGGGTTCATTTTTAAATTCAAAATGTCGAAAAACATTTACCGTGATTTTTTTTTGGATTTTTCTAAAATACTTGAATTTTTTTAATAATAAAATATGGTAATTTACGATATTTATACATTTGAAGTTAAGTAAACTTTCTATTGAGACATTTCTAATGTAAATACCATAATCTCTAATGTCATGTCCCATCCCATAGGTTTCTGTTTCGTGACTACCCCAAGCCCACCTCTGATAGGCCAAGGGCTGGCGATTAGAACCATGTAGTTATTTCACACAAATGGGGGGCATTTAGATTTGTACATAAACACATGCACACTTATACAAGCCCAAAATTTTAAAATTTTGAAAAAAAAACTATTTAAAAAATTTCTGAAAATAATAACATACCAACCAAACTGTGCGAAAATATGACACTCGAAGGAAAAAAGGGTCAGAATACAATCCCACCAAAAGAAGAAGTCTATAAAAATGAGTTTACTAGTACTTGAAACTCATTCTCAAGAAAACACTACCTGAATGGTAGGTGTATGAATGATCTATAATTATGTATAATCACACCATTTCCATTTAATCTCTCTAAGAACCACTTGGTTTGGGTCTACTTAGGACTCCGTCAAAGTGTTGATCATCTTCTCAATCCACAACATGTACAGGGAAAAGCACATATAGGGGTGGGTAAAAAAGTACTTAGTAAGAAACCTCGAAACCACTAAGGAAATACTATAAGTGAATAGTATATTAATTTCAACATAGGTATATGTTTATGACACATATACCATGGATATCCAATTATACTCATAACCATCCACCAGGTAAAGAGGAAAGTCATAACCAATCGTTGCGACATGCTTCTACTAATTCATGCCCTATCCCAAGAGAAAAACATAGGTCAAAGATCAAATCATACAGATTGGTGATCCTTCCCAGATAATACCATCCAACAAATCTATATTAATCCAAAACATAGGGGATCCTTTTTAGAGAATACCAACAACTCTACTGACGTGGCTCGTAACATAGGGGATTCTTCTCAAAGTATACCAACAACCCTATCTATGTGACCCACTATATGTAGGAAAAACACCATGCACTTATAAGTCACACAAATCCCCAAAAAACTCCATCAGGGGTGATAGAGGATCGCTCCAGTCCCATGGAGCGTTACCATAACTGTATTTCGGGCTCAGCCTCTAGAGGGGTCTAATAACAAATGATTTGTATGTAAAACCATTCTGAAACCTAGTGGAATGAAAAAAGGGAAATTATCCAAGTATATTGGTCCAAGATAAAAACCCAATAAGACATCTCAAAAGGACCACCTCATCGAAAGGGTTCCTACACCATATATGGCTCATCAAATAGAAAATATGTTTGAATGATGCCACTATATATGTGAACATGTCCAACCTAGGTCTCGTTTGGGTCCGACCCGTCCCGACCTGATGACCCAAACCGGTCTAATCAACCCATCCTAGCCCAATTTGGCCAACTCGACCTAGCCCATCCTAGCCAACTCAACCTGGCTAGGACCATTCTGCTCATTCTAGTACAAATCGACCGACCCCCTTATCCTGCATGCGGCTGACCCAACCACATGCTCTGAGTCATCATTGATGCCAACGTGTTTCTCAGACTCCCCCATGGACTTCACCGCCTCGAGATCCACGTCTGGCCATCCACATACACTAGATCCCTTATAACACTGTTTGGGTTTCAGGCCCCTATGCACTCCCTCTTGGAACACCACCTCATGCTCTGCCGCAACCCACCATGATGGTGTCCTGCTGTCCACCTCTTGCTCTACCTAAATGAGGCAAAGTTGCTGCTCTAGTTGTTGGTATGCGACACTGCCCTATGCCACCACAAGATGCTACCTTATATAATTTCTACCACATATTCATCATCGTTCCAATGTGGTGTTATTGCGGTGCTACATCCCAAGTCTCAAATCAGTGTGCCATAGAACTAGGGTGAAATGATCCTTGATTCATATTTTGTGAAGAACAAGAATCACAATAAATATTTTGGGGTGATAATAAAGAATATGAACATCTAAATAAATAATCTTGGCCATTGTTCATGTTGGCCTTAATTCATTTCAATTAGAAAGATAATGAATAATGAAGCAACATACAGATCTATCTCCTATTTAAATCCGCATACACATAAAATCACACCTTAAGATATTGATATAATGATCAAACTTTTTGTGGGATTTTCAATGTTCTTCTTTGAAATTAATAATGAGGAATTAATCACAAAGAAACAACACCCTTCCTGGAATTTGGATCGGTTGTTAACACAGGGTGATGTTGTGTCATCTTCCTTTATCAATCCGTAAAATCTGTGGTCAACCGATCATGATTAGACAATCCATTGATAGTTGATGGAGGTACCTCTTTATCAAGTCCATAGAATATTTCAATGGTCATGTTTTATCCCTTGATTCCTGATAATAAGAAAATTTTAATAGAAAAATAATTCAGTATAAAAATAATTTTTTTAAAATATTTTAATGTCTTTTATGTCCAAAAGAAAACATTCATAGTTGACCAGATCCAGTCAACATTAGGCCATGGATATGGAAATGTAGCTATTCATAACAGAATGGTTCCCTCTTAATTTTCATCTGCACAAACATTTATGAGTTATTCTAGTTGTAGATAAAAATCTCAAGGGCGCATTATTAAAAACTCAAGATTATTAAATGAATTGCTTTTGGAACCCCCTACCATAGAATAACATTCTGTCTCAGCCCATGGTCTTGAAATATTACTAATTTATTTGTAAAATTGGAACCGAATAATGTAGGTGTCATTAATATCTCAACACCTTAGGCTTTTATGTCTTCAAAATCCAAAAAATGGGCTACTCAACAAAAATATGATGGTACTAAGCATGAATATGAGCCTCTCACTCCAAAGTGATCTACATGAGATTCTCATTCTTTTGTGGAACATTCACCTGAGTAAAAGATCTCACATAAAGGATCCTCTCGTGATGATCATCAGTCTCCATAGGGTACTTTGTAAATGTTTCCCCATCATCAATATCATTCTCGACCCAATCGATTATGTGTGATTGATCATACACATAACTCCTCTGCTGTGAAACATGGAAGACATCGTAAAATCAGTGAAAATATGGTGGTATATCGAGGAGGTATTCCACCTTGACAACTCTACATATAATTTCAAAAGTTCCAATGTATCATTGAGATAACTTCTCTCCCAGAAAAAATCTATTCAATCCCCATCATGGTGAGACCTAAAGTAACACATCACCCCCCCCTATTCAAACTCTAGAGGCCATGGTTTTCCTATCATAATATAACTCCTTAGAGATTTTTGGAGTCCTTCTCCATTCTTGGATTATATGTACCTTCTTAGTTGTAGCCTGCACCAACTTCGAACCTATGATAAATGACACTCCTGACTCAATTCAGAAATGTGGTAACCTGAATAGTCACTTGTAAAAGGCCTCTAATTATGCCATACCAATTGTGGGTGGTAGATGTTGTTTTGTGGGAACTCCACTTGTGGTAGGTGATCCCCCCAATTACAACTGAATTCTAATATGTAGGATCACATCATATCCTTTAGAACCTGGATGGTCCTCTCTATATATAAAATACGTCTAGGGATGGACTGTCATTCTCAAGAATAATTGACACCCAAATGCCTCCTGAAATCCCTTCCACAACCAAGATATGAAATGTGGATCATGATCGGAAACGGTCACCGTTGACACTCTGTGAATCCAAACAATCTCTTTCATATAGAGGTATCCTAATATCACTACTAAACCCTTCTACAGGATAGGTAGGAATTGAGATGACTCGGTTAGTCGGTCAACGATCACCATGATCATATCATGTCCCACAGACAAGCATGGTAAACCATAATAAAGTCCATTAATATCATATCTCACTTCCACTCTGGATTCTCTAGTGGTTGGGTCAAGCCTACAATAACCCGGTGCTCAACCTTTACTTGTTTACAAGTGAGGCAAGGAGAAATGAAATATGCCACTACTTTCATCATCACTAGCCACCGAAAATAATATTGGAGGTCTTGGTACATATTCCCTACAATCGAATGCACCACCAAAGGGGAAGAGTTGTAAAACCCTTAGAACCTCCTCCCCCAACTCCATTGGAATAACTATGCACCCTCTTAAGAAAATAATGTGCTCCCCACCTATCTAATATCCATCATGGGTATTCCCTCTAGACAATTGATCATGTCCGGTCTCAAAGTCGGTATCCCCAAGTTCTTCCTCCAAAACTCATTGTATGAGTGGAGGGGTGACAGCCTTTAACTAGAGGTACGATGCTTCATCTCCATTCACAAAGGATGCCTGTAACAAGCCAAATGCATTGATTCCTCATTCCTCAAATGAAAGATGTATTTCCTTCTAAAATCTTCTACCACCATGGTCACCTTCCTATGAGTATAAATAATGACAAATTCATTGTCATGGAAGTACTCTATCCATTACCATTGTCTCAACTTCAGGTCCTTTTGATAGACTATATACTTGAGACTCTTTTGGTCAGATTAGTTGATGAATTTCCTCCCATTAGGTAGTGTCTCCAGATATTCCATGAAAATACAACCACTACTAGTTCAATATCATGGGTCACATAGTTCTTCTCCTGTTGTATCGACTATTATGAACAATAGAAAATCACTACATTCCATCACATTAAGACACAACTAAGACCATTCCCGGATACATCGTATAGCACTACATACCTGACTCCATCCATTCGTGATCTGAAGAAGGGAGTTATCATCATCCCCTACCTCATCTCTTGAATGCACTGCTAGTTCTTGTCAATCCACATGAAATACTTCCCCTTTCATGTCAAAGTTGTCAAGGGTTTTTTTAAACTAGAAAAGTCTTGTACAATCCTCCAATAGTACTCTGAAAAACCTAGGAAACTTCACACCTTGGTAACACTCTTTTGTGGTTCCCAAGAAAGAACCAACTCAATCCCTGCAGGATCCACTACAACTATATCCTCTAAAATGACGTGTTCCAGTAGGTGGACCCCTTTAATCTATAAATCATGCTATGACATCTTCCAAAGAAGTTGGTTCGCTCAAAGTGTGTCAAGGATCATCCTCAAGTGTATCACATGATCATCCTCAGATGGCTAGTACATTAGAGAGTCATCAATAAAAATCATCATGAACTTGTCGATGTAACGATGTAAATAATGTTCTTGAGTTTGATGCACATTTTTGGGGAATTCATCATGCTGATCGACATCACCAAATACTCGTAGTGGTAGTACCAATATCTGAAGGTTATCAGAGGCATATCCTCATCCCACATACAAAGATTGTGAAAGAAAGATATCATGTTAATCTTTAACAACCCCCAAACTCCCTTCAGCTGATCGAATATTTTTTTGATCGTCAACAATGGATACTTTTTCATTAAGGTCACGTAATTCAGGAGATAAAAGTCCTCACATAACCTCTTTCTCTCATCTACCTTCTTGGAAAACAAAACTGGGGAAACCCAAGGTAAAACACTGGGTCTCATGAATACCTTCCTCTACTGGTCCTCCAACTGTACCCTCAGTACATGAAGCACAACAAGATCCATTCGATATTCAAGGGTAGATACCAGTGTCCTCCTAGGGTATAGATCAATGCAGAAGTCTACCTCTCTATGGGGAGGTAATTTAGGGACATCCATTGGAAATATGTCTTTATACTCCACCACCAAGGTATAAAATCAATGACTCCTATCATCCACTACACTAAGTATGACTCTATCCAACATGTGATGAATTGGATAAACCCTCCTATGAGTATGTACATCCTATGCTGCATGTGTTACCCTCAGACCAATAATGAAAAACATGTCCCATCATCGTGGGAACTTCTCACTCTACACCTAAAACATTCAATATGAGCATATAATGTAGATAACCAGTCCATTATAATAATGAAATTGTAAGTCCTGGAAAATGCTATCAAGATATCTCAACATGAACTCTTTCCTCTAAGTGTAATTTCACACGTTCAGCACACTTTTATGATCACTGAATCCCCTCCCATATGAGTGTCTAAATGTTAGGGTCCCGTCAACAGTTCAACCAGAATCTCCTAGCCCATTATAATGTATGTGGACAAAGAAGAATTACTTGAACCTATATATATCAAAACTTTATCTAGTGTGGAAAATACCCATATTGTGCCTCTAATATTCCATGGATCATCGGGGTCATAATCTTCCATCACCTATATCTACCCTCTTTCAAGTCCACTAGCACCCCGAGTCTGGTGTGGACTATCGGGGGGTGGTGTTGGAAAATGGTTGAACCTACTCCAACCTCATTATACTCTATCTTACCCTCTACCATGTACTCAGACCTAAAAACCACCCCACTCATGTCATTTTCTCTGCCTCGACGGTCCCCCGGCTGTCCCCTGATTGTTTGTACGTCGAGTCAGGCAATGTTGAGACAGATGCCCTGGACTGACATATTTGTAACACCACCTATCTCTAGGAGGACTCAAGATTCCCTGATATCACTGAACCAAAGACCTAATTCATAAGGTTTTCAATTAAAGTTCATGACCTTCTTGTGTCCCTTTTACTATCGTCTGCTGCCTACTATTTAACTACTATCCACCTGGTGCCTGATGATAGCTCTTGTTGCTGGTGTTTTCTCTTCTAGAAAGCTCTCCAAAAGTAAATCTCACTCCAATATCCCAGTATATGTAGGAATTATACAAGTTATAATCCCGATGTAGTGTCTTCTCAAAGGTCTGAACACTAAATAAAATGTATTACACTATATCCCTGGGGAAGCATGAAAGATCGTTAAACGTCGTTGAGTACTCCTGCCCAGTTAGATTGTCGTGCTCTAGATATTTTAGCTCGTGGATTCATATTGATCACAAAGTAGTTAGAAATAACTCCCCCAAATTACATGGTTGAAGACTTCCCAAGATGGAGTCACCTCATCCTGTGTTTGGGTCACCAAGCTCCACTATCTTCCAGCTGATCCCTGGAAAAGACTCATAGCTAGGACCTCCATCTAGTTGGAAGAAATCCTCACAAGTCTGAAGAGAAGTATATCTACCTTTAAAAAATAATTATCAACCCTATGGTGTATCTCATCCAAATACATGGGAGGTATATACCATTAGAACTCATCAAATGAACTCATCTGACATGCATCCTCAATCGATAACGTTGGGAGTAACTGTTGCTCCATGGGTGGTGGTATCACTGGTAAACCACTTGTTGGTGCTATCTTCTGTACATTTAGTATCTCTGGTATAGTTACCTATTCCAACACCTCATCTCTATATGGATCACCATTGTGATCTTGTAATGGAATTTTTGATGGTTGTCTACGTGGAGGCATCCAGAAATGAAACAAGATGAACTATGGTCAATAGAGTATACCTAGTGAGCTGACTCAAGAAGGACAAGAGAACACATCCAAATCTTATATGATGCATGCAACTTTATTTTTATTTCAAGCAGTTTTTTATGTACCTACTCAGAGTACATGTTTCTAGAGTCTTGGTGTCAGGATATACTGGCTGCCACACCAACACTCGATTACATGGCCTGAAATTTGATCTTGAAACACTCGACAATGTTTCCACAAACTAGCCTCATAGAGTCCAAGTCTTAATGTAGAAACAAATCTATTTGATAGTACATTTTTAAAAACGTTCCCAAATGGTCCCATGATATGAAAACTCAAAGACCCCCTCTAATAGACTAGGGGTAGTAGACTTGCACCGAGGAATGTACCCCAAATGGGGGACATTTTTCGATGTACCTGCACAAACATCCAAACATAATCATACCCAACATGCTAAAATTAATAAAAACACTATGTACACAAGGCATGCATACATAAAGATAAAGACCATATAGTACGGTAGTAGGAAACTAGAATGTAAATTGGGATAGAAAAGAATCCACCTAAAATAATGGGTATGTAAAAGTGAATGCACATATTCATAAAACCTATCGGTAGAAAACCCTATCTGAAGGGTAGGTGTAGGACAGCTGTCTGAAGTTGTAGAACCACACCATGTCCATCTGACATCCCTAAGAAGCACCTGGTCCCAACCCACATAGGAGTCAGTAAAATCATCAATTGTATACAAAAGACATGGCATCTATGGTAAAAGCTCATGCAATGGGGATTAAAATAGTACTCGGTAGGACAACCCAAATTCACAAAGAAAACCCTAAAAATGAAATAATACAAGTGAAAAGTATAGTCATATCAACACTAGTTTATATTTGTAAGACATATTCCAAGGATATCCATGTATTCTCATAACCTTCCACATGTTAAATTGTTATGTCACAACCAATCACAGCCAGACGGTTCAACTAATTTGGGCCTCTCCCGAAGAGGAAACACTAGTCAAAAATCATAACATACATGGAGGCGATCATTCTTATAGAAAACCAACAACCCAATATGTATTAACCCACAACATAGGAGATCCTTCTTAGATAATACCAATAACCCTACTGATAAAACTTTTAATATAGGTGATACTTCTCATAGAATACCAACACCATATTGATATGACGCACTATATAGAGGACAAACACATTGTGCTTAGAGGAAAAGTCAATTCCCCCAAAACTCAATCTGGGTTGATAGAGGATTTCTCTTATCCCAATGACGGATACTATAAATCTATCTGATACTGAACCTCTATAGGGTACTACTATCCAATGATGTTCATGTAATACCGTATTGTACCCTTGAGGAAATAACCAAGGAAAGCTCTCCACTTATACTGGTCTAAGCTTGAAATTGACTATGCCATATCAAAAGGATCGACTCATAACAAAGTGATCCTAATACATAGATGGATCTTCAAATAGATTTTTGGTGTCATTTCATGGAGATTTAGTTTAAAAGTCTGACCCAGGTCTGGTTCGGGTCTGACCCGCTATCCCGACGCGGTCCGATCAAACCGACCCAGCCTGGTCCAACCAACTCAACCCAGTCCGACCCAATGCGCCTGGTATATGCTTCCTAGTTGGGCCTTTCCAACCAGGCTGCTGGACATCTTGAGCCATCCTGTTAGTCTACTGCATGCAGGTCAACCCCCTTCTCCCGCGCATAGCCACAACAACCACAAGGTCACAGAAAGAAAGGTGTAACCACAGTCCATACAGATGACCGTCATGTTCGAAGGCCTCCCCTTCGGGATTCGCTAGCAGGGGATCCATGCGGACCCTATACGTATTCTCTAGATCCCCCAAGCACCCTTTCGGCCTTGGACTCCCACACGGTCATTGTAACAGCCCAAGATTTTATGAAAAATATTCTTTTTAATTTTATTAATGTCTTGTGTTGTACGCTACACCAAAAGGAGCTTGCACAACACGCATCCTTGACTTGCCTTGCATTACACGCAATCGCAACCTTCCTCGATAGTGTGTGTAGTACGCAATAACGAGTTTCACTAAACAGCGATATGCTATTAAAACTAGCCGTTATGAATAGTAATAACCACTTTTTGAAATTTTGTAAATTTTATTTTTCAAAATGGACTTCATTTTTGGACTCAGAATATCGAAATTAGCCTAGGGTGAAATTTTGGTATTTTTCTGAAAACTTTCAATTTTTGATGAATAGTGAAACCACTAAGTGGTAGGTTAAAAAAACTGAATTTTGCATAAAACTTAATTTTACCGCTTCTGTGAATGGAATTTCAAAAATCCGAGAGACACGGTTAATATCAAGGACTAAAATGTGGTTCAATGAGATGAAAATAATTTTTTGGTGAATAGTAACTTTTTACTTTTTTTACCGCGGTTAATAGTAAATAGGGTAACTAAGGGTAAATATGATATCAATATTACCCTAACACATGTCCTAATACTATTGGACAAGTGTAATTCGACCAAAAACAAACTTAGGAATAAAATATGACCATTTAGGCCCACTTGGATTAGATTAGGACATTTATTATTAATTTATTTAAAGAAGGGTTAAAATAGTTAAAATCAAAGTTTAATAAGTAAATCATTTTTAATATAGGGTTATAAATAAGATAAATTCGATTGTAAATATTCATTAGAAAGCTAAAAAGATTTCCTACATGATGGTATTTTATTTGTAATTTGTAGACATCAAATAATTTAATTTAATTATGACACAAAGATGATGCAGTAATTATCTTATTAATGAAATATTGAAAAAATTGATAATATAAATACCAAAATAAATGTAATTTGAGACTTTTTATGAATTACACTAATTTTCTAGGTTACTATGATATATTAGTAATGATTTAATTAACTTGGTTCGAACATATAATTCTGTTATGACTTTCACAAAAATCATATATCAAATAGTGTCAAAATTGACACAAAATAGTTTTTAAATCAAATATTATATTATTAATTGTTATTTTATTCCTAAAAATCTATGGTTCGGCCAAATGACTTAGATAAGGATATATATATTAATAATAAACAATTTGGGGTTCGTTTGGCATGTTATAGTAAGTGTATTAACCATATAGTGAAAGAAAACAAAAAGACACGGTAAAAGTTAAATTAATTAACTTAGAGTTAAATCTAATTGATAAGGTTAAAATAATACCCTAAACTTGTCTAAATCCTATTGGTTGATAGGATTTCGACCCATCCCCACTTTAGCTTCGAAATAAGACCCTTTGGAACCATTATAAACCGATTTTGACTTTAATATAAAATAATATTTTGAGATATTCCTAAGGTGCCCCTCTCCTCCCTTATAAAAGGGCACCTCCTCCCCCTCCTCCTCACACCAATTTGAGCACTCAAGCTCGGCCAACCCCTGCCATTTTCTCCTCCCCACTTCCCTAGAATAATCCTAGAGGTCCTGGTCTTCTCCAAAGACCAATCTTAGTTCCTTAAGTGGAGGATTCAAAGAGGCGTTCCAAAGAAGAGGTAATATTCATTACCGATCTTTTCAATTTCTTTCTTCTTCAACTTCTTCTTCTTCTTTAGTTGTTTCATGATAAAGTAATAACATCAGTATTACTTACATACTGATATGTTATTATAAATATGAAACAACCCTAATTCACCTTCTATCCATCCTACGGAAAAATGAAATCACCGCGCGTGCGTACGTACGGAATACCGTCTCCACGCCGTGGTGTAATCTATTTTCCACCATCACCTTACAAGGATGGGTATAATGGTGTAATCAGTGACTATATATGATTATTATTAAGTAATATTGATACTGAAATAATATATATATATACTCCAATACAATTCCACGATCATAGGAACGATATCATCACTCGTGCGTACGTACGGAATACCGTCTCCACGATGTGATGCGACTCGTTCTACATGATCTTCATTTCATAATGATTATATAAATGAATTGAATGAATGAATATGGTATATAATACACTAATACCATTCTGGAAATGAATTATCTATAACCTAAAGATAAGAATAAGAATTTATTCGACAAAACACGCATAAGAACAAAAAGTTATAAAGACCCGAGTAACAAGTAACAATGAAATATTACTAACAAGAAGCTAATAATATGACCATATATGATCTCATATCAATATGTATGATTCTGGAATAAGTCAATAACATTATTTAAACCATTATACAGGAGCTTCGGACACGAACAAAGCAAATCGGACCTAAGGTAAGGGAAATATCACAATCTCATTTTTATCCGAGATTGTTTATTCGTAAGTATTTACTGGGGTGTATTTTATCATCCACATCCATGTTCCCTCAATATGAAATATTGTTTCCATCCACTTGCAATAGTTTAAATCCAATTTTACCCTTAGGTGAGTTTTTAGTAAAGAATATGAAAGGAATCTTTTGTCGTTTTTCCGTACGAGGTACTTTTTGACTTTTCCGACAAAAGTACGAAGAATGTTTTTTTTAACTTATACGGCATGAATGGATTTTTAAAACATTACTTCAAAGAAGCTTCGTTTACAAGTTTTCAAGATTATTTTTAATCAACTTCTTTTATTTTAAAGTTGTATGACATGTTATGAAAGGAAAAATGTTTTTGAAGAAGAAAGGATATTTTCCTCAAGAATTCAATTCAAGTGTTTTATCAAAATTATTTTCCATCTAAGATAATAAAGGGTTCTGTTTCTATCCATATTTTTACATTGGTTTGACTATGTTGTGATGGAATTATGTTTATGAATTCCTTTATCATATATGAATTGATTTATGATGTCATGATGTTTCAAGAATCCCATTTTTGTTACATGTGTTATGCGATGATGTATGATTATGTGGCACACATAAGAAAGGATTCATTATAAGATGGGTGGGACCTATATCTCCCTCCAATGCATTGGGTAAAGATTTTATATCTCATGAGATAGACATGGCTGGAACGGAAGGTTATTTCGGTTCAGTGATACAGGACTGAAACGAGGAGTGAACTCGGTTCAGAAAGGGACTTTGTCCACTAAGATAGTCTTGGCAATGAGTCATGACTAACAAGAAATGATCTCCATGATTATGTGTGCATGCCACAAAGTTTCAAGTTTTATGTTATGATTTTGGGGATCTCATTTTCACTTCTATGATTTGTTCCATGTTAAGATATTATGATCTCTTTTGCAGGTTGTGATTTTCAAAAAGATATGATATGATTTTTATTTCTTTTGTATACCCTTACTGAGCATTTGAGCTCACCCTTTTATGTTTTCTTTTCCCCAGGATATAAAGAAAGGTTTTAGGTAAAAAAAATGGAAGATCTTTACGGGAGATATTGAAGATCTTTCACCAGGATTAGAAGATTATGTTCCGAGTTTCCAAAGACACTAAACTATTACGATCCTTTAGTGTTTTTTTTGTTATGTACTAAGTATTCCGCAAATGTAATGTAATGTCCATGTACGTCAGGATACGGGTCTCTACAGTTGGTATCAGAGGAAAGGTTTAGTCAACCTTTGGAAACTAGGATGCGAAAACGTTAGTGAGATCCCTATAGATATTTCTAAGGTATGTCTAGGGATGTCCCTAGGGATAAGTATACATATAGGTTATAGTAATATAATTACGCTAACGATCATAGAATTAAACCTAAGATGTTGGATATTGAAGGTACTCCCCCTTTATTATGTTGTTTTCCCTAGCATGATTTTTGCCTCTCACACTATTCTTTTTGGGTTTTAGACGATGGCTGGAACCCGAAGGAACCGTGTTGATCAATGCAATGGACAATGCAATGATTGCCCTCCTGAACAAACAAATGTTATGGGAGATGGAGTGCAAAATCTTATTGCTATACTTACACAAGCTATGAATCATTCTGGACTTCCAAATGAGCAGAGAAGGGAACAATATTCTATTGAGTCCTTCATGAGGCAACGTCCACCTTCTTTCAGTGGGACTTCCGATCCACTTGTTGCTGAACAATGGATCAGTACCACTGAAAAGATATTTTCAGTTCTTCAATGTTCTGAACATGATAAAGTCATCTTAGCAGTATATCGTTTGGAAGGTGAAGCTGATCAATGGTGGAATCTTATCAAGAATACGAGGCCAAGGGATGAAATTGAGTCCATGGAATGGGACGAGTTCAAGAACTTGTTTTTCAGTAAGTACTTCCCTCGTATTCTTCGAACAAAGATGGAAAAGGAGTTTATTGAGCTGAAGCAGAAGGATGATGAATCTGTTGGTATATATGAAGCGAATTTTACAAGACTTGCAAGGTATGCATCTGGCATTATCATCCAACCTGAAAGTAAAGTTGATCGATTTTTCAGTGGCTTAAAACCAAGTCTTCGAAGGGCATTATCTATAAGAGACTTCAGTAGCTATGAAGAAATTGTGCGTTGTGCTATCAAGGTAGAAATGGAAGTTGGTGTTACATATCCATCTCATGGTTTTGACAAGAAACGAAAGATGGAGTTCAAGGAGAAATCTTATAATAATGGTGAAAAGAAGATGAATGTTTCCTTATGCACAAAGTGTGGAAAGAAGCATGGTGGAGATTGTCTTAAAGGAACTAGAAAATGTTTTAAGTGTGGAAAAGAAGGTCATCGAGCAGCTGAGTGTCGAAGTAATGGAAAAAGGGTTTCTAATGATGTGAATAAAGCAAACACTGCAGAGAACGCACCGCCAACACTTCAATGCTTCAAGTGCAAGGAAATGGGGCATTATGCTAATAATTGCCCTAATCCAAGGGTTAGTGATGATCAACATGAGCAACCACTGAAGGCAAAGGACAAAGGGAAATCACATGCGATCACTATTTGCAATGTTGAATATGATAACGATGTGGTGGAATGATTAAGTGTTTATGTAATGGGATTCCAAAATAATGTTGTATCATGGAGTATTGGAATATTTATGTATTGGTTTAATGTGGTATTCAAAGTGATTGAGATATTTTTGGAAATAAGATGATATGCGCATAATGAAGGGAAAATAAGAAAATGAAATGTTTAACAATATTCATGAGCTCATGATTGATATAAGGACTAAGTGATATCATGGATTGAGTATATAGAATTTTGAGGATTTTGGTATGTGGAAAGTGTTAACTTTTAACTGCATTCATGTTTTCACTAAGGTATTCAAGAGAATACATGATTAAGGACTTTGAATGTTTAGAATGTGACCAACAAAACATATCTTATGATATGTGGGGATCAACGACAGTATTAAATCTCTGGTAATCGTTGTCACTATATTATGAGAGTGGACTGCAGTATTATGGATAAGCCTAAAGATTGAAATGGATTATGTTGGACATAAGTGAGTATTGTTTAAGGATCGAAGTTTTCTCGATATTATTGATGGGATGTTATAGTAATATAGTTTTAGAAAAAGGACAACCTGCAGGACGGGCGACAGCCCATCGCTTCGGACAAGGCTGTGCGACTGGCCTTTATCGCCTACCACTGACCTACAGGAAGTCCCTATTTAGTAGAAACTAGTTTTATTATATTAAGCAGTATGATATATGAAGTATAAGTCCATTTTAGGAACCATATATGATTAATCTCACTATAGATCGATTTATGCATATAATTTTTGCTAACCTTTTGTTTGAGACAGATGGAATGACCCGTCATTCTATCACATTATCTGCTAACACTTCACGAATAACAAATTCAACTTCATTTATTTAAGAGATGAAGTGGAAATTGTTCAAGGCACGAACAACAGTGAGATTGTACCAAAATAAAGTAAGTATTTATTCTAATTCAAATTTTCAACTTTAGGGAAATGATCTTGAAAACCAAAAATGTTGTCCTAATGATCTTATACCTGAGGAATCAGATGGTACCTTATATCATCACAAATTTATGGATTTGTGATTTTTGGCTTTTCCATAGCCATGTTCTCTACCACTCTCCATCAGAACATGATGGTTAGATTTTTCTTCCATATCCATATTTTTACCTATGTGGAAACCCAACAATTAGTTTTTTTGGGTAATCGTTACATTTCATACTTTAGTTTTTAAAGCCAAGTTTTGGTATTCCTTTTTACGATGTGGGAAACTTTCGAATAGAAAACCATTTATAACCCCGACGAATTTCGAGGGCGAAATTCATTTTAAGGGGGGTAGAATGTAACAGCCCAAGATTTTATGAAAAATATTCTTTTTAATTTTATTAATGTCTTGTGTTGTACGCTACACCAAAAGGAGCTTGCACAACACGCATCCTTGACTTGCCTTGCATTACACGCAATCGCAACCTTCCTCGATAGTGTGTGTAGTACGCAATAACGAGTTTCACTAAACAGCGATATGCTATTAAAACTAGCCGTTATGAATAGTAATAACCACTTTTTGAAATTTTGTAAATTTTATTTTTCAAAA
The DNA here is from genome assembly GCA_963277665.1 of Viscum album. NCBI lineage: Eukaryota > Viridiplantae > Streptophyta > Magnoliopsida > Santalales > Viscaceae > Viscum > Viscum album. The sequence goes on along the minus strand of OY728150.1, from coordinate 29,152,958 downwards.
TGGACTTCATTTTTGGACTCAGAATATCGAAATTAGCCTAGGGTGAAATTTTGGTATTTTTCTGAAAACTTTCAATTTTTGATGAATAGTGAAACCACTAAGTGGTAGGTTAAAAAAACTGAATTTTGCATAAAACTTAATTTTACCGCTTCTGTGAATGGAATTTCAAAAATCCGAGAGACACGGTTAATATCAAGGACTAAAATGTGGTTCAATGAGATGAAAATAATTTTTTGGTGAATAGTAACTTTTTACTTTTTTTACCGCGGTTAATAGTAAATAGGGTAACTAAGGGTAAATATGATATCAATATTACCCTAACACATGTCCTAATACTATTGGACAAGTGTAATTCGACCAAAAACAAACTTAGGAATAAAATATGACCATTTAGGCCCACTTGGATTAGATTAGGACATTTATTATTAATTTATTTAAAGAAGGGTTAAAATAGTTAAAATCAAAGTTTAATAAGTAAATCATTTTTAATATAGGGTTATAAATAAGATAAATTCGATTGTAAATATTCATTAGAAAGCTAAAAAGATTTCCTACATGATGGTATTTTATTTGTAATTTGTAGACATCAAATAATTTAATTTAATTATGACACAAAGATGATGCAGTAATTATCTTATTAATGAAATATTGAAAAAATTGATAATATAAATACCAAAATAAATGTAATTTGAGACTTTTTATGAATTACACTAATTTTCTAGGTTACTATGATATATTAGTAATGATTTAATTAACTTGGTTCGAACATATAATTCTGTTATGACTTTCACAAAAATCATATATCAAATAGTGTCAAAATTGACACAAAATAGTTTTTAAATCAAATATTATATTATTAATTGTTATTTTATTCCTAAAAATCTATGGTTCGGCCAAATGACTTAGATAAGGATATATATATTAATAATAAACAATTTGGGGTTCGTTTGGCATGTTATAGTAAGTGTATTAACCATATAGTGAAAGAAAACAAAAAGACACGGTAAAAGTTAAATTAATTAACTTAGAGTTAAATCTAATTGATAAGGTTAAAATAATACCCTAAACTTGTCTAAATCCTATTGGTTGATAGGATTTCGACCCATCCCCACTTTAGCTTCGAAATAAGACCCTTTGGAACCATTATAAACCGATTTTGACTTTAATATAAAATAATATTTTGAGATATTCCTAAGGTGCCCCTCTCCTCCCTTATAAAAGGGCACCTCCTCCCCCTCCTCCTCACACCAATTTGAGCACTCAAGCTCGGCCAACCCCTGCCATTTTCTCCTCCCCACTTCCCTAGAATAATCCTAGAGGTCCTGGTCTTCTCCAAAGACCAATCTTAGTTCCTTAAGTGGAGGATTCAAAGAGGCGTTCCAAAGAAGAGGTAATATTCATTACCGATCTTTTCAATTTCTTTCTTCTTCAACTTCTTCTTCTTCTTTAGTTGTTTCATGATAAAGTAATAACATCAGTATTACTTACATAATGATATGTTATTATAAATATGAAACAAACCTAATTCACCTTCTATCCATCCTACGGAAAAATGAAATCACCGCGCGTGCGTACGTACGGAATACCGTCTCCACGCCGTGGTGTAATCTATTTTCCACCATCACCTTACAAGGATGGGTATAATGGTGTAATCAGTGACTATATATGATTATTATTAAGTAATATTGATACTGAAATAATATATATATATACTCCAATACAATTCCACGATCATAGGAACGATATCATCACTCGTGCGTACGTACGGAATACCGTCTCCACGATGTGATGCGACTCGTTCTACATGATCTTCATTTCATAATGATTATATAAATGAATTGAATGAATGAATATGGTATATACTACACTAATACCATTCTGGAAATGAATTATCTATAACCTAAAGATAAGAATAAGAATTTATTCGACAAAACACGCATAAGAACAAAAAGTTATAAAGACCCGAGTAACAAGTAACAATGAAATATTACTAACAAGAAGCTAATAATATGACCATATATGATCTCATATCAATATGTATGATTCTGGAATAAGTCAATAACATTATTTAAACCATTATACAGGAGCTTCGGACACGAACAAAGCAAATCGGACCTAAGGTAAGGGAAATATCACAATCTCATTTTTATCCGAGATTGTTTATTCGTAAGTATTTACTGGGGTGTATTTTATCATCCACATCCATGTTCCCTCAATATGAAATATTGTTTCCATCCACTTGCAATAGTTTAAATCCAATTTTACCCTTAGGTGAGTTTTTAGTAAAGAATATGAAAGGAATCTTTTGTCGTTTTTCCGTACGAGGTACTTTTTGACTTTTCCGACAAAAGTACGAAGAATGTTTTTTTTAACTTATACGGCATGAATGGATTTTTAAAACATTACTTCAAAGAAGCTTCCTTTACAAGTTTTCAAGATTATTTTTAATCAACTTCTTTTATTTTAAAGTTGTATGACATGTTATGAAAGGAAAAATGTTTTTGAAGAAGAAAGGATATTTTCCTCAAGAATTCAATTCAAGTGTTTTATCAAAATTATTTTCCATCTAAGATAATAAAGGGTTCTGTTTCTATCCATATTTTTACATTGGTTTGACTATGTTGTGATGGAATTATGTTTATGAATTCCTTTATCATATATGAATTGATTTATGATGTCATGATGTTTCAAGAATCCCATTTTTGTTACATGTGTTATGCGATGATGTATGATTATGTGGCACACATAAGAAAGGATTCATTATAAGATGGGTGGGACCTATATCTCCCTCCAATGCATTGGGTAAAGATTTTATATCTCATGAGATAGACATGGCTGGAACGGAAGGTTATTTCGGTTCAGTGATACAGGACTGAAACGAGGAGTGAACTCGGTTCAGAAAGGGACTTTGTCCACTAAGATAGTCTTGGCAATGAGTCATGACTAACAAGAAATGATCTCCATGATTATGTGTGCATGCCACAAAGTTTCAAGTTTTATGTTATGATTTTGGGGATCTCATTTTCACTTCTATGATTTGTTCCATGTTAAGATATTATGATCTCTTTTGCAGGTTGTGATTTTCAAAAAGATATGATATGATTTTTATTTCTTTTGTATACCCTTACTGAGCATTTGAGCTCACCCTTTTATGTTTTCTTTTCCCCAGGATATAAAGAAAGGTTTTAGGTAAAAAAAATGGAAGATCTTTACGGGAGATATTGAAGATCTTTCACCAGGATTAGAAGATTATGTTCCGAGTTTCCAAAGACACTAAACTATTACGATCCTTTAGTGTTTTTTTTGTTATGTACTAAGTATTCCGCAAATGTAATGTAATGTCCATGTACGTCAGGATACGGGTCTCTACAGTCATGCCTGGACCGCCGCCTCATGCTCAGCTGCCAGCAACACCCTTTCCGCCTAACACTTTTCCTGAACTGACCAGAGATGCTTCTCCTATTTCCACTATTATCTGCCATCTTGCACCACATCAAGACACAACATTATCTGATTTATGATGCATCTGTTCCATCACACCTTCGTCATATATTTGTGGTTTCAAATCCTCATACTGAGATTGTTTGGCCATGGATCGAAGGTGCAATGATCCTCAATTCATATTTTATGAAGAATGAGGAACACATGAAAGAATTTCAGGAGAGAAAATTAATCAAGTGAACCCGTAAAGAAATGATCTTTTCCTTTTTTTCATGATATTTTTTATTTTTTCTTGTTATAAGGATCAAAATGAAAAAAATAAACACTTATATATTTCTCCCATTTAAATCCCCGCAAGAATAAATGCATCCCACAAACGATGGAAGCGCAAATCAACCTGTTTGTGGGTTAGTATGTGTTCAATGTTGAAATTTTAAATGAGGACTAAATCAAAAATAAACAACAACCTACCTCGAAAAGGTCATTGTTATTTCATCTTCATTCATCAATCATTTTAATCCTTGATTCGTTGATCTTGATTTTCCAATCTGTCGACGTTTATTAGAGGGAGATCATTCCCCTTTCCTCAGATGATTTCCAATGTTATGTAATAACCCTTGATTCCTGAAAAAATCAACATTGAAAATATAACTAATGAGTTGTCACAAATAATAAATTTTAATTAAATATTTAAATGGTGGTTACCACCAAAAGGTAACTTTAATGGTCAACCAACACTGCTTGATGTGAGGCCCTACCTAATGTTAATTTGTTGTTTTGAACACAATGGTCCGCTCATAGTTCTAATCTTAACACCAATTTAAGTGTTATTATAGTTTTAAATAAAATTGAACACACACTTGATTAAAAAATGAACATCATTCAATGTATTTTCTTCCAAGAACACCAAATCTCAGAATCACATGTCGTCTCACTACTTAGTCTCGGAATTATCTAATTAATTTATAAAAGTAAAACCAGAAAACATATGAGTACTTAAATCATACCCCATTCATTATTTTAATATATTTACTAAAAAATCTCAAATTTTTCACGGTGTAGGAGGAAATTAATAAAATAATGAATAAACTACGGAATAAAATAATAAGAACACAACCCTCTCCCACACTATATATTTCAACCCTCACCACCTCTTCTGTTAATTCCTCTTAAGCCATAAATCAGGTCCAATTTATACCCAATACTCTTCCCAAGTCTCATCCACACGTCCATGATATTCTAGTATAAAAAATATACCAAAACCAATTTCTCTAATGTGAATTTCAAGGATAATAATTGAAGAGGATAAATAATACTTTTCTTTAATTATTTTATTTTTTATTTTTTTATTTTCATATACCCTCCTCCCCTAATATATGAAAAATTAATTATAACTCTAGTATATTAAATAAAATAGAATTTCATTATATTAATGTAAAATCAACCATCAAGTCTCTTCCATTCTTTCCATTACTCTAAAATGAATATATCATCTATGTGGTGTCGATTTATTAACAACAAGGATGAGTAGTTTTCATTTCCCTTCACTTCCTTAAAACATGGACATAAAACCATTATAATGGTTAGTAATGATTGTTAAATTTATTTTATAACCATTTTAATGTTCTAAAACTTTCTTGTATACTGAAAATAAAAGAATGCAAAATAATTTTTTTGTGCAGATAAAAACCACTAAAATTAGCTAAATAGTTATCACTAACTTCTTATATAGGATTCATCCTCACCCCCAAATAACCAAATGACTTAAATATCCATTTAATATTTTTTATGTTAATTAGTAAAATATATATGAAATTCTAGATATCTATTCCCATTTTACATGATCTTTCATACAATTATTCAAGTGAACCAATATTCAAATACTAGGAAAAAAACACTCTAGAATGATGAAATTATGTCTTATAACTCATCAAAAAAATCCGTAAAAGAACATAATAAAATTATAATAAATAAAAGAAATTATGAAAATAATATGAATTAATTAATTAATGGATTTTATATGATTATCCAGTGCATTAATATTGCGTTCATAACACTTTACGAAATAAGGTAATGGATTCCATTGAAACTTCCAATTTTTCCTTTGATTTATTATTTATCTCTCCGTTTAACCAAATGTAAAAATTATTTATTTTTATATACATCAAAATTATGTGTATATATTCCATACTCATGTATATAGATCATATCATATTTCTTTGATCAGTAAATACATTTTTAAAAATTCCCCTTCTAAATTCATCATGATAAGAAAATCTAATTAAAGAGAAATTACTGATTTCTTATTAATTTTTAAACGCACTCCATAATATGTTTTAAGACCTAATTATTTTTATAAAATTAGTAATTCATCTTGAAAAAATATCTATGCTAATTTATAGTTTTATTAATAAAAATATTTATTTTATATTATTTAAATGCACTTTAGTATTTTACTTAAACTACCCTAAAATGTTTGATTTCTAATAAATAATAAACACACATTGGACATATTTCAATTCATATTTAAAACACATATCATGATATATACGTATTTTAAATTATTAATGCCCATTAATGATTTAAATATGTTCCTTGGTGGACAACATTAAGATATTCCCATTTGTTATGACTTACGACTAGATTATGATACCCAATTCATTCTATAGGTAACCCTTGTTCTCATTCTTCATGTGGAACACATATTCATGATCATATTATGATGGGTGGAACTATATTTCACTCCATGGAATTGGGTAATGTGTTGACTCATTTGATGTGATGCTGGGACATGGAGTTAACTTGATTCCATTATGGGACACTTTCCTCCATGTGAAATAGTGTTTGTAGTTATCCTTAACTCATTTGAATGCCAGATTGTGTGTTCATGCCACATTCCGTTGATTACATAATTACATGTCCCCATTCTCTACATGGCATGGTTCTTGATTTTTATTAATGATCCATTCCTTTTTATGTCATCATGTTATACCTTCTAACTGATGTATTTTGTTTTATTCTTACATTTATACCCTTAGTGGGATTTTTGACTCATCCCTTTTGTTCATGTATTCTTTAACACCCCAATATTTCATATTAAGTTGTTTCCATTAAATTCAAAAGCTTTCGCTACACGCAACACTGAGATCAAGCGCCCCACAACTTACCAAACTAGTCGTTCAAAAGCAGTTATGAATAGTATTAACTGTATTTTGAATTTTATATACTCCATATAATTTAATATTTTTTATTATTTGTTTCTTAGACATATTATAAGAACAAATTAAATTTTTCAGATAAAAAATGAATTTTTAAAAAAATTCAATTTTACCACATTTTAATAGAGAACACTTTTTAAATCCAATATTTAGCTCTTTCACATATTCAATTTAACAAAATAAAATTCTTCTTTAGAATCGGGATGTCAAAATTTACTTTGGATGAAATTTTTTTATTTTTCTAATAATATTCATTTTTTATGAATAGTGAGAAATATTGTATTTTAATTCAAAACTGAATTTTAATGTAATTTATTTATAAGGTTAGATTATATTTTAAATTTATTTTGAAGTGTAATTAGATTTTATTTTTACCCTTTAATCAAATTTCTGTCATTATAATTAATTTTATTTTGAAAATATACATAAACATGTGTCAATATTTTAATAGATAATGTTTCTTAAAAACACGTTATATGTTTTGACAATTGGAATTAATTTTAAATTAATTATTCCAACTTCAATGTTTTGAATTTTTTAAAATAGACATAATTTTTTAATTCAGAATATCAAATATATCTTTGGGTGAATTTTCGGTATTTTTCTGAAAACCTTCAATTTTTGATGAATAGTGAAACCACTAAGTGGTAGTTAAAAATCAGACTTTTTTCATTTAAATGATATTTTACCGCTTCTGTGAATTGGATTTCAAAAATCTGAGATACATGGATGTTATTAGTAAGTAAAATGTGGTTTAATAAGATTAAAATAATTTTTGGTGAATAGTAACTTTTGACTTTTATTTACCCCGGTTAAAGGTAAATAGGGTAATGCAAGGTAAAAAGAATATTATAATAATACAAAATTACGCTAACACTTATCCTAACTTTATTGGATGACTCATACCCGACCATGGGAATCCTTGGGTCAATTTGGAGACCCCATGGAGACACTAATTAATGATAATTACACTTTAATTTAATTAAGTTAAAGTAAAGACAAAAATGACAATAACAAATATCTTTTAGTATATAAATTTTTACATGGGGTTATATGAGTCATATTTTAGACTATAAATAATCATTGTAAATATAAAAATATTTCCTAAATTATGGAAATTTTTTATAATTTTTAGACATCAAATAAATTAAATTATTTATGACACAATAATGATATAGTATTTACCTCATTAATGAATTATTTAAATAAACATGATTAATAATATTAAAATAATATCCAAAACCTGTCAAATTCTAATTGGATTATTTTTTTTCAACCATGAGTCATCTTATATTTGACTTTAATTAGTTTTGGACCTTTACAAACTGAATATCACTATATAATAAAATAATTGTTTCACACATTCCTAAAGAGCCCCTCCTCCCCATTATAAAAGGACACCACTTCTAACCCATTCCAAACACCTCTCAAGCCCCTTGTCTCGTCCAACCCCTGCCAAAAGAATCTCTCAAGATCACGATCTTCCTCTTAGAAGCCATGCCATTGACGAAGGGCACTTCAAGAAGTCCTTTTGGTTCAAACCAAAGGAAGTTACCCAAATTAAAGGTAATGCTTTCTCTTAAATTCTATTGTTTTATTTTGTTTTATTTTACTTCTCCAACCCCCTAAACACTTTTTATTACTTTATTTTATAACAAACAAAAAGTATCCTCAATATATTAGGAGGTTTTTATGAGATTTATTCGTACTAAACTTACACACACCTCCATCTAATGGGTGAAGCCATACTTTTTCTATGGACAACAAACTAACGCCTCACGAAACGATGATTGTTCGATTATCTCCAACCACCTCTCATGGTGTCCATTAATATGGAACTATATTTATATATGATATATATATATATATATTATTTTTATGTTTTATTTATGCTTCTGTATTTTCCATTTATATCATTATTTTATGGTTTCCATTATGGGAAAAACGTCATAATTTCATTTGAGGAAGTGCGGACTACTACCCCCTCGAAATGATATGACTCGTTAATGCCTTATGTGGGACATATAAAGGATTTAATTAATGATATTATATATTATATTATACTGAAATTATAATATACCTATGTATAATTATGTTTTAATTCCATTAAAATACAAAATAGAAATGCAAGTAGCGTTCATGCATACGTACGGCTTACCATCTCCATGAACGGTACATTTCATTTCCTATCTAAAAATTTTATGTATAGTTATAAATAGATATATATATATATATATATATACTTTATATGTAATATATATATAATATCTAAATAATTTATATCATTCTGAAGATAATTTACTTTTTACCACATGGAAAAATTGTAATTATAACAATTTCATTTTTTATTCATGTTCCGAACATTGATAAAATATCCAGTATGATCTCAAATAATTAACTAACTATTATGGGAAGGTAATAAGTTATATAAAAGGAATAATAAACTTGAAAAATGTTCTTAATCAAATATAAATTAACTTAAGTTTATTATTCAGGAAGAACAAGGAACATACAGGTCATGTCAGACTTGAGGTAAGGGGTTTCTTATCTCACTTTTAATTCTGTTAGATTTACATTATTCACCACTTATTTATTTCATGTGGTGTATTGTGTATCACCATATGATATATATTATCATGAGTATATTTATATTCATGTAATTCTATGATTCATGTTGCGGTTATTAACTTTTGGTCATACGGATCGATTGATTACAATTAAGTAAGGGTTTTCCATCTCACTTTTTATTTCTGTGAGATTCATGATATAATTTCCTTTTGCGTGGAATATGTACTTCCCATGATTGTATTATTGGTGTAATATAAATTAATTTATGGGTATTTACCTATTCATTGTATGATCCTTCTTTCGTGGAATGTATGTTTTGTATGTTACCAAATTGGTAAGGGAATTTCGAATTTCAATTTCCACTCATTCAGCGTTACACACACTTCATTGATTATTTTACTCCAAGATTATGTGTGGGATCACTATTTATTATTTATGTAGTAATTTAAACTCCCATTTTTTTATATATACTTTTGATACACATAACCACCCCATTTATAATTTCTCAAGTCATTGATATGAACATGATAAGTGTAATCTTAACCCAATTTCATTTCATTGAGTTAAACATCCAAGTCATTGGTGTTGTTTTTACAATAATATGTGTGAATATCTTATAATTGATTTAAATTTAATATCCAATCATATTGAGTGTATTTCTATTTTTCACACATAATGATGTCATCGATTTATCCTTTACGTAAGGATACAATATTTATAAGGTATTTCATCTCAATTTACATTCCTTTGAGGTTTCTTTGTTGTTATGCACCAGTTCACTTTTATGTGGTGTATATATTGTCCTTGGACATAGTATATAATGAAATCATTTATTCTCATGATATTATAAAGTATTTATTACCTCAACTATTTCTATTAAATCATGTCTCATTTGGTTAGGAACTCTAACTAAAATATCATTTTAAATGTTTTAAAAATTTATTCTTTCAAATATTTCTCATTAATTTCCATGTTTTAATAATGGTCTTAAGGATTTATTTATATGGACATTAACATTTTAAAATTAAAATTCCTTTTTAAATTTTCAAAGTGGTATGGGACACTTTTATTCAAAAATCTATTTCTAAATGACTTCTTTATAAATTGTGAGACTTTTAAATGTTTTCAAGAAAAGGGGGATATTTCTCTCCAATAGTTTTGAGGATTATTTTCATCTATGTAAATATCCTTCATTATTATCGACTTAGGTTAATCTGTTACAATACAATCTTCCATATTGTATTGAATGGGTGATTTTTGACTCTGGATGTTTTATTTTTATACCATTTATGGTTGGTGGATAAAGTATTAACATTTCGTATGCTAGTTTTTATACGAATGTTTATGTTATGTTTTAAAATTTTCATATGAGGAATGAATTGGACTTATTAAGTGATTGGTGGAGCCCTCTATAGATTCTCGATTCATTGGTAGGTCTCATGAGACAAACTAGTTTCTTGGCACAAGGCCTTGACAAAATTTTATTTTTAGCCTTGGCACAAGGCCTTGACAAAATATTATTTTTAGTCTTGGCACAAGGCCTTGACTATGTGGTTATGATGTCCAGCATTATGTATTCCATCATTATGAGATTAGATATTGATATTTCAAGTGGTTATTTTACTTATATAATACCCATGACTATGTTTTATTATGGAATTATTTACTCATCTTATATTCCTTCCATAAAGTGTTCATGTTTATTATTTGTAAATTCATGTGTTTTAAATTATTCACCATGCCTAATGTTTATGTTATCTTCCACTGTATTGCTTACTCTTACTGAGCATTTGAGCTCACCCCTTTCTCATGTTTCATTTTCTTAGGATATGAAGAAGTTAGTTATGAGTGAATTTCAGGAGTAATCCTGGAATCTTGGATGTTTCTAATGGAATAAATTAGTGTCGGTATTATTTTCAGGTTGTAGTGTTGAACTTATGTATGTATCTTGTTTCCAAGTCTACTAAATTGATCGGTCCTTCGGGACTTGATTCCATGTAATCATTCCAATGTATTAAAATAATGCACTGGCTCCTAGATTCTGTGGTCAGGGCATTACAGTTGGTATCAAAGGAAGTTTAGTACAAACCTTGGAAACCAGATTTAGATACACTATGATTAGAGCACATTAACCTAAGATATACATTGAGGATTAATATGGAATAACATCTAATAATTTTGGAAATGTAGAGACTTTTTGTATTTTCCATGCAATACATCCCTATCTGGATACGAGCAAGTCGAGGTGGCTCTGGAACAGATGTACCTAGGAGTGAAAACTCTGACAAGGAGTTTTGTGCTTGACCTGAGGTATCCTGGTACACGACAACGAGCCTTTATGCACTCTTGGTTACGATACTCCTAGGGGATATGCTTAGGATAATTTACATTCTCTATAAAAACCGATTAGAATGATTTTAATATACGATGAGAATAAATGACCTTTGTTAATCCTAAGGTTTTTTAAATAGAAAATAAGCGGTCATGATATTCTCTAAATGATTTTATGACTATTATTACTCACACAATTATTTTTGGTTTTATTCAACAGCTGGATTCTATGGAAGTCATAGTATCTTTGAGCATGATGTGTAAGGTTTGAACAATGGTGGAAATGAGCAACAAAATGGAATGTTGATAGGCATAAAAGATATCATGTTCATACCGAATCAGTTTCCAAAAAATATGATCAACAACATATATATTAACCAACTCATGGAATCAACAAGGAAGAGAAAAGTGGTGAATGATAAGATCTCCTGCAGTGAAGACCATGGAGAAACGAAAGCTCATTTTCCATCATCCAGGAAATCAGGAAGGAGACACCTAGGAAGGTGTCTTAATGGAACAAAGAAATGCTTTATGTGTGGGAAAGAAGGAAATGAAGTAAATAATAACCAAGGAAAAATGAAGTGTACTATGGAAAAAACTAAAAATGGTCCTAAGAATCCATTTTTTTTATGTAAATGTAGGGGACCTGGACATTACCCAAGTGAATTCACTATTCTATAGGATATCTTCTTGGTCAAGGAATAATCTATGTGGAAATAAATGGATGGTGAAATATTTAAAAATTATTGGTGCTATTTTTTGTTGGGATTACTTTGGAAGACTTTTCTATTTCATTTGTAACCCTGTAGTTTTTCATTTGAAAATGACATTTCAGGAAGAATTATCCTTTCACTTGTGGATATAGATATAAATAACCATTCGGATTTATATGATCATTGAGTTTGAGGCAATTACAAGTTATTAAACTTTGAGATGAAAATTCATGGTATGAGATAACATTTGTGATGAAATTATGTTATATTTACTTTGAGTAATCTATCTCATTTTTTGGAATATTATAAAATTATATAGTTTTTTGAAAAAAAAACACAAAGGCCATGTGACTACCTGTCATGTCGGAAAGAGATGTGGGAATCAAACCCACATCCATAGTGAGATTGGGATTTATCGCCGACCACTAGACTATGTGAAGTCCTAGGTTAGTGTAACTAATTTTTTTTAGTTAAATGATTTTATTGATCAATAATAAGTTGATTTGGGATCTTAGGTCTTATCAAATGGATATCCTTAGTATAGGAATATGATTTGGCGATTAAGTTATTAATGTTATTTTGGAAGATGTTCGCTCTATTGGGAATACTATATGCCTAAGGAAAATAAAATACTATGGGATTTCATTTGAAGAGTAATGGTGTTTTTTTACCTATGTTTTTATTGTGGATTTATAGCGATTTGGGTTATTTATAGAAATTATTAACCTATCATAGAGAATATGTGATTAGGTTAATTAATTTTTAGTATGTGACTTTAATAGTATTCAATATTATTGGGAGATACAATTTAACGTGGAAGACTATGTAAGAAATTTCTTCTGATTTTTGGGTTTCAATAATAGTTTTGATTATATTGAAATATTTTATGGAAATTTTTTTATTGAATGGTATTTATTGAACATTGGGTATTGTTGTTTTACTTTCATAAATTAAGATTATTATTTCTTTCACTAAAGTATTATCCTCTTGGGATCATCTGATCTCTTACTAACCATTTTGGTTTTTGTTAATATCTAATGAAAAGGGAAAAATATAGTTCATCCATTGTGGATTATGTGACTCTCTATAAGTTGATTCTAGCACTTCATGTGTGACCAAGTCATCTTTAATACTCATCATTTTGAGTGAAAGATGAGTTTGTGGTAAGAATTATATAAAGGATGAAACTATACTTCTCAAGAATATTTTTGATTTCTTATTCTATGAATAAATTAATTATTAAACATTAGAGAAGAGATCTTAAAATCAAAAATGAGTTATCCTAATGATTTATGTTTTGTTGAACAGATGACATTTTAAATCACCATAGATTGATGGCTTTGAGGCCCTTAATTTTACACTTGTTTGTGATTCATGACCTCAATCACTCTCAAAAAAATATTTACATTTTTCCTCCAATTATGTGTCTCTAATTTCCAACAATGTTCTCCTAATCGAGATCATAATTTTGTGGTGACTTTTTCATCCCCCTTTCCCTCTTATTAAGACGACATTTTATTAACCCAATTTCCGATGTGGGTTTTCCACAAAGGTATTTTTCAACTTTTAACATTTTATTTTCTAAGAAAAATTTCAAATTGTGAGGATGCAATTTATTGATGTAGGGTAGAATGTAACACCCCAATATTTAATAGTAAGTAATTTTCATTAAATTCAATAGCTTGCACTACATGCATCACCCAGTTCGAGCGCACCATGACATACCAAACTAGTCGTTCAAAAGCAGTTATGAATAGTATTAACAAGATTTTTAATTTTATATACTCCATATAATTTTAACTTATGTATTATGTGTTTCTTATAAATATTATAAGAACAAATTCAATTTTTCAGATAAAAATTCTATTTTCCAAAAAATTTAATTTTACAACATTTTAATGGAGAACCCTTTTTAAATCGAAAATTTGACCATTTTACATATTCAATTTGACAAAATAATATTATTCTTTATAATCGGGACATAAAAATTTACTTTGGATGAATGTTTTGTATTTTTCTAATAAAATTCCTTTTTTACTAATATGTAGAAATATTTTTTTGAATTCAAAAATTCCTTTTAATATAATTTATTTATAAGGTTAGATTATATTTTTAATTGGGTTTGAAGTGTAATTAGATTTTATTTTTACCCTTTAATCTAATTTTGGTCATTAGAATTAATTTCACATTGAAATTATTCTTAAACAAGTGTCAATCTTTTGATATTTAATGTTTCTTAAAAACACGCTATTTGTTTTGACAATTAGAATTAATTTTAAATTAATTAATCAAACCTTTATATTTTTAATTTGGTAAAATAGACCTCATTTTTGAATTTGGAATATCAAATATATCTTAGGCTGAATTTTTTGGTATTTTTCTGAAAAACTTCAATTTTTAGTGAATAGTGAAACCACTAAGTGGTAGTTAAAAATCAGACTTTTTCATTTAAATGAAATTTTACCACTTCTGTGAACTGAAATTCGAAAATCCGACATACATTGTTGTTATTAGTAACAAACATGTGGTTCAATATGATAAAAATAATTTTTGGTGAATAGTAAATTATGACTTTTATTTATAGTGGTTAAAGGTAAATAGGGTAATTAAGGTAAAAAGAATATTATAATAATACAAAATTACCTTAACACTTGTCCTAACCTTATTTTACAAGTCATGGCTGACCATGGGAATCCTTCTGTCGATTTTTGGACCCCATGGATTATCTTATGAATGATAATGACACTTTATTTTAATTAACTTAAAATAAAGGCAAAAATGACATTAACAAATATCTTTTAGTATATCAATTTTTAAATTAGGCTATAAATTCTTATTTTTGACTATAAATATTCATTGTAAATATAAAAATATTTATTACATTATGGTAATTTTCTTATAATTTTTAGATATCAAATTAATTAAATTATTTATGACACAATAATAATGTAGTATTTTCCTCATTAATAAATGATTTAAATAAATATGATTATTAATATTAAAATAATATCCAAAACCTGTCCAATTATTATTGGATGATTTTATTTCAACCTGAGTCATCTTATCTTCAACTTTAATTAGTTTTTTACCTTTATAAACCGAATATCACTATATAATAAAATAATATTTTCATAGTTTCCTGACGAGCCCCTCCCCCCTTATAAAAGGACACCACTTCTAACCCATTCCACACACCACTAAAGCCCCTTGCCTCATCCAAAACCAGATAAAATAATCTCAAAATATCCCCCTATTCCTCCTAGAAGCCTTACCATAGTCATAAGGAACTTCAAGAAGTATGTTTGGTTCAATACAATGGAAGTTACCCAAACTAAAGGCAACTCTTTCTCTTAAATTCTTTTGTTTTATTTTGTTTTATTTTACTTCTCCAACCCCCTAAACACTTTATATTACATTCATTTATAACAACACTAGTATCGTAAATATACTAGTATGTTGTTATGATAATTATGCGAACTACACTTAAACACACCTCCATATAATGGATGAAGAACATACTATTTCTGTGGACGGCAAACTAACGCCTCACGAAACGATGATTGTTCGATTATCTCTTACCACCACTAATGGTGTACATTAATATGGCACTGTATTTATATATGATATATTTTTTATATTTATGTTTTATTTATACTTCTGTATTTTCCATTTATATCATTATTTTATGGTTTCCATTATGGGTAAAATGCGATAATTTCATTTGAGGAAGTGCGGACTACCACCCCCTCAAAATGATATGGCTCGTTAATGCCTTATGTGGGATGTATAAAGGATGAAATTAATGATATTATATATTATATTATACTGTAATTATAATATACCTATGTATCATTATCTTTTAATTCCATTAACATAAAAAATAGAAATGCAAGTAGCGTTAATGCGTACGTACGGCTTACCGTCTCCATGAACGGTACATTTCATTTCTTATATCCAAATGTTATGTACTATTATATATAAATATATATACTGGATATATAATTTATATATTATATCTAAATCATGTAAATCATTCTGTAGATAATGGAATTTTGACCACCTGGAAAAATTTTAATTATAACATGTTCATTTTTTACTCAAGTTCCGAACATTGATAAAATATCCAATATGAACTCAAATAATTAACTAACTATTATGGGAAAGTAATAACTGATATAAAAGGAATAATAAACAAGAAAAATTTTCTTAATAAAGTATAAATTAACTTATGCTTATTATTCATGAAGAATAAGGAACATACAAGTCAAGTCGGACTTGAGGTAAGAGGTTTCTTATCTCACTCTTAATTCTGTGAGATTTCCATTATTCACACTAGTACAAAAACCATTTTTTACGTCGGTTTTTTTTGCTTTTTAACGTCGGTTTTTAGGCGACGTTATTGCGAGCAACGTTAAAAATATGATTTTTTACGTCGGTTATTTAATAACCGACGTAAAAAATGGGCTAATATAGTTTTTAACGTCGGTTTTTAAAAAAACCGACGTGAAATACATTCTGGAAATGGCGATAAGAAGCCATTTTTTACGTCGGTTTTTGAAAAAACCGACGTTATAAGTCATTTTTTACGTCGGTTATTTAATAACCGACGTAAAAAATGTTTACAGTATTGTAGAAAATTTGCTAAGCTTTCATTTGACAGGTCATAGAGCTCAAACGGATTTACAGATCAAAAGTTATGACCATCGGAAGTTTGATATTTTTTTCGAGGAAAGATTGAATGAGCCAACCGTAGCTTCATATTAGAAAGAATTTTTGAATCCGTAGGAGGATTTGTAGTTTTATCATGATATAAAGAATCATCCATCATTATAATAAATTAACAATCGTTAAATGGTATATCAATTAAGAAAACTACTCATAGAAAATATAAATCATGGTAAAATAATTACAAATACCTTGATGAGGTCGCGGAAATAAGAAATTGTTGATTCACGTTGAAGATAAAACAAGTTGATTCGGTGGAACGATGATGGTTGAATGAAATAATCCTAAAATGGTATGTCATTTAAGAAAACAAATCATAAAAACCATAAACCATGGATGTATGATTAAATATACCTTGACGAGATCGCGGAAAGAAGAAAGAATTGATTCGCGTTTGAGAGAAAAAGAGTCGATTTGGGGGAACGATAATGGTTGAAATAAATGATCGTAAAATTAAGATGGGTGTATAATGGAAACATATAATTGATATTCTATGAGAAAACGCGGTATTAAAAATTTTAGGCGGCAATTCAAAATTTCGATGCCGCGCTGTAAAAAAATTGAAATTTCGCGTTCGCGGGATATTAAAATTTTCATTCACGTCGGTTTTATGATAACCGACGTGAAAAGATATTAAAATTTTCACTTATTTTTCACGTCGGTTATTATAAAACCGACGTAAAAAATCAATCTTCATCACTCTTTCATGTCGGTTATTAAATAACCGACGTGAAAAATCAATTTTCATGACTTTTTCACGTCGGTTATTTAAGAACCGACGTTAAAAGGTATTTTTCACGTCGGTTATTTCATAACCGACATGATAAATGTTTTCACAAATGTAGTTCATTTCTCAAGCTTTAATTTGACAGGTCACAGAGCTCAAACGGAGTTACGGGTTAAAAGTTATGGCCTTCCGAAGTTTGACATCCTTAAGACATCGTTTAGAGATGATCAACTTCTGAAGGCCATAACTTTTAATCCGTAACTCCGTTTGAGCTCCGTGACCTGTCAAATTAAAGCCTGAGAAATGAACTACATTTTTTTAAACATTTTTAACGTCGGTTATTAAATAACCGACGTGAAAAAGTCACGAAAATTGATTTTTCACGTCGGTTATTTAATAACCGACGTGAAAAATAAGTGAAAATTTGAATATATTATCCTGGAAAAGGATTTTTCACGTCGGTTATTTAATAACCGACGTGGAAAAGTGATGTACATTTATTTTTAACGTCGGTTATATAATAACCGACGTGAAAAATCAAATAAAATGGATTTTTGACACCGGTTCTTATATAACCGACGTGAAAAATCGGAGAAAATGTATTTTTACGTCGGTTATATAATAACCGACGTGAAAAATCTATTTTTAGATATTTTCACGTCGGTTCTAAAAAACCGACGTGAAAAATGGTGACGTAAAAAAATGTTTTTGTACTAGTGTCACCACTTATTTATTTCATGTGGTGTATTGTGTACCACCATATGATATATATTATCATGATTATATTTATATTCATGTAATTATATGATTCATGAGGTGGTTATTAACTTTTGGTCATACGACTCGATTGATTACAACGAAGTAAGGGTTTTCCATCTCACTTTTTATTTTCGTGAGATTCATGCTATAATTTCCTTTTCTGTGGCATATGTACTGCCCATTATTGTATTATTGGTGTAATATACATTAATTTATGGGTAATTTCATTTTAATTGAATGATACTTATTTCATGTAATGTATGTTTCATAAGATACCAAATTGGTAAGGGAATTTCGAATTTCAATTTCCAGTCATTCGGCTTTATGCACACTTCATTGATTATTTTACTTCAAGATTATGTGTGGAATCACTATTTATTATTTATGTATTAATTTAAACTCCTAGTTTTGTGGATATAATTTTGATACACATAATCACCCCATTGATAATTTCTCAAGTCATTGATTTGAACCTGATAAGAGTAATCTTAACCCAATTTCCATTCATTGAGTTAAACATCCAAGTCATTGGTGTTGTTTTTACAAGAATATATGTTAATGTCCTATAATTGATATAAATTTAATATCCAGTCATATTGAGTTTATTTATATTTTTCACACATAATGATGTCATTGATTTATCCATTACCTAAGGATACAGTCTTTATAAGGTATTTCTCCTCAATTTACATTCCTTTGAGGCTTCTTTGTTGTTATGCACCAATTCAGTTTTATATGGTGTATATACTATCCTTTGACATAGTATATCATGAAAGACTTTATTCTCATGATATTATAAAGTATTTATTACCTCAAATTTTTGAATTAAAGTGTCTCTCATTTGGTTTGGAACTCTAACAAAAATATCATTTTTAATGTTTTAAAAATTTATTCTTCCAAATCTTTCTCATTAATGTCCATGTTTTATAAATGGTTTTAAGTATTTATTTATATGGACATTAATGTTTTAAAATTAAAATTCCTTTTAAAATTTTCAAATTTGTATGAGACGCTTTTAGTCTAAAATCTTTTTCTAAATGACTTCTTGATAAATTGTGAGACTTTTAAATGTTTTCAGGAAAAGGGGGATTTTTCTCTCCAATAGTTTTGATAATTATTTTCATCTATGTCAATATCCTTAATTATTCTCGATTGAGGTTAATCTCTTACAATACAATCTTCCATATTGTATTGAATGAGTTATGTTTGACTGTGGATGTTCTGTTTTTATACCATTCATGGTTTGTGTATAAAGTATTGACATTTTGTATGCTAGTTTTAATATAAATGTTTATGTTATATTTAAAAATTTTTATATGAGGAATGCATTAGACTTATTAAGTTATGGGTGGAGCCCGCTATAGCTCCACGATGCATCGGTAGGTCTCATGAGACAAACTAGTGTCTTGGCACAAGGCCTTGACAAAATTTTATTTGTAGTCTTGGCACAAGGCCTTGACTCTGTGGTTATGATGTCCTGCATTATGTATTCCATCATTATTAGATTAGATATTGATATTTCATGTGGTTATTCGACTAGTAGAATACCCGTGACTATGTTTTATTATGGTATTATTTACTCATATCATATTACTGCCATAAATTGTTCATGTTTATTATTTGTAAATTAATTTGTTTTAAATTATTCACCATGCCTAATGTTTAAGTTATCTTCCACTGTATTTCTTACTCTTATTGAGCGTTTGAGCTCACCCCTTTCTCATGTTTCATTTTCCCAAGATATGAAGAAGTTAGTTATTAGTGACTTGTAGGAATAATCATGGAAGCTTGGATGTTTCTAATGGAATAAATTAGTGTTTGTGTTCTTTTCAAGTTTTAGTGTTGAACTTATGTATGTATCTTGTTTCCAAGTCTACTAAATTGATCTATCCTTCGCGACTTGATTACTTGTAATCATTCCAATGTATTAAAATAATGCACTGGCTCCTGGATTCTGCAGTCGGGACATTACAGTTGGTACCAGAGGAAGTTTAGTAAAAACCTTGGAGACCAGATTTAGATAAACTCTGATTAGAGAACATTACCCTAAGATAGACTTTGAGGATTAATATAGATGAATTCCAAGAATTTTGGTAATGTAGAGAATTTTTGTATTTTCCATGCAATACATCCCTGTCTGGATACGAGAAGGTCGAGGCGGCTCTGGAACAGATATAACTAGGAGTGAAAACTCTGACAAGGAGTTTTGGACTTGACCCGAGGTATCCTGGTACACGACAACGGGCCTTGACGCACGCTTGGTTAAGACACTCCCAGGGGATATGCTTAGGATAAATTATATTCTCTATACAAACCAATTAGAATTATTTTAATATATGAGGAAATAAATGACCTTGGTTAATCTTAAGGTGTTTTAAATTGAAAATAAGGGGTCATGATATTCCTTAAATGATTTTATGACTTTTATTACTGACACAATATTTTCTGGTTTTATTCAATGGCTGGATTCCATGGAAGTCGTAGTAACTTTGAGCATTATGTAAAAGGTTTCAACAGTGGTGAAAATGAGTAACAAAATGGAATGTTGATAGGTTTAAAATATATTGTGTTAATGCCGAATCAGTTTTCAAAAAATATGATCAACAACATATTTATTAACCAACTCCTGGACTCAAAAATGAAGAGAAAAGTGGTGAATGATAAGACCTCCAGTAGTGAAGACCATGGAGACAAGAAATCTCATTTTCCATCATCCAGGAAATTTGGATGGAGACACCTAGGAAGTTGTCTTAATGGAACAATGAAATGATTTATGTGTGGGAAAAAGGACATAAAGTAATGAATTACCGAGGAAAAATGAATTGTACTATCGAAAAAAATAAAAATGGTCCTAAGAATCCATTTACAATCATTTTCTGTAAATGTAGGGGACCTGGCCATTACCCAAGTGAATTCCCTATTATATAGGATATCTTATTGGTCAAGGAAGAATCTATATTGAAATAAATGGATGGTGAAATGTTTGAAAAGTAATAGTGTTATTTGTTGATGGGATTACTTCGGAAGTATTTTCTCTTGTATTTGTAACCCTGCAGTTTTTCATTTGAAAATGATATTTGAGGAAGAATTATCTTTTCTCTTGTGGATATAGTTATAAATAACCATTTGGTTTTATATGACCATTGAGTTTGAGGCAATTACAAGTTATTGAACAATGAGATGAAAATGCAAGGTATGAGATAACATTTGTGATGAAATTATGTTATATTCACTTTGAAGAATCTATCTCATTTTTGGGAATATTATAAAATTATATAGTTTTTTTTAAAAACACACATAGACCGTGTGACTACCCATCACGTCAGAATGAGCTGCGGGAATCGGACCCACATCCATAGTGCGATTGGGATTTATCTCCTACCACTGCACTATGTGAAGTCCCTGGTTAGTGTGACAAATTCTTTTTAGTTAAATGATTGTATTGATCAATAATAATATGATTTGGGATCTTATGTCTTATCAAATGGATATCCTTAGTATAGGAAAATGATTTAGCGATTAAGTGATTAATGTTATTTTGGAAGATGTTCGCTCTATTGGGAATACTATATGCCTAAGGAAAATAAATAATATGGGATTTTATTTGAAGAGTAATGGTGTTTTTTACCTATGTTTTTAATGTGGATTTATAGAGATTTGGGTTATTTATAGAAATTATTAACCTATCAAAGAGAATATGTGATTATGTTAATAACTTTTAAGTTTGCGACTTTAATAGTATTCGATATTATTTGGAGATACGATATAACTTGTAAGACTATGTAATAAAATTCTTCTAAGTTTTGGGTTTCAATAATATTTTTTATTATATTGAAATATTTTATGGACAATTGATTATTCAATGGTGTTTATTGAACTTTGGGTATTGTCGGTTTAATTTCATAAATTAAGATTATTATTTATTTCTCTAAAGTATTATCCTTTTTGGATCATCTAATCTTTTACTAACCATTTTGGTTTTGGTTAATCTCTAATGAAAAGGGAAATATATATTTCAACCATTTTGGATTATGAGATTCTCTATAAGTTGATTCTAGAACTTCAAGTGTGACCAAGTCATCTTTAATACTCATCATTTGGAGTGAAAGATGAGTTTGTGGTAAGAATTAGATGAAGGATGAAACTCTACTTATCAAGTATATTTTTGTTTTCTTATTCTATGAATAAATTAATTATTAAACATTAGATAAGTGATATTAAAATCAAAAATGTGTTATCCTAATGCTTTATGTTTTATTGAACCGATGACATTTTAAATCGTCATAGATTGATGGCTTTGAGGCCCTCAATTTTACCCTTTTTTGTGATTGAAAACCTTAATCACTCCCAATAAATATTTAAATTTTACCTCCAATTATGTTTCTCTAATTTCCACCAATGTTCTCCTAATCGAGATCATAATTTTCTCGTGACTTTTTCATCCTCCTTTCCCTCTTTTTAAGACGAAATTTTATTAACCCAATTTCCGATGTGAGTTTTTCATGAAGGTATTTTTCAACATTAAACCATTTATTTTCTAAGAACAATTTCAAATTACGAGGATGAAATTTATTGAAGTAGGGTAGAATGTAAAACCCCAATATTTCATAGTAAGTAATTTTCATTAAATTCAATAGCTTGGGCTACATGCAACACCGAGTTCGAGCGCACAACGACTTACCAAACTAGTCGTTCAAAAGCAGTTATGAATAGTATTAACTAGATTTTAAACTTTATATATTCCATATAATTTTAACATATGTATTATGTGTTTCTTATACATATTATATGAACATATTCAATTTTTCAGATAAAAAATGTATTTTCCAAAAAAATCAATTTTACAACATTTTAATGGAGAACTATTTTTAAATACAACATTTGACCATTTTAGATATTCAATTTGACAAAACTATATTATTCTTTAGAATCGGGACATCAAAATTCACTTTGGATGAAATTTTGGTATTTTTCTAATAATATTCTTTTTTTATGAATAGTGAGAAATATTGTATTTGAATTCACAAATTCCTTTTAATATAATTTATTTATAAGGTTAGATTATATTTTAAATTGGTTTTTAAGTGTAATTAGATTGTATTTTTACCCTTTAATATAATTTTGGTCATTATAAGTAATTTCAATTTGAAATTATACTTAAACAAGTGTCAATCTTTTGATAGTTAATGTTTCCTAAAAACACGCTATTTGTTTTGACAACGAGAATTAATTTTAAATTAATTAATTCAACTTATATGTTTTTATTTTGGTAAAATAGACATCATTTTTGAATTCGGAATATCAAATATATCTTAGGCTGATTTTTTTGGAATTTTTCTGAAAAACATCAATTTTTGGTGAATAGTGAAACCACTAAGTGGTAGTTAAAAATCCGTCTTTTTCATTTAAATGAAATGTTACCACTTCTATGAATTGAATTTCGAAAATAAAACATACATTGTTGTTATTAGTAACTAAAATATGGCTCAATAAGATGAAAATAAGTTTTGGTGAATAATAACTTTTGGCTTTTATTTACAGCGGTTAAAGGTAAGTAGGGTAATTAAGGTAAAAGAATATTATAATAATACAAAATTACCTTAACACATTTCATAACCTTATTGGATGAGTCATGGCTGACCATGGGAATACTTGGATCGATTTTTGGACCCCATGGATTAACTTATGAATGATAATGACACTTTATTTTAATTAACTTAAAATAAAGATAAAAATGACATTAACAAATATCTTTTAGTATATCAATTTTTACATGAGGTTATAAAAGTAATATTTTTTAATATAATCTTCATTTGAATGATAAAAGGATTTATTACATTATGTTTATTTTATTATAATTTTTAGGCATCAAATAAATTAAATTATTTATGACACAATAATGATGTAGTATTTAGCCCATTAATAAATGTTTTAAAATAATATCCAAAACCGGTCCAATTATTATTTGATGATTTTATTTCCACCATGAGTCATCTTATCTTCAACTTTAATTATTTTTGTACCTTCATAAACCGAATATCACTATATAAAAAAATAATATTTTCACACTTTCCTGAAGAGCACCTCCTCCCCCTTATAAAAGGACACCACTTATAACCTATTACACACACCTCTCAAGCCCCTTGGCTCGTCAAACCCCATCCAAAATAATCTCTAAATATCCCCCTATTCCTCCTAGAATCCGTACCATAGGCATAAGGCACTTCAAGAAGTCCTTTTGGCTCAATCCAAAGGAAGTTACCCAAATTAAAGGTAACACTTTCTCTTAAATTCTTTTGTTTTATTTTGTTTTATTTTACTTCTCCAACAATATAAACACTTTTTATTAATTTCATTTATAACAACACCAGTATCATCAATATACTAGGATGTTGTTATGAGAATTTTTCGAACTACACTTACACAAACCTCCATCTAATGGGGGAAGAACATAATATTTCTGTGGACGTAAAACTAATGGCTCATGAAATGATGATTGTTAGAATATCTCATACCTCCTCTCATGGTGGACATTAATATGGAACGGTATTTATATATTATATATATATATATATATATTATTTTTATGTTTTATTTATGCTTCTCTATATTCCATTTATATCATTATTTTATGGTTTCCATTATAGGTAAAACCTGATAATTTCATTTGAGGAAGTGCGGACTACCACCCCCTCAAAATGATATGGCTCGTTAATGCCTTATGTGGGAAGTATAAAAGATGGACTTAATGATATTATATATGATATTATACTGGAATTATAATATATCTATGTATCATTATGTTTTAATTCCATTAAAATACAACATAGAAATGCAAGTAGTGTTCATGCGTACGTACGGCTTACCGTCTCCATCAACGGTACATTTAATTTCTTATCACCAAATGTTATGTACTATTATAAATAGATATATATACTGGATATATAATTTATATATGATATCTAAATCATGTATATCATTCTGTAGATAATGTACTTTTGACCACAAGGAAATATTGTATTTATTACAAGCTCATTTTTGACTCCAGTTCTGAACATTGATAAAATATCCAATATGAACTCAAATAATTAACGAATTGTTATCTCTAGATAATTAGGGATATAAAAGGAATAATAAACTTGAAAACTATTCTTAATCAAGTTGAAATTAACTTATGTTTTTTATTCATGAAGAACAAGGAACATACAAGATAAGTCGGACTTGAGGTAATGGGTTTTTTATCTCAATATTAATTCCATGAGATTTCCAATGTTCGCCACTTATTTATTTCATTTTGGTGGTTATTAAATTTTGGTCACACAACTCGGTTGATTACTACGAAGTAGGGGTTTTCCATCTCACTTTTTTCCGTTAGATTCATGCTATAATTTCCTATTGTGTGGTATGTGTACTGCCCATGATTGTATTATTGGTGTAATATACAATAATTTATGGGTATTCATATCTTCATTGAATGATCCTTCTTTCGTGGGATGTATGTTTCGTATGTTACCAAATTGGTAAGGTAATTTTAAATTTCAATTTCCACTCATTCGAATTTACTTACACTTCATTGATTATTTTACTCCAAGTTTATGTGTTGAATCACTATTTATTATTTATGTAGTAATTTCCACATTCCATTGTGTGGATATACATTTATAAACACAATCTCCCCATTTATAATTTCTCAATTCATTGATATGATCCTGATAAGAGTAATATTAACTCAATTTCCATTCATTGAGTTAAAAATCCAAGTCATTGGTGTTGTTTTTTCAAGAATATGTGTGATTGTCCTCTGATTGATTTACATAGACTATCCAATCATATTGAGTGTATTTATATTTTTCACTCATAATGATGTCATTGATTTATTCTTTACCTAAGGATACTGTCTTTATAAGGTATTTCATCTCAATTTACATTCCTTTGAGGCTTCTTTGTTGTTATGCACAAATTCTCTTTTATATGGCGTATATACTGTCCTTTGGCATAGTATATCATGAAATCCTTAATTCTCAAGATATTATAAATTATTTTTCACCTCAACTGTTTGTATTTATGTGTCTCTCATTTGGTTAGGAACTTCAACTAAAATATCATTTTAAATGTTTTAAAAATTTATTCTTCTAAATATTTCTCATTAATTTCCATGTTTCCAAAATGGGTTTAAAGATATATTTATATAGAAATTATTATTTTAAAATTAAAATTAATTTTAAAAGTTTCAAAGTGGTATGGGACACTTTGATTCAACAATCTATTTCTAAATGACTTCTTGATAAATAGTGATACTTTTAAGTGTTTTCAAGAAAATGGGGATATTTTTCTAATATAATTTTGATGATTATTTTCATCTATGTCAGTATCATTCATTATTCTCGATTGAGGTTAATCTGTTAAAAAACAATCTTCCATATTATATTGAATTAGTTATGTTTGACTGTAAATGTGCTAT
The DNA here is from genome assembly GCA_963277665.1 of Viscum album. NCBI lineage: Eukaryota > Viridiplantae > Streptophyta > Magnoliopsida > Santalales > Viscaceae > Viscum > Viscum album. The sequence goes on along the minus strand of OY728150.1, from coordinate 29,126,015 downwards.
TTTTATACCATTCATGGTTTGTGGATAAATTATTGACATTTCTTATGCTAGTTTTAATACAAATGTTTATGTTATGTTTCAAATTATTAATATGAGGAATGTAACGACCCAATGTTTCAATAATAGAAATCCCTCTTGATCTAATTAAATGTCTCTTTATGTAAAATGTATATATAAAATCTCAACTTCTTTGGTTTTATGTTAAGAATTGTGATTGTTGCTCTTATAGTCATTGAACAGTGATCACATGATTAGTATAAATATAGGGCTTTAACAAACCCAATTTACTCTGACAAAGGAAGCGATGGCCTCATCCCGTAGAATTGATCTATACGAAGACCATTTTTCAGAGCGCAGAAAAGAGGTGGCGTCTTTGGGCATAGATCTTGACCAAGCCCAAGCTGAGCTTGATCATGTCAAGCTCAAACTAGAACATCTATGAGAAAAGTGGAAGTTGATAGAGATTACCACTCGAGCGATGTCATCTGAGCCACCCCAAGAGTCTGTCACCATCGCACACCATACCCTTAGGTCTTATGCAGCAGTTTTAAGGGGTTATGTAACAAATCGTTAGTTCTATGTTCATGTACATTATTTTTGTATATAATAATGAATACAATTTCTTGTCATTATTGATACATTATAAATAGTTGTTAATGTAAAAATAGTGTTTTTAGTTATTATTTAATTAAGAATTCTATTTTTGTAAATTAAGTGATTTTTGAATTAAATAATATTTTAATAAAATATTATTATTAATATTAAAATAATTTTTATTAAATATAATTGATCTTATAATTTTATGAATGCAATTGTAATTTTTATTATGGTTTGAAAGCCATTTTTGTCAAAACCCGTGAATTTTTTTATAAATGTCAGTTTTTATTTTAAAATTGAAAATTAACATATTTAGAAAATTATTTAGATAAGATAAATGTTATTTCTGGAATCAGGACGTCGGAATTATCCAACGGTGAATTTTTCATAATTTTCTGAGACAGTCAAATTTTTGGGTAAAATTTAAATGCCATTTAAATATATAATGTGTTTTATGACATCATAATGACATAATAGTGATGTAATAAAATACTATAAGATTTATTTTCGGCCAATATATGTTTTAAAATTAAAATAATGTGATTTTGGGTTTTTTGGACTTATTTTACAAAGCATTAATGGACCCCTCAAGACTTATTAAACATCTTGTCATTTTAAATTATTTTCCATGGGAGTGTGACTCACCTCCACATAAGAAACCCCATTATTTTATGAATTTAGGACTTTGTACTTATAAAATATTTTTTTCCTCTCCCCTTTTCCAAAAACCATGGGCAAAAACCTAGAGCTAATTTGTGGTATGGATTAGTTTAATGTAAGGGGTCCCAAACCTAAATAATACAAAATTCACTCACCTTTCCTATATAAACCCACCCAATCTCCCAATTACGCCTTACTCAAAGCCTTTGGAGTTAGTAAAAACTCTTCCCTACACTCTATATAATCCTCCCAAGGTGCCCCAATCTCCCATGAATCCTCTTTCAAGCCTCTCTCAAGCCTTTTAAGCACACTTCCAAGTAAGGGTTTTTCTTCCTTTCACTTTTTTGTCTAATTTTCTTAATATTGTTATGACCTTTTAATTTCAATTATAAATGCTGGGGTATGGTTTCGAACATCACCCATACTTACTTCTTATTGTTTGAATGATGGGAGACCCCTTTCTCTCTCATTAAATGCCTCCCATGTAAACCTGTTACTATGCCGAAATTCTGAAAGGAACTTCTCTCTCTTCATTTACATTCAAGAAATACCTTTGTATCATGAATATAAATTCCATTATAATTTTTTGTACATGTATCTATATGACCCCCTTACTGTCCATTTCATGTAAATATGATGAGACACCCATTTCTCTCTCATCAACCCTTTTTATGAATTCTTATGTCATGCCGTTATGCTGCCGAAGTTGCACCAATTTTCTAAGTGAATGCCTTTGTGTAGTGAATACCATGCCCATTTCTCCATCAAGGGTATTAACCTTTATTCACATTTACTTATTGATTTTAAAGTTTCATATATGAATTCCACATTCATTTATCGTGGGATAAATGATTATGATTAATGAATCCATGTTTCATGATCCATGTGGCACACTTATGCATCATATGAAATGTTTAAGAAGGGTGCACCCTTATAGCACTCCAATGAATTCGGAAAAGTATAGTATCATGATATGTCATGTGAAATGATTGTTGACTAATTCTAATTCAAGTGCAATGAGGGTTTACTCATGCTTCATGTCCAATGAGGATTTAATCATGCTTCATGTGCAATGAGGATTTAGTCATGCTCTATGTGCAATGAGCCTTGGCTCATGCTAATTCCCTATTAAGTGTTGTTGGCACATTTACATATTATGATTATAATGCTCTATCATGTCTTTATGTTCATGTTTCTATTATGCTATATTGATATGCATATTGTCTAACTTTTATTGTACTCCTCATGTATTCCATGTTTATTCCCTTACTGGGTTTTATTGCTCACCCCTTTTCATATGCATGTCCTCAGGTTATCCCACGCAATGCTAAGTACGAGGGAATGTATTGGTCATGTAAAGGAAGTTTTCAATAAAGATGTTGTATTTCATGTTTTAAGTTGTTATATAATGATCTTAAGCCCCAAATACACTATACCTCTCGATCTTCCATGTTGTATCAAGTGAATAGTTTATGTAATAAATCATGTTTATGTTTTTAATAAAAGCAAGGTTGTCATAATTGGTATCAGAGGATAGGTTAAGTTATTTTTGGGATTAGGACTAGATAACCCTAGTAAAGACATAGAGAAAAGAATAAGTATAATAAAAACATCCCAAAGTTTTGATAAGTACTTAGTAAGTGGGTTTTCAAACAAACACATCCCTGTATGGATACGAGCAGGTAGAGGCAGCTCTAGCACAAATGTATCCTAGGGGTAAAACCCGAAAACACCGCTTTGAGCTAGACTCGAACGAGAACTGGTGCACGACAACGGGTCTTGCTGCACTCTTGGTTACGACACTCCCGGGGGATATGTTTTTATAAATTCACATGCTTTGTATGAACCCTTATTAAGGGAATTAAAAAAATGACCCTAAGAATATATGTTAGAAAGTAGATAATGAAAAGCCTAGATTGAAGCCTATAGACTCATGAGTTAAGGAAATACAAGTTTATTTATAAGGCATCAACTTTTGTCTTTGGATTACCCTTTCTGTGTTACCCCGTAACTGTCACGAACCAGATCTGGTCACCATCAAACCAGCACCAAACCTGGCCCGTGCCAAGGCCCGAAGGGCGTTCCCTATCCCCACGGGCTGGCACAAGCGCCCGGGTATCATTTATCATGGTTTGGGAACGATTTACCCGAATATGTATAGATAAATCACCAAAAAGATTTGATAAAATGAATGTGAAAAAAATTCATACCAACAAGGTTTATAAAAAAAAATCCAGAACTGAATACATAAGTTCAAATTAAATACAAAAGGTCCAAAGACACAATGGAACAGAAACAAAATAGCCCCATGGACTCCACATGACAAGGGGTCATCACCCCCAAGTCGTCTCCACTACTCCGCCCCAAGGATGGGGACTAACACCCTGAACCGCCATCACCCTTAGCCTTTCCTTTACATGGGTCAAAAAAAGGTCTACTTACACCCAACGGGTGTAAGTATGGTGTGATCCTAAGCCCAATAGGATACCACCGTATGATTCCAAGGTGCATGCAATACAAGGTGAAAAAGCAAGCAGTTTTAATACGCAATTAAAAGCACTGACAAATTCCACGAAATGAAACTTTAAATTGAAAGCATTTTTCAAGATAAAACATTCAGAATGTTAACAAATTTAAATAGGAATATTAGATACTGAATTATAATTCCAAAGACACCCAAATACAAGGGAAAATACCACAAATCCACTGAGCAACAAAACCGGGAACACCCCTAGGCACTAGATAGTCTCAGGCCCCATGTACCTCGTATCTCGGTGTAATGTAACCATAGTAAAATCCTTTCTCGTGCACGAGCCACTAGTAGGGAACATAACCATAACCTAGTGGTCCCCAATCATCATCCACATAGTTTAGTTAGAGTTGTCGTTATCCAAATGCTAAGTGAAATAGGGACAAAACTCATTCGGTCCACTAGTCGTACTAGTACAAATCCGCCCCACCTAGGTACCCGGGCTTCCCCCTTTGTGCTCAAACAATTTCAGGATTTAACACATATCCATTTTAATGTAAAACACCACTACTGGTCACATACACCAAATACAGTAGCTATCTCATTTTATACCATTTAAAACACACAACAAACTCTTTGAATTTGAATAAATCAATTTCTCAAAATCCCGTGTTGTTTTCCACATAAAACCCCTTAAGAAACCCACTTGTACACTATGTTCATACTTGTAAGTTACCAAAACAGTAAAGGCAGCCCAATAAATATCAATTAAAACAAAAAATCAATTTTCGGGTATCCCCATGTTAAACAAGAAGTGTTATCTTTGTAAAACCTTCATTTTCACACAAAAGTGGAACCAAAACTTCACTTTCTTTACAAACACAATTAAAACCCATTTTGCAGCAATTACCAAAGGGGATAAACATTATAAACAGTATTTTATGCCTTATTAAAGATAAATAAAAACAATTAAGTATTTATAGGTCATCCCCAAATAAACAAACAAAACACTTCTTTGGAAAACCCACAATTTCACACCAAATTGGCATTTTAAATTCAATTGCAATAGAAACATCATTAGAACCAGTTTTTACAGCAATAATAAAATTATATAAATATGAAAATATGATAAATACAGAATGCTAATACAAAAATATTGCATCAACATTGGAATCACCTACCAAATCAAATGAAACCATTGAATCCTTTGTGAGAAAACACAAACGCACCACAGCCGCACCTCAAGAAAGGTAGATCAAACCTAAAAATAGAAACTTGGACCAAGAAAACCCAAGGTTAAACCTTAGGTTCGAACCCATACCCACTGGTCATTGTTCACTTCAATAAAAAAGGAGGAAACCCTAAAAAAAATAGAATTAAACCCTAATCAATTCGAAAGGTGAAATGAAATGGACTAACTTACTTGAAAAATCTAGAATGACTCTCCACAAAACACCAGTATCTGAAATGGAAAATGGCCAAAAATCAGGTTATGTTCCCAAACGAAATATTAGGTAATTTAGAAATTGTAATGGAGGGAAAAGAGTGTGAATTGAGAGAGTTATGATTGAATGAACATACCTCATCATATCTGGCCGATTTTAGAAACCCTAAAATGTTTGTCCCTAAATAGCGATTCTTAAGAGCTCCAAAGAGGGGTTAAAGAGTTTGGGGGCGCGGCTGGGTGTATGGGGCGCATATGAGGCTTGTAATCACTGAAAAATACTTAAAATTTAATTCGTTATTAAATAAATAAAATTAATTTTTAAAACTGTATATGGGCTTCCGGGCAGGCTCATTCCATTAAATAAAAACCCAACTAAACCTTGGTTATGGATTTCCAAAGGCTCCAAATTTTAAATTTAGTGTTAATATATCAGGGGAGGACATTTAGGAGTTGGAATGAGTGAAACATATTAAAAAATGAATAAGTTATAAAAGAAACAATATTTATTTTTAAATCTGGAATTGGGCTCACGGTTTGGCCCAACTCACGAAAACTCACCTATTCTCCATAAAACCATTGGAAACCCCCAAAACAAAATATTAATGAAAATTAAAATAAAAATACATTTAAAATAAGCTATGTATGTGAAAATTCTCCCCACCATGAAAACTTTCCTCCCCGGAAAGTCACAGTAAGGCCAAAGAATCAACCAAACCCAACTGAGAAACCAAGAAGTACTCCCTTGCCAGGTTTCTTCCCCAAAGGCCAAAACACCTCTAGTGATCAATGAAGGAAGGAATACTCTCACAAACCAAACATACACCAAATTACTAAAACCATAAAGAACATTCAGGCTTTATCCCAAATAAAAACTCCTCAAACACAATCTGAACAATACTCAAGCAATTCACCCAAACGAACAACAACTTTGAACAAGGTTACACTTACCTTACTTTAACTAAACATTTGGGTGCTCTCCAGTCCCAATATTTACTCAAGAAATATGTTGGTAGCTAGATAGCTCCGAACAAGACTATCTACACCAAGCCAAGACCATGGATAAAGGTAAGTTACTGGTACGGGGGGACACAAATATGCTCCCCAATATAAGAGACAACCAATAATTTTTTTTATGAGACAAAAACAGGACACTAATAGGGGGATGCCTGAACGGACTCCCTGGTACATAGGGTATACTTCCATTCAAAATTTACAAAGGAACATACATGAGAATCATAGTGGTTCTCCCCACCATAAGAACCAACCATCTTAACCGACTAGCATGTGCCGACACAAAAAAAAACCCAAAAAATTTAAGATTTGGGAAGGTCGCACGGTTAGTCCACACAGTTTGTGAAACCATGAACTAACTATGCAGATCAATATTCCTGCATGACTTCTAGGCACACAGTCTCTTTTAATCGTTCACAAACCATGTGCTCAGCCTGTCTAGCCAAATTTCCAACCATTCTCCAAATACTCAATGGAAACCAAAGGGGGAGTTAATGACATTGGGCGATGTCATGGGTATAAGGCCATCCAACTATTTCCACCAAACGTGAAAAACAGAAGAAAGATAATGAAACCATAGGTTTAAAAACTTCATATCTTTCATATTTAGGATAGTACTTTGTACAATGGTTTAAATGACCCTATGATTTCCCTTGACTACGAGCCAGCTTCTCTCCGAGACCTATGGCTGGAGGTTAAATGATTGAAGCATCTTCGGCCTCGCAGTTAGTCTTTGGAATCCCACTGAATGAGAATTCTTCTTTCGGTGCCACCAAAAACTACATCGCAATCCCAGATATGTTTTCCAGACATAACACATTCCAAACTCACTTTACCATATCCCGATATTTCACTGAAACGAGGGCTAAGAAGATGCCCACACATAACACCTTGTTTCTTCAGGTGAGAAACAATAGAAGTAAAGAACACCTACACTCACATTCCTCTAAAATGGATGATTTTGAAGTTTTTACAAGGGATACATTCTCCCAACATAATAGGGACTCTCATAGGATTTCTCAACTTTCACCTATACGGTCAATCGAGCACATGACATCATAAGGCATCACCGGACATGACCATTGCGACTGATATAAACAATGCATGGAGAGGGACGTTATACAACATCCCCAAACAACACATAATTCTAGAAAGTGGCCACAATATCTTATCGTGACCAGATTTCCCACAATGGTAGTTTATTGTGAACTCCTTCTTCGAAGAGACTACGAATGACTGAGAGGCCCTCTTAGACACTATCCATACTGACAACCCCAGATAACTTCCACCTTCGACGAATCAGGTAGCTTAAGAAACTAAGGTCTCTTTTAACCATCCACGAGCACTCTTCCACAACAAGAGGATCCAAAAAAAACCAAGGATGTAAATTATGTAGACTCATTCTACAAATCTCAAGAAAAGATTCCTTACATTGATCAATTGGAGGATTTTCCAACAACGAAACAATCCGAGTTTCACTTTAGTTGTGCACTAACCCTAAATGGGGGCTTACCTTATCTAACGAGAGAACCCAAGGACCCAACCAAGATGGTCCATTGGTAAAAAAACCATGAACCAGATCCAAACACATGAAGGTAACCACCATAAAGGTGTCCCGAAACATATCTCAGAGGAGACCACTAACCGGTCCTTCTACCCAGCTTACCGACCAAACATAAACCCAAAACGCAGTTCAAATAGGAGGGTTTATTGGACTAAAAAAAACATCCCACAAATTTTTTTTTTCAAAAACCCATAATATAAACCATCCCAAACTATTCATCAATACATCATGTTTTTTCTTTAAAACAATTTCTTTGAAAACAAACAGTTTAGCGGTAAGAGTATCGACCAATGGTACCCCATGGGCCTCACACATGCATGTTTTTGTGCCACACCAGACACCCTACTCATATCCATCCTGACACTCATCCTATCATGCCATCAACCATCCATCATCCCATATAACCCCATGTGTGTGGTCACTAATGGAAATACCAAAGTTTAAAACAAAAATTCATTCCACTTTTCAAAACCAAAACGGTCAACCAACACATCCTTTTTCTCAAAACCGCTAACCACAAGATTTCAAATACCAATCCAAATATTACTAAAATTTTCAGAAAGACACAATATTTTATAACAGAACTCACATTAATGTTATTCAAATAAATTTCATAACATCTCATCCCATTAAAACACCCTATGATTGTTTAGAAAACCCTATTGGAAAAACTTTTTTAAAACCAACTTCAATACATTTTCTGCCTTCAAAAGAGGTGTAATCATACCATTTTCCATTTCAAAATAATTCTGAATATTCAGTTCCAAAATTTCATAAATCATACCATTCCATCTTTATTTGAAAATCATTTCACAAAAACATTACACTTCTTAAAACCAAGTCACTTTAAAACCAAAGTTCCAAGATTTCAAAACTAAAGAACACAAGGCAATGCGAGAGGAAACTAGTTTCAGTGGGTGACTTGGACATATGGTGGGCAGCCATATTCCAATCACTTCACTATTACAGAGAGTGTTCTAGGGAATATCCCCAACTCCACATGGCTTTCCAGGCCCTGCGATCTCACTGAGACTATTAACCCAACTCTCTTTTCATTTCCCCTAATCATCATTAAACCAAGAAAACCAAAGGACTATGAAAGGTCCTGACTTCCCCTAGAGACCAGAATCCCATCATGAGGTGTGGTGATTAGCCACCCTACTCATAATCAAAATTCCAAGTCCCAAAATTCCTAACTCCAGAATATCCCGACTGTTCCCCAAATAACAATACTCAAAGAGAGCGAACATCCTCTGATACCATTTTGTCACGAACCAGATATGGTCACCATCAAACCAGCACCAAACCCGGCCCGTTCCAAGGCCTGAAGGGCGTTCCCTATCCCCACGGGCTGGCACAAGTGCCCGGGTATCATTTATCTTGGTTTGGGAACGATTTACCCGAACATGTATCGATAAATCACCAAAAAGATTTGATAAAATGAATGTGAAACAAATTCATACCAACAAGGTTTAAAAAAATACAGAAATGAATACATAAGTTCAAATTAAATACAAAAGGTCCAAAGACACAATGGAACAGAAACAAAACAGCCCCATGGACTCCACATGACAAGGGGTCATCACCCCCAAGTCGTCTCCACTACTCCGCCCCAAGGATGAGGACTAACACCCTGAACCGCCATCACCCTTAGCCTTTCCTTTACCTGGGTCAAAAAAAGGTCTACTTACACCAAACGGGTGTAAGTAGGGTGTGAGCCTAAGCCCAATAGGATACCAGCCTATGATTCCAAGGTGCATGCAATACAAGGTGAAAAAGCTAGCAGTTTTAATATGCAATTAAAAGCAGTGAAAAATTCCACAAAATGAAACTTTAAATTGAAAACATTTTTCAAGATAAAACATTCAGAATGTTAACACATTTAAATAGGAATATTATATACTGCATTATAATTCCAAATACACCCAAATACAAGGGAAAATACCACAAATCCACTGAGCAACAAAACCGGGAACACCCCTAGGCACTAGATAGTCTCAGGCCCAATGTACCTCGTACCTCGGTGTAATGTAACCATAGTAAAATCCTTTCTCATGCACGAGCCACTAGTAGGGAACATACCCATAACCTAGTGGTCCTCAATAATCATCCAAATAGTTTAGTTAGAGTTGTTGTTATCCAAATGCTAAGTGAAACAGGGACAAAACCCATCCGGTCCACTAGCCGTACTAGTACAAATCCGCCCCACCTAGGTACCCGGGCTTCCCCCTTTGTGCTCAAACAATTTCAGGATTTAACACATATCAATTTTAATGTAAAACACCCCTACTAGTAACATACACCAAATACAGTAGCTATCTCATTTTATACCACTTAAAACACACAACAAACTCTTTGAATTTGAATAAATCAATTTCTCAAAATCCCGTGTTGTTTTGCACACAAAACCCCTTAAGAAACCCACTTGTACACTATGTTCACACTTGTAAGTTACCAAAACAGTAAAGGCAGCCCAATAAATATCAATTAAAACAACAAATCAATTTTTAGGCATCTCCATGTTAAACAAGAAGTGTTATCTTTGTAAAACCTTCATTTTCACACAAAAGTGGAACCAACACTTCACTTTCTTTACAAACACAATTAAAACCCATTTTTGCAGCAATTACCAAAGGGGATAAACATTATAAACAATATTTTATGCCTTATTAAAGATCAATAAAAATAATAAAGTATTTATAGGTCATCCCCAAATAAAAAAACAAAACACTTCTTTGGAAAACCCCCAATTTCACACCAAATAGGCATTTTAAATTCAATTGCAATAGAAACATCATTAGAACCAGATTTTGCAGCAATAATAAAATTATATAAATCCGAAAATATGATAAATATAGAATGATAATACACAAATGTTGCATCAACATTGGAATCACCTACCAAATCAAATGAAACCATTGAATCCTTTGTGGGAAAACACAAATGCACCACCGCCGCACCTCAAGAAGGGTAGATCAAACCTAAAAATAGAAAATTGGACCAAGAAAACCCAAGGTTAAACCTTAGGTTCGAACCCCTACCCACTGGTCATTGTTCAATTCAATAAAAAGGGAGGAAACCCTAAAAAAATAGAATGAAACCCTAATCAATTTGAAAAGGGAAATGAAATGGACTAACTTACTTGATAAATCTAGAATGAATCTCCACAAAACACCAGTATCTGAAATGGAAAATGTCCAAAACACAGGGTATGTTAGAAAAAGAAATATTAGGTCATTTAGAAATTGTAATGGAGGGAAAAGAGGGTGCATTGAGAGAGTTATGATTGAAAGAACATACCTCATCAAATCTGGCCGATTTTAGAAACCCTAAATTGTTCGTCCCTAAATCGCGATTCCTAAGAGCTCCAAAGAGGGGGTAATGAGTTTGGGGAAGAGGAGGGGTGTATGGGGCGCATATTAGGATTGGAATCACCGAACAATACTTAAAATTGAATAAGTTATTAAATACATAAAATTAATTTTTAAAACTGGATATGGGCTTCCGTGAAGGCCCATTTCCTTAAAATAAAACCCAACTAAACCTTGGGTATGGATTTCCAAAGGCTCCAAATTTTAATTTTAATGTTAATATATCAGGGGAGGACATTTAGGAGTTGTAATGAGTGAAAAATATTAAAAAATGAATAAGTTATAAAAGAAAAAAAATTTATTTTTAAATCTGGAATTGGGCTCACGGTTTGGCCCAACTCACGAAAACTCACCTATTCTCCATAAAAACATTGGAAACCCCCCAAAAAAAATATTAATGGAAATTAAAATAAAAATACATTTAAAATAAGCTATTTATGTGACATTAACTTTCCTTTTATTACATCCAATGGCCGGTAATAGGAGGACTCAAGCTAACAACCGATGTGAATATCTGTGTGATGACTGTACTAATGAAATACACAATCCAATGGGAGCGGGAATCACGATCTTTTTCACACTTCTCCCTCAGCTAACTCAGGATTTGAATAGAAACACAGGTCAAGAGGAACTTCCAAACCCCCCTAAGAAGGAACAAGTTGCTATCGAGAGCTTCATGAGACAAAGGCCTCCTACTTTTAGTGGATCATCTGATCCCACGATCGCAGAACAATGGAACAACTTCATTAAAAAGATCTTCTCCATCCTTCAATGTTCTGAACAAGAGAAGGTTGTCCTATTGGATTATCGTATGGAGGGTCAACCTGATCAATGGTGGACGTTGATCAAAAATATGAATCCTGAGGAGGATATCGAGGCATTGGAATAGAAGGATTTCCGGAAGATGTTTTTCGGTAAATATTTTCCGCGCACCCTTCGGCTTAAGATGGAAAGGGACTTCCTTTACCTCAAGAAAAAAGAAGAAGAATCTATTGTAGAATACGTGGAAAAATTCACAAGGCTTTCATGATATTCTTCCAGCTTTTTTGTTACCCCCGAATTCAAGGTTGCTCGCTTCTTTAGTGGGCTAAAGCCGAGTCTACAGAAAGCATTAGCGATCCGTGACTTCAACAGCTATGAGGAAATTGTCTGATGTGCCCTCAAGGTCAAAATGGAGATCGGAGAATCACATGGGTATCATGGATACAAGAAGCGTAAGGTGGACTTCAATGATGGTGGTCCGATGGATAAATCACATGGTGCTAAGAAGATCCAACACCCCACTTGCCAAAAGTGCAAAAAGAAGAACCCTGGAAATTGCCTCATGGGGACGAGGAAATGCTTTAGGTGTGGAAGAGAAGGGCACCTAGCTGTTAACTGTCGGCAAGAAAGACCCTCAGCTGTGACAGAGGATAGTAATTCTCCATTCGAACCTCAACGCGTTGTTCATTGCTACAACTGCAAAGAACCGGGGCATTTTTCAAATCAGTTCCCCAATCCAAGGGTTTTTGGAGGCAACCAACAACCTCCAAGGAAGCAAGGAAGAGATTTTGCCATCACTTATGCCGAAGTGAACCCCGAAAATGATGTGGTGAAAGGTACACTAGTTATTCATTCAAGAATAGCCAGAGTACTTTTTGATTTAGGTTTTACACATTCTTTTATATCTCGGAAGTTTAGTAGAACAATCCGAACACCACCACAAATCATGGAAGTGATGATGTCAGTGAGTATTGAAAATGGGGAAATCATTGTGTCCCATGAATATATGTCCTCCCCTGTTATAATATGTGGATTGAACATCCCGGTGAACCTCTTCATACTCCTTCTAGTGTAATTTGATGCAATTCTTGGCTTGGATTGGCATTCCTTTTATAGAGCCAACATAAATTGTCGGGAGAGGGAAATCACACTCCATATAGAGAATCGACACCTGATTCTTTACAAGTGTAAGGAGGAAGAAGAATCTCCTTTAGCTCTATCATCTCAAGAATGGAAATTACTGCCCTATGAGCACGCCTATTTGTCTAAGATGATTGAGTCCAATGAAGAAACCATCCTTGAAGAAATTCTTATTGTGAGGGAATTCACTGAAGTGTTTCCTGAGGAACTGCCTGGTCTTACTCCTAGAAGAGACGTTGAATTCTCAATTAAACTTATACCTAGGTAACTACCAATATCCAAGACCCCATATAGAATGACTGTCGTTGGGATTGAAGAGCTGAAGAAACAACTACAGGAGAATCTGGATAAATGGTTTATACACCCAAGTGCTTCACCATGGGGTGCACCAGTCCTCTTCTTCAAGAAGAAGGATGGGTCAATGCGGCTCTGTATCGATTATGGTGAACTTATCAAAATCACGATAAAGAACAAGTATCCTCTTCCATGGATAAATGTCTTGTTCAATCAGCTGCATGGAGCATAATACTTCTCCAAGGTAGATTTGCAGTTGGGATATTATCATGTAAGGGTGAAGAAGGAAGATGTCCCCAAGACTGCTTTTCGCACAAGATACGGGAACTATGAGTTCATTGTAATGCCTTTTGGACTCACCAATTCTCCTAAAATCTTAATGGACTTGATGAATAGAGTCTTTAGATATTACCTAGACAAAGTTTTGGTAGTCTTTATAGATGATATTCTAATATACTCCAAAACCAAGGAGGATCATGAGGAGAATTTAAGAACTGTACTAAAGACTTTGCTCTAGGAGAAGCTCTATGCGAAGTACATCAAGTGTGAGTTCTTGTTGAAGGAGGTCTCTTTAGTGGGCCATATCATCACAAAAAATGGTATATCTGTGGATCCCTCCAAAACAGATGCAATTGAGGGATGGCCGAGACCAACATCGGTAACAGATATTCGTAGATTCCTGGGGTTAGCTAGATTTTATAAACGATTTGTGAGAAATTTCTCATGATTTTCCAACCCTCATACCAAGATAACTCAAAAGGGAGTAAAGTATTCTTGGAGTTATGAATTTGAATAATGCTTCAAGGATTTGAAAAGGAGGCTTACCACTGAACCCGTGCTCACTTTACCCAAAAGTGGGGAAATGTTTGTGGTATTCAGTGATGCTTCGAAGAAGGGCTTAGGCTGTGTGCTAATGCAGAATGATAAAGTGATATCCCATGCCTCAAGGCAGTTGAAAATCCATGAGTGAAACTATCCAACACATGATATGGATTTGGCGGCCGTGATCATTACCTTGAAAATCTGGAGGCATTATCTCTATGGGGAAAAATGTTAGATATATAATGACCACAAGATTCTTAAATATATTTTCACACAGAAAGAGCTTAATATGTGATATAGAAGATGGATATAGCTCCTCGAGGATTATGATTGTTCAATACATTACCACCCTAGGAATGTGAACAAGGTGGCAGATGCCCTAAGTAGAAAGGACCCAGCAATTCTATCAATAATGAGAATTGAGAAGGATACAATCTTCTTAGACTTGATGAAGATGGACATGGGAATCATAATGAAGGGAAAATTATCAATCCTTTCACAAATGATTGCTCAACCATCTTTTTTGGAAAGGTTAATGGATTCTCAAAAGGATGATGTGGGAATTCAAGAAAAAGTGTAAGCTATCAAAAAAGGGAAATCCTCGGAGTTTAATGTTAATGAAGATGGAATTTTGTGATTTGGGAAAATACTATGTGTTCCGTCAAGTCCGGAGCTGAAGAAGGATCATTTGGATGATGCACATAGTTCAAATTTTTCTATTCACCCAGGGAGCAAAAAGATGTATTGAGATCTCTGAGAAAACTTTTGGTGGGATAATATGAAGAAGGAGATCGCTGAATATATATATCAAAGTGCCTGGTGTGCCAGCAAGTGAAGGCATAGAGGCAGAACTATAAGGGGATGATGCAACCATTTCCCATACCAGAATGAAAATGGGAGAACATCACCATTGAATTTGTCACTGGGCTTCTGAGGACATCCAAAGGCAACAATGCAATCTGGGTTTTGGTGGATCGTCTTACAATGACTGCACACATCATTGCTATTTGTGAGGATTTCGCATTTGATCAACTGGAACAGATATATATCAGGGAAGTGGTAAGGAAGCATGGAGTACCACTAACTATTGTGTCTGACCGAGATCCAAGATTCACCTCTATGTTTTGGAAGAGTCTTCAACATTCTATGAATACTGAACTGAACATCAGTACGACCTATCATCCTCAAACTGATGGCCAATCCAAGAGGACTATCCATACATTTGAGGACATGTTAAGAGCATGCTCAATGGACTTTAAAAGAGGATGGGATCAACATCTTCCTCTGGTTGAGTTTTCTTATAATAACAGTTTCCACTCGAGCATCCAAATGGCACCATATGAAGCCCTATATGGGAAAAGGTGCAGAACATCGGCATGTTGGGATGAGGTCGGTGAACGTAAGCTTCTGGGACCAGAATTGGTTGAGGAAATAGTGGAGAAGGTGAAAACCATTCAGCAGCATATCAAGTCAACCCAGAGTCGACAAAAGAGTTATGCAGATAATCGTAGACGATACCATGATTTTAAAGTTGAAGACATGGTTTTTCTACGCATATCCTTGTGGAAGAAGGTAATGAGGTTTGGAAAGAAAGGTAAGTTAAGTCCAAGGTACATCGTCCCCTTTGAGATTCTTGATCGTGTCGGAGCTGTGGCCTATCTACTAGCACTTCCACCTACCATGGCCAAAGTACATGATGTCTTTCATGTATCCCTCTTAAAGAAGTACATACCGAACCCTTCACATGTACTCTCTTATGAGGTGGTACAGTTGGAGGATGATCTTTCTTATGAGGAGAAACCAGTGAAGTTGTTAGATCTTAGAGAAAACGTTCTACGAAATAAGACAATGCCCCTCGTCAAGGTGTTGTGGCCAAACCAAAAGTTTGAAGAAGAAACATGGGAATCAGAGGAAATGATGAAACTGAGTTACCCACAACTATTTTAGTATGGGAAAAGGAAATTTTGAGGGGGAAATTTCTTAAGGGGGGAATATTTTAACGACCCAAAGTTTCATTAATGGAAATCCCTCTTGATCTAATTAAATGTATCTTTATGTAAAATGTTTATATAAAATGTCAAATTCTTTGGTTTTATGTTATGAACTGTGACCGTTTCTTATATATCCATTCACCACTGATCACATAATTAGTATAAATATAGGGCTTTAACAAACCCAATTTAATCAGACAAAGGAAGCGATGGCCTCATCCAGTAGAATTGCTCCATATTAAGACCATTTTTCGGAGCTTGAAAAATAGGTGGCATCTTTGAGCTTTATTCTTGAATAAGCCCAAGCTGAGATTCATTATGTCAAGCTCTAATGGGACAGTCTACGGGAAAAGTGGAATTTGATATAGATTACCACTCGAGCGATGTTATCTGAGCCACCCCAAGAGTCTGTCACCATCGCACACCATAACCTTAGGTCTTATGCAGCTATTTTAAGGGGTTATGTAACAAATCACTAGTACTATGTTCATGTACATTATTTTTTATATAATAATGAATATACTTTCTTGTAATTATTGATACATTATAAATAGTTTTGAAAGTACAAATAGTGTTATTAGTTATTATTATTTAAGAATTATATTTTATTAAATTAAGGTATTTTTGAATTAAATAATATTTCAATAAAATATTATTATTTTTATTAAATTAATTTTTATTAAATATAAATGATCTTATAATTTTATAAATGCAATTGTAATTTTTATTAAGACTTGAAAGCCATTTTTTTCAAAACCCGTGAATTTCCGATAAATGTCGGTTCTTATTTTAAAAGTGAAAATTAACATATTTAGAAAATTATTTAGATAAAATTAATGTTATTTCTGGAATCAGGACGTCAAAATTATCCAATAGTGAATTTTTCATAATTTTATGAGAAAGTCAAATTTTTTAGTAAAAATTAAATACCGTTTAAATATATAATGTGTTTTATGACATCAAAATGACCCATTAGTGATGTAATAAAATACTTAAAGCTTTATTTTAGGCCAATATATGTTTTAACATTAAAATAATTTGATTTTTGGATTGTTTGATTTATTTTACAATGCATTAATGGACCCCTCAAGACTTATTAAACATCTTGTCTTTTAAAATTATTTTCCATGGGAGTGTGACTCACCTCCACATAAGAAACACCATTATTTTAAGAAGTTATGAATTTTGCCCTATAAAATATTGTTTTCCTCTCCCCTTTTCCAAAAACCATGGGCAAAAACCATGAGCTGATTTGTGGTTTGGATTAGTTTAATGTAAGGGGTCCCAAACCTAAATAATAAAGAATTCAGTCACCTTTCCTATATAAACCCACACAAGATCCCACTTCCTCCTCACTCAAATACTTTGGAGTTTATACAACCTCTACCCTACTCTCTTTAGAATCCTCCCAAGGTTCCCCAGGCTCCCAAGAAGCCTCTCTCAAGCCTCTCTCATGCCTTGGAAGCACACTTCCAAGTAAGGGTTTATCTTCCTTTCACTTTTTGTCCAATTTTCTTAATATTGTTATGCCCTTTTAATTTCAATTATAAATGCTGGGGTATTAGTTCTCACCTCCCCCATACTACCCTCTTATTTTTTTAATGATGGGAGACCCCTTTCTCTCTCATTAAATGCCTCCCATGTACACCCGTTACTATGCCGAAATTCTGAAAGAAACTTCTCTCTCTTCATTTACATTCAAGAAATACCTTTGTATCATGAATCTAAATTCCATTACAATTGTTTGGACATGTATCTATATGACCCCCTTACTGTCCATTTCATTTAAATATGATTAGACACCCATTTCTCTCTCATCAACCATTTTTATAAATTCTTATGTCACACCGTTACGCTGCCGAAGTTGCACCGATTTTCTATGCCAATAACTTTGTGTAGTGAATACCATGCCCATTTCTCCATCAAGGGTATTCACCTTTATGCACATTTACATATTGATTTTAATATTTCATGTATGAATTCCACATTCCTTTATCGTGGGATAAATGATTATGTTTAATGAATCCATGTTTCATGATCCATGTGGCACACTTATGCATCAAATGAAATGTTTAATAAGGGTGTGCCCTTATAGAGCTCCAATGTATTGGGAAAAGTATAGTATCCTAATACTTCAGGTGAAATGAGTGTTTAATAATGCTAATTCAAGTGCAATGAGGGTTTACTCGTGCTTCATGTGCAATGAGTATTTACTCATGCTCCATGTGAAATGAGCCTTGGCTCATGCTAATTCCATGTTAAGTGTTGTTGCCACATTTCCATGTTATGATTATCATGCTCTATCATGACTTTATGTTCATGTTTCTCTTATGCTCTATTGATATGCCTATTGTATAACATCTATTGTACTCCTCATGTATTCCATGTTTATTCCCTTACTGGGCTTTATAGCTCACCCCTTTTCTTATGCATGACCTCAGGTTATCCCAAGCAATGCTAAGTACAAGGGAATGTAGTGGTCATGTAAAGGAAGTTTTCAATAAATATGTTGTATGTCATGTTTTATGTTCTTATTTAATGATTATAAGCCCCAAATACACTATTCCTATCAATCTTCCATTTTGTATCAAGTGAATATTTTTTGTAATAAATTATGTTTATGTTTGTAAAAAAAGAAGGGTTTTAATAAGTAATGCATTGGACTAAGTAAGTAACGTGTGGAACCCGTTATAGCTCCTAGATACATCGATAGGTCTCATGAGACAAACTAGTGTCTTGGTAGAAGGCCTTCACAAAAACTTATTTGTAGTCTTCGCACAAGGCCTTGACTATGTGGTTATGATGTCTGGAATTATAAATTACATCATTATGATATTAGATATTGATATTTCATGTGGTTATTCGACTAGTATAATACTCAATACTATGTTTTATTATGGAATTATTTATTCATATCATATTCCTGCCATAAAGTGTTCATGTTTATTATTTGCAAAGTCATGTGTTTTCAATTATTCATCATTCCTAATGTTTATGTTATCTTCCGCTGTATTGATTACTCTTACTGAGCGTTTGAGCTCACCCCTTTCTCATGTTTCATTTTCCCAGGATATGAAGAAGTTAGTTATGAGTGACTTACAGGAATAATCTTGGAATCTTGGATGTTTCTAATGGAATAAATTAGTGTTTTTTTCTTTTCAAGTTATAGTGTTGAACTTATGTATGTATCTTGTTTCCAAGACCACTAAACTAACCGGTCCTTCAGGGCTTTATTCCTTGTAATCATGCCAAAGTATTAAAATAATGCACCGACTCCTAGATTATGGGGTCAGGGTGTTACATATTCCATAGAATATGATATAAATATATAAGATTCAAATAGAAGATATGGGCTATTAATGGATGACTAAAATAATTTTTTCTATTAAATTTCCATATTTTCAGTTGTATGTGCATAATCATCCAGAGACCATAGAAATCACGATCCTTAGCTTGTAACGTGATGGTTAATTTCACTTAAAATCATTTAATAATATGTGAGAAATGATAGGGTCACCATAGTTGGTATCATAGGACTCTCTAGTGATTTTTTGAGATTAGTACTATATCACGTTATTAATAACCCTTTGGATAATTATATCACCATAGATAGCCTAGATTAAAACATATGCTATCACAAGTAAGGATATACTTTTCATTTACAAGTTCATCCTTCTATGTTAAATGTTTTCTATTTATATGATTATTAGATAACTATTCAAGCCCCCTAATTGTACATTATTTTTTTGTCAACGTATAGAAATATAATAAATCATTTTGTCAATCAATGTGATAGAAAATGTGACTATTACACTAATTAGAATAAGAATATAACAGATGAAGCTGATAAAATATTCATGAAAATACATACTCAACTGGATTAAGTAATAAATAGTTACATTATTTGAGTGGAATTCCTTACATCTCTAAATAAATAGAATGTTGTGGTCGAATCCTTCATGTGAAAAAGGACTCCAATGTTTAGTGGATTTTCTTAACCCCTCCTCATTGAAAAATTAACTATCTCCATTGAAAAGATATTATCTATCCTCCATTACTGAAAAGAAGATAATATTGTGTTGGATGACTAAAATTTTGATGGGGAATCTGATTAGTTGTGGACATTGAACAAGAAAAAAAAGTCCAAGGAGGAAACTGATTTCATGGAATGAGAAGAATTCATGAAAATATGTTTCAATAAATATTTTATCCCAACCATATATTTTATGATGAAATGATGGTTCCATATACTGAAAAAAAATTAATATGGTTCTATTAAGTAGACAATGAAAACATCATAAGGCCTAAAAGATATGCCTCTTTCTTTTTCATGAATAGTAAATGAATATTTGATCCCTTCCATATATGAATACATTTGATTCTATGAAAATCATTGTATATTAAAAACTCTGATATTAACGAGGACATAATATATTTTCCCTTAAGGTGGAAATGAAGATTAGGGAATCTTGGTGTTCTCATTGTCCCAATAGAAAAAAGAGGAAAATCGAGTATAATATTGGTGGATTAAAAGATAAAACCCATGATAGAAAGAAGACTGAACATCCTATGTGTCAAAAGTGTGGGAATATGTATCCATGAAACATATGACTGAAAACCAATATATTCTTCATAGGTGACATAGAGGGGAATATGTCTAATAACTACTGAAGGGATTCAAAGAATATCACTAATGAAGTAGAATAAAGGAAGGTTCAGATCAACACTCAACCAGTAGTGAAGTTTTTCAACTACACGGAATATGGGAATTATTCAATCCATTGCCCTAATAAAAGAATTGTTGGATGAAATCAAATACCACAACCTCTAAGAAAGAAAAGATAAAAATATGATATCCCTACTGGTGAGGTGGAGCACGAAAATGATTTCATGATAGGTACATTTGTTAATAATTAATGAATATAGAAGATACTATTTGATTCTAGTTGTAGTCATTATTTAATATCATGCATGTTTAGAATAACTATTCAAACCCCACCTCAAAATATGATGGTTGAGTAATCATTGAGAATAAAAGTAGAAAAATTATTGCATCCAAATTCTATAACTCATCCCCAGTTAATGTTTGTGGAATGAACCTCCCAGAATATCTTGACATACTTTCTTTGGTGGAGTTTGATGCTATATTGGTCATGGATTTCATATATTTATACAAGGGAAACATAAACTATCATGAGATCTTGATCACTCTCCACATCCTGATGTATCCTAAAATTCTATACACATATAAGGAGATAGAAGAATCTCAATTTGAATCAGAATCACAATTGTGTATATCATTGAATTATGAGAATGAATATCAATCCAAAATTATTAAGACAAAGGAGAAAATCGTGATTGAATATATTCCCATTATAAGAGACTATACTAATGTGTTCCTAGAAGAATTTCTTGGTCTTCCTCCTAAAAATAGGCTGAGTTATCAATTGAACTTATTCCTTTATCTTTTCTTATATCTATTTTGAACTTGTTGAATATACTCATTTGAGCCCAAATAAGTGAAAAAGAATTTATAAGAGAATCTGGACAGGGGTTCTATATGCCTAGGGCTTCCCCATTGGGTGTGATGATCCTCTTCATCAAAAAATGATGGATCGATGCGCCTCTTTATTGATTACCATCAACACAATAAGAAACAAAATAATGAGAATTTATCCAATATCATAGATAGATGACTTGTTCGATCAACTACATAGGATCATGTTTCTCACTAAAGTCAAAAAAGGGTCATGAAAACAAATATTCATTTTATGGAATTATGAAAATAAATATTCATTTTTATTTTTAAACACTATTTATGTTTTTCCTTAAACTTCAGTAAAATGTTTCATTTCAAATAACCCATAAAAACAACTTTTACATGTTTTATCGTAATATTGAATTAACATATAATAACCTATTCATATTTTACCTTATAAATTTCCATTTTTTTGTTTTAAACCAATTAGTACCATTATGATATTCTCTTTTTATGCCTTTACGACATGATTATGATAACCAATTCCTTCCATGGGTAACCATTATGTTTCATTCTTCATGTGGAACATATATTCCAAAACATGTTATGATGGGTTTTCCTAGATAGTTCTATAATTCATTGGGTATTGTTTAATCTCATGATATGTCATGTTGGGATAGAGTGTGAACCTGATTACTTTATGGGAATTTTCCTCCATGTTCAATGGTCATAGCAGTTAACCGAAAATCATGTTTATGTTATATTGTTTATTATTACAAAATTATTTTTATTTGATGATTAAATTTCCCTTTCTATACATGGTATTATTCCTTTTTCACTCATTATACATTCCTTTTTAGTCATTAGTTTATGCCTTCAGACCAGTGTGCTTTGATTTATTCATATGTTTATACATATAGTGGGTATTTTAGCTTATTCCTTTTGTTCATGTTCTTCCAGGTTATCCTATAAATATGTATGAGATTAATAAAATATAGGATCTCTTTATGGACGATTAAAATAATAATGTTATATTTTATTTCCATGTTTACAGTTTTATGTACATAATCATCCAAGGAAACTTGGAATGACAATCCATGAATTGTGATGTGATGTATTATTATGCTTAAAATCATGTAACAATTTATATAAAAGGACAAGGTAACCATAAAAAAGGAATTTTTATTTGATTTATTCAATTTACTTTTTATTTTTTCCACTCTTGAATAAAAAAGTGTACATTACAAAAATATTCAAAACATAAAAAAATGGATTGTGACTTAGATGAATAAAAAATCACCATCATCAGTCTAATGACTGTTAAAATATTTTTCAATGTGATGGATGTGAGGATTATTCTAAAAAATATAATTAAAAACCAAAAAAAATCATTGAAAAATAAAACGACTGTCTAAAAGTATAGAAAATAAATATTCAACAGTGTGTGAAAACCATTCATTAGGTTTTAATTTGACAATGAACTTACTTTGAGCATTGGTAGTGGGATTTATTACAATTTTAATGGGTAATATCATTGAGACTTTATTTTTGATATCATACACATTCCATTACATGAAAAAGCCTACTCCTTGGGAATTAAATTTTAAATCAAATCCAAATAATGTTATAACTAAGAGACATTTGGAACTTAATTACAAGACCTCTTTATTTTATATGCCTTTTTTATTTACAATGATGAGATATTAGTTCCTTTAAATGATTATTGATAAGTTTCATGTTTTCAAGAATTAAGTATAACTCCACTTTAAATGAAAGATGAGGGATGAGAGAAAAGATTCAACAGAGGTAGATACTAATTTGGCTTGTTAATTAATAATGAATTGAGTAACATCAATGAATGAATGGAAAAAACACACCATTATTAAAAACTGAAAAATTAAAATTATTGAATTGAAAATTTCATTCAAAATATTGATATTTAATTGATATTTTATGTGGATTTGGAAAATTTGATTCACCATTGATGAATATTTTAAATTTTGACTTTGAGATTTGAATTTTTAAAACAATGGTGCCCTCTAAATTACTTTTTATAATTTTTTAGATGAGGAAGATAATGGTTTATACTTTGGGATACTTTTAAAATTTCTTTTTAGTGAATATGTTTAATATATTTCCATTAATTTTTAAATTAAATTCAATTAATAATAACGAAAAATTGATTGCTTTAGTAATTTGAGGGAAGTTGTGAATGTGGACCGGAAATGTATTTATTTTGATCAAAATATTGATTAATTTTAAATTTGTTTTTTAAATCATTGTTGATATTTTATAATTATTCTAAAGTTATTCTGATTTTTAATATTATTGATTATGACATTATCAAAAATAGTTTCCATCCATTATGGAACTCAACATTAATGACTATACAGCCACCTAAACCTAAAAGAGGAGGCCCATCCAGCCAATCCATATGGAGGGAAGGCCAACATAGGTGTTGATAATGCTTGTGGGAATTAGGCCCATGCATATTAGACTATGGTTAATGAACCCCATGTGGAGTAGTAGTGGGATAAATCCTATGTGGGACATGTGCATCGACAGATAGCATTTTTGTCTCCAAAAGTGGGAACTGCGATCCCATCCATGGGCTGGCTTGTAACTAATGCCATCAACAAATTGGATTTTAAAATATCTGCTATCTTATTGGATGCTAGATTCAAATAATGAGTTTAATGTTCAAATTTTTATGCATTGATATTCCATTATCAATTAATTCCCAATCTATGGCCTTCTTCTACTCGCTACTACCATCGACTCACCTTCCATCATTAGTGGTCACTAGAGAACTCTGTGCTGACCCTAGTGATATGAAGCTCGAGCCCTCCACCACGTCCTATAGTTGGGACCTCTACTGATCATCTCAAAAATTTCAGATGATCACCATGCTACCATTTTAGGTTCATTTTTCCATGTGATGGCTAGATGAATGGAGGATCTCCCACTTTTCGGTGAAGCCTCCATTATCACATCTTCTTAACTCCAAGGCACAACCTCATTTATCATACCTATACAAGCACCCATTAAATCCCAATAGACACCACTTACACATCCCCTACAACACTTCCAGGTATTCTTAGGCCACACCAAAGCTGCTTCTATCTTCAAATCATCACTTCCACATGCCCTATTATACTCTTCTTGCACGATGAGAAGAGATGTGTGAAATCCCTCACATGTTTCCCCTATTTCAATTCATCAACATGAATGATTTTAAAATAACCAATTCATTTGTGTGTTACAATTATTTCTCCCTAAATAATCAGGGAGAAGATATCCTCTATTAATATCTGAGTCATGGGGGATTTAATATTAAGGAAGAGGCCAACAAATCTAATTCCTTACTTATAAATAAATTATGTAGATACTACCAAAGGGGAGTTCAAACACTACATATTTGTGGATGGGATAATCCCTATTTAGAACTTATATATTATGTTTCTTTTATTTTTCATTTAATTTTTTTAATATAATTTAAATTTAGTTTTCTTAATATAACCCATGGATTATTTTTCCAATGTTTTCCCCCAATTAATCCACCTATTTCTTCTTCTTCTATTCTTATCAATTTACTTATTATTCTTATATTATTTTATTTTCCCAATATTTTAATATTATAATTAATATTTATTTATTTTATTTTATTTTATTTTATTCTTCTTCAACTTCTTAATTGATTTTCTTATTCCCTTTTTTACTTTCATTACTCTCTCTCATCCAAATTATTTTTTTATTTATTATTTTAGTTATATTCTTTTTATTTTTATTTTATCTCTCTTATTTATGTCCACCTTTGAGACCTCTTAATCTCAATAATCAATGGCCTTCCCAAGTCTTGGCCCAAGGGAGGTTATCGTGATCGTGAATTTTTAATTAATGTTTAATTTAAATTTATGGTAGATATGAGTTTTATGCATGTGTATAGTGAATGTCTCATATTAAATGAGAAAAAAATGTTTATAATGATTTTTTAAAATCATTTCACTTTATCAATTGGTTAGCTCTTCACATGATAGTGTTGAGCTAATAGGTGGATTAAATGGAATCAATAGAGGCGGGTCTAAGATGATGGAACACCCTTGATCAAGAAGTGCCATTAACCATGATTACATGAGGAGGAGGATTTGAGATTTCTCAAGGAATTCAAAAATTAATAATTTATAAATAAAAATGAATGTATTTTTTTAAGATTTCATATTTGTATTATCAAATTTAAATAAATCGAAAAATG
This sequence comes from Viscum album, assembly GCA_963277665.1. Taxonomy (NCBI): domain Eukaryota; kingdom Viridiplantae; phylum Streptophyta; class Magnoliopsida; order Santalales; family Viscaceae; genus Viscum; species Viscum album. The sequence goes on along the minus strand of OY728150.1, from coordinate 29,100,155 downwards.
GGTAATAATTATGGAACTCTAAAACAAACCTTAAACCTTGTTCTTTATTTGTTCATAATTTTAATATATTTTAGAATCACAAGTTGGAATACATTTAAAATTTTCAATATACATGTCACATAATTATACATAAAAAATACAACACTCTATTTTTTAAAAAAAGAATTAGTTTAGGTAAATTAGATTGTGCATGTGAACAAATTGAATGATCTATAAGTGATAGGACTCTAGTCAGCCACTATGATTCACAATGAAAAAAAATTATTTTGAACACACCATATTATTTGTGTGTGCTCCACCTTTAAACTATTTAATAAATATTTGATTAATTCATTTTGAGATGAAAGTAAAATTCTCAACCTAACCTCGAAACTCATGAAAACATAACGGTAAAATATGAAACTATTACTGTCACTCTTAATTTGTCACCAACACTGGATCCCACCCAAGAAACATCACACTGGCACATTGAACCGCCTTCTAATTAGAGAAAAAAATAATCTCCCTCATAGTATGGAAATATAGAAAAAGAATAAAATAGATGTTAGGAACATAAGGATATGTTTTATTCCTTCTGATATTAAAATGATCCAGACTACTTTATTACATCCTTGAAAACAACATGATAGATTTTCTAGAGCCCAAGATGGCTAATCTGGTTAGCCTTTCCAACCATCCAAATAATTCCCATTTTCACGAAATATTGGGCCTCACCGTTTTATATTCCTGTTTTTTAATTTATTTCAAAATATTGTGGATTCTATGAAGGATAAATTAGTATATCAACCTTCAAAAGTTACATGTGTTTCAACTACTATTCGAGAGTAGCAAAGTGAGTGGAAAGAGGTTTTATGTAGTGGTGAATAGATATTATTTGATTGAATGACTATAATTATGATAAGTTTAAATAATGTCATCCTCAAAGAATAGTTGAACAAACTAATCATACTATACGTCTCACCTACCATGATGAAACCAACTTTTTCCACACCATAATCATTTTGGAGTCATTTTTTCAGGAAAATTATTAACAATAGAAACATAAATAAAAAACATGAAGATTAATTTTCACTAAATAAAATGACATTCATGACCCTATTAGACATCATGCCTACACTATTGATCAAATAGACACCATCCCATTATAATGTTCTATAATAATCGTCCCACCAAATGGAATATTTGTTCGATGAAGAATTAATATATGGTTCCACTAATGTAATTAGTCTTAGGAAATAATTCTCTAATTATGACTATTAATATAAATATGTGTTCCTCAGGAAAGATTATATAATTATAGGTATAAATCATAGGATCAATGAGAATATGGGATGGCGCAGTCATGCCCAAGCATAATATTTTGGCTCTAGCCCCACCAGATCTATTTACTCTTCAAAAACATTCAATAAAACACTTCAATGAGAATATAGTATAATGGTAATACATCCAAATATTAAAGGAATCCTCTACATCATATTTCCATAGAAATAAATTTGAAGTATATACATTAATCGCATATTTCTAACCAGGTAGGCAGACCATGTCTGTCTTAAATTCAGATGAAGGGAGTTTCGTAATCATCTATTCAGGGGAATGAAATTCCTACATCAATAATTTACACTATAAAAGAGCATAATATAGATTATCATTCTACTAGTAACCCATACCATTATATCCAAAAGATTTATATTAATCCAATTGGCCATAATGCTAGAAATTATGTCAAACTTTAATGCACCCATATTATCAAAATATCTACAAGAATCTTAAATAGTGGTCCTAATGATACATCAAGAGTTCAAATATATGGTCAAATATACTATAGTGTGGCATTCATAGATTAATCATATGGATTTATCCATGATAAAGTATTTCAATGAATATGATAAGGATGTTATTATAATGGTACATATCATACCCTTCTATGTTTTTGGTAGGTTGTATGATATTGATATGAAACGAGTCTTTATTAATAATGGATTATGGTCCAATAGAATTGTAGTCTACATGCTTCATCTATTTAGTAACAATTAATGTAATTTTTATTCATCCTTCCAGAAACTCCATGGTCATGACAATAGTAATCAAATTCCTCTCAGTCAAATCATGTTGAAGACCAAAATTTAGACCATGTATCTAAATATGAATTTTAATGTTTGGAAGGATACATATTTCAATGTCATATGAGGAAGGACTTAGTTTCATTAACATGTTGTGATCCATTCATAATACCTCTAACGTATCAACTACTCTATAATTGACTGATCAGAACTGTTCATGGAAACAATGCTCTGTTTGAGTCTTCAGGATCTTAATCAACAACCTACATATTTTACTGTAAGGATGGGAATGTACGCATGACTAATGATGTTTCTCAGGATATTAGCCCAAATGATCTCTAAATGGACATATCTTACCCTTTATAGATATCGTTGATTAATAGGTATTTCCCATAACACCAATGGACTGTACGGTTTCAAATTTGGGCATGTGTGCATCCACGCCAATAATATCAATTTATTACACTGGTCTAGGAAATAGAAAGGAAATATATGGCCACACATAGTGATTATAAAATACCATTTTAAAATGATATTTTCTCCCATAGATAATCTAATGTATCTAATATCTTTAGTCGGGTTAGAAGATGATTTTGTACCATTGGTGGGGATTGAGAATCCTCTTATCCCATCTTTCCGATAAACAATAGTGAATTTTCTAATAGCTCTGAATATTACCGTATCATTTACCATTCTGTCTTGGATTTTTATGGATAAAATGGGGATGAATAATTGGATAACCACAAATTTCCCCCCACCAGAATTTGAGGATATAATTTATGCAACCTTCAGCGAACTCTATTTGATAAATCTGGGTGCGTAAGAAGAACTTTAACCCACACTGATTAGTGTGGTTTGTATCCCAATCAAAAAGGGAAATACACCTCCATTGTAATGAATAAATATAATTTTTTACTTATAGCTATATATAAATTTTATCCCTTGATCTGATGTGTCCAAAAAAGATTTGTTTTTTTCAAAAGATCAGTACAGTTATTAGAAGTGTTCAACAAGAATTCATGTAACTAACTTCAAAAAATTCAATGATAATGTTTATAAAATAATCGTTAAACAATTTATTCTATATTTATAGTATAAAAATAAATAGATAATATTTTCCATGTCAAATGTAATGATTGGTCAAGGAGGGATTTCATCAACTCTATATATATCAACTAGAAATTTACAACAGATTATTTTCAAATTATGATAATAGAACTCATGATTTACTCAATATGTTGCTATCAAGATCTCCCCTTTATGGATGACTATTTTTGATACAACCAATTTTGGATGGAAACTAATTTTAAAGAGGCCACTACTTTTAAGTCAACCCTAAAACATGCTTTTATGTGGTGATACTTTTCGATTTGAAGAATGAAAAAACTAAAAAGAAATTTTCCACACACCATAATTTCAATACAATCACATGAAATACTATCTAATTATATATCTATTATTTGGTATTTAAATCCTATAATTTCCCTAATCATCTTTACCAACTGATATTCATATAATTTTTTATAATCTAAAATAGCATATCATTAAAACAAATCTATTGAAATGTACTTGTATTATTACATGAGGAATGTTATTGGCTTCATTGTATACCATAACAGTATCAATGTTTACCCAAATAAGGCTAATTATATCCTTGAAATGACACATCCTCAAAATCTCATCCATTTGAGATGAATATAGGGGATCTTACCTTAGATATAATTCTTTATAAAAAATCTAGGAATAAAATTCACACCATTAACCAAACTACATAATAATGGAGACATTTAAAACAAATAATTTCTTAGGAGAAACATTTAATAGCCACAAAAGGTATCTTATGATTCCACCATTGATAATTAACAATAACAAAAGAAATCGTCCCATTGTATCATGTTACAGGCTTTGATAAATCACTAGTCACTTTCCTCACATATAATAATGAATACTAGATAGATAATAGCTTATATTATCTTAGTAGAAGAAATATTGATTCAGAGAATTCATATTTGAACATCAAAATGTGTTTCCATAAACAATTTTTTCAATTTTAAAACATTGAAACCACATAGAGTATCATTATGTACATTTTTTCTCCCATAACAACCCACTAAAATACATAATCAATCCCAGTAAACTATGAGATTGTTACGATAAAATCATAACATTTTTAAAACATTGAAAAAGAATACCCATGAAATTATAACATTGAGTTAATATTTAAATATCACTAAAATAATTATATTAATGATATAAATTGTCATATTGAAGTATACACACCTTGAAAAAGAATATAGATCATATAAAACATGTATTTCAAAGAAGGGAAATTGAGACAAAGCTAAATTATTGATTTGATAAATTTTTAATTGTAAAACCCCATGAAATATAAATCCTAAAATTGATATTTAAATACACATAAATTTAAGGAGAATGATAATAATGAACATTTATTTTTAGTATATACACTAAAAATGTAATGATCTGTGAATAAGGTTTAAGTCTCGCAGAAGTAAAAGTGACACAAGAAATATCCTTTCTACATGAGTAACTTTTGAATAATGATCCACATGAAAGAATAACATAAATTTAAAAAATTTAGGTCATAAAAATCCATATTATAACCTTTTATAGTTCTATTTATACACCACACAAAAATAATAAATTGTGAATATAGCATATATCTCATAGAAATAAAAGTGAGATGAGTGAACCCTTACATTATGTCCTGAAAATATTCATACATTTTTAAATCTCATATATAATAAATATAAGTTTATCATAGAAATACCAATTAACCAGATTATTTTATCTAATACAATATATTATATTATTATTATTTATTTTACCCATTTATCAGTAATTCTATATTAATGTTACGTTTCTTGTAATATCTATGTTGTTTTTCATATATGTTTTGACTTATTATTATTCATCCTATTAATTAGTTCATGATTTTCTTATATAAATAATTTTAAACAAGATATAATTATATAAAAACTTATAATAATCAATAAATTATATAAATATGAAATGGAATACACCATTCATGAAGATGTTAGGCCGTACATGCACATGAACGTTGTTTCTGGTTTCTAGTCGTATTACAAGAAAAAATATATATGTAAAAAATATATATATATATATATATAATAATTATTGTAAAATAATTATTTTATATATATCATATAATTTTTCTAAACCATATTTAAATCATTCCATGTAATGTTTGAATGAATCAAATAGCATTGTGGAGGCGGCAGTCCTCGCATCCACCAATGAAGGTGTCGCATTTAAACAAATGATATGAAAGAATGTATGTTTTATATAATAATTAAATAAGAATACAGACATAAAAATATCATATATAAAAAATCAAAATAATATTTCCATCACAATTCTAAACCATTAGAAGTGGTAGTGGAAAAACAAACAGTATCATTTCGTGAGGCGTTTGTTTGTCGTACAGATGAACAATATGTTCTTTACCCATTTGATGGATGTGTGTTTATGGGTAGGTAGAAACCATATAATAAATAATTTATTACATTTAAGATGGTAATTTTATTATATAATCTTGGGAAATTAATAAATTAATTTATGGAGAAACTAATTAAATAGAAATCCACATCGAATAACAACACATATTTTTTATGGTCTTTCGTGGTTGGATTTATTATCAACTTTAGTAATCTATGATGAATTTAGGTATGTTTTCAGTTGATTTTATCTGTGTTTTTACAAGATAGAGTGTTTTTATATGTGTGAGGAAGTGATCTATTGAGTGAAAATTTGTAGTGGGTGAGGAGTGGCATTCATGAAAATATTAATAGGTAAACACTATTGAGAAGTATCCCTTACCTCACATGCCCCCAATAATTTTAAATTTTACATAAATGGGAGGATATACTCTATATATAGTCATTAAATGGATGTTTAAAATATTTCTAGCTCATTTATGTTTTTTAAAATTAAATTATAAGCACTAATTAAACCTATTTTTTACTTTAATTGATTTAATTAGTTTTAATTACATTCATAAATCTCATTGGAGAAACATTTATTTGAAAATATTATAAATTATATTTTTTTATGATTCAAAATAAGGAAATAATTTTACGAAATTAAAATCCCCAATGTTTGAATAATTAATTCAAAATGAATCCTTTGATGGGATGTGATGATGTGTTTTTGTAGCAAATATTTCTAAAATTTGACAAGTTTTTATATTGAATTTCAATGTAAAATTTATTCCAATATCCAAAATATTGTTAATTTAAAATTAATTTATCTTGTATAATCTAAAAAATAAAAATATAATTTATATATAAAAAATAAACTACATGAAAAATAATATTTGAACTAAAATTTAGCTTTTCACTATTCAAGATAAATGAAACATTCCACAAAATAATAAAAATTTACCCAATGTAAATTTTGATTTTATGATTTAAAAAATGAAGTTCAATTTTGCAAATATGAATTATAATGGTGTCAAAAATAATATTTAAAATGGGTTCTCCATTAATAGGTGTTAAAATTACCTTTTAGAAAAATACATAAATTATTCATTAAATTGGATTTATTCTAATATTATAAAAATAAAATATATTGCATGAGTATTAAAAATAATTATTGAATATATAATATAAAATTTTTATTGAGAAAATTACTCTCATATAAAAGATACTTAACCATGGAGATAGAGAGTGCTTAGGAAGCTAGGGTTCTGGAATCGCCGCCTTGGGCGGTGATGTCCTTTGAGATGATCCCTCCTCCCTTGGTGGAGGAGGGATTTCCGCAGTCCTCTAGTGATAGACGATTTCTCCCCTTCTCGAAACCCGATCTCCTGCCTTCATTCCCAGAAATTGTTCTCTCTCCCAAAGTTCCTGAGTTACATGAATGGATTCTGCAGCACTTGGTCACAGCTCGTGAGTTCAATGATGCTTTGTCCCTACTAAGTCTGACGGTGATAGCTTTCTTCATGAAATGATGTCCGTAGGTGGATTTCGTTGATCGATTTATCTTCAGTTCGTGGAATCTACAGAAGTGCTCCACTATGGGTCTTCTTGATTCGAAAAACATAATGGTTCACTTTGAGTCGGAGGATGATTTGATCCTGGCCTAGTCCTCTGCCCCACGGATCTGTGATGGTTGTCGTTTCCTGCTCTTCTGATAGTCCTATGACCATTATATGAAGCGTGATTCCTCGACTACATAAATCTAGTAAGATTTCCAGAACTATCGCTTCCATTTCAGAATCCTTCCATCATTCGCATGCTGGAAAATGTTTTTGGTCATTATTTATGCTCGGACAGTAGAACAAGGGCTGCTTTCCAACCGATTTCACCGAGAATTTGTGTTGAAGTTGACCTATTGAAACCATCGGTTGAGTTGGTCTTCATTGATGTGAGTGAGGAATTTAGATGTAAACAGTCTATTGTTTTTTGAGTCCTGGTTTGACTACTGCTCTCGGTGTCTTAAAATTAGTCATTGGAGGGAGGATTTCAGAGGTAGGAGGGTGGTTCCGCGGGTGGCTTTGGCTCCAAAGGTTGCAGAGGTGGTGGCCTTAAAAACTCAGCAAGGGTAGCAAGACCTGGGTAAGGGAATTTGGAAAGAACCTTGTTATGCGAGTACCAGTACACTGGATGGAAGGAGAATGGGGGAACTGAATGATTCTCTGAATTCGAGGGTTTATGAGGTGTTTGGAAGACTCCGGAACGATCTTAGGGTGTCTCATACAGGAGGTTTGAATACTATTGTGAAGAAGTTAGTCCAATATTTTGGGGTGACCAGTGGCCAAGATCTGGTGCCATCGGTGGGTAGGAAGGTTGTGGACGGATCTGATATTACCCTACAGGTAGGGGATTCTGTGGAGGAAGTTGGTGGTTGGGTGAAGGCCTCTCATGGGATGAAGACACAACATGTGCAAAAGGCGGAGTGTATTAAAATTAGTAATTGTTTCTCTGGTATGGTGAATGAAGAACTAAAAGCTGGTAGGATCATATTGCTCATGATTTGTCTGCTGGCCAGATGACTGTTGAGGCAATGGAGTTACAGGACAATGGGGTGAGGGGTCTAGGACTGTTTTGTGATCAGAATGACAGCAAGAATGAACAGGTGCATAGGTAGGGATCTTACCTTTTTTCTAAGGACTTGGATCATGGGAAAATCTCTCATGCTGGCGGGGATTCTCCAAGTATTGATGGTTGTAATTTGTAGGTTGGGTTGAATTCTCAAGATGTTGTTTCTAGAGATGGTTTTTTTTTCAGACCGAGGTGCTTGTTGATCAAGAGAATTTGATGCAACAACAGTGTTTAGAACTGATTGACATTAACAGCCACATTGATAAGGAGAAGGGGGTGAATAGGAGCTACCAAAAGGTGGTTATCCCTTGGAAATGGGGGGACATATATGACAGTGATAAGAATAATGATGGATGAGGCCGAACATCTTTTAGTTATGTTGTGCAGTATGGAAAGAAGGTTGTGGCAGGGAATGAGGGTGATGTGATCGTCCCACTCAGAAGAAGGAAACAGAAAGATTACTCTTCTATGCCAAAGAAAATGTCTACCAGATCTTCTATTAGCAAAGGTAAATGGATGAATTCTTCTCAGGAGTTTGTGTATTTGGAAAAATTAAATCTTATAATAAAGTATACAATGATTCTGAAGTATTATGAAGGTTTGGAATGGGAGTCAGCTACCGCAGATGAGTCAATTTATCATGGATATGGCGATGGGTATGACGACAGGTATGGCTTCTAACATGTAACTATATGCTCTTGTTTGTAATGCTTTCCTTCTAAACTTTTTTTAATAAATGGTCAGAGTCTTTGTCTCTGGATGAGAATTTCTGGTAAATTTTTTATTGAAAACAATATTATAAAGTGGTACTTTTAATTTATTGGGATAAAAATTTGTTTTTACATACAAAAATAGTTTTCCAAAAAAAATAGTTTATTTACTTTAAAACAGTTCTGAAATTCCCTTTGACTAATTGTTTACCGAATAATTCATTTTAGATAAATGTGTCACTCATATTTATAATAATTTACTTATTATTTTTAGTAACATATATTCTAACAGATAGGTGGTAGCTATAATTATATTTTAATAATATTATTAATTGTATATTTTAGTTCGGTAAAACAGGGCTTTGAGTGTAATGAAATATATCAAAGGAACATGGAATTTTGTGTATCATAAGCCAAACATAGTGTTTTTGTACCATAAGATAACATATGTGTTTCATTTATTGCATAAAAAATTTATGTTGAGTAAAAAAAATCTAAGCATAATGTTTTTACATGACCCAATCTATATTTAGTGTTTTGTGAAATTAAGAATATAAAAAAGAACAGATTAATTCGAAATAAATTCCAAAATTCAAGGGGTGTTACATTATACCCCTATAGAATGAATAACCCCATTTAAATTACACCATTTTATCATTTGTTTACACTTTAAATTTCCTTTCTTCGAAATCCAATTCGTAAAAATGAAAACTAAATCATCCTTTTAAAATGGAAAGTTACAACCATAATGTTTACACAATGTAACTAATAACTAGGTTTCCAAATAGTAGAAAAAAGGTTTGGAGTGAAGATTTAACATAGATAAATAACTAAATTAAGTATAGACTTTGATAAAGAACATTGATCACCAATAATTTAATGAACAAGTGAATGTTAAGGGCCTCAAAACCTTAAATCTATAATGATTTATAAGACTATATGTTTAATAGAAATGAATGTATTAGGATAAATCTTTTTCAAAATACCTATCCTATATTTGAGGAAATATTTTACTATCTATAAACATAAGGAAATACAGTTAATTTATTTAATTCCATTTCATATTCACAATCAAACCCTTTTTTGTGTCTTGAACAATTTTCACTTCATACCTTATTATTAAAATGATGGTGCATCTTTTATGCCTGATGTACTAACAGATCATAAGATCTATAAAGGTTGATATGTAATTTCATCTATATTTAGTTATCATCATAAAAAATGGTTATCCCATGTAATCTAATATACATAAATCCTCACATTTCAAGAGAATACGTCAAACTCTAAAACCCCATTTGATGTTTAACTTCATTTATTCCATAAATGGTTATCCCTATAACCCTTTCAAAATTTAATTCATAATATTTTCATTAAATAACCTCTTTTCTTATTCAAAAACATTTTTTATATAATTGGGTTCATACTTGCAATGATAAGATACAAAATGTGATTTTTCCATTCAAAATCAATGTAGAGGAAGGTAAACACATGATACTTTACTCAAGTATGAACAACAAGATTTTAATTTGGGGATAATCATACAAAATAAAACATTAAATTAAAAATTAAGGATGGGAGGATAGGTGTTCCCTGATTATCATGATTCCCCTCATCCACTGTGATTTCATATGCTATCCCTTTACCAATTTCCTTTATAAGTTATTGTGGCATGTTATCCACATTAGTCATTGTAATGGGGAACTTATTAGCATAATGTTCGAACTCTGATCAATTGAAATGTTGAAGTGTGGGAGGAGCATTATGTGGAGTATTTGTTATTATTCTCATTATTAATTAACTTCATCCCATTTCATGGACATTTATCTACTCAAAGACCTTCACTGCAATAAATAAAACATTTATTATTCCACATAATGAAATTCCCTCCATGTTTCTTCCTAAAAGTTTCACATGATGGATGGCTCGCGTTTATTTTTTCATGGTTATTATATTTTCTTTTTAAATACATATTCCTTTTATTGTCAATAATATGAGATTTATATGAAACTCAAACCTCCATCCCCACCTTTATATCACATAGAAATTATTATTCATACCTATTAAAGTCTCCTATATCCACGGGAATTCGATTCCTAGGCCTCAGGCCACCAATGAATAGTCCAATTATTCATTCAGGTGGGATGGTAACACTCGAATTGTACCTCACAAGAATTATTAAATTTTATTTATAGGAGCCAACAAATTCAGTATCCTTCTACATAGTCTCTAATAATTCTGTTAACATATTTATATGATTAATTTTAGGAATGTACTTATTGAATAATAAATTCTTTAACTCATATAAATCTATAAAATCAATTTCATATTGTCTCATCATATTATTAATAAGATTACAATATTGATCTACCTCTCTGTCCAGATGGTCTACCACCATATTGACCTTTTAATGCTCTAAACAATAGAAAACAGAAAAAATCTATAAGGTGGTATGAATCTATTACTCAACAACAAATTGATCATCATAACTACTAAAATAAGGTGGGTATTTCATCACGAATTACATAACATAACATCGTTCCATCCTTTACTTGATTGGATGTTCAACATGATTCATTGAATTATAATTTTTTGTGATAATAGTAATGTGGTTTTTAAGTACATCTCCAACAAAATTCAGTTTCTCAAGTGGCTAATCAAGGGATTTTTAACATCATTCCTCATTAACATGGTTCCTTCAGCTTCTATACATTGAATAAAACCAAAAAGCATTGTGTAATATACATCAACATAGTGGTGATACATGTAGTCATGAAAAAAAAATTATATGATTCCTAAATCATGAAACCCCAATTTTTTAATCTATAGAGCCTCGATTTTATCTAGGTTCATTGATATAAATCATCTATTTGAATCCTTTATTATGTATCATAATGAGATTTTGAATTATATAAGAAGATCCCCTAGGAGTTTCAAACAAATTGCGATGTAAGTCTCATTGTTGGACACCATTTCTTCATCGAGTCTATATTTATATGGTGTTTTCAGGGTTGTTACCCCTATGTACATTTTTCCAAAGCCACATCAACATGTAGTTCCCTGACATGGTTATATTTTTTGGAAACCACTCACTCCATCCATTAATAAAATTATATAACATTTAAATATACTTTAAATCATCCTTAGACTTATCCATAGATACATAAAAATAAAAATCCTTATATATATCCCTAGGTATCTCCCTAATGTTTTCTCATAATAGTTTCCAAAATAATGACTAAGGCTTTACTTTTTTACCAATGATAACGACCAATGATTAACATTCGTTGATATTAAAAACTTTAAGATGAATATTAAGAACATTAAAAAACATACTTTCCCTAGGACTATAATAGTTTAATGAATTTTTAATCATGGAAAAAATATTCTATCTCATTTAATTATCATTAATTTTTCACACAAAGAACTTCCCATTTTGTACTTCTACTTAAAATATTTCTTAATATCCGGTGGAATGGAATCAAAATAAAGGGTGAGATCAGATTCTTAGTAAGGGTAAATAAAAAAGATACATAACCATACAAGGAGCATGATTGTATGATTACATGATATTAACATTTTAATATCAGACCCATCATATCGAAGATCTTATACATGAGTCATGGTATAATGATTGGACGTTCATAATACATGAATTGTAAGGCAATCAAAAGCATAATCCATTAATGAATAAAATAGGAATAAGAAATAGAATCTATTTCATACACATATGAATATAAAATCATATGTCATGGATATCTACCAAGTCCTTCATAACATGTTTGGCTTCAGCTAATCAGTTGTGTACCTACTTCGGGACTAGGATGAACTCTCGTGTACAATCTTGTCTTAGGATTTGGATTCCCTCCCATGTACCCTTGTACTTTAGTATAGGGATTCCATATCAAGTTCCCTCTTATTTGGGTCTTTGTATTACCTCCCATGATCCATCCCTTTTTGTCCTTGGTATGCCCTCCCTTTTACCCACTTGTTTTTATCTTGGGATGCACTCCAATATACCCTCTTGTTTTGGGCATGGGATTCCCTCCTGTGTACCCTCTTGTTTTGGTCTTGGGATTCTCTTCTATTTAAACTATTTTTTCAGGCTTGGTACTCCCTCCCATGTACCCATTTATATCATAAAACATTTATCATTACCCAATGTATTTTAGGGATATAAATATCTCGCCCTTCACGTAAAGAAATCATACATTCATGTTCCACAAGAAAACAAAAAAATTCATCATATCATGAAATATAAAAATTGATGGGTTTCATAAACATCTTATAATAGCCCATGAAATTAAATGTGTATTATAATCATTCCATCATATCATATTTTGGAAAAATATATAGGTTTCAAAATCATTTTATTATAGAATAACTTGTGAAAGGAAGTGGGTTTCATAACCGTTTCGTCATGGCGTAAACCATGGAAGGGAAATATGTTTCATAAAAACAAATAATTTATCATAATAAATTCAAATAAAAAATAATAATGGAATCCTTGTATAATTTATAGGTATATAGAAAACAATATCCAATGATTTCAACTTATATGGGGATTTATTTTAAAAGTTCACATAAGGAATTTCTTAATGAAAATAACTTTTTGTTGAAAATAATTTTTTAAAAATGAATCCCTCTCAAACTAATTTTATTTTAAAACCCCATTTAAAACATGTAAATAAATATTTAGAATAAATTAAATCCTTTCTTTTGTAATATTTATATTTTTCTTTTAAAAATACTTTTCAAAATCATAAATGATTTTAACAACCTTTATCCGTAAAATTAACATGACAATATATAAAGAAACCTTTGAAAATAACTTTAAAAACATTTTAAAACATAAAAAATATCTAAAATATGATTTCATTGAAAATCAACATTAATTATCATTGAAAAAATATTTCGAAAAAATTCCAGATAACATGGTTTTTTAATAAACAAAATTTTCGACTGAAGAGTGAGATAAGGTCTATTGTTTAAAAAAAACCTTCTTAATTATTTTAAGTAAAAAATAGTGTAAAATGGTACCATTATGTTAGGATATCATCAATATCCATAAATAAATAATATTTTTGATATTTATTGATATAGTTATTATAATATTTCTTCAATGGAAGCATAATCCAAAATAATATAGATAATCGATGAGATTGTAGTACTAAAATCACACCATTTTTGTAACATTATTTCCAAATCAAAATGAAATAATAAAATTACATGAAGATTAAAAATCATTAAAATAATTATATTAATAATACTAGATTTAAAATTTAAGTATATACACCTCTTAAAAGAATATAGTATCATTACAAAAAATGTGTCCCAATGTATGAAAATTGAGACATCATAGCCTTACCGATTTGGTAACTTCTAAACTATAAAATCAACTATAATAAAGATCCTAAAATTGGTATTTATATACCCATAAATTTATCTATATGTATAATATATTACATTCATAGGTAATATAAAAACCACATAAATGAAACTTGTGGGGAATGAGGTATAAGTCTCATAGAAATAAATGTGATACTAAAAATCCCATTCCAAATTGAGTATGAGTCATGATACAAATGATAGGATTTCATGAATTTAAACATTTAATATCATTAACTAATTTAATTTAATTATATAACATGTCATAGGTAATTATATACACCAAAAAATGTGAATTATTGGTAAATGTAGAATATATGTTAAAGAAATAAATGAGGGACATGAAGAACCTTACCTCAAGTCATGAAATTCTTAATAAATGTTCAAACATATGGTATAGGAAACATATGTAAAGTATACATATACCACATAACCACATATATATATATAATTCAATATATTATTTTATTATGACTTTATATTACCTTTTTATTAATAATTCCATGTTAATGTTACTTTTCAGTTAACACCCACTTGGTTTTTTGTATCTGTTCTATCATTTTATTCTTGATCCTCTTACATAGACCATGAATTAATTTTAGAAAAAAATCATACCATTATTTAAATTTAAATTTCATTTAATATTCATTAAAATATAGATATATTAAATGGAATAAAACATTCATGGACATGGTGGGTCATATATAAACTTGACTATTGTTTCATTTTTCAAATCGTAATGAATGAAATATAGTTTAATATATATATATATATCATCACTCCATTAGTAATATTATTTCCAATATTTTTTATTCTTTTACTAACCACATCCTTAATTAAATCCATGTAATGTGTGAATGAATCACATCGCTTTGAGGAGGTGGTAGTCCACAAGTCCACAAATGAATGTATCATATTTACACAAAATTTATATCATGAAGGTATGTTTTATATAATAATTAAATAATAAAAAACAAATCATAGAAATCATATATATCATATAAAAAATTATTTGCATCATAATTTCAAACCATTTGAGGTGTTAAATGAAAAACGAATGTTGTCGTATCTGAAGGCGGTAGTCCACCGTTCACAGGAATGGTAAGTTTGTTACCCATTTGATGGAAGTGTTTGTAGGTGTAGGTGTAACGACCCAAGAATTCATTAATGGAAATCCATCTTGATCTAATTAAATGTCTCTTTATGTAAAATGTTTATATAAAATGTCAACTTCTTTGGTTTTATGTTAAGAATTGTGACCGTTTATAATATATTAATTGAACAGTGATCACATGATTAGTATAAATATAGGGTTTTAACGAATCCAATTTACTCAGACAAAGGAATCGATGGCCTCATCCAATAGATGTGCCCCATAGGAAGATCAGTTGTCAGAGCTCGGAAAGTAGGTTGCATCTTTGGGCTTTTCTCTTAACCAATCCCAAGCCGAGCTTGAATATCTTAAGCTCGAGCGAGGCATCCTACATGAGAAGTGGAAGTTGATAGAGATTACCACCCGAGCAATGCTATCCGAGCCACACCAAGAGTCTATCACCATCCCACACCTTACTCTTCAGTCTTATACAAGTATTATAAGGGGTTATGTAACAAGGCCTTAGCCCTATGGTTATGTACATTATTTTTGTATATAATAATGAATATATTTTCATGTTATTTTTGTTACCTTGTAAATAGTTTTTATAGTGAAAATAATGTTTCTAGTAAATGTTCAACTATGAAATCTATTTTGATGAATTAGTGGATTTTTTGAATTAAATAACATTTTAATAAAATATTATTACTTTTATTAAATTAATTTTTATTAAATATAATTGATCGTATAATTTTATGAATGCAATTGTAATTTATATTAATGTTCGAAAATCATTTTTGTCAAAACCAGTGGATTTTTGATATGTAATGCCCCGACCCTAGTTACCCATAGTCGGTGCATTATTACATAACATTGGCATGATCACGAAGAAATTATTTATTCAAAGACCGATTATTTCAGTATTATTGGAAACAAGATTCATACATAAGTTCAACTTTACAACTTGAAAAGAAATATAATGCGAATTATTTCTATTAAAACATCCAAGACTCCTAGATTATGCCTACAAGTCACTCATAACTAACTTCTTCATATCCTGGGAAAATGAAACATAAGAAAGGGGTGATCTCAAATGCTCAGTAAGGGTATGAAATATAGTAGAAGATAAAAAAATATTAAGCATGGTGAATAATTGAAACCACATGCTTTTACCAATAATAAACAAGAATAATTTTATGGAAGGAATATTAGATGAGTAGATAATTCCATAATAATACATAATCCTAGGTATTATACTAGTCGAATGACCCCATGAATCATCAATATTATTTTCATAATGAGGGAATGTATAATGTCAGAAATTCTGAAACATTTTGTCAAGGCCTCGACCAAGACATCTAAAAATGATTAAGGCCTCGGCCAAACCATATATCAAATTAGTAAAGGCCTCAGCCAATTCCATGTCTAGTTGTCTCATGAGACCAACCAATGCATTGAAAAGCTATAGCGGGATCCACCCATCACTTACTAAGTCCAAAACATTCCTCATATAAAAAGGTTGAAATATAATATAATCATTTGTATTAAAACTGGAATACGAAATGTCAATGCTTTAACCATAAACCATGAATGGTATAAAAATAGCACATCCACAGTCAAACATATCACAAAACATTCAATACAATATGGATTTTTTTTATCATAATAAATCATGTTTAATAAACATAAAATCCATCATAGGATGTTGACATAGATGAAATCAAATACTTTTTTATAGAAATATATCATTCTATTTTGAAATAATTTAAGAGTCACATAATTATAAAGAAAACTTTTATTTTTAAAATATTATTATAATCTTGTAAGGGAATCTTCGACTATGTTATAACGGTGTTAAATAGCCGCACCCACCATATAAGTTAAAAAAGACATTCTTATCTTAATTTTGTCGAAAAGGTCGTAAAGTACCTTTTTTGGAAAATAACAGAAAGATTCCTTTCAAAACATATATGGTTATAAATTACTTTACCCATTTATCTAGTAAAAAATGCATTGAAATACATTTTTAAGAAACATGTATGTGGATGATAAAGAGGTCCCAGTAGATACTTACGTAAAAACAACCTCGGATAATAAATAGATTGCAGAATTAACCCTTACCTTGTAGTTTTCCTTGGTTGAGGGAAGGTTAACCTATTTTATAATTTTGTAATAATTGTTATTAAATTATAAATGAATCATATACATCAATATGATATCATATATGATCTTTTAACATTTCTTTGTTAATAATATTTTATTATTATCGTCATTTAAGGTGTTAACTTACTTGTTTTCTTTTATGTGTTTTGTTACATAAGCCATGTTTGTTTTGGGTAGGTTGTATATTATTCATATACAAGATGATATCAAGTATTTAAAAATTATTTTTAATCATAAAATGAAAATTAGTCTTGAAAGGATATGATGGGGAATGAATCTCATCGCGTTCGTGGAGACGGTAGTCCGTATGTATGCACGAGCAACAATATCATTTTTTTTGATATTAAAATAGTATATAATTGAATTATATATCATATATACAGAATCATTATAATTATATATTTATTATTTACATCAATTATACTCATTATTGTACACATCCAAATGATGAAATGTTTGAATAACAAACTACACCACGACGTGGAGACGGTAAGCCGTACGTACACACGTGTGGTGAATTTTTCATTCATAGGATAGATAAAAAAACTAATATAGTTGTACCATATTTATAATAACATAACAATATATAGAATATATGGGAGTTATTATTTTATAATGGAAACAACAAGGAAAGAAGAAGTGGAAGAAGAAAACCACATGAAAGAAGGTGGTGGAATTATTACCTCTTCTTCGGGTTCTTCTTTTTGATTTGATCAAAATGGATCCTTAGGTTGGCTTTCTGACCAAAGGAAAGCCTCTAGGTCGAAATGAGGGAATTTGGGAGGATATTTGTGTAAGGGTTTTCTGAGCCAAAAGGCTATTAATGTGTTAATTTGAGAGAAGTGGGAGTTCCCTTTTATAAGAGGGGTGAGGGGAACCTTAGGAAAAACATAAAATATTATTTTATAAAAAATTAATATTCAGTTTATAATTTCTAAAAATTTATTTTTTTCTTGGATATGGTTGGTATAAGTCTAAATCCACTCAAAAAATAGGTTTTATATAGGTTTGGGTCACTATATTGACCTTATCTTTTACATTTACCTCTTAGTTAAATAGTTTGATATTTACCATGTCTCTATACTTTTATATTATATGGTTAATTAACATACTATAAACTTCCAAGAGAACCCCACGTGGTTATTTAATGATATAAATATCATTATATAAATACTTTGGCTGAATCTTAGATTTTAAGGAATATTATAACAATTAATAATATAATATTTGTTTTAAAAATTATACTATGTCAATTTTTACACTATTTAATAATTGATTTTTGTTAAAGTCCTAAAAACTTTATTAATTCTAAATAAGTTCATTTAATGAATCCTAAAATTTCATATTAACCAATAAAATTCGTGGATGGCATCAAAACATTCAAATTATATTTATTATACTATTTATAATAACACTTATTTGATTCTTCCATTAATAAGGAAAATACTGCATCAACATTGTGTCATAAATAAAATTAATTATTCAATGTATAAAAATTATAAATAATATATCATTATGTAGAAAATATTTTTATCATTCTAATTAATATTTATAGTAAAATTTATCTTATGTGTAACCCTATGTAAAATATTTTTTACAAAAAGATATATGCTTATGTCATTTTTGTATTTACTTTAACTTAATTAATATAAAGTGTCATTATCACTTACAAGTGGCTCCATTGGGTCCCAAAATCTACCCAAGGATTCCCATGGTCAGACATGTATCATCTAATAGGGTTATAACACATGTTATGGTAAATTAATATTATTATAATATAATTTGTTTACCCCTATTTATCGGATTTACCTTTAAACCATGGTAAATAAAATATTTACCGAAGTAATTATTCAAAATTTCTAAAAATAAAAGTTAGTTATTTACAGAATTTGGACCTCCTCATTTTAAATATTGAATCCCTTTATCTAATTTTAAAACACAGAAGTGGCAGAAATTAATTTAAAATTATTTCTCGTTGTAAAAAAAAGTACGTTTTTACGAAATAATAACTATCAAAATATTGACACTTTCTTATTTCCAGTTTAAATGCGAAATTATGTCCAACAACCAAAAGTGTATTAAATGGTAAAAATATAATCTAATTATTCATTAAAACCCTTCAATAGTATAATTTAGCACTATAAATTATTCTCATTAAAAAATCAGTTTTTAATAAAAATTTATTATTTTTCACTATTCATCAGAAACTGAACTTTTTTAGAAAAATACCAAAAATTCACCCTAATCTAATTTCGATACCCCGAATACAAAAATGAATTCCACTTGAAAATATAAAATTTATAAAATTTCAAAAAGTGGTTATTACTATTCATAACAGCTAGTTTGATTTGTTATGGTGTGTGTTAGAACTTGAAGTTGCGTACAACACACGCTATTGTACTATTCAAAGTGAAGCATATTGTGGAAGCTTGTGGTGTTACATTCTCCCCTCCTTCAAATAATTTCATCCTCGAAATTTCTAGAATGCTACCGCACAAAAAGATTCGGGTGGTTCTTAATCATACGTTCCTCGGGTTTCCACGTTGCCTCTTCCAACTTATGGTTTCGCCATAAAACTTTTACCAGCCGAGTCATCCGGTTTCTCAGAACTTCTTCTCTTGTATCAAGAATCTTTACAGGATCTTCTCAATAAGGCAGATCGGGTTCCAGTTCTAATTTCTCAGAGGTGAGTACATGCATTGGGTCGGGCATGTATTTTCTCCACAGTGATACGTGGAACACATCATGAACATTGGAGAGACTTGGCGGAATTTCTAAATGGTTAACTACGACCCTAATTTGTTCACGAGTTTTGAAAGGTCCAATGTACTTGGGACTCAATTTTCCTTTCTTACCGAAACTTATAACACCCTTCCATGGAGATACCTTCAAGAAATCCTGATCTCCTACCTAAAATTCCAAATCTTTCTTTTGGTAATGGGCATAGCTCTTCTGCCTACTTTGACCTTCTTTGATGTGGTTTTGGATTACCTTCACCTTTTCCATTGTTTCCTCCACAAATTCTCGGCCTACGAGTTTTCTTTCACCAACATCATCCCAAAAGGTTCGTGTGTGACATCTCTTTCCATATAATTCATTATATGGCGCCATCTTAATATTTTAATGGAAGCTATTCTTCTAGGAAAATTATACAAAAGGTAAATATTGATCCCACATACCTTGAAAGTCAATTTAGAATGATCTCAAAATGTCTTCGAAGGTTTGAATAGTCCTTTCTGATTGTCCATCAGTTTGGGGGTGGTAGGTAGTGCTCAAAGGACGTTCAGTATCCAGGGTTTTCTGAAGAATTTTCCAGAATCTTGATGTAAAACATGGATCACGATCAGAAACAATCGATAGTGGTACTACGTAAAGTCTTACAACTTCATTAATATACAGTCTTGTGAGACGTTCAAGTGGTAAAACTTCTCTTATAGCAAGAAAATTTGCTGACTTGGTAAGATGATCAACAATTACCCATATTAGATCATTCCTTCTAGGAGTCTTTGGTATTCCAATGAAAAACTTCATCGTAATATTATCCCATTTCCACTCAGGTATAGGAAGAGGTTGCATGACTCCTCCAGGTTTTTTCCTTCCAACATTAACTTGTTGACAAACCATACATCTTGACAAAATATCCGCAATCTCCCTCTTCATGTTGTCCCCCCAAAAATGTTCTTTAAATCCCTATACATCTTGGTGCTATTAGGGTGTATAGATAAATTAAAACAATGAGTATCATCCAACAATTCCCTTTTAGATCAGGTATATCGGGAACACAAAGTCTCTTCCCAAATTTCAAAATTCCATCTTCATACACAATGTCACTCAATCTCCCATCATTCACAGCTTTAATCTTCTTTTGAAACTCTTCATCATCGGTCTGAGAACATTTTACCCTTTCTAGTAAAGATGGTTTGGAAACTATTTGAAAAAGAATTGATGTTTCACCTTCCATGGTTATTCTTATTTCCATGTTCACTAGATCTATGGACATAGGATCCCTTTCAATTCACATCATGTTCAAGACTACAAGATCTTTTCTAATCAAAGAATATTACACCTTATTTTCCTTCCCCAGGTGGTTGTGTATGCTGCAATCATAATCCTTGAGTAGTTAAAGCCATAGTCTTTGCCTCATGTTGAGTTCCTTTTGTGAGAAAATATACATCAAACTCTTGTGATCGGTATATATCTCACAATTATTCACCATAGAGATAGTGTCTCTAAATATTCAAAGTAAAGATTACAGCTGCTAACTCAAGATCATTATTAGGATAGTTTTTCTCATGAATGTTAAGCTGTCATGATGCATAGGCAATAACTCTATCAATCTGCATAAGGACACAACCAAGTCCTTTCTTTGATGCATCACTATAAATAACAAACCCATCATTCCCTGATGGTAGAGTCAATATAATAGAATTGACTAATATTATCTTCAGTTCTTCAAAACATTTTTCACACTCTTTTTTTCAAACCAGTTTAACCCCTTTACGTGTAAGATTGGTTAATGGGTTAGCCAATCGAGCAAAATTCTGGACGAAACGTCGATAATAACCTGCTAAACTAGTAAAACAGTGTACCTCATTTATACTCATCGGTGTTGGCCATTATTGGATTGATCTTGTATTAGAAGGATTAGTAGATATTCCATCCTTCGAGACAATATGGCCCAGAAAATAAATTTCCTAAATCCAGAATTCACACTTGCTAAAATTCCCATATAATTCATTTCTTCTAAGAGTCTTTAGAATAATGCGCATGTGATACTAATGATCTTTGTAGCTTTTGGAGCATACCAAGATATTATCAATAAATACCACTACAAAGTCATCAAGATATTCATTGAAAACTCTATTCATTAGATCCATGAATATAGAGGGTGCATTAGTCAATCCAAAAGGCATTACTGTAAACTCGTAATGACTATAACTAGTTCGAAATGTTGTTTTTAGAATGTATTTCTTCTTCACAGACAACTGATGATATCCAAATCGAAGGTCAATATTTGAAAAGTATTTAGCTCCATGAAGTTGATCTAATACATAATCTATATGAGGTAGGGGATACTTGTTCTTTATTGTTATAGCATTGATCTCCCTGTAGTCGATGCACAACCTCATAGATCCATCTTTCTTCTTAACATAAATAATAGGTGATCCCTATGGAGAAACACTAGGGCAAATAAATCTTTTATTACTCAATTCCTCTAGTAGTTTCTTTAGTTACACTAATTACATAGTGGACATTATATAATGGTTCTTCGATATGAGCCAAGAACCAAGAATTAAATCAATGGAAAACTCAATTTATCGTTCTGGAGGATGTCCTGGTAAATCTTCTGGAAACACATCAACATATTCTTTTACAATAAGTAAATCCTCTATTTTCAAATTATTTTCCTCACCCAAACTTATTTCATTCTCGTCCTCCCTAATAATTGAATTTAGTTGAGCAATTGGGGGTGGATCTAGATATGAATTTGGTGGTGACGTTTCTGCTCTAAATATAAGGTACTTCTTATCATTATCAAAAATTGTAACCTCCTTCCTCTTACAAAAAATTTTCATATCATGGTCCAAAAGCCAATCCATACCAAGGATTATATAAAATTAAATCATGGGTATGACGATGATATCAGCAGATAATGAACATTTATATGCCCTAATGGGGACTGATTCACAAATCTTTTTTGCAATGATACTTCCCTTGAGAGTTTTGACTAACAACTCCCTTGTTAAATCAAATTGGAAATATATAATTTACTTATCAAACTTGAAAGATATGAAACAATGAGATGATCTAGAAGCAAATAAAAAATTTTTTAAACTTGAGGAAACCATTAAATTACCTACCACTACATCTTTTAGAGCTTCAACCTCAGCTGTAGTGATCGCATAAGCTTGGGCTTGATCTCTTTTCTTTTTCTAAGGTAAGTTTCCCTGACGGTTAGGAAATTCATTTGCATAATGTTCCATCTCCCTGCAGTTGTAGCATTGAACATTGGCAGTGTCTTTATTTTCCATACAATCACCAGTGAGATGGCATTTCTATCCACATTTTTAGCATACTCCTTTTCCTTTTATACAGGCACCAGGGTGCTACCTTCCACAATTATCACAGGGTGGAAATTCAATTCTTACCTTCTTCCCTGTTTCTTTATTTCCTTTCCTAGAGTGTTCACCAGATATCTTAATCTCTTTATTTTCTTTAAAGTCATAATACCTAGAGAATTCTTTTTCTATCTTGATAGCACACGAGAAAATATCTTCGTATGATGGGAAGGATTGTGATACTAATGCTTGATGAAGAATTGGTTTTAACCCATCAATGAAACAATCAATATTACTTCTTGGGTTATGTATATAATCTGTAGCATGCCTCGCTAACCTTGTAAAGTTAGCTTCATACTTTGCGACATTCTCATCCTCCTTTGCCTCAGACTTAGAAATTGTCTTTCCATATCCACTCGATGTTCATGAGGAATGTATTTTCTAAGAAAATTTCATTAAACTCCCACCATTCCATATTTGATACTTCATCATCTTCCTTTTTTTAAATCAACGACCACCATTGATAAGCATCTCCAGTGAGGCAGTAAACTACCATGAATACTTTTTCCCTTTCGCTACTCCCTAAGATGTAGAATATCTTCTCTAAGGAATTCAACAATTTCTCACCCACTAATGGATTTTTACTCTCATTGAATTTTGGTGGTTGTTTCCTCATGAAGCGATCTAACATTGAGCCTCCACGTTTTGGAACATGGTGCTCCATATGGGTAAGATTATTATTCATAATATATGTGAGTAGTCCCAGTATTGTGATAAATTGATTAGCACAAGTTGTATCACCTGATCCACTATAATTATCTTGAGAAGGAGGGAAATCCCTACACGGAGTGTGTGTATTGATATGGTTTCCCTTCCATCCACTAGGCTCCATTTCTAAACAATGGCATAAACTAGATTAGTTTATGAATCGAAATACATAATTCCAAACTTGTAAAACAGTTAACACAAATTGAACAGTTTATGGATATAATACATAATCATAAAAAAACTTCTTTGAGGAAGTATATACTCATAAACCCTTCATAATAGTTCGTAAAGAAAACGAGAATTATACTAAGAATATCCCCCAGGAGTTTCATAACCAAGAGTGCAGCAAGGCCCATTTTCAGGCAGAAGTTCTCGTTCGAGTCTAGCTCAAAGCGGTGTTTTCGGGTTTTACCCCTATGTACATTTGTTCCAAAGCTGCCTCTATCTGCTCATATCCAGACAGGGATGTATTTCTTGGAAAACTCACCAAATCTCTACAATACAAAAATTCTAGGAAGTTATTCGATTATAATCCTCAAAGTCTATCTTAGGGCTCTGTTCTCTAATTAGAGTTTATCCAAATCTAGTTTCCATGGTTTTTACTAATCTTCTCTGATACCAACTGTAACACCCCGACCCTAGTTACCTAGAGTCGGTTAATTATTACATAACATTGGCATGATCACAAGGAAATCATGTCTCTAAAGACCGATCAATTTAGTATTATTGGAAACAAGATTTATACATAAGTTTAAATTTACAACTTGAAAAGAAATACAATGCAAATTATTTTCTTTAGAACATCCAAGACTCCTAGATTATACCTGCAATTAACTAATAACTAACTTCTTCATATCCTGTGAAAATGAAACATAAGAAAGGGGTGAGATCAAATGCTCAGTAAGGGTAAGCAATACAGTGGAAGATAATATAAATATTAAGTATGGTGAATAATTGAAACCACATGCTTTTACCAATAATAAACATGAATACTTTTATGAGAGGAATATGAGAAGAGTTGATAATTCCATAATAAAACATAATCATGGGTATTCTACTAGTCGAATTACAACATGAACCATCAATATTATTTTCGTAATGAGGGAATGTATATTGCTGAACATTATGAAACATTGTGTCAAGGCCTCGGCCAAGATATCTAAAAATGATTAAGGCCTTGGCCAAAACCATATATCAAATTGGGAAAGGCCTTAGCCAATTCCAAATATAGTGGTATCAATAGACCTAACGATGCATCAAGGAGCTATAGGAGGATCCACCCATCACTTACTATGTCCAATACATCATATGAAAATTTTGAAATATAATATAAACATTCGTATTGAAACTGGCATATGAAATGTCTATAATGTAACTATAAACCATGATTTGTATAAAAATAGCACATCCATAGTCAAACATATCACAAAACCTTCAAGACAATATGGAAGTTTTGTATCATAATAAATCAACATCAAATAATCTTAAATTCCATCAAAGGATGTTGACATAGATGAAATCAAAACCTTTTTTAGAGAAATATTTCTTTCTATTTTGAAATATTTTAAGAGTCACATATTTATAATGAGAACATTTATTTTGAAAATATTCCTATACGCTTGTAAGAGAATATTTGATGATGTTATAATGGCATTAAATTGTCACACCCACCGTATAAGTTAAAAAATACATTATTATCTTAATTTTAATGAAAAGGTCATAAAGTACCTTGTTTAGAAAATGACGGAAAGATTCCATTCAAAATATATAGGGTTATAAATTACATTACCCCTTTATCTAGTAAAAAAAATTTGAAATACATTTTTAAAAAACATGGATGTGGATGATAAAGAGGTCCCAATAAATACTTACATAAAAACAACCTTGGATAATAAAGAGATTATAGAATTAACACTTACCTTGTAATTTTCTGTGGTCGAGGGTAGGTTAAAATCATATATAGTGCTGAAATAATTGTTATTAAATTATACAATAATCATATACCTGAATATGATATCAAATATGATCTTTTAC
Source organism: Viscum album (assembly GCA_963277665.1). Lineage (NCBI taxonomy): Eukaryota > Viridiplantae > Streptophyta > Magnoliopsida > Santalales > Viscaceae > Viscum > Viscum album. Next base: position 29,073,797 of record OY728150.1, on the reverse strand, counting down.
CATTTCTTAGTTAATAATATTTTAGTATTATCGTCGTTTTGGGTGTTAACTTACTTGTTTTCTTTTATGTGTTTTTTACATAAGAAATGTTTGGTATGGTTAGGTTGTATATTATTCATATCCAAGATGATATCAAGTCCTTAAAAATTATTTTTAACCATAAAATGAAAATTAGTCTAGAATGGATACGATGGGGAATGAATCTCATCGCGTTCGTGGAGACGGTAGTCCGTACGTACGCACGAGCGACAATATCATTCGTTTGATATTAAAATCATATATAATTGAATGATATATCCTATATAAAGAATTATTATAATGTTATATTTATTATTTACATCATTTATACTCATTATTTTACCCATCACAATGATGAAATGTTTGAATCACAAACTACACCAGGACGTGGAGACGGTAAGTTGTACGTACGCACGTGTGGTGACTTTTTCATTCATAGTATGGATAAAAAATAATATGGTTGTACCATATTTATAATAACATAACAGTATATAGAATATACTGGAGTTATTATTTAATAATGCAAACAACATGTAAATATGAAGTGGAAGAAGAAAAAAACTTAAAAGAGGGTGGTGAAATTATTACCTCATCTTTGGGTTATTCTTTTTAATTTGATCAAAAGGACTCCATAGGTTGGATTTACGAATAAAGTAAGGACCCTAAGTCTAAGTGAGAAAGTTGGGAGGATATTTGGGTAGGGTTTGTCTGAGCCAAAAGGCTTTGAATATGTGAATTTTAGAGAAGGGGAAGTTCCCTTTAATAGAGGGGCGAAGGGGACCTTAGGGAAAACGTAAAATATTATTTTATATTAAATTTATATTCGGTCTATAATGGCTCCAAATTGATTTATTTCAAGGATTAGGTGGGTATGGGTCGATATCCACTCAACCAATAGGTTTTAGAGAGGATTTTGTCACTATATTAACCTTATATTTTAGATTTAACTCTTAGTTAATTAGTTTGACATTTACCTTGTCTCTTTGTATTTTTTTATTATATGGTTAATAAACACACTATAAACTGCCAATAAAACTCCAAGAGGTTCATTAATGATATACATATCATTATATAATTCTTTTTTCGTAATATTAGATTTTTAGTAATATTATATCAATTAATAATATAATATTTGTTTTTAGAATTATATTATGTCAATTTTGACACAATTTAATAATTGATTTTTGATAAAGTCTTAACAACTTTATTAATTCTAAATAAATTCATTTAATGAATCCTAACATGTCATATTAACCTATAAAATTCGTGGATGGCATCAAAACGTTAAATTATATTTATTTTAACATTTCTGATACCATTTATTTTATTCTTTCATTAATAATGAAAATATTGCATCACCAATGTTTCACAAATAAATTTAATTATTCAATGTATTAAAATTATAAATAAAATACCATTATGTATTAAATTTTTTTATATTTCTAATTAATAATTAGATTCGAATGTATCTTTAGTTTAGCCTTATTTAAATTTTGTTTACTAAATTATATATGCTTATGTCATTTTTGTATTTACTTTAACTTAATTAATATAAAGTGTCATTATCACTTACAAGTGGCTCCATGGGATCCCAAAATCGACCTAAGGATTCCCATGTTCAGAAATTTATCATCCAATTGGGTTGGGACACATGTTATGGTAATTTTATATTATTATAATATTATTTTTGTACCCTTATTTACCAGATTTACCCTTTAACCGTGGTAAATAAAATATTTACCGAAGTAATTATTCAAAATGTCTCAAAATAAAAGTTACCAATTTAAAAAATATAGAACTCCTGATTATAAATATGGAATCCATTTTTCTAAATTCAAAAAACATAAGTGGCAGTAATTAATTTAAAATTAATTCCCGTTGTCGAAAAAAACGAGTGTTTTTAAGAAATAATAACTATCAAAAGATTGACACATGTTTATATCCAGTTTAAATGTAAAATTTTGTCCAATGAAAAACAATGGATTAAATGGTAAAAATATAATCTATTTATACTTTAAAACCACTCAATATTATAATTTATCACTATAAAGTATTTTGATTAAAAATTGTTTTTTAATTAAAAGTTAGTATTTTTCACTGTCCATCAAAAACTGAATGTTTTCAGAAAAATACCAAAACTTTAACCTAATCTAATTTTGGTACCCTGAATCCAAAAATGAAGTCCATTTTGAATGATAAAATTTATAAAATTTCAAAAAGTTAGTATTACTATTCATAGCGGCTAGTTTGATTGGTTGTGGTGTGTGTTAGAACTGGAAGTTGTGTAGAACACACACTAATGTATTATTCAAAGAGAAGCATACCATGGAAGCTTGGGGTGTTACACGATAAATGCCCTTTTTTATTTTAAATGTAAAAAATAACATATTTATAAAATTATTTCGATAAAAATAATATTATTTCAGGAATCAGGACGTCAAGATTATCCAACAGTGAATTTTTCATAATTTTCTGAGAAAGTGAAATTTTTGGGTAAAAATTAAATATTTTTTGTATATATAATGTGTTTTATGACATCTTAATGACACAATAGAGATGTAATAAAATACTATAAGCTTTATGTTCGGAAAATATATGTTTTAAAATTAAAATAATTTGATTTTGGGTTTGTTTGACTTATTTTACAAAGCATTAATGGACCCTTCAAGACTTATTAAACATCTTGTCTTTTTAAATTGTTTTCCTTGGGAATGTGACTCACCTCCACATAATCAACCCCATTATTTTAAGAATTTCATACCTTTTCCTTATATAATATCGTTTTCCACTTCCCTTTTCCAAAAACCACTGGAAAAAACTATGGTATGGTTTGTGGTTTGGATTAGTTTAATGTGAGGTGTCCCAATCCTAAATAATAAAGAATTACGTCACCTTTCCTATATAAACACACCCAACCCCACACTTCCTCCACACTCAAAGCCTTTGGAGTTCTTCAAACCTCTTCCCTACTCTCTCTAGAATCCTCCCAAGGTTCCTTAAGCTCCTAATAAGCATCTCTCAAGCCTCTATCAAGCCTTTGGAAGCATACTTCCAACTAAGGGTTTTTCTTCATTTCTCATTTTTGTCCAATTTTAATTAAGTTGTGATGACCTTTTACTTTAAATAATAAATGTTGAGGTATGGTTTAAGACCTCCCCCATACTGCCCTATTTATTTTTTGATGATGGGATACCCCTTTCTCTCTCATCAAATGTCTCCCATGTACACCCGTTACTATGCCAAAATTCCGAAAGGAATTTCCCTCTCCTCATTTTCATTCAAGCAATTATATTGTATCATTAATATAAATTCCATTACAATTGTTGGGACATGTATCTATATGAACCCCTTACTATCAGATTCATGTACATATGATGATACATCCCTTTATCTCTCATCAATAATTTTTATTAATTTTTACGTCACGCCGTTACACTGCTGAAATTGCACCGATTTTACAATCCAATGCCATTGTGTAGTGAATACCATGCCCATTTCTCTATCAAGGGTATTCAACTTTATGAAAATTTACGTATTGATTATAATGTTTCATGTAAGAATTACACGTTCCATTATCGTGGAATAAATGATTATGTTTTATGAATCCAGTTTATGATCCATGCGGCACGCTTATGCATGAAATGAAATGTTTAAGAAGGGTGCGCCCTTATAGCGCTCCAATGAATTGGGTGAGGTATAGTATCATGATACTTCATGTGCAATGGGTGTTTCCCCATCATAATTCAAGTGAAGTTAGGTTTTACTCATCCTTCATGTGCAATGGGGATTTACTCATGCTCCATGTGGAATGAGCCTTGGCTCATGCTAATTCCATGTTAAGTGTTGTTACGACATTTCCATGTTATGATTATCATACATTATCATGACTTTATGTTTATGTTTCTATTGTGCTATATTGATATTAATATTGTCTAAAATTTATTTTTTTTCTTCATTTTATTCCATGTTAATTCCCTTACTGGGCATTATATCACACCCTTTTCTTATGCATGTCCTCAAGTTATCCCATGCAATGATAAGTACGAGGGAATGTAGTGGTCATGTAAAGGAATTTTTCAGAAAATATGTTGCTTGTTTTATGTTCTAAGTTGTTATATAATGATCCTAAGGCCTAAATACACTAGACCTCTCAATCTTCTATGTTTTATCAAGTGAAGTTTATGTATTAAATTATGTTTAATTATGTAATAAAGAGAAGGGTTGTTATAGTTGGTATCAGAGGATAGGTTTGGTTATTTTTGGGATTAGGATTAGAAAACCCTAGTAAATAATTAAATACAAGACTTTGTATAATAAAAACATCCCCAGGTTTTTGGGAGTATTGATTAAGTGTTTTATCAAGCAAATACATCCATGTCTAGATACGAGCAGGTAGAGGTAGCACTGGCACAGATGTATCCTAGGGGTAAAACCTGAAAACACTGCTTTGAGCTAGACTCGAACAGGAACTTGTGCATGAAAACAAGCCTTTCTGCACTCTAGGTTACTACACTCCTGGGAATTATTCCTTTTTAAATTCAAAAGATTAGTACAAACCCTCATTAAAAAAAATCCCCTAAGAATATATGTTAGAAAGTAGATCACGGATGGCATATATGGAAACCTATGGATTCATAAGTTAAGGAAATTAAACTTATTTATAAGTCATCAGTTTTTTCCTTGTATTAACCATTATGTGTTATCAATAACTTTCTTTTTATTCCAGCCAATGGTCAGTAGTAGGAGGACTCGGGGTAACAACTGATGTGAAGATCAATGTGATGACAATACTAATGAGATTCCCAATCCAATGGGAGTGGGAATCACAAAATTTGCCATGCTTCCCTCTCAACTAACTCAAGACTTAAATAGAAACATGGTTCATGAGAAACATTCCACCCCACACCCCCCTAAGAAATAACAATTCGCTATCAAGATCTTCATGAGACAAAGGCCTCCTACTTTTAATTGATCATTAGATCCATCAATCTCTAAACAATAGATCTAATCCATTGAAAATATCATCTCTATCCTTCAGTGTTCTGAACAAGAGAAGGTTCTCCTGGATGCTTATCGTATGGAAGGTGAATCTTATCAATGGTGGAAATTGAAAAAAAAATATGAATCCTGTGGAAGAGATCAAGGCGTTGGAATGGAAGGATTTTCGGAAGATGTTTTTCGATAAATATTTCCGTGCCCCCGCTGACTTATGATGGAAAGGTTATTCCATTCCCTCAAGCAAAAAAGATGATGAATATTTTGGAGCTTATGAGGAAGAATTCACAAGGCTTGAATGATATGATTCCAGCTATGTCATTACCCCCAAATGTAAGTGTAGACACCGAAAAATGCTCAAGGGCTGAAGAAGGTTTCAAAAAGACAAAGGGAAGTCATATTCGGATCTGGGGACCCATTCCAAAGGCCCACATGAGTAACGTGAAAAAATTCAAAAGTGCGCGAAAAAATATGCCCCGTGCGGAATGCTCTGGGATTTGCGAGAGTTCTTTGGCGTGGGGGCGGAATATTTCGTGCCCCCGCCCCGCGTGGTTGATATTTCTCTCCGCCGACTTCGGCGTGCAATTATTTCATGCCAAACTATTTTCCGCTCCCCCGAACACCTATAAATAGAAGTTTTCCCCTTCGACTTCTGCATTGAAGAATCTGAACTGGGTCTCATGCATGAAATTCGCCTCTCGTGCGTGCAAAAATGTCTTTTAGGTATGGTTCTTTTTGCGCCAAGTCGCCCTGGGGTCTACCTTCACGTGATATCCCCTTGGTTTAGACTAAATCCCAATCCCTTCGAGGTCCTCCCTCTGCGAAATCCCATCCACTTGCGTACATGCCAGAGAATTTCATGCAATCCCCTATCAATTGTGTGCACTACGGTCGTTGCACGCAGTCTCTCCCAATTGTGCACAATTCTTATTCCTTGTGTGAAATCCTTTCTAATTGCGTGGAAATCCTTGACTCCTTTTACACGCCAAATCCCCACTGATTTCTCGTCGGCCCAATTTTTTTCATATAGGGCTACTTATTTCACGCGCAAGACTCAAATGTTTCATGCAACTCTCCAGGAACCCTCACCCCAGTGCTTCCATTCCACCTATTCACTTGTGTTCCCTGTACTCCTTGGGCATACCTTTGCGCATGTGTCTGATGCTCTTCTTATGGATTCCATTTGTGGGTGCCTCGCATGCCCCGAGAATCCACATCATACACTGTTTTCCCATATGACCTTCTACGCTCGTATGAAGTATTTTCAAAGTCCCTTGGACTATGATTCTCGTTGTGTTGTTTCACCTTATGCTTCTTCACATAGGCATGCTAACGACTATTACTTATTCCCATAGACATGCTAAAATGGACCCCCCGATGGTTTTCTCCATAACACACACTCTCCATGACTTCTCTTGTCCCCTCTATGCACCAAGGATTAGAGGGTACCGGTTATGTAAGTCCAAGGGGTGCATAGTGAACCCTCCTTGTCCGAGCTGCAGGACGTTAAACTACCATGAACCATAATCCTAAACACATGATGTTAAACTATGACCTCACCCCGTGCCTTTCATGCAGGGCGCCCCCACCTTGGACATTCTCCACGCCCACTCGTCTCCATGGGGATGGGATCACCCCTCATAGGGGATGATATCCTCTTTATCAGATTAGAATTTTTCCATGGGGAAGGGACACCACTCTGGTGTAATCCCCTATATTTCCTTGAAGGAGGAAGCACCCCTACTCCTCCTCTATTCATGGGTGCCGAATCCCTCCCCTGCTCGGCTTTGTGACCACTCGGGCCTCCATCCTAGAGTATGTCCCAACCTATTAAGGCTGCTAACCACACATGAACCACTATTTCCTCCTTGGGTTTCAATCAAATGTAATCCCCACTCCACTTCCCATGGATGCACCCTTCACGAAGTGATCTTCAGGTCTCTAATGTCTCTTGTTTCTCACACCGAGCATGAATCATGTGGGCATAGAGAAAGAACTGACTATGAAATCATCCCTGGGTAGCATAGAGTGTAATCCCCATGCCCCAAACCTGAACTATGAGGTATTTGATCCTTGCCAAAGCAAGGTACGTAGGAAGCCTCCCTGATGTTCAAGCCCACCACCCATTGGTCATCTCGACCCTCTTCACATCAGTTCGCCAAGGCCTAGGCATCCGAGAGTGTAAGCCCCATGCCCCAAACCTGAACTACAATGTCTTTTATCCTTGCCAAGGAAAGGTACATAGGAAGCCTCCCTCAGGTTCAAACCCACCACCCATTGGTCGTCCTGACCCTCTTCACGTCGGTTCACCAATTCCTGGGCAGCCTAGAGTGTAAGCCCTATGCCCCAAACATGAACTACAAGGACATTGATCCTTTCCATGGAAAGGTACCTAGGAATCCTCCATGAGTTTCATTCCCACAACCCATTTGTCATTCCAACCATATTCAGGTTGGTTCACCGACACCCTGTACAGCCTAGAGTGTAAGCCCCATGCCCCCTTCCCAAACTACGATGACTTTGATCCTTGCCAGGAAAGGTATGTAGGAATCCTCCTTGAGGTTCAAGCGAACCACCATCTATTGGTCCCAACCATTCACATCGTTGTACCAATCCCCCACCCGAACTACGAGGACTTTGATCCTTTCTAAGGCAAGGTACATAGGAAGCCTCCCTGAGGTTCAATCCCACCAACATCCATTGGTCCCGACCATTATCATCGGTGTACCAACACCCCACATAAACTACAAGGACTTTGATCTTTTCCAAGGTAAGGTACGTAGGAGGCCTCCCCGAGGGTCAATCCCACCACCCGGTAGACCCGACCATCTTCATGTTGGTTCACCACCCACCATTCCCAAACTACGAGGACTTTGATACATGCCACGGTAGGGTACGTAGGAAGCCTCCACAAAGTTCAATCCCAACAACCATTGGCCCCGACCGTCTCTGTGTCAGTGTGACAAGCCCCATTCACGAACTACATGGGACTTGATCCATGCCAAGGCATGGTACGCAGGAATCCTCTCCGAGGTTCATCCTCAATCAGTAGTAAGCCGTTTTTAACCCATTTAGATGGTAAGTCATTGAAGTCCCCCATCGACGGCAAGCCGTCACCATTCCCAAACTATGAGGACTTTGATCCATGTCAAGACATGGTATGTAGGAAGACTCCTCGAGGTTCATGCCCAAAACCATATAGTTTCGACCCCCTTCATGCCGGTTCACCCCGTCCCGCATGACATTAAATTGTGGAACTCTTTCAGCAGCAAGTCGTTGTACCCCATCCAGTAGTAATCCGTTGCGACCTAATCCAATGGTAATTCGTTGCACCCCTTCCTGCGGTAAGCCATTGCGACCTCATCTAGCGTTAAGCTGTTGTCACCTCAATCAGTGGTAATCCGTTGTCACCTCAATCAGCGGTAATCCATTGACACCCCAATCCAACGGTAAGCCATTGTGACCTATTCCAATGGTAATATGTTGTACCGTATCCAGTGGTAATCCATTGTGACCTCATCCAGTGGTAAGACATTGTATCCCATCCAGTGGTAAGTCGTTGTATCCCATATAGCGGCAACCTGTTGTATCTCATCAAGCGGTAAGCCGTTTTCACCTCAATAAGAAGTAATCCATTGACACCCCTATCCAGCGGTAGGCCATTATGACCTCATTCAGCTGTAATTTGGTGTCACCCCATTCAGCGGTAAGTTGTTGTCAAGGTGAACTATGTTCACTGAACTACGAAGCCTTTGATTCCCTACCACGGGGATACAAAAGAAGTCTCTTCGAGGCTCAAGCCCAACTTCACTATCACCCTTGAGATGGTCCTATTTCATTCTCCACCCACTTCACTTCTACAATCCATCATCCATCCCGAATTCTTACCGAGGCCGCCGAATCCCGGTGAGGTCATATAAACTCGCCCACATCAGCGTTCCCCTCAAGGGGTTATTCCTTCTTGATCCACTCTAATCAGTGTCCTGATATGTTTGATCCATCTCCACTAGACATTAAACTTGCGGCATACCCTGTGTTAAACATGGGAAGCTGAGGAAAACCTCCTATACATGCCCATGGTATATGATTCCCCACGTTCGATGTGGGATGCCTCAGGATTCTGTGCCCTCAAGAATCACTATAATAAGGGATAGAAGACAGACACACCAATCCCCCAGCATCCAGACACGCCAGTGAAGCCCAATGTGACTACTCACCTAACTGATGGTTTCTGCCCTAACCAGACCCCTTGTAATGTCCTGATAGAAGTAGTGTAATTAACTGGTGTCCATGAAAATATGGCACGAGGAAGAGTTTCACAAAAAACATATAAAGTCTTTGAGGGCGACCCGAACTAGGTGATGAGCTCCGAGGAAGAATCCACAGAAGGAAGAACCGACTTTCCATCATCTCATTTCAATCACGGAGCAGACATCCCTGAATAAAGGAGTGGATGCCACCCACCTTTGGAAAGCATGAATGAAGGGTAAGAGCTACGCGTCCCCATAGACGGATGCATGCGCCCCAGCAAAAGCGTCGGAAACAGAAATGGTGAACCCGACGTGAATATCTTCTTCTCAATATGGATACTAGTAGTGTTCGAGGCATCAATGGATTTACATGTAATTAGACCCCGTCATTCGTCACCAGGTCCAACCAAGAAAATTGTGGGCCAGATGTGAAACTTTCCAGAAGTTGGGGTAGTCAGGACGTTGAGCATCCTGTTCTATGACGTTGTCAGCATGGATCCCTCTTACTGACCATGGATGACGGAACAATGTTGGGGCACTGGTCGTCAATTTATTTTCCTATCAGTATTAATGAGTTGATCTCCCTGCTTTTAGGAACCAAGTTGTTGCATCCGGAACTCGATCTACACCTGCCCACCGGCACAGGGGTAGGGGAAATATCGATGCAGCCACCCTGTGCGGTTCTGCCTCTTCTATGATGAACCCAACTGCCACAACTTCTGGGCACCCATTCCCCCTATCCCCATAGGAAATTATCCATCAAAGGATAATTATTTACCATGTATGTAGGTATGAGGAGGAGGGGATCATCCCCACCAGGGATATGGCCCGCCTAGATCTAGAGGCTGTTACACCTTTCCGTCATTGCAGCCTGCAAGGGCCGTGCAGGGAGGCGCAACTCACTACCCCGACATTCAGTCGTTCTAGGATCCTATCCCCAGAACGCATTTAAAACTCCATGTCCTACACTGAAGAGGTAGGGGATGTCCGGGTAAGCCCGATTTGAGTCCTGCTCCAAGGGCTCCCAGCGAGGGCTCCCACCAGGCTGTGTCAGTGTCGCCACCTGATTACCCAGGTCGGGGACCAGGTAAGTAATGTGCCTACACCACCATCTCCGATTCATCTAACCCAGCACTAGCATTGGGCACAAAAGGAAGAGGACGTCCACTGTAGGGCTTCAATTTCAGTGACTACTATGGCCCGAGCCACCGTTGACTCATATCCCCACTCCATGCATTCGTTGAGCAAGGTAAGTTATATGCCCAACCTAGATCGAGGCTCCGGGTGCACCACAGGCTAGCTGGGTCGACTCTCTCGGTCGCAGGAACAGGTGATGGCCGCTGCGGACCGATCTGCAGTAATTCCACCCAGGGCGTAGGCCGACTCTATTCCACCACTACGGAAGGTGAAGATCCTCCTTGCTTCTAACCTCATCTTGGAGGTCTAACATGTTCCACCTTTAACCCAAGCGAGAGTCTTCCCCGTGATAGGAACACTTCGTATGGGGGTCTCTCCCGCGCTCACTACACTGGGTACGGGGTCAGTCCCTCTACCACAGACCACAGGTATGGGGACATTGCACGCCCAGTCACTCACCAACATGGATGGCCTCCCCATGTCCTCGTACTAGCCAGGGAAGGTCCTCCTTGCCCCAGCGATCGGAGGGGTGTAGTACAACTTCACTTCACCAACTCCCATCATAGAGGTCATACCCGTGCTCATATTTACCATTATGAGGGCCTTCCTCACACTGATGTAGTCAGGGGAAGTGGGAATGAAGGTCCTTCCCATGCTCCAACCACTCCTACCTATGCTTTTGTCATCTCCAACGGAGGTCCTTCCCGCTCCAGCACTTCCCACTGAGGTCCTCCTCATTTCCTGTTCGACATTTTCCCCGGTGGTCCTCGTACTGCGGCCCACCATGGAGGGAGCTCTCTCCACCCCAGAAGCAGTATGGCCAAAGGACCTCCTCATGCCGGAAGTGGGCCTTTCCCCAAAGAGAAACCCTGAGGCAGCAGAGCAGGTGGTCACCACCGCAAGAGGAAATCTGGGGAGGGCTAGACATGAATCAAACTAGACCTTTTTTTAGACTCTAAGGTGAAGTACAACTCAGCGTAGGAGCCTCCCCTCAGTCCTCCGAGTTAAATGCTGGGGCAAGAATGAGGCGCATCAGCCTTGTACTCCCGGAATGCGAGGTCTACATGACCCCCACCTCCCTCCAAAGATATATCCATTAGGACGAGAACCTGGTATGTCCCTAGGGACTGACCACACAGTCACCACCATTATCTCCGGAAGCACCCTCTACCTCGGCTAGAGACTACAGAGAGCTATTTTGGGGGTCAAGGGTGGAAGAGACGTGAGAAATCCCAGCTTCGGTAGATGTTGATTCTATTTCAGGAGCTTTGGTCTCTGGTCCATCCTATCATGATATAGCATCCAGGTCGATACAATCCTTAGAGGACAACCCAAGATTTAGTGGCCAGTCAGCCTGTTCACCGCACTCTCTGCCGGCCAGCCTACCGCCCCGGCGGTCTGGCTCGCTGCCAGTTCCTCAGCCACCCCCAGTAGATGAGTGGGGAAATCAAGGGATAGATCATGAATACGAGCCAAGGAAATTCTGGACCATCCTCACAGTGGACCACTTCCCTTAGAAGTTCTGTCACGTGGTAGCGCCAAACTTTTGCACACTAGAATCCCTTTCCCCAGAGGAGTTTGAATGTTTCCTCCAGACCCTCTGGGCGACTCATATCTATCTTCTCCTCTGGTGAGTGACTTATCCGAAGAGCTGAGTACACATTGAGGACATCAGTGAACAATGTCGTCTGGATGACCTGGTTACACTCTCTGTGGTCCAGCACCCTGAGTCACCTGGTCACCACAGGGCCCTCCAACAACAATGCGTTCGGAGTTTCCAAGTACTCCGCAAGGTTATTAAGGATTATACCCCCCACATTCAAGTTTGTGGCTGGAGGCAGTATGCTACCCTCCTATTCAGTTCTATTCCCCGTCAGCCCAACTCAGTAGGCAACATTAAGGACATGCCTCCGAGAAGAGTTGCGGTCAACATGACCGATCTGTCGGGAGGGGAAAAAGAGGTATAACTTCTCAATGAGAACTTCCTACCTGAGGATGTGCCACAAATACTAGACCCATCGGGAAGATATACTTTCCAACAGAGAACCCTTCTGGGTCTCCCTTCGCACACTGAGGTTCTAGTTCAAAGTCAGAATCTCGGTAGGGGCAAAGAGCACCTTTGTGTCACCAAACACTCTGACCCGTCTGCCTCAGTGCAGAAGACAGAGGTAGATCCTGAGAAAGCCGTGTTGCGCCAACAATTCTTCGAACAAAAGAAACTGGTTGATGACCTCCTGGATGAACTTTCTATGGATCAACATTCGAATTATGGTGATCCTTGGCTAGTATAGTAGGGACAGACACAGCTTCTCCCTGGATAATTGCCCCCAGGTAACCCTGAACATCCTATCCATGCAGAAAGGGTAGAGGCAGGAATTTACATGAATAGAGCATGATATTCATCACAAAATCTACACGGACAATGCATTAATCATTGGGACGTGGCCAAGGTCCTCTTAGTTGCCCCACCAGCTGCTCTGCAAGCCGCTAGACCTGATTATCACATTGAAGAACCCAGAAACGCACTGGTGGTTATGGACCCCCTTCCAAATGATCCAATGGTGGAACTTCTTTCCCACCTAGAGGATTTGGAGACGCGATAGGTTTCCATCCTACCGATGGATAGCCATATCCGGCACGGGTGGATGATATGCCAGCACCCCTGGGATTCAGAAACCCCATCTTCTCCCCCTTTAATGGGACGGGGGACCCCCCGTAGTATCTAGACCACTATTCTTCAAGGTGTGGACCCATGTTGGGAACCTTGGCGTAGTAAGAAGATGCCAAGATCCGATGTTTTGTACAGACATTGGAAGCGCCTACATTCGTCTGGTATAGCCAACTCCCCTTCGGGTCAATAGTGGGATGGGAGGACCTTCTCATGTAGTTTCTGTTTTAGTTTAGTTCCACCACATGGAAGATGAGAATAACAGACCTATTCAAGTTAAAACAGAGGCCTGATGAGCATGTTGCGGACTTCATCGCCTGATGGAAAGGGCTCACCTACTCCCACGACATGCCGCTAACTTAGGAAAAATTACTAATGATGTGTGTGGGAAATGTTAATACAGAGATGGTACCCTCCCTGATCACTCAAAACTGTCTTGTAGGGTTCCGATACTTCTCAGATAATTCCCAGCTCCTCAAAGAATCCTTGAAACAAGCCGGGTGAGTACGCCCGTTGCCCCCTCTAATTCCCGCGAAAAGGGCCACCAGATCCGAGCCCCCCGCAGTGGCCCAGATAGAGGCCCACAGATAGCTGGAGTTACTACCAGTGGAGCCAGATCTGTATCCCCATAGAGGTCCACCCCATGGGCACAACCTCTATTCCAGTTTCAACCACCTCAAAATTGGCAGGCGCCTCTGCGTAATGCGTCGCCAACACCTAGGTGAGATAATCAAGCTCTGCCTCCTCGGCAAGCTCCTCTGGAACCTCGTCAGGGCTAGGCTCCTGGAGCCCCCTTTCCAGATAGAAGAAATCAGACCTAATAATTCATCGAGGCTGAGGTCCCTGGTTACTTATGCAGTTCCTTAGAACCAGGAATTGTACTACTGCCTATGTGTAGAAAGCTGGAAGAGGTGAATCTCACTGATCGCCCCAACTACTGCACTTATCACCTGATCTTGGGACACATCCTCAAGAAATGATATGTGTTCAAGGAATGGATCCAATACCCATTTGAAAACAACATAGTCAGGTTGGGCCCGACCCCGACACAAGTGGTGGGTGTTTTTGTAAGTCCAGACAGTGGTAGTGGCAGTGATGGTGAATGGCAACAAGTTAATGAATGCGGGTCTCAGAAGTATAAGGACCGGATGGCCTGAAAAGAGTCTCCCATGCCCATGGAATTATCCATGGATGCCTGAATCATCTAAATCCTCTGGAAAACATCACTACCACTTATGCATCATCATCTCAGTCAGCCTCTTCCCAGAAGATCAGGCATCGACGACGCAAGGGAAAGAAACGCGCTCCGCCAATGCCATCGTCGTCTCGCACTCTCGCCGACTTCATGCCCCCCCTGAGATGGGGATCCCCCCCCCAAATCTTATTGGTAGTGGATTATTTGTCATGTGATAGTCAAGGGTATGCTTTTTTTAATACCATCAAGATGGTAAACCCCTTCATGACTCCCAACGACGGGGAGCGCCTGGCGAACCTCCCCAACGTCCCCAGTCGATGCCAATGTCAATGAATCTGTGACCATATAGGTTGTTGGGGCACGTCATTTGGCACCTTCATCCAGGTCATGCATGCCACTCTGACCAGACAGCAGGCCCAATAAGAACTCATCATGCACAACCTCTTTATCCGGTGTCGACAAGCCCACCTCAACCACCGTCTATGCTACTCGATCAGGCAGAACCACCTCGATCGTGTCGTGACCAGCTTGGCCCCACTACTAGATTATTTAGTGGTCCGGTCCTCGTCTAGTAGCCACTCTCAGGGCTTTGACTAGTGAGCAACAGGATATACCCAGAACTAGTTAGCCGATGGTCCGACCGGCAGGGCCCGTCATGCCTTCTATCACAGAGCGGGTCCCTACAAGTAGAAGTTCTTTCTAGTCACGAATTTATGATATTCTCAAGCAACTCTCCGACATCCTAGCGAGGCTCTCCATCCTTGAAACCCTTCGCATGTCAACAGATATGCGCGAAACACTCGCCAATGCTTTAAAAAGCCCCCACCCGTTTGAGACAGAGGTATTAACGGTAGAGGCTTTCCACACTGAAGTGTTTGAAAATGCTGAATGTAAAGCTATCATTTCATTTTCGGGAGAAGATGAAGGCTCCACCATATAAAGGAACATCCTGCCATTGTACATCACAAAACAATTTAATGGCGTGGAGGTTCGTCATTGTCTCGTTGACACCGGCTCTGAGATCTACCTTATTCCGACGCGGAGGCTGTGGAAGCTAGGGTTATCCAAAGATGGCGTGACTCCCTCTGATTTAAGAATCCAGGGGTACGAAAGGATAGAGAAGACCACGATCAACATGATCTGTTTGAAGACCCAGTTCAATGGCCTAGTTTCCAGCACCGAGTTTATGGTTGTCTTCTAGGACATCGTGTATAATGCATTTATGGGTGGGTCATGGATCCACCTGCACATAGAGGTCCCTTCATCGTATCACCAGTGCCTCAAGTAATCCATTAATGGTCAAGTGGGAATACTCCAGGGTGACACGTCCCCTTTCGCCTCTTGTGAAGCCCGCTATTTGGACGCTGACTATTACAAGAGTAAGGATAAACAAGTCCAGGTGAGTGAAGTTGAGCCTGTCACCTCTACGACCGACCATTGGGTTGGCCTAAATGATGCCTATGTCTTCCCGATCCATCATTTGGAGGCCACAACCCACGATATGGGGCAATGTTTTTTCATTTCCGATACAAGGGGGAACCATGATCCCAAATCCAGGAGGTGTTGAAAGATCACTTCATATTCTTATACGAATCAAGCCTCAGTAGTCCCGGATACTCCCATTCCCATTAGGTATCAGGGTGTCCGGCTCATGGCAATGGCAGTACGTCATACCTGTCTATTTCACTAGGCTGTAATAATCTGGCTTCGACTGATGAACCACTACTTATTTTATATTATTAAGTGTAGGCCCTTGGGCCGGAGACTAGATGAGATCAGGTCAAAAACCATCATTGCTATGGTCTCGGAAGCTCTGGATTTCCCCGATGAAATACCCACTGCCCCTCAATATGGTACCATCCTCCCATCGGGGTCTAGTAACTCAGAAGAAACTTCCCCCAGGGAAGATCACTCTATATGTGGAGAAGAGGATATAGAGGATGCCCCTGCCTTTGAAGAAGGTGTCTCTGCCACGATTGACGGGTTGGTATAGGAGAACCTTAGAAGCGAGGTAGACCGATGACCCACATTGATCAGCGCCACCATGCCTCCTGAGGAGCACCAGTGTTATGTAGACATCCTTAAACAACACCATGATGTGTTTTCTATGAGTTACAATGAGATTCCAGGACTAGGTCCTCAGGTAGTCATCCACCGCCTTGGTCTCCCAGCAAATCATCAAGGGTTCAAACAACCTCCCAGAAAGATGCATCTGTTTTAAGGCTCCATGGTTGAGGCCGAAGTTGAAAAACTCAGCAGGGACAACTTCGTCAAGGAGGTCCAGTACCCAAATTGTCTAGCCAACATTGTTCCAGTCAGAAAGAAGAACAGACAGATCAGAGTCTGTATCGGCTTCTCGGATCTCAGCTGCCATTGTCTGAAGGATAATATTCCCCAACCTGTGACAGAGCTCTTGATTGACGCCACTGTAGGGTTCAAATCTCTTTCCTTCATGGATGGTTACTCCAGATACCACCATATCTAGATGGCCCCTAAGGACGAGGAGTCCATAGCATTCAGAGAACCCCAAGGTACTTTCTGTTACTAGGTTATGCCCTTCGGCCTAAAGAATGTAGGTGCCACCTATTAGCGGGCCATGCATCGCATATTCAAGCCAATCCTCGGGACATTGGTGGAGTGCTATGTGGATGATCTAGTGGTCAAATCTTGCCAGTGCCAGGACAATCTCAAGGATCTTGAGAAAGTGTTCATCTTCCTCGATTCACACCACCTGAAGATTAACCCATTGAAACGTAACTTTGGGGTCACCTTTGGAAAGTTCTTTGGCTTTGTTTTCAGGTACCGAGGCATCGAGATTGACCCAGAGAATATCAATATCAGTAGCCAGATGCTCCCTCGAGTAATATTCGGGAGCTTCGAGGTTTCCAAGTCCACTTGTCCTACATACACAGATTCATTTCGAATTTGGATGGTAGGTGTAATCCCTTCCCTCATCTCATGAAGGACACCGCTTACGAGTGGGACATGGAGTGTCATACCGCCTTTGAGGAAATCAAGCAGTATCTATTCCAGCCATCGGTCTTGATACCACCCGTCTCTAGGAAACTGCTGGTCCTCTATGTCACCACCTTGGAATGATCCCTCGACACCCTTCTCACCTAGATGAACAATGAGGGGACAAAGAAAATTCTATACTACCTCAGTTTCATGCTCCTTGATACAGAGACCAGATACTCCCCCATCGAGAAGTGCTTCCTTGTGCTCGTTTTTTCCATACAGAAATTGAGACATTACCAGCAGCACCACGAGGTACAACTGGTGTCCCAAGTAGACCTGTGTATTTATATACTAAGTTGTCCCCTGTTGACTGGTCGACTAGCGTGGTGGGTGGTAATCCTCCAGCAGTTTGGCATCATGTTCATGCCTTTGAAGGCTATCAAGGGACAGGCGTTGGCCAATTTCCTTGCTGCCCATACAACCCATGCTGACCGGTCCTTGGACAACGATTTTCCCGATGAGGCAATCCTCCCAATCGATCAAGTCATCCGTGTTGGCAAATTCACTTTGATGGCGCCTCCCATAGCCCCACAGTTAGGAGTCTCAATGATCCTCGAAACAACAGAGTAGGCCTAGGTGTCTTTTTTATTACCCCGATGCATAACATTCTCCCATATTCATTCCTCCTATTGGAAAACTACACCAACAATGAGGTGGAGTATCAGGCCCTCATTACTAGCCTCGACCTAGCCCCCGAGATCGATGTTACCCTTTTTCATGTGAAAGTGGACTCTGAGCTAGTCATTAAGCAAATAAATGGAGACAACGTTGTCCAGAAGCCAGAGCTTGAATCATTATTAAAACACACTCTCCATATAATTGCCTAGTTCCCTTCTTGGCCAGAGGTTACCCATGTCCCTCAGTCACAGAACGGTCAAGAAGATTCTTTGGCCAGTTTAGTTGCATCACTTGCAGAGCCTGAATAGGATGACCAAATTATCCATGTGACACATCGGGGTTTCATAGCTCGTGTTACCTCGTATGGTAGTGACGTCCCAAAGGTAAGACATCTTACCGCCATTGCCTCCATGTTAGGACCCCTGGGTCATCTGGATGTAGCGATCGAAATGATTGCTGATTTGAGGACACCCTCGGTTGAATACATCCAACAAGGTAATCTCCCGTCAGACCGGGCTGAGCACGAGCGAATCCGATGCTGCGCACTACAGTTTACCCTCCATAGTGGTCCCAAACTTGATCAAATCCTCTCTAAGAGTGGTTTTTATGGTGTTCTCCTCCGTTGCCTTCAGGGGGTTGAGATTCCACAGGTCATGAAAGAGGTTTGCGCTGGTTCCTGCGGTGCCCATCTGGCTTGGCCAAAACTGTGTCACCAGATCCGGATATTAGGCTATTCTTGGACCTCTATGATCCACGACTACATCATGTTCTCCATGAGGTGAAATGAATGCCATGTTCATGCTAACTTTTTGAATCGGCCACCAGAGCCTCTCCACACAACCATGTACTCATGGCCCTTTGCAGTCTGGGGATTAGATTTCGTAGGACCATATTCGTCAGCAATGGCTCGCCAATGCAGGTTCATTCTGACCGCTATAGATATTCTTTTCAAAGTGGGCAGAGGTAGTTCCACTAATGGAAGTCACGACCCGTTCTATCATTGACTCCATGAGTTCCAAGATCATCCATCGGTTAGGAGTTCCTCATGTTGTCCTCGTCGATAATGACCCCAACATCCGAGCAGTAGAGTTGAAAAAGTTGTACGCCAAGTACAACTTCCACTATAACCATTCTTCCCTCTATCACGCATAAGATAATGGGCTGATTTAGGCATTCAATGAAACCATCTCTAATATCCAGCAGAAAATGGTTTGTCATAACAAGAAGAGTTGGCTGAATAAGCTCCCCAACGCCCTCTGGGATTATTAGATGACGACTCGTAATTCCACCCAAGCGACCCCATATTCCCAGGTGTACAGAACTAAGGTTGTCCTGCCCATCAAGATTCAGTTTCCCTCATTTCTCACCACTGTCTATGACTAGAATGTGCCGGATAGAGTAGCTGATATCCCTCTGTCTGAATTGGAAGCACTTGACGAGAATAGTCTTCGTTCCCTACACAATCTATAAAGGCATCAGAGTAGGATGGCTCGAGCCTTCAACAAGAAGGTTCGCCTCCTCTCTTTCCTTCAAGGTGACTTTGTGTTAGCTCTGAGAACACCAATGATACCTGGTAGGAAACCACACAAGTTAGAGTCCAAATGGGAAGGACCTTTCATTGTTGATAAGGTTTACCCCAATGGTGCATACTCACTGGTGACCATGTATGGTGGGCGTATAACCCCTCCCACTAATGCCATGTTCATAAAGCAATACTTTTCCTGAGCCTATTGGTCATGCATGACCTTAAATTGGATGGTACCAAATGAACCTAACCTTCACACTGGTCCCGCATGACCCTAAACTCCACACTAGTCTCACATGACCCTAAATTGCACACTAGTCCCGCAGGACCCTAAACTACACACTGGTCCTATACGACCTTAAACTGGATAGTCCCGCATGACCCTAAACTACATGCCAGTCCAACATGACTTTAAACTGTATTATCCAACTTGACTTTAAACTGTGTCGTCTCACCCGATGATAATATGCTCATTGTCCTGCATGATTTTAAACTGCACCTTCAAGAACTATGTGTGGTTTGATTCCCATAATCATGGGATATGTAGGACCGGACGAACATTTCGATTTTAGGTCCAGCCCAATATCTTATAGATCTCCCAGTCACCTAGGCCCCTTGGCCTATTCCTTTCCATGAGAGGGACATATAGGTTTGGTACAGGGTTATTCCCTCCTTCGCGTTGGGTTTGTGGCAACCGTGCCATGCCCCCAATTTCTCCTGAGAGTTATCTCTCTCTTTGTTCTATACTCATCTGTGTGAATTGACTGATCTAAAGTTGAGCCCCTCGACCCTTTATAGTGGTTCACCGATGTTTCCAAGAGTACTCTGGTCTAGGACCTGGAGTGTCAGATTCAACTTGGGCAAGTTTCCATTCACTTTTCAGGCTTCTTGTTCCCCATCATTTGGGCTTCCATTATCTTTCACACCCAAAGGGACCCCCAAAACGACATGTATGCTAGGCCAAAGGGCTCTCCTACCATTAAGGGTCAGCGTCCCGAAGGGTTTCAGACAAAAAATCGATACAAGTCCTATGTTTTGAATTCGGTCAGTGGTCGATGTTAATTTTTTTGTCCCTATTTCAGGCTAATGCGACATGGATGCTGTGTTGAGAACATAGTCAACAGTAATCCTCTGTCACCACACTAGCCCCTTCATGCCTTGAATGTTGGTTACATGATTCAAATTATGTTCCACCCCATCATGTCTAGGTGGAATTTCTACACTCCTGGCATTATCCCTCAGTGCACCTCCGCACATCAGGGAGAAAAAGCTGCAATACAGCCTCCTTCAGGGCTCCGACAGTTTGATCTCTAAGACCATAAACTAAGATCTTCTCTAAGAGATATATGTGGCTCGATTCACATCCTTGTGGGATACATGGGATCACCCGTACATCATGTTTCGAGGTCCAACTCAACTAGGAGCTAGCTTCTCCTGCCCCTTATCCTCTGACACTTACTGGCCTCTTGGACCGAGGCTCCTTTCCCAGAGTTGCGCATGGTGATGATGTGGACCTCTTCCTCATTAACATCGGGTATTATTTATCGCATCATGTGCATTCCTTCATGTCCAAGATAAATGAATTTAGATTATGCCATCTGGTCCTATCACATGACCTTAAACTGTGATAATATCATCTCAGCCGCACGAAGAAAAACAGAACTACATTATGATGGCCTCATCATAGGGGACATCACGTTGGGTATCGGTCATCCACCGTACCATTTGTCAATGATAGCATATGGCTTGATTCCCTTGGCGATATCAGGATCCTTAGGTCCTCGGCTGGTAGCTTCAAAAAAACATCCACCCTAAATGACAAACAAGATCTATCAAATGCCGCTTATTTTAGTATGAGGGACAGACCCACATTCCCCTTTTATCCTTTTCACTTCTACCTTACCGTTCCACCCCTTATAACTACTTGTGTCTTGATTCCCATACTTATGGGATACATAGGAACGCACGTGCACCCTGCCCTTGGGCCCAAACTAACGTTCATTTTCAGTCCCTCGACCTAAAACCTCCCTAGGGAACACATGATGATGTGTACCTCATCTGCATTGACATTGGTTTGTATGTGTTAAATCAACATGTGTCTCCTGTATTTCCTACTGTCCATGGTTCGAGCCCTAAGACCTTAATCTAAGACAATTTCAAGAACTACGTACGGCTGGATATCCATCCTTGGGCGATACATAGGAATGACCAGACATTTCTCCTCGGGTCCAGCCCTAGGAATCACAAATCCCATCCTTTCTCACTGTTAGCCCCTTGGCTTGAACCCTTGGGGAGTTGTGTAACTGTAGAATTTTCCCTAAACATGTTCGGGATGACCCATAGGGAAGCGACAGCCCCCTCACAAGAGAGGTCCTGTCTAAAAGTAGAAATGATCCATGATCATATTAATGCACCCGCCTAATGTTCTTCCACCATGGTGGAGTAATATAAAGAGTGTTTCATTCTGTTAGAACAAACCACCACTTCACCTTCCACACTTTGTGTTCCTTTTATTCGGACCCTCATCCCCTTTCACGTCTAAAGGGACCCCCTAACAGTATGAATTCTCGGCCTATGGTCCGCCTGCTGTCTTGGGCCAACGTCCTAGATGACTAATGGATGATATTTTGAGTCAGGTCCCGTGTTTCAAACATGGTCAGTGTTCGGACCTCATTTGTTGTCCCCATTTCAGGATAACGTAATAGGGATGCTGTGTTTCGAACACGATCAACAGTTATCCTTTATTTCCATGCCCCTTCCACAGTATTCTAAATTTGGGGTAACACGATCCACATTTGTCATTCCCCTATGTTCGGACTGTTTCAAATGCCCCTGTAATTGCCCCGCTGGTGTGCTAGAGCACATTGAGAAGATGATACATCAAATGGCCTGAGGTCCTCTCCTTTGATCGGGCCTCCATCTTCTTCTCAGAAATCCGGATTTGAATCTCAAATGCCTGAATTTTGGATGATGCTCCCATGATCAAACGAAGTGATAGTACGAGCATCCATTGTTTCTCACATTGGGTATGGCCCACGTGAGCTTAGGAATGGATTTCTATTTATTTCGGGATTATGGTTGAGTGCGTTAAACCAAGGGGACAAGTAAATAAATTTGTCCATACATACATGTCAAAATAAGAATCAGTAAGGTGAAATAAGTTTATGAGTTTGGCCAAAACATGTCCCTTAAGGGTCTGATCACTGGATGGATCGTTCCAATGATACTACCTTTTGTCTAGTGGCCTCTAGGAATGATTTCTTCCCTCTAAGGACCCTCTCTTCATCAACGGACGCGAAGCGTAGTTTACTGACCCTAGACCATGCTCGTGCCTATTCAGTTTGAAGTGCAGTCATCTGGTGAATCACTTCTACTAGTTTCTCTTGGGAATCTGCCAGCTGGTCCCTCAAATACTCCACAAGCTCAAATTGGTTTTTGATGAATATCTCCTTTTATTTTTCCTATTCTTCGAGGCATCAGACCTCTGGCTCCACCTTCAGAAATTCTCAGGTACTCCCTAACTCCTCCCAACACTAGGTGATGTCGGAGCTCCGGATACTCTCTCGCATATTCTCAGCCATGTAGTCATGAACCGTCGAGTGAAGGTGTTGAGAATTTTCCACTATGGTATATAGGAAACGCAGCCAGGTGTGGATTGATCCCATCCTCTTCAACCATTCCATCTGAGGCTGACTGAGAAAACTCCTGATGCACTTCCACCCTTTGTGTCACATAATCCGGATCTCCTTGACCACTTCCGAGTCTGAATCATCAATCTCCTTGGGATTGGCTGGCCAATAAATAGGAAAAACAGCCAATAGGCTAGCATCAGGGTCTTCCTTGAATATTCCTCCCAGAGGATTAGGATCTTCAGCATCTGAGCGACCTTACTCTCTCGCCTTGACCCTGGGGGCACCTTCGTCAACTTATGGCACTACCCCGTCAATAGATCCACTGATGTGCACCACTCTCGGATCACCAAGTGTTGGGGCCGACTTAGTTTGGGAGGCATGTCCTAGATAGGGCGGTACATTTTCCATTGAATCGCTTGCAGATGGTCCGGGCACAGCAGCCCGACGAGCCTCCAATCCCATGATCACTTTACAGCCAATCAGAACCCTAATCAATTGAGTTATCTAATAGTCAATACCGGTATCGATGAAATGAACTTACAGGAACCCGAAGGCATCAACCTCTAGTGTTCTAGCCGCTATAGGAGCTGTCATAGTAGTGGATACCTCAGTGCTTGTCAGTTCAATAATCGGCGTCAGTGCCCCACCTTATTCCATTGGCGATTTATCCCCTACTTCGACTGGGGAATCTTGATCAGAACCAATATGCTCCTGAGTAAGATAAGGAGGGTGGAATAAGGATTGCAAAGGAAAGTGGATAAAAGGAGGAGGATAGATAAGGTTTGAATCATACCTCGTGTAGCTCAGTTACATCTATATTAGAGCCGACGTTGTCATTGATCTCCCAAAAACTCCATTGGTGGGACTCCCCTTGAGACCCTTCACCTTTAGGCTGCTCTTATCCTTCACCTTCTTCTTCAATCTCCTCATCTTCTGTCTCACCGCCCTCCGACTCATCATTGATGTCACCATCCTCTAATAACATCTTTTATGGATCATGCTCCTGGTTGAGCATCACTTTCACCAAGAGAGATGGCTCCTCACGCCAACCCCGTTGGCGTGCGTACATTTCCATGGCCATTAGATTTTCTTGTCGATGATGAAAGTTCACTCTGTCGACAATCTGAACAAGCCCAACTTCTGGAAGCTGGATCCCGTCTCGCACTATCTTCTACCAGAGGGCTTCAGAAACTCACTGACTACCACAGGGATAGCCAGGCCGACCATAGAGTTGGGAAGATTGTCTCGTGAGAAGGTTGAAGCAGATACCTTATCTTCTTCCCTGGGAGTTCTCTGGCCGCTACATGAGCCACTCTCCACCTAGGCGACGAGGGCCCGACCACCCAATGCAACATCCCCACTGCTGAAGTCCCAGCCTGTGTGGGCTCCATTGTCTGAAGTTCTTCTGGCCTTACCTCTCTAACAGAACTCTTCTTGCTCTCTCTCCAACCGAGTTCCACACTAGTGACCTTGAGTTGTAGAACTTTCTTCAGCAAAATCCCCTCGGGGTATGCTATGGCCCAATGTTCGGCATACTCGGTTGAGAGGCCAGCATCAACTCTGGTGGGAGGAAAGGTGATGACGTCACTAGAGCCATAGGTCATGGACATCAGCCACATTTGGAGAAGAAAGAAGGGATGCCTTTCTTCTCGAACATCTGTGCATTCATTTTTCGGCATCCGCTGGAGGCACCCAAACTGCCTGGCAAACCTAGAAGGCACGTAAGTCTCATAGAGGATATTCCCATCAATCCAGGCCACAAGAACCCCGCCTCTTATGCTCAAGAAGTACTCCCTTTGCTCCAGTGATCCTTTCCCATTATCTATCATCTGTCCAGTCGGGGTGGGGAATGGGATGAATGAAAATTTTTCATGATTACCGATTCTGATCCTTACTTCATCCTCATTGAGTGCCAATGGCATGACCACGACAATATTCAGCAAGGAAGGTCGCAGGCCATTACCTGGAGGACAGATGGAATTCGGGAAGGTATATCCACTGCAATGAGGTGCAACTCAACCATATAATATCGGGAAGGGTCCACATATTCTCCAAGGTGACACCCCTCCCGAGATGCACCCTAAAATTGCGTATAGACGAGCCAACAAGGGGACCCCCAGATTGAATCATTTCTTAGCAGTGATGATGCCAGCCATCACTAGGGTCACTGGATGGACTCCCATCCTTGCATCCCTCACCGGTAAGAGCCACCCAATCAGGAATGTGGCATGGAATCCAGCGTACCGATCATTCAGGTCCCGACTCTTAATTATGGTGTAGCCCCATGACTGATAGTCCCCCGCCTCTAGGATCCTCCAGTACGATCCACTCTTTCTCCTTTGTGTCGCGGTTGGACACCGTCTCCCTCGCCCTGGCATCTTTACTTCTGGATCCCTTTCCAGGAACAGGCTAAACCAGTCCTTGTAAGTGATTTCCTTCATGAAATTATTGACCCCCAGCCTCTCCTTAGCCAGCACCAATAAGTCCATGTCAGCATGGGCATTCTTGATCCGTCTCCCCAGGTGGTCATTGGTGGGAAGAATTCATCATATTGGTGGGCCTCCAAAGGGATAACTCCGATGCATTTAATGTCCGAAATATTGATACCAACTTCCCCAGGATGAAGATGGAAGGTATTGGTATCGGAGGACCACCGAGTGAACAGCTCTGGCTCGAGCTCGTGCTGGTGGTAGAAGTGAAATTGTGACATCCACAATACCTCAAACATGCCAATATGCCATAGCTCGGCCCCAAATTGGTCACATGCATGGTGAACCTAGTACACCCATTCCCATTCACTGGTGAATTTTCCTCTGGACCGTAGGTCTCAGTCCTGCAGCCACCCTTTAGCCTCGTCAGTGACGCTATGACAGAAGGTGCTTATGTAGAGGTACAGGGAACTCTCTGCGATAGGGTCACTCCCTGAAATGGTCCTAGTCTTGGGAATATGGACATAAACTTCCATATTTATAGTTTATCTGGAAGGATGACCTCTTTTGATGATGTTGTATCGGGGGAGTTCGTCCTCACGGGTCACCCATGACCGCGGTTTATCAACTTCAAAACCCAACAATGGGACCCCCTCCAAAATATTGTAGGCCCATAGTGGCAGATTTTTGGATAGGGCGTACTCATTTTGGAAGGGAGTTAGCATATTGAAAAGTTTATGTTTATTGGAGATAATCCTTTTGGAGCCATAAACCTTAGGGTTGGGGATAATTTCAGCCATTCGAGCTGCGGCTTCTCCCCCAGCCTGATTTGTGGATATCTTCTTCCGACACGTGTTTGAGTAGTTGGCACAAAATATGAGAGGGTGGCAAGAAATATCATTGGCCATCATGAAATATCAGAATGTGGAACGAAAAAACCCAGGTTTAAACATAAAATGACGCCTGATCTCAGTGGAATTGCGTGAAACCAGAGCGGTTTTTCGCGCACGGCCGAAGAAATTTTCACGCACGAGAGCTCAAAGTTTTTCATGCGAGGAATTTCGTATGTAGCATGGTAACCATGGTGTATTTTTATTAGTAGAGCCTATTTTATGCTTGTGCGTGAAAGAAAATTCTGCGCCCCCTTGGGTTTTGCGCGCTGCTCTAGTTTTGTAGTGAACATGGTCCCCACAGAGTTCAACATTTCGACATTTCCCTCAGAATCTGACTGTTGCGGCCCCTCACCAATCCAATTCTCAGGGGGGACATTTGTAGATGCTGAAAACCCTTCAAGGGCTGAAGAATGTTTCAAAACAACAAAGTGAAGTCATATTCGGATCTAGGGACCCAGTCTGGGGGGCCTGGAGGAGTCGCGCGAAACAAATTCAAAAGTGCATGACCAAATATGCCCCGCGCAGAAATCTACAGGATTCGCAAGAGTTCTTTGGCATGGGCGTGGAATATTTCGCAACCCCGCCCCACACAGTTGACATTTCGTTCCACTGACATTGGAACCCAATTATTTCGCACAAACCTGTCTTCCGCGCCCCCGGATGCCTATAAATAGAAGGTGACCCCTTCGACTTTTGGGCTGAAGAATCTGAACGGAATCTCATGCGCGAAATTCGCCTCTCATACATGAAAAGATGGATTTCAGGTAAGGTTCTTTTTGTGCCAAGTCACCCCAGGGTCTACCTTCACACGAGATCCCCTTGGTTTAGACAGAATCTCAATACCTTTGGGGTCCGCCCCCTGTGCGCAATCCCTTCCACTTACGCGCATGCCGGCCAATTTCACGCAATACCCTTCAATTGCGCGCACCCCAGTCGTTGCGATCAGTCTCTCCTAATTGCACACAATTCGTATTCCTTGCATTAAATCCTTTCTAACTGCATGCAAAGCCATAGATCCTTTTACATTCCAAATATTCACTGATTTTGCCTCAGCCCAGTGTTTTTCGTGCAGGGCTACTTATTTCGTGCACAAGCCACAAAGGTTGCACAGAACTCTCTAGGACCCCTCACCCTGGTGGTTCCCAGCCACCTCTTCACCTGCATTCCCCGTACTCATTGCGTGCACCTTTTCACATGTGTATGATGCTCTTTTTATGTATGCCATTTGCGTGTGCCTCTCATGCCCCAGGAATCCACATCATAAACCGATTTCCCGCACGACCATCTAGGCTCGTACGAAGTAACTTCAAACTCCCATGGACTGTTCTTCCAGTTGTGTTGCATCGCCTCATGATTCTTTGCATAGGGACACTAATAGCCATTGCTTCTTTGCATAGTCATTCTAACGTGGACCCCCATATGGTTCACTCCATAACACCCCCTCACCACAGCTTTGCATGTCCCCTCTCTACAACATGGAGCATTGGGTACCAGTTATGTAAGTACTTGTGGTGCGGAGTGAACCCACCTCATCCGATTTACATGAAGTTAAACTACCAAGAACCATCATCCTCAGCACATGATGTTAAACTGTGACCTCGCCCGATGCCTCACATGCAGGGCACCCCCGCCTTGGAAATTCTCCACGCCCACTCATCTCCATTGGGATGGGATCACCCCTCATAAGAGATGATATCTTACTTATCAGAGCGGCGTTTGTCCGCAGGGCAAGGGCAACCAACTTGGTGTAAGACCCTAGCTTTCCTTGTTAGAGGTAGCACCCCTGCTCCTCCTCTCTTCCTAGGTGCCAAATCTCTCTCCTGCTGGGCTTTGTCACCACTCGGGCCTCATCCTGGAGTAATCCCCAAACTCTTCAGGGTGCTAACCACGCATAAACCCTAGTTTCCTCTTCGGGCTGCAATCACGCGTAATACCCACTCCACTTCCCACAGACCCACACTTCGCGACGTGATCGTCAGGTCTCTTTTGTCTCTTTTTTCTCACACCAAGCACGAATCACGTGGGCTTAGAGAAAGCATCGACCATGAAATCCTCCCTGATAATTCTAGAGTGTAATCCCCATTCCCCAAACCTGAACTACGTGGTCTTTGATCCTTGGAAAGTCAAGGTACATAGGAAGCCTCACTGAGGTTCAAGCCCACCAACCATTGGTCATCCTGACCCTCTTCACGTCAGTTATCCAATTCCTGGGTAGCATAGAGTTTAAGCCCCATGCCCCAAACCTGAACTACGAGGTCTTTGACCCTTTCCAAGGAAAGGTACGTAGGAAGCCTCCCTGAGGTTCAAGGCCACCACCCATTGGTCATCTTGACCCTCTTCACATCAGTTCAACAAAGCTTGGTCATCCTAGAGTGTAAGCCCCATTCCCCAAACATGAAGTACGAGGACTTTGATGCCTTCCAAGGGAAGGTACGTAGGAAGCCTCCATGAGGTTCAAGCCCAACACCCATTGGTTGTTCTGACCATCTTCAAATCAGTTCACCAACACCCTGGGCATCCTAGAGTGTTAGCCTCATGCACCCTTCTTGAACTATGAGGACTTTGATCCTTGCTAATGCAAGGTACATAGGAAGCCTCCCTAAGGTTCAATCCCACCACCATCCACCATTCACGTCGGTGTACCAAGCCCCCACTCGAACTACAAGGACTTTTATCCTTTCCAAGGCAAGGAATGTAGGAAGCCTCCATAAGGTTCAAGCCCACCACTATCCATTGGTCCGGACTATTCACATCGGTGTACCAATCCCCCACTTGAACTATGAGGAATTTGATCCTTTCCAAGGTAAGGAACATAGGAAGCCTCCCCAAGGTTCAAGACCACCACCCAGTTGACCCGACCATCCTCACATCATTTCACCACCAACCATTCCTGAACTATGAGGACATTGATCCATGCCAAGGCAGGGTACGTTGAAAGCCACTACGAGGTTCAAGACCAACAACCATTGGCCCCGACCGTCTCTGTGTCGGTGTGCCAATCCCCATTCCCGAACTATGAGGGCCTTGATCCATGCCAAGGCATGGTATGTAGGAAGCCTCTCTGAGGTTCGTCCCCAATCATCGGTAAGAAATTTTCAACACATTTAGACAGTAAATCATTGAAGTCCCCCATCGACAGAAATCCATCAGTATTCTCGAACTATGAGGACTTTGATCGATGTCAAGGCATGGTACGTAGGAATCCCCCCCAAGGTTGAAGCCCAACACCCAGCAATTCTGACCACCTTCATGACGGTTCACCCTATCCTGCATAATGTTAAATTTTGGACCTCTTTTATCGGAAAGCCGTTGTACCCCATCCTGTGGTAACCCATTGCGACCTCATCCAGCGGTAGGCCGTTGTACCCCATACAGTAGTACGCCATTGCGACCTCATCCAGCGGTAAGCCATTTTCAACTCAATCAGCAGTAAGACATTGACACCCATATCTAATCGTAATCCATTACGACCTCATCCAACAATAAGTCATTGTACCCCATCCCGCGGTAAGCCATTGCGACCGCATCCATCGGTAAGCCATTGTACCACATCTAGCGGTAAGCCATTGTATCCCATCCAGCGGTATGCCGTTGTCTCTCATCCTGCGGTAAGCTGTTGTCACTGAAATCAGCGGTAAGCTGTCAACCCCCTATCATGCGGTAAGCCATTGCGACCTCATTTAGCGGTAAGCCATTGTCACCCCATTCAGCGGTAAGCTGTTGTCAAGAGGAACTATTTTCACTGAACAATGGGGACTTTGATTCCCTGCCATAGGGATATGTAGGAAGTCTCACCGAGGCACAAGCCTAACTTCATTGTTTCCCTTATGATGGTCTTATTTCCTTCTCCACCAACATCACATCAACCATCCTTCATCCACCCTGATATCTTACCAGGGCCTCCACATCCCGGTGAGGTCATATCAACCCTCCCACATCAGTGTTACCCTCAAGGGGTTATGCCTACCTGATCCACTCTAATCAGTATTCCGATCAGTCTGATATGTCTCCGCTGGATGTCAAACTTCAGCATACCCTGTGTTAATCATGGGAAGATGAGGAAAAACTCAGATACATGCCCATGGAATACGATTCCCCACGTTTGATGTGGGATGCGTCGGGCTTCCGTGCCCTCAAGAATCCCTATAATAAGGGACAGAAGACACACATGATAATCCCCCAGTGTATAGACATGCGAGTGATGCCAAACATGACTACTCACTTAACTGAAAGTTGCTTCTCGGACCAGACCCCTTGGAATATCCTAACAGAAGCAGTGTAATTAACTGATGTCCATGAAGATATGGTTCTGGGAAGAGTTTCACAGACAACATATTAAGTGTATGAGGGTGACCCAAACTAGGTGACGAGCTTGAAGAAGGAATCCAAGGAAGGAAAAAACTAACATCCAATCATCCCATTTTGATCACGGAGCACACGACCCTGAATAAAGGAACAAATGCTGCCTACCTTTGGAAAGAGGTAATACAGAGTAAGAGCTTCGCATCCTCACAGACGGATGCGCGCGCCCCAGATAACGCGTAAAAAAAAATCAAGTTTGACCACTTCTTTGGTGGGCTGAAACCTAGCCGCAGAAAGCGCTAGCGATCCGTGATTTCGATAGGTATGAGTAAATTTTACGATGTTCCCTCAAGGTTGAAATGGAGATCATATAATCTTAGGGGTATCATGGGGATAAGAAGAGTAAGGTGGACTTCAATGCTGGGTGGTCCGATGGATAAATCCAATGGTGCTAAGACGATCCATCACCCCACTTTCCAAAGGTGCGGAAAGAAGCACCCTGGAAATTGCCTAAAGTGGACGAGGAAATTCTTTAGGTGTGGAAGAAAAGGTCACCTAGATATTAACTACCGACAATAATAACCCGTGGCTGCAACAGAGGATATGAACGCTCCGTTCGAACCTCAAAACAATGTTCACTGCTAAAAATGAAAAGAACTAGGGCATCTTGCAAATTAGTTCCCTAAGCCTAGGGTTTTTAGAGGCAACCAACAACCTCCAAGGAAACCAGGGAAAGCTTTTTCCATCACTACTTTCAAAGTGATCCCCAACAATGAAGTGGTGATGGGTATGCTAGTTATTCATTCAAGAATATCGAATTAACTTTTTGATTCAATTTCAACGCATTCTCTTATATCTCGAATGTTTAGTAGAACAATCCCAACACCACAAAAAATCATGGAAGTGAAGATTTCATTGAGTACGAAAAATGGGTCAATCATTGCATCCCATGAATATAACTCCCCCCTATTATAATCTGTGGATTAAACTTCCCATAGAACCTCGTCATACTCCCTCTGGTATAATTTAATGCAATTCATGGCATAGATTGGATTTCCTTATATAGATCCAACATAAATTTCCGTGAGAGTGAAATCACTCACCATGTGGTGAATCGACCCCCGATTCTTTACAAGTGCAGGGAGGAAGATAAATATTTTTTAGATCCATAATTTCAAGAGTGGATATTACTGCCCTATGAACATGCATATCAGACTCAGATGATTCTGTCTAAGGATCCAACCATCCTATAAGACATGCCTATTGTGAGGGAATTCGCTGAAGTGTTCCCCAAGGAATTGCCTGGTCTTCCTCCTAGAAGATATGTTGAATTCTCAACTGATCTTATAACTGGGGCATTGCCAATATCCAATACTCTGTATATAATGGCTATTGTGGAGCTTAAGAAGCTGAAGAAACAACTACCGGAGAATCTAGATAAAGGGTTTATACGCCCAAGTGCTTCACCATGGGGTGCACCAGTCCTCTTCGTCAAGAAGAAGGATGGGTCAATGCGCCTTTGCGTCAATTATCATGTGCTCAACAAAATCACGATAAAGAAAAAGTATCCCCTCCCACTAATTGATGACTTTTTCAATCAGATGTGTGAAGAACAATACTTATCGAAGGTGTATTTGCGGTCGGGATATTATTCAGTAAGGGTGAGGAAGGAAGATATCCCCAAGTCTTCTTTTCGTATAAGATACAGGCACTATGAATTCATTGTAATTCCTTTCAGACTCACTAATTCTCTTGCAATCTTCATGGACTTGATGAACAGAGTCTTTAGAGATAACTTGACAAATTTTTGGTAGTCATTATAGATGATATTCTGATATACTCCAAAACCAAGGAGGATCATGAGGAGCATCTAAGAACTGTACTAGAGACCTTTTGGAAGGAGAAGATTTATGAAAAGTATAGAAAGTGTGATTTCTAGTTAAAGGAGGTCTCATTTATGGGACATATCATCACAAGCAATAGGATATCTATAGATCGCTTTAAAATAGATGCAATTGAGGGATGGTCAAGGCCAACATCAGTAACGGATATCCGTATCTTCTTGGGGTTAACTGGTTATTATCTAAGATTTTTGAGAAATTTATCATGATTGTCTAACCATATTACTAAGATAAATAGGAAGGGAGTAAATTTTTCATGGAATAATGAATGTGAAGAAAGCTTTAAGGAGTTGAAAAGGAGGCTTATCACTATGCCCATGCTCACTTTACCCACAAGTGGAGAACTTTTTGTGGTATTTAGTGATGCCTCGAAGAAGGGCCTGGGATGCATGTTGATGTAAAAAAGACAAAGTCATTGCTGATGATTCAAGGAAATTGAATGTTCATGAACAGAACTATCCAACACATGACCTTGAGTTGGCTGTAGTGATCTTCACTTTGAAAATTTGGTGGCATTATCTATTTGGGGAGAAGTGTGAAAAATATAAGGACCACAAAATCCTCATGTATATATTCAGACAGAAAGAGTTGAACATGCGCCAATGAAGTTGGTTAGAGATGATCAAAGGCTATGACTGCTCAATATATTACCACCCTAGGAAAGTGAACAAGGTGGAGGATTCCCAATGTTGAAAGAAACCAACAATTATATCACTGATAAGAATTTATAAGGATTCAATATTCATAGATTTGATGAATATGGACATGGGAATCAAAAATAAGGGAACATCATCAATCCTTTCATAAATGATTTTTCAACCGTCAATTATGGAATGGTTAAAAGATGCTCAAAAGAATGATGTCGGAATTCAGGAAAAATAGGAATCTATTGGAAAAGGGAAATCCTTGGAGTTTAATATTAATGAAGAAGGAATTTTATGATTTGGGAAAATACTATGTGTTACATCAAGTCTGGAGCTGAAGAAGGAACTTTTGGAAGATGCACATAGTTAAAATTTCTCTATTCACCCAGGAAACACAAAGATGTATCGAGATCTCTGAGAGAATTATTAGTGGGATAAAATGAAGAAGGAGATTACTGAATATACATCAAAGTGTTGGGTGTGTTAGCAAGTGAAGGAAGAGAGGCACAAGTATAAGGAGATGATGCAACCATTTCTCATACTAGAATAGAAATGGGAGAACATCAGCATGGACTTTGTCACTGGACATCCAAATTCATCCAAAGGCAACAATGCAATCTAGGCTGTTCTGGATCGTCTTACAAAGGTTGCAGACTTCAATGCTATTCGGAAGGATTTTTCATTGGATCATCTGGTGCAGATATATATCAGGGAAGTGGTAAGGTTGTATGGTGTACCACTATCTATTGTGTCTGATTGAGATCCATGATTCACCTCTATGTTTTGGAAGAGTATTCAAAATGCTCTAAATACTGAAATGAACTTCAGTATGTCCTATCATCCTCAAACTGATGTCCAATCCAAGCAGACTATCCAAACACTTTAGGACATGTTGATAGTCTTCTCAATGGACTTTAAAGGAGGATGGGATCAACATCTTCATCTGGATGAGTTCCCTTATAATAACAGTTTCCACTCAAGAATCCAAATGGAACCATATGAATCCCTTTATAGGAAATGGTGTAGAACACCGGTGTGTTGGGATGAGGTTGGTGAGTGTAAGCTGATTGGACCAGAAATGGTCGAAGAAATGGTGGATAAGGTGAAAACCATTCACCACCATATCAAGGCAGCCCAGAGTCTACAGAAGAGTTATGCAGATAACCATCGACGAGAGCCTGAGTTTAAATTTGGAGACATGGTCTTTCTACACATTTCTCTGTGGAATATGGTCATGAGGTTTAGAAGGAAAGGGAAGTTAAGTCCAAGGTACATAGGCCCCTTTGCGATTCTTGATTGTGTTGAGGTTGTGGCCTATCGACTAGCACATCCATCTACCATAGCCAATGTACTTGATGTCTTTCATGTATCCCTCCAAAGAAAGTACATACCAGACCCTTCAGATGTACTCTCTTCATAGGTGGTATAGTTAGAGAATGATCTTTCTTATGAGGTGAAACTAGTGAAGATCATAGATCATAGAGAAAAAGTTCTATGAAATAAGGCAATTCCCCTCATCAAAGCTTGAATAAGTGGCCTGGGAATCAGAGGAAATGATGAAGCAGAGTTACCCACATTTGTTTTAGTGTGGGAAAAGGAAATTTCGAGGGAAATATTTCTTAAGGGGAGAAGATTGTAATGACCCATACTTTCATTAATGGAAATCCCTCTTGATCTAATTAAATGTCTCTTTATGTAAAATGTTTATATAAAATCTCAAATTCTTTAGTTTTATGTTAAGAATTGTTACCATTGCTAATATAGTTGTTGAACAATGATCACATGATTAGTATAAATATAGGGCTTTAACGAATCCAATTTACTCAGAAAAAGGAAGTGATGGACTCATCCAGCAGACGTGCCCCATACGAAGCCCATTTGTCAGAGCTTGGAAAGGAGGTTGCATCTTTGGGCTTCGCTCTTAACCAAGCCCAAACCGAGCTTGAATATTTTAAGCTCGAGTGGGACCGCCTATGAGAGAAGGGTATGTTGATAGAGATTACCACCCGAGCAATGTTATCTGAGCCACCCCATGAGTTTATCACCATCGTAAACCTTACTCTTTGATCTTATGCGGGTATTATAAGGGGTTATGTAACAAGACCTTAGCACTATGTTTATGTACATTATTTTTTATATAATAATTAATATATTTTCATGTTATTTTTGTTACCTTGTAAAGAGTTTTTAAACCAAAAATAGTATTTTTAGGTAATGTTCAACTATGAAATATATTTTGACGAATTAATAGATTTTTTAATTAAATAATATTTAAATAAAATATTATTATTATTATTAAATAAATTTTTAATAAATATAAATGATCGTATAATTTTATGAATGAAATTGTAATTTTAATTAAGGTTCAGAATCCATTTTTTCCAAAACTAGTGAATTTTCGATAAATGTGGTTTTTTATTTTAAAAGAGAAAAATAACATATTTAGAAAATTATTTAGATAAAATGAATATTATTTCTATAATCAGGATGTTGAAATTATCCAATGGTGAATTTTTAATAATTTTCTAAGACAGTCAAATTTTTGGGAAAAAATTAAATACCGTTTAAATATATAATGTATTTTATGACATCATAATGACCCAATAGTTATGTAATAAAATACTATAAGCTCTACTTTAGACCAATATATGTGTTAACATTAAAATAATTTAATTTTGGGTTTGTTTTACTTATTTAACAAATCATTAATGGACCCTTCAAGACTTATTAAACATCTTATCTTTTTAAATTGTTTTCCTTGGGAGTGTGACTCACGTCCACATTAGCAACCCCATTATTTTAAGAATTCAGGAATTTGGCCTTATAAAATAAAATTTTCCAATTCCATCTTACAAAAACAAATGTCAAAAACCAAGGGATGTTTTGTGTTTTGGATTAGATTAATGTGAGGTGTCCCAAACCTAAATAATAAATAATTACCTCCCCTTTCCTATATAAACCAAACCATGTTCCCACTTCCTCCACACTAAAAGCCTTTGTATTTCTCCCAAATTCATCCCTACTATCTGTATAATCCTCCCAAGGTTCCCCAAGATCCCAAGAAGCCTCTCTCAAGCCTCTCTCAAACATTTGGAAGCACACTTCCAAGTAAGGGTTTTTCTTCCTTTCTCATTTTTATCCAATATTCATTAAGTTGTTATGCCATTTTAATTTCAATTAAAATGTTGGGGTATGGTTTCCAAACTCCCACATACTTCCCTCTTTTTGTTTTAATTATGGGATACCCCTTTCTCTCTCATTAAATGCCTCCTATGTACACCTGTTACTATACCTAAATTTCGAAAGGAATTTCTCTCTCTTCACTTTCATTCAAGCAATTCTTTTGTATCATGAATATAAATTCCATTAAAATTGTTGGGACATGTATCTATATGACCCCATTATTTTAAATTTCATGTAAATATTATGAGACACCCCTTTCTATATCATCAACCATTTTATGAATTTTTTCATCACGTCGTTACAGAGCCGAAATTGAACCGATTTTCCAGGACAATGTCATTGCGTAGTGAATACCATGCCCATTTCTCTATCAAGGGTATTAAACTTTATGCACATTTACTTATTGATTATAATATTTAATGTATTAATTCCACATTATTTTATCATGGAATAAATGATTATGTTTTATGAATCCATGTTATATGATCCATGTGGGAAACTTTTGCATGAAATGAAATGTTTAAGAAGGGCGTGCCCTTATAGTGATCCAATTAATTGGGTTAACTATAGTATCATGATACATCATGTGAAATGGGTGTTTACCCATGATAATTCAAGTGCAACGAGGTTTTACTCATGCTTCATGTGCAATGAGGATTTACTCATGCTCCATGTTCAATGAGCCTTGGCTCATGCTAATTCCTTGTTAAGTGTTGATTCCACATTTCCATGTTATGATTATCATACTTTATCATTCCTTTATGCTTATGTTTCTATTGTGCTATATTGATATGCCTATTGTCTAACATGTATTGTTTTCCCCATTTTATTCTATGTTTATTCTATTACTGGGCTTTATATATCACCCTTGGCTTATTCATGTCCTCAGGTTATCCCATGCAATGCTAAGTACGAGGGAATGTAGTGGTAATGTAAAAGCATTTTTCAATAATGATGATGCATGCTTTATGTTCTAAGTTGTTATGTAATGATCCTATGCCCCAAATACACTAGACCACTCGATCTTCAATGTTGTATCAAGTGAAGTTTATGTAATAAATCATGTTTAATTTTGTAATAAAATGTAGGGTTGTCATAGTAGGTAAAACACTTATAATAATAGAATATAAGTGTATTTAGGAGAATTATTTTATTATATAATAATTTAATAAGAATAATTTAATGGTTGGAGAATGATATAACATTTAAATTCACATTAAATAATGTTACCTGTTTTTTGCGTAACTTCTTTTGGTTTTCAATAAAGGGGTTCCTTGGTTGGATTAATGCCAAATTTGATGCCAATAATATTAAGGGAAGTTTTTTTTGAGGTTATTTTTTCAGTTTTTTCAAGAAATGGAGGCTTGAGTGTTTTTACAATGTGAGGGTTGTGAGTTTCCTATTATATTAGAGGATAAGAAACACTCTTCTAAATATAAAAAGGTAAACACCATTGAGATTTATCTCTCAAATCATGTACATCTAGAAATTTTCTAATTTATATATAATAGATTATATGATCCAAATATGTCCATTAAATGGATTTTCGACTATTTGTTAGGCCATTTTTCCTTTTAAGATTAAATTTTATCCACTATGTAAACTCATTTTTTACCTTAATCGGTGCAATTAATATTATTTAATTTTACTAATAACTTTGGTAAAAAATTAATTTAACCTTATTATAAATTAAATATTTTAATAATTACAAATATGTAATCAATTTTTCCTAATTGTAAAATTTTTTTTGTATAAATTAATTTAATATAATTACCAAGGATGGGACAAGACGATGGGGTTTTAATGCGAAAATGTCCAAAAGATTGAAATATTTTTATATCCAATTTCAATGTAAAATTTCTTACAATGACCAAATTTTACTAATAAATGTGCATTTAATTACATTATAATTTAAAAAAAATATAATTTATCTATATAAATAAATTTTATAAAAAATGATTTTTGAATTAAAATTTAGCGTTTTCACTATTCATAAAGAAATGAAACATATAAAAAAAATTAAAAACAATTAAATGTAAATTTTTAAATTACTCTTTCGTAAATGAATTTTAACATAGAAAAAAATTATGAATTATTAAAAAATTATATTTAAAATGGGTTCACTCTTAAAAATAGGTAAAATTACCTTTTAGAAAAATAGACCTTTTAATTCATAAAATTGAATTAATTATCATCATATACATATAAAATCTATTGGATTGGTATCAAATATATTGATTGAATATATAATATAAAAATTCAATTGTAAACATTAATCAAAAGATTGTTTTTTTATTGAGTATAAATTGTGTTTTAATATATACAAATAGTTTCCTTAGTATAGTAATTTCATTATTTTCAAATAGTTATTACATTCACTTCTAGTAATACATAAACAAAGGGTTGATTTTATATACATGTGTAAATAATATTTTGATAATTTAACTAATATTATTTATAACATACATTCTTATGTCAAGATGATAGCTATAAGAATATATTAATGATAATAGTAATATTATATTGTAGTTCGGTTAAACTCGACCTTACTTGTAACACAAGATATCTAAGGAACTCAGTATTGTGTATAACACAACACAAACATAGTGTTCAGTGTACCAAAAGCTAATCTACATGATGCGTGTAGTGCATGCCTAACTCAGTTTTGTGTGAAAAGAAATCGAAACATAATTCTTTCTTATAATAAAACCTATATTCTATTATTTCAGAAATACAGAATATCAAAAATATTAAATTAAATTAAAAAAATACAAAATATCATGGGGTTACATTATTCATTAAACCCAAGAGTTCTTTTACACATCCCAATACTCTTGAACATTTTCATATATAGAATGGGTGTTTTTTGGCCATATCCTCTCACTTCTACTAGAAAGGTCATGTAATTCCATATTTTTTTTGTCTTTTTTAATGTGTTGTTGTGACACCCCTCAAGGAATTATTGAAAAAACATCATCATGTGTTTTGGTGTCCCTCACACAACACTGAAGTAAAAAAGGAATAATTTCATACTCTTGTAAATTAAAAATGATGTAATATGACTGAAATATCAATTCCATGTATTTTTCCCATTATCATGTATTAGTAAATTAAAACATTGAGGCATTCAATAAAACTGTATTTAATATACTGTAGAAAATGGTTGGAAATGATAAAAAAAGACAGAAGATGATAAACATTAGTATGCCAAATGGGCTTACCATACTATATCTCATTCTACCATGAATAACTGTCATATTCACTCTTATGTGGGATAGATTTAGTCTATCCATCAACATAAAGTTTCAATCCCTTTTCATTACCAAATTCACTGATTCTTTTGTAGACCAACATTCTCAAAAGAAACTGATGAACTAGAATTACTATAGGTGAATTGTGACATCCCTTGATTTTAAAAAATATCATCAATAAAATTAATTTATGTCCTTTGATAACACAACTTAAATTAAATTCACAGTTTATATTGCATTATAAGTGACACTAAGTTTATACTGTCTAGCATATAACATCATGTTCCATTGATAACTTGTGTTACATGCATGGTTGTATCTTTTCATACAATATTATAATATAATGATTATTAATTATCATGAAAATTTTCACCATTATTATAGAATAGTGAGAGTTAATTTGATTAAATAAATTATGAAAATATGATTTAAAAATGTTTACAGAATTATTTTATGGGTTACCAATTAATTAGATATAACAATAATAAATTTGAATATAATTGAAATATTTTTATAAAAAATCATTTCATTTGGCCCAAAAGAATTTTATCTCAAAAAACTAAATTAATTATTATTAATGATATTAATATATATAATAAATAAAAATACTATTTTTAACATTCAACCAATGTGTTTTTTATACATTATATAAAAATAAATCTAGTCTTATGCATGAAAAGATGTATTTATCTAAATGATGTTTTCCACCTATAGATGGAACACTTTTTTAAAATAAAATTAAACCTTTTATAATTTATATTGAAAAAAATAATAATAAATTATTTAATAATTTTATCAAATATATCTTATGGTCAATTCTAGATTTTTCTCTGAGAAGTTTTATTTTTCTAAATAGTGAAATAAACAGAATTTTAATATTAAACTCATTTTCGTATAATTTATTAATAAATTTAAAACTTATTTTTTTATTTTAATGTATAATTAGTTAAATTTTAAATATATAAATCCAATTTCAATCATTTTAGTTAATTTCACATCGAAATTCGATATAAAAAATTCACTTTTTTGAATATTTTTACTTTAAAAACCCATTGTTTCGTCCCATATATGGGATTAATTTTAAATAAAATTTTACAATTATATAAATTATATTTTAAAAAATGTATTAAATTTCATTAATCAACATAATATATAATTTTTAGTAAGTTAATATTGGTTTTTGGGAATAATTATCAGTGAATGTAATTAAAATTAAGTATAGCGATTAAGGTAAAAAGGTACTTTCTTAGTGGTTAAAGATTAATATTAATTTACCAAATGACCTAGAAATGTATAAAACCCCATATTTTGGCACATTTTGACTTCTAAACCCATTTTACCTAGTATTTTTTATTATTTAATCATATGTTTAGATAAAAATGTGTTTTCACCAAACATGTTTCAAAAAATGTAAACTGTGTCATTTCCCATGTTTATAAATGGCCACCAACTATCCTCATATCTTCATACATATAACAAACTTTTAAGCATAAATTTCCTATAATAATATCATTTATATTTCATAACTTCATCCTAGAATAGTTACAGTAGGAATAAATCCATCAAACTATTTTCTTTTGGTTCATACTAGAAGGAGGTACCCGAATAAGTTGTAATATTCATCAATGAGAATTTTTGTTTTCATTATTTTTCAAACCCATTTATTTATTTTTAAATCGTTACTATATATTAACAAAATTTCCTATAATAAAAATTTATCTTATTATGTTAAGTTTATTACTTCATACTTCACACACTTTTATCAAATGGGACACACTATCATCATTCGTGTGTATGGGGGACTTCCGCATCATGAATCGATGTAATTTGTTATTTAATTACCGCCTAAAAAGGATGAGTATAATGGAGTACATAAAATTTAGATAATATATTAATGATTCCTTTATGCTATATAAATTATTATATAACACATACAATTATCCATCCATTTTGTGGGAATACAAAACAATCGTTTGTGGATTTGTGGACAACAGCCCCCTAAAAGAGATGTGTTTCATTCATGATTTTAATGCCATATATTAAGGACAAGATTAATAAAAATATGTTTTCTAAATGAAATAAATATGATAATAATGTCATAATTGTATTTATATAAATATAATATATCATTTTCTAATTACCATTTCACACACATAAAAATTCATAATGTTGTTTGTGGAGGTGTGGACTACCGCCTCCTCCAAGAGATATGATTCATTGAAATATGGAAATGTTGCACATGTGTATGTATGACCTGATATCTCCATGATCGTAATGTTGGTTAATTTATTATAACAATATTACATTATTGGTATTAAAGGTACTATTGATGTATTAATATGATATTTATTTCATGACTATTAATATGTATTTGTTCGAATAATAACTTCATTGATATTTTTCAACCTTTCAATGTTGATTTTGACACATTACAGATATGGTCAAAATATATTACATAAACATTTTGTATTAAGTAATATAATATAACTAGATTATAAGTGAAATAAAATTAATAAAATGATATTAAATTTTTCTAACTAAATTAAATAATTAACATAATGTTATCATTCATGAAGAAAAAAAACAATTGTGATGAGCCAAACTCAAGGTAATGGTTTTTTCCAAACTCACATTAATTTGAGTGAGATACATGCAATATTCAGCACATTTTTTATGGACAATATAATTACAGTGAATGTATATTATTATTTTTATAAAAATATATATGGGGATTTAAATATACATATTTTACCTCTGTTTCATGAGGATATATAGTTTCAATGTTACCAAAGCGAAAATGTGTTTTTGGCACAGTTTTCCTTCTTGTATAATTATGGAATACTATGAATCTGTCTTATTTTATGAGGTGTATATACATCCCATTTTACATTTAATATCATGAATTATTTTATTCTCTATGTATATTAGGTTTATTTTATTGCAATCCTCTATTGGGAATCATTATTCAAAATTACCAAATACATGAGATTATTTTGATAGAATCACATTGTTTACTGAGATTTTGTATAATTAAGCCTCCAATGTTGTAATATTTTAATTCAAATTAAAAATACTATCCTATGGTTATTAAATATATTTTCCAAGTAATTATACATTTTCCAGTCTTCTTCAGTTAAAATGTTTTGTAAATTGTTGTTAAGAATATCAAACTTAATTTCTCCACTCAGTCAGAAATATGGATTGATTCAAAAGAATGTTTTATAAAAAAATAAAACATTTTTTCAAATATTAAAGGACATATTCGACCAGAAAGGATTTAAATTATCTTAAAAATATTACATTATATTATTTTAGGGTTATTTTGGAGGAAAATTATTTTCAAAATGTATTATGTTTTAAAAATAGGTTTTCAAAATGAAAAATATGGTTTTCCAAAAAAACCTGTTATTATATTTTAATGGTATTTCCATTCATCAATATCAAAGAATCCTCATTGTTACTTATCCTACACTAGGGATATTTTATTATACCACCCTCATTATTATTTTTATGGATTAATATTAATTTAAATATATTGTTATATACCCATTTCTTTTCCATGTGTTAATCATGTTATGAAAGGTATAATAGTTATTCCAAGGAGTTAATGATGAAAAGAAATGCCTGGTATGTTATGAGTATATAATGGAACATGAAAATTTTATGGGTTTTTATGTTATGAACCAATTACTATTGGTTTTGTGATAAAACTAATATGGGTGGTTCCATGATAATCTAAGGATATGTGGGTCCGTGTTATCCCTCTAATTAATTAGGTGTGGAAGTTGACTATATAGTTAATCAATTTATAAAAGTTATTTTTATAGTGAAATGAAAATGATGTCTTGAGTTATGTATATGTTTATTTTATTCTTTTTATGGGTTTATATGGGGTTGAAATGCAGGTGCGGGGGCAGGGAGCTCTCCTATGGAGTTGCTGATGTCTAGTGGTGTCTGTTGTCCATGATTTTCCCTCACTTCTTAGGTCACATGCTACTATCAGAGGCCTCAGTTTTGGATGGGGATTGGGTAAAAAAGAACTTTTCAGAGGCTTCAAATCATGTGGAGTCGGTCCTCTCCCAGTGAGCGGCTACCGCTGGTAATTGTCATATTGCGGACGTTCTGGGATCATATCATTCTAAATATCGCTTGCTGT
The DNA here is from genome assembly GCA_963277665.1 of Viscum album. NCBI lineage: Eukaryota > Viridiplantae > Streptophyta > Magnoliopsida > Santalales > Viscaceae > Viscum > Viscum album. Next base: position 29,029,982 of record OY728150.1, on the reverse strand, counting down.
TTATGTTGTTTATAGATGGTAAGGAATTGAGGTCTTGGATATTCTATTATAATTGATGCAGAACATAGATCTACAGCTTGAATCATCAAGCATGGTGAATAATATCAATTACATTGAAACTATGTATGGTTTGATTTCAAGAGTGGGATTTTAATTTCAATCCTTCTTCCTTTAAAAAAAATAATTCCCATGTCTGGATCAATATCATTGTTCTGAATTTGATCGTGTGGCATTCCAAGATCTGGTTTGATATATCCTTTGTGGTAGGAATTCCAATAAAAATAAATAGAAATATTGAGGTTTCTAAATTTGATCCCAATGCGAAGTTCTTGGTGGAGACTGACTTCAGTTATTCCTTGATTCATAATGTGGTTTCGTCAGAACTGGATTATCATATCTCTTAAAAAGGGGAATATGAGAGACTTCTCAACTTCTGTTTAGAGTGTCAAATCAATGTTCCTGTCAAGAATCAATGTTGCAGGAATGTACTTTTTTCTTTTTTGATCTTTAAAGGGACATCATGAATCTTGTTAAAGGATGAAATTGAAAAAAAACTACATATAATAATGTGGCCCCTATAGTAAAGACTATTCAAAAAGGCAATGTGTGTACTGGTTCATCTCAAACGGACAAAGAGTTTTCTTTGAAGATGAAACGAGTGGATCCTGGTCCGTAGATGGCCATGTTCCTTATGCCTAAGAACATTTAATGTCCTAATGTAGTTTAGGGAAATCATAATCTGGTGTGATTTTTGAAATGGCTCATTTTTCGCAGGATTTCTCTCCTGACATCGAGGGGAAGCAAAACCCAAGTGATGATGAGGTAATTTCAAGGATTAGAGAGGAAATATAATAATTGAGGGAATATAAGGTTATTCAAGAATTATTTGAGGATATTGAGGATGATTCTCCAAAAAAGCTTCTTTTATACAGACTTTGTCCCAAGGAAAAAATTATTTGATTGATAATGAAGGGGTAAATGACAATACCCCCATAAAGGAAACTCATTCCCTTTTAAAAGAATCATTATTATATGAAACAAATTTGACTAACACTGAGGTTTTTAATCCCTCCCCTTTTAAGATAAGGCCACAATTGACTATTCTGGTATACTAAAGATGGTATCTACGTGATCTTTGTCCAAATTATCAAACATGGGCAGTGTAGAAATCATGAAGATCATCGATACAGGTAAGTCCCTATATGTGTAGGAAACTACAGATGACACTGATTATAAAAAGGACATGCCTTTTTATGATCTCTTGCTTTTTTTTGTCTTCAGATGAGGTAAATCCCCTTTTTTGACCCTTCTCGCTTAACATGTACTTTTTCATTAATTTTAATTAATTGCCAAAATCTTTTCTTATGAATAGTGTGGTTGGGTCTATAGGTTTATAATGCTTCTCATTATTGATATTGATATCACATGGCTCATGATTATTCATTCCGCTGACTCTTTCATAGGCCATTTTTTCATAATTTGTGGTCTAGGTGTTTATGGTTATGAGTTATTTTATGATTCTATAATGAAATATGACTATTTTATCATACACTTATTCACTTGTATACACAATGATGATGATCCATTATTAATTAATATATATTACCTTACTAAGAATTTGATCTTCACATACTTATGATTCCTTCTCCTCATGTTATAATGAATTTAGTTTAATGATTTATATCTATAATATATTTCACAATGGTTATGTTCATAACCAAATGTAGAATTTGAAAATCTATGATAAATGGTAGAAATATTCTTTTTAGGACATTCTAATTAATTATATATGATTTTTTACTAATTAAATAAAACTACATTTCTAAAATATCCTTAATAATGTAAGTGATCCATGTTTTTCTTTTTTCTTTTTTAGGTTATGTATGGAAATATTTGGGTCACAAATATCAGCATCCTACCTAGAAATGTAATGTTCGGGATTGAAAAACCAGATATGAAATCGTGGCTCTTGGAATATTATAGTTATTATCAAGGTTCAATATATATATATTTGGAGATTATGATGTTTTCAAATGAGTTTATCATAACAATTATGGATACCGTTTTATGAATAAAATCTTAAGGTTGATCATAAGTTCAATGTCTTAAAAACCCCATTAAGTGTATTTAATATTAAATATTCTCCAAAAATTGATGAACTTTTTGGAGGATTTTTTTGGGTTGGGATATTTGTAATACCTAATATCCTTATAATTTTATATTTAGGTATGAAATATTTTTCATATTAAAAAAAGAATAACACGTATTCTGGGTGACAATCCATCGCATTGGGAAAGTTGGTGGGACTAGAACTCATGATCGAATGATGATAAGGGATTCATTCCTACCATTGGACAACATGATATCCTTGTTTGCATAATATATTTTTACAGGTTAATATTAATGTTATTTTAGAAAAAAATCTTATTTAATTTTAGGAATATTTATTGCTTTATCAGGGATTAATATATGATGAACTCTTACTAGTATTTGTATTTCAAACTTGTTCATGAGTTTTTTAATGAGTTGTATGGATATTTATTTATGAAATATTTTTTTTGTTAAATTTGGTTATTACTATTTAATTTTGAATATTAGTGTACAATTTGATGGTTTCTTCATTTTGGATATCTTCTTACCATTTTAAAACCATTATCATTTTGGTTAATGTATAAAGGCATGATAAAGAGACTATTTTCACCCTTATGGTTATGTGGTCATTTTTTTTGTGTTTTGGGTATAATAATGATCAAGTTAAATAATCATCATTTAGAGATAAAGATGATAATGTGGTGTAAATTTCAAAATTTATGAAATTTTACTTATAATGTTTGTATACTTTTTTATTTTTTAGACTATATCTTGAAATAATCCTTCAAATTTAATAAAATTATTTTTAAATAAAATGTTATCCTATTAACATATTTTATGATGATATCAGTGATCTTTTCCACACAATTTTTTCTAGTGTTTTTTGGTGGTTGATTCCCTATTTACCACATTCTCTCTCACTTTATAATAATCAATGGTATTTAATTTTTCCTTCAAAATCCATCTTTTAATTTCCCAACGTGGTTCTCCCTATGTGGAATCCTAGTTACGTGATACATTGAGTGACCTTTAGGTTTCATAGTTTCACTTTTTATCAGATGCTTTAATTTTTTTATGATGGGGGTTTCTATAAATTAATTCTAAATATATTTTAGTCCTTTGATAACTAGGATGAATTTTGAGGTTGCGATTCAATTTAATGAGGGTATTATATAACATTCTATGTTTTTAAAAAATATATTCTTTAAAATTATTTTATATTATCTTAGATCATTCAATCACCGCAAGGAATATTTAATATTTAATTATACACAACCCCATGTTTATCATTCATTGCACATAACATAAATTATTTTCGATATCCCATGTTACGTGCATGGGAGTGCCTTACCAGGAAACAATATACGATTAATATTAATATTTAACATGACATGTATCACATATACATTGGAATATTTAGAATTATTAATAGTAACAAAATTATGAAAATATGTTTAACACTTGTTTATATAATGAATTCAATATTTACTAATTAATATTAAATGAAAATAAAAACCATTTGAATGTAAAGGAAATATTTTAAAAATAAAAACTATTTTTAATAATAAAAACAATTTTTATAATAAAAAATATTTTGATGCACCCAAATGAGTATATATTAATAAATTAAATTTATTAATATTATTTAATGTTATTACTAGAATATATATATAATATATTAAATCTACTATTTAAAATCTATCTTCTTTTCTATACATGATATAAAAATAAATCCAATTTTATGTATAAAAAGATGAATTTTTCTAAAGGACTTTTTCCCACCGTTTGATTGAGAACATGTTTCTAAAGTACATTTTTAAAATTTTATAAATTATATTTGAAATCTTAAAAAAATTGAAATGTTATTTCAATATTTTATTAAGGTGAAGTTTTTGTATTTTTCTAAGAGGTTTCATTTTTTAATGAAATGTTAAAAACACTAAATGTTATTTGAAAACTACGGTTTCATCTAGTTTATTTGTATAGTAATATTATATATTAAATTGTTATTAAAAATAATTAGATAAATTATACATAATTAAATAAAATTTAGGTCATTGGAACATATTTTAGATTCAAACGAGATATAAAAATATTTCCAAGGTTTTATATTTTTACTTTCAAAACATTTTCATTAATCCCATTTATTGGATTAATTTTAAATTAATTTCTTCCAATTTTATGAATTGAATTTTGATCAAATTGATTAAATATTTGGAGTTAGAATAAAATATAATTTCATGTAAGTTATACTTTGATTGACCAAAATTATTAATAGACGAAATTTAAATAAATTACATCGATTAAGAGAAAAATAAGTTTACATGGTGGTTAAACATTAATCATAATGGACCATATGAAAAAAAATGTTTCCCAAAACAAATTATCTAAAAATAATTCGACCATTAATCCTATAGGATATACTCTTTTTTAGGAAATCATACTCTTAAGTATAAACTTTGGTTCACCTAACCTCTTTTAAAAAATTATATGTCTATAATTTCCCCAACCTATAAAATGAGAACACTTTTACACCAAAATTGTCCCTACTAAATACATTTTCATTAGACATAAAAAATTTAAATATCCACCATATATCCATTAACTCATCCTAAAATCCTTACATTCGGATGAAATCAACCTATGTATGTCATTTATTGCTAACCAATAAGAGTTACATGAAAAATATATATAATGTTCATTAACGAGAAACTTTGTTTTATTTTTTTCCAAAACAAATAAATTTATTTTTGTATAATTATTATACAATATCCTAAATATATTATATATACTGATACTTTTTATGTTATGGTTATAACCAGAAACTTCATAGAAATCAATAAAATTAGATATGAGATCATCGTTCGTCTGTACGGCGGACTACTGCCTTGCAAAATGATTTCATTCATTCTTACATTAACACATATAGATGTTGGGAATAATGATGAAAATATAAATATTATTATATATTTAATATATTTATAATGAATTTATTCTCCTTGAATTATTATATAATATTTTCCTTCATGAAATCCATGTTGAAGTCATACGATAACATCATTTGAGGATGTCCTGACGACCACATCCTCAAAGTGATCTGATTCAATCACTCTATAGATGGAATATATTAAAGATGGGGTAATTAAACATATGTGATATACATGAAATATATATGATATTCTCAAAATATTTATCTATCCAGACCTGCCTTCTTCAAAATGAAGGACTGATAATGACCCTTGAGTCCCACCTCCAATAGGCCTCGTGGTGGCGACCAGCACCAAGGGTATAGAATACTCACGAAATGGGAGGCATTAACATTTTTATAGTAACCATGGTCGAGAGTTAAGATGTACCAACCTCAAGAAACTCAATTAATTATATATATATATATATATATATATAATGAAACCTAAATCTATCCCACATGCAGGTTAATGTAAAACTGTTGATAAATAAAAAGGAATATCCAATGTAAGTACGAAAATAAAACAATGAAGTGACACCATAATCGTACCCAATGTCCAATCTAGTAAGGTCCATCATGGTCTACGTAATCTCTGAAAAAACGTGAAAATAGTTTTATATATGTAGTGTGAGAATAAATGTATACTCTGTAGAGAAATCCAAAGTCACATGTGCAAAAGTGGGAGAATCATACTAATTCCCCCATGAGAAAACAACATAAACTAAAAATCACCTAGATATGTATACTATCCACCCCAACCAAACAAAGGAACTCTCACCAAATAATGTATGTCAAGTAAAGTAAAGTATAAAAACATTGATATTTGGGTACACCACACCACTTCCCACTAGTTAACTGCTCCTCCCTAATGATGAACAAATGATTATACCATGCTCTTCCAAAAAGCCCCCACTACCACAACCCGCTCGCACACACCTGGCCCACAAACCACACACATCATGCAAATAGATACATGATCGACTCACTATGGAAAATTTCACATATCCCAATGGTTTAAAACTATTGGGATAGCCCTTGAAAACATTGTGATAGGCTATCTAAATGGGTTCAAGAACTATTGGAAAGTTGGGTGTTACGATAGCTCAATATTAACAGTTTCTAGAGAACTGTTGGTATAGGTAGTCTAAATGTTATCTATACCAACTTTTTAAGTGAAACTGTTGGTATATATGTGTACTAATGGTTCTAGAATTGTCTGTATACATTCTGTACTGCATATATAATCTATTGGAATATATGTATACCAAAAGGTTTTGAATAGTTGGTATATATAAAGTATATATTTTATCCCAATGGTTTCAATGAAACTGTTGGGATATATGTTTTCTAGACTGAATTTCAATGGTTCGGTGAACCGTTTTCATATGTTGTATAGAATATTTAATACCAAAGGTTCTTTGAACCATTAGTATATACTCTACTCCCCATAAAACATTAAAGCTGGACAACCCACTTTAAGCAGAGGACAAAAACATAATAACCTACAAACCCACTTCGAGCAGAAGACTAAAAAAGGAAATAAAACTAAGAACATGTAAAACCACTTCGAGTAGAGGACATAAACCTATAAACTAGTAAACCTATGAACCTTCAACTATAAAACTATAAACATACATCTCTAGAAGTCTTCCAAAGCATAAATTAATCAGGCAATCCTATAACCCATCACCTCTAACAGTCTTTCAAAGCACCATTAACTATAAATCTACACCTCAAACAATCTTCCTAGGAAGCTATAAACCTGCACCATCAATCACCTCATATGGACACACAATCAACATGGGAACTTCAATGAAAATGATTTTTATTAACTGGAATGTGGTGGAAGACCACCACGATGGCTAATGAAACTCAAATCCTTCTTTATTCAGCCTTCCAAATTACTCTTGTTATGGAATGTATGGGAACATTCCCACTCTGGATCAAACCTAAAGAGTTGGATACCAACATTCTTCTCCTTGAACTATCTGTCTTCGAGATGAGGACATAAATCATATTCTTTTCCATCTTCTATTTTTGTAATTACACTATAATTGGGGTAGAGTATGAAGCTGAATTATTGGATATGGTGTATACAATTGGATATGTTGTCCAATATATTTGGAATTCTTTGTGTCTTGAATCTAACTCGAGTGCCTATCAAGATCAGATTCTGTTGGTTGGAAACCATATTTTTCATGACATTCAAGGGATAAAAGATGTATTATATCGACCCGAAGGTCTTCATAAATTTAGTATGGGTCACTAACAAACCATGAACTATTTATTCCTTATAGATGATCATTGATCATCAGTGATTTCATCCTCCTTCCTTTAAACCAGGTGAGATCAACACCTCATGTGCGAGGGTTAAGTATTTATATTCACTTGATTCGCATCAACGGTAATCTTATGTCTTCAAAGGCTACCTAGTTCTATTCATTAGAAAAACCATTCCCATTTTCACCCTCTTTTTCATACCTTTTTTTTCTCTCTTCGAAATCGATATATCAATATAGCCCCGGTCTTCCCTTCCATAATTCATTATTGAAGAAATAAATGTTTCAATGTTGTCTAGTCATCTCCCCTTATCATAATGGACTCATGCAATATATATATCTGTGTGTGTGTGTGTTGACCATTTCCTTGCACAACTACGAATGTTGTGGATCACAATATGCTTCTAAAATAATCTTTTACTTCTTGAAGTGTTCATGTGAAAGAACATGTATTTGAATTCAAATAAATATAATTAATAAGACTCTAAGATACTTGGTCACATTCACTACAGTTTTCCATTATCTTTTCCATTTTATGAATAATCATCCATTGAAATTTATAAACTATCCATCCACATAGTCTGTAGATATCTCATTTTAAATCCACCACTTAAAATATCAAAATATCATTCGAGAATACCTCCATTTTATGTCTACACATTTTCCATAATATTTGAAGGATTTTAAACCAACAACTAAATATCTGTGGCATAAAAAACCATTCAAAATTTCCTTTTAAAATCCTATACCTCCGGATTTAGAAACTCATTTTTGAATTGTGTTTCAAAACAAAAAGCCTTTGACCGTCACACCAAAGAATGAAACAACACTTCATTATGAAATATGTCCTCCAAAATGTCAAACACCCTTACCACTTGTCCTTTTTTCTCCACTACAAAATCCTGATATCCCAAAACACCAAGCCTTCCAAAAATTCTCTGGGAGCTGACATATGGATTTCTCCATCATCTTTCTATAGTTCACTATACATAGGTCCACTAGAGTGAGCAGGATTCTGTTAGTGAGTCTACCCACTATAATTATTATCATTAGAACATTGGAAAAATGTTTTAATATGAATAATCAATAGATGAGGAACTAAATCATATGAATTGGTGGTGGTAAGATGAACCTTATGGTGGGGAGCTCCATAAGTCTGACAGGTGTTAAAAAATGACACAATCATTGTTTTCAGATATATGGGGTTAGGTAAAATCTCGGTATTTCTTTATCACACAATTAATTTAATTATATTTAAAATTTATTCCAAAACTCATTCAGTAAAAATAAAATTCAATAAGTTAAGAAACTAGATCAACATAACTATTAATGTGAGTTTTCATAGACAACGCACCTTCGTAGGAGGGGTATTATTATAGAAACCTGAAATTATTAATCAAATGACAGAATTATATTAAAGAACACTTATTCAAGATATTAAATTAAATATAATTATGAATAATTAATAAAGTAACTAAATTTAATTAAATGAATTATTGAATTAACAAGGCTCGGAGAGGGACGCTACCTCATGGTGGAACCAAGCCATCCACATCGGCTCTTGGATCTTTCTAACTAGAATTTGGTTCTCTCCCATGGGGTTTACACACCATCACACACATGAAAGGACACATAGACCCTATGCAAACACCTGCTTGGCCATGATCATCTGCAAGCGGATCCTTCCATATATGCTTATATGCATATACCAGACACCACTCACCCACGTATGAATATATATATATATATATATACATGGGCACAACTAGCCCCATATGTGTATAATCACTACCATGGATGACTATACATGTAATGGGGGGACCCAGATACAAATTCCTATTTACTTATGCACACGAAGGCGAGTTGCCCTAGATTTGGCGACTTGAAACCAATGAGGAGAGATCAACGCACTACACAAAGGATATTAAGATCCTTATGACACATAATGGTTTCTACATAACCAGTGAGAAACCAACCAAAGAAATTAAATCCTTTCTTCGATTGGATGTGGAGATCCAAATCAATCCAAACAAACACGAAACGATCCAACACCCTACCGAAAACATAATATGGAGTTAGAAACACTAAAATGCCCAAATAAACGAGGTGTGAGACAAGTAGTAACCATATAATTATACGTCGGATCAAAGATGACAAACTGAAACAATCTAAAACCCTTCTGGCCCACATCGTATAATATAACTACCCTATGTCCATAGAAAGTAGTAAAAGACCTATGTGGCCAATGCGATAAAAAAACTAAAATAAAAACTAAACTAAAACATTCCTTTATCCTGTGACTATACATGTTACCACCCAACATATAAGAACCACAATTCCCCATGGGCCAAATCATGTTCTTGCAAGCGATGGGGAAACAGATACATGTTTCAAAATAATACTATCAAATAGTACATTACTATTAATTAACAATTAATCTTCCTTTTAATGGTATATAATCATTTTGGCTTGAGTTTCAGCATAGTTTGTTTTTGTTCGTTACATGTTTGTTTCAGACATTTCTATTATATTTAGTTTGTCTAGTTTTTGTTTATATTATCTTGAACAATTTCATTCCTTTGGGTTCTATTAGTTCATGGAATTTATAATAACAAGTCTATCTATATTAAAAATTATATCCATTGGTTCAGTTTCAAGAGTAAAAAATATATAGAAATGAAAGATATCATATAAGGAACATTATAAGAGGGCCATCTAAGACCTTTCTCTCTCCTTTTACACAGAGGTATTTCAATTTAAATCAAACAATGTATGAAATAGATAAAATGATTTTTCATGTACACAATATAGGTCTAAATAATGAATCAAATAAAATAATATGTAATAATGAATCAATATTATTTGTACCTATCACTATAGATGAACCTACATCATCTATCATTAGATTATCATATACCATGGGATGAAATTTCATTCCCAATTATTGAGGATAGAACATCAAAATTCATCCTCATGACTTTTTTAAGGATATTGAGTCAGCGAAATCCATGTGACTTGACCTTATTTCTTCATGAAACCTTCATGATATTCTTAAAGGATGTCAAATGTTCTGTCTGATAATTTTGGAGGATTTCATGAGTCCTAACTAATAGACAATGGGGTTATTGCATAATTTTAGAGACATTTATATGTAAATTTTATGATCTATATAGAGATCTCATAGGGCTTCAAAAGAATTATGTGGCATGTCTTAGGGGTGTCATGAGACTTTATAAAAATGTTTGGGGAACATCGCATTATGTAAATGGTATGTCCAGGGAGGGTCCCTTGATTTGAGAGATGTGTAACGATGCTTTCACATAATCTGGGTGGTCATGTGATGTTTATGAGGATCATCATATATGTTATTTTCATAAGTATCATGTCTTTTAATCCTAATTCCATCTTTAATTGCCTATATTCTTTACATTTTTCTAGTATTAGTATGTTAAAGATTCAAATGATTCATCAGATATTCAGGACCTCCTTCGCATGACCTAGATGTCACACCAGAAGTCCTTTGCAATATATCTTGTAATCGCATGAAGTTTCTATGCATGACTCATGAACCGTTAGGATTTTCCCTATATTTTATGATTTGGATAATCATTTGGATCACGATATTGGATGCTATGAGAAATATGCAATATATGTGGTTAGTTGTGGATGTTTGAATGACCCAGTGCATAGATTCCAAATTTTGTGCTATGGGGTGGGATATAGATGCCTCACAACCATATTTATATACTTCCTTTAATATTTTGTAACTCATATAGTTAGGATGGATTCGATGTAGGGAATTGTTTTAACGCATTTTTCATGATCCTACAATGATTTATTCATGGGGTTTCACATAATGATCAATGAGTACAAGAACCTTCCACCTAAACCAAAATTATTATACATTGGACAACCAATGGGGTATTGACTGACTATGTGGGTAACTTCCAATGTAACACAATCCACAAGAATCTTCCATCATTTCCCTTTTATTTAATTCTTATCTTGATAAAGGCTAGGGGTATTCCAACTTCGTACAACTGTTATCGAAGATAATCTAAATACATGTTGGTACTATGTAGAATCACCAATGAAGGTTCTTGTGGTTATGCATCATCATTATCTTTGAAAACTAGTTTTTTCATGGAGACATTCATACTAAAATAGAGTAAAATGGCCATGTTTAAATCTTTTTTTATGATGAATGTGAGATTCCAACAGGACCTTGTATGATAAAGTAGTCCATTCTCCAGGGAATCCATGATATCTTGGAAACCACATGGGCACATCTCATGAATATCTACAACCACATAATCCCTCTATCATCTACATATTTTTTACCCATAAGTTTTTGAGGGTTGGGATGATTTTTAAGCATCCACCATTTGACAAGACGTGTGATGCACATGGGTTAATTTGGAATATTCTACGTGATTATCGAATGCCTTGGATTCCGTCAAAAGAACCATAAGAGTTTGTAAGGGGGTGTGTGTGAGATCAAAAGTAGGTCATTCATTATACATGGACCACACATATGACCTTCCAATAGTTATTTGATCATGCATCATTCATAGGTTTTTGTGATCCTTTATTGTAGGACGCATTCTTATCCTTTTTTATTGATAAAATAATACACATGTTTTGGGTATTTCATCCATTATAGATGTTTTGATGCTCATTTTATAGACATCATCAAATTCCCTCCCTCAATAGTGATTTTAGTGGGAAAAATGGATCGATTATAAGAAAATTAAATGCATTCCTGAGTATTTGGGATACCTACTATCAGAGTATTAGGAAATGAGGGGACATCTAATCAACCTTAGGTATTCCACAGTAGATCGTATAAATATTGGAATATAGGGAGGGTTATTCACTAGTGACTCCTACTTCTCTAAATCTCTTGGGGCTTGATTTTATCACATAACCCATTCACAAGACCTCACACAATAAATGATTGCAAGACCTCTTCATAATAACTGATCACATTACATGCTCACAAGACCTGTCTTACTTTTCAAAATTCACTAATTAAGTATGAATATATATTTGATAATTCCTTGAACCCTAACTGTACTATTATCTTCATGGTTTGAAAGGATCTACATGATTGATCACACAATCCCTTTACTATTATACAGATCGAGTGGCCATGTAAAGGTAATATGATCGTGAGTCTTATATAGGGTCATGTGGCTGAAATATGTCCTTAGGTTAGCAGTCCCTAAGATCTGAATGATCCAGGTGATTCATGTGTCCTATATGTGATCGTGAATCCACCTATGATTCATTTTAAGCACATTGGACTCTGAAATCTATGAATTTCTTTTTATTTTTTTTCAATTTTCCTTCATATGCTTAATACTTTAATGAAGATGGATTTCATATCCCATCATAGTTATTTTTCCATAGCTATCTATAGGGCCATGATTGATAGGAACATTAATGATGACACTCAATTTCACGTACGCTATAACAATGACGTTCTAAAAATGCTTATCCGATATAAAATCTTGAACTATACTTTATCACACTCGCTCCTTTTTTATATATTTGAACAATTGTATGACATTGAAATCCCTTCTTTAAACTACAACCGAAATTCTTATAGGGAGTTAACTTCTTATGATTGTATTTAGAAAATGGTTTACATGGATGGATAGCTAGTTGTAGCAGGGCCCCAAGGGTTGTCCAATATGCTATAAAACTCCCCTCTTTGTCTAGAATACTTTGATTTCACACAAAAACCCATTGATTAATGATACTTGAGCATATTAGTCTATTATTCAAACAACATGGATGATGTATGGTGCTAAAAATGGGATTTGAACATAGTGGAATCATTTCTAATTAATGAGAAAAACTATTCTAGGTTAGGTAATGTTGATTAAATATTTCTAACCTGCTAGATGCTATCCAACTTTATAAACCAGTATGGGTTTCCTAGTATATCATCTACCAATTGTCTGATATTATAAGAGAACTGATTATCCATTTGTTCCATGGAAAAAACTCATTCCATTTTTCCCATAATAAAGTTGTAATTTTCCTCTAAGATGTCTATTGAATAGGCAAGATACCCCCCCTTTGGGGAAATGTGGGAAAAATTTCATACTATCAGGGACTTCTGGGATGAACCCTCATAGACTATAGTTTTTGTGAGGGATATGATCAATATCATGAAATTTAAAGTTACGAAATGAGATTTCTATATGATCGCTCATCTCTTTTAATGATTGGATCAATATTTTACTATATCACAATAGAGCTTCCTCGAACACTATACACCCTCCCTGTTTCTCTTCCCATACGTTCCATAATAGTGCCAGTTCATATTCTAAAATCATAGAAGTAGGAGAATACACCCCCATTGGGTTATTGGGTGAGGCTGTAAATATATTGAATCCTTAGTATTGATGGTTTCATGGAAATGCTTTTGAATGGTTGGTTTTTCCATGTAGGGGATGCATGTTCAGGAATCTGAGTTGGCACATTGGTAATGGTGGATTCAGTGGTAGAGATTCTGCCTCTTAATATAGTTGTACTAACCCTTATATTCCTCTATCATCTCTTGAGCCATATTCTATAGATTAATATCCCTTATAGACTCAATGGTCCATTACCATTTTTATTTGGATGGATATGGGATGACCTCTATTGATACATATATTACACCACCTATGTAATACATGGTTCCTTATTTCATCATAGGCTACTATACATCTTTTGATTTTATTACACACCATTAGGACCTGATGGGTTGTCGATATGGTGATATGATCTGAACGCTTCTATTTTACACATTATCTTTCACTAACTGGTCCAGTAATTGAAAATGGAGATGACTCCCTTATTAAAAGGGAATGAAAGTTATCACTTCAAGATGGGTTTCATACATCTATGGTGGATAAGATATTAACATGAGCTCTGTATACACCTTACTCATTCACTTTATAGTTTATCTTCATCCAAAGGGTTTCCCCTCATCCTTCATCTAGGGTTTAGGGAGAATGATATTATAGGATTATTAACTAGTTTTATATTATATTGGCACATGAATATACCACTGATGAGATTTTACCACCACCATTTAGTGCCACTTCATTGGTTTATTTATGATTATACCTAGTCTTGTGTGGTGTCACACTAGGTAGGTAAGCGGAATAGACTAGTCTATCAAGTAGATAGACCACGTTCCTCACTGATTTGTTTTTCCATTCCAATGATGCATCCGATTTAAGATTCAAGAACGTATTAAATGAAGAATTCTTTCCCATGTGATGACCCTTTCACTAGTGTCACTAAGTATGTTGAGGAATCTAGCCCCTTCGTACAAGAAACAGATGATGCATTTTATAGGAGAAGAATATATAAGGCATCTTCTACTTCCTCAAGAGCTCATCCAGTTGTTCCCACATATTAATTACTAACATTAGAAGATAAATAGGATCAGGTATGGTTTAGTCTAGTTTGGTATCAAATTCACACCTTGATAAATGATTCTAGTAGCTTAGAAATTTTCATTCATTTAGGTTATAATCAATTTAGTTTCATTACATTTGGTTCATATCATTTTGTTTTAGTTCAATTTAGTACATGTCAGTTGTGGTCATATTCATTTTAATTCATTATATTTGGTCCAATTTGATACCTCATTTTTGGGTTTTTGTGGTGAAACTTTATTTAGTTCAACTCAATTTGGGTTTACTCTTTATAATTTTATTTGGTTTGGTTTATTGTGGATAATCTTGGTCTGTTATGTTTGATGTCATTATAATTGAGGTAGGTCACTAATTATGTATGATTTTCTTTGATTGAACGTGATATGATTTGTTTTAGACCTATAAATTTTTCATTTATTTGTTCTGTATAGGGTCATTTAATATATTGTAGATACATTTAGGAATATTTAGTTTTAGTCATTATAGGTTTATATAATTCATATTATTTTGATTTTTCATACATATATTATGTCATATTTCATTCAATTTAGTTTGAATGAGTTCATGTTGGTCTTATTTAAATTGGTTTGTTTTATCCTCATGAATGTGTGGCACTGAATCTGTTATGGGGAATCAATAATGGGTCACCCATTCAATGGAAATCCATGAAACATTAAATAAACAGATGTAAAAAAAGATAAATAACCCAAATGAGATTAATATAATTAAATCTATTGAAAATTAATAAATGATTCATTAAAATAAGATTCAATTAAAGTATAATAAAATATACACCAGGCCATGTTGAAAAATATAATATAATATACCAAAATATATTTAAAAATCAATTATACCCATATATCCATTGTACAATGTCGTGGTTGTCATCATATCACCACTCATTATTCAATAAAAAAACATGAGATGATTATACCAAAGGATAATCTTGAACATATCCACATAATATGAGCTAAAAACACACAATAATATATATGAAGGATGTAAAGTAGTCTTGTTCAAGAAATTCATACCTTATATAGGTTTTTCATAGACACATAAATAATTAAATGCACCAAATTAAATTGGTCCAAACAAAGTGAGAAGAAAAAACCATCCTCAAATGGTGGTAGATGAACCAAGACTATCCCAACCACTTTTCCTACTACATCAGATGCCAAAACATGTCTGAGGTGACCTGAGAGAATCATTATACCCCCTATAAACAAGGATCAAAGTTAGAATCATTAAACCACAAAACCCATAGGGTTCAACCGAATAAAACTGGGAAACCATAGATAGGAAAACCATAAGAAATTGATGAATTTAAGAAGATGAATTCTTACCCAAATGTACTGATCAAGAACACTCAAAGAAATTTGGGAGAAATGGAAAGAGGAGAGGGAGAAGAGATATGGGGACATTGCGTAGGGTTTTTGGCCATGGTGGATCTCACACGTGACTCGAGAGGGGGACAGGGGGGGACGTTAGAGGAGGAGGAGTAGAGAGTGGTTGGGGATGTCACCAAGATTGGGAGATGAGATAGAAGGGGAAAACTTTACAGGAGGAGAGGGATCCAGGATCCAAGAGGGGAGGTGGACATAGTTTTTGAAGAGGGAGTTAAGAGGGGTGGGTTTAATGTTGCCGGAGTAGAGGGAGTTGAGAGGGGCAATGAGCAGTGTGGCCGAGGCGGCTACCGGGAGGTCTAGGAGGTCGAGGTCGGGGAGGGGAAGAGTTCTAGGAGGTCGAGGATGGGGATTGTTCTTAGGGGGTGAAAAATTGGGAGGGAGGCCAATAAAATTTTGAAATTGGTAATGTATACCGGAGATTTTAGAAAAACCATAGGAATGGTCAACAATTTATCACATATCCCAACAATTATTATAAACTATGGGCATGAAATCATGGGATTAAACCCATTATCTACTAAGGACTACCACACTGCAATCCTTCCCATAGACACCTAGGCTCACACATACCACACCCTGCATGAAAACACATGGGCTTTATCCTGATGACGCATGGGAAACAAACCACCTCACAAAAAACAAGTATTATAGATCTTGTTGAAAATGACAATCCATTACATCCTAGATGAGGGAGAAGAGATGAGACAATAACTGGCCATCTATACTCCCATTGAGATGATGAAATAAACAATATCCCACATATAAATTGGGGTGTTCGACACATAGTATTCAACACACTAGGGTATGTATAAAAAACAAAAGGAACTATATGTTTTTAAATATAGGTAAAAAAACTCAGCCCAACCTATGGGTTTCCAAAAAAGAAATGAACCTAAACAATCCACATTTGTTTCTACCTCTAAATGAATGTATCAACCTGAGTTAAAGTCACTTCCTTAAGTATAATTATGCCCCCATACAATTCATTTATCAAATTTCCATTCAGAATTTATCATTTAATTGATTAATTTATCCCATCCCTACATGGGAAACTAACAAAAGAAACATCTGCAACTATTCTCAGAAGTTAAAATCCACTAAATACTTCCCATAAAAACTCACTAGAAACAACCAAATTGGGTCTTCCTCTCTATTTAACACCCATTCGTATTTAGACATCACCAAAAACATTCTTCAATGTTATCCCACATAACCCATCCTTTCAAAACCTTTCCTAGCATCCTTCTTGCATATCAACCCCACTCTCAGCACACCCATAAACATTAAATTATGACACAGAAAAAAAACCTAAAGCCCTATTTCCCAAAATCTACCCAAAAAGTAAATCCATTCCACAATAAATCAATCTCCCAATCTATGATTCCATCACACCTTCTGCACCATTTCATAAACAAACCCCTCAGCAACAACCACTTAAACTTTAGACCTTCAACAAAAACATACCATACCCACTCACATAGCCAACCCCTCTAACGAACCATGTACCCAAACCCATACTCAGCATTATACAACCCACACAAGGCAGAAAACCCAACAAAATCATACACAACACACAACCACACCAAATTATGAAGAGCGGATTTAGAATGTCCCACACTATTCTTTAATTCAATATTCATAATTCATTGGCGATCATAACATAATTTTATTCTTGGAGAATCCATTTTATATAACCATATGTACATCGTTAATCCTATTTTATGTTTACAGTCATTTAAACATTGTAATATGTATAATGCATCATGGGTGAACAAGAAAATACCACCAATATCTGTGATATTTGGAAGAACCGAACCCACATGATTCACTACAAGGATCATAAAAAATAAATAAAACAAAGCGATATTCATCATCTCACCCACCTTTATTTATTATCTTCTTTAAAATGGTTTCAATAGAATTCACAAGGAGAAAAGAGTACACCCACCTACATGATACACAATTAATGAGAGATGGTGGAAAATCCATACTTTGATCAATAAGAAACCAAAACTCCTCCTTACACAAAAACAGTGGGTGTTCCAGTAGTAGAAAAACTCCAAGGAAAAAATCCAAGGAAAATCCAAGGAAAACTGAATAGATTTATATGGAACAACACATGACTCCACTGTACAGGAATTTTCTTGGTGAACCTAGATTGAATGAAAACACACTGGAAAGGAAAGATACCGGCATTGAAGAGATAGATCATATATCAAAGGAAGAATAGTTTCAAATTTCATTAAATGCTGGATCATTTCAAAGACCACATAGATGGATTTTTTAGTGTATTGGGAGCATTAGTATATCAAGTATATAATTAATATCATTTTAAATGACTTTATAAGCACCAAAACTATGCTTTAAATATTATTTTCACCAAATAAAACATACTTTGGGTGAAACTAGAAAATCTGGGAGAAACTGGGGAAAAATATAAATTTAGAAAACTATCAGAAATGAATCACTTTTGGGAAAGTCATGGTTTCATCATTTGGTGATCCACTATTCAGTGAGACACTTTTTGATGCCACTGTTCAGTGAGACACTGCTCGATGATTCACAATTTAGTGAACCACTATTTGGTGCCACCATTCGATATGCCACCATTCGGTGATCCACCATTTGGTGAGCCACTATTTGGTGAACCATCGTTGGGTGAGCCACCATTCAAAAAAACTGTATTTTTGGAAAACTCTTTAAGTAATCCACTGTTACCCCCCAGAGTGCAACGAAAAATGAATTTTCAAAAATAATGGCCCGGAGGGGTCGAGGTCATTACATTAATTACCTCTTAAACTATTCTCATTAACGAGAATTCAAAAAAACATATAAGGAGGATGGGCCTGAATAACTACCCCTTATGATACCTCTTAAGGGTAATCCACCATACGTTTTTCAAAAACTCGAGTGAAAACCTTGACCTCCAAGAACACCACCCTATCATCTACTACCCCAAACACCCACACAACCCCAATAGTCACACTATACATACACATGTATTATGCAATTAATTTCTACATGCCAAGATACAATCCTCTTTGGATGACACAGATTCACCAGCACCGGTTTAATCACAACTGCATTAATGTGTCTCTATTTGGGGTCATGTCCCCCACTTCTAATGTTTAAGACACTTCACACAATATAGAACAAAGAGACAACTCATATCATGGGAAAAATTTCTATTATCACCCAAAAAATGAACACAATAAAAACTCAAATCCACTCTAGGTATTGGGAACACATATTCACCTCTTGCTCCCAACTACACCCCTCCAAGCCACCATGAATCTACAACATACGAACCATGGGAATTTTCTGCCAACAAAACAACATCCCCCGACAATCCTGGATCTCCATTGGGCTCTCCTTAAAAATTGTTTCATCCTATATATACAACTATACCCAATTAATTACATGAGAGTCATCATTAAGATAAAAATGATTTCAGGAGACAAGAAAGACAATGTGGATCCTCCCCAACTGTAGTGGAAATTCCATCTGATATGATACCTCTCTTACTTTTCCTAACATCTTGAAAGGTTTGATGAACATGGGAGAAAGATTACTCCCTATTCCAAACCTCTACTACACATGTCGAGGGGAAAGCTTCCAGAATATAGGTTCCCCAACCACAAACTCTAAGGGCCTTCTCCCGCAACCAGTATATAACTTCGGTCGGCCATGTGCTACATTCATCCTCTCACAGACAAGATGCACCTTCTCTATTGTACTATGCACCACATCTGGAACAATAACTTCTTGCTCCCCAACATCCATCTAGCATAAGGGTGAATGACATGGTCATCCATTTAGATATTCGAATGAAGCCATGCTAATAGAAGAGTGGTAACTATTATTGTAATTGAACTCTACCAAAAGAAAATGTTTCACCCAAGATCCATTATGGTCTAGAACACATTACCATAACATGTCCTCCAATTTTTGGATGGTCCTCTCTATTTTTTCCATCCATATTTGGGAGTGAAGATGTGATGAGGCGTAACTGTGTGCTAATGACATGTTGTAATTCACTCTATACTTGCTATATAATGTGTGTGTCCCAATCCAAAAGAATAGATCTCAGAAGTCCATGTAGTCACACTACCTCATCCACATAACTTTGTGCTAAGACATAAACCACGCTTGACTCCTTGATTGTTATGATGTGAGATGACTTCGTCAACTGATCCACTCCTATGCCGATTGATTCATATCGTCCCTGATCGCTTGGTAATCATGTGATGAATTCCATCAAAATGTCTTCCCGCTTCATCTCAGGGTTATCTAAGGGCAACAATAGACCACCAGGAACATAATGCTTAGACTTCAATTTTTAGAACACCAATCACTTTTCCACAAACACTGCCACTGCCTGCTTCATCCAAGGCTACCAGAACATCACCCTCAATCCCCAGTACATCTTGTAAACTCTTGGATGTACTACTAGGGGTGTGATATTAAACTCATGAAGAAATTCCTTGAGTACTTACACTATAACAAATATATCCTCATGGAAGAACATTTGATTCTGATAATCCTCTGACCATCCCTCTAGAACATCACCCTTTTAAAAGTGATCACGCATTACCTCCGCCTCTGTGAAACCCCAATGAGATATCTTCACATTCTTCCTCAGATACGACTATACTATCATATAAAATAGTTAATCACTACCACCATCCATTAGAATATCTATGTTCAAGGTAAGAAAACTACTCCATTGATCTCTAAGCATCTGAATATTCCCAATATACCACCTTCTACGACTTCCTTCTCAAAGAATCAACAAAACATTTTCCCTTCCCTGAGGTGTAAGAGATTTGAAAATTGTAAACTGGAGAAAATCCATCCAACTCTGCTCTCACAATTTCAAATATCTCCAGGAAAAGATATGCGGCATGATCTTGTGATCTATGAAGACCAAAATTCACTCCAAGAAGAGGTAATTCCACCACAAAATTAGTGCACACACGAACTCTGCATTCTCCAAACCATGGGTGGTAGAGTTATGTTCATGGGTATGTAACTTCCTAGACCCATAAGAGATCACTCCCAGTTAAAAAATAAGCACACAACCCAAGCCGAAATTTGAAGCATCACATAAAACGTCAAACATCACCCCTTCCTCTGGAAACCTGTTCACTGGGGTAATAACCATCCTTCCCTTTGTATAGGTGAATTTGTCTCTACACTGCTCACTCCATATAAATTCTTGGCCCTTTGAGGTTAGATCTGTCAATGGGGCTATAACCCAAGAAACTTTATGTATGATTCTCCTATAGTATCATGTCAGATAGAGAAAAATTAAAAACCCTACAACATTCTTCGGTGTTTCCCAAAAAAAAATTATCTCAAACTTTGACTCGTCCACTTCTATGCCCTGTTGAGATACCACATGCCCAAGGAAGTGGACCTCCCATGTACAAAAAATTCACATGGATAGCATTCTGTAGAGCTGGAAGTGCCAAAGGATCTCGAGGATATTCATGAGATTCTCGGTATGCTACTCATATGACATTGAGTAGATTATAATTTCATCGATGATTACGAAGATGAACCAGTCCAAGAACTCAAAAAAGACAAAGTTCTTGAGCCCCATGAACACAGATGGAGAGTTTGTAACACTGAATGGAAAAACTATGAACTCAAAGTTCCCATACCTGCACCAAAATTTAGTCTTCAAGATGCCACCATCCTTCACCCTCAAATAGTGATATCCATACTCTATATTGATTTTGGAAAAATAATTCGCTCTCCTTAGATGGTACAAAAGATCAAATATCCCGGGTAGAGGCTAACCGTACATTATTATTACCGGATTAGACCTCTGAAAGTCGATACATAGCCTCATACATGCATCCACATTCTTAAAAAACAAGAACAGAGCACCCCACACCGACATAATGGGCCTGATAAATCCATTCCTCATCATATCACCAATCCATATATGCAACTCCCAATGCTCAAAATGCGCCATCTGATAAGGATCCACTGAAAGAGGAGAAGCATCGGGCTGCAAGTCTATCCTAAGAACAACATCATGTCATGGGGGTAGAGTCACAACCCCTTCAGAAAAAACATCCAAGAACTCCCCGATGACTATGGGAGTCCCCAAAATCTACATGTGCATCGATCCCTTTGAGAAATCGACTAAAAATTGAAAAAGAGGCTTAACGTGCCGACTTTCCACCTTTTATCTCTGATCACCAATGATAGCATCACTATGGTCATTCATGTCTGAAAAAATGACTCTTCATCAGATACATTTGATAACAAAATGGACATAAAAAACTATTTGATTCAAAGGATGAAATTGTATGGATTCATACGTATCAGGAAGAGATCCCCACTGGATGGATATAGCCCGAACATCAGTTTATGTCCCCAGAAAACATCAAAAAAGTTTATATGACCTTCAAATGGAGTACTCAACACCAAGGGAACCGAATGTATCTTTATTTCCAGCCCCATGGTGTGGGATAGAGGGGGAACAATGAATGAGTACGAAGCTCCTGAATCAAACAAATCATAAGAAAGAGTTCTGAACAAACTGATTGTACCATGAACGATATATGTCCCTTTTGGAATTTCTTATTCTGGAGCATGCAATTGACCCTGCTCATCACCTATTCCCTCTAAATTCAACTAGCTCTTAAAACACACCGTGGTTGAGGTTCTTGAGGTGAACCCTGAGGTCGGCCTCCTAATACACCATCTGCCTTCAACGGAGTACAGTCCTATTATCAATGTTTCAAGAAAATCATGTTTGGATACTACTTATGAGGTGGGTGTTGAACATACCCACCTCCATTATACTGAGATCTAGTGGAACATTATGCCTTGAGGTGCCTGCAGACTCCACAAGAAAAACACCTCGAACCCAGGCCCATGGGAAAAGGGTGAGGACCAATGGGTTGGAACAGAAACTTGTGTGGTTTTCTCCCCAATGACCGAAACATAGAAGTCCATAATGCTAGAGGCTTGCTGATGATGGATTTCCACCTTAAAGAACATGGCTGAGTTCCCTCTCATGGAATACCTCCTCACGAGTCCATCCTTTCCACTACCACATCATTCTTCTAAACCTCTATGTATGTTGGTAGGGTGAAGGGAGTAACCTCATACAGAAGGTAAAGGCAGAGTGACTCCATAAAGAGACTCTCCTGAGACTCCTCATCTCAAAAGAGATACAAAGAAAAAAGTAGGTTATCCTTGAACTTGATCCCCAATTCCCACACTGATATACTCCCCTGTTGGAGGGAGATTAGATCATGCCACTTCTTTGCCTTCATCGTAGAAGAAATGAATTTCTCCTGGAACTCTTTATCTATGTCATCCCACAAAACATCAGTCTCCATCCTCTGCATAAGGTAATGAATCCAGCACTGATTTATTTCTCCTCTAATCAAGCTTGTAGCTAGAGGAACCCATTACTCTATTGGAGACTGGGTCATGCTGAATGCGAACACCGGCTCCTCAAGCTAACTCTCTATCTCCATGTTTGAGATGGTTCCCTCGTACTTTCCCATAGTCACCCGCTAGAATGAAAAAATTATTCTTCTACCAGTATTAATCTTCCTTCACTGGATCATCCCTCTACCGATTGGCCGGATTTTCTTACTGTGCCCCCACTTCGAGATCCACTCATGGATGACGACTAGGTGACATAGCTGAAAGGTACCCATGGAAGTCCTATTTTAGAGTACTGTGGAATTTATTTTGGGTTCATTTAATCATATTTATTATTTTAATTTCTTCAAATGCCCATGAAAAAAAGAACATTAGTCATCATGATTTTTGTACCTTTCCTAGGGTCTCTACCCAGCAATTAACATAGCGTCAACCGGTTGTCTGGAAAGCTCAGAGTTTGCGCATCATTTTATGGGGGGCCCTAAAAACCCATGTCCTCACTGGTCTTCCATGGCCTATGTCACAAACCAAGGTTACCAAACACTATTTCCCTAAAAAGCCATGAAATCCTCATTTTGACTAACTCCAAGAACCATCTTATCTCTCAACCATAACCTTTAATACCATTCTTTCATGACTCACCAACATCCAGATGGAGAGATAATGAACCCTGATTCCCACCTGCATTTGGCCCTAGGGTGGAAACCAACACTAAGGGTATAGAAATATAAAAACATTGGATGAATTAACCTTTTTATAGTAATAATGATAAATAGATAAGATGTACCAACCTCAAGAAACTCAAAGAAAAATATATATATAAATAAACCAAAATTCATCCCACATGCATGCTTAAAGTGAAAGTGGTGAAAAATACAAATAAAATTCCAAGGTAGGTACCATAATAAAACTAACCAATGAAAAAACAATTGTCCGATACATATGAGCTATTATGATCCTTCACAGTCAGTGTAATCTACATGGAAACTGGAAAACAATTTTATATATGTAGGGTAAAAATACATGTATAATTTGAAGGGAAATACCAAAGTCACCAATGAAGAAGTGGGAGAAGATTACTGATTCCCCCATAAGAAAATAAAATAAACTAAAAAGCACATAACAAGGTATAATATCCACTGAATCCTCACAAAGGCACAATCACCAAATAACACAAGTAAAGTAATGTGAAGTATAAGTAAAATGATAATTGGGTACCTCGCACCACATCCCACTGGTTAACTACTCATCCCTAATTATGAAATTCATAAAGCTACCATGCTCTTCCACAATCCAAACTTCTACAACCCTCCCATACAAACTTAGGCCAAAATCCACACACATCCTTCATACAGACACTTGGTCCACTACCACACTGCAATCCTCCCTGCAAACACCTGTGCTTCACACATACCACACACTACCCAAAAACACCTAGTCCACATTTAGAAGGCATCTGGGAAACAAACCACCTCTCACATAAACAGTACCATAGAGTTTGTAACAATCCTCATACCATTATAACCTAAAAGAGGGAGCAGAGAAGAGCCAACAACCACCTATCCGTCCTCTAACTAGGATGTTGGAAAAAACACCATCCCCCATATAAATGGGGTTGTTCAGTACATAGTGCTCAACACATGTGGGGTAAATATAGAGAATACAAGTAACTATAATGTATAAATATAGATAAATAATACCACATCCCAACCTATGGGTTTTCATACTATCAAGAAGCCCACAAAATCCACCTTTTCGGCTACCCAACACGCACGTATTACCACGAACGATGGACACTTCCTTAAGTAGAAGTTTACACCCAACCAATTCATTTAAAAAATTTCCATTCTAAATTAATAAATTGACTCATTTATTTATCCCATCCTTACTTGCGTAACTAACCAGAAACACATCTGCAACCGTTCTCAGAAGGCTACAAGCCACTAAACACTTCATGTAACAAAATACTTGTCAAACAATTGACTTCGTTCTTCCTCACCATTTAACACCCATTCATATTTAGAAAAAACCAACATCATTATTCTATGTTATCACACATAATTCATCCTATCACAACCAAACCCAGTTTCCTAGCTGCACAACAACCCCACACTCATCCCACCCATTAACACAATATCATGACATAACCCAAACATGCAACATCACTGCCCAACCGTTGCACAAAAATTCAATCCATTCCACAATACGTCAATATATCAAACTAAGATTCCATCATACCTCTTTCACACCTCATACACAAATCCCTCAACAAATAAAACCAAAAAAACTTCCCCTCTACATAAACATACCATACCCCACTCATGTAGCTAATACCTTTGTCCACCCATTTACCCACAACCTTACACAACATCATACAACTAATACTAGTCAAAAAACCCAAAAAACATACACAACAGCCAACAACAAAAAATTATTCATATTTTAGTTAGATTTTATCCACACTGTTCTTTAATTCTACTATCATAATTCATGGGTTATCACAACATAAGTTTAATCTTGGGGCATCCTATTTATTTTTCATGGTGTATGTGGTAAATCAAAGTTTTTGTTTATAGTCATCTCAGCATAACAATAGGTATAAATCATTATGGGTGCACAAGAAAAGACAAGAAATGCAGAATGGTTTCATAAGATCACACCACACATGATTTAGGACATGTATCATGGATAACACATAAATCTAATTAATCATCATCATCTCGCTCCAACACCCCTAAGTTTATTATATTCATTAAAATGATTTTAGTTTATTTTATAAGGAGAGAGTAGAAAATCCCCCCCAAATGATACAAAATTAATGATAGATGTAAGAAAATCCATACATGGAACAAAAGGAAACCAAAATGATTCTTTTTGCCAAAATAGGGGGTGCGTGATTAGCAGGAAAACTCTAAGGAAAACCAGATCGACTGAAATAGCACAAAATAAAACTCCACGAGAAGGGAAGGATCGTGTTTCACGAATAGGGAATAAAAACACATTGGGAAGGGAAGATCCTGGCTCTGATGATCCATATCCTATGTCAAAGGAAGAACAGTTTCAAAATTCATTAAACTCAGATCGTGGACATGGCCACAAATTTGGATTATTTCAAAGTCCCTGGAGAGTTAGGATATTAAAGATATAAATTTAATAAATTTAAAAACCTTTATAAATTCCAAATAAAGGCTTTAAACTCAATTAATGTGAAATAAAATGTTAGAGGGACGATGTTGGAAAATCTTGGAGAAACTAGCGAAAATTTGAAATTTAAAAAACTGTTGAAAGTGAATCACCACTGGGTGAGTCTCAATGTCAGTATTTAGTGTCACCATTTGGGGATCCAGCATTTGGTTTCACCATTCAGTGTCACATTTCAGGGATCCACCATTCAATGAGACACTGCTTGGTGAGCCACTGTTTGATGAGACACCGTTCGGTAAGATATCGTTCAATGAGAGACTGCCTAGTGTAACTATTTGGTGAGAAACCATTTTATTGCACCGTTTAGTGAGACACCTATTGGCGAGACACCATTTTGTGATCCATGGTTTGGTTCCACTATTCAGTGAACCACCATTCAGAAAAACTGTATTTTCAGAAAACTCCTTAAGCCACAGTTACACCCCCCCAACAACACCCCCAAAACCGGATTTTTACAATGGAATGTCCCATATGGGTATGGGTCATTACATTAACTTTATTTAAATATAATATATCATTTTATTCTTATAATTTCACACCCTAAAAAATTTATAAAGTTGTTCATGGATATGCGGACAACCGCCTCCTCAAAGTGATTTGATTCATTTTACATCACAAGAATGATATATATAGTTATATATAACAAAATATAATTTTATTTGTGACATCATAATCATTATATAAATATATCATACTACTGAACTTCCTTCTATGATGATATTTTGAAAATGGAAATGTTTCTTATGACCATGTACAACCTACCGCCTCTCTGATCGTAACATTAGTTCAATTTTCATAACCATATTTGATGATCAGTTATAAATGTTTAATTTATTTATAAGTATAATAATTATAGAATTGTTATTATTATATATGTTTTTAAATAAAAACCTCATTAACCATAGTCAACCTATCATTGTCATTTTTTACATATATGAGATGGTCAAATCATCTGACTTAAACATTATTTAATAAATAATTTTATATAAAGTGTTTATAAGGGAAATAAAATTAATAATAAACATGTAAAATTTTATCAAGAATGTAAATAATTAACAAGAGTCTATTATTCTGGAAGATAATAATCAATCATGATGAATCAGACTCATGCTATAGGTTTTTTATCATCTCACTTTTATTTCTGTGAGATACATGTTGTATTCACCACTTATTTTTTTATAGTTTGGAGTATATTATTCCCATTAATGTATTTTATGATTCATATACCCAAATATAATTTTATTTAAATTTCCATTTTTTTATATCTCTTTCATTTTAATTTATGATTTCAATTTTACCAAAGGGTTAATGGATTATTACAATTTTTCTTCATTGAGAATTATGTAACATTGTGAACATGTCTTCTTTTATGATATGTATATAAATACCAATTGTCATATACTATCTTTATTTTTATTTATCATGGTATTTTATGCTTATTTCAATGTAATCATTTCATTGGAATCATGATTCAATGTTACTAAGGTGGTATCAGTATTTTGTTTCAATCCCATCATTTACCAGGATTGTGTATAACTAACTCTCTAATGTTGAAACGTTATAATTCTCATCGAATCTCCTATATTAGTTTTGTTCATGATTTTTTCTTTTAATTTTTACATTTTTTCATAGATCAGTAATTAAAATGTTTGATAATGTGTTTTTGAAAAAAAAACATGGTTTCTCTCTTTGGTCAAAAATATATGTTTGTTCAAAACAATGATTACTAAAAATGTTTTCAAAATGTTTTAAAAGGGGTATTAAAATATTAGAAGATATTATCCTCATGGAATGTTTTAAATTATTTTTCAAATATACCATTATATGATATCATGGTTATTTTATAATAAATCTATTTTCAAAATGTTTTATTTTTTAAAAAGTAAATTTTCAAATTTAAAAATATAATTTCTAAAGAATGATTTAATTATATTTTAATTCTTTCCACATTCATCAAAATCAAGAAACCTTGTTTCCACTTGTCATCTGTTATGATATTTTGTATTGATACATTCTCATTCATTTAAGAATTTATTAAGATTATTTTTAATAAATTGTTACAGAAACCATTTTTCCCATATGATAATCATGTTTGGAAAGTGATAATGATTGTTTCTATGAGTTTATGATTAAATGACAGAATTTATGTGTTATGATTATCTCATAGTACAAAGAAATTTTATGGGTGGTTATGTTATAAACCAATGATATGTTATTCCACGATAAGCCAATAATGGGTGGTTTCATGGTATTCCAAGGACTGGTGGGCCTATGATATCCCTACATTACATTGGGAATGAAAGACAACTGTATGGTAATTACATTTTCAAGAGGGATTGTAAGAGTTAATGGAAAATTATGTCCCATATTACATAAATTATTCCTTAAATATTATTATGGGTTTATAATTCTTCTCATTTTCAAGATTATTATCACATAGATCATGATTATTTATTGTAATGACTATTTCCTTTATTTTGTTTTCATTTTTTATGATCAAGATTTTAATGAGTATGCATTTTTTATGATACTCTATTGCACTTTTATTATGTTATCATAACATTATGCACTCTTATGATTATAATGACATTAAATTTTCAATTCTTATATTTACCCATATAAGGAATGTGATTTCACACTTCTTATGTCTCCTTTTCCCAATTTTATAAAGAATGTGGTTTAATTATTTATGTCTATACAATATTTCACAAGGATGATTTTGATGATGCGGTATGAAAAAATAAAATCTATATGAAATGGGAGAAATTATCATTTGATTAACTATGAAATAATTATGTAGTAATTTTTTCTAATTATCTAGATCTCTAAAACTAAACACTCTTTCTGAATTTAAGTGGTTTAAGTTTTTTTGATATATAGTTTGGATGGAAAAAGTTGGGTCCCAAATATCAACATCACATATCAAGATGTAACAATCATGATTTCAGTACCGCATCTATGATTGAGGTTCCTGAGCTATTATATCAAAAATAA
The DNA here is from genome assembly GCA_963277665.1 of Viscum album. Classification (NCBI taxonomy): domain Eukaryota; kingdom Viridiplantae; phylum Streptophyta; class Magnoliopsida; order Santalales; family Viscaceae; genus Viscum; species Viscum album. Next base: position 29,000,182 of record OY728150.1, on the reverse strand, counting down.
TCTTAACTCACATCACTTATTATTACATTAAGACCCAATATAAAGGTATTTTATTAATACAATGTTCATCTTTCTATATATCCTAGGGTAAAATGTTTTTCTCCCACATCCCCTATTATATTTGGGAAGATACCTCTAAATATAGAACCCAAATTTGAAGGACCTTATGTCATTCATAAGGTATACTCCAATGGTGAAAATTTATTAATCATAATATATGGTAAGGACATCACACATTCCCCAGTTCCAACTCTCTAAAGAATTTTTATCTTGAAAATATAGCCAGAGCTATATGAAATTCCACCAAAATCCCTAAACAAATCGGCATGTTATGCTAAAATATATCTTTACCCGATGTGATATACATGGGATGCCTCATTTGATAAATGTTAGTTAGTCTTAAACCATCATTATAGATGAAATACATTAAACATCAGGAATTCACCTATTTAATAAGATTTTAAACAACATGACACGTCTTTCTTGTCAGAATATGGTAAAATACACAGTTAACATTTCTTTTGAATGATGTAAAACTATGGGTTGTTGTGACCCTAAATAGAGATGGCCTTTTCCCCAAGTATTGATCTCTCACCACACTGATATATTTTCCCAAAACAATGGTTGTATTGTCTCTCACTATAAAGAGATTTGTAGTGATTACTGAGTATCTCATTCTATGCCTGAAAAAATAAAACAATGCCCCACCCTAGATATGGTTCAATCCTAAAAGGACTCTTACTTCTACAAATTATGAGCAACACGATTCATGTTATTATAATATATATAGTGAGGACTAGATATCAAATTTTGGGCCTGGCCAAAAGGATAATAGATATGAGTAACGTCCCCCTCCCAACATATATGATAGACCCATGTTGGGAACTTTCTCTAGAATTAATAGTCAAATGATTCCTATTTTCATAGGAATCGTAGTGGTTCCTAGTTCTAAAATCCTAGGCCCAACCAAAAAAAAGATAAAAATTACCTCCCTTATCATGTATATGACCTTGATCCATGAAGGATATTCTATAGTGGGATCGGTCATTAAAAATCTAATAGATGAAAAAATACCCCATCCTAACATATGATTGAGAATAATAGAAAAAAAAATTCACCCATTCATCATAAATTATAGTATATATTAACCCTTTATACGAAAACATATCCCTTCCCGAAATAAAACTATAGTCAGGGGGAAATTTTAATCCTCATTTTAATTCCATAGTTGTTAGTGACAAAAGTGTCAAAATTTGAAGGAAACCTATTTTTTGAATGTATCTAGTATTCCAATTATGGATATATATACGGTATACCCCCATTGGAGCCTATAAAACATAGAGAACATCATCAAATTCAGAAAGTACTATTATCTTTTTTACATTATGATAGTTTCATAGGGAAACCCTATTTTAAAATATGGCATATGCCCATTCAATACATATATTTCCCACACAATTTTCACAAATCTTGGTTTGTCAAGATCATAGATTAGAAATTTCCAATTTTACACCACAACATTTTTTTCTGAATTATTAATGGGATTATTGTGACTTGATAAATCAAGTGGTACAAAACAAAAAAACATTGATTGGAATTTTTTGTATAATTAGACATATATCTGACTTCTCTTGTTTCCCACATATAGAATTACTTTCATGAACTTCCAGATGTTGGGTGATTATTCTAGTTTTAATTATTACCTCATACCACTCCCATAATTGATCATTTTTTCTTAATGCTTATACTTAATAGGGAACACATGTACTGGTTTCCAGACTTCATAATAACAACATTTGATCCAAGATGTGTAATATTAAACTCCGGTCACCCATATTTTTCAGAATTATAAAATTAATTAAAAATATATATAAATATATCCATGATATTCTAGGTATGAATTTTTTATCTCTATTCAATCCATGGTTTCATATTTATGATGTTTTATAGACTGTTACACCAACCTATCCTTATCAATGTTTTATGACATTAAATTATATAATTCTGACAACCAAGTCACATGACATTAAACAATACGAAAAAATACTATCATAATATGTTAAAAATTATGACACCACCAAATCAATGAATGAAATTAAAAATCACAACCAATGTACTTTACATATGAAATTAAACATGTTACTTTATATACCTTTTTTATGACGTAAAACTATGTGATACCTTTCCCTCTATCAATAGTCCCCCATACATTAATTATTTGTATTTTACAACACTATTTTTAATTTCAATATCATTTTGTTTCTTTATTCATATATCAATATGACATGTATTCATTCACATATCATGTATCATATCTTAATCATCCATATGATAAAATTAACTCTCCCCATATAAGAACATGAACAATGTTGGGATCATCGTCACATAAATATGTTTTGATTCATTTTCACTCTAACATGATATGTAGTGATGCATGAATCTCTCACTCTAGACCCAATTGTAAAACATATATGACCTCTATTTTTTACCATTCATTAAAGAATTCAAGAGATTCACATACGATTTCCCTCATTCATGAACATAGGATGAATGAAAATTGAACATTACATACGTCTGAATCAGAGCCATGATGGAAAACTATAAACTAAATGTGTCCTTCATACTCTATGTACTCTATACCGTTTTAAATTATACTTAATATCATGGGGAATTTGGATCCTCCTATGGGTTACCTGACTATCTAAGAATAATGTGTCCAACTCTGATGGACAAAACTTGTTTTACTATATATAATATTCCCAATATGAATAAGTATAATTTGTTACCCTAATGTTTCCAATTAGAAAGGTACTATTTTATCCATAGTAAACATTCATTTTATCTCTGTATTTCATTAAAATATATTATAGAAAACCTATTTTTGACAATTGTAACTGATCAATCCTTATACGATTAATACAAATGACATTCTAACATTAAATGAGTTGAATTAAGGCCTTACATTCTCTCCTTTTCATGACAAGAAGATGTTAGATTATTTCCGACCTAACAACATTACAATAATGGGATAAAAATCATTTAGTGCACACACAAAAACCATTTATAGCAATTCATTTTATAAATTGTAAAAATCCATGAATACTATTATTTCTCATTTAGATCATGACACATGTTAGATTATATATTTTGAGAAACAAATATAATCAATATAAATAAACCCATTTTTTGAATAAAAGGGATGGTGGATACAAAATAAATGACCATAAACATATTAGAGTGGCCTCCTCCAGGTGTAATTTTAATCATTACAAATTAATTTAACAAATTCAAGGAATTATCTTAGAACTATGTGCATCTTGATTCTCATAGAAATTAGATACATAGTGAATAATGAATCAAAAATCATGGGCCATCTGTAATGTAATGAAAATAAACCTTTTCTCTAGCATATGATCTAGATCCATAGAAGTATGTCCTTATGTGAACCATGGAAAATTTGTTCTCAAAATCCCAATGGGGGTAGAGATATATCATCCTAATATAAACAAGGGTAAATAGATCCAACATGATCTCAGAACATTCCTCTTCCCATGATTAATTGTTTTATGAAACTAATATCCTCACAAGACTTCTATAATTATCGGTCAAAATTGTTAAACTATATAAGATGTAACTATTTATAATATGAATAATATTCATAGTTTAGTTATGCATAATGTGTTACCCAAATGTTTCATTTCAACCAGATATATTTTCATCCCCATGATAATATCCATTTTTCTTTATACTTACAAATATAATCGAAATGGAAACAGCTATTGAAAAACGTTTTTTTTCAGTCCTTATAAACCTATCCCGTGTTACTATCTCATATCAGAGTACCCTAAGAAAATAATTTACAATTTTTCTTCTCCAAAATAATTATATTTTAAGAGAACCCTCTCCCACTATGTTATCCTTATATCGATCATTAGAAAATGTTTTTGTAGATATAGGAATGATTAAATTATTGTTGGGTCCACTACAAAACCTATAAAATCTCAATAAATTCCAGTTAGTCCCCTTGAACTAGAAAATATTTATAGAACTACATGTATCCAACCCTGAAATTTTAGTGGGGATATTCCAAAAAATTAATTCATTTTAACAATTTATAATAGAACATTCTTTCAAACATGCTAAATCTTATGTCATGTGGGTGTTTATACCCATACCCTCCCACGAGCCACTCATAAAGAAGAAACAAAAATAATTTAGAAAAAAATATCATAACTATGATTAAAACTATTAATTAGTAATGGAAATATATGTAATATCATAATGTCACCTTTTAAAGCATTGTAAGTAATTATTATATTACAATATAGATTTATATTAATGAATAATAATAGATAATAAGAAATTTTCATTTATTAATCCAAAATGGATAAAGTTGGTAAATTCATTTTCTCTAGAATTCCTATATTAATAAAACACAACTATCATAAAATATTTTCAGCACATTGAAAATGCTGAATCATTTATCGGTCATAATCTTCCATGGATTGGGGTAGTTTAGAAATTCTTGTGTCTTATATCTCCACATTATCCGGCAACACTTCTACCCTCTCATAAGACTCTATTCCTACCATCATTGCATATTGTTCTATTTGTATGTCTTTTTTAACCACTTCATTGACTAGAGATAGTTCTCAGTTGATCTGATACAACTCTTGATGGAGCCATTCCACAAATGATTTGAATTATCCAACTTGACCTTGGGGTCTGGATGCCACTCAAGCTTGTTCACAAGTCTCATCAAGTACGATACTACTAGGAGCATAAAATGGTACATGTTCTTTACAGTCATAATATGGTATTGAATAACACTTTCCCACTATTAGTTGGTGAAACCTTCTTAAAAATTATCACATATAACAAGGTATTCAAACCCTACATAATGAAGACAAAAGAATATCAGCTGAATCCTGGGAAACCTCACCGGTAAACTAGAAAATGGGGCATGAGAGATCAATTTTCATATGTATCATATATCTATAAATGCTAAAGTTTTTGATAGTTTCCCAATATTAATAGAAGCCACTCTCAAAATAATGAACTTATATAAGGAACTTCTTAACTATTGAGTGCATATCCTCAACATCTTCCAAATGATCTGGATATATAGTAGTTATATTCTAAAAAAATTTAACTGAATGTATGTTTTCATAATATAGTATTTTATATGTTTATGATATTTTTCCTAAAATTGAGATTATTTGAAATTGGATCATGGTAAATATTGAGGTGAGAAAGGAACGGATCCAGGATACACACCATTTACCAATACAGTTCTATAATCAATAATCATTATCACATCACAGAAAAAAATAGCTATTTTGTATTTAGTCTGGGTATTAATATTAGAAGGAATACCTTATTAATGTATTTATCATTATCTAGATATTCATAATAATGTTATTAGTGTTATTAGTGACCATAAAATGGATGAGATATTTTAACAAATTGCAGTCTAACTAACCTTATTTTTAGGATTCATGAATGAGTTTTCCATCCTATAATAAATCAATATCCTCAAATAGGTCACTATAATACTTCGAGCATTCATAAATGACAATCAATGAACTTGGAGTGATAGTTTGGCTTCACACACTAGGGACCTGAGTCATTATTTCCTCTACAAATATGCCATCTAGAGTAGTTATATTAGTATTATTTAAGGATATGTAAACCCACTAATGAACCTTTAATAACATAGTAGATGTAATTTGATATTGAGAAGATGAAATCCTATAACTCATAAACACAATTATATAACCAACTATCCTTAGTTCCTCATCTGATCTAGAACCCCAGGAATTTTTTTTGTTACTGCATCTATCTCTAAAGGGGAATGAGAAACGTGCCCTTGAAAGGTTGGTACCTCTTCCCTTGCAGAACCAACAACCAACCCCACTGTATTTTAATTCAATAACACTACATAATATAAATCAATGAAATCTAGTGGGAAAACATAATTATTACTTACGTTCCATAATCAAATATGTATTTCTATATTCAGTTCTTTTCTACACCTCATTGTTTAACAAGAGGATATGGTCACCAGGAAAGTAGTAGGTGGGGAGGGGTGGGAATGCACTTTCTAGATCTTTATGAATTATTTTATGTTCTCATATAAAATTAGAGATCCTTTTTCCATATCCATTTCATTACAGGTATAATCCACACCCAATATTTGTTACCCCTTTAGTATATTCTTTAGAAGGATTGGATGATCTCTCTATATATCCTCCTAAAATAAATAGGATTTAGTGTTACAAATATGACCAAATATTGTATTTATAAATGGACTCTCTCTACCTCATTGATATAATTAGTCACATCCTCATTTAATTATATTTCTCACACTCATTCAGAAAAATCATCCCTATCATTGAATGACTAAATGGAAGCATCGATCTATTAAAGATATGTTCTAATATCCTCTGGATTTTAATTGAATTATATTGGATTAAGATAATTGAAAATCAAGAATCTAGAACAATCAATCTCTTATCCCATATAAACTACATATATTTCCTTTTGAAATTCATTTTTCCTCTAGGTATCACATTTTTATCCAAAACTATGGAAATTCTACGGTGATTTGGTTAAATATTATTGATGAGGGAACCCATATAAATGGGATGGTATCCGGTCACCATACATTATTTTTTAGAATATTAGGTCCATTTATCATTAGAGAAAATTATTTATGTGGTCTCAATTGCAAAGAAGAAGGAATATCCCCGTGTTTATGTGTAATGTGTGAATGTGAATCATAGGTTTATTGTGAGGAACTATGACTATCTTTCCCTTCTTCACTTTCACATTAATAATTTTTTACAAAGTCAATTAATCATCTAGAAATTTTATATTGACCACAAATTGTGTAATTAGTGGTATCAAAATCCTAAATATATGATGCATCCAACTCGTGATGCTTCACATAAGAAATATTTGAAGGAACATATATGAATTCATAGACATTTAGAAGAACACCTTTTAAATAGAGAAAACACCATATTCTCTTAAATGACATACATATTTTTCAAGAGTCACACTCCATTTATGTCGCTGTATATACAACCTCCTTGGGAAAATATTTTTGTGAAAATGATTTCATAACATTTTTTGGAAGGAGGAAATAAATTTTTTTAGGATATGAACATCGGTTCATTAACTTCTTCTTTGGTATTTCAAAAATGAGTGGTTTTACCAATTCAACCCCCTTATTGAGAATAACTACCTTATTCATACAATCCACACCCTATATAGTTTTAGTCATAGACCTACCATTAATAATGTGTACTAATTCCTCCAACTTCCCCTTAGGATATGAGAAGATATAAGATTCATCATAGATTGTCGCATGTCTAGGATTTTAATTCATGGATGGAACCACCATTCAGGTTCCTATATCCTCTAGCAAAAGCACTTACTAGATATAACAGATAGACATAATATGTTTCCCATTTTTTCACTATTTATGGATATTGGAATCCTTTTTTTGATAGAAATATATTTAATTACAAATACACAGGGTGAATACCCATCATATTTTAGTTTGTTAGCAAATACTGAAACTATTGTGCCTTATTATATAAAAATGAGAAACTTTTGTGTTTTCAAATCAATAAAAATGCTAATTTTCAGTCAAATACCAGCACCTTTAATGACCACCTCATGAATTTTTTATGATGTTACTGAATAGAGATAATAAATGAGGATAACAACTATTCATGATTTTTGAGCCTTTACATTACATGATTTGGTTCCAACATCAACGAATTCACCACACATGTACATCGATAGTAGGGCCTACGTCTAGCATCTGGAATACGTTAATCCTTGATTAATTCATAATCCGCAGTTAACTACTATCAAATCCTAGAAAACATGGAATAAATCCAATTTTTTTAGTGTTCTTATATCTACTAATTCGTCCTAAGAGATTTAATTTCTTTTCCAATATTAGGACTACTAAATTCACATCCCCTGGTCTCCCACATGTTCAATATTTAATATTTTTTAATCTGACATTAGTTCTTTATTTATACAGTATTAGTGCAATGAATCTATGGAAGATGGCTAGGAAGGATACCAACCAAACCAATAGATCAACTCTATGGGTTAATTTTTACTCCCATTCACTAAAATGAAATTCCTAGAGCATCAACCAATTAGTTCCAATCTTCCACTAAGTAGTGGGGTTCTAGAGACACATTGTTCACCTTGTAAGGAGATCATGTCTCTTTATCATTAAAAAAACTAGTGTCTTATATAAAATGGAACATCCAACATTGGATGAGGCTCATACTATAAATGATATAATTAAATATTGAAAATATTCTTCTCATGTAGAGGGGGATTTTCTATTTTACCCCACACTATTGAATGAGAATTTATTTTTTCAAATACATCCCCCATGATTTCCCCCCATAATCATCCATACATCACAATGTTTGATAACAATATCCACAATCCTCAAATATAACATGTTTGTATCTAGACTCCACAAATTTAATAGATGTGTGATAATATATCTATTTAGGATATATGTTTTTTGATACAAAATAGTCTTATTCAACCATAAAAAATCAATTAAACATTGAACTCAAGATATATTTCATGGACCCTAAAAGGATATCCCCAATTTAGGTGAAAATACCCTCCAAGATAAAGATCCCTTATTTTTGACCATCCCAGTATCGAATAGGCTATTTATTTTCACATAATATATTGTTAAAAAGCGAATCTGAATCTAGGTCATATAATTATTTTTTTATAAACATTTTTTATATCCTAAATCCAACACCACATAAAATATCACTCGAATGTATGACCCTGTCGATTACATGTTCTCCCATGGAGTTTTTCTATATCATGATATCTAATCCAAACATTGGTTTTTTGTATGAATTTTTGGCATATGTATATAATATTTGAAAAATAATATATAGGGTAATCCTATTAAGAACAATGTATACATTTAGTCTATCACCCATGAGCTTTAGAAAGAACTGATGATGAGGGATGATGTCAAATATTATCCCCTCATCAAAAATCTAAATCATGAATTTCATCATTTAAACATTAACATAAATTGTCTGAGTGGGTTCTATTTTTAACATCCCTATAAAATAGGAAAACATATTATTGGATTCAATGAAATTCCAAAAATCATGAAATTATTCATATAAAATCAAACAAACACTGTAGAATGTAATCTAGCCTACGTAACAAATGAATTTACTAAACAGAAACTTTCAACATTATGAGAAAATAATACACAATTAAAGATAATTTATATTTAGAAAAATATTATTTCTTTGATGAAAAACAATTAGTATGTGGAAGAGGTTATTCGTAAAGGGAAATTACATTGGGGGAATGGTTTGAGGCCACAATATCATAATAATTTGTATGAAACCTATTGTTTCTAGGTGAGAAATTATTTCACCATATGAACTTTATATATGTCTAGTCCCTCATATGGGTCCACTTTTACACTAAAAGTAATTAAAAAAGATCAAATTATTCCTCATAATTTTCTCATCTCCATACAGATCATGAACCATTCTAATGGGGTTTTTTAGATAAAAATATCAGAGTGAATCTCATTAGGATATTATAAAAATCAGAAATCCATAATCTGGACCAGTGAACGATTCAATGAGTTATTAGTTTCAAAAATATGTAGAACTAGAAAGTATATAACTCCATAACATATAGAAAAGAGTACGTATGACACAAACACATATTATAGCATCCTTTAAAATGAAAAACTAGTTTACACGGTGAGGAATTAATTCCAAACACACCCCACCCCCACAAAAAGAGTCACATTATGGTGTTACTTAGTAATTCTAAACCTCCATATTTGAAATTTATTTTTGGATGCGGGAAAAATTGTATTACCCAGTTCATAGTTCCAGGTCTTCTATTCGCCTAACCTATCATTTTGGGAAAATAGATTTTTCCATGACCTATAATGCCATATGATTCTCACTAATGGAACAAACATAAATCATATATATGGACCATGAATTATCTTAATGGATACTAAATGAGAGACTCTTGGTAAGTAATTCAATTAACATTAACATAGAGAAAAATAAAACCTTCTAAATGGATCGTTATCTAAGACCCCCCCAACCCATAGTGGGATATACTTCATGTGTAAAAAAGTACCCACATGATCTTCCATGATGAGATCCTACCTCATCCTCAAATGAAAACCTATCATAGGTAAACTCCTTTGGTGGAAGTGCTCACCTTGATGATCAAAAATACCCTATAGTGTAGAATGTATGTGGAATGGGGCTTTCATACGGTATTTTATCATTCCTCTCTCACTATCCTTCTTCCCCAATGCATTCATCCTTATATTATCCCCTTCATGAACTGTTAAAATGGATCCACTTTCTAATAATGATCCTTGTGAATTCCATCATTGAGACCAACCTCTTAGACACTATATTCATTTATATCATTGAAAATAATGGTCATTGTGTCCCTATAATGATCATGATTATTGGGGTAAATGATCTATCAGATTTTAACAATCTAATATGTTGGATCCTCAGAATTACAACAACAATTCATTCTAATGGTAATGAGAATCCAAACTTAATGGTTATATAAAGCATTTTATTTGTTCGGGAGAATACATATGTTTCCTAAAATGTGATGTGAATAGGGAAGTATCAACACATTTTGATGATACATAATCCCTAGGGTAGAGTTTATAAATAGGGTAATAATAAAAAAATGGATAATTCCATCCACTTTCCTAAACAAGCTACATTAGACTCTCCCTCTTATACTAGTGGAGGAGGAAAGAAATTGGATTCCATCTAGAAGTAGTCCCATGTCCTTTCTTTCATGATATCATTTTCCCCATGATTTCAATATCCCCTCCTTTTTCTTCTAGTGGGTGAGGAATAATGTCCAATTTGAGTTTCCAATTAAGGTATAAGTACCTTTCTAAACACAAAATTTTGATCTAGTCATCTTATATTGTTGTTGATTTCCAACACCGTTCATGACTCATGTAGGTATATGGATCAGTAGTGGTCATAAAACAAGTAAAGTAAAAAACACTTAAATGGCTATCCTACAATTTATTAGTTCCAAATTGGGTTAACACACATTAAAATGTCAATTTTCCATATGAAGAAAACATTTCAAGGGTTATATTCCAATTTATGTAACTGCGGGGATCCATCATATGTGTAATCCCCAAAATTCGAAACTCTTTGAGTTTGATTCAGGTACTCTCGAGATATGTAGATGGCCTCCTTGTGGTTCAAACCAAACAACCTTTATCTGATTTCATCTTCATCATTCCATATTAAAAATAAGATCATGTCCCCATATGGAATTAATTGTTCCTTCCAAGACCTCAACACCTCTCCCTCATCAGTCTATATTCATAGTGATAATTATCCTTATAATGTAATCTTCATCTTATGATCAATCTATTCCCATCGAACTGTATTCATCATAGGGTAAACCGTCAAGGTCTTGTCATGTTAAAGTCCACTTCCAAATTTCTCTAGGAACCTTATGTCTAGACAACCTTATTACATTACGTTATATTGTATGGCCTTTCATTTTTCTTGTTTCCCTAAAAGGAACAAGTGATTAGTTTAGTGCAACTCAAATGTGTGGTTCCTAATTTCATTCATGAGGATCCAGTGCATTCACTTCTCATGGTATCGATATTGAAATCTAGATTTAATCAGCCACCCTAGATGAAAATAAACTTCATAGCACCCAATTGTGAGGCTTTAAATCATGATTCCTTAATATAAGTCATAAAAAAGTAATTAAAGAGACGAGATGGAGAACCTATAATAAACACATTTTGATCGATCAATGCGTAACTTCTTATACATATAATCAAATATATCAATGGAAAAAAAATCAACAATATATAGATGGTTCCTTCGATGTAGAATCTATATTATTTACCGATGGTTACTCCCACAATTATACATGATTGATTACAGATGTGAAGGGTGAATAGCCTTATATTATGTTCTATAAATAATTCTAGATTTTGACATAAATCATTAAGAGAGTTCCAGTGTTGTAAAAACTTCCCCTCAAATGGTTTTGATGAGCCCAACCTATCATCTACTCATCCAATTAATGTACATTAGTGTCATTGAAAAATGCTCAGTGATCACATGACTTTAGAAAATAAGTTCATTTTATAGATTTGGGAACCATTGTAATTTTCTGACTACATGCATAGTCACCTTTGGAAACTAACATGAACATGTGAATGAAACAAAAAATAGTGAACCCATCAAGAATGGATTTTGGAACTATTTTCAACCCCAATGAATCAACTACCAGGCTCCCACTTTGTTGGGAAATAGTTATGACAACTAATTTTTCAAAAAAAAAAATATTTCATCATTTTAATTTATAAAATTCATCATTTATAATAGTACTTTATAGAATATTTCATTCTCTAAATCGATATTTCTGCACCACACCCTTTTTAGAAAACCCTTTTAAATTTAGAAGAATTTGTGGACATATCGGGGAAAACCAAAAGCCTAATAAGATTCATAAACATAGTCACACTTAAATAGAATAATGAAAGTTTAGAAATATTATAATATTTCCATGGTAATGTCGACATCGATCATATATTTGTTAATAAAAATGACGGTGACTGTGTATTGCCTTCTTTAACTTATATAAATGATATTTCCTAGATTCTAATTTTTAGAACAAAAAAAATTCACTTTAAATCATGTTTTACCACCATATAACTATTTTAAAAATGACACATTGTGTTTGTGATAAAATATTAATTTTGAAAAAACTCTATATACATAATAGGATTATTAATAGATATAAAATTCCAATCCAATATTATAGATACTATAGCCTTGATAACACATCATTCATTATTATGAATATAATAGAAGCATCGATAACCGTGAAGCATGCATAAGGCTTTATAGATGTGATCTATAAATAAATAACATATGTCCATCAACATGCTCTGGAAATCGCTGGTCTTTTTTGAAATATTTATTTTCCAATATATTTATTTTATTTGATATCTCTTGATACATGCAACGCCGTGTTTTAAAAAACCATGATATAATATTAATATTATTATATAAACCTATTTTTTAACATAGACATTAAAAAAGTATGTATCAATATTAATAAACATATTTTAAAATTTATCTACAAATATTATCAATTAAACATATTTATAAAAAGGTAATTAATGTTTAGTAAAGGCATTATATGCTTCAAAAATAGATTTTTATAAAAAATATTTTTATTTATTTTTGTGAACAAATAAAAAATTAATTTTACTCACTTTAGTAATTTTAATTTTAAAAAATGAAATAAATTTTTGGAATCAATATTTCAAAATTATCTTAGGTTTATGTTTTGATATTTTTTTGAAATGATTAATTTTTTAATGATTTGTGACAAATAATGATTTTTACTGAAAACAAACTTTTTGTATAAATCATTTAAAAAGATAATTTTCTATTAAAATTTATTTTAATTTATAATTAGATAAATTATTTTATTATTAATCCATAAAATTTCTTTCTAATAAATATTATATTTATCAATTAAATAAAAAAATTATAATTATGAAAATATTATCTTGGGAAAATCGCTTTTTTGTCTCGTATGAAGGGTATATTTCAAATTAAATACAGAATCGTAATTGAATTTAATTGATAAAAATGGATTATATATATTTAATAACAATAAATAAAATTATATGATTAGTTAAAGAATATTTTTGGTCATAATATTTGAAAAACCATTACAAATTTACTACTCATGTTTAGGTTAAATTGACATTACCGGGGGTTAACTAAATAGTAAAGGATTAAAATGACTTATAACTTCTAAAGTTGACAAATTATAGCCATATGTAGTCATTATAGCTTCTAAAGTTATATATTGATCCATTTTGGGTCCTTATATCATGTTTAAAATGAGTTTATACCTTTTTCATTTCAAAAATTCCAGGTTTTTCCGCTCCCTGACATATAAAATGATATATCATTTCCTCTCCAAATCACAGTCCTAAAGATTTTCTTTTTCAAATACCAAAAAACAAATATTATATAAATCCCTCCACACATCCAATATGATTTATTATTATTATAAAATCCTCCGAATAAAGATTTTGGTGGAAACCTAAGGTGGTTTTCGGGAGAAGATGTATCATTCATTTGTTACAATTTTTATTTTATTTATTCTTAGGAATATGTCAAGTAATCTAAAAGTATTATTATATAACAAAATAAATATCTCATATATATATATATATATATATATTCATACTTTATTATGTTAGTTGAATTAATTACATAGATTTTGTCTTTTTTCAAATGGGAAATGAAACAATTGATCATGGGTACGGTGGACTACATCATCAAAAACTGATTTAATTCATTTTCCATTATCCCATTTCATGGGAGTAGGTTGTTAGGAATTTAACATATGTATATAATATTTATAACATAAGTATACTTCTTTTAATAGCCTATTTTTTTGAAATATTTATTTCATATGAATTTGATATTTTTGATATTTTATGTTACAGGTAATATTGAGATTTTCTTATGTTACACCCAACACTGAGTTTAGATTTTGTTATAAACAACAAAAAGTTTATCTTGGGTTACATTAAACCCTGAGATTAGCTTACATTATACACAACACTACTTTTAAATGAAACATATCGTATTATTAAAATATTACTTTCTAATGGGATAATTATCAACTAACTGTTGGAATATAGATTATTAACAGTATAAACTAAATTATAAAAAATTATGGTTTAAAATTGTATATAAAATTATTTATTTGGTGGGGAAATAATTAACAATTTTTTAGAAAACCTATATGAAAATAAAGAATAATTTTTTTTCAAAAAAGCAATTGGTTAAATGAATAATATTTACCTTCAAAAATTACACCAGAAATTTTTATTGAAATATTTTAATTTAATTTCTATAGTATATATTCAATAATTTAATTAAAATTAAACTTCTATGTTCTCTATAAGTGAAATAAAAATTAATTGGATTGTACAATGAAACATTTTTTCTGTATCAAGTCAATTTTTCACCATTGGAATAATTTAAAATCAAAATTTACCACTTCTAGGAAATAAATATTATAAAATAATAATAATATTCTAAATCAAAATATTAATATTATCATAGGATAATTTTTTGGGATTTTTTGGAAAAGATTCATTTCTAAATTAATAATTAAAAATACTAATTTTTAACCTCATTTTCATATAATTTATTTATAATATTAAAATATATTTTAAATGTTTTTAAAATATAATTTTTTCAAATATAAATTTATTAATCTAATTTATTTATTTTTGAATCGATTTCATATTTATTTTTGACATTGAAACATTGTAAATATTTGAACCTTTTCACTTTAAAATTCCCTTTATCTCATCGTGTCTATGGGAATAATTATAAAATAACTTTTCCATATCTATTAATTGTATATGAGATGATGAATTAAATATTTGGAATTTGAATAATTGAAATTTCTAATAAAAGGAAATTTAATTACCGATGTTAAGGTAAAAAATGGATTTCTCCATGGGGAAAACTAAAAAGATATGTGTATAGATTACCAAAAAAACCTCCAAAATAGATTAGTTTTAAAACTATAAACCTCATCTATCCAATTATAATGAATTGTGAATTTAAGAAAATTTTGGCATCATAAAAATGTGGCTATGATTGATTCTTTTAAAAAAAATTACATGTTTACTACTCACCATATTAACAATTGGAGACCCCATATCCTCTCTTATTCCCTTAATCAAACCCATTTGGTTTGGAAAATACCTACAAAAATCATCTCCCAACATCTCTCTAATAATATTAGAAGATAATTTTGGGAATAAATCCATCAAATGAATTATTTTCTGACAGAATTAATGAGGATACCAAAAGAAACAGTTACATTTATCAATGAGAAATGTTTTAATTTCTTCCTCAATATCCTTAAATTATTATTAAACCATGCATATATAATAACCATAGATTCTTACATACACCAATATGTTGTCATTTTAAGGGAATGGTCTATAAACTAAATAACCAATGTGGTTTGTTGAAGTTGAAAGTGTTTTCAATAAGTTTATAAGATGAAAATTCATTGAATTATAATTGTCATGATTATTGTGGTGTTATTAATGAAAAATAATTATTTCAATGGGGAAATATTTTTTATAACATATAGGATAATTGGATGAGTCGATTTGTATTGGGTAAAATGGAACTAGAAAACTATTTGAGAGATTTGACATTCTTTTTGGCCTCCCACACCATACAACTGAAGGGACTAGATCCACTACTTTGATGAGAAGTCATCTCTTAGCTAGTGAAGGTGTATAAACTAGGAGGATATAGTTTAATGGGGAAGGAATATCACCAACATTTTATGTATGGGAACATGTATAATGATAGAATAAATAGAACCCTAAGGATTATGGGTTGGGTTGAAGCTTGTAGGGCATTATCCCATGGCATGTGATTGTGAATCTGGATGTCGACTCATTTTTCAACTGAAAGAATCAATGGAAGACTTTGTGTTTTAATGTACCATATGGATATTATTGAAACCAATGTCGGATAATAAGATCTTGGTTACTAATCCTCCCCATTTAATATACATAAATAAGGTTAACTATTTGATCATATTAATTGGGGATTTTAAATATTCATCTAACTCATCTTCTTCATCTAGTTTCATCAGATGATATTTTTTAATAAGTTTATTTTGTCACATATTCCAAATTATGTTGTCAATCCATGAAGAACCATTTTATTATCAATATTTTATTGATCATATTGAATTCAAATGAAACATTTATTTCATGTTTAATTTTTTTAATATTTAGTGATATTGTATGTTAAAAAATGATTTTATGATGATAGTGATTTAAATTCTCATGTGACCTGAGGTAGTGAGTGGATTAATGAATGAATTAGGGCAATTAGATTCTCTTTGTAATTCATGGAAGAAATGATTTATTGGGGAATAGTCTATAAATATCTCCCAAGTATCACATTGGTTTTTTATGACCTGAATGAACACTTGAGAGTATCAATAGATTGAAACAGAGAAATAAAACATTATTTATTCCTAAAGTGAGCTCTATGCACTCAAGATGTCTCTGTCTGGAATTCCATGATCACATGATGTGGTTTTTATTTAAAAATACCGGTTTCTACATTCACACTTTGTTTGTTTAGGAGAATTAGAACTCTTTAAATCGTTTCTGTGAAGGAGATATAGGCCTAAGATATTCTATTAGGAAAAATTACATGAATATAACACATTAAATTATATCTATTCATATTGGGTGTTTGGAACATATGTCATGGTTTTGAGACTAAAGTCAATATAATTTAGTAGAAGTACCTAATTTTTCAATAAACTTAGTCATGTTTAGTTAATTTAAATATATTGATCAATGGTATTGATTTGGAAGTTTTTAGTTAGCTATAGATGTTCTGGAAGATTGTACACAAGAAGATCAGGTGATCTAGTTTATTGGTCGAGAAATAAAGCATATTGAGGCAGTTTAGAATGATTCATAAGTCGACATATATCATTATATCAATGGATAATATCATGTGTTACTCATGATTAGGGGATGTATTTAGTGGTCCTATAAAGTATAATTAGTCTATATTGGGAATACAGATATGTTCATCAGGATATTAGTAACATTATGGGATGCAATATAATGATCCTCATGTTGGACTCAAGAGTTTCTTGTGTGAATGGAAACTTGTTAACTCTAGTGTAAATCTAGAGTGTAATATTTTTGGACTCAATGTTTATGTTAATTATACAATCCTTAGAAATATTAATTTATATATAGTTTTGAATCAATAATTTAGTGGTATACCTAGTTGCAGCTAAGAGTTTTTCTTAGTTTCAAACCTTGAAAAAATAATGTGTTCTGTATTTAACTAAATTTATGCATTTCATATAGAATCCACTACTTTTAAATAGTGATAGAGGTTTTGAGGGGGTTAAGGAAAAAAAATAAATTAGTAAATATAAGGTAAACATAATTCCCCCTTTTCCCTCTTAGTATGATAGTGTAATCTATGGGAAACATTGATTAGTATCATAGAAAAGGCCACATCTACATGAATATTCATTTTTTTCTAGTCGATTATATTTTAATTATATTATTTGTATATTTCCATTTGAAGAAAATTTATAATATATTCAGATGAAAAATAATATATCTACTCCTGATGTTCAAAGTGATGGTGTTTTAGTCAATACTCATAAAATAGGATTAAAATAGTGGCAATGACATATATTAAGAACAAAAAGAAGAATGAAGGTCAATTAATATCTGAATGCACTATGATTGTTACGTTTTCTATGAATGTTGGTGATTATAATTCCAATTAATAAACCTATAGACTTTTTGAAGATATGTTCAATTATGAAACTAAAGTGCATATAAATAATGATCCCAAATAATTGGTCTCATGTATGTTCATAGATTTCAATGACCATCAGGGTTAAAATTTTAATTTGGAAGAATATTCCAATTTTATAAAATAGAAATTCCATAAAAAGGTTCGAATATATAACACTCTTATAAAACATGTGAAAATAAAGGAAAAAACAATATATATTTTCAAAGAATGATATGATGGAGGTATTAATTAATTGAAATGTAATGTTTGTTGGAATAATATTTTTTACTCGTATTTAAATAAGGTATACATGCACTGGAAGATCTACACAATACATCTATTAATTTTAGATTTTTTAGCAGGATATTAGAGAATAAATAATCAAGGTATTTGATAGTTTGATACTCATGGAAAATTAGATTCATAATGATGAGATTCAGAAAATGAAGATTCAGAGGAAAAAAAGCTTCGAATTATTTGACTATTAAAATATTGATATTAAAATTCAATGTCATAAACATGGAGTGAAACTGAGAAATATGGGAGAGATATAATCTAAGACTCCCTCAAATTGTTATGAAAACTAGTACACCCAAGGAATCATCTAATAAAAAAAATTTCAAAAGAAGTCTCAATGTAGTGTAAATAAGAGCGTCGTATTACACAATGATAAATCTATTACAACATTAATGAAGATGGTAACCCTTTTTCTAGATAATTCTATGTATACTAATCTTATTTTTCCTAACATGATGAAATTAAACATTAAAATATCAACAAACATGGGTGACGAAGATATATTAGGACTCAGTTGTATTTAAAATAGTATTCATGAAGATGGGGTAATTATTTCATGCAATAGACATTACAAAAAATATTTTCTTTACAACTTTGTTCGGAAGTAACACATTAAAAAATTGATAATAATAATACTTTTAAAAAAAATCTATATTGTAAAATAAGAATAAAATTTTATTTAATCTGTAGTTATAGAATAGTAAAACATTCATGAAAACATTTAAATAATAATAGTTACATATAAGAAAAATATTCCAGACTAATTTAAATAAAAATCCATAAAAACATTCTTTTGGGATTTTTAGTACATTGAGAGTTGGAAATGAAATAAAAAATTTAATTTTTAAAAATAAATAGATGATAAAAAGAACAGTATCTTTACGATATATAGATTATTTAATTTTATTGTAACTCCCGGAACCTAGTCCCTAATACTTGTTCCATGATCTAATTCATTACATGACCCCAGGTACACCACCCGTTACGCTTGATGTTTTAGACTAATGGTGAGGGAATAATATTTAAGGTGAGGATACTATACCATATTTATTAAATTATCATAAAATAGAAAATAAATAATTAATATAAAATTATAATAAAATATAAAAAACTAATACAAACATCTCCTAATGAATCCTAATGGGGGAAGATGACAGTGAACCAAAGAAATAAATAAGGCATTCCATACAAGTTTCATGATTCTAATTAAAACCCAAAAATGAATACAAATTTACAACTCCAACGTAGATCCTAAAATAATTTCTATTTACCTCATCCATGTTATATACAAAATCCCAAATCATTCATCTAATGTAGATCTCTTTCCCTTATCATTTCTTTATAATATAATATATTTTCAGGTACCAATCAGGAATCTTGAGTATGTTGTGAGAAAAACTCAGTAGGCTACTAATAAGGGATTATAAAGTAATATTCAGTTTATAATAGTTTATGTAGTCTTATAGATAATAAATATCAAAAGATAAATTAAATAGTTTAACCATTTATTATTTTTTAATCAACCACATCATATCTACTTCGTCTTGTGCCGGAGTGTGAACCATATATCATTGGGATAACACAATTCAATCATTTAGGGGATTTAATTTTTCATTTAATTCAATATTTAATTATATTACCATGGAGAATTAGTCTTAGTAAAAATATATTGGGTACAGGATACATCAATCCAAATACAATATCATTGAGAACTAGAGAATCATACTACTACCCCATGTGTATTTGAAGAATCAGTCATTGTCTGAAAACTCACTATTCACATGCATGCATCGGGGTCCAGAAGAATATTTCTAGCACCCCAAGGGTATGTGGTGCATCTACCCCTGGCCTACACCTCATTTATCAATCAATTTCATTGTCACATATATCAAAAACATATCAAGGTTCAACATCATTAATATACTTATAAACAATTCATCTTGGTGCACCATTTTATTTTTCTATCAAAACCATTGTTTATTAAATTAATAATATATAATATCATGTGAAATTTACACATTAATCAATTTAGTAACATTTAGTCACAGAGTTCATTATCCATTCTAGGTTAAGACAACCATCCCAATTAAATTCTGATTATCAGTATAAATCATGGATTTACACTAATTCTAATAACTCGTTATTCTCCTTTTATATATCCATAAATCATCATATCAATGATATTGGAATATCACAAGGGTTTCCATCAAATATTGTATAATAATTTCCAATGTATCTAGAAGAATCTGTGAAGGTTTTCTCAATTTTATAGAATTAAATCCCCAATTTTAGTTTAAAATAAATTTTACTTCATCAAAATATAATGAAATAATTCGATACATGTGATCACAATTAAGCCTATAAGAATTATAAATTGTTCTACCATTCTCAAGATCATTGTTGAATTTTCTTTATACTATAACCCACAATTTGATGTAGAATGGTTGAATTCCCTATGATATAGAATATTAATGATCAAAACCAAGATCCAAAGAAACAATATTGTCCAAAACCAAGATATAAAGAAACAATAATATGGGGATAGCTCATCATTCTAAATGTGTAAAAAATGCTATGAGAGATAACAATCTAAATGAGGAAGAAATTTCATACCATAGAGGGTTCAATTTTTTCTAATGGATCTTTGATTCACATAAGAACACATTAATGACGCCTTATAATCCTATCAAGATCCAAAAATTAGGGGAATTAATTTTTTTATTTGGGTAGTTAAGGATATAAAAATGGTTTGGCAGTTTTTTAGAAAATTTTCAGGGATTTAAAATCCCACGTGGATGGTTTTGAGGGATGGGAACATGCTTATCCAAAAAGACCACCATAATTGTTCCACCCTACTATATGGGGTGAATGTTTACTCCTGTATGGGAATAATTCTTGAAACACCATTCCCTAACCATTAAAATCTCATCTAATTGACGATGCATGGTGTTGGGTGGTTGGCCACAAGTTTTCGTCAATAATTACACCACCTATTTTTTCTCAAAAATAGGGTGCACAATGTTGTGGGGAAAACTGAACTGTTTTCCCTGACCATGAACCAACTGAAAAAAACCTCATGGAATTCCAAATTTATAAAAATTCACTTAAAACAATCCAAAATCCAAACAAAACCATGGTATAATAAAAACAATGGTAAAATAATAATTGAAAATAATTACGAGATATCTCTAGAAAGGTTAGGATCTTTCAACATTACCACCTTATAGCATCTTGTACATGTTCTATACACCCATAAAATAGTAAGACACTATTGTAAGAATTTCTATCCACTATGCCTACATATATTAATTTTCACAACCTGACCTATGTCAGGGCTCGAACCGCAACTTCCCCAAGCCTGCCTCTTTAAGCTAGTGGGTGGTGACAACTTCCAATTGAACAAGAAACATGGGGAGTTTTTTGTTTGAAGAACCAATACACACACATGAACACAACCCAATTAAAAAGTACATATGAGATGGAAAAAAGATACAACACTGCTATAAAAATAAAAAATTCATCGACCACTAATCAATTAAAGTGTAGAAAAAAAATTGAAAGGAAAAAGGGGGAAAATACACACCCAACTAGAAAAGTGCCACAACCAGGCAGTTTCTGAAAAGTGAATTAGTTTAGAGATACCCTCTCCTTGATCCCATGCTACAACCACCATATGTGGTCTAACTACCCGTATCCCTAAGATCCTCAAAAGTCACGATCATCCTTTCTATCATCTATATAGGGAATGACATGTTTGGAAAAAACCCATGCATGGGTGAGTATAAATATACATAGTAGGACACCCTAAAAAGATGAAGGGGGCACAATAAGAGATACAATGTATCAAAAATTAGTAGATATAACAAGGTACATCAAAAGAGAGTACATCTCAACCAAAAAAGACACTGAATAAGTCTCATTTATTCGTCACAACCTATAGTAGGAGAGTATAGTCATCCAACCATGAGAATCTAGACACAGAAAGTACATCGAATACCCCATGCGTCTTCACCTCTCTTGGTAGGATTGTAACCAAAAGCCAAGGAGTGGGCAGTGAAATAGGATATATACGTATTATATGTTAAATAATCCAAAATGAGAGAGTAAGGTGATATCCATCTCATAGATCAGACCTAGAAAAGAGTCTCAAATGGTTCCAAAAGTATCACCAATGATGCCCAACATCCGTCACATCTTCTGTAAATAGAAATTCAAAGGGAAGAAATCACCACAACTTGATACTATCCACTTTGGGTGGAACTATCTCACCCTCAAGGTTTTAGGTCATGTAACTTGGTGGTGTCTCAGTGGGGAATGTGTCCCACTTCCTCAATATTTGAAATATTTGTGAAATAATGTCTCATCACTATTCTCCATAGAAGACAGGTCATGTCACAAGGTCAAGGCCCCATGACCATCCTAGTTGGGGGGTGCCACTATAGTCATCAGGTATCTACGCCCTAGTACGGTATGGGTGATCATGACCCAGAAGTAGACGGGGACCCACTACACAACCCTTATGAAGGGTAATCTTTTTTTAAGTACTTCGAGACATGCATCATCGAAGGGACCCATTTCCCATCCCCACTAAAGGGCAGTACGTTGTAGGGTACCTGTAACTACCATCGGGGGACCCAATTCCTTGCTCAGTTGGATGTTAATCCCAAACCTACTATTGGGGAACCCACTTCCTAGCCTAGTTGGAGGGTAACATCGAAGTATCCATCGGGTTACGAACTGCCCAGAAAAGTTAGAGGCTAAGCCTGAAACTGCCATAAGAGAACTACATTGGCCATCCATGTTGGATGGTACATCTTGGAAAGAATCTAGGGACTACACTAGCCATCCCTTCTTGATGGTACCTCTCACTAAGCATAGAGGAACTACATTGGCCATCCATATTGGTTGGTACATCTCAGAAATCATCGAGGAACGCCACATCAATCATTGGGTTTCAACCCTAAAAATGTGACACCGTATTTCTACAGCCACTATGGATGACACCATCACATTCTACACGAAATAAATCACTCAGGATAGGCTACTCACAGTCCTAAATCTATGTCCAAATGAAAGATATATGAGAGATATAAGATTCATAATACGGTATAAAACATGTATGGGGACCACAAAACGTGTCACCCCACCTCTCTACCTGGCTGTGTACCTTTCCATACTCGGGTACTAGACTATGAAAAATTATGCACAAGGTGTGCTAGTGTACTACCAGAGTACATGTCACATCTTGCTCAAAATACCGACCATCACCCAATTATCATTTTTTCCAACGGAAAAAACATAATTCTATGGGCATGCCTCCTTGAATAGCCCCCATTAACCAAAACGAACACACTATCATGATCCTTGCACAAAAACTCACACGTTCGAATATTAATTCACACGAATCAGAATCATGGTGAAGAAATTTCATCTATCATCATTGCACGTAAATGGTTCTTAATGGTTCCTAAACCTCGATCCCAGAAAAAGTCATATGGATCTCACCATTGCAATCCTCACTGAAAAAAATGTAGGATCAGCAATTCATTTTTCGAAAATGGGAACTAGGTGAAAAAGTCACATTTCACCGCTAACGCCCAAACCGGGCTTCATGGGCCCTGCAACTCAACTTCAGTTTATGAACCTATAATCATTCTTGAAATGTCCACCACAAATTTAGGCTCATGACGTTGCGGATGGTGCATCGATTAGATGTTTCCTGTGGAAATTTTGGAGGGTCAAAGTTTTAATAATGATAATTTATAATTAATGTTGTGTAGTTATTTGGAGCCAATATGAAAACATGAGAATGGAATCCATCATCAGTCCCGAAGTGACCATCTGAAAATCTGGGTCACACTGTTATAGACGACACATCAATCACATGCTCCATGTAGGATTACTTTTCAATTAGCATTATGAAAAAAATTATTATTATTTTAGGGTGTTTTATAGAACTCATCCTTGGGTAAGAAAATGGTACCCAACATTGTTCTTAAAAATACTTCTATGATTATAGGGTCATGTCCCAACTGATGGCGCATCTGTCACATGCCACATGGGTTACATACTGGGGTTTATGAAATTTAATAATAATAATATTGTTATTATTATCCTCCTCATCGTCATTATTATTATCATTATTTCTCATTACTATTTTTTTTGTTTTCCTATAGGGTTTCCCCTCCATCCAAATTTCCAACATGAACCTCCTCCCTAGCCATAAACCGTAGGCCTCCTCCACTAGCCTCCCGCGATGGGCTCCATCTACTCTGGCCGCCTCCACCGTATGCCATCCCGCCTAGTGCACCCAACCCAGGCTCCGGTAAGCCGCCTGCTCCCCTTCCAAATCATCTATCACAGAACCAGATCCACCAGTCACTTGTCAGACCCCCTTGTTGTGCCTACTTTTGCTACATCAAACGGCCTACAATGTCAACTTGTGCCATCATGGACCACCCGCAACACCTTCTTGCACCGCTGAGCAATGCCCTCAAAGCCTTCTCGAACCGATGTGGACCGCCTATCAACAAAATTCCCTGCCGAATGACCCACATGGACCAGATCTGCCTTCTGATCATTGTTACACAACCCATTCAACTTAAAACAAAGATATGATCACCGATCTATAGCCCTTGGGCCCCAATATTCATATATCTATGACTCACTCAAAGATTCATTTTCATTTTGATGCGTCCAAAAGTAAATGAGGTAGAACATGTGAAGAATGGATAAATTTGGATAAACAAATGGGATCCAAATATAGATTGATGGTTGTGTTAGTTTTTTTATTGACATATATGTTCTCGAATGTACTAATTGATAGTGAACACAAATTTCTAATTTAGGAACATGAAGATTGGGAAGCAGAATTCAATGGAAATGAAATCCTACCTCAATTTGATCTTTTCATCGTTGGCAATGCATTCACCTAGATTACTCTGTGATTAACCAAAGATTCACTTTTAAATCATCAAAGGAGGGATGAGTATAATTCAGTAATGGAGGATGAAATACATCCAACCCTAATGAAATTTCATAAATAGAAATTAATTGTATTTTATTAGAGTCTTTATAACACTCATAAACATAATCTCCAACTATCGCAGGATCTGAACCTCCCTTGTACTCTCAATTTACGTGGCACCTAGGTGAAACAGTGTGCTACAAACTCAGCGGGGCACAAAGATTTCCCATTTGAGTCCATGTTCAGAAGTTATTTGAAGTAGTGTACTAAATAAAATAATTTTATTTAATTATTTTATTTATGGTTATGTCAGCCTTAGTGTTTCATACATAAGGATCTCACTAACAAAGGTTGTTTCCCTTCTAGGGTAAATTACATGTGTTTAAATAATCTGTGACCACATATTTCTTATCTATGCAACGTTTTAATGACTATATCATTTCTATAAAATGTATCTTATAAAAGTTATTTAATATTTTTATACAATTTATTGTCCAAACAACGAGACTCATAGTCTCACAACGTCTCATCACATATCTCTAGAAATATGAGAATAAATATTCCAAAGTCATAAATGAAAAAAAAGAGGGTCTCCAAAATTTTCCCTCATTCAAGGTTTTCATCCTGAATAAGAAAACTAGTGAAAAAACATGGAATCTAATCTCACACCAAGCTCTCCTACTCCTTGAAACTGTCTTGAATGTTTGGGTGTTATCACAACACGAGAACAAATGGGATGATCCATCCTCATATGGTCTTCTACATTCGATGACATGCCCTGGATCATGCACGTATCTCATCAAATGAGAAATGTAGAAAATGTAACGTACCCACTCTATTTGTGGGGGTAGGGAAAGGTTGTTGGAATCCTTCAAAAGACATTGTATCATCTTGAATGACGTGATGAACCTCGGGTATAGCTTTTCATTCCTGTTGAAAACGAACACGAAAGTAATCAACATATCCTTCATCACTTGGATAGTGTGCTTAGGATTCCCATCATTCTGTGGTGAAATGACGTACTCATACATAGTTGGGTCCTAAATGCCTCCTATAGTATTATCCACAATTGTGATTCAAACCACACATCACGATTGGAGAAAAACATCAAGGTTACCCCGTGAAGTCAGATGATCTCCCGCATTTTCAACTGCCCCAAACACTCCACCAAACTATTATCCCTAATAATAAGGAATCATGCCAAATTAGTGAGTTAGTCTATATTTTTGATGCATTATCTAGGGTGTGTGTGGCACGTCTTGTGGTGAACGTGTAACTGTTTTTGTCACCCCGCATTCCCACTTTCCAAAGGCAGGCGACATCCACTCCTTATTCAAGGATGTCTACTCCTTGATCGAAATAGGATAATGGGATTTCAGTTCTTCCTTCTGTGTATTCCTCCTCAGAACTCATCACCTAGTATGTGTCTCCCTCACATACTTAAGACATTGTTCATGAAACTCTTCCTAGCACCATATCTTCATGGACACTAGTTAATTAAACTGCTTTTTTCAGGACATTCCAAGGGGTCCGGTCATGGAAGAAACCTTCGGTTAGGGGATTAGTCAGGTTTTGCATCACTGGAATGTCGGGACACTGTGGGATTGGTGTGTCTGTCTTTTGTCCTTTATTATAGGTCTTCTTGAGGGTGCAGAAGCCTGAGGAATCCCGCATCGAACATGGGGAATCATATGCCATGGGAATGTATCTAAGGTTTTCCTCAGCTTCGCATGTTTAACATGGGGTATGTTGCATGTTTAACATCTAGTGGAGATAGATTGGAATGATCAGAACACTGACTAAAGTGGATCATATGGGTGCAACCCCTTGAGGGAACACCGATATTGGTGTCAAAGTATGTTTGGATTCACAAATTTCATTAAATGGAATGGGGCATGAGCTAGCATGATCCCACCGGGATGTGGCGGCCTGGGTATGAATCAGGATGGATGATATGTGGATGAATGAAGTGAAGGGGGATGAAATTGGTCCATCGTAAGGGAGACAGTGAGGTTAGGCTTGAGCCTCAAAGATACTTCTTACGTATCCCCGTGGCGGGGAATCAAAGTCCTCATAGTTCAGTGAATATAGTTTGTCTTGAAAACGACTTACTGCTAAATAGGGTGACAACGGCTTGTTGCTGAATGGGGGGTTAATGGATCACCACTGGGTGCGGTCGCAATGGCTTACTGCTGGATGGGGTCACAACGGCTTACCATTGGATGGGGTCGGTCCGTCTTGAAGATGGTTGGGATGACCTGTGGATGGTGGGATTGAACCTCAGGGTGGCTTCCTACGTACCCTGCCTTGGCAAGAATCAAAGACCACGTAGTTTAGGTAGGGCATGAGTCGATGAACCGACGTGAATGGGGACCTTGGTCCAGGTGGATGGTGGGCTTGAACCTCAGGGATATTTCCTACGTACCTTGCTTTGGAAAAGGTCAAAGTCCTCATAGTTCAGATGGGTTTGTGTGCAAAATCTTACAGCTGACTAGGGAAACAATGGCTTACCGCTAATTGAGGCCAAAATATTAACGTCATGCATGACTGGGAAAAAATGACATGAATTAGGGTTGGGGCGATCAATGGGTGTTGGTATTGAACCTCGTGGAGGATTCCTATGTACCTCTCCTTGGAAAGGATCAATGAACTCATAGTTTAGATAGGGGCTTGGTTCACCGACGTGAATGGTCGGGACCAATGGATGGTGGTGGGCTTGAACCTCGGGGAGGCTTCCTATGTACCTTGCCTTGGAAAGGATCAATGTCTTTGTAGTAAGGGAAGGGGGCATGGGGATTACACTCTAGGATACCCAGGTTGTTGGTGAACCAATGTGAAGATGGTCGAAATGACCAATGGGTGTTGGGCTTGAACCTCGTGGAGGCTTCCTACGTACCTTGCCTCAACAGGATCAAAGACCTCATAGTTTGTGATTGGGGCATGGGGCGTACGCTCTAGGATGCCCAGGAAGGATTTCATGGTCGGTTCTTGCTCAAAGCCCATGTGAGCCGTGCTCGGCGTGAGAAATAAGAGACACCAGATACCTGACAATCATGTCGTGAAAGGTGCGTCTGTGGGAAGTGGAGTGGGGCTTACGCGTGATTGCAGCCAAAAGAGAAAATATGGGCTTATTCATGGTTAGAAACCCGATGAGTTTGGGACTTACTCCAGGATGGAGGCCCGATGGAGACAAAGCGCATTGGGAGAGGGATTTGGGACCAAAGAAAAGAGGGGTAAGGATGCTGCCTCCTGCAAGAAAAGATATGGGCTTACACCAAGGTGGCTTCCCTTTCCCCGTGGAAAAATGCCACTCCAATAAGGAGGATATCTTCCCTTTTGAGTGAGGATCTCATCCTCGTGGAGACCAGTGGGCATGGATAATGTCCAAGGTGGGGGCACCCTGCGTGTGAGGCATGAGGCAAGGTCACAGTTTAACGTAATGTGCTAAGGATGATGGTGCTTGAAAGTTTGACATCCTGTAGCTCGGACGAGGTGGGTGCACTCCACACCCCTAGGGCTTCCATAATTGGTACCCTCTGCTCCTTTGTGCAGAGAGGGGACGAGGAATTCCATGGTGAGGTGGGGTCATGGAGTGAACTGTCATGGGGTCCACGTTAGTGTGAGTATGTGAGGAAGCAATAGCCATTAGCATGCCAACACAAAGAATAAATAGGCAAAGCAACCCAACTGGTGGTTTCGTCTAGGGTACTTTGATGTTGTGTTGTGAGAACCTAGGAGGTTGCACAAGAAATGAGTATGTAGAGACGATTCTTTGGGAATGAATGGCGCTCTAAAATGATTCACAGAAGAGGGATATCACATGTGCACAAGGCGGGAGACTTGTGCGTAAAAGGGGCCGATGCGTGAAAAAGGGGAGGACCATAGAACGCAATTGGGATGGTGCGAAAAAAGGACCTAGACGGGTGTGAAATTGGGATGCTGCGTGAAAAATAATGGGCCACCGCGCAATTGAGCACTGGGCGCGAAGAAGAGCGGCCCGACGTGTGAAAGGAATGGTGCGTGAAAACGGTCGGGCCGGTGCGCAAAAGGAATTATGCACTGAAGAACTGATTGCACCCAATTTGGAAGGAATTGCATGCGGGGGAAGGGGCCCGATGGGACTTGGATAAGGAACAAGCCCGAGTAGTCACATGCAATGGCGGACCCCCAAGAGACCTGACAAGAAAATGTTTTTACCTGAGATCCATATTTTTTCCGCACGAGGGATGAATTTCAACAAGGGAAGACAGTTCAGATTCCTCAGCTCGGATGTCGAAGGGGTGACCTTCTATTTATAGGTGATCGAGAACCCTGGTCCTCTTGAAAAACAAGCCGATGCGAAATATTGAGTGCCCAATATCGGAAGTGTAGAGATTAACCACGCGGAGTGGTGGCGTGAAAAAGTTCCATGCCCGCACGAAAAACTCTCACGATTCCTGGTGTTCTTCACGCGGGACCTATTTTTTTCGCACAACTCAATTTTTTTTCATGCGCCCCACCAGGACGTCCGGAATGGATCGACGGTTCCAAATATTGCTTCACTTTGTCACGCCCCAACCTTTTTCATCTCTGGAGCGTTTTTTCAAAGTCTAAAAATGCCCCCCTGAGAATCAGATCGGTGAGGGGCCGCGAAGGTCAGATTACGAGGGAAACGCCGCGATACAAGACTCCCTGGGGATGCTGCACGCTTAAAACTACAGTGCTGCGAAAAACCCACATGGAGCGTGCAATTTGCTTTTTGCGCCTGTGAGGAAACCTCTCATTGTGCCTATAAAAGGCCCCACAGGTCCCAACGTTCTGTACGGATTTTCTCGCTTGATAAGCTCGGAGCTCTCTTGCACGAAAAATTTCATCTGCTTGCACAAAAAACGCTTCGGTTGCGCATAATTTGTCGCCTTTAGTCGTCTTCTTTGCGCGCTAACCCTGGATTTTCCGCGCCAGCCCTGATTTTTAACGCCGGCCATTGATTTTTCACACCGGCTCCTAATGTTTTGTTCCAACTCCTTCTTTTTCAGCTGACTCCTTAAAATCATGCTGGCTGGAGATGTCCTCCAATTGGGCTGACAGTGAGAGGGAAACAGCATATGCTACTTGAAGGGTTGAGATGGTTTCCAACTCCGAGGTTTATGGCGCCCGAAAGATCGTATCCAAAAACCATACCCTTTTCGACATGTTGACCTTAGTACAGGAGGACTATGCATTGTCTTCCAATATGCCAATCTGGGACTTCAGAATCTTGGGGGAGGTACCTGTGCCAAGGATTGAGGTCGAAACACCACGGTCATGGGTGACCCGCGAGGATGAGCTACCCAGTATAACATCACCTACAACGGCCATCCTACTAGAGAAACCAGAAACCTGGATGTTTACATCCTGAATCCCAGTACCAGGGTCATCTCAGGGAGTGACCCTATTATGGAGAGTTCTTCGGCCCTTTACCCGAGCACCTTCTGTCAGAGTGTTACTGATGAGACCAAAGACTGGTTTCAGGATTGGGATCTATGGTCTATAGGCAACTTCACCAGTGAATGGGCCTGGGAGTATTGGGTTGGCCAGACATGCAACCAGTTTGGGGAAGAACTGCGGCACATCGGTTTGTTCGAGGTGGTGTGGACATCACAGTTTCACTTCTACCACCAGTCTGAGCTTGGTCCAGAGTGGTTTACTCGATGGTCCCCTGACGCCAATACCTTTCACCTTCATCATGGGGGGGGGGGGGGGGTTGGCCTTAGCCTGTGGGATATCCATTTCATCGGGGGTATCCCTCTGGATGGGAATTATAATGACCCATACTTTACATACATTGTTATTACATCAGAATTGAAGCATACTTATTACAACATATAACAAAACCACGAAAGGACTATATAGGTATAGTGTCTTTAGAAACTGGGAAACATAAACAACTGGTTCATAAAGAATCTACATTGTCTCACATTTATTTCATCATATCTAGAGTCTCTTTGGGAATATCCTGCTTAATAACCTTCTTCCTGACCTGGGGGAAAGAAAACATACAAAAAGGTGATCTCAAATGCTCAGTAAGGGTAAACAAAACAAAAATAAATCACATCATATTCATAAGAACATAACATTTTTGAAATCTTAACCTGCAAAAGAAATATTAATTTCATAACATGGGATAAATCATGGCAGTGAAATGTAATCACAATAATAATAACTTTAAACATGATGCTTTGTGGCTTACACACATAATCATAGAGAATCATTTCTTATTAGTCAAGACTCATTGCCAAGACTATCTTAGTGGACAAAGTCCATTTCTGAACCGAGTTCATTCCTCGTTTCAGTCCTGTTTCACTGAACCGGTTTAACATGCAGTTCCAGTCATGTCTATCTCATGAGATATAAAATCTTTACCCAATTAATTGGATGGAGATATAGGTCCCACCCATCTCATAATGAAATCATTCTTACTTGTGTGCCACAAAATCATAAATCATACATCATTTCATAACCCATGTAATAAAAATGGAATTCTTAAACAACATGACATCATAAAACAATTCATATATGATAAAGGAATTCATAAAAATAATGCCATCACAACATAATCAAATCAATGTAATAATAGGGATTGAAACAAAACCCTATATTATCTTCGATGGAAAATTATTTTGATAAAAAACTTGAACTCCATTCTTGAGGAAAATATCCTTTCTACTTCAAAAACATTTTCCTTTCTTAACATGTCATACAATTTTAAACTTAAATTAGTTGATTAAAAATAAACTTGAAAACTTTTAAAGGAATATTCTTTGAAATAATGTTTTAAAAATCCATTCATGTCGTATAAGTTAAAAAAACATTCTTCTCGTACTTTGGTCGGAAAAGTCCAAAAGTACCTCGTACGAAAAACGACAAAAGATTCCTTTCATATCTTTTACTAAAAACTCACTGAAGGGTAAAATTGGATTTAAAATATTTTATAATGATGTAAATATTACATATTGAGGAAACATGGATGTGGATGATAAAATTCACCCCAGTAAATTCCAAAGTATAAACAATCTCGGATAAAAATGAGATTGTAATATTTCCCTTACCTTAGGTCCAATTTGCTTCGTAAGTGTCCGAACCTCCTGTATAATGATTTAAATAATGTTATTGACTTATTCCAGAATCATAATTATTTTTATGATATCATATATGGTCATATTCTTAGCTTATTATTAGTAATATTTCATTGCTACTTGTTATTCGGGTGTTTATTACTTTTTTGTTCTTATACGTGTTTTGTTGAATAAAATCTTATTTTTCTTTTAAGGTTATAGATAAATCATTTACAGAATGGTATTAGTGTAATATATATCATATTAATTCATCCAATTCATTTATATAATCATTATGCAATGAAGATCATGTAGAATGAGTCGCATCACATAGTGGAGACGGTATTCCGTACATACGCACGAGTGATGACATCGTTCCCATGATTGTGGAATTGTATTGGAGTGTATATATACTATTTCAGAATCAATATCACTTTACAATAATCATATATAGTAATTATTTACACCATTATACCCATCCAAGTAAGGTGGTGGTGGAAAATAGATTACACCACGGCGTGGAGACGGTATTCCGTACGTACGCTCGCGTGGTGATTTCGTTTTCTGTAGGATGGATAGATGGTGAAATAGGGTTGTTTAATACTTATAATAACATATTAGTATATGGGTGATACTGATGTTATTACTCCATAATGAAACAACTAAAGAAGAAGAAGTGGAAGAAGAAATGAAGATGAAAGAATTGGTAACAGACATTACCTCTTCTTTGAAGTGCTTCTTTGAGACCTTCTTTTAGGGCACTAAAATTGGTATTTGGAGAAGACCAGTACCTATAGGATGTCTTTAGGGAAGTGGATAGAAGAAATTATTAGGGTTTGTCTGAGCTTGAAGGCTCAATGTGGTGTGAGTAAAAGAGGGAGGAGGTTCTCTTTTATAAGGGAGGATAGGGGCACCTTTGGAATAAATAAATATATTATTTTATTATAAAGCCAAATTCGGTTTTTAATAGCTCCAAATTAATATATTTAGAAGATAAGGTTGGTATGGGTCTAAATCCTCTCATAAAATAGAATTTAGACAAGTTTAGGTATCAATTTTCACCTTATCATTTAGATTTAACTTTAAGTTAGATAATTTTACTTTTACCGTGTCTTCTGGTTTTCTTACACTATAAGGTTAATAAACTTACTATATCAAGACAAACGAACCCCAAGTTGTTTATTATTAATATATATAACCTTATCTAAGTCATTTGGCCGAACCTTGGATTTTTAGGAATAAAATAACAATTAATAATATAATATTTGTTTTAAAAACTATTTTATGTCAATTTTGACACTATTTGGTAATTTATTTTTGTGAAAATCATAAAAGAATGATTAGTTCGAAAACATTTAATTAAATCAATAATAACATGTCATATTAACATATAAAATTATTTTAATTCATGAAAAGTCTCAAATTACATTTATTTGGGTATTTATAACATCAATTATGTAAATATTTCATTAATAAGATAATTACTGCATCATCATTGTATCATAAATAAATTAAATTATTTTAAGTCTAAAAATTACAAATAAAATACCATTATGTAGGAAATACTTTTAGATTTCTAATGAATATTTATAGTCGAATTTATCTTATGTATAACCCCATATTAAAAATGATTTACTTATTAATCTTTGATTTTAACTGTTTTAACCCTTCTTTAAATAAATTAATAATAAATGTCCTAATCTAATCCAAGTGGGCCTAAATGGTCATATTTAATTCCTAAGTTTGTTTTTGGTCGAATTACACTTATCCAATAGAATTATGACATGTTTTAGTGTAATATTAATAACACCTTTACCCTTAATTACCCTATTTACTTTTAACCGTGGTAAATAAAAGTAAAAAGTTACTATTCACCAAAAAATTATTTAAATTTCATTGAACCACATTTTACTTACTGACATCAACCGTGTCTCTCGGAGTTTCGAAATTCCACTCACATAAGTGTTAAAATTAAGTTTTATGAAAAATTCAGTTTTTTTAACTACGACTTAGTGGTTTCACTATTCATCAAAAATTGAAAGTTTTCAGAAAAATACCAAAATATCACCCTAGGCTAAGTTCGATATTCCGAATCCCAAAATGAAGTCCATTTTGAAAAATAAAATTTATAAAATTTCAAAAAGTGGTTATTACTATTCATAACGGCTAGTTTTAATAATATTTTAATAGCATATCGTTGTTTAGTGAAACTCGGTATTGCGTACGACGCAAGCTATCGAGGAAGGTCGCGGTTGCGTGTAAAGCAAGACAAGCTAGTGTTGTGTGTAGTGAAATATTCCTTTGATAAAAACAAAATATTTCTCATAAAAGTCTCATGCGTTACATTCTACCCCTCTTAAAATGAATTTCTCCCTCGAAATTCGTCACTTTGTAACAAAAAGATGAGGATACCTATCCCTCATCACATGCTCAAGTTCCCATGTAGCTTCTTCTAATTGGTGGTTCCTCCATAAAACTTTCACCAATCGAGTGGTCTTGTTCCATAGGACTTTTTCGCTACGATCCAAAATCTCTATCAGTTGTTCTTCATAAGAAAGATCTTGCTCCAGCGGTACAACTTCTGAGCTGAGTACATGTGAAGGATCAGGTATGTACTTTCTTAGGAGAGATACATGGAACACATCGTGAACTTGAGAGAGATTCGGTGGAAGCGCCAACCGGTAAGCTACCTTTCCAACACGATCCAGTATTTCCAAAAGACTGATATATCTAGGGCTCAACTTCCCCTTCTTTCCAAATCTCATGACCCTCTTCCAGGGAGATATTCATAAGAACACTTTATCAACCACTTCAAACTCTATCACTTTTCTTCGGTTGCCGGCATAACTTTTTTGTCGACTCTGAGGTGCTCTTATGTGTTGTTGAATAGATCTGACCTTTTCTGCCATTTAATCAACGAGATCAGGTCTTAATAGCTTTCTTTCCCCAACTTCATCCCAGCAAGTTGGATTCCTGCATTTCTTTCCATTGAGAGCTTCATAAGGAGCCATCTGAATACTAGAGTTAAAGCTATTATTATAAGAAAATTCCACCAAAGGTAGGTGTTGATCCCAAACACCTTTGAAATCCATAGAGCAAGCTCTCAACATATCTTCTAGAGATTGAATTGTTCTCTCAGACTGACCATCTGTCTGAGGATGATAAGTAGTGTTCAAACTGAACTCTGTATCCAGAGTATGCTGAAGACTTCGCCAGAACTTCGAGGTAAATGTCAGATCCTGATCAGATATAATAGAAAGTGTTAGTCCATGCAATCTTACCACTTCCTTTACATATATCCTGGAAAGCTGATCCAGAGAGAAATCCTCTCTAATAGCAATGAAGTGTGCAGACTTTGTAAGATGATCAACTATGACCCAGATAGCATTATTGCCTTTGGATGTTTTAGGAAGTCCTGTGACAAAGTCCAGAGTGATGTTTTCCCATTTCCTTTCGGGTATGGGTAATGGTTGTAACATCCCCTTAGACTTCTGTCTCTCAGCTTTAACTTGCTGACAAACCAAGCATCAAGAGACATATTCAACAACATCACTTTTCATGCTATCCCACCAGAAGTAATCTTTTAGGTCCTTATACATCTTCGTTCTTCCAGGATAAATAGAGAATGAAGAACTATGAGCCTCATCCAGCAGCTCCTTCTTTAATTCGGGGATGGGAGGAACACAAACCCGATTCCTGAACTTTATTATCCCATCACAATCAAGGTTGAATTCAGGAATATTTCTCACCTTCTTTTGTAACTCTACATCTTCTTTCTGCACCTCTTTAATCTTCACATTTATAGATGGTTGAACATTCATTTGAGAAAGATACGATTTCCCCCTTCCATTATAATTCCAAGATCCATCCTTTGTAAATCCATAAATATTGGATCTTTTGTGATCCTCATCATGGATAAACTGGCATGGTCTTGTCGACTTAATGCATCTTCCACCTTGTTTGATTTCCCAGGGTGGTAATTAATTGAGCAGTCGTAATCCTTAATCAGCTCTAACCATCATCTTTGGTGCATATTCAGCTCCTTTTTTTGTGAAAATATACTTTAAACTTTTATGATCAGTATAAATGTCACAGCTTTCTCCATAAAGATAATGCCTACAAATCTTTAATTCAAAGATTATCACAGCTAACTCCAAATCATGTGTTGGGTAATTTTGCTCATGGATTTTCAACTGTCGTGAGGCATAAGCTATCACCATATCATTTTGCATAAGAACACACCCCAACCCCTTCTTGGATGCATCACTGTAGATCATAAACCTTTCTCCACTACCAGGCAGTGTGAGAACAGGTGCACTGGATAACCTTCTTTTCAACTCCTTGGAATTTTCGTCACATTCTTCCGTCCAAACAAACTTAACTCCTTTCCGAGTCAACCTGGTGAGTGGATTAGATAATCGTGAAAAATCATTCACAAAACGTTGATAATATCCATCCAAACCAAGAAAACTTTGGATCTCATTTACTGTTGTTCGTCTCGAACATCTTTCGATAACCTCTTTTTTTGCTGGATCCATAGATATCCCCTCTTTGGAGATTAAGTTACCCAAAAATGCTACTTTTTGAAGCCAAAATTCACACTTGGTAAATTTGGCATAAAGCTTATCCTTTCTTAGGGTCTTCAATATAATTCTCAAGTGATTTTCATGTTCTTCCTTTCTCTTTGAATAGACAAGAATATCTTCTATAAAGACTACCAGAAATTGATCATGCTAGTTTCTAAAGACTCTATTCATCAGATCCATGAAGATAACAGGGGCATTAGTAAGACCAAATGGCATCACAATAAATTCATAGTGTCTATACTATGTACGGAAAGTCGTCTTTGTTATATCCTCCCTTTTGACCCTTAATTGATGATACCCTGAATGAAGATCAATCTTGGAATAGTATTGAGCTCTGCGTAGTTGGTCAAATAAGTCATCAATGCATGGGAGATGATATTTCTTCTTGATAGTGATCTTGTTAAGTTCTCGATAATCAATGTATAGTCTCATTGATCCATCTTTCTTCTTAACAAACAGAACAGGTGCTCCCCAAGGTGACGCACTAGGGCGTATGAATCCCTTATCAAGATTTTCTTGGTGTTGCTTCTTCAATTCCTGCAACTCAATTGGGGACATTCTATAAGGTGTCTTCGAAATAGGCAAAGCACCCGATACGAGTTCTATTGAAAACTCAACTTCATGATTTGGTGGATGACCTGGAAATTCCTCCAGAAAGACATCATCAAACTCCCGTACAATGGGAATATTCTTAATCATGAGATTCTCACCAACCATATGAGATAAATAACCCTAATTTAGTGGAATCAAGACCCATAAGATGGAAGAAATTTTCACTGGAAGGTTATGTTCATCCTTGCATCGATAGACGATCATAGATTGATCTGGAATATGAAATGTGAATTCCCTTCTTTGGAAATTGATATGATCTCCATATAGAGAAAACCAATCCATGCCAAGAATCACATCAAATTCCACTATAGGAAGGATCACAAGATTTGTAGGAAGCACTTTCCCACAAACTTCAATCGGGGAAGAATTATAAACTTTTGATGCGACTGTTGTGCCATTAGGTGTTGTCACAGCTAACTCAATATCTAATTGTTGAGGTAATACGGTGATACCCTTAAAAAAATCATCAGAAATAAAAGAGTGGGTGGATCCAGAATAAAATAAAACATTTCCTACTTTAGAGTGGATGGTAAGTGTACCTTTCACCACATCGTTATCGTACTCCACCTCACTGATAGAAATTCCATGTGACTTTCCTTTGTCTTTAGAATTATGATTCTGTTGATGTCGATCATCATCAACAACCCTTGGATTAGGGCATTTATTGCCATAATGCCCCATCTATTTTCACTTGAAACATTGAAGTGTAGTAGGTTCATTCTATGTGTCCCTTCCTTTGTTTGCATCATTAGACATCTTCCTCCCATCATTGCGGCATTCAAATGCCCGATGACCTTCTTTTCCACATTTGAAATATTTACTTGTCCCTTTAAGACAACTCCCTCCATGTTTCTTTCCACACATTGAGAATAAGGGAAATCTCATCTTCTTTTCAGTGTGCTCTTTATATTTTCCTTTGAATTCCATTTTCCTCTTCTTATCAAACCCATATGACTGATGGGTTACTCCAATATCCATCTCAACTTTGAGAGCACATCGAATAATTTCCTCATAGCTATTGAAGTCCCTTATGGCTAAGGCCCTTCGAAGACTTGGTTTTAAGCCACTAAAGAATCGATCGATCTTACTCTCATGTTGGATAATAATACCAGAAGCGTACCTTGCAAGTCTTGTAAAATTTGTTTCATAGGTACCAATAGATTCATCATCCTTTAGCTTTAGTTCAAGAAACTCTTTCTCAATCTTTGTTCAGAGAATATGAGGGAAGTACTTATTGAAAAATAAGTTCTTGAACTCGTCCCATTCCATGGACCCAATTTCATCCCTTTTCCTCGTATTCTTAACAAGATTCCACCACTAATCAACATCTCCTTCCAAACGATACACTGCTTGGATGACTTTATCATGTTCAGAACATTGAAGAACTAAAAATTTCTTTTTAGTAGTACTGATCCATTGTTCAGAAACTAATGGATCAGTAGACCCGCTGAATGAAGGTGGACGCTGCCTCAAGAAAGATTCAACAGAATGTTGCTCCTTCATTTGCTCGTTGGGAAGTCCTGTATTATTCATAGCTTGAGGAAGTTCTGTGAGCATGGCTACAAGATTTTTCATTCCATCTCCCATAACGTTTGGTTGCTCAGGGGGGCAATCATTGCATTTCCCATCGCATTCCGCATTAACATGGTTCCTTCGGGTTCCAACCATTGACAAAAACCAAGAAGAATAGTGTGAGAAACACTAATTATAATTGGAAAAACACATAATCAGGAATAAAATTTCACACTTAAGGATTATCCTTGGTTATTCATGGTCATTTATAAAACACTAAGATTGTGTTCTATGCTTAGAATTATCCTTAGGGTTCTTACTAAGGCTTTCACATCCTAGTTTCCAAAGGTTGACTATACAATTCCTCTGATACCAACTATAACAACCCATACATTACATACATTGTTATTACATCAGAATTGAAGCATACTTATTACAACATATAAAAAAACCACGAAAGGACCGTATAGGTATAGTTTCTTTAGAAACTGGGAAACATAAAAAACTGGTTCATAAAGCATCTACATTGTCTCCCATTTTTTTCATCAAATCTAGAGTCCCTTTTGGCATATCCTACTTAATAACCTTCTTCCTGACCTGGGGGAAAGAAAACATACAAAAGGGTGAGCTCAAATGCTCAGTAAGGGTAAACAAAACAAAAATCAATCACATCATATTCATAAGACCATAACATTTTTTAAATCTTAAACTGTAAATGAAATCATAATTTCATAACATGGGATAAATCATGGCAGTGAAACGTAATCAAAATAATCATAACTTAAAACATGAAGCATTGTTTCTTACACACATAATCATAGAGAATAATTTCTTATTAGTAAAGACTCATTGCCAAGACTGTCTTAGTCGACAAAGTCCATTTCTGAACTGAGTTCATTCCTCGTTTCAGTCCTGTTTCACTGAACCGGTTTAACCTGCCATTCCATCCATGTCTATCTCATGAGATATAAAATCTTTATTCAATGTATTGGAGGGATATATAGGTCCCACCCATCTCATAATGAAATCATTCTTACTTGTGTGCCACAAAATCATAAATCATACATCATTGCATAACACATGTAATAAAAATGGAATTCTTAAACATCATGACATCATAAAACAATTCATATAAGATAAAGGAATTCATAAAAATAATTCCATCACAACATAATCAAATCAATTTAAAAATAGGGAAAGAAACAGAACCCTATATTATCTTAGATGGAAAATAATTTTGATAAAACACTTGAACTCCATTCTTGAGGAAAATATCCTTTTTTACTTCAAAAACATTTTCCTTTCATAACATGTAATTAAATTTTAAACTAAAAGAAGTTGATTAAAAATAAACATGAAAACTTGTAAAGGAATCTTCTTGTAAATAATGTTTTAAAAATCCATTCATGTTGTATAAGTTAAAAAAACATTCTTCTCGTACTTTGGTCAGAAAAGTCAAAAAGTACCTCGTATGAAAAACGACAAAAGATT
The DNA here is from genome assembly GCA_963277665.1 of Viscum album. NCBI lineage: Eukaryota > Viridiplantae > Streptophyta > Magnoliopsida > Santalales > Viscaceae > Viscum > Viscum album. Next base: position 28,959,144 of record OY728150.1, on the reverse strand, counting down.
CCTTTCATATCTTTTACTAAAAACTCACCGAAGGGTAAAATTGGATATAAAATATTTTATAATGATGTAAATATTACATATTGAGGAAACATGGATGTGGATGATAAAATGCACCCCAGTAAATTCCAAAGTATAAACAATCTCGGATAAAAATGAGAATGTGATATTTCCCTTACCTTAGGTCCAATTTTCTTTGTAAGTGTCTGAAACACCTGTATAATGATTTAAATAATGTTATTGACTTATTCCAGAATCATTAGTATTTTTATGATATCATATATGGTCATATTCTTAGCTTATTATTAGTAATATTTTTTTGCTACTTGTTATTCGGGTGTTTATTACTTTTTTGTTCTTATACTTGTTTTGTCGAATAAATTCTTATTTTTTTAGGTTATAGATACCTCATTTAAAGAATGGTATTAGTGTAATATATATCATATTAATTCATTCAATTCATTTATATAATTATTATGCAATGAAGATCATGTAGAACGAGTCGCATCACATCGTGGAGACGGTATTCTGTACGTACGCACGAGCGATGATATCATTCCCATGATTGTGGAATTTTATTGGAGTATATATATACTATTTCATAATCAATATCACTTTACAATGATCATATATAGTCATTATTTACACCATTATACCCTTCCAAGTAAGGTGGTGGTGGAAAATAGATTACACCACGGTGTGGAGAAGGTATTCCGTACGTACGCACGCGCGGTGATTTCGTTTTCCATAGGATGGATAGATGGTGAAATAGGGTTGTTTCATACTTATAATAACATATAAGTATATGGGTGATACTTAGTTTATTACTCCATAATGAAACAACTAAAAAATAATAAGTGGAATAAGAAATGAAGATGAAAGAATCGGTAACGGACATTACCTCTTCTTTGAAGCGCTTCTTTGAGACCTCCTTTTAGGGCAATAAATTGGTCTTTGAAGAAGACCAGGACCTCTAGGATGTCTCTAGGAAAGTGTAGAGCAGAAATTAGCAGGGGTTGGCCGAGCTTTAAGGCTCAATGTGGTGTGAGGAAAAGAGGGAGGAGGTGACCTTTTATAAGGGAGGAGAGGGGCACCTTTGGTATAACTAAAAATATTATTTTATTATAAAGAAAAATTAGGTTTTTAATAGCTCAAAATTGATATATTTCGAAGATAAGGTGGTTATGGGTCGAAATACTCTCATCAAATAGAATTTAGACAAGTTTAGGTATCAATTTTAACCTTATCATTTAGATTTAACTTTAAGTTAGATAATTTAACTTTTACCGTGTCTTCTTGTTTTCTTACACTACGAGGTTAATAAACTTATTATATCAAGCCAAACGAACCCAAAGTTGTTTATTATTAATATATATAACCTTATATAAGTCATTGGGCCGAACCATAGATTTTTAGGAATAAAATAACAATTAATAATATAATATGTGTTTTAAAAACTATTTTATGTCAATTTTGACACTATTTGGTAATTGATTTTTGTGAAAATCATAACAGAATGATTAGTTCGAAAATATTTAATTAAATCAATAATAACATGTCATATTAACATATAAAATTATTTTAATTCATAAAAAGTCTCAAATTACATTTATTTGGGTATTTATAACATCAATTATGTCAATATTTCATTAATAAGATAATTACTACATCATCATTGTATCATAAATAAATTAAATTATTTTAAGTCTAAAAATTACAAATAAAATAAAATTATGTAGGAAATATATTTATATTTCTAATGAATATTTATAGTCTAATTTATCTTCTGTATAACCCCATATTAAAAATGATTTACTTATTAAACTTTGATTTTAACTATTTTAACGCTTCTTTAAATAAATTATTAATAAATGTCCTAATCTAATCCAAGTGGGCCTCAATGGTCATATTTTATTCCTAAGGTTGTTTTTGGTCGAATTACATTTATCCAATAGAATTAGGACATGTGTTAGGGTAATGTTAATAACACTTTTACCCTTAATTACCCTATTTACTTTTAACCGTGGTAAATAAAAGTAAAAAGTTACTATTTTCCAAAAAAATTATTTTCATTTAATTGAACCACATTTTACTTACTGACATCAACCGTGTCTCTCAGATTTTTGAAATTCCACTCACAGAAGTGGTAAAATTATGTTTTATGAAAAATTCAGTTTTTAAACTACCACTTACTGGTTTCACTATTCATCAAAAATTGAAAGTTTTCAGAAAAATACCAAAATTTCACCCTAGGATCATTTCGATATTAAGAATCCAAAAATGAAGTCCATTTTAAAAAATAAAATTTATAAAATTTCAAAAAGTGGTTATTACTATTCATAACGGCTATTTTTAATAATATTTTAATAGCATATCGTTGTTTTGTGAAACTCGGTATTGCGTACGATGCAAGCTATTGAGGAAGGCCACAGTTGCGTGTAAAGAAATCCAAGATAGTGTTGTATGTAGTAAAAGATTCCTTTGATAAAAAAATATTTCTCATAAAAGACTCAGGCGTTACAGGCATCATTATGATGAATTCCTCCCAACGAGGAAAAACTGGGGTGACAGATCACAAACTCATATGATGACATGGCACCTGCTGGAGTTGGCCAAGGAAGGGCTGGGGGTCAAGGATTTCTTGAAGGACATTGCTTACAGGAAATGGTTCAGATTGTTCCTGAAAAAAGATCCAGAAGTCAAGTTATTGGGGCAAGGGAGACTGTGTTCGACCGCGGCACAGAAGAGTAAGAGCGGATCATATTGGAGGATCCTTGAGGTGGGGGACTATCAGTCATGGGGCTTCAGCCTAAATGAGAGTAGAGACCCGAATATCTGGTACGCTGGATTTCTTGTCACATTTCTGAGTGGGTGTCTCTTACCGATGAGGGACACAAGGATGGGAGTTCGCCCAGCGTCCCTCGTGATGGATGGCATCATGGCCGCCAATCAAAGATTCAATCTGGGAGTCCCCATGTTGTCTTGTCTGAATGCCATTTTGGGTCTCATTTCGAGAGGGGGGTCATCGAGGCGGATCTGTGGTCCCATCCAGATATTTTATGGTTGGGTCGCGGCCCATTGTGTTAGGTATACCTTCGCGAATGCCATTCGTCCTCTGGGTAATGGCAAGCGACCTTCCTTGCTGAACATCGCCGGGGTCATGCCGTTGACGCTCAATAAGGAGGGAGTAAGGATCAGGATAGGAAATCATTCCAACTTCACATTCATCCCATTCCCCACCCCAACAGGCCAGCTGATAGATAATGGGAAAGGCTCACTGGAGAAACGGGAATACATCTGGAGCATCAGAGGTGGGGTGCTCATGGTCTGGATTGACATGAAGATCTTTTGTAAGCCCTATGTGTCGTCCATGTTCGCCAGTTAATTCAGATTCCTTCAAAGGATGCCGAAGAGGGTTTATACAGAGGTTCGCGATGAGAGACACCCCTGCGTTGTTCGCCAAATGTGGCTGATGTTCACAACCCAGGGATCTAGAGATGTCATTACCTTTCCCCCCACTGGAGTTGATGTTGTCCTCTCAACAGAATATGTTGAACATTGGTCTATAGCGTACCCTAAAAGACTTTTGCGGAAGTGAGTCTGGCAACTTAAGGTAGCCAATGTAGAACATGGGTGGCGAGAGAGCAGACATGGTGCTTTTGAGGGGGGAAGGTCGGAAGCACGTCAGGCAACTGGGCCCGCACAGGCCGAGACTTCAAAATAAGGGACGTAGCGTGGCACAGCCGGGACCTCATCTCCTAGGGGTAGAGGGGATCATGTAGCAGCCAGGGAACTCCCAGTGAAGCAGATAAGGTATCTTCTCCAACCCTCCAATGATGCAATCTTCCCAGCTCTGTGGTCAGCCTGGATGACCCTGCGACAGTCGATGGGTATCAAATCTCTTTGAAAAAAGATAATGTGAGATGGAATCCGGATTCAGGAGGTCAGACTCATTCATGTTGTTGACAGGGTGAACTTTCATCATTGGCATGTGTACTTGACGGCTATAGATGTATATACACGTCAACGGGGCCGGCGTTCGGAGCCACCATTCTTGGTGAAAGTAACGCTCGGCCAAGAGCATGATCCAGAAAAGATGCTGTCAGAGCATGATGACAGCGATGATGATCCGGAAGTCACTGAGACAGAAGAGGAGGAAGAAGGAGAAGGTGAAAGAGGGGGTGAAGGGGAAGAGGATCCCAAAGGTGGAGGATCTCAGGGGGCGTCCCACCAAGGGAGTCTCCATGAGAGTGGTGAGATCATCGACTCTGATGTAGATATCACTGAGCTGCTTGAGGTATGCAATGTTATTAATATTTTCATGACTTATTATATACTACCTTTACATATTTTATATGAAATATTCATAATTTGTGTGAAATATTAATGTTTTAATACTAAATATAATATTTGAGAATTTTTAGAATTAGTCCAATTGAGTCAGTTTAATATTTTATTTATAACTCTCACCCTACAAATTAAAATTTTGCAGTTCTTGTTTTTTCGGATACCTTATTCAATTTCTCACATATCCGTAGAAGGAATCATGGACCAATTCTGTCATTTGAAGACTCATATGGTCAACACAAGAAGACCCAAATAATTTGGGATGAAACTGGACCATCAATGATTATTGAGTTGTTAGTCTAAATCCTAAAGCCCAGATTTTATGAACCTCCCCCATATGTTCGATATTATCAAAAGGAATCATAGCTAAAATGTTTGAGGTCCAACTATAAGAACAAGGGTCCAAACTAATGCATTTAAATCCAGCCCACCATTCTAGCTGGGAATTAACATCTGAACAGTATTCATGACATATCTCATGATGTACTAATCAAATAGAGATGAGGTTTTTCAGTGCGAAATAGGAAATATTGGCGGCCGACTTTGTTGAAATGATCATTCGGTTTTGAAGGTATATTCCTATTCGAAAACCCTTTCACATTTTGGACTTCAAAAAGACTGGATAGAAATGGACAGATTAATATTGTTTAATAAACCGGCCATAAATTTTGTTCAATATGTCCAAATACCTCCACATTTTGAGAGTGGTCGGCCAATAGTATAATCTAAAACATTGAAGAATACGATATCTAGAGATTTTGCTGTCTAGATGTCCAAATCGTCGAGCCAAGTGGAGGGACCGATTGGGAATGCAAACAGTCCATTTCCTTAGGCTACAAATACATCACCCTCCTCTCCTTCAAAGGGGTTGGCATTTCAGAAGAGATGATAACATATTCTCACGAACAAAGCCTTGCCAAAGGATTGGGAGCACCTTCCATACACAATTTTTCACTTGAGATACCCTTCCTCCTCTTTTTGTTTCCTTTCACTTTTGTGTTTTTCTTCGTTTGTAATCTTGTAAGTTTGTTTTTTGTAATTATATTTTAATGCATGTTTATTCTTAAATATCTCTTATTCTCATAAAACATCTGTAGTTTAATATTAATGTTCTTAAAATAGTTTAAATACAGATTCATTACCTTCCATACTTTTTCTTCCTCATTCAATCGAAATTCTATATTTTTAATTCTCATCATTGTTGGTGTGTGTGTGTGTTCGACATACCACTATTTTTTAATCCCTTTATTTTTATTGTCTTGTTAATTCATCATCATAAATATATAAACCAGATTAATATTAATATTAATGGCTGAGTAAATATATTATTGGTGTGAGTCAAAATTTAGGGATGTTAAGTGATTGAGAGTATTTGCTCGATGAATATTCATTAATTTAACATTGTGTGTGTTGGACTTAACATTTCATGAATTAATGACTTGTTTTGTTTAACGTGTGGTTTCCATGGATTATTGGAAACAAAATTACACTACCATAAACAAGATCTGATTGAGATTAGAACACTAAGTTAAGTTAAGGCTTTGATTAAAACCTTAACACTTAGTAATTCCAATCAACATTATCTTGCGAAGTGGGTGTTAAATTAACTGCAATATAAAGCAAAGCTCCAGGATATCACAATATTAACTCCCTAAAAATGAACTCACCTCAATATTTATCAAATTGTTAAATCAAACACCAATCATTAATCACTTCATTTAAGCTCTGCAAACAAACCCCCCAATCAGAATACAATCAACAAAAAACGAATAACTATTACAAAGTATCATCGACGAGGATTCAACCTGAGTGCTACTATACACATTAGCAGAGCACCGGAACCTTGACCGGTCGATAGAAGACAATCATCTGTGCATTTAAAATGGCGCCATTTCTGGGGTAGGTGATTTATGTGGTAATTAGTTTCTGGTTATTGTAAAAAACCCCAAAAAAACAAAGTGTAATGACCCAAGTCTGGAGCCCTTCCATTGGTACCTCGTACCCGGTTCTCCACATAACCTCAATTGTGTTTCCCCGAATGCCAGAGGCTACCGACTAGCAGTGAGGGCCTTGGTGAGTAAGTGGGGAAACTATGCCCTCATTCGGTAAGGTATACAGTGGAAAAGCAACAGTCAATAGCAGAAGCAGTAACAACATGTATAACAACATAAACCAAACAGCGGAAGCAATGTAGATATATAACAATGATGATAATAATACAGCAGGTACAAGTATCTAAGGAAAGAAACAATCACCAAAACATGCTGGAATACAACTGAAAATAGAGTGCAGAGGAGAATAAAATAAACTCCTCAGCATCGCGAGTCACGGCTCGGTCCCATGCTCTCCAGCTCCAGCACAATCAAGAACCTGAAGTAGAAGGGCGCTTTCCCTTATCTATACCTGCAGCAACATAGTCTGCTTGGGCCCAACAGCATGGCCCAAACAGGGTGTGAGATACAATCCTAGTAGGAAATAACCCAAAGATTTGTTCCTTACAGTCAATGAATACAAGGCAGTATGTAAACGAGAAGCAGTAAACAGGAAAGCAGAAGCAGCTACAATCCACAGTTCTAACAAGTAAAGTACACAAGTAAGCAGCCAGCAAACAAAGAAGAAATAGGTAACCCTTTGGGTATCTCTCATAGCCTAACCCCTATCGTTCAACCTATAAGTACTAGCAACCCTCTAGGAGGCACACACAGTCTCACCTTTCTGGTTCAACTATGAAATTAAGCAGACTCTCTGGGGAAGCACTCACCGTCAATTCCCCCTATAGTCTCGTATCGTGCTAAATGCTCTCTGGGAAAGCACTCAATGTCAATTCACCCTGTGGCCCGCGTCGAGGATCTACAGACTCTCAGAGGAAGCACTCTACGTCAATTCCCTATATAGTCTTGCATCGTAATTAAAAGACACTCTGGAAAATCCCTTCCATCAATTCTCTCTTTGGTCTACTACTCTAGGTTATCACAGTCCTGAGTGAAACTAAACATTCTCAGCACGCGTGTATCGTCCAGCTAAACCTCATGAACAACTTGGCTATCATTCTACGATGCCACAAAAATAATAAAACAACAGTTCCACTATCCTACAACTAGACATGGAAACTAGAAAAATTCCCAACAGGAAAAAAAAGCATAACAAAGCAACCTGAGCACAGAATAAATTAATCTACTCACAAGAAATAACCACTACTAAAGAAAACAATCAAAGAAGGAAAATAGCAGGGGAAAAACAGGAAACACGCAATACCCCATTCAAGGGTATTGGTGGAATTTGCACATAATATTCATCAACCATCTATGGAAAGGCACAAACCACCTACCCCGATACTAGGAGATCAATATATGTGAACCACGACGAAATATTCCTCTTAGAACAACGTAGATCTGGGAAAATGAAGAAAACGTTCATCCCATGATAACATGGAAATGAGGAGGAATCAGGAAACAAGGCTAAAGCAGAAGGAAGAACTCACCGCTGCGAATCCAACACAATCGACCGTGATCAAATCGGAGAACGGATGGTGAGGCGGGAGCTCGGAGAAGATTCGGCCATATGGTCACTCCCGGGTGGATGAAATCTGGAGAAGAAGATGATTTTGGGGGTTAGGCATGACCCCTGTCCATTTAATGAAAAAAAAAGTATAGGGCATGTACTTCTTGAGTACACAGCGTGTACTTCAATTATTTGTACTCTGAATTAACCATCCTTTACCTCATCCTTACACACCGTGTGTGTGGCCCGGACATGGCCAGCACACGGCTTCAAGCAAAAAAGAGAGTAAACGACATGTACTTCAAAAATTTCAAGAAAAATAATTTTTCTCAAAAACTCAAGAAAAAGGGAAAACGTACCTGAAAAGAAGATCCGGGTTCTTACAAACTTCCCCCCTTATAAAAATTCGTCCCGGAATTTCCCTAACGAGGAAGAGAAGGAGAAACCCCGAACAGCTCCAGCCACTGCGATTGTACATCGGTCTCCCTCTCCCAGGTCTCGTCTTGTACTCGCCAGTGCTGCCACAACACTCGAACTAGAGGAATAGACCACCCATGGGGAACCTTCGTACTGCGATCGATAATCCAGATAAGATGCTGCTTGAATGATGCATCCGCTTCAAGCTCAACTTCCTCAGGATGAAAGACATGAGACGAGTCTGAAAAGTAATGTTGAAGAGAAGAGACGTGGAAGATGTTGTGCATGGCCCGATACCACTGTGGTAGCTGCAATCGATAGGTGACCGTCCCAACTCTCTAAAAGACCCCAAACGGCCCGACGTACCGCGGTGAAAGCTTTCCCTGTCTCCGAATTATTTTGTGTCCCAACCTCGGTGCGACACATAGGAAAACCTAATCTCAGACCTTGAACTCCAAAGGTCGTCTCCACTGATCTGCATAAGATTTCTGCTAAGACTGTGCTATAGCCATCCTCTTCCGAATTAGCTCTATCTGCTCTGAAGTCTCCTGTACAAGACAAGGTCCTAGAAAAGATACCTCTCCTGCCTCCATCCAGCATAAGGGTGATCGTCATGGCCTACCGTATAATGAATCGTATGGTTCCATCTGAATGGTCGCCTGAAAACTGTTGTTGTAGGAGAAATCCATCATAGGAATATGCTTCTCCCAAGAACCGCCAATGTCTAGAATGCAAGATCGGATCATATCCTCAAGCACCTAGATCATTCACTCGGACTGGCCATCAGTCTGGGGATGGTATGCTGTACTCAAAAGTACCTATGTACCCAAGGCACTCTAAAGTCCCTGCTAGAACCGAGTGGTAAAGCGCGCATCTCTGCCTGAAATAATAGAGCGTGGAACTCCATGGAGAAGAATGATCTATCATATGTAAAGTCATACCAGATTATCGACACTAAAGGTCTCTTTGATCGGCAAGAAGTGAGAAACCTTCGTAAGCCTGTCGACATCAACCCAAACAACATCATTTCCTTGAGGTGATCTCGGAAACCCGGTCATGAAGTCCATTGCAACATCTTTCCACTTCCACTCCGGAATAGGTAACTACTACAAAAGTCCCACTGGTCCCTGATGCTATGCTTTCACCTGCTGACAAGTAGAACATCTCATGACAAAACCAGAAACATCCTTTTTCGTACCCAGCCATCGGTACTGGCGATGAAGGTCCCGATACATCTTGGTGATGCCAAGACGAACTAGCCAAACAGAGGAATGTAAATCCCACATCATCTCCTCAGGTATGTCTGTTGGCACCCATACGCATCCCTGGAAACACAAGATCTCATCCTCGCCCACTGTCCATCCATGAAGAGGGTCCTCTCCTGACACACTCTCATGCAGGACTAAGCCTTCTGAGTCTGATAGCTGCCTCATCCGTACCCGATCAAGTAGTGTGGAGGTAACAACTACAGAAGATAGAAAATTATGTCCCCGTCTGTATTTCACCTCTAGATGAATCTCAGAGAACAGATCCATCAGCTGCCACTCACTACTGGCCTCCAAAACTGCCTGAATCTGAGTTCTCCCGCTCAACGCATCTGCCACGGCGTTTCCCTTTCCTGGCGTATAGGAAAGCTCGAAGTCAAAAGACTGTAGATACTCAACCCACCTACGCTGCCTCAGATTTAGATCACGCTGAGTGAATATATACTTGAGTCTCTTGTGGTCAGTGAAGACCACAAACTGCTCTCCCAGAAGATAGTGTCTCCAACAGTGCAAGGCATGAACAACAGCTGCCAACTATAGATCATGCATTAGGTAGTTCCTCTCATGTGGCCTCAACTGTCGAGACCCGTGCGTAACGACTCCATCTCCCTGTATAAGCACAGCTCCTAGCCCGATACCTGAAGTATCACAATAAATAGTGTAGCTCTTTCCTTGCTCTGGCAAGACTAGTATCAGTGCTGACGTCAACCTCCCTTTCAGCTCCTGAAAGGCTGACTCACATGAATCTGACGATAAGAACTCCCCCCCCTTCATGGTCCGACCCATCAAAGGTGCTTCTAAGTGAGAAATGTCCCGAATGAAGCATTTGTAGTATCTAGCCAGAGCTAGGAAGCTCCGTACCTAAAAGACTTTCTTCAGATTCTCCCATGAAACTTCAGCTCTCACTTTCTCTGGGTCCACAGAAAATCCTGCCTTTGGGATGACATGACCCAAGAAGTGAATATGATCCATCCAGAAGTGGAACTTCGAGAGTTTAGCATAAAGTCTATGATCTCTCAGTGTACTTAGAACGATCTCAAGATGGGTATAATGGTTGTGTCGAGTGTGAGAGTACACCAAGATATCGTCCACAAAGACCACGATGAAGGAATCCAAGTAAGGATGGAACACTCGGTTCATCAGTACCATGAAAACGACAGGTGCGTTCATGAGTCCTAAAGGCATGACTATATACTCGTAAATACCGTACCTATTCCTAAAGGCTGTCATAGGTATATCTGATGGTCTAACGTCCAAATGATGATAACTGGACCTCAAGTTGATCTTCGAGAACACCCGAGCTCCTCGAAGCTGATCGAAAAGGTCATCAATCCACGACAATGGATATCGGTTCTTGACCATCAACTGGTTCAGCTTCCGATAATCCACACAAAGCTGATGGGTACCGTCTGCCTTCTTCACAAATAGAATAGGAGAACCCCAAGAAGATGTACTGGGTCGGATGAAACTGTTAGCCTGTAGCTCCTCCAACTGCTTATTGAGCTCCTGCAACTCAGGTGTGGCCATCCTATAGGGAGGAATGGACACCAGTGCTGCTCCTCGAACGAGCTCAATAGAGAAGTCTACTTCACGCTCCGGAGGCAAACCCGAAAAGTCTTCTGGAAAGACATCCCTGGAGTGATCCACCACTAAAGAAAATTCCAACTGTGGAGTCCCCTGATCATCTAGATAAAGACTAAAAATATAGGCTGTCACCCCTCATAGCCCAAGATTCTCAAGTCCCGACTGACTCGCCCGGACATCTCATTCGCCTCTATGAAGAAAAGATTCACCCTCTAGTGAGATGAAACTGACTCTGCAGCGATAACAGTCAACGACTTCCTGGAAGGGAATCAACCAATCCATGCCAAGAATGACATCATATCCTTTTATCTCTATGACATATAGATCCCATAAGAAGTGATACCCTGCCACCTCGAGAGGGAACTCTCTACACTGGCGTACACTAGATGTCCTCATTCCCAATGGTGTGTCTTGTGTCAATGAGTCGGAAGAAGAAAAGATGCAGAGTCCATGGCTCTCCACCACATCAACAGAGATAAAGCTATGCGTAGCACCAGTATTGAAAAGGGATGAAGATAAAACTAAGGATTCTAAAATTGTACCACAAACAGTAGAAGGGCCGGGATCCTGCTCCTGATAAGTCTGCTCCACAGCGAAAGACTGGCCAGTACCGTGGCCCTGCGCCCCTGGCTGACCACTTTGAGCTGAACCGCCCTGCTGGTGCTGAGGGACTGGTGGTTGACCGCCATGACCTCGATCTCCAACTTGGCCTGAACGGCCGGAAGAACTCCAGTTTCCCGACTGGTGAGAAACCGGTGGGGCTTCTCCTAGACGAGGATTCATGGAAGAACCCTGGTCACCAGCTGTTGGTGAGAAAACCTAGAAAAAACACTGAAGGTGACCCATTTTTTCGCATGATCGGCACTCCACGGGGTCTCTCTGGCACGACGGCCTCGTGTGCCCTATCTGGCTACACTGGTAGCATGTCACCTGGCTTCTTGATGTTGTGTCTTGCTTCCTCGAATCACTGCGCATAGGCTCCCTACGGTGCTTCTTGCTATCATCTGGAGGCAAACTAGCTCTGGAAGCGTAACCGCCCTGGCTCGCAGCTCTAGAGTCTCTCAGATTGTGCTCCGCAATCAGTGCCTGGTTGACGATGGAAGTAATGGAAGTCAGCTGGAAGATTTTCACCTGTGAGTGGATCTCCCGCCTGAGTACATCCTCAAACTTCCTTGCCAAGAACACTCCACTCCCATCCCAAAGGGGTGTAAAATGATGCAGCTCAGTGAAACGAAAGGAATAATCTATGACCGATAGAGTTCCCTACTCTAAGCTCATGAACTCCTGGGCTCGATCGGCCCTCAGGGTCTCTGGGTAGAAGTAGTCGTAGAACACGTGCTGGAACTCCTCCCAAGTCATAGCCTGCTGTTGAATCTCCCATGAGACCACGTCCCAGAACATCTTGGTGGAGTCTCGGAGCATATAGGTGGAGATCTTGGCCCGCCTCTCTGGAGGTGTCTCTATATGCTCGAATATAGTCAGCATGGCTTCCATCCATGACTCTGCAGCCTGAGGTCCTCCCTCCGCCGAGAATGTGGGAGGATGCTGCTGCTGAAAGACCCATGTCAAGTCTGCCATAGAGGAGGCGGGAGGAGGGTCTCCCTGGAAGTCCTGTATTATCTTCATGAAACCTTCCCTAAAATGTGCATCAGCGCCCGCAACTGGTACAACAACTGGTGCCAAGGCTGGCTCAGATGGGGGATCGACAGGAAGTCCCTGATTAGCCATATCTGGCTTCTGATCAATGACTGACGATAGATGTATGACCAGAGGACGTCTCGGAGGCATAGCTCTGAAAGATCAAAAGCACGCCTTAGATTAGGAAAACAAGGTCAGGGAACACAAGGGTACAAAAATGGGAACAGTGGAAGAAAAACATAAAAGATTGCAAAACACGACTACACGGCATGTATAAAAACTACACAGCGTGTCTTTTTAATCCACTAGCATGTGCGTCTACTCGTTCCCAACAAGTCGTGTACACTTCAAACTACGCGGCGTGTTGACCCCAACACACGGCGTGTACTTGGAACAATTCCCCTACCCGAGTTCCTTGCACGGCTAACCCACATGGTCTGACTTAACCCGATACTACACGGCGTGTTCAAGACAAATATGGCGTGCACTAGATAAGGCTTTGGCGGTCCGTGTTGTTGAGTACACGGTCGTCTACATGGATGGACCTTACACGGTATGATCTAAGAAAACACGGCGTATATAGGCGAAGGCGACATCATCCCGTGTTGTACACGACATGGCCGGGTACCTGGGCAAGACTACACGATGTGTTCCGAACAAACACGACTTGTGGAAATGAAGGTAACGACGACCCGTGTTTTTCCTGACATGGCCGGGTGCCTGGACAGGACTACACGGCGTGTTCCCTATGGACACGGCGTGTTCCCTATGGACACGGCGTGTTCTACCCGTGTTTCCCCGACCTGTGTTGTTAGTGACACTGTCGAGTACACGGCTCCGAGCTTACATGACGTGTAGCTACCGTAAACAGCTTTTTTTCGAAGTTACTTACACGACACCGTGTTCTGCTCACACGGTCAGTGACACGGCCTGAAAACTACATAGCGTGTTCCCAAAAACTACACGCCGTGTATTCTGGATTTTTCTAGGCAGTAGCTCAGAAACTGCACATAATTCCAGAAACAATAAAAATAATGATAAAAGTTCCAAATTCCAATCTGTGAGGGCCCATAACACCTCAAGAACCAAAATTTGGCGTTCAGTTTAAAAAATGAACAAAACAAACAGTTTTCTACCATAACAGAAGAGAATCAATCAAGAAACTATCACAATAGCATGCATAATCTACACAAATTCTATCACAACATCATGCAATCACTAATGCACCCTAGATGGCATGGCAAGAATGCATGGCATGTGATTCCTACAAATATCTATATGATGCATGAGACGGAATACCCTCATCTCATCGGGTTTCGACAGAAATAGAACCGAAATATCCAAATTGTAATATAACATGCCATGTGAATCACACTCGGTGAAATGATATCAACTATAAAATCTCAAAACCAGCAACTACAATTAACGAGGTAGTATGGCTTTTCCCTGTACACGGGTTAGCTAATCCCGAGAACAGATTAATGCCTAGTACTGAATCCGTCATATCCCTGGCTAAGGTCTCCAAACTGTAAAGCAAGAGAAAAGAACGCCTCTGATACCACTTTGTAATGACCCAAGTCCGGATCCCCTCCACTAGTGCCCCGTACCCGGTTCGCAACATGACCTCAAGCGTGTTTCCCCGAATTCCAGAGGTTGTCGACTAGCAGGGAGGGCCTTAGTGAGTCGGTGGGGAAACTATGCCCTCATTCGGTAAGGTATACAACGGAAAAGCAACAGTCAATAGTGGAAACAGTAACAAAATGCATAACAACAGAAACCAAACATGAGAAGCAATGTAGATATATAACAATGTTGACAATAATGCAGCAGGTACAAGTATCTATGGAAAGCAGCAAACACAAAAATGTGATGGAATACAACTGAAAATAGAGTGAAAAGGAAAATAAAATAAAATCCTCATCATCATGAGTCACGGCTCGGTCCCATTCTCTCTAGCTCCAGCGTAATCAAGAACCTGAAGTAGAAGGGCGCTTTCCCTTATCTATACCTGCAGCAACATAGTCTGCTTGGGCCCAAAATCATGGCCCAAACAGGGTGTGAGATACAATCCCAGTAGGCAATCACCCAAATATTTTTGCCTTACAGTCAATGAATACATGGCAGTAAACAAACAAGAAGCATTAAACATGAAAGCACAAGCAGCTAAAATCCACAGTTCTAACAGGTAAAGTATACAAGCAAGCATCCAACAAACCAATAAGAAACAGGTAACCCTCTGGGTATCTCTCATAGCCTAACCCCTATGGTTCAACCTACAAGTACTAGCAACCCTCTAGGAGGCACACACAGTCTCACCTTTCTGGTTCAGCTATGAAATTAAGCAGAATATCTGGGGAAGCACTCACCGTCAATTCCCCCTATAGTCTCGTATCGTGATAAAGGATCTCTTGGGAAGCACTCAACATCAATTCCCCCTATAGTCTCGCGTCGTAATTAAAAGACAGTATGGGGAAGCCCTTCCTTTAATTCTCACTTTGGTCTATTACTCTAGGTTCTCACAGTCATGAATGAAACTAAACATGCTCATCGCGCGTGTATCTACTAAGTAAACCTCAAGAACTACTTGGATATAATTCTACGGCTCAACAACAATAGTAAACCAACAGTTTCACTATCCTACAACTAGGCATGGCAACTAGAAAAACGCCCAACATGAAAAACAAGCATAGCAATGCAACCTGAGCATAAAATAAATTACTCTACTCATAAGCAATAACCTCTACTAAAGAAAACAAGAAAAATAGGCAAACAGAAGGTGAAAAACAGGAAACACGCAATACCCCGTTCAAGGGTATTGGTGGAATTTGTACATAATATTCATAAACCTTCTACGGAAATGCACAAACCACCTACCTCGATCCTAGGAGATCGATATATGTTAACCACGATGACAGATTCCTCATAGAACAACGTAGATCTGAGAAAACAAACAAAATTTTAATCTCATGATAACATGGAAACGAGGAGGAATCAACAAACAAGGCTAAAGAAGAAGGAAGAAATCACCGCTGTGATTCCAACGCAATCGCCCATGCTCAAATCGGAGAACGGACGGCGAGGCGGGAGCTCGGAGAAGATTTAGTCGTACGGTCACTCCTGGGTGGACGAAATCTGGAGAAGAAGATGATTTTTGGGGTTAGGCATGACCCCAGTCCGTTTAATGAAAAAATAAAGTACACGGCGTGTACTTCAAAAATTTCCATAAAAATCATTTTTCTCAAAAACTCCCGAAAAAGGAAAATGTACCTGAAAAGAAGATCCGAGTTCTTACCCAAAGAAAAAAAATTTGAAAAAAACACACACAAAGAAAAACCCGCCTTCCTCACAAAAATCATAAACAGAAAACAGGAAGAAAAAAAAATTATTCCTTTTCTTCCAAAATCTTTCTGAATTCCCCCTATAATTCTAAACAATCCCTCAGATTTTTTTGACCCTAAAATAGAGTGAACACTTTGTCAACATAAGAATAACATAATAGATATTCAAATAATACAAGAACCTATCCTTGTCCAACCAATTGATTTAGAAATGGCCAATCCTAGGTAACAAACACTTAAAGAACTTACTGCCCTTGATATGAATTACCAACCTCTTGGTATTCAATATCGCAACATAGAGGCTGACTTTGAACTCAAAACGGGTTTAGTTCATCTTCTCCCTCATTTCCACGGGCTAGCCAGTGAGGATCTTATTCTTCACCTTAAAGAGTTACAAGTGGTGTTCTCAACCATGAAGCCTCAAGGGGTTTCTGAGGAACAAATCAAACTTCGAGCATTCCCTTTCCCCCTAGCTGACACGACTAATTCATGGCTACACTACCTTTCTCCTGGTTTCATAACCCCATGGAATGACTGAAGAAACTCTTCTTAGAGAAATTCTTTCCTACTTCTCGTACTGATTCTATCCAAAAGGAAATAAGTGGTATCCGTCAGTTCCCAAGTGAATCACTCCATGAATACTAGTAGAGGTTCAAAAATATTATTGTAACCTGCCCACATCACCAAATCCCTGATCAACTCTTGATCCAATACTTCTATGAGGGGTTATTGGCTATGGAGAGAACTCTCATTGATGCCGCAAGTGGTGGTGCTCTTGTTGATAAAACTCCTGTATCTGCAAGAGATCTCATAAGTAACATGGATGAAAACACAGAAAAATTACATTATTGAGCACATGATCAAGTAAAACAAGCCCAATATAATCAATAAATTGAGCCGAACAAGATGAATAAGTGGATGAGTGAACTTATAGGTCTTGTGCGACAACTAGCTATGGCTACCAAATCTCCAACCTCATCTTCTCCGCAATCAATGTTTCCTAGACCTGTCAAAAACTGTGCAATCTGAAACTCTTCATCACATCCAACTGACACATGTCCACAACATCAAGAGGATCGATCAAATTCATCTGTACCAATGGAGCTCAATGCAGCATATGCTCAGTGGAACACCAACCCTCAACTATTAGGTCAGTTTGTTAGAAACTTCAACCAACCTCACTCTAAGCCCTTATTTTCTTCATATAACTAAGGACTGAGGTATGGTAATCCCATCTCTCATCCCCCTCAATTCCCTTCTCAAAACCCAAAATAGTTTCAATATGGTCAATGTGTTGGTAATTTCCAACAACCTTATCCTTTCATTCCTCAACCTCAATGGAATAATCC
Organism: Viscum album; assembly: GCA_963277665.1. Taxonomy (NCBI): domain Eukaryota; kingdom Viridiplantae; phylum Streptophyta; class Magnoliopsida; order Santalales; family Viscaceae; genus Viscum; species Viscum album. The sequence continues at coordinate 28,941,708 of OY728150.1, read as the reverse complement.
TCCTCATGGATTCCATTATCCTAGTGAGCCTTCCAAAATAAAAAACCAATACAATCTATTTCCCAAGAACCAAAATCTAGGTAATCTCAATCTGGGACAATCCTTTTCTTCCAAGAAACCATGGGAATGGGCAGTGGAAGATCCTAGCTCTTTCACTCATTCCAACCTCAAGAACAATGAATCCCAAATTGGTCAACTTGCATCTTGCCTTAGTCAGCAGCAACCATCCAATTCTTCCCAAATTCAAGCTCAACCATTGCCCAAACCCAAGGGTAATGTATGTTCAATTGTACTTAGATCCGGAAAAAAAATTGTCATACCTCAAGATAAGTCATATAAACCACCTTTAAATGTTGACCTAGAAAATGAAAAGACAAAGAAACTTGAAAAGGAACCTGAAACCATTCCCTCACCTCCTTCAATTCCACTTAGGAACTCAATTTCTTTTCCTAAAGCCTTTTCTAATCCAAAGAAGTCCTTTGAACCCAATCCTAAAATGATCGACATGATTAGACGTGTTGAAGTCAACATTCCTCTCTTAGATTCCATAAAACAAATTCCTATGTATGCAAAGTTTCTCAAGGAGTTGTGTACCCACAAAAGGAAACTTAGGACCTTCGAAATGGTTTCCACCTAGTAGTCTATTCCCATAAAGTGAAAAGATCAAGGGACCTTTACAGTTCCATGCCAAATTGGAAGTTCCAACTTTGATGATGCACTCATAGACCTAAAGCCTCAATTAATGTGATGCCCAAATCCATATTTTCCAACCTTAGTCTAGGTCCCTTACATCCAACGAGTGTTGTCATTCAATTGGCCAATCGAAGCACTACCAGTCCTGAGGATATAATTGAAGAATTCCCTGTCTGAGACAATGATCTTATCTTCCCTGGTGATTTCTATGTCCTTGACATGGAAGGTGAGACGACCTCTTCTCGATATCCCCTAATTCTAGGAAGACTATTACTCATGACTTATGGAACCAAGATAGATTTTCATGCAGGCATCTTATCCATAGAATTTGTTGACCAACTGGTCAAGTTCAATATTTTCCAATCCATGTGATACCCATCTAAGGATCACTCTACATTCTCAATCCATGCTTCTGAGGACACTTCTAAGAGTCAATCAAACCCCAATCCATCATGTTCTTCATGTTCTAATGGAAAAGGATCTTGTGAAATCTGCACCATGATTAACCAAGTCATAAATGGTGATGTTGATGTAGACGTATCATTCATAGACTCCATCAATCTAGAGTAAATTGAAAAATCTCTTTAATCTCACATCAACTCTGATCTCTACTGCTCCACCTTGGACAGTATTAAGAAGAATTAATCTGAAGCAACTAAAGTCCCTTCCTCCATTCCTAATATTTCTATCCCACAAATGAAAGATGAGACAAATCTGAAACCTCTTCTAGAACACCTAAAATATGCATTCATTTTCCATGATCACTCATATCCTATCATTATCTCTTCTTCACTAACCAAAACTGAGAATTCCAAACTTGTTCAAGTGTTGGAGGAAAACAAAAGGGCCTTAGGGTGGACCCTAGATGACATACCAGGAATCAACCCTGCCCTTTTCATGCATCACATCCATATTGACAAATCATCCAAACCAATTAGACAACCACAAAGAAGACTCAATCCACTCATACTTGATGTAGGTATGGAAGAGATCACCATACTTCTTAAAGCTGGTATTATCTACCCAATTTCTGATAGTGAATGGGTTTGTCCAATTCATGTTTTACCTAAGAAGGGTGGGATAACTATTGTCACAAATGAACATGGAGAGGTAGTCACAACTCGAGTGAAGAACAAATGGCATGTGTCCATCGACTATAGGAAATTGAATGTTGAGACAAGAAAATATCACTACCCTCTTCTATTCCTTGATAAAATGCTGGAACGAATAGCTGGAAAGTCACACTATTTCTTTCTTGATGGATACACTGGCTACTTCCAAATCCCAATCACACCTCAGGACCATGAAAAGACTACTTTCACATGCCCCTTTGGAACATATGAATATAGAAGAATGCATTTTGTCCTTTTAAATGTTCCTGCAACATTACAGAGGTGTATGATGAGTATATTTTCAGAATTCATTGAACACTACATGGATGTATTCATGGATGACTTCACCATTTATGTTTATTCATTTGAATCTTTTTTAAATTCACTATCAGTAGTCCTCCAAAAGTGTTTCAAGTGTAACCTTGTGTTATATTTTGAAAAATGTCACTTCATGGTTGAAAATGGGATTTTTCTAGGGCACATAGTTTCAAAAGATGGTATTGAAGTTGATCCTGCCAAAATTGAAGTGATCCAATCACATCCTGAACCCAACTTTGTTCGAGACATCTGTTCATTCCTCGGTCATGTTGGTTTCTATCGGTGATTCAACCTTAACTTCAGTAATATTTCCCACCCACTGACTCAGTTGATCCAAAATGATGTCCCTTCACATTTTGATGAGGTTTGAAATAGAGCCTTTGTTGAACTCAGAACTGCTCTAACATCCGCCCCAATAATCCAACCCCCGTATTGGTCCATACCATTTGTGTCGATGTATGATGCTTCTGATAGAGCCGTTGGGAATTTTGTTGGTCAAAGAAGAGAAAAAGATTCATCATGTCATATATTATGCCTCAAAAACATTTGATAAAACTCAATCTCACTACACTATCACTGAAAAGGAACTTTTAGCAGTGGTTTTTTCCTTAGATAAATTTAGGCCCAATCTCATAGGTTCCAAAATCATCACCTTCACAGACCATTCTGCTTTAATGTTCTTACACAAGAAAAGTGATTCCAAACCGAGTCTAATAAGATGGATCCTAATGCTCCAAGTGTTTGAAATTGAAATAAAAGATAGACCAGGAAAAGAAAACCATGTGGCTGATCACTTGAGTAGAATTTAAAATTCTTCTTATTCTGAAATAATCGATCCTGAATTCCCCACTGAGCATCGTTCATCTCTCACTCCAAAGTTACCATGGTATGCCCCAATTGTAAATTACATGGTTTCTGGAATTTCTACTAAAAATATTTCAATATCACAATAAATGAAGTTGAAAAGTGATACAAAATACTATTTTTGGGAAAAAAATAATCTTTGGAAAAATGCGGCAGACATGGTAATTATGAGATGTGTCGATGAAGATTAACATTCCTCCATCCTAGAATTCTGTCACTCACTTCCTGGAGGGTGCCACTTTGGACCACAAAGGACCTCCTGAAAGGTCCTAGACTCGGGATTCTTCTAGTCTTCACTCTTCAAGGACTCAAATGAGTTCTATCAATCATGTCCCACTTTCCATAATTTTGGCACAATTTCGAAGAGAAATAAAATGCCCCAAAAACCATTAATTTTCTGTGAGATCTTTGATGTTTGGTGAATCAATTTCGTGGGACCATTTCCCCCTTCCAATGGATTCTCATACATACATCTTACTATTGATTATGTATCTAGGTGGGACGAGTCCAAACCCACTAGAAAGGATGATTCACATACTATTAGTGAGTTCATAAAGACACACATCTTCCATCGATTTGGAACACCTCATTCCATGATAAGTGACTTAGGAACCCATTTCTGTAATAGAACCATGGAATCTGTTTTGAAAAAGAATGGGGTTGTACATAAAACTTCAACTACATATCACCCCCAAACAAATGGAATGGTTGAGCTTTCTAATAGATAAGTGAAAAGAGTTTTTGAGAGAATTGTAAAACCCACCAGAAAAGACTGGCCTGAAATACTTGGGGAAGCACTTTGGGCTTATCAAACTTCCTATAAAACACCCATTGGGTTGTCTCATTTTAGGCTAGTTCTTGGTAATGCATGTCATCTACCAGTTGAAATCCAACATAAGTCTTTTGTGGTAGTGAAAAATTGTAATTTTGATCTTGAAAAATATGGTGAAGAAAGATTGTTGCAATTGGCTGAACTGCAGGAGATTCGACTTGATTCTTATGAGAATTATAATCTCTACAAAGAAAAATCCAAGGAACTCCATTATAAAAATATCCTGAGAAAGGTATTTCATGAAGGTGAAAGGTAAAGCTTCTCAATTCTCGATTTCTGATTCACCCAGGTAAGCTTAATTCTCGTTGGGAAGGTCCTTTTGTTATTACTAATGTTTACCCATTTGGTGAAGTGCAAGTCCAAGACCCCTCTACCAAAAGGAAATTCACGGTTAATGGACATCAGTTAAAGCAACACCATGAAAGGACACACAATCCTAGATCAACAATGACATCCAATTGAGCCCCAACTTCTATAGTCAACACACCACTAGATGGATATGGCAACCTACCAAATCAAAACCAGGCGGCACCTCATTACCTTTAACTCTCTCTATATCTTATTCTCTCTCACACTTTCTTCATTTTCCTATCTATTTAAATCTTTTACAACTTTCTTCATCAAAAACTTTCTTTTTCTCTTTCTCATTTGTGTAGGTGTGTATTTCAAAGAGTACTAAAAAATTTAAAAAAATAAAAAAATGTTAAAAAAACCAAGATTCATACGTACTCACCTTCACTTTTCAAATTTTGTCCAACCATTTTGCGAAGTCAAAAGGCATGGTTTCACCTCAAATTTTTTTTTCATCATATATTTGGATTAATAATTTTGTGTCAAGAATAATTCATTTTGAATGCACAGTTATTGATTTGGAAAATGCTTTTCCCCAACCGTGAGAACCAATATTGGATTTCATATCAGGGCTACCTATGGCCATCTTTTAAAAATGTGTTTTTTCTCCACCATTTGTGAGTCTTGAGTTTGTGGACCTTCGAGCTGAATTTCCTACTTTAGTGTGAATTAATATGATAGAGGAATTTTATGAACCACATGAGAATCACAATATCCAAATAGCCTCCCATTAAACTTACATTAATCCCCCTTTTGAATGCCCCTTCGAGCCTATGAAAACATTTTCTTTGATAGAAACATTACAATCCCAATACCTTTTCCCACCCAATATCAGCATGGATTTTCATTGAATAATTGTTTTGAAATTTATTGTGGGGGGGGGGGTGGATTTCATTTTGGGCACCCTTTGTTGATTTCACCATGTTATCATATGCTTGAGGGAAAGCATCCATTTCAGTGTGTGGGAGAGGTTGTCATTCATTGTGTTTTGGGCAATGTAATGTACTTTCATTTATGTAATCTTGTAAGTGTTATAGACAAGTGTTCAAAAAAATCAAAAAAATCAAAAAAAAAAAAAATGGTCTGTTTCTTGGGTAGGTCAAAAATCACCCTTCCTCAACATTTAATCTATTTTAACTATTACAATTAATTTCATGTGGAGATTAATCATGGGTTAGGATATGAGTGTGAGATCTTTTCCAAGTTCAACTTTCGAAAAAAGAAAAAAAATGAAAAAAATGAACACTTTCATTATATTCTTATGTCATTGGGAGAAGTTTTGTGGTTTGTAAATATTTCATCTTATCATAACCATATAATTTTCATTCTCCATTGTTTCTTTATTCACACAATCATTCCCTTGTAAATATGTGTTCTTATTTCCTTCCATGTTTTATTTAAAAAAATGTGCATTTCTTTTTCTATGTTGGTGTTTTACCCCTGTTCTTATCTTTCTTGGACATTATATTCCTACCATACCATAGCCATAGAAAAACCCCTTAAAAAGACCTCTTGATTTTTGTGTACTTTGGATAGGGATTGGAAGCTGAGATCTCTTTCAAACTAAAAAAGATTCACTTTTGGTTGGTGAAAGAGTGGACCTCCACAAATGAATTTTATCATCTTGAGAGGTGTGAGTTTTGAGTGTCCACATTTTCCATTTCTAAATTTGAGCATGAAAAAATGAATTACTTTTGGAACTTTGTTTCTGTAACAACTTGTGGTGGAATTCAAATTGGATGAGTGAAATAGTCTAAACCTCCAATGATTGGAGAAAACAAAAATTTACAATTTGTTGGTGAGTGAAAAAGATTTTGTTATGTTTTTATATTTGTTGCACATGAAGACATGCACAAGACTATGTGTTGAGGATTTGATGTTATTAATATTTTAATGACTTATTATATACTCCCTTTACTTATTTTATATGAAATGTGCATAATTTGTGTGAAATATTAATGTTTTAATAATAAATATTATTTTTGATCATTTTTAGAAGTATTCCAATTGAGTCAATTTACTATTTTATTTATAAATCCCCCCTACTAATTCAAATTGTGTGGTTATTGTTTTGTAGGATTCATTATTTAATTTCACACATATCATTAGAAGGAATCATGGGCCAATTCTTCCATTTGAAGGCTCATATGATCAACACAAGAAGACCCAATTAATATGTGATGAAACTGGATCATCAATGATGATTGAGTTATTGGTATAAATCCCGAAGCCCAAATTTTATGAAAGTCCACCATATGTTCGATAATATCCAAAGGAATCGTGGATAAAAGTTTGAAGGTCCAACTATAAGAAAAAGGGGCCCAACTAATTCCATTAGGTCCAGTCCACCATTCTGGAAAAGGAATTAAAATCCGGACACTAGTCATGACATATCTCATGATGTATTCATCAAATAGAGCTGAGATTTTTCAGCGTGAAAGAGGAGTTTTAGGTGGCCGACTTTGTTGAAGAAATAATTCAGTTTTGAAGGAATCTTCCTATTAAAAAACCCTTTCAAATGATGGACTTCAAAAAGAATAGATTGAAATGGACAGATTAAGAATGTTTAATAAACTGGCCATAACGTTTTCTCCATAGGTCCAAATGCCTCCAAATTTTAAGGGTAGTTGGCCCATAGTATTATCAAAAACTTTGAAGAAGTATATATCTCTACATTCTACTTTCTGGATGTCCAAATTGTAGATCCAAGTGGAGGGACATATTTAGAAGGCAAACAATCCACTTCATTGGTCTATAAATACATCCCCCCTCCTATCCTTCAAAGGGGTTGGCATTTCAGAAGAAAAGAGAACATATTTTCATGAAAAAAGCCTTTTAAAGGTCTTGGTAGGACCTAAAATACTCATGTTTTAACTTGATATACCCTTCCTCCCCTCTTTGTTTCCATTCACTTTTGTGTTGCTCTTCGTTTGTAATCATGGAAGTTTATTTTTTGTAATTCTATTTTAATGCATGTTTCTTCTTCAATATATATTATTATAAACCACCTTATGTAGTTATTATTAATTTGCTTAAAATTGTTTAAATATAGTTGAATTCCCTTCCCTTATTTTTCTTCCTCATTCAATCGAAAGTCAGTTTTTTTAATTCTCATCATTGTTCGTGTGTGTGTGTGTTCGAAGTACCACTCTTTTCAAATCCATTTATTTTTCTTCTCTTGTTAATTCATAATCATTAATATATAAACCAGATTAATATAAATATCAATTGATGTCTAAATATATTATGGGGGTGAGTCAGAATTTAGGGATGTTAAGTGATTGAGAGTATTTGCTCGATGAATATTCTTTAATTTAACACTGTGTATGTTGGACTTAACATGTCATGGATTAATGAATTTTTTTGTTTAAAGTGTGGTTTCCATTGATTTTTGGAACCATAGATACACTACCATCATCAAGATCTGGTTGATATTAGAACACTAAGTTAAGTTAAGTCTTGGATTAATGCCTTAACACTTAGTAATACCAATCAACATTATCTTGCGAAGTGGGTGTTAAATTAACTACAATATAAAGCCAAGATCCAGTATATCACAAGCTTAACTCCCTAAAAATTAACTCAACCCTATATTTATAAATTTTTTTAATCAAACACCAATCATTAATCACTTCATTTATGATCTCCAAACAAATCCACCAATCAGAATACAATCAACTAAAAACGAATGACTATTACAAAGTATTATCGACGAGGATTCGACCCGAGTGCTGCTACACACATTAGCAGAGCACCGGAACCATGACCGCTCGATATGTGACTATCGGACATGTGTTTCAGTATGTCTTAGCCCTTATCTATCCTTTCCCATCATCATATTTTTAAACCTCAACTAGATCTCCTTATCCTGTTAGGGAGAATACAGGAACTGACCAAGGGTCTCTATTCAAAGGGGAGGAGGCATCAGTAGAAAACGGTGGGGAATCGATGCCCATTATTGAGATGACAAGCACTGAGTGATCCCCCACAATGGCAGCTCTCATAGAGGCTAGAACACTAAATGCTGATGCTTTTGGATCTTGTAAGTTCATTACTTCAAGGCCGGTTAATCACTGTTGGAGACCTCAATTGATCAGGTTGTTCATTGTTTGCACAGTAATCACAGCGTTGGAGGATCATCGGGCTGCCGAACCCAGGTTTTCCACAATTAATTCAACTGAAAAAGTGCCTTCTCATTCAGGGCACACTTATCAAACTGAGCAGGCCCCAACACATGGTGAGGAGAGAGCGGTGGACATCAGCAGTACTCATGTCGGGGCAGGGCTGGAAGTCTGCGAGGGAGCTACCAAGATTGAGGTGAGAAGGGATGGTCCCCCAGGAATTGAAGAGCCCAAATCCTTGGTAAGGGCACCCGAAGAAGACCCTGCTACTGGTTTGTTGGCTGCTTTCCCTGACTATCGGCCTACAGACCCTGAGGAAATTGATGATTCATACTCGGAAGCGGTCGATGAGAGTCGGATGATACGACGCAAATTGTGGAAGTGCATCAAGATCTTTCTCGGTCTTCCCCAAGCAGAATGGATAAAACGGATGGGATCACTCCAAACATGGCTGTGCTTTCTCTGTGCTAGAGGGGTGAATGATCAGTGCCTTCATTCGATGGTCCGTGACTACACGACTGAGAAGCTGCGCGAGACCAGCCGACGCTCCAGCATTGCCCAGTGCCGGGAGGAGTCAGGGAGTATCCAAGAGTTCATAAATAAAGAATAAGAGGCCTGATTCCTTGAAGAATAGGTGAAAGAAAAGAAGATATTCATTGCAAACTGTTCAGAGCTTGTGGAGCAGTTGAGGGCCCAGCCGTTAGACACCAAAGAGAAACTAGTGGAAGCAGGTCACCAAATGACCAAACTTCAAATAGAACAGTCACAAGCATGGGATAGGGTCAGTGGACTGCGGTATGTGGCCACTGATAAAGAGAGATCCCTCAGGGGGTGGGAGGTAGTCTTGGAGGCCACCAGCGAAAAGGTAGCGGTGCTGGAATGATCCATCCAAGAAGATGACCCTTAAGGGCCCTGTTTTAGCGGAACTCATAAACTCATTTCTCCCTACTAATTTTTTTATGAATTTCATGTATGGATAAATATATTTACTTGTTCATTTGGTTTAACACATTCAACCAAAATCATGAAATAGATAACAATCCATTCCTAATATCAGGTGGGTCGCCCCCAATGTGAGAAACAAGGGATGTTCGTACTATTACTTCCTTTGATCATGGGAGCATCAACAAATATTCGGGCATCCGGGTTTTGAAAAACCAGGCCAGATTCCCGAGAGGAAATTGGAAAGACCTAACTGCAGAATAAATCTCTCGGAACAGCCAAATTATTGTTTTCCCTGTGTGCTCTTGTGCACGAATGGGGTAACGCCGAGGGTGTTGGAATCAATCTGAAAGAATGGGGATGGAAGGTGTGAATCATGATACCCCAGATTCGGAACACAATGAGGGTGGCGTGGTGATGGAGGATGACTGCTGACCATGTTCGAAACCCAGAATCCATATCATGTGATCCTGAAATGGGGATAACAAATGAGGGCCGGCCGTTGACCATATTCGAAACATGGGGCCTGACTCAAAATGTCATCCATTAGTCTTATAGAGCATTAGCCTTGGACAATAGGTGGGCCATAGGCCATGCATCCATACTATTAGGGGCTTCCTTTAGACCTGAAAGAGGAAAAGGTTCTGAATTAGGGGCAAGAAAAGCATGGAATATGGAGTGATGGTTTGTTCAAACAGAATCCACCACTCTCGATATTTCACCATCATGGTGGAAGTACCTTAGATGGGCACATCGGTTTGATCATGGATAATTCCTTCTTTTGACATGACCTATCTGGAGAGGGAGTCGTCGCGTCCCAATGTCATTATGGGGCATCCTGAACATGTTCAGGGTAGAGTTGCAGCTACATGGTTCCCCTCAAGGGTCATGCTAGGGGCCAAATATGGGGAGTAATTGATTTTATGATCCCTGGGGTTGGGCCCAAGGTGAAATACCTCAGAGTCCCTATGTATCCCGTGAGGATGGGAATCAATCCATACATAGTTCTAAGAGAGGACTTAGTTTAAGGTCTTAGAACTCGGACCAGAGATCGATAAGGAATGCAAGGGACACATGGTAAGGTGGTTATAAAACCTGACGTGAATGAGGACATAAGTCTAGATTAAAATTTTTTCCTTGGGGAAGCTTTTAGGTTAATGGACCAAAAACAACAGTTAGGATGGGCCCGCGGAGAAGTGCCTGAGTGTTCCTACGTATCTCATCAGAATGAGAATCAAGCTGTATGTAGTTCTAAGAGGTGGCACGGTAAGGTAACATTGACAGGGATAAAAGGGGTGTGTGGGTCTAGCCCTCACACCAAAAGAAGCGGTATTTTATATATCTTGTTTTCCCTTTAAGGTGAATGGTTTTTCTATTGTCAAGAGATAGGCCTAGGATAGAATCTCCTGGCATCGCCAAAAGAATCAAGGTGTATATTGGCGTTGACAAATTGTATGGTGCTTGACCGGTACCAAACATGATGTGCCTTTATCATGGGAACCACATTGCATCGCCGTTTTTCATCGTGCGGCCAGGAAGATATTGTCACAACTTAAAGTCATGTGATATGGCCAACCATACATTTTATCTTCATGTAGCACAAACATAGTATAAACGAGGATAAAGGGGGAATGTGCATGGTGTAATAAAGTATACCAGACGTGAATGAGTACATAATACCATACCACATTCTGCGCTATTTCGAGAAAGATACATCAGGCCAAGGGGCCAAAATAGAGGTAAGAGGGTAAGGGGCTGGATAAACTAGCTCGCAATTGAGCTGGACCCCAAAACGAGACATCTGGTTGTTCCTACATATCCCATGAGAATGGGAATCAAGATATACGTCGTTCTAATAGAGGTCTTAGTTTAAGGTCTTAGAACTCAGACAACGGAGAAGGGAAGTCGGTGCGGAGCCTCGAATGATTCCTTTACCATGGATTTATCCTCCTAATGTGAAAATGCGCACTGAGGGATAGTGTTAGGAGTGTCAAATTTCTATTTGGGCATGATGGGGTGGACAATGATATGAATCATGTAACTAACATTTAAGGCTTAAAGGGGCCAGTGTGACTATGGAGGATGACTGTTGACCATGTTCAAAACACATCATCCATATCGTGTTAGCCTGTAATGAGGACAAACAAATGAGTGTTGGATGCTGACCATATTCACATTGCGAGACATGTATTGATTTGTTGTCTTGAGACCTCGGGGACGTTGGCCCATGATGGTAGAAGAGCTCTTAGGACTTGAATCCATGCCACTTTGGGGTCCTTTCAGGTGTGAATGATTATGGAAGCCCGAAACAAAGGGGAACACGAAGCCTAAAAAATGGGAGAAAGCATGTCCACGTGAAATCCAACACTCCAAATGCGGAATTAGAGTATTCTTAAAAACATTGGTGAATCATCGGAGATGGATGACGAGGGTTCCCCCCTTGAGAGTAACCAATTTGAAAAGACGAGTATAGCACAAGGGGATAGAAAACTCTCAAGAAGAGGAATTAAATGACATGGTTGTTAGAAAACCCAATGTGAATGAGGAGATAATCCCATGGCTCAACATATACTACTATCCCTAGGGGAATATAGGCCAAGTGCCCAAGATGAGGCTAGACCTGAAGACGAGATTCTCGGTCGGTCCTACGTATCCCATGAGGATGGTAATCAAGCCACACATAGTTCTAGAAATGAATCACATAAGGATAGGATACCTAAAATAGTGGGGTGTAAGGCATGGTGAGTAACCCAACGTGAATGAGGACATAATATCATACCACACCGTACAATCTAGAGTGAGAACTTGGGCCAGGGCCCTGAGGCTGGGCCTCATATGGGAATTCCCGGTCAATTCGTAGTTTAACGTCTTATAGTGAGGACGATGGAAGAGGTAGGATACCCCAAACAAGGGAGGTGTATGGCTCGAAAAGTAACCCTACATGAAAGAGGAAATAATCCCATTCCACACAATACAATCCTAAATAGGAAACTGAACAAGGGGCCCGAAAAGGCCAGTGGGCCTGAGGCTGGGCCTCAGACGGGAAGGCCCCACCAGTTTGTAGTTTAACATCTTGTAGTGAGGATGAAGGGGTAAGGAATCTCATCTGGGGATGTATACGACATGATGTGTAACCCAACATGAATGAGGACATAATCTCATGAAACTCCATACAATACCAAGTGACAACTTGGGTCGGGGGCCCGAAAAGGCCAAGGGTCCTGAGGTTGGGCCTCAGACGGGAAGGCCCGACCAGTGGTATCCATACGACCTCTTGTGCGGTCACTGCCTCATCACAGCTCCTAATCCCACATGAGTAGTGCCCAGTGTGGTAAATAAAGAGCCTTCTTTGGCTCTCCCTTCCATATAGGGGTCTAATAGCTATCATTTCCCAAGTAGAGTTCATCTCATGGATATACACTGGGGAAGAATGGACCACTACACTCAGTGTTTGGGACATCTTGGGGTGGCCCTGACGACAAAGGATAGTTGTTGACCATGTTCGAAACAAAGTGCCCTTATAGTGACCTATAATGAGAAAAACAAATGAGCATCTACCACTGACCATATTCACAACGTGAGGTTTGTATAGATTTTTTGCTTAACATCCTCGAGGGCGTTGGCCCGAAGTTGTAGGAGAGCCCTTGGGCCTAGCATCCATGCCATTCGGGGGAACCTCTGGATGGGAAGGATGATGGAATCCCAATCAAATAAATGTCTGAAGCATAGTTGTACCCAAACATTTTAAAATCAAGAAGGGCGGTGAATGAGGCGGACACCTCTGGGGATTGGGACGTACAGAGGAATCGAGATGAGCTTGATGTGTATTGGGGTAAAAGTCTTCACCGCACCATATGTATTAACCCGATAGGAGATTCTAGCATTTGGGTTGGGCCAACAGACTAAATATTCGGGCATTCCTATGTATCCCATAAGGATAGGAATCAATATGTACGTAGTTCTTGAAGGCCATACAGTTTAATGTCATACTGTGAGGATGTGGGAGGATAGAAGAATGGGGATAGGGCATATGGTGAGACCATTATAACCCCAGAATGAGTGGGGATATGGAAGCCGACACCATATCATGCAAGGACCCTCCAAGAGGACTATACCTCTGGGGGATAGCAAAGACTAGAGTTTGGGGATGGGAAATTTAAAGTCATGTAGGACTTAATAGTTTAAGGTCATGAAGGACCATCGTCCAGTTTAATGTCGTGTAGGACCAAATGGTTTAGGTTTGTGTTGGACCTAGTAGTTTAGGGTCATACAGAACAATCAAACAGTTTAAGGTCGTGCTGGACTGGTAGGCTCAAGAAAAGTACTACTTGAGGAACATGGCATTGGTGTGAGGAGTTATACACTCACCATCCATGGTCAGTAGGGAGTATGCTCCATTGGGATAAACCCTGTGAATTATGTAAGGTCCCTCCAATTTAGCTTCGGACAAGGGTGGTTTCCTACCAGGGATCATTGGCATCCGGAGGGCCAATACCTGGTCGCCTTGTGGGAATGAGCGTAGGTGAACCTTCTTGTTGAATGTTTTAGCTATCTTATTATGATTCCTTTCCATATTGTGCAGGTCACAAAGCCTATTCTCGTCGAGTGCATCCAATTCAGATAGATGAATTTCAGCCACCTTATTTGATGCCTTCTAGTCATAGACCGCTATTTGTAATGAAGGAAACTGGATCTTGGTGGGTAGAAAGGCCTCAGCTCCGTACACCAGGTAATATGGGGTCACTTGGGTGTAATTACGGGTTTCGTTAGATAAGGCCCGAGGGTTTTGGGGAGCTTGTCTGGACAACTCTTCTTGTTCTAACCAAATATTTTCTGCAAAAGTTTAGAGAGGGTTTTGTTGACTACCTCAACCTACCCATTTTCCTGCGCGTGATAGCGGGATGTATGGTTTGAATGGATATTGTACTTGGCGTAAAATTTTTACAGATCGAATACTCGGAAGTTGGTGCCATTATCGGTGATGACGTCATGAGGGACTCCAACCCGTTAGATGATATTGGATCTTATGAAGTCAATAATAGAATGAGCCTTGACCTCCGTGAGTGGAACTGATTCTACCCACTTAGAAAAGAAATCTATGGAGGTCAGGATGAACCGACACTGGTGAGATGATGTGGTGGATATGGTCCCACGACATCGTGTCCCCACATCGCAAATGGCCAAGAATACTTTGTTGAGTGGAGAGGTTATGGTGGCCGATGCATGAAGGTAGCATGAATTTGGAATGTGTGACATCTCTTGGCGAACTCAATGAAATCATGGAACATGGAGGGCCAGATGTACCCCAACCTCTAGATCTGATGGGATAGCTTTGGCCTAGTCTGGTGAGCCCCATAGGAACTGGCGTGAACCAACTGCATGACCTGAGAAAATCTTGACTCCATGGATGCAATGGAGGGGAATATCATCAAACCTACTCTTATAAAGAATATTCTCAAGACTAGGAACACTCAGGAGGGTAAACTGCAGCGCACAACGTCTGATTCACTTGCGCTCGGCCCGATCAGCTGGGATGTAACCATTTTTGAGATACTTGACAAAAGGGGCCCTCCAGACGGGGGTCGCTTCGGCAACTACATCTGAGGAAGCTTTGGGCCCTGACGTGGAGGCTCCAGTTGTGGGATGGCCTACTCGTAGGTCGTCGTCATCATCTGGGGTGACATGAGTAATGACTCTCTGATGTACCACCTGTATAATCAGATCATCCTGCTTAGGTTCTGAAAGTGATGAAGCCAGGTCGGCCAGGGCATTGGCTCAACCATTCTGAGATTGAGGGACACTAGTAGCTTCTGGCCGAGACAGAAACTGGGCCATTAGACGGAGAGTTCTCTCTAGCAATGGTACGAGATCTAGATTTCTGACGACGTAGTCTCTATTAATCTTCTTAATGACCAGTTAAAAATCCCATTCACATGAAAATTGGGCACATCGATCTTGAGATCCAGTTCGCGGCTAGTAATGAGGGCTTGATACTCTACTTCATTGTTGGTGTAGCCTTCTGACAGCAGGAATGAGTACGGTTGGATGGCTTGCGCCAGGGTAATAAAGATAATACCCAGGCCTACTCTGTTGAGCCTAGGATCGTTGAGCCTCTTGCCAGTGGGGCTCTGGGAAATTCCATCAAAGTGCATCTACCAAAACGAGATGGAATGATCTACTAATATGATTTCCTCTTTAGGAAAATCCAGGTCTAGGGACTTGTCCGTGGAGGTTGGATGGGCAGCTAGAAAATCTGCCAATTCTTATCACTTGATTGCCTTCTGAGGGAAGAACCTGATGTAGAACTGCTGTAGGATTACTTCCCACCATGCTAGTCAACCTGTCAACATGGGGCATTTCATGATGTAATTCAGCAGGTCTACCAGAGACACCTACTATATCTTCTGGTGCTGCAAGTAATTTTGCAGTTTCTGCACAATGAATACCAGTGCAAGGAAGCTCTTTTCGATGGGGGAGTATCTGGTATCCGTATCGATGAGCATGTATATGAGGTAGTAGAGAATGTTTTCCATCCACTCATTATTCTACTAGGCAAGGAGAAAGTTGGGAGATCATTCCAGGGCAGTCAGATACACGATCAATGACTTTATGGAGACCGGTGGCATCAAGACCAGAGGCTAGAGCAGATACTGCTTGATTTCCTCGAATGTGGTCTGACACTCATTGTCCCATTCATAGGCAGCGCCTTTATTCATAAGTCGGGAAAAGGGTATAGACTATCCAGACAGATTCGCAATGAATCAGCGCATGTAGGATAAGTGGCCTTGGACACCTTGAAGCTCCCGAATATTGCTCAGGGGAGGCATCTTGCTGGTGGTCTATATCTTCTCTGGGTCAATTTTGATTCCCCAGTACCTGACAACAAATCCAAGGAACTTCCCAGAGGTGACCTCGAAGTAACATTTCAGAGGGTTCATCTTTAGATGGTGGGAACGAAGGAAGCCGAACACTTTCTCATGGTCCTTGAGATGGTCCTGGCACTGGTGATATTTGACCACCAAATCTTCCATAGAGCATTCCACCAGTTTTTTGAGGATTGGATTGAATATTCGGTGCATGGACTACTGAGAGGTGGCACCTGCATTCTTTAGGACAAAGGAAATCACCTAGTAACAGAAAATACCTTGGGTCACCCTGAAAGCTATGGAGTCTTCAACCTCATAGGCCATTCGGATATGATTGTATCCGGAGTAACCATCCCTGAAGGAGAGGGCTTGGGACCTAGTCGTAGAATCGATCAATAGTTCTATCACAGGAAGGGGAAAATCATCCTTTGGATAGTGATGATGGAGATCCCGGAAGTCGATGCAGACTCTGATATGTCTGTCCTTCTTCCTGACTGGAACAATGTTGGCTAGCCACATGGGGTACTGGACCTCCTTGATTAATATGGCTCTGATAATCTTTTCAACTTTTTCCTCAACCATGGAACGGTGAGAAGGGAGCATCTTTCTGGGAGGCTTCGTGAACCCGGGATGATTTGTCGGGAGACCAAGGCACTGGACGACTACCTGAGGATTGAGTCCTTTCATCTCTTCGTCACTCTAGGAAAACACGTCATGGTGTTTTTTCCGGAAATATATGTTCCAATGCTACTCCTCGAGGGGCATGGCGGCACTGATCAATGTGGGTCTCAGATCATCCTCGCTACCAAGGTTTACCTCTACCAGCTCATTGACCATGGTGAAAACTCCCTCTTCAAAAGTGGGGGGAGCATCCTCCATATCCTCTTCTTAAATTATAGAGAGATCCCCAGCAGGAGGAGCCTCCTCTAGGTTGGTAGATTCTAACTGGAGGCTGCTACAAGCCTGGGAAGCAGTGGACCACATATTGGGAGATTCACATGCTGTTGAGACCATAGCAATGAAGGTAGTTGATCTGATACCATCAGGTCTTCGGCCCCAGGATCCATGATTGATGATATCAAAGAAATAGTGATGCATCCACTTGATCCGGTTAATTCCAGACCATTAAAATTGACACTTATGATGTACTGTCATTTCCAGGGGCAGACATCCCAATACCATATGGGGGTAGGAGGCTCTGGGATCACCTAAGCCTTATTTGTGTTGGAGTATGAGGTGGTTTTTCGCCATCGCTTAGACTTGGGAATATGCCTTCCTTGTGTACCAGAGACAACAAGACATTTCCCCATGTTAGGTGTCGTGTCCCCCAATCAATGGATCAGGGAGATTTACGCGTCATCTAGACCTGGCCAGGGGTCTGTTGCAACTATGACGTGCTCAACCTCACTTTCCAGAATCTTCTTATCCTTGCTCTTGTAACAGTCAACGTCCAGGTAGTGGGCTTTATAAGAGGTGAAATGAGATGTATCACCCTATAGTACACCAACTCGACCATTAAGGGAGTACTTGAGGCATTGTTGATACGTTGAGGAGACTACCGCATGAAGGTGGAGCCATGGTCTTCTGATCAATGCATTTTACGGAGTGTCTTGGGAGACGACCATGAATTCAGATTTTGAAACTAGGCCACCGAACTGGGAATTCAAATGAGTCTTACAGACTAGGGTCTGTTCGGTCCTATTGTATCCCTAGATTCTTAAATAGGAGGGATTCATGTCATCTTCGGATAACCCTAGCTTCCGTACCGTTTGCGTCGGGATAAGGTTAATCCCAGATCTGGTGTCAAAAAGGCAGCGAAAAACTTTCACACCGTTGAATTGTCCAGTAATGTATAGTGGGAGGATGTGCCCCTTTATGGGAGAACCTTCATCTTCTCAAGAGAATGAAATTATGGCCTGACATTCACCATTCTCAAACACTTTATCATTAAAGGCTTCTGCAGTTGCTACCTCCGTCTCAAATTATAGGAGGTTTCTTAAAGCCTCAGTGAGGGATTCATGCATATCTAGTGACAAGATAAGGGATTCAAGGATAGAAAGCCTCCCTAGGATGCTGGCGAGGTTCTTGAGAACATCGTACTTCCGTACCAAGCATGAACTTATACTTCTTGGGGGTCGCTCTGTGAAGGGAGGCATGGTAGGGCCCGACCGGCCGGGCCGGGGGCTGACTGGTGCTGGGCATATTTAGTTGTTCACTAGTCTAAGCTCGGAGAGTAGCTTCTAGATGAGGAACAGATGACTGATATCAGCCTAAAGTAGGGAAAGGCTAGTTGTGACATGGTCGAGGTAGTTCTACCTGATCCAATAGCATGAACAGTGGTGGAGGTGGGTCTGATGACATCGGATGAAGAGGCTTCACGTGTTGAGCTCTACGCTGGGCATGGTATCTAGTCTCGATGGAATGCACGGGCTGGCTGGAGGCACCAACTGATGTGCCTCGACAACCCATATGGTCATGGCTCTGTCGACGTTGACATTGCCTTGGGACGTTGGGGAGGTTCGCCTGGTGCTCCCCATCGTCGGGAGTCATGTAGGGGTTTACCAACTCCATGTTGTAGACCAAAGCATACCCTTGACTATAAATTGAAGCATCATCCACTACTAGGAAGATTATAGGAGGAATCAACATCTCCGGGGGCATAAATTCATCGAGAGTGTGGTACGACGATGGAATTGGCGGGACGCGTTGCTTTCCTTTGCATCGCCAATGCTTACTATTCTGGGAAGACGCTGGTTGAGTTGATGATGCAGAAATAGTGAATGCAGCTCCTAAAATCTTTGGCTGGTTTAGGCATGCATGGATGATTCCATGGGTATAGGAAACCATTTTGTTGGCCATCCTATCTTCATACTTCTGTGACTTGTGGTTAGAATCCTACGAACACCCGCCACTGGTGCTGGGGTTGGGCCCAGCCTGACTATGTTGTTATCAACCTAGTATTGAAGCCAGTATTTGAACACATAGCACTACTTTAGGGTGTGCCACAGAATTCGAGGATAGGTGCAATAGTTGGTGTGATCAGTGAGGTTCTCCTCTTCTGGCTTTCTACACTCAGGCAACTGCATGATCCCTTGTTCCAATGCACTTCTGAAATAGTCGAGGACCTGATTCATGTTGAACGAGTAGGTCTGGTTTCTTCTGTCTGGGAAGGGGTTCCTTGGAGCCTAGCCCTAAGGAGGAGATGGAGGCTTCTGCTGAGGAGGTGGAGCCTGGTTTTCCCGCCTAAGCGTTAGCGCCGCGTTCCACAGAGGCGCTTTCCGATTCTGAGGCGGATGCTGCTGAGCCGGAGGCTGTGCCTAAGGTAGCGGGCCTCTACGAGGTTTTAGAGGTGGATCCATTAGTAATAATGACAGTTGTATGGGGGCCTCTATTTGTGCCAGCATGGAAGGCTTAGCTCTATCAGCCCTCCTTGCTGGAATTACATGGGGTAATGGGCATTCCTGGTTGACCTATTGCAGGGCTTCTTCTAGGTGCTCGGCCTTATCGGAGAAGTCTCGAAATCCACCAGCATTGTTCTGGGTTATTAGATAAGGAACCCGTTCCATCATGACATTTCCTACACACATCATCAGTAATTTCTCCTGAGATGGTGGCATGTCGAGAGAGTATGTGAGCCCCTTCCACCGGGTGATAAAGTACGTGACTTGCTCATCAGGCCTTTGTTTGCACATGAAAAGGTCTGCGATGCTCGTTTTCTAGTTGGTGGAGCTAAAATAGTAATAGAATTTCCTACAATGGTCCTCCCAGCTGGTTACGGATCCGATGGGGACCTGGCTCTACAAGACGAATGTCGGTCCTTCCAATGTTTGAACGAAACAGTGGAGCATGGAAGCCTCCTGTGGCACTGGAGTCCCTAACATAGGCCCACACCTTGAGTTGAAGTGGGCCAGGTGAGGTAGAGGCTCCCGTGTCTTGTTAAAGGTGGAGAAGGTGGGATTCCCAAAACCCAGAGGTGATAGCATATCATCCACCCATGTTGGATATGGCTTGCCATCAGGTGGGATCGCCACCTGTCGTGTTTCCAATGCCTAAAGGAGAGAAATGAGTGCCTCCATTGGATCATCTGGGTTGGGGTCCCTGTCTGGGCGAGGATCCCCAACTATGAGCATGTTTTCAGGTTCATCAACACTTTAAACAGGCTCAGCGGCTCGTGGAGCGGCTAGTGGAGCGGCCTGCGGGGCAGCTGGGGAAATCTGAGTTGGATTCCTCGGATTGTTGCGCCGTTTGGGAGGGCTTGGTGAGACATACCATGCACTCTTACTATGAGCTCTATCTTCGACCCTTTCTGTAGGAGTAGTGTGATTAGGGTTGCATGGTGGTGGCTCACAGAGAGGAATATGTTCCTTCCCTTGCTGTGATGGGCGAGGATTGTCGTAGTCGGGCTGCCGCTCTATAGCGCGTTCAGCCAGGAGCTCTTCAACTAACTTCTTCTGTTCAGCAATTTTTTGGCACAATGTATCCTTCTTAGGGTCCTCCTCCGTCTTCTGAACTATTGCGGACAGGTCGGATTTCTTGACAGATCTGACATGCTCCTTGCCCTTGCGACATTCCGCCTGAGTACCAATGCCTTGGTGGGAATAGAGAGACCAAATAGGTTTCTCTTCTGGTGCGTAATCCTTCCCGAGGGGTCCAATAGAGGTGGAACTCCTTTGAGGGGGGAGATTCCCCATCAAGAAGCTCCAACTCATTCTCATCATCCACTATGTCATCCATGTTGATCGCGACCCTTCCTAAGGGCATATCCTCAATATCGCCTAGTAGTTCGGGCTGCCGTTAGATTGGACTAAAGAGAAGGGCAGTATACTTCCCCCAGCCACAAACATGAACATTGTGGGAAGCATCCATGATGATCCTGCGGAGTGTCTAGAAATTTTGAATTCATTTTTGTTTGAGGGCCTTCTGGTGGCCTGGTGACTCGGGGCGCTGGGCCATAAGTAGCGCAACCAAATCAACCAGACGAAATTGTTCACCGATGTATTCAAAGTACTCTTGGCTCCTGGGATAATACATTCACTAGTGGTAATGATGGATGTGAGTTTCTTATAGGTTTTGGCAGAAACATTCAACTTCTTCCAGGGTGAGGGATTCTGGTATACAGAAATTCGGTGTCACCACGGGCCAAAAATTATCAAGAAAGTGGTCCACTACGAGAATGTTCCATAAGCTCCATGGCTCAGATTCAGGGTATGGCCCTTTCATAGACCCATTCTTCAAGTGTGGGTGGCTGAGGAACTGGCAGTAGTGCTGAGCCAGACTGCTGGGATGACAGGCTGGCCAATGGAGAATATGGCGAGCGGGCTAACTGGTCGCCGAATCTCGGGCTGTCCTCCGAAGAGTGTAGCAACCTTGCACCATGTCGAGATATTATGGTATGACCACCATCGTTCCTGGCTCAGAGGCTAGGGATACTAGTGATGGGTCACGATGTTGCTCGCCTGCCATTGACCCCTAGAGTAGTTCTCTGTGATCTCTTATTGAGGTATAGAGCGCTTGCGGTGACAATGGTGGTGATTGCACGACCGTACCCTGTTGGGTCACCAGATTTTCATCATTCTAGATATACCTAGGGAGGGAGGCAATAATCTTGTGGAGCTCGCATTCCGGGAGTACTAGGCTGATGCGCCTTGTTCCTGCCCCGACCCTTGACTCAGATAAGTGAGGGGAGGGTTTCTGTGCCGAGTCGTACTCCGCCTCAGAGTCTGAGAAGTGGACCGGTCTGATCTTGGTTCGGACTTTCCCATAATTCCTCTTTTTTTAGATACAACCTACCTTCTTTCCCTTGGGTGGCTCTTCGGGATAGGGCTAATTTCTGACAAGAGGTCCTTCGGTCGCACTGGTGTTGGGGAGGGGAGGGTTTCCACCCGAGAAATCTAGGGTCCGAGGAGAACCATGACAAATTTTGAAGGGGACATGGGGAGGACCTCAATAGATAGCACTAGAGCGGGAAAAACCTCCACTATAACTGGAAGAAGTATGGGGAGGACCTCCATGATTCTTTTCCCGGGCGACCTCATTACGAGGAGGGTCCTTATACAGGCCAAGCTGAACACGGGTAGGACCTCCATTTTGGGTGCGGGTGGAGCGAGGCTGGCCTTCACCTCTATGGTTACCGAGGCAATGAGGACCTTCACCGACTGCTGAAAGGACATGGGAAGGGTCCCCATGTTTAAGAGAGACTGTATGCGCAATGTCCATACACCGGCGGTTGGGGTAGGAGAAATTATCCCATTCCCAGTGTAATGGGAACAGGAGAGGCCCCCATATAGAGCGTCACTGCCGCAGGGAAGACCCTCATTCGGATTGGAGGTGCCACGGGGTAGACCTCCATGCCGAGACTTGAAGTGGGGATATTCCGCGCTCTCCATGGTAGTGGTATGGGGAGGACCACCGTACTTGGTGGAATTGTTGTGGTTTAGCGCACAATGGCCACTGCTTCTTTCGGCGACCACGAGAGTCGACCCAGCCTGCTCGTGGGGAAGTTGGGGCCATGATTCTGGCCAAGCGTATAAGTTCCCCTGCTGAGTTTATGGAGGGGACTGTTGTTAGGCGCCGGCGGTGGCTCGGGCCATAGTATTCTTCAACGTTGACACCCCCTGACGGGAATCCTCTTCAGCTCAAGCCCGATGCTGGTGTCGGGTTGGAAGAACTGGGGCCAGTGGTGCAGGTGCATATCTTACCAGATCCTCTTCCAGCAATATCGGGAGGCGGTGCTAACGCGGCCAAGTGGGATGCCTTGCTGGGTTTCTTTGGAATGAAACCCTAACAGAGCTAGGTCGGACGTCCCCTACCTCGTCTCCATAGGGCAGGAAATCATCAAAGAATTCCAGGGAAAGGCTCCTGAAACAGTTGTATGTTGGGGTGGAGAGTAACGGCTCCCTCCGCGGCCCTCAGGGGCAGCATTGACAGCGAGGTGCAGATGCCTCCCGATCCAGGTGGGCTATATCCCAGGTTGGGATTATGCACTCCTCCTCATAACAACACATGAGGTCATTAATTATCTTTCATTGGATAACTTCTGATGGAGAGATGGGGTGTGGGGGATCAATGGTCGCAGATGTAGTGTTCATCATGGAAGATGTGAAACCACAAGGAACGGTTGTGACGGCACTGCCCCTACCCCTGCATTGATGGGCAGGCGGTGATCGTGTCCTCAAAGCAGTAACCTGGTTCCTACAAAGCAGGGAGATTAACTCATCAGTGCTGAAGGAAATAGGAACTGATGACCAATTCCCCATTGTCATCCCGTATTCTGTAACCATTAATATGGATCCACGCTGACAACATCGCAGAACAGAATTTCCAACATTATACTGCCCCAACTTCTGGTGAGTTTCACGCCAGACCCGTTATTTTCTTGGTGGGGCCTGACGCCGAATAACTGGATCCGGTGACACATCAATCTATTGATTCCTTGAGCTCTACTAATCTCCATGTTGAGGAGAATAACTTCACGCCGGGTTCACTATATCTTTTTCCTATGCTTTCGTCGGGGCGTGCGTGGCATGTCTCATGGGGGACACACAGCTGTTTTTGTTTCCCCACATTCCTGCATTATAAAGGTGGGTGGAATATTCACCTTATTTAGGGAAGTATGCTCCTTGATCGAAACAGGATGATGGGATGTCGGTTCTTCCTTCCAGGGATTCCTCCATAGAATTTGTGCCCTAGTCCGGGTCTCCCTCGTAGACTTAAGACGTTGTTCGTGAAACTCTTCATAACGCCATATCTTCATGGATGCCAGTTAATTACACAGCTTCTGTCAGTACATTCCAAAGGGTCCGGTTAGGTCAGAAACCTTCAGCTAGAGGAGTAGTCATGTTGGGCATCACTAGCGTATATGGACGTTGGGGGATTGGCGTGTATATCGTCTGTCCCTTATTATAGGGCTTCTCGATGGTGCAGAATCCCATGGAATCCCACATTAAATGTAGGGAATCATATTCCATGGGAATGTATCTGATGTTTTTCTCCACTTACCATGTTTAAAACGGGGTATGCCACAAGATTAACGTCCAGTGGAGACGGATTGGACAGATCAGATCACTGACAAGAGTGGATCAGATGGGTGTAACCCTTTGAGGGAACACTGATATTGGGGTCAACATATGGTTGGCTTCCCGAATTCCGTTAAATGGAATGGGGTGAGAGGCGGAATTATCCCACCGGGATGTGGCTCCCTGGGTAAGAATCAGGATAGATGATATGTGCATGAATGAAGTGAAGGGGGATGAAATAGGACCATCGCAAGGGCGACGATGAGGTTGGGCTTGAGCCTTGAAGAGACTTCCTATGTATCCCTGTGGCGGGGAATCAATTTCCTCCTAGTTCAGTGAACACAGATCATCTTGAAAATGGATTACCACTGAGTGGTGTGACAATGACTTACCGCTGAATGGGGGGACAACGGATCACCGCTGGATGGGGTCGTAAATTCTTACCACTGGATAGGGTCGTGATCACATACTGCTGGATGGGGTTGGGCCTTCGTGAAGATGGTTAGGATGACCTGTGGATGGTGGGCTTGAACCTCAGGGTGGCTTTTTACGTACCCTACCTTGGAAAGAATCAAAGACCGTGAATTTTAGGTAGGGAAGGAGTTGGTGAACCGATCTGGATGGGGACCTTGGTCCGGGTGGATGGTGGGCTTGAACCTTGGGGAGATTTCCTACGTACCTTTCCTTGGAAAAGATCAATATCCTCATAGTTCAGATGGGTTTGTGTGCAACGGCTTACCACTGACTAAGGAAACAATGTCTTAGCACTAATTGAGGTCAACATTTTAACGTCATGAAGGATGGGGGTGAACCGACATGAATGAGGGTCAAAGCGATCAATTGGTGTTGGGATTGAACCTCGTGGAGGCTTCCTACATACCTCACCTTGGCAAGGATAAAATACCTCATAGTTTAGATGGGGGCTTGGTCCACTGACGTGAATGGTCGGGACCAATGGATTGTGGTGGGATTGAACCTCAGGGAGGCTTCCTACGTACCTTGCCTTGGCAAGAATCCATGTACTCATAGTTCAGGAAGGGGGCATGTGGCTTACACTCTAGGCTGCCCAGGGTGTTGGTGAACCAACGTGAAGATGGTCAGAACAACCAATGGGTTTTGGGCTTGAAACTCGTGGAGGATTCCAACGTACCTTGCCTTGGCAAGGATCAAATACCTCATAGATCGTGATTGGGGCATGGTTATTACACTCTAGTCTACCCAGGGATGATTTCATGGTTACTGCTTTCTATAAGCCCATGTGAGTCGTTCTCAGTGTGAGAAACAAGAGACAATTGAGACCTGACGATCATGTCGCTAAAGGTGCGTTCGTAGGAAGTAGAGTGGGGATTATGCCTGATTGCAGCCCAAAGAGGAAATAGGGGATTATACTTGGTTAGCAGCCCGAAAAGGTTGGTACTTAATCCATGATGGACTCCCGATGGAGAAAAAGAACAATGAGAGATGGATTTAGGACCAAAGAAAGGAAGGGAATGGATGCTTCCTCCAGCAAAAAAGCTAGGGGCTTACACCAAGGTGGCTTACCTTTCCCCATTAACCAACAACACTCCAATAAAGAGGATATCATCCCCTATGAGGGATGACATCATCCTCATGGAGACTAATGGGAATGGATAATGTCCAAGGTGGGGGCGCCCCACGTGCAAGGCACGGGGCGAGGTCACAGTTTAACATCATGTGTTGAGGAATATGGTGCTTGGCAGTTTAACTTCCTGTAGCTCAGACGAGGCAGGTGCACTCCAGACCCCTAGGACATACATAACTAGTACCCTCTACTCCTTGGTGTAGAGAGGGGATGGTTAATGCCATTGCGAGGCGGTGTCATGGAGTGAACCATCGGGGTGTCCACTTTAGCGTGGCTATGTGAAGAATTAATATCCATTAGCATGCCTAGGAGAAGAAGAAATAGGTGAAGCAACACAATAGGTGGTATCATCCAGGGGACTTTGAAGTTACTTCATGAGAACGTAGGAGGTCTCATGGGAAATGAGTATGTATCAAATATTCTTTGGGCACAGATGAAACTTGAAAATGATGCCCAGAAGAGGGACATCAAGGGTGCACAAGGCGAGATACTTGCGCATAAAAGGGGATGATGTGAGAAAAATGGGCGGATTGGTGCACAATTGGGATGGTTCGTGAAAAGGGTCAGGCCGGGTTGGAAATTGGGATGTTGCGTGGAAAAGCTCAGGCTGGCACACAATTGAGTGCTGGGCACGAAAAAGAGCGGGCCAGCGCGCAAAAGGAATGCCGCGTGACAACAGCCAGGCCAGCGCGGAAATGGAATTACGCGGAGAAGAACTGATTGCGCGCAATTTGGAATGAATTGTGCATGGGGGAAGGGGCCCGATGGGACTTGGACAAGGATCAAGCCCGAGTAGTCGTGCGAAAAGGCAGACCCCTGGGCGACCTAGCTCAAAAAATTTATTACCTGAGAGGAAAATTTTGCGCGCATGAGAGATGAATTTCGCGCAGGGGAGATGGTTCAGATTCCTCATCTCGGAAGTTGAAGGGGTGGCCTTCTATTTATAGGTGCTTGGGATCGTGGGTCCACACAGAAAATAAGCTGGTGTGAAATATTACATACCTGATTTTGGTAGTGCGGAGATTAACCGCGGAGAGTGGTGGCGTGAAAACGTTCCGCACCCACGCGAAAAACTCTCGCAAATCCCAGAGTTCCTAGTGTGAGACCTATTCTTTTTCATGCTGTTTCGGTGCGGATGTGCGTCGGGTTTCTGTTCCGACGCTGTTCCTCCAGGACGCGTTCGCGCGTGCACCCGTCGACCCGAGGGGATGGGCGCGCGGCTTGTGGCCCCGCAGTCCCGCTTTCCAAGGGCGGGCGGCATTCGTCCCTTATTCAGGGGCATCTGCTCCTTGATCGAAACCGGGATGATGGGATGTCGGCTCCTCCCTCCGTGGACGTCTCCTCGGAACTCGTTGCCTAATCCGGGTCTCCCTCATAGATTTAAGAATGTTCGTGAATCTCGTTCCTGGCGCCATATCTTCATGGACACCGGTTAATTACGCTGCTTCCGCCTGGATGCTCCAAGGGGTCTGGTCGGGGCAGCAACCTGCGGTGAGGAGACCGGGTAGCTCTGGGTGTTGGGGGCGTGTCTTAACACTGCGACTCTGCATGTCTGCCTTCCGTCCCTAATAGGGCTTCTCGAAGGTGTGATGGCCTGAGGCATCCCGCGCTGGGTGCGGGGAACTGTGTTACCTGAGGTTTTCCTCAGCTTCCCATGTTTAACACAGGGTATGCCGCGAGTTTAACGTCCAGCGGGGACGGCATCAGACTGATCAACACGAGAAGTGGATCAGATGACAGAACCCCTTTGCGAGGAACCTCCGACGCTGGGGCCAGCACATGGGCGGCTTCCCGAGTGAAGTGGAGTGGAATGAAATGGCATGACCCCACCGGGATGTGGCGGCCCGGGTAAGGATCAGGATGGATGATGGAGTGAAGAGCTTGGACCCCGTAGGGGCTTCCTACGTACCGCGCGTTGGCGCGGATCAAAGTCAGCGTAGTTCGGACATACAGTTTAACGTCATGCTGGACGTCGGCAAGCCGACTCACGAAGAGGTCGAGGCTGCCGGGCGGAGGATTGAACCGAACCACCTCGCACAGAGGGGGATGGAACTGCCGGGTGGATCACAGTTTCACGTCATGCTGGACGCTGAAAGGAGAAATAGGAAAAGGGCAGTGGGGGAGCACAATAGAGATACACATGTGCAGTCCCCCACAAGAGCGGATTCATAGGTGAATCGACGCGAATGTGAACCTAGGAGGGGTCCACTGATGGACGAACCGACGTGAATACGACCGGGACGACCAGGTGGGGGGCTTGAACCTCGGGGAGGCTTCCTACGTACCCTGTTTAGGAGACAGGGATCAAAGTCCACGTAGTTCATTCTGTCAGGACTTACGCACTGAGGCTGCCCGTATGCGGCAAAACTCAGTTGGAGAGGGACTTGGGCCGAGAGTAAGAGACACCTCGATCCTTGTCACACCCTCTACTAGCTTCGGAAGTGGGGAAGCACAATGGAGATACACACGTGCAGTCTCCCACAAGGGCGGATTCATAGGTGAATCGACGCAAGTGTGAACCCGGGAGGGGTCCACTGATTGACGAACCGACGCGAATACGACCGGGACGACCAGGTGGTGGGCTTGAACCTTGGAGAGGCTTCCTACGTACCCTGTTTAGGAGACAGGGATCAAAGTCCACGTAGTTCACTCCGTCTGTAATACTCTACCCCCGTGGGCGAAGGCCACTCCAATCCCAACATCCCTGCAGAGACGAGCGGGTGGGGGCCACATCCAAACCGGGAGGGGGACCCTACGTGCGGGGCACGAGATCAGGTGATGCGGACGGTTTAACGTCTTTCCGGACGAAGTACAGTTTAACGTCGTGTGTTGAGGATGAAGCGGACGGTTTAACGTCTTGCCGGACGAAGTACAGTTTAACGTCGTGTGTTGAGGACGAAGATGCTTGGCAGTTTAACGTCTTGTCGCGCGGACGATATGCTAGGCAGTTTAACGTCGTGCAGCTTGGATGAATGCTGAACAGTTTAACGTCTTGTAGCTTGGACGAAGATGCTTGGCAGTTTAACGTCTTGTCGCGCGGACGATATGCTAGGCAGTTTAACGTCGTGCATCTTGGACGTGGTACAGTTTAACGTCATGTTGGACGAAACACTTGGCAGTTTAACGTCTTGCAGCGCGGACGAAAGTGTGACGCTGCCAATGGGTTCGTGTCACTTCGCGCGAGCCTGGAGGGCCGCACGGAAAGACAACGCACGGCGCGGGCACCCGGGATGAAGATCATCGGGCGCCACGCAGGCGGGTACCCTCAGGGGGTCAAAGGGGGGACCCTGGCGGTTTGTGCGCAAAAGAGGGACTTGGCGCGCAATACCGCGGGTCGGCGCGCAATTGGGCGGGCTGGCGCGCAATTGGGCCAGCACTTTGCGCGAGGATGATTGCGATTGCGCGCACCGGGCTTCGGATAGCGCGCGGGGGCAACGGCTCATTCTTTAACGAATGGCCACTTTAAAAAAGGGGGGGTGCGCGCAATCGGGTTGGATTGCGCGCACCCGGGGACAATTGCGCGCAAGAGGCTTTTTTTGCGCGCGAAGGCCTTTGGGGGAAGAGTTATTCAAAGGAAAGGAGCCAAAGGGATTGCGCGCGAAGGCGAATCCCGAGGCTTTATTGCGCGAAAGAAAGGAGGTTACCTGAAGATCAGCATTGCGTGCCGAAGGGGTTGGATTGAGCGAATGAGCGACTCTTCGAATTTCGGCAACCTTCAAAACGTCGGGGGTCTCCTTATATTTATAGGCAACCCCGGGCGCGGAATCCGGCTCGCGGGCGCGCAAATTCCTTCGCGGGCGCGGAATCGGGCCCGGCGCGCAAGGGAGTCGCGCGGGCAACGGGCGCGCAAAATTACGCGCCGGCCCAGCGCATTGCGCGCATCCCGGGAGGTTTGCGCGCGACACTCAAACATTGCGCGCGGGCCTCCGAAATTCCGCGCAAGGCCTCCGGGCCCTCTGAAACGGGATTCCGACTCCAAATATGACCTCGCTTTCCGCATCCGGAGCTTCGTTCGGGAACAACGGACTTTTCCGGCGTCTACAAAAGCCCCCCCTCGGAATCTGATCGGCGAGAGGTCGCAACGATCGGGTTCCGAGGGAGACGCCGGAATGCCGAAGTCCGGGGTGGCGCGAGACTGTGGCTTAATGTGCTCAACCACAATTCATTGTCTTGCGGGAGCGTTAACCAAGCTTCAGGCATCCACAATTGGGCCTGGATTTCTAAAGAAAAGAGGGAGATCATTCCTAGGAAAGGAGACCTCAGACCTAATCAATGTATCATCCCCCAAACTTGTTCCGACACACGAGCGGGACAACGCTAGGGGCGTTAAGATTTTATCCGAACATAGGGAAATGGGAAAGGGTGAATCGCGTGTCCCGAATTCAGA
The DNA here is from genome assembly GCA_963277665.1 of Viscum album. Taxonomy (NCBI): domain Eukaryota; kingdom Viridiplantae; phylum Streptophyta; class Magnoliopsida; order Santalales; family Viscaceae; genus Viscum; species Viscum album. The sequence goes on along the minus strand of OY728150.1, from coordinate 28,911,604 downwards.
AATCCATGACGGTCGGCCTTCCAGGAAATGCCCAAGACGGCAAGCGGACAATGGATCAATCGACCATACTACTGCAATAGACGGACCGAAGGTCACCATTCATACTGCAGGAGGCGGATCACATGTCATCATCAATGCCGCTTTGGGGGTTCCTTTAGGCACAAGGGTGGAAATCCAGATCAACAGGGCATGCGAAGCGTGGGGCGAAGTGATGATTTGTTCGGACAGAATCTAACTCTCTCAAAATTGCGCCACCGTGGGGAAAGCGTATTAGGCGGATGCACTAATCTGGCCGTGAATCACCCCAATTCTCAGACATAACCTCTTTGACGAGGAAACTGTCGCTTCCCATCATTGCAATGGGGCATCCCGAGCTGGATCGGGGAGAATATCACAACTGCACCACTCTACCAGAAGCCAGGCCAGACGGCCGGCGATGAGGAGGGGCGGGACTTAGCGATCCCTGAGGCTGGACCCAAGTCGAGATGCCCGGGCGTTCCTACGTACTCCATCAGGCTGGAGATCAAGCCACACGTAGTTCTGAAAGTGCAGTTTAATGTCATGCAGGACGTAGAACCCCGATTAGGGAGATCTTAGTTTAAAGTCGTAGAGCTCGGACCATAGGGACAGATCTTAGTTTAAGGTCTTAGAGCTCGGACCATAGGGGCATATCTTAGTTTAAGGTCTTAGAGCTCGGACCATAGGGGCAGATCTTACTTTAAAGTCTTAGAGCTCGGACCATAGGGTCCTCAAAGTACGCCACATCGTGGTCCTATCCCCTGGATATGCGAAGATGCACTGAGGTATAGTGTCAAGAGTGTCGAGATTTTGCCTGGTCAGAATGGGGGGTGGAAAACGTAATGTGAATCATGCGGCCATTCACTCAAGGACTGGGGGCACCGGCGTAACGATATGGAAGTACTGCCGACCGTGGCGGAAAAGCAGCATCAATATCGTACTGACCGTTGATGGAATGAGGCAGAAAACGAGCATCAACCGCTCAAGCGCAGGATTCATATCGATTTGCTGCCCGAGGTCCTTGGGGGCGCCAGCCCGAGTCAGTGGGAGAGCACTGAGGCATTGTGTCCAGACCACTCACGGGGGCTCCACCCAGGGCGTAGGCGATGGGTCCGAATGAAAGGGAGCACGAAGCCTGAAAAGTGGAAGGAACCTGACCAAGCTGAACCTGACCCTCCTGGCAATAAACCAGAGTACTCTTGACACCGGTGGACCACTGCAAGGGGTCGAGGGACACGCCTTGAGGGTGACCCGAAGGCGGCGGATTCCCAAGAGAAGGGGGAATCTTTAAGAGGTGGGGGCTGGACCTGAAGTTTCAAACATCCGGGCGTTCCTACGTATCCCATAAGGATGGGAATCAAGCCACACGTAGTTCTTGAAGCGCGGCGCAACACAATCGGGCACCAGCGCGGGGAGGGGTGCGGGTCTGGCCCTCGCACCCAGAAGAAGTGGTATTTGATATTTCTTGTTTGTCCTTAAAAGTGGATGGTTTTTCTTTGAGCAGCGACATGCCTGTGATTAAGAAACCCCTGGCGTCGCCACAATAATCAAGCCATGAAAGGCATTGATAAATGGCGTGGTTATTAACCAGTGCCCAACGCGAGTGTCCCCTGAGGAGAACATCAAGATGCAGTGCCGTTTCTCGTCGGGCGGCCAAGACGATCACAGTTTACGGTCGTGTGGTAGGACCAGACAACACAGTTTAAGGTCGTGTGGTTCGGACAAGACAACACAGTTTAAGGTCGTGTGGTTAGGACCAGACAACACAGTTTAAGGTCGTGTGGTTCGGACCAGACAACACAGTTTAAGGTCGTGTGGTTCGGACCATACAACACAGTTTAAGGTCGTGTGGTTCGGACCATGGAGGAATCCGCTCATTGCGATATGGAGGACCCAGCGGAGGTGGGAACATACCCAGCCCTGCGGTCACGCACGATTCCAGGAGAAGGATCCTGGGATAGGGGCATGCGTATGTCCATCACCCGAGGGGCATAGATGCTAGCCTCCAGCTATACTGGGCCCAGAACGTGATTGTTCGGGTGACTCCTTCCTCCTTATGGGGACGAGGGTCCAGCTACACATGGACCTTAGGGAGGACATTAGCATATATCCTTGGTGCTCAGATCGTGGGAGCCTCGAAAGACACCATTACCCTGGTTGGCCTACCTAACGTGTAAAGGTGTACTACAGGTCAGTATGAAGAGAGTGTCGAGATTCCACTACAACGAACAGAGGCGGAGTGTGATGAGGACAGTGCAACCAATGTTCAGAGCCTGAAAGAGCCGACATGGCGATCAAGTATGTCGCTGACCATATTCGCAACACAACATCCGATCGCGTCAGCCTAGAATGGGACAAGCAAACGAGCATCAACCGCTCAAGCGCAGGACTCATATCGATTTGCGGCCCAGGACCCGCCGGTAAATCGACCCGGAGCGGTAGGAGAGCACTGAGGCATCGTACCCAAACCGCTAACGAGGATCCCTTTTAGTGAAGGCTCAAACAAGAGGAAGCGCGAGGCCCGACAAGCAACACAGGACTTGTCGGGATTGAATCCGACACTACGGGTCATAGACCGAAGTACACAAAACATGTTAACAGATCACCGGAAAGGGTCGGAGGACTCACCCTGAGAGCAACCAAAAGACGGCAGATCCCCGTGATCAACCAAGAGACGGGGCTGGACCTGAAACACAAGCGTCCAGGCGGTCCTACGTATCCCATAAGGATGGGAATCAAGCCGTACGTAGTTCTTGAGAGGCAGTTTAACGTCATGCAGGACGATGAGGGGTGTGAGGTAGTCCCACACACGGGGGAAGCGTACGGCGCGGCCATTAGACCAACGTGAATGAGGGCATAATCCCCCGCTCATGCCATACGCCTCGCACAAAAAGGAGGGGAACTTGGGCCAGAGGCCCAACGCGGGATAGAGATTCCCGGGAAATGGGGCTGGGCCCGAAACATGAATGTTCAGGCGGTCCTACGTATCCCATAAGGATGGGAATCAAGCTGCACGTAGTTCTTGAAGTGCAGTTTAACGCCATGCAGGAAGAAAAAAGGAAAGGGGGAGCGGAAGGCATCCCCAACCGTGGGGGGCGTACAGCGTGGCGAGAAAATAGCCCTGCGTTCACACCATACGCCGCATACCCAGAGGCAACTAGGCCAAGGGCCCGAGATGGGATGGAAATTCCCGAAGGATGGGGCTGGGCCTGAAACATAAATGTTCAGGCGGTCCTACGTATCCCATAAGGATGGGAATCAAGCCGTACGTTGTTCTTGAGGTGCAGTTTAGCGTCATGCGGGACGAATGCTGAACAGTTTAACGTCTTGTAGCTCGGACGTGGTGCAGTTTAGCGTCATGCAGGACGAAGATTCTTGACAGTTTAACGTCTTACAGCGCGGACATGGTACAGTTTAACGTCATGTTGGACGAAACACTTGGCAGTTTAACGTCTTGCAGCGCGGACGAATTGCACTCAGGGAAAGTACTGCTTGAGGAACCTAGCGTTGGTGGGAGGAGTGACACGCTCACCATCCATAGTCGCTAGGGAGTACGCGCCATTGGGATAGACTTTGTGGACGATAAGAGGTCCCTCCCACTTGGGATCCAACTTGGGCGGCTTCCTGCCGGGGATCATCGGTGCTCTAAGGGCTAATACCAGGTCACCCTGTAGGAAGGAGCGGAGGAAAACCTTCTTATTGAAAGCTCGAGCCATTATGCTTTGATGCCTCTCCAAGTTGTGCAAAGCGCGAAGTCTATTCTCATCCAGTGCTTCCAACTCGACTAGACGGGCTTCAGCAGCTCTGTCCGGCGCTTGCTGGTCGTAGACCGCAGTGCGCAAGGACGGTAACTGGATCTCGATGGGCAGGACGGCCTCAGCTCCATACACCAGGGAATAAGGGGTCATATGGGTGGAATTGCGAGTCGTCATCCGATAATCCCAGAGGGCGTTGGGGAGCTTGTCCGGCCAACTCTTCTTGTTCTGACCAACCATCTTTTGCAGAATGTTAGAGAGGGTCTTGTTAAACGCCTCAATCTGTCCATTCGCCTGCGCATGATAGCGAGATGTATGGTTCGAGCGAATGTTGTACTTGGCGTACAACTTCTTCAACTCGGCTGCTCGGAAATTGGATCCGTTATCCGTGAGGATAGCGTGAGGCACTCCAAATCGATGAATGATGTTGGAGGTCACGAAGTCAGCGATCGAACAGGATTTGACCTCTCTGAGCGGAATCGCCTCTGCCCATTTAGAGAAGAAGTCCGTGGCGGTCAGAATGAACCGGCACTGGCGAGCCGTCGCCGGCGGGTAAGGTCCCACAACGTCTATCCCCCAGACTGCAAAGGGCCAAGAATACCTGGTGGTATGGAGAGGCTCCGGCGGCCGATGCACAAAGTTCGCATGAACCTGGCACGCATGGCACCTCCTGGCATACTCGATGCAGTCCTGGATCATGGAGGGCCAGAAGTATCCCAACCTCCGAATCTGGTGGGACAGCTTCGGCCCAGTCTGATGGGCACCGCATGAACCAACATGAACCTCTTGCATGACTCGTGGGATCTCAACTCCCTGAAGGAAACGGAGGAGAACACCATCAAATCTGCGTCTATAGAGGATCTACTCCAGGCCGGGACTGCTCTAGAGGAAAAACTGCGATGCGCGGCGTCGAACTCGCTCGCGCTCGGCCCGATCCGACGGGAGAATGCCATGTTGGAGGTACTCAACCAAAGGAGTCCTCCAATCAGGGGCTGGTTCGACTGCCATATCTGGGGTACTCGGGGCTCCGGGCACAGGGGCAACCGTGGTGAGATTACTCACCGACGGGCCGCGATCTCCCTCCGAGATAACGGGAGCGATGAGCCTGCGGTGCGTCACGCGGACGATCAGGTTATCCTGTTCAGGCTCTGCAAGTGACGCAGCAAGGCTGGCCAAAGCATCTGCTCGACCGTTCTGCGACCGGGGAATATGGACAATTTCTGGCCGAGAAGGGAACTGGGCCATCAGAAGGAGGGTGCACTCCAGCAATGGCACAAGTTCCGGCTTCCTGACAACATAGTCGCCATTGACCTGCTTAACGACCAGCTCGGAGTCCCCTTTCACACACAGATGGGACACGTCGATCTCGAGAGCCAACTCGAGGCCAGTGATGAGGGCATGGTATTCCGCCTCATTGTTGGTACAACCCTCTGACACCAGGAAAGAGTATGGCAGCACGGCATGCTCCGGGGTAATGAAGACGCTACCCAAACCCACTTTGTTGAGCTTAGGATTATCGAGTCTTCTACCGGTGGGGCTCTGGGAGGCACCGTCAAAGTGCATCTGCCAGCATGGATCGGCTCGATCGACCAAGAGAATGGCCTCACCAGGAAAGCCTAGATCCAGTGGCTGATCCGCGGAGGTCGGGTGAGCAACCAGAAAGTCTGCCAATGCTTGCCCTTTGATGGCCTTCTGAGACAAATACCTGATGTCGAACTGCTGGAGAATCACAGCCCACCGCGCTAGACAGCCAGTCAACATAGGCCGGCTCAGGATATATTTCAACGGGTCTACCCGAGAAACCAACTGTACCTCATGGTGCTGCAAGTAGTGCCGTAACTTCTGTATGGAAAATACGAGCGCCAGGCAGCTCTTCTCGATGGGGGAATACCTAACTTCCGCATCGAGGACCATGCGACTGAGGTAATAGAGGCTATTCTCTATTCCCTCGTTGTTCTTCTGGGTGAGAAGGGCACCCAGGGACCGTTCCAGGGCGGTCACATAGAGGACCAGCGGCTTCCCGGATACAGGCGGCATCAGAACCGGAGGTTGAAGCAGGCACTTCTTGATTTCCTCGAACGCGGTCTGACACTCTTTATCCCATACATAGGTGGCACCTTTCTTCATGAGCCGAGAAACGGGATTACACTTGCCGGCCAGATTCGCGATGAATCGGCGTATATAGGCTAAGTGGCCTTGGAACCCTTGCAGTTCCCGGATGTTACCTGGGGGAGGCATCTGGCTAATCGCCATGATCTTCCTTGGGTCGATCTCAATACCCCGGTATCTTACCACGAATCCAAGGAACTTTCCGGAGGTGACCCCGAAGGCACACTTCAACGGGTTCATCTTCAGGCAGCGAGACCGGAGGAAGCCGAACACTTTCTCAAGATCTTTGAGATGGTCCTGACGCTGGCGCGATTTGACCACCAAGTCGTCGACGTAGCATTCCACCAGTGTGCCGAGGATTGGATTGAATATGCGGTGCATCTCCCGTTGATAGGTGGCACCTGCATTCTTCAGGCCGAAGGGCATGACCTGGTAACAAAAGATACCTTGGGGGGCCCTGAAGGCAGTGAACTCCTCATCCTCAGGGGCCATCCGGATTTGGTTGTATCCGAAGTATCCATCCATGAAGGAGAGGGCTTGGAACCCTTCCGTGGCGTCAATCAACAGCTCTGTCACCGGAAGGGGAAAGTCATCCTTCAGATAGTGGCGGTTGAGATCACGGAAGTCGATACAGACTCTGATCTGCCCGTTCTTCTTCCTGACCGGCACAATGTTGGCCAGCCATTTGGGGTACTGAACTTCCCTCACGAAGTTGGCTTTGATAAGCTTGTCAACTTCGGCCTCAACCATGGCACCGTGAAATGGGTGCATCTTCCTGGGAGGCTGCTTGAACCCGCGATGGTTCGCCGGGAGACCAAGGCGGTGGACGGCTACCTGAGGATCTAGCCCCGGCATCTCATCATAGCCCCAAGCGAACACATCACGGTGCTGCCTGAGAAAGTCCACGTACTGCTGCCGCTCCTCAGAGGGCATGGCGGCACTAACCAATGTGGGTCTTGGATCTTCTTCGGTTCCAAGGTTCACTTGTACTAACTCATCGACTGTGGCGGAGACGCCCTCCTCAAAGGCTGGGGGTGAATCTTCCACGTCCTCTCCACTTGGGGAGGGATCGTCCACGGGAGAGACTGCGTTGGAAACTGCATTGGGGCTACCAGATCCTGCTGGGCCGCTGGTGCTGGCATGGGTGGTCGAGGTCATCTCATCAGGAGACTCACAGGCCGTCGAGACCATGGCCACGTCCAACCGATGAATCGGGAGGACGTAAGCGTCATCCAAACTTGCCCAGGGATCACCTGCAACAGCGACAGGATCAACCTCACCTGCCAGGATCTGCTTATCCTTGCTCTTGTAATAGTCCGCGTCCAGATAACGGGCTTCACATGAGGCAAAAGGAGAGGCATCTCCTTGAAGCACGCCTACTCGACCATTAAGGGAGTATTTGAGGCATTGGTAGTATGACGAGGGAACCGCCGCATGAAGGTGGAGCCATGGCCTGCCCATCAATGCGTTATACGCAGTGTCTTGAGAGACTACCATGAATTCGGTGTTGGCAACCAAGTCACCGAACTGGGTCTTCGAACATATCTTGCCGACCAGATTTTGCTCGGTGCGGTCGTACCCCTGGATCCTGAGGTCGGAGGGGATCAAGTCATCCTCAGACAACCCCAATCTCCGGAGCGTCCGAGTGGGAATTAGGTTAATCCCGGACCCCGTGTCGACAAGACAGCGCCGGACTTCAAGGCCATTGAACTGGCCAGTAACATACAGCGGATGAATGTGCCCCTGTATAGGAGGGTCTTCATCCTTTCCACAGAATGAGATAACTGCCTGACATTCGGCGTCCTCGATCGTTTCGGCGTGAAAGGCCTCTGCAGCCGCAACCTCTGTCTCAAACTGGAGGGGGCTCTTCAGGGCTTCAGCGAGCGCCTCGCGCATCTCAGATGACATGCGCAGAGCCTCAAGGATGGAGAGCCTTGCTGGGATGTCGGACAAGTGTTTCAGGACATCATACTTTTTTGCCAAGCGCGAGCCCCTGGTTGCAGGAGGTTGCTCTGCGATTGGAGGCATGACGGGCCTTGCCGGTTGGGCCGGCGGCCGATTGGTACTTGGCGCATCTCGCTGTTCATTGGTTGAAGCCCGGGAAGTAGTCACCGTACTGGGGTCAGGAGGCTGGGATGGACTCGTGGCAGGACGGAGCTGGTCGCGGCGCGGATGAGGCAGTTCTGCCTGGTCCCACACCACAAACAGTGGCGGAGGTGAATCTGTCATCCCCGGATGGGGGGGCTGCGCGCGCTGAGCTCGGTTTTGAGCCTGCTGCCTAGTCTCAGTGGCGTGCACGGCCTGGCTGGAGGTACCAACTGCTGTGCCCCGGTGACTCCTGTTGTTGCGATTCCTCCGACGGTGGCGATGACCGGGGACACTAGGGAGGTCCACCTGATGCTCCTCAGCGTTGGGAACCGAAAAGGGATTTACCAGCTCGACGGTATTAACCAAAGCGTACCCAACACTGTCATCGGACGAATCACTCACCACTGGGCGGATCTGGGGAGGGATCCCCATCTCCGGGGGCATGAAATCGCCAAGAGTGCGGGATAGTGGCGGAACTGGCGGGGCGCGCTCTTCCTTCTTGCGCTGCCGCCGTTTGCTCTTCTCGGAAGAGGCAGGCTGGGATGACGATGCCGAAGCAGCACCCGCAGATTCTGGGGGCTCAGGCTGATTCAAGCGCGCACATATGATTCCATGGGCGCGAATGATCGTCTTGCGGGCCATCCTGTTATTATACTTCTGGGATCCGCGGTCGGAGACCAGCTGCCATTCGTCCTCATTGCCACTATCGTCATCTGATCCCACGAACACGCCCGCCACTTGTGCTGGAGCTGGGCCCAACCTGATTACATTGTTGTTAATCTTCTCTTGGAGCCAATCCTTAAACACATAGCACCGCTGGATGGTGTGCCCCAGGGCCCGATGGTAAGGGCAGTAGCGGGGGTTATCCGTGAGATGTGCCTCCTCTGGCCTCCAACACTCCGGCAGTCGCACAATCCTCTGCTCCAGGGCGCTCCGAAAATAACCGGGGACCTGATCCTCATGAAATGAGTAAGTCAGGTATCGCGGGCCCCTGGGAGCGTGGTCTTGATGAGGGGTTGGAGGGGCCTGCCGAGGAGGTGGACCCTAATTATCTCGCCTGGGTTGCGGCGGTACATTACGCGGAGGGGCCGGCCGGTTCTGGGGCTGCCGCTGCTGGGCCGGGAACTGAGCCCGTGGAGGCAGATTCCTGTGAGGCTTTGGAGCTGGCCTCGCCGGCAGCAGCTCCAACGGCCTGGGGGCCTCTATCTGGGCAACAGCAGCAGGCTCAGCCCTGCTGGCTCTCCTTGCAGGAATCATAGGAGGCAGCGGGTGTGCCTGACTGGCCTGTTGCAGGGCTTCCTCAAGACGTTGATCTTTGTCTGAGAAGTCCCTGAACCCTCTGGGGTAATTCTGGGTGATCAAGGAAGGGACCAGCTCGGTCTTGACGTTCCCGACGCACATTGTCAGCAACTGCTCCTGAGTCAATGGCATGTCAAGGGAATACGTGAGACCCTTCCATTGGGCGACGAAGTCCGCGACTCGCTCATCAGGCCTCTGCTTGCACTTGAAGAGGTCTGCGATACTCGTCTTCCAGGTCGTGGAACTGAACTGGTAGAGGAATTGTCTACGAAGGTCCTCCCAGCTAGTTATCGACCCGACGGGGAGCTGGCTGTACCAGACAAATGCTGGCCCTTCCAGTGTCTGGACAAAGCAGCGAAGCTTAGCGGCCTCTTGCTGCGCCGGAGTTCCCAACATAGGCCCACACCTCGAGTTGAAATGGGCCAAATGCTGTGGCGGATCTCCAGTTCCGTTGAAGGGGGCGAAAGTGGGATTCCCGAATCCCGGAGGCGCCGGCATGTCATCCACCCATGCTGGGTATGGCTTGCCGTCCGGTGGGATCGCCACTTTCCGAGTCTCCAAGGCTTCCAAGCGGGCGATGAGTGCCGCCATCGGATCGTCCGTACATGGGTTCCAGTCCTGGCGAGGATCTCTAACCACGAGCGCATTGCACGGCCCTTCAATCGGGTCGTCGACCGGGTCGTCGAACTCGGCAACTCGTGGGATGGCGGGCGGAGCGGCCCTTGGGGCAGCGGGAGGAATCCGAGCGGGGTCTCTCAGGTAGTCACACCGCTCGGGAGGGTGTGGTGAAACATACCGCGCCCTCTTGCCATAGGCAATGGCCTCTCCCCTGTCGGCGAACAGGGCGTAATCACGGTTCCCCGGGAGAGTCTCGTCGAGGAGCGGTTGTTCCTGTCCCTGCTGTCCTAGCCTAGGATCACCGTAGTCAGGCCGCTGCTCTGCAGCGCGCTCGGCGAGGAGCTGGTCAACTAGCTTCTTCTGCTTGGAGAGCTGTTGACGTAGCATAGCCTTCTCGGGATCCTCATCTGCCCTCTGCGTGGAGGCATATGGGTCGGCGGGCTTCATAGCCCCGCCGTGCTCTTTACCTTTGCTGACGTTTCGGCTCAACGTCAGTGTTTCAGTGGGTGTGGGGAGACCCAGGAGGTTCCTCTGGTGATGAGTAACTCTCGCCGATGGATCCAACAACGGCTTGTATTCGGGGGAGAGCCCTCGTCGAGAAGTTCCAAGCCATTCCCCTCCCCCGATAGGTCAGCCATATTGACCGTTTCCGTCCCTGGGGATGTACCCTCAGGGCCACCCAGTGAATCGGGCTGTCGGCGAATCGCACTGAAGCGTAGGGCGGCGTACTGCCCCCATCCACGGATATACACGTGGGGGTGGCTCCCTCGATAACCTTGAGGAGTACTTGAAAACACTCAACGCATCGTTGTTGGAGGGCCTCGTGGTGCCCAAATGACCCGGGGTGCCGAACCGCGGGGAGCGTGGCCAGGTCAATTTGACGGCACTGCTCACCAATATCCTCCAGGTGTGATTGACTCCCGGGATATGGCATTTTTAGGCAGTGAAGACGGGAGTGAGTCTCTCGGAGAGTTCGGCGGAAGTATTCGAACTCATCCGGGGTGAGTGATTCGGGTGCATCAAAGTCCGGTCCTACGACTGGCCAAAACTTCTCAGGGAAGTGGCCCTCTGCAAGGACGGTCCAGAAGCTCCACGACTCAAACTCGGGACCCAGATCTCCTTGGTCCTCTTCAACGACTGGGAATGGACGGGGAACCGGCAGTGGTGCCGAGGCGGGCCGCCGGGCCGACGGGCTGGCCGGCGGTGAATACGGCGAGCAGGCCGATTGGCCTCCATATCCCGGGCCGCCCTCTGAGGGTGGCGGTGCCCTAGCTACCACATCACGATAGGACGGGCCGGTGAGCGAACATCCTGCCGTAGCGTCGGTGCTCGCCGAGGGTGCACTAGATCGTGGTTCGACCGTCGGTCCCCAGAAAAAGTCTTCGGCTTCTCCGATCGAGGCAGAAGGTGCTTCCGGAGGGGCCGGTACCAACCTCAAGCTTGGACCTTGGGGGTCTACCAGGCCTTCGCTACTTCGGATATACCTTCGGAGAGAAGCGGGGATCATATCGATCTCGCTCTCGGGACGTAGGAGGCTGACGTGCCGCATTCCTACCCCTGTCCCTGACTGGAGGGATCGGGGGGAGGGCTCTGTCGCCGAATCGTACTCCGCCTATGTATCAGAGAAACGAACCAGTCAGATCTCTGTCCGTAATTCCGTAACATTCTTCCCTCTACGTCGACGCCTCGCCTTCCTTCCCCTGGATGGTTCTTCGGGGCATGGCTGATCTCTGTCCTGGCGTCCTCCGACCGCACCGGTGTTGGGGCCAAGAGGACTGGAAACCAAGGTGCGAGGAGCACCGGGACAGATATCAAAGGGGACGCGAGGAGAGATGATTCCGGGCAGGCCTCCGGGCCGGGATCGAAAGGTGGGGTGACCCATGCCTCTTGGATCGGCCACACGGAGTAGACCCTGTTGGTGAATAGCGCTACCACGTGGTGGTCCGCGGTGGTTATTGCCTATACCAGCAACCAGGAGAGTCAACCGAACCTGCCTTTGGGGCGGTCGGGGCCTCGATCCAGGTCGGGCATAGAAGTGCCCCTGCTCAGGATGCGCAGGGGCCTGGTGACTGGAGCCAGCAGTGGCTTGATCCAACGCGGCCGCTGTCGCTAGGGCCCCAAGGTGGGCATCCTCTTCCGCTCGTGCCCGACGTTGGCGTCGGGACAAACAAGTCGGGATGAGCGGCGCAGGCAGGTGGAGAGCCCGTTCTTCGACTTGAGAGGTCTGGCGGCGGTGTCGTCGTGGCCTGACAGGAGCCCTTATCGCGGATCCCTAGAACGAATCTCGGATAGGGTGGTCCCGGACATCTTCCACCTCATCCGCATAGGGGAAGGAGTTGTCGGAGCGCTCCGGGGATAAGCTCCCGAAGCGGTTGGACGTCGAGGTAGGCAGTGGTGCCTCCCTGCGCGGCCCTCGGGGGCGGCGTTGGTGGCGAGGTGCAGCTTCCTCGAGGTCTAGGAGAGCCATGTCCCTGGTGGGGATGAGTCCATATTCCTCATATCTCCGCACCAAGTTGTTGATCACCCTTATCTAGATGACCTCCGAGGGGGAGAGAGGGTGTGGTTGCCCCGCAGCTGCGGCTGCTGGGACGGCTGTGGAACGGGCGGGACCGCGCGGAGTAGCCGCGTCGGTGTTTCCCCTACCCCTGCGCCAGTGGGCGGGTGGAAATTGGGCACTGGATCGGGCGACTTGATTCCTGAAAGCAGGGAGAAAAACCCATTAACATTGACAGGAAAAGGAATCGACAACCAACCATTAGTGCCACGACGCCTTCCGTGGGGGGAACCCAGGCCATCGACGTCGTGAGACGGAGTGCCCGATTTCCCTTCCCCAGCCCCTGGCGGGTTCCGTGCCCCGGTGTTGAATGCTCGTTCAAGCAGCATGCTGGTCTTCCAACACCTCTGAAAGCAATCGGTCTTCGTATTGAGGAGAAGAGATTCACGTCGGGTTCACCATTTTTCTGTTTCGGTGCGGATGTGCGTCGGGTTTCTGTTCCGACGCTGTTCCGCCAGGACGCATTCGCGCGTGCACCCATCGACCCGAGGGGATGGGCGCGCGGCTTGTGGCCCCGTAGTCCCGCTTTCCAAGGGCGGGCGGCATTCGTCCCTTATTCAGGGGCGTCTACTCCTTGATCGAAACCGGGATGATGGGATGTCGGCTCCTCCTTCCGTGGACGTCTCCTCGGAACTCGTTGCCTAATCCGGGTCTCCCTCATAGATTTAAGAATGTTCGTGAATCTCGTTCCCAGTGCCATATCTTCATGGACACCGGTTAATTACGCTGCTTCCGCCCGGACGCTCCAAGGGGTCTGGTCGGGGCAGCAACCTGCGGTGAGGAGACCGGGTAGCTCTGGGTGTTGGGGGCGTGTCTTAACACTGCGACTCTGCATGTCTGCCTTCCGTCCCTAATAGGGCTTCTCGAAGGCGTGATGGCCTGAGGCATCCCGCGCTGGGTGCGGGGAACTGTGTTACCTGAGGTTTTCCTCAGCTTCCCATGTTTAACACGGGGTATGTCGCGAGTTTAACGTCCAGCGGGGACGGCATCGGACTGATCAACATGAGAAGTGGATCAGATGACAGAACCCCTTGCGAGGAACCTCCGACGCTGGGGCCAGCACATGGGCGGCTTCCCGAGTGAAGTGGAGTGGAATGAAATGGCATGACCCCACCGGGATGTGGCGGCCCGGGTAAGGATCAGGATGGATGATGGAGTGAAGAGCTTGGACCCCGTAGGGGCTTCCTACGTACCGCGCGTTGGCGCGGATCAAAGTCAGCGTAGTACGAACATACAGTTTAACGTCATGCTGGACGTCGGCAAGCCGACTCACGAAGAGGTCGAGGCTGCCGGGCAGAGGATTGAACCGAACCACCTCGCACAGAGGGGGATGGAACGGACAGGTGGATAACAGTTTCACGTCATGCTGGACGCTGAAAGGAGAAATAGGAAAAGGGCAGTGGGGGAGCACAATGGAGATACACATGTTCAGTCCCCCACAAGAGCGGATTCATAGGTGAATCGACGCGAATGTGAACCCAGGAGGGGTCCACTGATGGACGAACTGACATGAATACGACCGGGACGACCAGGTGGTGGGCTTGAACCTCGGGGAGGCTTCCTACGTACCCTGTTTAGGAGACAGGGATCAAAGTCCACGTAGTTCATTCTATCAGGACTTACGCACTGAGGCAGCCCGTATGCGGCAAAACTCAGTTAGAGAGGGACTTGGGCCGAGAGTAAGAGACACCTCGATCCTTGTCACACCCTCTACTAGCTTCGGCAGTGGGGAAGCACAATGGAGATACACACGTGCAGTCTCCCACAAGGGCAGATTCATAGGTGAATCGACGCAAGTGTGAACCCGGGAGGGGTCCACTGATGGACGAACCGACGCGAATACGACTGGGACGACAAGGTGGTGGGCTTGAACCTTGGAGAGGCTTCCTACATACCCTGTTTAGGAGACAGGGATCAAAGTCCACGTAGTTCACTCCGTCTGTAATACTCTACCCCCGTGGGCGAAGGCCACTCCAATCCCAACATCCCTGCAGAGACGAGCGGGTGGGGGCCACATCCAAACCGGGAGGGGGACCCTGCGTGCGGGGCATGGGATCAGGTGATGTGGACGGTTTAACGTCTTTCCGGACGAAGTACAGTTTAACGTTGTGTGTTGAGGATGAAGCGGACGGTTTAACGTCTTACCGGACGAAGTACAGTTTAACGTCGTGTGTTGCGGACGAAGATGCTTGGCAGTTTAACGTCTTGTCGCGCGGACGATATGCTAGGCAGTTTAACGTCGTGCAGCTTGGACGAATGCTGAACAGCTTAACGTCTTGTAGCTTGGACGAAGATGCTTGGCAGTTTAACGTCTTGTCGTGCGGACGATATGCTAGGCAGTTTAACGTCGTGCAGCTTGGACGTGGTACAGTTTAATGTCATGTTGGACGAAACACTTGGAAGTTTAACGTCTTGCAGTGCGGACGAAAGTGTGACGCCGCCAATGGGTTCGTGTCACTTCGCGCGAGCCTGGAGGGCCGCACGGAAAGACAACGCACGGCGCGGGCACCCGGGATGAAGATCATCAGGCGCCACGCAGGCGGGTACCCTCAGGGGGTCAAAGGGGGCGACCCTGGCGGTTTGCGCGCAAAAGAGGGACTCGGCGCGCAATACCGCGGGTCGGCGCGCAATTGGGCGGGCTGGCGCGCAATTGGGCCAGCACTTTGCGCGAGGATGATTGCGATTGCGTGCACCGGGTTTCGGATAGCGCGCGGGGGCAACGGCTCATTCTTTAACGAATGGCCACTTTAAAAAAGGGGGGGTGCGCGCAATCGGGTTGGATTGCACGCACCCAGGGGCAATTGCGCGCAAGAGGCTTCTTTTGCGCGCGAAGGCCTTTGGGGGAAGAGTTATTCAAAGGAAATGAGCCAAAGGGATTGCGCGCGAAGGCGAATCCCGAGGCTTTATTACGCGAAAGAAAGGAGGTTACCTGAAGATCGGCATTGTGCGCGGAAGGGGTTGGATTGCGCGAACGAGCGACTCTTTGAATTCCGGAAACCTTCAAAACGCCGGGGGTCGCCTTATATTTATAGGCAACCCCGGGCGCGGAATCCGGCTCGCGGGCGCGCAAATTCCTTCGCGGGTGCGGAATCGGGCCCGGCGCGCAAGGGAGTCGCGCGGGCAACGGGCGCGCAAAATTACGCGCCGGCCCAGCGCATTGCGCACATCCCGGGAGGTTTGCACGCGACACTCAAACATTGCGTGCGGGCCTCCGAAATTCCACGCAAGGCCTCTGGGCCCTCTGAAACGGGCTTCCGACTCCAAATATGACCTCGCTTTCCGCATCCGGAGCTTCGTTCGGGAACAACAGACTTTTCCGGCGTCTACACACGCGACTCATGATTTTTTTCGTACCGCCCATCCGGGCCCCCAGAATGGATCGCTGGTTCCAAATATGGCTTCACATTGTCGCGACCCAACCTTCTTCAGCTCTGGAGCATTTTTCAGCACCTACAAATGCCCCCCTCGGAATTAGATCAGCGAGGGGCCGTGAAGGTTAAATTTTGAGGAAAACGATGAGATACAGGACTCCCTGGGGCGGTGCATGATTAAAACTATAGTGGTGTGAAAAACCAGCACAGAGCGTGCAATAATCTTTTCACGCGTGCACGGAAATTTATCATCGTGCCTATAAAAGGTCTCGAGGGTCCCCCCATTCGATATAGATTTTCTCATGTGATAAGCCTAGATCTCTCGTGAACGAAAAATATCCTCCACCTGTGCAAAAAACACTTTGGTTGCACGTAATTTGTTGTGTTCAGTCATCCTCTTTACGCACCAACCTGTGAGTTTCTGCTCCAGCCATAATTATTTATGCCGACTGCTTATTTTTCGCACTGGCTCCTAATTTTTCACGCCAACTCCTTCTTTTTCACATCAACGCCTCAAAATCGTGCCGACAGAAGATGGATGCCAATCGAGCTACCGGTGAGAGGGAAGACTCATCTACTGCTCGAAGGGCTGTGATGGTTTCCATCCCTGAGGTTTATGGTTCCCAAAGGATCATATCCAATAACCATACTTGTTTCAACATGTTGACCCGAGCGCAGAAGGAGTATGCATTGTATTACAATCTACTGATCTGGGAATTCAGAATCTTCAAGGATGTACCAATGCCGAGGTTTGAGGTCAACACACCACGGTCATGGGTGACCCACGTGGATGGCCTACCTAGGTATAACATCACCTACAATGTCTATCCTGCTAGAGAAACCAGACATGTGGACATTTACGTCCTGAATCACAAGACCATGACCATCTTGGTGAGTGACCTTATTGCAAAGAGTTCTCCGGACCATTACGTGAGCACCATTTGATAGAGTGTTACTGAAGAGACCAAAGGCTGGATGTAGGATCGAGATATACAGTCAGGAGGCAACCTCACCAGTGAATGGGCCTTGGTGTCTTGGGTTTTCCAGACATGCGACCAGTTTGGGGTCGAACTGCGGCACATCGGTTTGTTTAAGGCGGTGTGGACGTCGTAGTTTCACTTCTACCTCCAGCCTGAGCTCGGGCAAGATTTGTTTACTCGATGGTCCCCCAAAACCAATACATTTCACCTACATCATGGGGAGGTCGGCATCAACCTATGGGACATCCATTGCATCGGGGGTATCCCTCTGAATGGGCATCAGTACGATGAATTCCTCCGGATGAGGAACACCTGGGGAGACGGATCACAAACTCCAATGCTGACATGGAACCTACTGGAGCTGGCCAAGGAGAGGATGTGGGTCAAGGATTTCTTGAAGGACATTACATACAAGAAATGGTTCAACTTATTTTTTGAAAGATATCGGGAAGTCAAAATGTTGGGACGAGGGAGACAGTGTCCGACCACGACACATAGGAGCAAGAGAGGATCATATTGGATGATCCTGGAGGCGGGGGTATATCAGTCGTGGGGCTTCATCATAAACGATAGTTAGCACCCAAACTATAGTACGCTGGATTTCTTGCCACATTTATGAGTGGTTGTCTCTTACTGGTGAGGGACATATGGATGGGTGTTCGCCCAATGACCCTAGTGATGGCTGGAATCCTGGATGCCAATTAATGATTCAATCTGGGATTCCCCATGTTGTCTCATCTATATTCCATTTGGGGGCGCATTTCAAGAGGGGGTTATCGAGGTGGATCTGTGGTCCCTTCCAAATCTTTTATGGATGGGTCTCGGCCCATTGTGGCGGGTATTCTTTTCCAAACACCATTCGTCCTCCGAGTAATAGCCTGTGACATTACTTGATGAACATAGTTGGGGTCATTCCATTGACGCTCAATGAAGAGGGAGTAAGGATCAGGATAGGCAATCATACCAACTTCAATTTCATCCCATTCCCAACCCCGACATGCCAGATGATAGATAATGGGAAAGGCTCACTGTAGAAAAGGGAATACTCCCAGAGCATCAGAGGTGGGGTGATTATGGCCCAGATTGACTGGAAGCTATTTTTCGAGCCCTACATGCAGTCCAGGTTCTCCAGGAAATTCAGATACCTTCAGCAGATGCCAAAGAGGTTTTATACAATTGTCTGGGAAGAGAGGCACCACTATGTTCTTCGCCAAATTTGGATGATGTTCACAGCCCCTGGCTCTGGTGATGTCATTACCTTTCCCCACACCGTATTTGATGCTGGAATGCCAATGGAATATTCAAAAAATTGGGCTAGACAGTACCCTGAAGAAATTTTTAATAAGCGTGTCTAGAAACTCAAGGAAGCCGACGTAGAACCTGGGTGGCAAGAGAGCAGACATGGTGCTGTTGAGGGGGGATGGTCAAAAGCACGTTAGGAAACCGGGCCTGCATAGGCCAAGACTTCAGTAGCGGGGGCGTCGCATGGTGTGGCCGGGCCCTTGTCGCCTAGTAGGATATGGGCTCATGTAGCGGCAAAGGAACTCTTAGGGAAGAAAAAAAGTATCTACTCCAACCCTCAAATGATGCAATTTTACCGGCTCTATGGTCATCCTGGATGACCCTTTGATAGTCGATGGGTACCGAAGCTCTTTGAAAAAATGTAATGCCAGACAAAATCCATCTACCGGAGGTTAGACTCATTCAGGTGTTTTACAGGGTGAACATTCTTCGTCGGCATGCGTACTTGATGGCCATGGACACGTATGCACATCAACAGGGTCGGCGTTACGAGCCACCCTTCTTGTTGAAAGTAATGCTCGGCCAAGAGAATGATCCAGAAAATATGCCTTCAGAGGATGATGACAACAATGATGAGCCGGAAGGCGCTAATATGGAAGAGGAGAAAGAAGGAGAAAGTGAAGGAGGGGGTGAAGGGGAAGAGGATCCCGAAGGTAGAGGAACTCAGGGGGAGTCCCACCAAGGGAGTCTCTAGGAGAGTGTTGAGATCATTGGCTCTGATGTAGATATCACTGAGCTGCTTGAGGTATTTCTTAGCCCTTATCTATCATTTCCCTACATCATCTTTTTAACCCTCATATAGATCTTCTTATCCTATTCAAGAGCATACGGGAGCCGACCAAGGGTAGTCATTCGAAGGGGGGGAGGCGCCAATATTATAAGGTGGGTAATCGATGCCCATTATTGAGCTGAAGAGTGCTGAGGGACCCCCTATAGTGGCAGCTCCCATAGTGGCTAGAACACTGGAGGCTGATGCTTTGGTCTCCTGTAGGTTCATTACATCAATGCTGGTTAATCACTATTGGAGAGCTCAATTGATCAGGGTGTTGAAAGTCTACCTAGTAATCACAGCCTCGGAGGCTCATCTTGTTGCCGAACCCCGGATGTCTATAATTGATTCAACTTCAAATGTGCCATCTCATTCAGGGCACACTTCTCAAACTGAGTCGGCGCCGATACACGGTGAGGAGAGAGCGGTGGACATCAGCGGTACTCATGTCAGGGCAGTTCCAAAAGTCGGCGAGGGAGCTACAGAGGATGAGGTGAGAAGGTATGGTCGCCCAGGCATTGAAGAGACCAACCCCTTGGGAGGGGCACCCGGAGAAGACCCTGATGCTGGGCTGTTGGATGCTTTCCTCAACTATCGGCCTGCAGACCCCGAGGAAATTTATGATTCAAACTCAGAGGTGACCGAGGAGAGCCAGATGATGTGACATATAGGGTGGAAATTCATCAAGCTCTTTCTCGGTCATCCCCATGACGAATGGATGAAATAGATGAGATCACTCCAAACCTGGCTGCGCTTTCTCTGTGCTAGAGGGGTGGATGGTCAGTGCCTTCATTCGACGATCCCTGACTACATGGCTGAGAAGCTACGCCAGACTAGCCGATGCTCTCGTGTTGCCCAGTTCTAAGATGAGTTAGTGAGTATCCAAGCGTTCATAAAGGCAGAACAAGAGGCCCGACGTCTTGACGGACAGGTGAAAGAAAATGAGATATTCATTGAAAAATGTTCTGAGCTTGTGGAGCAGTTGAGGGCCCTACTGGAAGATTCCCAAGAGTAACTAGTGGAAGCGGGTCCCCAAATGACCAGACATCAAACAGAATTGGAGAAATCATGGGCTAGGGTTATGGGACTGCGCTCTACGGCCACTGATGAAGAGATATCCCTTAGGGGGCGGGAGGAAGCCCTGGAGGCCACCAGGGAAAAGGTAGTGGTGCTAGAATGATCCATCCAAGAAGCTGGCCCTTAAGGGCGCTGTTTTGGCCAAACTCAAAAACTCATTTCTCCCTACTGATTCTTATTCTGAACTTCATGTATGGATAAATTTATTTACTGGTTCGTTTGGTTTAAAGCATTCAACAAAAATCATGAAAATAGATAGAAATCCATTCATAAGCTCTAGCAGGTTGCACCCAATGTGAGAAACAAGGTATGTTCATACTATTACTTCTCTTGATCTTGGGATCGTTAACCAAGATTCAAGAATCTGGGGTTTGAACAACTGACCTGGATTCCCAGGAGGAAATGGGAGCGACCTAACTGGAGAATAAAGCTCTCAGAATAACTGAATTACCATTTTCCCAGTGTGCTCTTATGCACAAACGGGGTAATGCCAAGGGCGCTGGAATCAATCCGATCAAATGGGGATGGAAGATGTGAATCATGATACCCTATATTTGGATCACAATTAGGGTGGCGTGGCGATGGAGGATGACCATTGACTGTATTTAAAACATGTCATGCATATCGTGTTAGCCTGAAATGGGGATAACAAATGAGGGTCGACCACTGACCATATTCGAAACACAGGGCCTGACTCAAAATGTCATCCATCAGTCTTCCAAAGAGTTATCCCAGGATAAAAGGTAGGCCATAGACCAAGAATCCATATTGTTAGGGTGTTCCCTTTGACATGAAAGAGGACGAGGGTCCGAATTAGGGGCATGCAAAGCGTCGAATATGGAGTGATGATTTGTTTGAACAGAATCTACCACTCTTAAAATTACACCACCGTGGTGGAAGCACATTAGATGGGCACATCGGTTTATTCATGGATAATTCCTTGTTTTAGATAGGACCTCTCTAGAGAGGGAGATTCCGCTTCCCAATGACATTATGGGAAATCCTGAACTTGTTCAGGGCTGAGCAGCGGCTACATGGTTCCCCTCAGGGGTCAGGCCAGGGGCCGAAAATGGGGAGGAATAGGATTTATGATCCCTGGGGCTGGGCTCGAGGTGAAATTCCTGGGTGTCCCTACGTATCCTGTTAGGATGGGAATCAATGCATACACAATCTTAAGAGAGGTCTTAGTATAAGGTCTTAGAACTCGGACCAGAGATTGGTAAGGAATGAAAGGGACACATGGTAAGGTGATTATAAGACCCATTGTGAATGAGGACATAAGTCTAGATTACCATGTGTTCCATGGGGAAGTGTTTAGGTCAAGGGACCGAACACGAATATTAGGCTGGGCCCATGGGGAAGTGCCCGGGCATTCCTACGTATCTCATGAGAATTAGAATCAAGCTGTACGTAGTTCTAAGAGGTGGCATGGTAAGGAAACAGTGGCAGAGATAAAAGGGGCGTGCGGGTCTGGCCCTCGCACCAAAAGAAGCGGTGTTTGATGTATCTTGTTTGTCCTTTAAGGTGAATGGTTTTTATTTTGTGAAGTGACATGCCCAGGATAGAAAGTCCTGACATTTCCACAAGAATCAAGCTGTATACAGGTGTTGAAAAATGGTATGGTTCTTGTCCAGTACCAAACATGATGTCCCTTTAGTAAGGGCACCACAATGCAGTGCTGTTTTTCTTCATGCGGCCACGATGATATTGTCACAGTTTAAGGTCATTTGATAGGACAATCCATGCATTCTAACGTCATGCGACAGAGACGTAGTAGAAACTAGGCTAAAGGGGGAATGTGCACGGTTCAATAAAGCATACCTGATGTGAATGAGGACATGATCCCGTACCACACCATGCGCTATTCTGAGAAATAAACATCAGGCGAAGGGGACAAAATAGAGGTAAGAGGGTTAGGGTTAGGAGAAAATAGCTCCCAATTGAGCTGGACCCGAAAACGAGACATCCCGGTGTTCCTACGTATCCCGTAAGAATGGGAATCAAGCTATATGTAGTTCTAAAAGAGGTCTTAGTTTAAGATATTAGAACTCGGATCACGGAGAAGGGAAGTCAGTGTGGAGCCTCTAATGACGCCTTTTCTATGGCTTTATCCTCCTAACATGAAAATGAGCACTAAGGGATAGTGTTAGGAGTGTCCAAATTCCATTTGGGCATGATGGGGTGGACAATGATATAAATCATGTAACCAACATTTAAGGATTAAAGGGACTGTCATGACGATGGAGGATGACCATTGACCATGTTTGAATAACAACATCCATATAACGTTATCCTATAATGAGGAAAAAATGAGCGTCGGTCACTGACCATATTCGCAAAATGGGACTTGTATCGATTTGTTGTCTTGAACCCTCAGGGACATTGGCCCATGATGGTAGGAGAGCACTTAGGACTATCATCCATCCCACTTGGGGGTCCTTTTGGGTGTGAAAGATTATTGATTCCCAAAACGAAGGGGGAACACGAAGCCTGAAAAATGTGAAAAAGCATCTCCATGTGAAATCCGACACTCCAAATGGTGAACCAGAATCTTCGTAGACACATTGATGAATTACCGAAGAGGTCCGAGGAGGGTACCCACCTTGAGAGTAACCAATTTGAAATCATGAGTATAGCACAAGGGGATGGAAAACTCTCAAGAGGAGGAAGTAAATGGCGTGGTTGTTACAAAACCCGACGTGAATGAGGACATAATCCCTTCCCACATCATATACTCCTCTCCCTGGGGGAATGTAGGCCATGGGTCCAAGATGAGGCTGGACCTGAAGACGAGATGCTCAGGTGGTCCTATGTATCCCATGAGGATGGGAATCATGCCACATGTAGTTCTGGAAATGGAACACATAAGGGAAGGATACCCCAAAGATGGGGGTGTACGACACGATGAGTAACCTGACATGAATGAGGAAATAATCGTATACCACACTGTACAATCCCGAGTGAGAACTTGGGCCAGGGGCCTGAGGCTAGGCCTCAGATGGGAATACCCGGTCAACTCGTAGTTTAATGTCTTGCAGTGAGTACGATGGAAGGGGTAGGACACCCCAAACAAGGGAGGTATATGGCGTGACAAGTAACCTGAAAGGGATGATAACATAATCCCATTCCAAACCATAAAATCCTAAATAAGAATCTGAGATAGGGGCCCAAAAAGTCCAAGGGGCTTGAGGCTGGGCCTCAAACGGGAAGGCCCGACCTGTTTGCTGTTTAACATCTTGCAGTGAGGACGAAGGGGTAAGGTATCTTATCCAGGGATGTGTATGGAACAATGAATAACTCTACATGAATGAGGACATAATCCCATACCACACCATACAATCCTGATTGAGAACTTTTGTCGGGGCCCCGAAAAGGCTAAGGGGCCCAAGACTGGGTCTCAGAAGGGAAGGCCAAACCAGTGGTAGCCATACGACCTCTTGTGTGGTCACTACCTCATCGCAGATCCTAAGCCGACGTGAGCTGTGCTCAGTGTGGGAAACAAGGATCCGAATTCATCTCTCCCTGCCAAATAGTTGTCTAATAGCTGGAATTTCCTGAGGAGAGTTTGTCCCTTGGATATACACTGCGGCAGAATGGACCACTACACTTAGTGTTTTGGACATCTTGGGGTGGCACTGGCGACGAAGGATAACTGTTGACCATGTTTGAAACACATCACCCTTATAGTGACCTGGGGTGGGAACAACAAATGAGCATCGACCACTGACCATATTTACAACGTGGGATTTGTATCGATTTGTTGCATAACATCCTCGAGGGTGTTGGCCTGGAGTGGTAGGAGAGCCCTTGGGCCTTGCATCCATGCAATTCGGGGGCCCTTATGGATGGGAAGGATGATGGAGTCCTAGTAAAAGGAATGGGTGAATCATAGCTCTACCTATACATTTTAAAATAAAACTGGGTGTTGAAAGTGGCGGAAACCACTAAGGAGTGGGACATATGGTGGAATCGAGATGACCTCAACGTATATTAGGGAAAATTTATGCACCACACCGTATTTCTTCACCCGATGGGAGATTCTAGCATTTGGGTCGGACCAACAGACGAAATGTCTGGGCATTCCTACATATCCCATAAGGACGGGAATCAAGTCGTACGTAGTTCTTGAAGGCCATGCAGTTTAACGTCATACGGTGAGGATGTGGGAGGATAAAAGAATGGGGAGCGGGCACATGGTTCGACCATTATAATCCTAGCATGAGTGGGGACATGGAAGCCTACACCATATCATACAAGGAACCTACAAGATAATTATACCCAGGGGGAAAGCAAAGTGAAGAGCTTGGGTCTGGGCTCGAGATGAGATACTTGAGCATTCCTACATATCCCATGAGGATGGTAATCAAGCCATACGTAGTTATTAATATTCAGTTTAACATCATGCAGGATGATGCACAGTTTAAAATCCTGTAGGACTACACAGTTTAAGGTCATGCAGGACCATTGTATAGTTTAAGGTCGTGTAGAACCAGACAGTTTAGGATCATGCTGGACCCGCCAGTTTAGGGTCATATTGGACCATCATGCATTTTAAGGTCATGTTGGACCAATAGTCTTAGTCAAATTACTACTTGAGTAACTTGGAATTGGTGGGAGGGGTTATACGCTCATCATCCATGGTCACCAGGGAGTATGCTCCATTGGGGTAAACCCTGTGAATTATGTAAGGTCCTTCCCAATTAGGTTCCAACTTGTGTGGTTTCTTACCAGGGATCATTGGCATCTGGACGACCAATACTAGGCCGCCTTTCAGGAAATAGTGGAGGCGAACCTTCTAGTTGAAGGCTCTAGCTATCTTATTTCGATGCATTTACAGATTTTTTAGGGCACAAAGCCTATTCTTGTTGAGTCCTTCAAATTCATCCAGACGAATTTCGGCCACATTATCTAACGCCTTCTAGTCAAAGAACACAATGTGCAACGAAGGCAACTGGATATCGATGGGTAGGATAGCCTCATCTCTGTACACTAGGGAATATGGGGTCACTTGGGTAGAGTTACAAGTTGTCGTCCGATAAGCCCAGACGGCATTGGGGAGCTTGTCCAACCAAATCTTCTTGTTCTGACAAACCATTTTCTTCGAAATGTGAGAGAGGGTTTTTTTGAATGCCTCAACCTATCCATTTGCATTTGTGTGATAGCGAGAGGTATGGTTTGAATGGATGTTTTACTTGGCGTAAAATTATTTCAGCTCGTCTAATCAGACGTTGGTGCTGTTATTGGTGAGGATAGCATGAGGGACTCCCAACCGGTGGATGATATTGGATCACATGAAGTGGAAGATAGAACGAGACTTAACCTCCTTGAGAGGAACTGCTTCTTCCCACTAGGAAAAGAAAACTGTGGCGGTCAGGATGAACTGACACTGGCGAGATGTCACCGATGGATATGGTCCTATGGCATCGAGTACCCACATCGAAAATGGCTAAGAATACATGGTGGACTGGAGAGGATCTAGCGGCCGATGCATGAAGTTAGCTTGAATTTGGAACGTGTGACATCTCTTGGTGAACTCGATGCAATCATGGATCACGGGGAGCCAGAAGTACCCCTGCCTCCGGATCTGATGGGACAGCTTTGGCCCAGTCTTGTGAGCCCCACAGGAACCAGCGTGAACCTCCTGCATGACCTAATAAATCTCAACTCCTTGAATGAAATAGAGGAGAATAACATCAAACACGCACTTGTAAATAATCTGCTCAAGACTGGGACTACATCAGAGGGTAAACTGCAGTGCGTGACATCGGATTCGCTCGCGCTTGGCCTGATCAGTGGGGAGGTAACCATTTTGGAGATACTCGACAAAAGAGGCTCTCCAATCGGGTGTCTCTTCATCCAATGCATCCGAAGAACCTTGGGAACCTGATGTGGAGGCTCAAGTGGTGAGATGGCATACCCGTAGGTCATCCTCATCATCTGGGGTGATGGGAGTAATGACTCTCCAATGTCCCACGTGTATAATTAGATCATCCTGCTCGGGTTCTGCAAGTGATTCAGCCAGGCCAGCCTGGGCACTGGCTCGACCATTCTGAGATTGAGGGACATGAGTAAATTCTAGCCAAGAGAGAAAATGGGCCATTAGCCGGAGGGTGTGCTCAAGCAATGGTACGGGTTCTGGATTTCTAACGACGTAGTAACCATTAATCTACTTGATGACTAGTTTGGAATCCACCTTCACATGAAAATGGGGCACATCGATCTTGAGGGATAGCTCGAGGCCAGTAATGAGGGCCTGATACTCTGCTTCATTGTTGGTGCAGCCTTCCAACAATAGGAATGAGTACGGCAGGATGGTTTGTGTCGAGGTAATAAATACAATACCCAGCCCTACCCTGTTGAGCTTGGGATGATTGAGCCTCCTGCCAGTGGGACTCCAAGAAGCTCTATCAAAGTGCATCTTCCAACACGAGATGTCATGATCTACCAAGAGGATTGCCTCGTCAGGAAAATCCATGTATAGGGACTAGTCCACAGAGGTTGGATGGGGAGCTAGAAAATATTCCAATGCTTTTCCCTTGATAGTCTTCTGAGGGACGAACCTGATGTCGAACAACTGGAGGATTACTACACACCGTGCTAGTCGACCTGTGAACATGGGGCAGTTCAGGATGTACTTTATCAGGTCTACCCGAGACACCAACTATACCTCGTGGTGCTACAATTAATGTCACAGTTTCTGCACTATGAATACCACTACAAGGAATCACTTTTCGATGGGGGAGTATCTATTCTCCGTAAAAATGATCAAGCGACTGAGGTAGTAGAGACTCTTTTTCGTCCCCTCATTGTTCTTTTAGGTGAGGAGAGCATCGATATATCGTTCCAAGGCAGTCACATACAGGATCAGTGGCTTTCTGGTGATGGGTGGCATCAAGGCCAGAGGCTGGAGAAGATACTGCTTGACTTCCTCAAACGTGGTCCAACACTCATCATCACATTCGTAGGTGGAGCCTTTATTCATAAGATGGGAAAAGGGCTTACACTTGCCGGCCAGATTCACAATGAATCGGAATATGTAGGCTAAGTGGCCTTGGAAACCTCGAATCTCCAAGATATTTTTCGATGGAGGCATCTTGTTGATGGCCTTAATCTTATCTGGGTCAATTTCTATGCCCTGGTACCTGACAAAAAAGCCAAGGAACTTCCCAGAGGTGACCCCGAAGGAACATTTCAGCGGGTTCATCATCAGATGGAGGGAACAGAAAAAGATGAACACTTTATCAATGTCCATGAGATGGTCCTGGCGCTGGAAATATTTGACCACCAGATCATCCACATAGAATTCCGCTAGTGTGCTGATGATTAGCTTGAATATGCGGTGCATGGCCCTCTGATAGGTGGCACCTGCATTCTTCAGGCCGAAGGGCATAACCTGGTAACAGAAAATAACTTGGGGAGTCTTGAAAGCTATGGAATCTTCAACCTCGGGGGTCATTCAGATCTAATTGTATCCAGAGTAACCATCCATGAAGGAGAGGTTTTTGAACCCAGTCATTGCATCGATCAATAGTTCTGTCATAGGAAGGGAAAAATCATCCTTCGGAGAGTGACAGTTGAGATCCCAAAAGTCGATGCAGACCCTGATCTGTCTATTCTTCTTCCAGACTGGAACAATGTTGGATAGCCACTTGGGGTACTGGAACTCTTTGATGAAGTTGGATCTGATAATATTTTCAACTTCGGCCTCAACCATGGGACCATGAGAAAGGTGCATCTTTCTGGGAGGCTTCTTGAACTTGCGATGATTTGTCGGGAGACCGAGGCGGTGGTTGGATACCTAAGGATCTAGTCCTGGAATCTCATCGTAACTCCTGGAAAACACGTCATGGTGTTGTCTCAAGAAATATATGTACTGCTGCTGCTCCTCATGGGGTATGGCAGAACTGATCAATGTGGGTTTCAGATCTGACTCGCTACAATGGTTGACATGTACCAGCTCATCAACCGTGGCAGAAACACCAGCTTCAAAGGCGGGGGAGCGTCCTTCATATCATATTCTTCAATTGTGGAGCGATCCCCAATAATAGGAGATTCCTATGGGTCAGATGATTCTGACGGGAGGCTGGTACCGGCCTGGGTAGCTGTGAACAACATATCGAGAGATTCACATGCAGCTGAGACCATAATAGTGAAGACAGTTGATCGAATCCCATCTGATCTTCAGCCCCAAGGGCCACACTTGATGATATCAAAGAAATAGTGGTGCGTCAGCTTGAGATGGTTAATTATAGCCCTGTAAAACAAAAACATATGACATACTACCATTGCCAGGGGTGGACATCCCAATACCCTACAGGGGTAAGAGGCTCCAGGATCACCTGAGCCTGATTTGTGTAGGTGTATGAGGTGATTTTCTACTGTAGCTTAGACTTGGGAATATGCCTTCCTCACGTACCAGAGACAACAAAACATTTCCCCATGTCAGGTGTCATGGACACTAATCGATGGATCAGGAAGATGTAGGTGTCATCCAGACCTACCCAAGGGTCAGTTGCAACCGTGACGGGCTCAACCTCACTTTCCAGAATCTGCTTATCCTTGCTCTTATAATAGTAAGTGTCTAGGTAGCGAGCTTCACAAGAGGCTAAAGAAGATGCATCACCCTAGAGTACACTTACTCGATCATTAAGGGAGTACATGAGGCATTGTTGATATGGTGAGGGTACCTCCACTTGTAGGTGGAGCCAAGGTCTTCCCATCAATGATTTTTGTGCGATGTCTTGGGAGAAGAATATGAATTTGGTGCTGGCAACTAGGCCACCGAACTGGGTCTTCAAATGAACCTTACTAACTGGGGTCTGCTCGGTCCTATCGTATCCCTTGATTCTTATATCGGAGGGAGTCAAGTAATCTTCCGAGAACCCCAGCTTCCTTAGCGTTCACGTCGGGATAAGGTTAATCTTAGAGCTGGTGTCAACAAGGAAGCGGTGAACCTCCACGTTGTTGAATTGTCTGGTGATGTAAAATTGGAGGATGTACCCCTATATTTTAGAAAATTCATCTTCTCTAGATAATGAAATGATGTACTGACATTCTGCATTCTCAACCGCTTCAGCACGAAAGGCTTCTGTGGCTGCTACCTCCGTTTCAAACTAGAGGGGGCCTCTTAAAGCCTCAGCAAGGGCCTCAAACATACATGGATACAAGATACTGCTTCATGTATGAAAAGCCTCTCTGTGATGCTGATGAGGTTCTTGAGAACATCGTACATCCGTTTCAGGTGTGAAATTCTTCTTGCTGGGGGCCGCTCTGTGAGGGGAAGCATGGCGGGCCTGACCAACCATGCCGGCGGCTGACTACTGCTGGGCATATCCCACTGTTCAATAGTCGAATCCCAGAGAGTTTCTATTTGATTAGGATTGGATGACTGAGATTGTCCTGTTACAAGGTGAGGCTGGTCGCGGCATGGTTGAGGTAGTTCTGCCTGATCTAATAGCACGAATGGTGGTGGATGCGGACCTGAAGACACCAGATGAAGAGGTTGCGCATGTTGAGCTCTATGTTGGGCCTACTGTCTGGTCTCAATGGCATGCACGACCTAGATGGAGGCGCCAATTGATGTTCCACAATAGCCCATATGGTTGTGGCTCCGAATAAGTTGGTGTTAGATGGGACGTTGGGGAGGTTCTCCTGGCGCTCCCCGTCGTCGGGAGTCATGTAGGGGTTTTCCAACTCCACAGTATTGACCAAAGCATACCCTTGAATATCATTTGAAGAGTCATCCACTATTGGATGGATTCTAGGAGGAAAACCCAACTCTGGGGGCATAAAGTCACTGAGATTGCGGGACGACAATGGCATTGGTGGAACACGTTGCTTTAACTCGATTCGTCGATGCTTACTCTTCTGGGAAGAGGTCGGCTGAGATGATGATGTAGAAGTAGTGGCTACAGATACTGAAGGCTCTGGCTGGTTCTAGAATGCATGGATGATTCCATGGGAATGGGCAACCATTTTGCGGGCCATCCAGTTGTCATACTTTTGTGGCTCACGGCTATAAACCTGTTGCCACTCGCCTTCACTGTCACTACTATTGTCTAGCCTTACAAAAACACTCGCCACTTGTACTGATGCTGGACCCAGCCTGACTGTGTTGTTATCGACCTGGTCTTGAATATAGTCTTTGAACACATATCACTACTTGAGGGTGTGACCCATAATCCGATAATAGGGGAAATAGTTGGGGTGATCAGTGAGGTTCGCCTCTTCTGGCCTACTGCACTCCGGAAACTACACGATCCCTTCTTCCAAGGCACTTCTGAAATAGCCAGGGACATGATTCTCGTGGAACGAGTAGGTCTGGTTTCTTCTGTCTGGGAAGGGGGGCCTTGGAGCCTGGACCTGAAGAGGAGCTAGAGGAGTCTACTGAGGAGGCAGTGCCTGGTTGTCCCGCGTAGGCGGTGGTAGTGCGTTCTGTGGAGGCACTTGCTGATTCTGAGGCAGACGCTGCTAAGCCGGAGGCTGCACCTAAGGTGGCGAGCCTCTGCAGGGTTGCGGAGGTGGCACCATTGGTACAAATTCCAGTTGTCCGGGGGCCTCTATCTATGCCATCGGGGTGGGATCAGCTCTGTAATCCCTCCTTTCTGGAATTACATTGCTTAACATGCATACTTTCCTAGCCTATTACAGGGCTTCTTCCAGGAACTGGGCCTTATCAGAGAAGTCTCGGAATCCCCCAAGATAGTTTTGGGTAATCAGAGAAGGAACCAGTTCCATCCTGACATTTCTTACACACATCATTAGTAATTTCTCATGAGTCAGTGGTAGGTCGAGAGAGTATGTGATCCCCTTCCACCGGGCGATAAAGTATGAGACTCACTAATCAGGCCTTTGTTTTCACTTGAAAAGGTCTGTGATGCTCGTTTTCCGGGTGGTGGAGCTGAACTGGTAAAGGAATTTCCTGCGAAGGTCCTCCCAGCTGGTTACAGATCTGATGGGGAGCTGGCATTACCAGACGAATGCTGGACCTTTCAATGTTTGAACGAAACTGCGGATCTTGGTATCCTTCTGCTGCGTTGGATTCCCTAACATGGGAACACACCTTGAGTTGAAGTGGGTCAGGTGCTGTGGTGGGTCCCCCGTCCTATTAAAGGGGGGTAAGGTGGGATTTCTGAAACCCAGAGGTGTTAACATATCATCCACCCATGCCGGATATGGCTTTCCATGAGATGGGACCGCCACCTATCGCATTTCCAATGCCTTGAGGCAAGAAATGAGTGCCTCCATTGGATCATCTGTGTAGGGGTCCCTGTCTTGAAAGAGATCCCTAACTACGAGCATGTTAGCGGGTTCTTCAACATGGTAAACAGGCTCATTGGCTCATGGAGCGGCTGGTGGAGCGGCCTGCGGGGTAGCTGGGGGAACCCGAGCTAGATTCCACAGATTGCTGCGCTGTTCAAGAGGGTTTGGTAAGACATTCCATGACCTCTTGTCATGAGCTCCAGTTTCGACCCTATCTGAGGGAGCAGTGTGATCA
Source organism: Viscum album (assembly GCA_963277665.1). NCBI lineage: Eukaryota > Viridiplantae > Streptophyta > Magnoliopsida > Santalales > Viscaceae > Viscum > Viscum album. The sequence continues at coordinate 28,880,167 of OY728150.1, read as the reverse complement.
GGGTTGCCTCGAGGCGGCTTTCCAAGGGGAATCTGTTCTTGCCCCTGCTGTGCCGGCCTAGGATTGTCGTAGTTAGGCCGCCGCTCTGTAGTGCATTCATCCAGGATCTCGTCAACCAAATTCTTCTGCTCAGCAAGTTTTTGGCGCAATGTAGCTTTCTCAGGGCCCTCCTCCGTCTTCTGCACTGAGGTGGATGGGTTGTATTTCTTGACAACTCCGACGTGCTCCTTGCCCTTGCTGACAATCCAGTTGAGTACCAATTCCTATGTGGGCGTAGGGAGACCAAGTAGGTTCCTATGCTGGTGTGTAATCCTTCTCGAGGGGTCCAATAGAGGTGTCACACCCTTGAGGGGTAAGTCCCCCTCCAAAAGATCTAACTCATCCTCATCGTCCACTATGTAGGCCATGTTTACCGTGACCCTTCCTAGAGTCATATCCTCGATATCGCCAAGTAGGTCAGACTGCCATTGGATAGGACTAAAGTGAATGGAGACATAATTCCCCCAGCTATGGACTTGCGCATGGGGGGAAGCCTCCTTGATGATCATGCGGAGTGTCTGGAAACTTTGAACACAATGTTGTTAGAGGGCCTTCTAGAGGCCAAGTGACTCGGGGAGCTGTTCCATAGGGAGCGCAGCCAAATCAACCAGACGGAATTGTTCACGGATGTCTTCAAGTTTCTCTAGGATCTTGGGATAATACATTTGTTGGTGGAGAAGACAGAAGTGAGTCTCCCATAGTTTTTGGTGGAAACATTCAACTTCCTCTGGGGTGAGGGATTCTGGTATGTAGAAATTCGTTGTCCCCACGGGACAGAACTTCCCAGGGAAGTGGTCCAATGCAATAATGTTCCATAAGATCTTCGGCTCCGATTCTAGGTCTGACCCTTAATTTCTCCATTCATCAACTTGGGGTGGCTGTGGAACTGGCAGCGGTACTGAGGCAGACTGCTGGGACGGCAGGCTGGCCGGTGGAAAATATGGCTAGCGGGCGGACTTGCCACCGAATCTCGTGTTTTCCTTCGAAGAGTGTCACTACCTGGCCTCCTCGTCGAGATAAGGTGGGCTGATAGCTGCCATTCCTGGATCAGGGGCTAGGGCTACTGGTGATGGGTCGCGATATTGCTCTCCTACCATTGTCCCCCAAAATATTTCTCTCTGATCTCTTGTTGAGGTAGAGAGCGCTTTTGGTGACGATGGTGGTGATTGCACGAACGTAACCTGTGGGGTCGCCAGATTTTCATCATCATGGATATACCTGTGGAGGGAGGCATGAATCTTGTGGACCTCACATTCTGGGAGTACTAGGCTGATGCGCCTTGTTCCTGCCATGGCCCTTGACTCAGATGAGCGAGGGGAGGGTTCCTGTTCCATGTTGTACTTCGCCTCAGAGTCTGAGAAGTGGACTGGTCTGATCTCGGTCTATACCTTCCCATAATTCTCCTTTTGGAAGTGAAGAGACGCCTTCCTGCCATTGGGTGGCCCTTCGGGATAGGGCTGATTTCTGACAAGAGGTCCTTCAGCCACACTGGTGCTGGGCGACCACGAGAGTCGACCCAGCCTACCAGTGGGGCGTTTGGGGCCACAGTCCCTATTGGGCATATACGTTCCCCTTCTCAGTGTATGCAGGGGACTGATGGTGGGCATCAGCGGTGGATTGGGCCACAGTATTCGTCATTGTTGATGCCCCTTGATGAGCTTCCTCTTCAGCTCACGCCTGATGTTGGTGTCGGGTCGGACGAACCGGGGCCGGTGGTGCAGGTGCATAGCTTACCTTCTCCTCTTCCAGCAAGACCGAGCGGCGGCGTTGATGCAACTGGGTGGGAGCCCTTGCTGGGAGTCTCTAGAATGGGACCCTGATGGGGATGGGCTGGATGTCCTCTACCTCATCTGCATAGGGAAGGGAATCGTTGAAGCCTTCCGGGGATAGGCTCTCGAAACTGTTGTATGTTAGGGTTGGGAGCTATGGCTCCCTGCACGGCCCTCAGGGTATGCATTGACGGTGAGGTGTGGATGCCTCCAGATCCAGGTGGTCCATATCCCCTGTTGGGATTTTTCCCTCCTCCTCGTAACGATGCATGAGGTCATTAATTAGCCTTCGTTGGATAACTTTAGATGGGGAGATGGGGCATGGGTGCCCTATGGTCGTAGATTTATAGGCCAATGTAGAAGAGGTGAAACCACATAGAACGGTCATTCCGAAGCTGCCCCTGCCCCTGCGTCGATGTGCAGGTGGTGATCACATCTCTGAAGTAGCAACCAGGTTCCTAAGAAGTTTGGAGATTAACTCATCAGTGCTGAAGGGAAGAGGAACTGACGACCAATTCCCCAACACCATCCCATCTTCCGTAACCAGTAAGAGGGATCCATGGTAACAAAGTCACAGAATGGAATATACATTGTTCTACTACGCCAACATCTGGTGAGTTTCACGCCAGACCCTCTATTTTCTTGGAGGGGCCCAGCACTGGATAACTAGATTTTGTGACACATCAATCTACTGATGCCTCGAGTGCTACTAATCTCCATGTTGAGGAGAATAACTTCACGTCAGGTTCCCCATTTATGTTTCTGACGCTTTTGCTGGGGGGCGCATGACACGTCTCGTGGGGGATGTACAAATTTTTTATTGCCCCGTATTCCCAATTTCCAAAGGCGGGTGACATCCTTTCCTTATTCTGGGATGTTTTATCCTTGATCGAAATGAGATGATGGGATGTCGGTTTTTCCATCTGTGGATTCCTCCTCAGAACTCATCACCTATTCTAGGTCTCCCTCATAGACTTAAGATGTTGTTCGTGAAACTCTTCCTAGTGCCATTTCCTCATGGACATCAGTTAATTACACTGTTGCTGTCAGGACATTCAAAGGGGTCCGATCAGGGCAGCAACCTTCAATTTGGGGAGTAGTCACGTTGTGCATCACGGGTGTGTCTGGATGTTGGGGGATTGGCATGTATATCTTTTGTCCCTTATTATAAGGATTCTAGAGGGTGCGGAAGCCCGAGGAATCCCACATCAAACATGGGGAATCATAAGACATGGGCATGTATATGAGGTTTTCCTCATCTTCCCATGTTTAACACCGGGTATGCCGCAAGTTTAACGTCCAGTGGAGACAGATCAGACTGATCAGAACACTGACTAGAGTGGATCAGATGGGTGAAACCCCTTGAGGTAACACCGATATTGGGGTCAATGTATGGTTGAATTATAGAATGATGTTAAATGGAATGGGGCATGAGGTGGCATGATCCCACAGGGATGTGACGACAATGTTAAGAGTCATGATGGATGATATGTGGATGAATGAAGTGAAGGGGGTGAAATAGGACCATCACAAGGGAGATGGTGGGGTTGGGATTGTGCCTCTAACAGACTTCCTACATATCCCCGTGGCGGGGAATCAAAGTCCTTGTAGTTTAGAGATCATATTTCTTCTTGAAAAGGACTTACCACTGAATGGGGTGACACCAGCATACCGCTGAATGGGGGGACAATGGCTCACCACTAGATGGGGTCGCAATGGATTACCGCTGGATGGTGTCGTGAAGGATTACTACTGGATGGGGTTTGGCCATCATGAAAAAGGTAATGAGAACCTGTGGATTGTGGGCTTGAACCTCTGGGAGCCTTCCTACGTACCCTGCCTTGGCAGGAATCAAAGACCACGTAGTTCAGGTAGGGCAGGAGTCGGTGAACTGACGTGAATGGGAACCTTGGTCTATGTGGATGGTGGGCTTGAACCTCAGGGAGATTTTCTACAAGCCTTGACTTTGAAAAAAATCAAAGTACTCATAGTTCGGATGGGTTTGTGTACAATGGCTTACCGCTGACTGGGGAAACAATGGCTTACTGCTGATTGAGGTCAACAGTTTAGCGTCATACCAGACTAGGGTGAACCGATATGAATAAGGGTCGGAGTGATCTATGGGTGTTGGGTTTTAACCTCGTGGAGTCTTCCTACGTACCTCGCCTTGTTAAGGATCAAATACATTGTAGTTCATATGGGGGATTGGTGCACCGACGTGAATGGTCGGGACCAATGGTTGGTGGTGGGGTTGAACCTCCTGGAGGATTCCTACGTTCCTTGCCTTTCCAAGGATCAAAGTCCTCATAGTTCGGGAAGGGGGAATGGGGCTTACACTCTAGGCTTCCTAGGGTGTTGGTGAATAGATGTGGAGATGGTCGGAATGACCAATGGGTGTTGGGATTGAACCTCGTGGAGGCTTCCTACGTACCTTGCCTTGGCAAGGATCAAAGGACTTGTAGTTTGGGATTGGGGCATGGGGCTTACACTCTAGGCTACCCAGGGAGGATGTAATGGTCAGTGCTTGCTCTAAGCCCACATGAGTCGTGATCGGTGTGATAAACAAGAGAAAACAAGGACCTGACGATCACGTCACGAAAGGTGAGTCAGTGGGATGTGGAGGGGGGCTTACCCTTCATTATAGCCCGAAGAGGAAACAGGGGCTTATGCGTGATTAACAGCCCAAAGAAGTTGGGACTTACTCTAGGATGGAGGCCCTGTGATGACAAAGCGCTGTAGGAGAGGGATTTGGGACCGAAGAATGGAGGGTAGGGATGCTGCCTCCTGTAAGAAAAGCAAGGGGATTACACCAAGGTGGCTTCCCTTTTCCCACGGAAAAATTTCACTTCAATAAAGAGGATATCATCCCCTGTGAGGGATGATCTCATCCTCATGGAGACCATTGGGAGTGGATAACATCCAAGGTGGGGGATCCTCGCGTGTGAGGCACAGGGAGTGGTCACAGTTTAAAGTCATGTGATGAGGACGATGGTGCTTTCCATTTTAACATTTTGCAGCTCGAACGAGGCGGGTGCACTCCACACCCCTTTGACTTACATAACTGATACCCTCTGCTCCTTGGTGCAGAGAAGGGATGGGTAATGCCATGGTGAGGGGGTGTCATGGAGCGAACCATTGCAGGGTCCATGTTAGCGTGGCTATGAAAGGAAGCAATATCCATTAGCGTGCCTATGTGAAGAACCAATAGTGGAAGCAACACAATGGGTGGTATCATACAGGGGACATTGAAGTTTCTTCATGTGAACCTAGGAAGTTGCACGAGAAATGAGTATGTATTGATGATGTTTTGGACGCAGAAGGTGCCCGAAAATGATGCCCGGAAGAGGGAAATCACGGGCGCACAAGGCGGGAGACTTGCACGTAAAAGGGGATGATGTGTAAAAAGGGGAATACCGTCATGAAATTGGGATGATGCATGAAAAGGGTTGGTCCAGGCACATAATTGAGATGCCGTGCGAAAAATCCTGGTCTGGCACGCAATTGAGCGCTGGGCACGAAGAAGAGCGGGCCGACACACAAAAGGAATGGTGCGTGAAAACGGAAGGGATGACACACAAAAGGAATTGCACGCTGAAGAACTGATTGTGTGCAATTTAAATGGAATTGCGCATGGGGGAAGGGGCCCGATGGGACATGGACAAGGATCAAGCCCGATTAGTCGCGTGAAAGGCACACCCCCGGGTGACCTGGCGTGAAAAATTTATTACATGAGTACCATATTTTGTTACCATGAGAGATGAATTTCATGCAAGGGAGATGGCTCAGATTCATTGGCTGGAAATTCAAAGGGGTGGCCCTCAATTTGTAGGGGCTTAGGATCACAGGTCTGCGCAAAAAATAAGAGAGTGTGAAATATTGCGTGCCCTATGTGGGCAGCGCATAGATTAACCGTGCGGAGTGGTGGCACAAAAAAGTTCCACAACCATGCGAAAAACTCTCATGAATCCCAGAGTTCTTCACGCCAGACCTATTTTTTCACACCACTCAAGATTATTTTCACGCCGCCCCTCTAGGCCCCCTGGAATGGATTGCTGGTTCCAAATATGGTTTCACTTTGTCACGCCCCAACCTTCTTCATCTATGGAGTATTTTTTGGCATCTACAGTATACTATCACCCAAATCATGTCATGGCCCATTACTGAGTGAAAAATATGTATGATGAAAACCATGGATATGTCATCCCACATCCATCCCAGGATTTCAAGAGGCTGCAAAAAACCACCAAAACTCAGTGTTGAGCCTTCACATAATTATAGGTTAGGCATCATGACATGAACTCAACTATGTTTTTTCACATGCTGGACCTCGAAAAATACTACAGAGGAGTACATCCATCCCACAGTAGGCTATAAAGCTAAGGCATAAGTGTGTGATTATTTTATCACCCCTACCCCATCGCAACCAGGACATTTTTTTTCCTTGGAATAAGGTCTCACAATTACATCATTTAGAATATTAATCTAGTGCATCGCATGTGGATATATCAGTCCCAAAAAATCTTTAATTCGATGTAGAATAGTTTGTATTCTCTCACACTCATGAAATCAAAGGATTCGACACCATCATCTGATGAAAAATGTCACCACCTATCTCTACTAGGGTAAACTTCATGTAAGCTTACTTATCTGAAACATCAATCACTAGGAGAGCCTAGGAATTATTGTATGATTTTAAACCAAAATTGCTACCTCAGGTTCTGGTCTATCATGGTGAAGGAATACCTGAGACTCTAGTGGTATTCTCAAACCACAAAGCATTCATCGGGAAGGTAGTGTCACTACATCCTTAGAGGAAACACTAATTATTCCATCAACAAGTAGTGATTCATGTTGTCCTGTTCATGCGGTCTCCATCACCTCGACCAATACATGATAATTCTTGTATCAAGGTTGATGATGAGCATGAAATGGTACCAAAAAACAAATAAATTTAAAAAAATCTTCCAACCATAATAATCTAGGAATGGAGAGCACCAGGAATACCCTGCAAGTCTTCTCTACTCTTTGTAGGGGAGAAACCCCAAAACAGACACTCTGTCTCTCCAATTAGTGGCCTCTAATGAAAATGTAATTCAATCCGAAAAACTCCACTAGAAATTCTAGGACCGGTTCAGAAACACCACTACACAACCATTCCATGGATGCACAAGTCAGAAGGACTCATCCACCACACCTCGATACTATCCTCTTTGGGCGGCAGTGACTCTCCATCGTAGTTTTTATCACCTTTCAAAAATTTATCTTAGTGGGCGTAGGAACCCTCTTCCTCATGCATTAAAAGATACATCCAACAACACTGAAATAGGGTCACACCAGTGCACCGCCTCACCCTGTTAAAACCTCAAGCATTAAATAGGGAGAGAAGATTACCTCACGCACTATCAAACAAGTTCTACTGAAATAATTATAAAAGACATAGGTTGTACCTATATAAGAAATATCTAGATCACTAGTTCCCAATCTAGTACCCCGATATAGGTGGGAATGCAAAAGGGTACTTTGCTGTCACAAATCTATCTCTGCGGAGTCTCTGATCAATCATTAATTCTTGGAACTAGCCATCACGGATCATGTCTAGAGTTTAATGAGTAAGGTATGAAAACCTAGTCATGTACTTAGCCACTCTCATCCATCCTAGCTGAAGCTTCAGAAGATCCTGAATCTGAATGATGTGTAAGTAGGATGGGTAGTAATCCTTATAGAATAGCTTATGGAAGTCATCCTATGATATTACTGACTCATCATGAATTTGAGTATCCAACCTCCACCAATTCCCAACTACTCCATTGAAAAGAATGAAATCCAAAATTTCCATCTAATCATTGTTGTCTGAACAATTATGAATAGGTGGACCACAAAATCTAACCAAACATCTTCTACCTGAGTATATATCTCTTGGAAAAACCATAGTGCTCTCAGATGATCAAACTCACAAAGTGCGCTCAGCCTGCACATGTTCTCAGCCTACTCCGCAGGGTCTAATTACTTTTCAACTAGTGTCGGTAATGCTACCTATCCACCAGGTGGACGGGGGGGGGGGGGGGGGGGGGTCATATTATGGATCTTGAACCATGTCCTCATCTCTCATATTGTCTTTGTTATGAAGCAGATCTAGTATCTTGGTAGGCTGTTGTCATGGATACAACTTGAAACATATCAAGGAGTATCACGGTCAAATGAATATATATATATATATATATATATATATATATATCAACCACAAAGGGAAAACATATCAAGAAGTAAAATAAATGACTAAATACTATAAAATTCATGTTCTATAGTTCCCTGCAAAAAATATCCTAGCATGTCAAGTCAACAAGTGGGTAATCGGGGTCCGGGTGATTGGCTACTTTGGCTGTCACAACATCACTAGACTCCCTAGCTTGAGGGAATCTCTTGAGGCATAATGAAATTATTTTCCTATATACCAACCAATTATTTTTTGGAAATGTTCAAACAATATCCCAAGGAACAAACCACCTTTAATTCAACTTTTTCATGCCCCGACGATGTTGAGGCTTGAGCTGCAACTACCTCAATCCTGCTCCATATTCCAGGGGGTGGAGAAAAGCACCGAAGTCACAAAAAACATTGGGAGACCTTCTTTTAAGAACATATACACAGACACTTGCATCAAACTCAATGAAAATGTGTAGAAAAAATGAACAAAAGGTACAATAATGAAATAAAAGGAAAAAAACATGCATCGACCTATAATTAGTATAAATACAGAAAAGTAAACTGAATAAAAAAAATGAGGTAAAATACACGCCCATCCAGTAAAGTGCCACAACTTGGCAGTAACTACAGAGTAAAATAGCTATGAGAGCCCCTCTCCTGGATCCCAATAAATGACACCATATGCGGTCTAAGCACCTGTATCACTAAGCTCCTCTGAATTCATGATCCATATGTTTGTTATCATCATATGGAACGACATGTGTTTGAAAATCCCATGTAGGGGGAGTATGAAAATACTTAGTAGAATGCCCCGAAATGGTGAAGTGGGAGTAGTAAGTGATATAATAATTGGAAAGAAGAAGATAGAAAATGTTCAGTAAAATAGAGTACAATATTACCAAACAAGATACTAATGTTAGATCATCTAGAAACAAGGACCATGAAATGGTGATATGTTGAAATTAGCATCAAGTATATGTTCCCTATAATATGAGAGTAGAATCATCCAACCGTGAGAAACTAGACACGGAAAGCAAGTGGCATACCTCGTGCGTCTTCACCTCTCATTGATTTAGAGTAACCAAACCTCAAATTGTGGTTACTAAAACAAGAAATATACATATTATCAGTCAAATAATTCCAAACAAGGAAGTATGGGTATCTCCACCCCATAGTACAACATATAAAAAGAGTCTCCAATAGTTTTATAATTAACCACTAAAGATGTGTTGCATCCCCCACATCATCCCCGAATAATAATTCAAATGGACTCAATCCCGACACCATGATACTATCCTCAATGGGTGGGGCTGTATCGCTCTCATAGTTTTAGGTCATCTCACATGGATACGTCTCAGTGGTTAAAGAATCCACATTCTTTATGAGTCTAAAAGTACATCGAAGCATGTGTAATCACTATGCTACATAGTCTAGAGGCCGTGTATAAAGGATGTGGACCCATGATCATCCTGATTGCAGGGTGGGACTCTGGTCATCTGTTATCTGCACCATATTACACTAGGGGGTCATTACCTAGAATTCGATGGGGTCCCCCTACCATAACATGCTGAAGGGTAATCCGCAAAAGGGTACTACCTGACAATCATCGTCGAATGGACCCACCACCCAACACTTCTGATGTGTAGTACGTTGTAGGTTACATATAAATTCCCTGAAGGAACCCACTACCTAGACAACTAGAGGGTAAGCCCGAAACTACTCTCAGGGAACCCACTGCCCAGCCAAGCTGGATGATAGGCCCAAAACTACCATCAAGGAACCTACTGCCCAACCCAGATTGAAGGTAAGCCCATAACTATCATCATATAACTACATTGTATATCCTTGTAGGATGTAACTTTTCCGGAAGGAATGGGGAACTACACTGGCAATCCCGGTATGATTTTACCTCTCAGAAAGCATCAAAGAATTACACTAGGCATCCTTTTTGGATGTTAAATCTCAAAAAGCATCTAGGAAAACCACTGCAGTCATTTTGTTTCGGTGTAGAAAATCTCACATAATACCTCTAATCAATTAAGGAGGACACTGTCATGTTCTATGTACAAAAAATCACTCAGGATAGGCTACTTGTAGGCCTAAATCTGAGTCCAATAGAAGGAGATACATGATATATAATATTTATAATGTGGTACACGGTGTGTTTGGGGCCCACACATCATGTGACCCTGCCTCTCCACCTGGACGAGTACCTAGCCATACTCATCTACAAAATTGTGCACTAATACCCTCAAAGAGTTCCAGTGTACTTCCAGATTATATTTCGCATCTCGCCCAAAAGGCTGACAAGTTCTTGATACTCGTTGTTTCTCTAAAGGGATAAAATGTAATTCTACCAACACGCCTCATCGAACGACTTTGTTAACCAAATAGATCACACTGTCATGATCCTTGGTAAAACATACACATGATTGACTATTCATTCGTAAGAATCAGACTCCCGGTGAAGAAAGAACAACTTTGAGAATCGCACATGAACGGTGATTTGTGGGGCCCACAAATTGATCTTGGATCCTATGATATAGATTGCATCATTGCAATCCTTATGAAACAAACATGGGATCAGATATATAAAATTCCAAAATAGGAACCCAGTGAAAAGGCCACATTTCACTGCAAATGCCCAAACTGGGCCTCATGGGTCATCCACCTTGAATCCAGATTAACCTCTTGAAATCAGTCTGGAATGGTGCACCTCAATTCCAGGGCCATGATGCTATTGATGGTATGTCGATCGGATGTTTCCGACATACATTTTATTGGGTTAATGATTTGATAATAATAACATATTACTATTATTATTTGTCCATTTCATCGACCAGATCTGATATCATGAGAAAGTCGTCAAACATCAGTCCTAAAATGAACTTCTCAAAAGTGAGGTCATGCTTCTGTTGATGGCATGTCAATCAGATTCTCCATGTAGGATTTGCGTTTGAATTAGTGTTTTGAAAAGAAAATTATTAATATTATGGGGAATGTTTTAGACCCAATCCCATGGTCCAATAAGGGTACCAAACATTTTTCAAAAAAAGAATGATGTTTCATAAGGTCATGTCACCATTGACGATGTTCCAGTCATACGCTGCATGGGGAAGTTATGAGGGTATAAAAAAATATATTATGATTCTTTATGTTTTCGTTTTTTTGTTATTTTCCCTTCGGGTTCCCACCCCCTCCCCCATTTCCCTATGGGGCTACCACCATTTCTGTATGCCGCCAGCCTCCCCCATCTGACATCCCACCAAGCACACCCGACCCCACCTTCCGTCGGCCACTTGGGCCCTCATAGAACCACCTCTCCTAGTGCCGGATCCATCAACCACCTATATGGATCCCCCTTACAACAACTACTTGCGCCGCAGTGGACCACCGACACCTCCTACTTGGACAACCACTAATTACTTATTTCTAGATTCTATCCCAGTTGACCAGCATGGACTGACTCTACCTTCTCGTTGCCATGACACCTCCAAAACATCTTGAAAAAAATATATGATTTCATATCAGTAACCCTTGATCCCCGTTCTACATAGATCCACACCTCGATCGAAGATCCATTTCTATTTCAAGGTGTTAAAAGGTAAATGGCGAAGAACATGTGAAGAACGAATAAAATGGGAGAAACAAATGGAATCTAATTATAGATCGATGGCTATGTCAGTTTTTTCATCGATACAAATTTTCAAGAACAAATTAATCCACAACAAACTCAATTTTATGATTCATGAATTTGAAGAGAGGCATGGAAAATTCAATTAAAATTAAATCCTACCACGATTCGATCCATTCATCATCGCCAACACATTCACGTCGATTCATATGAAATCCAACAAAGGTTCACCTAAAATTTATCAGGTGATAGAGGAGGAACCTTCATTGGTGTAGGGGGAAATTAGGCCAACCCTAATAAAATTTCATAAACAAGGATTTATCGGATTTCATTAGTTTTTTTTAAACATCCTAACCGTAGTAGAAAAATGTCGCGGGATATAGAACTCCTATGCCCTCTCATTTTTGGTCCCACCAAGGAAAAACACTATTCTACAAACTCAACGATGGTCTCAGATTTCTAATATGATTCCCTGTTGAATTTAAATTTGAAGTACCATCTAAAAAATTAATTTTATTTACAGTTATTCCTCTATTTTGTTTCCTATAAAAGGCCCACGATGGAAGACGTTACGTCCCACAAAGGGTGAATTCCATGCTATAGACTCAATTGTGCCCCCGTTTTTCTGATTTGATCCACCTATTAAGAGATATACTATTTCCATTACATGCATATTATAGAATATTATTAATATTTTTATAAAATTTAATCTGGGAACTCTAGGGATAAGAATCACACGCTATCCCATCACCCAACACTAGAAATTTCTTTAGAAATATTTGAAAGTATTACAAGTCAAAAAATAGGTCTCTCAATGCATCCCTCTACCATATTTCCCCTAAACACAAATATGATTCCATAGCACTCAGACCAAAGGTACAATAGTTCCCCCCAACACCTTCTCACTATGATAAAATACATGAATCAGATTCTGCTAAAAGGAAGCATCATCCCAAGCTTAGTATCATAAAAATTGATAAAATTATAAGGATTAGGGTGATACTACCAAATATTTAACACATGAAATACCTTGTGAAAATCATTATATCCATGAGGAAGAGACAATCATTATGATACCTGTCTGATTCTCATCACTATCTCAAACAGTACGACAAACCTGGGTGACAACTCACCCTACCTCAGAATATTTCGATGACCCAATATCGATGATACCAAATGGAACCCTAGATTCCCTATTGTAAACTAAAGAGTTTGATCATGTCAATCTACATAATAATTCTGTCTACTATGAGATGTAACAATATGTTTCTGTATCATCCGAAACAACTCTGATGTCTCCTGCATGATACTCAGTCCCATAAATTCATATTCAACCACCTCCATCCAACACAATGGTGATACTTAGTGTCTAAAAGAATTTTATGATAGGGTTCAATAAGAATAGTACCTTGAAAACTGTTTTTAGAGGAAAAATCATCCAACATTAAGTGAATATCCCAAAATACACCAAAATCAATGACTCGTGCCTTTAGTATTCTATTAGGAACCTGAATAGTATGATATAATTTCTCATCTATATGGAGGTAAAAATATGTATATAGAAACAGATGAGTACTAATAACCTTCTCCCAAAATTTTGAGAAGTTCTATGTAAAATTTGATTCATGATCTGAATCTATACTTCACGACACCCCAAGAAAAAAATTATCTCCAAAATAATCATATCCCACAACTGATTAAGTATGAATGTCTCTTTGATTGGATAATTCTTCTAAAGGATCCTCATATGAACCATCATAATTTCCATGGTAACATTATCTCACTTCCTTTCCCAAATGAGAAATAGACATAGAAAACCACATAGCCTTTGATGCTCAGCCTTCACCTACTAACAGATGTAGCCTTCAGTCACAAAACATGAAATATTTTTTTTCATTCCCAACCACCAATAAATTAAACATAGGTAATGATAAATTTTGGTCAATGAATAATAAACTGACACCTTCAGGGAATGAAATTAACACATCAACCCTTGATAGAAACATGTATGAAAAACAATAAATTTCTATACATATATGATATCAACCCTCCTAAGTCTATTTATGAATCCATTACAACAATATCATCATCTTCCACTCATTGCTAGACTCCATGACTAACTATGTTTTATACCTCTATCTCAAAGTGAAAGTGTCACTTTTTCTATTCCCCAATGTATATGAAATTTATAAATAAAGTGACAACATATACTCAACACATATCCACTATTGAATATTTGAATATCACTGTGGAATGATATACTTTTGGATTTTTGGATGGTTTAAATAATAATTTTTTTCACCAAACGTGAAATAGAACTCGTAATTTATGGAATAAACCACCATGGCCAACTCAATTTCATTTTTAGGGTAATTTATTCCACGTGGAATCAACTGTCATGACCCATATGACACGACTCACCCCACAACATTAACACTGCTCCAACACTGACTCTATATTCACCACAAAACATTGTATACCCCTCATCTAGATTGGGAAGGATAAAAATTGGTGTCGTATTCAACCGCATCTTCAACTCCTATAAATCATTACCATATTCTCCAATCTATTAAAACTTGATCCCCTTTTAGGTCAATCCCAAATGCGGTGCTACTAAGAGATAAAATTGTGGGATAAATCTTTTATAATAACATGAAAAAACCTAGTAAACTTTAGATATCCAAAAAATTCTTGGGAAGATCCCATAAAACAACATCCAGATATTTCTTAGGTTTAACTGACACACATTCCTTGGAGATGATGTGCACATGAAATATACCTTTTCAGTCCATAATTGAAACATAGATAGCGTGGAATATATTCAATGCTCCCAAAATGTAATAAAGATGTTGTAAAGATACTAAGCATGATCTTAAGGAGTCTTGGATTACACTTATAATTCATAAAAAAACCATATAATAATCTAGGTATAAGGGAAAGATTCAGTTCATCAGGCCCATAAATAAATCAATATCATTAATCATAAAAAATGGTATTTTTATGAACTTATATTGCCCATACCTACTGCTATATTTTTTTAGTAGATTATTAGAATGAAAAACTCTCAACCAATGATAACTCAACCTTAATTCAATCCTGAAGAAAACAACAGATCTTATCAACTATTTAACAAGATCATAGATTTAAGGAAGAGAATACTATCTCCAAAATGTCATCCATTTCAATTTCTAGAAATCAATAGACAATCACAATTTCCTTTTATCCTTGAATGAAAGAAAAACATTAGAACCACAATGTGAGATACATAGTTAGAAAATAAAGTATCCATCAATTATTCTAGTTTAATTTTTGTCTCATGAATCTATATTGGGGAAATTCAATATGGTGGAATGGAATCTACTTCAATTATAGTAATAATATCCATTGAAAACTCAACATCTCTCTTAGGTGGGAACATAGAGATGAATTCTGTAAAAACCTCAGAAACTCAATCCCCAATGGGTGGAAGATCACAATGTTATAAACCCCCATCACAATATAAAAATACATTTAAACTAAGCATTGAGATCCCATAATTTATAATAAAATATTCCAAAATGGTCTTCCTATATATCCAATTATTCATAATGAATATAATTTCTACCTCCATGTTAATAAAGGTTACTCTTTTATAATGAAAATCAATGTCGGATCAGTATGATACAAAATTATCCATACCCAAAATCATGAGAAAAAGATGAAATGACAAGTTTTTTATATTAATAAAGGAAATGATACTCACCAACTTCAAGGTCACATCCCTTGCATTGAAATACTTCCTCTAATAATATATCTAGTGGGGTGTTGATCTTTATAAAGACACATATAAACTCAACTATCAGACTCAAATAGTTCCAAAATTGAGTAGTTAAAAAATAATTCTTGGATCTAGTATTAAATTATGTGATAGAAATCATGAAGTCTAAAAGAATAATACTTGTTACTATCAATGGCGTATCCTTTATATCCTTATTTACAGGAGGAAATTCGTGATATTGACGTATCCCTCTACAAAATGGTGTAGTCTGAGTCCCATAATCTCCACTACTATGTTGATAGTAATGCAATTTCCAAAAAATACCATGTATTCTACCTCGAATTATGTGGCCAGCAGTAATCCAACCCCCAAATGGGTATAGTGTAGAAGAACCCTTCACATACTCAGGTTTAGTCTATCTCCCCACCACTACCTACATATCCTGGTTTTCTATATAATTATTGTGGTGATCCATCATGAAACAATATTATCACTCTAACAGTGGTTGTGAAAACTAGTTTTTATAGTAACCCGACCTATCACACTAATGGAAGGAAATCAATATTTCCTTCAGTAACTAATCCTCCCCCCTAACTACTCTTATTCCCACTTCTCTGGATTATTTTTCAGTAAATATGCTTCCTACACTAGGATGATCTACCTCCTAACCATCCAACAGAAACCAAATGCTCCTCACATGTAGCCTATTTCTATATCCCCTCAGATATGATAACCTTATACTCTATCTTAGATGTTTTTTCAATTAGAAGATATTATCCTTTGACCTAATATCACCTTTAATCCCATGTTGAAACTTTTTTGGCTCCAGTTTCACTATCTCCTAAAAAAAGGGATAAGGCACTACAAATCAGATAAGTCACCAACATGGTCCATTAGGTTAATAATACCTTTGTTAAACAACATAAACACTACCACTCTCTCCCACCTCAACATATATGGGTAAAAGTGTTCATGAAATGTTTCCACAATTCCTTACATAAAATGTTCTAAAACTACTCATCCCATGCTTCTATATCCCACCAATGATTAAAAAATCCATAGAGACTATTTCAAGAAAACATGAGTATTTTCTCTATATGAGTAATTGAATGTTCAAGGATCCTCTAGACAGAATCAATAAAAAATTCTATTTCCTCAGGCCAAACCTCTCAGGTGATGCTTATAGGTTGCTACAACTATATCTCCTTTGTCATATTATACTTATTCTGGACTGCCCGCCTTGGATCTCCCTTCATTAAATACATAAATATGGAAATTTTCTTGTTAAAATACTCTCTCTACAAATCACATGGAACTATAAGGGACCCAAAATCTCCGCCTAGATGACCATTTCAAGATATGTCCTCATGTAATCCTTTTAAAATATGTCATCATGGTTGAATGTATCTAAATTGAAAAACACCTGTCATAGGACACATAACACATCACTTAATCATTTAGAAGAAATTTTTATATAAATACATTACAATTCATCACCCATACTCTCCGTCAAGTTCAAAACTAAGGCACTATCACTATGATCAACCCTCACTGACTTGGGCCATAGATAAGACAGGGTAAACACATTCATATATTAAATTTTCTCATTGGAAATCCATTTTATCTATTTCAAATTAACATATTTAGGACTATTTTAACAATTTAAATTTATCATTAGGGACTATTTATTTTAAATTACACATGTAATGAAAATCCTTTTCATTTCAAAAAATCACCAAAAACATTATATTCCATGCCTTCCTAAAATATACATATCACATACAAATCCTGAGTCCCAAGAATGATGCATATATACCCAACTTTCATGCCATACATTTTTATGAGGAAAATCTTAGAAAATAGTAACATCACACCTGAAATGAATCACCCAAGGTGAAATAACATTCATCTTTAATAACAATCATCAAGAACTAAAATCCCCCTAGGGTTCATGGGGTTTCCCAAAAACATGGGTTATATACTCCCATGCACAAGTTGATGACCAATGAATTACTCTATGTACCATTCTTAAATAATAAATAAAACCGAATTCAAAAATAAAACACATCTAACAAAACATTATAACATCCCTAAATAAGTTCTACAAAACACTTCCCTGAAATGGTTCATTATATGACCTCAAGCACACCTCCCCATATGCCATAGATTACCAACTAGTATCAAGTGTATAATAATTAAAGGGGGGAGACTATGCCCACTTTTTAGAGTATCACATTGACAGAAATAACTAAATAATATAAAAATGATAATAAACAACAACCCATAAATAGAAATATCTCATGATGAATCCATAACAGTCAAAGTGAGCATAAAACAATGAAGAAAATATGTCTTGTCTTATAAGTGTATTGTGTTAAACTAAATCCCAAAATTATAGACACAATATCATATCCCAATAGGTTCCCAATATTGTTTTTGGTTCCCACATCCAGGGTCCACCCTAAATCCCAAATCACCCATCTAACATAAATATCTTTCCCCCATCCTATCCTACAAACATAATGTCCCTTAGGTTACCAATGATAAAGCCTGAGTTGGATGTGGTAAAAATTAGTAGGCAACCACCAATGGCATCAAATATAGTCAATAGTAGTTTATGCAGTTTCCTAATGAATTATGATCAAAATATAAAGTAAACTGGTTACATGATTATTTGTATTTAATTGACCAAATCTTACCATCTTGGACATGTGCCATTGTCTCAACCATATACCGTACAGATATAAAAAATCATTAATTCAGGGGATTTAAATATAAATTTAACTCGAATGTTATTTCATGTACCTTATAGAATCAATAAAAGTACTAATATCTTAAGCAGATGGAACATGAATCCAATTTTATGATCTTGGAGGCATAGAGAATTGGTGTATCACATTGTGGGTATTTGGAGAATCATTACCTATACCACAACACATATTTCACTTGCATTCATTAGGGTCCAAAATCATCATTTTGAAGCCCTATGTGTATTTGTAGCATGAGACCGTAACCCATAGCTCATTTTTTAGTAAATCACAATATCACATATATCACATACATATCATGGTTAATCATCATTAACATTCCTATAAAATGTTCACATCATGGTGAAAATCTTCATTTATCAATCCCAACCATGGTTATTTACATTATAAACAATGAATAAAATGTTACATTTCCCCATTTATCAAATTACCAACATTTAATTACACAATTTGTTAACCCATCAATGTTAATCCAATGAAAAATGTTTATTCCCATTATCATCATAAACACTAAATTTTGTTCTATTACAATATCCTATCATTCCCCTTTTAAAACATCATAAATAACAATTTCAGTACCATTGGCACATGCCATGGGTTTCCATCAAATATGGTCCAATAATTACCAATAGGACTAATGGGATCTTTGATGGGTTTCCCAATTTCATAGAATTAAATTTACCATTTCAATTTAAATTTAATATCAAAACAAGGAAATGAAATGAAACAACACATAAATATTTTCAAAAAACAATACTATTTTAACTACTAATTATACCACCATCATCATGATCATCGATGGAAAATTTACAAATAGTATCCACCAATTTGATGTGGAATAGTCAAATTTGTAATGGTGATTGAGATATAGGATCTTAATATAGTACCCAAAACCAATAAAAAAGGATCCCTAAGAACATTGTTATCAACAATTGATAATGCATAAAAAATAATCCATCTCAAATGGGAGAGAAATATAGGACATATACACATATAAAAAAGAAGTAATTACATAGGGTTGAGGGTTAGATTTTCATTAAAAGATTTTCCACAAGCCTTGCAATACTCTTAGGATCCACCAAAAATAAATAGAATTCATTTTTGATAGCGTGGGTTATTATAGACATAAACTTGTGGTTGAATACTTTTTTTAAAAAATTCATGTATTTATGATCATGTGTGAAAATTTTATTGGGTGGGGTGCATGGTTTTTCATACTGCTCCCCCTAAATGTGCTTCCATAAAATATGGGTTGAATGGTTACTCATAGGTGGGAACATGGTTTAGAATACAATGTTCTAATGGTATAAATTCATTTTTTTACGGTGGATGGTTTTGGGAGTGTGGCCACATGGTTTGTTCAAACCACATGCCACCTCTTATGGCTCAAAAAATGGGCTCACAGTTTCCTAAGGAAAACAATGTAGTTTTTCGTAACCATGACCCCACTATTTGGTTCTCCAAGGTCTTCCAAATATCCCCAAATACATTCAAATAATCCGCACATAAAAATACAAACCATGATATGATAAAAATGGATAAAATAATACTTAAAATTATTACAAGATATCTCCAAAAAGGCAAGGATCTTATATTCATCATAGGAAATTTCATTGCTGAAAATCCGAGTAAAATGAGGAATATAATTTATATAATGATTCTAATAAAATAAAATTTCATGTGTTAGAAAATATGGATCATAAAATAAAAAGGTGTATAAAACAACATATTTCTCAAAGAAGACAATTTGAGATTATAAACAATTAATTTTTGGTAACCATCATATAAAAATCACTTGGATGAAAAAATATTTATTCTAACATTAAATATAATGAATTTAAAAGTATAAATGATATATAATTTTTATGTATTAACATATAGGACCCATAAAAATAAGTATGTGTAAGACATAAAACATATATCATCGAAACAATATTGAGACAATAAACCATTACCTTATGTCCAAAATGATTTCTGATAACTCTAACCTCCAGTATAATAAATAATTATTTATTATAATTCAAGAAAAAAACAATATACAAACTTTTACTATTGTATATTCTACTCTTATAAAATTTAAACACCATTAATTAATAATTTTTTTGTTGAAATCATTATTTCTAGGGGACAAATACTTAATTTTCATGTATATTTTAGTTTATTAGATCTAGTAATTTCATCATTGTGATGGATGGATCATCTATAAAATCTTAATAATGACTTAATTATAACATTTACCCATAATAAAAATTTATATTATTATTTATGTAGAATATTTAGGAGAAATAAAATTTATCCTTTCATGGAAACGGTTGTCTGTACTTACACTCGAGTTATGTTTCCACATATTTACCGATAAAACAAAATAAAGTTAAAAAATAATTAAAATTTAATATATATATATAATAATATTATAAATAAAAAATAAAATAATAAATCCTATATTTATTACAATCAATTTAATGTGGGAATGAAAAATGAATCCCATTACATCATGGAGGTGGTAGTCTAAATATATGAATGACCAACATGTATATATTAAAACATATGGGAAGGTAAGAAGTTATATATGAAATTATAATAAATTTATTTTTTATATTTTAAAAATAATATAAAAAAATATTATATCCTTTATAATAATCAACCAATATATTTGGAGATGAAAAATGAATCACATCACTATGGGATAAAAAAGTCCCCACATTCGAATGAGTGATAATTTCATTTCCCATTTGATGAAAATGAGGTGAAAAATGGTTGATTCATAATCATAATAAAATTTTAATATATTATTTATATTTGATTCATAATGTTATTTTGGGTAAAATTGGTTTATTTATTGTTGAAGAAGAAATTAATTTTAAATTACTCAGTTCAGAGTTATACCTTTTCATTGTGAAACCACCTTTGGCTTGAATCTTTAAATGTGAATGGACAATATTATGATTTGACATGTAACTATAGGACATTCAAAGGTATTTCTGGAAATCATATGTGTAGATCTTGTCTTATATAATAGGCTTTTCAAGTGTGTACAGGATATGAAAGTCGGTTTACATTTATAAGTGTGTGCGATGAAAGAATTTTATTTTTCAAATGATTAAAATATATTAAGGTCTTATTCAAGAAAAATGAATTCAAAATGTCACCACTTAAAATTGGTGATGATATCTGGTATAAATATGACAAAAAATTAGATTCACATATGTTTTTAGGTCATTTTAACCCTTTTTATTTGTTGTACAACCCATTTAACATATATTAATTCTTAATCTGGTAACTGATTTTTTTACCAATGTTACTTTCCCTAATGATCAAAAATGATACTCAGATTATTAAAAAATATGTATAATAATATTACAAATAAGAATTTAATTTTATAGAATTAAATTTATATATGTTTAGGAAATAATTTTCAATTTATTCATATAAAATGTATAAAAAACATTATATAAAATATTTGTTTTTTGAATAAAAATATTGTATACAAACATTAAGATTAATATCAATTAAAATGATAATAAATATTTATTTTTAATAATAATAATTAAGTAAAAAAACTAAATTTAAAATAAAAAGCGTACTATATAAATACATGAATTTAAAATATAATTTTTTTATAAATTCTTTATTTCATCATTATTTTTAGAAAAATAAATCCTTTCAAAAAATATTAAAATATCATGTTTACCTAGTTTTGTATTATGATTTTAAAATTACTTCATTTTCATAAAATAAAAATTTTAAAATATCAAAATATTAATAATAATACCTTTACTAAAAATTAATTAAAATCCATTTTTGAGGGAAGTATTTTTTTGAATCAAGAAATGACTTCACAAATAATTGAGTTCTTATATATATTGCATTTATTAATGCATTTGATTTACAAAAAAAATTTCACATAGTTTAAAATATGTGGTTATTTTTTCATACATTCCAATTTAATGGATAGGTTATACAGTCCACATTTAATTATGGACAATTATGCCATATCATAGTAAAAATAAATCATAGTTTTGTGTATTATGCAAGATATCTAGAATAATATTATTTTAGAAAAAAATCTGCAGGGTTACATTCCTACCCTTTTATTTATCCCTTTTTACTATAACAATTGGTTATGATGTATATGGTTTACTATATTGATTCTTAATTCCATGTTTGGAAATATTAAATTCAAAATCATCACAGTTATACCAATTTCTATTATCTATGCTCAACATCATATTGTAAATTCCCACATCTTTCTCAACCTGACACCTAAAATTTTAAAACACATAATCATATTTTATTTGTTCTATAAAAAATGAAATTATCAAGCCGAATGTAGTAATAAATGAAGTTTATTAGATTTAAATCTAAGGGGGGATACTTTCATGTCATGCCACCATATATGATAATGTTAATATTATCATGTATTATTTTAGATATAGTTACTAATCATTTTCATTACCATGATACATTTTTCATTTCTAAAAGGATTAAGAAAACTCATTTATTATTCCTTATATTTCTGAAGGATCTCTCAAAATATCATGTTTTAAAATATTACTCATACTTATTTTTAAAAAAATGATTCTAATTTTTCACCATGGTGTTCGTAACATTTTTACTCAAACAACAATAATAGGTAGTATCATATATTTGAGATATATTTTAATTTTTTATTCTTCATTTAGTAATAATTCACCCATATTTGGTACATATCACAATAAATTAATCATTATTATATAAAATATTGTATCTATCATCGCATAGTTAACTAACACCATGTAAACTTTTTTTTTCAACCCTTCAAGAAATATAACATCATTACCCTCTTTTTTTAGTTTTAATTTCTATATATTTAGATTTTTCTTATTGTTAGGGAAAACTAATTTCCTAAAGTAAGATGTTCAAATTTATACTTCTAAATGATTTTTATAATCATTGTATCACCAGATACGTATGATAACTGCACAATATCAAGTATCTGTTTCTTGATTCTTTTGTTAGCTTCCAATGATTAACCATTAAGGAATGACCTTTCATATTTCATTTTCTCAATTATATTTTATTTTTCACAATAGGGATGCTATTTAGGTATACTACATGTGTAATTTATATTTTTATTACCAATATTATCAAATAAAATATAAATTAACTTGAAGAAATTAGTTCTTTTAGTGTAAGATGATTATATGAATTCTTTTCGAATTATTACACCTTAAAAAATTCACATTTTCTCTAAATTTCCCCTTTTATTCATTCCTCTTCCAAGGGAGTGAAATATTAAACCATACTTTGGAGTCATTGTGAACAAATTATCTATGAAAATATAAGTATTATTTAAACCGAGATATTTTATATAGATAGTATTTGTATCCTGATGATCGTTTATGTTTTCTCATGATAATGAATCACAATATAAATTATGGGGAAATGTTGTTCATGAAGAATGAATTTCTTCAATTGGTGTAGATGGAGGAATCACATAGGTATTCATAGTTCATAATGGTGTAAATTCTTTTTATAACCTTTACTACTATTGGGATAAGTTTATTTATGTGATTTATATAGAGAAGAATAATGTTTTCTATTTGGGCCCATGTTTTCACTTTCTTGTGATGATCCATTTTTTACATCAACTACCTTGTTGTTTTCATCTCGTATCTTATAAAAAGAATTTTGAGTATTAATACACTTTGATTTTGTATTTTTTAATTTATTATCTATTAGATAATTTTTCGCTTCATGAACATTTACAATATTTTCTTACTCAGAAATTCTCAATATACATTTCTTAATCTCTTAAATGTATACTATTCAATATTTATATACTAATACATACCATTTAATATTACCATTTTTATTTTATCAATATAATAATCACATTTTTGATATTTGAGTTCTCATCAAATCGTGTTTCAAATTCATTCTTTAATAAGTATTATAGATTTGTTTGATCACTATAATTATTATCACTTTTTTATGATTCAATGTATTTTTTAACATCAGAGATAAAATTAGTAAACCTCTCAATAAGTTGATATTTTTATAGGATACCTAATGTTGAGTCATATTCTTCATCATTAGTCATTTTACATATTTTCTTTATTAAAGGGTAAATTTTCTTTCATCCACTATATTTTGTTACTTACATTTACCTTTTACCCTAGTCCCTTTTCTAAAATTTTTCATCTTATTGCTATGATTATTATTCTTTATAAATATTTCTTGGATAATTTATATCGTATAGTCCAATCACATTGAATTTATAGTAGTATGTTTTCAGTTTTTATTTACTAATGATATTCTCATTATTGATTTAATTTGATATAAGAGGAATTATTCTATTATAATATTCATCTTTTTCCCCATCATCATATTCCCTAGATTCTATATATTCATCATCATTTATTTGGAGCATTTTTTAGGCCTCAAAATCCATCACATCATTGATATTATTTTTTATGATTATTTCTCATTTTATAGGAAAAAATAATATTATGTAGTTCATACAGTAAATATACAATTATTATTATAAAGATGAAATACTATGTGACACCATATCTTGAAATATTTTATCTAATTGTTTACAATAATGGAATCATCCATATTTTCTCCATAAAATTAGATATTTAATTTAATTTAATTTTCCATTGTTAATTATTCATCAATAGTTTCTTCATAAAACATATTCTTATCCTTAAACCTACCCATTTATATTTTTAATTTATCCTTTATGACATTGATATTACCTTGATAACATCTCAAAATATTATAAAATAATTATTTTTTATTTCAAATCCAAATGAATTTTATGTACAAAAATCATTTTTTGAGTTAAAAAATAGATTCTTTTCATTACATATACATTAAAATTTATGTTACCATTAAATGATAAAGGTTCATCCTTAAAAATTATTGAAATCCCATTACTGCTATATCTCCAACATATAAGACATAAATTGGATGATATGGAAATTTCATATTCTTACTTATATAATAATATATTCCATTTAGTTTGTGGAAACCACTTATATGTATATAATACATGGTATTAATTATTAATAAAAATTTAAATCTAATAAAATTCCCTTGGATTTATTCTGACACTAATTGAAGATCCAAAGTAAGTGTTTCACCATTTAGAATGGGTGGTTGAATAAGTGGTTACATTTTAATATTTAAAATTCCATTTAATCAATCTCTATTAACTGTTAGGATCTGATAAACTCTTATAATATAACTCAACCTCACCCAGATGAATAATGAAATGAGAGGAATAGGGACACATGGATATTTTATATTATGCCCTCATGGGAGATCACACTCCTTTATATCATTGATTAGACAGCCAAATATGTGATTCGACTAAATCATTAAAATTGTTTGCACCATTAACATCCTCAAATACTTCTTAAAATTTTCAATAGTATATTGTCTCAATATGTTTTCTAAAATACCATGATAATTTTTTCATCTCAATATGAGTAAAAGGAACTGAAACAATAACGAAAAAGATAATTTTTTTAAAGGTTGGGGCCGAAGCATCATTTTATTAGTAAAGCAAAGAAAAGTCCTCTTTTAACTGGGTAGAGGGACACCCATTACATAGCCCGAAGTCCTAGTGGGCTTATATCCCATTACATAGCCCGTAGGCCCAAATTTTTGGCTTAAGGGCCATTCAATGAATAGTAACCCGACTGCTACAGTACCCACCGCTGCTAAAGTGTCCTGCCGCCGCTACAGTATCCTGCTGCCGCTCCAGTACCTACCGATCAACATTACCTCTTCTGCTATAGTAACCCTATAGTACTTCTACTGTACCTGCGCCCCATGGGTTTTGAACCCCCATTTTTTATGTAGGATTATGGGATTCTTACCACTAAGACAAACCCCAACTATAAAGAAAAGGATCATATCTTCACTCATTGTGTCTTATGAAATAGATAATTATGATAATACATCATTTGGCTTGTTGCCCAATAATAATATATGTTCTCATATGAATATTAATTTCAACCTCTAAAAAATGAAATAAAATATCTCTATCATTCCCAACGACTTTTCATCTATAAAAATATATATGATTATTTCTCTATTTACTATTTATTCACATTAATTCTTTATTATAAATTAATTCGTTTTTCATAACACATAATAAAAGGGACTATTTCCTTGAAATTAAATTTCAAATTATTGTCTTTATATATAATTTTTGACAATTTATGACAAAATTATAAACACTCGTGATACACATACTAACACTATATGTATTGCTGGTTTCTATAATACTACTTCAAATAATGAAATGGACAGTCTTGGGGAATATAATTTTATCTTATTAATATAATATTAAATAAATATAAATTTGGATAAAGTTTCAAGGGTATATTTAAACAGAATCATAAATACTCTTACCACCTTGATGGTCTCAAAAATAAATAGTAATCCACTGATTCCATTCATTTTTGAAAATAATTCCATGTAGCATTCCAAAATGAAAATTTTAAATTAATAATTAAATGCATGATGAAAATTTTAAATTTTGGGAATTTTATGAATCAATGCATACTCAATGTATCACGTAAAGTCCGTCCCATAATGCACTATTCATGAATGACTTGTTGAGATAGAATGAACTATTTCTTACATCATTTACATCACATAAATTATTCCATTATGCATCACATGTAATCTTATGAAGCTATATATGAAATTTTTATTATTTGTTTTCTTTTTACAACTATTAATATGTTTATTCGTGATAGATACCCATCCATCATATGTGAACCATATAAAAAATTATCATAGAATAATATCCCGAAGAACATATAATTCTATGTTTATGGTGGGAAGATGAAATAGGTGAAAAAATATTGATAATCTTAAACACTACACCTAGATATACAATATGAAAATTATTTATTTTATGATATATTTCCCTTTAATAAATTTTATGTGTTTGAGCGCTAGCTTTACACAAAAAACTAGGTTAAAAAAGAATAATACAATATTGAATAAATATTATTTAATTTAATAGTTATCACTTAAAAATTTTATATTATGGTACTAATAGAAGTAAACAAATTATTAAATCTATTTTTATACATTTATAAAATGAATTCATTAGTCATTAGATGGTTATAAATAAAAATAATATCATTTAAAGGTAGAAATGGTTGTTTTCCTGAAAAATTAATTTTATGAATGAAAAATGTATTTATATTAAAAAATAAATTTAATTAAAATTAATTATTAATTATTAGAAAACATATTTATCACAGATTAAATAAAATGTAATAACATTCTTCTACTTTTTTTACATGCAACGGAATAAAGGTAAAATAGGTTTTATGACTAAAAATTCTATTTTCAATAAATTATTTTGTTATGTTTTGTTCACTTATATTAAAACTAAATTATGTAATATATATATATATATAGTGATTTTGATAAACATTATTTCATCTTTTAAATTAGAAAAATTAAAAATATAAAATAAGAGAAACATATGTTTTGGTCATTTTTTATAGCAACTGAGGAATAAATTCATTATTATGGTAGGGTGATAAAGGGATTAAAAAGGGGTTAAACTAAATATATTAAGAATAATAGACCTATAATCATATATAAATACAATTATATTTTAATATTTAAATATTATATCTTCTATTATTCTATTATAGAAAATTGTATATCCATTTTTCATAAGGAAGACATTAATATATTTTAATCTTTTGAGAAATTCTAATTGTGTCCTCTCCCACATTAATAAAATGACACCACATTTCTTCTCTTAATCACAATTAGAGAACCTATTATATAAAGAAATACCTAAAACATTAATTCTTATCATCCCTACCCACTTCTAATACATCTTGGATTTATCATAATACAACCCTTTAAAAGATTATGGTGTAAGAAAATAGAGGTTTCTTATTGAATTGGTTTAACACGAAACATGGTAATTTTAGTCTTATTTCATCTTATAAATCATGTAATCATATGGTATGTATTAAAATATAATTACATTAGTATATTAAATTTCATTAATTTTTATTAGATGGAATAATAGACTATTTTTTACCTTTTTCAGTAAGAACCTTCATGGATGAAGAATGCCACAAGAAGTCTCAGACAAGATACCTGTAATAACCTATTAGGATGAGAAATTTTCTGATCTCGAACACATTCTTTGGATTCTACCATGATATAACAACACTGATCTTCTCGGAATCCACCTAAACCCCTTGATTCAAAATCACATATCCTAGAAACATCACCTCCCTGATCGGGAAGGTAAATTTTCAAAACATTTCATAAAGGCAATGATCCCATATATTTCCCAACATGATCTGCAGATGATGGTCATGCTCTTACACAAATATAGAGTCAACTAGGATATCATTTTTTATTTCCACAATGAAGGAGTCAAGATACTATTAGAACACCCTATTATTGAGTGCCATAAAAATTTATGGAGCATTTTCTAATCTTAAAGGCATGAGAAAATACTAGAAGTGGTTGTACCTACTTCTGAAATCAGTTTTTGGGATATCTACCTCCCTCAAATGATCTTGGTCGTATCCTGAACACAAGTCTATCTTGGAAAACCACATTTATATAATCATTTGGTCAAAAAAATCATCAATATGGGGAAAAGGGTATATATTATTAATTGTTAACTTATTTAACTTCCATTATTCAATGCATAACTTCAGGGATCCTTCATCCTTCTTCATGAATATCATAAGAGTATCCCAAGGAGATATTCTTGGGTGAATGAACCCTTTTTATTCCATTTATTACATCTTTATCATTAATTACCTTATCATGGTTGGGGAGATATGATATTAGGGAAGATATATAAGTTGTGTTCCTTGTACAAAATCAATCATTAACTCCATGTCTCGCTCTAGGGGTAAACTGAAAAATCCTCTAAAAATACCTCTAGGAACTCATCCATCGTAGGAGGAAATCCACCCTTAATAACACCACCATCATCCTCCGGTGCAAATGATGATAACTAAAAAACCATATTCCACTACTCTAGGTGTGGTGGTCCTACAAAACCTAATAGGGGATCCCATTCCCCATGAAATACCTAAGGAATCCAATTTGGTGCCATGAAACTCACCCACCATCGGGAGAAATAAATGTGTTCATGGAATCAAATAATATAGTCTATACCAAGGATCATATCGAAAAGATCCATATCAAAGACCATAAAATCCTCGTCCTTCACAAACCCTTACACAGGAGCGTACAAGACAAGAAACTGAGACCCTACTCTTTCCTATTACCCAAAAACGTCACAAACTCCATCACAAACTACATTATCTCAATTGGAAAATTCAACAAGTTCACAAGATGGAAAAAAAGAAACAACTTCAATAGTATCAAATATAACAACTTCTATAGAAGATACAATCAGAATGTTACCTTAAACTGTTAAAGGGTCTGAATCCTATCTCTCTTGTACCTGATCTATAATATAAAGATGATTGGTGTCTTCTTGAAAATGACTACTATCTTATATAATTTCTATGAACTGGATCTGCCTAGAAGACGATATAGTCCTACTTCCATGACCACCAAACTGAGATCATACCATCCTAGATGTCATCTACTAAACTAACACCCATGGAATCCATAGACCCTACCCTACTCAAGTATCGGTGTGCCACCCTAAAAAAATTATGAATGTTCTTCATAACTCCACATCGATGATAAGTCCTAAAATGAGACATAAATGTAGGTCAGATAAGTTATGTCATACCAAAATGATAGAACATGACACAACCTACATTATAAGCTACATATGATGACTACCATGAAGGATGACCTAAAAAACCACATACTCTCTTCCTCTACTCCTCTTACTTCCTCTTCTTCTCAGATGAACATCCACTCCCAACATTGATGCTGCCCTATAGAAGCCAGACCTCCCCTTACTATAAATCTTCACCATGAAATGTCTATCAAATACCTCAGAATAGGTCTTCATATTGAATAGGAATACTATAGAATATATATCATTCTACACACCAATTTTGAACCACTAAGCCTTTGTCTTCTTATTGATGACTATTTCAGGTTGATATCAGACTAGCTATACATAAAGGTTGGAATACTCCATCACTTATTAATCCCCTTGAATGAGATCCATAATATCCCAAGATATATAATAAGACAAGGCCTTAGGATAGTACTGATCATTTATGATAGCCCAAAAGTCCTTCTAGCTCATCTACTAATGATTCCCACAATGATGTACTAAGTCCCACTTCCTTATACTCAAACCCTCTAACAAGAATGAGGCACACATTACTCTGACTTCCTCATAAGTGTCATGAAACTTAAATATGTGCTATATCATCTCAATCCACTCTTATGCTTCTTGAAGCTTCGTGATACCTCGTAATGAAGGTGGGTTTCTTTCTTGAGAACCTATCTGGATTTTTTCTTACTAGGACTAGATTCACCTTATCTAACTAGACCTGGATAAGGAATCACTTCCTGTCCTAAATCTTGGACTACCCGGATGACATCTTAGAATAACATCTGGTCCTGATTTGATGGATAAATCTCTATGTATTTCTCCCATGGGTGAAAGAGATTTATTTTGGGAGGAATTTTTTTAAAAATAGAACCATTTAGAAGATAGAAATTAATATAATTGTTTTAAAAAATCTCCCCAATAACATCAAATATAAGTAAATAAAACTCTTAATGTCAATAAAATGAAAAAAAACATTACCCCCACCCAATTTCCATGTGAATACTACATCCTGTATATCCCACCAGGAAGAGAAGTCAAACAAAAACCCCAAAATCTAATGGCGACTCGATGCTTTTCCCGAGGTGTGCTGGCCAAGTACCCTACTCACAAGAAGAACTCCAAATCCCCATAGTACTAGCTCCTTTCAAAGCAGACACATCCCAAAAAATAACCCAATGAGATAAACCATCATTTGATATCATTTTATCATGAATATATGGGAATTCATCCAAACCGACATATGAACTGGTTAGTGGAAAGGTCCAATGGGAATTCCCTATCACAATAGGCTGGAAAAACTGCCCGAATACCATAAATATGTCTGGAAATGAATTACTGAAGTTTCATAAGTATAAAAAACAACAAAAAACTAATAAATAGAATCTAAAAATTCAAACAAAAAAATCCTCAAACATTTTATAAGAATTTTTTTACATAGATTAAACTAAAACCCAAAGGTTACAATAAAAAAGGAACCACATTAGTGCCTCTAAAACCCCCACATGGAATGGGGAATGTCCCTTAAGCCACCTCCACATCATTTAACTAAGAAAGATAGCTAGAATCCCAAACCATTATCTCCAAAACCATTACCCATACTTGAGTCAAACATTACCAAGTCTACCTTCACCCAAAGGTGTATGTTGCTTGTGAGCCTATGCCCAATAAGATGACACATGAGAAAATATTCCATTCTATAAACAATATAATACAATTAGATTATAGTTTTCATAATATGTAAATTGCAGTCTAACTTTTATGGAATGAAACTTTGAATGAGAAAAAGTTTTTGAAATAACAACATTAAAGAAAAAATAATAACAGAAAGAACACATGCGACTAAAATTACCAACCATTCATACCGTATATCGAAAATTAGTGTGATATAACCAATGAGAACAAGTCATGGGAAACACCAATAGGAACTAGCTAATAATGGGACACTAGGTACATTGTATCATGGTAAAATATGGCATATAAACCACGACCAACTGCATTTACAAACACAATCCACTAGTATGGAAGACACCCATAACCAAGAGGTCTCCCATCAATCATCATTATTTAGGTAGTGTTGCTATTTTTAATCCTTCTATGTAAAACCGTACCATAGCCACTTCTTAATCACTAGAATACTAGTCCTAGTCAACCCAACTAGATACACATGATTCCCTGTTGAGCTCAGTCAAATTTCACATGGTACATAAAACCACTATGACATTCATGTTTCATTTAAAAATCATACTCCCTCTCAAACAGTATCAAAACATGTTTCACACCATACACATATTTTTATAACCCATTAAAATGTTTATAAAATAGTTCCATGATGTATCCCATTTCGTCACACAAAAAATCCCATTCAAAGTACTCTTTTAATTTTAAACACACACCGACAACACAGAAAAAAAAATTGTATAATTTTGAAAATTTAATAAATTAATTGCATCATTTATAAAAAACTACTATGTGACACAATATGGGTTTAAACAAAAAAACAACCCATTTCATATAAACATTCCACATAAAAATAAAATAAATATTAAAATGTTTCATAAACTAGTTTTTTCAAAAAAAAAATTAAAAAAAGAAGATATTAAATTAATTAAGAAAAAAATTCACTGAATAATATTTATACATGTTACAACAGACCTTCGGTGTCAAAATTTCCAAAAATTGGTGTGAATATCCAACCACAACTCAACCACATGACATGGAAAAAAATGAACCCTATTCGTGAAGATTGAACACAAAAACCCAAGATTAAACCCAAGGGACGAATCCCTTGATATGAAAAAAATAGAACCCCATGAAGGAGGGAAAAAACCCTAAAAATAAGGTAGAAATAATAGAGAAATCAACTGACTTAATGATTCATGAAGTTTATCCCACCAAAACCCCTTCAAAATTGGGTACTAATAGAGTTTGAGGGATCTTGGATACCTCCTATGACTAAAAATCATGAGTGGAGAAGAATAGAGGCATATTAGGTATAATTACAGAAGGGAAAATGGTAAATAATAATTTTTAATGAAATGGAAAGTGCACACTGTTAGTCCAAATGATTTAATAAACCATGTAGAAAATTGTGTCATGTAGTCTATCCAATCGCATGGTTATTCTCTGAAGTGCATGAGAATTTTTTGGTTGTGTGTTAGTTTCTGTCTTCAACCGCATGGTTACCTAGGTTGGGTCCTTGGTTACTACTAACTATGCACTAATCGGGAACCTGGCCCTGTCCACCCAAAACACTCAATTTTATCCAAAAATAAAAATGAAACTAATGGGAAAAGATATAAAAAAAAGAGAATAACTAAAAAGAAAAACATATAGGTGACACATCAGATAGTGGAAAAATCACTTTTGTGTTCATACAATCTACCTTATCTATGAAGTGATTCAATTAATTTCCCCCCCTTTTATATGGATAATTAGGAAAATTTATATTATGAATAAATATGAATCTTATTTCATTATTAATATTCAATATATGATGAAACCATATCAATGAAAAAATTATGGGAACTATCAAACTGAAACATGCATGGAAGAGTCACATGTTTTCGAATGAATGATCATTTTAATGAAGAAATTGTTAATAAAATGATATTTTGGAATGATAATGGAATATTACATAAAATTTTATGTATTAATATTATTTTTAAAAATATTTATAATAAATATATTTTTATTATACATGATAATTAATGTGTGTGAGATTTATGCCCCGCATCTCAAGGGTTCAACGCACAAGATAAGGTTCTTGAAAATATGATGAGTGGTGGTACGGTGGTACACCATATGTCATCCTCCTCATATATGAAGGTTTTTTTATTTTAGTATTTGGATCAGCTACATACTAGGTTGGTGGATTAATATCTATTGGTTCGGTGGGAAGATGATGGAGAAGCAGTTTTCATTAGGCGGATGGAATACTCATTTCGAGTGGAGATCTCTTGACGATGACCTAGCTTATCAAAGTCGATCGTGATGTCCACTCCCCCACTAATGGGTGATATTATATCTAACAATTCTCAACTTAATCATCATACTCAGGATTGGTGCTCAAATATTTTTTCCATCGAGTTAGGACCAGAGGTTCTTGGTCTGTCAGAGGGACATCTAGTGGAGGAGATGTCATGATTAGAATTTCCCCCACCCAGAATTAGCTTCTATTGGTGCTTGTTGCTATCTTCAGTTGAATATTTTCATGTTTTTGTGACTTTTAAATACATTTCAAATAATTTTGGGGTTTAAATAATTTCATTTCTCTTTGACCTTTGGATTCAAATAATTTCTTACTACTGGTTCAATAGGATGAAGATTTTATGAGAGCATGGTCTTATCAAATCTTGTTTTTAGTTCATTTAGATTCTTTTTTTATGGTTTATTAATTATCCCTGGGGTCATGATCCATCTTAGGTCACAGATTGAGTGTGAATTCATTGTTTTCCCCTTCCCTTTTTCAATCCTCTATTTTTTTACTAGTTGTTAACACCTACAATATATTGTTTATATCAGATCAGTATTCAACATCGCTACAACATACTACTTATTCCCTACTGTGTTCAGAAGAGGACTTATGAAAACCTAAAACTAATTTCATTTGGATAATTATTTCAGTGGAATATCATTTCAGAAAACAACTGATTTTGAAAAATTTATCATCCCTTCTGTGCAATCTCTTACCTGTAAAGACATGATTTAATTGATTTTTTCATGGTTGGTCTTTGAAAAAAACATGGATGAGCCCTAGATGGTGTCAGTAGAGTGGTTTACTAATTTCATTGAAGTTGGGGATGTCTCTGGTGCTTCCCAACCTAAAGAACACCCTTGTATAATTTATTTATTTCCTGATGTCCATTTTGGGTTGGGGGAAGACCCCAACCTGCATCTGATGGGTGGTGATCTCCAAGAGAGTATAGTTGTGATCTTTGAGACAATGATCCCTCTGTTGAAGTATAGGGAACATTATAATGTGTATGGTGAACCCATCCAATCTATACCCTTCATAGAATATAGTACTACTTCTTATCTTGAGAAAGGGGAGCCTAGCCTGTCTAGAATTTTTGCTGGTCTCCTATCAGATTTGGGTGGAAAACATAAACAATTTAAAAACAAGAAATGTAATGGTAAAACCTCCAATTTTGGATGGGTTACTGAGAGATAGGGATTAGTCTGATCTAATTGATACCCAAGGGGGGGTGTTATTTCCCCTCAAAAAGTAGGAATGTAAGAGTATAGAAATATTTTTTCTAATGCACAACCAGGAGATAAGGGACTCACAATGGTCAAATTGTCCAACTAATTTGGGCCAATGGGATAGGTTGTCCCTAGCTCCAATGATAACAATGATTGTAAATCAATGGGATCCATAGAGAAGAAAAATCATTTCGGAGGTATTAACGTAGGTAGGGTGGTGGAAATGTTTCTTCTTCTAAATCAGTTCACAAAAATGTTTGAGAGGTTGATGAAGGATACCCTTCTACTTTTGACTCTGAATGGAATGTTCTAGTTGAAGATTTTTTATACTCATCAATTCTTAAAGTGGAAATTTTTTATTAGGATTTTTGGGACCTTTCATCCCCGGACAAGAATAATACTAATCAAATAGAAGTATAATCCAACCTTCCCAAACCAATGATGACTATAGAAGTGGTAAATAGGGGTGTTTCCAAAGGAGACATGGACCAATGGTTTGAGGGAGTCATAACTTCAAAGGCTCTATTAGACTCCATCCACTCGAAGGTGGGGGAATCATCAGGTTGTCATAAGGGAAACTCTTTGATATATCTAGTTAATAATGGAAATATGAAAATTAAATTTAGAAAGTTTAGAAAGGCTACATGATTTGATATTAGCAAGGAATAATTATGGATGATTCTGTGATAGTAGAGGAGTGGGGAAGTATTGATCATGGTATATATCCAGAGAATCTCATAATAGAGTAGATGTCATGGTAAACATAAAAACATTATGTTAGGGCCAATAGGGGCCTATATACCCTGAGGGGGGGGTGAATCAGGGTATGGATATTCTTTTTCAATGTTCTTCCTGCCCCACTGGATCTTGACCTCTTTGTTACAAGGGTCACTTTGTTTGCACTTGTGTGGTTACTGTGATCACTTGTCTCCTTTACCTGATGATGATGCTTTGAATGCAATGCAGGAATGTAAGTAGGCAGACAGCGAGATTTTTACTTGGTTCACCGCTAAGGGCTACGTCCAAGGAGCATACGCCGACAAGTTGCCGGTTCGTACCAAATTCCACTAACTTCACTAGCTGTGGATTACAAGGTTCGGGCTAGATAACTTCTATGCCCAGGCTCACTGCCTTTACAATGTTTAGGGTCAGCTCACTGCTTTCCCAAGGGTCACTCCCTGTTTCTCTCTCTCTGGCTCACTGCCGGTGGAGAGGATCACCTTCTTCCTCTTCCTAAGCTCACTGCTCTTGGAAGGGATTCACTCACAGTTTATAGACCTGTAGGTCTCTTCATTTTCATGAAGGAATGCATCTTCCTCTGTATGTAGATGCTCTGTTGAAGTCCAACTTTCACCCGCAGATGAATCTCACTTTGCACCGGATGTACCGGGCAACCTCAATTTTTACGCGCAACCCTTACGGTGCCTTGCGCGCAATTTCTATGATTTGCGCGAAATTCCTTTTTCGCGCAACCTCCAAATTTTACGCGCAGCCTCGAAACTGACTTGCGCGCAATTCACTGATTTTGCGCGAAATCCACTTTTCGCGCAATCTTCCTTTTACGCGCCAACACAAATTTTCTGCGCAGCCTTAGCTTTTCGCGCAACAGCTGACTTTACGCGCAAACTTTAAGTTTACGCGCAACACCCTTTCTAACTTCAATTTCGCGCACCAGAGCTCGGGTATTTTCTATGTCTTGACCTCTACTGAATGAAGGAGGGTCACTTCATATTTATAGGCAAAATCGACCCCGCGCGAAAAACCCTCCTTGAGCGCGTAATCCGCTTTGATCTTCCGCGCACAAACATTTTCCGCGCACTGCTCCATAATTTCGCGCACCTCATGCCTTTTCCATTTTACGAGCTTCGGACCTCGTAACACCTCTTGCGCGAAATACTTCATCCGCTATTTCACGCGCCACTTCAATTTTCCGCGCACGCCTCCAAAATTTCGCGCGCCTCATGCCTTTACCGATTTTCAAGCTTTCGGCCTTGAAACATCTTTTGCGCGAAATACAATTTCGCGCAACCCGCTGTTTTGCGCGCCACACTTCAAGATTTCGCGCAACACGCTAGTTTTGCGCGCCACGCTTGATTTTTCCGCACACCACCTTCATTTCTCTCTCCTCAACCTTTGCCAACAACATATCACTCCATTTTCCATTGGCGATTTTCAGGCCCAAAAATTTGGCAAACACTGGAAAACGGCGCCACCTTGTACTGCTCTTTTGTACCGCCTCCAGATCTTCCTTTCCTTTGTCAAAGTTCTTTGTCAACATGGAATGTCAACAACCTCTCGGGAACTCGACAATTCTCCATGGAAACCTGCTTTGTCAACAAACACAATCAACCCAAAAATGCTGCAATGTTACCTTGAGGGATTTTTGCCCAACACATTATTTATTAGTCCTTGATTTTGGACCTATGTTTGACATGAAATCATTTTTAGAGTTGACTAAGTTTATTGAAAAAATGTTTGAGGTTTTCATCACCTCGCTTCTAGATACTAATATTAGAGACATATCATAGAATTACTAGGCTGATCTGGTTGGAAACCCACCTAGTGAGGAATGGTTTAGTTTTTGTTTTTTTCTTGCCTCTTGCTACAATGTTGATTCTATTTTGTAAGGTTTTAATCCTTTCCCCCAATATGACTGTCTTGATAAATGTATTAAAAAATTTATTTGGAAAAAAATTTAAACGAATAAATACATGACTTGAGTAATGGTTTCATGTTATAATCTCATTTATTTTTGTGATTTTAAAAGATAAATTTATATTGTGGAAAATAATAAGGATATTATTCTTTAATCCCCTTATATTTTGGTATCCTTGATTTATTTATTGAATTTTCAGGTATTAGTAAAATTCTTCTATATTGGTAACTTAAAATGATCCATAAAATTTTCTAGTTAAAATTTGACTTAATATTTTTATTTTTTGATTAATATTTTCTTCAATGTACATAGCCTTTAAAAAATATTGGTGAAATGTTTTACTATTACATGAATATTTTAAAATGTTAACATTTATTAAAATTTAATTAATTTTTTTATTTTTGAAAGGAATATTTTCAAAGAAATGTTGTTTGAAAAATTTAGTATTGGTATTTTTAAAAAAGTTTGAAAATTATGTTCTCCTATAACATATACTATATGAAGAAGCTTTCCAACCAATGAGATAATTATTATCTAGGAATATTGCATTACTTGTTTCTAGGATAATTTTCATGAAAATTAGTTTTTCAACATTCAGAGAATTTTTATTAAGAATTTTATAAAAATAAAAGGATATTTTTACAATGTTTTCAATGAATTGTTTTGATCATCATTTAATAAACTTTTTCATTGTTTTCAACATTATTTTAATCATTATTATTTTTTAATAGGGATATGATCTTAAGATCCCACAAAAGAATTCATCTTGAGGGATTAAGATTATTAATATTTAAGTATGATTCTAGGAAACTCGTTTACTTCCCCTGGGTTAATTATGTTGTCATGAGAACTTTATGAAACCTGTATCATTCCCAGGGATTATTCTATGATGAAATAATTATATATTAATGAAACTTTTTTCATTTCCAAAAATTATTCTATTATGATATAATGATTTATGTATGTTCTTATGTAACACATATGTATGTATTTCATTATGTGATGGTTGTACCATGAATTATATATCACTATAATTCATTAGGTAAGGGTGGATTTTTGTTGATATGATAAGGATTGTAATGGGTAGTGAGCACTTTATAGTAAGAGTATTTTTCCAAAACAATAGTGTTGGGAGTGAACCCAACCCACTATGATATTCTCGATAGTGAGACATTACCAAGGAAATTATTTTTATTTTCTTATGTGTATACCAAAAAAGTATTCCATAATCTTATGATATATTATCATAAATCATGATTTATTATTAGTGATTTTTATCACTAATGAGATTTATCTTGTGTTATTAAAAATACATATTATTTGTTTTATTAGAAATGATATTTATTTTTTTTGGTATCATTTTCACAGGTTATGATAGTTTTATTATAACCTTACAGTTATCTTATAACGACATTTGATAATTGAATAATATATCCAATTTTTATACTTATGGATCATCTAAGATAACCATTTTTTTTATTTTCACTATTTTATGAAAAAATATTTTATGTATGGTATGTCTAAGAAGTTTAATGTGTAAGAAGATATTTATTGGGAATGTTGAATATACTTGATGAAATATGATATTTATGTATCTAGTCTCAAAATAATGTATACAATTAAAAAACTAGGGCATGTAATATAATTATATTTATAAACTATTCATCTAAAATGAGGTTATATATATGTATGAAATTCATGGGTCACCACAATTGGAATCCCGAAAGGGTTTAGTATTCTGGATGTTATGATTATAAAAACATGTTACAAACACTAAGGACAAGTCCAAATATGTGATAATATACTAGATATCTTCTTAATTATAGATTATTTAGTTCTCATAGAAGATACATCTACATATAGCTACAAGATAGTGGATGTGGTTTGGGAAGAGATTCACCTTGGGGTAACAACAATAAAATGATCATATTTTTATTAACTTGATCATCCACTGTACATGATCAGTGGGCCTAGTACTGCATACAAAACAAAACACTCCATGAAAATTCTTTGGTTTAATTCAAATTTAATTTATAAATAATTATAAATTATTTTAATAGATTATTTACATCAATAAACATGGTTAACCCTATGGTTTCATATATTGAAATGAATGTGTCTAGATTGAGACAACGAATGAATGATTTTCCAGGAGTACACGATTGTTCACTAAGAGTATTCCTTTTCACACTATTTTTTTAGTCTTAGTTTATTGATGGACGTAAGGGGAATCATGTTAACACATAAAATGATGGGAAATTAATTTAATATCATTAATATAAATGAAATGAAATGGGTTTGGTAATTTAAAATCATGAAGATATGATCATCAAAAATCCAAATCTATGAACGATAAAATCGATCATGTTGAACTTCTAAACGGTAAATGGAGAACACACTATTGATCCATTAATGTGGCAACATCCAACTTTTTTTAGTGATTCATAATATCAACTAATTTACCAGTAATTAATAAATAATATTAAAAAAATAATCTATTTAATCCACGTCTCATACCATTATAAGGTTACTTTAGTCATGTAGAATTATGAAGGTGAAGATGATAAATGGCGGACAATTATAATGAATATGAGGCAAGGGGTTGAAATTGGATCCATGACATGAGAGACATCTATGAATTTTTTTCAAATAATAATATTCATAAAAGTATTCACACAAAATTGTAATATAAATTCATCTAACTAATGAAGTGAAAAGTCAAATCTATTAGCACCTTTATAGAAAATTTCACAAGACTTTCGGCGTAAAAATTTAGTTATATAATCGACCATAAAATAGAATTCAACAAATTATTTAATATATTGATCACATTTATCTGAAATAAATTGGGGATAAAGGACATTGATAGCTATGAATAAATCATTCAATTTTCTCTCAACCTATAAAGTGAAATTGGAGATTCAAATTTCTCATGGTATTGGGGGAAAAGGGAAGGATTTCATTTCAAGAAAATATGAATAAAATGTATAGTTTATTAAAGAATATTAATCATTATTCATGTCATATGTATAGAAATAATAATAATGGAAATTTATATATGGGTATTGTTAAATGTAATGTAAATAAAATATGACCATCATGCAAAAGTATGTTGATGTTATGTTAACAGTTCAGTCAATGAATATAACAATGAATAAAATAAACCAATTAGGTGACCCACACTCTAATTATATAATTTGAAGGTGTTTGAGAAATATGCCAACCATTGGATGAATTTAATTGTTAATAATGAAAATAGGTGTCTGAAACTTCAAAATAAAAGAGAAAAACGGAAATCTCATGAAAACATAAATACTTATGTATGTCCACAGAATGAAATTGGGAGTGTTACATAAACCATATACTATTAAAATTTATTTTTTTTGATTTTAGGTATACTGATCATTTTTCATTTGAATATTTTTATATGGGGAAAATGTCACCAATCCAAATTTTAGAATCTAAGTTAGTAGTAAAACTCATAATTGTATAATAACTGAATCTCTATTCAATATTTCTTGTCTAATAGATTTTTGGGAATTTAATTCATTTAAATCAAGCTATTATCCGACTAATTTATTTTGATGAGATTTTTAGTAGGGATTATCTATCTGTATAAATATCCTATATCAGTTGTTGGGTAAGGGATGCAAATATTTATATTCTAAATCCATCATGGATCATATTTTTAGGTGAGTAATAATATGAACGTCCACTGAAAGTTAGATTCTCTATATGGGTCCTATTTACTATTAATTATGGATATTTCTCTTAAATTGTTGGTAATAAACTCAACATAGTAAATATTCCTACTTTTTAGGATTAATGCAATTTATTTTCAAAAGATATTTATAGTTATACCTTCAATCATGACATTTATATTTTAATAGAACTCATACCTAGTATGATACCTATAATTTATACTCTATATAGAATTGAACCAATTGAGTTATATGAATTTAAAGAGAAACACCAAGATAATCATGATAAGTGACTCTTAAAAAATATCATGTCCCTTAGTGGTGAACCTGTTCTTTTTGTTGTGATGATATATGGGTAGATGCATATTCTTTTTTATAGTAAATATCTTCACCAAATTATTATTATAAACAAGTATCATCTACCCCAAACTGGTGGCTTGTTGGATCAACTGTATAGAGAAAAAATCATTTCCATGATTTAAATTCAATGTTTATATCATAAATTGAGGGTTATGAAGGAGAATATATCTAAGATAGCCTCCCCTATGTGGTATGGTCAATATGCATTTATTATAATTTCATTTCATATACCATTTCCCCCACTAACTTCCTAGATATAGTGAATAGAGTATTTTTGGATTATCTAGATCTGTTTTATGTTTTCATTATATATGATATTCTTATATATTAAAATAGAATATAAGAGAACAAAGATCAATTCATGATTTCATTATTGACCATAGAGAAAGGAATATTTTAAAAAAAATCAGCAACTATGAAATATGGTAATAAAAATTTTAATTCTAGGATCATATAATCTCAGGTGAAGGTATATTAGTGGATCCATCATTAAATCTTCCCCATAATCATAGTATTATTATTTTCCAAAACAATTTAAATACACTAACATAACAATAGAGAAAACATGAAAACTTGAAATAGATGAATGTAGAAAACAAGGTAGGCTGAAAATAATACAGCCTATGAGAATCTACTTTCACAAGGATCACCTACTATAGAGATAGGAAGATAATTCTTGGAAATCAATAGATCCTTTATGCTTGGCACAAAATTTATGCAAGGAAGTCTTCCATGATATAAATTGTTGTATAATTTCTCAAACCAACCATTATGACGAAGATATAAACTTTTATTCCGATAATTGGATATTGTTGTATTATTTTTTGGTATTTCTCATAGATATCGCATAAATTAACCTAGTTGGATTGGAAGGTATCCATGTTCTTATACATAGATTAATTTTTGGAAAATTACAAGGAGAAAAAAATAAGGCTGATTGGTATATATATCCTCACACAAAACTATAGAGGATAAATCTTTGTGATCTATTATGATTCATCACATAAGTAATTATGATGTGTATTTGTAAAATATTATATAGTTATCACCAATAACTTAATCCAATTTAAAATTCAAGAGAAAAATTACCTCACTCATGATTTAGAGTGGGAAGCAGAAATTTTTGAATTGATAATATGGATGAATTATATAAATAGAGAATGATTTTATAGATATATTAATCCTAATAACATAAAGTATATATTAAAATGGGAGGAGTTGAATATGTTACAAAATGTATACATGGAATTGATTACAGATTATGACTACTCGATACATTACCACCCATGTAATGTGATCAATGTGGTCAATGCGATAATTCAAATAAACCATGCTAGTTTATACATTATGGTGATTAGAAGAGATATAATATTTGAGAATTTTTTGAAAAAGTATCTAAAAATAAATAGGAAATGGGACTTATCATATGTTTATTAGATGAATGTTATACTGTCCACCCATGTGAAGATTAATGTGACACATAAAGATGATGTGAAACTGTAGAAGAAGTT
Organism: Viscum album; assembly: GCA_963277665.1. Taxonomy (NCBI): domain Eukaryota; kingdom Viridiplantae; phylum Streptophyta; class Magnoliopsida; order Santalales; family Viscaceae; genus Viscum; species Viscum album. The sequence continues at coordinate 28,836,793 of OY728150.1, read as the reverse complement.
GAGAAATTAACTTGAGTACAATTATGACATTTAGGTAATTAAATGTTTTTTAAATATATTATGTGGTCTAAAAAATCCTAGAATTGAAAATGGACTTATTTGATGAAGCTCATAGTATATCATTATCTATTCATCCTGAATGCATGAAGATATATATAGGTATGAATGAGTATTTATAATGGTATAAAAATAAATAACTATAGTAATGTATATATCTTGATTCTTGTTATGTCATAAATATAAGGAAGAGAGAAAAAATTATAAGGGGTTGTTACAACAATTAAACATGCCAAATAGAAATGAAAAAAATATTACTAGGGATTTCATCATCATACTACCCAAAAAACTATAAAGATAAAAATTTCATTTATTTTGTATTTTATCATGAAAAAAACCATCATAATCAAATTTCAATTATTAATGATTTCTCTATTGATCATATGTTTAGGTAATAAATTAAGGGAGTGGTGTGGTGGAATTTAGTACCAAATTATATTATATATAATCGATAACTGATTTTTACATCAATGATTTGTATAGTTATTCAATAAGAGTTTAATATGGTGTTGATCATTAGAACTGTATATCATCCTTTGGTAAATTATCGATATGGGATGACTATTTCAAACATGGTGAATATATTAAGAGAATTTTATATGGATTTAAATGGTGGTTTGGATCAACACGTTTCTTTTATTAAGTTCACTGACAACAATATATTTCCCTCATACATTCATATGGATCCACATAAAGCCCACTATGGTAAAAAATATGAAAATCCATCATCTTTATTTTATTTTTGATAAATAACGGTATAAGGACTTGGAATATATAATGAAATATTAGAGGCTATTTGATCCATTTAGAACCACATTATGGCAGAATAGAGTAAATAGAAAATTTATGATGACAATCATCAGCGAGATCTATAGTATGATGTTAGTAATAAGGTATTTCTATTAATATATCATTTGAATAAGGTTATTAAATTTTGAAAGAAGTGAATGTTTATCACTATACATATTTTCAATAAATCCTGATGATCGTATTAGGAGAGCATATTATCATTTGATGTTTCCACCAAATATCTCTCATGTTTATGATGTATTCCATATATCTATCTTGAGGATGTACATAATTGATCTTTTACATGTTTTAAACTCAAAGGCCATACTACTTAATAATGACCTCTGTTATGATAAAAAAATAGTTGGTATTATAATTCTAAGATAGAATGTTACGAAAAATATGAGCACTCAACTAGTTAAATTGTCTTTCCAAATAATAAATTCTTTGATGATACGTGGGTACACATTGATATAATGAATTAGAAGTATCCTCTATTCTTTTATTTTTGAGTGATACAATTTAAGGTGGGAATTTCATATAATGGTGTATAATCTATCATTTTTATATTTTATGGTATATATATATGTATATAATAAATTTCTAGTGTTCAATGTTATTATTTATGCGTAAAATCGAGTTTAAATGATCGATGATATATTATAGAATTTTTATTTATTTTTTCATTTATAACATATAAAATTGATTTTTGGGACTGAATTTGAAGAAATAAATTATGTTAATTTATTTTTTATTTATTTTTTAAATTATTAAATTGGATATTAATAGGTTAGAAATGAAAATAAAATCATTTTGAATGTAAAAAATGGAGATGTGTTTCTATAAAAAAAATTCATGCCAGTAATGTGTTTTTAATATCATAATTTTAATTAAATAATTTTTACGATTGATATTTATGAACTGTAAAACATTTATATACAAAAAAAAGTAACAATCATCTAATATTTTTCACATTCCTTTGAAAGAATTTAAACTCTATTTTATGACTATAAATTCATTTTTGTTAAAAGAAATTGTTTTTTCATTTTTTATAATTAAGTTAACGTTATTTTATAGGACTAATAAAAAATGAATTTGTTAAAATAGTTTCCAATTTTATAATTATAATAGTTTTTATTATATATCATATTCAACATATATTTTGATCTATATGAAAAGCAACCAACATAAAAATTCATTTCTATGGTAAAGGTTAAATGGGGTTAATCGAGGGTAAAACTAAATATATATATATATATATAAGGGTTAAAATGACATAAAAAATATCTAGATACTATTTTATGGTAAAATTAATTTTCTAAATCATATTATATTTTGTGTGTGTCCTTTTTGACATATTTTGATTGAGTCAGACAACAATATGTTTCATTCTTTTGAAACATTCTATTTGTTCTCTCTCCCTCCCGTATACAAGTATGCCACCACTCCTCTCTTCCTCATATATCAGGAGAATATTATCATATAAAATAAATACCCCCAATAATTTCAAAAAATAAATAAACATTTCTTATAGTTTATGTTTTGAACATAATGTCACCCTTTCAAAGCATTTGGGGTATTCCAAAGGAGATTTCTAAACGAAGAGGTATAACTATTAATAGGGTACATTCAATTTTTTCCTTGTTCTACCTCCTATAAATATTAGGAATCCATTATAAAATAGATAATTTAGTATCTTCAACATACTGAATTTATTTTATGATGATGGATCAACCATTTTTCATATTATTTACATCCAATGGGAAATAAATTTATCACTCATGCGTACGTGTGGACTGCTGCCTCCACATACTGTTATGATTCTTTTCCCATCACCATAATTCATGGTTGGTTGTTAATAGTAATTTAATGTTTCTATATTTAATATATTAAATAATTATTCTTTTTAAATATATAATCTTATCAAACATGATACCATCTATTCCTTTAGAAAATGATAATGACTCTCATGCATATGTTTGGACGACCAACTCCACAAAACGATGTGATCACTTAACATTTAAAATTTAAATAGAATGTAATATGGATTGATAGAATTAAAAAATGATATTTAGGGTAAAATAATTATTCTATAAATGTGATTCAGTATTTAATGTTCTTTGTTCTGTCCATTGAATGTGGAAACTTTACTTGTGCGTGCATATGGGATTCCATCTCCACTAAATGATATAATTCAGTTTTTTCATAATCAATTTATATGGATAATTAGAAAATTGTATAATGTGAAAACTAAAAAATATATTTATTGGTTACGATTCTATGTATTAATAAAACATGAACATGGTAAATGTACTAAAACCATAAAACTATTAAATGCATAGAAATTGGACAATTTTTTACCTTAATGTTTATATTAATGAATAAATTCTTAACAAAATAATAATTAAAGAGTATAAATTAATGAAAAATATTAATTTATTTATAAATATGATTCTAAAGTATATTTATAATAAATTTATATTAATTATACATGTGATTTTAACACATATGATGTAATATGAGGATTTAGGTAAGGGTTTCTATTTAAATCTATGTCCTTTTGTGGATTAAATATGTAAATTTTTTGTCGAGGTAGACTATTCTAGTATTATTCATTTATAACCATATATTTTCTACTCTACTTATTATTAATTTTATTTTTATATTTTATTTACATTTCTAACCTTTGGTACATAAAATGTTTAAGAAAATTTTATTAATGAAAATAAACCTTATTTCATTTTTGGTTGATGAATTATTTTATTCCATTTGAATTCTTTCAAAATTTCATTATAATTTTTCTACCTCACATAAATGTTTTTATAACTACACTTTTCATTAAAATTTTATTATCTATAATGGTTTTGGAGTAATATTGTTAGATAATCATTCTCCAAATAATTTATTATAATTTTTTTAAATAAAGTGAAAATAATGTTCCCCATTAACATATATTTTATGAAATGATTTTACCATCATCATGACTATGATTTTCTTTGAGTCTAATTTCCTTATATAAATTTATATTGAAAAATAAAATAATTATATCAATATAATGGGTATTTTCAGTAAATTTATTTTTTTGAAATAAAAATAACATCCTGTAATGTTTTCAAATAAAGCTATGAATAATATGTTAATGAGTTTTTTAATTTACATCAACATACTCTATGGAATGTCATTTATAAATTGGTGTATGTTCTTATGAAACAATACACATTCTTTGTTTAGGATTCTTCTAATTTTTATTATTTAAGGATGACTCTAATAATCTATTTCTTTCCCATTGGTTAAATATGATATGATGAAACATTTTTTAATCTCTTTTATTATATACAGGTTATCCATTAAATAAAATATGAAACATTTTTATAACATATTTTCCTTATTTGAGTTTTTATATGATGATATAAGGAATGTTTTATTATCTAAAAGTACACATATTTATGGTTTTTATTATGAAATGGTTTGGCCTAAAATTATATATCCCTACAATGTATTATGCAATTATGGATTTATCATGAGAACATAAGGAATGGAATGGGGATAAAACCTTGATCATTAAGGGATTTTATCCTTTAAATGTATCTTGGGCATGATTCTTTCCTTAGAAAAATAATGGAATGAGGAGTGAACTAAATCAAGTATGATGCCCCTTATAGTGATCATTGACCTCATAAATGATTTTTTGTGCTTATATTTATACCTTAAAGTTGTTTATTATGATTATAATATGTTATTTGTGATCATAATATATTATTAATTATTCTTCACACTCATTACATAAGAAATTTTTTATAACCAAGATTTATGCAATGATTTCAGATTATTTATATTAAACTGATTGGGTATGATTTTCATAATTATGATCATTCTCTCATAATATTATTCTTGTCTTATTCTTAGGTTTGATCATTGATTAATATATCTGAAGTTTATCCTCACTAATAATAACCAAGAAGAATATATGATGGAACAATTATCAATGGGGTGATGGTGTGAAGGGATCTTCGATCCTATGAAGGAAAAATTACTTAATGTACTTCTACTAGACATGTAATTCCACCATTTTTGTAAAGATTCATGTGATGGAAATAGTTCCCTGGAGTAGCGGATGCATCTGGATCCCATGCATGAAACCACATTCATTTGTAGGGTGGGTATTGGATTTTAGACCTCCTGAACAACCATCCCAAGGAACTAAATATTTCGCAAAATGAGGCTGAAGCTCCAGCTTCCACAAACCAAATGAATTCATTTTTATGGGATGTTCCATGATTCCCACACCCCTAGATGATGGCATCTTCCATAAACAATCTCTCCCCAAGGACAAAGTTGTTTGCAAGATAGGGAATTATCCTTGGGATCCCACAAATGATGCTATAAGACCAACCATGGATGGCTGGCCATGCTGGTATCCCATCCAACTATTCATCTATAAAAGTATTCCAATGGGTGGGATGAGATGGGAGAACAAAGTGATGAGAGATGGAAGAGATGAGTGATATAGATACAAAATAATCATATCCTCTCCATTGATTACTAGCATGTAAAAATCCACTGTAGAGTAGAAAAGAAGAAATAAAAAATCATCCATCCATAATAAAACTCAAAACACCTTTACGGGCACCACCCCAAAGGGTATAAAGGGATTCCCCTTTTTCAGAGAGGTATGCCCCATAGAAAAATAATATACGGTAATAACCCATCCCAATGTAAAAAAATGATATATTGTAGTAAATAATCCCCACATAGTAACATGCTATTCAAATGGAACCTCACCATGCATATCAACACACTACACCTGCAGAACCGTAGACCACATAGCACAATGAAATTAGAACTATTCCCTCACCCACATACCAATACACTATGATAAGGAAATCCAATACCATGTAAGAACCTACAATGTAGACTGGGGCATCATAGGTTGTTCTATTCTCTTTATCACATCACGCCCTTTTATCATCTCTCGGACCCTCATGTTGCCCCCTCTATGAACCGACCAAATGACATATGTATAAGGCCCTTTACAATTCACCCTAACATGTATGATAATATAATTGATAATATCATTGTGTTATATTGAGTTTACATACCCTTGGTATGTGGAATCACATGTGTAACCACTACAACATGGTTAGACCCTCAGAATGTATTTGGGTTTATATTCTCATGGTAATGAGAGTTATTATCATCAGGTACTCTCATGAACCTCCCTGTTATTTTAGGGGATAGATGGCATCATGCATTCCATTCGATTCGAAGGGTAATTCGATCTGCCAACCCGCCCCCCCCCACTGAAAATAAATTTAGGTAATCCCTCCTGGAATAATCCCATAGACGTTATTGAAAATGGTGGATCTATTGGCCTTATTCACCTCAGGTCGGTACATAGTCAGATAGACCATCAAATATAGCTATCCTAAAAATAAAAATAAAAGAGGGGACAAGCACAATCAACACCCTCTGCATCTTACTTTGGGTGTCAAAACATTTTCCATCGGCCGATATTGTAAAATCATGTGATATTGAGATCAACTTCCTCCAATTGATTCCCACACCAATAGTGAATCACGAGGGAATTTATTTTTGTGGTGATCATGATATACACACCATCCCAAAATCTCCTATAGTCCTTTAATTTCGTATAATTCCCATCCATACCCAAATTTTAATGGGTCGCTTCCATGCATAGTCCCCAATCTTATTCAAACAAAAATGGACAAATTCCATGCATAACTCTAAATAATATCCCTTTAAAGGGGTCATCTCCATAGATGTATGACCCAACTTATATTTGAATGGACTTATTCCATCCATAATCCCCAACCACATAACCCATTGGATTCCCCCTTAGTATAATGTCCAGTCCAATCATATCACCTTATAAGGGCCTCCTATAAATTATAATACCCAAATAATGTCCACTAAAATTGGAATCATCCATTCGTAATCCCGACACAAAATCCAAGAAAGAGTCATCCTCTTACAATTTTTATCTTCCATGCATAATTCTTAAATAGGTAGACCTCAAATATGGTGTATATCTTAACCATTCATCGATCCAAATGGTCATTCTCTATAGATGTTAGCCCCATCCTCAAATTCAAATGGGAAGATTCCATGCGTAAGAAAAAAATTACTAAACCAAATGGTCTTTGATCCTAGTTACCTATAGTACATACACCCAAATCCACAATTATATTTCGAGGGATGAAGCCTTGTTATGGTCATATCTACCCCAAAGAGCACATCTCTTCTAGGCCCTTCGAGTCACCTCGGTGGTTGTCCCACAACATCTTGGACTTGGTACGATTCACATGTCTTTCCTTGTTGAATGGTGTTAAAAATCAAGGTTGGGTCCTCAACACATCACGTTAAAAGGTGATTTTACCCATTAAGTGGAACCAAACTATGTGGGATCTGATTCCTCTCATGAGGAAACATAGGAATCCCATCTTATGGGTTTGATCCCAACATAAAGACAACTGTCATATCCCTAAATGATAATAAAACTCTCGAGTTTCCCATGTGTCTTAAAACCATCATCATCATATTAAATGACCAAAAATTTCAAATCCTTATACAAAAGGGTAACATTGATGGAGAACCTCGAACACATACATATCATTCAATTGATGGAGAACCTCATATACAAACAGATGATTAATAACCCTTGCTTGACCAGAATGTACTATAACATTAGTGTAATCCTTGTACACATACCTGGGAATAAAAAAAAATGATTCTTGAAAATATGTAAAATCTATAACAGAGTCCCAAAATTGAAAATTGTTCCCCCAAAAGGGTGTGATGATCCTGAATTCCCATACTCCCAAAAAATGTGAGTTCATATGTTTTATTGGCCATGTTACCCATACAATGACTTCCATTGAAATGTAGGTCCATGAATCTTCACAAATACAACTTTCAGGAATTTCTAGCTATATGGACAAAAACAATTGGAGACCATTCATAGACATTTTACTAGTGTCGATGATTCAACAAAATTAAACCCCTTATGTTAAATAATTGAGTGCAATCAGTTTTAATATGAAATATTTCTATATGATAATTACATTGTGGTAAATGTTTTAGATCTTTCTTGAAATATAATTGTATTATATATAGTCTCTAAATAAACTAATCCATTATGGTTTTGGGGTATATATTGTTATGATATGTAATTGAATTTTTATATAAAATGATAATATATATATATATATATAATTATTGTTTAACATTATACTTAGTCAATACATATTAATGAGCCCTTCATCAGACTCTATATCATGTAGTGTCTCACTTTAATATATATAGTGTTCTAGGTACTTTTGTGAAAACTCAATGGAGTTGTCGACTCCATGTGTCATCATGCTACCCTATATGGTGCATTGACTCTACTTATGTTATACTTATCATACCGTCTCCTCATGAATGTTTGTATGCTAGTTAGATAATTTACTCTATCACCCTACAACAATCATGGCGAAGCTACTTTATGGATTGTCTGATACCCTCGGTACACAGAAACCCATATGTTTTTCTTATTTGTAGATGTTTTTTTTATTAAAACTCAGAACAATAAATCTATAATAGTTGGGAAATCATATTTCTAATGTATCAATAGAGACTACTAAAACTGTTATATATTTGAACTCAACAACCCTTTTTTACATTAACTATATATTTTACACTTTTTAGTTATCTTTAAAATAATTCCCAAAGGATTACAGTATAATTACCCCTCATTGAGTAATTTCATGTAATATAATTTTTCATCAAATATTTAACATCTCAAAACCTCATCCATGTGAGAGAGTATTTAACATTTTAAAGGATTATATATTGAATTATTATAAAAATCCCTAGATCTTATCATAGATATTAAGGGAATTTCAACAATAAATATATGTGTATTATAATATTAAGTTAATCTTCCATGAAAATAAAAAATATTCACTCAAAATAAGATGAGAATAATATTTTATCGATAATTATAATTCTTCTTCAATAAAATTCCCCAAGAAATTTTTTTTTCCAACCTGAACAACTCAAAACAAGTATCATGTTCATCACTATATGTTATCATATATATATATATATATATATATATTAAATAATACAAAACCATTTATGAAAGTCCATAATCATTTCTGGAATAATATTCATGTTAAAAATATAAAATAATATGTGTTTCTTCAACAACACATTAAACTATAATTTAATAATTTAAAAGGTAGTTATTTTCCCATTATAAACTATCCCCATTAACTATTCAATTTGTTTTTTTAAATTTTTATCTCCTACTGCAAAGATTTAATAACTTGTATACAAAGAAATATAACAACACAAATTTTTAAATCCTAAAAAATCAGGAAATATCGAAAACAATAGTTTTTCACAACCTCTATCTTATGAAAATAAAAATAACATCACTCCAAGCACTATAACACACCAACTAAATATTACCACCATCAAATAGAGTAAAATATTCTTCAACAACAATATTAAACAACTCAACCATCATTTTATTATCAAACTCATGAAAGTTACAAATAAAAAAAGTAGAATACTATATATAATGTAGTAGAGATACATAATTCAATTAAATAATAAATTTCAATAATCACCAAAATTATCAACAATATAGTCAAAAAATTTAAAATAGAAAGGATTGAACATGATAGGAAACTATTTTAAATTCAATCAAACATCACCATTCATACCATTATAAATAACTCAAACTATTACTTATAAGTTATAACTAGGAATAAAACTAATATAAAAATAATAATAGTAGTTGAAATCATAAAATCCATACCCTCAATGAAATTCATAATCATATTAATAAATTCTATGATAGAATGAAAACATCATAGAATAATGTGTTTAATATTTTCCTTTAAATACACTATGTTAGTTTTATATTACATTTTATACAAGAATAATATTTTATAGAAACATTGAAATAATAACTATGATATATCACACTATCTAGATATTATCATGATCTAAAAATATAAATAAAATCATAAAATCATCTAATGTTATACCATTATCCCTTCTAATTATAATAACCAGTGATTTATTATCTTTGGTATAACTATTCATACTCTTTCCTCATAGAACACTAAAGTGGGTAAATAATACCCTTAACCAAATTAAAATAAAATAATCTTTGATTCCCCTTTTTTATTGAATATCCCTTGAGAACTATACGTGGATGGAGAAAACCATAGGTCAAATACCGAATAACTCGATTAAAACCACCTTACGACCTAAACAGAACAAACACTCACAAAAAAAATACTCAAATAATGCCGAAAAACAAAATCATTTTCTATTTTAAAACCTATAAGAATAAGGGTATTAATAGTAATATATAAAAGATGAGAAAATAAACAACTTGGATCATATAATAAATAAATAATTGAATCAATATGATTAATTCATAATGAGGGAGAAATGTATGGAATTAAAAGGGACTTAGGATATGATATTGTTAATGAGAATTAAATTAATATAGAAAAGAAGGAGCTATAAATATAAGGATTCATGCCCAAATTTAACTTATTCCAAATTTTCAAAAAAATATACATTCATATCAATTCAGATACCTTAAACCCACAATTTTTAATCTCATTCTAATATAAAAACATCCCATACATTATGTAAATTATAATAAACACCAAATATTATAATATTTATGTATTTGGGAACTTGGATAACTATCCATTATTACTCTCAATGAAATATACATTTATTCAATATAAATCTCCACAAAATTATCTCTCTTATATATATATCCCTTTATAAATATTCCTAGGATATATGTAAATAATAAAATGGAATTAGCTCAAACAAAAGGTATGGGACAAAACATTAACATTGAGTAATTTCAAAAACCACTATGGAATACGGTCTACACATAAATTAAATAATTAAATAAATAAAATATTTATATCCTATGAAATTTAAAATTTGAGTTATAGAATTGATGTTCCTTAGGATCGTAATTAAAATTGAGGTGTGGGGTTGAATCAATTATAAACTCTTAAGAATCCACACCTCTTTTAATCCAAAAACATGTCAGCAATTTCAATCCATGTCAATATTATAATCCTAAATATAACATTATATGCTATTTTAATAAAATAATGTCAAGCATATAATATTTAAATGTTTTCCCACAAGTCAATGTTACTAAATAAAATCCATGGGTACTCCCATATGTCCTTGTAAATCATCTATGAAATTAAGTGAATTAGAATTGATCTAACTCCTCGTAGAATCCTTTTATCTCTAGATAGAAAATTATATTGACTCTCATCAGTTGAATTTTTTTATTTTCAATACATTCCAAAATATGATAATACACTTTTTATCATCTCATTGAAATTCATCAAGAATTTATTCATATAATGTGTATGTCTTGTATCTCCATCCACTATTCCTACTGCCTTTATCTAGTATAATGCTTCTAGTTGACTTCATAATAATGTTCTGTGAATCTAATATTTTTCAGATGTAAAAAAAATTAACCTCATAATCAATTTTACATCTCTATCAGGTACAAAAAATATTCAATATCACTAATTAAGGCCCCTTACTAGTTGATCTAATAAGTTTATATCTCTAATACAACATACCACTACACCTTTTTTGATTTAGTTCTACTTCAACGTGGTGTTCCCTTGGTTAGATCACCACAGTGCTCAAAAATATATTTCACATCACATTTTTTCTCACATAAAAATTGTATAAATGAGATTTATATACAATAGTTTTTATTGGAGTGCACTCAGAGTATAAGGGAGGGAACTAATATTTGTTCCCCGACTCTACCAAAACACAAATTTTGAATCAACTTCTAAACCAAACTTTACATGATGCAATTAAAAATTTCTTAAACATTTTATATACTCCTACTGTCTAGGCATCTACATGCGCTCTTTGCTCATCCTTAAACTTGGAATTACAAAACTCCTTTAATATTCCTTAATCATGGAAAGATAAAATCCTTGAATGATCCCTATAGAATTATAATTTTCATTATATATAGAAATTTATTTAAGGATTCATAAATTTTTTTCTATCAAATTATTAACTATGGATATTATTAAAAACATATTCATCCAACTCTTCTCAGTATGACTCCCTTAATTCCAATCAAAATTAACATAATAAATTGTTTCAATAGATTCATACCATCGTATACCAATTCTCATCATATTATTTCTCTAATTAATTAACTCTAATCCATCCATTCATATTTTCTAATCTCAACAGTCTACATTTATCAATCTTGTACATATTGCCTCAGCATAGATGATATAAATTACTCAAAATCATAGAAATGCAATAATTCTTAGGTTCAAATATTCTAATAAATAATTTTTAAAAATCTAGCATTCATGATTCAAAATAATCATTATACATCATATGATCGATCAACTTGTTTGACCTATTGAACTGTGAAAAAATGATTTGATCTGATTTCATTCATACTGTAACTCCCTTCTTGAAAATATTATATTAAACTATTTTCATCTTGTAAAACACTCATCACCATGTAAACTGTCTTCAGTAGTATAGTAGAAATAAACTATATGACTTTATACTTGACAATCAAATGTTACAGAGAGTATTTTTGTCTGATGGTATTTTTAATAATCATTATGAACAGTTCTTACAATGTACTAGAAAATAATTTTTCCAACAAAACTCTGATTGATGGATCTTCATCTGATTTATTCAATATGATATCCTTTATTCAGCAATTTACCTCATTATCTTCATAACATCACACTTTGAACAGCATGAAGCTGCAAAATTGTTGCACATGAACCTTTAATATTGTTCTCCTTATTTATTATAAACATTCACTAGATCATTATACTTTTTTTAGCACCTCATCACACACTTTTTTTGCCCAAATTTTACCTGTTTCACCTTTGAAAAAAAATTGTATAAATAATGACTATTTTCGAGCCTCCGTCCAATAACATTATCTCTTCCCATCTAGTAAAATTATGCAAACTCAAAATGTTTTTAAAATCAAAATGAATCATGATTTTCTTTGTGATGATTGGAATATACATATTGGCACATTATCATCTTACATAAGTAAATTTTAGTAATTAGATTAAAGAAACATTCTTATCCTCCCCTAGAACATCAAGAAAAATATTATCCATTCCATTATTTTTTTTAACTATGATATAAAAATATTCAAATTATATATATTTAAAATAAATAAAAAACATGTTACAAAACATTACAATGGATCTTAGATCTCTACCTGCATATTTTTTTGGAATTATTTATAATTTGTTTATCAAACCATATAATTTTTATGGATAATTTACTAACACAACAATTCTTGATTGAACAATTTCATTATGGAATTCCATCCTTCATTGGAAATATTTTGTTTTCAATTATATTATAATCATTTTCATAATAATTTTCTATCTGATGTTTTATAACAAAAAAACATCTTATTCATAAAATAAAGAGTTATAAACCTTTCTAAAATAATATATACTTACACTCTCGAATGGAAGACATAATCCAGATTTAAGGTGGTCCAATTTAATTACAAATGTTATAAATTCATTATTGAAGAATGAACATGTAGTTTAATCCATAATTATTCAAATCTTCTCATTGGAAAAGATATGAGGAAAACATCGGTAATTTGATGCTTTGTTGAAATATAATAATGTATAAAATCATCACCATGAACATTCCATTTGATACAATGATATTATATATTGATGTGATTTTATTGGGAATTTTTTTTTAAATATTTTATATGGTTTGATGGAACATTTATTTTCTAAAATAATTTTCATTGGTTTAAAAAAATTACTCTCAAATCATCCGCCTGGGCTTTCATACAAAATATTTATATGCATGAGTAGGTGGTGGAAACATATTATTCATAATATGTACTCAAAATAATAAATCAATGTTTCTTCTTATGCAACCTCACACAAGATTCTTCTAAGAATAGATTCCCACTTGATGTATATTTTATATCAATACAATATCTCATAAAATCAAAATCAAATAACCTAGAAGGTCCTTCTCATTACTTCTTATATACAAAAACCTAAATATTGAAGTTACTTTATAATAAGTGAGAATTATTTTATCCAAAAATATTTTCCATTCCATAATATAACTATAATATCTTACACATAATTTTATATCATATATAATGTTATTTCTAGAAGTAGTAAGATGGATAAAACTTATAATCAACTTTTTGAATGCGTGTTGATTCCCACATTTCTGCTTCATCTTTAGCAGACATGATAATTGTTGTGTTGAAATCTCCAGGAAATCATTCATTATAGACCTTTTTAATAACATATTTATATAATTTTATTAATATATAAATATGTGTCTCCACTATTATTGAACATGTTATCCTAGAAAAATGGTTACTATCCTATTATAGGCCTTCAAATGTTTTTTTCATATCCTAAAAATATTATTCAAAAGATTTATCTGTGTGACCTTAAAATATAATATCATCAATATCTATAATTATGATCAATATTAAAATTTATATGTATTTAAAATAATGTTTTATATCAACTTCTCTATTGGAAAAGTCCCACTTATTTAGAAAACTGTCATGTTTAGAGAACCATGTATATTGATTATATTTCCAACCAAAAAAATATTTTTTCCCATTACACCGAATAATTATATCATTATTAATTAATAACACACTAGTATTATAATTATTATTTTCTTATTTTAATTATGCATTTAAAATATATTACTTAACATCAATCTACACGGATTTTTAACAGCATTGTGTAACAAAATAAAATAACATTTTTATAGTTTCATATATTGATTCCATTGGAAATTTTTATTCAATGTAAACACCTTACACCTATGAGTAACCATTGAATACATGAAGAGATTTTTTTCTCAAAATTTATCTAAGTTCGTTTATCTTTTTTTATACAACCGCATTATCCATTCCAATTTGTGTGCTAATTTTCATGGATTATATTCTCATGTGTCATTTTTCATTATTTTATTTGAGTCATCATTCATAGAATTTAACAACTATTTTTTGAACTGCCTCTGAAGCTGATTATGGTTCCAAATATGAGATATGTTATGTATGTTTACCTAATAATATTGTATCACCCGAGACTTTTATGAGAAATATTTTGTTTTTATGTTATATACATCATCAAAGGAATATTTAACTGCACAAAACACTAGCTCAGCTTTCTTTACACGTAATCGCGAGCTTCCTTGATAGCTTGCGTTGTATGCAATACCGAGTTTCACTAAACAATGATATTCTATTAAAATATTATTAAAACTAGCCGTTATGAAGAGTAATACCCACTTTATGAAATTTTATAAATTTTATCTTTCAAAATGGACTTCATTTTTTGATTCGGAATATCAAAATTATCCAAGGGTGAAATTTTGGTATTTTTCTGAAAACTTTCAATTTTGATGAATAGTGAAAACAGTAGGTTACTATTTAAAAACCGACTTTTTATTTAAATAATTATTTATTTTATTAAAATTTATTTTAGGTAAAAATTGATACAGAATACCTATATAAGTTCAATGTAATTCATTGAAGTCAATTTATAATAATTTTCAATATATAAAAATTTTATTGATCTTTTCACCGTCTTTTACCTACCTTCTAGGAGCTTTTTTGCAAACTTACATAAAACATAATTTTACCGTTTCTATGAGTGGAATTTTTAAAATCCGAGAGACACGGTTAATATCAAGTACTAAAATGTTGTTCAATGAGATGAAAATAATTTTTGGTGAATAGTAACTTTTTACATTTATTTACCACGGATAAAAGTAAATAGGGTAATTAAGGGTAAAAATGATATTATTATTACCCTCACACATGTCCTAATTATATTGGATAATTTTAATTCGACCAAAAACAACCTTAGGAATAAAACATGACCATTTAGGTCCACTTGGATTAGATTAGGACATTTATTACTAATATATTTAAAGAAGGGTTAAAATAGTTAAAATCAATGTTTAATAACTAAATCATTTTTAATATAAGGTTATAAATAAGATAAATTAGACTATAAATATTAATTAGAAAGATAAAAATAGTTCCTACATAATGGTATTTTATCTATAATTTTTAGACATTAAATAATTTAATTTATTTATGACACGATGATGATGCAGTAATTATCTTATTAATGAAATATTAAAATAGTTAATGTTATAATTACCAAAATAAATGTAATTTGAGACATTTAATGAATTCCAATAATTTTATATGTTAATATTACATGTTATTATTGATTTAATTAATGTTTTTATAACTAATCATGCTGTTATAATTTTCACAAAAATCAATTACCAAATAGTGTCAAAATTGACATAAAATAGTTTTTAAAAGAAATATTATATTATTAATTGTTATTTTATTTATAAAACTCTAAGGTTCGGAAAAAGGACTTATATAAGGTTATATATGTTAATAATAAACAACTTGGGGTTCATTTGGCTTGTTATAGTAAGTTTATTAACCATATAGTGTAAGAAAACAAGAAGACACAGTAAAAGGTAAATTATTTAACTTAGAGTTAAATCTAAATGATAAGGTTAAAATAGTAACCTAAACAAGTCTAAAATATATTGGATTAGATGATTTCGACCCATCCCCTCCTTAGCTTCGAAATAAATCAATTTGGATCTATTAAAAACCGAATATGATGTTGTAATAAAATAATATTTTTATTTTTTTCTAAGGTGCCCCTCTCCTCCCTTATAAAAGGGCACCTCCTCCCTCTCCTCCTCACACCACATTGAGTCTTCAAGCACGGCAGAACCCTACCAATTTCTCTTCTCCACTTCCGTAGAAATATCCTAGAGGTCCCGGTCTTCTTCAAAGCCTATCTTTAGTTCCCTACGAGGAGGTTAAGAAGAGGCGCTTCAAAGAAGAGGTAATGTCTGTTACTGATTCTTTCAACTTTATTTATTCTTATACATATTCTTCATTAGTTGTTTCATTATGAAGTAATTACATCCATATCACTCATATACTGATATGTTATTATAAGTATGAAACATCCCTATTTCACCTTCTATCCATCCTACGGAAAACAAAATCACCGCGCGAGCGTACATACTGTCGACCGTCTCCACGATGTGATGTGACTCGTTTTACATGATCTTCAATGCTTAATGGTTATATATATTGATTGAATGAATAAATATGATATATATTACACTAATACCATTCTGGAAATGAGTTATCTATAACCTAAAAGAAGAATATGAATTTATTCGACAAAACACGCATAAGAACAAAAAGAATTAAACACCCGAATAACAAGTAACAATGAAATATTACTAATAAGAAGATAATAATATGACCACATACGATATCATAACAATGAGTACGATTCTGGAATAAGTCAATAACATTATTTAAATCATTCTACAAGATATCAGACACATATGAAGCAAATCAGACCTAAGGTAAGGGAAAATCTCACAATCTCAATTTTTATCTGAGATTGTTTATACATCGGTAATTACTGGGGAATATTTATCATACACATCCATGTTTTGTCAATATGTAATATTATTTCTATCATCCTACAATTTTTTAAATCCAATTTTACCCTTCGGTGAGTTTTTAGTAAAATATATGAAAAGAATATTTTGTTGTTTTTCATACAAGGTACTTTTGGACTTTTTCGGCGAAAATACGAGAAGAATGTTTTTTTAACTTATATGGAATGAATGGATTTTTATAAAATTATTTACATGAAGCTTAATTTACAAGTTTTAAATTTTATTTTTAATCAACTTCTTTTATTTTAGAATTATATGACTTTTTAATAAAGGAAATTTTTTTTGAAGTAGAACAGATATTTTCCTCAAAAATGGAGTTCAAGTGTTTTATGAAAATTGTTTTCCATCTAAGATAATATAGGGTTCTGTTTCTATCCCTATAATTTCATTAATTTGATTATGTTATGATTGAATTATTTTTATGAAGTCCTTTTATCTTATATGTGTTATGTTATGATGGCACGATGCTTAAGAATCCCATTTTTATTACATGGGTTGTGCTATGATGTATGATTTATGATTTTATGGTACACATAAGAATGGTTTCATTATGAGATGGGTGGGACCTATGCCTCCCTCCAATGCATTGGGTGATTATTTATATCTCATGAGATAGACATGGCTGGAACGACAGGTTAATCTGGTTCTGTGAAACAGGACTGAAACGAGGAGTGAACTCGGTTCAGAAATGGACTTTGTCTGCTAAGATAGTCTTGTAAATGAGTCTTCACTACTAAGAAATGATTCTCTATGATTATGTGTGTATGCAACAAAGTTTCATGTTTTAAGTTATTATTATTGGTATTACATTTCACTACAATGATTTATCCCATGTTATGAAATTATGATCTCTTTTGCAGGTTTGGATTTCCAAAATGACATGTTCTTATGAATATGATGTGATTGACATTTCTATTGTTTACCCTTACTGAGCATTTGAGATCACCATTTTGAATGTTTTCTTTTCCCCAGGTCAGGAAGAAGGATATTAAGTAAGATATTCCAAAAGGGACTCTAGATATGATAAAATAAAAGGGAGACAGTGTAGATGATTAATGAACCAGTTGTTTAGGTTTCCCAGTTTCTAAAGACACTATACCTATACGGTCCTTTCATGATTCTGTTATATATTGTAATAAGTGTGCTTCAATTCTGAAGTAATAATAATGTATGTAAAGTATGGGTTGTTATAGTTGATATCAGAGGAAAGGTATATTCAAACTTTGGAAACTAGGATGTGAAAGACTTAGTATGAACCCTAAGGATAAGTCTAAGCATAGAACACAATCATAGTGTTTTAGAAATGGTCATGAACAACCTATGATAATACCTTAAGTGTGAAATTGTATTCTTGATTATATGGTTTTCCTATTATAATTAGTGTTGCTCACAGTATTCTTCTTGGTTTTAGTCAATGGCTGGAACCCAAAGGAACCGTGTTAATGTGGAATGCGATGGGAAATGCAATGATTCTCTTCCTGAGCAACCAAACGTTATGGGAGATGGAATGAAAAATCTTGTAGCCATGCTAACACAACTTTCTCAAGCTATGAATCATACAAGACTTCCAAATGAGCAATGGAAGGAGAAACATTCTGTTGAATCCTTCATGAGGCAGTGTCCACCCTCGTTCAGTGGGTCTACTAATCCATTAGTGGCTGAACAATGGATCAGTAGCACTGAAAAGATATTTTCAGTTCTTTAATGTTATAAACATGATAAAGTCATCTTAGTAGTATATCATTTGTAAGGTGAAGCTGATCAATGGTGGAATATTATCAAGAATACAAGGCCAATATATGAAATTGAGTCCATGGAATGGGACGAGTTCAAGAACTTATTTTTCAATAAGTACTTCCCTTATATTCATCGATCAAACATGGAGAAGGAGTTTCTTGAACTAAAGTAAAAGGATGATGAATCTGTTGGTACATACGAAGCAAATTTTGCAAGACTTAAAAGGTATGCTTCTCGTACTACTATCCAACCTGAGAGTAAGATCGATCGATTCTTTAGTGGATTAAAACCAAGTCTTCGAAGGGCATTAGCCATAAGGGACTTCAATAGCTACAAGGAAATCATTCGATGTGCTCTCAAAGTTGAGATGGAGATTGGAGTAGCCCATCAGTCATATGCATTTGATAAGAAGAGGAAAATGGAATTGAAAGGAAAATCTAAATACCACACTGAAAAGAAGATGAGTTTTCCCTTATTCTCATAGTGTGGAAAGAAACATGGAGGGAGTTGTCATAAAGGGACAAGTAAATGTTTCAAATGTGTAAAGGAAGGTCATCGGGCATTTGAATGTTGCAATGATGGGAAGAAGATGTCTAGTGATGCGAACAAAGAAAAAGCTACACAGAGTGCACCTCCTACCCTTCAATGTTACAAGTGCAAGGAAATGGGGCATTATGATAATCAATTCCCTAATCTGAGGGTTGTTGATGATGATTGACGTCAAAAAACTCTTATGTCTAAAGACAAAAGAAAGTCACATGAAATTTATATCATCGATGTGGAGTATGATAACGAAGTGGTGAAAGGTACAACTACCATCCACTCTAAAGTAGAAAATGTTTTATTTGATTCTGGATCCACCCACACTTTTATTTCTGAAGAATTTTCTAATGGTATCGCCGTATTACCTCAGTAGTTAGATATTGAGTTAGCTATGACAACCCCTAATGGAACAACAGTCACATCAAGAGTTTACAATTCTTCTCTGATTGAAGTGTGTGGGAAAGTTCTTCCTGAAAATCTTGTGATCCTTCCTATAGTGGAATTTTATGTGATTCTTGGCATGGATTGGATTTCCTTATATGGAGCTCATATCAATTTCCAAAGAAGGGAAGTCACATTTCATATTCCTGATCAATCTATGATCGTCTATCGATGCAAGGATGAACATAACCTTCCAGGGGAAATTTATTCCATCTAATGGGTCTTGATTCCACTAAATGAAGGTTTTTTATCTCAAATGGTTGGTGAGAAACTCACGATTAAGAATATGCCCATTCTACGGGAGTTTGATGATGACTTTCTGGAGGAATTGCCGGGTCTTCCACCAAATCGTGAAGTTGAGTTTTCAATAGAACTTGTACCAGGTGCTTTGACTATTTCAAAGACACCATATAGAATGGCCCCAATTGAGTTGCAGGAATTGAAGAAGAAACTCGAAGAGAATCTTGATAAGGGATTCATACGCCCTATTGCATCACCTTGGGGAGCACATATTCTGTTTGTTAAGAAGAAATATGGATAAATGAGACCCTGCATTGATTATCGAGAACCTAACAAGATCACTATCAAGAAGAAATATCATCTCCCAAGCATTGATGACTTATTTGACCAACTACGTGGAGCTCAATACTTTTCCATGATTGATCTTCATTCAGGGTATCATCAATTAAGGGTCAAAAGGTAGGATATACCAAAGATGGATTTCTGTACATGGTATGGACACTATGAATTTATAGTGATGCCATTTGGTCTTACTAATACCCCTAATATCTTCATGGATATAATGAATAGAGTCTTTAGAGACTATCTTGATCAGTTTGTGGTAGTCTTTATAGATGATATTCTTGTCTATTCAAAGATCAAGGAAGAACATGAATATCAATTGATAATTGTATTGAAGACCTTGAGAAAGGATAATATTTATTCCAAATTTACCAAGTGTGAATTTTGGCTTCAAAAAGATGCATTTTTGGGTTACATAATCTCAAAAGAGGTGATATCTATGGACCCATCAAAAACAGAGGTTATCGAAAGATGGTCTAGACCAACAATAGTAACTAATATCTGACATTTTCTTGGTTTGGCTGGATATTATCGATGTTTTTTGAAAGATTTTTCATGATTATCGAATCCACTAACCAGGTTGACACGAAAAGGAGTTAATTTCGTGTGGAAGGAGGAATGTGAAGAGAATTTCAAGGAGTTGAAAAGAAGGTTATCCAGTGCACCTATACTCGCACTTCGAAGTAGTGGAGAAAGGTTTGTGATCTACAATGATGCATCCAAGAAGAGACTGGGGTGTGTTCTCATGCAAAATGATATGGTGATAGCTTATGCCTCACGATTGTTGAAAATCCATAAGAAAAATTACCCAACTCATGATTTGGAGTTACCTGTGGTAATCTTTGCATTAAAGATTTGGAGACATTATCTTTATTGAGAAAGGTTTGGTATTTATACTGATCATAAAACTTTAAAGTATATTTTCACAAAAAAGGAGCTGAATATGCGCCAAAGAAGATGGTTGGAGTTGATTAAGGATTATGACTGCTCAATTCATTACAACCCTAGGAAAGAAAACAAGGTGGTAGATTCATTAAGTCGACAAGACCATGCTAGTTTATCCATGATGATGATCACAAAAGATCCAATATTTATGGATTTAAAAAGGATGGATCTTAGAATTATAATGGAAGGGGAAAATCATATATTTCTCAAATGAATGTTCAACCATATATTCAAGTGAAGATTAAAGAGGCACAGAAAGAAGATGTAGTGTTACAAAAGAATGTGAGAAATGTTCCTGAATTCAACCTTGATTGTGATGCAATAATAATGTTCAGGAATCGATTTTGTGTTCCCCCCATCCCCGAATTAAAGAAGGAGCTACTGGATGAGGCTCATAGTTCTTTATTCTCTATTCATCCTGGAAGCACGGAGATGTATAGGGACCTGAAAGAGTACTTCTGGTGGGATGGCATGAAAAGAGATGTTGCTGAATATGTCTCTCGATGCTTGGTTTTTCAGCAAGTTAAAGGTGAGAGTCAGAAGTCTAAGGGGATGTTACAACCATTAACCATACCTGAATGGAAATGGGAAAACAACATTATGGACTTTGTCACCGGACTTCCTAAAACATCCAAAGGTAATAATGCTATCTGGTTATAGTTGATCGTCTTACAAAGTTGGCACACTTCATTGATATTAGAGAGGATTTCTCTCTGGATCAGCTTGCCAGGATATATGTGAAGGAAGTGGTAAGATTTTCATGGAGTACCACTTTCCATTATATCTGATCAGGATCCGAGGTTTACCTCAATGTTATGGGGAATTCTTCAGCATACTCTGGATACAGAGTTGAGTTTTATCACTGCTTATCATCCTCAGACAGATGGTCAGTCTGGGAGAATAATTCAAACTATAGAAGATATGTTAAGAGATTTCTCTATGGATTTAAAAGGTGGTTGGGATCAACACCTAACTTTGGTGTAATTTTCTTATAATAATAGCATACACTCCAGTATTCAGATGTCTCCTTATGAATCCCTCTATGGAAAGAAATTCCGAACTCTAACTTGCTGGGATGAAGTTGGGGAAAGAAAGCTATTAGGACCTGATCTTGTTGATGAGATGGAAGAAAAGGTCGGATCTATTCAACAACACATAAGAGAAGCTTAGAGTCGACAAAAAAGTTATGCCGACAACCAAAGAAAATACCTAGAGGTTGAAGTGGTTGATAAAGTGTTCTTACGATTATCTCCTTGGAAGAGAGTAATGAGATTGGGAAAGAAGGGAAATTTGAGCCCCATGTATATCGGTCCTTTAGAAATACTGGATCATGTTGGGAAGGTAGCTTATTGATTGGCGCTTCCACCGGATCTCTCTCAATTTCACGATGTGTTCCATGTATCTCTCTTGAGAATTTACATACCCGATCCTTCACATGTACTCAGCTCAGAAGTTGTACCACTGGAGCAAGATCTTTCTTATGAAGAACAGCCGATAGAGATTCTAGATCGTAGCGAAAATGTCCTATGGAACAAGACCACTCGCTTGGTGAATGTTTTATGGAGGAACCACCAATTATAAGAAGCTACATGGGAGCTTGAAGATATGATGAGGGAGAGGTATCCTCATCTGTTTGTTACAAAGTGACGAATTTCGAGGGAGAAATTCATATTACGGGGGGTAGAATGTAACACCCGAGACTTCTATGCGAAATATTTGGTTTTTATGTTATATAAATCATCAAAGTAATCTTTCACTACACACAACACTCTCTTGGCTTTCTTTACACGCAATCGCGGCCTTCCTTGATAGCTTGCGTTGTACGCAATACCGAGTTTCACTAAACAGCGATATGCTATTAAAATATTATTAAAACTAGCCATTATGGATAGTAATACCAACATTTTGAAATTATATAAATTTTATCGTTCAAAATGGACTTCATTTTTGGATTCAGAATATCGAAATTAGCCTAGGGTGAAATTTTGGTATTTTTCTAAAAACTTTAAATTTTTGATGAATAGTGAAAACACAGGGTTACTATTTAAAAACCGAATTTTTATTTAAATAATTATTTATTTAATTTAAATTTATTTTGTGTACAAATTGATTCATAATACCTATATATGTTCAATTTAATTCATTGAAGACATTTTATAATAATTTTCGATATATAAAAATTTTATTGAACTTTTCACCGGCTTTTACCTACCTCCTAGGAGTTTTTTTGCAAACATACATAAAACTTAATTTTACCGCTTCCATGAGTGGAATTTAAAAAATCTTAGAAACACGGTTAATATCAAGGACTAAAATTTGGTTCAATGAGATGAAAATAATTTTTGGTGAATGGTAACTTTTTACTTTTATTTACCACGGTTAAAAGTAAATAGGGTAATTAAGGGTTACAATGATATTATTATTACCCTAAAAATGTCATAATTATATTTTATAAGTGTAATTAGACCCAAAACAACCTTAGTAATAAAATATGACCATTTAGGTCCTGTTGGATTAGATTAGGACATTTAGTATTAATTTATTTAAAGAAGGGTTAAATAGTTAAAATCAATGTTTAATAACTAAATCATTTTTAATATAGTGTTATACATAAGATAAATTAGACTATAAATATTCATTAGAAATATAAAAATATTTCCTACATAGTTTTTTTTATTTATAATTTTTATACATTATATAATTTAATTTATTCATGACACAATGATGATGCATTAATTATCTTATTAATGAAATATTAACATAATTGATATTATAAATACCCAAATAAATGTAATTTTAGACTTTCTAAGAAAAAAAATAATTTTCTAGGCTAATATGACATGTTAGTATTGATTTAATTAATGTTTTTCGAACTAATCATGCTGTTATGATTTTTCACAAAAATCAATTACAAAATAGTGTCAAAATTGACATAAAATTGTTTTTAAAACAAATATTATATTATTAGTTGTTATTTTATTTCTAAAAATCTAAGGTACGGAAAAATGACTTAGATAAGGTTATATATATTAATAATAAACAACTTTGGGTTCTTTTTCTTGTTATTGTAAGTTTATTAACAATATAGTGTAAGAAAACAAGAAGACACGGTAAAAGGTAATTTATTTAACTTAGAGTTAAATCTAAATGATAAGGTTACAATAGTAACCTAAACTTGTATAAAATCTATTGGATGAGAGGATTTCGACCCATACCAACCTTAGATTATAAATAATTCAATTTTGAGCTATTAAAAACCGAATATTACTTTATAATAAAATATTATTTTAAGTTTTTCTGGAGGTGCCCCTCTCCTCCCTTATAAAAGGGCACCTCATCCCTCTCCTCCTCACATCACTTTGAGCCTTAATTCTCAGCCATAACCTGCCAATTTATTTTCTCCAATTCTCTAGAAACATCCTAGAGGTCTTGGTATTCTTCAAAAACCATCTTTATTGTCCTATGAGGAGGTTAAGAAGAGGCGCTTCAAAGAAGAGGTAATGTCCGCTACCGATTCTTTCAACTTTATTTCTTCTTATACTCCTTCTTCCTTAGTTTTTTCATTATGAAGTAATAACATCAGTATCACTCAAATACTGATATGTTATTATAAGTATGAAACAACCCTATTTAACCTTCTATCCATCCTATGGAAAATAAAATCACCGCGCGGGCGTACGTACGGCCTACCGTCTCCCCGATGTGATGCGACTCGTTTTACATGATCTTCAATTCATAATGATTATATAAATGAATTGAATGAATTGAATGAATAAATATGATATATATTACACTAATACCATTCTGGAAATGAGGTATCTATAACCTAAAAGAAGAATAAGAATTTATTCGACAAAACACGCATAAGAACAAAAAGCAATAAACACCCGAATAAAAAGTAAAAATGAAATATTACTAATAAGAAGCTAAGAATACGACCACATATGATATCATAACAGTGATTAAGATTCTGGAATAAGTCAATAATATTATTTAAATCATTATACAGGAGGTTCGGACATGTACGAAGCAAATCGGACCTAAGGTAAGGGAAAATCTCGCAATCTCAATTTTTATCTGAGATTGTTTATACTTCAGTAATTACTAGGGCATATTTATCCTCCACATCCATGTTTCATCAATATGTAAAATTATTTCGATCCTCATAAAATTTTTTAAATCCAATTTTACCCTTCGGTGAGTTTTTAGTAAAAGATATAAAAGGAATCTTTTGTCGTTTTTCGTACGAGGTACTTTTTGACTTTTCAGGCCAAAGTACGAGAAGAATGTTTTTTAACTTATACTACATGAATGGATTTTTAGAAAATTATTTCCATGAAGCTTACATTAAAAGTTTTCAAGTTTATTTTTAATCAAATTATTTTATTTTATAATTATATGAAATTTTAAGAAAGGAAAATGTTTTTGAAGTGGAAATGATATCTTCCTCATGAATGGAGTTCAAGCATTTTATCAAAATTATTTTCCATCTATGATAATATAGGGTTCTGTTTCATTCCCTATTTTTACATTGATTTGATTATGTTATAATGGAATTTTTTTTATGAAGTCATTTTATCTTATATGGATTATGTTATGATGGAACGATGTTTAAGAATCCCATTTTATTAAATGGGTTATGCTATGATGTATGATTTATGATTTTGTGGAACACATAATAATGGTTTCATTATGAGATTGGTGGGAACTATATCTCCCTCCAATGCATTGGGTAATGATTTATATCTCATGAGATAGACATGGCTGGAACGGAAGGTTAATCCGGTTCAGTGAAACAGTACTGAAACGAGGAGTGAACTCGGTTCAGAAATGGAATTTGTCCGCTAAGATAGTCTTGGAAATGAGTCTTGACTACTAAGAAATGATTCTCTATGATTATGTGTGTATGCCACAATGTTTAATGTTTTATGTTATGATTATTGGGATTACATCTCACTACTATGACTTATCCCATGTTATAAAATTATGATCACTTTTGCAGGTTAAGATTTCCAAAATGACATGTTCTTATGAATATGATGTGATTGATATTTATATTTTTTACACTTACTAAGAATTTGAGCTCACCCTTTTGTATGTTTTCTTTTCCCCAGGTCAGGAAGAAGGATATTAAGTAATATATGCCAAAATGGACTCTAGATTTGATAAAATAAAAGGGAGACAATGTAGATGATTTATGAACCAGTTGTTCATGTTTCCCAATTTCTAAAGACACTATACCTATACGGTCATTTCATGGTTTTGTTATATGTTGTAATAAGTGTGCTTCAATTCTGATGTAATAATAATGTATGTAAAGTATGGGTTGTTATAGTTGATATCAGAGGAAAGGTATAGTCAAAATTTGGAAACTAGGATGTGAAAGACTTAGTATGAACCCTATGGATAAGTCTAAGCATATAATACAATCATAGTGTTTTAGAAATGGCCATGAACAACCTATGATAAGACCTTAAGTGTGAAATTGTATTCTTGATTATATGGTTTTCCTATTATAATTAGTGTTGCTCACAGTATTCTTCTTGGTTTTAGTCAATGGCTGGAACACGAAGGAACCGTGTTAATGCGGAATGCGATGGGAAATGCAAGGATTGTCCCCCTGAGCAACCAAACGTCATGGGAGCTGGAATGAAAAATCTTATAGCCATGCTCACACAACTTTCTAAAGCTATGAGTCATACAAGACATCCAAATGAGCAATGGAAGGAGAAACATTCTGTTGAATCCTTCATGAGGCAGCGTCCACCCTTGTTCAGCGGGTCTACTAATCCATTAGTGGCTGAACAATGGATCAGTACCACTGAAAAGATATTTTCAGTTCTTTAATGTTCTAAACATGATAAAGTCATCTTAGCAGTATATCATTTGGAAGGTGAAGCTGATAAATGGTGGAATATTATCAATAATACAAGGCCAATATATGAAATTGAGTCCATGGAATGGGACGAGTTCAAGAAATTATTTTTCAATAAGTACATCCCTTATATTCATTGAACAAAGATGGAGAAATAGTTTCTTGAACTAAAGTAAAAGGATGATGAATCTGTTAGTACATACGAAGAAAATTTTACAAGACTTAAAAGGTATGCTTCTCGTACTATTATCCAACCTGAGAGTAAGATCGATCGATTCTTTAGTGGACTAAAACCAAGTCTTCGAAGGGCATTAGCCATAAGGGACTTCAATAGCTACAAGGAAATAATTCGATGTGCTCTCAAAGTTGAGATGGAGATTGGAGTAACCCATCAGTCATAGGCATTTGATAAGAAGAGGAAAATGGAATTCAAAGGAAAATCTAAATACCACACTGAAAAGAAGATGAGTTTTCCCTTATACTCATAGTGTGGAAAGAAACATGGAGGGCGTTGTCATAAAGGGACAAGTAAATGTTTCAAATGTGGAAAGGAAGGTCATTGGGCATTTGAATGCTGAAATGATGGGAAGAAGATTTCTAGTGATGTGAACAAAGAAATAGCTACACAGAGTGCACCTCCTACACTTCAATGTTACAAGTGCAAGGAAATGGGTCATTATGATAAACAATTCCCTAATCTGAGGGTTGTTGATGATGATTGAAGTCAACAAACTCTTAAGTATAAAGACAAAAGAAAGTCACATGCAATTTATATCATCGATGTGGAGTAAGATAACGAAGTGGTGAAAGGTACAACTACTATCCACTCTAAAGTATAAAATGTTTTATTTGATTCTTGATCCACCCAATCTTTTATTTCTGATGAATTTTCTAATGGTATCGCCGTATTACCTCAGTAGTTAGATATTGAGTTAGCTATGACAACCCCTAATGGAATAACAGTCACATCAAGAGTTTACAATTCTTCTCTGATTGAAGTGTGTGGGAAAGTTCTTCCTGCAAATCTTGTGATCCTTCCTATAGTGGAATTTGATGTGATTCTTGGCATGGATTGGCTTTCCTTATATGGAGCTCATATCAATTTCCAAAGAAGGGAAGTCACATTTCATATTCCTGATCAATCTATGATCGTCTATCGATACAAGGATGAACATAACCTTCCAGTGAAAATTTATTCCATCTAATGGGTCTTGATTCCACTAAATGAAGTTTATTTATCTTAAATGGTTGGTGAGAAACTCACGATTAAGAATATGCCCATTCTACGAGAGTTTGATGATGAATTTCCAGAGGAATTGCCGGGTCTTCCACCAAATCGTGAAGTTGAGTTTTCAATAGAACTTGTACCAAGTGCTTTGACTATTTCAAAGAAACCATATATAATGGACCCAATTGAGTTGCAGGAATTGAAGAAGAAACTCGAAGAGAATCTTGATAAGGGATTCATACGCCCTATTGCATCACCTTGGGGAGCACCTATTCTGTTTGTTAAGAAGAAAGATGGATAAATGAGACTCTGCATTGATTATCGAGAACCTAACAAGATCACTATCAAGAAAAAATATCATCTCCCATGCATTGATGACTTATTTGACCAACTACGTGGAGATCAATACTTTTCCAAGATTGATCTTCATTCAGGGTATCATCAATTAAGGGTCAAAAGGGAGGATATACCAAAGATGGCTTTCTGTACATGATATGGACACTATGAATTTATAGTGATTCCATTTGGTCTTTCTAATACCCCTACTATCTTCATGGATATAATGAATAGAGTCTTTAGAGACTATCTTGATCAGTTTGTGGTAGTCTTTATAGATGATATTCTTGTCTATTCAAAGATCAAGGAAGAACATGAATATCAATTGATAATTGTATTGAAGACCCTGAGAAAGGCTAATCTTTATGCCAAATTTACCAAGTGTGAATTTTGGCTTCAAAAAGATGCATTTTTGGGTTACATAATCTCAAAAGAGGTGATATCTGTGGATCCATCAAAAACAGAGGTTATTGAAAGATGGTCTAGACCAACAACACTAACTAAGATCTGAAATTTTCTTGGTTTGGCTGGATATTATCGACGTTTTTGAAAGATTTTTCACGATTATCGAATCCACTAACCAGGTTGACATGAAAAGGAGTTAATTTCGTGTGGACGGAGGAATGTGAAGAGAATTTCAAGGAGTTGAAAAGAAGGTTATCCAGTGCACCTATACTCACACTTCGAAGTAGTGGAGAAAGGTTTGTGATCTACAGTGATTCATCCAAGAAGGGACTGGGGTGTGTTCTCATGCAAAATGATATGGTGATATCTTATTCCTCACGATTGTTAAAAATCCATGAGAAAAATTACTCAACTCATGATTTGGAGTTAGCTGTGGTAATATTTGAATTAAATATTTGGAGACATTATCTTTATTGAGAAAGGTTTGGTATTTATACTGATCATAAAACTTTAAAGTATATTTTCACAAAAAAGGAGCTGAATATGCGCCAAACAAGATGGTTGGAGCTGATTAAGGATTATTACTGCTAAATTCATTACAACCCTTGGAAAGCAAACAAGGTTGCAGATGAATTAAGTCGACAAGACCATGCTAGTTTATCCATGATGAGGATCACAAAAGATCCAATATTTATGGATTTAAAAAGGATGGATCTTGGAATTATAATGGAAGGGGAAAATCATATATTTCTAAAATGAATGTCTAACCATATATACAAGTGAAGATTAAAGAGGCACAGAAAGAATATCTAGTGTTACAAAAGAATGTGAGAAATGTTCTTTAATTCAACCTTGATTGTGATGCAATAATAATATTCAAGAATCGAGTTTGTGTTCCTCCCATCCCCGAATTAAAGAAGAAGCTACTGGATGAGGCTCATAGTTCTTTATTCTCTATTCATCCTGGAAGCACGAAGATGTATAGGGACCTGAAAGAGTACTTCTGGTGGGAGGGCATGAAAAGAGATGTTGCTGAATATGTCTCTCGATGCTTGGTTTTTCAGCAAGTTAAAGCTGAGAGACAGAAGTCTAATGGGATGTTACAACCATTAACCATACCTGAATGGAAATGGGAAAACAACATTATGGACTTTTTCACCGGACTTCCTAAAACATCCAATGGTAATAATGCTATCTGGCTATAGTTGATCGTCTTACAAAGTTGGCACACTTCATTGATATTAGAGAGGATTTCTCTCTGGATCAGCTTTCTAGGATATATGTGAAGGAAGTGGTAAGAATTGCATGGAGTACCACTTTCCATTATATCTGATCAGGATCTGAGGTTTACCTCAATGTTATGGGGAATTCTTCAGCATACTCTGGATACCGAGTTGAGTTTTAGCACTGCTTATCATCCTTAGACAGACGGTCAGTCTGGGAGAATAATTCAAACTATAGAAGATATGTTAAGAGATTGCTCTATAGATTTCAAAGGTGGTTGGGATCAACACCTAACTTTGGTGTAATTTTTTTATAATAATAGCTTACACTCCAGTATTCAGATGGCTCCTTATGAATCCCTCTATGGAAAGAAATTCCGAACTCTAACTTGCTGGGATGAAGTTGGGGAAAGAAAGATATTAGGACATGATCTTGTTGATGAGATGGAAGAAAAGGTCGGATCTATTCAACAACACATTAGAGAAGCTCAGAGTCGACAAAAAAGTTATGCCGACAACCGAAGAAAAGACCTATAGGTTGAAGTGGTTGATAAAGTGTTCTTACGATTATCTCTTTGGAAGAGAGTAATGAGATTTGGAAAGAAGGGAAAGTTGAGCCCCATGTATATCAGTCCTTTAGAAATACTGGATCGTGTTGGGATGGTAGCTTATTGATTGGCGCTTCCATTGAATCTCTCTCAAGTTCACGATGTGTTCCATGTATCTCTCCTGAGAATGTACATACCCGATCCTTCACATGTACTCAGCTCAGAAGTTGTACCACTGGAGCAAGATCTTTCTTATGAAAAACAGCCAATAGAGATTCTAGATCGTAGCGAAAATGTCCTATGGAACAAGACCACTCGCTTGGTGAATGTTTTATGGAGGAACCACCAATTAGAAGAAGCTACATGGGAGCTTGAAGATATGATGAGGGAGAGGTATCCTCATCTGTTTGTTACAAAGTGACGAATTTCGAGGGCGAAATTCATATTAAGGGGGGTAGAATGTAACACCCGATACTTTTATGAGAAATATTTGCTTTTTATGTTATATAAATCATCAAAGTAATCTTTCACTACACACAACACTCTCTTGGCTTTCTTTACACTCAATCGCGGCCTTCCTTGATAGCTTGCGTTGTACGCAATACCGAGTTTCAATAAACAGCGATATGCAATTAAAATATTATTAAAACTAGCCGTTATGATTAGTAATACCCACATTTTGAAATTATATAAATTTTATCATTCAAAATGGACTTAATTTTTGGATTCGGAATATCGAAATTAGCCTAGGGTGAAATTTTCGTATTTTTCTGAAAACTTTAAATTTTTGATGAATAGTGAAAACACTGGGTTACTATTTAAAAACCGAATTTTTATTTAAATAATTATTTATTTAATTTAAATTTATTTTAGGTAAAAATTGATTCATAATACCTATATATGTTCAATGTAATTCATTGATGTCATTTTATAATAATTTTCGATATATAAAAATTTTATTGAACTCTTCACCGTCTTTTACCTACCTCCTAGGAGCTTTTTTGCAAACTTACATAAAACTTAATTTTACCACTTCCATGAGTGGAATTTAAAAAATCTTAGAAACACAGTTAATATCAAGGACTAAAATTTGGTTCAATGAGATGAAAATAATTTTTGGTGAATAGTAACTTTTTACTTTTATTTACCACGGTTAAAAGTAAATAGGGTAATTAAGGGTTACAATGATATTATTATTACCCTAAAAAATGTCATAATTCTATTTGATAAGTGTAATCAGACCCAAAACAACCTTAGGAATAAAATATGACCATTTAGGTCCTGTTGGATTAGATTAGGACATTTAGTATTAATTTATTTAAAGAAGGCTTAAAATAGTTAAAATCAATGTTTAATAACTAAATCATTTTTAATATAGTGTTATAGATAAGATAAATTCGACTATAAATTATCATTAGAAATATAAAAAGATTTCCTACATAATTTTATTTTATTTTTAATTTTTATACATTATATAATTTAATTTATTCATGACACAATGATGATGCATTAATTATCTTATTAATGAAATATTAACATAATTGATATTATAAATACACAAATAAATGTAATTTTAGACTTTATATGAATAAAAATAATTTTCTAGGCTAATATGACATGTTAGTATTGATTTAATTAATTGTTTTCGAACTAATCATGCTGTTATGATTTTTCAGAAAAATAAATTACAAAATAGTGTCAAAATTGACATAAAATTGTTTTTAAAACAAATATTATATTATTAATTGTTATATTATTTATAAAAATATAAGGTACGACCAAATTACTTATATAAGGTTATATATATTAATAATAAACAACTTTGGGTTCTTTGGCTTGTTATAGTAAGTTTATTAACAATATAGTGTAAGAAAACAAGAAGACACGGTAAAAGGTAATTTATTTAACTTAGAGTTAAATCTAAATGATAAGGTTACAATAGTAACCTAAATTTGTATAAAATCTATTGGATGAGAGGATTTCGACCCATAACCACCATAGATTAGAAATAGTTCAATTTGGAGCTATTAAAAACCGAATATGACTTTATAATAAGTTATTATTTTAAGTTTTTCCGGAGGTGCCGCTCTCCTCCCTTATAAAAGGGCACCTCATCCCTCTCCTCCTCACATCACTTTGAGCCTTAAAGCACAGCCAAAACCTGCCAATTTCTTTTCTCCAATTCTCTATGAAAATCCTAGAGGTACTGGTATTCTTCAAAAACCATATTTATTGTCCTAAGAGGAGGTTAAGAAGAGGCGCTTCAAATAAGAGATAATGTCCGCTACTGATTCTTTCAACTTTATTTCTTCTTATACTTCTTCTTAATTAGTTTTTTCATTATGAAGTAATAACATCAGTATCACTCATATACGTATATGTTATTATAAGTATGAAACAACCCTATTTAACCCTCTATCCATCCTATGGAAAATAAAATGACTACGCGGGCGTACGTACGGCCTACCGTCTCCCCGATGTGATGCGACTCGTTTTACATGATCTTCAATTAATAATGATTATATAAATGAATTGAATTAATAAATATGATATATATTACACTAATACCATTCTGGAAATGAGGTATCTATAACCTAAAAGAAGAATAAGAATTTATTCGACAAAACACGCATAAGAACAAAAAGCAATAAACACCTGAATAAAAGGTAAAAATGAAATATTACTAATAAGAATCTAAGAATACGACCACATATGATATCATAAAAGTGAGTAAGATTCTGGAATAAGTCAATAATATTATTTAAATCATTATACAGGAGGTTCGGACATGTACAATGCAAATCGGACCTAAGGTAAGGGAAAATATCGCAATCTCAATTTTTATCTGAGATTGTTTATACTCCAGTAATTACTTGGGCATATTTATCCTCCACATACATGTTTCATCAATATGTAAAATTATTTTTATCCTCAGAAAATTGTTTAATTCCAACTTTACCCTTCGGTGAGTTTTTAGTAAAATATATGAAAGGAATCTTTTGTCGTTTTTCGTACGAGGTACTTTTTGACTTTTCGGGCCAAAGTACGAGAAGAATGTTTTTTAACTTATATGACATGAATGGATTTTTAGAACAATATTTCCATGAAGCTTAAATTTAAAGTTTTCAAGTTTATTTTTAATCAACTTATTTTATTTTATAATTATATGAAATTTTAAGAAAGGAACATTTTTTTGAAGTGGAAATGATATCTTCCTCATGAATGGAGTTCACGCATTTTATCAAAATAATTTTCCATCTATGATAATATAGGGTTCTGTTTCATTCCCTATTTTTACATTGATTTGATTATGTTATAATGGAATTATTTTTATGAAGTCCTTTTATCTTATATGGATTATGTTATGATGGAACGATGTTTAAGAATCCCATTTTTATTAAATGGGTTATGCTATGATGTATGATTTATGATTTTGTGGCACACAAAAGAATGGTTTCATTATGAGATTGGTGGGAACTATATCTCACTCCAATTCATTGGGTAATGATTTATATCTCATGAGATTGACATGGCTGGAACAGCAGGTTAATCCGGTTTAGTGAAACAGGACTGAAACGAGGAGTGAACTCGGTTCAGAAATGGACTTTGTCCGCTAAGATAGTCTTGGAAATGAGTCCTGACTACTAAGAAATGATTCTCTATGATTATGTGTGTATGCCACAAAGTTTAATGTTTTATGTTACGATTATTGGGATTATATTTCACTACTATGATTTATCCCATGTTATAAAATTATGATCAATTTTTCAGGTTAAGATTTCCAAAATGACATGTTCTTATGAATATGATGTGATTGATATTTATATTTTTTACCCTTACTAAGCATTTGAGCTCACCCTTTTGTATGTTTTCTTTTACCCAGGTCAGGAAGAAGGATATTAAGTAATATATGCCAAAATGGACTCTAGATATGATAAAATAAAAGGGAGACAATGTAGATGATTTATGAACCAGTTGTTCATGTTTCCCAATTTCTAAAGACATTATACCTATACGGTCCTTTCATGGTTTTGTTATATGTTGTAATAAGTGTGCTTCAATTCTGAAGTAATAATAATGTATGTAAAGTATGGGTTGTTATAAATAGTTTCCTTTTGGTACAAGGTACACCTTTCTAATTTACAATGATTCAATCACTTCAAAAACGTTTTTATAAATTATTAAATGTAAGATGTTTTCTACCAGTCTCACTTTTATCATCAAAAAATTAACTGGAATCATCATATGATGTTTTTGGATCACATTCATCATCCCTTTATTATATTCATTTGATGTCAAAAATATATCTTCTATCACATTTTCATCTAATTTTTTAAGGAATTTTAATTATCCAAAACATTTATATCATAGGAATTAATAAACTTATGATGTTTTTATTTCAAATTTTGTAACTTCTTTAATCTAGTGAGTAATCCATCATAATTATTTCCTCTAACTTCTAATAAAACATTACATGATATTGATTGGTTAAAAATATTCCAAAAGGACCCCAAAATTAATGAAATATTAAACCATTTAACAATAATTATATTACATCTTATGAGGACTAATAATTGATTATGGCCACAATAAAAAACATTGAACAGGAATATATGTACATAATTATTCTCTCCAGAGAGTTCACAATTTTACATTCCCCAAGAACACTTCTCCCAATTTCAATTATAATTTCATCCATTCATTCTGATACTCCATTTATTGAGGATTATAGGGATCACTTTATTTGTCTTTTATAATATGTTTCCTTATATAAGATTCTAAAATGATTATTTTTTACTCTCAATATTCAATTATAATATTTGGTTTTTAAACAACCATAACTCATTCTAATTTCCTTCAAAGACATATAAATTTCTCTATAGAATCTAATTTATGTTTCAAAAACATTATATTGGTCATTCTAGTGAAGTAATAGATGCATATAAAAAAATAAAAATAACATATTGTGGATTGATGTCTCATCATCTCAAAATGATTAAAGTGTATGAGATAAAGTGATTTAGTCATTTGGATTTAAAATTTCTTTTTCATGCTACTAATCATCCATCATTTCAGACAGGTTTTAAAATATTCATCATCATTAGTTTTAAACTTTGTAATGTTTCTTATAGAAACATGCTTAGAATGTTTTCTCCTACATTTCTATTAAATATTTCTAAGCCTTAAATTCTACAAATTAATTATATATAGAGAAATAATGTATCAAAATTTACAAAGTTTTATATTCTAGAAAAATATGTTATTGGTTATATTCTATTAGTAATAAATTTTTTAGAATTCAAATTTTCAGTTATTCAATAATCATTTTTAATTATAATTTACATACCATCATCACAATGTTGGATAAATCATAGGATGTTGTTCTTAAGATAATCACTAAATTAAATTTACTTTATTTTCATTTTCATATCTTCAATCTCATCGATTTAAATTCCTCTAGTTTATAAACAAAATTCACTATCTTTATATAAAATTTTATACATAAGGGGAAACCACTATAAATAATTCATGGTTTCCTCTATTTTCACGATTTTCAAGCATTCATAACAAAAAAACAATTTATTAAAATTTATTTGTCCCTATATCGATTTCATTGATTTTATAGTAATATATTTTGGCACTTTTGTCCAATATTCTATAACAAAACATCCATTGAGTTCACACCCTCCAAAAACATCCTCAATGAAATAAAAACCTTTTCTCATTTGGAATGTTCTATCTTCATATGAAGTTTCTTTTAATTATTTATATAACTTAAGAATGCTATTTTATTTTCATCCACTTTCCCCCCCTCAATTCATTCTTATTCCATGGGATAAAATATTTTTTTGAATAATAATATTCCTTGTTCCCATATACAACAGAACACCAATAGTAACCACTAATCATTTAACTTTTTATTTAAATGATATTTCTCTAAAATTAGTTTCTTTTGGTTCAGTATATTTTTCAATAAAAACATTATCAATGTGTGTGAGATCTATTTACTGGAGGTTTAGTTTAACTTGTATACATGTGATAGTATCTAACATCCCATTTCCAAACATTTTATCCCAACAATGTTTCCAACGAGTTCATAGTTAGTATAATCTAATAATCATTAATATATAGTGGGTCCATATTTCTCCTGATTCATGGAATTAGTTTTCTTAGTAGATTGAGGTGTTTTATAATTTACCAATGAATCCTTGTTAAAATTTATATCAATATATATAAGTCAATTTCATTATGAATATATATAAATTGGGTTTTACAAATCCCATATTCCTTATTCGAATGTATTTTTATAAGATAATGCACCATCATTCCTTATTTTGAAAATATATTTTTTGGTTCATAATATCCTCAATGTAGGAATCCTAATTTTCAGGAGATATTATATTCCAAAATTATTTTTGTCACAATCATTTTTCACAATAAAATTTACTTCTTGAGTTTGTTTTTTTCATCAATACATGCCATATGTTCTGATCACAAATAATAATAATGATAGTTTTCTAATCCATTTTCATTATAGTTTATTGAATCATTCATTCTTTCAAAATTTCAAAAAACATATTTAACTTCTTTTAATTTTCATCTTTTAAATATCTTTTTTAGTGGATTCATATTGTGTTTTTTTAAAATATACTACTTTTGTTCTTTATGGTTTACTTTATCTTACATCCACTTAATTTTTTATCTTCCATGTAAATGTTTTTTTTACTTATTCAACCTAGATTTTTATTTAGAATAATTTTTATATTCTACAAATTTAATCCTAGGAAAAATAATTGAAAAATGACTAATTCCACCATAATAAAAAACATTTAATATTAGTGTTTTCATTTGTAAATTCCTTTTCCATTCTAGAAATTTTTAATAATAAGAGATGATGATTTTATAATTTTCATTATAATATGATTCCATATATTTAAATTCACTATATTCCACCAACTAATGATATGGTATACAAAAATGCAACTTCTTCATAGCTTGAAAAGACATTTCATCATTTTTCTCCAATTTCAATGATTTATATTTCATAATATCAAAAGCAACAAAATATTTATACTATTATTAAAGTGATAAATCTACGTAATCTAATAAAGAATTTTTTTAGATGAATATTGTCTATAATATTTCTATTGAGTTTCTAATCATCTTTTGAGTCATCCATGAAATCATTGAACCCTCTAGTGACACTAACAACTTTATTAATTCTAGTGGATTATTCAACCATATTTTTACCATATTTTATTATGATAACATCAAACATTCTTCAATAGAAGTGTATGGTTTCTTCCAATAGTTTGATATTTTATTTGATGGTACTTTCTAATTATTCGAATGTTTTCATATATATCTTGATACAAAAAATAGTAATTTTTTTAAATGAAATTAAAATATAATATCTATCTTTACCATATACATCATGAATTCTTTTTATAGTATAATACATAGGATAATATTTCTGCAAAGGAGGAATCCCAATTGTAGCTACATCAGTTATTAGTAGTCTAAGAGATAGAACATAGGGTATCAATCTATTTCCCCAACCACAAAATGTTCTTTCATTAAAGTTACGAATAAATGTTCCATTATAATAAGTATTAAAAAAGGGAAAAATTCTTGGATAACACCTTATGTTCCATAGGATCGTAAGAAATATGAAGAGTGTGGTAAATCATTGTTAATATATTATAATTTATTTAATATTTTAAATTAACTGCTACAACATGTTATATTTTTATATCCTTTTAAATTTTATAAAAATAGGGTATACATTGTATGTTATACTAGGAAATTTAATGAGTGGAGAAATTATTTAAAATATAAATTCCCAATAGTGGTCACTTTATCATTTCTAGAAAAATTATCAACGATCCATGGTAATACACTATTAAATAAAGTGATTAAAATTTGATCAATACCCATTTAAAATCCTTATATATCACAATGATAAGTTATACTCGCTCTGATTCATTACAATGTATTCATATAAAATTGAGTGATAACCAGATAAGAATATTCTCTTATCATATCATTACATTTCTCCAAAAATTCAATGTTATATGTAACCGTTAGGTATCTCTATCTGGTGAGCCTTTTGCCTTCATAAGTTATAATATGTAAGGAATTCATCATTGTAATATGCATAAGATTTTTCATACTAACAATGAAAAAAAACAAAATACTATCAAAAAAGATTCATAATGTCTATCATGTACATCCTCTATCTGGCATTTCAGACAGACGCCACTTACCAGTATCCTTGATCAGAACCTCTTTCGGATACCGCTTATCACTACATCTATTTTTTATTTAATTCTACAAAAACCAATTATTAACATGGATGGAAATTTAACATTCTCCAAATTTTACATCACTTAACCTTTTTTCACAAATGAACTCTATTAGTAGATGTTGTATGTGGACCTCTTTATATATTCATGCACCCAGGGGAAAAGGGTGGGAACTCAAATTTGTTTTGTAGCTCAACCAAAACTCAATAGTAAAAACTCATACTCAACATATCCTTTTTTTAGTTCCACAATAATATTATAGAACATTCTACAATGTTTTTTATAAAATGGCACTAACATTATCTAATCAACCATCCTTTTAATAAATTTTAAAGAAAATAATCCAAATTCTTATCTAGAGAAATATAAAAAACATTGGAAGATTAGTATAGAATCAAAATTGTTATATTAATTAAAAAATTATATGAATATTTTGAAAACTGTATTTCGGGATGTATTGGATGATGAAATTATAAAGAATATCTCCCTCTATCAATCTATTTTCTAACTCAATTTTTTCCTATCTTCATCAACTGATCGACTCGGTTTGATGGATTGAAAACATCATACACTAGGGATCTTCATATTAATTCTTTGACTAAAGAACTCACATCATCACATTTAATTTCACCTATCTGATGATAACACATATCCCCATTCAATAAATAAAACTTCATCTGAGACCACATACATGATTCTAAATGTACATATAGGTAAAAATCAAAGGATTATCCATATAATGATATCATCCTTACCTTTATGACATTCATATATCCAATTAATCCTTTTATAGCATATAAAGGATCAATCAATTTTACATATGGATCCCTATCCACTGAATATGATTTGGTTGAAAACATACCAAAATTTCTATTAGAGAAAAATAAATATTTGGAACAATGTTGATCTTGTAAAAAAACTCAACACCATTCACTTAACAAACTCATGTCTATTAGACATAGACCATTGGTATTTATACATGGTAGTCTGATAAAACTATTAATGTTTCTATCTGATTTAATTCATAATCACCTATATAAACACATCTTCATATCGAGTATAAAATCCACTACTAAACAAAACTCGGTCAGATGGATCTTTATTTGATTGAATCGAACCAATATACATTATTCATTAACTTCCTCCATTATTTTCATAGCCTCTAACTTTTCTTAGTGGTCATCCTCAACATCATAACACATAGACCCTTTATATCAAGAAAATTATTATAAACATAGTTCTACCACTCAAACATTTCCTTTTCACACTTTTAACTAAACACCGTTTGTACTTTTTGCTTCATCAAAAAGGTGTAAATAGTTAGAAATGTGGAATACTTTCCAACCACCACAAAAATCATCAGTTTGTGTCTATTTGGTAGAATTATATGACCATAAAATTTATAAAAAAACGTAGGAATAATGGGTTTCTTCATGATGTTAGTAACTTGGATATCAACATAGGATCATACGAATCATATAAGGTTTAACAATATGGTCAAGGAGACTTTATTTTCCTCTACCATCTCATCAGAGAAAAAAATTATTAATAATTTTCACAACACTTTCATTTCTAGTATATAAAATTTTTCAAAATAGGATATGTTGATGATAGAAAAAAACACATTACAAAAGTTCCAAATGGTTCATCAATACAAATAATAAATCATGATCACATTTTTTGTGGTAATATGATAGTCAATAACAATAAATGGAATCAATAAATGAAGCAAGGAATAAAAATCAATAGGTTACATAAGATTCATAATATAAAAAACATTATAATATTCAACCAATATTAATCATGTAATATGTAAAGGAACACTGCCAACATGACATGACATACTTTACCATTCTTACTACTATGGTATCATATATAGTATCTCGTGAGATTAAATAATTACATTTTCAAATGGGGGTTAAATTATTGTTATCCCACATATCATATACTGATTTATGCTCACTACCAATGCACAATTCATAGTATCCCATGATATTTATGATGTAAGTGATATATTTTGTGGCTATATGATTCATAGTCAACCCATCACCTCATATAAAATCATCCATACTTGTTCCACACAAACATGAAAATAAAATATATCTTCATTGAAAATCAATACATTATTATCGACAAAAGTAAAATGGTTACTTAAAAAAAATAAAATAATTGTCTTGGTAAATACCACTCATTAAAGATCATAATGTATAAGGTTTTCAAAATATATATAATAAATTTTATGTGTTCAATTCAAAAAATTCTCATGTTAATTGAAAATATATGTATTTATGTACAATCCATTTAGCCAGATGATGGACGTAAGAGAATTCATATTGTAAATAAATTGAAAAAAGTGTAATTTTAATTCCAAGTAGATTATATGGAATGGAAATGGAAGTGATGGGTTGCTTCAATTATATATATTCATTTACCACAATTACACATATTAAAAGGAACTATAATAATGAATTTGAGTATTATTTTGAAATATAATCCATTTATGAAAATATAGTGTTCATCGAAATTTAAAATAAATAATGAAATTAAGATTTATATATGAAAGGGTATTAATATAGAAAAAAAGTATATAGATGGAGATATGAAATTAAATTAGTTGTAATAAAATAATTTCATAGTTTCTATGCAACTCTAAAATAAAAGGGAAACACCAAAATAAATTAAGTACATAAATAAATAAAAATGTAATTTAAAAATAAATTAATGGTTATTAGAAAATTTATTAAAAATAGCCTTTGAAACTTAATCATGACAATAACAGAGATAGAATATAAAAGAAAAGTTAAAAATAGTTATCATTTCTTTTCGAAATATTAAAAAAATGAGAATTGTAACATTCAAAAATCAATTTAAAGGGACATAAATATAATTTCTAAAATTAATTTAATAATTAAATTCCCTATTATTTTATCTCTTACTATTATACATATGGGAAGAATTCACTAGTATATAAATATATGTAAAATATATAAGATGAATCAAAAAAGACCAACACCAATACATAAATAAAAGTAATTAATTAAAATAGATGAATACAATTCCATTCAATGATAATGAAAAATAAAAACAGCAAACCATTACTTTTAGAAAAAAAATTTACACTGGCATCTCTTGATCAACTGCAACAATATTTTGTTTCCTAGAAAAATGTCCAACCACCTCCTTCAATCCTGAAATATAGATACATATATATATATATATGGGTGATAAGAACATGTATAATTTTTCAGATCCCCTAATTAACCAATAATACAAATATAAATGCTAAAAACTAAATCGTTGTGAATAAATAGAGAAAGAAAATTTTCAATAAATATATATAATAATTTATAAGGATTACCATAGTTCACTCAATAAATAATGAACACATATATCAACACAATATTGAGAACATAGGTTTATATGATTGGTC
This sequence comes from Viscum album, assembly GCA_963277665.1. NCBI lineage: Eukaryota > Viridiplantae > Streptophyta > Magnoliopsida > Santalales > Viscaceae > Viscum > Viscum album. The sequence goes on along the minus strand of OY728150.1, from coordinate 28,793,722 downwards.
TTTTTGTGACATCCTTCCTATTAGTTTATCCCTTTCATGACATAATACAAAACTTCCATTTTTCATCCACTCTATAATTAATTCTACCCAAATATTCGACATCAATATCAAACCATACATCCCATGATAATCATTTTCACATCCACCTAAATTGTATAGTTGCAAGTTTTTGATTCTAAAATTCACTATAACCTATGTACTATGTATTATTAATCAATCTAATACATCCATGACACCATACATCTATAATGAGCACCACAACAATTACCCATTACCTAACATATATATGTTATATCATCAAGCTGGTACAAATTTCTTTTGAATGTATGTTAGAGATAATGGACCATGACAACATGTCCATGCCTTCACATAATACTAAACCTGAAGAGGGAGTATAGTAGAGGGAGCAGTCAGTTATGCAATCCCTTCCTAATATTAATATTGGTAGAGAACACCCCCAAAAAATTTTGATGTCAATTTGACATATATTATTTGTCAGTGAATTAGAAATTAAAAAGCCTAATAATAGTTATAACTAAAAACCACACCATAGTAATGTATGTTTCCTGAGACTCGACTCTAGTAATTATCTCTTAGGATCCCCAACTACCACCACTAATGTTTTGACCTCCTATAGGTATAAACTCATTATGATTAGAAATTATTCAATAGTCACATAAAATATTAATTCATAAATCATCTTAGTTTGATGACTTTAAATCCATTATATTCCATTACATAGATTTATGGTCAATTATATCATCATCATATGTATTAAAAAAACTACCCATACTTCAAATTAATTCATTTATTATTCCATAATTCCAAATGCATTTTAGGACTGAACAAAATCTATAAAAATTATAATGATTCCATAATATTATATAAAATTAAAATTCATTAATAAATTTCATGTATAAATAAAAAATTATAAAATACACCTACAAAAATATATCAAGAATCAACTATTAAGAAAATCGAATCCCAATTTTTTCTAGAAACCCTAGGATCTTCCTAGAAACCAACACAGATAATAATTTCTATGTTTACAAAAATGTATCAATCACTACCATATATCTCCCCAATCCATAACATATTATAGAATCACAATAACCATTCCAGGTTTATATCAAATCTATGAATGCTCTAACTTCTAAGAGAAAAATTAATTTTTGGAAAATATATTTTTATGAAATAAAACTAAAGGGGATAATAAAGACTTAGAAACATGTATTTCTATTGTTTATATCAAGGGAATTTTATCTCTACCAATTCATTATATTTATAAAAGAACTAATTTTTTAGAATAATTAATTATCATATTTATTATGGATTTTTTTACATATAAAATTAAAATCTAGTGGAAAAATAATTAAATTTATTTTATCAATAAGATGATAAATGAAATTATTATTTCATTATTTTTAAGTATATATGGCAATTAAATTCAACATAAATATTTCTATAATTAAATACATAATTTCCATCATACACTATTTTTCAAAATCCTAACCTATTTATCTAGTGAGTAAAATAAAAATTACATAGAAAATATATACCACACTATTTTTAAAATCAAGAGTAAATATCATAAAAATATTAACCACATAAGATAAAAGTAATACCCCTTTCTTGATACCATATTTACATTATACACGTTAATAAAAAAATTATCATTGGGAAAAAATAGTAATTAAAATTATTATAATATAACTACAGAAAATTAAATTTATCAAAATACTTAATCAAACAATATTATATGATAATATTTGTAATTAAATTGAATATACAGCATGTGATAACACTCCATTTCATTGATAATTATATACTATTATATTACTACGTTGATTCCATTGATTACACAAACATGTGTAGAAATATATATTCAAATATAATATATAAATTATAATTGAGAGACATTATACCCCTTACATAGATGATATGTTTTTTACTACATAAAAAAAAGAGATGTGGGGGAGATGTGCTCTGTTTTGAAATCAAATGAGGGGTATCAAAGGAATTGTATAAGGTTTCCAAAGAGTCAATTCATGATGTTTATTCATTAAAACATGAGATATGGAAAATATTTTGGAAATGATAAGATCTAGTTTTGATGAAAAATACATTTGATATATGTATAATTTTATAAATGATAGTCCCAAAAGAAAACTATCAAACATTCATTTTTAATTTCATTCAAAAAAATATGATTTTAAATCTAGATTATGATCCATTTAAATCCATCAGTAATATTAGATTCAATTTAAATTTGTCAAAAATAATTTTAATCCTGTTTTTATAATTCAAAATCATTAAAAACTGTAAAATTGGTTGTAGATTCAAAACTAGGAGACAAATGGGATAATTTAGAAAAATTAGGAATCTCATGGTTGAATTTCCCCTCATGTATGATAATTATAGTTTGTTTTTACTCATGGTTGATCCACACTCACATGGTCTATAGAACTTCACATGGTCTATCCACACTCATGTTCGATCCACTAGAATTGTTGATCCATATTCACAGTTGATCCACCCTTACACATTTGATCGATCTTCACACGACCAATCTAATATCATAGTTGATCCCCCAACATGGTTGATCCTCAATCATAATTGATCCACCCACACATGTTTGATATAAACTCATGAAATATATCCTTGGATGATCTATAATTGATGCATTTTCAAATTTTCTCCTATTATTAACATAAAAAATCATCCAAAACAACCTGAGTATAGGCACTACCAAGGAAGCACTATAGAATAAAAATGAATTCATGAGGAATATTAAGGAAATTTCATTATATACCTCTCAAAATAGTAATGTAATAAAAAATATAAAAATAAAATGAAATTTTTGGAGTGGCATAAAAAACTAAAAACACTATCCCAGGTTTGATACCTCTCAAAAAGTGAAAAAAAACAAGTATAATTCTAGTAAAGGGGGAGAATTAAAATGTTATAATAAAATTAGCAACATAAAATTGTCATATCAATAAAAAAAATAAAAAAAATTCCATGAATTACTCAAGATAACAAGTGTGCATTTGTGACCCATTTTCCAAGTATTTCTTATCCATGACAATCTTTAATCACATTACCAGAACTTCAGGCGTAGTAAGTCCACAAAATTCCATCCCCTAATAGTCCTAAATCGTAACTTGTCACTCCTCAAAGGTTTCATTATCCAAAATATTAATATATCCACAATAAAAAAAGATAAAAAAAACATTATGTAACCAATCTTTTTACATGGAATACATATTAATTCAAGATTATCTATGGTTAATATTATAAGTGATACAAAACATATCCAACATGATCCAACACTCAAATAGTCAAATACATCAAGGATAGATCTTACTCCACACATGAATGATTCATATCCCATGATGAGGAGACACATTGAAGAATGTATGTTATCACACATTTAACTACATACATAACCTCATACGGTAAATATTATACTTACAATGATCCTGAACATCCTTCATTTTCTTATAGATCATATATATCTTTGTCATGCTTTTCAAAAACACTGATCAAAATAATGATGAGTATCCAAATTTGATTTAACATAATGGAGTTATACATAGTCATTCATATAATGCTTCAGATAGAGTGATACTAATATTATATTGAAAGATATTATTTTAATTAAACCCATTCAAATGTAGGTGCCTCAACCAAGAAATGGAAAATTACAGGACATGAGAAAGAAACATTTCATTAAGAGTATGAGTATTTTTCTCTATCCAACTATCCATATATGCATGAAAATATGTTATATTCTATAACTATGTTTCGAAATAATGTTTTAGACATATCTGAACAAAAGATATAAAAAGGATGATGATACATTTCATGAATCTTTTCCATCCCAGTATTGAAAAATACAAAACATGCATCTATTTATGTCTTCTAACATAACCACTCTAGCACTAGGATCCAACCCCTCGAATACTATGCTCTTCCCACTAAATATTAAGTGAATTACGTGTCTATCATATGTCTAACCCATAATATCATTTCTGATAATAAAAAATAGGAGACTACTACATTTTCAATTACATCGATAGATTATTTTTCAGCAACTGAGACAAAAACGGGCCACCAGCCCCTTTCAAAATATACATGAAAGTAAGTGAAATTCACTTATCATGTCCCTAATCTCTGTAATAAAATTAATAAATCTGTGGTCCTATGATATATTACTTGTAATAATAATGCCTAGTGAAACATGATATAGAGGGTTCAATACAAACACTTATCTTCTAAAAATTATTATGACTGAGAAATTTTAATTTCTTTTTACACATGTAATCTATGTACATTCATGTTGAATCTCCTCACATAAAGATATCATTATATCTGAAATCATTGAAATATCTTATAAATTTCTTGAAAACTCATTGTATCTTTTAAATATAAATGTGTCGATCAAGAATGTGATATTTAGATGAAAATCTTTCTCAAAGTGAATTTCACTAGCCTCTTCATTATGAAGAAGGTATGAATCCTATCATAAGAGGTTATTTATTTTTATACTAAAATCATATAAACAAGAACTCCCCTATTAAAAGTTAATAATCTCAAGCCTATAAGAGGGCATTAAAATCAATGAAAAAACTTATCTATGAGTAGATATCAAAATTTATCACATAAATTTTATGATTCCTCTTAATCATGAGGAACATGAACCACCGCTACGTAGAATCCACTTGTTCAACATCATTGAAAGAAAACAAAATGATTATTCAAATTATGAATTAAGACAATGGAAACCTCCACCTACTCTAAAATTAAACTATTTATTAAACTAATACATAAACCATAATATTCAATACCCACATATACTATAACTCTCTATGCACCCTCCTCTAAAAATATTAGTCACCAATCTCAACTCTACATCCATCTACTAGAGCATCTTTTTGAACATATTCTATAAGAACCATAGAGGGCGTCAACTAGGATCCATAACTGAAAAAGATAAATATTTTGGGACCATTAAACCTAATTGATTAATTATTATATATTAATTATGTTAAATTTATTATGATGTATCCCAAAATTTCATTAATTACCAAAATTCAATCACATTCACGAACAATCATGATATATGATCTTCAGCATGGGTCTCCACCCAACTAGTAATATCACATCTCATTGAGTGATTAGTAAAATTAAGGTTAGCTTATTGGGTCATAGGGATCCTTAAATACTTATTTTTTATCTGGTATCCCTTGAATAAATCATAAAATAAGTCTAGTATATAACATTTTCCTTCTAATACATATAGTCCTAACTAGTGATAAACTCTAAACATTATCATATCTCTCAATAATCTTCTCTAATACCATGATTTCATGAACACTATCCACTAGTACCCCACTTGGTCCAGCAATGAAGACATGAATATACCCCCAAAATCCCTCCTCCACATGGCCATGCGTTAGACACTATTATTGAGTGTATAATATCACACTAATGGTATGCAGTCCCCAATAAATATATATAAAATAATAGGAGATATCATAGGGTTTATCACCAACTCTAATACCTAAATAATGATAACCAATACTGATGCATGAATTTTATTTCATTCAATGTGGAAGAAAAATAAAATTTACCCTTATGATTTCCTATGGAAGAGCCCTTGAGAACAAATAGCTCCTAAAAAATTTCCATGATCAAGTGAAACATATATTGATCTACAAAATACACCATTAATACAAAAATACAAAAGAATATATATTAGGTTGAGTATAAAATTTATACTTAGTTGGATCTTCCTTGAAACCACTCAGTCGAATGTGATAGGAATATATATATATATATACACACGCACACAAATGAATAGGTACTCTTAAATAAGTTACCAGCATGTTTTTCACTGTCATTTCACAATTCAAAACATTATGTATTAATCCATTCAATATAAAATAATTCCAAAATAATTTTAATATATATATCATAACATGAATCATATAATTCTCAACATCATATATACACCTTCTATATAGTAACTATGTTGTGATTCTAGAAGAAACCACAACATGTGAATCTTTTATTACACCTCAACACAATGGATTTTGTTCACAATATTACTATAATAACTACCCTGTATCATACTACCAGATTAAATACATACTATATAACTGAAATAAATTGTGTTATATATATATATATATATTAGAAAAATAAATATTCAAATAACCCATGTGTAACCCAACTAAATGAAATATCATTAAATAGAGAGAGCACAATGGAGAGGGAGTAATTAGTTATCTATTCCCTCGCAAACATGAGCAATAGTAGTGACACATGCCAATATATTTGGTTATCAATTTCCTTACGACATGGTCAGGGATAATAATATATATAAAAAATTAAAATAGATATTTTACACAACCACACTGTTGGAAACTAACAAGACATCAAGTCAATAGCTGCAATTAACTATCGAGACACCTAACTACCATTCTATGGTATATTTATCTTATAGGTACACATACATTTATATTAAATATTATATTGTAAATAAGTCCAACATTAATTCATTAATCACCAATGTTTGGTTACATTAGAACCAAAATTTATCTCTACATCAGTTAATGGACATGTATGCCATCATCCTTTATATTAACAAAAATCTACCCTTCCCTCAAAATATTTAATTTTCTATTTAATGATTCCTATGGTATTCTTTGACTAATCCTAGAATGAAACGATTATAATGATACACCCATAATGTGAAAAGATTAATTTAAATAAATATATAGAAGTAAAAAAAATAAAAACTAGAGAAAACACCACCAGACATTCATCACGCATTAGCATTAAAGAAACAAAAATCCAAAATCAATCAGGATACCATAGTTTCATCCACTACACCATCATTAAAAACACCTTATATCATTCCATCATTGATTTTGACCACTTTCACTAACCCTATAAATCAACCCCATTACAAGTAATCACAAAAATAAATTTATAATCATATAAAATCCCAATAATTTTCTTCCACCCTACAATATTAATTAATGTTTTAAAAATGTATTTATGATTATGAAAAAAGTGGAAACTAAATCCTTAGATCCATGTTATTAAATTAATTAAAAATTAGATAAATCATACCAAAAATTATATTTATAATTATTAAAATTAATTACTATATTTAATAATCTATTTTTATGAAATATCCAAAATAACAATATGATTTCACTATTATGGACAAATAATAATTCTATCCAATCTAGAATCATGTTATAAGGTGAAAATTCTTATTCCGTACTGTTATAGTAAGTATAGTGATTAAATTATGAATTCCATATTTTTTAATTAATTTCATAATTCTAAATTTAATCATTTTATTAAACTTATAGATTATTATAATCGCTAAAAAATACTGATAATCTTGATAACACACAATCTGGAAAATAAATAAGTAATTAAATTTGAAATATTTACCTCATGTGTAAATAATAATATAAAATCCAAATTCTATATTTTCATATGGCTAGTTAATAGTAAATTTTGTATGTGACATAATTTGTCAATAAAATATTAACTATATAATAGTATAAAATAATATTTTTCTCCTAGATTAATCAAATGGAAACCTGTGATTTTGTTTATAAAGAAATTATAATAAATCATGCCTCATGTGATAAATCTATCATTCAAGGATATCTCAATAATGTTATCTTATTAGTTTAATCTCACCACTCACCCAAATTGGTATATAATGACGTATTCACATATTAAAAAAATGATGGAGAGAAATTGGATCCCCTATCTTGAAGATGTTTTGTTTCATTTCACAAAAAATATAAAAGATGGAGAGATAACTTCGACACTGAAATTTGATGATATTTATTGAAGTATTTACTGATTATAACACAAGACTCAAGGTAATTGTTTTGGTCATCCAATAATGAGATAAATATTGGATTTTGTATGATATAAGATATGGTTTTATTGAAAATATAATAGATATCCATTCTCTAATATCCTCAATATTTTAAATAGGATATAATCAATTATTCAATTTATTTTCATTTAAAATAAATTATAATTTTTAATATAGGTTTAGATCTATTATAAAGCATTACAATTATAAATATGATTTAAATGAGTATAAATTAATTTAGATACATGATTTGTTTCATCAAAACCAGTAAAAATTAGTAATCCCTCTTAGAGATATTAAAATTTGATAGAAATCAAAAATTAAAACAATGTAGTAAAATCATATTAGCAAGTCCACTTATGTTCAATAATTATGTTTGATGCCCAATAATGGTTGATCCTAACTCACTTAATTGACTCATAATAACATGGTCGATCAACCCTCATGATCGACCCAACATCACGGTTGATCCAGACTCATGGATGATCCACCCACACATTATATATCCACCTTCACATGGTCGATCAACTCTCATGGTGGATCCACACACATTGTTAATACACACATGAAATATGTAATTCCCTCACCCCAGTTACCCAATTTCAGTGCAATAATACATAACATTAACATGATATAAGGAATCATTTTCTGAAAGACCGTTCAGTATAGTAGTCTTGGAAGTACTAGATACATACATAAGTTTTACATTACATCATGAAATAAAAAAAACATTGTTTACCCTTTTAATGAAATCATCTCCCATAGACTATACCTAAAGTTCACTCATAATATACTTGTTCGCATCCTGGAAAAAATTAAACATTGAAAGGGGTGAGCTCAGGTTCTCTGTATGGATAACAATACAGTAAAAACATTCATAAATAAGAAAAAACATTTAAGGAAGTGTATAAGACTAAAACAAAATCCTTTTAAACATAAAAATGGTCATAATATGGAAAATATATATCAAATAATTTAATTTACTTATTCACATGGATATTCTACAGTTTGAATAGTCACATGTAATATCAATAGCCAATTTTATAATGATGGAAAGCATAATGTGGGACATCATAACCACGTAGTCAAGGGCTCGTGCCAAGACTAAAAATAAGAGTTTGTCAAGGCCTTGTTCCAAGAAACTTTTTTTTCTCATGAGACCTACTGATTCATTTAGAAGCTATAGCGGGCTCCACTCATCAATTACTATGTCCAACACATTCCAAATATGAAAAGGATGAAACGTAATATAAACATTTGTATGCAAACTACCAAACAAAATGTTAATACTTTAACCATAAACCATTAATGTTATTAAAATAAAATATCCACGATCAAACATATCACAAAACCTTTAATACAATATGGAATATCTGTATCTTAATAAATCAACTTCAATCAAGTGTAAAATCTATCAAAGTATGTTGACATAGATGAAATCCAAACTATTCGAGATAAATATATCATTATATTTTGATATCATTTAAAAGTAACATAATTATAAAAAAAATTATTTTGAAAATATTCTTATAATCTTTTAAGGGATGAATCAATGATGTTATAATGGAAAAAAATAGTCGTACCCACCATATATGTTAAAAAATACATTATTACCTCAATTCATCAAAAATGTCATAAGGTACCTTGTTTAGAAAATGACAATAAGATTCCTTTATAAAAATTTTATAGAAAGTAAAAAAATGGTCTAAATGAATTTAACCCATATTTTAGGAAATAGTAAAAATGTTTTGAAAATACATATTTAAGAGACACGAATGTCGGTGACAAAGAGGTCCTAGTAGATACTCTTGTATAATCAACCTCGGATAATGAAGAGATTGTAGAATTAACCCATAACCTATTATTTTCCTTGATAGATGGTATGTTAAACTCATGTATAATATTTAAATCAATGTTATTAAATTATACAAGAACCACATACAGAAAATATGATATCATATATGATCTTCTAATATTGATTTGTTAATAACGTTGATTCGGGTGTTAACTGATTCATTTTCCTTTATATGATTGGTTATGTATGAAATATTTATTTTGTGGATGATATGTATTTTATTCATATACAGAATGATATTAAGTTACTAAACATTATTTTTAATCATATAATGAAAATTATTGTTGAATGGTTTTGATGGAGAATCAATTTCATCACGTTTGTGGAAACAGTAATCTGTACGTACACATGAGCAACAATATCATTATATTGATGGTGAAATAGTATGTAATTGGATGTTATATCATATATAAATAATAATTAACATGTTATATTGACTATTTAAATCAGTTATACTCATTATTATACCCATAAAAATAATTAAGTGTTTGAATAAAAAACAACACCACGATTTGGTGATGGTAATCCGTACGTAGACACATACGGTGATTTGTCATTGATAGGATGTATAGAAAAATGAATATGTTTGTTAAATATTTATAATAACATAATATTATTTATAAAGAATGAGTGTTATTATTTTGGTATTGAAACAACAAAGAAATAGGAAGTGGAAGAAGAAAAGATCTTTGAAAGAGATGGTGAAATTAAATGTTTTCTTCAGGTGTTTCCTTTTGAGACGATCAAAAGGGATCCTTAAGAAGTCTTAATGATCAACACATGGACTCTAAGTTGAATAGAGAGTAGTTGGGAGGATATATGAAAAGGGTCCGGCCAAACCAAATGGCTATGTAGGTGTGATTTTGAGAGAAGGGGAAGTACCCTTTTATAAGAGATGTGGGGTTTAGTTTAGAAAAATCATGAAATATTATTTTATTATACAATCAAATTTATTTTATAATAGCTCAAAAATGTTTTATTTAGAGGATAAGGTGGGTTTGGGTCTAAATACTCTCAACCAATAGGTTTTAGATAGGTTTAGGTTACTATATTTACATTATCTTATAGATTTAACTCTTTGTTAAATAGTTTAACATTTAACATGTATTCTTGTATTATTATATTATATGGGTAATAATCATTCAATAAAATTCCAAGAGAACCCCATGTAGTTCATTAATGATATATATAGTATTATATATGTCTTTTTTCCTAACCATATATTTTTAGGACTATTATATCATTTAATAATGTAGTCTTAGTTTTAAAAACTCAATTATATAAATTTTTACACTATTAAGTAATTGATTTTTGTGAAAGTTATAAAAGCAGTATTACTTCTAAAAAATTCATTGAATCAACCCTAAAATTTCATATTAATCTATAAAATTAGGGTAATGCATTAAAAGTCTCAATTTACATTTATGTTTATATTTATAATATCATATATTTTAATCTTTCATTAATACGGTAATTACTGCATCATCATTGTGTCATAAATAAATTTAATTATTTAATATGTAAAAATTATTAAAAAATACCATTATTTATTAAATATGTTTAGATTTCTAATGAATATTTATAGTCAAATTTATCTTATGTGTAACCCTTTATTCAAAATGTTTTATTTATGAAAATTGGAATTTAACACTTTTCACTCTTCTTTAAATACAAGTTTAATAAATGTATAAATCTAATATAAGTGGACCAAAAGGATCACATATTATTCCTAAGGTTGGTTTTGGTCAAAACTCACTTATCCAATATAATTAGTACATGTGTTAGGGTAATAATAATATCATTATTACCTTTAATTACCCAATTTACATTAAACCGTTGTAAATAAAAGTCAAAAGTTACTATTCACAAAAAAAATATTTTCATCTTATTGAACCAAATTTTACTTACTGATATCAACTGTTTCTCTCAGAGTTTTGATATTCAATTCATAGAAAAGGTAAAATTATGTTTTAGGAAAATTTGCTAACGTGCCGATATGGTGGGTAAAAGATGGTAAAAAGTTCAATAAAATTTTATATATCTAATTTTATTATAAAATTACTCCAATGAATTAAATTTAACTAATAATGTTATTATGTATCTATTTTGACTTAAAATAAATTTAAATAACATAAATCATTTTTTAAATAAAAATTCAGTTTTAAACAATCATGCATTGTTTTTCAGTATTCATTAAAAATTGAATGTTTTCAAAAAAAATTCACCCTAAGAAAAATTTGATATTCCAAATCCAAATATGAAGTCCATTTTGAATTATAAAATTTTTATTGTTTCAAAAAGTGGATATTACTATTCAAAATGGCTAGTTTGATTGGTTGTGGTGTGCTAGAACTTGAAGTTGCGTAAAACAACAAGCTATTGTATTATTAAAGGGGAAACGTATCTTGGAAGCATGAGGTGTTACATTCTCCCCTACTTAAAATAATTTATTCCATGAAATTTCTAGAATACTACTGCATAAAAATATTTGTGTGGTTCTTCATAATAAGTTCCTCAGGTTCCCATATTTCTTCTTATATCTTATGGTTTCTCTATAGAAATATTACCAGAAGAGTTTTTTGATTTCTCAGCACATGTTCTATGGTATCAAGAATCTTAATGAGCTCTTCACAATAAGACAGATCAGGTTCCAGTTCTATTTATTCATTGTTGAGTACATTCATTGGGTCCGGCATGTATTTTCTCAACAGTGATACATAGAACACATCATTAACATTGGAGAGACATAGGGGCATTTCCAAATGAAAATCTACAACTCCAATTAATTCTAGAATTTCAAAAGGTCTGATGTACCTCAGAATCAATTTACACTTCTTACCGAAATGTATAACACCCTTACAAGGAGATAACTTCAAGAAAACATGATCTCGAACATGAAATTCCATGTCATTCGTTCGGTTATCGGCATTCATCATTTTCCTACTTTGAGATGCTTTGTTGTGGGTTTGGATAACCTTCACCTTTTCCATTGTTTCCTCATCAAGTTCGAGGCCCACGTGTTTTCTTTCACCAACATCATACCAACATGTTTGTGTGCGACATATCTTTCTGTAGAAAGCTTCATATGGCACCATCTGAATACATGAATGGAAGCTATAATTATAATAAAATTATACCAGATGTAAATAATGATCCCAAACACCTTTAAAGTCAAGTGAACAATATCTCAACATGTCTTCTAAGGTTGGAATATTCTGTTTTTATTGTCCATCAGTTTGAGGGTGGTAGGTAGTGCTCAAACAAAGTTCAGTGTCCAAGGACTTCTGTAGACTTTTCCAGAATCATGTTGTCAAATGGGGATCACGATAAAAAACAATCGATTGGGGTACTTCATCAAGTCTTACAACCTTCTTAATATATTGTCTTTCTAAATGATCCAGTGTTAAATATTATGTTGTAGAAAGAAAATGTGCTGACATGGTTAGACGACCAACAATGACCCATATTGCATCATTCATTAAAAGAGTCTTTGGTATCCCCCCTGAAAAAATGCATCATTCTATCATCCCATTTCCACTCAGGTATGGGAGGAGGTTGCATGATTCCTTTAGGAAGTTGTTTTCTAGCTTTCACTTGTTGACAAACCATACATATTGACACATAATCTGAAATCTCTCTCATCATGTTGTCCCACTAAAAATGTTCCTTCAAATCTCTATACATCATAGTTCTACCAGGGTGTATAGTGAAATTGGAGCTATGAGAATCATACAACAATTCCCTTTTTAGATCAGGTATGTTAGGAACACAATGTTTCTTCCCAAATTTCAAAATTCAATCTTCATATATGATGTTGATCAGTCTCCCATCATTCACAACATTAATTTTCATTTGAAACTCCTCATCATCATTCAGAGAACTGTTTATCCTTTCTAGTAAAGATGGTTTGGAAACCATTTTAAATTACTGATGTTTCACATTACATGATTATTCCAATATCTATCTTTACTAGATCTATGAACATAGGATCCCTTTAAACTCTCATCTTGTTCAAAAATCCATTATCTTTTCTCCTCCAAGCATTAGCCACCTTATTTTCCTTCCCCGAGTGTTAGTGAATAGTTCAATCATAATCCGTGAGTTTCTCAAGCCATTGCTGTTGCCTCATGTTGAGTTCTTTTTGTGAGAAAATATACATCAATCTCTTGTAATAGGTATATATTTCATATTTTCACCATAAAGATATTGTCTCCAAATCTTCAAAGAAAAAATTACAGTTGGTAACTCCAGATCATGAGTGGGATAGTTTTTTTCATGAATTTTTAGTTGTCGTGACACATAGGAAATAACTCTATCATTCTGTATAAGCACACAACCAAGTCCTTTCATTGAAGCATCACTATAAATAACAAACCCATCATTCCAGGATGGTAGACTCAATATAAGAGCATTGACTAATCTTATCTTTAGTTCTTAAAAACATTCATCACACTCTTTTTTCGAATAAAATTTAACTCATATACGTGTGAGCTTGGTTAAAAGGTTTTCCAATCGGGAAGGATTCTGGATGAAATGCTGATAATAACCTGCTAAACCAATAAAACAGCGTACCTCAGTTATACTCATCGGGTCTGGCCATTCTTGTATTTCTCTTATCTTTGAAGGATCAACAGATATTCCATCTTTAAAGAAAATATGGCTAAGAAATGAAATCTCCTAGATCCAGAATTCACACTTGAAAAACTTCCCATATAATTCATTTCTTCTGAGGGTTTTCAGAATATTATGCATGTGATTTTCATGAAATTCTTAGCTTTTTGAGTATACCTATATATCATCAATAAATACTACTTCAAAGTCATCAAGATATTATAGGAAAACATTATTCATTAGATCCATGAAAATAGAGGGTGCATTAGTCATTCCAAAAGGAATTACTACAAACTTGTAATGCATATACCTGGTTTGAATTGTTATTTTTGGAATGTCTCCCTTCTTCACAGACAACTGATGATATCCAGATCGAATTCCAATCTTTGAAAAATGTTTACCTCCATGACATTGGTCGAATTAATCACCAATGCGAGGTAGGGGATTCATGTTATTTATTATTATAGCATTTATCTCCCTATAATCAATGCACAACCTCATAGATACATCTCTCTTTTAATAAAAAAGAACATGGGATCCCCATGGAGAAACACTAGGGCGAATAAATCCCTTATTACTCAATTTTTATAGTTATTTCATTAATTCCACTAATTCTATAGTGGAAATTCAATAAGGGGTCTTTTATATGGGCCATGAACCAAAAATTAAATCAATGGAAAACTCAATTTCTCATACTGGAGGATGTCTAGGTATATCCTATAGAAACACATCAACATATTGTTGTATAAGGGGTACGTCCTTTATTAGAACATTCTTTTCCTCACCCATAGTTATTTCGTTATCTTCCTTGAATTTGGTAGAGCTAATGGGGGTGGATCTAGATAAGAATCAGGTTGTGACATTTCTTCTCTAAAGATAAGGTACTCCTTATCATCATCAAAAATTGTATCCTCCTTCATCTTAAAATAGATTTTTTCATCATGGTCTGAAATCCAATACATTACGAGGATTATATCAAATTCAATCATGGGTATGATGATGGGATCAGAAGATAAAGAAAATGTATATGCCCAAATGGGGACTGATTCAAAAAACATTGTTGCAATGATACTTCCCATAAGAGTTTTTACTGACAACTTCCTTGTTAAATAAAATTGGAAATATCAAATTTTCCTAGAAAATAGGGAAGATATGAAACACACAATGATCCAGAATGAAATAAAGCATTGGCTAAACTTGGGGAATCCTTTAAATCACCTGCCACCACATCTGTCAGAGCATCAAACTCAGTAGTAGTGATCACATACACTTGGACTTGATCCCTTGTAATTTTCATAGATATTTTTCCTTGGAGCTTAGGAAACTTGTTTTCATAATGCCTCTTTTCTATACATTTGTAGCCTTCAACATTGATAGACTCTTTCTATCCTTTACAATCACGAGCATGGTGGCTATTTTCACAACACTTGTGACAGACTCTCATTCTCTTCAGGCAAGTAAAAGGGTGTTTCTTACCCCATTTACCATAGGATGGATATTCTACTTTTCCCTTTCTTCCCCTTATTTCTATTTCTAGAGCGTTCTAGTAGATCTCTTATTCTCTTTCTTTTCTTTAAAATCATAAGACTTAGAGAATTCCTTTTCTGTATTGAAAGCACAAGAGACAATATCTTCGTATGATGAGAAGGATTGTGAGACTAATGCGTGATAGGGAAATGTGATTAACCCATCAAAGAATAGATCAATATTACTCCTTGTGTTTGGTATATGACCTGCAACATGCCGTGCTTACATTGTAATGTTATTCTCATACTTTGCGGCATTTGCATCCTCCTTTTTCCTCAGACTCGGAAATTTTCTTTCCATATCTGCTCGATGGTCACAAGGAAAGTATTTTTCTAAGAAAATCTATTTAAACTCTCTCCATTCCATATTTTACAGTTCTCCTCCTCCTTCGTGTTTTTAATTAATGACCACCATTGATCTTCGTCTCTTGTGAGGTGATAAACATCCATTATAACTTTTTCCCTTTCGCTACTCCCTAAAGCATGAAATATTTTCTCTAAGGAACTTATACATTTAGCAGCTACAAATGGATTTGTAGTCCCCTTAAATTTTGGTGGTTGTTTCCACATGAAGTGGTCAAACATTTATCTTACACGTTGTAGATTAGGGTGCTCCATATGGGTAAGGTTATTATTCATTACATGATTGATTTGTCCCTGTATGTTGATAATCTAATCAGCACTAGTTTCATCACTAGCTCCACTATAATTACCTTGAGAAGGAGGGAAATCTATACATAGATTTTGTGAAATTATATTTTTTCCATTCCTTCCACTAGGAGCCCTTTCTAAACAATGGCATACACTATATTAGATTTTTAATCCCAATTCAAAATTCCAAACATGTAAAACACTAAAAATAAATTGAGCAGTTTGTAGATATAATCCAAAATCATAAAAATGTTTTATTTGAGGATGTATATACTCATAAATACTTCATAATAGTTTATAAAGAAAATGTGAATTATCTTATGAATATCCCAAGGGAGTGTCGTTTCCAAGAGTGTAACAAGGCCCATTGTCGTGTACTAGGATAACCCACGTCAAGCCCAAAACTCCTTGTCAGGGTTTTCACTCCTTGGTACATTTGTTCTGGAGATGCCTCTACCTTCTTGTATCTAGATAGGGATTTATTTCTTGGAAAACACAAAAAATATCTACAATACCAAAATTCTATGATGTTCTTCTATAATAATCCTAAAAGTCTATCTTAATGTTATGTTCTCTAATAAGTGTTTTTCTAAATATAGTTTCTAAGGATTGTACTATACTTTCTCTGATACCAACTATAATGCCTCGACCCTAGTTACCCAGAGTCGGTTTATTATTACATAAAATTTTCATGATATAATTAATCATTTCCCAAAAGACTGATTGGTTTAGTAGCCTTGAAGTAGTAGATACATACATATGTTTTAGATTACATCATGAAATAAAAACAAAAAAATTGTTTTCACTTTTAATAAAATCATCTCCCACTGACTATCCCTGCAGGTCGGTCATAATATACTTCTTTTCATCCTAGGAAAAATAAAACCTAGAAAGGGGTGATCTCAGGTTCTCAGTAAAGATAACATTATAGTAGAATCTTTCATAAATAATCATAAAAATTTAAGGCAATGTATAAGACTAAAACAAAATCCTTTTAAACAAAAACCTGAGCATAATATGGAAAATATAAATTAAATAATTCTATTTACTTATTCACATGGATATTTTACTAGTCGAATAATCAAATGTAATTTTAATATCCAATTTTATAATGATGGAATGAAAAATGTCGGACATCATAACCACATAGTCAAGGCCTCTGGACAAAACTAAAATTAAGGTTATGTCAAGGCCTTGTTCCAAGACACTAGTTTGTCTCATGATACCTACGGATGCATCGAGGAGTCATAGCATGCTCCACCCGTCACTTACTAAGTCCAATTCATTCCACGTATGAAAAGGATGAAACATAAGATAAACATTCATATTAAAACTAGTATATGAATTGTTAATACACTAAACATAAACCATGAATGGTATAAAAATAACACATCTAAAGTGAAAAATATTACAAAACCATTAATATAGTATGGAATATTTTAATCTTAATAAATCAAAATCAAACAAGTGTAAAATTCATCAAAGGTTGTTGACATAGATGAAATCCAAACAATTTGAGTGAAATATATATTTCTATTTTGAAATAATTTAATAGTCAAAAAATTATAAAAGAAAACATTTATTTTGAAAAAATATAAAAAAAATTGTAAAGGAAGGTTCGAAGATGTTATAACGGCGGAAAATATCTGCACCTACCGTATAATTTAAAAAAGACATTCTTACCTTAATTTTTCTAAAAGGTTATAAGATACCTTCTTTAGAAAACGACGAAAATATTTCCTCATAAAAATTTAATAAAAATTCAAAAACATTATAAATTAATTTATCCCATAGTCTAGGATATACTAAAAATGTTTTGAAGATACATTTTTAATAAACACGGATGTGGATGATAAAGAGTTCCCAGTAGATACTCACATATAAACAACCTCGGATAGTAAAGAAATTGTAAAATTAACCCTTATCTTATACTTTTACTCGATCAAGGGAACACTAACCTCCAGTATAATATTAAAATAATTTTTATTAAATTATACAATAACCACATACATAAATATGATATCATATATGATCTTCAAATATTGATTTGTTAATAATATTTCAGAAGTATCTTTATTTCGAGAGTTAACTGATTCATTTTCCTTTATATGCTTGGTTACGTAAGCTATTTTTGTTATGGATAAGATTTATTTGATTTATATCCAGAATTATATTATGTTAATAGACATTATTATTAATCATATTATGAAAATTATTCTTTATTTGTTATGATGGGGAATGAATTTCATCGCGTTTGTGGAGACGGTAATCCATACATACACAGGAGTGACAATATCATTCTCTTGATGTTGAAATAGTATGTAATTGGATGGTATATCATATATACAGGATAATTAAAATGTTATGTTTATTATTTACATCAATTATACTCATTATTATACCCAGCCAAATCATTTAGTTTTTGAATAACACACTACACCATGACGTGGAGACAGTAAGCCGTACATACGCATGTATGATGATTTTTCATTCTTAGGATAGAAATAATAATGTATATGGTTTTACAATATTTATAATAACATCACAGTATATATAAGGTACTGAAGTTATTATTTTTTTATGGAAACAATAATAAATGAGGATGTTGAAGAAGAAAACAACTTTGAAAGAGGTGGTGAAATTATTAAATCTTCTTCGAAAGTTTCTTTTTGAGTAGATAAAAATGGATTCATAGGTTTGATATTTGATCAAAGTAAGGCCCCTAGTACATATTGAGGGTATTTGGGAGGATACTGGAGTAGGGGTTGGCCGAGCCAAATGGATTTGGAGGTGTGATTTTGAGAGAATGATAAGTTTCTTTTTATAAGATTACTGAGGGTTACTTTATGAAATGCATGAAATATTATTTTATTATACAATCATATTCAGTTTATAATGTCTTAAAATGATTTATTTAGAGGATAAGGAGGGTATGGGTCAACAAAATCCATTAAAATAGGTTTTAGATAGGTTTAGGTCACCATATTAACCTTATCTATTTTTATTTCACTCTTAGTTAAATAGTTTATCTTTTACCATGTAGTCTTGTATGACTATATTATATGGTTTATAATATTATTTTAAAATACCAATAAAACCTAAAGTGGTTCATTAATGATATATATCGCATTATATATGTCATTTGGCCTAACCTTATATTTTTTGGACTATTATATTATTTAATAATATAGTATTTTTTAAAAAACTCATTTATGTCAACTTTGACACTATTCAGCAATTGATTTTTGTGGAAGTCATAAAAGCATGATTACTTCAAAATAAATTATTTAAATCAACTATAACTGGTAATATTAATCTATAAATTTAGCATAATGCATTATAAGTCTAAATTTACATTTATTTGGATATTTATAATATAAATTATTTCAATCATTCATTAATAAGGTAATTAATGCATCATCATTGGTTCAGAAATAAATTTAATTATTTCATGCCTAAAATTTATAAATAAAATAAAATTATGTAGGAAATAGTTGTAGATTTCAAATGAATATTTATAGTCGAATTAATCTTATGTGTAACCCTATATTAGAAATGTTTAGCAATGAAAATTTGAATTTAACACTTTTAACTCTTCTTTATAAAAAATAATAATAAATGTATTAATCTCTAATAAATTGTACAAAAAGGATAATTTGTTATTCATAAGGCTGTATTTGGTGTAAATATACATTACTAATATAATTATGACATTTTTTGGGTAATAATATTATCATTTTTACCGTTAATTACCATATTTACTCTTAATCGTCGTAAAAAAAGTCAAAAGTTACTATTCACCCAAAATTATTTTCATCTTATTGAACCACATTTTACTTACTAATATAATTTTTTCCGCTTGTATTTTTGAAATTCAATTAATAGAAGCGGTAAAATTACATTTTATACAAATTTTCTAACATGTCTAGAAAGTGGGTAAAAGACAGTAAAAAGTTCAATAAAAGTTTATATATCTAATTTTGTTATAAAATGAATCCAATGAATTAAATTGAACTAAAATAGGTATTATGTATCTATTTTGACTTAAAATAAATTTAAATAAAATAAATAATTATTTAAATAACAAGTTAGTTTTAAACAATAATGTAGTGTTTTTCACTATTCATCCAAAATTGAATGTTTTTAGATAAAAAAAGTCCACCTATGTTAATTTGGACTTTATGAATCCAAAAATGAAGTCAATTTTGAAAAATAACTTTTATAAAGTTTCAAAAAGTGGGTATTACTATTTATAAAGTCTAGATTGATTGGTCTTGGTGTGATAGAAGTCGAAGTTGTGTATAGCACAAGCTATTGTATTATTAAAAGGGAAATGTACCGTGGATGATTGGGGTGTTAAAAAATAAATCTAACATCAATCCATCAATAAACTTTCTCATATTCGTTAAATTCCCATGAAACACATTAATGGTAAATCACGAATTCACACATACTAAGCACTTCAATTTAAAAATAACAATAAAAAAATAAATACCACTAGACATTCAGAACCACTATAAATATACCCTAGAATGATAGAATTAGTCATTGAGATAATATGAGGCTGTAAAAAATGAGTAAATATACATTGATTAAGAATAAATAAAGAGTAATCATATAGATCATAAAAAATTCATATAGAGGAAAACAAAAATTTATTGATAGTGATACATATCATATCTTCAAAAGTAATAATGTGCCAAAAAAGATCCTTATGAAAAATATATTTTTAAAAATATAAATCCATAATAATATAAATGTGTTCGTAAATTCATCATAAATTAGTGTAAAATAATAATCATTCCAATAAATATATTGGCTATGATATGTAGTGGAGAATATAATAAATAGAATAAACATGTTTGAAAATTATAGATACATAGAATGATGAAAATTAACATGAGTATAGACTAATGCATAAGTAGAAAATTTGTCTATATCCATAGTCTAAAACCAATTATTTATTCTCTAACCACCATTTAAATCGGTCAGGGATCATATCAGTGTGTCCACAGAAAAAATCTATAGCCACAGTTGGAATTGGATATTGTCACAGTTGCAACTATAGAAACAAAACATATAGCCATGGTTTTCAAAAATAGGGAAATAGACCTTATGGTTGTCCACTATAGCTGCACGGACATATCCATAGATAAAACGATGGAAATAGGGATAGTTTCCATGATGGAAAATCATGGTATAGACCCTTTAAATTGTAGTTATACGAGTAAAATAGATTTCTTCTAGTGGTATTCAATCTCCATATGTCTACTATGGGTAACTAGGATCTTTAACAATACAAAAAAAACCCAATTATGGTATATATACATGTTTTAATTTATATCATTATAAACCGGGGAAATAGGAAGAAAACCCAATAGAATAGGTCTTCCAACCAAATTCTCATGAGAAATGATTTTACCTGCACTTACATTGGAAACGAATATCACTTGTTCTATGAAAACTAAGTCTATAAAAATCATAAAGAAATCTTATAGGCATGATGTAGAAAAATTGTGGCTATATGTGAAGGATATAAAACTTGTTCTATGAATCCCATGGATATAGACTTTGAAAAAACATATAGCCACAGTTTTACGAAAACTATGTCTATAGCCTTTAGAAAAAACCTATATTCATTTTTTCCTTAAACAATATTGTTATACCCTTCAGAATAACTTCTTATATCCATAGTTCCATCAAAATCATGCATATAGGTTCATGATATAGTCATGTTTTAGAGAACCATGGTTATAGCCATTTTAAAAAAATATCAATGACCACAGTTTAAGAAAATTGTGGCTATAGGTGTAGGCTATAAGCATGGTTTTATAATAACTATGTCTATATCCGTGATATAATTACATATAGATATGTATTTACAATTCAAATGTTATTCGTCTGGAGTTATAACATGTTTTTCTTGTAGTTACTTTGTATATCCTCTTGTAATTTTAATAAATATTTTATATTATTTATTTACTGGAGTAAGAAATTTTTTTATATTTATTTCCTTAACATCACTCCTTTTAATTCATATATTATCATGTTTTATTTATTTAATAAATTGATATTTTTACGCCATTTATTTTTAAGGTAATTAAATTCACAATTTTAGAAACTATTTTCATATAATTATAAAGTTTGAAGGAAATTTTATTGCCAGAAAATGACCCAAGTTAAAGCTCGAGCAGTAACTAACCCAAGACCACCTCCATTGGCTAGTGGGTGGCAAAAACTATCGAAAGGAATATCCTAAATGGGTGAATTTTCTGAATGTACCTCTATAAACACACCAGACTGTAATGTCTCAACATGGTATCCAACAAACACCTAGTATTTCAGGAATATGGACACTTACATGTGAAAATTATTGGTCCTTATAGGTGGATGAAATATATTACTATACTATATTTATTAATACTATATATATTCTAACAGACTTTTCCTTCATTTCGGCCATGAGCCAAAGAAGGTAGAGTCTCCAAATTTCCTTTAAGAACCTGAGTGGGCTATCATTTAGATATTAATCGTTGTGTAATCTCACATTTATACAAACAGACTTTTTTGTTATGAGATCTACATGGATTACTTAAATAAATTGTTTTTGGTTTCCTACATTGATTTTATCTCACACCCTACTTAGAATGCCTTTGGTACCCCATAAGATTATTAGAATGGAGGTATGGATAATGGAATGTGGCTGACTAGAGGTATTTAATTTTTTTCTTATAGATTCATCATAGTATAAGAGGATCAAGAATACACCCAGGACTCTAGTGAAGAATTTTTTTATCATATTTTAACATTTTAAGTATATCAATCCCAAGATTACCTTTTTCATATTAGCATGGAATGCATCATTGTATATTGAAATTTCTAGAGGCTTTGGAACTTATTACATAACTATAAAATATTATTTCTACTGATGCCTTATTTTTATGTCTCTTTATATATTATTATGATGTTTTATGTTTATGGTAATATATTATTTTCCTCTATAATTAGAGGGTAAATTCTCCCCACCATACCGCCTTTACACCATCATTTCTAGTCAAAAGTCTCTGGTGTATGGGGAGCTGTACTTGAGGCCATGTGACCCATAAAATCAGAACATGAGTTAATTATATCCTGAGTCAGGATGTAACAAGGTTGTATCATAGTACATTTATTCATTGTATTCATATAGGGAATTTTATAGGAGACTGTGTGTTAATGGGAATTTGAATTGACCTTGTTTCTAGATGCAGCTAACCCATGTATAAGGGGAACTCAAATTACCTATGACGGGTAATTGTTTTATTTATTTTATCATTTATATTTGATATGACTTCACTATTGGGTGATGGACAAGTCTTGTGCTGTTTTTGATATTGGTATTATTGAAATGACTATTTACTTACCAGGTATCGATGAAATGTGGGTGTTTCATAACATGCATCACTATAGGCACAACAATACTAATATACCATGAATTCATCCATGATTTTTTTATTTTGAGAATGAATTTTCTTGTATCATATTGATAGTACATTGATTTTGTATTGAAATATGCTGAAATTATTTCGAGGATTTAAAAACACAATTTACACATAGAGATCCAACCTTAACCTAACTATGTATTCCTTCCTATTTGAAAGAAGATACCATAAAAAGTTAATTACGGAACATTGGTACAAAGACCAATGGTCTAATGGGATGGAACAAGTGATTGTATGGGTTTTTTTGAAACTATATTTTTGATCAAAAGGAGTATGATCCCTTATGGATCATTAATGGTAAAAGACCTAATTAAACCATTTAATGTGATTTAAAAATTTGACCAAGAACTTGTTTGAAATGATTATGAATTCTAAATAAAAAATATTTAACCTATATATGTAAAATTGGGTCTCTTACCTAAACCCAACCATAGAAGTGGGTAGTTGGTATCTCTTACTTTCTTATAACCTATCATAGACTCTCTATATTACCCAGTCTGGGTCTTAGGAGCATGCAGAGGGGTATGATCTATTCATAGGAAGGATTGGTAGCTATCCGATTTTTAAATAAGTAATCTTTTCCAACTGTTAAAATCTATTCAAAGGTTTTCTTTTGGAATTATATAATCATTCATCCATGAAATCCTTCAGTCACAGACCTAGAAGGCGGTGAAAAAATGCACCACAGGTGGTGGTCCTTGAGTAGAGAATGATTCCTCCCTTGTTTCCAAATGTGTCACCTCTTCTTAAACCTCATCTTGGCACTGACACCAAATTCAATGAAGGATTTATATGTACGCTACAAAATATGCATAGTTTTCCTTAACTTGTCTTAGGTATGTTATAGTTGACTTAGGAATTCAAGCATAAATATCCTCCCACCTTTCAAAGGATGGAATACAACAAAATATGGATTTATGACTTGAATCTATTATCTCTATATTTGAGAATCTGGAGATCCCTCCAAGAAGGTGGGTCAAGATGGATATGTGTATGGTAGATTATTATAAAAAATAACTGTGGGTTTTTATTAAAAAGGTATATATGCTTAGATATATGTTATTTGAATATTTCAAGACTATTTTCTATGATTATTTCTTTCCCCGGACTTTGAGAGAAGATAGAGCCAGATAATTCTGGAACATATAGTAGGGAGTCTTGTCTTTTATAGAATACTCTTCCCGTTTTACTTTGCTTAAATAGTTTGATTCGACTCTAGAGAGTGATGATATCCTCAACACTGGGATATTTGAGGATGGGCTAGTTTATTCCATCTAATCACAAGGAAATGTATTCAGGTTGACAATTATTTCTGAAATTTTCCTCCACAAACTTGTTACATATATTAATTTGAGGGATATTTATGGTGTAAGTAATGTTGTCTCATCACCGAGATCTATCAGGGGGTCTTATACTAGGAACAATTTACACTATGATTCCACTCGTACAGTTAGATGTAGTTAGTCTCCTCATGAAGATAACTCTTTGATATGTCACTAGTACAGGAAACTAGAACACATGAACCTTCAGTGCTTATAAGATCCAATGTAATATAGAAGATGTGGTAGGATGAGATATATCCAGTAATTAAATTGGAATTTACCTTCAATTCGTTTTGATGGAGGTTATAAACCTACTCCATGGTTAGAAATAGGGCGAGTAGAATCATGATATACATGAAGCTATAATACAACCACCTACTCTAGTTGAGGTGGAGTTCGAGGCAGAGGTAGTAAGACTCATGATTCTTGGATCTGATAGGGTGAGCATGTTCTAGGAAATTATGAATTGACTTACTGTCATGGTACATGAAAATTACGTGAATTACTTCCTATAAAAGATGAGAAGAGAACCAGACGTACAATAGTTCTATGTATTTTTCGAAAAGACTCCAATTTTTTGTCTTCTTTATTTGAAAGAGACATGTCTTGCTATTTTATAGCTAATACTATTATGGGAATATCATGCCATTAGATCAAACACATCCATGAAACTATGATTCTTGATGCCCAGTTAGGTATCCAGTCAGAAGTATTTATTTGTTGAAAGTATTTTCCCCTAGAGATAGTCTGATTCCACTTTTATGAACTCTTTTCTTCCTCAACATGATTAGATTTATTGTAATAAGTGAGATAGACTAGTCGGTTCCCTAAAGAGACTATATAGAGTTTAATCCTTGGAGGGTAACATTTACATCACCATAGGGAAGTTGAAAAGTTCAAAAGGACGAATGGTATGTCCATGTTATGTGATCAAGACCCTAGTAGTAGAGGATGTGTAATGTGACATTTACATCACCACAGGGAGGTAGAAAAATTTCCAAAGGGATGAAAATGTACATACCATTCTCCCTTATAGAACGTAGACTACTTAGTTTCTTATAGAGCCTATAATGACTTTAACTAGTGGAGAGTGACATTTACATCACCATAGGGAGGTAGAAAAGTTCATAAGGGAGAATGGGATGTGCATGCTACGTGATCAAGACCTGAGTAGTAGAGGATGGGTATTGTGCTATATATATTACATTAAAATTACAAAAAAATGTAATTAATTTAATTTTTTAGGATATAATTTCTTTTTGAACATATAAATAGTTTTATATAAAATTAATCACTTAAAATTCAATTTTGATAGTTAATTCATTTTATAATTGTGTAAACCAAAGGTTTTCATAAGTTAGATTATAATATTCATGACAGTTAACATAATGGATTGGTTGATTCATAATATAATGTATTTTAATAATGTATTTTTTTATAGTAATACTCATTGTTGTATGTAGTGTATTCTAAGTCGGTGCTCAGTGAATGGAATATTTGACTTATTGCATTGAAAACATCAATGAAAATTAATTCATTCAAAACAATTGTTCATCAAAACTTAGGGTGTTACAATGGGAGTTCATTCTTAATTGAATAAAAATTATAGAAGTGTGATTATATGATATTTAGGTTCCTAAATATTTTTAAATTGTTTCATATATAATTTTTTATAGATATGATAATTATTCATTTTATAAAATCTTAATGATGAACATTTGTTTATTGTTTGTGAATTTTCAGTCATCATGAACTAGTATGATTAATTTTTTATCATTATTCATCTATACTGGTTCTAAAACATTAAATGAGCCATAATAAATATAATTTAATATTATTTAAGCATAAAATGATTTTTCAATGATCCTTGAAGTCGGTAATGAAAAATGAAAATGCATTGTCCGTGATGGCGGTAAATAGACTCATCAAATACGATATTCTATGTTTTAGAATAAGAGGAAGAGTGAAGAGATTTTATGAACTATAATTCCATTGACACAATAAAATTATATTATACAAATGATACTGGGGTTATCATTCCACTTTTGAATTGGTTTTTGAAGAGATGGTAATAAAATAAAAGAAATTTAAAATAAATTAAAAGAAAATGATAGAGTATCTTACTTCATGGACTTCTTCTCCATTAGAGCCTTATTAGGGAAATTGTGTTTGGTTTTATATTGATACCATAGGCTCCTAGATGTGGGGGAAAAACTTTTGAATAGTATTCAGTATAATTGGGACAATATTTAAGGCTTTTAGGTGTGAACAGATGTGGTGGTGAGAGGTGATATTTAAAGTTGGAGGGGAGTTGTATTTTGGATTATTTTATTCATTAGTTTATTATTTTTGGCTCAAGAATGTCAATAATGTTGATTCTTGTCCATATTTTGAGAAATTATTTCATATGGGTTCAAACCAAATGGTTTTTACCTCATCCATAAATTATTGATGACTCAATAAATCATTTATTTTTAAAACAACATTAATCATCATTTTTCACTATTCAATAACAATTAAACTATTTATGAGGGATCTAAAAAATTCACCCCAGTAATTTCTTGACTTGTATAACCATTTTATGATAATAATTTCAAAAATATGAGAAATTTAATTTTTAATTGAAATCTTCATTTATTGTAGAAATACTGAATAAAATATTATAACATCTTCTATGGAAAATTGAAAATTTAATTAAAGTATCACAATATTATCATAAAATATTATTAAAATAAAATATTAATTTATCAATATATTTTATGAAAATAAATTTAATTTTATACCACTATATTAGTTATGAAATTGTAAATAAACATTTTTGTTTCAAAAAATACCAATAATTAATTTATTTTTATTGAAACATTTATTTGATTATTCCATGATGTAAATATATTTTATTTTTATTTATAAGATACATAAATTTTATTTATACTCCTATAGGTGAGTTTTCAATTTTTTTAGATGATTTTCTATTCAAAATCTTAGCATTAATATTCCAATGGTCAAGATACTATTACATTAATATAAGTTCCTTAATTTCTATAAATACAACATATTTCAATAATAATTTATAAAAAATTGGTTTTCTATGTGATGTATGTGTTTTATAACATATATCATAATTATAATATTTGTATTTTCATTCATATAAGTTTAGATTTTTTTTTCTTCAACCATTATGAAATTTCCCCCTCAAAATTTCATTTTTCTTTCTATATTAAAAAAAGTGATGGAATTTCTCAACAATTTCTTCCTATGGTTCGCATGATTCCTATTAATATATATGGTTACACCATATTACATTCACCAGTTGAGTAGTCTTATTGCATATAACATTATATGTTCTTTCCATGCCTGTTACGAAATTTTTCCCATAAGAGAGGTTTCTCACCAATTATACCACCTCAGGATTTAGTACATGTGAAGAATATGTTATACACTTCCTCAAATAGGGATATGTAAAATAAATAATGTACAGGAGACATGTTTGGTGGAATTTCTCATTAATAGGACACAAATCGGAAATTATTAATAATGTCAATGTGTTTTATGTACTTGGGAGTCAACTTCAATTTTTCCCAAATCTTGTGATCCTCTTCCTATGGGATAAAAGGAGGAATATCCTGTATCCAATCATAAAATCAATGTATGATCAATGATTTTCTACATAGTTCTTATATTGATTGTGTGATTCCAATATGATATTTTGAATGGTTTTCACCTTTTCAACTACTTCTTCATCCATTTCCAGTATTAGAAATTTATGTTCAAAGACATCATCCACACAATCCACTGTTCTAAATATTTTTTCCATAAAGGGAATCATGTGGAGCCATTTGTATTCAAGAGTGTAAATTTTATTTGTATGAAAACTTAGCTATAGGAAAATTTTGGCCCCATACTCCCATCAAGTTCACATAACACACTCTTAACACATGTTCCTGTGTTTGAATAGTTTACTCAGTTTCACCATCAGTTTAAGGTTGATAGTCCATACTAAAAATCAGCTTCTTTTCCAGATCATGTTAGATAATTTTATATAATTTTGGGGTAAATATCTTATCTTGATTGGATACAATTGATATTAGTGCTTAATTTATAATTTCCACTTCTCTAATTTACATCCATTTAATTTGATCTAGTGATAAGTCCTATAAAATGTTGATAAAGTGAGTTTTCTTTGTAAGATGATCCACAATTACCCATACAAAATTATTTCTTATAGATGTATTTTTATGTCAAGTGAAAAAGTCTTAGGTGATTTATTTCCAATTTCAATGTTGGTATTGGTAATGGTTTAAGCATCCCCATATAATGTATCCTTTAATCCTTCACCAACTGACATACGAGGCACATTTTTTTATAATAAATGATATAATTCTTCGTATTTTCCCACAGATAATTCTCAAAATGATTTTTATATTTCTTTTTTCTCACTAGGTGAATAGGGATGGTTGATCTATATGCCATATTAAAAATTTATTTCTTTATCTCTCGATAGTTTGGTACACATAGTGATATCCCAAATCTTAAGACTACATATTCATACTTTTTTATCTTTGAATATTTCCATTTTTTGATAGCTTCCACCCTTTTATAAATTTCTTCATCATTTCATTATGCATCCTTTATTTACTACATAAGGGATAATTGTGCAATCATTTGAGAAATGATTGGTTAATTTCCTTACATAATTATTTAAATGTCCACCCATTAGAAATATATAATTATTCAATACTTATTAATTGTCATCATAGATAAATAACAAGATCTTTTCTACTTAGAGAATCTTCAACTTTATTTCTCATAATAAGATGGTAGTGGATTGATCATTCATAATCATTGATGAACTATAACCATCTTCATTGGTGCATGTTAATATATTTATGTGTGAATATATATTTTAGGATCTTTTGATCAATTTATATTTCAATCTTCTACCAATAGATATAATGTCACCATATTTTTAGTGAAATTTTTACAATTTCTAACTCGAGATCATGTATAAGAATGTTTTTATATTTTATTTTATAATTCGTTGAGGTGAAGGCTATCTCGTTATTATTTTTCCTCAGTATAATGCTAAATACCTTCTCTGAAATATCACTATATACCAAAAACATTTCCACACTTGTTGGAAGTGTGAGTACTGGTTAGTGATAAACCACTTTCTAAATTCTTTCAAGAATTATTTACATTCACTTTTCCAAAAAAAATATCCCTTTCGAGTCAGCATGGTTATTTAGTTTTACAGTAGTGAGAAGTTATTCAAAAATCACTGGTAATACCTAGATAGACCATGGAATCACTAGATATCCATTACCTATATTGGTATGGGGCAATCTTCAATTTCATTTGACTTAGATAAATCTGTAGACATTTCGTTTATGGTGATAACATTCCCCATGAATGATACATCCTCCATCAATCACTCACATTTGTTCTACTTTACATAGATTTTATCTCTCCCCAATCGATTTTACATAGTATTAAAATTATCCTCATACACCTCCATGCTTTTGGATTATATCGGAATATCATTGATATTGTCTACCAAATGTTTTTGAGGCAATCTCTAAAAACTATTATTATTTTCCTGAAATTTTTTGGATCATTTGGGGGTCTGAATGGGATCACTATGAACTGATAGTGTAAAAAAAGTTTTCAAAGGGTTTCTTGGTAATATCATTCTTCCAGAAATTTAATTTTTGATATCTCCACTGAAGTTTCACCTTAATGAAATAGTTGTCCCAATGTAGTTGATCGAACAAGTAATCTATAAATGGAAATATATACTTGTATTTTATTTTTATTTTATTGAGATTATGATAATCCATGTTGAGGTGCATCAATCCATCGTTTTTCTTGACAAATAGGACTATCACACCTCATAGTGAAGTACAGGGGTGTATAAAACCCTTTTCCAGATTCTCTTGTAATAGTATCTTCATTTCATACAACTCAATTATATCAATTCTAGAAGGTGTCTTTGATATTTGTACACATCCAATAAAAATTTCAATTGAGAACTAAACATATCGATTATGAGGAAGACCATGGAATTCTACAAGGAATTCATAAGTGTAATCCCTCATAATGGGAATGTATTTAAGCATGATTCACTCCTTTTTCTCAGTAATTAGAGATATATTTTCTTGACCATAAATGAATAATATCCATATATTAGATTATTATTTTTATGGAGATTCATCTTCATCCATACACATATACAGAATTTGAGGATACCTCGGAATGGGAAGAGTGATATCCCATTACCGATAGTTGATGATGCCCTTGAATAATGATATCCAATCCAACCGAAAATTGAATCAGACTCCACCAAAGGATGTAAGACAATATGTTATGGAATGTTCAATACAAAAAAATAAATTAGGGAGGAGTTATATACATTGGATGCAAAAAATTTCCCCATTTATTGTTCTCGCAAATAACATTCCCTTCGTAATTTGATGTGGTGTTTGAGTAGTTCTAAAAAATATTCAAGTTATGAAGGATTGTGTAGAACCAAAATCAAATAATATGTTCTCTATTCATGAATTAATAACTATCATATGTGTCACAAAATTATTTTTAGGTTTCACCTAAAAATATAGAACTAAATATTTCCTTCCTTGTTTCCATGGGGGTTATTGATGGTGATTGCCTCTGAAAACACTTATCATAGAAAACTGGCTCACAAAATTCCCATGTTCTTCATAGTAGAAACACTGAAATTTAGAACGAGTGTTGATATGAACCCTCTATTCTTCCTCCACATTTGCGGTATTCTTTATATTCCTTCAATAATTATTATCTAATATTCCTTCCTTTACACATTTGAAGCATCTCCTGGTTCCCATTAGGAAGTTTTCAAGATTCTTCTTCCCAGATGTTTTTCGCTAGTGATGTTGGATTTTCTTTCCATCATTGGATTGATCATTTTATTCTCCCATATTATACACATTTTTCCACTT
The DNA here is from genome assembly GCA_963277665.1 of Viscum album. Classification (NCBI taxonomy): domain Eukaryota; kingdom Viridiplantae; phylum Streptophyta; class Magnoliopsida; order Santalales; family Viscaceae; genus Viscum; species Viscum album. The sequence goes on along the minus strand of OY728150.1, from coordinate 28,761,384 downwards.
TTTATATTTGATCCCACAGGACCACTAAGAGTATCCAATTTCAAATTCTGTAATTAAGGAACAAAGAACATTATTCTAATAGTTTTCAAAGTTTTATATCTCCAAGGGTTTTTATTTACATTGATTAGTCCACTAAAGAATATATTCACATTTATTATGATGTTTAGGAAAATTTTAAAGTCATTCCATTAAATCCTTGTAATGTATTCCCTGTATACCCTCATATACTCATCTTCTTTCTTCATTAGGGTGAAGAACTCTCTTTCCATCTTAAGATGGATAGTTCATGGAATATATTTGATGAAAAATATTTTCATGAAATCATCACATTACATAAAATAAATTTCCTCCTTATATATTTTTTTATCAGTTTCCACCAGCGATCGACTGTGCAATCAAAATAATAGACCAAAAATGCATGTTTCTTTTCTTATGAGTGATAAATGATATATAATACACTCTAAATTGAATTAATCATTTGTACTCGAATGATTGTATTGAAAGATATGATAAAGATAGGTGGTATTTGTCACATAGTAGATTCAACAAAAAATATCACATTCTTAAGTGAATGAATTTGTTCCACATAATTGATGTCATTATACATAATATGATCATGATGATAAAGTACTCTAATGATGTTGTGAGAACCCATTCCCAACATATATGTAATTTCATTGGGGAAATATTCACATTTACTATCACATTGATTATTGTCACAAGTTCTCATACTTCCATCCATTTACTATGAAATACAATGAATAATTTTGGATCCTTTAATAGTTATCTAATAAATTTATATAATGTAAACATTTAACATATAAGGATAAACATATAAATGGAAAGTATATCATATTATTACATAACTATAAATATTGATTTTCCATTTTCAAATCATTATATCAATGATTATTTCTAAAGTTTTCTTATAATAATATCCAAAAATAAATATATAGATATCTGATACCAACTATAATGACCCTATTAATGTACACATTTTTTACATGATTATTAGTGTAATTAACCCTGAAACTCAAACCAAGGATCATGAAGTATAGGGACTTGGGAAGATTAGGTATATAATAAGAAATTGGGAAACTAAAAAAATATATTTTAATTAATATATATAAAGATATTAAAAATGAATTTAATCTCTTACATATTCATATGATAACATGTGGAATAAATGATGAAAAGGATAAGCTAAAAAGACCAATAAGGTAATAAAAATTGAAGTAATGAATAAGACATGGGATAGAAATAATTAAATGATGACATAAAAAGGAATGTAACATGAAAAAAGAATAATATTATAATAGGAATTTATAATGATGTGTGATGTCAAACTGAAGCGAAAACATTTAAAAATAGTGTTTAAGAAATATTATAAATGAGACAATTTTGGGTATTTTAAGGAAAAAATTAAATAAAATTAAAATCATAAAAGGAGTAATATTTTATATAAAACAAGAAATAATAAATTATATAATTTCATGAATAAATTATTTATTTTGTAATAAAAATGTGTCATTAAAACCTATATTGAATGGTATATAAAAATTGGTATGAAATTGGGATGTTCCCTTTAATAAGGATTTCTTATCGAGATGAATTATAAAGGAAACTATATAAAAACAAGTCTTCCCCAATAAAAAAATAGTAATTGAGAAAATAAAACATTATCGAAAAATTGAAAGTGAATATTATAGTAGTAAATAGGAATAAATAAGAATAAAATTGGGTTAAAGAGATAGAATTCGTATCCCAAAGGAAAATGGAGATTAGGAGAGAATCACTTACCTTATGTCCAAAACAATTTTCACTCCAACATAATTTCATAGATAATTAATATATATAAATTAATTAACTAATTAATAACCAATTATATATAATTCATTTATTATAATTTTATTATATTCATTTATAGATTTTTTGATGAGTTAAATGATTCAATGTTGTCGCTCTGGGAGTGTTTGTTTCATGATTTTATGATTGGATCACCTGTGTTTATTTATGGGAGTTCTTGTCAAAGAGAAGAAAAATTAATGAATTATAATTATATGATATTGAGTCTCCTCGATAATATTATATTCTTCCATATATAAGTTTTTAACAAAAATGAGACTTATTCATTAAATAAAATGTTAATGATTATCATTAGTTTATTTTTGATGTATTTTCGATCATCACAAAATTGTTTTATTTCATTATTTACTATTATAATTATATACTGGTTCCATATCATAAAGTAATATGTAATACATATATTAAAATATTTTCTATCCATAAAATATGTTTTATGAACTCCCTTGAATACCATAATGTAAAATTGAAATTCATCGTCCACTACAGCGGTAATCAACACATCACGAAAAATGTTTTAATATTCCAAATCAAAAAAAGAGTGGAGATATTTTATGATGGATTATTCCTTTAAAAAATAAAATTCTAGTATATAAAATATAATGGAATTACGAATCCACATTATATTTTGTAGGTGAGGATATGATAATAAAATAAATGAATTTTAAATGAAATTTAATGTAAATCAAGGGGGGTTTTACCACTTGAACTTACTCTCATTTAGATCCACCTTAGGGAAATTGGGTTTGGAATTTTTTTTGGGAACCATGGATCTTGGACATGGGGTATATACTTTGGAAGAGGATTTGGTAGAAATTGGACAATCTTAAATCCATCGGAGGTGTGATGAGAAGAGGTGGTGAGGGGTGATATTTCTAGTTGGAGGAGAGATTTTTTTTTTATTAATTTGTAGATTAGTTTATTATTTTTACTTAAGACTATAAATTGTTTTGATTTATATTAATATGGGAAACAACTAGTGAATGTATGTTAGAACCAAAGGGTTATTACCTCATCCCTAAATGATCTATTACACAATTATACATTTATTTTTTAAAATACTATAAATTACCTTATTGAACTATTCAAAAAAAGTTCATCTATTTTAGAAAAATACTATACATTTACACCATTACTTTTTCACATATATAATTGAAATAATTTATCCATTTTTCGAAAACAATTTTCTAAAAATTAGATTTTTTTAATATCCTCATTTATTCGAAAAAAACAAATTTTAATATTATAAATGATTGTATAAAACATTAAAAAATTAATTATAACATCATCACCATATCATATAATAATAAAAAACAAAATATTAATTTATTAATATATTTTTGGAGAGTAAATTTTATTTTAAGTCATTATGTTATATATAAAATGGTAAATAAACATTTACGTTTAACCAAAATTCCTATACATAAGTAATCATTTTTAAAACATTTATTTATATATTACATGATGTAAATATATTATATATTAATGCATAAGATACCTAAATATTATTAATACTTTTATAAGATAGGTTACTATTTTATTTTACGGTTTACTATTCCAAATGGTCACATTACTATTTCAATGTTCATGTTACTTTTCCATTGGTAAAGGATCCTTAATTTCTATAAATACCACTTATTTCACTCTTATAATCTGATAATTATATTTTTTATGATATATATTACAATTATTTTATTTATACTATATAAAATAATTATAATAAGGGAATTTTCATCGATAAAAGACTGGGTTGTTACATAGTTCTAGGTCAAGCCTATGTAAATCAATACCTGACATGCACCTGGACGTGTATTTCCATATGAGGACCTACCAATATGATCAGATTAATTGATCTTTAATCCAGGAATCTGTTAAATGGAATTTTGTAGTGATACAGGTGATTCTATCTTTATTGTTATCCAAAAACCTAGCTGCCATAACATAGGGACCAAACACTTAGTGATCATTGAGTTACACGGCCTGTAGTCATGATTTTCTTAGAACATTATATCTGAACTCCAAACAACAAATATTATTTCTTTTCCCCATATATTTCCTCCACAACAACTGAAATTGGTTGATCCATTCCATATTCATCAGCTATGACCATCTGGTGGCTGCAAAACTGATTCAATTGAATCACTCGAAGACCATACGAACCCCTATTATCCCTAGAAACGCTCACCAATCTTGGATCTCAAATCCATGACTAAAAAATACCATTATCCGTGATTCAAATCCAAATACATCCGTGATCTGTGATCCCTTCATTTCTCCGAAAATCATTTAGAATCTGGGGGTCCGATCGGGATTGCTCCTACTCAACAATGTCAAATTGTGACATCGTGGTCATGAGGACAACCAAGAAGAATTTTTGGGAGAAGGGGACCAAAAAATGATCAAACAATCTTTGTAAAATATTTTATTCCCAATAAACACAATTTCAATATCTAGGATAAAAAAAATGAATGAAAAAATTAATTTCAGAACATGGGTGCATGTAATGTTCAGTAGTTAGAGCATATCATTGAAAGGGTGATACTTATCAATAAATTTAATAAAAAGGTTATAATCCAAAATTTTATGATTCATAACTAGATATTTAATATTTGATCATCAAATAAGGCACACATCAATGATTGAGAGGTTTATTACCATTCTACACGCTTCGATTTTTTCCGATCTAGAGATTCTTCATCATAAGATGTGATCTTCCAATAGATGGTAGAGAAAAGTTCTCTAGGTACTCATTGGGTTTATGAAAAAAATATTTTGAGGAGCCTAAAAAATTATATATTTTTAATAAATTATTTCAGGTCCAATTCATTAATTAGTTAATTTAATTATTTAATTAATCCACTAAACATACTACCAACATAAGTTTTATAGGAACTTCCCGTACTGACTAATTTGTGGTCACACCTTGGGTAAATATCTCATTATAGACTCAAAAATTGTCTTATATTTTTAATTGATTTTATTTTTATGATTTATAAAATATTATGTATAAAATTTCTCAAACATAATATAAAAAATATTATATTTTAATTAACAAAATTCTAGGCTCACCATGCCTCAAAATATCCATCTTTCTCTTAGGTAAGCTCGAAATATATGTATAGGAATATTTGAAATTCATACATGGAAAAAAATAGATCTAAATTTCCTTAACTCTTTTATGATTTTCATCCCCAGAGGAAAAACCATACAAAATGCTAATGATAATGAGACCACATTTGGCTCTCCCGCTCTAAGAATCTATCGTGAATGATCTTGCGCTACCACAACACGTAACTCAAGGGGATGGTAAATCTACATAGGGTCTTTTCCTATTGATCCTCAATCTCCACTGGGTGTTCTAAAAAAGTGTCATTTTCCTTGATGTCCATATCGCCCAAATCAATGATTTTTGTGTGGGCATCGACATTTCTACTCAGTTGTGAACCATGAAAGATATCATTCACCCGCTCCCACTATGGGGGGAAAGAGAGGTGGTAGTCAACCTTGAAAACCCCCAAAAAGATCTCTAAAGGTTCGTTTAACCTCATGGATGGCATTGTCTCCCTGTATAAACCTATAAAATAAAATATTTTTGGGATACAATCAGGAAAAATAGTATCCCTACTAGAACTCAAAGGTCAAATGATGTCCTTCTACATAATATTTTTATCTTTTATGGTTTATCCCCTCCCACTCAAGAATAAATTGGAACTTCTCCATCATCACCCACACCATCTCTATAACCATAATAGAACTCTCTACACTCTCTATCCAACACAAGGGTGACATGTAGGGTCTCCCATATTGGGCCGTAAATGGTTTCATGACTATATTAGAGTGGTAGTCGTAGTTATAAATCAAATATACCTAGGGAATGTTATCCTCCCATCTCCCGCCAAATTCTAACTCACAATTCCCTAACATATCCTCTAACACCTGGATAGTGTGCTCAGTATACCCATCTTTATGGAGGTGATTGGTTGTATTCATCCTCATCTAGGCTCCAAATGACTCCTGAAGGACTCTCTAAAAATGTGGTGTGAACCTTGCAACATTATTTTAGAAAATATTTAATGGAACCCAATGGAAAAAAATGATATCCCATACATTAATCTACCATAAACATTATATAAAAAAATCCCCCTCATATCAAGGATGCGTGATGAATTTGTGATTTGGTAAACTACAATTGAAATTGTATCGTTTCCATATTTTATCCATGTAAACCCTATCATAATTTCCATATATATTCCATCCCTCTTCCACCCTTAAATATCATGGGGATATAAGAAATATTCTAGAACATGGTTCTCAACCTTCACCTTCTAAGAAGTGAGGCATTGAGCGGTGAACTCAGAAAATATGCATCTACAAACTGACCACCACAACATCCAATGAAGGTCTCTATACTTCTTCCCCACACTAGGATGTACAACCATGGGAGATGTGTGGAACTCTCATATCAACTCCACCAATGTCGTGATTGGGACCACTATCCACCCAAAGAAAATGAAAAAGTGATTCATTTCATCAGAATATATATTTGATGTATATCCTAAATATATATGGTCATGAAATACCTCATAGTTGATGTATATAAGATGGGAAACATTCAAATTCTTGAGAAGTGGAAAATCCAATACAAAAAACTCAAGAAAAGTTTCACCCAAGGCACCACCTAGGCCAGGTTCAAGGAATCAAAAATCCTCTAGATCCTCCTAAAAAAATAAAGACTATGTATTAATTTGTGGGGAATATACTACCATGATGACCATATCCAATATAAAGACTCTCTCAATATCTCTTCCGGTAGGAACTCTAAGAAACACTTCTAACTCTGGTTCTGGTCTATCAACATCAAGACATAATTGAGACACAGATGGTCCTAGTATAACATAAAGAACTCCCCCAGAAAGTAGTACCTCTATATAATCATGGATAATAATACCACTACATTCTATAGGTGATGAGTCACATAGATCTTCCCAGGGGGGTATCAACTATCTCAACCTATATGTGATAACTCTTCACCACTACATTAACACTCAGACAATCCCAACATCTATGTTTTTCAATATAGTACATACTAAACATCATCCTCCAATGTTATAAAAATAACTATCAATCATTATCCATAGTCCCAACTCTATGAAAGCCCTATTACACTACTCAATATAGGTAAAAGGCTTCCCTGTCTATTTTAGGGAAGTCAATGGGGCTGAAATCCTGGTAAATATTTAAACATTTCTCTTGTACTACCCCACTAAAACAACAAATCTACACAACTTAGATATTCTTTTGGGTGGATCCCATGAAACAAATACATCAATATTCAGTTGGCCCATAGATAAACCTTTTTAAGAACATTAAATTCCTAATAAAGCAAACCTCATGTATCAATATCTTGAACTATTGGATCTATCCATTAAACTGGTCATCCTGAAGAAAATCTTGACCCATCATATAGTTCATTACATTTTCCAGTTATGATGCATCGTAAATGAGTATATCCATAATGAATACAACAAAAAAGTTGAACATGTATGTATATAAAACTTGGTTCATCAAATCATAAACACGCCAGGGGAATTCATCACACCAAATGGAATCACCTAAAACTCATATTCTATTTTTCAACATCAGAATAACTGATTTGGATTATCAACCACATGAAACCTCAATTGGTGGTTCCAAACATAATATTGATCTTCTGTAACCCTATAAAACCTTTTAGAAAGAAAAATATATCTTCAATCATCCAAAAGTGGTAATTATTCTTTATTTTGTCCTAGTTTAGAAGATGATAATCCATGTAGAGTCACAGTCTCTTGTCTTCATTTTTCAATAACAAAAGCATAGTTTCCCAATAGGAACCATGGTCTTGATAGAACCCTTGTCTCAATGGTCATTCAAGTACAACAGCAAATCCTGAATCTTGGAAAGGGCCGTCAATTATGAAATAGAATATTTCAGAGCAGTCCGGGGATGCATGTCAATACAAATCTCCATATCATGTCTTAGAGCTAGTCCCAGAACGTCTTTAAATAATACATCTATATAATCCCCCATGAATGAAGGAATAAATTTCCCTAAACATCCTATTTCATAAAGGATAATAATAACCAAATAATGAGTGATGGGATATAGACTCCTTTTCCCAAGACCTACTATTTCAATCCATGAGATCTCTCTCATCCATAAAGATGAATCTCGTCTCACCAGTGTGATGGAATCTAAATTAGCTGCATTGAAATAAAATATGGTCTTAAACCATAACAAAACTATCCATTCCCAATATGATATCATAGTTTTCCATTATTATTTCATAAAGGCTATATGTGGACATATATCCCCCAAGAGATAGGTCATACTGCCTACAAATAAATGATACTGATGAAGTGGTCCCTATAAGATCCTATAGAAGAAGATTTTGGGGTAGCGCCTCAACATGGAGATCCATATATCACAACAAGATAATAGATATGAAGTAATTACTAGAGACTATATAAATTTTTATTATGTTAATAGTGAAATAAAAATATATCGTACCTCTAGTCAACTCATGTGTTTTAGGGTTTGAAGCATACATATCTTGCAGCTGTCTGTGGATCTAAAGGCCATCTCTCTAATGCTGATGTTGGTGGAATATTGGCTGGGGATGGATGGTCTATAGCATCATAAACCACCCACAAATCCTCCTTCTCCTTTTCCAACTCTGCCTCCCTTGTAAGAACACTACCCTCTCTTGAAATATTCCTAATCATGGTAATACCTCTATCATGGTAGTGCATCTAATATATGAATTTCCCCCTAAAAGCTTCTTGTGGGAAAGTTGTGGGTCTTGTGACTTATCTCATCACAAGAATAGAACCACCCCTATTCATCATTCATTATTCCTCTACACTACCCTTGAACACATGCTTGGGACTTATCAAGCAGAGGTCTCCTACATCAATATCATGTTGACTTGTTTCTACTAGCTACTACTAACGACTCATCCATGTAACATGTAGTTTTAGCTCCAACATCCAAATATTTTTCTTATTGGAATATATCTATCACTAGTGATCATTCCAACACCCTAGAATAGGTAGGGATTAATAATTGCACCATGTTGGCACCAATATCTCTATGGAGTCACTCCTCAACATTATGTGCTCAAAATAATCCATCTCAAATCATACTGAAGATGTATCATATAATGTCAGTAAACATCACTATTTTTTCAGCCAATCTCATCCCTCCCTCCTGGATCTCATGAATCTCATGAATGAAACCCATGATCAAACACGAGGGATAGTACTCATCACGAAACAACTACTAGAAATCATGTAATGAGAGTGTTGACTCATCATGCTTATGTTTAATAAGACTTTACTAGAACCCATTAGATCCATAAAAAAGGCCAGATACCAGTGCAACCACATGATTTGTCAGTGTCTAGATAATACTGAAGATATGAACCAACGACTATATCTAATCCTTTTCTACCCTAGGATCGGGATTTCCACGAAACCATAATAGCCTATGGAATAAAAACTCATGGAGTTTTCTAAGCTTGTGTGCATCCTCATCCTATACTTATAATATTATTTTATGCTAAAAAGGTTGAAGTTCTACTACCTATCCACCTGTAGGAGGAATCTTGTAGGATGGTACCTATAATGAGGCATCCTCACAAATTATATCATCAACACGATCCAAAAGTGGTAACATGGATGACTATTATTGGGGATGCTTCCTGAGATTTTAGTAAAGACATACCATGGTTATATGTTCATATATATATACACACAACGGGGAGATGACTCAAGAAGTAATGTCAACATCTCATCCCTAAATGATTCATGTACCATTATATCCCTACAACCAATGTCTCAGTATGCTGAGTCGACAAGAATGTAGTCATGTTTCGGATCCATCGATATATCGGATGGACATTCCATCATTGGGTTCCATATATTGATACCATCACCTGATAAACATTTACATTATTTCCCTAAATATCAACCAAATAATTTTAATGGGACTACAACACACACCATCAAATGGAACGAACTTCTCTGATAAAAATCTATCAGGACCCGACCCAAACTAGAAATTGAGCCATAACTACCCCAATATCACCCCCATATTATATGGGTGGGGACATGCACTAAAGGTCGTATCGTAAATGGGATGAACTTTACAAATTTACATGTACACACACACCTGAAAATCTCAAGTAATATGTACAGTGTAATAATAAAAAAATGATGCAACATCTCAAATGTAAACTAGACATGAAAATCCACTAGGGTGTAGATATTTAATATAGTGAAAAATAAAAATTAAAAGGGGAAAAATACTTGAGCAACTAAAAATATTTCACATCCTGAAAAACTAGAAATTAAAATGAAAATAGAGGCCAGCTACTAATCACCAAGCTACAATCACAATACGCGATCTAAATCACCATGTATCTATAAACTCATCTTAAGTCATCGTCGAACAATCCATCATCTATAAAAAATAGAATAATTTTGGGATGGGACCATGGAGGGGTGAGTATGTACTTACCTAGTGGGATACCATAAAGGTTGAATGTTGGAGCAATAAAAAACACAATAAGAATCCATAGTAAATAGTGAACAAGTCAACACAAAGAATGTAAGAAACCTCATACTACCACATGGATCTTAATACATCGTTTAGATGGACTACACATCACATTGTACTGACCCATACTAGGAGAGTGGTAAAATATAACAACAAGGATTCAGATAGTTACATATATGATCAGTTAAATTATCCCAATCGTGAGAGTAAATGGATATCGATCTCACATCCAAACCTAGAAAAAGAGTCACCATTAGTTCCAGAAGTCCATCAATGAATCCATGCAAGTCACGCATCTTCCCATATGTAACTGGGGGGAGTCCCACACCACTCCAATATTCCACACAGCATAGGGGGAATAATCTCTATGTAGAGGACATATACCCTAGTAAATTATTCTAGGTTACATTATATAGGTCTAGGACCCATACCAAAAATCATGATGGGGTTCTCCTCTGGGGTCATGAGGATCCTATCCCAATCTAAAATGGGTTTTACACTCAGTAGGTAGATGAATAATTCATATTATTACATTAGTTCAACATTATTGGTCAATGAACCATTCCTAGATGTGATAGGGGTTTCCACTATTGTGTCCCAAGGGCCTACACTTTATTCGATTGGGGGTTACACTCCGTAGATAGAAGATATGTTCCCAAGAAGATAGAGGGTTCCATCATATAGTTCAAGAACCTATGAACTAGTTTTATGGGGGGGGGGGATTTAAATATGTTTTCCTAGGGACTCACACCCTATCTAATAGTGAGTCCCACTCGAGAGATACGAGACCCGCACTCAAGCCGATAGAGGGTCCACTCAATAGTTCACCAGTGATCCTATGCCCGATCACTGCCATGATCGAGCATTTCCTAAATAAGAATCACACCCATAAAATCTAAAATTGTATCTAAAAATCTAAAACAGATAGAACCATCATTTTCTACACAGAAAAACACTTAGGGTAGGCTATTCATGGGCCAAAACCTGAGTTCAAATGAATAATATATGGGGGTTATAATTTTTCTTATAATGAAACAAGGGGAACACGATGTGTGATTAAACATAAATAGTGTGGGGTCCCACTCCAAAGACTAGCTATTTCCCTAGAAATACACAGCTGACCCACCCATGAAGAATAGAAGGCATTTAGGGAGACTACTTGGAATTTCAAGAAACTCAAGGTCCTTCCAGTGCACCTTGGTTACGTTTGTTTACGTAGGAACATGGTCATGAGAATGGTCCTTCCCATGTACTCTGCAACAAGGCATACACTGGTCCATGTATTTCAACACATGGTACAACTATTTTTATTCACCACACATTTAATCCTCTCAGGAAATAGGTACAAAAATTTTAGTATAGTTACATGCCATTCCAGCTTTATAATTTTTGAAAAACCTAGACACTGCAACATAGCGGCTATATACTATGTGTTCATCACGTTATACGACATGTGTTCATGTTTTTTTCACAAATATTAATATGAACTTCGACCACAAAATCTGACCACTATTCTATAGATTTCACCTCCAAATGACAAAAAATTTGTGTATCCAGTTCTGATTCATCATTTTTGGCCATCTCGTTTCTGGAAATTCGATTCCATTGAATCTCATGAAAGCTGCATGAACCTTAATCACCATAAATGCCTCCCATAGGTATCATATAACAAATCCATGAGAATCATCACCTATTATCAATGATTAAACCCCAAATATATCATTTTTTATCGATCCATTCATTGTTCTCAAATTTTTTTTGAATCTGTCGGCCTAATCAGGCTTGGTCCCACCATACAATGTTGATTCATGACCCCATTGTAAAATAATGAAAATTGAGACAATATTTGGAGAAATTCATAATAAAAACTATTGAAAAATCATAGTCCAATATTTATTTTCTAATTAAAAAAATTGTCTGGTAGAGGTTAGAAAAAAATGAATGGTCAAATTAATTTTAATATGTTGTAGCTTGTAATGTTCAGAAATTGGTTCAGATCATTGATGGGATAATCCTTATCAATCAATATATTAAAAAGGGAATAATCATTGATTTAGAGATCCTTATATTGATGTTGTATCATTATTCATTGATGAACATGTATTTTAAAGATTAATATGAATAATTTCATTCTTTTCACTCACGACCCGAACCAAGTCAACGATTGTGTTATAACTACCCCAGGACCGCCCCCATAGGCTAGCGGTTGGTGACCAGCACTGAAGGCATTACATAAATGGGGAGGCCTTTTCTGATGTACATGTATTCATTCACATAGATGAATTAAGGAAAATGTGTGGAATTATATAGTAAAATATGAAAAATTGATGTAAAGTTATCAAATCATTCATGAACCTATAGAAAATATAATAGTATGGTAGTGTAAACTGAAAAGTAAATAGAAATAATACAAATCCAACATAAAATATAAACCAAACATGAAATATTAGAAGAGGTAGACTTCTGAGGTTGACCAACTCTTGAATCCCAAGCTTCAACCACAACACACGGTCCAAGAACCTAATACACCTATGCTCCTCTATAGTCACAGTTGAACAATCCATTGTATGCATAAAAAATTACACAGGTGTGAAAATCCCATGTAGGGGTTATTATATAAATACCCATTAGGATGACCCAACATCTAAAGGGGTTGTAATAAGAAATAAAAAATTAATAAAAATAAAATAGATACATGATATTGTCTAGAGAAAATCATAACCCAAATCCAAGAGTGGAAATAATCTTGTCCAAGAAAAAGGGTCTTAAAACATTAGGTTGATTAATCACCAATCAATTATTTTTCACCTATAAAATTACGATATAATAATCCAACCATGAAAACCTAAACAAGGAAATCAGATGGAATTCCCCTCACGTCATCGCCTCTATTGGAAGGAGAGTATATAATTCCCAGAGTAGCATACATAGGATATATATTTATATCTTTATATATATATATATATATACTCAGTCGAAGGAATACCAAATGAGAGAGTAATGGGGTCTCTAACTTAGAGCTCATCCTAAGAAGAAGAGAACCCAAAAGTTCCAAAAATCTATCAACGATGCCCAACATCTCACATATGTTCCCAAAAGTAACCATGTAAGTCAAACAACACCTCCTCACTATGCCTCATAGTCAAGGGGGAAAATATTGAAGTAGAGAAACCATACAATAGTGTTTATGTGCAGTTCCACTCTTTAATTATCCATAGAGAGCCAGTAGCCGTGATGATGGGGTATTTCACACTAGTGTCACAAGAAATAATTCCCTATTCTGATAGGGGGTTCCACTGATTAATGTATAGGATCGGATACCTTGCTGGTGGGGGCCGATCACACCCTATAGATATAGGACCCACAACCTAGTGTTATAGGGGGGTCACAAAATTATGTTCGAAGAACCATTACCTACCAGATATTTTTTCCACTCAGAATTCAAGGACCCCACACCCTGGTATGGTAGGGTGGTTCCACTCAAATCATCGAGGACCATCACCCAACATGGTATGGGGGTTGATCTCAAAAGTCGAGGACGCACACCCCAATAAAAATATGGGTTCATATATGGTCATCAAGGACCTGCAACCTATTTATTAGGGGATTCAACTCAGAAGGTAGTTTAAGAGGACCTGCTTCCTCATTAATAAGGTCTTCCACTCAATTAGTTTAAGACCACAACCTCGAAAGTCATGGGTTTTTACTCTGACCATCGATCAATTATGCCCTACCTAATTGGGGGTTCCACTTGGATATCATCTGGTGATCCTACCTAACCATATCATCATCGAGTGTCGCCTTAACAAGCATCATGCTGGGAAAATTTTGCATCTTCTCTTGAAATCAAAAACTAAGGGAAACATCATTTTCTATATAGAAAAAAACTCAGGATAGTCTACTCACAGGACAAAATATGAATCCAGATTAAAGAGATTCAGTACATAGATGTTTCTTGAAAAGGAACCAGGGGATAAATGGTGTGTGAGGAGATGCATGTGGAATGGTTTCCTTATCCACATAATATCCATGTCCATGTCTCGTAAATGACCCTCTATCCATGTGTAAGTACATTTTATTCATGTAGAGTACCTAGTGTGTCCATGTTAACTCGGACCAAGAAATGTCCCTCTGGTATTGTTCAGGTAATTTCACCTCATGTTTGTGTACATTAGTGTTGGGTCGGAAGAACAAGCGAGGAATGATGGCAAGAGGGGGGTGAATTGCCTTTTAAAAAAAATTGATTAACAATTAAAAACAAAAATCAAAGTTGCAGCGGAAAATAGAAGGCAAGACACACAAAATTGATAACGGAGTTCGGCCAAAAACCCGGCCTACGTCTCCGCTCCCAACTCAACCGTTGAGAGATTCCTACCGCTTGCTTTTCAATGGTTTTAGCAAGAAACCCACTAGGCTTTGAGGTAGCACTAGGACCTATTACAGCTTGCTTTTATTGGTTTAGCAAGAACCCACTTGCTTTTAATGGTTTAGCAAGAACCCACTAGTCTTTTTACGGGTGAAGACTAGCTCACCGAGACACAAGCCTTTTAAAGGAAAAGCATGAGAAAACCTCTTCACACCTTAGTGGTGGTGTGAGAACCCAAAGAAGGGGAGATGAGAAAAGAGTTGGGGTTTGTAGGCACAAACCCAATTTTAAAGCTCAAAAAGAGATAAACAATAAAAACCGTAATGGAGAAGCCTTGGGCGCCTTTGATTGATTGATGATGTTTGAGGGCCGCTTCCAAGCTTCTATGGAGGTGCTCTTGGATGTGGAAGTTGTTGGAGCACTTTGGGTTCCCTTGGAACAATCCGTCGGAGCTTCGCCAAAGATGTAAAAATGTGTCCGGTGGCTTGTATATTATTCCGGGGCTTCCTAGGCCTTTATTTATAGGCTAGGAACCTTCAAGTATCCGTTGGAGGGCTTTGGAGCCGTTGGAAAAGGCCTCGGAGCCGTTGGGAGGCTTTTGGAGTTGACTGGTCAAAGCCAACGGCTAGTTTGACCAGTGCTACCGGCTGGCCGGTACAGCTCCACCGGCTGGCCGGTGCCTTGGCAGTGGAGGAGAAGTCTGGTCCAGGGGCCACCGGTCGACCGGTACATCTCCACCGGCTGGCCGGTGCCTTGGTAGAGAAGAAGAGTCTTGATCCAGGCTCCACCGGTCGACCGGTGAGGAGCCACCGGCTGGCCGGTGGAAAGACAGTAGATTGCACTATTTGGGCTGGATGCCACAGGTCGACCGGTGGCAGAGCCACCGGTCGACCGGTGGGGAGGCAGTGGCTCAGCCTTGAGCCAGGGTGCCACCGGCTGGCCGGTGGTCAAGCCACCGGCTGACCGGTGGACTGAATTTCAGTCCACTTGAAGTCCATTCTTGGGCCAACTTCTTGGCAACCTTGTGCCTATCATCCACAACACTTAAACACAATGTTAAACACATATTAAAGTGATTGTGATCATGAAAATCAAAGAGTGTGGGGTACAACAATCTCCCCCTATTTTGATGATCACAATCACTTATCAAGCAATGTAAAAACTTAAATGAAATGCATGCCTAAATGATAAATGAAAATAAATACTAAGCATGAGAGAAAAGATTCTCCCCCAATCAATCAAGAAATTTCTCCCCCTTTGTGATTATCAAAATAGCACGGGGCATTAAACTTGATTGAGGGAATAAATTGAAAATCAAGATTTTAAACACAAGATTTGAGATTTGAAAATCAATTGAGATTTTTGAAATTGAAATGAAAAATTGAATAACAGTTTGAATTGAAAGTTTTGAATCAAAAACTAATTGAAATTCGAAATTTGAAACCAAATGAAATTTTTGAAATTGAGAGTTTTGAAACCAAGTGTTGAAATTGAAAGGAAAAATTTTGAATACACAGAAAGGCTTAAAAGATCCTAACTCCCCCTAAATAAAAACAAAAAGTCATTGGGGAGAGGGATTTTGAAAAGAGACAATTTTAGGCCCGGAGAGACTCGCAAGAAGGGATTTTTCAATCCATACTTGTCTCATGGCGGGTCTTCTCCTATAGAACTCATCGGAATAGAAAATAGATTTGGGTTGACCGTACCGGGCGTTTTTACAATTACACTCATAAATGAGATGCCCGGTTTTCTTGCAATAATTACAAAATTTGTAATCGGAGCTCCCCCTTACAAAAACGGTTTGAGCATGGGAGGAGGAGGCTCGGTTGGTGTAGCCAAGTCCATTGGTGGTTCTAGAAACCCTTTGGGAACCAAGTATATTGTTCAAGTTTTGTTCCCCTTGGGTGAACATGGCTAAGGTCTC
The DNA here is from genome assembly GCA_963277665.1 of Viscum album. Taxonomy (NCBI): domain Eukaryota; kingdom Viridiplantae; phylum Streptophyta; class Magnoliopsida; order Santalales; family Viscaceae; genus Viscum; species Viscum album. The sequence goes on along the minus strand of OY728150.1, from coordinate 28,744,633 downwards.
TCTAAGGTCTTTGATGGTTGATTCCATGGAATCAACATTTGGAAAATTTTGGATTTTAAGGGTGAGTTCCTCGTTCTCTTTGAGAAGTTGGTCTTTTTCGGAGGAAAGTTTTTTGAAAGACTTTTTCAAAGCAACAAATTTTGAAGATAGTTCATGAAAACCTTTTTCTAGTTGATCTCTAGCATGTGAGAGTTCTTCATAAGATAAATGATTTAAAGAATTTGAATTTGAAGAACAAGAGGAGGAGGAATCGGAAGAAGTTACCTCATGGAATGCCATTAGGCATTTGTTACCGTTGTCGCTCGAGGAGGAGGAGGAGGATGAGGTGTCACTCCATGTGGCCTTGAGGACCTTCTTCTTTCCTTTTTCCTTGGCCCGTTTCTTGTTGAGTGGGCAATCGGGCTTGTAATGGCCCTTTTCGCCGCACCCGTAGCATTTCACCTTGGGCTCGGATTTTTCGGTGGGTTCTTGCTTTCGGTGCTTGCGGGATTTCTTCTTCTTCTTGTGCTTCTTCATGAACTTATGCATTTGGCGGGCGAGATTCTCCATTTCCGAATCGCCGCTCGAAGATGATGAAGATGAGGAGGAAGAGGATGAGGAGGAGGAGCTTACTTCTTTTTGTACCTTGAGGGCAATGTTCTTTGGTGTCTTGATAGGTGTGCCCTCCTTTTGAGCTTGCCTTCTCATCGTGATCTCATAAGTCATGAGAGATCCGATGAGCTCCTCTACCGGCATATTTTTGACGTCCTTAGCTTCTTGGATCGCCGTCACCTTTGGTGCCCATGAGCTCGGAAGGACCCATAAGATCTTCTTGACCATCGTCTCGGCTGAAACATTATCACCAAGAGATTTCCTTCCATTGCATACGTCAGTAAAGCGAGTAAACATTTCAGAAATTGACTCATTTGGATGCATGGAAAAAGATTCAAAATCCTGTCTATACATATCTAATCTAGTATCCTTGACTTTATTAGTGCCTTCATGGGTCACTTCTAAAAGCTTCCAAATTTCATGTGCGGAGGTGCAAGTGGATACACGATTAAATTCATTTCTATCTAACCCGCAATGAAGAGCATTCATGGCTTTGCCATCAAGCTCGAAATTTCTAATGTCGGCGGGGGTCCATTTGGATTCGTCGGGGGAGGAGAGGGTGTAACCTTGCATGACAATTTTATATATGGGATACCCTATACTTCTAAGAAAGGTAGTCATGCGGGTTTTCCAATAATTATAGTCGGTCCCATCAAAAAATGGAGCCCGACCCAATGAGAGGCCCTCGGGGGCGAAAGAGGTTGATGCCATCTTAATGGATCTTAAATTTGAAACCGGGTTAGGGTATTACTCAAATTTCCCTCTGATACCAATTGTTGGGTCGGAAGAACAAGCGAGGAATGATGGCAAGAGGGGGGTGAATTGCCTTTTAAAAAAAATTGATTAACAATTAAAAACAAAAATCAAAGTTGCAGCGGAAAATAGAAGGCAAGACACACAAAATTGATAACGGAGTTCGGCCAAAAACCCGGCCTACGTCTCCGCTCCCAACTCAACCGTTGAGAGATTCCTACCGCTTGCTTTTCAATGGTTTTAGCAAGAAACCCACTAGGCTTTGAGGTAGCACTAGGACCTATTACAGCTTGCTTTTATTGGTTTAGCAAGAACCCACTTGCTTTTAATGGTTTAGCAAGAACCCACTAGTCTTTTTACGGGTGAAGACTAGCTCACCGAGACACAAGCCTTTTAAAGGAAAAGCATGAGAAAACCTCTTCACACCTTAGTGGTGGTGTGAGAACCCAAAGAAGGGGAGATGAGAAAAGAGTTGGGGTTTGTAGGCACAAACCCAATTTTAAAGCTCAAAAAGAGATAAACAATAAAACCCGTAATGGAGAAGCCTTGGGCGCCTTTGATTGATTGATGATGTTTGAGGGCCGCTTCCAAGCTTCTATGGAGGTGCTCTTGGATGTGGAAGTTGTTGGAGCACTTTGGGTTCCCTTGGAACAATCCGTCGGAGCTTCGCCAAAGATGTAAAAATGTGTCCGGTGGCTTGTATATTATTCCGGGGCTTCCTAGGCCTTTATTTATAGGCTAGGAACCTTCAAGTATCCGTTGGAGGGCTTTGGAGCCGTTGGAAAAGGCCTCGGAGCCGTTGGGAGGCTTTTGGAGTTGACTGGTCAAAGCCAACGGCTAGTTTGACCAGTGCTACCGGCTGGCCGGTACAGCTCCACCGGCTGGCCGGTGCCTTGGCAGTGGAGGAGAAGTCTGGTCCAGGGGCCACCGGTCGACCGGTACATCTCCACCGGCTGGCCGGTGCCTTGGTAGAGAAGAAGAGTCTTGATCCAGGCTCCACCGGTCGACCGGTGAGGAGCCACCGGCTGGCCGGTGGAAAGACAGTAGATTGCACTATTTGGGCTGGATGCCACAGGTCGACCGGTGGCAGAGCCACCGGTCGACCGGTGGGGAGGCAGTGGCTCAGCCTTGAGCCAGGGTGCCACCGGCTGGCCGGTGGTCAAGCCACCGGCTGACCGGTGGACTGAATTTCAGTCCACTTGAAGTCCATTCTTGGGCCAACTTCTTGGCAACCTTGTGCCTATCATCCACAACACTTAAACACAATGTTAAACACATATTAAAGTGATTGTGATCATGAAAATCAAAGAGTGTGGGGTACAACAATTAGTACACAACATGTTTCCCCACATAGGGTGTCACCCCTATGACAAGGTTGTGTATATGGACATAGGAACATGACCATGTACCATTACATATACTTCCACATGGGTAACTTAATGTGTGATCCATCACATGGGTTGTCCAACCAAGGAAGTGTTACAAATCATGAAGGAGGGATACAAGTTGTGTTATCATTAGCTGTCAAAATCCCATATTCATTATCATTGAAAGGGGTACAAGTCGTGCGTTCATTATTTATCATGGTGTGTAGTCGGATTATCCACAATTTTCTAGACCAGATTCACATTATCGAGTATGAAAATTCAACCTTCTAATCCACCCGGAATCTATCTAAAATTCATTGATCTTATGAAAAATCATGGTCTCCATCCATTGTTCTCCAATGAATGACCACCTGTGAAGCATTGGGGTTCCGTTTCCTGGCCTATACACACTGCCCCTCTGCACCATACATTCCTAGGTCTTGAATATATAAAAAACATCATCAATATACAAAAAATCCATATATTTTCTACGAACACCAATCCTCATATCGTTTCGGAAACCACTAAATATATGGGTGTGTGATCACACTCAGTACCACCCAATGATTGTCAAACTGAGACCTTAGGGTCCAACTAGTGATGGAAGTGAGTAAAAAAGGGAAAAAATAATGTGAAAAAATGTTCAAACATCATTGGAAAATATTTATTGGGAAATAATCACGAACATGAAACTGGTTTTATAAAACAATTGAGATAGTCAAATTAATCAGTACTCAGGTAGGTGAAAAGGATGAAATTTGGCATAGATATAAAACAAGGGAAAATTATCTATAATATTTAATCAAAAGGGAATTAAAACGAAAATTTAATATTCCTTCCTTGTTTATGGATCATGTTTTGATGAATAATACACCCTCCAATGTTCAAAAGAATCCATTGTGTTTGTTACGTCCTAATTGTACCTGATCTAGCATTTCCTCATCATCTAATGAGATTCACAAATGGAAGGAGGTAGGAGAGATTCATTAGTGATTCCGGTATTATGATTCTAACCAAGGACATTAATCCATGAATATATCTTTATAACAACATATCTAGCTTAAAAATGAATGATTACTTAATTAATTAATTAATCCAGAGAATGTATCGACAATGATCGAGGAGTCTAAATGATCTATGGCAACCAATTTAATACCAAACCTATGGTAAAAGTTTCATTCCGTACTCAAAAATGATCTCATATTTCTGATATGAATCTATTTTTATGATTTATCTCATTTTCTTTAAGAAGATGTGTGAGAATTATGTGAAATAAATTGAATATTGTTATAAACAGTATTTCGGGTACATCAAATGTCAAAATAGAATGTTGTCTCAGCACCTAGCCCATGAAATATATAAAAATGATTAAATGTATTACACGGAAAAAAACTAGGTCACTATATAATTCCCTCCTTCAATATTTTCATCTCCAAAAACAAAAACTATTATAACAATTTGGATACTGATCCCATACATAGATCTATCGCAATAAGGAACTCTACTACACACTCCTTAGATTCCATGTAACACAATCCAAGTAGATGATCCATCCATATAGGGTCCTCTCCAAACAATCCACGAACATCTCTAGGTTCTCCAAAAAGGTGGATCCATACTCGACGTCCATATTTCCTTAAGAAATGACTTTTGTTTGTTCATACACATATCTCTTTATTTGTGACATGTGAAAGACATTATGTACCTGCTCTAGATCTTGGGATAGGGTGGGGCATTCATAATCCTATCTAACTCTCTTTATTACCATGAACATCCCGATGAACCTTTGGGACAACCTGCATCTCTAGAAGAATATCTAAAATTTTCATCATGGGAAGAATATAGAAAAACATGGTCTCCCTACTGAAACTCCATGGTCCTTCAATGTTGATATTTGTGTGATATATGAATGAAATGGGTTATCTTCATCTGCTCATAGACGACCTCGAATTTATTCACTGTCCCCTTCACCATTTTTGGTCCCACAATAAATGTCACAACGATCTCTTTCTAGCACAATGGTGACCTGTAGGGTTTCTCATACACAGCCTTAATTATTTTCACGATAATGGTAGGGTGGAAGTTTTGTTGTATGAAAACTCTTCCAAGTACAGGTGATCCTCTAATCATCAGCCAATGTCTAACATCCATGTCCTCTGTATATCAACCATCACCTGGATTGTATGCGTGGTCTACCCATTGGTATAGGGGTGAAAGGCAGTACCAATCCTCATGTGGGTCCCAAATTTCTCATGTAGTGCTCTCCAAAACTATGACATTAACCACACAACATTATCAGAGAAAATCATTTAGGGAACCCCTTGAAAGTGATTGATCTCTTGTATATACAACTTCTCCAAAAATTCCACCAAACCCTTCTCCCTAATAGAATGAAAGAGTGTTGACATCAACAGTCTGTCAACTATTTTCCAAATGGTTTAATGACTATTCACAATGTGTGGATTCTTTATCCAAATGTTTATGGATTCCCCCACCCCATTTCCACTCAAGGAGCTCACGGGGTTTGAAAAAACCTATTAAAACATGCTTCTTGGCCTTCACCTTCTAGAAAGAGAGACACTAAGAGATTAGATCAACTACACATCATTTCATACAGGAAGACCAGAACATATGTTGATGGTGTCTATACATCTTCCCCATACCAGGATGTATAACTTGGAAAGAACCGTGAAATGCCCGCATCACCTCCTATGGTGTTGTAACTAGAACAACTATTCACCCTAAACAATATAATGTGATTCCCTCATTAGTAATCACCATATAGTGAGTCTACTAGGGTTATAAGATCACTTAATACCTCATAGTCGATGTCCCCATGATAGGACCCTCTTACACACTTGAGAAGCAGACGAGTCCATGCCATTGACTAAAGAATATATGTACACCCCTCCTTCACCAGGGTCCACTATAAGAAGGAAAACTACTCTGAGGAATCATGCACAAATCAATCACGAGACTTCCTACTGAGGGAATATTCTACCATGTTTCCCATACCAAGAGTATAGACTATCTATAATTCAGATTCTTGTAGAAACTCCAACCAGAACATCTGATATTCATATCTCTCTGCGTAAAGACATACCTAATATTCCGGTGGTCTTAGTAAACAAAAATTAATTCTCCAAGAAGGTAGTGGCTAAATATTCTCAGGGTTATGACTACCACTGATATATATTGTTCATGAGTCATGTATTTCATATCTTGGGGTTTAAACTTCCTCAACGCATTTGTGATAAATTCATGTCATTACATTAAGATGCCTCCAAGCCCAAATCCTAAGTAATCGCAATAAACTAAAAAAATCAAAACCATACTATGGTAGTCTCAACACTGGAGCACACACCAACCACATCCTAAACTCCTCATTGCCCTACAAGAACAACTCATTCTAGGTAAGTGACCTCCCTTTCCATTTTGGGGTGGCCAATGGGGTTGTGATTCTAAAAATTTCTGCAACAAACCTCCTGTAGAATCCCTAATGAAGAAATCCACAGAAATGTGATATGATCATGGGAGTTTCCTAAGAAATAAAAACAACTATCATAACTGGATATATGGATAAACCATGATTATAATTTAAATGATTTAGAAAGTGAAACTCATAAATCATGTACTTTAACATTGAGATCTTTTCTTATAGGTGGATATCTCAATCAAAATGTTGGACTATTCCCATTTTCTATGTATATTCCTCGTCTGATGAAGTGTATAATCTTATGTCATTAATTAAGATGAAAGAAATATTCTAATTATATCTCTAAGACCAAGTTCATAAAATCCATAAACAAAACTAGGGAATTCAACACACCAAAGGGAATCACTAAGAAGTCATAGTGTCCACAACAACTTTTGATTTCCAACATTAGAATATCAGGATCACAAACACTTATCAAGTGGTGGTCGGACCTAAAATAGCTAATTGAGAAAATTCTCTTACCTCACAACAGGTCAAATAATTCTTCACTCCGTAGTATGGGGATTTTTTTCTTTATCATGGCCCGGTTCAAGCGAAGATAATCCATTTATAGCCATAGGATCCCATCCACCGTTTTCACAAACAACAATAGAGATACCCAGGGGACACACTAGGTCTGATGAAACCCATCTCTCAAAGGTCATCCAAATACAATATAATCTTCCATATCTATATAGGGGCTATATGATATTCCACTGAATATATTAGAGCTATTTCGGGATGCAATTAAATGTTAATCTCCATCTCCCACCTCGAACGTAGTCCCTGAACATTCTCGGGGAATATGTGTATATAATCCTCCACAACTGATAGAACATAGAATCCTGATGATACTGACTAATTGAGGAATATATTCACTAAATAATGTGTGATGGGATTCATCCTCTAGATATTAGAACCCATTTTCCCTAAAATGAGATATCTCTCTCCAGAAAAGTAGAATCTCTTCCTGTCACAACATCGGAATCTGAATTTTCTGCAGTGGCATTCAATCTATTCATTCATCATGGAATGCCAATTAAAACCCAAGATTATTTCATAGGGTTCCACTGTGATGACCAAAATTTCCCAATTGAACATCTCTCTACCATGTGATATCTCTCAATACCAAAAAATACATGATACCGAATAAGTGTTCCCTTTGGGAACCTCAAGATGATGTTGCTTGTCTAGAACCTCAAATGGGGGGTCTTTCTCTCATACATGGTGTTTCAAGATAATGAAATCACTGGAACCTATGTATACTAATAATGGAGAATGTGTAGAATAAACATTCACCATAAATCTAATCATCTCATGTGATTTGGGGGCATAAACCTCTAAAACCAGTAATTGTCTACATACCCAACCACAAGATCTTTCAGTCTTATGTGGGATACACAGTGCTAGTTGCAGAAGGATCTGATAGAATCTTCCACCAACCATAATGTATCCTTATCTTTCACAAACTCCGACTCCCTAGGGACTATCATTCCCATGCCTAGGATATCCCAGATCATAGTGAAGTCTCTATCGTGGCGGTCTGTCCACTATATTCACATGTTTCTCATCACGTCTGGTCGTGCAGCCTCATGCTATGTGACCTCTATCATCAAAAGTAATTCACTCCCCCTCTTTGAGCTATAAAAGTACTCCACTCTTCTTCTAACCACATTCATGGGTCTTATCACAAGGTGGGTCTCATGCACTTAGATCCTATCGCATAGTGTGTGTTTGCTTCTATAGAAGGATAAACTCTAAAATTCCAAAATCCAGGTCCAGTTGTCTAGTGACCCTTAGATAGAATGTTTTCTATCACCTTTTCCCACTGCAACACCTCTTCACTGGTGGGGATGAGCGATGTAAACAACCTAACATAGATCTCTGTATGGATTCCCTTCTAAATATTTCATGCTCAGAATTATCCATCCCGGATAATTTCAAGACATTACCTCATAAAGTCTGTCAACATCACTACATACTCAACCACCATCATTCCTCCCTGATCCAAATCTAAAAGATCCTTTATCTAGATTGGGAACATGTAAGAGGAGTAGTACTCCTCACAGAACAACAATGAGAAGTTGGTCCATGAGAGTGTTGAATCATCGTGAATCTACAAAACAATGTTCCACCAATGCCTAGGTGATCTACAGAAAATTATAGCTACCAATAAAACAACATAATCCATTAGGATTAAGAAAAGAATGAATATATAGACCACATAATTTATCCAATACTCCTCTTCCTGAGGATCTGGCACGTTGCGGAACCTCAGCTCCCTTTGGTGCAAGAACTCACAGAGCATACTAAGGCTGTATGTACCCTCAACCAACTATAATTGAATGATCTACTTCTCAATCGGTTGATCTGATTCTACATGATCATCTATAGGAAGGGTTCATGGGTTGTATCCTTAACTAAGGCATCATCCCTCATCGGTTTGTTGTCATAAATCGGAACAGGTATCCCGAATGTCTTTCATTTCCGAGGCATCTGGATATAAATCAAGACATATTAAGGTCTGATGAATATATATATCAATAACCATTGTGGTATGACTTGATTAGGGCAGTCAATGACTCAATCCAATATTATGCATTTACCAATGATCCCCTCAACAAATGTCTCAGTAGGAAGAGTTAACATGTAGGTGTTCAATGTCCTAGTTAATGGATACATCAGCCTCCACACCATCACTATATTACCTGGCTAGAGTGACATAGTTGAGATACATTGACATTGTTTCTGTATACCCAACAAAATACTCTTTAGGGGTATATTCCTAAATATTTACTGAGGAATGAACTAGCTCTGATACCAATATTTAACATACTCAACCCAAGTCAAGGATCGATCTATAATTACCACAAACCCACCTCCATAGGCCAAGGGTTGGAGAATAACATTGAAGGTATATCTTACATGATCTAGACTTTTCAAAAATACCCGAATTCACACACATATCCATCTCAATGAAAAAGTATATAGGGAAATATTAATATATGAAACACTACTATAATGTTGACAGAGCATGTATAAACCTATATAAAATACAAAATATAGTAGTGTGATATAAAAATTAAAGGGAAAAAATACATGCCCAGCCAGAAATATATTCCAACACAGAAAACCTATAAAAATTAAACATCTGAGATAGATCATCTCCTGAATACCAAGATAAGACCATTGTATGTTTTCAAAGAACCTAGTACCCCTGTGATCCTTTATAGTCACATATAACATATATTTCATATGCCTAGGACACAACACGTGTAGGAAAATACAATGTAGGGGTGATTATATATACACACATTAATATTCCAAAAAATTAAAAGGGGAGTTGTAAGAGATAAAAAAGTAATAGAAATACATTAGTTGAATGATAAGGTAAAAATAACAATTTATCCTAACACTAAAACTAAATGTAACCCTATACAATCACAAGTGGATCTACATGGTGGGTAGATGGGATACCCATTGATTCGTCACCACCAATAATAGTAGAGTAGACTCATCCAACCATGAGAAGGAAAACACAAAAAGAACATGGAATACCCCATGAATCATCTCCCCTATTTCAAAGAGAATAATAAAATCCAAGATGTGCCTATTGAATGTTGTATATATATATAAATATTATTAGTCAAAGAAATCCAAAATGAGAGAGTAAGGGGATCGACATAACATAGCTCATCCCCAGTAGACGAGTAAGCAAATAGTTTAGAAATTACACCAATGATGGCCAAAATATTATGTTTTTTTCATAGAAGTAATTGCCCATTTGAAACCAAACCTCTTCACTATGTCACGATATTGAGGAGGCACAAACTCGACATAGATGACTCACACCATAGTCTGTCAAGGGGTTCCACCAAAAAAGTATCAGTAGAGGACCCACACCCATGACGATGGGGTGGTTTCACTCTAGTGTCATGGGGATCTAATCCCTATATTCATAGGGTTTCCACTCTGTATATTAGAGGTTACAAATCCATGTTGATGGGAGGTTTCACTCTATAGTTTCATAAGTCATTCCTTAGTGTGATAGTGGCATCACACTTTGGTCACATAAGACTCACACCCTACCCTGTTGGGGGGTTCCACACAGATGAGGATGACCCACACCCAGGTACAAAAGGGGTTTCCAATATTTCCATCGAGGACCAATGCGTAAATAGTAGGGGGTTCTACCAAATGTAGAGGAGACACACCCAGGTAAAATATAGTTTTCTACTCTACTCATCGAGGACTTTTTCCATAACTATTAGGGGTCCCACTCGAAAGGTTTTCATAGAGGACCACACCCATTCTGATGGGGGGGGGGCACCCTAGTTTTTGAGGACCTAAACCATAGTAGGTCATAGGGGTTCCACTAGGATCATTGAGGATTCACTCCCTACCCGGTAAGAGGGTTACACTCATAATAATCCTCCCATGAACATTCTTATCAGTTATATCATCGAGCAGCCCCTAAACAAGCACATTTCTTGTAACAGTTGACCTCATATCTCAAAATACACAACCAATGGAACCATCACATTCAACCTGAAAAACACCTAGTAATGGAAAATTTCTGGCCGAAACCGAACATCAAATGAATGTGATACATAGAAGTGAATTTTCATGGATATGAATCAAGGGATAAACTATGTGTGAGGGGACTCACACAACATGTGGTCCAACTACACAACCTAGTTATATCCTTAGCCGGTACATGGATCCCTATATGTTTAGTAGTACACGCCGTACCGATGGACTACACAACATTTCACACCAAACTATAACTAGGAAGTGTCCCTTTAGTCTTGTTTGTGTACTTTAATCCTATGTTTGTGTATTTTAGTACCCAATATATTTCCTCCCACCAAGTTCCTATCGACTGACTTGTCTTTTTCCAAGTACATGGGTTCATGGTAATGTAATTCTATATAGGTTCTCACCCATGAGACCAATCACACAGGTTGCACAACTGGGGATGGGGGTACACAATGTGTAGGAGGGATACATGTCATGTCATCCTTTGCTTTTCAAAAACCACATTCATTACCATTAAGGGGGTTTAATGTCATGTATTAATCATCGTACATGGCATGTAGTCGAGGTTTTTATAGTTTCTAAAATCCCATTACCACACATGAATCTGTTCATTCGTCCTTAAATTCCACCTATAATATGCCTAAAACTCGTCGGTCTACCAAAAATCATGGTCTTTGGCCATCTTTACCCAAAAAATAGCCATAAGAGAAGCATCGAGGTTTCATCATTTGACCCATATGCACAAAACCAATATAGATTAGATTACTTAGTTTTGAATCACCAAACAAATAATATGTAACTTGAAAATAATCTAGATCTTCACTGATATCATTGATCCCCTCCTTGTTTGCAAGATGCCTGTGAATATGACAATTAAATCAGGCTTGGTACCACCTAAGAGTTATCAAATTGGTACCTCAGGGTCCAACTAGTGAAAAATGTGAACAAACAAATAAAAATTCACAATAAAAAGGTATAAAATTCATTGGAAATATTTAATTTGGAAAATATAAATAATGGGAAATTAGTGAAATAGAGTAGTTGATATAATCAAATTTAAATTTACCTTGGTGCATGCAAAGACTGTAATTTTGAGCATATCAATTTAAGGGGTTGATCTGATGAAAATATTTAATTAAAATGAAAAACCCCATTTTTTGGAATTCCTATATTATGGATCATTTTTTATGATTAACGAATCCACCAATGTTCGAGATAAGTTTTTTCATTTCATGCATCTTGATTTACACCGATCTAGAGTTTTAATATCTTCTGGTGAGATCCACCAATGAAATGAGGATGGAGATGGTAGTTGGTGATCATATGATTATGAGGCTAACCCTAGAAATTTGTCCATTAAGGTGTATTTATAACATTGATTCATGAAAAATAAGATTTCATGAATGAAAGAAAAAATTATTTAATTAATTAATCCACTGAACGTACCTCAAATGAGAGAGGAGTCTGAATGTCTCGTACCGACCAATTTTATGTTGTGGCTAGGCTAAACACCATGTTACAGAATCAACCTTGGTCTCAGATTTATAACTCAAGATCCCTTTAAGAGTTATTTCATTTCATTATGAATCTATGTGTACATAATATAAAATAAATTTAATATTTTATAAAAATAATTTTGGGCACACCCTGCCATGGAATCACTTTCCATATCAGTTCCTAGATCTATAAATATATTTAGAAATATTTTGAAGTCTTACATGGTAAAAAAATTGTTCTATACTACCATGATTTTATCTACTCTAATCCATATATTTTTCATCCTTGGATGTGGCTTTCCAATATATGGATGGGAAGAGTGCCATGGATCCACCCAAGGTTTATGAGACTAAATTGGTAGGATTTTCCATAATGATATATTATTATGAAACTGGGTTTGAAAAATTTCATTAATTAATTAATTTTATTAATTAATAAATCCATTAATTTAATGGCCAATGACTGCTTTATCTTATTGCCGGACACTAATGCATTTTAGGTCATTCCTAGGGTAAACAACATATTTTAGACTCAACTATTGTCTCAAATTTATTATTTAATATTCTGTTTAAGAGTTGTCCAATTTTATCTAATGAACTACCTACATGTAATATAAATTATATTTAATATTTTTATAAAATAAATTCTAGGAACACAAGGACATGGAATCATATGTTGTCTCAAAACCTAGCAGTAAAAATATTTATACAAATATTTTATATTCCTGCAAGGAAAAAATCGGGTGTCTACATTTATAATGGTATCATGTTATCTATAAATGTAAATGTATTTTTTCTATAGAATTCTAGAAGTAAGGTATTTCTATGGTTCATGATATCATTAAATTTATGAGAATATTCCTTGATAAGATTATTTTTATGGTCAAAAATCACTCGTATTTCCAACATATGTTTTTACTACTATGATGGATAATTAAATAAATTTTAAAAAAATTAAACATGATTTTATTAAATATTAATTCTGTATTCAACCATGATATCAATTTTTATTAATATAAAGGAACTATAAATATTTATGAAAACATCATCAATTACTTATAATGTTTAAAACCATAATGATGAGTTATGTTTTTCTATATGTTAAAAAGAACAGATAAACAAATAAAATAGGTCATTTTATAAAAATATTATTATAATTAAACTTTTATTTTAGTGTCACACATAATTATAACCCATATTATTTAAAATAGTAATAATATTTTCAATGAAATAAAATAAAAATTAAAAACCTATATCTAGATTTAATATGAAATTTTTTAAAATTGTAATTGGGGAGGAAATTGGTAATATTATATCAAGAGGAAATAAAAATAAATATAATAACAAAAAAAATTAATATAAGTATAATAAAATTATTATTAAAGGAATTTATTGTAAACTAATATCAAAATGTAAATTAAAAGAGATGTTTAAGAAACTGTTATTTTTGTATAGTAACGGGTTTTCGAAAAGGGTTTATTGAGGTGAAATGTATTATATCCCATCATTGATGGAAACAAATTAAGACAATTCAATGAAAAATTAATCATATAATAACAATATATGGTGGTTTACTATAATTTTTTTGTAAATAATCACATATAATTATGGGTATAGAGGCTTTCAATACCCTTATATTTATGAAATTAGTAGTTATCAAAATCCTTCAATGATAATAAATTTATTTGAATATATTCCCTTAAATTATTCTAATGTATTATAATTAAATGGATATATCATGATTTGAAAATTTATATATGGTTGTTAATAGATATAAAGAAAAAATTGGAAACTAATTATAAGGACATGTAATGGAAAACCTTACCTTACTCATAGAGTCTCCTTAATTGTATTATCTTAAAGCATTCAAAAGAGGGGATTTTGGTCACACAAGGGGCTTCAAGATGTGACAATGGAAATTTAGATATGGATTTGGGAAGATAAAATCCATTTTAATTATATCTTAAAGTTTGGATAAGTTGGTGGAGGATGAGGGATTATATTCCCAAGAGGGAGGAGTATTTTATAATAAAGTGTTTATTATTTTAATATTTTTTCCAAATAATATGAATAGTATTTATTTCAATTATATTTATTAGTTTATTATTTAAAATTTATGCTTCATTTATAGTCCAACCAACTTAAATAAAAATTAAATCATCGAAAAACTAATTTAAAGGAAGAGACCAAAAAAAGGTTTTTATTTGAATAATAAAGAACATAGGATATAAAATTTCATATATATGTTGATAAATTAGAATTGTTTCATTGAATTATTTGAAATATAAAATTAACTTTATGTGTAAAAAAATGTTACTTTAATTTTTATAAAAATTATATATCTTGATGATGTTGTAAAATATATTTTTATTTAAAAAAAACTATGTTTTTTCATATTCACTAAAAAAATATACATTTTAGAATCATAATAAATAACACAATATAATTTCAATGACAGTATTTCAAAAATTGATTAATTTTTATAGAAATAAAATATTTTATTTATAAAATTTAATTTCTAAATAAAATCACAAAATACATAGAAAAAAATATGTTAATATAAAAACTATTTCTTTTATTATGAGTGGTTAAATTTTAAAAAAATTATTGTCTCTTTGTTATTATATGACTATTTATTTATTATTCAGTCATATTAAAAAAGTATGAAATCTTTTTCTAATTAATTAGAATTTAGATTTTAAATAAAAATCATAGGAAAAAATTCTAACGGGATAAACATTATAAGTTTTTTACAATGTTTTGTCAATGACCATTTTAAATTTCTAAAAACCCTAGTATACCAATTTAATTTAAATTTTGTATAATAAGATTTTATAAATATACATAATTACATTTAAAAATAATAATAAATGTTTCATAATGATTTAATTTCAAAACATGACGAATAATATTTACAAAAACATTTATGATTAAAGAATATAAACATAGAAAAATAAAGAAGCCAAGTATAATTTTAATGAAATATCATTGAAATTAAAATTTAATAGTATCATTTTTGATTAAAAAAATATTTAATCACTTAATTCATCAAAGTTTTCACATAAGATTCCATATGAGTTTAATTTTGATGATTATATTCTATTATTTTCTGAATATGAGAACATGAATAATTCTTTAGTAACTATTATATTAAAAGGATCTAATATCCATGATTTTTTTAAAATATAACTATTAATGATTGTAATTTTAGTATTAAATTAAATTAAATGTATAAAATGACAAATTATTAGTGTAGAAATATTTTATAAAAAAAATATTATTCAAAAATATTCTTTCTACATGAATTAAAATTTTGATAAAAATATATATAATGAAATATTCATAGTTCATATATTTATATATATACGATTGTCTTTGTGTCTTTGTGTGGTAAAATCATTTAGAAAAAATAAATAAAATCAATTTAATTATTAAAAGATTAATTTAAAATGTAAAATTGATTATGAAGTATTCATTTGACATTCCGGATGTCTCAAAAATCATTATAATTTAATATGATTCTAACACAAGCCTTGATGACTTTTTTAATATGGAGTAGTTTGGTATGTTGAATACCATGTCATTGGTTTGAGCATAAATGATGAAGGGTTTATGGTATCATAAAACATGTATTACATAATGTCCATAGATTTAGATAGACTAGTAAGTGTATGATCATACCTATATAGTACATATTATGCCTTTATCTATTCGGGTGAGGTGCATATGATGTCATCGTACTCTATAATGAATGGCATGTATTGTAATCTTTGAGATGGTTAGTCTATATTTAGATAATTTATAATTTTTGAGTTGGATATATGGGATTTAAAAATTATATTTCCCAGATTAACATGATATCCTGAAAAAAGGGACTATTTTATTATTCAAACATTCATATGATTCTTTAAGTGGACACTAATTCAGAGACACGTGTTTCAAATAATGATCAGGTCAGATCCCTTTATAACATGATTAGAAATTATCTTTTTCTAAATCATTATCATTGATTTCATTTATGGATCTAGAAATTCATAATTGGATTGAATTATATAATGGGTAGTGGAGTCACAATGTGTATTCTTTCAATGGAAAATCATGTTTATGAAACTTTTAAATCAAATGAAATAAATTGTATGTTATCCAAAATATGTTTTAAATAAAATTTTAAAACATGATTCATATAATGTCACCTCTTTTTAAAATCTATGACATAATTTCCAAAAAATATGTTATGGATGATATGTAGAAGGGGATTCTAGTTTTGTTTCAAAATTTCTCCCATATGATAGGCTATATTGTGAATGTGTGTAGGCCATTGAGGGTTCAATAAAGGTTTTAGATTTCTGGATTTTGGAACAAGATTGGACATAAAGGAATTGTTTATTAGTAAATGTTATGATATCCCATGGGAGAAATCGTGATGTTGTGGATATCACCATACCATCTTCAGATATGTATTTAATAATGTTAAGTGACAACAAGTTTTAATGGATTTAATTTTTCTCAAAAATAAATTATAAATACTTATTCATCATTAGATGATTTTAATTAAGAGTTTTAACATCCAAAAAAATGATTATGTGTCAAAAATAATATATAAATTGGTTAAGGTACTTATAAACATTGAAGATTTTATAAAATAGTTCATTTATCAGGCTAAATATTGATATTCTAAGGTGGTTTCTTATATAATCTATATAATAATTCGTACAGTTTGTGATTAATGTGGTTTATCTCAATCAGTAATTGTCTCCAATATGAACCTTTTATTTTCAATGATTTCAATCATTCCATTAACCATGTTTATTTCATATGGTGTTGTTAAAAGTGTTCCTACCTAAGTATCAATTGTATCCCATTATCCATCAATAATTCTAGGTTAATGAGTATTTATTCTTCTTCTAGGAAGTTTCAAAAAAACTTCTATTAAAATATTTTTTAATGTGGGTTAACTAGTATAAGGTAAAATATATTCATTGTTCTTAATTTATATTTATTCTAAATACAAAAAAATACACAGTTAAATAGGTTTTGGAGTGTTTTTTCACCCTTTTTATAAGTTATACATTCCTCTAAAACCCAAAGTGTTTATTTGTGTCTATGTTGTGTGCTTTTATATTTTTTCAATATTTTTTGGTGTCTATTAGTTTTTGCATATGTGGGTCGATTCATGGTTGCTTTTGTTCAAGTGGGGGGTGTGGATGGGAGTTCAAGTAGTTAGGTGTGAGTGAATATGAATATATTTCGGTGTGGGTGGGGGGGGGGGTTATGCCGGTGTCGGTGTGGTTATGTGCTTCTTTTTTTGTGTCTGTTTGTGTGTGTTTGTGTGTTTGTTGGTTTATGTTTAAGTGTGGGTGGGTAGTTGTTCATGTTTTTTGTGTGTGTTTTTATGTGTAGGTGTTCATGTATGGGTGCATGTGTGGGTATGTGGGTGGGTGGGTGGGTATGGATGGGTGTGAAGATGTGTGTGTGTCTTCATGAGCATGTTTTTGTGCGTCACTCAGTGTGTGTGTCAATGTGTGTGTTCATTCATGTATGGTTATAGGTTTTTTTGAGGGGATTCGGGTTGTGTGTGTGTGCATGGATGGGTGACTATTGTGTGTGTTTCCATGTGGTCTTGTTTGTTTGTTTGTGTATGGGAGTGTGTGTGTGTGTGTTTGTGTGAGTTTGGTGTTTCTGTGTGTGTGTTTTTGTTATAAAGTTAACCCCTATTGAATCATTTATGAATTACTTATTCATATTAAATAAGTATTCTTTAATAATTTACAACAATTCAATAATCAACTCTTGTTCTATATGTCAGTCAATATTATCATAAAACATATTATAATTACCATTTTATTCTCAATAACCCTTAAAATATAATACATGATGTTAACTCATATTCAACTACATAACTCGTAATAAATATCATAAATTTATTCTCATTTCATCACAATTAATTTATAACATTCTTTTCATATCATTAAATCCATATAGAAAAATGTATTACTTATTGAGTATTTCTGTTTATTTTAATTAATAATATGTTATAAATTATAACATTTAAAATAGTAAGTATAACAGTAAATTCATTAATAATTCCATATACACACTCAATGAAATTTTCCTTACATAATTCTTCAAAATAATTCACATCCCTTAATATTATTATATGATATGTAATTACCTTCTTAAGATTAATTGTTGTTAATTTAATGGTAATAATTATCTTCATTGAAATAATAATATTTATAAAATGAAATGATTATTGAATAAATTACCTCTTTTAACACTCTAATATATTACATTACGTATTTTTTAAAATTAATTTATTCTCATTGATAGCATACTTTTCATAAATCACTGATCATAAAAAAACTCCAAATTATAATTATTTATTTTTAATAGTTTTCACCTATCCATTGGAACAGTTTGATTGAATCAGGTAAAATAAATTTATTTCTTACCAGTGAATTTGAAATGAAAATAAATACCAATTGCACATGAAGGATGTGTTTTAAAAAAAATATTTCATGCCCACAATAGAATTTCCTTTAATAAATTAATCTAATATCTATTAGTAAAATATATTAATAAAAGTTTTATGTTATATTTTAAATAAAATGTTTTTTAGTTTATCCAACATGTTTTATAGGATTATGTTATGAATAATTCCAATTTGAAACCTAAAGAGCTATATATATATATATTAAAACCCCGCTTTTTTATTAAAAGGCCCCAGCCTTAAACCTTACTTAATCTTGAGTTATTACAAGATTACACATTGAGGATCTTTTCGGGTTTAGAGTTTTAGATAATTAGATCACAAAACTTGCATTACATTCCACATATAAACAAAGTGGTTACATAAAGATAGTATTCTTTATTCTCATCAATGGAAACATATTTAAAATAAAACATGGATTCATTCTTGACACTTCCTTGACACTATCATCATATCATGTACCTTTGCCTTGACCTGTGAAAAACATTTCAAAAAAACTTGGGATGAGCATAAAAAGCATAGTATGGGTTATAAAAATATGGAAAGGAACATAAGTTCATATATACATAAGAATGAAATCATACTTTACCCATAAAACATAAGCACTTTAACATACCTCATGAAATCATGAATAAATCATAGAAATCATAAGACATAAAGGTAACTTGAGGCATTCATAACATTCTTAGGTAGGGAGTAACCCTCTTGGTTACATTTGGAATACCCATCACAGTATATTCCCTAAATATCTATGGAGAAACCTTAACATTTCACTCCTTCACGTTACCCAATGCATTGGAGAGCTATATCGGGCTCACCCGCCCTTAGTTTATCACGGAACCACCCGTCTTCATAATAATGCCCAAGAACCTCAACATAATCGTATCACATAAAACATTCATAAACGAAACATAAAATTTCCACCTTTCAATCACAAGATATCAATACAACACATTGATATAAAAACATTATGAAAACCATTTCCAATACCAAAACAAAATAAAAGTACAAAATGGTATTTATTTTACTTTTTAAAAAAATGGTATGGCTTGTAGAGGAAGACGAAACTCAAATAATGGTCACGGCGGCGAAGAAGTCGTTGTCGCCGCATACGTACGACAAAAAAACAAAAAAATCCTTTTTTCATTTAGTGAAACGCTTCGTATAAAAATATTCCTTTTGGATAAATGTAAAAGTCAATGTGGTTTATACACCGTATAAAAGAAGGTTGTGTATAAAACAAAATATGCCTCAATGAAATGAGATTGAGACGAAGTCCCATACATTGGGTCCGACTTGACTCGGTCATTCTTTAATATCCTGAATAATAAACTTGAGTTAATTTATACTTGTTTAAGAACCTTTTTCAAGTTCATTATTCCTTTTATATCACTTATTTCCATGTCATGAACACTATGTAATTATTTAAGTTAATAACGGTCGTTTAAACGATCATTGGTACTTGAGTAAAAAATAAACCATTTATAATTACAAGTTGTTCATGTATCCATTATATCCATAATGGTATTCATGATTTAGATATCATATATGTCATATATATCCAGTACATTCATTCATTTATAATATTACATAATCATTTAGAGGTAAGAAATGAAATGCACCGTTCATGGAGATGGTAAGCCTTACGTACGCATGAACACTACTTTCATTTATATTTCGTATTTTATAGAATGGAATCATAATGATATATAGGTATATTATAATTCCAGTTTAATATCATATATAATATCATAACTCCATCCTTTATACGTCCCACATATGGTATTAACGAATCAAATCACTTTGAGGGGGCGGTAGTCCGCACTTAAATTAAGATATCGCGTTTACCCAAAATGGAAACCATAAAGGTATGCCCAAAATGAAAAATTCAGAAGCTTAAGGAAAACATAAACATATTATATATCATATATAAATATAGTGTCATCTTAATGGCCACCTTTTAAGGTGTTAAAAGAATGTTGAACAATCATCGTTTCGGGAGGCCGAAATTCACCATCCACGGAAATAGTATGTTCTTTAACCATTAGATGTAGGTGTGTGTAAGTGTAGCTATAATACTTCTTATAAAAACATCCTAGTATATTGAAGATACTGTATTTTTTACAAAAGAAATGAATAAAAAGAGTTTAGGGGGTTGGAGAAGCAAAATAAAACAAAAGGACTCAAGTGAAGACATTACCTTAAAATCGGGTAACTCCCTTTGGTTTGAGCTCAAAGGCTTCCTTGGGAAGACTTCTGCCCAATGTGAGGCTTAAATGAGTAATAGAGGGAAGTGGAGAGACAAAATGGGTAGGGGTTGGCTGAGTCAAAGGCTTTGGAAGTGTGGGTAAGGAGGTAGAGGTGGGGGCCTTGTAAAAGAGGAGAGGAGGGGCACTCTTGGAAAGTAAAGAAATGCTACTTTATTTTATAATGAGTTTCGGATTTAAAAGGTCCCACATTGATATAATTCGAGGTTAAGGTGATAAGGGTTCGAAATCCACCCATCCAATAGGTTTTGGACATGTGTAGGTCATAGATTTTACATTATAATTTCATTTTATTTAAATCCATTATTAATGAGGTAATCGCTGCATCATCATGATGTCATAAATAATTTAATTTATTTAAAGTCTAAAAATTATAAAAAAAATACTTTGATGTGGAAAATTTTTTATCTTTCCAATTAATATTTATAATAAAAAATCGGACTTGTAAAACCCCATGTAAAAAGTATTTTAGTAAAACATCTCATGTTTGTGTCATTTTTACTTTTACATTAAATAAAGAGTTATTTATGTCATTTCCCAACCAAAGTGGATCCACGGGGTCCCCAAGTTGACCCATGGATTTTCTTGGTCTTCCATGACACAGCCAATGATGGTAGGACATGTGTCAAGCTCATCTCATATTATTAAAACATTATATTTACCTTAAACTACACTAATTACCTCTAATCGCGATTAAAAACATAAAAGTTACTATTCACCAAAAAATTATTTTAATCTCATTGAACCACATTTTACTTCTTAATGACAACCATGTATGTCAGATTTTTGAAAATCAAATCACAGAAGTGGAAAAGTTTCATTTAAACGAAAAATTAGTTTCTTTAACTACCACTTAGTGGTTTCACTATTCATCAAAAAATGAATTTTTCAGAAAAATACCAAAACTTCACCCTAAGTTATATTTGATATTCTGAATTCTAAAATGATGTCTATTATACAAAATTCAAATCGTATAAGTTACATTAACGAATTTAATAATTAATTCCTGCTATCATGAAAAATAGCGCGTTTTTATGAAATAATAAGTATCAAAAGATTGACACCAGTTTAAGTCCAATTTCAAAGAGAAATTGATTCCAATGACCACCATTGGATTAAATGGTAAAAATATATTCTAATTCCACTTCAAAACCAATTCAGAAAATAATATAATCATATAAATAAATTAGATTAAAAATAGGGTTTGAATTAAAATACAACATTTTCACTATTTATTAAAAAATGAACTTTATCGAGAAAATACCAAAAATTCACACAAAGTAAATTTTGATGTCCCAATCATAAAGAATAAGTTTATTTTGACAAACATAGCTTATAAAATTGTCAAAAGATAGATTTAAAAATGGTTTTCCATCAAAAGGCAGTAAAACAATCTTATAAAAATATTAGTGTATTCCATGCTTATGATTGGATTTATTTTCATTTTAAGCCTCTAAAACACTATCTAATTCATTAATAGACATAGATAAAAATATCTATTATTCATTACTTACTTGGGATGTTACATCCTTCCCCCCTTTAGAAAATTGCATCCCCGCAATTTATTTACTTATCGAATAAATGGGGGTACGTATCCATCATTGCATTTTCATATTCCCCTGTTGCCTCTTCCATCATGTGGTTTTTTCACAAAACCATTACCTGATTAATCACCTTATTCCGTAAAACTTTCTACCTATGGTCAAGAATCCGGACCGATTGTTCCTCATATGATGGGTTCTCTTCCAGCTGAACTACCTCTGGACTCAAAACATGAGATGGATCTGGCATGTATTTTCTCAGCATCGAAACATGAAAAACATTGTGTACCTGAGATAAAATCGGAGGTAAAGCCACCCGGTATGCAACTGATCCAACTCTCTCCAGAATTTCATATGGTCAAATGAACCTTGGACTCAGCTTTCCTTTCTTACCAAATCGCGTCACACTTTTCCATGGTGAGACTTTGAGAAAAACATGATCACCTACCTCAAAAGATAGATCATTCCTCCTGTTGTCCGCATAACTCTTCTGCCTACTCTGAGCTATTATCACGTGTTTCTGAATCAGCTGAACTTTTTCTGCCATCTGTTCTACCAATTCTGGTCCCATCAACTTCCTTTCACCTATTTCATCCCAGAAAGATGGAGTACGACAGCACTTCCCATATAACGCCTCAAATGGTGCCATCTGTATACTGGAATGAAAACTGTTATTATATGAAAATTCAACCAAAGAAAGATGTTGGTCCCAACTTCCCTGATAATCCATAGAGAAAGAACGTAGCATATCCTCCAATGTCTGAATTGTTCGTTATGACTGCCCATCTGATTGAGGAGTAAATGTTGTACTAAAATTTAATTCAGTACCCAACGACTTCTGAAGGCCCTTCCAAATGTTAGAAGTAAACCTGGGATCACGATCGGATACAATGGAGAGAGGAACTCCATGTAACCTGACTCTCTCTTTAAGATACAAACGGGAATGTTTATTTAGAGATAAAGTATCTCATATAGTAAGGAAATGAGAAGATTTAGTCAAGCGATCAAAAATAACCCAGATTGCATTATTAGCTCGAGATGTCTTCGGTAATCTCACAACAATGTCCATGGATATATTCTCCCATTTCCACTCTGGCACTGGTAAAGGCTGAAGCATCCCTTTCGGTAATTGCTGCTCTGCTTTCACCTATTGAGATGTCGAACACTTCATAGTAAAATCAGCAATATCTCTTTTCATTCCATCCCACCAGTAATACTCCCACAGATCTCTGTACATCTTAGTACTGCCAGGATGAACTGAAAATGGAGAACAATGAGCTTCACATAACAACTCTCTCTTCAACTATGAATCACAAGGCACACACAATCTTTTCACAATTCTCAAAATGCAATCATTATCAATGTCGAATTCAGGAAACTTACCTTTCTGAACTAGCTCTACCTTTTTCTGCAACTCACTGTTTTGCTTCTGTGCTTTCTTGATTCTGTCTAATAGAGAAGATTTCACTGATACCAGAAACAAAACGTATGAACTTCCTGCTCCAACAACTTCTATTCCAAAGTTCATCAAATCCTTAACCAAAGGATCACATTCCAAATGCAACATTGTTAATGAAGAATTACTTTTTCGACTCAAAGCATCGGCCACTTTATTTTCTTTTCCCAGATGGTAATGAATTGTACAATCATAATCCTTGATTAATTCTATCCATATCTTTTGTCTCATGTTCAATTCTTTCTAAGTGAATATATACTTTAAAATTTTGTGATCAGTATATATTTCACACTTTACTCCATATAAATGATGCCTCCAAAATTTTAAAGCGAAAAAACAGCCGCTAATTCCAAATCATGTGTATGGTAATTTACCTCATGATTTTTCAACTGTCGTGAAGCATAAGCAATTACCTGATCATTCTGCATTAGGACGCAACCAAGTACTTTCAATGAAGCATCACTGTATATAAAAAACTCACCATTCATGGAAGGAAGTGCCAAAACTGGAGCATTCACCAATCTTCTTTTCAATTCTTGAAAACAATCATCACATTCTTTTGTCAAGATAAAATTAACACCCTTCCAAGTTAGCTTAGTCATTGGACTAGATAACCATGAAAAATTTCTAACAAACCTTCGGTAATAGCCTGCCAAACCAAGGAAACTACAAATCTCTGTTACATTTTTGGGTCTTGGCCATTCTTCAACAACATTTGTTTTTTCAGGATCAACAGTTATCCCATCTTTAGAAACAATGTGACCAAGGAAAGAAATTTGTTGCAACCAAAACTCACACTTGCGGAATTTCCCATACAATTTATTTTCTTTTAAGGTTTGAAAAATAACCCTTAAATGTCTTTCATGCTCCTCTTTACTTTTAGAAAACACCAAAATATCTTCAATGAAAACCACCACAAACTTATCCAAGAACTCATGGAAAATTCTATTCATTAAGTCCATGAATACAGCAGGTGCATTGGTTAGCCCAAAAGGCATTACTACAAATTCATAATGGCCATATCTTTTACGAAAGGCAGTCTTCGGAACATCTTCTTCCTTTACCTTCAGCTCATGGTACCCCGATCTCAGGTCAATCTTTGAAAAATAATGAGCTCCCTGGAGCTGATCAAAAAAATCATCGATATGAGGCAAAGGATATTTGTTCTTAACAGTGATGTTATTCAAGGATCTATAATCAATGCAAAGTCTCATAGAACCATCTTTATTTTTAACAAATAAAACAGGAGCACCCCATGGTGACGTGCTAGGTCGAATGAAATCTTTCTCTAATAAATCTTGAAATTGCTCCTTCAACTCTAAAAGTTCAATTTGAGCCATTCGATAAGGGGGTTTTGAAATTGGATTAGCATCAGGAACTAAGTCAACCGTAAACTCAACTTCCCGATCTGGTATTATTCCAGGCAACTCATCAGGAAAAACGTCAGGATATTCATTTACCACTGGCACATCATTAATCTGAATAGTTCCCTTATTTTCAACAATATGTGCAAGGTAACATTCATTTCTATCTTTTACAAGTTTCTCGGCCTCTTGATAAGTTATCAACAGTAAGGGTTAATTCTTGTACACAAACTGAAAGTCATTCTGAAAATAAACTTCTTTAGCTCTACAGTCAATCTTAGCATGGTAAATAGAGAGCCAATCCATACCCAGGATAACATCAAACTCTACTAGAGGTAGAACAATAAGGTTTTCATGTAGGTTCTTTCCACATATAAGGATAGGAAGATTCTTATAAATTCTTTTTGCCTCAACATTTCCCCCAGGCATTTTTACCAAAAGTTCAGGAGTCATTTCGTGAGATGGTATACCCATTTTACTAGAAAAGTTTTCATTGATGAAAGAATGTGTAGATCCCGAATCAAAAAACACACTGGAATAATCTAAAAAAACAAACAATGTACCTGATACAACTTCATTTGATGGCCCGAAATCTGCTGAAGTAGTTGCAAATGATTTCACCACCCCTTTCTGCTTGTAGTCTAACTGCTTCCAATCACTCAAGCTCTTTGTCGGACACTCATTTGCATAGTGACCCATCTCATTGCAATTAAAAAATTTCACTAACTGTAAATCAAATTTGAACTTACCATCACCTTGATCTTTTTCAGTGTAATCACGAGCCTTATGTCCCATCTTACTACATCGGTAGCACTTTCCAGAATTCAGAAGACTTTCCCCAGCATGCCTTTTACCACATTTATCACATATTGGAAACATAGTTTTCTTACCATCAGACTTTTTTGAAGAATTCTTCCCCTTCTCCTGCAACCTCGGTCTCTTATTCTTCTTGTTGTTATAGAACACTTGATCATCGGAAAACTCCATTTCCACATTCTCAGCACATCGAACAAGATTTTTATAACTTTTAAACTCACGAGAAGCTAATTCCCTTCGATATTTTGGATTTAATCCTGAGTAAATACGATTGATTTTACTATCAAGGTCTCGGATAAAATTTGGAGCATACCATGCCAATCGAGTGAACCTTTCTTCATAGGCAGCCACTGAGTCTTCCTCTTTCCTCAATTCCAAGAATTTTTTTTCCATCCTAAGTCAAACATCCTTAGGAAAATACTTTTCAAGAAACATACCTTTGAATTCATCCCAGTCGAGAGCATCAATCTCATCAGCGTCCCTGATATTTTTAACCATCGACCACCACTGATCTGCTTCACCTTCCAAACGGTAAATAGCAAGACTAATCTTTTGATTGTCTGAACACCCCATGACATCGAAAATCTTCCCCAGTGCGTTAATCCACCCTTCAGCTAACACAGGGTCAGATGATCCTCTGAATGATGGGCGATGTTGCCTCATGAAATGTTCCACCACTGACATGTTCCTCTGCGGTTGATCTGGCTGATCTCGTGCATTGATACCACCACAATTTATCCCTTTAGTCAACTATTCCATTACTGCAACAAACTGTTCAGTTCCAATTCCGACCATCTCAGGATGCTGATTCGGAAGGTTATTTCCTTCTGTATGCCTTTCTAGCACTGCTTCCCTGTTAACTCTGCGGAAAACCATTCTGAACAAACATGTCCTAGATGAAGCAACATGGTAATCTTCAAATGCTATATCATTTCAAAAAAAATATTTTTGGATAATCATTTAATAGAATTCTAAATCCTAAAGTTATCTAAACCGAACTCTGATACCAACTATATGGCCCCAGCCTTAAACCTTACTTAATCTTGATTTATTAAAAGATTACACATTGAGGATATTTTCTGGTTTAGAGTTTTAGAAAATTAGATCATAAAACATGCATTACATTCCACATATAAACAAAGTGGTTACATAAAGATAGTATTCTTTTTTCCTATCAATGGAAACATATTTAAAATAAAACATGGATTCATTCTTGACACTTCCTTGACACTATCATCATATCATGTACCTTTCCCTTGACTTGTGAAAAACATTTCAAAAAAACTTGGGATGAGCCTAAAAAGCTCAATATGGTTATAAAAATATGGAAAGGAAATATAAGTTCATATATACATAAGAATGAAATCATACTTTACCCATAAAACATAAGCACTTTAACATACCTCATCAAATCATGAATAAATCATAGAAATCGTAAGACATAAAGGTAACTTGAGGCATTCATAACATTCTTATGTAGGGAGTAACCCTCTGGGTTATATTTGGAATACCCATCACAGTATATTCCCTAAATCTATTTGAAAAAACCTTAACGTTTCACTGCTTCGCGTTACCCAATGCATTGGAGAGCTATATCGGGCTCACACGCCCTTAGTTTATCACGGAACCACCCGTCTTCTTAATAATTTCCATGAACCTCAACATATTTGTATCGCATAAAACATTCATAAAGGAAACATAACATTTACACCTTTCAATCACAAGATATAAATACAACACATTGATATAAAAACATTATGAAAACCATTTCCATTACCAAAACAAAATAAAAGTAAAACATGGTATTTATTTTACTTTTAAAAAAAATGTTATGTCTTGTAGAGGAAGTCGAAACTCAAATAATGGTCACGCGGCGGAGAATTCGTTGTCGCCGTATACGTACGACAAAAAAACAAAAAAAAACATTCCTTGTGTCATTTAGTAAAACTCTTCGTAAAAAAATATTCCTTTTGTATAAATGTAAAATTCAAAGTGGTTTATACACCGTATAAAGAAGGTTGTGTATAAAACAAAATATGCCTCAATGAAAGGAGATTGAGACGAAGTCCCATACCTCGGGTCCGACTTGACTCGGCCGTTCATTAATCTCCTGAATAATAAACTTGAGTTAATTTATACTTGTTTAAGAACCTTTTTCAAGTTCATTATTCATTTTATATCACTTATTTCCATTTCATGAACTCTATGTAATTATTTAAGTTAATAACGGTCGTTTTAATGATCATTGGTACTTGCGTAAAAAATAAACCCTTTATAATTACAAGTTGTTCATGTATCTATTATATCCAGAATGGTATTCATGATATATATATCATATATGTAATATATATCCAGTACATGCATGAATTTATAATATTACATAATCATTTAGAGGTATGAAATGAAATGCATCGTTCATGGAGACGGTAAGCCGTACGTACGCAAGAACGCTACTTTCATTTCTATTTCATATTTTATAGAATGGAATCATAAATATATAAAGGTATATTATAATTCTAGTGTAATATCATATATAATATCATAACTCCATCCTTTATACGTCCCACATATGGTATTAACGAATCAAATCACTTTGAGGGGGCGGTAGTCCGCACTTACTTAAATGAAGATATCGCGTTTACCCATAAGGGAAACCATAAAGGTATGCCCAAAATGAAAAATAAATAAGATTAAGGAAAACATAAAAATATTATATATCATATATAAATATAGTTTCATCTTAATGTCCATCTTTTAAGGTGTTAAAAGAATTTTGAACAATCATCGTTTCCGGAGGCCGAAATTCGCCATCCACCGAAACAGTATGTTATTTAACCATTACATGTAGGTGTGTGTAAGTGTAGCTGGAATCCTTCTTATAACAACATCCTAGTATATTGAAGATACTGGATTTGTTACAAAGGAAATGAATAAAAAGTGTTCACGGGGTTGGAGAAGCAAAATAAAACAAAAGGACTCAAATGAAGACATTACCTTAAAATTGGGTAACTCCCTTTGGTTTGATCTCAAAGGCTTCTTTGGAAAGACTTATGCCCAAAGTGAGGCTTCAAGGAGTAATAGAGGGAAGTGGAGAGACAAAATGGTCCGGGTTTGGACAAGCCAAAGGCTTTGGAAGTGTGGGTAAGGAGGTATAGGTGGGGGCCTTTTATAAGATGAGAGGAGGGGCACTCTTGGAAAGTAAACAAATGTTACTTTATTTTAAAATGAGTTTCAGATTAAAAAGGTCCTAAATTTTTATAATTCTAGCATAAGGTGATAAGGGTAAAAATTCCACCCATCCAATAGGTTTTTTACATGTTTAGGTCATAGATTTTACATTATCATTTCATTTTATTTAAATCCTTTATTAATGAGGTAATCGCTGCATCATCATGATGTCATAAATAATTTAATTTATTTAAAATCTAAAAATTATAAAAAAAACTACTATGATTTATTAAATCTTTTTATCTTTCCAATTACTATTTATAATAAAAAATCTGACTTGTATAACCCCATGTAAAAATTGTTTTAGTAAAACATTTCATGTTTGTGTCATTTTTACTTTTACATTAAATAAAAAGTTATTGATGTCATTTCCCAACAAAAGTGGCTCTATGGGGTCCCCAAGTTGACCCATGGATTTTCCTGGTTGGCCATGACACATACAATGAGGGTAGGACATGTGTCAAGCTCATCTCAGATTAATAAAACATTATTTTTACCTTAAACTACTCTAATTACCTCTAATCGTGATTAAAAACATAAAAGTTACTATTCACCAAAAAATTATTTTAATCTCATTGAACCACATTTTACTTCTTAAGGACACCCATGCCTGTTGGATTTTTGAAAATCAAATCACAGAAGTGGCAAAGTTTCATTTAAACAAAAAATCAGTTTCTTTAACTACCACTTAGTGGTTTCACTATTCATCAAAAATTGAAGTTTTTCAGAAAAATACCAAAACTTCACCCTAATGTATATTTGATATTCTGAATTCAAGAATGATGTCTATTTTAAAAAATTCAAATCATATAATTTAAATTAATTAATTTAATAATTAATTCCCACTATCATGACAAATAGCGTGTTTTTATGAAACAATAAGTATCAAAAGATTGACACAAGTTTAAGTCCAATTTCAAAGTGAAATTGATTCCAATTACCACCATTGGATTAAATGGTAAAAATATATTCTAATTCCACTTAAAAACAAATTCAAAAGATAATATAATCATATAAATAAATTAGATTAAAAAGAGGTTTTGAATTAAAATACAACATTTTGACTATTCATTAAAAATTGAACTTTATCGGAAAAATACCAAAAATTCACACAAAGTAAATTTTTATGTCCCAATCATAATGAATATGTTTATTTAGACAAACATAGCTTATAAAATTGTCAAAAGATATATTTAAAAATGGTTTTCCATCAAAAGGTTGTAAAACAATATTTTAAAAATATTAGTGTATTCCATGCTTAAGATTGGATTTATTTTTATTTTAAGCCTCTAAAACACTATCTAATTCATTAATAGACATAGATAAAAATATCTATTATTCATTACTTACTTGGGATGTTACATTTATTTTATAGGTGGGGTTCATTTTAAATCTAATTTTTAAAATTTTGAAAATTTAATTTAGTAAAATGGATTATATATTATTAATTATAATGTGTTAATAAGGTTATAAATTCAATTTATTTTTTTTATAAAAAAGGCAGTACAATAAAAAAAATTATTTATAGAAGTATAGGTAAAATAATTGTAATGGTTAATGATAAAAGTTAAAATATTAATATAACTAAAAATTAAATATTTAATGTTTTTTAAAGTATTTGTTGACCCCAAACATCCTCTAAAACATTAATTAACAATAAAACTCATGGAAATTAATTAACCTCAATGTGGTTGGCTTTATATGTAAAATAATAATTATTTTAATAACATAAACCCATCTCCCCTAATGTACAAATACCACCCATCACCACCCCATTTTGACCCATAGGCATTTGAGCTCCTAAAATATCCAAAAAATCCTCTAATCCTCACTATCCCTAGGTAAAAGTACTTTTTTATGACCAAAATACAAAATCAAAGGTCCTCAGGGGTCTCTCAAGGAGGTGATATTCAAGCAGTAGTTATCTCAATATACATCTCTTAATTTTAATTCTTCTTATACTGATCTCATTAATCCATAAAGAAATAATAATTACATAATAATTTACATAAATTAATTTTATGTTTGTAATATTTTTTCATATATGAATCCCTATTATTACCTTCTCTTATTTGATGAAATGAAACTATTGTCTAAGTAATGCGGTTTAATCGCCTTATGGAGTGATGTTTTTGTTCATTATACATTACCTCCCTCATGGATGGTAATGAAAATATTATTATGGATGTTTATAATTTTAATAAGTATATTATATCCTATTTCATGTTCTTTAACAAATATATACTCTCAATAGTAAATAAAACGAAACTATTTAGTGATTTTCAGAAAAACTACCTATATAAAATAAACGTTTATCGATATTATTTATTCAAAAGAATCATCCTAATGAATGAAATAAAAATTATTAATGGGGATATTTAAACTTATATATGATCATTAATACCATTTCGTTAATCTTATGGTGTATTATTTCTATTTTACATAGAAATACATAATTATAAAAAATATATACTCATCCTAAAAATCATGAAATGAAGTCACCTGATGAAATAGTGTCTATGTTATAAAAATATCATTTTTTGATGCATTCACTAGGGAAAACATCCATCTATGGGTATTTTCTCGTTTTTTCCCACATTCCCTCTTTCCATTGTTTGGCAACATCTGTCGCTTATTCAGGGATGTCTTCTACTTGATCTAAATGAGATGATAGGATGTCGGTCTCTCATTATATGGATTCCTCCTCGAAATTCAACGCCCAGTCTGAGTCTCCCTTAATGATTAAGACATTGTTCATGAATCTATTCATTGTGCCATATCTTTTTGGATATAGGTTAATTACACTACTGCTGTCAGGACATTCCGTGGGGTCTAGTCCGGTCAGCCACCTTCGGTCAGGGGAGTAGTCACGTTGGGCATCGCTGGCGTGTCTAGGTACTGAATCATTGGTATACCTAGATCTCTTCCTCTGGTGATAGGTATCATCAAGGGCATGGAAACCGGAGGCATCACACATCGATTGTGGGGTATCTTGTTCCAGAGGAATGTATCTGAGGCCTTCCTCTGCTTCCCATGTTTCTCAAGGGGCATGTCGTGAGTTTATCATCTAGTGGAGACAGATCGAACTGATCAAAATAGTGTTGGACGTTGAAAAAATGGGAAAATCCCTATGAGGGAGCACTTGAGAGTTTTTTAATATGGGGGGATGAAGACTCCCAATGAGGATATATACAAGGACGATTGGGTCCCAATGATTGGGACACCGTGGATTACCCTTGGCCGGGATTGATCCTCGTGGAGGCCTCCTTCGTACCATATATAGATGACAGGGTTTAAAAACCATATAGTTTGAGAGGGTTATGAATCATGGTGAACACAAATAAAAACATCTAGAAGACATGCTGGGGATAATGCATGGTTAGTGGCACGAGGATGGCATGAGTTCACCAGGATGTGGCAGCCCGGGTGGAATCCGGATGGATATGGATGGAGTGTCGAACGATAGAGTGACTGGGGATAGAATTGATGTAAAGATGAAAATTATGTTGGTCTTGATCCTCAAAGAGTATTTCTACATATCTACATGGAATGGAATCAAAGTCCACATAGTTTGGTGGGAGATGGGACACTTGAAGAGGTGGCCTATGAGAATGGACACATGGAGGGGACCCGAAAGAAGTAGAACCTACAGTTTTGGGAATGACCTTCCGAAGACACAAAGGCTTGAATTAGAGACAAGGATGTGACGTGTGTGATGGGAATGAACCTTAGGAAACCTTCCAAAATATCCTCAGGGGAGGGAATTAAAGTCCACATAGTCCATAATGGGGCATAAAATGGGGTGTACACAATGGACAGAAACCCAGAGACATGCTAGGGCTTACACATGGTAAAAACCAATCGTAATATGGACACTCTTGGTTGGGGTATTATGGGTTGAGTGGGGGGCTTATGCATGGTTAGCTACCTAATAACTAGTCTAAAATCAATAATCGTTGGACCAAAAGTATGGGTCCCAACAAAGGGGTCACCAATGTTTGTCAGTGTTTGTGGTTGAACCTCAAGGAGGATTTCAACAGACCCTGTCTAGGCGACATGCATCAGAACCCAAATATTTCAGAATCATATAGTATAACATCATGTGAGATGAAAAGGGAATACATAATAACGTCATTATGGATGAGGGTGAACAGATGTGAAGTGGTCCGGACTTCTGGATGATGGGCATGAACCTCATAGAGGCTTCCTACGCACCTTACATGGAAAGGGAAAGGATTAAAGTCCATATAGTTTGGTTGAATGGGAAATGGGGATTACCCACTAAAACAACCCATAGAAGATTTCAGGGTCTATTCTTACTCAAATCCCACATAATTCGTGTTCATTTTTAGAAACAAAAGGTCACAAAGTCTTGATGATCGCGTCGCGAAATGTGTGCCCGGGAGAAATTGAATGAGGATTACACATGGTTAGAAGACCATGGAGATGGAGATCGAGAATAACTCTATGATGGAATCCTAACAAGGAAGGTGGGTGAGAAGATGTATGAGGATGAAATGTCCATAGTATCTGAAACATCCCATTAGAGGGTGCTACGGATTACATGGAGAATTCCTAAGGTGTGCATGGTGAAAAAGATCAAAGGGAGAGGGTAGTGAGAAGGCGTTGGTTCCCATACCCTACACGGTCCTCTCAGAAAGTTTCTCTTATGAATTGCTCCTAGTCTAACGTCATTTTTCAGGGATATAGGTTCTTGGATATTTAACATCCTATAGCTCGGATGGTGAGGATTCTCTCCTCACCCCTAGTCCTTACATAACTGGAAAACAATAACCCTCGGTGAAGGGAAGGAACCAGTAATGTCATGTGGATATGGGGTTGTGGAGTGATCCATTGATGGGATCAAGTTATAATGGCTATGATATGAAGTAAAATCCATTATCATGCCTATTGAAGAAGCATGAGGCAAAGAAATGCAAGCACAACCAAAGGGACATTGAAATCACTTCGTACGAACCTCGACGGATATACATGAGAATTATGTGCAACACATTGGTTTTTCACAAAAGATGGGCTCATTCATGGTGCCTTATGGTATGGATGATGCATGGAGAACATATGGAGGGGTGGATTCATGATTTAAGAGTTTCACTCAAGATAAGGGACTACGTGCAAGATTGGATGATTGCACACAAATGAGTGGTTGCGTGATATATTGGCATGACATAAGGTAAAACATGTGCACAAGTGGGATATTTTTCATTAAATTTACTTGAATAAATGTATGTGGGCTAGGGTTAATCCTAAGTGGGCCCACTCGATGGAGGACCCCAGGGAGACCTGTCGTGCAAGATATAGCATATTGAGGACATGTCATTCACGCAGATGAGGAAGGGTCTTCTTTCACATATCATAGCATCAGTTCATCTTCTATATCCACACCCAAAGTGTAGGGGTGTGTTTCTAATTATATATAGAAAATTTGGTGGCAGCACACAAGGTGAGTTTCACATATGTGGAATTTTGACATTTCATTGGGAGAAGAAGATATTACGCACAACTTTCAATCATGTGTGAAAGTCATTTTTCTTTCACTCCACTGACTTGGCTATTTTTAGTAAGGTTTATGTGTAATAATACCTTTGTAATTTCATTGGTAGTGAATGATATTGCGTGAAATTTTCACTCTTTCCCAAGAACCTAAAATCTTGCATACAACTCCCTTGGGCATCTCAGGATTGTTCATTGATTAAAAATATGTCTTCGGTTCTCTTAATAATGTCCATTCATGGCCTTATCTATAATTGAGCACCCAAAAATGACCCCCATCATAATTAGAGATGAAGGGGGACCCAAAGGTTGGATTCTATTGGAAAATCCGAAAAGCAGAGTTCCTTATAGTGATGTACGCAAAAATTGCCATTCGGTATTCAAAAAACATCTGTACGTGAAAAAGGGTAGTTATGTGCCTATATATATGAAGTGGGGGAAGGATCCACACTTTGACTTTCCATATTATAAGGGAAATTCTTCTCGTGCACAAATGATCTTCCTTTCTGTGTGAAATAGATTTGATTTGGTATGTATCTTGCATCCAACCGTAGACTCTTTTGTGCCGCTTCTAATTCTTTTTAGCACCTGACTTAATCGGTTTTTTGTGCATCGAAATACCATATTGCATGCAACATACTACCTTGAGTCCAAAAACACCATTCTTTCACTCATGTAAATTTGTGAATTTTAAAACCTGATTAAAATGGATGATCAATAGACTCACACTGAGAGAGAGGCTACCACAACTACAAAGAGGGCCCAAATGATCACAAATCATCAGATTCTTCATGCAAGAAGATTCATGTTCGAAAATCAGATGTTTTTCGGTATTCAATCGCAATCTAAAAAGGATTATGTTTTAAGTGGAAGTCTATCTATATGCAACCTTAGTATATTGGAAGAGTTCTTGATGGGGGGATTTGAGACTGATAAACCATGGTAATGGGTAATACATGAGGATATACTTCCACAGTTCAACATCTAGAGAAATAGTCACACCACTAGGAAAATTTAGAACATGACCAATTATATCCTAAATCCGAAGAACAATAATGTGGTTGGGAGAGATCCAACACTTGACGAATTCCCAAATATTTTTGAGAGACCCTTTAGAAGCAGCATTAGTGATAAGATAAAAGGTAGGAAGGAAGGGGACATCATGTCCAAGGGAAAGTTTATGAGTGAATGGGCGTGGGAGTACTGGGTATTCCAGCCATGTAAGGATTTTATGGAGGAGCTATGGTCTACCGATCTTTTTTGAATCTATGTGGAAATCGTAGATTCACTTCTACTGTCAGCATTACCAGGTACTAGAGTTGTTTAGTCAGTGGTCTCTTGAGAATAATACCTTCCATCTCCACCATGGGGATGTAGGAATTATCCATTGGGACATTCATTGTATCATGGTAATTCCCCTAGAAGGGTATCAATATGTTGAGTTCCTTCCAATAGAGAACATATGGGGCGATATGATGTCTATCCTTATTCTAACATGACATCTGTTGGAGCTTGATAAAGAGAAGTTGAAAATAAATAACATCCTGAAGGAAATATCCTATATGAGGTGGTTTAGTCTATTTCTGATGCTGGAAAAGGCTGTGAAAATGCCAGGCAGAAGGAATTAGTGCCTGAACACATCATTGAGGGGGGGGGGGTAACATACTGGATGGTCCTAGAAGCAGGAGAGTGCCAATCAAGGGGCTTCAGTTTAAAAGAAATTAGATACCCTAATGTATAATATGTTAGGCTCCTTACTGTATTTCTGAGTGGGTGACTACTAACAGTACGAGATATGAGGTTCGGATTTTATCGAGGAATGTTAGGGATAGCTGAAATCATGGAACCAAAGAACAAGGTTAATCTGAGGGTGCCTATACTGGCCATGATTTATAACATTCTGGGATGCCTCTGTAGTGAAATAACACCCAAGAGGGTATGGATACCATTCATGATTCATCATGGTTGGGTTGCAGAACATTGTAGTGGGTATGATTTCTTGAATTCCAACCGATCTCAAAGTGACGGTCTATGGACATCCCTACTAAACATTGTTGAAATTGACCCATTGACGCTTAAAAAAAGGGATCAAACTCAAGATTGGAATCCATTAAAACATAAACATTCATCTATTTCAAAACCAATCTGGCTAGATGGTAGATGAATGGGAAGACCCATTGGTGTAGTGGGAGTACTAGAAAATCATATGTGGTAGTGTGCTGGTATCCCAGATTGATGGAATAATATTTTATGAAGACTATGTGTTGATATGGTTTTCAAAGAAATTTGGGTTCATGTAGTGGATGTCGAATAATGTATATATATAGGTTCGGGAAGAGTGACATCCTTGAAATCTTCTATAATTATGGCTCATGTTCATGACTATATGTTTTGGTGAAGTCATCACCCATCCTCATACTGATGTCAATGTCGGCCTATCAAAAGAGTATTCCGACCATTGGATAACAATGTACCCATAGGAGATTTTGTGATAACATGTTTGGAATATCATGTTATCTAGCATGGAGTCTGGATAGTGAGGAAATAGATGAGGTGTATTTGGGGAGGTGATAGAAGGAATAGGCAATGCGGTTGGAATAGCGTGGGCTGGGACTTCATCGTTGGGAACATCGCAATGTGAGAATACACCTCCGCCTTTTAAAGAGGTATGGTCCCGTGGGAGGCCTCATGGGCCAGTTATAGAACTCCCTAGGAAGTAACTAAGATGTATTCTGAAGCCTACCACTGATGGAATTTTCCCATATATATGGTCCTCCTAGATGATGCTATGATAATCTAGGTCCACTAAAGAGCTTTGGCATAGACTGGTGCACACTAGGCTCGACCAACCAAATGTAAGGAACATTCAGGTGGTAGAGAGGGTGAAATTTCACCACTGGCATGCGTAAATGATATCAATGGATATTTATTAATGTCAAATGGATGGTATGAAGATCCAAACATCCTAGTAAAATTGATTCTTTTCCAAGATAATGACCTGAAAAATCTACCATCAAAGGATGACGATGATGAGGAAGAAGATGAAGAAGGATTGGAAGAGTATGAAGAGGAAGAAGGGAACTAATTTGAAATGGGGGAAAATGAGGACGTAGAAGAGAATGTTTGGGGGTGAAGGTCTTAAAGGTGAGCGACCTCTGATAAAATCTCTCTTCCAATGAAACCTGTGTGATAGTGGTGAAATCACGGGCTCTGACGTAGAACACAATGAATAACTTAAGTTGAGTCTCGACTCTTATCTCCAATATCCTTTCTCTTTTCATAGATAAAATCCACTGGACTATTTTCCCTATTCAAGAACACATCAATGATGACATCCATAAAGCATCCCTTGTATGGGATGAAAATGTACCCATGGATGTGGAATAACATCCTCCTAAATCTGTATATGGGACCGAGTAGGGCGGGAAACCAACCACGGTTGAAGCGGTTGAAGGACTATCCACGATTAGGATGGTCAGTGATAAGACAGAAAGAGGGGATGAAATGACGACCTCAGATTATCAAGATATTCTCAACGTTTAGAAGGATAAAACGCATATCATTGAATTAACAAGTCCTGGGGGATCTCTTTTAGTGGAAACTCGTACCACGACTTAGAAACTAGAAATCACTGGGATTGGATCTTATATGTTTTTATCCTTTTAGTCTCACTTAATTTATTAGGGAACTCTTCTGAACAAGATATTATTTCCCAATTCAGTAATTTCATGGCTGGAGGATCGGAAAACTGACGAGTCCAACATATCTATAGAGGCGCTACTAGTGATTACACTAGCTCACATAGATTCAATTATTCAAGATAGTCATGACCTAGAACCCATTTAGCGGGAAGGTGAAATCATGGGTGATGCTACTGCCAGGGTTGATCTCCCAGATGGCGGGTGTGAGGTCACTGAATAAGAAAGAGATCCATAAGAAGACCTTGTCGCTGAACTCCTAGTTATTTTTACTGAGTACGAGATTACATATCCTGAAAAGATGGATGAATCTGATCCTAATGCAGCCTATTAGAGTCATATGACATGATGCAAGGTATGGATGTCCATCAAACGCTTCATGGTTCAATCATAGTTTGAATTTATGAGCTGGATGGGGTCACTTCACACTTGGATATGATTTCCCTGCACTAGAGGGGTTGATTCTCAACATCTTTATATAACAATCCATGATTATATGGATGAGAAGATATGAGAGGGTGGAAAGTGCACTGATATTTTGTAGTGTTAGAATGAGTCATAGAATTCCCAAATGTTTCTTAAGGCTTAGTAGTAAGTCTGGTGCCTTGAAGATCAAGCAAAAAAAGAGCATCATTTATTGTGGGCTGTTATAAGCTCATTGAATAGGTGAAAGCCCAGATGGCGGATGAACAGGATCCAATGGTTTATCAAAGATGTTAAATGATTGAGTTCCAAACTGATAAAGAGAGAATTCATGACAAATCTAATGTGCTATCCTCCATAGTTCTGGATGAAGAGAGGAATCTCGAGAAGTGGGAAGTAGGCCTGGAGGCTATGAGCTAGAAGGTGGAAGCACTTGAGAAATCCTTCAAAGGGGATGATCTACAAAGCCCATGTTTTGGTGAACTCATAAACATATCTCCATCATTGTTTTCCTATCCCGAACACTATGTATTGACTTATTTTTTTCTTTATTGATTACTTTAGTGCACCTCGAACATAATTGTGAAGTAATTATCGATCAATCCTTAAGCTCACATTAGTCATACCTGGTGTGAGAAGAAATAGAAGAATATATAATAATTCAATTTTTGTATGATAATTCTGGATAAACATTCAAAAATATGGGGTTTTGATAACAACCCAAGGTTTTTGAATCAAAATATGGGTCTTTACTGGAGAATATGGTTTTCCGGATATCCAAAACACTCTTTCCCACATACTCTAGTGCATGAGATAGATGACACTAGGGGTCTTAGAATAAATCCAAATAAAAGGGAATGATGATTGTGAATTATGATACCCTAAATTTGGAACACAATGAAGAGGGAATTATGATAGAGGATAGCTATTGAGGAAATTCAAAACATAGCATCCATATCACATTATCCCGAAATGGGAATAAATCTGATGTCCACTGAAACATTTTCCCATGGTGGTAGGTGAGTCTTAAGTCCGATCATCCAAACCATTTGGGGGTTCCTTCAGACGGGAGGGGTAATAAGAGTTAGAAATAAAGGGAACACAAAGCATGGTGAAGGAATGGTGGTCTGTTTGGATAATTTCGAACACTCTGAGGAATATGCCACCCTGATGAATGTACACTAGTTGAGTGAATCGGTCTGAATCGAGATTGGGCCTACTTCAGAGAAGAACCACACTAGTGAAGAGCTAAGATGGTCTATAGTTTCACGTCGTGTCGATGGGGAAAATAAGTATACAGTTTCTCATAATATAGTATGAATGATGCATGAAATAGTTTAACATCGTATAATCAGGATGTTACACATAGTTTAAGGACATACTTCTTATACCCTACACAATAGTTTAATGTCATGTTACATGGCATGTGTACTCTTAATTTAGTGTCATAGATTTTGGACCATAATTAAGGGAAAATAACCAAGAATGTTTGAGACCCTAGTGATGGGAATGTGGAGAAATACATGGCCATAAGTATATATACCATAAGGATGATAATCAAGCCAAATGTAGTCCTTAAAAAATCATGGATAGAGACCAATGTTGGAAGGGGAAATCCTCTCTGGGAAGAAAGATGATGCATACCATAATTATCATGGGGCATCCTGAATATGTTCAGGGTAGGGCCATAATTTAAAGTTATCCGTTGAGGAAATAAGGACCCCCAAAGGAGAAATTTGTGCTGCGGTTCATAACCCGATGTGAATAAGGACCAGAGAGGTCCACACCACTTCGAATTTTTTTGAAAAGGATGAAAGGTCTGAAAAGGCCAAATATGGATTTTACCATCATGTTTGTTGGACCTAGTAATAGGATTCTTGAATGTATCTATGTATCATTTAAGGGAAGGAAACAATATTTTTGTTGTTCATTGTATTCTAAATAGTGTAATTTCATGTGGTGATGGTGATAGTGTCATAGTTTAAGGTCATATAGAAGGACTAATAGGTCACACCATCTTGAATGTGAATATTACCCTATCGAACCCCCTAATCCTATGTGAGCCATGCTCGATGTAGGAAACAAATAGAGTTTTCAGTCCATACCCTTATAACAAAAGCATGAAATGGTGGAACTGAAATGTCATGTCAGGAAAATCTTAGAACAAACAACATTCTTACTCGACGCATGGAAAGACTTGGAGATACAACACCATGGTGTGGAGGATCCGTAAAATGCAAAGGGGTATTAAACATGAGATTCAGAAAATTAAAAAATTGGGTCGTAATGGGAGTGACATGATGATGAATGATAACTATTGACCATGTTTGAAACATAGCATCCATTTCACGTTATCCTAGAATGGGAACAATTAAATGAAGGTCGACTACTGACCATATTCAGGTTTCCGGAATTGTATCAAATTATTTTTCAAAATACTTCATCATGTTGGCCCAGGATAGTAGGTGTTAACTGAAGTCTAGAATCTGTACCTTTAGGGGATACATTTGGATGTGAGATATAATGAAACCCAAATGAAGGAATGTATGAGGCGTGAAAATTACTCGTACGGTTTAAGAATTTTGTAGGACGAGTGAAAGGAGAGGTAATATTAAAGAATGTATATGGAGCAATTATTATTAACCCAACATGAAAGACAACCAATGAAGTCTGGACCAAATTAAGTACTTTTTGGAGATCCCATGACAAAAGGGGATGGGGAGGATAATATGGTTGTGACTAGACCACATACATGAATTATGGGCATCACTATGAATCCCATAAGAATGGGAATCAAGACACACGTAGTTCCTGAAGGTGTTATGGTAGGAATATAATAATAAAAGGGAGTGATGTCCTCCATTAATGTGTAATATCGTAATTATTATGCTGTTTAATGCCATGTGAACATTGATGGTAATAATCTTAGTTTATGTTCATAGATATCAAACTGTATGATGTCCAGTTTAATACCATCTGTGTGGGACATGCCCGTAAATTTTATTATCATGTGATAAATACATAAAAAATAGAGAACTCTTGAGATAGTTACGTGTAGTGGATACTGCAAACCCGATGTGAATGAGGACATATTTCCACACCATGACTCATAATTTTGAGGAAAAGTTTACTGAAATAGCACAATATGGTTCATGGTGATGAAGTTGTACCATAAACAAATGTCTAGGAATCCCAATGTATCCCATAAGAATGAGAATTAGGCCACACATATTTCTTGAAGTAGGTATGTCAGGAAGACAATAACGAAAAGGGGTGACTTCTTCTCAAGTGAAAACACCATATGACTGGGTAATTTAAAATTACACCGCATGGGTGAAAGTATTAGTTTTTAATGGTATCATAAAAATGTAACAGATCTTAGTTTATGGTCATATTGCTTGGAACATAAGGTGATAAATCCAATGAGGAAATACATAATGGGTCAAGGGGTCCAGTTTAGAGTGGATGACTTGAGATGGTGAGTGGAGGAAAAGGGGAATGGTCTATTTATGAGCCTGGGGCTAGAACCAAAGAAGAAATGTCCATGCATTCTTACGTATCCCATGAGGATGGGAATCAAGACATAGGTAGTTCTAGAAATGATGTGTAATTTAATGTTATATTGTAAGGACACAGTGGGTAGAGGTTTCTCAAGATAGGAACATGTATGGCATAGAACAATAACCCGCCATGAATGAGAAAAAAATAATTCCACATACAAAACCATTCATGATATCAGGAGAGAATGAAGACCAAGGGGTCAGGAGAAGGAATAAAAGTTCCTAGGGTTGGACTCGAGGAATAATTTTTTTTCTATTACTACGTATCCCATGAAGATGGGAATCAAGACATATATGGTTCTTTAAACACTATGCATTCTAACATTATGCGGTAAAGATGCAATGAATAGGGGTGGATTGCCCTCTAGAGAGGTACACAGTGTGGCTATTACAAACCCAACCTGAATGAGGACATAAGTCTACACCACACCATATAATCTTGAGA
The DNA here is from genome assembly GCA_963277665.1 of Viscum album. NCBI lineage: Eukaryota > Viridiplantae > Streptophyta > Magnoliopsida > Santalales > Viscaceae > Viscum > Viscum album. The sequence goes on along the minus strand of OY728150.1, from coordinate 28,701,613 downwards.
GAACATAGGCCAAGGGGCCAGAAGTTAGAGGAGGTTTCTAAAAACCAGGGCTGGACCCAAGGATGAAATTTTTGGTCAATACTATATAACCCATGAGGATGGGAATCCACCACACATAGTTCAAAAATGTTCATGTAGTTTAATGTGATGTGTTAAAGATGTGTAAATAAGGATGTTATTGTAATGTGGAGCACATGATGCGGCTGCTGTAAACCCGACATGAATGGGGACGAAATAAGTCCACACAACACCATATTAAACTCTAGAAGGAAACTAAACCCATGGGGAAATGATATTTGTTTGGAAGGACCAAAATTAAGTTTCTTATCACTCCTACATATCCCATAAAGATATTAAATCATCCCAAATATAGTTATTAATGTGTTTTGTAGTTTAATGATGTGCGATAAGAAAATAGGAAGGAGGAGTGTTCAAAGTGGATTCATTTGGTGTGTAAAAAATAACCCAACATTAATGAGGACATAGATTCTATACCACACCACATAATCCATAGAGATAACTTGATCTAAGAGCACAAAAAATTCTAGGGACCTGAGGGTGGGCCATGGATAAAAGGTTTGGGAGTTCTTACATATCCCATGATTATGAGAATCAATAAATATGTAGTTCTGAAAATAACATGTAGTTTAATATCAAGAAACAAGGACATGGAAATATCTCTATTTATGGTCATAGAGCTCAGGCCGTAGATGTCTAGTTAAATGTCATGTGTCTTGGATAGAAGGTCATAAAAAAGGTGAATCACCACACCAATCAGATTGTAAAAGCAATTGATCATTGAATGCTGACCATATTCATAACATGGGACTTGGGTCAAATTGAAGCTCATGATCCTCCAGGACATTGGCCCAAAAATGGTAGGTGATCTAAAGTTGTGTGAGATGAGGACATTAATGGGTTCCATTTGGATTTCAAAGACAATGGAGATCCAAATTATGGGACACATGAAGTTTGGTGGTACCAATTTAGTTTAATGTATTGTGGTAAGGAAAAGGAATATCTTAGTTTACGGTCATAGAGGTCAGACCATGAGGTGTATTCACCGTTCATAGTTTATCGTCATTCGAGATGAAAGGGGTTTTAGTTTAGGGTTTTGGATCTCATACAATTTATAGATGAACGTATTCTAAGATGAGGGTGAGAAGTTTAACGTCATCTAGGATGGGGATAGGCAGTTTAATATCTTACATTAAATAGATTTCTCTTACTCGAATTACTAATTTAGGAATTGGGAAATGGCAGGAGGAGTAATACACACACCATCAATGGTGACTATAGAGTATGAACCATTTAGGTTAACATTGTGAATGACATTAGGTCTCTCTCATTTGGGCTCTAGCTTTGGTGGCTTCATTTTGGGTATTATAGGAATTCTCAAGGCCAGTACTATATTACCTTGTTAGAAAGAGAGGAGGTGAACTTTCTATTTTAAATCCCTTGAAATCTTGTTTTGATGCGTCTCTTGATTGTGAGAGGCATGAATCTTGTTCTCATTATGTGCTTCTAGTTCAAACAAATAGATTATGGCTACATTAACAGGTGTCTTCTGATCGTATTTGGTTGTACGTAGTTAGGGTAGCTGAATTTTGATGGGCATGAATACCACTATTCTATACACCAGAGAATAAATAATCACTTGGGTGTAATTATGAATCATCGTTTGGTATGCCCAGAGATTGTTGGAGAGTTTTAATGGCCAACTCTTCTTGTTATAACAAAACATCTTCTATAATATGTTAGATAGGGTTTTGTAGGATGCCTTGATCTTCCCTTTTTTGTGGGTATGATAGTGTTACGTGTGATTAGATAGGATGTTGAACTTGGTGTAAATTTTTTTCAACACGGCTGCTCGGATGTTGTTGTTGTTATCTTTTAGGAAGACATGAGGGACTCCAAATTGTTGGATGATATTGGAGCTCATGAAGTCAACGATGGAATGGGGATTAAAATATATGAGCAGAATTTCCTTTTCCCACATGGAAAAGAAATCTGTAGGAGTCAAGATAAACCTTCACTGGTGAGCTGTTGCTGGTAGAAATAGTCCAATGACATCGAATCCCTAGACTACAGAGGGCCAATAATACATGGTAGTATTGAGAGGATCTAGCGAAAATTAGGAAAACATTCATGGATCATGCACCCATAGAACCTCTTGGAATACTCTATGTAGTCACAAATCATGGTGGAGAAAACATATCCCAGTATTTGGATCCGATGATATTTTTTTGGCCTTGCCAGATGATCCTCATAGGAACATACCTGAATTTCCTGCATAAACTAAGAAATATAACATCTTTTAATCCAACGTAGGAGAATCCCATCATACCCACATCTATAAAGGATATTCTAAAGATTGAAACCACTCTAGAGGGTGAGCGTCACTACACACCATTGGATTCTCTAACTTTTCGCTCAATCTATCAGGAGATTATCCTTCTAGAGATAATCAATATTGGAATTTGTATAGTCAGCCATCCCTTCCAACACTGGTAGGGGGACCTATAGGTCATGATGATATGGTGGATTACCATTAGGTTATCATCATAATCCATAGTGATGGGGAAGGGTGAATCTTTGATGTTCAAAAAGGATAATATAATCATCCTTTTCAGGATCTGTAAGATATGAAAGAATCCCAGCCAAGTCATCAGCTCTACCATTATGTGATTGAGGGAAATGAATAAGATCTAGCCGGGAATGGAACTGGGCCATCACCTAGTTAGTACACTCTAACAGGGGTACGAGCTTAGTCTTCCTAATGAAGTAGTTATCATTGATATCCTTGATGACCAGTTCAGAGTCCCCCTTGACTTTCAGGTGTGGAACATCAATCTTGAGGGAATTTTAGAGACCACCGAAGAGAGCCTGATACTCCTAATCATTATTGGTAAATCTTTATAACAACATGAATGAATAAGGAAGGACTTATTTTGCAGTCGTGATGTAGATGATACCTGGGCATACTCTATTGAGTTTGAGATCATTTAGTCTCATGTTAGTAGGACTCCGGGAAGCACCATAAAAGTGAATTTTATAACAAAAAATAGATTGATCCCCTGAGAGGATTACTTCATCTAGAAATTCCATATCCAGAAACTTCTCTGTAGGGGATGGATGGGTGGAATGAAATTCTTCCAATTCATGTGCCATGATATACTTCTGGGGAAAAAACATGATGTCGAACTATTGAATGATCACTACCCACTGAGCTAGATATCCTATCAACATGTAGAGGTTTAAAATGTATTTCAGCGGATCCACTCGAGATACTAGTTTTATCTCATGGTTATACAAATAATTTCACAATTTCTGCACTGTGAATACTAGTGAAAGGTAGCTCTTCTCGATAGAGGAATATTTGGCCTCTGTATCGAGGAACATACGGCTGGGATAATATAAATTATTATATGTTCCCTCATTGTTTTTTGTGCCAGAAGGGAGCTGAGTGACCATTCTAGAGAGGTCACATAGAGGATTGACAACATTCCAGAAATGAGTGGCATGAGGACCAAAGGCTATAGTAGGTACTTCGGGGTTTCCTCAAAAGCATTCTGATACTCCGCATCCCACTGATAATCGACACCTTTCTTCATGATCCAAGAAAACATCTTACACTTGTCATCCAAATTTAAAATGAATTGGTTTATGTATTTTAAGTGGGATTTAATGCCTCAAAACTCTTGAATGTTACTTAGTGGATACATATGACAGATATTTCCATTCTTCCATCCAATGGGAATGATGTTATCTATATATCTGGAGTACTATACCTCCTTGATGAATTTTTCTTTGACAAACTTATCAACCTTAGCCTTGACTGTGACACTGTGAGAAGGGTGAATCTTTCTTGGATGTTGTTTGAACCTGCAATGATTTTATGGGAGACCAAGATGGTGGAAGACAACCTTAGTTTCTAGAATGATATTTTAATCATAACACCATGAAAATATATCATGATTATGCATTAGGACATCCACGTATTGTTATTTCTCTTCTATAGGAATTGTGACGCTGATTAGTGTTGGTTTTAGATCGGTCTTCAAACTATGGTTCACCATTACCAATTGATCGATCATAGGGGATAATCCATATTAAAATTTGGGAGGAGTGTATTCCAAATAATCTTCTTCATCCATGGAAAGAGGACCATCATCAGGAAGAACTTCCTCTGAGATAATAGATCCTAAAAGGAAACTGGTGCCAACCTGGGCGGAAGTGGAAACCTCATCGGGGGAATCATGTGCTACTAGAAACATGGAGATAAAAGATTTTGACACAATCACATCTGGTATTCAATCTAAGGGGACATTTTGGGTAATATCAATTCAATAGTGTCACATTGGGTTGATCTGGTTTACCCCAACCTAGAAAAACAGGCATGTATGATGTATTTCTCTTTCCATTGGGCAGACATCATGATACCTTATAAGAGTATGAGAATTTGTGATCACCCATGCTAGATTGTTTTAGGAATATGAGGATATCTCATGGAATTTCATGGACATGGGAACATGATTCCCCATTATTCTAGAGACAACAAATCCTTTCCAAAAATCTAGGGTCCTGGCCCCCAATCTATGAATTTGAAAAATGTAGGTGTTATCTATGTATGTCCACGGTTCAGTCACAGTCGTAGAATGTTCAAAATCTTTAGCTTTAATTTTCTTTTCCTTTGTCTTGTAATAGTAGGAATCCATGTAGCGGTCTTCATAAGAGGGAAAGGGAGACACATCACCATGGTGTATGCCTACTCGACCATTAAGGGAGTACTTAAGGCATCGATGATATGATAAATGGACTTCCGCATGTAGGGGGACACAAGGCCTTCCCATCAACACGATGTATGTGGTGTCTTATGAGACAACCATAAAATCGATGTTGGAAAATATGCCACCAAACTAGGTCTTTAGGAAAATATTTCCAACTGGTGTCATATACATCTTGTCATAACCATGAATTTTTAGGTTAGAGGGACTAAGATCTATTTTAAAAAACCCAATCTTGTAGAGTGTCCAAGTCGGGATGACATTTATCCCAGAACCCATGTCTATAAGATATCATCAAACTTCTACACCATTAAACTATCTGGTGATGTAAATCATGCATATGTTCCCCTGTACTGGTGAAACTTCATCTTCTACAGAGAATGTTATGATGGCATCACATTCTGCAAGATAAACTATCTTAGAATTGAAGGCTTCTACAACTACTACTTCTATCTCAAACTGGAGGGGGATTCATAAATCCTCTTTAACAGATTAACATATAACCAAATAAAGATGGAGAGCCTCAAGGATTGAGAGATTTAAAGGAATTCTAGAAATATTCTGGAGGATATCATACTTCTATTCTAGGTGTACACTTATGCTGATAAGAAGTCGATCTGTGGATGGAGGTTTCATGGGTGATGCTGGTTGAATCAGAGTATTATTAATGGTGGTGGGAATGTCCCATTTCTCACTAGTCGAACCACATAAAGTGGCTACTGGCTAATGGAAAGAAGATTGAGGTCTATCCCTAATGAAACATGGATGATCATGGTGTAGTTTCAGTGGATCTGCCTAATCAAGATGTAAAAATGGTGATGGAGGAAGATCTGATGAAATTAGATGAGAAGGTTGTGCATGTTGAGCTCTGTGTTGGGATTTCTGTCTGGTCTCAGTGGCATGGACAACTTTTTTGGAAATAACAGACTAAATCATTCAGGTGATTCACATACCAACGGCTTCGTTGATGCTAGTTTCATCATGGGTTGTTGGGATGGTCTGCCTGACGCTCTTCTTCATCAGGAACCATGTAAGGATTTACTAGCTCGATGATATTGAGTGAAGTATACCCGTGATCATCACTTGAATAATCCTACATCGTTTGGAATATTATGGGGGTTATCCACAATTCTAGGGGCATGAGATCACCAAGAGTACGAGATGGATTGGGCATAGGTGGATTATTTTTTCTTCCCTTGAATAGTCTATGCTTTCTGCCTTGAGAGGAAGAAGATTGAGATGTTGATGCAGAGGTAGTAACCGATGGTAGCACAGTGGCTTCTAAAGGCTAAAGTCGATTCAAATGTGAATGGATGATACCATGGGCATGAGATACCCCCTTATAAATTATTTGGTCATCATATTTTTAAAACCCATTTTTATAAACCTTCTTCTATTCACCCTCTCTATTGCTATAAATATTTATAAACACACATTCTAACTATGTTGGGTATGGAGAAAACCTGATTATGTTATTATCAACCTCTTCTTGAAGCCAGTATATAATCAAATATCATTACTTGAGGTTTTTCCCAAGGAACAGGTGATTGGGGAAGTAATTGGGACAATCAATTAGTTCATTCTCTTTGATCCTCTTGAATTCAGGAAACTGAATGATTCCATGTTCCAAGGAACTTATGAAATAGCCAGGGACATGTGCCTCATTAAATGAGTAGGTTTTGTTCCTTCTATCCAAGAAGGGGTGCTCTAGAATCCAAGCCCTGAAGAGGGGATGGAGAAGCCTGATGAGGAGGAAGAAACTAATTGTCTCGCCTGGGTGGTAAGAGAACATTACGCAGTAGTGCCTGCCGATTCTAAGGTGGGCGATTTAGGGTTGGGGGCTAAGCCTGAGGTGGTGGCCCTCAATGAGGCAATGGTGTTTGTTCCACTGGTAATAACTCCAACTATCTAGGGGCCTCTACCTATGCAATACAAGTAGTCTCGTCCATGGCATCTCTTCTTACGAGAAGAGTAGTAGGCAACAAACATTCCTATTTGGCTTCTTGCAATTATACCACTAGATGTTGGGCTTTGTCAAAGAAATCCCCAAATCACCCTTGGTAGTTTTGAGTGATGAGAGAAGGGACCGGTTTAGTCTTCAAATTCCCTACACAAAAATGTAAACAGATTCTCATGGGTTAGTTTCATATCAAGGTAATATGTGTGGCATTCCCCCCCAGGGAAAAAGTATGTGACATTCTTGTCAGGCCTTTGCTTGCACTTGACGAAGTCAACAATTCTTGTCATCCAGGTTGTGGAACTGAACTGTTAGAGAAACTGCCTATGAAGATCCACCCAATCATCCAATGACCCCATGGGTAGCTGGCTGTACCAAAAAACATGATCCCTTCCAATGGTTTATCGAAACACCAATATTTGGCTTCCTACTACTTTGATGGAGTTCCCAACATGGGTCCACATCGTGAAATGAAGTGGGATAGATGTTGAAGTTGGTCACATTTACCATTAAATTGTGAGAAGGTATAATTTCTAAAACATGGGGGTGTGGGAATATCATCCACCCATGCCGGATACCGCTTACTGGCTGGTGGGATCGCCATATTATGGGTTTCCCAAGCCTCGAGACGGGGAATGAGAGAAACTATTGGATCATCTTGGTTGGGATTCTTATCTTAATGAGGATCTATGATCACCAGTGAGTTGAAAGGCTCTTCCACATGGTAATAATTCCCTGTAGTTCATGGAGCGGTTGGTGGGATGACACACAGGACTGTCAGGGGAATGACCATTGGAGATGCTGGGGGAACCTGAGATGGGTCCCAAAGAGGGTTATCATGCAACTCAGGTAATTCAGTGATGAATATCATACCCTCTTTCTATTACCTCCAACCTCTAATCAATCTATATGGGAAGGATGGTCAAGGTCACTAAGAGGCAACTTGTCGGGCGTGGTTGTAATTATCCCTACTGCCTCGATTGAGGATTAACATAATCTGGTCGTTGTTCTACATCATGTTCGGTGATATGATCATCGACCATCTTTTTTTTCTGTGAGCTATTGAAGAAACATAACCTTTTCAGGGACATCTTTCATCTTATTCACTGAGTCGGACGGGTCAAAGGGTGTTATGGTCCCAGCGTAATCTTTACCCTTATTGGGTTCCCAAATGAAGGAAAATGTCATAGAAGGTGCATGAAGTCCCGATAAATGTTTTTCCTGGCTAGTAACTCTACCCAAAGGATCCAACAGGTGTGGCACTACCCCAAGGGGGTATTTTCACTTCAATGAGTCCTAGATCAATATAAACTATTGATAGGTTAGCCATGTTAACCACAAATATTCATGGAGGAATATCCTCAATATCTGTAACACCCTGACCCCTGAAGCCCAGAGTCGGTGTGTTATTACGTATCATTGGCATGATCAGAAGAAAATAATGTCTCGAAAGACCGATCAGTTTAGTATTATTGAAAACAAGATTCATACATAAGTTCAAATTTAAAACTTGAAAATAAATGAACACTAATTTATTCCATTATAAACATCCAATCCTCACAGATTAAGCATGAATGTCACTCATAATTAACTTCTTCATATCATGGTAAAATGAAACATAATAAAGAGGTGAGCTCAAACACTCAGTAAAGGTAAGCAATACAACAGAAGATAACATAAATATTAAGCATGGTGAATAATTGAAAACACATGCCTTTAATAGTAACAAACATGAACACATTTATGGAAGAAATATCAGCTTAGTAAATAATTCCATAATAAAACATAATAATGGGTATTCTACTAGTCAAATGACCACATGAACCGTCAATATTACTTTCATAATGATGGAATGTATAATGTCGGGCATTCTTTCAAGGCCTCGTCCAAGATGTCTAAAAATGAATTAGGGCCTCGGCCAAAACCATATATCAAATTTGGAAAGGCCTAGGCTAATTAAACGTATAGTTTTCTCATGAGACCTACCAATGCATCACAGATCTATAGCGGTCTCCACCCGTCCCTTACTAAGTCCAATACATTCCTCATATGAAAAGGTTGAAATATAACATAAAACTTCATATTAAAACTAGCATACGAAATGTCAATACTTTAACCATAATCCATGAATGGTTTAAAAATAACACATCCATAGTCAAAAATACCACAAAACCTTCAATACAATATGGAAGATTTGTATCATAATGAATCGACCTCAAAAAAGTGTAAAATCCATCAAAGGATGTTGACATAGATGAAATCAAAACTATTTGATAGAAATATCTAATTTTTTTGTAATAATTTTAAGTTTCATAATTATAATGAAAAAATTTATTTTGAAAATATTCTTATATGATTTTAAGGGAATATTTGACGATGATATAATTGCGGAGAATAACGGCACCCACCGTATGAGTTAAAAAAACAATCTTACCTTAATTTTGTCGAAAAGGACGTAAAGTACCTTGTTTGGAAAACAACTAAAAGATTCCTTTCAAAACATATAAGTTCAGATAAGGGTATAAATGACATTAACCCATTTTCTAGTAAATAGTAAAAATGTTTTGAAATACATTTTTAAGAAACATTTATGTGGATGATAAAGAGGTCCTAGTTGATACTTACGTAAAAACAACCTCAGATAATAGAAATATTGTGAAATAAATCTCTACCTTGTAATTTTCCATGGTCAAGGGTGCGTTAAACTCTTGTATAATGGTGAAATATTTGTCATTAAATTGTAAAATAACCATATACATTAATAGTATATCATATATGATCTTCTAATATTGATATTTTTGTATTATCTTCATTTTAGGCGTGAACTGATTCTTTCTACTTTATATTCTTTGTTATATAAGCCATGTTTTTATGGATAGGATGTATCTTATTAATATTCAGAATGATATTAAGTCTTAAAAAAGTATTTTTAATCATCAAATGAAAATTATTCTTGAATGGATACGATGGGGAATGAATCTCATCGCGTTCGTGCAGACTGTAATCTATACGTACGCACGAGCGACAATATCATTATTTTGATATTAAATTATATATAATTGGATGGTATGTCAAATATACAGAATCATTATCATGTTATATTTATTATTTAAACCAATTATACATCATTATTATACCCATCCAAATAATAATGTATTGAATAACAACTACTCCGCGATGTGGAGATGGTAATCTGTACATACGCACGTATTGTGACATGTAATTAAAAGAATGGTTAGAATAATTAATATGGTTGTATCATATTTATAATAACATCACGGTATATAGAAGATAATGGAGTTATTATTTTAGAATTGAAAAAACAAAGAAAGTGGAAGTGGAAGAAGAAAGGAACTTGAAAGAGGTGACAAAATATTTATATCTTTTTCGGGTTCTTCCTTTTGATTTGATCAAAACGGAACATTAGGTTGTCTTTCTGAATAATTTAATTCCCCTAGGATGAAGGGAGGATAGTTGAGAGGGTATTTGGGCCGGGTTTTTCTGAGCCAAATGGATTTTATGGTGTAAATTAGAGAGAAGGGGAAGTGCCCTTTTATAAAATGGGTGAGGGGCACCTTAGGAAAAGCTAGAAATATTATTTTATAATAAAATAAATTTTGGTTTCTAATGGATCAAAAATGAAGTATTTAAAGGATAATGTGGGGATGGGTTGAAAACCACTCAACCAATAGGTTTTAGGTAGGTTTTGGGTCACTATATTAACTGTATCTTTTAGATTTAACTCTTAGTTAAATAGTTTGACATTTATCATGTCTCTTTGTAATTTTATAATATATGGTTACTAAATTTACTATAAACATCCAAGATAACCCCAAGTGGTTCATTAATGATACAACTATTATTATATAAGTCTTCTGGCTGAACCATAGATTTTTATGAATAGAATATCAATTAATAACATAACATTTGTTTTAAATACTCTTTTATGTCTATTTTGACACTATTTGGTATATCATTTTTTCTAAACCCATAACACAATTATGACTTCTAAAATATTCGTCTAACCAACCCTAAAATGTCATATTAACCTAGAAAATTAGTGTAATTCATAAACAGTCTCAAATTACATTTATTGTGATATTTATAATTTCAATTATTTTAATATTTCATTAATTAAGAAATTACTACATCATCATTGTGTCATAAATAAATTAAATTATTTAATGTATAAAAATTAAAAATAAAATAAAATTATAAAGTAATTTTTTTAGCTTTCTAATGAATATTTATAGTCTAATTTATCTTATGTATAACCCTATATTAAAAATGTTTTAGTTATTAAACTTTGATTTTAAATCTTTTAAATCTTCTTTGAATAAATTAATAACAAATGTCCTAATCTAATCCAGGTAGACAAAAAAAGTTCATATTTTATTACTAAGGTATTTTTGGTCGAATTATAACTATCTAATAGAATTAGGACATGTATTAGGGTAATAATAATATCATTTTTACCCTTAATTACCCTATTTACTTTTAAATGTGGTAAATAAAAGTAAAAGGTTATTATTCACCAAAAATTATTTTCATCTTATTGAACCAAATTTTACTTACTGATATGAACTGTGTGTCTCAGATTTTTGAAATTCAACTCACAAAAGTGGTAAAATTAAGTTTTATGTAAATTTTCAAATGCTCCTAGGAGGTGGGTAAAAGACGGTAAAAAGTTCAATAAAATTTTTATATATCTAAACTTATTAGAAAATAACTCAAATGAATTACATTGAACTTATATAGGTATTTTGTATCTATTTTGACATAAAATAAATTTAAATAAAAAAATAATTATATAAATAATAATTTTTTTTAAAACTACATCTCAGTGTTTTCTAATATTCATAAAAAATTGAAAGTTTTCAGAAAACTACCAAAAATTCACCATATGCTAATTTCAATATTACAAATCCAAAAATGAAGTCCATTTTGAATGATAAATTTTATAAAATTTTAAAAAGTGGGTATTACTATTCATAACGTCTAGTTTGATTGGTTGTGGTGTGTTAGAACTCGAAGTTGCGTTCAATACACGCAATTGTATTATTCAAAGAGAAGCGTGATGTTGATCCTTGGGGTGTTACATTCTCCCCTCCTTCATATAATTTTTTCCTAGAAATTTATAGAGTATTACTACATAAAAAGACTTTGTGGTTCTTTATCATAAGTTCTTCGGGTTCCCACATTTCCTCTTCCATCTTATGGTATCTGCATAGAACTTTTACCAGAAAAGTCGTCTGGTTTCTCAGCACTTGTTCTCCTGTATCAAGAACCTTAACAGGCTCATCACAATAAGACAGATCGGGTTCCAGTTCTAATTCCTCATAGGGGAGTACATGCATTGGTTCAGGCATGTATTTTATCAATAGTGATACATAGAATAAATTGTGAACTTTGGATAGACTTGGAAGCATTGCCAAATGGTAAACTATAGCCCCAATTTGTTCCAGAATTTCAAAAGGTCCGATGTACCTGGTACATAATTTTACCTTCTTACTGAAACGTATAACACCCTTCCATGGAGATACCTTCAAGAAAACATGATCTCCTACCTGAAATTCCAAATCCTTCCTTCGGTTATCGGTATAGCTCTTCTGCCTACTTTGAGCTGCTTTGATGTGGTTTTGGATTACCTTCACCTTTTCCATCATTTCCTCTACAAGTTCTTGGACTATGAGTTTTCTTTCACCAGCATCATCCCAACAGGTTGGTGTGCAACATCTCTTTCTATATAACACTTCATATGGTTCCATATGAATACTTGAATTGAAGCTATTGTTATATAATAATTCAACTAGAGGTAAAGATTTATCCCACATACCTTGAAAGTCAAGTGATCAAGATCTCAACATTTCTTCTAAGGTTTGAATAGTCTGTTCTAATTGTCCATCAGTTTTAGGGGTGGTAGGAAGTGCTCAAACGAAGTTCAGTATCCAGGTCTTTTTGTAGTATTTTCCAGAATTTTGATGTAAAACGGGGATCATGATCAGAAAAAATCAATAGGGGTACTCCATGAAGTCTCACAACTTCATTGATATATAGTCTTACTAAATGTTCAAGTGTTAAATATTCTCTTATAGTAAGAAAATGTGCTGACTTGGTAAGATGATCAACAATGACCCATATTACATCGTTCCTTCTAGGAGTCTTTGGTAGTCCCAAGAAAAAGTCCATCGTAATATTATCCCATTTCCACTTAGGTATGGGAAGAGGTTTCATGACTCCTCTGGGCTGTTTCCTTCTAGCTTTCACTTGTTGAAAAACCATACATTTTGACACAAAATCAGAAATCTCCCTCTTCATGTTGTCCCACCAAAAATGTTCCTTCAAATCTCAATACATCCTGGTGCTCCCAGGGTGTATAGAGAAATTGGATCTGTTAGCATCATCCAACAATTCCCTTTTTAGATCAGGTATATCGAGAGTGAAAATATCCTCCCAAATTTCATAATTCCATCTTCATATACGAAGTCACTCAATCTCCCATCATTCACAACATTAATATTCTTTTGAAACTCCTCATCCTCATCCTGAGAACATTTTATCCTTTTTAGTAAAGATGGGTTGGAAACCATTTGAAAAAGCATTGATGTTTCACCTTCCATGGTTATTCCCATATCCATCTTTACTAGATCCATGAAAGTAAGATCCCTTTCAACTCTCATCTTGTTCAAAACTCCATGATCTTTTCTGGTCAATGCATCTTCCACCTTATTTTCCTTCCCCTGGTGGTAGTGTATCGTGTAATCATAATCCTCCAGTAGTTCAAGCCATCTACTTTTCCTCATGTTGAGTTCTTTCAGTGAGAAAATATAATTCAAACTCTTGTGATCGGTATATATCTCACATTTTTCACCATAGAGATAATGTTTTCATATCTTCAAAGAAAAGATTGTTGCTGCTAAATCAAGATCATAAGTAGGATAGTTTTGATCCTGAATTTTTAGTTGTCGTGATGCATAGGAAATAACCCTATCATTCTGCATAAGGACACAACCAAGTCCTTTCTTTGATGAATCAGTATAAATAACAAACCCATCATCCCCCATTGGTAGAGTCAATGTAAGAGAATTGACTAAACTTCTCTTCAATTATTCGAAACATTCTTCACATTCTTTTTTCCAAAAAAAATCTAACCCTTTACATGTGCGCTTGGTTAATGGGTTAGGCAATCAGGAAAAATTCTGGATGAAACGCTGATAATAACCTACTAAATCAATAATAATGCGTACCTCAATTATACTCGTTGGTGCTGGAAATTATTGGATTTCTCCTGTCTTATAAGGATCAACAGAGATTCCATCCTTATAGAAGATATAACCAAAAAAAGAAATATCTTGAAGCCAGAATTCACAGTTGCTAAAATTCCCATATAATTCATTTCTTCTAAGAGACTTCAGGATAATGCGCAAGTGATTTTCATGATCTTCTTAGCTTTTGGATTATACCAGGATATCATTAATAAATACCATTAAAAAGTCATCAAGATATTCCATGAAAACTCTATTCATTAGATCCATGAAGACATATAGTGCATTAGTCAATACAAAAGGCATTACTGTAAACTTGTAATGCCCGTACTTGGTTCAAAATGCTGTTTTCGGAATTTCTTCCATTTTCAAACACAACTGATGTTATCCAGATTGAAGGTCAATATTTGAAAAATCTTGAGCACCATGAAGTTGGTCGAATAAATCATCAATACGAGGTAGGGGATAATTGTTCTTTATTGTTATAGCATTGATATCCCTGTAGTCAATGCACACCCTCATAGATCAATCTTTCTTCTTAACAAAAAGAACAGAGGCTCCCCATGGAGAAACACTAGGGTGAATAAATACCTTATTACTCAATTCCTCTAGTTTTTTCTTTAGTTCCACTAATTCCACAATGGCCATTCTATAAGGGGTCTTCGATGTGGGCCTTAAACCAGGATTTAAATCAATGGAAAACTCAATTTATCATTCTAGAGGATGTTTAGGTAAATCTTATGGAAAAACATCAACATATTCTTGTACAATAGGTACATCATCTATTTGAACATTCCTTTCCTCACCCACTGTTATTTCATTCTCTTACTCTCCAATAATTTAATTTAGTTGAGCTAATGGGGGTGGATCTAGATAAGAATGAGGTCGTGACATTTCTTCTCTAAAGATAAGGTGTTCTTTATCATCATCATCAAAAATCAGAACCTCCTTATTCTTATAATAAATTTTTGAATCATGGTGCGAAATCCAATCCATACGGATGATTATATAAATTTAAATCATGGGTATGACGATGATATTAGTAGATAATGAACATTTATATTCCCTAATGAGAACAGATTCACAAAACATTGTAGCAATTATACTTCCCATAGGAGTTTTGACTGAAAACTCCCTTGTCAAATAAAATTGGAAAAATATAATTTTATTAGAAAACTAGGAAGATATGAAACAATACGATAATCCAAAATCAAATAATTTTTTTTTAAAAACATGAGGAAACCATTAAATTACCTTCCACCACATATTTCAGAGCTTCAACCTCAGCAGCAGTGATCACATAAGCTTGGCCTTGATCCCTTGGCGTTTTCTAAGGTAATTTTCCCTGACGCTTAGTAAATTCATTCGCATAATGTACCATCTCCTTGAAATTGTAGCACTGGACATTGGTAGCATCTTTTTTTCCCTTACAATCACCAGCAATATATCCTTTCTGTCCACATTTGTAGCATACTCCTTTTCCTTTTAGATAGGAACCAGGGTGCTTCCTTCCACAATTATCACAAGGTGAAAATTCAATTCTTCCCTTCTTCCCTATTCCATTATTTTCTTTCCAAGAGTGTTCATCTGATCTCTTCTTCCCTTTCTTTGCTTTAAAATAATAAGACATAGATAATTCCTTTTCTGTCCGGATAGCACATGAGACAATATCTTTATACAATGAGAAGGATTTTGATACTAATACTTAATGGAGAAATGGTTTTAACCCATCAAATAAATGGTCAATCTTACTTCTTGGGTTATGTATATAATATGCAGCATGTCGTGCTATCCTTGTAAAGTTATCTTCATACTTTGCGACATTATCATCCTCTTTTTGCCTCAGACTCAAAAATTTCATTTCCACATCTGCTTGATGGTCACGAGGAAATTATTTTTCTAAGAAAAGTTCTTTAAACTCCCTTCATTCCATACTGGAAACTTCTTCATCTTACTTTTTTTTTGAATCAATGACCACTATTGATCAGCAACTCCAGTGAGGTGATAAACTGCCATGACAACTTTTTCCCTTTCACTGCTCCCGAAAGCATGAAATATTTTCTCTATGGAATTTATCCATTGCTCAGCCACTAATGGACTTGTACTCCCATTGCATTTTGGTAGTTTTTGCCTCATGAAGTGGTCTTAAATTGATCCTCTACATTGTGGATCTGGGTTCTCTATATGGGTAAGATTATTATTCATAACCTGTGTGAGTTTTCCCAATATGGTGATATGATGATCAGCACCAGTTGCTTCACTATATCCACTATAATTATCATAAGAATGAGGGAAATCCCTAACTAGAATATGTTCATTGATACTGTTTCCATTCCTTACACTAGGAACCATTTCTAAACAATGACATAAACTGGATTAGTTTATGAATCAAAATACATAATTCCAAACTTGTAAAACACTTAACATGAATTGAACAGTTTATGGATATCATCCATAATCATAAAAAATGTTTTCTTTGTGGATGTATATACTCATAAACCCTTCATAATTGTTTGTAAAGAAAATGAGAATTATCCTCAGCATATCCTCTGGGAGTGTCGTAACCAAGAGTGCAACAATTCCTATTGTCATGCACCAGTTCCTGTTTGATTCTAGCTCAAAGCGGTGTTTTCACGTTTTATCTCAAGGTAAATCTCTGCTAGAGCCGCCTCTACCTGCTCCTATCCAAACATGGATGGATTACTTGAAAACTCAAAAAATATCTATACTACCAAAATTCTAGTAAGTTATTCTATACTAATCCTCAAATTCTATCTTAAGGCCATGTGATCTAATCCTAGTTTATCTAAATATAGTTTCCATGGTTTTTACTAACCATCCTCCGATACAAACTGTAACGCCCCAACCCCAGAAGCCCAGATTCGGTTCATTATTACGTATCATTGGCATGATCACAAACAAATCATTTCCCGAAAGGCCAATCAGTTTAGTATTATTGGAAACAAGATTCATACATAGGTTCAAATTTATAACTGGAAAATAAATACGACACTAATTTATTCCATTAAAAAATCCAATCCTCCTAGATTATGCCTGAAAGTCACTCATATTCAACTTATTCATATCCTGGGAAAATGAAACATAAGAAAGGGGTGAGCTCACACGCTCAGTAAGGGTAAACAATACATCGGAATATAACATAAATATTAAGCATAGTGAATAATTGAATACACATTCCTTTACTAGTAATAAACATGAACACTTTTATGGTAGGAATATGAGCTTAGTAAATAATTCCATAAAAAACATAATCATGGGTATTATACTAGTTGAATGACCACATAAACCATAAATATTATTTTCATAATGAGGGGATTTATAATTCCAGAAATTCTAAAAAATTTTGTCAGGGGCTCGACCAAGATGTCTAAAAATGATTAAGGTCTCATCCAAAACCACATATCAAATTTGGAAAGGCCTCGACCAATTCTACATCTTGTTTTCTCATGAGACCTACTGATGCATTGAGGAGATATAGTAGGCTCCACCCGTCACTTACTTTGTCCAATACATTCCTCATATGAAAAGGTTGAAAAATAACATATAAATTCATATTAAAACTCACAGAATAAATTTCAATAATTTAACCATAAACCATGAATGATATAAAAATAAAACATCCACAGGCACATGAGCCTCAGCCCAGTTGGTGAGGACTCACTAGGTGCATCCAAGAGACCTGAGATGAAATATGGGTGGAGAAATATTTCTAGGTACTATAGTAGTACTGTAGTAGGCACTGTAGAAATACTATAGAAGGCAATGTTCGGTACTATTGTAGCCGGAACTATTCATCCATCTGGCCCTTCGGGCCACCGGTTTGGTCCTCGGGTCTTGAAAGGCTTTCGGGCCACCCAATGCCTTTGGGCCAGTTGATTCTCAAAGCCTTCGGGAAACCTTCAAGCCTTAATTCCACCCCAAGGCCTTTAGTACACATGAAGGAAGGCCCCAGCCACACTACAAAAAAGGATAATCCCTATAAGAGGATTTAGAGCAGGTGAACTCACCAGAGAAGAGAAAAATGGATTGTCAGAATGAGAGGGTATGCCTATGCCATCGGTACCAGCCTGTGCTTGCATGGGAAGCCTAGCTAGACGGTCATGCAAAGGTGGAGAGCTACAATCAGGATGTAGATGCTGGGGAGGGGAAGTTATGTGTAGATAGTCTTCTTGAATTTGATAAGACCTTCGGGTCATGTAATCTTATTAGCCTACGAGCCAAGTAATCTCTGAGCCAACATGCCTTGTTAGGGTTACCCCACATCCCATTAAAGGGGGGTTATCAAAAATCAATAAAAAATGATGGCCTTCTGGTCATTCAGGGAAAAAAACATCCACAGTCAATAATAGAACAAAACATTCAATAGAATATGGAAGATTTGTATCATAATGAATCGACTTCAAATATGCATAAAATCCATCAAAGGATGTTGAAATACATGAAATCAAAACTATTTGAGGGAAATATATATATATATATATATATTTGTAATCATATAAAGTTACATAATTATAAATAAAACATTTATTTTGAAAATATTCTTATAATATTGTAAGGGAATCTTCAATGATGTTATTACAACGGGGAATAACTGCACCCTCCATATAAGTTTAAAAAAACAATATTACCTTAATTTATTCAAAAAGGTCGTAAATTACCTTGTTTGGAAAATGAATAAAATATTCCTTTAAAAACATATAAGTTCAAATAAGGGTATAAATTAATTTATCCCATTGTCTAGTAAATAGTAAAAATGTTTTGAAATACATTTTTAAGAAACATGGATGTTGATGATAAAGAGGTCACAGTAGATACATAGTAAAAAAACCTCGGATAATAAAGAGATTGTGAAATTAACCCTTACCTTGTACTTTTACATGGTTAAGGGTACATTAACCTCCTGTATAATGGTGAAATCTTTGTTATTAAATTATACAATAACTATATACATTAGTATGATATCATATATGATCTTCTAATATTGATATTATAGTATTATCGTCATTTCGGGTGTTAAATGATTCATTCTCCTTTATAGTCTTGGTTACGTAAGCCATGTTTATTATGGATGGGATGCATCTTATTAATATTCAGAATGATATTAAGTCTTTAAACTTTATTTTTAATCATCAAATGAAAATTATTCTTGAATGGATATGATGGGGAATGAATCTCATCGCATTCGTGGAGACGGTAATTCGTACGTACGCACGAGCTACAATATCATTATTTTGATATTAAAATAATATATAATTGGATGGTATATCAATTTAAAAGAACAATTATCATTTTATATTTATTATTTACACCAATTATGCATCATTATTATACCCATCCAAATAATAATGTATTGAATAACAACTACACCGCGACATTGAGATGGTAAGTCGTACGTACGCACGTATGGTGACATGTCATTCAACGGATGGATAGAATAATGAATATGGTTTTAACATATTTATAATAAAATCACAGTATATAGAACATACAGAAGTTATTATTTTATTATGGAAACAACAAAGAAAGAGGAAGTGGAAGAAGAAAGGAACTTGAAAGAGGTGATGAAATATTCACATCTTCTTCGTCTTCTTCCTTTTGATTTTATCAAAAAGGCTCCTTAGTTTGGCTCTATGAATAAATTGAGGCCTCTAGGATGAAGGGATGATTGTTGAGAGGGTATTTGGTCAGGGTTTGGCCCATCCAAATGGCTTTGAATTTGTGAATTAGAAAGAAGGGGAAGTTCCTTTTTATAAGAGGGGTGTGGGGAACCTTAGGAAAGTTAGAAATATTATTTTATAATTTAATAATTTTCGGTTTATAATTTCTCCAAAATGAATTATTTAAATGATAAGGTGGGGATGGGTCGAAACCCACTCAAAAAATAGGTTTTATAAAGGTTTGGGTCACTATATTAACTTTATCTTTTTGATTTAACTCATAGATAAATAGTTTGACATTTACCATGTCTCTTTGTATTTTTATAATATATGCTTAATAACCATAATATGAACTTCCAAGATATCCCCAAGTGGTTCATTAATGATACACCTATCATTATATAAGTCTTTTGGCCAAACCTTATATTTGAATATAATATCAATAATAATATAATATTTGTTTTAAAAACACTTTTATGTCAATTTTGACACTATTTGGTATTTTGTTTTTTCTAAATTCATAACAGAATTATTACATAAAAAACAATTCATATAACCAACCCTAACATGTCATATTAACCTAGAAAATTAGTTTAATTCATAAAAAGTCTCAAATTACTTTTATTTGGGTATTTATAATATCAATTATTTTAATATTTGATTAATTAGGTAATTACTGCATCATCATTGTGTAATAAATAAATTAAATTATTTAATGTATAAAAATTATAATTAAAATACAATTATGTTGGAAAAACTTTTATATTTCTAATTAATATTTATAGTCTAATTTATATTATGTATAACCCTATATTAAAAATGTTTTAGTTATTAAACGTTTATTTTAACTCTTTTAACTCTTCTTTAAATAGAATAATAATAAATGTCCTAATATAATCCATGTAGACCAAAGAGGTTAATATTTTATTCCCAAGGTTTTTTGGGTCTAATTATACTTATACAATAGAATTATTACATGTGTTAGGGTAATAATAATTTCATTTTTACCCTTAATTACCCTATTTACTTTTAACCGTGGTAAATAAAAGTAGAAAATTACTATTCATAAAAAATTATTTTTATCTTATTGAACCATTTTTTACTTACTAATATCAACAATGTATCACAGATTTTTTAAATTCAACTCACAGAAGTGGTAAAAGTGCATTTTTTTTTTAAATTTTCAAATGCTCCTAGGAGGTGGGGAAAAGACGATAAAAAGTTCAATAAATTTTTATATATCCAAAATTTTTATAAACTGACTCCAATGAATTACATTGAAATTATATATATCTATTATGTATCTATTTTGAGATAAAATAAATTTAAATAAAATAAATAATTATTTAAATAAAAATTCGATTTTAAACTAGAACTAAGTGTTTTTCACTATTCCTCAATAATTTAATGTTTTTAGAAAATTACCAAAAATTCACCCTAAGCTAATTTTGATATTATGAATCCAAAAATGAATTCCATTTTGAAAGATAATATTTATAAAATTTCAAAAAGTGTGTATTACTATTCATAACGGCTAGTTTGATTGGTTTTGTTGTGTTAGAACTCGAAGTTGTGTACAACACACGCTATTATATTATTTAAAGAGAAGCATACCGTGGAAGCTTAGGGTGTTACAATATCACCTAGAAAGTGAGGCTTGAACATGATAGTATTTAAATGAAGGGTGGAATACTGCCCTCAAAAATGGATCAAGGCAAGTGGGGAAGCCTCTTTAAAAATTCTAAGGAGCAGTGTGATGCTCTGAACGTATCGTTGCTGGAGGGTTTAATGATGATTGGGAAACTAAGAGCACTGAGCCATAGGGAGCATAGATAAAACCACCATGCATCCTTACTGGCTGATGTCATTGAACTGTTTCTTGCTCTTGGGGTAATCTACCCATCGATGATAGAGATAGAAGTACATTTCCCAAAGCTTTTTTTGAAGCACAGGACCTCGTCCTGGGTGAGTGATTCCGAAATACAAAAACCTATTATTACAATGGGATGGAACATCTTAGGGAGATGATCTATGATGATTAGGTTCCACAAACATCTTGGCTCATAGTCGGGATCTGGCCAATGTTTGCCACATTCATTGACTAGGGGTGGTTGAAGTGCCAATAACTGTAATGAAGCAGACATTTCTGATGGTATACTAAAAAGTGGAGAGTATGACACATGAGTTGAAAAGATTCCACATATTGGGTTTCCTTTGGAAGAATTCATTGATTGCACCACCACAACCCAATAGGATGGACTATTGACCCAGCTTCCCACAAAGGGACTTCCATCTTTGGAAGTGATTCAAACTGTTTCTTGTCCTCTATTGGTCCCTATAACCACTCTATGTGATCTCTGATTGTGATAGAAAACTATTTTGTTTACAGTAGGGAGGATATCCCAGCCAGGTCCTAGAAATGGGGAAATCCTCCTCCTCTTGTATGTATTAGTGGAGGGATTTTGGAATTCGGTAGACCATGCTTTCCGGTAGAAAGAGGTTGATATGCTGAGTCCCTACCCCAAACCCTGACATAGATGATCGAGGTGAGGGTTCCATTATCGAGGAACACTCTGCATCAGTGTTCAAAAAGTGGATGGGTTTGATTTCGATATGTTGTTTCCAAGGATTCTTCCTTTGGTGGTGGTAACCCGCCCTCCTGCCCTGGGGTGGTTCCTCAGGACAAGGTTGTTTTTCTACAACGGGAGGTCCTGCATGATAATTGGTTCTAGAGTGGGGAGGACCTCCTCCCATAATGGATGTGATATGTGGAGGGTCGTCATATCGGTAGTTTCTGATGTGAGGAGGACCTCTGCTCTGATGAGCTAGGGTGCGAGGAGCACCAAAAAAATGTCGAATTGAATAATGTGAAGAACTATTTGTTTAATTGTGTTGGAGTAGTGTGGGACATTAATGGAGGTGGTAAACACATGGAAAGGACCTCCAAGGTGGTCGTCCGTTGTGCGGGGAGGACCATTGCGTCGGTCGGCCTTGATAGTAGTGGAATGAAGTGGGACTTCATAATTATTGTACTAGACATGAGAAGTACCTCCATGGTTGTCATTGATTAAGTAGGTAGGGCCTATGCTGTGGTGATTTCTGGAATGGGGAGGACCTCTGATGAAATTGATGATGACATGGGGAGGACTTCCTTGTTGGTGGGTGATTGTGCATGGAAGACCCTCAATTTGAGAACCTGGTATGTGAGGAAAATTTCAATACATAATATGGTTGGAATGAGGAAGAACTTCATGCAAGGTGTCAATAACATGGGGAGTGCCTCCTCTTGGGTGATGATGGTGGAATGGGGAGGGCCTCCGTACCAAACGTCACTGTCCTGAGTTGTCGTACGGTGACAACTGCTTTCCCCAGTAACCAGGGGAGCTAGATCAACCTTCTCATAGGGTGAAAGGTGCTTCATCTTTGGCTAGGAATTAATATGCCACTGCTCAATAATAACCGGGGGCTGATAGCTCATGATGGTGGTGGATTGGTCCACTGAATATGAGGATGACGAGGCCCCCTGGTGGGAATACTCCTGATATTGCACCTAGATTTGATGTCGAGTTAGCCAGGGAAGGGAAAACTGTGCAGGGGGATGGGCCACCTACTCATTGGTTTATAGGACCGGCTGGTGACAGTGACCTAGCTAGGTGGGAGCCCTCCTTGGCGGCTCCCAAGCAGAAATCCTAGCTGGGTGGACTCAGGCATCCCTTATATCATCATCATATGGGAGTGATTCATTGGAGGGCTCTGAGGATAGGCTCCTGAAGCTATTGAAGGTCAGAGGGGGGAGTAGTGGCTCCCTGAATGGATCTTGGGGGTGGCGACATTGATGGGCCCCCGATCCCTCCATGTCTTGGTGGGTAATGTCCCTCATCGGGATAACCCATTATTGTTCAAATAGTTTAACAAGAGAATCAATTAACCCCCTTTGAATAAATTCAGACGGTGAGAGGGGAATTGGAACCTAGTTGTTGTGGGCATGAGAGACATCTTAGAGGAGATGAATCCATGGGTAATTCTCATATTCATACTCCTCATTCCCCTACATCTTCGGGAGGGAGGTGATTGGCTTCATATAGCTTGAGGTTGGGTCCTGAAATGTATGAAAATTCCCCCATCAGTACAAACAATAGGAAATAGGTGCCTAGTTCACAACATCATTCCACCATCCAGGGTAGGATAAGAAGATCCATGATGACAATGTTGTAGACCTAGATGCTCAATGATCAACTACCCCAACACCTGGTGAGTTTCATGTCGGTCCCACTATTATATTGGTGGGACCTATCACTAGATAGTCGGATTCGGTGACATTCTTACCAAATGATGTCTCTAATGCTGTTAATTTAAATATTGAGGAGAATATTAATGTTGGGTTCACTATTTATATTTTTGAGGGTTTCACCAGGGTTTGAATCCGTCTATGGGGATGCGCTGGTTATTGCCCCGGATTCTGGATTTCCAAAGGCGGGTGACTTCCGTCGCTTATCCAGGGATGTTAGCTCCATTATCAAAATATGATAATGGGATTTCGGTCAATCCTTATGTGGATTTCTCTTCATAATTCATCATCGAGTACTTGTCTCCCTAATAGATTAAGGTGTTGTTCATGAAACTCTTCCAGGTGCCATAACATTGTGGATTCTAGTTAATTAAACTGATTCTGTCACGAAATTCCATAGGGTCCAGTCCGGTAAACAACCATCAGTTAGGGGATTGGCCACATTGGGAATCACTGACATGCCTTGGCATTGAAACAATGGTATACTCAGATCTCTTCCCCTTATTATAGGGATTCTTGAGGTAATGGAAACCCAATTCATCCCAAGTCAATCATGGGGTATCTTGTTCTAGAGGCATGTATCTTAGGTTTTACTCAGCATCCCATGATTAATATGTGGTAGGCTATGATTTTACAATCTAGAAGAGACATATCAAAATGATCAGAACACTGATGGACATGGATCAAATGGGTACATCCCATGGAGGGAGAACCTAGGAGGTTTATTAGAAAGCATTATCAATATTCCCAATGAGAATGGATCGAAGGATTATTAGGCCCTGAAAAAGGGGACTCCATGGATTTCCATTGGCTGGGATTGAACCACGTAGTGGCCCCCTACATACCTTGTATATAATATAGGAATCAAAACCTACGTAGTTTAAGAGGTTGATGAATTATGGTGTATAAAAAGGACAACAAACTGAAGACATGTTGGGGCATGGGTAGCAGCCTGAGGATAGAATGATTTCACCAGGATGTGGATGTTGGGGTGGAATCAGGATGGATATGGATGGAGTGTTGAAGGACGGAGTGAGTGGTGATAGAATCGATGTGAAGATAACCGTTATGTTGGTCTTAAACCTCGGAGAGGATTCCTACGTATCCTCATTTTAGGGAATCGATGTTCCCATAGATTGATGGGGCGATGAGACACCTGAAGAGGCATCACATGAGAGTTGAAGCATGGATGGGACATGAAAGTAGTAGAATCTCTAAGTTGGGGCATGACCTTCCTAAAACATAAAGGCTAAAGGGAGAGCCCCAGATGGTACATGAGTGATTGGATTGATCCTTAGGTAGGATTTCTACATATCCCCATGGTAGGGAATCAGTGTCTATGTAGATCAAAATGGGGTATAGAATAGGTTTGTACACAAAAGGAAGCAACCCAGTGACATGATGGGGCTTACGCATGGTTAGAAACACATCACAATAGGGACACTCATGATTAGAGGAATATGGATCAAGTGTGGGATTACACATGTTTAGCTTTCTAGGAGCTTGTCTAACACCACTAAGTGGTGGACCAAGTTTATGGGACCCTAAAAATGGGATACTAATATTGGTCAATTTTTGGGTTGAACCTTAGGGGAGATTCCAACGTACCCTATCTACGAGATAGGGAACAAAATCCTTGTATTTCCAAAGCTTACAGATTAATGTCATGAGGGATGAAAAGCGCATACAACTTAACATCATACGGGATGAGGGTGAACCGATCTGAAGTGATCTAGACCCATGAATGATTCACTTGAAACTCAGAGAGGCTTCATATGGGAAAGGATCCACATCCATGTAGTTTGGTTGGGTGTGGAGTAAAAATTATGGTGGACCATAGAGAATTTCATGGTCTACACTTACTCTAATCCCATGTGAGTCAAGCTTGATGTGAGAAACAAGAGGTAGCAATAACCTGATGATCACATCGTGAAAGGAGAGCCTGTCAGAAATGGAATGTGTCTTACGCATGGTTAGCGGCCCATGGATATGGATATCAGGACTCACTCAAGGATGGATTCCCGATGAGAAATAAGGGTGCTTAGACGTATGAGGAGGATATGGTCATTTTACCTGAAACATCTCATCATAGAGTTTCACGGTATACATGGAGAATGATTGAGGTGTTCATGGAAACAATGATAAGAGGGATAGGGGAGTTAGAAGGTGTTGGTGTTCGTCCCCTTCATGGGCCTCTCTAGACGTGTCTCTTATGCGGTGATCATATTTTAACATCATGTGTCGGAGACCCAGATTCTTGGTAGTTTAAAAAACTACAGCTCGAATGGTGAGGATTCTCTCCTCACCCAAAAGACTTACATAACTAGTTCACTTTAAACTATAGTGAAGGGAAGGCACCAATAATGCTGTGTGGAGATGGGGTTGTAGAGTGATCTATTGAGGGGATCATGTTAGCGTGCCTATGTGATGAAGCAACAACCATTAGAATGCCTATGAAAATAATCATGAGGAAAATAAATCCTGGAACCACCCAAGGGAACATAAAATCACTTCACAGAAACCTGTAGGGCCGTACGAGAGAATTATGCACATGAAATGGGTGCTGTAAATAAGAGTGGATCAGACACGGTGGCTTAGGGTTAGTATGACACATGGAGTGAACATTGATAGGTTCACACAATATTTAAGGGTTGCGCGCAAGATGAGGTAATGTGTGAAAGATTGTATTTGTTGAGCACAAATGATTGGTTGCGTGCAAGGGAGAACCCAACACACAATATTGGCTTGACAGATGGGAAAACAAGTACGTAAGTAGGATATTTTGCACGTAATTTCCTTGAAGTAAAAGTAAATCAGCAAGGGTAAATCCCTAGTGATCCCACCTGAAGGAGGACCCCTAGGAGACAATTCATGTAAGATCTAGTATGATGAGTCCATCTCTTTCACACAGTCGGGGAAGGGTCATATTTTTTATAGAAGAGTGTCAGTTCATATTTTGTAACCATCCACAGATGTTTTGGGGTATGTTTAAATTTATAGGTTGAATCATTGGATGTGACATGCAAGGTGAGCATCACCTAAGTGGAATTTGGACATCGTAGTGGGCAAGGAAGATCTGGAGCCTAATTTATAATCCTTCACGCAAGATAATTTTCACTCGCGCTGTTGACTGGTTGTTTCTGAGAAGGTTGACGCTGAAGAATTCATTTGAAATGACATTGGGTGAGCAAGATCTTGCGTACAATTTCCACTCTTGTGCATGAATCATAAATATTGCATGGACCTCCCATGTGAATCTTAGGATTCTTGGGGGATTCCAAATATGCTTTTGGTTTTCTCGATAGTTTTCATTCATGGCCTTATCTAATATTCAACACCCAAAATATCATATAACGTATTATAAATATAAATTTAGTTATTTAATGAGTGAATAGAAATATTTTAACAATTTTACTAGAGGTTAAAGTACACAGAACTAAAGTTAATCATGAGGTAAGGGTTTCTCATCTTAGTTTTTCTTCTATGATATATATACATTGTTCACCAGTAAATTTTTGTGTAAAGTATATATATATATATCACCCAATTAATAAATAGTATCATTTTTATCATTATATTAATGATATTAAATTCTTAGTTTGAAAATATATTCATTTATGAGTCATATTATTTGACTAATAAAAAATTGGTTTTGGATTTATGAACCCATTTGTTTCGATCGGTCAATGTTCTACATTTTGATAATGTCCGAATAATATTATAAAATGAATTTTCAATATATTGATATGTATTTTAGATTGATTTACATGGATTTAATGTAAATTAAAATTATCAATAAATTTATACTAATTTCAATTAGTATATATTTATTAGGTATTTTCGCTTAAAATTATCTTTTAAAATTTTCTATTAAAACTAACTTCTTCTTTAATGAAAATGTTTTTATTAAATTTTTTCCAGTTTTTTTTCTATTATATTATTATTTTTTAAAGTCATCTTAGTCATTTTTGAATTTTAACAAAACATTTAAATGGATTATTTTTTCATTTTCTAAATGAGACTCTTTATTGGTTTACAGATATAAATATGGAAGGAATGTCTCTTTAGATTTTATGACATAGGAAGAATTTTCCCACCATAATGTCACCTTAATTCCTAGAAGTTTACATTTAATTCACATAAGATTATTTGATAATAATATATTTTATTAATAATTTCATGGTATTTAAGAAAAATTAAAAAATGAACGGATATTTTTCTCAGGAAGTATTTCATGTGATTGCTCAATATTATTTTACATATAAGATAACATTATTTTATATTACATATACTTCACAAGGTATATTATTCAAGGAAAATATTCTCTTTCACTTTATGGTTGTTTTATTTTATTTATGGATTGATATTTATGAAACCCATTTCATTTCATTGGGTAATTCTATAATGAAATTTTTTTGAAACATATTTCTTTTCATAAGATCTAATATTATGAATAATATATGTTCCAATAGAACATGTTTTTATTGTTTTCCTTATGTGATGGGTATGACATATATTTACCTCCAATAAATTGGGTAATTATATTACATATCATGATATAGACATTAATAGAATAGGTATTGAACTCGATTCAGGCAGGACTGGAATGAGAAGTGAAATCAGTTCAATAAAGGAAATTGTCTTCTATGATAGTCAGAAGAGTAAAACTTGACTACTATAATGATTTTTTAAATGATACCATTTCAATATAATTGTCGTATAAAATAACCTTGAATACTAATGAAATAATTTTCTATTTTTTTTGTTTTCTATAATTCTTTGTTGTATGCCAAGTTATTATTTCATGATTCATGTCTTTTAAATTTTTATGATTTATTATATAACTCAGGATCATGATCGTTGATATAAAGGGTATGATTTACAAATTATGGTTTCTTATTATTATACCATTATATGTATGTTATGATTCATATATAACATGTTTATCCTTAATTAGAATATGACATCTCCCTTTTCGTATGTTTCTTTTCCCTAGGATATGCAGAAATGTATATGGTTAGAAATTTCAAGAAAACATCACTTATGAAGGAATAAATAGGACCTAATGTAGATTCTTTATGAACAATATTATTTCTTGTTTACGAAGCCACTAGCCCTATATGATTCTGTTATAGTTTTTTGTAATTTGAATATACATCCATTTGGATGTAATATATATGTACGATAATAGAAATATGTTATATTTGTTATTAAGGAAATGTTTAGCTAATTGTGGGGAAATATGATTAGAATGACATAATAGGAACCCTTAGGATAATTCCACATTACAGTCCTAGAGATTTTCTAATGATCGTGAATAAACTTTTCTTAAATATATGGATTCACCGATTCAAAATTTAATAGTATTTTCCCAGGACAATTTGTTTTTACCAGAATTATTAGTTCTACACAAACTATTATTTTTTGTTTAATTCAATGGATGTAACCCAAAAACCCATGTGGATGTTTAATGCAATAGAAATGCAAGGATTTTCCTCCTGAGAAACAAAATTTTATTGGATATTTAATGGAAATTATCATATTTATACATGTACAAGTTATAAATTATAGTGGACTAATGAATGAGAAAATAAGGGAAGAACATTATGTTGAGACCTTCATGAGGCCACACCAATATTTTTTTCTTTGGTCTTCTGATCCACTGTTGGATGATTAATGGATCACCACCATTCAGAAAATATTTTCTATTATTCAATTATTAAGACATGAAATGGTTTTCATAACTATTTATTATCTATATGTTGAATCATATAAATGGTGGAAACATGTCAAGAATACAAGGAAAGATGAAGAAATCAAATTAATGTAATGGGAGAATTTTGATGGGATATTCCTCAAAATGTACTTACCTCGTATTCTAAATACTCACCTATAGAATAAATTTTAGGAACTTGAGAAAAAGGATGAAGAATCCATCAGTTTCGATGAGTATAATTTCACATGTCATTCAAGTTATTCCTCTGGATTATTTATCAGTCATGAATGTAAAATTGATCTATTATACGGTGGTATAACATAATATATTTTAAGAGAATTATCTATAAACTAATTTAATACCTATAAACAAATATTTCAATATTCTTTTATGGTGGACATTAAAATAGGAGTTACCCTTAAATATCATGGTTTTAATAAGATGAAAAATTAAATTTCAATAGAATTCTAAAAACACTAGAGAAAAATATAGGGGTGTTACATTATGATGAATGTGTCAGGGGAAGCTTGAAGGAAATTTTCTTATGTGAATGAAAAATAGTTCCAATAGTGGAAAGTAGGGTCAATGGGAAACTGACTTCTAAAGTGATGGGATGAAGGTTCATAATGATGCTAATACAGATAATTATATATGGAATTAACCCCCACATTTTAACACTACAAGTGTACCGAAAATTGAAATTATGAAAATCAATGCCTGAATTCAAGGGTTAATGATGATTATCGATATCAACAACCCCATAATTTCATTGACAAATGGAAATCACATGTGATCATAATTGGAAATGTGGATTATGGAAATGAAGTTATGGAATGGTTGACTAATTATCAATTATTAATAAATAATAATGTCGTGGATATACTTTTATGGCACAGTGGAATAATGAATCATATAAGGATCAGTCCACTTTATGTTTTTACAAAATTATTTGAAAGGATATTTTGAATATTACTAATGGAATTGAAATTTGATTTATAGGTAATGGTATATTTTTAGAGAACAAATTATTAAGGGAATTATAACCCTTAATATGTTCCTAATGATAGAACCAAAATGAGATAAAGTGATGTTTGATTGTGATTATATAAATGGATCACTATTGATGACCATGTAACTCATAAGTAATGTGATGATATAGAAGATTATTGACGGACTATGTCGATGTTTTGGATTTATAATGTGAGGAAAATATAATTTTTGAAAGCATGCATGATTTCACTAATGTTTTACAGTAATTTAGGTTATCACCATGTTTATTAAAATACATGATAATGGTATCCACATGTTTGGTGTATGAAAATTAAAATTTACATAAATATTTTTAGGAGAGTAATTATAAGTTATTTTCATAAATTTATTATCCTTCTTTCAAAAATTTTGGATTTTAATCTCTTGGATGGTTCATAATGGTAATCCGTTCTTAATTTTATTAATGCTAATATTAGTATGATGTTTTTGGGAATAATATATCACTTATTTGTATAACAATTTACGTATATTGGATAATCTATGCAAACCATTTTTTTGTTGTGATAATTATAAACAGAAGGAATGATTTGTCTTATGATACACTAGTTATGATGGCATTATACATTAAACTCCTTTCCATTGAGTAATAAATTAAGATAAAATTAATCAAGGACCAACAAAATAGAGATATTGTACTAATGTGATTAAATCAATTAAGTATATATTCTGAAATAATTTCGAATAAAGTGTTATTCTATTATCATAATTTATGATGATATTAATGACTGTTTTTTTGATCTCTTTGTTCTATAATATTATTGTCAATAACCTAATAATGAAAATATTTTCTATCATTATTTATCCTTAAATTTTTTATAATTGTATATTATTTCCATTTTTTCAAATTCTACTAAATTTATCCTAATTTAAATCCTTTTTATGTGGTGATCTTCACCTTTTACTTTACCTCTTATTAAGAAGATGTCTTATGGACCCGTTTTTTGATGTGGGAAAACTACAGTGGAATTTATTATAAATCCAAATTTTATTTTCAATTGAAAGTTCTAATTTTTTAGATTTTTTTTTAATTCTTGATCATATTACGAAGGTATCCTATAGATTTACTCTTCCATGGAATCACTCTCAATTTCATTTTGTGTTCCATGTATCTCACCAGAGTATGTACATATCATATACTAAACATGTATTAAAATTAGAGATCAAACTATTGGAACAAGGTATTTCTTATAATGAGAAATTAGTAGAGATTCTACATTATAGAGATAATGTTCTATGAAACAATACCACCCATCTAGTTAAAGGCTTATGGACAAACCACCATTTTGAGGAATCTATGTGTGAATCTAAAGATGTGATGAGGTAGAGGTTTCCACATATATTAATAATGAAGTAAATAATTTCATAGGGGGGATAAGTTTAGGGGGTAGAATGTAACGCACCATTATTTTATGGTATGTATTTTTTAAACAAAGTATCTCTTTGGTAGCTTACATTTCACAAATCACCATGCTTAGAGGAACTATACAATATTATTATTTAATTTTTATAGTTTTAACAAATCCATTTTTAAAGTCAAAATGAATGAGGTTAACTAAATAATGAAAATATAGTATAAAGAAGCTAATAAAATGAATAAAATGGTCACCAGTTAATTAACAATGAAACTAAAAACTTATTGAATTTGAATGATATTTTTTTTATAAAAAAACTATTTTTATACCCATGATATAATTTTATATTAATAAATTAAATTAATAAATTTTATAAAAATGGTAAAATAATTTTTTTGTTATATAATAAATAGATTATTTTTTGGAGTTCAACCAACATGTTTTAAATGCTTTAGATAAGGGTAATTCAATTTTTCATCATAAAAAGATATATATATTTTTAAAACTAACTTTTCCAACTTTTGATGGAACACATATTTTAGTATATCAGTTTAAACTTTTATCATTTAAATTTGATAAAATTAAAATTAATTATTGAAATTGGAATATAAAAATTATATTAAGATGGATTATTGGTATTTTTCTGATGAGTTTCATTTCATGAAGAATAGTGCAAAATAGTGATTATTAATTGAAAATAGATTTTTAGTCTAATGAATTATAGTTATCTAATATTTTCAATAATTCTTAATGTAGAAATAGTTTAATTATAAATATGTAAATCCATTTTAGGCTGTTTTAGTAATTTTATCACTGAAATGCGATATAAAAATATTTTAATCTTTTTATCTTTTCACCCAAGAACTCATTTTTTGTTTTATAAGTTGAATTAATTTGAAATATAAATTTTACAATTATATTAATTTAATTAGGAAAAATAGATTCCATATTTTTAATTATAAGGGAAAAATTAGGATTTATGTTTAATTTTATTTTTAGTTATAAAAATCTTATCGTGGTAAAAAAAATATTTACAGCGGTATATGTAAAATAGTGACAACGATGAATTTCAAAATATAAATTA
Organism: Viscum album; assembly: GCA_963277665.1. Lineage (NCBI taxonomy): Eukaryota > Viridiplantae > Streptophyta > Magnoliopsida > Santalales > Viscaceae > Viscum > Viscum album. The sequence goes on along the minus strand of OY728150.1, from coordinate 28,668,436 downwards.
TTGAAATACCCCAAAATTACAACATTAATTGTTTGTTGAGTTATTTATTGACACTAAAAATCTCCGAATATATTAATATAAATATATTTTACCTGAATGAGTTTGGATTTAAATATAATGTGATCATTATTTTAGTCGAATTAATCATACCTCTCCTCAAATATAAATACCAGCACACAACACTCCATTTCATCCCAAAATACATGAAGATATTAAAATATGCACTCAAACATATCCTCCTCAATATCTCCATATCCATGTTCTATTTTCCCTCAACAAACATCCCAATATGTGGTCCTCACAGGTCTCTCAAGGATGAGATATTCAACAGGAAATTCTCTCAAAACACCTCTCTTAATTTTATTAATCAGTATACTCATATCTTTCATCCATCAAGGAATAATAATACCTGAATCATGTATATATTGTAATTTTGTGATTCTAATGGAATGTATCATATCCATTTGTTTTATTACATACTCTAATTCAATGAAATGAAACTATTGTCCAAATAATTTTATGTAATCACCTCCGAGAGTAATGTTTTTGTTTTTTGTCCATTACATCACTCATTTATAGTCATAAAACCATTTTTCTTTCAAAATCATTTAATAATTATATTATATACTATTTTATGTTCTTTAACTAATATATAATCCTAATTGTAAACAAAATGAAGCTAGTTTGTGATGTTAAAAAAATACAAATATATAGTAATCATTGATCATTAAAGTTTTATTAAATGACTCATCCTTGCGTACAAAATTAAAATGGTAAATTGTACCAGTATGACATATTTAATTGAATTAATACCAATTCATTACAATTCTGGTGTTTTATTTCCATTCGACACAGAAATCCATAATTGTACACAAATAAACCAATCATGAAACCCATGAGACGAATTCACCTAAAACAATGGAAATCATGAAAAATATTAATGGATATATTTTATGATTATATAAAAATATAAAATTAGATATTATAAATATAAATATTTTAATGTAATGAATTCATATAATTCTTTAAATGATTATACATGATTTTTATGTACATAATACTAAATGGAAGTGGGAGGTAATGGTTTCACATCTCTTTTTTTATTCTATGAGATATATGTATTTTTCACTACATAATTTTTATTTGAAGTGCATATATATAATTTCCTCTAAAATATCATATCATGAGTCTCATTATATTCATGATATTAAATTTTTAATTTTAAAATTATTTATTTTATGGGGCATATTATTTGGCTAATTACAAAGTGGGATGGGATTTCATAACCCAATTTTTATTCTTTGGGATCAAATTCTACTTTTGGATTATATAATGGTAATATTATAAAATAAATTTTGAATATATGGAGATTTATTAAAACTTTTCTTATTCGTATTTATAGTGAATACACATGATAAAAAAATTATATCTCACTTCGATTAAATGATATTTATAATGGATTTTCAGTTAAAATTTCTCATTTTAAAGTTTACCTTAAATCTCTCTTTTCCATTAATTACCCTTTTTTTCTAAACAAACTTCCAATAAATATTTTACCTCTTATGTTATGATTTTTTAATGTTATTTTTACTCATTTTTTACTTTTTTAATTTTTTTTAAAATGGATTATTTTTTTCAATATTTTATCGAGGTTCTTTGTCATTTTCGATAAATATACAGAATGAATATTTTTATCTAATAAGACAAGATAGGATTTTCCTGCCTTCATAATTTCTTAATGCCTCAAACATTAATTTGAAATCATACAAAGTTATTTTAAATGAAAATATTTTATTTTATTATTGTAGGAAATTATAAAAAAATCAAAATAGAAAGGATATTTTCATCAACAATTATTTCAAGTGATCTCTAAAAATTATTTTCCATCTATGATAAAAGTTTTTTAATGCTACTTATGATTTACTAGGGCCATTATTAAAGGAATTATAGTTTTTATTTTTATGTTTTTTAAGGTTTATAATGGATTTATATTAATGAAAAAATTTCTTTTCATTTGTTATGAAATTATGGAATGTTTATGAAATCATTTTATTTCTTCTGAATTCATATATGATGAATGATTTATTTTATCATGAAACACATATGTATGGTTTTAATTATGTCATGGTTGGAGAATTATATCTCTCTCACATATTAGGTAAGGATACCGTATCTCATTAGTGAGACATGACTAGAATGGGGATAGAACTCTGTTCATACAAGACTGGACTAAGAAGTGAAACTGGTTTGGTAAATGACAATGCTTTCCATGATAATTTTGGGTGTTAATGTAACACCCAGATATTTTATGAGAAGTATTTTTTTATGTCTTATTTTATATGAAACATAAAAGGAATCTTTCACTGCACACAACACTATCTTGGCTTGTGTTACATGCAATCGCGACCTTCCTCAATAGCGTGTGTAGTACGCAATACCTAGTTTCACTAAACAATGATATACTGTTATAATATTATTATGGAATAGTCATTATTAATAGTAAATTTTAAATTTTATAACATTATTATTAATATTACATATTTTCTAGAACATGGTATGAGAAGAAAATAAATATTTCGGGTAAAATAAGTATTTTTCAAAAAATGCAGTTTATCCGACTTTTGGTGGCGCACCCACCTTAAATATAGTTTTTGTCATTTTTAGAAGTTAAATTTGATAAAATAAAATTCCTCCTTGGAATGATCATATAAAAATTTAATTTCAATGAAAGTTTCATATTATTCTGATTACTTTCATATTTTAATGAATAGTAAAAACACGCTATATTTTAATTAAAAACAACTTTTTTCGTCGCAATAATTTATATGGTTATATTATATTTTTAATTGGTTTTAAAGTTTAATTAAAATATATTATTACCATTTAATCCAATGTTGGTCATTGAAATTAATTTCACATTGAAATTGGACATAAATAAGTGTCGATCTTTTGATAGTTATTGTTTCCTAAAAACACGCTATTTGTTTTGATAACGGGAATTACTTTTAAAATTATTTAATTCCACTTCTATGTTTTGAATTTGGAAAAATAGAAATTATTTTTGAATTTGGAATATCAAATATTGCTTAGGCTTACGTTTTGGTATTTTCCGAAAACATCAATTTTTGATGAATAGTGAAACCACTTAGTGGTAGTTAAAAAACTGACTCTTCCATTTAAATGAAATTTTACCACTTATGTGAAGTGAATTTCAAAAACCCAACATACATGGTTGTTACCAAGAAGTAAAATTTTGTTCAATAAGATGAAAATAATTTTTGGTGAATAGTAAATTTTGACTTGTATTTACCGCGCTTAAAGAAAATAGGGTAATTCAAGGTTAAAGGAATATTATAGTACTTCAAAATTACCTTTACACTTGTTCTGACCTTATTGGGTGAGTTTTGGCCGACCATTATCATCCTTGGGTCTATTTTGGGACCCCATTGAGCCACTTGGTAGTGATAATGACAATTTGGATTAATTAATTTAATGTAAAGACAAAATTGACATTAAAAAAATATTTTAGAAATTAAATTTTATTAGGGGTTATATAAATTATATTTTCTACTATAAATATTATTTGGAAAGTTAAAAATATTTCCTACATGGTGGTTATTGTTTTATAATTTTTATACATCAAGTAATTTAAATTATTTATGACACAATAATGATGCAGTATTTACCTCATTAATAAATGATTTAAATAAATAGAAATATAATGATTAAAATGTTATCCAAAACATGTCCAATTCTGATTTTATGATTTTATTTCGACCATGAGTAGTCATATATTTATCTTTAATTAATTTTTTACCTTTTAAAACCGAATATAAGTTTATAATAATATAATATTTTCACACTTTCCTAAGGTGCCCTTCTCCTCCCTTATAAAAGGGCACGTCCTCCCTCTCCTATTTACAAAACATTGAGCCTTCAAGCTCGGCAAAACCCTACCCATTACTCTTCTCAACTTCTCTAGTAATATTCTATAGGTCTTGGTATTCTTCAAAGACCAACATTAGTACCCTAAGAGGAGGTTTCAAAGAGGCGTGTCGAAGAAGAGGTAATATCCGTTACCGATACTTTTAAATTTATTTCTTCTTGTACTTCCTATTATCTAGTTGTTTAATTATGAAGTAATAACATCAGTATCAATCATATGATTATATGTTATTATTAATATGAAACAACCCTATTTCACTTTCTATCCATCCTACGGAAAACAAAATCACCGCGCGTGCGTACGTATGGAATATCGTCTCCACGCCGTGGTGTAATTTGTTTTCCACCACCACCTTACTTGGATGGGTATAATTATGTAAAGAATAACTATATATGATTATTGTAAAGTGATATTGATTCTAAAATATTATACATACACTTCAATACAATTCCACGATCATGGGAATGATATCATTGCTTGTGTGTACGTATGACCTACCGTCTCCACGATGTGGAGCGACTGGTTCAATATGATATTCATTGAATGATGATTATATAAATGAATTGAGTGAATAAATGTGATATATATTACACTAATACCATTTTGGAAATGAGGTATCTATAACCTAAAATGAAGAATAATAATGTATTCGACAAAACATGCATAAGAACACAAAGCAATGAACACCCAAATAACAAGTAGCAATGAAATATTACTAATACGAAAATAAGAATATGACCATATATGATATCATAAAAATGAATATGATTCTTTAATAAGTCAATGACATTATTTAAATTATTATACCAGAGGTTCGGATACGTACGAAGCTAATTGGACCTAAGGTAAGGGAAAATCTCACAATCTCATTTTTATCCGAGATTGTTTATACTTCAGAATTTACTGGGGAATATTTATCATCCACATCCATGTTTCCTGAATATGTAATATTATTTCTATCATCCTAAAATTGTTTAAATAAAATTTTACCCTTTGGTGAGTAAAAGATATGAAAGGAATCTTTTGTCATTTTTAGTACGCAGTACTTTTTTACTATTCCATCCAAAGTATGAGAACAATCTTTTTTTTAACATATACGACATGAATGTATTTTTATGATTTCATAGAACATTATTTCCATGAAGCTTCCTTTACAATTTTTCAAGTTTATTTTTAATCAACTTCTTTTAGTTTAAAATTTTATGACATGTTAAAAAAGGTAAAATGTTTTTGAAAAGATATTTTCTCAAGAATGCAGTACAAGTGTTTTATCAAAATTATTTTCTATCTAATATAGGGTTCTAATTATATCCTTATTTTTACATTGATTTGATTATGTAATGATGGAATTAATTGTATGATGTCCTTTTATCTTATATGGATTATGTTATGATGGCATGATGTTTAAGAATACCATTTTTATTACATGGGTTATGCTATGATTTATGATTTTGTGGAACACAAAATAATGGTTTCATTATGAGATGGGTGGGAACTATATCTCCCTCCAATTCATTGGGTAAAGATTTATATCTCATGAGATTGACATGGATGGAACGGAATGTTAATCCAGTTTAGGTATATAGGACTGGAACGAGGAGTGAACTCAGTTTAGTAATGGACTTTGTCCGCTATGATGGTGTTGTAAATGAGCCTTGACTAATATGAAATTATTTTCTATGATTATGTGTGTATACCATAAAGTTTCATGTTTTATGTTATTATTACTGGGATTACATTTCACTACTATGATTTATCCCATGTTATGATATTATGATCTCTTTTGCAGGTTAAGAGTTTCAAAATGTTATGTTCTTATTAATATGATATGATTGATATTTCTTTTTTTAACCTTATTGAGCATTTGAGCTCCCCCTTTTGTATTTTTTCTTTTCACCAGGTCAGGAAAAAGGGTATTAAGTAGGATATGCCAAAAGGGACTCTAGATATGATGAAATAAACGAGAGAAAATGTAGATGATTTATGAACCCATTTTTTATGTTTCCTAGTTTCTAAAGACACTATACCTATATGGTCCTATCATGGTTTTGTTATATGTTGTAACAAGTATGCTTCAATTCCGAATTAATAACCATATATGTAAAGTATGGGTCGTTACAGTTGGTATCAGAGGAAAGGTTTAGTCAACCTTTGGAAACTAGGATGCGAAATCCTTAGTAAGAACTCTAAGGATATATCTAAGCATAGAACACAATAGTAGAAATGACCATGAACATCCTATGATAAGACTTAAAGTGTGAAATTTTATTCTTTATTATGTGGTTTTCCTATTATGATTAGTGTTTCTCACACTATGCATCTTGGTTTTAGTCAATGGTTGGAACCCGAAGGAACCATGTTAATGATGAATGCGACGGGAAATGAAATGATTGTCCCCCTAAGAAACCGAACGTTATGGGAGATAGAATGAAAAATAATGTGGCCATGATCACACAACTTTCTCAAGCTATGAATCATGTTGGACTTCCAAACGAGCAAACAAAGGAGCAACATTCTGTTGAATCCTTCATGAGGCAGCATCCACCTTCATTCAGTGAGTCTTTTGATCCATTAGTGGCTGAACAATGGATCAGTACCACTGAAAAGATATTTTCAGTTCTACAATGTTCTTAACATGATAAAGTCGTCTTAGCAGTATATCTTTTGAAAGGTAAAGCTGATCAATGGTGGAATCTTATTAAGTATATGAGGCAAAGGGATGAAATTGAATCCATGGAATGGGATGAGTTCAAGATCTAATTTTTCAATAAGTACTTCCCTCGTATTCTTCGAACAAAGATAGAGACAGAGTTTCTTGAACTGAAGCAAAAGGATGATGAATCGGTTGGTACATACAAAGCAAATTTTAAAAGACTTTCAAGGTACGCTTCCGGAATTATTATCCAACCTGAGAGTAAGACCGGTCGATTCTTTAGTGGCTTAAAACCAAGTCTTATAAGGGCTTTAGCCATAGGGACTTCAATAGCTATGAGTAAATTGATCGATGTGATCTCAAGGTTGAGATGGAGATTGGAGTAAGCCATCAGTCATATGGGTTTGATAAGGAGAGGAAAATGGAATTCAAAGGGAAATCTAAAGACCACAATTAAAAGAAGATGAGTTTTCCCTTATTCTCAAAGTGTAGAAAGAAACATGGAGGGAATTGTCTTAAAGGGACAAGTAAATGTTTTAATTGTGGAAAAGAGGGTCATCGAGAAGTTGAACGTCAAAATAATGGGAAGAAGATGTCTAATGATGCGAACAAATTCAGGGATACACAGAATGAAACTCCTACACTTCAATATTTCAAGTTCAAGGAAATGGGGCATTATTCCAATAAATTCCCTAATCCAAGGGTTGTTGATGATGATCAACGTGAACAAACTATTATGTCCAAAGACAAAGGAAAGTCACATGCAATTTCTATCGGCGATGTGGAGTACGATAACGATGTGGTGAAAGGTACACATACCATCCACTCTAAAGTAGAAAATGTTTTATTTGATTCTGGATCCACCCACTCTTTTATTTCTGAATAATTTTCTAAGGGTATCATTGTACTACCTCAACAATTAGATGTTGAGTTAGCTTTGACAGCTCCTAATGGCACAATAGTTGCATCAAAAGTTTATAATTCTTCTCCAATTGAAGTTTGAGTGAAATTTCTTCCTGCAAATCTTGTGATCCTTCCTATAGTGGAATTTGATGTGTTTCATGGGATGGATTAGCTTTCTTTATACGGATCTCATATCAATTTCAAAAGAAGGGAAACCACATTTAATATTCCTGAACAATCTACTATCATCTATCGATGCAAGGATGAATATAACCTTCCAATGGAAATTTCTTCCATCTTATTGGTCTTGATTCCGATAAATGAAGTTTATTTATCTGAAATGGTTGGAGAGAAACTCATGATTAAGATTATTCCCATTGTTCAAGAGTTTTATGGTGTATTTCCCGAGGAATTGCCAGGTCTTCCACAAAATCGTGAAGTTGAGTTTTCAATAGAACTCATACCTGGTTCTATGCCTATTTCAAAGACGCCTTATAGAATGGACCCAATTGAGTTGCATGAATTGAAGAAGCAACTCCAAGAGAATCTTGACAAGGGATTCATACGCCCTAGTGCATCACCTTGGGGAGCACCTGTTCTATTTGTTATGAAAAAATATGGATCAATGAGAGTTTTCATGGGTTATCGAGAACATAACAAGATTACTATCAAGAAGAAATATCATCTCCCATGAATTGATGACATATTTGACCAACTACACGGAGCTCAATATTTTCTATGATTGATCTTCATTCAGGGTACGATCAATTAAGGGTCAAAAAAGAGGATATACCAAAGATAAATTTCCATACAAGGTATGGACACTATGAATTTATAGTGATGCCATTTGGTTTTACTAATGCCCCTGCTATCTTCATGAATCTGATTAATAGTCTTTAGAAACTATCTTGATCAATTTGTGGTAGTCTTTATAGATGATATTTTTGTCTATTCAAAGAGCAAGGAAGAACATGATGATCACTTGAGAATTGAATAAAAGACCCTAAGAAAGGAGAATATTTATTCCAGATTTACCAAGAGTGAATTTTGGCTTCAAAAAGATTCATTTTTGGGTCACATAATCTCAAAAGAGGGGACATCTGTGGATCCAGAAAAAACAGAGGTTATCGAATGATAGTCGAGACCAACAATAGTAACTGAGATCCAAAGTTTTCTTGGTATGGCTGGATATTATTGACATTTTGTGAAAGATTTTTCAATGTTATATAATCAACTCACCAGGTTGACTCGAAGAGGAGTTAATTTCATTTTGACAGAGGAGTGTGAATAGAATTTCAAAGAGTTAAAATGAAGGTTATCCAGTGCACCTGTGCTCACACTACCGTATAGTGGAGAAAGGTTTGTGATCTACAGTGATGCATCAAAGAAGGTACTGTGGTGTTTTCTCATGAAAAATGATATGGTGATAGCTTATGCCTCATGACAGTTGAAAATACATGAGAAAAATTACCCAATTCATGATTTGGAGTTAGCCACGGTAATCTTTTCATTAAAAACATGGACGCATTGTCTTTATGGTGAAAGGTGTGATATTTATACTGATCATAAAAGTTTAAATTATATTTTAAAACAAAAGGATCTGAATATGTGCCAAAGAATATGGTTGGAGTTGATTAAGTACTATGACTGCTCAATTCATTATCACCCTGGGAAAGAAAACAAGGTGGCAGATGCATTAAGCAGACAAGACCTTGCTAACCTATCCATGATGAGGATCACAAAAGACCCAATATTTATGGATTTACAAAGGATGGATCTTGGAATTATAATGGAATAGGAAAAATCTTATCATTATCAAATGAATTTTCAACCATCTATACATGTGAAGATTAAAAAGTCACAAAAATAAGATGTAGAGTTACAAAAGAAGGTGAGACATGATCATGAATTCAACCTTGATTATGATGAGATAATAAGGTTCATAAATCAGGTTTGTGTTCCTCCCATCCCAGAATTATAGAAGGAGCTACTAGATGAGGCTCATAGTTCTTTAATCTATATTCATCCTAGAAGCAGGAAGATGTATAGGGACCTAAAAGAGTACTTCTGGTGGGATGACATGAAAATAGATGTTGCTGAATACGTCTCTCGATGCTCGGTTTGTCAGAAAGCTAAATCTAAGAGACAAAAGTATAAGGGGATGTTACAACCACTACCCATACCAGAATGGAAATAGTAAAACATCACTATGGACTTTGTCACTGGACTTCCTAAAACATCCAAAGGAAATAATGCTATCTGGGTTATAGTTTATCGTCTTACGAAGTTGGAACACTTCATTGCTATTAGAGAAGATTTATCTTTGGATCAGATTGACAGGATATATGTGAAGTAAGTGGTAAGATTGAATGTAGTACAAATTTACATTATATTTGATCGGGATCTAAGGTTTACCACGAAGTTCTGGAGAAGTCTTCAGCATACATTAGATACATAGTTGAGTTTCAGCACTACTTATCATCCTCAGACAGACGGTCAGTCTGAGAGAACACTTCAAACTCCAAAAGATATGTTAAGATAATGCTCTATAGATTTCAAAGGTGGTTGGTATCAACACCTACCATTGGTGGAATTTTCTAAGAATAATAGATTTCACTCCAGTATTCAGATGGCTCCTTATGATGCTCTCTATGGAAAGAAATGTTGTACTCCAAATTCCTGGGATGAAGTTGGGGAAGGAAATCTATTAGGACATTATCTTGTTTATGGGATGGTAGAAAAGGTCAGATTTATTCAACAACACATAAGAGAAGCTCAAAGTCAACAAAAAGGTTATGCTGACAACCGAAGAAAAGACCTAGAGTTTGAAGTGGGTGATAAAGTGTTATTATGAATATCTCCTTGGAAGAGAGTAATGAGATTTAGAATGAAGGGAAAGCTGAGCCCTAGGAATATCGGTCCTTTTGAAATATTAAATTGTATCGGGAAGGTAGCTTACCGATTGGCGCTTCCACCGAATCTCTCTCAAGTTCACGATGTGTTCCAGGTATCTCTCCTGAGAAAGTACATACCCGGTCCTTCACATGTACTAAGCTCAGAAGTTGTAACACTGGAGTAGGATCTTTCTTATAAAGAAAAGCCGACAGAGATTCTGGATCATAGCGAAAAAGTTATATGGAACAAGACCACTCTCTTGGTGAATGTTTTATGGATTAACCACCAATTTTAAGAAGCTACATGGGAGCTTGAGGATATGATGAGGGAGAGGTATCCTCATCTGTTTGTTACGAAGTGACGAATTTTGAGGGCGAAATTCATTTTAAGGGGGGTTGAATGTAACACCCTGATATTTTATGAGAATTATTTTTTAATGTCTTATGTTATACGCAACATCAAAGGAATCTTTTAATTCACACAACACTAGCTTCGCATACGTTACATGCAATCACGACCTTCCTCGATAGCGTGTGTAGTATGCAATACCGGGTTTCACTAAACAACAATATATTGTTATAATATTATTATGGACTAGATGTTATGAATAGTATTAACTACATTATGAATTTTATAACATTATTATTCATCTTACATATTTTCTAGAACATGGTATGAGAACAAAATAAATTTTTCAGGTAAAATAAGTTTTTTTAAAAAAAATACAGTTTTGCCGCCTTTTGATGGAGAACCCACATTAAATCTAATTTTTGAGATGTTTATAAGTTCAATTTTACAAAATAATATTCTTAATTTGAATCAAGATATAAAAATTTAATTTGGAAAAAATTTTCATATTATTCTGATAACTTTCGTATTTTAATGAATAGTAAAACACGCTATATTTTAATTAAAAAAACTTTTTTCATCACAATAATTTATATGGTTAGATTATCTTTTTAATTGGTTTTAAATTGTAATTATAATATATTTTAATCATTTAATCCAATGTTGTTCATTGAAATTAATTTGACTTTGAAATTTGACATAAAAAAGTGTCGATCTTTTGACAGTTATTGTTTCTTAAAAACACGCTATTTGTTTTGATAATGTGAATTACTTTTAAAATTAATTAATTCCACTTATATCTTTTTAATTTGGAAAAATAGACATCATTTTTGAATTCGGAATATCTAATATAGTGTAGGATGATTTTTTGGTATTTTTCTGAAAAAAACATCAATTTTTGATGAATAGTGAAACCACTAAGTGGTAGTTAAAAAACTGACTCTTTCATTTAAATGAAATTTTACCACTTATGTGAATTGAATTTAAAAAATCCGACATACATGGTTGTTATCAAGAAGTAATATGTGGTTCAATAAAATGAAAATAATTTTTGGTGAATAGTAACTTTGGACTTTTATTTACTGCGGTTAAAGATAAATATGTTAATTTATGGTTAAAATAATGTTATAGTAAATCAAAATTACCTTAACACTTGTCCTAAACATATTGGGTGAGTAGTGGCCGACCATGGGCAACCTTGGTTAGATTTTCGGACCCCATTGAGAAACTTGGTAGTGATAATGACAATTTGGATTAATTAATTTAATGTAAAGTCAAAATTGACATTAACAAAAATCATTTAGTAATTAATTTTTATAAGGGGTTATATAGATTAATTTTTCGACTATAAATATTAATTTTAAATCTAAAAAGATTTCATACATGGTGGTTATTTTTTATAATTTTTTAACATCAAATAAATTAAATTATTTATGACACAATAATGATCCAGTATTTACCTCATTGATAAATGATTTAAATAAATAATATTATAATGATTAAAATATTATCCAAATCATGTCCAATTCTGATTGGATGATTTTATTTAGACCATGAGTCATCTTATATTCATCTTTAATGATTTATGGACCTTTTGAAACTGATGATAAGTTTATAATAAAATAGTATTTTCACACTTTCCAAAGGTGCCCCTCTCCAACCTTATAAAAGGGCACATCCTCCATCTCCTATTTATACAACATTGAGCATTCAAGCTTGGACAACCCCTAATCATCACTCTTCTAAACTTTTCTAGTAATATTCTATAGGTCTTGGTCTTCTTCAAAGACCAGCATTAGTAGCCTAAGAGGAGGTTTCAAAGAGGCGGGTCGAAGAAGAGGTAATATATGTTGCCGATTCTTTCATATTTATTTCTTCTTTTACTTCCTCTTATCTAGTTGTTTCATTATGATGTAATAACATCAGTCTCACTCATATGATGATATGTTATTATTAATATGAAACAACTCTATTTCACTTTCAATCCATCCTACGGAAAACGAAATTACTGCGCGTGCGTACATACGGAATACCGTCTCCACGCCGTGGTGTAATTTGGTTTCCACCACCACCTTAGTTGGATGTGTATAATGGTGTAACGAATAACTATATATGAATATTGTAAAGTGATATTGATTCTGAAATAGTATACATACACTTTACTACAATTCCAAAATCATGGGAATGATATCATCGCTCGTGCGTACGTACGGCCTACCGTCTCCACGATGTGATGCGACTCGTTCCACATGATCTTCGTTGAATAATTATTATATAAATTAATTGAATGAATAAATATGATATATATTACACTAATAAAATTCTGGAAATAAGTTATCATTACCTAAAATGAAGAATAAGAATTTATTCGACAAAACAGGCATCAGAACATAAAGAAATGAACACCCGAATAACAAGTAGAAATGAAATATTACTATTAAGAAGATAAGAATATGACCATATATGATATCATAATAATGAATATGATTCTGTAATAAGTCAGTGACATTATTTAAATCATTTTATAGGAGGTTCAGATACGTACAATGCAAATCGGACCTACGGTAAGGGAAAATCTCGCAATCTCATTTTTATCCGAGATTGTTTATACTTCAGAATTCACTGGGGAATATTTATCATCCACATCCATGTTTCCTCAATATTTAATATTATTTCTATCCTCCTACAATTTTTTAAATCCAATTTTACCCTTTTGTGAGTAAAATATATGAAAGGAATCTTTTTTCATTTTTAGTACGAGGTACTTTTTGACTTTTCCATCCAAAATGTGAGAAGAATCTTATTTTAACTTATACGGCATGAATTGATTTTTATGATTTCATAGAAAATTATTTCCATGAATCTTCTTTTACATGTTTTCAAGTTTATTTTTAATCAACTACTCTTAGTTTAAAATTTTATGACATGTTAAGAAAGGTAAAATGTTTTTGAAATGATATCTTCATCAAGAATGGAGTTCTAGTGTTTTGTCAAAATTATTTTCCATCTAATATAGGGTTCTCTTTCTATCCCTATTTTTACATCAATTTGATTATGTTATGATGGAATTAATGGTATGATGTTCTTTTATCTTATATGGATTATGTTATGATGGAATGATGTTTAAGAATTCAATTTTTATTATATGGGTTATGCTATGATATATGATTTTATGGAACATATAAGAATGTTTTAATTATGAAATGGGTGGGACCTATATCTCCCTCCAATGCATTGGGTAAATATTTATATCTCACGAGATAGACATGGCTAGAACGACAAGTTAATCTGGTTCAGTGATACGAGACTGGAATGAGGAGTGAACTTGGTTCAGTAATGGACTTTGTCCGCTATGATGGTCTTGGTAATGAGCCTTGACTAATATGAAATGATTTTCTATGATTATATGTGTATGACACAAAGATTCATGTTTTAAGTTATGATTATTGAGATTATATTTCACTACTATGATTTATCCCATATTATGATATTATGATCTCTTTTGCAAGTTAAGATTTTAAAAATGTTATGTTCTTATGAATATGTTATGATTGATATTTCTTTTGTTTACCCTTACTGAGCATTCGAGCTCACCCTTTTGTATTTTTTCTTTTCCCCAGGTCAGGAAGAAGGATATTATGTAGGATATTCCAAAAGGGACTCTCGATATGACTAAATAAATGGGAGACAATGTAGATGATTTATGAACCAGTTGTTTATGTTTACTAGTTTTTAAAGACACTATACCTATACGGTCCTATGATGGTTTTGTTTTATGCTGTAAAAATAATTATTCAATTATAAAGTAATAACCATGTTTGTATAGTATGGGTCGTTATAGTTAACATTGAATACTAAGTTTTTTTGGAGAGTGAACTAATTCAATATTGATAAAATTTTAAAATAGCTGTGAATACTGATGAAATTATTTTATATGCTTATCTGTTTTTCATAATTCTATGTTTTAGGAAAATATATTCTTTTATGAATCATGTATTATGATTTTTTATACTTTTTTCAATGACTACCAATTATGATCTTTGATATATAGGTTGTGATTTTTAAATGGTATGTTCACATTCTTGTAATCTTCTATTTTACTTACGAATCATATTTCCCTTATTTACCCTTAATGTGTTTATAATATCACCCTTATCATATATTTCTTTTCCCTAAGATACGAATAATGGTATTAATCTTGATATGTCATAAAGTGGTTTTAGTTATGAAGGAATAAGTGGGAGAAAATGTAGAAATTTTATGTACTAGTTGTTTTTGTTTCTGTGTTTCCAAAGACACTAAACCCATTCGAAACTGGTTTGGTTTTGAAGTAATATGAATATTAATATATCTAGATATAATATATATGAATGAAAATATTGTGTCATTATACTCATATAGTTTCAATTTTATTATTATTTCTTATTTTTAATAATAATTTTTATCATCTGGATGAAATTATTTTCGTTTCCTTTAATCTCATAAAAATTAATATTATTATTCATTTAACAGTAATAATATACATAATTATTTTCAGTCATAATTACTATTTTCTACAAAATTTATCCAAAACTAACCAAAGAAGAATATGTTTCAATATATATTGATATTTAAATATGACACCATTCACCTTCACAAAATTCAAAATGAGTGATGGTTCTAAATTTAATCAAAACCTAAAGGTTTGATAGAGGTATTGGAGGATTGCAAAATTATTTAGAATTTCCTATTAATTATTGGTCTTTAATTATTCATCATTATATCACAATAAAATTATCTAATAAATATAATAAATGTTACATCTTTTAGTGTGTGTTTTTGTGTATCTGTGATATAAAATGGTGTGTGGCATGGGTATTATAGCTACTTGCCCCTCTTTAGGATTATTTCTCTATTTAATAATTTTTTTCTTTCAAAATATTTATTACATAAACGTTTTAATTTTTATAATTTTCTTTTTAAATTTAATTAAATTAAAATTTTTAATTATGATTTTCATTTTTAATATATATAAATATTATAATTGAAATAAGAACATATGGATACACCATTCCCAATTGTCTGAATTTTACCATAACCTATGTAAAATTATTTATTTTTTAACATATAATATAATAGATATAAAAAAATTAAAAAACCCAAAAATTTAACAAATTATAGTATTTATATTTCTTTTTATTCAGGTATAAATATTTTTACCATTTAAACTCAATATTTTCAACAACCTAATTGATATTTTCCATCAAAGTAATTTATTCACAAAATATAAACATAAATTTATAGTGTCTATAAATCCTAATCAATGAAACCTTAAACTATACAATTCACCTCATTGATATTATATATGTAATATATATTATTATAGGTGAAACAAAAATAATAAAATATATTCTTTTTTTTTAATTTTAAAAACATATAAATCATAAACTGGGAATGATATAATATAAAAAATCATTAAAATAGAATCTCGATGAATTTAATTCATTTATAATTAAATTCATCATGTTTAGTTAATTGATTAAATATGTAACAAAAAATGTTAATGTATATGAGTTTTATAAGTTAATATATTAATGTTGATGATATAATTTATTGTATAATGATTGAAAAAAATATAATTCAATAAACAAAGAATGTTTAATAAATTCTTGATTTCTAGAGACTCCTAATAATCACTAGTGATCACCTATACCTTTGATCCTCTCCTACTCCTCCGGTCATTCTACTTGAGATTATAATAAAATTAAACTAATTAATGTTAAATATTATAAAATTATATATTTATAAATTATTATCTTCTTGAATAAATTTTTAAAGAATGTTATTTTTTTAATGCTCTCAAAACTAATAATATAAATTATAGAGGTCAACAGAAATCTAAAAACCTTCCATCCTAAAGGAAAAATATGATTTTTGGAGTAATAATGAAGTAATTGTATCAATTTAAAAATTTATTAAATAGCATGTTACTATTCTACCATTGTAAATCGTTGTTTTATATTACAAGATAAAGTTCTGAAATAATTAGAAAAATTAGAAAAAAAGATTCCATATCTTAATAATGAAAAGAAATAATTATAATAAAATTAAAATGGGGGTCAAAAAATATGGAGATAAAATGTTATTCAAATATATGATCAAGAAATAATATATAATATAAAACATAAAGCATTTCATCATTCAAAATTAAATTCAACATTGACTTCCCAATCAAAATATTTAATCCTATAAACCATTAATTCTGAAAAATTCAAATTTCATATGAATATTAGACAATAATTTAACATCAGTATCTGAAATATTTATGTTACTTTTAACTAGAACAAGACATTTTATAATCCACAAAACATATAACAAAATATATTCCAAATCCTGATGAATATTCATAATCATTACATTCATAAAAAAGTAAGATATCTAAAAATAACTATAGATAAACATCATGTTTTTTTAAAACATGAATAAAATAGAACTTCTCTCTATTAAAAATGTATCCAAATTTATACATTCACACAACTAACAAATGGATAATAAAAATTCAAATCCTCTTGACCAATTCATTTCAATATGTCAATTTGTATTGTACATATAAATTCCTCATCTGAAAGTGTGAAACTATTTTAACATATTCTCTCAAATTTTGTTAAAAACTGCATTCCCCATTAATAAAAGATCATGATGTGCGAAATTTTAATATGATGAAGTCTTCCACAAAAAATAACTAATACAAATTAATATCCATGTAAAAAAATTTATAAAATATTACAACAATTTCAAAATTAAAAAACGTAATGATCCCATAAAATATGAAGCATACGGGCAATGGATTACTCTAAGGCCTACGGTCCATGTAATACTTATGCCTATAAGCCTTGTAAGGGTTCCACCTCACCCCTTTAAAGGTGGATTATAAAAATAAAATAAAAAATGAAGGCCTTCGGGCCATTTGATGGAAAAATAATAATTCATATTTACCTTGATTATGCTATCTAGCAATTGAAATAAAGAAATATATCTATAATAGGTCTGTTGGATTGGTTTATCTCAATCTATTTGGATGATGTTTGGATAAAGGTTTGTCGATCATACTGCATAGTAGGCTTAAACTCTCGTGTAATGAGCACTATCATTAGATCATTGTATGTTATCGGTGGAAACATTGCCCTGCTTTGGAGGTTTGGGGCTGGAGGAAAAAATAAAAAATTTAGAAAATTATAAATCTCTAACCATAGTACAATGGTTGACTTGGAGATACTGATAGGTATATACAGTAGTTCGGACATTATCATGGATACTATAACATCATGGAATTTGGATATTATGTTACTGTATTCCAAAAGACATGTTTCCACTGAACACGGTAGCATCTTGGACATGGGTGGACACAAGACTATAGGAGTGAAACATTCTATCCAACATTCACAATATCATGGTAGAAATACTTTATGGTTGGTGGTATATTGCCATATTTTCCATATTAGATCATTATAACTAGGGTTCTGTTTTTTTTAAACTCTAATCTCACTATAATTGGTGCTCTCTGATGTTCATGTGAAGTGATTCTGGCTTTCCATAGACGTAGGGTTTTTTCCCAAACCACATAATTCACAGATTCCATTTTCATAATAATTATATTCTTCTTCTTTTCTATATTTTCATCATATGAAAAAAATTTAGTGTCACTCTGTACATTTCTAAAACAACTGTTATCAGATCTAGAGTTCAGTATTATCAAAACAAATATTTACTACAGAAGCAGGAAATTTGAATATCAATCGATTCAATTTAAATGGCATAAATTATTAAAGCATAAATATAGAGTTTTACCTCTATTAGAAATCTATTAACATTGTATCATTGTGTATAAAACCAAAGGATATGAATTATATGGAGTGAGAGCTAATAGTTTCATATGTTCTTGGAGATTTATTACATTTGTTGGAAAGAATGTGGAATTCAACAATCGAGAGAAAAAGACGATGGTTGTCTTATAAAATATATAATTACTATATATTTTAATCCTTAGGAATAAAATAATATATACCTAATTTTATGTTTGTTCAATATAATAACAGTTAAAGGTATGACCAATACAAACACATTCAATGAATTTAACACCCTAATATTATGGTTGACATTGGTGAAACTTTTTCTTGATGATGAGGTATATGCACTGGGTTTACTATATTCATTACCTGACAGTGGGGATGCGAATGTAAATGTTGTGATAAGTTATTTAGGTAATACCATGTTGGTTCTAAAGGATGTGTGAGACATGATCACAACTGACTATATACAATGAATATAATCCAGAAGATTCACTTGTTATGCTTTGAATTTGGAAGAATTGTGAAGATATAAACAACGAGATAATCATTGCGGATGATCAAAGTTAATAAGAACAAATATAGAAAAGGAATAGTATTATAGTACAACATACTCTATTTTATAGAATAATGGAAAGGTGATGAAAGAGTGTAAGGAAAATTTTATGGATCCTTAAACTAATATAATAAACAAAGTGGATTAAGGAACTAATGAAGTGATGCTACTGGTTGTGGATATTCCAATAGATTCCTCAATTTTAGACTCAAGGAAATCCTTATATTTCAAGTTGTAAAACATTTCCTTACCAATTTTTTCTCACGAAATATTGGAAGGAGAATATTTTTGATAATGAACCTTTGTATATCATGTGGAATGGTGACGCATGAATCAAGACCAACAACGGAATTTTACTTATTGTATAAAATGTTTTGTATATCCTTGTATTAAAAATAAACAAAATTCTATCAAAAAACATGATGCTGTATTTTTTAGTACCACATTCAGTGTTGGTGCATAGAAGATCATGAAGGGGGAATAATCACAGATGAGGGAGAAAATCATAACACCATAAACAAGAGGGAAAAACATTACTAGATGGGGATACATTAAGAAATGATGTTACATATTCAAAATTATGGTACTATTTCCTAGGACACATGAGTGATAATTTTATGGAGGTAATAGAAACAAAATGATTTTTACCTAATTTTAGGTCAGTGGATGTTATCCAAGGTAAATATTATATCTTCAAAAATTAAAAGATGTCTTTTGTGAATGTAGGACAAACATTGAAGGATCAGAACCTGAGCATCATAAAAATTTATGTTAGGTATCCTAAACCAAAAAATTCCTAAATAGTATGATAATATTATATGACAGTCATCTATGAATCTACAAGGAAGGTACAAGTTCAAATTTTCAAAATAAAATAAAATGTGTGTTATGGTTGTTCAGAAGTGGAAGACCATGGTGGAGAGTAAGTCAAGAACTAAGATTAAATTTATATGGTTTTAATATGTTGGAGAGTATGGATGTTTGTATTTTAGAGAATTAAATTTTATAAATATAATTTAGTGGAATAAGACTATCATAGGTACACCAATATATAATGGTGTTGCAGTAAGGATTAAAAGGATGATGAATGAATGTTCTAGGTGTATGAGTTTACACTCGGTGTTACCCAAGAACTTATGGGATGATAATGGGAACAGGGAAAAATATATCATCAACATACATCAATCTATACTGATCGGATAATGTCTAACTAAGGATCCCTAGTTTGGTAAAGAGGTAAGACTCTCACATTTAAAATTATCTAGCTATTTGTAATATGTACATACCATTTCTAATGCATGGGACAAGCCTGATGCTAATTCTAAACCATTTTTATTTATTTTATATAGTGCTGGGAAGTTAATTTACCACTTTTGGTATCATTTCAACAAGATGGCCATCAAGATAAAAAATGTGCTATTTAATGATTCTATAACATAAAATTATTATCATGCATTTATTTTTTTCTATGAAAATAGTGAAACAGAGTTCCACGAGCAAGTGGAACTTGAAGGTCTTCTTGATATGTCTCTCCAAAACTAGTGGATCCTACTTGTCAATGGAGTTGAATATATCAATAAGAGTAATAATACCTCAGCAGAGGCATTCAACAACATTAAATTATTTTTTACTTGTTGATAGGGGATAACTATAATGGTTTCATGAAAAATCGAAATTGAATGAGTCGATCACATGGGATTTGGTTATTACGGTGGAGATTTCTTGAATTCATGATAACAATATTGGTGAGTTCACAACACTACAAAAAATAATGAAATCATCAAGGAATTTTTTTTAATAAATAGTTATGGAAGAGCATAATTGAAATTGGAGGTAAAAACCCAAGGATGGTGGTGAAAGGATTTCAATCAAATAAGGGGGTGGATTTCACAAGAAATATTTCTCCTATAATGAAGCTTACCACAATCCGTGTGGTTCACAGAATTGTTTCATCAAAATCCTAACATCAGGAGAATCTTTATGTAATGATCGCATTCCTCCATGGAGATATGGAGGAGGAAATTAAAATGGGATATGTCCATTATATGAAGGTAGACATAGATCATAAACTCAATAATATCATATATGGGTTGAATCATGCACCCATGATATAAAATAAAATGATTTATTCATTTATGAATAAAAATGAATACAGATAGTGTTTCATTGATCAATGTTTCTATACAAAATATTTTGGTGATTGATATATTAAAATTATTTTATTTTTTGATTACATGCTAATTGCAGGATCCAGTATGTAGAGGAATAAAGGCCTAAAAGGGTTCTTGGGGGGGGGGGGTATTTAGGGTAAAATATCTTGGATAAGATAGCATTATTTTGGGGATTAATATCATGATATACAGTTTATCTCGAACATTGTTTTTGTAATAGGTGGATTGCATTAGGATGTTTGTTAGAATATTCAATATATTGAAAGAAAATAAAATCATTATTCCAAAGATAACCCATTTATAATTATAAAAGGATAAACAACCAATTATGGAAGATGTGGTTGAGTTCATATAAAAGGATACATACGTATCAGCTATTCGAATCCTGATATATTCCATGATATTTAATCGACCTAGAATTTATCATACAATGTAATTTTTATAAAGGAACTTGAATAACACAATAAAGAATCATTGGAAAGAATTGAAGTGGATACTGAGGTATCTGAATTGTTGAAAGGAAGTATTTCTTTTCTGAGGGAAATGAAATTCATTGTATGAGTATGTGGATACAGAGCATGGAGAGATTTTGAGGCAGGAGGAGTACCATAAAGAAAGTATTTACCTAAGGAGGAATTGTAGTACCCAGAATATCTAAATTATAAATGGTGGTGGTTATATTTACCATTGATTAAAAATAAATTTCCATACTATAAGATGGAATTCATATGACTTGGAAGTTCAGATACTTCAGTGATCTAGGTTGAACATGAGTGCACAGTGTATTACACGATGTATAGGGACCTAGCCTTAAGCATTATATAATAAATAAATTTCAAATAGATTCCACTTCTTATCATTCTCAATGATCATTTTGGTTTAGAGTTTTAGAATGTTAGGACATAACTTAAACATTTCAACCTACAATAAGACAGAGTGGGTACCATTAAATCAGTATCCATTTCATCTAAAACATAATTTTCTGAACACAAAATTTTAACATCATTTCATCGAAAAATAAAGACTTAATTCTTTCTATTACACATCCTTATAACATATTAACTGCATTTAAAAACATGGTATAAGCATAAAAATATTTCTAAGGGATACAAAAAGAAGGAACGAAACCATTGTTCCATGGGTACTTAAATACATAAGAAAAACTTTTCACAAAGACATACTTGTCACCCATATATACATACTTTTGAGAAACATTATAATTATATAAAACATTAAAGAACATATATAAAACTATAAAGGTATCTAGGGGAATTACACACTTATCTTATAACCCTCCTGGATACCTTATTATTTTTAACCCTCATGGCTACCTTATAATGTGACCCCTATGGCTGCATAATGGTGTAACCATCACAGTTACACTTGGAGTAACCTTGGGACTGACCTCCAACATACACATTCCCATTGTATTGGAGGGAGATATAGGTCCCAAAATTCATCATAAACAATTCCAATTGAACCATAACATATTCAAAAAACATGAATAATTGAATAATACATTTTCGTTTGAATTTTGTAAAATAGAATTTTAAAAGGGGATTTTTATAGGAATGTCATGTAAAAATATCATATAATTGATGTGATAAATTAATATAATAAACATAATATGTGTATAAACTATAAATACACATAATATATACATGATAAAAAAATAATCAACGAAAAAATCATATTACCACATAATTAATAATCTTGAAGGTTAACCCAAAGAATGGAAATCCGGTTAAGAATTTCCTTACATTGGGTTTGTCTTATGTAAACCTATATAAACGTCCTATATAATGGATAAAAGAGTTTTATTAATATTTTATAGAAACCTATTTATGTTTATAACACCTTATATGATCATTTTATAACATCATTCGACCAATTTATTAATAATATTTTGATATTTGCATTGTTTCTGGGGCGTTCCTTACAAGGTTTTCAAACATGGTTCATAACAGATTTTCTTGTCGAATGGAAGAGAAACATCATAAGTGTAATTAAATGGTGTTAATATGTTTATAGAATATTAAATAAATCCCTAAAAAATTGGGGTTATATGTTAAGAGGTTGAATCATTAGATAAATCATTAGTGATATTCGTTTAGATCATTTTAGCGATTCTTCGATAATCACAAAATTGTTTCATCATATACATATAATATTATCCATATAAGTTAAAAATACATAACATAAGAGAGGTCATATAATAAAATTTAAAATCTATTTCAGATATTAAAATATTTTTACAACATTCTTTGAAGGAAGTAACGGAAGTTGAAGACACATAGTCCACGATGTCATTAAATCCACACATCAGAGACAATGTTTTTACATTTAGATTAAGAGGAAGAGGAAAGGAGGAATGTTGATGAATTTTACATAATCATGATAAAATATAGTATATATATGATACTTTGTCTTT
Source organism: Viscum album (assembly GCA_963277665.1). NCBI lineage: Eukaryota > Viridiplantae > Streptophyta > Magnoliopsida > Santalales > Viscaceae > Viscum > Viscum album. Next base: position 28,644,707 of record OY728150.1, on the reverse strand, counting down.
AATTCCTATGGTATAAGGTAATTAGAGGAGAGTATATATAAATAAAATAATTTAAAAGAAAACACAAGAAAATGAACAAGGATCTTTACCTATTGATCCCTTCTCATTGAGATCCTCCTTTATGAATTTGGTGTTTGGATTTTGGGCAGACAAGTTTTACTTTGAAAAATATAGGATCCATGAAAATAGTATTGGGTAGAACATATAAAATTCACAAATCTATATAGGTGTGAAAGGAAGATGGGGTCAGAGTGGTATTGGTAGTGAAAGTGGGGCATTTTTAATTAATTTTAAAGGACACCTCAATTGTGGTATTTAAAAAAACATGGGATTTATAATTGTTTTTTTCATGGTATTGGACAATAGGTACTAAAAATATCATATTTTAATAATCATGATTTTACCTAGAATATTACATCATTAATACATCATTATGTGGTCATCAAACACACTGGATTCTTAAAACATCATTTTTACTAATCACCGAAAATTCAACTATTTGAGAAATATCCAAACAAATCATGGTAACCATTTATCAATTTTAATAATTATAATATTAAATCCATTTATTGATAATAGGTTCTTAAATATGATTATTTTAATTTTTAAATAAAATCAAAAGTTATTTGAATTTTTTTTTAAAACTATAACTCATTTTATATCACCTTGAAAAATAATTCACGATCTTATTATCTTATAACCATAAAAAAGTAAAAAAAATAATATTATTTACCATTCATAAGGTTTATATTACAATTCATTTTACTATTAATAATCATATTTTACTATTCATCAAAAAACAAGTTGGTTCTACCAGGATCTCGACATCTTACTGATTATAATCGAAGGTGTCCATTTTTTGAAATTAAAATCATTGAAGTATAATTTTTTTGATTAATATCTAGTTTATAATGACTATATAAAACCATGTTTCATTATGTAAAGACCTAGTGTTTCATGTATTTCAATTTATTTCTAAAACCTTTGGGTGCTAAACTCTCCCCACCCTCTAGAAATTGCATCCTCACAATTATATTTTCTTATTAAACAAGTTAGGGTACCTTTCCCTCAATTGATTTAAAGTTTCTAGTGAAAAAATTTCAACCATGTGGTTTCTCCACAAAACCTTTACCTAGTGGATTACATTATTCTAAAATACATTTTATCTTCAACCAAGAATCAGAATAGTTATCTCTTCATAAGAAATATTCTATTCCATCTAAACTACTTATGGGATCAAAACATGGGGTGAATTTGGCACATATGTTCTCAACATCAAAACGTGAAAAACATTGTGTACCTGAGATAAACTCATAGGAAATGCTACTCAGTAGGAAAATGATCAAATTTTATCAAGTATTTAATAAGTTCCTATGAACTGTGGACTTATCTTTCCTTTCATACCAAAATATATAACACTTTTCCTTGGTTACATTCTATGAAAAACCTGATCACCTACGTTGAAAGAAACTTTATTCCTCTCATTATAGGCATGACTTTTCTACATGATTTGAGCAATCCTCATGTGTTTCTAGATCATCTTCACTTTCTCTACCACTTCCATTATAATTATGGTCACGTAAACATCATTTCCCCAACATCATCCCAAAATGCTGGATTTCTACACCGCTTCTTATACAATGCATCAAATAGTGCCATTTTTACACTGAAATGAAAACTATTATAATAAAAATACTCAAATAATAAATGATGTTGATCCCAATATCCTTGGTAGTCCACTAAACAAGCTCAAAGCATATCCTCTAATGTCTTAATTTTCTTTTCTGACTACCCATATGATTGAAGAAGAAAAGATGTACTGAAATTTAATTCTATTCTCAATGAATTCTGATAGCCTTTCCAAAATTTAGATGTGAACTTGGGATCCCGGTCAGATACAATGGCAATAGGAACTCCATGTAAAAAAAAATATTATTGAGGAATAGTCAATATATATGAACAAATAATATATTATCTCAAATAGGAATAAAATGAAATTATTTTTTCACTTGATTAATAATTACCCATATTTCATTGTTACCTCAATAAGTCTTTGGTAGTCCCACAATGAAGCCAAAGGATATATTTTCCCATTTCCACTCTATCATTTTTAAAGGCTAATACATACCCTTCAGTAACTACCTCTCTGGTTTAACCTATTGTCATGTCCAACATTTCATATTAAAATTGACAATATCTCTTTTCATTTCATCCCACAAGTAGTAATCTCGAAGGTCTCTATATATCTTAGTACTCCCATGATGAACTTGAAATAGAGAACTATGAACTTCTCAAAACAACTATTTCGTCAGTTGAAAATCATAAGGCATACACAATATTTTTCAAAATCTCAATACAAAATCATTATCAATGTTAAATTATTTTAACCTTAAAACTTTAACAATTTCTACCTTTTTATGTAGCTCCATGTCTGCCTTCTGTGATTTTTTAATTCCATCTAACAAAGATGACAACACTGAAACCTGAAACAAAATAGAGGAATTTACTATAACAATAACATCCATGAAAAAACTCATCAAATCATTAATAAAAGGGACTTTTTATATCTGTAACATAGTTAATGTTTCTGTTGTCTTGCAGCATTTGAAATTACCTGATCATTTTGCATCAGAAGAAAACCATTTCCATATAGCGGAGAATCACTATAGATGACAAACTTTATATTTTTGGATGGTTGGGTCAGAACTAGATCATTTAGTAATCTAATTCTCAATTCATAAAAACAATCATCAAATTCTTTTGTCCAAATAAATTTAACTCATTTTCATGTTAACTTAGTAAGTAGACTACATAACCGCACAATGTGTTTAACAAACCTCTAGTAATAGCCTTACAAACCAAGAAAACTACAAATATGGCTATATTTTTGTGTCTTGTCCATTCTTCAACAACATTAATTTTAGAAGGATCAAAAGTTATGACATTTTAGAAACAATGAAACTATGGAAATAAATTTTTTGCAACCAAAATTCAGACTTGATGAATTTTCAACATTGTTTCTTTTATTTTAATGTTTGTAAAATGACACTAAGATTCCTTCATACTCCTATTTACATCTAGAATATACTATAATTCCATCAAACTCTACTCAGGGAAAAAAGTTTTGATGGTTATGTATTTCCATAGAAAATAATAGGAAGATTCTTAAAATGCATTTTTGTTGTATCATTTCCCAAAGGGGTTTTAATAATAAATTCTGGTCTAATTTGTTGAGGTTATATTTCTAATGTACCAAAAAAATTCATAGAAATAAATGAATGTGTAGACCGTGTATCAAACAATAATTTAGAAAAATATGAGTAAAAAACCATTTACCTTATACAACTTAATTGGATGGTCCGACATCTGCAAACGTTGTAACATAGGATCTCACAACACCTTTGGGTTTATAGTCTAGTTTCATTCCATAACTCAGACCTTTCTTTCTATAGGAATTTTCACAATGAAACATCTTAACAAATTTGAAACACTTCACAGTTTTCTTATTAGAATTTTTCTTAAGATCATTTTCATTACAATATGAGGCCATATTTTCAAACATACCACATTAAAAATAGATTCGGGTTTTAGTAAGGCTTTCCCAAGGGTAATTTTTAAAACACTTTTCAAAAATTGGAAACTAAAATTTCATACCATTATAATTTTTTGGTTAATTATTACCCATCTGTTTCTCTCTATACATCTTCTTCTATTTATTATCGAATTACACATGATCAATTGTGAACTCTATTTCTACTCTCTCAGCACATTGTATGAGTTTTTCATAACTCTTTAATTCTTAGGAGGACTATTCCCTTCGGTATCTTTTCTTCAATCCTATATGATAGTAATTTTTTTAATAAAGATCTAGAATTATATTTCGAGAATACCATGCTAGTAGGGTGATGTTTGATTCATACATGGCCAGTGAATCTTCCTCTTTCTTCCTCAATTCAATGAATTTATTCTCCATCCAATGTCTAACCACATTAGGAAAATATTTTCAAGGAAAATACTTTTAAATTCATCCCACTCTATTGCATTAATCTCTTTTCTATCCCGGATATTCTGGAAAATTATCCACCAATGATCTGATTCACCTTCAAAATGATAAATGGAAAGACTAACATTTTGATTATCTGAACATCCCATAACTTCTAATATATTTTCAATGTATTTAATTCATAATTCATCCACAACTAGTTCAGAATATCCATTTAAATAAGAAGGGTGTTCTCAAAAAAAAGTTTCCATTATTGTAATGTTCCTTTTTGTTAGCTCTGTTGGTTCTCTTGCATAGATGATGCAACATTTATTTATTACGCCTGCTTATCTATTACCATCACAAACTATATGGTTCCAATTCCTACCCTTCCTGGTTTCAGATTCGAAAATATATTAGCCTCTCAGTTCCTTCAGACATCAGATTCCCTATTTGTTCTTCAAAAAAAATAATTGTGAACAGACATATATTACATGAATAATAATAGACAACTTTAAATTCAGTACAATTTCTACATAAACATAAACTAAAAATCTATTATGGAATTCTATTGACATCATCCTAACCATTCAAGTTATATAAATCGTTCTCTAATACCATCTATACGGATCAGACCTTAATCATAACATAATCTATACGTTTCTACTAGATTTATCTTCTTTTCATTTCCAACGAACTTTTTATTTTATAGTTTTAGAATGTTATGACATAACATATACATATCAACCCACAAGAAGTCAAAGTGGATACCATTAAATCAGTTTCTATTTCTTCTAAAACATAAATATTTTAACACAAAACAACAACATGATTTCTTTGAAAATTATAGAATTCCTTATTTCTCTTACAGATCCTTATAACATGTGATTTTTTTTAAAAAACATGGTATGAGCATAAAAACGCTCATTAAGAGATATAATAAGAAGTAAAGAAACCATTTGTCCATGAATATTAAAAAATATAAGAAATAATTTTCACAAATACATACTTCTCACCCATATATACTTAATTTTGTGAAACATGAGGGTTTCGTAAAACATTAAATAAAATATATAAAATCATAAATGTATCATGAGGAATTAATTACTTATATTTTAACCATCACATATACATTACAATTTTTAACCCACACAACTACCAAACTGTATAACCCTCCAAGCTACCTTATGGGGGTAATCATCATAGTTAAAATGTAGTAACCTTATGGCCGACCTACAATATATAAATTCTAAAGGAATTATAGTGATATTTAGGCCCCACACATCATCATAAAATATTCCAAATATCTATAGTATATTCACAAAACATGAATAATTTCATAAAAACATTTATTTCGAATTTCGTAAAATAGAATTTTAAAAAAGAATTTTTAAAGGAATGTTCCTTACAAATATCATATTATTATGTGACAAAATAACATAATGAAATAAATATGCATATAAACTATAAAATAACATAAGAAAACATAATATAAAATAAAAATCATTAAAAAAATATTATTACAATATAATGAATTCTGTAGAAGGTTAACCCAACGAATAAAAATTGGCTTATGAAATCCCCTACCTCGGGTTTTCCTTACATAAACATGTTTAATCCTCTAGTATAATGGTTAAATTTTGTTTTAAATATTTTAAATAAAAATATTAAGTATTATAACACCTTATATAATCATTTTATATCATCATTCAGCTCCTTTATTAATAATATTTGTTTATTTACATTGTTTCATGTGCATTCTTGGCATGCTTTCCCTTGTGTGTTCCAAATGGATATTCTTGTCAAATGGATGTGAAATAAATAAGTATAATTAAATGGTTTTAATATATTCCCGTAATATTAAAATATTCCATAAATAGTTTTTTAATGGTAAGAGGATGGATAATTAGATAAATCATTAGTGATATTTGTTTAGATCATATTGGCAGTTATTTGATAATCAAAAAATTGTTTCATCATATACATTTAATATTCTGGTTATATGTTAATTAGAGAACATAATATAATACATATCATAAATTTTAAAATCAGTTTCAATCATTAAAATGGTTTTAAAACTGGATTTCAAGGAAATAAATGAAGTTGAAGACACATTGTCCACGACGTCGGTAAATCAACATATCAAAGATGCTATTTTTATTTTTTGAATAATAAGAAGAATAGAGGAAGAATGATGATTAATTTTTCCATCAACATGATAAAAATACCGCATATATATATTGATATATCTTTCATGAATCTCAGATAATGGAAAGAGAGGAGAGTATATGTAAAAAAAACTGAAAAGAAAACACCAGAAAATGAATGTTTTTCTTGACCTCTTGATCTCTTCACCTTGAGATCCTCCATAAGGAATTTGGTTTTGGACTTTTGGTGAGACAAATAGGTCTTGTACTTGGGTAGGATCCTTGGTAAGTATATTGGGAAGAACATAGTAAATGACCAATGCATGAGATGTGTGAATGGAAGAGAGGGGTGTGGGTGGTATTTATAGTGAAAGTGGGGGAGTTTTTAATTAATTTCCTAGGAAACCTCAGTAGTGGTATTTGAAAAACCATTGTATTGAACATGTTATTGTCCAATTTGTAAACCTAATATCATATTATAATCCTCAATTTTCGATACAATGATTACATCATTATGAAGTCATCAAATAGTGAAAAAATAGAAAACTGTATTTTTACTGTTGACTAAAAATTCATCTATCACAAAAAAATACAAAAAATTTCTCCTAATAATTTTTTGATGTATATAATTAAAAACTTTAGACCATCATTTGAAAATAATTTTCTAAATATTATTAATTTTATTATTAAATGACATAAAAATTTATTCGAAAAATAATAATTTTAAAATTATAAGTCATTTCATATCACCATGAAAAACTAATCAATACATCATTATCTTATAACCATAATAAAATATAATAATAATATTATTTACTATTCATAAGGGTCATTTAACTATTCATAACGATATTTTACTATTACCCAAAATACAAGTTGGTTCTATATGACTCAAATCATATTACTGATCATAATTGTAGATGTCCATTTTTCATAATTCAAATCATAGAAGCGTCAAAATTATGTTTAATGGCTAGTTTAATACTATCTACGTAAAACAATGTTTCATTATGTATAGACTCAGTGTTTCATGCATTTCAATTTATTTTTAAAACATGGGGGTGTTGCAATATGATATTTAGTGTGTCACACATCATGCAAAGAACCCAATATTTCTTGGATATATGAAGAAAAATCAGGTGAATTACACTTTGATTATATGCTAGATATAGGATGCGTTGCTGAAATTATATAAGAGTCATTGAATAGGAATCCTTGAGATATATTTATGAAGTTAATGGAGATACAGATGTTGAGGCACTATTGTGACTATGTTGGTCTCCATTAATGGATGGACTATAAGTGTATGAATATGGGAGCACACTATGGAAGAAAAAATGGAAGGTATCTAGTATTCCATGAACGACCAACTTGAAATTTCCATTTTTAATGGAAATAATGGAATTATGAGTAAAGAATATGGGGATATCTGATTATGTAAGGTATATATGTCAGTTTCATCAATGTAGTTTAGTTAAACATATTGAGATCCAAGTGGGATATAGTTATTTTTAAGAAGTATGACTTTTCCATGATATAGGGCCAGATTCATGTGGCTGAGAATCTGAAGAAGGACAGAACACATCTATGTCGTACTTCACGATGAGTTGGTTAGTAGTTTTAGGGGAAAATTGAACCCTATTTGGGGGTGCAACGCCAAAAGACCCCAACCCCATTTGGGGGAACTATAGAAACTCTGTACACTATAATAGGATTAGATAGATGACATAGACAAGTAACTATAGAAATATTAAAACAGGCATGGTTATTACAGCATATCAGAATATGGAGACAATGGTATTGTAGCTCCGTAGACATATAACAACAATCCACAATAGCAGCTTGGACTTGGGTGGCTGCATCACTATATTAGTGTAGTCTTACAGCCAAAATTCATTGTATCATAGTGTACATACTATTCTGTTGGTGTAATAATGTTTTATATTCATTATATGATCATTTTAGATGGGGTTTTTTGATGTAATACTTTGATCTCCCTATAAATTATTCTCCCAAATTTTTTAGTGAATTTATTTTTCCTCTTGGTAGCCATATCGATTTCTACCAAACCATGCAAATAATTGTGTCCCTACTAATCTTATTTTTCTTATTTTTTTTATTTTCATCATCATCAATCCTCTAAATTTTGGGTCGTAGCGTTTCTAAAACATGGAAATTACTATATTATTTCACCTTTAAAGCATAATTTAACTCTCTCTTCATCTATTCAACTCCACACATAATAGATCAGTTCGTTGATGAAAAATTTGATATTGAAAAAACAATAATTGTAACATTGAAAAATTATTGAATGATTTATTGATAAACAAATCCTATATTAAAAAATCACATCATGAAATATCACACAATAATTTAATTATAAATTTAAATGATTATTAATGTAATCACGAAAATTCATGTCTACTACCTATTCAGATCTATATTACTCCATTCTACAAACTAATTATTTCATGAATTACCACTCATGAAGGAGATAATATCTACCTAACTCTATAACATGATAAATATTCAAAACCTAAAAATACAAAACATCATATGAAAATTCAATCATTAAAAGGATACTGAACAATTTTTGAAAAAAAACTTATAGAACTAAAAATTTACATTAATCAATGTATGTTACTATTAATTCAATAGTTTTTCAATCATCTACCATCAAACCATGTAAATAAGATATTTATCACCCAAATTCCACTAAAAAGTGTGACCATCAACCTGTTTTCCTATTATATCACTCTAATAAATGATGGAAAATTATCTCACACGCACTTCATTTGACAAAAATGTATGTATTAATAATTTTTCATTGATATTATTCATTCATGATTTCCTCAACCACTAAAAATGATTCATTAAAATCATTACCAATCCATTAAAATATCTATACTCATTTAGGTCTAGTATTTCTAACTTGAATCCACAAACCATTTTCAAAATTGATTGAATCTTGGTTGTGACCTATATAACCACATATAAAAAATGGATCCCTATAAATTTTGATTACCATAATTTGATCTATACTGTACTATTGAATAACACCTAAAAAGGGGAAGATGAATCAAACCATACTATCTAAAAGTTAAATACCTGATAATTTTATTAAAAATGGATGGAATATTCAGTGATTTTGTATAGAACCATATAATATTATAGACCTGATGTAAATAATAGGCATCATAGTTCCTTCACATGAGGAGTAACTTTATCAAAAAATTATTATTAATTTTTTATATACACCCCCTTCATAATATTCAGCTTATATTATCTATGTGTAATTAAATAATGAAAGGAATTTGTTAAATTGATTATATAAATATTTGAAAATATTCGTTCTTACACCATTCTTTCACAATTCTACTTTGATTACAACAGATTAATCATGTCACAATAATAAACATGTGAATTGGTATAATTAAATACATAGTGGTACCAATATTCAAAATCAAAAATGATTTTATATAATTTCATTTTCATATAATATTGATATTAATATTTCATTAAACACATAGATGGGAAAAATTTTAATTGAAAAAGATAAATTCTTTAGTACTTCTTAGGGAAATAAATCTTAAATTATATTAGTAATATTATATATATATTCTCAGGTAATTTGAAATTGTCTATCTGAATCAACATGACAATATATCATGTTTCAAAACTATCTCAACTCCACATTATAAAAAATAATGTTTAAATAAATATCACAATATCAATAACCATTTTTCATATTCACCATTGATTAACACAATATAATTCTCAAATAAAATGGTGTGGAAATTTGTAGTATTTTTTCAGTATAATTTACATAGACTATATGAATATTTAATCAAATGAATAATAAATTCAATGGATCATTCTCATGTTTTAATTGGTACATATTCCCTTTATTTATAACTATAGTTTACATACAATGGTCTATGTCTTGATTCGATGACCAGTTTCATGTAATTATCTATAATTTTCACTATTTTATATTCTATTTTTTTATATTTTTATTTATTTCATATAAAAAACCCATATATTTATATTAGATTATACGTTTTATGTCACTATATTTTATTTTTGTGGAAAAGTTACTTCATGTACTATATAAAATTAACATTTGAAAATATTTAAAAAAATCATGATTGAACATGCATTTTTCAGACCTTGAACATATATAATTAATGAATTTTCATTGGTTAATTTTTATATTCTATAAAACAAATTATTAATTAAATTTATTTATTCACTTTTTAAATACTTATCCAATTTTAATTATCACATAAACACACACACAGATATATATATATATATATATATATATAACATAAGAGATAAACATGCACACCTTTAGATTGAGAACATTTCACTCATCAATACACAAAAAATAGATATAATGAATCTACCAATCATGTCAGTGGTAGGGGAAACAACCATAACCAAAGAAATATTCTTCAACATTTGTTGAATCTTAATGAATGATTTTTTTTATTTCACATATTCATAACGTGAAGAATCTCAATATATTATACACTAAAACTAAGTTATACTATAGTATTCCATTGTTGTCCTCTTATAAATCTTACACAAAATCATTCATGGATTGTTAATTTGTAAAAAATAAAGACAATAATAATCATTCAATAAATTTGTATCTTTGTTTCACATAGTTAACCCAAAACATTTCATTGGGCATTTTGTTTCTCTTTTTGTAAGGACATTTAATTTTGTCAATAAAATTTTCTATAACAATATAAGGATGTCAACATCACTAATATAGGAAGCATCCACCATTCAATATAATTTTTAATAACAATGTTTCCAAGCATAAGAATAAATCTTTTTTATAATCACAATATATAAAATAGATATAACTTCCCATCACCCAAACTCTAATCGGATGATCAATTAATAAAATTTATATTTTTTTCTTTCATACTAAAGGAGGTGAACAAATTTTTTCCAAAAAAACCATACATCATAAAAAATTTAGATAAATTACATACCCATATACCTTTTAGGTGTAGGGTTTTTTAGATTTAGATGAAACTTATTTAATCCTGGATTCATATTCAAATAGTTTAAAAGATGAACATAATCTTCTTTCATACCAATTATTTATTATTTCACATTAGATCATCATCATAATCCATATGAATCACATTCTAGAAATAGTTCACACAAACTCATTCTATGTTACTCAGGGAAGAGGAAACAAAACAATGGTTAGATAAATGATAAGTACAGGTAAACCTAACAATTAATAATCAAATTTCATTAAGCGGCATAATAAGTGTATAAGGGTATTAATTAAAAATCATAGATAATGTTAGAATCATATAAGAACATAAACCCAATTATAATTGGATCATAAAACAGGAAAACATGGAGAAGGAAACAGTCATCAGAATCAATAATCAGGATCCATGTGATATCAATATTTTCATTATGAGAAATATTAAAACACCATATAATGAAATTAAAACTCTTTTTTGAAACTTGGAGAATTTTTTCCTAAAACCCTTTCAGATCTCTTATAATTGGAATAACCATGATGTTAAATTATAATATAATCATTACCAAAGGAATTTGAGTTCTATCTTGAAGCATTAATCATTAAATATATAATGAGACTACCTAGTACTATCTAGGACACTGTATATTATTCTATAACATGCTTAACATGCGATATCTGGGAAACCCCTCGTTTGAGCTGTAACTGGATTACTCAACATTATCTGGACCACCCCATGTTATGCTATAAAGGGCTCACCCAATGTTATCTAGGCTACCCCATTTGAAAGTATAATATCTAATACCTAAAACATTAAAAAGGTATATAAATATTCACCTTCACCATAAAAATCACAGTATCCATTATGTTTATTTCATAAATGATTATCCATTATAGAAAAAATGGGTTTCACATCAATAAATTTGAAAATATTTTTTAAAAATTATCTAAAATATTTTAAAAAATACATAAAAATAAATTCAATCATTTATTGAAAAATGAATTTTTATTTTAAAAACACTTAAAAAATTATTATTTTTTCAAAAAAATGTTTTTGGATGAAAAAGGTTCTTCGATAGAAAATAATATTTTATACAAAACAATTAATTTTTAAATCATAAGAACTTAAAGAGAGGAAACTAAATGGAAATCATTCACCCTAATGAAATATATAGAGTATAATAAATTTCTTGATAATTATTCAAGGTTATATCATAATATGTTCACATTGGAGACGTAATCACAAAACAATCAAAACAAATGATGAGAATATAAAATGAAACTCTTTGACATTTTTAACCTTTAATCATAAAAATTATGAAAAAGTATCATCAAATTAAACCAATAATATCACTAAAATATGGATATTAATGATATAACATGCCACTAGGGAATTAATTCACCTCATAAAATAATACATTTGTATAGCATAAAAAATGTCACAAAGATGGAAAATTGAGAGAGAGAATATATTTCCTCTTTGGTAACTTTAGAACAATAAAATCCATGAAATAAATATCCAAAATTAGATATCTAAATAAAATAAAGTTTAATTACAATAATTATAAAATATATTCATAGGAATTATATACACCCCATAGTAGAAATAATTGGTGAATATGGCATATATCTCTTAGGAATAAAAGTGAGGCGATAAAAACACTTACATTGAGTCTGATTCATCACTATTATTGTTTATATCCCTGAAAAATAACCTTATTTTAATCATTTATTTTAGTAATATCCTGTAAAAAAATTTATTTTATTTCACTTAAATCACGTTATATATAATAACTTAATCAATAATGTTTATGTCAGATGTTTTTACCATATTTGGCATCTGTGTCTAAGCCATCATAGGTATGGTGAATATAGTAAAAAGGAAATTATTTAAAAATCTATAGATGAATAAAAATAAAATTATATTCATATTTATACATAATTTATACTTTTCAATTCAATAATCAATGATGGATATGAAAAATTATGCAACTTTATGATCATGGAGACGCTACGAGGTATGTATGCATGAGTAATGTTTCGATTTTTCAATGATCATTATTGAAATTAGGTAAGTAATATTTTATAATTATATAATAATTATTATATCATTAATATAATTATATCTAATTATATATACATATATATAATTATTTTGATGTAAAAATAATTACATCACTTTGAGGAGGGGGTAGTTCAGATGTCCATGAGTGACGTTATCACTATTCAAGTGTGGGAAATAGTAAAAAGAAAAAAGTATATTATATTTATAGAAATATAATTATTTAATTAATATAATAATTTTGTTATTTTTATTACATATATTCACTATTGTTTCCATTTTTTTACTTTCCATGTATAATTTTAGTGAAAAACGTGTCACATGGCTTGAAGAGATGGTAGTCCACTATACCGACGAGCGATGCGATCATATCCCATACAGAATGAAATATAAAAAACATTTAATTGATAAAATAACTCATTATTTATAATTAAATTAAAAATATAATTAATATAATAATTATATATATATTAACATTATTTCCATCATTATTCCTACCCATGAGACGCGGTTGTCAAAAAATGAATGACATCGATTCATGAGGCAGTAGTCCACCTTACACACGAATAATGATTTTTTAACCAATTTGATTGAAGTGTGTATGTTTTTTGGATTTACCCTAAACATTAAAAAGTATCATTATATTTGAATACTTATATTATTATTTAATCACAATAAAAGAATAATTTAAGTGGTTGGAGAATGAAAGAAAACAAAAATGTATGTTGAATAATGTTACATGTACTTCGGGTAAATCCTTTGGTTTGTACGATATCGCATCATCTGTTTTCATTATTATAACATTTTTTATTTTATGCAGAGAGGATAGATGTTTTTAAATAATTTGGGAATTGTTTTTATGATCCAAAGCGGCTTTTTATGGGTGAATTAGTGAGGAGAGTTAGTTACTTTTTATAGTTGAGGAGTGGCATGTTTGTAAATACTAAAAAGTATTTAAACTTGGGAGGTACTCATTACCTCATGTGACTCCATCATTAAATATTAATGGATTTTAGAGATTATATGGTAAATAAAATCCTCAAAAACACCAAATAAAATTATTTTTTATACATTTCATTCCCTAACTATTTTGTTGGCTTATTTTTTCCATTTTGGGTTTTCATTAAGGTAACTTGTTTCATAACCAATAAAATTAATCCAATAAGAATGAATTAAAGTGATAATTAATATAATATTTAAACCTAGGGATTTTAAATATTAAATACATATTATAAAATGAAAATCTCTAGTGTGTTGGAATTTTATTTTAATCAAAGCAGATATAAAATGCAAAAAAACTTATTTAAGCATAACTATGCCAACAATTTTTTCACTATTGATGGTCAACATGAAAATTATAGAAGGAAAATTTATCCATTAATGGACCATATATTATATTTATTAATATTTAAAAGTAACTTTATAGGGTTTATCATTTTTAGTAATTTCTAATCATTTAATAAAATATCATTTGTTAAAAAATAACATTAATGTCAGTTTTTTCATTATTTATATAATTTGAAATTTAAAAATATCAATAAAATAATTATATTCAAATATATTACATTATTATATATTCATAATAATATATAGTGTTTTATCATACATCAAGAATCATGCTTTGTTATGTTCTGATGAAGAGGTAATATGTGATATCTTATGGTTCACATCATTTGTGACCACATGAGCAGAACTATGTGAAGCATGATCTCCAGTTAGTAGGGGTATAATTATCACTAAATATGTGGAGACACTACCTGATGGGAGATCAGTTTACCATCTATTATGAATAAAATAGTATCAAGTACATCTTCTCTTAAAATTATTATAACATGAGATAATAGTGATGTCTAGAGGTACTCCAGGATTATGACTCTGAAATGGTCTATACTCAATGGAAAAGTATGTGTAAGAATATTCTCTTCACATGAGATCTTGTTTTCCATTTCTAAACAAAACGTTATAGTATATTTCTTTATTTTAGTTATCCATTGAGGATAGAGGTGGAGTAACTTACCATCATTATATGATTTTCACAACTCTTCTCTTGCAGCGAGCCATGAAAGCACAACTATGGGATGTTGACTATGAGACTATATGTACTCTAATATCCACTGTACATTCTACTGATGGATTTTATAAAGGTGAGATCTTGTCATTGTTTTCAGAGGATTCCTGATGGATCCAATGTTTTTATAGGATAAGGCTATAATAGTTTTTAATATATATCCTTTGGCGTTACATCCTGGTTTGGAAAATATGTACATGAACTTACGACCTCAGTTTTTTTGGCTAGTGATCATGAAGGGAATTTCATAGATTTTCCCTTGATGTCATACTTGTTAAAAAGTGAAGGATGAGAAATAAGGTCACAAATTTAAAGATCACCCACATGAAGTACCTGAATGAATGTGTGATGGTATATAAATGGAAATAATTACGATCTTAACACGTATTTATAGGGGAAATTATTCTATCTAGGTGACCATAGACCAACTAACCAAGTTAGACTGATTACTAGCTATCCAGGAGTACAGTTCAGTAGAGGTTTTAAGATACCTCAATGTGAAAGAGATAGAATATCTCCATAGAGTTAATTCAAAATTAATTTTGGAACATGATTATAGTTTTACATCCTAATTGTTTGAAGGGATTGTAGGAAAAATTTGGGAATCTATTATGCTTAATAACATCGTTTGACCAATAAACAGATGGCTAGACTAAGCAGACCATTAAGGCCCTAGAGGAAATTCTCAAAGCATTCTTGTTGAACTGTTTCCAAATGGGGAGGATAAACTACAACATTTAGATTTTTCATGAAACAATAGTTACAATTCTACCATTTGTTTGGAAGTATTTGAGATATTTTAGGGGCAACCGTGTAGGTCACCACTTTGTTGGACTGACCTTGGAGAGTCAGGACTCATGGTCAAAGGGTTGGTGTGAGAAACAATTGAGAAGGTGTACATCATCCAAGAGTATATAAATACTAAGTAGATCCATCATATGTCTTATGATGATATAATACTATGGATGTTGGAGTTTTAGGAATGAGACCAGGCGTTTTATGTGTTTCCCCATGTTGTGGATTACAATGTTTTGGTTGGGGCAGAAAACTATCTCTAAGATTCATTGCCCCTTTTTATATAGTGTGTATCATTGGAAAGGTGTCACACCACTTAGATCAACCATTGGTGTTATACTAGGTAAAGACATATTCCATATGTCAAAACTAAGTATATAGACTCGTGACCAATTACACAATATCAACTAAGGTGAGCTATACATTCAGGATGAAGCTACCTTTTCTATGTACCCAATAGCGATCTTGGATCAAAAGGAGGGGATACGTCATCGGTGGGTGATCCCTTTAGCGCATTTCTAGTGGTAGAACTAGAATCTCTAATAGAGAACATGGGAGTTGTAGGATCATATTCATGTTAAGATCAAACACTTTTTTTGCAGCCCATGTTTTGGATATCATGGACATAAATCCCCGTAGTGGGGATAATGAAATGACATATATTTTCCATGTATTATTTTTTGATATTATATAGATTATTTTTTAGACCTATATATGTGATAGAAAGAGATTACATGGCCTATTGTTCCCAAAATAAATGTTTTAACAATATTAAATATATTAAATATCACACACATGCAGTTTTCCGAAAAAAGTGTAATAATATATAAAAGGGTACACAGATCTAAAATATGGGGGCACCCTTTAGTTCAAAACATAGGGTTTACACTAGGTGGGTAATGACCATAGTCAGCACTAGTCATTTTTAGAAAATCCATCATGAGTGAAAAAATTAATATAATAATTATATAAATTATTTTAATACTTTTTATTGACACATATATTCTAGAGACTTTAAATAAAATGTTATGTTAGAATTACAGGGTTAGTCGCACGACCCTGGAATCATTGGGGGGTTATTGGATAGAGGGTCAGAGGATTCCTCTTAGGCTAATAATGATCAGATCATATATCCCTAATTGATATATAACAGATTCAAAGGGTCTCACCAATGATCATAGTGCAACCTTGATCTTCATCATCAACCAATCCAAATCGAGGTAGAGTGTTGTTTGTTTTTTATTTTCTTATACATTCTTGATTCCTACATTAAAAAAGAGTTCAATTTACCAATAGATTGATCCTTGAATCATGAATACTTATGGGATGTGTTTATTTCGATGTTATTTAGGGAGAATTTTCATTATGAATTGAATTGTTGATTCTTTTATTGTTGTAATGATGACAAAAAACAAATATCAATAAAAACATTGACCAAACTCTTTTTTTCTTCATTCTTCTTATGCATTTATTTTTCAATTATATGTTCATCGCAAACATTCTCCTTTTTTCCCACAGTTTGATGTTTACTGATTAAATACATAATTTCACACCCATTTCATGGTGGAAAATTCCAATGTTGTAGATACGGTATTGGCATGGAACTACAGTGGTGGGACGGTAGAAACAGCAGCAGATCAAACAATGTAGATAACCAATTTTCATTTTCTTCAGCGTGTAATGAATAATGATAAACAATACCATTTTCAGAGCATATCAATGGAACACATATTGTTGATTATATGTTGGAATTACTCAAAGAGTATCAATATATCTTTTGTGGAAAACCGGTCACCAGATTGATGGCAAGAGCAATGACTGAGACACTGGGATATAGATTTTTGTATTTTGGAAAGTCCCACACTAACCAGAATGTAATAAAATTCTAAATGAAATGTGGGGCCCCAATTTTAATTGGAAATTTTTTCTGAATAATCCTAAGAATCACATGGAATTAGACTCTATCACAAGGTGTGTGGTATCTCCCTAGAGACACGATGTGTGCCTTATAGGGTACACAGACACTGGTTAGAGTACACAGTTTTGAGCACACCGGGTACTCCCCCAAACGGACATGACCGTAACCATGTACATGTGATAAACCATGTAACTTTACAATGGAACATGTATATAGCATAAGGATATGTGAAAGAAAAATGGAATACTACATGGGAATCCAACATTCCGTGTAAATATACACTAACATAGGCAAGACAATTGGGTTATTTTCACAGAAAGGACCTAGGGTCATGGGACACTATATGTGACCCCTTCTACATGCCGGGTTATTTCATAAACATGATGTGGAGTCCATTTACTATGTAACATGGATAATTTAATTAGGGTATGTTCCCCCAAGTACTTTTCTATGAAGATTTGTATAAAATCATATCCTAATCCTAGGATTATGATCCCTTCAATCGTATATATTAGATAGTGTCTTTGGTATCCCATTGTGAGTCCTGGAGTAAGATATTCTATTCATCTTCATTATCTAGGTGGAGTTCTTGGTATCATCGAGGCCAAAACTACATGCACATAGATTCTACACTTATCGGTTTAATCCATTAATAGTTTTTTAACATGATAGGGCCTTGACCGTGATCCTCATATGTGTAACGTATCTCTTCAAACTTTTATCAAGTACTTCCTATGATGATACCTGATGAACACACCCTCCTAGAAAAACATCATTAGTTGTATATAACCAATTATTGTGTTCTTATATATTCTTACATTGTGTAATGCTCATCCTGGAGTCCTAGTATTCTGTAATATGTTTGTGAGTTTCATTTAGACTATGCAATTTTTTTGAGTAAATCTGGATATTCTTATTTTATGTACTCTTGACATATACCTACGTAGAGATGTATATTCTCCATTTTTATACACATTGATGTTTTGAGAACCCCAAATGAATATTTTTATACTCAACCATAAAATGGATTTGACTATACGTGTTCTGCCTTTTACAGAATATTATCCTTTTGAAAGCACTATATAAAACATGATGAGACTATTCTTAGTGTGTCAGGATAGAGAGAGGAGAGTTCATATGTATTTTGATAGCAGTCCCCAGAAATTAATTTCATGTTAGAACCATGTTTCATAATCTTTGTGGTGGATTCGTATTTGTACATATTTACTTTAATTTACTTCTTATTATAATCTTATTGTGGGATTAGATGTGTGTATACAAGTTTGTAAACTTTTTCTTACATTTCTCTATGTTATATGCATGGAGATTTATGAGTTTGTACATATACATATTCTAAGTTATCCCATGTTTGTGATATGGCTACTGAGGGTTATTTTTCATCCCCTGTCCAAGTGGATGCGGGCTTGGGGAGTCACGAAATGATCCACATTAGGGCGGGTCGTGAAATTTTAATTTTGGTTAATGATATAGTCCCAACATTTCCAAAAAAGATGTCTTAGTATTCATTTTTACAATGTAATTTTTAAGGAATGTATATTAAATTTATTAAACCATTAATAACCTAGAACATTTTTTTGGGATAAAATAATTTTACATGGAGTATAATATAACACCCTGAGATTTGGTGAAATTTTTTTTAATTAATTTAATCGAATCGATATATTTCATTTCGTGAAATAATGAATATAAAATTATTTACTGAAGACTATGTTTGAATTTTTTTTAACTTTAAAGAAGAATTATATTATCATATGGTACATGAAACACAAATTTTTACTTCTGTTACTGAAAATTTCAAGTTCATTTGATTGCTTTCATAACACATAAGGTTGAGTTTTTATGGAACAAACGTTATACTATTAATCTTATTATTAAAATATTATTATAGCTATCACATATCTTTTCGAATAGACATTACGAATATAATTAATTATATTGTTAAAATTTGATTTACACATGTATATAAAATGAATCCATTGGTTATAAATTAGAATAAATAAATGTTACAACTATTTGAAAATAATGAAATTAAATTTCTAAGAAAACTATTTTCTATATACAAACACAATTTTATCTCAATAAATTAAACAATCCAATTTTGATTATGTTTTTCAATAAAATTTATATATAACTTTTTCAATCAATATTTTTGATACATTTCAAATATATTTGATAGATATAATATAATAATAATTCAAAATTTATGAATAAAAATATATATCCATGTAAAAATTAATGTTACCACTTATTAATAGAGATCCCATTTAAAGTCCATTTTTTGGAACCATTATTGATTTTATATTTCAGAATAAGTTTCATCTTGGAAAAAGGAACATAAAAATTACCTTATGGTGAATTTTTTATATTTGGCTGTGATGTTTACTTTTTTGATAAATAATTAAAAATGCTCAAATTTAATTTTAAATTTTTTTTATATCATTTATACATAATGTTAAATTATGTTTTTAAGTGTTATAGAGTTTCATTTGATAAAATATACATCAATTAATATAATTTTGGTCATTGTAATATATTTCTGTTTGAAATTAGATATAATATTTACCAATATTTTGAAAATTCTTACATTAAAACCATGCTTTGTCATCCCATATACAGGAACACATTGAAATTAATTTATTCCAATTTTGTAATGGAAATTTGAAAAAATTGATTCCATTTTTAAAATAAAAGTAATTTATAATTTCAAATAAGTTAAAAATAGTTTTTGACAAAACATTTTAGTGAATTTAAATAAAAGTAACTACAATAATTTGGAGCAAAATTTTCATAAGAAAAGACAAAACATTAAACTTACGTCCCAAAATGACCAGAAAGCATCTAAAAATATATTTTATGGTAATATTTATACCCTATCCTACCACATATATAATGTTTTACATGTATAAACCTAGGTGGAATTCCAATTTCAAAAAATTTTAAGAATTTCACTCTAATCCACTATAAAAACGAACTCTCTATCACAACCCCCTCCACACAATGTATACCCATCATGGGTAGAAAATGTGATAAGAGAGATAATTATCCTTCTGTAACACCTCTTGTAGTCCCAGGATTGGTAAATAGCACCGATGGTATTGAAAACACATAGATGGGATCATTACCCTCAAAGAGAAAACATGCGGAAGAGAGAGATATGACAAAAATCAACCAAGTACTCATAAAACTACAATATAAAAGAAACCAATGTGTTTATATAAAAGTTTGTGAAAATAATAATACATTTAATATGGAATCTACCAGTACCACTTTAAAGTAAAACAGAAAGAACCACGAAGCCCGAAATTCTCTTGAAATACCCCAATTTAGAAGTAACCAGACTAATCTCCAACCTTCTCCAACTGGCATTGAGAAATAGTTTATGAAATGTAGGGTTAGTACTATAGTATACTCAGTAGGATCCTCGTCGTATCATCCCATGAAAAAGTAATCAAAGTATGATAAAGTATACTGATTAGAAAGTAAAACTAACTTTTGACCTAAAAAGGTTTACTATGTTCCCAGCCTCACCATGGATACTCTCACCAAGTATCACATACAAGATCCTATATTATAATATGTAATATCAAGGGTACCCTAGTACCACTTCCACGCTATTTTTCTTCTTTTCCCCAACATCGACCATCCTGATCCTCTCTCTCCAAAATGTTATCCCGAAGACACATGGTCAATGATCCGCAACACGCATCTTGTGCGTCCACATGAACCTCATGGAACTCACCCACACAACCACAAAACCAATTTAAATAGGTAGTTTTACGGGGCCACTATAGCTCAGGTAGCATATATCATATGATGGGTATTATAGCTTAAGGCATTACATCCCATGCGCCAAGTAAGAATCCTTAAGCCATCATATCCTATACACATTATGCATATAGTAGAACATAAGTATATATATCCAGAATATATGTCTGTGAAATAACTAAAAGACATTACATCCTACTACATACATATATGGGGAAAACTAACCATCATTCATACTATCCCAATTAATGACAAATATAATAGAGTGAGGCCAAAGGGGTTGTCATCCATCCATTCTCTAACCGGGGTGTTTTAGAAAACACAACCAAGGCATAGAATCCTTGGGGTATCCATTTCTCAAACAGACATGGTAGAGTAGCATATAGAACAAAAAAAATACATGGTTTAATATAGCTCAAAACCTCACTATGGGAAAAAACTATTCTTAGATTCAACAACATCTTACATCTCTCAGACTCCCATCTTCCACTACTAGGACTAGATATCATATAAGACCATAAATATTCAAAGCGATGCATTAAGTTTCATATCGATTATTATTGGGTTCAAATTGCATTAATTAATTATATAACAATTAATTAACCATGATCAAATACAACATTAATATTTATTAACATTCTAACCAAGATTAATTCCCTTGAGGAATAACCAAACTGAATCCCATGGTTTTTATAATTGTAACCCCATCATAAAATACAATAAATCTCCAACCCCATGGGTTTAACATCATTTATTCAATCATTTACTTATAAAATCATCACATTAAATAATTCCATGCATTCTAGAAAGGAATTATAAGCTACCAACAATAAGGGGGCCCATCATGGCCATTAGATGAACTACTCATTGCGTTTTTTTATATATAGTAGGAGTACAGTCTCATCCATTATCGAGAGGATAAACATGGAAAGTACCTGGAATACCCCACACGTATTCACCTCATTTGGAAGGAGATTAAGAAAAACCAGATACCTCACACAATGGGTAAGGTAAATAATATAAGGAAACTAATATTAAAACATTCATATTTTTAATAGGTAAGACGTGATTCAACATATTCCATCATCACCAATGTCCTTCACGACACCCACAAGTGTAACCCTTTCATCTCACCACTCTAGGCATCAAATATTTCCACAACCACTGGGCCTCCCTTCCCCCACATACTACGATATCTGTCTAGGTTATTCTATCCCAGGACCACATCACTTTAAAATTTTCATGAAACAAAGAACATAGGAACTGGGCTCTTGGACCTAAACAAGTTATTCATCCTAAGCACAAAATTAGCACTCATAGCTCCAAATCATAAGGTTACTTGCCTTTACAAGAATCATGGTAACTCTGATCCCTTCAAGGAATTATCTTCCTGATAAAACAAGTTCCATATTCTATATTGAATTAACCAATTCATATAAACATGTGTAACATCATCCATTTTATTATCATCAAATCACAATAACTACTGAATTCATTAAACATGCATATTTGTCTTTGTCTAATTAATTCACAATTTATCTCACCATTACGTTCTTTCCCAAATACCTCAAGAATGAAATTCTAAAAAAATAAATCCATGAGACAACATGATCTATGAAATCAAGATGAATCTTTTTCCATGGTGAAATCCAATATCATACAATTGATGGTAAATATTCAATTTGATTCAAATATTTATTATATCAATTTCACTATGATCTAGTAGGAACAATAATGCTAACTCTATGACTACACATAAATTGAAAAGGGAACCCATGAGTACCCTAACTAAAAAGGATTATGACATTAATTTAATGAGAACACGATAACATAGTGGATCACGATCAGCTCTCCAATAATGACCATATCCACCTGAGGACTCCCCGACACAACCTCATCAAACAACACCCGAGAAAGATCCATTAAAAAATGGGGATCGCATTACATTTTATGGAAATGAGAATGGGAGGAAATAGATCTATGAAACCATAAGAAAAGTTTTAGAACACGCCTTATATTGAATATGGATCAACACTTCTTGGTTCACCAAAATCAAGGGTACACATGCAGCAGGAAAAATTCCAAGGGGAAACGATCTAAGGATTCCAGTTCAATCACACAAATCCTATGAGATGAATGGTTTGGTTTTTTAGTACCAGGTAAAAACAAGATGAAAGAATAATAGAGGAAGATATATCACACCTTTTCAAATCTAAATGGAGAAGAGGTTTCGAATTGATTTAGATTTTCAGATTTGGTCAAGAATACCCAGTTCGACCGAGTAAAGGAACTTGAACACTTTGGAAAATTAAAATAAGAGTTATGAACATTCAATAGGACTTAAATACAGTATAAAATGATTTGAATTAATTTTATGTTAATGATAATGTCAATGGGTAGAAAATGTAGGATGTTGGAAACACTTTTCACTAACGACTCACCAACATGAGTCACTGATGTGAGGCAATGATGCGAGTCACCAACATGAGTCGCTGGCATGAGTCACTGAAGCGACTCACCAACATCACTCACCATTCTGTAAACACTACACAACTAACAATCTAGAAACACTTTTTAACCTAACAATAAAGGACTTACTGTCTATGAAACAATGTTTACAAAACTGGAAATTTTGGAAAAGTGCTAGAAATACGTCACCTTGACCACCCAGAACACCAAAAACACCAAATTGTTACTATGAAATTGATAGGGGAGGTCCGCGCCATTACATCAAATACCTACAGAAACTTTTTCCTCCTCATGAATCCAAAAACAACCTCGTGTTTAAAAAGAAAGGGGTTCATCGTAACATCCATCCCGTGAGATACCTCTCAAGATTTTCACCACTAAAGGGGATCAACTGGTTCATAAAAAGAAAAAAAGAAAACCAGGTGACAACAATAACAAGATCACAAACATCATACCAAGTGAGATACCTCTCAAAATAGAGAAATCCACAATAAGAAACAATAGCAATTTTTCTCATTAATCGAACGAGTCTACAACTACCTAACAAACATCTTTAAAAGAGAAAACAGTTACATCAAATAGCCTAGAGTATTAATTGTGTATTTGACACCCAAAATCGCAGGTACTCTCCTCTACAAAACCATGCCACCACAAGACAAAAACCATGTAGATAACACACCCACAAAACACCTTCTCATTGTGTCCCTGGATCTCTAAAGGCTTATCATTGAAGGTTTCATCATCATCCATATCATCCTCACTCCAATAGATGAGGTGGGAGTCATCATGAATATAACAAAGGATCTAGGACACATGAAAAAAAATCTTGTATCCTACTCATCTATGGGGGTAGTGCTAACCAATATGAAATAGCTCCAACATGATCCAACACCTTTAAAGAACCAAAAAACTGGGGATAAATATTACTAACACAACCAAACCTTTGCATTCCATGATGGGAAGTCACCATTAGAATCAAATTATCCTGAACGTTAAACTCCAAAGGTCTCTTCTTATGATCTACATAAGACAACTAATGATCCTTCACTACCTTCAACATCTCATGAATTACTGGAACTATATCTGTCATGGTATGAAACTGTTTGGGATAAATAATTGCTGACTTTTAGACCCCATTCTAACAGTATAGATAATTGAAATTTCATTCACATGAGGCATAAAACAACTCTCTACCAATTGTGGAGTGAAATCTATTGTTGTAAGATATTCTACCATGGGTTGGTTCCTCATCTAAGAACCTCCAAAATCAAGGACATAAGTGAAAAACATGTGTTTAAGAGTTTGGATGATCTAGTCTATCTGACCATCTATCTAAGGATGAATAGAAGATCTATGGAGATTGGGATGCCAATATAATGTCTCTTTTCTCTCAAGGATTCCTCCTCCACTCGTTCTCTTCTCCACCTAGGGATTCATCCCAAAACCCTCTTATTTGAAGATGGTGGACCATTTGAGCATTGTCCCTCTCCTTGTTTTCTTCTCATCCCTTCTCTTTGTCTTCTCCTACCTTCTCCTGCTTCGTTTTAGTATTGTTTCTCTCTTTCTCTCATGTGAAGGATCTCTAATTCCTCTTCTCTCGCGTTGACTTTACATGTCAGATCCATTCAGATTAAATTTTCATATATCTGACCTCCTAATACCCTACTCCCCTCCAGGAGTGATATGGGTGACGGTTCAACGAGGTTTTCGGTTTTGCAATTCGCCGGTTTCTAGATCACAAGGTGTTGCTGGGTCGCTTTCTCCATTTTTATTTGTTCCCAGTTTTCTGCCTCATCATCATTGAAACCACTTGACGCTCTTGACCGCTCATCCACTTCTCTAATCGGAATTCCATATCCTCTTCTCTTGGTCAGATCTGGAGGTGTGGTAACAATTAGGATTTATGAGGTTTGGATTAGAGGCCGCAACATTCCAGGAACAACACTTCGACTCTGTTTTCTATTTATAGTATTTATTCTTCATGTTTTCGGTGAATGTATTATTCATTGAGTCTCAATGGTGGAATGTTAATGGTTGTTTATTTTTGATCTTGTGTTCTATTTGGACGGTGATGATGACGTGGTGATGGTTTTTGATGGAAACAATGGTAACCTATTTTATGAATAATGACTGTGAGGTTGAACAATGTTCTCTTCAAATTGTTTTCTGGGGAGTCGCAACATAAATGATGTTTGGGATGAAAATTGGCCTCATCAGTCGAGGTGTTGGTTCATACATGAGGACTCTAATGTTTTATGGTGTTCAATTGGTTGTTTTCCAAATAATACATTAGTCTATTAAAGAATATGACGATGGAATATAGTGGTATTCTTTTCTAGTGATCTGGTTAGGTGAAGGGTCAATTTTTGTCAGGGTATGCATCAAGAGGTGGGTGGATTCTCAAGGTGGTGATGTTTTTTGACGTTTTAATGTTGAATTTTGAATTTTTAATTTTGAATTTTGAATTTTGAAATCTGAATTGGTTTTGTGGATGATGGTTGGGAGGCAGTGGTTTTGTAAGTTTCCCAATTTCCAAAAAGTGTTGTCTAAAAATAATAATAAAATGGTTTGAAAATAATTTATGAGAAATAATTAAGAACCAAAAGCATACTGAAGACCACTCCACACCCTAGAGGTAACAGAAGTATCTCACCCAAAAATGATCATCCTTGGGACTCAGTAGAGTCACACCACCTCCTCTATATGTTGTATCGATAAAACATCAAATGAGACTGACTCCTTGATCTCTATGAAGTTGGGTAATTTCATAAAATGATCTACTACTACCGAAAACGCATCATATCCTCTCTGATCTTGAGGTAAACTGGTAACCAAGTCCCATGAGATGTCCTATAACTTCCACTGAGGAACATCTAATGGATGGAGCAAACCACTAGGAGCATAGTGCTCGACCTTCATAGTCTGGTAGAAGAATCATCAAGATACACACTCTGTAACTATATGCTTCATCCCAAGCCACCAAAACTGAATCCCCAAAGCTCAATACATATTTTTCATTTCAGGATGTACCTATATGTGTGAACTATGGAACTCACTGAGAAATATCTCATGCATCAACAAAGGAATGGAAATTATTCCTTGAAACATCACCCAGTGTTGTTCATCCTCGATCACACCATCAACGGCCTCTCCACAAACCACTCAGTCTCTCCAGACCTCTTCCTAAAGATTCCCAAACTATGACTCTTATACCTACTACACCAGAGATGACTACACCATAATTTAAAAAATATCACCTTTTCCCCTACTTCTACCATATTTATATTTGATGATGGAATTTATTCTATAACTCTATGGAAATCACCAGATTCCCACACTACATCACTACGTGACTTCTTGCTCCAGGCATTTACTACAACATTCCTCTTTCCAGGTCTATACAAAATTTCAAATTCATAATCTGATAAGAGCTCCATCCACAGACACTATCTCATGTTCAAGTATTGTTGGTAAAAAACATACTTCTTGCTTTTATGGTCGGTGAAGACCACAAAATTATTTCCAATGATGTAATGTATCCACAACATTAGAGAAAAGAGAACTTCCACTAACTTGATATAGTGAGTGGCATAGTTATGTTCTTGGGGACAAAACATCCATGATCCGTAATAAATGACTGATCTCTACTGCATCCTAAAAAATATTAACCCCATACGTGATGCATCACAAAAAAACTCAAACATAACTCCTTAAATCATGTAGACCAAGAACCAGGGTACTAACCAACTTCTCTTTCAGATACATGATAATATTCTGACACTGATCATTCCCCATGATTTCTTGATTGTTTCTCATCAACACTGTCAATGAGGTCAAAACGTTGGAGAAATTGGCTATGGGCCTCCTATAATAGCCTATAAGGCCAACGAAAAATTGATCCTCTACCACAATATTTCAAGTTACCCAAGACAACACTTCTTCTATATTCAACGGATCCACATCTACTCTCGGCTGGGATACCACATTCCCCATGAAATGGACTTCTTGAGCCCAGAACGTGAACTTATAAAACATAAAAAATAGCTCTTGTTGAAGAAGAACTCCAAAAACAACACATAGATACTCCAAATGATCCTCATTAGATGTGGAATACACATGGATGTCATTGATGAAATCTAGAAAAAAATTTACTAAGAACTAACGGAATATAGTGTTCTTCAACCCAATCGACATAGATGAAGCATTCTTCACACTGAATGGAATCACCGTGAACTCATAATGCCCATGATGACAACAAAAAGTAGTCTTCATGATATCCTCATCTTTCACATGAATTTGATGATATCCATAATGAAAGGATATCTTAGAGATCCAACTTTAACCCTTCGATTGATCGAATAAATCCTTAATCCATGATATTGGATAGAGGTTCTCCATTGTCACGTTTTTTAGCGATTATATTCGACACAAAACCAAAAAATTTCACCACACATCATTGCGAAAACATTGGTGGACCACACAGTGACACACTAAGTTAATCAAAACCTCACTAAAAAATATGATTGATTTATATACGCATCTCCCACAACTCAAAAGGTTTCATCCTATAAGGAGACATCAAGATAAGTTACACGCTTGGTTATATATCGATCATGAACTTGATCTCCCATCATGGGGGTGATGCTACAACAACTTTAGAAGGAAATCCAGGTACTCTTTTACAACACTATAAAACCCCAAATGCTGAACCTCTAATGAACTCAACATCATCTCATCCATCGATGATGACAAGGAAAGAACACGCCTCTAACCCATCTGAGGGTCTTTCTCGTCAAAAAACAACGCTGGATCTCCATCAGCATCGAAGAACAACACTTACCGCTTAATGAAATCCATGATAGCCTACACTAAATAAATCTAGTCCATGCAGATTATTATAGCATACAGTTATATCGTTAACCATAGGAAATCTACCCAAGAGTGGTGTTTTCCCATCACTATCTCAGAGTCTCTACATATTTCAAAGAATTTAGTTCAGACTCTAACTGGCATAGTCAATGCCAGGGGAACTAGAAATCTCTCTCACTCATGTCCCAAATAATGGAAAACGGGAGGTTATATGAAATATTGTATCATTCCTGAATCAAATAGGGCTTTCAACCAATTTTAAAATAAGATAAGTGTAACTCAAATGATATCTGGCTCACCTGGCGCTGGCTATCCTAATGCATGAAGCTCATTCTCAACCTACACCATGACCTCCTTTACCCTAAAGAAGACCACCTCCATGTCCATTCTCTACTCTATAAGGATGAGGACCATCCCAGGGATTTCCTATCACTACCACATATTCTCTATGTTGATCCAAAATATGGGCAACCTACTTCTACTACCTCGTATTGAAGTGCCTCATCGGAGGAACCTGAAGCGGAACACCTAACGCACGGTGATTACTCAAAAAGGTTAGACACTTTCTCTAATGATAAACTCAGCCTCCATAATAAAAACAAGTGAATAATCCCTTTTCATATGTCTAAGAGCCTCATCTCCCGATGAAACAACATAATAAGGTATGTAACCTACTTCGGCAGGAATAAAACTCTTCTACCCTAAAACCTGAGAACCCTGGACGACAACTCTTCTTCATGTGGAATCCTCACAAATCCCCTCTTGTGATGATATAGTTAAAGATAACGTCATATCGATGAACTTTTCCCATAACAACACATCAATATATGCCTTTATTATAAACATGGTGACCTGGAGCTAGATCTATGGACAAAATTCCCCCTTAATATTCCTCACTTTGGCTTCCTCATATTGAAACAGGTCTGAAGTATATCATAAATAGTTCTTGAAATGAATTCCAAACTCTCTCACACTAGACGCACCCTATCAAAGGGAAATAATCTCCTAGTGAGTGGCTGTGTGCTTGGTCAAAGAAACAAACTCGACTCTGAACTGGTCTAAGAACTCACCCTAGGAGACTTAAGACTCCTCACGATCTCCAAGGAAGAAGAACAAAAAATTCATTGATGCTCCACACATCATTATCACAACCGATGATTCCCAATGCTCCTTTTGAGCATGGATAAAATTGAAATCTATCTCAAACTCCTCCTACAAGTCTTCTGCGACTGCATATAAAACTGACTATTCACTCTTCTATAGACTTTGATTCTAAAACTCTCAGTGTGTCCTCCTCCAATCTTCTTCGTAGTCAACACCTAACCTATGAAGATATAATGGGGAAACAATATGAACATCTTCTATGAGGAACTAATGAGGATGCCAAGCTAGATCCACACATGAAAAAGAAAAAATAATTAGAGGTCCTAAATCAAGAATATGGAAGAATTAACATTAATTAATTTTTTTCTTTCACTCATTTAGGTTAGGCTATCTGAAGGTCTACCCACTCAAACATAGGCAGAAAGAAGAATGATGCATGATACATTCATAGGTCTCTACCCTAAAACTAATATCCCCTCTTTTACTAGCCATTTATGCTTAAAGGTACTTCTAGAAGATCACAAGATTCCCTAAATTCCTATTTCTCAATAAGACTCTCATGTTTACAACACTTTCTAAACTTAGATGGCCCCATTTCTCTACCAACACATGGAACCTCAATTATGCCTAACTCCAAACTCCATCCTTTCCCTCAAACTCCATTGAACACCACTTTGTCACAACCCCCTCCCAGAAAAGTGTACCCCTCCTAGGCCGAAACTCTTAGAAGAGAGAAAATGACCAATAAGTCCCTCCTCCAGCTGTCCTCGGGCCAGTGAATTGCACTGAGGATATATTAAAGACACATATTTAAGGCATTACCTTCTAAGAGAAAACAAGCAATAGAGAGAGATAGGAATGACACCAACCAAATCCTATGTATACTAAACTATAAAAGGAACCCATTTACATGTATGTAATGTTACAAAAACAATACTACAACTAAACGAGAAACTTTAAGTACCAAAAAAATTTAAAATAACAGCGACCATGAACCCCAATCAATTCTTATAAAAACTCAATCTAGTAGTAACAAGCATGATCTATTATATCATCCAACTAACCTGAAAAGGATTTTATATAACATAGGGTAAGTATAACTGTATATTCAGTAGGATACCCCTTAGATCCTCTCATGAAAAATTAAACAAAGCATGTTAAATCACACTGAACAACAAGTGGAACTAACTCATCACCTAAATAGGTATTCTATGTTCCCAACCTATCCATGTATACTCTCAACAAGTATCATATATAAGAGAATATAATATAATATGTAATATCAGGGGGACCCTACAATCACTTCCCCATTGGATTTACACATTGAACCAATGTCATATATCCTGAGCATCTCTCCCCAAATAGGCTAGCCCGAAGACACCTAGGAAAAGAAACAAAACATCCATCTCATGTGTCCACATGCACCTCATTCAACTCACCGCAACAACCACATGAACAAAGTAAAAAAATTACTTTCTAAGATCCACCATTGCTAAAATAACGTGGATCATAGGTTGTGTATTATACATTAATCCATTATAGCCCATACATCAAGTAATGATCCTTAATCCATCACAACCTATGCATGTTATACCTATAGTAGCACATATGAAACTATATCTAGGATATATATGTGTGAAATAACCACAATCCATTAAAACCCTATACACACATATATGGTGGAAACTAAATATCGTTGATACCAACACAAGTAATTACCAAGAGAATAGAGCAGAGACAAAGGGGGTAGTCATCCAATTATATTCCCATCGGGATATTGGGGAAAACACCGCTTAGGGATTAGAATATTGAGGGTGTTAGTTTCACTAAATGGTAGGGTGGAGTATCATATGAAAATAAAACAAGTAAATGGTATAATACTACTCACAACCACACTATGTGGAAAACATGTCTTAGACTCAACTAGAGATAACATCACTCAGAATCCGGGCTACCACTACTAAGACTAAATATCCAATAAGAACACAAAAATTTAAAGACAAAAATTATGTTACATATCCAATTTTATCAGTTTAACTTTTTTTAAATTAATTTTTTAACAAATAATTAACCACTATCAAAACCCACATTATATTGTTTTACCATACCAACCATGATCCATGTCATTTAGGAATAACCAAACTGAGACCATGGATTCTTAGAATGATATCCTCAGCATTGCATCCCAAAAATCTTCAAAAACATGGGTTCAAAATAATTTATTCAATAACTTATTTTTAACATATTCACACTACATAAATATAGATATTCTAGAAAATAAATATAAGCTCTTAACAACAAGGGGGATCAAAACGGTGAGTAGATGAACTACCTGTCGATTATTTTCCACCCATATAAGGAGCATAAAACCAACCATCCTCGAGTGGCAAAACATTGAAATAATGTGGCATAAAATAGGTTACATCACTTATTTTGGATGGAGGGTAATAAAAAATAGATACCATAAGTAGTGGGGAGGCTATTGAAGATAAGAAAACAAGATTCACTATATTCATATCAACAGGTAAAACTATATTCAACCCATTTCATAATCCCTAGTATCCTACTGGCACCCATATGCATAAACACTGAATCTCACCACATAATGAGTCAACTGTTGTCTCAACCACTAGACCTCCCTTCCCCCACATACCCCAATATCCCTCTAGGATCTACTATCTTAGTATCACACTACAACACATGCAACAAGAAAAATACAATATAGAAGGTGGGCTCTTTTCCCTAAACACGTCATTCGGCCTTTACACACAATGAACACTCAAACAACTATATCAAAAGGCACATGGACTATTCAAGAAAAAGGGTAACTCGGAACCCTTCATGGAGTTTTCTTTATCACAAAACTGGTTCTTTATTCTATATTAAATTAACCGAATCATTTAAACATGCATAACTACATCCATTTGATTACCATAAATGCATAAAAACTACCATATTCATTAAACATGCCACCTTATATTTAGACAATTAATTCACATTCAATCCATTCATTACATTATTTACCAAATTCCATTAATAAATAAATTCTAAACAAAGAATGAATAAATATAATATTATCTATTAAATCATGAGGGAAACCATTTTCATGGTATAATGCAACAATATATGATCGATGCCATATCATTAATCTGGTTCAAATATTTATTATATTAATTTAATTGTGATCCAATGGGTTAAATCATTCTATCTCTACATCTAAATATAAATTTAATAGTTAATCCAAAAATCCCCTACCTCAAAAGTTTTCTGATGTTTCTTGCACAAGAACGGGCCAACACAACAGATCATGGTCACCTCTCCCGCAATGAATGCATCCTATCAAGGACACCACAACACAAACACATCAACCAAAATCCATGAAATCTCCATTAGAAACATGGAGATCATATGACATAAAAATTAAATGATAATATGAGTAAATTGACCAAGGAACCCAGAAGAATGGAATTGAAACATAACTTATATCGAAATTAGATCGCCACTTACTAGTTGCATCAAAACAGGGGGTGCACATTTAACAGGAAAAAATCTGAGGGGAAACAATCCAAGGATTTCAATTTAACAACATGAAACCAATGAGAATAAAGGATCAGACATCTCATACTAGAGAAAAAAAAGATGGAATAACAAGAGAGGATGATATCTTTCACTTTGTAAAATTTAAAAGGATAAGTTATTTAGATACTATTTAGATTTAACAATAAAGGAAGATCTAATCTAGACTACATGGATTGATAGAGTAATAGCACCCGGAACCTTAGTAAAATTTATATCATATTTATGGTCATTGAATGATCCTTATCTCCATTAAAATAATGCTTTGAATGCATTTTAAATCAAAGATAATGTCCAATGGGTGAAAATGTAGGATGTTGGAAACACTATTCACATATGACTCACTGACATGAATCACTGATGTGAGTCACAGATGTTGGTCACCGATGTGAGACACCAACATGATTCACTAATTCGAGTCACCAATATGATTTACCGACACGACTCACTGACACGAGTCTCTAACATAACTCACCGACATAACTGACCATTCTAGAAATCCTATACACCTACCAATATAGAAACCCTATTCAACTTACCTATATAAAACCTAATTATATATTATATAATCATATATTACCTACAGATAGATGAACTATTCATAGATGACCTACTGATAGATGGTATATCGATAGATATCCTACCAATAGATGACCTACTGATAGATGACTTTCTGATAGATGACCTACTGATATAGGACCTATTTTCCTAGAAACATTATTCACACAACTAGAAATTTTTTAAAAGTGGTAGAAATAATACACCTTGCCCTCTGAGAAAACCTCAAAAAACATATTTTCACAAAGCAATGGACTGGGGAGATCTGATCCATTACAAGCACCACTCCTACTAATTCACACCAACCAAGCCCTTTTTATCAGCCAAACACTACTCATATGATCTCCCAAAATCAATCCATTCCTCCTAGAAGCCTACCTTATAACCTAAAACCACCCAAATAATCCTTTTTGTGATTAGAAAAAAGATTTAACCATGAAAAGTTATCATCCTTCCCGAAGCTTCTTTGTTTCATTTTCTTTATCCACCACCATAATTGTTATTATTACATAATTATATAATAAAAAACATACCATAAATATAATGATATTTTTTATTATAAGGTTCATACATAAAAATAAATGAACATTCATATAATGTGTAATGAATTATCATTCTTCTGTACGGCGAAATACCACCTCACGAAATGATGTTGTTCCTTTTTTTTACCACCTCTCATGGTTGGGAATTATGATGTACATTTTATTTTTATATGTTATATTTTATATTTATGATTAGGCTATTATTTTGGATGTATTATATAACACATTCCTTTATTATTTCAATTTTTTTAAGTATAATAATTTATTTTTCGTGAAGTTTGGACTATAACCTTCTTAAAGCGATGCGATTCATTGACACCTTAAATAGAATGTATTAAGAATTTATTTAGTGAAATTATATGATATATATATATATATAATTATAAATAATTATTAATATATATATATATATGTGTGTGTGTGTGTTTGTGTTTGTGTGTTTTTATATTTCATTTACATTGTTTTTTTCAATGAGACAATAAAACAGAAACAATGTTCATGAAAATGTACGACCTACCGTCTCCATGAATGGTGTATTAAATTTCATAAATATATCTTATATATAATATTATAAATACATTTATAATGAATATAT
Source organism: Viscum album (assembly GCA_963277665.1). Lineage (NCBI taxonomy): Eukaryota > Viridiplantae > Streptophyta > Magnoliopsida > Santalales > Viscaceae > Viscum > Viscum album. Next base: position 28,609,219 of record OY728150.1, on the reverse strand, counting down.
ATTATATATATACCATATTTACTATATATACATAATTAAATCATGATCTATGTATGGGGATCAAGAATAACAACTCAAAATATATATGAAAAATAAAAAAGGATATTACCTGAAACGTAACATTATCATGGAGATGTTAATGAATGGGTACTATAAAGTCATGAATAAAATAAAATATGGTATTATATATAATAATATTTTTATTACAAATAATCTTAAGGAGCATATATTTATTATAAATTAGTTTTGAATATTTATGAAGAAACTCAGGACACATGGTAAGGGAATTTCATCTAAATTTTTATTTCGGGGGCACACATTCCTTATTCAACACTCATTTCATTTGTGTGGGATTTATCTTACCATAGTTGTATTATTATATTATTATACACATTTATGAGTACATACATAATTATTTTATGATATTTCATTCATGGGGATAATTTATCAAAATTTACTAAATCGATAAATTATTTTGACTCAATTTTCCTTCTATGAGACACATGCCTTATTATGTACCTATATTTTCTATGAGGTTTATATTCTAACTTTTGACATATTTTATCTTGTATATAATGTTTTAACAATATTTCAATATTCATGTGAAGTTATTTTTTCCATTTTATTATTAGTTAATGTTACCAAATAGGTAACAATTTAGATATTCAATCCCATCATTTAGAGATATTGTTTAAGATTGTGCTTTATTGATGATATATTATGATCCATCACTCAAAATATCTCATGAAATATCCAACCATGTAGATTAAATGTTGTATCCAATTAATTGTACCATTTTCTCACTCATTGGATCATAAGATAATTAAGAAAATGTTTTTATGAAAATTTGACAGCATTTCTCATTTCGGTCAAAAATATATGCTAATTCAAAACATTGTATTACAAAAAAGTTATCATATTTATTTTAATATTATCCTATTATGTATAATATAATTTTTTAACCATTTACTAACTTTTTTAAAAAAAATATTTAAAAATATTATATTCTTGTCATTTTTTAATCAAGGCACCTTTTTAAATTTTTTGTTATAAAATGAATGTTCAACATGTACAGACTTACCTGATGTTATGAATATCGTTTCCTTGATTCATTGTTTGTAAATTAACAAGGTTATTTTTTAAATTAAAATGTTCCCCTAATATTCTTGAATTTATTTATTTTAAAATTGTTTTAAATGAAAAATTGTTTTCAAAAAAATATTTTATTTTTAAAAAGTGTTTTAAATTATTATCAAAGCTTCATTTATATATTTACAAAAATATTTTTTCCCTAGAAATGAAATTAAATGATTTTAAGTATTCTTTTATACTTTCTTGAAGTATTTTTGAAAAACGTTTTTCATATTTTTTTTCCAATCATATTTTTATTTTTTCAGTGTTATTTTCAAGGAATATTGTTCTGAAAATGTTATATGTTTTAAAATGTGATTTTAAAATAAATGTTTTGTTAATAGTTATATTCCAAAACCTTATCCATATAAAATGAAATATTGGTTATTGTTTATGAGTCACTAGGGGTATGATAAAAGGATACCATTCATCAGAAGCATACAAAGGTGGATAAATATTACAATTTATTTTGACAATATTTCCCTAAATCCAAGAGAGATGATATTTCGCATCAAATTTATAATTAATTTATTTTATATATGAAAAAATAAATATATGGGAATATTTACTTTCTTCATTCATAAATTATGATCATACAAAAACTCCCTTTTGAATTTTCTTCATTGCACTATCTGGACCCATGGATAAAATCCGTCTAGAGATGATCCATTCGTACTCCTACAATCTATGAGAAAGACCACTTGATCCCAAGGTTCTAGCATGATGATTCTATTGTATTTTGTTTTTCATTCTTGATCTCCCATGGTTTGTTCATTAATTAATATATCTTTCAACTGTCATTATTGAAAGGGGGAGAGAAGGAGGTTTTGATATAGATACTTTTTTGTTCGAATGATTCACTATTTTCATTTTCCTGATGCATTACACAATATACACAACTTTCTAGTTACAGATTTATGATTTTAGTTACAATATTACTTAATTGCATACTATCCATTAAATAGCATTTATTTTCTTTAATAAACCTCATTACAAATAATAAAAATTATATTATTAGTATTGTTTAGTGTGCACCAACATGCACAATAATAACTATTATGTAAGAGTCTTGTTAATTAGTATTTTTCACCAGACTTGGTCTGGGTTTTTTAAAAGTTTTCTATCTTTTAGTGAACAAAAAAATATTATTTTATTCATAAATAAATATTTTATTCAAAATTTCGGGAATAAATATATAGTAACCTAGGATTCACTTACATAGACAATACATCATTTTAGATGAATATTAATTACGTTAAAAACATAAATTCCTGAGGATCATAATAGTTTTGGGACTTTGGAAACATAGAAATAAAATCTTCTATCCTCTTGAAAAATATTCAACATATCCCATAAATATATCCACCTTCAGAACAACTACCAAAAACCATTCCTCATAACCTGGGGAAAGGAAACCTAATAATGGGTTGATATCATATGATAAAAAAGGAAAATAAAGGAAATGTGTATGCATAACTTGGGATGGGGGTCAGGACACATTAGATGTTAAAGGAATCAATCGGCTCCGCCTCAAGTTGTCTCCTCTACATTAGATGACCTACGATTTTGATTCGTCGCCTCCCCCCTACTTGGAACTCTTCAGTCTGGGGGAGGTGAGTTCTCCTCCTCTTCCATTTCCTACTTTACCATCTCCCTTTACTTATTTTACTAATCCTTATTCTCTCTCAATCATCACCTCCATTAAGGTTAGCCTTAAAGTTCAATCGTGCGTATATGGGGTTCATACAGTTATCATTTCATTCCTGGAGTTCACAAAGGCCTATGTAATAGAGGTTCTCTCACTGGCCTCTTGTTTCATTAAGAGATTACATTAATTTGACTTCTTCTACTGAATCAAATCTAATAGGTGGGAGTTGCAAGAACAAGCGATCGTAGGGATTTTGGATTCCAAAAAACTATTGGTTTGATTATTTTCAGAAGATGGCCTAATTTCAACTTACTGGAATTCACCCCGTGTAATCATAGGATTTTAGTTTTCTCTCTTTTGGAGGTAATTTAATTTTAACTTTATGGGATAACTTCCTACAACATCTATCTAGATCTCACTTCCTAGTATTACCATACAATTTTAGAACCTGTCAATCCTTCGTCTGGTTGGTAATCTTCTAGGGCGTTTTCTCTTCTCGGACCAGCGCACTCGAGTCATCTACAACTCAATTTCTCCAAATAATTGTGTCTAAGTTGATGTTTCCACACAAATGAAGAATACTATTGGTTTTGATATTGAATGTGAAATGTGGTGGTACCAATATGGTTTCCACTACTCATGTGGTCAACTTTTTTCGTCCTCCAGGCGTCGTGGACATGAATCCCTCAGTTGTAGTCAAGGATCACTCAACTTTTCATAGGAAGACCTTCCCTAAAACATATTGGGTGAAGGACTCCATATGTATGTTGGGACGGAGAGTTGAAAGGTGGTTTCGGCAGCCACTAACCTAGCTATGGTGGATCTAGGATCCAGCGAGGTTAGGATTTCTCCTACCATTAGGAATGACGATAGGTCCATGTTTTCAGTGCCTAAGGATGTTGATGTTTTCAATTGGATGAGACCCAACTTTGGAGTTAAATTAGAGGAAAGGGAGGAGATTTATGGAACGTGGAGGAGGAATTCATTTCCCCTCTCATATGTAGCATTTTTGATTTCTAATGGTGGCGGTGCCCAATATAACAACACTTCTCTTTATTACACACTAAAACATGATTTATTACATAAACATTACTTGATACAACATATAAGATCGAGAGGTATAGTGTCTTCGTGGATATAGATCATTACTTAACAACGTAAAACATGAAATGCATCATCTTTATTGAAAACATCCTTACATGACCACTACATTCCCTCATACTTAACATTGTCTGGGATAGCCTGGGGACATGCATAAGAAACGGGTGTTCTATAAAGCCATGTAAGGGAATAAACATGGAATAACATAGGGAATACAATACATATTAGATAATAGTCATATCAATGGATAATAAGAGAAACATGAACATAAAGGAATGATAAAGCATGATAATCATAACATGGAAATGTGGAAACAACACATAGCATGGAATTATCATGAGCCAAGGCTCATTGCACATGGAGAATAAGTAAACCATCATTACACATGAAGCACAAGTAAACCCTAGATGAACATGAATTATAATGAGTCAAAACTCATTTCACTTTAGGTATCATGATACTATACTTTACCCAATGCATTGGAGCGCTATCAAGGTGCACCCTTCTTAAACATTTCATTTCTTGAATAAGTGTGCCACATAGATCATACAACATGGAATAAATCATCCTAATTTATATCTTGATAAAGGGATGTGAAATTATTAAATGAATCATTATAATAAATAAGTAAATGTGCATAAAGGTGAATACGTTTTCTAGAGAAATGGCCATGCTATTCACTACACAATGACATTGGCTCAGAAAATTGTAGTGCAATTTTGGCAACATAACAACGTGAAATAAGAACCCATAAAAATGGATGATGAGAGAAAAGTATTTTCTAATAATATTTAAAAGAAATGGATAGTAAGGGTTCATATTGATACATTTCCCAACAAACTAAATGGAATTTAGATTCATAATACAAAATAATTACTTGGATGTAAAAGAGGAGAGAGAAATCTCTCATGGAATTTCAGCATGGTAACGGGTGTAAATGGGAGGAACTAATGAGAGAGAAAGTAGTATCTCATCATCCAAACATAAAGAGGTCAGTATGGAGAAGTGAAAAATCATATCCCAACATTATTAATTGAAAAAAAATTTCATAACAACTTAACGAAAATTCAACAAAAATGGGAAAGGAAGAAATACCTTACTTGGAAGTGTGATCCCAAAAGCCTGAGAGAGGATTGAGAGAGGCCTTTTGGGAGCATACGACACCTTGGGATGATTATAGAGATAACAGGGATGGGATTGGACGTGATTCAAAGTCCTTGAGTGAAGATGACGTGGGAGATTGGGTGGGTTTACATAGGAAAAGATAAGTAATTCATTATTATTTATCTTTGGGACACCTCACATTAAACTAATCGAAACGAAAAAACCAGCCCATGGTTTTGGCCCATGGTTTTATTAAAAAGGGGAGTGGAAAAAATATTTTATAATTCCAATGGACTATCTTCTTAAAATAATAGGGTTTCTTATGTAAAGGTGAGTCACACTCTCATGAAAAACAATTTAAAAAGACAAAATGTTCTATAAGCTTTGAAGTGTCCACTGATGCTTTGTTAAATAAATCAATCAAATCCAAAATCAAATTATTGTAATGGTAAAATATATATTTGAATAACATAATGATTATAGTATTTTATTACAACACTATTGGGTCATTTTGAAGTCATGAAACTCATTATATATTTAAATGATATTTAATTTTTACCCAAATATTTGACTGTCTCAGAAAATTATGAAAAATTCACCATTGGATAATTCCAACATTATGATTCCAAAAATAATATTCATTTTATCAAAATAATTTTCTAAATATGTAAATTTTTACTTTTAAAATAAAAACTAACATTTATAAAAAATTCATGGGTTTTGACAAAAACGACATTCCATCCTTAATAAAAATAACAATTGTATTCATAAAATTATAGGATAATTTATATTTAATAAAAATTAATTTAATAATAATAATAATAATAATATTTTATTAGAAAAATATATATTTAAATAATCAATTAACTCATCAAAATATATTCCTTAGTTGAATATTAAATAAAAATACTATTTGTGGTTTAAAAAAATTACTAAGCAACAATAAAAAGAATGTATATTCTCTATACAAGAATAATGTACATATTCATAGTGTTGGGGTCTCATTACATTCCATCTTATAACACCCACATAAGACCGAAGGGTAAGGAGTGTGATGGTGATAGACTCTTGGGGTGGCTCGAATAACATTTCTCATGTGGTAATCTCTATTATCTTCCACTTCTCCCGTAGTCGGTTCTGCTCAAGCCTAAAGTGTTCAAGATTAGCTTGGGCTTGGTCTAGAGAAAATCCCATTGACGCCACCTCTTTTACGAGCTCTGAAAAATGGGCTTCGTTTGGGGCAATTCTTCTGGATGAGGTCATCTCTTCCTTTGTCTGAATAAATTGGATTTGTTAAAGCCGTATATTTATACTAATCTTGTTATCACTATTCAACGACTATATTAGCAACGATTACAATTTTTAATGGTATATAAAAATAAAAAACATAAAATCATATAATTTCACACATTTTACATAACCATAAGAAGAAATTTAAATATACCAAGAAGAATTTATATTAATGAATTTTTGGGTCGTTACAATCTTCCCCCCTTGATAAAATTTGCCCTCGATATTTCCTTTTCCCACACTAAAATAGGTGCGGGTAACATTGCATCATCAATTCCTCATATTCTCAAGTGGCTTCTTCAAACTTACGGTTTTTCCATAACACCTTGGCGAGGGGAACTGTCTTCTTTCAAATATTGTTTTCTCCACGATATATGACTTTCAATGGTTGCTCCTCATAAAAAAGATCAACCTCAAGCTATACTACCTCTGAAGAGAATACATGTCAAGGGTCAGGTATGTACTTCCTAATGAGGGATACATGAAAGACACTATGTACTTTGTCCATAGTAGGTGGAAGTGCTAGTGGATAGTCCACATCCCCAACACGATCAAGAATCTCGAAGGGCCGATGTACCTAGGACTTAACTTCCTTTCATTCCAAACATCGTGAACTTCATCCATGGAGAAATGCATAGAAATAAAATGTCTCAAAATTTAAAATCAAGGTCTCATTGAAGGTTATCAGTATAATTCTTCTGTCCACTTTGGGATGCCTTGATATGCGGCTGAATGGTTTTCACCTTCTCCACCATTTTGTCCACCATTTCTGGTCCTAGCAGCTTACACTCACCGACTTCATCCCAACATGAAAGTGTTCTACACCTCTTCCCATATAGGGAATTATAAGGTGCCATTCAGATGATCGAGTGTAAACTTTTATTGTAGGGTAATTTATCCTGTGGAAGATGTCGGTCCCACCCTCCTTTGAAGTCCATAGAACATAATCTTAACATATACTCTAGTGTCAGAATAGTTCACTCAGATTGGCCATCTGTTTGAGGATGATAGTCCATAAGGAAGTTCAGTTCATTATGAAGAGAATGTTGAAGACTCTTCCAAAACATATAGGTGAATCTTGAATCTTAATCGGATACAATATATAGTGGTACTCCATACAGCCTTACAACTTCCCTGATATATATATGTGGTAGTAGATCTGATGATAAATCTTCCCAAATTGCAATAAAGTGTGCAACATTTGTATGAAGATCCACAACAACCTAGATTGCATTTTTTTTCCTTTGGATGTATTTAGAAGTCCAGTGACAGAGTCCATGGTGATGTTCTCCAATTTCCATACTAGTATGGGAAATTATTGGATCATCCCCTTAGACTGCTACCTCTCCAACTTTACTTGATGATACACTAGGCACTTTGATGTATACTCAGTGGTCTCCTTCTTCATATTATTTATCCAATAATTCTCTTAGATATATTGATACATCTTTTTTTTCCGGGTTTTATAGAAAAATTTTAACTATGTGCATCATAAAATAGTTCCTTCTTCCGCCCCAGACTTGATGGAACACGTAGTCTTTTCCCACATCTCACAATTCCTTCTTCATTAACATTGACCTCTGAGGATTTTCCTTTTTTGATGTCTTCCACTTTCTTCTGAATTCCCACATCATCCTTTTTAGAATCCTTTAACTTTTCAAAAGATACTGTTGACAAATCATTTTTTGAAATAATTGATTTTGTTCCCATATTTATGATTAACATGTACATCTTCATCAAATCTAAAAGGTTTGGATCCTTATCAATTATCATGAATGATAGAATTGTTGGGTCCTTTCTACATAGAGCATATTCCATGTTGTTCTCTTTCCCAAGGTGGTAATGGATTGAGAATTTTCAGCCTTTTATCAGCTCTAACCATATTCATTTGCGTATGTTCAACTCATTCTGAGTGAATATATACTTGAGGATTTTGTGTTCACTATATATTTCACACTTCTCCCCAAAGAGATAATGCCGCTATATTTTTAAAGAGAAGATCACTATAGCCAAATCCATATAATCTGTTGGATAATTCTGCTAATGAACATCCAATTTCCTTGAATCATATGAAATTACATTATCATCTTTCATCAACACACAACCCATTACCTTCTTCTAAGAATAACTTAATACCACAAAATGTTTTCCACTTATGGGTAATGTGAGAAAGGGTGTAATGATAAGATACCTTTTTCAAATCCTTGAATATTTTTTCGCATTCATCACTCTAAGAAAACTTTACTCCCTTCCGAGTTAGCTTGGTAAGAGGGTTGGAAAATCATGAGAAATTTCTCACAAATCATCGATAATATCCAACAAACCCCAAGAAGCTATGGACATCCATTACCAATGTTGGTCTCAGCCATCTCTCTATTGCAACTGTCTTGTAGGGATACACATGTATCCCATTGCTTGAGATGATATGGCCCAATAATGAGAACTCCTTCAACCAGAACTCACACTTGATGTACTTTTCATAGATCTCCTCCTTTTATAAGGTCTCTAGTATAGTTCTTACATACTCCTCATTATCCTCCTTGGTTTTGGAGTATATTAGAATATCATCTATAAAGACAACCACAAATTTGTCGAGGTAATCTCTAAAGACTCTATTCATCATGTCCATAAAGGGTGATGGAGCATTAGTGTGTCCGAAAGGCATTAAAATGAATTCATAGTGCTCATATCTTGTATGAAAAACAATATTGGGGATATCTTCCTTCTTCACCCTTACATGAAAATATCCTGGCCACAAATCTACCTTGGATAAGTAATATTATCCATGAAGCTGATTGAACAATTCTTCAATTAATGGGATGGGATACTTGTTCTTTATAGTGTTTTTTATGCTCATGATAATCAATGCCAAGGAGCATTGAACCATCCTTCTTCTTGACGAAGAGGACTAGTGAACCCCATGGTGAAGGACTTGGGCTTATAAAACCTTTATCCATATTCAACTATAGTTGTTTCTTCATCTCCTCAAGCTCCACAACAGCTATTCTATATGGAGTCCTGGATATTGGAAACGTCCTAGGTGTAAGATCAATTGAAAATTCAACATCTCTTCTAGGAGGAAGACCAGACAATTCCTTAGGAAACACTTCATAGAATTCCCTAATAATAGGAAAGTCTTCAAGGATGGTTGCCTCGTTAGATTGAATCATATGAGTCAGATACATGTGCTCATAGGGCAGTAATATCCATGCTTGAGATGATGGAGCTAAAGAACAGTCATCTTCATCCTTACACGTGTACAAAATCAGGAGTCGATTCTCCACATTGAGAGTGATTTCCCTCTCACAGTAATTTATGTTGGATCTATATAAGGAAATCCAATCCATTCCAAGAATTTCATCAAATTCTACTAGAGGAAGTATGATGAGGTTTTTCGGAATGTTCAATACACTGATTAAGACACCGGAGGAGTTATATTACTGGGATGCAATGATTTCCCCATTTTTCGCACTCACTGACATCTTAACTTCCATGATTTTTTGTGGTGGTGGGATTGTTCTACAAATCATTTGAGATAAACAAGAATGAGTATAACCTAAATAAAAAATTATTCTCTCTATTCTTGAATGAATAACTAACGTACCTGTCACCACTTTGTTGTCGGTGTTCACTTTGGCCGTAGTGATGGAATAATGTCACCCTTTCTACCTTGGAAGTTGTTTTTTGCCTCTAAAAACCTTGTCTTAGGGAACTTATTTGCAAGATACCCTAGTGAATTGTAGCTTAAGAAATGAACAACACATTGAGAGTTGAACGGAGCATTCCTATCCTCTGTCCTAGCCGTAGTTTTTTCTTGTCGGAAGTTAATGGCTAGGTTCCCTTCTCATCCATAGCTAAAGCATTTCATCATCCCCTTCAAGAAATTTCTGGCATGTTTGATTCCATACCATTGGCAAGTGGGGTATTGGAGTTTTGTTTTCATCATAGGATTTTTCCATCAGACTACCATATTTTATGTCCAATTTACGCTTCTTATCCCCATGATACCATTGAGGTTCGCTGATCTTCATTTCAACCTTGAGGGAACATCATACAATTTCCTCATAGCTGTTGAGTCATGAATTTCCTGGGCTTTCTAAAGGCAAGGTTTCAGCCCACCAAGAAAGTGGTCTTGTTTGAATTCATGGGTAATGAAAAAGCTATAATCATATCGTAAAATCCTTTTGAAGTTTTCCTCATATGCCCTGACAGATTCGTCGCCTTTTTTCTGGAGGGAAATGAAGTCCCTTTCCATCTAAAGCTGGAGGGTTCACAGAAAATATTTATCAAAAAACATCTTCTAGAAATTATTACATTCCAATTCCTTGATATCCTCCCCACGAATTGTATTTTGTATAAATTTTTACCATTTATAGACTTCACCCTCCATACGATAAGTATCCAGAAGAACCTTCTCTTGTTCAGAATATTGAAGGATGGAGATGATATTTTCAATAAAGTTGACCAGTTGTTTGGCAATTGAGGGATCAAATGATCCATTAAACGTAGGAGGCATTTATCTCATGAAGCTCTCAATTGAGTCTTGTTCTTTCTTAGGTGGGGGGGGGGGTTGGATGTTCCCCTTGACCCATGTTTCTATTCAGTGGTTCAGTTAACTAAGAGAGTATTGTGACAGTGTTCGTGATTCCCACTCCAATCGGATTGGGCATCTCATTAGAATATTCCTCACATTGGTCTTCACATTGGTTGTTATCCCGAGTCCTCATATTATCGACCATTGGCTTGAGGAAAAGGAAATTTATGGGTAACACATAAAGGGTAATCCAAAAATAGATGACATAAAAATAGTTTTTGTTTTCTTAACTTATGAATCTATAGGATTCTTTCTATGTTATCCATGATCTACATTCTAACATATATTCATTGGGTATTTTTTTTATTCCCTTAATAATAGTTCATACTAATTTTTAGAATTTACCAATTCATATCCCCCGAGAGTGTCGTAACAAAAAATGAAGAAAGGCTCATTGTCATGTACCTAGATAACCCGGTTCAAACCCGAAACTCATTATTATGGTTTTCACCCCAAGGTACATCTGTTACAGAGCCATCTCTAACTACTCGTATCTAGAAAGGGATATATTTTCTTGATAAACCACATACTGAATACTCACCAAAACGTAGGTATGTTCTTATTATACGTAGTTTTATCCCATAGGATTTAACTAGGGTTTTCTAATCCTACTCCCAAAAAAATAACTAAACCTATCCTCTGATACAAATTATAACAACCCTGCTCTTTATTACACACTAAAACATGATTTATAACATAAACTTCACTACATACAACATAGAAGATTGATAGGTCTTGTGTATTTGGGGCTTGTGATCATTACATAATAACTTAAAATATGAAATACAACATCTTTATTGAAAACATCCTTTACATGACCACTACACTCCCTCATACTTAGCATTGCATGGGATAACCTGAGGACATGCATAAGAAAAAGGTGAGCTAGAAATCCCAGTAAGGGAATAAACATGGAATAACATGAGGAATACAATACATGTTATAAAATAGGCATATCAATATATCATAATAGAAACAAAAACATAAAGGCATGATAAAGCATGATAATCATAACATGGAAATGTGGAAAAAACACTTAACATGGAAGTAGTATCATCCAGGGCTCATTGCACATAAAGCATGAGTAAACCCTCATTGCACATCAAGCACAAGTAAACCCACATTTCACTGGAATTATAATGATTCAACCCTCATTGAACATGATGTATCATGACACGATACTTTACCCAATGCATTGGAGCACTATCAGGGCACACCTTTCATAAACATTTCATTTCTAGACTAAGTGTTCCACATGGATCATACAACATGGAATCAATCATCATAATTATTTTACAAGATAAAGAGATGTGAAATACATAAATTAAGATTTTTAATAATTTTTTAAATTTTCATAAAGGTGAATACCCTTGACAGAGAAATGGGCTTGGTATTCACTACACAATGACATCTGCTTGGAAAATCGTAGTGTGATTTCGGCATCATAACGACGTGAAAAACGAACTCATAAAAAATGGTTGATGAGATATAAAGTAGTGTCTCAGCAAATTTACATGAGATAGACAGTAATGGGTTCATATAGATACATGTCCCAATAAACTTAATGGAATTTAGATGCATAATATAAAAGAATTACATGGATGTGAAAGAGGAGAGTTAAATACCTCACGGAATTTAGGCATGGTAAGGGTTGTACATGGGAGGAATTAATGACCATGATAGGGGTTTCCAATAATCAAAAAATAAATAGGTATGTATGGGGGAGGTGGGAAATCATACCCCTATATTTTTTATTGAAATAAAAAAGGTATAACAACTTAAATAAAATTGGACAAAAATGATAAAGGACAAAATCCCTTACTTGGATGTGTGATCCCAAAGGCATGGGAGAGGCTTGAGATAGGATTATTTGGAGCTTGGGGAGATGTGTGAGGATTCTAGAGAGTGTAGGGAATGTTTATTTTTGAGCTCCAAAGGCTTTGAGTGAAGAGGAAGTGGGAGATTTTCTGGGTATATATAGGAAAATAGTGGGATTTCTTTATTATTTTGGTTTGTGACACCTCACATTAAACTAATCAATACTACAAAGCAGCCCATTGTTTTTTCCCATGGTCTTTTACAATGGGGATTGGAAAGAAAATATTTAATAAGTCTAATGGCCAAACTTATTAAAATAATAGGTTTTCTTATGTGGAGTTGAGTCACACTCTCAAGGAAAACAATTTAAAAAGGAAAAATGATTTATAAGCATTGAAGGGTCACTAATGCTTTCTAAAATAAATAAATAAAACAAAAAATCACATTATTTTACTGGTAAAACATATATTGTCCAAACACAATGTTTATAGTATTTTATTACATCACTATTGGGTCATTAGGATGTCATAAAACACATTTTATATTTTAACGGTATTTAATTTTTACCCAAAAATCATATTGTCTCAGAAAATTAGGAAAATTTCACCATTGGATAATTTCAACATCCTGATTCCAAAAATAATATTCATCTTATCTAAATAATTTTAAAAATATGTTAATTTTTCTTTTAAAATAAAAATTAACATTTATTGAAAATCCATGGGTTTTGACAAACACAACTTTCAATCCTTAATAAAAATTACAATTTCCTTCATAAACTAATACAATAATTTATATTTAATAAAAAGTAATTTAATAATAATAATAATAATAATTTATTAAAATATTATTTAATTAAAAAATCCATTAACTCTTCAAATATATATTTCTCAGTTGAATATTAACTAAAAATACTATTTTTTCCTTAAAACCTATTACAAAGTTATAAAAAAAGAATGTATGTTCTCTATACAAGAATAATGTACATAGTCATAGTGCTTGGGGATCATTTCTTGACCCCTTATAACACTTTCATATGACCTAAGGGAAATATGTGCGATGGTGACAAACTCATGGGGTGGCTCGGATAACTTCGCTCATGTGGTAATCTCTATTAACTTCCACTTCTCCTGTAGTCGATTCTGCTCATGATTAATGTGTTCAATCTCATCTTGGGCTTGGTCAAGAGTGAAGCCCAATGACGCCACCTCCTTTCTGAGCTCCAAAAAATCGTCTTTGTAAGGGGAAAGTCTCTTGTATGAGGCCATCACTTCCTTTATTTGAATAAATTGGATTTGATAAAGCCCTATATTTATTCTAATCATGTTATATTTTTTCAATGACTATATTAGCAATGGTCACAATTCATAATGGTATTTTAAAATCCAAAACATAAAACCAAATAAGTTCATACATTTTACATAACCATAATAATACATTTAAATAGACCAAGATGAATTTTCATTAATGAATTTTTGTGTCGTTACACTCCATTCTATGAGTTGCATGATGGTGCTGCAACTATGTGCAACCAGGGTCTGCTCTGCCTATTGAAATGCAAGTTGGTGTTGTGGTTCTTAATTCTATTGGTGATGTGTTCCCATGTAATATAGATGTAATCTCTATGGATAGTTAGTAGGGGAGGTGCATATACATGGAGAACGAAAGCTGTTAAGTCCCAAACAAGGTTCTAATATGAGGAAACCTCTGGACTATATCAATTTGAACAACCACATTACGGTCTTGAGTTCCAATGGAGGGTATAAATGCAACTTATTTTTTCTATTAGAAAAAAGTATGAAAAAGAAGGAAAACGATCCGATGAAAATGTTATAATAGGGATCAACAAAGGCCCACACAGCCTTAGGAGAAAGAAGGGATGTAAAGAAAACATCTACCTGGGGTGTTGTATAGTTTCTTAGAAATAGAAATCAAAGTTTGGAAAAGAAAACACATATCTCTCTAAGCCAATGGAGACTCAGTCTGCCAAAAAAGGTATTACACCTAAGGAACATGAAGTTCAGACAGTCATAGGAAAGGATTACCAACAAGTCAGAGACCCTGGGTATCTAGGATTTGGAAAAGAGTTTTATAAGGTAGAGAATAGCTCAAAAATTTTTGTGAATCATTTGGGGGATGAAGTTGAGAGGTTGTAGGTTCATCTAAGAGATTTTTCACTTTGATTCGAAGCTATGTTATTGGGGAAGGGGGTTTCATTTCTTATTGAAAAATAGGGAGAAGGAGAGTTATGGGAAGTTATCATCCATTCAGAAGAAGAGATTTTGGAGAAAGAAATTTTTTTCAATGACTCGTAGGAGGAAATCAATAAGATATCTGAGAGAGAACTTCAGGTGTCCACTAGTGAGGTAAATATGGAGTGGATCGACAAGAAAGATCATATATTTCAAGAGGATTTAATACTTGGAAGGTAATCATTGAAGAGTTCATACATCCATGGGACATGTTTAATTTTTTGTTCTAGGACCACATCCAATAGGATTTATATTTCAAGGTAAATAGATTGCTTTGGAAACTACATAAGTGTAATGGGTCTAATAGAATCAAAGATGGATTCATTGGTTTTTACATCTCGTTTGTGGTCTGATGATATGTGTTTTGTACTGACATGTTTTCTCACTTCCCCGTAAATGTGTTTGAAAATAAAAAAAAACTCATTTTTAGGTCTTCTAATCAATACATGAAAAATAATGTATGGTACAGTATCATAACATTTTAAGAAAATATCATTAAAATTTAAAATCATAATGAATATTATAGGTTCATGAGAAATAAAACATAAGGAAATAAAAAACATAATCCATGAAAGTATAAACTAGGAATAAAACATGGAATTGGAGGGAAATGAAGAATATATAATGATTTCTACAGTAATCATGTAATTTATACTAAGACCATCATTGTGTAAAAATTTCTTTACTAAACCGGGTTCACACCCCATTCAATCCCTATATCACTGAACTGAGTTCATTTCTTATTATATCCATATAATAATGTTTCGATTTAATTTACAATTACTACCTTGTAATACTGAATAGAGTTGATTTCTCATTCCATCCCTACAATACTGAACCATGTTCATTTATCTCTACAGCCAAGTAATACTAAACTGAGTTCATTTATCTTTACATCTCCGTGATACTAAACTGAGTTCATTTCTCAATTAATCCATATAATACTGACCTAATTTCATCTCTCATTCCAACCATGTATATGACATGAGATTCAAATAATTTCCCAATTAATTGTCAGTAGATATAGGTCCCAACCATCTCATAGTGAAATCATAAATACATATTCCAAAAAATCATAAAAAATTATATCATAACCCATAAAATATAATGGGTATCATAAAAATGTAATCACACCATAACCAATGGAAAATATATATGTTCCATAATCATTACATCATAATCATAACCTGTGAAAATAAGATGGTTTCATTAACATATAACCCATGAATGAGAAAGGTATTTCATAAACATATATCCCATTAAAGAGAAATAGGTTTTATAAAGACCATGAAATTAATATTAACCCATTAATAGACAAAATATGAATGCACCATTTAGATCATTTTCTATAAGGTGAAGATTAAAATAAAAATATATCATCTGAGATGGAAAATTATTTTGAATTATCTTTCAAAAATGTTTCATAAGAAAAATATCTTTTCTTATTTGAAAAAGGATTTTTAATTTCTAAAACAATTTTAAAATCATTTCTATATAAAATACCTTGAAAATTTATAAAGAACGCATGAAATAATTTCTAAAACCAATTGCCTTGAAAACTTATTATATAAAATTTAAAACATTTTATAAATCGTTATTTAAAAAGAGATTGAAATTTTTTAAATATAGTTTAATTTTTTTTTAAAATCCTTTATTCCAAAATACATTAAAAACATATAAATAAATATTTAAAACTTTTTTAAAACTTTTTTTCTTGAAAACATATAAAATAAGCTTGAAATCATTTTGGAAGACATTATCCTTTAAAAAATACAAAAGTAGCTTGAATATTTTTTGAAAATCATTTTCCTTCAAAATATCTTTTAAAACAAATTCATAAAAATTAACCATTAAACATATAAATAAATCAATGAATGGTTGATGATGGATAAATCTCTATGTATTAGGAGGTAAAAATGACATTCCTTTTTCATAGTAAAAATGGATTAATAATACCTCACTTGAAAATCGATAAGATGATTCCTTTTAAAACATTGGTCAAATAAAAAATGGTAAAAGTTTATTTTAACGATCATATGATATTAGAAGAATATTCATGGAATCCCTTTTTGGAAAAAATTATTTTAGTTAAAACATATTTCTGACGAATAGATGGTAAATTTGGGCTTTCTTAAAAACATTTTCATGATAATCTTATCTACCAAATTGTGGAATAAATGGTACCAATATATGATAAAATCATTAATAAACATAGTAGAAGAAAATTCAAGAAATATTTTGAGAGTCTAATAATAATATTAGATCAAAGTAATCATAATAAAAAACTATCATGAAAATTGATAATATTGTCTCAATAAACTCTTATAACTTGGAAACATTGGATCATACTCTCCCTGAAAGAAATGGAAATTACATGAGGACTCAAAGATCATGAAATGAATTAAATTCCAGACAAAACATTTAAAATGTGATTATATACTCCTCTAAAGAGAATTTAGGTACATAACACAACATCAGTCCAAAGAAGGGAAATTGAGACCAAACTATTTCACTGATTCGGTATCTTTTGATACATAAACCATAAGAAAGAAATACAATAAAATGGATATGTTAATGCCCATAAATTTAATTTTAAAAAATATATAATAAAATCATTGTATATATATACATCACACAAAAGGAAGGATTGTCGATCGTATCATGTATCTCACAGAAATTAGAAGTGGGATGAAATCCCCTTACCTTGTGTATTGGATCTCGTCATACTCATTAAAACCACCTTTATAAATATATATATTTATTAATAATCAATTCTATAACCATATTATTTTATCTAATTACATATATTATTTTATTATGTCCTTATATTACCCACTTGTTAACAATCATATGTTTTGGTTTCACTTCGGGTCATATTCAAATTATTCATTGTATGTGTCTTGATTGGTTATATTATTGGTCCTTACAATTATATCATGATTACATAATTTAAATCATGATATAAATATAATTTATATATAGTATATATGTACTATAATACTCTATAGAATATTTTAGTATGAAATGGAATACACCGTTAATGGATATTATAAGCCGTATGTATATATAAACACTATTTTCATTTTTAATGTCCTATTAAATGAATGAAATTACATGAAATATTTTTATACATAAATATTTATATAAAATTATAAATTAGAATTATTATATCAAATATATCATATAATTTCTCTAAAACCATCCTTAATATATTCCATATAGTGTGTGAATGAATCAGATCGCTTTGAGGGGGTGGTAGTCTACACTTTCCCAAATGAAGTTATTGTATTAACACGAAACCAAACGTAAAAAATATCTGTTTTTTGAAAGGAATAAAGAATAAATAATAAATAATAAATATAATATATAACATATGTAAATAGAATTTTCATCACAATTTCCACCATGAGAGGCACTAAGAAAAATTGAACAATTATCATTTAGTGAGGTAGTGGTTCAACGTACACGTAAATAGTATGTTTGTTACCCAGTAGATGGAGGGGTGTGTAAGTTTAAGTAAAATAATTCTCATAAAAATAATATTATATTTATTATACTTTTCCTTTTTTATAGTCATATATTAAAAATTGTGGAGGGGTGGATAGGGAAAATAAAATAAAGGAATTGAGAGGAGACATTACCTATTTATTGGGTATCTTATTTTGGTTTAGGGAAAAAGGATTACTTGGAATTCCATCAGCCGAATATAAGGATTCTAAGAGGAATGGTAGAATATTGGGAAGGGTATTGGGTATTTCATGGCCAAAAAAAGAGGGTTGACAGGTGTGAGGAAGAGGCGGAGCTGGTGGCCTTTTATATGGTAGGAGGAGTGACACTCTTTCAAATATTTTTAGAGAGAATCCCAATAAAATTTTTCATGTTGAAAGTGTATCCAATAATGATTAATATTATATAAAATGGAGTATATGGTAAAAATAATTCCATATAATGGCTTTTGTAAAATTTTCTAGGTCGTTTTGAGTCTTAAATTTAATGTTTAGACTTTACTTATGATTAATTTTACTCTATTCTATGTAATTAATTTTTATCAGTTCCACAACTCTTTTTGGTAAAAACTAATTTAAACTTATTAGACAATATAAATAATTCTTATTAAAAATATGGAATCCAGTTTTTCCAAATTATAATGATATAAGTGGACGAAATTTATTTAAAATTAATCTCACAGTCGGGTCTACAATATGAGTATTTAAAGTAAAAATGATCAAAAGATTCGTTTGTTTTTATATATAGAATTTCAATGAGAATTTGGATCCAATTACCTAAAATGGATTAATTGATAAAAATATAATATAATTAAAAATTTAATGCACATTGAAATAATATTTAACCTTTTAAATAAATTAGACGAAAAAGATGTTTTGTATTTATATCTCTTGTTTTTCACAAATCATCCCAAAAAACAATGTTTCCAAAAACAATCCCAAATATCCAACCTAACCTATTTTCAAAAATATAAATTAATAACTAAAGATTATATTACCATATTAAATTTTTAATGCTTTATAAAATTATTTTTACTATTTAAAATTGTATATTTGAGAAAACAAAATTTTTAAACATAAGAGGACATTACCAAAAATCTTACCATTCATTATAAATATATTGTTTCGATATAAAACAATTATATATAATAATTTATAATTATTTATTTATATTCATATAAATGGGTTTAATGTTATTTTTATAATTATCTCATATAAATAATTATAACAACAAAATTTGTTTTGTATAAACATCATTGCTATGTGTAATGTACACCGAGTTGGTGTTATGTGTTTCATACGCCATGTGGAAGATAGCTTTGGTGTTACATGTAAGGAATGATAAAATAAAAGTTGTTTTTAGTTCATTTTTAAATTTATTTTGCATATAACACTAGCCTAACATTTATCCTTGTTATAAAATAATGTATTTTTAGTGTTACGTGGAATGAAAATATCAAAAAGCTTAAATTAATTCAAGAAAAATAATTCACAAAATCTTGGGGTTTTTCATTGTACCTTCCATAAAATGAATTTCTTCCTTGAAATTATTCTAGGTTATACATGTCTTAAAAATTAAAGATTTTTTCATATAAACCCGTAACATAAAAATGAATACTAAATCTACACTTAAAATGGAATGTTGGAACCATAACCGTTACCCAAAGTAACATTCTACTCAATTTAATCATAGAAGAAAATATGTTGTTTGTGAATATTGAACATGGATGAAAAGTGTAAATATTTATAGGTAGTGATTAGGGTCATCAATATAAAGAATTTTAACTATCAAATAAAAGTTAAGGGACTCAATTTAAAAAATATGCGATGGTTTATAAGTCCATTGGTTCAACAAAAATTAATTTATTAGGAATTTTTTTATCATTATCATGTATTTGATTAATTCTTTTATTGAACAATAATATGATGAAATATACTTACTTGATATATTTCTAAAAACAAAATATCATTTCGAATTGTGATTTTAACCTTTTCTAATTCATCCATAACTTCATGAAATGGATGTCCTGAAATTAGCTTTGATGTCTGAAGCACTAGAATACAAATTTTGTAGATATTAAGGCCCATAAAAGAATTAAAAGTACAATTATTTATCTATATATTTTCATTAAAATAAATATTACTAATTCTAAACATAAAAATTATCACTAAATTTTCATCATAAAAAATTATTCATCAAAAATAATTATACATAACAAGGAAATTGTATGGGGTAGTAGGATTATGAAACATGTATCATCATTTTTTCATGGCTACAAGCCTCGTAGCCTTTCCAAACATGATAATTTTTTCCTCAAGAGACATGATGTCTTTTTCTCAATGCACTATAATATAATTTCCAAAATATGATGGACATCCTTGAAATAAGGCCAATTACTAAATATCTTTTTAACCATGGTTTTCAATATAATATGAATACATAAATAAATATTCTGATGTTTAACATAATCATTTCATGAATGGATAACCTTATAACCCTTATAAAAGACGTAAATCCAAAACCATAAAAAATAATTCATGATATAAGCTTTACATTTATCCCCCATATATCAAAATGTATCTCTTGGTTGTTATATTCCAAACATGTTAATACCCTCATGGTAAATTCTCTTGGAACATGGTAACAACCCGAATAACGATAAAACCGTAGGAAAAAAATGAATGCATCATTATTCCACAAATTAATGGATATATTCCATAACTCCAAGAGGTAATAAACATAATCCATCCTAGAATTAACTTGTTGCCTTCATTTCCTTAATTAGTAACAAGATAATCAATATTTTCCCATTTATATATTCATATCCCACATATATTTGTCCAAATAAATATCTTATCATAAAGAAAATATTAAGGGTTATCCTTCCATTAATAATTTGTTTTCTATGGACATAACCTTTACATTAAATCAATTTTCTATTCCTTCGAAACCATTCAACGCGTTCTTGTAAATCTATATTAAAAACATAAACTAATCAATCCTGATATATTTCACCTTTTATTTAACATAATTCATGAATCCAAATACATAAATATTTTATTATCCTACTTTATCCTTCTTCTGTTAACAAGGATGCCTCATCCTATTACCAAATATGTAATTCCTTTCACATTACATCTATAGTCTAATAATCATATGCAATATAACCATTACTTATACCACCTTGTTGATCCACTTAGGGAGCTTTCCTCGTGAGACATTGAGTTTCATAATTACTATTTACTACACACATTAAACACTTAACATTAAATGTCTTCTTGGGGAGGCCAACATTCACATCCATTTTATTAATTGGACTCTTCATTTTCCCGTGTGGTCACTTTAATTGTTTCATTATTTACAAGAGTCAAAAAGTCTTCTTATTCCTCAATGACATTCACTTAGTTGATTCTTTCCACATTTCTGAAACAAATTAAACTGAATTTTCCTTTCTCCATGGTCTCCATTACCCAAAATTGGAGCGAACTAATTCTATCTATTCCTTGGTGAGTCCAAGAGTTTGTTAAGGTAATCATTGTTAATCATTTTCTGTGAAAACAGATTATGCATGATCACATCATCTTCCACTCTAGTGATCATCACACTTGACAAATCATTAAAAAATTGTACATCAAATTCAACATTAATAAAAAATTTTCTATTTCCCTCCACTGACGAAAAGCAAAATCATAGTGTGAGAATTAATTATCATATAATAAAACCATATATTTATGAAAAAAATTAACTATATGATGCCTAAATTATAAATCCTTATTTAATACATGAAACTCTTGGTAAATCTATGGTTATTAATAGACAACTTATTTTTAAATCCTTCATTATGCTTCATGAAGAGTTTGTGGATTCCCAAATCATATCACTTGGGAGTGTCCAACCAGGTGTGTAACAAGGCTCATTGTCGTGTACCAGATTATCCTGAGTGAGGCCCAACCCATATTGTTTGAGTTGTTACACCTAGGAACATATGATTTAATTCCACATTCAATAATAGTATTGAGATAGGGATGAATTTCCCAGAATCCACTCAATCTATCATTTACCAAATTCCAGTACATTTTCCAAAACATTAATCCATCATTATACACATCTATAGATACATCCCTAGAAATAACTATTGAATTATACCTTCTGATATCACTAATTTGTTCTCATTATTGCTTCTAAATATTGACTAAACATTTCCCTTGATACAAATATAGCGACCCCGGTATAACATACATGCATATTACATCAATTTAGATGAATATTCAGCACATTACAAAAATACATGCCCAAGAACCATAATATTTTAGTGTCTTTAGAAACATGGAAACAAAATATTGAATCTTGATGAATGATCTTACACATCTCCCATAAATATATCCACCATTAGTACTTTGACTAAAAATAATTCTTCATAACCAGGGGAATGGAAACATAAGAAAGAGGTTATCTTAAATTATATTAAATGTAAATAAAGGAAATGCATAATCATAACTTCAAAAAATGGGTAATAGGATTGAGAATAACGATTTAATATCATACCCTTCATATTATAGATCATAATGAATATTTTAAGGTAATAAGACATGAATTATAAGGAAATAAAGAACATAGGCCATGAAATCATAACATAGGAATGAAACATGAAATTTTGGTAGAAAAATAAGCATATATACAATAGTTTCTATAGTATTGAAGGAATTTATTATAATACCATCTTGTAGAAAAAGTCATTTATTGAACTGGGTTCATAGCCCATTCAATCTGTATATTACTAAACTGAATTCATTTTTAGTTCCATCAATGTAATACTAAACAGATATCATTTCTCATTAAATCTCAGTAATAAAGAACCGAGATCATTTCTAGTTCTAACCCTTTAATACTGAACATACATCATTTATCATTACAACCCTACAATATTGAACTGAGTACATTTCTTTTTCCATCACTATAATACTAAAGCGAGTAAATTTCTTGTTCCATCCCTGTAATACTGACTCAAGTTTATATCTCGTTACATCCAGGTCTATATCATGATATATAAATCTTTATCTAATTAACTGGAGGTAGATTTAGGTCACATCCATATCACAGTGAATCATATATAAATGTTCCACAAAATCAAAATCAATCATATCATAACCCATTAAATGAAATTGTATCATGAACAATTAATTATATCATAACCAGTGAAAAAGATATAGGTTCCATAATTATTTGATCATGAGAATAACCCATTAAAAGAATAAGGTTACATAAATATATAACTCTTAAAATAAAAATGGATTTAATATATGTATAACCCAATAAAAGAGATATAGGTTTCATAAAGACTATTAAATAAATAATAAATCATTCATAGAAATTGTATAAATTAATCCTTTAGATAATTTCCTAGAATGACATGAGTAACCTCAACAGATGATATCATATATGGAAAATAATATTTAGTTGTTTTTCAAAAACATTTCTTGAGAAAAATATCATTTCTTCTTTGTAAATTACTTTCCAATACATAAAACCATTTGAAAATAATTTTCAAAGAAAATACATTGAAATTTTATAAAGAACACAAGAAAGAATTTTGAAAACCTTTTTCCATTAAAATATATAAAATAACATTAAAAATATTTAAAAAACCATTTACATTGAATAAAATATCAAAACGTATAATGATATCATGAAATTTATTTGAAAACAAATTCATTGGAAATACTTTGAAAATGTATAAATAAGGCTTGAAAACATTTTAAAAACTATTTTCCATGAAAATTTATGTATGTATATTGAATAAACTTTTAAAAAAATTCAAAAAAAAATTATTTTAAAAACATTTTCTTAAAAATTAACCATTAAGCATTAAAATAAAGCATCAAAGGATTGACGATGGATAAATATGTTTATATTATTTGAGGTAAAAAAAACATTGCTTTTTCATGGTAAAATGGATAGAAAAATGACTCTTTTGGAAAGTAACAAGAAGTTTCTATTAAAAACAATGGTAAAATAAAAAGGGTAAAAATTTATTTAAATGATCATAGAATAATTGTATAATATTCTTATAAACCCTTATTGGAAAACATGATTTTAAAGGAACACAAATTTTTGACCGAAGAGAGGGAGATTTCGGGATTTCTTAAAAAAAATATTATTAACTATCTTATGTACCAAAGAGTTTGGGAAATAGTTCCAATATATAAATAAATCATTAATAAACATTTTAGAATAAGATTCATTAATTTTCTTGAGAGATGGATCATAATATTTCCTCAATGTATAAACATAATCAATCTTGAAAACCAATGAGACTGTATCAATAATCTCTTATAAGATGGTAACATGGGATCATACTCTCCATGTAAGAAAAATAAATTACATTAATATTAATGTATCATGAAAAGAAGGATATTCGTTATATAAAATTTGAAATTTATGTATATACACCTCAAAATAGAATTTAAGGGTATAACAAAACATGAGTCTAAAAGAAATAAAATTGAGACAAAACTATTCATCCAAATTTGGTTACTTTTGAAACATAAACCCCAATAAAAAAATAACATAAAATGGATATGTGAATATCGATAAATATAAGTATAATATAAATAGAATAAAATCATGGGCATAATATACACTGTAAAAATGGAAAGAGTGATGATCATAATTTTATCTCATATAAATTATAAGTGAGATGAAATCCCCTTACCTTGTGTCTTGACTCCCCTCATACTCATTAAAACCATCTATATAAGAAATATAAATTTATTATACATATTTTAAATAACTATATTCTTATATCTAATACAATATATGGTTTTATTATAACTTTATATGACCCTACTGTTAAATAACCTATGTTATGGTTTCACTTCAGATAATATTCATTTTGTTATAAGTATGTGTCTTAATTTGTTATATTATTTTTCCTTATACTTATATAATGATTCTATAATGTAAAATATTATATAAATATAATGTATATCTAATATATTTTTATTATAATAATATATAAAATATAGTAGTGTGAAATGGAATACATCGTTCATGGAGTTGGTAAGTTGTACATATGCATGAATGATGTTTTTTATTTTATTTTCATATGGAAAATTATAATGTGAATGAAATATATTTATATATATGTTTATATATATAATTCTCTGGTATAATTAAAATATCATATATATCATATATGTTTACTAAACCCATCCTTAATACATTACATATATTTTGGGAATGAATCACATCTCCATGAGGGCGTATTGGTCCAGACTTCCTCAAATAATATTATTGTGTTATCAACAAATAGAAAGTGTCACAACCACCTCTACACAAAGTGTACCCATCCAAGGATCAAAATTGGAGAAGAGGGACAGTGACACCTGAGTCCCACCTCCAGTAGGCCCTGATTTGGTGAATAAAACTGAGGGCATAAAAAACATAGATTGGAGGCATTACCCTCTATGAGAACACATGTGAAGAGATAGAGATAAGATAATGTCCAACCAACTCTTTATCTAACCATAAAGGATAATAAATCCATGTACGGAAACGAATTGTCATGAAATAGCTACTATAACAGAAATAGAATAATTCATGTACCAAAATAATGTAAAATGGTAGAGACCATGAAGCCCAAACAGCTCCTGCAAAACCCAAAGTCAATAGTAAGAAGCCTGATCTCGAACCTACACAAACTGACTTGAAAATAGTTTTTATAATCGTAGGGTGAGTATAATAGTATAATCAGTTTAATCCTTCATGTATCCTCTCCTGAAAAAGTAAAGAAATCATGTTAAATCACATTGAAAGACAAGAGAAACTAACTCATCATCTAGAAAGGTATACTAAATTCATAGCCTCACCCTGGATACTATCACCAAGTATCACATATAAGAGAATATATTATAATAAATAAAATAAAATTCACACTGCTACCACTTACCCACTGGATTTCCACTTTTCCACAACATCAGTTATCCTGGGCATCTCTCTCAAAAAAGTCTATCCTACAGGCACATGGTCAAAGCACCACAACATGAACCTCGTGCAACACAACCACCATGTCCTCATATCCAAAAGTAACTAGGTAGTTTATGAGAGCCACTGTAGTTCATATAACATGTTTTGTATGTTGGGTATTATACCTTTAGCAATCACAACCCATACATAGAGTAAGGATTCTGAAAACATCATAGCCTATACACTTCATATCTATAGTAGTCTTTAGGAAACAATATTCATAATATATGTGTTTGAAATAACAACAATACATAACATCCCTCTACACACATATATGGGTTAAACTAACCATTGTGAATAATAACACAAGTAACTACCAAGATAATATTGCTTGCTGAAAGGTCCTAGTCAACCATCCATCATCACCTTGAGATGTTGGGAAAAACACCCCCTGGGCTTAGAATTCCTGGGGTGTCAGTTTCCCTGACTTAATGGGTGTAATAGTTTATTGAAAAAAAATACTTGATATAATATAGATCACAACTACAATATGGGGAGAACCTAGTCTTATACTCAACTATAGCTAACTCCTCTCGGACTCCTGGACTCCATCACTAAGACTATATATTCTATAGCACACAACTATTTTAAGGATCTTCATTTAGTATATTTATACATTTTCTTCAATTTTACTTTACGTTGATTAATTCCTTATTCTTTAATAAACCATTATCAAAAACCACATTACATTACATTAGCATATAAACTAAGATCCAATCCCTCTACGAATAACTAAATCAAGTCCATGGATTCTTAGAAACATTTCCTCTACACTACATCCCAGAAAGATCCACCCAATGGGTTATAAATTCATTCATTTATTAACAGAATGAACTCTTTCCATATTTCCATAATTCTAGGTATTCTATGAAAACATTTTATGATTACAAACACATGGGGATCAACACAGTGAGTAGATGAGTGACATGTTGAGTATTTTCCACCTATATCAAGAGAGTTGACCTATCCATGCTTGATAATCTCAACAAACAAAGTATGTGGCATACCCCACGCTTATTCACCTTATTTGAATGGAGGGTAAGAAAGACCATATTCCCGAAGAAGTTGGGAGTGTAAAGTGGGTAAAGAAACAAAAGATTCATTAGGAATCCATCGTTCATATTTATGGGTAATCCTAACTTCAAACCATTCCATCACCTCCGGTGTCCTCCCTGACACCCATGTGCAAAAACGGATGCATCTCGCCACTATAGGGATCAAATGTTTCCACAACTAATGGGCCTACCTGCCCCACATATCATAACAGAAATCTATGCTCAACCATCCCAAAATCATATCACATCTGGGCCTCCTGGTCCCCATAACCCCATGTCTCATATCCCTAGCATGTCACAAGAAGCTTGAAGAAATATAGCAATGGTCTCTCATCCCCAAAAAATTTATTCTTCCATTACAAAAAATGATCTATCGCAGATCCAAAGAAAAATGAACATGGTATATATAATCAAGAAGGAAAATCATTCCCTATAAAGTCATTATCTCTATTACTCAGTCGGTTCTTATTCCATCTTGAATTAAATGATTCATTATTGATAGGTTCCAACTACAAGAAACCTAAATAAAAATCTATCGCAAGTCATAAAAAATTAATTTACCAATTAATTTAGCATGGCATTAATTCTTTCATCAATAAGAATCAAAATTCTTCAAGTTCATTAACCAATTCCATTAAGCATATATATCTTTATCAATTTGATAATAATAAAATTATAAAATCAACAACCAGATATATTAATCATCTATATTTAAACAATTTTCCAATTAGTTATCAATTAATTATTGCTTTACATTCATTAAAAATTTCCATCAACAACAATATGATAAACCAATAAAGGTATATATATAAATATATCTATAAAATCAAAAGGCAACCCATTATCATGGTACAATGAAACAACTTCAATATGCAATCAATACCAATTCTTTAATCCAATTCATGTATTTAATTAGGTGAATTCTGTTATGACACAATGGGATAAATCTTACTAACTCTACAATTGCATGTATATAAATAGAGAATAATAGAATACCCTATCTCAAAAGGTTACTAACATTCATTGCTTGTGAATGGTACCATACAATAGATCATGGTCACCTCTCCCACAATGACTACATCTACCCAATGATGTCGCGACACCACCTCACCAACCAAAAATCGAGAAAGATTAAATAGAAAAATGGAGATCACATGAAATCACATAGAAAAGAGAACTAGGAGGGAATAGATCATGGGACCCCGATGAGTGGAAGTATAACATACCTAATATCAAAGTTGTATCGACACATCCTAGTTGGAATAAAATATTTAGAGTCAATGTAGAAGAAAAAACTCTAAGGGGAACGTGATCAAAGGCTACAACACACCACATAAATCTTATAGGAGGAAGAGCTATATGAGTCCTATACCAAGGAAAAAAATGAGAAATGAATGAGGTTTGTCCTTGGGAAAATCTAAATAGATCAGTGGTTTATATACAGTTTAGATTTTCCATTTATGGAGGATCTCATTTAGAATACACATTTTTCCCAAGTAAAGGCAATCGTACCCTTAATAAAATTAAAATATGAGTTATATAATTTTAATCAACCATAAATCCCTTAAAAATGATCTGAATGTGATTTACATCCAATAAAACGTTAATGGGGTGAAGATACAGCAAATTGGAAAACCAGATAAAAAATTAATTTTGAAAAACTGTTGGAAATGACTCATCATTGGGTGAGTCACTGTTGAGAGTCACTAGTAGATGAGATATTGGTGGATGAGTCACCATTGGATGAGATACTACTGGATGGCTCACCTTCATGAGTCACCAATGGATGAGGTACCAGTGGACGAGTCATATTTGGAAGACTAATCGTTTTACTAACTACAACTGGATGACTCACCCTCGTGATTCACCATTGGAGATCTACCAGTGTGAGTCACCATTGATGAGTTACTGGTGTGATACATCGCAAGATAGCTATCAGTGAAATTCACCTTTGGTGAACTACCAGTATGAGTCACCATTGGCGAGCTACGGGTGCGAGTCACCATTGGCGAGCTACCGATGTCATTCACCTCTCTAACTTACCCCCGATATGTTATATCTAGAAAATCATTTATTCAAGGGATTTGGTGATCATTATTATTCCCTATATTTCCTTATATAATTATATAATTTAAACCCAAGTCATAAGTGGAACTTTTCAGTATTAATTCTCATTCATTACGACCCATGTTATATTAAACACTACTTTTTATTTCTGTACATGATAAATTTCCATGGATAAATTCTGGAAATTTTAGTTATGATATTTAAGGGATTTAAAAGTCTATTTTTTATTCCTCTATAAAATAATATTTCTTAAAGAGTTACCTTTTCCATGGTGGAAAACCCATACTATGTTTTGGTGAAGTATAGGTGTGTATAATTTTCTAGAAAATACATCCTTTTCAACATACTTTAAATTGGATGTGGTTGTAGAATAATTTTACTATGGGGTAATAACCCCAATAGCGTTGGTTGATAAATAAATCAATTATCATCGCGATGCATGATGAGTGGGATTAAGACCACACACTTGGTGAGACACTCTCAAGGTATATACATTCAAATAATCAAATCATATTAATGAACAACAATATGGAATGTTTCATACAAATTATTTGGCCTCCCATAAATACTAAATATTGAAAAAAATTATTTTTTTGATGGAAAAATAAACAAATTATAAGTACAATCACCATTTTTCCCTTTTTCAGGGTACATCATGTTACTTTGATGGT
Organism: Viscum album; assembly: GCA_963277665.1. Lineage (NCBI taxonomy): Eukaryota > Viridiplantae > Streptophyta > Magnoliopsida > Santalales > Viscaceae > Viscum > Viscum album. The sequence continues at coordinate 28,578,956 of OY728150.1, read as the reverse complement.
AACCCTAATTCTTATGTTCATTAAGGAATGTTAACCTTTACTTCTACATTTTTATATCATATATTGATATATTGGGCTTCTGAATTTCTCATTATATGCATAGATAGGTTTTATTCAGTAAGAGGTTCCTTAATGAATTTTATGAAAGGTCATGTTGACACTTAAATGGAATTCATTGGACTTAGTCAGGTGGTGGATAAGGATATGAATTTTATATCCCCTCAATGTATAAATTGGTATCATGTTCCAAAAGGTTGTTTTTTAATGTAACCATATTTCCATGATATGAAAGTCCCTTACCACATATCCTTGATGGAATATTTCTAACTTCTAAAATTTTATATTCCATTAGTATGAGATCAATGAATATTTTAATAAATTTCTTCATTTATTTACCTGAATAAAGTATTCCCTCCGATTTAGTTGATTATTACTTAATTATGTTTATTTGTTTATAATATATCACATAATCTATGTTTATATTATCAATACTTCCATTTTATACAGATCCATAATTGTCATCTGAGTGCACCCTTATTTGTTTTACTTTCTCACAGATAATTAGAAGAGGACTATGATTAATTATTTATGTTACAATCAAGGGGTTAATAATGTTCTCTATATATTTTCATGTTTTATATTATCTTTTGAAAAGTATTATATTTATTTTTGTGGATTTCCAAGACGACTAAGTAATATAATCCTAGGATAACTCTCATATTTTGTACCACTAATGTAATATAACTACTACCTCCTGGATTGTATATTGGGGGATATTAATGTTTGTATAAAAGGATGTTTAGTTGTAACCTTGAGGATTAGATTAAGAGTATCCATGTCTGAAATCCATGTTATTGGAAAAAATTCAAAAAAAATAATGAAAACTCTTAAAAACATAATATATTTTTTCCTTCAAAGTAAATATTTATTTCATTTTCAAAAGATCCCACTTGGGTTAAATTTTTAGACCTTATAAAAGAAACAAACCACTGAAACAAAAAACAACCAGAATACCAAAACAAAATCATACCTCACTGGATAGGCTACCCAGCTGGATCTACCCAGTATTTCCACGCTATTTCATTGATTTCAGTATCTTTGTGTGAGGTAAAAAAACCCTCTAACATGATTGCAATTAAATCCATCAACTCTAGGAATGAGTCTATATCAACTAGGGGCCAAAATCCAGGAACACGACATAATATGGCTAGTATTTTAATATTCAATATCATGATATAATTATGTATATTCCATTATAGAAAGATGTCGACGAATAAAAATAATGGAAAATATATCAACAAACATACTCAGTGAGACGATATTCCCCCTAAAAATGTTAATATAAAAATATTTTAGGCTAATGAGTTCATAATTTTTTTTGGATGTTTACCTAGGTTAGGAAAAATAATATTAACCTCAAAGAGTGATCTATTAATCCAAAAACATAGAGAAACATTTTTAGATAATTTCATAGGAATGAAATATCTGATATTTAGGTGAACTATTGATCCATTCATAGCTAAATAAATAATAAATTATAAATTTAATACCACTATTACATAGGGATATAGTGAAAAGGAAACTATCATCATTGAAGTCAATTGTATGAAATGAGATGCAAACCAATGGTACTCACTAATTCATAACACTAAAGAGAAAGTAAAAATAATGTGTTCAGAATGATGAAATTTTATAGAGATATGCTTAGAAAATTATTTCACACATGAGTAGAGAAAGGAAATGAAAATAATTTCCCATAATTATAGAAAAAATGAAGAAGATTTTTTATTATGATGTTAACATTAAAAGTATCTGTGGAAATGTTGTAGGCTATATGAATAGACCAAATAAAATGATTAATCATTTATGTGAAGGGTTAATGCAGACCCTTTAATGGTTTTTTATCTATGGAATATTCATCATATGATGATATATTCTCAAATGAAATTAATATTGAAAACAAGTTCTCTAGGATGTATGTATTGAAGAAAATTAAGAGAATATGATGTTAGATGAGAATCTTGGAATGAATAGTAAGGAAATGGAGATGAAAAGGATGGTTTGGTTGTCCATCATGTGATAATTGTGGTAAGAAACACCATGTGGATTACAATAGGTGAACTAGTTTTTGTTACAAGTGTGAAAAATAAAAATTATCCAGCCCACTAATGATTATTTAAGAAAGAATGTAATAATGTAAAATAATTAAACTATTGGGAGAAGAGATATTATGTGAACCAATTCCTCAAATGTCGGGAGAATTAAATTCATAAATTCCCATGGGATTAAGGTCATGCTTATGTGAATACCACATCATAAGTCAATGTTCATAATGTTGTGGGGTAGAGTTTCTTATATATGTGCTTAATTTACATCTTTTCAAATTCTTTGATTTGCAGTTATTTGTATTCAAGAAATGTCTACTATAGTTTAGTGATATGTTATTTATACACCCAAATCATTCAACATGGGATTCCCTATTTTATTCATGAAAATGAATGATTAGTCCATGATATTGTTAATAGTTTATAGAGAGATATATTCCATTTCATAAATGAATGTGTATCCTATTACATAAATTGATATATTATTTGATCAATAACATAAAGACAATTAATTTTCAAAAAATGGCCTTCACTCTGGTTAACATCTTTTATGGGTTGAGTATGAGGATATAATAATGATATAATTTCTTAGCAAGGTATGTACATTATCATATTATAGTAATTCCTTTTGTGTTGTCTAATACACATACTTCTTTAATTTATTTTATTAATAGATTATTCAAGGAGTATTTTGATAATTTTTTTTGGTGTTCATGGAATATTTGTTGACATAATCTAAGAGATATGAGGAGCATGAGAATAATCTATAAATAATACTAAAGAACTTAGAAAGTTATTTTTATATTGTGTATAAACAATTATTGTTCTGGAGCAATGAATTTTAGTTTCCAGACTATATTGTATCCAAGTATTGAATATATTTTGACCCATCAATGAAATGGGTAGTAAAATTATTTATTGCATTGATGACCCAATGGATATCCGAATTTTTATAGACCTATAAAATTTCTATGGATAGTTTGTTTAATATTTTTCTCGGATTTTCAACCGGTTACCCAAGTTAACATGTAAAGGTATTAAAATCACATGGTTAATTTAATGTGATGAATTCTAACTATGATGAGGATTAATAAGGATCATATATATAGAAATATAGTAAATATGTGTATAGGTATTTTTAGGAAAGGGGAGTCATCCTTTATTTTTTAGGAAATTACTAAACCATCCATACCTGATATGATATATAATTACCAATAGGATGATGTCGACTTAAAAAAGGAAGATTAAAATTTTAAATTATTCTAAATTGACTAACATTATGTATAGAGCTATAATTTTACTATTTGGGAAGAGGTTTTATGTTCCATCCATACCAAATTTGAAGAGGGGACTGTTAGGTGAACCACATAGTTCAAATTTATCCATAAAAAATATTACTATAAATATGTATATGGATTTAAGAGAAAATTTATAGAGGGATGGAATGAAGATTCCATTTATAGAATATGTATCATGAATACTACAATTCTGGTCCATGAAAGTTGAAATAAAACATCCTATGTTATTTGTGAAATCCCGGTCTGATCCTATTTAGATATTGGGAAATATTAAAATGGACATTATTACTAGACACCTAAATACTTCAAGGATGGACGATGCTATATGGTACATCACTGGTTGTCTTACTATGGAAACTTCATTCAGATAAAAAATAAAAGATATAAAACTTGGACACATTACCCTAAACTATATCAATGAAATCATATGTCTTTATGTGTCCGATTTAATGATTGTTTCTGAACATAAACCTCATTTTGCATCAAAATACAAGAAGAACATTCAAAGGGATCTCAAAAGTGAGGTATTTTTATGAAATACTTATCTTCCATGGAACGATGGGATGTCTTGAAGGGTTACCATGAATTTAGAAGTAATTTTGAGATAATTATTTCTTGACTTCAATGATTTGTTAGATCATTGTATAACTTTTCTATAGTGTTCATATAATAATAAATCGTATTCAAGCATCCATATTACAAAATATAAACCATTTTATCACCGGAGGATTCATAGTTTTTACTTCTAGGATGAAGTTTGACAATTAAAGCTAGCTGGCCCATAAATTGTGTAGGATATAATTGTTAAAGTGTTGAATATTTAGAATCACATTAAAGTATACGAAATCATAGAAAAGAGTTATACTGATAATCAGAGGAATGTCTAGTAATTTCATGTTGGGGATAATTTATTTTGGAATGATTCACCATGTATGGGAGCTCTATGATTTCTTTAAAATAAGAATTTAATCCTTAGGTAAATTGGACATTTTGAAATAATGAAATGAACTGGAGCTATATCTTACCGATTTGATATATTGCATAACCATTATAAATACATTACATATTTCATTTTTCATTAATGAGGGTATACTTGTTCAATCTGACACATGTGTTCACACATGAGGGAATAGAGTTAGGGAAAGCCACTTCTTATAATGAATAAGCATTCCAGATTTTTAGAACTAGAGATAAAATGAAGTGGAATCGAACAACCTGATTGGTGAATTTCCTATAGATAAATATAAAATTAGAAGAGGAAATAAGGGATCATTACGAATATATAAGGAATGAGTTCCCAAATTGTTAAATAGTTTTTATATTCCAAATTTTCTGGATGAACATTTTTAAGAGGGTAGAATTTAATACTCGAGACCCTGCTGTAGTAGGTAATCACCATATATTATATTATCCCATTCTAATGTCATTTTATTCTAGATATTATTTGAAATTTATATTTTATAATAATATATTTTTAATAAATCATTATAGAAATCATCATATAGTAATTAGATTATTATGATGTTTTGATAATTTTCGGAAAAGGACTTTTTAGCAGAAAAACTATTGTTTAAAAAAAATGTAATTTTCATGATTTTATCCTTAAATAATAATGAACTATAATTATAGAAAACCCCTATGTAATAAAATATGAAATTTACTTAAAATAATATGATTTTTGAAAAATATTTTTATATTATAAAAATGGTGTCCAACAATTCTGGAACTAGTTAAAATGTCAATTTAGAAAAAATTACTACTTTATATATTTTAATTAAATCATACATTCTCTAGGATGGTTAGCTCTTGTCTTTCCATGAACGTATCATATCATTTATTTTTAAAAAATAAATAATTTTGGGTAATTAAAATCTGTATCCAAGATAATTTAGTCTTATAAATATATATGAAAATATTAAACTCTTATTATTATAAAAACTGTTTTTCATCATTAAGTGTATTTATTTAAAATTTATCATTTCATACCACAAACAATGTATGGGTTGCTCCAGAAACATCCATTCCCATCAACTGTAAAAGGTTAACCTCTTCACCTCATAAAGAACCATTTTATTTTTAATTTATCCTTGAGAGTCCAATATTTTGGTCCTCATTAAAAGATATTCCACATTTAGAAAATTATTATCACCAATATCTCTTTGAAGATCTTATTTAAAATGAGAATACACTGGAAATAGTTATTTCCCAGAAGTGATTATTATAAACTACTTATCTTTTAATATTAATTATATTCATTTCAATTTATTCAAGACACACAAATATATTAATTTTTTTTCATTTATATACTATAATGTTATTATATTAAGGTCATTTCCAATTTTTACTCATCTACCCCATACATTAATAAAAACAAAAATGTTGTTTGAATATTGCGTAGTGTAACGCCCCGACCCCAGTTACCTAGAGTCGGTGCCTTATTGCGTAACATTGGCATGATCCCAAAAGATCAAGTCTCCAAATACCGATTAGTTTAGTAGCCTTGGAAACACTAGATACATTCATAAATTTTATATTACATCATAAATTGAAAAATTAACATAACATAGTCTCCATTTTCCACACTCATATCCCCTTCATACTATCCCTACAGGTCATTCCTAAAATACTTATTCACATCCTGGAAATATTAAAACATTGAAAGGGGTGAGCTCAGATGCTCAGTAAGGATAACAATATAGCTGAAGAATTCATAAATAATCATAAACATTTAAGGCAGTGTATAACTAAACAAAATCCTTTTAAACATGAACTTCAAAATAATATGGCAAAAGTAAAATGAAATAATTCCATTTACTTATTCACATGGATATTCTACTGGTCGAATAATCACATGCAATATCAATAACCACTTTCATAATGATGGAATGCATAATGACAGACTATCATAACCACGTAGCCAAGGCCTCGTGCCAAGACTACAAATAAGATTTTGTCAAGGCCTCGTGCCAAGACACTAGTTTGTCTCATGAGACCTGCTGATGCATTGAAGAGCTATAGCGGGCTCCACCTGTCACTTATTAAGTCCAATGAATTCCTCATATGAACATGTTTAATCATATCATAATACATAACATAATCGTATCACATAAAACATGCATAATGGAAACATAACATTTCCACATTTCAATCACAAGATATCAATACAACACATTGATATAAAAAACAATTTCAAAACCATTTTCAATACCAAAATAAAAGTAAATTATAACTTTTTAACTATTTTTCATCTAAAAAAGTTATGGCTTGTAGAGGAAGACGAAACTCAAATAATGGTCACATCAGTGGAGAAGTCGTTGTCGCTACATTCGTACGAGAAAAAAAACATTACCCTTTATCGTTTAGTAAAATGCTTCGTATAAAAAAAGATTCCTCTTGAATAAACGTAAAAGTCAAAGGGGTATTTCCACTGTATAAAAGAATGTTGTGTATAAAACAAAATATGCCTCAATGAAAGGAGATTGAGACGAAGTTCCTTACAAAGATCATTTTTTAAATAAAATAGATCTATTATGTGTATTCACTATAAGTATACATAAAGAAAGTAAAAAATACAATATTGGACATAATAATATCATGACATAATTTGAAAGTAGGATATTAACCCAAAGAATAGAAATTGGGTTAAGAAGTTCCCTTACCTCATGTCCGACTTGACAAGATCATTATTTAACCTCCTGAATAATAAACTAGAGTTAATTTCTATTTTCTTAAAAACCTTTTACATGTTCATTATTCCTTTTATATCACTTATTACCATGTCATGAACATTATGTAATTATTTAAGTTATTAACGGTCATTTTGTTGATCTTTGGTACTTGAGTAAAAAATAACCATCTTATAATTACAGGTTGTTCATGTGGTAAAATATCCATTATATCCAGAATTGTATTCCTGATGTAGATATCATATATATCCATTATATACAATCATGTATAATATTACATAACATTTAGAGGTAAGAAATGAAATGCAGCGTTCATGGAGATGGTAAGCCGTACGTACCCATGAACGCTACATTCATTTCTATTTCATATTTAATGGAATGAAATTATAATTATATAAAGTTATACTATAACTATAGTATAATATAATGTATAATACCATTTAATCCATCCTTTATACATCCCACATATGGCATTAACGATTCGATTCATTTTGAGGGGGCGGTAGTCCGCACTTCCTGAAATGAAAATATCGCGTTTACCCATAACGGAAACCATAAAGGTATGCCATAAATGAAAAATACAGAAGCTTAAGTAAATAATAAACATATTATATATCATATATAAATATAGTGACATCTTAATGGCCTCCTTTGAAGGTGTTATATGAGTTTTGAACAATCATCGTTTCGTGAGGCAGAAATTCGCCATCCACAGAAACAGAGTGTTCTTTAACAATTAGATGTAGGTGTGTGTAAGTGTAGCTCGAATCCTTATTATAACATCAACCGAGTATATTGAGGATACTGTTTTTAAAAAAAAGTAATTAATAAAAGACTTTAGGGGTTGGAGAAGCAAAATAAAACATAAGAACACAAGAGAAAACATTACCTTTAAAACAGGTAACTCTTTTTGATTTGAGCTCAAAGGCTTCCTTGTGAAGACTTCTACCCAAAGTGAGGCTTCTAGGTGTAAGATTGGGATGTGGAGGGAAAAAATGGGCAGGGTTTGGCCGAGACAAAGGCTTGGGAGGTGTGGGTAAGGTGGTAGAGGTGGGGGCCTTTTATAAGAGGAGAGGAAGGGCACTCTTGGAAAGTTATAGAAGGTTACTATATTATAAAATGATTTTCAGATTTAAAAGGTCCCAAAATTAAATATTTTGAGGATAAGGTGATACGAGTTCTTAATTTACCCATCCAATAGGTTTTTGACATGTGTAGGTCTTGATTTTACATTATCGTTTAATTTTATTTAAATCATTAAATAATGAGGTAATCGCTGCATCATCATGGTGTCATAAATAATTTAATTTATTTAATGTCTAAAAATTATAAAAAAAAAATATCACTATGTAGGAAATAGTTTTATATTTATATTGAATATTTAGAGTCAAAAATATGACTTGTATAACCCCATTTAAAAATTGTTTTAGTAAAACAACTCATGTTTGTGACATTTTTATTTTAACATTAAATAAAAAGTTTTTAATGTCATTTTCCTACCAAAGTGGCTCCATGGGGTCCCCAAGTTGACCCATAGACTGTCTTGGTCGGCCATGACTCATCCAATAGGGGTAGAATATTTTTCAAGGTCATTTCATGTTATTATAACATTATCTTTATCTTAAATTACACTAATTACCTTTAATCACTATTAATTAAACATAAAAGTTACTATTCACCAAAAAATTATTTTAATCCCTTTGAACCATATTTTACTTCCTAATGAAAACCATGTTTGTCAAATTTTTGAAAATCAAATCACAGAAGTGGTAATGTTTCATTTAAATGAAAAATCAGTTTTTTAAGTACCACTTAGTGGTTTCACTATTCATCAAAAATTGATGTTTTTCAAAACAATGCCAAAATTTCCCCCTAAGCTATAATTGATATTCCGAATTCAAAAATGATGTCTATTTTAAAAAATTACAAAATTATAAGTTGCATTAATTAATTTTATAATTAATCTCCACTATCACAACAAATAGCGTGCTTTTAAGAAACAATCTATATCAAAAGATTGACAATTGTTTATGTCTAATTTCAAAGTGAAATTAATTCTAATAACCACCATTGGATAAAATGGTAAAAATATATTCTAATTATACTTTAAAAAAACTCAATAGTATAATTTATCATTATAAATTATTTTGATTAAAAAATATGTTTTTATGTATTTTTTACTATTCTTAAAAAATTCGAAGTTCTCAGAAAAATACCAAAAATTCAACATAGGATAATTTCGATATTCCGAATCCAAAAATGAAGTCCATTTTGAAATATAAATTATATATAATTTCAAAAGGTGGGTATCACTATTCATAATGGCTATTTTTGTTGGTCGCGATGTGTTAGAATCTCGAACTTACGTACAATGCAAGCTATTGCATTATTAAAAGAGAAGCGTATCGTGGAAGCTCGAGGTGTTACATTCTCCCCTCCTTCAATAAATTGCATCCTCGCAATTTGAAATTTTTCTTTGAAAATAAAAGGTTGAAAATAGAAAATACCTTTTTGGAAAACCCACATTGGAAATAAGGTTAATAAAAATATAACTTTAAAAGAATGAAAGATGAGTACAAAGGTCACCCGAGATAGCCCATACTAGGATTATATAAAAATATGGATATGGAAGAAAAACAAACCATCAAGGTCTGATGGAGAGTTGTAGAAAACTGGATTAGGAGAAAGTTAACCACAAGAAAATCACAAACTTGTGATTGGTTAAATGGTCATTGAATCCTCAGTTGGAAAAGTTAACCATCAACGTTTTTGTTTTAAGTTACCTTTTATAAATTTGAGGAATTTATTTAGGAGATTTACTAAGAACGTAAGGGAATACACATACTTGTCATGTAGACTTTCATTCTTTAATAAATTTTTACAACAAACCAATCTTTCACTCTAAAAGGTAATAGAACTGAAAAATATTCTATTTATCATAATTGTATAAGGTTCAAAATATTAACACATACCATTTAGATTAGGAAAACTTTTTTGTAATAACCAGGGACTTCCTATAGGCTAGTGGTACGTAATAAAGGCCTATCGCACTATGGTTGTGGGTTTGATTTGTAGCTTTGTCCGACGCGACGGGTTATCCCCCGACCTGCAGGTTGTCCTTTTCCTAAAAATATAGTATTATAATATTCCAAAAGTAATCTTCAGAAATGTTTTAACCTTAAAAAATACTATCTAATGTTCAACATAATCCATTCCATCCTTTATAGTTATCCAAAATACATATGTCCAGAATTTCGCTAAAAGGTCTCTAAATTCCAAAATCAATTGTATCATCAGATTCCTCAAACAAAGTAAAGTTTCTCTTATTGTCACATACTAAAAATATGATTACCTTAATTGTATTAAAACCTTAATGACATCAAAAAGTACTGCAGTACAATCCTTATATATATCACATTATTCTTATAACCAGAATATAATCCTTGAGTCCAAAAGACCCAATACATTAATTATTCCACTTCAACTGTAGTAACAACATAAGATTGTCCTTGATCCCTTGTCCTTTTCTGAGTTAAGTTTCCCTAACACTTAGAAATATCATTTTCATAATTCCCCATTTCCCTACAATTCTAGCATTCAACATTGATAGCCTCTTTCTTTCCCTTGCAATCACACGCCTGGTGACCTTTTCCTCCACATTTATAACAAACTCCCATTCCTTTTAGGCAAGTAACAGGGTGATTATTCCCACAATTAGCGCATAATGGTAAATACTTCTTTCCCTTTTCCCTTTATCCGTCTCTTGTTCCACCATTCTCTTCTTCTCTTTCTTTACTTTATTGTCATACGATTTAGAGAATTCCTTTTCTATCTTGATAGCACACGAGACTATATCTTCGTATATTGAGAAAGATTGTGATACTAATTCTCGATGGAGAAACGGTTTTAACCCATCAAAGAAATGATCGATCATACTTCTTGGGTTACATATATAATCTGGAGCAAGCCTCACTAACCTTGTAAAGTTAGCCTAATACTTTGCGACATTCTCATCCTCCTTCTGCCTCAGACTCAGAAATTGCCTTTCCATATCTGCTCGATGGTCATGTGGAATGTATTTTTCTAAGAAAATTTCCTTATACTCCGTCCATTCCATACTTGATACTTCTTCATCTTCCTTTGTGTTTTAATCAGCGACCACCGTTGATCAGAATCTCTAGTGAGGTGGTAAACTGTCATGAAAACATTCTCCCTTTCGCTACTCCCCAAGGTGTGGAATATTTTCTCTAAGGAGTTTATCCATTTCTCAGCTACTAATGGATTTGTACCCCCATTAAATTTTGGTGGTTTCTTCCTCATGAAGAGGTCTAACATTGATCCTCCATGTTGCGGATCAGGGTGCTCCATACGAGTAAGGTTATTTATCATAACCTAAGTGAGTTGTCCTAGTATGGTAATAAGTTGATCAGCACCAGTTGTATCACCAACTCCATAATAATTATCTTGAGCAGGAGGGAAATCCCTACATGGAGTGTGGGCATTGATACGGTTTCCATTTCTCCCACTAGGCCCCATTTCTATACAATGGCATAAACTAGATTAGTTTATGAATCAAAATACATAATTCCATACTTGTAAAACACCTAACATAATTTGAATGGTTTATCGATATAACCCCTAATCATAAAAATTTTTTCTTTGAGAAAGTATATACTCATAAACCCTTCATAATGGTTTGTAAAGAAAATGAGAATTATCCTAAGCATATCCCCCGGGAGTGTCGTAACCAAGAGTGCAGAAAGGCCCGTTTTCGTGCACCAGTTCTCGTTCGAGTCTAGATCAAAGTGGTGTTTTCGGGTTTTACACCTAGGTACATCTGTGCCAGAGCCGCCTCTACCTACTCATATCCATACAAGGATGTATTGCTCGGAATATTCACAAAATCTCTATAATACCAAAATTCTATGAAGTTCTTCTATACTAATCCTCAAAGTCTATCTTAGGGCTATGTGCTCTAATCAAAGTTTATCTAAATCTAAATTCCAAGGTTAGTACTAAACTACCTCTAATACCAATTGTAATGCCCCAACCCCAGTTACCCAGAGTCGGTGCATTATTGCGTAACATTGGCATGATCACAAAAGATCCAGTCTCGAAAGACCTATTAGTTTAGTATCCTTGGAAGAAATAGATACATTCATAAATGTTACATTACATCATAAAGTGATAAACTACAATAACATAGTCTCCATTTTCCACACTCATATCCCCTTCAAACTATCCCTGCAGGTCATTCCTAAAATACTTCTTCACATCCGGGAAAAATTAAAACATTGAAAGGGGTGAGCTCAAATGCTCAGTAGGGATAACAATATAGCGGAAGCTTTCATAAATAATCATAAACATTTAAGGTAATGTATAACTAAAAAAAAGCCTTTTAAACATGAACTTCAACATAATATGGAAAGACTAAAATGAAATAATTCCATTTACTTATTCACATGGATATTCTACTGGTCGAATAATCACATGCAATATCAATAATCACTTTTATAATGATGGTATGCATAATGCCAGACTATCATAACTACGTAGCCAAGGCCTCGTGCCAAGACTACAAATAAGATTTTGTTAAGGCCTCGTGCCAAGACACTAGTTTGTCTCATTAGACCCGCCGATGCATCGAGGAGCTATAGAGGGATCCACTCGTCACTTATTAAGTCCAATTAATTCCTCATATAAATAGGTTTAAACATATCATAATCCATAACATAATCCTATCACATAAAACATGCATAAAGGAAATGTAACATTTCCACATTTCAATCACAAGATATCAATACAACACATTGATATAAAAAACACTTTCAAAACCATTTTCAATACCAAAATAAATGTATATTAAAACATTGTAATTGTTTTTCATTTAAAAAGTATATGGCTTGTAGAGGAAGACAGAACTCAAATAATGGTCATAGCGGCGGAGAAGTCTTTGTCACCGTATACGTACGAGAATAAAAACATTCACTTTTGTCGTTTAGTAAAATGCTTCTTATAAAAAAGATTCCTCTTGAATAAACGTAAACCTAAATGGGGTATTTACACCGTATAAAAGAAAGTTGTGTATAAAACAAAATATGCCTCAATGAAAAGAGATTGAGACGAAGACCCTTATAAAGATCATTTCTTTAAATAAAATAGATCTATTATGTGTATTAACTATAAGTACACATAAATAAATTACAAATTCAAGATTGGACATAATAATATCATGACATAATTTTAAAGTAAGAGATTAACCCAATGAATAGAAATTGGGTTAAGAAGTTCCCTTACCTCGTGTCCGACTTGACAAGATCATTCTTTAACCTCCTGAATAATAAACTAGAGTTAATTTATATTTTCTTAAGAACCTTTTACATGTTCATTATTCCTTTTATATCACTTATTACCATGTTATGAACATTATGTAATTATTTAAGTTAATAACGGTCATTTTGTTGATCTTTGGTATTTGAGTCAAAAATAACCTTTTTATAATTACAAGTTGTTCATGTGGTGAAATATCCATTATATACAAAATTATATTCCTTATTTAGATATCATATATATCATATATATCCAGTATATACATGCATTTATAATATTACATAACACTTAGAGGTAAGAAATGAAATGCACTATTCATGGAGACGGTAAGTTGTATGTACACATAAACGCTACATTCGTTTCCATTTCATATTTAATTGAATGAAATTATAATTATATAAAGTTATACTATAATTCCAGTATAATATAATTTATAATACCATTTACTCCATCCTTTATACATCCCACATATGGCATTAACGATTCAAATCACATTGAGGGGGTGGTAGTCCGCACTTCCTAAAATGAAAATATCGCATTTACCCATAATGGAAACCATAAAGGTATGCCATAAATGAAAAATAAAGAATCTTACTTAAAACATAAACATATTATATATCATACATAAATATAGTGACATCTTAATGGCCCCCTTTTAAGGTGTTATTTGAGTCTTGAACAATCATCGTTTCATGAGGCAGAAATTCTCCATCCACAGAAACAATATGTTCTTTAACCATTAGATGTAGGTGTGTGTAAGTGTAGCTCGAATACTTCTTATAACAATATCCTAGTATATTGAGGATACTGGTGTTTTTAAAAAAGAAATTAATAAAAGATTTTAGGGGTTTGGAGAAGAAAAATAAAACATAAGAACACAAGAGAAAACACTACCTTTGAAACGGGTAACTCTTTTTGATTTGAGCTCAATGGCTTCCTTGGGGAGACTTCTGCCAAAAGTGAGGATTCTATAATTAAGAGTGGTATGTGGAGAGACAAAATGGGCAGGGGTTGGCCGAGACAATGGCCTGAGAGGTGTGGGTAAGGTGGTATATGTGGGGGACTTTTTATAAGAGAAGAGGAGGGGCACTCTTGGAAAGTTATAGAAGGTTACTTTATTATAAAATGATTTTTGGATTTAAAAGGTCCCAAAATTATATATTTCGAGGATAAGGTGATACTATTTTGAAATCCACCCATAAAATAGGTTTTTGACATGTGTAGATCTTAGATTTTACATTATCTTTTCATTTTATTTTAATCGTTAAATAATGAGATAATCCCTGCATCATCATGGTGTCATAAATAATTTAATTTATTTAATGTATAAATTTTTTAAAAATATATAATTATGTAGGAAATAGTTTTATCTTTCTAATGAATATTTATAGGCAAAAATATGACTGGTATAACCCCATTTAAAAATTGTTTTAGTAAAACAACTCATGTTTGTGACATTTTTATTTTGACATTAAATAAAACGTTTTTAATGTCATTTTCCTACCAAAGTGGCTTTATGGGGTCCCCAAGTTGACCCATGGATTGTCTTGGTCGTCCATGACTCATTAAATTTATTTAGGACATGTGTCAAGGTCATTACATATTATTATAACATTATCTTTACCTTAAATTACACTAATTACCTTTAATCGCGATTAATTAAACTTAAAAGTTACTATTCACCAAAAAAATTTAATCCCATTGAACCACATTTTAATTCCTAATGACAAACATGTATGTCATATTTTTGAAAATTAAATCACATAAGTGGAAATGTTTCATTTAAACGAAAAATCAGTTTCTTAACTACCACTTAGTGGTTTCACTATTTAATCAAAAATTGATGTTTTTCAGAACAATTCCAAAATTTCCCCCTAAGCTATAATTGATATTCCAAATTCAAAAATGATGTCTATTTTACAAAATTAAAAAAATATAAGTTTCCTTAATTAATTTTATAATTAATTCCCATTGTCACAACAAATAGCGTGTTTTTAAGAAACAATATATATCAAAAGATTGACAATTGTTTATGTCTAATTTCAAAGTGAAATTAATTCTAATGACCACCATTGGATAAAATGGTAAAAATATATTCTAGTTATACATTAATACCACTCAATAGTATAATTTATCACTATAAATTATTTTCATTAAAAAAGTTGTTTTTAAGTATTTTTCACTATTCATAAAAAATTGGAAGTTCTCAGAAAAATACCAAAAATTCAACATAAGCTAATTTCGATATTTCAAATCCAAAAATAAAGTCCATTTTGAAATATAAAATATATATAATTTCAAAAGGTGGGTATTACTATTCAAAATGGCTATTTTGATTGGTCGCGGTGTGTTAGAATCTCGAACTTGCGTACAATGCAAGCTATTACATTATTGAAAGAGAAGCGTATCATGGAAGATCGGGGTGTTACATTCTCCCCTACTTAAATAAATTGCATCCTCGCAATTTGAAATTTTTCTTGGAAAATAAAAGATTGAAAATAGAAAATACCTTCGTGGAAAAACCACATCGGAAATAATGTTAATAAAAATATAACTTTAAAAGAATGAAAGATAAGTACAAAGGTTACCCAAGATAGCCCATAATAGGATTCTATGAAAATATGGATATGGAATAAAAAAACCATCAAGGTCTGATGGAGAGTTGTAGAAAAATGTAATAGGAGAAAGTTAACCACAAGAAAATCACAAACTTGTGATTAGTTAAACGGTCATTGAATGCCCAGTTGGAAAAGTTAACCGGCAACGTTTTTGTTTTAAGTTACCTTTTATAATGTTGAGGAATTTATTTAGGAGATTTACTAAGAACGTAAGGGAATATACATACTTGTAATGTAGACTTTCATTATATAATAAATTTTTACCACAAAACCATCTTTCACTCTTAAAGGTAATAGAACTCAAAAATATTCTATTTATCATCATTTTATAAGGTTCCAAATATTAACACATACCATTTAGATTAGGAAAACTTTTTTGTAATAACTAGGGACTTCCTCTAGGCTAGTGGTAGGTAATAAAGGCATGTCGCACTATGGTTGTGGGATTGATTCCTGCAGCTTTGTCCGATGCGACGGGTTATCTCCCGACCTGCACGTTGTCCTTTTCCTAAAAATATAGTATTATAATATTCCAAAAGTAATCTTCAGAAATGTTTTAACCTTAAACAATAGAATCCAAAGTTTAACTTAATCCATTCAATCCTTTATAGTTATCCAAAATACCTCTGTCCAGACTTTCTCTAAAAGGTCTCTAAATTCCAAAATCAATTTTATCATCAGATTCCTCAAACAAAGTAAAGTTTATCTTATTGCCACATACTAACAATATGATTACCTTAATCATATTAAAACCTTAATGAGATCAAAAAGTACTGCAGTACAATCCTTATATATATCACATTATACTTATAACCATAATATAATTCTTGAGTCCAAAAGCACCAATACATTAATTATTCCACTTCAACTGTAGTAATAGCATATGATTGTCCTTGATCCCTTAGCCTTTTCTAGGGTATGTTTCCCTGATTCTTAGGACATTCATTTTCATAATGCCCCATTTCCCTACAATTTTACCATTGAACATTGATAGCCTCTTTCTATCCCTTGCAATCACGCGCCTGGTGACCTTTTTCTCCACATTTATAACAAACTCCCATTCCTTTTAGGCAAGTACCAGGGTGATTCTTCCCACAATTATCGCATAATGGAAAATCCTTCTTTCCCTTTTTACCGTTATCTATCTCTTGTTCCACCGTTCTCTTCTTCTCTTTCTTTACTTTATTGTCATAAGATTTAGAGAATTCCTTTTCTGTCTTGATAGCACGCGAGACTACATCTTTGTATATTGAGAAAGATTGTGATACTAATTCTCGATGGATAAATGGTTTTAACCCATCAAAGAAACGATCGATCTTACTTCTTGGGTTACGTATATAATCTGCAGCATGCCTTGCTAACCTTGTAAAGTTAGCCTCATACTTTGCGACATTCTCATCCTCCTTCTGCCTCAGAATCAAAAATTGCCTTTCCATATCAGCTCGATGGTTATGTGGAAAGTATTTTTCTAAGAAAATTTCCTTAAACTCCCTCCATTCCATACTTGATACTTCTTCATCTTCCTTTGTGTTTTGAATCAGCGACCACCATTGATCGGCATCTCCAGTGAGGCGGTAAACTGCCATGACAAATTTCTCCCTTTAGAAACTCCCAAAGGTGTGGAATATTTTCTCTAAGGAGTTTATCCATTCCTCAGATACTAATTTATTTGTACCCCCATTAAATGTTAGCGGTTGCTACCTCATGAAGCGGGTTTAACATTGATCCTCCACGTTGCGGATCAGGGTGCTCCATACAAGAAAAGTTATTATTCATAACCTGAGTGAGTTTTCCCAGTATGGTAATAAGTTGATCACCACCAGTTGTATCACCAACTCCATAATAATTATCTTGAGTAGGAGGGCAGTCCCTACATGGAGTGTGTACATTGATACAGTTTCAATTTCTCCCACTAGGCTCCATTTCTAAACAATGGCATAAACTAGATTAGTTTATGAATCAAAATACATAATTCTATACTTGTAAAACACTTAACAAAAATTGAATATTTTATGGATATAATCCCTAATCATAAAATTGTTTTCTTTGATGAAGTATATACTCATAAACCCTTCATAATGGTTTGTAAAGAAAATGAGAATTATCCTAAGAATATCCCCAGGGAGTGTCGTAACCAAGAGTGCAGCAAGGCCCGTTTTTGTGCACCAGTTCCCGTTCGAGTCTAGCTCAAAGTAGTGTTTTCGGTTTTTACCCCTAGGTATATCTGTTCTAGAGCTGCCTCTACCTGCTCATATCCAGACAGGGATGTATTTCTTGGAAAACTCACAAAATCTCTATAATACCAAAATTCTAGGAAGTTCTTCTATACTAATCTTCAAAGTCTATCTTAGGGATATGTTCTCTAATCAGAGTTTATCTAAATCTAGCTTCCATGGTTAGTACTAAACTTCCTCTAATACCAATTGCAATGCCTCAACCCCAGTTACCCAGAGTCGGTGCATTATTACGTAGCATTGGCATGATCACAAAAGATCAAGTCTCGAAAGACCGATTAGTTTAGTAGCCCTGGAAACACTAGATACATTCATAAATGTTACATTACATTATAAAGTGAAAAACTACAATAACATAGTCTCCATTTTCCACACTCATATCCCCTTCATACTATCCCTGCAGGTCATTCCTAAAATACTTCTTCACATCCTGGAAAAATTAAAACATTGAAAGGGGTGAGCTTAGATGCTCAGTAAGGATAACAATATAGCGGAAGCTTTCATAAATAAACATAAACATTTAAGGAAATTCATAACTAAACAAAAGCCTTTTAAACATGAACTTCAACATAATATTTCAAAAGTCAAATGAATTAATGCCATTTACTTATTCACATGGATATTCTACTCATCGAATAATCACATGCAATATCAATCACCACTTTCATAATGATGGAATGCATAATGCCAGACTATCATAACCACGTAGCCAAGGCCTCGGGCGAAGACTAAAATAAGATTTTGTCAAGGCCTCATGCCAAGACACTAGTTTGTCTCATGAGACCTGCCGATGCATCGAGGAGCTATAGCGGTCTCCACCCATCACTTATTAAGTCCAATTAATTCCTCATATGAACAGGTTTAAACATATTATAATCCATAACATAATCGTATCACATAAAACAAGCATAATGGAAACATAAAATTTCCACATTTCAATCACAACATATCAATACAACACATTTATATAAAAAAACACTTTCAAAACCATTTTCAATACCAAAATAAAATAAAATTAAAACTTTGTAATTATTTTTCATTTAAAAAAGTTATGGCTTGTATAGGAAGATGAAACTCAAATAATGGTCACAGCGGCGGAGAAGTCGTTGTCGCCGCATAAGTACGAGAAAAAAAACATTCCCTTTTTTCGATTAGTGAAATCCTTCGTATAAAAAAGATTCCTCTTGAATAAACATAAAATTCAAAGGGGTATTTATACCGTATAAAAGAAAGTTGTGTATAAAACAAAATATGCCTCAATGAAAGGAGATTGAGACGAAGTCCCATACAACGAATTTTTTTTAAATAAAATAGATCTATTATGTGTATTCACTACAAGTACACATAAAGAAAGTAAAAATACAAGACTGGACATAATAATATCATGACATAATTTGAAATTAGGAGATTAACCCAAAGAATAAAAATTGGGTTAAGAAGTTCCCTTACCTCGTGTCCGACTTGACTAGATCATTCTTTAACCTCCTAAATAATAAACTAGAGTTAATTTCTATTTTCTTAAGAACCTTTTACATGTTAATTATTCCTTTTCTATCACCTATTACCATGTTATGAATAGTATGTAATTATTTATGTTAATAACGATCATTTTGTCAATCTTTGGTACTTGAGTAAAAAATAACCTTCTTATAATTTCAAGTTGTTCATGTGGTGAAATATCCATTATATCCAGAATTATATTCCTGATGTAGATATCATATATATCATATTTTTCAGTATATACATTCATTTATAATATTACATAACATTTAGAAATAAGAAATGAAATGCACCGTTCATGGAGACAGTAAACCGTACGTACGCATGAACGCTACTTTCATTTCTATTTCATATTTAATGGAATGAAATTATAATTCTAAAAAGTTATAATATAATTCCAGTATAATATAACGTATAATAACATTTACTTCATCCTTTATACATCCCACATATGTCATTAATGATTCAAACCACTTTAAGGGTGCGGTAGTCCGCACTTCCTAAAATGAAAATATCGCTTTTACCCATAATGGAAACCATAAAGGTATTCCATAAATGAAAAATACAGAAGCTTAAGTAAAACATAAACATATTATATATCGTATATAAATATAGTGACATCTTAATAGACACCTTTCAAGGTTTTATATGAGTGTTGAACAATCATCGTTTCATGAGGCAGAAATTCGCCATCCACAGAAACAGTATGTTCTTTAACCATTAGATGTAGGAGTGTGTAAGTTTATCTCAAATACTTCTTATAACAACATCCTAGTATATTGAGGATACTGGTGTTGTTACAAAAGAAATTAATAAAAGATTTTAGGGGGTTGGAGAAGCAAAATAACACATAAGAACACAAGAGAAAACACTACCTTTAAAAAGGGTAACGCTTTTTGATTTGAGCTCAAAGGCTTCATTGGGAAGACTTCTGCCCAACATGAGGCTTCTAGGAGTAAAAGTGGGATGTGGAGAGATAAAATGGGCAGGGTTTGGCTGAGGCAAAGGCTTGACAGGTGTGGGTAGGGTGGTAGTGGTGGGGGCCTTTTATAAGAGGATAGGAGGGGCACTCTTGGAAAGTTATAAAAGGTTACTTTATTATAAAATGATTTTCAGATTTAAAAGGTCCCAAAATTATAAATTTCGAGGATAAGGTGATAAGAGTTCGAAATAGACCCATCCAATAGGTTTTTGACATGTGTGGGTCCGATATTTTATATTATATTTTCATTTTATTTAAATCGTTAAATAATGAGATAATCGCTGCATCATCATGGTGTCATAAATAATTTATATTATTTAATGTATAAAAATAATAAAACAAATATCATTATGTAGGAAATCATTTTATCTTTATAATGAATATTTATAGTCAAAAATATGACTTTTATAACCATATTTAAAAATTGTTTTAGTAAAACATCTCATGTTTGTGACATTTTTATTTTAACATTAAATAAAAAGTTTTTAATGTCATTTTCCTACCAAAGTGGCTCCATGGGGTCCTCAAGTTGACCCATGGATTTTATTGGTCGGTCATGACTCATCCAGTAGGGGTATTACATGTGTCAAGGTTATTTCATATTATTATAACATTATCTTTACCTTAAATTACAATAATTACCTTTAATCGCGATTAATTAAACTTAAAAGATACTATTCACCAAAAAATTATTTTAATCCCATTGAAACAAATTTTAATTCCTAATGACAACCATGTATATCATATTTTTAAAAATAAAGTCACAGAAGTGGTAATTTTTCATTTAAACGAAAAATCAGTTTTTTAACTTCCACATAGTGGTCTCACTATTCATCACAAATTGAAGTTTTTCAGAACGATGCCAAAATTTCCCCCTAATCTATAATTGATATTCCAAATTCAAATAGATTTTTTATTTTAAAAAATTCCAAACATATAAGTTGCATTAATTAATTTTATAATTAATTCCCGCTGCCACAACAAATATCGTGTTTTTAAGAAACAATATATATCAAAAGATTGACAATTGTTTTTGTCCAATTTCAATGTGAAATTAATTATAATGACCACCATTGGATAAAATGGTAAAAATATATTATAATTATAGTTTAAAACCACTCAATAGTATAATTTATCACTATAAATTATTTTGATTAAAAAAATTTGTTTTTAAGTATTTTTCACTATTCATAAAAAATTGGAAGTTCCCAGAAAAATACCAAAAAATCAGAATAGGATATTTTTGATATTCCGAATCCAAAAATGAAGTCCATTTTGAAATATAAAATATATATAATTTCAAAATGTGGGTATTACTATTCATAATGGCTATTTTGATTGGTCGTGGTGTGTAAGAATCTCAAACTTGCGTACAATGCAAGCTGTTGCATTATTGAAAGAGAAGCGTATTGTGGAAGCTTGGGGTGTTACACGTAGAATATCGACTCTATGAACTAATGTGTTTATTTTTTCCTTCACCTATTTACAATGATAGATATAGGGATTGTATTAAAGGAAAAATAATATTGTTATGAAATTAATATGGTTCTAGAGTTACATATTACAAAACCTGTTAATGATATGATCAAGAAATGTCCATCTTTAATTTAATTGATTAATCAAAGTGGGGTAAGAGAATAATCATTTATTGAAATATTGTAATATTTTATTATACATTAATTATTATTCTAAATACTAAAAATGATTATATATAACACTAATAATCAAAAAAATAATATCACTATTATTTTTGAATAATTATATTTAAACAAACCCAATTCATAATCATTCATCGAATTTGTGTATGTTCATGTTTGGATCAGTTTAATAACCTACTTGAAATATACATTGAATTTAAAACATGAATGAATATGTGAAAATAACTATGGATATAACATGATATATGTTTTTAAATGATAATTTGTTTTTATTTCTAGTTATATAATATCCATGTCTTATTCATTAATTAATAAAATTGAATTTGATCACCTGGAAACATAGAGACATGATTGTTATTGATATAATCCTCAAGGATAAAGAATAAAACCCCCATGAAAGTAATTTAAAACATCATAACAATTTATATGTCATGCTTGAAGGTGACATTAAAGACTTAGTAATAATTAACTTTTTAATAGAAATATATAAAACAATCACAATTACAAAGCCAATACAAATTATCAAAAATATAAACGTCGATGCGGAAAAATAGAATATATCATATATAGAATGACTATTTAAGAAGAGTATTGATGAAAATGTGCATTAGTATGGAAATAAATTAAGTTATTAATATATATATATATATATCTGTGTTTATTATACATTTGGTTAGTGTATTTTCATTAAAATTAATACATGAGGTATGGGTTGTCGATCTCCAAATCCACTATTTGAATAATATTTTATATTATAATTCTAATTTCCATTAGGTGTTGTATATACTCCATATTTCAGATTTCATATCATGAAATTCAATTTTTCATGGAATTAGTAGATCATGCTTATTCCCTCTTTTTCAAGATTTAATGAATGAATTTCTAACCTCGATATATGTAGTGTTTTTCCACCCGAATTTTAATTATTTGAGACTCATGATATATTATCCACATATTTAATTATGTCTGGTGAATGAAATTCCATAAAATAATTTTTTCCATATAATCATGAAATAAAATAGATTTAAAAGATTATATGATTATCCATGTATTATAATATTTTTATTCAAGGGTTTCCTTTTCCATATCTGAATCCCCCTTTAATATTTTGGTGAAGTAAATGTGTCCGTAATTTCCTAGAAAATATATAAAAAATGGATACTAAAATATGGTTGCAACTTTGGTACAGATTCACCTATGTCCATTCACCCTAAAAATTGATACATTTTTATTGAATCATTAATCACCTAGATTCACAATGACTGGAATTTTACAACACACCTGGATTCAAACTCTCAAAATGTACACATTAGAATATACCCATGTTCTTAATGAACCCTGACAAATAATTTTTTTTACCATTTAATTTGTCCACTAAAAATGAAAAAAATTGATCCTAATTATTATCTTCATTGGATGACCCAACACATTAGATTTACCCTTTCCAATAGATTTTATTGATTAGGGTACATTAGGATACATTCATGATAACCCACTGCTTTAAATTTGACAGAGGGATGTTCTCATAGACATCAACATTATTATTTCTAATTCGGAATTATTTTATGTTTCTGTCTATCATTATATTAACAGCCATATTTTATCCACTAACTGATTGTATAGATAATGTTGTGAATGGTCTTGATGACTCTTATTAGGAATGTATTGGAATAAATTAGGTTGCAGGTTGGGCCTATAATAATATATAACAACTATGAATCAATAGGTCTGATGAAACATAAAAGGGTAGGATTTTGTGTATGGATCCTCGCATGAAAATAAATTGTCTTCAAACAAGCACCTGACCAAAATTATTCATGTTCGATATAAATAATTATATTATTATGACATAAATATGTATTTTTTCATGAATTCATTTATATACATTCATATATGATACCTTCAATTTTATTTGTTTATTCATTCATGTTGTTTAGTTATTCCTATAATATCACTTATTCCATGATTATAGAATAAAAGCTTATAGAGTATACCACCGTTTATTGATCATCTGAGATCACAATTATTTTTTTTACTTTACCTTTTAACACTATAAAAGGTCTATTTTCCATATTCAGATATTTTAAGAAAGGGATAATCATTTTATTATTAGATGTTCATGTTTATCATAGATATTAAAATGTGTTTTATGTATGTATATGGGTTTCAAAGTCTACTAGGATGTCTGATCGTGTGGGATCTCTTATATTTTTTACAAATAATGATATTTAACTACCTACACATCACTTCTGGTGTTTGGGATGTAAAAATGAGCAAATTCATGTAAATGGGTGAAACCACATATGCTAATCATGAAAGAGGAATGAATATAATATAAATAATACACATAAATGAACTATCACAAAATAATAAAATAGTAAAATATGTAAAGGTCGTCATCCTCAACCAGTAATCAGAAATCCATTCTGAGCTCATAAAGATCTACTATGAGTCCATGATAACATATGGAATCCATAAACAACATTAATTTAATAAAAAATATATTTAAATATAGTTTCCAAAAATTAAAAAAACTACAAAAATCTAAATGGGAAGCACAATAATGCCAAATCCTCAAGAAACACAGTGCGGACCACTCCTGAAATGAACCAAGACCATGTCTATAAATAATAACCAAATTAAACACCTAAATCAAATGAATATTTGATCAAAAAATTCCAAAAACCTAAATAACCTGAATTAAAATAGTGAATGAAAGAGATATTACATCCTTACAATTCCTTATATACGAGATGAATAGAAAACTCCCATCAATGATAATTATTTTTCAATGATATAGTGACATATTCCCCACAAGACCCTAATTATTGGACCAAAATTAGCTAGAAATAATGAAAATGAATTATATGAAGAAATGGAGGGTCTTACCTAGAATTAGAGAGAAAAACAACTCCAGAATCACTTAAGTTAAAGGGAGATAAGAGTGGTGAAGAGGATACTATAGAGGAATCTACCATTTATCAGTTGACTATAAGAATAATAACCCTAAGAGATTCCAAAATTTAATCCAAAGAGAAATTAATAAATTTCTCAATGAAATTTGGTTCCCTTTATAATTCTTGGTGATCACATGGATTCAAACTACAAATCCCATTTATGCGTAGTGGATTACCACTCTCCCCAAAACATCATTGAGAGAAAACACTAATTGTAACACCATGAGCTTCCACGATACGCTTCTCTTTCAAAAATGCAATAGCTTGCATTATACGCAAGTTCGAAATTCTAACACACCGCGGCCAATCAAAATAGCTATTATGAATAGTATTACCCAATTTTTGAAATTATATATATTTTATATTTCAAAATGGGCTTCTTTTTTGGATTCAAAATATCTAAATTAGCCGATGTTGAATTTTTGGTATTTTTCTGCGATCATCCAATTTTTTATAAATAGAGAAAAATACATAAAAACAACTTTTTTAGTAAAAATAATTTATAGTGATAAATCATAATATTGAGTGATAATAAAGTTTAATTAGAATACATTTTTACCATTTTAACCAATGGTGGTCATTAGAATTAATTTCACTTTGAAATTGGACATAAACAATTGTCAATCTTTTGATATATATTGTTTCTTAAAAACACGATATTTGTTGTGACAGCGGGAATTAATTGTCAAATTAATTAATGAAACTAATATGTTTGTTATTTTTTAGAATAGAAATCATTTTTGAATTTGGAATATCAATTATTGCTTAGGGTGAAATTTTGGCATTGTTCTAAAAAACATCAATTTTTGATGAATAGTGAAACCAATAAGTGGTAGTTAAAAAACTGATTTCTCGTTTAAATGAAACATTCCCACTTTTGTGATTTTATTTTCAAAAATCTGACATACATGGTTGTCATTAAGAAGTAAAATGTGGTTCAATGGGATTAAAATAATTTTTTGGTGACTAGTAACTTTTAAGTTTAATTAATCATGATTAAAGGTAATTAGTGAAATTTAAGGTAAAAATGATATTATAAAAATATGAAAATACCTTTACACTTGTCCTACCCCTATTTTATGTGTCATGGTCGACCATGAAAATCCATGGGTAAACTTGGGGAACACATGGAGCCACTTTGGTAGAACAATGACATAAATAACTTTTTATTTAATGTTAAAATAAAAATGTCACAAACATAAGTTGTTTTACTAAAACAATTTTTAAATGGGGTCATACAAGTAATATGTTTGACTATAAATATTCATTAGAATGATAAATCGATTTCCTACATCATGATATTTGTTTTATAATTTTTGTACATTAAATAATGTAAATTATTTATGACACCATGATGATGCAGCGATTACCTCATTAATTAATGATTTTAATAAAATGGTAGGATAATGTAAAATTTAAGACTTATACTTGTCCAATGCCTATTTTATGAGTCTATTTCGAACCCTTATCACCTTATACTCGAAATATATAATTTTGGGACCTTTAAAATCCGAAACGCATTATATAATAAAGTAACATTTCATGACTTCCCATGAGTGCCCCTCCTCTCCTCCTATAAAAGGCCCCCACCACTACCACCTTACCCACACCTTCAAAGCCTTTTGGATGGGCTAAGATATGAAAACATACTCTCTAAAATTCCCTCTATTACTTCTATAAACCTCACTTTGGGCATAATTCTTCCCAAGGAATCCCTGATCTCAAATCAAAAAGAGTTACCCGTTTTAAAGGTAGTGTTTTCTCTTGTGTTCTTATGTTTTATTTTGCTTCTCCAACCCCATAAAATCTTTTCATTCATTTATTTTGTAACAAAACCAGTATCCTCAATATAATAGGATGTTTTTATAAGATTTATTCGATCTAAACTTACACACACCTATATCTAATTGTTAAAGAACATACTGTTTCTGTGGATGGTGAATTTCCGCCTCACGAAACGATGATTGTTCAACACTCATATAACACCTTAAAAGGTGGACATAAAGATGTCACTATATTTATATATTCTATATAATATGTTTATTTTTTACTTAAGCTTATGTATTTTTCATTTATGGCATACCTTTACAGTTTCCATTATGGGTGAACGCGATATCTTCATCTTGGGAAGTGGGGACTACCACCCCTCAAAGTGATTTGAATCGTTAATGCCATATGTGGGATGTATAAAGGATGGAGTAAATGATATTATATATGATATTATACTGGAATTATAATATAACTTTATATAATTATGATTTCATTCCATTAAATGTGAAATATAAATGAAAGTAGCGTTCATGCGTACGTACAGCTTACCCTCTCCATGAATGGTGCATTTCATTTCTTACCTCTAAATGTTACGTAATATTATGAATGAATGTATATACTGGATATATATGATATATATGATATCTAAATAATGAATATAATTATGGATATAATGTATATTTCACCACATGAACAACATGTAATTATAAGAAGTTTATTTTTTACTCAAGTACCAAAGATCGACAAAATGACCGTTATTAACTTAAATAATTACATAATGTTCCTAACATGGTAATAAGTGATATAAAAGGAATAATGGACATGAAAAAGTATCTTAATCATGTATAAATAACTATAGTTTATTATTCAGGAGAATAAAGAACGATCGAGTCAAGTCAGACACGAGGTAAGGGAACTTCTTAACCCAATTTCTATTCTTTGGGTTAATCTCCTACATTCATATTATGTCATGATATTATTATGTACAATCTTGTATTTGTACTTTCTTTATGTGTACTTATATTGAATACTCATAATAGATCTATTTTATTTTAAAAAATGATTTTTGTAAGGGACTTCATCTCAATCTTGTTTCACTGAGGCATATTTTGTTTTATACACAACTATCCTTTATACGGTGTATAAAACCCTTTGACTTTTACTTTTATTCAAAAAGAAATCTTGTTATACGAAGCGTTTTTACTAAATGACAAAAGGAATGTTTTGTCTTACGTATGCGGCGACAACGACTTCTCCTCCGCCGTGACCATTATTTGAGTTTCGGCTTCCTCTACAAGCCATAACTTTTTTTAAATGAAAAATAAATACAAAGTTTTAATTTTCTTTTATTTTGGTATTGAAAATGGTTTTGAATGTTTTTTTATTATATCAATGTGTTGTATTGATATCTTGTGATTGAAATGTGGAAATTTTATGTTTTCTTTATGCATGTTTTATGTGATACAATTATGTTATGGTTTATGATATGTTTAAACCTGTTCATATGAGGAATGCATTGGACTTAATAAGTGACGGGTGGAGCCCGCTATAGCTCCTCGATGCATCGGCAGGTCGCATGAGACAAAATAGTGTCTTCGCACGAGGCCTTGACAAAATCTTATTTGTAGTCTTGGCACAAGGCCTTGGCTACGTTGTTATGATAGTCTGAAATTATGCATTCCATCATTATGAAAGTGGTTATTGATATTTCATGTGATTATTCGACTAGTAAAATATCCATGTGAGTATGTAAATGGTATTATTTCATTTTAATTTTTCCATATTATGCTAAAGTTCATGTTTAAAAGGCTTTTTTTTAGTTATAGATTGCCTTAAATGTTAATGTTTATTTATGAAAGATTCCGCTATATTGTTATCCTTACTGAGCATCTGAGCTCACCCCTTTCAATGTTTTAATTTTTCCAGGATGTGAAGAAGTATTTTAGGAATGACCTACAGGGATAGTCTAAAGGGGATATGAGTGTGGAAATGGAGACTATGTTATTGCAGTTTTTCACTTTATGATGTAATGTATGACTTATGAATTTATCTAGTGTTTCCAAGGCTACTAAACTAATCGATCTTTTGAGACTTTATTTTTGTGATCAATCCAATGCTACGTAATAATGCACCGACTCTGGGTAACTGGGGTCAAGGTGTTACAGTTGGTATTAGAGGAAGTTTAGTACTAACCATGGAAGCTAGATTTAGATAAACTCTGATTAGAGCACGTAGCCATAAGATAGACTTTGAAGATTAGTATAGAAGAACATCCTAGAATTTTGGTATTATAAAGATTTTATGAGTTTTTTGAGAAATATATCCCTGTCTGGATACGAGCAGGTAGAGGTGGCTCTGGCACAGATGTAACTAGGGGTAAAACCCAAAAACACTGCTGTGATCTAGACTCGAACGAGAACTGGTGCACGACAACGGGCCTTACGACACTCTTGGTTACGACACTCCTGGGGATATGCTTAGGATAATTCTAATTTTATTTAAAAACTACTATGAAGGGTTATGAGTATATACTTCCTCAAGGAAAACATTTTTATGATTATGGATTATATCCATAAATAGTTAAATTTATGTTAAGTGTTTTTTAAATTTGTAATTATGTATGTTGATTCGTAAACTAATATAGTTTATTCCATTGTTTAAAAATGGAACCTAGTGGGAGGAATGGAAACCGTATAAATGCACGCACTCCATGTAGGGATTGCCCTCCTGCTCAAGATAATTATTGTGGAGATGGAGATACAACTGGTGTTGATCACCTTATCACCATACTGGGAAAACTCACTCAGGTTATGAAAAATAACCTTACTCGTATGAAGCACCCTGATCCGCAACGCAGAGGATCAATGTTAGACCGCTTCATGAGGCAACAACCACCAAAATTTAATAGGGCTACAAATCCCTTAGTATCTGAGCAATGGATAAACTCCATAGAGAAAATATTCTACACCATGGGGAGTAGAGAAAGGGAGAAGGTTTTCATGGAAGTCTACCGCCTCACTGGAGATGCCGATCAATTGTGGTCGCTGATTCAAAGCACAAAGGAAGATGATGAAGTATCAAATATGGAATGGAGGGAGATGAAAGAGATTTTCTTAGAAAAATAAATCCCTCGTGACAATCGAGCAGATATGGAAGGGAAATTTCTGAGTTTGAGACAAAAGGAGGATGAGAATGTCGCAAAGTATGAGGCTAACTTTATAAGGTTAGTGAGGTATGTTGAAGATTATATACGTAACTCAATATGTAAGATTGATCATTTCTTTGATGGGTTAAAACCGTTTCTCCATCGAGCATTAGTGTCATAATCTTTCTTGTCGTACAAAGATATAGTCTCGTGTACTATCAAGACAGAAAACGAATTCACTAAATATTATGAAAATAAAGTAAAGCAAGAGAAGAAGAGAATGGTGGAACAAGAGACAGATAAAGGGAAGAAGGGAAAGAAGGATTTTCCATTATGCAATAATTGTGGGAAGAATCACCCTAGTACTTGTCTAAAAGGAATGGGAGTTTGTTATAAATGTGGAGAAAAAGGTCACCAGGCTCGTGATTGCAAGGGAAAGAAAGAGGCTATCAATGTTGAATGCTACAATTGTAGGGAAATAGGGAATTATTCCAATTAATGTCCTAAGAGTCAGGGAAACTTGCCTCAGAAAAGGCCAAGGGGTCAAGTACAATCTTATGTTGTTACTAAAGTTGAAATGGAATAATTAATGTATTGGTGCTTTTTGACTCATGTAATATATTCTGGTTATAAGAATAATGTGATATGTATAAGGATTGTACTGCAGTACTTGTTGTTTTCATTAAGGTTTTAATGTGATGAAGGTAATCCGATTTTTAGTATGTGACAATAAGAGAAACTTTACATTGTTTGGGGAATCTGATGTTACAATTGATTTTGAAATTTAAGGACCTTTTAGAGAAAATCTGGATGGAGGTATTTTGGATAACTATAAAGGTTGGAATGGATTAAGTTGAACATTGGACAGTATTGTTTAAGGTTAAAACATTTATGAAGATTATTTTTGGAATATTATAATTCTATATTTTTAGGAAAAGGACAACCTGCATGTTGGGGGATAACCGGTCGCATCGGACAAAGCTGCAGGAATCAAACCCACAACCATAGTGCAACAGGCCTTTATTACCTACCATTATCCTACAGGAAGTCCCTGGTTATTACAAAATAGTTTTCCTAATATAAATGGTATGTGTTAATACTTTTAACCTTGTACGGTTAGGATAAATATAATATTTTTGAGTTCCATTATCTTTTTGAGTGAAAGATGAGTTTGTGGTAGAAATTAGTTGAAGGTTGAAGCTCTACTTGTCAAGCATATATATATATATATACCTATCTCTTATTCTATGAATACATTAATTCTTAAACTTTATTAAAGGGGTATTAATACAAAAAATGTGTTATCCTAATACCTTAGGTCTTTTCGAACTGATAATATTTTAAATCAACATAGATTGAAGGCTTTGAGGCCCTCAATTTTACAATTGGTTGTGATTGATGACCTCAATCACTCCCTACAAATATTTACGTTTTTCCTCCAATTATATGTCTCAAATTTCCACCAATTTTCTTTTTATTGAGATCATAATTTGGTGGTGACTTTTTCATTTCCATTTCCCTCTTATTAAGGCTATATTTTATTAACCTTATTTCCGATGTGGGTTTTCCACAAAGGTATTTTCTATTTTCAACCTTTTATTTTCAAAGAAAATTTCAAATTGCGATGATTAAATTTATTGATGGAGGGGAGAATATAACACCCTGAGCTTCCACGATACGCTTCTTTATCAATAATGTAATAGCTTGAATTGTACTCAAGTTCGAGATTCTAACACAGCGCGACCAATCAAAATAGCCATTATGAATAGCAATACACACTTTTTGAAATTATATATATTTCATACTTCAAAATGGACTTCATTTTTGGATTCGGAATATCGAAATTAGCCTATGTTTATTTTTTGGTATTTTTCTGAGAACTTCCAATTTTTTATGAATAGTTAAAAATACATAAATTTTTTTTTTTAATAAAAATAATTTATACTGATAAATTATACTATTTAGTAGTTATAAAGTGTAATTAGAATATATTTTTACCATTTTATCCAATGGTGGTCATTAGAATTAATTTCACTTTGAAATTGGATATAAACAATTGACAATCTTTCGATATATATTGTTTCATAAAAACACGCTATTTGTTGTTACAGCGGGAATTAATTATAAAATTAATTAATGAAACTTATATGTTTGTAATGTTTTAAAATAGGCATCATTTTTGAATTTTTAATATCAATTATAGCTTAGGTTGAAATTTTGGCATTGTTCTGAAAAACTTCAATTTTTTATGAATAGTGAAACCACTAAGTGGTAGTTAAAAAACTGATTTCTCGTTTAAATGAAACATTACCACTTTTGTGATTTGATTTTAAAAAATCACACATACATGGTTTTCATTTGGAAGTAAAATGTGGTTCAATGGGATTAAAATAATTTTTTGGTGAATAGTGACTTTTAAGTTTAATTAATCGTGATGAATGGTAATTAGTAAAATTTAAGGTAAAAATGATATTATAAAAATATGAAAAATACCTTTACACTTGTCCTACCCATATTGGATTTGTCATTTCCGACCAAAACAATCCATGGCTAAACTTGGGGACCCCATGGAGCCACTTTGGTAGGAAAATGACATAAATAACATTTTATTTAAAGTTAAAATAAAAATGTCACAAACATAAGTTGTTTTACTAAAACAATTTTTAAATGGGGTTATACAAGTAATATTTTTGACTATAAATATTCATTAGAAATATAAAAATATTTCCCACATCATGATATATTTTTTATAATTTTTAAAAATTATATAAAGTTAATTATTTATGACACCATGATGATGCAGTGATTACCTCATTAATTGATGATTTTAATATAATGGAAGGATAATATAAAAACTAAGAATTAAATTTGTCCAAAGCATTTTTGATGAGTAACTTTATAACCCTTATCACCTTATCCTAGAAATATATAATTGTGGGACCTTTAAAATCTGAAACTCATTATATAATAAAGTAACATTTCATGACTTCCCAAGAGTGCCCCTCCTCTCCTCTTATAAAAGGCCCCCACCACTACCACCTTACTCAAACCATCAAAGCATTTTGGCTCGGACAAACTCTGCCAAACTACTCTCTAAACTTCCCTATATTACTCCTAGAAGCCTCACTTTGGGCAGAATTCTTCCCAAGGAAGCCTTGAGCTCACATCAAAAAGAGTTACCCGCTCTAAATGTAGTGTTTTCTCTTGTGTTCTTAAGTTTTATTTTGCTTCTCCAACCCCCTAAACTCTTTTTATTAATTTCTTTTGTAACAAAAACATTATCCTCAATATACTTGGATGTTTTTATAAGAAGTATTCGATCTACACTTACACACACATACATCTAATGGTTAAAGAACATACTGTTTCTGTGGATGGCGAATTTCTGCCTCACGAAATGATGATTGTTCAACACTCATATAACACCTTCAAAGGTGGACATTAATATGTAACTATATTTATATATGATATATAATATGTTTATGTTTTACTTAAGCTTATTTATTTTTTATTTATGGCATACCTTTATGGTTTCCATTATGGGTAAACGCGATATCTTCATTTTAGGAAGTGCGGACTACCGCCCCCTCAAAGTGATTTGAATCGTTAATGCCATATGTGTGATATATAAAGAATGGAGTAAATGATATTATATATGATATTATACTGGAATTATAATATACCTTTATATCATTATGATTTCATTCCATTAAATATGAAATATAAATGAAAGTAGCGTTCGTGCGTACGTACGGCTTACCGTCACCATGAACGATGCATTTCATTTCTTACCTCTAAATGTTACGTAATATTATGAATGATTGTATATACTGGATATATATGATATCTAAATCATGAATATAAGTATAGATATAATGGATATTTCACCACATGAACAACTTGTAATTATAAGAAGTTTATTTTTGACTCAAGTACCAAAGATCGACAAAATGACCGTTATTAACTTAAATAATTACATAGTGTTCATAACATGGTAATAAGTGATATAAAAGGAATAATTAACCTGAAAAATGTTATTAAGAAAGTATAAGTTAACTCTAGTTTATTATTCAGGAGATTAAAGAATGATCGAGTCAAGTCGGACACGAGGTAAGGGAACTTCTTAACCCAATTTCTATTCTTTGTGTTAATCTCCTACTTTCAAATTATATCATGATATTATTATGTCCAATCTTGTATTTGTACTTTCTTTATGTGTACGTATAGTGAATACACATAATAGATCTATTTTATTTTAAAAAATGATCTTTGTAAGGGACTTCGTCTCAATCTTCTTTCATTGAGGCATATTTTGTTTTATACACAACTTTCCTTTATACGGTGTATAAAATCCTTTGACTTTTACTTTTATTCAAAAAGGAATCTTTTTATACGAAGCATTTTTACTAAAAGAAAAAAGGAATTTTTTGTCTTACGTATGCGGTGACAATGACTTCTCTGCCGTCGTGACCATTATTTGAGTTTCGACTTCCTCTATAAGCCATAACATTTTTAAATGAAAAATAAATACAAAGTTTTTATTTTCTTTTATTTTTGTATTGAAAATGGTTTTGAAAGTGTTTTTATTATATCAATGTGTTGTATTAATATCTTGTGATTGAAATGTGGAAATTTTATTTTTCCTTTATGCATGTTTTATGTGATACGATTATGTTATGGTTTATGATATGTTTAAACCTGTTCATATGAGGAATGAATTGGACTTAATAAGTGACGGGTGGAGCTAGCTATAGCTCCTCGATGCATCGGCAGGTCTCATGAGACAAACTAGTGTCTTGGCATGAGGCCTTGACAAAATCTTATTTGTATTCTTGGCACGAGGCCTTTGCTATGTGGTTATGATAGTCTGGAATTATGCATTCCATCATTATGAAAGTGGTTATTGATATTTCATGTGATTATTCGACTAGTAGAATATCCATGTGAGTAAGTAAATGGAACTATTTAATTTTACTTTTTCCATATTATGGTAAAGTTCAAGTTTAAATGGTTTTTGTTTTAGCTATACATTTCCATAAATGTTAATGTTTATTTATGAAAGCTTTCGTTATATTGTTATCCTTACTGAGCATCTGAGCTCACCCCTTTCAATGTTTTAATTTTTCCAGGATGTGAAGAATTATTTTAGGAATGACCTGTAGGGATAGTCTGAAGGGGATATGAGTGTGTAAATGGAGACTATGTTATGGTAGTTTTTCACTTTATGATGTAATGTAAGACTTATGAATGTATCTAGTGTTTCCAAGGCTACTAAACTAATCAGTCATTCAAGACTTGATCTTTTGTGATCATTCCAATTGTACGTAATAATGCACCGACTCTGGGTAACTGGGGTCAGGGCGTTACACTGATACAAATTGTAAAAAATATTAATAGAATGAACCATCCAATATATAAAACATACTTCTCAAATAATACATTCAAGGAATAAACCCTATCTTTTATGGAATAAATACTTACTATTGTAGGATTTTAGTTTCCCTACCTTGTCATTGCTACCCTGACATCATATTGAGCACCTCAAACGCCCTCCAAGACACATACCACACCCAAAAAAATCACTCATATATTTTCAAAAAGTATAAATACCAATAATGGACTCAATTTAATAAAATTTTCTTTTTCAAGACAAATAATTCATATTTCCTTCTGATTTGAAAACCTGTAAAGACATTGGTTATTACAAACTCCACATCATAGAGGTTCCATCCTCAATAACCTAAGAAAAAATCTCAAACAAAATTAATAACTTGATTTCACAATAAATTCAAAACTAACACATCATTTACCATATCTTAGATAAAATCATACATTTAGAGTGTAACTCAATTTAAAAATCACGAACATATTGACTTTCTTAAAAACAACTTGTTCGATCCTCAAACATAATCAAAAACATATTGAACTACATTCTTATAATGTACTATAGAACATCACATGTAATTAAGAAAAAATAAATATCTTTTTAACCATTTTTAATGTACAATATTAACTTTCAAACACAACATCTTACACATTATAACACCGGGTTTTTTTAAAAGGGTAAACTATGTTCGATGGCGAATGTGACACCCAATAATGAACCCAAACAAACCATGATTATTAAATTTTGACCATTATAAAATATTTTTTTGAATTATTTTATGAATTGGTATAAAATACAAAACAAATTTTCAATGAATTACTAATTTGATAGGAAATAAGGGTTCAATATTTAATAAATATTTATTCTTAAATAAAACTATATTTTCTTGAAATTGTTTTATAATTTTTCTTATAAAATATTATAATTATTTCATTGAATTTTTTCAATTATTATTTTACCCAATTAATTTCATTTTAAAATCAACATATTTATTTTAAATTAGGGTGAAATAAATTTTTTCAAAAAATATTGAATTTTTTGTGAATAGTGGAAAATAACGATTTTTTGTCAAACGATCATTTCATTAAAACAAATTAAGTTATTTAAAAGTCCCATTATTGTTTTATTTTTTCATAAATTAATAAAAATCTTGTTTGATTATATTTTATTAAATTAATTACATTTAAATCAATGTTTTACTTTTTTTTACATTAGTTTATTTTTAGTCTTTAAGACAATTCTTTTAAGAAACAACTTTTTGATGTGAATTATCTTTCCCAATTTAAAAAATTAAAAAACAAGTAATGTTGAATTATTTAAATAAAAAAGAAAAATATATATCTATAAATATTTATATAAATTAATTCAAATTTTTTATCATATATTTATTATGATTTTTTCTTATGGTTGAAAAATTCATTTCTAGAAAAACTATTATTTCAACAAGTGTTTGGGTTTATTTTAAAATTAAAATATTACACTTATATGAATTTAATTAGATGAAAGGGATTAACTATTTGGAATCATAAACTTTAATATTATATTTTAATTTCATCCAAATGTTTTATCAAAATGAATAGTAAAAAAAATAAAAATTTGTTGTGATGGTTGATGATAAAACTAGTTTATCAAGAAGTTAAACTAAAGAGGTATGTTTAATAAATTTTTCCAAAAAAATAATTTTGATGGAATGTGGTGTGTATCATCCGTACCTCTACTCCAATAATTTATTTTTAAATTTTTAGGATCTTTTCTATAGATCGACATTCGATTATTGAATATATTTTTTGAATTTACAATATTTCCAAACCTCCACCCTTATAAAATATCACCCCTTACCCTATCAATTACAAAGGTTTAAAAACATTATTTTAGCCAATACGTACCCAAATCATTTTAACTAATCAATTATCTATTTAAAATTCCTTAGTTTTGACATGAATCCAATATAGGGAAGATTTGGGTATAATCCTTAGGAGGTGGTATAAAATCCTCTCAATACCCTTATAGTTGGAAAAAACATACAACCTACTTTCATTATAATCATTAAAAAATTAATTGGAGAGCTATCAAGGTGCAGCTGTTATTTATGTTATAATGGGCTTACCCAACACTATCTAGGACACCCCATGTTAATCAATAATAGTATTACATAGATCCATATGGGCCACCCAATTATTTTTATGTAATGTCTTTACTCAGTGATATTTGGTCCATCCAATGTTAAGCTATTACAGTATTACCCGATGCTGTATTGGCCTCCCTATTTTTCATGAATAATGTCTAAGAACAAAAACAAGAATAAAGTAAATAATTCTTTAACTATATCAAAAAAATTGTAGAATATAGCCTTTAAAGTATTATTTATATATAAATATGATAATACTATAATTAAAATTATTATATAGATGTTTATATGATGACTATTTTTACCATAGTCAACATACTTATGTAGTTTTTAACACACAAGAGGAATATGGTCAAAACATGTGACATAGAGTTGATTGATTAATTAATTAAATGTTTCTTGTTTATCAGTGAAATAAAATTAATATTATACATTTTAAAACGTTTCCATAAATTTAAATGATTATTAGACGTTTATAATTAAAAATGATATATTTAAAACATGATGAATCAAACTCCAAGGATGATATTTTATCATCTCTCATTTATTTCTGTGAGATATAATCCATATTCACCACTTAAATTTGTTGTGTGGCATATATAATTCACATTAATGTTTTTTATAATTATTATACATAATTTAATGTTGATTTACATATCCATTTTTGTAAATATATTTCATGGGGTTTACTATTTCAAATTTACCAATGTAGTAAGGGATTTCTCGTTCAATTTTTTATTCTTTGAGACGTTTGATATGGTATACACCTATCTTATTTTATGAGGTGTATAAAATGTCCATTTTACAATTTTTATAACTTAACTACCAATTTCAATGATATCAAATGTTTCATTAAATTTTATTTTTTCATGTGGCATATAATTCAATGTTACCAATGTGGTAAGAGTTTCATGTTACAATCTCATCACTTATCAGGATTGTTTGTGATTAAGTCACCAATGTTAAAATACTATGATCATCATATAAATAATTATCATGATGTTTCTTAT
Organism: Viscum album; assembly: GCA_963277665.1. Lineage (NCBI taxonomy): Eukaryota > Viridiplantae > Streptophyta > Magnoliopsida > Santalales > Viscaceae > Viscum > Viscum album. The sequence continues at coordinate 28,540,149 of OY728150.1, read as the reverse complement.
ATTCTAGTTATCTCATGATAATTAATTATTTCCCTTAATTTCTTCTTTTTAGGAACTCAATATTTCCAAAACTATATTTTATGAAATATCCTCTCCTTGATTGAAAACTCCTTGTATTACAAAACCATGTTTTCAAAAAATATTTACACCGATGTTTTATTTATTTTAATTAATAATGGATATTTCCATCAAGAAATGTTGTATCATATTTTTAAAATAATACAATATATGTTTTCATATTTAGTTTTAAATAAAAATAGTTTCAAAATGTCTTATGTTTTAAAAAGTGATTTTCAAAATTAAAAGTTAATTTTAATTAATTTTTATAATGAAATTTTATAGTCAACTAAATTTATTAAATTGAAAAACCATTTTTTTACTTATAATACAATGGAGATAATTTATAATGACCCAATCCTAAATCCATCTCACGATAGATTAATATGCTATAGTTTAAAGACTTGTAGTGATGACTATGGAATGCATTTTCTCGACCATGGCTTAAGGAATGTTATGATTAACACATGAGTCATACAATTCATGAATGATAGGGTATTCCATAGTTTAAATTCATATAGTGAGGGCGATGTAATGAATTCTAATGATCGTTGAATGAGGCATCTCATTATTGACTCATAATGAATCTTATTCATGAATGAATGGGTATTATATAGTTAAAAGATTCATAGTGAGGACTATTGAATGTCTTCTAATGACTGAAGCATGAGGCATATTTTTCATGACACATAACGAATCATATTCCTAAAAGATATGGTATGATACAGTTTGAAGTACAAAAATGGGTACTATGGAATGTCTTCTCGTGATCGTCACATGAGGCATCTTATTATTGGTGCTGAAGGAATCCGATTCAAGAATGACATCGAATTAGTGAGTTTAAAGACATTTACTGAGGAATATGTAATGTCTTCTGTGTAACTTATGCTAGAGAAACCTCTCTCGTTCAACACACCGTAAGAGAAAAATGATTATTATTTTAGGATATGCTTTAGTAATTGTTCTTCTATTGTTACTTAGGGAATACAGGATGAGAATCTCAACTCATGACATAGAAATGGGACCAAGATGAGTAGAATTACCAAATGTATTATTGGGGGGGCTTAGGAGTATCTTAAATCAAGTAAATATGTGGGGTGGATGTTGGGGCCTTATAAGGGAGAAATAAAAACTTTCCTCATCCCGAGTGGGGTTGTGGGAGGACCAGTGATAGTAGCAAAGGGACCAATCATGAGGATCATTACAACATCCCATAAATGATCCTGAGCATGGGTGTAGGGGAATATACACCACAGTAATGGAACAATTAGTGCATATCTTGACACTTTTACATGAAATATTGTGATACATGAATGATTCTGATTTATATGTGAAGAGTTAAATACAAAAGAATGGTATTTTTGTGTGAAGTGGGTTTTTGATAGATGATATCTTTTTTTATAATGATTTTTCTAGATAAATAGTTGTGAATTAACCTCTTAGAATTATTCTATAAATTGAGAGACTATAAATAGTAATTTTCACGTAACTTTCAAACATTGGGGGGGGGGGGTTGTGTGATGTGTGAAACTATGATTTTCATGTGTGAGTGTTATACCCATAGGTTACCCTTGAATATGGGTTCAATGGAATATTTATATGAATTTTCACTATATCACGCCACATTTCACTCAAATGCCTTTGCCACACAACATTTCGGGAAAACCCCATTGATCATGTGGGAACAGGTAGAAGTTATTTTTTAAAAATATCTTTTGGCCAACAAAATGATGGTTAGGGATACTATTTGGATAAAAGAATATCTGATAGAATTATCAAGTCCTTCTATGTGAAAACAACTTGATAAAAAATGATGGTCTTTTGTGCACATCTTGGAAACATACTTGCAATTACAAACTTTTTTTAAAATCACTTAGTCTCGCCATTTTTGTGAGTCTAACTAGAAACCACCAAAACATTGATCCGTAACTTTGCAAAAATATATACAGTTAGTCAAATTATAGTATGTGAAATGTGATACACTTAATGATCAATCCCCTCACCTAAGAGACTACATATTATCTAGGTACCTTGTGTATCTTAATTTTTAATTCCTACATGAACACCAACCAATAGAAATCCTTTATTGAATAGTATCTTCAATGAATAATCCCCACACCACCCCTCATCAACATTATTTTTGGGACATGAACATCATTACCTCACGACATTAAATTTCATGGACTGGCCCTTTTAAATTCCCTTAAACTACAACACTGAACAACATGGGTTTGGATCCCTATCTTGTAAATGTAGTATTTTGGATTCCTCCATGTGGGTCAATCCTGAACAATGGTAAACCTAGGATATTATTCCTATAGACATAGATCTCTAATATACGTCCAATAGGAGTTATGGTAACCTATCAGGATTCTCTCCAATGGTATTTCTACACATTCATGGTCTAACATCATCCCTCTATGGGACATTCATGCTAAATCGTCCTCCATGGGGTGTTCTGATCCCTCCATTAGTACATATATAGGTATGAACTCTCCCCTCATAGAGACCAACCTATTTGATTTTCCTCCATGGGGAATATTGATCAAACAACTCCATCCCTATAAGACGTTAAATTATAGCCTCCATCCATCAAAACCAAATGTTCTAATCTGTCTCCGTAGGACATTAAACACGTGATCTGACCTCAAATGCATAATCTATACAAAACACGGAATTCCTGAGGTCAAATAATTGGATATTATGTGCCTTTGTAATCATCAAAATTATGTTAAAAATTGGATGTGTGAGGTTGAAATCAATAGTGGACTTACGCACCTAGAGTATCTACCTCATGAGCAACACAAGATGCGTTGGGATTCATACATATGATGCCTCCAGAAGATTCCCTCATATGAGTATGAATATAGGTTCCAAAGACAAATAGTGTCTTGAGATTACCAGAACAACTTGATGTTATCATCTACTCCAACAACTGTTTTTTCCCTATTGCGACAAAAGCGTTGTTATTAACAAGATCCACAAATATATGGCATCACAAATGAGTCTCATGAACATGAATTAATTCTATTAGGGAGTATTTTACTAGGGAAAAATCACTAATGTAGAATCCATGTAAGTGGGAATCAAATTCCCATTATCCCATTTTGATCAAGGATCCAACATCATTATCCATGGAGGCATAGGATATGCACCTTTGGAAAGTGGAAAAGTAGGGCAAGAAACATGGGTTGCTACTATAATTTTCACCCTATAAATGAAATCATCTGAAATAGTAAACAATGAGGAATATTCACTAAGTAAACATGAACATGAAATTTTATTAATTATGTTAATTTAGAAGGATCCAATATTCATTAACTTTCAACGGATGGAAATAGAAATACTAAATGGACATTAATACTAACTTGATAAAATAAATTACAAACCATCCGATCTTGAGAGTATTAAGGAGGCTCATATTTTGAAGAGGTGTTAAAATAATGAAAAAAATATAATAGTGTTAAAATTTTATTAATATGGAGTTACAAGGTTTGGTATTCAAATAAGAATCCCATCAAACCCATATTTGAAGATGGAGTTTCCAGATAAAGTTCTAGCTCAAACTTATCTATTAAATCATTAAGAACTTATATATATCACAATATAAAGAAAAAGTCATAAGGGATAGCATGAAGATAAAGATTTTGGAATTTGTGTCTCAATTATAGGTATGCAAAAATGTCAAGGAAAAAAATTGAAGTCACAAGGTATGATGAAACCATTTCCCATAATAATATGAAAATACTACAACATAACCTAGAATTTCATCATAGGATTCTCAAGGAAACCTATAGAAAATAAATCCATATGTTTGGTAGTTGAACCGCTTATAAATTTGGGACAATTCATTGCAATAAAGTATGATTGATCTCTTGACTAACCCATAATTTTATATAGAAGGTATGTAATAATATTTCATAGAGTGACACTATATATTTTTTCTAATTGTGATATGAGTTATAAAATAAGGTTTGGTAGAATAATTCATTCATAATTAGATACATAATAAATTTTATGTACTGCATGTCACCCTCATATGGATGCTTTTTCTGATAGAGAAAAATAAACTATAGATGATATTATATAATCTTGGTTAATGGAATTAAAAGTATTTTGGGATCAGTATCTCCCTTAATAGAGTTCTAATATAAAAAAAGCTTCCATTATAACATTAAAATATAATTTATTTAAGGACAATATGGGATGAGGTGTCAGACTCTTCATAATGGAAGAAAGTTACTTATTGTAATATATTAGGACCTAATATTTTATAAGACATGATAACGATGTTTTGAACAATTAAAAATTATGTTAAATACATAAAAACTCAACATAAATGTTATAAAGAAAATTATTGATAAGGACTCATGTTTGATGTTGGAGATAAGATGTTTCTTTTTATATCTTCCTATAATAAATTCACGAGGTTTGGGAAGAAGGGAATTATCAGTCTGAGATACATCGATCCCATTGAGATCTTTGACCCTGATAGAGTTATGTCCTAGTAACTCACACACACAAATAACATATATCAAGTACATTATGAGTTCCATGAATCATTCTTGAGAAAGTAAAAAATATACACATCACATATAATAAATAAAGAGGTGGTTCTATTAGAGAAATACCATTCATATATCGAGCATTCATTGATGATCTTAGACATAGGTAAACAAATTCTAAAATAGGACAACTCCCCATATCAAAGCGCTGTGACATTACCAGAATTTTGAAGAAGAAACATGGGAACCAATAGAGGAAATGAAGCATAAGTAACCTCACTTATTTTAACCCTGTCATGTTAAATAAAATTCAATTGTTAAATTACTAAATGGTAAAAAAATTAAAATTAATTTTTTTGAAGGTAAAATTATGTCTTATGACATATATGACACAACACTGAACCCAAACAAACCGTGATTATTTAACCATTATTAGTATAACATATCTTTTAAATTTGAACAAAAAAATAGAATTAACTAATTTATGAATAATATAGAAATTATATATTGATTTTATAAATTATTTTTAAATAATTTCATAAAATTTAATAGAGAAATATTTTCTTACAAAAATTCATTTTTCTTGTAAAATATATTTATGGATTTTTATGAAAAAAAATTATAATTGTTTTTTTAACTTTTAGATATGTTAATTTATATATTTAAAATTAAAATTCAAAAAATTATATTGTTTTTTAAATAGGTTGATTTGTTTTTTTTAATATTGTTTTTAGTACATAGTTAAAAATTCTAATTTGTTCTAAATATATAATTTATTTATTATAAATTAAGTAATTAAAATATCCTAGTATTTATTTAATTTGATTATAATGTAAAATAATTATTATTTAGTTATATTTTATCTAATTAATCACATTTAAATCATCTTTATAAAGGATTTTAATATATGTTCATTTTTAGTGTATGAAGCCCATTTGTTTTGAAATCTACTTTAATGTGCATGATGTTTCCCTATTTTAACTAATTAAAATATACCATAACAAAAAATTATTTAAATTAATAGCATAGATTAGATATCTATAAATATTAACTTAATTTAATAATTATTCTTACTTTTCATATAGTTATTATATGACCATTTTCTTCTTTAAAAAGTATATATGGAAACCCAATTATTTACATATGGCTATTGGATTTGTATTAAATTAAATTATGCCAACATTTGGAAATGAATTTGGTAAAATTTATTAAATATATCAAAAATGATTAATTAATATCATATAATATTTTTAACTTATGTTTTTTTCACAAAAAAAAGTAAAAATAGAAAAAACAATTACCACTTTTATTGTTAAAATCAGGTTATTGAGGGGGTTAAACTAAAGAGGTAAATGTAATAATAAGTTTAAAAATTATTTCTATATAATGGTTGATCTATGGATCTAATGTATATATCCAATTATCCTTTATTTTTTATTTTTTCAGTTTCCATGAGATTGAATTCACATTATTGAATAGTTTTTGGCATTTACGATAATGTCACTCATCTTCCCTTGTAAATGGTAACCCTTTTATTCTCCATTACACACATAAAAACAACATTGTTTTTTAAAATACATACCCAAATAACTTAATTACTTCCCTTAAAAAATCATAAAGGATATATTTATATAATAAATTCAATCTTGGGAGACTTTAGGTTTTATCCTAATGAGGAGGTCTAAAGAAGATGTATCATTCATAACATATAATGTTTGATTTATTTCCTATTATGCCTCTTTCAAATATTTTTAAATCATGAACATATAATTATATAATTATCTTCAATATAATAATATGGTATTATTTTAATGGAATAAATCAAATCAATATATAATTCTATCAATTGAGAAACAAAACCAGCATTCTTGTGTATAACGTAATACCACCTCACAAACTGATGCAATTTAGTTTCCATATTTCCCTCACACATCTATTTATAAGGATGGATTAAATTTTTTAACATTATATTAATTAAATATAAATATTTTTTTACTAATAATATATATTATACGTCTTTACCTTACCATCCACTGAAAATGATAATAAATTTAATGTTTATGGAGTACGAACACCTCATGAAGCGTTGTGATTTGTTTTTAACCGCATCACATGGATGATATATATGACTTTTTTAATGAAAAAATATAATTTTTATGATATAATTATCATTATTGAATGGTAAATTTACACATATATTAATTAAATCAATGTTTCTAAAATATAAAAATATTACTCATGTGTTTGTATAGTCTACCGACTCTATGATCGTAACATTGTCTTTTTCATAACCAACCATAATTATTGGGTTCAAACGTATAATATTTTTATAAAAAAATAATTATATGATGATTATTTTATGGATATGATTCATTAATAATATATTTGACCTTATTCATCTTTCTAAGGCGATGTTTGAAATAGGATCTGAACATCACCCAAACACCTAACTTAAAACAAAATAATTAATTAATTGAGTTTGACATGATAATGAGTAAAATTAAATATATAATAAAAATGGAAAATACATTATATATTAAAATTAATAATTTATTATTATTATTTATAAAGATAAATACCACACATGAAAAATCATAATCATGGTAAGAGATCTTTCTAACCCACTCATTTCATTGGGTATTGACTATTCTCTCTCTGGTTCAATTTCTCTCTTAAAATTTATTGAATGACACTAAATTAAGTTTATAAGTATATCACAAATATAACTATATTATTCTCCATTTCTATTATTGGGTAATACATTATTTTTTATTATTTCTGAAATTCCTACATTATAAAATATCATTTGAGTATAAATTGATGCAATATTATGCAATGAATTTTTATTCCATGCATAATTCTTAAGTGTTACCTTATGATTCACATAAAATATTTGGCCAAAATATATCAAGAACATATAATTATGGTTTTTCCTAGATTTCACATCAATTCATTTTTCAATGTAATAGACTCATGTGGTGTCATGTATATTATTAGGGTGTAACCATAATCCATTATGGGGATTTTCCACCATATGATATTGTCATGGTAGATATCCTTAACTCATGTTCATGTCATGGATAAATGTTTTTTCAATATTTCCTATGTTACCATGATCTTATAATACCATGTTACTTATGTTATGATTCTATGTCATTTCTAATGATCCATATAAAATCCCTAATCCCACACTCCCAGATCAGGTGCTAAAATTGTAAACATTACATTTTTTGATTTGATACTAATAAAGGTGACCCAATTATCAACACACAAAATAGATAAAATAAAAAGGAAATAATATATCACCTACATCCCAATTACGTTTTATATTTAAGGATTTAAATTATTAAAAAAACAATAACATTAAAAATACCCATTAATTCATTGGATTAATTTTCTTACTATACAGATGTTGTCATATTCCATATCAGGTCATCATCATAATTTTTATGAAAAACATCTTTAGATAATTTAGTTAAAATTATTATTGAAAACCCAAGTGAATGGAATGTTAATAATGGTAAGATAAAATTATCTTTATGGATAAACATAATCACTATTAATTGAATATAATTAGTCAAAATATGTTGGGAATAAGAGTATGATAACATAATCAAATCTCATGATAATAATAAAACAAAAATCATACACATAAAAACTGGATCAATAAAATCTTTTGAATTTAATACAGCTTTAAAAGATTCAAGATTCATTGGAATCAATAATCATGACCCATTTAATATCAATCATGATGAATGGAAATATTTATAACCCATATCATGAAAAATTATAATGTGTTGGTATATTGGAACATTATCTTCATAAAAAATTTTCAAACCATATATGAAATAAAAAGGGACTAGTTAAATACATAGAATAAACCCTTCAAAAACTCTATTGTTTTTACTCTAATTATATTTAACGATGCCCAATGCATTCAAGAAAAATCATTAAACACCCATCATATAAGCTATATCTAGCTCACCCAATGCTATATGGGCACACCCATCATATAAGATATGTCGGATTGGCCATTCACTATCTAGGTGCATGCATCAAATATGTTCTATCATCATCACAAATGATCATAAATAATTCCAATGTATAATTCATGAAAGAAACTATTATAATCCTTCACTCTTTGACCAAACAATATTAATTATTCTTATGTTTCTTGATTTACCTATGGAAAAGAAACTAGTTCCATATCAATTTCATAATCCATACATATGAAGAATATGGATGGTATTAATATAAAATATCCATAGTGTAGTGTATTTAATATCACTATTTATTATAGTGGATCAATATAAATACCATTAAAATGTCATTAAATACATTCTGGAGGAAAAAATGATTTTACTTTATAAATTACTTTTAATATCAAAAAATTTACAAAAAAAATTAAAATTTTTATTATATTGAAAAATATTTTGAAGCCTAAAAAGTAATATAAAATTAAAATAATGAACATTATCGTATGAAAAATTATTAATTATTTAAACATTAAAATCAATATTCTTCATAAAAAATTTGTAAAGAGACTCAAAAGTGACTCATTTGGATATAATTAAAAATTATCATTTTAAAAATACTTTAAAAAGAATGTAAAATATAATATGAAATATATTTTGGAAATTATTTACATATATAAAAAAAGTATCAAAACAATTTAAGAAAACATCAATATGGAAGAGAATGATATCATATCAAGAATAAGATACAAAACATGTACCACTTATAAAGACATTAATGATATTTCATTAATCAATAAGGGATTATATTGAAATAAAACTTGTTAATAAATCATAAAAAATACATAGTAAAGGATATGTGGTCTTGGAAAATAATATCTTATGATTTAATCCATTGGAAACTTAATCATGAACAATCTATCCATGAAATGAGATTGTATCATAATGCATTTTCAACTTTTGTAAATTGTAAATCATAATTCACGTGAAAGAAAAAAATAAAAAGAAACATTAAATAAAATTAATATAATTTTATTCTAGTTATACAATTTTAAATTATAAGTACAAAAACTTCTGAATGAATATAGGGTCATATCATAAAAATATGTCTCAAAGAAAGAGAATTTGACACAAAACCCCCTTATGAAGATCATAACATTGAATTTGAGAATTAATAAATGAATTTATTAGGTGTATCAAATTTAAATACACATAAATATTTTTAAATAAATCATTATATAATAAAAATTCATTAAAAAAATTATTTTATAATATCAAATACAATGAATAATTAATATAACCCAGTGAAAGTAAATTTAATTATGATGTTATTTAAAAATTGATAACATTAAGTCGAATACCCTTGAATGAAATAATTAATTTTGAAACCAAAAATACCAAATTTTATGATAGATTCTTGAAATTTATATTTTTCATGGGAATTATAATCATTATATAGAAGAAATTATGAGCACAACATTACATTATGACTCAATGAAATGAAATTGACGCAAAATCCCTTAATTCATTAGAAATAAATCAATCAAAGTCTTATGAAATGGAGAACCTAATTTGGATTGTAAAATATAAATAATTTCCATTAAATAAATCATGAAATAAATTAATGGGAAGTATATACACCAAAAAATCATGATTAGTGATGAATATGGCATTTGTCTCACAGAAATAAATATTACATGAGAAACCCTTACATTTGGTATGAATTTCCTTTCATACATGTTTGAACCTCCTCTATAATAATCTTATATTAATTTTTTGATTTAATAATAATATTTTCATGTTTTGATACCTTATAATTAAATTATTGTTTATTTTTAAATGCATATTTAAATATATAATTAGTTAAGTCAACGTTAGGTGTTTTGGGGATGTTTAGTCAAATGATTCAAAATAGATTCTGTGTGTAGACTAATGTCAAAGTGGTAATTATTTCATCATCTAAATATTATTAATTATAATATAATTATCTCATTCTAAATTATTTTTAATTTTAAAATAATAAAAAATATCATTGTGGAAAATGATATACTTTACGATCATGCAGACGGTAGGCCAAACATAGGCATTAGTAACGATTCTATTTTTCATTTTGAATTATGAAAATAAAGTAAGAATTATTATTTCAATATAATGATATTAATATAACAAATAATGTAATATCTAGTTAAAGGTACTTATATATATCATTCATGATATGTGGTGATAAAAAACAAATCTCTTTGGGAGTGTGTAGTCCACACGTACCCACAAATGACGTTATTATTTTTTACTGAGTCCAAAGGTAAGAAATGAAATCATATTTTATATTTTTAGAAGGATAATTATTTCATAAAAATAATAATTATTTCATATATATCCCATATATTCAATTACATTATACTTATTGCATTCTAGGTAATGAATTATTGGAAACTCATTCACATCTCTTCGTGAGGTGGTAGTCAACTGTATACATGAGTGATGTTATCATATCCCAGAATGAATGGAAAGTGACAATTTAAACAAGATATAATTAATAAATAATAATAATTATGCTTAAAATGTTTTATAAATACATTAAATAATTCATTATAAAAATTCAGGTGGGGTGATGATGAAAAATGAATGACATCGGTTCGTGTGGTTGTAGTCCTTCATACATAAAGAGATGATTTCATTTACCACTTGATAGAAGATGATATGGATTTAGGTTATTAAATTAATATAACAAAAACTAATTAAATATGTGACATGGGTTTTTTATATCATCATAATTTAATAATATTTGAATGAGGAGATATCTGGAAAAAAATGTGGCTTTGTTAAGTATGATGCCTCTTCTTCGGAAAACCACCATATGTAAAGACCAAAAGGATTATTTTGGTTAATTTATGATCCAAATAACGTCTCAAGGGAGTGTTTATAATTATAATAACTATATTTGGTCTATTATTGGCTTATCCAAGTGGTTTTTATGGTGTGGAGATGAGTGGAGAGGTGTGGCATTTTATAAGTGAGCTGAGTGGCACACAATTAATTCATTAAAATAAAAAAATATATACCCATGTTTTTCACAATCTACAAGGATCCAAAAAAGACCATTATCAAGAATTAAACACTATAAGGTCCAAATATGGATATAAAAAGTATCGAGGATAATTGTTTACGATATTTTAAGCCTTATCATTTTTTAGCCCTAGGTAAATCTATCTTCACCTTAACCACGGTAATTAATGTTTAATGTTTTCACTATTGATTCTGGTCAAAAATCAAGTGTGAATTATTAGATAATATAATATATTTTTATTCCAAATATGGATTCTATTTTACAAATTTATAATCATATAAGTGTAAGATTTTAATTGAAAATTTATTCTACACATGCGATAAAGAAGAATCTTTTTAAGTGATGTATTTTTCAAGAAAAAGTTGATTTTATATTGACTCTATAAATAATAATAATAGTTATATGAAATTAAAAATTATATATCTATGGATATATAATATATATATTACATTTTGATCATTCTTTATAATGGGTTTTTTTATAAAATAAAAGGGAGAACCATTATTCTCTTTAAAACTATTTTCAGAAAAATCATGTTTCGAAAAAGGAAAATAAAATTATACTAAAATCCAATATAAATTTGATTGGAAAGAAATTAAACAGATTTAATTTCATAAATTAATAATTATACAACATTAAATAATATTCAAATCATAATGGGGTTTTAAAATTAATAATTTCATTAAAATCAAATTACATTTTAACAAAAAAAAATAGTATTTCGTGAAATTCATTGAAAAATAAATATTTTCTAAAAAAATCAAAACATTTATCCTTAAGTTAATTTTGTAATAATGATTTAAAAATTATTATTTTTCAAATAAATTATATAAATATTTTCAATTATTAAATATAATAATTTCTCACATAATAAAATAATAGTTTTTTCAATGAAAACATATTTTATATAAATAATATTACTATTCCAAAAATATATATATTATTTACAAATTATTTTTCAATTTATAAAAATTTATTAGTAAATATATATATATATTTCATAAATTATTAAATAATATTCATACATATTAATTTAATTACTAGTTTATATTAGTCGTATTTAAAATTATATTATTTCATGATCTGATTAAACTCGGTGTTTCTTATCTTGTATGCTATCTAGAATAGATTCCATTTTAAAAATCTCACAGTGGTAAATTATCCCCCTTTAATTAATTTAAACATATAATTATGAAGATTATCTTTGATCATTGAATTTTATTTGTTTTAAAATTTATATGTTGTAACCCCACATAGTAAAAAGGTATAATAAAACATTTTATTGATAACAGTGAAATGAAACTATGAATGGAATCTATAATAATACATAAATGGGTTTCCAAATTGGATAAAAATGGTGGAATGTTAATATTTGGACATTTATGAAATTTTTAATAACAAAATATTGATGTATAGTGACATAGATCATTGATCACAAGAAGAGGAATGATCCTAATAATTTAAACTACCACAAAACCATAAAATAATGATGTGTTAAAGGGCCACTGATTTTATCAAAAATGATGGTAATAGGAAAAAAATCAAGATCATTTTCCTAGAGTAGAGGAATTCCTTTTTTATTGAAATGAATAATATAAGAAAACATACGTACTATATGGGTATAATTTCATCGTTTAATGCATTTTTACCATAAATTCATCATTGGATCCAAATGGAAAGCATTAATGACAAAATTATTTATATATATTTTTTATTCCAAAGGTACTAAAATAAAATTATGATTGGTCACATAATAGTCAAAATGAAAAAAATAATATTCACCCTCTATTTAAAAATTATCCGAATATTAATTGGTTGACAAAAATTAAGATATTTTTGGAAATGCATAAACATTCAGATGATAAAATGATACATTAATTACCAAAATTAAAAATTAATGGAAAAAGATAAAAGAAAATTGTTCCTAAATAACCTCAACAATAAATAGTGATTTGAACTCAAAATATATCTCATACCTTTCATATTTCAAGACTAAACATTTGGTGATCTACTTCTGAAATAAAATTAATCAGTTATTTTCCAAATCACATTTCAACCCCATGGTAATCTATACAATTACTCCTTTGTTCCCATGGTTACATCAATATAAAAGATCATAAAAACCATAATGTGTATCAGTACGTTCAAAAATATTTCAAAATAAAGGCATATCTCATGTTAATCCTATGAATTAAATTTACATCAACCAAATGAAATTTTTGTAAAGAATTCATGAATCGCTTTATGATTTCATCAGATAAAACCTCGAAGGAGTCTCTATAACTTTATAATTATGATAATACTAAAACTTAAACACATATGATGTTAATAATAACTCTTAAGATAACATAATATGAAAAAAAAAATTATAAAGTTATGTAAATAATTCTATAACACCATCTATAATGGTCTCACACTTTCACTCTTGGACCTGGGGTCATAATCATAATCATTAAATTTCTGGATTTGGTACTGAAGATGGTGAACCGATTTTCAATATCAAAAAACATTAATATATTAAATAAATATTAGATTAATTATATATCCAAGGACCTTATATGTATATATTTTTAAATAATTAGGATAAACTATTAAATATACAACACTCATGAAATCAAGGGAGTAATTTTTCCACTATACCCAGTATTTCATATTCCATATTATGTTATCATCAACATCCAAATGAAATACTTATATACATAATTTATTTTACATAAATCTGGATAACCAGGGTAAAATAAATCATAATGAGGGTGTGGTTAAATGCCCATAAATGTTAAAAATCTGTATTAACAATTTATTTTAATCAGAAAGAATAGCATGAGAACAATATTAGGATTATATAATAAAAGTACAATAGAAGAAAATAAGAGAAATATTAAATATAAAAGTTGAAAAAATACACATATGGAATTGAATGAATGTTTATAAATAGAATGATTCATCATAATCAATATTACTAAGATGTTTTATATCATTCTTTTTCAAATGTATTATTTATTACCTATAATAATCATAATGCAAATGTGTTGGTGTCTTGGAAAATTTTCTCCATAACCTATTTTAAAACCATGTCTAAAATAAATAGATCCAAGTTATCTCCACAGTATAATGTATCCCATATTTCCCTCTTTATTTCCTCAAAAAAAATTAAAACTTCCAAATGTGTTGGCGCTTCATATGGGTACACCAATTCTCTATTCTATATCAAGCTCAACCAGCACTTTATGGGTGGACCCATAATATAATATTTACATGCTCATTTGTGATCATCAATTATAATGACCAAGAATTTTAAAAAAAGAAGTTTCTATACTTATAATTGTGTCATTTTTTATAAATCACATACTACCACATAATGAAAATATAATAAACTTTATAAATTAATAATGAATGGAAAAAGAGGATTTTTTTTAATAATTAAGGAAATTATACCAATGGATTAGTAACATGAACTTTGGAATACTAATATGAAACTTATGAATAGTAAACCATAAAATAGAATCATATCCTCACCCGTGAATGTATAAATAAAATTGTTTTAATTTATTAATGAAAGTATGATATAATTATATCATAGTATTAGAAAATGAATTTTTTCAAAATAATAAATGATGTTTTGGTTTTTTTGTGAAACATAATTGATTAATTATAATTTTATAATTATTATAATGATTTAATAGAATATTTATTTTCATAAAATATATTCATAAATTAATATTCTGGTTTCTTATGATTAGATTAAAATTTTATGAGACCTTCACTAATTTTTCAACCTATTATAAAATCAGTTATAATTTTGAAAATCATATTTTTGGAATAAATGATAATTTTAATTAAAAGTTAAATTTCTAATATAAAAAAATATTTACATATAATGGTGTTATTTTAAAATTAAATACATTAAAAATGGTTATGGGTAACTTTTGGTTTATTTCAAAAATAATTGAATTGTTGGTGAATAGTGAAATGCAATAATTAATAGTATTAGATAAATACATGAATTATGGAGTAGTGGATGATTTTTGGATAATATAAACACCATTTGATCAAAATAACATGAAATATTTTCTATAGTTAGTCACAATAATCCACACTATTCTTAGTCTTTAGAAAAAAATACAAAATAAATGAATAAAATAAAAAAACGCCCCTCCCCACCTCTATAAATACAACCTTTTATCCTCAAACCTATTAAGCCTTTTTATTATCCAAATTATTCCAAATTATATTCCCATTTCTATTCTACAAGTCTTGTATGTTTTGGTCTCAACAATATATGAAAACTAATTTCCCTCATGAAGTTCCACAAGAGAAGAATTCAATAGGTAAAATCGACATTCCCTATCTTTATTTTCATTCATCATTATTTTATATCCTTATAATATCCCCACATACTATGACAATACATATATGTTAACTCTATTATCTTATATATACTTTAATTTAATTATATTAATGGAAAATGAACCAACATGTCTCTTCGCCTCTTCTATTTATTAAAAAAAATGAAAATATCGTCTGCATGGTGTAGATTTATCACCTTTGTTGACGACATGTTTTTATATTCCTTTTCCTCCAAAAATGATTGATATAAAACCATTATAATGGTTTTTACATATTTTAAAATTTATCTTATAACCCTTTTTATGATTTTAATCTATGTTTTAGAAAAAATAATGGGTGATGAAACAAAACTAGTTTGTGATTATCAAAAACCTCCAAAATAATATAAATGATTATCACTAACATCTTATCTAATGATTCAACCTCACCCAAATAACCAAAAAATTTATATTAACATTTCGTATTCATTATTTTAATTTATAAAATTTTAATTCTATTTTGTTTATCTATTCCCATTTTATATGATCTTACGTACATTTATACAAGTGAAGAAATCATTAAAACCAAGGAATCAAACACTCGCAATCGATGAAATTGTATTTTATAACACATGAAATATTGTATAAATGAATATAATAAAATTATAAAAAATAATGCATGTAGAAAAGGATATTAATTAATATATTAATCGATTTAATTTAATAATCATAGACATTAAGGTCAAGGAAAGGAAACATTTGGACATAAGGTAAGGGGTTTCTCGTTTCATATTTATTTTTGTGAGATATGCCTTATTTATCACTATTTATTTTGTGTGATTTACATATATAGACCATTTTTTTATCATATCAATAATATATCTATCTTCATGGTATTAAATATATCATTTTATGATAATTAAACCTATGTGGCATAAATTTTTACAATTTTCAACTTGGTTAGAGATTATTTACAGGCCTCCATTTTTCCTATAGGTTTAGAATTCCCTCTATTTACCCCGACGTAATTATTTTTTATTTTAATACTTATAAAAAATTATTTTTTTTATGTTCCCAAATCATGTATCCAAATTAGTTCATCCTTCTTTAGTGGGGAAATACATTTTTTAAAAGGGTTTCCTTCCAAATTCCCCACAATTAGTAAGAATTATTAAAGAGAACATTCCAGTTTCTTACCTATTTTAATGTGTACTCCATATTCAATTTTAATCCATAATTCTTTTTCAAAAATAAATCAATTCATCATTTAAAACTATCTATTTCATTTATAATTTTTTTTGAAAACAAATATTAATTTTCTGTTTTAAACACTCTTTGAAATATTCCACAAAACACACTATAATATTTCATTTATAATGTCTCCTAAACAAAATTTTTTCATGATTTAACTTCATTTTGACATAAATTATCATGATCTATGTTTATTTTACCAAATTAATGTTTATTATTATCTAAATAAATTTTATCATTTTCACCATTAGGATATTCCCCTTTGTTATGCCTTATGATATGATTATGATACCCAATTCTTTCCATGGGTAACCCTTATTCTTGATTCATTATATGGGAAAAATATGCATAAAAATGTTATGATGGTTGTTCCCAGATATCATTCCAATTCATGGGGAAATTTTTATCCCCATGAGGCCCCATGTTTTGATAGGGAGTGACCATGCTTCTTTTATCGGACATTCTATACCATGTGCAATGGTGTGGGAAGTTATCCTTGACTCATTATAATGTTATGTTGTTTGTTTTTTCAACATTACTATGATTCCATGATGTCGTGCTCCCATTCTACATATGTTTTTCTTCCTTTTGATTATTCATGTTCAATTCCTTTTAATATCATATTTGTTTTTTTTCTAACCCGTTTTCTTTTCCTTAGTTCTATGTTTATACCCCTACAATGAATTTTAGATCATTATTTTTCTTCTTGTATTTCATTGGTTTATCTATAATTATAGAATACCTCAATAGAATTTTTGAGATATTATATTTTATTAACATTAATATTTTTATTCTATTTCCATTTTTCAATTTTTTTATGTATCTAATCATCCCAATACACTAGACTATACAATCCTTGGATTATAATTTGGTGTTTAATTATTCATAAAATCCTGTAATAAAATGTTTCTAGGGATAGGCTTGTTATTGTTGGTATTAGAGTAATGAATATTTTTGTTTGGGAATTTGTACTAGATAACTTTTTTATGAACCATGGGGAAAATTATTTCACTATGGATGACCCAAATTGAAACATAGGGTATCACAAGTCTGGATATACTTTTCATTTACAAGTTTATCCATCTATGTTAAATTTTTTATTTTTTATATTATTATTAGAAAAGTATTAAACCCCCTTATTTGAATATTATTTTTCATAGTTAATGGCTATAAATAGAGTAACACATTCCATTAATCAATGGGATTATAAATATGATGATTTTCCCAATGATTTCTAAATATGATGAGAATAGGCACTCAAAACACCATGATAGTACTTTGATAAATAGATAAAGTTATGAATAAAAACCTAAATCAACTAGAATTACATCTGTCTCTAGGAAATAACATGTTGTTATAGAATCCTTCATGTGATAAATGTCGCATATCTTTAGTTGATATTGTTATCTTATCATCAATGAACAACCGATTAAATCTATTGAGAATATATTCTATGATCTTCAGTTCATATATGATGAGAATGTTTTGATGGTGGGATATTTTATAGATGGGGAAGCTGATTAGTGGTAGACACTAATCAGGAACAGAATGTCCATAGAGTAAATTGAATCCATGAAATTGTTATATTTCATGAAAATATTTTTTAATAAATATTTTCCCTAAACCCTCTAACATAAGATGAAAAGGGAGTTCCTAGGACTAATGTAAAAAATATATATTTCTATTGGATAATATGTGGGAAAGATCCCAAGGTTTTCATGATATGAATTTTTCATTTTCATGAACTCTAAATTCACAGTGAATCAATTCATTAGCAGACTAAAGATGATTCTATGAAATTAATTATCGATTCAAGGTTCCAAAAATTATGAGAAAATTTTACATTGTTCTTTTATGGTTTATATTTAAATTAGAGAATATAAATCATAATGTGGTATCAGTGAAAAAAATACTAAAATAATGTTTAATATTAGAGGATCCACATATAAATCCCATTATAGAAAGAAGACCCAATGTCTCACATGTCAAAAGTGTGGCAAGAATCAGCCTGGAAACTGCTTAAAGGGAACCACGAGATGATTGAAATGTGGA
The DNA here is from genome assembly GCA_963277665.1 of Viscum album. Classification (NCBI taxonomy): domain Eukaryota; kingdom Viridiplantae; phylum Streptophyta; class Magnoliopsida; order Santalales; family Viscaceae; genus Viscum; species Viscum album. The sequence continues at coordinate 28,520,918 of OY728150.1, read as the reverse complement.
AGATAAGAATATATGGATAATAACTATTGAAGGGATATTAAGAATCCAACTAATGTATAAGATGAAAGGAAGGTTCAGACCATCACTCAGCCTATAGTGTTGTGTTTAAACTAAATATAACATTAAATTTATGAAATCCATTACCCTAAGCCAGGTGTTGTCAGAGTCAATAAATAATAACAACCAGAAAGGAAATAATGAAGAGAATATTACATCACTAACTCTGAGGTGGAACCATAAAATGATGTGGTGACATTTACCTTGGTTATTTATTCAATAATATGAAAATTACATTTTGATTCTAGTTCTATGCATTTTTTAATATCATGAATGTTTAGTAGAATTATTCAAAAACCACCTAAATATATATAGGTTTAGCTATCTGTGATAAGTGAAAATGGAGAAATTATTTTATCCAATGTATATAATTCCTCCCCAGTAAATATTTTAGGACTGATCCTCCCAAAAATTCCTAACATACTACCTTTTTTTGGATTTTTATGCTATATTGGGCCTCCATTGTCTATATTTATACAAATCCAAGAACATCTTTCTAGAAAGGGAGATCACACTTACAATCCTGAAGCATCCTCCAATTATATTAAAATGTATAGGAGGAGGATGAATATCCACTAAAATCATAATCTCATGTATTGATATTATTGACTTATGGTTTAGTATATCTAGCTCAAATGATTGAGACAGAAGAGAGAATCGTTCTCATATACATGCCCATCATGAGGGACTGCACTGATGTATTCACTAAAGAGTTTCCTGGTCTTGCCTCAGATCAAGAGATTGAGTTCTCAATCGAACAAATTATATATCTCTTCCTATATTAAATACACCATATTGAATGGAAACCATTGAGTTTGAGTAAATATATAAGTAGTTATAGGAGAATCCGTACAACCATATTATATTATAGAGTGATTCACCAAGGGGTGTACCAGTCCTTCTCTGTCCAGAAGAAGTATGGATCAATGCACCTCTTCATTTATTATCATGGGATCAATAACATCATGATAATGATAATGTATCCCCTTTGCATAGATAGATGACTTGTTTGATCAACTATGTGGGGTTATGTATTTCTCTAATGTTGAACTTCGTTCGAGATATCACCAATTATAGCTGAAGAAGAAAGATGTTTCCAAGAATGTATTTAGAACAAGGTGTGGATACTGTGACTTCATAGTGATTACCTTCAGACTCATTAATGATCCAGTAATATTCTTGGACATAACTAATATAGTCTTTAGATATTAAATAAATTGGTATTCTTTATTGATGGTATCGTGATATTCTCCAAGAACATGGAATAACCTCTGGAATATTGGAATACTGTTTCTAGGAATTTATGAAGGGACAACATTTATGCAATGTAGAGTAAATGTGAGTTATTGATGGATGATATATCATTCATGAGGTATTTAATCACAATCTAAAGAATATATGTGGACCCTTATATGACAATTCTAATTAAAGAGTGGATCAAGAAAATATCTCAGATTAGGATCTATTTTTTTCTTGGTCTATTTGTGTAATACCAATAATTTGTGAAGAAATTTTCACAATTTTATAACACAAAAACGAAGATGAAATGGAAGGGAGTGGATTTTTTTTGGAGCAGTGAATGTGACCGATGCATTAAAGATTTCAAAAAGATGATTATCACTAAATTAGTACTCACACTACTGAAAAGTTTGGAACTCTTTATGGTGTATAATGATACTTCAAGGAATTAATTAGGCTGTGTACTAATGAAAATTAATAAATTGACACCCTTCAACTCAAGGAAGTATAAAATTTCAAAGAAACACTATCCCATTCTTGATCTAAAATTAAAAGATGTGATCTTCGTGTTGCAAATCTGGTGGATTTTTCTCTATAGGGAGAATTGTGAAATATTAACTAATCCTAAGAGACTCAAATAGATACTCAAACAGAAGGATGTTAATTTGATTCAATGAACACAATTAGATCTCATCAGGGAATTTGACTACTCAATACAATAACATCTTGGTAAATAAAAAAATTTGGTTGATGATCAAAATGGAAAAGATACTACAAAAATATCAATGATGATAATTGTGTAGAATCCTTTTTTCCTAGTCATTAAGGATGTAACATCTTGAATCATTTCCCTAGTTTTTTCTAATCCATTCATCCTGGATAAAATAAATGATTCTCAAGAAAACTGATGTGTAATTTCTGAAGAATGATGAATCCATGTGATGTAAGATCCCTCAAAGTTCATGATTTATTAGGATGATTTGTAAGATCTATGTCACAACTATGTGTACCCTCCAATCAATAGATAAAGTTAGTTTTTTGGGTTATTCAATTAGCTAACCATGTATATTAACCCCGAGATTTCAAAGATGTATTGAGATCTAGGATAGTACTGTTGTGGGGACATTATGAAAAGGGATACCAATAAATATACATCAAAGTTCCTTGTATGTCTTCAAGTGAATGATGAGAGGAAAAAAAGTATAAGGGGATAGGGAAACCATTACCCATACTATAATAGAAATGGGAAAAATCACCACAGAATTTTTCAATGAACTTATGAATACATCTAGAGGAAAAAATGATATATGGATTGTTCTGGATCTTAGTAAAAAGCCATATCACTTTATCGCAATTAGAGATGACTTCAAACTATGTCAACATTAATGGATATACATCAGATAAGTTCTAAAGATGCATATATTACCATTATCAATAGTATATAATCATGATATTAGTTTCACCTCCAATTTATGGAAAAGTATTCTACATTATCCGAAAACTGAGTTGAACATTAATATAGACTATTATCCTCAAGATAAGGGACAATATAAGAAGATGATTAAGACAATATAATACATGTTGATAGTGTGTTCTATGGACATAAAAGGAGGATGGCACAAAAATAATTATGTTCTTGAGTTCTCTTACGAAACCATTTTTCATTGGAGCATCCAAATGAATCAATATGAACCCCTTTATGGGAAAATTTGAAAAACACCAACACATTGGGATGAAGTCAGCGATCTTAAGCAGCTGGTAACTAAAACAGTTGAAGAAATGGTAAAAAAGGAGAAAACCATTTAACAAAAAAACAGTGTGTCAAAAAGTTGACATAATATCAATAGGTATAATCATCGAAAATTCCTAGAGTTTAATGTTGGACACTTGGTATTTCTTGGTATATCATCCGAAAATAGGTTCATGAGATTTTTAAGAATGGAACGCTAAGTAATAGTTACATCGAAACCTTATAGATTATTGATCTTATTTGAGTTGTGGAATTTTTACTATAAGTTACAGCAACCATTTATTATGTACATTAGTTACTCATCAAATTCCACTTCATGAAGTATATAATAGATTCCTCACATATACTAAATTTAGTGGTGGTACATTTGTAAAATTATCTCTCTTATAATGAGTAAGTACTGAAGATCTTAGATCATAGAGACAATGTTAAATGAAACCCAATCATTCACCCAGTCTATATACTATATAAGAACCATAAGAATGAAGAGGAAACATGGGAACAAGATGAATCATTGAAGGAGAAGTACACTCACCTATTTTCCCTATAGTTTGAAAACTGAAATTTTGAGGGAGGAATTTTATAAGGGGGTAATGTAATAACCCGATGATTTATTAACTTTTTTATATTATTATAATTACTTCATATAAAGTAAAACACATAAAACCACAAAAAAAAATGCATTATATATGAATAATTAATAAGATAATAAGATTTTTCATAAATTAAGAAACTTATACCAATGGAAATGTAGCTTGACGTCTGGAATAGTAATTTAACCCTTATGAATAGGAAACCAGCAGATAGAATACTGACCTCACCAATAAATGTTTAAATAAAATGTAGTTATCATATAAATGAAAATATGATATAATTATATCATAGAAAAAGTAAATAAATCTTTTGAAAATGATAAATTATATTGTTTATATTTTGGGAAACATAAATATTTATTTGCAATTTCTAAATTAATATAAGGAGTTAAAAGAAAAAATATTTTCAAAAATTATATTCATTAATTAATATTTTATTTTCTTATGATTGTAAGATAATTTTATGATAACTCAATTAATTTTTAAATGCGTTTTAAAATCAGTTATAATTTTAAATTTTATATTTTTTTTGAATAAATGTTGATTTTACATAAAAAGTAAATTTATCATTTATAGAAATTTATTTCTATAAAATTTTATTCATTTTCTATTTCTACACAACTAAAAATTTCTAATGTTAATTTTTTATTTTTTTTCAAAAATAGTTAAATTTTTGTGAAAAGAGAAATACAATAACTTATGGTGTAAGATAAAACCATTTATTATTGATTCATGTATGCTTCTTGGATTATGCATGCGCCATTGGTTCATAATAACATGAACTATTTACTATACACAATCACAATAATTCAAACTATTCATTGTATTGATCCAAACTAATAAACAAATGAATAAAATAATTAAAAAACACCCCTCTCGTCCACCATAAATATCACACCTCTCCAACTCTTCTCATCCCAAATCTTAACCCATTAATATTTCCTTGTTTCTAGCCATTAAAATTCCCATGTATCTTTCACACGTCCAAAAGGTCTAGTCTCAACAAAATGCCGAAACCAATTTCCCTATGGAGGATCTCAAGGGGATAAATTCAAGAGGTAATATCATCTTTCAATTTAATTAGTTTTTTTCTTTTTTTACATCAATATATAGACATGAATGAAAACTCTAATATATTTTTTATATTTTAATAATATTTTTTAATTTAAAATTATTCAAAAATTCTCTTCTCATATTAATTTTATTCTAAAAATGAAATTATATTCCACATGGTGTTGATTTATCACCATTAATGGTGAAAAGTTTTAATTTACCTTTACCACCTTCAATGATGGAAGTAAAACCATAATAATGGTTGGTACTTATTGAAAAATGTTGGTTATAATCATTTTTATTTTCATAATCTATATTCAATTCCAAATAATTTATAATGTAATAAAATTAGTTTGTGATGATCAAAATCTACCAAAATAATCTAAACGATTATCTACAACGTCTAATCAAATGATTCATACTCACCCGAAATAAACAGATAAATTATATAACAATTTTACCCTTTTTATCTTAATTACTAACATATAACATCAATTATATATTTCTATTCTAATTTTACATGACATTTCATACAATTATTTAGGAGAACCTTGCAAAAAACCCAGGAAATTAACACTCCCAAACGATGAAATCGTATCTAATAACTCATCCAAAAGAACATAAATCAACCTAATAAAATTAATATAAATAAAATAAATTTATAATATATTATTAATTAAAAAATTAGTGTATTTAATTTGATTATCCAGTACATTTATATCTAATAAGGAAACTTTCATGTATTTTGGTATGGGGTTTCTCATCTAACTTTTATTTTTGTGAGATATTCTTTATTCATAACTATTTATTATGAGGGGTGTATGTATAATATCTATTGATGTATCATAACGTAAATCTATTCATCTTTATGTAATTTATGTTGCGGGTTATGATCGTTAAATCTACAAGGCATCCAGTTTGATAGATTGCAATTTGGTAATAGATTCTTTCAGAACCTCCAATTTAACTTCAAGATGCTCATTTTATCACTTTTTACTGATATAATTCTTATTTATTTTTATAAATCTCATAAATTATGTGTATATTCTCCAACATCATATATCTAGATCCGTTAATTCTTATTTTATGGGGAAATACATGTTTTAAAAATGTTACCCTTTTAATTCTTCATGATAAAGAAACCCAATTAAAGGGAACTTCCCAGTTTCAAACCCATGTTCTTGTGCAATCCATAATATTTTTTTATGGAACCATTTTTTTTAAATAACGCAATTAAAAATTAAAAATATATTTGTTATTTTAGTTTTACTGAAAACAAATATGCATTTTCCTCTTTAAATTCACATTAATATTTTCCATAAACTGTAATAAAATGCTTCATTTAAAATTTCTCTTAAACTTTATTTTTACATGTTTACACTAAAGATTGACATTAATTATCATGATATATTCTTATTTTACATAATTAATTTCCATTATTATTTAAATCAATTATTACATGGAATCCATTATGATAAGCCCTTTTGTTAGGCCTTTTGATGTGGTTATGATACCCAATTATTTTCAAGGGTATCCTTTATTCTTATTTTTTCATATGGAACACATGCCAATAAACATGTTATTAGGGGTGAGCCTAAATATCCCTCCAATTCATTGATTAATTTTTTGTCTCATGATACTTAATGTTGGGACATGGAATGAACCAGATTACTTTCTGGTACTTCTCAATCATGTTTAAAAGTCTTGGAAATTATCCATGACACATACTAATGTCATGTAGTGCATGGTTTCTACATTAATATGATTACATTTTTAAATTTCTCCATTCTATACATATTATTTTTCCTTATGTTTATACAAGTTTCATTTCTTTTTTTCAACATGTTATGCCTTCAAAACCATGCACTCTGCATTATTCCTATGTTTATACACTTACTGGTATTTTTATCTCATATCATTTGTTCATGTATTACCCAAGTAATCCTATTAATATATGGGAGATTAATATAAGATAGGATCTATTTATGGATGATTAATATAAATATTTTTTATTCTCTTTCCATGTTTTTTATTTTGTGTACCTAATAATCAAAATTCACAAGTCGTTACGATTATTAGCTAGTAATTTTATAGTTATATATATATATATATATATTGATTTAATAATATGTGTAAAATACTAGGAATTCTATATAAGTAATTTATAATTAATATTATAGAATAAAAAATTGAAAATATTTCATATTTCAATATAACAATAATCATTGTTCTTCTATTGCTAAATTCACCCATGGAAACGAAATGGGTTCCATGTCAATCCCATAATCCATCTAGGGAAATAATATGGATTCTATAAATATATGATATACCATATTGATTTTATATGACATAAAAATTGTTGTTATCTTGGATGAATTGAAATATCATTAATTAGTCATTAAAATCATTCTTGAGGAAAATACCCTTTTATTTTAAAAATCACAGTTAAAAAATAATAATTCAGAAAATATCATGATAATCATTTTCTTTGAAAAAAAACCTTGGAAATATATAATAGAAACACAAATTAAAACTGATATACATGATCTTGGTATAAATAGTTCATGTTGTAAATGTTAAAATTACTATTCCATCCAAACATTTTGTAAAGGGACTCAAAAGTGACTCGTTTATAAAAACATTAATAAATTTAGTTTTTAAATTCATTGAAAAGAGTGTAAAAGGACATTGGATTTTTCTTTATGTAATTAATGATGGTTAGATATAAACTTTTTGAAAACATTTATAAAACATTTATATTAAAGAGAAATACAATTGATATAAACTAAAATACAATATCAGTATCACCAAAAAATGACTTTTTTTAATATTTCATTAATCAATAAGGGGGTAAATTTAAATCAAATATATAAAACAAATTCATAACCACTGAATAATAAATGATATGCAGTTCAATAAAATTATAGCATATTATTTTCTTCACATTTACCTTGAATATAAATAATCTTTGAATAAATGTAAATTGTATCAAATATCATTTTCAATGTTGGTAACTTCTCAATCATAATCCTCGTGAATGAATAACATCAAATGAAACTCTGATTTTCACAAAAATATTTTAATTTCTTATATAAAATTTAAAAATGGATTTATATACACCCCACAAATGAATATATGTGATTCACATAGAGATATGTCACAAAGAAATAGAATATGAGACGAATAACCATTACAAAGTTCCTAAAATTTAATTTTTGAACTATTAAATGAATCAACAATTTTTATTATATTTAAATATTCATAAAATAAGTTTAAATATAACATAATATAATGTGAATAAATTAAAAACCTAATCATATAATAGAAAATATTTTGAAATAAAGTTGATTTAAGAAATTCTATACCACTTGGGTACATTAAATTTAAATATCGTTGGATGAAATAATTAAAAAGGAAATAGAATATAACCTGATGAATTATTGAATCATGAAATTAATTTTTTAATCGTCATTATATTCCCCATATTATATAAACTGTGTTCATTGTATGATAATATTCTTCAATGAAAGGAAATTAAGAAAATATCCTTTAGTGCTTCGGTAATCTCTCGATCCCAAACATATGAAATAGGTAAACTAATATGGATTTTTAGATAAATATAAGTTAAATGGAAATAATCATAAAATACATTTATATAAGTATATACACCACACTATAAATATAAATGGTGAATTTGGAAAAGGTATCACATAATTAAAAGCGAGACGACAAAGACATACCTCTGGTCTGACTTCCTCCATACGTGTTCAAATATCCTATATAATAAAAAGAATTAATTTTTTTATTAATATACCATTAAATATATAATAACTTACACCTGAACCATTTTATTAATTTTTTTATAGTTAAATATTTTAATATTTAATCAGTTATGTCCATGTCGAATGTTTTTAGGATGTTCGGTCCTTTGTTTTAAAATGGAATCGGTGTGATACCCAAGGTCAAAGTGGTCATTATTTAATAATATGTAGAATAATTTTCATGGACTATATATTTTTCTTTTAAAATAATTTATAATTTGGAATCAAATAATGAAATGTGGTTATTCAAAATGAATTACATTTTGATCATAGAGACTGTAGGTTGTGCATACAGATGGGTAACATTTTCTATTTTAATTGATCCATATGAAAAAAGGTAAGTACTATTTTATCATTATAAAATAGTAATAATATCTCAAATAATATATTAATTCATTAAATAGACACAATGATATTTATATATATAATTAGTTGTATGTTTTTATTAAAAAATCACATCGCTTATTGGAGGTGGTAGTCCACATATACTAATGAACGATGTTATAATTTTTCAGTTAGTAGAATACTATGAAATAAATTTTTATATTATCCTTTAAAAATTATATATATGTAATTAATATCAAAATTATGTAATATATATATAATATATTCTTTAAAATTATCATTATTTTGTTCTATGTGATGAATTTGTGAAAAAAAATCACATCGCTTTAGGGGCCGGTAATCTTCCATTCACAGGAGCGACATTGTCGTATCCACTACAAAATGAAAAGTGAAAAGGTATATGTGATATCATATTTAATGTAATATACTTATTTTAAAAATATTGTGTATATATATATTCATTAAATACACCATTATAACATGCATTTAGAAGTGATGATGAAAATCGAATGTCAACAGTTTGTGAGGTGGCACCCCCACAAACACACGAATGAGATTTCATTCCCCTTTTAATGTAAGATGATATAGATCTATGTTAAATTATTATCATAATAAAATCATATTATATTTTAAATACATTTTCTATTATATCATAATAAATTATTATTATTTTCAGGAGGCTTATGGATAAATATAATAAAGAATCTCAGTTATTCTTGATACCTCTTCTTCAGAAAACCTCCTTAGCTTTGACCAAAAGCACTTATTTGGATGTATTTATGATACTAAATTTATATTTATATAGTCGTTATGAAATTTTGAAATATATTTTTAGGGTATTCGCTAACGCAAAGGTCATTTAAGGTGTAAAGAAGAGCGGAGAGAGGGTTGCTGTTTAAAAGTAATGTTAGTGGAACAGTTTAATATTTTGTAAAAAAAGGTGTACTGATGTTTTTTTCCATTAAAAAATGATCCTAAATTGGAAAATATATATATATATATACATTATAGTGTCCAAATATTGGCCTAAAATATATTTTATACTTATTTTTTGTTAATTTTAAACCATATATGTTTAATGTAACCACCCCGTAAAACTGGTTAATCCCTCAATCATGGTAATTAATTTTTATTGATTTAACTATTAATTATGGTAAAAAATAAATTCAACATATTAGATAATATATATTAAGATAATAAAAAATATCCAAACCCTTTTAACAAATTCTATTAAAAAATATGGAAAAATTGAACTTCAAAATAAACCCACAGATACAATGGAAAACTATTTTTTAAAAGATGTATTTTTCATGAAAATAGTGATTTTATATTAACTATATAATATTAATAATTATTATATTAATTTAAAATAAAATTTATTTATATATTATATATAAATTTGATTTATGAAATTTTAAATTGGGTATTTTAATTAATTAAAAATAAGAAACATTATGAATGTTAAAATAGTGTTCAGAAATGTTTTTTTAAACCCAATAATAAACCTATAACAAATATATTATAAATTTGATTCGAAAGTAATTATTTTTGTTCAATATAAATTTACAATATTTAATTAACCGGAAATAATATTCCAAATACAAAGTGCATTTCAATTTACTTAATTCTTGGTAATGAATTAAATATTTAAAAACAATTATGAATTTTCTACTCTTCACTAAGAAGTCAATATTTTCAAAAAAAATTACAAAATTTCACAATAAGTTATTTTTTATATGATGGTTTAAAAAATTATTTTAATTTTAAAAAATATTTTATTTTAATTTTCATTTAGTCAGTAATAATAATGCCTTATAATAAACAATAATCACCATTTCCTATCAAAATCATATTTTTAATGAATAAAATTAGTTTAGAGAAAAATTATTGATTAATTTATAATAATTATACAATAATTTTAAAATTTATAGTAATATATATATATATATATCGTAAATTAGTTAATATTATTCTTACCTTCCAATTTAACAGTGAGGTTATAATTTCCATATTTAAAATAATATTATTATATAGTTCATTTAAGATCAGTATTCCATATCTTCTATTCTATTGAGAATTGTTACCTTTTTAAAAATATCATTATTTTACAATACACTACTTTAATAATATCATTTTATACATTCTTCTATAATTTTATGTTTCATTATATTTTATATTCCCTTTATAGGGATGTTTATCTCAACAAATTCTTTATGTGTTCTCCAGGGTATCCTATGTAGTATTAGGGTATAGAATTGATCATAGGGGCTCATTATAGTGAATAAAATAATTATTTCATGTTTTAATTTCATATTTATGTAATATTAACCTTTTATAATAAATACACTAGGCAACGTGATCTTTAGGGTTGTAATTTTAGAATATTTATACGTAAAAATAATATAATAATATGTATCAATGACATTGGTAATTGTAGACACAACCAAAACACATTGATTTAACATGATTCTTTACCTCTATAATGGATTATAATATCTTTCAAATAGTAAATCTAAATTCTAAATCTGATACCTTGGTGAAAATTTATGATATGATCATCGAACAACCACATGCACCACTGCAGTACATCTATGAGTGTTAATGAACTATCAATATGAATCACCATTAGACAAAACATCCAGTTCAACATCAATATCAATACCAATATTTTAAATTCTTCCAAAAACACATTGAATTCCTAAATTGGGTCAAAACCATTATTTTCATCTCTAAACAATCTCAATGATCCATTAACCAATTTCACCAAACCGACAACCCATACATGGTGAGTGTTTTTTCATACCTTTACCAATAAGGTTTTACATCCATAAGAGAATTATAATAATCACCTAACCAATAATGAAATCTATAAAATTAAAATACTATCCATTTTATTTTCTTATTAAAAAAAATAAAAAACACTAAGATGGTTTCCGACCAAACCCATAGATCTCAAAGCACCAAAACATACACAATATATCCACATATGAGATCATGGTTATACCCACCATAATGATTCCCTTCTGAAACAAATATAATTATATTAACCATGAAATAATATAAGATATTATAAAATATTTCCCTTCAAATAAGTTTATTTCATTAAGGCCCACGTTACACGAAACACTATTTTTAAACAAACTGTGATGGACTATTAAAATAGTACAATTTATTGTTATAATTTTAACCTAGCCATTAATTTTTTTTGTATGAATATTATTAATAAATTTTTGATGTATATATATTTATTTATTTATATGTCTTACTAAATATATAGGTATTGATAAATGATTAGTAATTAATTAATCAATTTTTAGTAAAGACATGTTATTCTTTGAAAATATGTTTTCTCCTAAAATGTTTTTTGTTGTGAGTAAAAATTATAAATTTTTAGATTATTTTATAAATTTAATTTAACAAAATCCATTTAATATTTTAATTCTTCATTTAAAATGATATGAATATAAATTTTTTATAATTTTATGAAAATTATTATTTTTCAATGAATTTAAAATATACCGATATTTATAAAAGAATTTTTTTTAAATAGATTAAAAAGTTAAATTAATTTTTTCACTAGTATTAAAATATAATTAGTTTTTTTATTTGACATATTTTATTTATAGTTTTTGAAATGAATTTTATACTTGAATTTATTATAAAATCATTTTATAATTCAAAAGGGAAATTTTTTTAAAATAATTTTTTCTTTTAATTTATCCTATTTAATTTAAATTTAAATTATTATAATTTTTTATGTTGAATTTTGTCAAATGAAATATATATTTTTAATGATTGACTTAATATTTTTTAAATAGGACCATTTTTATTTTGGTCAATACGAATACTAGCCATACTATTTTTTGTTACTTTGGTAAAAGGTAAAACAGGTAATTCAATATTAAAAAATAAAATGATAAGGATTATAAAATTATATTAGAATATGAATAAATATTATTTTATTTTTATATATCACCCAAAATATTATGAATTATTAATTTCTGACCTTTTGAGGATTCTTGGAAAATATTATTAATTTTATAAAATTTTATTTAAAAAAACGCAAACATGATACCCTGTTGTTTTTTAGAACTAAGATATTTTTAACATGGATTTATCAAGTTTAAATGAATTTCAAGAAATATTATTTTTAAATATAAGTTTTTTATTTTCATTATTGTAATTTTATTTAATTTTTAGGTATGGCACAATTTCGTAAAATTCATACTAAACACTGACATAGTAATTATTCAATTAATGGAAAAAATCTAGTAAATCATATTATAATTATTAAAGTTATTATAATTTTATCTAATTAATATTATATACAAATTAATAGATTAAAATTATATTTTTGGGATCTAATTAAATATTTGGTTCAAATTACAATTTCATTCTTGTTGTTATTAAATTCAAAGTAATTAATACTCTTAAACTTCATAGTAAGATATTTTATGAAACTAACATTTCTTTACATTATTAAAAATTTAATAATATTAAATAATTTTAAAAAAGATAATATATTGTAGAAAAATCATTATTTGGTTCATTTATTGTCTATTTGGAGACATTTTAATCTATAATTGTTTAATTATAATTAAATCTTTTGAAAAATTCCATTAGTGACCCTCTCCTCAGTTATAAAAAGGTCACTCCTTTGTCACTACTTTACCCCACAAATAGAATTTTATATCATCCATAACATTGACTATTTTCTTATAAAATTCCATAGAAACATTTTTAATCTCTTTTTTATTTCTAAAATATCATCCCTAGATATATTTAGATGATATTTGAAGGATTCATTTTGATGAATAAGTTATCACCCTAAACTGTCACATTATTTTTATAATTTTTATTACCATATCAAAAAATATATATTTCTCAAAAAATAAAAAAATACAGGTCCTAAATATTTTTAAAATTTATAATTTCTATTAAAACACTTTTATATATCTCTTTTCCCATCAAATAATACTTTATTGTTTCGCTCGTGTGTATGTATGAGTTAATGTCTCCACATAGCCAAGAAATTCATTTATCATAACCATAATTTCTGGAAGAGTATTATTATATTTTTCATTTATATATATATGATATGTATAAAATATTTTTAATTTTAAATGATAATATATTACATATCTTCTAACCATCCAACCCATTAGATAAAGATAATGTTTCTCGTTCGTAGGTATGGACTACCACCTCCACAAAGTGATGTGATTCATTTTTCAATTTTATTTTACCTATATGGAAAGGTTGATGGCTATAGTTGGATTATATATTAATGATTATTTAATGATTAATTATAATTTACCTTTGATTCCATCACTCAAAAAATGGAAACAATGTTCATATGTATGTACGGCCTACCATTTATATGAACGGTGCAATTCATTTTTAAATATCAACTTTTTATTAATGATTATCAATATTTTTATAATTAATATTCATTTTTCTTAAAACATTATATAATTATGTTAATTAGGTTAAAATGATTCAAGTATAAGGATTGATAATTCCGAATAGAAACAAGCTTGGAAATGAATCAGTTATCACCTGAAACAGTGATTTTACCAATAAATTATTAATAAATTGGTGATAAGATGATAAAAAATCATAAATTTCATGATAGATATATTTTTATTTAATAACTTTATATATTAGGTGTGAGAGTGAGAAATTAATTTTGAGGCATGAGTTAAGGATTTATTTCAGGATCTCTCCATTATTCAGGATTGTTTATTTTTATGTATCTTCTATAGAATGTTTATCTTCAATTTCCATGAATTTAAAAACCATTATCACAATGGATTTCAATATTGTCCAAACAAATTAGTATCATTAATTCCCATGGGTGTATTTTTACATAACGGTTTAAAATGAATATTTTTATCATTTTTTAAACAAGTTTCTCGGTGAAATTATTCACATAATACTAAATGAATGTTTTTTAAAATTACATTCAATGTGGATATTTTACATCTGTATTGACACCATAATGATTTGAATAATCCCGTGAAATGTTTAAATTTTATAATACAGAAGTTAATCTCCCCATGTATTATTTCAATTGATATTTAAAAATAATTTTCTATATAAGATGGAATAATTTTATGACACTAAATATTTACTATGGATATAATCATAGAATATGACTCTTTTATTTTCTATTTGGTTTATGTTTATGATGAAAATATGAATGTTTTATGAACCCCATTATTTTTACCTTGTTAATTATATTATGGTATGTTTATGAATACCATTTCCTTTCATGGATTCTAAATTGATGAATTTTTTATAGTGTTTTTGAAAAAATATTTATATTTTTCATTAAGGATGGATGTTATGTTATAACCAAGTATAAGGGTTATGTTATAACCAAGTATGGATGTTTAGATATAAAAAATGATGGGTCAGACCTATATCTCCCTCCAATGAATGGGTTAATTTATTATATCTCATGATATAGTATTGTAAAACAAGTCGATGAGCTTGATCCCTTATGGGAAACCAGTTAATATTCCTTATTCATCATGGGAAACAAGCCAATATTTCTTATTCGTTATGGGAAACAAGTCAATGTGCTAGATTCATTGTAGGAAATAGGTGATGATTCTTGATATTATAGTCTTGGTATATATCTTTGGAATTTGAAATTATATTGATACTTAATATGATGACACACACAATTATAAGATGAACTAATGGAATGTTATTGAGTTTTAATGAATTATCATTCTTATGATTCTTTTTTTTGAAATGTTAATGTTTTACTTGATAAAAAATATTGATCTTCATCAGATTGTGTATCAACTTTTTAATTTATGGTCAAGATATCATGACCACATTCTTATTATGATAATATGTGTTCATAAATTTTCATATCTCTTAAACACCCTTACTGAGCAACTGATCTCCCCCCTTTTTTATGTTTTCACTCCCATGGTTAAAAAGAAAGGTTTTATATTGGAAATGTCTATGAAGAGTACTGAATGGGGAGATATTCATATGAAATATTAGAGATCCTTCATGAAATATAAATATTGTGTACCTATTATCTAAATACACTAAATATATATGGTCCATATCTATATTTTTATACAATTTATGAAATTTTAATCCATTAATATGTAATATTAATGAAAAAAAATGTTACATCACTATAGATGGTATAAAATCGATATTTAGAAAACCTTTTGAGGTTAGTTTTAGAAAACATTGGGAAAACTAGTTGGGTTATGTCTATGTATAGGATTAAATCCGAATTGTTTTGGTGAGAAAGGTTTATTTTATTTCCCTTGAAAAGAAATACATGTGTGGGTAATATAAGTGGATTTGAATATGGAATATTTTTACATAGGTGTAATAACCTTGAAAAATGAACATTTATATAGACTATATCCTCAACTGGTACATGATAATAAGCCATGTTGCACTCTGATTTTGACACTCCCATAAGATATACTTTAGGTTAATCCGTATTTTATTTGTGAACCATTATGATGTACTTTAATCAATGATAGACATGTATGACCTATGATAATCATATGGATTCATAGATTGAAAATAAGGTTTCCTAAAATAGATATAATAAAAAAATATTCATTTTTCTAATCTGATTATAGTTTCTCAAAATATGATTTTTGTTTTACCGAATGGCCTGAACTATTAAGATTCAAGTTAGTGGATAATGTAATAGAAAATTGAATTATTTTCCTCTTATAAAACCAAATTCAATGAGATCTAGAAGGATAAACCTTGTAATTATGAGAAAAAATTAATATCATAATATTATCAACAATCGATACATATGTGAGTTTCCTAACACACATTACAAGATGAAAAGTGTATTTCATTATGACCATATAGGAAATAAAGATAAATTTTCATCATGTAAAAATATTAGATGAAACATGGAGGATAATTCCTCAAAGGAATATGAATATTTTTTGGGGTTGAAAATAATGACATAAAAATTTAAATATCAAGAAATTGTGAATAGCTTAGTTCACTCAATGAATATGAATAGTGGTTTAAATATGGTATTATATATGTTTTAATCATTTAAATGTGGATATGGGAATTATGAAAATTGATTCCATAGTTGGAAGAAATTTGATAAAAGAACCCACAAGGATTTATGAGTAATGGTTTTTCTGTGGAAAATAAAGAGACATCCAATGACATATGAAAGGAAATATTTATAATGTTTAAGATGATGATTCTTGGTAAATAGATTAAAATTTATTGTAAGGACTAAAATTATTATGTATTTTGATTTTAGAATTATATTGTAAATGTATATTGTGAATACTATTTTTTACATAATTATTCCAAAAACAACTATGGATTATTCCTCATTTTTATTTATTTAAGGAATGAAAATTATATATTAAATGTAACTAATAACAAATAAATGTGATTTAGGGGAAAGATTATATTTTTTCAAAAAATATGATTGAAGATAGGATAACACATAATATTTTCCAATGTGTAAATAATTATTTTTTTGGGATAAATAGACTATTGAAACTGATGGGATATTGTTGTTAACCATGAAATTGGTTAGTTATTTGAGTTATCATTGGTAATTTCTATATCATTTTCAAATGAGGTAATATATTCAATTATATTTGGTTTTATTTAAGGAAAATGATAATCTGATTTTTTGGAATCATGAATGATTTCATTAATGTTTATTGGTAATTTATGTTATTGCCATTTTTTAGAGAATATATGACCAAGGTGTTTATATATAATGTAGGTGACATTAAGAAAATCATTTGGGGATTAATGTGAATTTCATTTTTAAATCCAAGAAAAAATATTCCAAAAAAATTTGGTCGTAAATTTTTTTAAACATATTTTGGAGGATATTTTTGACAAAGTATATATATATTAGATTCAGCTAATCCTTGGAAATTATTGTATATGTTTTAAAAATTAATTAATTTATCTACATAGGATAACATATATTGGATATTATTTTATTAGAAAATATATTATGATATATGGGGTTTACTGTTATCCATTTGGGGATTATGGGATCTAATATAAAGTGATCTTAGTGCATGAGGCATGAAATATTCATCATGAATATTTCTTGTTTGGAGAAAAAGATGATATTGGGGTGGAAATAGAATAATGGATAAAATTTTACTTCTGAAGTAATTATATTTTTTTATGATAAAATTATTGATGTTAAATTAATGGAATAAATCTAGGAAAATGATCATAAGAAAAAATGGTTCCATATAACATTCAATTCCAATCAATTCATTGACTTTTCCATATCTTTTGTATATTGTTCTGTTTTTGTTAACATTATCCACATCATTCACATTCTTATGAACAATGATATCTTACTTTTTTTCATGCTAATATCATCACTTCGAAAAAAATATTATTCTATTAAGAAACCTAGTATGGGTAATCCCATATGACCTTCATACCTATCATTCACTCTTTTCAATAAATATTGGTATTAACTATGTTTGCGATGTCGGTTTCCCTAAAAGAATTTTAAAATGTAAAACCTTTGATTAATAATAATAAGATAAGATTTTTAAGATTCAATTTATTAAAGTGGGTATAATTTTACTTCCAAATATTTTATAAAATATATATCTTTATAAAATATTATAACATTAATATCATGCGTTACATGTTACACCGAGTTTAAACGAATTGTGGTATGCTAATAAAGTTTTTTTACTTGATGTGACAGCTATTATCTAGTCGTTAATTCAGTAGGTATAAATATGATAAACTAATTTATGAAATAAAAATATATAAATCATTCTCAATATAAATTTATTTATAAATTTTAGTAAATAATCATTTATTTTTTTTATCTAATTTTATTCTTCAAAAGTATATTTTCCCCAAAAGTGGATTTATTAAGGATAAATATTATAATTACCTTATAAATGTTTTAAAAGAATTATATTAAAATATTAATTTTAAAATTTAATTCATCATGTGAAAGTTATCTTAAGGTAAATGTTTTAGAATTTTCAAAAAATATTATTTTTCATTGAATTATAAAAAATATTGATTTTTATTGATGATTGAGTTTTTCATTCAAAGTATTTAGAATTTAAAATTATATATTGGTTAGTATTGAATTTTATTAATTAATTTCTGTTTAAAATAATTCAATTAATTTTTTTAAATGGTTTTAAAAATTCAAATTAGTATAATATCATTTTATATTTAAGAAGATAAATTTTCTATAAAATATTTTTTCATTGAGTTTTTCAAATTCAACTAAAAATTAAATTATGAAACATTTTTGTGATTAATTTTCATAAAAGGATACATATTTGAAATAATTTAATTGAAATTTTAAATGTAGTTTAATTTTTTTATTAATATGAATAATAAACTTTGTAATTTTTGTTACCACAACAAAGGGTAAAAATGATAATATAAGGATAAAAAAAGAAAATTACTTTAAAATTACCATTACACTTTACTAAATCTTGTTTTATGGTTATATAACATACCTAATTGTACCAATTTAGATTTTTTGGCCTTTTTAGTCCATATAGATGATATTTTTTCTTTTAAAATATTTTATATATTAAAAAGTCAAGCATGTAACCCACTTTTTTTTAATAACTCAAATATTTTTATCCTGATTTTATCTAGAAAACATGATCGAATATAATGATTAATTTCAAATCTAAACGATTTATATTTATAATGAAACTTTTATTTAAATTTAAGATAATAAATAATTACCATAAATTCATACACAATTTTAACATATTAGTTATTCATTTAGTGCACAGAAATAAAATAAATGATATAAAAAATATTAATGATATTTTAAATTGAGATTATTCATGTGATCCATTACTTTTTTTGTTGGTAATAAAATTTTAGATATGTATTAGAATATTTTTTATAATTTCTATTGTTTTCATGATTTAATTAGATTCAATGTGATTAATAGTTTCAAAATTGAAATTAATCATATTTGATGAAAATAATATTTTATCAAATTATTTAAACAAATATATTAACTATGTAACGGTGGATAGGATTTAATCTATTATGTAACCCCTTTTTCATTTTTAGTCCATTTGGATACATTTTTCTCCATATTTTCTTATTATTATTTAATTTTGTGAGAACTTATTAAAGTCACTATCAACTCAATTATAAAAGGACCCCACAAACCTCACTTATTTACACCACTTTCCGAAATCCATATCGACCACACCCTACCAAAATATCTACTAAAATTCCTTATTACAATTTTTTAGATGTCGGTAATTCCAAAATACCAACCATAGATCCATTTAATGGATATGTAATGGAGTCATTTCCAAGAAGAGGTAGTCACCCTAACCGATCACTATCTTTTTCCACGCATCATTAACTCCACAAACCCATTTATAGTTATCATAAAATATCATTTTAAGTATTCCAATTTTTCTTAACTATTAGTACTGTTATTAAAACACCACTATGCACCCTATTTCTCATCAAATATAATGGGAATGTATTGCTCGTGCATATCTACGGCTTACAATCTCTGTAGAGAAATACTAGAAATTTTTTACCACCATATTTCATGGATTATATTAATAATATTTTTAATTTTTATGTTTTATATTTATAAAATTTTCATAATTTTTAAATTATAATATCATATCTAAAATCGTAACTTTAAAAAAGTTGGTCAACGATACTGTCACTCCTGCGTATGTGTGGACTACCACCAAATTGAAGATATGCGATTTTTCAGTTTCTGTTCTACATTGATGGAAAAGATGATAAATATTATTAATATATGTGATATAAATTATATTATAGTGATTATCTAATGGTAAATTATAATTTACCTATATTTTATTTCATCAGTCTAAAAATGAAAATAGTGTTTATATGAATGTACGGTATATCGTCTCCATGAATGGTGTAAATTGTTTTTATATATATGTTTCTTATGAATAAATTTTAATATTTAAATAACTAATACATATTAAGTCGATAAAAATGAATATAATTCTATAAATTATGGTACTATGATACAATTATAAGGACAATGATTGTTAAAGTGAAACATTCTTGCAAAACGAAGAAGGTATCCCTCAGAAAATTGACTTTAATAAAAAATTATTATTAAATAGGTGATAATTTTTAATTAATAAATCATAAATGGTTTGATATAAAAATATATTTTTATGAAATAAATTTATAAAAAATCAATATTTATTATTTAGGAAGTTTGAACTTTAACATAGAAATTATAGAATTGTCGTAGGCATTTATTTCATAGTCCTGTCATTATTCGTTATTGTTTATATTAATGTATCCATTGGGGAAAAATTCTCTTCAATTTCCATTTATTATAAAAAATTTAAAAAATATTTAAATATTCCTATACAATATTTAAACTTCACTTTTACCCCTGTTTGTTTCTTACAAAATGGTTTTAAATGAAACTCCATCATTTTCTAAAAAAGGTTCTTTGTGGCTTTTCTAAAAAAATGTAAGTAATGTATTTCTAATTATAAAAAATGAGAAAATTTTGTCACTATTATGAAGCTTTATTACTATTAGAATTATTTTCTTGTTTAAAATTTTATATTCAAATAATTATTTTTCATTTATTACTAAGCATGTTTTCGAAATGATAAGTGATTTTAAAATGGAAAAGTTATTTTCCCAAAAAATCCTTCCATGTTATATTTCAATATAATTTTCCATCTAATTTGACTTACTCTAATAATAAATAATAAATATTGGGGACATGGTCTGAGGGAACCATGATTATTCATTATCTTGATGTTTTATTATTTTGATAAAAAGTGGGAAATTTTGTGAAGCCCATTTCATTTCTAGCGGTTATGTTCTAACATAATGTTTATAAAACCCATTTCCCTTTATGGGATCTGATTTGAAAAATATATTCGTTTTTTATTATGGATGTAGGATACATTATTATAATGTATTTTTTATGATATAAACATATGTAGTGGGTATGTTATAACAATAGACTTGTGGGGCCTATATCTCCCACCAATTATTTGCCTAGAGTTTTATATCTCATGGGACAGTTTTGGAAAATAAGTCAAAAATTTTGATCTATTATGGGAAACAATATTATTTACTTCTTCTATTATAGGAAACATATTGATGTTCGTGAACCATTGATGAAAACATGTGTTTATCCTATTTATGATGGTCCTTCTATTTTTCCTTGAAATATGAAATTATATCTATACTTATGATGACAACACAAACACTTTTGACATGAACTATCAGTTCAAGATTGATTTATGGTGAATTATCTTTCTTATCATTGATGTATTTAAAAAATGTTAATATTCTTTAGAATAACCCACGTTTATAATATTTTTATGATTAGGTGTGAACTTTGTATGTTATGGTTAGGATCTCATGCCCTTAATCATTTCATATTCTTTTATATGTTCATCGATTAATATATCTCATGTTCACCATCATTAAGCTTCTTAGGTTTTCCTTTATTAGGATTACTTTCACTATATTATGAATAAATGATTTATGTATTCTATTTATATGAAGATTACTGGTTGGGGAGACCATTATGGAAGATGATGAATATACATCATTAAATAAGATGATTGTGCACATTGTCTCTAATAACACTAATATTATATGGCCATTATGACCCTTTTATACAATTTATTTAATATTCATCTATTAGGAAGTTATATTTATATTTTAAATTAATTGTTTATTATAAACCACAAAATTAAAAAATATATGATTTGGTGGTCCATAAAAAATAACACCCAAATAGATATCTGGTTACTCGAGCTCATAAAAAATCAACATCTAATCATTGGAAAAATATAAATTTATATCAAAAGTTTTCATGGAATGATAATTGAAATCGGAATTAACTATAGGCCACTCTCAACCAACCACTAAAATCCAATAAATAAGATCTATATGAGCCCCAGTTTCATTCCAAATGTCACACCAAACCAAGTCACATCACACCTACCAACCTAATTGGTGTTTTTATAAACCATCTTTGAATGCAAATATGAACATAGAATTCTGGAATATAGGGTAGCCTCATCCATGACAGTAAAACCCAAGAAGACCTCTTTATAAGAATATTAGATTCGTACTTTAAAACCTATTGGAATTGTTTTTGACTTTCCAAAACTCAACTGAGTTTCCAATAAACCCCATAGAATTCAAGGGTATTTACAAAAACAAGAATCCAAAAATAATATCATAGCTTAATTTTTTTTCCAAAAATCAATTCTAAAATAAAAATAATTTCCAAAAAAATATCAAATCAATTTTTATTTTTCCCGAATACCAAAAAATTATAAATTTATTTAAAATCCCCAAATACATGACTATATTACAAGAAAAAAACAATTTTCTAAACCGATTAACTCCAACCTTCTAACTTCTCTTGAATTTTCTTTTCAAAAAACATTTTTTTCTCAAAAAAACACATTTCCTTAAAAAACAATTTCCTATGGTGTAGAAATATGAAAAATAATAAAAAATAGACCAACCCATTAGAATCCATATTATTCTATCACCCATGATAATATATGTGGGAAAAATTGATTGTATAATAATTTTTCTCAGTTAATAATTTATTTTTATGAGGTGTACGGTCGAAAAAACTGATCATATGAATTTATTTAAAATAAAAAACATGACACTATAATTAAGGATGAAAAAATCACTAGCAAGTAGTATATCCCAATGACTCACACCAAGTCTCAACAATCTCATATTGGGATACTATATCTAATCAAAACACCTAATTAATCTAATATTTCCTAATTCTCCCGGGATAAATCCCCCAAATATGTGGGTCTCAACCAAATCTAGGTTACCTAAGGGTACAACTCATCTACCTACCGGCAATAAAAACCTAAATCTTACACTATTACCTCCATCGCATCAAATCACACACCCCAATACCATTTTCTAATTCCCCAGCCCAGATCTCGAGAATAACACTTGTGTGGGATATCTGTTTGATCTCGGGTATAACATCCCATATAATAGTGGATTCAAAAAACCAACGTTTTCCTAATATATTCATCTGGATCCATTTACTCATATTATAATTCATAGTTCAGGAAAGGATCCTAAAATAAATTTATCCATGACTCATCCTTATATTAGACATCAAAAATACAATTTCTAGAAAACAAAAAGGACCTAAGAGGGGCCCAAAGAGTATTATATAAAGAATTAAATCTAACTACCATGTGTTTGAAAGAGAAATAGATAAATAAATAACATATCATCATATAAATAAATAACATGGTACAGCTAGAGAAATAAATATTCTAAAAAGATAACCAAAATAAATTACATTGTCCTACAAAAAACCCACATACCATCTTGGTGAGACCCAGCCTTCTATAACTTGAAAAACATATACCTCATGTCTCATACCATCCAATAATAATTTAATTAGAGAAAATAGGATAACATACCCATGTATATAAAAAACAATGTTGTGTATATGAGTAGGTATGACTTTAATGACCTATAATGAATTCCCAATGCCTCCAAATACATATTTCTCTTGTGATCTAGTTCATATGTGTTCAATACATATAATATTGTGCAGACAAGTCCTTGAAATACACCCACACCACAATTCACACACCAGAATACCTAGAAGGTTATATTTTGATATCTAAGACACCATGAAATATATCCCTACCTTTAAGAATAAATTTATAAGATATCATCAAACAAATAACTTAGTCCATATCCAAAATATTTTGGGTGGAGTCATCCAAGTCCAATAAAAATAATTAAAGTCGATGGATTGGGTCCCATGTAAATTTTTTTGCTTCACTACACACCCAAGGCATTCATATCATCCAATCACACATCAAATCACAATTAAGACTCCTCCCAACCCTTTCCAATACATCAAATAATATCTTCTCTCATCACATATTGGGCTATATCCAAATCATGTTATTCTGATTATCATCCTTCAAACAACCAATTACCTTTCAACCAGTACATTATTGAACAAGACGGCATACTCATGGAAATTCCACTTCTATAACCACTACACAATCCCTCTTGATATGGTTCATGATTAAATAAAATAAGAGATATATCTATATTATGGTGGATCCACGAATTAAACCACACTAAAAGTAGGGAAGGGCCTCTAGACCCTCCCCCAACACCACTATATTTAATACCCGAACTAATGAAAATTATACATGTGGTTGAATCATGTCACATAGCTTACCAAACTTAGGATCACATCATAAAGAATTTGTCTCATAGAAGTACTAAAATTCCATCTAACTCATGTTGATCCAAGGCCTCAAAACCCTCTACCACACAAGAATCCTTCACCTAACCCATACACCATAATCTAAAAAAAGGAACAAACCCCCTCTCACGAATCAGAACTTCTCAAATGTAAATTTAAAAATAAGATATACTCTCATGTCCTAAAAAAACTCAACTCACTTATCTTGGAATCCATTGTTGTCCTTTTGAACCAAATATACTCTATAAGGGATCAAAAACAAAAAATCAACCCAAACCCATGATTTGATACTAATAAGAACATCACATTCATCAAATATAGTTTCAAATTGACATCCCTAGAAACACATATGAAAATATCTACAAAGATACAAGATGAATATTATAAGATTTATAAAATTTTATATCTCCATCATGATTTTAATGAGATAAAAAGTATTTCAAAACTAATCCCCTGAGGCTTTTCCACTACTAAATTTAAAATCCTTACATAGAAAACGATCTTGAATCAAAATTCGTTTTTGAAAAAATATTTTAGACGGAAAATCTATTTCACTATCAAGTCCAATACACCCGTACAAGCAATTCATTGAGAATTATTTGTGCTTGTTAGAACAAGGAGGCAACATCAAACTATTTATAAAGCTATGCAGTCCATATTGACCAATATCCAAACACAATACCATAATAATTTATTTTCAAAACCATTCATTGAAACCATATATCATTTTGGTAAATAATATAATTTCATGCACTAAGATAAAATATACAAAAGTCTAAGAAACATAGTCATCTAAATCTAAAACTACCTCAACTAGTGTTCTAAAATACAATACAATATCATAATAACCACCACTGAGTCGAAGATATCCTTTCTCAGAAATAAACTTCATAAAATTAGATAATTATTATTTAGATCCAAAATTCATAAATTGAATAATAGATGCCAAACATTCTATGTATAATTCTTGTTCTAAATAAATATGAAATACAATGCAATCCACTCCCAAAATGTACCTAGACCTATGCCAAAAAATTCTGATATTAAAAACTATAATAAAATCCCAATTTCATATAAATTTCATAAAAACCCATTATTAAATCCATTTAATAGATAACCATAATAAAACTAGAGAATAGAAACTTGGATACGTCCTTATGGGACATCATCTATTAGTCTCACAATAAAAATCCATCTACTGTGAAAAGTTTTACTTCATACTGTAAAATTTGTGATTCCAAAATACTAATATATTAACCAAAAATATTATGAAAAAATTATATGTAAGAATAGGGATAAAGGGAAGGACTTACCTTGAATCTGAGTAATGAACCACTACTAAATCTCCCAGATAAAAGGGGATTGAAGATAGGGGATTAGGGGGAGAAGAAGTGTCTCCCAATGGTTGAAACAAGATGAAGGGATTTAAGGGGGGTTATAAAATAGGATATCTAGATAAATTAATAGAATACTCTTAAAAAATATGGTTCTTATATAATCTATGGAATTATTAGAGAGTCACAAAACTAATACCATTCACACAAAGGGTTTTCTATCTCATCCTTGATACTTTATAGTGTGAACCTCTTGGTTTACATAATTATTATCATTAATGACATGAACCCCCTATTTTAAAAATGTGAACCACCCTAGGAAGAAAAAATATTGCTCGGAAAAATAATTCATGATGTGAACCCTATGGTTCATGGCCTAAATGACTGTTTCTATGGGGTTTTAGATGTTTTTTCAACTAGATAGGACTCCAACATCAACCCACGCTCCTAAAAACAATGGTTCTTAAAAAAAATCAAAATGAATTTTTTATTAATTTATAAACAATAACAATTCAAATATAAATATTAATTAACTACTCATTACCTTCATCAGACAAAAAAAATCCTTCCATATTTCCTAAACATAATAACATGGGTCATTATAATGTAGGGTCATTCTAAAGGAGATGTAGTGACTTGGTCCGATTATTTTTCAGAGTAAATATATCTAGGGAAACTACAAAATATATTCATATAATATTTATTTTCCTTTCTTTTTAGAGATATATATGACAACTGACATATGAATGTGTTAGATATTGGGATGTATATCAGACTGGTGTAAAAAGCAATCCTTTTCTAAAAGAATCTGTAGGTTACTTGGTGTATGTGTGTTACAACCAACCCCCACTAGAAACCAATACTAGTACATCTTTGAATATGAGATTCAACCCCATATACCTCCACCAATATGTCCCAAACATAGAGACTAAAAACAATGGTATAAATCAAACATATTAGTGGGATTAAACACTACATAAAAATATAAGGATAATAGATAATATAAAAACCACTAAAAAACACAATATTTTAATATAAAATAATTATCATCCTAAAATTAATTTAAATATACACACATCACTATATTACTACCAGCACATAATTAGTGTAGTAAGGTATCATGAAATGGATAGAGAATAATCTCATGACCATATCCTATAATGAATGACACTAAATTTTTTTCATAAAATCTACCATAAAGAATTTCCACTAATTGTACCATCATAATATACAATAGATAAATAGAGAATGAGGAACATAGGTTAGTTAACCATCATTCCATTTTAAACCATGATGATGGGTAGAACACTAGCTACACAAATCATTTGACAATCGGTAGGGTAATCTAACTCAAGTGGGGTTAATATATAAATCACAAGAATATAAAATGGATTGATAGTCACATAGAATTACTTACCTTAGAGATTTACAACCATACACAACTAACTCAGCTTATAAAATCACTACAATATCATGGCTTCCACCATAATATATGACCACCTCTAAAATTAAAAACAACCCACATGGACACCATATAAATGCCAAAAATAATATAACATTTCTATTTTTAATTATCATTGTAAACAATTTCCATATTTATCATTTACCCTCCATGACATATTAATTTAATCCATTAAGTTAAATATAAAATTTCAAAAAATTAAAACATGTATATAAAATCATTATCATTATTTATTATTTTATTTGATCAAAATAGTTTCATTCATTACTGAATTTAAATCAATTCCAACCCATGATATTTTACCAGATTTACCACTCCCATCACCATTTCATAAATAAAAGAATCATGAGGACATCCCTAAAATTACCAAAGAAATACTACCAACCCATTGGATAACACATTCTAAGAAACAATGGAAACTAGTCACATAATCACATCACCACCACATACCAATTCCCATCACATAAATTTCCATTCATGACATCCTACTCGCAATAATAACCAATAATAATGACCACAACTTTGGATCTAAAACCCTAAAAACACTCCCATACACACAATATTGTCAAAAAAACTCAATTACCATATAAAAACCATGATAACAAATAAATAAAAATAATACATTGGTCACAAAAAAATTCCCTACACATTGAAATTTCTGTATTTCATTTTAAATCATATGTGTAACACCCCAGGTAAATAAAGAATATGACATTTTTATATTTATCCATATTTGTGAATAAAATATTAATATTAATTTAAAGGGGACGCTATGCTCGATGGCGTACGCAATACGCAACAACAAGTGTCATGGGAATCTTACGTTGCACTCTAATAATAAAATAATATTATTTTAAATGGTAGTTTACGCCTAGCCGTTGTAATGGAGGAATGAATAGAACCAACTAAAAAATTATTATATATGTTTTACAATAAATGTTAGAGGATTAAAAATGTGAATGAATCCAATTTTTAAGCATAAACATTCTAATATTCATTTAAAGGTTGATTAACCGCCTTTCGATGGCGAACCACTTTTAAGTCCGCTTTTTAACAATTTTATTTGTTATATATGACAAAATAAAATTCTTCTTTAGAATCGGGACATCAAAATTTACTTTGTGTAAATTTTTGGTATTTTTCCGATAAAGTTCACTTTTTTAATGAATAGTGAAAAATGTTGTATTTTAATTCAAAACCACTTTTAATATAATTTATTTATATGATTAGATTATATTTTGAATTGGTTTTAAAGTTCAATTAGAATATATTTTTACCATTTAATCCAATTTTGGTCATTGAAATTAATTTCACATTGAAATCGGACTTAAACTAGTGTCAATCTTTTGATACTTATTGTTTCATAAAAACACGCTATTTGCTCTAATAGCGGGAATTATTTATTAAATGAATTAATGAAACTTATATGTTTTGAATTTTGTAAAATAGACTTCATTTTTGAATTTGGAAAATCAAATACAGCTTGTGGTGAAGTTTTGGTATTTTTCTGAAGAACTTCAATTTTTGATGATTATTGAAACCACTAAGTGGTACTTATAAAAACTGATTTTCCGTTTAAATGAAATTTTACCACCTCTGTGTTTTGAATTTCAAAAATCCGACATACATGGTTGTTACTAAGAAGTAAAATGTGGTTTAAAGGAATTAAAATAATTTTTTGGTGAATAGTTACTTTTAAGTTTTTAATCGCAATTAGAGGTAATTAGTGTAGTTTAAGGTAAAAATAATGTTTTAATAATATGAGATGAGCTTGACAGATTCCGTACCCTTATTTGATGTGCCATGGCAGACCAATAAAATCTATGGTTCATCTTGGGGACCCCATGGAGCCACTTTGGTTGGGAAATGACATAAATAACTTTTTATTTAATGTAAAAGTAAAAATGACCCAAACATGAGTTGTTTTACTAAAACAATTTTTACATGGGGTTATAAAAGTCATATTTTTTACTAAAAATAATCATTGGAAATATAAACAGATTTCCTACATCATGATTTTTGTTTTATAATTTTTAGACATTAAATAATTAAAATTATTTATGACATCATAATGATGCAGCGATTACCTCATTAATAAAGGATTTAAATAAAATGAAAAGATAATGTAAAATATATGACCTACACATGTCCAAAACCTATTGCATTGGGGGATTTAGAAATCTTATCACCTTATACTCGAATCATATCAATTTGGGACCTTTTAAATCTGAAACTCATTTTCAAATAAAGTAACATTTCTTTACATTCCAAGAGTGCCCCTCCCCTCCTCTTATAAAAGGCCCCCACCTCTACCTCATTACCCACGCTTCCAAAGCCTTTGGATTGGCCAACCCCTGCCCATATTTTCTCTCCACATCCCTCTCTTACTCCTAGAATCCTCACTTTGTGCAGAAGTCTTCCCAAGGAATCCTTTTATCTCAAATAAAAAAGAGTTACCCGATTTTAAGGTAATGTCTTCACTTGTGTTCTTTTGTTTTATTTTGCTTCTCCAACCCCCTAAACTCTTTTTATTAATTTCTTTTGTATCAAATCCATTATATTCTATATACTAGGATTATTCTTATAAGAATAATTCGAGCTACACTTACACACACCTACATAAAATTGTTAAAGAACATTCTGTTTCTGTGGATGGCGAATTTCTGCCTCACGAAACGATGATTGTTCAACACTCATATAACACATTAAAAGGTGTACATTAAGATGTCACTATATTTATATATGATATATAATATGTTTATTTTTTTCTTGATTTTATGTATTTTTCTTTTGTGGCATACCTTCATGGTTTCCATTGTGGGTAAACATGATAATTTCATTTTAGGAAGTGCGGACTACCGCTCCCTCAAAGTGATTTGATTCGTTAATGCCATATGTGGGATTTATAAAAGATGTATTTAAATTTATAATATATGATGTATGTTACTTTTAAATTATTAATATATTTATGGAATTAAAATATACATACCTCTCATTTAGTTTTAATTCCATTAATATGACATAGAAATGAAAGTAGAGTTCATGCGTACGTACGACTTACCATCTCCATGAATGGTGCATTTCATTTCTTACCTCTAAATGATTATGTAATATTATAAATACTTGTATATTATGGATATATATGATATATATGATATCTAAATCATGAATATCATTCTGTATGTAATGAACCTTTGACCACACGAACAACATGTAATTGTAAGAAGTCCACTTTCGACTTAAGAACCAAATATCGACAAAACAAACATTATTAACTTAAATGATTACATAATATTTATAACATGGAAATATTTGATATAAAAGGAATAATGAACTTGAAAAAGGTTCTTAAACAAGTATACATTAACTCAATTTTATTATTCAGGACGTTAAATAACGATCGAGTCAAGTCGGACCCGAGGTAAGGGATCATACTCCTCTCTTTCTTTTTAAGTACACTCTTTTATGTCATTCCTTTTAAGATCGTCTTTCTTGTGATTGGGATGTTATTTTATATTACTATTACTTTAATTTTTATTTTCATATGATGAGAGACCCTATTCTCTCTCATCAATCCATTTTGGAAGTTTTGAGTGGCGCCGTTAGGCTGCCGAATTTTTGTAAGAGATTTAACTTCTCTCTTTCTTTTTAAGTACTCTCCTTTATGTCCCTTCTTTTAAGATCATCTTTATTATGATGGGGGATGTTCTTTTATATTACTCTTCCTGTAAATTTTATTGTAATATTATGAGAGACCCTATTTTATCTAATCAATCCATTTTTGAATGTTTTAAGTGGCGATGTTAGGCTGCCGAGTTTTCGTAAGGGATTTTTCATCTCACTTTTATTCCCGTGAGATTTATGCTAATTTTCCACAATTTCCTTTGAGTGGTGTATGTACTGCCCATTATTTTTCTCATCGTGTAATATACTTTCATTTATGAATATTTACATCAATTGTTTATTGTCCTTCTTTCACGGGGTGTATGTTTCGAATGATACCCATGTCGGTAAGGGAACCTTTCACCCTCCTCTTTTTTAAAGACTTATTTTGTTATGTCTTTTAATTCACATAAAATTATGTTGGGATATGTTCTTCTATATCCTTATTGATTTAAATTTTATGTCCAGGTGATGAGATACCCTTTTTATCTCTCATCAACTCATTTTATGAATTTTGTAGTGATGTCGTTAGGCTCTCAAATTTTTGCAAAGGAACTTCTTAACCCAATTTTGATTATTTGGGATAAGCTTGTACTCCTTGAATATGTCATTCTATGAATATGTGTGAATAACCTATGATTGTTTTACACTTAATATCCACTTATATTTGGTGTATTACTTTTTCACACATAATTATGTAATTGATTTATCCTTAATCCAAGGATACCGTCTTTGTATGAGACTTCGTCTCAATCTCCTTTAATTGAGGCATATTTTGTTTTATACACAACCTTCTTTTATAAGGTGTATAAACCCCTTTTACTTTTATGTTTATCCGAAAGGAATGTTTTTTTCATACAAAGCGTTTTACTAAACGACAAAAGGGAATGTTTTTGTCGTACGTATGCGGCGACAACGACTTCTCCACCGTTGTGACCATTATTTTAGTTTCGGCTTCCTCTACAAGCCATACCTTTTTTTAAAAAAGAAAAATAAATACCATGTTTTACTTTTCTTTTATTTTGGTATTGAAAATGGTCTTCATAATGTTTTTATATCAATGTGTTGTATTGATATCTTGTGATTGAAAAGTGGAAATGTTATGTTTCCTTTATGCATGTTTTATGTGATACGATTATGTTATGGTTCTTGGGCATTATTATTAATATGGGTGGTTCCATGATAAACTAAGGGCGGGTGAGCCCGATATTTCTCTCCAATGCATTCTGTAACGCGAAGGGGTTAAACGTTAAGGTTTCTCCGAAGAGATTTAGGGAATATACTTTGATGTGTATTACAAACGTAACCAAGAGGGTTACTCCCTATGTAAGAATGTTATGAATGCCTCAAGTTACCTTTATGTATTATGATTTCTATGATTTATTCACGATTTTATGAGGTATGTTAAAGTGCTTATGTTTTATGGGTAATGTATGATTTCATTCTTATTTATACATGTACTCATGTTTCCTTTCCATATTTTTATATCCCTTATTGAGCTTTTTATGCTCATCCCAAGTTTTTGAAATGTTTTTCACAGGTCACGGGAAGGGTACATGATATGATGATAGTGTCAAGGAAGTGTCAAGAAAGATTCTCTATTTTATTTTAAATATGTTTCCGTTGATGGGAAAAATGAATACTATCTTTTATGTAACCACTTTGTTTAAATGTGGAATGTAATGCAAGTTTTATGATCTAATTCTCTAAAACTCTAAACCTGAAAAGATCCTCAATGTGTAATCGTGCAATAACTCAAGATTAAGTAAGGTTTAAGGCTGGGGCCTTATAGTTGGTATCAGAGGTCGGTTTAGATAACATTAGAGGATAGGGTATTCTTTAAGCACAAGTGACATTACCATAATGGTTAGGATTTTAGAAAGAGTCCTAGTTTTAGATAAAGTGAATGAGTAAGTATATCTTAGTGTTTACCTTCCTCATTAGTACTTGATGGTTTTTTTTATATACTCACACTGACATTTTTGTTTTTAGTGAATGGATGGATCTAGCAGGCACCAAAGAGACAACATGTTTGAAGGAAACTGTGGTGGTTCTCTGATTAGGATACTAGATAAAATGGGAGATTCAATGAGGAAACTCATGGTTGTTCTAAACCAACAATCAAGGAGTCACGATCAACCACTTGAACCTTGGTATGATCTGTAATGAATCATGTACAAGATGACCAATCGATGTGGAAGTTCGGGTTATAATTATAAAGGTAACCATTAGAGTTTATATGGTCCTTACTTTTGTGGTAATTATGGGTTATTATATGTTATGATGGAAAATGAAAGGCATGAGATAAACTTGAGGGTAAAATATGTTATGATCATTTTTGAATATTTTATCTCGTTTTGGGGAATGTTTTAAGAATTATACAGTTTTGAAAAAAGGACAACACACAGACCGTGTGACAACTCGTCGCGTCGGACAAAGCTGCGGGAATCGAACCCACAACCAAAGTGCGACTGGTATTTATCGCCTACCACTGGACTACGTGAAGTCCCTGGTTAGTTTGACTAATTCTTTTTAGTTTGATGATTTTAGGAATCAAGGGTAAGTTTATTTTGGGTTATCTATGGAAATGATTAACCTATCATGGAGGATATGTGATTAGGTTAATTACTTTTCAATATGAGAATTTAAGAGAAACTGATGTTGTTTGGAGATAAATGTTACAAATTAACTTGGAAGACTATGTGTCTAAATCCTTCAAATATTTGGGATTCAATCTTAGTTTGGTTTACTTTGTAGAATTTTATGGACAAATTGTTTATCAAATGGTCCTCGTTGAACTTTGGGTTTTGTTGGACAAATCGTGGAGATTAAGAATAGATTTTCTATTTCTTAAGGGTTATCCTTTTCTAGATTATCTAATCTTGTACTAACCTTTTTGGTTTTGGTTTTGGTTTTGGTTAAGGTCTAAAGATACGAGAAGTATATATTTCTCTTTTGTGGATTAGGTGATTCTCTAGAAGTTTATTATAGTACTCTTAATGTGAACAAGTATTCCTAAATACTAGTCTTTTGGGGAAAGTATGATTCTGTGTAAGAAATCTAGTAAAATTTGAAAGTCAACATGACAAGTAAGTATGTTTCCTTAAGATCAAAAATAAATTCCTCAATGAAGAGTAACTTAAAACAAAAGTGTTGTATGTTAACTTTTCCAACTGGGGAACCGAATACTGTTTTACCCATCACAAGTTTGTGATTTTCTATGGTTAACTTTCTCCTAGACATGTTTACTATCACTCTCCATCAGAACATGACCCTTTGTTTTTTCCTCCATGTCCATATTTTCATACTTGGAATCCTAGTATGGGTTAACTTAGGTGACCTTTGTACTTATCTTTCTTTATTTTAAAGTGATTGTTTTACTGACACTTGTTCCGATGTGGGATTTTCAATAATGTTTCCAAGCCCAATTTTAAAATTGTGTGGACGCAATTTCCAAAAGGGGGGAAGGATGTAACACCCCAGGTAAATAATGAATATTAAATTTTTATATTTATCCATATTTTTGAATAAAATATTAATATTACTTTAAAGGGGACGCTATGCTCGACAGCATACCCAATACGCAACAACGAGTTTCTTGGGAATATTACGTTGCACTCTAATAATAAAATAATATTATTTTAAATGGTAGTTAACGCCTAGCTTTTGTAATGGTGGGAATGAAATTAACTAACTAAAAAATTATTATATATGTTTTACAATAAATGTTAGTGGATTAAAAATGCGAATGAATCCAATTTTTAAGCATAAACATTCTAATATTCATTAAAAGGTCGATTAACTGCCTTTCGATGACGAACCTCTTTTAAATAAACTTTTTGAAAATTTTATTTTTTATATTTGACAAAATAAAATTCTTCTTTAGAATCGGTACATCAAAATTTATTTTGTGTAAAAGTTTGGTATTTTTCCGATAGAGTTCATTTTTTTAATGAATAATGGAAAATGTGGTATTTTAATTCAAAACCACTTTTTAAGATAATTTATTTATATGATTAGATTATATTTTGAATTGGTTTTAAAGTTCAATTAGAATATATTTTTTCCATTTATCCAATTGTGTTCATTGAAATTAATTTCACTTTGAAATCGGACTTAAAGTAGTGTCAATCTTTTGATACTTATTGTTTCATAAAAACACACTATTTGCTCTGACAGCAGGAATTGATTATTAAATTAATTAATGAAACATATATGTTTTGAATTTTGTAAAATAGACTTCATTTTTGAATTTGTAATATCAAATATAGCTTAGGGTGAAGTTTTGGTATTTTTCTGAAGAACTTCAATTTTTGATGAATAGTGAAACCACTAAGTGGTACTTATAAAAACTGATTTTCTGTTTAAATGAAATTTTACCACTTCTATGTTTTAAATTTCAAAAATATGACATAAATGGTTGTCTTTAAGAAGTAAAATTTGGTTCAATGGAATTAAAATAATTTTTGGTGAATAGTAACTTTTATGTTTTTAATCGCGATTTGAGGTAATTAGTGTAGTTTATGGTAAACATAATGTTTTAATAATATGAGATGATCTTGACACATGTCCTACCCTTATTGGATGTGTCATGGAAGACCAATACAATCCATGGGTCAACTTAGGGACCCCATGGAGCCACTTTTGTTGGGAAATGTCATAAATAACTTTTTATTTAATTTAAAAGTAAAAATGACCCAAACATGAGTTGTTTTACTAAAACAATTTCTACATGGGGTTATACAAGTCAGATTTTTGACTATATATATTCATTGGAAATATAAAAAGATTTTATACATCATGATATTTTTTTATAATTTTTATATTAAATAAATAAAATAATTTATGACATCATAATGATGCAGTGATTACCTCATTAATAAAGGATTTAAATAAAATGAAAAGATAATGTAAAATATATGACCTACACATGTCCAAAACCTATTGTATTGGTGGATTTAGAAATATTATCACCTTATCCTCGAATTATATCAATGTGGGACATTTTAAATCCGAAACTCATTTTCAAATAAAGTATCATTTCTTTACTTTCCAAGAGTGCCCCTCCTCTCCTCTTATAAAAGGCCCCCACCTCTACCTCCTTCCCAAACTTACAAAGCCATTGGCTCGGACAAAACCATCCCATTTTGTCTATCCAAATCCCTCTCTTACTCCTAGTATCCTCACATTGGGCATAATTCTTCCCACGGAATCCATTGAGCTCAAATAAAAAAGAGTTACCCGATTTTAAGGTAATGTCTTCACTTGTGTTCTTTTGTTTTATTTTGCTTCTCCAACCCCCTAAACTCGTTTTATTCATTTCTTTTGTAAAAACTCAAGTATATTCAATATACTAGGATGTTTTTATAAGAATAGTTAGAGCTACAATTACACACACCTACATCAAATGGTTAAAAAACATACTGTTTCTATGGATGGCGAATTTCTGCCTCACGAAATGATGATTGTTCAACACTCATATAACACCTTAAAAGGTGGCCATTAAGATGTCACTATATTAATATATGATATATAATATGTTTATGTTTTACTTAATCTTCTGTATTTTTCTTTTGTGTCATACCTTTATGGTTTCCATTGTGGGTAAACACGATAATTTCATAGTGCGGACTACCGCCCCCTCAAAGTGATTTGATTCGTTAATGCCATATGTGGGATGTATAAAGGATGTATTTAAAGTTATTATATATGATGAATGTTACATATAAATGATGAATATTATTCTGGAATTAAAATATAAATACCTCTCATTTAGTTTTAATTCCATTAATATGACATAAAAATGAAAGTAGCGTTCATGCATACGTACGGCTTACCGTCTCCATGAACGGTGCATTTCATTTCTTACCTCTAAATGATTATATAATATTATAAATACATGTATATTCTGGATATATATTATATATATCATATCCAAATCATGAATATCATTCTGGATATAATGAACCTTTGACCACACGAACAACATGTAATTGTAAGAAGTCCACTTTCGACTTAAGAACCAAATATCGACAATAGAAACATTATTAACTTAAATGATTACATTGTGTTTATAACATGGAAATAAGTGATATAAAAGGAATAATGAACTTGAAAAAGGTTCTTAATAAATTAGAAATTAACTTGATTTTATTATTCAGGACGTTAAAGAACGATCGAGTCAAGTCGGACCAGAAGTAAGGGATCCTACTCCTCTCTTTCTTTTTTAAGTACACTCTTTTATGTCATTCCTTTTAAGCTCATATTTCTTGTGATTGGGATGTTCTTTTATATTACCCTTACTTTAATTTTTATGTTTATATTATGAGAGAACCTATTCTCTCTCATCAATCCATTTTGGAAGTTGTGAGTGGAGCCGTTAGGCTGCCGAATTTTCGTAAGAGATCTAACCTCTCTCATTCTTTTTAAGTACTCTCCTTTATGTCACTTCTTTTAAGATCCTCTTTGTTATGATGGGGGATGTTATTTTATATTCATCTTTTCTGTAAATTTTATTGTAATATTATGAGAGACCCTATTTGATCTCATCAATCCATTTTTGAATGTTTTAAGTGGCGCCGTTAGGCTGTCGAGTTTTCGTAAGGGATTTTTCATCTCACTTTTATTCCCGTGAGATTTATGCTACATTTGCCACAATTTCCTTTGAGTTGTGTATGTACTGCCCATTATTTTACTCGTTTTGTAATATACTTTCATTTATGAGTATTTACATCAATGTTGTATTGTCCTTCTTTCACGAGGTGTATGTTTCGAAAGATACCCATGTCGGTAAGGGAACCTTTTACCCTGCTCATTTTAAAAGACTTCTTTTGTTATGTCTTTTAATTCACATAACATTATGTTGGGATATGTTCTTCTATATCCTTAGTGATTTAAATTTTATGTCCAAGTGATGATATACCCTTTTTATCACTCATCAACTCATTTTCTGAATTTTGTAGTGACGCCGTTAGGCTGTCAAATTTTTGCAAGGGAACTTCTTAACCCAATTTTGATTCATTGGGATAAGATTGTACTCATTGAATATGTCGTTCTATGAATATGTGTGAATAACATCTGATTGTTTTACACTTAATATCCACTTATATTTTGTGTATTAGTTTGTCACACATAATTATGTAATTGATTTATCCTTAATCCAAAGATACCATCTTTGTATGGGACTTCGTCTCAATCTTCTTTCATTGAGGCATATTTTGTTTTATACACAACCTTCGTTTATAAGGTGTATAAACCCCTTTTACTTTTACGTTTATCCGAAAGGAATATTTTTTTTATACAAAGCGTTTTACTAAACGACAAAAGGGAATGTTTTTGTCGTACGTATGCGGCGACAACGACTTCTCTGCTTCCATGACCATTATTTGAGTATCGGCTTCCTCTACAAGCCATAACGTTTTTTAAAAAAGAAAAATAAATACCATGTTTTACTTTTCCTTTATTTTGGTATTTAAAATGGTTTTCATAATGTTTTTATATCAATGTGTTTTATTGATATCTTGTGATTGAAAAGTGGAAATGTTATGTTTCCTTTATGCATGTTTTATGTGATACGATTATTTTATGGTTCTTGGGAATTATTATGAAGACGGGTGGTTCCATGATAAAATAAGGGAGGGTGAGCCCGATATAGCTCTCCAATGCATTGGGTAACATGAATGGGTTAAAAGTTAAGGTTTCTCCGAAGAGATTTAGGGAATATACTGTGATGGGTATTCCAAACGTAACCAAGAGGGTTACTCCCTACGTAAGAATGTTATGAATGCCTCAAGTTACATTAATGTCTTATGATTTCTATGATTTATTCATGATTTTATGAGGTATGTTAAAGTGCTTATGTTTTATGGGTAATGTATGATTTCATTCTTATGTATACATGTACTCATGTTTCCTTTCCATATTTTTATATCCCTTACTGAGATTTTTATGCTCATCCCAAGTTTTTGAAATGTTTTTCACAGGTCAAGGGAAGGGTACATGATATGATGATAGTGTCAAGGAAGTGTCAACAAAGAATCCATGTTTTATTTTAAATATGTTTACGTTGATGGGGAAAATGAGTACTATCTTTTATGTAACCACTTTGTTTAAATGTGGAATGTAATGCATGTTTTATGATCTAATTCTCTAAAACTCTAAACCTGAAAATATCCTCAATGTGTAATCTTGTAATAACTCAAGATTAAGTAATGTTTAAGTCTGGGGCCTTATAATATGTCCTTATATACTCCATAATACTTTAAAACTAAACATTAATCTGATTCATTTAATACCCAACATGTTAATTTCAACATTCATGTTCTTATAATTTTATTATTGGTTATATCAATCATTTAATCATAACATTGTATCATAGTCCACATCAATAATAATTAAAAGAATATCAACTGAAAAATCTAAATCACATATGAAATAGTAGGGAAATCAAATAACTACATGAAAAATCAACAATTTCACATGAATTCATTAATTATATTTTTTTCTCATAATAATATTAACCCTTAACATTCACCAAACATGAATAAATGGTATCCTAAGGACATAGATTTATGAATTACAAGTGATGTCTAGGATTCCCTCCCTTAATCGATTTTTTCCAATTCACTACACATGAAAAGGAGGAATGAAATGTCATAAAGATCACACCAACACAAGGTAACTCTTAATCAAAAAAAATAATAGGGACACCTCAAAAATATGATATCTCCAATGTAACCTATGTTGAAGTAGACCCACCATTTTGAATTCTTAAAAGAAGGTTAGAGGTAAACCAAGTGGGGAAAAGAAACAAAAATCCTTTGATCACAAAATATAAATTTTCAAATCAAGGAACCAAAGTTGATGATGATGGGAAATAGTCCTCCAAAAAAATTTCTATGGATAACAAAAATGTCTTAGAAATATGTGAATAATTAGTAAAATTGGACCTATATAAAAAATTTAATATGGTAAGGTAAAAGAATATTCATGGCATGAAATGTGCATCTGTGACATGAAAACATTAAGAAAAATCCAATTCATTGTAAAAAATAAAATAGTCATTCCATAAACATCCTTTGTAAAAAATCCAAAAAAAATTGATGGTCTTAATGTTTTACAATCCAAAATCAATCACCTAATTAATATTTACTTGGATTCATGAATAATCAATGAATTGGAACCAACAAATTTTCACCTTGAAAACCATTACTATACAAACCATCACTGATACAATTAATGATACTACGAATAATATTTTGTTCCAGGACTAACGGTTCATACACTAAATAACATTATATATAAATATTCCATCTCCATATCATCATATTCCTCTTCTTAATACTTGTGTTTCCCAACACTAACAATGTAACAGTCCATGAAGGAATATACACATAAATTAAATACTACTCAAATTAATCTCTCTTTTGAAAATAAAAACTAGACCCATTCAAAGGAAATAACCATCAAACAACCAATACACCCTTAGGAGATATCTCTAAAACACAATGATTAAATCAACTGTATCATGAACAATAGAGTGAATAATCAATCTTTTAAGGCATCATCAATTTAATAATTAACTCATCAATCTAAAAAACAAATTTCTTTGGTTTTCTGAGTATGAAGACACAAGATAAACACAATATAACATTAAAAAAAGCATTTAAAAAATATATATAACATTCAATTATATTATATCAAAATATTATTTCCTTAATGGTTTAGTGTTGTTGGATATTATCAATATAAAAACATTATTACACCATTTTGAACATTTATCCATCATCTGAAACACATCCTAGATATTAGAAAAGAAATTTCCATCTTCATTCCCTAGGTAAATGATATCCTTGGAAGGGGGAGATCAATAACGCAATAAGGGATAATATATTAAAGCGATATTTAGGTTAGTTCATAAACATGTTAAAATACATGTGTAGGAATAATTATATAATTAAAAACAAACATGATTCTATAAGAGCTTTCTATAAACATAAAAGTGATATATATTAGTGAAAATTATAATCCATTACCTTGACATAAGAAAACAAATAATAAATCATAAAAATGATCCATGTGACATATCAAAAAAATGGAACAATCATAAACATATGATTTCTTATCATAGTGAATATTAGTACACACAAACCCATTAAAGCATTAAATCACCAGTATGAGCTATCCTCTATCACACTCGCCCTTTTTCAACCTAGATACTCCCTAATCTATTAACATATCAATTATTTATCATGATATATATTCCAATATCCAACTAATTATACAAATTTATAGGTCCCACCCGTCATATAATTTATAAACATGTTTGCTACTTGGAAAAAAATCATAACATACTAAAAAACTCATAGAAATAAAAAACAAATCTTGAATTTTCCAAATAACATTATAATATACACAAGAAAATAAAATATATTTCATATCAATTTCTAAATGTAAATCTATAATGAAACGTTTTTAAATTACATCAATAATCATGATAAACCCATGAAAAAATGGGTGTAAATTATTATTATTTAACATTCCTATTAAATACATTTCATTAATACTATTTTATTTACACTATTTTAAAATAATTATAAAATGAATTCAATCATTTCCCTAAAAAATTAATTTATATAAGTATTCTTGAATTCTAATCAATGAAAATAAATATATATAGGGTTTTTGAAAAAAAGGAATTGGATGGATTAAAATTTTAGTAAACATTCAACAACTATACATACAAAAAAAGTGATTGATCATTACTCTAATTTGAAAAAGAACTTTATAATATATCCAATGAATTTACATTGATGGTTTCGTTGAAAATTATCCTTTATCATGAATATCATATATCCAAGGTCATTAGAATAGAAAAAAAACTCATTAGATGCATTTGTTAAAGTGGTTTTAAGAATAATAAAATTACATAAATATTTTGATAATTCATAAAATATATATTTTTAAACAAATAAAATAAAATATTCATGTAATGACCAATGGTTTTTCTTGCTGGAATTTTTGAGAAGGAATATAAATTTTTACTTTCCGATTCTATAATGTGTAAAATGGTAATTTTACCCTTGCAGATGATGTTTCATAATTCTTATTACCAATCTATTATCCCCGTAATATGGTGTTTACCTTATAAAATGAGTTTGGTCTAATTTCAAACCATTCAAATTTTCATGAAATATTTAATATTTAAAAATGAATTAATTTAATGTTAATTTATATTAATGAGTTTCCATGGATATATCATATGAACCGATCATCGAATTGGGATTATATCATAATTATCGTGTCCATAATGGGGTGTTTTTTCTAGGAGGGGAATAAAATCAGGTCATTCATCATGACCGGGCTTGAGCCCCTTTTTTCTTTTTCTTTTATTTTATTTATTTTATATTTCTCTTTTGTTTTCTTCTTTGTCCCTTTGGATTGTATCATATCCCCCTACAGGCCTCTTCAACCACTCGATCGAAAGAGAAAATGTTAAGGGGGTATAGAGAGATGGATGGAGGTAAGAATAGAGGTACTTCCAAGAATCTTGAGAGGATATAGATGGTTATACAATAGTCATTCATCACGGAAATGGGTGTGGATTTGGTGGATTCTACAAAAATTTATGTCGTTTCTATTTTTTTTCTAAAAAACCCCATATATTTACGGTTTTCATGTTTGAAACACCTATTATTAATTCTTAGGACACCTTTAGGGTCCATCTATTGCCTTTTTGGATTAAAACATGGTTTATCTCTGATTTAATGGTTCCCTGTTTTAAAATACCAATCACACTATGTATAGCACAAGATACAGATGCCTTTAGTTCCTCCCATCTATGGAATAAGACCTTTTTAGATGTACATAATACATATGGTGTCTACTTTACATGTATTATTACATGATAGTGTATCTTAGTGCTCGTCTATGCTGCTCATGTAGGGGAACATGGCTATATAGAATACATGGATAGACCTCATGTGGGTCACATGTCATATAGAAGTACATGTCCAAGCTATATTCATGTCCACCCCATGTGAGGTACATAGAAACGTACCCCTATAAGATACTTTCCAAATATATGACTCACACCCCATGTACATGGGTTTAACATGCAATGTATAGAAAACGTACATTCCCAAGTATAGCTTTGAGGGTAAATACATGGTATCAGGGTATTCAGGTAGTGTACTCCTCCCATTCTACCCTTTTGAGAGTTTTTCATAAATTTATGCCACATGGTTATAATTGATTTCATGATTAATCCATTTTGGCAATTTTTCCTCACAAATCAAGATGGTACAAAAATTAAGGGTATTTGAGGACTCCTAAGAGGTGTTTCCATATTCATTATAAATGTATTGGGTTTTCCTCATGAAATAATAT
Source organism: Viscum album (assembly GCA_963277665.1). Classification (NCBI taxonomy): domain Eukaryota; kingdom Viridiplantae; phylum Streptophyta; class Magnoliopsida; order Santalales; family Viscaceae; genus Viscum; species Viscum album. The sequence goes on along the minus strand of OY728150.1, from coordinate 28,476,920 downwards.
CAATCAATCTCTTGAGATTGAACGTCTTTGATCTGAGGTGGCCCTTGAGCCATCCCTCTACACTATTAGTTAGGTGCATTCCCATTTATTCTAAGTGTCCATATAATCTTTTGACCTAGAGGATTTGATGTTGGATAACACTATATTATTACTATTATTGAGGGTCCCCTATGGGATGCCTTAGATTACATTTTAACCTATAAAATCACTTATTGGATCCATGAACATTTTTATACTTTTTGAGGATCCCATTTTACATACCTATCCATACATACAATATTATTAGGGATCCCCTATAGGAATTCTTTTCCAATTCTCCATTCCAAATATTCCATATTGGATTCCTCTATTTACTTACCATCAAGGATAACCTATAGGATCCCTCTTTTTAACATAACTACTAATGATTCCATGTGGGTTTCCTTTTCTAATGTATAGGTATTGAGGATCCCATGTTGGATGCTTCATATACTCTGTTTTGATCTGATGGAGCTAATGGGTTCCTCAGTGTTTAACAGTCCTTGATCTAGATTATTAGGTGTTTGGGTGGTGATGGTATAGTCTGTCACCATAGAACCCATACCATACATGTAATTATTTTAGGATGTGGTAGTAGTATATGGTTTAGGTGTTATGCCATCAGCACTTTTTATTAATTCATTCACATTATTACTATAGATATAGCTGTAATACATAGTGATGCTTCTTAATTTTTGAATGATGATCCTAATGTGATGTGATCATGGGATGAACTATTTATTGTATTCATCGTATGACCCAATATGTTTCATGGGGTGCCCATATATGTTTCTAGGGGTCTAGATTATTATACTTTTTATTTTTGAATATTATATTATTTGAGATTCCCATATGTACATCTTAGAGTCTATCCTTGAGTGATACATGCATTCCCGTGTTGGAATTCCTTAAATATACTCATAGTATAGAATCATTCATATAAACATTGAGGGATAAATTTGTTCCTTTATATGTAATTCCATACAGAGGATCCAAAGTTGCAAAAATGTTGATTATTCCTTGAGTTATACTTGGATTTCCTTATGTGGAACACCATGGGTGGACTAGGTACACTATTCCTTATAAAATCCCTTGGAGATATTTGTGTTCCCTTATAGGATTCTAGGGATGGACCAGTAAGAGCATGGGTTTGTATCATAATTTGATATATACTCGAGTTCCTTATAAGGAATGCGTTGAATGGGCACATATGTTGATTGATATTGTATATACCATGAGAGATACTCAGTTTCCTTACACATAATTCCTTTTAAGGGATTATAGGAAACATGATTTCTATTATGCCTTATGTGATACTTGGATCCCTGATATGTAATTCCTTGGAAGGGATAATAAGAAAGATGTGATTTTATAGTCTTTATGTGATACATGTATTCCCATGTAGGAATTCCTCAAATAGGCACATTGGATGGATGGTTGTGTATAACCCTTAACAGATACTTGGATATTCCCATGTAGATATTATTTAAATTGAGTAAAATTGTGAATGGAATCAATTTAATTTTTGTTTTATAGTTAGATGTCATGGTTTCATACATTGAGTCTTTTTTAATATATATACATTAAAGTTTTATGTATAGTATTGGCATCCTGAACATAATATATTTCTATATAGTGATTGGAGATGAGTATAGATGAACCCCAATGGTGGGATATGTATCCATTATGGTAACATTACTTGATTAGAAAAAATTACAATGCTTATTGAAGAAATTAATATTGATAGAGAACACATACCCATTGGTCCACATAATTTTTCATGGCTTTAGTGGTACGACATCAATCTCAATTCCCTCTTCATAGAATGTTAAGATAACCAGGATTACAGAACCAAGGATAAACTACAATTTATTATGTCACTTTTCACATTACTCTTGTTTGTACATATTTATGTATATATATATATATTCATCTAAATATATACATAAATGAAGACATGGTTCCCAGTTTACCGAGATCACAAACCTAGGGATAATCTTTGATTTTTTGTAATTTTCATTATATATTATTTATAATTGTGTCTTAGCTAGGTGAAGCCTATTATATGATCATTAACTTATGAAATCCAAGTTAAATGTTCATCATTGGGGTGGCCTACTATGATTATTTATCACCACAGTATGTGCACCTCATTATGTATTTAGACCTCATGATTATTTTTAATGCTGAGCAAATATTGCATGATAGATAGGGTTGAAGCGAATTATTTCATTATTTATAAGATCTTATCTTTTAAATTCTTATTATCAAGATGGGGAATCATGGTAGTGTTGGGGGGACAAGATATGTGATCTAGATCTGAGTTAGTTACAGGGTCTTGTTATTTTAATTCATTTTATTTTATATAATAATGTATGTATGGTTGACCCAGCGGGTGACCAGTATTGTATGCATGACATCATTTTTTGGTATTTTATAGCATTTTATTTATTATTTCAACATGATTATATTTTCATTTACATACTCCTCCTATGATGGTATGTAAAAGGAAAGTGTTCTCTCATGCATTTAATATGGAATGTAGGACTCACTTGTTATAGACCTTCTAATATGTGAATTTACTGAAAATATAGTTCAATTGTTTATCGTATCAATAAATACACAATTTTCTTTATTATTTTGGTTTTTGTGAAATTATACTCAATTATGATGAAATTATATATATTTTACATTGATGGAATGTGGTGTGGAACTGTATTGATAATTTCTACGATTAGTTTGATGACTCAATACTTGTGAATAATAGTTTCAATGACCCTAGTAAATCGATAAGGAACATTATTCCCATGTGTTGGATCACTCATAGTGTGGTCATTAATAGTATTTTTAATTTACCTTTTCCATTAAAAATTATTTAAAATTATTTACTACATTGAATTGAATTATCCTCTACTTATCCAACCATATCTTGTGGTTATCTAGTTTTATTTTCATGCACAATTCCAATAGGGATAAAAACATTTATAGTGTACTAGATATTGAGAGGGTAATACTATATGACGAGCTTTTTTGAGTGTCATATCATCCTTATTCCTATGTTATATCATAATACTCTATGGGCAAGTAACTTATGGGATGCTCATAGTGGATCAGGCACCTGTAGGATGTGATGAAAGTTTTAACACTATTATCATGTTATCATATTCACATCCCTTGTAAATTATTGATCATATAGGTTAGGTGGTTAGAACTTGTTACATAGTTGAGATAGTTGATTTATAAGTCTAATTCAGAAACCTGGAGGTCCTTAGTTTTGACTCAGACCCTTGTAATTCCATTTTTGTTTTGATTGAGAAAGACCTTCTTGAGAGGTTTTAATAGGTTTATAGAATACTTTTTATGCATTGAGATATGTGGCAAACTCATTTGAGACGGATGCATGTTTAGTGATAAATTATTTTTAAATATGAATGTTTATACCTTTGGACTTTGATGAAGCACATATGCTTATTTGATATCAAAATTGGCTTCGACGAGAAGTAATTTTTGGTTGTTTGGACATGTTGACCAATGATTCCATTATTGTTAATGTAGTTAGATAACAGGTAGATTCTCATGAGTGGATTGAAGTCGGGTTGTGTGTGATCGTTGAATAAATCCTAGCCTTGGTAAGGTGACCTATTTTGTAAACCAGTTACACAGAATCTTCTAGATTAATGAGAATGACAATCCATATAGCGTGGTCAACTTATCCTTGTGATATGTGACTCACTAGATCATGATTTGGGTGATTAAGGTATACACTGATTGCCTATGGTTCCTTTTTAATTTTAAATCAGCGATTGTTTGTATGTGAGATTTGTACTTATGTTTTTAAGAATTATTATGGGAATGATTTCATAGGAATTATGGTAAATGTAAAAAATTTCCATTAATGGTAGAGGAGATGTCAAAAATTAATTCAGTATTGTGAGATAGTACACCCATGATCAGACATAGACATGTATTGTTGGTAGATTTAGTTTTCGGTGTGGTTTGAAGGGAAGTTTATCCTTTTCTGATATGATATTTTCTTGAGAGATATATACATTAATGTTTATGGACTATTAGTGTACTCTTAGTTAGAGAAGATCGTGCACTATATTGACATCATCTTGAGTACACTGAGAGAGTGACAGATATATGATGGTATTCTTTTCTATTTAAATATCATTATTTCCATTATGATAGATCTTGTGGAGTTTTAATTTGAGAATTAGTATAAGATAATACATAATTTTAGGAGTAAACCATTGTTGTTTTATGGGTGGTTCCCAATTATTTAGTTGAATTTTTTTTTCTATTGGAAAGAGAGATTATATTTTGTTTACGAGAGGTTGATAAGGTTATTAACGTTACGGGGAGTGCGAGATCTGTAATAGATAAAACATCTCTTATATAGGAGATAGTTGTGGACATTATTAGACTGGCCATTGGATTATCAGTATATAATGTATAGGATGATGCTCGAGATAAGGGTATATATTTTTTACCAATATGCAATCTCAGGGATGAGAAGGTTTATGTTATGGAATTTTTAATGACTTGTGTTTTTCAAGACTATAAATTTGGGGATGAACATGAATATTTTAAGTCAAATGGTTGTATGGTTTAAAATGGTACTTTTCTACTAGATGTAAATCTTAGATATTTTTTTGACCACACTCTTTTTCCCAAAATAGGGTTTTAACCCAATGAAATGTGTTTGGTAGAAATATAAACACTTCTTGTTTTTTTAAATAATTAATATTTACTATTTAACTAACTAAATATTAATGTATTCTAAGATTTTCATTTGCTTATACATTTTTATTGGAGTTTTGGATTGAGATTAAATTGCCTTTATTGAGTTTGTGATTGGGGGTTTTTTCTTTGTGGGCATAAAACCAGTTACTGTATCGAGGATGAGGTTGAGCCCCCTTTTCAATTTCTTTTCTTATTTTAATCTTTTTATTTTTCAATTTTCATTTGTTCTCTGTCTGTTTGGGTTTCCGTGTACACCCCATATAGCCCCCTATTTCTTAAGAATTATGGATAATGGGATGGGATATGTATATATAGAAGAATAGGGGTACCTTCGTAAAGCTTCGGAGAACCTGGATCACTGTGTTGTAGCTGTAGATCAAGGAAATGGGGGAAGTTTGGGTGGATTCATCCCATATATAGGCCATTTTTATGTTCATATATAAATCCCCACATATTCACCATTTTCAATTTTAAACCGTGATTACAACTAATTTGGACCCCTTGAGGGGTGAACTATATCTCTTTTGGAGAAAACTGGGTTTTATGATGATTTGGGGGGTTCCCATTCGAAATTCCCTACCACAAAACTTGAATTTCTAGAACACACACCATGTGTTCTTCCCATTTAGGGAACAAGACCTTTTCATAAGTACACATCATGTATGGTGTATAGACCCAATGTACATGGACTCGGTCTTTTAGCTATGTACCCAGCTTGACTTCCCAATTAAGGGAATGTGGTATTGTATAGTAAGTGGAGAGAAATTCCTTGGGTCATAAATTGTGTAGAAGTACACAACTACGATATATACATGTCCGAGCCATATCTAGTACACCATCATGTACCCCATGTAGGGTGCACTCCATCCATATGACTTCAATTATGTACTCATGGGATTTCCATGCCATTTCCAGATAGTTTGCTTGCCTATGTGGATATTTAAGGGTACACATTGTGTACCATGGTATATGCACCATGTACTTCTCCATTTCTACTATTTTGATGTTTTTTTTTATAATCTTATATCCCGGAGTCATAATTAGATACATGAGTATCCTATTTTGTGTTTTTTTATTTAAATCGTGACTGTACATCCCATGAAGGTATTTGAAGAAACTAAGAGTTGTTCCAATAATTTTTCTAAACGGATAGGTTCTTCCTCTTGTAATCATATGAAACTATCTCTTGATATAGAGACCGCTTATTCTAGTTTGGTACATGATCAATCTCTCTTAAAAGATATTCAGGGAAATAAATTCTTATACCAAGAAGGTGTCTTATTTTTTTACCTATAATCATGTGTAGGGTGCCTCAATTTTATTACTATTATCGAGGGCCCAATGTTAGATTTATTCACTAAAATGTTGAAATATGGAATCCCTTATAGGATACATCTACCAATTTACACTCTTCTAGGATACCATGTAGGGTGCCTCTACCTACGTAGATTATAATTATGGGTCCCATGTAGGATACCTCTTCATATTTAACATTCTATGAATTTTGTTTAGGAGGACATTATTTACATACCATCAAGATCCCATGTAGGATACATCCTTTTATCATTACTGTTGAGGATCCCATGTAATATGACTCTTCTTAGGTGTAGACATCAAGGATCCTATGTAGGATTCATCTCCTATATTTTGATCTAATGGACCCAGTGTCTTCCCCTATGTCTAACTGACCCAAATCTTGTGTGTTGGGGGTTTGTGAAGTGATGGTGGTTGGTTTCACCTTATAATGTATAACGAACATGTACGACTTTGAGGATGTGGTAGTAGTGTTGATTTTATGCATTCCACCACCTTCACTATATTTTATGCATTCATATGGCTATTTTTGAAGTAGCTAAGATATTCAGTGGTGCTTCTTAGTTTTGTGCAGATGTTCCTAATGTGATAAGATCTAAGGATTCTCATATGTACTCCATGGTATCCTTGTTATGAGCCTATTAATTGCATGGGGTAACCATATATATTAACTAGGGTATGGATTCTGAGGATTTTTATTTTTTATTGTTATGTTATATAAAACTCCTTGTTGTACATCTTCCAATCCAATTATGAGTGATATTAGGATTGCCGTGGAGGAATTCTGTGGACTGAATCATAGGCTAGAATTTTTCATACATTTTTTGAGCAATACTTGGTTTTATTTTTATGGAACACCTTATACCGGCACAAAGTGCATATTAATTTTGATTAAACCATTATTTATTCTTTGTTTCTGTTATATGGAACACCTTGGACATAATTTCATGGAGATTTATATTACCATGCCCAAACAATGTTTAGGTTTCCTTTTAGGTCACCCTAGATGGTGACCACAAAGTGATTGACTATTCATTTCCACCCTTACACCACTATTTAATGATGGGTTTTTATTGAAAATTACAATGATAATAAAAATTGATCTTCATTGTTTATTAAATAATTTAATTTTTATCCATGTTATATTGGTAATTTGTACATTTCTTAATTTTTACATGGTAGGAGGAGGTGATTTGTAGATCCCATGATAGGATTCAAGAAAAATGTGGAAACGTATCTAAGATCTTGGAACACTTGTGGAATATAATATAAACTATAGATAACCCATGAATTTCATTAGAGTTAGAAATTGTGAAAGATCATAAAAAATATATTGGATCAATTTCTCTACAAGAATGTGGTGCCCAATTTGTTAGTTTGGAGGCCAAAAAGTTTCCAATAATGTAAAGATATTTTGAGCATTCCAAATTGGACAAACCTTCTATATTTTGGGCCATAAATCGGTCCCCAGAACTCCAATTGGGCTTATTTCACATCTATTTTACAAAAAAATCGATGACCCACCTCTCCATTTAATTTTAAGAAAATTGAATTTGTATTGGGCAGCAAGCCATCCAAATATAATTGGTGATAAAATATATCATGGATAGCTCATGTACACTCATAAATAATAGATTATTCACAGTTTCAACATTTTTAATTTCCCGTTAAAAGAACACGTTGTCTCATTGGAATGGTTGGTATGACCAGGTGTAGGTTAGGTAGATTTTGAGATCCTTCATCATCCATTTTCCACCTCTTATACATCATGTACTTCAAAAATTCTTATTGATCAATTTGGGGGGTGTTTGTTGTTATAATGACAAGAACCAAGATTGAAATCATTAGATGGTGATTTAATTTCTAGGTTTTTAGTCTATTATTTTTCATTTATACCATTGGATATTTTTTATTTTATGATAAAATAAAAATTAATGGAAGAAGAGTCCCCATGAATTCATGAAGAAATCAGATCCTGTAGTGATTTGAGTGTGTTTGTGTCTTTTCTCACCCATTCCCTTTCATGAGTGTGCGAATGGGTTTTGTTGGTTGATAAAATAATGAATCTAGAACATATAAATATTCATGTTCCTGGATTTTATAAAATCTTATCATTGACAAAAATCCAGTCATCTTATCACATTGTTGATGTAATGCATTAATTAATATTGGTTCTTACATCTATACAGTTTTATTGATTTTTGAGCGATCGCTGGTAATCAATTTAATTGATCGATAAAATAAATGGTTTTAAGATAGTAGTAATTCACATAGTAATTAGCTTTCAGTGTGTATAAATAAATTAATCAATGGCCTTTCCCATAACCTTGAGAACATTGATGTATTGTGCATCAACGTACACTCACATGGGTTTATCATGATTTATCTAACTAGTTTATCTCACATAATAATATAGTTTCATTTTATATTTTGAAATAATAAAACACAAAAACACTTAATCCCATTCTCTATTTCATAAAAACCAAATAAAAAACCTTTTTTTAAATTATTTAGCTATTTCTGCATTGAGAGACAACATAGTGTTCCTATTATACTATAGAAATTCTTGTAAAAACATTATCTACTATGGAATACTCAACAACAAAATCAAATTTTGGTACTATTCCTAGGGAACCAATATGATTTTCTTATTTATTTATTTTTATATCTTTAATTTAATTTTTTTTTTATTATTAATTTCAAAATCCTCCCCCCATTTGAATGGTTTTCTTCTTCTTTTTTTGTTAGTTTTTTGTTTTTGTCCTATCTCTATCTCGTCATCTCCATTATTGTCTATATCTAAATCAATAATATATAATTATATTTTCTTTTCCTTTTTTTATTATTTATTATTTTTATTTTAACCATCATCCATTATAAAAATAAAAAAAACAAACACACTTCAATCTTTCATTGCATGACCCGATTAGGAAATGATAAACTATTTGAAATAAAACATAAAATTGAGAATAAACATTACTCAAAAATCATCACATATAATTTAATAAAATCAAGTTATATTGATGAACCACTTATTTATTATCAAACATCTTTAAACTAAAATTAATGTGAACCAAATGAAACCTCAGAAAAATAGTGCCAATATATTGTCCCTAAAAGACCTGACAACCTCGGATGTGGAATACCAAACAATATTCATCCAAAATACTAAGGATTCATCCATCCTTGAGCTGAGATCAGGCCACATCCACCATCTTAAAATTTTAATGTTCTTCCTTATAATAACCCAAACCATTAATAATCAAAATTCCACTTGATCTAATTAAATGGATTGTTATGTAAAATGGTTATATAACATATTCACATCATTGGTTTTATGTTTTTTGGATTTCAAAATAATGCTATTTATTATTACTGTTGCTAATATAGATGAAGAAAATTGATCACATGATTAGTATAAATATAGGGTTTTAACAAATTCAATTTACCCACACTAAGGATGTGATGGCTCGTCCAGCATAATTTCTCCATACGAAGCCCATTTTTCAGAGCTTGGAAAGGAGGTCGCGTCACTAGGATACTCTCTTGACCAAGCCCAAGACGATCTACAACACGTTAAGCTCGATCAGAACCGCCTATATAAGAAGTGTAAGTTGAAATAGATTAACACCAGGGCGATGTTATCCAAGCCACCCTAAGAGTCTGTCTCCATCGTACACCTTACCCCTATGTGATATGAGGGTGTTATAAGTGGTTATGTAACAAAAACCTAGCACTGTGATTATGTGGATTATTTTTTTATAGAATAAAGAATATAAATAATGTTTATTATTATTAATTTGTAAATATTTTTTAAATCACAAATATTATTTTTAGGTAAAATGAAATTAAAAAACATATTTTCATGAGTTATTGGATTTTTTTGAATTAAAAAATATTTTTAATAAAATATAATTACTAAATTAAGTTTTATTAAATATAAATGATTGTATATTTTTTTGAATACAATAGTCATTTTTATTAAAGTTTGAAATCTATTTTCGTAAAAACCCATGAATTTCTAATAAATGTTAGTTTTTATTTTAAAATTATAAAAATAACACATTTAAAAAATTATTTAGATAAAATGAATATTATTTTTGTAATTGAGACATCAAAATTATACAATTGTTAATTTTTTATAATTTTCTATGAAAGTCTTTTTATTTGGGAAAAATTAAATACCATTTAATTTTATAATGTGTTTTATGACGTCATAATGACCTAATTATGAAGTAATAAAATAAAATGAATGATATGTTCAGAAAATATATGTGTTCCCACTAACATAATATGAGTTTAGGTTTTTTTGATTTATTTTATAAATATTTAGTGGACCCTCCAAGACTTATAAAACATTTTAACTTTTTAAATTGATTTCCTTGAGAGTGTGACTCACCTCCACATAAGGATGCCTAATATTTTTATAAGATAGGAAGTTGGAATTATAAAATAATTTTTCCACTAAATTTTTTCAACAAAAAAATTGGAAAAACCTTGGTTTGGTTTGTGGTTTTTGTTAGTTTAGTGTGTGGTGTCCAAAACCTAAATAATAAATAATTCCCTCCCTTTTCCTATATAAACCCACACAAGCTCCCAATTCTTCTTCACTCAAAGACATTGGATCTCTAAGTACCTCTTCCCACCTCCTCTGTATAATCCTCCTAAGGGGGCCCAATCTCCTAATAATCCTCTCTCAAGCATCTCCCAAACCGTTGGTATCACACTTACATGTAAGGGATTTATTACTCTCTCATTTTTGTCCACGTTTCTTTATATTACTTTAACATTGACTTTTAAATTAACAATTTAGAGGTTTGATTTAACCCCCACCCCCTATACATAATAACTTATGTTTTAATGATTAGAGACCCCTTTCTCTCTCATTAATGTCACCCATGTACACCAGTTACCATGACAATATCCTGTAAGTGATTTCTTCTTTTCTCATTTTTATCTCAATTTCATTATGTTGTTATACCCTTTTACATTCAATTAAAATTATTTTGGAATGATTTAAAACCTTCCCATACATCCCTTCATATTTTTGAATGATGATATACCCCTTTATCCCTCATTAATTCCTCCCATGGACATCAGTGACTATGCCAAAATTCCATATGGGATTTCTCTCTCCTCATTTACATTCAAGAAATTATATTATATTATAAATAAAAATTCCATTAAATATATTGGAACATTTATCTATATGTACCCATTAATGTCAATTTAATGTACATATTATGAGATAACACTTTCTCCCACATCAACCATTTCTATGATTTCTTATTTCACACTGTTATGCTGCTAAAATTACACCCTGATTTTCCAGGACATAGTCATTCTGTAGTGAATGCCATTCCCATTTCTATATCAAGGGTATTAACCATTATGAAAATTTATATACTTATTATTGATTTTCATGTTTTAATTCCACATTTCTTTATCATGGAATAAATTATGATGTTTAATGAATCCATGTTGAATGATCTATGTCGAACACTTATGCATGAAATGAAATGATTAAGAAGGGTGCTCCCTGATAGCACTCCAATGCATTGGGTAAAGATTAGTATCATTATTTGTCAATTGAAATGACGGTTTAATCATTATAATTCATGGGTAACATGGGTTTACTATTACTTCATGTTCAATGATCCTTGTCCCGTGCTAATATCATGTTACATGTTTTTTCCATATTTCCATGTTATGAAAATCATGCTATATCATGCGTTTATATTCATGTTTCTCTTAATCTCCATTGATATACCTATTTACTAACATGTACTATATTATTAATTTTATGACTATTTTACTCCCTCACTAGGCTTTAAATATCACCCTTTTCTTATGTATGTCCTAAGGTTTTCCCATACAATTCTAAGTACGAAGGAATGTGTGTCGTCATGTAAAATAGGTTTTCAATAAAGAAGTGCATTTCAAGTTCTAAGTTGTTATGTAATGTTCCTAATTTTCCAAGACACTATACATCTTGATCCTCAGAGTTGTCTTTTGTGCATGTTTATGTAAAAAATCGTCTCTAAGTGTGTAACAAATAGCAGGGTTGTTATAGTGGTTATCAAAAGATATGTTATGTTATTTTTGGGATTAGGATTAGAAAACCCTAGTGAAAGCCTTATGAATAAAACTATGAATAATAAAAACATCCCTAAATTGTTTTCAGTATTGAGTATGTTGTTTATCAAGAAATTACATCCCTGTCTGGATACAATAAGGATGAGGTGGCTCTGGCACAGATGTATCTTGGGGTAAAAACCGAAAACACCGCTTTGAGCTAGACTTGAATGGGAACTAGTGCACGAAAATGTGCCTTGCAGCACTCTTGGTTATGATAATCCCCATGGATATGATTTTTTAAATTCATAATCATTGTACAAACCACTATTATGCGAATAAGAATATAAGTTCATAAGTTAAGGAAATAAAAGTAATTTATATTTCATCCATTTTTACCTTTGGATTACCCTTTATGTCTTACCCCTAACATTATTTTTATTCTAGACAATGGATGGTATTAGGAGGACTCAAGCTAACAACTGATGTGAAGATCAATGTGATGATTGTTCTAATGATATTCCCAATCCAACAGGAGTGGGAATCGTGAACATTGTCACGATACTCTATCTATTAACTCATGTTTTGAATAGAAACATGAGTCAAGAGGAATAACACCCCCCCTGTGAAAAAACACGTTGCAATCGATAGATTCATGAGAAAATGGCATCCTACTTTTAATGGATTCTCTGATTCCTCAATTGCCGAAAAATGGATAAAATGCATTTAAAATATATTCTCCATCATCAATGTTCTAAAAAAAGAAGGTACTTCTGGAAGCTTATCGTATGGAGGGTGAAGCTGATCAATGGTGGACATTTATCAAAAATGCGAAGCTTGAGGAGGAGATTGAGGCATTGGAATGGAAGGATTTCCAGAAAAAAAAAATTCAATAAATATTTTCCTCACACCCTTAGACATAATATGGAAAGGGACTTCCTTTCCCTAAAGAAAAAAATATGAAGAATATATTAAAGCATATGTGAAAATATTCAGAATTCATGTATGATACGCCTCCGGCTTATTGTTACCCCCGAATGCATGGTTGACCGCTTTTTTGTGGGATAAAACATATCCTATGCAAAGCCCTAGCGATCTGTGACTTCAATAGCATTGAGGAAAATGTCTGATGTTACCTTAAGGAAGAAATGGAGATCATCAAATCTCAGGTGTATCATGGGGATAAGAATCATACGGTGTAGTTTAATTCTATATGTTTGATGGACAAATCCAATGGTGCTATGAAACGCCCACACCCCACTTGCCAAAAGTGAAGAAAGAAGCTCTTGGGAATGTTTTGAAGGGGATGAGGAAATGCTTTAGTTGTGGAAGAGAATGACAGTTGGCCATTAACCACTGACAAGAAAAACCTATAGCTGAGATAGATGAAAGGAACGATCCATTAGACACTCAACATGTTGTTCATTGCTTCAACTGCAAAGAACCAGGTCACTTTTCCAACAAGTTCCCTAAGACCATGATTTTTAGAGGCAACGAAAAACCTCTAAGGCATCAAGGGTGAGCCTTTTCCACCACTACTACCGAAGTAAACCCTGATAATGAAGTGGTGACGCGTGTTCTAGTAATTCATTCATGAAAAGAGAACTTACTATTTGATTCTGGTTCTACGCATTATTTTATATCCCAAATTTGTCGTAAAACAATCCCAACACCACCAAAAATCACAGAAGTAATGATGTTGTTGAGAATAGTAAATGGGGAAATCAATACATCCCATTAATACGACACCTCCCCTATCATAATTTGTGAATTTAACATCCCAAATAACTTCATCATAGTGCCTCAGGTGGATTTTTATTCAATTCATGGCATGGATTGTCTTTCTCTATATAGATCCAACATAAATTTCCGTGAAAGGGAAATCACTCTCCTGATGGAGAATCGACCCCTGATTCTGTACATGTGCAAGGAGAAATATGAATGTTCTTTATCAACATCATCTCAAGAATGGAAATTACTGCCCTATGATCATGCATATCTGGCTTAGATGATCGATTATAAGGAAGAAACTACCCTTAAAGACATGCCTATTCTGATGGAATTACCTAAAATGTTTCCCAAGAAATTTATTGATCTTACTCATAGAATAGATAGTGAATTCTCAATTGATTTTATACCTGAAGCATTGCCAATATACAAGACTCCTTATAGAATGACTATTTTAGAGCTTGAGGAACTGACGAAGCAACTATAGGATAATCAGGATAAATGGTTTATATGCCCAAGTGCTTTACCATGGGGTGCACCAGTCCACTTCATCCTAAAGAAGGATGGGTCAATGCGCCTTTGCATTAATTATTATGAGGTCAAAAAAATCATGATAAAGAACATGTATCATGATCCATTAATTGATGACTTTTTCAATCATCTATGTGTAGAGATATACTTCTCTAAGGTGGATTTGCGGTCCGGATATTACCATGTAAGAGTGAATAAGGGGGATGTCCCCAAGACAACTTTTCTAACAAGATACAGGCACTATGAATACATAGTAATGCCATTCAGACTCAGTAAATCTCCATAAATCATCATGGACATAATGAATATAGTCTTTTGAGATTTCTTCAACAATGTTTTGGTAGTCTTTATGGATGATATTGTAATATACTCCCAAAATAAGGAGGATCATTAGGAGTATCATAGCACTGTACTAGAGACGTTAAGAAAGGATAAGCTCTATGAGAAGTAAAACAAGTTTGATTTCTTCTTGAAGGAGGTCTCATTCATAGGTCATATCATCATATGGAATGGGATATCTATGGAACACTCCAAGATAGCAACAATTGATGGATGGTCAAGGCCTTCATCGGTAATGGATATATATAGATTCTAGTGGTTAGTTGGATATTATCATCGATTTGTGATAAATTTATCATGATTTTCAAACCCTCTTACCAAGATGACTAAGAAGGGAGTAAAATTTTCATGGGGTGATGAATGTGAAGAGAGCTTCAAGGAGTTGAAAAAGATGCTCATCACTGCACCCATGCCCACACTACCCACTAGTGGAGAACTTTTTTTGGTATTTAGTGATGCTTTAAAGAATATCATGGAGTGTGTTTCGATGAAAATTGAAAAAGTCCTTTCCTATGACTCAATGAAATTAAATGTCCATGAGGAAAACTATACAACACGTGATTGGGAGTTGGTTGCAGTATTCTTCAATTTAAATTTTTTTCAACGTTACCTCTTTTGGGGGAAGTGTGAAGTATACATGGGTCAGAAAATCCTCTATAAAATATTCACTCATAAAGAGTTTAACATGAACCAAAAAAATGGTTAGAGATGATCAAATATTATGAATGCTCAATCAATTACCACCCTTGGAAACAAAACAAGGTCACCGAAGCTCTATGTATAAAGGACCGAGAAATTATATCATTGATGATAATGGAAAATGATCTAATATTATTTTATTTGATGTACATGGACATGATAATCATAAATAAGGGAACATAATCAATTAATTCTATAATGATTTCTCAGACGTCTTTTTTGGAAAGGTTAAGGGATGATCAAAAGGATGATGTGAGAATTTAGAAAAAAGTGGAAACTATCAGATAAGTTAAATCCTCAGAGTTCAATGTTAATAAAGAATGAATTTCATTATTTGGGTCAAGACTATGTTTTCCATCAAATATGGAGAAGAAGAATTAACTTTTTGATGATGCACGTAGTTCAAATTTCTCCATTAAACCAGGAAACACAAAGATGAATTGAGATCCCTGAGAGCATTATTTGTGGGATAATATAAGGAAGGAGATCTATGTGTACTCATCAAAGTTCCTAGTATGTTAGAAAGTTAAGGCAAATAGGTAGAAGTCTAAGGGGATGATGCAACCATTACCCATACCAGTATTGAAATGGGAGAACATCACCATGGACGTTGTCACCAGACATCTAAATATATCCAAAGTAAACAATGATATCTGGGTTGTTATGTATCATCTTACAAATACTACACACATCATTGCAATTTGAGATTATTTCTCATTAGATCAACTGGCGCAGTTATAAATTAGATAATTGGCCAGGCTTCAAGGAGTATCTCTATATATTATAACCAATCGAGATCCAAGATTTACCTCTATGTTTTTGAAAAGTCCTCAACATTATTTGAATACTATGTTGAACTTTAGTATGGATTATCATCCTCAAACTAGTGGAAAATTTGAGTGAACTATCCCAACACTTGAGTAAATGTTGACATAATTCTCAATGGACTTCAAAAGATGATGGGATAAACATATTTCTCTTGTTGAGTTCTCTTACAACATTAGTTTCTACTCAAGCATCTAAATGTCTCCTTATGAATCCCTTAATTGGAAGAGGTAAATAACACTTCCATGATCTAATAAAGTTGGGATGGGAACACTCCTAGGTCCACAAATGGTCGAATAAATTGGGTAGAAGGTTAAGACCATCTATAAGAATATTAAAGCTTCTTAGAGTCGAAAAAATAGTTATGTGGATAATAGTCAATGATACCTATAGTTTGATTTTGGAGATATGGTATTCCTCCGCATATCACCATGGAATAGAGTTATGAGATTTGTGAAGAAGGGAAAGATTATTCCAAGTTACATCAGCCCTTTTGAGATACTCGATCGCATTGGAGCAATGGACTATCGACTATAATTCCCATTTAACCTATATGAAGAAAATGATGTATTCCATGTTTCACTCTTGAGGATGTACTTGCCTAACCCATCACATGTACTCAATCAAGAGGTGGTTCCATTAGAGAATGACCTTTCATAGGAAGAAAATTCATTGAAGATATTATATCATAGGGAAAAAGTTCTAAGAAATAATACAATTCCCTCATCATGGTGTTGTGGAAAAACCACATGTTTGAAGAAGAAATGTGGGAATTAGAGGAAGTGATGAATCAGAGTTACCATCATCTGTTTTAGTGTGGTAAAAGGAAATTTTGAGGGTGAAATTTATTAAGGGGGGAAGAATGAAACGACCCAAAGATTTATTAATAAAAAATCCTCTTAATCTAATGAAATGTATTATTATGTAAAATGGTTGTATAACATAGGAAATCCTTTGGTTTTATGTTTTTGGATTTCAAAATACCATAATGAATTATGACCCTTGCTAATATAGCTATTGAATAATGATCACATGACTAGTATAAATATAAGGCTTTAACAAATCCTATTTACCTAGACAATGGATATGATGGCCTCATCTAGTAAACTTTCTCCACATGAAGCCCATTTTTCAGAGCTCAGAAAGGAGTTGGCGCCATTGGGCCTCTCTCTTGACCAAGTCCAAGCCTTGCTTCAACACGTTAAGCTCGAAAGGAACTACCTATGAGAGAAGTGGTAGTTGATTGAGATTAACACACAAGTGATATTATCCGAGCCACCCCATGGGTCCATCCCCATCACACACCATACCTTTAGGTCATATGTTGGTGTTATAAGTGGTTATGTAATAAGACCCCATCACTATTACTATGTGTATTATTTTTTTATAGATTAAATAATATACATTCATTTTATTAATATTACTTTGTAAACAGTTTTTAAAGAATTAGTTATATTTTTAGTTAATATTAATTTAAAAATATATTTTGATTAATTAATGGATTTTTTGATTTAATTAATATTTTTTAAAAATATTATTACTAAATTTCCATTTATTATATATAAATGATCATATAACTGTTTTATATAAAATTTTGTTTTTTATTAAGGCTTGCAAGCCGTTTTTTTCAAACCCCATGAATTTTAGATCAATGACAATTTTTATTTTCAAATAAAAAAAATCATATATTTATAAAATTATCTAGATAAATGGAATATTATTTTTGGAATCAGGCCATTTGAATTATCAAACAGTTAAGTTTTTATAATTTTTTAAGACGGACAATGTTTTGGGAAAAAATTAAATACCGTTTAACTATATAATGTATTTTATGAAATCATAATGAGCTAATAGTGAAGTAATAAAATACTATAAATAATTTTATCAGCCAATATATTCTTTACCATTAAAATAATATGATTTTAGGTTTGTTTGATTTGTTTTAAAAATCATTAGTGGACCCTCCAAGTAATATAAATCACTTTTACTTTTTAAATATATTTCCTTGAGAGTGTTACTCACTTCTTTATAAGTAAGAATAATATTTTAAGAATTTTTGACATTTTCCTTATAAAATAATTTTCTCCACTCCCCTTTGGCAAACAAAACTTTGGAAAAAACCATGGGTTGGTATGTATTTTTTATTAGTTTAATGTGTGGTGTCCAAAACCTAAATAATAATTAATTCCCTATTTTTTTTATAAAAACCCATCCAAACTCCTACTTCTTTTTCACTAGTAGCCTTTGTATCTAGACCAACATATTCCCTCCTCTCTCTATAATCCTCCCAAGGCACCCCAAGCTCCCACGAAGCCTCTCTCAAGCCTCTCCCAAGCCTTTGGGATCACACTTCTATGTAAGGGACTTCTTCCTCTCTCATTTTTTTCCATGTTTCCTTATGTCTCTATAAACATGTATTTTTAATTACTAATATTGGGGTATGATTTATCACATCACCTATACATCCCTAATTATGTTTTAATGATGATATATCCCTATCTCTCTCATTAATTACTCTTATTTACACCCATTACCGTACCGAAATACTATAAGGGATTTGTTCCTTTCTCATTTTTGTCTCAATTTCATTAAGTTTTTATACCCTTTTACATTAAATTAAAAATGTTTTGGTATGCTTTCACTCCTCTACCATGCTTCCCTACTTGTGTTTGAATGAATAGATACACATTTATCTCTAATTAATACCTCCCATGTTCACATGTTACTATACCGAAATTCTGAAATGGATTTCTCTCCCAACATTTATATTAGAGAAATTAATTTATATTATGAATCTAAAATCCATTTTATATATTTGGAAATGAATATAAATGACATATTTACTATCCATTTAATTTAAATATTATTATATAACCATTTCTCTCTCATCAACCATTTTTTTAAATTCTTATCTCATACTGTTATGCTGCCGAAATTACACCGTGATTTTCCAAGACAAAGTCTTTGTGTAGTGAATACGATGCCCATTTCTCAATAAAGGGTATTCACATTTATGAACATTTACTTACTGATTATTGAGTCTCATGTATTAATTCCAAATTCTTTTATCATGTAATAAATAATGATTTTTAATGAATCCATATTGTATGATCTATGTGGAACACTTATGCATGAAATGAAATGATCAAGAAGGGTGTGCCCTGATAGTACTCTATTAAATTGAGTAAAGATTAGTATCATGATACGTCAAGTGAAATGAGGGTTTAGTAATTCTAATTAAATTTCAATGAGGTTTTACTCATGCTCCATATTCAATGATCCTTGCCTCATGCTAATCTCATGTTAAATGTTGTTTCCAAATTTCCATTTTATGATAATCATGAAATATCATTTCTATATGTTCATATTTCTCTTATGCTCCATTGATATGCATATTTCATTTCATGTAATATATTTTGCCTATTATTCCTTGTTTACTCTTTTACTAGGATTTATATATCACCCTTTTCTTATGCACGTCCTCAGATTATCCCAAGAAATACTAAGTACAAAGGAATATGTGTGGTAGTGTAAAAGAAATTTTCTGTAATGATGCGTAATAATTGTTTTATGTTGTTATGTAATGTTCATAATTTCACGTGACACTAGAAATCTTGATCCTCAGAGTTTTATTATGTTCAATTTAATGTAATAAATCATGATTATGTGTTTAATAAATAGCATGGTTGTTATATTCTTGATTATGACCCTGAGAAATATTTTAGAGCTTCACAGAGTGTTATCTACCATGAAACCCAAAAATGTGTTTGAGGAACTCCTAATGATTAGGGCATTCCAGTTTTCCCTTGATGGTGTACAAAAAGACTAAATATATTGTCATCCTACCACAATTATGGTCTATGATAATCTCAAATGACACTTTGAAGATAATTGTTTCCCTACCTTCCGAACATCATCTATTAGAAATGAAATTTATAGAATTAGGAAATCATAAGGAGAGATAGTTCATGAATATTTGGAGAGATTCAAAAGACTTTGTTCATCTTTCCCCATCAGTAAATTAGATAACAATTGGTAGTTAAATAATTTTGGGAGATACTTCTCCCCATGGATCATGGAATGATTGATGTTATAGATAGTCATTTTTTTGTTGATAAAACATTTTCCATTAATCATGTCTTAATACCCAACATAGCCCAAAAAGAACAATTATTTTGTACATGAGCAATTTAACCCACTTAAGGAGTTTAGGAGGTGATTCGTTCATCTTTACAATAAATTTTAGATAATATAATTTATGATTTGCATACCCTTAAATGAAAATTAGCTCAATAACATTGTATTTCACACCCTCCACCAATTCTATAACATTGTTGTATTTGTTCTGATAACACTCATTTTTAAGACCAGTGCCACCAACTTCATGATTCATCAGATTCTTGTGAAACAATATTCCCATTTTATCCATTCCAACAAGCACCTCCCATCTAGTAATAACTAATCATTACAAATAAAAAACCATGGTAGAAATCAGAACAATGGTATCGACATGGAGGAAACTTAAGTTACCCTATAAATAATTGGTATTAATAAGGAAAATTGAATGAAACATTATTATCCTTCAACATCTAAAATTAATATGCATCCTCCTCCTACACCCAAATTTTAACAAATCCTAGAGGTTATTTTTACGAATATGGAATCTCTGAACCTCTAGTTACTATAGAAAATATAGTCGGCTTTTCATGTCATGTGAACTTAGGTGGGACAATTACCAAACACCACTGGTGAGATTAAGATGCAAGATTAGAGATAACAATCATCCCAACATATTTATAATCTAAAGGGAAAATGGAATTTGTGTGGAATAAAACATCTTAGTTGTAAATATATTTCTTCTTCTAATGACTCTACCCAATAAGTTTTTTTCCCTCCTGAAAACTCTAATTCACTACCCTACCAATATTTATGTAACAAAAATATAAATAAAAATGGTAACCAAATTATCATGGAGGATTACCCTAGACAATATATTCAACTTCATTTCCCCCAAAGAATATGTAAATATAGAAAACTGATAATTATATTGATAATAAAACAATGTATACATTTAGAAATGTTCAAGAAAACATTCCTTGGTTTCATGCAGTTAAAAAATTCCCCTATATGCTAAATTTAATTAATATATCTACACCAATAGACAAAGACTAAATGAGAATGATATAGTAAACCTAGGAATTAATGTCTCATCTTTGATAAAACTATCAATTCTTACCAAATGAAAGGATCTAGGAACATTCATGATAACTTGCACTATAGGGGTCCATCTTTTCTGACATAATTTTAAATTTGGGTTCATCGATTATTGTGATTCCTTTCTCTATCTAAACTTCTATCTAGGTGGTAGATATTCAATCAAAGGGAATAACTATGAAAATTTCCTAAAAAAATTAAAACACACCCATCTGAATTGAAGGAGGATTTCCTCATAAGAGTATATATTCTAATCTTCCCTAAAGACTTCTATATTTTTAGGTTGGAAGATACCCTAACTTGAGTACATGATCCTCTCGAACATGGGTTGAAATTTCTAAAAATATTAAAGAAGAAAATAAAATTTCACAATGGAATGATGTCTATTGAGTTTAGCTGAGAACTAATTGATTTAATATCATTGATTCCATGAAACAACCTATTAAAGATCACTCCACTCTTCTAGTCTATTAGATGGAAGTGTTCTCTAACATCACAACACACACATAACATTCTCACCTCAACCCATACATTAATTCCTTTTTTATTCTTCACTATGGGATGATTTGAATTTTGATTCGTGTTTTTAGTGTAGTTTGGGTTTTCGAAAGAGTAAATTGTTTTCATTTATTGAGGAGTGTGTTCATTATGAGGTACCCATGTCTGTCAATGATTATATAAATATCATTTCCATTGATTTTATTTCCCAATAGAATATTTATGAGTATATGGATTGTATCAAATACCTCACTCCCACTAAATTCCATCCCTCAATACAAAAAACATAGGTGTTGGAATAAATAACTCTTACATCTAATTTAAAATCTCTCTATATTGAGTGTATTTACCAATTACCTATCAATAGTTCAAAACCACTCTCTCTATAATGGGAATTAAAACTATTATGCCTTTTAAGAGGGTTTTAAAGGGTGATTTTAATGACATTAGATGATATTCCCAAGATTACCCCATATATTTTTATGAACCTTATATTATTACTTTATGAGGATAAACCAGAAAGGAAGGATCAACACCTGTTAAATCCCACTCTCCATGATGGGGAAAAAATAGAAGTCGGTAAATTAGTTACTAATGGGATCAACTATCATATATTTGACATTAAATGGGTTAGCTATGTTAAAATTATGCCTCAAAAATAGGACTAATTTTTCTGTTAAATGAAAGAAATTAATTGGCTCCAACATGTGAGTAAAATAGTTGTGGAGACTGTATTCACTATCATTGAATGAATAAATACACATGAAATAACCACTTTACACTACCTTTCATTGACTAAATGTTTGAAATATTATCCCATAAGTACCATTTTTATTCCCTTAATGACTGTTCGAGATATTTTTAACCCATATATCCCTTGAGAATCAATAAAATAAATGATTTACCAATCAATTTGGTATATTTGTATATATAATGAAGCATTTTTTTAGATCTGGTTCTCTTGGTACTTTTCAGCGACGTATATTGTGTATTTTTTCTTATTACCTTTAGAATTGTATGTATGTTTTTATGGATGATTTAAAGGTTTATTTAACATCCATTTATGGATTTATGGAACACCTAGGTTTTACCCTCTATTGTTACATTGAAAAAGATCTCATATTAATTTATGAGAAATTACATTACATGGTTGACTCGGGGATAGTTCTTGGGAATGTTATTTTAAATGGGGGAATGAAATTGGATAAATAAAAAATTGAATTAATATCCTCCCTTCCATATCCAAAATGTTTTCATGAGGTGAGTTAAATCCTAGGTTATGGTGGTTTTTACAACCAATTCATTAACGTCTTTTAAAAGATCGTACTTCCCTTCTCTTGGTTGTTACAAAAATATACAATGATTTTGAATGATAAAAAAATTTAGGATGCATTCAATTAATTAAAAAGGGAATCTGAGGACACCTCCCATCATCCAAAAACCAAGGAGGGATATCCCCTTCGAACTTATGAGTGATGAATCTAACTTTTCATTTAAGTTTGTTTTATCATAAAGGGTTGAGAAATCTCCTCATGTCATTGAATATGCCTCATATACCCCTGACCCTACTAATGAAAACTACAAAACCACTATAAATGAACTACTTTATATTGTAATTTCATTGTAAAAATTATGTTCATATCGTATAGGTTCATAAATCATTTTGTTTCGTAATAATGATTCACTTTGATTTCTCTTCAATAAACCTAATGTTATGCCCCACCTCATTCGGTGGATTCTCATTTTCCAGAAGATTGACATTATGATTCCTGATAAGAGAGGATTTGAAGGTGTGGTATCTGACCATATAAGTAAGATTTCTCAACTATTATACCACCATGTTGACTCATCCCTCCTCATTGGGTAATTATGTTCTCATGAGAACCTTTTTGATATTTTCAACCTTAACCTCTTGTATACATACATTGTGATTTTTCTGGAAACATATTTAGTTCCAATAGATTTTGTAATATCAAAATACCAAATACATAAGAATGATTTACAATGGTAAATTTTGGATGACACATATTTTTTGAGATTTTGTTGTGACTATATTGTTCGTCGGTGTTTCCCTATCCAGGAGCTAACCTTTTTTTGAGCTTATGACACACACTGACTTATGGGGGCCACTTCGGATCTAAATATACAGATTTAGTGCTCCTTTACAAGGGTTTTTATTTAGAAAAACTGTATAGATATGCCCATAAATTTTTTAAGTTGTGTACTTGATGTGAATTCACATGGAATATCTCTAAGAGGAATGATATTCCCCCAAGATCCCATGTTATTTTGTGAGATCTTTGATGTGTGGGTCATTGAAATTACGTGTCCATTTTTAAATTCATTTGGATTATTGTACATCTTACTAAAAGATGACTAAGTCTCTAAATGGGTTGAAGAAAAGTCTTCCATGAATAATGACTCTTGAACTGTTGTTGATTTTGAGAAGTCCCAGATTTGGTGTAGGTATGGATTTCCAGGAATCATTTTTAATGACTGGGGTTCACATTTTTGATTTAATAACATGAAAACAATACTCATTGAGTATGGTGTTTTGCATGATTTATTAACTTCATATCACCCAAACCTAGTGGAAAAGAAGAAATATCAAACATGCTCTTTAGAATATCTTGGAAAAAATGGTACAACCTGATAATAAAAGTTTAAGATTGTGCTTGGATGATTAACTTTGGGCAAACCGTACATCTTGTAAAACTATGGTAAGTCTGTCACCATAAAGGATTTTTTTTTGGAAGTAATTTTCACATTATATTTGAGGTAGATCATCAGACATATTGGTTTTTTGAACAATTTAATACGAATCTATAAGATTCAAGTGAAAATAGGATGATACATATTCTGGAGTGGGAAGAAATTATGCATGATGCATATGAGAAGTCATGAATCTATAAAGAGAAGACAACAATTTTCAATAATGGTATGATTCATTAGTGGATGGTTCATATTGGATAGAAGTTCATGATGTAGAATTATAAGATAAAGCTCCACCAATGTAATATTTGATCACGATGGCTCAATCCTTATATTGTTACTATTGTTTACCCTTTTTGGAAAATATTGTTTTTTATTAGTAGAGTGGCTGATGTATTATCTTTAATCTCCAAAAACTTAAACAATTTTAAAATAGTTTTCTAATGCATATTGTTGATTAAATGCACCTTCAGACAGCATTATACTAGTAAACCCCACTATGTTTTATCCTTCATTACCATATTCTTTTTTATTATAGTGGGGACACTATAGACTCTAGGTGTGGGGGGGATATTCTTTTATTCATATTTATTTTCTTTATATTTATTATTTATTATATTTTTAGCTTGTAGAAATAAATTTTTACTTTTCCACACCTTATTGAGTTCATTGGGATTATCATCTTCTTTCTTATATCGTCTCTTTTTATATTCTAAATAGTATTTTTTTCTTTTCCCTACCATGTTGAGTTCATTATTGTTTTCATCATCTTTCATATTTCCTCACTTTTTACCTTTTTAGATATTATTTTTTCCTTTCATTTAACTCCTCTATTTCTCACCAAATAATTCCTTGATGTTTTAACATTTAATGAAAATTTTTCTCAATTATCGAATGTGAATTTTTACACGGATTTGACATTGGGGTTATTTGTAGTAAATTGTTTATATTTTAGTGAAATAATTTATTGTGTCTCTATTAATCCTATGAAATGAACGATACCCTTTATATGAGATGTTTATAGATATATTTTTTCACTAATATCTCAACACATATTTTGGTACAACCATGTTGTGGGAATATTTATTACTTATTATTAGGTAAATATAATTTATGTTAATATTTATTAGCTTTATGAATTTATTATTCCATATGTTACTTACCTATAAGATCTTTTTTGTTACTATACCCGATTTACATATGCATGTCTACAAGGTATATGATTTTTATACACCATGATAAATAACAAAAATCATAAATAAGAAAAACATAGAAGGAGTGATGAAATGTGTTTCATATGGGAAAATATTGGCTATGAGATTATTTTTGGAATTTTTGGAATTATTATTTGAGTGGGTCTTGAAATTTTATTTCAAAGGATATTGGGTGGGCTCAATGGAAAGAATTAGGTTAGAATAAATTTATTAAAATAAAATATATTTTCTTAATTGAAAGTGGAAATAATATCTTGAAATATTTTTTCCACACCCACATGGAGAGTTTGTGGAATGGTTATATTTTTAATTCTTTTGTAATATTGGTATCATGGATATCATTTAATTTTGTTCTAATACTATTTATTAGGCTTCTTATTCCATGATTATAGGTAATAACTCCTTAGTGTTGTTTTTGGTTTGATCACATTGGTTTAATGAATTAAAAATTAATTGAATGATAAATATTCATGATTTTTGTAATATCTACATGAATCTTTGCTTGTAAATGTAACATTTATATGGATTGAAAATGTTTAGGGGTGGGTGTTTAATAAAATATTGATTCAATACTGATTTCCACCATTACACCACTATTCTAAGCTAGTTTTGAATTTAAAATATCAATTATAATAAAAAAATTGAACATCATGTTTAATAAATTAATTTAATTTTTATCACTTTTATATCAATACATTTTACATTTTATTATGTTTACATTATAGGATGTGGTTATTTAGAGATCCCATGATAGAATTCAAACAAAATGGGCCAAACTGTGTGAGATCCCAAGCACAATTGTGGACATCAATATTTCTTGTGGATACATTGTGAATCAAATTAGGACTCTAATTAGTACTAGATTGAAGAAATATGTTGTATACATTTCTATAGAATAACATGGGGCACAATTCTTCAATTTGATGGCCAAAAATTGGAACAATATCTGAAGAAATTCTAGGCGGGCATGATTATTCCACCATCCAATATTTGTTCAAAACGTTGGTCCTAAAAAACTAATTGGATTGATTCCAAATCCTTATAATATAGAACTAGATTTCCCACCCCCCCCCCCACAAAATATCATGAAAATTTAAAGAGTTTGTTTAGTCAACCAGCTAAATCCACATAATGGAAAAATAATTCATGAATAGATAACTGACACCAATAAACCATTGACTATTCTTGGATCCAACATTCCAAATTTCTTAATAAAATAAATTAAATGGATCATTGGAATGTATGGAACAACCAATGGTAGGGGTGAGTATAATTTTATTTATTTTTTCAACCCTTTTTTCCCTCATCTATATCAAGTATTTCTAAATTACATTATGATCAATTTGGGGGGTGTTCATTGTTGTAATCTTAAGCCTCGTGCTTGTAATCATTGTAAGGTGATTAAATTTTCATGTTTTTAGTCAAATGTTCTTAGTTTATAACTTTTAATTTATTTATATTCTGATACTATGAAATAAAAATCAAAGGAAAATGAATCCCCATGATTTCATGCATAACCCCGATCTTGAGAAGATTTGAGTATGTTTATCTCTTTTCACACCCCTTCATTTTCATGAATGCTTGAATGGGTTAGTTCTGTTAGAAAAATAAAGAAACATGAACCCATAAACATTCATTTTCTTTTCAAGTGTAAAATCATTTCATTGAGACAAATCTAGTCTTCTCATCACGTTTCTATTGTAATGTATTGATTGAGTTCGGTTCTTACATCGATGCAATTAATTTTTTTGAGCGGTTGTCACAAATAAACATCATAGATCGATCAAATCCTGGTTATTAACCTAGGAATATCTCATATACCATAATTCTTTCGGTGTTTATAAATCATTAAACCAATGATATTTCCCATTCACTTGAGAGATATGACAGATTGAGCATCAAGGGACACTCAAAAAGGTTGATCATGATTTCTCCACCTAGTTCCTATCAAATAGTAATATAGTTTCAAATTATATTTTAAAGTATTAAAACCACTAAAAACTTCATCTAATTTTCTATCACATAAAAGCATAATCATAACCCCTTTTTTAACATTAATTATCCAATGCTCCATCAAGATACGGCCTAGGGTTCCTACTATATGGTATAAATTATAGTAAAAACAACATCTAATTTTATGTTCTTGAAAACATGATCAGATAGTTTTTTAGGGGAATGGGTTCATATAAAACATTGAGTGATACTTGGTATCCAAGCATGGAATTCATTGAATAGGATTATAAGCTAATGTAAAAATCATGTTCCATAAGTGATACTCATGTTCTTTTGGTGCAACTCCATGGATGTGCTCAAAGGATACATGATCTATGTTATGACTTTAGTGATACTTGTATTCATGGTACTAAATGACTTTTATAGGATCATAGGTTAGATTATTTTCTATACACCTTGATTGATACTTGGATTTAGATACAAGAATTACCAGGATGGACTCATCAGATATAGGGTTGTGTATACACCTTGAATGATACATGGATTGCAATGTAGGGATTACTTGGATGGACTCATATTGAAAAGGAAATCTATTTGATTATTATTTATGTTTATATATAGACACATTTCTTTCATACCTTTACATATAGTTTATTTATATAATGTAATAATTAATCTACAGTATTATCCCTTAGTACAAGATATGATTCTTTATAGTGATTGGAGGTGAGTACAAGTGAACCCGGGGTCAGCAAATGTATCCCCCAAGAGTGATATATCATACTCAAACACATTATCAATGCTGGATGAATAATATAGTCTCAATTAGGATCAAAGAACAAAGGGGATACTTAATTATACATGTCTTGAGTGGTGAAACATCTAACTCAATGCCCTTTTTACAAGATATTCAGATGATTGAGATTACAAACCCAAGATCCTCTACTTAAGATTTTGTAATTTCTCACATTAATCATGTATATAATTTTTTTTGGGTATATATATATATGGTAGAATATATATATATATATATATATATACGAGATTGAACATTTCTCGGTTGGGAAATATAACAGACATCATAAGTGATTGTGGTTACACATTTATTATTTTATTTATTATTTCACAATGTGTATCTTCTAGGTTGAGAGTATTTAATGAATATGAACTTATTAAATCATATTCATAGGATCATTGTTGGGGAGGACTAATGGTTTAACTTTTTTCCCCTATATGTTCACTTCATTTTTCATGTACAAATCATGTCAACATTTCATGTTGAGCATATATTTCATAGTGGATAGGGCTGAGGACTAGTGATTTATAATTGAGAGAATCCAAACAAGTGTATTCTTATAATTGGGTTGGGGTAGCTCAACAATGTAATGTAGACCGTGTAGTGGTAAATCTTAGTTTTAGTTATAGAGCCTTATACTTTTATTTAAGTTTCTTTTATATACTCTCGTATATATGTTCTTCCTAGTTTGTGACCGGTGTTGTATTTTTTACATTTATGTTTCAGATTTGTTTCATCTAATTTATTATTACATAAATATTATATTTCAGTTTACATTACCCTTCTATAATCTGGTTATTTTCTTTATTTATGATATCTAGATGTTTCCATTGTTTTTACTCAGATATGAGCGTATATTCTCCCCATTATACCACCGTTAGAACCTCTTTTCTAGTTGTTAGCATCTAGAATATGGGGAGGTGTGCTTGACGCAGTGTGGTGAACTAGATTGGAGAACCAGGTTAGAGGATCTAGGTTCGATAAGATATGTTTTATTTTGAAACCACAAAAATGAAAAAGGTGGGGGAATGATATCTTCATAAGGAATTGTTAAAATGATTATTTTAATTGAAATCAACACTTATGAAAAATGATAAATGATTTTTATTTTAAAACATTTTAAAATAAATTCAATATAATTCCAAAAAACAATTTAATTCTCATAAATAAATGATGTTATATCCACATATTTGGAGTCGAAGAAAACATAGGATTGAAAAAATAATTTCTATTTTATTTTTTAAAAGTAAATTTATTAAAAACCACATGACCTAAAAGATTTTAGAACATACCTTTTAAAAAACGTAAATATAAAATAATGATTTATAATGACATGCATAGGATAAGGAAATGATATATTATTTTGAATGAAAAGGAATACAAATTCCATAGATGGATTCTAACATTTCAGAGATATGAATTGTTTTGGAATGTAATTATCAAATGATTCCTTGTGGATTGAGTAACATTAAAATTAAAACCCATGAAAATGAAAATAAATTAAATTGAACATAAAATAAAATAATTAAATTAAAATTAATGGTATATAATATTAGTCAGGTTCGTGAATACATTATATAAATATTAAATGGTGTCAAACATCAAGCATGTCTTATAGAATTATAAGTAGAGATAAAAACCATTACAAATTTTTTATCTCTTAAATCAATGGTCCATGAAAGTTATCAAATGAAGTTTTATTCTAAATATATCTTATTATATTTTAATAATGAAAAAATAATTTCATGTCAAATATAGACCACAAATAGTAAATAATTGGTGAATACAATTCATTTCTAAGTGAAGAAAATTTGAGGCTAAAAATCCTTACATTTAGTATCATAAAACATGAACTTTATCTAAATTATTTTATAATGAACCTAATTAATTTAATTAATTAATTTATGACCTTATTCAATTTTTTATACTATATAATCATTATCTATAATCCATAATTACAAAAAATATTACACAGTTATATATATTCATACTAATTAAATATAAAACGCTCATTTGATTATCATGATAAAATATCATAGTAATAGTGTCAATTCATACAATATGTTTTTAGTATAATTATTACAGGATTAATAAATATATAATAACCATTGATTCAATTTATTATGTAATTAATATTTTTATTAAGTTAAATTTATTATTATGGTTTATGAAAATGGGAAACATGAAAAACAATTTTCAACATACTTAACAATCAAAATGTGTTATAATAATAAATCATTAAAATATTATTAACACCATTTTTGGATCTTTATGAAATCATATATACATAATTTTAAAATTATATCACCATTATATTACATCTCATAATGTTTTATGACACAAACATTATAACATCTTCCACATATGTGGTCAAACCAACTCAAACATAGTCATTTATAATGTTTTCATGTGTATGGGATTGTTTTTAGAAAATTATAATATGAATTATTATTATTAATAGACAATAAATTATTATCTATTTTTTAAAAATCCATTACTAAAACAATCCCAAAATGATGGTGATTAATAATGGAATTCATCATTCATGGATATGGTATTCTAAATGTTTGCATGATTAACAATATGACATCCCAATGAATGGATGGAATGATGGTATTTGAAAAATTATTAATAAATATTTATAATTGATACATTTATAAAAATATAATTTATCATATACATCCTTGTTACAATCCATTAGATGTGGTTATGAAAAATGAACAACAATGTTTCATGGAGGTGGTAGGCTGCGTGTATGAAAAAGGGTTGTTATTTTATTTTAATATTGGATAGAAAGGATTGAATAGTGGATTATAAATTAATATGTTGTAATTTTCCTAAACTAATTATACTTACTTAATTATAATAATACAGTTAAAGTTGATTCACTTATGATTTCACTAAAATAAAAAGACTTCGAGAATGTAAAACTCGGGTTGGATGATTTCGTTTACTCTTGGAAGACCCTTTTGAAATGTGGTTCATAAACAAACTAAAGGTGATAAGAATTTTTTATAATTGGGATAGTAATATATTAGGATAAAATTTTTATAGTTCCAACATTAAATTATAAGGACAATTGATTCCAAAAGTGGTGAAATTGTTACCTTTTATAGTTCCAATATATAATCGTACAAAACTATTTTTAGAGAAAATGTATTTTTGTGATTAAAATACATGTGCAAGCAAGAATTATATTTTCTAATATTTTCCATGTAATGATTTGATTTACTAAAAAAATATAAATTATATGACGATTTCAAATCAATCCAATACCAAATTTCAACTAAAAAATTACTTCATTGAAAGAAAATACGTAAACAAAATTTAAGGTCTATTTTATTTTTGTTCTAATAATATTTTTCATTGGTTTTCCAAGTTAAGATAATATTTTAAAATTTTTAATCAATTTTTAAATACCATAGTTTATTAAATAAAATGATATTTTATCGTCTATTTCATCCTCCAATAATGATAACTTCATAGAAATCAAAATTTTCATAAAAACCATATTTATGGAAAAAAATAACATTTTCCTAATAAACTGAAATATTAATACTATGTAATGATTAATATGAGTAATTGTAATATTATTTTTATTTTCATAATTTCAAATAATAATTTTATTGAATTTTTTATAATATAAATGTGTATGGTGTGGAACAATAATTTTTTTAAAACCTATATCTATTTATAATGTGAATGTATTTTTATTTATTTTTTATGAATTTTAAAATCATATCTAAATTTGATATAAAATATTTCTACATATGGATGTATAACTCTTAAAACCAACGGTATTATTCTAAAAATTGAATTTATATATGATGTGCCAATTCAATTCTATAGAATTTAATTAATTGTAGATAACCAACTAATATTTAAAAAATATTTACAACCTCCACATAATATCTAATGGTACTATAAAATTAATTGTTATCACATGTGGTGATTTTCCTAGAATTGATTCATAAGTGAGTTTTCATGATTTTTATTATCCCATAAAAGACTTCTATCAAGTCAAAACTGTTTGATTTCATTTTTTTCTTGGTCAATAGAAAACCCCAATGATGCCACTTATTTCCCACTATTAGAGAATTGGTATTTGAAAAGAAGAATGATTCTATTTGATTCGATATTATCTATTTTTGGAATTTAGTCCCTAATATGGTAACTCTTTATACTCTCCAATTTAATATTTATGTTTACATGGGCATATTTTATATTTATTTTAATATATCATTATTTTGGATTAGTGTTGTCTGTTCCTTGAGTTATAACTAATATTATTATTCAGTGTATATATATACCAAAATATTAGGTTGTCAATTCTACCTCCTTAAACAAAATGGGTCCTGAAAATTCAAATAATTTATTTCTAAAGAAGATATCTAGGGAATTTATCCATAAAGATATAAATTCCAATGAGATATCTATCTTAAAATCTAGATATAGGTGAAAACCCATTCATTAACTCAAATAACATTATACAATCATATTCCTACATATATAATTTCTGTAATTATATATTATAATGAATATTTAATTCCCAATATAACCTACATATTGAAGGCCTAAACCAAAAAAAATTGACATATTTGTAAAAATTCAATTATATATTCAATCCAAATATGGTATAAAACACAAGTTCATAAAATCAAAAACTAGAATATATACATCATATTCCAAAAATGTGATTAACCAGAAAACTGTCATGATTTAACTATCAATCCAAATGTTACAAATACTTTAATGAATCTGATTTTCCTAGTTTTATTTTTATAAATTAGTTGTGCGAATTCTATGTCCAAGCGCTGATATGGCCTGTGATTTCGACGCATGGTGTTCCCAGAACAATTCTTTGAAATGAGTTATGTTTTCAATAATGATTTCAGGTGGTTTTACATTAAAACTAGAATAACATCTAAAAAAATACATGGATCAGAAATATGAGGGAACAGTTGGGTTTGGAATAGTGACTTTACCTTAAGTCGGTCCTAACATCAACAAGCATGGGCAAGAAGTGAATGTTATATTTTGGATGTATCGATAATAAAATATTTAATAAAAATATTTTATTTCGATGAAACAACTCAGTTTTTCTATATATTTGGGTTTTACCATGATACAAGATTATCACCTTAACCCTAGAGATTCCCTAAGACAAAGAAAATGATGTTATTTTGACAAAGATGATGGATAGGAGATCAGAATGTGGGTCCAAGATCGACAGATCTATAAATAATGAAAACACACCTTCACCCTTTTTCAATAACTAATCCAAACTCCATGTAGGGTGTTGTTTCATTATGATTCATTCTATGTTCCTATACTTCACAACGAACGTGGACCAACCCATGAAAATGTTGATCCTTGGTTCGATCGCTTGTAGGATTTCTGTTATTCTTGTAAGGTTTTAAAGGGAAGATAGGTCTGTGGGTTTCTTCATTATTTGTGACCCTTATAACAATGAAGAATCGAGGATAACACAAACAATGGAAATGAAATTTCCTTTTATTTATTCTGTGTTTCTCATTCCCCCACCCTATTCTTTACATTCATCGTGATTTTATGAGAGGACACCTGTTGCGCCTTCAATACATGTTGCAAAAACCCTAGACCAAATCTATGACACCAAAATGACATACAGGAATTATGTCAAGGAAGGCCTGGCACGATTTGACCAGGGAAATGGCAGACAGTGGCATAAGGTTGTGGTCGCTGGATGTGGTGGCTCCATCCGGAATAAGTGAGGCTGCACCGGTCCATGGCCAATCGTGAGCTAACAGGGGGAGGTCGTTTGTGGGTTGGTCGATGAAGGTGGATCATAGAATGGGTCATGTAAGATCTGACAAGGCCTACGAGTGTAGAACATTTCAGGAGGTGATGGTGTTTACTAGGGGTTCTAGTAGGAGGTTGTGGTAGTGAGCTAGGATGCGGCTCGAAGTCGAGTTAGAGGAACCAGCAGTGGGAAGGCCATGGGGAAGGAGGTGTAGAGGGTCATCTGCAGGGAATGAAGCATGACACCATATCAGCACGAGAGGCACATGGTAGGGGGGGGATCAAGTTTGGTGTAATGAACTGGCTACCAGTGGGTATTTGAGACACTCTAGTATCCCCGCAGGCCCTGTCCAGCAGGCCTAGCAGGCCAAGCCCAGTGGTTTGGGCCAGATTGAGCTAGACTGAACCCAACGGAGTTAGGTATGTTTACTAGCATTCTATGACATTGGGACCCTTTTGATGGGGTTTTCCTTTTGACATATCTTTGTGTGTTTTTATATTGGACTAGTATAGGTTCATATTTTTCCCTTACTTATTTCTTAGAGGGTTTAGTACGGTATTACGTCCATATCTATGGATAATAGTCCCCTATAGAGGCAAAGTCCTTGATACAGTTATGGAACCACTGTATGGGACTGGAGAAGTTCTCTATCACCCTTGATGGTGTTTTATGGGAATTTATGTGACCTCTTAACTGTAACACCCCGAGCTTCCATGATACGCTTCTCATTCGATAATGCAATAGCATGCGTTGTACGCAACTTCGAGTTCTAAAACACCGCGACTAATCAAAGTAGCCGTTATGAATAGTAATAACCACCTTTTAAAATTATAGAAATTTTATGTTTCAAAATGGACTTCATTTTTGTATTCGTAATATCGAAATTATCCAAAGTTGAATTTTTTGTAATTTTCTGAGAACTTCCAATTTTTTATGAATAGTGAAAAATACTTAAAAACAACTTTTTTAATCAAAGTATTTTATAGTGATAAATTATAGTATTGAGTGGTTTTAAAGTATAATTAGAATATATTTTTACTATTTTATCCAATGTTGTTCATTATAATTAATTTCACTTTAAAATTGGACATAAACAATTGTCAATCTTTTGATATAAATTGTTTCTTAAAAACACGCTATTTGTTGTGACAACGGGAATTAATTATAAAATTAATTAATGAAACTTATATGTTTGGAATTTTGTAAAATAGACATCATTTTTGAATTTGGAATATCAATTATAGCTTAGGGTAAAATTTTGGCATTGTTCTGAAAAACATCAATTTTTGATGAATAGTGAAACCACTAAGTGGTAGTTAAATAACTAATTTTTCGTTTAAAAGAAATATTACCACTTCTGTGATTTGATTTTCAAAAATCTGACATACATGTTTTTCATTAAGAAGTAAAATGTGGTTCAATAAGATTAAAATAATTTTTTGGTGAATAGTAAATTTTAAGTTCTTAATCGCGATTAGAGGTAATTAGTGTAGTTTAAGGTAAAAATAATTTTTTAATAATTTGAGATGAGCATGAAACTTGTCCTACTCCTATTGTATGAGTCATGACCGACCATGAAAACCCATGGGTCAACTTGGGGACCCAATGGAGCCACTTTGGTTGGGAAATGACATTAATATATATTTATTTAATGTTAAAATTAAATTGACACAAACATGAGTTGTTTTAATAAAACAGTTTTTAAGTGGGGTTACACAAGTCCAAATTTTGACTATAAATATTCATTAGAAACCTAAAAAGATTTACTACATCATAGTATTTTTGTTATAATTTTTAGACATTAAATAAATTAATCTATTTATGACATCATGATGATGTAGCGATGACCTCATTATTTAACGATTTAAATAAAATAGAAAGATAATGTAATATCCAAGGCTTACACTTGTCCAAAACCTATTGGATGAGGCGATTTTGAACCCTTATCACCTTAGACTCGAATTATACAAGAGTGGGACCATTAGAATCCGAAAAGCATTGTATAATAGAATAACATTTCATTACTTTCCAAAAGTGCTCATCCTCTCCACTTATAAAAGGCCCCCACCACTCCCACCTTATTCACACTTTCAAGCCATTTGGCTCGGACAACCTCTGCCAAAATACTCTCCCAAATTCTCCCTATTACTCCTAGAAGCCTCACTTTGGGCAGAACTCTTCCCAAGGAATCCTTTGGCTCAAATCAAAAAGAGTTACCTGATTTTGATGTAATGTCTTCTCTAATGTTGTTTTGTTTTATTTTTCTTCTTCAACCCCCTAAACTCTTTTTATTCATTTCTTTTGTAACAACACCAGTATCCTAAATATATTAGGATGTTGTTATAATAAGTATTAGAGCTACAATTACACACACCTACATCTAATGGTTAAGGAACATACGGTTTCTGTGGATGGCGAATTTCTGCCTCACGAAACGATGATTGTTCAACACTCATATAACTCCTTCAAAGGTGGCCATTAAGATGTCACTATATTTATATAGGATATATAATATGTTTATGTTTTACTTATGCTTCTGTATTTCTCATTTATGGCATACTTTATTGTTTCCATTATGGGTAAACGCGATATTTTCATTTTAGGAAGTGCGGACTACCGCCCCCTCAAAGTGATTTGAATCGTTAATAACATATGTGGGATGTATAAAGGATGGAGTAAATGATATTATATATGATGTTATACTGGAATTATACTATACCTTTATATCATTATGATTTTATTCCATTAAAAATGAAATAGAAATGAAAGTAACGTTCATGCGTACGTACGGCTTACCGTCTCCATGAACGGTGTATTTCATTTCTTACCTCTAAATGTTATGTAATATTATAAATGAATGTATATACTGTATATATATGATATATATGATATCTACATCATGAATATAATTCTGGATATAATGGATATTTCACCACATTAACAACTTGTAATTATAAAAAGTTTATTTTTGACTCAAGTACCAAAGATCGACAAAACGACCGTTATTAACTTAAATAATTACATAATGTTCATAACATGGTAATAAGTGATATAAAAGGAATAATGAACATGAAAAAGTTTCTTAAATAAATAGAAATTAACTCTAGTTTATTATTTAGGAGGTTAAAGAGCGGTCGAGTCAGGACAAGACGCAAGGTAAGGGAACTTCTTAACCCAATTTCCATTCTTTGGGTTAATCTCCTACTTTAAAATTATGTCATGATATTATTATGTCTTATTTTGTATTATTTATGTGTACCTATAGTGAATACACATAATAGATCTATTTTATTTTAAAAATGATCTTTTTAAGGACTTCGGCTCAATCTCCTTTCATTGAGATATATTTGGTTTTATACACAACTTCCTTTTATACGGTGTATAAACCCCTTTGACTTTTACATTTATTCAAAAGGAATCTTTTCTATACGAAGCGTTTTACTAAACGGAAAAAAGGGAATGTTTTTATTTCCATACATATGTGGCTACAACGACTTCTCCGCCGCCGTGACCATTATTTGAGTTTCAGATTCCTCTACAAGCCATCTTTTTTTTAATGAAAAATAAATAAAAAGTTTTAACTTTCTTTTATTTTGGTATTGAAAATGGTTTTTAAAGAGTTTTTATTATATCAATGTGTTGTATAGATATCTTGTGATTGAAATGTGGAAATGTTATGTTTCCTTTATGCATGTTTTATGTGATACGATTATGTTATGGTTTATGATATGTTTAAACCAAATCATATGAGGAATGTATTGGACTTAATAAGTGACGGGTGGAGCCCGCTATAGCTCCTCGATGCATCGGTAGGTCTCATGAGACAACTAGACGTGGAATTGGATGAGGCCCTTTCCCAATTTGATTTATGGTTTTGGCCGAGGCCTTAATCATTTTAGACGTCTTGGCTGAGGCCTTGACAAAATGTTTCAGAATGTCTGGCATTATTCATTCCCTCATTATGAAAGTGGTTATTGATATTGCATGTGATTATTCGACCAGTAGAATATCCATGTGAAGAAGTGAATGGCATTATCTCATTTTACTTTTGCCATATTATGTTGAAGTTCAAGTTCAATAAGGCTTTTGTTTTAGTTATACATTGCCTTAAATTCTTATGTTTTCTTATGAAAGTTTCCACTATATTGTTATCCTTACGGAGCATTTGAGCTCACCCCTTTCAATGTTTTATTTTTCCCAGGATGTGAAGAAGTGTATTATGACTGACTTGCAAGAATAGTCAGTGAGGATATGAGTTTGGACTAGGGAGACCATGTCATTGTAGTTTTCATTTTTATGATGTAATGTAATGTTTATGAATGTATCTAGTGTTTCCAAGGCTACTAAAATAATCGGTCTTTCGAGACTTGATCTTTTGTGATCATGCCAATGTTACGAAGTAATGCACCGACTCTGGTTAGCTGGGGTCGGGGCGTTATAGTTGGTATCAGAGGCAATTTAGTACAAACCTTGGAAGATAGATTTAGATAAACTCTGATTAGAGCACATAGCCCAAAGATAGACTTTGAGGATTAGTATAGAAGAACTTCCTAGAATTTTGTTATTGTAGAGATTTTGTGAGTTTTCCGGGAAATACATCCCTGTCTGGATACGAGCAGGTAGAGGCAGCTCTGGCACAGATGTACCTAGGGGTAAAACCTGAAAACACCGCTTTGAGCTAGACTCGAACTGGAACTGGTGCACGACAACGGGCCATGCTACACTCTTGGTTACGACACTCCCGGGGGATATGCATAGGATAATTTCCATTTTCTTTACAAACCACTATGAATGGTTATGAGTATATACTTCCTCAAATAAAACCTTTTTATGATTATGGATCATATCCATAAATAGTCCAATTTATGTTAAGTATTTTACATGTATGGAATTATGTATTTTGATTCATAAACTAATCTAGTTTATGCCATTGTTTAGAAATGGCGCCTAGTGGAAGGAATGGAAACTGT
This sequence comes from Viscum album, assembly GCA_963277665.1. Classification (NCBI taxonomy): domain Eukaryota; kingdom Viridiplantae; phylum Streptophyta; class Magnoliopsida; order Santalales; family Viscaceae; genus Viscum; species Viscum album. The sequence goes on along the minus strand of OY728150.1, from coordinate 28,437,506 downwards.
ATCAATGCACGCACTCCGTGTAGGGATTTCCCTCTTGCTCAAGATAATTATTGTGGATCTGGAGATACAACTGGTGCTGATCAACTTATTACCATACTGGGACAACTCACTCAAGTTATGAATAATAACCTTACTCGTATGGATCACCCTGATCCACAATGTGGAGGATCAATGTTAGACCGCTTCAGGAGGAAACAACCACCAACATTTAATGGGGGTACAAATCCGTTAGTCGCTGAGCAATGGATAAACTCCTTAGAGAAAATATTCCACGCCTTGGGGAGTAGCGAAAGGGAGAAGGTTGTCATGGAAGTTTACCGCCTCACTGGAGATGCCGATCAGTGGTGGTCGCTAATTCAAAACACAAAGTAAGATAATGACGTATAGAATATGGAATGGAGGGAGTTCAAAGAGCTTTTCCTAGAAACATACTATCCTCGTGACCATCGAGGAGATATGGAAAGACAATTTCTGAGTCTGAGGCAGAAGGAGGATGAGAATGTCGCAAAGTATGAGGCCAACTTTACAAGGTTAGCGAGGCATGCAGCAGATTATATACGTAACCCAAGAAGTAAGATTGATCGTTTCTTTGATGGGTTAAAACCATTTCTCCGTCGAGCATTAGTCTCACAAACCTTCTCGTCATACGAAGATATTGTCTCGTGTTCTATCAAGACAGAAAAGGAATTCACTAAGTCTTATGACAACAAAGTAAAGCAAGAGAAGAAGAGAACGGTGGAACAAGAGATAGACAAAGGGAAAAAAGGGAAAGAAGGATTTTCCATTATGTGATAATTGTGGGAAGAATCACCCTGGTACTTGCCTAAAAGGAATTGTAGTTTGTTATAAATGTGGGGAAAAAGGTCACCAGGCGTGTGATTGCAAGGGAAAGAAAGAGGCTATCAATGTTGAATGCTACAATTGTAGGGAAATGGGGCATTATGCAAATGAATTTCCTAAGCGTCAGGGAAACATACCTTAGAAAAGGCCAAGGGATCAAGGACAATCTTATGTTGTGACTACAGTTGAAGTGGAATAATTAATGTATTGATGCTTTTGGACTCATGGACTATATTCTGTTTATTAGAATAATGTGATATATATATAAGGATTTTACTGCAGTACATGTTGTTTTCATTAAGGATTTATTATGATGAAGGTAATCATATTTTTAATATGTGACAATAAGAAAAACTTTACTTTGTTTGGGGAATCTGAGGTTAAAATTGATTTTGGAATTTAGAGACCTTTTAGAGAAAGTCTTGACAGAGGTGTTTTGGATAACTATAAAGGTTGGAATGGATTAAGTTGATCTTTGGATAGTATTGTTTAAGGTTAAAACATTTCTGAAGATTATTTTTGGAATATTATGATACTATAGTTTTAGGAAAAGGACAACCTGCAGGGTGGGGCATAACCCGTCGTGTCGGACAAAGCTGCAGGAATCGAATCCACAACCATAGTGCGACAGGCCTTTATTTCCTACCACTAGCCTACCGGAAGTCTCTGGTTATTACAAAATAGTTTTACTAATCTAAATGGTATGTGTTAATATTTGGAACCTTATAAAATTAGTATAAATAGAATATTTTTGAGTTCTATTACCTTTTAGAGTGAAAGATGGGTTTGTGGTAAAAATTTATTAAAGAATGAAAGTCTACATAACAAGTATGTATATTCCCTTATATTCTTAGTAAATCTCCTAAATAAATTCCTCAACTTTATAAAAGGTAACTTAAAACAAAAATGTTGTCGGTTAACTTTTCCTACTGTGGAATCAATGATCGTTTAACCAATAACAAGTTTGTGATTTTCTTGTAGGTAAACTTTCTCCTAATCATGTTTTCTATAATTCTCCATGAGACCTTGATGGTTTGTTTCTCCTCCATATCCATATTTTCATAGAATCCTAGTATGGGCTATCTCGGGCGACCTTTGTACTTATCTTTCTATCTTTTAAAGTTATATTTTTATTAACCTTATTTCCGATGTGGGTTTTCCACAAAGGTATTTTCTATTTTCAACCTTTTGTTTTCAAAGAAAAATTTCAAATTGCGAGGACGCAATTTATTGAAGGAGGGGAGAATGTAACACCCCGAGCTTCCACGATACGCTTCTCATTCAATAATGCAATAGCATGCATTGTATGCAACTTCGAGTTGTAAAACACCGCGACTAATCAAAGTAGCCGTTATGAATAGTAATAACCACTTTTTAAAATTATAGAAATTTTATATTTCAAAATGGACTTCATTTTTGTATTCGTAATATCGAAATTATCCAAAGTTGAATTTTTTGTAATTTTCTGAGAACTTCCAATTTTTTATGAATAGTGAAAAATACTTAAAAAAAACTTTTTTAATCAAAGTATTTTATAGTGATAAATTATAGTATTGAGTGGTTTTAAAGTATAATTAGAATATATTTTTACTATTTATCCAATTTTGGTCATTAGAATTAATTTCACTTTAAAATTGGACATAAACAATTGTCAATCTTTTGATATAAATTGTTTCTTAAAAACACGCTATTTGTTGTGACAACGGGAATTAATTATAAAATTAATTAATGAAACTTATATGTTTGGAATTTTGTAAAATAGACATCATTTTTGAATTTGGAATATCAATTATAGCTTAGGGTAAAATTTTGGCATTGTTTTGAAAAACTTCAATTTTTGATGAATAGTGAAACCACTAAGTGGTAGTTAAATAACTGATTTTTCGTTTAAATGAAATATTACCACTTATGTGATTTGATTTTCAAAAATCTGACATACATGGTTTTCATTATGAAGTAAAATGTGGTTCAATGATATTAAAATAATTTTTTGGTGAATAGTAACTTTTAAGTTCTTAATCGCGATTAGAGGTAATTAGTGTAGTTTAAGGTAAAAATAATGTTTTAATAATATGAGATGAGCTTGACACTTGTCCTACTCCTATTGGATGAGTCATGACCGGCCAAGACAACCCATGGGTCAACTTGGGGACCCCATGGAGCCACTTTGGTTGGAAAATGACATTAATATATATTTATTTAATGTTAAAATTAAATTGACACAAACATGAGTTGTTTTACTAAAACAGTTTTTAAGTGGGGTTACACAAGTAATAATTTTGACTATAAATATTCATTAGAAACCTAAAAAGATTTCATACATCATAGAACTTTTTTTATAATTTTTAGACATTAAATAAATTAAATTATTTATGACATCATGATGATGCAGCGATGACCTCATTATTTAACGATTTAAATAAAATGGAAAGATAATGTAATATCCAAGGCTTAAACTTGTCCAAAACCTATTGGATGAGTATATTTCGAAACCTTATCACCTTAGCCTCAAATTATACAAGTGTGGGACCTTTAGAATCCGAAAAGCATTGTATAATAGAATAACATTTCATTACTTTCCAAAAGTGCCCCTCCTCTCCACTTATAAAAGGCCCCCACCACTCCCACCTTATTCACACTTTCTAGCCATTTGGCTGGGCCAAACTCTGCCCAAATACTCTCCCAACTTCCCCCTCTTACTCCTAGAAGCCTAAATTTGGGCAGAACTCTTCCCAAGGAAGCCTTTGGCTCAAATCAAAAAGAGTTACCCGATTTTGAGGTAATGTCTTCTCTAATGTTGTTTTGTTTTATTGTTCTTCTCCAACCCCCTAAACTCTTTTTATTCTTTTCTTTTGTAACAACACCAGTATCCTCAATATACTAGGATGTTGTTATAAGATGTATTCGAGCTACACTTACACACACCTACATCTAATGGTTAATGAACATACGGTTTCTGTGGATGGCGAATTTCTGGCTCACGAAACGATGATTGTTCAACACTCATATAACACCTTAAAAGGTTGAAATTAAGATGTCACTATATTTATATAGGATATATAATATTTTTATGTTTTACTTATGCTTCTGTATTTCTCATTTATGTCATACTTTATTGTTTCCATTATGGGTAAACGCGATATTTTCATTTTAGGAAGTGCGGACTACCGTCCCCTCAAAGTGATTTGAATCGTTAATACCATATGTGGGATGTATAAAGGATGGAGTAAATGATATTATATATGATTTTATACTGGAATTATACTATACCTTTATATCATTATGATTTCATTCCATTAAAAATGAAATAGAAATGAAAGTAACGTTCATGCGTACGTACGGCTTACCGTCTCCATGAACGGTGCATTTCATTTCTTACCTCTAAATGTTACGTAATATTATAAATGAATGTATATACTTTATATATATGATATATATGATATCTACATCATGAATATAATTCTTGATATAATGGATATTTCACCAAATGAACAACTTGTAATTATAAGAAGTTTATTTTTGACTCAAGTACCAAAGATCGACAAAACGACCGTTATTAACTTAAATAATTACATAATGTTCATAACATGGTAATAAGTGATATAAAAGGAATAACGAACATGAAAAAGGTTCTTAAATAAATAGAAATTAACTCTAGTTTATTATTCATGAGGTTAAAGAATGGTCGAGTCAGGACAAGAAGCAAGGTAAGGGAACTTCTTAACCCAATTTCCAATCTTTGGGTTAATCTCCTACTTTCAAATTATGTCATGATATTATTATGTCTTATTTTGTATTATTTATGTGTACCTATAGTGAATACACATAATATATATATTTTATTTTAAAAATGATCTTTTTAAGGACTTCGTCTCAATCTCCTTTCATTGAGATATATTTGGTTTTATACACAACTTCCTTTTATATGGTGTATAAACCCCTTTGACTTTTACATTTATTCAAAAGGAATCTTTTCTATACGAAGCGTTTTACTAAACAACAAAAAGGTAATGTTTTTCTTTCCGTACATATGCGGCAACAATGACTTCTCTACCGCCGTGACCATTATTTGAGTTTCAGCTTCCTCTACAAGCCATCTTTTTTTTAATGAAAAATAAATACAACGTTTTAACTTTCTTTTATTTTGGTATTGAAAATGGTTTTTAAAGAGTTTTTATTATATCAATGTGTTGTATTGATATCTTGTGATTGAAATGTGGAAATGTTATTTTTCCTTTATGCATGTTTTATGTGATACGATTATGTTATGGTTTATGATATGTTTAAACCTATTCATATGAGGAATCTATTGGACTTAATAAGTGACGGGTGGAGCCCGCTATAGCTCATCGATGCATCTGTAGGTCTCATGAGACAACTAGACATGGAATTGGTCGAGGCCCTTTCCCAATTTGATTTATGGTTTTGGCCGAGGCCTTAATCATTTTAGACGTCTTGGCCGAGGCCTTGACAAAATGTTTCAGAATGTCTGGCATTATACATTCCCTCATTATGAAAGTGGTTATTGATATTGCATGTGATTATTCGACCAGTAGAATATCCATGTGAATAAGTGAATGGCATTATCTCATTTTACTTTTTCCATATTATGCTGAAGTTCAAGTTCAATAAGGCTTTTTTTTAGTTATACATTGCCTTAAATGCTTATGTTTTCTTATGAAAGCTTCCACTATATTGTTATCCTTACGGAGCATTTGAGCTCACCCCTTTCAATGTTTTATTTTTTCCAGGATGTGAAGAAGTGTATTATGACTGACTTGCAAGAATAGTCAGTGAGGATATGAGTGTGGACTCGGGAGACCATGTCATTGTAGTTTTCATTTTTATGAAGTAATGTAATGTTTATGAATGTATCTAGTGTTTCCAAGGCTACTAAACTAATCGGTCTTTCGAGACTTGATCTTTTGTGATCATTCCAATGTTACGAAGTAATGCACCGACTCTGGGTAGCTGGGGTCAGGGCGTTACATGAACATAGGGTGTTAGTCCTCCATCTAGTAGGCTATATGAATAGGTTTGTTAGTGTTCTTTGATAAGGAATCCCAATGTTTCTATCCACCTCGATATCATTTTTGGTATTCTCTGATAAGGATCCCCTACATTGCAGGCTAATACCGATGGGGTTATTGGTATTCTCTTGGAAGGATCCCCTCTTTGTATGTTATGATCTTTTACAAGTATATTTCTCTATAGATGAGGCCAAAATTAGTATGACCGCTTCGGGAAAGTCTATAATGATATCATGGATCCAGAAGTGAGTTCTCCCAAAATGATCACACCTCGAGCAGAACCCGATAGAGGTGATTGGTTGTGAAATAACTCTTTGCATTGTGGATGGTGATGATTTTATCTGGATATCCTTGGTATATGTGTAATAGACATATAACTAGGTAGAGTTGACTGTACTTCGTGAATTTATTTGTGGTATTCATCACATGTTTATTTGAGGTATTCCATGAGGTTTTGTGGTGTCCTACTAAGTATTATTTTACTCAACACTACATGGGATTTTCCCACACATGTCGTGTATTGTGCGGACAATCGATGCTTTGATGGAGTCCTAGGTGGACTGGAAATAGGTGGTTATTAGAATTTTTAGATAGATGTGGTCTGCTTCTATGGCTTCAAACTATTGTTCGGCTCCTACCCTTCATGTTGGATTTTCAACAGACTAGTTTCAAAAAATTATTTATTAACTTTTATAGACTATTATTTTTGGTGGGAATTTTTTTCTAGTTCTATTTACTTTGTAGTTTCCTACTGTTGTACACTGTGGTTTTTATCTTATTGTATGTGTGCATTGGATACATAATGTCTAAACATTTCATCATTTTGGGCTTATAGGTGTGTGCGTGTGTAAAGGTATGTGGAAAATTCCTCCTATTTGTGGGATATAACTTCTCAGTTATAGTATCCATCCACATGCCTATTGCATGAAGGCTTAGGGAAGTCGCGACATGGGACCCTCTGGTAAGAGTCGTGAAAGAGTGGTATCAGAGCAGGTCAATCCTATATAAGGGATGGTCGTCTGTGAGGTTCGTTTGGGTAAATAATGTTAATTATTTTGAGTTTATATTTCATGCATGGTACTCTAGTGGCAGTACGACGACCAACATATCCATACATCAAAACTCTCTACACCTTCATTTCAACTCAGTAAATCAAAAAAATTGTAGGGAATTATTGGTACATGTATCATATAGGAATGTTTTTTATGTACATCATGAATCATCTCTCCAGATATACTCGATTGACCGTGTCCATATTTTTTTATTTCAGGATACCTCTATATATACTTCCATCCAGGATTACATTATAGGATCATGAGGATGATCTACCTAGGATGAGGCATTAGTGAAAGGGTATGTACTATAGGTGGAACCTCTTGGTTGTTTTCCTAGTGTAGTACCACCTATCAAGAAACAGTTATGACTAGTTAAACCTGTTGAGGATGCACCCAGGCTGAGTGTATTGAATTGGTTCCATAGATAATGACCTCCTAGGTTTTGAGGTGAGAAACAACCCTAGTAATTGTGGATTGATTAGTGGAAGATACACATGTGTTCATACATGGGAGGATGCCTTCCGACTAGAAGGTGATCCTAACCGCGGGCCTTCTTCATGGTTCAGTAGGGTGATGGTGGAGATCATTCATCCATACACATGATGAGATGCCCCTCTCTATAGAGGACATCAAGCATCTCTTCCGGGAGAAGTTATTTCCCTCTATGATGTGATCAGTTCTCATAAAGCTTCTCCAGCATCTACAGTTTGGTAGTCAAACTATGGAGGAGTAATCTGTGAGTCTTACTGATCTTTCTCTCTACTCCATGAATATGGTATGACACTCGTTCTTTAGGGATCAGACCTTTTTGTAGGGACTACACCTGTAGTTCAGAGAATCTATTGTATCCCTCATCATTCTTATGTTTTTGGCCTACTGAAGAGAGCTCCTCTAGTGAAGATATTTCTATTGGATCACACACTTGGTGTGGCTTCTACCAACAGGCACAAGGTATCTGAGTCTTTGGTAGTAGGTAGCCGGTGACAATCACAAGAACCCAAGTGGGCTAGGCACTTTAGTATATGACCCCAGGATACCTGCTCAGTGGTGTAGGGATCCAAGGGTAGCTCGAGTTAGCCTATAGACATGCGGTGTTGTGCATGCAGCATTCAGGGGAATCTATCTTCACATTTCCCAACATGACGTTCAGAAGATCTGGGGATGGTTGAGTGACCTCCTAGGAATTGGTATAGGTAATAGAAGGTTTTTATGTATGGTGGAGGGAATAGTAGAGGATCATGTAGAGTAGTAAGAGGTGGTCGTAGGTTCAACATGTTACCACCACCAACCCTAGGTGATCCCCACCAATCTCAGGGGACTAGTGCATAGAGATGGGGACAGTTGTAGGGACTGAGACTTATCACCCCAATTCTCTAGGGATGATTATAGGTACAATCTATGAATTTTACAACCAAGGTTTAGTTTTGTGAAATTGAGGTTTTAGTAATTCATTTCTTTCTAGGGACATTATTCAGGGTTCAGAGATTTTGGATAAACCGTTAACTTAACCCTTACATTAATAGACTTCTATGAGAGGGGATTCGGTGATCAAACACTGATTCCAATAGTGTGATCTTACTCTTGGATTTGATATTTTTGGTTGGGATCTATTGGTAATGGCATTGATGCATTATGAAATTATTCCTATTATGGAATGGTTATCTATAGTCCATTCTCATATGGACTGTTTTAGGCACAGAGTGTGTTGAGTTTGTAGTGATCAACCTTGTATTCTTTTTTTTTGTGAAAATGGAATGCATGTAGCACATGATGGACTTAATCATAGTAGTTTGTAGCTAATTTTCCACCATTTGGCTAGCCTCGCCCTCAGTGTAGTGGATGATTAGAGTCCCCAGTTTCTTGTAGTGGTGGTGGAGTATGAGGAAGTCTTTCTAGATGATGTCCCTAGATTATTTCCCCATAGGTAGTTATACATTTTCATTGATCTATAAACTAGGTCAGTACTGATATCTACCCCTGTATATCAGAGGGATCATGCACAACCTCTTGAGCTGAGGGTACAATTGGAGGACCTACATAAGAAGGGCTTTGTGGGACCTAGTGTTTCACCCCTAGGCGGCCCCATTTTTATTTTCCATGAAGTCAGAAACAAGACTGAAATTATGTGGGGACTTATCAGACCAAAATCAGGTTACCATGAAAAATAAATACCCACTATCAAGGATCTATGAACTCTTCAATCTTCTTAAGGTGACAAGGTGGTTCTAATATATTTACCTCAGATCAGGATAACACTATATTTTTGTATGGGATGAGGATGTACCAGTGAAAGACTTTCGATTTCAGTATGGCCACTAAAATTACATAGTGAGACCATTTGTTGTGATGACCACCCTAGAAGTGTTCATGGGAACCATTAACAGGATTTTACATCATTACATAGATTGGTTCATGGTGGTCTTCCTTTATGAAATCCTAGTGTACACAGCGTTTGAGGAGGAGGATGTGATACACTTGAGGATGGTCTTGGACACACTCTAATTGCACCATCTTAAGGTTATTTTATCGATGTGTCTGTTATGGATTCAAGAGATCCACCATCTTGGACATGTCATTTCAAAGGCTGGAGTTGTAGTAGATCCGGTGAAGATTTAGGTGGTGCTTGCATGGGAGCCACCCAAGAGCATTAATGAGGTGTGGATTTTCCAGCGCTTCGTTGGGTATTATCGGAGGATTGTACCAAAAGTTTCTAGAATAGTATCATCCTTGAAGTCTTTGACATGAAGGGTAACCTTTTTTTGGATAGAGAAGTGCTAGTAGTGCTTTTATGAGCTGAGGTAGAGGGTGAAGAGTGCTTAAAAATTTATATTTCAAGAGGAGGGAATATGATACATAGTGTCCTGTTATGCATCAGAGACAATGATTAGTTGTGTCTTGATGCAGGGGTATGTGTAGATTTCTTATAGTTCACTCAAGTTGAGACAACATGATCATAACTATGTGACCCCTGATTAAGTGCTGTAGGTGGTAGTCTTCGAATTGACGATCTGGCGACACTACCTAATGGGCAAGCAGTTTATCGTCTACTCTAACCACAAGAGTCTCAAGTATATCATATCAAAGAAGGATTTGAACATTAGATAGGGGCAATGGATTTAGTGTTTCATAGACTATGACTTCATGATTTTCTATACTCCTATGAAGGAGAACATTGTAGTAGATGCTCTCAGTATGAGTTCCAGCTTGCAGCTATTAAATGAGGAATCAGAGTAGTTGCCTACAATTTAGATATCCATTATGTATGGAGATAGAGAATCTTACTTCCAGTAAATGGTTGTCAACCCTCCCCTCTTATAGAATTTTTAGGAGATAAAACATAGGGATATAGATAGTGAGACTAGACGTGAACAGTTGTCCACAGGGCATACCCCTGATGGATATTTGATAGGTTGGTAGCACATCATTCTTTTAACAGGGCACATAGTTGTACAAGTGGAACTGAGGGAGGACGTTATGAGGTTGTTGCAAACATCCCCTTTAGGGGTACATCTGAGCGTGGATAAGATGTAACAAGACATCTGAAGTGATTTCTAGAGGCCATGAATGAAGAAAGTAATGGTAGAGTTTATTTCTTAATGCCTTACATACCAGAAAGTGAATGACGTGAACTAGGTTCCAGTTCGCTTAACCCAACCTCTTGATGATTTATATAAGAAGTGGGATGTGATAAAAATATAATTTTTCATGGGTTTGACACACACATATAGGTGTAATCATACTATCTGTGTCATTATTGGCTGACTCACCAAGTCAACCCACTTCATAAATATTCGGGAGAAAAGTTTAGTGGGGAGTTTGGGATTCCTCCACATGAAAGAGTTCGTCTGTCTTCAAGGAGTTCAATCGAAGATCATTTCACATCCCGATTGTCAACGAGATTGAAGGTGGAATTTGGGACTCAGTTATTCATGATCATAATGTTTCATCGCTATATTGATGGTAAAATGGAGAGACCCATTCAAATTCTTTAGGATATATTATATGCCTGGATAATTAACTTTGGTCATAACTATGAGGATCACATAGCACAGGTGGAGTTTGTGTAAAAAATCATTTACACTCTACCATTATCATGGCACCATTTGACGCCTTGTATGAGATACCATAAAGGTCACCTCGTTGCAGGACTGACCTAGGATAGTCAACACTGATAGGTCTGTGGTTCGTGTGGGCTAGTGCTGAGAAGGTGTAGATCATCTGAGAGTGGATGAGGAATTCATAAAGCCTGTAGAAGTTCTATTATGATATAAAATGGACGCCTCTATAGATAGTGCTTGGAGACCATGTTTTCCTTCTGATCTCTCCTCGATGGGAATTCTGGATATTTTTCTAGAGTGAGAAGTTATCTTCGAGATACATCAGACCTTTTCAGTTTCTATATTGAATTGGAAATGTGGTGTACAACCTTGCTCTAACCCCACATTTGAACTGAGTTCATGATGCCTTCCATGTGTCATAGATGAGAAGTTACGTGCATGATATGTCACATATCGTCGATTGGGGATAGCGTGACGTTGATAAAGGGGATACTTTTGTAGAGTACCCAGTGTAGATTGAGGATCGACATAAGAGAATCCTTCAAGGGTAGTTGATTCCTTTGGTGTGTGTTTAGGGGAAAAACGAGATTCTCCATGACAACACTTGGGAGCGGGAGGCTCAAAGTCGTTCTCAGTACCCTCATCTTTTTATAAAGTACCACTTCTTTTGGACTTCGGGGATGTAATGCGCTAAGGTGGTGATAATGTAATGACTTGGATTTTTTTCTGGTTTTATTTTTATATATAATTTGAGAAAATTTGTATATCATGTACTGATACAACATGTTGTTCTAAGGCCCAGTGTGCGAGGTAAAATTTTCCAATTTATTTATGTTCTTAATAAAGAACAGGGGTTGTTTCTCAGTAAAACATGAATAAATTATTAACTGTTTCCCATATCAAAAATTCAAGGGCATAGTTTCATTCATAACATCGACTGTAACTTAGGTGGGGCCTAATATCAACCAGTATGGGACAGACATTAAAATTATATTTTGAACGTTTTGATAATAAACTATTTTAATGAAAATATTTTTTTTTTCATTGTAGGAACTCCCATTTTCTTTTTATTAGGGTTTTCTAGGGATCCTGTTTTATCACAGTAACCCTAGATTTTCCCTAAGATAGATTAAAATAGGTTCCCTCTATGGCAAAGACAGAACAAAGATCAGAACATTGGTCAAAGATTAAAATATTGAAAAATGATGACAACATAGCTTCTCCTTTTGTCAATAGCTGATCTAAACTCTAGTTAGGATGATATTTCTTTACTATTCATTCTCGGTTCTTAAATTCGAGGATGAAAATAGACCAGACCATGAATAAGTTGATCCACAGATCAATCACTTGCAGGAAGAGTGTTATGCCTGAGGTATTTTACAGGAATCCTTTTTGATAATGCCCCTAATAATATTGAAGAATTTAGGTTGGCAGAAAAACACCAAGAGCCATCCTTTTGGTGAATTTATGCTTCTCCTTTTCCCCTATTCTTTGGTTTCATCATGATTTTAGGAGAGGATGGTTGTTGTGCCTGTGAATCTTGGTGCAACAACCTGGAACTAAAGATATGACACCATAATAACACCATAGATGTTTGAAATTGAAGGTATTGTAATATTCGGTTGGTAAAATGGTGCACAACATCACAAGGAAGCATCAGCTAGAGGTGGGGTCCATGTCCTATTCATATGAGGTGGTACCGATCCGTGGTGAATGGTGATCCTGTAGTGAGAGGTCGCCGAGGAGGCCAGTGAATGTAGAGTGAGGAAGGGGATCCCTGTTGGGGATAAAAGGGTCGAGAAGAATGGGTCATGGAATGATGCCACAATGTAGACTGGGGGATGTGGTAGGAGGCAGTGGTAATGATATGGGACATGACTCGATGCCCCATCGAAGGAAGATGTGGCGGCGAGGTTGTGGTGTTGATGGTGTGGTGGGTTGGCCGCATAGAACATAGAACGACATTGTGTTAATGTGAGAGGAACGCATTCGACGATGACCTAGTGTAGAAAAACGAACTAGCCCATAGAATGAGTAGAACCCGAGGGGATCTGAGCCACTCCAGTAGCCCAATAGGCTAGACCCAGTGGGCTGGGTCCAACAGGCCCAGCGGGCCAAGCTTGTTCGGGCCTACCCTGACTGATATGGGTCGGGTGGGAAGGATTGTGTTAGGTTGTTCGAACCAGGATGGTGGTATGGTAGTTTAAGATAGGTTCGGGGGGTTCGATCAGTCTCGTCAAGACCCATGTCATAATTTTTCAAAATAAATGGTGGTAACTTTCAATGGAATGGTCTGTTTGAAGAGTCGTTTATGACGTTGGGACTCATATGGTAGGGCGGTCTTTTTGAGATAGATTTTCGGTTTTTTATCTTGGACTAGTATAGGTATATTTTTTACCATGGTTATTTACTTGCAGTTTCAGCATAGTATTGCATCCACTTCACTGGATAGTGGTCCCTTCTAGATGTTATTCCCCCGATAGAGTTATGGTATCCCTCCTTGGTACTTGATCGGTCCTCTATCAACCTTGATGTATTTTTATTGGAACTGATATGAACTTGGAGAATAGGGTGTTAGTATTCCATACTATCAAATGTATCAATAGAGTTTTTTGGTTTTCATTGAGAAGGATCACCTACGTTATGAGACGCTTTGGTAGGGTTGCTGGTATTCTCTAAAAGGATCCCCTATGTAGAGGGTAAATATAGATTGGGTTATTGGTATCCTCTAAGAATGATCCCCTCTATGTATGTTATGATCATTGACTAGTAGATTTATCTTTGTGTGGGGCCCAAATTAATAGGACCTCTACAAGATATTATTTAATGATATCATGGCTTAAGAAGTGAGTTCCCCTAGAATGAGTGTGATTTGAGCATAACCCTATGGCTACGATTTGTTGTGAAATTAATCTTTATTTTGTGGATAGTTATGAGTATATATGGATATACTTGGTATATGTGTTACAAATGTATATCTTTTTAGAGATGACTGTACATCATGTATTTATTTATGGAATAATTCATATATTGCTTTGTGGTATTCCTTGAGGTTTCGGGGCATCCTACTGACTGTTTTTTTACTCACCCATGCATGGGATTTTGCAAAACATGTCAAGTATTATGGAGAAAGTCAATGCTTTGACAGATTCCTAGGTGGACTGGGGTCATGTGGTGCTTAAAGAGGTCAGGCAGATATGGTTTTCTTCTACAGCTTCAGACATATGTCATACACCTACCCTCCTGTTAGGTTCTTCTCATTATAACTTTCATGAACTTGTAAATTAAATTTTTCAGACAATTTATTTTGTTAGCCTAGTATTATGCCCCTGTTAACTTTCTAGTTTATTACTGTCATACTCTGTGGTTGGTATCTTATTATATGTATGCATTTTCTACTTAGTGTTTTTTATATTTCCGCATTTTGGGTTGGGAGTTTAGTGGGTTTGTTCCAGTACTTAGGAAAATGCCACCCAATTTTTGGATATTCTAACTCGGTGAATGTCACCATCCACTGGCCTATTGGAGGTGGGAATGGGGTTGTTAGATCTTGGTCCCCACAAACAAAGTTTTTTAAAAATAACATCTTACTTCTTCCAAAATTCAATAAAAGCATAATTACATAAAACTTTTGAATATATCTAACATAAGAGAGATCCATATTCAACCACAAGTGTTTAAATATCTATCTCCATAATATTAAGTTGAAATTAAAGAACTATTTAGGGTACAAACACTATTTAATAAATTTTTCCAAACCTCTAATGTCAAACAACTAAAGAACAACACTTAGATGTTTCATATAATCCTCAATAAATTTCAAAATATAAAAAGATCCCATACTAATTAAAATTTCTTAATGAATTAAGATTTAATTTTGGTTAATTTATTATTCTCACTACTTTTAGATAGAATATGTGACTCAATTTTCAATAATATACTATTATTTTCCCATTTTGGTATTCTCCACTATTTTTACACTTATCGGGGATGTTTATGTAGAACTATATAGTTTCAACATTGATGTTTTATAACTATTTTCGTGGAAAATCCACTAATTATAAAATTTTCCAAAATAAAAATTTAAACAAATTGAAAGAACAAAAAACTCAAAAAAATTAAAAAAAATATACCTAAAATATCATATGTTTTTTAACAGTTACATCATTTTTATTGAATCAAATTTGAATTATTAGATATAATATAAATTTTTGATATATTTTTTACTCCATAAAACATTGTACTTTATTTTTTAAAATTTTTTACAGAACAAGGATGGTCTCAGTTTGAATGACAAACATGTTGAGAATTATTTGATTTTTGATAGTAGTTAACATCCATTATGATTTTATAATAGGTACAGGAAGTGGTAGCCTAGATTTATAAATAATAGTCATAGTGAAACACGGTGGAAAAATAAATAATTTATCCTAGAAGATGTCATTGAGATAATAGAGGATCAAATAACATGGGAAACCTAACAAGGTGCGCATGATCTAATAATATGATACAAAATACATGGATATATTGTTAATATATAATAATTAGAAGGAATAACCCATGAATATAAAATAAAATTTTTAATTGTGGCATAATAAATAGATTAGTAAAAATATCTAATCTAAAAAACTATAAATGAAATAATTATATAATATGATATCTTTAAAGTTTATTTTCTCCTACATATCATTGGATATGGGGAGATCCAATTGTTAGTTATAGTATTATAGAATGAGGTTTCATTAGTGGATCCTCTAAATATTTATGTAATATTTTACATCATGAGTTGAATCGTTCAACTAGAATATGGTTCATTCCTATAAAGAAATCATACCCTCCTACTATATTGGGGTTAATTTTAACAGAAATCCTATCTATGAGGTTACAAAATTAATCCCTCCTTAATTAAATCCAAAAAAAATAATTTTTTATTTTTTTATTATTTTCAATATATTTTTTATTTTGTTTTATTTATTAAAAACCTATATATTTTTATATCATTTAATATTTTGTAGGACCCTCAATTTTATAATGATGAAAAAGTTAAACCATATCCCCTTCTAATGGAAGGTTTTTAATTCTAACAATGGTGGTATATTTCATTCCCTTATTTATGATCATTCCTTTCAGGATTAGTTTTCATTCCTTTTAATTTGGATACCTCAATTAGTTGAAATAATTATAAGGGAGTAAAATTATTATTATGGGGGGATTCGAATTTATATTCCCACATGAATTGTTTTCCATTAAATTTCTTGAGATACATGATAGTAATTATTTAAATGGTTTCATGAATAAAAAATAAAATTCATAATAAATTATTTAGAAATTTTATGGGTTATTTAGTTTATTTACATTAAATTTATTTTAATTATATGTACTTCATAGGTATTTTGATGAAATTTTTAAAATGAAATACTTTATAACATGAAATTAAAATATTAATTAATATAGAATTTACTCAAATTATGGTTGAAATATATCCTTGAATAAAATTTCAATACATTCTGAGAGTTTTTTTTTCATATGCTGAATTCATGTTTTGACTATCACATATATTATCGGCAGTACCTATTAATTACAATGTTTAATTTTTTATTATATATTCTCATTGAATCATTGAAAACAAAAATGAAATATCTTAATAAAAATGAAAACGAAAATCATGGTGTGTGTATGGAAAACCATATGAGAGAATTTGTGGTGATTTATATTAAATTATTGAAGAAAATTTTGAATTTTACATATCACACATTATTTAGTTATAAAATTCTATAATACAAAAAATTTAATTGACATTATTTAATTTCTCTTAGGGTAGTTTGATTAAATAAATTTAATTTTTTTATAAATATTGAGGAAAAATATCTTTATTAATCCATGAATGTCTTAAAGCCTTTTATATTTTATTTATTTTTTATAATACCCCATTTAGGGGTAGAAGAGGAACCCTTACATTGCTTATAGGCTCAGTGAAACATTACATGACCTGAAGGACTTTGAGGAATTAATTCCAATTTAATTACATGGAACTTCCCCACCCTAGTATATATCATTATATTTGGTATCCACCTTTGCAAGGATGGTTTATTAGCTTTTATATGCAGAGATGCACTTGCTCAGTAATGAGGTTAATGATGAACCCTATCATTATTCCACTTCTAGTTATTTTTTCTATAGTGAATGCACATGCTCTGAATCCATATCTGTAGCCTTGTCCCTTTTAAAAAAATTGGTTACATCTACATTTGATGTGGCCTGAGGGCCTTGAGGTGTCTTGAAATCCTTGAGGTGGCTCTAAGGTCTTGAGGTGGCCCAAAATCCTTACTTGCCTGAAGGCCTTATACGACTCAATTACTAATCCTGTGAAATATATGGATAGTTTGGATTCTATAGTATCAAAAAATACATGCTACAGTACCATTGGAGTATCTATTACAGTACCTATAATAGTACCTACTACAGGACTCTAATAAAAACTCAGAAATATGGCTCCCCCAGATTTGATCTCGGGTCTCTTGGATGAACATGAAGTATCCCCACCAACAGAGATAAGGATAATTTGCAAAACTATATTTATTAATAATCCATTGAAATAGGATTAATATGGTTTTTGATTCTTTATAATGATGTTCATATTTATGCTTGAGGATAATCATGGTTTATGTGATTGGGAATATGATAGGCCTAAATTTATAAAAACAAAATTTCTTTCATTTTATTTCAATATAATAGAAATTTTTTATAATAATTTATTCATTATATGATGTGCAATCATATTAGGACGATAAATGTTTTCTGTGAATTAAGATCAATAATTAATATTTCGTGAAATTTTGTAAAAAAATTTGAATCGTCATTTCTAACATGAACTTTTCATTATTTAACGCATTTAATTAATTATTTCTCTGATAAATCATTATTTGGTTATTATTAGTAAATTATTTATTCAGTTTTGTTATTTATTATTTAATACTTATTTTATTAGGAATAACTCATAATTATGAATTTAATATTTGATTCAAATGTTCATAGTGTTACATTGAAAATGTTGATCACATAAGCACTCAATAAGGAAGTAGAAGGAGTTCTTTAGTCATGTTAAAAGTATGGAGAATGAATATACCCATTGAAGAATGTGGTAACATTTAATGTATTAAAAATAACATATATTAAATTTCATTATAAGATCATGTTGTGATAGGATATAATATAGACAATTATTAAACTAAGGGTGGATTTAGTATTCCAATATTACTCATTGTCTGTATTATACAAATAATCAATCATGGATTCTTGATGCATCAATACTCATTACAATGGCATTCATACAATGTGGGTAGTGAAGCAAATTTGTGAAATGAACTAAATATAATGTATTGGATATTGGAATTCCCTATTTTAAATGTAGATAATTTTTTAAATGATGTTTTATACGCTCACCCAATAATAAATATATCATTAACATTGTTATTTCAAACCACTCACTAGAGACTACCATTCCAATGCTTCATAAGAATAAAACCAAATTTTTTCGATTATTGAAAGGAAAACAATGACCAAAACCTAATTTAGTGTCTATTTTCACACAAGTAAATATAAATTATAAGAATGTAACATTTTACACATATAAGATGTAATTTATATATCCATCACCCCGGATAAATATTTCATTATATATTCATAATTATACCCATTGTCTTTGGAAGATCAAAATGAAAACTCTATTCGATGAAAAATAATTATGGATGACATATAAAAATCTCAGGGATTATTTATATATCTCATGGTGAATAAAATAATTGGCATAATTAACTAATAAAACAAATTTTTAAAGGATATAATAAAATAACCATCTAGAAATAAATCTAGTAGACATAATGAATAAGTTTATCATGGGATAAATGTGGAAATTGAATCTTTATTGATAAGGAATAAACCTATAAACATTGGAAATATCAATCGTGTATCAATTTTCATGTTGAATTAATCAATATTGATAAATAAATAGGTTTTAATATGTTTATAATTATAAAATAAGAAGAAAATGAATAAAGGATAATCTTTTTCCGGTAACACAAAATCCCAAGGAATAATTTATAAGGATATAAAGTGGATTTGATCTAAATATATGACTAAATTTCATGTTTAGTGAGATGAAACTAGACAAGTGCATCATAATCTAAAGAATATAGGTTGATTCTTCATATTGCACTAAGATTCATTATCCCTTATTGTTATTTATATATCATATAGTGTTGTGCCATATGTTATTTCTCATGTTTAATATAATATTTGACATTAATTGAGTTTTTATTCATTAAATAATATGATTACAAAAGTATGATTATTTATATCAAATGAAATATTTTCCATGTTGACTAGTAAATAGTTAAATACTGAGTGTGGTTGATGTATCAAGAGTGGAATCATACAAAAAAATTGAAAATTCATTCACCATCTCATGATAATAAACTATGAGTGTCCACTAAATATGATAGATGATCATATACAAGGAACATGAGGTGGATACTTTAAATCATGGTAAGTGTAGTTTAGTGAGTGAAAACCTACACATATGTATGAAAAGTAGACAAGACATAACCTAAAAACTCAATTGTGGTCTCCTAAACTAAGAAAATAATTTTTCAATAAACAACACCATGGTACTAAAAACTCAATTCTCTTACTATGGATAATCATGTAACCATAGAAAGACAAGCTTATTATTTAGGATAGATTTATGGTTAATTAAAAATGAATTTTCAACAAGGTAATGGTTTTTTTCTAATTTATGTATAATGAATAATATAGAGATTTAGGGATATTTAGTCAATTTATATTTCCCTATCAAGTTGAAACCAATCTAGTGAATGTGAAATGTTAAGCTATCAATATCTTTTTTAGGTAATCCTCATTTATTCTGGTCTTTATATCACACACATCCAAATCTTCGCCCCCATCTATTTTAATTTATATTAATTAACACCCAAAAATTAATATATATGCAATCAACACCATCAAAGCATTGAAATGAACTATTATTCAACATTAACTATGTTATGGTGGCCCATTTCACATATAGATGAATGTATAGGTTGAACTATAGTTTCCCAAAAACATATTTAATGTCACCTATTTTGGTTACAAGGATAGGAGTTCCATTGGAGATTTTGTTTTACACAATCATAACCTAACTTCATTTGTTCCATAATTCATACTAAATCCTAATGATCTGATAAAAATATTTAATTTCCCATTATAAATATAAGTGATCTCCTTATGAAATCCTCTAAAATACCAAGTGCTCATGTCTAGTGTAGAGGTATATTCACAAATGATGGGTTGAATTAGAAGTATGTATAAGCTACCACCAAATATTTCATTAAATCATCCAGTATAATATAAATTAATCATCAAAATTGAAATATAGAATAGGCATGTTTAAAAAAAATATGACAATCAAAGATAATAAAATAAATTTTTAAGTGAAAATAAGACAACTCAAATTCATTTAATCATGAGCACTAAAAAAACTAGACTTTGGTCATCATAATTAAAACTCCATGTCAGGAGTGACCACATATAAAATCCATCCCCAACCTAAGCGAATATCCTCTATCAATATTTATTAATCTAAATGGATATAATAATGAACAATTTGAAAGCCTATATGCAGTTTTGAACAATAATACTCAATATAGTCATCCAAATTTGTGAGACTAATCCATGAACAACAACTATCATGGTGCATCATTGATTTTAAAATTGTAAACAAAGCTAACACTGCAACATGAAATTTCAACCCTTAAAATTTTTAAGAATTTCCATGGATAAGGATATACATTGATTAGTTTTATCACTATCACCAAATAATATTATTTAAAAAAGTGTAACAAACCGATGATAAAATAATACAAAGAAAAGTTACCTCATTTACTACATCCTGCTATAGTGTCGCCATGTTCTCATATCTCAATCTGGTATCCATATAATTGGAGAGAAGACATAGGATATACCTCAAACCATGAACTCCCACAATATCCAAAATTTTGGATTTTATATTCCCCATTTTTATGGTATTTATAAAATATTAAAAAAATATTATAAATAATATTATTATCTTAGATCCCATTATGTTATCCCAATTAAAAGAATTTACCCTTGGTACTCTATCGAGGGAAACTAGAAGAATGTACTTCTCAAATAATATCAAATGAGATATGTCATAACCTTTCCAAACTAAAACCCTCAGGGGATGGTTTTAATGATATTTTCATCTCATAACTATTTTTTCTATTATGACATAGGTTATATACACAGTTCTAGGGTGAAAACACATAAAATCATCGAAATTTACCTCATAAATCTGAGGAACATAATATGAAAACCTCAAATATACTCTATTTAATATAAAAATTCCCAAATCCCACAATTTAAAGTTATGTCATAAATAAATTAAACTCAAAATATATATAATACAAAACCAATTGTAGAATCCCATGACCTATGTAAGATTATAATGTATAGCACGATCACTAACTCCCTCCATTATATTTGAAAAAAAAGTTATATATATAGAAAGTGGTGGGAGTACATGTATACTCAGAATAATTATCACCAATAAATCTCGTGAAAATATGAAAACCCAAAATAATTCCTTGATGAATAATTAGTATATCCAAATCATTAGTTAATTAGTTCTTATACTACCCAACCATACCAGGTATCACACAAAAATTAACTAAAAAGTATTAACATAATAACAATAGAATATATATATAAAGAATATACCTTTAAACCACCTTTTCATTGAACTAGTCAATCTCATTCCCCAAGGAAATCCACTAGGATTCTCTCATACCTTATATTTTTATATACCCACAATCCAAAACTCATATCACTACCATATATGATAATATTATTTAGAAATAGTTTAACCATAAAAATAATCATATTGATGTTTCATACCAAATACGCCTAATATATTGGTAAAAATAAGGAATAATATCAAACCTTACCCCCCCCCCAACCTATTACTCCCTAAATAATCTATGACATCACATCAACATCATATTCATGTCAACATAAAACCATTATAGATATTTCATATAATGTCACATCAATACAACCAAAAATTATTCTTGAATATAAATTGGGGAAGGGGGAGTAGTAAATAATCTATTTCAAAAATATCTAGGATATTGGGAAAAATACCAAGAACACATGATCTCATATGGAATCAATAATTTTACCTTCCTCGGGTTTTGGATAATTTAAAATGACATAAAAATACAATCATATAAAAACCATACACAACCCAATCCTATAGGTTAGTAGAATTTTGAATTACATGTATTACTAATAGTTAAAATTGAAACTTAATCTCCATTATCATTAACTAATAACAACTACAACAACATAAACAAATAATATTCGACTAAATAATCACTACAAAATACGCCATATTTTTATTTGATCACATAATTTTAATTATAAATATTTATTATTAATAAGATCATAGTAGTTATATAAATTAATATGTTTTAATCAATTTAATTTGGTAAAAACAATTATTACACATTAACATTTCATATCAAACATTCCATAACATATTTCCTTAAACATTAAATGAGCCATTAATTTCACCCCATTATCCATTCATAATTCCATTTATTCTAACCTTATACCACACTACTTTCGAACTACAACAAAATCCTATTAATTTCTCTTCCATATCACATCAACGTGTCTACTATCATTATTTTATAGTCATTTTAACAACACTTCCACTACCAAAATTTCTTTATATTTCCACATTAACTCTCCATATCACTTGAGAAACAACAAAAATATGTTATTCCATAAATATATCCATATAAATAGGATAAATACATTCAAACCACACAATATTGATGTAATTAACAATGAAAAACAACAAAAATCATTGAAACAAACTACTATAGAGATTTAATTTTAATGATTCTTCCTTATTCAATTAACCCATTAAGAATAAAAAACAATTAAAATTAAATACTTCAATAATCTATATTTCATTTCAAAATTTAATTTATTACAAAATAATGAATTTTGATCAATGGTATTAAAAACAATAAAGGGTTTCATCGTAGTACAATTCCATTAACAATGTAATTATGCATAAATAATAACTTGGAACCTCGTAATGTGCATGTGATTTTCTAAATCGCCTTCAAAATTCCATTATTCCTATTCATTATATTTAAAAGATTAATTGTAACCATACAACAAAATAAAATAACATATAAATATTATACTATAATTATAAAATACCCTACCTAAATCATAGCTTCAACAATTATTTTATTTTAATGATCATTAAACACTGATTATACATCACTAATCTAACAAATACAAAAAAATCATGTATGACCAAACCATATAGAAAAAAAGCCTCCAAAAAATAGAATAACACTTCTTACAATACCTCTTATGGAATCACAAACAATAAAGTAATATAGGAATGGTGGAGAGTTGGAGAGGATATAACATTGGTTTATAGGAAATTAATCAATTGAAAATGAGGGATAAAGCCTAATGAAGGATGACTAAGAGAAAATTAAACATGGCTAAAGGTCACCCAGTGTTTTAAGGATGTTTATGGAATGTAAGGGAATCATGGGTAGTATAAATTTATATTAAAACATTAAAGACATAACATCACAATGAAATGGTATTAGTTATCTCATATTGGAGGTATATCAAAAAACATGGAATGATCCCATCATAATCTTTATGAGTGACACTATTTACAATTGATATAATCAAGATTGATTATTTCATCAGGATTCAAGGCATAGATGGGATATAAATGATGGTTTGATTTTTTTGGTTTAATGTTATGCATAATCATACAAATCATCTTACCATTTTCACTCTTATAGGAACCTCCCAATTTTTCCCTCATTCATAACTTGGTACATACATTTCTTCCAAAGTAATATGCTCACATAGGTTCTTAGGAATAATGACTCATTGAGACTTGCATTGGTCTAGAGATTGGGATGTCAAGATCATCACACCCTTTTGGAAGGAATTATTTCCTGCTTTGGGATTGTAGCACCTTTACTGTAGAAGTCCCAGAGTTGGTGTCTGCTTGTAATTACATAGGAATGATGAGAATAAATTAAATCCGGGAGGATCTATGAGTTTATTAGTCTTGGTAAAATAGATACAAAAATGATTCTTCTATTAAAAATGAATTCACAAATTACATCATAATTTATTTCTTCTTTTAAATAACATCGAGGGTGACTTTATTCAATCTAGTAAATCCCTTTATATCTTTCATAGTACTCTTCTTGGATTCATGTGAAAAGAAACATAAAAAGGGTGATCTCGAATACTCTGTAAGGGAAAAATATAGTTGAATCAATAATTGATCAATAATAATAATAATTATGTCATGGTAAATAACTGAACACACATTCCATATAAATAATAAACAAAAAAGGATATTAATAACCAATATGAAAATGTAATAACTGGAAACACATTCAATTCAAATAACAATACAATGAAAAATCAATAAGAAAATGTATGAAACTAAAATACATTTAATTTAATAAAAAACTAAAAACAAAAGGTATATGTATATATATCGAAGAAAAATTTCATGGATAAATAATAAATGAAACTAAATGTGGGAAATTTATTATTATTTGATTTCATGTTTCCTAGGTACATGTTACCTTTACTATGAAGACCATTTAAAATAATGTTTACAACATACTGGTTAAAACCCCATACATGGTGGCTAGCCAAATGATTTGTCCCATGATATTATCAATGCATCGAGGGGCTATTGATAATCGGGTCCCACCCATATCATACCAGTTCAAAACATTTCTCATATTGATTAATCAAAATAAATAATATGCCTTATCAAAAAACTATATTGAATAAAGAAAAATTAATTATCAATATTTACACTAATAATCAAATAACAATAAAATTAGTCACTGTATTTAAAATGGTATAATGTTTAGGAAATATAAATATACATGATAAATGATATGGATAATTAAGGGAATTTCAATGATCATTCGAGATTGAATATTTCAAGGGGATTTCAAAAATGAATCAATGATGTGAATATAAATACTATCCATCACCAAATCAATCAAAAACCATCCAAATGAATGATATTTATGGTATCAATAAAACATACCCTTGGTTTAGTAAAATAAAGTTAATTTTCGTTGATCAATGGAAATGTTAGAAAAACAACTTTTTAAAACATTCATAAGGAAAATAAAATTTTTTGAAACCTTTTGAAAAACATTTTCTTTCAAAATAAATATTCAAAACATTTTATTTAAAAATTATCCTTTTGAAAATGCAGTTTAATCTTTTATGGAATGATGGTGGGTAAATTTGTACAAGTCGTAGAGGGTAAAATGAACATTCCTTTTTCATGGTAAAAAATGTAATAAAAATGACTTGTTCATAAAGTTCTAAGAATATTCTATTGATAAAATTGGTAAAAGAAAAATATTGTTAAAAATTATGTTACTAAATAATTTTAAAAACATTTTTTTAAAACTCTTTAATAAAAAAAATTTTAGAGGAAAACAAGATCTTTGACTAAAGAGATAAATAAAGTAGGGTATTTTGGGAAACAAATATAAAACGTTTTGAGTAGCATAGAGTGGTAAAATGGTATTAATACTTGAAAGTGGTCCTGATTAACCATATTAAAGAAACATTAAATGGTTTATATAACAATGTTTGTAAAATTTCTTCGAATTGAAATGAATGATCAGATTTTTGTTTAGGATTATAATCTTTAAACCATCCAACGTGTCCCATACCACTTTGAAACATTTAAAATAATTAATATCATGAAGGAATAAAATTAAATGAATGTTATATTATCATGAGAGTAAATAGATTCATTATATATAATTTATATGGGTTGTATAAGCACCATATAAAATATACTAGTTGCATTAAAGAAAATAATTATCAATGGAATATAATTGAGGTGAAATTCATTACATTGTGTTTCCTTTCAGGTGAAATTCATTTAACATACTATATATTAAACATTTTTTATTTATATACATTATTGAGAAAAAATTTCATGTTTATCGTTAATTTTATTTCACTTATTTCAATGTTGTATACAGCTACTTAGACATTTATTCTTATATCGGTTGTTTTCACCAAATTCATGTTGTGTGTCAAAAATAATTTTTGTATTCAAACTATGGTCAATAGGGCCACTATATAAAATATAAAAATAATAATCATGATATAATTATAATATTTTCACATTTATAATATATTTAAAACCAATCATGAAAAATGGTTTTGATAAATGAAACAATGTTACACTCATGTCGACGGTAGGTCGTACGTACGCATGTGTAATGTTCCAATTTTTCAATGATGTCTATGGAAAGAAGGTAAGTAAAGTGATAACTTATAAAATTATAATTATATCATAATTTCACTATTAATTAATAATATATAATTATATATATAATTATTTTGATTTGAAAGGTATCACATCATGTGGGGGAGGTAGTAGTCCACACATCCATGATAGACATTATCACTTTTTAGTCTGTGAAATGACAATAAAAAATGATATGTAAAAGTATATATATTTAAAGAAAGGTAATTATCTCATGAATATCGTATATATATATTAATTTATCATGTGTTTAATTATAATAATCCTTTGTAAATTTCATGGATCGTGTAAATTAATCACATCGCTTTGTAGGGGTGGTAGTCCACACTTCCTAAAATAATGTAATCGTATTCCCAAAAATTAGAGTTTATAAGGGTATATGTTATAAAATAAGTACATAATTATAATAAAATTATAATTTTCATATATAACAAATATAAATAGACTGTCAATCATAATGGCCACCATGAGATGAGGTAAAAGAAAACTGAACAATCCTCGTTTCATCATGCAGTAGTTCATCGTACACAGAAACATTATGTTTGTTACCCATTACTTGGAGGTGTGTGTAAATTTAGGAATAAATAACAGCATAAAACGTACTAGTATATTAATTATACTAGTTTTATATGTAATCATGTAATAATAATATTATAGGGTGTGGAGAATCAAATGAAAGAAAAGGGATCATTGAAAAACATTACATTAAAATCGGGTAAATCCTTTTAGTTTATTCTAAAATGCTTCATTGGAATGATCTATAAAAAATGTAGTCATAAAAGGATATGGAAGTTATTTTCAGAATATATTTTGGAATATATTGTCTAAACCTATGTTCTTTTTATAGGTGTGCGGAATGGGGATAATTGTGGCCTTTTAAAGTGGAGGAGTGCCACTCTTTTAAAATTTTGAAAAAGGAATTATTCCCATGTTTTTCATGTTATATGTTGTTAGAATAAAGGGATAAATTTGATACAATTAGGGATAGGAACGAAATATGTCCAGAACTTTTATTTTGGACAAGTGTATAGGTCGTTTTCACCCTTATGTTTATGGTTTATCCCCCCATTAATCTTAATTTAACCTTAATCGTTGTAATTAATTGAAATTAAATTGACAAATATTTTTTTGTAAAAAATAATATTAACTTATTGGACAGTATAAATTATTATTATTATTATAAATATTGAATCCATTTTTTAAATTGAAATCATATAAGTGGAAGAAATTGATATAAATTTAATCTCGTAGGCGGGACATGAATGTGGGGTTTTAAAGTAAAGACATCTGAAAGTTTGATATATTTTTCTAATCAATTTCAAAGTGAAGTTGATTGTAATGAAATATATTTTCTTAATTTATAGAAATATTATCTAATTAAACATTGAAAACAATTAAATACATAGTTTACCCTTATAAAAAATTCGATGAAAACCCATTTTCAATTACAATTCTGTATTTTTTTATTCATTAAAAATGATATGTTCCCAAAAAATTTCAAAAATTCTATATAAACTAATAGTTATGTTTCAATTTAAAATATTAAGTATATATTTACATAATAAATAAATTATAGTGTCAAAATTTACATATAAAATGGGTTTTCTTTTAAAAGGTGGTAAAATTGCCTTCATAAAAATATAGGTTTTCATGTTTAAATTTGGGATTGTTCATAAATTAGGTCTGTCAAACCAAATAGATTAAAATAAAATATATTTTATTGAATATATAACATATATATTTCATAAAAATATTTAACCAACAGTAATTAATTATTTTTATTAAGACAAACCCTTTTTAGAAGCATAAAAATAATAGTATATCTTTTTATATCCAATTGGTTCTTATTTTCATTTACAATTAATTGATAATCAATGGATTCATTTTATATTTGTGTAAACCATAAATTTTTTTAAATTATTTAATAATATTCATAACTGAGATCATATCATTTAGGTTATATCATATAATATTAAATAATAATATTTTAATAATATATTGTTAGGTGGTGTAATTCAGTCTTGTGTGTAATGAAGTATATCATGTAAGGTTGCTCTTGTGTGTAACGCAAGTTAACGTGGTGTTGTGTGCATTACAATATATGAAATATATTATATTTATTTATTATGGTAAGTATATTAAAATATTTTATGTTAATATATTCCCTTTTTACATGTGGTGTTTCATGTCATATGCGCTATGGAATACAGAATTATACTTTAGAATTTCAGGGTCTTACATTCTCTCCACATTAATTAAATTGAATCCCTACAATTTAAAATTGATATTGGTAATAGTTTGATTTATATTTCCTAAATTATAATCCCATATCATCGTAATGGTTTTTAAAACATCCCCAAGATAAAAGAGAATGATAGGTACAAAGGTCAAATGGACTAACAAATAAATTGGTCTCTAAGTATGATAACATTAGTAGAAAGTGAGAATATATAGTTATAGGGAAATAATAAATATTTATAAGGATTTAGTAAAGAAATAAATCAAAAAAATTGATTGATCAACCAAATTTTGGGGGCCTCAAATCCATAAATCATTGGTGATTTGGAAGGCCACTAGTTCAATAAAAATTAAGGTACTAGGATAAAATTTTTGTTTGAAGATTATGTTCCTAATATTGATGAATTATTTAACTACTAATTTATAAACCCATTATATATTTCTATAAAGAACAATTTAATCCTTTGATTGTTCTTTGATCAGTTTTCTAATTCATATAAAAATTAATTTTGACGCATGAAGTGTTAAAATATGTTTCTGAAGGATCTTATGCCCCCCAAAATAGTTATAGGACAAAATATTTTCCTCTAACTGTTATCCAAAACTAATATGGTAAGGAAATTAACATCTAAACCTAAAAACTACACTACTGGTTTATCATTAACTTTTTATCATCAAATTGTTTAACTAAAAACAATGAAAATTTAACTAGGGCATTGCATAGGTTAGTGGTTAGTATGAAACTATTATTGTACTTTGGTAATTGGTTCAAGTCCCATGGACTTTCCCAATTTTATTAGTTTTAAATATTATTATATTTTGTCCTATTCTAAAACTGAAATAATATAATTTATAAAACATATATGATAGACATCCTTGAAATATGGTTAATCACTAAATTACCTTTTAACAATGGTTTTCAATACAACCTCAATACATAAATACACCATCCATTATAATTTAACCAAGATCCTTCATTGTAGTAATGTTTATACATAAAATAATTTATTTAATTTCTAAATCATGAGACCTTGTCTTTAATCTAAAACACTTTAGGTTTGACCTAGGTTATTCAGTGTCAAAATCCGTAATAGTGGTTTCTATGGAAAATGTGAATTTCCATACACATATCTCCTGGGAGTGTCAAACCTGGTGCATTGTAAGGCATGTTTCTGTTTACCAGGATACCCAATGTTAGGCATGGAACACCTTGTTGGAGTTATTATTCATCGGTACATCTCTTCCATAACCACATCCAATTGTAGTTTCCAGATAGGGATGTAATTGTTAGAAGACCCACATAATATATACCTTACCCAAAATATAGGATTTTCTTCTATAATTAACCAAATATTCTACCTTTGTATTTTTTTCTATAACCTATGTTTTTCCTAAATCTAGTTCTCAATGTTGTTACTAAACTTCATTTCATACAAACTAAATCACCCGACCTAAGAAATCATGGATTCGGTTTTTGCTACTAATTAAATTTCCATGATTACACAACATAAAATCCCAAATGACCAAAGAGGTTAGTAGGTTTGGTAAAGTAGATACATAAATTATAATTTTATTAATAATTAATACACTAATTAAAACAAAAAAAATCATATTTATAAACAAATAACTACAAAGGTATCTTTATTCCATCTAGTAAATCATTTCATATATTTCATAGTACTCTTCATGAATCATTGGGGACATAAAAATAATAACGGTGAGTTCAAATTCTCAGTAATTCAAAAATATATAATAATAAATAACGAATCATTTCGAATAATAATTATAATATGGTAAATAACTAAACCCAAATGCCATATAAACAATAAACTGAGATGGAAGTTCATAAACAATATGGAAATGTAACAATTGGAAACACATTTCATTCAAATAACAATATAAAGAAAATTCAATATGGAAAGTTATGGAACTAAAACACATTTAATTTAATCAATGATCTGAAAATTAAATGTATCAATAGATATGTCAATGAAAATCTTCGGGAAGAATAATAACTAAAAGTAAATTAGGAAAATGCTTGATTATTGGACACCAAGTTTTCTAGGTACTTCGTACCATTACCATCACAAACATTCACAAGACGGTTTACCACATACGGGGTAAAACACCATCTAATGAGGCTAGAAAAATGACTCATCCCATGAGGGAACTGATTCATCGAGGGGCTATCTAAAACACTGACCCACCCATTTCGTTCCAGTCTAAAACATTACTCATATTAAATAATCATAAAAAATTACATTTAAAATAATTTTATTGAATAAAAAAATATAGATTTATAAACATTTCCCCAAATAATTAATAATTTTTAATGTACACGTCATATGTAAAATGGTATAATGTATAGGAAATAGTAATATCAATGATAAATTATATGGATAATTAAGGGGAATTAAATGATCATAGAAGATTGAATATTTGAAGGGGATTTAAAAACAAAATAAAGGATGTGAATAAAAATACTATCCTTGACCAAATCAATCAGATATAATTTAGAGGAATGATAATGATGGTATCACTAAAATATTCCCAAATTGGAGTAAAATAAAGTGTTGTTGTTGGTGAATGAAAATATTATATAGATATCTTTTAAAAAACTTTATGTGGAAAATATCCTTTTTTTGAAAAACCTTTTAAAAAAATTTCTTTAAATATAAATTTAAATAAATTATAAAAATTATCCTTTTAAACATGCAATGTAATATTTGATGAAATTTTTATGGCTAAATCTATACATGTCGTAAAAGTTAAAAAGAACATTCCTTTTTATAGTAAAAAAGTAAGAACAATTCCTTATTTGGAAAGTACCAAAAATATTCTATTAAAAACAATGGTAAGATAAAATATATACAATTACCAAATCATATTAAAAACTTTATTTGAAAAAACTACAATAAATAATTGTTTTTAGAATAAAACATGTTCTTCGACTAAAGAGAGAAATAAAGTCAGTTTTTATGAAAAAATATTTTCTAAAACATTTTATGTTATAAGGAGCGGAAAATTGTACGAATAGATAGAAAGGTCATGATTAACCATAGGATAGAAAATTGAATGGTTTATTGAAAAATGTTCATATAATTTTCTCAAAAGTAAATAAAGGATCAGTAAAAAAATTATTAAGGAAAATAATATATAAACATTCCAAAGTGTCCCATACCACCTTAAAACATTTTAAATAATAAGCCTCGTGAAGGAATAAAATTAAATTAAATAATAATATCACATGAGTAATTAGATTCAAGATATATCATGTAAAAGGGTATTAAATATATACTATATAAGAGAAACTAGGTGCATAACCACAAATAAGTTTCAATGGAATGTAATTGACACGAAATCTGTTATCTTGTGTTTCATTTCTGGAAAACATATTCTAACTTCATGTATGATAAGATTACATTTATTATATACGTTATTGAGATTTTTTTTTTTATTTTTATCATTATTAAATTTTCCAATTATAACCATATTGTATAAAACTACTTAAACAATAAGGTTTATGTCAGTTGTTTTGACCAAAACTGGTTTATCAGTCAAAAATAACTTTGGTTGGCAAAATTTTTCAATGTAGTCATTATCTAATATCTCCCAAATAATAATAATTATATATTTATTATATTTATTATATTTATTAATATTTTATACATTAAATCCCAATAATTAAATATGGTTACGAAAAATGAATTAATGTTACACTCATGGAGATAGTAGTTCGTACGTAGTCATGCGTAATGTTCCAATTTTTCAATGAACATGATTCAAAAATTTAAGTAATAATAAATCTATAGAATGATAATTATATCATTAATACTTTAGTATTTAATCATATATAGTAATATGTATAATTACAATGAGGTAAAAGGAATCACATCAGGTCTAGGAGGCGGTAGTCCACACATCCATTACCGACATTATCACTTATTAGTGTATGAAAGGATAATAAAGAAAATGATATATATATATATATATCAATAATGATAAACATTTCATGCATATAATATATATTGTTTTCTTATTTTTTAATTATAATCATCTATTATACATTCCATGTATGTTGTGAACGAATCACTTTGCCATAAGGGGGCAGTAGTACACACATTCTCAAATGATGTTATCATTTTCCCACCAAATGTATTGGATAAGGGTATGTGTTATAAAATAATTAATGAATAATAAATATATTATAAATATCATATATAATATTTATAATTATAGTGTCTCGCGTAATGGAAACCATGGGTAGTTGTAAAGAAAAAAATGAACAATCATCATTTTGTGAGAGATTAGTTGGCTGTACACAGAAATAGTATGTTCATTAACCATTATATGGAGGTGTGTGTAAGTGTAGGTAGATATCATAATATAAAAACATAATATTATTATTAGTTTACTTTTTTTGTTTTGTAATAATGAAATAATAAGAGTATAGAGAGTGGATAGAAAAGGAAAGAAAAGAAATCATTGGAAATCATTACCCTAAAGTAGGGTTACTCCTTTTGGTTTATTCCAAAAGGTTTTCATGGAAGTCTTTTATCCCAAATATAGGCCTAAAGGTTAAGGGTATGGGTGTTGGGAATCTATTTCAAATGATATTTTCTAGTCCTGAGTGGTTTAAAATATGTGAGGAATAGGGATAAGTTGTATCCTTGTATAATAGAAAAGGAGTGGAACTCTTGTTATATTTTGAAAATGTAATTCTCCCAACGTTTTCACACTGAAAGTGGATCCAAAAAAACACCAAATTCTTTAATTTTTAGTATATAGTCGAAATAAGGACTTCTAATGTAATTTTGACATATTTATATGTCGTTTTGGGCCTTATGGTTCTGGTTTAGTCCCTCATTAAGCCTAATTTAACCTTAATCCTTGTAATCATTTTCGACAACATTCACTTATAATTTTTGTCAAAAACAATTATGAACTTAATAGACATTACAAATTATGTTCATTGAAAATATGAAATATTTTTTTTCAAATTCCAATTATATAAGTGGAGGAGATTGATTAAAATTAAATCCTGTAGGTGGGACGATGATGTAGAGTATTAATGTAAAAAACATCCAAGTGTTTTCTATGTTATTATAATCAATTTTAATGTGAAGTTGATTCCAATGAAAAAATTGTATTAACTGATAAAAATATGGTCTAACAAAACATTAAACACAATTAATAGTATAATCTATACTTATTAATAAATTATAATAAAAAGGTTGTTTTGGACTAAAATTCATTATTTTTCATTATTCATTAAAACTGACATGTTTCTGAAAAATAAACAATTCTCACCCTAAAATATTTTTTGTTGTTATTTAATATATAATGTTTATTTTGATATAACAAATAAATTAATATTCCAAAATATAGATTTAAAATCAGTTCCCCATTAAAAGGTTGTAAAATTGTATTTATAAAAATATTGGGGTTTATGTGTAAAATAATGTTTTTTCTTATCTTATACCTATCAAACCTAATTGATGAATATAAAAAATAATTGATTGAATATATAAAATATATACTTAATTAAAATCATTAGAAAAATTGATATTAAATATGTTTATGAAGATAAAACTCTTTTGTAATCATAAAAATCGTTATATTTCATTCAATGAAAAATTAGTTGTTATTTTCATTTCACATTAATTGGTAACCAATTAATTAATTTTATATTTGTGTGAACTATATATTATCATAAGATAGTTAATACCCTTTATAACTTTTAATATAACATCTAGGTTATATCATATTATATTAAACAACAATATTTTAATAGAAAATTATTATTTTGTGAAATGCGGTCTTACGTGTAACGCAATCAATCGTGGAAGGACTCTATTGTGTGTACTGAATGATAACTCATGGTTATGTGAATCAAAGATATAGAATATATTATATTAATTTAATATATTAAATATGCTATAATGAATCATGTTAATATATTCTGCTTTTATAGATGGAGTTATGTGTCATACACACTTTTGAAAAAAAAAGATGTGCTTTAGAATTTTGGGGTGTTAGAGAGACTTTATTAAAGATTTAAGATATGTTCACAACTCTCTTCTTAATATTGATATAGGATTGGTTATGCTAAAAAATAATCATTTGTTAATTATCTTTTAAATTAAAAATATTGGGGAATTTTAGAGAATTAATCTGTCAATATCTAATGTTCTCCATCATTTTCTAATAATGGGCAGATTCTTATGTGATGATACTATATATCCAAGAGATTAATATTGTGCTTCCATGAAAGTAGGTGGTTAATATTCTAATGATGGGATTGATCCATTATGAGGATTCTAACATATCTTGTTTATTATAGAAATCAAAACCCACATATTTTATTTGACACATGTAGTTTTACATCATACGGAAAAGACTTATAGTGGTACTCTTGGGAAACCGAGTTTCCAAGATGAAATCTTAGAGGGATATCCTACATATCAAAATTATGAATGGAATTTCAGTTTTCATAGTTCATTTTTTGGGGCTTACACAATAATATTTCTATTTTTATTTTAGAGATTTATTATTCATATGACATTATTATTGTAGCTCCCTAACCACACGTGTGATATTCTTAGGGTGACAAAAAAAGATAAAAAATGATCATTTTTTCAATTATCATGGTATGTGACTTTTGTGATGGTAATACACTGATAAGGTTTATTATAGATCCCAGGACCTATAGAAATGTCATACGTATCCTGGTTATGGTAGGAATTAGAGTCATCATAGTTAAGTTTATTTCCCAATTAGCTGATGGATGACATTCAGTAATCAACCAATGGGAATGATTAGATATCAATAGTTTAAATTACATAAGCATAAGGGTTACATTTATATGGATTTTTATTTGAGATCGAGCCTCAGTAAGGTGTCCTACATATCCTGTTTATTGTTGGAACTAGAGTTCTTTTAGTTCAATCACACCCATGGGAATATCCCCAAGGTCGATTCCCTTGTGTTGAGTATAATGTGCCATGCCAATCATTAGGAATTTATATACATAAGTTTCCCTATATGATGGAGACACATGATTTGAATGATATTATTATTGAAACTCCCTATTCTCATGTGATATATTCCTAGTGTGATAATCAAGGGGTGAAAAATGATCAATATCCTCACATGGAGAGTGAGGGACTTGCATATTAGGATTAAGATATGGAACTAGAACCATGAATATAAGGCATACATATCAATTATATAGAAGAAATACCATTTTTGTATCTCCTTTTGTTAGGTCTTACTCATTAAGGTTTCCCTATCTATTGGGAGATATGATGTTATGTCGCAGGTCGAGGCTTACACTCAAAGGTTTCCCTTTTGACCTTTTTTCATGCCTAACATATATCGATTGTATGCTTTCACTGATATGTAGGAAACTATAACTTTCTAAAATATCTAAAGATATATTAATGATCCATTTGGTATTTCTAAATGACATATCATAACCCATGTGGAATATCTTAATGTTATATCATGATCAATGTTTACTTTTCCCAAGAACAACATATGATCTATAAGGTCTATCCTGAATGAAATCGCCTGACCTGGAAATATTTTTTAGATTTTTTCACATGATCTAGCTGACGTTCCTTGGTTTTATTCGCATTAATTTGAATAAAAAATATGGAGGGTATCGTGATAATAAATAATAAAAATCTCATAGGGTGTCACAGCTCTTGGAAAACATCCCTATAAGGCATCATGAGACATTCCTAACATGTCTGGAGGGCGTCCCGAGTATCGAAAGACTTGTCTAAAGGGTGTCATGAGGGCTTAGTTGACATGCATAAATGAATTTGTGAGATTTATATGACATGATCTAATGTTGTTATATGATCCAGGTAATATATCTGAATGATGTTCCAAGGCTTGGGTGATAGACCAATAGTGCTTGAAGAGACAAAAACGGAATACTTAATGGGAACCATGTGACTCTACCTAACACATTCGGAGGATTTCATATGACCCAAATAGAATGTTGATGGAGAACCTTGAAACCTAGGTGACATGTACTAGTGATTTTGTGTGTCTTGTTTAAAACAATTGAATCACATTATGGAAATTGAACATGTTTTTATTTAAAAAAATTCACCATTAGACTTGGTTTTATCCCTTGTATTGTGAATTCCATATATTTATTCAGTATCAGTTTATATTATGTATCATTTTATTTTGATGATATGTGGTATGTTCTTTACATTCCTTGACAGAAGTTCTCTTCATGATCTATGAATTATCATGCATAGTGATTTATGTATGCTTCATGATCACCTCGACTGCACGCTGGAATATTACCTAGAAAAAACATTTAATTTGCGTGATGAGTCACACTAAGAAATCCTCTATACTGCTTGTGTGAAATTCCCATAATTTGTCTTCTTTATAATGATAGGTAGAGGTGTATTTTTCACATTAGGGTGGTAAATTTATAGACCTGTGCACCTTGGGTGTTTGGTAGATTATTCTATGTATCTGGAATGGATCCATGTAGGATTCAACAAAGGGGTATGAAGACATGCTCTTCTAGAGCCCTTATCATTGATTAATCTGATGGAATCACCGAATTTTTAGTGATCGTGATTCCCTCTCATCAATGCCTACACTATTGGATTATTTCCAATAAATGTTGACTTGTTTCCACATGTGTATATGCTGAAACACATTCATATTGTCATTTTTACATGTATAAGGACCAGCATGAGGCCAAATATCCATTTGAATTTCCTTCTCAGGATGCTCAATTCCTTGACATAGACACTTCATAGGGAAAGGTTGGCTTGTATAGGGGTCTCATGGTACCACGTTGCGGACATCCTTTTCAAATCACAAGCATTTTATGACCACGGGAGGATTCCCCCTCCTCCTTATATTATTTACATTTTTTTATGTTCAATACATATTAGATCTTGAGAGATTACATGAGTAATATCATATAAAATTACTCTATTTTTTTGATGATTCCTTGCATGAACAACAAAGGTCCTATAGGGATGAACGAACATTTCATGGACAAACCCATAAATTTTTCCTTATAGAGCTAAAACAGGATCACATGATTTTCCAGACATACCCATGGCACATTGTACGATGGGTATGACAAGACAAAGGAATTTTATAAGATGAATCTTTCATATCACCAAGGACTCATGGTTTCTTGTAGACCATTGGTGGCGAATAGCATTATATTTATGACTGAGAATATCTATATCCTCTTCCACTTTCATTTAAATTGTTTTATTCCTACTGGGGTTTCTGTTTTATGCAAAAAATATTGATGTAGTTGAGGACTATTATCCTTCCCATTGATTATATGTCACATGATCGTTATAAACTTCTTGGGGACTCTAATGTTGGGATTTTTACTCCAATTTTAAAGTATATTTGGGTGGATTTCTAGGCGTCTGTCAATGAAAAATCATGCATCCTGGGGGGATCTTATTCGGCATCCATCGTGCGATCAATGGTAGTCCAAAGAGGTTTTGAATGATCTGGAAGACTTTTCTAATAAGATTTTGTGGGTTCTTTTGTTGTTTATGTGTTTCATGTGGATTCTTTACATCACCTTATGATGGTCATGTGATTGTGAGTCCCCTAAGGGATCGTGAAATCCATAGGTCTAAGCCATGTTTTTCTACCTTACCTTTTGTGGAAAAAATAATTCCCATATTTAGGTATTCCTTAGTTTATTTTTTTAATTCTCCTTAGGAGGAATTCAACAAATCCCCCCCCCTCCTCAAGAGAAATTTCCATGAAGAAAGGGGATTAGTTATGCGGAAGTTAAAAACTTTCCTATGATGTTGGTGTTATAAAAGTATTAGTGTCATGGGTGATATTTAGTCTTATGGGAGATGCTTGGTTTTATGTTGAATTCCCTATATAGTGAGGGATGGAGGTCGGGTTTATAAACCACCTATCATTCCCCCATATCTCTCATTCCCTACCTCTATTGTGTGACCATATCACAAGAATGTTATGTGAGTCCTGATTGAAAGACCCAACTGAGAGATCCTATTTGATGAGACCATTCCATTTGTGACCACTTTTACTCAAACACTTGTCTAGTCCAAATACAACCCATTCTTTAGTTAATTTTTTTTTGAAATTCAATCAATAGGATTGTGATTGTCTTGAGTGTTTTAGGGGATCAGATAGATCAATCATATGATCGATTAATTGTAATTTTATTCACATGACCTTGTCCAGGTCACATGATCATGAGTCACCAAAGGATTCAGGAAATTGAGTGATTCCCTTCGGAGGTAATGTGACTTTTGAGTCTTTTGGAGGTCAGAAAATATAGGAACCCTTTATACGGTTTTCGAATCCCTTGATGATTCATTCAATGCACATGATTCTTTCTGTTAATGAAATTACTTTGAAAATATTTTATTTCATCTATCTGTTATATGCCACTTAATCTTATTCATATGGATTTCAGTTATCTTCACACTTCTTACAAGGATTTATAGAATGAGGAAAAAAGTGATATCTCATTGTCATGATATAGTGGAAAGAATGGACCCTACTATTCATCATTTCATCGGGTTACCTCAACTATGTTTGATGAAGCACATGACATCAAAATTCCTGAACTATCCCCTTTAGAGATTATTTCCCCTCTATGAGTTTGGTTTCACTGACAATATTTCCATTGCTCCA
Organism: Viscum album; assembly: GCA_963277665.1. Taxonomy (NCBI): domain Eukaryota; kingdom Viridiplantae; phylum Streptophyta; class Magnoliopsida; order Santalales; family Viscaceae; genus Viscum; species Viscum album. Next base: position 28,398,133 of record OY728150.1, on the reverse strand, counting down.
CTAAATTAACCATTTACTCCATCTTCCTAGTTCTTGAGGACCCATAACACATTCCAAATGAACATCTATATAGGGAATTCATTATATCATAGGGAGAATGTGATGGAAACCACCTACTAACATTCATTCCCACAAACTTCAATGGTACCGATTGTTCACCTGATGAGAATGTCCATATGTATCACTCAATAATATGGAATTCTTCCTCCAATCAGAAGTTGTTGTGGTCCTCTAGTTGGGACATCTGATCAGGGGGTAGATGTAGACTGTATTGGGGATGTCCCTTCTGGGTTCAATATATTATTTCAAAATTTGATAAGGAGATGAAAAAAATTTAAATGGTTGAGGATATCTAGATATCGTAGAAGTTTTCTTATGGAAAAAAGGATCTGGTGATGTATCTATTAGGTCATTGAAGCCTAGATACAAACACTTTCTCTATCACACATGGTGAGGTTGGAACTAGTCATTGGGATGTGGAATATATCTATGGGGTACATATATATGGTGTTATTTATAATGAGTTATTTCCTACATAATCATCTTTAGATGTTGTGACAATGACACCTCATTTAACATGGGAGCTGATAAAGCTATGCAAGAAGGCCCTTCCAAAGGGGGGTGCTTCTGAGATTGCATATCCCATTCAATTCATGGTAATAGTAATTTATCAAGAATACCAGCTCTAAGATAGAGGCTACATAGCCAAAGGCCTCACAATAAATAGTCATAGTGCGTCGGGTGCTTACGAGGCCATGGCTGATGAATGGGAGTTTATAGAATGGGGATAGAAAATTGTCAGTAGCACTTATCAGTTGGTTAGATTTATTCCCATGTGATTGAGTGGGTAACTAATTCCTATGGATCGGAAAGGGGCAGTCAGGGGAACCACTTTTATGATGGTTACTTCTATGGTTTGGGAGGAGAGAATTGGGCTTTCCATCCCTATGCTTGAAAAACTCTATTGCCTCATGCAACATTTTTATAAGGTAGAAGACCATTACATGATCATGGGACCCTTCCATGTATTATGGGGTTGGATAAGGGATCACCTTGGATATTATGAATTTCTAAATACTCAGTATATCCATATTATTAATTCCATACTTTACCTAGATTGCATTAATAAGGTATGACCCATTAAATTGAATGATCAGGTTATGGTGGTTTATGTGAGCTTCGATGAATATTTCTCTTTTAGAACACAGTGGACAATGTCGAATGATTATATTTTTAATATGTTTAGTCCATTAACAATGCACATGCCTACATAATGTCACATCAAGAGGGAGTTAATTCTACTTACATTGATGGGGACCTTATTTTGGAGTGGTATGTGCTATGATGGTTCAGACGCCAATACCTATGTTTCTAATAAAATTTTCCTAGATCTGATTATGTTAGATCATATAACCACTGGATGGTAGCTCAACATTTCTAACTAATGCTTACTATAGAAGATACTGGTGTCAAGATACACTTTTCTCCACCTAATGAAGCAATCGGTTTATCTCATGGTAATGTGGATGTCTGGATTCAATCATATCTAATTAGATAGTTATCTAATTTGGTAAGGAAAGATGAAAAAAATGGCTACTAAGTATAATTCCAAGCATATAAGAGACCTATCTTATAATGGGATAAATTCCCCAGAAGCATCTTGTAAGGAATTCGAGTGTTTACCAATATCGGAAGAAGAACACACTGAAAAGGTTACAGAAGATATAGTAATAGGTGGTGAGACTATTATAGAGTTATTATTCCCTATCACATTTCAACAATGGATATATTGGGAGGTAAGGAGTTCAAAGGTTGAGAACTGGGGTTTATTGAATTTCTCATAGGTTATTTTGAAAGGTTATTCTTATATAACATTCCATCATAGTATCACCTTTATAGGCAATTTTTAGGAGATCATGGCTTTTCATCGATACCTTTATGCAACATTGGAAAGTGTTACAGGTCTGATATTTTTCCCCCTCAAGTCCACCAACTCTTTGTCTTGGGAATACTTCAAATTTCTACATATGAAATGGGTTACCCCATCACTGAGGAATTGCTATGTCTTGTATTTCTGTGGTTTTTGAAATTTCATAGTTCCTTTTTAACTGTATTGACATTCTTTATATATTTTGATAAAGTGGTAGGGTGTTGATGATTATCTTCCACTGGAATCCATTGAGTACACTCCCCCTGCTACTGTTTTGGGAGAAGAATCTGGTTATAACCAGGGAACCAAGGATGAAGGGTACCTTGGCTGATAAGCTCAGATGAAGGAAGTGACTTCATCTTCTTAATAAAATATTTCAGTTTTTTTCACATTCTAGAGGATCTTATTTAGAGAAAATAAATATGAAGAAAATGAATTGATAAGTATTTTATTACCATTATCCTCTATAATCAAGAATTAAGCATGGAACATTAAACCCCTTTTATATTTGATAACACCAGTAGCACATTCTGATTTTTCGAAAATGTGTAGGTCCCCTTTTGGGCTCACATAGAAGAGCATGTTTCTAATTATGAGGATGAGGGGGAGAATTTTATTTCTCCATCAAACCCTTCACTATTGGAACTGATCCATCAAGAATCGTAAGTGGCTAAGGTGCCTACCCAATCGTGCCCATTATCTGTTGTAGACGTTTCAGTGATTGTTCCATTTTATACGGTGTGGGTTAATGCACATTTGGATTATTCTGAGATAGGAATCTATTCTTTTATTAGGTTATAGTCGATGGATGGTATTTTTGGAGAAGGTTCATACATATTCAATATTGTACACTTTTTTTGTCACACCACCTAATATTATTTGTTGTCCTTATAGTCCATAAGGGTTTCGAATGAAGAACATCCTTAGGTAAACAACTAAAGGTTCATTTAAGCGATTCTTCACAAGAAATAGTTTCATCGTAACCCTAGGATGGGGTTGGGTAAGTGGATTTCACTCATGATGTGACCAAGAATGTTATGTGTTTCTAATCATGGTAATATTCATCAATTATCTGATCATATGATGTTATTCATATTGTAATTGGTAAACATAATCCTCTTTTCTATATTATCTTCACCATAAGGCCTATAGGCTTCTTATCCTACAACACTGGGGGTCCCTCTGACTGGGTCAACCAATGTGGATGTTGGATCTCTTCCCTCATCATTTAAGACTATGTGCATAATCATGTCTCCGAGAAACCTTTTCACAAAATATGTTCCCATTCCAAATATAAGTCTTGAACAAGGACCTATGTTTTCATTACATTATATTTAAATGTGTCGATACATGTTTATGAAGATCTGGATTTTATTTTTGGAAACCTTTTTGGATTAGTTGAAGGATCGATTGTGTCGTGTTCGATTCATGTTCACCGCCCTTGGTTATGATGGTTTTGATTATTCTACCCTTCACTCTTGGTTGAATGAGGTGATCTCTGTGAGATAATAAAATAGGGACCTTGGATTGAGGTTGGTAGATACCAATGATTTCTATTCAATGAAGAAGAATTGGGGCCAAGTTCTGAACGAATTCTCCAGAAATGTGGTTGAAGTTACCCCTCATTGGGATGCATTCAATTCTAGGAAAATTATAAATGATCATCTACAATATGAAATTAAGTATATTAATTATTAAATAAGTCATATATAGAAAAACCTATCCTAGTTACAATATGAAATTTAGATATTAGGAATGTCTGTGATGTAGTAGCAAGAACTCCATGATGTAGTAGAGAAATGAATCCATACTAACATCACTGGAGCGTAATAGCTACAATATGCAGTGAAGGATATTACTGGATCTATTGAACAACAAATCCAATATATAGATTCCCTAGAGAAAATAATTTCCAATCATAAAGAATCATCTAAGCATATGTTGTGATGGAGGCATAATCATTTAATTTTAATTTGGCTCATACATTCATAGTAGAGGATACAATCTATGGAGATTACTCATTTTTCATGGTATCGATGAAAAAGTTCATTGAACAATATATGTGTTTTCTCATTTTATTTTATTCAGGATATGCTAGTTATCTCATTACAGTGATATTAGGAGAATTTTCAACGCAAAATTTCATTTTCAGAAAATCAAGTAAACATAAATGTATGGATTTGAATATTTAAATCATAATAGATTCCTTTGGATAAGTACTCATGAATTACCTCGAACATGAGACACTCTAAATATTATTTGTTCCAATTATCTTGAGATTGTCTTCTTTTTTAAAGCATTTATTAGGTAGGACACCTGTACCATAGGTACCGTGCCATATATTATAATGAAGGTTATAGTCTTGACTAGAGTCATTTGATTATCCTAAGGACATGTGCAGGACCTAAAATGATTCTAAATTATAATAAACAACAATGCTTTAGATTATGGACTTTTAGCTCAGACCAAACATTCATTTTGATTGTGGACTTTTATATCGGACCTAATATCACCTTAGATTATGGTATTTTTACTCAAAATAGAAATATATTTAGTTTTGGGTATTTTTTGTCAAACATGATATTACATTAGTTTATGGTCTTTTTTCCAAGACATTACATTTCTTTATTTTTGGGTATTTGAGCATGGACCTAATATCGCTTTTGTAAAGAATCATTTAAGTCGAACCTAATATTTCCTTAGTTCATGGTCTTTTAACTCATATCTGATATTTCTTTAGTTTTAGGTGTTGTAGCTCAGACCTGATTGTAACGCCCTGACCCCAGTTACCCAGAGTCGGTGCATTATTACGTAGCATTGGCATGATCACAAAAATAAATTCTCGAAAGACCGATTAGTTTAGTAGCCTTGAAACACTACATACATTCATAAGTTTTACATTACATCATAAATTAATACAAAACTACAACAACATCTTGTCTTCATATCCCCTCATATTATCCCTTCAGGTCATTCATAAAATACTTCTTCACATCCTGGAAAAATTAAAACATTGAAAGGGGTGGGATTAGATGCTCAGTAAGGATAATAATATAACAGATGCTTTCATAAATAAACATAAACATTTAAGGCAATGTATAACTAAAAAACCCTTTTAAACATGTACTTCAGCATAATATGGAAAAATAAAATGAAATAATTCCATTTACTTATTCACATGGAAATTCTACTGGTCAAATAATCACATGAAATATCAATAAACACTTTCATAATGATGGAATGCATAATGTCAGACTATCATAACCATGTAGCCAAGGCCTCGTGCGAAGACTACAAATAAGATTTTGTCAAGGCCTCGTGCCAAGACACTAGATTGTCTCATGAGACCTGCTGATGCATCGAGAAGCTATAGTGGGCTCCACCAGTCACATATTAAGTCCAATTCATTCCTCATATGAACAGGTTTAAACATATCATAAACCATAACATAATCGTATAACATAAAACAGGCATAAAGGAAACGTAACCTTTCCACATTTCAGTCACAAGATATCAATACAACACAATGATATAAAAAACACTTTCAAAACCATTTTCAATACCAAAATAAAATAAAATTAAAACTTTTATTTATTTTTCATTTAAAAAAATGTTATGGCTTGTAGAGGAAGTCGAAACTCAAATAATGGTCACTGCGGTGGAGAAGTCATTGTCGCCGCGTACGTAGAAAAAATATTTCTTTTTATCGTTTAGTAAATAGATTCTTATAAAAAGTTTCCTTTTGAATAAATGTAAATGTCAAAGGGGTTTATACACCGTATAAAATAAAGTTGTGTATAAAACAAAATAAGCCTCAATGATAGGAGATTGAGACGGAGTCCCTTACAAAGAACATTTTTTAAATAAAATAGATATATTTCATGTATTCACTATATGTACACATTAACAAATTACAAATACAAGGTAGGACATAACAATATCATGACATAATTTTAAAGTAGGAGATTAACCCAAAGAATGGAAATTGGGTTAAGAAGTTCCCTTACCTCGTGTCCGACTTCACTCGACCGTTTTTTAATCTCCTAAATAATAAACTAGAGTTAATTTCTATTTTCTTAAGAACATTTTTCATGTTCATTATTCCTTTTATATCACTTATTACCATGTTATGAACATTATGTAATTATTTAAGTTAATAACGGTCATTTTGTCGATCTTTGGTACTTGAGTCCAAAATAAACATCATATAATTACAAGTTGTTCATGTGGTGAAATATCCATTATATCCAGCATTAAATTAATGATTTAGATATCATATATATCATATATATCCAGTATATACATTCATTCATAATATTACGTAACATTTAGAGGTAAGAAATGAAACGCACCGTTCATGGAGATGGTAAGTCGTACGTATGCATGAACACTACTTTCATTTCTATTTAGTATTTAATGGAATTAAATCATAATGATATAAAGGTATAATTACAGTATAATATAAAATATACTATCATTTACTCCATCATTTATACATCACACATATGGCATTAACGATTCAAATAACTTTGAGGGGGCTGTAGTCCGCACTTCCAAAAATGAAGATATCTCGTTTACACATAATGGAAACCGTAAAGGTATGCCATAAATGAAAAATACATAAGATTAAGTAAAACATAAACATATTATATATCATATATAAATATAGTGTCATCTTAATGGCCACTTTTTAAAGTGTTATATTAGTGTTGAACAATCATCGTTTCGTGAGGCAGAAATTCACCATCTACAGAAACAGTATGTTCTTTAACCATTAGATGTATGTGTGTGTAAGTGTAGCTCTAATAATTCTTATAACAACATCATATTATATTTATGATACTGTTTTTTTTACAAAATAAATGAAAAAAAAAGAGTTTAGGGGGTTGGAGAAGCAAAATAAAACATAAGAACACAAGAGAAAACACTACCTTTAAAACTGGTAACTATTTTTGATTTTAGATCAAAGGCTTCCTTGGGAAGAATTCTGACCAAAGTGAGGCTTCTAGGAGTAAATAGTGGGATGTGGTGAGACAAAATGGGCAGTGGTTGGCTGATCCAAAGGCTTGAGAGGTGTGAATAAGGTGGTAGAGGTGGGGGCATTTTATAAGAGGAGAGGAGGGGCACTCTTGGAATGTTATAAAAGGTTAGTTTATTATAAAATGATTTTCGGATTTAAAAAGCCCAAAATTTATATATTTCGAGGATAAGGTGATAAGAGTTCTAAATCCACCCATACAATAGGTTTTTGACATGTTTAGGTCTTATATGTTACATTATCTTTTCATTTTATTTAAATCGTTAAATAATGAGGTAATCGCTGCATCAACATGGTGTCATAAATAATTTAATTTATTTAATTTAAAAAAATTATAAAAAACTATCATGATGTAGGAAATATTTTTATCTTTCTAATGAATATTTATTGTAAAAAATATGACTTGTATAACCCCATTTAAAAACTATTTTAGTAAAACAACTCATGTTTGTGACATTTTTATTTTAACATTAAATACAATGTTTTTAATGTCATTTTCCTACCAAAGTGGCTCTATGGGGTCCCCAAGATGAACCATGGATTGTAGTGGTCGGCCATGACTCATAAAATAGAGGTAGGACAAGTTTAAAGGACAGTTCATATTATTATAACATTATCTTTACCTTAAATTACACTAATTACCTTTAATCGCGATTAATTAAACATAAAAGTTAGTATTCACCAAAAAATTATTTTAATCTCATTGATCCAAATTTTACTTCCTAATGAAAACCATATATGTCAGATTTTTGAAAATCAAATCACAAAAGTGGTAATGTTTCATTTAAACAAAAAATCAGTTTTTTAACTACCACTTAGTGGTTTCACTATTCATCAAAAATTGAAGTTTTTCAGAACAATGCCAAAATTTCACCCTAATCTATAATTGATATTACGATTTCAAAAATGATGTCTATTTTAAAAAATTCTAAACATATAAGTTGCATTAATTAATTTTATAATTAATTCCCGCTATCAAACCAAATAGTGTGTTTTTAAGAAACAATATATATCAAAAGATTGACAATTGTTTATGTCCAATTTCAAAGTGAAATTAATTATAATGACCATCGTTGGATAAAATGGTAAAAATATATTCTAATTATACTTTAAAACCACTCAATAGTATAATTTATCACTATAAATTATTTTAATTAAAAAAGTTGTTTTTAAGTATTTTTCACTATTCATAAAAAATTGGAAGTTCATAGAAAAATACCAAAAATTCAACATAGTCTAATTTTGATATTAAAAATTCAAAAATGAATTCCATTTTGAAATATTATATATATATATATATATTCAAAAAGTGGTTATTACTATTCATAATGGCTATTTTGATTGGTCGCGGTGTGTTAGAATCTCGATCTTGTGTACAATGCAGGCTATTACATTATTGAAAGAGAAGCGTATTATGGAAGCTCAGGGTGTTACATTCTCCCCTCCTTCAATAAATTGCGTCCTCGCAATTTTAAATTTTTCTTTAAAAATAAAAGGTTGAAAATAGAAAATACATTTGAGGAAAACCTACATCGGAAATAAGGTTAATAAAATTTAGCCTCAATAAGAGGGAAATGGAAATGGAAAAGTCACCACCAAATTATGATCTCGATAAAGAGAACATTGGTGGAAATTAGAGACATATAATTGGAGGAAAAATGTAAAAATTTGTAGGGAGTGATTGAGGTCATCAATCAAAAACAAGTGTAAAATTGAGGGCCTCAAAGCCTTCAATCTATGCTAATTTAAAATATTATCAGTTCAACAAGACATAATGTATTAGGATAACACATTTTTTTGTTTTAATATACCTTTACTAAAGTTTAAGAATTAATTTATTCATAACATAAGAGATAGGTATATATATATTTATGCTTGATAAATAGAGTTTTAACCTTCAACTAATTTCTACCACAGACTCATCTTTCACTCCAAAAGATAATAGAACTCAAAAATATTATATTTATCCTAATCGTACAAGGTTCAAAATATTAAAACATACCATTTAGATTAGGAAAACTATTTTGTAATAACCAGGGACTTCCTGTAGGCTAGTTGTAGGTAATAAAGGCCTATCGCACTATGGTTGTGGGTTTGATTCCTACAACTTTGTCTGATGCGATGAGTTATCCCCCGACCTACAGGTTGTCCTTTTCCTAAAACTATAGTATTATAATATTCCAAAAATATTATTCAGAAATGTTTTAACCATAAACAATACTATCCAAGGTTCAACATAATCCATTCCAACCTTTATAGTTATCCAAAATACTTTTTCCAAACTCACAGTCCAAATTTTATAAGGAAGGTAAACATAATGAAGATCCTTTTTTCCGCGTAACAACATGTGAACCCCATCATCATGTATTCTTTTAAAACACTGCAACATCCTGAATTACCATAAATAGTTATTGATTCCATTCATGTTCCCTTATTCCTTATAGAATACTAGATATACTCCTTCTATCCAAAAATGTATACAAATCATTAATCATTTTCAAGGAAGTTAAGAATATCCAATATTATATATCCAAATCAATCATTTATTATTCCAAAATTACTATCTAGGTATCAGAACCATATTATGGATTATCTTTCTCTCAACAATATATTTTCCAAAAATTTAACATGCTGTGGAGTCACATTTCTTGGTTCCACACAATCTCAAGTCCTTGATGAAATAGTACTGTAGTACAATCCTTATATACTCCATAGTTATTATAACCAGTACATCATTGATAAAACACACAAATGACCAAATTATTTAATAACATCATAATAACTCTAATCATTCCTCCTCATATGTGGTAGTATCATAACATGATTATTGTCCAATAACATCATTTGGTGCATAATTTGATGATTTGGACTTTGGTTTGTGTAGTGTCCTCACTCCTTGCAGATGAAGCATTGTACATTTGAAAACTTTTTCTTACCCTTGCAGTCACGCACTTGGTGTCCTTTTTCTCCACACATATAACAAACTCGCATTCCCTTCAGGCAAGTCCCATGGTGTTTCTTCCAACAGTTATCACATATTGGAAAAATCTTCTTTTCCCTCTTCCCTTTATCCATCTTTCTCTCATCCATCATTTTCTTCTCTTCCTTACCTTCAAATCCATAGGACTTAGATAATTATTTACTTATCTTATTAACACATGATACTATTTCTTCATATGTTGAGAATACATGGGAGAATATTTCCCTTATAAATGTTGGATTAATACCGTGGAAAATATGATCCTTCTTACTCTTTGGATCATACGTATTGCTGGAGTTCACAATCCTTCTACTGGGTTCCATTTCTATACAATGGCATAAACTATGTCAGTATATGAATTGCAATGAATAATTACAAAATTGTAAAATACTTTACGTAAATTGAACAGATTATGGATATAATCCATAATAATAAGGATGTTTTCTTTGATGATTTATATACTCATAAATCCTTGATAATGGTTTGTAATGAAAATGACAAATATTCCTAAGCATATCCATCAGGAGTGTCGTAACAAATATTGCAGCAAGGCCCGTTGTCGTGCACCATTTCCCGTTCGATTCTAGCTCAAAGCGGCGTTTTCGGGTTTTACCCCTAGGTACATCTCTGCCAGAGCAGCCTCTACCTGCTCGTATCTAGAAAGAGATGTATTGCTCAGAAAACTCACAAAATCTCTATAATGCCAATATTCTAGGAAGTTCTTCTATACTAATCCTTAAATTTAATCTTAGGTATATGTGCTCTAATCAGATTTTATCTAAATCTAGCTTACAAGGATAGTACTAAACTCTCTCTGATACCAATTATAACGCCCCGACCCTAGTTACCCAGAGTCGGTGCATTATTACGTAGCATTGGAATGATCACAAAGATCAAGTCTCGAAAGACCGATTAGTTTAGTAGCCTTGAAACAATAGATACATTCATAATTTTTACATTACATCATACATTAATACAAAACTACAACAGCATATTGTATTCATATCCCCTCATATTATCCCTTCAGGTCATTAATAAAATACTTCTTCACATCCTGGAAAAATTAAAACATTGAAAGGGGTGATCTTAGATGCTCAGTAAGGACAACAATATAGCGGAAGCTTTCATAAATAAACATAAACATTTAAGGCAATGTATAACTGAACAAAATCCTCTTAAACATGTACTTCAGCATAATATGGAAAAATAAAATGAAATAATTCCATTTACTTATTCACATGGATATTCTACTGGTCGAATAATCACATGCAATATCAATAACCACTTTCATAATGACGGAATGCAAATGTCAGACTATCATAACCACGTAGCCAAGGCCTCGTGCCAAGACTACAAATAATATTTTGTCAAGGCCTCATGCCAAGACACTAGTTTCTCTCATGAGACCTTCCAATGCATTGAGGAGCTATAGAGGGCTCCACCCGTCACTTATTAAGTCCAATTCATTCCTCATATGAACAAGTTTAAACATATCATAAACCATAACATAATCGTATAACATAAAACAGGCATAAAGGAAACGTAACCTTTCCACCTTTCAGTCAAAAGATATCAATACAACACATTGATATAAAAAGCACTTTCAAAACCATTTTCAATACCCAAATAAAATTAAATTAAAACATTGTATTTATTTTTCATTTAAAAAAAATTTATGTCTTGTAGAGGAAGCCAAAACTCAAAAAATGGTCACGGCGGTGGAGAAGTCGTTGTCGCCGCGTACATAGAAAAAACATTCCTTTTTTTCATTTAGTAAAATGCTTCATATAAAAATATTCATTTTGAATAAATTTAAATTTCAAAGGGGTTTATACACCGTATAAAAGAAAGTTGTGTATAAAACAAAATATCCCTCAATGAAAGGAGATTGAGACGGAGTCCCTTGCAAAGAACATTTTTTAAATAAAATAGATCTATTACGTGTATTCACTATAATTAAACATTAATAAATTACAAATACATGGTAGGACATAATAATATCATGACATAATTTGAAAAAAGGAGAATAACCTAAAGAATGGAAATTGGGTTAAGAAGTTCCCTTACCTCATGTCCGACTTCACTCGAACGTTCTTTAATCTCCTGAATAATAAACTAGAGTTAATTTCTATTTGCTGAAGAACCTTTTTCATATTAATTATTCCTTTTATATCACTTATTACCATGTTATGAACATTATGTAATTATTTAAGTGAATAACGGCCATTTTGTCGATCTTTGGTACTTGAGTCAAAAATAAACTTCTTATAATTACAAGTTGTTCATGTGGTGAAATATCCATTATATACAGAATTAAATTCATGATTTAGATATCATATATATCATATATATCCAGTATATAAATTCATTCATAATATTACGTAACATTTAGAGGTAAGAAATGAAACGCACCGTTCATGGAGACGGTAAGTCGTACGTACGCATGAACGCTAATTTAATTTCTATTTCGTATTTAATGGAATGAAATCATAATGATATAAAGGTATAATTCTAGTATAATATCATATATACTATCATTTACTCCATCTTTTATACATCCCATATATGGCATTAACAATTCAAATCACTTTGAGGGGGCGGTAGTCCGCACTTCCTAAAATGATGATATCGCGTTTACCCATAATGGAAAACATAAAGGTATTCCATAAATAAAAAATACAGAAGCTTAAGTAAAACATAAACATATTATATATCATATATAAATATAGTTACATCTTAATGGCCACCTATGAAGGTGTTATATGAGTGTTGAACAATCATCGTTTCGTGAGGGAGAAATTCGCCATCCACAGAAACAGTATGTTCTTTAACCATTATATGTAGGTGTGTGTAAGTGTATCTCTAATCCTTCTTATAAAGACATCCTAGTATATTTAGGATACTGGTTTTGTAACAAAATAAATGAAAAAAAAAATATTTTAGGGGGTTGGAGAAGCAAAATAAAACATAAGAACACAAGAGAAAACACTACCTTTAAAACTGGTAACTCTTTTTGATTTGAGCTCAAAGGCTTCCTTGGGAAGAATTATGCCCACAGTGAGGCTTCTAGGAGTAATATTGGGATGTGGAAAGGAAAAAGGGGCAGTTTTTGGCTGAGACAAAGGCTTGAGAGGTGTGAATAAGGTGGTAGAGGTGGGGCCTTTTATAAGAGGAGAAGAGGGGCACTCTTGGAAAGTTATAAAAGGTTCCATTATTATAAACTTATTTTCGGATTTAAAAGGTCCCACATTTATATATTTCTAGGATAAGGTGATAAGTGTACTAAATCCACCCACCTTGTAGGTTTTTTACATGTGTAGGTCTTATATTTTACATTATATTTTCATTTTATTTAAATCGTTAAATAATGAGGTAATCGATGCATCATCATGGGATCATAATTAATTTAATTCATTTAATTTCTAAAAATAATAAAACAAATATCATGATATAGGAAATCTTTTTATATTTCTAATTAATATTTATTGTCAAAAGTATAACTTGTATAACCCCATTTAAAAATTTTTTTTGTAAAACAACTCATGTTTGTGACATTTTTATTTTAACATTAAATACAAAGTTTTTAATGTCATTTCCCTAACAAAATGGCTCCATGGGGTCCCCAAGTTGACCCATGGATTTTATTGGTCGTCCATGACTCATCCAATAGATTTAGGACAAGTGTAAAGGTCATTTAATATTATTATAACATTTTCTTTACCTTAAATTACACTAATTACCTTTAATCGCGATTAATTAAATTTAAAAGTTACTATTCACCAAAAAATTAATTTAATCCCATTGAACCACATTTTACTTCCTAATGAAAACCACATATGTAGTATTTTTTAAAATCAAATCACAGATGTGGTAATGTTTCATTTAAACGAAAAATCAGTTTTTTAACTACCACTTAGTGGTGTCACTGTTCATCAAAAATTGAAGTTTTTCAGAACAATGCGAAAATTTCACCCAAAGCTATAATTGATATTCCGATTACAAAAATGATATCTATTTTACAAAATTACAATCATATATGATTCATTAATTAATTTTATAATTAATTCCCTCTATCAAAACAAATAGCGTGTTTTTAAGAAACAATATATATCAAAATATTGACAATTGTTTATGTCCAATTTCAACGTGAAATTAATTCTAATGACCACCGTTGGATAAAATGGTAAAAATATATTCTAATTATACATTAAAACCACTCAATAGTATAATTTATCACTATAAATTATTTTTATAAAAAAATTGTTTTTAAGTATTTTTCACTATTCATAAAAAATTGGAAGTTCTTAGAAAAATACCAAAAAATCAACATAGTCTAATTTTGATATTCTAAATCCAAAAATGAATTCCATTTTGAAATATAATATATATATATATTCAAAAAGTGGGTATTACTATTCATAATGGCTATTCTGATTGGTCGCGGTGTGTTAGAATCTCGAACTTGCGTACAATGCAAGCTATTGCATTATTGAAAGAGAAGAATATCGTGGAAGCTCACGGTGTTAAATTCTCCCCTCCTTCAATAAATTGCGTCCTCGCAATTTTAAATTTTTCATTGAAAATAAAAGGTTGAAAATAGAAAATACATTTGTGGAAAACCTACATCGGAAATAAGGTTAATAAAATTTAGCCTTAATAAGAGGGAAAGGGAAATGAAAAAGTCACCACCAAATTATGATCTCGATAAGGAGAACATTGGTTGAAATTAAAGACATATAATTGGAGGAAAAACATAAATATTTGTAGGGAGTGATTGAGGTCATCAATCACAAACAAGTGTAAAATTGAGGGCCACAAAGCCTTCAATCTATATTGACTTAAAATAATATCAGTTCAACAAGACATAAGGTATTAGGATAACACATTTTTTTGTTTTAATATCCCTTTAATAAAGTTTAAGAATTAATTTATTCATAGCATAAGAGATAGGTATATATATATTTTTTCTTGACAAGTAGATTTTCATCCTTCAACTAATTTCTACCACAGACTCATCTTTCACTCAAAAAGATAATAGAACTCAAAAATATTATATTTATCCTAATCGTACAAGGTTCAAAATATTAACACATAACATTTAGATTAGAATAAATATTTTTTAATAACCAAGGACTTCTTGTAGTCTAGTGGTAGGTAATAAAGTCATGTCGCACTATGGTTGTGGGTTCGATTCCTAGAGCTTTGTCCGACACGACAAGTTATCCCCCGACCTACAGGTTGTCCTCTTCCTAAAACTATAGTATTATAATATTCCAAAAATATTATTCAGAAATGTTTTAAACTTAAACAATACTATTAAAGGTTCAAAATAATCCATTCCAACCTTTATAGTTATCCAAAATACTTCTATCTAACTCACAGTCTAAATTTTATAAGGAAGGTAAACATAATGAAGATCATTTTTTCCGCGTAACAACATGTGAACACCTTCATCATGTATTCTTTGAAAAAACTACAACATCCTGAATTACCATAAATCCTTATTGATTACATTCATGATCCATTATTTTTTATATAATACTAGACATACTCCTTCCATCCAAAAATGTATACAAATCATTAATCATTTTAAATAAAGTTAAGAATATCCAATATAATTTATCCAAATCAATCGTGTATTATTCCAAAATCACTATCTCGGTATCAGAACCATATTATGGATTATCTTTCTCTCAACCATATTTTTTCCAAAAATTTAACCTGTTGTGGAGTCACATTTCTTGGTTCAACACAATCTCAAGTCCTTGATGAAATAGTACTTCAGTACAATCCTCATATACTCCATAATTATTATAACCAGTACATCATTGATACAACACTCAAATGACCAAATTATTTAATAACAACATAAGAATTCTAATCATTCCTCCTCATATGTGGCAGTATCATAACATGATTATTATCTAATAACATCATTTAGGGCATAATCTAATGATTTGGACTTTGGTTTGCGTAGTGTCCCCACTCCTTGAAGATGAAGCATTGTACATTTGAAAACTTTTTCTTACCCTTGCAGTCACGCACTTGGTGTCCTTTTTCTCCACACTTATAACAATATCTCATTCCCTTCAAGAAAGTCCCAAGGTGTTTCTTCCCACAGTTATCACATATTGGAAAAATCTTCTTTTCCCTCTTCCCTTTATCCATCTTTCTCTCTTCCATCCTTTTCTTCTCTTCCTTCCCTTCAAATCCATAGGACTCAAAGAATTATTTACTTATCTTATTAACACATGATACTATTTCTTCATATCTTGAGAATACATGGGAGACTATTTCCCTTCTGAATGTTGGCTTAATACCGTGGAAGAGATGATACTTCTTACTCTCTGGATCATACGTATTACTGGAGTTCACAATCCTTCTACTGGGAACCATTTCTATACAATGGCATAAACTAGGTCAGTTTATGAATTGCAATGAGTAATTACAAACTTGTAAAATATTTTACATAAATTGAACAGTTTATGGATATAATCCATAATAATAAGGATGTTTTCATTGATGAAGTATATACTCATAAACCCTTCATAATGGTTTGTAAAGAAAATGACAAATTTTCCTAAGCATATCCCCCGGGAGGGTCGTAACCAAGATTGCAGCAAGGCCTGTTGTCGTTCACCAGTTCCCATTCTAGTCTAGATCATAGAGGTGTTTTCGGGTTTTACCCCCAGGTACATCTGTGCCAGAGCCGCCTCTACCTACTCGTATCTAGACAGGGATGTATTTCTCAGAAAACTCACAAAATCTCTATAATACCAATATTATAGTAAGTTCTTCTATACTAATCCTCAAAGTTTATCTTAGGTCTATATGCTCTAATCAGATTTTATCTTAATCTAGTCTTACAAGGTTAGTACTATACTCCCTCTGATACCAAATGTAACGCCCCGACCCCAGTTACCCAGATTCGGTGCATTATTATGTACCATTGGCATGATCACAAAGATCAAGTCTCGAAAGACCGATTAGTTTAGTAGCCTTGAAACACTAGATACATTCATAAGTTTTACATTACATAATAAAGTAATACAAAACTACAACAACATCTTTTCTTCATATCCCCTCATATTATCCTTTCAGGTCATTAATAAAATACTTCTTCACATCCTATAAAAATTAAAACATTGCAAGGGGTGAGCTCGAATGCTCAGTAAGGATAACAATATAGTGGAAGCTTTCATAAATAAACATAATCATTTAAGGCAATGTATAACTAAACAAAATCCTTTTAAACATGTACTTCCACATAATATGGAAAAATAAAATGAAATAATGCCATTTACTTATTCACATGGATATTCTACTAGTCGAATAATCACATGCAATATCAATAACCACTTTCATAATGATGGAATGCATAATGACAAACTATCATAACCACATAGCCAAGGACTCGTGCCAAGACTACAAATAAGATTTTTTTAAGGCCTTGTACTAAGACACTAGTTTGTCTCATGAGACCCGCTGATGCATCAAGGAGCTATAGCGAGCTCCACCCGTCACTTATTAAGTCCAATGCATTCCTCGTATGAACAGGTTTAAACATATCTTAAAACATAACATAATCATATAACATAAAACATGCATAAAGGAAACGTAACATTTCCACATTTCAGTCACAAGATATCAATACAACACATTGATATAAAAAACACTTTCAAAACCATTTTCAATACCAAAATAAAAGAAAATTCAAACTTTGTATTTATTTTTCATTTAAAAAAAGTTATGGCTTGTAGAGTAAGCCCAAACTCAAATAATGGTCACGGCGTCGGAGAAGTCGTTGTCGTCGCATACGTAGAAAAAACAGCCCTTTTTTCATTTAGTAAAAAGATTCGTATAAAAAAATTCCTTTTGGATAAATGTAAAAGTTAAATGGGTTTATACACTGTATAAAAGAATGTTGTGTATAAAACAAAATATGCCTCAATGAAAGGAGATTGAGACAGAGTCCCTTACAAAGAACATTTTTTAAATAAAATAGATCTATTACGTGTATTCACTATAAGTACACATTAAGAAAGTACAAATATAAGGTAGGACATAATAATATCATGACATAATTTGAAAGTAGGAGATTAACCCAAAGAATGGAAATTGGGTTAAGAAGTTCCCTTACCTCGTGTCCGACTTCACTCGACCGTTCTGTAATCTCCTGAATAATAAACCAGAGTTAATTAATATTTTCCTAAGAACCTTTTTCATGTTCATTATTCCTTTTATATCACTTATTACCATGTTATGAACATTATGTAATTATTTAAGTTAATAACGGTCATTTTGTCGATCTTTGGTACTTGAGTCAAAAATAAACTTCTTATAATTACAAGTTGTTCATGTGGTGAAATATCCATTATATACATAATTAATTTCATGATTTAGATATCATATATATCATATATATCCAGTATATAAATTAATTCATAATATTACGTAACATTTAGAGGTAAGAAATGAAACGCACCGTTCATGGAGACGGTAAGCCGTACGTACGCATGAACGCTACTTTTATTTCTATTTAGTGTTTAATGGAATGAAATAATAATGATATAAAGGTATAATTCCAGTATAATATCATATATACTATCATTTACTCCATCCTTTATACATCCAACATATGTCATTAATGATTCAAATCACTTTGAGGAGGCGGTAGTCCGCACTTCCTAAAATTAAGATATCGCTTTTACCCATAATGGAAACCATAAAGGTATGCCATAAATGAAAAATACATAATCTTAAGTAAAACATAAACATATTATATATCATATATAAATATAGTGACATCTTATTGGCCACCTTTGAAGGTGTTATATGAGTTTTGAACAATCATCATTTCGTGAGGCAGAAATTCGCCATCCACAGAAACAGTATGTTCTTTAACCATTAGATGTAGGTGTGTGTAATTGTAGCTCGAATACTTCTTATGACAACATCCTAGTATATTGAGGATAATATATTTGTTACAAAAGAAATTAATAAAAAGATTTTAGGGGTTGTAGAAGCAAAATAAAACATAAGAACACAAGAAAAAACACTACCTTTAAAACTGGTAACTCTTTTTTATTTGAGCTCAAAAGCTTCCTTGGGATGACTTCTGCCCAAAGTGAGGCTTCTAGGAGTAATATTGGGATGTGGAGAGACATAATGGGCAGGTTTTGTCTGAGAAAAAGGCTTGAGAGGTGTGAATAAGGTGGTAGAGGTGGGGGCCTTTTATAAGAGAGGAGGGGCACTCTTGGAAAGTTATAAAAGGTTACTTTATTATAAAATACTTTTCGAATTTAAAAGGTCCGAAATTTAAATATTTCTAGGATAAGGTGATAATAGTTCTAAATACACACATCCAATAGGTTTTCTACATGTGTAGGCCTTAGATTTTACATTATCGTTTCCTTTTATTTAAATAGTTAAATAATGAGGTAATCGTTGCATCATCATGGTGTCATAAATAATTTCATTTATTTAATGTCTAAAAATTATAAAAAAATATCATGATGTAGGAAATATTGTTATCTTTATAATTAATATTTAGAGTCAAAAATATGACTTGTATAACCCCATTTAAAAATTGTTTTAGAAAAAAAACTCATGTTTGTGACATTTTTATTTTAACATTAAATACAAGGTTTTTAATGTCATTTTCCTACCAAAGTGGCTCTATGGGGTCCCCAAGTTGACCCATGGATTGTCATGGTCGGTAAGGACTCATAAAATAGAGGTAGGACAAGTGTAAAGGTCATTTCATATTATTATAACGTTATCTTTACCTTAAATTACACTAATTACCTTTAATCGCGATTAATTAAACTTAAAAGTTACTATTCACCAAAAAATTATTTTAATCCCATTGAACCACATTTTACTTACTAATGACAACCATGTATGTTGGATTTTTGAAAATGAAAACACAGAATTGTTAATGTTTCAATTAAACGAAAAATCATTTTTTTAACTACCACTTAGTGGTTTCACTATTCATCAAAAATTGATGTTTTTCAGAACAATGCCAAAATTTCACCCTAAGCTATAATTGATATCCGAATTCAAAAATGATGTCTATTTTAAAAAATTCCAAACATATAAGTTTGATTAATTAATTTTATAATTAATTCCCCCTGTAAAAACAAATAGCGTGTTTTTAAGCAACAATATATATCAAAATATTGACAATTGTATATGTCCAATTTCAAAGTGAAATTAATTATAATGACCACCATTGGATAAAATGGTAAAAATATATTCTAATTATACTTTAAAACCACTCAATGTTATAATTTATCACTATAAATTATTTTTATTAAAAAAGTTGTTTTTAAGTATTTTCCACTATTCATAAAAAATTGGAAGTTCTCAGAAAAATACCAGAAATTCAACATAGTCTAATTTCGATATTCCAAATCTAGAAATGAAGTCCATTTTGAAATATAATATATATATAATTTCAAAAATTGGGTATTACTATTCATAATGGCTATTTGGATTGGTCGCGGTGTGTTAGAATCTCGAACTTGCGTACAATGCAAGTTATTGAATTATTGAAAGACAAGCCTATCATGGAAGCTCAGGGTGTTACACTGATAATACATTAGTTTAGGGTATTTTAGTTCCGAATTAGATGTATGGTAGTTTAAATTTAATTATCTCTAACCTGATATCAATTTATATTATTGTCTTTTAGCTCATAATTTTGGTCTGAGGTAGTTTTGGATTATTGAGCTCAGACCTTTGGTGTGTTGTTGATTATCATCTTTGATCTTTTAACTATTATCAGCAACCATGGAATATGGTGCATACCTTCAGGGAATGTCCTAAAACACAGGGAGGTTATAGGTTCTGTCGTGTTGTTCCTAGGTCTAACAAGGATTGGAGGTCCTTTCTTGAAAAGAGGATTCATATACATTGGTAGCATGGCCCAAAAAAGATGATATCCACTATTTTATAAGGTTCATGTAAGATTTAAGGAAGTAATATCCATTGATTGATAAATAATAAATATTCGTGGTCTCCTAAGATATTTTTATTCTGGATGATGTAAATTATAACCCAAAAGTTTGAGTCTGTGGATATGATATAGAGCTGAAATTTGTGGATGAATCATAATAATTCGAGGTGGTGATTTCATCCATAATGTTTCTACGGCTCTAAAGGATTAAAGAACCTTTTTGACCTAAAGGATCTTCCTTTAGTGTGTAGGTCAGGTCCCTTACGAATCCTAGGAATGGACATGAAAAATATGATCTCCAATAACTTATGAGGGTGATAAAAGTTTAATAAAGACTCAAACAATCAGATGATGAGGTTGGGTATGGGAGGAAATCTATACAGGAAGTGTTCAGGAACCCTATTGTAGTTTATCTCTTAATTATGAAGATCTAAACATATACCCTATGGTTTTGAATCATGAGGCATGGCCACTAATGTTTTGATAATGGTGTATCACATTTAGGCCTTATGAAGTGTACAAAACATGGTGACGTAACATTGGGGATGTGAAATCCACTTGGATAGTTTGGTATGAAGATTTAAATAATGGTCTAAAGTACTCAGATAAAGAGGATGGTTTCGGATAGTCATACCCAGAGTATTTCAGACACACTGATGTGCTGATTTCTTTGGCGATGATGTAAGGACACAGGAGGATTGGAATGTCCTTTTTGTAGTGTGACTCATTTGTATGATGTCCATAGCTGTGAATGCTTGAGATATATGAATGAATAAATAGTAAGGAAAATGATAACTTTAATCCAGATATATTTTCCTTGGGACAAGGATGATTTATAGTGATTTGAGGGTCTTAAATTTGGAAGTTTGATTTGTGAAAAATGTTATATCTAAGAAGGTTTTGAGAACCCTAAATGTTATTTCACTTATTAGAGAATATATTATCATTGTGGGGAGATGTGAAAAATAATTTCTACAAATTTTCCCAAAACTAGGGGTTTATTATGAATAGCTTGGATTTTACTAGGGAAATAGATTATACCTTATGATATTTTTGAAATTTTTATTTTCTCCCTTATTTTTTCCTAAACACCAGAGATGATCATTTTAGTGAGTGAATACATGACTTTTACTCAAGGAATCCTTTGTGTGGTTTCATCCTGAAATGTTTTAGGTACATTTCTCTATCCATTTATGGTTATTAAATATCAACAGTCATAAGATAGTGATTATGATTGTGCATATTTGACCAAAGTGTAGGAAATTTAAGTTCATGAGACACATTGAATTAATGTGGAATATGTCACACAATATAAGGATTTGGATACCTAAGGTCAATAGAACTACAATATTTGTCTGACTGGGATATGGAAATTTAGTAATTCATTGATCTCAGTTATTTGTTCAGGATTAATGATATGGGATAGTCATATGGGGAGAGGTTAAAATTATTTTAAGGTGTTGAGTTCTTCTTTGATGATGTTAGGATCACATGAATTAGAAAGCCCTTTATATTGGTCCAAGATGTCATCGGTTGTTGGGTATCAAGCCTTCCTATGTCAATATCAAGGATGAACTAAGAGATATTTTTTTCAAAGGGTTAAGAAAGTATTTTGGAAACATGTTGTACTCAATACATGAATTGTAGTGCATAAATTGAGGTGTTATTTAAAAGATGGTAGAAGCACCCAGTAATCTCATTAATTGTCGTAAGTCTCTTGTAGTCCTTGAATAAGGATTGAAAATTTATTAATGGTAATCATTTATTAATCATCATGTAGTGGAGGAATTTTTCATTTAGATTAACATCATATGTAAAGGAAATTTTTTGTGATGTTTATCATCGTGTGGTAAGGACTTTTTGTCATGCAGTTTTAATGTCATGCGCCACAACATTTTCCTTGTAGTTTAACATCATGTGGTAAGGAAGTCCATATGTGCAGTTTTTTTCCAAGAAATAAGGATATAGGAACCGTTATAAATTGATGGAAATGTAGTGTTTGGTCCCAAGGGTGAATGTCTAGGTGTCACTACATATCACATGAAAATAAGAATCAAACCATAGATAGTTCTGAAGAGTCATGTAGTTTATCATCATGGGGTAATGATGAAGATACCAAAATGTTAAATTGTTGTATTATGGCTAGTCCCATTAATTGAATTATGTGTGTCACTATGTATCACATTGTGTTGAGAATCAATGCATGTATAGTTCTTAATGAATTTTCATGCGTAGTTCTTACCCATATGAAAAGTGGGGGTAGATTAATATTAATTTTTTGTGACTGGTCCCAATTTTGGATAACTGGACATTTATAAATAACATGTGAGGATATTAATCAAGTCACATGTTGTTCTTGAGTGGAAAATACTCTACATTGGTATGAACCATATGTATAGGTTGTCATTATTTCCATTAATTATTGTAGTTGGCACTAGGATTTAAGACCCATGTGTCACTATGTATCATGTAATAATTTTAATCAAGCCACAAATAGATCTTAAAGAACCATGAATTTTAAATTCATACTGAAAGGATAAAGACATACCAATGTGGAAAACTGGTGATGTTACGGATGATCCCAAGGATGGATGTGTGAGTGTCACTACATATCTCTTGAAATAAATAATCAAGACACATTTATTTCTTAATGAACCATATATTTTAATGTTATAAAGAATGGAAATTGTATACCTGATGTGAAGAGGGATAGAGTGGTTGGATGTGTGGTAGAATTCCAACACCAACTATAGTGGTCCTCTCAAGCGAGGTTCACAGGAGTATGCAGTTCCATTTTTTCCATGGGATATTAACTATGATCTTTAACATCATGCAGTAAGGACTCAAGGTATTATTTTTATGGTCTTTCTTTGAGGACTGACATGGGCCTCCTGAAAGATATTATTCATTGTTTTTTCATGTAATCCCTTATTAAGAACCCTAATCCAACATGATATATGATCAGTGTGAGAAACAAGGAAGGACAATGGTTCCTCTCACCATGTTGAGTCATTTAATAGTAGGACAGGGTTATTATGTATCATGTGGTGGTTAGAAAATAGATAAGATTAAGGAATCCCTACACCTCTCATTGGAAATGATAATCAATACATATTTAGTTATAGGAAACCCATACCATTTAATTTCATTCAGTAAAGAAGTGGGTGAATCGATGTGAATGAAGATGGATATTGTAGATCATTGAAATTTTTCATTATGGGATAAGGATGTAGATCACCCAATGTGAATGAAATGGATGTTATGGATCAGTAAAATTTAAATTTATGTGGTAAGGACATTTTCAGTACAATTTAGTTTCATGATGTAGGGACATTCTCCTTGCGGTTTAGTGTCATCTGGTAAGGACATAGGATTACCTGATGGGAACGAAAATAATCCTATGGATGGGTGAAATAATATAGGTTCAAGCTTCGCTACGTATCCTTTGATAAGAATAATCAATCCATAAATTGTTCTTGAGAAACAATATAGTTTATCATCGTGTGGTTAGGATAAACTCCATACATTATATCAACATGTGGTTTCGATGAATTTTTAAAGTATAATGTCATGTACTCATGATTAATGATGGAGCTTACTCTGATGTATATTCACATTTGATCATAGCTATGCAAAGTATTTCTTGTGAAATCTTACATTGGTGGGTGGTTTGACATAAACCATATATCGACCATGCCTTTTCTTACATTAATATTACATCATTATAAAGATAAACAACATAATATTATTACACCACAAGGATCCATTGGTTTAGTGTCTTGGGTAAACTAGGACAAAATATAAAATTTGAACCGTCAAGTATAAACATTTATTTAATTCCTTCTTCTCTCGCTTCTTATTGGCACCTAACTCCTCCTTAGTACATGTATTCACCAAAGAATATTCATAAAAAATGGGAGAACTAAAATCCAAGGTAGAGGATAGATAGGAACAATATATCATAGGGTGATAATAATCATAACATAATCATCAAAATCATGATGGGAAACATTAATAACATACTTGAAATCTGGCAATGCAATAAAATGAAACATAATGTCTTAGTGGTCATCTACCACACATAGTTCTGAAAAATGGTTGCATAATTTTCAGGAATAATATCCCTTTAAATCATTAGATTCATCCCTTTACCCAAGGAATTGGAGTTCTATATAATTCTGGGCACACACATCACATTCAAACGTTCATATTGCGATATATAATTCAGGGTACACTCGTCACAGCATAACATTATCATTATCATTCATTCCACACAGAACATATATCAAAATTTAACAAAAATAACTCATGTAAAGAAATGGGTTTCATCTCATAAGAACACATTCATAAACTTTGGGTTCCCAAAAATGTGGGAATAACATACTTGTAACAAGAACAATCAACCTTGAGTGAGAAGTAAAAGGTTTATTTTAGAAAGAAGAGTTATTTTGGAAAACATTTGATTAAAATAAACTTCAGTGGAAAAAAATTATATCCTATAAAATAATTGATAATGATGAAAATTTTATTTTTATGGAGTGACCATACCAAAAATGGAGTGAAATGGTGAGAACCTGAAGAAAGAAAGTAGGGTTTGAGAATTTCTCCTTAACTTGTATCTAAACGCTATCTTCACATTAATTCCTTGTATAACCACATTAGGTTAATTAATTTACAACTACATAACCGTTTTTACATGAATATGGTAAATTATGGTTTCATTAAGTTATTTTATGGTACTTTGGATGAGTTATATAGTTTAAAAATGTTGTTCGGGAATGTTCGGTTTCATGGTTTTCTAGAGAGGTTCACTTTTATTCATAAATGGAAGTTCATGTAAAACATGGATAAACATCCAGAACTTATATTTAATTTTATTAATGATATTATAGGATTATTAATTATATTTTAATGAATTATGTTATATACCATGTGGATTAATCATTTGATAAGAATTTAATGATGATCTTTTGCGTCAATTCAGGCAGTTTTTCGACCACAATAATCTTTTTTGCATAATCATTTAGTAATATGTACATAAGTTATCTCCAAAACATTAAATGGGATATAAAAAATATAAAATAATATTTTTAAACCATATAAATGGTTTCATGACCAGATCTGAATGTGTTCAAGGAAAATGAAAACTTGTTGTTCTGGAAGTGGATAAATTAACACCTCGCGAACAATGTTTTCCCTTATAACATTAAAAGAAGAGTAAATGGGGGTTTTATGATATATTATACCAATATTATTATAACACCCCACTAAAGTTATGATACTAGAGTTACCATACCATTTGTATGGGTATATTTGAGGATATATTAATAAAAGAACATGAAATTGAAAGGAAATTGATGGAAATTTGAGAGAGGGGAATTACCTGTGGAATCCTACTCTTGAGATCCTCCTTAAGCAACCTAGGATTGGTCATTTTATTAGACCAAAAGATACTGGAAATGGGGGAGGGATAAGTAATACTTGTTCCCATATTTTCGAAAAGGCTCGAATCTTGAGAGGTGTGAGGAAATGAGGGTGTGAAGGGTTGTATTTATAGTGGATGAGAGAGGTGTTTTTCAAATATTATAATCATTAATTTATTATTTCTCTGAAATGAAAGGAATATATGAGTTTTCCATGACTAAATATAGTAATTTTATAATGTGATTCCGAACCATATGTTATTACATCATCAGAACATCACCCATGACTCTATAATTCATAAATTTAACTTATTTTGAAATTTATTATATTTCACTATTCCTAGCAAATCCATGTATTTCCAAAAAATCCAAAGAATCACCATAACCATTTTTTGACATGTAGAATTAAAAAATTATGTCTATTTTCCTAAAATTATTTTCTAAATATGAATAATTAATTTTTAAATTAAAATCATAATCTACTCAAGAAATACAGTTTTTAAAATTAAAACAGAATTTATAATGCCTTCAATTATTTTTTAGGGTCTTATAAATTTTTTATAAAACTAGAGGATATATAATTTTTAATTTATGATCAAATTTTAAGAAAATACTTTTTCTTTTTAATTAATTGAATGATTATAATTTTTTATTTATAATTAAAAAAATACTAATAATTTTACTATGGTCAAATTATCACCTTATAAGAGTCCAAAATATTATTTAATAATTCATCGGTATTGTTAATATTATTTAGGAAATTCACTATTCATAAGGGTAATTTTACGATTAATTAGGGTAGGATACTATTCAACAAAAATATATGATTGTTCTATTAGACTCCAAAAATCGCCCTTAACACAACCATGTGTGTCAGGTTTTCAAAATTCAAAAAAATAGAAGTGGAAAAATTATGTTTCATAATCAAATAGTATTTAGTATCATTATATTTAATTATGTTTCCTAATGTGATTATACTATAAGGAGTAATTATACAAAGGTAATTCCATTGAAAAAACATTGGGTCATTACATTCTTACCCCTTAAGAAATTTCACCCTTGAAATTTCATTTTACTCAAACTGATAGGGGTACTTCTCCATCATCGCCTCCTCCAGTTCCCAAGTGGATTCTTAAAACATATGGTTCCTGCACAACACTTTGACATTGCAGGCTGTATTTGTTCATAGAGACTTGTCTCTCCAATGCAGAATCATCACTGGATGCTCCAATAAGAGAGATCATCTTCCAACTGTACCACCTCTGAGTTCAGTACATGTGAGGGATCTGGTTTGTACTTCATCAGGAGTGACACATGAAAAATATCATGGAAAAGATCCATAATCGGTGGATGTTAATGCTGATAGGCCATGGCTCCTATGTATCCAAGGATCTCAAATGGGCTAATGTAGCTTGGGAATAATATCCATTTCTTTCAAAACCGCATCACTCTCTTCTATAGTGATATTAAAAGGATGAATTTATCTTAAATGTTGCACTTCAAGTCCCTTTGAAGGTTGTCAGCATAGATATTTTTCTTGATTTGAGTTGTATTGATGTGTTTCTGGATCACTTGAACCTTCATTGTCATCCATTGCAGAAGACTGTGTCCATGTAGCTTTCTTTCTGCAACTTCATCTCAACAGGTTGGAGTTCAACATCGCTTTGCATGCAAAACATCATATGGTTCCTACTGAATACATGAGTAAAAGTTATTGTTTCATGAGAACTAAACCAATGTGATATGGTAATCACATCCACATTTAAATTCTATAAAGAAGTCTTTTAGTATATATTCAAGTGTCTGAATAGTCCTTTCAGATTGGCCATTATTTTGAGGATGATTGGTTGTGATGAAATTTAATTTTGTACTCAAGGCATGGTGAAGGATCCTATATAATTTAAATTTTATCATTGGATAACAATCATAGAAAATGGATTTTGGAACACCATGCAGTATAACAACATCCTTCACATATATCGTTGTATATTGTTAAAGTGATAGATCTTCCTGAATTTAGATAAAATGGGCAGTCTTGGTGAGTCGGTCCACCACAACCTATATCACATTATTTCCCTTGGACGTCTTTGGGAGACCTGTGATAATGTCCATAGTTACATTCTCCCATTTCCACATGGGTACAGGCAATGGCTGCATCATCGCGTTGGATTTTTGTCGCTATGTTTTAACTTGATGACATACCAAGCACCTTGGTATATATTCTGCAATCTCTTTATTCATGTTATCCCAACAAAAGTGTTCTCAAAGATCTTGTTACTTCTTAGTAATAGAAGGATGGATAGATAATGTTGAGCTATGTGCATTATCCAATAGCTCCTTATTTATCTGGGTGATAAAGGCACACAAAGCTGTGTTCCAAACTGAATCACACCATTATCATTGATATAGAACTAAAGAAGATTTTCTTCCCTTACTGCATTCAACTTTTTTAGTAACTCCAGATCATCCCTATGTGCCTCTATAATTGTCTCTTAGATTGATGGTTGTGTAATCATTTGGGAATTTTAGGATATATCCTCCACCCTTCCCATTTCCAAATCAATCCTTTTCATATCCATGATGATAGGGTCTTTCTCAATCCATGACATGGATAGTGTAGCACATTCTTCTCTACTTAGAGCATCATCTACCTTTTTCGACCTTCTAGGATGGTAGTGAATAGGGAAATCATAGTCCTTAATTTGCTCTAACCATCTCCATTGATGCATGTTGAGATCCTTTTATGTGAATATATAATTTAATATCTTGTGGTCGGTGTATATGTCACACTAGTCACCATAAAATTAGTGACTCTAGATTTTCAAGTAAAAAATCACATCTTCCAACTCTATACCATGTTTCGGGTAGTTCTTCTAATTGATATTCAACATTCATGTGGTATAGGAAATAACATTATCATTTTTTATGAGTAAACAACCTAAGCCTTTTATTGAAGCATCACTCTATATCACCAAACATTCTCCACTTTCCAGAAATATGAGTACCGGTGTAGTGATCATCCTTCTATTTAGCTCATGGATGCTTCCACCACATTATTTTTTCCATAAATACTTTACCCCTTTCATTGTTAACTTACTTAGTGATCTTGAAAATGGTGAGAAATTTCTCACAAAACGTCGATAGTGCCCAACTAATCCAAAGAAAACTATAGATTCCTATGACACTAGAGGTCATGTGACATTACCCAATCATCTTCATTATTGAAGGGTCCATAGAAATTCCCTCACTTTTGATCACAAGTCCCATGAATGTGACCTGATTCATCCAAAATTCAATCTTTCCGAACTTTGTGTACAACTTCTCATTTCTCAATGTTTCCTACACAAGTCTTAGATATTCTTCATATTCCTCCTTTCTCTTGGAGTATATGATAATATCGTCAATAAACTCTACCAAAAAATCATCGAGGTAATGTATAAAGACACTATTCATTAAATCCCTAATTAGTGCAGGGGCATCAGTAAGTCTGAAGGGAATCTCCAAAAACTCATAATTACCATACCTTGTACAAAAGGAAATATCTTGAATATATTACTCATTCACCTTAATTTGATGATATACAGAACAAATATCCACCTTTGAGAAGTACTGAGATCCTCTTAACTGATCAAACAAGTCATCAATCCATGTAAGTGGATACCTGTTCATTATAGTGATCGTGTTGACTTCCCAATAATCGATACACAGTAGCATTGTTCCATCCTTCTTTACAAATAGCACTAGCATACCCCATGGTGATGCACTTTGGCATATGAAACCTTTGTCTAAATGCTCTTGCAGCTTCTTCTTTAACTCTTCTAGTTTAATAGGATCTATTCTATCGGGACAATTTTAGATTAGATTAGCTTCGGGTATGAGTTCTACTGAGAAATCCTCCTCACGGTCCAAGGAAAGCCATGGGTAACTCTTCGAGAAATACATCACTGTATTCCCAAACAATGGTAGTTTCATCAAGGTTGGAACTATCCTTTGACTCACCCATTTGGGCGAGGTATGATTCTTCGTAGGGAATCACCCACACAGTTGAAGGATTTTCCAAAGTAGATTCGTGATCTCCATTTCATTTGTATAGGATCATGGGATGGTTTAGAATATGAAATGATATTTTCTTTTTCATGATAGTTGATATGTGATCTATATAACGAGATCCAATCCATTCTCATTATAGAATCCAATTGCACCAAGGGAAGTATTACAAGATTTGATGGAGTAATTTTCCCACATACTCCAATAGGATAAGAGTCAAAAACATCAGTTTAAATTATTGCACCAGTTGGGGTTTTTTAAGATATCAGTACTTCTTGGTATTTTTGGATTGGATTCTATAGTTCTAGAAAAGTTTAACGATATAATGGAATGTGTAAAACTAGGATCGAATAATTATTTTTCCCTTATTGAGTGAATAAGAAGTTCACCTAGTATGAATTTTTTATCTTCCCCATTTCCATAGTTGTAATGGAAAAAGACTTCCCTTTTTTCCTTTGGCATCGGTTGCTTCTGACGCTTATTACCCTCATGAACACGAGGTTTATTGCACTGGCTTTCATAGTGCCCTTTCTCCCTACAGTGGTAGCATTTAACCATGTGTGGTTCTATCCTTTATTCCATTACATTCTTTATACGTTTCATGTATTTTAGACGCTCCTGATCATGGTGTCCTTCTTTCCCACAATTGATTCATTTCCCCATCCCTTTGAGGCAGTTCCCATGATGAAACTTCCCACCTTTTTTGCATGTGGGTCATTGAGTTTTCTTCCCACCTATATCATTAGATATCAAATATTGAAACTCCATATTTTGTTTCTTACCAACAAGACATGGGACCATCCTCTAAACTCTATATCCACTTTGAGATCACATCGAATAACTTCTTCATAACTCCCAATGTATTGAATTGCAAGATCCTTCTGAAGGTTTAATTTCAATACCCTAAAGAATCTGTCACTTTTTCTATAATTATTGGTAGAAGACCCTGAATCCTACCTTGAAAGCCTCATGAAATTCACTTAGTAGGTCATGACAAATTCTATTTCCTTTTTCTTGAGCTCTATGAACTCACTATCCATTTTTTTTACAAAGAATTTGAGGGAAATACATATTAAGAAACATGATCTTAAAGTCATCCCATTCCAGTTCGTCAATTTCATCTCTTGGCATGGTGTTCTTAATCAAATCCCACCATTTATCGGCCTCTAAATCTATATGAGAAATGGATAATGTCATCTTCTTCCTCTCAGAACACTGAAGCATAGAAAGGATCTTCTACCTGGAGTTGACCCACTATTCTGAAACTAATGGATCGGAAGATCCACCAAATGTTAGTGGTCCTTGCTGCATAAAACCATAGATATCTAGTTGTTCCCTATTTGGGGAGGGAGGAAATTCCCATGTTATCCTACTTATTTTTTAAAACCTGAGATAGGTGGGTAAGAATCAATATGATGTTTTGAACTCTACATCCCAAAGAATTCGGGATGTCGTTCAGGCAATCATTGCATTAGCCCTCGTATGAGATGTTCTCCCGGTTTATCCTAGTTCCATCCATTTTATAAAATATAAATGGTTAGAACAAAATATATGTCCAAAATTCATGAATAAATAACATATTCATCTGTACAGTTTTAAGTAAAATCATAACTTATGGTATCCCTATGTATATATTCTTGTGTGTATATTTCTAGTTAGTCTCATTCAAGAGATTTTCTCTAGTGTTCATTAATCTTAATTCCAATCTAACTAAACCTTTCATGTGATACCAAATATATTGACCCTTTGATTTCATACATTACAATTAAATCATTATAACGATAAACTGCATAATAGTATTACACTATGAGGATCTAGAGGTTTAGTTTCATGGGAATACTAGGACCAAATATAACATTAATAAAAACTATCATAATAATTTATTTACTTCCTTCTTCTCAAGATTATTATTGGTACTTGACATCTCTTTAGTACATGTAGTCACTTAAGGATATACATCAAAAGTAGGTGAGATAAAATCCCAGTAGTAGGACAGATAGTAACCATATAACATGGGGTGAGCATAATCATAACGTCATCAACTTAATCATGAGAGGAATCATTAATAATATACATGAAATTTAGCAATACAATAGAATAAAACATCATGTCGTAGTGGTCATATACCACACATAGTTGTGAAAAATTATAGCTTCGTGTTCACTCATAATTAATATTTTAATCATGATATTCATCACTTTACTCAATGATTTGGAGTGTTGTATAATTCGGGGCACACCCATCACATTTTAACATGCATATTGCACTATATAATTCTGGTCACACCCATCACATCATAACATTATAATTATCATGCATGTCACATAGAACATATTCAAAAAATAATCATAAAAAACACATGTAATGTAATAGTTTTAATATCATAAGAACACATTCATATATTTTGGGTTCCCAAAAGAAAGTGGGAATAACATACTTGCTACGAGAACCACCAACCTTGAGTGAGAAGAAAATAGTGTGTTTTTGAAAGAAGAGTTCTTTTGGAAAACATTTGTTTGACATAAACTGCAGTGGAAAATATATATATCCCATAAATGATAATAAAATGATTAAAAATGATTTGTAATGAGTGTACATAAAAAAAATGGAGTGAAATAGGGGGAACCCGAAGAAGTAATGTTGGGTTCGAGAATTTCCTCATACCTTGTATCTAGATGATTTCTTCATATTAATGCCCAGTATAACCACATTAGATTCATTAAATAATAATTAAACATCATTTTTTACATGAATATTTTTCATTATTGTTTTATTAAGTTATTTTATGGGTCTTTTTATGAGTTATAGAGTTTAAAATCTTTGTTCAATAATGTTCGTTTTCGTTGTTTTCTTGAGCAGGTTCACTTGTATTAAAAAAATGGAATTTCATGCTGAACATGGATAAAAATCCATAAATGAAATTTCATGTTATTAATGATATTATAGTATTTTTAATGATATTATAATTAATTATGTTATATACCATGTGGATGAATCATTAGATAAAAATTTAATGATGATCGTCTGAGTTAAATCGGGTGGTTTTTCGACCACAACAAACTTGTTTTGATTAATCATTTAGTAATATATACATAAGGTAGTCCCAGAACATAAAATATGATATAATAAATATAAAATAATATTATTCAACCACAAAAATTGTCTCATTGGCATATCTGAACGTGGTAATGGAAAATGAAAACATAACGTTCTTAAAGGTGATAAATTAACACCTCACAAACAACGTTTTCCTTTTTAATATAAAAAGAATAAGAGAAGGGGTTTGGAAAATATATTATACCATTAGTATCATAAAATTACAATATATTTACGATACTAGAGTTATCAGTCCATTTGGATGAGGATAGGTGGGGTAGATTATGAAAATAACTTGAAATTGAAAGGAAATTAAAGGAAAAGAGAGAGAAGGGAATTACCTCTTGAATCCTCCTCTTGAGATCCTCCTTAAGGAACCTAGTATTGGTCTATTGATGAGACCAGAAGCTCTTGTACGTTGGGGAGGGGATATGGAAGTTTTTTTGGTAGAGTTTAGACAATGATTGAAGCTTGAGAGGTGTCAATAATTGTGGGTGTGAAGGGATGTATTTATAATGGAGGGGAGAGGTGTTTTCCAAATATTATAATCATTAAATTATTATTTATCCACAATTCAAAGAAATGTGAGTGTTACATGAATAAATTAATTAATTTTATATTGAAAATCCGAAATATATGTGCTCACATTAGTAGAACATAACCCATGACATTATAATTCATGAATTTAACTTATTTTATAATTTACCATATTTCACTATTCATAAAAAATCCAAGTATTTCTAAAAATTCCAAAAATTCACACAATCCATTTTTCAATGAGTAGAATCCAAAAATTATGTCCATTATTTAAAAATAATTTTAGAAATATTATTAATTAAATTTTTAATTAAAATCATTATCTACTTAAAAAGTATCGTTTTTAAAATTAAAACCGATTTTATAATGCTTTTAAAAATTACATAGGGTCTTATAAAATTGTCCTAAAAATAGAATACATAGAATTGATAATATATGGACACTTTTTAGGAAAATAAATTTTCTTTTAAATTAATTAATTAATATAAATTATTTATTCATGACATACAAAAACACCAATACATTTACTATGGTCAAATTTTCACTGTATAAGATGCTAAATTTTCTTAATCATTCATGGGAAAGGTAACTATTATTTTGTACAATTAAATATTCATAAGGATCATATTAATATTCAAAATTCTAGGTTATTATTAACCAAAAATTATGTTTTTTCTACTAAACTCCAAAAAAACACCTCAAACAAAACCGTGTATGTCAGATTTTCAAAATTCAAAACATAGAAGTAAGAAAATTATGTTTAATGATCACTGAGTATTTATTATCATGGTTTTTCATTTTGTTTCCCAATTTGATTATACAATAAGGAATAATTATAAAAATATAGTTCCATCGATAAAACATTGTTTCGATACAAACCTCATCCATAGCGGCCAATGATTAGGCTCCATTTTGAAAAAACATATGTATTACATAACGCCCTTCACACTTGGGTTCTAGTTTTGTGGGATTTTTCCTGGTATCATTGGTGTTATGATATATATAACCAATTCCCCAAGTAAGAATGAATGAAGGAGAACCTTTTTATTAAAGGTACATGTTGTCCAATTATTATGGACCTCTACGTTTTGTTGTTTCAACAATCTGCCCCCATCTAGTCATTCCAATTCATCCAGCCTCTTTTTTGATTATTCGTCAATTCTGATTTTTCCACAAATTCCTATTCATATTGAAGGAAGCCTGAAATCTATTGGTATCAAAACATAGTTACCATACACCAATGAGTATGGAATCCCTTTTGTGGAAGTACCTTTATTGGTACAATCGGCCCATAAATCATGTAAGAGTTCTTCAATCCAATACTTATAATCCTTGTTCATCATATTATATAGTACATTTTGTTGTCATATTAAAGGTCTATATCAATCCATTTTATACTAAATGAGAGTTAAATGAGTGTTTGGACTCAATATTATACTATAGGTACAATCTCTACAATTCAATAGAATAGATGTTGGTTCCATTGTATGTCAATATTTTATGTAGGACCCCAAACCCAGTAATGATATAATACTTCACAGAGATGATGATATTCCACATCCCAAATTGTTTGAGGGGTATTTACTCATCCCATTTAAAAAAATAATTCAATAGTAAGAATGATGTACTTTGACTGCTTAGTTGGGGTTGGGGGATATGGTCCCACAACATCCATCCCCCAAAAATCATACTGTCAGGAATATTTAATTGTATATACAATTCTGGGGACTGATGGATGAGAGGATAATCATACTGTCAGGAATATTTATCTCGGCCTTCTGATGTATTTTCTGGGGCAGGCTATGCTACAAGGAAATCATTTGGGGATTACCCTCTCATTGATATTTGTTAAATGACATAAATGTCATATTGTTGTTGAATATAATCCCATCGATCCAAGTTCCGAGTCAACATAGGATGACCGAGGATGTACTTGAGTGTATCATAAAGGTAGACTAGGTGGAATTTGTGGTGCTTCATGTAAGGACACAACTTTTTTACCACAAATATGAGTGTAAGGAAGTTATTATTTACATCATAATATCTATTCTCAGTACCTATCATCATTTATATGAGGGAGTAGAGAGTGTTCTAAATTCCAGTATCATTTTTGTATGCAAGGTGGGCCCCCAGTGAGTGCTTCACAGAGGCCACATATAAGATAGGTGGTCTCCATTCAACTAGAGGCACCAAACAAATTGGTTTAGTAAGTAATGATTGAATCATTCAAATTAATTTTGATAGTCATTGCCCCACTGATAGGTGATTCACTTCATCATTATCTCAGTGTATGAGGAGATTTTTGTTTTCGGGTTCTCCAAGAATTTCTGATTTTAGGTGTGGTTTCCATGGATTAACCTCAGTTCATAATGATTTTTGGGTGGTGAAATTGCTAAAATAAAACTAGTCTTCTTAGGATCATCCTGAAGGTCACGATGGAATACCAAAAATATATGGAACATTCTTGATGTTAACCCGAAATCACATTTCATCAGAATAATTTTTAATTCTATTGTCGCAACTTTTTGATAAATGTTTGGAGATCCTTGAATTAATAAAAATACTGTATGGATTTAATTACAAATCCATCGAAATAGCACTCTATTATCCTTACCATGGATTAATTAAATATATGATCCAAAGAATGATGATTTTGAGCACCTCTATTATTCAAACCAAAAGAAATGACTAGATTGAAGAAGATTCCTTGAGGTTCTCTGAAGGTAGTGTCTTCTTTATCTTTTTTATGCATCTTGATCTGATTGTACCCAAAGTACCAAAGAATGATGTAATATTCATGGAAGTTAGCGGTTACATTGATAAATAATTATGTGATCCTAAAGGTTATATCATCATTAGTTTAATGCTAATTAATAACTATATAGTCAATGAAGACCCTACTATGCTCATTCTTTTTTATGGGGATCATGCTAGAAATACATATTTAAAAGTGTAATTCTC
Organism: Viscum album; assembly: GCA_963277665.1. Taxonomy (NCBI): domain Eukaryota; kingdom Viridiplantae; phylum Streptophyta; class Magnoliopsida; order Santalales; family Viscaceae; genus Viscum; species Viscum album. The sequence continues at coordinate 28,361,158 of OY728150.1, read as the reverse complement.
AGACAAAGATGGATCTAATCAAAATTTCAAATTCCACCTCTTTAATATGGAATGAGAGTGGTGCCACAACAAGACTACTTTTTTGAATCTTTGATTCTCATAGATAAGTATGAGATAGTGAATACTCACATCTAGATTCTATCTAGTAATTTATATACAGTTCTAGGTGAATACATATTGGTTATACATTAAAAATCAAATGTAAATCTATTTATTTTTCAAGGGTAATTGAGTCACTAATCAAACTAGGCCATGAGTCTTCTCCAATTCCCATACGTATCAGTCTGAGATCATCTATGGTGGTGGAAACCCCTTCCTGAGATTCTGGAGGGTTGTTCCTCAGATCATCCTCATCGTCCTCAAATTATGATTCAATGGACACATTTTTATATGAAGCTGGTAGTCTGGGGGATTATCCGTCACTATCAGGGTGACGGAGGAAATTAAGAAATACATTATCATACCATTCTATCTGAGTTATTATAGGGAGATTTCGGAGCTAATTTCATTTTACACTACCACTTAAGACAATAGGCTATTGGACCTCTTGGATTAAATATGCTGCATTGACTAGGTTTATGGGGATCACACAGCCGCAATCGAGCATACTCCATGTATTCACTTGGGTGTTACCCAATCCATTGGGAGTCTTAAGATTTATATCATAATCCACCATTGGTTTCTTTACTCCCTTCTTATAGAAATATACTTTATCATATGTGTCTCTACAAGTGTCAAAGGCGTTATTTTCACTATGTACTATTCTGACATTAACATCTATGGGGAACATCAGACACTAATGGAATGTTGATGGTACCACCAAGTGTATATGGATCCAAGTCCTCCTTAGTAGGACATTATATGTGGTTTCTTTCAAAATTATCATGAAAATTGCATCATATATGAGTTCCCAAAAGTACATTTTGAGTATGATATTCGAATGGTGTGTTTTCTTATTCTTATCATACCCTTGAATGGTCATATTTATGGTGGATAAATCTATTTCCTCATATCCAAAATGTTGGAGGGTTCAAAAAGGGAGGATATTGATTATAGAACCATTATCTATCAGAACCCTTAAGAAATTTAAATTATTGAGGTTGAACGAAAAATATATGTGCATCATATGTCCCTTACAGAACTCTTCATTATCGTGATCAATGAATGATATGGATACATGATGTTCTGATGATAATGACTCCACCTGATATACCTTGACCATAGAGAATTCCATATAAAACGTTTTTTGGGCTTTTGAGGTCTTCAAAAAGAGTCTGCTTGAGTAATTTCGAATGATGGAGTGTATCATGGATTGAAAGATTGGATGGGACAATATCTAGCTATTTTAGAACATTATTTTTATGTTTCAAAGTTCAATAAATCACGGTATGGTGATTCTCTTGGGCATGTTGTTCAAGAGATGAGGCATTCGAGGTGGACAGATCTGGTGCTTCTATAGAAGTCGAGGGGACATCTGATGCATGTGGTACATGTTGCGTCGACCATTCCCTTTTTCTAGGTTGATTGGATTTAACCCCCCCTATGTAGTCATGCAAGACAATAGGATGTGGGAAACTATTGGAGGACACTGGGGAACCTCTTTCCTCTAATGGGTCAACAATATTGTCTTCCCAAGAGTTTTAGCCACATATATTTCTTATATGGGGATATGACCGCATCCTGTTGTCCCTTGTGTACTCATTTTTAGTGAATTCAGCCAATTTTTCTTAGGTTATGTGTGGGAAATTAATATTTGTGGGAATACATATTAAAATATAAGAGGTATACAAAGTGTATCACAATGAAAGAACCAAATATGAGCTCTTCATCTGTTGAGGATTCTTTTTGGTGGGGATGTTCCCATGCTCAGGTGTTGCTGTAAAAAACCTGAAAGAGTTAGGTATTGAATTTGAGAGGAAAATTATTAATCCTCTGATGTTTCTTCCTACTTCTAAAGGTCATTCCCACCATTGGTATGTACTTATGATGTTTCTTTCTTCGTTGGTGGGGGCTATTGGGGGTATGAGAATCTATGCTTTTAGGGTGGTGTGTGATCGATCAAATATTTTTCAATTCATCAAGTTGTCAAACTTTTGATCATGCCAGACCTGAACATTCATCATCTATCTTCTTTTTCTGACCAGAAAATGGGTATGCAAGCCAACAACTTTTGGGAATTCTCAAATATCACCTATACATATTCGAACATTTATTAAAGGATTTATTTAAATATAACGTTCACATGTATATTTTGGACCATCCTGCTATGTTAAGGGAAGTATATAAGATGTTCGGTTTAGATGGCCCATTCAGGATTCCAATGATGTGGAAGGTTTAGCAGGTTATTTTCCATGTAATCCCAGAAATAATTAGGAAATTTTCAATTTCAATAGTAGAATACATTGTTCATTCCTTCCTCAAATCCCAGGATACATTTATTTCTCTATGCTTATGGTCGACGGTGATTGTGTTGTTTTTTTGGCGCAAAGGGAGGTGTTGGGTGGTTCAAATCCAACCTAGGTGCTTGGAATGGAACTACTACTCACTTGAGGGTGATATATGTAGCTTACACTATTTATATCACTTTCCCCTATGTTGTTGGCATGATTCTGGTTTTTGAACAGGTTCCCTAAATAACCTCCCCAAGAAATTATGTCATTTCAGGGAATACTATGAACCCAATAGGTTACATATTTGGATCATGCTTTTCTATAACTAGGCTATGAGGTTTTTATCACAGAGTTCCAGTCGTTTCTCTTTCAAGTGATGGATGTTAAGATAATTAGTTAAACTTTTACAACGTTCTATGAAAAATAAAATCATCTTATTCTATAGTTTTATATAGTTCATTAGGTCATAATTTTTTTCTTTCATATCATTGAGATGAACTAATAAAGGAATGGATGACGAAGGTCTTCCCATCCTATAATGAATCATGCTAGTGGGCTATTGTACCACAAAAATGTTGTAAATGTTATAGTATGTATAAAATATCGATGTTTTGATTCCACTTGTTGATCTCAAGGGCCCATCATCGGACCACACTTGGATAAAATGTGTGTGATATGTTTTTCAGGGTCTTTTACACCGTCAAAGATATAGAAGGATTCATTTCCAATGTCAGGTGGAGGTGCCATATAATCTATATATATGGTATATGGATTCATCTCATGCTACAGAGGTGCATGTCGCCCATCCATGGAATCCATTTGAGTATCCATGGACTCTATGACATTATGTAACTCTAGTGACACTACTATTAGATCCCTCTCCCATCCATAGGGAGTGAGTAGGGGCTGACGATGTGGTCCTTCCTTCAACATCTACTAATTTACGAATCATACTACGATTTAATGATTACCCTATTAAGGGAGATGATTTCACCGAAATGGAGTGAATTCATATTTGTTTTTTGACTTATGAGTTTATTAAAAATGGTTGGCTAGATCTCAATCCAATATGATGCTTAGATACATCTCTTTCTGAATAATCAGCTATGGGATGGGGATATTCATCTCTTCGTGAAGACGATACCTAGGGGAAATATTACACCTTAGAAGATCTTCATTGAGTTTCTAGAGAGTTTGTATTTCACTCTCATATTTTGATATATATTCTTATAGGGATGGAAATTCAATTATTATGGGTGGTGATCATGTTGTATCCATACCTTTCCCCTTGGAAATGTTCTTTCATGGAGGGAGCAACTCAATATTCAGCAGTTCCATATTTTGGAGCCTTCTTTTGTTACAGGTGCATGTATCCTTATTTGGGGCATAAAAATCACCCTCCTCTCAGGGTAGATTATCTTTATTTTAGATCTTCACATTTTTTCCTTGATCAATTTCCAACATGCTGATAGTGATGATATTTAAAAAGGTTTATCTGTCAATGGGGTTTTCTTCTAATAATTTTAACGTAGTAGATTGATTCTAAATTAATTTTATTAGGGTAATTTTTTAACCATTGTCCATGTGGAGTCATTACATCTTATGAACCAAGTAATGTATGATCACCATTATCATACATTCCCCCTTATATCATCCTATGAATAGTGACTTCAAGAATGTTTTTTGTTTTCATTGTTGTATGGGCCCAGACCAGAAGAGGTTTGCCACACAGTGGGAGGGAGAGGTGGGGAACTGAATTTTTTCCTCTCATCCAAGAGAAGACTGATTATCTATGTGGTGAGAATGAAGATGAAAATTCCCCCACTCTTATGGGGTGGGGTTCATTCAGGGCCACAATTGGGATTGATTATTCATTTTGTTGAGGATCCTATGATTCCAATCGGGGACCTAGTGATTCCTAGTACAAAAATGAAGATATTAATTTATCAATGTTAGTGGGATGGGGTGTCAAAAATAATCATTGATTCTTATAGCACCCTATCTGAGTATGATAAACCTATAGATGGTTCTTGAGTTATAAATTCCCCAATCCTAGCGAGATGGGTTTTTCTCTCAGATACACAGGATATGTCTTGAATCCTCTTGGGAAGTGATGATTTTTTTATTGGAGGTATTGGTATATATTCTATAGGTTCATGGGGCTAGGTATACTCTTGTACAGCTACTATGTCAAGTGGTATTGAGTTCCATCTAATGTGGAACAATTGTGCTCATGTAGGGGTTGGGTGAGATGACAGAAAATGATGATAAAAATACATTATGGGAATTTTTTATGTAATTGAAAATTTGGTCTCCAAGTCTAAAACGAACCCATATTGGTTAAACGTGACCATTTTGAAATCTTGTCATCTATACCCTCCATATGTTCAGGATGTCTTAGAATCATGAAGTTAGAATATTCTATTGTAGTGAATATCTAACTTGAATGTATCCCGGTCCCCTAATTTCCACAATGGTTATAAAATTATAGGATTCATAATCTAAAGGGTTTTTATTCTTCATGGGTGTGGAAAAGTGTAACTATCCATTCTATCTCTGCCCTCAAATTAAAAAACCTTACATGACTATAAATATCATCCTCCAAATATTCATGATGCAGTGACATCAACCATATTGTAGATTTGTGCTGTGATTTACTGGTTTTGGAACTAGATCCATGCAGACAACAGCTAAGAATAGTTGACAATAGAGTATTTTTATCTTCTGAAGGTGACACTCATATCATGGATAAGGGAGATATAAATCCTTTAGTTGCTAATGCATAGACTACATATTTTTGTGTTGAGGAGGCATTCACTTCATTTATTTATCGTCTAGTATCACATATTAAAAAGTAGAGAGGAGCCAAAACAATATGGGGATTTCGTTTCCTTATAACTCTCTCCATATGTCAAAGTTTTGCATCCTCTTCATCAGACATAAACACCTCCTTCCAATCGGATCATAGAAAATGTCTTTGATGGTCACATGAAAATAGGAGTAGAGTGATACTGGATGTTTGTGGAGAACCATATACAATTGACCCTGATGTTTTTAGTTCATATCCATATGAAGGTTTTGGATTTTTAACACCCCTATATATGGAGTTTTTTTTAGCAAGGGGAGGATTTTCATATCCATGGGAGATATCTCCATGGGCAGGTTAACCATGGTAGATGGTAGGATTAGAGTCCCTAAGATCAATCTCCACACTACCACTATGAGGACTATCGTGGTAATGAACATCTTTTATTCTTACACATCAATAGAATATTTCAAAGACAATCATGCTATTGATAATGTCTCTCAAAAAACATCAATGGCATTCGAATTCATCAGATTATGAATATGGTCCATGTTCTACGTCGTTGTTGGAATATGTCAACTTTTCATTTGGGATTGTTAGTGGATATGAGCTTTTTGAATGATGGTTACAATAACATTTATATAACCATATGATGTTGTGGGAATACATTCCTACTACTGATATTTTTTTGGATTATACCAAACAATTTTCTCATTATTTATAAGAATATTGGAATGCCCTCAAGCATGTACCTTTCTCACTTGGTGGGTCTCATAGCAAAAGGGATTACTAGCCTAATATTTAGCCTTTGAAATATGTTGCTAGTATTTCTTGGAAGGAGAATGAGCATTCCTTGAGTGGTGTTCCACTCTCATGTAGTGATCCATGGTTGAAATAGGAATTCTATACTCTTCATAATATTCATTCCTCGTCTGATTATGTCTATGGGCCTTTGGAATGATAAAATTAATTGGAGCCTCCTCCGATGATTTTCTGGAATGATATAGGCATAGTCATTAATTAGTGAAAGTATGAATTTGCGCATTTCTTCTATGATCTATAGGAATATGCTAAAAATATTAACCAATAGGAATATGGTCATGTTCTGGGGCATGTGCTATTCTCACACGGTTAGGCCCGGTCATCATGGGGATATATGCCCAATCATGGGCATTCAGAGTATAATGTTGGACTTCTTTGATATGAATATCATCCCATCTTGAGGTTTTTTTCCCTCTGACATGTTGATCCCTAGCCAAAAAGATGATATGATCTTGATCATGGGACATTCCAATATTCCTCCTTACTTTTTTAGAATTGTATGTGCCCATGTCCTGAGGCATGTTCCACTCTCACATGGTGAGACCTAGTTTGAAAAAGAGAATGAGCCCAGTCTAATTCCTCCTCCATTATCAAAATAGGTCGATAATATTCCAAGATAGGAGAGAAGGGTTTTCACTTTCTCTAGTACAACAACTTATTCCTGATTATTAGAGAGATTACTTTCTCTAGCTATAGGGATGGGAGTATTCTCGTGTCCATATATTTACAACAGTTCCAGAATCTGCTGGTGGAGTTCTTCAGCTGGTGCTAAAACATTTTTTCTTTTTATAAAAGTGTATTTTGGTATATAGGACAGCACATTTTATATCTTCGTTTTATGCTGGAAGTTCAGTTTGATTGAAATGGGAATATACACAAACATTTTTCCTCCTTGTTCCATCAGAATATGTTGATAGGTTCACGGATGAGGGCAGGGATATGAACCTCCCCCATGCCTGATGCAAGATTATGTTTAAGTCGGTAGGGATATGAACCTACGTACTCATTCCTATCAAGATATGTTAGTAGGAATCATCAGAAAAAAGTGAGGATATAATCCCTCCCATAGATATTTAGTGCCTTACGCCCTTGATTATCCCTCCTTGTCACTTATGCGAGTGCACAAGTGGTAGAATAATTTTGAGTTATACCCTCAATATGTGAATAGTGGATACTGGTGGGTTTCTATAGAAAATTTTGGTTGAAATGTTCCCTCTTTGACAACACTAGAAGAAAAAGTGATCCATATTTGGATTCATGTTCCACCGTCATTAGAGATTGAAGTTGTACGTTATTGTGATCTGGGTATAAGATCCCAAAGAGGATTTTTGTAGTGACAAGGGATACTGGTATTCTAGCATCATTCTGTAGATGATTCAGACTATATAATTTCCTTTCTTAGTGAACCTTGTGGGAAGCATCCATGGTCTAGATCATACCGCTTTTGTGGTACTCTTGGACCATCATGTTTTTCAGCTATCATTGGAGATGTTAAGAATTTAATATCACTTTACGAACCATAGAAATTGTAGCCAAATATTATTTACTAGATTGAACACTCGATGCTTAAGACATTGTATTGGGTTGGGATGTTTTTATTGAGAGAATTATCTGAGATCATATAGACATCAACGAACAAGGTTACCGATTAGTTCAATATTGTATGCATGATGTTCTCTATCATATATGTATGGTTAACCAAATTTTCATATTTTCTAAATCCAACCATTATACTTACATGGACTTGTCAGCCTGAAGATGGACTTTTAGAAACCTCAGTTATAGAGGATCATCTAAAACATCATGATGGCCTTAATACTTTGTTTTTATATGGTATGAAAAAATAATGTTGCTTGAATCATTATTATTTTATCATTTGAGAGAATCACATCATATTTTCTATCCTCATATACGTATGGTTTTTATTAAAATGGCTTAAAAATATAACCCAATCCTTATTCATTAAAAATATTCTTGTTGGGTTCACCGTTTTTTCATTAAGTGGGAAAATAAAATGGTCTGATGGATAATAACTGATTAATTTTTTGTTAGATAGATTCACACCGGGTTCACCATTTTTTTATGAGAATTCAAGGTGTGGATGGGATTCATTAAATGGTTTGATTGTTCAAGGTTTGTGCTTTTCATGGTCATGGGCATCAAATTTACATTGATGATCATAAAAAAAACAAAAAATGGTTCCCTCTTCAGTAACAGGGTATATAACTTGTAGCACCCCCAGATTTCATAGTACGTTATTTTTTCAATGTAATTCAATAACTTTCACTACATGAAAAACCAAGTTCAAGCACACCATGTCTTGCCAAACTAGTCGTTAAAAAGTAGTTATTGATAGTATTAACTTAATTTTGAACTTTATATAATTCGTATAATTTTTGAATCCATATTATGAGTTTCTTAGACATATTTTAAGAACTAATTCATTTTTTTCAGATAAAAGAAGTATTTTAAAAAAAATGAACTTGTACCGCCTTTTAATGGTGAACCCCTTTGAAAATCCAATATTTGAAACTTTTGTATATTAAATTTGACAAAATAAACTTCTTCTTTATAATAGGGACATAAGAATTTAGTTTCAATAATTTTTTGGTGTTTTTCTGATAACATTCATATTTGGGTGAATTGTGAAAAATAATATATTTTAACTGAAAAAAACTTTTTTAATAAATATAATTTTTATTGTTAAATTATACATTTTAATGGTTTTTAAGTATAAATAGATTACATTTTTACCATTTAATCCAATTCTGGTCATTGTAAGTAATTTTACATTGAAATTGGACATAAATAAGTGTCAATCTTTTGATATTTATTTTTTCTTAAAAATATGCCTTTTGGTTTTGAAAACGGGAATTAATATTAAATTAATAAATTAAACTAATATGTTTTTAATTTTGTAAAATAGACTTCATTTTTTAATTCTTAATATCAAAATTATCTTAGGGTGAATTTTTTGTATTTTTCTGAAAACATTCAATTTTTGATGAATAGTGAAAAACACTGAGTTATTGTTTAAAACTGACATTTAAATTAAATAAATATTCACTTTATTTAAATTTTTTTTATGTCAAATTAGATACATAATACCTATTTTGTTCAATGTAATTCATTTGAGTCATTTTGTAATAATTTTAGATATATAAAATTTTCTTGAACTTTTCACCGACTTTTACCCACCTCCTAGGAGAATTTTCAAATTCACATAAAACAAAATTTTACCACTTCTGATAGTGGAATTTCAAAAATCCAAGATACGCGATTGATATCATTAAGAAAAGTGTGGTTCAATAAGATAAAAATAATTTGTGGTGAATGGTAACCTTTTACTTTTATTTACAACAGTTGAAAGTAAATAGGGTAATTAAGTGTAAAAATGATATTATTCTTACCCTAACACATGTCCTAATTCTATTGGATAAGTTTAATTCGACCAAAAACAACCTCAGTAATAAAATATGATCTTTTAGGTCCACTTGGATTAGATTAGGACATTAATTATTATTTAATTCAAAGAAGAGTTAAATGTGTTAAAATCAAAGGTTAATAACTAAAACATTTTTAATATAGCATTATAAATAAGATAAATTAGACTATAAATATTCATTATAAATCTAAAATTATTTCATACACAATGGTACTTTAATTATAATTTTTAGAGATTATATAATTAAATTCATTTATGACACAATGATGTTGTAGTAATTACTATATTAATGAAAGATTAAAATAATTGCAACTATAAATATCCAAATAATTTTAATATGAGACATTTTATAAATGACACTAATTTTATAGGTTAATATTAAATTTTAGGGTTATTTAGGTTAATTGTTTTGAATTAATAATGTTGTTATGATTTTAACAAAAAAACAAATACCAAATAGTGTCAAAATTGACATAAAATAGATTTTAAAACAAATATTATATTATTAATTGATATAATGGTCTTAAAGATTTAAGGTTAGGTCAATAGACTTATATAATAATATATTTGAAATTAATGAACCAATTGGGGTTTGATGAGAATTTTATAGTAAGTTTATTAACCATATAATATAAAAATACAAATAGACATGGTTAATGTAAAACTATTTAACTAAGAGTTAAATCTAAAAGTTAAGGTTAATATGGTGATGTAGACCTGTCTAAAACCTATTGGCTGAATGTTTTTTGACCCATACCCACTTTATCCTCTAAATAAATTGTTTTAGAGCCATTATAAATATAAAATGAATTTATTATAAAATAATATTTCAAGATTTTCCTAAAGTGACCCTCACCACTATTATAAAAGGGAACTTACCCTTCTCTTAAATTCTCACCTCCAAAACCATTTGGATTGGCCAAAACCTACCCAAATATCATCCCAACTGTCCTGACTTCATCTTAGAGGATTTAATTTGGTTAGAAATCCATATTATGGATCCCTTTTGATCAAATCAAAAGAAAGATTCTGAAGAAGAGGTAATGATTTCACCACCCTCTTTCAAGTTCTTTTATTCTTCCACTTACTCTTTCTTTGTTATTACCATACCAAAATAATGAATCCAATACCTTATATATATTATGATGTTATTATAACTATTTAATAACCATATTCATTATTCTATTCATCCTATTAATCATAATGTTACCATGCGTGCGTACGTACGACTTACCGTCTCCACGCTGTGGTGTACTTTCTTATTCAACACTATGTTATTTCGATGGATATAATGATGAGTAATATGTATGTAAATAATGAAAATAACATTATAATGTCTATTTATAATTAGTATACCATCAAATTCCACACCTTTAAGGAAATGATATTTTTTCTCATGCGTACATATGGATTACCGTCATGACGACGTGATGAGATTCATTTCCACGGTCACCATTCATCGACGATTATAAAAATATATATTACTAATAAGTATGTAATATATGAAATAGTAATGATAATGAAGATATATATATATATATGTGTGTGTGTGTGTGTCTTTGTTTGTGTGTGTGTGTGTGTGTGTGTGTGTGTACTTACATATATCTTATTCACTAACTTCTGTTCAATACGATATGAAAACAGAAACCGTGTGTATGCGTACGTACGGCCTACCATCTCCATAAATGGTGTTTTTCATTTAATATATATATCTATTATAAATATTTATATTCTAAATATATATGATATATGAATCAAGTTTTGTATTCAGGATGTATTTAAATCATGATCTAAATGATACGGTCAAGAATAACAACTTAAAATACGTACGATAAAGAAAGTGATTATTACCCGAAATGTTAATTTAACATTAAAATAATTATTAAATGGATAGTATAAAGTTATAAATGAATCATGTGTGATATAATATATAGGAATATTTTCCTTTTATAATCTAATAACATACAATGGCCATTATACAGGAGGTTAAACGTACCCTCGACCAAAGGAAAGTGCAAGATATGGGGTTTCTTATCTCATTTTTAGTTCTGTGAGATTTCCATTTTTCACCACTTATTTATTGAATGTGGTTTATTTTGTACTTAAATTTGATATATATTATCATGATTCTCTTTATATTCATGATATTACGTGACTCAATTGGTGGTTATTGACTATTGTTCATACGAATCGATTGATTACAACGAGGTAAGTGTTAATTTCACAATCTCTTTATTATCTGAGGATGTTTTTACGTAAGTATCTACTGGAACATATTTATTATCCATGTCCATGTTTCAAAAAATAGTTTTAAAAGGGAATATTTTTAAGGGACTTTTTACTAAAACATCATTTTAAATGTCTTAAAGACTTATTCTTCTAAACCATTCTCATTAATGTCCATGTTTTCAAAATGGGTTTAAGGGTTTATTTTAATGGACATGAATGTTTTAAAATGTTTTACATTCATAAGTTTCAAAGTGGTATGGGACACTTTCATTCAAAAATGTCTTTAAATGTCTTATTTTTGAAATTGTGTGACTTTTAAATGATTTTATGCTAAAGGGATATTTATCTCAATGATTATTACAAATCATTTTCATCTATGTCAAAATACTTTAATGGATTTTAAACTTGTTTGATGTTGATTTATTATGATACAAATCTTCCATATTGTATTGAAGGTTTTGTGATATGGTTGATTGTGGATGTGTTATTTTTATACCATTCATATTTTGTGGGTAAAGTATTAAAATTTTGTATGCCAGTTTTAATATGAATTTTTATGTTCTGTTTAAACCTTTTCATATGAGGAATGCATTGGACTTAGTAAGTGACTGGTGGAGACCACTATAGCTCCTCGATGCATCGGTAGGTCTCATTAGACAAACTAGTGTCTTGGAACAAGGCCTGGAATAAATCTTATTTGTAGTCATGGCACAAGGCCTTGACAATGTGGTTATGAAAGTCTTGCATTATGCATTCCATAATTATGAATGTGGCTATTGATATTGCATGTGATTATTCGACTAGTAGAATATCCATGTGAATAATTAAATGGAATTATTTTATTGTATCTTTTCCATATTATGCTGAATTTTATGTTTAAAAGAATTTTTTTTTAGTCTTATACATTTCATTAAATTTTTATTCTTATTTATAAAGGATTTCTCTATATTGTTATCCTTACTGAGCATATTAGATCACCCCATTCAATGTTTTAATTTTCTCAGGATTCCAAGAAGTGTATTATGATTGATAAGTAGGGTTAAGCTAGGGGATTAATGTAGTTCTAAAAGGATCATTTGTGTTTTGTTTTATTTTCTAATGTGTAATGTAATGTTCATGTATGTACTATATTCTACAAGAATGCTAAATTGATCGGTCTTTAGGGACTTTATTCCTTGTAATCATGCCAATATATTAAAATAATGCACCAACTCTGGGTAACTGGGGTCGGGGAGTTACATTTGGTATCAGAGGCAGTTTATAAACAAACATGGAAATAGATTTAGATAAACTCGGATTAGAGCACATTACCCTAAGATAGACTTTGAAGATTAGTATAGAAGAACTTCCTAGAATTTTGGTACTGTAGAGATTATGTGAGTTTTCTATGCAATACATCCCTGTTTGGATACAAGCAAGTAGAGGCGGCTCTGGAATAGATGTACCTAGGGGTAAAACCCGAAAACAACAATTTTAGCTAGACTCGAACAAGAACTGGTGCATGAAAACGGGCCTTGCTGCACTCTTCGTTATGAAACTCCTGGGGGATATCCTTACGATAATTCACATTTTCAATACAAACCATTATGAAATATTTATGAGTAAATAATGTCTCAAAGAATACATTTTATGATTATAGATTATATGAATAATATTTTCAATTTACGTTAGGTATTTTACAAGTTTGGAATTATTCATTGTGATTCATAAACTAGCCTAGTCTATGCCATTATTTAGAAATGGCACCTAGTAGAAGGAATGAGACCTCCAGCAATACGCATAATCCAAAGAGTAAGAAGGATCATATCTTTAATTATATTAAGCCAACATTTAGAAAGGATATAGTCTCCCACATATTATCAACATATGAAGAAATAGTATCTTGTATTAATAAGATAAGTAAAGAATTTTCTGAGTCCTATGGCTTTGAAGGGAAGCCAGAGAAGAAAATGATGGTAGAAAGAAAATGGATAAAGGGAATAAGGAAAAGAAGGACTTTCCCATATGTGATAACTATGGAAAGAATCACTTTGGTAAATTCTTAAAGGGAATAATAGTATGTTATAAGTGTAGAGAAAAAGGACACCTAGTACGTGATTATAAAGGTAAGAAAAAGGTTTCAAATGTTCAATGCTTCATCTACAAGGAGTTGGTACACTATGCGAATCAATTTCCCAGTCATCAGAGTATACTGCAAATGATGTTATTGGATAATAATCAAGTTATGATACTACCTCAGATGAAGAGTAATTACTAGTGTTATTATGTTGTTATTATATAACTATTTCATTAGAGTATTGTATCAACAATATACTGGTTATATGAATTATGGAGATAAAAAAGGATTGTACTATAGTACTATTTTATTGAGGATTTGAGATTATATGGTTCAATTAAAAGTGACTTAATAGGAAGCTACACTTTTTTGGAAAATACCTGGTTGAAGGAAATTAAATCCTTAATATGGTCCTGATAATGAGGTAGTGATTTTGGAATAAGAGATTGTTGGTTTGGATAAATTATATTGGATATTCATAACTTCCTTGGAACAGATTAGCAGTTTGTTTATTTCATCATTGCTGGAATATTCAAAAAAATTGGATATAAGGAATATATCCAGTATTTTATAAAGAATAAGGGAGCTTGAGTGTAATAAATAAGGTTTTATGGTAATTTAGGCTGTTACCATGATACATGATAAAGGTGTTCACATGTTATTACATGGAAAAATGGATCTTCATTATGTTTAACTTCCTTATAAATTATGTACTGTGAGTTTGGATAGAAGTATTTTGGATAAGTCTAAAGGTTGGAATGGATTAATTTTGAAATTGGATACAATTGTGAAGGTTATTTTTGTATTGTCATAAGAAGGACAACCTAGAGGTCGGGCAACAACCAGTCGTGTCCGGCAAGGCCGCGAGACTTGAACACGCAACCAAAGGGCGACAAGGGTGCATCACCTACCACTGGCCTACGTGATTTCCTAGATTGTATAATGTAGTTTCTTTTTTAAAAGTTCTGATAGGTGATTTATAAATTCATTATTTTTGTAACCCTATAAGATTATGATGAATAATATATTTTTTTGAAATCTTTTGGAGTGAAATATGAGTTTGTGGTAGGAATTAGTAAAATATTTAACTCTACTTATCAAGTATATATATATATATATTCCCTCTTATTCTCTAAATAAATTAATTCTTAAACTTTTGTTAAGGGACTTCATCTCAATCTCCTTTCATGGAGGCATCATTTAATTTCTAAATGAATTTCTTTTATACGGTGTATAAAACCCTTTAACTTTTCATTTCAAGGGGAATCTTTTCTACGAAGAGTTATTCTAAATGAAAAAAAAAGAATGTTTTTTAATGTATGTGGTGAAAATGAACTTTCCACCACCACGAGTTTTATTTGATCTCTAGCTTCCTTAACAAGCCAAAATGTTATTTTTAAATAAAATAAACACCATAAACTCATTTAATGTATTTTGGTATTGAAAATGGTTTTGACAATGAATATGTTAGGTCAATATATTTTAATATTATGTTGTGATTAATAACCTCAATCAATACCAATAAATATTTACGTTTTTCCTCTAATTATATGTCTCTAATTTCCACCAATGTTCTCCTAATTGAGATCATAATTCTGTGGTGACTTTTTCATTTCCCTTTCCCTCTTATTAAGACTAAATATTATTAACCCAATTTCCGATATGGGTTTTCGAAAAAGTTATTTTTCTTTTTTTGACCTTCTTTTTCGGAGAATAATTTCAAATTGCGAAGACGTAAATTATTGAAGGAGGGAATAATGTAACACCCAAAGATTTCATAGTACCTTATTTCTTCAAAGTAATTCAATAACTTGCACTACACGCAACACCAACATCAAGTGCACCACTACTTACCAAACTAGCCATTCAAAAGAGATTATGAATAATATTAACTGAATTTTGAACTTTATATAATCCTTATAATTTTAGAATCTATATTATGAGTTTCTCAGACATAATGTAAGAATTAATTCATTTTTTCGGATAAAAGAAGTATTTTTCAAAAAATGCACTTTTACCACCTTCTAATGGTGAAACCATTTTAAAATCCAATATTTGAAACTTTTATATATTCAATTTGAAAAAATAAACTTATTCATTATAATCGGGACATAATAATTTAGTTTTAATAAGTATTTGGGGTATTTCTGATAAGATTCAAATTTGGGTAAATAGTGAAAAATACTATATTTTAACTGAAAACAAATTTTTTAATCAAAGTAATTTATAGTGTTAAATTATACATTTTAATGGTTTGGAAGTATAAATATATTTTATTTTTACCATTTAATCCAATTCTTGTCATAAACAAGTGTCAATATTTTGATAGTTATTGTTTTTAAAAATATACCTTTTGGTTTTGACAAAGGGAATTAATTTTAATTTAATAAATGAAAATTCTATGTTGTGAATTTGGTAAAATGGAATTCATTTTTTAATTCGGAATATCAAAATTATCTTAGGGTGATTTTTTGGTATTTATCTGAAAACATTCAATTATTGATGAATAGTGAAAAATAATGAGTTATTGTTTAAATCTGACATTTTATTTAAATAATTATTTATTTTATTTAAATTTTTTTAGGTAAAAAAAGATACATATTACCTATATATGTTAAATTTAATTCATTGGAGTCATTTTGTAATAATATTAGATGTATAAAATATTATTCAACTTTTCACCATCTTTTACCAACCTCTTAGGAGAATTTTTAAATTCGTATAAAACTTAAGTTTACCACTTCTGAGAGTGGTATTTCAAAAATCTGAGCGACAAGGTTGATATCAGTAAGAAAAATTTGGTTCAATTAGATAAAAATAATTTTTTGGTGAATAGTAACTTTTTACTTTTATTTACCACGGTTAAAAGTAAATAGGGTAATTAAGGGTAAAACATGATATTATTCTTACCCTAACACATGTCCTAATTCTATTGGATAAGTGTAATTTGACCAAAAAAAACATTAGGAATAAAATATGATCCATTATATCCACTTGTATTAGATTATGACATTTATTATTATTTAATTCAAAGAATAGTTAAAAGAGTTAAAATCAATGTTTAATAACTAAAACGTTTTTAATATAGGGTTATAAATAAGATAAATTCAAATATAAATATTCATTAGAAATATAAAAAGAGTTTTCTACATAATTTTATTTTATTTATAATTTTTAGACATTATATAATTAATTTTATTTATGACACAATGATGATGCAGTAATTACAGTATTAATGAATGACTAAAATAATTGACATTATAAATATCCAAATAAATGAAATTTGAGACTTTTTGTATTTTACACTAATTTTCTAGGATAATATATCATGTTAGGGTTGGTTAAATCAATTTATTTCGAAGTAATCATGATGATATTTGTTTAAAAAAATACTAATCTCAAATAGTGTCAAAATTGACATAAAATAGTTTTTAAAAAAACTATTATATTATTAATTGATATAATGGTCCTAAAAATCTAAGGCTAGTCCATAAGACTTATATAATCATATATATGACATTAATTAACCAATTGGGGTTCTATTGGCATTTTATATTAAGTTTATTAACCATATAATATAAAAATATAAAGAGACATGGTAAATGTCAAACTATTTAAGTAAGAGTTAAATCTAAATTTTATGGTTTCTATGGTGACCTAAACCTTTCTAAAAACTATTTGTTGAAAGGTTTGCGACCCATCCAAACCTTATCCTCTAAATAAATCATTTTGGAGCCATTATAAACCGAAAATGGTTTTATTATAAAATAATATTCCAAGCTTTTCCTAAACTGACCCTCACCCCTCTTATAAAAGGGCACTTCTCCTTCTCTCAAATTCACATCTCCAAATCCATTTGGCTCGGCCAAAACCTACCCAAATATCTTCCCAACTATCCTACCTTTATCATAGAGGCCTTTATTTGGTCATACAGCCAACCTAAGGATCCCTTTTGATCAAATCAAAAGGAAGAACCTCAAGAAGAGGTAATGATTTCACCACCCTCTTTCAGGTTCTTTTATTCTTCCACTTACTCTTTCTTTGTTATTACCATACCAAAATAATAAATCAAGTACCTTATATATAATTTTATGTTATTATAACTATGTAATGAACATATTAATTATTCTATCCATCCTATGAATGATAATGTCAACATGTGTGCATACGTACGGCTTACCGTCTCCATGCCGTGGTGTAATTTGTTATTCAACAGTATGTTATTTGGATGGATATAATGATGAGTAATATGTATTTAAATAAATAAAATAACATGATAATGTCTCTGTAAAATTAATATACCATCCAATTCCACACCATTAAGTAAATGATATTGTCGCTCATGCATACGTACGGATTACCGTTTCCATGACGCGATGAGATTCATTTCCGCGTTCACCATTCATCTACGATTATAAAAATATATATTACTAAAAAGTATGTAATATATTATATAGTAATTATACTGGAGATATATATATATATATATATATTCATGTACTTACAAATAACTTATTCACTTACTTCCGCTCAATACGATATGAAAATAGAAACAACATTTATGCGTACGTACGGCCTACCGTCTCCATAAATGGTGTTTTCCATTTCATATATCCATCTATTATAAATATTTATATTCTAAATATATATTATATATGAATAAAGTTTTGTATTCTGGAAGTATTTAAATCATGATATAAAAGATACGGACAAGAATAATATTTTAAAATGCGTACGATAAAGAAAATGATTATTGCCCAAAATGTCAATTTGACATGAAAATCATTATTAAATGGGTAGTATAAAGTCCTAAATGAATGATGTATGATATAATAAATATTAATATGGTCCTGTTATAATCTAATAACATACAATGGTCATTATACAGGAGGTTAAACGTACCCTCAACAAAAAGAATGTGCAAGGTAAGAGGTTTCTTATCTCACTTTTAATTCCGTGATATTTCCATTGTTAACCACTTATTTATTTAATGTGGTGTATTATGTACTGAAATTTGATATATATTATCATGATTATCTTTATATTCATGATATTATGTGATTGAATTGGTGGTTATTGACTATTTATCATACGACTCGATTGATTACAATGAGGTAAGGGTTAATTTCATAATCTCTTTATTATCTGAGGTTGTTTTTAAGTAAGTATCTACCGAGAAATATTAATTATCCAGGTCCATGTTTCATAAAATATTTCTCAAAGGGATTATTTTTAAGTGAATTTATAATAAAACATCATTTTAAATGTTTTAAAGATTTATTCTTCAAAACCATTCTCATTAATGTCCATGTTTTCAAAACGGTTTTAAGGAATTATTTAAATAGACATGAATGTTTTAAAATGTTAATTACTTTAAAATGTTTCAAATTGGTATGGGGCACATTGATTCAAAAATTTCTTTCAATTTATTCCTTTCTAAATTGTGTGACTTTTAAATATTTTCATGAAAAATGGATATTTCTCTCAAAGAGTTTTACAAATCGTTTTCATCTATGTCAAAATCCTTTATTGAATTTTAAACATGATTAAAGCTGATTTATTAGGATACAATTCTTTCATATTGTATTGAAGGTTTTGTGATATGTTTTACTGTGGATGCGTTATTTTTATACCATTCATAGTTTATGGGTAAAGTATTGACATTTCGTATGCCAGTTATAACACAAATGTTTATGTAATATTTAAAACTTTTCATATGAGAAATGAATTGGACTTGGTAAGTGGTGGGTGGAGCCTGTTATAGCTCCTCGATGCATCAGTAGGTCTCATGAGACAAACTAGTGTCTTGGAACAAGGTCTGGAAAAAATATTATTTGTAGTCTTCGCATAACTCCTTGACTATGTGGTTATGAAATTCTGGCACTATGCATTCCATCATTATGAATGTTTCTATTGATATTGCATGTGATTATTCGACTAGTCGAATATCCATGTGAATAAGTAAATGGAATTATTTTACTGAATATTTTTTATATTATTCTGAATTTTATGTTTAAAATTCTTTTGTTTTAGTCTTATACATTTCATTAAATGTTTATGCTTATTTATGAAAGTTTTCTCTATATTGTTATCCTTACTGAGAATCTGAGCTCCCCCCTTTCTATGTTTTATTTTCTCAGGATTCCAAGAAGTGTATTATGATTGATAAGAAGGGTTAAGCTAGGGAATTAATGGCATTCCCTAAGGATCATTTATGTTGTATTTTATTTTTTAATGTGTAATGTAATGTTCATGTATGTAATCTATTCTCCAAGACTGCTAAACTGATCGGTCTTTTGGGACATGATTCCTTGTAATCATGCCTATGTATTAAAATAATGCACTGACTCTGTGTAACTGGGGTCGGGACGTTACAAACCTATTCTCCATAGGTAAGTATACACTTGGGTTTTTTGGACCAGTGACTCTGGGGGACTTTCATTGGTCTAGAGGATGGGAGGTTGGGCTCATCACACCGTTTTAGGGGTAACTATTTCCTACATCGGGACACTATTATAGATTTAATATAAGTTCTCTAATGTCTTTAAAATCCTGATATGTGATTGGTTAACATAAAATATTGATCTGAAGTTAATTTTATTTTAAATACAAAAGACTATGGGTATATTTAGTCAATCGATCTATATGTATATGAACTTCTCCATCATTTTTCAGTAATGGGTGGTTGCTTCTGTGCTGAGGCCATATAACCAAGAGCTTCAGAATGTTCTACCATGCAAGGAGGTAGTTAATTTTCTGATGAGGGTATCGAACTATTATGAGGAATCCAAAGTATCCTAGTTATTTTGTGAATAAAAACCCAAAAGGTTCATTTGACCCATACAATTTGACATCATTCATAAATGACTTACATGGGTTCTCTTGGGACATCATGTTTTCAAGATAGTGTCTTGAATGTAAATCATACATATCCTGATTATATTGAGGATTTGAATTTTCATAGCTCATATTTTAGGGGATAACACCTTGATATTTCCATTTTCATTATAGATAATTATGATTAATATTACATGATTATTTCAATTCATTAATCCCATGTGATCTATTATCGGTGTTAGAAACAAGGGATGGAAAATGATCATTCTTTTCATTTCTCATAGTATGGGACTCATGTGATTAGACTTCCATGAGAAGGTTTATTATAGATCTCAATCCTCGTAGAGATGTCCTACATATCCTACACAATGAAGGAATCATAATCATCCTAGTTTAGTTTATTTCTTAGTCCTCAAATGTTTGAGGTAGGGTGATCATCCCCCAGGAATAATTCGGTCTCTAAGGTTGAAACGACATCAAAATAAGGCTTACATCTAAATTGGTGTTTATTTTATCTTGATCCTAAATAAGGAATCCTATTTATCCTCATTATTGTAGGAATATATGTTTTCATAATTCAATCACACCCATGGAACTGTACCCATCGTAGATTCCCTTGTGTTGAGGATAATGTGTCATGCCCCATGTGGGGACTTTATAAACATACGTTTCCATAGTAGGTGGATAAACATGGGGTGGATGATATGATTATTACAAATCCCTATGTTCATGTGATCTATGCTCAGTGCATGAAATAAGGGTTGGGAAATGATCAATATCATCTCATGGATAGTGAGGGACATAAGTATTGTGATATCCCTATGGAGCTAGAACCTTGAATAGTGGCCTACATATTACGGAATAATGCTTGAATCAGATTCATCATAGTTCCTTTGGTCATGAATTACACTCTATAGTTTCCCTAACTATAAGGATATACCATTATATATCACTGGTCAGGGATTACACTATAAGGATACCCTTGTAACCTATTTTCCTGCCTGATATGCTTCAATTTTCCTCCTTTCATGATATGTAGAAGAGTATATTCTTAGCATATCTGATGATTAATAAATTATCATGTTGGTCTTTCTAAAGGAATTTGAGTAATCTAGGTGACATATCTGAAGATCGGTTCATGATCAATGCTGACTTGTCCAGAAGACATCACAAGATCCAGGTTGTATGTCCTAGAATCCATAGCCTGACATGGTTGTCTTGTCTAGTGGGGGTCACATGATCCATGTGACTTTCCCAAGTTTCATTCACAATAGTTTTCTTGAAACATATGTAGGATGCACAAAAAGGAATATGAAATGTCTCAGTGGGTGTCACATGTCTTGTCTAACATTCATGGAGGGAATCATGAGACCAAGACGACATGTTTGGAGGGAATTGGGATTCTCAGATGACATTCTTAGAGGGTCTCATGAGGTCTTAGTTTTTATAATCAGATGCACCTTTGAGACTTATCTGACATGGGTTAGTGTCATTAAATTAGTAATGTGATGTATCTGAAGGACGTCATGAGGTTTGTGTGGCAAGCCCATAGGGTTTTGTGAGACTAAAGAGGAATGCCCCAGGGGAACCATGTGGCTTACACTGACATGTCCAGATGATTTCTCATTACCCAAATAACATGTTGAAGGAGTCCCTTGAGACCAAGGATACATGTCATGGGGTTGTATCATTCCATGCATTTCTCACACAAAGTGCATGAGGTACAATGAACATGTTTTTGTTCAATTCTCTCACCTTTAGTTTGGGTTCTATCCCTTATATTCTGAATGCATTAGATTTATTCAGTATCAATTTATTTTTAGTATCAGGTGATTTGAAAGATATGTGGTTTCTTCATTGCACATTTTTTTCGAATTCCTCTATGTGATCATGGAATTATGACACATAGTATATTATGTATGTTTCATGATAACCCCGGATGTTCCCAGATATATTACCTAACAGAAGGCTTTTCTATTGTGAGACTATCCACTCCACGAAATCCCCTCTAATGTTTTTTGAGAAAATCCTAGAGTTTTTCCTCTTGGTCATGATAGGTAGCATTGTATTTTTCATACATGGGTGGGTAATTTATAAGACATTCCAACCTAGTTTTTTTTCAGTTGTCATGTAATTTTTATCACAAATGTGCGATATAGTTGATGAATGGGTCTGGGGCCTCATGTCCTCATGTGCCATTGTCATGGATCTCTCTGAGGGTGTCAACTAATTTTCAGCGACCACGAGTCCCTCTCTTCAACAACTCTATTATTGGATTTTCTCAAATTAATGGGGACTTTTGGACTCATGTAAATATGTTAAAGGACTTTCATATTGTCCTTTTTACATGTCTGAGGTCCTTCGATATACCAAAGTTCCTATTGATAGGACATATCAATACACTTTATGCATTAATAGGGACACTTTTCAAGGTAGGGGTGGTTGTATGGGGGTCTCACAAGATCGTGTTGCAGACTTCCTCAGTGCATCCCAATAAATATAAAATTTAGAGATTCATACGCCCCTCCCTATTTCATTTCTTGTATTTTATGTTCTAATTGTCTAGGGTCATGTTAGATTACATGAGTTATTTCAAAGACAATTATGATATTTTTTGATGATTTATTTCATGACCAACATAAGTCATATGGGGATGCATGATCATTTCATGGACACACCCATTTTTTTCCATATAGATTCAGAGGGGGGACGGAGGGTTCCCAAGAAATACATGGGGGGATTTTTCTGGTGAGGATGAAAAACCAAATGTGATTTTGTGAGATAATACATGTATGTCTTCATGAACTCATAGAGTCTTATGGACAGTTGGAGGGGGACGCCATGTGATATTTACGACCTCGATTATCTCTCTCCTCCTACATTTTTATTATAATTTTTTTATTCTATAAAAGGTTCGAGGGTCATGCTAATGTTTTTTGATGTTTTCAAGGGAAATTATCCTTTCCATTAGTCATATGTCATCGGATTTTAAGACTTATAGGTGCCTCCACCATTGGACATATTTCATAGAATTTTTTATGGATTTTTTCAGATTGTCAAAAATCATCCAAAAATAAATTGAATGTACTGGGGAAGTCTATTCTAACAACGTTGCAGAATCAGTGGTTGTTCAAAGTGCCTTTCCAATATCAGGATGACTTGTTGAAATGGGTTCCATGGTGTCTATTATAGCTTATACACTACGTGTGTATTATTTTTGTAACATTATGATGGTCACACAATTGTGAGTACCATGAGGCTTCATGCAATCTTCATGTCTCGGAAATATTCTCATTCCATTACTTTTTCATTGAAAATAATACCCATATTCTGTTATTCCTTCCTTTGTGAAATATTTTATGCTTTTTTGGTGGGTATCATGGATTATCATTGATAATAAAATCATGAAATGCCAAAACACTAAATACTCTAGGAATCATAACATATTCCTTTTACTTATCTATCAAATGCTATCAAAAACAAATATACATTAGTAGAACTCCCTTCATAATGGTTCAATGTCGGGAAAAATAAAAGTACCATGAAATATCAGGTACATGAATCCATCATCTCATTAAAAAAATATAGTGAAATTTCCCATATATATGATTAATTAATAATCCTTTACATGATAATAAAATATTAAATTCTAAAATAGTTGTAATGAGTCGGATATTCCATGTATTATTATTTTATATTATATGAATTGTTTTTAGGAAAATAACTGAGATGGTGTGGGATTTTGCGGTATGGTTCACCTGGAATAAATTTTTTAAATAAATTAAATATTTTATATAGAACATGCATGCAGTTTTCCTAAAAAGTTTAATAACTCCAAAATAGTGGCCTGAATCTGAAATATTAGGGGGTTGTGGAGTTTCGAATTCATTTTTACCCTAGGCGTTAAATAATATTTGTTAGCATGAGATGTTTTTAAAGAATTCATCACGATCATAATTAAAAGAAATAATTAAATAAGTAATTTTTTTTGTTTTGTTTTGATAAAGTGGCTATTTCTCTTTTAAATGTTAGGGATATTGAAATTTTCTCAAGCTTGTTCACTAAACCTAAGAGACCAAGGATCCATTAGAGGAGACCTTTCTTAGAGAATGATAATGGATTGGAATTGGATCACCGATCCTTGTGATAAAGGAGTCTTCTGATCTGATCAACAATGAAAACACAATTTTTCTTTATCAATGGTTGATCCAAACTTCATGTAGGATGTTGTGCATTGTTATTTTTCTAACCCTCTGATCCATCCCATGAGAACATGAAAAATTTCAACAAACAAACTTTTTTCTCACATCACCAATATATTTAATCTAATGGAATTTTCATATTCATTTTTATAATTTCACTTAGTTAATCCTCTTATATAATAATGGATTGATTCCAAATGAACAATTTTCATGATCCATTCTTCCCATTTTTTCTTATTGATTTCTCCCCAATTTCCTTTTTCAATCGTCCTTTGTATTACTTTTGATCAATTATTATACAAACACCTGATTCTCGGTTGTTGTGATTGTTCTTTGGGGCAGAAAATTGATACTATGGGTACGAAATTTGATTGGGGTTATAGATCAAGGATTGATGGTGATGGTGAATAGATTGGTGGAGAACGATGTGGATTGACTGTTTTTATCTTCCTAGGGTGGCGCACAATAATAATTTTTTGATGTTAGTTTTGACCAATGGGGTTTATGGCCAGATTCTAACAAGAGATTGGAAAAGAAGCTCATTCGACATAGTTATGATATTTACGGAATTATTTATGTCAGAAGGCATTTGGAAGTAGAACATGAGAAGGAGTATAAGATAAACCTATGGATATGAAAAATATGGAGTATCATGACATGTAAACTGAGGTTACACACCATGTATGGATCATTCGGTGTTATCTAGGGATTCGGGATAAACAAAAGTATCACAAGGTTTGTGACCCCCTTTTGTGTGGATTAGAGAATTCATCAGTATGTATATGGACATGAAAAAAATTACATAGCCAGAAGGAACATAATGTACTAGTATAGGGACACATCATGGTGTACATGGTCCAGTATACATATATGGCCATGGCTAGGTGACACAGTCCGGATAACATGTGTCTCTATAAACTGTGTACTCCTTTTACATACTTTCTATATGGATACTACATGTATTTTGAGGATCTTCCATATATGTATGAATGAGAATAGTTGGACATTCCCTATACCCCCTAGTACAAACTGGGTTCCCCATGAAGATTTCTTGGGGATCTTAATTTTCATTGATTGGACCCATATTGGTCGAGCATGTTCCTTTGGTCCTTTACCTCAAGTGTAATGTGTGGAAATACATCCATATCATTTGATTATGATCTCCTCTAGAGGAAGATACTTAAGTAGAGTTGTGGTTTCCCTTTATGGGATGGTTGTTTGGTCCCCAACCATACTTTATTCTCTAGGTGGAGTTTATAAAATCATAGTAACCTCCTTGAGCACGGTGTTGACCCTCTGTATAGCATGATGTATCTATAGGGTCTGTTGTATCATTGCTATATGATCCCATATGTTGTGAATTGATCCATATTGGGTTCATGGTGTCTCCTAGTAGTTCTAGGAATGAACCCATGTCTTGGTATTAGGGTCTTATTAGACTATTGATATTCCATTGGGTAGGGACCGATGACCTAGACCATTTCATCGAGTGACTCTAATGATATCCCAGATAATGGAGTGTATTATCCTTGATTGAGTATTACTTCAAGTAGAATAATGTGTCTTGTTGTTGTTTATGACCGATTGTTGGTGTAGTGTATTTCCATTGTATATATATGTGTTTTTTCTATGAATATTATTTAATATCTTTAATTGAGCATACTAAATATAGTGCTTCATGTTAAGTGTTTTTACGGTGTCCTGCTGAGTATTTCCATCCCAATCCCAAAATGGGATTCTCATTCATGTGTCATGTCTTATGAATATGAGTATCCTTTTGATGGCATCAATAGAGGATAGGGAGTGGTTAGATCATTGAGGGGTACTTTTAGACTGAGATTTGATATTGAGATTTTTCATTGTACTTAGTCCTCGCCCATTTATCAGGTTATAATATTATAGTTTTTATTTGTTCGTGTATTTAACCCCCCCCCCCCCCTCCAACCTTTATTACCTTTACATTCATAATATTTTGTGGTATCTTAGATATAAAAATTAACTATTTATTTCTTTTCCATTTCATCATTTTGATGGCTTGGGGTAGTCATCTGTTAGACCATGGCTGGTGAGTCATGATAGTTTTTTATCATAGGATTAGATTCTACCTTGGGAGAAAGGTAAGTGAGTGTGGATTGGGGAAATAATGTTTAGTGTTTTGAGTTTGGAATTTAGGATAGGGGCACCAATGTTTGTGTGGTGGATGACGTATCCACACACTATGACTATGATCAAATACCAATCAACTCATTAACATGTAAACATTGGTTTTAGGGGAAATTTTTTGTATATGAATCCTATATGAGTGGTTGTGTTTTTTATGTAATTATTCAGTTAGATCCCCATATATTGTCATTTGAAATTGGTATGTATTTTATTAATTTTAGGATTCCATCATGCACATAGCCATCTAGAATTCTACTTTGTGATCACAAGGATGTTCAACCTAGTGACAAGGTATCACCACAAGGTCTAGTACCGGACATAGCACCTCTAGGTGGTTTACCATCTACACCACCGCCCATTTAGAATCATCTAGTGGTGGAAGTTATAGATGAGGATTCACACATGTTAAGTGTGTTTCAAAAGATTCATTGGAAGTTACCTCTAAAGTTTTGTAGTGATCTAGACCCCCAGGTTGCTGGGGATTGGCTAGAGACAGTTACTCAAGTTTACCAAGCTATGGGGACACCGGTAGAATAGATTGAATTCCTCATGGAGATCCTTATTCAAGGACCCTGTGGATTATGATAGAGATTGGTGGATCAGTGAGATGAATAGAAAACTGTCTCCTTGTAATATTATAAGTCTCTCTTGAGGTATGATTTTTATCCAAACACATTATGATCTATAAGAATACAAGACCTTCTACATCTTCAGTTCAGCAGTATTATCAAGGAAGAGTAATTAGTGAGGTTTATTGATCTATCATGTAACTCCATGGATGTGGTGTGGGGCCAGTTCATCTGAGTTAATACCATTGAGAAGGGATTATTCTAGGGAATTAGTGATTTAGTAGTATTCCTTTTTATTACCACCTATGATAGGGTATGTGAGTGAGCATTATTGGTGGGAATCTTTCGAGAAGATATAACATTGGTAGTGGGATCCAAAGTTGGAAACTAGTACTTCATAATAGAGAAGTAGCTATTTGGCGGTATTCATAGAGATCTATGCATGAAAGATGATTCCATGGGTGATCTAGAGACTTAGAATCAGTGGTAAAGGGAACTCAAGGTGTCTTGAATCAGTCGAGGGAGAGTCGTATTTTCATTTATGGTGTTCATGGAGGTTTGGATTGATATTTTATGACCCATCGTACACCTGATCCCGAGATGGTCAAGGGACCACTAATACAGAGATATGGGTAAGTACGAAATGGTCCATAGTGTAGAGGACATATAAGAGGGACCATATGAGTGGTAGGATGTGGTAAGAGGTTCAACTTATTACCACCTCCACCCTCAGATGGTCTATTATAGGCTCACAGAGCTAGGACGAGGAAGAGGCTAGTTGCAATCTACAGAGGCATATAACCCTGATGTTCTATGGATGATACAGTATATGATATGTGTCCCTTATACTTTATTTTTGGTATTTATAAACATGTGAGATATACACTACTTCTTCACCACTTCTCTTGTTTGAGACTTAGAGATTTCAGTTGAGCCATTGGCTTGACCCTTGCGTTTGGAGACTCTGATCGGCAATGAATCATAGATTGTGCACATGTGCCAACAGTGCAATATGACTCTTTGAGGAATGAGGTTAAAATGGTATATCTTTTTTGAAACATTATGGACTTATTAAACCATATTAGATATGGGCTGGATATGTATATTTTATCCCAGATTTACTACATTAGATGGAGAATGTGGTGTGTCTGCAGGGATAGAACAAGGTTTTACTTTTTGGGTGAAACAAACACCTTACCATAGTAGGATGAGATTAGTCAAAGGATAGACATGTTATTGATACCATGAATCTTGGATAAGTGGATTCTTTTGGCTATCCATATCCTTTCATGTTGGCGAAGTATGTAGAAAAAGTTCCTGAGGACTTACCTGGTTTACCTTCCCACCAAGAAATATATTAATTCATCAACTTGAATCATGTGATGGAATCGATATCTTTACTAGTATATCTGATAGATCCTATATACATTTGAGATATGAGTGTGTATTTAGAGTACTTATAAGAAGAGGTATTTTTGAGACATAATGTTTCCACTGAGGTATCCCTACTATTTTTTTCCAAGAAGGTGGGCCAGAGATTGAAGTTATGTGTGGATTATCAGTGCTTGAATCAGGTGACTGTGGAGAATAAATATAAACTATAGAGGATCAATGAACTATTCAGTCAAGTGAGAGGGGTGATATGTTTCTCAATGATGGACATTAGATTACCTTATCACCAAATATAAGTAATGGATAAGTATGTACTGAGGAACTCATTTAGATGTCTTTACGGTCACACTATGTACATGGTGATATAGTTCATTGTGATAAACGCCCTAACAATTTTCATGAGACTCATGAACCATATCATTAATACCTTTTTATATCAGTTTTTGGTATTAATCATCAATTAAATACTAGTATACTCCATATATGAGTAGGATCACACAAGACACATAAATATGGTCTTGGAAACAACTTGAGAGAACCAACGTTATAGGAGGCCCTCTATGTTTTAGTTTTTAATTTGAGAATTCCAAATTCTACGATAAGTAATCTCAATGGATTTAGTAGCAGTAGATCTCAAAAATGATGAGGCAATTCTTTCTTGGGAGTCACCCAAGAGTGTTACCAAAGTAATGAGTTTCCTTAGGTTGGAAGGGTGCTATCATAGGTTTGTCCATGACTTCTCTAGATTTGTTGCACCTTTGAAAGCTTTGATTTGGAATGGTTATCATTTTTGTGGATAGAAAGGTACTTGTAGTGATTTCAATAACTAAAACATGGTTTTATGAGTGCTATGATCTTGATATTTCCAAAGGAGGGTGTTGTGTATGTATTGTTCTATAATTAATCGATGACCCAAATTTGTTTTATGCTAATGTACATCCATGAAGTTATTTCTTATGGTTCTCAACAATTGAGACCATGTGATTAGAACAAGGAAACCCACAATCTTGAGTTAGAAGTGGTAGTATTCAATATAAATATGTGGGGACACTACCTAATGGGTATAATTCATTTACTCTAATCACAATAGTCTCAGGTACATCTTCTCAAAAAGGTTTATTAACAGTAGACAAAAGAAATAGATAGAGTTACTCCAAGACTATGATATCATTATTTTATATAATCATGGGAAGAGGAATGTGATTATCAGTACTCTCAGAAAGAGATATTGTTCTCAGTTGTTGGATGAGGTGTCACGGCAGTTTACCTCATCATAGTTGTCCTTCATGGAAAATGATAGTGCTTATCATCGCCAATTTAACAACATGTCAGGTATTCTCATCACAAAGATACAAACTATGAGACCTTTATTACTAAGATATCCACTATACATACTCTCTATGTATATTATGAAGGAGGAGAGCATGATATCCTTTTATGAGAATGGATGATGGTAACATTGATATTACAGGATGAGGTCTCTCAAGAGTTTAATACATCCCATTTGATTGTATATCCTAGTGTGGAAAATATGTACCAGGACTATTGATATTAGTGTTGGTGTGTATGTATGAAGAAGGGAGTAGAAAGGTTAGTCTCTCAGTTCCTCACTTTCGAATAGGTGTCTACTGAGCACCAGGTTCCAGAAGGTTTATCTCAACCTCTTGAGGTTACATAGTGGACATTGGATGGAATATCCATGGACTTAATGATAGGATTTCCACATACATATATGGTACCTGATTCCATCTAGGTGATAGTATACAGACCCACCAAGTTGCCCAATTTCAAGATATTAAAGAGAATAGTTCATTGAATATTTTGGGCGGCCTATATTTGCATTAGATAGCTCAACTCTAAGGAGTTCCCTCGAAGATTATCTCTGTCTATGATGCTCAATTCACATCTCTGTTATAGAGGGAATTTCATGAAGATTTTGAGACACATTTATTCTTGAGCATGACATTTCATACCAAAACTGGTGGCTTGATAGAACAGACCGTTCATGTCTTGGAGGGAATGATGTGGTCTTTCATATAGGTTTTTGTTCATAGTTGGAAGGGTCCCATACATTTAGTAGAGTTTTTGTACCAAAATATCTTTCATTATTCCATTGGTATTGAACCATTTATGTAATTCTATATGAGACCTTATAGGTCACCACTTTTTTAGACTGATCTAGTTGAGTCAGCACTCAGTGGACTATAGTTGGTGCGAGTTGGTTCAGATAAGGTTCATATCATCCAGAAGATGATGAGGATTGCACAAACTGATCATAAGTTTTATGCAGATCGATGATGAAGACCTATGGGGTTCGAGGAAGGATACCATGGGTTTTTGATATTCTCACATCAATTTGGATTGAAGGGATTTGTTTTTGGAAGAAAGTTATCTCTAATATTCATTTTTCCCTTCAAGATACATATTATAGTTGGAGAGGTTGTGTACCAATTTTCTTTACCACAGCTATTGAACCAAGTTGTATACGTCTTTAACATGTCGCAACTAAAGAGGTGTGGGCACGATCTACCACATGATATCAACTAGTTCGAGCTTGACATCTATGATAGAGATACCTTTGTAGTTTAGCTTGTGGAGACCATTGTTTGAAATGGGAATATACTACATTGGAATTTGATTCCCCTAGGGTGAATCTTGTGGAAGCATGATATTCTTCCAGAGAGCACTTGGGAGTGGGGGACACAAATCTGATCCCAGTACCTTCACTATTTATTAGTTTTTTTCTCTTTTTAGGATTAAAATCCATATCTTCAAGATAATGTAATGTCTCATATTTTACTTTTATTATTTTGGGTCATTGAGATAACATGCAATTCTAAGGCATGGGGTTCCCATAATATATGATTGAAATATATTAAATATATTTTATAGCACATGCATATAGAATTCCTAAAAAAATAAGAACACTCCAAAATAGGTGGATGGATCAAAATTCTAGGGGTGTTGGTATGTTCAGAAAGTGGGGTTTACATTATGCACGACAT
Organism: Viscum album; assembly: GCA_963277665.1. Taxonomy (NCBI): domain Eukaryota; kingdom Viridiplantae; phylum Streptophyta; class Magnoliopsida; order Santalales; family Viscaceae; genus Viscum; species Viscum album. The sequence continues at coordinate 28,329,242 of OY728150.1, read as the reverse complement.
AGTCATTGTCATCTTGTGGTGTTTTTTATAAATTCTTTGCAGTGGTAATTAAATAAAAACAAAAAATAATTAATTAATTTATTTTTTTAAGTATTGATATAGTGACTTTTTCTCATTTAAATGTATTGGTATGAAAATTGTCATAGGGTATGTCACTAAACCCTATAGACATAGTAGCCATTGAAGTATTGGAACCAAGGATGTTCGTTGCTAATACTAGAGTTTGGTTGGTGTTTGTTATCAATCAACATGTTGTTGACTAGAGAGGTTGTAAAGAATGAGATCAAACGTTTGAGATCGAAATTTCTACTAAAGGTGTGCAGTTTCCTAGTGATTGCAATTTTTTTGGCCCTCAAAAATTAGGAGTTTGGTAATGGTTTGAAGAAAAGGTGCATGGTGAAGGCCGGTGGAATGCGGTGAACGCACACGGTACGCAGTGAAGGCACGTGGTACTTGGTGAAGGTACGTGGTATGCGGTGAAGGCGTGCGGTATGCGAAACAGGGCGCCAATCCAAAAATAGTTCGCAGTAGTGGGATGCGGTGAAGGCATGTGATATGCAGAATGCTGCCGAAAATGGTTCACAACAAGGGTACTCGGTGAAGACATGTGGTATATGGGATATTGAAGTTTCACATGATTGTTTCAGTTAAAAAAAAGGAGTGGTAAGAGGTGGAGCCTAGTAGTATGTGCATGGTGTTCAGTTTATAGCGAATATTTCCCCACATTGAAAATTTGGGGAAATCATATTACTGAAATTTGAGGAGTTACATGCCTATTTAAGGAACAATAAACCCATTTGTTAAATAATGAGATTGGAGATAAATATTTCATGAAGAAATCAAGAGTAGTTGAAGTGGTTTGCTGAGGAGAAGACGGTATGTGGAGAGACTCATCCGCCTAAGGAAAATAGTCTATGGAAGAGTGTGTGGTTCGTGCAAGAAGCTCTCACAGTATGTGGAGAAGAAAGGCAGTATGTAGAGCGGGATGCTATGTAGAGGTGTGGAGCAGTATGTGGAGTAGGGCTGAACACAGTGCAACACAGTTCGTAGAGGATCAAGATAGTGTGTGAAGGAGCTGGACGGTATGGAAAAACAGCTATAGCACGTTGAAACAGCAGCAGTACGCAGAACACCCAAGGAAGCATAAAATTGGCCTATTTAGTTTGAAAAATTAATATTTATAACATATCAGTGTATGAGAAAATAAATTACATCTATGCATGATTATGGGACTTTAACAGAGCATCCATTTTCAGTTGAGGATGCATGAAATAATTATAGACCACTAAAGCGACCTTCAAGTCAATAAACTTAGTGAAGACCTTTCTATGGCAGTGAGCCAAGGGGGTCAGCAGAAGAGATCCAAGGGAAGAAGTTAGCTATCTCTTAACCTTGTAATGGAAATTCCCCTAGCGTAGAGTAACTATGATAAACTCTTCTAACCCAAAACATGTGAAGATTACTGGTTTTTGGTATGACCAACACACTATCGTCATATTCTCCTTCGACAGATCCCTCAATGGTGAACCAAGTCAAATTGATGCGTCCTTTCTTTTTCTGTGATTGTTTTTATTTGACACTTTCTCTTCAAACAAGTTTAACAGGTTCCTACCAACATGGGAACAAGATCAATTTTTTTAAAAGAAAAATTTGACAACCTAATTCACCCTTCCCCTATTAGGGTGCTCTGAGGTCCTTCATGAAGAAAATATTTCTTATAGAAAAATGATGGATTTGGATCTGGAGATGGATTTTTGTTCCAACGGAGTTCAATAATCTTGTCAATGATGGAAAAAAATTGTTCTCAATCATTGATCGATCCAAAATCCATGTATGATGTTGTGATTTGTGATTTTTCCTTTCATTTATTCAATAATAGGATAATGAGAATCAATTCAACAAAATATAATACATTCGAGTATTGCCTATAGATTTAATCTGATAGAATTATTTTGTTCATTTTGATTATTTCTTTATTATCCATCCTACTCTATGAAAATGGATCGATTCCAGATAAAGAACCTTTGGGGTTTTTTCCTCAAATTTTTCGTCTTATGGATTTCTCCCCAATTTCATTAATCAGTCATTTTTGGTAGTCACTTTTGAAAATAGTTTGACAAATATATGCTTCATAATAATTGTATGACAATTCTTCTTCATAACAGATCAAAAGTACGGTTACAGAATGTGATGGTCGTTGCAGATGGAGGATCGATGGTGACATTGGGTTGATTGAGGGATAATGAGATGAATCAGGGGTTATATATCTTCTTTGAGTGGCACATGAAAAATAAATATTGGAGGTAGTTTTTATCAATTCAATTCTAGGAAGGATTTTGAGGAACATGTAATGGAGAGTCTTTTTTAGACTATATTTGATATCTATTGAGTGATTTCTAATGGAAATTTTGATAGAACCTACTCATATAGAGGATGATAGGAGAATCCTATGGATTTGGAAAATATGGACCAACACAACATGTAAAACAGAATTTCCTACCATGTAGTGATAGATTAGTTGTGGATAGGGTTTTTAGAAAAACATTAGGATCAAACGGGATGTGACCCCTATAACACAAAATGTTATCCCCTTCAGTCTAGCTCGACGTATACTTTAGGAAGTAAACAGACATGGTAAAAAGTACAAGGCCATAAGTACATGGACATGGCCACCATATACAGACACATCTAGGTAACACATACGCGATATAATGAGTCTCTACATGATGTGTACTCCTTCCACATGTCTTGTATTGGAAGACTACATGCCATGTGAGCATCTTCCATAAGGAAAGGAATAAGAATAGTTGTACACGTATTGTACCCCCTTAATGATTTATTATGGATTTTAATTTTTTATTTTGGAATATTATAGTTCTAGTAGATTCCATTGGTCCTTTCCCTCAAAGGTATTATGAGGAATTACATCCATGTCATTGAATTGTGAACCCCTCTAGAGTCAGAGTCTCAGATAAAATTTTGTTGTCCATCTATGTGACTAGAGTGTGATCATCTAAAATCCTCTATTCCCTAAGTGAAATTTGTGGAGTCAACATAACCTCGTTGAGTGGGGCATTGATCCTCCATCTAGAAAGCCATACATATAGCGTTTTTGGTATCATTAACTTATGATCCCCAACATAGACGGTTTATTAATATTGGGTTAATGGTGTCCCCCATCAATCCTTGGAGTGATCCCCTATCTGTGTAACAATGTCTTCCTAAACTAGTGATATTCTGTTGGAAGGGCCCAATGACCTATACCTCTTCATCAAGAATCTCTGATGATATCATGCCTTGTAGAGTGGATTCTCTCTGAAATAGTGTTTATTTGAGAAGAATCTTGCAGCTGGTAGTCGGTTATGACTTCCTAGTTGTGTGGTATCTTTCTTGAGTATATCTAATTGTTTCTATTATACATTGACAATTATATCATGAATTTATCTTCATGAACATGTTGCTTCATGTTTACTATTTTTGGGGTGGTCCTACTGAGTACTATTATACTCAACACTCTGGGGGATTTTTTCACATGGGTCATGTCTTATAAAAATGACGACCATTTTGATAGTTTCCTCATAGGACAGGGACTAGGTGGATCATATCTGGACATTTTCAGATATATTTTTCATATGAGATCTTTCATTTGTTTTAATCCTCTCCCTTGGAGTAGGTTGGACATTTAGATTTTTGGTTTGGATTGTATTTGTCCTATTTTTATACTTTCTGTACATTTTTTATCATACTTTGTTGTGGGATATTAGATGTATTCTTGAATTCATTCAGTTCTTTTATATTTTAGCATAGTGTGGGCTTGGGGTTGTCATAGGTTGATCCTTATTTCATCGGGTCGTGATAATATGTTTCCCCTAACATGATTTTATTTCTATGAAATATCATATCCTAATCCCCATGCTTCAACCTAAGACTTATATTTCATCTATATTAGACATAACATAACACAAAAACCAATTGAAACCCCATTCCTCTAGCCATATATCCACAATATGACACATATGGTCATTATGTGATCACTATTAAAAACTAAAAACTATTCCAAAATGCCAATTCTATTCCACTAATCTACCTCATGACACATCCATCAACAAAAATATTCAATGTAACGTCCCAATAATATTCTAGAATTTACAATAGATTCATATAAATTGATTATTATTCTAGGTAATGAATCCCATACTAGATGAATATCCCTGAATACCAAAAAATTATAATATTAAACACCACATGAAGTACCCCTAAAATAGAATATATCACTCCCTAGAACATAAGTATGACACAATAAAGTTATAAATTCAATTAAATTATCCCAATATCATGAATCCCAACCTAAAAAAAGAATGATTCAGAAAATTTTAGGATGCTGAGCATGCATCTATGACTAAATTTCCAACATACACTCATAAAATTCCCCATTCATCCTTATGATATGAACTACATGAATGATTAAGTGATATATTAGCATATAATTGTTATCATGTATTGGAATAGGTTTCCCCACCAATGGCACATCCTCCTAAACATCTATCTCACTCATATATGTTAAATGAGATTCACTATTAGAATAATGGTAAAGCTATAACACATAGAAGGTGTTTTATTGTAGGCATTAAATATTTCCCCACCAATGTTAGTCTGGATCTATATTTATCCTATATAGTATTAATAACACCTTATCAACCATTCTATACATAAGATTTAGTCCATGAATTACAAACCTTAAAATATTATTCAATAAAATGGTAATATGTAAGGCCTCCAATACAACACCTTAAATGATTCATTCCTAACAACAATGGGTAGGAATTATAATAATTAAAGTCAACTAAAAGAAAATAATCTAACCAAAAACTTATAGATTTTAGAACAAATCCATAAATATGTTTATATTCATTTATAAAATCTTATTGGTTTTAATCTTCCTTTAAATATGAAAAGCATTATAAAGGAATATCTGAGAGATAAAAAACATTACATAACATTCCAAACTCATAAGGTAATTATAAAACCCTAAATTATTATAAATATTTTTTCAATTAAATTAAATATATTTGATCACTTATGTTACATGCTACATCATGTTATGAATTCATTACATGAAACAATAGCTTAATGTTCATTACACATGACAATGAGTTTTAACAAAACAATGATAAATTATAAATTTAGTCATTTAAACATTACCATTATAACCCAAACATAAACATGTTAATGTGAATAGTAATAAGTATTTTTAAAATAATATGTATACTGGATTTATATAATTATAACTTTTTGATAATAAAATACATAATTTTATTTAGTGTCATTATATGTTTTGAAAATAACATTTTCTCATAAAATGTATTTTTTTCTTTGTCATGAACAATAATAAAATTAATTATCGAAACTCATAGAAAATGAATTTTATAAAATTAATGAATTTTTTAAATTCATAATGTCAAATCTATAAAAGGGTCAATTTTAATGACTTTTCTGAAAACTCTCGATTTTTTATGAGTAGTGAAAAATATCAAATTTTATTTGAAAAATAATTTAAATATAAATTATTTATAAATATAAACTAAATTTTAATTTTTTGTAAATTAAAATTAGTTAAATAATTCATAAATTAAACCAATATTGTTCATTATAATCAACCATACATTGAAATTGGAAATAAAAACATTATAAAATTTTAATGGTTTTTTCATTTAATACCCACATTCTCAATATGTATGGAGACTTAATTTAATATTATTAATTACCAATTATATAAATGTAATTATGAAAATTGTAATCCATATTTTTAATCATATAATTTTTTAATTTCCAATAAGTTCAACTTAATATTTTTCAAAAAATGATAGTCAATGATGTAAACTTTAATTATCACGGTTAATGTGAAAATGGGATTACCTATGTTCAAAAAAAAAGAAAAGGGTAAAATTTACATATAGACTAGTAAAAAATACTTATTGGAAATATTTAGACCATATAATTTCTAAGGATCGCATTTGATCCATTTTTGACCCTTATTCCATGTGAAAAAACATGGGAGCACTCAACTATGTTAAAAAATGCCAAATGTGCCTCTTGCACACTTAAGAAAGGTCCCTCCTCTCCTCCATTATACAAAAATTCACTAAAATTTTAATTTGCCATTAAATTTATAAATAACCTATGAAATACCATGCCCTAATCCTAAAATCCATATTTTGAGCATAAATCCATCTTAGGAATACGTTTTCTGTAAACCTAAGGAGGATACCCGAAGAAATGGTAACATTCATCAATGAATGTTATGGTATTATTTCCTCCTAGAATAACATTTTTTATTTATAAATAATTTTTATATAATATAATTATGATATTACATATATTGATATATTTGTTTCATAATGTAATGATCTACAATCATCTCCACTTCCATCCACTGGGTTACGAAATTATCATATGTGTTTACAGAGGATACCTCCTTGCGAATCGATGTCATTAGTTTTTCCATTTCCAACCCTCAAGGTTGGTCATAATTATAGTTTTATTATATATATTATTTATATTATTTTAATTTTGTTATTATGATTTTTTAACTGTTATACAACACATACCTTCATTCATTCCATTTTGTTGGAATACGATAACACAGTTCATGTGTGCAGAGGTCTACAGCCTCATGAAGTGATGTGATTACTTTAAAATATTCATGTAATGAATTGAGGATGGGTTTAATAAAAATATGTGATTTATATGACAAAAACATTAATTTATAAAGATAATATATCATATACTTCACTTTCTTTCAATCTGATGAGAACATGGAAACAACGTTAATTGTAAGTAAGACCTATCATCTCTGTGAATGTTGTATTTCATTTCATATTTATATATTTTATAGATTATTATAATTAAATATAATCTAAATATATATTTTATTCATATCATGGTTAACACTATGGATATGATTAATCCATAACATAGTCAATGGAATAAAAAAAATACAAAATCAATACATTTATGAAAAATAAAGAGGTTATTACCTGAAATGTAACATTAACATAGAATCATTAATAAAAGGACATAAAAAATAATATGTTGTATTATATATATGAATATTATTCATTAATAGATTTATAATGACATTATATTTATTATGTTGTATTTTTTAAAATCCAAATATATTATTATCCATTTTTATCATGATATCTTCATTCAGTGGTACCATTTTTGCAATCTATGGTACTTAGATAATTAATAAAATGTTTTTAAGAAAACCGGACAATATTTTTCTCTTCAGTGCCACATCTATTTCCCATTAAAAACATGATTTCTTAAAATATTTTGAAAACAATTTTATTACTCTCTTATGATTTTTAAAATAAAATTTTACCCTGGATTGAATTTGTTTAAAAAAAAATTAATGAGTATTCATTTTTTCAAAATAATGCCTGTTTGGATTTTACCACATATGTGCTGAGATCCTTCATTTTAATGTGTACAAAATGAATGAGATATTTTCCTGTCATGAACAAAAATGTTATCAATGATAAATTTAGAGGAATAGGATTTAAATTTTTGTTTTAGTTTTTCAAAATTTATATTATTTTAAAACGAAAGTATATTTTTCTTAAAAAATGTTTAAAGGGACATTTCAAAATGATTTCTCATTTATGATGACATAAATTGGTTCTTCCCATTCTTACTAGTGACACAATCCAAGAATATCATTCAATTTATTTCCATAAATGGTTTATGTTTTGAGGGAATTATGTTTATGAAACTAATTTTTCTTCTATAGTCTATACCATGATATAATACATAATAAACCAGATTATTTTCATGGAATATTCTATAATTAAATGACATTTATATTTTCCATAGGTTATGATATGATTAATGTTTTACGAAATTCATTTAATTCCATGGGTTACTATATGATGAATTATTATGATCATGTGGTACATATATGTATGGTTTCATTATGTAAATTTTGGCACCTATATCTCCCTCCAATGAATAGGGTAATGATTTATATCTCATGAGATATAAAGGGATGGGATGGTGATTTGAGATAGTTTAGTAAGACATGGCTTGAATGGGAAGTGAACTCAGTTCAATAATGCCAGACTAGAATAGGGAGTGAACTTAGTTCAGTAATGTAATTTTTCTACTATGGTCTTGGTAGTGGTCTTTGAATAATATGGAAATGCTTTTCTATGATTTTTTATAAGACAAAAATTCTATTTCATATGCTATCATAGACCATTTTCTTTCAATCCATTATGAATAATGTATGAAAAATAAAAAATCCTTATTCCATGAATCGTGTTTATGAACTTTTATATGCAGGGTCTAGTTATTAAATTTTATGTTCATGTCTCGTGATCATATGTTCATTATATAATTATGTATATTCGTTGTTTACCATTAAAAATCATGCGCTCTCACATAATATTATGTTTCCATTCCCCAAGTTAGATGATATGTATTATTTTTTATAATTATACTAAGGTCCTTAGTTATGAAGAACATAGTGGGAGACGATGTATCTTATTAATGGACCATTTTTTATGTTTCCATGTTTCTAAAGGAAATAAACTATTATGTTTCATGGGTGTGTATATAATTACTGTAATAAATATTCATAAAATATGATCTAATATTTTTTTGAAATTCTTGGGAGGATATTTATGGTACTATATGAAATCTTTAGTTAACCTTCATATACTAGAAAAAATAACCTTTGTGAGATCCCTAAGGAATTGTCTAAGGATATGTCTAAGGATAGGTCTAAGGATGAGTTGATGTATAAGAAAATGTCATCGAATATGGGAAAAGGATGGAGTGAGTAGTTTCCTAGAAATAAATCCCTGTATAAATACTATAATTGGATGTATCACCATCAATTATGTACTAAGGGGTAACCTCCCTAAAAACTATGTATTGAGATATACTCGATCTGGAACTACTACATTAAAATGGGCCTTTCGATACACCTAGTTTGAAACTCTGAGGGGGATTTGAATTTTAAATTATCCAACCATTTAAAAATATCATCAATGATTTAAACATAATTTGTGATTTCATTTATTCTATATGTGTGGGACGATTCATGTTGGAAATTTTCTTAGTGGTGCTTGTAAATTATTTAAGTGTTAAGGAGAAGGTCATCATGAAATTAAATGTTGATGTGATGAAGTGAACTTTGATAATGATACAGAGAGATATAATGTTTCACAACAAGAACATCCCACACTTGAGTGGATCAATTTTATAGAGAATGGTAATTATTCTAACCAGTTACCAAACCCATGGGTTAATTAGGATAATCGGTTTGAGGAACCTCTAAAGCTAATGGACGAGGAAAAATCTCATGTGACCATTGTTTATATCGAAGGGTAAGATAACAACATAGTGATTGGTACATGTAGCATACTATGTATAATTGTCAATATATTATTTTACTCTAGAAATAATGATTAATTTGTAACTAAATAATTTTTTTGGGGTGTTAGTATTCGGCAAAAATGATAATATTTTCAATTAAAAGTAAAAAACCCTTAAATGTTCAATGACCAAATCTCATGTCTATTATTTCACTTCAATTGACATTAGTGGAAATATCTTCCCTAAAAATCATTTCATTATTCCTATAGTTAAATTTTAGGTCCTTCTATGCATGGATTGGATTTATATCCATTAATACTACATAAAGTTTCAAGGAGATAATGTTATGTTTTATATTCCAAAACTACCATCGATAGTCTATCTATTTTATTCCACGTACAAACTTTATATAGATATCACATATAATGTATGGGTAGTAATTCCCATTTATAAGTGTTTTTATCTTATATGGTTGGGGGGAAACTTGGCATCGATGATATGCCTATTGTTTGGGGATTTTTAAATCTCTTTCTGGAAGAGTTTCCTATCCATCCACTGAAATGTGAAGTTTTTTCTCAATAGAACTAAAACATGGTGCCACAATAATTTCAAAAACTCCTTATTAAATTTATCCTATTTAGTTTCAATAATTTAAGACTAAACCCCAAGGAAACATTGAAAGAGGATTTATTCATCCATGTGTGTCATCTTGGGGTGCACCTGTTATTTTTTTAAAAAATAATTATGGATCATTGTGATTTTAAATTGATTATCTAGAGATAAAAAGATTGAAATTAAGAACATGTATCTCCTTACACGTAATGATGACTTGTTTGAACAATTGTATAGAGGTCAATAATTTTCCAAGACATGCCTTCATTCTCTATATCATTAATTGAGGGTCAAAAAGTAGGATATACCTAAGACACAAATTTATACAAAATATAGACACAACGAATATATAGTGAATCCTATAACTCTTCCTAATTCTCTTATTATCATCATGGATTTAAGGAATTTTATATTTAAATACAACCTTTACCAGAATGAGGTAGTCTTTATAGATGATATTTTTTACTTATTCAATGGGAACAGATGATCGTGAAGACAACTTGGGAATTGAACTACAAACACTAAAGAGAAAATATTTTCAAATTTTAATATCTTTAATTTTTTCAAAAAAATGTTTCATTTTTAATTCAAATATTCTCAAGAGAGTGAATATGGGTATATTTGTAAAATAAAGAGGCTATTGAATGTTGGACTAAACCAATCATGGGGATTGAGATATGTAGTTTTCTTATTTTAGCTAGATATTATCAATGGTTTATAGAGAATTTCTCATGAATATATTATCCTCTCACCAAATTACCTCATAAGGGAGACATATTCCTCTACAAGAAATAATGTTAAAAAAATCTCAAGGTACTGAATAGAAGTTCATTTAATTCACCTATTCTTATATTACTGTATAGTGGTGAAGGGTTTTTAATCTATAGTGATGCACCCAAAATGTTACTTCGATGTTTTATTATGCAGAATGACATGGTTACATCTTATTCATCACAAAAATTTTTTATTCATGGGATAAATTACTTTACTCATGATTTTGAGTTAGATTTAATAATTTATGAATGAAATATATGATAGCATCATCTTTATGGAAAAATTGTGATATATATAAGAATTGAATAAATTTAAAGTAAATATTCATAAATAATGAGTTGAACCTGAACCTAAAAAGATGGTTATAGCTAATTTAAGATTTTTAATGCTCAATACATTACCTCCCTGGAAAATAGAACAATGTAGCTATTGTTTTGAGTTAAAATGATAATGATAGATTCTCTATAATGAGGATCACAAAATAACCAATATTTCTATGTTTTCAAATGATAGAGAAAGAAATTTTTATTAAAGGGAAAAATATTTCTTTCTCAGTTGAGTGTCCAACCATAAATCTAGGTGAAGATTAATATGTTACGTAAGGATGATGTATATATACAAAGAAGGTTTGACATTTACTTGATTTTAACATTGAACATGATGGAATTATAAGGTTTAGGAATCTTTTATGAGTTCCTTCCATCCCATGTTTAAATAATAAAATTCCTAAGAAATGTCATAGTATATCATTATCTATTCATATTGAACGTACAACCATATATAGATATTTTAATGAATACTTCTGGTTAGATGGCATGAAGAGAGATATCATAGAGTTTTTATATTAGTGCTTGGTATGTCAAAAATATAAGGCTTAAAGATAAAATAATAAGTTTATTATTAATCCATTACACATTAAAGAATGTAAATAGAAAAATATCACCATGGATTTTGTAATTGGACTCCCCAAAACTACTAAATTTCATAATGATTTATGTCTTGTAGTCGGTCACCTTAATAAGTTAACACAATTATTTTCTATCAGAAAATAAATATATCTATATCTGATTTCTTGGATATACTTTATAGGAGTGGTAATGTTTCATGAAGTACCACATTCCATTATATTTGATTCGGAAATGATTTTTACTCAAAATGTTTAGTGAAGTCTTCCAAAATCTCATTATATAGAATTTATTTGCAGCACTTGTTTTCATCCTCAGATAGATGGTCTATCGAAAAGTAAAATTCCAAACATATAGATTATTTTGAGATATTTTTCATTCTATTTCAATGATTTTGGGGAATAACATCTTTCTCAAGTCAAGTTTTCTTACAAAAATTGATGTTACTCAGCGATTTTGATGGCTACTTATAAATCCCAGTATGAAAATAAATTTACAGATCCAACAAACTGGAATGAAGTTAGATAAATAAAAATATTGGGACCATAGATAGCTAGAGAAATAGTAGATAGTATTAGATCCATTAGGAAAAAAATTATTGACTCTCAGATTCTATATAAAATTTATATATATAATCATCAATGTGATTTGGAATTTGATGTCGGTGATAAGTTATTTCTAAAAAATATTTCCATGAAAGAAGTTGATTAGATGTATGAAGATAGGGAAACTAAGCCCAATGAATATGAGTCCCTTTGAAATTCTTGATCATATCAGGTTGTTATCCTATCAAAGTGTTCATCAACCAAACAATTCTGATGTCTTTGATGTCTTACATGAATCTCTATTGTGGAAGTACATACCAAACTATTCACATGTATAGAATTAAAATGTCATACCTTTGGAGAAAGATCATTTAGAGAATAAATATCTGTTAGAGAATCTAGATAAAACAAATAAAGTTATACAAATCAAAACCACTTACTTGTTAAACTTTTTTTGGGTGAAAACATCATTTTGAGAAAGTTACATTGGAACATTAAGATATGATAGTGTATAAGTATCACCCTTGTATTAGTGGGATGAATTTTGAGGGATTAAATCATTTTAAAGGGGGTATAATTATACACCCCATATTGTTTTAACTTTCTTTCAAATAAATTAAATTTCTTTGATGGATTGTATTACACACTACACCTGGTTAAGATTACGCTATAAACAACACCATCTTAGCTTTCATTACATGTGAAACTAAGATTTAATAAAACAATGATATATTATTAATTTATTAATTTAATCATACCATTATAACCTACTTGTAAACATAGTATTATTAATTTTAATAAATAAATTTTAAATATTATGGATAATTTTTATATAATTTAAAAATAATTATAATAAAATACATAATTTTCAGGAAAGGCTTTATAAGATTTGTAAATACTCTTTTATCAAATTATTTTTAAATTATTTTGTTGAACAATAATAAAATTAATATTTTAAAAATTAAAAAAATTAAATTTAGAAAACAAATGTCAATTTTTTAGCATAAAATATAAATTTTATATTTGGGCGAATGTTTTGTATTGTATTGAAAATATTAAAATTTTAATTAATAGTGAATAATAAATTTTAAGAAAAACAATTCGATTTCATTTCATTTATTCATAATGTTATAATACATTTTAAATTTTTCTAATGTAATTTATTTTAATTATAAATCTACTAATATAATTTAAGTCATTAGAATCAATTTCACATTAAAAATGGATTTAAAAACATTGTCAACATTAGATAATATGTTTTTAAAAACTGGCTTTCTCTACACATCTATGTGATTAATTTCAAATTAATTTTTTCCACATCATTGAATTGGATTTATAGAAATGGATTCCATATCTAGATTCATCAAAATTTATAATTTATAATATTTTCAAATTTATATTTTTACCAAAATTAATACTGATTAATATAGAAATTAATTTCAATGTTTAAGATAAAAAATGGGTTTAGCATGTGTTAAAATAAATTGATAATGATGAAATTAAAGTATAAACATGTAAAAAATATTTTATGGACATATGTGAACATTATTCTATATAAAGTTTTAATTTTCACCTTGTAGACACTTTTTTTATAAGAAAAACATGGGAGTATTAGACTCCTCTAAATAATTCCATGTGTGTCATCTCCCACACTTAAAAAATGACACCTTCTCTACTATCTTCTTCACAACATAACTACTATTTTTTTTATGAAAATATCTTCCCAAATAACAATTCAAATTACCTCCTGACATCATATAATACATATTTTTTTCATAAATACATCCTAATATGGATGTTAATAGAATCCTATATATGAAACCTAAAGGAGTTGAAACATTCATCAACGAACATTTTTGTTTTTATTCTTCCTCAGAATAATTTAATTTTTACTATATCATGATTATATAATAAACCTAGTATCTTATATATATTTATTTGTTTTTATTACAAGTTAATTAATTAAAATCATCTCTGCATCCATCAAATGGGTTTTGAAATCATTGTTCATGTGTACAGCGGACTACAACTTTTCAAACTGATTATTTTCATTTTTCTCTTACCACATATCAAGGATGGTCATATGGATGATTTTATTATTTTTAATATATATATTATTTTAATTATGTAATTATTATTCTTAAATTGTTATATCACACATTCAATCCTACCTTCCATTTTGTGGGTTTTGACAAAATCATTTCTATGCACGGCGGACTACCTCTTTGCAAAGCGATGTGATTCGTTCTTTCCTAACATAGAATGTATTAAAGATGGGATTAATAAGAATATATGATATATATATGACATAATAATTCGTCTTTATTGATAATATATCATATAATTTTATTTATTTCAATCTAATAAGAAAATTCATATAGCTTTCTTGTGTACGTACGACAAACCATCTCCATGACTAGTGTATTTCATTTCCTAATTTATAATTTTTTTAGATTTTTATAAATAAATAAATATTTGATATATATATGATATTTATATATTTTTTATAATTCATCCTATTATGAAATAATTATTATGTATAGATAATGAAAAATAAATGAATTAAAACTTTTACGTAAAACAAATTAGTTATTACACGAAACGTAATTTTAACAACGAATTGTCAATAAATGGGTAATAAAAATCATAATAAAATAAAATATTGTATGAAATATAAGAATATTATTTTATAATATAAAAAATTAATAAAATTATATTTATAACATATATGGTTTGAATGAGTATGATAGAATTCAAGACATAAGGTAAGGGAATTTTGTCTCAATTTTCCTTCTTTGAGACATACGTTACATTATAAAGGTATATTCAATTATGAGTTTTATATAAATTCTTATTAATATGTAATATCATGCGTTTATTTATATTAATTATAATTTATTTATCATTTTATATTATTCCTTCTTGGGTATTATGATTCAATGTTACCGAAGCCTTACAACATTTATGTTACAATCTAATCATTTATAAGGATTGTTTATGATTATGTATATAATGATGATATATAATGGTCTACCTCTAAATTAAACTCATTAATTATATTTTCCTCAAATTATTCATGATTTATTTAATTTATGTTACCATTTTGTTCACTCTTTTATAGATATGATAATTAAAAAAATGTTTTTAAGAAAAACTGACTTTTTTTTCTCTTCAGTCAAAAATATGAATTTTTTTAAACCATATTTCTAAAAAACATTAAAAGATAATTTATTACCCTATTATTATTTTTTAAATTCATTTTTTCCTTGGTCTTAATTTTTAAAATAAAATTAACAAAATATTTATATTTTCCCAAAATAATTCATTTTAGGATTTTGCTATAAATGGTAAAGGAATATTCATTTTAATATGTATAGAATGAATAAAAATTTTTCCATCATAACTAATTATCAAATTTAAGTTTAATTCATATTATTTAAACTATAACTTAAAAAAAATGTTATTATATACGTTTTTTTGTTCCAAAAAGAGTTTTTTTAGTTGAAGGATATTTTCCTCAAGAATGTTTTAAATGATATTTCAAAATTATTTTACATCTAAGATAACACCTGTGGGTGTTAGCTTTTCATTAACTATGAAATAATCAACAAATATAATTATTATTCATTCTCTGGATCTTTTATTTTTTGAGAAAATTATGTTTATGAAAATTGTTTCTCTTCTACAGGTTATACCATGATATAACAATTATGAAACCTACTTCTTTTCATGTGTTTTTCTATGATGAATTTATTATGAAACCTATCTATTTTCCATAGGTTATGATATTATGATACTATTATGATAAAAATTTCATTTAATGAGATATAATATAATGAAGTTTTATGATATTTTGGAACACATATGTATCATTTGATTATGTGATAGGTGGGACTAATGTCTCCCTCTAATACATTGTGTAATTATTTATATCTCAAGAAAAAATAATGGACTAGAATGGGGAGTTAAATCGATTAAGTAGGATAAGGATAGAATGGTAAGTGAACACAAATCAATAATGTAGAGCTATAAAGGATATGAAATCTAATTTAGTAAAGTACTTGTTCCGTTATGATAGTCATTGTACTGATCCCTGACTAATATGGGAACATTTTCTATGCTTATGTGTATTCCATAAATTCCATGCCTTATGATCTAATGGATCTTTCTCTTTGATTACATTATGAGTATTGTCTTAGGAATTGGAAATCAGTATTCAATAACTCATGATTATAATCTTTGATAGGCAGGGTATGGTATTCAAATGTTATTCTCATGTTCTCATACATTGTTTTCATTTTATTATTATTAATACCCCTTATTTACCATTACAAAGAATAATATACCACCCTTTATTAAGTTTTCATTCCCTATTATATGATGGTATTTATTATATTATATATATATATATAACAAGGGTGATAGTTATGAAGAACATTGTGGGAGATTATTTAGCTCACCTAAGGAGCATCGTTTTGTTTATAATGATGCTAAAGAATTGCAGTTCTCATGCATGTATTTATATAATGTAATAAATATACATGAAAAATGATTTATTATTTATGTATGAAAATATTGGTTTGATATAGAAATATAATGATATCAATGAAATTTAATCCTTTTTAGATCCCCATGATGGTTTACTACCTCATCCACATACACCCTCACTAAAGCATCCCCTATACAAAACTCCTCAATCTCCAAAAATGAGATAACTTCGTCAACAAATCCAAAACTAGAGAAATTAAATCAAATACTTTTTTCATATCATGGAAATACAATGATAAAATCTATAAAACAATTTCGACTAATTCAAATTATGGATATTCAAAGGATATAGTAATTATTTCAAAATGTGATTCTCTTATTTCTCATACTAAAACAACAACTTTCATGAAATAATATCTACCACTAAACAATTTATCTCTATATAGTAGAATTTATCCCAATAAGAATGATGAATCATGGATATACCAAAATGTGTTACAACTAGTGACCTATAGAACTCATTAAGAACCTCATATTATGTAAAAAATATAATTAATATCATCCTAGGAATTAGAATCTCATGTTTCTTATCCACAGACCATACCTCATGAGTATCTCCATGGATAACCTAATCGACTCACAAATCTATCTTACAATCTCCCGATTGAGACTTATCAACATTATTTAATAATTATGATTTTTCTATCATATTATACATTATATTCAGTGGCTATATTCCCGAATTTCCTGATTAAATGTTTAAATATTTAACATCATCCTATATGAATCTTTTGACTCATCAATAACATCTCTATTTGAATTATTTTCCAATGAATCAACAACTATATTCACACTCAATAGTGTATAGGTAATTTTTAATTCATTATACTATAATAATTCTTTCCACTTATAATGACATAGATTGAAATATACTTAATAGGATTTATACCTTAATATATTATAATATAAACACCAAAAATTGTTCAATAGTGAGTTAATTCCAACACCGCTTTACAAAAAACATAATTGTCACTAACTTAATGTCAACATTTAAAAAATTACTCTCATGAATATTTTACTAATATGCATTATAATAAAACACTATTATATGATGCATTATGATATATGTCAAAAAATAAGAGAATAATACCATGAACCCTCACACTTATCTTAGACTATTGGCAACTGAAGAACAAGACTACTGATCATTATCTCTATTATGTATTCAAACATTCCCAGACACTCCGCATTACACATAAATATTTGGAACATTATTTTCATGGATTTAATATATGATAAAATCTAAAATATATCATACATTAACAACCTATACTTTCCATTAATACCAAATAATCTATCAAAATCTATAATATTCTTTGGTGGAACCCAAGAAATGAATAATTTTACCTTTCAAGGGTCTATTTATATTCCTCTTTGAGATACAACATAACAAAATATATGAATATAAAAGGTCAAAACATGAATTTGGATAGATTTACAATTAGCAGAGGATATTATGGAACATATAATATAGTCTATGGATTATCATCATGATCCTCATCTAACATTGAAAACATAAGGATATCAAAAGTGAATATTTCCATAAACTTATCCAAAAACATTAAGAACACTTTGTTCATTAAGGCCATAAATAAATAGGTTGTTTGTGAAGAAAAATATCATAACAAAATAATAATGTTACCATATAGATATTAAAAGTATACCTTCATGGTATTGTCATCTTTCACCGACATTTTGATATATCAAATCAAAATACGATCCTAAAATAACTAGAATTATCCCATCAATTTGTTGAACAAATATTAAATCATCAATAGAAGATACTAATTCATTACTACCACATTTTTATCCCCTTAATATCTAATAAGGAATAATATATTACTATCCAAATTCATTATGAATAACATAAATGCACCCCATGGAAACAAACTACACCAAAATGAGAACATATTATAGCATATCATTGATATGAATCCATAAATCATATAAGTCAGTGGGTTTCCCCTCATTAGTATATCATCAATTAGAAGAAGTGGACAAATATAATTAAATTTCAAAAAAAAAATCTTTTTTTATTACAATCCAACAATAAATACGTTTATAATTAATTATAAATTTCTCATAATATGTTTAATTTTTGGTTAAAATATATTAATATAAACACCTTTTAAAGCATGCGGAGCAATAACTAGTCATGATTTAAATTAAATGTTTTTATATTAAGTTAAAAAATATGTTGGGATTATTTTATATATATATATATATATATAATATTTATAAAGAAAATAGAAGATTTTTGAAAAAGAATACAAATTGTTTTGGGAGAATAAAATCATACACCCAAGAAAAAAATTATATAAATTTGATAATTCAAATCCCATAAAGTTGAAATTTTAAATTAATCTAGATTATTGTATGGTGAAAATTTGTAAAATATGTTTCCATATATAATTTTTTATTTTTGATGGTTATCAAGGAAATAATAAGTTTAAATTACAATTAAAATTTCATATTGGAAAAATTAAACCTACCATTTCGTAATAACATGGAATATAATTAGTGAATTTGAATAACATTTTACAAGATAATATAATATATCAATAGAATCATTTAATTATTATATTTATCTTTAAAATTTTATCTAAATGATTTTTTTTTAAATATAAATTAGGAGTGAGAAAATCATATAGAAACCCCTCCGACTGATGGAAAACAAATTCTGCACCCACTTTCAACCACAGTTTATCCTACCTTAATGAATGTTATGCATTTTAAATTATTTTGATTTAAATTGGATACTGTAAAATTATTTTTATTTTATATTTGGGATAATAAATTGAATATTTGGTTTTCATGTATTTCTTTATAATTATATGTTATAATTTTTCTCATAAGCTTGTTCTTACCTTGTATATTGATTAGAACTATCTGGAACATTAATTAATCTTTCTTTATTTTTATCTAATTACTATTATTTTAATATTTATCAAATTAATGATATAACCCATATATTTTAAACAGTAATGTAGTTCATTTATTTTAGAGTTTGAATTGGTGACTTGTTTTTTTCCAATCTTCATATTTTAAATAGTTGTATGATCCTATACCATGGGAAGATTAAAGAAGTGATCTTATATAATATTAGGTGATTAGGCTTATAAATTTTACTCCGATTATATTATATAATATATGGGTTTAATTTTTTATTAATAAATTTATACTTTGTAAACTAATGATTTTATTTTTTATATAAAAAAAACCAAGCTAAACTAGCCCAAATAATAATGTAGAATTGAACAATATTCATTAATAATTTTAATTCAAAGTCATTTTTCGCTTCTTCAAAAAAACAACCAAAATTTTTGGACCATTTATAGTGAAAAATCTAAAAATATTTCTACGTTTTAATTCAGTTTTTCAGTCTCTATGGATTTGAGAACCAATCTATGATATAATAAAATACGTATACACATAAGGTAAATTTAGGAAAACAAATTTTTAGAGTTATTTGAGGGGAAAAATTATGAAAATTCGACCAAAATATTCTTTTATGAACTAAATTTCTCTATCCATACCCTAAATTATATTATATATTACACAATATCCAAAGGAATTACATTTTACACATGACACCATTTAAGCCATTTATTTAGGGTATGTAATCTTAAGGTATGGGAATCAAGTGATTCTAGGGGACATCCATGTTTATTTCCAAATTTTAAAAATAATATAGAAACTAATTTCAATCCCAATCCAATAGAGGATCTCCCATAAAACCCCAATTAGACCAATGTATGAATTATTTGGAAATTCCAAATAAGGGTGCCCCTACACATGGATAATTTATTGGATCAACAAAAAGGACTATTTTACACATTACTGGACTCGTTACTCCTTTTGAATCAAATATACCTTTCATGGTGAAGAAAACTAAATATCCTACCCCATGAAAAAATGTACCTTGAAACCCTTAATGGGATAGAGTCTGATGATCATTACCTTCATGTAAAAGTTATTAATAAAATTATTGGGACCACATTCTCTATAATCAAATTGATTTAGCTAAGATAAAAATATTCCTTTTTCCCTTAAGATATCAAACAATGTTTTTTTTCAACATATTAATACTTGAATACTTCCATTTATAGGATTAATTAAAAATAAATTTTTAAAAAAAATTATACACCACACAAGAAGGTTTTATATAAAAATTGTATTCAAGAAATATTATAAAAATATTGATATTATTTTTATGAAATAAAAAAATGTTTCAAAAATACACTACACATCATGTGTCACCCTAGTTTCTAAATCCTATAAAAAAATTGATTTATGGAGAGTTTTTCATCCCAAGAATAATTATCCATATACATGATGTGTAATTGAAAATTGATGAATAAAGCCCCCAAGGATTCTTATAAGTATCTAAAAGTTATGGATGACCAAATTAAATCATAAGGAATCATTCTTAATATGATAAGGCTCCAAAATTTAGTGATATTGACACTAATATGGATTATGAAATCCTTAGTGACAAACATGCATCTATTTCATTGATGGATAATGGAATAAACCATATTAAAGTATTTTATGTCAAAAATGATTTTGGTATTTTTAAAATTAGGGGGAAACATGACTATATTACTTATAATTTTTTAATATTTCCATTATGAAAGTAATTGATTCTGGGAGAACCATTTGTGGTGGTTAAATAAATATATTTTTAAAAGCCATAGTATTAAAACAATTTAGTCTGAGTTATAATGGCCATCACGAATTCTGTTTAAGGGGTAGTCTATAACCTATTAATCCACATTTCTTTAATACTTAACCTCCACAAAACATCATAGCTCATAACAATTATCAATTATAGATATCCAAATTCTAGATTCCCCAAATGAAATTCTAATAAACCATCCGAAAACCGTAATATCCTCCTGGGATAAATCAACCCACTCAAGACATGTTCCCCTTTATTTCACAAAATTTATACAATTTATTGATAATGTATTAAGATATATTTAATTGAAATTTTTCTTTTATCAATTTATAATTTAAAACATGTGATACATGTAAGGAACACATTCTCACACAAGATTTACCTTATTCAAAGTTATGGGGAAAATTGATTTTCACATAAAACTATTATAAAAAACTACAAGATGAAATTATTTTATTGAGTAAGAAAGCCACTGAAAAACTTATTCCAACTAATCATACTAACAACAAGGTTCAAAATTATCATGATAATTATAAATTATCGACCTTAAAATATGATAAAAATAAAGCGATCATTTAGAAACCACCACCTCGAACAATAATCTGTCAAACAACCCAATTGCCTAAAATATTTAGGGGAAAATCCAAACCTAAGAGGACTACTACATTAAGGTATATATGCTCTCTTATTATAATCAATATACAAAATCATGTTTAAATATAAATCATATCATCATTCACAAAGTACTGTAAGGACTTGTTCACATTAAATAAGATATTCTCTCATAATAACCTTGTATAATTGGATACTAATGTGGGAACCACCCACTAGGGTACCATGACTCCAATGTTAATGGAATATATTTATAGTAACATAATAGATAAAATAGGATAGAAATATTTTCAAACACCTATATGAACATGGATCAAATAATAACATAATTGTATATACCATGAAATTAGTATTTAGGATTTGGGATCTCAAATATATATCTATCACAACCAAACATAATGAATGTAACACCAAAATATTATATATCTATTTCCTTTGAATTAAAATTATTGTATTCAATATCATTATTTTCATGAAAACCCATGTCTAAATAAATTGTGATCGAGTAATCATTAATAACTAATATGATAATTTTTATGAGAAGAATTGTAACATTCATTATATGAAAATTATGTATGCTGGTTTTAAATAATAAAATTTATTTATTAATATAGAATAAATAATTACTCAATTTTCAGTAAATTAGTTTTATTCTTCAATATTATGTTTTATTCAAAAAAAAATATTTTTATAGATTTTTTCATGTTGAAATTATACTTATTTGTACTATTTTATAGAAATTATATTTTATGTAATGAATATAATTTTTTAAATAAAAATTTCAATATTATCTTAGGGTTATTTTTTAGGATTTTTCAAAAAATATTTATTTTACATTGAATAATAAATCATATCGATTTTTGTAAACATATATTTTCCCCCCAAATAATGTAGCTTAAAAGTACCATTATGTATTTAATTTCAAATTAAATTAACATAAACCTCACTTAATAATAAATAATCTAATTATTTACATAGAAGTCATCATTATTCATGGTTCTAGTATAATTTTACTTTTTGGCATAAAAACTAATTTTTCTAAAAACTATATCTATAAAAAATATGTTTTTTATATTAATAAATTAAATAAATATCTATAAATTAATATTATTATAGAAATATATAAATTATATATTCATTTATATATTTTAAAATTTGATTTATGCATTTTTCATGTAATGATGGATCCTCTGTCAGCTTTTTCTTTTCATTTTTAGGTTTGTTCATGTGTCTGGGATATGAGTTGAACTTATTGATTTTTTGAACATGTTTTTTGGCCATTATATTTAAAACATGGGATGTTTCAAAACCATATTAGAGGTTATGGTGTTCCTATTAGTTTTCTATGTAAAATAATATAGGCTGAAATTCCGAGCAGTTTGGTATATCCTTGGATAGAACATGCTCGTAGTTTTCCTCTTAACAAAAGACATGGCGATATAACCATGCTATGATATAGGTTGTGCTGTGTCAAAATATTTAAATTTCTTCTAACTCATCATGGTTGTTTCCCTTGTACTATCTACTAGGTGGGGCCACTATAGTCATGGAGGATTTACTAGGGAATGGTGGCAGTAGTTTATGTTTTTAAAAATACCTGAATGGACTATGGTCATTTGAGTGTTATTATGCCAGCCACATGAGACATTAGTTTGTGGGGGGTAAAGAATATTTTGACCTTTCCCATATTTTTAACAAATCATTATCCCACATTTTTTTAAGAATCCAGATATAGAATTGTTTTGTAAGGGGGGGGGGGTTCGGAATTCATTTACTATTAAGTAGTGGTTTCAGGTGACACATTTCATCATGGGAATTCTATATTTAAATCAAGGATCATGAGCCCGTCTAAATTTTATTAATTCTTCCTTTTTCAAAATTTAAATATGTTCAATCCTCAAAAAAATTATCCAATCAAAGGTATGGACATTGTGTATAAGGTTTTGTTCTGGATTCTAGATTTCTATGACAAACATAAATTATTTTAATAATAAAATAATATATTAATTATTCTTAATTTACATACCAATTGAATATATCTTTTCCCAAAAATTATATATTTGATTATAATTTTTTATAATTTTGTTATACTTCTCATTCATTGTATTATACCAACATTGGAAAACATAATGTGATCATTGTTGAATGATCACCTTTGTGTTTCATGTCTTTCTCCATTTGTTTTATATCAATTATTAGAATTCAACTATATCTAAGAACCCATCAAAAGGTGCATTCTATTTGAATTTTTTATAATTTTTTGTGCAGTTTTGGTTTCAAGGTAATATACTTAATAGAGGTGTGACAGTAACGAAAAAAACCAATGGTAGTTTGAATTGTGATGGTTCTTTTAGTCAGATCATGTGGTTATTTTTATAAAGGTGTGATGATGAAAGATTTTGAAGACACGGGTGGATAGAATTCCACCATTGATGATGACCCTCGCATGGTTTACAGAATGCATGGTCATTTCATGTGAGACTCACAAAAAAATAATTTGATAAAACCACATGAGTGAAGACACATGAAATATCAAGTTTTTCAAGAAAATTAAGACCTATAGGGTTTGAAATTTGAACAAACAAATATCACATGGACCCCTCCTCATGATAGATAGATTTATGAGTTGATAAAAATATAATAAATGAAAATAATTTTTCTATATGTTATGTGACTCATTATCCATATTCTGTGTGAGCATGGATGTGTTCCATCTAACTTTATCTGGGTGATCTCATTTTTTTCTCATGATGGTATATTGAGGTTGTAACAACCCAAGATCCAAGATTTTATTTCTCTTTAAATAATTTTACTTCGTTAATATCTTGTGTTTCATGCAACACCTGGTTTAATCGAACAGTGATATACTAATAACATATTATTATTTGACATTAATTTACTATCTATTTGATTATAAATTTTGTATATAGATAAATAAATTATAAAAAAACTGTGGTTAAAATCATTTCATTTATTATCAATTTATAAAAAATAAAAAATACCACTATTCAAAATGAAAAAGATGGTTTTTCAGAAGAACTATTTGTATACACATAGTGTATTTTCAAATTCATAAATTAATTTAATCTCTATTATTTAATGATTTTATTGAAATATATATATTACATATTCAATAAAAAAATAAAAAAATCATTTAATAATTTTTTCTATTAATGGGGTAAGAATAAACCAAGTGTCACACATAAAATGTATTTTTTCTGAAACAAAATAGGCTTCATTCCCTTTTCCAGGTTTTCATTCAAAATTAATTTAATCCAATAATTTTTAATTAATTCTATAAAATTCATTAAATTTTAATGATTATGATGTTTAAATTTTTTAAATAATTCCCTTTAATTTTTTTGACATTTTTTAGTTGTTCCCATAGTAAACATTATTACCTTGGTAAAGGGAAAGTAATATTAAAATATATTAAAACTAATGTATTAGTTAAATGTTTTATATTGAAATTATAAGTTCACATATTATAGTTTCCCCTTTTCACCTTTGGTTCCAAATTTAATTTATTAAGGGATGCATTTCCCATAAATTGTTCTATAATATATTTAATTCTAAACATGCCACAAAATTTCACTCTTGTGCTGTTAGATATCTATTATGTGTCAACAAATTTAAGAAGTAGAAGTTATGAAAAAAACTATAATAATATATATTATGAGTAAAAGAATTATATTTATAATGAATATTTAGTACTAATATTTTTTTATTAAATAATTTTCTTAATTTTTTTGGCAACATTAATATCATATTTATTCAACTGAAAAAAATAAAATATATTAAGAAAATTAAAAGTAATAAAAATGATGGATTTTTAGTGTTCCATGAATTTTTTAAATAAATAAGTAAATTTTTGTGAAATTTGAAATGATTATATTTTATTTTTATTTTTTCCTTGGGGTCGTTCAGTTCAAATTAAGATAAGAGTTCCAAAATTGACATTAACAATGCTTTTTGGAAAATAATATTATAATAAATGATTTAATATTAATAAAAATATTATATTTATCCTTTTGAATTAAAATGGTTTAAAATAACATACATGTTTCATTTCAGATTCACTTTTCAATTTTCTTTAATAGTCTTATCCATTTATTTTTTAGATAATTTTAACCATGGTTAAGGTCAAACATAATTAACAAAGGGATTAATTAAAAATATATGGTTTAAACTGACAAAAAATTAATTCTAAATTTAATTTAATGATGTTATTTAAAAATATGAACTATATAGTTTAATTAATATCCATTTTTAATCATGTTTCCTTAGAATGACTATTATATATTAATCTTTTAAGAAATTACATGTTTGTCTTGGCCCTCGCTTATAAAGGACAGCACTCCTTTCTCTTCCTTAAAAACAATTAAGCCTTCTACAAGAACCATATCATACCATAACATATTATCTTATACATTCCCATATATAAATTAGATAGGTGTTTGAATCTATTGAAACCAACCATATGGTCCTTAATATAACATATAGTGGAGTTGTTTCAAAGATGAGGTGATCTTCATAACCAATCAAATTCATTTAAATTCTCATTTCACCTCCACTAAATTTTTTATATTACTAATAAAATAATAAATTTATAATAATAAATATATTTAAATGTAAATTATGGTTATGAAGAAAGTATTATTCACCCTCTAAACATAAAATGGTATTTTAAAGTATCTCTTGTGTATATATGCAGTTTATCGTCTCCATATAGAGATACAATTAATTTCTCCCCACCAAATTTCATGGTATGTTATTATGATGGGTATTTTGTTTATATATGGTAATTTTGAAATAATTATACTTATTTAATTATAATATAACATCTATACATTTACTTTTAAATCTTTTGGAAAACAATAATGACGTTTGTCCGTATGTTTGGACTACCACCTCTATTAAGAGATGTGCTTGGTTTTTATTTATAGTTTTCATGGATGATAATAAGAATGTATAAATAATTAATAAATATGATATAAATGATATTATATTTATTTTTGAAATGTTAATTAATATATACCACTCTTACATTTCATTCTTCAAAAACATAAAACAACATTCTTGCATATATATGATCTGTCATCTACATGAATGGTGTAGTTAAATTTTCTATATATAAAAATTTAGGATTACAATATATATATATAATATATTACATGAATATAAATATTAAATATATATATATATGATAGAACAAAGATCAAATTATAATGACCCAAACTATTTAACCCAAATATAAATGAAAAACAAAGGAGATATCACCCTAAATATTGATTTAAATAAAACAATTCATTATAAAATGTGGAAAAAAAATTATAAGTAAATCATATATGTTATTATATATAAAGAATATTGATTTTTAATATATTTATCACAAGTACATTTTTTTTATATTATATTTCAATGAACATTAAATAAGTTTTACCTAAGGTATGAAATTTTCATATCACATTTATTTCATTGAGGCACAAGCAACATTCTCCAATTTTTTATTTTATGTAGTGTATGTACTCCACAAAATTATTATTATTATTATTATTATTATTATTATTATTAAATTTATGTGTATTTTTATATAAATATTTGTTTATTCATTTCATGAGGCTTACGATTCCAATGTAATAATTGTGTAATGGGTTTTTTGTTACAATCTCATTATATATCGGGATTGTTTATGATTATGCATCCCATTATGAAATTTAATTTTATAAATCTTATGAATATCAAAACAATTATCCTTATATGGTTATTTATATAAAATAAATTCATCCTTTTCATTTTCCTCTCATTTTGTATTCATGATACTGAAGGGGGGTTTTTAAAGAAAATGATCTTTATTTCTCTCTTCGGTCGAAAATCCTTTATCAACCTTGTATATGCTTTCTAAAAATGTTTTCAATAAATATTTTAATATTATAAAATTATTTTTCAATGTAATTTTTACAAATTATTTAATATTTACAAAATAGTTGAATATGAATCTTCTTCTCATTATCTGAATGAGTAAATTTTTCACTATTTAAAAAAATGTGAATGAAGTGGTTTATTTAAATGCATATAAAATGAAAATAAATTTCATAAAATCATGAATGACCAATAATATAAATTATTATCTATATCTTACCATGTATAACTTTATGGAAAATTATTTCTACATAATTTTGTGAATTTTCAGTTTTGGAAAACTTAATCTCAAATCAAAAAGGGTGTCTTCCTCAAGATTGTTTTAATGATATTATAATGTTTTTTCTACTCATAAAGGTAAATAATGATTTATTTAACTTATACAATTATAGGGATAGGATCCAAGGGTACCATCCATATTCTTTCTATTTATAGATTATAGTTATGATCACAATATATTTATGAAACACATTCATTTTCCATGGGAAACAATTTCATCAAGCGATGAAAAGATTATGAAACATGTTTCTATTCTATGGGTTATGAAATGATGAAATTTTTATTAAACTAATTTAATATCATTGGATGAAATATGATTAGTAGTTTATGATGTTGTGGAATACAAATGTATGATTTTAATTATGTGAAGGGTGTACCAAGAATTCTATATCCCCATAAAGCATTGAGTAAATAATGATATCACGTGATATAAATAAGACTTTAATGGGGAGTGAACCCATATCAATAAGGTATTATATCCTCAATGATATATATTAGAATGATGTTTTGAGCAGTGAACAGAATACATTATGATATTATTCGATTCGATCATTTTCAACTGTTGAAATGGGTTTTTATGCTTATGTGTATTCCAAAAACTCATGTCATATGACATTGTTATGATCCCATGAATCATGTTCTTATAAAATATCATGATTTATTCCTTGAATATATAGCAAGATCTATTATATATTGGGTATGATTTAAATTTTTTTATCATGTTTTCATGTAATTATTCATATATTCTCTTTAGGTGATCATTGATATCATACTTATTTACCCAAAATATACATATTTTCTCACCCTTTATTCTTTTTCCATATACCTATGTTATGATGAGTGGTATTGTGTTTTATATGTATAATAAGGGTTCTATTTATGTATATTTTAGAGGTAAACGATGTAGTAAACTTATACGCTAGATGTTTATGTACCCATTTTGTCAAAGAAACTAGGCCTTAACGGTTATGGCATGGATCATTATCTAAAAATATGTAATATATATGTATAGAAATTAGTGTTCAGTATATTTAATATCATATAAATTTTTAGTTACAAATTTTAATGTCTTGTGAGAATAAATTAGTTAGAACCATGGGGAAAATTTTATGTATAGTATAACATCCCCATGTTTTGGTAATGATCATAGATGACCTTGGTTAAAGATAAGGTGACATATATTGAGAAGAATGTTTCATTATTTTGACATCCAATTAATTATTTTTCATGATTTGGTGGTAATACACTATGATAAATATTTCTCAAACTATTTTTTAGTTTTATTTAATGGATTGAACGTGAAAAAACCACATAAATGTAGAATGTGATAGACAATGAAATGCTTTTCCTCCAGAGAAACAAAATGTTATTATAGATGAAAAAAATATAGTGTTTTAATTCTCACGTTACATTCTCAAGTTATGAATCATGATAATATTAAAAATTATAAATTTTGGGAACAATTTTCTATTGAGTATTTCATATGAAAATAACCACCTTATTTTAGTTGGTCCACTATTCCACTAGTCACTGAGAAAAGGATCACTATAACTAAAATGATATATTCAATTTTCTGGTGTTCAGAACATTAAAAAGACATCTATTCATCTATCTTGTGGAATAAAAAGAATATAAATATCATATTCTTATGAATCGTATGATGAAATTCACTCTATATAATGGTATTGGCTTAATAGGTTATTTTTTATTAATTTCATTCCCTATATTCTTCATATTAAAATAGATATGGAATTCCTAAGGGACAAGTAAAGTGATAATGAATCTATTGGAATATATGATGAATGTTTTGTATGACTTATTAGTTAAACCATTAGTATTATCACGAAACATGAGATTATGGTTCATCGATTCATCAGTTCCATGAAAACAATTGTTTTAATGAAATCATCCAAAATATATATCAGTAGCTAAGAATAATTCATTTGAGGCTATTTCAAGGTGATGTTGGATATTATAATCACTTATCCATCTCTTGGTTTTCATATTAAAATAAATATGGAATTCAAATTAAATACAAGAAAAACATATAAATAATAATTTGATCATTCCCTTATGCTAGATGTATTGAAAAAAAATGGTGGTAATTGTCTTAAGGGGACTGGACAACATATTATGTTTAGAACGGAAGTTCATTACATATTTTAATCCTGATGTGATGTTAAGAAGTTAGTTAATGATGAGAATAGAGTGTAAGCACTATATAATGTACCACCCACCCTCTAGTGTTTCAAATGAATGGATTATGAGAATTATACTAAACAATACTCTAATATGAATTTCAATAATTAATACCAATATTTGTAACCTCTTACTACCGAGAGACCAAAGTAGAAATCATGTGATAACAATTTTTGATGGGGGGGTGATAATAACATGATTAAAGGTACACTTACCATCCACTATAAAACTGATAATGTCTTATTTAACTATGGTTTTTCCCAATCATTTTTATTTGACTCATTTTATATGGGTATCAAAATTACACCCTAATGATTATATATTGAATTTTCAGTAAAATACCCTAATGGTTTGATAATCAAATCTATAACCTAAAAATCTTCTCCAGTTGATGTTTTTGGGAATTGGATTCTTTAGAATTTTTTTATTATCCCTCTGGTTTAATTTCATATTATCTTAGGCCTGTATTTTATTACTTTATAGAAATACCACATTAATTTCCATGGTAGGGAGTTCATGTTTGACAATTTGAACTTACCAAGGATTTGTTATCTGTGTGATGATAAATATGAACTTATAACTAAAATCACATCGATTATATTTTTGTTGACTAATATTAGAATGTAATTTTTATCTCAAATGGTTTTTGGTAAAATCAAAATCAATGATACTTCTGTTGTAAAAAGTTCATTCATTTATATCTAGAATAATTTCTTAGTGTTCCTATGAGTCGTGATGTTTCGTTATAAATAAAAATCATATATATTTCTATACATATTTTAATTATTCTTTATATAATGTCCCTAATAGAGTTTATAAAATATAAAAAAGAAACAATCGAATAATCTTGAAAAGTGATTCATTTTACCCAGTGTGTCACCTAGGGGTGCACCGAGTCTTTTTGTTAAGAAGACTAAATGATAAATGTGGATCTAAATAGATTATCATGAACTTATCAAGATTATAATAAATAATAAGTATTATATATACTATATTAATGTATTGTTTGATAAATAACATAGATCTCAATACTTTTCTATGGTTGACCTTTATTTAGGATACAATCAATTGGGGTCAAATAAAAGAATATACCTAAGGCAGCATTCCATACAAGGTATGGAAACTATGAATTGAAAATAATTGCATTTGGCCTTACTAATTCTTCAACTATATTCAGGTATATAATGAATATAACTGATAAATATTACTTTCATCGTCTTTTTGTGGCTTTTAAAGATGATATAATTATATATTCAAAGATAAATAAAGAACATGAAAGTCATTTTATAATTTTCCATTAGATCCTAAATAATGACTTGATTTTTGAAATAATTTTAAATTGTTGATTTTTGTCTTTGAAGAATTTAATTTATGGGTCATAGTATTGTATGTGAGTGTATATCTGTAGATCCTTCAAATACATGAGTTATTTAATTTTGTCTCAGACTAACCCTAGTGATTGAGATGTATTTTTTCATGGTTTGGATAGATATTAAAGATTATTTGGGTATATTTTCTCTCAAATGTATAATCAACTCACTATGTTAATTTGGAAAGGGATAATTTCCTTAATATTGAATAATTTGAAGAAAAATACATGGAAATCAAGATATGGTAAGTAATTTTACATATACATACACTAATATATAGTGGAGAAGGTTTTATAATCATTAAAGATTCATTAAAGAAGGTTTTGGGGTTTATTATCCATAATACCAAAATTGTGATATATTATGACTCACACAAATTAAAGGTTTGTAAAAAAATTACCCCATTCATGAGTTAGAGTTAGCATTGGTAATTTTTACATTAAATATATAAAGGCATGGTCATTATGGAGAAATGTTTTATATATAAATTGATGAAAAAATTTAATGTTTATTTTTACACATAAATGGCTGAATTCAGACCAGGGAACACATTTAGGTTTAATTAAGGATTATGATTTCCCAATACATTACCACTCTCAGAAAGTGAAAAATGTGTAAGATTCTATAAGTTGAAAGGATACTAGTAAATTATCTATGACGAGGTTCATAAATGATGCAGTATTTTGGGATTTTAAATGGGTGGACCTTAAAATATTGAGGGAAGGGGTGAAATAAATCTTTCTCAAATGAGTCTTCAACCATCTATCCATGTTTTTATTAAAGATATGTGGAAGGATAATAGAGGTATATTTAAAATTTTTGAAATTTTATTGATTTTAACATCTAATTTTGATACAATTTTAGTGTTAAAAAAATTATGAGTTCAATCCATACTATATTTGAATAAGGATCTATTATAAGAGGCTCAAAATTCATCATTCTCTATTCAAAATGGAAGTATGAGGATATATATAGATCTAAATGATTATTTATGGTGTGACATAAAAAATATAGATATTAATAATTCTATATCTTAGTTATTAATATATCAATAATTTTAGTATAACTGATAGAAGTTTTCATGGATGTTATAAATAGTACCCATATAGAAATAGAAATATGAAAATGTCACCATATACTTTGTCATCAGTCTCTCCAAAACATCTATGGGATATAATTCTATTTGGGTTGTTGGGATAACCATAAAAATTTAGAACACTTAGTTTCCAAAAAAATAAGACTTCCCTCTTTATCATATTTCAATAATATACATTAAGGAAGTCATAGGATTTAATGCAGTACTATGTTTAACTCTATTTGATCAGGATTCAAGGTTTACCCCAATGTTTTGGTGAAGTATTTATTGGGATCTTGATACAATGATTCTTTTCAATATGGCATATCATTCTCAAAAAAATGGTCTCTCCAATAGAACCATTCGATCCCTATAGGACATGTTCAGATATAGTTCTATTGGTATAAAAGGTGTTTTTAATCAAAACCTTCCTCTGTTTGAGTTTTCTTACTATAATTTCATTCTCTCGATCATTCAGATGACTCCTTGTAAATCTCTATATGTAAAGAAGTGTACAACTATTATATAATATGATGAAGTAAGGTAAATAAAAATATTAATAAATAAGATATCTAGATAAATTTTGAAGAAATATATATCCATTAAACATTACATAAAGGAATACAAGAGTTAATTGAAATGTAATACAGAAAATCATTGGTCTGATCTGCAATTTGAGGTTGACCAGAATGTTTTCCAATGAATTTCTCCACTGGATAAGATTACGAGAATCATAAATAATGTAAATATGATCAATGGGTATATTTTTCCTTCCATGATACATGATCAAGTAGTAAAAATGTTTTATCACATGTAAATTCAACAAATCATCTCTCAAATTCATGATCTATTCCTTGTATATGTCATGAGGAAGTACATAATTAATCATTCAAATTTACTGAACAAAGAGGTTATACTGTTGGATCCTGAAATTTATTTTGAGTAAATGTTTGTAGAAATCTTGGATCGTAGAAATAAATTTCTATGAAACAAACATACTAACCTTATTAATGCTCTCGGGATGAAGATAATTTTTTTAATTTACTTAGGAGCACAATGATGTAATGAAGCAGATATATCATCAGTTTATTATTATAATAAAAATACTCAATGGTTAAATTTATTTTAATGCGGTATAATATATAAACCTAATATTTTAGAATATATTTATTTTATGATAATTTTATTTCATAATTTCTTACATTACGTGGGACACAGAGTTTAAAATAACAGTGATAAAGAATTAAAATATTATTTTAAGATATATATCACGTAAATTATATATTTACTAACATTTGTAAGAAAAAATAAATTATGAAATTTTTTATTACATATATATATAATTAAATAAATTTTTATCAATTAGTTAAAAATTCAAAATCTTTTGAAAATAACTTTTTTTATGAAAATCAGTTTTTATGCATGTGATGATTTTTTTTTGATAAATTAAATTAATAATTATTGGTGAGTAAAATTTATTAATAATTTATGTTATATATTTATTCAAATTTTTTAACATTCATGTAATATTTGTTTTCTAATAATGGAATAATAATTAACCATGTTTTATGCTCGAAAATGTATTTTTCTAAAAATTGTTTCCATAAACTTTTTCACACATAAGTTTAAAATTAATCAATGATACTTATAGGTATGAAATTTGATAAAATGTATTTAGTATTATGAATATGGAGGTTCATATTTTTTAAATAGATCCATTTTATTATTTGGGAATTATGAATAGAAATAGTGGTAAAATTTATTACCTTAGCTGGAGGTGAATCAGGTCAAAATAGGATATAACTAAATATTAAGGTCATAATTGGATGAATTTAATTCAACCCTTATCCACATAGGTTATTAATATATTTTTTAGAGACATTTTTCCATAAAATGATCTATATAATACATAAATTTATGAAAATTAATAAATGTCACTCTCTTATATTTAAATATGAATTTTGAGTCCACATAGGGAAAAAGGAATGTTATAAATGAATAAAAAATTATATTTTTTTAATTAAATTATATTCATATTGGTAACTTTTTTCTAATTTTGTAGGATTAAATAATTACCTGAAATTCATGTGCATCACTAATATGATATATAGTAAATTAATGAAAAATTAAAATAGTTTATTTTAAAAATAATAAAAGTAATCTAATTTCAGTGATTTATAGAGTTCCCTGAATAATTTAGATAAATATAACAAATTAGTGTTGTTTAAAAGTATTATCTTAATGTATAAAAAAATTTATATTCCATTAAGGACAAATTAAAAGAATAGTTCCAAAATGGACATTAATGATATTTTAATAAATAATATATTATTAAATGATTTAAAATTTATAAAAAAACATATCATTAGATATGTGAATGTAATATGATTGGAGAAATCATGAATAGTCCATTAATCAGTCACTTCTCCATTTATGATATAATTCATTACCCTTAATGGTTAAAATAACTGTTACCACAATTAAGGTCAAGAATAATTTAAAAAAAGATTAATCAAAATGATGAGAATTAAAATTATACCAAAACTGGTCTAAAATTCATTGGATGGTATTATTTTAAATATAAAACCATTTTTTTCATATTCAGATCTATTTGGAATCGTTTTCCTTAATAAATACATTATAATATTTTAATCTATTATGAACATCTGTGTGTGTCATCTCCCTCCCTTTTAAATAGACACCCCCCCATTCCTCTTCATTAAAACACACTACACCAGCTAGCTTAATTTACCCAAAAACAATTTTCTTTTACACTCTCCTATACATAATATAGTGGTTTTTTCAATTCCTAAATACCAACTGTGGGGTCATTAAAATAATTTATAGAGGATTTGTTTCAAATAAGAGTTAATCTAATTAATCAATCACATTGTTTTAAATTTTTTTCCCCTCCTATAATTCAATTATATTTTCCATAAAATAATAAATTTATTATTAGAAATAAAGTGACATTTTATTATGGTTATTAAAACACCTTTCTTCATAATATTTCTATAAAATTGAATGTGAACATATAACTCATGTGTACGTAGGGAATATAGTCTTCATGT
This sequence comes from Viscum album, assembly GCA_963277665.1. Classification (NCBI taxonomy): domain Eukaryota; kingdom Viridiplantae; phylum Streptophyta; class Magnoliopsida; order Santalales; family Viscaceae; genus Viscum; species Viscum album. The sequence goes on along the minus strand of OY728150.1, from coordinate 28,293,265 downwards.
ATCAATAAAATTAATTTTCCACCACCATATTGCATCGATAGTAATTATGATGGAATTAATTGTTTTATATTATATGTATTATATAATTATAAATTTATAATTATATTATCAAATCCACATTCTTAACTTCCAATCTGTTTATAAAAAAATTACATCGATCATGCATAAATGTAGACTACCACCTTCACGTAGTGATGTGATTTGTTTTTAATTTCCCATTTACATTAATATTAATAGTTATTTATATAATTAATATATATGATATGATAATTATTCATTATTGTTGAATTAATATTTACCTTTCTTATATTACAACCAATTTAAAATTGATACAACATTCATGTGTACGTATGACCTACCATCTCCATGAATGGTGTAATTAATTTTTATAAATATAAATTTTTTTAAAAGAATCTAAATATATATTTATATATTTATTAAAAATTATTCATATTTAGGAACCATGATCAGATAACAGGGGCCACAACTACCATACCGAAGCATACATGAAAAATGTATCATATGTAACCTACACTAATGAATTTAATAAAAAAATTATAAATAAACAGGTGATAAAAGGTAATATGTAAATCATATATGTTATGATATAAATGATTATGGTTCTGGAATAAATTTATTTGAAATTTAGTTAAATTATACATGATTTTCGAATGAGTGTGGTGGAACTGAAACCTAAGTTAATGTATTTTCATCTCAATTTTATTTCTATGGGACACATTCTATATTCAACACTTATTTATATTATATCATTTGTTAATCTATCTTTTGACAATTTTATAAGCTATGTTTGTCAAAATAAACTTATTCTTTATGATTGGGACATCAAAATTTACTTTGTGTGAATTTTTGGTATTTTTCCGATAAAGTTCATTTTATAATGAATAGTGAAAAATGTTGTATTTTAATTCAAAACCTCTTTTTAATATAATTTATTTATATGATTAGATTATATTTTGAATTGGTTTTGAAGTTAAATTAGAATATATTTTTACCATTTATTCCAATGGTGGTCATTGAATCAATTTCACTTTGAAATTGGACTTAAACTGGTGTCAATCTTTTGATACTTATTGTTTCATAAAAACTCACTATTTGTCATGACGGCGGGAATTAATTATTAAATTAATTAATGTAAATTATATTATTTGAATTTTTTAAAATAGACATCATTTTTGAATTCATAATATCAAATATATCTTAGGGTGAAGTTTTGATATTTTTCTGAAAAACATCAATTTTTGATGAATAGTGAAACCACTAAGTAGTAGTTAAAGAAACTGATTTTTCGTTTAAATGAAACTTTGCCACTTCTGTGATTTGATTTTTAAAAATATGACATAAATGGTTTTAATTAAGAATTAAAATTTGGTTCAACGAGATTAAAATAATTTTTTGGTGAATAGTAACTTTTATGTTTTTAATCGCGATTAGAGGTAATTAGTGTAGTTTAAGGTAAAAATAATGATTTAATAATATGAGATGAGCTTGACACATGTCCTACCCTCATTGGATGTGTCATGACCGACCACGAAAATCCATGGGTCAACTTGGGGACCCCATGGATCCACTTTGGTTGGGAAATGACATAAATAACTTTTTATTTAATGTAAAAGTAAAAATGACACAAACATGAGATGTTTTACTAAAACAATTTTTAAATGGGGTCATACAAGTCTTATTTTTTACTATAAATATTAATTAGAAAGATAATAATATTAACTACATCGTGATATTTTTTTTATAATTTTTATGCATTAAATATATTAAATTATTTATGACATCATGATGATGCAGCGATTACCTCATTAATAAAGGATTTAAATAAAATGAAAAGATAATGTAAAATCTATGACCTAAACATGTCCAAAACCTATTTGATGGGTATATTTCGAACCCTTTTCACCTTATCTTCGAATTATATCAATGTGGGACCTTTTGAATCCGAAACTCATTTTAAAATAAACTGACATTTCTTTACATTCCAAGAGTGCCCCTCCTCTCCTCTTATAAAAGGCCCCCACCTCTACCTCATTACCCACACTTCCAAAGCCTTTGGCTCGGCCAAACCCTGCCCATTTTGTCTCTCCACTTCCCTCTATTACTTCTTTAATCCTCACTTTGGGAAGAAGTCTTCCCAAAGAAGCCTTTGAGCTCAAACCAAAGGGAGTTACCAGATTTTAAGGTAATGTCTTCACTTGAGTCCTTTTGTTTTATTTTGCTTCTCCAACCCCCTAAACTCTTTTTATTCATTTATTTTGTAAAAACTCAAGTATCTTCAATATACTAGGATGTTGTTATAAGAATGATTCGAGCTACACTTTCACACACCTACATCTAATGGTTAAAGAACATACTGTTTCCGTGGATGGTGAATTTATGCCTCCCGAAATGATGATTGTTCAACATTATTTTAGCACCTTCATAGGTGTCCATTAAGATGACACTATATTTATATATGATATATAATATGTTTATGTTTTCCTTAAGCTTCTGTATTTTTTATTTTGGGTATACCTTTATGGTTTCCATTATGGGTAAACGAAATATCTTCATTTAAGGAAGTGCGGACTACCGCCCCCTCAAAGTGATTTGATTCGTTAATACCATATGTGGGACATATAAAGGATGGAGTTAAGATATTATATATGATATTGCACTGGAATTATAATATACCTTTATATCATTATGATTCCATTCTATACAATACGAAATAGAAATGAAAGTAGCGTTCATGCGTACGCACGGCTTACCGTCTCCATGAACGATGCATTTCATTTCTTACCTCTAAATGATTATGTAATATTATAAATGCATGCATGTAATGGATATATATGACATATATGATATCTATATCATGAATACCATTCTACATATAATGGATACATGAACAACTTGTAATTATAAAGGGATTATTTTTTACTCAAGTACCAATGATCGTTAAAACGACCGTTATTAACTTAAATAATTACATAGTGTTCATGACATGTCAATAAGTGATATAAAAGGAATAATGAACTTGAAAAAGGTTGTTAAACAAGTTGAAATTAACTCAAGTTTATTATTCAGTATATTAAAGAACGACCGAGTCAAGTCGGACCCGAGGTATGGGACTTCGTCTCAATCTCCTTTCATTGAGGCATATTTTGTTTTATACACAACCTTCTCTTATACGGTGTATAAACCCCTTTGACTTTTACATTTATTAAAAAGGAATATTTTTTATATGAAGCGTTTAATAAATGACAAAAGGGAATGTTTTTGTCATACGTATGTGGCGACAATGACTTCTCCGCCGCCATGACCATTATTTGAGTTTCGGCTTCCTCTACAAGCCATACCTTTTTTTAAAAGAAAAATAAATACCATGTTTTACTTTTATTTTGTTTTGGTATTGGAAATGGTTTTCATAATGTTTTTATATCAATTTTTTGTATTGATATCTTGTGATTGAAAGGTGGAAATGTTATGTTTCCTTTATGCATGTTTTATGTGATACTATTATGTTGAGGTTCATGGGCATTATTATGAAGACGGGTGGTTCCGTGATAAACTAAGGGCGGGTGAGATCGATATAGCTCTCCAATGCATTGGGTAATGTGAAGGAGTGAAACGTTAAGGTTTCTCTGAAGATATTTAGGGAATATACTATGATGGGTATTCCAAACGTAACCAAGAGGGTTACTCCCTATGTAAGAATGTTATGAATGCCTCAAGTTACCTTTATGTCTTATGATTTCTATGATTTATTCATGATTTGATGAGGTATGTTAAAGTGCTTATGTTTTATGGGTAAAGTATGATTTCATTCTTATGTATATATGAACTCATGTTTCCTTTCCATATTTTTATAACCCATACTGAGCTTTTAATGCTCATCCCAAGTTTTTTTTGAAATGTTTTTCACAGGTCAAGGGAAAGGTACATAATATGATCATAGTGTCAAAAAAGTGTCAAGAAATAATCCATGTTTTATTTTAAATATGTTCCGTTGATAGGAAAAATGAATACTATCTTTATGTAACCACTTTGTTTAAATGTGGAATGTAATGCAAGTTTTATGATCTAATTCTCTAAAACTCTAAACCCGAAAAGATCCTCAATGTGTAATCTTGTAATAACTCAATATTAAGTAAGGTTTAAGGTCGGGGCCTTATAGTTGGTATCAGAGGTCGGTTTAGATAACTTTAGGAGTTAGAATTCTATTAAATGATTATCCAAAAAAAATTATGGTCAAATTGAAATGATATAGCATTTGAAGATTACCATGTTGCTTCATCTAAGACATGTTTGTTCAGAATGGTTTTCCATAGAGGAAACAGGGAAGTAGTGCTAGGAAGGAATACAAAAGGAAATAACCTTCCAAATCAGCATCCTGAGATGGTCGGAATTGGAACTGAACAGTTTGTTGCAGTAATGGTGCAGTTGACTCAAGTGATAAATTGTGGTGGAATCCATGCATGAGATCAGCCAGATCTACTGCAGAGGAACATGTCGGTGGTGGAACATTTAATGAGGCAACATCCCCCACCATTCAGAGGATCATCTGACCCTGTTTTAGGTGAAGGGTGGATTAAAGCACTGGAGAATTTTTTTCGATGTCATGAGGTGTTCAGACAATCAAAAGGTTAGACTTTCTATTTACCGTTTGGAGGGTGAAGCAGATCAGTTGTGGTTGATGGTTAAAAATATCAGGGACGCTGATGATATTGATACTCTCGACTCGGATGAATTCAAAGGTATGTTTCTTGAGAAGTATTTTCTTGAGGTTGTTCGACTTAGGATGGAAAAACAATTCTTGGAATTGAGGTAAGAGGAAGACTCAGTGGATACCTATGAAGAAACGTTCACTCAATGGGCAAGGTATTCTCCAAATTTTATCCGAGACCTTGATAGTAAAATCAATCGTTTTTACATAGGATTAAAGCCAAAATATCAAAGGGCATTATCTTCTCGTGAGTTTAAAAGTTATGAAAATCTTGTTCGATGTGCTGAGAAGGTGGAAATTGAGTTTGTCGATTATCAAGTGTTCTATAACAACCAACAGAAGAAGAGACCTAGGTGGCAGGAGAACGGGATGAATTCTTCAAAAAAGTTTGATGGTAAGAAAACTAAGTTTCCAGTTTGTGATAAATGTGGTAAAAGGCATGCCGGGGAATGTCTTCTGAATTCTGGAAAGTGCTACCGATGTGGTAAGATGGGACATAAGGCTCATGATTGCACTTAAAAAGATCAAGGTGATGGTTAGACCAAATTTGATTTACAGTTAGTGAAATGTTTTAAGTGCAATGATATGGGTCACTATGAAAACGATTGTCCAACAAAGAGCTCGAGTGATGGGAAGCAGTTAGACTACAAGCAGAAAGGGGTGGTGAAATCCTTTTCAACTACTTCAGTAGATGTCGGACCATCAAATGAAGTTGTATCAGGTACTTTGTTTGTTTTTTCAGATTATGCCAGTGTGTTGTTTGATTCGGGGTCTACACATTCTTTCATCTCAAAAAACTTTTCTAGTAAAATGGGAATACCATCTCAAGAAATGACTCCTGAACTTTTGGTAAAAACACCTGGGGAAAATGTTGTGGCAAAAAGAATTTATAAAAATCTTCATATCCTTGCCTGTGGAAGGAACCTACTTTAAAACCATATTGTTCTACCTCTAGTAATGTTTGATGTTATCCTGGGTGTGGATTGGATCTATATTTACCATGCTAAAATTGACTATAGATCTAAAGAAGTTTCTTTTCAGAAAGACTTTTAGTTTGTGTACAAGAATGAACCCTTACTGTTGATAACATATCAAGAGGCCGAGAAACTTGTAAAAGATGGAAATGAATGTTACCTTGCACACATTGTTGAAAATAAAGGAACTGTTGAGATTAATGATGTGCCAGTGGTAAATGAGTATCATGATGTTTTTCTTGATGAGTTGCCTGGAATAATACCAGATCGGGAAGTTGAGTTTACTGTTGACTTAGTTCCTGATGCTAATCCAATTTCGAAACCCCCTTATCGAATGGCTCAAATTGAACTTTTAGAGTTGAAGGATCAGTTGGAAGATTTATTAGAGAAAGGTTTCATTCGACCTAGCACAACACCATGGGGTGCTCCTGTTTTATTTATTAAAAAGAAAGATGGTTCTATGAGACTTTGCATTGATTATAGAGCCTTGAATAACATCACTATTAAGAACAAATATCCTTTTCCTCATATCGATGATTTGTTTGATCACCTACTAGGAGCTCAGTATTTTTCAAAGATTGACCTGAGATCGGGGTACCATCAGCTGAAGGTAAAGGAAGCAGATGTTCTGAAGACTGTGTTTCGTACAAGATATGGCCATTATGAATTTGTAGTAATGCATTTTGGGCTAACCAATTCACCTATTGTATTCATGGACTTAATGAATAGAATTTTCCATGAGTTCTTGGATAAGTTTGTGGTGGTTTTCATTGATGATATTTTGGTGTTTTCGAAAAGTAAGAAGGATCATGAAAGACATTTAAGGGTTATTTTGCAAACCTTAAAAGAAAAGAAATTGTATGGGAAATTCAGAAAGTGTGAGTTTTGGTTGCAACAAATTTCATTCCTTGGTCACATTGTTTCTAAATATGGGATAACCGTTGATCCTGCAAAAACAAAGGTTGTTAAAGAATGGCCAAGACCCACAAATGTAACAGAGATTCGTAGTTTCCTTGGTTTGGCAGGCTATTACCGAAGTTTTGTTAGAAATTTTTCACGGTTATCTAGTCCAATGACTAAGCTAACTCAGAAGGGTGTTAGGTTTATCTGTACAAAATAATGTGATGATTGTTTTCAGGAATTCAAAAGAAGATTGGTGAATGCCCCAGTTTTGGCACTACCTTCCAGGAATGGTGAGTTTGTTATATACAGTGATGCTTCATTGAAAGGACTTGGTTGCGTCCTAATGCATAATGATCAGGTAATTGCTTATGCTTCATGAGAGTTGAAAACTCATGAGGTAAATTACCCTACACATGATTTGGAATTAGCTGTTGTTGTTTTCGCTTTAAAATTTTGGAGGCATAATTTATATGGAGTAAAGTGTGAAATATATATTGATCACAAAAGTTTAAAGTATATATTCACATAGAAATATTTAAACATGAGACAGAGGAGATGGATGGAATTAATCAAGGATTATGATTTTACAATTCATTACCATCCAGGAAAAGCAAATAAAGTGGCTGATCCTTTGAGTCGAAAAAGTAATGCTTCATTAGCAATGTTGTGTTTGGAACATGATCCTTTGGTTAAGGATTTGATGAACTTTGGCATAGAAGTTGTTGGTGCAGGATGTTCTTCTGTTTTGTTTCAGGTATCAGTGAAATCTTCTCTATCAGACAGAATCAAGCAAACACAGAATCAAGACAGTGAGTTATAGAAAAAGGTAGAGATGGTTAAGAAAGGTAAGTTTCATGAATTCAACATTGATAATGACTGCGTTTTGAGATTTGGGAAGATATTGTGTGTTCCTTGTGATTCACAGTTGAAGAGAGAGTTGTAATGTGAAGCTCATAGTTCCCCGTTTTTAGTTCATCCTGGCAGTACTAAGATGTACAGAGATCTATGGGAGTATTACTGGTAGGATGGAACAAAAAGAGATATTGCTGATTTTACTGTGAAGTGTTTGACATGTCAACAGGTTAAAGCAGAGCGGTAGTTACCGAAAGGGTTTCTTCATCCTTTACCAGTTCTAGAGTGGAAATGGGAGAAATTATCCATGGACTTCATTGTGGGATTGCTGAAGACCCCTTGAGGTAATAATGCAATCTGGGTTATTGTTGATCGCTTAACTAAATCTGCTCATTTCCTTACTATACGATATACTTTTCCCCTAGATCAACTTTCCCGTTTGTATCTTAAAGAGATAGTCAGGTTACATGGAGTTCCTCTATCCATTGTATCTGATCGTGATCCCAGGTTCACTTCAAACTTTTGAAAACCCCTTCAGAAGTCGTTGGGTACTGAATTAAATTTTAGTACAGCTTTTCATCCTCAATCAGATGGGCAGTCAGAACGAGAAATTTAGACCTTGGAGGATATGCTACGATCTTGTTCGATGGATTATCAGGGAAGTTGGGACCAACATCTTTCTTTGGTTGAATTTTCATATAATAACAGTTTTCATTTAAGTATACAGATGGAAACATTTGAGGCATTATATGGGAAGTGGTGTCGAACTACAGCTTTCTGGGATGAAATAGGTGAAAGGAAGTTGATTGGACCAGAATTGGTAGAAGAGTTGGAAGAAAAAGTTCAGCTGATATAGAAACACATGAGAACAGCTCAGAGCAGGCAGAAGAGTTATGCGGACAACAGGAGGAAGGATCTATCTTTTGAGGTAGGTGATCATGTTTTTTCAAAGTCTCACCATGGAAAAGTGTGATGCGATTTGGTAAGAAAGGAAAGCTGAGTACAATGTTCATTGGACCATATGAAATTCTGGAGAGAGTTGGATCAGTTGCATACCGAGTGGCCTTACCTCCGAGTTTATCTCAGCTACACAATGTTTTTCATGTTTCGATGCTGAGAAAGTACATGCCAAATCCATCTCATGTTTTGAGTCCAGAGGTAGTTCAGCTGGAAGAGAACCTATCATATGAGGAACAACCGGTCCAGATTCTTGACCACAGGGAGAATGTGTTACGGAATAATGTGATTAATCAGGTAATGTTTTTGTGGAAAAACCACATGATGGAAGTGGCAACATGGGAATCTGAAAATGAAATGAGGGATAAGTACCCCCATTTATTCGATAAGTAAATAAATTGCGGGGACGCAATTTTCTAAAGGGGGGAAGGATGTAACATCCCAAGTAAGTAATGAATAATATATATTTTTATCTATGTCTATTAGTGAATTAGATAGTGTTTTAGAGGCTTAAAATGAGAATAAATCCAATCTTAAGCATGGAATACACTAATATTTTTATAAGATTGTTTTACTTTCTTTTGATGACAAACCATTTTTAAATATATATTTTGACAATTTTATAATCTATGTTTGTCAAAATAAACTTATTCTTTATTATTGGGACATCAAAATTTACTTTGTGTGAATTTTTGGTATTTTTCCGATAAAGTTCATTTTTTAATGAATAGTGAAAAATGTTGTATTTTAATTCAAAACCATTTTTTAATCTAATTTATTTATATGATTAGATTATCTTTTCAATTGGTATTGAAGTGAAATTAGAATATATTTTTACCATTTAATCCAATGGTGTTCATTGGAATCAATTTCACTTTGAAATTGGACTTAAACTGGTGTCAATCTTTTGATACTTATTGTTTCATAAAAACACGTTATTTGTCATGACAGCGGGAATTAATTATTAAATTAATTAATGTAAATTATATGATTTTAATGTTGCAAAATTGACATAATTTTGGAATTCAGAATATCAAATATAGCTTTGGGTGATGTTTTGGTATTTTTCTGAAAAACTTCAATTTTTGATGAATAGTGAAACCACTAAGTGGTAGTTAAAGAAATTGATTTTTCGTTTAAATGAAACTTTGCCACTTCTGTGATTCTATTTTCAAAAATACGACATACATGGTTTTCATTAATAAGTAAAATGTGGTTCAATGATATTAAAATAATTTTTTTTTGAATAGTAACTTTTATGTTTTTAATCGCGATTAGAGGTAATTAGTGTAGTTTAAGGTAAAAATAATGTTTTAATAATATGAGATGAGCTTGACACATGTCCTACCCTCATTGGATGTGTCATGGACGACCAATAAAATCCATGGGTCAACTTGGGGTCCCCATGGAGCCACTTTGGTTGGGAAATGACATAAATAACTTTTTATTTAATGTAATAGTAAAAAATGACACAAACATGAAATGTTTTACTAAAACAATTTTTACATGGGGTTATACAAGTCAGAATTTTGACTATAAATATTCATTAGAAATATAAAAACATTTCCTACATCATGATATTTTTTTATAATTTTTATACATTAAATATATTAAATTATTTATGACATCATGATGATGCAGCGATTACCTCATTAATAAAGGATTTAAATAAAATGATAAGATAATGTAAAATATATGACCTACACATGTCCAAAACCAATTGGATGGGTATATTTCGAACCCTTATCACCTTATCCTAGAATTATATCAATTTGGGACCTTTTTAATTCGAAACTCATTTTAAAATAAAGTAACATTTCTTTACTTTCCAAGAGTGCCCCTCCTCTCCTCTTATAAAAGGCCCCCACCTCTACCTCCATAACCACACTTCCAAAGCCTTTGGCTCGGCCAACACCTGCCCATTTTGTCTCTACACTTCCCTCTATTACTCCTTGAAGCCTCACTTTGGTCAGAAGTCTTCCCAAGGAATCCTTTGAGCTCAAACCAAAGGGAGTTACCCGATTTTAAGGTAATGTCTTCACTTGAGTCCTTTTGTTTTATTTTGCTTCTCCAACCACCTAAACTCTTTTTATTCATTTATTTTGTAACAACTCCAGTATCATAAATATACTAGGATGTTGTTATAATAAGGATCCGAGCTACACTTACACACACCTACATCTAATGGTTAATGAACATACTGTTTCCGTGGATGGTGAATTTATGCCTCCCGAAATGATGATTGTTCAACATTCTTTTAACACCTTAAAAGGTGGCCATTAAGATGAAACTATATTTATATATGATATATAATATGTTTATGTTTTCCTTAAGCTTCTGTATTTTTCATTTTGGGCATACCCTTATGGTTTCCATTATGGTTAAACACGATATCTTCATTTTAGGAAGTGCGGACTACCACCCCCTCAAAGTGATTTGATTCGTTAATACCATATGTGGGACGTATAAAGGATTGGTTTATGATATTATATATTATATTACACTAGAATTATAATATACCTTTATATCATTATGATTCCATTCTATAAAATAAGAAATAGAAATAAAAGTAGCGTTCATGCGTACGTACGGCTTACCATCTCCATGAACGGTGCATTTCATTTCTTACCTCTAAATGATTATGTAATATTATAAATGCATGAATGTACTGGATATATATGACATATATGATATCTACATCATGAATACCATTCTGGATATAATGGATACATGAACAGCTTTTAATTATAAAGGGTTTAGTTTTTACTAAAGTACCAATGATCGTTAAAACGACCGTTATTAACTTAAATAATTACATAGTGTTCATGACATGGAAATAAGTGATATAAAAGGAATAATGAACTTGAAAAAGGTTCTTAAACAAGTAGAAATTAACTCAAGTTTATTATTCAGCAGATTAAAGAATGACCGAGTCAAGTCGGACCCGAGGTATGAGACTTCGTCTCAATCTCCTTTTATTGAGGCATATTTTGTTTTATACACAACATTCTTTTATACGGTGTATAAGCCCCTTTGACTTTTATGTTTATTCAAAAGGAGTATTTTTTATACGAATCATTTACTAAATGACAAAAGGGAAATTTTTTTTCGTACGTATCCAGTGACAATGACTTCTCCACCTCCGTGACCATTATTTGAGTTTCGGCTTCCTCTACAAGACATACCTTTTTTTTAAAGAAAAATAAATACCATGTTTTACTTTTCTTTTGTTTTGGTATTGAAAATGGTTTTCATAATGTTTTTATATCAATGTTTTGTATTGATATCTTGTGATTTAATGGTGGAAATGTTATGTTTCCTTTATGCATGTTTTATGTGATACGATTATGTTGAGGTTCTTGGGCATTATTATTAAGGCGGGTGGTTCTGTGATAAACTAAGGGCGGGTGAGCCCGATATAGCTCTCCAATGCATTGGGTAACGCAAAGGAGTGAAACGTTAAGATTTCCCTGAAGAAATTTAGGGAATATACTGTGATGGGTATTCCAAACATAACCAAGAGGGTTACTCCCTATGTAAGAATGTTATGAATGCCTCAAGTTACCATTATGTCTTATGATTTCTATGATTTATTCATGATTTGATTAGGTATGTTAAAGTGCTTATGTTTTATGGGTAAAGTATGATTTGATTCTTATGTATATATGAACTCATGTTTCCTTTCCATATTTTTATAACCCATACTGATCTTTTTATGCTCATCCCAAGTTTTTTTTTTGAAATGTTTTTCACAGGTCAAGGGAAAGGTACATGATATGATGATAGTGTCAAGGAAGTGTCAAGAAAGAATCCATGTTTTATTTTAAATATGTTCTGTTGATGGGAAAAAATGAATACTATCTTTATGTAGCCACTTTGTTTAAATGTGGAATGTAATGCAAGTTTTATGATCTAATTCTCTAAAACTCGAAACCCGAAAAGATCCTCAATGTGTATTCTTGTAATAACCCAAGATTAAGTAAGGTTTAAGGTCGGGGCCTTATATTAAACGTCCTAACTCTCAATAATATTATGAATTTTATAATCGTATATTTACTTAAATATAATTTATTATTTGATTTTATTTTATTCACATTAATTTATCAATATACTAAAGGAATTGTTTTTATGAAAATCGACCTTATTTCTCACCTCAATCAATGATATTTTATTATACATGTACGTGTTTTTTAAAAAATTATTATATATTGTTTTTAATATTTTCCAATTATTTTTAAATTTATTTGTAACAATAATTTATTTATTAAAAATGTTTTAAATTTAATATTATTTTATTTTTCTGAATTAGATATATGTTAAATTTTTTCAAAAATTTAAATGAAATGTTATCTTTTAACTTATATGAAATTAATATAATATCCCTCCCTCTTGAACACTCAATAATGTAAACATTACATTATAATATTTCAATTATATTTTAATGTAATATTTTTTTTACAATATTTATGGAATTTATTGTTTTCAAAAAGTAATTTTCAAAGTTGGGATGTTATTTTTACCCAAAATTATTTCATGATTTTTTAATGGTACTTCTACTCATAAATGTAAACAAACCTGGATTTCACATATAAATTATTAGGGATATTATCCAAAGTTTAAATAATTATTCTTTATTTTGTTTTTTTCTTATTATGATTAAATTATGTTTATAAAACCCTTTAATTTTCATTGGGTTATACTATGATTAAGTGATGAAATATTTATAAATTATATTTCTTATATATGGGTTATGATTTGATGATATGTGTATGAAACCCATTTTGTTTCATGGGTTCTGATATGATGAATGATTTAGGATCTTATGGAACACCTCTATATGATTTTAATAATGAGATGGGTGGGACCGAAATTATATAGACCAGTAAGTAATTGGGTAAAAATAGATATCTCAAGGGATAAAAAGATTATAATGTGGAGTGGACCATGTTTAGTAAAGGACTCCATTCACTATGATAGTCTTGGGAGTGATCCTTGAATACTATGATAGTTTGTGGATTGTACCCAATCCACTTTGATATTATTTTTAGTCATCCATAAATACTATCAAAATGGTTTTCTATGCTTCTGTGTATACTATAAACTAATGTATTATGCCAATGTTACGTTCTCATGACTTATCTTTGATTAAAATTTTAGTCATGTCTTATAAACTACCATGATTTATGAAATGATTAATTATTATGATCATGGATAATTACGATATTATTTTAATTTTTTTGATCTATTATCATACTCTTGTGCTCATTTTATTCTCTAGTGATCATTGTTATCTCCATTTTTTACACTTACTAGGAATATAAGAACAACCATCCTTATGTTTCCTTTTCCCAAGGTTATAAAGAAAGATATTAATTTTGATATGTCTGTTAAGGGTGATAGTTATTAATATTTTAGTTGGTGATTATGTATTAAAATTTTCAACTAGTAGTTTACATACTCAGGATTCAAAATATACTAGACTTAAATTATTTTAGAATGGATCATTATCTAAAATTATGTAATATATATGCATGAAATGTATTGGTTGTTATAGATGCATCTCATCGTGAGTAGATTGTGTGTGATCCCATCAACCTGATTGACCATAAATTAGTTAGGTATCCACCCACATGGCTAATGAGTTATTATAGGGACCTAGGTCTTGAACACACTGTATTTTATCATTTATAACATATTATCGCAATAATACAAGACATTTTTCTAGAGTTATATGGTCTTTGAATTATTATATTCATAAATACATTATCTTTAATTTAAATAAAAAATGGTTATTTAAAAATCCATATTTTTACCCAAACATCCATAGATATTCTAAAACAATTTAGGATACCCTGGGTATAATATATAGGGGAATGATTGGTCTATAAAACCATATAATTAAATAAAAATTTAAATAAAGCATAACATAATATCCAAGAGGAAAAACATCATATCATAAAGACAATGATTGTATGCTTGAAAACAGAATTTATAAAATAAAGAACAACTTCCCATAATCATAAGAATTTGGAAACATCATAAAGAATGAAATAATAAGCATATTTAAAGGATAACATCTAGGAAAACATAATTTAAGTTGACCACCCTCATAATCATAATACGCTCTATCTAACCTCTATCATTATGTAATGTGATCAGGTTAACTATTTATTCACCATGTATGTGTTCATAGGATAACTTCTTGTGCACAATAAATTTAATCTCATTATATGTTAAAATTGAAAAATTAATTGGAGGGATATAATTAAACCAACATTCACAACTCGGGCTAACAACCTATAAAACATATTATGATTAATCAAACAACTTGTGAACTATACATGAATTTTGTGGAGATATTACTATTAACCAATTCATTGGAGGGATAGAAATGACCCACCAATCACAAAATAGTCTAAAAAGGATCATAATATGTAAAACATTATGTCTATCACAAAATTAAGACAAAAAAATATGTAAATAATATTCATGATAAAAACCGAATAGAAGTAAGTTGGTTTTACAATCTTGTCTTAAGGAATAACTAAATGATAAATCATATTGATTTCAAATATAAGAAGTTATTAAATAATTTACAAAATTATTTATTAAAAAATGAACATAGGTCCAAACCCCAAATATACAAAATATAAAATTTATGAGAAATATTTAGTGAAGAAATAATGAATATGAAACAATACAGATGAACTTTATAAAATAAGTAGAGGATATTTTTAAGATGTAAAGAGAATATCATTTTTCAATAAAACAATAAATAAATGTAGTGTGTCCTCTATAATATTTTTAGTTTCTTTTTAATAAATTAATTTCATAAAAACGTTTTATGGGTGTGATTCATGACAGGAGATCTAAAATTGGAAAGTTCCATTAAATCAACAATACTTAAAAGTGGGAATTTTGAATGGAAATAAAAAAATGTATATCCCCATTAGTGAAATGTATATTAAACTACATATATATTTAATATACACATATAAAAATATATAAGAGTTTCATGTGAATTATTTGGAATAAAAATGGGGGAAAAGGGAATAAATAACATCAATTTCATGAGTTAGGTTCAAAATATCCTTTTTATGTTTAAAATAATTAAATCCCCATCATATAATAGGTTGATAAATATTTCATTTTAAAAAGGATATGTTAAATATTATGTTAACATGATATGTAAAAAAATTATGTTTCCAATTAATATTGATAACATTAGCATGAAGGGAAATTATTGACATTGAGGGGAAATCATTGCTTTAATCGATGATAATTATTCATAACATTGTTGAATTTTAAAGAAGGGTTATAACGAATTAGTAATGAATAAATTAAACAAAAGTGACCTCAAATGATAGAAATATGATATTATAAATAAAATAAATGATGATATTCAAGGAGAAACATTGTAACTCATGAAATCCTATTGAGTTATGAAAGACCCTTATATCTTAGGTAAGACATAAATTTTATCCTAAGAAAGTGAATATGATGAATGGATGTTAATTTTATAAAATTTTAAAATAATTCATGATTTTATAATACATGGAGGATGTAGGTACAATATAAATATAAATATTGTTGTATAAGATTAAAACATATATTAATGAATCAAAATTGAACTAAAAACCCTTACCCATTTCTGAAAGACCTCTATGCATACACTAAAATTTATAAATAATTAAATTATGTAAATTATAAATATACCCAAGAACTTTATTCATCCATTTTTAATATTAAAATGACCACGTATTATTTTTAGGTACATATTTGTAATATGATTTTCACTTACACTGGTAATGTAGGGTTGTACATTTAATTTCTTTTTATCAATTTCACTTTATTGAAAATGGTATATGGTGTTTTATTCTATGTTCATGACAGCTAAAATTATTATTATTTATTTCCTTTATAATTCTATTAAAAAATTAATTATAAACTTTCAAAGGTTATCAAAAAATATATCTAAATTAATAAAGGTAACATGATAATCCATTTAATGCTATTTAAATAACTATAATTTATTATTATTATTATTACTAGATTGTAATATATTTTCATTCAAAAATAAAATGTATTCATAAATATTAATTTTATTTAGTTTAATACACTTTTTAAACCATGTATTTATTGTTGGTATGAAAAACAATGTTCCTGGAGGTGACCTTTTATACACACATAGGATGACATTTTCCTTTTTCATAATGGCTTTAGAGGAAAATATTAAACATATATTCCATTAGTATAGAACAAATTCAGTATAGTAAAATTTCTAGAGATATCATACCATCAGGGATATAGGGGACTCTAAGGGCGTATGTGAAGAAAATAATTTAGAATTTTTCTATTGAGAGTATTGTCTTTTTCATGATGTTCACACTTTTGTAACTCCTTATAATTCTTTAGATTGGTCATTTGGTTTGAAAAAGGATGAAATAGCATGAGGAGGGCGTTTCATAGAGACTTGGTTAGTTTTTTGTGTTATAAAATTATTTGGGATGTGTGGATTAAATGGATTATGTGGTTTCCTTTTAGAAGAAATGGAAATGGAATGTTTTCAAAACCCTTTATTTATCAATGATATCAATACATTATTCAAGAAAGAAGTATAAAATGGAAAATAGTGGTGGGAGAATAGAGAAAGATCATGGATACCCTACACCATTGAAATTTATAATTATTTTACACATGTACTATAAACATTCATAAGGTTTAAACAATATTTTCTTAATTTACCCTTGTTGTGGTAACTCTGCTTTTACCATCGAAAAATAATTCTATAAGCAGAAAATAAAATTGATAATTTTTAAGAATTTAAAAATAATTACTTTAAGTATTTATATCCATTTATAATTTAATATTTTCATGATTTTATTGAAATAATTTATATTATTGTTGAATATAAAACTCAAACCCATTTTTTAAAATTTATATTTTATACAAAGGTTTTATGTTTATGATACAATTATCACTTTTATTCATAAATTTAAATTAAATTAATTATTGTATTAAATAAATATCTAATTATCATGAAACAAATTAAGAACTAATTCAACCATGTGAAAATTATATTGAAAGAAACAAATTAAAAACATTTTTTTTAACATATTAACTAATAAATATAAGATGATGATCATGGGTTTTATATAAAAACATTTTATATTAAAATAATTAATTTTCTTCATAAAATATATTTTTTATTTTAATTTTCTTAAAATATTTTCTTTTTTATCTTATATAATAATGTAATGAACGTGATAGTATTAATTAAATTTGTATTTTCACCATCAAGATAAAAAATTTATTTTAGAAAAAAACCAAGAAAATATCGTACTATTATTTACATTATAAATAAAAACAATATTTTTTTTCAAATTTCTATTAATATAATTTTAAAATTTTAAATTTATTTATTATCAAAAAATACAATGGTAATCATTTTTTTAAGAAAAATTAATTTTTTAAAATATTATGTATTGTTCTTATTCAAAATTTATATAAAAAACTAAGAAATATAACATTAATTAATTAATAGTATATTTTACTAAATTCATAATTTAATATTAATATCCTTGGTTTTCATTAATAAAAACTAGAAAGGATAAAAATATAGATACTTCAACACTATAAAAAATTATGGGAATTTTTATAAAATAACATTTACCAATATATAAATTAATATTTTTATAATTTTTTTATTCCTATTCATACCTAGAATCGTAACATCTAGCTTTTAAGGATCTTCACATATCACTATTTTTTGTTTTTGTGTTTTATATAGTGTAATATACTGTCATTTTTTAGTTATTTATATGAAAAAATTATAAAAAATTTAATTTATTAAATTCTTCTAACATTTAATAATATATTTTCTTGAAATTTTATTTATTACATATTAAGGATTCTTTCTATGGGTATATATAATATAAATATAAATTTTTTTATAATATTTAGATATATATAGACCTTATGAACTTAGAAATATGGCATTCATCCCAATGTATTCTTAAACCTAATATTATCTTTTTTCACTAACTATTTGATTCCAGAATCTATTATTATCCAATATTAAGACCCTCAATATTTAATTTGTTTATATAGGGTGTTTATTATTATCATTTAATAGAATATCATAATTTTATATGAAATGTGATCTGGTTATACCAAATAGTTCTTCCTCTAAAGGGAGAGAACAAACACTTTTCCCAAATCACATTAAACCTTTTTAATGGAAGAATAATAATTTATTCATAGGGAAAATATTCACAATGATTAATTTGGGATACTATATTCATGAAAATAGATTTTATCTTTCATAGTGAAATCATTAGGTTAGTGGTTTAACATTATTATAAAACATCATAATTTTTATATCGTAGTAAAAATAGATTATAATACTAAAAAATGTAGCTTCGTGGTTGATTTTACCTTCATATTTCATGAAATAGTATAAGTATTAGAGTTGTTCACATACTTGACTATGTTTTTTATTCCAATTACCCATAGTAGTCCATAGATAGGGAATCATGTTTCAAAATTTTCAATCTCTTTTCATTTGATAAATTATAGAGTTGGTGGATAATTACCAGATACCTTCATCTCTTATGTTATCCTTCTTGAATAATTTCCACATTGTAGGTCTTGATGGCCAGATCTACTATATTTAAAATAATTCCCTTGTCCTTTTAAGAAATTTTATCATGGATTCCTCTCAAATGTTTGATATATATGTGGTTACAAATTTCTTATTCCATAACCTTCATTGCATGAATATTCATGAGTCTCCATCATTCTCTTATTCGGTTCACATGATATTTCCCATATGGTTACATTTGTTTCATGATTTTTTAAAGTTGGTTTGTCATAATCATGGTATAACTTAGTTCATAACTCATTTAAATTGGTTGATCATTAAGGTGATCATTGCATTGTCAATTGTACCCAAGGTCAAATCATTTCATTCTAGTTCTAACCATCAATATAACCAAAATTATTAACATGGGCGATGAAAATTTAACATTTTAAGGGGATATTTATAATAAATACCATAAAATAGATTCAACTATAAAATATTGTACACTTTTAATCATAATATTATCATGTAAATCCTATAGTTTGACCTATATCATTATTAGTGTTACCTTGGAAGTGTTAAGATGGTTAATTCCATAATCCACTACTAAGTCCCTCAAAATAACTAGGAAATAAATACATCATAGTGGATAATAAATAGAATATTAATAAAAATAATATCCCTTGAGAGTGTTAAACTAGGTACCTGGTAATGTACAATTCACGGTCCTCCAAAATATTTTTTGTGATATACTTGGGGAAAACTATTTAGTGTTATTACCCCTAGATGAATTTTCGCAAAACCACTTCATATTATAGTATCCAAAAAGGGATGTCATTTCATGAAAAACTAAATACTCAAAACATTATGAAATAATTTGGATGATTTTCTTATATATATATTTATTCCATATTATTTTACCTTGTATTTTCACTAATTTTATATAATCCTAATCTCAAAAAATAAATAGACAATGTTATGATTAAAACTATAGCTATCCAATCCTTAAATGCACTTTATATCATTATTTATGACATACTTTAACAATAATAAAATATATTTGTACATAGTTCTAGTGACTTTGGAATATTTGATACATAAACAAAACATATTTCATAAATAAACATCTTTATTTAAAATTACACAAAGTTATCCTAACATCCAAAAATATTCTAAAAACATAGGATACCCTGGGGATAATATATAATGAAAAGGGTGATCCATAAATCCCAAATATGGAAAAAATTGATATAAATAATAACATAAGAGTCAAGTTTCTTAATATAATATCATAAAGCGAATAATCATAAGCATAAAAACATGGCATATAGAAAAGAATGCATAAGATCATGGAATCATAAGCATGTGGAAACATCATGAAGAATTATATAATAAGTATATTTCTAGGATAACTTCCATGAATATATAATATAAGATAACTATCATCAATATTATACTATACTCTGACTAACCTCCCTTATAAGAATGTTTTATTATGCTAACTATATGTTTTCAATACATTCTGTTCTTATACTAACCCCCCATGCACCTCAAATGGAATCACAATACACATTAACATTACTCAACTAATTATAGGACAAGAAGGGACCCAACAACCATAACATAGGCTAACTGACATTATAACATATTGTTCCAAGGAAAAACACATGTGCGCCATAAAATGAATCATGAAATACATTAATATTACCTACTGTATTTGAGGGATATAATAAAACTACCCATCAAAACATAGGTGAAAAATATCATAATTTCAATAATATTATGTGTCCCACAAAAGGTCATATAAACTTCACATAAACCATAAGAAGTTTAAAAAAATGAGATGAATGTGGGTTTCACAGTCTTTCCTCAACGAAAAACTGAAGGGTATATCATATAGATTCCCAGGAGAATAAGGAATTAAATAATTTTTTACATTCAGAATTGAGAATAGAACATATATCATAAAAATGAAATTCTAATAGAGAAAAATTATATGAAATATATAGTGAAAAATAATTACTGTGAACCGCTTAGGGAAAACATTATGAAATATGTAATTGAGGTTTTCAAAATAAGGAAAGAGGATGTCATTTTCCTTAAACATATAAAGAGTTCTAGGAGGGTTTTATATAAAATATTAATTGTTTTTTAACTATTAATTTTTCAAAACAATTTATAGAGGTGATTCTTAACATAAGATCCTAAATATGAAAGTTCCCTTAAATAGT
This sequence comes from Viscum album, assembly GCA_963277665.1. Lineage (NCBI taxonomy): Eukaryota > Viridiplantae > Streptophyta > Magnoliopsida > Santalales > Viscaceae > Viscum > Viscum album. The sequence continues at coordinate 28,272,040 of OY728150.1, read as the reverse complement.
GTTTACTTAAAAGTCATATTTTAAAAGGGAAATAAAAACATATATAACTCCAACAATGAAAATAAAAATCTACAATTTATATATTTGAGGGAAATATATATATATATATATATGTGGTAAATTATAAAAATATGTCATAAAAACTTATATAAAAAAACGAAATGTGTTACCAGAATGTTATGAAAGAGGTACGAAAGATACATTATCCTATTATAAAAAACATTTTTTGAAATTCAAAATTATAAAATAAGATAGTGAAACATCCATGTAAATTTATGATAATAAAATAATATCTTGAAATTGGTTATCAATTAATTATGTTTCCACAAAAAAAAAGTATAACATTCGTAGGAATTGAAATTATGTAAAAGGAGGGGAAACCGTCATTTAAATGGATGGAAATTATTATACACAAAGCTTAATTATACAAAAGGGTTATAACACAAAAGTTTTTAAGTGATAAATTAATTTTCATATCAAAGATATAAATCATTTATACTATATTAAATGAAATATTAAATTCAAGTAGAAATATTATAACTATACAAATTAGAATGGGTTATGAAATACCCTTCTATTTATGAAATACATCAATGGTAGCCTAAAGTAATTAATTGCATGAATGGAAGTGAAACTTTTAAAATTCAAGAATAATTCATGAAATTATATTTTTTGGGGGGATGTAGATATAGCATAAAAATATATATTGTTTTATAATATTAAATAATGTCCAAATGAAGAGAAATTGAGATGAAAACCCTTACCTATGTCCTAAAGTTATCTGAACGTGAACATAAAATCAGGAATAATTTAATTATTTTTATTACATATATACCCAAGGAACTTATTAATATATATTTTATTTTTATTATTCCACATATTTTCTTGGTTGTTTATTTTTAATATGAATTTCTATTTGGTGGCTTACTTTGGGTTGTTCTGTTGATTCATCATAGCAATTTCAATTTTCTGATCATTGTAAATGGTGTTGTAAAATCAATTAATGATCTCCAAAATTTTTATTTATTATTTCATTTATTATTATATTAAAAAAACATATACATTTTAAATGTTTAATCAAAAATAGATAAAATTTACTAAAGGGGAATTAATAAGTCTATTTTTTTGTTAAAGTTTCTATAAGTATTTATTATTTTTATTATTTATATATTATAAAATATAATAATTATTAACTATTATGTTTTTGAAAAATATCATATTTTTAACTAATTAACCATTTTTATCCTCCCTATTAAATTTGTGATGGAAAATTGAACACGTCATTCATGGGGGTGGTGGTTCACACAAACAGAAATGAGGACTTATTCATTTTTGTTAATTATTTCAAGGAAATTATTAAATTGATACTATGTTAGTTTAATAACATTTATGTATAGAAACAAATTCTAATTCTATCATAACTTCTTGAATATATGGGATATGAGGTGTGTATAAGAAGAAAAATAATTTAAAAAAGTTGGTTTGAGAGTATTACCATTCCCTTGGTAGTTTGATCTTGAAAAAATATTTAAGATTGGTTAGATTGGTATTTATATGATACCAAGGCTTCCAAGTTATATTTAGGGTTGTTTCCTAGAGACTATAGATGTTTTCAGGGTGGGAAAAATATTTTTTATTTTTGAACCATCTAGAAGAGGTGGTCTTTATTTATAAATGGTGAAAAAAACGTTCCTAAAAACTAAGTATTTTACAATGATATCCCTTAATTAATGAATTCCAAAGGCTTAAAAAATGACCAATGTAGGTTAGGAAATATGGATAAAAAAATAACTGCACCACAATTCAATAATATACTTGTTCATACATGTTATAGAAAATTTCACATGATTTAAACCATTTCCCCCTAATTTTACATTACCTTAATAACTCTAATTTTACACTTGGTATCTAATTATCATGGAATAAATTAAAATTTATATGATTTACAAATTTTAACATATAGTTATTAACCATAGGAATCGTATTATCAATTAAATTTTACATGAGTTTGTAGAAATTAATTTTTCTATTACAACATATAACACAAAATTCTCAGTCCTTTATAATAAATGAGAATTTTAACAATATTTTTATGTTTTAGATACAATTCTAAATGATACTCGTTGTATTTATATTTAAATATTAATTATTATTCAATAAATAATTAATTAATATTAATTTTTTTAACAAATACTCCCATGTAAAATTTTATTAAAAGGTACAAATGAAAAAAAAATATCATTAAAATTTTACTGATATTTTCTATGAAGTTGAGTGTAAATTTTTATCTCAACATAGAAATTTAAATTGAATAATTTAAATTTATAAAATATATTTTTTATAGTAAAAATAGATTTCGGAACATTCATGGATTTCTTATGTAATAATGTCATAAAAGTGATTGTATTAGTAAAATTACCATTTTTCACTATTCACATAAAATAAATTATTCTATAAATAAAAAAAAATATTAAATCAATATTTAGATTTTAAATGAAAAATTAATTATATTTTATCAAATTAATTTTTTATAGTTCCCTATTTTAACTTTTAATTAAAATCATTAAATAAAAAATGAAATTCCTTTCATTGGAAAAAAATTTAAATACATGTTTTTTTTGTTAATAATTACTATAAAACACTAAAAAGTATATCATTAATCAATTAATTTTATATATTATTAAAATAATAAATTATTAATAATATACTTGGATTTTTAAATAAAATTTATATATCATAAAAATATATAATCTTTAACATAATAATGAATTAAGTATATTTTTATAAAATAGCGATTATATATATAAATTAATATATTTCAAATTTTGGTTACTCATATTCATAAATAATAATTCAAACTTAATGTTTTAATGGTTTAAATATATAAAAATTTCATATTGGGTTGGTTTTTATTAGAGAACAAGATATAGATCATATTTTAGATAATGATGAAAAAAATATATTAAAATATCATGTCATTACATTCTCCTCCTCATAAATGAATTGTTTCCTCAACATTTTTATTACAACATACTAACAATGCTAGTTATGGGTATCTTTAAGGTAAATATGGATTTTGGTATAATTTATAGAGATATATCAACCTTAAAATAATGGAAATGTTTCTTTCTTCATAAAAGAGGCTTAACCATAATACTGAGTTTTCCTCAAACCATTTGAGCAAATAGTAAATCATTCTTTAGTTTCCAGACCCAACATAAAAGATGTGTTTACATAGGGTTTTTGTTATTATCCTTTCATAGGATATCATAGGTCGATATGTACTGTGATCTTATTCTTCAAGATATTGATTTCTATAAGTGGATGAGGATCAATCCATTTTGAAACTATCATCAAATTTATTTAATTGAATAATAATAAGATTTTGAAGAAGAAAATTTTTAAAAAAATTGAATTTTGATACAATATTAAAAAAACATGATGTCTTCTTAGATTGTAAAATAATTATAGTGATGATTTAATACTCTTATAAAACTTCCTAATCTTTCAATATTTTCATTAATGGATTATAATAACCAAGAATATGAATTACAAGTTGATTTTACCTTTTACCCACTAAATTCATAACCCAATATAAACATTAGAGTTTTTCTTTTTCTTGAGAAGGTTATTGGTTTCTATTTCCCTCGGTATTCCATAGTTAGGGAATCTATTTTCATAATTCCCAAACTCATTTTATTTGAATCATTGAATAGTGGGATTATCATTGCCATGGACCATCTTCTCATTAGTTTTTCTTATAACACCCTTTTTGAATTAGCGATATTGATGTCCGACTCTTATAAATTTAAAAAAAATCACTAACCATCATAATAAATTTACTTTGGGTTTTTTTCATATTTTTTAGATATAGTTGGTGAAATATTTATTTATTAATCATCTTTATTTCTTTAAATTCCAATGAGTCTCTATCCTTATATTCCTTAGTAGACATAATATTTGAACTATGGTTACACTTATAATCCTGTTTCATGATTTTTTTGAGATAATCACCTTGTTTCAATGTCCATATCCCATTCTAATTGGTTGATCATTGAGGAAATCATTGCATCATTCTTCATAACCATGGTAATCTTAGTTCATTATAGTTCAATCCATCACCGATATGAAAAGGGATAACATGAGTGAAAATTATTTAACATCGTATAGTGATTATCGTATTAAATAATATAAAAGAGATTAAACTATAATACAATTTACCCATTTAATCATCGCATTAGCCTATAATTAATTTAGTTTGAACTTTGTCAATCTATTTTTAAACAATGTAACTTTAATTTGTTTTAACCTATACTTATCAACCATGTATGAGAATGTAACATTAAAATCAACCCCCGATATCAATTCATGAAGAGAATATGACCAACCAAATAACATCCCCTAGGAGTGATAAATTATTTTTAGAGTAATGACATATTCACCTTGTACTTCAATAATGGTCAATATATACTTGACCAACTCTATTTGGTGTTATTACCCCTAGACCAATCTATTCTAAAACAATGTCGACTTGTAGTATCCATATATGGATGTAATTTCAAGAAAAACAACATAATCCAAACATTATTAAAACTATAAAAAGTTATCTTATGTAAAAACTAATCTACTAGACTTATCCCAAATATTTTCATTAATGTTCTGAATTCAAAATATCTAAAAATAAAAAAGAATTTCTATGATACCAACTATATCAACTCAGGCCTTAAAAATAGTTTATTTCAAAATTTAAAATATTATTTATAAATAATAAAATCGTAGGATATATAAGTCAGGTTACTTTGGAAGATTATATACATAAATACTCCATAATAAATATAAAATCAAATTATTATTGGAAAACTCCATGTAATTCTCCTGAAATTCTTAGATCATTAAAATTTTCTATAGAACACCAAGGGGAAAATACATAAGGAATATAGTGATCTACAAATCCAAATAAGGGAATTAATATGGTAATAGGGTATACCATAATATTCAAGAGTCTTAGCATGATGTCATAAAGTGAATAATCAGAAAAGTGAAAACATTTCACATAGTCATGAAAGCATATTATCATGAAATCATGTGAAAATAAAAAAATTATAAAGTATGAGATCATAAGAATATGTCACTATTTTCTTCCATGCCATCCTATTATTGGATTAAGAGAATCCAAATTATCATATTCTTTGACTAACTACCATCATAACATAGTGTTTTTTGGCTAACCACTCACACACCATATATTGTTTTATTTTTCTAACTTCCCATGAAACATAAATGGAATATCTTCATAAATTATAATTATCGATTTAATTGGAAGGATTTAATAAACACAACCATTATAACATAGAATAACTACCATCGTCTTGTAGTGTTCATAGGCTAGTCTCTCATTCACCATACATGTATTCATATGAGTCATTAACATTACCCAATGTGTTTGATAACTATAACATAAATGCTGATAAAAATTAGGCCAATCATCATCATAATATTAAAAATATTATGTATTCTATAAATGGAAAAGAAACCATACATAAATCATAAACATGGTAAAACCCATGATAATATTGTGGCTTTCACAATATTATCTTTAGGAAAAAGTGAATTCTTTATAATATAGGTTACCAAGATTAGAAGCAATTAAATCATTTTTAAAATTAATATTTCAAAATGAAATGTCAGTTTTGAACATGGAGATCCAATGTATATAATTCTTGATAAATTTTTGGTGATGAATGATTCAAAGTGGCCCACTTCGCAGAAACTTTATAAAATAATTAAAGTATTTTTTTCAATAGGTAAAGGGAATACAATTTTAAATAAATGTATAATTTATCCAAGTGGGTATACATTAATGTATTGAGAGTTTTTTGAATCTATTCATAGATTATAGACATTTGATAGGGTTCAATCTTAACCTAAGATCATAAATTTTAAATTTATTTTAAATAAACTTTACTTACCAGTTGGAATTCACTACTAGGGAAATGAACATTTTATAGAAGTTATTTTTTACCTAAGATAAAAAATTGTAATTTTCCCTTAAATAAATTACACTTAAAATATAGAAATTTTAAACTGAACAAAATTCTTTTATAACCATATTAGTGAAAATAATATTCTACTAGGTATGTATGTAAAGCTTGTATATAGAAAAATCAGAAAGGTATATGAGTTGATTATGGAATAAAAGGGGATAAAATTAAGGGGTAATCATAATTTTAATGTATTCAAGGATGTATGCAAGATCCATTTCTATGTTTTAAAAAACCTTTGTCTAAATCCCACATCATTAAATTATATAATAAAACATTATTTTGGTATTATTAAATGGTAAATATTATGATAAAATGAGTCAAACATGATGATATTATAATATAAATTATATAACCTTGGCGAGAATGGGAATTATTGAAAAGAATGGGAACAATTTTCTAAATGGATGGAAATTATTCTTTAAATAATGGCCTTTTTAAAACTGATTAGATATAAATTGTAAATAAGAAATGAACAAAAATTGATCTCCTAAGATATAAATAGAGTGTACCATATGAAATGAAATATGAAATTTAAGTTGAAACAATATATCTCTAGAAATAAGATTAAGATTTAGAAAACCCTTATATTTTAGGGAGTAAATCAATCAGATCCCACAAAAATTAAAAACATTAATGGAAGTGAATATTTCTGATTTGAATAATTATTCATCATACTATATTTCCTTGGTGTTCATTGATAAACCCTAAAAATAAATATTGTTGATTAATATTAAAAAGTGTTTCAATGAAGAGAAATTGAGATGAAAATCATTTTCCTTTGTCTAAAAGTTATATAAATTTGCACTTAAGTATTTGAATAACTAAATTAAGTTAATTATTTATATAACCAAGAACCATCTTATTCAATATTTCACTATCTTAATTCAATATAATATATTTTAGTACTTATTATTATTATTATTTTCTCTTACATGGTTTACTCAAGGTGGTTGGGTTAATTAAAAATTAACACTTTTGGTTTCCTTTCCATAGTTAAATTAGTTTTATGGTTTAATTTAATGCCATTTTTTGTTCAATTTCTAAAACAATTACACAGATACATTTTTTATTACAAAAAAGATCGAAATTAAGATTGTAACCACGATAAATCTATTTAAGGTGGTTTAAGATACTATAACGTCTTATTAATTTTATTACTTTTTAATTTTTTACATATTATCTATAAATAATATTAATGGTGTTAAAAAAATATTATTAATTAATTAAATAATCATTTTTAACCAACCAATTATGATGGTGAGGGAAAATTGTACATGTTGTTCATGGATGGAGTAGTTTTCACACACATACATCACTACATTTTTATTTTTCTTAATGATTTTAGAGGAATGTATAAAAGGTATATTACATTTATAAAATAATATTTTGCAATAGAAACATTTTTTGTGATATGATACCTTCATGGATCAAGGGGATATGAAGGGTGTAGAATAATAATAGTACTTATAAATATTTAGCTAAGAGTATTACCTTTTCCATGGAAGTTTACCCTTGGGTAACTCATTAAGAATAGTTTTCATGGACTTTTGGGGAGGATTTCTTTAAAGGAATGGGAAGGTTGTTTAAGAGACCATAAATGAGTAATTTTTGGGATCCCAGGATTTCAAATGGGTTTATAAATCGGAAGGATGTAGTCTCCATTTAAAATAGAATAGAATATAACATTTGATAATACTCATTAACTCTCAATCATATCACTATGTTACTAAAGAAAAAGGATCAAATTGTGGATAATTGTGGTGTGGTGATAGTGATGAATCTAATTATACTTCCACCATTAAATATTATAGTTTTTATTCACATGGTATATCCACTTTCACAAGGTTAATGTATATTTTAAATAATTTACCCTTACTGTGGTAACTCTGCTATTTCCATTTATAACTAATTTAATGGCCAGAATTAAAGTTTATTTTTTTCAAAAATTTAATAATAATAATTTGAAACATGTAAATAATTCTAGAAAATAAAACTTTTATGGATTTATTGTTCTTAAATATACTATTAACACACTTAACACACAGGATAATGTTTTTAGAAAAAAATACATATTCAGTATAAGATTTATATTATGGATAAAATATCATTGTTATTTATTTTATTAAACATACATATTTTATTATTAGAAAATAAATATTTACTTAAAATTAAAATATGTCTAAAAATCATTCAAAAATTTTAATATTTTTTTAAGAGAAATTGATGAAACATAGTTTTTATAACAATATAGCCTAAATTTTCTATGATATTGAGCATGGGTTCTGTCTATCAACATAGGCTCTTAAAATACATAATTTAAAATTATAAAATATTTTGTTATATTAATAATTGTTTCAAAAAAATTCATTCAATTAGTATATAATAATATCATAAAAGTGAAAGTATTAAAAAATTGGTATTTTCTACTATTCACCAAAAAATCATTTGTTTTAGAAAAAATCCAAATTTTCGTCTTAAACTAGTATTGAAAATATAAATCCAAATACTATTTCTATTTTTCAAATTATATATATATGATTATATTTTAACATATTTCATTAAAATCATAAAATATAATGAGAACCACAATTTATAGGAAATACGTTTTTTAAATGAATAGTGGTTTTTATTATTAATTTATATAAAACACTAATAAATATATCATTAATAATTTAAAAATTTATTTGATTAAAATAATATTTTAACAAAAATTTACATTGTTTTATATAATAAAAATTATAGGGTATAAAAATATATATTGTTAATAAAAACCTTAAATGAACTAATTTTTTATAATATAACCATTATAAATATAGAAAACAACATATTTATTAATTTGTTCACTCATTTTCTTACCTCATAATTCATAAAAAAATTTAATATCCTAATCATATATTGATTTTTTTGTTTCATATTTTCATGTGGAGCAATATGTCAAGTATATTTAACATTATTAAAATACAACATACAAAATATTTGGAGTAATTATAGTGATCCTTTATCTCATTATTCCACTCGTTGGCTTAGGAATCTAACTAATTATGTACAATATGTGTGATAATCATTTTAGCGGGTTATTATATAAAGGTGTATGTATCCCCCATAGGCATTAGACGTGATCCCATACCTCTGTATATTTTTCTAGTGAATGTCATAAGTGTTGGAGAGACTCGGTGAGTGAGTTCCCATAGTGAGTGTCACCTTAGGGACTATAATTGAATCTCAATGATGGTAGTTCTGAATGAAATATCTATATTAATTGGTGTTTTCCTATGAGAATATTTGGGAATATCTTATTTATAATCCTTATTGTTTATAATAATTTACAGAAAACACGATCATTGATGCATTATGTTTTGTGAATTTAGGTTTCCCTCCTATGCATATTTTTACATATCCATTCATTATCTATATATTACATTCTAATAGCATATGTTTATGATAAGACATTCTATGAAGTCCTTGTTTGATAAAGAGTAGGTAGAGAATTATTGAAAAAGACTAACCAAAGATGGATCAAGGATTTTCACTTTGATTGAAGTCATATCTTTTAGCAGGTTAAAACCCTTTATAGTCAGTGGAATTTTATATATCATCATTTGGTTTTCCATTTATTTCTTTTCATACTCTCAGTTGGGATTAATTGTTTTTTTTTGGAATTTACCGTACCAGTTATATGATGATCTCTATTATACAATTTTATGGAGGTTTTTGCATTTATACATGTGTTTTAGGATAAGGCCTACCATATATGTGATATGCCTACTCATCTCTAGTAATTATCACCTGGGCTATTTGTGGCAAAAATGGGGTGTGAATATATGTTTTCTCCTGAATTGGAGGGCCCTGGTGGTTCAAGACATGACAAGTGGTATTAGAGACTATGTTATCTATGGACTGTAGTTTATAGAGAGTATAACTATGAGAAATTGTTTGGGAAATATAGAAATAGTGTTAATGTTTCTTGCATTTGGTTTTTATGTCAGGGAACCTATTGATGGTTCATCATCTGATGAATCTATTAATCGTGAATTTTATATCCTATTTATTTTCTTGGTACATTTATAAACCATTTATAATGAAAATTTTGGTACATTCATCTTAAAATATGAGATTAATTTTTCATACGTTTCATTATTCAACTTTCCAAATATTATATTTTGAATGTGGTCTGTCTTTACTATCATAGGATGCCTCCAAGAATATAAACAACTTGTATTCCATTGTAGGATCAGGATTATGTTCTCCTTAGTGATGAGGTTTTAGTATATGGATATTTTTAGTAGAAAATACATATGGGTGGATTGACGACATTACCCCAACCTCGTAGGGCAGTCGATTTTTCTAAAAGTACTATCATATGACACGCATAGTTTTAGCACAATTCACATTTTATATATGGTAATCTAATCCTATTTTCAAGAATATATTAACCCCCAGGAATAATTTTAGTAGATCAATGTGGAAGATCATTTTTTCAACCATTTTAGGACTGTCTTGGCCCGATGGTGGTATTCAAGGTGAGACATCTTCATGGACAAGAGGGGAGATAGTAGATCATAATGAAACAAACACATCATGAGTTGACTGGAACCAGAGAATATTTTGAGAGCCTCTTCATGGAGGTTTTTTTGAAATAAAATAATAGGAACTATGAATCAAAATTCTTTTAGGTCTCCACCGTGTCATTATAACAGTCATAGATTATGCAATGAGGTTCAAAAACCACTCATGGTATTCCGTAGATATGGTTCAGGATTGATACTTTCAAGAGATAACCATATAGTGTGTACTTCACAGAAATATCCAAGATTAAATGGTATCTATTTTAATTTCTTCTTACATTGGGTTACTATAGTGTGCATTGGTTTTGTAAATATTTTTATTTGATAAGTCATAGACTCTTGGTTATGGAAGCAGACACCCTAGAGCTAAAACCTCAGTAGATGGTAGTCGAAAATAGACTTAGGGACCCAAGAACATGATGTGATTCTAAAGGTGATCTTAGGATATTTTGTAAATTACTTTAGGATCCCAAATAGTTAATAACCAACCCTATGAGTATTAGTTCTTATCCTATAATAAAAAATCATATATCATACAAGATTTCAGGACCCACCATGCAGCAAACACGGGGCAGTCGATTCACCGTTAAGGAAAAAGTAGAGACTTGAGGAGGGATATATGTAGGGTGGATACCATGTTATAGAAATTCAGAGATCCTTAAGTGGTTGAAAAATTTATTATCCATTTACACTACTACTACACCTAGGTGGACTATACTAGGATAAGGGAACATGTCGCTAGGGATGTGGTAATTTCTAGGCAACTGGTAATTATAACACAACGAATCGTGGTATGATCCATGGTATCAATTTTTTCTTCTCTAAATTAAATTTAGTTTTTTTATACAAAGTCATAAGCCACTCTTTACATTCTAAATATTTTTTCTGAGGCTCAAGGATTCCAATAAATCACTTGTCTCGACCATTGTACTATAGACTCTGAATAGTGGTGATTCAGGGATTTGATAATTTTTTTAAAAGTATAACCTGACTCTTTTTGTAGAGAGATTCATATGTGATCTATTCATAGGTACAATTAGAACCTATTATTTAATTCTAAGTATGCATTACCTGTATTCTATCCTTATATATATTGATTGTTTTAGTCAAGTATACCGTGAAAATTAGTAAATCAGATATTATTTGTATTCATTGGTGGGAATAAATGTCAGTCGGAGTAGTTTGGGCTAATATGTTGGATCATATAGTCGATTTACCATAACATTTATTGAATTTCACTAATATATATGTGTGTATGTGTGTGTGTTATAAGATTTTAGTTTCCAATAGTGGTGGAGTATAAGTACATATTCGAATAGGAAATGTCGATCTTAAATCCCACTCAAGATATTGAATTCAATGTAGACCAATTCCTATGTAGGACTCTAATACCTACATTAAAATATTGGATAACCTTATATAGATGTGAAAGATTAAGGTTCATTGGGAGGATCACTAGTATAAAGGATTTATTAGACCCAATGTGTTCTTGTGGGAAGACCCATTTTTGTTCTCTAAGAAGGAAAATGTGGTCTTGATGTTATGCATAGATTATTATCACCTAAATTAGGTGACTATCAAGAATTTGTTTTCATATCTATGAATTGGGGATCCACTCAACTAGATGAAACAAATGATTTATTTATCAAAAATTAAATTCATTTAGGGATATCACAAACTCTGTGTTTTACAAAAGTATGTACCGAAGATGGAATTTCTATGTCTCTTTGGTCACTATTAATACATATTGATTCCCTTAGACATGAAATATTCTATTGGTTTTTTCATGGGACTCTTGGACCAAAACTTCCATCATATTTTTTATCTATTCATGGTTGTGTCAATAGAATAAATCCTTGTGTAATCCAAACTAGTGGAGGACCATGTGATAAAAATATAGATGGTACTATAAAATATTTGAGTGTTCCAACTTTATGGGAAGATCACAGTGTTTTAGTTTTAGATTCATTATCTCCAGTTCATATGACATGACATATTATATGAGGGGGGTATTTGAACCATGAAAAATCTAGGAAGTGATAGCTTAAGATCTACCAAAGAGTGTGATTGGAGTTTAGATATAACTTAGTTTGTAAAGAAATTACTAGATATTCATGCTTGATTTCTCAAATATCATGTCTCCTATGACTATTGTTAATATAAAGTTAGAATATTTTTTGGCCAGAGTAGTGATGGAATTCATTTTTGGAGCTCTGATAGAGGTTTAAGATAACCCCCTTATTGAGACTTCCCAAGGAGGGAGTTGAGTGTGTGATACTATGTGATGCCTCCATATTTGGTCATGTATATGTTCTTATATAGAGTCATTTAATGATTTCTGTTGGGTCTTGATAGATAATAACACATGGGAAAAATTATGCAACACATTATCTGGATCTCAAAACATATTTTTTAGTATCGAAATATTAGTGTAAGTATCTTATGTAAGAGATATTCGTCTTTTATTCTGATTATGAAATTCTTATATATATGTATATATATAATCTTGGAAATAACTAATCCTAAGAAAGTGGTGATGGTTGTATTTCCAATAAGTACTTTTACATTTTTATGGTCTATACACCCGATAAAGGGAACATGGTAAAAGATTCACTCCACATGAAATCTTATTCATAGTTGTGGTGTGAGGACACATAGTAGTTGTACTCTTTATAGTTGTAACATGGGAATGAGGGTGGAAAAATATACCATTGATTGACTGTTTTGACTCTTATTCTTCCTCATCATGTTATAGAATTGTATTCTGGTTATATCAATAGTTCGGTCTCACATTTCCAGATATTCACAAGAAATTATATTAATGGATTTTTGGAGGTGGGAAACACATCCACCATTTCTAAGGACGGATGATGGTACTTGTGATTTCATTTGGGGGGATATGAGGAATTGTATTAAATCCCCCCTTAATAGTGCATTTATTATTTTAGTAGATGTACTTATATCTATTATGTAAATTATGGTGTCTATGGATAAAGTGGAGGGTAACTGAGTTCATCTCACAATGCCTCACAAACCAATAGGTGAAAGTTGAGCTTTAGGTTCAAACGGGTTTGTGCTAACCTCTAGAGGTGAGAAAGTGGATGTGGGGAAAAATCTCCATTGAATTAATAACTAGAATTATGTAATCATTTATGTGACATGATGATATCTAGGTGATTATAGGACAACTCATAACGTTTTCCAACTTTCTTTCCCTCTAATAGTAGAGTTTAGAGAATTATTTTGGACAGCTTTACATATTGGAGGTCATGCATATTTAATTATTCCCATTGATGATTATGTCATAAATTTTTTCTCATTTCATTTTCGGATTGTGTATATGGATAAAAGATGATTTTTTGACATAGTTTATGTTGATCATTGAGTTTCACCACCCGAAAGACAGCATGACAAAAAACCCATTGATGTCCTGGAGGACAAGTTTCAAACATTTGTGTTGGATTTTGGATGTATCTGAGAGTTTCATATACCCCTAGGAGAGTTTTCATACATTAAAAAGTACCATTATATAATTGGGACAGAACCATTCAATTCCTTTTACTAGAGATCCAATAGGTCACTACTTTGGTGGATGGATCCTGGAAAGACATTGTGTTTTCTCCAAATGTTTGTGTATAAAATATAAGGTAAAAATAAACAATGATCATATTAAGACATCAAAAATACATTGGTATTCTTATGATTACCAATTAAATTGGCCTTTAGAGTTGTATGTGGGAGACCATGTGTTCTAGAAGGTCCCACCATGGAAAGATGTTTGAATATTTGGAAGAGGGTGTAAGCTATATCTAAGGTTCATAGGACCTCATGATACTGTGTATATCTGGTGAGGTGGAATGCCACTCAACTATATCATTGTAGCTAAACTAGTTTCATGAAATATTCCATGTGTTATAAGTGAGGAGATATGTGAAAACTCTATAACACATTATTTAATAGGTAGAACTAGAAATTGAGCATTGAGAAACATTCTTAGTATACACAGTGATGATCAAGGACCAGGAGGAGAATATCATTCTTGGGTGATTGATTAAGTTATTTTGAATTATATTTAAATTCATGAACCATCAGGATAGATCATGGGAGTTGGAGAACAATATATTTTCTTAGTAACCTCACCAATTTTTTTAGGTTTTTACTCCTCATGATGAAAATCCATCATGCGAAGAGGATGTAATAATGGAGACCCTAAAGACTTTTTAATTTTAATTTTTAGGTCATTTTATTTTTCATGTCATTCTTGAGTCCATATACGGAGTTATAATTAATAGTGTATTGTACAAATAATTTTTTCTTTCTCTGTGAAACACAAGAAGGATGAGGACTGTGGTAGAATTTGTGGTTTACATGTGAGTTTCTTATATCAAACAGTCATGGATTAAACACCAATTGGTTTGAAATTTCCTTGGGTAAAATTACCTATGAGTAATAATATTTACTGCAGTCAAAATTAACTAACCTTGCTCTAATGGGTGTTATGGTGGTTCAAAACAACTTAATTATTTGCACCAGACCATCATTGGTGTCTATGGTCTGTCTCCTGGGTGAGGATACCACAAACGTGGTGGATGAACTAGGTTATGGTGGTTGTGGTTTTAGTTTTTCCGAATTAATGTTTGAATATTAATATTTTTAATGTGGTTATTCTATTATTTTTGAAACATAATGAGGGATTTATTGAATCTTTTGACTCATTTTACCTCTTTTGAACAAATATTTCTCCTCTATTTGGCTCAGATTTCTAATATAGTGCATTCTAGGAAAAGTTTCATGGTATTCATATTTTTTTAAGAAGTGGAATTGGGTGACTGCTTTCTTATTGGGCTTAATAGTTTTATATATGGGCTTAGTGAGCCAATAGTAAGTGAAAAAATTTCCTCTTATTGAATGCCTGTGGATTTTCTCTTCACCAATGATCAATCTAATCTGAGGTAGTGATTTTTTATAGTTATATTTTATCTATTTCTTTATTTTTATGAAACAAATTAATTTAAAATTAATTTCAAAATATTTATTTATTTATTTAAAAATTGAATATTTACCATTCATTTAATTAGACATTGATTTTTATTATATACAATTAATTATTGTCATCAATCTTTAGATATCTTAAAATTTTACCAAATGAACATAGTCTTAATTGTATTCATTACTTTTTGTTTCATTTTTTTATCAATTAACTATCCATTTATTGGAATGTGATTTGACTATATCCAGGAACTTATTTCACACTTCATTTGATGTTATGTTTCAGCTTATAGATTTTAGGGGTATTATATTTGGATTAGTGACGTGAAAAAAGAACTATAGTGGTAGAAAAAATATAATGGCGGTGTGATTAATGATTGTATTGTGAGTCTGATCAGGTGGAAACTTTTTTATATTTTGGATGGGAATTTTTTTTAGAAAATGGTGACCACAATTTTACATAAATTGATCAATCCATAACATCACACATAATATATGGGAATTTTAGGTGATGAATTTTTTATAGGAAGAGGTTAAAAAAGAAAAATAAGAGTTTCATGAAATATCCAAAGTTTCAATGAATTTATGACCTAAAAATTGTGTAGTTTGAATAAAAACACATTATTTAGACCCCCCCCCCAATTTGATAGATGGTTTTTTTTGTTTAATAAAATCTAAACTCATACATGTACTTTTTCCACATGTGTTGTGGATCCTAGGTTATATTTGGCATTTTGTTGGCTTTTTCCCTTGAACCGAATTATTATGCATGTGTTCCATCTTTTCCATTACCATGAGTATAGAGTGAGGTATCCCATCCTAGGTAGATGATAAGTGTTCTCTTTTATAGTCAATTTTATGATTAAGTTTTTGTCCCTCCATAGGTCTCAAGTGTGACCCTTTATCTATTTTTATCCAGGTTGGGTTAGGTATTCCTTTACTGGTATCAAGGTCATATGTTCTCCTTCCTAATGGGTTATTATAGATAGGGTTGATTATCCCCTATAGGTCCTTTTTGTGATCTCATATCACGGAATTATTATCTCATTAATTTCATCTATGTTCATGGGACATGATTATTGAGTTCCTCTAATGAATATTATCATTGATACTGAAGAAGAATAACTAGGATATCAGTGAGGATAGAACCCACCTTTATACTTTTAGTCTTTTTAAGATCATATCTGAGTTAATCTTATTCTCCCCCTTGATTGTTTTTTGATAAAAGCCGACACCACCTTTGATGCTTTATGTTTGGTGGTTTCAATTTTACCAACTCAGTATGTTTATACTCCCCACTATATGGGATATGAAAACACAGTTCATGTATTGTAAAAATGGAATGAAATTAAACAAAGTATTACCTGGACTAGGAAGAAGTGGAACATAGTTGGGCTAAACTATCCTCAAATTGTTCTACAAGTTTCCCATTGAATGATGTCATATTGTTTAGTTTCTGTGACCCCTTTACAATTGGTTGGAATGCATTTGGAACCTTTTTTTTATAAAAATTTTCATTCTTACACTATATTATGGTATTATATGTTCTTAATTCAATTACTATATTATTCATTTACCTTTATGATTTTCACTTTTGTATGGAGATGTTTATATGTGGGTGTGTGCAGATGCTTTCCGATAAGGTCTCCCATGAGTGTGATATG
This sequence comes from Viscum album, assembly GCA_963277665.1. Classification (NCBI taxonomy): domain Eukaryota; kingdom Viridiplantae; phylum Streptophyta; class Magnoliopsida; order Santalales; family Viscaceae; genus Viscum; species Viscum album. Next base: position 28,254,778 of record OY728150.1, on the reverse strand, counting down.
CCTAATCAGTGCTAGGAATCATCCCTTGGCCTATTTGATAATTGATTTGGAGGTAATTCATAGTATACCAATATCTAGGTAGTCCCAAATGATTCAGTCCATGACATTAAAAGTATAAAATTAATGTAAATTTAGTTTTATGCTTATAAATGAATTTTTCTAAAAATGATGTTTTGTTGCGTTTTTCACACATATATAAAATTAAAATATTTCCACTTAAAGAAATTAAATCTGGTAAAATGGTTTCAATATTATTAATTATAGTAATTAATATATTATAATATGGTGAAGTTAAATTTTTTTCATATTGAATAGTAAAAATATTAAAATTGTGTTACCACATTTATGGTTAGAACGGGTTTACCATGGGCTAAACTATGATATAAGGGTTTCCATTCAACATAAAATTGTCTAAATATTATTAAATAAAGTGATTTAAAACATTTAGTATCTTATATTTGAATAATTAACCATTTTATCCTCTTGACTATTAAATTGAACCAATATTATTTAAATCATTTCTCGAATTCCATGTTTGTCGCTACATTAAATTATAAAAAGGAACATATTACACTCCATTTTTCATGATATGTATCCTTCTATCTTGTCCAATACCAATCCCAAAACCTTTGAAGATTTATTCCCTTCATCCTTGACTTAATATTTTCTCCCAAGAATAATATTTCACAACTGAATGTGTAATCTAAATGGGGTCTCTCATATATGAAGTATAAATCATAACCAATATCACTCAATTTTATTTATTCTTACAACTTTTCTAAAACTTTTATATATATATAAACATAATTAATCTAATATCATTACTATATAATGTTTTTATTATGATGTTAGAAAACCCATTTCCCTCATTTTCTCAATCAAATGGGAAATTAAAGTGTCGCGAGTTCATACGTATAGACTAATACCTCTACATAACGATTAAATTCGTTTTCCATCACCATATTTCATAATTAATTATTATGTGGATTTTAATGTAAATGTATTATATTTATTAAATAATTATTATTTTTAATTTTTTTATTATTTAAATTTATTTATTTTAATCCATCAAAATGTGGAAACCATCACCCCTATGTATGTACGAACTAACATCCCCACAAAGGGATGTAATTCAAATTTCATTATCAATTTATTTGAATGGTTATAAAAGTTTATATAAATATTAAATATATTAATTATTACATGATAAATATTTGGGAAATTGCATATCCTTGATCAAATTTTAAGGGCCAATAATTTTTAATTGAAATATACATGAAAAACGAAATAGTTAACACCTAGAAATGATTATTTTAACAAATAATTATTAATAAATAATTATTGATAATATATAACTCAATATTTTATGGTATTATAGTTGTGAGTATTTTATTATATAATTATTATTAATTTAAATTTATTATACATGAGGTTAGATTTCTTTTGAATAAATGTGGACACGAGGTAACGTTTTTATGTTAAAATCTCATTTTTATCAGGATTCTTTATGATTATATATATGATGGTGAAATTATATTTTCTAACTTTCCCAAATAATATTTATTTTCTTATACTATATTTATTTCTATACATTACAAGTTTACTTTTAATTTTCCCTATTTATGTAAAAAAGATACTGAAATATTGTTTTTAAGTAAAACAAACTATATTCATCTATTCAGATGGGAATATTATTCTTCAATAGCCATATTTTCTAATAAATAAAAATCAAGATGTTTTTAATATTCACTAATGATTTTATAAATTCATTCAACCTATTTTTTAAAATATATTAAAATTTATAAAAAAAATCTTCTTTTCTTTTTCCAAATGAGTTATGTTTCGTTTTATAATAAAAAGATGATAGGAATATTTCCTTCAACTTATATCACATGAAATACTATTCACAATTTAATTAATTATATTTTATTTGAATATTAATTTATAAGTTTACTATGTTACTTTCAGGGAAACATTTTCCCTTATATGTTTCCAATTTTTAGGTATTAAATAAGTTATTTCAAAATTAAAAGGGTATATTCCACAAGAAATGTTTATGTGATATTTGAAAGGTATTTTCATTTATAAAAAAAGTCCCTAACAATTCTTTTGATTTATCAGTAATATAATCAAATATTAGTATCATTAAAATTTATCTAGATTCTTTATTATTATTCCGCTCGTGTATTTGATCACTACGACCTCTATATAGAAGTGAGTTTTGTGTTATACTAGCTTTATTGGCCTTTATTCTATCCCACCACGTTTTTTTGACACTCAATGTGCTGGCTTAGTTACATGGTGGTGCTGTAGGTCAGGGGTTGTCCAGTTTTCCATAAAATTTTTTCTAACACCTAAAAAGAGACTTATAAAAATCAATAACACATACAATGAATTTAAAAAGATTCATAAGTAAAATTTCAAATTTTAAATCATTTTTTTATTCTTTTTAAACCATTTCACTTCCAAATTATCCATTTCCCAGAGTTTATTAAATCATTGAAAATAATTGGTATTGACTTTGAAAAACATCAAAAAATAATCATAATTTTGTTAAAATTATGTATCAAATTTATGTCCTTCAAATACTCCAACACATAAAACACGCTTTTCCTCATCCATAAAATGTAAACATGGAAAATTAGGGGGGAAATGTTATCAATACTTACATATCAAGTATTAAAATTAAACAATTTTCAATGTTGATTAAAATGTTTAGAATTATACAAAAAAATATATCAATTTAACTTCCCAACATTCAAAGAAACAATAAAATTATACTTTTTACTTTTTACCTTTTGAATTTTATGGAAACTACCTTTCTCAATCATTCTTGTTCCTAATTAAATATTATTAAACATTCCAAATCATGATTTATCTCACTTTTGAATCATTTCACTCATCACTCATGATTCAAATTCATGTATATTTATTCTTATATCATGAATATATTCTCCTTTACCATAGTCTTATAATTGAACTATTATCTACACATGTTAAATAAAAAAGGCACATGAAATCATGGGGACCATCATTATATATTAAAATGACACTCAGGATTAATGTTAACAAGAATTTATGTTGGGAAATTAATTCTCAAGGTGGAGGCATATATATTAAATCATAATCATGATATTAAAAAAACATTTAGTGTAATTCCCCACTTAGAATTAGAAACTCCCATTTCCCCCAAAAATTAACATAAAGTCTATGATAAAATTAAGAACAATTAATTATTTGTGCTCCTAGTTTAATTTTTCTCTAAATGTATAATATTTTTTTCTTTTTAAACCAACAATTTCATTATTTTTTTTATTTTTAAATATTTATGCTTATAAAAACCATGAATCCACCACCTAACCACATATGATAAATATCAGAGGTCTAGAAAAGGTGATTTTTGGTTTCTCCCAAATCAAAACAAATTTTTCTCATATTGTTGGTTCTTTTTTTCATTTTAATTTTTTAGAGGGGAAAAATAGTGTTAAATGTATGAATAATGAACCCTTTTTCAATACCCAAAGTATCACCAATTTATTTTTATTAAAATGTAAATCATTTGTTCCCTCGTGTTTCCTTCCACCCAAATAATTCAACATCAAAATATCATTAAAATACTATGAGGTGGGTAGGAATGGATAATAATGGATTAAAACATGGATTATTCCAAACAAGTTAATTCATGGTTTCTAAGGGATACACAAGTATTAATGCAAAAAAATTATTTTAAAGATAAGTTATTTTTAAAATATTCCATAATCATTTGGAATGTGTTTTTCTATAGTCATAGATTTGATAAGTTCAATTGGAAGTACTAGTAAGTGACATGTCCTAATATTACTCATGATATATGATCAAGAATAAAATAAGAAGTGTGTGGTTTCTAAATCCCCTCAATAAAGGAAATATGATTTGGTACTATCACTCAATTTATTATTAATAATAATAAATAAATTCACATAAATTTTTATAAATTCAATACATGAAAAATGGTTGGGATCTTTTATTTACATGAATAAATTAATTCCCTTAAATCTTGACTCCCCATTTTAATGTCCATGATTAACTTTAATCATTTATTTTTACCTTTTTACTCATTAAATATCATTAACATTGAAATATAAAACAAGTAATCACAATAATCCTATAACACTCATCTCCCCTAGATTAGTCATGTAAATCATGGATTCAAGTGTGGGAATTTATTTTTATTAGTTTAAAGCTGAAAAATGTTTTCAGGAAAAAATGTAGTGATTTTAAAACATAAACAATAAAATTTAACTATCTATTAAAGTAAATCATTGTTCCTCTTCTTCCACTATTTTGGGATTCCTTTTCGCTTATTTATATGAAGGTCCATGAAAATCAAAAAAACTCATAAAAATATAATAACATTTCCATTAAATCTCAATGTGGTGATGTAATAGGTAACTAAACCCTAAATCCTAATAAAATGTACAACATGGGTTACCTCCTAAAAGAACTTTTGGTTAATATTTCTAACTCTACATCACCTCTTGAGAAGAAAGTAATAGATGTGTTGGAGAAGTTTGAGCTCCTCCACCAGTTCATTAGGTAATCCTCCATGGAATGTTTTCGTAATTTTATCATTTATAGTGAATGGGATACCTTCCTCTTAATTATATATATGAATGGTACCAAAATGATATACATTAATAATAAGAAAAGTCCATTTCCCCTATAATGAAGCTTATATGTAATTAACACCAGTCTATAATTTTAGTGAATAAGTTGGTCTGTAGGTTAAATGGTCCTTGGTTGAATCCATTTTTCATGGGCCATCCTAGTTCATTATTTGTAAATTCATGATTTATAAAATGATTTTATTCAAATTTATTCCACCTCCAGTGACTAAATATTCCTCTCTTTTCTATAACTCTTCAAATCTAAATAGACCTTTTAAACATACCAATATACTTGTTGACCGAATTCCATAGGTAGATGACAAATTTTTCATAAATCAACTGATAGGGGATCTATGTTTTCTGGTATTCCCATAAGGTTTCCTCAATCATTTATATCCAATATTTTCTCTTTTTTTTAATTTTATTCTCCAAAATACCTTTAATTTCCTTAATGGACACATCAACTTGGAATTTGTTTTTCAGATGGTACGGTGTAGATGTTTTTTGGTGAATCCAATAAAATATTAAGCATTGAATCCATTAATATTTTGAAAAAAGTGGACCCATAGTCATTGATGATTGATCTTGTCATTCTAAACCTAGAAAAGATATCGACCCTTATAAAATCACACAAATCTTTTGCACCATCAGTCCTGGTGGGTTTGGATTCCTCCTATTTAAATAAATAATAAAATTAATGTAAAATATATTATTTCCCAATAGAAATGGGAAAGATTCACATAAAATCAATTCCCCTAACATCAAATATTTCATAAAAAATGATTTGTTTTTATAGCCTCTCTTGTCTGTTTGAAATATTTTCCAAAAATTGTCACTTTTGATATTATACGATAATATTAAGCATATTTAAACAATTTCATCCAACATATTCTAGATTCTAATACTATTATCATCATTATTTGAGGACAAAAGTGGCATCCACCAACATGTGTATGAGAAAACAAAAAAAATTGATTCTATTTCACTTTTAGAGTCTTCTACTTAGGAAATGGTCATTGAAAATTTCCCAGAGTAATAGATCCTCCCAAATATTGAATGTAAGGACTCAAACTTTTTAAATAATATTTTTTTTCAGATAATGTATGGTTTACTGTTTCATAATAAATAAAACAATATTAATATAAATGAAATGTAACCATAGAGGTTTGACCATTGTATGAGTGTTGGTTAATATGAACGTTGGAAACCACAAAAATATTAAACATTAAAATAATTATTTATAAATAGAAATGATAATGGATAATTAATGCATAAAGTAGAGTCTATGGCGTATACCAGTAGAATCATTATAAATGAATCCCATTTATTGGAGCTTGGGAAGGAGGAGCATCACTGGGATTTTCACTAGACCAAATCCAAGCTAAGATTCAACATATTAAGCTTGGCTGAAATCACCTACGAGAGAAGTTCAAGATTATAGAAATCACCACTCGGTCAATATTTTCTGAGCCTCCCCAAGATTTTATCTCCATTTCACATATTACTCATAGGTCCTATGAGGTTGTTATAATGGTTTATGTAATGAGGCCTTAGTTACATAGTGTAATTCATTTGTGTAAATAAAATTTAAATTTCTAATTATGGTAAAATAAACATCAATTTTAATTTTCAAGTGTGACAATTATTCTAGGATAAGTTTTTCTTATTTTGTGAAGAAGATTCAAATTATTGATGAATATTGAAAAATGATTATTTTTAAATAATTTTTGTACTTTAAATAATTGATATTGTAGTATAATTTTCTAAAAACAGACATATATGATTGTGATCAGTAAGAATTTTATGGTGTTATAAGATCAAATTAACTTTTGGTGAATAGTAACTTATGAACAGTAATATTACCCTAATGAATATTAATGTTTCCAATGGCATAGTAACATACCCTATTTAAGTATAACTATCATTATGGAATCTTGAATGGTAATGTGATATAGTAGTGTAATAAATAACAGTTTGAGAAATTATTAGTTATATATTAGTATTTTTTCATGTAAATAGTGATTTTTCTTAATATTTAAATTTATCATATTTAGAAAATTATTTTCATAAAATGGATTTCATTATTGAATTCAGAACAAATATTTTAGTTTAGGGTGAATTTTCGATATTTTTATAAAAAACAAATTTGGTGAATATTAATTATAAAATTTTTGATTTTTCAGTGTGTTTAGTGACATCATAATGTTGTAATATGTAATTTAAAAATATGGTAGAATCATGTGTATTTAAATAGGACATGAGGTGTCCCAGGTTTCCCAAAACATGGGAAAATACCATGGTAAAGCCCATTTTTTTCAAATACCATAAATGAGGTGTCCTCAGAAATTAATAAAAAAACTCCCTCTATTTTGCTATAAATACCCACCCATTCCTTCATTTTAATTCATTACAAAATTCATTCCCCTAAAATATCTGATACTATTACCTTCCAAGGAGTTATAACAAGGTTCCCTCATAACCCCATGGTCCCTATAATAGAGTTTTAGAACTTAATCATCATTGTAAGGGAATTCTAAAAATCTATTTTCCTTTCAAGTTCTCTTTTATGTGGAATGTCTTTCAAATTTCCATAAAATTTTATTATTTAAATTTAATTTTGCACCTATATTGTATTCTGTGTTTTTTATGAATGGTTGACCCATTTTCTCTCTCTTTTTAATGTTTTATAAAACCATGTTTCATACTCGTTATGCTGTAGAAATTTTGTCTCAAAATTTCTCTATTTTTTTGAAGAAATTATTTTTTTATGATAATACCCAATACCCTTTATTTTATATTGGTATTCATAAATATATAAAAATGATTTATTTAATATTGTAATTTAAATATATAAAACACTCATTCCCTTTATGTGGGTTATAAATAACATAATGATCATGTTTTTAAGGACCTTTTAAAATTCCATGATTTTGATATGAAACCGATTAATTTTATTCTATTTGGGTTATTTATGAAATTATTTATTATGATATATGTGGAACACATGAAAATAATTACACTTTATTTTTTTTCTATGACAGTGCTCCAATACATTGGGAAAATAAAATAATCTCTGCAGATGATAAGTTTTATGATACCTTGGTGAATAACCCTGATTAATTTTATGACACCTTGGGGATGGAACTTAATGATATGATTATGAATATCTGAATTGAATGTTTTATCCACATTTTCAATATATTATTAAAGTAATTTTTATAATTATATTCTTCTTTCTCTTTATTTTATGATATTTCCTCATGTTCTTAATGTATTCTCTAAAGATCACATGTAAATTGTTTTCCCGTATTATCCCTTACTAGGCCTTATGCTCACCATTTCCTTTGATGTATGTCCCTAGGTTATGAGTTGAAGTTATTTAACATATGATTAAAATTTCAATAATAATTTTAAGTGGATTAAAATAAATTTTTATGTTTTCATGTAATATATACCTCATTTCCAAGACAATAAACCTTAAAGATCCTATGTTTGTAAAATGTAATGAAAATTTATGTAATAAATAGGTGGGATGTAATAGTTGGTATCAAATGATATTTTAGTAATTTGTGGAAATTTTGACTTGAAAATTTTACGATGAACCTTATGAAAAATATTAAAATTTGGATAACATCCTGGTATTTGGATGAAATATTAAATAAGTGGTTTCAAAAAAATTCATATCTTGATAAAAACAAGAGGATGTGTCTCTGGCACAAATCTATCTTAGGGTAAAACCCAAAAACACCACTTTGAGGTATACTCAAACAGGAACTAGTGCATGAAAAAGGGCCGTAATGTAATCATGTTTTAACACTCTTGGGGGATATGTTTTGTTAATCACAATCTTTTTTATGAATAATTATGAAGTAATTATAGATAAATGTAATTATTGTTATAGAATAATATGTTTAAGAATGAAGCTTTAAGACTTAAAAATCATTTATAGTTAAAATATTCATAAATAAAATAATTTTATCACTAAGGTTTTATTCTTTTCGAAAATGGAGGGACATAAGAGGAATCGTGTAAATTATGACCATAACAAACAATGTGCTGACAACCCTCTAATGGAACCCAAAATTGAAACTTTCATGAGAATGATGAATCAACTAACTCAAGTTATGGAAAATAACCCTAATCAAGTAGAGAGACTAGTTTCACAATGAAGGGAACTACTGTTCATTGATTCTTATATTCTTCAATGACCACAAATGTTCAGTGGACCTACCGACCCATTCATTGGTGAATAGTGGATAAGTTCTAAATAAAAGATAATTTCTATATTGTATATTTCTAAATAAGAGAAAGTTAACTTAACTATTTACTGCTTAGAGGGAAAAGTTGATCAGTGTTCGGTGTTGATTAAAAACATGAGACCAATAGGGTTGATTAAAGCTATGGAGTGGGGAGATATCATAAGGATCTTCTTTCAAAAGTGTTTCCCTCATTCAGGGAGAACAAAATAGAGAAGGAATTGTTCGAGATTAAGTAGAAGGAGAGTGAATCTATGGAAATATAGAGATAAAATTCACAGGAAGTTCCCTTTATAATGGATCCTAGCTTGGGGAGGATAATTGATCAGGGAAGAGGATGAAATCAACTATTATTTCCCTTGTATAGTAAACACGGGGAGAATCATTCGAGGAACTACATAATCAAGAACGGTAAATGTATCAAGTGTGTATTAGAAGGGAATGTCACTCAGAATTGTCATTGGGAGATGAAGCCTTAACATCCAAACACTAACGAAAAAGGGAATATGGTGCATGCCTTACCTGAAGTCCAATGCTTCATGTGTGCATAGTTAGGGAACATTGCAAATCACTGTCCAAATCTGAGGGTAATGGAGGGAAATCACCATCATCATCATCCAATGAAAAGGGATCAAGGTCATGATTTTTCATTTATGACAACTAAAGTTGAAGCTCCAAATGATGTGGTGGTAGGTACTCTTTTTGTTCTCTCAAATATAGAAAGGGATTTTTTATTCTAGTTCTACCCATTCTATTATTTCCTCCAAATATTCAACTAATATAGAACCAATCCCTGAACTAATAAAAGTAGAGTTATCATTCAAGACTCCTATAGGTATTATCTATTCTTCAAAATTGTTTAGAGAATCTAGTATTTACTTTTGTGAGGATAATATTATCACAAATATAGTATTCATTCCCATGTTGTAATTTGACATTGTACATGGGATGGTTTGGCTCTCAAAGTGTAATGATAAAATCAAATGCATTAGAAAGTAAATCTGAGTAGTCTTGAATGGACGACCTACTGTTATCTTCCAATGGGAGAAATCACCACCCGTTCTTGGTCTAGAATAACCACCTATAGCTTTCTATATGGAGTTAATCAGTGAATATGAATAAGGAAATGAGAGTATAATGATAGAAAATGTCCCCATAATTTGGTAAATATTAACATATTTCCTAAGGAGCTACTTGAACCTCCCCTATAAAGAGATGTAGAGTTCTCCAATGAACTCGTACCTGGATCTCATACAAAATCCTAGAACCCATATAGGATGGAAAATGTGAAGTTGGATGAATTAATGAAACAACACCAAGATCTTTTGGAAAAGGGTTTTATCCGACCAAGTGTGTCTCATTGGGGAGATCATGTTATCTTTGTAAAGAATAAGGATGGTTCAATGAGGCTATACATTGATTATAGTGAACTGAGTGGGATCACATTGTAGAAAAAATACACCTTCTAAGAATTGATGTCTTATTAGACCATCTCCATGGGTATCAATTCTTCTCTATGATTGATCTTCGATTAGGTTTTCATCAATTGAGGGTGAAGAAAAAAGATATTCCAAAATTGCCTACTGATCAATATATGGGAATTATGAGTTTGTAGTTATGCCCTTTGGATTGAATTATTCACCTGATATTTATATGGACTGGATGAATAGAGTATTTTTGGACTACCTTGATAATTTTTTATTCATTTTATTGATGATAGTCTTATATATTCTAAAATTCGCAAGGAATAGGACTATAATCTAAGGGTTATTTTATAAACTCTACGAAAGGAGAGGATTTTGGGAATTTTTAGAAAATGTGAATTTGTTTTTGAACATTTTCTTTATTTAGAATATTGTAATCAATGAAGGAATCTTAGTTGACCTTGCAAAGAAAACATATGCAGAGGAGTAGCCTCATCCTACAATAGTAACTAATATTCATAGTTTTCATAGTTTAGAAAAATATTAGAGGAGGTTATTGAAAAACTTTTCCTGACATTCCAATACACTAACCAAGATAACTTGAAAAGGGTACATGTTCATCTAAAAAAAGAGTGTATGGAATGTTTCCAATAGCTAAAGAAGAGATTTCATACTGCGCCCGTGGAAACAATTCCCTCTATCAGGGAAGGATTGGTTATTTTTAGTGGTGTATATCTGAATGGTCTTGGGTGTATCTCATGAAAAATGATAAATTCATTACTTATGCATCATGATATTTGAAGCCTCATGAGTAGAACTATCATACGCATTATCTAGAGATGGTTGTGGTTGTTTCTTCTCTGAAGATATGGAGTTTCTATCTTTATGGGGAGACATGTGATATATACACATACCAATAATGTCTGAACTATATTTACACACAAAAGGAATTTAAGATGATACGTAGGGGATGATTGTAAATTCTTAAAGTCTATGATTGTTTAATCAATTAACACTAGAGAAGATTAAATAAAGTCACTTATTAATTAAGTAGGAAATACCCTATTGTTTTAGAAATGATGAGGATTCAAGGACATCCCTTGATCAATGACCTAGTAAAATATGACTTGGGAGTTGAAAGGGAAGGTAAATCGTTAAACATATCTGAAATTATTTCTCAACCGTCATTACTAGAGAAGATCATGAAAGTTAAATAATAATAACCTTTTTTAAAGAATAAGCTTGAGGATGTGGAGAATGGGAAGTTTCTTGAGTTCAATATTGATCAAGAATGAGTACTGGAATTTCATACAAGGATATGTGATTCATATATTCCAGGAATAAAGAAGGAGATGGTTGATGAAGCTCATAGCTCTACTTTATATATACATCCTGGAAGCATGAAAATTTATAGGGATCCTCGTGATCATTTTTGGTGGGATAACATGAAAAGAAGGATTTACGACTACTCTACAAGGTATCTGGTATGTCAGTAAGTGAAGGGAGAGCGACAAAATCCAAAATGGGTATTGTAACCACTACTCATACCATCATTGAAGTGGGACAATATCACCATGGACTTTTTCACTGGTCTCCCAAAAACAACCAAAGGAAACAATTAGATATCGGTTATAATGGACCATCTCACCAATACATCCCATTTTATTACTATTCAAGAAGATTTCTCTATTGATCAATTTGCTCTGATGTATGTAAGGGAAGTGGTTAGGATTCGTGGGGTAGTGCTCTCTATCATATCTGATCATGACCCGGGGTTCACATCAAAATTCACGAGAAGTATTCAACATTCTCTAGGCACCGAATTGAATTTTAATATGGCCTATCACACTTAAATTGAATTCCAATTTGAAAGTACTATTCAAACACTAAGGGACATATTGAGAACAAGATCAATGCAATTTAAAGTTGTATGGGATCAACATCACCCATTAGTTGAGTCCTATTACAACAAAAGATTCAATTTGAGAATTCAAATGGAACCTTATGAAGCTCTACATGGGAAGTGATGCAGAAATCATTCTTGTTGGGTTGAAACTACTGAGAGAATGATTCATGGGCCTGATCTTGTGTAATAAATTAAAGAAAAAGTTCATGTCACCCAAAAACACATTAAGGCTTCTTAGAGTCCGAATAAGAGCTATTTTGACAACCATTAAAGGTAGATGGAGTGAGATGTTGGTGACAAGATATTCATTCAAATTTATCAATGTAATAGATTCATGAGGTTTGGGAAGAAAGAAAATATCAGCCCTTGGTACATTGGCCCTTATCAAATCCTTGATCGCATAGGATTAGTGGACTATTGGCTTTCACGTACTCCAAATCTATTTTCACAACCCAACCCATGTAAGGGATTGATCCAAAACTACCCCATGACCACCTCGATAGGAACATAGTTGGAGAATAACATTCAATGCACAACAGACTAGGGGAGGCCTTTTCCTAAGAACCTTTATACACACATACAACCAAATCATGGAAAATAGGGTAGAGGGAAAAGAGAACTGGATATAGCACTACTATATATAAATTACAAACATGCATCAACCACTAAACAGTACAAGTATAAAAATTTAAATTTGAAAGGGAAAGGGTAAAAATATACACCCACCCAAAAACTTGACACAACCCAGCAATAGGTGAAAAATTAATGTAGCTGGGAGAGACCCAATCTCAAATCCCATGTCACAACCACCGCACGTGGTCCAAGCACCCCGTATCCCTTGATCCACTGAATTAAATATCAACTTGTCTATCATCTGCAGGGGCACACCAAGTGTGGGAAAATCCCTAAAAGGTGTGAGTATAGAGATACTCAGAAGGGTTCCCTAATGGCTCAAGGAAGAAAAATCATTTAACTAAATAGGGGGAAAGTAGGTAGAACAAGGTATAGTAAAAGAGTATAGTAAATGAGTGAAGTTCCACCCAACAAAGGAGTGAATTAATCTTGTCTGAACACATGGAGCTAGAAATCGTGATACTATGAACTTATAATCAAGTATTATATATATATAAAAGGAGAGTAGACTCATCCAACCATGAGATTCAATACTTGTAAATCACGTGTCTTACCCTGTGCATCATTTCCTTCCCTATATGGATAGTAACCAAATCCCAAGGAGTGGGTGCTGGAAATAGAATATATATATTCCCAACCAAGAATCCTGAATGAGGGAGTAATTCAATCTCTACCTCACCATCTCATCCCAGGAAAAGTGAGTAGCCAAAAGTTATAGAATTAACCACCATTGATTCCCAAAATCTCAGATGTCTTCCCTAAACTACAAGTTAAAGGGGCTCAATCAATGTACCTTGATATTATCTTCTTTGGGTAGTTATGTCTCGCCCACATAGTTTTAGGTCATGTCACAAGGATGCGTCTTGGTGGGAAATGTGACCCTCTTCCTTGAGAGTCCAAAGGTAATTCAAATCATGTCTCATCTATGTGTCGTATAGTTGAGATATTGTGTCACAAGTAAATGAGGAACCACTTCACAGCACGGCTGAAGGTATTCCCAGATCTGTCATCGGGGACCCACTTCCCAACATAGGTGGAGGTATGCCCATATCTATCATCAGGGACCCACAGCCACGCCCACCTGCAAGTATGCTTGACGCTATCATCGTGGACCCACAACCTAGCCTAGCTTGAGGTATTCCCAGGACCGATTTGGCCATCCCTTCTGAATGGTATCTCTCATTAATCATCGAGGAGCACTGGTTGTCCCCATTGGATGGTATCTCTAATTAAAGCACTACTACAGACATCAGGTGTCTCCATGGAATAGCTCACATTATAACTTGTAATCCAATATAGAGGGATCCAACATGTTTTATGTTGAAAAACACTCGTGATAGGATACGCATATTCTAAAGTCTGAGTTTTAAAGAAATAGATACGAGATATAGAAGAAATCATAATGTGGTACATGACACATGTGGGGCCCAGATATCATGTGGTCCCTCCTCATTTCCTGGTTCTGTAACTAACAATTATTAAGTACTGAACTATGAACTAGTACCCCTATGAATGTCATCTTACTCCCAGAGTACTTGAAACACCTAATCAAAAGGCTGATGACTTCACTATGCTCATCATTAAACCAGAGGCCCAAAAGCGAAATTATGTTGTCACACCTCTTCATATAGTTCATGAACCTTTGGATACATCACTTAACACATATTCTACACTCTCACAAGAGTTTAGGTTGACCCATGTAGTGGGTTCCCTTCAAAAACATCAATAGGATATTCCATCGATATACCTTCAAAGTTTCCACAATTAATTAGGTCATGAAAAATTCTATGTATGTCCAAATGGATCACAACATGGAGGTCCTTGTTGAAAATCATGCAAGATCGACTATTCATTCAACCCAAATGGACCTCTGATGGAAAAGTGGTAAGTCACCACATTGAACTCAAAAGACGTCTCGTGGGGCCCATGACTTAGTCCTGAAAAAAATTATATAGATTGTTCCATTAATATCCTCTTGGTAAAACACACGAGATAGACTACCCATTTTTCCAAAAATGTACACTTGGGGAAAAAGTGACATGTTACTACAAACGCCCGAAATGGGGCTCATAAGTCCAAAACCAATATTTCATTTTAAGTTCACATTGTCAGTCTTGAAAATATCATCTCAGTTTTAGGGTCGCAACACCACTGAAGACACGGCAATCATACACCAGATGTTGGTGCTCCGTCTAAAAGGATGAACCACGAATAATAATAAATAGTTTATTATTATAAAACACTGGATTTTCGTGCCACCCACCATTGGTCTAAAAAATTTAAAATTCCAAAAACCACTTCAAATGGTCTGTCTCTACACAAGGATAGTGTTTTTGCAGATGAAACATTAACTGGAGGCCCATATAAAAAGATACGGGCATTTAAAGTGATCGGGCCAAAAACATATTTGATTGGCCCACCGGCCCACAACCCAGCCATGTGATCCATCCCACCATCCGACACTAACTAGTCGAGTGACTGGTCGTACCCTAGTCCCCTCGCCTTAGATCCCCGCCTACGCACCACATCAACGTGGCATGCTCAGCATCACATAGCCCCTATTGGCCTTGGTCGCCTCCTTGACCATGATGCTGACCACCTCTTTCCTGGTTTCATCATGTCTCCATCAATTCCACAAGATGGCAGAACCCCCCAGCCTCCCACGCCTACCACCAACTACACCAGCCAACCTCGGCATACTCTACCCTCATTACACTGGCCGCCAAACCCTAGCCAATCATTCTTGCCGCACCGGCCTACTCCGCGTCCTGCAACTTCCTTGGGCCATATCCGATGGTTCTCCTCTGGTGGCACCTTCTGCGGGACACTACAATCATACAAGGTTTCTAGAAATTGTTTCTGACTTGGTTTCAAGAAGCTCAGAATAAGATCTTCACGGCCATGGGCTTCACTCAACAGCCCATTGGAGATTGGACACATCAAAAATTAAACAATGAAGAACACATGAAGAACATGAAAATAACTTATAAGGTTTTGGGTTTGGAGAAATAGATCGATGGAAATTTTAGATTGGCCATTGATGATAGTATAAAAAATTGAGGAACTAATTGACAACAAAGGGGGTTCAAAATAGAACATTCACTAGAACCAAAAATTAGAAGAAAACCTAATTTGATCCATTAGTTTATCACTGTCCATTTGATCATGGCGCTCTAGGTTCAATCTTTCTATGTTACATTAAAGATCGATCCTACATTCGATGAATAAAAAAAGAAAAGTATAGATAGATATATATAGAGGGAGATGTTTTTTGGAGAGAGAGATAGAGAGAGGAATTAAGAGCTGACCCAAATATGTCACTAAAAACCAATACTTATAGGGATCCCACTCAGTGTGGAATTTGAATATAACACACCCTCTCATTTTATGTCACACCTAGTAAAAACACCCAATTAAAAACTGAATGGAGGTCTTAGATTTCAAATATGATTCCCTGTACGAATGTTATTTGGAATGTCGTTGAAGATAAATTAATTAAATTTAATTATTTTATTTACAGTTTTCTCCCAGGTTATGTTTCTCACGGAAGACCCACACTGATAGTGTTATACCCCTACTAGAGTAAAAGACACCTTCATGACACAACCATGGCCTTGGATTTCTGATCTGAGCAACCATTTATGAGATATCATGTTTCCAACATGTGCATGGTATAGAAATATTTAATATTTTTTTCTATGTTATTTTGGGTTCAACGGGACTCAGAATTGAACGACATCTTATCTCCTAGCTCTATAAACATATATAGAAATATTCCAAATTCTTAAAAAAAATAGGACCACACATCATTCCCTTCTTCATTATTTTCATCCCTGAAAATCAAAATAAGGGACAATAACTCAAGTTAATGAGCTCCCACCTAACTTTCCCACTCCCAAGAAAACTTGCATGTTTCTATGCTGACACAGCCCACGAAACCAAATAGATGGTCCATCCTCATAAGGTCATATCTTATCGTGACATGCATTGGAACATGCACGGACCTCCTCATTTGAGACACATGGAGTAAATTTTGTGCCCACTCCCGCTATTAGGGGTACAGTAAGGTGGTAGGCAAACTTTCCATGTCTTTTCACTCCCTTGAACTACCCGAAGAAACTCATGGAATATTTTATTTCCCTTACCGACCCATTACATCCTGTATCATGACTGGAATCATTTCATTTCCCTTGAATATGGTCTCATGATTCCCTCCTTTAGAATATCCATCTGGAAAAACTCTTATATATATTTGGTCAGGTAAGATTTCACAGTCGGTGCACCCGAACCAAAACTCTCTTACATTCTTGAGAAGAGAATGAGTCAACACCATCAATTGAAGGAAGGTAGTACCCTCCTACTCCACTAGAGTTAGCTACAAGGAATCTAACTACTCCAAAACATTCCACACTATGAAAGTTTGAGGCTTCTTCTAAGGGAATCTCATACAACGTTTCCCATTCCTTGAGTATAGACTTTATTAAAGTCCTAGTCCGGCAGGATGTTCAACCTACGTCACCACCTTAGGTTCAGGTCTCATTGTTTGATGACGTACCTGGGATTTCAGTTGTCTGTTCAAACCATAAATAATTCTCCCATAAGGTAGTGTCTCCACACCCTAGGGTCGATGGATAATACTACCAACACTAGATAGTTAGTCACGTAGTCCTTTTCATGGGGTCCCATCACCTTGATATGTACTTGATAATTGTAATTTCAAGACATGATGATGATCATGCAAGGTACCAACGAATAGGTTAGGTGAGTAAACTCATCCCCCAATAACGATCTATAAACATAAAGCATGTGCCATACCTCGTGTGTCTTCACTACCCTTGGAAGTAGAGTAATATCCAAAGAAAATACACTACTACACTCTCTAGTGACATCCTAAGAAAAAAAATCAAATAGGAAAACTCCACCGGAAAATACAAGTCATGTTTTAAAACTCCACTACACAACTCCACTCTAAATGCACAAGTTAGAGGTATTCATCCACCAAACCATGATATTATCCACTTTGGGCGGTACTGACTCACCCTCGCAGTTTTGATCATGTCACAAAAAATGCATATTGGTGGGGGAAGTACACCTCTTCCTCATTAAAATGAAGCTACATCGAACAACACTGACACATGGTTAGACTGCCTCCCCAGGTCACCCTGGTAAAACCCCAATCAAAGAGAATGTGGAAAAGAGTAATCCAAATAGTTTCTAACAATTTCTACTAAAAATAATTAGAAAAATATACATGGTGTGCCTCTTATCGTCTCATTCATTGTAGTATTATAGACATCCATAACATACAGATTCCCACAGCCCCAACCACCATCTCCCTAAGCCTAACAACAGCCACCCAGTGGTGGTGGAATGAACTAACAGTGTCGTCCACCAACCACAGTTCTTTCTGCGCCTCTGCCAACATAGCCTCCCCGAGGACTACCCTATCCCCACCTAGAAGATCTCTGATCACGAAGTTCTCTGTTGTAAGAATCCAGATACTTCTTACATAATATTATCATTACATTTGGTTAGGTATTATCATTCCAAGTAACCTCTCCCGACACAAGAATACAACTGACCTTCTTTGGGATGACAATGTCCCCATGTCTGCTCTTGAGAAGATCTCCTATGTCGATATCTTTTCGTCTGAAGCCTGCTAGCTGTGGGAGACTTCTCATATCTATTGTACCTATTTCCAAAACCTGATATATGGTGTGATAGGAATATATCTTCCACTAATTTATACACCATCACCCCTGCATAGGTATGGATGCACAAGGGTACTATGATAGCACATATCTCTCTATGGAGTCCCTACTCAAACTAATCAGATCGGAATTATCCATTATAAATCTTGTACATAGAGTATTGTGTAAGGTCTTTGAACCTATTCACGTACTCAGTCACTATCATCCCACCCTGTTGTAACTAAAGTATCTCATGAAGATGAATGGAGAATAAGAAGGAAGGGTACAACTCCTCATAAAACAAATATTGGATGTCGTCCCGTTAGAGTGTTGACTCATCGTGCATCTCTGTAACTAATCTCTACCAATTTATGACTGCTATGTGGAAAAGGATGGATATCAAAGCCACCATGTGATCTTCTGGTGTATGTACAATCCTAAAGAGGCGGACCACCAACCCTATCAAAACCACTACTGTTTAAGGGTCTGGCTCACCACAGAACATCATTGGTCTCTGTCACTGGAACTCATGAAGTGACCTCAGTGTGTGCCCATTCTCAGCATGCTCTGTTGGGGCTCTCTACTAATCAATATATGGGGGTACTACTACCTGCCCACCTGGAGAAAGGGTATCACGCGTTGGGTCCTAAACTGAGGCATCATTGATCAAAAGGTCTTCGTCATGAACCAGGGAAAGTATCATGGCTGGCTGGCATTGTAGAGACATCATGAATGTTATCAAGGAGTTTCACAATCATATGAGCATATATATATATAATATAAATGATGGGGATTTGACTCAAGAAGAACAATCAATGTCATGAACATGTATGATCTGTGTATCATTGATCCCTATAACGAGTGTCTCAGGGTGCTGAGTCAACATGTGGGTAACTGAGGTCCTAGTGAATTGATACATTGACCGCCCATACCATCACTAGAAACCTTGGCCTGATAGCCAATCTTGACACACTTTAACCCTTTTTCCATATATGCAAACAATTCCATTTTAGGGAAACTTCTGAACAATGTCCCAAGGGTCAAACCACCTCTGATATAACTTTTTTATGACCTGGACCTTGTTGGGGATTGAGCCTCAACAACCCCAAGCTTGCCTCCATAGGCTAGGGGCTGGACACTAGTTTTAAAGGACCAACAAACTAGGGGAGTCCATTTAAGAACCTATACACACACACACACACACACACAACCAAATCCATGAAAACAGTGCAAATGGAAAAGAAAACAAGAAAAAACACTAATATATATAAACCAAAAATATGAATCAACCTCTAAAAAAACAATTACATAAAAGAAAAGTTGAAAGTGAAAGGGGAAAAATACACACTCTACCAGAAATGTGCCACAACCATGAAAGAGGTGAAAAAGTAAAGTAGCAAGGAGATCCCCACTCTTAAATCCCAAGTCAGGACCACCGCATGTTGTCCAAAAACCATGTATCCCAAGATCTTATAATGTCATGATCAACCTTTCCATCATATTCCAGGGAACAACAAGTGAGGGAAAATCCGAAAAAGGGGTGAGTATAAAGATACTCAGTAAGAAGAACTGAAGGATTAGGTAAGTATAAAAAGATGAACTAAAGAGGGGAACAATTGGTAGAACATGGTACAATAATAAAGTACAGTAAAGGAGTGCATCATAACCAAACAAAGGAGTGAATTAATATTTTCCAAACACAAGTTTATAGAAATAGAGGGAATATAAACTTCTCGTCGAGTATTTTCTACTTATAGTAGGAGAGTAGACTCATCCAACCATGAGAATATGGACATGGAATACACATGGTATACCCCGTGCATCTACTATTCCCCTAGAAGGAGAGTAACCAAAACCCAAGGAGTGGGTACTAGAAAGATAATATAATATATATATATATATATGATCAGTCAAGAACCCCGAACAAGGGAGTAAGGGGATCTCCAAATCGCCATCTCAGGCCAAGAAAAGTGAGTAGGGAAAACTTATATAAGTAACCACCATTGATTCCCAGCATCCCACACATCATTCCTAAACTAAATATCAAAGGGGATAAATCACCGCACCTTGATAATATCCTCTTGGGTGGGTTTGTCTCTCCCATGAAATTTTAGTTCGCATCACAAGAACAAGTCTTGGTGGGAAAAGAACTCATCTTCCTCGAGAGTCTAATAGTACATCAAAGCACATATCATCACTGTTCCGTACAGTCAAGAGATCATTGCACAAGTCGATGGGGATGTACTGCCCAGCCCAGCTGGAGGTATTCCTTGATCATTCATCGAGGACCCACTCCCCAGCTCAACTAGAGGTATGCCCAAATATGTCATTGGGGACCCACTTCCCATACCAGCTAGAGGTATTCTATGCTTTATCATCAAGGAAAGACTACCCATCCCAGTTGGAGGTATGCTTAGAATTTCTCTTCCCATCCCTTCTAGATGGAACCTATAGTAAAATCATTGAGAAGAAATGGACATACCTATTGGATGGTATCTCTTGTGAATGAACTATTATAGATATCGAGTGTAACCCTGGAACATCTGATATCATAACTTGTAAGCCACTACAGATTGAACCATAGTTTTCTATGTGGTAAAACCCTTCGGATAGGATACACACATTCTAAAATCGAAGTTTATAATAAAGGGATGTGAGAGATAGAATAAATCATAAAGTTGTAGACGATCTTTGTGGGTCCCACACGTCGTGTGGCCTTACCTTGTCACCTAGCTATGTACCTAACCATTCTTGGGTACCAGCAAAAAATAATCCTGAGGCATTCTCACATAATCCCCGAGTACTTAACACGCATAATCAAAAGGCTAATGAGTGCACGATGCTTGTTGTTGATCTAGAGGGCCAAAAGTGTAATTATGTTGGAACACCTCCTCAAATAGCTCAGGAAAAATTGACCACATCCCTTCAAACATCTTCTCTACACTCACAAGATTCGAGGTTGACCCAATCCATGGGTTCTCATCAAGCACATCAAAAGGATATTCCATTGATATTCCTTTCATGTTTCCACATTTAATGACGTCACGAATAAGGATTTTTATGTCAAAATGGATCACAAAGTTGTGATCCTTGTGAAAAAAACTTCAAGATCAACTATTCATTCACTCCAAACGGACCTCTGATGGAATAGTGGAAGTCGATGTGTTATGCTCAAAGGCAACCCATCGGGCCCACACCTCAGTCTCGAATAAAATTATATGGATTGTGCTGTTGTGATCATCGTGAAAAAACACATAGGATGGACTACTCATTTTTTCAAAACAAACACCTAGTGAAAAGGTTCCATTTCACTATAAATGGTCGAAAAGGGCTCATGGGGCCCGCACCACTATTTCGGTTCAAGTGTTTGACATGGGTCCTGAAAATTTTATCTTAGTTTCAGGGTCCCAACTCCACTAACGGTAGATTAATCGGAAATCGGATATAGGTGATACTTCAGAAAGTAGGAACCGCGAATAAAAATAAATATTTTATTATCATTAAACTTATGTGTTTCGCACCACCCACCCTCGATCATGAAAATTTAAAATTCCCAAAATCACCTCAAATGGTCCATCTCTAATCAGGGATTGTGTTTATACAAATGGAACATGAATCAGAGGCCCATATCGGAAGATATCGGAATTTAAAGTGCTCGGTCCGAAAACATGCTGGACGGACCCAATCCAGCTGGTCTGCCCCACCCGGGCTAGCCCGGACCACCATCCCACGACCCATTCGCACGATCTGGCCTCCCTACATGGACCACGGCCCACATTTTGTCACTAGATAAACAAGATACCAGTATTCCCCGTGTCCCCTCGCCTTGGATCCCCGCCATCACACCACGTCAACGTGGCATGCCCCACGTCGCATGACCAACACCGCATCACTCTGGAACCCCATAGCTACCCACTCAGGCTACCAACCACCTCGGACGACCACTGGCCTCTGCCTGCTCCGCCCTCACATCACCGACCACCGACTACCAGCCAGCCCCACTCGCCACACTAGTATGCTCTGCATCCTATCATCGCCTTGGGCCACCTTTGGTTGATCTTCTCCAGTGGCCCCTTCCTTAGGCCATCAAAGTTGTAACAAACCAAAGTTTTTCAATGGAAATTCCCTTCTTATAAATATGTCATAAAATCACATAAAAACACAACATACTGAACCAATAAGTGCTAAGTGACCTTTAAACATAAGTTTATCACTTATGCATTTGGAATTTCTAAAATCTGACACACACAGTTGTGTTTAAGATGATTTTTTGAGTCCAATAAAATCAACATAATTTTTTGTGAATAGAAACATACCCTTATGAATAGTAACCTTCCCTAATGAATAGTAATATGACCATTATGAATATAAAATCACCCAAAATAATAGTAACCTTACCCATGAATAATTAAATAAAATTTTTGCATCTTAGAAACCGATAATTTGACCATAATAAACATCATGGTATTTTTGTAAGTCATAAATAATTAATTTTAATTAATTAATTAATTTAAAAGGGAATTTATTTTCTTAAAATGTGTTCATAAGTAAAAAATATACGTCTTCTAGTTATTAGATAATTTTATAAGACCCTACGTAATTTTAGAAAGCATTATAAAATCATTTTTAATTTTAAAAATGAAAAATTTCAAGTAAATTATGATTTTAATTAAATATTAAATTAATCATATTTGGAAAATTATTTTTAAAAATTGGACTTCATTTTTGGATTCTACAAGTTGAAATAGGGTCGGGGTGAAATTTTGGTATTTTTATGAAATACATGAATTTTTTATGAATAGTGAAATGCCATAATTTACAAAATAAGATAAATAAGTTAATTATAGAGTCATGTATTATTTTTTTCTGATGTATTCCCACTTGGTTTGGGATTAAATTATAAAATTACTATTCTTGGTCATGTAAGACTCACTATTCCTTGTTTTGGAAATAATAAATTAATGAATTTTATATTGAGAAAATCCATCTCCCCTCCACTATAAATACCACCCTTCACACCCTCATTTCCTCACACCTCGCAAGCTTCAATACATTTCTAAAGTCTACCCAATCATCTTTCTTAGCCCCTCACCAACGTCTAAATGCATCTGGTCTCATCAAAAGTCCATGCTTAGGCCCCTTATCTCAAGAGGAGGATTCAAGAGGTAATTTCTCTCCTTCTTTTCCTTTAAATACCTTTCAATTTCATGTTCTTTTCTAATTATCTCCCCACCTATCTTTGTCCAAATGGTATTTTAACTCCAGTATCATACATATACTATAATTTTATGGTAATAATGGGATATTATACAATCCAAACCCTTCTCCTCTTCCTTTTATTTTATTAAATAAAACGTTGTTCGTGAGGTGATAATCTATCACTATCAAGAACAACATGTTTTGTTTTTTTTCATTTCTACCTTCAGATATGGTCATGAAACCATTTTTATGGTTTAACCAGAATATTTTATATGTATTAAGTCCTATTTAAAGTTATGTAACTAACTCATGTACATATTATTGAATTATCAATCAAAATAAGTTCGTTGTGGTGGAAAAACCACCCAAATTAACTCAAACAATCATCGTTTAATTATTATCTAATGATTCATCAACATGGTATACAGTGTAATTCATTATAATATAATTTTAACTTCTGTAATATCATTAATAACATGGAATATATCTTATGTATTTTTAAGCATCTTCTACACAAACATCAATTCATGAATACTTGAGAAACACTCAAGAAAACCATAAAAACGAACATTCCCAAACAATGTTTTTAAAATCTATAACTCATAAAAAGGAACATAAAATAACATAATTAAACCAAAATTACCCCTATTCATGTATAATTTTTTTAGTTTCTAATTATTGTATATATTGTAATTATATTGTACATTAAAGCGAAGGAAGTGTTCTGATACAAGGTAAGGGGAAATTCTCCAACCTAACTATCATCCTTTAGGTTCTCCCTCTTTCACTAATTTTTGATATGGTCACTCCATAAAAATAATTTTTTAATCATTATATTACCTTTTTGGGATAAACATGTTTTATTATGAAGTTTATGTCAAACAAAATGTTTTCCAAAATAACTATTCTTTTAAGAACTCCCCTTTTGTCTCTCATTCAAGGTTGATGGTCCTTGTATTAGGTAGGTTATTCCCTATTTCTTTTGCGAAACCAATGTTTATGAATGTGTTCTTATGAGATGAATCCAATTAATTTACATGGGATATTTATGCTCATTATTTATATATGTTCTATTTGGAATTCATGATAATGATAATGTTATGATGTGACGAGTGCACCCGGAATTATATAGCACAATATGAATGTTTGAATGTGACGGGTGCGCCCGTAATTATATAGCACTCCAATGCATTGGTTAAAGTGATGAATCTCATTAGTAAATGTGAAATGATTTGAAAAATATTCTATCTTTGTTCTCAAGTATTTGTGGTAGTTAACCACTAATACATGATGTTTAATTTTTTTATGCATTAACACATTTTGAGTCTTTTATTGATGATTCCCTCATGTTCAGGATTCTTTTCCTGTGTTATGATTATGTTCACCCCATTAAATATTGTTCTTATCTATCCCACTACTAGGATTCTAGATCACCCCTTTTTATATATATCCTTAGGTGAATACATGTACTAAGGAGAGGTCAAGTGCCAGTAAAAATCTAGAGAAGACGAAATTGAATAAATTTTTATGCTCGATGTTGTAATTATTATGTATGGTCCTAGTTTACCCAAGACACTAAACCTTTGGATCCTCTATGTGTAATACTACTATTTTTTCTATATTTAAAATGATTTAATAGTAATGTAAGAAAAGTCTGGGTCGCTATAGTTGGTATCTGAGGGATGGTTTAGTTAATTTGGGAATTAGGATTACTGAACCCTGGAGAAAACCTCTAGTATGAGACTAAGTACAAATATGCTCACAAGAATTGATATATAGGGATCCCATATGTTATAATTTTCGTAATAAATTGTTTAAATGAATATTTTATTCATGACTTGTTGACTTATGTTTTGTTCTAACCTTTTCTATTTTAGAAAATGGTGGGAACCAAGAGAAACCAGGCCAACAACTCATGTGTGGGCCAATGCAACGATTGCCCGAATGACATCCCCAATGATTTGAGAGGTGGAGTTAAAAACTTCATGGTGATTCTTACCCAATTATCATAGGTTAGTAACTGTAACCATAATAATGGGTAACATCCTACTTCACTAAAGAGGTAGAAACTAGCTATTGAACATTTTATGCGGCAAAAACCAGCAACGTTTAGTGAATCTTCTGATCCCCTAGTTGTGGAATAGTGGGTCAACGCCATTGAGAAGATATTTTCTATTCATCACTATTCTGAGACAGAGAAGGTGACATTAATCATTTATCATCTAGATGGAGAGGCCTATCAATGGTGGATTTTTATTAAGAACACCAAGCCAAGTGAGGAAATCGAAGAGATGGAATGGTAAGACATTAAGATAATGTTTCTTAACAAGTATTTCCCAAGAACTCTTCACATGTAGATGGAGAGATAATTCATAGAGATCAATCAAAAAGAAGGATAATTTCTCACAACCTATGAAGTGAATTTCACAAGGCTCTCAAGGTATGCTTCGAGTTTTGTTATCAACAATGATATCAAAATAGATAGATTCTTTACTGGATTAAAACCACACCTTCGAAAGGCTCTTTAAATTTGAGACTTTGGAGGTTTTGAAGAAGTTGTTCGGTGTGGTCTCAAAGTGGAGATATAGTTTTCAGAATGTTACCATGGATATGGTGATAATAAATGAAAGATTTAGTTTTAAGTCGGTGGATCTAATGAAAAAGGTGGGAGGAAAAATCAATGACCCACATGCCAAAAATGTGCGAAGCTTCACCAAGGGAACTGCCTTAAAGGGACGGGGAAATAATTCAAGTGTGGGAAAGAAAGAAACCATGCTCAAGAGTATCAAAAAGACATGAAAAGGAAGTCAAATGTAGCCTATGAAAGGATATAAACACCCATGGTTCAATGCAACAACTGTAGGGAACTAGGGCACTATGAAATCCAGTGCACTAAACCCCGATTTCCCAAGGGTAATCAGCATCAGCAGCCAACAAAGCCAAAGGAACAAGGGAAGGATTTTACATCACAATTGAGGAATTGTATAAAGATAATTAATTCATACAAGTTACACTACCTATTCACACAATAATGGAAAAAGTATTATTTTATTCTGGTTCTACGCATTATAGTATATCTTGCCAGTTTTCTGGAACTATAGAATCGAAGCCCCGAAACTGTGAAGTAGAGATATCTGTAAAAACACAAAGTAGTGAAATCATTTCAAACCATGTGTTTGACTCTTA
The DNA here is from genome assembly GCA_963277665.1 of Viscum album. Taxonomy (NCBI): domain Eukaryota; kingdom Viridiplantae; phylum Streptophyta; class Magnoliopsida; order Santalales; family Viscaceae; genus Viscum; species Viscum album. Next base: position 28,227,838 of record OY728150.1, on the reverse strand, counting down.
TATTGTTGGTGTATGTGGGAAGACTCTTCCAATTAATCTTATAATACTTCCCATGGTATAATTTTATGCTATAATGGTAATGGATTGGCTCTCATTATATAGAGCACATATCGACTATCGAGAAAAGGAAATATCTTTTCATATTCCAAACTATCCTAGGATCCTTTAAAAATTCTAGGAAGATCATGAATATTTTTTGAAAAATCCTTTAATAGTGTTGGTGATGATTCCCTATAAATAAGCATACCTCACCCAAATGGTTGAGTCGAATGAAAGTTCCAACCTTGCGGAAATGCCCATCGTGAGGGAATACGGTGAGGTGTTTCATGAAGAGTTACTCGGAATTCCCTCGGATCATGAGGTAGAGTTCTTAATATAACTCATACCCGGAGCTAATCCTCTCTCAAAGTGTCCCTGTAGGATGGCTTCTTTTGAACAGAAGTAGTTAAAGAAGTAGCTGCAAGAGCATCTGGACAAAGGGTTCAAACGCCCAAGTGCATCACCTTAGGGTGCACCAGAGAACATTGTAAAGAAGAAGGATGGAACAATGCTGTTGTGTATTTATTATCAAGAACTCAATAAGATCACTATAATGAACAAGTATCATGTTCCAGGTATTGAAAACTTGTTCGATCAGTTAAGATGATCTTAATACTTCTAAAAATTTGATCTTCATTCTAGATATCATCAGCTAAAGGTGAAGAAGGAAGATATTCAGAATACTGCCTTTCATACAAGGTATGGGCACTATGAGTTTCTGGTTATGCCCTTTGGACTTACTAATTCCCCTGAAATCTTCATGGATTTTATGAATATAGTCTTTAGACATTACCTTGAAAAAATTGTGGTAGTGTTTATTGATGATATTCTCACCTAATCCAAGAGCAAGTAGGAACATGAATAATATCTAAGACATGTGTTGGCGACATTGAGAAAGGATAAGTTGTACGCAAAGTTCAGGAAGTGTGACTTTTGGATAAAACAAGTCACCTTCTTGGGACATGTGATCACAAGTGAGGGGATTTCAGTGGATCCATCTAAAACAAAGGTGATTTAGGAATGTCCCATGCCCTATAGGGTCTCATAAATCAGTAGTTTTCTTGCATCATCTGGGTAATACCAATGTTTTGTGATAAAATTCTCATGTTTTTTAAGCCTACTAACTAAGTTAACAAGGAAAGGGGTAATGTACGTCTAGATGGAAGAATCTGATGGAATATTCAAGGAGCTAAAGAGAAGGCTGATCGCTACACCTTCAATTACACTACTAAAAAGTGGATAATGTTTTGTGATATACATTTATGCTTCAAAGAATGGCTGGGGTTGTGTACTCATGAAACATTATAATACAATAGCCTACGCCTCATGGCAGTTGAAGATCCACGAGAATAACTACCCGAAGCATGATCTAGAGATCGCATCCGTGATTTTTTCCTTGAAAATCTGGAGAAACTACCTTTATGGTGAGAAGTATGACATATGCACTGACCACAAGAGCCTAAAGTATATATTCCCAAAAAAAGGCTCAACAACCGTCAAAGGTGACAGTTAGAGCTAATCAAGGATTAGAATATCTCTATTCACTACCATCCTGGAAAGGCAAACAAGGTAGCTGATGCTCTAAGAAAAAAAGAACCTTCTACCCAATCCATGTTACGGATTGAGAAAGACCCTATCTTCTTGGATTTTCAAAGGATGTATTTAGAAATCATAAGGGCAGGGGATACATCCTACCTTGCCCAAATGTTTATGCAACCATCCATCCAATAGAATATTAAAGAAGCACAAAGGGATGATGTGGAGATACAAAATATGGTGAATGAAGTAAAGGAAGGGAAGTGGCACGAGATCCATATTAACAATGATGGTATGATTTGGTTTGGAATGTGACTTTGTGTGCCTTCATCACCCGGGGTAAAGAAGGATCTATTGGACAATGAACATAACTCAAAATTCTCTATCTATCCTGGTAGCACAAAGATGTATGGTGATCTCCAAGAAAACTTCTGGTGGGATAACATGAAGAAAGAGATTTCATAATATATATCAAGGTTCTTGGTATGTCAGCAAGTTAAAGTAGAGTGACAAAAGTCTAAAGGGATGATGCAGCCATTTCCTATACCCATGTGGAAATGGGAAAATGTTACTATGGACTTGTTGGCACTGGAAAACGCTTCCCCAAAATTTTCCAAATGCTTCCAAACATGATCCAAGATCATAGCCCTTTTATCAAGCTTAGATTTGGTAGATCATAGGGCCCGAATGGAGTAACAGATTAGGAGTTATGAACATTTGAAGTTGGGCTGGAAAACTGGTTCACGAAGCCCCCTCGGCGATCGTGGAGCCCCGCTCTGAAGCAAGGAGTCGGGATGCTCTGTTAACCCCTTTGACATTCACGAACATGTCGCAAAGCAAGGAGGAAGGATGCTCCGTCAACCCCTATGACGTTCACGATCCACCAAGGAGCAAGATTTGTCTTCACACCGAGCGAGCTCTACTTCATGGTGCCCCTTGCCTATATATACTCAGCTCACCCACTTCGTTGGATGGTGACTCCAACCCTTGTGCAGCTAACATCCCAGTTTGTGGAGTTTCTCTTTCCATCACAAAGTGGATCTATGCGTCCATGCTCCGCGAGCATCTTCCTTCACAATGCTGCTTCGTGAGTCCATGCTCCATGAGTATCTCCCTTCACGATGTTGCTCTGCGAAATCCATGATATGCGAGTCCATGCCCCCTAAGCCCCTTGGATTCACGAAGCTACTTCACGAAGACCTATCCTTTGTGAGGCTCCTACCTTTTCTACTGTCACTGACCCCTGTGAAATATGGAGAGTCGCACCGCGAACTTTTCGGGCCGCGACATCGGGATTTTCCATTGCGCCCTTATGCGCACCCACTATCCACCTGTGGAATACCAAGATTTGAAATACTCTTCTGCACATCAGGAAACACCATGAGTCTACATATTCCTATTGGTTTGTTTCCCATGTCGTCATTTGATATTCTCATCATCAATTCCCTAAATACCTTGGGTTGAACCATTCCTCAAGTAACTCATCCAAACCCCATCACTTGGCTCATATGCAAAGTTGAACCAGAAAGGGTTGCCCTTGCATAAGTCCCAACACCAACCATTTCTAGGTACCTTATGCCTAACAGCCCTCTCTACATGACTATAAACTATAGTACTCCATATGTTCCTAACATTGGATGCCTCTTACTCAATATAATAGTTCCCTTATGCTCCAAGCATGATATGCCAATGGTCCTCTCTACACGACTATAAACTATAGTACACCCTATATTCCGAACATAGGATGTCTCTTCCTCCAAACAAGAGATGCCTTATACTCCTAGCATAAGATGCCTAATTCCATGATTACAGTGGCGTACTTTCAAGAGCGTTGTAATCCGTTCAAACATTCCATCACTCCACCTCACGCTATGCGTGTCCTCTATTCGAATATCCATCCACATCCATGTCCGAAGGTACCCCTAACGGCCTAGTCCCATGCCACATTGTCTCACCTACCTTCTTGGTCCAACGCCCTATAAGACTTTGGACAACACTTCGAGTCAGGTCCTTTTTTTGAACATGGTCAGCAATCGACCCTCATTTTCCCCCATTTCAGGCTAACATGATATGGATGCTGTGTTTCAAACATAGTCAACAGTTATCCTCCATCGTCACGCCACCCTCACCACATTCCGAATGTCGGGCATGTGATTCACTCATTCCATATCCCTTAGTTCAGACTGATTCCAACACCCTTGGCATTATCCCTCTAGTGCACTAGTTCATAGTTGAAGGCCACAACCCACCAGTAGGTTGGGATTCCCTCATGGCCAAACATGAGGAACATACAGGTTGCATCCTTGCGTAAGCCCCATCCACAATTGCTGCTCCATAACGGCACCCTTGCAGCTTCCTTGAGTAAGCCCCATCCACCATTTCCGCTCCATAGTGGTACCCGGGCAACTTCTTTGAGTAATCCCCATTCACCATCACCACTCCATAGCGGCACACGGGCAGCTTCCTTGCATAAGTCCCATCCACCATTGCCGCTCCATAGCAACACCCAAGAAGCTTCCTTGCGTAAGCCCCATCCACCATTTTCGGTCTATGGCGGCACCCGGGAAGCTTCCCTGTGTAAGCCCCATCCACCATTGTCTCTCCATAGCGACAATGGGGGAAGTATCCTTACGTAAGCCCCATCCACCATTGCTACTCCAGAGTGGCACACGGGCAGCTTCCTTGCGTAAGCCCCATCCACCATTGCCCTTCCATAGCGTCACCCAGATAGCTTCCTGGCATAAGCCCCATCCAGCATTGCCACTACAAAGCGGCACCTAGGAAGCTTCCTTGCATAAGCCCCATCCACCATTGCTACTTCATAGCAGCACCCGTGCAGCTTCCTTGCGTAAACCATATCCACCATTGTCGCTCTATAACGGCACCAGGGTAGCTTCCTTGTGTAATCCCATCCACCATTTCCGCTCCATAGCGGCACCCGGGTAGATACAATGCTTAAGCCCCATGCCCCATTTCTGCTCCATAGTGGCACTCGAAAAGATTCATTGCATAATCCCCATCCATTGCCACTCCATAGCGACACCCAGGAAGCTTTCATAGTTAATCCCCATACACTGTCGCCACTTCTTAACGGCACCTAGGTACACTAACAGCTATTGCTTCTTCGCATAGCCACGCTAATGTGGACCCCCCCCCCCCTCTAATGGTTTGCTTCATGACACCCCCCCAATCACGACATTTCTGGTGCATTCCCTTCACCAAGGTGGAGAAGGTACCGGTTATGTAAGTCCTAGTGGTGCGGAGTGAACCCTCCCTCGTCCGAGCTGCAGGACGTTAAACTACCAAGAATCATCATCCTCAATACATGATGTTAAACTGTGAATTCCCCCCATGCATCCTATACGGGGAAAGGGCAACCACACTGGTGCAATCCCCTAGCTTTTCTTTTAGGATGCAGCATACCTGCCCCTCCTTTCTTCAGTGCAAAATCCCCCTCCTGTTGGGATTTGTCACCATCATACCTCCATCATGGAGTATGTCCCAACCTCTTCGGGCTGATAACTACGCATAAGCCCCTATTTCCTCTTTGGGTTACGATCACATGTAATCCCCACTCCATTTCCCATGGACGCACCTTTTGCAACGTGATCTTCAGGTCTTTGTTGTCTCTTGTTTCTCACACCGAGCATGACTCACATGGGCTTAGAGTAAGCACCAACCATGACACCAACACCCTGGGAAGCCTAGAGTGTAAGCCCCACACCACCTAAACTATGTGGTCTTTGAGCCTTTCCAAGGAAAGGTATGTAGGAAGCCTCCACGAGGTTCAAGTCCACCACCCATTGGTCACTCCGACCCCCTTCACGTCGGTTCACCAACACCTTGGGAGGTCTAGAGTGTAAGCCCCATACCCATCCTGAACTATGAGGTATTTGATCCTTGCTAAGGCAAGGTATATAGGAAGCCTCCACGAGGTTCAAGCCCACTACCCATTAGTCACTCCGACCCCCTTCACGTCAGTTCACCAACACCTTGGTCCGCATATAGTGTAAGCCCCAAACCCATCCTGAACTACGATATCTTTGACCCTTGCTAAGGCAAGGTACGTAGTAAGCCTCCACGAAGTTCAAGCCCACCACCCATTGTTCGCTCCAACCCCCATCACATCAGTTCACCAACACCTTGGGCATCCTAGAGTGTAAGCCCCAAACCCATCCTGAACTATGAGGTCTTTGACCCTTGATAAGGCAATGTACGTAGGAAGCCTCTATGAGGTTCATGCCCACCACCCATTGGTCGCTCCAACCCCCTTCATGTCGGTTCACCAACACCTTGGTAATCCTAGAGTGAAAGCCCCAAACCCATTCTGAACTACGAGGTCTTTGATCCTTGCTAAGGCAATGTACGTAGGAAACCTCCATGAGGTTCAAGCCCACCACCCATTGGTCACTCTGACCCCCTTCATGTCGGTTCACCAACACCTTGGGCAGCCTAGAGTGTAATCCCCAAACCCATCCTGAACTACGAGGTCTTTTATCCTTGCTAAGGCAAGGTACGTAGGAAGCCTCCACGAGTTTTAAGACCACCACCCATTGGTTTCTTCGACCCCCTTCACATCGGTTCTCCAATACCTTAGACAGCCTAGAGTGTAACCCCTATACCCAATATGAACTACGTGGTCTTTGATCCTTGCTAAGGCAAGGTACGTAGGAAACCTCCCTGAGGTTCGATCCCAAAACCCGGTCACTCCGACCCCCTTCACGTAGGTTCACCCCAGTCCTCCATGATGTTAAATTGTGGACCTCAATCAGCGGTAAGTCGTTCTTCCCCATTTAGCTGTAATCCGTTGTGAACCTCATTCGACGGTAAGTCATTGATGTCCCCAATCGAAGGTAAGCCATCGTCAGATGAACTACGTGTACTTTGATTCCCTGCCACGAGGATACGTAGGAAACCTCCATGAGGTTCAAGACTAGTACCCATGTCTCATCCTGATCTTTCTCTCGATCCCATACGTTTTAGGAATATCATGCCCCAAACTGGAATTTCTACTTCTTTTGGGTCCCATCTATGCATCCATTCTCATGGGCCGCCTCCTCAGGTGTCCCATCATCCCACCGAACTACGCGGACATTGATTCCTTTCCATGGGGATACGTAGGAAGTCTCATCGAGGCTCAAGACCAACACTACTGTCACCTTCACAACGGTCCCATATCATTCCCCCTCCACTTCATTCAACTCTCCATCTTCTATCTTAGTTCTTAACCAGGCCGCCACATCCCTGTGGGATTATACCATCCACCTCATCACTACCCCTAGTAGCACTTGGTCCGTAATTCATGGGTAATCACAACTATTTCTCCGGGTCATTGTCCTTTGTGTAAACCCTGATTCATCACCCCTTCTAACTACGTGGTTTTTGATCCCAGTCGTCTACACATAGTACATAGGAAACCTCTAGGAGGTTCAATCCCATCCAAAGGTAAACCTTGGTGTTCCCCCACTTTGGGGTGCACTCTCCTTGATCCGCCCTTAGTGGTGTCTAGATCAGCCTTCATGGTGAGACATATGCCCTTTATGGGACACACCATCATGGGTCTGCTCTTATCGAGTGTTCTGATCCATCCACTCCGTAAACCTTCCAGGTGTTCCCTCCTACAGATGTACCAATCTGAAATTTCTATATGGGAAGTTCTGATAACCCTCATAACATCTCCACAAGATGTTAAACTCACGGCCTACCTCGTGATAAACATGAGATGCCTAAGGAAAACCTTGGAAGACACGCTTTTGGCGTAACCATCTCTGCTAGACATTAAACTTGTGTCATACCCTATGTTAAACATTGGAAGCTGAGGAAAACCTTAGATACATGCCTATAGAATATGATTCCCCACATTCGGCATGCGATGGCTCAGGTTCTCATCCCTTGAGATGCCCTCTTATGAGGAAGAATATAGATTCCCCAATGTCCACGCATCCAGAGATTTCCCAACATGCCCGATGTTGTCATATACTCCGACCGAAGGTTTCTACCATGTTAATACCCCATGGAATGTACTAAAAGAAGTAGTGTACTTTACCATTGTCCACAAAGATATGGCATTGGGAATGAGATTCACGAACCATGACTTAATCTATATGGGAGACCCAGACTAGGTAACGAGTTCCAAGGAGAAATCCATGGAAGGAAGAACCGACATCCCATCATCCCATTTTGATCAAGGAGGAAACATCCCTGAACAAGGAACGGATGTTGCCCGCATTTGGAAAGCGAAAATGCGGGGCAACATCTGTGCGTCCTCAAAAACAGATGTGTGTGCCCTGGAGAAAGTGTCGGAAATAGGACTTTGTCACGGGTCTCCCGAAGATGTCAAAGGAAAATAATTCCATATGAGTTGTGGTTGACCGACTCACTAAGACTTCCCATTTTATCACTATTCCGGAAGACCTCTCACTTGAACAACATGAAAAGATATATGTGAAGGAAGTGGTGAGACTGTATGGTGTTCCACTCTCAATTGTCTCTGACCACAATCTAAGGTTCACATCTAAATTTTTGTGGAGACTTTAACATGCTTTGAGTACTGAATAACATTTCAGTATGGCCTATCACCCCTAAATTGAGGTCCAATCTGAAAGGACTATCTAGATTCTTGAAGATATTCTAATATCCTACTCTCTAGAATTTAAATGTGGATGGGATGAGAATCTCTTATTGTTTGAGTTCTCATACAATAATAGCTTATACTCGAGTATTCAGATTGCTCCATATGAATCTCTATATGGAAAGATATGTAGAACTCCAACCTGTTGGGATGAAGTTGGAGAAAGAATGCTACTTGGACCAGATCTTGTGGAAGATATGACAGAGAAGGTTCAAGTCATCCAAAAACACATCAAAGTTTCACAGAGTCAGCAAAAAAGCTACACTATCAACCATCGAAGGGACTTGGAGTTCGACGTTGGAGATAAAGACTTCTTTCAAATATCACCATTGAAGAGAGTCATGATGTTTTGAAATAAAGGGATGTTTAGCCCTAGCTACATTGGCCCCTTTGAGATCCTTGACCGCATAGGAGTTGTGGCCTTTCGGCTTGAACTTTCACTGAATATGACTTAGGTTCATGACGTTTTTCATGTATCACTCTAGAGAAATTACATACTTGATCCCTCACATGTACTAAACTCAAAGGTGGTACAACTAGAAGATAATCTCTCTTATGAGGAGCGGCCAGTAGAGATTCTGGACCAGAGAGATAAGGTTATACTCAACAAGACAACCAAACATGTAAAAGTGTTGTGGAGGAACAATAAGATTGAAGAAGCTACATGGGAACTAGAGGAGGTGATTAAGGACAAGTACCCTCACCTGTTTGTGTAAAATGAAATTTCGAGGGTGAAATTTCATAAGGGGGAAAGAATGTCACAACCCAATGTTTTTCAATAGAAATTAATTTCTTATAAATATGTCATAAAATCACATGAAAACACGATATAATGAACTAATATGTGCTAAGTGACCTTTAAACATAAGTTTGTCACTTCTGCATTTGGAATTTTGAAAATCCGACATACACAGTTGTGTTCAAGATGATATTTGGAGTCTAATAAAACAAACATAAATTTTGGTGAATAGTAACATACCCTTATGAATAGTAACATACCCTTGTGAATAGTAACATACCCTTATTAATAGTAATAAGACCCTTATGAATAGAAAATTACCCAAAATAATAGTAACCTTACCCATGAATAATTAAATAACATTTAGGCATCTTAGAAAGTGACAACTTGGCCATAGTAACTTATTATGGCGGTTGTGCTTGCTGAGAACCTTGTTTTGTGATGGATGGTGATTGTTTTTCATCATGGTGCCGTGTTGGATTTTTTTACCAGTTTTATGCAGATGGGATTGGATTTCTATGATGAGTTTTTTGATGAATACTGCATCTGTCTTAACACTGATAGAACATTTGGAAGTCATTGAGATTAGGCCGTCATTAAGGAGTATGAATACGGGTGGCAAGGAGAACCAAGTGCATGGGGGATGATGACTTCAGTCTCGCTTCACACAAGGAGAGGGTCTCCTCATCAAATCCTGCTTTTGGATGATCGATTGGTGAATAGTGGCGGGTGCTAATTGGCAATCTTCAGTTAGGGGTATTTCGCTGATGTGAGTACGATAGAATATCTATTTTTCCCTTTAATTTCTAGTTGGTGTATGCTCATTACACCTCATGTGTACACTATTTTTCCTTTTTCTTTAATAAAATTTTTAGGGATATGGGTTGGGTGACCAGCTCATGTCTTAGATCAACAAAAAAACTTGGCCATAGAAAACGTTTTGGTGTTTTTGTAAGTCATAAATAATTAATTATAATTAATTAATTAATTTAAAAGAAAATATATTTTCTTGATATGTGTTCATAAATTATCAAATCTATGTCTTCTAGTTTTTAGATAATTTTATAATACCCTAAGTAATTTTTGAAATCAATATAAAATCAGTTTTAATTTTAAAACCCATATTTTTTAAGTAAATTATGATTTTAATTAAATATTAAAATAATCATATATAGAAAATTATTCTTGAAAAATGGACTTTATTTTTTTATTCTACATTTTGAAATAGGTTTGGGGTGAAATTTTGGTTTTTTTCTGAAATACAAGAATTTTTATGAATAGTGAAATACTATAATTTAGAAAATAAGGTAAATAAGTTAATTATAGAGTCATGTATGATTTTCTGCTGATGTAAGAACACTTGGTTTGGGATTATATTATAAAATTACTATTATCGGTAATAGAAGACTCACTATTCCTTGTCTTTTGGAGAAATAATAAATTAACGAATTTTATGTTGAGAAAACCCCTCTCCCCACCACTATAAATACCACCCTTCACACCCTCATTTCCTCACACCTATAAAGCTTCAATCATTGTCTAAACTCTGCCCAAGCATCTTCCCTAGCCCCTCCCCCACGTCCAAAAGATTATAGTGTAATCAAAAGTCCATGCTTAGTCCCTTTAAGAAGGATATCAAGGGGAGGATTCAAGAGGTAATTTCTCTCCTTCTTTTCCTTTAAATTCCTTTCAATTTGAAGTTCTTTTCTTATTATCTCCCCACCTATTTTTTTCCAAAGGGTATGGTAAATCCAGTATCATACATGAAATATAATTTTATGAAACTAATGGGATATTATACCATCCAACCCCGTTCTCCTATTCCTTTTATTTTATAAAAGAAAATGTTGTTCGTGAGGTGTTAATCTATCACCTTCAAGAAAGACATGTTTTCTTTTTTTCTTTTTTACCTTCAGATCTGGTAATGAAACCATTTTTATGGTTTAACCAGAATATGTTATATGTATTAAGTCATATTTAAAGTTCTATAACGAACTTATTTACATATGACTAAATGACTATTCAAAAGAAGATCATTGTGGTCGAAATACCGCCCAAATTAACTCAAATAATCATCATTTAATTCTTATCTAATGATTCATCCAAATAGTACACATTTTAATTCATTATAAGATCATTTTAACTTCTTTAATATCAATAATAACATGGAATATATGTTCTTGATGTTTATCCATGTTCTACACAAACTTCAATTCATGAATACATGTGAAACGCTCAAGAAAACCATAAAAACGAACATTCCTGAACAATGTTTTTAAACACTATAACTCATCAAAAGGCCCATAAAATAACATAATGAAACCAAAATGACCCCAATTCATGTATAAAAGGTTCTGTAGTTTCTAATTAATGAATATAATGTTATTATATAGGAATTTAAAGTGAATGAATCTTTTAAATAAAAGGTAAGGGGAAATTCTCAAACCCAACTTTCATCCTTCGGGTTCTCCCTCTTTCACTATTTTTTATATGGTCACTCCTTAAAAGTTATTTTTTCATCATTATCTTACATATTCTGGGATATAAATGTTTTCTACTAATGTTTATGTCAGGAAAAATGTTTTCCAAAAAAATCTTCTTTTAAGAACTCACCTTTTACCTCTCATTCAAGGTTTATGGTTCTTGTATCAAGTATATTATTCCCTCTTTCTTTTGGGAACCCAAAGTTTATGAATGTGTTATTATGAGATTAGACCCATTCCATTACATGGGTTAGTTAATTTTATGGTTTATATATGTTCTACATGGAATGCATGATAAGGATAATGTTATGACGTGATCGGTGCACCGGGAATTATATAGCGCAATATGAACTTTTGAATGAGACAAGTGCACCTTGAATTATACAGCGCTCCAATACATTGGGTAAAGTGATGAATTTCATGATTAAATGTGAATTCATGTGAACAAGATGCAATCTTTGTTCACAAGTATGTGTGGTAGTTAACCACTAAGACATTAAGTTTCATTTTTTATGCTTTGCCACATTTTGAGTTTTTTATTAATGATTCTCTCATGTTCATGCTTCTTTGCATGTGTTATGATTATGCTCACCCCATAAAATATTGTTCTTATCTGTACCCTTACTGGGCCTCTAGCTCACCCCTTTTGATGTATATCCACAGGTGGGTACATGTACTAAGGATAGTTCAAGTGCCAGTAAGAATCTATGGAAGAAGAAATTGAATAAATGTTTATGCTCGATGTTGTAATTGTTATGTATGGTCCTAGTTTTCCCAAGACACTAAACTGTTGGATCCTCTATGTATAATACTATTATGTTTTTTGTCTTTAAAATGATGTAGTAGTAATTTAATAAAATGATGGGACACAATATCAATCACAACAGGGGTTTGAAAATTGTTTTGAACTTGGTCTTGGGAGTCTCAGAAAGAGATCTTCATGACCATGGGCTTTGATCAACAATCCATTGGAAATTTGATGAGTCCAAAAGTAAATTATGATTAATGAAAAAATAACACGTGTAGAACGGATGAGGTTTTGGGTTTAGATAAAAAGATCAATTGTCATGTTAGGTTAGCTATCGATGATAGTATAAAAATGAAGGAATGAATTGAAAACATAGGGGGTTCAAAATAATCCTTTCACCGGAACTCATTATTATAATGAAAACTACTTCGATCGGTCCATTTATCACTACTGATGTGATCATTACACTCCATATTTGATTCATCAATGTTCCATGAAGATATATCTTCGATTCGATGATGAAAAATGAAGAATAACTTAGAGAGAGAGTGAGAGAGGTTCGTAGAGACAGTGAGGAATTAGGAGATAACCCTAATCTGTCGCCTTAAATGCCTGTTTATAGGGATCTCACTCGGTGCATAATTATAATATTATATTCCCTCTAACTTTATGTCATATCTTGGAAAAACAAATCAATAAAAACTAAACGATAGTTTCATATTTCTAATCCGAGTACCTGTTTGAATGTTATTTGGATTGGTGTTCATGATAAAATAATTAAGTTTAATTATATTATTTATAGTTTACCCTTAGGTGAAATTTCTCATAGAATTCCTATAATGAGAAAGGTTATACACATTCCAAGGTAAACAAAATGTTTCAGACTATACTATTTCCTCATATTTATAATCAGAGCTTCCAATTAAGAGATATCATGTTTACAACATGTGCATAATAAAAAAATACTTAATATTTTTCTATATTTTATTCTGGGAACACTGGGCCTCATAATTTCATGTCATCTCTCCACCTTGATTTGGAAACATATATAGAAATATTAAAAATTCCTACATGTAAAAAACTGATTCTTTAAATATAGCATAGGTTCTTCATGTTTTCCATGTATCTATCTTGAGGAAGTATATACCTTACCCTTCACACATACTAAATCCAAAAAAGGTGCAACGGGAACATGACCGCTCTTATGAGGAGAAGATGGTGGAGATCATGCACTATATAGAAAAGGTTATATGCAACAAGACTATCCATCTCATTAATGTTTTGTGGAGAAACTAAAAATTCAATGAATCCATGTGGGTACAAGAGGAGACAAAGAGGAAGAATTACCCACATCATTTTTCTCCTGAGAGTATGAGTTGAAATTTCAAGGATGAAATTTATTAAGCTAGGAAGAATGTACCAACCCTGAATTTTTAAATAATACTCTATTTCTTGAAAATATAAGTTTTATAGTGTCATAATCAATAAAATTATATTAGTATTATTTAAATGTAACCACTAATTTTTTACCATTATATGACTATTGGTTAATATTACCATTGGAAACCATAGTAATGTTTAATGTTATAATTATTTTTTATTAGTAGAAATGATAGTGAATAATTAATGCAGAAAGAAGAGTGGATGGCCTCTACCAGTATAATCATGTCATACAAAGCCCATTTTTTGATCTTGGGAAGGAGGTAGCATCATTGGGATTTTTTCTGGACTAAGCCCAATTCAAGCTTCCACATGTTAAGCTAGAATTAAATCAACTACAAGATAAGTTCATGTTGATAGAAATCATAGTTGTGGAAATGATGATTGATCAATCGAAGGATTTTATCACTATTGAACACCTTAATCTTAGGTCTTATGTAGATGTTATAAGGGGTTAAGTCATGAGGTCGATGTTACTTTGTGTAATTCGTTTTAATATATAAAGTTTTATTTCTTATTATAGTAAAATAAACATAATTTTTGAATTTTAAATGTCAAAATTAATTTAGGACACATTTTTATTATTTTTATAACAAGTATCATATTATTGATGAATATTAAAATAAAAATATTAATTTAAAATTTTTTGGACATTTAATAATTGATATTGTGAAATGTTTTTTGAAAAATGGACATACACTGTTATAGTCGGTAAGAAATTTACAGTCCAATAAGATCAACATAATTTTTGGTTAATAAAAACTTATGACTTGTAATATTACCCTTATGAAAATTAATATGACCAATGGAATAATAACCTCATATCAGTAAGTATAAATATAATTTTGGCATCTTGAATAGTAATGTGACATAATATTGTAATAAATAACGGATTTAAAAATTATTTGTTAAGAATTTTCTTTTGTTTTTGAGTAACTATTGATTTTACTTAAGAATTAAATTTATCATATTTATAAAATTATTTCTATAAAATAGATTTGATTTTTTAATTCAGAAAATAGATTTTAGTTTAGGTGTTGGGAAAAAATCCCACAAGATATCACTGAAGCATTTTTGAGGTGATTTTGTCTGTTGATAAAGAGGTCCTTCATGTAGTGTTTTTTGAAAAAGAAAACCACGATGTAGAAATGTGTTGACCAAGGGGGTTGACATAGTGAGTTGTCGAGTTCAAGGGATGATGTCAACAATACATGATTGATTGAAGAACCTCGAAAAAGGAATGAACGTTTTGGAGGTGGTATAAAAAGAGTAGATACAAGGTGGTGCCCCTGTTTTGGTTTGGGAGCGCAAATGACTAGGGTGACAGAGGGTCGGGTGGCTGGACTTTCATGTCAGGAGAAGACTTGAGCATTGGCGCTCAGGGTGTCCAAAATGCCTATAAATAGAGGTCCACACCACCCTATTTTTCATGGAGTTAAATACTTATAGAAAATTAGAGCTCTAGTCACGTATGTATTTTGGGTTCACAAGTGGTGGTGTGGGCGCGTGAGTATAAGGTTATATAGATGTTGTGTGTCAATTGTAATTTGTAGGCCAATAATGGTTTAGAATATTACCTGGTACCTCCGGTGCAAAGTGAGAATAATCTATGGGTGAATGTTGGATGTCAATAGAGCATCTACAAACAGAAAAAGATGCATTCATTTATGATAATTAATAGACTTACAGGTCTACAAACTGTGAGTGGATCTTCTGAAGAAGCAGTGAGCTCAGTTCAGTTGAGGGAGTAATGAGTTCTCAAATGCTGAGTGGTTATAAACCAGAAGTGATAGTGATTCCACTTAGCAAATTGTATACAACAATGCGCTTATAGTAGATTTGGTACATCGGCACATCATCGGTGTATGCTCCTTGGACGTAGCCCAGTGAGGGTGAACCAAGTAAAAACTTTTATGTCATGTGCATGATTTAATTCCTCTTTATACTTTGCTACGGCAAAGATAGAGAAGATATTTTTTTTAACAGCAAAACAATATTCAAAGAGGGATAGGTTTAAATCTTTCATACCTTGATTAACCCCCCCCCCCTTCGGGGTATTTGGCCTTGTGGGACTAACAATAGGGTGAATTTATGAAATTTGTATAAAATGTTTTGTTTTTTGGTGAATATTAAAAATTCATTTTTTGAGTTTTCAGTGTGTTTAACGACATCATAATGATATAATATGTAATTTAAAATTCTGGTCAACTCATGTGGATTTATATATGATATGAGGTGTCCCAAATGGGAAAAAAATGGAAAAATACCATGAGAAAGCCCATGGGTTTGCAAATAACACAAATGAGGTGTCCTTAGAAATTTACAAAAAAATCTATCTCTTATTCTATAAATTCCCATCAATTAGTTTATTTAATTTTATTCTAATTTTGATTATCCTCTATGATATGATATTATTACCTCCCAATGAGTCATCCTAAGGTGTAATAAATCACCCTAGGTCCCAATAATAGTGTTTTAGATGTAACTCTTCAAGGTAAGGGAATTCTCATCTTCTATTTTTTCCATTCAAGTTCTGTTTTATGTGGTTTGTCTTTAGAATTTACATAGCATGTTATTATTTACATTTTATTCTATCCCTATACTATAATATTATTATTTTATGAATGGGTTGCCCCTATAACCTCTCTTTTTAATGATTTAGAAACCATGTTTCATAACTGTTATGTTTCATAATTTTCATCTCAAAATCTATCTCTTTTTCACAAGAAATTATTATTTTTATGTGAATACCCACATATATTTCATTTATTGGGGAATTAATCAATACTAAAAATCATTTATTTTATTCTATAATTTATATTCATAAATCTCTTATTCCTTTTCTTTAGGTTATAAATTACATAATGATCATTTTTTTTCACTTTATAAAACACAAATATTATGATATAAAACCCATTTCATTTATTATCTTTGGATTATTTATGAAATGTATAATTATGATATATGTGGATCACCTGAATATATGTAAATATTAATGGTTCACCCTAATAGTTCTCTAATACATTAGGTGTAACACCCCAAGATTTCATAGTTTGTTATTTTCTTTAAATCCAATAGCTTGAGCTACACGCAATACCGAGTTCGAGCGCACCACGACTTACCAAACTAGGCGTTCAAAATCGTTTATAAATAGTATTAACTGTATTTTTAATTTTATATAATCCATATAATTTCAAGTTAGGTATTATGTGTTTCTTAAACATATTATAAGAACAAATTCAATTTTTCCGATAAAAATTGAATTTTTCAAAAAATTCAATTTTACCACATTTTAATGGAGAACCCTTTTTAAATCCAATATTTTACCCTTTTACATATTCAATGTGACAAAATAAAATTCTTCTTTAGAATCGGGACATCAAAATTTACTTTGGATGAAATTTTGGTATTTTTCTAATAATATTCATTTTTTTATGAATAGTGGGAAATATTGTATTTTCATGAAAAATTGTCTTTTAATATAATTTATTTATAAGGTTAGGTTATATTTTATATTGGTTTTGAAGTGTAATTAGATTTTATTTTTACCCTTTAATCCAATTTTGGTAATTATAATTAATTTCACATTGAAATTATACATAAACAAGTGTCAATCTTTTGATAGTTAATGTTTCTTAACAACACACTATTTGTTTCGACAACGAGAATTAATTTTATATTAATTAATTCAACTTCTATGTTTTGAATTTGGAGTATCAAATATAGATTATGCTGAATTTTTGGTATTTTTCTGAAGAACTTCAATTTTTGATGAATAGT
The DNA here is from genome assembly GCA_963277665.1 of Viscum album. NCBI lineage: Eukaryota > Viridiplantae > Streptophyta > Magnoliopsida > Santalales > Viscaceae > Viscum > Viscum album. The sequence continues at coordinate 28,210,442 of OY728150.1, read as the reverse complement.
GAAACCACTAAGTGGTAGTTAAAAATCCGAATTTTTCATTTAAATGGAATTTTACCGCTTCTATGAATTGAATTTTGAAAATCCAATGTACATGGTTGTTATTATTAAGTAAAATTTGGTTCAATAAGATGAAAATATTTTTTGGTGAATAGTAACTTTTAACTTTTATTTACCGCGGTTAAAGGTAAATAGGGTAATTCAAGGTAAAAAAATATTATAATAATACAACATTACCTTGAAACTTGTCCTAACCTTATTGGATGAGTCATGACCGACCATGGGCATCCTTGGGTCGATTTGGGGACCCCATGGAGTCAGTTATGAATGATAATGACACTTTATTTTAATTAACTTAAAGTAAAGACAAAATGACATTAACAAATATCTTTTAGTATATCAATTCTTAAATGGGGTTATATAAGTCATATTTTCGACTATAAATAATAATTGGAAATATAAAAAGATTTCTTAAAAAATGGTAATTTTTTTATAATTTTTAGACATCAAATAAATTAAATTATGTATGACACACTAATGATGAAGTATTTACATCGTTAATAAATGATTTAAATAAATATGCTTATTAATATTAAAATAATATCCAAAACCTATCAAATTCTTATTGGATGATTTTATTTAGACCATGAGTCATCTTATATTCGACATTAATTAGTTTTGGACCTTTAGAAACCGAATATCACTATACAATAAAATAATATTTTCAAACTTTTCTAAAGATCCCCTCCTCCCCCTTATAAAATGACACCACTTCTAACCCATTCCACACACCTCTCAAGACATTTTTCACGTCCAAACCCTACCAAAACAATCTCTCAATATCTCCCTCTTCCTCCTAGAATCCTTAAATTAGGTATAAGGCACTTCAAGAAGTCCTTTTGGTTCAAACCAAAGGAAGTTACCCAAATTAAAGGCAACGCTTTCTCTTAAATTCTTTTGTTTTATTTTGTTTTATTCTACTTATCCAACCCCCTAAACACTTTTTATTACTTTATTTTATAACAAAAACAGTATACTAAATATACTAGGATGTTTTTATGATAATTATTCTAACTACAATAACACACACCTTTATCTAATGGGTGAAGAACATACTGTTTCTGTGGACTGTAAACTAACGCCTCAGGAAACAATGAGTGTTTGATTATCTCTACTGCCTCTCATGGTGTCCATTAAGATGGAACTGTATTTATATATTATATATATATATTATGTTTATGTTTTATTTATGATTCTGTATTTTCCATTTATATCATTATTTTATAGTTTCTATTATGGGTAAAATGCGATAATTTCATTTGAGGAAGTGCGGACTACCGCCCCCTCAAAATGATATGACTCGTTAATGCCATATGTGGGACGTATAAAGGATGGAATTAATGATATTATATATTATATTATATTGGAATTATAATATACCTATGTATCATTATGTTTTAATTCCATTAAAATACAAAATAGAAATGCAAGTAGCGTCCATGCGTACGTACTGCTTACCGTCTCCGTGAACGGTACATTTCATTTCTTATATCCAAATGTTATGTGCTTTTATAAATAGATATATATATATATATATATATATATATCAGATATATAATATATATATGATATCTAAATCATGTATATCATTCTAGAGATGATGGACTTTTGACCACTTGGAAAATTTGTAATTATAACAAGTTCATTTTTGACTCAAGTTCCAAACATCGATAAAATATCCAATATGAACTCAAATAATTAACTAATTGTCATAGCAAGGTAATAAGTGATATAAAAGGAATAATAAACTTGAAAATTTGTCTTAATAAAGTAGAAATTTACTTATTTTAATTATTCAGGAAGAACAAAGAACATACAAGACAAGTCGGACTTGAGGTAAGGGGTTTCTTATCTCACTCTTAATTCTGCGAGATTTCAATTGTTCACCACTTATTTGTTGCATGTGATGTATTGTGTACTTCCATTTGATATATATTATAATTATTATCTTTATATTCATATAATTATGTGATTCATGTGGCGTTTATTAACTTTTGGTCATACGACTCGAATGATTACAACAAAATAAGGGTTTTCCATCTCACTTTTTATTTCTGTGAGATTCATGCTATAATTTCCTTCTGTGTGGCATATGTACTACCCATGATTGTATTCTTGGTGTAGTATACATTAAATTATGAGTATTTACATATTAATTTTATGATCCTTATTTCATGGGATGCATGTTTTGTATGTTACCAAATTGGTAATGGAATTTCGAATTTCAATTTCCACTCATTCAGCTTTACGCACACTTCATTGATTATTTTACTCCAAGATTATGGGTGGAATCACTATTTATTATTTATGTAGTAATTTACACTCCCCTTTGTGTGGATATACTTTTGATACACATAATCACCCCATTTATAATTTCTCAAGTCATTGATATGAACCTGATAAGAGTAATCTTAACTCAATTTCCATTCATTGAGTTAAACATCCAAGTCATTGGTGTTGTTTTTACAAGAATATGTTTGAATTTCCTCTGATTGATTAACATTGAATGTACAATAATAATGAGTATATTTATATTTTTCACACATAATGATGTCATTGATTTATCCTTTACCTTATGATACAGTGTTTATAAGGGATTTCATCTCAATTTACATTCCTTTGAGGCTTCTTTATTGTTATGCACCAATTCACTTTTATATGGTGTATATACAACACTTTGACATATTATATCATGAAATAATTTATTATCATGATATTATAAAGCATTTATTACCTCAAATATTTGTATTCAAGCATCTCTTATTTAGTTAATAACTCCAACTAAAATATCATTTTAAATGTTTTCAAAATTTATTCTTCTAAATCTTTCTCATTAATGTCCATGTTTTAAAAATGGTTTTAAGGATTTATTTATATGGACATTAATGTTTTAAAATTAAAATTACTTTTAAACGTTTCAAAGTAGTATGGGAAAATTTGATTCAAAAATCTATTTCTAAATGACTTCTTGATAAATAGTGATACTTTTAAATGTTTTCAAGAAAAGGGGATATTTCTCTCAAATAGTTTTGTTGATTATTTTCATCTATGTCAATATCCTTCATTATGCTCTGTTGAGGTTAATATGTTACAATAAAATCTTCCATATTGTATTGAATTAGTTCTATTTGACTGTGTGTGTGCTATTTTTATACCATTCATGGTTTGTGGATAAAGTATTGATATTTCGTATGCTAGTTTTAATACAAATGTTTATGTTGTGTTTCAAAATTTTCATATAATGAATTCATTGGACTTAGTAAGTTATGTGTGGATCCTGCTATACCTCCAAGATGCATCGGTAGGTCTCATGAGAAAAACTAGTATCTTGGCAGAAGGACTTGACAAAATCTTATTTTTAGTCTTAGCACAATTCCTTGACTATGTGGTTATGATTTCCAGCATTATGCATTCCATAATTATGAGATTAGATATTGATATTTCATGTGGTTATTTGACTATTAGAATACCCATGACTATGTTTTATTATGGCATTATTTACTCATCTCATATTCCTTCCATAAAGTGTTCATGCTTATTATTTGTAAAGTCATGTGTTTTCAATTATTCAACATGCCTAATGTTTATGTTATCTTCCGCTGTATTGCTTACTCTTTCTGAGTGTTTGAGATCACCCCTTTCTCATGTTTCATTTTCCTAGGATATTAAGAAGTTATTTATGAGTGACTTGTAGGAATAATGTTGGAATCATGGATGTTTCTAATGGAATAAATTAGTGTTGTTTTTTCTTTTCAAGTTATAGTGTTGAACTTATTTATGTATATTGTTTCCAAGACTACTTAATTGATCGGTCCTCCAAGACTTGATTCCTTGTAATCATGCCAATGTATTAAAATAATGCACTGGCTCCAAGATTCTGGGGTCGATCATTACAGTTGGTATCAGAGGAAGTTTAGCAAAAACCTTGGAAACTAGATTTAGATAAAATGTGATTAGAGCACATTACCCTAAGATAGACTTTGAGGATTAATATAGAATAACTTCTTAGAATTTTGGTAATGTAGAGATTTTGTGTATTTTCCAAGAAATATATCCCTATTTGGATATGAGTAGGTAGAGGCGGCTCTGGCACATATGTACCTAGGAGTGAAAACTCCAACAATGAGTTTTGGGCTTGACCCGAGGTATCCTGGTACATGACAACGGGCCTTGCTGCACTCTCGGTTACGACACTCTAGAGGGATATGCTTGGGATAATTCACATTATCTTTACAAACTGATTTGAAGGATTTTAATATAATATGAGAATAAATGACATTGGTTAATCCTAAGGTATTTTATATTGAAAATAAGGTGCCTTGATATTATCTAAATGATTTTATGACTCTTATTACTCACACAATGCATTATGGTTTTAGTCAATGGATAGATTCCAAGGAAGTCATAGTAACTTTGAGAATGATGTACAAGGTTTGAACAGTGGTGGAAATGAGCAAAAAAATGGATTTTTGACAAGTGTAAAAAATATCATGTTCCTGCTGAATCAGTTTTCAAAAAATATGATCTGCCACATATATATTAACCAACTCCCGGACTCAACAAGGAAGAGGAAAGTGGTTAATGATAAGAGCTCTAATAGTGAATACCATGGAGAAAAGAAAGATCATTTTCCATCACACAGGAAATGTGGAAGTAGAAACCTAGGAAGGTGTCTTAATGGAACAAAGAAATGCTTTATGTGTGTGAAATAAGGACATAAAGTAAAGAGTTTCCAAGGAAAAATGAAGAGTACTATGGAAGAAAATAAAAACGGTCCTAAGAATCCATTTACAGTCATTTTCTGTTAATTTAGGGGACCTGTTCATTACCTGAGTGAATTCCCTATTCTATAGGATATCCTCTTGGTCAAGGAAGAAGCTATGTGGAAATAAATGGATGGCGAAATGTTTAAAAAGTATTAGTGCTCTTTTTTGATGGGATTACATTGGAAGACTTTTCTCTTGTATTTATAACCCTGTAGTTTGTCATGTGAAAATTATATTTGAGACAGAATTATCTTCTACCTCATGGATATAGTTATAAATAACCAATTGGTTTTATATGATCATTGAGTTTGACTAAATTACAAGTTATTAAACTTTGGGATGAAAATGTGAGGTATGAGATAACATTTGTGAAGAAATTATGTTATATTTACTTTGAGGAATATATCTCATTTTTTGAAATATTATAAAATTATATAGTTTTTGAAAAAGGAAAAAATGCAGACCGTGTGACAACCCATTGTGTTGGACAAAGCTGCAGGAATCGAACCCACAACCATAGTGCGATTGGGATTTGTCGCCTACCACTGGACTACATGAAGACACTTGTTAGTGTGACTAATTATTTTTAGTTAAATGATTTTATTGATCAATAATAAGTATATTTGGGATCTTATGTCTTACTAAATTGATATCCTTAGTATAGGAAAATGATTTGGATATTAAGTAATAAATGTTATTTTGGAAGACGTTCGCTCTATTGGGAATACTATATGCCTAAGTAAAATAGAATACTTGGGATTTCATTTCAAGAGTAATGGTGTTTTTTTACCTATGTTTTTATTGTGGATTTATAGCGATTTGGGTTATTTATAGAAATTATTAACCTATCATAGAGAATATGTGATTGGGTTAATTGCTTTTAAGTATGTGACTTTAAGAGTAGTCGATATTATTTGGAGATACAATTTAACGTGGAAGACTATGTAAGAAAATTATTCTGAGTTTTGGGTTTCAATAATAGTTTTGATTGTATTGAAATATTTTATGGACAATTGTTTATTGAATGGTATTTATTGAACTTTGGGTACTGTTGGTTTAATTTCATAAATTAAGAATAGTATTTCTTTCTCTAAAGTATTATCCTTTTGGGATCATATGATCTTTTACTAACCATTTTGTTTTTGGTTATTTTATAAAGAAAAGGAAAATATATAGTTCATCTATTGTGGATTATTTGATTCTTTATAAGTTGATTCTAGCTGTTCAAGTGTGACCAAGTCATCTTTAATACTCATCATTTGGAGTGAAAGATGAGTTTGTGGTAAGAATTAGATGAAGGATGAAACTATACTTGTCAATTATATTTTTGTTTTCTTATTCAATGAATAAATTAATTATTAAACATTAGGGAAGGGATCTTAAAACCAAAAATGTGTTATCCTAATGCTTTGTGTTTTGTTGAACCGATGACATTTTAAATCTTCATAGATTGTTGCCTTTGAGGCCATCAATTTTACACTTGTTTGTGATTGATGACCTCAATCACTAACTATAAATCTTTATGTTTTTCCTCCAATTATGTGTCCCTAATTTCCACCAATGTTCTCCTAATCGAGATCATAATTTGGTGGCGACAGTTTCAACCCCCTTTCTATCTTATTAAGACTAAATTTTATTAACCCAATTTTCGATTTGGGTTTTCCTCAAAGGTATTTTTCCATTTTTTACCTTTTATTTTTGAAGAAAAATTTCAAATTGATAGGACTAGATTTATTGAAGGATGGTAGAATGTAACACCTCAAGATTTCATAGTAAGTTATTTTCTTTAAATTCAATAGCTTGCACTACACACAACACCAAGTTCGAGCGCACCACGACTTACCAAACTAGTCGTTCAAAAGCAGTTATGAATATTATTAACTGGATTTTGAATTTTATATACTACATATAATTTTAACATGTGTATAATGTGTTTCTTAGACATATTATAAGAACAAATTCAATTTTTTAGATAAAAAATGTATTTATAAAAAAAATAAAATTTACCACATTTTAATGTTGAACCCTTTTTAAATACAATATTTAACCCTTTTATATATTAAATTTGACAAAATAAAATTCTTCTTTAGAATCGGGACATCCAAATTTACTTTGGATGAAATTTTGGTATTTTTCTAATAATATTCATTTTTTATGAATAGAGAGAAATATTGTATATTAAATAAAAACTATCATTTAATATAATTTATTTATAAGGTTAGATTATATTTTAAATTGGTTTTGAAGTGTAATTAGATTTTATTTTTACCCTTTAATCCAATTTTGTTCATTATAATTAAATTCACTTTAAAATTGTACATAAACATGTGTCAATCTTTTGATGGTTAATGTTTCTTAAAAACACGCTATTTGTTTTGACAACGAGGATTAATTTTAAATTAATTAATCCAACTTCTATGTTATTCATTTGGTAAAATAGATCTCATTTTTGAATTCGGAATATCAAATATATCTTAGGCTGAATTTTTGGTATTTTTCTGAAAAACATCAATTTTTGATGAATAGTGAATCCACCAAGTGGTAGTTAAAAATCCAACTTTTTCAATTAAAGGAAATTTTACCGCTTCTATGAATTGAATTTTGAAAATCCAAGATACATTATTGTTATTAGTATGTAAAATGTGGTTAAAAAATATTAAAATAATATTTGGTGAATAGTAGCTTTTGACTTTTATTTACCATGGTTAAAGATAAATAGGGTAATCCAAGGTAAATATAACATTATAATAATACGGAATTACCATAAAATTTGTCCTAACCTTATTTGATGACTCATGGCCGACCATGGGCATCCTTGGGAAGATTTTGGGACCCCATCGAGCCACTTATGAATTATAATGACACTTTATTTTAATTAACTTAAAGTAAAGACAAAAATGACATTAACTAATATCTTATAGTATATCAATTTTTTCATGGGGTTATATAAGTCATATTTTCGACTATAAATAATAATTGAAAATATTAAAATATTTACTACATTATGGTAATTTTTTATAATTTTTAGACATCAAATAAATTAAATTATTTATGACATAATAATGATGTAGTATTTACCTCATTAATAAATGATTTAAATAAATATGATTATTAATATTAAAATAATATCCAAAACATGTCCAATTCTTATTGGATGATTTTATTTCGACCATGAGTCATCTTATATTCGACTTTAATTAGTTTTGGACATTTGTAAACTAAGTATCACTATGTAATAAAATAATATTTTCACATTTTCTTAAAGATCCCCTCCTCCCCCTTATAAAAGGACACCACTTGTAACACAATCTAGGAACCTCTCATGCCCCTTGGATCATCCAACCCCTGAAAAAATAATCTTTCAAAGAACCCCCTCTTCCTCTTGCAAGCCTTAACTTAGGAATAAGGCACTTCAAGAAGTCCATTTTTTCAAACCAAAGGAAGTTACCCAAATTAAAGGTAACACTTTCTCTTAAATTCTTTTGTTTTATTTTGTTTTATTTTACTTCTCCAATCCCTTTAAACACATTTTATTACATTATCTTATAAATAAACCATTATAATAAATATAATAGTATTTTGTTATCAGAATTATTCTAACTACTCTTACACACACCTCCATCTAATGGGTGAAGAACATACTGTTTCTGTGGACGGAAAACTAACACCTCACGAAACGATGATTGTTTGATTATCTCCTACTGCCTCTCATGGTGGCCATTAAGATGGAAATTTATTTATATATTATATATATTATGTTTATGTTTTATTAATACTTTTTTATTTTCCATTTATATCATTATTTTATGGTTTCCATTATGGGTAAAACAAAATAATTTCATTTTAGGAAGTGCGGACTATCGCCCCCTCAAAATGATATGACTCATTAATTCCTTATGTGGGACATATAAAGGATGGAAATAATAATATTATATATGATATTATACTTTAATTATAAGACACCTGTGTATAATTATGTTTTAATTCCATTAAAATACAAAATAGAAATGCAAGTAGCGTTCATGCGTACGTACGGCTTACTGTCTCCAGGAACGGTATATTTCATTTCTTATCTCCAAATGTTATGTACTATTATAAATAGATATATATACTAGATATATAATATATATATGATATCTAAATCATTTCTATCATTCTGGAGATAATTTACTTTTGACCACATGGAAAAATTGTAATTATAACAAGTTCATTTTTTACTCAAGTTCTGAACATCGATAAAATATCCAATATGAACTCAAATAATTAACTAATTTTTCTAGAAAGGTAATAAGAGATATAAAAGGAATAATAAACTTTAAAATGTTCTTAATAAAGTATAAATTAACTTAAGTTTATTATTTAGTGATAACAAGTAACATACAAAACAATTCGGACTTGAGGTAAGGGGTTTCTTATCACACTCTTAATTCCGGGAGATTTCAATTGTTCGCCACTTATTTATTGCATGTGGTGTATTGTGTATTGTAATTTTATATATATTATCATGATTCTCTTTATATTCATGGAATTTTTTTATTCATGTGGTGGTTATCAACTTCTGGTTATATGACTCGATTGATTACAACGAAGTAAGGGTTTTTCATCACACTTTTTATTTCCGTGAGATTCATGCAATAATTTACTTATGTGTGGAATATGTACTTCCCATGATTGTATTATTGGTGTAATATATATTAATTTATGGGTGTTTACATCTTCATTTTATGATCCTTATTTCATGGGAAGTATGTGTCCTAATATACCAAATTGGTAAGGGAATTTTGAATTTCAATTTCCACTCATTCGGCTTTACGCACACTTCATTGATTATTTTACTCCAAGATTATGTGTGGAATCACTGTTTATTATTTATGTATTAGTTTCTACTCCCCTTTGTGTGGATATACTTTTGATACACATAATCACCCCATTGATAATTTCTCAAGTCATTGATATGAACCTGATAAGAGTAATCTTAACTTGATTTCCATTCATTGAGTTAAACATCCAAGTCATTGGTGTTGTTTTTACAAGAATATGTGTGAATGTCCTATGATTGATTTACATTTAATATTCAATCATATTAAGTGTATTTATATTTTTCACATATAATTATGTCATTGATTTATCCTTTACCTAACGATACAGTCTTTATAAGGGATTTCATCTCAATTTACATTCCTTTGAGGCTTATTTGTTGTTATGAACCAATTCACTTTGATATGGTGTATATACTGTCCTTTGATATATTATATCAGGAAATCTTTTATTATTATGATATTATAAATTATTGATTACCTCAACTATTCTTATTCAAGCATCTCTCATTTGGTTAGGAAATCTAACTAAAATATCATTTTAAATGTTTTAAAATTTTATTCTTCTAAATATTTCTAATTAATGTACATTTTTTAAAAATGGTTTTCTGGATTTATTTATATAAACATTAATGGTTTGAAGTTAAAATTATTTTTAAAAGTTTCGAAGTGGTATGGGACACTTTAATTAAAAAATCTATTTCTAAATGACTTCTTGATAAATATGGAGACTTCTAATTGTTTTCTAAAAAAGGGGGATATTTCTCTCAAATAGTTTTGATGATTATTTTCGTCTATGTCAATATCCTTCATTATTATCGATTGAGGTTAATATGTTACAATAAAATCTTCCATATTTTATTGAATGAGTTATGTTTGACTGTGGATGTGCTATTTTTATACCATTCTTGGTTTGTGGATAAATTATTAACATTTCGTATGCTAGTCTTAATACGAATGGTTATGTTATGTTTCAAACATTTCATATGAGGAATGAATTGGACTTAGTAAGGGAATGGTGGAGCCCGTTATAGCTCCTTGATGCATCGGTGGGTCTCTTGAGACAAACTAGTGTCTTGGAACAATGCCATGACAAAATCTTATTCGTAGTCTTAGCACAAGGCCTTGACTATGTGGTTATGATGTCTGGAATTATGCATTCCATCATTATGAGATTAGATATTGATATTTCATGTGGTTATTCACTAGTAGAATACCCATGACTATGTTTTATTATGAAATTATTTACTCATATCATATTCCTGCCATAAAGTTTTCATGTTTATTATTTTTAAAGTCATCTGTTTTCAATTACTCACCATGCCTAATGTTTATGTTATATTCTGTTTTATTTCTTACTCTTACTCAGCATTTCAGATCACCCATTTCTCATGTTTCATTTTCCCAGGATATGAAGAAGTTAGTTATGAGTGAATTTCAGGAATAATATTGGAAACATGGATGTTTCTAATGGAATAAATTAGTGTTGTTTTTCTTTTCAGGTTGTAGTGTTGAAATTATGGATGTATCTTGTTTCCAAGACTACTGAACTGATCGGTCCTTCAGGAATTGATTCCTTCTAATCATTTCAATGGATTAAAATAATGCACAAGCTCTTGGATTCTGGGGTCGAGGTATTACATTAGGTAAATAAATTAATCTCTATAGATGATAATTTTTACGATACCTGGGTGAATAACCATGGTAATATTTATAAAACATTAGGGATGGACCTTGGTGATATGCTTATGAATGTATATATTGTATTTTGTTGCAACATTTTCAAGGTATGAATAAAATTATTATTATCATGATATTCAACATTATAATGCCATTATGATATTTTCTTATGTTTTTTTGTATTCTATCAATATCACATGTAAACTATTTTCCATATTTTCCCTTACCAAACCTATATGATCACCCTTTAGTTTGATGAATTTCCCCAGGTTATGAGTTGTAGTAATTGTACTTAGGATGAAAATTTTCTTAAGCCATTCATGTTTATTAAAATAATGTTTTATGTTTTCATGTATTATGTACAATATTTCAAAGAAACAAATCATTAATTATCCTCTATTTGAAAAATGTAATTAAAAGTTATGTCCTAAAAAAGAAGGATTCAATATAGAAAGTAGATTTGTCATTTAGTTTATGTATATAATGGGAGTTAAGGTTATAAGTTACCTGAGGTGAGGGAAAATAATTTATTATATTATCATACCTCCGTACTTCACATTCTATGATATAGATATTCTCTCTGGGTATATGATCATTGACTGTGATCAACTCTATAATTTCTATTTTAGTAGTGTTGGGTAGCCGAATGAGGTGACATAGCACTTGGTTTTAATCCTCCATGTGGTATTTAATATTTGGATTAAAATACTATAGGATTAGTATCCATTTATTTTGCATCGAGTTTCTTCATCAACTACCTATCTGTTGAATCTTTGATGGGATCAATACCTTCTTCCTCAAAAATTAAAAAGACAGAATTATTGATTTGTGAATTACTTTTGGAATAAAGAACATTGAAGTTTACATTTCTATCTCCCATCTCCATGGTGTGGGTTCCTTCATGAATATTGATGATCAAGATCACTTTTTTTTATAAATATCCATCCCAAAATATTTGGTGAATGACCTGGTGCACTATGCTCCATCATGGTGAGTGCATAAAATTTTTCTAGAAAAATATGTCATTCAACTCCTACTATCACATTCTCTAAAACTCTAGATAGAAAAAAATTTAATCGGTTTTCTAGTTGTAAATCCACTCTTATATAATTTAGTTCATCTATTTTCAGTGATATAATGATAGAGTTATACATGAAATTATTAGAAAAACCATGATCAAACAAATAATCAGATAATTTGAAAGAACCCATAGTGAAGGAAATAGAAAATGACTCTAGATCTAGAAATTTTTTGGAAAATAGTGGAGGGATCATACCTTAGACTCTCCTTCCTTGTAATATTCATTCATCCACATTAAACCTCATTCACTGGGATCATATTTCTTTTAGAAACTTCTCATATTTTTGAATTTTGTTTGTTGACTCTATAAAAGTGTTGATTTAAATTTCTTGAAGGTCTCATCACTACTAAAAAATGGGCTTTATCAGTGCTCAAAATGGTCTTTATGAACACTAAAAAATTATTGTAAAGCTCAGCACTAATAAAGGGGGGTCCCCTTTATCAGCACTATTTTAGCGCTGATAAATGATCAGTTTATCAGGGCTAAAAGAGCGCTGATAAAGGAATCCTTTATTAGCACTTTTTTAGCGCTGATAAATGTACATTTTATCAGTGCTTTTTTAGCACTGATAAAGGCTTCCTTTATCAGCGCCCCTTTTGCACTGATAAATGTGGATTTTATCATTGATTTTTTAGCACTGATAAAGGCCTATTTTATCATCACTAAAAAAGAGCTGATAAATTCCCTGTCTACTGCAAAAAAAAAATCTTCACCAACACACCCAAACAGCACCAGCAAATAATTAAGCATCTCAATAAGTATACCCATACAAAATTAACACATAAATCATAATCTCATTACACCAAGTATACCCATACACCATTAGGACATAATTCATAAGTTAGTTAAATACATAAAGAAATCTATTCAGAATTCAAGGGGTTGGGGGTAGGGGTGTCCGGGTGGCTGTCCAAGGGTGGTAGGGGGTGTCCGGTGGGATGGGGGTGTCCAAGGGTGGGGTGTCTAGCTGGTGGGGTGGTGTCTAGGATGGGGTGTCTAGGTGGGGGGGGGGGGTCTGTCCATGGGGGTGTCTAGGGGGTGGGCTGGTTTCCAGGGTGTCGGGGGGGGGGGGGGGGGGGGCTTTCCAGGGGGTGGGTGGGGTGTCTGGGGGTGGGGGATATCCAGGGGGTTGGTGGGGCTATCCAAGGGGGGTGTGGTGGTGTCCAGGAGGGTGGGATGGGGGAGTCCGGGGGATAGGGGTGTCCAGGGGGCGGGGGTGTCTAGGGGGTGGGGGTGGTCCAGGGTGGTGGTAGGGCTGTCCAAGGGGGTGGGGTGGTGTCTAAGGAGGGGGGGTTTCCAGGTGGGGGTGTCCAGGTGGGGGGGGACTGTCTATGGGGTTTCCATGGGGGTGGGTTGGTGTAACGGGTGTCGGGGGGACCTTCTAGGGGGTGGGGGTGTCTGGGGGGTGGTCCATGGGGGTTGGTGGGGATGTCCAAGGGGGGTGGAATGGTGTATGGGAGGGTGGGGGTGGTCGTCCATGGGTGGGGGTTGTCCAGGGGGGTTGGGGGTATTCAGGTGGTGGGGTGGTGTCAAGGATGGGTGGGGGTGGGGGTTGTCCAGGGGGTGGGGGTCTCTAGGGGAGGGGGTTGGGGGGTTGTCCGAGGTGGGGGGTTCGATGGGCGTGTCCAGGGGGTGGGGGTGTCGAGGGGGGTTGATGGGACTTTCTAGGGGTGGGGGTGTCCAGAGGGGTGGGGGATGTCCAGGGGGTGGGATGGTGTCTAGGGGGTGGGGGCAGTCCATGAGGTTGGTGGGGATAACTCTTACATGTCACAAACATCCCATGGATCATCCTCATAAAGGATCAAGACAATATGAATGCCTTTGGTCGGATTTCCGTAGGTCAGTTGTTGTTTTCACTTAGAAACTTGTCCATTTTAAACAAAAGAGAGACTCTTTGAGTGGTATCGGCCACACCGTTCCTTGGATTGAGGCGGGATGACTCATACAATTCAGAAAGGACCTTTGGATCGTTCTCCAAAAGGATCAAGACAATCCAAATGTGTTTGGTCAGATTTCCGTAGGTCAGTTGTTGTTTTCACTTAAAATTGTGTCCATTTTAAACAAAACTGAGACCCTTTGAGCAGTACCGGCCACACCATGCCTCATATTGAGGTGAGGATGAGATTTACACGTCACAAAGGACTCGTGGATGTTTCTCCTAAAGGATCAAGATAATCCAACTGCGTTTGGTTTGATTTTCGTAGGTCAGTTATTGTTTTCACATAAAATTGTGTCCATTTTAAACAAAAGAGAGACCCTTTGAGTGGTACCGGCCACACCGTATCTCTGATTGAAGCAGGGTTTACTCGTACACATCCCCAACACAGCCATGGATCTTTATATTAAATTATAAACACAATATAAATGCGTTTTATTAGATTTCCATAGGTCAGTTGTTGTTTTCACATAAAAATTTGTCCATTTTAAACAAAAGAGAGACCCTTTGAGTGTTATCTGCCACACCGTGCATCGTATTGAGGCAGGTATAACTCATACATGTCAAAAACTACCCTTGGATCGTTCTCCTAAAGGATCAATACAATCCTAATGCGTTTGGTCGGTTTCCATAGGTCATTTGTTGTTTTCACTTAAAATTGTGTCCATTTTATACAAAAGAGAGACCATTTGAGTGGTATCGGCCACACCGTGTCTCAGATTGAGGCGGTGTTGAATCATACATGTCCCCAACACACCGTTGGATATTTCTGTTAAAGTATCAACACAATCCAAATGTGTTTGGTTGGATTTCCGTAGGTCAGTTGGTGTTTTCACTTAAAATAATTATTCATTTTAAACAAAAGAGAGACCCTTTGAGTGGTATCGGCCACACCGTGTCTTGGATTGAGGCGGGGAGGACTCTTACACATCACGAAGGACCCGCGTATTGTTCTCCTAAAGTATCAAGACAATCCGAATGTGTTTGGTCAGATTTCCGTAGGTCATTTGTTGTTTTCACTTAAAATTGTGCCCATTTTAAACAAATGAGAGACCTTTTGAGTGGTATCGGCCACACCGTGCCTCGTATTGAGGTGGGGATGAATCATACATGTCAAAAATGACCCTTCGATCGTTCTCCTAAAGGATCAATAAAATCAGAATGCAGTAGGTTTGATTTCTGTAGGTCAGTTGTTGTTTTGACTTAAAATTGTGTCCATTTTAAACAAAAGAGAGACCCTTTAAGTGGTACCAGCCACACCGTCTCTCGGATTGAGGTGGTGTTGACTCGTACACATTCCAAATGCACCCTTTGATCGTTCTATTAAATGATCAACACAATATGAATGTTTTTTTTGGATTTTCGTAGGTCAGTTGTTGTTTTCACTTAAAATTGATTCCATTTTAAAAAAGAGAGACCCTTTGAGTGGTACCGGCCACACTGTGTCTCTGATTGAAGAAGGGTTGACTCTTAAACATCCCAACACACCCATGGATCGTTCTATTAATGGATCAACACAATCTGAATGTGTTTCGTCAGATTTCTGTAGGTCAGTTTTTGTTTTTACTTAAAAATTTGTCAATTTTAAACAAAAGAGAGACCCTATGAGTGGTATCGGCCACACCGTGCCTCGGATTGAGGCGAGGATGAGTCATACACCTCAAAAAGGACCCATGGATTTTTCTCCTAAATAATCAGGGCAATCCAAATGTGTTTTGTCAGATTTCTGTAGGTCAGTTGTTGTTTTCACTTAAAAGTGTGTCCAATTTAAACAAAAGATAGACCCTTTGAGTGGTACCGGACACACCATGCCTCGGATTGAGGCGGAGATGACTCTTACATGTCAAAAAGGACCATTGGATAATTCTCATAAAGTATAAATACAATATGAATGTGTTTTTTTGGATTTCCATCGGTCAGTTGTTGTTTTCACTTAAAATTGTGTTAATTTAAAAAAAACAGACCTTTGAGTGGTATCGGCAACACCGTGTCTCGGATTGATGCGGTGATGACTCGTGCATGTCTCCAATGCACCCATGGATCATTATCTTAAAGTATAAAATCAATCCAAATGCGTTTGGTTGGATTTCTGTAGGTCAATTGTTGTTTTCACTTAAAAATTTGTCCATTTTAAACAAAAGAGAAACCCTTTGAGTGGTACCGACCACACCGTGCCTCGTATTGAGGTGGGGATGACTGGTACAAGTCCCCAATTCACCTGTGGATCATTCTCTTAAAGTATCAACACAATCCAAATGTGTTTGGTGGGATTTCCGTAGGTTAGTTGTTGTTTTCACTTAAATTTCTGTCCATTTTAAACAAAAGAGAGACTCTTTGAGTGGTACCGGCCACACCGTGCCTCGGATTGAGGAAGGGTTGACTCGTACACGTCCCCAATGCACCAGTGGATAGTTATCCTAAAGGATCAACACAATATGAATGTTTTTGGTTGGATTTCCATATGTCATTTTTTGTTTTCACTTAAAATTTTGCCCATTTTAAACAAAAGAGAAACCCTTTGAGTGGTATCGGCCACACCGTGCCTCGGATTGAGGTGCGGATGACTCTTAAACATAAAAAGGACCCATGTATCGTTCTCATAAAGTATCATCACAATTTGAATGTGTTTGGTCAGATTTCTGAAGGTCAGTTGTTGTTTTCACTTGAAAATTTGTCCATTTTAAACAAAAGAGAGACTCTTTGAGTGGTACTGGCCACACCATGCCTCGTATTGAGGCTAGGATGACTCATAAATGTCACAAAGGACCCTTGGATCGTTCTCCTAAAGGATAAAGACAATACAAATTTGTTTGGTTGTATTTACGTAGGTCACTTGTTTTTTTCACTTAAAATTGTATCCATTTTAAACAAAAGAGAGACCCTTTGAGTGGTAAAAGCCACACCGTGCCTCGGATTGAGGAGGGGATGACTCATACAAGTCACAAAGGACCCTTTTATAGTTATCCTAAATTATTTCGACAATATGAATGTTTTTGGTCGGATTTCCGTAGGTCAGTTGTTGTTTTCACTTAAAATTGTGTCCATTTTAAACAAAAAAGAGACCCTTTGAGTTTTACTTGCCACACCGTTCCTTGGATTGAGGTAGGGATGACTCGTATACATCACAAAGGACCTTTTAATCTTTATCCTAAAGTATCAAGACAATCCAAATTCATTTGGTTGGATTTCTGTATGTTAGTTTTTGTTTTCACTTAAAATTGTGTCCATTTTAAACAAAAGAGAGTCCCTTTGAGTGGTACCGGCCACACCGTGCCTCAGATTGAGGTGGGGATCACTCATAAAAGTCACAAAGGACCCTTGGATCTTTCTCCTAGAGGAAAAATATAGTCCTAATGTGTTTTTGCAAATTTTCGTAGGTCATTGGTTGTTTTCACTTAAAATTGTGTCAATTTTAAACAAAAGAGAGACCCTTTGAGTTGTACTGACCACACTGTGCCATTGATAAATGTGGTGATGACTTGTACACATCAAAAAGTACCTTTGGATCATTCTCCTAAAGTATCAATACAATCCAAATGCATTTGGTCATATTTTCGTAGGTGAGTTGTTGTTTTCACTTAAAATTGTGTCCATTTTAAACAAAAGAGAGACCCTTTCAGTGGTACCGGCCACATCGTGTCTCGGATTGAGGTGGGGATGACTCTTACACATCCCCCAATGCACCCTTGGATTTTTCTCTTAATGTATAAACACAATCCAAATTCTTTTGGTCGGATTTCCATAGGTCAGCTGTTGTTTTCACTTAAAAATTTGTCCATTTTAAACAAAATAGTGATCCTTTGAGTGGTACCGGACACACCATACGTCTAATTGACGTAGGGATTACTTTTACATGTCCCCAATGCACCCTTGGATCATTATCTTAAAGGATTAACATAATCCGAATGCTTTTGGTCGGATTTTTGTAGGTCAGTTGTTTTTTTCACTTAAAATTGTGTCCATTTTAAACAAAATAGAGACCCTTTGAGTGGTATCGGCCACACCGTTCCTCGGATTGAGCCAGGGTTGACATGTACACATCCCCAATACACCATTTTATCGTTCTCCTAAACGATCAACACAATCCAAATGCATTTGGTTGGATTTCTATATGTTATTTGTTGTTTTCACTTAAAATTGTGTCCATTTTAAACAAAAGAGAGACTCTTTGAGTGGTTCATCATTCTTGCAGGTATTTGGTGCATATCATCAATTAAAAAAAGGAAATTGACTAATTGGATAAAGGATGTTTTATTTAATAACAATTACAATATTCCTACGAACATTTACGTACAACAATGTGTCATCTTTTGATCGCCTTAACCCCTCTCAAAAATGACCGCCAATTGTACACATCCCCAAGTCAGATCTTCATGTTATTTGTGTACAATCTGCCATCAGGTATGCGGCCCACTCATTTCTGAACATATATATATCATCTTGTGAGTATGAGTCTTTTCAGCAGTCATATTAGTACTGCAAAATATAAAAATAAATAATTAGTAAATAAATTAAATGAACTAGTAGTTATTTATGAAAATACCTCTTTAGGGATGCTTGATTGTTTACGAAAAATGATCTCTTTTATAAATTTAGAAACATAATAACCGTAATAATTATTGTTTGTTTGTTTTTTACACTAAAAAAATTGATCATTAGGAGAATAAGTAACTTGTGTTGAGATGTGTTTGGATAGTGAAATTTTATTATATATACCCTGATATTTGTCCCAACGTAGTACTTGCTCGCCTCCTTATACATAGCCCCTATCATCATTCCTTTTTTTAGATGATAATGATACACTGCCCAATCATAACAGAATCCTCAGTAAAAGGTAATATAAATTATATTACTTGATTTTTAGACCTAAAACGTAGGATGTAGTGTCTTATAGATTCACAAACTCCATAAGTATTTGGAGTTGGATGACAGGCTCAGAGCCCAGGGAGATAGAACAAACACTACTAGGAAGGGGCCTGACCAATTCAGAGAAGTAGTTAGTAACCTCAGTGAGGGAGAAGGAAAGAGATGGAGGTAGGGGTGGCAAGGCTAGAAATCTTGGTGGTCTGGCCATCATTCCATACAAGTTCACTTCCAAACAAAGACACTTAGATAGCATGAAGGAAAGAAGGGTGGAACAAATGCGCAAAACCAAAAGGAAGGAAAATAATTTGGAATGGAAAGGACAAGGGCTTTGTATATTTACATGGAATCAATGAGAGAAGAGGGGGAAGACATATCAAATGATTGGGTGGGGTTTGAGGTGGAAATAATCACTAGAACACCTACTAATGTTTGAGAATCCATCTGAGAGACATCCGAGAGGGGGAGACAACCTATCCCTATTGATCAAGATCATAGGGGGGTGGAATTGGTCCCCTGGGTGTCACCTTCTACAAACATGAAGAGAATTACCATATAGAATATAGTGGGAGAAAAACCTAGGGAAAATATGGTAGATGATCTCCTGAGTCCAGCAGAAGGCATCCTACACCCAGAGTATGATCTTGTAAGGCAGGGTAAGAGAGGTGTCCAGCTCCAAAAACGGGCTTTATCAGCACTAAAAAAGCTCTGTAAAGCTCGGCGTAGATAAAGGGAGGTCCCCTTTATCAGTGCCTTTTTAGCACTAATAAAGGGGTACTTTATCAGCACTAAAAATAGCTGATAAAATAAACCTTTATCAGCGCTAAAAATGATCTGATAAAGGAAGACTTTATCAGCGCTAAAAAGGCACTAATAAAACGACCCTTTATCAGCGCTAAAAGAGCACTAATAAATGTATGCTTTATCAGAGATCCATTAGCGGTGATACACTAATATTTTATCAGTGCCTTTTTAGCACTGATAAAGGTATAGTTTATCAGTGCTTTTTTAGCGCTGATAAAATCTCTTTTTATCAGCTCTAAAAAAGTGCTGATAATTGCACTGTCTGCTTCTAAAAAAAACTACAACATCACACCCAAACACCTGTAAAAGATTCAGAATATCAATAATCTAATTAGACCAAGTATAAACATAAAAAATTAACACATAAATCATAAGCTATTTATAACAATTATACTCATACAACAACTATATGTGTACACCATTAACACATAATTCATAAGTTAATTAAGTGCATAAAGAATTCAATTCAGAATTCAACTGGTTGGGGGGCTGCTCAGGGGTTTGGGGTGGCTGTCTAAGGGGGGTAGGGGTGTCCGAGGGGTAGGGGTTGTCTGGGGGAAAGGGGTGTCTAGGGGGGTGGGGCGGTCCAGGAGGTTGGGGGTTATCCAAGGAGGGTGGGGGTGTTTAGGGGGTTGGGGGTGTCCAGGAGGTGGGGTGGTGTCTAGGAGGGGGTGTCCAGGTGGGGGGGGGGGGCTGTCCAGAGGGGTGGGATGGTGTCTGGGGTGTCGTGGGGGCTTCCTAGGGTGTGGGGGTGTCCGGGGGGGTGGGGGCGGTCTGGGGGTTGGTGGGGATATCCAAGGGGGTGGGGTGGTGTCCTGGAGGGTGGGATGGGGGTGTATGAGGGGATAGGGGTGTCCAGGGGGTGGGGGTGTCCAGGGGGTGGGGGAGGTCCAGGGGGTGGGGGTGGTCCAGAAGGTTGGGGGCTGTCCAAGGGGGGTGGGGTGGTGTCCAAGGAGGGGGGTGTCTAGGTGGGGGTTGTCTATGGGGTGTCCAGGGGGGTGGGCTGGTGTCCAGGGTGTCAGGGGGGCTTTCCAGGGGGTGGGGGTCGAGAGGGGTGGGGGTGTCCAGGGGGTGGATTGGTGTCCAGGGGGTGGGGCGGTCTATGGGTTGGAGGGGATGAATCATACACATCATGAAGGACCCGTGGATCTTTCTTCTAAAGGATCAATACAATCTGAATGTTTTTGGTCGGATTTCCGTAGGTCAGTTGTTGTTTTCATTTAAAATTGTGTCCATTTTAAACAAAAGAGAGACCCTTTCAGTGGTACCGGCCACACCGTTCCTCAGATTGAGGAAGTGATGAATCTTACATTTCAAAAAGGACCCATGGATCGTTATTATAAAAGATCAACACAATTAGAATGTGTTTGGTCATATTTCCATAGGTCAGTTGTTGTTTTCAATTAAAATTGTGTCCATTTTAAACAAAATAGAGACACTTTGAGAGGTACCGGCCACATCATGCCTCGGATTGAGGATAAGTTGACTTATACACATCAAAAAGGAATTTTTTATTGTTCTCCTAAAGGATCATCATAATCTGAATGTGTTTGGTCAGATTTCCGTAGGTCATTTGTTGTTTTCACTCAAAATTGTGTCCATTTTAAACAAAAGAAAAACTCTTTGAGTGGTACCGGCCACACCATGCCTCGAATTGAGTCAGGGTTGACTCGTACACATCACAAAGGATTTTTGGATAGTTCTCCTAAAGGATAAACATAATCTGAATGCATTTGTTTTGATTTCTGTAGGCCAGTTGTAGTTTTCACTTAAAATTGTGTCCATTTTAAACAAAAGAGAGACCCTTTGAGTGGTACCAGCCACGTCGTGCCTCTAATTGATATGGGTATGACTCCTACACATCACAAAGGACCCATAGATTGTTCTGATAAATGATCAAGACAATACTAAAGTGTTTGGTTGGCTTTTCATAGGTCACATGTTGTTTTCACTGAAAATTGTGTCCATTTTAAGCAAAAGAGAGACCCTTTGAGTGGTACCGGCCACACCGTGCCTTGCATTGAGGCGGGGTCGACTCATACACGTCACAAACGACTCTTGGATAGTTCTCCAAAAGGATAAATATAATCCGAATGTGTTTGTTCAGATTTCCATAGGTCAGTTGTTGTTTTCATTTAAAATTGTGTCCATTTTAAACAGAAGAGAGACCATTTGAGTGGTATCGGCCACACCGTGCCTCATATTGAGGAAGCTATTACTTTTACACATAAAAAAGGAACCATTTATCATTATTATAAAATATGAACACAATCCGAATGTGTTTGGTTGGATTTCTGTAGGTCAGTTTTTGTTTTCAATTAAAATTGTTTCCATTTTAAACAAAAGAGAGTCCCTTTGAATGGTACCAGCCACACCATGCTTCTTATTTTGGTGGGGTTGACTTGTACACGTCAAAAAGGACTTGTGTATAATTCTTTTAAAGGATCAACACAATCCAAATGTGTTCGGTCAGATTTCTGTAGGTCAGTTTTTGCTTTCACTCAAAATTGTGTCCATTTTAAACAAAAGAGAGACCCTGTTAGTGGTACTAGCCAGACCATGCCTTGTATTGAGGCAAGGTTAACTTTTAAACATCAAAAAGGACTCTTGGATCGTTCTTCTAAAGGATCAATACAATCCGAATGCGTTTGGTCGGATTTCCGTAGGTCATCTCTTGTTTTCACTCAAAATTGTGTCCATTTTAAACAAAAGAGAGACCCTTTGAGTGGTACTGGCCACACTGTGGCTCTGACCGAGGAGGGGATGACTCATAAACGTCCCAATGGACCCATGGATAATTCTCCTAAAAGATCAAGACAATCCGAATGTGTTCGGTTTGATTTTCATAGGTCAGTTGTTGTTTTCAATTAAAATTGTGTCCATTTTAAACATAAGAGAGACCCTTTGAGTGGTAACGGCCACACCATGGCTTGGATTGAGGTGGGGATGACTCTTACACATAAAAAAGGACCCATGTATCATTATCCTAAAATATAAAGACAATATGAATGATTTTGGATGGATTTTCCTAGGTCAGTTATTGTTTTCAATTAAAATTATGTCCATTTTAAACAAAAGAAAGACCCTTTGAGTGGTACCGGCCACTCCATTCCTCTGATTGAGGCGGGGATGACTCTTACACATCACAAAGGACCCACGGATCATTCTCCTAAAAGATCAGGAAAATCTGAATGCGTTTGGTTGGATTTGCATATGTCAGTTGTTGTTTACATTTAAAATTGTGCCAATTTTAAACAACAGAGAGACCCTTTGAGTGGTACCGGAAACACCGTGCCACAGATTGAGGCGAAGATGACTCTTACACATCAAAAATGACGCATGGATCATTCTCCTAAAATATCAAGATAGTACGAATGCGTTTGGTCATATTTTTGTAGGTCAGTTGTTGTTTTCACTCAAAATTGTGTCCATTTTAAACAAAAGAGAGACCCTTTGATTGGTATCGGCCACACCGTGCCTTGGATTAAGGTTGGGATGACTTGTAAAAATCAAAAAGGACCTATGGGTAATTCTCCTAAATTATCAAGAAAATTTGAATGCGTTTGGTTGGATTTCTGTAGCTCAGTTGTTGTTTTCTCTCAAAATTGTGTCCATTTTAAATAGAAGAGAGACCCTTTGAGTGGTACCGGCCACACCATGCCTCGGATTGGGGTGGGGATGAATCTTAAACATCAAAAAGGACCCATGGATCATTATCCTTAAAGATAAAGACAATCTGAATGAATTTGGTTAGATTTTCATAGGTCAGTTGTTGTTTTCAATTAAAATTGTGTCCATTTTAAAAAAAAAGACCATTTGAGTGGTATCAGCCACAATGTGCCTCATATTTATGTGGTGATGACTTGTACACATCACAAAGTACCCATGGATCGTTATCCTAAATGATCAGGACAATATGAATGCGTTTGGTTGGATTTTCATAGGTCAGTTGTTGTTTTCAATTAAAATTGTGTCCATTTTAAACAAAACAGAGACCCTTTGAGTGGTACCAGCCACACCGTGCCTTAGATTGAGGCAGGGATGACTCTTACACATCAAAAAGGACTCATGGATAGTTCTCTTAAAATATAAAAACAATCCGAATGCGTTTGGTCAGATTTCTATAGGTCAGTTGTTGTTTTCACTCCAAATTGTGTCCATTGTAAATAAAAGATAGACCCTTTGAGTGGTAATGGACACACCGTGCCTATCATTGAGGCTGGTATGACTCATACACATCAAAAAAGACTCGTGAATCGTTATCCTAAAGGATCAACACAATCCAAATGTGTTTGGTTAGATTTCCGTAGGTCAGTTCTTGTTTTCACTCAAAATTGTGTCCATTTTAAACAAAAGAGAGACCCTTTGAGTGGTATCGGCCACACTGTGCCTCGGATTGATGTGGAGATGCCTTGTACAAATCACAATGGACCCATGGATCGTTCTCCTATAATATCAAGACAAACGGAATGCGTTTGGTGGGATTTTCATAGGTCAGTTGTTCTTTTCATTTATAATTGTGTCCATTTTAAACAAAAGAGAGACCCTTTGAGTGGTACCAGCCACACCATGCCTCGGATTGAGGTAGGGATGACTCTTACATGTCACAAATAACCCATGGATCATTCTCCTAAAAGATAAAGACAATCCGAATGCGTTTGTTGGATTTTCATAGGTCAGTATTTTTTATCAATTAAAATTGTGTCCATTTTAAACAAAAGAGAGACCCTTTGAGTGGTACCGGCCACACCGTACGTCTTCTTGAGGTGGGGATTACTCGTACATGTCCAAAAGGACCCATGGATCATTCTCCTAAAATATCAAGACAATATGAATGCGTTGTGTTGGATTTTCGTAGGTTAGTTGTTGTTTTCAATTAAAATTGTGTCCATTTGAAACAAAATAGAGACCCTTTGAGTGGTACCGGCCACACCATGCCTCGGATTAAGGCAAGGATGAATCATACACATAAAAAAGGACTCATAGATCGTTCTCCTAAAGGATAAACACAATTATAATGCATTTGGTCAGATTTCCGTAGGTCAGTTGTTGTTTTCACTCAAAATTGTGTCTATTTTAAACAAAAGAGAGACCCTTTGAGTGGTACCTGCCACACCGTGCCCCAGATTGAGGTGGGGATGACTCTTACATGTCACAAAGGACCCATGGAGCATTCTACTAAATTATCAACACAATCCTAATGTGTTTGTTTGGATTTTCCAATGTCAGTTTTTGTTTTCAATTAAAATTGTGTCCATTTTAAACAAAAGAGAGACCCTTTGAGTGGTACCGGCCACACCGTGAATCGTATTGAGGTAGGAATGACTCTTAAACATAAAAAATGACAAATGTATCATTATTCGAAATGATCAAGAAAATAAAAATGTGTTTGGTTTGATTTTCATAGGTCAGTTGTTGTCTTCAGTTAAAATTGTGTCCATTTTAAATAGAAGAGAGACCCTTTGAGTGGTACCGGCCACACCGTGCGTCGAATTGATGCGGGGATGACTCGTACACATCAATAAGGACATTTGGATCGTTATCATAAAGTATCAATATAATCTGAATGTGTTGGATTGGATTTTTATAGGATCGTTGTTGTTTTCATTTAAAATTGTGCCCATTTTAAACAAAAGAGAGACCCTTTGAGTGGTACCGGCCACACTGTGCCTCATATTGAGGCGGGGATAACTCTTACACATCAAAAAGGACCCATGGATCGTTCTTATAAACTATCGACACAATCCTAATGTGTTTGGTCAAATTTCCATAGGTTAGTTGTTGTTTTCAATTAAAATTGTGTCCATTTTAAACAAAAGAGAGACCCTTTGAGTAGTACCGGCCACACCGTGCCTCAGATTGAGGCGGGGTTGAATCGTACCCATCACAAAAGACTTTTGGATAATTATCCAAAAGGATAAACACAATATGAATGTGTTTGGTCAGATTTCTGTAGGTCAGTTGTTGTTTTCACTCAAAATTGTGTCCATTTTAAACAAAAGAGAGACCCTTTGAGTGGTACCAGCCACACCGTGTCTCGGATTGAGGCAGGGTTGACTTATACATGCCAAAAAGGACTCTTGGATCTTTATCCTAAAGGATAAACAGAATCCTATTGTGTTTGGTTGGATTTCCTTAGGTTAGTTGTTGTTTTCACTTAAAATTTTGTCCATTTTAAAGAAAAGAGAGACCCTTTGAGTGGTACCGGACACACCGTGCGTCAGATTGAGGTGATGATGACTCTTACACGTCATAATGGACCGATGGATAGTTATGATAAAATATCTAGACAATAAGAATTCGTTTGGATGGATTTTCATAGGTCAGATGTTATTTTCACTGAAAATTGTGTCCATTTTAAACAAAAGAGAGACTCTTTGAGTGGTACCGGCCACACCGTGCCTCAAATTGAGGTGGGGTTGACTCGTACACGTCACAATGGAATTTTTGATAGTTCCCATAAAGTATCAATACAATCCAAATGTGTTTGGTTGGATTTCCATAGGTCAGTTGTTGTTTTCATTTAAAATTGTGTCTATTTTAAACAAAAGAGAGACCATTTGAGTGGTACCGGCCACACCGTGCCTCGCATTGAGGTGGGGATGCCTCGTACACATAAAAAGTACCCATAGATCATTATTATAATAGATCAACACAATCCTAATGTATTTGGTCAGATTTCCGTAGGTCAGTTGTTGTTTTCAATTAAAATTGTGTCCATTTTAAACAAAAGAGAGACCCTTTGAGTGGTACCGGCCACACCATGCCTCAGATTGAGGAGGGTTTGACTCTTAAATGTCATAAAGGACTCTTGTATAATTATCCTAAAGGATCAACATAATCCT
This sequence comes from Viscum album, assembly GCA_963277665.1. Classification (NCBI taxonomy): domain Eukaryota; kingdom Viridiplantae; phylum Streptophyta; class Magnoliopsida; order Santalales; family Viscaceae; genus Viscum; species Viscum album. Next base: position 28,183,593 of record OY728150.1, on the reverse strand, counting down.
AATGTGTTTGGTCGGATTTCCGTAGGTCATTTGTTGTTTCCACTCAAAATTGTGTCCATTTTTAACAAAAGAGAGACCCTTTGAGTGGTACCAGCCACACCATGCCTCGGATTGAGGCGAGGATGACTCGTACATGTCAAAGAGGACTCTTAGATCGTTCTTCTAAAGGATCAGCACAATCCAAATGTTTTTGGTCAGATTTCAGTAGGTTAGTTATTGTTTTCACTCAAAATTGTGTCCATTTTAAACAAAAGAGAGACCCTTTGAGTGGTACCGGACACATCGTGCCTCAAATTGAGGTGGGGATTACTCATACACTTCACAAAGGACCCATGGATCGTTCTTATAAAATATAAAGACAATAAAAATGCACTTGGTTGGATTTCCAAAGGTTAGTTGTTGTTTTCACTCAAAATTGTGTCCATTTTAAACAAAAGAGAGACCCTTTGAGTGGTACTGGTCACACCATGCCTCAGATTGAGGCGAGGATGAATTTTACATGTCACAAAGGACCCATGGATCATTATTATAAAAGATCAATACAATCCTAATGCATTTTGTTGGATTTTCATAGGTCAGTTGTTTTTTTCACTTAAAATTGTGTCCATTTTAAACAGAAGAGGGACCCTATGAGTGGTTCAGCATTCTTGCATGTTTTTGGTGCATATCATCTGTTAAAATATAAAATTGACTCATTGGAGGAAGGATGTTTTATTTAATAACAATTAAAATTTTCCTACAAACATTTACATACAACAATGTTTCATCTTTTGATCCCCTTAAACCCTCTCAAAAATGACCACCAATTGTACATGTCCCCAAGTCATATCTTCATTCTATTTGTCTACAATATGCCATCAGGTATGCGGCCCACTCATTTCTGAACACATCTATATCGTCTTGTGAGTATGAGGATTTTCATCAGTCAGATTACTACAACAATATATAAAAATAAAGAATTAATAAAGAAATTAAATGAATTAGTAGTTGTTTTTAATAATACCTCTTTAGGGATGCTAGTCTGTTGAGGAAAAATGATCTCTTTCATAAATTTACAAACATAATAACTGCAATCATTATCATTTGTTTTTTTTGGACATCGTAAAAAAATTGATCATTTGGATAATAAGTAACTTGTGTTGAGATGTGTTTGGATAGTGAAATTTTATTATATATACCCTGATATTTGTCGAGACATAGTACTTTCTCTCCTCCTTATTCTTATCCCCTTTCCTCATTCATTTTTAGACGATAATGATACACCGCCCTATCATAATAGAATCCTCAGTAAAAGATAATATAAATTATATTACTTTATTTTTAGACCTAAAATGTAGGATGTAGTGTCTTACAAATTCTCAAACTTCATCATGTGTGGTCGGTTTAATGGATATCCTTACATTGAATCCAGAAAATAAATCTTTTGACTATCTAAGTTCACCGTAATTAGCAACCACTGTTTCCTAAAAACAAAAAAAAAATAAGTAATAAAAGAAGTGAAAATATAATTGATATTATTTAATCTTAGATTTTTACCCCTGCATGGTTGGTATTAAGAATAGTCTGTCATCGGTAATCTTGCTTTCAAATGTTTTCAGCAAGCCGTTCTCTATTTCATCCTTTTTTATTGCTCTAATTTCGTTAGGTGTGTTGATGTGGTATGAGGACTAATGAGTCCAAATCTTGGCTCATGGGAAAATTCCTTCAACAGTTTTTCATAAATGCATCTATCAACAATATAAAATGCATTTAGTTATAATTTGCACATTAGATCAGCTTTTAGAAAATCAATTCATGAAAATATACCTCATATATATATTTACAACTGTGACGCCTATCCAACCGTTTTCAAGGATCTCATTTACATTTTCAGCAGCAACGAAATCTTGACTTTGCTCTTAGTATATATTCTTTTCGAAAACCACTCTATGACTAATAACATCTTTTAGCTTCGTATCCACATGAGTCTTCAATGCTAGTAAATGTGGATAGATAATAGGTGGTGTTATTGTGCTTCTAGTAGCTCCTTGGGATCTGTTGGTTGATCCTTTAGATGGTTTTCAGCCGACGTTTGGGACCCCATTCTCTTTCTCCGTCTATACTAACAATCATTGGTTCAGACACTTTTTTCATTAATTGTCAAAGGTTTAGCTTGAAAAAAAAGGAAATAAATACCTCTTTGTCTGCATGTACTCTTACATGTTGTGACGGCCATGCAATGAATGTCCCAATAGCCTTTTTGATCGTATGAATATCATCATCATCAAGTAGAATAGGTAGCTTTGCATTTGGCTCATGAGATACAGTAATCGTCACTTTCAGATGATCTTTAGAAAGTGGCCTATTATGCATCGTCGCATTTGGGATATTGAACACTGTAGCCATTTCTACAAGGTGATATGTGGGTGTCGATAGATATAAATCACAATCATTATCACCCTGTAGAAGATCAGTACATAAAAAGTATCAGTGTTTTTCTGATTCACATTTCATGGGAAAAATTATTAGAATATTGATTACCACATCTAAGAGAGTTCTTTGAGGGGAATGGCTCGCCTCAAAGCTGGCGGGGGTGGGGCGGGATGTTCACGCGCTGGTTGTTCCTGATTTGTGACTTCTCTTTTCTTCCCACCCATAAAATTTTCTATAAACTCTCCCTTCCATTGTAATAGTTCTTCACGGGTTGCTATTTTTTCGCTCATTTGTTCCAATTTTTCATCTGTATAGCCCATTTTTTTTTCTTCTCAAAATATAATCGGGGTGTCACCCCAAACCCCACACCTCTGACATGACCGTATTTTTATGGTTGCTTCAAAGCCGTCGATAATAGGTCTGTATCTGCTACAGTAGTAGCTGATTCCTGTGACTATCAGATATAGGAAAATAACTAATTATTTTTATGTAATAGCAATTTAAAACAAATATTTTTATCATCGTGTCATACATACACATATTTTCCACAATTTTTGTGTGTTCTCATCTACTAGATTCCCATCCTTATTCACACGTTCCTCCTTCCATAGCACATGATGTGGGATGGAAGTGTATTTGGTTTTAGACTCATCAATCTACATATAAACATAGAAAGATAATTATGATGTTTTTTATTGGCACCTAACAACATTACTGTATATTTAAAATACGTACCATTTTCTTTTCTAACGAAGCGTACCCCATCCTTGCTTTATGATAGGGGTATGTTGGTTTTGATGCACGTTACTTATTTGCATTACAGACTTTCTATTTCATAAATGAAATATTGACAATCAAATTGATGAATATTGGTATTCTCAAACAACTTATTATCAACCACAATGTACCTGAAACTTCTCATCCCCACGACGGCTAATAAATGCATCCCATGCTTCTTGGGATATCAAGTGAGCATAGAAAATGGTTGGGTGTGGGTTTATTTTACCTTTGTAATCCTTCAGGTGACATCTTCTCAAAATAGTGTGAAAATATCGATGAATCCTTCCTGCAAGCCTTAGTACATAATCCTTGTGTGAATCATATACTATAAATGTACTCTGCAAGAGATTGAGAAGAGTAATACATTGATTCATTATTTTATTTGCTAGTAAATTAAAGAAATAAATTCATAATGTTACTATAATTTCTTCCCAGATCACAGCCTTCAGCTTGGACACAACATGGTGCCATGAGTCTATGTCAATCGGCACGCTTTGCCGAGTGACAACTCCAATGTAACTACTAAACATCGCCTTGTTTGGATTCACATGTTGGCCTCGTGCATTCCATCCGATATCAAATTTTATGCCTTTGATTTTCGCCTTAAGAACGTTGGCTAACACCGTCAAACTATGACGCGCTTGTGTTTTATGCGACGTCGGTCCTTCATTCCAGACCATTTCATCGATATTAACATCATCTATATGTTCATCTGAAATGGTAGCAATGTCATCTTTTGATGGTTGTTGAACCTCAACAACAGTATCATCGGGAGCCGCAGTAGGAGCAGCAACAGGAGTAGCAGGAGCCGCAGCCGGAGCATCAGCAGGAGCAACAGTAGCTACAGCAGCAACAACTTGAGAGACTTGTTCAACCTCAAGGTTAAGAGAACCAGAATGTGCAAAAGTCATTATCTGAAAAATTGGTTGAATAGTTAATTTATATTACATAAATTCAGTAATGATAAGATAATAACATGAGATAATATGATCTATATTACAAACAAAATATAACCTATTTGTTGAACTCTCTTTCTTTTTTTCAGAGGTTGAAGGGATTTGACACCAATATTGATTATCCAAATCCCTTCATTGTGGTCTCCTCTAACATAAAAAACATCATCTACATTAGGACTGCTCTGAAATGATTGCGACATACCACTGAAAGGATCATCCTCAACTGAATTTTCATCAGAACCTTCAGTAGTTTTGGATGATAACAGAATAATTGACCACCTTCGGTTTGCGGGATCTAGAACATAAAAAACTTGTACTGCTTGTGATTCCATTATAAACTATTCTCCTTTGTAACCTTCTTTACTAAAATCAACTTTCACAAATCCCCATTCATCTATTTTAACACCACTTTTGTTATCAACCCGTTTTCATTGAAAAATCGGCAATTGGAGTGTCGTATAATCCAACTCCCATATTAGTTTGATAATGCCCAAGTATGAAATATTTGCATAAATTGGATTTCTGTCCTTACTTCTAGAAACATGCATCTCTTCATCCACTAGTGTAACTCCACTATTTTTTATGGTACTATCTTCATTGTGTTAATCTGTATAGAATGTATAACCATAAATTACATAACCATTGTGAGATAATACATACACACTTGGTCCAGCGGCTACCCATTGAAGTCTTTCTGAAATTGAATTCGGATTTTCATCCAACTGGTTAAAAATATGGTCCTGAAACCATCTTATAAAGTGGTAATTATGTGTATTTGACAACCATTTTTTATCTATTGATGGATTAAACTGCCTAAGAATTTCTTTGTGAGTTTCAATATATGGATAAACCTCACAAATGTTATGGAAAACATAAAGGTGGGCCTGCTCCCGATCTGTAATACTAATTGTCACAAATTCTCTTCTAGAAATTCCCTCACCCTCAATGCATCTAGTGTGATGAGATTTCGGGAGACCAATTCTTTCCACATCAGATAGGTATTCGGTACAAAATTCAATGACTTCCTCAACAATGTATCGTTATACTATACAACCCTCTAGATGACTTCGATTTTTGACATACCCTTTCAAAATATTCATATACTGTTCAACAGAATACATCCATCTATAGTGCATAGGACCACAAAGTCAAATCTCTCTCACCAAGTGAATCATAAAATGAACCATCATATCAAAGAATGTTGGCGGGAAGAAAATTTATAATTCACATAATATGATGACAATTTCTTTTTCCATAGATGGAAATTTCGCTAGGTCTAAAACATTGATACATATATCTTTGAAAAAGAAAGAACATTTGGTTAATGTATGATGAACATTCTTGGGAAAAATTCAACGTAAAGATATAGGAATTAGATCTTGCATCAAAACATGGCAGTCATGTGATTTCAACCCTTTTAAATTCAAATCATTCATTGACACAATGTTCTTGATATTTCATGAATACCCCTCTAGAACCTTTACATCATTAAAGAAGTTTCAAAACTGATATCTCTCTTCCCTAGAGAGAGAATAAGCAGCTGGAGGAAGAAACATTCGATTTCCACCCTTCACGGGAGCCAACTCTTCTCGTATTCCCATGTCAACCATGTACAACCTTGCCTCAATTACATACTTTGTTTTTTCAGGGGAATTTATCAAGGTTCTGATAACATTTTCACATACATTTTTTCCACATGCATCAAATCAAGAAAATGTGTGACGTACAAACAATTTCATTATTGTAATTCAAAAAAATGATCACTTTTTTCAACCGATTTTCGTAAGGTTTTTCGAAAATAGTTTACCAAAAATAGTGTTCACATCTTTTACTTTCTCAAACAGCTGATCACCTATTAGTGGAGACTGTGTTGTGCATTGTTCTAAAATTCCGTTGAATGATGTCGTCCAAGATAGGTACTTATGTCGACGAGGTAAAAATCTACAATGTCCTAGAAACACAAGTTTTGATGAATGTCTCAACCTAATTGATTCTGTATGTTCTTCGCACATGGGACACCCTTGAGTTCCTTTAATGCTATATCCTGACAAATTTCCAAAAGCAGGGAAATAATTTATTGTCCCATACAACATCACTCTCAACATGAAGTATTCAATTTTATAAGAATCATACAACATAACACCTGAATCCCACAATAACTTCAAATACTCGATCAAAAGAGCCAGATAAACATCAATATCATTACCTGGTTGTTTTGGTCCTGATATAATCATAGATAACATGATGAATTTCCACTTCATGCATAACAATGGTGGAAATTTATCATTTAGAAACATAAAAGTCCATGTACTATGAGTGCTGGTTTCAAAACAAAAAGGATTTACTCCATTTGTAGATAACGCAAGACGAAGGTTTCTCATCTCTTTTCCAAATTCAGGATACTCATGATCAATTTTCTTCCATTGAGGAGAGTCGGTCGGATGACATAACTTTCCATCTTTATTTCTTTTATCTGTATTTCATGACAATTGTCTTGTAGTTTCTTCACTTCCATATAGACGCCTAAAAAATGGAATGATTGGAAAGTACCATACAACTTTTGTAGGATTGGATTCATATTTCTTTTATCTTGAAGCACCACACTTTGGGCATTCTGTAAGTGATTTTTTCTCCTTTCAAAATAATATACAGTCTTTCAGGCAGGCATGTATTCTTTCATAAATCATACCCATCAAGGGTAGCATTTGTTTAGCTTCATATGTCAAGCTTGGGAGCTCATTATCTTCAGGGATCATGTCATTCAAGATAGCAAGTAGTTATGTAAAACTGACATCACTCCATCCATTTCCTGCTTTAAATTTATACAACTTCAGTACATCTGACAATGTTGTATACTTGGTGCAACCAGCATACAATGGCATCTTTGCACAACTCTTTAACGTCTCAAACAAATTTGGGAAATCCCAGAGTTCATCATCTATTGTCTTTGTCATTTCCTCAATATTATCTTCATTATCATTGACATTTGTAATCACATCCTCCACACGGTATTCTTCATTATCCATATTTTTAATCATATCTGATGATCCATAAAATGCAGTTTTATCCTAGCCAGTAGCTACATTCGCTTTTTCCCCGTGTTTATTCCAACATTTATAACTCCGATCTATTCCGTGACATATCAAATGTTCTACCAACTCCTCTGGAGTAAGTACTCTAGAATAACGACAACTTAAACATGGACAAAGGATTTGAGAAGGGTCCTTTGCATGATCCTTTGCAAATTTTATGAACTCTTTCACTCCGTTCTCATACTATATTTTCAAATGATTAGCATCCATCCAATCTTTATTCATCTTCATCCTATTTGAATCTCAATTATTAGTATTTATGGTTAAAGTACACAAAACAAGACTTCCAAATATAGTATAATAGAACCACTTCCTTATAAAAATAGATATTAATAGAGTGTAACCATTAGAATGTATTCATCTTCATTAAATATAATTACTTTAGATTCATTATAGTTTCCTAAAATCACACCAAACCAAACACAAGAATAATCAAGAATGATACATCTAAAACTCCTCAGTTTCTGCCCTACATTAAATATCATCATGCATAAATACCCAGATATCCACACATACACATGTCACAAACACATAAAAAACCATATCCACATCAGAACCAAAGTACCAATATGGATTTCAATCAGGTCACTCGACTCAAGTGGTGGTGTGAAAGATATAATAAAAAAAAATATTAAGTATAAAGTCACACATAAATCTAAAACTGGTGTTAATAATCCAATAAACCCAAGGTATCATTCCATCTATCAGAATACTCTGAAAGAGCCCATATGCGACAGTAGTCCCTGGTGGTGAAGGTTCCTGAGGAGGAAGGGGAGAACACGCACCTATCGGGGTTCGAGGTCAGGTCAATGAGGTTGAAGGTGGCCTGATACTCCTATAAGGGTTTATTCGATATTTCACAAACCATGTCCTAGTACAAGGGTTCCTGATGATCATTCCAAGAAGAAATGGAAACCAAGATGGGGGAGTGGTTCAAAATACCTCATGAAAGATAGAAAAACATGGTATTTGAGAATATGTTAGTGGCTTTTATGTTGGATAGACACCTATCCAATAGACTCCACAAGAGGTGATGGCCCCTACAGTTATTGCACCAGGTGAAACTGTCACCTGGGAAGCAGAGATCAATGAGGCCCTTCCCAGCCATGAACTGAACAAACTCCATGATATCCTTCCTCTGGAATGGGATTATATCTTTCCTTTCCTTTGGGTTTGAAATGACACTAAAGTCACCCCTAACAAACAATGGATGGTGGCCGGGATCGAAGGTATTTTGTTCACTCCATAGATATTCCCTTTGAAGTGGGTCATATCTTCCAAAAACAAAAGTCATAAGGAAGGAGGTGTCACCGTTGCACACCTTGGTAGTGATGAAGGGGTCTGTCCACTATAGAGAAGCAGTCAGTAACCTCAACGAGGGAGAAGGACAGAGTTGGAGGTAGGGGTGGCAAGGCTAGAAATCTTGGTGGTCTGGGTATCATTCCATACAAGTGCACTTCCAGACAAACTCACTTAGATAGATGAAGGAAAGAAGGGGGTAACCCCTTGAAGAAAATAGGGTTCAAGCATTGGATGACCTAGAAATGCATCAGAACCGGGTGGTGTTGTCCTTAAAGAAAAATGTTTTCCTTCATTCCTTACTTTACAGTGACATGGTGTTGGATATAAGGGATTCAATGATACCTAAGACGAATCTAGTGAAACTGTAATCCAAGTGGGAAGGACCTTAAATTTTTCATAAACTTCACTCTGATAGTGTAAACTCATTGATCGCCATTGATGATGAGCATATCAATCTTTCCACCAATACTAGGTTTCTCAATAGACATTTTACATTAATAAACCATCCCTTTAGTCTGAGATATATGGATTTAAACTAAAAATCCAACATCCTAGTTATACACAATTCCAATTATCTATACAGGAAGCCAATTTACTTTCCATATGATGTGAAACTGTACAGTTTCATAATAACTATATGTGTCTTGATTTATGTCAACACAGGATTTGTAGGGATGCATGGATCTTCAAATCCATTGCCTAGCTACAATAATTACTAGAAACAATTCCCACCTGTGCATATAGTTTAGGCCATCACAGAGTGTTTCTCATTCAAGAAATTTATTTCTATTCATTACTATCATAATAGGATACATAGTTACCCCTAGGTCTCCAATTGCATGCCTAGATACAACAATCCATAAAACATGCATCCCAAATGCACAAGGAAAAACTCACACATGATCATTTTTCCAACATACGATCAAGATGTAAATACATATTGTATTTCATGAAATATATCATATAGAAATTCATTACATCATTTCCCAAGACCTTACAATATGACATGAAAAAAATGGAAACATCCTAATCACATGAAAATAAAACTATAACACATGAACTTATTCACCAAATGATGATTAACTACACCAAAAATGTCCTTACCACATGTCATTAAACAACATGTAACAAATACCAAACATAAAGAAAAGTATTCATCACAATCATCAATAGTAAAATCCCAAAATCAAAATGGGGTTCATAGATTTTTCAGATCATGCAAGGCGAAGCTCGAAGGGTGGATGAGGTCCGGCACGCGAAGCTCAGTGGACGGTGGAGTATCGGAAATGTGAAGCTCAAGGGAGGAGGAGGTCCGGCAACAAGAAGCTCAGCAGGCGGTGGAGGTCCGGAAAAGCAAAGCTTGAGGGTAGTGGAGGTCCGACAACATGAAGCTCAGTGGGCGGCGGAGGTCCAGCAACGAGAAGCTCGAGAGCGGCGGAGGTCCGGCAACGCGAAGCTCAGTGGGAAGCAGAGGGGAGTCATATGGTTCTAGTTCCATGAGATCTTTAGGTCGCGATAAAACGAGGGCACTGTGTGACCATCATTATTCTAACTACACTTACACACACCTCCATCTAATGGGTGAAGAACATACTGTTTCTGTGGACGGAAAACTAACGCCTCACGAAACGATGATTGTTCTATTATCTCCTACCGCCTCTCATGGTGGCCATTAAGATGGAACATTATTTTTATATTATATATATATTATGTTTATGTTTTATTTATAATTCTATATTTTCCATTTATATTATTATTTTATGGTTTCCATTATGGGTAAAACACAATAATTTCATTTGAGGAAGTGCGGACTATCGCCCCCTCAAAATGATATGACTCATTAATGCCTTATGTGGGATGTATAAATGATGTACATAATAATATTATATATGATATTATACTGGAATTATAATATACCTATGTATCATTATGTTTTAATTCCATTAAAATTCAAAATAGAAATGCAAGTAGTGTTCATGCGTACGTACGGCTTACTGTCTCGAAGAACGGTACATTTCATTTCTTATCTCAAAATGTTATGTACTATTCTAAATAGATATATATACTAGATATATAATATATATATATATGATATCTAAATCATTTCTATCATTCTGGAGACAATTTACTTTTGACCACATGGAAAAATTGTAATTATAAAAATTTCATTTTTTACTCAAGTTCCGAACATCAGTAAAATATCTAATATGAACTCAAATAATTAACTAATTGTTATAGAAAGGTAATAAGTGATATAAAAGGAATAATAAAGTTGAAAAATTTTCTTAATCAAGTATAAATTAACTTCAGTTTATTATTCAGGGAGAACAAGGAACATACAAAACAATTCGGACTTAAGGTAAGGGGTTTCTTATCTCACTCTTAATTCCTTGAGATTTCCATTGTTCACCACTTATTTATTGAATGTGGTGTATTGGGTACTAAAATTTGATATATATTATCATGATTCTCTTTATATACATGTCATTTTTGGATTCATGTGGTGTTTATCAACTTTTGGTCATACAACTCGATTGATTACAATGAAGTAAGGGTTTTCTATCTCACTTTTTATTTCTATGAGATTCATGCTATAATTTACTTTTGGGTGGCATATGTACTGAACATGATTGTATTATTGGTGGAATATACATTAATTTTTGGGTTTTTACATCTTCATTGTATGATCCTTCTTTCATGGGATGTATGTTTCGTAAGTTACCAAATTGGTAAGGGAATTTTGATTTTCAATTTCCACTCATTCGGCTTTACGCACACTTCATTGATTATTTTACTCCATGATTATGTGTGGAATCACTATTTCTTATTTATGTAGTAATTTTCACTCCACTTTGTGTGGATATATTTTTGATACACATAATCAGCCCATTGATAATTTCTCAAGTCATTGATATGAACCTGATAAGAGTAATCTTAACTCGATTTCCATTCATTAAGTTAAAAATCCAATTCAATGGTGTTGCTTTTACAAGAATATGTGTGAATGTACTCTAATTTATTTACATTGAATATTAAATAATATTGAGTGTATTTATATTTTTCACACATATTGATGTCATTGATTTATCCTTTACCTAAGGATACAGTCTTTATAAGGGATTTCATCTCAATTTTCATTCCTTTGAGGTTTATTTGTTGTTATGCACCAATTCACTTTGATATGGTGTATATACTATCCTTTGACATGGTATATCATGAAATCCTTTATTATCATGATATTATAAAGTATTTATTACCTCAACTATTTTTATTCAAGCATCTCTCATTTGGTTAGGAACTCTAACTAAAATATCGTTTTAAATGTTTTAAAAATTTATTCTTCTAAATCTTTCTCATTAATGTCCATTTTTTAAAAATGGTTTTAAGGATTTCTTTATATGGACATTAATGTTTTAAAATTAAAATTCCTTTTAAAATTTTAAAAGTGGTATGGGACACTTTGATTAAAAAATCTATTTCTAAATGACTTCTTGATAAATATTAAGACTATTAAATGTTTTCAAAAAAAGGGGGATATTTCTCTCAAATAGTTTTGATCATTATTTTCATCTATGTCAATATCCTTCATTATTCTCGATTGAGGTTAATCTATTACAATACAATCTTCTATATTCTATTGAATGAGTTATGTTTGACTGTGGATGTGCTATTTTTATACCATTCTTGGTTTGTTGATAAAGTATTGACAATTCATATGTTGGTTTTAATACAAATGTTTATGTTATGTTTCAAACTTTTCATATGAGTAATTCATTGGACTTATTATGTGAAGGGTGGAGCCCACTATAGATCATTAATGCATTGTTAGGTCTCCTAAGACAAACTAGTGTCTTCGCACAAGGCCTTGACAAAATCTTATTTGTAGTCTTGGCACAAGGCCTTGACTATGTGGTTATGATGTCCGGCATTATTCATTCCATCATTATGATATTAGATATTCAAATTTCATGTGGTTATTTGACTATTAGAATACCCATGACAATTTTTTATTATGGAATTATTTACCCATATCATATTCCTGCCATAAAGTTTTCATGTTTATTATTCGTAAAGTCATGTGTTTTCAATTATTCACCATGCCTAATGTTTATGTTATCTTCGGTTGTATTGCTTACTCTTATTGACAATTTGAGATCACCCCTTTATCATGTTTCATTTTCCCAGGATATGAATAAGTTAGTTATGAGTGACTTGTAAGAATAATATTGGAAGCTTGGATGTTTCTAATGGAACAGATTAGTGTTGTTTTTCTTTTCAAGTTGAATAGTTGAAATTATGTATGTATCTTATTTCCAAGACTACTGAATTGATCGGTCCTTCAGGACTTGATTCCTTGTAATCATGTAAATGTATTAAAATAATTTACTGGCTCTTGGATTCTAGGGTCGAGTCATTACATTAGGTAAATAAATTAATCCCTAGAGATGATAAGTTTTATGATACCTTAGTGAATAACCATGGTAATATTTATGACACCTTAGGGATGGACCTAGGTGATATGCTTATGAATGTATATATTGTACTTTGTTGCAATATTTTCAAGGTATGAATCAAGTTATTATTATTATGATATTCAACATTCTCATGCCATTATGATATTTTCTTATGTTTTTTTTATTCTCTCAATATCACATGTAAACTATTTTCCCTATTTTCCCTTACCAGGCCTATATGATCACCCTTTAGTTTGATGAATTTCCCCAGGTTATGAGTTGCAGTAATTGTACTTGGGATGAAAGTTTCCTAAAGACTTTCAAGTTTATTAACATAATGTTTTATGTTTTCATGTATTATGTACAATATTTCAAAGAAACAAATCTTTAATGATCCTCTATTTGAAAAATTAATGAAAGTTTATGTCCTAAAAAAGCAGGATTCAATATAGAAAGTAGATTCATCATTTAGTTTATGTATATAATGGGAGTTAAGGTTACAAGTTACCTGAGGTGAGGGAAAATAATTTATTATATTATCATGCCTTCGTACTTCACATTCTATGATATAGATATTCTCTCTGGGTATATGATCATTGACTATGATCAACTCTCTGATTTCTATTTTAGTAGTGTTGGGTAGCCGAATGAGGTGACATACCACTTGGTTTTAATCCACCATGTGGTATTTAATATTTGGATTAAAATACTATAGTATTAGTATCCATCTCACAAGCCATTATTTGGCATCGAGTTTCTTCATCAATTACCTATCTGTTGAGTCTTTGATGGGATCAATACCTTCTTCCTCAAAAATTAAAATGACAAAATTATTTATTTGGGAATTACTTTTGGAGTAAAGAATGTTGAAGTTCAAATTTCTCTCTCCCAACTCCATGGTGTGGGTTCCTTCATGAATATTGATGATTAAGATCACTTTTTTATAAATATCCATCCCAAAATATTGGGTGAATGGCCTAATGTAATATGTTCCTTCATGGTGAGTGCATAAAATGTTTCTATAAAAATATGTCATTCAACTCCTACTATCTCATTCTCTAAAACTCTAGAGAGAGAAAATTTTAATCAGTTTTCTAGTTGTAAATCCACTCTTATAGGATTTAGTTCACCTATTTTTAATGATATGATGGTAGAGTTATACATGAACTTATTGGAAAAACCATGATCAAACAAATAATCAGATAATTTGAAAGAAACCATAGTGAAGGGAATAGAAAATGACTCTGGATCTAGATATTTTTTGGAAAATTCTGGAGGGATCATGCCTTAGACGCTCCTTCCAAATAATATTCATTCATCCACATTACACCTCTTTCTCTAGGATCATATTTCTTTTAGAAACTTCTCATATTTTGGAATTTTTTTTGTTGACTCTATCAAAATGTTGATTTTAATTTCCAAAAGATTTCATCACTACTACAGAAACGGGATTTATCAGCACTCAAAATGGGCTTTATCAGTGCTAAAAAAGCGTTCTAAATCTCAGCACTCATAAAAGGGGGTCCCCTTTATCAGTGCTTTTTTAGCGCTGATAAAGGATCAGTTTATCAGTGCTAAAAGAGCGCTGATAAAGGAAGCCTTTATCAGCGCTTTTTTAACAGTGATAAATGTACATTTTATCAGCACTTTTTTAGCACTAATAAAGTATTCCTTTATCTGTGCTCCTTTAGCGCTAATAAATGTGGATTTTATCAGCGCTTTCTTAGCACTAATAAAGGCCTATTTTATCAGCGGTAAAAAAGCAGTGATAAATGCCCTATCTGCTATAAAAACAAATCTGCAACAGCACACCCAAACAGCACCTGCAAATAATTAAACATCTCAATAAGTATACCCATACAAAATTAACACATAAATCATAAGATAATTACACCAAGTATACCCATACACCAATAACACATAATTCATAAGTTAATTAAATACATAAAGAAATCTATTTAGAATTCAATGGGTTGGGGGTAGGGGGTGTCCGGGTGGCTGTCCAAGGGTGGTAGGGGGTGTCTAGGGGTATGGGGGTGTCCGAGGGGGTGGGGAAAGTCCAGGAGGTTGGGGGATGTCCAAGGAGGGTGGTGGTGTCCAGGGGGTGGGTTGGTTTCTAGGGTGTCGGGGGGGCTTTCCAGGGGGTGGGTGGGGTGTCCGAGGGGTGGGGTTTGTCCGGGGGGTTGGTGGGGTAGTCCAAGGGGGTGTTCTGGTATCTAGGAGGGTAGGATGGGGGAGTCCGGGGGGATAGGGGTGTCCAGGGGGTGGGGGTGTCCAGAGGGTGGGGCGATCTAGGCTGTTGGTAGGGCTATCCAAGGGGGTGGGGTGGTGTCCAAGGAGGGGGGTGTCCAGGTGGGGGTGTCCAGGTTGGGGGGGGGCTGTCTATGGGGTGTCCATGGGGGTGGGCTGGTGTCCAGGGTGTCGGGGGTCCGGGGGTGTCTGGGGGGGCGTTCCAGGGGGTTGGTGGGGCTGTCCAAGGGGGTGGGATGGTGTCTAGGAGGGTGGGGGTGTTCGTCCATGGGTGGGGGCTGTCCAGGGGGTTGGGGGTATCCAGGTGGTGGCGTGGTGTCAAGGAGGGGTGGGGGTGTCTGGGGAAGGGGGGTTGGGGGGGCTGTCCGAGGTGGGGGGGTTTTCTATTGGTGTGTCCAGGGGTGGGGGTGTCCAGGGGGGTGAGGGGGATTTCTAAGGTTGGGGGTGTCTAGAAGGGTGGGGGATGTCCAAGGGTGGGTTGGTGTCTAGGGGGGTGGGGCAGTCCAGGGGGTTGGTGGGGATGACTCTTACATGTCACAAAGTACCCATGGATTGTTCTCATAAAGGATCAAGGCAATCTGAATGCATTTGGTTGGATTTCCGTAGGTCAGTTGTTGTTTTCACTTAAAAATTTGTCCGTTTTAAACAAAAGAGAGACCCTTTGAGTGGTATCGGCCACATCGTGCCTCTGATTGAGGATAGGATGACTCGTAAATGTCACAAAGGACATGTGGATCATTCTCCTAAAGTATCAATACAATCCGAATGTGTTTGGTTGGTTTTTCGTAGGTTAGTTGTTGTTTTCACATAAAATTATGTCCATTTTAAACAAAAGATAGACCCTTTGAGTGGTAACGGCCACACCGTGTCTCAGATTGAGGCGGGGTTGACTCTAGACATCCCCAACACACCCGTGGATCATTCTCTTAATGTATCAACACAATCTGAATGCGTTTTGTCGGATTTCCGAAGGTCAGTTGTTGTTTTCACTTAAACATTTGCCCATTTTAAACAAAAGAGAGACCCTTTGAGTGATATCGGCCACACCGGGCCTTGTATTGAGGTGGGGAAGACTCTTAAAAGTACCAAAGGACCCGTGGATCTTTCTCCTAAAGCACCAATACAATAAAAATGCGTTTGGCTGGATTTCCTTAGGTCAGTTGTTGTTTTCACTTAAAATTTTGTCCATTTTATACAAAAGTTAGACCATTTGACTGTTACCAGCCACACCGTGTCTTGGATTAAGGTTTGGATGACTCTCACATGTCCCCAAATCACACATGTATAGTTATCTTAAAGGATAAACAAAATAAGAATGTGTTTGGTTGGATTTCCGTAGGTCAGTTGGTGTTTTCACTTAAAAATTTGACCATTTTAAACAAAAGAGAGACCCTTTCAGTGGTATCGACCACACCGTATCTCGGATTAAGGAGGGGTTGAATCTTACACATCTAAAAGGACTCGTGGATCGTTCTCCTAAAGTATCAATACAATCCAAATGCATTTGGTTGGATTTTTGTAGGTCAGTTATTGTTTTCACTTAAAATTGTGTCCATTTTAAACAAAAGAGAGACCCTTTGAGTGTTATCGGCCACACCGTGCCTCGGATTGAGTCGAGGATGACACATACATGTAACAAAGGACCTGCAGATCATTATAATAAAGTATCAACACAATCCGAATGCGTTTTCTTGGATTTTCATAGGTTAGTTGTTTTTTTGACTTAAAATTGTGTCCATCTTAAACAAAAGAGAGACCCTTTGAGTGGTACCAGCCACACCGTGTCTCGGATTGAGTTGGGGTTGACTCGTACACATCCCAAATTCACACTTGGATTGTTATCTGAAATGATCAACACAATTTGAATGCGTTTGTTCATATTTCCGTAGGTCAGGTGTTATTTTCACTTAAAATTGTTTCCATTTTAAACAAAAGAGAAACCCTTTGGGTGGTACCGACTACAACATGTCTCTGATTGTGGTGGGGTTGACTCATACACATCCCCAACGCACCCATGGATCTCTCTATTAAATTATCAACACAATCCTAATGCGTTTGGTCAGATTTCCATAGGTCATTTGATGTTTTTACTTAAAATTTTTTTCCTTTTTAAACAAAAGAGAGACCCTATGAGTGGTATCGGCCACACCATTCCTCGGGATGAGGCGGGGATGAATCATACACATCAAAAAGGACCTGTGGATAGTTATCCTAAAGTATTAAGGCAATAAAAATGTTCTTGGTCATATTTCTGTAGTCCATTTGTTGTTTTCACGTAAAATTGTGTCCATTTTAAACAAAAGAGAGAGCCTTTGAGTGGTATCGGCCACACCGTGCCTCGTATTGAGGCGGGGATGACTCGTACACGTCACAAAGGACCCTTGGATTGTTCTCCAAAAGTATAAATACAATATTAATGTGTTGGGTTGGATTTCCATCGGTTAGTTGTTGGTTTCACTTAAAATTGTGTCCATTTTAAACAAAAGAGAGACCCTTTCAGTGGTACCGGCCACACCGTGTCTCGGATTGATGCAGGGATGGCTCGTACACATCCCCAATGCACCCATGGATAGTTTTATTAAAAGATAAACACAATCCCAATGCGTTTGGTTGGATTTCCTTAGGTTAGTTGTTGTTTTCACTTAACAATCTGTCAATTTTAAACAAAAGAGGGACCCTTTGAGTGGTACCGGCCACACCGTGCCTCGGATTGAGATGGGGATGACTTGTACATGTACCCAATGCACCCTTGGATCTTTATCTTAAAGGATCAACATAATAAAAATGTGTTTGGTTGGATTTCTATAGGACAGTTGTTGTTTTCACTTAAATTTGTGTCCATTTTAAACAAAAGAGAGACCCTTTGAGTGGTACCGGCAACACTGTGCCTCGAATTGAGTCGGGGTTGACTTGTACACATCCCCAACACACTAGTGTATTGTTATATTAAAGTATCAACAAAATCTGAATGTTTTTGGTTGGATTTACATATGTGAGTTGTTGTTTTCACTTAAATATTTGTCCATTTTAAACAAAAGAGAAACCCTTTGAGTGGTACCGGCCAAAACGTTCCTCGGATTGAGATGAGGATTACTCTTACACGCCACAAAGGACCCATGGATCATTCTCAAAAAGGATCAAGACAATCCGAATGTGTTTGGTCATATTTCCGTAGGTCAGTTGTTGTTTTCACTTAAAAATTTTTCCATTTTAAACAAAAGAGAGACTCTTTGAGTGGTACCAGTCACACCATGCCTAGGATTGAGGAAGGGATGACTCATACATGTCAAAAATGTCTTGTGGATCGTTCTCCTAAAGGATCAAGACAATCCTAATGCGTTTGGTTGTATTTATGTAGGCCAGTTGTTGTTTTCACTTAAAATTGTTTCCATTTTAAACAAAAAGAGAGACCCTTTGAGTGGTATCGGCCACACCGTGCCTCAGATTGAGGCAGGGATGACTCATACACATCACAAAGGACCCTTGGATCTTTCCTCTAAATAATTAAGTCAATCCGAATGCGTTTGGTCATATTTTCGTAGGTTAGTTGTTGTTTTCACTTAAAATTGTGTCCATTTTAAACAAAAGAGAGACCCTCTGAGTTGTACCGGCCACACTGTTCCTTGTATTGAGATAGGGATGACTCATACACATCAAAAAGGACCCATGAATCATTCTACTAAAGTATCAAGACAATCCAAATGCGTTTGGTCAGATTTCTGTAGGTTAGTTTTTGTTTTCACTTAAAATTGTGTCCATTTTAAACAAAAGAGAGTCCCTTTGAGTGGTACCGGCCACACCGTGCCTCGGATTAAGTCGAGGATTACTCACACAAATCAAAAAGGACCCGTGGATCGTTCTTCTAAATGATAAATACAATCCAAATGCATTGGTCAGATTTTCGTAGGTCAGTTGTTGCTTTCACTTAAAATTGTGCCCATTTTAAACAAAAGGGATACGCTTTGAGTGGTATCGGCCACACCGTGCCTAGTATTGAGGCGGGGATGACTTGTACACATCAAATAGGACCCTTGTATCATTATCCTAAAGTATCAATACAATCTGAATGTGTTTGGTCATATTTTGTTTGGTCAGTTGTTGTTTTCACTTAAAATTGTGCTCATTTTAAACAAAAGAGACCCTTTGAATGGTACTGGCCACATCGTGTCTCAGATTGAGTTGGGGATGACTCTTACACATCACCAACGCACCCATGGATCGTTCTCTTAAAGGATAAACATAATCCAAATGTGTTTGGTCAGATTTCTGTAGGTCGGCTATTGTTTTCACTTAAAAATATGTCCATTTTAAACAAAAGAGAGACCCTTTGAGAGGTACCGACCACACCATGCCTCGGATTGAGACAGGGATGACTTTCACACATCTCCAACACACCCTTGGATCGTTATCTTAAAATATCAACACAATACAAATTCTTTTGGTCGGATTTACGTAGGTCAGTTGTTGTTTTCACTTAAAATTGTGTCCATTTTAAACAAAAGAGAGACCCTTTGAGTGGTATCGGCCACACCGTGTCTCGGATTGAGGCTAGGTTGACACGTACACGTCCCCAATGCACCAGTGGATCATTCTACTAAAGGATCAACACAATACAAATGCATTTGGTTGGATTTCTGTAGGTTAGTTGTTGTTTTCACATAATATTGTGTCCATTTTAAACAAAAGAGAGACCCTTTGAGTGGTTCATCATTCTTGCATATTGTTGATGCATATCATCTGTTAAAATGGGAAATTGAATCATTAGACAAAGGATGTTTTATTTAATAACAATTAAAATATTCCTATGAACATTTATATACAACAATGTGCCATCTTTTTATCCCCATAACGCCTCTCAAAAATGACCACCAATTGTACACGTCCTCAAGTCAGATCTCCATGTTATTTGTGTACAATCTTCCATCAGGTATGCGGCCCACTCATTTCTGAACATATCTGTATCATCTTGTGAGTATGAATCTTTTCGGTAGTCAGAGTAGTACTTCAAAATATAAAAATAAAGAATTACTAAATAAATTAAATGAACCAGTAGTTATTTTTGAAAATACCTCTTTAGGGATGCTTGTTTGTTGATGAAAAACGATCTCTTTCATAAATTTACAAACATAATAACTGCAATCATTATCGTTTTTTTGTTTTGTACACTCCAAAAAACATGATCATTAGGAGAATAAGTAACTTGTGTTGAGATGTGTTTTGATAGTGAGATTTTATTATATATACCCAGATATTTGTCCCAACATAGTACTTGCTCGCCTCCTTATGCTTAGCCCCTATCCTCATTCCTATTTTCAGATGATAATGATACACCGCCCTATCATAACAGAATAATCAGTAAAAGATAATATAAATTATATTACTTGATTTTTATATGTAAAATGTTGGATGTAGTGTCTTACAGATTCACAAACTCCATAAGTATTTGGAGTTGTATGACAGGCTCAGAGCCAAGGGAGACAGAACAAACACTGCTAGGAAGGGGCCTGACCACTTCAGAGAAGTTGTCAGAAACCTCGGAAAGGGAGAAGGAAAGAGATGGAGGTATGGGTGGCAAGGCTATAAAGCTTGGTGGTCTGGGAATCATGCCATAAAAGTGCACTAACAGACAAAGTCACTTAGATAGCATGAAGGAAAGAAGGGGGGAACAAATGCGCAAAACCAGAAGGAAGGAAAATAATTTGGAATGGAGAGTACAAGGGCTTGGTAGATTTACATGGAATCAATGAGAGAGGATGGGGGAGACATGTCAAAGGATTGGGTGGGGTCTGAGGGGGAAACCATCAATGGAACACCTACTGATGTTTGGGAATCCATATGAGATACATCCAAGAGGGGGAGACAACTTATCCCTATTGATCAAGATCTTAGAGGGGGTGGCATCGGTCCCCTTAGTGTCACCTTCTACAAACTTGAAGAGAATTACCTTAGAGAAGATAGTGGGAGAAAAACCTAGGGAAAATATGGTAGATGATCTCCTGAGTCCAGCAGAAGGCATCCTACACCCGGAGCATGATCTTGCAAGGCAGGGTAAGAGAGGTATCCAGCTCCAAAAATATTCAAAAATACAACACTAATAACAAGAAAATAGTCAAGAAAAGATGAATAACTATAAAAATTTCCTCTAACTAATAGATATTTCATTTTCAATATATAAATGTGAAATTACACATATTCCCATTTCTAATAGTTCAAACAATCATGAGGGACCCCAAACATAAAGGGTAAGTCAATGATGTGGAAATATTTATTCTCATATATAACAACCTAGACAATAAATGAACACCTTGAAAAAAAGGTCTAAAGCAAAATAACATGTAGATAGATTCTAAAAAAATATCACTACATTTTGACCCTATGTGTTTGTAGGGGGGAAATCATAAAATAGGTTCCTAACTAAGAGATACTCCTCTGAATAAAAATGATGAAACACACAAAATAATAAATTACTAACACAAAAAAACAATAGTGGTTACCCAATATATTATAATTCCACTAAAATTGTAACGCCCCGACCCCAGTTACCCAGAGTCGGTGCATTATTTTAATACATTGGCATGATTACAAGGAATCATGTCCCGAAGGACTGATCGGTTTAGTAGTCTTGGAAAATAGATTACATACATTAACATTACATTAAAATTTCAAACATAAAACACAGCATAAATAGTTCTTTGAGAATTCCATTATTCCATTTATCTTAAACCCTTCACATCAATCATAATACACTTCTTGGAATCCTGGGAAAAATAAAACATAGAAAGGGGTGAGCTCAAACTCTCAGTAAGGGTAAGCAATACAACGGAAAATGACATAAATATTAAGCATGGTGAATAATTGAAACCACATGCCTTTACCAATAACAAACATGAATACTTTTATGGAAAGAATATGAGTTGAGTAAATAATATCATAATAAAACATAATCATGGGTATTCTACTAGTTGAATAACCACATTAACCATCAATATTATTTCCATAATGAAGGAATGTATAATGCCAGACATTCTAAAACATCTTGTCAAGGCCTCGGCCAAGACGTCTAAAAATGATTAAGGCCTCGGCCAAAACAATATATCAAATTGGGAAAGGGCCTTGGCCAATTCCACATCTAGTTGTCTCATGAGACCTACCGATGCATCTAGGAGCTACAGTGGGCTCCACCCGTCACTTACTAAGTCCAATGCATTCCTCATATGAAAAGGTTGAAACATAACATAAAAATTCGTATTAGAACTAGCATACGAAATGTCAATAATTTAACCATAAACCATGAATGGTATAAAAATAGAACATCCACAGTCAAAAATATCATAACTCATTCAATACAATATGGAATATTGTATTATAATAAATCAACCTCAATCAAAAATAATATCCAGTAAATGATGCTGATATAGTTGAAAATGATGAGTAAAACTTTTTGAGAGAAATATCCTTTTTGTAAAATCATTTAAAAGTCACAGATTTATAAAGGAATTAATTGAAAAGGGATTTTTGATTCAAAGTGTCCCATACCACTTTGAAACTTTTGAAAAGAATAATTATTTCAAAACATTCATGTCCATATATGTAAATCCTTAAAAACCATTTTAAAGACATGGACATTAATGAGAAAGATTTAAAAGAGTAAATATTTAAAACATTTGAAATGATGTTTTTGTAAAAAAAGTGCTTTAAAAGAATCCCTTTGAAAACTCTTTCCTGAAACATGGACATGGATAATAAATATTTCCCATTTGATACTTACGTAAAAAAAACCTTGGATAATAAAGAGATTGTGAAATTAACCCTTACCAATTTGGTAACTTACGAAACATACACCTCATGAAAGAGGTATCATAAAATGAATATGTAAATACACATAAATTAAAGTTTATTCCATAAATAATACAATTATGGTCAGTACATACACCACACAAAATTTAATAGTGGCAATATGGCATGAATCTCACGGGAATAAGGAGTGAGATGAAAACCCCTTACCTTGCACTTTCTTTTAGTCGAGGGTATAATTAACCTCCTGTATGAAGACCGTAGTATGTTATTAAATTATACCAGAACCATATTAATATTTATGATATCATACATTATTAATTTATGAGTATATACTACCCATTTAATAATAATTTCCATGTTATATTAATATTTCAGGTAATAATCGCTTTCCTTATCGTACGTGTTTTAACATGTTAATCTTGATTGTATCACTTAGATAATGATTTTAATACTTCTATAATATAAAACATGATTTATATATCGTGTATATTTATAATATAAATATGTATAATATTCATATATATATGAAATGTAAATCACCGTTTATGGAGACGGTAGTCTGTACGTACGCATAAACATTGTTTCCGTTTTCATATCGTATTGAACAGAACTAAGTGAATAAGAAATATATATGTACATAAATACATATATATATATATATAAATATATATATATCTACAATAGAATTATTATGTTGTATATTACATACTTATTATTTATATATTTTTATAATCGTCGATGAATGGTGGACATGGAAATGAATCACATCGCGTTGTGGAGATGGCAATCCATACGTACGCACGAGCGACAATATCATTCTATTGATATTAAAATAATTTATAATTAGATGGTGTATCATATATACAGAATAATTATCATATTATATTTATTATTTACATGAATTACACTTCATTATCATACCCATCCAAATAATAATATTTTGAATAACAATTACACCACGACGTGGAGACGGTAAGCCGTACGTATGCACGTATGGTGACATGTCATTCAAAGGATGGATTGAATAATGAATATGGTTGTACCATATTTATAATAACATTATAGTATATATAATATACTGTAGTTATTATTTTATAATGGAAATAACAAAGAAATAATAAGTGGAAGAAGAAAGGAACTTGAAAGAGGGTGGTGAAAACATTACCTCTTCTTCGGGTTCTTCCTTTTGATTTGATCAAAAGGGATCCTTAGGTTGGATTTCTGATCAAACTATGGCCTCTAGGTTGAAGTGAGGATATTTGAGAGAATATTTGGGCAGGGTTTAACAGACCCAAAAGGCTTTGAAGGTATGAATAATTGGTTAGAAGTGGTGTCCTTTTATAAGGGGGGGAGGGGCTCTTTAGGAAAAACTTAAAGTATTAATTTATAATAAATTCATATTCGGTTTCTAATGGCTCCAAAGTAGATTACTCAAAGTATAAGGTAGTTATGGGTATAAATACACTAAACCAATAGGTTTTAGACAGGTTTGGGTCACATTATTAACCTTATCTTTTAGTTTTAACCCTTAGTTAATTAGTTTGACATTTGCCATGTCTCTTTGTATTTTTATATTATATGGTTAATAAACTTACTATAAACTTCCAAGAGACCCCCAAGTGGTCCATTAATGATTCACCTATCATGATATAAGTCCCTTGGATGAATCTTAGATATTTAGGAATAGAATATCAATTAATCATATAATATTTGTTTTAAATATTAATTTATGTCAATTTTGATACTATTTGATATTTTGTTTTTGTGAAAGTCATCACAACATGATTACTTTGAACACGATACATTGAATAATCCCTAACATGTCATGGTCCCCTATAAAATTATTTTATGTCATAAAAACTTTAAATTTTATTTATTTTAATATTTATAATATCAATTATTTTAATATTTCACTAATAAGGTAATTACTGAATCACCATTATGTCAAAAATAAATTAACTTATTTAATTTATAAAAATTATAAATAAAATACCATTATGTATGAAATCTTTTTATATTTCTAATTAATATTTATAATCTAATTTATCTTATGTATAACCCTATATTAAAAAAATCAGTTATTAAACTTTGATTTTAACTCTTTTAACTCTTCTTTGAATTAAATAATAATAAATGTCCTAATCTAATCCAAGTGGACCTAAAGGGTCATATTTTATTCCTAAAGTTGTTTTTGGTCGAATTAAACTTATCCAATAGAATTAGGACTTGTGTTAGGGTAATAATAATATCATTTTTACCCTTAATTACCCTATTTACTTTTTATCGTGGTAAATAAAAGTAAAAAGTTAATATTCACCAAAAAAAATTTTATCTTATTGAACCACATTTTACTCCTTGATATTAACTATGTCTCTTGGAGTTTCGAAATTCCACTCACAGAAGCGGTAAAATTAGGAGGTGGGTAAAAGACAGTGAAAAAATTCAATAAAATTTTTATATATCTAAAATTATTATAAACTGACTCAAATGAATTAAATTGAATTTATATAGGTATTATGTATCTATTTTGACCTAAAATAAATTTAAATAATATAAATAATTATTTAAATAAAAAGCCGGTTTTAAACAGTAACTCATTGTTTTTCACTATTCATCAAAAATTGAATGTTTTCAGAAAAATACCAAAAATTTACCCTAAGCTAATTTTGATATTCCGAATTCAATAATGAATTCTATTTTACCAAATTAAAACCATAGAAGTTTCATTTATTAATTTAAAACTAATTCCCGCTGTAAAAACAAAAAACGTGTTTTTAAGAAATAATAACTATCAAAAGATTAACACTTGTTTATGTCCGGTTTAAATGTGAAATTATGTCCAATGACCAACATTGGATTAAATGGTAAAAATTTATTCTAAATATAATTTAAAACCACTAAAATTCATAATTTATCACTGTTAATTATTTCGATTAAAAAATTTGTTTTCAATTAAAATGTAGTAATTTTCACTATTCATCAAAATATAAAAGTTATCCGAAAAGTACCAAAATTTCACCCTAGGATAATTTCAATATTCCAAATCCAAAAATGAAGTCAATTTTGAGAGATAAAATTTATAAAATTTAAAAAAGGGGGTATTACTATTCATAACTGCTACTTTGATTGGTTGTGGTGTGTGTTAGAACTCGAAGTTGCGTACAACACATGCTACTGTATTATTAAAAGAGAAGTGTACCATGGAAGCTTGGGGTGTTACATTCTCCCCTACTTCAATAAATTGAATCCTCTCAATTTATGCTCGGTATTGGAAACTTGGGGTTGACATTTCAAAATATCTTAGTTGAAATCCCACATCGAAAAATGGATTAATGAGGCCTCTATTGAAATTAAAGAGTGGTAAGTGGGAAGGTTACCAAAAATAACACATACTAGGGTTCCATGTAGGAAAATATTGATATGTAAGGAAAATATAACCATAAATATCTGATGGAGAGTGGTAGATAACATGGCTATGAAAAGGCCAACAATCCCAAAGCCATGAATTTGTGATGATCTAAGGTACCATCTAGGACAACATTTTTGTTCTAAGTACCTTTTCTTAATGTTGAGGAGTTTATTTATGAGGTTGGATAATATCATAAGAAGATATACTTACTTTATAATTAGTGTTTTATCCATTAATAAATTTCAACAATAAACTCATATTTCACCCCAAAACGTAATACAACTCAAAAATACACTATTTATCCTAATCGTATAGGGTTACAAATATAATGAATTAATAATTCACATATCAGACCCTTTAAAAAACTACATTATACCATCCAGGAACATCATGTAGTCTAGTGGTAGGTGATAAATCCCAATTTCACTATGGTTGGGGGTTCTAATCACACAGCTTTGTCCGACGCGACGGGTCGTCACACGGTTTGTGTGTTGTCCTTTTATAAAAATCCAAAAATAACTTTTCAAAATTAATCCATTATAACATTTAGACATATACAAAATACATATGTAAAATCTCAGTCCAAAATTTATATAAAAGGTAAACATAATTTAGATCATGTTTACCCCGTAATAGCATGTGAATGCCTTCATCATGTATTCTTTCAAAACACTGAATCATCGTGAATTACCATAAAACCTTATTCATTACATTCATGCTCTCTTATTCTATATAGAATACTAGATATACTTTATCCATCCAAAAATGTTTTAAACTCCAACAATGATGGAATATACAAATCATTAATCAGTTTCAAGGCAGTCAAGAATATCCAATATAATTTACCTAAAACAACCGTATCTTATTCCAAAATCAATACCTCAATATTAGAACCATATTAAGGTTTATCTTTCCTTCAACCATGTAATTTCCAAAACAATTTAACTCACTGTAGAGTCACTTTTTTTAGTACCATAAAATCTCAAATCCTCAATGAAATAGTACTGTAGTAAAATCCTTATTTATTTACAGTACATCATTGATACAAAACATCAATGAAATAATTCCAAAATAAAAACATAAGAACACTAGTCATTACTCTTCATCTGTGGTAGTATCATAACTTGATTATTATCCAATAGCATCATTTACAGCATAGTCTGAGGACTAGGATATTGGTTCACGTAGTGTCCAAACTCCTTGCAGATGAAGCATTATACATTTGAAACCTTTTTCTTATCCTTGCAGTCACGTACCTGGTGTCCTTTTTCTCCACACTTATAACATACTCTCATTCCTTTCAAAAATTTTCCAAGGTGATTCTTTCTACAGTTATCACATATGGGAAAATCCTTCTTTGCCTTATTCCCTTTATCTTTCCTTCTCTCTACCATCCTTTCCTTCCTTGGCTTCCCTTCAAAGCCATAGGACTCCGAGAATTCTTTACTTATCATATCAACACATGATATTATTTCTTCATATGATGATAACACGTGGGAGACTATTTCCCTTCTAAATTCTTGCTTAAGACCATGAAAGATATGATCTTTCTTACTCTTTGGATCATGCATATTGCTGTAGTTCTCATTCCTTCTACTGGGCTCCATTTCTAAACAATGGAATACACTAGATTAGTTTATGAATTGAAATAACTAATCCCAAACTTGTAAAACACTTGACATAAATTAAATAGTATATGGATATATTCCATAATCATAAAAATGTCTTCTTTGAGGATGTATATACTGATAAACCCTTCATAATGGTTTGTAAATAAAATGATAATTATCCTAAGCATATCCCTCGGGAGTGTCGTAACCAAGAGTACAGCAAGGCCCATTGTCGTGCACCAATTCCCGTTTGAGTCTAGCTCAAAGCGGTGTTTTCAAGTTTTACCCCTAGGTACATCTGTGCCAGAGCCGCCTCTACCTGCTCGTATCTAGACAGGGATGTATTGCTCAGAAAACTCACAAAATCTCAACAATATCAAAATTCTAGGAATTTCTTCTCTACTAATCCTCAATGTATATCTTAGGGCTATGTGTTCTAATCAGAGTTTATCTAAATCTATCTTCCAAGGTAATTTCTAAACTTCATCTGATACCAACTGTAACGCCCTGACCCCAGTTACCCGAAGTCAGTGCATTATTTTAATACATTGGCATTATTACAAGGAATCAAGTCCCAAATGACCGATCGGTTTAGTATTCTTGGAAAATAGATTGCATATATTAACATTACATTACAATTTCAAACATAAAACACCGTGTAAATAGTTCTTTGAGAACGCCAGTATTTCCTTTAGCTTAACCCCGCATATCAATCATAATAAACTTATTGGAATCCTGGGAAAAATAAAACATAGAAAGGGGTGAGCTCAAACACTCAGTAAGGGTAAGCAATACAGTGGAAAATGACATAAATATTAAGCATGGTGAATAATTGAAACCACATGACTTTACCAATAATAAAAATGAATACTTTTATGGCAAGAATATGAGTTGAGTAAATAATTCCATTATAAAACATAATCATGGGTATTCTACTAGTCGAATAACCACATGAACCATCAATATTATTTCCATAATGAGGGAATGTATAATGCCAGACATTCTAAAATATCTTGTCAAGGCCTCAGCCAAGACGTCTAAAAATGATTAAGGCCTCATCCAAAACCATATATCAAATTGGGAAAGGTCCTCAGCCAATTCCACTTCTAGTTGTCTCATGAGACCTACTGATGCATCGAGGAGCTATAGCAGGCTCCACCCGTCACTTACTAAGTCCAATTCATTCCTCATATGAAAAGATTGAAACATAACATAAACATCTGTATTAGAACTAGAATACTAAATGTAAATACTTTAACCACAAACCATTAATGGTATAAAAATAGAACATCCACAGTCAAACATATCATAACTTATTCAATACAATATGGAATATTTTATTATAATAAATCAACCTCAATCAAAAATAATATCCAGTAAAGGATGCTGACATAGTTGAAAATGATGAGTAAAACTTTTTGAGAGAAATATCCTTTTTTTAAAATCATTTAAAAGTAACACATTTATAAAGGAATTAATTCAAAAGAGATTTTTGAATCAAAGTGTCCCATACAAATTTGAAACTTTTTAAAATAATTATCATTTAAAAACATTCATGACCATATAAATAAATCCTTAAAAACCATTTTGAAGACATGGACATTAATGAGAAATATTTAGAAGAGTAAATATTTAAAACATTTGAAATGATGTTTTTGTATAAAAATGTGCTTTAAAAGAATCCCTTTGAAAACTCTTTCCTAAAACATGGACATGGATAATAAATATGTCACATTTGATACTTACGTAAAAAAAACCTCAGATAATAATGAGATTGTGAAATTAAACCTTACCAATTTGGTAAGTTACGAAACATACACCCCATGAAAGAGGAAAATACAACGAATATGTAAATACACGTAAATTAAAGTGAATTACACAAATAATAAAATTATGGGCAGTACATACACCACACAAAAGATTATAGTGGCAATATGGCATGAATCTCATGGGAATAAGGAGTGAGATGAAAACCCCTTACCTTGCAATTTCTTTTAGTTAAGGGTACGTTTAACCTACTGTATGAAGACCGTAGTATGTAATTAAATTATACCAGAGCCATATTAATATTTATGATATCATACATTATTCATTTATGACTTTATACTACCCATTTAATAATAATTTCCATGTTATATTAATATTTCAGGTAATAATCGTTTTCTTTGTCGTACGTGTTTTAACTTGTTAATCAAGATTGTATCACTTAGATAATGATTTAAATACTTCCAGAATATAAAACATGATTTATATATCATGTATATTTATAATATAAATATGTATAATATATATATATATATGAAATGGAAAACACCGTTTATGGAGACGGTAGTCCGTACATACGCATAAACGCTGTTTCTGTTTTCATATAGTATCGAACAAAACTAAGTGAATAAGATATATATATATATTTGTAAATAAATAAATATGTATATAAATATATATATCTCCAGTATAATTATTATTTCATATATTACATACTTATTAGTAATTTATTTTTATAATCGTTGATTAATGGTGGACATGGAAATGAATCTCACGTCGGGGAGACGGTAATCCGTACGTACGCATGAGCGAGAATATCATTCTATTGATATTAAAATAATATATAATTGGATGGTGTATCATATATACAGAATCATTATCATGTTATATTTATTATTTACATGAATTACACTTCATTGTCTTACCCATCCAAATAATAATGTTTTGAATAACAGTTACACCACGACGTGGAGACGGTAAGCCATACGTACGCACGTATGGTGACATGTCATTCAAAGGATGGATTGAATAATGAATATGGTTGTACCATATTTATAATAACATAAAATTATATAGAAGATACTGGAGTTATTATTTTATAATGGAAATAACAAAGAAAGAAGAAGTGGAAGAAGAAAGGAACTTGAAAGAGGGTGGTGAAAACATTACCTCTTCTTCAGGTTCTTCCTTTTGATTTGATAAAAAGCTCTTTATAGGTTGGATTTATGATCAAAATAAGGCCTCTAGGATTAATTTATGATATTTTAGAAAATATTTGGGCCGGGTTTGGCCGAACCAAAAGGCTTTGAAGGTATGAAGAATTGGTTATAAGTGGTGTCCTTTTATAAGGGGGAGGAGGTTCTCTTTAATAAAAACTTAGAGTATTAATTTATAATAAATTAATATTAGGTTTCTAATGGATAAAAAGTATATTATTAAAATTATAACGTGGTTATGGGTCGAAATACACTCAACCAATAGGTTTTAGACAGGTTTGGGTACCATTATTAACCTTATCTTTTAGTTTTAACCCTTAGTTAATTAGTTTGACATTTACCATATCTCTTTGTATTTTTATATTATATGGTTAATAAACTTACTATAAACTTCCAAGAGACCACCAAGTGGTCCATTAATGATTCACCTATGATGATATAAGTCCCTTGGCCGAACCTTAGATTTTTAGAAATAGAATATCAATTAAACATATAATATTTTTTTAAATATTAATTTAAGTCAATTTTGACACTATTTGATATTTTGTTTTTGTGAAAGTCATAAAAACTTTATTACTTCGAACAAGATACATTGAATAATCCCTAACATGTCATAGTCACCTAGAAAATCTGTTTATGGAATAAAAACATTAAAATTATATTTATTTTAATATTTATAATATCAATTATTTTAATATTTCACTGATAAGGTAATTACTGCATCACCATTGTGCCATAAATAAATTAACTTATTTAATATCTAAAATTATAAATAAAATAACATTATGTAGGAAACCGTTTTATCTTTCCAATAAATATTTATAATCAAATTTATCTTATGTAGAACCCTATATTAAAAATGTTTTAGTTATTAAACTTTGATTTTTACTCTTTTAACTCTTCTTTGAATTAAATAATAATAAATGTCCTAATCTAATACAAGTTTACCTAAAGGGTCATATTTTATTACTAGGGTTTATTTTGGTCGAATTAAACTTATCCAATAGAATTAGCACATGTGTTAGGGTAATAATAATATCATTTTTACCCTCAATTACCCTATTTACTTTTTACCATGGTAAAAAAAATTAAAAATATCTATTCACCAAAAATTATTTTTATCTTATTGAACCACATTTTACTCCTTGATATTAACCGTGTCTCTCAGATTTTAGAAATTACACTCACAGAAGTGGTAAAATTATGTTTTATGTGAATTTAAAAATTCTCCTAAGAGGTGGGTAAAAGACGGTGAAAAAATTCAATAAAATTTTTATATATCTAAAATTATTATAAACTGACTCCAATGAATTACATTGAATTTATATAGGTATTATGTATCTATTTTGACCTAAAATAATATTAAATAATATAAATAATTATTTAAATAAAAAGCCGGTTTTAAACAGTAACTCAGTGTTTTTCACTATTCATCAAAAATTGAAAGTTTTCAGAAAAATACCAAAAAATTACACTAAGATAATTTTGATATTCAGAATTAAATAATGAATTCAATTTTACCAAATTCAAACCATAGATGTTTCATTTATTAATTTAAAATTAATTCCCGCTGTAAAAACAAAAAACGTGTTTTTAAGAAACAATAACTATCAAAAGATTGTCACTTGTTTATGTCTGGTTTAAATGTGAAATTATGTCCATTGACCAAAATTGGATTAAATGGTTATATTCTAAATATAATTTAAAACCACTAAAATTTATAATTTATCACTATTAATTATTTATTTTAAAAAAGTTGTTTTCAATTAAAATTTAGTAATTTTCACTATTCATCAAAATATGAAAGTTATCCGAAAAGTACCAAAATTTCACCCTAGGATAATTTCGATATTCCGAATCCAAAAATAAAGTCCATTTTTGGTGATAAATTTTATAAAATTTCAAACAGTGGTTATTACTATTCATAATGGCTACTGTGATTGGTCGTGGTGTGTGTTAGAACTCGAAGTTGCGTACAACACACGCTAATGTATTATTCAAAGAGAAGTGTACCATGGAAGCTTGGAGTGTTAAAAAAATAGTAACAGTCTAATGAAAAATCTTAATCCAATATCTGAGCATGATTAACATCATCAAAATGAAGAGCACAACTCAAAAAAAATATGTGAAAAAATGTCGTTTATAGGGAAAGATTATTATGAAATCACATTTCAAAAAATCCATATGTAACATAATAAGTCATTATCACTAAGACCAGAGATAACCCACTGTCTCAAAAAATAAAATCCATAATGAACCAATGAGGAAGAAAACAAAATTATAGTTTAATCATATGTTACTTTCATAAACAAGGATAACAAATGGTAGCATTTTAATAGAGGTAGATTATGAGGTAGCATGGGGTTCCATTACAAAAACACTAAATTCATAGTTAACCCATCCATATATAAGAAGTTATAGCATGGGAATAACCTATGAAACTAAAAAATCATATAAAAATCATCTTATAATGTAAAAGCATTTAATCACTTACTACACACTTGGAAACTTCCAGAGGTAGAGGTTCACGGGAGGAGGTGCATAGGAGGAGCCTCCAACCGAAGAGAAATGGAGGAGTAGGGTTCGCGGGGAGTAGGGTCGAGTGAAGAGGATGAGAATTAGGGTGTATGGGGAGGAGGATCCGCTAAAGGGGTTCGAGGGGAGGATTATGAGAAGGGCTAGTGGCGGAGGTCCGACAGCGCGAAGATCAGGGGCGGCGGAGGTCCGGCAACGCGAAGCTCGGGGGGGCAGTGAAGGAGAGTCACAAGGTTTCAGTACCACGAGAGCTTTAGGTTACGATAAAATGAGGACACTATGTGACTGATTTTATAAAATATGGGACTACAGTTTTATCAGTGCTAAAAAATGCTGATAAAGACTACCTTTATCAGCGCTAAACTTTTAGCACTGATAAATCCTTACTGTATGAGCGCTAAAATTTTAGCACTGATACAGGACTTATTTATCAGCACTTTTATAGCACTGATAAATGGTCTCTTTATCAGCGCTTTTTTAGCACTGATAAAGGTTACCCTATATCAGCGCTAAAATTTTAGTGCTGATATAGGGTTTCTTTATCAGCGCTAAAATTTTAGCACTGATACATGGATTCTTTATCATTGGTTTTTTCTTAGCATTGATATAAGGTGGAGCTTCCATTTCCCGTTTTTGTTGTATGTCATGTACCTCTCTTTGAATATTCTCTTCTTCATCCTTGGTTGATCGAGTTAACATATAATGGAATGGCACATTGTTGTCTTTATTATCCCTTTATTTACTTTTTTACATTCTTTTATAACATCTCCTTTGGGTGGATGGGTTGATATTCAGGTTTTTGTATAGAATCATCCAACATACTTTGTTTAGGTGGTGAAAGATCTTTCATGCTTCATATTGTAATTTCATTGATATTCTCTTTGACATTTGGAACTCTCTGGACTAGAATATTTCCTAGATCATTGTTTAAAATATCAAAAATAGTCTTTAAGTGGGTTCATAAATCATTTTCATTTTCTTTTAAATCCTCAAAAATGGAATATAGGTTTTGGTTCTCAGCTAATGGTCCTCTAGTTGATGGCTTCTCAAAAGTAATCCATTTGAAAGGTGGTCGTTGAAAGGATTGTTATTATTGGAAGGGCTATTCTTTCCATTTGTTATAATGTTGAAAAGTTTTGATATTACTTTTGAAAATGTTTTTGATTAGATAAAGTTGGCATGTCCCAATTCTATTAACCCCTAAATCCCTATTGGGGTCTCCCTTTTCTCCATTACTGATAATATGGAAATTAATTTTGTTGGAATATAGCTACAAAACTCCTCATAACATTTATCTCAGATCATTGATCAGTGTTAGGATTGTGTGATGAATATAATCCACATACCTATGGAGGATACAGTTGCTCAATAATTTCCTTTACAGACATCATTCTTGCCAGGTTTTTCGATTTTATAATTTTAGTTTCAAGGAATGTTGATGACTTGGAATTTCATACCACATAAATACCTCTCATACAAATTCCTCTTATTCTGGATTATTGTGAATTTTGAGTATGTTCTCTGTGAGATATCTTGATTCTACTTTAGATTATCCAATCAAATATCCCTTGGAGGATTCAACCAAAAGTTTCTTATCATCATATATCAATACATGGTATAAGAAGACCAAGATGTGGTTCTATTATACTTTTTTATGAGGGAAGCTCACAGAAAGCTTCTCAAATAGTTCCAATTATTCATAAGGAGTATCATTATTACCATTCCAAATGTAGTATATCTCCTTTCTAATTTCTATACTCTGGGTGGTTGGGATAAAACTATGTATGAATATTTTTTGGAGATCATTCCATTCATGGTTCTCTCTGGGTTTTAATCTATAAACCCACTCCTTAGATTCTCCTTCAAGTGAAAATGTGAATTCCCTCCATTTGACTTGCTCCTCAAATACTCCTCTTTTCTTGAAACTTGAAAAAAATCCAAATTCTTGAATGTGATAATTGGGTTATGCCCATATGATTCCATGAAATGTTTCTAGCATAAGTATCACAATGACTCTTAATTAAAAATCATTTTTCTTTGTAAGAATATTTAACATAAATTTTTGGTTAGAAAATTGGGCGAACAAAGGTCCCTAAG
The DNA here is from genome assembly GCA_963277665.1 of Viscum album. NCBI lineage: Eukaryota > Viridiplantae > Streptophyta > Magnoliopsida > Santalales > Viscaceae > Viscum > Viscum album. The sequence continues at coordinate 28,147,918 of OY728150.1, read as the reverse complement.
GTAATTTGTATGTTGATTTTCCTGATTGTTGTTTCTTAATGAACTCTTGAGTTTTCCAAAGAAAATTTATTCAATTTTTTTTCCAATAGTATGACTCTTATGCCGAGTTAACATTTTTATTTCTATCTAAAAGTCTAAATAAAATATTTCTTCATTGGAGGTCCTAATAAAGAAACCATTTAGTGTTAGATTAACACTAGCTCTATGGAAGTAGTGACATACTGGACTCACACCAGTCTTGATGTGTGGAAAAATTAATTTATTTCCACTATGGATGTAATATTAATGGTAAGAAAATTTGTATCCATATAGTATATTTTAATCAAATTATAATATATGTGAAAGTAAATAAGAGAAAAATAAATTAAAGACTAGAAAGAAAAGGAACATAGAGTTTTTTAAATTTGTATCATAAATTGATTATTTGATTCAAGTTAGGTTTTCCCCTTTTGTAATATTATCATGGTTTTCTTCATAAAAGATGAATTATATTTAATAAAATAATTAAATAAATAGAGTAACAGTTGTTTCTCCTATTCACATTTGATTTAGATTTATCAATGTGTGTAAATCCAATGCGGTGAAGCCATAGAAGTACAAGAAGTTCTTGGAAGATGATGGTGCATGTCATGAATGTTGTAAGGTGGTAGCTAGCTCACATGGGAGGATGGTGATCAGTTGTGATATTGTTTTGTTGAAATAGTGGTCCATGTTCCATAAACACCTACTTCCTTAATAGTGGATGGAGGGAAATCAAAATGGCCTCACAATGGTTGGTTACAACCTCCAAATTGATCAGTGGTTCTTATGGTCATCAATATCAGATATTAGAGCATGATATGTGATTTATGAGGTTGGTAATGAAATTATCATCTATTTCAGCGGTGGTTCAGTGAGTGTTGAAGAAGGAAGAAAAACGTTCAGTGTGAAATGGTGGGAGTAGTAGTGGATTAGTTGCACTCCTCTTCTCATGTGGCCTTCACAGGTCCCTAAGGAGGATCAAATGGGTGTTAATGGGTGGTTCATGGACATTGAGGGCCACAATGGTGATGATGGAACTGTATTTCAACTTCTCTAGAAATTTTTATGGTGTTATCAGGTGACAAGAGTGGCGAAGGATAAGAAAATGAAGACGTTAGGTAGCACACTCATGTGGTAACTTTGGAGTGTGGTGGAGAATGGTTAAGAATGACATAGAGTTGATCACACATCAAAACAGATGTGTGGATCATAATCCTATATAATCTACAATGTGGGGTCCCATTGGCAATGATGTTAATGGGGTATCAAAGGATTCCCCTCTCATTCATTAGATGAAAAATCCTAGTGAGGCCCTCCTCCCATGTCTGTGTGGTCTTAACAACCACACATAGACACTTTCTCAATGATTCAACCAACCTATGCCTCATATGGAAATGATCACCATGGGCCCCTGCACGGGAGTGATGCCCTGTGCTCTACCAGTTGTGATGTCCTTCCTGTTGGTCCACTATGGCCAGTCACCTTTCCATGGGATGGCTAAGTGACATGGTCATTATTTTGGTTGTAGGAAGTCCATCATTGATTAATTTTTTTAGCAAACACCTGAAAAAGGAGTTAGAAAAATTTAATAACACTTATACCAATTTACGAATGATTCATAAGTAAAATTTCAAATTCAAAACAAAATTATTTAAATATTTTTCAACAATTTCACTTATATATTTTATATATCCCATAGTTTATTAAAAAAATTAAAATCATGGGTATTGTCATTTAAAAACATCAAAAAATCAACCGAATTTGATTAAAAATATTCTTGAAATTTGTGTCTTTCAATCATGCTCTGACACACCCACGAATGATGCAGATAGAAATTATGATTTTAAAACAAGAAATGAATTTTTCCCCATAAAACTCAAGGTTTTAAAACACTATTCGTGATTTGAATCCCCTATATGGGACCCAGAAATGATTCCCCTAGTGATATTAATGTTGGATGATTTTTTTAAAGACCACATTGTGACCCGATTCAAACAAAGACCCATGATGATGAAATTAAAAATCCCTAAGGGTTTGACTTAACAATATAAATATATTATTGAGGGATTGAAAAAAATAATAATCTAATTTATGGATTCATCTGATATATTAAAGAAGTGGGTTGAGGCTATATTTTGTGTTTTATAATTTTTTTATAATTTCATTCTCATATAGTGGAACTTCATATTTTAATTAAATATTTTTATACATTTTAGTCCCTTATATTTTATTTATTTACCTCTTTCTATATTTATTTATTTACCGCTTTCTATATTTATTTTTTGATCATTTAAACTCACAATGATGTGTAGAATACATGAGTCATGGAATTGGTGGAGGCTTCATAGAATATATAAATGTCTTCTCTTTAATTTCAAAATGTTTCAGTTCTATTTGTGGTGAGTGGGATAGAAGTGCACAGGTTCATCAATTTTAAACTATAGAATGGATCTCAAATTCACCCATATTATTTACTTTAATTATTACACCACCCATTTTTTGAGAAAACTATTTATACTATGGGATTATGGTTTCCTGAAGGGAGGAAATGACATATGATGGAGTTGTTTCCCTGAATTTTCTATATAGTCGATTGAGGTGTGTCATTAACATTGATTATAGGTGGTGGTGGAGTTTAGTTCCATAATTTATTATCCTAGGCCTTTATTAATTCACACTTAATAAGTTAATTAATATTAATTCATGGATAATATGTCATAAATGAAATATCAAATTCAGTTTAAACTAAAAATAACTAATGAAGGAATTGTCATAACCAAACCCCACGGAACATGACCTTTCTTTTATGACTCAATTATATTTTCATCTAAATATTAATTTTTAAAATAATTTTCTTTTCAAACATTATTTTTATTATACATAATAAAATATAAAAAATATTCTCTTAAGTGAATTATAATTTGAGATTGAACTACTACAAAGCTCCTAAAATCAGACAAATATGGTCAGCCATGTTATTCTACATGGGAAAAAATTAGATTTTTTACTCTCATATGATATTTTCATCAAAATTGTAATCATTTTCATAGAGATAATAATGTTTTACTTTCACTACTTTCTACATTACACATTTCAAATAATTTCCATTATTTTATAAAAAATAAAAAATCCATAAAGAAGTATTTTACTAGGATATATTTGTACTATGAATATTATTCATGGTATAGTTACTCATTGATATAGTAGTAACACCATGGGTATGTTTATGAAAATGAACTAGGTGTCTAGTTGAAATGGATTAGTGACACAGTTCAAGATCTATATAGAATATAGAATGAATGACATAATATTTCCATGTGTCCCAGTTGTTGAAACTAGGGAATGAACTGGATCCATCATTGGAAGAGATTTCCCCACTATTATTTGAGGTTGAAGAACATGATGAGGTTGAGTAGGAGGTTACTAATGAGATATTCCACCTCACTCAACCATTACTAGTGGTGTTATGTGAATTATGTAGTTTTCCTCTCTGAGTTCCACTTACTAGGTCCTTGAGACGGAGTCCACAAGACCTCAATAATTCCTACCGAAATGCTAGAGGCTTATAATTGGAAGTGAGGGCCTAGAGTGTGTCTATAGGGAGACTATTCCCTCATAGATTATAGTTATCACAATAACAATCAATACATAATAAATAGAAGAAATAGAAATATTAAACGGACCACAACAAAAATAATATAAATAAACTATGAAATTTAAGAGGACTTGATGGAGCTGAATAGGTATTCGATATCAATTATGATGATGATATTATACAAAAATCAACAAACAAGAGGTCATGGGATATAGTCATATCCCATAAGATAAAAAAATATAAAAAATGAGGAAAATGGATAAAATCTAGCATCTTGACAATTGGCTCGATACTCTACCCTAAATCCATCCTAGAACAATCAATGAAGCATCAGAAGATAGCCTCTTCACTTTATCTATTTATATAGTCATAAAGTATTCCCTAATTCCAATGGAGGCCCACATAGGGTGTGAGATAAATACTAGTAGGTTCCCACTAAAGGTGACTAGATCAATCCATTTCATATAGTAAAAAAATTAATAATTTTCTTTATTAAAAAAATTAAAGATTAAAATAAACAAATTAATAAATGTATTAAACTATAATTTCTCATATTTTCAATATAATATTCCTGGATATTATATGGAGTATTTTTTAGAAAATGTATTGAGATGGTGTGTGATCTTGAGGACCAGTGTTCTTGGAATAAATGTTTCAAATATATTAAATATATAAAATTGCACACACATATAGTTTTGTTGAAATAGTCTAATAAATCATAATTTGGGGATCGGATTAGAAATCTTAAGGAGTTATTGAGTATATACAATGGTTTTAGCATAGTAATGACTTCACCTAGTTTAGCGTAGGAAGTTTGGGGAAAAGACTTCATGGGTGTCAAATGAATAAAATAATTAATTGAAATTATTTATTTGTTTTATCAATGTAGAAACCTAAACCATTCATTAAATACACACATATAGATAATTTTTTGGTTTAGTGACATAACCGAGCAAATCATCAGATATGCAATGGAGATTGTGGACTAAGAATATATTGAAAAAAAATTACCGAACCAAGGATCGATCCCCACAATGAGAATGAATGAATGGATCTAACTAATGACAATAAAACCACATCTTTCTTCATCAAAAAAATAAAAATTGAGGTATGATGTGTTTTTATTTGTTTTTCGCTCCCCTTTATTAGTTTCTATGAGGAGCATGAATCAATTGATCAATAGATTGATTCACAGTTCATGCCAATATCTATAAAGGTTACATGCGGGGAATTTATCAAGAGAATTTTTTTAATCAATGATTATTAATTGTTATTATAATGGATATGGATCAATGCCAACACAAACATTATTCATTGTTCATTCCTTGTGTTTATGGTTGTGCTCCCCCCAGTTCTTCTTTAATCACATGCGTTCTTCACTTGGATCAAGGTTTGACATATCCTAATGAATCAATCGTTATGCACTTCTTTCTTGGTGCAATGATCCTATATCATAGAACTAGGATCGGAATAGTATGATAGTGGTGAGATTATGGAATATGAGTTGAATTAGATAGTTTTTGATACCTGATTTCATATTCTTCTATGTGCAAAGAATAATGACAACAATCATGTTTTCCCAATGGATCAAAGGACCAGAAGCTGTTAATTGATGACAGTATGGTTCACCGGGCCCTAACTCATGATTTTCTAGGAAAGGAATGGTCATATCAGTGGTTGTAGCACCAATGAAGATGTATGGAACTAGATTAGAGAATCTGTAAAATTCCACATTACACGGTATGTATATCAGATCTACACACCATGTTGTCCCCTCTTTATAATGATGTGGGTATTGTAGAATGTTAAGTATAAAATGACATGTCAACTGTGTCACATGAAATGTGGTATCTTTCTAATGAATCAGTGTGTACCTCGTAGGGTGCAAAGACACTTGTTGGGGTACATGGAATAGAGCATTCCATCTACTCTCTTACTCATACATGACCTCAAAGAGTATACAGGTTGAGTTTTGTACTTGTACCCTGATAGAGTACACAAGATGCTGAAAATTTGTGTACTTTTATGTGGACATGGACATAAAATTAAAACATAGTTAATTTACATTGTCTTTACTCGAGTTCAAGGGGCATGGTTTATTACCCCTTATACACATAATGTACTTTATTAAATATGAATTGCATCTATTGTCCTCTGTATCTTGGATATGATTTTTTAGGGCATGTTCCCCATATCCTTTTCCCTAGGGGTTAGTATGAAATCATATTTTACACATATTAAAGTGAACCATTTAGTAGTAATTGTTTGATATAGTCACTAGAATCCATTTTTAAGGCCCTTAGTGGGATCCTTTTTTCATATTCATTCCCTAGGTGGATTTATTGGTATCATCATGACCAATATTACATGGGTGACGATCCTAAACATCGTGGGTTAATCGAGGTTGATTTGTCAATATACCCCATTGATTGTGTTGTGATCGTTATATGTGTATCGTATATCTCTTTACTTCTAGTGTTCAATAATAATGGAATGACATGAAGTGCATTAACTCTCAGATAAATTTCAATAGTGTTATTTGACCCAGTAGTGTGTTCTTTCTGATGAGTGCTATGTGGAAACTTCGAGCTAGAATCCTAGGTTGGCATGCTATGATTGTAACGTACTTATAGACTCTCTATATTGGTTGAGTATATATGGATATTATTGTTATATGTGTTGTAGGCATATGCATTTAAAAAACATGATTGTATTCCATAGTTGTATGCTTTATGGTTTTCGGGTGTCCTACTAGGTATTGTTATACTCACAAATGCATGGGATTTTCCTTCACATTTTGTTTCTTATGTAGATTATTGGCATTTTTATAAATTCGTTGATAGATAAAGACTACATGGTACTTGGTGATATTGGACAGATTATTGTGTGTTCCTATAGTATTCTGAAAACAATCATATTTTTAGGTTCGGGTTTGACTTTTATTTTAGTCTCTTTGTGGTGGGATTGTGTATGGATATTTTTACTTTTTTATATCTTCTCATAGTCTAGTTGAAAGATATAGATGTATGCATGCATGGTTGTTCAGTTGTTTTTACATTTTATCATTTTATATGGTTTGAGATGTGTGTGTGTATAGGTACTTATTCTAAGTCATCCCATGTTAGTGATATTTATACTTGGCACTAGTTGTAATCCCATGGCCTATTGGAAGTTGCCTTGGGGATTCACAAAATGGGACCCTTGGAGATGGGTCCTGACATAGTGGTATCATTGGATTTCATTATATCAAAGGGTCAACATCTATGAGTTTGATTTGTGGAAACAGTGTTTGGTTTTTTTAGTTTTACATTTAGGTTACGAATTCCAGTGTAGTAATGGAATTCGACATATCAACACACCAAGATGCTAAACACCATTTTTCAACTCGGTACAAGAGAGAACTATTTTTTAGGAAAATAATTATACATGAATCATATATTAATGGGTTTTGGTTTCCATGTCCTTCTTGACTTGGATCTCTATATATACACAGTGACCATAGTACATATTTTTTATTTCATGATTCCTTTACGATGTACAACTAGTTAGTTTAATCATCTTGATCATGATGATGATCCCATAAGTGATGAGGCATTGATACAGGGACTAGTTATTAATTTGTTACCTATAGGTGGATCATCGGCTTTACAACCACCTATAGAGATGCATGTGGTACCTACATTACCAATAATGAGGTGTACAGAATATGTGGAATTCATGAGTTTCACTGATACGGGTCCCTCAAGATATAAGTAGAGACCATACCATAGGTGTCTAATAACTATATTGAGGTGGTGACCCAATTGCTTCTTATATTTATGAAACCAACAGAATAGATGGTGTTCCTATCGGTGAGCCTTCTTTATGGATAAGTAGTGTGATGGTGGGGTTTAGTAACCCAGTCATATGATGAAGAAACTATAGCATGGTCAGAGTTTGAGTGACTTTTTAGAGATGAATTCTCACTATCTATGATGATTTATTTATGTATCTTGGAGCTTCTGATTCTCCAGTAGGGAAGCATGAGAGTAGATGAGTATTCATCGAGGTTTACAAACCTCTCTAGGTACACAATGCATATTATTTGCGACTATTTTTTCATAGTTATAACCATTTAATGGGGTATACATTGAGACATATAATCCATTATTACCCCTATATGTTTTCCTATATGTGATAGGGGTTCAATTGAGATTTTGGGGTTTGAGAGTTTATTGGTAGAATAGATAAATCCAATGATTTCCAGTAGCAGGAATATAAGAGAAGATACCTTGGTAGTAGGGAGTTAATGTCAATATCAGGGACATAGATGTGTGAAATATTTCAAGAGGATGTACTAGGATATGAGTTATATAGATTATGGATCATAGTATGGGTTTAGTCAGCCTAGGGTGAGGTGGTGCTACTCATTTTATGGTAGGGGACATCTTTAACAAGATTATTTGACCCACCTCATAGTTGATAGATACACCAAGGATGGGACACCTAGGAAGAGGCAATGGAAGGTTCAAACAGGTTCATTGGGTGGAGGATGTGGTAGAGGATCTGTGAGAGTTGTAGGATATGGTGGATGCTTTGACTTTTTACCACCACCCATAGGTGGTCCACCCCATGAAAATGGAGTGGGGGATATAGTTGGTTATAAGAGTAGATAATTGAAGATTAAGACCCAGAGGATCTAGGAATGATTCAAGGTTTGATCTCAGTATTTTATAACATAGTTTTAGTATAGATAGGCACAGGTTCAAGTAATTAATTCCTTTCTAAATATCTTTTTGGATACATAGATATTATGTTTGAGCTGCTGGATCAACCCTTGCACTTGGTGAATTTAATAGAGATGACTCGGAAATCAAACACTTGTGAACATTATGTGACATGAATCTTTGATGTGGGATTTTCTATTAGGATCCATTTGTAGATTAAATGAGGCCATATGATTTCATCTTACGTAATGATTTGTTGTCCATAATTTGTTGCAAGATTTACTGTTTCAAGTGGAGGATGTGTTGTGTCCACAATGATGCAACTAGGTTCTCCATTACTGGTATAAGGAAACCCCAAAAGTGTATTATGGAATCATTCATAGGATGGTTCAGTTGATTATTCATTTGTTGGCTAGCCTAACCCTTGGTGCAGTTGATGTTATGAGTTCCTAGTTTCCAGCAGTATTGGTGGATTATGAGGACATATTTCTTGAATATGTTAAAGGTATACCTACCCACCATGAAATAGACTTCTATATTGATCTTAACCCTGAGATGAAATCAATATCTATACCATCATATAGGATGGATTCCATAGAGCTTCATGAGTATAGGGTGATGTTGAAGGACATTCAGAGGAACATCATTGTTAGACACATTGTTTTACCCTAGGTTGCCTGAGGTTTTTCACCAAGAAATATGATGGGATAAAGGTTATGTGTGGAAAACCGGTAATTGAATCCGGTGACCATGAGTATTACATATATACTCTCAAGGAAAAATTACATATTTGATTAGTTTATAGGGGCACAATTGTTCTCGAAGGTTGAAATCAGGTCAGGCTATTACTAGTAGTGAATATGGAATGAGGAATTACCGAAGATAGTATTTAGATGTTTCTATAGTCACTATGAGTACATTGTGATTCCCATTATCATGAAGAGCACCCAAAAAGATTTCATGGGACTCATGAAGTATAAAAATCAGCCATTCATGCATTGGATCATGGTGTTCTTTATCAATGATATCCTTGTGTACTCTATGTCTGAGGATGAGAACAAATGAAACTTGAGGTAGTTTGAGATTTACTCTAAGAGAACCAGATTTATGGAAATCTCTCTAAGTTTTCATTCTATATTATAGAGATTAACATTTTGGGAAACATTATCCCAGAAGACGGAGTGGCAGTGGACCCATCCATGGTTTATGTATTTTTTGCTAGGGATTCGCATAATAGTGTAACATAGGTGTGGAGTTTCCTTGGCTTGGAACACTATTGTTGGATAATCATACATGATTTCTCCTGGATATCAACACCCATGTAATATTTGACCTAAAAGGGAAATACATTCTTGTGGATAGAGAGGTTACATAAATATTTTCAACAGTTGATACAGAGATTGAAGAGTGCCCCCTTAATTCGATTTACATATGAGGGTGTCGAGTATACAGTGTTCTGTAATGCATCAGGAACTGAGTTAGTTATCCTCTTATGTATAGGTATGTAGTGATTGCCTATGGTTCATGTCAGCTGAGACCACATGAGCATAACAATACAACCCACGATCTTGATTTAGCGTCAATATTCTTCATTATAAGGATGTGATGACATTACCGGATGGTTGGGTAGTTTATCTTCTATTCTGATCCAAATTCTCCCAATTATAAATTCTCTTAAAAGGATCTCAATCTGAGGTAATGGTGATAAGTGGTGTTCCTCCATTATTATAAATTTGAAAATTCCTAATCTCATATGAATATAAATGTGGTAGCAGGTTCTTTTAGTATGATATCTTGTTCGTTGTTAATGAACAATGCATTAGAGATGTTAGCATCATTAAAGTTATCCATTATGAATGAAGATGAAGTCGCTTACCTCCAATAGATTTTTTTAACCCCTCTACACTTACAGCTTGTCAGGGAGGAACATCATGGGGATACTGACATTGAGACCCTACATACTTAGATATCCCATGTATGTGATCCTCGTGGATTTAATAAATCTAAGGATCATGTTGTTCTTTCCATAGAATGAATGATGATACCAATGATGGTGTGAGAGGAACTTGTGATAGAGTTTCATAAATATACATCCATTTGATATGTTATATCTTGAATATAATTCGTTTCGTGATTTTTTAAGTATAATTTAATTTTTATTTCTTACATGGGGAGTATGGTTCAATGTTACTAAGTGATAAGTGTTTATTGAAACAATCTCATTGCTTTTTGGGATTGTTTATGATTATGCATTCTTAATTGAAATACAATAGTATATCTCTCAAGCTCACTCGTGGATTTTCTTCTCCATTGGTTATTCAGGATATATTCATGTATTGGTGATATTTTTCTTCTCTATGGTAAATAATATATTTAGAAAAGTATTTTTAGAATATCTCAAGTATACCTTCTCTTTGGTTAGAAATTTGTGTTCATTCTAAACCAGGTTTTCTATAAAGGGTTTCCAAGAATATTCAAATATTATCCTATAATCATTAAATGGAATTTTTTTCCTTTTTTATTTTACCAATTTTATCAATGGAATCATCATGTCACTTTCATAAAAATCCATATTTCAAACCTTTTACCATGAAAAAAGAATTTTCTTCTTACCACATGTGACACATAAGGAATTACCCGCTATCATTTCTATGAAGTTTAATTTTCATGTTTAAAAGATAATTTTTAAAGAAATTTTTTTTAAAATAATTTTCAATGAAATTTCTTTCAAAACATTTTCATAATTTATATATATATATTCAAAAAAATCCTCGAAACTATTTTTCAAAAATAAATAAATTATATTACATATTTAATATAAAATTGTTTTACAAATTCTTTTAAAGAATCCTTTATATTTTTTCAAGATAAATTGATTCCAAAATATTTTCAATATTTATTTATAAATTTTGAATAAAAATTGTTTAAAAATATTTTTAAGTTATATTTTATAAGGTTTCGAGGAAAATGTTTGTCAAATTTTATTCAAAGCTTCCTTTATTATTTTTCAAGGAAATTTTCTTCAAAAGTTTTTCTATCTCTTTTATATGTTTTCAAGGCAAATTTTGTTTAATGTTTTTTAAGATCATTTTATAATATTTCAATAAAAATGGTTTTCAAACTTATTTTAATCCTCATTTATTTGTTTTCAATGTATTTTCAATGAAAATGGTTTCAAAAATGTTTTCAATATCTTTTTATATGTATTAATGGAAAAAAAATCAACACATTTTCAAGCTCTATTTATTTATTTTCAAATAAAAAGTATTCCAAAAGGTTTTAAATTATTTATTTATAATAATTCATTTTTATTTTAATGAAATTTGTTTTCAAAAGATTTTTATGTTTAAAATATCCTTTTTAAATGAATAAAAAAGATATTTTCCTCAGGAAATGATATCAAAATAACTTTCCTTGTTATTTTCCATCTACGAAGATATATGTTGATTTTACTCATGAACATCTAGGAAATTATCCAAAGGTTAAATTCATATTATTTCATTAATGGTTTATATTTTTAAGTAATAATTCTTATGAACCCCGTTTATCTTCCAGTAGTTAGATGCTTTTGAAAATCGCTTAAATTTTGGGGTTATGATTTTATGAAATAATTATGAAACCAATATTTTTCCATAGGTTAGGATATGATTATATATTTATATATGACACCAATTTAATTTCATGGGTAATGATATGATTGTTTATGAATTTTTGTCACATGTATTTATGATTTCTTTATAATATGGGTGGGTCCTATAACTCCCTATAATTCATTAGGTAAAGATTTATATCTCATTTGATAGACATGAATGGAGAAAGAAATGAATTATCTTCAATATTATAGGGGTGATATAAGAAATGAAATTAGATCATTATTACATGGATTTAATGAAGAGTGTACTCGGTTCAGTAATATAGGGTTGGAACGGGGTGTGAACTCGCTTCAGTAAAGGACTTTTTCCACTATGATGGAAATGTAATGGATTCCTTGACTTCTATGGAAATTATTATATATGCTTATTTGTCTACCAAAATTCCATGTTTTATTAATATTTTATGCTTTCATGTATTTTGTTCATTATTTTATTATAATTTAAGTGTTATGAACTATCAATAGTTTTTCCATGATTCATGTCTATAATATTATTATATTTAGGGTATGATCATTTAATGTTATGATCATGTTCTCATATCCCCTATGCCCATTTTTATACATAGATGTCTCCCTTATTTTCCATTAATGAGCATTTTATCTCACCCATTTTTATGTTTTCTTTCATATTTTAAGAAGAAATGTATTTAGTCTAATGTTCATAAGAAGGGTTTTAGTCATGAAAAACCTATTAAGAGATAATTTAGTTTATTTATGTACTAGTGTTTATGTTTCCATGTTTCCAAAGGAACTATACATGTACGATATTTGGGATTCTGCTTTTGTAATGTTTTAAGTATTTTGTTAAAGTTATGTAATGTTAATTTTTGAAAATAAAGTGTCAAATTATATTTTGATTACCCTTCTTACCAAAACACATCACACTTTTCCATGGAAGAAATTTTGAGAAAGACATAATCACCTAACATGAAAGATATATATTTCCTCCGGTTATCTGCACATCTTTTTTCGTAATATGATTGGTCCTCGTATTTCATTGAATCATCATTGCTTTCTCAGCCACTTATTATAATAATTATGGTCCCATAAACTTCATTTCCTTTAAAGCATCCCAAAATTATGGATTTTGACACAACATTCAATATAATTCATTAAAATTTGTCATAATTATTTTTTAACAAAAACTTTTATTATTTGAAGACTCAAATAAAGGAAGATAGTGAACCAATCATCCCTGGTAATCCATTGAACAAGAATGTATCATATCTTACAATGTGTTAATTGTTCACTCATTTTTTCAATCATATTGAGTATGAATGGATGTGGTGAAATTTAATTCAGTTCCCAATGACATATGAAGTCCTTTACAATAGTTATAAGTGGATTAGGGATCACAATCAGAAACAATGGCTATAGGAACTCCATATAACCTGACTATATAATTAATATGATACTGAGAAAGTAGATATAAGTATATAGTATATAAAATAGGAATAAAATGTTCATAATTAGTTAGTCGGTTAGTAATAACCAAAATATAATTATTAACTAGAGAAGCATATGTTAGTCCAAAAATGAAATCCCTATATATATTTTAATATTCCCACTCTAGCACTGGTAATATCTAAAGCATCCCTTTTTGTTATTTTCATTATAATTTTAACTATTGACAATTGAAACATCTCATGGTGAACTCATCAATATCGCATTTCATTTTATCACAACAATAATACTCATGAGGATATTTGTACACCTTATTGGTTTCATAATGAACTAAATATAGAGATCTGTGAACTTTACTTAGTAAATATTTATTCAATTATAAATCATAGGGCACACATAATCTCTTCCCAAATCTCAAAAAACAATCTTTATTTCTATTAATTTTGAGAAACATACCCTTTTTAACCAATTATACTTTTTCTTATATCTCACGGTCTTCCTTATACGTTTTCTTAATTCTGTTTGAAAAATATGATTTCACTTACACATAAAAAAAATTGAGGAATTCCCCTACCAATGAATTCCAAATAAAAATTCATGAAAATCATCAACAAATGGGTAATGTTCCAAACATAACATGGTATATATAGCATGATGTTTTTGACTCAAGTAATCTACAACGTTTTTTCTATTCCATAATGGTAATTGATTATGAAATCATAATCCTTTATTAGTTTTATCCATCTTCTCTTCCTCATTTTCTATTCCATCAGAGTGAATATATACTTCACACTCTTATTGTGAATATATATTTCCAATTTTTTTACACATCAATAATTCCTCCATTTTATAAAATATAAAACCAAATACGCTAATTATAAATCATGTGTTGGAAAATTTAACTCATGAGGTCTCATTTATCTTAATGAATAAGAAATTACCTAATCATTATGCATAAAAATGAAACCAAGAACCTTCAATAATTATTCAATATAAATGAAGAACTCCATTCCAATATGGTTGATAAAAATAGAGTATTCACCAGTTTTATATTTACTTCCCAAAAAACATCAAATTATTCTATCAAAAATAAATTTATTCCCTTTTTCATGATAACTAAGATAGTGGTCTTAATAGCCAAGAAATATTCTTAAAAAACCTTCAATAATATCTTGGTAATGCATAATAAATACATATCTTAACACCATTTTTAGGTGATATATATTCATAAAACACTTTTGTTTGGAGGGATCAATAGTTATACCATCTTTATTTATAATGTTCCCCAGAAAAGAAATCTATTGTAACCAAAAATCACATTTTCTAAATTCCATGTATAACTTCTATTATTTAAGAGTTTTTTGAAAAATCCATATATATTTTTTGTGATCCTAATTTCTTTTTTAATAAACCAAAATATCATATTTAAAAAAACCAAAAACATATCCAAATATTTATGGAAAATTATATTTATAAGATCCATAAATACAATAAGGTATTTTTTAAACCAAAGGGCGTAAAAAACCCATAATTCACATATATTGTCAAGAATTTTGTTTTAATTAATTCATCCTCCATCACCTTCATCTGATAATACCCAAATCTCAGGTTAATCTTTGAAAAATAATGAGCTCCCTAGATCTGATCAAAAAATTCATTGATATGACGCAATCTATACATATTATTAATACTAATGTTATTCAAAGATCTATAATCAATGTAAATCCTCTTATAACTATAGATATTTTTAACAAAAATAATAGGATCACCCCATAGTAAAGTCCTAGGATGAATAACACCTTCATCAAGAAACTCCTACAACTTATTTTTCAATACTAGATGTTCCACTTGATCCATTCAATAAGGGGGTTTGAAATCCCATTAGATTCAGGAACTAAGTTAATAGTATATTCAACGTCCCAATCTGGTATAACACAAGTTAACTCATCATGAAAAAAATACAGGTTTTCATTTACCAAAGGAAGATCATTAATTTGAACAGTTTTCTTATATTCAACAATATGTGTAAGATAACTTTCACTTCAATATTTTAACAGTTTATCAACTTTATGATATGTTATCAATGTTATAGGTTCATTCATTTATAAAAACTAAAAATCTTTATGGAAAACAACTCCTTTATCTCTTCAATCAATCTAACATTGATAAACAAAAAATACAATCCATACTCACAATAACAGCAAACTCTACTATTGAAAAAAACAAGGTTTAAAAGTAATGTATTTCCATATACAACAAAAGTAAGATTATTGTAATTTATTTTTCCATTAAAATTTTCCACTGTTGTTTTAACCATAATCTCTACTCTCATTTCATGAGGTGAAAATTCTAATATACAAAAAAAAATCTCAAAAATAAAGGAATTTGTAGAACCCATATAAAAAAATACATTATAAAAATATGAGTATGAAAATGATTTACCTGATACAAATTTTTTGGATAGCCCAACATATGAGGAAGTTGTTGGAAAGGATTTCAATACACCATTCTTCTTGTGGTCTGGATGCTTCATATCATTCAAATCCTTCTTTGGGAAGGTATTTTCATAATTATCCTTCTCACCACATTTAATACACAATAAAATATTCTTATTAGAAATAAACATAAAAACACAAAGAACTTTTTCATTGTAATCATGGACCAAATACCCAAACATAACACATCATAACACTTCTCATATTTTTTAAGGAATTCTCTAATGTTCATTTTACCACACATTTGAAACTAGATTTTCTTACCATCAGATTTATTTGAATTATAATTACCCATTTCATTCCATATGGACATTTTCTTATGATTGCTATCAATTTACACATGATCCTTAGAAAATTCAGTTTATACATTAAACATACGTCAAACAAGTTCCTCTTAATTTTTGAATTCAATGAAAGTTAATTCCCTTCGATATGTTATATTCAATCTTGTGTATAAATGATTGATTCCACTATCAATATCCAGAATAATATTTGTAGCATACCTTGTGAAAAGAGTGAAGGTTGATTCATACATGGACACTGAATCGTCGTCCCTTTCTTCCAATCCATAGAATATTTTTTCAACCTATGTAAAACCACATTATGAAAATATTTTTCAAAGAAAGGATTATTAAATTCATACCACTCTATAACATTAAAAACTTCTATTTACTTGATATTATTGACCATATAACACCTTTTGTCAGCTTTAACATCAATACGATAAAGATAAAGAATAAAATTTTGAATTTCTTAACACCCCTTGACATCAAATATCATTTGAAATTTTTTAATCCTCCCTTCAGCTACTATAGAGCCAGAAGATCAACAGAAAGAAGGAGTGTTTTGCCTCATAAAACGTTCCACTATATTCATGTACCATTTTGGTAGCTCTAGATATTCACATTCATGGATTCAACCTCCATTTTCATCCAATTTCAACTGATCTACTATTATCACAAACAACTTGGTTCCAATTCCCACCATTATAGGTTGCAGATTAGGAAAGATATCATTCTATTGATGTATTCCTACTTCATATTCCATGATTCATCAGTGGAAAACCATTCTAAACAGAGATAATTTAGATTAATCAACATTGTAATATTTAAATACTATATCATATTAACATTACCATAAAGTAAATATTAATATATTAACCTCATTTTAACCCTTGAGGTTATCAAAACTTTCCACAAACACGAATTGTAAGGAACCATCCTTAACCAATACATAATCCTTATTTATATATTCAATAAATGGTTCTATTACATATTAAGATATGTTCGGGTTTATAATATTAGAGAATTATGTTTTAGTTCAACCCTAAAAACCCACATGCATACAAAGTGGGTATTACTAAAATAATATCCATTTTTCCCTTAATATAAAAGTCTAAAAAATATGATTATTTTCATGAAGAATCATCACAACATTCATTTTGGATTCTTCTTTTCACATACCCATCCATAACCTAGTGAAAAAAATTAAAATATGTTTTGACTATAAAACTATCAGAGAGCTGCATAAGAATAAGGAAATTAACCATTAGTCCATGCATACTTATAAACACATGAATGATATACTTATCACCCTAAAAATTAACATATACTTACTTTTTGAAAAAATGAGGTTTCTCTAAAACATGAAAATCATAAACAAACCATTTAGGTATCTTGGGTAATAATTATCTTACCTTAAATACTTGTGATTATAACCCTCACATGAAGCATACGATTTGTAACCCTCAAAACTACCTTAAAACAGTACCCTCAAAAGTTCATTAAGATGTAACTATCACAGTTACAATTGGAGTAACCATTACTATCAATTTAAAAACTACCCAATTAAGTGTAGTTCAATCATGAATCCACCCCTATTTTGATTATATCTATTTTTGATTCTTTCTGTTGGGGAATTACACCACAGATTCATCTTGTCAGTGGTGGTCGCCTTGTACCTTGCATTCTTGCATTCCAAAGGTGGTTGGAATTCATCACCTCTTCAATAATGTTTTCTCTTTGATCAAAATAGGAATATGGGATGCGAGTCTCTCCTTCCGTGAATTACTCTTCAAAATTCATCACCTAGTACGAGTCTCCCTTAATGATTATGATGTTGTTCATCAAACTATACTCAATGTCATCTCATTGTGGATGTAAATTAATTATGTTGCTTCGGTTTAGAAATTTCAATGGGTTAGGTTTGGGATTAAAACATCAGTCAGAAGAGTAGTCATATTGGGCATCACTGGCATGTATGGACGCTGGAACATTGGTACCCCAGAAATATCTATTATCATAGGGCTTCTCAAGGGAATGTAATCTCAAGAAATACCACGTGGATTGTGGGGTACTTATGCCATATTCATGTCTCCGAGGTTTTTCTCTACTTCCCATGAATAATACGGGTTGTGTCATGAGTTTAATGTCTTATAGAGACCGATTAGACTGATAGGAACACGAAAAAGAGAGGGTCATATGGGTACATCCATAGGAGGGGTCACTTGGAAGGTTTACTGGATGAAAGGGTCAAAACTATTAATAATGACGGATCATATATGTTGTGTCTCATGGAGATAAGGTTTCCCACTATGAAGATTGATCTGACATCACAAAGGAAGGATAAGGGAGGCACACCTCAAAAATTGAAACAATAAGGTTTACCATTAGTTGGTATTGAACCTCAGTGAGGCTTCCTATGATCCCTATTTAGATTATAGGGATCATAATCCACGTATTTTGGAGGGGTGATTTGGGGCTTACACGTGGTTTGTGGCCCATCACAAGAGGGGAACTATTGGTTAGATAGATATGATGCATGGGTTTTATGAATTGTTAGCTACCTGGGTAATGTAAAGAGAAATTTTTGAATGGATATTATACATGATTAGATACCCTATTGGATGTAATGATCCCACCAAGATGTGGCGGCATGAGTAAGAATCGGGATGGATAATGGATGACTAGGTGATGTTGGTGGAATAAATGAGGTGGAACCGACGTAAAGGTGATGGGGCTAGGATTGAACCTCAGGGAGGCTTCCTACGTATCCCAATGGGTGGAAATCAATGTCCACATAGTTTGGTGGGGTGATGGGACACCTAAGTAGGTGGCCCGTGAAAATGGAATGCATGGGTAAAGAACTGAAATAAGTAGAACTCCTAGGTTGGGGAATGATCTTCCCAATGCGCAAAGGCTCGAGGGAGATGTCATGAAGGGAAATGGGTGATGGTATTGACCCTCGGAGAGGATTCATACATATCCCAGTTCCTAGGAATAAAAGTCCATGTATTTCAGGATGGGAACAATGAATAAAGGTGTATGAAAAGTACATCGACCTGGAGATGATCTATGGGCTTATGCATGGTTAGAGACCCTTATCAAGAGTAATACTCTTGGTTGTAGTAGTATGGTGAATTGTGGATATTATGTATGGTTATCTGCCCATATAGATCAGAACACCTCAAAGGATGGATTCAAGAGAAGCATATGGAAAAGGGTAGATGTTACATCAGGAGGGTAAACACTTATAATGGACCACAAGGGTTAACCATTGGTTGGGATTGAACCCAAAAGATGTGTCCTATATACCCAAAAGGGATCAAAATCGGGGTAGTTCATAGGGTTCAGTTTAACATCATACAGGATGAGTGAACCGATATGAAATAGTTAGGACAAATGGATTATGGGGAGTGAGTGGCTTGAACCTTGGAGAGGATTCTGGCATACCCTATTTAGATGATTGAAATCAATGTCCACATATATTTGGAAGGGGAATGGGGCTTACGCATGGCAAGAGGTAATGACCCAAACATTTATTAATGAAAATTCCTCTTGATTTTATTAAATGTATTATTTGTAAGATGGTTATATAAGACATTTGCAAATATTTGGTTTTATGTTTTTGGATTTTAAGATAATGTTGAGAATTGTTACCATTTATAATATAGTCGTTGAGCTTTTATCACATGATTAGTATAAATATAGGTCTTTAACAAATCCAATTTACTAAGACAAAGGAAGCGATGACCTCATCCCATAGAATTGGTCCATATGAAGCCCATTTTTCAGAGCTCGGAAAGGAGGTGGCATCATTGGGATTTTCTCTTGATCAAACCCAATATGAGCTTCTACACGTTAATCTCTAACGGAACCGCTTATAGTATAATTGGAAGTTAATAGATATTACCACTTTAGTGATGTTATCTGAGCCACCCCAAGAGTCCGTCACCATCGCACACCTTACCATTAGGTCATATGTTGGTGTTATAAGGTCTTATGTAGCATGAACCTAACAATATGATTATGTCCATTATTTTAGTATATAATAAATAGTATACATTCATTTTATTATTGTTACTCGGTAAATAGTTTTTAAAGAAAAAATAGTTTTTTAGTTAATATTCAATTAAGAAATCTATTTTCATGAATTAATGGATTGTTGAATTAAATAATATTTTAATAAAATATTATTACTAAATTAATTATTATTAAATATAAATTATCGTATAATTTTTATGAATACAATTGTGATTTTTTATTAAGGTTTGAAATCCGTTTTTATCAAAACCGATGAATTTTCGATAAATGTCAGTTTTCATTTTAAAAGTAAAAAATCACATATTTGGAAAAAAAATTAGCCAAAATGAATATTATTTTTTTTAATAAGGATGTCAAAATTATCCAATGATGAATTTTTCATAATTTTCGGAGACAGTCGAATTTTTGGGTAAAAATTAAATACCATTTAATTATATACTGTGATTTATGACATCATAATGACCAAATAGTGATGTAATAAAATACTAAAAATGATATTTTCGGCCAATATATGTTTTAAAATTAAAATGATTTTATTTTTGGTTTTTATTTATTTATTTTACAAAGCATTAGTGTACCCTCCAAGACTTGTGAATCATTTTAACTTTTTAAATTGATTTTTGTGAGAGTGTGTCTCACCTCCACCTAAGCGAGCCTACTATTTTAAGAATTAAGGACATTGGCATTATAAAATAATTTTTTTTACTCCCCTTTGGAAAAAACCACAGTCAAAAACCATTGGTTGTATTTTGGTTTTTGATTAGTTTAATGTGTAGTTTCTAAAACCTAAATAACTTAGAATTCCATCTCTTTTCCTATATAAACCCACCCAAACTCCCACTTCCTCTTCACTAAAAGATTTTTTAGATTGACCAACCTCTTACCACATATCTCTATAATCCTCCCACGGCACCCCATGCTCCTAAGAATCCTCTCTCAAGCCTCTCCCAAGCCTTTGGGATCACACTTCCAAGTAAGGGATTTCTTCCTTTCTCATTATTGTCCAAATTTATTTCTGTTGTTATACCCTTTTATTTTAAATTAAAAATGTTAGTTTATTATTTAAAACCTCTACCATACTGAACTCATTATGTTTTAATTATGATATACCTATTTATCTCTCATTAATGCCTCCCATGTACACCTATTACCATGCCAAAATTCTGTAAGGAATTTCTCTCTTCTCATTTACATTAAAGTAATTCTTTTTTATTATGATTCTAAATTCCATTAAAAATGTTGGTACATGTATATATATGACCCCATTACATCCCATTTCTTTTACATATGGTGATACACCCCTTTATCTCTCATCTTCCATTTTTATGAATTCTTATGTCACACCATTATGCTTATGAAATTTCATCTCGATTTTCCAATCCAAAGTCATTTTGTAGTGAATACCATGATCATTTAACTATCATGGGTGTTGAAATTTATTCACATTTACATATTGATTATATAGTTTCATGTACAAATTCCACATTCCTTTATCATGGAATAAATGATTTTTTTAATTAATCCATATTATATGATCCATGTGGCACGCTTATGCATGGAATGAAATGATTAAGAAGTGTGTGCCCAGATTGTGCTCCAATGCAATGGGTAACAATTACTATCATAATATGTCAAGGGAAATGATAAATTAATAATGATAATTCAAGTTCAATAAGGGTTTACTAATTGTCCATGTCAAATGATCCTTGTTTCATTCTAATATCATGTTAAATGTTGTTTCCACATTTCCATGTTATGATAATCATGCTATATCATGACTTTATGTTCATGTTTCTCTTTTTCTCTATTGGTATTCATATTTCCAAACATGTACTATATTCTTCCTTTAATGAGTTATTTACTCCCTTATCGGGATTTATAGATCACCCATTTCTTAAGAATATCCTCAGGTTATCCCATGCAATGCTAACTATGAAGGAATGTGTGTGGTCATGTCAAATATGTTTTCAATAAAGATGTGAATTTTATGGTCTAAGTTTTTATGTAATGTTCCTAATTTTCCAAGATACTAGACCTCTCGATCCTCATAGTTGTCTTAAGTTAAATTTTGCGTATTAAATCATGATTAAGTTTGTAATAAATTGAAGGCTTTTACAGTTGGTATCATAGTATAGGTTTAGTATTTTTTGGTATTAGGATTAGAAAACCCTAGTGAATGCCTTAGGGATAAGGCTAAGTATAATAAAAACATCCTGAAAGTTTGGTGATTAATTAGTAGGAGGTTTATCAAGAAAATACATCCCTGTCTGGATGTGAAAAGGTAGAGGTGGCTCTATAAAATATGTATCTAGGGGTAAAACTCGAGAAAACCGCTTTGAGCTAGACTCCAACGGGAACAGGTGCACGACAATAAGCCTTGATGCACTCTTGGTTACAAAACTCCCTGGGGATATGATTTGGTAAATTCCTAAGCATAGTATGAACCATTATTAAGAGAATAAATAAAAATTCCCCTAAAAATATATGTTGGGAAGTAGATCATGGATAATATAGATTGAAACTAATCAATTCAATAGTTTAGAAGATAAATGCAATCTATAAGTTATCCTTTTAATGTCATTGGGTTCTCTATTATGTGTTAAAATGTTTAAGATACTCATCTCTAATTTTTCTTTTATTCTAGACAATGACCAGTAATATGTGGTATATGGCTAACAATCGATGCGAATGGGAAACATGAGGAATTTCCCAATGATATTCCCAATCAAATGGGATCTCAAGTAGGACATATCCTGATTATTCCAAACCAGCATTCAAAAATCATGATTAATAGTTGTAACTTTGTTGAATGATTAAGGAAATAAAGGTAAAGGAAGAAGACATCTCATGAATTTCCATCTTATAATGGTGATAAGGGGACGAGAACCCAATTTCCTTCGTTTAACAAGTGTGTCAAGAGGCACCATGGGATGTGTCACAAAGGGAATAATAGACATTATAAGTGTGGAAAGGAAAGTTATAATGTATCCAATTGACATGAAATCATGGATAATGTGATGGATGGAAACAATGTTCCATCTAAGGCATCTTACACAGTATTATGCTATAAATGTAGAGAAGTCGGGCATTACCCAAGACAGTGCTCTATCATAACAGTTGAGAAGCATGATGAGCATCAACAATCTCTATGATCAAGGGAGAACGGGAAGTAATATGCTAATATAGATAATGATGAATAAATTACATGTAACAACAACTTTAAAGTAGTGTATGTCATAATGTATCTCAATGCATATCCTATTAGTATATATTTTATGTTTTCTAGGAACATTGAGTCCCCATCAGAAATGATATTAAATCATTAGAGAAAAAACTACTATATGTGTTGTATCACATGCTAAAGTTGGTGGGAATGTTCCTTTTCAAAAGTTTTATAATTCTCCCTTTGATGGATTTTGAGGCAAAAAGAAAAATTCATTTCCAATGATTAAATGAAATTGTAAGTTCATGAGAAAAACTATCCAACACATAAACTGGAGTTGGTTGTAGTAATCCTCATTTTGAAAATTTGGCGGCATTACCTCGTTGTAGAGAAGAGTGAATTATATATGGATCACAAAATCCTCAAGTATATTGTTCCCGACGCTTTTACACCGGGGCGCGCGCACGCGTTTGTCACGCATGGGAGGACGCACGGCTCGCTGTACCGCATTCCCGCTTTCCAAAGGCGGGCGGCATCTGTTCCTTATTCAGGGGCGTCTTCTCCTTGATCGAAACCGGGATGATGGGATTTTGGTTCTTCCTTCCATGGATTCCTCCTCAGAGCTCGTCACATAATTCGGGTCTCCCTTATAGATTTAAGATGGGTTCTTGAAGCTCATTCCCGGCACTATATCTGCATGGACGCCAGTTAATTACGATGCTTCCATCAAGACTCTCCAAGGGGTCTTGTTGGGGCAGCAACCTTCGGTGAGGAGGACGGACACGTTGGGGTGTCGTTGGCATGTCTTGACGCTGGGGATCATCATGTTTGTCTTCTGTCCCTTATCACAGGGCTTCTAAATGGCGTGGAAGCCCGAGGCATCCCACATCGAATGAGGGGAATTGTGTACCATATGAGGTTTTCCTCAGCTTCTCATGTTTAACGCAAGGTATGTCACGAGTTTAACGTCTTGCGGAGACAGATCAGACTGATCAAAACACTGAGAGTGGATCGTATTGAAGGACCCCCTAGGGGGGAACACTGATGCTGGGGCCAGCACGTGGGCGGCTTCCCGGATACTATGGAGTGGGATGGGGTGGCATGATCTCACAGGGATGTGGCGTCCCAGGCAAGGATCAGGATGGATGATGGAGTGACGGTCTTGAACCTCGTGGAGGATTCCTACGTATCCTCATGGTAGGGAATCAAAGTCCATGTAGTTCGGTGATACGGTGGGACACCTGAAAAGGCGACCCGTGATAATGGACACATGGATTGGAGCCTGGAGGAAGTAAGATCTCCGGGCTAGGGAATGAGCTTCCCAAGGCATGTGGGCCCAAGGGGGGGAATTCAGGATGAGACGTGGATGTGAGGAATGGGGCTTATGCTCTAAGATGGCACAAGAGGGGGAATACAGTTTAACATCATGTGGGATGAGATACAGTTTAACGTCATGCGGGATGAGGGCATACAGTTTAACGTCATGTGGGATGAGTGATATGGGGCTTACGCTCTGAGGCGGCCCATGGTGGATATGGGGCTTACGCTCTAAGGCAGCCCATGGTGGATATGGGGATTACACTCTGAGGAGGCCCATGGTGGCCGGGGGAACCGACGTGGAGAGGTCGGAACGACCGGGTGGTGGGCTTGAACCTTGTGGAGGCTTCCTACGTAACTTGCGTTAGCACGGATCAAAGTCCACGTAGTTCGCTAGCATGGGGCTTATGCTCTGAGGCGGCCCATGGTGGATATGGGGCTTACGCTCTGACAACCGGTTCCCGGTGACAGCACAACCACCCCGCCCTTAACATGGCCATCGGGTCCTGGCCTACCAGGTACCACCAGTTGCCCCGCAGACACGTGGGGCCCACCCTAGGGTCCACCCACATGCCTGAACGGGTCATCTGACTAATGATAGTCCCCACAGGCCAACACATGTCCTTTCTAGTGTGTTTTGTCCTCACTCACACACACCCTGGGAAACTTCCCAGAAGGTCACCCATCCTGATCACTACTCCAGGCCAAGCACGCTTAACTGTGGAGTTCTCATCAGACAGGCTCCCTAAAAGGAAGGTGCACCTTGTTGACATGAGTCATTTCATTTAGTCATTTAACCCTTTCTCATTTGGGGATGTTACAATCACCCCCCCCCCCCCTTTAGAGCACAACGCCCTCGTTGTGGGCCCTACATCTCAACCCAGACAGTGCACCGCACTTAAGGCTGGGTACCACCTCTGATACCAAATGTGACAACCGGGTCCCAGGGACAGCACAGCCACCCCGCCTTAACATGTCCGTCGGGTCCTGGCCCACCAGGTACCACCGGTTACCCCGTAGACACGTGGGGCCCACCCCAGGGTCCACCCACGTGCCTGAACGGCTCATCTGACTTATGATAGTCCCCACAGGCCAACACATGTCCTTTACAGTGTGTTTTGTCCTCACTCACACACACCCTGGGAAACTTCCCAGAAGGTCACTCATCCTGATCACTACTCCAGGACAAGCACGCTTAACTGTGGAGTTCTCATCAGACAGGCTCCCGAAAAGGAAGGTGCACCTTGTTGACATGAGTCATATCATTTAGTCAGTTAACCTTTTCTCATTTGGGGATGTTACATACGCTCTGAGGTGGCCCATGGTAGATATGGGGCTTACACTATGAGACGGCCCATGATGGCCGGGGAACCGACGTGGAGAGGTCGGAATGACCGGGTGGTGGGCTTGAACCTCATGGAGGCTTCCTACGTACCATGCGTTAGCACGGATCAAAGTCCACATAGTTCACTGGCATGGGGCTTATGCTCTGAGGCGGCCCATGTTGGATATGGGGCTTACGCTCTGAGGTGGCCCATGGTGGATATGGGGATTATGCTATGAGGCGGCCCATGGGGGAAACAGGGGCTTACGCGTGGTTAGCGGCCCTGGGTGTCGGGGCTTACTCCAAAGTGGAGGCCCCATATCCACCATGGTCCGCCTCAGATCATAAGCCCCATATCCACTCTAGGCTACCTCAGAGTGTAATCCCCATGCCAGCGAACTATGTCGACTTTGATCCGTGCTAATGCATGGTACGTATGAAGCCTCCACGAGGTTCAAGCCCACAACCTGGTCATTCCAACCTCTCCACGTCGGTTCCCCGGCCACCATGGGCCGTCTCAGAGCGTAAGCCCCATATCCACCATGGGCCGCCTCAGAGCGTAAGCCCCATATCCATCATGGGCCGCCTCAGAGCGTAAGCCCCATGCCAGCGAACTACGTGGACTTTGATCCATGCTAATGCATGGTATGTAGGAAGCCTCCATGAGGTTCAAGCCCACCACCCATTCCGACCTCTCCACGTCGGCTCCCCGGCCACCATGGGCCGCCTCAGAGCGTAAGCCCTAGATCACTCGTCCCGCATGACGTTAAATTGTATGCCCTCGTCCCGCATGACGTTAAACTGTATATCTTCCCGCATGACGTTAAACTGTATACCCCCTCTTGGGCCGTCTCAGAGAGTAATCCCCATGCCTCACATCCACGTCTCATTCTGACTTCCCCCCCCCCCCTCGGACCCACATGCCTTGGAAAGATCATTCCCTAGCCCGGAGATCTTACTTCCACCAGGCTCCAATCCATGCATCCATTCTCACAGGTCGCCTTTTCAGGTGTCCCATTGTATCACCGAACTATGCGGACTTTGATTCCCTTCCATGGGGATATGTAAGAAGCCTACCTGAGGTTTAAGCCCGTCACTCCATCATCCATCCTGATCCTTACCCGGGCTGCCACATCCCGGTGAGATCATGCCATCTCATCCCACTCCATAGTATCCAGGAATCCACCCACGTGCTGGCCCCAACATCGGTGTTCCCCCTAGGGGGTCCTTCAATTTGATCCAGTATCAGTGTTTCGATCAGTCGGATCCGTCTCTACAAGACATTAAAATCGCGGCATACCTCGTGTTAAACATGGGAAGCTGAGGAAAACCTCAGATGATACACAATTCCCCACGTTCGATGTGGGATGCCTTGGGATTCCGTGCCCTTGAGAATCCCTGTGATAAGGGACAGAAGACAGACATGCTGATCCCCAGCATAAAGACATGCCAACGACACCCCAACGTGACTATCCTCTTCACCAAAGGTTTCTGCCCCGACAATACCCCTTGGAGCATCTCGACGGAAGTAGCGTACTTAACTGGCATCCATGCAGATATGGCGCTGGGAACGAGCTTCACGAACCCGTCTTAAATCTATAAGGGAGACCCGGATTAGGTGATGAGCTCTGAGGAGGAATCCACGAAAGGAAGAACTAACATCCCATTATCCCGGTTTTGATCAAGGAGCAGACGTCCCTGAATAAGGAAAGGATGATGCCCACCTTTGGAAAGCGGGAATGCGGGGCAGCGAGCCACGCGTCCTCCCATGCGTGAGGGACGTGCACGCGTGCGCCCCGGCTTAAAAGCATCGGAAACAGAAAATGGTTAACCCAACATGAATGAAGATATAATCCCGCACCACACCGTACAATCCCACAAGAGAGATCGAGTCACAGAAATCCACGCAAAGGATCTTAGTTTTAGGTCTTAGGACTCAGACCAAAGGAGAAGGGGAATGGGAGACACACGTTAAAGCGGCTGAAAAACCCAACGTGAGTGTGGGGAAAATCCCTGCCTACTATGTGCTCCTGGGGACGCATTTAGGCCGAGAGACTGAACACGAAAAGTTAGGCTGGGCCTGTGGGGAAGTTTCCAGGCGCTCCTATATATCTCAGAAGGATGATAATCAAGCCACATGTAGTTCTTGAGAGGTAGCATGGCACGATATGGTGCCTGTGCAAAGGACGAAGGAGTCGGGCGGGTCTAGCCCTCGCACCAAAAGAAGCGGCATTTGATATGTCTTGTTTGTTCTTGAAGGTAAATGGTTTATATTTTGTGGGGAGACTGGCCTAGGGTATAAATTCCTGGAATCTCCACAATAATCAAGCCATAGCAGGCGATGACAAGCGGCATGGTAATCGACCAATACTTGGAGTGATGTCCCCCATGGGGAGGTCATCACAATGCGGTGCCATTTTTCACTGTGTGGCTAGGACGATGTCATCATATTTTATGGTCGTATGGTTTGGACCAGCAGCACAGTTTAAGTTCATATGGTTTGGACCAATAGTACAGTTTAAGATCGTAAGGTTTGGACCAACAACACGGTTTAAGGTCGTATGGTTTGGACCAAAAACACAGTTTAAGGTCGTAAGGTTGGGACCAAGAGCACAGTTTAAGGTCGTATGGTTTGGACCAACAGCACAGTTTAAGGTCGTAAAGTTTGGACCAACAGCACAGTTTAAGGTCGTATGGTTTGTAACAACAACACAGTTTAAGGTCATAAGGTTTGGACCAACAACACAGTTTAAGGTCGTAAGGTTTGGACCTACATGAACATGCACGATGTGATAAAGCATACCTTATGCGGGTGAGGGCGTAATCCCATACCATGATCGTGCGTGGTTCCGAGAGAGGAGCCTCGGGCCAAAAGGGGCCTATGAGGGTTCAACAATCAGGGGGTAGGAGATGCCAGCTCCCAGCTATGCTGGGCCCGAAATGCAATGTCTGGGCGACTCCTTGTTCCCCATGGGGATGAGGTTCAGGATGCACGCAACCTGTAGAGAAGAGACCCAAGCACATACTCTAGCGCTCAGATCGCGGGAGCCCCGAGAGACACCGTTACGCAGCTCGGTCTGTCTGATGTGTGGCGCTGTATTGAGGGTTAGTACAATGAGTGTCAATATTCCACCCTGACACGGTGGGGGAGGAACACAATGTGAATCAGGAAACCAACATTCAAGGCCCGAGGAAGTCGACATGAAGACTGAGGATTACTGCTGACCATGTTCACAACACAGCATCCTGTCGCGTTAGACTATAAGTAGGGGCAAACAAATGAGTATCAACAACTGACCATATTTGCAACACGTGATTTGTATCAATTTGTCGCCCAAAACCCTCAGGGGGAATTGGCCTGTGATGGTAGGAGAGCCCTTAGGCGTTGTATCCAGGCTGTTCTTGGGGGTCCCTCCGGGTGTGAAGGATGGTGGGGCCTGAATGAAGGGGAACACGAAGCTTGAGAAGTGGATGAAAAATTTTCTAAGTCGAATTTGACACTCCAGGTCCTAGACCAGAGTACTCTGAACACATTATTAGACCACTGGAAAGGGTCTAAGGGCTCAGTCTGAGAGCGGCCAAAAGATGGCAGATTCTTGAGGGAAGGTCAGGGCAAAAGACAGAGGCAACAAGAAGATTGTAGGATCTCCTAAGAGACGGGGCTGGACCTGAAATCTAAGTATTTATGTGGTCCTACATATCCCATAAATATGGGAATCAAGCCACACGTAGTTCTAGAAGGCGCCTTTTAATGTCATGGGGAACATGACATAGGAAGGCTAATCCTAAGAACAGGGTGCGTGTGGTGCAGCTATTGCAAACCCGGCGTGAATTAGGACATAATCCCATACCACACCACACGATCCTGTGTTCAAGGTCCCAAAGGTGAGAAAGACACGATGCATTAGCGGACCTCGAGCTGGACCCAAAGACGGAAGGTCTGGGTGTTCCTGGGGCTGGACCCGAGGCGAAATGTCTGGGTGTTCCTGGGGCTGGACTCGAGACAAAATTTTTGGGAATTCCTACGTATCTCATTAGGATGAAATTCAAGCCATACATAGTTCTAGAAGCACAGTTTAACGTCATGTTTGATGAAATACGGATCTTAGTTTTAGGTCTTAGAACTCGGACCAAGGTGTAGTTTAGGGTCATGTTGGACCTTAAGGTCATGCTGGACCAGCAGGAGGCTTAGGCAAAGTACTACTTAAGGAACCTGGAGTTGGTGGGAGGAGTTATGTGCTCACCATCCATAGTCACCAGGGAATACACGCCATTGAGATAGACCTTATGGAAAATAAAAGGCCCCTCCCACTTGGGCTCCAACTTGGGTGGTTTCCTGCCGGGAATCATTGGCGCTCTGAGAGCCCGCACCTAGTCACCTTGCAGGAAGGAGCAGAGGCAAACCTTCTTATTGAAAGATTGAGCCATCCTGCTCTGATTCCTTTCCAAGTTATGTAAAGAGTGAAGCCTACTTTCGTCCAGCACTTCCAATTCGGCAAGATGGATTTCGGCAACTCTATCCGGCACTTGCTGGTTGTAGACCACCTTGTGTAATGAGGGAAACTGGATCTCGATGGGCAGGACGGCCTCAGCTCCGTATACCAGGGAAGACAGAGTCACCTGGGTGGAGTTATGAGTCATCGTCCTCTAAGACCAGAGGGCGTTGGGGAGCTTGTCCGGCCAACTTTTCTTATTCTGACCAACCATCATTTGCAGAATGTTAGAGAGGGTTTTGTTAAATGCCTCAATCTATCTATTCGCCTGTGCGTGGTAGCGGGAGGTGTGGTTAGAGAAAATGTTGTACTTAGCGTAGAATTTATTCAGCTCAGCTGCTCGGAAGTTGGATCTGTTATCCGTGAGGATAGCGTGAGGTACTCTAAACCGATAGATGATATTGGAGCTCACGAAGTCAGCGATAGAACAGGCCTTGACTTCCCCAAGAGGGATTGACTTCACCCACTTCGAGAAGAAATCCGTAGCGGTTAAGATGAACTGACACTGGCGGGCCGTCGCCAGCGGTTAAGGCCCTACGACATCCAACCCCCAGACTGCAAAGGGACAAGAATACTTGGTAGTATGAAGAGGCTCTGGTGGCTGATGCACAAAGTTAGCATGAACTTGGCATGCATGACACCTCTTGGCATACTCAATGCAGTCGTAGATCATGGAAGGCCAGAAGTATCCCAGCCTCTAAATCTGGTGGGAAAAATTTGACCCGGCCTGGTGGGCGCCACAGGAACCAGCATGCACTTCTTGCATGACCTGTGGGATCTCGACTCCTTGAAGACAACGGAGGAGAACACCATCAAATCTGCACCTGTAAAGGAGATGCTCAAGGCTGGGACCACTCTGAAGGGTGAACTGTGGCGTGCGGCATCGGATTCGTTCTCGCTCGGCTCGGTCCAGCGGAATATTATTGTGATGGAGATATTCAACCAAGGGCGTCCTACAGTCAGGAACTATCCCGATTACCACGCCTAAAGCCCTCGGGGATCCTGAAGTAGGGGCACCAGTGGTGAGATGGTTCACTCGCGGGCCAAGATCGCCATCCGGAAGAACAGGAGAAATGACTCTCCAGTGCGCCACGTGGATGATTAGGTCATCCTGTTCGGGCTCCACAAGTGATGTGGTCAGGCTGGACAAAGCATCTGCTCGACTTTTCTGCGACCGGGGAATGAGAATGACCTCTGGCCGGGAGGGGAACTTAGCCATTAGATGGAGGGTTCACTCCAACAATGGAACGAGTTCCGGCTTTCTGATAGCATAGTCACCATTGACCTGCTTGATGACTAGCTCAGAGTCCCTCTTTACATACAGATAGGGTACGTCAATCTCGAGAGCCAACTCGAGGCCAGTAATGAGGGCATGATACTCTGCCTCATTGTTGGTGCAGCCTTCTGACAACAGAAATGAATACGGAAGAACGGCTTTCTCCAGAGTGATGAAGACAATACCCAAGACCACTCTGTTAAGCCTAGGATCATTGAGCCTTCTACCGGTGGGGATACGGGAGGCACCGTCAAAGTGCATCTGCCAACATGGGATGGTGTGATCGACTGAGAGGATTTCCTCAATAGGAAAGCCTAGATCCAGTGGCTGCTCCACGGAGGTTGGGTGGGAAACTAAGAAGTCTGCCAACGCCTGTCCTTTGAAATCCTTCTGAGGTACGAACCGGATGTCAAACTGTTGCAGGATCACCGCCCAGAGCACCAATCGGCCGGTCAACATAGGTCAGTTCAGGATGTATTTCAACGGGTCTACCCGAGAGACCAGTTGTACCTCGTGGTGCTGCAAGTAGTGCCGCAATTTCTTCATGGAAAATACGAGCGCCAGGCAGCTCTTCTCGATGGGAGAATATTTAATTTCCACGTCGATGAGCATGCGGCTGAGGTAGTAGAGGCTATTCTCTATTCCCTCGTTGTTCTTCTGGGTGAGAAGTGCGCCGAGGGATCACTCCAGGGAGGTCACGTAAAGGACTAGCGGCTTTCCTGAAACGACAGGCATAAAGACCGGAGGTTGAAGTAGATACTTCTTGATTTCCTCAAAAGCGATCTGACACTCTTCATCCCATTCGTAGGTGGCTCCCTTCTTCATGAGCTGAGAAAAGGGCTTACACTTGCAGTCCAGATTCATGATGAATCTGCGTATATAGGCTAAGTGTCCTTGAAGGGCTCTCAGCTCCCGAATATTACTCGGGGGAGGCATCTGACTGATGGCCTTGATCTTGTCTGGGTCGATCTCGATGCCTCGATACCTAACAATGAAGCCAAGAAACTTTCCGGAGGTGACCCCGAAGGCACACTTCAACGGGATCATCTTCAAGTGGCGAGAACGGAGGAATTCGAACACTTTCTCAAGGTATTTGAGATGGTTCTGGCACTGGTGAGACTTAACCACCAAGTCGTCCACATAGCACTCCACCAACATCCTGAGAATCAGCTTTAATATGAGGTGCATGGCCCGTTGATAGGTGGCACCTGCATTCTTTATGTCGAAGGTCATAAACTGGTATTAGAAAGTACCCTGGGGGCCCTGAAGGCAGTGAACTCTTCATCCTAAGGGGCCATCCGGATCTGGTTGTACCCAGAGTACCCATCCATGAAGGAAAGGGCTTGGAACCCGGCCATGGCATCGATCAAAAACTCTGTCATGGAAAGGGGAAAATCATCCTTCAGACAGTGTAGATTGAGATCGTCGAATTCGATACATACCCTGATCTTCCCGTTATTATTCTTGACTGGCACAATGTTGGCTAGCCACTTGGGGTATTGGACTTCTTTGAAGAAGTTGTCTTTGATGAGATTATCAACTTCGGCCTCATCCATGGCACCATGAGAGAGGAGAATCCTTCTAGGAGGCTGCTTGAACCCGCGATGGTTTGCTGGAAGGCCAAGGCGGTGGACGGCTACCTGGGGATCTAGTCCTGGCATCTCTTCATAACTCCAGGCAAACACTTCACGGTGCTGTCTGAGGAAGTCTATGTACCGTTGTCATTCCTCTGGGGCATAGCGGCACTGACCAATGTGGGTCTCGGGTCCGCCTCGCTACCGAGGTTCACCTGAACTAACTCGTCAACCGTGGTGGGGACGCCCTCCTCAAAGGCAGGAGGAGCATCTTCCATGTCCTCCTCTCCGCTTGTGGAAGGATCATCCATGGGGGGAGCCGTTTCGGGGCTGCTAGACCCTGATGGGAAGCTGGTGCTGGCTTGGGCAGTAGAGGTCATCACGTCAGAGGACCCATGCACTGCGGAGAACATGGAGACAATGTCGGTTCATCCAATCCCATCTGGCCTTCAGCCCAAGGGGCTACACTTTATGACATCAAAGCGGTAGTGGCGCGTTGGCTTGAGCCGATCGATTCCGGCCTGGCGAAACAGACTTGTATGACATACTGTCGTTGCCATGAGCCCAACATCCTGATATCGTACAGGGGTAGGAGGCTCAGGGATCACCTGAGCCTGGCTGGTGTAAGAGTATGAGGTGATTTCCCACCATCGCTTGGACCCGGAAATATGCCTTCCTCTGGTACCCAAAACAACAAAACATTGCCCCATGTCGGGGGTTGTGGCCTCCAACCGATGGATTGGGAAGACATATGCGTCGTCCAAACCTGCACAGGGACCACTCGTGATAGTGGCGGGCTCGACCTCACCTGCCATGATCTTCTTGTCCTTGCTCTTGTAATAATCAGCGTCCAGATAAAGGGATTCACAAGAGGCAAAAGGAGACACACCTCCTTGGAGCACACCCACTCGACCCTTAAGGGAGTATTTGAGGCACTGGTGATACGAGGAGGGGACCGCCACGTGAAGGTAGAGCCATGGCTTGTCCATCAATGCGTTGTAGGCAGTTTCCTTGGAGAAAACCATGAATTCAGTATTGGCTATTAGGCCACCGAACTGGGTCATCAGACGAATCTTGCCGAGTGGAGTTTGCTCGGTCTTGTCATACCCCTGGATCCTGAGGTCGGAGGGAGTTAAATCATCCTCAGACAACCCCAATTTCTGCAGTGTCCGAGTTGGGATGAGGTTAATCACGGTACCCGTGTCAACAAGACAGCGGAAAACTTCCACGCCATTGAACTGGCTGGTGATGTACAGTGGGCGAATGTGCCCCTGTATGGGAGGTTCTTCATCTTCACCGGAAAACGAGATAACCTCCTGACATTTGGCATCCTCAATCTCCCCGATGTGGATGGATTTTGTGGCCGCCACCTCCGTCTCGAACTGGAGGGGGCTCCTTTGAGCCTCGGAGAGCACCTCGCACATTTAAGACAATAGGAAAAGGGCCTCAAGGATAGAAATCCTTGCCGAAATTCCGACCATGTGCTTCAGAACATCATACTTTCAAGCCAAACGCGAGCTTCTGCTTATAGGAGGCCGCTCTGCGATTGGAGGCATGACGGGCCCTGTCGACGGGACCGGTGACTGACTGGTACTAGGGATGTGTCGTTGTTCACTAGTCGAAGCCCGGGAGGTGGCTGCCGCATTAGGACCGGAAGGCTGTAGTCGGCCGGTGGCAGGGCTGGGCTGGTCGCGACACAGACGAGATGGTCCTACTTGATCCAGCAACACAAACGGTGGGGGAGGTGAACCTGTCGACACTGAGTGAGGGGACCGCGTGCGCTGATCTCTATATCGGGCCTGCTGCCTGGTCTTAGTAGCGTGCACGGCCAGACTGGAGGTGACGACTTCCGTGCCCCGGTGATTCACGTAGCCATGGCTCCGCCGATGTTGGCGACGGTTGGGGACATTGGGGAGGTCCACCTGGTGTTCCTCATCGTCAGGAGCCAAAAAGGGATTTACCAACTCTGCGGTGTTAACCGAAGCATACCCCGGGCTTTCAATTGAGGAGTCATCCACTAACGGACGAAGTCTTTGAGGGATCCCCATCTCTGAGGGCATAAAATTGCCAAGCGTGCGAGAAGATGATGGCACTGGCAGGGCGTATTCTTTCTTCTTGTGTCGCCGCTTGCTCTTCTGGGAAGAGGTAGGCTGGGACGATGATGCCAAAGCGGCGCTTGCAGATTCTGAGGGCTCTGGCTGACTCAGGAGGGCACGGATGATGCCATGGGCACGGCCAACCATCCTGCAGGCCATCCAGTTGTTATAATTCCGGGACCCATTGTCAAAAACCTGCTGCCACTCATCCTTGTTGCCGCTGCTGCCATCTGATCTCACGAAGACACCTGCCACCTGCGCCGGGGCTGGGCCCAACTTGACTATGTTGTTGTCAATCTGGTCTTGGATCCAGTCCTTTAACACATAGAATCACTGGATAGTGTGCCCCAGGATCCAGTGATAAGGGCAGTAGTTAGGGTGATCAGTGAGATGCACCTCTTCTGGCTTCCGGCACTCAGGCAGCCGCACGATCCTCTGCTCCATGGCGCTACGGAAATAGTCGTGGACCTGGGCCTCTTCAAATGAGTAAGTATGATTCCTTCTGTCTGGAAATGGGGCTCTTGGAGGCTGACCATGATTAGGGGTCGGAGGAGCATGCCGAGGAGGTAGAGCCTGATTATCTCGCCTGGGTGGTGGCGGCGCGTTACGCGGAGGAGCCTGTCGATTTTTAGGCGGTCGCTGCTGGGCTGGAGGTTGTGCCCGTGGGGGTGGACCCCTATGGGGCTGATGAGATGGCCTTACTGGTAGCAACTCTAGCTATCTGGGGGCCTCTATCTGGGCTACAGTAGCGAGCTCGTCTCTGGCGGGTCTCCTTGTATTGATTACAGGAGGTAGCGGGTGTGCCTAGCTGGCCTGTTGCAGGGCTTCTTTGAGGCGTTGAGCCTTGTATGACAAATCTCAGAACCCTCCAGGGTAATTCTGGGTGATCAGAGAAAGAACCAGGTTTTCCTTGACGTTCCCTACACACATTTTCCGTAATTTCTCCTGAGTTAGTGGCATGTCAAGGGAGTACGTGAGCACCTTCCACTGGGCGATGAAGTCCGCGACCCGCTCATCGGGCCTTTGTTTCACCTGAAGAGGTCTGCAATGTTCGTCTTCTGGGTTGTCGAACTGAACTGGTATAGGAATCGCCGGCGAAGGTCCTCCCATCTAGTCACAGATCCAACAGGGAGTTGGTTGTACCAGACTAAGGTTGGTCCTTCCAATGTCTGAATGAAGCAACGGAGGTAGCCTCCTACTGCGCCGGAGTCCCTAACATAGGCCCGCACGCCAAGTTGAAGTTGTAGAGACCCGAAGCTTAACGTACATGGACATTACATTACATTTGCGTAATACTTAGTACATAACAAAAAAACAAACACACAAGGATCGTAATAGTTTAGTGTCTTTGGAAACTCGGAATATAATCTTCTAATCGTGGTGAAAGATCTTCAAAATCTCCCATAAAGATCTTCCTTTTTTTTACCTAAAACCTTTCTTTATATCCTGGGGAAAAGAAAACATAAAAGGGTGAGCTAAAATGCTCAGAAAGGGTAAACAAAAGAAATATCAATCACATCATATACATAAGCACATAACTTTTGGAAATCTTAACCTGCAAAAGAGATCATAATTTCATAACATGGGGTAAATCATGGCAGTGAAATGTAATCACAATAATCATAACCTAAAACATGAAACTTTGTGGAATTCACACATAATCATAGAGAATCATTTCTTGTTAGTCAAGACTCATTTCCAAGACTATCTTAGTGGACAAATTCCCTTTCTGAATCGAGTAACCCTCATTTCAGTCCTGTTTCACTGAACCGGTATAACCTACCGTTCCTGCCCTGTCTATCTCATGAGATATAAAATCTTTACCCAATGCATTGGAGGGAGATATAGGTCCCACCCATCTTATAATGAATCCTTTCTTATGTGTGCCACATAATCATAAATCATACATCATTTCATAACCCATTTAATAAAAATGGGATTCTTAAACAACATGACATCATAAAACAATTCATATAAGATAAAGGAATTCATAAAAATGCTTCCATCACAACATAATCAAATCCATGTAATAATAGGGATAAAAACAGAACCCTTTTATTATCTTAGATGGAAAATAATTTTGATAAAATACTTGAACTTCATTCTTGAGGAAAATATCCTTTCTACTTCAAAAACACTTTTCCTTTCTTAACATGTCATACAATTTTAAACTAAAAGAAGTTGATTAAAAATAAACTTGAATACTTGTAAAGGAAGCTTCTTGGAAATAATTTTTTACAAATCCATTCATGTCGTATAAGTTAAAAAAAAATTATTCGTACTTTTTTCTGAAAAGTCAAAAAGCACCTCGTATGAAAAACGTCAAAAGATTCCTTTCATATTTTTTACTAAAAACTCACCGAAGGGTAAAATTGGATTTAAACAATTGTAGTTGGATGGAAATAATATTACATATTGAGGAAACATGGATGTGGATGATAAAATACACCCCATTAAATACTTACGAATAAACAATCTCGGATAAAAATGAGATTGTGATATTTCCCTTACCTTAGGTCTGATTTGCTTCATATGTGTCCGAACCTCCTCTTCTTTGAAGCGCCTCTTTGAGACCTCCTATTAGGGCACTAAAATTGGTCTTTGAGGAAGACCAGAACCTCTAGGATGTTTCTAGGGAAGTGGAGAAGAGATTTTGGCAGGGGTGGGCCGAGCTTGAGTGCTCAAATTGGTGTGAGGAGGAGGGGGAGGAGGTGTCCTTTTATAAGGGAGGAGAGGGGCACCTTAGGAATATCTCAAAATATTATTTTATATTAAAGTCAAAATCGGTTTATAATGGTTCCAAAGGGTCTTATTTCGAAGCTAAAGTGGAGATGGGTAGAAATCCTATCATCCAATAGGATTTAGACAAGTTTAGGGTATTATTTTAACCTTATCAATTAGATTTAACTCTAAGTTAAATAATTTAACTTTTACCGTGTCTTTTTGTTTTCTTTCACTATATGGTTAATACACTTACTATAACATGTCAAAAGAACCCCAAATTGTATATTATTAATACCTATTTCCTTATCTAAGTAATTTGGCCGAACCTTATATTTTTAGGAATAAAATAACAATTAATAATATAATATTTGATTTAAAAACTATTTTTTGTCAATTTTGACAATATTTGATACATGATTTTTTGGAAAGTCATAACAGAATTATATGTTCAAACAAAGTTGATTAAATCAACAATAATATATCATAGTAACCTAGAAAATTAGTGTAATTCATAAAAAGTCTCAAATTACATTTATTTTGGTATTTATAATATCAATTATGTCAATATTTCATTAATAAGATAATTACTGCATCATCTTTGTGTCATAAATAAATTAAATTATTTGATGTCTAAAAATTAAAAATAAAATACCATAATGTATGAAATCCTTTTATCTTTCTAATGAATATTTACAATCGAATTTATCTTATGTACAACCCTATATTAAAAATGTTTTAGTAAATAAACTTTGATTTTGACTCTTTTAACTCTTCTTTGAATTAAATAATAATAAATGTCCTAATCTAATCCAAGTGGGCCTAAATGGCCATATTTTATTCCTAAGCTTGTTTTTGGTCGAATTACACTTGTCCAATTGAATTAGTACATGTGTTAGGGTAATAATAATATCATTTTTACCCTTAATTACCCTATTTACTTTTAACCGTGGTAAATAAAAGTAAAAAGTTACTATTCACCAAAAATTATTTTCATCTCATTGAACCAAATTTTACTTACTGACATCAACCGTGTCTCTCGAATTTTTGAAATTCCATTCACAGAAGCGGTAAAATTAAGATTTATGAAGAAATTAATTTTTTTAACTACCACTTAGTAGTTTCATTATTCATCAAAAATTGATGTTTTTCAGAACAATGAAAAAATTTCATCCTAAGCTATATTTCATATTCTGAATTCAAAAATGAAGTCTATTTTACCAAATTCATATCATAGAAGTTGCATTAATTAATTTTATAATTAAATCCCGTTGTTAAAACAAAGAGCGTGTTTTTAAGAAACAATATCTATCAAAAGATTGACACTTGTTTATGTCTGGTTTAAATGTGAAATTACATCCAATGACCAACATTGTATTAAATTGTAAAAATATATTCTAAATATACTTTAAAACCACTCAAATTAATAATTTATCACTATTAATTATTTCGATTGAAAAAGTTGTTTTTAACTAAAATTTAGTAATTTTCACTATTCATCAAAATATGAAAGTTATCCGAAAATCACCAAAATTTCACCTTAAGCTAAATTCGATACTCCGAATCCAAAAATAAAGTCCATTTTGAGAGCTGAAATTTCTAAAATTTTAAAAGGTGGTTATTACTATTCATAACGGCTAGTTTTAATAATATTTTAATAGCATATCGTTGTTTAGTGAAACTCACTATTACGTACTACACACGCTATCGAGGAAGGTCGTGATTGCGTGTAATGCAAGGAAAGTCAAGGATGCGTTTTGTGCAATCTCCTTTTGGTGCAGCGTACAACACAAGACATTAGTGAAATTAAAAAGAATATTTTTCATAAAATCTCGGGGTGTTACAGAAGTGGGCCAGATGTTGTGGCGGTTCTCCTGTCCCAATAAAGGGGGCGAAGGTGGGGTTCCCAAACCCCGGCGGGGCCGACATATCATCCACCCATGCTGGGTATGGCTTGTTGTCCGGTGGAATTGCCACCTGCCAAGTTTCCAGGGCCTCCAGGCGGGTGATGAGTACTTCTATCAGATCATCCGGACACGGATTCCTGTCCTGATGGGGATCTCTAACCACAAGCGCATTGTCGGGCTCTCCAATCTGGTGGTCATGCTCAGTGGCTCGCGGGGCGGTTGGTGGAGCGACTCTTGGGGCAGCTGGAGGAAACCGAGCATGGTCCCCCAGGTGATCCCTCTTCTCGGGAGGGTTCGGCGAGATGTATCGCGTCCTCTTGCCATGGGCGCCAGCCTCTCCCCTGTCGGCGAACGCGACATAGTTGCGGTTGACTGGGGGAATCTCGACAAGGGGTAGGTTCTCCTGCCCCTGCTGTCTTGACCTAGGATTACCGTAGTTAGGCCACTCCTCTACAATGCGTTCGTCCAAGAGCACATCAACCAGCCTCTTTTGATCAGTAATCTGCTGGCGTAGCGTGGCCTTCTCGGAGTCTTCCTCTACCTTCTTCACCGAGGTAGATGGGTCGGTGAGCTTGACAGCCCCGACATGCTATTTACCCTTGCTGATGTTTTGGGTCAGTGTCAGTGCCGTAGTGGGTGTGGGGAGACATAGGAGGCTCCTCTGGTGGTGAGTAATCCTCCCAGACGGGTCTAGTGGCGGCTTTTCCTCAGGGGGTGAGTCCCCATCAAGGAGCTCCACACCGTTTCTATCATCTGAAAGGTCAGCCATGTTGACCGCCACTGCCTTTGGCGACATTCCCTCATGGCCGCCCGGTGAATCGGGCTGTCGGTGGATCGCACAGAAAAGAAGGGCAGCGTATTGCCCCCATCCGTGGATGTGCGCATGGTGGGTGGCTTCCACGATAACCTTGCGGAGTACTTGAAATCTATGGACGCATTGTTTCTGGAGGTCCCTACAGTGGCCAGGCGACTCGGGGTGCCGAACCGCAGGGAGCGCTTCCAGGTCGACCCGACGGCGCTGCTCACCGATATCCTCGATATGTGCTTGACTGCCGGGATAGGTGCTAGATTATGGTGAAGACGGGAGTGATTCAACCTAAGAGTCTGGTGGAAACATTCAAACTCTCCCAGGGTGAGCGCCTCTGGCATATCCAAATCTGATCCTACGACCGGCCAAAACTTCTCGGAGAAGTGGCCCGCTGCGAGGATAGTCCAGAAGCTCCATGACTCCGGTTTGGGTTCCGGAGCTTGCTTCCCTGGCTCATCAACTGAGAATGGCCGGGGAGCTAGCAACGGCGCCGAGGCAGGTCATCGGTCCGGTGGGCTGGCCGGCGGGGAATACGGTGAACAAGCCGATTGGCCGCCAATCCCTGAGGCGCCCTCCAAGGGCTTCAGTACCCTAGCTGCCACGTCATGATAGGATGGGCCAATGAATGGGCCTCCTGTCACAGTGTCGGTGATCACTGAGGGTGTGTCACCTTGTGGCTCTTCCTTCGATCCCCAGAAAAGTTCCCCACCCTCCCTGATTATGGTGGAAGGGGCTTCCGAGGAGGCCAGTGATAACTGCGGGTTTGACCCCTGGGGGTACACCAAGTCCTCGTCCTCCTGGATATACCTTCAGAGGGAGGAGGGAAGAATACAGATCTCTCATTCAGGGAGTACGAAACTGACGCGCCGCATCCCCATCCCTGCCCTTGACTCAGAGGGTCGGGGGGAAGGTTCCATCGTCGAGTCGTACTCCGCCTCAGAGTCCGAGAAACGGACCGGTCTAATTTCCATCCGGACTCCCCTGACATTCCTCCTATGGCGACGACGCCCCGCCTTCCTGCCCCTGGGTGGCTCCTCAGGGTAAGGATGATTTCCGTCAAGGAGTCCCCTGGCTGCAATAATGTCGGGGCAGAAGGGACTGAAGGTCGGGGTGTGGGAAGCACCGGGACAGATGTCGCAATGGACATGGGTAGGACCTCCATGTGAGTGAGAGACCGAATACGCAACGGCTCCATACTCACGGTCAACGGTAGGGGGAGTGACCTCATACCCAGTGTAGTGGGTGCTGGAAGGAGTCACACCCGGAGCGTGGTTGTCGTGAAGAAGTCTTCGGCTTTCCAGATCATTGGCACGTGTAACACCCTGAGCTTCCACGATACGCTTCTCATTCAATAATGCAATAGCTTGCACTGTACGCAACTTCGAGTTCTAAAACACAGCGACTAATCAAAGTAGCCGTTATGAATAGTAATAACCACTTTTTAAAATTATAGAAATTTTATATTTCAAAATGGACTTCATTTTTTAATTCGGAATATCAATTATAGCTTAGGGTGAAATTTTGGCATTGTTCTGAAAAACTTCAATTTTTGATGAATAGTGAAACCACTAAGTGGTAGTTAAATAACTGATTTTTCATTTAAATGAAATATTACCACTTCTGTGATTTGATTTTCAAAAATCCGACATACATGGTTGTCATTAATAAGTAAAATGTGGTTCAATGAGATTAAAATAATTTTTTGGTGAATAGTAACTTTTAAGTTCTTAATCGCGACTAGAGGTAATTAGTGTAGTTTAAGGTAAAAATAATGTTTTAATAACATGAGATGAGCTTGAAACTTGTCCTACTCCTATTGGATGAGTCATGGCCGACCAAGAAAACCCATGGGTCAACTTGGGGACCCCATGGAGCCACTTTGGTTGGAAAATGACATTAATATATATTTATTTAATGTTAAAGTCAAAAATGACACAAACATGAAATGTTTTACTAAAACAATTTTTACATGGGGTTATACAAGTCATATATTTGACTATAAATAGTCATTGGAAATATAAAAATATTTCCTACATCATAGTATTTTTTTTATTATTTTTAGACATTAAATAAATTAAATTATTTACGACATCATTATGATGCAGTGATGAACTCATTATTTAACAATTTTAATAAAATGAAAAGATAATGTAAAATACAAGGCATAAACTTGTCCAAAGACTATTGTATGGGTATATTTAGAACCCTTATCACCTTATCCTCGAATTATATAAGTGTGGAACTTCTGAAATCCGAAACTCATTTTATAATAAATTGACTTTTCTTTACTTTCCAAGAGTGCCCCTCCTCTCCTCTTATAAAAGGACCCCACCTCTACCACCTCATTCACACATTCAAGCCATTTGGCTCGGCCAACCTCTTCCCAAGTACTCTCCCAACTTCCCACTCTTACTCCTAGAAGCCTCACTTTGGTCAGAACTCTTCCCAAGGAAGCCTTTGGCTCAAATCAAAAAGAGTTACCCGATTTTGAGGTAATGTCTTCTCTAATGTTGTTTTGTTTTATTTTTCTTCTCCAACCCCCTAAACTCTTTTTATTAATTTCTTTTGTAACAACACCAGTATCCTCAATACACTAGGATGTTGTTATAAGAAGGATCCGAGCTACACTTACACACACCTACATCTAATGGTTAAAGAAAATACGGTTTCTGTGGATGGCGAATTTCTGCCTCACGAAACGATGATTGTTCAACACTCATATAACACCTTCAAAGGTGGACATTAAGATGTCACTATATTTATATATGATATATAATATGTTTATGTTTTACTTATACTTCTTTATTTCTCATTTATGGCATAATTTATGATTTCCATTATGGGTAAACGCGATAATTTCATTTTAGGAAGTGCGGACTACCGCCCCCTCAAAGTGATTTGAATCGTTAATGCCATATGTGGGATGTATAAAGGATGGAGTAAATAGTATTATACACTATATTATACTAGAATTATATTATACATTTATATCATTATGATTTCATTCCATTAAATACGAAATAGAAATGAAAGTAGCGTTCATGCGTACGTACGGCTTACCGTCTCCATGAACGGTGCATTTCATTTCTTACCTCTAAATGTTACGTAATATTATAAATGAATGTATATACTGGATATATATGATATATATGAAATCTAAATCCTGAATATAATTCTGGAGATAATGTATATTCTACCACATAAACAACTTGTAATTATAAGAAGTTTATTGTTGACTCAAGTACCAAAGATCGACAAAACGACCGTTATTAACTTAAATAATTAC
The DNA here is from genome assembly GCA_963277665.1 of Viscum album. Taxonomy (NCBI): domain Eukaryota; kingdom Viridiplantae; phylum Streptophyta; class Magnoliopsida; order Santalales; family Viscaceae; genus Viscum; species Viscum album. The sequence goes on along the minus strand of OY728150.1, from coordinate 28,103,758 downwards.
ATAATGTTCATATCATTGTAATAAGTGATATAAAAAGGATAATGAAATTGAAAATGGTTCTTAATAAGGTATATATTAACTCTAGTTTATAATTCAGGAGGTTAAAGAACGGATGAGTCAAGTCAGACACGAGGTAAGGGAATTTCTTAACCCAACTTCCATTCTTTGGGTTAATCTCCTACTTTCAAATTATATCATGATATTATTATGTCCAATTTTGTATATTTACTTTCTATATGTGTACCTATAGTGAATACACATAATAGATCTCTTTTATTTTAAAAATGATCATTTTAAGGACTTCCTCTCATTCTCCTTTCATTGAGACATATTTTGTTTTATACACAACTTTCTTTTATACGGTGTATAAACCCCTTTGACTTTTACGTTTATTCAAAAGGAATATTTTTTTATACGAAGCGTTTTACTAAACGAAAAAAAGGGAATGTTTTTCTTTCCATACATATGCGGCGACAATGACTTCTCCGCCGCCGTGACCATTATTTGAGTTTCGGCTTCCTCTACAAGCCATCATTTTTTTTTGATGAAAAATAAATACAAAGTTTTAACTTTCTTTTATTTTGGTATTGAAAATGGTTTTGAAAGCGTTTTTATTATATCAATGTGTTGTATTGATATCTTGTGATTGAAATGTGGAAATTTTATGTTTCCTTTATGCATGTTTTATGTGATACGATTATGTTATGGTTTATGATATGTTTAAACCTTTTCATATGAGGAATGTATTGGACTTAATAAGTGACGGGTGGAGCCCGCTATAGCTCCTCGATGCATCGGTAGGTCTCATGAGACAACTAGACGTGGAATTGGCCGAGGCCCTTTCCCAATTTGATTTATGGTTTTGGCCGAGGCCTTAATCATTTTAGAGGTCTTGGCAGAGGCCTTTAGAAAATGTTTCAGAATGTCTGGCATTATACATTCTCTCATTATGAAAGTGGTTATTGATATTGCATGTGATTATTCGACCAGTAGAATAGCCATGTGAAGAAGTGAATGGAATTATCTCATTTTACTTTTTCCATATTATGTTGATGTTCAAGTTTAAAAGGCTTTTGTTTTAGTTATACATTTCCTTAAATGTTTATGTTTATTGATGAAAGCTTCCGCAATATTGTTATCCTTACTGAGCATTTGAGATCACCCCTTTCAATATTTTAATATTTTCCAGGATGTGAAGAAGTATTTTATGAATGACCTGCAGGGATAGTCAGAAGAGGATATGAGTGTGGACTATGAAGACTTTGTTATTAGTTTTTCACTTTATGATGTAGTGTAACATTTATGAATGTATCTAGTGTTTCCAAGGATACTAAACTAATCGGTCTTTCGAGACTTGATCTTTTGTGATCATGCCAATGTTACGAAGTAATGCACTGACTCTAGGAAGCTGGTGTTGGGGTGTTACAGTTGGTATCAGAGGCAGATTAGTACTAACCTTGGAAGCTAGATTTAGATAAACTCTGATTAGAGCACATAGCCCAAAGATAGACTTTGAGGATTAGTATAGAAGAACTTCCTAGAATTTTGTTATCGTAGAGATTTTGTGAGTTTTCCGAGAAATACATCCATGTCTGGATACGAGCAAGTAGAGGTGGCTCTGGCACAGATGTACCTAGGGGTAAAACCTGAAAACACCGATTTGAGCTAGACTCGAACGGGAACTGGTGCACGCCAACGGGCCTTGCTGCACTCTTGGTTACGACACTCCCGGGGGATATGCTTAGGATAATTCTCATTTTCTTTACAAACCACTATGAACGGTTATGAGTATATACTTCCTCAAATAAAACCTTTTTATGATTATGGATTATATCCATAAATAGTTCAATTTATGTTAAGTATTTTACAAGTATGGAATTATGTATTTTGATTCATAAACTAATCTAGTTTATGCCATTGTTTAGAAATGGCACCTAGTGGAAGGAATGGAAACCATATCAATGCACGCACTCCGTGTAGGGATTTCCCTCCTGCTCAAGATAATTATTGTGGATCTGGAGATACAACTGGTGCTGATCAACTTATTACCATACTGGGACAACTCACTCAAGTTATAAATAATAACCTTACTCGTATGGATCACCCTGATCCAAAACGTGGAGGATCAATGTTAGACCGCTTCATGAGGCAGCAACCACCAACATTTAATTGGGGTACAAATCCATTAGTAGCTGAGCAATGGATAAACTCCTTAGAGAAAATATTTTATGCCTTGGGGAGTAGTGAAAGGGTGAAGGTTGTCATGGCAGTTTACCGCCTCACTGGAGATGTCGATCAGTGGTGGTCGCTGATTCAAAACAAAAAGGAAGATGATGACGTATCGAATATGGAATGGAGGGAGTTCAAAGAGCTTCTCTTAGAAAAATACTTTCCTCGTGACCATCGAGCAGATATGGAAAGGCAATTTCTGAGTCTGAGGCAGAAGAGGGATGAGAATGTCGCAAAGTATGAGGCTAACTTTACAAGGTTAGCGAGGCATGCTGCTGATTATATACGTAACCCAAGGAGTAAGATTGATCTTTTCTTTGATGGGTTAAAACCATTTCTCTGTCGAGATTTAGTATCACAATCCTTCTCATCATACGAAGATATTGTCTCGTGTGATATCAAGACAGAAAAGGAATTCTCTAAGTCTTATGACAACAAAGTAAAGCAAGAGAAGAAGAGAACGGTGGAACAAGAGACAGATAAAGGGAAAAAGGGGAAGAAGGATTTTTCATTATGTGATAATTGTGGGAAGAATCACCCTGGTACATGCCTAAAAGGAATGGGAGTTTGCTATAAATGTGGAGAAAAGGGTCACCAGGCTCGTGATTGCAAGGGAAAGAAAGTGGCTATCAATGTTGAATACTACAATTGTAGGGAAATGGGGCATTATGAAAATGAATGTCCTAAGCATTAGGGAAACTTACCTCAGAAAAGGCCAAGGAATCAAGGACAATCTTATGCTGTTACTACAGTTGAAGCAGAATAATTAATGTATTGATACTTTTGGACTCATGGATTATATTCTGGTTATTACAATAATGTGATATATATATAAGTATTGTACTGCAGTACTTGTTTATTTCAGTAAGGTTTTAATATGATTAGTATGTGACAATAAGAGAATCTTTACTTTGTTTGGGGAATCTGATAAATTGATTTTGGAATTAAGAGACCTTTTAGAGAAAGTCTGGACAGAGGTATTTTGGATAACAATAAAGGTTGGAGTGGATTAAGTTGATCTTTGGATAGTATTGTTTAAGGTTAAAAAATTTATGAAGATTATTTTTGGAATATTATAATACTATAGTTTTAGGAAAAGGACAACCTGCAGGGTGGGGCATAACCCGTTGCGTCGGACAAAGCTGCAGGAATCGAACCCACAATCATAGTGCGACAGGCCTTTATTTCCTACCACTAGCCTACAGGAAGTCTCTCGTTAATACAAAATAATTTTACTAATCCAAATGGTATGTGTTAACATTTGGAACCTTATACAATTAGGATAAGTATAATATTTTTGAGTTCTATTATCTTTTTGAGTGAAAGATGAGTTGAAGGTTGAAACTCTAATTTTCAAGCATAAATATATATACACCTATCTCTTATTCAATGAATGAATTAATTCTTAAACTTTAGTAAAGGGATATTAAAATGAAAAAATGTGTTATCCTAATACCTTATGTCTTGTTGAACTGATGATATTTTAAATCAACATAGATTGAAGGCTTTGAGGCCCTCAATTTGACAGTTGATTGTGATTGATGACCTCAATCACTCCCTACAAATATTTACGTTTTTCCTCCAATTATATGTCTCTAATTGCCACCAATGTTCTCCTAATCAAGATAATAATTGCGTGGTGACTTTTTCATTTCCCTTTCCCTCTTATTAAGGCTAAATTTTATTAATCTTATTTCTGATGTGGGTTTTCCTCAAAGATATTTTCTCTTTTCAACCTTTTATTTTCAAATAAAAATTTCAAATTGCAAGGACGCAATTTATTGAAGGAGGGGAGAATGTAAAACCCCGAGCTTCCATGATACGCTTCTCATACAATAATGCAATAGCTTGCATTGTACGCAACTTCGAGTTCTAAAACACCGCGACTAATCAAAGTAGCTGTTATGAATAGTAATAACCACTTTTTAAAATTATAGAAATTTTATATTTCAAAATGGACTTCATTTTTGAATTCGGAATATCAATTATAGATTAGGGTGAAATTTTGGCATTGTTCTGAAAAACTTCAATTTTTGATGAATAGTGAAACCACTAAGTGGTAGTTAAATAACTGATTTTTCGTTTAAATGAAATATTACCACTTCTGTGATTTGATTTTCAAAAATCCGACATAAATGGTTGTCATTAAGAAGTAAACTGTGGTTCAATGAGAATAAAATAATTTTTTGGTGAATAGTAACTTTTAAGTTCTTAATCGCGATTAGAGGTAATTAGTGTAGTTTAAGGTAAAAATAATGTTTTAATAACATGCGATGAGCTTGACACTTGTCCTACTCCTATTGGATGAGTCATGGCCGACCAAGACAACCCATGGGTCAACTTGGGGACCCCATGGAGCCACTTTGGTTGGAAAATGACATTAATATATATTTATTTAATGTTAAAGTAAAAAATGACACAAACATGAAATGTTTTACTAAAACAATTTTTACATGGGGTTATACAAGTCATATTTTTGACTATAAATAGTCATTGGAAATATAAAAATATTTCCTACATCATAGTATTTTTTTATAATTTTTAGAAATTAAATAAATTAAATTATTTACGACATCATAATGATGCAGCGATGAACTCATTATTTAACGATTTTAATAAAATGAAAAGATAATGTAAAATACAAGGCTTACACTTGTACAAAGACTATTGGATGGGTATATTTCGAACCCTTATCACCTTATCTTAGAATTATATAAGTTTGGGACCTCTGAAATCCGAAACTCATTTTATAATAAAGTGACTTTTCTTTACTTTCCAAGAGTGCCCCTCCTCTCCTCTTATAAAAGGCCCCCACCCCTACCACCTCATTCACACTTTCAAGCCATTTGGCTCAGCCAACCTCTGCCAAAATACTCTCCTAACATCCTCCTCTTACTCCTAGATGCCTCACTTTGGGCAGAACTCTTCCCAAGGAAGCCTTTGTCTAAAATCAAAAAGAGTTACCCGATTTTGTGGTAATGTCTTCTCTAATATTGTTTTGTTTTATTTTTCTTCTCCAACCCCCTAAACTCTTTTTATTCATTTCTTTTGTAACAACACCAGTATACTAAATATACTAGGATTTTTTTATATGAAGGATTCGAGCTACACTTACACACACCTACATCTAATGGTTAAAGAAAATACAGTTTCTGTGGATGGCGAATTTCTGCCTCACGAAACGATGATTGTTCAACACTCATATAACACCTTCAAAGGTGTCCATTAAGATGTAACTATATTTATATATGATATATAATATGTTTATGTTTTACTTATGCTTCTGTATTTCTCATTTATGGCATAATTTATGATTTCCATTATGGGTAAATGCGATAATTTCATTTTAGGAAGTGCGGACTACCGCCCCATCAAAGTGATTTGAATCGTTAATGCCATATGTGGGATGTATAAAGGATGGAGTAAATGGTATCGTTCATGCGTACGTACGGCTTACCGTCTCCATGAACGGTGCATTTCATTTCTTACCTCTAAATGTTACGTAATATTATAAATGAATGTATATACTGGATATATATGATATATATGACATCTAAATCATGAATATAATTCTGGAGATAATGGATATTTTACCACATAAACAACTTGTAATTATAAGAAGTTTATTGTTGACTCAAGTACCAAAGATCGACAAAAAGACCGTTATTAACTTAAATAATTACATAATGTTCATATCATTGTAATAAGTGATATAAAAAGGATAATGAAATTGAAAATGGTTCTTAATAAGGTATATATTAACTCTAGTTTATTATTCAGGAGGTTAAAGAACGATTGAGTCAAGTCAGAAACGAGGTAAGGGAATTTCTTAACCCAACTTCCATTCTTTGGGTTAATCTCCTACTTTCAAATTATGTCATGATATTATTATGTCCAATTTTGTATATTTACTTTCTATATGTGTACCTATAGTGAATACACATAATAGATCTATTTTATTTTAAAAATGATCATTTTAAGGACTTCGTCTCAATCTCCTTTCATTGAGGCATATTTGGTTTTATACACAACTTTCTTTTATACGGTGTATAAACCCCTTTGACTTTTACGTTTATTCAAAAGGAATCTTTTTTTATACGAAACGTTTTACTATACGACAAAAAGGGAATGTTTTTCTTTCCGTACATATGCGGCGACAACGACTTCTTCGCCGTCATGACCATTATTTGAGTTTCGGCTTCCTCTACAAGCCATCATTTTTTTTGGTGAAAAATAAATACAAAGTTTTAACTTTCTTTTATTTTGGTATTGAAAATGATTTTGAAAGCGTTTTTATTATATCAATGTGTTGTATTGATATCTTGTGATTGAAATGTGGAAATGTTATGTTTCCTTTATGCATGTTTTATGTGATACGATTATGTTATGGTTTATGATATGTTTAAACCTATTCATATGAGGAATGTATTGGACTTAATAAGTGACGGGTGGAGCCCACTATAGCTCCTTGATGCATCGGTAGGTCTCATGAGACAACTAGACGTGGAATTGGCCGAGGCCCTTTCCCAATTTGATTTATGGTTTTGGCCGAGGCCTTAATCATTTTAGACGTCTTGGCCGAGGCCTTGACAAAATGTTTCAGAATGTCTGGCATTATACATTACCTCATTATGAAAGTGTTTATTGATATTGCATGTGATTATTCGACCAGTAGAATAGCCCTTTTACGAAGTGAATGGAATTATCTCATTTTACTTTTTCCATATTATGTTGATGTTCAAGTTTAAAAGGCTTTTGTTTTAGTTATACATTGCCTTAAATGTTTATGTTTATTGATGAAATCTTACGCAATATTGTTATCCTTACTGAGAATCTGAGCTCACCCCTTTCAATGTTTTAATATTTTCCAGGATGTGAAGAAGTATTTTATGAATGACCTGCAGGGATAGTCAGAAGAGGATATGAGTGTGGACTATAAAGACTTTGTTATTAGTTTTTTACTTTATGATGTAATGTAACATTTATGAATGTATCTAGTGTTTCCAAGGCTACTAAACTAATCGGTCTTTCGAGACTTGATCTTTTGTGATCATGCCAATGTTACGAAGTAATGCACCGACTCTGGGAAGCTGGGGTTGGGGCGTTACAGCACGGAATGAGCCTTCATGGTGGGTGGCACTATCGCGGATTGGTCTGCGGTGTCCATCGTCTGTACTCGCGACCGGGAGAGTCGACCGAACCTGCTTATAGGGCGGTCGGGGCCTCGATCCGAGTAGGGCATGTGACTGCCCCTACTCAACGTGTGCGGGGGTCCGGTAGCGAGAGTCAGCAGCGGCTCGGGCCACAGTGGTTACTGACGTTGGTGCCCCAGGACGGGCATTCTATTCCGCTCGCGCCCGACGCTGGCGTCGGGTCAGATAGGCTGGATCCAGTGGTGCGGGCACAACGATTGCCTGGTCCTCATCCCGGGGAGTCGGGCGATGATGTCGATGTAGCCTGGCGGGGGTTCTTGTCTTTAACCCCTGGGACGGGTCTCCGATCGGGTAGACCCGGACATCCCCCACCTCACTAGCGTAGGGGACGGATGTGTCAAGGCACTCCGGGGATAGGCTCTCGAAGCGGTTGAACATCGAAGTAGGGATCGGCGGCTCCCTGCACGGCCCTCGGGTGCGGCGGCGATAGTGAGGCGCAATCGCCTCTAGATCCAAATGGGCCAGGCCCCTGGTGGGGATGATCCCTTCCTCGTCGTACCTATGAACCAGGTCGTTGATCACCCTTCGCTGGATGATTTCTGACGTGGGGGAGGGGACGAGAGCGCCCAACAGTCGTGGAAATCAGAGCCGGAGTGATTATGGAAAAGGCGGGACCACACGGGGTAGCCGCGTCAATACTACCTCTGCCCTTGTGCCGTTGGGAAGGCGGCGATCAAGCTCCAGATGCAGTGATCTGATTCTTGGAAGCAGGGAGATGAACCCATTAGTACCAATAGGAAAATAAATCAACAACCAGTAGCCCAGCGTTGTTCCGTCTTCCGTGGTCGGTGAGAGGGATCCACGCTGATGACGTTGCAGAACGGAGTGCACAACATCCTGACTACCTCAACCCCTAGCAGGTTTCACGTCCCGGTGATAGGTACCCGGACCTGGTGACATGCTGATCTTCTGACATCCCGAACGCTACCTGTCCCCATATTGAGGATAAGAGAATCACGTTGGGTTCACCATTTTCTGTTTCCGATGCTTTTACGACGGGGCGCGCGCGTGCGCGTCCGTCACGCATGGGAGGACGTGCGGCTTGCTGCCCCGCATTCCCGCTTTCCAAAGGCGGGCGGCATCCGTTCCTTATTCAGGGACGTCTGCTCCTTGATCGAAACCGGGATGATGGGATGTTGGTTCTTCCTTTTGTGGATTCCTCCTCAGAGCTCGTCACCTAATCCGGGTCTCCCTTATAGATTTAAGATGGGTTCGTGAATCTCGTTCCTGGCGCCATATCTGCATGGACGCCAGTTAATTACGCTGCTTCCGTCGAGACGCTCCAAGGGGTCTTGTCAGGATAGCAACCTTCGGTGAGGAGGACGGTCACATTGGGGTGTCGTTGGCATGTCTTGACGTTGGGGATCAACATGTTTGTCTTCTGTCCCTTATCACAGGGATTCTCGAGGGCATAGAAGCCCGAGGAATCCCATATCGAACGCGGAGAATGTGTACCATCTGAGGTTTTCCTCAGCTTACCATGTTTAACACGAGGTATGCCGCGAGTTTAACATCTTGCAGAGACAGATCGGACTGATCGAAACACTGAGAGTGGATCATATTGAAGGACCCCCTAGGGGGAACACCGATGTTGGGGCCAGCACGTGGGAGGCTTCCTGGATACTATGGAGTGGGATGGGGTGGCATGATCTCACTGGGTTGTGGCGTCCCGGGTAAGGATCAGGATGGATGATGGAGTGACCGGCTTGAACCTCATGGAGGCTTCCTACGTATCCCCATGGCAGGGAATCAAAGTCTGCGTAGTTCGGTGATATGGTGGGACACCTGAAAAGGCAACCCGTGAGAATGGACGCATGGATTGGAGCCTGGAGGAAGTAAGATCTCCGGCCTAGGGAATGAGCTTCCCAAGGCATGTGGGCCCGAGGGGGGGAAGTCAGGATGAGACGTGGATGTGAGGCATGAGGCTTATGCTCTGAGACGGCCCAAGAGGGGCAGTACAGTTTAACGTCATGCGGGATGAGATACAGATTAACTTCATGCGGGACGAGGGCATACAGTTTACCGTCATGCGGGACGAGTGATCTGGGGCTTACGCTCTGAGGCAGCCCATGGTGGATATGGGGCTTACGCTCTGAGGCGGTCCATGGTGGATATGGGGGCTTACGCTCTGTGGAGGCCCATGGTGGATATGGGGCTTACGCTTTGAGGCGGCCCATGGTGGATATGCGTCTTACGCTCTGAGGCGGCCCATGGTGGCCGGCGAATCGATGTGGAGAGGTCAGAACGACCGAGTGGTGGGCTTGAACCTCATGGAGGCTTCTTACGTACCATGCGTTAGCACGGATCAAAGTCCACGTAGTTCACTAGCATGGGGATTATGGTCTGAGGTGGCCCATGGTGGATATGGGGATTACGCTCTGAGGCGTCCCATGGTGGATATGGGGCTTACGCTCTGAGGCGGCCCATGGTGGCCGGGGAACTGATGTGGAGAGGTCGGGAATGACCGGGTGGTGGGCTTGAACCTCGTGGAGGCTTCCCATGTAACATGCGTTAGCACAGATCAAAGTCCACATAGTTCACTAGCATGGGTCTTACGCTCTGAGGCGTCCCATAGGAGGATGTCATGGTCGATGTGTGCTCTAATCCCACATGAGTCATGCTTGGTGTGAGAAACAAGAGGTAGCAGGGACCAGATGATCACGTCGCGAAGGGTACGTCCATGAGAAGCAGAATGGGGATTATGGGTGGAGTAACCCAAATAGGAAATAGGGGATTACGCGTGGTTAGAGGCCCTGGGTATCAGGGCTTACTCCAGAGTGGAGGCCCGTGGTGTGACATAGCGCAGTGGGAAAGGGACTCCACTGGCCTTGGCAGGGGGAGTACGGAGGTGCATGGGTGCAACCTTCCGTAAGAGAGGTTAGGGGCTTACGCTCTGAGGCAGCCCTTCCCCCGTGGACAAACGCCACTCCAACAAAGAGGATATCATTCCATGTGAGTAAGATTCCATTTCTGTGGAGAATAGAGGCATAAAGAATGTCTGATCTGGGGGGACCCTGCGTGTGAAGAACAGGGTCGGACCACAGTTTAACTTCATGTGTTAAGGACGAGGTGCTTAGCAGCTTAGCGTCCTGCAGCTTGGACGAGGTGGGTTCGCTCCACACACCTAGGTCTTACATGCCCAATGCCCTCTACCCCTTGTGAGAGGGAAGGCATCGGCAAGGCCGTAGTGAAGGGGGGTCACAGGGCGAACCATTGAGGGGTCAACGTTAGCTTGGCTATGCGAAGAAGCAATAGCCGTTAGCGTGCCTATGCGGAGAAGCATAAGGCAAAGAAATGCAATGGTAAACACCGCCCAATGGACCTTGAGGTTACATCGTACGAGCCTGGAAGGCCGTACGGGAAAACAACGCATGGTGCACATGCCCAGCAGGGAAGACATCAGGTGCCGGCGCGGAAAGGCAGCCAATGGGCGTCAAGGTAAAGGGGTCCCAGGTGTTGCACACAAAAGGAAGGTTTGCATGAAAAACACCAGGATGGCACATAATAGGTCCAGAGGATTGCGCGGATAGGTGATTGCGCGCAAGGTATTGCACGTGTAGAAGGGGATTGCGCGCAAGGGACAACGATCGCGCGCAAGGGAAGTACCCTGAGGAGGACGCAAATTCACTTAATCCAGTGGAGTTACGTGCAAAGGTGAACCCCGGAGCAAGGTTGTGTGAAAGGGGGGGTTACCTGGAAGTCATATTACACGTGGGGAGAGTCGAATTGCACGCACGGGAGCCGATCTGAATTCCTCAACCCCTAAACCGTCTGGGGTCACCTTCTATTTATAGGCATCAGCCGGCACGGAATCCAGGCGGCGCGCGAAAGTTTCCACGATGGGAACCGTCGGCGCGCAAAGCTTCACCGCGCGGAACCGGGGCACACACAATTGCGCGCGCCAGCGGCTCGATTACGAGAATCCCGGGAATGCTTCGTGCGCACATCTTTATTTCGCACAAGCCCTCCTTTATTTCGTGCACCACTTCCCAGGCCTTCGGACCGGGCCTCTGATTTCGAATATGACTTCGCTTTTCCATTTCAAAACAACCTCTAAGAGTTACAGACTTTTTTCGGTTTCTAAATATATATTCACACAAAGAGGGATGAATATGCACCAAAGAAGATGGTTAGATCTGATCAAATACTATTACTTCCCAATCGATTACCACCCGAGGAAAGAGAATAAGTTGGAAAATGATATATGTAGAAAGGACCCATTGATTCTATCATTGATGAGAATTGAAAATGATCCAATCTTATTAGATTTGATGAAGATGGAAATGGGAATCATAAATAAGGGAACATAATAAAAAAATTTACAAATGATTGCTCAACCATATCTTTTGTAAAGGTTAAAGGATTCATAAATAGATGATGTGGGAATTCAAAAGAAAGTGGAAACTATCATAAAAGGAAAATCCTCAAGTTTCAATGTTAATAAAAATATAATTGTAAAATTTGGGTCAAGACTATGTATTCTATCTAATCCTGAGTTAAAGAAAGAACTTTTGGATGATGCACATAGTTCAAATTTCTCCATTCACCCAGGAGACACAAAGATATATCGAGGTCTCAAACAGCATTGTTGGTGGGATAACATGAAGATGGATATCACGGGGTATACATCAATGAGGCTAGTATGTATACAAGTGAAGTCATAGAGGTATAGGTATAATGGGATAATGAAACCATTACCCATACAATCATGGAATTGGGAGAACATCACTATGTACTTTTCCACCAGACTTCTTAAGACATCCAAAATGAAACAATGTTATATGGATTGTTGTGGATCATCGTACAAAGAATGCACACTTCATTGAAATTCAAGAGGATTTATCATTGTATCTACTAGAACATATATATATCAGAGAACTGGTAATGCTACATGGAGTACCACTATCTATTGTATCTGACAGAGTTTTAAGATTCACCTCTAAGTTCTGTAAGAGTCTTCAACATGCTCTGAATACTGAGCTGGACATCAATACAACTTATCATCCTCAAACTGATGGCTAATCTAAGAGGACAATATAAACACTTGAGGACATGTTGAGATCATGTTCAATGGACTTCAATGTAAGATGGTATCAAAGTCTTCCTCTAGTTAAGTTCTCCTAAAATAATAGTGTCCACTAAAGGATCCAAATGGAACCTTATGAAGCCCTTTATGGGAGGAGGTGCAGAACACTGGCATGTTGGGATGAATTTGGGGAGAGAAAAATAATTGGTCTAGAAATGGACAACGAAATAGTGGAGATGGTTAAGGAAATCCAGTAGAATATTAAAGCTGATCAGATTCCAAAAAAGAGATATGCTGATAATCATCGACGATACCTAGAGTTTGATATTGGAGACATTATCTTCCTCTGGATATTACCGTGGAAGATATTTATGAGATTTTGTAAGAAGTAAATCATTGTCCAAGGTAGATAGGCCCTTTTGAGATTCTTGATCACATTAGAGCAGTGGATTATCGACTATCCCTCCCCCCGAACCATTCTCAAGTACATGATGTATTTCATGAATCACTATTGAGTAAGTATATACCTGACCCATCGCGTGTACTCAATCCAGATGTGGTACCTTTGTATAATGACATCTCCTTTGAAGAGAAGCTGATTAAAATCTTAGATCATAGGTAAAAATTTATACAAAATAAGACAACTCCCCTCGTCAAGGTGTTGTGGCGAAACCAAAAGTTTCAAGAAGAAACATGGGAATCCGAGGAAGTGATTAATCAAAGTTACTCACATCTTTTTTATTGTGGAAAAATGAAACATTGATGGAGAAATTTCTTAATGGGGGAAGATTGGGAGGACCCAAACTTTTATTAATGAAAAATACTCTTGATCTAATTAAATTTATTATTTGTAAGATGGTTATATAAGACATATGCACTTATTTGGTTTTATGATTTTTGATTTTAAAATACTGTTATTAATAGTAACCATTGCTAATATAGCCATCAAGCAGTGATAACATGATTTTTATAAATATAGGGATTTAACAAACCCAATTTACTTAGACAAAGGAAGTGATGTCCTCATCCAGAAGAATTGCTCTATATGAAGACCATTTGTCAGTGCTCGGAAAGGAGGAGGAATCATTGGTCTTCTCTCTTGACCAATCCCAAAACGATATTCAACACGTTAAGATCGAACAGAATTGCCTACATGAGACATGGAAGTTATTGATATTACAACCCGAGAGGTGTTATCTGTGCTACCCCAAGTGTCTATCACCTACACACACCTTACCCTTAGGTCATATGTAGGTGTAATAAGGTCTTATGTAACAAGACCCTATAATTATGATTATGTGTATTAATATTATTATAGAATAAATAATATACATTCATTATTTTATTATTACTTTGTAAATAGTTCTTAAATGAAAAATAGTGGTAGACGCTGAAAAACGCTCAAGGGATGAAGGGGGTTTTGCGCGAAAAAGTGAAGGAATATTTCAACCCGGTGATCCATTCTAGAGGGATCGGAAGGGCCGCACAAAAAATCTCCAACGTGTGAAAAAAACCTCTCTTTCACGTGGAAAACTGAAGAATCTGAGGAAGTTTTCCACGCAGGCATGGAAACTTCCACGCCACTGACCCCCAAAGTGGTAGCTTGCATGCCCGCTGACCTCGGGTGCTGAATTTTATCACGCAGCCGACTTGGCAGCACAATGTTTCATGTGGTTTGGCTTCCGCATAGATCCGGCAGCTCCGAGAGCCTATAAATATAAGGTTTCCCCTTAAAATTCTGATTTCTAAAGAATCCGAACCATCGACTATGTGTGAAATCCACCTATTCAGCGCACAAAAATGGCTTTTAGGTACGGTATTTTTCGCAACAGGTCACCTTGGGGTCTGCCTTCACACAGGACTACCCAAACGTAACCCTCTCCCAAATCCTTTTAAGACACGGTCCTTGTGTTCAATCCTTTACTATTGCATGCAATTCATTCCCCTTACGCACAATTCATTCCCCTGGCACACAATTCATTCCCCTTGTGCACAATTCATTCCCCTTGAGCGCAAACTTTGACCGATTCAGGAACACGACTGCCCGGACTTGTGCACACCATCATTCGCGCAATCCCTTGATTTCACGCACAAAACATCGTCTCCTCTTTGCACATGAATCTCTATGATTGCGCACACACCCGGTATCTTTCGTGCCAATGTTCTAGTTGCGCATCAATTGTGTGCAACTCTCTCTAATTGTGCGTGGACCTCCGGGACCACTCACGCCCGCTATTTCTACACGTGCTTGATGTCCCTCTTCTGGACATCATCTTCAGGCACCTATTACTCCCAAAAGATCTACATCACACCCCCTTTTCCCATGCGACCTCTTATGTTTGCACGAAACAATTTCAAAGTGCCTCATATTATAATTCCCATTGCGTTGCTTCACCTCATTCTCTATTGCATAGGCACGCTAATAGCTACTGATTCTTCACATAGCCATGCTAAATTGGACCCCCAATGGGATCACCTCTCGACCCCCCCCCAGTCACAGAATTACTAATTCCTTCCTTCTCTTAAGGGTGGGTGGGTATTAGTTTTGTAAGTCATAGGGGTGCATAGTGAACCCACCTCGTCCAAGATGGAGGGCGTTAAACTACCAAGCCCCATTGTCCTCATCCCATGACGTTAAACTGTGATGTCACCCCGTGCCTTGCACATGGGGTGCCCCACCCTGGACGTCCTCTACACCCACTGGTATCTATGGGAGTGAGATCATTCCTCACATGGAATGACATCCCCTTTATCGGGGGTGGAATCCATCTGCGGGGAAAGGGAAATCACCCTGGTGTAAGCCCCTATATTTTCTTTACAGGAGGAATCACCCATGCTCCTCCTCTCTTCTTGGGTGCCAAATACCTCACCCGCTGGGCTTTGTCACCACCCGGGCCTCCCTCCTAGAGTACGTCCCAATCTCCATCACCTTGGGCTGCAAAACACATGTATGCTCCTATTTCCTCTTGGGGCTGCCATCTACATGTAGCCCTAGTCTACTTCCCATGAACGCACCTTTCATGACATGATCATCAGGTATTTACTTCCTCTTGTTTCTCACACCGAGCATGAATCACATGGGCTTAGAGTAAGCATCGACCCTGAAATCTTCTTCGGGAACCCTAGAGTGTAATCCCCAAACCCTTATGAACTACATGGTCTTTGATCGTTGCCATGGTGGGGTACGTAGGAAGCCTCCATGAGGTTTAATCCCAACACCTGGTCGCTCTGACCCCCTTCACATCAGTTCACCCAAACCCACCTGAACTACGTGGTCTTTTATCCTTGGCAAGGTGGGTACATAGGAAGCCTCACTGAAGTTCAATCCCAATAACCATTGGTCCTGACCATCTTCACGTTGGTTCACCAAACCCATCATGAACTACGAGGTCTTTAATCCTTAACAAGGCGGGGTACATAGGAAGCCTCCACGAGGTTCAAGCCCAACACCTAGTCGCTCTGACCCCATTCACATCGGTTCACCCAACTCCACCTAAACTATGTGGTCTTTGATCCTTACCAAGGAGGGGTACAAAATAAGAATCCCTGAGGTTCATGACCAACAACCATTGGTCATGAACATCTTCACATCGGTTCACCAAAACCATCCTAAACTACAAGGTCTTTGATCCTTTCTAGGGTTGGGTATGTAGGAATCCTCCATGAGGTTCAAGCCCAACACCTGGTTGCTCCAACCCCATTCACGTAGGTTCTCCCGAATCCACCATGAACTATGAGGTCTTTGATCCTTGCCAAGGTGGGGTATGTAGGAATCCTCTCAGAGGTTCAATCCCAACAACCACTAGTCCCGACCATCTTCCCATCAGTTCACCAAAACCTACCTGAACAACGAGTTCTTTGATCCCTGCCAAGTTAGGGTATATAGGATGCCTCCCTAAGGTTCAAGCCCAAAAATCATTGCTTCCAACCCCCCTTCATGTTGGATCCCACTCCTCCTGAACTACGTGTTCTTTGATCATTTCCATTGCTTGGTACGTAGGAATCCTCCATGAGGTTCAAGCCCACCATTCATTGGTTCCGACCCACCTTCACGTTGGACCACCTTCATCCCGCATGACATTAAACCGTATTCCTCCTTTTCTTCCAGCATGATGTTAAACTGCGTCCCCCATCCAGCGGCAAACCATTGTCACCCCATTCAGCGTTAAGATGTTTTCAACCCATTTCGATGGTAAGACGTCTTTAGATGAACTATGTGGAATTTGATTCCCTAGCACAGGGATACGTAGGAAGCCTCCCTGAGGTTCAATCTCATAACTCATGTCTCATCCTGATATCTCCCTCGAGTCTATGTGATTCGGGAAGGTAATGACCCAACCTGGAGGTTTTATTTCCTCCAGGTCCCATCCATGTGTCCATTCTCAAGGGTCGCCTCCTCAGGTATCCCATCGTCCCACTGAACTATGAGGACTTTGATTCCTTTCCATGGGGATACGTAGGAGGTCTCTTCGAGACTCAAGCCCAGCATCACCATCATCCTCGAGTCGAATCCATCTCACCCTCTATCTTCCATCCTGATTCTTACCTGGGCCACCACATCCTGGTGGGATCATGCCACCTCATTCCCCATTCCCCTTAATAACAACTGGGAAGCTAACCAGACATTGGCCCCAACATTAGTGTTCCCTCTAGAGGTTTCACCCATATGATCCACTCTAATCAGTGTTCGGATCACTCTGATCCTTGTCCGCTAGACGTTAAACTCATGGAATTCCCTGTGTTAAACATTAGAAACTGAGGAAAACCCCAGATACATGCCTATGGAATAAAATTCCCCGTATTCGACGTGGGATGCCTCGGGCTTTCGTGCCCTCGAGAAGCCCTATAATAAGGGGAAGAAACCCAGACATGCCAGTGTCTCAGTGTCTAGACACACCAGTGATGTCCAACATGACTACTCCCCTGACTGAAGGTTTCTACCCTGATCGGACCCTTTGTAATGTCCTGACAGAAGCATTGTAATTAACTGGTGTCCATGAAGATATGGCACTAGGAAGAGTTTCAAAAACAACATCTTAAATCCATGAGCGAGACCCAGACTAGATGACGAGTTATGAGGAGGAATCCATTGAAAGAAGAACTAACAACCCATCATCCTGTTTTGATAAAGGAGTAAACATCCCTGAATAAGGAACATACGTCGCCCGCCTTTGGAAAGTGGGAATGTCGGAAAAAAAACAATGTCGTCGTCCTCGAACTATACAGACTCGTGTGCCCTGATGAAAGAATCGGAAACTGAAATGGTGAACCTGATAAGAATATCTTATCCTAAATATGGAGATTAGTAGTGTTTGAGACATCAGTAGATTACCATGCCACCGGATCCAGCTATCCGGCACCGGGTCCCGCCAAGAAAATAGCAAGCCTAGCGTGAAACTGACAAGAAGTTGGGGCAGTCAAAATGTTGGATGTTTCAGTCTGAGACATTGTTAGTGTGGATCCATCTTACTAGCAATGGAATCCAAAATGTCATTGGGAAACTGGTCATCAATTCCTTTTTTTCCTTCAGAACTGATGAGTTAATCTCCCAACTTTCAAGAACCAAGATGCTACACCCAGAACTCGATCACTATCTTCCCATCGACACAGGGGAAAGGGCAGTACCAGTGCAGCAGTCCCACGCATTTCCACCTCTTCTATGAAGGTATAAGCGGCCACGACTGCTGGGTTCCCCACCCCATCTCTCCCTCAGAGTTCATCCAATGAAGGGTGATCAATGACCTTGTACGTTGGTACAGGGAGGAGGGTATTATCCTGACTCGGCATATGGCCAACCTGGATTTAGATGCATCAGCCCCTTGGCATCAACACCACCCATGAGGGCCGCGCAGGGAGCCACTGCTCCTCACTTTAACATATAACTGTTTCAGGAGCCTCTTCGCAGAATGTCTTGACGAATCCCTGCCCTACGCCGATGAGGTAGGGGATATATATGTTAGCCCTACTAGGATCCCATTCCAGGGGATCCCACTAGGCGACGTTAGCACTGCCACCCAGTCTTACTGGATGAGGAGAAGGTAAGACATGTACCTACACCACTGGCTCTGGTTCGTCTAACCTGACACCAACGTCGGGCGCAAGCCAAAGAGGACATATGCCCAGGGGCATCAACATCAATGGCTACTATGGCCTGATCCATCGCTGACGCATATCACCAACTCCATATGTACGCTGAGTAGGTACATTCATACGCCTGACCTGGATCGAGGCCCAAACCGCCCCACGGGTAGGCTGGGTCTACTCTCTTGGTCACCATCATAGGTAGTGGTCCCCGCATACTAACCCATAGTGATTCCACCCTGTATGAAGGTCCTCCCCATACCACTGCCATGGAGAACATGGGCCTTCCCCACTTCTAGGTTCAACATGGAGATCCACCCTGTGCCACCTTCAATCTAAAAGAGGGTCCTCCCCATAGCGGTAACGCTCAGTACGGAAGTATCTCTCGTTCCCACTACACTGGATATGGATTCATTCCTCCTGCCACAGACCGTTGGTATGGGGACGTTGCACATCCAGTCACTCTCCAAAATGGGGACCCTCCTCGTGTCCTTGTTGCAGCTGGGAAAGATCCTCCTCACCCCAACAATCAGAGGAGTGAGGTTCGGTTTCAGTTCACCAATGCCTAGCACAGAGGTCCTACCCGTGTTTAGCTTGACCAGTAAGAGGACCCTCCTCATACTACTATCACGAGGGGAAACAAGCATGGAGGTCCCCCTCATGCTTCTACCGGTTCCAGCAGAGGTCTTACCCACTCCATATCTACCCACAGAGGTCCTCCCCATGTCCCCTTTGATATATGTCTCGGTGCTCCTTGCATCCCAGCTTACTCAGGTGGAATCCCTCTCTACCCCAGCACTAGTACGGCAGATGTACCTCCTCATGTTCGAAATCTACCTTGTCTCGAAGAGCCATCAAGGGATAGGAAGGTGGGTCATCGCGGCCATAAGAAGAATTCTGGAAGGTCCGGATAGAGATCAAACCCGTCCGATTCTCAGACTCCGATGTAGAGTATGACTCAGCGCTGGAACCCTCCCCTCTCTCCTCCACGTCAAGGGTTGGGGCTGGAATGAGTCGCATCAGCCTCATACTCCCAGAATTTGAGGTACACCAGATCCCTACCTCCCTCCGTATATACATCCAGGAGAAGAAAAACATGGCATTTCCCCAGGGACCGACCACGCAGTCACCACAATCATCACCAGAAGCACCCTCTACCTCATCTAGAGACCATAGAGAGCTGTTTTGGGGAGAAATGATGGAAGGGCCATGGTGTAGTCCACCAGAAACTGCTAATGTTGTTCCAAAACCCCTGGTCCCCATCTCGTCTTACCACAACGTGGCATCCAGGTCACTACACTCTTCAGAGGACATCCCGAGATTTGGTGGCTTGTCCCCCTGATCACCATATTCTCCATCGGCCATCTTGTCGTCCCTGTAGTCTTCCTCAGTACCATTGACAATTCCTCATCCACCTCTATTTTATGAGTGCGGAAATGAAGGGCCAGATCTGGAATTTGAGCCAAGGAGATTATGGAATATCCTCATAGCAGACCACTTCCCTGAGATGTTTTTGCCCGTGGCAGCGCTGAATTTCTGCACACCAGAATCCCTCACCCTAGAGGAATTTGAGTGTTTTAATAAAACCCTATGGGAGATGAACCTCCGTCTTCATCACCAACGAGTGGATTATCCCAGGATCCAAGAGAATTTCAAGGACATCAGCGTGCAATGTCATCTGGATGACCTGACTGCACTCCCTTTGGCCCAGCGCCCTGAGTCACCATGCCATCGTAGGGCCCTCCAACAGTATTGCGTTCAAATTTTAAAATTACTCCACAAGATTATCAAGGAGGATTCCCCCCATTTAAAAATCAGTGGCTAGGGACAGTATGCTTCCCTCCTCTTTAGTCCTATCTGATGGCATCCAGACATGCTAGGTGATATTGAGGACATTCCCCTAGGTAGAGTCGTGGTCAACATGGCCACCATATCGGAAGAGGAAAACAAGTTGGAGCTCCATGATGGGGACCTCCCTCCTAAGGGCGTTCCACCACTACTGGATCCATCGTGAAGAGTTACTCTCCAATAGAGGAATCTATTAGGTCTCCTTGTGCCCACTGAGGCATTAGTCCATAGCCAAAATCATTGTATGGGTAAAGAGAATCTTAGAGCCTCCAAACTCTCCAACCCATCTGGCTCAGTGAAGAAGACGGAGGAAGACCCTAAAAAAGCCATGCTGCATCAGCCGCTTTCTGAATAGAAGAAGTTGTTCGATGACCTCCTTACTGAACGAGCTACAGAGCGATGTCTAGACTACGGTAATCCTAGGTCAGGGCAATAGGGGTAGGAACAACTTCCCCTTAGTGAGCTGCCTCTAGGTGACCCTGACCATCCTACCCACGCAGACATGTTATGGTCCAAAACGTATGGAAAGAGGGTGCGATACATATCGCCAAATCCTCCTAAATGGCGTGACATCCCATGGGACCGAGGTCATATTCCCCCAACTGCTCAGCAAGCCACCCCACCAGCTGCTCCACGAGCCGCTAGGCCAGATTATCATGTTGAAGAAACTGCCAACACACTCATGGTCATGGATCTCCATCAATACAGGGACCCCCACCCAGATGATCTAATGGAGACACTCATCGCCCGCCTTGAGGTGTTGGAAACGTGACATATGGAACTCCCCCCTGATGGAAAGCCATATCCGGCGAGGGTGTATGATATGCCAGTGCCCCCGGGTTACGGAAATCCCACCTTCTCCCCCTTTAATGGGACAGGTGACCCCCCGCAGCATATGGACCACGTCATTTCAAGGTGTGGGATCAGGTTAGGGACTCCAGTGTAAAAGGAAGACACCAAACTCCGGTGTTTTTTTCTGACATTGGAAGGCCCTGTGTTTGTCTGGTACATCCAGCTCCCCATCAAATTGACGACCGGCTGGGAGGATCTCTGTAGGAAATTCTTCTACTTGTTCAGCTCTACCACACAAAAAACGAGTATCTTGGACCTATTAAAGTGCTAGTAGAGGCCTGATGAGTACGTCACAACTTTTTTGCCTGGTGGAAAGGACTCACATATTCCCTAGATATGCCACTGACGCAGGAGAAATTGATAACAATGTGTGTAGGAAATGACAAGACAGAGTTGGTCCCCTCTCTGATCACACAAAACTATCTCGGGGGACTTTGAGACTTCTCTAGTAAGGCCCAACTCCTAGAGGAAGCCTTACAGTAGGATAATAAAGAACGTATGTTGCCTCCTGCAAACCCGGCGTGAAGGGCCTCCAGGGTCGAGCCTGTCACAGTGGCCCAAATAGAGGTCCCCAGGCGATTAGAGTTGTTTCCAGTGGAGCTGCCTTCATAGCCTCACAGAGACCCACTATCTCAGGTGCAACCTCCAACCCAGCAGCGTCCACCTTAGAATCAGCAGGTTCCCCCGCCCAATGCTCCGCCACCACCCAAGAAAGGGAACCAAGTACCACCTCCTGGACAGGCTCCTCCAACCCCCCGTCAAGGTCAAGCTCCAAGGGACCCCTTTACAAATAGGTAAAACTGAACCTACTCATTCAATGAGACATAGGTCCCTGGTTACTTCCGTAGTGTATTGGAACAAGGTATTGTGTGTTTTCTTGAGTGTAGAAGATCGGAAGAGGCAGACCTTACTTATCACCCTAATTACTGCCCCTATCACTTGATCCTAGGGCACACTCCCAAGAAGTGCTATGTGTTCAAAGACTGGATCCAAGACCAAGTCAACAACAACGTAGTCAGGCTGGGCCCAGCCTCGGTGCAGGTAGCATGAATCTTTGTGAGGATGGACATCATAAATGATAGTGATGGTGATTGACATTAGGTTTCTAGTCATGGATCCCATAAGTATGACGATTGGATGGATCACAAAATAGTCTCTTGTGCCCATGGTGTCATCTGGGAATGCCTAAATCGGCCAGATCCTTCAGAAGCTACAGCCACCACTTCTGTATCATCATCTCAACTGGCCTCTTCCCAGAAGAGGAAACACCAGTGACACAAGGGAAAGGAAAGTCCCCCGCCAATGCCATCGTCATCCCATACTCTCAGATACTTCATGCCAGAGGGGATGGAGATCCCTCCAAGAATCCATCCAGTAGTAGATGACTCTTCAAATGACGGTCAAGGGTATGCTTTGGTTAAAACCGTGGAGCTGGTAAACCCATACAAGACTCCCTGAGATGGGGAGCACCAGGCAGATCTCCCCAACGTCCCCAGCTGACGCCATTTTCGGCGAAGCCGCGACCATATGGGTCATCGAGGAAAATTAGTTGGCACTTCCAGTTAAGCCGTGCACGGCACTGAGACCAGACAGCAAGCCCAGCATAGAGCTCAGCACACGCAGTCTCCTCATCTGGTGTCATCAGGCCTGCCTCCACCACTGTTTGTGCTACTGGACCAAGATGAGCCACCTAGGCCTCACCGTGATCAAACATGCTCTACCCCGGACCGGTCCCAGACAGCTAGCCCTAGTACATAAGGTACTCTACATGCTTCAAATAGTGAGCGGCGGGACATTCCCAGCACCAGTCAGCTGCTGGTCCTACTGCCAGGGCCCGCAATGCCTCTTGTCATAGAGCGGCCTACTACAAGAAGAAGTTCACGCCTAGCGTAGAAGTATGATTTTCATAAGCATATTTTTAATATTCCATCATGGCTTTCCATATTTGCGGCCCTTTTTCAATTGGCATATATGTGGGAGGCCCTTGCTGAGGCTTTAAGAATCCCCCTCCAGTTTGAGACGAAGGTAGCAATTGCAGAGACCTTTCATGCTGAGGTGATCGAGAATTCTGAATGTTAGGCCATCATCTCATTCTCTAGAGAAGATTAAGGATCTCCCATACAAGGGAACATTTTCCCACTGTATATCACAAGCCAATTCAATGGCATAGAGGTTATTCGTTGTCTTGTTGACACTACCTCTGGAATTAATTTAATCTCGACTCAGACACTGCGAAATATGGGATTGTCTGAAGATGATCTGAGTCCCTCTGACCTAAGAATCCTAGGTTATGACAGGATGGAATAGACACCGATCGGTAATACCCACTTGAAGACCAAGTTTGGGGGACATGTTTCCAGCACCGAATTTATCGTAGTCTCCCAGGACACTGCTTACAATGCGTTGATGGGAAGGTCATGGATCCACCTATATGCAGCGGTTCCCTCATCATATCACCAATGCCTCAAGTACTCCCTTAATGGTCAAGTGGGCATGCTTCAAGGTGACACATCTCCCTTTTCTTCTTGTGAGGACTGTTATCTGGATGCCAACTACTATAAGATCAAGGACAATCAGATTCAGACCAATGAGGTTGAGAATGCCACGGTTGCGACCAACCCGTGGATTGCTCTAGATGATTCCTACATCATTCCAATCCACTGATTGGAGGATAAAACCCCGGACCTAGGACAATGCTTCGTTGTGTCTAGAACGAGTGGGAAACACATTCCCAAGTATAATAAATGCCATAAGATCACCTCCTAATCCTACACAAGTCTGGATCAGGTGATTCTGGAGCCTCCTACTCCCATAAGGTATCGGGATGTCCACCCCATGGAAACGACAATACGTCTTATGTGCTTCTTCCATTGGGATGAAATTAACTTGCTAAAGACAATGGGCCACTATTTCATTGACATCATCAAACACCTCCCCTTGTGCCGAAGGCCAGATGGGATCAAATCTAAAGCCTTCATCTCTATGGTTGTGGTAGCACAAGAGTCTTCTAATGCGCTGTCCATTGTTGCTCAGGCAGGTACCAGCCTCCTGTCGGGATCTGCCGACTCAGAATCGACTCCTCATGTTGAGGATTCCCCCTCCACCAGTGAAGAAGAATATTTATATGATTCTCCTCCTGACCTTTAAGAGGGTGTCTCTACCATAGTCGATGAGTTGGTACCGGTGAACCTCGGTAGCGAGGCAGACTCGAGACCCACATTGATCAGTGATGTCATGTCCTTAGAAGAGAAACAACGGTACATAGACTTCCTGAAACAACAATGTGATGTGTTTTCCTGGATTTACGATGATATTCTAGGACTAGTTCCTCATGTAGTTGTCCACTGCCTTGGTCTCCCTACAAATCATCGTAGGTTCAAGTAGCCTCCCAAAAAGATTCACCCTTCTCACGGTGCCATGGTAGAGGTGGAAGTTGATAAGTTCATCAGATAAAATTTCATTAAGGAGGTCCAGTACCCCAAATGGTTATCCAACATTATGTTAGTCAGGAAAAAGAATGGATAGATCAGAGTCTGCATCGAATTTTTGTATCTCAATTTTCATTATCTGAAGGATGATTTTCCCCTTACTATGATGGAGTGGTTGATTGATGCTACAGATGGATTCCAAGACCTCTCCTTCATGGATGGGTACTCTGGGTACTACCAGATCCAAATGGCCCCTGAGGACGAGGAGCTCACAGACTTCAGGGCGCTGCAAGGTACTTTCTGTTACAAAGTCATGCCCTTTAGTTTAAAGAATTCAATAGCCACCTACCAGCGGGCTATGAATCGCATATTTAAGCCGATCATTGGAACATTGGTGGAATGCTATGTGGACGATCTGGGGGTCAAATTTCACCCGTGTCAGGACCATCTCAAAGACCTCGAGAAATTCTTCGGCTTCCTCCATTCCCATCACCTGAATATGAACTCTTTGAAGTGTGCCTTCTTGGTCACCTCTGGAATGTTTCTCGGCTTCATTGTTAGATACCGGGGCATTGAGATCGACCTAGAGAAGATCAAGTCCATTATCCAAATGTCTCCTCCGAGCAGAATTCGGGATATTAGAGGTTTCCAAGTCCACTTAGCCTTGATACGCTGATTCATCATGAACATGTCTTGAAAGTGTAAGCCTTTTTCTCGGCTCATGAAGAAAGGCATCGTCTATGAGTGGTACGAAGAGTGTCAGATTTATTTTAAGAAGATCAAGTTGTATCTGCTCCAACCTCCAGTGTTAATGCCACCCATCTTCGGAAATCCATTAGTCCTTTATGTGGTTGCCTTGGAACAATCTCTCGGTGCCCTTCTCGCCTAGAAGAACAATGAGGGGATGGAGAACAACCTTTACTACCTCAGCTGCATGATCCTCCATACAGAGACCAAATACTCCCCCATCGAAAAGAGCTGCCTTGCACTAGTATTCATAATATAGAAATTGCGACATTACTTGAAGCACCATGAGGTACAGCTGGTATCTCAAGTAGACCCACTGAAGTACATTCTGAACTTCCCCATGTTGAAAGGACCTATCGCTCGGTGGGCAGTGATTCTCCAGTAGTTCGATGATAGGTTTGTCCCTTAGAAATCTATTAAGAGGAAAGTATTGGCAGACTTACTTACTGCCCATCCAGCTCTTGCTGACCAGTCCTTGAATATTGATTTCCCCGATGAGGATAACCTCTTGGTAGACCAATCCATGTCATTCTCGCAGATGTACTTTGATGGTGCTTCCCAAAACCCCACTGACAGGAGGCTCAATGATCCGAGGCTCAACAGGGTAGGCTTGGGTATCTTCTTTATTACCCCGACACAAGACATTCTTCCATACTCATTCCTATTGTCAGAAGGCTGCACCAACAATGAGGCGGAGTATTAGGCTCTCATCATTGGCCTCAAGCTGGCCCTCGAGATTGATGTAACCCATTTTCATGTGACAGGGGAATCTGAACTAGTCTTCAAACAGTTCAATGGTGACTATGTCATTAGAAATTCAAAGCTCGTACAATTGTTGGAGCACACTCTCCAGTTAATGGCCTAGTTCCTATCTCGGTTGGAATTTACTCATGTTCTTTGTTCTCAGAATGGTCGAGCAGATTCCATGGATGGACTAGATGCATCACTCACAGAGCTCGAGCAGGATGATCTTATTATCCATGTGGCACATCGGAGATTCATTGCTCCTATCACCCCTGATTATGATGACAGCCCGCGTGTAAGTTATCTTACCACCGGAGCCTCCACATCAGGACCCTCATATCCCTTGGATGCGGTGATGGAAGCGGCCCCCAACTAGAGAGCTCCCTTTGTTTAGTATCTCTACAATGGTAATCTCCCAGTAGGTCAGGCCGAGAATGAGCGAATCTGACGCCGCGTGTTACATTTTACCCTCTAGGATGGTCCTAGTCGTGATAAAATCATCTACAAGCAAGGATTTGATGGAATTCTCCTCTGCTTCATTCAAGGAGTAGATATTTCTCAGGGCATGTAAGAGGTCCACACCGGTTCTTGTGGGGCTCATCAGGTCGGGCTAAAACTATCTCACCAGATCCAGAGACTGGGGTACTTTTGGCCCTCCATAATCCATTGTTGCATCAAGTTCACCAAGAGATGACATGCGTGCCAAATCCATGCTATCTTTATGCATCAGCCTCCATAGCCTCTCTACTCCACCAAGTACTCTTCTCCATTTTTGGTATGGGGAATGAATGTCATGGGACCATATCCACCAGCGACGGCTCACCAGTGCAGATTCATCGTGACGGGTACAAATTTCCTCTCCAAGTGGGTCGAGGTAGTTCCAATCAAGGAGGTCAATTCTCATTCCATCGTTGACTTTGTGACTTACAACATCATCTACCTATTTGGAGTTCCTCATTACATCCTCATCGATAACAGCACAAACTTCTGAGTGGATGAGCTGAAGAGGTTTTACGCAAACTAAAAAATATGTTCTAACCATACCTCTCGCTATCATATGCATGCAAATGGATAGATCGAGGCATTCAACAAAACCCTCTCTAACATATTTCTGAAAATGGTTGGTCAGAATAGGAAAAGTTGGTCGGACAAGCTCCCCAATGCCCTTTGGGATTATCAGACTACGACTTGTAATTCCTCCTAGGTGACCCGATATTCCTTGGTGTATGGAATGGAGTGATACCTTCCCATAGAGATTCAATTTCTCTCGCTGCGCACAACTGTCTATGATCATCAAGCGCCAAATAAAGTAGATGAAATCTGTCTGGCCGAGTTGAAAGATCTTGACGAGAATAGGTTTCATGCCCTGCACAAATTGGAAAGGCATCAGAACAAGATAGCCAGAGCATTCAACCAGAAAGTTCACCACTTCTCCTTCTTGTAGGGTGACTTTTTACTGGCCTTGAGGTCACCAATGATACATGGCAAGAAACCACCCATGTTGGAACCTAAATGGGAAGGACCTTACATCATTCATAGGGTTTACCTCAATGGTGCATACTCACTGGTGACCATGGATGGTGAGCGTAAAACTCATACCACCAATGGAAAAAATCTAAAGAAATACTTTTCCTGAGCCATTTGGTCCTGCATGACCCTAAAATGCCTGGTCCTGCATGACCCTAAACTGACGGGTCCTTCATGACCCTAAACTGCTTCGTCTCGCACGACATTAAAATTATTCATCATCTCGCATGATGCTAAACTATTCATCATCCTACAAGATGTTAAACTTTATGGATCTTCTAGAACTACTTAATGCATTATTCCCATCCTTATGGGATACGTAGGAATGCTCACACACTCATCCATGAGTCCAGCCCCCAGACTCTTCTCTTTGACTATCCCCCCTGGGTATAGTTCTCTCAGAGCATCCTTGCATGGTATAGTGTTGGATTCTTTATCCCCACTCATGTCAGGATTATGACGGTCGCACCATGTGCCCCCTCTCCATTCTTCTATCCTCCCACATCCTCACTGCATTACATTAAACTGCATGGCCTTCAAGAACTATGTATGGCTTGATTCCCATCCTCATGGGATACGTAGGAATGAATGAACATTTTTTCTGTTGGTACAGCCCCAAACTCCAGAATCTCCCATCGGGTCAAGACATATGGTGTGGTGTAGGAATTTTCCTCAATTCACATCAAGTTAATCATAACCCCACCATGCGTTCCACTCCCTTGAGACTTCCACCTCTTTCATTGTCCTGCTTGACGTTGAAATTCACATGCACACTTATGCTTCACTCGCACTCCTTTTTTGGGACTCTATCATCTTTCATATCCAAAAGGGCCCCCTAATGGCATGGGTGCTCGAACCAAGGGCCCACCTACCATTACGGGCCAACGTCCTCGAGGATTTCGAACAAAAAATTGAAATGAGCCCCGCATTGCGAATGTGGTCAGCTGGAAATCCTCATTTTTTCCCATTCTTGGTCACACGATATGGATACTATGTTTCGAACATGGTCAATAGCTATCTGTTTTCGTTATCGCCACTCCCATAGGTCCCAAATATTGAGTGTAGTGGCTCGTTGTTTTCCTGCTATATCTTCAAGTCGTGGTCTCCCTCATGTGATTCCATCTATCTGACCCTTATATGATGGGAAGAGACAAGTAATGGACCTTGATTCCTACACCAAGCATTACTCATGTGGGATTTGGAACAATGATGAGGCAGCACCCATATAATGGGTTATGTGGCCACAGCTGACCGGGACACCCAATCTCAGGTCCCTCTACCCTTTTGGCCCCTCAACTCAAGTTCTCATTCAAGATTTCATGGTGTGGTATGGACTCACTTCCTTATTCTGGTGAGGCTATCTAGTCACACCACACACATCCCCATGAGGTGTTCCTTCTCCACTTAGACCCCATATTCAAGCACAGGCCCTGCCATTCTTTGCGATCCCCATCATTGGTGTTTCTATTCTTCTGTGTCCAAAAGGAACCCAGACTGGCATGGATGCTCGGCCCAAGGGATCTCCTACTATCCTGGACCAATATCCTCGAGGATTTCAAGAAAAAAATTGATACAAGTATCGTGATGCGAATACAGTCAATGATTGATGGTCAATTTTTTTCCCCGACCTCCAGTCACACAATGATGGGTGTTGTGTTGTGAATATGGTCAACAGTTGTCCTCTTCCATCATTGACACTTTTAAATGAAGCATCTACGGTCAGAGTTCTATGACCCTAAACTAAGATCAACTTCATCCTCACTGCAATACATTAAACTAAAAACTAGTTGGGACTTTCTGTCTGAGGCCCATCCTCAGGCCCCTTTGTCCTTCTTAGGTCCCTATCCCAAGTTCTCACTTAGGGTTGTACAATGTGGTGAGGGATTATGTTCTCATTCATGTTGGGTCGCTCGCCATGTCGTACACATCACCGGATGATATGCCTTACCCCAACCTTTGTACTCACTGCAAGATGTTAAACTGCAAACTGGTTGGGACTTTCCATGCAAGGCCTAGCCTCAGGACCCTTGGCCTTTTCGGCCCCCTAGCCCAATTTCTCACATAGGGTTCTATGTTATATACTCACATCCATATTCACGTCAGGTTACTCGTCGTGTCGTACACACACCTCAATGGGGTATATGGCCCTTATTCTTATCTTCCCTTTCCCAGAACTACGTGTGGCTTGATTCCCACCCTCATGGGATATGTAGGACCGCCCAAACGTCTAGTCTTTAGGTCTAGTCTCATCTAGCCCCCTTGGCCTGCATTTCCCTAGGGAAACGGGTATATAGTGTGGTGTGGGTTTACGCCCTCATTCACGTCGGGTCTGTAACAACCACGCCATGTGCCTCTTTCCCCTAAGAGTTCTCTATCCCCTTATTCAATAATTATCCTTTAAAATCGGACACTTTAAAGTTGAACCCCTCGATCCTCTTCAGTTGATTCACCAAATGTGTCCAATATTACTCTGGTTCAGCACCTAGAGTGTCAGATTCTACCCAAACATGCTTTCACCCATTTTCTAGGCTTATTTTTCCACTTTATTAGGGCTTTCATCACCTTTCACATCTGAAGGGAGCCCCAAATGGCATGGATTCTCGGTCCAAGTTCCCTCTTACCATTACGGGCCAACATCCTTGAGGGTTTTGAATAAAAAATTGATACAAGTCCAGTGTTGCGAATACGGTCAGCGATGGATGCTCATTTTTTGTTCCCATTTCAGGTCACATGATATGGATACTGTGTTTCGAACACGATCAACTGTTATCCCCCATTGTCATCCCAACCCCATTAGGCAAAAAATGTCAGTATCATGATTAACATCATTTTCCACCTCATTATGTCTAAAGTGGAATGTCGACACTCTTGGTATTATCCCTCAGTGAACATTTGTAAGGTAGGAGGAAAAAATCTTGGTAAGGCATTCTTCAGGGATCCACACTGATTTATCCCCTACATACATTCCTGGTATTTCAAAGACCTCTTCCGACCTTGTTTCCCACACCGATCTCGACTCACGTGGGCTTAGGGATTCGATCACGGTCTATGCCTATTTGGAATATTTTCGCTTCTCCATGTTCTGCGCTCTAAGACCTTAAACTAAGATCTCTTTCAGAACTACGTACAGCTTGATTCCCATTCCCATGGGATACGTAGAAATTTCTAGATGTCTTGTATTTGGGTCTATCTCAAGTTCCACTAATTTATCTCTTTTTTTATGCCTTCTGGGCTCTAACTCTTATGGGACCAGGTGGTGTGGTGTGGGATTATGTTCTCATTCAAGTCGGGTTTGCATTAGCCGCACCACGTACGCCCCTTTTTAGGAGTTAGACCACTACTTCCTATCCCACCTGACATTAAACTGTCTGTTGTCCTGCATGACTTTAAAATGCACCTTCATGAACTATGTGTGGCTTGATTCCCATCCTTATGGGATACGTAGGAACACCCAGAAATCTCGTATTCGGGTCTAGCTTAACTGGGAGATAGTTTCTCCGGTCCCTTATCCTCAAACCTTTCCTGGCACTCAGCTTGAGGTTTCCTCCTCAGAATTGTGCATGGTATGATGTGGACCATGTCCTCATTCACGTCTGGTATGCTTTATCACGCCGTGTGCATACCCTATGGAACCTCATCTCTCCTGTATAAGTCTGATCCATATGACTTTAAACTATGATTCCTAGTCTCACATTACTTTAAACTATTGCATCTATACTGCACGAAGTTAAAATGCATGGTTGGTCCCATCACATGACCCTAAACTATGACATTATCATCCTGACCACATGATGAAAACCAACACTGCACCATGATATCCTCACTCGAGGGGGCATCATGTTTGGTATCGGTCACACACCATATCATTTTTCAATGATGGAATATGTCTTGATTCCTATAGCATACATGGAATTTCTATCCTAGGTCCATCACTTAAAAAACACACATTCATCCTAAAGGACAAACAAGATCTATCAAATAACACTTCTTTAGGTGCAAGGGCCAAACCCGCACAACCTCATTATCTCTGAAAATGGTATCCTATCATGTCTCTTGTAGAACTATGTATGACTTGATTCCCATCCTCATGGGATACGTAGGAACGCCCAAACACATTGTCTCGGGGTCCTGCCCTAGGAATCCAAAATCATGCACCCCCTCTTTCATCCCCTCAGCCCGAACTCTTTCGGGGACATGTGGGGTGGAGAGTACCTTATGGGCTTTTTCATTCATACACATTGGGTTTTGAAAAGGCCACACCATGTGCCTCCCATGTCTTCTCCCCACCTGGTCTGAGCACTATGACCCTAAACTAAGATCTCCCTATGGGAACGACGTGTCATGTTTGACCACTTCGCCACCCTGCACACAGTCCATTAAATCAATATCCCCTTAATGGATCAACCTACGGCCATTAATCTCGGAGCGTGAAACCTCATTACCCTATCGTTGGGGTAAGGGACTCGACTCCCTCTATCTGATACGTCTTATAGTCGTATTCAGATACGTTTTGACAAATATCCTGAAGTGTGAATTTTTCACGGGGACATTCCCCTCGTTCCATGTCCATGCTTTGTGAGCATGTCATTTGAATCATAATCCTCCTCCATGCCTGAAGGGACCCCCTTTGCATCCTGGTCTCATGCCACATTGGCTTACCTACCGCCCTAAGCCAACATCCATGAAGACCTCAGACAACATTTGCGATAGGTACCGTGTTTGGAACATGGTCAATGGTTGACCCTCATTTGTCTTTCCCATACCAGGCTAACATGAAGTAGATGATGTGTTTCGAACATGGTCAACAGTTATCCTCTATCACAACACCACCATCATTGTGGCACAGATCTCAACCATCATGATTCACATATTTCCATTCCTTATGTTCAAGTGGAATTCTAACGTACGTGGATTTACCCCTTCGAGCATCTAGGTGCGACAAGCCGGTGGGTCGGAATTATTGGGATGTCATTCACCTAGAGTCCCATCACCCCTAACATGCACCTTCATGTTCTAGGAAAGTCCCATAATTACACCTTGTTTCCCACACTGAGAATGACTTGTGTGGGATTAGTAGTTTTGGTTGGATGTGTACTGACGCAATCATGCCACACTTTCCTTTCTTCGTCCATCATGTCATTAAACTGTGCCCATAAGAACTATGTGCGGCTTGATTCCCATCCTAATGGGTTACATCGGAATGCCCAACCGCTTTGATTTAGGCCCAGCCTAACTTTCACTTTTGGTCCCTTGACCTAAAGAAATTTCTTTAGGGATACGTGGTGTGGTGCCGACTCCTTATGTCCTCATTCACGTCGGGTTTATAGCTACCGAACCACATACTCCCTTTCTAGGATCATCCCTTTCAATCTTTGTCCTATCGTATGATGTTAAACTGCACGAGTCCTTATATCCTTGATAGATGAAACTAAACTACAGTTTTACCCTGAATAAGTTCAGGATGCCCCATGTTAATCGTGGGATGCACCAGATACATTTCCAGAAAGGATTTCCCCTATCATTGTTAGCCTCTGGCCATTCCATGCTTAAGAACTATGTTTGTCTTGATTCGCATCCTTATGGGATACGTAGTGACACCCAAAAATTCTGCCTCAGGCCCAACCCTTGGGTCATTGACCCTCTTGGCCCCTTGGCCTCGATCACAGTCCAGTCCCTATGACCTTAAACTAGGATCCTACAGTCCATGTACCATGAATTTAAACTGTTCATCTTGGTCCAGGAAGTATGACCATTAAACTATGTGCACTATCCTCACTGTATGACATAAAACTACATGTCATTCTAGGTCTTTACCAGAGAGGTCCTATTCAGAAATATGAATGATCCATGATCATACCGGTATTCCCACCTAATATGCTTCCATCACAGTGGCGTAATGACAAAGAGTGTTGGATTTTATTCGAACAAACCACCAATTCACCTTCCACGCTTTGCATACCCTATATTAAGATCTGTGTCCTCTTTCATGTCTAATGGAACCCCCTAACAGTATAGATGCTCGGACTATGGCTCGCCTACTATCCATGGCCAATGTTCTGGTAGACTAATGGATAACATTATGAGTCCGGCCCTATGTTTCGAGCATGGTCAGTGGTCATCCCTCAATTGTCATCCCCATTTCTGGTTAATACAATATGGATACCGTGCTTTGAATATGGTCAGCAGTTATCCTTTATTGTCACACCATCCCCATAATGTTCCTAATATGGTGTATCATAATACATCATTTCCACTTCCTCATGTTTGGATTGATTTCCAACTCCCCTGGTGTTACCCCACTCATGCACTAGAGCACATTGGGAAGACGACACATCGTTTTGTCTAAGGTCCTCGTCCCCTAATCAGGCCTCTCCCTTCTCTTCCCATAATTCCATATTGGTTGTTTGAACCTCGGATGCCCAAATTATGGTTGGTAATCCTACATTCAAACGAAGTAATAATACGAGAATCCCTTATTTCTCACATCGAGTAAGACCCACATGATCTTTGGAATGGATTTCTATTTATTTCAAGATTGTGGTGGGAAGATATTAAACCAAACGAACAAGTAAATAAATCTATCCATACATATAGTTCCAAACAAGAGGTAGTAAGGAGAAATGAGCTTATGAGTTCAACCAAAATAGGGCCCTTAAAGATCAACATCTTGGATAGATCGTTCCAGCACCTCTACCTTTTGGATTGTGGCCTCCTTCTCTTTCATCTATTCTTTGAGGCATCGGACCTCTTGTTCCACCTTCAGGAACTCTTGGGTACTCCCCGACTCTTAGCGAAACCAAGAAATGTCGGAGCATAGGTTGCTCTTGCACAGTTTCTCAACCATGTAAACACAGACTGTCAAACAAATACAGTGAGCATCCACCCCTCCAGCACAGAGAAAGCTCAGCCAGGTGTGTAGAGATCCCATCCATTTTAGTCATTCTTTCTGAGTCTGACTGAGAATGTTCTTGATACACTTCCACCCTTTTAACCACATCATACATCTCTCATTGGCCGCCTTTGAATAAGAATCATCTATCTTCTCGGGATATTCATGCCGATAGTCGGGGAAAATAGCCAAGAGGCCAGCATCATGGTCTTCTTTGGGTATTCCTCCCAAGGGGTTAGGCTCTTCAACACCTGGGTGGCCTTCCTCTCTCTCCTTGGTCTCGGTAGCTCCTTCACCAACCTCTGGCCCCTCCCCGGTAGTAGTATCGCTGATATCCACAGCTCTTTGCACACCGAGTTCCTAGGCCAGCTCAATTTGGGAAGTGTGCCCTGAATGGGCTGGCACATTTGCCATTGAATCACTCGCGAATGACCTAGATTTGGAAGCCTGACGAGCCTCCAAGGCTGTGATTACTACACAAACAATGAACAACTTTATCAACTGAGCTCTCTTATGGTAAATACAGGTGTCTATGTAATGAACTTAAAAGAGCCCAAGGCATTAGTCTCTGGTGTTTTAGCTGCTACAGGTGCTGTCATTGTAGGGGATCCCTCAGCACTCGTTAGCTCAATAATGGGCATCGGCTCCCCACCTTGTTCTATTGGAACCTTCTCCCCCCTTTGAATAAAGCCTCTTGGTCAGTAACAGTATGCACCTGAGCAGGATAAGGATATCTGATTCAGGGCTAAAAAACCAAACGAAGGGGGGAAAGATAGATAAGGGATGAGACATACCTCAAGTAACTCAGTTATGTCCACATCATATCCAATGATCTCGCTGCTCTTCTGAAGACCCACTTGGTGGGATGTCCTCTGAGACCCTCCAACTCTACGCTCCTCTTCTCCTTCACCTTCTCCTTCTGCCTCCTCCTCTTCCATCTCACTTCCCTCCAACTCCTCATTGTTATCATCATCCTTGGATAGTTTCTTGTCTGGTTCATGCTCTCGAACGAGCATTAACTTAACCAGGTGGGATGGTTCCTCACGCGCGACCTCGATGGCATGCATACACATCCATGGTGGTTATGTACATGTGTCGATGATGGATGTTCACCATGCCGTCAATGCGAATGAGACCAACCTCTGGAAACTAGAGTCCATCTCATATTATCTTTTTCCAGTGGGCTTCGGTACCCATCGACTTTCGTACGGTCAACTAGGACGACCATATATCCAGGAAGATTGAATCATCAGAAGGTTGAAGCAGATAATTTATTTTCTTCCTGGGAAATTCCTTGATCGCTCTGTGAGCCCCTCTACCCCTAGGTGGCAAGGGCACGTTCACGTCGTGAGACATTCTTGCTACTGTAGTCCCAGCTTGTGTGGGCCCAGTTTCCCAACTTGCTTTTGACCTTTCCTCCCCAACAGAACCCTGTCTGCTCTCTCACCACCCAGGTTCTACACTGGCTACCTTGAATTACTTGACTCATTTCCACAAAAGTCTCTCAGGGTATGCTACGACCCAATGTTTGGAATATTCTATCGAGAGGCCAGCATCAACTCTGGTGGGGGGAAAGGTAATGATGTCACTAGAGCCATGGGTTGTGAACATCATCCACATTTGGAGAAAAACGCAGGGATTCATTTCCTCCCGGATGTCTGTATACACTTTCTTCAGCATCTGCTGGATGCATCCAAATTTCTTGGTGAATCTTAATGGCATGTAGGGATCACAAAGGATATTCCCATCAATCCGGGCCACAATCACCCCACCTATGATTCCCTTGGAAGTATTCCCTTTGCTCCCATGAGCCCTTATCGTTGTTTATAATTTGGAAAGTCAGAGTGGGGAATGGGCTAGAAGTGAAATTGGCATGATTTCCAATTCTGATACTTACCCCCTCCTCGTTAAGCATCAACAGCATAACCCCGAAAATATTTAGCAAGGAAGTTCTTAGGCCTTTACCCGGAGGATGGATGGCGTTAGAAAAGGTATACCCACTGAAATGAGTTGTGATCCATCCATGAAGGATCTTGAAGGGACCACAGATCCTCCTCGGTGAACCCCCTCTCAAAATACGCCCCAGAATGGCGTACAAACAGGATAACATGGGGACTCCCAGATTGAACCTCTGATTAGAGGCCATGATGTCAGCCATCACCACTATCACTGGATGAACTCTCATCCATGTGTCCCTCACTGGTAGGAGCCACCCAATCATGAAGTTTTCAAGAAATCTAGCATTCTAGCTATTCGAGTCCCGACTCTCATTTATATTGAAGCCTCATGATTCATATTCACACACCTCCAGGATCCTACAGTACGATCCAATCATGCTCTTCTGTTCCATGGTCAGAAACTGTCTTCCTCAACCCGAAATCTTGACTTCCGGATCTCTTTACAGAAACAAGCTAAACCATTTTTTATAGGTGATTTCCTTCAAAAATTCCTTGACCCCTAACATCTCCTTAGCCAGCTCCAACAGATGCCATGTTAGGATTGGAGTTCGTGATCTGTCTCCCCAGATGTTCCTCGTCAGAAGGAATTCATCGTACTTGTTCCCATAAAAAGGGATACCCCTAATACAATGAATGTACTAAAGGATGATACCAACTTCTTCATGGTGAAGATTGAAGGTATTGGTATCGGGGGACCATCGGGTAAACAGTTCTGGCCAGAGCTCATGCTGACGGTAGAAATGAAACTGTGACGTACAAACTGCCTCGAACAAACTGAAGTGTCGCAGTTCAGCCCCAAACTGGTCACATGTCTGGCGTACCCAATATGCCCAGGCCCATTCACTTGTAAAATTTACTCTAGACTATAGGTCCCAATCCTGAAGCCAGCCTTTAGTATCGTCAGTAACACTCTGTCGGAAAGTACTTGCATAATCGTCCAGAGAATCCTCTATGACTAGGTCACTTCCCGAAATTTTCCTAGTCTGGGGATTCAGGATGTAAACATCCATATGTATGGTTTCTCTAGAATAATGGCCATTGTTAGTGATATTATATCAAGGTTGGTCATCTTCTCGGGTCACCCATGACTGCGGTGTGTTGACTTCAAATCATGGCACTAGTACCTCCTCCAAAATACCGAAGTCCCATATTGGTATGTTGTCAGACAATGCATATTCCATATGGGATGGGGTCAACATGTTGAAAAGAGTTTGGTTGCTGGACACAATCTTTTGAGTTCCATAAACCTCAGAGTTGGCAACTATCTTGGCCCTTCAGTGGAAAACGCAGCTTCTCTCTCAGCATCAGCCTGATTAGCAGCCATCTTCTTCCGGCAGGGCCCAAAGGAGTCAGCACGAAAAGGCTGATATGGCGCTAAAGTATAGGAGGTGGCATGAAATATTGGGATTTGGCATGAAAAATAGAGGTGTTGATGCAAAAACCCTAGGTCTTCATGTAAAACAACGGTTGAACTTAGGGAATTACGTGCAACGGAAACAGTTTTTCACGCAAGACAGAGGCCGTTTTTCGCACACGAGAGCTCAGGACTAATAGCGTGGGAAAAATCCATACGGACTGAGGGACCCATTAGGGTTTTTATAGCCGTAGAGTAGGGCTTTTTCATGGGAGAAAATTGGTTTACATGCATCTTCTAGGTTTTACGCGCATCTGCAGTTTTGGGCACGCACCGGCCCCATGAAGTTATGCATCTCGGAATTTCCCTCGGAATCCAACCTTTGTGTCTCCTCACCGATCCGATTTCAAGGGGGAGGCACTTGTAGATGCTGAAAAACACTCAAGGGATAAAGGGTGTTTTTGTACAACAAAGTCAAGGAATATTTTGACTTGTTGATCTATTCTGGAGGGACAGGAAGGGTCGCGCGAAAAATCTCAGGTGTGCATGAAAAACCTCTCTCGCATGTGGAAAACCGTGGGATATGAGTATGTTTTCCACATATGCGTAGAAATTTTCGCACCACTGACCCCTGGCGCGGCAGATTGTGCGCGTGCCGGCCTTAGGTGCTGACTTTTTTCACACCGCCAACCCGGTCACACAATTTTTTGTGTGGTCTAGCTTCCACGCGGTTGCAGCGGCCCCGAGCGCCTATAAATAGAAATGCGTCCCCTTCAACTTATGATGGCTAAAGAATAAAAACAACCACCCG
Source organism: Viscum album (assembly GCA_963277665.1). Classification (NCBI taxonomy): domain Eukaryota; kingdom Viridiplantae; phylum Streptophyta; class Magnoliopsida; order Santalales; family Viscaceae; genus Viscum; species Viscum album. The sequence continues at coordinate 28,065,051 of OY728150.1, read as the reverse complement.
TATGCGAAATCCACCTCTTCAGCGCACAAAAAATGACTTTCAGGTACGGGATTTTTCATGACAAGTCACCTAGGGTTCTGCCTTCGCGCAGGACCACCCGGGCTTAACCCTCACCCAAATCCTTTTAAGACATGGTCCTTGCATGTAATCCTTTTCTATTGCATGAAATTAATTCCCCTTATGTTCAATTTATTCCCCTTTCATGAAATTCATTCCCATTTCATGCAATTTATTCCCCTTGCACATAATTCACTCCCCTTGTGCGCAATTCATTCCCCTTGCGCGCAATTAATTCCCCTTGTGTGAAAACTTTGACCAGTTTGGGAATGTGACTGCCTAGACTTGCACACCCCATCTTGCGTACAATCCCTTGATTTCGCACCCAAAACTTCAGCTCCACTTCATGTGTGAATCTCTTTGATGCATGCACACCCAGTCTCTTTCGCATCACTGTTCCAGTTGCGCATCAATTGAGCACAACTCTCTCCAATTGCGTGCGGACATCCGGGACCACTCACCCCGGCCATTTCTGCAAGTGCTCTATGTCCCTCTTCCGGACATCATCTTCGGGTGCCTCTTGCACCCAAAAGATCTAAATTACAACCCCTTTTCTCATGCGACCTCCTAGGTTTGCACGAAACAATTTAAAAGTCCCTCGGATGATACTTCCCATTGCGTTGCTTCACCTCATGCTACTTCTCATAGGAATGCTAATGTCTATTGATTATTCTCATAGCCATGATAACGTGGAACCCCAATGGGATCACCTCTCGACACCCCCCCCCCAATCACAGCATTGTCGATGCCTTCCTTCCCTCTAGGGTGAGCGGGTATCGGTTATGTAAGTCCTGGGGGTGCAGAGTGAACCCGCCTCGTCTGAGCTATAGGACGTTAAACTACAAAGCCCCATCGTCCTCAACACTTGATGTTAAACTGTGACCTCTCCCTATACCTTGCACACGGGGCACCCAACCATGGATGTCCTCTACGCCCACTAGTCCCCATAGAAGTGAGATCATTCCTCACATGGAATGACATCCTCTTTACCGGGGAGGCATTCATCTACGGGGAAAGGGTAACCACCCTAGTGTAAGCCCCTAACTTTCCTTACAGGAGGCAGCACCCCTACTCTACCTCTCTTCCTGGGTGAAAAATCCCTCTCCTGCTAGGCTTTGTCACCACTTGGGCCTCCCTCCTAGAGTAAGTCCCAATCTACATCACCTTGGGCTGCTAACCACGCGTAAGCCCTTGTTTCTCTTTAGGCCACCTGCTATGTGTATCCCCATTCTACTTGCCATGGACGCACCTTTCACGACATGATTGTCAGGTCTTTGATGCCTCTTGTTTCTCATACCGAGCATGACTCACGTGGGATTATAGTAATCATCGGCCATGACATCATATTTTGGGCATCCTAGAGTGTAATCCCCAAACCCTTATGAACTATGTGGTCTTTGGTCCTTGTCAAGGAGGGGTACATAGGAAGCCTCCATGAGGTTCAAGCCCAACACCTGGTCGCTCCGACCCCCTTCACGTCAGTTCTCCCAAACCCACCTGAACTATGTGGTCTTTGATCCTTGCCAAGGCGGGGTATATAGTAAGCCTCCCTGAGGTTCAATCCCAACAACCATTGGTCCCGACCATCTTCACGTTGGTTCACCAAACTCAACCTGAACTACAAGGTCTTTGATCCTTGCCAAGGTGGGGTACGTAGGAAGCCTCCGCGAGGTTCAAGCCCAACACCCAGTCACTCCGACCCCATTCAAATCAGTTCGCCCAATCCCACCTAAAATATGTGGTCTTTGATACTTTTCAAGGAAGGGAACATAAGAAGCCTTCCTAAGGTTCAATCCCAACAACCATTGGTCCCGACCATCTTCATGTCGGTTCACCAAACTCAACCTGAACTACGAGGTCTTTGATCCTTGCCAAGGTGGGGTACGTAGGAAGCCTCCATGATGTTCAATCCCAACACCCGGTAACTCTGACCCCATTCACGTCAGTTCTCCCAAACCCACCATGAACTACGAGGTATTTCATCCTTTCCAAGGTGGGGTACGTAGGAAGCCTCCCTGAGTTTCAATCCCAACCTCCCTGGTCCCAACCATCTTCACGTCTGTTCACTAATCCCAACCTGAACTATGAGGTCTTTGATCCTTGCCATGGTTGGGTATGTAGGAAGCCTCCCTGAGGTTCATTCCCAATAATCATTGGTTCTGATCCCCCTTCATGTGGGTTCTCACTCCTCCTAAACTATGTGGTATTTGATCCTTTCCAAGGAGAGGTACATAGGAATCCTCCCTGAGGTTCAATCCCACCATTCATTGGTTCTGACCCCCCTTCATGTCGGACCATATTCCTCCTGCATGACGTTAAACTACATGCCCCCTTTTTGTCCTACACGATGTTAAACTATGTCCCCCATCCAGCAGGAAGTCGTTGCCTCCCCATTCCGTGGTAAGCCGTTGTCAACCCATTTTGATGGTAACATGTCTTCAGATGAACTACGTGGACTTTGATTCCCTACTAAAAGGATATGTAGGAATCCTCCCTGAGGTTAAATCCCATCACTCGTGTATCATCCTGATCCCTCCCTCTAGCCTATGTGTTTCGGGAAGGTCATGACCGAACCTGGAGGTTCTATTTCCTCCAAGTCCCATCCATGCGCCCATTCTCTAGGGTCGCCTCATCATGTGTCCCATCATCCCACTGAACTACGAAAACATTGATTACCTACCACGGGGATATGTAGGAGGTCTCTTCGAGACTCATGCCCAACATCACCGTCGTCCTCGAGTATACTCTCTCTCACCCTCCATCATCCATCATGATTCTTACCCGGGTTTCCACATCCCAGTGGGATCATGCCACCTCATTCCCCATTCCCCTTAACATCAACCAGGATGCTAACCACACGTTGTCCCCAACATCAGTGTTCCCTCCTGGGGTTACACCCATCTGATCCACTATAATCATTGTTCTAATCAGTCAGATCGGTCTCCGATTGAGGTTAAACTCGTGACATACCCTATGTTAAACATGGGAAGCTGAGGAAAATCCTCGATACATTCTTATGGAAAAAAATTCCCCGCGTTTGATGTGGGATTCCTCGGGCTTCCGCGCCCTCGAGAAGACCTATAATAAGGGGAAGAAACCCAAATTTTCCACTATCCTAATGTCCAGACACACCAGTGATGTCCAACGTGACTACTCCCCTGACCAAAGGTTACTTCCCTGACCGGACCCTTTGGAATGTTCTGACAGAAGTAGTGTAATTAACTAGTGTCCATGAATATATGTCACTAGGAAGAGTTTCATGAACAACGTCTTAAATCTATAAGGGAGACTCGGACTACGTGACGAGTTCTGAGGAGGAATCCACGGAAACAAGAATTGACATCCCATCATCTTGTTTCGATCAAGGATCAAACATCCTTGAATAAGGAACAGATGCCGCCCACCTTTGGAAAGCAGGAATGCGTGGAAACAAACAGCGCATTCGTCCTCGAACAAGACGGGCGCGCGCGCCCCGGAGAAAGCGTCGGAAACTATAGTATTTTCAGTTAATATTCAATTAAGAAATATATTTCGATGAATTAATGTATTTTTGAATTAAATATTTTTTTAATAAAATATTATTACGAAATTATTTTTTATTAAATATAACTGATCGTATAATTTTTATGAATACAATTGTGATTTTTATTAAAGCTTGAAAGTAGATTTTATCAAAACCCATGAATTTTCGATAAATGTCGGTTCTTATTTTAAAAGTAAAAATTCACATATTAGAAAATTATTTAGATTAAATGAATGTTATTTTGGGAATCAAGACATCAAAATTATCCAATGGTTAATTTTTCAAAATTTTCTAACAGAGGTGAATTTTTGGGTAAAAATTAAAAATCACTTAATTATTAATGTGTTTTATGACATCATAATGACACAATAGTTATGTAATAATATCCTATAAATGATATTTTTGGAGAATATATGTTTTAACATTAATATAATTTGATTTATTTTTGTTTGATTTATTTTACCAAGCTTTAGTGGACCCTCCAAGACTTATAAAACATTTTAACTTTTTTAATTTATTTCCTTGAAAGTGTGACTCACCTCCACCTATGAAAAGCTAATATTTTTAGAATTTTTTCCATTTTCCTTATAAGATAATGTTTTCTACTCTTATTTGGAAAAAACCATGGGTTTGTTTTTTGTTTTGATTATTTTAATGTTTAGCGTCCAAAACCTAAATAATAATGTATTCCCTCTCTTTTCCTATATTAACCGACCAAAACTCCCACTTACTCTTCACTAAAATCCTTTGGAGATCAAAAAACCTCTGACCTCCCCTATCTATAATCCTCCCAATACACCCGAAGCTCCCATGAATCCTCCCTCAAGCCTCTCCCATGCCTTTGGGATTATACATCCAAGTAAGGGATTTATTCTTTTCTCATTTTTGTCTAAATTTATTTATGTTGTTATATCCATTTTTTTCAATTAAAATTCTTTTTTGTATAATTTCCCACCTCCCCCATACTTCCCTAATTATGTTTCATTGATAATAGACCTCTTTATCTCTCATTAATTCCTGCCATGTACACTTGTTACCATACTGAAATTCCGTAAGGAATTTCTCTCTTCTCATTTACATTCATGAAATTCTTGTTTATGATGAATCTAAATTACATTATATATATTGGGATATATATATATATGACCCCTTACTATCCATTTCATGTACATATGATGATACAACCCTTTATCTCTCATCAAACATTTTTATGAGTTCTTATGTCACGTCGTTATACTGCCAAAATTGCACTGCGATTTTCAAAGTCAAAGTCATTGTATTGAATACCATGATCATTTCTCTATCAAGGGTATTAACCTTTATAAACATTTACATATTTATTATATAGTTTCATATATGAATTACACATTCCATTATCATGGAATAAATTATTATTTCTTATAAATCCATGTTATATGACCCATGTGGCACACTTATGCATTAAAGAAAATGATTAAGAAGGGTGCGCCCTGATAGCGCTCCAATGAACTAGGTAAAGATTAGTATCCTGATCTTTCAAGTGAAATGATTTTTTACTCGTCCTAATTCAAGTGTAATGAGTGTTTACTCATTATCCATGTGCAATGATCCTTGTCTCATGCTAATATCATGTTAAATTTTGTTGCCACATTTCCATGTTATGATAATCATTCTATATCATGCCTTTATGTTCATGTTTATCTTATGATCCATTGATATTAATATTTCCTAACATGTACTATATTATTCATGTTTTTCCTTGTTTTCTCCCTTAATAGGCTTTATAGCTCTACCTTTTCTTATACATGTCATCAGGTTATCCCATTCAATTCTAAGTACGTAGGAATGTGTGTGGTCTTGTAAAAGATGTTTTCAATAAAAATGTGAATTTTATGTTCCAAATTGTTATGTAATGTTCCTAATTTTCCAAGACAAAAGACCTCTAGATCCTCATAGCTTTCTTAACTACAATTTTATGTAATAAATCATTTTAAAGTGTGTAATAAAGAGCAAGGTTGTTATAGTATCCTCCCAAAGACGTTATGGGGATTATGCATGATTAACGGCCCAAAGATGTGCTAGGTAATATTCATGGTTAGTGGCTCAAATATGTGAGGAGGATTATGCATGGTTGGTATTCCAAATACAATATGGGGATTATTCCTGTTTAGTAGCCCAAAGCTCACTTGGAGAAAAAGTGCAACGGGAGAGAGAATTTGGATTGAAATAGTGGGAAGTGAAAGGCTCTCAGTCCCATCCCCTCTCTAATCCTCTCTAATTTTTCATGCAAGTGGAAACTAATATTTTAAAGTCATGTGTTGAGGGATAGGGTGATTGTATGATTACTGTTCTAATTCCTGGAGGATGGGGACTCAATCCTCATCCATTGGACTTACATAACATTTACTAACCCACATTTGGGGATGGAAAGGAACTAGAAATGCCCAGAAAAATGTACTGGATGAGTGGTCAGTTAAGGGGTCTATGATAGAATTTTTTTTCAAATAAGAAATATCTATTAGTGTACCTATGAAAAAAGGAATAAGGTAGGGACACATAACACAAAGCACCACTTGAGGAACCATGAAATCTCTTCGCACAAGCCTGGAGGGTCATGTAGGAAAAGGGTTCATGAAGGAAAGGGGTTCACAGAGGAATAGTGCACTGTTAAGAAAGGAATACTCACAATGGAAGGGTTATTCATGAATGAAGGACTTTGACGGAGAAAATATCATCCTTAGAAAAGAGGACATTATTTGGATAGTGCTCTATAAAGGAATAATGCTTCACGGAAGCTTGAGTGACCTAATGGTTTCCCATCCTTCACGAAGGGTGGAGGCCATTTATAAAGGAATTATCTACCATAGGTAGTAGCCATGAAGAAAAAAGGGTTGTATGTCTCACGAAACTCAAGTACCTTGGGTGATCTACCTTTTGGGTTCTCAAAGAGTTTCATGAAACAAGATATTTGGAAGGCGAATGTTCAGAGTAACAATGGTTTATAAGGGGATACTTTTATTTTTAAGATATGGAGGTCAGTGGAGCTTTCCAATCTTGTCGTAGAGGAAAACAAGGCATTGTGATGAAAAAGGTGATGTTGCGGAGTGACGGGGTTCCATCGGACATAGTCGGACTCGCAAATGGGACTATCACAGTGATGATCACGGGGCTTGTCGTGGAGGAAAATTCATGTCATGGAGCGATGGGGTACCATTGGACCTGTTCAGAATCACAAAATGGGACCATCAAAGTGGTGATCGTAGGTATTTCTGTGAAGTAAAATTGATTCCAAAGAGTAAAGGGGTACCACAAGACTCATCCATATATGAAAAGGGGACAATCATTGGTTCTTGTGATCATGGAGGTAGGATATCCCCATGAAGTACCTTCATGAAATAGGCTCCTTTGATGGTTATTGATGGATTTTGAGTCCATTTGGGTTCAGATTAACCCCAAACTAGTCTTGAACTTGTTCATTCCTCTAGAAGCATGATTTTAAATGCCCAAAATTCTCCCCCCCCCCTCAGAATCAGAGATAAAGGAAAAGAGCATCAGATTATGAGGTTACGTCACCAAATACTCAACGTATCACGAATCTAGATTGTAAATCATGAATGGTTCAATGTTCTGTGAATCTCTAGTGTCCGAAAGTCATCGTGAAGTGTGGGAAAACATTTTTGTGAAGCCTAAGTCGGACTCACCTATAAATAATTAAATAGTTCCATTTTTCTGTACCTGGATATCCGCAAATGATTGTGCCAACACTCTCTTTTTAGGAATCAATCCACCCCATGAACGTGACTTATCAAATAGTGTTCTTTAGTTAGATGCTCCATGAACACTTTCCAGTAAACTGATGCATCGCAATCTACTACTCCATTGCAATGGACACCGAGAATAAGGCTGCTTTGCAGGCTGCAACTTCGTGAATGGTCTCTAAGAACAAGCTTTGCAATCAAGCCTTGTGACCAAACCCAGAAAAATTATTATGTACCAAACTAATGGATGAGGAGGAGGCCATTTGGGAAGTTCTGGTTGATTCCACTCAAATGGAATCAATGGGGAACAACACCATAATAGGGGAGTATGTCTGGAGTAGTTCGGACCATAAGCCATTGATGGAGCTATTGACAGATACACAGAAAGATTACCTACTATGCAGGTAGCGTACACTATACGAATGTGGCTTCCGGTATAATGTCATTATTCTATAGGTGATAAGAGATGACCCAAACAACTAGATCAGGAGCGCACTAGGACAACATGAGTGGTATAGGGATATGAATGGTCATGTCAGGAAGGACCATTCCCATTTCACAGCACATTGCCTCTAAAACCATCTCAACGGAAATGATAGTATGGAATTTGAGAAATATACATCCCCACCTTATTATAAAACAATAATCAAGGAATGGAATGGGAACCCATAAATAGGGTGGATGAATAGCTAGGATACGTGCTAGGGTGGAAACATCATGGATGAGTGGGCCTGGTATTACTAGGAGTGTGAATCTTTCACCGAGTTCGATACCTTGATAAGTCAAGTTGGTCTGTATGAAGTAGTGTTGGCTTCCAAATTCCATATATACCAACCGAAAGAAAAAATATCAAATATGTTGATTTGATGGTCAATGGATACCAACACATTTCACCTACACCATGGGGAGGTCAGAATCAAACTATGGGATCTCCATTAGATCTCATGCATCCTGATTCTGGGATAAATGTATGATGATTTCATCCCTACTAATAATACTTAGGGGATGATGAATCCATTATTTTCTAGAAAAGGAATTGTGAAACTTGGTTCCATGTACATACTATAATAAATAGAACACCATGAATGTTCACTTCAAATAGTGGTTCAGCTACTTTTTGAGCTTCCCACCAGAGAGGCGTGCTATGGGGGAGGAAGCACCAAGGAAACAACCAAAGAGGGTCTCTACCTATCCAAGGATAGCCCATTGAGGTATGGATAATTATTACTAATGAATCCTAGAGGATAACTAGTGGAGACTATGGGGATACAACATCATGTATGAGCGGCAACAAATAGTCAGGCTCAAAGGATTCATCTCAGTGTTGATTTGTGGAGGGATGTTACGAGTGAGGGAAAAAAATATGGGATTGTGACAAATAACATTTATTATTTCAGTGATTCTGGTCTCTGGGAAATGCATGGACCTGGGATCCTGATGCTAGAGAAGTTATATCACCAGCTTTGACACATTAAAGAGGGAAAGAGTTCATTGTGTGTGTGCGGGCCATTTCATTTCATATATAGCTCGTTCAAAACACACATGGGAGGATAAAAATGCCTCAATACCATATACCCACCAAAGATACACTCTGGACCATAAATCATGAATATTGCAGGGATCTCCCCACTTAAACTAGGTCCAATGATTATTCTGAGTAAGATGGGATGGGCAGACCAGTTCATCTTTCACCCATTCCCACTTCCGACCATAAATTTTTTTAACTACGACAAAAAAAAATATAGAAGTTTTTATATCTTATATCTTTATGTGGAGGTGTTCTGGTGGTGTGAGTGGAATGCAAACCCATATTTGATCAATACACTCCATAACAATTCATAAGACAATTTAGATGCTTGTTGGGGAAGACCATGAACGTTTACTTGGGGTTTGTGTCATGGGGACCACTTGTGCATGATGAGAAAGAATTTTATGATTTCCACCCAATATGATGAGTAGATGAGGAAGGAACTACCTCCAAAAACCAATGCATTTGGGATGCTTCATGAGTATGTACAAAGATGGGTAGTCAATTATCAAGGTGAGACGTTAATGTAGCCATCATTCCTGGACACCAAGTAGCGGCCCCCGAACATCAGAGTCGGGGTCGATTGGCAGTGAGGGGGAATCATGAGGGTAGTTCTAAAACATTTTATGGTGACTAGGCTATATAATTAAGAGCAGCAAGCCACAAACCAACATTGGCTGGAGGTGAAGAAAGGGAAGCGGTAGTGTCGGACCTAGAGGATCCAATTAGGAGGATTCGTGAGAGAGGTAAATCATTGAAGTGGTTCTAAAAGAGGCCTGCTCAGGCTCAAATGAATCAATTGCATCATGATTTGATTCCTCCTACTATTTTTCTATCCATAGGCTGGGATAGACTAGGAGTACTACAAGCATTTCTTGAACATCGATGAAATTTGGGAAAACGTGAATAGGCACGGGATGGAGATGGGATAAATCGATTTTTAAAAATATATATTTAATGTGGCCTCGGTCATGGGGAGAAAGCTCATGATAGAACTATATGAACCGATTCACTTCCACAGAACTACGTGAACACTGAAAAATTGAGTGATAATGATGTTGAACCTGACTACCCCCCCCCCCAATGTTCTCGGTAGCTCAGCTAGCAGAGCGATTCCCATTATATGACATGGATAGTTCCTTCTAGGAAGAGTTCGATGAGGGGATCATAGGAAAGTTGAATAGGGAGTTGCTTCCAGGGGAGCCTCTCTAGAAGAAGGTGAAATAGTGGCCTCGAAGGGAACTTATTTGAGAGGCTTCACTATAGCCATTGAAGAAAGATCTAACTTGTCCCATTGTTCCATTATACTTCTCACTTGTCAATGGTTCTTCAAAAATAATATACTAGTGTAGAAGGATCATGTAAATATCCCCCCACCCCATTCTGGTACAGTAGAAGACGTGGCAATGGGTGTAGAGGACCAAACACTGGGACTCACATCCAGAGAAATAATAGTTAAAGGGTCCATCAGCACTGGGGAGGAAAGGGTGGTCTCCTTGGAATCTTAAAATCCTATTTTCATATACGAGTGACCAAACCTTGGTATCCCAGAAATGAAAAACCATAGGTGAGACTATGCGTTTGACCATTGTAAGTTCCCTGCTCATGGATCCGTATCTGTTGTCTGCTTTATCGAATTCACTAACTCGGCCCTTTCCATAGTAGTCCTCAGAATGGCGAGCCTACTTCTAGTAAAAATGGTTGGAGGGTCCAAGGGACCTTTTCTAGGAAGGGATACAATACATATATAAAGAATTACCCAAGGTTTTCAATCCATGCTTCCCCACAGGCAATCAATTTTGATGAAGAATGGTGCCACTGGCGGGGCAGAACCTAGAGTGGGCCAAGATGACATCATCAAGGCAGAATAAAGTAATGAGGACCAACCAAAAGGACCAAATCCAGAATTCTAATATGTTATTCAAGAAGAATATCCTACTGGAGAGCTCCTGGACACTTTCCCTAATTATGAACCTGCTAAACTATTGGATGTGGATGAATTTGACTCTGAGGTAGTTGAGAGCAGTTATAAGGCCCGATACAGAGCATTGAAAGTGATCAAGCGCTTCCTCGAAAAGGTATCATAATCTGATTGGATAATTCATATGGAATTTCTTCAACTTTTTATTAATTATATCTATGTTGGATGGGTGGATTCTCAACCTTTTAACACCCTGATCCAAGACTACCTTGTAGAGAAGGTACATGAGAGTAGCCAAAAATTTGATAGTTCCTGGTTCCAGAAGAAGTTTGAGAATATCTGGAAACTCCAATAGGTTGATTAGGTGAACTAATGAATTTATGGGGATATTTTAAACATTCCAAATTAATTTTGATGAATATTGGGATCATTGAATGACTGGGGCCCAATTTTTGAAAGCTCATGATTAGCTAGCATATGTGAACCGTTAGTGGCTGAACTCCGATATGAATGGGGCCTAATGCTGATCTGGGTTGATGCGCCTCATATTGAATCCATTTACGATGATGGCAATATTAGGAAGTATCATGATCACTAGAAGATACATTCCAAAGAGTGGAATACAGGAGGCATTCCATTGAGGGAGACGATCTGTAAGGACTGTGTTTTGGAGAAAAAAAACATACTTTCCCTTCAAACTGACTTATTTTAACTATGTTTATGGATAATTTTTTTTCTTAATTTGATCACCGCATCTCGATCATATCTATGAATTGTCTAATTATCAATACCTAATCTCATGTATGTGAGGCCTGGTGGGAGTAAACAGGGATGATCGCATAACTTCCCTCTTTTTATTTGATAGTGTCATCCAATCATCGAGTACACGGGGTCTAATATTTGTCGATCGACTACCCGGAGTATATGGACTAGTAGTGGGGGGTACATGATTAGAGAATATGGTTCTCAATGTAGTCGACCTTTCTTTCCCATTGTGCCTCGGTACATGAGTGTAATAATTCCAATGGAATTGGAATCAATCCAAAAAAAGGGAAATGATAAGTGTGAATCATGAAACCCAAACTTTAGAACATAATGGTTGTGGTATGAAGATGGATGATAACTATTGACATTATTTGAAACAAAAAATCCCTATCACATTATCCTGAAATTGGTAAAGACAAATGAGGGGCAACTGCTAACCTAATTCTAAAATATGGGTCCTAACTCCAAATTTCGTCTGATGTCTTCCAGAATATTGGCCCAAAATGGTTGGCAAGTCATGAGGCTAAGAATCCATACCACTTGGGGGTCCTTTCTGATGTGAAAGAGGATGATGATCCAAAGGGAATTCAAATCATGGATATGGAGTGATAGAATGTTTGAATGGATTCCAACACCCTTGAAACTATTCTACAATGACAGAAAATCATTGGTTGGGCATATCAGTCTTGATCAAGATCAAGCCTACTTCCAAATAGGACCTCTCTCGGGAGAACCTATAATTAATTATAGTTTTAAGTCATTCTAATTAAAATGATATATACATTGTTTAATTTCTTTCAGTGAGTACAATGCACAGAATAGTTTAACGTCATATGAACAAGACACTGCATATAGTTTATGTTCATACTGCATGGACCCTGGCCAATAGTTTAATGTCATTTTACACAGACTTGGGACTCCTAGTTTAAATTCATAGAGTTTGGACCATAATTGGGGCCCAAAGGGGATAGAGAAATTATTGAACATGGGGATTGGCATGAATAAAACATGTCCAAATATCACTACGTATGTCATAATTATGGGAATCAAGACACACATAGTTCTTGAGGATCATGCAGTTTAGCATCATGTAGGATAAGGGTTGTGTCGCATTTTAATGCCATACATCTAGGACATGGGAACCCCAAAGGAAAAATGTTTGGTGCGGTACATAACCTGATGTGAATGGGGACAATGAAATTCCACACCATAAAAACATATTCTCAAAAGGGGAGTAAGGAAAAAATGCTAAAATAGGGTGTTTTCTATTATATAGATGGACCCAGGGGTATGATGTCCATATGTTGTTGTATATCCTACAAGGGAAGGCCTCAATCCATACATATTTCTTAACATCCTTGCATTTTTACTTCGTGTGGTAAGGATGTGCGGATTCAATGTGAAAAGGGGAAACAATATGGTAGCTTGACCCAAGATCGACAATCCAGGTGTCACTACGTATCCCATGAAGATGGGTATCATGCCACATATAGATCTTGAATAAATTCCATCATGGAGGTCTGACCCACGAACAGAGGAATATAGGTATTTTATATATCTTCTTTGTTCTTTGGTTGTTGGTGTTTTTTTATGGAGTGATCTACCCGAGATTATTAGTCCAGGTGTCACTACGGGAATGAAGCTATGTGTTGGTCTTTAAAAATAGCATGGTGGATAACTTGTTACAAGGGTTATGACCTATCAAGAGAGAACACCAATTGTTTTTTCATTTTTCCTTTTCTATCTAGGATGATGATGCTATAATTTAAGGTCATATGATAGGACCAGTACATTACCTTTAACATCATATGATAAGGATGAAACAATTTAATGTCATATGGGATGATGTATCATAGTTTAACTTCATATGGCCAGGATGAAAGAGATCATAGTTTAAGGTTGTAGAATTCAGACTGTGGGGTTGCATAGTCCTACATGTGGGTATTACCCTACCAAAACACATAATCATACATACACCATGATCGATGTGGGAAACAAGGACTTATGTCAATATTTTCCTATCACATGAGGATTTATAGTTGTGAAAAAGAAATGTCATTTGGGAAAATCACAACCAATATAACATTAATACTGTACGTTCATGGTTGTACGAACGAAAAACACGAAGGGTGTTGCAGACCCATTAAACAGAAGGGCAGGAAAATATGAATCACATCATCCAAAATATGAGATGAATTGGGGTCAGAGTAATGAAGGATGATAACTTAAACCATGTTTGAGACACAATATCCATATCTTTCATCTTTGGATAGGAAAGGAAAAGTGAGGGTTGACTGCTAACCATATTTAAAATGTGGAACATGTCTGAAAATTTCATTCAGAATCCTCTGAGATGTTGACCCATGACAGTAGGTGAGCCATGTGGTCGAGCTTCTATACTGTTTTTGGGTCCTTTAGGATGTGCAGGATTATAGAAACACAAATAAAGGTATGTGTGAAGTGTGGATATACCCATGCATTTCAACTTCATGTGGTAAGAATAGATTCAATAATGAGGAATATCAAGGGAGGCACATAGTGTGACTATTGTAAACCCTATGTGAAGTAGGACCAAAAAGATACTGACCACACCATGTAAAATCACTAGATATTACTAAGGCCAAGAGGGGGAAATGATGAAATAGGGTGTGACTGGACCATAGACAAGATGTATCGGAGTTCCTACATGTCTCATATGAAATGGGAATCAATCCATAAATATTTCTTGGAGAAGGCATGTGTTTCTTATAGAAATGGGTATGAACTTGTTTGTTTAAGGTTCAAACATTACAATCGGTTTCTAACGGGTTTATTCATAGAACTGGAAACATCCAATTATTCTATATCCATTTGGACCTACTTTCCAACAGTAGGTGTTCATTACTTGTGGAAAGATGAGGCTTAAGAATTTGCATTGGTCGAGAGGATGAGAGGTCAGACTCATCACACCTTTTGGGGGGCATTATTTTCTACTCTAGGAATATTATAGATTTGAGTTATGTTCGTGAATCCTTATTAATTTACCAAGTATGAAGATGAGCTTTCCTTTAGATCTGAAAATCAATGATTGATATGTATGAGATTTAGAGAATCTTTTATATGTATTTGAGGTTCTTCATCAATATAGAATCATCCATATTTATTAGATATTCTTATTCAATGGTATCCTTCAACACGTTATATAGAAATCTCTTGGTTATTATGATAACCATACTGGTTTTAAAGACACTCAGCGGGGCACTTGAAGTTTATTGTCATTCGGAAGGACATGGATTGTTTCAGAGTTGGTATTATACCCGCAGATGGGCTACCTACGTTTCATTGTTAAAAAGGAATAAGAACTCACATAGTTTGAGTGAAGAAGTATGAGGTTTTATGCATTATTGATGGCCCAAAGAATGATTTCATAATTACTTTTACACTCAAATCTCACGTGAGTCATGCTCGATGTGAGAAAAAAGAGGTATTAGTAAAACCCGACGATTGTGCCACGAAAGATACAATCATAAGAAATAATGTGGGGCTTATGTATGTATGACTGCCCAAGATAGATGAGGATTGGGATTTACTTCAGGGAAGAAACACGAGAACAAGGTCCATAAAGGTATATGTTCTTTATGGAGATTTGGATAATTAACTTAGGGATTACTCCTGAGAAGGATTCCCAAATTATAGGGGACTTCTGATTGGGTTTTATTCTGGAAAAGGAAGCCCAGATCAAAAGAAATTAATACTGGGGCTTACTCCTAAGGAGGATGCACAAGTTAAGAGACATTATGATTGGGGATTACTCCTAATAAGGATGCCCAGATTAGGGAACATGGGGCTTATTCCTAAGGAGGATGCCCATATTAAGGGGATTTGAGATTGGGGCTTACTCCTGAGAAGGAGGGCCATGTTAAGGGGAATTATGACTGGGGTTTATTCTTGAAAAGGAGGCCCATATTAGAGAACGTGGGGCTTACTCCTAAGGAGGATTCCCAAATTTGGGAACTTGGGGCTTACTCCTAAGGAGGATGCCCAGATTAAATATCTTCTTATCTTAAAGGATGAGGTTGAATGGAGGAAATCTCTAACATTAGTGAAATACAGTTATCTAAATCATGAGGTTTTGAGAGATGTTCTATAGAATTCCTTTCAGATAAGGATGCCAACAAAGGAACCATGCCATAAATGGATTTGAAGATATTTTTGAAGGTTGTCCTTAAAGAGGAAAGGTGTATTTGGGTAAAGGAAGTGAATTAGGAGGAGGCGTGCAAGTATTGGTATGGAGCGCAAGTCCTAGTCGTGCAAGTATACTTGTGCGACATGAGTTCACTTGGGCAACGAAAAACCTGTAGGGTAATACTTGGGAAATACTTGGCTCAAGCCCTTAATATTATCCCTAGATTATTTTGGAAGGGAGGCACACAAGTTTCCATGAGAGGACAAGGTGGCACACAAGTTTCATCACTTCCCTTAAGGGTTGGACACTTAGGTATGCAAGTATTTATTAGTTTCAACACTTAGGCCTTATTCTTCCTCTTTAGATCTTCCATTATAGGTAAAGAATTACCTTAGAAGTGTTTGGAAGACTTCAGACGGAGACTTGGGCAACCAGATCTTGAATCTAAGTTTTGGATTTTTCATCCTCAAAATGGGGGGCCCACAAGGGGTATTTATAGGCCATTGAGGACCTTTGGAGAAAAAAGAATAGGGCGCGCAAGTCACTTGCGTGACCCATATGTGGTGTGCAATTATACTTGCATGACCATAAGAAAAATTGTGTGACCCATGCTTAAAGAGTTCCTTGTTCATTCCTTTGTCAATTTTTGATGTTTCTTTAAAGGACGAATCTCTTTGTGCTTAAGGTATTCCCCTTTTTCATTCATTATACTCTGTGACGGAAAGGAACATCAACAAAAGTCCCCCCTTAGAGTTGAATCTGAAAAAGGAAAGAGGATTTGACTCTAAGGAAAATGAGAAACAAGGTACTACGACATGCAAGTAGTAGGCACGCGGGTATGCTTCTGGTGCGCGGGGTCTGGCATGCAGGGGTATGGCCTCGCCTATAAATATGTGGCACCACTTCTCGAAAAGCACTTGGTTTAAAACGCTTCTGAGCTATCAGTTCACAACTAGATCTCGTTTGTGCAAGTGACTTGGCTTTCCGCTTGTGCATGCTTCTGTTGGTGTTGCGCTTCTGTAGTGAGTTTCTGACTTACGCGCCAGTACTAGCGCGGTAAAAATTGCGCGACCGACTTGGACTTATGCGCCAATATGGTATTTGCGCGCCTTAATGCCTTAGAAATTTTTTCAATTTTCTTCCCAAATATTATGAAAAAACAACTTACTTAAAAGTCAATTATCTAATTTTGTGAAGATTCAATAGCTCCCTGAAGAATTGGAACGGCTGATGAGCTGGCTAGAAAGTGGATTGATGACATGATGAACATTGTTGGCCATGATTACTATAATATCTGCGACAGCACTCTCCCAGATTTGGCCAAGTACTTGAAGAAATATCATCTTAATTTCCCACAAAGCATCTACCTGCCTCTGTATGGCCATGGTAATCTACAAGGAGTCAACATTCCAGAGCCAAAGAACCATCTCCCGCATTTTTGGTTTCATACTTACACCAATTTTGCTTCCGAAAATGTTTCAGTTGGAGGATCATTCGTAAATGCTGGAACAGTGGAGAAGGCGTTTATAATGCATCATAGCCCATGTGCCCCAGATTTGAAACCTCACAAGCCTGAGCTGTAGCTGCATTGTTATCCCTCAATCTTCTGAAACTCTCATATCGATCAATCCAAAGGCTGGAAGAAGAGTTGGGACTTCTGTCCTGGAGGAGGTGTGAAGCCGACTTGGATGTGGGCATATTGGGTGTGACAAACCTGTGAAGAGTTTGTCGAGGATTTGAAAGGAGCTACAATATATGAAGTCGTCTGGGCTGGGTAGACATATGTCTATAGGAATGATGACTTTGTGCTGGAACTAATCAGTTGCTGGAGCCCAGAAACTAATTCTTTCCATCTGACTCATGGAGAAGTAGGCATCAGTTTGTGGGATGTCTACAAGATCTCGGGGGATCCAATTTTAAGCGATATGTATGATGAATTCATCCCCCCCCCAAGGAGACCTGGAATGATTTGGAGAAGATTCCTACTTTGGATCGAGAATTATTGAAAACTTTCCACAAGATCAAGAACTCAAAGACCTCCAAAACTCATTCTAGAAAGGATATTCATCCAGAGGAGTGCATGGATTTGTTTCTTACCAAGAAGAAGGAGAAGCGGCCCACCTGTAATCGTCCTAAAAGCTATGTAACACCCCGATATTTTATGAAAAATATTCTTTTAATTTCATTGATGTCTTCTGTTGTACGCTACAC
Source organism: Viscum album (assembly GCA_963277665.1). Taxonomy (NCBI): domain Eukaryota; kingdom Viridiplantae; phylum Streptophyta; class Magnoliopsida; order Santalales; family Viscaceae; genus Viscum; species Viscum album. The sequence goes on along the minus strand of OY728150.1, from coordinate 28,047,144 downwards.
CAAGATTAGCTTGTACTATACGCAACACTGTATTAGCTCGCAGTATACACAATACTATTCTTGGCTCGTGTTGCACACAATTTCAAGTTCATTTTGTGGAAATTATTCTACGCAACATTAAGTATACATTTTGTTTAATGTATAAATGAAATAAGTTTTGATTATATTATACGCAACACCAAAGGGAGCTTTAACTACACGCAGCCCTGACTTGTCTTGCATTACAGGCAATCGATACCTTCCTCGATAGCGTGTGTAGTACGCAATACCCTGTTTCACTAAACAATGATATATTATTATAATATTATTATGGACTAGCCATTATGAATATTATTAACTACATTTTCAATGTTATAACATTATTATTCATCTTATAAATTTTCTAAAACAACGTATGAGAACAAAATAATTTTTTCGAGTAAAATAAGTATTTTTCAAAAAATGCAGTTTTGCCGCCTTTTGATGGCACACCCACTTTAAATATAGTTTTTGACATATTTATAAGTTCAATTTGACAAAATAAATTTTTTTTTTGGAATCAGGATATAAAAATGTACTTTGGATAAATTTTTCATATTATTCTGATAACTTTCATATTTTAATTAATAGTAAAAACACGCTATATTTTAATTAAAATCAACTTTTTTCATCTTAATAATTTATATGGTTAAAGTATAATATTGAATTGTTTTAAAGTATAAATAGAATTTATTTTTACCATTTAATATAATTTATGTCATTACCATTAATTTTACATTTAATTCATAGGTAAAAATATTTCAATCTTTGGCAATGTTTTAACTTTTTAAACCTATTTTCTTAACAACGAGATTAATTTTAAATTAATTACTGCAACTTCTGTGTTTTGAATTTTTAAAAATTTATTCCATATTTGAACTCAGTGGGTCCAAATTATGTTAATAGGTTACTTTTATTTTATTGATATTATGAATAGTAACTACGGTAATTTTTATTTACTGCAGTTAAAGGTAAATTGGGTAATTAAGGGTAAAAATTAGATTATAAAATTACTCTAACACCTGCTAAAATTCTATTGGATGACTAAAAGTCGACCATTATCACCTATGGGTCGGAATAAATTCATTTTATGAAATTTTGACCATGAAAATAATTTAATTATTATTAAAAACAAAGAAAGTGACAACATGTCACCCTCTTAAATCTTATAAGTATAATAATTTTAATTTAGTGATAAACTTCATGAAACTTCGAACATTAATAGTATACAGAAATATAATAACATTATCTACATCATGTGAATTTATTTATAATTTTTAGGTATTAAATAAGTATCATTAAAGGTGGCACAATAGTGATGTTGAAATTATTTTATTGGTGGAAATATCAAATAAATGGTTTTAAAAATATTAAAATAAATATTATATGAACTATTTAATGTTATATAATAATTTTATAGATAAATATGACATGTTATGAATCTATTAAATCTTTTATTTCGAACATATCTTCTGTGTGAATTTTATTTAAATTCAAATAAATTAATAGTGTCAAAATTGACACTATTGTTATTTTATAAAAATAACATAATATAAAATCGTTTAAAAATCACAAAAAAATTTAAAAATTATAAATTAAAATTTATATGGTCTAAAATGTCATAAATTATCCAATTATGGACAATTATCCACGCATAAGTAATTATTTATAATAATTTAAAATTTATAATCTTATTACCACAAATAAAACTAAATAGATTAAATAAGGATAAATCTAGTTGATAAGGTTTAAAATAAATTTCCAACATGTCTAAATTTTATTTTTTGATGAGATTAAAACTTTATCGCATCTAATATTTTAATATGAGTCATTTTTGAATGTTTTTAAGTGGGTTTTGATTTATTATAAATTAATATTTTTGAGGTTTCCAAAGGTGCCCCTCTCCTCCCTTATAAAAGGGGACCTCCTCCCTCTCCTCTTCACAACACTTTGAGCCTTCAATCTCAGCCAAACCATGACCATTTCACTTCTACACTTCCCTAGAAATATTTTGTAGATTCTGGTCTTCTCGAAATACCAACTCTAGTCCCTTAAGAGGAATCTTAAATGAGGTGCATCGAAGAAGTGGTAATCTCTTCTACCGATTATTTCAAGTTTCTTTCTTCTTCAACTTCCTCTTGTTTAGTTGTTTCATTATGAAGTAATACAATAAGTATCACTAATATACTGATATGATATTATAAATATTAAACAACCTCATTTCACCTTCTATCCATCCTACGAAAAATGAAATCATCACGCCTGCGTACGTACGGAATACCGTCTCCACACTGTGGTGTAATCAGTTTTTCCACCAACGGCTTACTTGGATGCGTATAATGGTGTAAAGAATTAATATATATGGTTATTATAACATCATACTGATTCTGATACATTATATCATCTACTCTAATTCTATTCAATAATTATGGGAACGATATCATCGCTCGTGCGTACGTACAGAATATCGTCTCCATGAACGTGATGAGATTCATTTTCCATGATTAACCATTCAAGTATGATTATAAAGTATATATAATATATAATCATGAAATATATTACATAATAATTATACTGGATTTATGTACATATATGATTCATTTACTTAATTCCATTCAATTCAATAAGGAAACAAAAACAGCGTACATGCGTACATACGGCCTACCGTCTCCATGAACGGTGTATTTCATTCCATTTATCGATATATCATATATATTTATCTGCTGAATATATATTATATATAAATCATGTTTTAAATTTTGGAATTAATTAAATCAGGATATGAGTAATAATATCAAGAACAACAAATCAAAACACGTACGATAAATGAAACGATTTTACCCAAAACGCTGCTTTAAAATGGAATTTACAAAAGAACGGGTAATATAAAGTCATAAGTGAACCATATATGATATCATAACAATGAATATGTTTATTTAATAAGTAAATGAAATTATTTAAATCATTATACAGGAGTTTCAGATTCATACGAAGCATATCAGACAAAAGGTAAGGGATAACTTTTCCAATCTCGTTTTTATCCGAGATTGTTTATTCGTAAGTATTTACTGGGGTTATATTTATCATTAAAGTCCCTATTTTCTAAAAATGGTTTCATGTATGTTTAATGTCCTTTTTACCCATTTTTTACTTTTACTAAATGGTATGTAATGAATCTTTCTTTTGATTACCATAAGAGGTACTTTTTGACTTTTCTGTTAAAAGTACGAGGAGAATGTTTTTTTAACTTATATGACATGGACGGATTTTTATGGTTTTCATAATGCCTTATTTTCATAAATCTTACTCTACAATATTTCATGAATATTTTCAACAAAATCCTTTTCTTTTAAAATTTCATGGCATTTTGTGAAAAGAAAATGATTTTGAAAACGAAAGGATATTTTCCTCTAGAATTCATTTCAATTGTTTTATCAAAACCATTTTCCATCTAAGATGACATTATTTCATATGTGTATGTTTCTAGTATAATTTATCTATGATTTACATGGTTTCAATTTTCTTATGATGAAATGATATCCATTTCCTTTATATGGATTATGTTATGATGGGATGATTTTTATGAAACCCATTTTATTCTTTGGTTTATGATGAATGATTTATGCTTATGTTGTGGAACACGTAAGAATGATTTCATTATGAGATGGGTGGGACCTATATCTCCCTCCAATTAATTGGGTAATTATTTATATCTCATGATATACACATGGATGGAATGGCAAGTTAATCTGGTTCAGTGATATAGGACTGGAACGAGGAGTGAACTCGATTCAGTAAGGGACTTTGTCTACTAAAATGGTCTCGACAGAAATGCCTTGGATACTAAAGAAATCATATCATGTTCTTAATGGTTTTCCATAATTACATGTTTTATTCCCATGCTATTTTATCATGATTGATCTTCCATTATGATCTATGCCTTACGTACTACCATGTTTTATGTCATTGCTCAAGATTTTGATTTTTAAACATTATGTTCATGTTTTTAAGTTCAAATGTATATGGTTTGTTTTATTTTCTCCATGATTACCCTTACTGAGAATTTGATCTCACTATTTATATGTTTTCTTTTCCCCATGATATAAATAAAGGTTTTAGGTAAGAAAACAATGGGGGAATAACTTTATGGGATATGTTGAAGATCTTTCACCATGATTAGAAGATTATGTTCTGAGTTTTCAAAGACACTAAACTATTACAGTCCTTAAGTGTTGGTTTTTTTATGTATTAAGTATTCTGAAAAAGTAATTTAATGACCATGTACGTCAAGCTTTGGGTCTCTACAGTTGGTATCAGAGGAAAGGTTTAGTCAACCTTTGGAGACTAGGATGCGAAAACTTTAGTGAGATCCCTAGAGATATTTATAAGGTATGTCTAGGAATGTCCCTAAGGTTAAGTATAAGTATAGGTTATAGTCCTATAATTATGATAATGATCATGAATAACCTAGGATTAAACCTATGATGTTAGATATTTAAAGTAATCCCCTTTATTATGTTGTTTTCCCTAGCATGATTTTTTCCTCTCACACTATTCTTTTTGGGTTTTAGACAATGGCTGGAACTCGAAGGAACCGTGTTGATCAATGTAATGGAAAATGAAATGATTGTCCTCCTGAACAAACCAATTTTATGGGATATGGAGTGAAAAATCTTATTTCTATACTTACACAAGCTATGAATCATCCAAGACATTCGAATGAGAAGAGAAGGGAACAATATTATATTGAGTCCTTCATGAGGAAACGTCCACCTTCTTTCAGGGGGTCTTCTGATCCACTTGTTGCTGAACAATGGATTAGTACCATTGAAAAGATATTTTCCATACTTCTCTGCTTGGAAAATGAAAAATCCATTTTTGCTATTTACTGTTTATAAGGTGAAGAAGACCAGTGGTGGACTCTAATTAAGAATACGAGGCCCCAAGATGAAATTGAATCCATGGAATGGGATGAGTTCAAGAACTTATTTTTCAAAGTACTTCCCTCATATTCTTCGAACAAAGATGGAAAAGGAGTTCCTTGAGATTATGAAAAAGGATGATGAATCTGTTGGTATATACGAAGTGAATTTTACAAGGCTTGCAAGGTATGCATCTGGCTTTATCATCCAACCATAAAATAAGTTGATTGATTATTCAGTGGGTTAAAACCAAGTCTTTGAAGGGAATTATATATAATAGACTTCAGTACCTATGAATAAATTGTGCATTGGTATATCGAGGTAGAACTGGAAGTTGGTGTTACATATCCATCTCATGGTTTTGACAAAAAACGAAAGATGGAGTTCAAGGAGAAATCTCAGAATTATGGTGAAAAGAAGATGAATGTTTCTTAATGCTGAAAGTGTGGAAAGAAGCATGGTGGAGATTGCCTAAAAGGTACTAGAAAATGTTTTAAGTGTGGAAAATAAGTTCATCGAGTAGTTGAGTGTTGAAGTAATGGAAAAAAGGTATCTAATGATGTGAATAGAGAAAATACTACAGATAATGCTCCACCAACACTTCAATGCTTGAAGTGAAAGGAAATGGGGCATTATGCTAATAAATGCCCTAATCCAAGGGTTAATGATGATCGACATGAGCAACCTCTTAAGGCAAAGGACAAAGGGAAGTCACATGAGATCACTATTGGCGATGTTGAATATGACAATGATGTGGTGGAATGATTAAGTGTTTATGTAATGGGATTCCAAAATAAGGTTGTATATAGTATCATGGAATATTGGAATTTTTATGTATTAGTATATTGTGGTTTTCAATAATTTTATGGTACCGGTAACCATGAAAAGTGATTGATATATTTTTGGAAAGAAGATGATATGCACATAATGAAGGGATAAGGATAAAATTAAATGTTTGATAGTATTAATGAGCTCATGACTGATATAAGGACAAAGTTATATCATATAATTTTGGTATGTGGAAAGATTAAACTTTTGACAGCATTCATGTTTTCACTAAGGTTCAATGGGTATTCATTTTTCAAGAGAATACAATATTAAGGTATTCACATGTTTAGAATGAGATAAACAAGATATATCTTGTGATATATGAGGGATAAATGATCGTATTCACGTGCTTGTTATATGAAATTTTTAGTAATCGTTCTCTTTATACTATGAGTTTGGAAAGAAGTATTTTGGATAATCCTAAAGATTGGAATGGATTATGTTGAACATAAGTTATTATTGTTTAAGGATAGAATTTTTTTTTGATATTATTGATGGAATGTTATAATAGTGTAGTTTAAGAAAAGGGACAACCTATAGAATAGGCGACAACCCGTCGCGTCGGACGAGGCTGTGAGAATCGAACCCACAACCAAAGTGCGACAGGCCTTTATCGCCTACCACTGGCCTACAGGAAGTCCCTGGTTAATAGAAAATAGTTTTATTTTATTAAGAGGTATGATAGATGAAGTATAAGTCCATTTTAGAAACCATATACGATTAATCTCAGCATAGATGGACTTATGTATATTTAATAACTTGTGATAGAGGCAAATGGAATGACCTATCTTTCTATCGCATGATCTGCTAACACTTCGAGAATGAAAAATTCAACTTCATTTCTTTAAATAAGAGATTAAGTGGAAATTGTTCATAGGATGACAAACAATGATATTACACTTAAATCAATTAAGTATTTCTTCTAATTCAAAATTTTCAACTTTAGGGAAATGATATTGAAAACCAAAAAATTTGTCTTAGTAATCTTATATCTGATGAATCAGATGGTACCTTATATCATCACAAATTTATGGCTTTATGATTTTTGTCTTTTTCATAGCCATGTCCTCTACCACTCTTCATCAGAAGTTGATGGTTAGATTTCTCTTCCATATCCATATTTTCACATATGTTCTCCTATGTGGAAACTCAGTGATTAGTTGATTTGGGTAACAGTTACATTTCAAAATTTAGTTTTTAAAGTTATGTTTTGGTATTACTTTTTACGATGTGGGTTTCTATTAAAGAAACTTTCAAGTAGTAAACCATTTATATCCCCGATGAATTTTGAGGGCGAAATTCATTTTAAGGGGGGTAGAATGTAACACCCCTAGATTTTATGAAAAATATTCTTTTAATTTCATTGATTTCTTGTGTTTTACGCTACACCAATATTATCTTGTACTATACGCAACACCATATTAGCTCGCAGTATACACAACACTATTTTTGGATCGTGTTACACACAATTTCAAGTTCATTTTGTGGAAATTATTCTACGCAACATTAAGTATAGATTTTGTTTAATGTATAAATGAAATAAGTTTTGATTATATTATACGAAACACCAAAGGGAGCTTGCACTACACGCAGCCCTAACTTGGCTTGCATTACACGCAACCCTAACTTGGCTTGCATTACATGCAATCACAACCTTCCTTGATAGCGTGTGTAGTACGCAATACTGGGTTTCACTAAACAATGATATATTGTTATAATATTATAATGGACTAACCATTATGAATAGTATTAACTGAATTTTGAATATTATAACATTATTATTTATCTTATACAATTTATAGAACATCGTATGAGAACAAAATAATTTTTTCGAGTAAAATAAGTATTTTTCAAAAAATGCACTTTTACCGCCTTTTGATTACGCACCCACTTTAAATATAATTTTTGACATGTTTATAAGATCAATTTTAAAAAATAAAATTCTTATTTGGAATCAGGATATAAAAATTTACTTTGGATAAAATTTTCATATTATTTAGATAACTTTCATATTTTAATGCATAGTAAAAACACGCTATATTTTACATAAAAACAACTTTTTTCATCGTAATAATTTATATAGTTAAATTATAATATTAATTGGTTTTAAATTATAAATAGAATATATTTTTACCATTTAATATAATTTATTTCATTACCATTAATTTTAAATTGAATTCATAGGTAAAAACATTTCAATCTTTGGCAACGTTTTTAACTTTTAAAACCCGTTTTCTTAACAACGCAATTAATTATAAATTAATTACTGCAACTTCTGTGTTTTGAATTTTGAAAACTTGATTCCATATTTGAACTCATTGGGTCCAAATTATGTTAATATGTTACTTTTATTTTTTTGAAATTATGAATAGTAACTACGGTAATTTTTATTTACTACAGTTAAAGGTAAATCGGGTAATTATGGTTAACAATAAGATTATAAAATTACCCTAACACCTTCCAAAATTCTATTGGATGACTAAAAGTCGTCCCATATCACCTTAGGATCATAATAGATTCATTTTATTGACTTTTGACCATGAAAATAATTTATTTATTATTAAAACCAATGAAAGTGACAACGTGTCACCCTCTTAAATCTTATAAGTATAATAATTTTAATTTAGTGATAAAATTAATAAAACTTCGAACATGAATATTCTAAAGAAATATAATAACATTATCTACATCATTTGAATTTATTTAGTATTTTTAGTGATTAAATAAGTATCATTAAATGTGGTACAATAGTGATGTTGAAATTATTTTATTGGTTGAAATATCAAATAAATGGTTTTAAAAATATTAAAATAAATATTATATGAACTATTTAATGTGCCCCACTACTTTTATAGACAAATATGACATGTTATTAATCTATTAAATATTTTATTTCGAACATATCTTCTGTGTGAATTTTATTTAAATTCAAATAAATGAAGAGTGTCAAAATTGACACTATTGTTAGTTTATAAAAATAACATAATATAAAATTGCTTAAAAATCACAAAAATACATAACAATTATAAAGTAAAATATATATGGTCTAAAATTTCATATATTATCCAATTATGGACAATTCATAACACATAAGTAATTATTTATAAGAATTTAAAATTTATAATCTTATTACCACAAATAAAACTAAATAGATTAAATAAGGATAAATCAAGTTGATAAGGTTTAAAATAAATTTCCAACATGTCTAAATTTTATTGGTTGATGGGATTACAAATTTATCTCATCTAATATTCTAATATGAGTCATTTTTGGAGGTTTTTATGTGGGGTTTGATTTATTATAAATTAATATTTTTGAGGTTTCAAAGGTGCCCCTCTCCTCCCTTATAAAAGAGGACCTCCTACCTCCCCTCTTCACAACACTTTGAGCCTTCAAGCTCGGCCAACCTATGCCTATTTCTCTTCTCAACTTCCCTAGAAACATTCTGGAGGTTTCAGTTTTATCAAAATACCAACTCTAGTCCCATAAGAGGAATCTTAAAGGAGGTATGTCGAAGAAGAGGTAATCTCTTCTACAAATTCATTCAAGTTTCTTTCTTATTAAACTTCATCTTATTTAGTTTTTTCATTGTAAAGTAATAAAATAAGTATCACTAATATACTGATATGATATTATAAATATGAAACAACCCCATTTCACCTTCTATCCATCCTATGAAGAACGAGATCACCACGCGTGCGTACGTACGGAATACCGTCTTGACGCTGTGGTGTAATCAGTTTTTCCACCACCACCTTACTTGGATGGGTATAATGGTGTAAAGAATAAATATATATGGTTATTATAACATCATACAGATTCTGAGATATTATATCATCCACTCCAATTCTATTCAATAATTATGGAAATTATATCATCGCTCGTGCGTACGTACAGAATACTGTCTCCACGAACGTGATGAGATTCATTTTCCATGATTAACCATTCAAGTATGATTATAAAGTATATATAACAAATAATCATGAAATATATTACATAATAATGATACTGGATTTATGTACATATATGTTTCATTTACTTAATTCCATTCAATTCAATAAGGAAACGAAAACAGCGTTCATGCGTACGTACGACCTACCATCTCCATGAACGGTGTATTTCATTCCATTTATCGATCTATCATATATATTTATATGCTGAATATATATTATATATAAATCATGTTTTACATTTTGGAATTAAATAAATCGGGATATGAGTAATAATATCAAGAACAACAAATCAAAACACGTACGCTAAATGAAACAATTTTACCCAAAACGTTGGTTTAACATGGAATTTACAAAAGAACGGGTAATATAAAGTAATAATTGAATGATATATGATATCATAACAATGAATATGATTATTTAATAATTCAATTACATTAGTTAAATCATTATACAGGAGGTTCAGATACATACGAAGCATATCGGACATAAGGTAAGGGATAACTTTTCCAATCTCGTTTTTATCTGAGATTGTTTATTCGTAAGTATTTTCTAGGGTTATATTTATCATTCATGTCTCTGTTTTCTAAAAATGGTTTCATGTATGTTTAAATTCCTTTTTATCCATTTTTTAATTTTACTACATGGTATGTAAGGAATCTTTCTTTTTTTTACCATATGGGATACTTTTTGAATTTTCTGTTAAAAGTATGAGGAGAATGTTTTTTGTAACTTATATGTCATGAACGGATTTTTATAGTTTTCATAACGCCTTATTTTCATGAGGCTTACTCTACAATATTTCATGACTATTTTCAAAAAAATCCTTTTCTTTTAAAATTTCATGGCATTTTGTGAAAAGAAAATTATTTTGGAAAAGAAAGGATATTTTCCTCAAGAATTCATTTCAACTGTTTTATCAAAACCATTTTCCATATAAGATGACATTATTTCATATGTGTATTTTTCTAGTATAAAGTATCTATAATTTACATGGTTTCAATTTTCTTATGATGAAATGATATCCATTTGTTTTATATGTATTATGTTATGATGGGATGATGTTTATGAAAACTATTTTATTCTTTGGGTTATGATGAATGATTTATGTTTATGTTGTGGCACACGTAAGAATGATTTCATTATGAGATGGGTGGGACCTATATCTCCCTCCAATGAATTGGGTAAAGATTTATATCTTATGAGATAGACATGGTTGGAACAACAACTTAATCTGGTTCAGTGATATAGGACTAGATCGAGGAGTGAACTCGATTTAGTAAGGGATGTTGTCCACTAAGATGGTCTTGGTAGCAATGCCTTGGCTAATAAGGAAATAATATCACGTGCTTAATGATTTTCCACAATTACATGTTTTATTCCCATGCTATTTTATCATTATTGATGTTCCATTATGATCTATTCCTTATGTACTTCCATGTTTTATGTCATTGCTCAAGATTTTGATGTTTAAACATTATGTTCATGTTTTTAAGTTCAAATGTATATGGTTTGTTTTATTTTCTCCATTCTTACCATTACTGAGCATTTGAGATCACCCTTTATATGTTTTCTTTTCCCCGAGATATAAATAAAGTTTTTAGGTAAGAAAACAAAAGGGGAAGATCTTTATGGGAGATGTTGAAGATCTTTCACCATGATTAAAAGATTATGTTTTGAGTTTCCAAAGACACTAAACTATTACAGTCCTTGAGTGTTGGTTTTTGTTATGTATTAAGTATTCCGCAAAATTAATGTAATGACCATGTACGTCATGCTTTGGGTCTCTACAAGATGCCCCAGAACAGAGAATAGGGGTGCTCTTGGCACATTCTGGCCGACCCTGGATATAGGAGAATTTGAAAAGTGGGGGTACGAAGTGGATCAGAGAATCCCAGAAAAGACCCATCTGGTGAGATTCTTAGCCTTGTGGCTCAGCGTTTATCTTCTTCCAATTAGGGATTCAAAAGGAGGTGTCAGGACAGGGACCTTCATTGTTGCAACCAAGTTGGATGAGAAGAAAATGGTTGGGTTGCCTACCCCAATTTTGGAGAATATTCACAGGAGCTTACTCCATGTCTTTATGATTAAGTCTCCTTTGAGAATAGTGGGAACATTACAAGTTTTGTGGGGATGGATCACCACTCTTTTCTGGACATATGTTGTGCAGAGCAGAGTACAGGTTCCTAGAAGTTCTTTTAGGCCATCAGTGCAGGCATATTCTGGAATTTTTCCCTTATCCCTCAACTCCTATGATATGAAGGTGAGGCTAAGCATGTTCAAGGAATTATATTTCTTTCCTTATAAAAACACACCAACTGGGTAGTTTGTTGGTGATGGAACAACCATCCTGGAATTGAGGTCATATATGCTGGCTTGGAGAGATAGTGTGTTGGCCACTAGGATTGACAGAGAGATTATATGTGAGGCCTATGCTCCATACAGATTCGCATTCCAACTCAAGTGTCTATAGCAGATTTTTGTATCCCCTCATTTACATTTCAGGTAAGAGCAGCATCCGATGGTTGCCCAACAACTATGGTTTCTGATAGCTATGGAGAAGAATAGGGTAGTGTTTGATCTACCAGTTGCTGGAGAAGCGAGTAACTTGACTACATGGTATGCTGAGAACTGGGTAGCATCATACCCTGAAGGGGTACTAAATCATCTGGTTCCTCGGGTGGGGAAAAAGAAGAGAACTGTCGGGAAAGAAACCCTTTGTCTGGAAGGTGACTCTTCTACACCTGGAGCAGATTCACCGGGTTCCTCACCTAGGGCTGACTCACCGAATTCTCAAGATGGGGATGATGAGGCACGACATGCTTCAAATCAGCCTCGAGCAATATATAATCCTCCTACCATAGTAAAGATTCCCACTCCATTGACTCCGAGTGGGTTACTTAATTAGGTAAATTTAATCTCCATTATTTTATAGAGTAATAAGCTTCATTTTCTTATCTTTTATCTGTTGTAACGCCCCGACCCCAGTTACCCAGAGTCGGTGCATTATTGCGTAACATTGGCATGATCACAAAAGATCAAGTCTCGAAAGACCGATTAGTTTAGTAGCCTTGGAAACACTAGATACATTCATAAATGTTACATTATATCATAAAGTGAAAAACTAAAATAACATAGTCTCCATTTTCCACACTCATATCCCCTTCAGACTATCCCTGCAGGTCATTCCTAAAATACTTCTTCACATCCTGGAAAAATTAAAACATTGAAAGGGGTGAGCTCAGATGCTCAGTAAGGATAAAAATACAGCGGAAGCTTTCATAAATAAACATAAACATTTAAGGAAATGTATAACTGAAAAAAAGCCTATTAAACATGATATTCAACATAATATGGCAAAAGTAAAATGAAATAATTCCATTTACTTATTCACATGGATATTCTACTGGTCTAATAATCACATGCAATATCAATAACCACTTTCATAATGATGGAATTCATAATGCCAGACTATCATAACCACGTATCCAAGGCCTCGTGCCAAGACTACAAATAAGATTTTGTGAAGGCCTCGTGCCAAGACACTAGTTTGTCTCATGAGACCTACCGATTCATCGAGGAGCTATAGCGGGATCCACCCATCACTTACTAAGTCCAATGCATTCATCATATGAAAATTTTGAAATATGACATAAACATTCATATTAAACTAGCATACGAAATGTCAATACTTAATCGACAAACCATGAATGGTATAAAAATAGCACATCCACAGTCAAAAATAACTCATTCGATACAATATGGGAGATTTTATTGTATCATATTAACCTCAATAAAGAATAATGAAGGATATTGACATATATGAAAATAATCATCATAACTATTTGAGAGAAATATCCCCCTTTATCTTGAAATCATTTAAAAGTCACACTATTTGTCAAGAAGCCATTTAAAATAGATTTTTGAATCAAAGTGTCCCATACCACTTTGAAACTTCTAAAAGGAGTTTTAATTTTAAAATTATAATGTCCATATAAATAAATCCTTAAAACCATTTTTAAAACATGGACATTAATGAGAAATATTTAGAAGAATAAGTCTTTACAACATTTAATAATGGTATTTTAGTTAGAGTTTATAACCAAAAGAGAGACACTTGAATACAAATAATTGAGGTAATCAAAACTTTGTAATATCATGAGAATAAAGGGATTCATGATATAATATGTCAAAGTTCGTTATATACACCATATAAAGGTGATTTGGTGTATAACAACAAAGAAGTCTCAATGGAATGTAAATTGAGATGAAATCTCTCATAAAGGTCGTATCCTTAGGTTAAGGATAAATCAAAAACATAATTATGAGTGAAAAATATAAATACACTCAATATGATTGGATATTCAGTGTAAAAAAATCAAAGTACATTCACACATATTCTTGTAAAAACAACACCAATGAATTGGATGTTTAACTCAACAAATCGATATTGAGTAAAAATTACTCTTATGAAGTTCATACCGATGACCTGATAATTTATCAATGGAGTGATTATGTGTATCAAAAGTATATCCACAGAAAGGGGAGTTGAATTTATGGAATAATAAAATGAATATTGATTCTACACATAATCTTGGAGTAAAATAATCAATGAAGTATGCGTAATGCCGAATGAGTGGAAATTGAAATTTCAAATTCCCTTATTGATTTGGTAACATAAAAAACATACACCCATGAAAGAAGGATAATACAATTATGATGTAAACATACATGAATTAAATTATATTACACAATGAATACAAACATGGCCAGTACACACACCATGTGTAATAAATAAGTGGTGAACAATGGAATTCTCACGGAATTAAAAATGAGATAAGAAACCCCTTACTTTGTAATTTTTCCTTGGTCGATGGTAGGTTAAACTCCTATATAATGTTGAAATAATTGTTATTGAATTATAAAAGAATTATTTACATTAATATTATATCATATATGATCTTCTAACATTGATTTGTTAATAATATCTTAGTATTATCATCATTTCGGGTGTTAACTTACTCGTTTTCCTTTATATTCTTCATTACTTAAGCCATGTTTGTTATGGATAAGTTGTATCTTATTCATATCCAGAATTATTTCAATTCCTTAAACATTATTTTTAATCATCAAATGATAATTATACTTTAATGGATACGATGGAGAATGAATCTCATCGCGTTCGTGGAGACGGTAGTCCGTACGTACGCACGAGCGACAATATCATTATTTTGATGTTAAAATAATATTTAATTGGATGCTATATCATATATACAGAATAATTATCATGTTATATTTATTATTTACATGAATTACACATCATTATTATACCCATCCAAATAATAATTTATTTAATGACAATTACACCACGACGTGGAGACGGTAAGCCGTACGTACGCACGTATGGTGACATGCCATTCAAATCATGGATAGAATACTAAATATGGTTGTACCATATTTATAATAACATAAAATTATATAGAAGATACTGGAGTTATTATTTTAGAATATAAATAACAAAGAAAGAACTATTTGTAGAAGAAAGGAACTTGAAATAGGGTGGTGAAAACATTACCTCTTCTTCGAGTTCTTCCTTTTGATTTGATCAAAAGGGCTCCTTAGGTTGGCTTTATGATCAAACTAAGGCCTCTAGGTTGTAGTGAGGGAAGTTGAGAGAGTATATTTGCAGGGTTTGGACGATCCAAAAGGCTTTGAATGTGTGAATTAGTGAGAAGGGGGAGTTCCCTTTTATAAGAGGGGTGAGGGGCCCCTTTGGAAAAGCTAAAAGTATTATTTTATAATAAATTCATATTCAGTTTATAATGGCTCCAAAGTGGATTATTTAAAGTTTAAGGTGGGGATGGGTCGAAAATAACTCAACCAATAGAATTTATATAGGTTTGGGTCATTATATTAACCTTATCTTTAAGTATTAACTCTTAGTTAATTAGTATCACTTTTACAATGTCTCTTTGTATTTTTATATTATATGGTTAATTAACTTACTATATATATCCAAGAGACCCCCAAGTGGTCCATTAATGATAAACCTATCATGATATAAGTCTCTTGTCCTAACCTTAGATTTTTAGGAATTGAATATAATTTAATAATATAATATTTGTTTTAAAAACTCCTTTGTGTCAATTTTGACACTATTGGGTATTTTGTTTTTGATAAATTCATAAAAGCATTATTACTTCGAAAAACATTTATATAATAAATCTTAATATGTCATATTAACCTATAAAATTAGTTTAATTTATAAAAAGTCTCAAATAACATTTATTTTGATATTTATAATATCAATTATTTTGATATTTCATTAATTAGGTAATTACTGCATCACCATTGTGTCATAAATAAATTAAATTATTTAATGTCTAAAAATTATAAATAAAATAAAATTATGAATGAAATCGGTTTATATTTCTAATGAATATTTACAATCGAATTTATCTTATGAATAACCCTATATTAAAAATGTTTTATTAAATAAACTTTGATTTTACCTCTTTTAACTCTTCTTTGAATTAAATAATAATAAATGTCCTAATCTAATAAAAGTGGACCTAAATTATAATATTTTAATCCTAAGGTTTTTTTTGGTCGAGATACACTTGTCCAATAAAATTACAACATGTGTTAGGGTAATATTAATATCATTTTTACCCTTAATTACCCTATTTACTTTTAACCGTGGTAAATAAAAGCAAAAATTTACTATTCACCAAAAATTATTTTCATCTCATTGAACCACATTTTACTCCTTGATATTAACTTTGTCTCTCGGATTTTTGAAATTCCACTCACAGAAGTGGTAAAATTACGTTTTATGAAAAATTCAGTATTTTAACTACCACTTAGTGGTTTCACTATTCATCAAAAAATGAAAGTTTCCTGAAAAATAACAAAAATTAGGCCTAAGATATATATGATATTATGAATTCAAAAATGATGTCTATTTTACCAAATTGAAAACATATCAGTTGCATTAATTAATTTAAAAATTAATTCTCGTCGTCAAAACAAATAGCGTATTTTTAAGAGATAATAACTATCAAAAGATTGACACTTGTTTATGTCTGGTTTAAATGTGAAATTACATCCAATGAACAACATTGTATTAAATGGTAAAAATATATTCTAAATATATTTTAAAACAACTCAAATTAATAATTTATCACTATTAGTTATTTCTATTAAAAAAGTTGTTTTTAATTAAAATTTAGTAATTTTAACTATTCATCAAAATATGAAAGTTATCCGAAAAGTACCAAAATTTCACCCTAAGCTAATTTTGATATTACGAATCCAAAAATTAAGTCCATTTTGAAAGATAAATTTTATAAAATTTTAAAAATTAGGTATTACTATTCATAATGGCTAGTTTGATTGGTGGTGGTGTGTTAGAATCTCGAAGTTGCGTACAATGCACACCATTGTATTATTCAAAGGGAAACGTACTATGGAAGCTTGGGGTGTTACATTCTCCCCTCCTTCAATAAATTGCATCCTCACAATTTTGTTTTAAAATTGGGCTTGAGAATATAATGGAAAGTCCCACATCGGAAAAAGAGTCAATAAAACTATCACTTTAAAAGAAAGGAAGAGAGGTATAAAGGTCACCCAAGATAACCCATACTAGGATTCCACGTAGGAAAACATGGATATGGACGATAAACTAAGTGTTAAGTTCTAATGGAGAGGGATATAAAACATGATCATGAGAAAGTTAACAATAAAAAAATCACAAGCTTGTGTTGGGACAAATAGTCATTAGTCTCCCAGTAGGAAAACTAAACGAACAACATTTTTTGTTTTAAATTACATTACATAAGGACGAGGAATTAATTTATGATATTGACTAAGAACACAAAGATATATACTTACTTTTTAAGTAGAGTTTCATTCTTTAATAAATTTTTACCACTAACTCATTTTTTTAACAATGAGTATTCAAGAAGACTTGGTCACAATGGAATAGCTAGAATAAACTTCTATAGAAATACATGATCCACATAGGATAAACTATATATTTACCTTGTCTTTAGAGATTAATCAAAACAAAAATGGTTTGTATAATATCTGATGATCCCCCAAATGGATATTCCATTAGAGAAAAAAAACACTAATCTTAATTTCTAAAATTAAACCATCAATACCCCAAAGTTAAATAAATACCATTTAATAATCAATTGTCCTTAAAATCATTCAATATAATCCAAACTAATATTGAAACCCAAAACTTATAATAATGTAGTCTTCCACGTTGAATTGTATCTCCAAATGACATTAATTACTCTTAAGGTCACATATTTAAAAGTAATTAACCTAATCATTTCCATAAATAACCCAAATCACTATAAATCCACAATAAATACATAGATAAAAATCCACCATTACTCCTCAAATAAAATCCCATACTATTCTATTTTCCTTGGACTTATAGTGTTCACAAAAAAGCGAACAACTTCCAAAATAACATTTATCACTTAATCACCAAATCATTTTCCTATACTAAGGGTATTAATTTGACAAGACATAAGATCCCAAATCAAATTATTATTGATCAATAAAATAATTTAACTAAAAAAAATAGTCACACTAACCAGGGACTTCACGTAGTCCAGTGGTAGACGATAAATCCCAATCACACTTTGGTTGTGGGTTCGATTCCCACGGCTTTGTCCGATGCGACGGGTCGTTGCACGGTCGACGTGTTGTCCCTTTTCAAAAACTATATTTTATAACATTACCAAAATGAGATAAATTCTTCAAAATAACCATAACATAATTTAACCAGAAATCTTATCTCATACCTTACATTTTCATCCCAAATTATAATAACTTATAATTGTCTCAATCCCAACGATCATATAAAACCAAATGGTTATTTATAACTATATCCACAAGAGAAAAGATAATTCTTCCTCAAATACCATTCTCACATGGAAAACTGCAGGGTTAAAAATATAATAGAAAATTATTCCAAAGTAAACCCATCAACAAGTTGCACTAATACTTTTTAAACATTTCTCCAACCATTTATTACCACATAGCTTATTCATTGACCAAGAAAATATCTTATAGAATAGGGCATTCACTCGGGTAATGGTCAGGTCCCCTACATTTACGGAAAATGACTGTAAATGGATTCTTGGGACCATTTTTATCTTCTTCCATAGTACTCTTCATTTTTCTTCAGCAATTATTCACATTATGTCCTTCCTTCCTGCACGTAAAGCATTTCTTTGTCCCATTGAGACACTTTCCTGGGTGTCTTCTTCAACATTTCCTGCATGATGAAAATTGAGGATTCCTTTCTCCATGGTCTCCACTACTGGAGCTCTTATCATTCATCACCTTTCTCTTCTTTGTTGATTCTGGGAATTGGTTAATATATATATTGTTGGTCATATTTTTGGATAATTGATTTGGAATAAAGACGATATATTTTATGCCTATCAACATTCCATTTTTTTGCTCATTGCCACCACGGTTCCTACCTTGTACATTATTCTCAAAGTCACTATGACTTCCTTGGAATCCAGTCGTTGACTAAAACTAGAAATCATTTTGTGAGTAACAATAGTCATAAAATCATTTAGAGATTAACATGTCACCATATTCTCAATTTGAAACACATTATGATTAACCAAGGTCATTTACTCTCATCTTATATATATAATACTTCAAATCAGTTTGTAAAGAAAATGTAAATTATCCTAAGCATATCCCCCGGGAGTGTCGTAACCAAGAGTGTAGCAAGGCCTGTTGTCATGCACCAGTTCCCGTTCGAGTCTATCTCAAAGCGGTGTTTTGGAGTTTTACCCCTAGGTACATCTGTGCCAGAGCCGCCTCTACCTGCTCATATCCAGACAGTGATATATTTCTCAGAAAACTCACAAAATCTCTACAATACCAAAATTCTAGGAAGTTCTTCTATAGTAATCCTCAAAGTTCATCTTAGGTAAACGTGCTCTAATCAGAGATTATCTAAATCTAACTTCCAAGGTTTGTACTAAACTTCCTCTGATACCAACTATAACGCCCCGACCCCAGTTACCCAGAGTCGGTGCATTATTGCGTAACATTGGCATGATCGCAAAAGATCAAGTCTTGAAAGACCAATTAGTTTAGTAGCCTTGGAAACACTAGATACATTCATAAATGTTACATTATATCATAAAGTGAAAAACTAAAATAACATAGTCTCCATTTTCCACACTCATATCCCATTCAGACTATCCCTACAGGTCATTCCTAAAATACTTCTTCACATCCTGGAAAAATTAAAACATTTAAAGGGGTGAGCTCAGATGCTCAGTAAGGATAAAAATATAGCAGAAGCTTTCATAAATAAACATAAACATTTAAGGCAATTTATAACTAAACAAAAGCCTTTTAAACATGAACTTCAACATAATATGGCAAAAGTAAAATGAAATAATTCCATTTACTTATTCACATGGATATTCTACTGGTCGAATAATCACATCCAATATCAATAACCACTTTCATAATGATGGAATTCATAATGCCAGACTATCAAAACCACATAGCCAAGGCCTTGTGCCAAGACTACAAATAAGTTTTTTTTCAAGGCCTCGTGCCAAGACACTAGTTTGTCTCATGAGACCTGCCGATGCATCGAGGAGCTTTAGCGGGCTCCACCCATCACTTAATATGTCCAATTCATTCCTCATATGAAAAGTTTTAAATATGACATAAACATTCATATTAAACTAGCATACGAAATGTCAATACTTAATCAAAAAACCATGAATGGTATAAAAATAGCACATCCACAGTCAAACATAACTCTTTCTATACAATATGGGAGATTTTATTGTATCATATTAACCTCAATAGAGAATAATGAAGGATATTGACATAGATGAAAATAATCATCAAAACTATTTGAGAGAAATATCCCCCTTTTTCTTGAAATCATTTAAAAGTCACACTATTTGTCAAGAATCCATTTAAAATAGATTTTTGAATCAAAGTGTCCCATACCACTTTGAAACTTCTAAAAT
The DNA here is from genome assembly GCA_963277665.1 of Viscum album. Lineage (NCBI taxonomy): Eukaryota > Viridiplantae > Streptophyta > Magnoliopsida > Santalales > Viscaceae > Viscum > Viscum album. The sequence continues at coordinate 28,026,384 of OY728150.1, read as the reverse complement.
GAGTTTTAATTTTAAAACTATAATTTCCATATAAATAAATCCTTAAAACCATTTTTAAAACATGGACCTTAATGAGAAATATTTAGAAGAATAAGTCTTTAAAATATTTAAAAATGGTATTTTAGTTAGAGTTTCTAACCAAAAGAGAGACACTTGAATAAAAATAATTGAGGTAATCAAAACTTTTTAATATCATGAGAATAAAGGGATTCATGATATACTATGTCAAAGAACATTATATACACCATATAAAGGTGATTTGGTGTATAACAACAAAGAAGTCTCAATGGAATGTAAATTGAGATGAAATCTCTCATAAAGGTCGTATCCTTAGGTTAAGGATAAATCAACGACATAATTATGAGTGAAAAATATAAATACACTCAATATGATTGGATATTCAGTGTAAAACAATCGAAGGACATTCACACATATTCTCATAAAAACAACACCAATGAATTGGATGTTTAACTCAACAAATCGAGATTGAGTAAAAATTACTCTTATCAAGTTCACACCGATGACCTGATAATTTATCAATGGAGTGATTATGTATATCAAAAGTATATCCACATAAATGGGAGTAGAATTTATGGTATAATCAAATGAATAGTGATTCTACACGTAATCTTGGAGTAAAATAATCAATGAAGTATGCGTAAAGCTGAATGAGTGGAAATTGAAATTTCAAATTCCCTTATTGATTTGGTAACATAAAAAACATACACCCATGAAAGAAGTATCATACAATGATGATGTAAATATACATTAATTAAAGTATATTACACAATGAATATAAACATGGGTAGTACACACACCATGTGTAATAAATAAGTGGTTAACAATGGAATTCTCACGGAATTAAAAGTGAGATAAGAAACCCCTTACTTTGTACTTTTTACTTGGTCGACGGTAGGTTAACCTCCTGTAAAATGGTGACATAATTTTTATTGAATTATACAAGAATCATTTACATTAATATTATATCATATATGATCTTTTAACATTGATTTGTTAATAATATCTTCGTATTATCATCATTTCGGGTGTTAACTTACTCGTTTTCCTTTATATTATTTGTTACGTAAGCCGTGTTTGTTATGGATAGGTTGTATCTTATTCATATCTAGAATTATATCAATTCCTTAAACATTATTTTTAATCATAAAATGATAATTATACTTGAATGGATACGATGGAGAATGAATCTCATCGCGTTCATGGAGACGGTAGTCCATACGTACACACGAGCGACAATACCATTCTTTTGATGTTAAAATAATATATAATTGGATGTTATATCATATATACAGAATAATTATCATGTTATATTTATTATTTACATGAATTACACATCATTATTATACACATCCAAATAATAATTTATTGAATGACAATTACACCACGACGTGGAGACGGTAAGTCGTACGTACGCACGTATGGTGACATGCCATTCAAAGGATGGATAGAATATTGAATATGGTTGTACCATATTTATAATGACATCACAGTATATAGAAGATACTGGAGTTATTATTTTAGAATATAAATAACAAAGAAATAAGAATTTTAAGAAGAAAGGAACTTGAAATAGGGTGGTGAAAAATTACCTCTTCTTCGGGTTCTTCCTTTTGATTTGATCAAAAGGGATCCTTAGGTTGGATTTATGATCCAAATAAGGCCTCTAGTTTGTATTGAGAGAAGTTTAGAGAGTATTTGGGCAGGTTTTGGCCGATCCAAAAGGCTTCGAATGTGTGAATTAGTGAGAAGGGGGAGTGCCCTTTTATAAGAGAGGTGAGGGGAACCTTTGGAAAAGCTAAAAGTATTATTTTATAATAAATTCATATTTGGTTTATATTGGCTCCAAAGTGAATTATTTAACAGTTAAGTTGGGGATGGGTCTAAAGACACTCAACCAATATAATTTAGACAGGTTTGGGTCATTATATTAACCTTATCTTTAAGTATTAACTCTTAGTTAATTAGTTTCACTTTTACAATGTCTCTTTGTATTTTTATATTATATGGTTAATTATCATACTATATACATCCAAGAGACCCCCAAGTGGTACATTATTGATACACCTATCATGATATAAGTCTCTTTGACGAAACTTAGATTTTTAGGAATTGAATATAAATTAATAATATAATATTTGTTGTAAAAACTCCTTTTTGTCAATTTTGAAACTATTGGGTATTTTGTTTTTGATAAATTCATAACAGCATTATTACTTCGAAAAAATTTATATAATAAATCCTAATATGTCATATTAACCTAGAAAATTATTGAAATTCATAAAAAGTCTCAAATTACATTTATTTTGATATTTATAATATCAATTATTTTAATATTTCATTAATTAGGTAATTACTGCATCACCATTGTGTCATAAATAAATTAAATTATTTAATGTATAAAAATTATAAATAAAATACCATTATGTAGGATATATTTTTATCTTTCTAATTAATATTTACAATCTAATTTATCTTGTGTATAACACTATCTTATAAATGTTTTAGTAAATAAACCTTGATTTTACCTCTTTTAACTCTTCTTTGAATTAAATAATAATAAATGTCCTAATCTAATACAAGTGGACCTAAATTATATTATTTTACTCCTATGGTTATTTTTGGTCGAGGTACACTTGTCCAATATAATTAGTACATGTGTTAGTGTAATATTAATATCATTTTTACCCTTAATTACCATATTTACTTTTAACTATGGTAAATAAAAGTAAAAAGTTACTATTCACCAAAAATTATTTTCATCCCATTGAACCACATTTTACTCCTTGATATTAACCATGTCTCTCGGATTTTCGAAATTCCACTCACAGAAGTGGTAAAATTACGTTTTATGAAAAATTCAGTTTTTTAACTACCACTTAGTGGTTTCACTATTCATCAAAAAATGAAAGCTTCCAGAAAAATAACAAAAATTATGCCTAAGCTATATTTGATATTATGAATTCAAAAATTATGTCTATTTTACCAAATTCAAATCATATCAGTTGCATTAATTAATTTAAAAATTAATTCACGTCGTCAAAACAAATTGCGTGTTTTTAAGAGATAAAAACTATCAAAAGATTGACACTTGATTATGTTTGGTTTAAATGTGAAATTACATCCAATGACCAACATTGTATTAAATGGTAAAAATATATTCTAAATATAATTTAAAACCACTCAAATTAATAATTTATCACTATTAATTATTTCGATTAAAAAAGTTGTTTTTAATTAAAATTTAGTAATTTTCACTATTCATCAATATATGAAAGTTATCCGAAAAGTACCAGAATTTCACCCTAAGCTAATTTTGATATTACGAATCCAAAAATTAAGTCCATTTCAAAAGATAAAATTTATAAAATTTCAAAAAGTAGGTATTACTATTCATAATGGCTAGTTTGATTAGTTGTGGTGTGTTATAATCTCGAAGTTGCGTACAATGCACGCCATTGAATTATTCAAAGGGAAACGTACCGTGGAAGCTTGGAGTATTACATCTGTGATTGAAAGATCTAGGAAGAAGTTGAAGTCCAATATTGCAGGACCCTCCTTGTATCCTTCTGGTACACATGCTGAATATCTATGACCAGAGGCTGTCCAAACATGGCGGAGTTTATATTACGATGCTGAAATCGCCTGGCTGGACCTATGCAAAGGGCTACACATCCCTGGAGTAGGGATTCTTCGGGCCTCTACTGATATCTGTTTCAAGGATAACCCTGATGAAGTGTAGGCTTACATCAGAGAGCTGGAGATGCTCATATATGCCACTGATGATTCCATTCCTATCACCAAGCGGGTGATGGAAATGATGGATCATGGCACCACTGAGGGGACTGGTGCTTCCGGAGATGAGGAGTGGCATGATTACGTGTCTCGTAATGATGTAAGTATCTTTCCTTATTTACATTGCAACTTGATTCCAGTTAAAGCTTTGTTACTCAAGGAAATTACTTTCTTCATTCTGTAGCTTGTAAAGAAAGGAACTTCTGAGGTCCCTTCACCACAATATAGCCCTGGTGGCTCCGCTATCAGAGCTACTAAATCTTCTCGTGAGCCGGGAGAGGTATCTCCAGGATGATAATCCATGGATGAGGAGTTAGACAAGGATTTTAATTCTCTAATTCCTGTATTTGGAGGTGATGATTTCAACACTCCCAAAAATCCAAAGAATCAAAGACATCGAAGGAAGAAGTCCACAACTAAATTCTTCATCAGTAGTGGTAAGTCCATCAGATAGTCATGAATATTAACCCATGAAAATATTGCTAAAAATTATTGGGATTGAAGGGTCTTCTTCAATTTCCCCTTTGAGGGAGTGGACTGACCCTCCTCTGAGGATGACGGAGGGTGCTGGTGAGAAGTCGCAAATTCATGATGACTTGGTTGCTCTTGAAGAAGAGCCAGCGTCTGTTCACAGTACTACTCTTGTTGATAATACAAGGAGAGAAGATCCTACTTCTGGTAAATTAACAATACTTCATAGAATGTTGAATGAAAAAATCAACTGACTTTCATTATGTAATACTTTAGGTTCAACACCTGCACCAGAACATTTGGCTGCCACTTCAACTGATGCTGTAATTTTCTCTAAAGAAACTATTCGGAGTCAGAGGCCGCAGGATGAGAGTCGTCAAGAAGACATATCGAATGCTCCCACTTGTGAGACTAACCAGTAATTTGAGATATCACTAGATGAAATGATAAAACTTGGTGCATCTTTTGAAGAAATTTTAGATCATGTTAAATTACCATGTAATTTAGAAGATTTTGGATGTGAGTGTTATCCTTCATCCAGTTAGAAATTTCTTATTACATCTCTGACCATGATTGGTTGAAATGTGTATTTCCATCTGGGTAAGCTGCTGAACTGCAAATGCCGGAAGGGGGTAGAGACAACCCTATTATTGCAGAGATTCTAGCTCAAGTGGAGCTTAACCCGATAGAGCTTCCTGAAACCCATCCTGAAAATCCTGTTGAAGCTAGGAAATACAGGGAGGATCCTTCTCATGCTGATGATCTACTATTCGGTAAGAGATAATAATATCTGTGGTTGCACTTAATTTGCAAGACAACTTAATCAACTTTTTTTATCCTTGGAAACTAACCAAAACATTCAATTGACTATACAGGGCCATCAATTTTAGTGGCTAGATCTGGAGGTGAAGCCTCAGCCTCTACCCCAACGGGAGTAGAAAGTGAAGTAACAAGGGTCAGGGGAGAAGGATCAGAACAGGGCACTTCTCTAAGTGCATTAATTCCAGACTATATTCCCCCCTATGATAGTGATGCTGAATCAGACCCAGAGGTACAAAAGGCGCTCCAATTCTCATGTCGCAAGGCATGGAAGAACATATGGAAGATCATATCTCAAGTGCCACTTGAAGAGCTATCTTCGAAGATCCCATGACTGTCATCCCTGCTCATCATATTGGGACTTGGCGGTTTTGGATATCAAGAGATCCATACCATGGTGAAACAAGTCATTTTAAGGAGGGAGCAGGAGAAAAGGTACCGTCAAGACCTGACCAGAGTGAGTCTATTGACCAATATCAGTGAATTTGAGGCTGCGGTGTCCTGAGATGAGGTTGATCATGAGGGAAAATTGAAGGAGCTGAAACACAAGATTGTGGAGAAATTTGTCCACCAGATGCATCTTCATCAATATTTAGATGTTGTTACTTGGGAACTTGACCAGCTTAAAAATTCCCTAGAAGGATTTCAAACAAATGGTATGAAAGCCATCGCAGATGCCATGAAATCACTCCATCAAGCTGAAAAGGGTGAAGCTAATTGAGTGCATGATCTTAAAGTGGCTTCTGATGAAGCTCGAGATGCTATAAATCAAATGAAGAATTATGTTGAAAGCCTCTTGTAATTACTGAAAAAGATAAGAGACTCCAGTCCTTGGACATCCTTCTAACTCTTCTGCATCAATGAAAAACACTTTCATCTTCAATCATTTGTGCCTACATTTTATTTATCCCGATAATGGGCCTAGTAAGCATTGTTTGATTTTTGCTAGGATTATAAAAATAACCCTACAAACTTTACATCTTTTAATTGATCAATATTTCCTAAATCATACGAAATGTTTGTTTAGTGAGCTAGGACTTGACTTTTGTTCAGCGTTCCCTTTTCTTTTGTGGGAAGTTTAAAGTCATGAATGTCAGACATAAAAAGTCTAATGTTTAAGGTCGAATATCTTTGACCGAATGGAGAATGGATTAAAATTGACTCAATTCCTTGATAATTCATCTGAAAACATATCACCACATTAAATTATGGGGTAAAACATATAAACTATGACTTATGAAATTTTGAATTTGAGGAATGATATGAAAAAGGGCTAAAAGGCATTAAAAGAAGTAGTTATTAAGAGTGAAGTTTCCACTATTTAACAAACCCGTTAGGGGGTTGAATTATGTAGGGCCACTTAAGGGAATTGGTTAGATAGTCAAATAATAGAATTTTTTGGCTGACAGGTCTGTTATGTAGACTACTTATACAAGGACGCCTAAGGGCACGTGCTACATAAACAGGAAAAAGAACTCCCAGAAATTTTAATTTTCTATTTCTAAAAAAACCAGTAAAATTTTATGGATATTCAAATTTTACAAATCATAGAGTCTGCTGTATGGAGAGCGGTACTTGAATATGGACAGGATATTTCCAATCAAGATTATCAAAGAATTGGATGAATGTCACTCCTGCGAAGGTCTGACCCAAACATAGGGAAGGGAAATATAAACCATAGACTTAAATACTTTTAGATCATGAAAAAGAGTATGGGACAAATATGTTAAGGATAGATATTTTTTGGATCCCTACATAATGTCGTTAAGACAAATAAGGACAAAAGAGGTTTTCCTCCCAAGAATGAAGCTACCACTATTTGAAAAACCCGTTAGGGGGTTAAAGTATGCAGGTCCACTTAAGGGAATTGGTTGTATAGTCAAATAATAACCTCTTTCAGCTCATAGGTCCATTATGTAGACTACTTATGCAAGGCTGCCTAAGGGCACATGCTGCATAGTCAGGAAAAAATAATTCCCAGGTATCAGACATTTTTTGACCAGAAGTCAAGAAAAGGGTTATGGAGATCTATAAGTATTTAAGGTTAGGAGTATGACACATGAAAAATGGGTATTGTCCAATGCATAAAGGAGATACATAGACCAATGCTGACCATAATCCTTTTGTGGCTGGGTCCTAAATTGAAATGCTGGACTTCAGTACATATCTCATTAGAATAAGAATCAAGCCAAATGTAGTTCTTGAAATAAAGTTTAATGTCACCTGGGATGAGAATGTATGGGATATTAGTTTAGGGTCATAGAGATCTGACCATAATAAGGAATAAACATTGTGTGTTTTATAAACCTGATGTGAATGAAGTCCAGTGTTTTCATACCACATTCATGCTTTCACATGTGTACTTTTCAGCCATGGGACTGAAAGTGAAATTTGGGGTTAGACCCAAAGAATTGGGGTTGGATTTGATTGACTCATGAATATTCCTACGTATCCCATAAGGATGGGAATAAATCCATACGTAGTTCTTGAAATATCCTCCGTACAGATTTGGTTTGTAGAAGTGAAGGGTGAAATCGGAATTTAGTGCAATGATGGTTTGACCCAAGATTAAAGGTTCGGTCATTACCATGTATGCACGTAGTCCTTGGAATATGACATGGTTGGAGATCAATGTCAATAACGATTCCCTCCCAAGTGAGGGTGTCAAATACTGGTGAACCAATGTGAAGATATTGGTTTTGGGGAGGGGCTTCACGGATCAACATCGTATGAGATGGAGGTGAGCCGATGTGAAGATGTTGGTTTTGGGATTGAACCTATGGAGGTTGTCTACGTACCCAACCTAGAATGAAAGGATCAAATTCCATGTAGTTCGATTAAGAGTGAATTGGTGATCAAGTTGTACTTGAGAAAAACCTGAAGATGGTGTTGGGACATACACATGATTAGCGGCCTAGAGAGGGTATTATGGTTGATGTTTACTCTAAGCTCACGTGAGTCATACTCGGTGTGACAAAAAAGAGGTAGCAACAACCCTAACGATGAATAGTTTAATTTCATGTAGTACATACAAGGGACTGAACACAATTTAACGTCATGTTGGAAAATGGAGGGACTGTGCAGTTTAAAGTCTTTCAGTAATGACTATGGGGGGAATATGCAGTTTAATGTCATGCAGTAAGGAAAAAAGAGTTCCTGTATAGTTTAATGTCATATAGCAAGGATGAGTGTTGCACAGTTTAGCATCATGTATCTAGGACAACACAGATTAACATCATGTTGGATGAAAGTTTATTTGTGTTACACAAAATACTTCTTCAAGAATCTTGCATTGGTTGGAGTCGTGATGAGTTCTCCATCCATTGAGATAAAAGAATAAGATCCATTAGAGTAGACCTTATGTATTGAGTAAGGTCCTTCCCACTTTGGCTCAAGCTTGGGAGGTTTCTTTCTTGGTATCATTGGAGTTCTGAGAACCAATACCAATTCTCCTTGATTGAATGAATGAAGATGAACTTTTTTGTTGAAATCTTGTTCTATTCGATTCTGATATACTTTCAAGTGGTGTAGGGTGCACAATATTTTCTCATATAATCGTTCTAATTCATCTAATCGCTTTTGATATTGTTCATCTATATATGAATGATCACAAATGGATACTCTGAGTGAAGGTAATTGAACCTCAATGGGCAAGACTGCTTCTATTCTATATACCAATGAATATAGACTTGACCGCGTAGTAGTGCGGGTAGTTGTCTGATAAGCCCATAAAGCATGAAAAAGTTTATCAATCCTTGATTTCTTATCTTTATCCACCATAATTTTCAGTATATTTGAAAGAGTCTTATTGAAGGCTTCTATTTGGCCATTGGATTCTTCATGATACTGATATGAATGGTTGGATTTGATGTTGTATTCTTGATATAACTTCATTACTTCAGATGAACAGAAGTTGGTGCCATTATCCTTCAATATGGTTTGAGGGACACCAAATCTGGTAATGTTGTTAGACTTGATGAAGCTAACAATGCTTTTAGAACTAACTTCTTTGAGAGGTATTGCCTCTGCCCATTTGGAAAAGAAGTCAGTAGCAGTAAGAATATACTTAAACTACTTGGATGTAGCCGAAGGGTAAGGTCATACTACATCCATTCCCCATGTGGAAAATGGCCATGAGTATTTAGCTGTATGAAGCAACTCTGGGGGTTGATGAATGAAGTTGGTACATACTTGTAAATAATGACACTTCTTAGTGAAATCAACACAATCTTGTATCATTGAAGGCCAAAAGTATTCAAGCCTTCAAATTTGATCAGACAGTTTATATCCAGACTGGTGGGTACCACAGACTCTTGTATGTACTTCTTTCATGACAACCATTGTCTCTTCACCATCAATACATCTAAATAGAATTCCATTAAAACCACTTTTGTAGAGAATTTTTCCTAGGTTATCTGGGCTATCATAAAGAGTAAAATTGACTACACATCGCCAGACTTGTTCATTCTCGGATCTATCAGGTGGGAGTGTTCCATTTTGAAGGTATTCCCTGATAGGTGTCATCCATCCTATAGTATGACCATATGGTTCAAAAATGGGAATAATTTCATTGATTTACTCTGTTCTGATTTGAACATAAGGTGAAACTATATGACGGTGGGAAATATTGATGATTGTTTCATCCCGATTTGGATCTGCCAGAGTTGTCGCTATATTAGCCAGTGCATAAGCTTGGGCATTTTGTGATCTCGGGATATAAGAAAATATCGGTTCCGAAGGAAATTCTGCCATTAACTCTCTTGATTAATCATACAAAGGGATTAACTCTATTTTTCTGATGGCATAATCCCCCATTGACTTGTTTGATTACCAGGTCTGAATCACCTTTCACCTTTAAGTGATTCACTTATGTCTGAAGCACCAACTCCAATCCTGCAATAAGAGCTTGATATTCTGCTTCATTGTTTGTACCCCCTTCCAACAATAAGAAGGAATAGGGTAGTACTGCCTTATCTGGGGAAATGAGTACAATTCCCAGCTCAAGTTTTTTGAATTTAGGATCTTCCATTTTCTTCCCTGTTGGACTTCTGGAAGCACCACCAAAGTACATTTCCCATGTTTGAAGATTATCTTGAATAGAGAAGACTTCCTCATCAGGAATTTCAATATCTAAAGATGTATCTTCTACTGAAGGGTGTTCATCAAGGAAATCATCAAGAGCTTGGCCCTTTATTGACTTTTGAGACACATACTGGATATCAAACTGCTGCAAAATAACTGCCCACCTTGCCAGACATCCTGTAAGCATTGGACGACTAAGGATAAATTTGAGTAGGTTATTGCGAGATACCAATTGGACCTCGTGATGTTGCAGGTAGTGTCTCAATTTATGATTTGCAAATATTAATGCTAGGCATCACTTTTTAATGTTTGAATATCTATTTTATGCCTCAAGAATTGTCCGACTGAGATAGTTAAGGTTTTTTTCATTCCCAGCATCATCCTTTTGGGCAAGGAAGGCACCCAATGATAGCTCTAATGTTGTCACATAATGAATAAGTGGTCTTCCTTCAACAGGTGGAATTAATACCGGTGGCCTCAAGAGATATTTCTTGAGAATATTGAATTCCTCTTGACATTCTTTAGTCCACTGGTAAGTGAACCCCTTCTTCATAAATTTGGTGAAGGGTAAACATTTGCCTACCATATTGGCGGTGAAACGTCGAATATAGGACAAGTGTCCTTGAATTCCTCTCAATTCCTTCGAATTTCGAGGAGGTGACATACCAAGTATTGATTTTGTCTTCTCAGGATCGACTTCGATACCATGATGGCGTACAACAAAGACAAGAAATTTTCCTGAGGTTACCCCAGAAGCACATTTCAAGGGGTTCATCTTCAAATTGTGTTGTCGAAGTTTGTGGAATATGATTTCAAAAATAGCCAAGGGATTAGAACTTTGTCTGGATTTAACCACCAAATCTTCCACATAACATGCAACAAATTTTCCTAACAAGGGTTTGAAGATACAGTGCATCGAACGTTGATATGTTGCACCTGAATTCTTCAGGCCAATGGGCATTACCCGATAGGAAAATACACATTGAGGGGCTCTGAAGGCTGTAGATTCTTCATATTCTTGATCCATTCAGATTTGATTATACCCATAATATCCATCCATTAAGGAAAGTGCTTCATAGCCAGCTGTTGCATCAATTAAGAGTTCTGTGATCAGAACTGGAAAATCATCCTTGGGACAATGCTAATTAAGATCTCTGAAATCAATGAAAACTCTAATTTTTCCATTCTTCTTTTTCATAGAGACAATATTAGCTATCCATTTGGGATATTGAACTTTTATAATGAAGTTAGCCTTAATAATATTATCCATCTCAGTGTCAATTTTGGAGGCATAAGTTGGGTGTGTTCTTCTCGCAACTTGCTTGAATCCTCGATGTTCATATGGAAAACCCAAATGATGGGTAGGAACATCAGGATAAAGCCCTGACATTTCTGTATAGTTCCAAACAAATATATCTTGATTTTTCATTAAAAATAAAATATAAATTTCTTTCTCTTCAAGATTCATGGCCTCAATAATTAAAGTGGGGCGTGGATCTTCTTTTATACCTAGATTTATTTCTATGAGTTCATCCACAGGGGTAGAGATACCTTCTTCAAATGCAAGAGGAGCATCCCTGAGATCTTCCTCTTCTTCTTCAATAAGTGCTACTTCTTTTGTTTCTACTTTCATAGTAGATGATGAAGAAAAATTTCCATGATCAGAAGAGATGTTAAAATATGAACATCTTGAAGAAGAGGCTACCATTTCTGAACCTATTTATGATGAAGGGTCGTCATTGGGTAATAAAGAGGAGATTATGGATTGAGAATTGACATCATCATTCATCTTTGACATTGCTATAACTTCCTTTGGCCTAGTTAATGAAGTATATAATTTCTAGATTTCAGTGGATGAAATGATGACATCTCCATTTGTGTTTTCATCATTGCTTGGTGAATCACCAATTTCTCCCATGTTGTCTGGCTTGATTGCTATAATTGACATTATGGAAGTTTTCATAAGAGTATTTGGATTTGGGTCTATCCTGTCAATTTTACTGATAGGTAATAAATAATCTGTACTCACATGTATGAATGGGTTTATTGGAATATTTTCCAAACCATATGGAGCATTAATTTTGGTAACCTCCTTTGTCATAGATACCTCCTTTCCCTCCATGTGATAGAATTCCGCCTCAATGTATTGAGATTTACATGTTTTTAATGGGGCTTTATCACCATACAATGTCCCAATTTGACCATTGAAACAATATTTGAGACATTTATGGTATGATGAAGGTATAGACTCATGTTGATGTAGCCAAGGTCTTCCAAGAAAAATGTTGAAGGTTGTGTCATCACGAACAACCCTGAAATATTAATTGGATACAAGGTCTCCAAACTGAGTTCTGAATGTGATCTCACCTAGAGGTTCTTGTTCATTTTTATCATATCCTTGCAACATCAAAGTAGAAGAAGATAAATCAGATTCAGTGAGGCCCAATCAATGAATTGTATGAATTGGGATGAGGTTGACTCCTGAACCATTATTAATGAAAGATCTTTGGATGTCTACATCATTGACCTTGATAGATAAATAAAAAGGTCTAATATGTCCATGAACAACATCATCTTCATCTTCATTTGTAAAAGATATCACTCCATGACATTCTGCAGGATCATTCTCTATATGACAGACTTCAGCCACAACAATTTCAGTTTCGACTTCCTGAGGGCTTCACAATGCCTCAATGAGTGCCTCCCGAAGATCCTTTGATAGATTCAAGGCATCTAGATTTGATAACTTGGCCGGTACTTGAGGAAAATGTTTCAAGACATCATAATTTTGGTCCAAAAGCCTTCATTTCCCAAAAGGACCATGTGCTTTTGAAGGTTCCTTAGAAGTTGATGCTTTGGAAGTATATGATTCTTGTATCAGGGTAAGAGTTGGAAATACTTCTGGATTTGGAAGATTATACCGACTATGTCTATTTATTTGCTGAGAGGAATAAGGTGTAACCTCCAACCGATCCTCCAAAATAATTGTGCCAGGACTGAATCTGCCATGTGTGGAAGAACATCCTCATTCTTTTTGAGCCCTCTGAAGGGCTCTACCATGAGTTTTTTCTGCATATACAGTTCTAGTAGGGGTAGGATTGAAATAGTGGCTTCTAGAATATCCACGTCTTCCTCTATATCCTAGACCTCTGGAACTCCCTCTAATTCCTCTGTTTGATACAGGGAACTCAGGCTCATCAAAATCAAAACTGTGACTGGCATAAGGATATATTAAGTGAATCATGTTAATAGAACCAAAGATCAACTCTTCATCTGATGAATACTCTACCTGATTATCCAGTTCAGGTTGTTCCATTTGGTGGGGTGGTGCCTGTGGATTAGAAGTAGATGGAATAAAATCTCCCATAGTCAATGAAAACTTAGGCTTTGACATGAGCTCATCTTCTTCTAACAGATCTTCTTTCATCGAATTATGCCACCTATTTGAGGATTTTTCTTCTGATAAATGGGGTTTTTTTGTGGCATTCATAGCAGAAGACGCAATTGGTTTCTTCAGCTACATTCATAAAATGGCCTGAGTTCAGTTGATTGTTTTCCTGACCATCTAATCGTCATATTTTTGTGCATTTTTGTTTTTGACTTCATGACACTCTCCTTCTACCTCTGGATTTGTAGAAGTAACACATGCTACCTATGCTGAAGAACCTTTTAGTTTGACTTGTCCCGAGCTCACCATATTTTGTAGGAGGTATTTGAAGACAAAACACTTCTGAATGGGATGCCCCAACATCTAATGAAATGGGAAATAATTGGGAAGGTTTTCATCTCCTTCCTTGTTCAGCCTTTTAGGCCTTGGAAACTGAACCAAATTATTTTCCAGAGCCAAAATGAAGTAACCTGGAACTTCTTCATTGCGGAAAGAATAAACTTTGTTCTTTAACTCCTCAACTTATTTTCTCCTTTGATCTCTTTGATCATCTTGATGAAATGGCCTCTGTTGTTGACACTCATGAGGTGGAGAACTTCGATAAGATGATGGTTTTGAAGTGGAAGCAGGTATAGGTGCTTGTTTAAGTGTAATTGTAACAGTCTCTGCTCTCCCAATTCTCCCTCCTGGAGTTGATGTAATTACACAAGTTTTATCCTTAGTCTTTGTAAGAGAGTCTTCAATCTGTTGAGCGATTGAAGTAAGATCTCGAAACCCTCCTGTGTATTTCACAGGGATCAATGGTGTGCGTAATTCATCCGGAAAATTTTCCACACATATTGGCAACAACTCTTCTTAAGGGAGTGCTAAGCTTAAGGAATATGTTAATCCATTCCAGCGAGCAATGAAATCTGAAACTCTTTCATTCTACCTTTTCTTAAAATTTGTAAGATCAAAAACTATCATCTTTGGAAAAGTTGAGCTGAATTGAATAAGGAATCCTTGGCGGAGATCTTCCCACCTGGTAATTGATCGGGATTGCAAGCTTGTATACCAGACAAAAGCAGGCCCTTGTAATGACTGTACAAAACACCTAAGCATAACTTATTCTTGTTATTGAGGAGTTCCCATCATAGGATCACAATGAGAAAAAAATGTGTTAAGTGTTGTTATGGGTCTCCCGAACCATTAAAAATTGGGAATGTGGTACTTGAAAATTTTGATGGGGGAGTAATTACATCAACCCATTTAGGGTAAGCTCTCTTTTAGGGTTGAATTTGTGTATGATTTCCTTCCATAGCTTCCAACTGAGCTGTTAATGACTCAATGGTTATTATTAACTTTTTATAAACATCTGGTTGAGCTTGGACCTGACCAGGGGAAATAACTAGAGCTTGGATAGGTATGGTGGCTGGTACTGTAGCTGATGGTAGCACCACCAGTTGTTGTTTCACATGACCCATAGGATTAGACCTGTGAGGGTGTACTGGTAAAGAAGTATATTATTGATCCATCTCAATAGTTGTAACAAATTCCCTTGATTGACTAAATCCAACATGCTTAGGAAGAAGACTAACTTGAAGTAGTTATTCATTCAACCTCATTAATTCCTTCATTTCTTCCTCTTGTTGTGAGAACCTTTGCTCTAGTGAGAGTGATTTTCCTTCTATAGAGGAAGGGTGGAATGTAACCTGATTTTTTTTCTTTCCCCTTGTTGGATGCCTTTCGGAGAGGGGGAAGTTTGTTATTTGAAGGAATACCTAGATTCTGGGTAATCCTTTGATTTCGTGTACACACACCTTCTTCATTTGCCTCTGTGTGTACCGCTTCTTGAACAAGAACTTCTTCATCTGATTCCTCTGAGTGAACATCCTGTTCTAGGGGATCAATGAAAATGGCATTGATGACATTTATTGATGCATAACGCATTGCATCCCTTCTATCAGCATTTATGCGATACTATCTTCTTCCATGTCCTTTATGAGACATTGCCTTTTATTGATTTGATCCCTCAGGAACTTCTTGATGAACCGTAATTTGGAGGGAATATCCTGATAATTCAGCTCTACATTCCTCTTGTGGATTCTTCTCTAATAGAGATAAGACTTAATTTCACTGAGGAAGACATTGAGGATTTTAAAAAGTCCCTAGTCTGGTGGACTGGGGCTGTTCCTGTTGTTCCTTCTCAACTCACCGAATCCTATTTGTTGATTCTGAGGGTTGGACTAAGAGAGTCCCTAGTCTGGCAAGCTGAGGTGGTTCTTGAGCTGCTACATCTGAGACTTTCTTAAAATCTCTCCTGATTTTTTGGACTTTAGTCCAGAAATTGGCTAGATGCATCAACCTACATCCACTCAAATCACCTGGCTTAAATGACTATTAGATTATTTCTAACACTTCTTTCACCTTATGATGTGCATGCTCTAAACGAGAAGCCTGTTCGATATTCTCATTTGTTTGATTCAATATTAATTCAACAAATTTTTCTTTATATGCCCTACTTTGAGAAGAACTAGTTTAGGCTTCTTCTTGAGAAAGCCTTTGATTACAAAAAACAACCAATTGGTTGTGGCCGGCCATGGGAAATAACATTACATGAGACCATTTTTGGCGGGCTTTGTTGATTGGAGAGTACAATGAAATTCAATTCTCCATGAACACCCCATCCCCTAATATGAATACCAAATGGGTCATTGGTAATTAACTGGAACAATATTTTAAGTGCGCCAAGGCATGAACACTGAAGGGATCTCTGCTGCTTTTCAACCTTTGGAAATCGGCAAACTGAGAGAGATGTTAAATCAATTTGGCGTTGTAACCCTTCTATTATCTTGACATGATTTTCATATTCATCATAAGATAATATTTTCTCATTCAAATGAAAAAGAGTCTTCCACATGTTGAGACGAATATCATGAATACAATATTCCATCAACATTTCTAGAATATCATAATGAGAGTCAGGAAAAGGCCAAAAATGACTAGTACTTTACCTTTCACCAGTTGTTTTCTCATATTCAACACATCCTTCTTATCATTCAATGATGATTATTCTACCTAATTAGACCAAATATGGTGCTTCTTTATTGCTTCATCAGATTCAACAAGATTGGTAGATAATTAATTTATCAAACTGGAAAATGAATGAACCAGGGGTGGTTCGGAGAATGACCTACACCCCGGGCTATCTTCTAATTGAGAAAGTATTTCACCTGCTAGCGTTAAAGAATTAGACATGACTGGATTCACATTTTCAAGTGCCTCAAGATAAGAGGACTTATTCATTACTACATTTTCCTTTGAAGAATTATTCAGACAATGCGAATGACTACTGCGAAGAGGAATTTCGTAGCTAAATTCATCATCATGGGGAGGACCGCCATGGTGGGTTACAGTAAAAGATGAAAGATTTTTCTCTTTGATCTTTTGGCCACACTGAGGGTTATCGTGGATCTCATCTGAAGATGATACTTTGAGATCTACCGAACTGTCATGAAGCAAGCCTTCATGAGAAAGTGTCTGATGAAGACCTTCGGAATTATTTTTCCCACTATTGGGAAATGAGAGAGTAGAATCTTGAGTTGCAAAAAATAATTTTCTGAGGGCTTCAAGAACTCCAGTGTCGAGCAAGGCCTTATTACAGATTGGCTCTTTATTTCTTGACTGTGCTGGATGGGTCATTTTCTTAGACGCATTTTTACTCACTTTAGGAACCACTTGTTGAAAAAAGTAGTTATTATGGGCAGGTGTATGTGCCTGCTCCGGATAAATGGTCAGGTTAGGCTGATTATCTCTATTCAAATCAGGTGTATGTGCTTGACTTGATTGTCCGTATGACATGGAGGAGTATGCCCCCACAAAACTACTGGACTGGAACAGAGGTGTGTATCAATTCTGAAGTGATAAGTTGATGTGTCACTCCACTGATAAAGATAGATTTGTATTTCATTCCCTGTGATGCTGCTGAAGTTGTTATAATATTCTGATAGGAATCCAGAATATGAGCAAGGATTTTCTTCTTCTCTTTCACCACTGTCAGAATGTGCTTGGTGACTTCAGCTGCCGGAATGGGAATATACGTCCATTCCGTGCTTGGAGTAGGTGTGTATTCCTTCTCCTGTCCTCCTTTTCCTATCAGTGAATTCTGACAGTACTCATGTGTGGGGGTAGAGAATTGTGTCTTCCTCCTGTTTTTCATTGGAGCATTCCAATTGACATCTCTGGGTGCAACCAAACAAGATTGTTGGTTAGCCTGATGAATTGCAGGTGTATGTGCCTGATGATTATTCCCCACCACATTTGATTGGTGAGTTTCTTTGGTTGTAGTCAGAAGATCCTTCTGACTAGCTGATGGATTATAAACAGGTGTATATGCCTACCTATAATACTCTATCAGAATTTTCTGGCGGGATTGGCATGTTACAAACAGACGAGTCTATTTGGCAGTTATATCAGGACGGATGGGTGTATTTTCCTGCTCGTTGTTTGCCATCAAGTTGTCTTGATATACTTCTTTGGAGGGGGTAGAAGTATGAACCTTCTCCCTGTTGACCATATTTTTCCTTTGACAGTTTGTCTTGTGTGCTCGGGTCTAAGTAACCTGAGCCGAACCTCTAAAGGTGGTACCCTCATCATGTTGAGGGCGCACTACCGCATGATTATAGCGGTGATTGTTGATGGGATCCCTCAAGAAGGACTCTTATCTCCTTGAATTAAAGACTTGAGTGACCTTATCATTCACCACCCCATAATATGGGAGGGACTGGTGATTTCGTTTCGGGGATAACGACCCGAACTGGTTGGATACTGTGATTGGAACCACCTGCTTCTTGATCACTGCTTGTCGCTGTCCGGAAAACCAGGGTGAATTGTTAACCTAGAGGGATTTTATAGAGGCCTCCAGAGTTGGAATGGTACTATGTCGATGGTATTCCTTAACCAGTGCATTTGAGACCCCGTGTTGAAGATGCTGAGTAGGTGATGCCATCCTCAGAGTGGATGAGGATCCAGTAGGAGTAGCGGCAGAGGTATTCACAATTGTGAACTTTAAAGAAGCCATTTCTGTAATGCAGATAGATCTTGTAAAAGAGTACCTATTTGATATAATAGACACAATAAAGATAAGTTCGGCCACTACATCTTTTCTATGAGCACATATGTTATTTATTTCTTTGTTGGCCCTCACATTGAGGTAAATAGGGGCCTAACAAATAAGTAAAACATCATTTAACTTTGTTAAGGACTCACGCTGGGTTCACTATTTTTTTTTTCTTCTAGAAATGGGGATGACCTTGTTTGTTTAAGGTTAAAACATTCCAATTGGTTTATAATGGGTTTATTTGTAGAACCAGAAACATCCAATGATTCCATATGCATTTGGACCTACATTCCAAAGGTAGGTGCTTAATTGTTGTGGACCGACGAGGCTTAATAATTTTCATTGGTTGAGATGATGGGAGGTCAGACTCATCACACCTTTTTAGGGGGAATTATTGTCTACTCCGAGACTCTCTTATAGATTTGAGTTATGTTCGTGAATCCTTATTAATTTACCAAGTATGAAAATGAGCTTTCCTTTAGATCTGACAATCAATGATTGATATGTATGAGATTTAGAGAATATTTTATATGCATTTGAGGTTCTTCTTCAATAGAGAATCATCTGTATTTATTAGAGATTCTTAGTCAATGGTATCCTTCAACACATTATATAGAAATATCTTGGTCATTATGATAACCATACTGGTTTTAAACCCACTCAATGGCGCACTTGAAGTTTATTGTCGTTCAGAAGGACATGGATTATTTCAGAGTTGGGATCGTACCTACAGATGGGCTACCTATGTATCCTTGTTGGAAAAGGAATCAGAACCAACATAGTTCGAGTGAAGAAGTATGAGGTTTTATTCATGATTGATGCCCCAAAGAAAGATGTCATAATTACTTTTACACTCTAAGCTCATGTGAGTCATGCTCTATGTGAGATACAAGAGGTATTAGTAAAACCTGGCGATTGTTCCTGAAAGATACAATCATAAGAAATAATGTGGGGCTTATGTATGTATGACTGCCCAAGATAGATGAGGATTGAGATATACTTTAGCGAAGAATCCCAGGAACGAGGTCCATAAAGGTATATGTGCTTTATGGAGATTTGGATACTTAACTTAGGGCTTACTCTTGAGAAGGATTCCCAAATTAGAGGGGACTTATTATTGGGTTTTATTCGTGTAAAGGAATCCCAGATCAAAAGAAATTAAGACTGGGGCTTACTCCTAAGGAGGATTCCCAGGTTAAGAGAAATTATGATTGGGGCTTACTCCTAATGAGGATTCCCATATTAGGGAACTTGGAGCTGATTCCTAAGGAGGATGTTCATATTAAGGGTATTTGAGATTGGGTATTACTCCTGAGAAGGAGGCCCAAGTTAAGGGGAATTATGACTGGGGTTTATTCTTGAAAAGGAGGCCCATATTAGGGAACTTGGGTCTTACTTCTATGGAGGATACCCAAATTTGGGAACTTGGGTCTTACTTCTAAGTAGGATGCCCAGATAAAATATCTTCTCATCTTAAAGGATGAGGTTGAATGGAGGAAATATCTAACCTTAGTGACATAAATTTTTCTAAATCATGAGGTTTTGAGAGATGTTCCACATAATTCCTTTAAGATAAGGAAGCCAAAAAAGGAACCATGCCATAAATGGCTTTGGAGAGGGTTTTGAAGGCTTTCCTTGAAGAGGAAAGGTGGATTTGAGGAAAGGAAGTGAATTAAGATGAGGCGTGCAAGTATTGGTCTGGCCCGCAAGTCCTGGTCATGCAAGTATACTTTAGGGACATGAGTTCACTTGGGCGACGAAGAACCTGTAGGGTAATACTTGGGCGAGACTTATCTCAAGCCCTTAGTATTATCCCTAGATGCTTTCAGAAGGGTGGAACACATGTTTCCAAGAGAGGACAATGCAGCGCGCAAGTTTCATCACTTCCCTTAAGGGTTGGACACTTAGGCGTGAAAGTATTGATGAGTTTCAACACTTATTCCATATTCTTCCTCTTTAGAACTTCCATTCTTGGTAAAGAGTTACCATAGAAGTGTTTGGAATACTTCAGAGGGAGACTTGGGAGACCAGATCTTGAATCTGAGTTTTGGATTTTTCGTCCTCAAAATAGGGGGCCCACAAGGGGTATTTATAGGCCATTTAGGACCTTGGGAGAAAAAATAATAGGGCGCGCAAGTCCCTTGCACGACCCATATGTGGCGTGCAAGTATACGTACGCGACCATAAGAAAACTTGCGAGACACATGCTTAAAGTGTTCCTTGTTCACGCCTTTGTCAATTTTTGATGTTTCTTCAAAGGATTAATCTCTTTGTGCTTATGGTATTCCCCTTTTTCATTCATTAGACTCTATGATGGAAAGGAGTTTCAACAGTGTGGAAGATGGACAATACCAAAAATAGTGATATCCTCTCAAGCGAGAAAATCATTTTTGTTATGCACTTTCCAATAATGAATTCTTGGATAGTAAAAATTTTAGATTAATATCATAAAGTTCAGACTGTTTGGTTTCACAATTCCTCTATACAGGTTCGAACCTCACCAAGACTCCTAAGCTCGCGTAAGCCATGATTGGTTTGGGAAAGAAGGGGAGGAGAAGTTCATACAGCACACCGAAGTGAATAATATTGTAATAGAGGTGTAGAGTCAAGTATGACCCCATGAAAATGATCATCCCACTCAATGTTCAATGGTTCATGGAGGGATTACACCATCAGTGTTGAAGTTTCATCAGGACATGAGCATGTGGAGAGGGATGTGAATCACAACGTATAACATTTTTAACACTATGATGGCGGTGTAACGATGGGTTATAACTATTAACCATGTTTAAGATACAATATCCATATCATTTATCCTTTTATAAGAACAAACACCTGAGGGTTGACCACTGACGGTATAGGAAACATGAAACCTATCCCAAGATGTCATTCATAATACTCAGGGATGTTGGCCAAGGATGGTAGGTGAGCCATGAGGTCAATCATCCATACCATTGGGGGGTCCCTTCATATCTTAAGGATGATGAAGACCCACATAAAGGGACACATGAATCATGAAAATGGGATGAGAGAATGTCCATGTAGAATCAAGCACTCTGGTCCCTACACTACATCGTATATGAGCATGTTGATATGGAATAAAATAGGTAAAGGGATCCAATTAAGGGTATGTAACTTTAAAAGAAGTTTGGAAGAAATATGTAAAATGGTATGATGATATTGGGGCTGGACCTAAAGTCAACAATTCCTGATCATTCATACATATCCCATAAGGTTTCAAATCAATCTATATATAGTTCTTGAATGATGTGTAGTTTAACGTCGTGTGGTTACGATGAGTGTGGGAGAGGTATCCCAAAGGGGAATGTGTATAGTGTAGAAAAAAATAACCTAATGTGAATGGGGATCGAAGAAGTCTACACCACACCATTCACAATCCAAGAGGGAACTCAGACCAATGTGTGGGGAAACAAATTGAAGAACCTACGGCTGGACCGAAATACTAAATGTTCAATAATTCCTACATATCCCATAAGGATTGGAATCAATACATATGTTTTTGTTGAATGCCTTCATGTTTAAAATCTTACAGTATGGAGGGAGGGGAAGTTTAATGTCCTGAAGAAAAAAGAGGTAAGTTTCCTTTTATATTAATTAAAAATGACAATAAATGTTATTTAGTTTAATGTCTTATAGGCAGGACATTGAATTTTAATTTTATATGGGATGGGAGGGATCTTAGATTAAGGTCATAGAATTCAGACCTTGCAAGGGAACAAATGGTCAGATCGGTCGAGGAAGCTGTCGCTAGACCCGAAGGAGAAATGTCTGGGAATTTCTTTGTATTATATGAGGGATTAAATCATGCCATACATAGTTCATGAATGGCATGTGAAAGGGGAGGACCTTAAAGGGGATATGTTATGTGGTAGTTGAAACCCAGCGTGAATGAGGATAGTTGAATTCCACAAAACAAAACGTGATCCCAAGACACTGCCTTTAGACCAAGAGTCTATAATGATTACCAGACATACGGTACCTATGAATTGACCTGAGGATAAAATGTATAGGCGTTCCTAAATATCCTACAAGGTCCGGAATCATGAAATACATAGTTCATGAATGATGTTTAGTTTATCAAACTATAATAAGGACAAGGGAAGTGAGGTATTACTAAGGGAGACACCTGGTGCGGCTATTGTAAACCCAACATGAATGAGGACAATAGAAGTCCACACCACACCATGTGCTCCAATAAAGAACCTCAGGCCGTAAGACCAAACACAGGGGAACCTGAGACTGTACTTGAAGATAAGATTTCCATGCGTTCTTACATATCCTATGAGTGTTGGAATTAAGCAATACATAGTTCTTGAATGTCATGAAGTTTAACACCATCTAGTATTGCCGAATGAATAGTTTTGAGTAATGTGGGATGGGGTAAAAGGGGATTGCTATTTAACGTCATGTATTAATTAAATAAAGTAAAATATATCTTGTAGTATAACATCATGTGGGATGACCGATGTAGTTTAATGTCATGCACGACGATGATATTGGGTAGTTTTACATCCTGCATCCTAGATAGTTGAAAATTTTCTCATGTGAAGTACTGCTTGAGGAATTTGGGATTGGTGGAAGGAGTAATACACACACCATCTATGGTTACCAATTAGTATGCGCCACTGGGATAAAACCTGTGAATGATGTGAGGTCCTTCGCATTTGGGATCCATATTTGGTGCTTCCTACCGGGTACCACTAGAGTCCTAATATCCGATACCGTGTCACCTTGGATAAAGGAGAATATTTTATCTTTCTTGTTGAAACCCATGGATACCCAGTTCTATTGCCTCTTTATTTTGTGAAAGGCCTAAAGTATGTTCTCATAGAGGGATTACAACTCATATATTCAGACTTATGATAAATTTTTCTATAAATCTACTGATCATAGATAGCTGTATGGAGTGAAGGAAATTGAATCTCAATGGGAATGACCACCTCTGTTCCGTACACCAGGTAATATGGGGCCACTTGGGTGCAATTAAAATTTATTTTCTGATAAGACTAGAGATCATTGGGGAGATTTTCCAACCAAAGTTTCTAGTTCTAACCAACAATATTTTGAAATATTTTATCGATGGTATTGTTGAACACATCGATCTACCCATTTTATTGTTCATGGTATTGAGAAGTGTGGTTAGACAGGATATTGTACTTAGCATATAGTCTCTTCATCTCAGCAACTTGGAAGTGGGAACCATTATTAGTGAGTATGGTGTGACAGACTCTGAATCCATAGACGATGTTGTAGATAATGGAAAAATTGATTTAACAAGACTTAAATTCCTTGACGGGAATCACTTCTATGAACCTGGAGAATAAATATTTTCCGATAAAAATGAACATTCACTTGCGAGCTGTTGTTGGTGGATATGGTCCCACGACATCGAGTACCTAGACCATAAATTGTACATAGTACATGGTATTATAGAGAGGCTTAATAAGTTGATTAATGAAATTTAAATGGATTTGACATGTGTGGATCTTCATGGTGAAATCAATACAATAATAAAATAGGGTAGGACATAAGTAGACCAACCTTCATATCTAGTGGGAGTGTTTCAACTGTACCTGATGACCTCTGCAGAAACTGGTATGGGCTTCCTACATAACCTAGGGAATCTCATCTCATTTAATGAAATGGATTAGAACTCCATTGAACCCACATTTTAAGAGGATCTTCTCAAGTTTGGGACCACTCTAGAGGGTGAAATGTACTTCAGGCTGAGGAATTTGCTCGCGCTCAGCTCTGTCAGTCAGTAGATTACAATGTTGGAGGTACTCAACAAAAGTAGTTGTCTAAACAACAGTCTCTTCTGATATGGTATGGGGGAATAGAAGGTCCTCTCGTGGAAGCACCAGTGAAAAAATGGCTTACCTACTGTATATCATCATCATCCAGTGTAACGAGAGTGATAACCCTTTTATTTTTCATATATATAATCAAGTCGTCCTAGTTAGGCTCTATGGGAGACTCAAAAAGGCTGGAAAATGAATTTTCTAGACCATTATGTGGTCAAGGAACATGAATAAACTCAGGACAAAATGGAAATGGGCCATTAGCTAGTGAGAATAGTTTAACAGTGGAAAGATCTCTAACTTCTTGACAATATAATCCCCATTGATCTACTTTGTGACTTGTTTTGAGCCACCCTTCTCATGCAGGTGGGGAACATCAATATCAATGGGAAAATCGAGACCTGAAATGAGATCTTGATACTCCATGTCACTATTGGTGAATCCTTCTAACAATAATAATGAATAGGGAATGACATTATATGTAGGCATGATGAAGACGATTCCCATGAAAACTCTATTATGTATGGGATCAATGAGTATTCTATCAAGGGGGCCTCATGAGGAACCATCAAAGTGAATTTCCCAATACAATATGCCATGATCCACTGATAGGATGGCCTCATCTGGGAAATCGATATCCAAGGAATGCTCTATGGGAGCTCGATGGGTGGCTGGAAAATCTACCAGCGCCTGACCCTTGATGGAATTCTATGAGATGAATCAGAAACCTAGATGCTAATGGATCTCTACCCACCAGTCTACACAACCTGTCAACATGTTTTGATTTAGAATTTACTTTATCAAATCCACGTGGGACACCAGATTTATTTTATGGTGCTGCAGATAATGTTGTAACTTATTTACTGCAAGGACTAGCGTGAGAAAACTCTTCTCGATATCAAATTATCTAATCTCTATGTTGATAAGCATGGGTCTAAGATAATATAGAATTTTATATGTTTCTATGTTGTTCTTATAGGAATGAAGGCTGCTGAGGGATCATTCTAGGGAAGGCACATAAAAGACCATAAACTTTCTGGGGAAGGTTAGTATTATAACCAGAGGCTGTAGCAGGTACTTCATGATCTCTTCAAAATAATTTTGATACTCATCATCCCAAAAATAGATGAAACTATTATTCATGAGTCCAAAAAAGTGAATACACTTTCCAGGATTATTCCTAGTGAAGTAGAATATATTGTCTAAGTGGCCTTGAAATTCTTAGAGCTCTCAATGGTTTCTCATAGGAGGCATCTGACTAACTGTCTTAATCTTCTCTTGGTCAATCTCAATGCCTCTTTATATAATAAATAACTATAGAATATTTCTATAGATAACCCAAAAGGAACATTTTAATGGGTTCATCGTCATTTGAATGGAACAATGTAACCTAAAACTCACTCAAGATCTTTGAGATTGTCCTGATGTTGGCGGGACATGACCCCTAAATAGTCCACATAGCATTCCACTAATGTATAGTGGATTGGTTGGAATATGTGGTGTATATAACACTAATAGGTGGATCCTACATTCTTTAAACTTAAAGGAATTACTTAGTAATATAATATACCTTGTGGTGCTCTAAAAGAAGTGGATTCCTTATCCAATGGAGCCATTTAGATTTGTTTATAACATAAATAACCATCCATGAAGGAGTGGTCATAGAACTCAATGGTGGAATCTATCAATAGCTCTATCACCAGAAGGGAAAATCATATATCTAAAAGTGATGGTTGAGGTCCAAGAAGTGGGACATAGATCTATCTATTCTTCTTTCTGACAGAAAAAATATTTTCTAACCATATAGGGTACTGGACTTCATTGATGAAGTTTTCTTTGATGATCTCTTAAACTTAGACCTCGACCAGGACATAGTGAGACGGCTGAATCTTCTTGGGAGGCTGTTTGAACCTGTGATGACTTACCATGAGTCAAAAATAGTGGATGATGATTAGAAGATATAGTCTTGGAATCTCCTAATATCTCCAGGAAAATACATCTCGATGAAACTTTAGGAAATCCACATATTGTTTCTGCTATTCTGCAGGTAGAGCTAAGCTGATCAGTGATGGCGTCTGGTCTACCTCATTACTGAGATTCTCAATACCAACTCATATATGGTGGTGGAGACACCTTATTTGAACACATGAGGAGAATGTTCTGAATCCTATTCATCATACATAGTTAGAGGATCATCGGTAGGAGGCAATTCTTTTTAATTGGATGATCCCACCTGAATATTGTTACTGGCCTGAGCAGTAATGGAATACTCACAGGAAGACCCATGTGTCACTGAAACCATGGAGAATAATTTTTTTGATCTAATTCCATTAGTCCTTTGACACAAGGGGACACTCTTGATAATATCAAAGAAGTATTGGTGCATTGGCATGAGTTGGTTCAACCTGACTCGGTAGAAGAAACAAGTTTGACATACTAATATTGCCATGGGGAAAACAATAGAATACCTTCTAGTGTAAGGGGGCTCTGGTATAACTCAATCTAGATTCGTGTAAGAGTACAAGGTGATATTTTATTGTTCCGTGTACCTAGGAATGTGCTTATCACTCATTCTTGAGACAACAAAATCAGTATCCCAAATCCGGGGTCGTGGCCTTCAGCCAGTGAATCAGGATAATGAAGGTATTATCCATGTTTTTCCATGGGTTGGCGACAACGACAATGTTCTCAACTATATTTTCCTAAACATGTTTTTTCCTTTCTCTTGTAATAGTTGACATATAGATTTTGGGATTCAGTAGATGAAAAGGGGGACGAGTCACTTTGTAGCACACCCACTCGATTATTAACGGAGTACATGAGGCATTTATGATAGGAGGATGAAACTACTGCAAGCAGATGGATCAAGGTTATAACCATTAGTTCTTTTTAGGTAGTGTCCTTTGTGACAACCATGAATTTAATGTTATCATTCTGGACACCAATCTAGGTATTTAGTTGTATCTTTCCATGAAGCGTTTGTTCTATCCAGTAATAACCCTAAATATTTAGGTCAGAGGGAATCAGATTTATTTCAGATAGTCCTAACTTACGAAGAATTTGGTTTATAATGGGATTGATCATATATGTAGACAATATAGTGGAAGACTTCCACACCATTAAACTGGCCAGTGATGCACAATGGGTGAATGTTTCCCTAAGAATGAGATGATGGACTAACATTTTGCATGCTCAACTTCCTCAAAATGGAAGGCATCTATGACTGCTACCTCTTTTTTGAACTGGAGGGGGATTTTTAAGTCCTCTATGAGGGATTCGTGCATATCTTATAATAGGAAAACATCCTTGAGGATTGATATCTTTTGAGTAATAATGGAACGGTTCTTGAGAATATCATACTCACGTGTTTAGTTCAAATTTTTGTCGAAAGGAGGTTTCTCTATGGTAGGTGGTATGAAGGACGTTACTAGTTAAACCGGTGGATTCTGGAAGGTGCTAGTGATATCCCATTGTTCACTTGCTGAAGTATGAAAATTGAATATCAGATGATGGTTAGATAACTGAGTTCCAGTCATAGATGAATGTGGACCATCATAGTGAGGTCACGAGGGATCTTTATGAACATGTAACACAAATGACAATGGTAATGAATCTAATGAGATATGATTAGAGGACTGGACATGTTGAGCTATCCATTGAGATGGTTTTCTGGTATCATTAGGGTGCACGTCATTCTTAGAGGTGCTCACTGATGCATTCTGAAAATTTTTTATATCCACGGTTTCATCAATGATGGTGCTAGCTGGGGATATTAGGAGGACCTTCTTTTCAGTCTTCATCATTGGGAACCTTGTAAGGGCCCACCCGACCAACAATTTTCACAATGGAAGACTCTTGATCATCACTTGAGGAATGATCTATTACTGGATGAATACTAGGTGTGACTCCCATCGATGGTGCAATGATGTCTCCAAGCATGCGAGGTAGTTTTGGCACTGGTGGGAAGGATTTTTTCCCTTGTACTGTCAGTGCTTGCCCTTTTGGGAGGTAGAAGGCTGATACATGGGTGGAGAAGTGGAAACTAGAGGAGGCATGGTGACCTAGAAGGACTCGGGAAGGTTCATATGGGAAAAAATGATACCGTGAGTGAGAGAAACCACCTTTAAAGCCTTCCAATGTATTTATTTCTAAAACATTTTAATAGAGACGTATTACCATTCATCACTAATGTCACTATCAAGAATTACTGAAATACACACAACCTAAAATGGGGCTGAACCAAATCTAACTTTGTTGTTGTCAACCCAGTCCTAGATAAAATCCTTGAACACATAGCACTACTTGAGGGTATTTTCAACAAACTGGTTATATTAGAAATGGTTGGGGCGATCAATGAGATTGGACTATAGGGGTATCCTACATTCTGGAAACTACAGGATTCAATGATCCAAGGAACTCCGTAAATAGTTGTGGACTTCAGCCTCCTCAAATGATTAGGTCCGGTTTGGTTAGGTGATTGATCCAAATGAGGAAGTGGAAAATGATTGTCTCATCTTGGTAATGGTGGTGCATTATGAGACAGAGCTTATCGATTATGAGGTAAGAAACAATGAGTATGAGGTTGAGCACAAGGATGTGGCCCTTAAAGAGGTTACAGAGGTGTTTATTCAAGTAACAACTCTAGTGGCTTGGGGCCCTCTACAAGTGAAACGATAGCAGTTTCAGCCTTAGAGACACTTCTTGTGGGAGATGTGGGAGGCAATGAGTAGGCCTACATGGATTTATTTATGGATTCCTCTAGGCATTTATCCTTTTCATATAAATCCTACAACCAACCTAGGAAATTATTATTGGAGAGGGAGGGGACCAATTCAGTCTTTATGGTCCCCATGAACATCATCATCACCAACTCTAGTGTTAGTGGCATGCCGAGTTAATACGTGAGGCCCTTCCACCAAGAGAAAAATATTTCAATGTGTTCATTCAATCATTTAATGCAGTTAAAGAGGTCAGAAATACTACTCTTGTGAGTGGTGGAACTAAACTGATAAAAAATTACCTTGTAAGATCCTCCCAACCATCTATGATCCCAATGGGTAGCTGAATATACCAGATGAACGTGGCATCTTTAGGTGTCTATACAAACCACCGAATCTCGGTGGGTTCCTACTGCACATGAGCACCTATCATGGGTCAAAATCTGTAGATAAAATGGGTCAAATGCTATAGTGGGTAGCCCATCCCATTGAAGGTGGAGAAAGCAGGATTCCCAAAGCCCAAGGGCTGATATACCATCCACCCATTCTAGATATGGATTACCATCAGGTGTGATTGCCACATGTTGTATCTCGAGGGCCTCCCAATGGGTGATAATAAGGGTCATCGGATCATCCCAGTGATGGTTCCTATCTTGGTGAGGATTCCTTACCACCTATGAATTGTAAGGCTCTTCAACATGATAAGATATATTAGAGGCTCATGGAGAGGTTGGTGGAATGACATGAGGAGTTGCTGGAAGAATGTACTGAATAAAAATAACACAAGTTTTTGGAGGATTTGCATGTTGAGATGGGTCACTGAGAATATTCTCACATATATTCAGTGTAATTGGTGATCCATATTGTTTCTACATTACATAAACTCCAACCGCTTCCTTGTTGGGATATATAGATTTGTTGAGGTGAATGGGAGGAAACTCACCAGGGAACATGTGTTGAACCTTCTACCCTAGTGGAGGATAGTTGGGATTATGCTAGGGATCATCATAATATGTATTTCAATCCACATGGTGTTGGGTGAGGATCTCATCAATCAGATTATTTTGTTTCATGAGAGTTTTGATAAACACGGCTTTTTCAAGTTCATCCTCCATCTTCTTCCGAAAGCCAGAAGGGTCGTAGAATTTAATAGTCCTAGTGTGTTCTATTGCCTTGTTGGGGTCCTGACTAAGAGGCAATGATTAGGTTTAGAAATGTTTAGAAATTTACTTTCTTAGTGAGTGACAATGCTAGGGGGATCTATAAGATTTTACGATATTCCCAATGAAAGGTTCTCTTAAATAATCCTTGTCTTAGTATCCTTCTCCCTAAGAGTATTGAGGTATTCCATGTTCATTATGACCTCACCTAGTGGCATATAATCGATATCATCCGACAAGTCCAATTGGAACAGGATAGGACTGAAATGGATAGCTTCATACTATCCAAAACCAAAGATCTAGACATGTTGGGGCAGATAGAAAATGATTTTTATAGCATTTTAAAGATCTAAATGCGTCTTTTCTAGATGTACTGATGATAACTAGATGATGTATGGATCTGGTTGATAGGAAGAATGACATATTGGAACTTTCTAGACTATTTGCAAAAATCATCACAATGCTCCTGACTCTTCAAATAAACCAACCAAATATTACAAAGGTGAAAATTTGTCCCCTGGAGAGTCCAATGGAAGCACAAGACTTCTTCTTGGGTGAGGGACTCTAGAATGAAAAAGTCGAGGGGTGTGATCAGCCAGAACATCTTGGGGAATTGGTCTTCTGTGAGAAATCGCCACAAGATTCTCTATTCATAAGCAGGATTTGGTCTCTGGTTTTCCCAATTCATGACTAGGGGTGGTTGAGGGACTGAAAACAACACTGATGCAGAATGTTGCAGTATTGGACTGGTTGGTGCAGAGAACATTGTGATAGCTGAAAGGTCGCTGCTCATGGGGTCGTCTCTTAGAATTGTTACAAACTGCATAATCACTTCCCTATAGGATGGAGTTTTGACCACTATTTTTTGTACGAGGGTGAAAGTCATTGATGGTGGGTTAGGATGGTTCTCACAATCTTCCAATTCATATAAGAACACTCTATGATCTCATGTCGCGGTAGGGAATGATCCTTGTGATGATAGAGAGGGCTGGTTGGAAAGAACCTGTAAAGGAGACAAATCTTCCTCCTCTTGTATGTACATGTAAAGGGCCTCACATATCTGGGGAATTTCACTTTCTAGAAGGAAAAAGATCACCAATGAGTTCCTACCCCAGATAATAATACAGATGACTGGGGTGAAGTCTTTATCATAGAGTCACACTTCACTATATAATCATAAAATAGGAAGGGATTTAATATGATTCAGTTCATCACAAGATTCTTCCTTTGGTTGTGATGGTTTTCCCTCTTACCCAGGGATGGTTCTTAAGGTAATGTTAAATCATCGATGAAGGGGAACCTCCACATGGGTTGACGCTGGAGCAGGGAGGCCCTACCCTTGGGTTGGTTTTGACATGAGAAGTACCTTCTAATTCTTCATCATTTAAGTGGGGAGGACCTCCTCTTTGGGGAGCTGGGGTGGGAGGAGCACCCATGAATATGTAAAATGCTACACTAGGAGTACCTTAATGTCTATTTCCTAACACACAGGGAGGGGCTCTGCGGTATGGATTGATGGAGTAGGGAGGGACTCTACTGGAGTAGGTGATGATGCGACGATGGAATTCATGCAGCTGGGTGATATAGAAATGAGGATTATCACTTAAGTCAACACTACTGTGGGGGGACCTTCTATGGAGCTATAGATGATGTGAGGAGGGCCTTAAAGTTGATAAAATGTGATATGGAGAAATTTTTTATACCTGAGATCATGGGAATGGGGTGGATATCAATGTGGGTTGATGCTGGTGGCATGGGGAAGAACCACATGTTGAGTGTGAGAGTCATTAGGACCTCTACTATGGATGATGATGGCATAAAGATGACTTTTTTACTAAATTCCATCATCACGGGTCAGCCTGCGATAGCCGCTACTCAAGCCGGCGACTAGAAGAGTCAGTCCAGCCTACCTGTAGGGTGGCTGGGATCCCAATCCTGTTCAAGAATAGGAGTACCCATACTATGTAATAATAAGGATATGATAGTGTGTGTTGGTGGTTACATGGTACACTAAATCTATAAAAGAGGACTCCTTCATATGGGTGTCCTCTAGGGCTAGTACTCGATATTGATATTAGTTCATCCAAACTAGGTTTGGCGGTGTAGGGGTAGAGATCAGCTACTCCTTGACCCAGGGGACTGGATGGTATTGCTTATGTAGCTGGGTGGGAGGTACCCTTAGTAGCTCCTGGATGACAGTCATAGCCGGGATGGGTCGGATATCCCCATCCTCGTCGGTTTAGGGAAATGAGTTGTAGGGGAATTCGAAGGAAAGGCTCCTGAAATGGTTGGAAATTTTATTGGGGACCAGTGGCTCCTTATGGGGCCCTTCAGGTAAGTGGTGACAATGAGACACATATTTTTCTAGGTCCTAGTGGACTATATCCCTTATTGGGATGACCCCCTTTTATTTTTACCTTCGTATAACAGTTTCAGTCACCCTCCTCTGGATAAATTCCTCATGTGAGATGGGGGTGGGTGCTCGGTAGTTGTGGTTGAGGACAATGTTGTGGAAGAGGAAGGGCCATGCAGGATCATCATATTGGAATTTCCCTATCACCTGCATCTATAGTAATGAGGTGAATGGTTTTCAATATCATAAGTCCTGCAAAGAAGCATGATTCAGTTATGAGTAATGATAATAGAAAAGTAGTGCTTAGTTCCCCAATGTTGTTCAGTCTTCCATGGATGGATAAAAAGATCAATACTAGAGATATCATAGACTGGAATTCCCAATGATTAACTACCATTAATTATGGTGAGTTCCATGCTAGGCCCACTATTTTCATGGTTGGACCTGGCACCAGATAGTTGAATCTGGGGACTTTCTTATCAACTGATGTCTCGAATGCTACTAATCACCACAGTTGAAGGAGAAATGATTATTTTCGGGTTCACCATTTTCTATTTCCATATTTGTTTCTTGGATATAGTGAAATGAATTATTCCTATTTGTGGTGGCCTCATTATACTATTCATTTCCTCTTTCTGAAGGCAAACTAAATTTATCACCTCTTCAGTGATATTTTATCGTTGATTGAAATGAGATAATGTGATGTTGGTCTCCCCTTCAGTGGATTCCACATCAGAATTCATCACCTGGTATAATTCTCCCTTAATTATTAAGTCGTTTTTTTTATACTCTTTCCAGTTCCATATCATGGTGGATTTTGGTTAATTACCTTGCTTCTGTTAGGACATTCTAAAGGGTCAAGTCAAGGAACCATTCTTAGGTCGGGACAGTAGTCGTGTTGGGCATCATGGTAATGTCTTTATGATGGAACATTTATACAGCTAAATTATACCTTATAATAGGGATTCTCAAGGGTAAGGAAGCCCGAGGATTCCCACATCAACTGTGGGGTACTTATGTCGGAGGAATGTCTATGATTTTTTTCTCGGTTTCCCATGTTTAACATGGGGTATTCTGTGAGTTTAACATCTTTTGAAGATGGATCAAACTGATCAGAACACTGAAAAGAGTCGATCAAATGATTATGCCCTTGGAGGAATCCCATGTAAGGATTACCAAATGAATGTATCAGAACTACCAATAAGGATGGACCCAAGATGGTGTGTCTCACGGAGAAAAGTCTTCACATTTTGAAGCCTGATTTAACATCACAAAGTAAGAATCATAGAAGTGCACCCCAAAAAGGGGAACACCAAGGCTTACCATTAGGGGATATTAAACCTCAAGGAGGATTCCTACATACCCTGTTTTTAAGATAGGGATAAAGAAACATGTATTTTGGAGAGGTGATTTTGGGATTATACCTGGTTATTGGCCCATCGTAAGAGGGTAACTCTTGGTTAGATAGATATGATGTGCGGGGGTTATGCATGGTTAGATGTCAAAATGTTGTGAAGAGATATGGGATTAAGGGGGGTTATGTGTGATTAGATAATCTATTTTAATACATTGATTCACGCTCAAATTTACCCAAGAGATGATGGTATAACGGTTCTTGTAGTCTATCTTGGGTTGTCGAATCCACTAAGACCTAAGAAGATACCTAAGATGCACAACCTATGAGATGGATTTTGGATACGAAGTGGAAAACTTGATTTTTATTTTAGATGGTTTTAAATAACACTAAGAAACCTAAGTGAATTCAATTTAATGAAAATGGGTTGATATTAGGATTATTCTTGGGGTGGATTGAATGAGTTTTACTTCTTTGGACAATTTTGGTTTTATTAATTCTTGATGAATACATTCTTCAAAATAACACTACCTTCATAATTATCTAGTTTTATGATAAATAAACTTAATTAATAATCCCATACACACTTAGAGAACCAAATTCATGGTATCTCCAAGGTATATGGGGATTTTAGTACTTGGATTTAGCTTCCTCAAACACAGTGAAGATGAAGAGTGGAAATAACTGATGAATGGAAGTATTAATTTAGAAAACCAATTAACAACAATTAATTAATAAATTAACAATAAATCCAGCCTTTTTATATTCCTAAGATCTTCCAATTAAACGGTTAGCCCTCCATTTATTGTATACTCTGAATTGTAGGCGGAAGATGTATTACTATAATTGGATTGAAGAAATTAAAACCGCGGAAATAACGAGCACTCCTCTGTGTATGTGAATGAAATTCACACCTCTTTGTGAACTAATTAACCCCAACACAGAGATATCACTATGATTTGTGATTATAGAGTTTTAATGAAACAAATAGGAATAACATAATAGAATGATATTGATTAAGAACAAATGAATACAAAAAGAAACTTACATGGCAATTGAAAACATCACAAAGGAACTTTGGAAAAATAACATTACATCAAAAAAATATGTCTCTTCCCCCTCACCACCAATGCCTTAAATAGTAAATTGGGAACCCTTAGGCCAAGCCTCAATCAATGTATGTACAATTATTAAATTAATTTAGGCATTAGGGTGGTGGAAATTAGTGGATATAAATTGATTCCCTCATTTGACCCGAAGCGGATGCCAGCTTACATCCACCGAACAGACGCGTCGAAATGACCTTATAGAAAAAAGAATTAGAGTGGTCCATAGAATAAGAAAATGGATATCTGAATATCTCATAACCACCTGTAAAATGTGGGCTCAGCTGAAGTTATGAATCGAGAGTTATGGATAATTTAGTGGGATAATATTATGTGCCACAGATTCTGGCCCAGATTTTGAAATTCTATTTGGTCCGCATTAATTGCTATCATGGAGGAAAAATTAGCTTGGTCTCCTGAAGAATTTATTTTTCCTGAATATTTATTATAGAATCCAACTAAATATGGGCTTCATTGGGCCATTACTGTGGGCCCCACATTCTCATCAGTGGGCTGGTGTCCAATCTTCCTTCTCTAGAATTGCTTCCCTTCATCTCCAAATATATCTATCATACTTCGTGAATCCACCATTGATACCTGAATGAAAAATTTTCCTATTAAAATATAGATACATTTCACAAAATATATAATTAAAATATGGAAAATTAAATTCCTTAAAATCATATGAATCATTGGGCCTAAATTGGTGTACATTAGGGATGAAGTGCATAAATGATGAGAATGGTTGTTCAAAATTAAAATCCACTAACTTAGGCCCATAAGATAAAAAATTAACATTTAATTAAAATATTTTTTTATTGGATATTCACACTCCCCAACTTTAGATTTTCTAGTCCCGAGCAAAATGTATCTCAACAATATGAAATTAAAATTCCCTTTTCCAAAAACATTTTAATACACAATGATCACCAAAAACCCTTATACCAAACAATCAGGAAACCCATCAAAATATTTTAATACAAATAGCTTCATATGCATATCCTAATCCCAATCCCATTCCTTTGTTCAAATTAATTTCCATATTTCAACCAATATAAATTAAGTATGAGGATGTCTTGTGTATCACAATAGACATGGGGGTTCATCTTTATTCAAGAGGAAAATGACTGAAGCGCTAGGTGGAATCGCAATTCAATATGATGATGAGTATTCAATTTTTTTTTCAATATTTCTATGTTAATTGAAATTTCACTCAAAAGATTCAACCCATGTGGCGAGACTTTGACGATGACTCACAGGCTCAAAGACCTTAGGGAACCATGTGAAGCCCACATACTCGGGCATCATCTCAAGTTAACTCAGTCAAAAACAAAGTAAAATTACTATAAATAGATATAAAATTACTAAATTTGGGCTATAAAACTATGGATTCACGATCCCCAATTGCGTAAAGCCACGCATTAGGTCATTTCATTGCTCTATGCACAAATTTATTATTTTTTTATTTTATTTTTTTGATTTCTTTTGAATACTCATATTAAAACTAAAATGATTACCAAACCTATGATATTTATTTGGGTTACCCCATGAACTCAAAATAATAATCCACTATCCAAAGGACATGTATTGTGATTTTTTTTTTATTTGGATGAAAATATAAATGATGAAATATCACATTGGAAAACCATACTTCCCAAAATCTATGCTCATGAAATTAAACATGGATTAAAATCAGAATCGGGGAATGATAAATTATTTGATATTCAGTTTCAATGTTTTCAATTTGTATTATCATGTTTAGAGTTAATGAAATTTTTCCTTCCATTTACACACTTTTTTTTTCAAATCATTTTTTTTCACACAGAATCAAAAAAAGTTATTTCATCTCCCCCTCAACTTAAAATAACACTATCCCCAGTGTTTGAAGAAAAGAAAATTTTAAAGGAGTAGAGGAAGATAATGTAAGTTCAAAAAGGAAATTGAAATATGAGGATCATGGAATGAAGTCACCTAGTGGTTGAATTTGAAGTTCTTGCTACTCCAATTTAGTCCTTTGATATCCATGTCACTTGCAGAGTTCCCTAGTGGACAAAGGAAAAAACAAACAAACAAACAAACAATATATATATATATAAATTAAAATATAAGTATATATAGAAAAATTATAGAATAAGAAATCGCAAAAAGTTGTAGGTTAGTGGTAAGTGTGCGCCCCTGTCTCCCTTCGGTCCCGGGTTCGATTCCCTGCTGCTTCGCCAGTTGTGATGGGGATTGACCCACGACCTACGACGTTTCCTTTTTTTATTATTATTATATTATTATTTATTTTCTTATTTTTATTTTTATTTTAACCTACAAACACATAAAAAGAAAATAAAATAAACTGATGATACATTATCATCTTTTTAAATTTCTGGGTAAGGTATTACTCAAGGATCACACCACGTGACACGGATGAATATGCCCCCCCCCCTTTCATACCCATCCATACTCATCATTGAAGAACAGGTCAACGGTCTATTTTTTTAATATAAAATTATTCATTAATCCTATTTAAAAAAAATGATTCTCAAAGATGAAAACTATGGGTTGCCTCCCATGCAACACTTTGGTTTAATGTCGCTAGCTCAACATAGTCCCTTAATTATTTAAGTATTTTCCTCATCTAAGGTTGGATCACACAAGTTTTCATCAACTTCATTTTTTGGAATAGTTCAATGAATGGTTTGACTCTATGAACATTAACTTTAAATTCTTGACCATTGGTGGGATCTTGAATTTCTACAGCCCCTGGGGGTACACCTTATGCACTATATATGGACCAGAACATCTAGACCTCAACTTTACCGGGTTTAAATGAATTTTAAAACTATACAGAAAGAATAGTTTTACCCTGTACAATGTGTTTGGTTTTAATATTTTGAGATTGGTAGGCTTGTACTTTATTTTTATTGATCTATGAATTTTCATAATCCCCCATCCCATGTTCCTCAAGTTCATTGAGATCTAATTTCCTTTTTTTTACCAATGAGAGGTCATAATTCATTTTCTTAATTGCCCAAAAGGCCTTATGTTCAATCTCCACTGGAAAATGAAATTCTTTACCATAATCCAACCTATATGGGGACATTCTTAAAATGGTTTTATATGCAGTTAGATATTCCCTAAGAGCATCTAAGAGTTTGTTTGACCAATATTTTCGGGATGGATTAACATTTTTCTCAAAAATTTGTTTAATTTCTTGATTGGCTAACTCATCTTGACCATTGGTCTGTGGGTGGTAAGAAGTGGACACTTTGTGAGAAATTCCATATTTTTCCATGAGTGATGAGAATGGACGATTGCAAAAATGAGTTCCATGAGCACTAATGATAACCCTAGTAATTCCAAATCTAGAGAAGATGCTTTCCTTGAGAAATCTAATCACGGTTTGATGATAATTGGATTTTTTAGGAATGGACTCAACCCATTTGGAGACATAATCGATATCTAAAATAATTTAAATATATCCCCTAGAGTTTGGGAAGGGACCCATGAAAACAATTCCCCAATAGTCAAAGATTTCAACCACTAAGATGAGGTTGAGTGGCATTTGATTCCTTTTTGTGATGGACCCAACTTGTTGACACCTAGGACAACTTTGAAAAAATGTGTAGGAGTCCCTTGAGAGGGTGGGATAGAAGAGACCACACAAAAAAACCTTAACAGAGTTTTCTTAGATGAAAAGTGACCTACACATGCCTCACTATGACAAAATTTAAGGATGGACTCTTGTTCAGATTCTAGGACACACCTCCTAATGACTTGGTCAGGGTAGAAATTTTAGAGGTATGGATCATCAAACACATAGTCCCTAACATTATAAATGAATTTCCTTTGATCTTGAGTCCCTAAGAATTTTGGAATGACTCATGTAACTAAGAAGTTGGATATGTCGACATACCAAGGGAAATCACTCACAGAGTATAGATGTTCATCAGAGAATGAATCGAACACAAAAAGGTGATTTGAGTTGTCTTTAAATTCCATCCTATAGAGGTGATCAACTACAAAATTTTCAACACCATTTTGTCCTTGATTTTTAGTTCAAATTCTTGTAATAGAAGGACCCATCTAATTAGTCTAGCCTTAGAAACTTGTTTTTGGAAGAGGTATTTTAGTGCAGAATGGTCAGTGAACACAGTGATGGGGGATCCTAAGAGGTAGGACCTAAAATTTTCTAAGGAAAAAACAATAGCAAGTAACTCCTTCTCAGTGGTGGTGTAGTTTATTTTTGCATCATTTAATGATTTTCTTGCATAAGCTATGACACATGGATTTTTATTACAATGTTGTCCTAAGACTGCTCCTAGAGTGAATTCACTCACATCACACATGAGATCAAAATGAAGTTTCCAATTTGGATAATGCATGATAGGTGGAGTGATAAGAGCTGACTTGAGTGTAGAGAATGATTTCTCATAGCTTTATGTCCATAAAAATGGAGCATCCTTCACTAATAAAGCACAAAGTGGTCGAGAAATAGGGCTAAAATTCTTAATTAACCTTCTATAGAAACAAGCATGTCCTAAGAAGGACCTCACTTCCTTAACAGTTTTGGGTGATGGAAGGTGAAAAATGAAGTCAACCTTGTATTTATCAACTTCAATCCCCCTACCTGAGACCATATGGCCTAAAAATAGTCCCTCTTAACCATGAAATTTCATTTTTTCCACTTTAGGACCAGATTTTTTTCTTCACATATTGACAAGACTCTCTCCACATTCCTCAAGCATCCCTCAAATGTAACCCCAAACACAAAAAAGTCATCAATGAATACCTCTAGAAAATCCCCTACCATGTCTGAGAAGATTCCCATCATGAACGTCTGGAAGGTTCCAGGGGAATTGCATAACCCAAAGGGCATGCATTTGAATGAAAAGGTACCAAATGGATAGGTGAAAGTAGTCTTCCCTTGATCCTCTAGGGATACCTCAACCTGATTGTACCCCGAGTACCCATCTAAGAAACAGTAGAAGGCATGACCTTCCACTCCCTCAAGGACTTGGTCAATGAATGGTAAAGGGAAATGGTCCTTCTTGGTAAATGATTTTAGCTTCCTATAGTCGATGCAGACTCTCCAGCCACTACTCACCCTAGTTAGAAGAATATCTCCATCCTTATTGGTTATCAATGTGATTCCTGCGTTCTTGGGAACCACTTTATTGGGCTCACCCACTCACTCTTAGCTATGGGATAGATGATACCAGCTTTTAACAATTTTAGAAGTTACTTTCTTACTACCTCCATGATATTAGGATTGAGTCTCCATTGAGTTTGACGACATGGATTTGAATCAGATTCTAGAATAATACTATGAGTCCTGATTAGTGGGATAATCCCAGGAATATCAGGAAGGTTCCAACCATTGGATTTCTTATGTTTCCTAAGGACATCTAGAATCATCCTCTCACGATTGGATTCAAGAGAAGAATAAATGAAAATAGGATGTTTTTTATTGTCCCCTGGTAAGGCATACTTGAGTGCAGCAGGAAGTTCCTTCAATTCAAGATCAGGTTGGTTCAGAATTTCAGCCGAAGATTGGGACATTTGATCAAGACTGATTTTTTCCCTAGAATTTTAGATTGGATTGATTCCCCACATGTAAAAGTTTCAGCTACTAGATTATCTTGATCAGATTTAGGGAAGGAAGTTCGAGTGGTCTCCATGAAAGTGGTTTCCTAAAATGTTTCACTGATTATTGGACCTAAGAATTCATCATAAGAGAAATTTAAAAATGATTCAATCCAAGGAGATAAACTTCATTCATGTGAACAAAGTAAATCAATCTCATCCTGACTTAAATATCCATAAAATATTCCTTGATGTTCTATGGATTCATTATCAATTCTTCATATCATTTTTACTTCATGAATGTCCTCATAATTCCCTATTTGTGAGCTTTCATTATAGATGTTCAAGTCTAGACTCGTGTTTCCAATGGTGATGGTCATGTTCCCATTTTGGACTCGGATAACAGATTTGATTGTTACAAGGAAAGGATGACCAATTATGATTGGGGTTTGTTCCTTATTTCTTAAGTTTGGATGGTTTTCAAGGACAATGAAGTCAGCAGGTGTGATGAAGTTTTCAACCTTTACCATAACTTCCATTAAATCCCCTTTGGAACCATAATGATACGATCAAAAAGTTGAAGTGTGACAGATGTGGCTTAGAGATATTCTAGTCCTAACTAGTAGTACACATCATATGGGATGATATTGACACTCGCACCTAGGTCACACAAGGCCTTGACAACTTTTCTCTCTCCTAGTTCAACATTGATGTAAGGGAAACCCGGGTCTTTCAACTTGGAAGGAATGGTACCTTGAATGGTGGTACTCATATTTTCAGCCAAAAGGAATTGGTTTTTATGTGAAAATTTTCTTTTAAAATTCAAAAAGTCCTTAAGGTACTTTGAGTAGGTAGGTATGGTTTGGATTGCATCGATAAGGGGAATGCTCAACTTGAATTGGGAGAAATTTATCTAAATTTTTCACTCAAATCAGGATTAGTTTTCCCCCTCATGCGTTGAGGAAATGGTGCAGGTTGTGGGGTTTTTTATTGAAGAGTTGTTTCTTTGACAATGGTATCATGTTTTTTAGTTTGATCATTTGGTTCATTTGAATTTTCATCCAAGTTTGAATCTTCATATGGGTTCTGAATTAGTTGTTCATGTTTCTCAATTGATTTCCCACTTCTTAAAATAGTCACAACCTTTAGTTGTTCATGAGTTGTTTGAGTGAATCTTGACTCTCCCCATAAATTTGAGGATGGTACCGCCTGAGTAGGCAAGGGTTCCTTTCCAGTTTTGATGGTTTGAAGTTCTTGTTTAAGGGAAGATACTACCAAGTTCATCCTTTCTATTTGTTTTCTAGTTTTTCTAGTAGGATTTG
Source organism: Viscum album (assembly GCA_963277665.1). Taxonomy (NCBI): domain Eukaryota; kingdom Viridiplantae; phylum Streptophyta; class Magnoliopsida; order Santalales; family Viscaceae; genus Viscum; species Viscum album. The sequence goes on along the minus strand of OY728150.1, from coordinate 27,984,304 downwards.
TGGAATAGTTTGGGTTGGTGCTTGAGAAGATTGGTTTATCCCAAGGGAATATTTTGGAGGTGGGATGGTTTTTTGAAAATGGACCAGTGGATGTTGGTATTGGGTAGGTTGGGTTTGGAACTGGTTATGGGTTTGGTAGTTTTGATGGGGGTAAATATTTTTTCCCTATGGTTGGCTAGGTTTTTTATTATCATTCCAGCGGAAGCCTGGGCGGTCATTATACCTTGGGTTGAAGGTGTTTTGGTATTGAAGATTTTGGAAGTTCAAGGAATTTACTTCCACTAGGGGTCCTCCTAAAAGAACATCCTTGATGGATGGAATGGTTGTGAAATTGTCTGTATTATAGTAATTTTTTTCAAAAATTGTGTAAACAGGGTCTACAGTTTGGATTTCATGGACATTCAAAAGGTCTATCTCTTCAATATTCCTAGAGAGTGCTGCGAGTTTAGACCCAAGGATTTCTTATTCTCTAATTGTATGAATTCCAGTAGTTCATTGTGGATTTTCAGAATAAGGTGAAGTTTCACATGTTTGGTTTTGTTCATAAAGGCTTTCTAGATACTCATAAGCATCATTTGGGGCTTTGTTTTTAAATGTTCCATTACAAATCATGTCAATGAATTGTTTGTTCCCTGGGCCCAACCCTTCATAAATAATATTCACTTGTTTAGGTATAGAAAACCCCTGATTCGAAACCATGTTAAGGGTGTCTTTGAACCTCTCCCATGTTTCATTGAATGAATCTCCCTCTTTTTCAGAAACTTTTTGGATTCTATTTTTAAGTGAAATTGTTTTGTGGTAAGGAAAGTATTTTTTGTATAATTCTATTTGTAATTGGTCCCAAGAGTTGATGGATGATGGTCTCAAATTTTTTAACCAAATTTTAGCTCGATCAATTAAAGAAAAAGGAAATAGCCTCATCTTAGATGATTCTATTTTATTTGGGGGCACATGGTTTCTACGATGTCATTGAACTTATTAACGTGAAGGTAGGGCATCTCGGACTCCATTCCATGGAATGTGGGAAGGTGGTTTAGGACATGGGGTTTAAAGATGTAGTTGGAATCTCCTAGGTAATTGTGTCTAATGAATGGGGTGAATTGGTCTAGGATGGTTTGAGGTAGTCATTCATGGTTTTATCAACTGCATTCCCCAAGTTTGGGGCTACCTCATTTGGATTTCCATTTTGGTTTCCACTCAATTTTATGAGTTGGTGTCTTTGAAGACCCTCAATTGAAATGGGATCAATTTTTGACTCTAGAGTATCAAGAATATTAGGATCTAATGAAAACAATCTCCTAGGTTCACTTTAATCCCATATCCTAGGAATTTCCACCATAACAAATGTAACGCCCCGACCCCAGCTACCCAGAGTTGGTGCATTACTTCGTAACATTGGCATGATCACAAAAGATCAATTCTCGAAAGACCGATTAGTTTAGTAGCCTTGGAAACACTAGATACATTCATAAGTATTTCATTACATCAAAAAGTAAACAAACTACAATAACATGGTCTTCATAGTCCACACTCATATCCCTTTCTGACTACCCCTACAGGTCATTCATAAAATACTTCTTCACATCCTAGAAAATATTAAAACATTGAAAGGGGTGAGCTCAGATGCTCAGTAAGGATAACAATATAGCGGAAGCTTTCATCAATAAACATAAACATTTAAGGCAATGTATAAATAAAACAAAAGGCTTTTAAATTTGAACTTCAACATAATATGGCAAAAGTAAAATGAGACAATGTCATTCACTTCTTCACATGGATATTCTACTGGTCGAATAATCACATGCAATGTCAATAACCACTTTCATAATGAGGGAATGTATAATGCCAGACATTCTGAATCATTTTTTCAAGGCCTCGGCCAAGACGTCTAAAATGATTAAGGCCTCGGCCAAAACCATAAATAAAATTGGGAAAGGACCTCGTCCAATTCCAAGTCTAGTTGTCTCATGAGACCTACCGATGCATCGAGGAGCTATAGCGGGCTCCACTCGTCACTTATTAAGTCCAATACATTCCTCATATGAATAGGTTTAAACAAATCATAAACCACAACATAATAGTATCATATAAAACATGCATAAAGGAAACATAATATTTCCACATTTTAATCACAAGATATCAATACAACACATTGATATAATAAAAACACTTTCAAAACCATTTTCAATACCAAAATAAAAGAAAGTTAAAACTTTGTATTTATTTTTCATTAAAAAAATGATGTCTTGTAGAGGAAGCCGAAACACAAATAATGGTCACGGCGGCAGAGAAGTCGTTGTCGCCGCATAAGTACGAAAAAAAATCATTCCCTTTTGTCGTTTAGCAAAACGCTTCGTATAAAAAAGATTCCTTTTGAATAAACGTAAAAGTCAAAGGGGTTTATACACCGTATAAAAGAAAGTTGTGTATAAAACCAAATATGCCTCAATGAAAGGAGATTGAGAATAAATCCTTAAAAAGATCATTTTTAAAATAAAATAGATCTATTATGTGTATTCACTATAGGTACACATAAAGAACGTAAAAATACAAAATAGGACATAATAATATCATGACATAATTTGAAAATAGGAGATTAACCCAAAGAATGGAAGTTGGGTTAAGAAATTCCCTTACCTTGTGTCTGACTTGACTCAACCGTTCTTTAACCTCCTGAATAATAAACTAGAGTTAATATATACCTTATTAAGAACCATTTTCAATTTCATTATCCTTTTTATATCACTTATTACAATGATATGAACATTATGTAATTATTTAAGTTAATAACGGTCGTTTTGTCGATCTTTGGTACTTGAGTCAACAATAAACTTCTTATAATTACAAGTTGTTTATGTGGTAGAATATCCATTATCTCCAGAATTATATTCATGATTTAGATGTCATATATATCATATATATCCAGTATATACATTCATTTATAATATTATGTAACATTTAGAGGTAAGAAATGAAATGCACCGTTCATGGAGACGGTAAGCCGTACGTACGCATGAACGCTACTTTCATTTCTATTTCATATTTAATGGAATTAAATCATAATGATATAAATGTATAATATAATTCCAGTATAATATAGTGTAAAATACCATTTACTCCATCCTTTATACATCCCACATATGGCATTAACGATTCAAATCACTTTGAGGGGGCGATAGTCCGCACTTCCTAAAATGAAATTATCGCGTTTTACCCATAATGGAAATCATAAAGTATGCCATAAATGAGAAATACAGAAGCATAAGTAAAACATAAACATATTATATATCATATATAAATATAGTGACATCTTAATGGCCACCTTTTAAGGTGTTATATGAGTGTTGAACAATCATCGTTTCGTGAGGCAGAAATTCACCATCCACAGAAACCGTATGTTCTTTAACCATTAGATGTAGGTGTGTGTAAGTTTAGATCAAATAATTCTTATAACAACATCATAGTATATTGAGGATACTGTTTTTGTTACAAAATAAATGAATAAAAAGAGTTTAGTGGGTTGGAGAAGAAAAATAAAACAAAACAACATTAGAGAAGACATTACCTCAAAATCGGGTAACTCTTTTTGATTTGAGCCAAAGGCTTTCTTGGGAAGAGTTCTGCCCAAAGTGAGGCTTCTAGGAGTAATAGGGGGAAGTTGGGAGAGTATTTGGGCAGAGGTTGGCCGATCAAAATTGCTTGAAAGTGTGAATGAGGTGGTAGAGGTGGGGGCCTTTTATAAGAGGAGAGGAGGGGCACTATTGGAAAGTAAGGAAATTGTACATTATTATACAATGATTTTCGGATTCTAAAGGTCCCACACTTTTATAATTCGTGGATAAGGTGATAAGGGTTCGAAATATATCCATAAAATAGTCTTTGGACAAGTGTAAGCCTTGGATTGTACATTATCTTTTCATTTTATTAAAATCGTTAAATAATGAGGTCATCGCTGCATCATAATGATGTCATAAATAATTTAATTTATATAATGTCTAAAAATTATAAAAAATATACTATGATGTATGAAATCCTTTTAGCTTTCCAATGACTATTTATAGTCAAAAATATGACTTGTATGACCCCATGTAAAAATTTTTTTAGTAAAACATTTCATGTTTGTGTCATTTTTTACTTTAACATTAAATAAAAGGTATTTATGTCATTTTCCAACTAAAGTGGCTCCATGGGGTCCCCAAGTTGACCCATGGATTGTCTTGGTCGGCCATGACTCATCCAATAGGAGTAGGACAAGTTTCAAGCTCATCTCATATTATTAAAACATTATTTTTACCTTAAACTACACTAATTACCTCTAATCGCGATTAAGAACTTAAAAGTTACTATTCACCAAAAAAATATTTTAATCTAATTAAACCACATTTTACTTCTTAATGACAACCATGTATGTCGGATTTTTGAAAATCGAATCACATAAGTGGTAATATTTCATTTAAACGGAACAATCAGATATTTAACTACCACTTAGTGGTTTCACTATTCATCAAAAATGGAAGTTTTTCAGAACAATGCCAAAATTTCACCCTAAGCTATAATTGATATTCCGAATTCAAAAATGATGTCTATTTTAAAAAATTACAAACATATAAGTTGCATTAATTAATTTTATAATTAATTCCCGCTGTCACAACAATAGCGTGTATTTAAGAAACAATATATATCAAAAGATTGACAATTGTTTATGTCCAATTTCAAAGTGAAATTAATTATAATTAACACCATTGGATAAAATGGTAAAAATATATTCTAATTATACTTTGAAACCACTAAATAGTAAAATTTATCACTATAAATTATTTTGATTAAAAAAGTTGTTTTTAACTAATTTTCACTATTCATAAAAAATTGGAAGTTCTCAGAAAATTACAAAAAATTCAACTTTGGATAATTTCGATATTACGAATACAAAAATGAATTCCATTTTGAAATATAAAATTTCTATAATTTTAAAAGGTGGTTATTACTATTCATAACGTCTACTTTGATTAGTGCGGTATTTTAGAACTCGAAGTTGTGTACAATGCAAGCTATTGCATTATTGAATGAGAAGCGTATCGTGGAAGCTCGGGGTGTTACATTCTCCCCTCCTTCAATAAATTGCGTCCTCGCAATTTGAAATTTTTTTCTTTGAAAATAAAAGGTTGAAAATAGAAAATACCTTTGTGGAAAACCCACATCGGAAATAAGATTAATAAAATTTAGCCTTAATAAGAGGGAAAGGGAAGTGAAAAAGTCACCACCCAATTATGATCTCGATTAGGAGAACATTGGTGGCAATTAGAGACATATAATTGGAGGAAAAATGTAAATATTTGTAGGGAGTGATTGAGGTCATCAATCACAATCAACTGTAAAATTGAGGGCCTCAAAGCCTTCAATCTATGTTGATTTAAAATATCATCAGTTCAACAAGACATAAGGTATTAGGATAACACATTTTTTTGTTTTAATATCCCTTTACTAATGTTTAAGAATTAATTCATTCATTGAACAATAGATAGGTATATATATATTTATGCTTTACAATTAGAGTTTCAACCTTCAACTCATCTTTCACTCAAAAAGATAATAGAACTCAAAAATATTATACTTATCCTAATTGTATAAGGTTCCAAATGTTAACACATACCATTTAGATTAGTAAAATTATTTTGTAATAACCAGGGACTTCCTGTAGGCTAGTGGTAGGAAATAAAGGCCTGTCGCACTATGATTGTGGGTTCGATTCCTGCAGCTTTGTCCGACGCGACGGGTTATGCCCCACCCTGCAGGTTGTCCTTTTCCTATAACTATAGTATCATAATATTCCAAAAATAATCTTCATAAAATTTTTTAACCTTAAACAATACTATCCAAAGATCAACTTAATCCACTTCAACCTTTATAGTTATCCAAAATACCTCTGTCCAGACTTTCTCTAAAAGGTCTCTTAATTCCAAAATCAATTTATCAGATTCCTCAAACAAAGTAAAGTTTCTCTTATTGTCACATACTAAAAATATAATTACCTTCATCATATTAAAACCTTACTGAAATCAACAAGTACTGTAGTACAATCCTTATATATATATCACATTATTCTAATAACCAGAATATAATCCATGAGTCCAAAAGCACCAATACATTAGTTATTCTGCTTCAACTGTAGTAACATCATAAGATTGTCCTTGATCCCTTGGGATTTTCTGAGGTAAGTTTCCCTGACGCTTAGGACATTAATTTGCATAATGACCCATTTCTCTACAATTGTAGCATTCAACTTTGATAGCCTCTTTCTTTCCCTTGCAATCACGAGCCAGGTGACCCTTTTCTCCACATTTATAACAAACTCCCATTCCTTTTAGGCAAGTACCAGGGTGATTCTTCCCACAATTATCACATAATGGAAAATCCTTCTTTCCCTTTTTCCCTTTATCTTTCTCTTGTTCCACCGTTCTCTTCTTCTCTTGCTTTACTTTGTTGTCATAAGACTTAGAGAATTCCTTTTCTGTCTTGATAGCACACGAGACAATATCTTCGTATGATGAGAAGGATTGTGATACTAAATCTTGACGGAGAAATGGTTTTAACCCATCAAAGAAATGATCAATCTTACTCCTTGGGTTACGTATATAATCGGCAACATGCCTCGCTAACCTTGTAAAGTTAGCCTCATACTTTGCGACATTCTCATCCTCCTTCTGCCTCAGACACAGAAATTGTCTTTCCATATCTGCTTGATGGTCACGAGGAAAGTATTTTTCTAAGAAAAGATCTTTGAACTCCCTCCATTCCATATTCGATACGTCATCATCTTCCTTTATGTTTTGAATCAGCGACCACCACTGATCGGCATCTCCAGTGAGGCGGTAAACTGCCATGACAACCTTCTCCCTTTCGCTACTCCCCACGACATGGAATATTTTCTCTAAGGAGTTTATCCATTGCTCAGCTACTAACGGATTTGTACCCTCATTAAATGTTTGTGGTTGTTGCCTCATGAAGCGGTCTAACATTGATCCTCCACATTGTGGATCAGGGTGATCCATACGAGTAAGGTTATTATTCATAACTTGAGTGAGTTGTCCCAGTATGGTAATAAGTTGATCAGCACCAGTTGTATCTCCAGATCCACAATAATTATCTTGAGCAGGAGGGAAATCCCTACACGGAGTGCGTGCATTGATACGGTTTCCATTCCTTCCACTAGGCGCCATTTCTAAACAATGGCATAAACTAGATTAGTTTATGAATCAAAATACATAATTCCATACTTGTAAAATACATAACATAAATTGAACTATTTATGGATATAATCTATAATCATAAAAAGGTTTTATTTGAGGAAGTATATACTCATAACCGTTCATAGTGGTTTGTAAAGAAAATGAGAATTATCCTAAACATATCCCCCGGGAGTGTCGTAACCAAGCGTGCAGCAAGGCCCGTTGTCGTGCACCACTTCCCGTTCGAGTCTAGCTCAAAGCGGTGTTTTCAGGTTTTACCCCTAGGTACATCTGTGCCAGAGCCGCCTCTACCTGCTCGTATCTAGACAGGGATGTATTGCTCGGAAAACTCACAAAATCTCTACAATAACAAAATTCTAGGAAGTTCTTCTATACTAATCCTCAAAGTCTATCTTTGGGCTATATTCTCTAATCAGAGTTTATCTAAATCTAGCTTCCAATGTTATTACTAAACTGCCTCTGATACCAACTGTAACGCCCCGACCCCAGCTACCCAGAGTCAGTGCATTACTTTGTAACATTGGCATGATCACAAAAGATCAAGTCTCGAAAGACCGATTAGTTTAGTAGCCTTGGAAACACTAGATACATTCATAAGTCTTTCATTACATCAAAAAAGTAAACAAACTACAATAACATGGTCTTCATAGTCCACACTCATATCCCTTTCTGACTACCCCTGCAGGTTATTCATAAAATACTTCTTCACATCCTGGAAAATATTAAAACATTGAAAGGGGTGATCTCAGATGCTCAGTAAGGATAACAATATAGCGGAAGCTTTCATCAATAAACATAAACATTAAAGGCAATGTATAACTAAAACAAAATCCTTTTAAATTTGAACTTCAACATTATATGGCAAAAGTAAAATGAGACAATGTCATTCACTTCTTCACATGGATATTCTACTGGTCGAATAATCACATGCAATGTCAATAACCACTTTCATAATGAGGGAATGTATAATTCCAGACATTCTGAAACATTTTGTCAAGGCCTCGGCCAAGACGTCTAAAATGATTAAGGCCTCGGCCAAAACCATAAATAAAATTGGAAAAGGACCTCGCCCAATTCCACGTCTAGTTGTCTCATGAGACCTACCGATGCGTCGAGGAGCTATAGCGGGCTCCACCCGTCACTTATTAAGTCCAATACATTCCTCATATGAATAGGTTTAAACATATCATAAACCATAACATAATAGTATCATATAAAACATGCATAAAGGAAACATAACATTTCCACATTTCAATCACAATATATCAATACAACACATTGATATAATAAAAACACTTTCAAAACCATTTTCAATACCAAAATAAAAGAAAGTTAAAACTTTGTATTTATTTTTCATTAAAAAAATGATGGCTTGTAGAGGAAGCCGAAACACAAATAATGGTCACGGCGGTGGAGAAGTCGTTGTCGCCGCATAAGTACGGAAAAAAAACATTCCCTTTTGTCGTTTAGCAAAATGCTTCGTATAAAAAAGATTCCTTTTGAATAAACGTAAAAGTCAAAGGGGTTTATACACCGTATAAAAGAAAGTTGTGTATAAAACCAAATATGCCTCAATGAAAGGAGATTGAGACGAAGCCCTTAAAAAGATAATTTTTAAAATAAAATAGATCTATTATGTGTATTCACTATAGGTACACATAAAGAATGTAAAAATACAAAATAGGACATAATAATATCATGACATAATTTGAAAGTAGGAGATTAACCCAAAGAATGGAAGTTGGGTTAAGAAATTCCCTTACCTTGTGTCTGACTTGACTCAACCATTCTTTAACCTCCTGAATAATAAACTAGAGTTAATATATACCTTATAAAGAACCATTTTCAATTTCATTATCCTTTTTATATCACTTATTACAATGATATGAACATTATGTAATTATTTAAGTTAATAACGGTCGTTTTGTCGATCTTTGGTACTTGAGTCAACAATAAACTTCTTATAATTACAAGTTGTTTATGTGGTAGAATATCCATTATCTCCAGAATTATATTCATGATTTAGATGTCATATATATCATATATATCCAGTATATACATTCATTTATAATATTACCTAACATTTAGAGGTAAAAAATGAAATGCACCGTTCATGGAGACGGTAAGCCGTACGTACGCATGAATGCTAATTTCATTTCTATTTCATATTTAATGGAATGAAATCATAATGATATAAATGTATAATATAATTCCAGTATAATATAGTGTAAAATACCATTTACTCCATCCTTTATACATCCCACATATGGCATTAACGACTCAAATCACTTTGAGGGGGCGGTAGTCCGCACTTCCTAAAATGAAATTATCGCGTTTTACCCATAATGGAAATCATAAATTATGCCATCAATGAGAAATACAGAAGCATAAGTAAAACATAAACATATTATATATCATATATAAATATAGTGACATCTTAATGGCCACCTTTGAAGGTGTTATATGAGTGTTGAACAATCATCGTTTCGTGAGGCAGAAATTCGCCATCCACAAGAACCGTATGTTCTTTAACCATTAGATGTAGGTGTGTGTAAGTGTAGCTCGAATACGTATTATACAAACATCCTAGTATATTGAGGATACTGGTGTTATTACAAAAGAAATGAATAAAAATAGTTTAGGGGGTTGGAGAAGAAAAATAAAACAAAAAAACATTAGAGAAGACATTAACTCAAAACCGGGTAACTCTTTTTGATTTGATCCAAAGGCTTCCTTGGGAAGAGTTCTGACCAAAGTGAGGCTTCTAGGAGTAAGAGGGGGAAGTTGGGAGAGTATTTGGGTAGATTTTGGACGAGCAAAAGTTCTTGAAAGTGTGAATGAGGTGGTAGAGGTGGGGGCCTTTTATAAGAGGAGAGGAGGGGCACTCTTGGAAAGTAAGGAAATTTTACATTATTATACAATGATTTTCGGATTCTAAAGGTCCCACACTTATATAATTAGTGTCTAAGGTGATAAGGGTTCTAAATATAGCCATAAAATAGTCTTTGGACAAGTGTAAGCCTTGGATTGTACATTATCTTTTCATTTTATTAAAATCGTTAAACAATGAGGTCATCGCTGCATCATAATGATGTCATAAATAATTTAATTTATTTAATGTCTAAAAATTATAAAAAAAATACTATGATGTAGGAAATATTTTTAGATTTCTAATGACTATTTATAGTCAAAACTATGACTTGTATAACCCCATGTAAAAATTGTTTTAGTAAAACATTTCATGTTTGTGTCATTTTTTACTTTAACATTAAATAAAAGGTATTTATGTCATTTTCCAACTAAAGTGGCTCCATGGGGTCCCCAAGTTTACCCATGGATTTTCTTGGTCGTACATGACTCATCCAATAGGAGTAGGACAAGTTTCAAGCTCATCTCATATTATTAAAACATTATTTGTACCTTAAACTACACTAATTACCTCTAATCGCGATTAAGAACTTAAAAGTTACTATTCACCAAAAAATTATTTTAATCTCATTGAACCACATTTTACTTCTTAATGACAACCATGTATGTCAGATTTTTTAAAATCAAATCACAGAAGTGGTAATATTTCATTTAAACGGAAAAATCAGTTATTTAACTACCACTTAGTGGTTTCACTATTCATCAAAAATTGAAGTTTTTCAGAACAATGCCAAAATTTCACCATAAGCTATAATTAATATTCTGAATTCAAAAATGATGTCTATTTTACAAAATTCCAAACATATAAGTTGCATTAATTAATTTTATAATTAATTCCCGCTGTCACAATAATAGCGTGTTTTTAAGAAACAATATATATCAAAAGATTGACAATTGTTTATGTCCAATTTCAAAGTGAAATTAATTCTAATTAACACCATTGGATAAAATGGTAAAAATATATTCTAATTATACTTTAAAACCGCTAAATAGTAAAATTTATCACTATAAATTATTTTGATTAAAAAAGTTGTTTTTAAGTAATTTTCACTATTCATAAAAAATTGGAAGTTCTCAGAAAATTACAAAAAATTCAACTTTGGATAATTTCGATATTACGAATACAAAAATGAAGTCCATTTTGAAATATAAAATTTATATAATTTTAAAAAGTGATTATTACTATTCATAACGGCTACTTTGATTAGTGCGGTGTTTTAGAACTCTAAGTTGCGTACAATGCAAGCTATTGCATTATTGAATGAGAAGCGTATCGTGGAAGCTCGGGGTGTTACAACAAATCTGTTTGAATTATCGTGGGTGTAAGTGGACATGCGCCAAAAGGAAAAAAACGAGAAAGGGAAAAGATAAGAGATATTTGCTGAGAATAGAATAATGGGGTGAGGAAAGAAGTTTTTGGTCTACGGTACTTACTTGGTCCCTGTAAATGGCACCAAAATTTGATTCATGCTCAAATTTACCCAAGATATGAAGGTATAACGACCCTTGTAGTCTAGCTTGGGTTGTCGAATCCACTGAGACCTAAGAAGATACCTAAGATGCACAACCTTTGAGATGGATTTGTGGACATGAAGTGGCCAACTTGGTTTTGATTTTAGATGGTCTTAAATAACACTAATAAACCTAAGTGAATTCAATTTAATGAAAATGGGTTGATCTTCGGATTATTCTTGGGGTGGATTGAATGAATTTTACTTTTTTAAACAATTTCGGTTTTATTAATTCTTGATGAATCAATTCTTCAAAATAACACTACCTTCATCATTTTCTGGTTTGATTCTAAATAAACTCAATTACTAATCCCCCACACATAGAACCAAATTCATGATCTCTCCAAGGTATATGGTGATTTTAGTACTTGGATTTAGCTTCCTCAAACACGGTGAAGATGAAGAGTGGAAATAACTGAAGAATGTGAATCTTAAATTAGTAAACCAATTAACAACAATTCGTTCATAAAATAACATTCAATACAGACTTTTAATCTTACTAAGATCATACCATTAATGGGTTATCCCTCCATTGATGGTACACTCTCAATGGTAAGCAGAAGATGGATTACAAGAATTGGATTGAAAAAATTAAAACCGTAGAAATAACGGGCACTCCTCCGTGTATGTAAATGAAATTCACACCTATGTGTGAACTAATTCACCACAACATAGAGATATCACTGTGATTTGTCATTATAGAGTTTTAATTAAAGAAATGGGAATAATATAAGAGATATATATTTATTAAGAACATAGGAATACAAAAATAAACTTACATGGCAATTGAAAACATCACAAAGGAACTTTGGCATAATAACATTACATCAAAAAAAAAGATGTCTCTTCCCCCTCACCACCAATACCTTAAATAAAAAATTGGGAAGCCTTAGGCCGATCCTCAATCAATATATTCTCAATTATTAAATTAATTTATGCCTTAGGGTGGTGGAAAATAGTGGATAAAAATTGATTCCCTCCTTTGACTTGAAGTGGAAGCCAGCTTGCATCCACCAAAAAGACACATCGAAATTAACATATCGATGGAAAAATTAGAGTGATCCATAGAAGAAAAAAATGGATCTCCCGCTATCTAAGAACTGACTGTAAAGTGTGGTTCCATTTAGAGTTGTGAATTGGGAGTTATGTTCAATTTACTGGGATAACATTCTGAGCCGCAGATTCTGGCCCATATTTTGATATTCTATTCGGGCCACCATAATTGCTATCATGGAAGCTGCATTAGAAATGGATACTAAAGAACTATTTGTTCCTATATATGTATTCTATCATCCCACGAAATATAAGATTCATGGGGCCTGTATTGTTGGCCACAAATTCTAATCAGTTGGCTGGTATCCAATATGCCTTCTCTATAATTGCTTCCATTCATCTCCAAATATCCCCATTATCCTTTATGAATCCTCCATTTATCCTTGAATGAAAAATGTTCATATTAAAGTTTATATAAATTTCAAAAAATATAGAATTAAAATATAGAAAATTAAATTCCTTAAAATCATAGGAATCATTGGGCCTAAATTGGTGTACATTAGGAAAGAAGTGCACAAATTATGAGAATGGATGTTCAAAATTAAAATCCACTAACTCAGGCCCATAAGATAAAAAAATGAAAATTTAATACCATTAAAATGTAATTAACATATGTTTCTTTATTGTCTAATCAGGCATGATCCCACTGAGATGTGGTGGCCCAATTAAGAATCATGATGAATGACGGATGACTGGGTTTTGTCACTAGAATGAATGAGGTGGAACAAACGTGAAGGTGGCAGTGTTGGGGTCGAAATTTAGGGAGGAATTATTTGTATCCCAATGGATGGGAATCATGTGAACATAGTTTATTGGAGTGATGAGACACCTATGGAGGCAGCCCATGAAAATGGAATTCAGGGGTAAGGACCTGAAGGAAGTAGAACCTCCAAGTTGGGGCATGATCTTCTCGAGACGCAAATGATCGGGGGAGAGATCAGGATGGGAAATGGGTGATGGGGTTGAACCTTGGGGAAGCTTATTATATATCCTAGTGGTTGGTAATCAATGTACACATAGTTCATAATGGGGGAACATAATCATGGTGTATGTAAAGGACATCGACCCAGAGACGCATCAGGGGATTAGACATGGTTATTGGCCCATCGCAAAAGGGACACTCATGGTTGAAGGAGTTTGGTGAAGTTTGGGGATTATGCATGGTCAGTTGGTTATATGAATCATAACACCTCAAAGGATGGATATGAGATATGTGTCACATAAAGAGGAGATGTCACATCATGAGGGTATATCCCTAGAAGGGATCACCATGTTTTACCATTGAATGGGATCGAACCTCAATGATGTGTCCTATATACTCGAAAAGGATCAAAATCCATGTAGCTCAGAGGCTCTAGTTTAACATCATGTAGTATGAGTGAACCATTATGAAATATTTGGGAAATATGGATTAAGGGGAGTGAGTGGCTTGAACCTACATGTAGATTACTACATACCATGTTTAGAAGGTAGTGATAAAAGTACACATTGATCAGCAATGGGCATGGGGCTTATGTGTGGTTAGCATCCGAAAAACCTTATGGGGTGTATGCATGGTTAGCATCCCAAAGGAATGTTGGAGCTTACGCATGATTAGTTTCACAAAGACATGTTAGTGATTAGGCTTGGTTAGGGGAAAATGTCATGTTGGGGCTTACACATGGTTAGTGGACCAACGATCAAATAAAGGCAAAGCATAAAGGGAGAGAGAATGAGGATTGAGGATGTGGGAAGAGAAAGGTTCCCGGTCTCATCCATTCTATGATATTATGGAGCATGTCACATGCCTGGAAACATATATGTTAATGCCTTTTGTTGAGGATATGGCTACATAGTAGTTTAACATCATGCTGCTTAGATGGTGAGGACTCACTCCTTATCTCTTTGACTTACATAACATGTAGTAACCCACACTTGGGGTTGGTAAGACCCAATTAATGCCTTAAAAAGGAGTGGAGGAGTGGTCGATTGATGGGTCCATGTTAACATTGCTATGTGGGGAAGAAATTTCTGTTATTATACCTATTCGAAGAAGTATATTGTAGGGCCACACAACACAAGACTCGAGGAACCATGAAAACACTTTGAAAATGCCTGGAGGTCCATAAAGGGAAGGGGTTCGCTAAGGATAGGGGTTCAGGGAGGAAAGGTGCTTCATAGAGGAAGGAAACTTCATAGAGGAAGGGTTCTTAGTGAAGGAAGGACTTTTAAGAAGTATAGATTCACTTTATAAAATAGAACATTATTTGGAGAGTGCTCCATGAAGGCATAATGCTTCAGGGAGCCTCGAGTGACCCAATGTTTCTCACTCCTTCATGAAGGTGGCCTTTGTTAGGGGAATCCCTACCATAGGTATGGGATATGAAGAAAAAAAGGTGGTTGGGCATGTGGAGCTAAAGTAAATTGGAAAATTCATCTTTTGGGATCATGAATAGTATCACAAAATGAGAGATTTTTGAAGGAAAAAGGTTGGAGTAACAGTGGTTTAGAGGGGGCTACTCTCTTTATAGGCAATAGAGGTTGGTGGAGCTCGTTGTGCTTGCCGTAGAGGAAAACAGGGAATCATGAAGAAAAAGTGATGATGAGGAGTGTCATGGCACTGTCAGACTCAGTGAGACTCACAAAGGGGACTATCAAAGTGGTGATTGCAGGGCTTTCAATAGAAGAAAAGTGATTCCACGGAGCAATGAAGCGTCATCATACTCATAAAGGGGATTGTCACAACAGCAATCACTGGGCTTTCCATGGAGGAAAAGTGACACTGTGGAGTGATAGGGCATTTTCAGACTTGGTCAGACTCATTAAAGGGGCCATCATAGGTACATCTGATCATGACATGGGAGATTCCCACAATTGAGATTTCTAAAATTGGATCCTTTGATGGTAAATGATGGATTTTTAGGCCATTTGGGTTTGTATTAACCTCAAACTCACCATGAATTTTTCCATGACTCCAGTAAAATGATTTTTGGCTCCAAAAATAACGTATCCACTCATATCATAAACAATGAAATTAACTAGAACATAATCATTAAACAAGAATTCTTGCATCATACAAACATTCCTTAAGGAAAATGACTTATTTTAAAAATAATACTGCACACATAAAAAAGAAAACATTTTCATTGAAAATAAAAATGTAATATTATGAGGGATGGTTCAATAAAAGGATACATGAAAATAGTAAAATCCACACTTTTTGTATAATTTAAGAATTTTTTTATAATATTTTGAAAAAATAGTAATTAAAGTGGATTTTAAAGGCAAATTCCCTTACCATACATCCAAAAGTGTAATGAACTTGTACTTAATGTTCGGAAAAATAAATTTAGACTAAGTAATTAATTAATTAAAAATATTTTCAACATATATTTTGTTTATTACCATATTATAACTTTATTTATGGATATCTAAATGAGTTCTTTAAAACAAATTCATCATCCTAGGATCATTCTTTTAATGTATTTATTGTTGGTTCCCTTGAGTATATTTATGGAAGTTCTTTTCTAATGGAAGAAAAACTCAAGAAGTGGAATTATGGGATATTTATAGACCTACAACATTATAAATGATACCATATATCATTTTTATGATAGAATTATGATTCATTAGAAAAAATGTTAATGATAAATGTCTGGTTTATTTTTGGTGGTTTTTCTGATTGCCACAAACTAGTCTTGTTTTATTCAATATTATGTTAATAAATTAGATCCATAACATTAAAAATGTTATTATATATATAGTAAAATAATTTTTAACCATAATTATTGTTTTATGAACGGATTTAAAAATGGTAAAGTAAAATTAAAACTCATCATCCATGAAGGCGGTGAATCGACATGTCATGGATGATGTTTTCATTTTCAAGAATAATAGGAAATGATGATAGGTTTGATGATATGTATTCCATTAAATAAATAAAATTATAGTATTTGTATTATAATGGAGTTATCAAGACACATTTCATAGAGTAGTTTAGGAGAGGAAAAGAAATAAAAAAAGAAGAAATAATGGATTTTAAATTAAAAGGAGGATTTAACCACGTGAATGTTTCCTCCATGAGAACCTTTGCAAAGAACGTTATTTTGCTCTTTTGGTCAGACCAATGGGAGTTAGACGTGTATAAGAGTCTTGGGATGGTAATTGGTAAATAATTAGTAACTCTACAAGGCTTTGTATGTGTGAGGAGATGAGGAGGTGAGGGTGGTATTTATAGGGAGAGGTGAGGAGTGTTTTCAATTATTTTATTCATTTGTTTATTATTTTGGATCAAGACTACCAATTGTGCTGATTATTAAGACTAAATATAATAAGTAGATCATGTGAGTTCTAACTAATTGTTTTTAAATCATCAATGACTCAAAAATTCATTTATTTGTTTTATAATGTTAAATACCAAAAATTAATATATTTCACTATTCATCAAAATATTAACTATTTTTGAAAAATACAAAAACTACACCCTAAACATATTTTTATATATTTATTTAAAAAATAGAATCCATTAATTTAAAATAATATTCTAAATATAAGTAATTTAATTTTTAATTAAAATAATCCTTTATTCAAATAATACTGATTTTAATATTATAACTAACTTTATGACGCATTGAAAAATTAATTAAGGTCTCATACACATTTCATATAATTAAAATAAAATAAAATATAAATTTATAAATATATATATGTTTTAAATCATTATATTTATTCAAAAATTATAAATAAACATTTTTGTTTAACAAAAATACCAACAAATAAATTATCATTTTCAAAAAAAATTACCTATTTTGTAATATAAATATATCCTATATCCACTTATATGATAAATAAATTTTATTTATACTTTCATAGGTAAAGTTACTATTTTATAATTATAGATTCCATACTTCTTATAAATACCACTTATTTAATTATACATTTATAATGAATTTAAGTATTTAATTTTATAATAAAAAGGTATTTTTAATGTAAATGGATTGTTACACTGATCCTGTCAATCGAAATTTAGGTAGAACATCCATGTACCTCTCAAGGGGCTTCGTAAAATACCAATGCCTAGGGATTACATCCATGGAGACCCATGAAGGATTTACCAAGTTTCACTCTGGACATGGTGTGATATTTTCAAGATCTAACCTCTAGGTCAGTACTAAGAATCGTACATAGGGGATGAGTCTCTCACGTGGCATG
Source organism: Viscum album (assembly GCA_963277665.1). Classification (NCBI taxonomy): domain Eukaryota; kingdom Viridiplantae; phylum Streptophyta; class Magnoliopsida; order Santalales; family Viscaceae; genus Viscum; species Viscum album. The sequence continues at coordinate 27,966,375 of OY728150.1, read as the reverse complement.
GTAAAACCATCTTGCGATCAAGACTATCTGAGGGGTATCTCCTAGTGAACTGTTATCACTCCTCTAAAGGTAAAAAATAAAATGCATAGCAAACCCATCCTAGCAATAGTTAGTGTCTCCCCTAAAATGTTTGAAAATGAATTAATAAATTTTAACTATAATGTAAATTGAGGCTATTCAATGGTTCATTAATTCAGAAAACATTGTATCACCCAAGGAATATGGAACAAACATTATTTGTCTTACAAAAATTCATGCACTTGCACAAGGTATGCATTATCAGTATGATTTTCATTTGGCCCTGGAATTTATTTAATTTATTCCATTTATGTTCTTAGGTGTAATTCATATACATGAATCCAATTCCCTAAGACCTCTACATTTAATTTATAGCATGGGACTAACTCTGGGAACACCCTTCTAGATATCTTAATTTAACAAATAATTGTATAAATAATAGTACATACACCAAATGGGTGTTAGGAAAAATAAAATGAAGGGGAAATCAATCCTAAAGGGTGGATGACACCCATTGCGGTGGCTTTAACAAAGGTGACCAACCTAGAGGTTTATTTTCCACTAACTACGGTCATGTTTGGAATAATAAGGGTTTTAATTTAACATAATTTAGCATTTTGAGGTGTCATTGAAAGGTTCTGGATCACAGGATGAAAACGCATGTTATAATATGAAATGAAATAAGGGGAAAGAAACTAAACCACATACCTTATACTTTTTGTTCTTCTATCATCCAACACCAACCTCTGACTCGAGCTAGAATAGATGGTATTAGAGAAATATTCAAATTCCATGAAAATGGGAGAAATGATCTTGTAGTGATATAACATAAAATATTATGGAATTAACTAAAAATAAAGGATATAGGATCAAATAGATTACCTCTAGATTCTCGATGGATCTGATAGAGAGAGAAATAGATTTTAAAAAGTAGAGTTTTCTAGATCCCTAGGCTGAGATGGAGGGGAGTTCCACGCATGGAGCGAGGAGGATTCCACTAAGGTGAAAAGGGACAGAAAAAAAATAAAGGTGTTAAAAATTAGAGGAAAATGGTAATTTTGAACAAAAATATTAGGCCATATAGTTTAGTTGCATAGTTGGCCCAACTATACACCAAACATGCACCAAGAACTGGTCCAAGGGGAACCCTGCACAGTTAGGCACATAGTTTTCTGACCATGTGAAAACCATGAAAATATTCACTATAAAACCCCTTGAATGGGATGCAGAGGCTTGTCCCTGGGGTCTCACAGTTGTAGACAAACCTTGTGGCCCCCTGGGTCCCCAATATCTATAGCTTCACAGTTTAAGTAAACAATGCGGGGTGGGATTTGTAGCTTCTAATAATCTTGTGGTCTAGTCTACCTCTTTCAATTCTAGGTATTTGGGCTTTGAATAATCCCCAATCCCACCCAATACCTCCTTTACATCATTTGGAATCATTATTATGGCCAAACCAAGGAATTGAAACTGAAAAATGGTCTTCACATTAGAGAATAGTCAGGAAATTACAACCTCCTCTCTTTAAGGAAACTCAACCCTAAATTTATTTTCTGATGGTGGTAGAACATTTTCAAAAAATAGTTCCATCCACCAAACACATACATCAACCTCCAACATTAAGGTCTCATCTTGTAAATATTCATGCTGGCATAGAACCCAAACCCTAGGAACTGACCTTCCATGGAGATCATCCATGCTCCAATCAATGATATGAATCAGATGATCTTTGAAAGAAGCATATATTTATATGTTAATATCCTCAGGATAAAAAACATAGATTGGTCAGGATGATACATTCAATGTTTCGATATGTGTATGACATCGTGCATGGAATAATAACTCTGAGGTAACTGCAAATCATAGGCTACCAGCCCAACTCTCTCCACTATCTCCAAGGGATTAACATATCACAAAAATAAATTTCAAAATCTCTAGATTCATCTATGAACAATATAAGTTATACATGCATAAAGAACAAATGTACCACCTCAAACTCTATAGGTAGATGGTGACAATCTGTATATGACTTATGCCTAAACTGAGTTGTAGCCATACACTTTTGAATCATCTGGACCCTCACTAAAGTCTCTTGAATAGGATGATGACCCATTAGAACTACCTCACCTACATATATCCAGATTATTAGTTAATAGAACTACCTACCATAATGGGCCTCGTTTGGATCCATCTAAATGGTTTCCCAAAAGTTTTTGTTCTAGGAAAAATCAACCAGATTTATATTCATTTCCCATGAACCTATAAAGCCATGAATGAAGGATCAAAGTATATCCTACAAAATATTTATCAACTTTTTGGCCTACCCATTGGTCTGAGGATGATATTCAATTATCAATAGCACATGTGAATGTAGTTCCTTCTGGAACCCTTTTGTGAACCATGTAGTGAAGCGATCATCTTATCCCGATTCAATAGAATGGGGAACACAATTAATTCACACTATCTCTAAAATTTAAAACCACCCTAGATAATAAATATTGAAGGTCTCCTAGATTAGTATAAAGTGTGAAACCTTGGTCAACCTATAGAAAATCACTAGTTCCACATTACTACCTCAAGGGGATCTCAAAAATCCAATCCTGAAATCCATGGTTACGTCATTCCATTTCCATTTAAGAATACATAAAGTCTATATATGTCCAATAGTTATTTGGATATTTTCCTTAACCTGGTAACTGGTCAATCCCTGAGTGATAAATCCCCCAATGTATATCATCACACCTTGCCACCAATAATGATGATTCATGTCTCAATACATCTTGTTAAGGAAAAGATGAACTTAAAAAATAGATCTGTGATATTATCTAATCAACTCTTCACATATATCTGAAGGCACCCATACATTTCCATGGTAGAGTGTGGTTTCAAATTCATCCACAACCCATCCAAGGGGTGGGTTATCACTAGTTACACTTTCCCTCAAGACAAGTCCCTCCAAATCAGATAACTAACTCATCTACAACCACTCTAGAAGGGAGGACATCACTACTAGATATTTTAATACTGGATTCCCAAGATGTTCATGAACCTCAATATGCATCTCCTAAAATAGATCCATCAACTTCCACTAACTACTAGCCTCCATCATAGATTGTGTCTGAGTCTTCCATCTAAAGTCTTGATCTGTGGAATTTCCCTTTATGGGTGTGTAAGAAAGCTCAATGTTGAATGATTACAGATATTCCACCAACTTCTGCTACCTCAAAATTAGGCAACATAGAGTACAAATGAATTTAATACTTTTAATATCCGTTTAAAAAACTAATTTCTCTTTTAAAAGATATTTCCTCTAACCATGTAGAGCATGGACCCTAGAAACTAGCTCGAGCTCATGAATTGGGTAATTTTGTTCATGAGGTATAATATAGAAGGACATGTATTATATAACCCAATCACATTACATTATCACCTCCCATATCCTGATTCCTAAAGCATAATAATATAAATAATAGTATTTTCCCTACATAGGAATAATTAATATCATTACTGATGTTATTATTTCCTTTATCTCTAGAAGAGATTCCTCACATGCATAATGATAATCGAATTTTACACCCTTAATGGTCAAGCTTGTAAGTGATTCTACCGTGCATGAGAAGTCCTAGATGAAATAACTATAGTAGCTAGTTATACCAATGTAGCTATGTATATCAAATATGTTCTTTGGTTTCTCCCAAGATACCACAACACTCAACTTCTCTGTGTAAACTGCTATGCCTTTTTTAGAAATTTTATGACCCATGAAGTGAACCTTTCTGGTCTAAAATTTCTATTTATTGAGATTCAAAAATAATTTGTGTTTCATAGAGAACATATTAAAATCTCAAAATTGTGGGAATGGTCATGTATAGTTCATGAGTACACTAAGACATCATCTATGAGGACAAGAAAAAATGAATCAACAAATGGGTGGAAACCCCAATTCATCAAATCCTTGAAGACTACCGATTCATTCAGAAGATTTAATGGCATGACCAGATTCTCATAAAAGTTATACAGACTCCACAACTTTTTTGATTGAATTTTTGATTTCCTCACTCACACTTTATGGTATCCTAACTTCAAAATTGATCTTGTAAAAAACAATTTCTCCTCATAGTTGATTGAAGATGTCATCAATTTGAGGAAGTGGATAATTGTTCATTAACATTAGTTATTTTAGTTGGTTTTAATCCATGAAAAATCAAGGAGCACAATCTTTCTTCTTTGATAAAAGGATGGGTTATACCCATGGGGATTTTCTTGGTTATATAATTCCCTTAGCCTCTATTTCTTCAAGATACTTCATAAGTTCATGGAGATCTATAGGTTTCATCTTATACGGTGGAATGGACACAAGTGTCACACCATGAATAAACTCTTTAGGGAACTCGATCTCTATCTTAGGAGGTAATATGGATAAATAATCAATGAATATATCACTAAAACAATCCACAATATGAGTGAAATAAACAATATGCATCCCCTCATTGCTCATAAAAAGACTAGTCATCTGGGTTCTCACTCTACCATGCCAATAATGGTTGGGTCATGATCAATTTTCCTTGGTATCCCATTCACTATTATGGATATACAGATTCCCTATGGTGATGTGAAAGATAGATGACAATGATTGTAATCCACATATTCTTGAGAAGGTACATGATAGTCCATTCCAATAATGACAATGAAACCAATCATCTTGATGAGGAAGAAACTGCATTTAATAACATACACACCTATTTCATGGAGAAATACTTACACTAACATATACCATATTCTCTAACTCCTAACAGTGTTTCAAGGGTCATAAAACCACTATATTTATCTATCACTATACTCGGAAATCCCATAGTTGTGTTAAATAGAATGTAGTGAGATGCACATGTATCAAAAAGGGATGAAACTATGGTGGGTATTACCTGACTACTACCTCTAACTCTATATTTTCATAGACTCTAATCCTTGGAATGGATTTCACTAAATATATATTTCCTAAAAAATGAACATAATAATATACCTAAGTATCCTAAGTGGGTCAACATCGTTGACATTGAAACATTGAGGCATTACTGCCTCGTCCAAGACCACCCACTCGGCATGAAAGACCAATGGAAGCACAGTTTACTATCTGATGGGGAGTCACTGATCCTACACCTGATGTTAGTGTTGTCATAGATCCATTATAACTTGGAATTTTAGGAAAGGATTTGAATAAATGATATAGGTGACCCATCATGATGCACACCTAACAATTTATTGGGTTCCTCATACACTGAGGAGTTTTATGGCCTAGACTTCCACCCTAGGGACACACGACATAGTTTTCAGTGTGTTTAACCAAACTAGTGTTTCCCCTAGATGTAACCATTATGTGTCTATTACTACCACTAGAAAACACACTACACTTTCGGGAAACCAAGATTCCATGTCTCAAGTCTCCTAATTCCCTCATGTTCCTCATAGTGATGAGGTCATAGTTCACTATCTCTGAAATAGTGGTCATCCAAATGATGTTAACCTACTAGAGGATGGAATATTCCACCTCATACTATAATAATCACACATTATTCAATCTATCATCATTAATGTTCTTTAAAAAGCACTATAAATTTTTGAATAGAGTTCAATATTCCATCAATGACATGTCACCTTACTGAAGGTGCATGAACTTCTGAACTCGATCAATTCTCAGGGTCATAGGAATGAAGTAGTTGAATAAATATGTCTAGAGGCCCCACAAACCATACCCTAATGTCAAACATCATTAGTAATAAAATCCCACCATCACAAGGAAGAATCACATAGCATATTGGCCTTGAGATTGAACCTCCACTCTAGAGGCATCTCAATATGCTCAAAATTAGATTACATGGCCTCTTTTTATTACTATTTAGACTATGTTATGCCATCCTAGGAGAAGGTGGGAGGATTATACTACTAGAAAACACATGATAGATCTTCCATGGTAGGGGTAGGTTAAGGAGGACCTTATACTGATTTCATGAATCTAATTTAGATATCAAGAATTGGGCATTACACCTAGGGGAAGGTTTACTGGAAGTTACTCAGGTGAGACTATAGGAGGTGTCATTGGTGTTTTAGGGCCCACCACATTCGAAGTATGCTCATCCCCAAATTCCTTTAATATCCAAAAATTTCATCATGGTGGAATAGATCTACAATTTCCATGTGCACACATAAGAAGGTATTTATAATTGTTAAGGAAAGTGGTAAATAAAGGATGGGTACAGACAAACCTTTATCATGCCACAAAACTTTTCTTGATCCATGATCTGGGTCTAGGGGATTATAAAAGGTAAAAAAATATTATAGAAGACACAATATATTATCCATTACTAGGTGGGTTCAAGGTAAAGGTATATTGTTTCCCAGCAAAGGTTTTTTTATATAGAGTGTCAAATGAATAGTGTAAAACACTCTCTCATTTGAATTTGGAATCTTTATCAGCATGTAAAATTATTATTATAAAAATTAAATTTTGTTAAGTGATTTCTTATTTATTTTTATATTAATATCATGATCTAGTTAATTGTTTCACCAATTCCAATTTATAAAGGCCCATACACCATATATTTTTAATTTGGCATGTGAAGTAACTATATCCTGACCATTATACAAAATAACAAGGTGTAACAACCCATGCCTAGTGGTTTTAATTGAAATAACATCAATTTAAAATCACCAAATCAAACCAACTAATGTAGAATTATTGGTCACATGAACCAATTATGTTACATTAGATAACACTACAAAACTATAGGGAATAATAGATAAGGCACCACACCAATCACATGGAATAAAGGCAATGTGTGCTGAATATATACAAGACCTGAAATAATGCATGACTATTAAATCCTATAGTTTTTTGTATGATAAATGATTTGATATTCCAACATATCATTAGGATATGGATGAATTAATCTATAAATGTTAATAATTTAATCAATAATGTTATCAAAAAAGAGAAGGTACAACAACCGACAGTGAATTCTATGAAACCATTATAGTGAAACCAAGAAAAACATTTAACCATTCTAGTAAATATGGGTTTAATTTGTATGTGGGTTAGATAATCCCAAGATTAGGATTATTACCAAATTCAAGTATCATAATGTCCTGCCTAAACTCAAATAGTAAGTCAAAAAAGGAAAAGGTGCTCTAATACCGCATTGTAGTTTCCCTCCCATATAGCAGTCAAGGGTTAACATACATGGATATTACATAATTTTATATTAATATTCAACACATTATAAAAGTACATGCCTTTGGACCATAATAGTTTAGTGAATTTGGAAACATATAGCAAAGTATTCATTCTTTGTGAAAGATCATAAAGGATTTCAATAAATATATTCCCCTTTATTACTTCTAAAAACCATTAATCATAACCAGGGTCAAGGAAACCTATGAAAAAGGGTGATTTCATATGATCAGAAAGGGTAAAAAGGGAGATAAACATGAATTCATGGGCATGACAATGAGATAAAAAACATTGTAAGATCATACCCTATATTTAAAATATCACACACATGCATCTTGACATAGATATTGGTCATTTGTAATTCATGAATCATAAGTGAATCGAGAGCATAAGACATGAAATCATAATTTAGGAATAAGACTTGGAATTGGTGGCAGACACATAAGAATATAAATCATATTTCACGACTACCTACCAATGCCTTCATAACATGTTAAGATTGAGATAATAACATGTCTACCTACATCATGATTGGGATTGCCTCTCATGCACCCTCGTGTTTCGAGCTTGAGATGACATCTTGTGTGACCTCTTCTTTCGGGCTTGGGATACCCTCCCATTTACCTTCTTATTTTGGTATTGGTATTCCCCACTATTTACCCTATTGTTTTGGACTTAACATTCCCTCTTGTTTCAAGAAAGTGATACCCTCATGTATACCCTCTGGTTTCAGTTTTAATACTCCATCTTGTTTTGGTCTTGGGATTCCCTTTTATGTATACAATTCTTTCAGGCTTGAGATGACATCTTGGTTTTGGTTTAAGATGACATCTTCTTTTGGGATTAAAATTCACTATCATATACCCTCCTATTCTCATAAAACATTTATAATTTCCAAATTCATTGGAGAAAGATATTGGTCCCAACCCTCACGTAATGAAAAAATACAAGCATGTTCCACAAGATAACAAAACAGTCATCATATCATGATCCATGAAAAGAGATGGGTTTTATAACCATCAAAGCATAAATCATGAAATTAAATGCTTATCATTAAAATATCATCAAATCATAACCTATGGAACATATATAGGTTTACTAGTTATTTCATTAAATCATAACCCATGAAAAGAAGAAGTTTCCAAAAACATATAACATGTGGAAGAGAAACTGGTGTAATAAACTACATGCTAAAAAAATATACCATTCCAAAAAAATACTAATGGAATTATTGGATTATATCCCCAATAAATCATAAACTATATCAAAGAATACCAACTTATATCGATAAGGATTCTTAAATATCACTTGTATAATTTCTTAAGGAAAATTTTCTTTCATTGAAATTCACATTTTAAAACATAGAAAATATTCAAAATCCTTTTCTTAAAAAACAATTTGAAAAAATAACATGTAATATATAAAATCATTTAAAAAAATTATTAAGGAGCAAAAAATTTCATCTTTGAAGAAAACACTATAAAACATATATCATTTTTATAATATTTTTCATTGAAAATAAATTTGAAAACATTTTTTTTTATTTTTTTTTAAAGGTGGTGACATGAATTACACCAATTCATGCCCCAAAAGGAATTTATTAAAAACAAAACGTAGCATTACAAACACGAGGTGTAAAGAGCATACACCAGCAGGGAGAAAATGGGGAAACACAAAATACAAAGCCAACATACCAAAGTCCATCAATAATTACTTCCATCAAGAGATCCAAAGATAGGATGCATGACATTTCTTCATGTAATGTAGGGTTGTCCTCCAATTCCATCATTCATCAGCCCTCAAAGCCAGCGGCCTTGGAGCACCTCATCAAGATCCTCAGCATTCTTTAAGCCTGAAACTTCCCGAGGATGAACAAAAAAGAGAGAACAAGCTTTGGAATCAAACAGAATCTAACCAGTGAAGTCCCCCCCCCCAAAAAACATCTTCTAAACCAAAACTTCATGAGTGTCAAACTGAGCAGGTCCAGAAATCAAAATAAGATTTCCAAGAACAAATAAACAGCAGAACTGTCAAGGTAAGCTGGTCAACATATAAAGGATCATTGAAAACATTTATAATTCCTTTTACTTTGCAAATACATGGAGAAATTATAATGATATATTGAAAATTTAATGAAAAAAAATTTCCTTTAAAACTTATAATAGTGTTTCAAAATTTTAAAAACAATTTTTAAACATATAAAAATATTGAAATATATTTTTTAGAAAACATGGTTTTGAATGAACATAGATTTACGACCAAAAGGATAAATAAAGTCCGATTTTGATAAAAATATTTATTAATTATCTTAACCAAAAAAGATTAGAAAAATTGTAGGAATACATGAATATGTCATGTATAACCATAGGACATAAAACTTTATTATTTTTATTGAGAGATGTATCGTAATATTTCATTAGTTGGAGCATAATTGGAAAAATCCTGATAAATTTTTAGATTAGAGTAATATATTATTACAAGTTTGGTAACTCTGACTCATACTCTACATGAGAGATTAAATTTGAATTAAGCTTAACAAAAATTAAATAATAATATTAATTATATAAGATGTCAAATGTAATTATGTACATCTCATATAAAAATATAGGACCATAACATGGAATGTATCTCAGTGAGGGTAACTTGAGACAAACAATTACTTTACCGAATTTGCATCTTTTAAAAAATAAAAATAGAGAATGAAGGATCATAAAATGGATACATAAATAACCATAACCTTAATTGTAATAATAATATAATACATTCATGGAATGTATATACTCCATAAAAAATAAATTAGTAGTGAATAATGCATGTATCTCACTGATATGACAAAGTGAGATGAGAAAGTCGTTACCTTAAGTCTTGAATTTCATTGAACACGTTAAACCCTCATGCTTAATAAATATGAATTTATTATAAATATACCAAATAACCATATTATTATATCTAATATCTCTTTTTATTTGGTTTTGAATTTATATTACCCATTTATTAACAACTCCATTTAAATTTTATGTTTTGGGTAATATCCTCTTTATTTTTCATATATGATTTGGCTTGTTATTCTTGATCCTATTACATAGAAAATGATTTACTAATTTTCATAATTTAAAACATGATGTAAATATAATATATATTCTATGTATTTTTTATTTATAATAATCTATAAAATATTTAAATAATAAATTGAATAAACCGTTCATGGAGATGGTAGGCCATACGTACACAAGATCATTGTTCTTGTTTTATTGTCATATTGATTTAAATAAAGTAAAATAAATATATTTATATATATATATATAATATAATTAACTTATAATTTTTATTTCATATATATCATATAATTTCACTTAACCTGACCTTAATACATTTCATGTTAAATTTGAACGAATCACATAGCTTTGAGGAGGCGATAGTCCACACATCCACAAATAAAGTTATAATATTTACACAAAATGGAAAACATGAAGGTATGTTTTATTTAATAATTATATAAGAATAAATAGAACATAAATTTCATATATATATATATATATAAATATCATATAAAAATATTTTTCCCTTTATAATCTCCAACCATGAGAGGTGGTAAAGTAAAAATAAACAACATCATTTTTCTGTGCTAGTAGTTCTTCATATAGAATAACGGTAAGTTCATTACTCCTTATATAAAAATTTGTGTTAGTGTTGGTATAACCCATATAAATATTTTTTCTATATTTAGGGTATTGAGGTTATTATATAAGCATTTAATAAGATTATTATATGGGATGGATAAGGAAAATAAGACAAAATATCTTGAGGAATGGTGTTACCCATTCATTGGGTAACTCCTTTTGGTTTGACGCAAATGGATTTCTGGTATGCATTTATTCCCAATTTGAGGATTATAGGATGATTCTATGATTATTGTGATATTATTATATATGATTTTTGGCAATCCAAGGGGTAAGTTCCTTTTTATTGTGGGGGAGGATAAATAATCTTGTAAATGTTTTTGAAGAGAATTCTACTCACATATTTCACATGTCAAGTGGAATAAATAATTGTGAAAATAAAATCCAATGGATAATATGGTAAAAAAATTTAATTCCAATGGATTTTTGAAAAGTTTTTAGGTCATTTTATGCTTTATTTTTAAGGTTTAGTCCTTTGTTGAGATATTTTTTTCTCCTAATCATTGTAATTAATTTTAATCACTTTCACTGATAGTTTTGGTCAAACAATAAGTAGAACTTGTTAGAAAGTTTAAATTATTTTGATTACAAATATGGAATCCATTTTTCCTAATTCTAATAAGAGATGTGTAAGAAAATAATTTAAAGTTAATCTTGCATATGGGACGAGATGACGGGGTTTCAAAGAAAAATGTCCAAATGTTTTAAGATTTTTATGTTCTTTTTAATAGTGAATATGAATCCAATGACCAAAATTATATTTATTTATGAATAGATTATCTAATTATGCGTTAAAAACAAATTAAAATATTATTTAACTATACAAATAAATTAGATAAGAATGAAATTTTGAATTACAATTCATTTTTTGAAAAATTCATCAAAAAATGAAACTTTTCAAAAAAGACCAAAATTCACACAATGTAAATTTTTTATTTTTCATTGAAAAATGATTTTTAGTTTTTTCAAATAAATATTTTAAATGTTCCAATATTCATATTTAAAATTGGTTCCCCATTAAAAGGTAGAAAATTTCTTTATATAAAATAGATCTTTTCATTCATAAAATTAGATATATTCTAATATTTCTTGGAATAAAGGTTGTTCTTTTCTTTAAATGGAGAATGGTTTGTGTTTTTTGTCAATAATCACATGGAATATTAGGGAATTTTAAATGAAATTTATCTTATAGTTAAATAATACAACATTTTTGAAGGTGGCATTGTTTACCAGGGTTTGCAAGAAATTTTGGTTCCCAAAAATAGAGAAATTTTGTTTTAGAAAAGGGATTTTCATGCCATCCATTAGGTGGTGTTTAATTTCGTTCCCCATATGTTTTTTGAGATTAGTTAATTAAATTTTTTAAAATAAAAGAAGGGAACATAGGTTTTTCTTTTGGCATTCAAGGTGGAGTTTCATGAAAGGGTCTTGGGAAATTGGACTAGCGTGGCTAGGGGAATGTTGTGCATCATGCGCTCAAGGACACCAAAATTCTTATAAATAGTCAAGTACCCCCACTCAAGAAAAAATAATTTTTCCCACAATGATCTCTGGTCTCAGCATGCACGTGACTTGTGCGATAATGGATTGTAGGGAGTAAAACATTCATGCACATTTTTCTTTTGTCTCTAAATTTACAAGTGAAATATATGGTGTAACTGCGTGGAATTTATGGGTTTCATGGAAGATAATGGGTGCACTAAAGAGATGGGTTTCATGGAAGTTATATTTCACTAAAATCACAATACTTGATCTATAGAACTGGTGTTCCCCCAAGTGCAGTATTGATCTTGTAATAGGGTTCGTTTATCTAGTTTAGTTGTTCAGTGCTTTCAAGTACATCTATTTAGGAATTCGATGTGATCGGAGTCTCATGAAGGATAGATACAAGGACATCAGTGCACATATATTTAAGAGACCTTGAAGGTGATAAAATGAGTGAGACTTCACCCAATGCAGTGAGTAAGGGGGATTCGATAGAAGTGCTCTGAGGGGTGTATTATGTTATCCCTAAAATATGGTTAAGGCAGTGTACATGTCATAAAGTGACTATGTCTAAAATTTTGTACTCCACAACTAGTGAAGATTAGTGTAATTTGGTATGGATGAAAACCTATCGGTGTATGCTTCATGGACTATCCCATAGTGGTGAACCATGTGATGTTGTTATGCCATATCATTGCACGTGATTGTTTGTTTTCAAAACATTATCATCAGATAGGTTTAACAGGTTCCTACCAATGAGCAAACAAGATCCATCAGTTTAAAAGAAAAAGTTCACACCTTGATTCAACCTTCCCCTCTCATGGTGTTTTGGGGTCCTACAAGTCGTATCAGAGGGTCAAGGTTGTTGTTGTTAAATATTTCCTTCTTTCTTATCATGGATAATACTGTAAATGTTATGGGAGTACCCCAATTTGATGGAAGAAACATTTAAATCTTGGAGAATAGGATAATATCTCATCTAATATATCTTGGAATGAATTTCCTTTTTTATACTACACAAGGAAAACATGACACTGATCCTACATGGATATCTATGAGTGATTCTAACAAAAAATTGCTTGATGCAAATGCTAATGCGTAGAAAGCCTACAATGCTTCTCGTTTTTATCAGATCTATCTAAAGGTTATGAGTTTCACCTCATAAATGTATTTGTGTAAAAAACATGAAAATATTTAAGAAGGATATAGTAATGTGAAGGAGGAGAAACACCATGTTTTTTACAATAGGTGTTATGATCTAAAGATATGTACTAATGAAAATGCAAATACATTCTTAAATCGAATTAGTGAAGTTGTAGGATAAATTAGAGGGATTGTCGAAGAGTTCAAATACATAGACATTATGAATAATATTTTGAGAATGGTTCCACCTCTCTATAATAAAAAAGTGTCAGTCCTTTAGGAAGGGGACTTGTCTAACCTTTATTTGGATGATCTGCTAAGTAGTATAGCTTCCTATCAAATAATATTAAAGCTAGATGATACGATGAAATGTGTTAGAAATAAAATTACATTCAAATCCCAGGAAAATCTTGAGATTTAAAGTGATAGTGTTAATGAAAGAAATGATAAAGATCAATTACTTTCCCTCTTTAAAAAAAGTTCAAGAGAGGAAAATTTAGATTTGAATGAAATCTAGCCTTATCATGTTTTCATTTTGGTATAGTTGGGAACATTTCTTCTCAGTGCTCAAGGAAGTTTGATGGTGATAAAGGTGAATCTGGAAACACATATAAACCTCAGAAAAAGTTTCATCAAAAGGGAAACTTCTAGTATGGAAATGAACTATAGAAAATTATTTTTTCTTGTGAAGTATAAGATGATAATAAGGAATTAATTTAGGAAGAATAACAAGAGTTTAAATCTAGAAACCAAGCATCTAATATGGGAACCATTGATAAGTATGAACAATCAATCGATAAAGGTAGAGATCATCAGTTGAGTACTAATTCTAATCTAAAGTTAAAACATAAGGATACTCTTGGTATGCTTGAGAATCAAAGTAAAAGATGAACAATGTCAATAGAATTCGTAAAAGAATCATCAGAATATGTTGATCATCATGAATTTGAAATTGAATGATTGAAATAAGTAGAGAAAGTACAATAAAAAACCCTTGAAAGCATTGAATATGTAGTGGAACTAAAGATCAGAATTTAAGAACATGAAAATTTCATCAATGAACTTACATTCAGACTAGTGGAGAAGTCAAAGACTATTGAGAGACACGAAGAAGATGTTTTTTTCCTTAGGAGTAAACATGAAAGTTAATCAAATTCAAAATAAAAAAAAAAGAAAATATTCTTTGGAAAATTCTTAGATGATGAGTTTCTGGATAGAGATATGCATCATTCAAATAGAGATTAAATGATTTTATATGACCAAAGATCCATATGAATGGAAAATAGTGGAATCTACTATGATGCTAAAACATCAAATACATTAAATAAAATGGGCCATAATAAGGTAAATATGACAGTTGGACTTGTTTAAAAGTCACCAGAACTAATGAAAAAGAAACCATAAATTCAAATTGAAAGGAGAATGGAAAAATATCCTCAATAATCCATAAACAATAGGTAGAAAAATTACCTTCATAAGGAAGGAAACATGAGGTGGAAGAGAAATGAGAAGTCATATCCACTTATGAAATTTCAATTCTATGTCCATCTGGTCCATACCATATCATACTGTAAAGAATGAAGAAGATAGTTGAACTAGGAAGATCTAGGAAGTCAATAGATGAGAAAAAATTAACATCTTACTTCTTATAGAAGAAATTATTTATATTGTTATTGTTTTCATTGTTCAAACATTGACCATAAAGATCTTTATTATAGTGAGATGAGAGAAATGAAAATTTTCCACAGAACACAGAGACAAGTCAATACTCATGAACCAGATAGTGTTGGTATTAAAAATCGGTTTTCCTTGCTGCAAGAAGACTATGAGTATGATGAACCTGTCCACATAGAAGATAGATATAAAAGTCCATATTTATCCATCGATCAGTACAATATTGTGTGGAAGTAAATGATGAAAATTGAAAAGTCCACCATTTTATAAGTAGCTCTCAAAGATACAAAGAGAAACAACACCTTGTTCCTTGATAGAAGATGTTTTTCCCACATGATGGGTAATACTGACTTATTAAAAAATGTTATTAAAAGGTTGGATGGAATTTTAAGGTTTGGTAATGATGGTGTGTTAAAGATTAAAGGTATTGGTTGTACTAAACTAGATAATGGAGAGTTGAAGGAAACATGATTTATTTATGTGGATGGTTTGCGTCATAATCTCCTTATTGGGAGTCAATTATGTGACTCAAGACTTATAGTGACATTCAATAAAAAAGGTTTCACTATAAAGGGAACGATAGGTAATTATCTAATGAATGGATTCAAAATTGATGGAAACATATATCAAGTTGGCAATAAAGATAAATTTTTCTAACAGTTAATGAATGAAAAAACATGTGGCATTGATGGTTGGGACACATCGATCAAAAATACATTGAAAATATATCTAAGATGAATATAGTCATGGATATCCCCAGTCTGAAATGTGAATGGGAAAAGACTTGTGATGATTTCCTTTGAGTGAAGTTGGTCTATAGTTCTTATCGACTAAAGAATAAAAGGGCATCAAATCTTATTAATCTCATCCATAAAGATGTATGTGGTACAATAAATTTTGTTGGAACACATGGAGAAAGGTACTTCATCCCTTTCATTGATGTTTATAGTATAATGGATTGTGTGATGGTTATACATAAGAATTCACAAGTTCTTGATTGCATATAAAATTATAGTAAAATCATGGAGAATCATACTGGACGGACAATCAAATTTATGTGATCTGACTATGGAGGGAAATGCACATCCATTGAGTTTGAAAATTACCTCGAGAATCATGGAATATAACATGATGTGGAAACTATGAGAACCCCATAGTAAAATGGATTTTTTTGATGGTTGGAATCGATAGGTGGACATTTTGGAATAATATATGATTATTGAGAGTCATATTCCACTAAAATTAATGGAAATAGGAACTTCAATCAATAATTTATATTACAAGTCGAACAGGGAATTATATCGGTGAAACAAAGACACAGCATGAGTTGTGTCATGGAATGAAGACCTCTTTGAAGTATTTCCATATTTTCGAAAGTAATTTTTTATTAAAAAAAGAAGGAAATTAGGGTAAATATGGTGATACAGTGGATGAAGGATTATTCATCATATATTCAATGAATAAAAAATCCTACAAGTGTTTCAAATACAATTTAGGGAAATTTTTGGAAAACAATGATGTTAAGATATTTAAAGATAAGTTCAGAAATACCATGAGGGGATCATATGCCAATGTGGTTAAATATGAATAAGAAAATAGACATGGAATAGATTAAAATATAGATATAGAGGAAGGATTAAAAAACATTCAAAGGTCGCAATAATATGTTGATTCAAAAAAAGAATTATAAGAACATACCATGGATGAAGAAAATTTTTATGAACCTCATTGGAGAAATCGAAGATCATAAATTGATCAATAAAACATCATTGTGGATTGTATTTCACCTAAAAAAACAAGAAGAATGAGGAATGATGCAGAATTTTCCATTCTATTAATTTTGGATCCATCCTCATTTAAAGAATCTTTAAAGGATGAATCATGTGTTAAATCCATGAATAAAGAGTTGGATTAGATCGAAAAGAACAAAACGTTGGATCTTGCTACTTGATATGAAAATAACAATGTGATTGGTATGAAATTTATTTTAAAAAATAAATTCGATGAGCATGGAAATGTGGTCAGAAATAAGGCTCAATGGGTGTGTAAAGTCTATGCACTGATTATAGGAGTTGATGTGGAAGAAACATTTTTTCTATTGGTGGGACTAGATTCAATAAGGGTTTTCCTTACAATTGAAATTTTAAGAGTATATAAATTTTATCATATGGAAATAAAAATATAATTATTAAATGGTGTTCTTGATGGAGAAGTATATATTGAACAACCATTGGATTTTCTAATTGGAAATTATAAAATGAAGGTTTGTAGATTGAAAAAATCTCTTTATGGTCTATATCAGGCTCCACAAGAACAGTATTCTCATCTAAATTCCTATCTAAAGAATCTCACATTTAAAAAGATGATTTTTTACCAAAATATTAAGGTATATAATTCAAAGTAATATCAATTTATGGTGTTGGTGTATGTGGATGATATTAGATTTTTTTGGAATTATGAATAGATTGGTGAAAGAAATTTTCAATCACATGAATTCAGAATTCAAAATTCCTATGATTGGTGAACTCACATACTTCTTAGGGATTCAAGTGATTCAAAATAATTTCTAAACTTTTATTTCACATGTAATGTATGAAAGAGAGATTCTGAAGAAATTCACTATCCAATACTCCAAACCAATGTCGACTCCAATTTCAGTTGGAACAAAACATAGAAAGTATGAGGATGAGATTTCTATAGATACCACCATGTATAGATGAATCATTGTAAGCCTATTGTACATGATTGAAACACATCCAAATATCACTTTTGCATCATTATTAGCATTCCAATTTCTATTTAATCTAAAATAAGAACATATGGAGATAGTTAAATGAATCATATGGTACATTCAAGGTACTCACAATTATGGATAGTACATTGTTGTAGGAAGTGATAATGAACTATCAACATTCTCTAATATTGACTAGGATGGAGATGTGGTGGAATGAAAATACATAGGTGGTGTAGAATTATTTATTTGGAATAAATGTGTGGGATGGTTGAGTAAAAAACATGAAATCACTTCCCTCATTACAACTGAAGTTGGGTATATCTCTGCAACAAGGGCATGCACTCAGCTATTATGGAGGAAGAAACAATTGATTGATATTGGTGATGAGTTGAAACAATCTAAGGTGATTCACTAGGTTTACAAGAGAAAAAAATATCATATTAAGAATCCAATTCAGAATTATCATATGAAACACATTGAAATAAGATATCATGTTATCATGGAAAAGGTTGAACAATTCCTGATTAAACTGAATAATGTTGGATATAATGATCAAGTGTCTGACATACTAACCAAGTCATGTCAGCACATGTGTTCTAGAATCATTAGTTAGACCTCATTATTCCACTACCTACTAATGCATGAGGAGGTTATGGGTGTTCCTTTCTCCCCATTTTACTTCATTTTTTTAATCTATTTGTTATAGAGATACAAGTTTATGGGGGAGATACGATCCAGGGGGAGTATGATTTTGAGCTCTACAAGTCCAATAAAGTTCTTTGGGTTTATTTATAATGGGGTATAATGGATAAATTCAATGATAACATTGAAGGATAATGGAGAATAGAGGATGGAATGATGAGTTTACTAAGGGGAAATAAAAATTTAGAAAACTATTAGTTGTTATGAGGAAGCAGTGAGAACATAGCTGAGACATCTTTAAAAATTCAAAAACAAAAGAACCCCATTCATGCTTCCACTCTTGTTTTCTACACTAATCATTGATCACATAGATTTAGAGTGTTGGTTGAGTTGTTTCATGCTTATCTATTTATTGTTACGATTGGTTCGTCATTGAGTTTATCTGTAGATTGCCAACAAACCCAAAAGGCATATATTGTTGGAACCAGGGTTGTTCTTTGATATAAAGGGAGCATGATTTTTGTTTGTTTTAAATCCTCATATGGAATATCAGGTAGTTTTCATGGAATTGTATCTTATAGTTCAATCATATAACAATATTGTAGGTGGAATTGTTTCCAAATATTTTCCAAATTTTTGTGTCCAAAATTAGAGAAAAGTGTTTTAGCATGGGGATTTGTTCGATAGGAATAAATAGGTTTTGAATTTTTTATTTCATATTTTTTTTAATATTAGTGCATCCCAATTTTGAAAAGTAAAAAATGGCACACACGGGTATTGGTGTTGGCAAGCAAGGTCAGTTGTGCAATAGAGGCTTCGGTGAATGGACTAGCACTTCTAGAGGGGAAGATGTGAACCATTCACTCAGGGTCACCAAATTCCTATAAATAGAAGATTAACCGCACTAAAGAAAAAAAATATTCTTTTCTAATGAAGATATATTTCCTTCACCTGCAAGGGACTTCCATGAGAATGACTTGTGGGGAGTAAACCTTGCATGCAAGTGTTCCTTTTGACTCTAAAAGTCCATGTGAAACTTATGATGTAGTTTTGAGACAGATAAGGTTTATGAGACAGATAAGGGTTCTTTGGAAGATAAGGTTTGAATGAAATGTAAGGGTTTCATATAAGTGATCTTGCATGATAATCCCCATACTTGCACACTCAAAGTGGTGTTTCGCGCAACAGCAGTGTTGAGATTCTAACATGTTTCATTTATCTAGTTTGTTTGTTTATTTCTTTCAAGTGAATCTATTTGGGAATTCAATGTTAGTACAGTATCATGCTAGATAGAGACAAATAATTCAATTCCAATCTATTGATGTGTAATGTCCCGACCCGGTTCGCCACTAAAATGGTGGTTGTACCGGTCGCTACATGACCTTAAGCGTGCCTCCCCGTATGCCAGAGGCTGCCGACTAGCAGCGAGGGTCTAAGAATAGTCAGTGGGGAGAGTATACCCTCATTTTAGTGTTCAAAAATAGACAAAGTCAATAAATAGCAGAAACGG
Organism: Viscum album; assembly: GCA_963277665.1. Lineage (NCBI taxonomy): Eukaryota > Viridiplantae > Streptophyta > Magnoliopsida > Santalales > Viscaceae > Viscum > Viscum album. The sequence continues at coordinate 27,946,264 of OY728150.1, read as the reverse complement.
TATAATAAATGAATAAGCAGCGGAAAGAAGATGGTGGCCCGAGTAGGGTGTGAGATATAAATCTTAGTAGGTCGGGACCATAGGTGTCTACCCCAAACCATACATTTAATAAATAAATTATAACATGTGAAGGAATTTATAAATTAAGTAAATGGTACAATGTAAATATATACCCAAGTACCTGCTTTAGCCCTCAACTGGTGTCTGAACTTGCATTATACATTTGTCATGCATACTCAATATTCATTACATAATCATTGATTGGTTATTAATTATTCCAATCTTAATAAATTATGAAGGTCTTTAGATTCGGCCTATGGCCAACATCTCTCGTATAAATAACTAACCACAGATGTCTCTAAAGACCATCTATGTAATCAAAGTAAAGACTAATTCCAAGATTGTGCTTTGGCTTGGATAACGTGTCGTTATTCAATTCAACCTTTCATATACTAAGTTTGAGCCCACCCACTAAACGTGGTTCACCCAATTCATAAATAAGTCTGAAACCTTCCTCATAAACAATTCAAAAATCATCATGTCTCAACAACATTCATTAACCATTAACTCATTTCATGCACGAACAATTGGACCCACAGCCAAATTCTTATTAATGGGTGTAGAACATCATGTCTAGCACCCTCGTGAGTATTTGGAGTGTTAGTACTCGTCTCATAACCCATGGGTATTTGGAGCATCAGTCCCTGACCCATAAAAGAATATTTTCTTTCAAGATGGGTGTAAAATGCCATGTCTAGCACCCTGTGAGTATTTGGAGCATCCGTCCCTTTCTCACAACCTGTTTATCAATAATACATATATATTTATCATTGGTGTATACATGTCTAACACTATAACGACCCATAATTTACATACATTGTTATTACTTCAGAATTGAAGCACACTTATTACAACATATAACAAAACCATGAAAGGACCGTATAGGTATAGTGTCTTTAGAAACTGGGAAACATAAACAACAGGTTCATAAATCATCTACATTGTCTCCCTTTTATTTTATCATATCTAGAGTCCCTTTTGGCATATATTACTTAATATCCTTCTTCCTAGACTGGGAAAAAGAAAAAATAAAAAAGGGTGAGCTAAAATTCTCAGTAAGGGTAAACAAAAGAAATATCATTCATATCATATTCATAAGATCATAACATTTTGAAAATAATAACATGCAAAAGAGATCATAATATCATAACATGGGATAAATCATAATAGTGAAATGTAATACCAATAATCATAACTTAAAACATGAAACTTTGTGGAATACACACATAATCATATATAATCATTTTTTAGTAGTCAAGACTCATTTCCAAGACTATCTTAGCGGGCAAAGTCCATTTCTGAACTGAGTTCACTCCTTGTTTTAGTCCTGTTTCACTGAACCGGATTAACCTGCCATTCCAGCCATGTCTATCTCATGAGATATAAATCATTACCCAATGCATTGGAGGCGGATATAGGTCCCAACCATCTCATAATGAAACCATTCTTCTGTGTGCCACAAAATCATAAATCATACATCATAGCATAACCCATGTAATAAAAATGGGATTCATAAGCATCGTGACATCATAACAAAATCCATATAAGATAAAAGGACTTAATAAAAATAATTCCATTATAACATAATCAAATCAATGTAAAAATTGGGATAGAAATATAACCCAATATTATCTTATATGGAAAATAATTTTTATAAAATGCTTGAACTCCATTCTTGAGGAAAATATCCTTTCTACTTCAAAAACATTTTCCTTTATTAAAAAGTCATATAATTATAAAATAAAAGAAGTTGATTAAAAATAAACTTGAAAACTTTTAAAGTAAGCTTCATGGAAATAATTTTCTAAAAATCCATTCATGCCGTATAAGTTAAAAAAAGACATTCTTCTCGTACTTTGGCCGGAAAAGTCAAAAATTACCTCGTACGAAAAACGACAAAAGATTCCTTTCATATCTTTTACTAAAAACTCACCGAAGGGTAAAATTGTATTTAAATAATTATAGGAGGATAGAAATAATATTACATATTGAGGAAACATGTATGTGGATGATAAATATTCCCTAGTAAATTCTGAAGTATAAACAATCTCGGATAAAAATGAGATTGCAAGATTTTCTCTTACCATAGGTCCGATTTGCGTCGTACGTGTATGAAACTCCTATATAATGATTTAAATAATGTTATTGACTTATTCAATAATCTTACTCATTTTTATGATATCATATATGGTCATATTCTTATCTTTTTACAAGTAATATTTCATTGTTACTTGTTATTCGGGTGTTTATTGCTTTTTGTTATTATGCGTGTTTTGTCGAATAAATTCTTATTCTTATTTTAGGTTATAGATACCTAATTTAAAGAATGGTATTAGTGTAATATAAGTCATATTTATTCATTCATTCATTTATATAACCATTAATCATTGAATATCATGTAAAATGAGTCGCATCACATCGTGGAGACGCTAGGTCGTACGTACGCACGAGTGATGATATTGTTCCCATGATCGTGGAATTGTATTGAAGTGTATGTATATGATTTCATAATTAATATCAATTTAAAATAATAATATATAGTTATTCATTACACCATTATACCCATCCAAGTATGGTGGTGGTGGAAAATAGATTACACCACGGCGTGGAGACGGTATTCCGTACGTACGCACGCGCAGTGATTTCATTTTCTGTAAGATGGAAAGAAGGTGAAATAGGGTTGTTTCATATTTATAATAACATATCAGTATATTAGTGATATTGATGTTATTACTTCATAATGAAACAACTAAATAATAAGAACTATAAGAAGAAATAAAGTTGAAAGAATCAGTAACGGACATTACCTCTTCTTTGAAGCGCCTCTTCTTAACCTCCTCTTAGGGCACTAAAGATGGTCTTTGAAGAAGACCAGGACCTCTAGGATGTTTCTATGGAAGTGGATAAGATATATTTTCAGGTTTTGTCCGAGCTTGAAGGCTCAAAGTGGTTTGAGGAGGAGAGGGAGGATGTTCCCTTTTATAAGGGAGGAGAGGGGCACCTTAGGAAAAACTTAAAATATTATTTTATTATAAAGTAATATTCGGTTTTTAATAGATCCAAATTGATTTATTTCGAAGCTAAGGTGGTTATGGGTCGAGATCATCTCATCCAATAGATTTTAGACAAGTTTAGGTTACTATTTTAACCATATCATTTAGATTTAACTCTAAGTTAAATAATTTACCTTTTACCGTGTCTTCTGGTTTTCTTACACTATATGGTTAATAAACTTACTATAACAAGCCAAAAGAACCCCAAGTTGTTTATTATTAATATATATAACCTTATCTAAGTCATTGGGCCGAAACTTATATTTTTAAAAATAAAATAACAATTAATAATATAATATTTGTTCTAAAAAATATTTTATGTCAATTTTGACACTATTTGGTAGTTGATTTGTCTTAAATTCATAAAAGCATGATTATTTCTAATACAGTTAATTAAATCAATACTAACCTGTCATAGTAACCTAGAAAATTATTGTAATTCATAAAAAGTCTCAAATTACATTTATTTGGGTATTTATAACATCAATTATGTTAATTTTCATTAATAAGATAATTACTACATCATCCTTGTGTCATAAATAAATTAAATTATTTAATGTCTAAAAATTATAAATAAAATAAAATTATGTATTAAATCTTTTTATCTTTCTAATGAATATTTATAGTCGAATTTATCTTATGTATAACCCTATATTAAAAATTATTTAGTTATTAAACATTGATTTTAACTATTTTAACCCTTTTTTAAATAAATTAATAATAAATGTCCTAATCTAATCTAAGTGGACCTAAATGGTCATATTTTATTCCTAAGGTTGCTTTTTCTTGAATTACACTTATCCAATAGAATTAGTACATGTTTTAGGGTAATAATAATATCATTTTTACCCTTAATTACCCTATTTACTTTTAACTGTGGTAAATAAAAGTAAAAAGTTATTATTCACCAAAAATTATTTTCATCTCATTGAACCACATTTTAGTCCTTGATATTAACTGTGTTTCGCACATTTTAGTCCTTGATATTAACTGGTCTTTTTCCGTAGGACTTTTTCGCTACAATCCAGAATCTCTATCGGTTGTTCTTCATAAGAAAGATCTTTCTCCCGCGGTACAACTTCTGAGCTGAGTACATGTGAAGGATCGGGTATATACTTTCTCAGGAGAGATACATGGAACACATCGTGAAATTGAGAGAGATTCATGGAAGCACCAATCGGTAAGCTACCTTCCCAACACGATCCAGTATTTTGAAAGGACCGATATACCTAGGGCTCACCTTTCCCTTCTTTCCAAATCTTATTACTCTCTTCCAAGGAGATATTTGTAAGAACACTTTATCACCCACTTCAAACTCTAGGTCTTTTCTTCGGTTATCGGCATAACTCATTTGTCGACTCTAAGCTGCTCTTATGTGTTGTTGAATAGATCAGACCTTTTCTGTCATCTCATCAACAAGATCAGGTCCTAATAGCTTTCTTTCCCCAACTTCATCCCAGAAAGTTGGAGTTCCGCATTTCCTTCCATAGAGAGCTTCATAAAGAACCATCTGAATACTGGAGTGAAATCTATTATTATAAGAAAATTCCACCAAAGGTAGGTGTTGATCCCAACCACCTTTGAAATCCAAAGAGAAATCTCTTAACATATCTTATAGATTTTGAATTGTTCTCTCAGACTGACTGTATGTCTGACGATGATAAGCAGTGCTGAAACTCAACTTTGTATCCAGAGTATTCTGAAGAATTCACCAGAACTTTGAGGTAAACCTCAATATCCCGATCAGATATAATGGAAAGTGGTACTCCATTCAATCTTACCACTTCCTTTACATATATCCTGGAAAGCTGATCCAGAGAGAAATCCTCTCTAATAGCAATGAAGTGTGCAGACTTTGTAAGACGATCAACTATGACCCAGATAGCATTATTGCCTTTTGATGTTTTAGTAAGTCTGGTGACAAAGTCCATAGTGATGTTTTCCCATTTCCATTCAGGTATGGGTAATGGTTTCCCCTTAGACTTCTGTCTCTCAACTTTAACTTGCTGACAAACCAAGCATCGAGAGACATATTCAGAAAAATCTCTTTTCATTTCATCCCACCATAAGTACTCTTTCAGGTCCCTATAAATCTTCGTGCTTCCAGGATGAATAGAGAATGAAGAACTATGAGCCTCATCCAGCAGCTCCTTCTTTAATTCGGGGATGGGAGGAACACAAACCTGATTCCTGAACTTTATTATCCCATAACAATCAAGGTTGAATTCAGGAACATTTCTCACCTTCTTTTGTAACTCTACATATTCTTTCTGTGCCTCTTTAATCTTCACATATATAGATGGTTGAACATTCATTTGAGAAAGATACAATTTTTCCCCTTCCATTATAATTCCAAGATCCATCCTTTGTAAATCCATAAATATTGGATCTTTTTTTATCCTCATCATGGATAAACTAGCATGGTCTTGTCGACATAATTCATATGCCACCTTGTTTGCTTTCCCAGGGTGGTAATGAATTGAGCAGTCGTAATCCTTAATCTACTCCAACCATCTTCTTTGGCACTTATTCAGCTCATTTTGTGTGAAAATATAATTTAATATTTTATGATCTATATAAATATCACACCTTTCACCCTAAGATAATGCCTCCAAATATTTAATGCAAATATTACCGTAGCTAACTCCAAATCATGAGTTGAGTAATTTTTCTCATGGATTTTCAACTATCGTGAGGCTTAAGCTATCACCATATCATTTTTCATGAGAACACACCCCATCCCCTTCTTGGATGCATCACTATAGATCACAAACCTTTCTCCACTACAAGGTAGTGTGAGCACAGGTGCACTGGATAACCTTCTTTTCAACTCCTTGAAATTCTCTTCACATTCCCCCATCCACACGAACTTAACTCCTTTTCGAGTCAACATGGTGAGTGGATTAGATAATCATGAAAAATCTTTCACAAAAAGTTGATAATATTCAGCCAAACCAAGAAAAATTCAGATCTTAGTTACTGTTGTTGGTCTTGACCATCTTTCGATAACCTCTGTTTTTGCTGGATCCACAGATATCTCCTCTTTTGAGATTATGGGACCAAAAAATGCAACTTTTTGAAGCCAAAATTCACACTTTGTAAATTTGGCATAAAGCTTATCATTTCTTAGGGTCTTTAATACAATTCTTAAGTGATATTCATGTTATTCCTTGCTATTTTAATAGACAAGAATATCATCTATAAAGACTACCACAAAATGATCAAGATAGTCTCTGAAGACTCTATTCATCAGATCCGTGAAGATATCAGGGGTATTAGTAAGACCAAATGGCATCACTATAAATTCAGAGTGTCTATACCTTGTAGGGAAAGCTATCTTTGGTATATCCTCCCTTTTTACCCTTAATTGATGATACACTGAACGAAGATAAATCTTGGAAAATTATTGAGCTCCACGTAGTTGAAAAAATAAGTCATCAATGCGTGGGAGCAGATATTTGTTCTTGATAGTGATCTCGTTAAGTTCTCGATAATCAATGAAGAGTCTCATTGATCCATCTTTCTTCTTAACAAACATAACAGGTGCTCCCCAAGGTGATGCACTAGGGCATATGAATCCCTTATCAAGATTCTCTTGGAGTTTCTTCTTCAATTCCTGCAACTCAATTGGGGCCATTTTATAAGGTGTCTTTGAAATAGTCAAAGCACCCGATACGAGTTCTATTGTAAACTCAACTTCACGATTTGGTGGAAGACCCGGAAATTCCTCTGGAAAGACATCATCAAACTCTTGTACAATGGGAATATTCTTAATTGTGAGTTTCTCACCAACCATTTGAGATAAATAACCTTCATTTAGTGGAATCAATACCCATAAGATGGAATAAATTTCCACTGGAAGGTTATGTTCATCCTTGCATCAATAGACGACGATAGATTGATCTGGAATATGAAATGTGACTTCCCTTCTTTGGCAATTGATATGATCTCCATATAAAGAAATCCAATCCATGCCAAGAATAACATCAAATTCCACTATAGGAAGGATCACAAGATTTGTAGGAAGCACTTTACCACAAACTTCAATCGGAGAAGAATTATAAACTTTTGATGCGACTGTTGTGCCATTAGGGGTTGTCACAGCTTACTCAACATCTAACTGTTGTGGTAATACAACAATACCCTTAGAAAATTCTTCAGAAATAAAAGAGTGGGTGGATCCAGAATCAAATAAAACATTTTCTACTTTATAATGGATGGTAAGTGTACCTTTCACCACTTCGTTATCGTACTCCACATTGCTGATAGAAATTGCATGTGACTTTCCTTTTTCTTTAGCCTTAAGGGTTTGTTGACGTCGATCATCATCAACAACCCTTGGATTAGGGAATTTATTAGCATAATTCCCCATTTCCTTGCACTTGTAACATTGAAGTGTAAGAGGTTTAATTTGTGTATCCTTTTCTTTGTTCGCATCACTAGACATATTCTTCCCATAATTGTGGCATTCAAATGCCCGATGACCTTCCTTTACACATTTGAAACATTTACTTGTCCCTTTAAGACAACTCCCTCCATGTTTCTTTCCACACTTTGAGCATAAGGGAAAACTCATCTTCTTTTCAGTGTGCCCTTTAGATTTTCCTTTGAATTCCATTTTCCTCTTCTTATCAAATGCATATGACTAATGGGTTACTCCCATATCCATCTCAACCCTGAGATCACATCGAACGATTTCCTCGTAGCTATTGAAGTCCCTTATGGCTAACTCCCTTCAAAGACTTGGTTTTAAGCCATTAAAGAATCTATCAATCTTACTCTCAGGTTGGATAATAATACCAGAATCGTACCTTAAAAGTCTTCTAAAATTTTCTTCATAGGTACCAACAGATTCATCATCCTTTTGCTTTAGTTCAAGAAACTCTTTCTCCATCTTTGTTTGAAGAATACGAGGGAAGTACTTATTGAAAAATAAGTTCTTGAACTTGTCCCATTCCATGGACTCAATTTCATCTCTTAGCCTCATATTCTTGATAAGATTCCACCATTGATCAGCTTCCCCTTCCAAACGATATACTGCTAAGATGAGTTTATCATGTTCAGAATATCGATGAAATGAAAATATCTTTTCAGGGGTACTGATCCATTATTCATCCACTAATGGATCAGTAAACCCGCTGAATGAGGGTGGACGCTGCCTCATGAAGGATTCAACAGAATGTTTCTCCTTCCTTTGCTCGTTGGGAAGTCCTACATGATTCATAACTTGAGAAAGTTGTGTGGTCATGGCTACAAGATTTTGCATTCCAGCTCCCATAACGTTTGGTTGCTCAGGGGGACAATCATTGCATTTCTCATCACATTCCGCATTAACACGGTTCCTTCGGGTTCCAGCCATTGACTAAAACCAGGAATAATAGTGTGAGAAACACTAATTATAATAGGAAAACCACATAATCAAGAATAAAATTTCATACTTAAGGTCTTATCATAGGTTTTTCATGGCCATTTTTAAAACACTAAGATTGTGTTCTATGCTTAGACTTATCCTTAGGGTTCTTACTAAGGCTTTCACATCCTGTTTCCAAAGGTTGACTATACCTTTCCTCTGATACCAACTATAATGACCCATACTTTACATAAATTGTTATTACTTCAGAATTGAAGCCCACTTATTACAACATATAACAAAACCATGAAAGGACCGTATAGGTATAGTGTCTTTAGAAACTGGGAAACATAAACAACTGGTTCATAAATCATCGACACTGTCTCCCTTTTATTTTATCATATCTAGAGTCCCTTTTGGCATATATTACTTAATATCCTTCTTCCTGGCCTGGGGAAAAAACATAAAAAAGGGTGAGCTAAAATGCTCAGTAAGGTTAAAAAAAGAAATATCATTCATATCATATTCATAAGAACATAACATTTTGAAAATCTTAACCTGCAAAAGAGACCATAATATCATAACATGGGATAAATCATAATAGTGAAATGTAATCCCAATAATCATAACTTAAAACATGAAACTTTTTGTAATACACACATAATCATAGGTAATCATTTATTAGTAGTCAAGACTCATTTCCAAGACTATCTTAGCGGACAAAGTCCATTTCTGAACCGAGTTCACTCCTCGTTTCAGTCCTGTTTCACTGAACTGGATTAACCTTCCATTCCAGCCATGTCTATCTCATGAGATATAAATCATTACCCAATTTATTTGAGGGAGATATAGGTCCCACCCATCTCATAATTAAATCATTCTTATGTGTTCCACAAAATCATAAATCATACATCATAGCATAACCCATGTAATAAAAATGGGATTCTTAAACATCGTGTCATCATAACATAATCCATATAAGATAAAAGGACTTCATAAAACTAATTCCATCATAACATAATAAAATAAATGTAAAAATTGTGATAGAAACAGAACCCTATATTATCTTATATGGAAAATAATTTTGATAAAATGCTTGAACTCCATTCTTGAGGAAAATATCCTTTCTTCTTCAAAAACATTTTCCTTTCTTAAAATGTCATATAATTCTAAAATAAAAGAAGTTGATTAAAAATAAACGTGAAAACTTTTAAAACAAGATTCATGGAAATAATGTTCTAAAAATCCATTCATGCCGTATAATTTAAAAAAAAGACATTCTTCTTGTACTTTGGCCGAAAAAGTCAAAAAGCACCTCGTACGAAAAACGACAAAAGATTCCTTTCATATCTTTTAATAAAAACTCGCCAAAGGGTAAAATTGGATTTAAAAAATTATAGGAAGATATAAATAATTTTACATATTGAGGAAGCATGGATGTGGATGATAAATATTCCACAGTAAATTCTGAAGTATAAACAATCTTGGATAAAAATGAGATTGCAAGATTTTCCCTTACCTTAGGTCCGATTTGCTTCGTACATGTCTGAACCACCTGTATAATAATTTAAATAATGTTATTTACCTATTCCGGAATCTTAATCATTGTTATGATATCATATATGGTCATATTATTAGCTTCTTATTAGTAATATTTCATTGTTACTTGTTATTTGGGTGTTTATTGCTTTTTGTTCTTATGCGTGTTTTGTCGAATAAATTCTTATTCTTCTTTTATGTTATAGATACCTAATTTTCATAATTTTATTACTGTAATATATATCATATTAATTCATTAAATTCATTTATATTATCATTAAGCATTTAAGATCATGTAAAACGAGTCGCATCACATCGTGGAGACGGTAGGCCGTACGTACGCACGAGTGATGATATCGTTCCCATGATCGTGGAATTGTATTGAAGTGTATGTATACTATTTCAGAATTAATATCACTTTACAATAATCATATATAGTTATTCTTTACACCATTATACCCATCCAAGTATGGTGGTGGTGGAAAACAGATTACATCATAGCGTGGAGACGGTATTTCGTATGTACGCATGCGCAGTGATTTCATTTTCCGTAGGATGGATTGAAGGTGAAATAGGGTTGTTTCATATTTATAATAAAATATCAGTATATTAGTGATACATATGTTATTACTTCATAATGAAACAACTAAATAATAATAAGTATAAGAAGAAATAAAGTTGAAAGAATTGGTAACAGACATTACCTCTTCTTTGAAGCGCCTCTTCTTAACCTCCTCTTAGGGTACTAAAGATCGTCTTTGAAGAATACCAGGACCTCTAGGATGTTTCTATGGAAGTTGAAAAGATAAATTGTTGGGGTTTGGCCGAGCATGAAGGCTCAAAGTTGTGTGAGGAGGAGATGGAGGAGGTTCCCTTTTATAAGGGAGGAGAGGGGCACCTTAGGAAAAACTTAAAATATTATTTTATTATAAAGTCATATTCGGTTTTTAATAGCTCAAAATTGATTTATTTCAAAGATAAGGTGGGTATGGGTCGTAATAATCTCATAAAATAGATTTTAGACAAGTTGAGGTTACTATTTTAACCTTATCATTTAGATTTAACTCTAAGTTAAATAATTTACCTTTTACCGTGTCTTCTTGTTTTCTTACACTATATGGTTAATAAACTTACTATAACTAGACAAAAGAACCACAAGTTGTTTATTATTAATATATATAACCTTATCTAAGTCATTTGTCCGAACCTTAGATTTTCAGAAATAAAATAACAATTAATAATATAATATTTATTTTAAAAACTATTTTATGTAAATTTTGACACTATTTGGTGATTGGTTTTTGTGAAAATCATAACAGAATTATTAGTTATAAAAAGTTAATTAAATCAATACTAACATGTCATATTAACCTATAAAATTATTTTAATTCATAAAAAGTCTCAAATTACATTTATTTGGGTATTTATAACATCAATTATGTTAATATTTCATTAATTAGATAATTATTGTATCATCATTGTGTCATAAATAAAGAAAATTATTTAATGAATAAAAATTATAAATAAAATATCATTATGTATTAAATCTTTTTATCTTTCTAATTAATATTTATATTCAAATTTATCTCATGTATAACCCTATATTAAAAATTATTTAGTTATTAAACTTTGATTTTAACTATTTTAACCATTCTTTAAATAAATTAATAATAAATGTCCTAATATAATACAAGTGGACCTAAATGGTCATACGTTATTCCTAAGGTTGTTTTTGGTCTAATTAAACTAATACAATAGAATTAGGACATGTGTTAGGGTAATAATAATATCCTTTTTACCCTTAATTACCCTATTTACTTTTAACGGTGGTAATTAAAAGTAAAAAGTTATTGTTCATCAAAAATTATTTTCATCTCATTAAACCATATTTTAGTCCTTGATATTAACTGTGTTTCTCGGATTTTTTAAATTCCACTCATAGAAGCGGTAAAATTAACTTTTATGTAAGTTTGCAAAAAAATTCCTAAGAAGTAGGTAAAAGACGGTGAAAAGATCAATAAACTTTTTATATATCGAAAATTATTATAAATGACTTTAATGAATTACATTGAACTTATATAGGTATTATGTATCAATTTTTACCTAAAATATATTTAAATAAAATAAATAATTATTTAAATAAAAATTCAGTTTTTAAATAGTAACCTAGTGTTTTCACTATTCATCAAAAATTGAAAGTTTTCATAAAAATACCAAAATTTCACCCTAGGAAAATTTCGATATTCTGAATCCAAAAATGAAGTCCATTTTGAAAGATAAAATTTATAAAATTTCAAAAAGTGGGTATTACAATTCATAACGGCTAGTTTTAATAATATTTTAATAGCATATCGCTGTTTAGTGAAACTCAGTATTGCGTACAATACAAGCTATCAAGGAAGGTTGTGATTGCATGTAAAGCAAGCCAAGATAGTGTTGTGTGTATTGAAAGATTCCTTTGATGATTTATATAACATGAAAACAATATATTTCTCATAAAAGTCTCGGGTGTTACATTCTACCCCCCTTAAAATGAATTTCGCCCTCAAAATTTGTCACTTTTTAACAAACAGATGGGGATACCTCTCCCTCATCATATTTTAAACCTCTCATGCGGCTTATTATAATTGGTGGTTCCTCCATAAAACATTCACCAAGTGAGTGGTCTTGTTCCATAGGACTTTTTCACTACGATCCAGAATCTCTATCGGTTGTTCTTCATAAGAAAGATCTTGCTTCAGCAGTACAACTTCTCAGATGAGTACATGTGAAGGATCAGGTATGTACTTTCTCAGGAGAGATACATAGAACACATCATGAACTTGAGAGATATTCGGTGGAAGCTCCAATCGGTAAGCTACCTTCCAAACATGATCCAGTATTTCGAAAGGACCGATATACCTAGGGCTCAGCTTTCCCTTCATTCCAAATCTTATTACTCTCTTCCAAGGAGATATTCATAAGAACACTTTATCACCCACTTCAAACTATAGGTCTTTTCTTCGGTTATTGGAATAAATTTTTTGTCGACTCTGAGCTTTTCTTATGTGTTGTTGAATAGATCAGACCTTTTCTACCATCTCATCAACAAGATCAGGTCCTAATAGCTTTCTTTCCCCAACTTCATCCCCTCAAGTTGGAGTTCAGAATTTCTTTCCATAAAGAGCTTCATAAGGAGCCATCTGAATACTGGAGTGAAAGCTATTATTATAAGAAAATTCCACCAAAGGTAGGTGTTGATCCCAACCACCTTTGAAATCCATAGAGCAAGCTATTAACATATCTTCTAGTGTTTGAATTGTTCTCTCAGACTGACTGTCTGTCTAAGGATGATAAGAAGTGCTGAAACTCAACTCTGTATCCAGAGTATGCTGAAGACTTCAACAGAAATTTGAGGTAAACCTCGGATCCCAATCAGATATAATGGAAAGTGGTACTCCATGCAACCTTACCACTTCCTTTACGTATATCCTGTAAAGCTGATCCAGGGAGAAAAACTCTCTAATAGCAATGAAGTGTGAAGACTTTGTAATACGATCAAATATGACCCAGATAACATTATTACTTTTTGATGTTTTAGGAAGTCTGGTGACAAAGTCCATAGTGATTTTTTCCCATTTCCATTCGGGTGTGGGAAATGGTTGTAACATCCTCTTAGACTTCTGTCTCTTAGCTTTAACTTACTGACAAACCAAGTATTGAGAGACATATTCAGCAACATCTCTTTTCATTCCATCCCACTAGAAGTACTCTTTCAGGTCCCTATACATCTTCGTGCATCTAGAATGAATAGAGAATGAAGAACTATGAGCCTCATCCAGCATCTCCTTCTTTAATTCGGGGATGGGAGGAACACAAACCCGATTCCTGAACTTTATTATCCCATCACAATCAAGGTTGAATTCAGTAAAATTTCTCACCTTCTTTTGAAACTCTACATCTTCTTTCTGTGCCTCTTTAATCTTCCCATGTATTGATGGTTGAACATTAATTTAAGAAAGATACGATTTTCCCTTCCATTATAATTCCAAGATCCATCCTTTGTAAATCCATAAATATTGGATCTTTTGTGATCCTCATCATGGATAAACTAGCATATTCTTGTCGACATAATGCATCTGCCACCTTGTTTGCTTTCCTAGGGTGGTAATGAATTGAGAAGTCGTAATCATTAATCAACTCCAACCATCTTCTTTGGCTCATATTCAGCTCCTTTTGTGTGAAAATATAATTTAAACTTTTATGATCAGTATAAATATCAAACCTTTCACCATAAAGATAACGCCTCCAAATCTTTAATGCAAAAATTACTGTAGCTAAATCCAAATCATGAGTTGGGTAATTTTGCTCATGTATTTTCAACTGTCGTGAGGTATAAGCTATCACCATATCATTTTTCATGAGAACACACCCCAGCCCCTTCATGGATGCATCATTGTAGATCACAAACCTTTCTCCACTACAAGGAAGTGTGATCATAGGTGCACTAGATAACCTTCTTTTCAACTCCTTAAAATTCTCTTCACATTCCTCCTTCCTCACAAACTTAACTCATTTTTTAGTCAACTTGGTGAGTAGATTAGATAATCGTGAAAAATATTTCACAAAACTTCAATAATATCCAGCCAAACCAATAAAACTTCAAGTCTCAGTTACTGTGGTTGGTCTCGACCATCTTTCTATAACCACTGTTTTTTCTGGATCCACAGATATCCCCTCTTTTGAGATTATGTGACCCAAAAATGAAACTTTTTGAAGCCAAAATTCACACTTGGTAAATTTGGCATAAAGATTCTCCTTTCTCAGGGTCTTTAATACAATTCTCAAGTGATCTTCATGTTCTTCCTTACTCTTTGAATAGACAAGAATATCGTCTATAAAGACTACCACAAACAGATCAAGATAGTCTCTAAAGACTCTATTCATCAGATCCATGAAGATAGCAGGGGCATTAGTAAGACCAAATGGAATCACTATAAACTCATAGTGTCCATACCTTGTACGGAAAGTCGTCTTTGGTATATCCTCCTTTTTGACCCTTAATTTATGATACCCTGAATGAAGATAAATCTTGGAAAAGTATTGAGCTCCGCATAGTTGGACAAATAATTCATCAATGCGTGGGAGAGGATATTTGTTCTTGATAGTGATCATGTTAAGTTCTCGATAATCAATGCAGAGTCTCATTGATCCATCTTTCTTCTTAACAAACAGAACAGGTGCTCCCCAAGGTGATGTACTAGGGAATATGAATCCCTTATCAAGATTCTCTTGGAGTTGCTTCTTCAATTCCTATAACTCAATTGGGGACATTCTATAAGGTGTCTTTGAAATAGGCAAAGCACCCGGTATGAGTTATATTGAAAACTAAACTTCACGATTTGGTGGAAGACCCGGAAATTCCCCCAGAAAGACATCATCAAACTCTCGTACAATGGGAATATTCTTAATCGTGAGTTTCTCACCAACCATTTGAGATAAATAACCTTCATTTAGTGGAATCAAGACCCATAAGATGGATGAAATTTCCACTGGAAGGTTATGTTCATCCTTTCATTGATAAAAGATCATAGATTGATCTGGAATATGAAATTTGACTTCCCTTATTTGGCAATTGATAGAGCTCCATATAAAGAAATCCAATCCATTCCAAGAATCACATAAAATTATACTATAAGAATGATCACAATATTTGAAGGAAGCACTTTCCCACAAACTTCAATCGGAGAAGAATTATAAACTTTTGATGCGACTGTTGTGCCATTAGGGGTTGTCACAGCTAACTCAACATCTAACTGCTAAGGTAATACGACGATACCCTTAGAAAATTATTCAGAAATAAAAGAGTGGCTGGATCCAGAATCAAATAAAACATTTGCTACTTTAGATTGGATGGTAAGTGTAACTTTCACCACTTCTTTATCGTACTCCACATCGCTGATATAAATCGCATGAGACTTTCCTTTTTCTTTAGCCTTAAAGGTTTGCTGACTTCGATCATCATCAACAACCCTTGGATTAGGGAATTGATTAGTATAATGCCCCATTTCCTTGCACTTGTAACATTGAAGTGTAGGAGGTTCACTCTGGGTAGCCTTTTCTTTGTTCGCATCACTAGACATCTTCTTCCCATCATTGCGGAATTCAAATGCCCGATGAGCTGCCTTTAAACATTTTAAACATTTACCTGTCCCTTTAAGACAACTCCCTCCATGTTTCCTTCCACAATTTGAGCATAAGGGAAAACTCATCTTCTTTTCAGTGTGCTCTTTAGATTTTCCTTTGAATTCCATTTTCTTCTTCTTATCAAATGCATATGACTGATGGGTTACTCCAATCTCCATCTCAACCTTGAGAGAACATCTAATGATTTCCTCTTAGCTATTGAAGTCCCTTATGGCTAACGCCCTTCGAAGACTTGGTTTTAAGACACTAAAGAATCAATTGATCTTACTCTCAGGTTGAATAATAATACCAGAAGAGTACCTTGAAAGTCTTGTAAAATTTTCTTCGTAGGTACCAACAGATTCATTATCCTTTTGATTTAGTTCAAGAAACTCCTTCTCCATCTTTGTTTGAAGAATACGAGGGAAGTACTTATTGAAAAATAAGTTCTTGAACTCACCCCATTCCATGGACTCAATTTCATCTCTTGGCCTTGTATTCTTGATAAGATTCCACCATTGATCAGCTTCACCTTCCAAACGATGTACTGCTAAGATGACTTTATCATGTTCAGAACATTGAAGAACTGAAAATATCTTTTCAGTGGTAATGATCCATTCTTTAGCCACTAATGGATCAGTAAACCCACTGAATTAGGGTGGACGCTGCCTCATGAAGGATCCAACAGAATATTGCTCCTTCCTTTTCTCGTTTGGAAGTACAGCATGATTCATTTCTTGAGAAAGTTGTGTGAGCATGGCTACAAGATTTTTCATTCCATCTCCCATAAAGTTTGGTTGCTCAGGGGGACAATCATTTCATTGCTCGTTGCATTCTGCATTAACACAGTTCCTTCGGGTTCCAGCCATTGAATAAAACCAAGAAGAATAGTGTGAGCAACACTAATTATAATAGGAAAACCACATAATCAAGAATAAAACTTCACACTTAAGGTCTTATCATAGGTTGTTCATGGCCATTTTTAAAATAATAAGATTGTGTTCTATTCTTAGACTTATCCTTAGGGTTCTTACTAAGGCTTTGACATCCTAGTTTCCAAAGGTTGACTATACCTTTCCTCTGATACCAACTATAACGACCCATACTTTACATAAATTGTTATTAATTCAAAATTGAAGCACAATTATTAAAACATATAAAAAACCATGAAAGGACTGTATAGGTATAGTTTCTTTAGAAACTGGGAAACACAAACAACTGGTTCATAAATCATCTACACTGTCTCCCTTTTATTTTATCATATCTAGAGTCCCTTTTAGCATATATTACTTAATATCCTTCTTCCTGACCTGGGGAAAAGAAAACATAAAAAATGGTGAGCTCAAATTCTCAGTAAGGGTAAACAAAAGAAATATCATTCATATCATATTCATAAGAATGTAACATTTTGAAAATCTTAACCTGCCAAAGAGATCATAATATCATAACATGGGATAAATCATAATAGTGTAATTTAATCCCAATAATCATAACATAAAACATGAAACTTTGTGGCATACACACATAATCATATAGAATCATTTCTTAGTAGTCAATAATCATTACCAAGACAATCTTAGCGGACAAAGTCCATTTCTGAACCGAGTTCACTCCTCATTTCAGTCTTGTTTCACTGAACCGGATTAACCTGTCGTTCCAACCATGTCTATCTCATGAGATATTAATCATTACCCAATGCAATGGAAGGAGATATAGGTCCCACCCATCTCATAATGAAACCATTCTTATGTGATCCACAAAATTATAAATCATACATCATAGCATAACCCATGTAATAAAAATGGGATTCTTAAACATTGTTCCATCATAACATAATCCATATAAGATAAAAAGACTTCATAAAAATAATTCTGTCATAACATAATCAAATCAATATAAAAATTGGGATAGAAACAAAACCCTATATTATCTTAGATGGAAAATAATTTTGATAAAATTCTTGAACTCCATTCTTGAGGAAAATATCCTTTCTACTTCAAAAATATTTTCCTTTCTTAAAATGTCATATAATTCTAAAATAAAAGAAGTTGATTAAAAATAAACTTGAAAACTTTTAAATTAAGCTTCATGGAAATAATGTTCTAAAAATCTATTCATTTTGTATAAGTTAAAAAAATACATTCTTCTTGTACTTTGGCTGGAAAAGTCAAAAAGTACCTCGTACGAGAAACGAAAAAAGATTCATTTCATATCTTTTACTAAAAACTCACAAAAGGGAAAAATTGGATTTAAAAAATTGTAGGAGGATAGAAATAATATTAAATATTGATGAAACATGGATGTGGATGATAAATATTCCCCAGTAAATTCTTAAGTATAAACAATCTCGGATAAAAATGAGATTGTGAGATTTTCCCTTACCTTAGGTCTGATTTTCTTAGTACGTGTATAAACCTCCTGTATAATGATTTAAATAATTTTATTGAATTATTACAGAATCTTACTCATTATTATGATATCATATATGGTCATAGTCTTATCTTCTTATTAGTAATATTTCATTGTTACTTGTTATTCGGGTGTTTATTGCTTTTTGTTCTTATGCGTGTTTTGTCGAATAAATTCTTATTCGTATTTTAGGTTATAGATAACTAATTTAAAGAATGGTATTATTGTAATAAATATCATATTTATTCATTCAATTCATTTATATAATCATTAATCATTGAATATCATCTAAAACAAGTCCCATCACATCGTGGAGACGATAGGCCGTACGTATGCACGAGTGATGATATCGTTCCCATGATCGTGGAATTGTATTTAAGTGTATGTATAATATTTCATAATTAATATCACTTTAAAATAATCATATATAGTTATTCTTTACACCATTATACCCATCCAATTATGGTGGTGGTGGAAAAAAGATTACACTATAGCGTGGAGACGGTGTTCCGTACGTACGCACGCGCGGTGATTTTGTTTTCCGTAGGATGGATAGAAGGTGAAATAGGTTTGTTTCATATTTATAATAACATATCATTATATTAGTGATACTTATGTTATTACTTCATAATGAAACAACTAAAGAAGAATAAGTAGAAGAAGAAATAAAGTTGAAAGAATTGGTAACAGACATTACCTCTTCTTGGAAGCGCCTCTTCTTAACCTCCTCTTAGGGCACTAAAGTTTTTCTTTGAAGAATACCAAGACCTCTAGGATGTTTCTAGGGAAGTTGAGAAGAGAAATTTTCAGGGTTTGGCTGATATTTAATGCTCAAATTGGTGTGAGGAGGAGAGGGAGGAGGTTCCGTTTTATAAGGGAGGAGAGGGGCACCTTAGGAAAAACTTAAAATGTTATTTTATTATAAAGTCATATTCGGTTTTTAATAGCTCCAAATTGATTTATTTAGAAGATAAGGTAGGTAAGGGTCGAAATACTCTCATCCAATAGATTTTAGATAAGTTTAGTTTACTGTTTTAACCTTATCATTTATATTTAACTCTAAGTTAAATAATTTATCTTTTACCGTGTCTTCTTGTTTTCTTACACTATATGGTTAATAAACTTACTATAACAAGACAAACGAACCTCACGTTGTTTATTATTAATATATATAACCTTAGATAAGTCATTTGGTCGAACCTAATATTTTTATAAATAAAATAACAATTAATAATATAATATTTGTTTTAAAAACTATTTATGTAAATTTTGACACTTTTTGGTAATTTATTTTTGTGAAAATCATAACAGCATTATTAGTTAGAAAAAAGTTAATTAAATCAATAATAACATGTCCTATTAACCTATAAAATTATTGGAATTCATAAAAAGTCTCAAATTACATTTATTGGGGTATTTATAACATCAATTATGTTAATATTTCATTAATAAGCTAATTAATGCATCATCATTGTGTCATAAATAAATTAAATTATTTAATGTCTAAAAATTATAAATAAAATATAATTATGTAGGAAATCTTTTTGGCTTTATAATTAATATTTATAGTCTCATTTATATTATGTATAACCCTATATTAAAAATGATTTAGTTATTAAACTTTGATTTTAACTATTTTAACCCTTCTTTAAATAAATTAATAATAAATGTCCTAATCTAATCCAAGTGGACCTAAATGGTCATATTTTATTCCTAAGTTTGTTTTTGGTCGAATTACACTTATACAATAGAATTAGGACTTGTTTTAGGGTAATAATAATATCATTTTTACCCTTAATTACCCTATTTATTTTTAACAGCGGTAAATAAAAGTAAAAAGTTACTATTCACCAAAAAATATTTTCATCTCATTGAACCACATTTTAGTCCTTGATATTAACCATGTCTCTTGGATTTTCGAAATTCCACTCATAGAAGCGGTAAAATTATGTTTTATGTATGTTTTCAAAAAAGCTCCTAGGAGGTAGGTAAAAGACGATGAAAAGTTCAATAAAATTTTTATATATCGAAAATTATTATAAAATGACTTCAATGAATTACATTGAACTTAAATAGGTATTATGTATCAATTTTGAACTAAAATAAATTTAAATAAAATAAATAATTATTTAAATAAAAAGTCGGATTTTAAATAGTAACCCAGTGTTTTCACTATTCATCAAAAATTGAAAGTTTTCAGACAAATACCAAAATTTCACCCTAGGCTAATTTCGATATTCTGAATCCAAAAATGATGTCCATTTTGAAAGACAAAATTTATAAAATTTTAAAAAGTGGGTATTACTATTCATAACGGCTAGTTTTAATAAAATTTTAATAGCATAACGCTGTTTAGTGAAACTCGGTATTGCGTACAACGCAAGCTATCAAGGAAGGTCGCGATTGCATGTAAAGAAATACAAGCTAGTGTTGTGTGTAGTGAAAGATTTATTTGATTATGTATATGTCATAAAAACAAAATATTTCTCATAAAAGTCTCGAGTGTTACAAACACCCCACAACCATCCATTAATTATTTCATAAATTAATTAAACCAATCCGTTAATTAATTAAACAACTAATTAAAAACATAAATCTCCTGTCAAAAGTCAACCCTTAATTAACCATTAAATATATCAATAGTAAATAATTAATTAACAATTAATTTTTCTTATCAAGCCAAATAAATAATTAACACAACATTTAATTATCCAAATTTGTTAACAAGTCTTAACTCGTCCACTCAAACAGTGATTCGTCCAGGACATTAACAATTTACATGCATGTCATAATCATCACTAAACATGTTGAACAATCCCATATGTTTAGCAACCATCTCACGCATCATCTCATAATATTGAAAAACTCCATCCAAGACAACTTAATGCATAGAAATCTAACAAGTATCAAAAAGTACCCTTGGCCAACAGTCATAACAAACAATCAATTCACAATCTTAATTTAATGCATGCAAATTAATTAATTCAAAAATTAATTAATTAAATATTATCTCTTAAACCAATCATAAATTAATTAACCATTTAACATTTAACATGTAATAATTAATCCATCCATTATTTATTACCAATTTCTAATTTATACTTTTGAACATGTCAAATATTCAATATTCCCAATCATCAATAAAAGCCACAAATTTTATTCAAACTCGTGACTTAATAATTAATTCTACAATTAATTACCCTATTATAAATTCTGCCCATTCAAATCATTTAACTATTTAATAATATCACTTTAACTAAATTATCAAAACATGCTTAAAAACAACACAAGTTCAAGCCCTCATTTATCTCACGTGGGCGGCATCATTTAATAACTTCAAAAGTGTCATGAATCAATATATCATAATCAAGGAAACTTACATTCTCAATTTATTTAAAGAAGCTATAATTCTTAAAATAAAGTGTTAAGGATTTGAGACCCTACCTCGGGGTGGCACCATTTTAAACCTGAAGCGCTTTAATGAACTTGGTGGCAACCAGTCCACAACTGGTCCGTAATCGCACGTGCACACACATTTATATATATATATATATATATCTGTGTGTGTGTGTGTGTGTTGTCTACATTGATCAACGAAAATTACATATATTAAACTGGTAACCATAATCAAAGTTTTAATGAACAACGCACCATTAACTTGGTACCAGGAACTCATAAAAAAATTTAACAGGCCTTAATATAACCGGTGCAAAACCGAACCGCGGGTTTAGAAACTAACCCGAAACAACGGTGACAAGACAATTCGAGACCATGCCTCTCCCTTGGAGAAGGATTTTAGATTATGGACCAATGGGTCCCGATTCAACATTCACATATCCTAAAAATAGAGGAACGCAACAATCCAATTAAACCCGAACCTTTGGGTTTTAGCTGAGAAAACAAGGCGAGATAGAGGAGTCAAATGATCGATGTGAATCACCAGTTATACGCAAACGAACTCACCTTGACGAGGTGGACAAGATTCTTGAAGTGTCTGAGGGGAATCGTCGCGCGCAAAGTGGAGTTCGGGAGAGGGGTGGTGCGCCTCTAGGTATTTCTCAGAGGGGGGTTGCGCCACGGAGGTCGTGCACTGCAGGAGCTCCTCCCGGGTGTCACGCTACTGTATGGAGGGTCGCTTGGGGTTTGTGTGCCTCTTGGTCACACCGTGGGAAGGAGCTCGTGCCGAGGAGGGAGCTCGAAGGAGGGAGGAAGGGGTTGCGTCATGGGGTGTGTTGTTGTGTGCGTGTTGCACCTTGTGCATAGGGAGGAAGAAGAGGGGAATTCAATTCCCTTTATTTTCTTTTTCAAACCCCAAAATTAATTGCCATTAATAATAGTTATTATTAAACTCTTAAAACCCAATCATAATACCACCATTAATTTGATAATAATAATAATAAAATATAATAATAATACTCATTTTATTATTATTATTATACAAATTAAACACTTATCTAAAAAGTGAAAAAGTCCCCAATTAAACCTTCTTAAAGGATACATTTCATTGAGAAAATCAAACTCCACTTTACTCCTCAATTAAATTAAAATCTCTTTGACTTCAAAGTAATAAAAGATAATTATTATTTTCCTACAATTAATAAAATTAATTTTTCCTTTGAGTTTAATTAATTAACACAAAAATAATAAAAATAATTAAATCCTCATTATTATTATTATTAAAACTTTCATTTTTTTTTAATTCCAACCAAAACTCCAGAATCTGTTACTATTATTATTTATAATAATAATATACATAATTATCAATAATTATGACACTCATAAAACCATAATAATAAGAAATATCTGTATTATTACTAAAAACTTTGATATAACCCAACACCTCTATTAAATAACATAACTCCTTCATTAAATTCGAAACTGCTTATTTTATTAAGTGTTTCTTTGAGATACCCAATTGAGTCAATAAATTCAAATAAGTATTACACTCCATTAAATAGAAACAGAACTTTGATAAACCCCATAAATAAATTTTATTAAAAGAAACAATAAAACGCTCATTTTGATTATGTCCAACCTCTCCATTTAAATTCACATTAATTATCTAATACGTTTTTAACCTTCATTTATTATTCTCATAATAAATGTTTCGTAATTAATTATAAAACTACATATTGATCATTAAATTATTTTCAAATTTATTTAACAAAATAACCACAAAATAAAAATAATAACATCATTATTATTAATATTAAAACTTTTATTTATTTAAAAACCCAAACCCCCAATTTATTATAATATCATTAATATGATAAAAAATCCAAACCATAACCCCTCATTTAATTAAAAGTTTCTTTGAGAAGCTCAAAATCCACATTTAATTCTCATAAATGATACACTCCTTTAACATGAAATTAAAATCTCAAAGTATCAAAATAATTTATGACTCCATAATAATAATAATGAAATTATTATTATTAGCACATTCCTCTATTTAAAAATAAATGGTCCTTTAATAATTTTGAAACTCTTCATTTAAATAAAACGGTTCTTTGATAAACCCAAAAGCCACGTCAATACCTTCAACTTCCATTTAATTAATTCTATAACATTCAATAAATTTGATAACCAAAATAATAGTAATAATAACTTCATTATAATTATTATTTTTAAAACTTTATTTTAATTAATCTAAATATCTCATATAATCATATTTAATTAATAATAATAATAATAATAATTTATTAAATAAGATAAACTGTCTAGGTTGGACCGCAACCATGCACTGCCCATGCAGATCCATTAAAGTGGATTTTTCCGGATCCGGTGCACCCAAGATTCGTCGGGACACCTGCTAAAATTTATCGGGTAATTACGCAATTCCAGAAACGACACCATTAGGTGTTCCAACACTCAGAATAAAATTAAAAAGCTCAGTTTAAAAAAAATGAACTGTTGATAAATCGAAAAAAAATCGAAAACATTCGAATTTTAACCCGGTTCAAAAAAACAGGACTTTACATGATGATACCTTCAAGTTAATAAACTGCGTGAGACTTCTCTCAATGTAGTGAGTAAGGGGGGTTGATGGAATTTCTCTGAGGGACACAATGTGATATCCCTAAAATACTTTAAAGGAAGTTTTCTTGGCACATAGTGACTGTTTATAAACTATTTTACTCCACAACTAGTGAAGATTAGTAAAATTCGGTATGAATGAAAACTTATCAGTATATGCTCCTTGGACTATCCCTTAGTGGTGATGCATGTAAAATTTATGTGTCATCTCTTTTCATGTTATTATTTGTTTTATACAAATTTACATCAGACAGGTTTAAAAGGTTACTACCAACATGGGAAAAAGATCCATCATCTTAAAAGATAAAGTTGACACCCTGATTCACCCCTCCCCTCTCGGGGAGTTCTAAGGCCCTATAATCTTATACATATCAAATATATTAGATGAATATCAAATATATTTATTTAATATAAAATATTAATTTTTTATTGAAAACATTAATCAAAAGTGGTTTGTATAATTTATTGAAATAAAATTGTTTTTGTACATATAATAATAGATTCCTTAGAAAAGTAATTTCTTTATTTTCATATAGTTCTTACATTAACCTATACAAATTGATAAACAAAGGATTCATTTTCTACAAATGTGTAGATAATATTTTCAAAATTAAATTAATCTTATTTTTGACATATATTTCAATAGTTAGGTGATAGATATAAAAATATTTAATAATCAGATAAATATTATGTTATAGTTTAGTAAAAACTCATCATTTCATGTAATAAAAGTTATCAATGGGAGTTGGTATGGTGTGTAATTGTAACATACAAAGTAAGTAATTAATAATATATATTTTTATCTATGTCTATTAATGAATTAGATAGTGTTTTAGAGGCTTAAAATGAAAATAAATCCAATCTTAAGCATGGAATACACTAATATTTTTAAAAGATTGTTTTACTGCCTTTTGATGGAAAAACATTTTTAAATCTATCTTTTGACAATTTAATAAGCTATGTTTGTAAAAATAAACTTATTATTTATGATTGGGACATCAAAATTTACTTTGTGTGAATTTTTGGTATTTTTCCGATAAAGTTCATTTTTTTAATGAATAGTGAAAATGTTGTATTTTAATTCAAAACCTCTTTTTAATATAATTTATTTATATGATTATATTATCTTTTGAATTGGTTTTGAAGTGAAATTAGAATATATTTTTACCATTTAATCCAATGGTGGTCATTGGAATCAATTTCACTTAGAAATTGGACTTAAACTGGTGTCAATCTTTTGATACTTATTGTTTCATAAAAACACGCTATTTGTCATGACAGCGGGAATTAATTATTAAATTAATTAATGCAACTTATATGTTTTGAATTTTTTAAAATAGACCACATTTTTGAATTCATAATATCAAATATATCTTGGGGTGAAGTTTTGGTATTTTTCTGAAAAACTTCAATTTTTGATGAATAGTGAAACCACTAAGTGGTACTTAAAAAACTGATTTTTCGTTTAAATGAAATTTTACCACCTCTGTGTTTTGAATTTCAAAAATCCGACATAAATGGTTGTCATTAAGGAGTAAAATGTGGTTCAATGGTATTAAAATAATTTTTTGGTGAATAGTAACTTTTATGTTTTTAATCGCGATTAGAGGTAATTAGTGTAATTTAAGGTAAAAATAAAGTTTTAATAATATGAGATGAGCTTGAAACATGTCCTACCCTCATTGGATGTGTCATGGAAGACCAAGAAAATCCATGGGTCAACTTGGGGACCCCATTGATCCACTTTGGTTGGGAAATGACATAAAAACGTTTTATTTAATGTAAAAGTAAAAATGACACAAACATGAGTTGTTTTACTAAAACAATTTTTACATGGGGTTATACAAGTCATATGTTTGAATATAAATATTCATTATAAATCTAAAAAT
Organism: Viscum album; assembly: GCA_963277665.1. Taxonomy (NCBI): domain Eukaryota; kingdom Viridiplantae; phylum Streptophyta; class Magnoliopsida; order Santalales; family Viscaceae; genus Viscum; species Viscum album. Next base: position 27,919,763 of record OY728150.1, on the reverse strand, counting down.
ATTTCCTACATCATGATATTTTTTTTATAATTTTTAGACATTAAATATATTAAATTATTTATGACATCATGATGATGCAGCGATTACCTCATTAATAAAGGATTTAAATAAAATGAAAAGATATTATAAAATCTATGACCTACACATGTCCAAAACCTATTGGATGGGTATATTTCGAACCCTTATCACCTTATCCCCGAATTATATCAATTTGGGACCTTTTTAATCCGAAAATCATTTTAAAATAAAGTAATATTTCTTTACTTTCCAAGAGTGCCCCTCCTCTCCTCTTATAAAAGGCCCCCACCTCTACCTCCTTACCCACACTTCCAAAGCCTTTGGGTCGGCCAACCCCTGCCCATTTTGTCTCTCCACTTCCCTCTATTACTCATTGAAGCCTCACTTTGGGAAGAAGTCTTCCCAAGGAAGCCTTTGATCTCAAACCAAAGGGAGTTACCCGATTTTAAGGTAATGTCTTCACTTGAGTACTTTTGTTTTATTTTACTTCTCCAACACCCTAACTCTTTTTATTAATTTATTTTTTAAAAAATCCAGTATCTTCAATGTAATAGGATGTTTTTATAAGAAGTATTAGAGCTACACTTACACACACCTACATCTAATGGTTAAAAAACATACTGTTTCTGTGGATGGCGAATTTTGGCCTCCCAAAATGATGATTGTTCAACATTCTTTTAACACCTTCAAAGGTGGCCATTAAGATGAAACTATATTTATATATGATATATAATATGTTTATGTTTTCTTTAGGCTTCTGTATTTTTCATTTTGGGCATACCTTTATGGTTTCCATTATGGGTAAACGTGATATCTTCATTTAAGGAAGTGCGGACTACCGCCCCCTCAAAGTGATTTGATTCATTAATACCATATGTGGGACGTATAAAGTATGGAGTTATGATATTATATATGATATTATACTAGAATTATAATATACCTTTATATCATTATGATTCCATTCTATAAAATATGAAATAGAAATGAAAGTAGCGTTCATGCGTACGTACGGCTTACCGTTTGCATGAATGGTGCATTTCATTTCTTACCTCTAAATGATTATGTAATATTATAAATGCATGCATGTACTGGATATATATGACATATATGATATCTACATCATGAATACCATTATGGATATAATGGATACATGAACAACTTGTAATTATAAAGGGTTTATTTTTTTACTCAAGTACCAATGATCGTTAAAACGAACGTTATTAACTTAAATAATTACATAGTGTTCATGACATGGAAATAAGTGATATAAAAGGAATAATGAACTTGAAAAAGGTTCTTAAACAAGTATAAATTAACTCAAGTTTATTATTCAGGAGATTAAATAAAGACCGAGTCAAGTCAGACCCGAGGTATGGGACTTCGTCTCAATCTCCTTTCATTGAGGCATATTTTGTTTTATACACAAGCTTATTTTATACGGTGTATAAACCCCTTTGACTTTTATGTTTATTCAAAAGGAATCTTTTTTATACGAATCGTTTACTAAACGAAAAAAGGGAATGTTTTTGTCGTACGTATTCGGCGACAACGACTTCTCCGCCGCCGTGACCATTTTTTGAGTTTCGGCTTCCTCTACAAGCCATACCTTTTTTTAAAAGAAAAATAAATACCATGTTTTAATTTTCTTTTATTTTGGTATTGAAAATGGTTTTCATAATGTTTTTATATCAATGTGTTGTATTGATATCTTGTGATTGAAAGGTGGAAATGTTATGTTTCCTTTATGCATGTTTTATGTGATACGATTATGTTGAGGTTCATGGGCATTATTATGAAGACGGGTGGTTCTGTGATAAACTAAGGGCGGGTGAGCCCGATATAGCTCTCCAATTCATTGGGTAACGCGAAGGAGTGAAACATTAAGGTTTCTCCAAAGAGATTTAGGTAATATACTGTGATGGGTATTTCAAACGTAACCAAGAGGGTTACTCCCTACGTAAAATGTTATGAATGCCTCATGTTACCTTTATGTCTTATGATTTCTATGATTTATTCATGATTTGATGAGGTATGTTAAAGTGCTTATGTTTTATAGGTAAAGTATGATTTCATTCTTATGTATATATGAACTTATGTTTCCTTTCCATATTTTTATAACCCATACTGAGCTTTTTATGCTCATCCCAAGTTTTTTTGAAATGTTTTTCACAGGTCAAGGGAAAGGTACATGATATGATGATAGTGTCAAGGAAGTGTCAAGAATGAATCCATTTTTTTTAAATATGTTTCCATTGATGGGAAAAAAGAATATTATCTTTATGTATCCACTTTGTTTATATTTGGAATGTAATGCAAGTTTTATGATCTAATTCTCTAAAACTCTAAACCTGAAAAGATCCTCAAGGTGTAATATTGTAATAACTCAAGATTAAGTAATGTTTAAGGCTGGGGATTTATAGTTGGTATCAGAGGTCGGTTTAGATAACTTTAGGAGTTAGAATTCTATTAAATAATTATCCAAAAATATTTTTTTTGAAATGATATAGCATTTGAAGATTACCATGTTGCTTCATCTAAGACATGTTTGTTCAGAATGGTTTTCCGCAGAGGAAACAAGGAAGTAGTGCTAGGAAGGCATACAGAAGGAAATAACATTCCGAATCAGCATCCTGAGATGGTCGGAATTGGAACTAAAAATTTTGTTGCAGTAATGGAGCAGTTGAATCAAGCGATAAATGGTGGTGGTATCCATGCACGAGATCAGCCAGATCAACCGCAGAGGAACATGTCAGTGGTGGAACATTTCATGAGGCAACACCCCCCATCATTCAGAGGATCATCTGACCCTGTGCTTGTTGAAGGGTGGATTAAAGCACTGGAGAAGATTTTTGATGTCATGGGGTGTTCAGAGAATCAAAAGGTTAGTCTTGCTATTTACCGTTTGGAGGATGAAGCAGATCAGTGGTGGTCGATGGTTAGAAATATCAGGGACGCTGATGAGATTGATGCTCTCGTCTGGGATGAATTCAAAGGTATGTTTCTTGAAAATTATTTTCCCAAGGCTGTTCGAATTAGGATGGAAAAACAATTCTTGGAATTGAGGCAAGAGGAAGACTCAGTGGCTACCTATGAAGAGAGTTTCACTCGATTGGCAAGGTATGATCCAAATTTTATCCGAGACCTTGATAGTAAAATCAATTGTTTTTACTCAGGATTAAAGCCAAAATATCGAAGGGCCTTAGCTTATCGTGAGTTTAAAAGTTATGAAAAGCTTGTTCGATGTGCTGAGAAGGTCGAAATGGAATTTTCCAATGATCAAGTGTTCTATAACAACCAGCAGAAGAAGAGACCGAGGTGGCAGGAGAAAGGGAAGAATTCTTCAAAAAAGTCTGATGGTAAGAAAACTAAGTTTCCAGTTTGTGATAAATGTGGGAAAAGGCATGCAGGGGAATGTCTTCTGAATTCTGGAAAGTGCTACCGATGTGGTAAGATGGGACATAAGGCTCGTGCACTGAAAAAGATCAAGGTGATGGTAAGTCCAAATTTGATTTACAGTTAGTGAAATGTTTTAAGTGCAATGAGATGGGTCACTATGAAAACGAGTGTCTGACAAAGAGCTTGAGTGATGGGAAGCAGTTAGACTACAAGCAGAAAGAGGTGGTGAAATCCTTTGCAACTACTTTAGCAGATGTCGGGCCATCAAATGAAGTTTTATCAGGTACTTTGTTTGTTTTTTCAGATTATTCCAGTGTGTTGTTTGATTCGGGGTCTACACATTCTTTCATCTCTGAAAACTTTTCTAGTAAAATGGGAATACAATCTCAAGAAATGACTCCTGGAGTTGTGGTAAAAACACCTGGGGGAAATGTTGAGGAAAAAAGAATTTATAAGAATCTTCCTATCCTTATCTGTGGAAAGAACCTACTTGCAAACCTTATTGTTCTACCTCTAGTAGAGTTTGATGTTATCCTGAGTATGGATTGGCTCTCTATTTACCATGCTAAGATTAACTGTAGATCTAAAGAAGTTTTTTTTCAGAAAGACTTTCAGTTTGTGTACAAGAATAAACCCTTACTATTGATAACATATCAAGAGGCCGAGAAACTTGTAAGAGATGGAAATGAATGTTACCTTGCACATATTGTTGAAAACAAAGGAACTGTTCAGATTAATGATGTGCCAGTGGTAAATGAGTATCCTGATGTTTTTCCTGATGAGTTGCCTGGATTAATACCAGATCGGGAAGTTGAATTTACTGTCGACTTAGTTCCTGATGCTAAGCCAATTTCAAAACCCCCTTATCGAATGGCTCAAATTGAACTTTTAGAGTTGAAGGAGCAATTGCAAGATTTATTAGAGAAAGGTTTTATTCGACCTAGCACGTCACCATGGGGTGATCATATTTTATTTGTTAAAAAGAAATATGGTTCAATGAGACTTTTCATTGATTATAGATCCTTGAATAACATCACTGTTAAGAACAAATATCCTTTGCCTCATATCGATGATTTGTTTGATCAGCTCCAGGGAGCTCAGTTTTTTTCAAAGATTGACCTGAGATCGGGGTACCATCAGCTGAAGGTAACGGAAGCATATGTTCCGAAGACTGTGTTTCGTAAAAGATATGGCCATTATGAATTTGTAGCAATGCCTTTTGGGATAACCAATGCACCTGCTGTATTCATGGACTTAATGAATAGAATTTTCCATGAGTTCTTGGATAAGTTTGTGGTGGTTTTCATTGATGATATTTTGGTGTTTTCTACAAGTAAAGAGGAGCATGAAAGACATTTAAGGTTTATTTTTCAAACCTTAAAAGAAAATAAATTGTATGGGAAATTTATCAAGTGTGAGTTTTGGTTGCAAAAAATTTCTTTCCTTGGTCACATTGTTTCTAAAGCTGGGATAACTGTTGATCCTGCAAAAACAAAAGTTGTGGAAGACTGGCCAAGACCCACAAATGTAACTGAGATTCATAGCTTCCTTGGTTTGGCAGGCTATTACCGAAGATTTGTTAGAAATTTTTCACGGTTATCTATTCCAATGACTAAGCTAACTCGGAAGGGTGTTAAGTTTATCTGGACAAAAGAATGTGATGATTGTTTTCAGGAATTGAAAAGAAGATTGGTGAATGATCCAGTTTTGGCACTACCTTCCAGGAATGGTGAGTTTGTTATCTACAGTGATGCTTCATTGAAAGGACTTCGTTGTGTCCTAATGCAGAATGATCAGGTAATTGCTTATGCTTCACGACAGTTGAAAACTCATGAGGTAAATTACCCTACACATGATTTGGAATTAGCTGATGTTGTTTTCGCTTTAAAAATTTGGAGGCATCATTTGTATAGAGTAAAGTGTGAAATATATACCGATCACAAAATTTTAAAGTATATATTCACTCAGAAAGAATTGAACATGAGACAAATGAGATGGCTAGAATTAATCAAGGATTATGATTGTACAATTCATTACCATCTGGGAAAAGACAATAAAGTGGCTGATGCTTTGAGTCGAAAAAATAATTCTTCATTAACAATGTTGTGTTTGGAACGTGATACTTTGGTTAAGGATTTGATGAACTTTGGCATAGAAGTTGTTGGATCAGGAAGTTCTTATGTTTTATTTCAGGTATCAGTGAGATCATCTCTATCAGACAGAATCAAGAAAGCACAGAAGCAAGACAGTGAGTTGCAGAAAAAGGTAGAGCTAGTTCAGAAGGGTAAGTTGCCTGAATTCAACATTGATAATGATTGTTTTTTGAGATTTGGTAAGAGATTTTCTGTGCCTTGTGATTCACAGTTGAAGAGAGAGTTGTTATGTTAAGCTCATAGTTCTCCGTTTTGAGTTCATCCTGGCAGTACTAAGATGTACAAAGATCTGCAGGAGTATTACTGGTGGGATGGAATGAATAGAGATATTGCTGATTTTACTGTGAAGTGTTTGACTTGTCAACAGGTTAAATCAGAGCGACAGTTACCGAAAGGGATGCTTCAGCCTTTACTAGTTCCAAAGTGGAAATGGGAGAATATATCCATGGACTTTGTTGTGGGATTACCGAAGACATCTCGAGGTAATAATGCAATCTGGGTTATTGTTGATCGCTTGACTAAATCTGCTCATTTCCTTGCTATACGAGATACTTTCTCTCTAGATCAACTTTACCGTCTGTATCTTAAAGAGATAGTCAGGTTACATGGAGTTCCTCTCTCCATTGTATCTGATCGTGATCCCAGGTTTACTTTTATCTTTTGGAAGGGCCTTCAGAAGTCGTTGGGTACTGAATTAAATTTTAGTACAAAATTTCATCCTCAATCAGATGGGCAGTCAGAACGAACAATTCAGACATTGGAGAATATTCTACGTTCTTTCTCTATGGATTATCAGGGAAGTTGGGACCAACATCTTTCTTTGGTTGAATTTTCATATAATAACAGTTTTCATTCCAGTATACAGATGGCACCATTTGAGGCGTTATATGGGAAGCAGTGTCAAACTCCAGCTTTCTGGGATGAAGTGGGTGAAAGGAAGTTGATGGGACCAGAATTGGTAGAAGAGATGGAAGAAAAATTTCAGCTGATTCAGAAACACATGAGAATAGTTCAGAGTAGGCAAAAGAGTTATGCGGACAACAGGATGAAGGATCTCCCTTTTGAGGTAGGTGATCATGTTTTTCTCAAACTATCACCATGGAAAAGTGTGATGCGATTTGGTAAGAAAGGAAAGTTGAGTCCAAGGTTCATTGGACCATATGAAATACTAGAGAGAGTTGGATCAGTTGCTTACCGAGTGGCTTTACCTCTGAGTTTATCTTAGGTACATAATGTTTTTCACGTTTTGATGTTGAGAAAGTATATGCCAGATCAATCTCATGTTTTGAGTCCAGAGGTAGTCCAGTTGGAAGAGAACTTATCTTATGAGGAACAACCGTTACAGATTCTTGACCACAGGGAGCAAGTGTTACGGAATAAGGTGATTAATCAGGTAAAGGTTTTGTGGAAAAACCACATGATGGAAGAGGCAACATGGAAATCTGAAAATGCAATGAGGGATAAGTACCCACATTTATTCGATATGTAAATAAATTGCGGGGATGCAATTTTCTACAGGGGGTAAGGATGTAACATCCCAAGTAAGTAATTAATAATATATATTTTTATCTATGTCTATTAATGAATTAGATAGTGTTTTAGAGGCTTAAAATGAAAATAAATCCAATCTTAAGCATGGAATACACTAATATTTTTAAAAGATTGTTTTACTGCCTTTTGATGGAAAACCATTTTTAAATCTATCTTTTGACAATTTTATAAGCTATGTTTTTCAAAATAAAATTATTATTTATGATTGGGACATCAAAATTTACTTTGTGTGAATTTTTGGTATTTTTCTGATAAAGTTCATTTTTTTAATGAATAGTGAAAATGTTTTATTTTAATTCAAAAACTCTTTTTAATATAATTTATTTAGATGATTAGATTATCTTTTGAATTGATTTTGAAGTGAAATTAGAATATATTTTTACCATTTAATCCAATTGTGGTCATTGGAATCAATTTCACTTAGAAATTGGACTTAAACTGGTGTCAATCTTTTGATACTTATTGTTTCATAAAAACACGCTATTTGTCATGACAGAGGAAATTAATTATTAAATTAATTAATTCAACTTATATGTTTTGAATTTTGTAAAATAGACAACATTTTTTAATTCAGAATATAAAATATATCTTGGGGTAAAGTTTTGGTATTTTTCTGAAAAACTTCAATTTTTGATGAATAGTGAAACCACTAAGTGGTACTTAAAAAACTAATTTTTCGTTTAAATGAAATTTTACCACCTCTGTGTTTTGAATTTAAAAAATCTGACATACATGGTTGTCATTAAGGAGTAAATTTGGTTCAATGGGATTAAAATAATTTTTGGTTAATAGTAACTTTTATGTTTTTAATCGTGATTAGAGGTAATTAGTGTAGTTTAATGTAAAAATAATGTTTTAATAGTATGAGATGAGCTTGACACATGTCCTACCCTAATTGGATGTTTCATGGCCGACCAAGACAATCCATGGGTCAACTTGGGGATCCCACGGAGCCACTTTGGTTGGGAAATGACATAAATAACTTTTTATTTAATGTAAAAGTAAAAATGACACAAACATGAGATGTTTTACTAAAACAATTTTTACATGGGGTTATACAAGTAATATTTTTTACTATAAATATTCATTAGAAATCTAAAAATATTTCCTACATTATGATATTTTTTTATAATTTTTAGACATTAAATATATTAAATTATTTATGACATCATGATGATGTAGCGATTACCTCATTAATAAAGGATTTAAATAAAATGAAAAGATAATGTAAAATCTATGTCTTACACGTGTCCAAAACCTATTATATGGGTATATTTAAAACCCTTATCACCTTATCCTCGAATTATATCCATGTGGGACCTTTTGAATCCGAAACTCATTTTAAAATAAAGTAACATTTTCTTTACTTTCCAAGAGTGCCCCTCCTCTCCTCTTATAAAAGGCCCCCACCTCTACCTCCATACCCACACTTCCAAAGCCTTTGGATCGGCCAACCCCTGCCCATTTGGTCTCTCCACTTCCCTCTCTTACTCCTTTAAGCCTAACTTTGGGCAGAAGTCTTCCCAAGGAAGCCTTTGAGCTCAAACCAAAGGGAGTTACCCAATTTTAAGGTAATGTCTTCACTTGAGTCCTTTTGTTTTATTTTACTTCTCCAACCACCTAAACTCTTTTTATTCATTTCTTTTGTAACAACTCCAGTATATTCAATATACTAGGATGTTTTTATAATAATTATTCTAGCTACCCTTACACACACCTACATCTAATGGTTAAAGAACATACTGTTTCCGTGGATGGCAAATTTCGGCCTCCCGAAACGATGATTGTTCAAAATTCTTTTAACACCTTCAATGGTGGCCATTAAGATGAAAATATATTTATATATGATATATAATATGTTTAGGTTTTCCTTAAGCTTCTGTATTTTTCATTTTGGGCATACCTTTATGGTTTCCATTATGGGTAAACGCGATATCTTCATTTAAGGAAGTGCGGACTACCGCCCCCTCAAAGTGATTTGATTCGTTAATACCATATGTGGGACTTATAAAGGATGGAGTTATGATATTATATATGATATTACACTGGAAGTATAATATACCTTTATATAATTATGATTCCATTCTATAAAATACGAAATAGAAATGAAAGTAGCGTTCGTACGTACGTACGGCTTACCGTCTCCATGAACGGTGCATTTCATTTCTTACCTCTAAATGATTATGTAATATTATAAATGCATGCATGTACTGGATATATATGAAATATATGATATCTACATCATGAATACCATTCTGGATATAATGGATACATGAACAACTTGTAATTATTAAGGGTTTATTTTTTACTCAAGTACCAATGATCGTTAAAATGACCGTTATTAACTTAAATAATTACATAGTGTTCATGACATGGAAATAAGTGATATAAAAGGAATAATGAACTTGAAAAAGGTTCTTAAACAAGTATAAATTAACTCAAGTTTATTATTCAGGATATTAAAGAACGACCGAGTCAAGTCGGACCCGAGGTATGGGACTTCGTCTCAATCTCCTTTCATTAAGGCATATTTTGTTTTATACACAACCTTATTTTATATGGTGTATAAACCCCTTTGACTTTTATGTTTATTCAAAAGGAATATTTTTTATACGAATCGTTTACTAAACGAAAAAAGGGATTTTTTTTGTCGTACGTATGCGGCGACAACGACTTCTCTGCCGCTGTGACCATTTTTTGAGTTTCGGCTTCCTCTACAAGCCATACCTTTTTTTTAAAGAAAAATAAATACCATGTTTTACTTTTCTTTTATTTTGGTATTGAAAATGGTTTTCATAATGTTTTTATATCAATCTGTTGTATTGATATCTTGTGATTGAAAGGTGGAAATGTTATGTTTCCTTTATGCATGTTTTATGTGATACGATTATGTTGAGGTTCTTGGGCATTATTATGAATACGGGTGGTTCTGTGATAAACTAAGGGCGGGTGAGCCCGATATAGCTCTCCAATGCATTGGGTAATGCGAAGGAGTGAAACATTAAGGCTTATCCGAAGAGATTTAGGGAATATATTGTGATGGGTATTCCAAATGCAACCAAGAGGGTTACTCCCTACGTAAGAATGTTATGAATGCCTCAAGTTACCTTTATGTCTTATGATTTCTCTGATTTATTCATGATTTGATGAGTTATGTTAAAGTGCTTATGTTTTATGGGTAAAGTATGATTTCATTCTTATGTATATATGAACTTATGTTTCCTTTCCATATTTTTATAACCCATACTGAGCTTTTTATGCTCATCCCAAGTTTTTTTGAAATGTTTTTCACAGGTCAATGGAAAGGTACTTGATATGATGATAGTGTCAAGGAAGTGTCAAGAATGAATCCATGTTTAATTTTAAATATGTTTCCATTGATGGGAAAAAATAATACTATCTTTATGTAACCACTTTGTTTATATGTGGAATGTAATGCAAGTTTTATGATCTAATTCTCTAAAACTCTAAACCTGAAAAGATCCTCAACGTGTAATCTTGTAATAACTGAAGATTAAGTAATGTTTAAGGCTGGGGCCTCATAGTAATACCATAAAAAATAGTGTTGTATATACCCCAAACTATTCTAAGTTTTGTGTGTAGCGTAAGATTAACTTGGTGTTGTGTATATCGCAAGACAAACATATCAATTTAATAAAAGGCATATATTTAATGTTTCATGACATTAAAAATATCAAAAATCATTAACCAATTCTTAAAAATATATTTCTCAAAATCTCAGGGCATTACATTCTACCCACCTTAAAATGAATTTATCCCTCAAAATTCACCTAGGTAATTAAAGATTTAATAATTGAAATATACAATCCTAGAACCCCACATCGTACAAATGAATACTAACACTTCCTAGCTGACTGAAAATTCCTTTTTCTAATTTTTAAAAACACTTCATGGGTAAGTGAGAACCGACTAACACTTCCTTTAAAATGGGACTTTTTGAAACATGACAATTATACAAAATAACTCATAACTATATTTACACATGGGATAACACTGGTGGAAAGTTAAAACATGGACATGGAAGAGAAATATAACCATCACATTCTGATTGAGAGTGATATAGAAAACTTTTAGGAGAAATTTTAGAACCACAAATCCATAAATCTGTGATGATCTAAAGACCAATTGATTCATCAGAAAATAATATACTAGGATATCATTTTTAGTTTCAATAACATTTCTCTGTAGTTTAAGAACATTCATGACAAGATATACATACTTGATTTCGTAAAATATCACCTATTGTTGTGCATATATAAATTTCAACATCATATTTTATTCCAAGAAATGAAGTTTATTTTTTCATTCTTAAAAAATTAGCAGATCTCCTGATTCATAAATTGACTGTTATTTCATTCAATCAGTCCTTGTCACAAAAAAATGGTTTGAAGAAGTTATCCAATATTGATAAATCATCATATGGTGATGTAACACTTTAATCTATAAAATCACTTAAAAAATTAACCTAATAAATTTCCTAAATTTTTAAGTTGTAACCCTTCCAAAATATCATTTACGCTTTATCCCATCAATAATATCTCACCTTATACCAAAAAAAATTCATTAAAAAATTGGATCCATCCATATATTAATAGAATTTAAAATGTGATTTTATTATTCCATAATCCATGTAGAGGGATATAATCACCTGAAACATCACTAATGAATTAATAATAAGATTTTCATTTAGATTAATCGTACAAAATCGATCATGAAATTCTACTAAGGAGCAGAGTATAAGTGATCTCTATTTATCATGATTAAATTCACCCATTGTGATTTCATAATATTTCCCTTTTCCTTTTTCTATATAGGTTGTTTCAAATTATCATCCACATTAGTCCTTGTATGGGATAACTTTTTAGAATAATGGAGAAACTCCGTGTAATTGAAACATGAAAGAATGGTTTGTGCATTATGTGTGGATTTCTCTTTATTCGAATCATTAGATAACTTCTTGACATTACATGGACATTAATTCGCTTAATGACCTTCCCTTCAACACATAAAACATTTAGTAGTCCTTTTATGAAAATTTCCTCTATTTTTCATCCCACACATTGTGAATAATGTACGGATCATTTTTTCCTCCATGGTTGTCATATTTTCCTTTAAACTCAATATTTTTTTTGGTGAAAATCATGAGATTGATAAACAATTAAAACTTCAATTCATCCCTTCATATCACATCAAACAACTTATTAATTACTAATAACTTCTCTTATAACCAAGTAATTCTTAAGACTATGTTTTCAGGCCACAAAATAATTGATCAATTTTACTCTCATGTAGGATAATAATACCTAAATATTACCTCACAATCCATGAAAATGATTCATCATAGGAACCGAATGATTCATCATATTTTTTACTGAGATCAGGGACTTCTTTTTCCAGCTTTGTATGAAGAATATGAGGACAATACCAAATGAAAAATAAGTTCATGAATATTCTTCAATCTATGAATTAAATTTCATCTTTTCCTCTAATTTTCATAATAATATTATTCCATTGATCTTCCTCACCTTCTAGAAGGTAGACTGCTAGAGTGACTTTTAAATACACTGAACACAATATAACATAAAATATATTTTTTTGTGGTAATGATCCATTTTTCAGAAAAAATGGTTCATCAAAACTATTTAAAGAAGGTGGGTGTTTCTTACTGAAGAACTCAATAGATTTTTGTTTCCTCTTTTTATCGTTTGGATGTTCATGATGATTAATAGCTTCAGAAATCAGTGTGACAATAGCAATAAGGGTTTTCATTATATATCACATAATATTCAGTTTCTCAAGAGTAAAATCATTTCATTTCCCATTTCATTCATCATTAATGTGGTTTATTCAGGTTTCATTCATATATTAACACCAAAAATCATAGGGTGATAAACACTTAGCATAGGGGAAAGCCACGTAATCATGAAATATTACATACATGGTGCCTAAATCATGACACCAACATTTAAATATATGAAACCATAGGATTATCCTTTGTGAAATCCATAGACATATCCTTTGTAATATACCTAGGGATCTTACAAATGTTTTTTCATTATAGTTTCCAAAGGATGACTAAAACATTCCTTTGATACCAACTATAGCGGTTGAGGCTTAACAAACACGGATATTAAATTGTTTTATATGAATATTTAGTATATTAAAAAATTAAATACCTGAGGATCATAATAGTATAGTGTATTTGGAAACATGGAACAAAATATTCCAACTTGGTGGATGATCATTAATATTTCCAACAAATATCATCCCCTTTTGTACTTCTACTTATAACATTCCTTCATAAACTGGGGAATGGAAACATAAGAAAAGAGGGATCTCATATACTCAATAAGGGTAAACAAGGAAGATAAACATGATCATAAGGGTATGAGAATGAGATCAAAACATTCTAATATCATAAATTGTATATCAAATATCATAAATGTGAATAATTTCATATATATTGTTAGTCCATAAGACATAAATAATAAGGGAATTTGGAGCATAAGACATGAAATCATAGCATTTGAATAAGACCATAAATTGGTGGAATACATATAAGATTATAAAATCCTATGTCAAGGATTCCTACCATGAACTACATAAAATGATATGTTTGTAAAAATACCATATGTACCAACTTTGGGTTTGAGATTCCCTCCTTTGTACCATTCAGTTTTATTCTTGAGATTCGCTCTCATGTAACCTTATGTTTGGGCATTTGAAAGGCCTCCTATATACCCTTTTGTTTTGGGAGTCTGATTGCCTCTTATGTACCCTATTGTTTTGGGCATAAGATTCCAAATTTTTTTAGGCTTGGTATTTCGTCACGTGTACTTTCATGTTTCGTGAATAATATTCCCTCTTGTTTTGGTATTGGGAATCCCTCCTATGTACCCTCTTGTTTCGATATTAAGACACCCTCTTATTTTGGTATTATTATACCCTCCTGCTTTGGGCCTGGGATTCCCTCCCTTGTTCCTACATGAGATCATAATACATTTATCATTAATAAATTCATTGGAATGAGATATAGTTCCCACCCATTAAATAATGAAATCATAAATTCGTGTTCCGGACGATAACAAAACATTCATCATATCAGGACCCAATAAAATAGATGGGTTTTATAAACATAAAATCATTAGTCATGAAATGAAAGGGGAATAATTAACATTTAATCACATCATAACATATGTAAAATATATAGGTTTCCAAATAATTTCATTAAATCATAACCTTTAAAAAGAAGCGGGTTCCAAAATCATATAACCCATAAAAGTGAAACGGGTATCATAAACATCCTCCAATCAAAACATAAACCAATCAAGAATAAATATGAATGGTATTATTTGATTATGTCCAAAATAAATCATAAACTATATCAATGTCTTCCATAATAGTTGAATTGGTATTTTTAAGGATGATTAGGATAATTTTTTAAGAACGATAACCTTTCTTTCAAATTCCATTTTTAAAACATAGGACCAATTAAAAATATTCTTATTCATAATTTGAAAACCTATAAATTATGATTTAAAATCTGTTAAAAAATTATTTATGAAAATATAGTTTCTAATTTTAAAAACTCTTTTTAAAAGATAAATCATTTAGAAAAATGTTTTCTCTTAAAATATCTTCAAAAACTTATAAAATAATGTTTAAATTATTTTTGAAATCATTTTACCTGGAAAATACATTGAAAACATATAAATATATATTAAACCCATATTGAAAATCATTTTCCTTAAAAAGTTATAAAAGGGTATTTAATATGTTTAAAAAATTAAACATAAAATATTTTTGAAAACATTTTTTTAGAAAACGCGATTTTGGAAGAACATGTATTTGGGACCAAAAAAAGAAATAATTTCATGTTTTCTTAAAAAAAATAGAAAGTATATTAATTAAAAAAGAGTTTAAAATTATAATAGTATAGTAAAATATAATATATAAATATAAAATAATAAAATTCTAGTGTTTTCATAAGATTTGGAACATAATATTTGATAAATGGAAGCATAATCATAAAGAATCCTGATACATGATGAGATTGTAGCAATAAATTATAACCATATTGGTAAATTTGACACATAATCTACCTGATATATTAATATTACATGAAGATTAAAATATCTTGATATAAGTATATTCATGATATAACACATCACAAGGTAGTATATACACCCCATAGAAAAATATAGGCTCATAACATGGTATATATCTCAATGAAGGAAACTTGAGACAAAACAATTACTTTACCTATTGGGTACCTTTTGAACCATAAAACCCGTAAAATAAATATTATAATATGGATATATAAATACCCCAAAAATTAATTATGATAATCATAGAATACATTCATCAAAATTTTATAAACCACAAAAAATAATTGATTGGTGTATAAGGCATGTATCACACGGATATAAAACGTGAGATGAGAAAACCCTTACCTTTGGACGTGACGTTATTCATAAAATTTCAGTCCTCCTGTATAATAAATATAAATTTATTATAAATATAAAAAATATATAATTATATCTAATACCACATATGATTTTATTATGACTTTATATTCCACATTTAATAATAACTCAATGTTAATGATATATTTTGGGTAATATCCTCTTCCTTTTTCATATAAGATTTGGCTTGTTATTCTTGATACTCTTAGTTATATAGTGATTTAATTATTTAAATAATTTAACACATGATATAAATATCATATATATTCAGTATATATTTATTTATAATAATATACAAAAATACATAAATATGAAATGGAATACACCATTCATGGAGATTGTTGGTCATATATATGCATGAATGTTGTTTTGATTTTATTGCGGTATTGAAAGAAAGAAAGAAATATATATATATATGTGAATATATATATGATATCATTATAGTATAATTTTTTGTATAATATATATCATATAATTTCACTAAAACCATCCTTAATACATACCATGTAAAGTGTGAATGAATCTCGTCACTTTGAGGAGGCGGTAGTCTACACGTCCACAAACAAATTTATCATATAAAAAAAAGAAAGCATGAAGATATGTTTTATATAATAATAAAATTAAAATAAATAAAACATAAATATAAAAAATGAATATATAATATAAAAACATATTTTTCATCATAATTCCAACCCATGAGAGGTGGTAATGGAAAAAACGAACAACATCATTTCGTGATGTGGTAGTTCATCACACACAAGAATGGTATGTTCATTACCCATTATATTTACATGTGTGTAAGTGTAGGTAGATCCCATATAATGCAAAAATATTATTAAATTTAGTATACATAGGTTATTATATAATCATTGAAACAGAATAGTTGAGTGGATGGAGAATGAAAATTAAACAAAAGTTCTTGAGGATGGGTGTTTCCTCTTCTATGAGTAACACCTTTCCATTTTCACCAAAGGGATTTCTATATTGGATTAGTACTAGAAGGAAGGATTCTAGTATGAGGGGAGTTATTTTTTATCTTAATTGAGAAAATTTTATAATATCCAAAGTGATTGATAGGTTTTAATAAGTGGGAGGGGTGAGTGCATTTTTATAGTGGAGGAGTGGCATTCTATTAAATTTTTAAAAGAGAATTCCACAATAATTTTTCCCATTTCAATTGGATACCATTATTTTCAATATTATATATAGGGGTTATGGGATCTAAATATTAACATAAAATGGATTTTGAAAAAGTTTATAGGTCATTTTGGGTCTTGTGTTTAAGGTTTAGTCCTTCACTAAGTTAATTTTTCTCTTAATCGATGTAGTTAATTTTAATCACGTTCAATAATATTATTAGTAAAATCTAATTTTAAATTAGTAGATATTATAAATTTTTTTATTTCAAATATGTAACCAATTTTACAAATTTCTAATGCCATAAGTGGTATAAATTAATTCAAATATACTCTTGCATACGGGACGACACAAAGAGTTTTTAATACAAAAAAGGTACGAATGTTTGAAATGTTTTTATATCCAATTTTTAATACCATGAACCAAAAATACTAGAGTGGGTGCAATATTTCATTAAATTGGAATGATTACAAAGAATTATTATCCTGAAAGACCAAATAGTTCTGTAGTTTTGGAAAACCTGATACATACATAGGTTCAATATTACCAATTGAAATGAAAAATAACATACATGTTTTATTGGGAACATCTACAACACTAAGTTTATCCATGAAATTCATTCATAATAAACCTCTCCACATCCTGGGAAAAAATAAAACATAAGAAAATTGGTGATCTCATTTACTCAGTAAGGGAAAAAAATACAGTGGAAGATATAATAAACATAAAAATTAGTCATCGTGACTAACTAAAAAACATTCCATTAAAAATAAACATGTACATGTTATGGTAGGAATAAGAGATGAATAAATAATGTCATGATAAAACATAATCATGGGTATTCTAATAGTTGAGTAACCACATAAAAATTTAATTACTAGCTTCATAATGAGGTAATTCATAATGAGGGACGTCATAACCATACCATGGAGGCCTCGTGCCAAGACCATAAATAACAATATTATCAAGGCCTCATGCCAAGACCATAGTTTGTCTCATGAGACCTACTGATTCACCGAGGGGATAAAGAGGGCCCCAACTAACACGTACTAATTCCAATGAATTCCTCATAATAATGGGGATCAAAATAAACAATATACCCATTAATATTGAAACTGACATATGAATTGAAAATAACAATACCTAATCACTAAACATAAACACTAACCATTCAGATTAATATAGTGAATGGTTTCAATATATTACATCCATAGTAAAACTAATCATGAAAAATTAAATAAAAAATATTGTATGATATCATAGAATATAAACCTAAATGGATTATAATATTCAACAAAGGATGTTTATATAGATGAAGATACATTTAAATGATACCATTGCAAAATCTTTGAGGAAATAATCCTTAAAAATTCCAACGAGTCTCATATAACCTTGAAACATTCAAATAATAATCCCTTATAATATCATGAGAATAAGGAGAGTCTTCATATGATATAAAAAAGGGAACTACATACACATCAAGTAGAAAATAAGTGGTTAACAAGGAATATTTCTCATAAAAGTTAAAGTGAGAAGAGAAAAATTCTTTTCTACTTTGGAAAGAAGATTTCTTTTGGAAAGTCAATTATAATTGCCATGAAATCAGATTGTAAAAATTTATATAACATAAAATAAAATTTATGTTCATTGAAATTATATTTTAGGCATAAATAATGTATTATTGAGGTGAAATCAATTAAAAAGAGTTTTTAAAGATTCTTTTGAAATAAAACATTGTAGTGCGGTTTGACGAAATTATTACAGGATTTTAAAGAAAAAAAGGCATGTTTTGTTTCATAAAACCAGAAATGAACCAAAATTTATTTTTAATGTTAAAATTTATGATTTTATAAATATAAATATGTCTTAAAATAGATTATATATGGGGATTCAAAACAGGTAAGAATTCAATATGTTCTTTGAATATGGATTTCATTTCAGAATTGTTTTGAAAGATTATTTTAAAATAGATTACTCCCCATAAAATAAAGAAGAATTATTATTGGTACACATATATAGAACATTCAAACATAATTTATGAGGATACTAAAGGAATAAAAATTAATTTCATTGAGGTTAGTAGTGAATAATAGCAACCCGGAAGAAAATAGAGGTTCGAGTAGAAAATACTTAAAACATTGTAATCAATTGAATCATATGCCCCAAAATTAATAATCATAAAATGGTAAATTTAATATCATTAAAATAATGATATTATTGGTTTGAAACATCAATTGGAAGTATAAATACATCATACACAAGTAGTAGTGGTGAATACGGAATATCTCACAAAAAAATGGAAGTGAGATGAAGAAACCCTTACCTTAAGTCAAAAGGTGTTCTCCATTTGATCTTAATGACATGAATAATGATATTTAGGTTAATTAATTAATTATTACATATAATCCTATTCAATTAATTTATTTATTATAACTTAATTTTGTTCATTCATGTACATTTTGATGGGTTAAGAGGTTTAATTTCATTGTTCGGGGTTGTTTGTTTTATGATCGGTATAATTATATACATGAATAGAGAATCATGTAAAATGATGATGTTTTCATAGAATTAAATTTACATGTTATTATTTACCATAAATAATTTTAAATGTTTGTAAATTTAATTTTTTTAGTTGGCATGAAGATGAATCATTATAGAAATTATTTAATGATAACTGTTTGGGTAAATTAGGAGTTTTTGAACACAAAGAACTCATTTTTCATTATAAATAAAAACAAATGTGTAAAAAACATTAAAAACCATATAAGAGAAATAATAAATATATTATATTATGGTTCGACCATTATAATTGTTTCTTGACAGGAATTTAAGAAGGTAACAGAAATTGAAAACCCTTTTTCCCTGACTGGTAAATTAGCACATCTTGGACGATGTTTTTTACTACTAGAATAAAAGAAGGGTAAATAAGATATGATAATAACATATTAAATCATCATAAAAAATTAAATTACATTTATGTTTGTGTGATTTTACTAACATTTGTATGAGGAGATTCCATGATATAAAATAAAACAAAAAAACATAAAAATAAAGTAAAAGAATTGAAAGAGAAATTTACCTCTTGAATTAATCTATATTGAGAGCCTATTTAGGGGAGAGGATTTTGTGTTCTTATGGGACCAAGGGATTATGTACATGGGGTAAGATCTTGGGAGGTTTTTTTGGCAAAATTATATATGGAACACTTATTTAGAGGAGTGAAGAGAAGAGGTAAGGAGGAGTGGTATTTATAGTGGAGGAGAGGAGCGGTTTCTCATTATTTTCAGCATTAGTTGAATGTTTTTGTGCAATACTGTGTATTTTCATGATTAATGTGACTAAAAATAGTAATAAGATCATTTTATTTCGAAACAAGTGTTCCTACATCAACCGTACATAACTTATGACTCAATAAACCATGTATTTAGCATTTATTGTAAACTATCATATTTTATTATTCATAAAGAATTTAAGTATTTTAAAAAATCCCAAAAATTCACCCAAATAATTTTTGACAAGGAGAATCCAAAAATGGACTCCTTTTTATCAAAATAATTTTCTAAATATTTGAAATTTAATTTTTAAATTAAATCATTATTTACTTGAAAAATACATATTTTATATTTAAACGTACTTTTATAATTCTTTCAAAAATTTACTATGGTATCATAAAATTATCCTAAAATCACTGGACAAAAAGAATATTTATTTAGAAACACATTTTATGAAAATTAATTAATTTATTAATTTATAATTTTAATTAAATATTTAAAACTCACAAAAATATGAAACCTTAATTAATAACTTATAAAATATTATACTTCATTTATAAGGTGCCTAATTTTATTTATACTTTTGTCAGTGTGGTTAATATTAATAAGGGAAACATATATATACATATTTTTATATAACTATTCATAAGGGAATATTATTATTTTTATGGTTATGTTACTATTCACAAAAAAAATTATGTTTGTTCGATTAGACTCAAAAAATCACCCTGAACGCAACTGTGAATGTCATATTTTAAAAATTAAATCATAGAAGTTGGAAAATTATGTTTATTAGATAAGTTATAAAAATGTTTTGTTTTTAGTCACTCGGTGTTTCATGTATTCAATATCAAATTTATTTGTGAATCCTTAGGGTGTTACATTCTCCCCTCCTTACAAAAATTTCATCCTAAAAATTTTGAAATTGAATTTCCAAAGTTAATGGTTGATACTTAAAAATTACCTAATGGGAAAACCACATAAATAAATATGATTAAAATATCATCTTAATAAGAGGGAAAGTAAAATGCATCGGTGACTACAAAACTACGCATTCTAATTAGATAAAATGGTCATAGAAGAATAATCAAACCATCATGTTCTGATGGAAAGTGATTGAGAACATGGTAAGATGAAATATCACTACCACAAAACCATAAACTATAGTTATGGAAACAATAATAATAGGAAAAAATTTTTGTTTAAGACTCTTTTCATATATTTGAGGAATTATTCCACCATATAAGAGTATAAATATATGTTTCTATTTCATAAACAAAATATTATTCTTTTTTGGGTCTTGAACTGTCTATACTTCATATATTAGCATGGGTTGCATCATGTTATGTCATTAAACTCTAAATCCTCATAAAATGATAAAATTAAAGTATTTCATAAATTTTTTAACTTTCCAAAAGATAATTATACCCCACTTTATAATCATTCCCATATCTATCCTACTTAATATATCTACTACCTTATATGCCTTTAATCAACATGAAGGAGCTCTAAAATTTCACATTCAAACATGGGAATATATTCATCATGTATCCTATTAAAATATTGTAATAAATAAAATTTCCATAAAACCTTATTGAAAACATGCATTCATCCTTAAACATGTTATTGGATATATTCCTTATATCCATAAATGTTGTAAAATCCATTAATGATAGAATAGAACACTTATTGACAACTCCATAATTAGTTTGAAGGTAGTTAGTACTTATCCAAATAATCATTTCATAATCATTATCTTAGTCATTAGGAAAATATTTAGGGTTGTCTTTACCTCATCCATATACTTTCCCAAGATATAAACTTTCTACTAAGTCACTTATCTTTGGTACAATTCATTATACGGCCTAAAATGCTTAATGAAATAGTACTATCATACAATCCTCGTATATTCCACAGTACATATAACCAGTAAATTGATGATAAAATATTCAAATGACATGATTCTAGATGATGCATATTTATCATTACACTTCATGGACAGGAGTATCATAATTTGATCATTATCCAGTAACCTCATTTGGGGCATATTCCTTTCACGGTTGGGACATTGATTCGTATAGTGTCCCATTTCTGTGTAGTTAAAGCACTGTACATTGTAAACAATTTTATTAACCTTTAAATCATGAAATTTTTTTCCCTTTTCTCCACACATTTAACATAATCCTTTTCCTTTTATGAAGTCTTCATAGTTTTTCTTCCACAAGTACCACATGTTGGAAAACTAACATTTTTATCCTTCCCTCTATCCATTCATTCCTCTTACACCCTCTACTTATCTTTCTTCCCTTTAAATCCATAGGAGTAAAGGGATTATTTATATACCTTTATCAAACATGGTATTATCTCCTCATATAATGAGGATACTTTGGATACTATATTCCTTATAATTGGTAGCTTATGACCATAAGACATTTGATCCTTCATACTATTTACTTCATGTGAATTGGTGAAGTTCTCATTCCTTGTACTAGGTTCCATTTCTAATAAATTCTATATACTATATTAGATCATAAAATTATGAGCTCTAAATAACCCTAAACATGGTATAGTACATAACAAATATTTATGCATAACAAATCCAAGAACTATATACTTTGATGCTTTAGGGGAATAAATCCTTCATAATTTCATGTAATGAAAATGTAAATTATCCTAGGCATATCCCCTAGTAGTGTCAAACATAGTGCGCAATAACACTCTTTTTCATGTACCAGGTTACCCCAGTTCAAGCCAAAAACACCTTTTCGAAGTTGTTAGTCCTAGGTACATCAGTTCCAGAACCACGCCCACTTGTAGTATCAAGAAAGTGATTTATTTTCTAGGAAGATCCATATAATCCATTCCTTACCAAATTTATAGTATGTTCGGGTATGTGTATCATAAATTCTATCTTAGGGTTTTGATCCCTAATATATATTTTGTAAATCTAGTTTCTAGGTTTTCAATTTAATATACTTTGATACCAACTATAACGCCCTGACCCCAGAAGCCAAGAGTTAGTGAATTATTTCATTACATTTTAATGATTTAGAGGAAGTTGTATCCTGAAGTACCAAATAGTTTAGATTTTTTGGAATTCAAGATACATACATAGGTTCAACATTACAACTTGAAATAAAAAACAGTAGATATGTTTTTTGGAACATCGACAACACTATGTTTATCCCTATAATTAAATCAAAATACACCTCTTCGCATCCTGGGGAAAAAATAAAACATATGAAAAGGGGTGATCCATGATGCTCAGTAAGGGTAAACTACATAGTGGAAGATATAATAATCATAATCATTAGGCATGATAAATAACTAAAACCACATTCCATTAAAAATAATCTTGTACATACTATGGAAGAAATAAGAGCTAAATAAATAATTCAATAATAAAACATAGTCATGCATATTCTACTAGATGAATAACCACATGAAAATTCAATTATTAGATTCATAATGAGATTATTCGTAATTCAAGACATCATAACAATAATGTCAAGGCCTTTTCCAAAGATCATAAATTATTATACTATCAAGGCCTCATGCCAAGACTATAGTTTGTCTCATGAGACCTACCGATGCATCGAGGGGCTATAGCGGGTGCCAGCAGACACTTACTAAGTCCAATTAATTCTTCATATTAATGGGAATCAATATAAACAACATATAAATTCATATTAAATATAACATATGAAATGTAAATAACTTTCCCCAATCATTAACCATAAATACAAACCATTCAGAGTAATATGGTGAATGGTTTCAAGATAGAACATCCCTAGAAAAACTAATCATAAACCATTTGAAAAAAAATGGTGGTTTAGATAAAATGATTTAAAACTCAATAAATTACAATATTCAACAAATTATGTTGACATAGATGAATAAAATTTTAAATGAGACCATTGAAAATTTTTGTACGAAATAATCCTTCAACATTTCAAAGTGTCTCATTCCACCTTGAAAAATTCAAATCATAATCCCAAAAAATATCATGAGAATTAGTAGACTCTTGATATGATATACCAAAGTGTAGTACATACCCCAAAATCAAGAAATAATTGTTGAATAAGTAATATATCTCAAAAATGATAAAGTGAGATGAGAAAAAACCTTTTTACTTTTGAAAGAAGTGTTCTTTTTTGGAAAATAATTTTTATTTGTCATGAAATAATATTGAAAACATGAATATCCCAAAAAAATAAAATTTAAGGCATTGAAATTATATTTCAAGAATAAATAAATTCTTATAGAGGTGTAATCATTTAAAAAGAGTTTTTAAAGATGCTTTAGAAATAAAACTTTTTAGTGCGGTTTAAGGAAAATATTAAAGGATTTTAATTTGAAAAGGCATGTTTGCTTTCTTAAACCAAGAAATGAACAAAAATATATTTTTCATGTTAAAATATTTTATTTTATAAATTTAAATATCGATTAAAATACATTATAATGTGAACTTCAAAATATGTAAGAATTCGAGACATTCCCTGAATCAGGCTTGCAATTCAGAACGACTTTTTTGAAAGACTCTTATAAAACATGTAAATCACCATAAATAAAAGAAGGATTATGATTGGTACACATGTATATAATATTAAAACATAATTTATGAGCATTTAATAGGAATAAATTATAATTTCCTTGAGGTGAGTAAGGAATAAGAGCAACCAGAATAAAAATCGATGTTTGGGGAGAAAATACCAAAAACATTGTAATCGGTTTAATCGTATTCCCAAAAATTAGTAATAATAAAATGATACATTTAATATCATGAAAATAAATAGATTCATGGAATGAAACACCAATTGTTAGTAAACAATACACCATAAAAAAGTAGTAGTAGTGAATATGGAATATTTCATAGAAATGGAAGTGAGATGAAGAAACTTTTACCTTATGTCCGAAGGTGCTCCCCACATGATCTTAATGGACTGAATAATAAAATTTAGATTCATTAATTAATAATAAAAGAAACTAATCTACATTTAATTGATTTTTTATAACCTTATTATGTTTATTCATTGCCTTTTTGATGGTTTAAGAGGTTCAATTTCATTGTTCGGGTCTGTTTGTTTCATGATCGGTATACTTATATAGATGAATGAAGAATCGTGTAAAATGAGGATGGTTTTAAAAAATTGAAGTTATAAGTCATTATTGAAAATATATAAGGTTACAAGGTTGTAAATTTAATTTGGTTACCTGGAGTGAAGATGAATCATCGCTAAATAAATTATTTAATGATAACTGTTTGGTTTAATTAGCGGGTTTTTAACACAACAAAATAATTATTCTTTATAAATTAGAACCATGTGTACAAAATGATTTAAGAACCTTATATAAGAAATAATACATATATTATATTCTGTTTCAACCATAAGAATGGTTTCATGATCATAATTTAATACCGATGTAGAAAATGAAAACCCATCATCCTTGAAAGTGGTAAATTAGCACATCTCGATTGGTGTTTTTTACTACTAGCATAAAATAAGGGTAAAAGAGAGATGATAATAACTTATTACATAATAATTACAACATTAAATTAAATTTATTTTATTTTATTTTTCCTAAAAAATGGATTAAGAGAGGTGATTATATAAAATAAAACAATAGAACATGAAAAGAAAGTAAAATAATTGAAAAGAAGAATTTACCTCTTGATTTAATCTTCCACGACAGCCACTTTAGGGGAGAGGATTTGGTCTTTTTATGTGAAACATGGCTTCTAGTTGTGGGGGAGGATCTTTTCAGGAGATATGGAAAGAATTTATACAAGGAACAAGTCTTGAGAGGAGTGAAGAGAATAGGTAAGGATTAGTGGTATTTATAGTGGAGGAGAGGAGGGGTTTCTCATTATTTTAATCTTTAGTTGAATATATTTTTATCAAGACTATGAATAGTCTTGATTCATGTGACCAATAATAGTAATATGTGCATGTTATTTCAAACCAAGTGTGCCTAAATCATCCATACATTACCTATGACTCAATAAACCCTGTATTTAGCATTTATGGAAAATTATCTTATTTTACTATTTATAAAAAATTCATGTATTTTAGAAAAATCCCAAAAAAAATCACCCTAACAATTTTTTAACGTTTATGATGTAAAAATGGACTCCATTTTATCAAAATAACTTTCTAAATATGTTAAATTTTAATTTTAAATAAAATAATTATTTACTGAAAAATAAAAAATTTATATTTAATACTGCTTTAATAATACTTACAAAATTTAACGATGGTCTCATAAAATTATACTAAAAGAATATGAAAAAAAATATATTCATTTGGGAACCCATTTTATGAAAATTAATTAATTTATTAATTTAACAATGTAATTAAATATTTATCACCAAGAAAAATATGAATACATAGTTAATAATTTATAAAATATTCTACTTCATTTATAAGGTGCCTTAATTTTATTTATACATTCATGGGTGAGGTCACTATTAATAAGTTTCCTTTTACTATTCATTATGGTAACGTTTCTATTTATAATAGTATATTATTATTAATAAGGGTAGGTTAATATTCATAAGGGTAGTTTATTATTCACCAAAATTTTAGTTTGTTCTATCAAACTCAGAAAATCACCCTGAACATAACTGTGTATGTCATATTTTCAAAATTCAAATCACATTAGTGGAAAAATATGTTTATTTTCTCAGTTATAATTTTTTTTGTAGAGACTTAGTGTTTCATGTATTCAATATTAAATTTATTTTTAAATCATTGGGGTGTTACACAATTTCATTGTAAAAAATAATTAAAATAAAATAAATACTATTTATTGATGTATTATTGATCTAATTATAGTTTATAAAAAATTAAAAAAATGACAATATACATAAATTAGATGAAAAAACAGTTTTGAATTAAAATTTAGTGTTTTTCACTATTCATCAAAAAACTATATTTATCCATAAAAACAAAAAATTCACCCAAAGTAAATTAAGAAATTATACATCAAAAAATGAATTTAATGGGTCCTATATAAATTATAAAGGTGTCAAAAAGAATATTTAAAATGGATTCTCTATTAAAAGGTGGAATAATTACCTTTTATAAAATTACTAGTTTTTATTCATAAAATTGGATTTATACTTATCATATAACTACATAACATTTGGGATGAGTTTAAAAAATATTTATTTAATATATAATTTAAAAAAAATTGTGAAAATATTAATCAATTATATTTTTTCTAATTTAATTTGATAAAATTAAAATTGTACATTGAAAAATAGTTTCCTTAGAAAAGTAATTTCATTATTTTCAAATAGTTCTCACATTCACTTATTTTAATTGATACCCAAATAATTCATTTTATACACATGTGTAAACAATATTATAAAAATTTATTTAATATTACTCATAAAAACCATTTCAATGTCTTGGTGGTATCTATAATTATATTTTCAAAATCATATTAATAGTATTTTATAGTTCCGTAAACACATGATCTTGTATGTAACAAAAGATATTGAAGGGACTCGGTAATGTGTGTAATACCATACCAACATGGTTGTTATGTGTACTGCAAGACTGTAACACCTTGATATTTTATGTGATAGAATCTTTTAATTTATTTGATGTTGTATTGTACACCAATATTAGATTATGCTATATGAAACATTGTATTAGCTTGTAGTAGACACAACAATATTCTTAGACTATGTTGCAATCAATTTCACGTTCTTTTGATAGAATTTATGTCACACAACAATGAGTATAGATTTGGTTTAATGTATAAATGAACTATGTTTGGATTATTTTATAAGCAAAACCAAAAGAATTTTGCGCTACACTCAATACTGACTTGGCTTATGTTACACGCAAGAGCGACTTTCCTCGATAGCTTGTGTTTCAGGCAATATTAAGTTTCACTAAATAATGATATACTGTTAAAATATTATTATTTAATGGGATATAAACTAGCGATTATGAATAGTATTAACCTCATTTTCAATTTTATATAACATTGGCATTCATCTTACACTTTTTTTAGAACACTGTATAAGAACAAAATAAATTTTTCAGATTAAAGAAGTATTTTTTTTTAAATGTAGTTTTACCTCCTTTTGATAGGGAACCCATTTTAAATATAGTTATTAATACATTTAAAATTTAAATTTGAAAAAATAAACTTTTTTTGTTAGAGGGATATAAAAATTTTACTTTCTTTGATTTTTTGGTATTTTTCTGATAAAAGTCAAATTTTACTGAATAGTGAAAACTACTGCATTTTTATTCAAAACTTCCTTTTCATATAATTTATTTTAATAGTTAGATTATATTTTTAATTGGTTTTAAATTTTAATTGGATTATATTTTTACCATTTAATCCAATTATGTTCATTAAAAGTAATTTCACTTTTAAATTGGACATAAACACATGTCAATCTTTTGATTGTTATTACTTCTTAAAAACCCACTTTTGGGTTTTGACAATGGGAATTAAATTTAAATTAATTGCTGAAAATTATTTTTTTTAATTTGAAAAAAAAAATTGTTTCCATATTTGGAATCATAAGGTTCAAATTGTGTAAATATGTATCGTTTATTTTTGGACATTATGAATAGTAACATCAGTAATTATTTTATTTACCATGGTTAAAGGGTAAATCTAGTAAATAAGTGTTAAAAGTATTATTATAATAATACTAAACTAACATAACAGAGATACTAATACTATTGGATGAGATATGACTGACCACAGGATCCTTGGGTCGATTTTGGTACTCCATGGAACCACTTGGATGTGGAAATGACATTTTAAAAGAATTAATTTTGAGAAATATGACAAAAACATGTATCTTCTTAATAAAACAATTTTAATATGGGGATATACATAAGATATGTTCAACTATAAATATTCATTGGAAAGATAAAAATATTTCCTACATCATGTTATTTTATTCATAATTTTTATAAACCAAATAAATAAATTTATATATGAGACAATGATGATGTTGTGATTACCTTATTAATTAATGATTTATATAAATAAGAATATAAATATTAATATAAATTTATTTTGAAATTTTTATGCCATAAAAGAATATTATGTTTGATTATGACTTGTTATCGTTTAATTTATGATGTTTTTTTCTAAAAAATCATGTTTTTATGGATTTTTAAAAAGTCATGACAGGAATATTATAAAAATTGACATAAATTGGTTTTTAAAACAAATAATATTTTAGTTAATGATATAATAGTCCTCAAAATCTAATATTGGGAGATAAGTCATAGATAATGTTAAATATGTAAAAAATGAAACACATGAGTTTCTATTGGAATTTTATATTAAATATAGTAACAATATATTATGAATATACTAGAGAACATGGTAAGGGTTAAATTAGTTAACTAAGGGTTAAATCTAAAATATAAGGTTTCTTCTATGTCCAAAACATGTATAAAACCAATTGGTTGAGAGTATGTAGATCCATCCTCATATTATCCTAGAAATAAATCAATTTTGAGCTATTAGAAACTAAAAATAATTTTATAATAAATTCATATTTCGAGATTTTTCCTAAAGTGCCTCTCACATCTCTTATAAAACAGAACCTCCATTTATCGTTAACTTAAACCTCTAAAGCCTTTTGGTTTGGCCAAACCATATTCATTTATTCTCACAACCTCCCTCACATCATCCTATAAGAATAAATTTCGGTAGAGAGCCATCATATGGATCCCTTTTGTTCAAATCAAAAGGAAACACCCAAAGAAGAGAAGTTTTAGACTCGTAAAGAGAATATCAGACCTAAGGTAAGAGATAATTTTGCAATCTCGTTTTTATCTGAGATTGTTTATACGTTAGTATTTACTAAGGTATATTTATCATACATGTCCATGTTTTCTAAAAAATCATAAAATGTTATTATTATTCTATGTATGTTTAAATTCATTTTAACATATTTTAACTTTTACTACATGGTTTGGAAGGATTCTTTCTTTCATTTACCATACAAGTTACTTTTTTATTTCTCTAAAAAAATTATGAGGGTAATGTTTTTTTAAATTATACTGCATGAACGGATTTTTACATCTTCATAATGAATTATTTTAAAGAATATTCCATTTTATTATTTCATTTTTATTTTCAATTAAATTTTTTTCTTTTAAAATTTCACGAGTTTTTGAGAAAAGAAAACATTTTTGAAGAGGAAAGGATATTTTCCTCATAAATTAAGTTCATGTGTTTTATAAAAAAAAATTCCATCTAAAATGAAATAGGGTTATGTTTCTATCCTTATTATTACTTTTATTTGTTTGTTTTTATGATGGGATTATTTTTATGATGTTTATTTATCTTATAAGGATTATGTTATTATGAAACAACATTTAAGAATACCATTTTATTTCATGGACTATGCTATGATTAATGATTTATGTACTTGTGAAACATGTATGAATAATTTCAATAGGAGAATGGTGGGACCTATAACTACCTCAATTGTATTAGGTAAATATTTATATCTCAGGAGATACACATAACTGGAATTGAAAGTAAATCTGATTCATTAATACTTTGTTGGACCGACAGGTAAACTCGATTCAGTAACGGACTTTGGACACTATGATGGTATTGGTAGTAATTCCTTGGTTACTATGTAAATCATTTCATTTTATTATTAGTTTTCCACAATTACATGTTTTATACCAATGATATTATATCATGGTTAATGTTCCTTTATGATCTATGCCTAACGAACTGCCTAGATTTATTTCATGTCTCAAGATTTTGATGTTTTTTTACGTTCAAATGATTATGGTTTGTTTTATGTTCTCCATGTTTACCCATAATGAGGATTTGAGCTCAACAGTTTTATGTTTTATTTTCCCTATGATATAAATAATGGTTTTTGGTTAGAAAAAAATGGGAAGATCTTTATGGGATATGTTTACGATCTTTCACCATGTTAGAAGATAATGTTCCAAGTTTCCCAAGACACTAAAATAATACGGTATTTGGGCATCTGTTTATGCCATTTGTTATGTATTATGTAAAAGAAATTTAATTTCCATGTATGTCTAGGATGGTTATTTATAGTTGGTATCAGAGTAAAGGTTTAGTTACCCTTTAGAAACTAGTATGTGGAACCTTTAGTGATATCCCTAGAGATATTTCTTAGGTATGTCTAGGTATTTCACTAAGGATAAGTATAACTATAGGTTACATTCCTAGAATTATGGTAAAGATCATGAATAACCTAGTATTAAACCTAAGATGTTAGAGATTGAATATACTAACCCTTGATTATGTTATTTTCCTAGTATGATTTTTTCCTCTCATATTGGGTTTTAGACAATAGTTGGAACCTAAAAGAATCGTGTTAATGGTTAATGAATTCGGTAATGCAATAATCGTTCTCATGAAAAACCAATTGTTATGGGAGATGGAATGAAAAATATTATTTCTATACTTACACAAGTTATGAATCATTATGGACTTCCAATTGAGTAGAAAAGGGAACAACATTTTGTTGTGTTCTTCATGTGCCAACATCCACCTTCATTCTGTGGTCTTCTGATCGACTTGTTTCTAAACAATGGATCAGTACAATTGAAAATATATTTTCCATCCTTCGTTGTTTGGAACATGATTAATTAATTTTGGATCTCTATCTTCTAGAAGGTGAATCAAACCAATGGTGGACTCTAATTAAGAATACAAGGAACCAATGTGAAATTGAATCCATGGAATGGGACAAGGTCAACAACTTATTTTACAATAATTACATCCCTCGTATTCATTGAAAAAATATAGAAAAGGATTTCCTTGATCGTGAACAAAAGGATGATAAATATATTGGTATATATGAGGAAAATTTTACAAGACTTTCAAGGTATGTTTTTGGCTTCATCATTCAACCTGAAAGTAAAGTTGTTCAATTCTTCAGTGGATTAAAACCATTTATTCAAAGGGAATTAGCTATAAGAGACTTTAGTAGCTATGAAGAAATTGTTAGTTGTGATATCAATTTAGAGCTGGAATATGGTGTTACATATCTATCTCATGGGTTTGAATAGAAACAAAAAATGGTGTTCAAGAGAAAATCAAAAAGAAATGGTGAAAAGAATAGAAATGTTTCCTTATGTTCAATGTGTGGAAAGAAGCATGGAAGAGATTTTATTAAAGGGAATAAATTTTTTTTCATCTGTTGAAAATATGGTCATCTATAATTTGAGTGCCTAAGTAATGGGAATAAGGTTTCTAATTATGTAAATAGATAAAATAATATAGAGAAAGAACTGCCAACACTTCAATGATACAAGTGAAATAAAATGGGGCATTATGCTAAACAATTCCCTAATCCAAGGGTTAACAATGATCCAAGATGGAAACCTCTTAAGGCAAAAGAGAAAGGGAAGTCAACTGTGATAAATATTGGTGATGTTGAGTATGAAAATTTAGTGGTAGAATGATTAAGTGTTTATGTAATGGGATTCAAAAATAGTGTCGTGGAATCTCATTTATAGTGTTATGGAATATTGAAATATCAATATATAGGTCTATTGTGGTTTTCCATATTTATATGGTATTGGTAACCATGAAAAGTGGTTGAAATATTTTTGGAAGGCACATGATATGAACATAGTGAGAGGATAAAGAGATAATGAGTTGTTTAATAGTATTAAGGATCCCATGAATGATACAAGGACAAAGTGATATCATGGATTGAGTATATAGAATTTTTGGTATTTTTTTGTGTGTGGAAAGAGTTAATTTTGACAGAATGCATTTTTTCACTAATTTTTTATGGTAATTAATGTTAATATCATTTTTAAAGAGAATATAATATTAAGGTATTCAATTATTTGGAATGTGACAACCATGAACTACCAAATGAGATATAGGAGACAAATTTTTGGTAAATTTAGATCACCACTTTCTAAAGTTTTATATTTTTAGTTTTTGAAAGGATTGTAATGTTATCCATTTATGGATAGAACAAGCTATATTCCGATAAAATTTTGTATCATTAATGTATTATCCCACTATAGGTGGAGTTATGTATATTTTATAACCTCTTATAACCTTTTTGTTAATATAGATGTAATGACATATCATTCTATCACACGATCTGCTAACAATTGAAGAATGAAAAATTCAACTACATTTCTTTAAATAAGAGATGAAGTGGAAATGGTTCATGGAATGACCAATGGTGATATTGTACCAAAATAAAGTAAGTATTTATTCTCATGAAAAATTATTTAACATTAGGGAAAGGTTATTGAAAACCAAAAATGATATCTTAGTGCCGTATTATCTGAAGAGTCAGATAATCCCTTAAATCATCACATATTTATGGATTTTTGGTGGTTAACATTCTCCAAAACTTATTCTCTATCACTATCCATCAGATCATGATGGTTAGATTTTTCATCTATATCCATGTTTTCACTTTCCACTTACGTTCTCTAATGTGGAAACCCAGTGATGAGTTACTTTGGGTAACCATTATGTTTCTAACTTTAATTTTTAAATTAATGTTTTAGTGTCACTTTTTTTTATTTGGGTTTCCATCAAAGAAACTTTCAAGTATAAAACCATTTATAACCCCCCAACAAATTTTTAGGGAGAAATTCATTTTAAGGAGGTAGAATGTAACACCTCGAGATTTTATGAGATATATTTTTTTAATTTATGTGATTTTTTACTTTACACCAGGATTAGCTTACATGATATGAAACACCGTATTAGCTTAAAATATACACACCAATATTCTTGTCTTGTGTCACACACAATTTCAAGTTCTTTTGATAGAATTTATTTCATGAAACACTGAGTATAGATTTTGTTCACTGTATAAATTAACTAAGTTTGGATTATGTTATATTCATAACCAAAGGAAGTTTTCAGTACTGGAAACATTGACCTGGAATGCGTTACACGCAAAAGAGACCTTCCTCAATAGCTTGTGTTGTACGCGATACCGAGTTTCACTAAAGAATGATATATTATTAAAATAATAATATTTAATTGGATATAAACTAGTTATTATGAATATTATTGACTACATTTTTAATTTGATATTACATTATCAATCATATTACACATTTTCTATAACATGGTATGATAACCGATTCAATTTTTAGATAAAAGTAGTATTTTTTTTAAAAAAAAATTTGTTTTAACACCTTTTGATGGAAAACCCAATTTAAATAATTTTAATATACTTTTATAAGTTACATTTGACAAAATAAACTTCTTTTATGGAAATTGGACCAAAAAATTTACTTTTGTTGAATTTTTGTTATTTTTCTGATAAAATTGAAATTTTAATGAATTGTTAATAATACTACATTTTAATTCAAAAATGACTTTTAATAAAATTTATTTATATAGTTATATTATATTTTTAAATATGTTTAAAATGTAATTGGATTATATTTTTATCATTTAATCTAATTTTGGTCATTGGAAGTAATTTCACTTTTAAATTGGATATAAACACATGTCAATCTTCTCATAGTAATTATTTCTTAAAACCTCGCCTTTGGGTTTTGACAATAAAAATTATTTTTAAATTAATTATTTCAACTTCTATTTTCTGAATTTGGGAAAATGGATTCCATATTTGGAATCAGAAGGTTCAAATAGTGTAAATTGGTAACTTTTATTTTTGGATATTATGAATAGTAACTTTAGTGATTATTTTATTTTCCATAGTTAACAGGTAAATATGGTAAATAAAGGTAAAAAACAATATTATAATAATATTAAACTATCCTAAAATATCTCTTAATCCTATTGGATGAGATATTTCCGACCATGGGCATCCTGGGGTCTATTTTGGGACCCCATGGAACAACTTGGATGTGAAAATAACATTTTATAAAAATCAATTTAATGTAAAGAGAAATATGACATAAACATGTATCTTCTTAATAAAAAAAATTTAATATGGGGTTATACATAATATAAATTTCACTATAAATTGTAATTGGAAATATAAAAAGATTCCCTAAAACATGGTGTTTTATTTATTATTTTTAGAAACCAAATAAATAAATTTATTTATGATACAATGATGATGTAGTGATTATCTTATAAATGAATGATTTAAAAAAAGATTATAAATATTAAGATAAATTTATTTTGAAATTTTTTAATCCATACACAAATTTTATGGATGATTATGACTTGTTATCTTTGACTTAATAAAGTTTTTTCAAAAGAATAAAGTTGCTATGGATATTTAAATAGTCATGATAAGAATCATATAAAATTAACATAAAAGAGTTTTTAAAATAAATACTTTTTGATTAAATGATATAATAGTCCTAAAAATCTAAGATTCGGTAAAATGACATAGATAATGTTGAACATTTCAATAATTAACCACTTGAGGTTATATTGGAATTTTATAGTAACTATATTAACCATATAGTATGAATATATAAAAAACATGGAAAGAGTTAAATTAGGTAACTAAGGGTTAAATCTAGAAGATAAGGTTACTTTTATGACCAAAACATGCATAAAACCTATTGGTTGAGAGGATTTAGATCCATCATCATCTTAGCATAGAAATAAATCAATTTTAGGTATTATAAACCTAAAATATTCTTTCTAATCAATTAATATTTGAATATTTTTCCTAAAGTTCCCCTCACCTCTCTTATAAATGGGCACATCCCTTTCTCTTTAATTGACACCTCTAAATCCTTTTGCTTCGGCCAATCCCTACCCATTTATCCTCCCAAACACCCCCACTTCATCCTAGAGGAATATAATTGGGAAGAGAGCCATCCTAAGGAGACATTTTGTTCAAATCAATAGGAAACACCTGAAGAAGATGAGTTTTGGACTCGTACAGTGAGTATTCGACCAATGGTAAGGGATAATTATACAATATCTTTTTCATCTGACGTTGTTTATTCATAAGTATTTACAAGGTTATATTTATCATCCATGTCCATGTTTTCTTAAAATGTTTTAATAAAATGTTACTATTCTTATGTTTATTTTTAAATTCATTTTTAACCATTTTGACTTTTACTAATTGTTTTGGAAGGAATCATTCTTCGGTTTACCATACGAGGTGCTTTTTTACTTTTATGAAAAAATAATAAGGTGAATGTTTTTTTAACTTATACGTCATTAAAAGGGTTTTAAATCTTTATAACACCTTTTTTCTATGAATTTTCCTTTATAATTATTCAAGTTTATTTTTAATTAAATTATTTTCTTTAAAAATTTCACAACATTTTGAAAAATGAAAATGTTTTTGAAGAAGAAATGATATTTTCCTCAGGAATTAAGTTCATGTGTTTTATCAAAATTATTTTCCATATATGATTACTTAGGGTTATATTTATATCCCTATTATTACTTTAATTTGATTGGGTTTATGATGGAATAATATTTATAAATTCCATTTATCATATATGGATTAAGTTATAATGAAATGATGTATATGATACCATTTTATTACATGGTGTATGCTATGATGAGTGATTTATATATTTGTGGCACATGTAAAATTAATTTCATTATGAGATGGGTGGGACCTATATCTCCCTCTAATGCATTGGGTAAATATTTATATCTCATAAGATAAACATGACTGGAATTGCATGTAAATATGGTTCAGTAATACATGGTTGGAACATCATATAAACCCGGTTCAATAATGTACTTTTACCACTATGATGGTCTTGGTAGAAATTACTTGGCTACTAGGGAAAGGCTATTATGTTATTATTAGTTTTCCATAATTACATGTTTTATGCCAATCATATTCTATCATGGTTACTTTTTCATTAATATCCATTCCTTACGTACTGCAAAGAATTATTCCCTGTCTTAATATTTTGATGTTTTTTACGTTCAAATGTTTATGGTTTGTTTTATGTACTCCATGTTTACCATTAATGATCATTTGATCTCACCATTTTTATAGTTTCTTTTCTCAAGGATATAAATAATGATTTTAGGTAGGAAAACAAATGGGGAATATCATTATGAGAGATATTGATGATCATTCACCATGTTAGAAGATGATGTTTTGAGTTTCCAAAGACACTAAACTAATACTCTCTTTGGGCATCTTCTTATTTCATTTATTATGTATTCCTCAAAAGAAATTAAATTTCCATGTACATCTATCTTGGGTCATTATAATGATAGTCTATGTGCTACATGTAATGTAATATTAACTTATTTTTTAATATATCACAAGGAAAACAAAGTTATTTTATAAAAAATTTATATTCAATGTTTCATAAAATAATAAATATAAAAAAAATTAAATTAATTATAAAAAATATATTTCACAAAATTTTGGGGTGTTATATCCCCATGTGCCACTTATCATTTCCTTAAGATAGTGGTCAAAATACCTCACGAGCACCTCCTTGAATGCTAGAGGTAGCAGACTAGCATT
The DNA here is from genome assembly GCA_963277665.1 of Viscum album. Classification (NCBI taxonomy): domain Eukaryota; kingdom Viridiplantae; phylum Streptophyta; class Magnoliopsida; order Santalales; family Viscaceae; genus Viscum; species Viscum album. The sequence continues at coordinate 27,882,322 of OY728150.1, read as the reverse complement.
GAGGTCCTAGGGTGTGTTTGACAGGAGACTATGGACTCATTGATAAGACTAATTACATTATAAATAAATAGATAATAAATAGCATAAATATGAAATATACAGTTTTGTAAAAAATGGAAATAATATAGAAATATAATTAGACTTATGGGATATGAATATGTAAAATATGTCAATGACTATGATGATGTTATACAAAAATGGAAAGGGAAGGGGGAAAGAGATACAAGAATATACCACATACTAATAACATATACCAATAATCCATAATATTCTACAACTAGTAACTCAACCATAGGCTCAGTCCTCTTCCCCAAACTCCATCAGAGAAATTTCATTAAGGAATCTTAATTTGGCCGCTTCACTTTATCGATACCTGCAATCATAAAGTCTACTTTTGTACTGAAGGTGACCTGAGTAGGGTGTGAGATAAATCCCAGTAGGCTAGTACCAATTTTTCCTAGACAAAACCCTTTCATGAAATATATAATGAATATGGTTCCTTATTAAATAAATGTAAGACAAAAATAAACAAATAAATTGTTGTATAGGACAGGGTTCCATTAAGGAACCCTTCCAATTCTACCTCCTTCGACCTAAGTTAGTGAGTCTAAACCAAGGGTTCCTATAAAGGAAATGTGAGTTATGTAAAAAGTATGATGGTGGCTTTTCCCAAATATTATGATTAGTCTTTAAGGACACGCCTTTATATCTGCAAAATAAAAGGGGGTCATTTCTCATTTGAAAAATATTCATTTACTTTTTATGTTAATTAAAAATACCCTTTATAAAATATAAAGAGCCGCCCTGAGCCCATCAATGAAAATTCATAGAACATTTTCGTGTATCCCTTGAGGGGATTGGTAAAAGACCCATTCCTATGGAGTTCATCCAAGGAGACCCAAGAATAAATTCCCAATTCTCACTCCAGGCACGATGCAATAATTTCATGAGATAACCATTGATTCTTAACCAGGTATCACATATAGGGACCCAAGTGAATATCATGACATGGTACAACTATCATTCCATTAATCCCATCCAAGGGTTCACCCCTAGGTATTTAGTATCACTCTCATAGAAGTAAAATAGAAAGCACACGACGAGCCCTTCCCAAGAATAATTTGTGTCTCCCGTAGAATGTTTCAGAAAGAATTAATAATTTCTCACTAAAAGTCACATTGAGCTCATTCAGTGGGTACTTAATTTGAAACACATTTTATTTCCATAGGAATAAGGTAAATACATTATTTTTCTTCCAAAAATTCATTTATTTGAACAAGTTATTCTTTATCAATATGAATTTCAATTGCCCATGGAATTTAATTAAATGAATCTATTTATGGACTTAGGTGTAATGAATAAGCATGTATCCAATTCACTAAGTACAATCCATTCAATGTATGTAAAGTTGGGTAAGATCCAAACTCAAGTAAAAACATATAAAATAAATTAATTTAACAAATCATGGTATTTTTAATTGAAAATTCCCTGCAAGGATGTTAAGGAACATAAAAAAGGGGAAATGAAGCATTAAGGGTGGAGCACACCCATTGGGGTGGCCTTAACCAATATGAACAAATGAAGGTGTTTATTCTCCCCAAACATAGGTCGTGTTTGGAATGGCATGGAATCTAGATTTAATATTATTTAACATAGTGATTGATCATAGTAAGTCTCCATCTCATGAGATAACGATGCATGTTATAATGTTCAATAAAACAAAGGGAAAGAAGCTAGACCACCTAACTTAGCTTTGTAGTTCATCCCTTATTCAGTGTTAACCTTTGATTTGAGTTAAAAGAGAAGGTACTAGAGAAACATTCAAATGCCAAAAAAATGGTAAAAATGATATTGAACCGATATAGTTCAACATATGATGGAAGTAACTAGAAATTGAGGGGAAATGATTGATGATATTATCTCTATATTCCTAATGGATATGATAGAGAGTGAAATCGATACTTGATGGTGGGGTTATCTAGATCCATCGGTTTAGTGGGAGGGTAGTTCCACTTTTGGTTGGAGGAGGGATCTACTAGAGAGAATATGGGGAGGAATAATAAATAAAGTGGTTAAAACATTAATGAGGTTGAAAATGGTAATTTAAACCACAAATACTGGGGTCCACGGTTTGTCCAAACTGTTAGCCAAACTGTTCACCAAGAAAAAAATTCAAGGGGGCCCCCACATAGATAAGTGGGTGGTTTTTACAACCATCCACAAACCATAAAAATATCTGCTATAAAAAACACATAGTTGGGTGCACCAGCGTGTTCCTGGGGTCACATGGTTATAGAAAAAAAGTGAGGCCCCTAGGTCCCCACTATCTACAGCTGCATGATTTAGTTAAACCAAGTGGGATGAGCTACATTACTTCTACTAACCATCTCTCCCATTCTTCCCCATTTAAAATTGTGTATCTTCACTCTAAGCGAGCCTTCGACAGAATTTTGACCTCTTTGATTTCACTAGGAATTATTAGTAGAACCAAATAATAGAATTCAATGAAAAAAAAATTGTACCATGAAAAGAATTAGGGACATTATAAAAGAGGCTTACCTACTATTTTATGAATATGAAACTATGTATAGTTGGTTGAATTTTGGGAATAGTGGAAAAAATAGTTTCGCTCCATGATCTCCTTATCTATAGGTTTGAACAAACAATAACTACGTAACAATATCTTCCCATGGAAGATAAAGACAACATCCACATTTTTGAATTTGAATAAATATTGGAGGATCATGCATACCTCCAGCGTGTAGTGAAATCCAACTCAATAAGCACTTTATACTGAAGAAAAAATTGAAACTAAACCTACTCAGGGAGATAATCCTTTATTGAAAACAATTTCTATTAATTTTAGTGAATTTAAATTTAAAATCACCTCTCCTTATTTTGAAGTTCTATATTTGGCTAATACTTATTCTTCCTGGTATGATGATAATAAAAATACAATTCATATTTTGAGGAATATATGAATGTACCATAATATATTGAACATTTATTGTAGGCAGGGAATATAGATGTCCAAATAATACTTCCTGAAGAAATAGAGACACAATATACTTAAACTAAAAGGGTTTATTTTACAGTTGATTTTCATGTTTGTATTTTTTAAAAGTTAAAATTTATTATGAATTTCCTTTTAAAATAATTTTATCAATTGAATCTAGAAAAGAATCTAAAAATTAAGTTATAGGTTTCAAAATTTGAAATTGAAGAGGAGGAGGAACCATAATTCATACGACCCCATCCATGCAAGTTATACCTCATAGATATGGGTGAGTTGTGGTACTCTATCCATTGATTCATTTATAGAAAAAAAGAATAATTTAAAGTTGGAAGGAATAAGGTTCAGTTGTTAAAATATAAGAGACTCCATCTATTGATAGACTATATATAAAAATCTAGAGGCAGTCAAAACCTAGGATGAATCCTGCTACATCTATCCTAAAGTTTTTTATTATATTTATATGAATTTAATATCCAATTAAAATTTCAATTCTTAGTATAGAAATATATTAGGATGAATCCTGCTACATCTATCTTTTTGAATTTAATATAAATGGTCCTTACACTTTGGTGATTTATTTTTATAGGTCCACCGTAGTGATGACCCTAGCAATGGGAGGAAATTGGGGAGGATTTATGCACACATTTCATGCTATAAATATGAAATTCAAACCATGAAATTTGTTTACGTCATTAAAATTATTCACAAAAGTTTCATGAAAATTATATTCACACCATAAAAATGATTCCCAAAATGAAATATTATAGAACATACTAGAAAAATAACCCAAAAAAATTCAAAGTGATGTGTAACTAAAAAGGGGAGTATGTGTTTCAATTCATTATTATATTTTTACTCCCATAATTTTATATTTGATTTTTATCTTTTAATGAAAATTTCATGGCCCACATTGAACCATTTTACTCTATCATTGATCTAGAAGACATATGTATTCCGTAGGCTAATCAATATTTCTGGTTTTAAATATATTTATTAACATGATTTGATCTGTAAAATGGTAATTGAATTATTATAGTTAAGCATTAGTGGATAAATTTAAAAAATAATGATTTTTATTAATTAGTTGTTTTTTTTGAATAATTTAATTCTTTAGATTTTTCATGTTTTTAATTTATAAAATTGATATTAATGGGAATATTTTTTTACATTTCCATGAGTATTATTCCCAAACCAAACATTTTTTTTATAGATAAAAATTATAAAACTATTTTTTACATTTTTTATAAAATATTTATTGAGAGACTCATGTATGATATATTCTAGAACTTTATTGGTATCTTATTGAATCAATGACTATTCATAATAAATTTTAACATCATTGAGGAAATTTTACTATTTATCCCTTTTATCCTTAGACCCACCATGAAATCAACCATATTTTTTCCATACTAATCCACGATGACCTTTTTTGGATATGATTCATATTTTAAGTGTATTATATCTATTTCAACCCTACTCAAAGTATGATGAATCATACATAAAAGGATATGTTTGGGGGAGAGGTTTTCCATCGTGGATAAGGATATATATATTGAGGAGATTGGGGGGTCATCAATTTTGTGGGGTACATGTTTCATTTGTTATACTTTATTATTCACCTATCTTTCTTAAATAATCTATAAAAATGAAAAAATGGGTTCTGGCTTGGGAAGATCGAAAATCACCATTTCCATATCAAAGATCATTTTATCATATGGGTTTTAATAGTGTATTTGAGATTTTTCTAAAGAAAAAAAATTGAAAAAAAATAAATAAAATAATAAAAAAAGAGAGGGTTTGTTTATTAATTATTCTTAAATGTATCATGTTAATACTAAGAGATTTGGGTATGGGATTGGACATTTTTGTATGAGTAAATCCATTAATCCTAGATTTTGAATTAACATGCTATAATTTAGAGTAAATTCTCCTATATTATATTTTCTTAATTAATTACCTACATAAATTATTACCCCGTGTCATTTCAACCTTTATGTAAATACCTCATGAAAAATTTTAATTTCTATATTTTCTTGGTGAAGATAAAATATTTCATGCAATCCTAGGGTAAGTGACATGTACTTGTGGTATGAGAACAATTCTAGTTACATTTATTACCACTAGGGATGAGTAAAATGAATTCAAATGTGATGTACTTTTCAAAGGTGTATTCACATTAATGATTAATTAGAAATATAAATTGAATGTAGGAAGATAGTTATTATTTCAAAAAGGGAGAGTAAATTTCATGAATAATTTTTCTTCCTTGAAAATGAAAGAGTAAAAGGAATTATATTTTTAAGAATTGAAAATTATATTTTCCACAAATAATAATTTTTTAGTTTCACTTTTGAAATGTAAATATTAGATATATTTAGTTCCTTTGAGATGTTGTTGAGATTACAAGCTTTAGGAAAAAAAGTTCTAAGTTCGGGTGAATTAACATGCAATCATTTTTCCTTATTATTTTAATATAAAATAAATTTATTCTACATTTTAAATAGATTATTATTTTTATTTAATTTTTAATATTTTATGGTAGGTTACAAGAAATTATTAAAAATGGGTTAAAATGTGATGAATTGATAGTGAAAGGGATAACCCATGATGAAGAACTCTGATATGAGGTCCAAACAGAAGATCCAAGTGAAAATAGATCCCAATATTCTAGAAACATAAAAATTAGATTTTGGATCTAACATTCATAATGTGAAATACTTTGAAGAAGTTATAATAGAGAATGATGGACTGAAAAAAGGTGAACTGGAAGATTACATCATTTATCCTAGCATGCATCATATGGTCAAACAATGAGACACCAAATAATGACCTATAAAGGAATTTAGAGCATGGAAAAAGTTTTTAATTGTTTATCCCCCCATTAGAACATCGTGAAAACACTATTCATGTTGTGAAACCCTCGTATGGGACCCAGAAACAATTCTCTTAATGAAATTAATGTTAGAGAACAAACCTGAATACCCCCATTATGACCCAATTGAATTGAAGACCCATTAATGACATGATTATAATTCCCTTAGAGTGAAACTTATTACAATATATAGAATTAAAGAGGATTGAAACAAAATTAACTAAGAAAGTCATTTTTTACATTACTAGGGAAGTGGGTAGCTGATTCTTTTTAGGTTTTATATTTTTTTTTTACATGTAATGAAACTTCATATTTTAATTAATGTGTTCCTCCATCACAATTTCATAACAATAATTTTTTTCTCTATTTCTATCTTTATATTAATATATATTACACTCAGAATGATGTGTAACAAAATTTATAATTTTTTATAGGGGAGGTTACAACGATTTTCTAAATTATAATGCTTTAATTTTTTATTGTTTTATTTCTGTTGGTGGAGAACACAAGAGAAGTGAATGGGTGAGGTGATTTTCCACCATGACATGGATCTCAAATTTATCCATATTGTATAATTTAATTCCCTTTCATTCATTTCCTTTGAAAAACTATTCATATAATATCATTGGGGTTTCTGAAAGTGATTAAATAGAAAAAATAATTTCGGGCACATAAAGATTCAACATTCTCAAATGAGGTCTGTTGTTAACATTGATTATATGGGGAGGTGTATTTTAGCTTGAAAAATAATTATAAAATGTATGAAATATTTAATTCCCAATAAATTAAGGAATATTAATTCATTAATAAGATATCATTAATGAATTATTATATCTAAAAATAAATAATGAGGGAACTGAGGTAACCAAATCCTATGGACCAAGACCTTTAATTTCTAATTCAATTTTGATTGAATCTTTATTTTAGTTCTAAATATAAATTCCTTTTCCCAAAAAATCATTCTCATAAATAAAAAAATTCCAAAAATATTAGTTTAGGTTAAAAAATATTTATGATTGAACCACTAAAAATAACCTTAAGTGAGACAAATCTAGCCCTCGACTGTGCTTCAATAAGAAAATAAATTAACTTTTGTACTACTCTATGTTAGGTGTGTCAAAAGGTTATACTCCCAAAAATATATATGTTATTTTCTCTATTTAAACCCCTTAATACCCCTCTATCCATGAGTGTATTATAATAATATCATATCTTCTATGATTAAATGTTGTTATAATAATGTAATGTCTATTTTCTTCTTTCTCCCAAAATGACTTAGAAAAATAAAAATATCATCACGTGTGAGTGTGGGCCACCCCCTCTAGGAATGACATGTTTTTTCCATGACCACCTAACATGGATGAATTTCAAAATTCATTTATTATGTAAAAATTAAATTTTTTTCAACAACTATTTTATGGAATGATAATATTTTTGAATCTATAAGTAACAAATATAATAAATGTTTATAGTAACATTAACCGCCATAAATAGACTTTTCAATGCACCTTTATAAAGTTTTATCTTTTTTTATATATCGTTTGAAAATATGTAACTACTATTATAATTTAATGATAAATAACATAAAACTTCAAAATTCGAGATGGCATTTAGTTATTTTAAATACCTATGACTGTAGTCAAAAAAATGAATGTGTTGCGAAGAAAACAACCAAACAACCCTATGTACCAATGATAAGAAAAAACCATATTAAAAATATATAACAAGAGAAAATATAAAGATAATATAAAAAAAATATTATTGAATGAGGTTCTTGATTATATATATCATATACTTAATTTAATTATTTATTAATTTAATTTTAAGTGAAGATTGATTTTAGACACGAAGAAAGGGTTTCTTATCATATTTTCTTTTTTCGAGAAATTTTTTAATTCATATATCTAATTTCTTTTAAATAGTATATACAATACCCATTGGATATATAATATACCATATTATAATTATTCATTGGTATATAAACATCAAATCCAATCTCTCTCTCTCTATTTCAGTGGCCTTTTTCAGAATGTTTCTTAAGTCATAAAGGTTTCATCTCAATCAACTTTCATTGAGTAATGCATTGAAATTATAAAAAAAAACTCATTTTTATATTGTAACTAATACCTTCATATATAATAATATAATAAATTATTTTTTAACTTGGATAATTATATTTTATTCAGGCTCTTTGTTGCTTTGGTCTATGATTAATGTCTTCCATAAAATATATTTCCATTTTATAACTCAATATGTTTTCCAAAGTTGTAACGATTATCCTTGATTTTCATAATTCTGTTAATGTGGTATACCCTATTTATATCTTGGGTGATCACTTTTCATTTCAAACTTCTTTATTATTGATTTCTTATCATTTTAAAAAATCATCTATGTGAAAAATAATTCCCATCCATTTAAATGAAATCTTTCGCTACTTGTCCATAATATCCCTTCCCACCATCATTCTCATTTTTAATTTTAAACCTGATTAATTATTTTGTCATATCAAAGTAATATTAAACATAATATATTTTTAAAAAACTTATTACTATATTTTATTATTATTTATTATAACATTGGTGTTTCCAAACATTAAAATGGATCTTTTGTACGCCCTCATTACCGTTGAGTTATAAATTCACTTTCATAATCTCCATTTTTATGCTATATTACTCTCATGAACATATAATATTGTTTTATATATTTACCTTACATATATTACTAGTTAAAATTTAATTCAAATCATTGGTTTATAATAGTTTTCAAATACCTTCAAAATTATAAATTTTATGTAAACCAAATTTAAGGGTACATTCCAATTCCATGTCTCATGTCATGAATCACACACATAATATATTTTTAAACCATAAATATTGCATAAAACCCATCATTATATTATGGATATTTTTTTATTTCTTTTTTTATTTAAATAATTATGATCATTCCTTATTAAAATATATTTCATTTGTTTTATAAAACTCTACAAAAATGGTTCATTTATTTTTCATTCTTCTCTAGTTTATTCTAATTGATTTTATACATTGGAACTCCCTGATAAGAACAATGTCACTTATTAAATTATGGAACTTTAAAATAATTTAATTCCTTATACTATTAGGAATCCTTGTGATTATTATATCAGTTATATCATAAATCAAAATTAGAAATCCTACTTATTTTTCATGGGTTTGATCATTATTATGATTTAAGTATGGTGTCATTACTTCATGTTCCACACATACATATTATTTTCATTTATGTGATACATTTTCCTAGACTTATATATCCTCACAATGCATTAGTTGAAGATTAATATCTCATGAGATGTTATTTATGGGATTAGGGAGTGAAACTAATTCAATATAAGATTGTAAATGAGGAGTAAACCCAATCTAACAATGTAATTTTTCAAATTTATGATGATGGTCACAGGAGTCTCCCCTGATATATATATATGATGTCATGTCTTATGTTGCTTCCAAAAATTCCATGATTCTATAATCATGTGATTTTAATTCCGTATTCCATGTTTTGAAGATTATGATCATTCTATTTATGATATCATGTTATGCCTCTTGTCTCTCAAGTTACATTTTATTTCCATGTTTATTCCCTTAATTAGATATATAGATCACCCATTTCCTTATGTATATTCACCCATGGATTATAGAATGTTTTACAAAATCTGTGAAATATTAGAGGACTATGTGGAGTTTTAAATAAATATATTGTTTTTATGAATATGATAATATTATTATCAATATATTCTTCCAAATAAATTATAACTCTATAAAATTAACATGTATTACTGGGAATGTATATAATAAGTCATGAAATATATTATAATTATAGATTAGGTGGTAATACCTTGGAGATATTCTTGGGTTAATTCACATTTTTCTTAGGAACCATTATGAAGTATTAGAATCAATAATGACACTGGGTGGCCTGGGATAAACCTATTTTTTCATATATAAAAATGAAATTTTCATGATTTACACATCCTATAAATTATTTTTTTGATTATATGATTTACCACTATTATTATTACTGCTTAGACTATGATTTTTGGTTTCAATCATTTTTTTGAACCATAAAAACCATGTTAATGTAGAATATTATAGAAAATTAAATGATTGAAATCCAAAGAAGACTAATTTTATCAAAGCTAGAATGATAAATCATGTTTTTATTCTTATGTATCTTTCTCAATACATGAATCATTATGATATTCTAAATAATAAAATGAGGGAACAATGTATTATCTAATTATTTATGAGGTATTATCAACCTTCTTTTAGTGGGTTTATTGGTCCACTAATTGTTGAGAAATCAATCAGTATAACTGAATAAATTTTAATGTTCTCCAGTTCTTGGAACATGAAAAAGTAATTTGATTTGTTTTTCATTTGTAAAGTGAGTAAAATCAATGGTTGTCTCTAATTTGTCACACAAGTAAATGAGTAGAATTTTAAATCATAGAGTTCGATGAGTTTTGGAGGTCAATTATCAACAAGTAATTTCCTCATATTATTCATATGAATATGGATAAGGAATTACTAAATCTAAATTAGAAGGATGGTGATTCCTTTAGTACCTATGAGGAAAATTTTATAATATTTTTGAGGTATTCTTATGTTATTACCATTGAACAAAATAGTATGTTTGATCAATTATTCAGTGTCGTAAATCAAAGTTTACAAAAAGGAAATTTTTCTTAAGAAACATCCACAGCTATGAAGAAACTTTTTTATGTGATATCAATATAGAAATAAATATTTGATTCAAACATCAATATCATTTTTTATTAGAAAAGGGAATATGGAATTAAAAGGAAATTAAATTAAAAAAGACCGTGGAGGGAAGAAGATCAGTATTTCTTTATTCTAGATGTGTGAAAAGAATCATAGTGGAAATGGTCTTATGGGAGAGATTAAATTATTTATGTATTGAAAGGAAGTTCATTAGTTAATCTAATGTTGAATTGATGGAAATAAAATAGATTGTTAATGGAGAGAAAACTCCACAAAATAAATCAAAAACACTCCAGTGTTTCAAATGAAGATAGTATGATAATTATGTTATCCATTGCTCAAATATGTGGTTTAATGAAGACGGTTGAAATAAAAAAACATCTTAATCCTAGATACAAAGGGAAATAACATGGGATTATTATTTACGATGTGGGGTATGATAATTAAGTGGGTAAAGGTAAACTTATCATCCATTCAATAACTTCAAATGTCTTATTTGATTCTTGTTATACCCACTATTTTATAACTGAATAATTATCTAAAGGTATCATATTAACACCTCAACAATAAAATGTAATATTAGTAGAAAAACTATTAATGGTATGATGATTGTATCTCAAGTCTATTATTGTTCCCAAATTGTGCTTTTTGGGAACTTCTTTCCTGTAGATCATTTTTTCATCCTATAGTTCAATATTATTCAATTTTAGGAAAGGATTAACTACAGTGGACCCAACCCCAGTATCCTAGTTCCATCGTATTATTTATTACATATTTATAAGATACAAGGAATCTCTTCCCTGAGGACTGAATAGTTTGGTAGTTTTGGTAGACTATATTCATATATGTTACCCAAATTCCATTGGAATACACAAATTGGAACTTAATGTTTTTTCAAGAATAGATTTATTACATATAGAGTGTCTCTAAATAATAGTCATAGTAAACTTCAATGAATCCTGGGGAAATGAAACAAAACAATGGTCATCTAATAGCCTGCCCATCCTCATTGGATTGAGAAGGAAGTGGAATTTTACTTAGTCCTAAGCAGTATCTGTAAGATGCGAAAGGCTATAAATAAATACCTAGGTCTTTGTTAATAGATGGAGGATGCTTTTACCATTTTAAAATAAAATAACCACAACCATGTATACAAAACCAAGAAACCATTATATGATGCATGATAAAAATTTTAAACAACACAATGTATAAAAAATAAACCAACTATGCCATAGTATAACATTTAAACCAAGATCAACATAAACTACAAATAAAAATACAAATCCAACAAAACTCAAATACTCCAAATACATAATTCCATAGATCCAAACATGATCTAGGATCCAAATACACAACACATCCCTTATATCAAGATGAACCACTAAATAAATTTGATACATTCCCTTTACCAGTGTTCAGATAAATAATATCTAAAAAAGTACCAAAGTTATAAAGTAGAGGTGAGTAATGAAACTGAGTTGGATTTCACCAAATGACAACCATAATCACACCACTATAATAGAACATGTTACCACATTTATATAAAATAATTATTAAAAATAAAATTAAAAAATAATATATTTTATATCAAAATATAAATAAATCACTAAACCAAAATTGTTTCCAAATAAAACAACCAAATAACTCTTTAAACTATTCCATTTTCATTTTTGGCATAACCAATCTTTTATTTACACACACCCACACATGTAAGCTTTAGTGATAGTTCTATACTCATGAGAAGTTTCTTCTCCACACACTTAGTCACCACAATGTGTCTAATCACTTTATGTCTCAATGAAACATTCCCTTTATCCAAGGTCAATAACCTTTAAACGCTAATGGTAGACATCCATTATTCAAGTTCACATCAAAATAATGAAGGGGGACAAACCCGTGTATCCCAAAACCATTTCATAATATTCATTTTAATAAAACAAGAATTTTATTTAAAACCATTTATAACAACATTCTCTATGAATCAGAACCAATAAATAATTTAAATCATCATTTTAAAATCATTAAAATAAGAACTTTCCACAACAATCAATTTCCAAAAAATCCACAACCAAAAAACAATCACTAAAGTGGGTTTTACCATGATCTTTAAATTAATTTCACAACCAATTTCATTCATTTCAATTAATTTAAAAAAAATCCTTCATGTTTTAATAATAGTTGTTCATAGTTAAGCTACGTACCTCTGTAATTATAAAGGAAATGAAAAAATATCCATGAATTCCCTAATAAAACCAGGGTGAATCTCCAAAAACCCACATTTGATCTCATTACCTAAAATTAACATTGTGAAAATTATCAAGATCTACATAAAATATCATAGATCTATCCTTAGAGGACTAGATATATGAATCTATGCTAGCGAAGATTGTATATCAAAAGAAAACTAACAATAACCAAGATTATCCAATGAAATTAGGATTCATTGCACCAAGAATAGTCATTAAGTCTCTTTTAGATCGAAGGTATGAGTTTAAATAACCTTTTGGAGGAATAAAATCTAAGTTAGGGTCCAAAATTGTGATAAAAAAGAGTCTTAGAGGTGAATTAAAGTTAGATGAAATTTTTAGGATCTAATGTTATACTATGCATGGTTGATTCGCACGGTTAGGAAAACCATGTGTCAACCATGCACTAGCCTTTTCCTCAAGGAATAACTTTCATGGTTAGTGTGCATGGTTAGATAAAGAATGTACCAAACATGCAGGATACCCTACCTCAAATTTCACCCTTACTCTTAAGTGGCCCCATAGTTTAGTCAAATAGTTATCATAACTGTGTGCCTACCCAGAAGCCCTTATTTCACATTGCATGATTTCCTATAGGAGTTTCACGGTTTATTCTAACCCTTCTCAAACTAATAACTATTATAACATCCTTAAAATATACCATAATCCTTATAAATCCTCACAAAATTCACACAAACACTTTATATAAATAATAATCATAAATAAATGGTTACATACTCAAAACTAGGGCTACTTTAGAAGAGCTGAAATACTAAATAAGGGTTATGTACAACATAAGTGATAATGAAAAATGAGGCATCATAAATAAGGAATGAACAATATGAAATGGTAAATAACTCGAAACGCATGCCTTTAAATAATTTACTATTATAATAAATGGTAAGTTAAATACTGAAAACCAATTCCATTCAGTTCACAAACTGACTTTCATAACTGGATAATGGTTAATCGATATGGAAAGGTAAATAAGTGAAAAAATTCATTTATTCATTAAATGATAATGAAATTAATCTCTAGATAATAACCTTGTGAAAATATCATAGAAAATAATAATTAAACTCTGAATTAAGGTAATACTTAAATATCAGATGTTAGGTTTCCTAGGAACATTATACCTTTACCGTTAAAACCTTTCACAAGAAAATTTAGAACATACCAAGTGAAACCCCATTTAACTAAGTCTAGTAAATATATTCATCCCATGAGACTACTGATGCATCGAGGGGATTTATATAAATGTTACCCAACTCATGAAATTCATATAAAATGTATTCTTTATATATCAAATAAATATTTTCATTCATAAAAATTTTTACTTGATATCAAATATTAATATTGAATATAGATTATGGGTTTATCTATATTTCCCTAGACAGATAAATGGATTTCAATATAAAACATATTATGTAGAAATAATATATGTTTTAAGAAATAAACATATGCATGAAAAATTATATTTATATTTTTTGGAAATTTAATGTTTAATGATCATCAAGAAGTGAATAATTCAATAGGAATTTAAAAACTATAAAATATAATCAATATTGTCAATTTCAATTCTATCCTTGGTCAAAATAACCATAATCCATCCAATGAATGAATAATTATTATTAATACAACATATCACCAATGAATTATATGTAATATATAGGGATATTGTCCTTGAAAAATAGAAATACCATCAAAATGTATTTAAAAACATTCTCAACTAAAATATATTTTTCATTTTGAAAAAATCATTTTAAAAAATAAAACATTTTGAAAATACTTTTCTATAAAAATAATTTTTAAAAAATAATAATTTTCACAATATTCATGAAAAAAATTCTATAAAATATCATTATAAAAATTAAATTTAACCATCAATTAAATAATGGTGTGTTAATCCTTACATTATATTATAGTTAAAATGTCTTTCATTTTTCACTGTAAAAAAGTTATAGAAGTACATTGATCAAATGAATAGAATATGATTCCTTTCACAATATTCAGTAAATTAAAAATATGTTTTGTTATAAAATGACACAATGATTCCTTTTAAATCATTTTATTAAATGTTAAAATGGGTAAAAAATTTAATAAATCATTAGGAAAACGATAAAATCATTTTTAGAAAATATGATTTTGGAAGAAAACATATTTCCTATCGAAAAGAGAAATGAATTCATATTTTATTAAAATCATTTTATCAGATATTTTATGTAGAAAAGAGTCAAAAAATGGTATTATTATCTAAAAATATCATGAATAAATAGTGGATAATAAAATTAAATGGTTTTTAAAAAATTTATTACATAATTTTCTTCAATTGAAAATCCATAACAAAAAATGTCGATTAAAATGAGAATGTAAAGTATATCCTTACAATGATCATAGAATTGATTTGAGAATCATCCAATGAATCAATTATGTGTATCATTTGAAATAAATATAATATAATTTTGAATACAAAATAATATAATCAATATTCATTATACATATAATATTATAATATCAATTATGATGAAGAAGTAATATAACCCAATGAAAAGAAATTGAGTTATTAAAATCTTTACCACTTAGTAACCTTAATATAAAACCCCCATATATGAACTTTTTCAACTAGAAACGTAAAATACCATTAATAATGAAGTATTTTGGATATTATATGTTAATGGGGAAGTATATACACTTTATAAATGAAATTATATTAATAAAATTAGAATGTGCCTCAATGAAATGAAATTGAGACGAAATCTCTTACCTTACACTCCTTTTTGGATGAGCCTGATTTACGCTCATATATATTAGATTTAAACATTTTAATAACTAATTACTGAATAATATTAATATTTATAATATCATATATGATCCTTATATTTCATATTATTATCTATTAATTAATAATATTTAATTAGTTTTATTGTTTCGTGTGTTAATTTCCTTGTTTTCTCATGTGTTTTTCATCATGAATGATCTGGTTCTTATGCATATTATATAGTTCAATCATATATAAAATAATAATAATAAAATAATTATCATATTTATACAACAATTTTATTTTTAATACCAGTCATTGAATATGGTAATGTAAAATGAATTATGCAACCATTATGTTGATGGTAGGTCCTACGCACGCATGTGTAACGTTTCCATTTTTCAATGATCATTATAGAAATGATATAAGTTATATATTAAATTTAAATAATGATCATAATTAAAATAATATCATATCACATACTTATGTATATCATCCATATTTTTTGGTGATTAATAGAGTGTCACATCACTTCTTGAAGGCGGTAGTCCACATGTACACGAATGAAGTTATCATATTTACATGAGTGAAAAAGAAATAAATACAATGATATATATTATCTTTATGAAATGATAAATATTTCATAAATATAATAATTATTTCATTTATATAACATATAATGGTTAAATTTATCTTTATCACCTTCCATTTGTAGTGTTAGTGAAAGATGAATCACGTCGCTTTGTGACGCAGTAGTCTGTCATACACATGAGAAGCATTATCGTATCTCCTATGTAATGTAATGTAAAAAGATATAAATTATATAATGCCTTGAAGGGTATAAATATTTTATAAATATCATATATGTATTTTATTTCCATCATCATACTCATCATTGAGTTATGGTAATGAAAAATTGAACGACACTAGTTCACGAGGCAATAGTCTTTCGTTCACACAAACTATGATTTTGAAAACCTTTTGTTGGAAGAGGAGATGGTTTTAGGAAATGAAACTATTATTAAAACATAATATTATATGGAATATACTTAAAATATTATGTCATCATGGTTTAATAACTATTTAAGGTGGTGGAAAATGGATTGAAATAAAGATGCTCGTTGAAGAACATTACTTCTTCTACAAGTATAGTCCATAGGGTTTCACTAAAGAATTCATAGGTTTGATTTATTACTAATATAAGGCTTACCTAAAAGGATTTTTATATGTTATTTGGGTAGGAAGTTTCTAACAACCAAAGTTTTTAAGATGTTAATACAAGATTAGGGGTGGAATTTTATACGTGAGGGAGAGGACAGACATGTTATTTTTGGAAAAGTATCAAGTTATCCTCCATTTTTCATATGTAACAAGGGTCCAAAATAGACCATTTGTGAACATTAGACATGTAAGAAATGAAATATGGGCATCAAATAGTTTTTTTAAAATTTTTAGGTCATTATTACAATTATATGTTTTGTTTAACCCCCTAGTAAACACATTTTTACCTTCACTACATTAATTAATTTTCACTACATTCATTATTCATTTAGGTGATGAATTAAGTTGAACTTATTATAAATATTAAATTATTATTATAAAAAATATTAAATCAATTTTTTAAAACTAAATTAACATATATGGAAAATTTTCATGTAGAATTAATCCCATAGATAAGATGGGAAAAAAGGTTTTTAAGTAAACATGTTCAAATGTTTATAATTTTTTTATATCAAAATTCAATACAAAAATGTTTTCAATTACCTAAATTGGATTAAATGATATATAATTGAAATAATTTCATATTGAAACAAATTAATCATTTAATATAACAAAATAATTATTTTTAAATTAAATATATGTTTTTAATAAAAAATAATTTTTTTAACTATACAACATAAAATGAAAATTTTCAAAAAAATCCCAAAAATACCACCTAATCTATGTTTGGTATCTAGATTTCAAAAATGATATTATTTAAAATATATTTTCTAAAATGGGTTAAAAAATAAAATTCGGTGTGAATATCTTTATTTAACTATCTTTTATAAAAACTTATTTTTCCATAAAAATTTATTATTATTTTAAATGATGCATATTTTAATAATAATAATTAACTAATTAATTAAACATTTAAAATATATTTTTTCATAATTTGATTAATTTTATTTATACCCTCTATTCCAATAACTATGTGGTGAATGTCATATTAAATAATAATATTAATAGTAAATTGGTGTTCGATAAATCCCGTCCTTTCGTGTAACATAAGATATCAAAGATACTTATTATTACATGTTACTCAAGAAAAGATCATTTGTCCTATAATGAAAGCTATTGAAAAATTAAATTAAATTAAAAATAAATTTATTCATGATTTTATATTCCCTTATAATATTGGTGTTTCATATCATATATTTTATCAAATAAAATGTTCTTATTTTAGAATTTTAGGGTGTTACATTCTCCCCATCTTAAAGAAATTGTGTGTTTATAGTTTAAACATTATCTTAGAACTCCGTTTTTTAACATTGGAAATTTTTTTGTCAAAAAACTGACATCATAAAAGGTTTAATAATTTATTTTTAGTAAAAGAGAATGGAAAGTACAAAAGTTTATATGGAATAATATATAATTAATTTTCTATGTAGGATAATTTTGGTGGAAAGTTCATAGGTGTACAGAGGAAAACCATAAATAATTATAGAGAGTGACTAAGGTCATTGATCATAATAAAGTGGAAGGTCTATGGAAATTTAAGGGCTACAAACCATAAATATGTGATGATTTAAAATACAATCTAATTCATCATATATGAGTGTAATATGATAACATTTTTGTTTCAACATACATTTACTAAATTTAAGGAAGTATTTTACTATAGTGAAATATAATGAAATTTTCTTTCAATATATATTTCTATTTCATAAGAAAAATTTCATCCTTTTATTGTATTTTGATCAACTACCTATTAATCCTTTACTTAATAAAATGAATATCCAAAAATTAATTTTTTATTTTTGAAGCACTTAAATTCACTTTTAACGAATCATAAGATCCATGAATGTGTAACAAGTATATTCTTCGATATATAAGAATTTTCCTTAATAATTTTGTTAGAATATTTTGTCCAATATAATAAATTAATCTCTAAAACTAGAATGTAACACCCCTAGTTCATTATTAATTTTTTTCAATTCATTTAACTAAAAAAAATATTAACTAGGTGATCACCTAGGCCAGTGGTAGGAGAAAGACCCTTATCGTCCTTGTATCATGGGTTCAATCCCCATGGCCTTGCCAGATATAATGGATTTTCACTCTAAATGTGGGTTATCCTTTTTATAAACTATATTATTATAACTCCCATAAACCTCCCCAAACCACATGATAGACATTCCTAAAATAAAATTAATCATTTAATGAAATTTTAACTATGGTTTTCAATATATATTAGTTTCCAAAAGACTAATAATATTATTTTTCTATTATTATAGTTTCATTGATGATCATGTTGACCCTAAATATTATCAATACCTTTAATCCTATGTTGATAAAATTAAAAGGCATTGTTCCTCGAATAACGTTTTCTATAAAACATATACTAGGCCAATGGTTAGTATTTCCATAAATTTCTCCAAGAATATCATTAATCATGTAATATTACTACAATAAATTTTTTAAAAAGGGATGTTTAAGACTTTGAAAGTATGATCAACCTTAAAATAAAAAACTCATGATGGTATCTATAACTCCTATGTTTATAAAGACATATAATATTTTAAAATTTAACACAGTCCTTTTACATTTCATGATTCTTATACCAAAATACCATTGGTATAAATTCATCTACATTTTAGTTCATGAATCCCAATACACAAATACTTCATCTATTTTATTTCAACATAGGTCCTTCCATGGTATGTTGGTTAATATTTAGAAGATAACATTGAATTGGATAATACCTAGGTTCCCTAAATTTATGATAATAAAAAATAAATGGATCTATAGGATGATATTTATTTCTTTATATTCTACTATTCATTTTCCCTTAGCAATTATTTACATTATTACCTTATTTTTACACATAAATAATTTCACCATTACATTGAGACACACCCCTATGTGTATAATTCCACATTTATAATATGAATGAAATTGATCCTTCTTTCATTTATGGTCTCCATCACTCGAGCTCTTTGCAAACTCTATCATTATCTTCATTGGTGAGTCTGAGACTTGGTTGAGGTATAGGTTTTTAATCATATTTCATGATAATTAATTTTGAATAATTATGATATAATTCACTCCAATAATCATTAAATTTTTTTCTCATAATCACCACATTCCCCTTCATGTTAAATTTTAACACAATTCATTTAGGTTCCATCCATTTACTAAAACAAAAAGTATAGTGTGAAAAATAATAATCGTAGTGAGAAAACCATATAATCATTTTTAGGATTAGTAAACAATGACACATTCAATATAATGAATATTATTTATAACCTAGTTCATTCATTTTCATAACATATTCATATACTTCAGCATGATTTGTAAAGAAAATATGAATTATCCTAAGCATATACCCCAAGAGTTCCAAATTGTCTAAGTATTATGGACTTTAGTCATATACTAGGTATCTCTTGAGTCATGTCCAACTTTCCTTTTCCTGAATTATTAACCCTAGGAACCTCTACGGAAGAACCACATCTACATGTAGTATCTAGATAGGGATTTCGTTCTGGAAACACCGCATAATATCTTCCTTACCAAAACTCTAGTATGTTCGTCTATATTTATCCTCAATGTCTTTATTAGTGTTATTTTCCCTAATATATGTTTTTATTAATATAGTTATCATGTTTTCTACTAAACATTATCTTATAAAAACTATAGAGACACCAACACAAGTATTCTAGAGCCATTTTATACTTTAATTTAGTAAAACAATCTTCATTCCCTCTTGAAATTATATGTTCAAGGTCAAAAAATTTAGATAGTGTTGTATAACTATAATTGACTTGACACTTTTTAAATTGAAAAAAATCTCATAATTCCTACATTTATATGAAATATGAAATGAAAATACTAATAGGAGTTGAGTTTCATTCCTTAATCCATTAATTATATTTTATTTAATGCTAAAACTATTGGATGGGTTACTTTTTCCTTTATGTGTTTTTTGAACCCACTCATCCTTTTATCTGTGTCCAAATTTATTCAATATTATTTAGGGTTTTTTCTCTCATAGAGGTAAATAGAATATTGGAAGTATCAAATAAATAGAATTTTATTTTTATTTAATTCAATTAATGATTTTTAAAATGAAAGAATTTTATTATAACAGTAATTAAACATGCACCAATTCTTTTTACTTTTAAGAGGGCATTCATAAATTGTGCTCAAATGTGTTTAGGGGAAAAATATTTTTTCATTAACCAACTCTTTTGGATATTATAGGTTTTCAATATTTAAATTTGTTAATTACCATTAAATTTTACTATTAATTTCTTGAGGAAACGTAATAATAAATTGTGGGTGAATTTGATGTGGACATTAAATGTACTAATTTTCCACATATTTTAAGTATGTTTTTGATATATTAATTAATAAAATGTTACTTTATTGTTAAATATTTCATTTGTTTTTTTTAGTTTTATTTCCTAATGTATCAAATTTATATTTAATTTTATATTTTTAATTAAGTATATTTAGTTTTCTTATATTTTATATATAAATATATTTTAAAATGTTAATTTTAAGTTTTTTATTTTTAATATTTCATATTTATAATTAATTGTTTTTATTTTTTAATATTAATTTTTTTGAAATGTTTATTTAATTTGACAATAATTTTAGTATTATTTTACATTAATTAATTAATTTAAATATTGAAATTGATATCTAGATATTTAATATAAATCATTTAAATTTAATTATTTATTAAAATTTATACATTAAATATCAATTTATTTTATTGTTCTGTTACTTAAATTACAATTTATACTTAAGATTATATTTTAGTATTTTTTTCTCTGTTTTTTTATTTAATTAATTATTATTTAGTCTTTTAGTTTAAATAAATTCTTACTTTTATTTGAGTTTCTTTTTTAGTTTTAATTGATGTATTTTTTTTATTTCAGAAACATATTCAATTATTTTATAAATTTTATTATTTTAATTTTTAATTTTATTTTCATATAAATAATAAATTGAATGTGTTTACAGAGTTTAAAATTTAAAATTTTATTGTTTAAATATTTTTAACTCTTTTTGTCATTTTATTTTTGATTTTAACATTAGAATATATGAGTCATCGTTGTGTGACCCCTTGTTAGAAAAACCACCATTGGAAGTTGGCAGTAGTGAATCCCACACCCACCACTATCTTTTTTTACCTCCACCAGCTAGAGATCCTTTAATTTATAGAATCCTCCTACCACAAGAGTGATAATAGGGACTCCCGTGAGTCACTGTTTGCCAACCCAACGGTGACTCCCGATTCACCCACTACCGGGGCAGCCACAGCCCTCTTTTCCCCTATTTCAAGGCCCACTACAAGGATCCCAATAGTGAATCCCATGAGTCACTATTTTCTATCCCAATGGTGGCTCCTTATTCCCCCACTACTGGGTTCTTCTCTACCACCTTTGAAGGTGATGTCTCTACTACTAATCCTTCTCCCAATTCTTATAGCCTATTTGAGGTCCGCCTTCTTCCCTATGAAGAATAAAGTTAAAGCCTCCAAATTCTAAACCTCATATTCCACCACTCAAACCTTTACCAAACTTCTTCACCACCTGGAAAAACCAAAACATAAATATTCAAGATACACCCACCATTTTAAGATTAAAACAAAATCCTCATTGAATTAGATGAACAAATATAAACCATCCTCCTCGCCAAATCATATGGTTTTTTATCCAATATTGATCATTCTGGATTTTAACTCCAAGCCCCCACTCAGATCTGAAGATACCAAACACCAATCCCCAGAGATAGAGGAGAAAGGCCGAGTCCAACAACGTCGATAGTAAATGTTTGATATCCCCAAGCCTACCCACACTACTGGAGATACTCACCACTAAAGGAATCCCACATTGTGTTCTAGGAAAATCCAGGAGAAGATACGGTTTCTGGATAATATATAAACAAAAATAACAAATAAATAAACTAAAAAATAATTATTTTACTAATTAAAATAATTATTTAATATACAATAACAACAATAATATAGATTTAATAATTAAACATTAACTATTAAACATAATTATTTTATATTTAGTAAAAAATTAAATTGATTATATTTATATTTATTTTTGATTTTATAATTATATAATTAATAACATATAAATAAGTTTTTATAGTTTTATTTATTTTAAAGTAGTTTTTTATAATTATAAATTTTATCATTCTAATATTTACAATAATAAAAAAATTAAAAAAATATTTAATAATAATATTTTACCAAAATATTAACAATTTTTTTATTTAACCAATGATAATTTTAATTGTTTATTTAATTTCTCTTTTTATGTTGTTTTTCAGACTTGATCCCTATCACGGACTACATCCATGTTCATGATTCCAACTTTGGGAAATATTTTTTTCGTTTGGATTGGTTAAAGCTGCCAATAGTGGAGTCCAATAGGCATTTTGAAACACATTTTAATGAACAAGAGGAGGACCATGCTAATTCTATAGAAGAAATATGTTACCAACCTAAGAATAAGAGATCATAAAATTGTGGGGGAAAATACATAAAAGACATCTTGGAGATTTGAAAGTTTAGATTCTCAATTCAGAGAGACCGAGAGGTAGACCCTGGACAGGGAAAAGAGCTTGAGAAGGTCTATTTTCATGTAATTAGAGAGAGATTCCACTCACTCTTGGTTAATTTTCCTTTATTAATTTGTAGTTTAATAGTTAATTATTATATTTTTTATGAACTTATGCTAAAATATTCAACTCAGGGGGTCCTAATTTAGTTGGTATTTATATTTTTTATTCTTCATAAACCATTTTTATCTAAATTTCAGAATCGATTGACAAGGTTGATTTTAATGGTATTTGAAATTGTTTGATGCCTCTTATTTAAAACTTATAAACATCATGATCAATCATTGATATTAATCATTAATTCATTACTTCAAGCTTTTATATCAAAAACGTTATAATGTCATGGAGAGTTTCATCCATCAATTTTCATCAATTTTGTTTGTTGTTTTATGAATAATAGTGTGGCTAACTTAAAGACTCATTATATTGTGTGATTAATCTCCTGGTGAGGGACATTAATCAATTATTTTAACATGAATTTATAATCAAATTTCCTTGAATAATATATCAATTTCAAACCAGTGTTTTTAAATTCCTCGAGCATCTTTCTTGATCATTTTTCTCAAACAATATTCCCAGTTTATGAATAACATATTCTTTGTTCAACCAAGTTGATTAAACAATTTTTCTCATCATTATATTATATCATAAAAAAAATTAATGAAAAAAATTATGTACATCCACTACTTTCAGTAGATATTTCTGAAATTTTGGATTCCATCCTTCCCTTGTGTTCGACACCCTACCACTGCTATAGAATTGGTAAATAGTGTTTAAAAATAATTAAAAAAATTAATGTATTAACAAAATTAGTTTCATTATTTATGTATTTATTTTAGATATATAATGTATTATTTATGGTTTATATAATCTCAAGTAAGGGTATATCAGTAGATCTATCAAAAAACAATGTACTTGAATATAATCCTAGAATAACTATTGAAAATGAGATCCATTGTTATATTGGATTGGATCAATATTATTGAAGATAGAAGAATTTCTCATGACTACCAAATATAGTCACCAAGTTAACCATATAGGGATTATAGATACATTGTACTAATTAATGTAATGAAAATTTTAGGGAACAAAATAGAAGGTGTGTCAATAAAAAAATTCTCACACTACTCTACACTTGAGATAGATTTTTTATTTATATTGATACATTGAATATGGAGTTGGGATTTTACCTTTTTTAGAATGATATGGTGATATATTAGGCCTCACTCCAATTGATGTTTCACTAGAAAAAATTACATGTCTCATGATTTGGAATTAGCAGTGGTAATACTTAAGTTAATGATATAGAGGAAATGTATTTACATATATTTTTATGACATATATGTTACTCATAAAAGTATAATTTTTTTATTCAATAATAAAGATTAAAATATGAACCATAGAATATGGTAGGATTTTATTAATTATTTTTACTGCTCAATAAACTCTGAACCTAGGAAAGAGAATAATGTGTCTACTTTTTTTGAGTCAAAAGCATCATTATAGATTATCTATGATGGGGATCTCAAAAATTCCAATATTTATGGTCTTATAAATGATGTACATTAAAATATTTATGTAAGGGGAGTATGTTTTTCAATTTATTTTTAACCCATATATTCATGTTCGGAATAAATAGTTTTGAAAGGAACATTTAGAGCTACAAAAGATGTAGAGAAATGTTCTTTAATTCAAACTTAATTTTCATGGAATAATGGTGTTTAGAAAACTAGTATGTTTCTCATCAACACCAAACTTTAAGAAAGATATTTTTTAATAATCACATAGCTCATCATCCTCTTTTATTATTGTAATTATGAATATGTATAGAGTTCTGAAACTGTATTTATAGTGGAATAACATAAAGAGAGATATTACAGAGTATGTATCATGGTGGTTGGGTTTTTAGGGGTATAAGGATGATAGACAGAATTATATGTGGTTATTAAAACTATTACCCATACTATAATGGAAAATTTGAAAACAACAACATAGAATTCATCATAGAACTCCCCAAAAGTTATAATGTAAATATTTCTATTTCGGTTGTTGTTGATTACCATTCAAAGTCAGAACATTTAATTTATGTAAGTGAATATTTCTATCTTAACTATATTTCCCTGGTATACATCAAGGTAGAATATAATGTTTCATATAGTACCACATTATATAGTTTCTCACCAAAATCCAAGTATTACGCCAAATATCTAGAGAAGTATTCCCCAAGATCAGGATATAGAGTTATGTTTCATTGTTTTTTATCATTATTAGAGATATGATTAATCATAGAGGACCATTCAAACCCTTTAGGATATAGTGATATCCTATTCTCTTAAATTCAAATATTTTTTGTGTTAACACATTTCCATAGACATGTTTTCTTAAAATAATAGCTTTCACTCCATCATTTAGATGAATCCTTATGAATTCCATAATTTAATGATGTATAAGGCTCTCACATGTTTGAATGAATACGCTAAAATAATTATATTGTATCATATGATAACTGAGTAAATTTAAAAATATGTAAGATACATTCAAAAACACAATTATGAATCTTAGATTTGGTAGAGTATTTATGCTGACAATTACCTAATAAATCTTGAACTCAAAGTTTGTGAGAGTTTATTCCTAGGAATTTTTACATGGAATATGTTTGTGATATTATAAAATAGGGAATTTTGGGACATATTTATATTATTATATAGGATATTCATGATCAATTATGGACTATATAGATTATCATGTGGCACTTCCATCCAACCACTCTCAAGTATACAATGTGATCCATGTATCTCTTTTGAGAAAACAAAATACTTGACCCTTAATATGCAATGAAATAAGATGTTTTACCACTATATCATGATCCTTCCTATGAATAAAAACCTATATAAATATAGAATCATATATATAAATTTTTATGGTACTTGGATAATCATATAGATAATATTTTTTAGAGGAATCATAAATTCAATGAACCTACATGGGATCTCAAGGATGTGATAAAGAAAATATATCCTCATTATTTTATCAATGTAACTGAATTTCAAGGGATAAGTCCATTTTTAAATGGGTAGAACACAAAACCCCAATATTTTTTAAGTATTTCATTCTAAATAATCTTTAGGAATCTGGTTGTTGGGTGTACACACAACCCTAAATCCAAATAAATCTTAAAATAGTAATTCTTTTTAACATAGACATTAAATTAGTTGGTATGAATATTAATATCTACATTATGAAAAATATCTATAAATATTCTAAGAAACTAAAAATTATTGATTAATTCATAATAATAAATTACTCAATTTTTAGTAAATTCATTTTATGCATAAAAAATATGTTTTATTCAAAAGTGGGTTTTATTTCATTTTGTGCGATGACATTATAATTAATTTGTATCATTTTATGAAATCTTATGTTAAATAATTAATTTCATATTTAAAGTATCCTCTAAATATTATCTTAGGGTGAATATTTTTTATTTTTTTAAAATGATTTATTTATCAATGAATAGTAAAAAAAATTGAATTTTTCAAAACCATCAATTCTTTTCATTAAATAAAGTAATTCATAAGGCTAATTATTTTCCAAATTTAATATTAAAATAAAAAAATTATACATTGTTTTATAAATAAAAAAATTAATTATATAGGAATCACGGTTATTCTTGATCATGGTATAATTTCATTTTTGGGCTTAAAACAGATTTTTCTGAAAATTATGTTTATTCATGCAATGTTTTTTTATTTTAATAAATTATATTTATATATATGTATGTATTAATGGTTTTAATTAAATTTATATTTTATAAAATAACTAAAACGTTCTAACCTAAATTTATTGTTTTTACAAGGGATGTAATGGATGTAAATTTAGTTTTATGTTTATTAGTGCATTAAAAAATAGGTACATGTTGCAATATAAATGATAATTTAAAATTATATACTACCACATAAAAAATTGAATATTGTAAAATGGATTAAATATTTTAAATGAAAATTATTAATATAATTCAATAGGTTCAACTTAATGTTTTCATATAAAACTATAAAAACAATAAAATTTTGTTACCACCATTATGGTTTCAATTGGTTTACTAGTGAGGTTAAATTGAGATATATGGGTAGGAATTTAACATAAACCTTTATAATTATTATTGTTTGAAGATATTTTAAACTTATATTATCTTAATATTGAATAATTTTCCATTTTTTACTTCATTTTAAAAGTGTCCTTATACTATTGAAATCATTTTTCTAGTTCCATGTTTTTATATCCCTTCATATATAAAAGGGAACATATCCTCCTCTCGTATTCATAGAATTTTATCCTTATATTTTGGCCAATACCAACCCAAAAACATTCATATTTTCATCCCCTTTATAGTTTATCTATTTTCATATCCTATTAACAATATTTAAAGGCATACGTTATAATCTATATGAGGTCTCTCAATGAAGAGGTTTAAATCTTATCCAAGATATTTTGAGGTTATTTATTCTTAAACCTTCAAAAATAAAATTTTACAAATAAAACATTTATTACTCTAGTATAATAAATATAATAAGATTTTTTTATTAGCACTGTTGAATCATTTACCACCTCTTTTACATCAAATGTAAAATGAAATTATCCCTCATGTGTTTGTATGGACTACAGCCTTCGTACATTGACTTGATCCATTTTCCATCACCATCATTCATGGTTGGTTATTACAAAGTATTTCATGTTTATAGATGAAATTTATAAAGTAGAAATATTTCGATAAATTTAAATTATTATTTCCCTTTACTTTTTTTCATCCATCAAAATGTGTAAAACATTACTCATCCACACGTACGGACTACCATCTCTGTGAAGTGATGTACTTCATTTTGGTCTCCTATTTATATGAATGGTTATAAAAGTGTGTATAATTATTAAATATTATAATTATGAAATGATTCATATTATAAAGATTATGGATCGAGTATCCAAGTGAAAGGAAAATATCTTCTTAAATGAAATATACATGAAAAACGAAACAGTTAGCACCAAGAAATAGTTATTTTTATAATAAATTATAAATAAATGGTTGTTAAAATGATATAATTAAACCATATAAGATATTATATTTATCATTATGGTTTTTAATAGAATTATAATAAATATAAATCTTTTATACATTTGGATAGAGTTTTTATATAGCAATAAGGACTTCAGGAAACTGTGTTATGTTACAATCTCGCATTTTACTAGGATGGTTTATTCATAATTTTATATAGATGAAATTATATGGTCTATATCCTAAAAATATTATGTATTTTAATATAAAATATTTATTTAGGAATATTGTAATTATTTGTTTAACTTCCCTCCCTTTCAATACTAAGTATACTGAAAGAATGTTGTTTATGAAAACTGACATTATTTCACACTTTGACCAGGAATAATTTTCTTCCGCATTAATATATTATTTACAATGTATTCAAGTATTTTTTTACCACTAAATAATTATTTTATGAAGTTATATATACACCTTTTTACTTTATATTATTTTTTTACAAAAGTATCATCTAGTAATTTTCTAAATAGTTTACTTTTTAGTTGTTACCAAAAATGTTAAAGTAATATTAGTTTTAACATACACCGCATGAATGGATTTTACCAACATTGTGTATTATATTTTATTTATATCATACTTTAAAATTTTCCAATTTTATTTTCAATAAAAAAATTTCCTTTCAAAAGTTGGATATTTTTAAATTTTAAATAAGTGAATTGAAAATGAAAAATGGTATTTTTACCGTGAAATATTCTAGAGATCATTTAAAAGTATTTACATCTATAAAAACATCTTTTTATGTGTTTTTATTATTTAACGAGAATATGATACAATTTTAAATATTTAATATTTAACTACATGTTTTACTATTATTATGAAAAAATATTGATGAAATAGGTTTTTCTTTGGTTTGTATTTGATTTAATGCCATATTGTTTCAAGATTCTATGGAATACATATAATCAGATTTTTTTTATGTGACATATGCATCTATTATATCCCTAAAATGAATTAGGTAAGGATTAATATTTTATGATCTCAAATGGAAACAGTAGGTTATACCTACCCCAAAATAGTGAACAATGGTGGTTATCCCAATCCACAAAAAAAATATGGGAGGTTTTCCTTCCCTCGAAGAAGGTACACTAGTGGTTAACCCAAGACTAACTTGTAATGAATTTCATTGGGTTTAACCCTGATATATGATTTCTAGGATATTCATTATTCCACAGTATATTCCATTATTTTATTATATAATAATGTCAATTTTATGATCTGATGGATCATTTTTTTAAATCTTTTATGATTCGTGTCTTATGAACATCCACGATTTATGTCATGTATGATGATTATGACCTATGAATTTGTTTTTATGATTTCCAAATTTTAAGCTCATGTTATCATAAAATTATGCTCATTTTTTTTCTTAAAATGATCATTGGTTGATATATCCCTTGTTTACCATTTTTGACAATCTAAGCTTAACCTTTGTTATGTTTCATTTTCCCTTGGATATAAAGAATGGTTTTAAGTATGATATGTCTAAGAAGGGATCTATTTGTGAAAAAACTAAGAGTAAGAGATTTTAATATTTTGTATACATGTTGTTTACTTTTTCATGTTTCTAAAGACATAAAAAATTTAAGGTTATGACATAGATTGTAATGATATGTAATTAATATACATTAATAATATGTATAATTTATATTTATAATATATTTTTTTCTATATTGATCCTAATGTATTGGTACCTAAGGGTATCTTAATAAATGTTCCAATAAAAGAAACAAATTTCACTTACCATACTATGATTATTCTCATCGATAATTAATAAAATGTAGGTCTTTGGGGAAAACCCTAATCATTCTTGGTTGTACATACCTAGGAAAAATCAACTTAGATATATGTATTTCTAATGGAGGGATAGCTAGAAAATTTTATAACAGGATCCTTGATCTCAACATCTATAATGTATACACTCAAATAGATGATTATGAAGAGTTTCAAGAGGTGTACTGTATAGGTATTGTTGATAGTAGACCTTGGGAACATCATGAAATACTAATGAATGTTTAAATGAAATATAAATAAATTTATTTAGTTCATATGAGGTAAATTACTCATTTTTTATATTAACATATTAAATATCTCCTATGATTATTTTTTGGAAAAACTAATCACTGAACCCTAGAGATAAATTAGGAATATTATTTCCATACCCATTTCTTGTGATATACAAAATGCTTTAGAGGATAAAACATAAAATCTAAAGAAATCAATAAAGACTAATTCTACCACTAAATATACTTCATCAGATTTTAGTCAACCCAATATTGAAATCAATTTCCTTCATTCCATAATAAAAAATTCAATTGTTGGTGGCAGTCAAAACCTTCTAATTTCTGTTACTTCTTCTCTTATTTCCAACCAAGAGGGAATTATCCTTGATTAATTAATAATAAATAATATATCAATTGTACGGAACCTTTATGATTTTTTTGGGATTATCCCACTAACTATAACACATAGTATTCATCTTTTATCAAATTATTAAACATCCCAATAACGCTAATAGAGAATGAATATCAATATATAAGATACCAAAGGCACTCTGATAGGGGGTTGAATCAAGGTGTAGTAATTATAAACCAATTTTAATGTCTTTATGAATTGTAAATTTTTTATCTTGTTCCCACATAGGTAAAAAATATTCGAACATTCATTATGGATTATTTTCCATTAACCTCGCCAAATTTGGAAAAATTAATGTAGTATGTAATGTATAAAATAGAAAACATAATTTTACTCATTTCACTCGCACTAATATATATACAAGGAGTTTAAATTGATGATGTTTCAATGTTATAAATCCTCTATAACACTAGTTTAGTGCATAAAAAATTATATAGTCACCCCACCATTATTCTCACTACATTACAATTTTTAAGGGCTCGATCAATTTTATTTTTGTGGTTCACTAATTATTATATTTATTTTTATACTACATTAGAGTATAAATCAAGTGCTTTATATAAATGTAGGTATATTAATGATCAATAATACTAGATATATTTTCACCTAGTATTAATGGTGCCTTTGATCTCTAAGCTTATCTTTTAATGATTTTATATGAATGTTTCTATAAGAAAATTCCTCTATATATCTATATGTAAATAATCTTTTATAGGCATGATCTTAGATCTCATCCTTCATATCCCAGATGTCATTGTGAACTATACCCTTCTTGAACACTAAGTAGAACACTATTGTTGTAACACATCAATCTCTTTATTCTTTTTAGAAAATCAGATCTCTATGAAGGTGAATGTTTTTTAAACAAATATTTATATCCATTTATTATAGAATACATCCTCTATTTCTTCAAGATTTAAAATTTTAATTCCAACTCAAACACATAACAACCCCTAATTTCAATTGATTCAATATAATCTCTCAAATAATATTTAAGTTAATATTCACTATTGTATTTTTTATGGGCCATTGTATCTCAAACTATAACTTATAAATAGTTTTAGAAGTGAAACTCCTTTTAAAAATGTTTAAAAATTCATGTATTCAAACACCACATTGTGTTCCTTTCTCACTGTCCCTATATTGATCCCTTCTTCAAATTTTCCATGACATTTTGTATAATATACCATGATATAGTGAAGATTATTGAAAATATTATTATAACAAAACTTCTAAAACACCTTAAAGAAATGATAGGAAATATCCAAAAAAAATATGTTATTTTAATCCTCAACAACCACATCATATGAAACACCAATGGAGAATCTCTATTTATTTCATAGGTAAATTGAAAGGAAACAGATAGTTATATTTATAGAAAAGAGAACAAATTCTTTCTATTTTAGTTTAGAATTCATCCCCACTATCTTCAAAATTCAGGGTGGAAGGGCTCACATATTGTTTCTATATCTATATATATTCATGAATAAATTAGAATTAATATCTTTGAAAAACTATCTACTAGAACGTGTACAAAATTTTGGTTTCCCATAGGTATAATACTCGATTGAAACACTAATAGAAATGCCTATTTCATCTTAAATCTGGCTATTTTGAGATTAAAAATGATAAAACTAACATCATAATGAAATGTTCTATTTCATGGAAAAGGTTTCCTTTTCCAAACCACTATATTTCATTTTCATATAATTCCTTATATCTATATTACCCAATATATGTAAATCAATTCCTTAATGAAACTCTATTATAATAACCACATTTGATCTTAGAAAAACAATCACAACTTCCAAACCACTACTGAACATATTCTATTTCAATCCAAAACCTCTAATCACTAAAAAGTAACTTAAATGTAAAAAAAATAAAACCAAAAAACCATTATCACTTGTTAACCACAAATCCAACATCATCTCATTAAAATTATACATTTATAAAAAATTTCAACCAATCCTTAGTAGTAATTATCAACTCACCACTTAAATCTCATTAACAATAGGCTTATCAAGAATAACATCTATTAACATCAATTTTTCTAACTAAAATATTATATAGATAGAAAATCTTGGATAGACCTATAGGGTTGTTTCAATCTCCCCTTGGTATTATTTTTAAATAAAAAAATTATTCCACACTAGTTGGAAATGAAATCATAATGGTGGACTTCATCATCATTTAGCATTAACATTACTCCCCAATAATGTATGAGTTAAATGGGATGAAATATCTACTTCAACTAGGTCCATACTCTCCTATTTTTAAGAGAATATCAAAAGTTCTTTACATACCTACCTAAATGAACCTAAGGTCTTCTTTATTATTAATTTTTGATAACCCATATTTCAAGGGATGAGAGGGAACCCTTACAAGGACCATAGTATTTGATATTACATTGCTTGTAGGCTAAGAGACATTATGGGTCACATAGGTCTTAAGGAAATCATACAGATTATAACTACATGAAACTGCCCCTCCTCAACATTTGCATCGTGATTATCTCTCAACCTTTGCATGGCGGTTCAGCTAGCTTTCCTTTGTAGAGATGCATAGGCCTGGTACCGATGGAAATGGCATACCCTCTCATTCTTCCAAATACATTATCCATCCTCTCGTGAATGCGTCATTATCTAGAATCCTCCTATGGAGCTGGTTCCTTGTTGAATATGTCTGGGTATCAACACATTAGAAGGCCCTGAAGCCCTTGCAGAGGCCTGAAGGCATTGAGGTGGCCCAAAGGTCTTAAAGATGGCCTGAAATCCTTACTGAATCGAATTCCTCAGTGGCCTGAAGTATTTAAGGACTCCAATCCCAAAATGGTGGACCAAGTTGAATAGTTCCAACTACAAGAGTACTGAAGAGTACCTTCTACAGTACCCCATACAGTACTGCTACATTACCTGCTATAGTAATGCTACAGTGCCTCCAAAATTATGCCTCCACCTGGTTTCAAACATGGGTCTTGTGGATGCACTTAGAGACACCTCACCAACTGGGCTGAGGCTCATGTGAAAATTTTTTTAAATAGACATTCCCTTTTTAAATAATTTCCTTAGACTAGATTTTTATCTCTAATATTAAAAATAGAAGATAAGATCCTCATGGGAATCAACACCCCCATTAACGGTAGATTTTTGACATATCCCCTTACATGAAAAAACATAATATTTTGGATTCAACCACTTGTGTATTAATTGAATACTCATTTTCTAACCATTAAGAACTCCCAAATAGGCTATAAAATTTTGGATTACTCCTATAAAATTTTCTCAAAATTAATGTTCCCTTATAATTTAAATTAGTTTAATTTTACTTAGATTTTATGCTATCAAAAAATCAACTAATCCTTTTGGGCCCAAGAATAATATAGGAAACACGTTTTTAAGTTATCCTCCATAAAGTAAACCATGTCACTCAATTAATTTCTATTAAAAACTCTTAGTATAAAAACCATCAACTTTCCTCAATAAGAACTCAACCTATTATCACATCCACATAATCAAAAATATGTTAGTTCAGGATCATTAAAGCACATGATTGTGGAACATATCACTTGTTGTATATCAAACATTTGGTCAATGGATGCCACCTTTTCATATTAAACTACTGATATCACCTAACTATATTTCATATATATATCAGTATGTGTATAAATTTTCTTGATAAGGTTTAACAATATTTAATAATTACCCACTACATCCACCTAAACATCAGTATCTTATATATTGGTGTGTCCATTAATATGGGGAAATCACTTGTTTGCAAATATACTTCATGCTTAGTATATTTTATTATCCCATATTAATAATAAGAATACTGTTATTAGAAAATGATTATATAATCTAAAAAGCATCACATCTTCTAATTTAATTCACAATAAAAAAATTTATTGTCTATTTTCTCCATTAAACACGTGGATAGAAATATGAATGATTTCATGTTCTTAGAACTTGTTGAATTTCTCATCATTGATACCACTTTTTATAGCCCCGGATTCATCAAAATTTTTATCCACTTTTAGTAATATTATAATGTCAAATTTTATCTCTTGGCCTCACCTCTAAAAACATAGATTAATCATGATGCCACTTTCTATATCATATATGGATTTTAAAACTTTTAATATATAATTTAGTCCATTATCCAACATTTTTTTACATATAAAATCTCTATCTAATGGATATTCTTGCTCCACCACTAATTATTTCATGAAACAAATTTTTGTAAGAACTACAAACAAATTAACATATATTAATTAATCCCTTTTATAAACTCATTTTTAGAATTTACAGCCCACAAAAAAAATATAACCCTGAACTCTAAACTTATTTAAAAATTCTAGAATCTTTTAATATATAATTAGAGAAGGTTGTTGAAAATTTAATCTTTTTAAAGAATACATTTGGTGTTGGTTGATCAATGCTTTTTATTTCACCATTCCATTTCCTTTTTTTAAATGTAGGCAATAGAATTATTTAACTTCATTTAATTTAAATTTATCTTCATTATCCAATTTAATTGATTTTAAAAACACACATCTCTTATCAAATTTTTTATTTAGGGATCTACTTTCATGGATTTGGACTATATTCCATTGTAAAAAAATCCATCTTGTACATTCTTCCACCATTGATTCCATTACATCACATCCTCCATAAATCTTCTCCTTCTATTTGGGGGTAGTTCAAATAGTATTTATATCATTCCATGAGATGTATTTTGTAACAATACTAACCATGAATATTTCTTGATGTTTATGAGATAAACCTTAAATTATTCTTAAATTGTGGAATATTGATTACATATTCTTCTACCTTCCTCATATATAGGTTGGTCCATGTATTTCTTTCATCATTATCCATATCCAATTAAGGTGGGATATTTCAAGTATCAATATCATGTTTCATCATGAAAGATTATTTCTATACCATTTTACTCTCTAGAACAGTGAACCTATTTTTGATATTAACATGTTTATTATCAGGGTATACTCTATCTAATTATTTCAAATGAGTGGAGGATCTCCTTGTGATTTTTATTCTGTTATTTTGGATGTAATTACATTCTATTTGACCAGGGTTAGAATATATAAAGAATTTACCATATTAATCCCACCTCATTCTATATTCTCTTGATAAGAATATTTTAATTGTATTTATTATTCTTTTTTTATCAAATATTTGGGATAATAAACCCATATTACTGAAGTGTAAATGTTTTCCACGATATTATATTTTTTGTGATTCCTTCCTTTTTAATTTATTTATCTTATATTCATCAGAACGTTATTTTCACTTTTTTAATATAGATATGAATTATTCGTTATTGTGTGAGTCAAAGATAAAAAGTAAAGAGACTATACTTTCATTAAGGAACTAAGATTATTCTCATGTTCTATAATCTCCTCATCTTTACTCATTAATTGTAGAGTTTTTTTATAACACATTAAGTAGTATTATTTCCACAATTTCTTCATTAATCAAGAAATGTTTTAGGTTGAATGATGTTTTCATTCTACGCATTTTACATTTTCATATACTATATGATCACATGAGACATTTCTTTATAAGAATCACTTTTCTTTTAATGTCTTCTCAAATATTTTTCATATCAAAATTTAAGGACACTTTAACAATTTTTAGCCTTTTATTTTATAATTTTTAATCATATATCAATTTTTAATATACATAATGCATGAAACCCAACTGATCTATATCTTTTTATAAGCCATGTATTTTTTTTGGGTCTCTATATAAACATCTGTCAGATCGGGAAATAAACATCATTTCTATTTCATCAAAAAAATCACATCTTCTTTTCATCTCTATGAAAAAATATAAAAAAAATTACACATGCTTTCCCTAAACCCCATGTGTTAGAAAATTTATAATTTATAACAATTATTAGAGATCTCAACCACTGGGTAATTCATATAATTTTTACTTTATACAAAAGTCAATATTCATCTGTCTTGGTCATAAAATGGTCATTTTAAAAACGTTTCTCTACTAAATGAATAATCTGGGATTGTCCATATATCATGTTGAATCATTTTTCATGCAATCAGATTATATACATATTGACCTAATACATAATTTATTTTATTCTTGATAGAATCATCAGTCGACAAATTTATTTGATTGTTTTCAAATATAAATCCATCTCATATTCAAAGAAAAACTACATCATGTTTTAATTATGAAGAAAATATAATAATTTATTCCAAATATTCCATTAACTCTATCCTCTATGATTGAAATTTAGCTTCATTATGAGAAGTTAAATTCATCATTGAAACCATGAGAGCATCAAACACATAATAATCATAAGTTATTGAACACAAAAAACTAATTGGCTATGTTACTATATGTTTTCTTCCCAAGCCACCCTTATAGGGGGTCTGAATCAGGGTGAAATCATTTTTAAATACTTTTGACCACTTTAATAATTTCTATTTTTTATATCTTATTATAAATTAGGTGGGAATTTTGAGTTACCTTATTTTTTTTTACATTTTCTAGATATGAATAAATTCTCAGAGGTGAATACAGAAACTAAATTATGTAAGTGATGTAAGAGTTTTATTTTATTAACCTACACTATTATAAATGTAAGGAGGAAGCACTTATAAAGTGTTACTATTAAAAATACACCAGTTCCTTATTTCAGTGGATAGAAAATGTTTTAGTCACTCCACACCTTAGATAAATACCTAATAAATGTTTATGTCTTCATCATTTCCTACCCAAGGCTCACTATCTCTTGTCCTCCTTCATGTACAACCCTATGTTAGAACTCCTAATGTTTATGGAAATTTAGGTCCCTTATTTATTAACAAAAAACTTTATAAATAAACTAGGTATTGATAAACTATTTATTATTTAGGTAACTATTTGATAGATTGTCTATAAATATATATATCTTAAAATTATCTTTTTCTTCTCCAGATAGATATAACACATCACAAGAATGATCTTGTGACTCTTCCATCACACACTCGATAGAGAAGTGAATTATTTCATTCTAGTGTAGTGACCAAAACACCATTTTTTAATACCCAAATATACTTATTCTTCTCTAAGAAATCATATCTTTATTATGGTAAATTTCTTTTTCTGTATAGTAGTCTTCATTTTCTTTATTTCCAAAATACTACCAATATTGTTTTTGGTAGAGAGATTTTATTTTTTAATTTAAATTGAGGAACATAAAAACTGTAAATTTATAGATATTTAATCTCATATTTCAGATCATACTCATTTAAATATTATCGATTAGATTCGATTTGAGAAATTGAATCTCAAACCGTAAATTCCAAAGAGTTTTTGAAGCATCATACTTTCAAAAACTACTGGTAACTTCGGTTTTAATACACTATGATATAGTACCCTCTAAATAATCAAATTTTTAGGCCTTCATTATAACTATTCAGGATATTTTACACTAAATACTATGGAAAAGTGAATCTTCAATAGAAACACATTCCAAAATTCCTAATTTCCTCTGTTAAACAATCTATAATTATAGATATTTTAATTTCTAGTAACCAATTCCTTCACAATGCGTATGGGGTGTTTCCATATATTTTATAGGTAAATTTGTATGCCAAAACAATAAGATCATTAGCATGGATAATAAATTCTATGTTTAATAATCTCTATAAATTTGGATATTTTAATTTTCAGTAACCAATTCATTGAAAATTCCTAATGGAGATATTCATATATTCCACATGTTAATTTTTATGCCAAAACATTGAGATCCTCACCATGGATCACACCCTCTCACAATTTCAGTTTTTACTCCATCACTATGGTCAGAAAAATAGTATGTAAAATAGGTTGTGTATATATTCTACATATCTCTCTATTTAATAATACTTGTTGAATTAATTTTATCAGAATATTGTTTATAATTATTTTTACCTCCTTATTATTTACCATAGGTGGAATAATTAATTCCAAATCCAACATTAACACTCACTATATATACCCTCTAGTCAATGCATTATACAAAATTTCTTAACCAACATCCCCATGGAATTTTCCAAGCCATTGTGAAGGCTTCCTTCACCAACCCACCTTCATTTTTATCTCTATAATTCCAAAATTTATTCGGATCCAAAATATGTAATAATATAGGAAACTATTTAATTTTATATATAAAAACTCCAGTAAAACTTCCATATATGATATTAAAAATCAATCCCATCCTTTGGACTACTTTTAAAAAACATCCCTTTAAATTTGATATCATTAATCCCAAAAAACATCTTTCTATGGAAAATAAACACAACAAAAATTCATTCAATAACTTTTGAAATAACATTACACTCAATTTAAATTAATAAGATTCATTTTTCAATAATATAAAAAAAATCATTGACATACAAGTTCAACTCACTGCATCAATATATTTAACTATTTGATTGTTGAGAATGAAATCTGTTAATATATATTTGGCCATATATCATCTCATATTGATATTAATTATAACATAGGCCCATGGATTTCCAATATAATCAATGTAATTGGTGAAAAATTAAATAATTATCTTTTTAAAAGTCATCATTAGGTTTGTTTGAGGGTCCTTGATGAGAATTTTTTTTGAATAAGTTATTTTCTAGAGAAACCTAAACTACATATTGTTATTTTTATTTTTCTTTTTGTTACTGGTTTTTTTCAATCTCATTTTAAATTAATAAAAAATTAAAATAATTGTTTTCTTATTCTATCTATTTTGTTTTACTATTTTTCAGTTAATGGAACCCATTGTATTTTCCTTGTTTCCCAAGTGTAATTTTTGGTTAGGATTATAGAGATAATGAAGTGTATGGTTTTACATTAAACCATATGGTTTTAAGAGTTCATACACAATCTTTAGATATACTTAATAACTCTACATGTGATAATGAGTTAGAATGATTTATTTCTTTCTAGTGGTTATTCATCTTCAAAATAGGTTATTTTGTTCAATTATTTCAATTAAAATAATCTTATTGGACTTATCTTCACCAAATTATTCATTATTTACAACTCTCTCTGGTCCCTTTAAATTTATAACCCATTGTTTCCATTGCATTCGTCTGGGTGCCCATCCGTTTGTGAAGGACATGCAGCTGTTTCACCGCATTCCATCATTCCAAAGGTGGGTGACATCTTTCTCTTATTTAGGGACGTTTCCTCCTTGATCAAAACGGGATGATTGGATGTCAGTTTCTCCTTCTGTGGACTATTCCTTAGAACTCATTTTCTAGTATGGGTATCCCTCATAGATTTGAGTCCTGGTTCATGAATCTTGTTCCCAATTCCATGTCTTCAAGGTCACTGGTTAATTACACTACTTCTGTTAGGACATTCTAAGGGGTCTGGTCAAGGAAGAAACCTTCATTCAGAGTATAAGACAACATCAGGCATTTCAGGGCTTATCTGGATGTGTGGACATTAGGGAACATGTATTCTTTCTCATAATACAGCATCTCAAGGGTTCAGAACTCGAGGCATACCATGTCAGTCATGGGGTATCTTATGCCAGAGGTATTTCTATGAGGTTTTCCATAGATTCCTATGTTTACCACATGGTATTTCATGAGTTTAATGTATTGTAGATATGGTTATGACAAAGGCATGTCTTCAAAGGTTTTCCTCTAGAATCTCATGTTTAACACGAGGTATGCTGCGAGTTTAATGTCTTGAGGAGACAGTTACTCCAAAATCATGTCTTCTGAGGTTTTTCTCAGGCATCTCATCTTTAACATGAGGTTGGTTGCGAATTTAATGTGTTTTGGAGGCAGTTACACCAAAGGCATGTCTTCTGAAGATTTACAAAGGCATATCATTTTTAACACGAGGTAGGCCATGAATTTAACGTCTTGTGAAGATGGTATAAGAGTGATTAGAACACCCCGTGGAGGTGGATCAGATTGGTATATCCCTATGATGGAGTGTCTAGAAGTCTTATCATATGGATTGATCAGAATTCCCAATGAAGACAGATCATAGGTGGTGTGTCCCATAGAGGGGGTATGTCACACCATGATGGCTGATCTAGACACCACTAAGGGAGGATCAGGGATTGTGCACACCACAATGGGGGACACCAAGGTTTACCTTTGGCTGCGATTGATCCTCGTGGAGGTTTCCTACAAACCCTGTGTAGATGACAGGGATCAAAACCCACATAGTTCAAAGGGTGAGATAAGGAATTGGGGTGTACCGAAAGGAAAAAATACCCAGGGACATGTTGGGGATTATTCATGGATAGCGTCCCATCACAAGAGGAGATCTCTTGGTTGGGTGTATATGGATTGTTTGGGGATTATGAATTTTTATCTACCCAATTTCTACTAGGAGTAATGGGAAAGCGGTTTAAATGATCTCATCAGGATGTGGTGGCCCGGGTGAGAATCAGGATGGATATGTATTGATGAGAGTGGCCAGGGAGTGAGATGGGTCCAATGTTAGGGCGATATTGGGGTTTGGATTGAGTCTCGAAGAGAATTCTTATGTATCTCTGTGGAAGGGAATCAAATTACACGTAGTTCAGTAGGGTGATGGGACACCTGAGGAGGTGACCAGTGAAAATGGACATATAGATGGGATCGGGAGGAAGTGGAACCTCAAGGTTGGGGGATAACCTTCCCGAAACACATAGGCTTGAGGGAAAGACCAGGATGAGATATGGGAAATGGGATCAAACCTCATGGAGTCTTCCTATGTATCCCCAAGGCAGGTAATCAAAGTCAACATAGTTCAGGATGGGTTCATAGAATTGGGGTGTGCACATATGAAAACGACCTGATGATATATTGGGGCTTATGCGTGGTTAGAATCCCGGGTTATTCTAATGCTCAAGGGGCGGACCAAATATGTGTGTCCAAAAAAAGGGGGACTAAAACGGCTTACCATCTATTGCGGACTACAAAGTCTTACCTCTAGATAGGGATACAATGGCTTACCACTGGTTGGGGAACACAACGGCTTACTGCTAATTGGGGATCACAATGTCTTACCGTTGATTGATGGACACAATGTCTTACCTCCATTTGGGGAACACAATGACTATCCATCTATTGAGAGACTCAACGGATTACCATTGATTGGGAAATTCAATGACTTACCATTGATGGGGGTGGACCTCAAAGAGGCTTCCTACGTACCTTGCCTCGGAGACAAGGATAAAATATCACATAGTTCAAATGTGTACAGTTTAATGTCTTGTGGGATGAGTGAACCGACGTGAAGGGGTTGGGACAAGTTGGTGATGGGATTGAACCTCAAGGCGGCTTCTTATTTACCTTTCCATGTAAATAATCAACGTCCCCATAGTTCGGGATAGTGGATATAGTTTATGTCATGCGGGACCAAGGTGAACCGACGAGAAGGGGTCAGGACAAATAGGTGTTGGGATTGAACCTCAATGAGGATTCTTACATAACTTTCCTTAGCAAATATCAATGTCCACATAGTTCAGAATGGTGTATATAGTTTAACATATGGAGGGATGAAGGTGAACTGACGAGAAGGGGTCGTGACAAATAGGTGTTGGGATTGAACCTCAAAGAGGCTTCCTACAAACCTTGACTTGCAAAGTATTAA
This sequence comes from Viscum album, assembly GCA_963277665.1. Classification (NCBI taxonomy): domain Eukaryota; kingdom Viridiplantae; phylum Streptophyta; class Magnoliopsida; order Santalales; family Viscaceae; genus Viscum; species Viscum album. The sequence continues at coordinate 27,839,703 of OY728150.1, read as the reverse complement.
AGTCCATGTTGTTTGGAAGGGTGGATATAGTTTAACGTCATGTGGGACGAAGGTGAACCGATGTGAAGTGGTCGGGAAAGATAGTTATGGGGCTTGAACCTCATGGAGGCTTCCTACGTACCTTGCCTTGGCAAGGATCAACATCCATGTAGTTCAGTATTGCTTGGGGTTACAATTTAAGGTGACCCAAGTTCCTATATATAGCGTCAATGGTGAATGGGGAATATGCATAGAAGAATCCTAGGTGCCTCTATAGAGTGGCAATGGTGGATGGGTCTTGTGCATGAAATCTGACTGGGTGCCTCCGAGGAGCGGTAATGGTGAATGGGGCTTATGCATGGAAGTAGTCTGGGTGCTGCTAAGGAGAGGGAAAGGTAAATAGGTATTATGCATGGAAAATTCTCGGGTGTCGCTAAGGAGAAACAAATAGTGTATGGGGCATACGCATGGACACTACCCAGGTTCTGTTAAGGAGTGTGAATGGGGAATGGGGATTACATATGGAAACAGCCCAAGTACCGCTAAGGATTGAAAATGGTGAATGGGGCTTATGAATGGAAGCTTCCTGGGTGTCGCTAAGAAGAGAAAACAGTGTATGGGGCTTATGCATGGACGCTGCCCAGGTGCCACTAAGGAGAGGTAATTGTGAATGGGGCTTACGCATGGAAGTTTCCCGGGTGCCACTAAGAAGCGGCAACGGTGAATGGGGCTTACGCATGGAAGCTTCCCAAGTTTCGCTAAGGAGCGACAAAAGTGTATGGGGATTACGCATGGACACTGCCCATAATGTCTTGCTCATGTCTGACATGAGGGAATCCCAACTCACTGGTGGGTTGATGCATATAATTGGGTACAACGCCTATGCGCAAGTGCACAAGTGGTATAACGCCAAGGGAATTGAAATCAGTCTGAACAAAGGGAGAATAAAAGTGTGAATCACATTCCTGACATTTGGAATGCAGTAAGGGTGGCGTGACGATGGAGGATAACTATTGACCATTTTTGAAACACGTCATTCATATCATGTTATCCTAAGATGTAAATAGACAAACAATGGTCAATTGTTGACCATGTTTGAAACACAGGACCTAACACGAAGTGTCATCCAAAGTCTTTTGGGGCGTTGGCCCAGGGCAGTAGGTGAGCCAAGGCAGGATGGGACCAGGCTGTTAGGGGGTCCATTCAGACATGAAAGAGGATGGAGATCCGAATGAAGGACACACAAAGCATTAGGTGGAGTGATGTAATGCTTAAATGGATTCCAATGCTCTTGAAATTATGCCATTATAATCATAGAATGAGGCATCAAATGCTTGGCCTAGAAGGAATATCTTAATTGGAACAAGAGGCATCCTATTATTGAATGTTAGGGAATGCTACATTTTAAAGTCATGTAGTAAGGACTATTGTCATCTTATTCTTGGAGCATACAGAATCTCTTGTTTGGAGCAAGTGACATCCTATATTTTTCACATAGGTAGTACTACAGTTTATAGTCATGAAGATAGAACTATTGGAATCTTATACATGGCGGATGAGGAATCTATTGTATAGAGAAAGTAGCATCCTATGCCTGGAAAATAGGGTGTGCTATAGTTTATAGTCATGTAGATAAAACTATTAGGCATACTACTCTTGGTGCATAAGGCATATCTTGTTTGGAGCAAGATGAATCAAATATTTTTTATATAGGGTATACTAAATTTTATAGTCATATAGATACGAAAATTAGGAATCTTATGCTTGGTGCATAAGGAATATCATGTTTGGAGCAAGAGGAATCCTATATTTTTCATATAGGGTATACTTCAGTTTATAGTCATATAGATTGAACTATTAGGCATAAGCAGCCTAGTAATGGTTGGTGTTTGGACTTACACCAGAGCGGCCCTTTCTGGTTCAACCTGGAATAGAAGCCAAGTGATAGGGTTTGAAGGATTTTCTTGAGGAATGGTTGAACTCAAGGTAATAGGGAATTGATGATGTGAATATCAACTCACGATGCGTGAAAGGGACCAAGAGGAGTAAGTTGACACAAGTTATTTCATGGTGTTTGGAGGAGTGTCTTGAATCATGGTATTCCATAGGAGTAAGGTTGATGAGTGTAATGGAACAATGGAAAATGGAGATTTCCCGGCCTAAAATGATTGATGTTCGACTCTCCATTATTCATTGGGGTCAGTGACAGAAGCGAAGGGACCAGCCCAGAGGGCCGGAATGGCAGCCTAGCAGTGATCCTGATCGGGGGTGCGGGGGTTCAACCCACGCAGTATGGACCATTGGGGTGAAGGTAATAGCTTCACGAAGGAAAGGTTTCCACGGGTCATGGGGTCTCGTAAAGGAGATTCATAAAGGAAAGGTGCTTGTGGAGCCTGAGGTCTCGTGAAGCAGCTTTGTGAAGGAAAGGTTCGTGCAGAGCATGGGGTCTTGAAAAGAATCATCGTGAAGTAAAGGTGATCCTGGAGCATGGGGTTTCACAAAGCACGGGTTCTCATGGAGTATAGGGGATACACAGATATTAGGGTCTCATGGAGCATGGGGTTCTACGGTTCCTTGAGCAACCCGACGGAGCTCCCTCCTTTGCAAAGGGTGGAGCCCTTTGCGAAGGGAATCACATCACGGTGCTTAAGATCTCTAAGAAATGGGAGATCGGCCACCCATGGGGCGGATTAACTGTGCTTAGGAAGGGGGTGAGATAGCTATTTATAGGTGGTAGAGGTTGTTGGAGCATGTTGCGAAGAATAAATGTGCACCGTAAAGATAAAACGACGTCGTGAAGGAAATCATGCTCCGCAACCAGGGGGACTTCTCTAAAGTTTCCCCCAACCGTAGAGTTGACCTTCATCAACCTTCAAGGTGCTTGCAGAGGCTCCGGTCAAGTTAACTCAAGTTTCTCTTAGTCGTGAAGTCGACTGTCATCGACCTTTGTGGTGCTCACGGAGGATCTGATCTAGTTCCCTCTGCTCCATGATCGCATAGGGAGCTTCACGAATGGTCTCTGTTAACTTGTTCTTCATCCCAACTTCGAATGTCGATAACTCCTAATCTGTAACTTTGTTCGAGCTCTAAAACTAGTCAAATTGAATCTCTAGAAACGGGGTATAATCTTAGGACATGTTTGGGAGAATTTGAAATATTTTTGGGATGAGTTTTCTAGTGACAAGAAAATCCCCCCCTAAGAATGGGGTCCAACGAGGATGAGGTGGGAGAGGGGGGCCTCATTATAAGGAAACATTTGAGGAAAACGCATTGCTTGGGTTCCATTTTATGTAGATTTAATTAAGGAAATATCTAACTAAATCTCTAAGAAAACGTGAGACATTCTTGGTGTGGAAAAAAAGAGATAATAGGATGTCATTCACCTGTATGAGAGTGATAAACAATAGAAGGTTTGAGGGGATCGTAATGGGACATCGATCACCATTGGGAGCATCCTAAAAGAGGGATTTTAGTTGGAGAATGGGTCTCTCTGAATAACAGACTTTATTCTCCCAACATGCTTTGTTTCACGAGCGGGGTAACTTCATGGGCGTTAGAATCAATCTGAACAGAGTACAGTGGAAAGTGTCAATCATGATACCCAAATATCCAGAACACTGTAGGGATTACATGAAAATTAAGGATAACTATTGACCATGTACGATACACAGTATCCCTATTGTGTTATCTAGAAAAGGTGATGACAAATGAGGTCCAACTGGAGACCATGTTCAAAACACAGGGTTGGACTCAAAATGCCATCCCTAATCTTTCGGAACATTGGACCATGACATTTAGAGAGCCATAGGCTGATCATTCGTACGATTAAGGGGTTATTTTAGATGTGAAAGAAGGAAATGGTCCAAATAAAGGGAATGCAAATCCTGGAGGGTGGAGTGATGGGTTGTTCAAATGGAGTCCAACACTCTTGAAATTATGCCTTAGTGGTGGAAATACATTAGGTGTGTACATCAGTCTGATCAGGGATAAAACATACTTCTAAATAGGAACTCTCTACTAAGGACCTTGAATTATCTTTAGTTTTACATCATACAAATAAGGAAAATATCCATGTAGTTTAAAAGTTGTACAGTGAGGACGGTGAACATAGTTTAAAGGCTATACTGCTTAGAAAAAGATTGGGGTTGAGGGTCTAGAAGGGTTAGTGACCATGGGGCTGGGCCCAAGGTGATTTTTTTGGGTGTCTCTATATATCCCATGAAGATGGGAATCAATACAAACGTAGTTATTGAAGCAGAGTGTGGTCAGATACCAATGCTGGTAGGGGGGAACCCTCTCTAGTGAGGAAGCTAATGCATCCCATGATTAATATGGGGCATCTGGAACTTGTTCTGTCTAGAACCATATTTTATATTGACACATCGAGGACATTTGGCATCGTGCAGTTTAAAGTCATATGATAGGACTGGGAGTGAAAATGGGTATCTCTATAAGGGATCACATGATGCATTTGAAATAAATCTGACGTGAATTAGGAAGGTAGGAGTCCATACCACACCACATATCCCCGAAGGAAGTTATTTAGGTCAAGGGAATGAAAGTGAAAGTTTGGTTGGGCTTGAGGAAAAGTTCTCAGGCATTCCTACATATCCCATGAATATGGGAATCAAGAAATATTTATTTCATATATTATATTTTATCATCATGTGGGATGAGAAACATGTGTGGTTCGGCTGTACCAGTACACATGCTACCAAAACCCATAAGCCCACTTGAGTAATGCTCAATGTGGGAAACAAGGAGTAGTGGTGATATTTTCTTGGTAGAGAGAATAACACATTAGGGGTAGTGGGATTTTAGGTGAATTAAATTACAATATTATTGACCATCTTAATAAATGCACCCAAATGTGTGGAGGTGTAAAACTGTGTGCTTGAATTCCACTTGAACATAAGGGAGTGGAAAGATGTGAATTCTAACATCTGATATCTGGATCACAATGATGGAGGTATAACAAAAGAGGATAACTGTTGATCATGTTCAAAACATAGAATCCACTCTGTGTTAGGCTCCATGGGGATAGACAAATTAGGGTCGACCACTGACCATGTTCAAAATATGGGACCTATCGCAAATGTTGTCTGAGGACTTTAGGGGCGTTGGCCTAAGATGGTAGGTGAGACAATGTGGAATGAGACCAAGCCCTAAATGGGGTCCCTTTAGTCATGGAAGAGTGTGGGGATCCAAATAAAGGGATCATGAAACCTGGACATGAAACGAGGGAATTTCCATGTTATAATTCCACACTCAGGGTTCTTTTCCATGACGAATTTGAGTACGTCAATGAGACATGTCAGATAGAGGGAATCAAATACCTTTAAAAGGACAAGGGTCCTAGTGTCGCATTCTACTAACTTATGGTCGTAGATTAGAACATTAAGTGTAGACCTAGTTTAATGGAATGATGGTTGGGTGGTGAAGTATCCTAACCTGATGTGTAGTTCCCATAAGGAGATCTTAGTTTAGGGTTATAGAACTCGGACCAGGATGGGAAGAGATAAGGAAGGAACATGGTGTGGTTGTCAGAAAACATGATCTAAATAATAAACCAAGAGGTTCTTTCCACACCACATTATTCAAAAGGATCTAGGACCATGGGGATAAAAAAGGGGTCATGATTTAAGATTCCTGGGGTTGGACCTGCAGACAGAATGTTTGGGCATTCCTACGTATCCCATAATGATGGGAATCAAGCCACACGTAGTTTTCGAAGATGTCATGGAGTTTAATTTATCATATTTATAGATTTATTATGATATAATAAATTCCAATTTTTAATTTAGAATACCAGTATTGGGTTGGGGTTAATTTATTTGAATTTTATAAAATACAATATATTTTTTTGAATTTTAAAAATACAGTTTGAGTTTTTTGGAATTTTTAATGACATCATTGTTATTTCATACTGATGTAATTATTAATTTAAAATTATGGTAGACTCTTATGTATAAATTTAACTTAATATGTGTCCCATTTGTCCAATACCAGGGTCAATCCAATGGTTTTTTAAATACAACTACTGAGGTGTCCTACAAAAATAATTAAAAACACCATCATTTTTTCCATAAATACCCACCAATTTCATTGTTTACATTCATTCCAAATTCATCCAACATAAATCCCTAATAGTTTTAAATCCCAATGATTCTTTCAAAGGTTTCATCAAGCCCCATGGTCTTGATCTTCGTGTTTTTTGAGTCAATATTAAAGGTAAAGGAATTTTCAACATCTCTTTTCCTTTCAACTTTTCTTTTTTATGTGTTATTTCATTAAAATTTACAAACTATGTTCTTATGTCTATTTTATTAAATACTTATAATTTATTTAATTATTTTTATGAGTGTTACACCCATGTCCCCTCTCCATTTAATGTTTTCCAAAACCATCTTTCATACTCGTTATGCTGCAGAATTTTCTTCTCAAAATTTCACTCTTTTTCTCAAGAATTTGATTTATTTTATTTTGTTAAAACCAAAACCACTTTATTATCTAGGGGTACTCACATTTATTTATAAATTATCTATTTTATTCTATAATTAACTAACATTAGAAAATACTTTATTCTATGGGTTTAAAATGACCAAAGGATATTGTTTTTAATAATATTATAAGACACCATGATTATGATATGAAACTTGTTTCGTTTATTCTCCACGGGTTATTTATGAATTTTTTTACTATCATATATGTGGATAAAATTAATTATTATACATTTGGGTGTGTTTTTACAGTGCTCCAATGCATTGGATAAAGACTTTAATCTCTAGAGATGATAAGTTTTATGATACCTTGTTGAATAACCATGGTAATTTTTATGACACCTTAGTGATAAAACATATTGATATGATTATGAGTGAATCAATTGAATGTTATTTCCAAATATCCAAGTTCTGATTCATGTTATTTTATTTATGATATACCTAATATTTTATTTTTTATTCCATACTGATATTCTTCAATTTCATATCAATTTTTATCATGATAAATTGTAAATTTTTTCACTTGTTTTCCCTTACTGGTAATTATGCTCACCCTTTCCATTGATGTATGTACCCATGTTATGAGATGAAATAGATGTAATTAGAAAGAACCTTTAATAATACTTTCAATTAGAATTGAATAATTTTTTAATTTTTCAGGTATTATGTACCTTTTTTCCATGGAATTAAACATTAAAAGATTATCTATTTGTAAAATGTAATGAAAAGTTAGGTAATAAAAAGGAAGGATTCATATTTTTTATCAAATGATGGTTTAGTTATTTTTGGAAATTAGGATTTGGAAAATTTATGAATAACCTTAGAGAAAATTTTAAATATAGGAAAACATCATGGTATTTTGGTGAAATATTAAATAAGTGGTTTCCGAAAAATAATATCCATGTATGGATACATACATGTAGATGAGGCTCTGGAAAAGATGTATCTAGGGGTTATACCCAAAAACACTAATTTTATATGGACTCAAACAGGAACTAGGGAACGACAATGGGACTTGTTGTACTTCTTTTTTGACACTCCTAGGGGATATGTTTGGTTAATAATAATATTTTTATGAACTATTATGAAGGATTTTAAGAAAATGTTATCATTGTTAAGAAATAAAAAAATTAAGCATGATGTTTTAAAACCTGAAATTACACTAGAATTATATGATTATTAAATGTAACACATTTTTCACTATGGTCCTTTTTCTTTTATAAAATGGTGGGATATAGGAGAAATCTGGTAAATAATGAGAGAAATAGACCATGCACTGATGGCCCTATGATGGAATTTGTAATGGAAACCTTTAATATAATGATGAATCAACTACATCAAGTTATAATAAATAACCTGAATCAATATGAGAGGTTGTTTCACCATAAAGGGAATAACTTTATATTGAAACCTTTTTGCTTCAACGACCAACAATGTTTGGTCGATCTACTGACCCATTGATTTTGAAATAGTGGATAATCTCTATAGAAGAAATATTTTCTATAATTCATTGTTTAGAACAAGAGAAAGTCACTTTGGTTGTGTACCATTTTGAGGGGGAAGCTGGTCATTGGTTAGAACTTATTAAAACCATGTGTCCAAGATGAGATATTGAAGCATTAGAGTTGGAGGAGTTCTGGGTAATATTTTTTGTTATGTATTTACCTCATTAAATGAGAATGATAATAGATAAGGAATACCTTGAACTAAAAAATAAGGAGAATGAATATGTTGGTAGTTATGAGATGAAATTCACAAGGCTTTCCCATTATACCTCTAGAGTTATCATGGATTTGAAGAGGAAGGTTGATAGATTCTTTGGTGGACTAAGACGTAATATACGAAATAATTTATCCAACCAAGACTATGAAATCTGTGTGGAAATCATACATAGTGCTATGAATGATGAATCAGAGTTCATTGAGATTCAATGGTCTCATAAATTGAATGAGATGGAGGGATCTCTATAGCTAAACCTGGGGAGGATCTTTGATCAAGGAAGAGAAGCAAAGCAAGTTCAACTTTACACATGCAATAAATGTTGGAAGAATCATTCTAGGAACTACATGGTCAGGAGAAGGATGTGTTACATGTGTGGAAGATATGTACATATCTCTCTGTACTATCGTAGTTAATTTAAGACTTTTATTCTCAACACAAATGACAAATGGAACATAGTTTAGGTCCTTCTTTAACTCTAATGCATAAAGTGTGGATAGCTCAAGCAGTTTTATAATCACTGTCCAAATCTGAGGATAGTGGAGGGTAATCACCATCAACCTCAGTATATTAAAATGAAGAATGGTTGTGCCTTTTCTATCACTACATATTAAGTTGAATACCTATATTATGTACTGGAAGTTACTATTATTGTTCTCTCAATGAAAGAGAGTACATTATTAGATTCTAGTTCTATATATTCCTTTATTTTTTTCATGATTACAATAAATGTAGAATCAATCGTGGAACTAATAGAATTGTATTTATCAGTATATATTTCTAGAGGGATTATCCAAGCATAAATAGTGTTTAGAAACTCTAGTATTCACCTTGGTGAGAATAATTTCATCACAAATCTAGTAGTAATTCCGTTGTTGGATTTCGACATTATACTATGGTTAGACACTCTTCTAATTTATAATGATTATATAAAATGAAGAAGTAAGGAAAACTTATTATTCTTGAATATACAACCTACATTTGATTTCAATGGATAAACATCTTGACCAAATTATTGTCTAGAAGTACCACATGTTTCCTTCATTATTGATATGATCAATGAATATAAATAAGGAAATGAAAGTGTATAAATAAAGAAGGAACCCATAATTCAAGAATAAATTTATGTATTTCTTTAGGAGTTACCTAGACATCCCCTATAAATAGAGGTAGAGTTTTCATTAAACTCATGCCTGATTCCATGCCGAAATCAAAAACTCCATATAGAATGGGAAATGTGGAGTGGGAGGAATTAAAGAAGAATCTCCAATATATTTTAGAAAATTGGTTTATCTATCTAAGTGTTTCTCCTTGGAGGATCACCTATTCTCTATGTGAATATGGAGGATGGATCCATGCAGTTATGCATTAATTATAGAGAACTTAATGGGATCATAGTAAATAACAAGTACAGTCTTCCAAGAATTGATGATTTGTTTTACTATCTTCATGTGGCCCAATTCTTCTCCAAGATTGATATTAGATATGTTTATCATCAATTGAGGGTAAATAAATAAGATATTCCTAGAACCGCCTTCCGATCAAGATATAGGAATTATTATTTTATTATAATACCCTTCTAATTGACTAATTCACCTATTATTTTTATAGATTTGATGAATAGTGTCTTTAAGGACTACCTGATAACATTGTTGTAGTTTTAATTGATGATATTCTGATATATTCCAAATTTTATGAGGAGTATGAGTATCATCTAAGGGTGATACTAAAAACTATGAGGAATGAGTGGTTTTTTGGAAATTTCATCAAGTGTTAGTTTTTGTTACAGAAAGATTATTTCTTGGGGAACATTGTAACCAGTTAAGGAATCCCAATTTACCTTATAAAAAAATTGTTGTGGAGGAGTGGCCACATCCTACAATAATAACTGTGATTCTTAGTTACCTTGGTTTAGTAGGATATTATAGGAGGTTTGTGAAAAAAAATCACGACTTTATAATCCACTAACCAAGTTAACTCGATAAGGTGTTAAGTTCATATGGACAATGGGGAGTGAGGAATGCATCCAAGAGCTGAAGAAGCGATTGGTTACTGTACTAATATTAACTCTACCCTCTATTTAAGATGGATTCGTTGTTTTTAGTGATGTAACTCTAAAAGGTATTAGGTAATTACTCATTTAAAATGAGAAGTTGATTGATTATGCATCCCCACAGTTAAAGTCTCATGAGAAGAATTATCCTACACATTATTTAGAGCTAGCTGCATTTGTTTTGGCTCTGAAGGTATAGAGGCACTATCTTTCTGGGAAGATATGTGATATATACACATAACACCAATGTTTGAAGTATATTTTCCCACAAAAACAATTGAACATGAGATAGAGGGGATGGATGGAACTTCTTAAAGACAATTATTCTTCAATTCATTATCACCCCGGATGTGAAAAAAAAAGTCATTGATGCATTATGTATGAATTACACTATTTTTTTTCAATGATGAGTTTTCAAATATATCCATTGATCAAATACCTATAGAAAAAAGGAATGGGAATTGTAAGGGAAGGGAAATCATAAAATATATTCGAAATTATTTCTCAACCATCATTACTAGAGTTGATCAAGAAATATCAAAGAGAGGATCCTTTGTTGCAGAAGAAGATTGAGGCCATGGTTGATGGGAGGTTTCCTGAGATCAATATTGATCAAGAAGGTGTAATAAAATTTCATACAAGGATATGTGTTCCATCTATTATAGAAATAAATATGGATCTGATGGATGAAGATCATAGCTCTATAATATCTATATATCCTGGAAGAACGAAAATGTACAGGGACCTTCGTGATCATTATTAGTGGGATAACATGAAAATTTACATAGCTGACTACACTGCAATGTGACTGGTGTGTCAAAAAGTGAAGGAAGAATGAAAACTTCATAAATGGGTATTACAACCACTACCAATACTAGCATGTAAGTGGGATAATATCACTATGTGTTTTCTCTAGGGTATCTAGAAAACATCCAAATGAAACATTATGATATGGGTTATAGTGGACCAACTCACCAAGACTACCCATTTTTTCTCTATTTAGGAAGATTTATTTTTAAAAAACACAACAATATATACATGAAGTATGTGGAAAGGATTTATGGAGTTACACCTAGTATCATATCTGATCATAATCCAAGGATCACATCAAAAGTTTAGAGAAGTATTCAACATGTTATGGGTACCGAATTGAATTTTAGTACGGCCTATCAACCTCAAACTGATGGTCAATCTGAAATGAATATTCACACACTCAAGGACATGCTGAGAACATGAGCAATGCAATTTAAAGTTTTATGGGATCAACATCTCCTTTTTTTATTTCTCATACAACAATACCATCCAATAGAGTATTTAAATAGCCCCCAATGAAGATATATATGGAAAACGATGTAGAACTACAACTTTTTTTGTGATGATGGTGAAAAAAAATTTTCTTGGGATTTATTTTAGGAAAGAGATGACATAAAAGGTTCATGAAATCTAACAAAACATTTACGGTGCTCTGAGTTAGAAAACATATATGTTGACAACTGTCGAAGGGACTTAGATTTTGATGTTGGAGACAAAGTCTTCATTCAAATTTCATCATGGAATAGAATCATGTGATTTGGGATGAATGGGAAGCTTATCCCTAAGTATACTGGTCCCTATGAAATCCTTGATCACATAGGAGTAGGGGCCTATCAGCTAGAAATTCCACCAAATCTATCTCAAGTTCATGATTTTTTCTATATATCTCTCATAAAGAAGTACATACCCGACCCTTAACATGTACTAAATACATAGGTGGTACAACTGAAACATGATCACTCTTATGAGGAGAAGGTGGTGGAGATCTTGGACCATTGGGACAAAGTTCTGTGCAAAAATACTACCCACCATGTCAAAGTGTTATGATGGAACCCCATGTATAAAGAAGCAACAAGGGAACTAGAGTAAACAATGAGGATGAAGTAACCTCATCTTTTCTCAACTGAAAGAACGAGTTAAAATTTTGGGGATGAAATATATTAATGGGGGAAAAATGTTGTAGAAACTTCATTCCATTATGGAATTTAAAAAATGATAATGGGAAATTACTCATAAAAAGAGGATAAAACACATGAAGAAAATCATGATTTGAAAAGGCTTGAAAATTGGATCACCTTAGTCAATCCAAGGATCTGTCGGCGTGCAAGGTACTTGCATTCCCAATTCTGGTACGCAACCCACTTGTGCACCCCACCTCCATTTCTCCCATGGTAACTTATTTTCATATAAATATACCATTAGGGCCTTTATTTTTACAGACCAATTTCCTTGAATCTTAATTCTTGCTCCAGTAACCCTAGTTATTCACCCAAGTCTTATGAAACATACATGGTAGTTATTTAACACCTAGAATGGATGAATTTAAGGAGGGTAATAATACTTATGTCCCTTTACTGTTTGAAATACATAACACTTGCATGACTAAAGCAACCAACTTCCCTGAATCAGAAACACTTGCACTCCACCCATTCCAATCAAAGGAACATGAGCTCCTCACTTCTAGGATTACCTATTAATACTCTTGAAAGCATGAGTCATGTCTCTCCCATTTATTAACATGCAGGTTGTTCATCACTTAAGTGAAAATTAGGTCTCACAAGCTTACTGGCATGCCCATCCTGGCGCGCCAGATACTTACTTGGGCGCATTTCTTTGATTCAACTACTCCCTTCAGTATACAAGACATCAAGACTTCATCAAAACCATTCATGGAAAGGCTTATTCTTCATTGGCTCCCTTATCTAAAAGGGATTATGTTAAAACCTCCACCAAAACCTATTAACTTATCAAACTGTAGGGAAAGTCACATCAACATGTCTCTTATTTGCGGTTGTATATCCACAGTCAGAGGTTTGACACATTTTTTTGTAATGGGGTTAGGATTTAGAGAGTGTCTGTGGGTTTGTATATCCACAGTCACATGGAAATTTATCCCATGAATAGTGTTGGGAAGTTCTCATTTTAGAGGATTAGGTCTTGGGTTATGTCCTCCAATTATTGTCTCAAAAACCTGGAACCTTAGGTCTCTGGTTGGGAAGGTACGGTTCACACTTGCTTTTCCATTCATGTAAATGAGAAATCTTCCTCCCCTAATATGATTAATTTTAGGGAAACCATATTATTGTAATCACCTAACCATTCAAGGATGAGGTTTCAGTCTTTCTCATATCTACTTCCCTCAACTTTACTCCTTTTTTACATTGGATCATCGTCCAATGTAAAGAGAATATAGTGAAGGCTTGCTGCCTCTCCCTCTTCCCCAGACACCTTGCCCTCTTCCACCATCACTGGAGTTGGTGCTTCCTCTTCCACCAACAGAGGAGGAAAAGTGTGGGTGTGTTGGTTGAATCTTTCACATTTTATTGTATCTCACACTGATCATGACTCGTGTGGACTTAGAGATTCGTGATGATCACAACATTTGTACAAACCCCCACAATGAATGAACTACGATAACTTGGATTCCACCATAATTGGGATATGTAGGAATCCCTCTCTAGGCCCGAGATCTTTAGATATACTCTGTAGGAATCAAACCTCAATTCCCTTAATTTGGGCGTCCTCCTTAGGAGTAATCCCTAAATTAAACCCCCAAGTCACTAAGGCACTCTTTTCAGGAAGTAAGCCCAAACTCATTTCTTTCAAAGGACTATACTCTCTAGTGAGACTCATCGAACTACGTGGGATTTGATTCCCATCCAAATGGGATACATAGGAAGCCTCTATGATTTCCAAACCCAACACTTCAAATTATCCCTATTCTTTTAGGTCCATATTCCCAATAAGGTCTAATCCAACTTGGAAACCCATATTATTTCCATGTTCCTTGGGTTTCATAGGCATAATTCCCACACCAAACCCTGATTAAGCACCTTTCGCTTATATGTCCTTACCACAAGACATTAAAATATATGGATAGGTCCTTATCACATGACCTTAAAAGGTATTATGTGTTCCATTAAACGGTAGCGAACTACGAGGGTTCTAATTCCTTTATTAAGGATACATAGGTATCCCATTTATGGGTATGATCCCAACATCAAACCAAACCTTTGTCTCCCTAGAAGACAATTAATTTCAGATTACCCCACTGAGTGGCCTAAAAAACAGTGTCATCGTAACGATGGTTAAAAGAATCTCTAAATATTATATGAGAGGATATCAATGATGGAGAACCTCGAATACATACGAATGTATCCATTAACGAACAACCTTGAATATATACGGATGATTCTAAATTTCACACTTATTAATAATTGACTAAATATTTCAAGGTAAACCTATGTTATACTTGGTGAATAAATAAGGATTCATGAAAATGTCTCAAATATATAAGAGACTCTTGGAGTAGACAATAATTCCCACCAAAAGGGTGTGATCAGTCTGACCTCCCATCCTCTCGACCAATGCATGTTCTTATGTATCGTAGGTTCAGACTCAATGAATGCCTGCCTTTGGAAAGTAGGTCCATTTTGGATAAATAACTATTGGATGTTTCTAGTTCCATAAATAAATCCAATGGAAACTACCTGGAAGTAGTGATTCTTAATCAGAACACGAGTTCCAAGGAACTACAAAACAAAAACGGTGAACCCAACCCAAATCCTTAACCATGTTGATAGTGTTACCCATTTGTCAGGCCCCTATCAATTGGTAAAGGAAGGCCATATAAAGGAATAAGTCAGGTATGTATCCATATAAAAGATATGCTTTAATTTAGTTCATTTTTTTCTCATGCATTCTGAGTACTCCCTCCACCCTAAATGTCTTCCTTAAAGTTTGCACCTATGAATTCCCCTATCACTGCTCAAGTTAGATCTTCATCTACGGGAAGGACTTCATCACTAAATAATTATAATCAACACTGGGACTCTAATGTAATGGTAAGGTAATACTTCCAACACGGTACTATCACAACCTTGGAGGCTTCCCAAAAGGCCCTCTAAGTTAACAACATCCCTCTATCTTCTGATCAGCGATGACTTCTGGTCAAGAAGCTGACGGTGACAACCATCGCCTTCAACCATTTTGGATCCTTATCCCCAGAATGCAACAACCATTCCCTCACATACTATAGGGAGGTGGATCAAGTGGTCACTCATGGCCTCAATTCAAAGATACTAGGGTCCTTCCAGATGACTCCCAACAATAATCACCGCTAGCATAATCGAATGATAATGAACCCCCCCACATGATGGGGGTATTTCCTCTGATTGTTCGGGCTAGGTCCCCCAGACCCGAGCATGAAAGAAGAACCACTGGGGAAAATTCTGTCCAACATGGAGCATATTATTACCTTTTACCCCTCAAGAGATTTCCATCAACCTAACTTGATGGAAAACAATGAGCGGGCACATACACATGTTTGTCCTAATTTAGCTATCCAGCTGACTCGTCTGGAAATAACCTACCAATCCCACTAGTTCAATCTAGTGGAGTACTGTGAACATTTACATACACCTATTTACAAACTATCATCAAATATTAGTATCGTATGACAATATTCAAGGAATCCCTCTAATCAAAAGTAGTGGAAACTGGTAAATAGGAACATACACCTTCTTACACTCAACAATTCTTCGAGTAGACTCATCTGTCATTTTTTAAAGAAGCATGTCATCTGTGTTTGGTGGAAAAAAACCAGCAGGCACATAGACCTTCCATCGTTCATCATGTTTGCCTACAGTCTCCTTTAGCAGCACCCAGAGAAGTCAATTGGAATGCTCTGACGACTGATTTTGGGTAGACTCAACTCTCTTCCCCCATACATGAGTATTGTTAGTGTCCATTGAAAGGAAAAGGGGGAAAGAGAGGGAAGATACACCTAATCTATATAAATAATGGAAATATATTCCCGTTCCAGCCACTGAAGTCACCAAACACATTTTTTCAATGGTGAAAGGCCAGACACAAATTCCTGCCCATATTCTAGAATCATGCCAAAATATAAGGACAACAACTTCAGAAGTACCATGTAAACTAACACATAACTCTATCTCCATACCTAGGATGACACATCGGCATGCTATCCCAGAGCAGATACATACCTCTGTTCTTGTCCAAGGGGGTTGTGGGGAATATTCCCCCATATCATATGGACAACCAGATCAGGAACATACACCCTTTACAAATGGAGGTATTCGTCCCATTATGATGTCCACTCCAAGGCAGGCACATAAACCGACCCATGATAACCACGTCCCCCAGAAAGTGGCCCCATATAAGTGTAATAGAGAATCCAAGAAGAAGTCTCGCAAAACAAGGTTGGAATATCAAGAGACAATCTATGATCTGACTCCTCTTAACGCAGGATTTCTTGAATCCATCATTCATTTATCTCTTGCAACTCGAGAACCTACCCTCTCATTACCAAATTATGGGAGTATTAGAAGTAATTCTAAAGTTCCCCATCGGACGCTTCATCATCAAGGCTTGTTTCATGAAACTTCGGTCAATCTAGAGATCCTATCTCATAATGAGAGCCACACCAACCCTAGATGTGGCCTGAAGTCCATGGAACAAGAGGATTTATCCCTTGATATAATCCACCATGGTGGTCCTCCCCAAGATGGCATTTACTGCGAATGTTCTCTCCGTATTAGTATTTCTCATTATCAAGAAAACTCTCTAATTGAAAATGTAGTAATGAGAAAGCCCTCTAATCTTATGGAACCTGCCTACATGAGGCCAGTAATGTCTGATGTCTTGTCATTAATCGGTGAAATACTTTCTCAAATAGAATACATCTTAAGGGTATGATCATTCTCTGAACCTCCCTTGGTTCATTTGTCTTATAATGTATTAGAGGAATAAATTATCGATTCCATTGTTTGTAATAAAAAAATCAATAAACATCCACATTGGTCCGACCAAGTATAGAAAACATTAGTAAAAGATGATGAAGATATGTTGAACATGAGAAAACAATTGGCTAAAGGAGAATTATCAGTCATGTTCTAACTTTTGGAAATCTCTCAATAAAACATTCCAGAATTGATGGAAGAAGATTGAATATATTATTTTCACCTCAAATTATGGAGAACCCTTCGTCACTTGAAATCCAAAGTATTAACAAATGATGAATATAAATGTCATGTAAAGGTAATGTAAGGGTTGCAACACCAAATCAACTTGGAATCTCTCTCAGTTTTCCAACATCCAAAGGATAAAAAGAAGTAGAGAACTCTTCAGATTGAATGCCTTGAGGCACTAAAGAGGCTACGCCAGTTAATTTCTGATACCCCATATGGTGTTCGTATTAGAGGATGGGGTGCAAAAGGAATATTTCGTTTCACTACACTACAAAATCAGAAAATCCCACAAAATTGGCGCCATGCAATTTTATTTACCATGGTTGGCTACAATCAAATTATTTTGTGTGTAATCAAGTATATGATCAACAACAAGACTCAAATAGATATCATCAGTGTCAGGCCCAAAGAGAGCAAGAAATTGAGATACTATATGATCAATAATCTGAGAATCTTAAGTAGGCCTCTCTCTTAGAGGATGACATCCATTAGATGATGCAAATTTCTGAAATAACATAGCTATCTTCTGAAACATGTGATTTGAGTGGTTGTCGGATAATGCCCCCATCCAATGTCTGAACTAAAATTTGAAAAATTAGAAGAGCAGCTGCATGAATCTCAACTATAATAGTTCAAGAGCCACCCCATCCTGATGGGATGGGGATTCATTAATTCAATATTCAAATTTAAGAAAAAATATTCGAAGGTTTGAATAAGAATAATAGTAATTACCCCAACCTGCAGGGTTGGGGGTTTTCACATTTACAATCCCCTCCTCAACGGAAGTCAATTTTCTCACGATTAAGGAAGAAGTCGCAGAGTGAACACATAACTAAACTATCCAAGGATTCCCTTTGGGTTACTATCCATAAAACAATTCTGATGAATTTATCATATAGGAGAATAGAGTCTCATGGAAGATACAAAAGGAGACGATATTACAAAAATACCAACATTATTCCATCAATACATTATGTGTTAGTAAATTTCATTAATACCATTATAAAATATCCACCAGAAAATGGGTCTAGTTCCGGGGAGTCATAAGATGAAGTTTATATCCATAACACGATACACACTCTAGAAAATGAAGGATGTGTGTTTGCCGAAAATCATTGTCTTACCCAGAATCTATGTATTCCCTCAAATAACCAACTCTCACCACTTTGAAAGGTATCTAACAAGGGGAAAGGTAAAGGTCAGATCACATATCACTTTTCCATTGGAGAAGGTCAGTCTCTTTCTCTTGAAAAAATGATTTTCCCAGTATGAAGATGAGTTGAAGGAGTTTAAGAGACTAAATACAATGTTTTTTCGAAGCATCATTTCTTCCAGACATACTCCACAGGCATATCCTCAACTATCACATCTTGTAGGAACTCCTCATCAAAGATGATTTGTTGTAAATATAGATTCGGATGATGAATTCCCTCCATTGGGTACATAGACAAGGTAGGATCAAACACATCCTTATAGTCCTATCCCTATGGGTTATCCAAGAAAAATACCAGCAATACCACTAGCATGGGTTTTTTTGGTTGTTGTACATGCTCGAGCTCAAACTGTTGTACATGTACAGCTCCCAGCTCATTCGAATATTCCCCAAATGATTATGAATATGATTGATTCGTTAACAACTCAATTGGAAGCTATGGAAGATTGGAGTGCAGCAGAATAAAAAGAAAAGAAATTTTTCCCTCAATGAGTGGATCTGATTACTCCCCCATAAAATGAAATATTTTCATATTTCATTACTCGATGGAAATGATTAACATATTCCTTAAATATGTAACTCCCTCAAAAATAGTTACTTCCAATTTGTGTGTCAGATTTGTATGATGATTTACACACACAACTAATCCCTATGAAATACCGAGGAGGGTTTCAAGATCTTGCTTAAATTCCTTAATAGGTGGAGGATTCCATTGTGGAAACTAAAGTTAAATCTCATGTAACCCGTCAGCTCTATGAAGGAGAACAGGGAAATAAAAGGATTCTATATTCACACTCAATAAAACAATTGTACCTGCTTCCACATAAAAACCATCATCATATCGAAGGGATCCACCTCCCAAGATTCAGCAAAGATGAATGCCTCATTAAGATGATCAAAAATATAAATGGAGTAGAAAATTTTAGGATTTAAGGAACAAAGTTTATTCTTTTTTGAATAAACAGGTTCTTGATTACTTCATCTCATCTTTCGAATATAATTTGGTTCAGTTACCGAGGCCAAAGAAACCAAATAAAGAAGGAGATGAAGAAATTACGAATTATTGTCCCTTTCAACAAATATCAGGGCATACCATTCAAGAGTTTTTTTGTTTTCAAAGACCTCCTAAAAAAATTTAGACTCTGGAAAAGAGAAAGTAAAAATTTCATCAACCCAAGTAGCATGGGTTACTTCCACTGATCTAGAGAAAGAAGGTGAGTGACAAGAAGTCATGAGAGAAAATGCACATAATATGATGATTGAATGATCAGGAAAATGATCTATCAAACTCATTACATTCTAAAAACACAGTTGAAACAACCAATTGTGTCTTCTGCCACTTTCAGCACATCCAAACCACCTTCATCAAAATAGCAGTCCTCTAATGTCCAATCCTCAATGAAGCGATGTGATCAGAAGGACAAATAGATGTAAGAGGAAGATGGGATCATGTGAAGGACAAAGTAATCCTTAACTCTAGTAGATTTCATTCCATCTATTTCCAAATCATAGGCACCACCCCACCAAATAGAAGAACCAGAACCAACTTGTCAAGCAGAATCATCATCATATGAAGAATTGATATTCGGTTCCTTCAACATTATCCACTTAACGGATCCATTTGAAAATGATGATTCAGGTTATGATGAACCTAAATTTCCTATACCTAACTATGTAATTAGAGTAATAACCCAAGGTTGAGGATATAGGGGTAGATGTAGGTATGATAAAAAACACTATTTTTACTCTACCCCTGCTTGAATTGTATATACGGAGGAAACTCATGGGAGATCCCTTTAGTGGTCTCAAAAAGAACAAAGAGATTATCCCACGCATAATAGGATCAATCTTGAAATGATTATATTGGAGTAATTATTAGAGGTTACACCATCATTCTCTCTGAAAATAGATAGACCTAGTCAGTCTAATCTACCAAAACTAGAATTATTTCTAGATTTTACTCTGATATAGTGTATATCCACATCAGGAGCATAAACATCCAAGATACCTACAAAACAACATCTCCAGGATGGGAAACGCAGACCTCTGGACCCAAAGTATGATGTTTTGAAATAGATAGCCCAAGTACTAGCCCAGTTTTAAATCTTTGAAGCTTTCAATCTATCAAAAGATCTTCGAGAAGAACTTATTAAGGCTTTGTCAAGTCCCCAAGAGTTTGAAAATGAGGTTCCTACTACTAATGTTCACCATATAAATAATGATCTTATATAATTCCATGAAGTTATAACTTTTATAGATGAAGATGAAGATGATGTTGAATGTGGATATATCATGCCATTGTATCTATCTGGTATGGTTAATGATATAGACATCCAACGATCCTTCATTGGTAATGGCTCAAGAGTCAACCTCATTCCTTTTCACACACTTCGTTGATTAGGCCTCACGGAATCTGACTTATCTCCATCCAATTTAATGATCCAAGGTTATTTCATGAATGAGAAAGAACCTCTATGTGAGATTACACTCTGAACTCAGTTTGGAGATCTTGTGTCTAATTAAGATTTTATGGTTTCCATTAGGACATAGAGTTTAACATTATGTTTGGAAGGCCTTATCTAAATAAATATGCATATGTTCCTTCATCATACAACCAATGTCTCAAGTATTTTTTCAATGGTCAAATCAAGGCATTGTATGATGACATGCTCCATTCAAAATGTGTGAATCTCATTATATTAAGTCATAATTCTATCACCTGAAAGAAACGAGGTCCGTGACAAAATACGTAACTAGAATCAATACTCCAAATGGCCTGGAAAAGATCCCAGTGAACCAATTCGAATATTTTAGTATAGGTTATGTGTATCCTATCAATCAAGTTGAAAGGATAAACCCAAATCCAAGAACTCATCCAGTGACTTCCATAATGATAATTATGGAAATTAAGCCTGATAGTATAAGAGAAATTGTTGATTTACCAAGAAATGGTGAAAGATTAAATGAAGGTTTCTTCATTTCATCCACAAAACTTTAGCAAGTCTCTGCTTCATCAATCAGACTAGAAGAAGTTTTAGTAATGAAATAAGAATACAAGGATGTTGAATCCCAACCCATCACATCCTCTTCAATACTCCAGGAAGTACGTTCATTATCAGTAGGGTCAGAAATGGGTACCTCTTTAATAGGATGTTCCAGTATTGACTCCTAACCTATCTTATAATGTTTTTATTTATCACGTAATATGTAATTAAAAAAATAATAAGTGACATGTTAGTAATAAGAAGAAGAAGATCTCAGGGACGCTCCTCCATCATTTGAGGAAGGTGTCTCTACCATTATGGATGAGCTTATAGAAATAAATTTTGGTACAAAAGAAGATCCACGCCCCCACTTTAATTATTATTTCCATGACTTCTGAAGATAAATTGATGTATAATTTATTTCTAAAGAAACATAGAGATATATTTCCTTGGAAATATACATGAATTCTAGGAATTAATCCTAATATAGCCACTCATCACCTAGGTTTTTGAAAAGATCATCAGGATTCATGTTGGCAGAAAGATGAACATACCTAACTCATGCCTCTAAAATTGAAGATAAATTTGATAAGCTTATTAGGGATACATTTGTCAGAAAGGTTCAATATCCCAAATGGAAGGCCAAAATTGTCCCATTCAAAAATAAGAATTTCCAAATTAGAGTTTTCATTGATTTCAAAGATCTTAAATGGTATTGTCCAAAAGATGACTTTCCAGTTATGATCACAAAACTTTTAACTGATGCAACAGCTGGCTATGAAGCTCTCTCTTTCAGGGATGGATACTTTGGGTATAATCACATCTGAATGTACCTAAAGGATAAAGATTATACAACCTTTCGATCCCATTAAGGTTTGTTTTTTCTATCGAGTAGTGACCTTTGTCTTAAATAATTCAGGTGAAACGTATCAATGTGCCATGCACCATAACTTCAAAACCTTATTAGGAAAGTATGTCGAATGTTATGTGGATGATATGGTAGTTAATTCCATACAACGTTCTAATCACCTAACTAATTTGAAGACTATAATCAATAAACTTCGGCAATATAATTTGAAGATTAATTCCTTGAAATGTGATTTTTGGGTAACCACTGGAAAATTTCTCAGCTTAGTTGTGTGTCATCATGGAATCAAAGTTCATGTAACAGGGATCCACCTATCATTGAACCAAAGACTGCCAAAATATCTCTGTATTTCACTGGTATTAATTCCACCTATTGAAGGAAATCCACTAATTATCTATGTGAAATCTTTAGATAAATAACTAGGTGCCTTCCATGCCCAAAATAATGATGCTGGGAATGAAATTATCCTTTACTATCTCAGAAAAACTACGCTTGACACAGAGACTCGATATTCAAGTATCTATAAGTGTTGTTTGGGATTAATATTTACAGTATATAAATTGAGGCACTACCTGCAACATCACGAGGTCAAATTGGTATCTCGTAATAACCCGCTCAAATTTAGCCTTAGTTATCTTATTCTTACAGGGTGTTTGGCATAGTGGTCAGTCATTTTGAAATAGTATGATATCTAGTTTATGCCTCAAAAGGAAATAAAAGGCCATGCCTTTTCAAAATTCCTTATCATGGATCCATTTGTAGAAGATACCTCTTTGAATATAGAACTATCTGATGTATAGGTATTCTCTATTCAATATAATCGCCAAACATGGGAAATGTACTTTGATGTTGCTTCTAGAAGTCCAATGAGGAAGATAATGGAAAACCCTAAACTCAACAATGTTGGGTTAGGAATTGTACTTATCTCCCCAGAAAAATAAGTTTTTCCATATTCTTTTCTATAATCATAAGAAGGTACCAACAATGAGTCATAATATCAATCTCTCATCGCAGGACTAGAATTGGCACTCCAGGTGCAAGTGAACCAACTAAAAGTGAAAAGTGATTCAGATTTGTTAATCAAACAAATCAATGGGTATTATGCTATTAGAAAAGAAGAGTTGATCTCTTTGTGTGATTACGTCAGAGGGGTAATGGAATAATTTCCCTTAGAACCAACATTGTCATATGTCTCGCGATCACAAAATGCCTTAGTCAATTCACTTCATAAAGCAGCCACAGCCCTAGAAGATCCAAATTTGGATGAAAAAATCATCAGTATTTCCCATCATTGTGTGGTTTCACATTTCCTTCAAACTATAATGGAGGAAATTAATGAAATTATCCCTATTTTTGTGCCATATGTTCATACCATAGGATGGATGACACCAATCAGATAATACCTTCAAAATCGAGTACTTTCACCAAATAGGGATAAAAAAAGAATAGATCTGATGACAAGTGGCCATTTTTACTTTTTATGATAGTCTAGATCACCATAAGATCCTTTAAAAATGAATATTTGATGGGATTCTCTTCAGGTGTATTGACGGAGACGAAACTGTAACTTTCAAGAAAGAAGTACATGTAGGGGCTTGCATTGCTCACCAATATAGGCATATGCTCTCTGATCAAATCCAAAGTCTGGGATACTTATGACCTTTAATGATGTAGGATTTCCCAGATTTCACCAAGTAATGTCATCCATTCCAAATGCATTCCAGCTTCAGTCATCTACCCTCGGAGTTGTTACATATAGTATATTCTTAATTATACTGATTTTTCACCAAATGGGATGAGTCAATACTAGTCAATGAAGTCAAATTCAAAAGAAATATTAGTTTTTTCAGAGCTAATATCATCACCAGATTTGGTTTCCCTTATACTATATTGACATAAAACATCACAAATATTTTTCATGTTGAGGTAAAGAAGTTATATCAAGGGCACAATATAAAATCCAACCATTAATATCACTATCTTGCAGAAACCAATTGAAGGATAGAGGATTTCAATAATACCCTATCAAATATACTTCAGAATATGGTAGATAAAGATAAGAAATATTGGCCTGATAAACTTTGGCACACATTATGGGCTTATTGGACTACTACTCATACTGCTACTTAGGCTACACCATACTCGTTAGTGTACTACATAGAAGCAGTTTTTTCAATTAAAATTCAACTGCCCTCACTCCGAGTTGCAATATGTGGTCAGTTATCTATAGAAAAAAATATCAAAAACGATTTGATGAGATGGAATGATTAGAAGAAAAGTGATTTTATACGTTGCATCATTTATACATCTACTAGAACATAATAGCATGATATTTTAACAATAATGTTTGTATCTTCTCATTTATTCAAGGAGAATTGGAATTGGTCCTCAGATCTCCAATGATACTAGGAAGGAAGCCTCCAAAGCATGAGCTAAAGTGTGAAGGACCTTATTCCATACATAAGGTCTACTCAAATGAATATTATTCTATAATCTCAATGGATATAGAGCTTACTACAACCCTAACCAATTCAATATTCTTTAAAAAGTACTTTTTAAAAGTGCACATCAGGTTCTCACTGCATGACTACATACTGAACAGTAAAATGTCCTAGTTTCAAGACATTAAACATCATAACAACCATAAGCTTCCATAATGCATGATGATAAAATGTGTATCATCTTTTTCCTTATTGTGTGATGTTAAACTGAATGAAATAATTTTTCCTCGTTGCATGACATTAAAATGTACAGTTAACAACTTCTCTGTTTGAATTTAAGAGCTTCCAAATGCAAGCATAATTAACATCATTTCTACTCCTTTATGGAACATGAGTTCCATTTCACCCTTTTTCTGAATCAGATCTATAAAGGGGACTCATTTCAAGAACTATGTGTGTCTTGATTCTCATTTTCAATGAGATATACAGAGATTCCTAGATCTCCAATCATGTGCCCAACCGCAACCAAAAAAATTATTTCCATTTTTCTCCTCCTGTACATGAACTAGATCTATACAGAGTTCTATTTTAAGATACATGGTTTGATCATCATACAATTTTGTGTATTAAGTTTAATCATTATTCTAGATTGTGTTAAAATCCCCATATCCCACATCAAACTCAACTAGTGTGGGAAATTATTGTTCAAGAACAACATTTTGCATGATTGTCATTTTAATGGGATATGTAGAGATTCCTTGATATGGGACCATCCACAAAAAAACTTTATTTCATTTCTATTAATCAAACCTGCATATGGAATGTTGAAAGAACAACGTATGGATTGATTCTAATCCATATGAGATATATAGTGGATGATGGGTTTAATTACCTGGTCCTGCTGTAATATTCCCTTTTTATGTCAGAATAACTTCATGTCCTCGTTGAAAGACTCTAAAATTCCCAACACAAAGTCCTAGTTACACGACATTAAAATTCAAAGAACCCAAAGAACTATGTATGGCTTGATTCTCATCTCATTGAGATATGTATTGAAAGTTAGGCCTCATCTCTTAGTCACATCCACATGATAAATCTTTATCTATCTTCCACATATAATGAACAATCTATGTAGGAGTCTTCATTTTGGGTCCAATCCTTAGAGATCCCACCAAGGGAACAAGAATGTCCTAATTTTTCAAATGAGTCAGATCTATGTAAAGTACTCCAAACTCATGGACAATATTGATTTAGATATTTCTCATGTGCATTGATCCTTACCCCCTTTCATATTTCACACTCATAATCTCGAATATTTTTAGATCTTCATAATTTCTCTTATGGTTTTTTGGGATAGAATTTATGATATCTGAGAACTATTTTTCCTGACTATGCAGTATGTGCCGCTAGGTAGCCTTGCATAAGTTTCCTACATAACGGGATTTTCAATTATAAGATACCACTATTTGGCTATACAGCATAGGCCCTAGCTAGCCCTGTATTATACAAACCCCATAATGGGTTTGTCAAATAATGGTAACTTCGTTCTTGGTTCAATTTTCTTTTGTCCCCTTCAAACTTTGATGACAATATACAATAATCTATATCATAAAGTAGTCATCCATGTATATTTACTGCATTACCTTTCTCTTGATCGGAATGTCTTCAAGACCATGGTTTACACATTTCCCTCTCCATGTATTCAAAGCAATATGAAATAACCTTGGATCATGTAACCACATATTTTCTACTATTTCCATTTTGGTCCTACTTTTATGGCCTAAAACTACAGATACCATACATCCTACATTTAGGTTATACCTTCATGGAAATAATATTCCAATGATTCTTTGGAATTCATGATTGGAAATAATCTTTCTGTATTCAGGTACCTTTTTCCATAAACTGATCTCCGTGATGTGTAAAATCTAAATATCCATAAACATTCTTCAGCTTTTAGCAATAGAAAGTAAACTTTGTTAAAACTCTTTTCCTTGACTATGCAGTAGATGCCCCTAGGTGGCCTTTCATAAGTTTCCTACATAATGGAACTGTTAGTCAAAAGATGCCACAATTTGGCTATGCAACATATACCCTTGAAAGCTTTGCATAATACATCCCCCATAACGGGTTCGTCAAATAATGGTACCTTCATTCTTAGGAAAGACTTCTTCTAATTCCTTTTATCCCTTTACCCATATCATTCTTCAGATCAAGAAATTCCCAAATCATAGTTTACAATTCTTCCCTTTTATACTTGAACATGGTATTATGTTTCCAAACAAATTATCAAGAAATTGGAGACTCTAAAACCTTTGTTAAAATCTAAAGACCCTAAATTAATGCCACCCAATGTTATCACTCCATGACTTAAATCATCATAGTTCAATGTGCTCACTACATGACTCAGAACCGCATAGCATGATATCATAAATCCCCCATTCAGATAAATTTTAACCATTACTCACACACCAAATTTGTGTATAAGTGGTTTTATTATTCATGAAATATGTCGACATAGACAACCCTTTATTCATAAAATCCCTTTCCTTGTAAAAACCACTCATTGTGGTCTTGAGTCACCCAAATCTTGTTTTCCCTTATCTATCAATAATATAATTTCAAATTATTAAGAGCTATTTTGCTTGAATATGCAGTACATTCCCCTAGAGTCCTTGCATAAAATTAAATTACATAATAGACTTGTCAATCAAAAGATTCTACAATTTGGCTATGCAGAATATTCCCTATTTGGCCCTGCATAATACAACCCCCCAAACAGGTTTGTCAAAAAATTGTAATTTCATTCTTAGGAGAGACCTCTGTTATGTTTATACAAGTTTTAGATTTAGTGACCATAAATATTATGAATCAAGATTCCCCTTATTAGTATTTAAATAATATTAGAACAATTCTTAGCCACTGAACCTTGTTAAGTATCTAATTTCAAAATTTATTTTCAAAGCTATTTGACCCTAAACACTAGCCTTTTTAGTACAACATACGGGACTCTGAACTGCCAACAACATGAGATGTGGTACATAACATATTAGAGACCCGTAATGGGAACTCTAAATAGAAATCGAGTCTCATCTCACTAAAATGTAAATTTTTTTATGGTTTAGGTAATATTGGGAAACAAAAAGCCAAAAGATACAAAGTTTGTGGGGTTGTTTGTATTACCCTAGTAAAAATCAAACTATTCTTACTAGGACCATTGGCATAGGTAAAAAAATATTGCAAGGATGAAGACATATATTATTATGGAAAAAATCTTTTTATTTGAGAGTAAAAAAATCCACATAGGAGAATCCAAAAACTATAGTATCTCTATGATAAATCACAAAAGGTTTTATACATAACTACTCGTTTGATTAATGGCCTATTGAGCCCCATCTGTTGTCCTGTTGAAGTTTGGTTAGCTGACCAATATCATTCTCTTCATCATGGAGAAGTTCTTCCTTATCATCTATAATGGATTTTGCACCATCATTCTAGACTTCTCCCACTGATCCATGAATATATTCAAGCTCCCATGTGACAATTTATAACTATTTTTGATGATGAATCTAATGAACAGTCTTTTCATTAATTTTCTGCTTTAGTTATTTCAACTTTCTTGTATTATTGGCCCTATCTTGGGTTAGAGCTACATGGAATTCATCAGTGTTGATCAACATTCTTGTTTTTATAAGATTTTTCTAAAACCTCTACTCTGGATCCCTTTTTTGAATAATCTCTTTCACTACAGTATGAATTTCACAGTATTCAAAACCACCAAATCCCAGCGTAATGAACATATATGAAAGTAATCAAATTCATGAAGGAAGTTACTCAAGGGGAATTTCAGATAATATCATTCATATATTTTTTCAGGCCTTGTGACTTGTAATATGAAGATCCTTTTTCACTTATGGGTATGATTCAAAATCACTATCATAAGGAGGAACATATTCTGGGATTAATGCACCTAAAAAATTTCCCTATTCTGATTCTTCCTTGACAGTGGTTGCTTCACCTCCTAATACTGTTTGAGCTGATGTAGAGGCTTCACCTACATATCTATCCATTGAAGTTGATAACCCTATATGGTAAATTAAAAATTATTTTTATGGTTAGTTTAATGTGTTAAAAAGAGTGAGAAAATTCACAATATCACTATCTATTACCTAATAATAGGTCATTAGCTTGATAATTCTCCTCCCCAATGTTCTTGGTGTCAATGGTTTTGGTTGAGGTCTCTGGGTGCGGAATTCTTTCTTTAATTTTCTCAGGATCCTCTAAATGAATCTTAGAAAGATATTCTATCTCGAGATTCACTTGATCCAATGACATGGAAATGGTAGTATTGATATTAAGGTTGATTATTCCTTCTAGAATCATTGGGATATTAGTTTATTTAGATAGAACTACATACTTCACCCAATCATATACTGAAAATTAATCATTAAAAGATTAATAGGATGCAAAATGAAAACTCACGTCTAGTTGGTTCAATACAATGAACTTTAAAATCTTCTTAAGAATTTGGTATATTAACATGTTCTAATAATTCTTAAAAATACATTCTAAGGTTCATCATGGCATATAATGATATCCAGGCTTCTATGTTAGTCTCACCCATGAGATCACTCAGCGTGGTTTCATCACAACCTTCCTATGACAACCTTTGACCCTGAACAACTTCCTCAACAACAATTTTGGGGTAAGCATTAGTTGTCACAAGATGTTCTAGTGCATGTGAGGAACCTAAATTATCCTAGTATGGAAGTGATTTATTGTTAAAATTAGTGTCATGTGAAGCACTAGTAATTTAACAGAGGTCTCCTCTATTATGATAGTAGTAATATGAAAAATTCCGGGAACAGACGTTGGTTCCTTTGGCCACTATGCCTCTTCAGGAACCACCAGGTTACCATGAATTTTTTCTGGCTCAGAAGCACCCACTATAGTTACTCAAATATAATTATTAATTTCTCTAAGAGAATAAATAGAATAAGCTTCTTAAATTCCAAGAAGTTTAAATATTTTTCATGAATAAGGATAAAATTCAGGTTGTTGGGAAGGATTACCACTAATGATAAAATGTTTAACCGTTGTATTCTTTCTTTGATGCATTTGTTTCTTATATTTCTTAAGAAGGATTTCATAATCATCTCCATAAACATGTATTGGATGCTATAACACCTTCCAATATCATCATCCATGGCCTATTATCCTAGAGATATCTCTCTCGATTCACAGGGTGAGCCAGTAGCTCTAAGAGCAGTACCACTAGGGCAATATCAGGGAGATGAAACTTCAATCAATTTTTCTTTAGCCATCTGCTAGTTAAAATTATATTTCACCTATGTAATAATGCTTTGACTAAATTCAACTTGAAAATAAGAAAATAATGTCATAAAAAAGAAACATACATCTTCAGGATCAACAAAATTATGCCATTGTTTATCTAATGAAATTTCAATCCCTTCAGTGGTACCACGATCTATAATTTCCTTCACCCACTTCGTGGTGGGAATTGATTCATCGGTGGTGTATATGAGCATTTATAGTTCTCAGATATAATTTCTCACTTCATTAGGATTGTTCATAAATAGAATATCAAAAGAGTCCCTAGATCCCCTATTATTGGAATACACATCCCTTCACATAAATCTATCCACGTGGTTTCATCATCATAATGCATACTTTTCCATGTTTGAATAGCCTCTAGTCATATATATTCTGATTACATTCTAAAGGGTTGTGAAGAGGATCCTACAGTTTTGGATTTATGTTTCCTTCCAATTCATGTAGTCACATATGGGGGATAAGAAAATGGGACTCATCTCTCTTATGGACTATGGAGACTAGACCACCTCGGTACAACCATAGTGGTTATTGATGGGGGGAATCTGTTATCTATGACATGTGGATTATATCTTGCCTGAGGCCGCTTTATGGAGCTTGGATCCTCATTACCTCCACCCTCTGACTCCAATGAGTCATCCCTGGATGATGAAGAATTTCCTTCCAAATGAAAGGGACCCTTTCTACTATCTCTCTTTATCCCCACTTGAGGGATAACATGGTTTTACACCCCATCAGGGTATGATGTGACCTAGTTCTCACTGTACCAGATAGTCAATGTTCTTATTGCATCGGTGCTAGGTAAAATAACTATTGCCCAATTTTTATCCATAGTTGTCAGCAACCATAGTTGTCGGGATACCATCTGATGTTTCTCTAATATGACATGCAAGAGATGAGATATAGTAATTTGTTGCAGACATTTGAATTGATGTGTGAATCTATAAGGATCATAGGCCTCACATATGATTTCCCCATCAATCCAGGTGTCCTATACGTCATCCTTTCAAGTTAAAATATATGACATTAGATCTAATATGGTCATCTCATCATCAAAAAATCACCCCAATGATGGATTCACATAAGGTAAAAGATGAAATTTCTTATACGTACTCAACTTGGCCTTGTTATCATAAGCGTTCAGAGAAAAACGTGAAATTATAGAGAAAGCCTGAACAGATGGTCGGAATGAACTTCCAAATACATGTACCTCACATTGCATAGCATAAGTGATGAAATGTGTGGAAATCCACCCCCATAACAACTAGAATAGTCCCATTAATCTGAAAGGAAAATTCCCTATATAAATATGCAGTAAACCCGTATAAATATTTTCCAAAATAGGGGTACCCAACCAAACCATCCTCCTCTCGTCCAGTCTAGCCACAATAACAACAGTTCTTGTCCTTACACCTCCCTTAAAATTTTTAACCATTAATAGATACACACTGAGATACATGGCTAGGAAACTTGTAAGACCTTTCTTTGCAGGAATTCTGTAGTTGATTTGATTCCCTCACATGTCAAACTTTCCTTTCTCTAATGTTGTCCAGAAAGTATCGTGTGTACCACTATTTTCTTCCATTGGACATCTTTTTAGATGAGTGAAAATGTGTCCCTTCTCATTTTTATTTACTCGGAATATTTCCATCCACTCCTCTGGAAGAATATCTCTTCTTTTGTGGGACTTCTTTGGGTTCGTATCATTCAGTTTATAAAATATTTTCATTAACTCACAAACAAAGGATGGTGTTTTTCTGAGTCATTCCATGTCACCTTGTAAGAAATAAACTCATCATACATATCTCCAAGGATTGGATCTCTATAGATCATTTGGACATCCCCCAAACTGATTCCTAATTCACCATGTGTCAAATGGAAGTAGGTAGTTTCTGGGCTCCATCATATTAGTAGCTCTGGCACAAAATCATCATTCCTATATATATATAGGTTTGCCCAACCCATATAGAATCATAAATCCCAAAACCTTTTAAGTCATCAATAAATGCCACACATGTCTTGAGCTCCCAATACACCCACATCCATGTGGGTTTAATTCCCCCTCCTAGGTAGAAATCCCAACTTTTATTCAAACCATTTGATTGATCGGTCTGAGAATCTCTTAAGATAGACGAATAACAATGTGGTTGTATCTCGGGTGTATGTGCTTTCAAATTTAGATCACATGGGATGTGATGTAAGAAATGGGCTTTATCTTTTGTCCAATAATTGATGTATGAGCCCATAATAGAAACATTGTCTGATGATAAATTCATACAGACTTGAAACCAAGAAAGTAGAATATAGTTCTTCGGGTCTGGTATGTTGACATCCTGCAAATGGCCATAACTATACAATAGAAACTAAGTACTCTTGGGAAAATCAAAGTTATATTTATTTAGATTTTTTTCCATGTCTGGGAGTGTGGTATCAAAAACATCAAAGTAATCGAGACCGAAAATCTTCATCATCTCATCAATTCTCTTACAAGCCAATTCACCAGTTGTTCCGATTCTCTTGGTACCCATTGATCCTACAAAAGATATAAAAAATCATCTTTAAATTAAGTTCATTATTAATGATTTGACAAAGGAATTATGAAAAACTGATAATGGAATTAAATCTTGCAAGTCCGAACTTGGCGCGCAAGTATAAAACTTGCGAGCAAGTGTGGCGCCCTAGTTATGACGTGAAAATGAAAACCATACAGAAGAAGCGCGACCGATATGAGCATCTGAGAAAAACTACTTGTGTGAAAAGAGCTTGATTTACATAAGTCTTTGTTATTTTCATAGAAGTGAATCCACAATATATAAACAATGCAACATACCATGTGCTCCAGAATCTTGCATGCCCATTTACCTTGCACGCTGACACTTTCGCACCCCAACAACCTCTTTTTTCCTTTTTCATAAATTTACCTCAGTATAGGGTCCTCTTTTCATTTTGGATCCAATTCTGAGGGGGGGCATTTCTTGACACTCTATTCCATTATAGAATCTAAAAACTGATAAAGGGAAATTCCTTTGAAAAAATGGGGGAAAATCATGATTTTCAATGGCTTAAAAATTGGATTTCCTTATTCAAGCCAAGGATCCATCGATAGGTAAGGTACTTGCATGCCCAATTATGGTGCACCACCCACTTTCATTTCCAAACACCATTTTCACCAAGGTCACTTACTTGCCTATAAATAGACCCTTGGGGTCTTCATTTGTATGGACAAATTTCCTAGAAGATTAATTGCTTCTCTGGTCTCCCTAGTGCTTTTCCCAAGTCTACCAAAACCTTCATGGTAGTTCTCTAACTCCTAGATTAGATGAATTGAAGGATGATCATAGGAATTAATTTCCTTTAGTGTTTGAAATTCATAACACTAGCGCTCCTAAAGCGCCCAACGTCCCTGAATTAGGAACACCTGTGCGCCACCCATTCCTCTCAATGGAACTTGAGAACCTCACTTATGGGAATACCTATGAATAATCTTGAAGGCTTGAGTCAAGTCTCAACCAAGTATTAACATCTAGGTTATTCATCACTTAAGTTAACATCAGGTCATCCAAGCCTACATGCACGCCCATACTTGCTCGCAAGATACTTACTTGGGATCCCCTCTTTGATTCACCTATTCCATTCAGTCTACAAGAAATCAGGACTTATTCGAATCCATTCATGGCAAGAATTATTCTTCATTGGATACCTTTTATGAAAGGTATTATGTTGAAACCTCCACAAAAACCTTCTAACTTATCAAATATTTTAGAAAGTAACTTTAGTGTGTCTCCTATTTGTGTTTGTATACTTGTAGTCATAGGTTTCCCACATTTGTTTTGCAATGGGTTTGGGATTCATGGATTGTCTGTGGGTTATTATATCTACAGTCACATTGAACTTTCTCCTAGGAATAGTGTAGGTAAGTTACTAGTTTGGAGGCTTAGAGCTTTGGTCCTGTCCTCCCCTTTTCATCTCTAAAACCCAGAACCTCAAGTCTTTAGTTGGGAATTTACGGTTCACACTTTATTTTCCATTAAACTAAATTGGAATTATTCCTCCCCTTCCAAGAGCAATTTTAGGGTAGCCATCCTAGTGTAATCCCCTAACCTTTTATGTTGGAGGTTAATGTCTTGCTTCTCTCTACATCCTTCACCTTCACTCCTTTCATACATAGGATTCTAGTCCAATGTAAAGAGAATAGAAGAAAGGCTTATTGCCTCACCCTCTTCTTCGGTAACCTCACCCTTTTCCACCATCACAGCTGTAGGCACTCCCTCTTCCACCTATGGAGGAGGAAAAGTGTTGGTTCATTTGTTGAAACTTTTACATGCTCTTGTTTCTCACACCAAGCATGACTCACGTGGTCATATGGATTCATGATGATCACATCATTTTTACAAACTCTCACCCTGAATGAACAATGATAAATATGATTCCCACCATAATTTGGATGCGTATGAAGCCCTCTCAAGGACAAAGCTCAATAGATATCCTCTTTCAGAATCCAACCTCAATTACCTTAATTTGGGAATCCTCCTTAAAATTATTCCCCAGATTAAACACCCATGTCGCTAGTGAATCATTTTCAAGATGTTATCCCAAACTCATTTCTCCCAAAGGATTATACTCTCCTGTGAGACTCATCAAACTACATGAGCTTTGATTCACCTCCAAATGGGATACGTTGGAAGCTTATCCAAGGTCCGAACCCCACATCTTCGAATTAACCATGTTCTTCCTGGGCCATATTTCCATAAGGGTCTAATCCAACTTGGAAACCCATATTATTTCCAAGTTCCATTGGATTATTAGGCATAAGTCCCACATCAAACCTTGATTAAGAACCTCTCTTAGATGTCCTTACCATAAGAGATTAAACTGTATGGATTTATCCTTATCACATGACCTTAAAATGTATGATGTGTCCCATTAAGAAACACCGAACTAAGAGGGTTCTGATTCCTTTCATAAGGATATGTAGGTATCCCATTTATGGGTACTATCCCAACATCATACCAAACCATTATCCCCCTAGATGTCAATAAATTATAGAGTGCCTCATTGAGTGGCTTAAAAACCTATACCATTATAATGATAGTTAAAAGAATCTCTAGATAGTATATGATTTGATAACATTGATGGAGAACCACAACTACATATAGATGTCTCCATTAATGATGAACCTCAAATACATACAAATCATTATAAATTTTACACATTCTAATAATTGATTGAAAATTACAAGGGAAACCTATGTTATACTTGGTGAATTAATAAGTATTCATAAAAAATTCTCAAATCTAAAAGAGAGTCTTAGAGTAGACAATAATTCCCCCTAAAAGGGTTTGATGAGTCCGACATCCCATCCTCTAGACCAATGCATGTTCTTAAGTATCATAAGTTCAAACTCAATGAATGTATGCCTTTGGAAAGCAAGTCCCTTTTGGATAAAGAACTGTTTGATGCTTCTAATTCCATAAATAAATCAAATGGAAACCACCTAGAAGTTGTGATTCTTAATCTTAATACACATTCCATGGAACTATAAAAAAATGTAATGACATGAAATTTTTAAATGATATTTGTTTATTGAAAATTTGTTCTATATTATTAGAGAAGAAAAATATATCTCATTAATAATGAAGTAATTTTATTTTCATGTGACCATCAGGTTTTGACTGTTATATGACTATTGGTCAATATGCTTATTTTTTAATATGAAAGATGGAAACTATACTCTTAACGTTACAATTATTTTTTATAAACAGAAATGATAACGGTTAATTAATGAAGAAACAAGAGTCGATGGACTCATCCAGTAGAGTTGTTCGATACAAATCCCATTTTTCATATCTTGGGAAGGAGGTACCATCACTAGTCTTCTCTCTATACCACACCCAATCTGAGATTTAACATATTAATCTTGAACAAAATTTCTTATGGGAGAAGTTTAAGTTATTAGAGATTACCACTCGGATGATGTTATCTAACCCACTCCAAAAGTGTGTCATTATCTCACACCTTACTGTTAGGTTGTATGTGGGTGTTATAAGGGGTTATTTTTCAAGGTATTAGAAACATAAATTTTTATCCCTTTGTTTTAACATCAATATTATTTAATCATTTCCTTTTTTAATAATTGTCTAACATAATAATTGAAATAGAAGTTGATAAATTGAGTTTTCAGATAAAAATTATACTGTTATAAGTGATATAAATGATTATATTAAACTAAGGTTTTATTAATAATGTTTATTATAATGAAATATTAATATCAAAACACTATAATTTAATTAAAAATGATAAAATATTTTTTTAAGTATCAAAAATATTATTATACATTTTACTATGCATTTTATGCAGGCTATTATTTTTAATAAATAGTTATTTTTATAGTTAGAAGTTAAATTTATCATATTTATAGATTTATTATGATAAAATAAATTTCATTTTTTAATTTATAATAACTATATTAGTTTAGGGAGAATTTATGAGAATTTTATAAAATACTTTATTTTTTCGTGAGTAGTAAAGATACGATTTGAGTTTTCATGAGTTTAGTGGAATAATTTCTATTTCATAGTGATTTGATGATTAATTTAAATTATGGTCAACTTTTATGTATAAAATTAACTTAATAGGTTACCAAAGTGTCCAATACCATGTGGGAAACCATGGGAAAGACTATGGTTTTTCAAATACAACAATTGAGGTGTCCCGAGAAATTAATAAAACCCACATTAGTTTTTCTATAAATACCAACTCATTTCTTCATTTTAATTCATTCCATACTAATACAAGATGAATAATTGATATTTTTTCATCCCATGGAATCCTATGAAGGTCACCTCGAGCTTCAAAGGTCCTGATCATTATGTTTTAGGAGTAATTATTCAAGGTAAAGGAATTATCAACATCTCTTTTCCTTTCTAGTTTCCTTTTTATGTGGTATGTATTTAAAATTTCCTTGTTATGTTATTCTGTCCATTTTATTATATCCCTACACTTTATTAAGAGACTTTTATTAAGGGATACACTTTTCCCCTATCTTTTTTAATGTTTTCTAAAACCATGTTTCGTACCCATTATTCTACATTATTTTCTTCTGAAAATTTCACACTTTTTCTAAAGAAAATATTTTATTTTATATTTTGAACCAAACCTCTTCCTTATCCATGGGTATTCACATATATGTAAAAATTTTATATTTTATTCTAGTATAAACATACATGAAACCCTCCTTCTTTATCCTTTGTTTTAAAATGGAAAAGGATCTTAATATTATGTACTTTATAAAACACCATGATTTTGATATGAAACTAGTTTCTTTTACTCTCCATGGGTTATTTATGAAATGTTTTTTATGATCTATGTGCCTCAAATTAATTAATACATATGATATTTTCTCCCTGATAGTTGTCTAATTCATTGGTTAAATAATTTAATCTCTATATATGAGAAGTTTTACGATACCTTAGTGAATAACCATTGTAATTTTTATGACACCTCAGTGATAAACCATGGTGATATGCTTATGAATGAATCAATTAAATGTTGTAGAAAAATTTCAAATTATTTATTCATGTTATTTTAGTCATGATACACCTCGTGATCTCTTTTTCATGCCATATCGATATTCTTCAAGTTCTTATCCATATTTCTCAAGATCACATGTAAATTGTTTCACTTGTTTTCCTTTACTAGGCCTTCTCCCCACCCTTTCCATTGATGTATTTCCCCAGGTTATCAGATGAAATAAATGTACTTAGTATGAACCATTAAGAATCATTTCAAATATAATATAATATTGTTTTCATTTTTCATGTACTTTATTTATTTTTTCTAAGACACTAAACTTTTAAATATCCTCTATTTGTAAAATTTAATGAAATGTTATGTAATATATAGTAGGGATGCCATAATTATTATATTAATTATTGGTTAGCTTGGATCCTTAAACCTTAGTGAAAAAAATGATTATTTGTGCACAAATCCCTAGAACAATGGGCCTTGATATAGGAGAATACCCCCAACAATGGAACCCCATATCATATAATTGTTCAGATAGAGTTTCAACAAAATTCCATGCTAATTATCTAAATAACATATGTACGTGATTTTCCCAACACTATCACCCTCTGTTGTAACCCATGTTCTATTGTTTCATATCCTAAACATGGAGGGAATCCATTTCTAAATTGTAATCATTTTAAGGGAATTTCACATATCAATGTTAAGGTGGACATTACAACACAAAAAAAATATTTTAAATCCATTTTAATAAACAATGAAAATATCCTAATGTATTTCAAACATTTATAAAAATAAAAGATTTTTAATAATCCTAAATCATGTTTTTAAAATCTTTAAAAACATATTTTAGATGAATAGACAAGCATGTTTATTGAAAAGATATATTTTCATGAAACCACATACCTTAAACATTTTGAATTAAAAAAATTAAAATGATATAAAATATAAAGAAAATGAAGTCTCTTATAGTCTTATCACATAAAAAAATTGACCAAAATAAAAATGGAAGAGGGAGATCATATTAAGAAATTATTCAAATGATGATATTTCATACAGAACTAGCCTTGGGATAATTCGAATCTATAAAATCTAGAAATAGAGGAATGGTGATGTGGTTTTAAGGAATAAAACATGTCAAGAATGAATTAATAACCCTTCCTTGGAAATCTCTTGTACTTTTATCAATGAATTTAATTTCCCATGAATATGAGATTGTTGATTCATCAAGTTTAAAAATTTGAATAGTTGTCATTATAGTGTGGAGATTCCCACCAATACTATGGTGGATTATATCTAACCACACCTAGGAGACACAATATGGAGAAAATCTATGATTTCAGGAAAACCCCTTTGTTATTCTATACCAACCTTTCCTTCTAACATGATGTGGTGATTACATTATTAAAATAGTCATTAGGGATGCTCCCAATGGAACATTCTTGAGATCATAACTAGAAATTGGGTGTTTTCCTCACCCCGTTCACAAAATATAGTAGCCCACATATGTGACTGTATAAACTAAATAAGAAAATATTTAATTTCAAAACATTCACATGAACTTTTAGGTATAGGGTTATAGATAATTATAACTAATCATTAACTATGATAACCCATTTCCTTTGTATCAATGAGATATTTTTTACATTATATATAAAAGCGCATAATCCAAAATGATTCATCAAAATTTCCAATAAATTTTCTACGTGATAAAATCTTTTGTACATTTTATACTTATACTATAATTATAACCTAGGGAAATTTAAACGTATTTAGAGGGTGTTATAATATTATTAGTAAGGGTAAACATAAGTGATAATAATATGAGATCATATGTATAAGGCCCCAAAATTTAACATTACATAATCATGAGATAAGTTAATAATTTTACTTTAATTTTAATCAAGGTTATTTTGAGTTTTAGATATTTAGAGAATTTGGTGATAACTCATACATAACAACTTAAATATTATAAGTAGGCACTTTTAATCTCTATCCATTTTATTTCATAAAACCAAAACTTCTAAAAAGAGACATGGTTTCATTTCATGTTTAAATAGCATAACTTCTCCTGAATCCCATCCTTCACTCTATTATTCTTTAAGTCTTGTGAAAAAATATTTCAAAACTTGGGATGAGAATAAAAAGTACTGTAAGGGATACACAAAGAAGGAAAAGTATTAGTCTTGGAAATTCTTATAAATGATGAATACTTTATCATAAAGTAATATTTTTTATCTTTATGAAGTTGTAAACACACTTCACTGAATATAAGTTCATTTAAAACCCTTTTGTATCCAAAAGATTACCATAAACCCAAAAAAATTAACTTGTAACATATAAAGGTAACTGGGGACATAATAATACAAAAATGGAATATCCATACGGTCAACTTCCACACATATCACTAAATTAAATAGCCATATGGACGACTTGCATACCCAATGTATTAAAGGTTATAATGTAACCAACCATCCTTGGTTTATCATGGAACCACCCATCATTGGTTTATCATGTAACCATCCATACTTTTTTATCAAATAACCAACCTTTATGTTTCTAAGTTCAATTATATAATCATAACACAAAAAGATCGCAATTATCAACAATTCACTAATAAAATTCCATTTGCAATCAAAAGAAATAATTTCAAGATACTCAAATAGTTAATCTACTTTCAAAACCATTTTCAATACCAAAATAATACAAAAATTG